>OX419718.1:6370360-16370360 GCA_948474765.1 Patella depressa | reverse complement strand
CACACACTTTGGCACCGATCTTCTTTCAAAGCGATAATTTATCCAGCCGATGTATGAGATTATTTACGAAAGCTTGACGTCAAACAGGGAGAAATCATTGTGACCGAAACTGCTGTAAGGATTATTATCGGCCAATACGGATAAAACAATATGTCTCTATCATCTGCCTAGAATAAACAATATACTATGGTAATAGACGGTAATATTTTTATAAACCTATTGTATTAATACGTACTTCTTGTCATTTAACTGCGCTCCGAAAATGACAGCTCGTCGTGTCGATACCCGTTCTTCGATAATAATATCTAAATATAGCACTTCAAATTATTAGAATTCACGAAATACAGATGTCTCTGTTAAAACGACGAAGCATTCCCAGCTGTTAATAAACCGTATATAAATGTGATAATTCCTGTTTTAACATAGATAAAACAATACAGCCCACGTTGTAAATAAAGATCTTTTAGGCAGTGACATAAATGAACGAAAGATAAATATTGGTAAAAATTTGATACAATTTTAAGATGATATAAAACTAAAAAAGAAACCGCAACTCGCCGCTTTTCTTACATAATTGAAACAGGACAAATAATTAAAATAAAAAATAACCCCTGATTGGTTATTCAAAGTAATAATGCTAAATCGGATTATGGTAATTGGGTACGGTATCCATGTTATAGTCTTATTTTTCCTAATAATTTGCATAACTAGGCAAATCATTCAATCTTTGGAATTGCCAACACGACCGGTCAATTTAAATAGGCCATATCCAATATTTAAGACAAGTTTAAAATTGGAACACGAATCGCGTACCAGAATGCTGTCGAGCGCCATTTGTAATGAAGCCACTCGATGAACAAGTCTATACATACCCCACGAGAGAATACTATTTAATTCTATATCAGTCTATCTATCTATCTATCTAGGCCTATCTATCTATCTATATCTATCTTCGATGACAATGTAAGTATATTGTGCATATCGTGACATATTCATTTTACAAAAGCAGTATTTTCGTTTCGCCCACGTAAGTTTTTAGTTCGACATTTTCTCCACATGATTTGCACAATCCGGTTTTCAATAACTGGTATTTAGGCTACTGATAGTTTAAAATAGAGCTACAATTTGTGAGTCTTAATTTGAGATATTTCCTTTTTGTCGGAAAAAATCGAATACAAAATCCGCCTGACAGTTAATTTCAGTGTTTTTGCGAATCGTGATATATGTTTTAAACTTCTTGTTTTAAAGCAGATGTTACAGTTAATTTCCATTTTCATGGGATCGATTTAATTCATTTAATTAATTTTTTTGATTATGTCAAATAGCCAAACTCAGTAGGACTATACCAATCTTATTTATTCAAAATACTACATACTATAGTTCCAAATACACCGAATTCTAGAAGCACTTGGTTTGTGTCAAATAGGGTACTTTATTTTTATTTATTTAAAAACACACAAACAAACCAAACATTGATGCTTTTGAAGATTTTTTTTTTGAGTTGGTGAGAGACGATACCATGCAACTCGTTTTCTCGGTATTTACTTGTTCTCGGTAGAACGTTGATGTTCCAGGGTATAAATATGTCCCTAACTGGCCCACGACTGATGGTGGAAATGTCCTGCAATGAATTTGTGGAAAAAGTGCTCTAAAGGCGGGCACATTATGTAGTGTGAAATGAAGGTGAGGGGGTCTTTCGAGTGCCAACGGTTCAGACTTGTTTTATATATATATAATACATACACTGGATTATAAATTGAAATAAATAATTCTATATCAGTGACTAGTCGTTCGGATTGGACAGAAACCCGAGCTCCATAGTGTACACATTGGCGTTCACGTCACCCATGGCAGTTTGCATTAAAAATAGGACTAGGCTGTGTAGCGCCGCTGTTGAGGAAAAATTGTCTTAATAACACACTGTATGGCGTACAAGATAAAAGGCGCTAAATAGCACCTAAAAATCGACACAAATGGATCGCAACGCACATAATAATGTATTATCAATTTGTATAAAATGATTTATACATTTAACTGTTTCTGTTTTACTATAATTTCTAATTAGTTATCTTCGACGAAATATGCGAAAAGTCCTGACTTTGGCGTCGGACTATTCCAGTCTACACTGATAGTATTCTCATTGCAAATAGAGCTAAAAAAACCAAAACATTCAGGCACGCGATTCGTGTGCCAATTTTAAAGATACAGTATACTATGTAAGAGCTATGCCTTGAAAATACAAGTACCGTGGTTACGATAATTCACACATTTTCTCAAAATTACAAACAGTAACAACTAATTGCCCCAGAATAATATATGATGCAAGGGTTATATATGGCCAAATCTTACATAATGTATTTTTAATTATTAATTCTAATTTCCAAGAAAAGACGTAAATATGCAGTGTTTCCATAGATCCCAAAAATATATGATCTTAGTTTTAGGTCACATCTTAATTATTACTTTTACCCCGTATATCCCTTCATTCATCATCATTTGCTTGATTTTCCGGCGTGGTTTCCCATTGTCAGTGATGCAGAACGGAGGGCCTGACAAGGACAGCTGTCTAGTCGTTTGGATGGGACGAAAACCGAGGTCACAAGTTCACATTGGCGTGCACGTAAAAGATCCCTTGGCAGTTGAGATTCGATATTATAAGAGTAGGTCGTAGCGCCGATGCCCGGGCAAAATTTCCCTCATAGCACATTGCACTGTATGGCGTATGCCCGTCTTCCTTGAGCCCGGGTTAGTTGCAGAAGAGTAGACGTTAAACCCCATTTCATTTCATTTGCTTGATAACGCTTAGTTACTATACTTGTAACCTTAAACTGTGTGTTTAAGGTTAGGATTGATACAGTGTAAGAACCCTTACGCAAGTTCAAATGACAATATTGTCAACACGTACATATCATTACAGTTTGTACTGGAATAAATAATCCTATCAGAAATAGTGAAGACTGGACCACTATTATACTTACCGAACAGTATGTCTTTATGGTAATGCGTTCTACATTTGCAAAGTGATGGTTATGTTGTAATGACGTATTACGCAAACCGCCATGGCACCGACCAGTTGAAATTTCGCGTAGAAGTTGGGTTTCATCAAATCATATAATTATAGGGTTAGGCTTCACCTTTATTTCAGTGGGAATTGGTTTATTATGTTATAAGCTATGTACAGTTTTGAGTTAGTTCATGTGTAAATTAAGGGAGCTATATATGCCAGTAAACTTTTTGTAGTCATTTGACTAAAAAACTTGCGCAGAGGAACTCTGTAGGAAAAACCACTACTGTGCATGTAGATAACAAAATTTTAACCCTCCGTAAAAACAATTAAGCACATCAGTATATCTCAACTTTTTTAGTTACGTTCTATAGCTATTGTGCATGGAGTAAGACGGAAGACATCAGTTGCACAGTGGAACCATTTCTAGATAACGGTGAGAGAACCCTCAACGAAATGTCGGCCGTTATTAAAAAAGTAATTGTGTTTCATATTATGGTTTTGTTCGTTTGATTCGACCTACTCCCACTCATGCAACAGATCGTCTCAAAGTACCCATTGATTAGGGTGGTAAATTTACCTGAATTGGGGTAGGTTTATAGTGTGGGGGAGATGCAACGCCGGATTAACCATGGGGCACCATGGGGTACAGGCCCCAGGGCCCACCACATTAGGGGGCCCCCCACAAAAATCTCAGTTGCGCGCCTTGGGCATGGTCGGACCGCGGACTCCAACGGCCGGTGATCTGGTGACGGGGCCCCTCCGATGCTTCGACGGCCCTCCATCGGAAGTCCCTGGGGCACCCTCAATCCATGGTGTGTTGCGATCGACATCCGAGAATTCGGTGTAATCCAGTGGTGGTTTTTTTTTATTGTCGTGCGATCTTCTATCGGACCGACCATCGTCTAACTCGAATTATCGTATAACTCGAACAAATTACACGTCCCCATCATTTCGAGTAGCGCGAATTTTGCCTCAGTTTGACGTACGATTGTATATAAGCTGTAGTTGTTGTTGTTGTTGATATTTGTTGTGGTGGAAGCTGAATTTGATGAGATGCACACCATGATCACACGAAATATTCATATTTCTTGATTAAATCTCGTATTACCATTTTGTTTGTCAAACATCGAGTCCGACTTGGTCGTAACGTTACGGCCTCCATTCATCAAATCATCGTGGGGGTATAATACGAATCCTAATCAAGTAACCCCATTTTTTAAAACTGAGCGACTTCAAAATTAGCTTTGATGTCGCTCTGCACACTTACAGTCCCCTCCTCTAGAAATGTCATCATTTCATAGCACTCGCATGGATTGGTCCACTGAAATAATGCCAGAATGCCCTAATTTGGTGGCAGAATTTTATTTTTTTCTGGGGGAAGTACTTCTAAATGGCTCCAAGATAAGTGCCTAAAATGCCAGGAAATCACGTTTCTGGCCTTCAATTTCTGAAAATTTCTTTGGGGGGGGGGGGGGGGGGGGGTGAGAGAAAAATCACCAGCCCCCCCCCCCCCTATGCGTCGCTTCGCGCCTTTGGCGCTCGCGGTCAGTGATCAGGGGCCCCCCACATGTTCCAGGACCCAGGGACCCCACCATGGTTAATCCGGCGTTGGGGAGATGGCTACAGGGACCGATCAAGGAATTTTTGCAGGAGGGGGTTTGCCAGGTTTCTGTTACGGAAATCTGCCATCTTCGTCTCTAAATTACATAGGCATACATACAAATTGAGCTTTTTAAACAGAGTAATCATTTTATACTGATGTAGGATCACTTTGTGATGTAATTTCATTGATGCAGGCATTATTTTTTTATGTAGCTGAGTGGGGGGGGGGCGGACCATATAGGGCCATATGAAAAATCTGGCATACTAAACCTTCATTCAAAACGAACACTTCGTATTTTATGATACTTGTTCAATATTGTCACAGGAAGTGAAGGGAGTGAAATCCATACTTATTATTTGTATAATGTCCATGGTTTATCTAAAAACTCACCCAGCTTTGCATATTTTCATTTAAACTCACCTCCTTACACCAATGATTTTAGACCAAATTACTTTTTGAAATGATTTAATACTGTTGACACACCAGGATAAAATCACGGTTGAGCAATATGTATAAAATAATATGATAGCAATAAAAGTATTAGTTTGTATAGTTTTATCAAAGATTAATTCACACATAACTATATATTTATATATCTACAAGTTGGCTAAAGATATGATATAAAATATAGGATTACTGAACAATATATATATAAGCCTTCCAAATATTATATGTATATAAATTATAATTACTTATTGGCCAAGACATGTACAATAATACTGATTGAAGAATCTTTTAGCTTTAAAACATATAGCAATGTTATAGAAATGAAGCCCTGCATCTTAAATGCATCATGAATTAGTGTTACTGATACCACTTATTTAATACATGTACATAAATAGCGTCTATATAACTATAGATGATACTCTTTGGCTTTAATAGATGTAAATATGGTGATTATTGATCTGGAACCCCCTTCATATCAAAATTTGAGACAGCTATTTGTGCAGTGATTTACATTTAGATAGAAAAAAGAAGACACTTAATGTTTCCAAAGAGAGATATTTTGGCATGCTCTTCCATTCCTGTCTAATACCTTAGGCCACACAAAATTAAGTTTGTTTATTCAGGATTGACAATCATAATTATTTCAAATATGCAGTATAGATCTTAAAGGATAAGTGTCAAAAATACTGTCATGTTTTAGTTCTTCGATTTTCATTTTTTAAATTTTTTTTCATAGCACAAATAACCATAAAAACTAATATTTCAGTTATTGAAAACTTGTATTCCACAATTTTGGCAATGTAGTAGCCAAAATATTCCAAATGTGGGAATTTCTTTATTTTTGTTTCAATTCTGTAAATATTAATGATAATAGGTCTATGAAACACCAAACAAAATTAGTGTGTCCTACAAGCTGAACCTATACAGAAAAAATAATTAGCACTAATGGTCACTATATTCTAAAATATAATCAATATTTATGCATAGGATTAATATTACAGTTCTAGTATTGTGCTTGCATATTGTATAATACTTCTAACAAATGCCAACATAATTTTGCTAAATTCACAAAATATTAAAGCTATATATACATATACTTTAGTCATGTTTCAGTTTTAATCAGAAAAACAGATCTATTTGAACTTAATCACACAACTCTTTACATAATATCTAAATAAACAAAAATTATCCAAATAATTTTCTCCAAAATGCCTTATAATTAAATATACCCTGCACCTATGCATTTTCAATATTAGTGAGTTAATTGATTAAAACATAAAGATGTATTTGCATATTCCCCATAGATATTCCCAGCGTATAATAGATATGGAACAATTTTAACAGAAGATAAAATTATTCAGGTAGCAAGCAATTTCATTTCATTTATTGTTTTGTTACACCACTTTAAAATATAACATACTTTTTATCACAGCCATTTCTATTGACAAGTTTATCTACATTAACCTTAAAGCCATTCTCATATATTTAAATGTTGAAACTCATACAATTAACCTCAAGTTGCATACCAATACAGACAATTTGATTAATCAATGAGTGTATGTGCTTCAAAGAAAATATGTCAAATGTCAACATAGCAGACACCCCCCAACCCCCAAAAAACAACCCAAAACAATGTCTTTAATAAGATTGGTAATAATTCATGAACTATCACATTCAGATTAACAAAACGATAATGCATGTAAGTACCATTAACAACCATCAATGATGTAACTTATATATATTAGTATTTTCAGGTATCACAAAGGTGGATGTTAAAATAATGCTGTTATGGTATAGCTCGATATAAGACACAATCATTAAAAAAATTTATATAAAAATTAACACTTCTATACATTTCAACAGGATTTAAAGATTAAAATACATATCTCTGTGAATCATTAAAGACAATAACAAACATAAGAAATCAAAGAAAACTGTAAAAAAAAAAAACAAATTATCATTTAATATTGAGTAGTTGAGAAGGAAGAGGAAACACTGAAGGACACAAATGCGTAGGAATCAAGGTAAGAGGATGGACTATTGGTTTAGTAATACATTAATGGTTTTATCAAGAATTATCCTCATCAATCCTGAACATCTACAATGAGTGGTGCTGTATATGGGCTGTGACGAATACCAAACGAAAATCTAGGTTGTTGTTTCCTGTGGACCCATATCTGTCAAAATAAAGAAATAGATTATTATTTCTACAATGATCATTGTGTGTTGTCAGAAAACATGGATGCCCTCTACAAACCTTTTACCTCGCATGTCAGCAACATTTATCGGTAGTTTTACTAAAACGGGGTTTATGATTACAAAGAACTAGTTTTTTTTATCAATAATGAAAAACATGTGCATTCCAAATCCCAAATTTAGATTAGCAAAATCTAAAGCTCAACCTTAATTCTAAGGTGGGAATAAAAATACCCATTACTACCTGCTAAATAAATCTGTAACACACCACCCAAATAGGGTATCTATGCAAATTACATTCAAATTTGCATCACTATTTGAATTAAAAAATATTGTGGCTATAAATAAAACTATCCCTATTTTACCACTGGAAAATCTGAATGAATAGCTAATAATTTATTTTAAAAAAAAACAAAGCCTTCATAAGACTGGAATCTATATCGTCATAGCTACCACATATTATCAATAATTAGTTATAACTTGACCTATTGCTACAAAAAGTTATTAATCAGGATTATAACCAAACATCTTCTCAGTAATATCTCCTTATTCACACACCATCAATATGACATGGCTACTGTGTAACATGTTTTTCTTGCATACAGAAGTTTCAGACTATTAGAATAAATTTTTGATGACCCAAAAAATGCCCAGTCCACACTTTAGCAGACTGTTGATAAAAGAATTCTAATAAAAAGTAAAAGTAGGAATAGGTCAAGTTGATCTAGTTAAATGTTATATATAATCCAGATGATGAGATGATTATAATGAGGAATAATGGAATCTGACTAGCACTTTAATTTTACTGTTACCAACCAATATATATACAAATAGTATGTAGTGCCAACATGTAGGTTATCATTAGATATTACCTACAAAATAATTGTTAGCTGAAATACATAGTTTAAAGTGGGTTTTACTAGCACTACTCTTTATAATAAGCAAAAAATAATAAGAAAAAAAGTTCTAAATTAAAAGTTATTATAGATTTAATATCAGTCACAAGTTCACTATTTAATTTGAATTAGCAATTCTACATTTTAACCAATCAATTGATTTATTCAAATTGTAAATATATTACATGTGTGAAAACCACTTTCATTAATATTTAAAGCTTACTGCTTATGTAGTCAAATTTATAAATCACTATCTACATATTCTAGAATGTAAGTGTTGATTTGACTATAATTATATATCCCTTTAACTAAATATTGGTTGGTACTTGGATATCAGGTTCTAATATGTCTGATAATTTGGGAATAGAGTTGAAATGATTATTGCTATTGTATTAAAGGAATAATTTCTAACAGTATTCCTTTATACTATTATTGTATTATTAAAGCATGACTGGTTTGCATCCTATTGAATTGCTAAAGAATCTAAGTATAACTTTTTAAAAAATCCTCATACTGATTTGATTTAATAACTAAAATCTGTCTCAATCTTCTGATCTATCAAAAAAAGTGCCTGCATATTGGGAATGACGTATTCCAAATGATGTTCCTTTAGCTCCACAACAAAGTCTTACCTATAAATAAATATTATTGAAACAAAGCAAAACAATAAACATGATCAAATCCATTTTCTCCAATACAACTGCTTAGCATTTCTGATAAGTGGCATTTAGCTTTTTAGTTTTATTTAATTATATCATATTATATGATATTTTTGGCACTTTCTTTGATTTGTAAGCAAAAACAATTTTCCAGGAATTGTGATGTACATGTACATAATTTTCTGATTTTATTAATAATTTCAGGAATTTGACACTGGGGGAAACACCACAGCAAACTGATGGAGAAAGGTACAAAGAGATGGTGCAAGACTTACATTTTCTGGACTGTAAACTCCTGGTCCTGGTTTAGTTGTTGAATCCCCTGGCATTGTATTTCTACTCGTCATACTATATCCTGGTGGTTTATTTTTATAAACACCTGTATTTACCACTGGGTAATGACTGGGACCCGGTGTCTAAAAAAAAAAAAAATTATTTACCAAGAATAAAAGTATGAAATCAAAATTAATTGTTGTTCCAACATAAGGTTTCATCAAGTGGGGGTGGGTTGTGCATAGTGGTAGACAAGCCAGAATAATCATAATAAAAACTCAAATCCTAGAGTTAAAGAAACACTGGGTAAAACATTACAAATAATACAATTATAGAAATGGGTGACCTGATTGGAAACGATAAGATTTTATTGTGTCACAACACCCATTTCAGGCCGCATACAATTCATTTACATATAGTACATAAAAAATAAATAATAATATATGTAGATATATTCCGGTTATCAAAAATAATATACAAGTTTCATGATTAAATATATCAGAAACATTGTTTTAAAAAAATCTTTATGTTTAGGAATGATAAAAAAATGGAAATTTTGCATTGCAATATTTTGTTAGTATGGTTATGCTAGACTTGCTGTCTCAGTTGAACTAATTTATATAGCCTACATAATGGCACAAGTTTGTGGGCTTACACATAGAATTTAGCTCTCAAACACAGCAATAGCCCATGTTATAAATATGTTTTGCATAAACTTTTCTGAAATAGACCCCTTCCATTTAAAACACCTCTAAGAACAGCTACCATTAATCTCTATACTAATAGCTGTACAATTAAACTGCTATCAAAACTCTGAACATCACAAATTTTATAGGGCTTTTGGGACTTTTAGAGCATTACAAAATCTTGCACCAGAAAGCTATAACTCAGACTTTTCTCCAATAATTAAGGAGACAGAAGCTTGTTGTACCACTTAATAACAAATTAGATTTTTTCTGTTATATGATATATAATGCGGTACTAGTAGCAGGTTCATAGGCATACAGGTCCAATGAATGTTAGGGGGGCAGACCTGAAAATCCTGAAAAAAGTTCCCGATTACAGATGGATGTGCTGGAGGCACAAAGGTGCAGAGTTTAGCTTACAGTCTGCAGACTTCATCAAGAAAATTTGGAAAATTTAATTTGACGGCTGTATAAACGAGTGTTCCTGCTATTCGAGGTTGTGAATACTGCACCTCATATTGTACACTTGTAGCACTGATCATACTACACAATACACATATGTTGAAGACGAAAAAACAGTATAGAATCCATATATTATTCACAATTACCTTTTGTAGATCTTCATGAAAACTACCAATTTTACTACGCCCTGTTAAAGAATACATTGGTGCCTCAGATTTTCCACCCTGTTTGGTAGGTCCTATCATTGTTGGAAGATTATATGCATTTGGTCCTAGTAAATAAAAAAACATAATTAAAAATATTATTGTACTCTTATCAAATATCAGTTAAATCAAATGATGACTTTGCTTCAATTCAATCGATCAAATTTTTTTCATCTGGTTTCTGGAACTGGTGAATAAATATATTTTCTTTTATATTATTATTTTTGAATATTGATTTAATTTCATAGAATTAATATCATTAATTTCCATAAGGAGACAATAACATATTCCAACGACTCAATTCAAATAACCTTGAGAACTGTTCAAATATTTGTGTGGGTACTAAAATAAAATTTAAATGAAATGGAGAACATGTTTATCATTTTAGGTTAGACCCCATTTCTTCGTTTAATTTGTACCCATGACCAGTCTTTTTATCCTGTGAATGGCTAACTATTTTTGCTTTATTATTAGCCATGTATGCATCTGAATTTAGGTATAAAAATCTAGTATGATACAAACCCTGTAATATATACTTTAATGAATGATCTTATTATCTGGATGGTGTTCAATTAATCATCAATAATGAAAGACTGTAATAGGTGTTAGGAAGTTATTCCCTTGTATTAGCCAATTTGATTAGGTTATCACCCCATGTAATGAAAGGATGTCTACACAGATATATCTCTGACTCAGAAGTTAATAACAAGATTAGCTATAAATCTATCAAACTAAGATGGTCAGCAAGTAAACAACCCACACTATCAAGTACTGGACATAAAAAGTTGTGACATTTGAGAATCTAAGTCAATTCTTGGTGAAATTGAATGGTTAACAATTTTACCTGTTGATATTCCATCTTGAAGTATTTTAAAGAACTCAAAAACAATATAGTTAAATTTCTGGAATTCTAGATAAAAACAATTGCTAAATCAAGAAAATGAGAAAAAGTTTCATAATTCCTGAAACATTATGACTGTACTTGGGTACACTGCTACACTGGGTGGCAAAATTTTGAAGAGAGATCCTCGCTTTTTAGCTCAATGTAACGAATTGTGCTGCCTACACTGAATTCCTGTATTGTTAGCTCACCAGGGGCGGATCCAGAGGGGGGGTTTGGAGGGGTCCACCCTCCCCCCACCCCTGCTCAGCTACTTGAAAAAAATAATGCCTTGCATCAATGAAATTACATCACAAAGTGATCCTACATCAGTTAAAAATGATTTCTCTATTTAAAAAGCTAGCTCAATTTGTATGTATGCCTATGTAATTTAGAGACGATGATGGCAGATTTCCATAACAAAAACCTGACAAACCCCCTCCTGCAAAAATTCCTGGATCCACCCCTGCTCACTCTTTGTTTCACTGTACATTTCTCCTTCAATGTCTATTATTATTATTATTTACCTGGGCAATTATCTGTTTGGCGGTTTCTGTGTCGTGAACCAAAAGAATAACTAGGAGGTGCTGGTTTGGAACCGTCAGATAAACCATTTGGTTTATATGTTCCTGGTCCGGGGGTTTTATATGATGATTGGTCTTTATGTCTACCATATAGGGAAAATGAAGGAGTTCCAACCTGTCCATCTCTGAATACTTTGTTACTTAGTAAATAAGATGGTCCCGGGCCACAGTCATCCCTGTATTTTCCGTGCTTTAAACCAAAAGAATAAGCTGGTTTCTTAGTATGCACACTACGGGGGTCATGTTTTATTACACCAACAAGGCCTGGTAAACCGTATTGTGGCCCAGGACTGTTGTACATGGCAGCTATTGGGCCCCTTGGTATTGTTCGTGCTGGTATGTCACCCATCTTGAAACTAAAAGTAAACCAAAATCAATCATAAATCAAAGTAATGTGGAAAAAAAACTTTCTGTGTACAGGTACACAACATGCCAATACATGTAGGACTATAGTGATTTACAGGGGATTATCTTACATGTAACATCTTATAACTTATATAGGTATGATAATCCGGATACTATTACAATTGTACAGATTATCCTAATCTACCAAGCCTAATTAGGATAAGAATAATTATGTGAGGCTTGATCAGTTGGTATAAGTTATATAATCATTTGATTGAGGCACATTTTTTTTTAACTTGTGCACTAAATATTGGTTATTGTCTACCTAAAATTGTTCAATTTTACATGTATGAGAAATGTCATTTCATATTATAAACAATTTAAAAAACAGTTAAGATCCCAAGTGGCCTACAACTTACATATGCCATGTTAAAGCCATTAGCCTAATGGTTTTGCACTAAAGTACCTGCAGCTACTTGTTACGCGAACCATTTGATTCAAAAAATAAACTAATGTACAAAATAATGCGCCGGCTTATAAATTAAAAATTACATATTTTTCTATTTTCCAATAACATCTTTTGGAATAAATGAAATATACATATGATTAATTTTGTGTTACCAAGATGTCAAATCTACATTCAAGAAAAGATCTTATATTTTTTTTTACGAACAACTACTTGATTTTAAAAGTCAAAATGAATATTTAATCAAATGCGTCTAATACAATTATTCCAAAATGAATTAATAAAATGATGACATTAATTATGCACAGGTCATAAAATCCATACATACGTTTTATTGACTGTTAATTAAACACCGTACTGTTGCAAACAGACTTTCTTCGATAGTTGTTGGTGTGACAAGATGTTGTTATCAGGCTATTATAACTCGTTGGATACCTGGATAAACATAACGACCATTACATCTATCATGTGACGCTGTCTATTTATTACAATTGGATTATAACGGTACTTCCATAGTTACAGGGGAGATAATAACTGCAAACAGGTGCTCACAGGTGCGCGGGATGGTCCAAGTTCAAGGGGCACCTGTACTTTTGAATACAAATATCGTTTTAAAGTACTGTCACAGTCGTGACGCGACTTGACCACTTTACACCACAGTTTAAAAAGTTGTATACGTCATGTACATGCAACCAGACTAATCGCGGCCGTATATTTTCTATTTCCCAGAAAAGGGGGTGATTTAAACGTTGTTCTTTGACTTAAAATTTACATAAGGATTTTACAATTGGTAGATAAACTCCGAGGAAGGGTCGCAATAGGCTAGTTACTTTAAATACTTGGGTCGTAACATCGCAATAATATTATGGAAATAGTATAAAATGCGATCAGTGCCTGATTATGGTATTTAGTAGATTAGGAATGGGACATAAAATATACATAAATATGAATTAGTAACTCCTAATTATAATAAGTAAAGTGTTAGGATATCAATGACTTATAAGCAATCAACCCCCAATAATAGTTTACACTACGATAAATTTATTTTATTTCTGAAATATTTCGATAAAATGATCATAAACCGGGTCAGTTGGTTACTTCGCATAAAGGCATATTGGTATAATATACGACCAAAAACCATGCTACCATAATTTACTGACTTGGACCAAAATAAATGAAAGATGTTATTCATTTCGATTAATTATTCAGCCATTTATATATATAAGCATTTAATTCCTTCCTATTTTACCTCAATGATGATTATTGATTATGATGATTTTCGTAAAATATTTTGTAAAATTTACAGAACCAATTTTTTTTTTGACATTTTTTTTTACTTTAGTTTTTTTGTGGCCTGGATTTTGGCTGGCCATATAAGGCACGTGCCTTATTTACGTTAATAAACACACGCGTTGACGATCAATAATCTTTTTCCAGTTTCAAAATGTCAAAAGTTCGAGATCTATACTATAATTGTGTGTTTAAGAAAGGTTATAAATAAGCACTGGTTGTAACACAATTTTACCCGGTTTTACATTTACATCGTAATTTAAACACAGTGTAATAACACGAATAAGACACCCAGGTGTCCAATATATTTTTAACAAAAAGAAATAAAGAGAGTTTAAATTTTGAGAAAAGTGTGCATTTTACCGGTACAGTTTTGGGGTAAACGTAAATGTTTAAATCGAGTTTTACAGTTACACAATACTTCTTTTCTACTTCCCATTTCTTTCTGTCAAGAATATAACCGTGAATTTGATATGCATGTATATTATGTATCCGGAGAGTCACAACACACATAATTTCCCGTTCTCCTATTATTACTTATCCTAAACTTACTTATCAACAATAATCTATAATTAATTTGCATCCAACTTTCTCTCTCAGTTGCCATTTACTACCCCCAAAAAACTATGAAATGAAAAGAATTTTAACGTCCTACTGTTCCGCTCCGATTGAGTCATGTAGTGTGCTATGAGGGAAATTTTGCCCGGGCAGCAGCACTATATAGCGTACTCTTATATCGAATTCCAACTGCCAAGGGATTTTTTGCGTGCACGCCAACGGGACCTCAGCTTTTCGTACAATCCGAACGACTATACTGCTGTCCTTATCAGACCCGTGATTTTATGAGCCCCACGTAATCATTCTCGGTGTGTTCCTTAGCTCTTGCTTTGTTCAATAAACACTCTCAATAATAATGTTGGTACAGTAGAGCCCATACTCCGCACAGCGTTTCGTTTGATTAGAGGTAATCAGAGGGATTTCTCGGGCCATTGCTTCAGGAATATGAGCCCTGATATAAGTAGCCTAATGGATCGGGTGACGCATTGAAATTACTTAGGCCTATGTCCGATTTTGCTAATATCAGAGCAGTCTAAATTTCTTATTTCATTGGCTTTCTTGGTAAATTAAATGAAGCTTTTGTAGCATGGAAGATTAAATTGGTCGTTGTGTTTCTCCTATTAAGTAGAATTTACAATAATGACAATAATATATTGATTTCACTTGCGTAACACCTTCGGCCTAGGGACCCCCAAATCATAATCTGTCCCTGGTTATAGGCCTCCATGCCAATATCGAATGGAACTTTTCTGGTTATTTAGTGGGGGTTAAATTTGTGACAGATTCTCTTGGACCTCTGTTTGAAAGTGATTTCAGTAGGAATTCGACCCGCTGCATCCAATGAGCTTGGACACTCCTTATAAAAGTGACCGCTAATTCCCATAGGGGAACCAATTCAAAATGGAGACTCATTTTGGCGGGAAACCCACAAAGTTACACGAGTTCTCTAAAATGTGTGTAACTATAAGTATTCGGTGGACTATTGTTCAATGTCAAGGCTTAAAATGATGTTTGGCTTCCGGAATAATCAAAATTGTGACCTGTATAGATTGTCCACAAACAAATATACGTTCACATAAATGTGTTTGCTTACAAAACAAACACGATGTCCCACCTAGCTCATCCCATCAGCCACAGCAAAATGTAAGACCCTTCTGAAAAAGTGACCAAAAGGAACGGAGAGTCTCGGCCAAATCAGACTTTTCGCCCCCCCCCCCCCAAAAAAAAACCCCCTCTTACGATACGCAGATCTTGATCGGGTCGAATCCGCTCCACTTATCACCCAAACGATGGCAGATCAAGCCGTCTGAAATAGCGACCAATTTATTTTGGTTACAAATGTTACATAAACTATTATTTTAGCTATTTATTTACATATCATGCCTATACAATCAAGGGGTCACATGAATTAAAATTTTACAGTGGGCCGGAGATCGGAGATATAGGCTACAAATATTTTAAAAACAAAGTCAAACGTCCCTTAACATTAATGAATTCTAAAAACAAAGTCAAAGGTCCATGGCACAGGTAATATCTGAGACTGGTTTCCAAATTGCCAAGATAAAATACTGAACACAACCTTCTCTTCTATTACAATTGGAAAAAAAAAAAATTATTTCCACCGCTATAAGTTTCTAGGAATTATCGTAACATCAGTTTGTTGAAATTTGTTCCAGGGGCCAGACTTAAATCCTTGGCGGCTGTATCTGGCCTGCGGGCCGCATGTTTGATACCCCTTCTCCAGACCACCCGATGGCAGTAATTTGAAGGGATTGAAACACTATCGCCATAATTTAATTGAAAAATTGTGAAACAAGGCTCCGTCTCGATTAACAAGTAGTATATCGTTGCTTCGATAATAAACAATCCATACAGTAATTTGTATCAATTTTCAGAGTTACATCCCTTTAATAGATCTACCTGGCTATGGGGGGCGCGTCGAATTACCCAATAACACCCAATAACTGCCCAATAACACCCAATAACTCCAAAATAACACCCAATAACTCCAAAATAACACCCAATAACACCCAATAACTCCAAAATAACAACCAATAACTACAAAATGTTGACTTGTTGACTTTGGAAACAAAATAACAATTTAGTTGAATTTAAGAACATCGTTGCTTTACGCTCACTCGCCTGAAGGGAGATAACTCGTGTATGTGATTTTTTGTTTACAAGAAATTAATGTATGGTTTCGTTGCAATTCGTTTTAATTGTACATGGGCGTCAAATGTGGAATAACTATTTCAACCCTTCCATGGGTATCGTCAGGTGGTTGCAATAACAAAACGTTATTACAGATGTCCCCGCTATAGTTTTTCATGAAATTCAAATTAACTTCCAATAATTTAGCGCAAAAATGCGCTACCCGACGACATAACGATTAGTCTGTAAATAAATTCTATTTAACTGCCAAACATTCTACGCTACTACTACTACTACTACTACTTAGTGTTTAACGTCTGCTTCCACATAAGTGATATCGCAGACAAGACTTAGGAGAGCCGAAGCTGATTCCTGTTTTTTAGAATATGATTTTGCAATCTTTCCATTTGGCTTTAAGCCATGGATTGGGTTTAGTGGGAAGTTCTTCCCTTTATTTATTAAAAAACCTTGCATTTGTCGGGATGGAATTTGAGTAACCATTTGTTTGACCAGTTTTCTAATTCCAGCATATCTTGTTGTAGAGTTTCCATATCCGTTGGTTCTTAAATTCAACTAAATTGTTATTTTGTGTTTCCAAAGTCAACATTTTGTAGTTATTGGTTGTTATTTTGGAGTTAATGGGTGTTATTGGGTGTTATTTTGGAGTTATTGGGTGTTATTTGGAGTTATTGGGTGTTATTGGGTAATTCGACGCGCCGCATCCCCGGGCTATGGGGGTTGTTGCAGAATTTTCAATCCATGCTGTTGTTTTGTTTCATTACTAATTCAATACTAATTCTTACATAATGCATCTTTAAAGTGTAAAATATTATGTCACCACCAGGCCCGTAGCTAGCCCAAAATTGCTAGGGGGCAAAGGCTTCTAGGGGCACCGATGGGGCTTCTGTGGGCGCGCCGATGTATACCTACACTGGCTACACTTGACGGTACCGTGTAGGGGTCTATATGGTACTCACCCAGGCGTAAGGGCTTGATGAATGTTAGGGGGCAGAATATGAAATGCCCGAACAAATTACGTGTTAGCCCCCCCACCCCTTAGAAAATTTGACGACTTCAAACGCGTCTTCTCGCTGTCCCAGTCCCTGAATGCCTAACTTCTAAGCCTTAGGTGGTCTTATACAGCCTAACTTAGGTGGTCGAGTCTAATTCCATTCAGTTCAGTCGTTTATATTCCTTAGAGACAGTGCCGTCGTGGGCAAATTTTGACTGCCGCAAACGTGTGTTCCTGCTATTCCAGGCTGTGAATGAATACAACTTAAATGTGGTCCAATATAGTCTACCTTAGATGGCGTACCATGCTCCTGGCAGTTTTTCGTTTGATTAGAGCTAATCCCACTAAACACTGCTGTAATGGAAGTAAATGTCTGTCCCAAATTATGACTGGGTGATATTCCAATTAACAACCAATAGCTAACCGCGTAACAATATCATTATGCCTTAAACAGAGCTCTAAATTGGACCAAATATGTTATGTCATGGTTCACGATCTTATTATACCCAATTAACCAGAGTAGAATGTTGCAGAAAAAGTAATTGTGTGACAAACTAGGCTATCTACACGGATACAATACCTTAAATCACCGTCCAAAGTTTTATGGAAAACCCAAGATTAAACAAAGGCCAGCAAGGGATTTCTTGGGCTAATGCTCCCTGAATACAGTAGGTGGTCTGATATAATCCTAACTTTGGTGGCCGAGTCGAATTTTATTCAGTCGTTTATATTCCTTGGAGACGTGTGCCGTCGGGAGCAAATTTTGACTGCCGCAAACGTGTGTTCCTGCTATTCCAGCCCGTGAAAACAGCAACTTAAATGTGGTCCAATATAGTCTACCTTAGGTGGAGTACCATGCTAACCACGTAACAATATCATAACGTTTTAAACAGAGCTCCAAATTGGACCAAATATGTTACGTCATGGCTCACGATCTTATTATACCCAATTAACTAGTGCATAGCAGAATGTTGCAGAAAAAGTAATTGTGTGACAAACTAGGCTATCTACACGGATACAATACCTTAAATCACCATCCAAAGTTTTATATTATGGGCATCCAAGACCTCGTCATTATGGGCGCCCCTCCGGGATGAGATACCCCACAAATTAAATGAAAAGTTCGGCATCGGGTTAGACTTAGATTGCGATTTGTTTGAATTTTGAAGATTATCACACCATTTTGGGCACCCAGTTCATTCGTGGGCGCCAAACTAATTTCAATAGCATTATATTGTGGGCATCCATGACCTCGTCATTATGGGCGCCCGTCCAGGATGAGGCACCCCACAAATCATGCCGTTTAAATTTTGAAGATTATCATGTGGTTTGGGGCACCCAATTCTTTCTCACTAACATTATATTATGGGCATATTATTATTATTTACATAAAAATATGATTTGTGCTGCTGGGATATCTATTCGGGGGATTTGGTTGACAGATGCATTTATCCGCCCTGATTTTAAGATTGAAAGGTGGTTTCAGAGTTTGAACTATATGATGAACAGGACCCAAATAATTAATTAGGAGCTACTGCAAATGGTTTACAAAATAGACATAGCTCAAAATATGGCATGGGTTTATTTATTGATGCAACTAATTCATAATATGTATCAAACTGTGCCAAGATGCGTTTATATGCACTATCTTCAGCTTGGCATAAACAGGATCAATCAATATCATTACTACACATGGCCCCCAAACAATAAAATAACTGTATTGTTGACACACATACCAATCACATGTGTACTATAGACAGAGAGAAATATGGTTTAATGTCCACTTGACACAAACTGTCATTTTGGGACTAACATATGGTTCAATTCTATTTCAATTATTCACTTGCGCATAGAGATTTTTAGCAACGGGAGGAAACAGAAGAAAACCCACAAGGTTGGACAGATGGCCCTAATTACTCCTTGTCACTGACATGCAGGGAATCAACTTGACAAACCTTATGATTCCACCGGCACGTGTTAAATCACTAGACCACCCAACCCCTGTGTGTAGTACAGAGAAACAGTTCCAGATGGTACTTAGCTGATTTGGGTTAGGTAGAAAATGACAGGATAAAGTCTGTATTATAGACCATGCATTTATCACAATGATCTTGGGATTCATAGTAAATCTTTGAAAGTCGACCACATCTGATAAACCAATTTCTTTTGATAATAAAATTCAGTAGAGTGATCAGTGTGATCTGAATTTCTTTGTGCCTTCCAGATGAGCAGTGATAGAATAAAAAATATTCTTGACACAAGAAATATCAATGACACACTCTTGATAAGAGACTGATTGGTTTACAATTATACATCATTTCTGTATGGCCCTGAATAATCATCTATAATTTGAATACTAACAGAGTTAAATAAATGCACACAAATATTTTTCTCAGCTTGTATCTTTAATACAACTAGATAAATCTGTTTTTAACTGCAACTGTTCTGAAAGTTTATTACTACTCTCTTCAGTTTGTTTTAATAAATTATTAACATCTTGATCTAATATATTTTCATCTGCATCTTCCTCGTCATCTGTTTTTAACTGTAACTGTTCTGAAAGTTTATCACTATTAACGTCAGTTTGTCTTAATAAATTATTAACATCTAGATCTAATTTATTTTCCTCATCATCTTCCTCATCATCTGTATCATTATTATAGATATCACTCTTTTTATTTTCCTCCCTAATGTGTAGCTCCTCCTCTTCACTATCATCACTATCTTCATCTGAACTTGAATCTGAAGAACTGAAATCAGATGATAAATACTGGTAGATAGAAATAGATTTAATATAGATTGAACTTGGACTACCTTATAGTATGTCTTATCTTTCACACAAGGCACTTGAATAATTGGAGGAAATGAGAGAATTCTAACGCAGGCACTTGAAGGGATTAAAATAAATTAAAATAAAACTTCTTACCACTGCTTAATAAATACAAGAAGGTAAGTCACTACGCCATCTTTGTTTTGACTGAGATACCATGAATCGTCTGAATTCATCTCACAATACTCACTAGTTCTAACACTTCATGTCATTTTTATTGCTAACGAGACTTTATTTGATTATTATTCACCTTCCGATGTAATTAAATTGGTCATTTAACACTGTTATTGATAACAAATCAAACTTGAACCGCTATCATTTATCCGCAATCAACTTGCCGAGACCGGAAGTATTCCGAAAATAGGTCAAAAGAAGTCTGTGTCACCCAGTTCCTTTATAAACCTATCATTACTCTATATGTGCATAGGAACTGGGTGATCGAGTTTCGCCTAACAGCGGCCTCGCTTCGTAGGCTTTATCACGTTATAGAACTTACGAAGCCAGGCCGCTGTTGATTGAGACTTGATCACCCAGTTCCTATGCACATATCGAGTAATGATAGGTTTATAAAGGGACTGAGTGACACAGACTTCTTTTGACCTATTTTCGGAATACTTCCGGTCTCGGCAAGTTGAATATCGGTAAATAATAGCTTTTTAAGTTTGATTTGTTATTAATAACGCTGTAAAAGGACAAATTTAATTACATCGGAAGGTGAATAATGATCAAATAAAGTCTCGTTGGTAATAAAAATGACATGAAGTGTCAGAACTAGTGAGTATTGTGAGATGACACCAGACAATATATCATAAAAAAGTCAGAACAAAGATGGCGTCTGCCATCCCTTGATCATATAGGCTAGTTATAGTCAAGCAGTAGTAAGAAGTTTTATTTTAATCCCTTCAAGTCCCTGTGAATTCTAAGTGTTCCCCGTCCTTGTCATGTATAGTTGTGGCATTGAAGTCGCTGTTAGCATGGTTGGCACTCGTTATGTGGCACAACATAGAAATCATGGCCTGTATTACAGATCCATGATAAAAAGCATTATACTATGTTATATTGCAATTCACTTTAAAAAAGAAGATATCACCTTCTGTTTTAAAAAAAAACCCAAAAAACTATTAGTATTTGTGAGATTAGTATTTGAGACTAAATATGGACACGTACCTAGATATAGGAAAATCCCTTCTGTTGGGGTTGTAATGCTCTAATCCAAGATCTGAAGACATCATAGCTGTAAATTTAATTTTAGTATTATTAACACTAATTCATTGCAATTTATTCACTGTAAGTATAGATAATAAATAATAACGTGGAAAGTTAAACCCACTATTACTGGCAACCTTGGCAACAATTAACTTGGTCAATCAGGATTCATGATAATATAAACATAAATAGATTTGACATGCAACAGGCAACAAATATGAGTATTGGAAAAATTCATTGTACCCATTAATTATGGGCTATATAAACAGTCTCACATTTCCTTTATTGTACATTGACTACTTTCTAATAAATCTGTCAACTACAGAATCTATAAACTGGTAGTTTATTCTTTCAGTGAGCTAAACAATATACAGATTTAAAAAGAGATTTAAATCTGCTTCTTGATACAATTGTGACTTCAAGAGTTCTCAAAACTCAATATATTGGACATCAATTGTGGCTCAGCAGAATTTTTGGGGGAAAGATAATAGTTGTGGCTCTGCCAAGTTCTCCTCAGAAAGATAATGATTTTGGCTCCATTAGAGATCTACCTGGAAAGGATAATATTTGTGGTCCCGGAAAGATAACAATATCCAGTAGAAAGTGAAAGCTGTTGCTACAGATATAGATAACTTTCAAAATATGAATGTATAAAAACACAAACTTACAACTGTCTTCTTCCTTTTGTTCACCTGCTAACTTATCAAGATAAATTTGTTGAGCTGCCACAACTTCTTGACCACTACTACAACTAGCATAAATATCTAACAATTCTCGATTTAATTTGTAAAATTCTCCACCCCACTTAAACTTCTTTAGCAAAATTTTACCTAACTCTTTAAACCCTAAAATCAATAAAAGTTAGAGTTGTTATAATTCTTATACAAACAGGGCTTTTCAGGGTTTTATAGGTTAAAGTCAAAATTCTAATGTCATATCCATAACACATCTTGCAATTCATTTGCTGAGTGAGTTGTGCAAGTTTTTCAAATGATGTATTTCTATGTTTTCTGACAACTATTCAGTTTAACTATTGATTGAATGTTACCTTATGTAATGCCAGTTATTACAATATTTCTGTGACATGTTCAGTCATAACATTAATGTCATGGAAAAACATTTTTATGCAGTGTTTGAATGACTTAAATCAGTTAGAATTACAAGTGTAATATGATATATACCAGTAATATAAAAAGCAGCAGCATATGCCTCTACACATGATAATTTACATGGTCTACCATAATTAACTGGATTTGTTGCAACTAAATATGGAAGCAAGCGGGCATTGGTTCCTTTCATTTTTGCTAAAGGTGTTTCTTGCAATTTAGCCCAAGAACAGTCGATGACAGCCACACCCCTGTCAGCGATGATTTCTCTGAAGATATAGTTGACATAAATATAAATTAAACTAAAATAATCCATTTAGCCTAACTAAAAACATTTCTAACAATAATGTCAGAACAATTTTAGTGAATGGTTATTTAATGTTGTATATAACATTTCATAAATTTAGCAGCTGTCAAGAATAAAATTTGTGTAGTGTTTACCACCTTTCAGATTGTATCTATTTACATCTTTAGACTAAACAAAACAAAAGATTGTGATTCAAATTTTTTAATGCAATGAGCAGCCCTTAAGTTACAGTCATGAATACTGAATGTTAAAGCATGCCTGGTAAATAAGATTTTAAATTTATGATTTTACCTATCTTCAGGTGATAAACATTTTGTGCCAACAGGTGTTAAAATTAAACCATTAAACCGTTTGTTGGTTTTTAAGTTGCGAACATAACCCAATCTGATCAGCTTTCTTCCTGTACATTTTTTGGGATCACAGTGTTCAAAATCCCACATAGCGAGAGGACATGGGAACTTTTCTGGGGACCAAAATGCTGCTCCACTTTCCCCATTTTCTTCATCTAAAATGATAATATATTAAAATATAAAAGAAACTGGGATATGAGACTACTGCTAATGCGTTGTATGAGCTTCAGGTGATTCTACAAGGTTAAAGATCCATTTTGTAAGATTTAGATAAAGAGCTGACCATTCTTGTCATAATAGTTTAAAAATAGATGATGAAATGAAGTTATCAGTCTTTATACTTTTCACAATATTGTTTTGTCAAGTGCCATTGATACGATAATAAACAAAAGTCATGATTATCCATTTCTAAATTAAATTATTAAATGGCAAATGTGTTTCAATCCATTTCAAATTGTGGCCATCTGGTGGTCTGAAAAGTTGATTAAGGACTTAAGTGAATAAATGTCAAATTCATAATTTTATAACATATGAGACCAAAAGAGAGACCTGTAATATGCAGATTTACATCTTACATAATGCAACTTTAAATTAAGATTAACACATGAAGTTTTCTTGTGCATATTAGTAAAACATCCTTAAGCAATTAGCTCATAACCTTGTGTTCTTTACTGGTTTTTACTTGAGAGAGAGTTACTGCAGTAACTATGCTAAATAAAAGAGAATAATCATATGCAGTATTATGGTTGGCATTTTGATGGCATTTAATCTTAAATCTGTTGCTTTCTTTACCATTGCCATTATTGTTGCTGATATGACAATATATTTCATGTTTTACTTGTTAATACTGTTGAAATGTCTTCATTAAATTTTTCTTCATCAAATTTATTCTGTCTAGCCTGATGTCTATCTCTTTTAGTCATCTTTTTTGGTCCATTATTCTGATGTCCATATGTTTTGTGTCTTCCCATTATAAACTACAATTGAAACAGTGACTAATTTTAGCTAAGGAACAATACCAAGAGGCTATGTGGAACAAGCTAGAATTTATAACATGAATAAGAATTTAACAAATGACATTATTATGCAATACATGTCGGTGTAGCATCAAATGCGATCCCATTCCCAGTACATGTCTAGTAATCACACACAAAACACTATATTGCTGACGCCCCCCCCCCACCTTATCTGGTCTTCATCTAGGTACAAAAATGTATATTCATTGTATACACAAACAATTTTGAGATCCAGGTTTCACCTCGGTCTACTACCCGCTATGTGTGCTTCACTAGCTACGAGAACTTTCTGAAAATATCTTCAAAGACAAATCTGATGTGTTTGTTTATTTTTAGCTGTGATTGGAGCCCTTAGATTTCACCATACACAAACAAAATCAATATGTGTAGTAATTGGCAAAAGATAGGTTGCCAGGCAACGAAACATACGCCCACAGCAGCTAAGTCGTCCGGGCAGTCAACAAGGGTTGTCGCATATTTTTACTTTTTTCAGTAATGAAACATTTGTAATACACTAAAGATAGGTTGCCAGGCAACGAAACATACGCCCACAGCAGCTTAATCGTCCCGGCAGTCAACAAGGGTTGTCGCATATTTTTATTTTTTTTGGTAATGAAACAACTCATTATGTAATTATCTGAAAATCATTAGAATTTGTTTGCTTTTTATAAAGTTTTGCCCCACGCTATCAATTAGTATAGGAAACATTTAACATCATGGATTTAGCTGTTCTCCTATCAAAATTCATTGAAAATCAAAATACTTGTGCGTTTCAACACCTTAAACTCTGTGTATCAATCTGAAGTCAAACGGATGATAAGTTTGGCATCTGTAGCGTCACAAGGTTTTTTGAAGTAATCAAGGGAGATAACTCTGGAAGTAATTATTTGAAATCAATGAAAATCAGTAGGCTTCTTCGTCTCATGACCTTAAACAGTGTGTGTAAATTTAAAGTCAATCAGATATTAACTTTGGCCTCTAGAGCGTCCACAGGATTTTTTGATGTGATCAAGGGCCATAACTCTGGCACTAATTATCGGAAATCGCTGAAAATCAATAGGCTTCTTCGTCTTATGACCTTAAACACTGTGTATGAATTTTAAGTCAATCGGATATTAACTTTGGCCTCTAGATCATTCACAAGATTTTTTGAAGTGATCAAGGGCCTTAACTCTGGCACTAATTATCCGAAATCGCTGAAAATCAATACGCTTCTTCGTCTTATGACCTTAAACACTGTGTATAAATTTAAAGTCAATCGGATATTAACTTTGGCTTTTAGAGCGTCCACAAGATTTTTTGAAGTGATCAAGGGCCATAACTCTGGCACTAATTATCGGAAATCGCTGAAAATCAATAGGCTTCTTCGTCTTATGACCTTAAACACTGTGTATAAATTTAAAGTCAATCGGATATTAACTTTGGCTTTTAGAGCGTCCACAAGATTTTTTGAAGTGATCAAGGGCCATAACTCTGGCACTAATTATCGGAAATCGCTGAAAATCAATAGGCTTCTTCTTCTTATGACCTTAAACACTGTGTATAAATTTAAGGTCAATCGGATATTAACTTTGGCTTTTAGAGCGTCCACAAGATTTTTTGAAGTGATCAAGGGCCATAACTCTGGCACTAATTATCGGAAATCGCTGAAAATCAATAGGCTTCTTCTTCTTATGACCTTAAACACTGTGTATAAATTTAAGGTCAATCGGATATTAACTTTGGCTTTTAGAGCGTCCACAAGATTTTTTGAAGTGATCAAGGGCCATAACTCTGGCACTAATTATCGGAAATCGCTGAAAATCGATAGGCTTCTTCGTCTTATGACCGTCAACACTGTGTATAAATTTAAAGCCAATCGAATATTAACTTTGGCCTCTAGAGCGCCCACAAGATTTTTTGAAGTGATCAAGGGCCATAACTCTGGTAGTTATTATCGGAAATCGCTGAAAAACAATAGGCTTCTTCGTCTCATGACCTCAAACACTGTGTTTAAATTTAAAGTCAATCGGATATTAACTTTAGCCTCTAGAGCGTCCACAAGCAATTGTGGACGCAGGACCGACGGACGGACGGGGGCGACGACAATATACGACCAGTCGACCACATTTCAATGTGGGCGTATAAAAAAGATAGTTTTATTCCAGTATGGCTATTAAAGATACATTTTGGGAGATACCGTATTAGATAAACAGCTATTGAGAGAGGGAGAAAATGGGTTTAACATCCACTCCACACAAACTAGGTTATTTCGGGACTAAAATGGTTTCATTCTAATTCTATTTCAATAATTCACTTGTGCTTAGACTTAGAGGTCTTTAGCAGTGGGAGGAAAGCAGAGGACCAGGAGAAACCCCACGAGGTTGGATATGCGACCCTACCCTTGTCATCTACAACACCAAGGAAAGTCAAGTCTCGAGCTTTCTCAAGTTTCTGTGACAGTGCTTCACTCAACTCACTGGTGTATAGAAAGGTCTTTGACTATGATGACTACTAGTAGTAGTACTTTAGACTGAGTAGGAGTGTGAAAACATATTCACCCATCACAGTGACAGCCGACAATTCAATAATTGAAAGTTTTTAGATTAACACCTTAAATCTTCTATTGTGTGTTACGTCATAAACTTATAATTAGATCTCTTATAAGTCACAGTGTATTGTTAACGACACACGTGTGTGAGTTAAACAGTAACGTTAGCTTCCATACAGCAACTTGCTTTCAATACGCAAGCTCAGTTACTTTTCGCAGTGGACTATGGGAGAGTAAACTCAGGGATTTCTGGGTAATCATCATCATAGCGAAAGAAATTGTAGCCATTGTAGGCGAAGAGAAGTGAATCGCAGTAAAAGTCGAGAAATGGCTTCTTTTGCTTACGAAGCAGCCACATGGTAAGAATATTTCTACGTAGTTACATAATGTTAGGATCCAAGAAGCCCTATTTACTGTAGTTATTATCTTTGTCTCTACAACCAATCTGAAAGAAGTGGTATAATTGCCATGGCATAAACAAAATTAAAGAAAAATGCAAATGGCCGCCAAAACAAAAGGATAGGGTTAGCAATGACAGATTTGTTCGGCATAGAGAACAATAATTTACGTAGGTTATAAGATTACTATAAAACCAATATTCTCAGTGGAAGTAGAGGCGATCTTGATATTATTGTGGAGTAACTTTTGAAAGGAAGTTCAAGTTTCAACGCGTGTGATTATTGATTTTGAGTTGAATGAAATAGTGGATTGAGTGCGTTGGTCAAGAACCTACCTAGGCTAGCGAAAAAAGCCTAGCTGATTGGATGAAACAGTTTGTTGAGCAAAATCTATTATTCAGCTATTTTTAGAGTTAAATTAGAAATGTATCTCAGTCTACACTTTAAACTGTGTCTGGTTTAACGTTACAATTGATAAGACTGAAGACTCCTCCGTCGCAAGTTCAAAAAGGTTCAAACGTACAATTGTCAACACATATCATTACAGTTTGTATTGGCATAAGTAATTCTACCACAAATAGGAAAGGCTGGACCACTAAAAAAAGTTACCGAACAGTTTTTTCTTTGTGGTAATGCGTCCACATTTGCATATCAATGTTTCTTGTAAAAACGTCTTCTTGTAATAACGTATTATACGCAAGCCGCCATGACACTGGCCTTTTGAAATTTCGCATAGTTGGTTTTTACAGCTTATTTTATGATTATGATATATTAGTCCTAATCTATTTTTTGTGTTTATTTTATAGGTCACAACAATTTAACCGTACCAGTGACTCAGAAAATAAAAGACCAGAATGGGAACATGCAAGGAAAGCCTTAGAGGCAATGGGAGCTTCAAATACTAGTCCAACTAAAAGTAATAAAAGCAGACCTGATGATCCAATCAAAGCGTCTATCAACAATATTGCTCAACCACCACCTCCACCACCCCCTCCTCAAGACATGGACAATCGAACACCAAATTTTTTCAACAATCAACCCTTTCCAAGAATGTTTCCACCCCGTCAGCAGTACCCTTATCCGTAAGTACAGGTATCTTATATAACCCATGTTGTGAAATTGTCGGGTAGAACACATCAGCACATTAAACGTCTTTTCAACGTGGCCTAACTGATTTTGAAGGTTGAGTAGATTTAGAAAGTTTTGCGAGGTTGGTTGGAATATATATGTCAATATAGACTATTATTTTTTAAAGATATGGAAATGGTTTTAGAAATGGACCGTATGGACAGAACAATCAGGAGGTAATAAAGTATTATTTTATCTTATGGATCCATTGCAATTAGATACTATGCATTTTTTTCATTGCTTCATCAGAGTGTCTAGATTCTTCAAGCCCACTTTACTTCAAGAGGGTTCCTCCTATATTATGGCAGATGAAATACCCCAGAGCTGAAAGGTGTCAGTCAGTAATTTTTGGAAATCTCGTAAAATTGACAGTAAAAGATTTGTGTGAAATAAAGGACTGGATATACAAGTTTAATGTGCTAGAGCAGTGCAGATTACTGAAAATGTGAATTTTGCTGTCCGCTGAAAGAAGTATACTAGTTATCATTCAACTTTTGTACCGAGCTTTTGACTGTATGATTGCTGGATGTTACATCGTCAGATAAAAGAGTAACAAGTAATTTGTTGGTTTAGTTTTTCATATAACAACTTTTGGCATTTCAGTTCTACTGTAAGTTAAAACAAAGCATTATTAATTTTACTATTGACACAACCTTATTGCTGTCTTTTTTCAGAACAATTTCAATAATGACTTTCAAGTTCAACAGTGTCCTCCAGTGATGCAGAGGTATCCTAACCAAGGGAATAATATGCAGTTCAATAACAATCAACAGAGAAAACGTAAGATGCTCTTGTAGATTTTAGAAAATGTTTTTTTAATGAACTTACTTGACTTGATTTTTATACGCCCACATGGAAATGTGGTCGTATATTGCCGTCGCGTCCGTCCGTCCGTCTGTCCGTCCATCGTCCACAATTTCTTGTGAACGCTCTAGAGGCTAAAGTTAATATCCGATTGACTTGAAATTTATACACGGTGTTTAAGGTCGTGAGACGAAGAAGCCTATTGATTTTCAGCGATATCCGATAATTACTACCAGAGTTATGACCCTTGATCACTTTGAAAAATCTTGTGAACGCTCTAGAGGCTATAGTTAATATCCGATTGACTTTAGATTTATACACAGTGTTTAAGGTCAGGAGACGAAGAAGTCTATTGATTTTCGGTGATATCTGATAATTACTGCCAGAGTTATGACCCTTGATCACTTTGAAAAATCTTGTGAACGCTTTAGAGGCTAAAGTTAATATCCAATTGACTTTAAATTTATACACAGTGGTTAAGGTCGTGAGACGAAGAAGCCTATTGATTTTCAGCGATATCCGATAATTACTACCAGAGTTATGACCCTTGATCACTTTGAAAAATCTTGTGAACTCTCTAGAGGCTATAGTTAATATCCGATTGACTTTAAATTTATACACAGTGTTTAAGGTCATGAGACGAAGAATCCTATTGATTTTCGGTGACCTCTGATAATTACTGCCAGCGTTATGACCCTTGATCACTTTGAAAAATCTTGTGAACGCTTTAGAGGCTAAAGTTAATATCCGATTGACTTTAAATTTATACACAGTGTTTAAGGTCATGAGACGAAGAAGCCTATTGATTTTCGGTGATATCCGATAATTACTACCAGAGTTATGACCCTTGATCACTTTGAAAAATCTTGTGAACACTCTAGAGGCTATAGTTAATATCCGATTGACTTTAAATTTATACACAGTGTTTAAGGTCATGAGACAAAGAAGCCTATAGATTTTCGGTGATATCTGATAATTACTGCCAGAGTTATGACCCTTGATCACTTTGAAAAATCTTGTGAACGCTTTAGAGGCTAAAGTTAATATCCGATTGACTTTAAATTTATACACACTGTTTAACTCATTGACCCCTAGAGCTAATTATGTTAATTAATGCTTAATCTCCTAAGCCAATTAACCAGACTATGGCTTCTATCCCTAGTGTTAATTAAAAGATTATCCACTAATCTCACCTATTGCAGATATCCCAAAACAAAACAAAAACTATTACTCCAATCAAAAAATATTTATATTACCAAATGTAGAATTAAAAACAAGCTTTACAAGGGTGTTTTTTTGAAACAAAAATACCAAATAATAACAAAGTTATTCCTTATCATAAAAAGAACTATGAATGTAAAATAACATTACCGGGTACGTTTAATTTAATAATTATGAAGTATGAAGTTACACTTTACTGATCCATGCATCACACAGTAAGCACAATTGATTAATTTAGTCCATAACCAGTTTTTAGGATTGGCACTGTAAATAATGTTGGCAATCACAAATTTCGTCAACCGTTATGTTCCTGCATTTTTTTTTTTCGAACCCCATTGAATTTCTCAATGTGATATCTATTGCCCATTGGTTTCGTCAAGCAAGTTTGGTCAAAAAGATATACTAAAAAAAAATTAAATTTGTTTTTCTCGCGTTCTAATATGTATTATGGGCCTAGCCATCTCCTAAAAATGATGGGCATTTAACGGAATTCAGTGCATCATTCCAAATAAAATCCTTGTTGAAAGTTGAATCTCGAAGATTGGCCGCCATTTTGGTTCGCTTCGTCACTAGCTATTTCGGAGCCTTCGTGTTCCTCACTCGAATTGTCAGTCAATTCGCTGTCCAGGATATTATTATTGCTAATTTCTGCGTCTAATATATCTTCCAGTAAAAATCCTTCGGAGTCTGAGTCGGAATCATTGTCCATACCGACGAAATTATTAACAATCTAGGCGTACAAAACTGACATTCATTTAACAAAATGGCGACCCCTGAAAATATTTTTCCTTTAGAGTTCGCGACCTTATGACCCCTAAAACCTGTGTTGTGACGTATAGTTTACGACTTCAATCAAGTTCAATCATTAGTTAAAACTATATATTTATTGGCTAATTACGTCTGGAAAGCGAATCGACGTTTTTTAAAAACTTTATTGATCAATCAAACGTACATATGAAAGAGACCGACAGCAGTCGTTGCCGGGAAAGTTTTTTTGTGAGTTTACGACCTTATAACACCTAACACCTTGTTGTGACCTAGACATTTTATGATACCAATCATTAGTTGAAGCCATTGTTTTAGGGAATTACAACTTTTGGAATGTCAAGCGGTTTTTTTTATAACTTTATTGGTCAATTAAACAGTACATCAAAGCGGTCGACCGTCCAAAATGGCGACCGATATGAACAGAATATTCTCGTGAGCTAACGACCTTATAACCCCTGAAGTTTTGTTGTGACGTATGCATTTTTTATGATCATTCGTTAGTTAAAACTATATTTGATTAGATTAACTACTTTTAGTTAGTCAATTGGCTTTAATTTAACAATTTATGGTTCCAGGAAACAATGTAAAAAATAGACCGCGAATTTAAGTCGCTCGGGGATGCCACTAATAATCAGTGGACCGTATATTCAAGCTATCGGTATAGGAGAGGGGTTTAATTGGCCCGTATATTCAAGCTATCGGACCCGATGAGTTAAGGTCATGAGACGAAGAAGCCTATTGATTTTCAGTGATATCCGATAATTACTACCAGAGTTATGACCCTTGATCACTTTGAAAAATCTTGTGAACGCTCTAGAGGCTAAAGTTAATATCCGATTGACTTTAAATTTATACACAGTGTGTAAGGTCATGATAAGAAGAAGCCTGTTGATTTTCAGCAATATCCGATAATTCCTGCCTGAGTTATGACCCTTGATCACTTTGAAAAATCTTGTGAACGCTCTAGAGGCTAAAGTTAATATCCGATTGAATTTAAATTTATACACGGTGTTTAAAGTCATGATACAAAGAATCCTATTGATTTTCAGCAATATCCGATAATTACTGCCAGAGTTATGACCCTTGATCACTTTGAAAAATCTAAAATTAATATCCGATTGACTTTAAATTTATACACGCTATTTACGGTCATGATACAAAATAGCCTATTTATTTTCAGCGATATCCGATAATTACTGCCAGAGTTATGACCCTTGATCACTTTGAAAAACCCTGTGAATGCTCTAAAGGCTAAAGTTAATATCCGATTGACTTTAGATTTGTACACAGTGTTTAGGGTCATGATACGAAGAATCCTTATTTGATTTTCAGTGATATCTGATAATTTCTGGCAGTTGATCACTTTGAAATATCTTGTGGACAAAGGCCTTGAGACAAACCATCAAAACTATTCTAATCATTTCTGATAATTATTTAATGGGCTATTACTCGTAATAAGATTATCATGTGTTGTAAATGTTCTCCTTACTGATAAAAGAAACAATATGCGACAACCCTTGTTGACTGCCCGGACGACTTAGCTGTTGTGGGCGTATGTTTCGTTGCCTGGCAACCTATCTTTAACATGACATCATTTGCAAATATATCTGTCCCCAACCATTTGAAGAAAGTAGGTAGTCATTACAATGGCTTTGTCTGGTCACACTTTTTGAACACAAGAACACAATAATTGAGGTAGAATGTTAACCCAGTGCAAGTGTTTATTAGGTGAATATGATGAGTAGAAATAACAAATTTGAAAATTTTGATTGAACTAGACTTTAGAACACAATAACATTGCTTTTTAGTGGGGTAGAATGTTCAAACTTCGCTGTTTATTGATTGAGGCTTTGGACCACAATAGTTTTGATTCTAATTGAGAGTGAAAAACTTTGGGTGTATATTTTCATTACATCGATACCTTCACAAAGCTTGATAATGAATGTTTTATGATCGGGTTAGGTACACTTGTGTTTCATGATGTTTTATAAAAATACCAATGAGCAAGTAATTAATGAAGATCAAACAATAGATCTATTGTTTTATAATTGAGGTGGGGTGCTTTAATACAGTTTGAACTGCCAATAAAAATAATTAAACTAAATTTGATTGATTTATAGAAGCCCCCGGAACAGGTGGTATCAGATTCCAAATACCTAAAAAGACCCAAGTTGCTCCAGTAAATACTATAGCGCAGGCACCGATTGGACGGCAACAAAAGCATTTTACAGCCCCTAATTATCAAAGTAGACCCCAGCCTTTCAAACCAAATTCAACAGATATTGTACAAGCTGCAGTAAACTCAAATGAAACAAAATCTAAGTAAGTATTCAAATAAAGAATAGTCCTACAGATTGGATATAGAGTTAGTTAGGTTACTTGTAGAGATTGTATTAAACATCAATTTGGCAATGTATAAAATTCAAGACCGAGAAGAATTTTATATTCTTGTATTATACATTACACGTTAGTCCCAAAATAACCTAGTTTATGTTGCAAGGACAGTAAACCTCATTTTGTCTCTCTCTATTTTCAGTGATGGTGGTATGTTTGGCTGTGCTGCGGGAGAATGGCCTCCAGCATTAAAGTACGATATATTTTATAAAAATTAAAGCTTCTGATCAAACAATATTGAAATTTTCGAAACTACCTCAACGCTAGCTTCAAATGATTAATTAAAATTTAATTAAGAGAATACTTAACTGAATTGAAACGTTTTTGGAGTGATATTTCATTGGCACAAATTAAAGATGCATAGAAATAGATCTAACATAGTTTTTCTTCTGACCCCTTGCTTTTATGTCTTAAACTTTGACATATGTAATCTAATATCCATTGCAGGCTTTATGTTCAAAAAGCATTTGCCACTTTCTCTCATGAAAGTCAGAAAGATCAGATAGAATCAATCTTAAAGGACAGGTTGACTCAAGCATTCAATTCTGGTGATGTATGGAAAATAGATTGGGCCAATGAGCCAATGCCAAGGTTTGTTGATATTTTGTATCCTCTTTATAAACCGTTTAACTTGACCTATATCCAAGATCGTAGCTGTGGATAGAATAAGATCTTATACACAATTTATGCTGTTAAAAGAAAACATATTGTTTAACTACCAGGTGTTAAAAGAAAACATAACTGTTCTTGTTTTTACTACCATATTATTAAAGGTATACTTATTTCTTTCCTTAGTATTGGTAATAACAAAGTTCTGCGAAAGAGTAGATGGGGTGAAGGAGCAACTGTTAACAAACCAATGAGAGGTCATGGAAGGGGCAACAATAGAGGAATGAATAAAAGTATATACAGTGGTGATCGTGTTCCAACATATAGACATTCCCGTTCTAGATCCTTCAGTTCTTCTAGCAGATCGAGATCACGTTCTTCATCACGCTCCAGATCTAGATCAAGATCTCCATACAGGAGGAGATCACCAAGAAAATTAAATAAACGCAGAAGGTATTAAAAAACAAAAAAAAGGACCTGGTTATTTGTATTTTGTTACATCTAGCATCACATTGTATTTAGATTTGAGGCATTTGATTAAATACATGTGATAAAAAGATTAACCATGGCATAAGTTTAAAATGATCCATGTAAATTTGCTTTGATGAGTCTTTAAATACTATTCTAAACAATATTAAATCATTATATTACTCAGGATTTTAGATTGCCAATTTTTACCCTTGATAAGTGAAATACTTTTGTTCTCTAGTCCTAGTATAGATGGTGATAAGGATGTCCAGTCATCTAAGAAACAGAGATTTATGAAACAAACCGGAGGGAAAGGAGCCAGAGGTCGAGGGGCTGGTCCTCAAGATAGAAATGTAAAAAAGAATATGCATGTAAAAAGTGGTTTAAAAGGGTAAGCCATTGGTTTATACATGTATGGTTGGTTACTGGTTGTCTAATACAGTCTTTCATTGATTTTAAGTGTTGTGGGTTGATCCTCATGCTTGTTACTTATCGGGAGTCAAGTTGTCTGTCTAAGCTGTCCATTAGAGACCCCTATATTTAGGAGGATTATATAAGCAAAAATGCTTTCACTGGACATTGAATGCCATTTCCTGCCCTATATTGTAACCCAGTGAGCGAGATATTGATTCAAGATAAGGATAATATAGTTAATTATAAAAGGAGTAAAATAGGGATAGTTTAAAAGGATTTAAATTGACCAAACACACATTTATTATATTTTTCAGATTAATCTTTAATGTTTTCTTTGTTATTTTTTTCCAGAATGAATTTCCATGATCCAGAGAAAGCTTTTAGGATGCAAAAACGGGCTGCCCGATTTGGAAATCAGTTGGAAAATAACAGTAAAAAGCCTAAACAAAGAATAACTATGGGTTTGAATACTTTTATTGTAAGTGTACACATGTCACATTAAATATAATATATATGACTAGAGCTTTTTTCAATATTCTGAAATTTTAACTAAAATTATAGATCCCCTTCATGAATCTTCTGTTAAAATACATACTAGATTTAACACTAGATAAACCAAAATTTTCTCATAATTTTTTTTTGTGTGTGTGCATAATTCAAGGGGAAACTGTTATTTAATGCATATTTTATTTTTGAAATTTGTATTTTATTTTTATTTTTTATTCCAGAATTCAGATAGTAATGATGCTGATTTGTGTAGTTTTGATGTGGTTGGAACATGTCAAGACCTTGAAAAACAATATTTACGATTAACCAGTGTAAGTTTTTGAAGGAGTCACATATTTTGAATGGAAACTAATGTGTAACTATAAGTACTATAACAAATATATATGTACTATAACAAATATATAGCCTATCAGAATACTTTATTTTATTCGAACAAACATAATTGTATGATTGCTGTAATTTGAAATGGGTATACCGGTAATAATCTTAACTTTAATATCTATAGGCACCCGATTCTAAAACCATCCGGCCAGTAGAAGTATTAAGAAAATCCCTAATAATGGTTCAAAATAGATGGAAGGAAACTCATAATTACCATTTTGCCTGTGAACAACTTAAATCAATTAGACAAGATTTAACAGTAAGTTGAAAGTGATAGTAAAGACATCTATCATGCACTTTAAATTGTCTATTGCTTTGATGAATACTTATGTAACATCAAATAAAAATTGCTTAAATGCTAATGTTGCGTATGGTGTATTAATAGAAATAATATGTTGCAATAAATGGCTGTTAATCAACAGTTGAAAATAATTTGTTTAAATGGTTTTTATTTTCATTTAAAAGGTCCAAGGTGTAAGAGATGAATTTACAGTAAAAGTGTATGAAACGCACGCTAGAATTGCTATGGAAAAGGTGAGTATCTCATTTTGTGCATTTAATAGTGAGCAGATCGTTGTTCTGTTGACATTCCCCATCTGTCTGAATATTTATTGTATTTTGTGTTGTAACTGATTTAGATTATCTATTTTGATGCAGGTAATTAGAATGCAACCAAATTTATTAGGGTTTCACACTGCGAAGCTTGTGTGAAACACTATTGTTTTTGTTAAAATTATTATTATTATTATTATTATTCTTCTTTTGTTTTGAGTAGATCTCAGCAACTGCTTGTCGCATCGTTACGATTTATTCGGTTTTACTGGGAAAGTGGGTGTGACTTAGAGGATAAAGCTATTTTGAACGTTCTGCGACAATGCGAAATGTCCGAAATCACCAAATTATCGTTTTTTAAAATATTGCAGTAATTTTAACAATAATCATTGAATTTTAACTTTCGATACATTTTGGCATAGCCGGAGACAGGGCACATAGCTACACTACTTTCGATTTTTGATTTTCGGTAAATCTTCAAAGATATTAGGCGCCAAATTTTGAAAATTTAAAATTTTACAAAAAACTTTTTTATTTATGAATATTTTTTAGTCGTATTATGCACAGAATTAAAGGGTCATCTGACTAGTGCAAAAATGTTAAAGAATTTTGTCTCAGTAATTTACCTTGGCCGCCATTGGCTAATTCAGTTTTTAAGTCCTAGATTAATTTTTTATTGTTCGATTTGTATAAAACAAAGTTTATATGCTTCGTTGTATCAATTGTCATTTTTTTTATTACCAAAAGTTTTATCTGTCGGCACCGGAAGTGGCATAATTTTACCAAAAACTACAATTTTGACAGTTATTTTCCTTCTTCGAAAACAAATATTATTTTTTGGAAAAATTATTTGACTCAAAGAGTGTGCCCTTTCGAGGCGCGAAAAATGTAGGAAGCAGTTTTTTTAATTTCGATTTCATTTTCGAGCAAATTCGATTAAGAGGCTAAAAATGGTGTAAAATTGGCCTATTTACAACCTATTCAGGCTTTTCAGATTTTAAAATATTTCTTCGTAACTTTTATAAACTTGTAGCTATAATCCATACGAAGAAAATGTATGTTAAAATTCGTTTGTACTATAAGCAGTTACCAAGAAATGAGCAGTTCTGTACAAGTCACTGTTTTGGTTATTTTGCCTGTAAAATAGTCAATTATGATTGGATTTTTATAAAAGTGACATCATTTGATTCAAAAAGCACGTAGCGTCATATCAAGTTGATTACAATTTAAAATTGACACCGGAAGTGACATCATTTGGTCAAAAAATGCATTTTAAACTTTTTAGATCAATGTTTTATTCAACCAAGAATAACGTAATATGTATTAATAATTTTAACATTTGGTTTAAATTCACATATAAACAAAACTCATATGGTCATATAGATATCATAAAATGGTTTCTAACTTGTTCGGTTGCCGAGAAATAGACGGTTTTCTACAGGTCACTTTTGAAGGTTTCGGGGCCATAAAAGGGTCAATTATTATTCGATTTTCATAAACGTCACACCATGTTATACCTAATGCCATTTGGGATTTCTAACTTGTACGGTTGCGGAGAAATAGCCGATTTTCTACAAGTCACTTTTCAAGTTTTTTGGTCTTTAAAAGTGGCAATTATTATTCGATTTACATAAAATTTTCACTATATGATATCGTATGCCATTTCTGATTTCATAAGACTAATTGAACATTTGCATTAACACCGGGAGTAATTTAATTTTGTCAAGATCATTAACAAGTAACAAATGTATAAAATGAATTGATATTGCTGGATTTTGTTGATTCTGCGTCCATTTTATTTGAGTGCAATGTTAATTTGGAAACCTGTTTAGTGGTTTCGCTGGTACCGGAAGTGACATATGTTCAAGGGTAACTTGGCACCGGAAGTGACATGTTTAAGGGTAACGTGGCACCAGTGAAACCCGTCATTCCTGCATGCAGGTCTAGTTTGATTCACTATCTTTCTTTTTAGGCTGATCACGAGGAATTTAACCAATGTCAGACACAGCTCAAATTATTATATCAAGAAGGAATACAGGGCAATAAAGTAGAATTTACAGCATATAGAATATTATATTATATTTTTACATCTAATTCTTTAGGTAAGTTTCTTATAGGTAATGTTAATTTTGATTCACTTAGCATTTAAACACCATTTTCAGTACGTGTGTTTTTTTCTGGTATTTTATGTTGAGTAATTACACATGGTAATGTATTTTGAAAATTAAAGTTGCAAACAGTGTAATATATTTAATGAATTGTATTATTTCAGATATGACAACAGCATTATCGTTGTTGTCAGTTTCAGATCATGAAGACAAGTGTATCAAGCATGCTTTGAAAGTTCGATCTTCCTGGGCGTGTAACAATTATCACAATTTCTTTAAACTCTATCTCAGTGCACCTAAGATGTCAGCATATTTAATGGATTGGTTTGTAGAACGGGTGCGAAAAACAGCAATTAAAGCAATAGTAAAATCGTACGTATTCAGTGTTATAATTATTTACACTGTTTTCATAGGTTGAGAAATTAATATTATTAAGTTTTTTTTCCATTTCACTCACTGTTAATGTTATTGGTAAGTATTTAGAGATGATAAATGTATTGTTGGCAAATCAACATAAATGTTATTTGTTTTCTTACAGATATTGATTTAATCAAATATTTGTGATATTCTATTATGTACATGTTTAATATTTTTCATTTTCTTTTTCATTTATTCCACTTGTGCTGGCTGCATTGTTTGTGTTGAGTAGGTATCGGCCACTAATATCATTAGATTATGTCAAGAGGGAGTTAGGATTCTCAGATATGGACCAATGTATTGAGTTTCTGCAAGAGAAAGGTGCCACTTTCAATGCTGATAAATCTAAATTAGACTGTAAATCATGCAATGCTGCTATTCAAGCGCTGTGATGTAGCAGTTAATTTGATCGTCGTAGAATGCAAGCGTTTGTGTATTAAAGCGTGATAAGTATGTAGGAAGGTCATTGCGATGTCTGGTTCAGATGTCAGATTGCGTGTTTGTTTCTACAAAACGTACGAGTTCAGTTATTGTTGATAAAGATGACAGATGAAGAAGACGGTTTATCTCGAAGCGTATAATTGATCCTTATTTCATGCATAATTAAACGTAAGTGTTCCAGCACCAGTAGTATCAAGTTCAAGGAGTGATGAAATAAGGGAGAAGATTGAAGAATACATAGGGTCATTAGGGTAATAGATGTCCACCCTGTTATGGAGTACCACCAGGTTTGCCATTATGGAGTACCACCAGGTTTGCCATTCTAAATCACCATGGTAATATGTAAGTTAGTATTCTCAAATAGGTGAGACAAGATATAAGATTAAGCAGATGAAACAGTGGCAAGTCAGCAAGTTATCCAGTGATCAATTTTAATACCAAACCAGTTTCTATTCCCATCATTACAGAGCGAGTCAGATGTAATTGTTGAAGGTCTTCCAGTTTGCGTTTTCATTTGTCTTTTTCATTGTATGCTCCTATCCAGTTTTGATTGATGTCGAGGGGAAGCCTATCTACAATTTTCTACTTGGCGCTGATGTCTGTTTTCTCATATATTATAGTCTTTTGTCCGGTATGATGATGATGCAATCATTGCCGATTAAAATTTTGATGCTAGTCATTCTTTTGGATCATGACAACCAATGATTTGTCTTCAACCATTGATTTTAAAGTAAGCCCAAGATTTAAGCTGCTATTCTGGTAATCTTTCTTCATGATGCCTAGATGAAATTCTAAGAGTAAGAATTAGTCCAGTAAGATCCTGATGCCATGAGCAATTTGAATTCGAATGTCCTTATTTACTCGAGATTAATTATTCATTCATTCATTCTGTATAACCAGAAGTTAATGCCAGGTGTCCAAGTTTAAGCTTTCCAAGTTCCAGTATTTACAAGCTGTAGATAATCCATTGGTCTACTTACAATAGCAAGCTCCAATTCAAGTTATCGTCTGTCAATTTCCTAACTGGGGTCAAAATAATTTAACCGCAGAGGCCACCTGAATCACATTTGGCTTATTGAGGTCCACATTCTCACCCATTTCAATAGATATGAAGATACCACCTTTTCTATCCCAACCCTTCACGATAGAACCAGATTGTTATCCAAAATCATATTTCCGAAAGAAGAAGTCACCCTGTATCGTACCCCAGTAACCTGATCGTAGGGACGAGTTGAAACCACTAATACTTAAAGAACATTTTTTCAATCATCGAGAAGTAAATTTTGCTGTTAAGAACTGAATTTAAAATAATATCGCGGAATAAACTGTTATTGTGTAATGGTGTGTGTTGTAAAGAATTTAGACTGAACTTGTTCTACTTCTGTAGTTGTCTGTGAGGAGTGTTTGTTGACTAATCAAGACTTATAAAGTGCTGTGATGAATACCATAAAGACTTGTGCATATAGATGTGTATATAGTGATGATCCTGTGCTGTTTTCACTTTTCTATCAGACACTCCTAATCTTTTCTGTTTCAGGTCCACTAATGAATCTTTTTTTCAGAGAATGGTTAAAGAGAGATGTGATGAGATGGTATTTAAATTAGATTGACACAGCAAGCTGATATTTGTTTAAAAATTGCATCTCTCTTGAAATTTTCTATGCAATATTTTCTTAATGAATAGAATATGAAATTAATTAGATTAACCTAAAAGTTTTACAAAATTTATGAAAGTATGTACATTACAATTTGCTTAAAAATTATTTTTCTTTTTGGATATTCTTGATTTCATTAATTTCCATAAATATTATATGAAGATATAAATTTCAATAACCATGACCCCTTTGCGTAATAACATGTACCCATTTTTTTTTTTAACTAATTGCAAAATGGCAATATACCTGCCCCTCAAAGAATTTGTTAGAAATGATTTGTTCAGTTCGGACCATAATTTGGCTTGATACATGCAGTAAATTTGCTTGTTAGTACTTAGTACTAATTTTGCTTTTAGTACTTAGTACTAATTTGTACTATTTCCTGCCCCATAAATACCTAAAATTGGATTTAGTTACACAATCTTCACTAATAAGTTGGTTTGTCTTAATAGTTTTTTTTTTTTTTTTTAAATAATCATTTATGTTAAACCATTCATTCATTTCCAAAATTCAATTTCACAAATTGCAATTAGGTATGCAACATTTACCTGCAGGTATATGATTTTACTAATATATATTTTTTATTATTAGTAATTTAATATATTTATATATACATGTTTTGGTGGTTGCATAATTAATTGCACCATTTCAACTGGGTAGTAGTATATGGTTCTTTTCAGTCGATTATGGTAAGGTTTATTGAATAGAGCCATTTCAATAATGGTTTAGTAATCCGGTATTCATAACTAGTGGTTAATAAGTATTTTGAACACTTGGAGAAATTATAATGCAGTCATTGTAATTAAAAGAAAAAATGTCCCCAAAACCCATCGGTTTTGCTAACTAAATTATATATATTATGCTTTATACATAACTCTATACATACATCTTGTTTCTTAAACGTTTAAAATAGAATGTATCAATAGATTTATAGAAGAAAGGTAAAAAAAAGTAATCTATTAATAAAAATTAAAAAGATATTGTTTTTATGGTCTTATGTGTTCTCTTCTTTTGAAAAATGTAGGGACCATGGGAAATGATATGAAATGGGATTTAACGTCCCACTGTTCTGCTCCGACTGGGCATACCCCATGTGTTATGGCAAACTGCATTACCAAGTTTGTGGGCGTGTCAGAGGGTTTGCTCCACCGCGGGTCAAGGATGACCCCAGTCGATAATCCGTATTTCGTGACAACTACATCCAAAGCCGCATGTAGGATTTTAGAAAGTGGGGGTGCAGCAGAATGGGGGTGCGCATGGTCTCCACGTACGTGATGTGAGAGTTTTTGATCATGGCGAACAAACCCATTGGCGTGTTGGCGCCCTTAAAACCGACAGACTGATCAGTGCCCCAAGAGCATCACTGTGTGATCATTATCAAGTGTAATATTATAATATAATTAGGGAGGGGGTGCCATTTCTCGGGGCTAGGTACGGCCCTGAATCAACCCACCCATTTTGCCGAAATACTTGAAAACGCGATCGAGGTTATGGTTTCTGGTCGCCCACCTTTTCATGTGGACGTTATGTGCTCTCCCCAATCTGAACATCTGAGACACGCTACCTGTGGAGAAATTATCTCAGACACATTCAGTAGATATTATATCCATATCACGTGATCTACATAACACAGGTCATTGGGTCAACAAACAAAATGTCAACATCAACATTCCACAATACGTTACATTGTTTCCTTTGCAACCTTTAGGACTATATAATCCGTACAGCCCCATCATGTTCTCGCTTCCAGTGATTTTTCACAAAAATAACATCAACTCATAGAATTGACGTCGGCTTCAATGACAGTTTCAGCAAATGGTGGTTTATGGCGGCCGCCATCTTGCACTATTTTGTGCTTCGATCGTGTCTTTTTCAGATATACACAATCGATTTTGTTAATGTTTTTAGCGTGGGGATTTCACTTCGAAACAAATATTTTAAACTTTAACACAAATTTTAAAAAATAGCCAAATTCTGGCTTGGATTACTGCGCAAAATGGCCATTCACGGTATACGTCCGAAAGTAATGGAGGCATTTGCCATCTAAGCTTCAACTATAGGAAAACTTACAAAAACCTTTATATGTTTGACTTCATTAGTAAAAAATAACGTGTTTTTTTCGGCTATTATTCTATATATATTTAATTTACTCATATACTGTCTTCCTGATTATGTCAAGATATGTTAACACTGTTCACGTACATTTTGCATACTAATAGTTCATTGGCAACTGGTTAGCACGTACGCGCTTTATCATAAAGTCTGTCATTGAGTCACTGTCGTGGTTTCGAATCGCTGGTTGTACTTGACAAGAAGTAGGATCGCCTGTCCAACGTCGTGGGTTTTCTCTGCCCCCCCCCCCCACTGCTAAAGACCCCAGCGCGCAATCGAATCATTGAAATAAAATTAAACCAGGTTAGTCCCGAAAAGACCTAGTTTGTGTTGAGGGTACGCTACCCCCCCCCCCTCTCTCTCTCTCTCTCTCGATATTTGATCATATCGGACCGTAGATAACAAACCTAATCAGACAGTAACTTCCTGGATCGTCATTATGGATTTGCGGGATCAAATAGCATGGTTTCGATTTCCCGCATTAACGTTCAAGGGGATACCCGCCGCCCTCTTCACTGCTTAATAATAACCATTGCAATATCGGACCACACGGCGAAGGGGGAGGGGGGGTATGTGAAAAATTACACACGCACCTGCATCGTATTAACGGGATATCCTAGTCTGGTTATTATTGCCCGATTTATCACAGGGATCTCGATCAGTTCTAAAGAGAAAATGATCTAGATCCGGTTTCAGCTTTGTTGTCTGAGATTTTTAGAATATAAATATTTTAATCAGATACCACGATCAGTTTTAAAGAGACAAAATTATCAGTTTGGGTTGAAGATGGGACCATTCCGGGTCAAATCGATGGACAAACATTGGTTTATCAGAACTTGTGATGTATGTAGTTTGATTACTGATTGGATTTAAACATGCTGAACAATACAACAAAAGATTTGAGATCTGGTATGCACAAAAACCGTTACCGGAAATGGTTCTTATTCCCTTATGCTTATGAATATGACCCAAATGAACAATTCCCGTTTTAAGAATCCCGGGGGATACTAGATAAGCATAATAAATAAAAAGTTCACGTTAAATGTGGGATATAAAAATGAGTCATAGGATAGGTGTACAAATTGCTTTAATTATATTAAAAAAACCAAACAACCAATTGTAGATTCCATTACATATAATTGTTCAACAACTACATATGAAATTGTGCCTGCTTGCATACGCATCCCTTAACAGCATGAGCTCCATATTCCTGAAATACCCATAATGGCTTGGTTGCAATGGTTTCCGACTCCGATTATATAGTGAAAGCTATAAGTACAAAAAATATGATGGTTTTCTGTTCTTCTTTCTTTTGACTTCCAAAATCTTGTGAAATAAAAAAGGAATGGGGGTTTACTATGGACCTTATAACAAAAGGTCCATGTTTTAACACACTGTTCATCTCCGAGTGGGCTAATGAAGACGGACCATTATCTTGTAAGCGTCTTAATTGAACGAACACTGAAGTGGAATAATTTCTTATCAAAATTCTGGAAGTATACTTAATGTTTTAGACTAAAATCGTCGAAATGTAGGTCAACCATTATAGGGCGCTTCGGTGGCTGAAGTAGGTAAGATGCTGTCTCGCGAGCCTGGAGGTCGGGCGTTAGATCCCACCATTGGCCGAGAAAGTTCATCCAGATTTCCGGCGTTATTTCCTATGTCAGAGATGCAGGGCGGAGGGCCTGACAGGGACAGCTGTCTAGTCGTTCGCATGGGACCCCCCCCCCCCCCGAAGACCCTTGTACACATTGGCGTGCCCGTAAAAGATCATATGGCAGTTGGAAATCGATATAAGAGTATAGTGCCACTGTCCGGGCAAAATTTCCCTCAAAGCAAACTGTATGATGTCCGTCTTCATTAGTCCAGTTCGGAGCAGAACAGTATAGGACCTTTAACCCCATTTCACTTCGTGTATGTTACAGCAGCGATGATTGTAGACATGACATGGTAATTTTAGTATGGAAACGAGTAAACTGCTACAAGCACCTGGCTTCTTATTTTGTTACCTTTTAAAAAATACTTAAAGATAATGAGTCCTAAATTATTTCAAACCAACCATATCATGAGTCGCTAGTATTTGTTGAGTTGTTTTGGTTTTTTTTTTTAAACCGTGAAAGCTCTATAAACGTAATATTTTTTTACGCTCTTTTCTTCATTTCATTTGTACACATGGGGCACACCCTCCATTGACATAAGTTTAAGTCAAACAAAATTAACACGTAGGCTACAATTCAGAAATAAGTACTACTTCTGATAAAATATAAATGCTCAAAACCAACCACGATCGCTGATCTTGCCACCGCCTCACGTCTGATCCACAGCTATAAAGCATCACTTCGGGTGTTTTTGTCTGAAAATATTTTTTTTTTATAAATTACTTTGGCGAAAGCCGTATCCCTGTATTCACCAACTATCAAAGAATGGCCTGGGAGGTTTGCTTGCCATTATTTTTGACACAGCATTCATGCCTCTTTTCACCTTGAATCTGTAAACCCAGGGCAATTCTCGACTGGGGAGTATTTGGGGTGGTGCGGGTGGTGGGAAATTGCTTAGATCTTCTTCGAATTCGTCGTTTTTAGACATGATGTTCGAATAGTCTTTAGAGTCGATGCTGTCAAATAAACGGCTTTTTTCTTTTTCATATTGATTTGGTGTGGACATGGAATTGTTTGATTTTATTCTTGCAGAATCGTATTCAGGTGTGTTCAAGGTGGGAAGTGGGTGGAGATTATAAAGAGAGTTTCGCTCTATTTCTGTTTTGATGGAGGAGCTGTTTGAAGCCGATCTATGTTTATTTCTTCCACCTTTTAATGATTTTTTAGACATCGGTGCCAGCTTAAGTCTTGACAGCTGGATTCCTGGTTCCTTTAACGAGAGGAAAGGGAAAAGTTAAACAATGCATAAACAAAAAGGATTTCTTAAATATTAAGAAAAAGTGAAAGTATACACCAATACTGGCCCCTGGTCCTACCATATATACTCACAGGCTACTTCTCAGCCCCGCGTCCATGCTAAATGTCATACACACCAGCCACATTAAAATAAGGGAATGGATGCAGTTAAAAAATATATAAATGTATCCTATAATGAGCTTACCTGTGGTTGTATATTTCTGTCGTCGCTCATACGAATCAGTTTTAACTTTACAGGTGGATAAAATCCATTTTTGTTCAAATGCTGAACCTCGGTATTTTTAACATTTCCTCCATCAAAATCGATTACTTTAGGCCGAGCTGTTTGTCTGGAATTAAATTTCTGAGAATGTTCATCCGAATGTGTTATTTGCGATGGTGCCGTTTTAGAGCGACTTGATTGAAGGAGGCAATTCACATCATCGGGGAAAGTATAGCTGTGTGGTCTAGGTGGAACACTCCTGTATAACATTCCTTGTTGTTGATTAACCCGAGTTCCCATTTTCAAGTAAAAAGAAGCTACATAACGTCTGCGTGTCTCTCGTAATTTTGCTAATATAACTACTGTCCTCGGTATGAAAATAAATCCATTGTCCGTTGTTGGGGAATTTTCTGCCAATATAAAGTATTATGTGTCTGTATTGTCGTACTGTGTAAAGCCTATTACACAACCTGTTTGATGAAAGTGATTAATCCGATCAACTCTCCATTGTCTGTTATGTGTTTATGAACTTACATAAACCACGAATCAAATGCTTAATGTAAGAACTCTCTCTGGACAAGTTTAAGCGTTATATGAAATCCATTACAGCTACACAGAGACATTAAATAATCGGCCTCGTTTACTTCATACTGAAATATAAAAAGATGAAGCCTTTTAACTTGTGATCAAATTAAACGTTCAGCTATACATTTGGCAATATGCGCCAATGAAATAGCCTACCTTTAATCAGTTCAATCGTCTGTTATTGGTTCAGTGGGTCTAAGTATGTCTACTGTAAACCTGTATAGCGGCCTATTGACAATGTGTTGTCATATGACTCTGAATTATATATAAGTAATAAGCATGCAATGTTTAAGAATACCGTTGAATACAAGAAAGATATAAGAAACTATACCGATACACGTCTACACATGTAAAATATATTATCACCCAATAACACATTCTACAGTAGATATCGCTTGTATGATAACCTTTCATAATCTACTGAGATATCGCATTACATGAAATAAAATTTATACTAAAGAATTATATTTATTCATTTGTGCATGTGTGATAAATAAAACCTGCTATTCGTCTTTTTATATAAAAAAAACTACCAACACCGGTCGATAAAGTTAAAAAAAAAGACTTGTAGAAGATTCTTTATCTATCATCCGCCAATTCATCAAAAAGAAAAGAAAAAGAAAAGAAAAAAAAATAATTCCATTATCCAATTCTAAAATGTTACACAGGAGAAAATAAAAAAAGATAACCTCGGCTAGACTCGTAGCTCCTTTTAAAACACCCTTTTTTGTTTAAAAAATATGTTTTTCTTAACTGCCTAACAACATCAAAATATAGACTAAGTTGCGTGCCTGTGTTATATTTTTTATTTGCATTGATATACAACCAGGGTCTATACCTCCAGTGGTACTTGAATGACGGGTATAAAGTGTCGTACATGTATAGAATATTATTTAAAGCGGCAGCAGGACTAGTTTTCGGGGGGGGGGCACAGTCTACAGTAGGTATTTTATAATTTGAGTCGGCAAATTTTCTTTCGGTAGGGGTGGGGAAACATATTTTGGAGGGGCTGGCTACGGGCCTGTGCAGGACAATAGGAATAGGTCAAAATTAATATCCCCATAGAAACCTAACACATTTCGCATAAAGATGGCGGTGTGATATAAATAGGGACGAATTAAAACTTCAAATATTCATAGATTTTTGACCAATTTGTTTTATGGTAAGAGTAATTACCTCGGCGTCTTGTTTAATATCTGCATAATTACACCTCTTTCAACCAGGTGAGTTATATGAAAATGGTGTTTTATTTTAAATAAAGTTTTGGATACCGGGTAATTTGTTTAAAATGATATCTGCCACTTTAAAACGTCCACAGTCCTTTTTACCAGATATTTGGGATACCTTTAATAGCGTGTTACGGGCCAAAGGGTGTACGTGGGGTGCATGGGTTTCAAAATAACACGTTAAAATTTATAATCAAATTTCCCAGTGTTTTTTCCCCTTGGGATTAGGCCCCCCCCCCCAACCTTAAGAATACAGCTATTTCCCGCAATTGGGGTTACCAGGGGCGGATCCAGAGGTTGGGGGTTCCAGGGGGTCCGGACCCCCCCCCCCCCCCCCCGCTCAGACTTGAAAATTTGAAACTTAAATCCTATGCGATTTTATTGGCGATTTTTAGACCTGTAATTTTGGAATTTACCTTCCGGAAATACGTCAGCATGCACCAAATTGAATCTAATTTACCAAATGTTTCTGGTTAATTGGTTGAGCGCCTTCGGCGCTGGCGGCGGTGGGCAATTAACATACCCCCCCCCCCCCCCCCCGCAAAAAATCCTGGATCCGCGCCTGGTTACATATTTACAATTTACATACATTTCGCTTTCAATAAGGCGTCAATATTATTTTGTTTCAATCGCTGCCGATAAAATTCTGAAACTATTTTTGAAATTATTTGGAAAAAAATAAGCATTTTATTAGTTATTATATGTTGGACCTCTAGTTCGGTTTTGTTTCCCCTCTACATTGATACCATGAGAGTAATCTCCCCTGTCTTGAAGGTCAATTTCGTAGTGGAGTAGTGTAAAATTAAAATTCATGCACAGTCGATATATCAATAAAGGGTCATTAATATTTTAACAAAGACCTCATGATGCTTTCCGTCTTTGCCAGAAACTTACGGACGCTAGGCTGTAGGGTAAGTGATATTAATTAATTACAGACTTCACAAACCATGCATGGAAGATCGCCATTTTGCTCATTCCAACTCCCACACAAAAAACAAATGCAACAGAACGTGCAATTTCAACTTAGATTTTTAATCTAATTGGTTTTCATCAATTTCTCTGTTTTAATATGGTCCCAAATATGTCATCAAAGCATACAGCCTTTGAGTAACTGTCTAAATAATAGAGGGGGCTGCAATGGCGAATACATTCATAAATCATATTCATATCATTTGGATTTGGCTTAATCGCTTACTTACTAATCTAGAGTAGTTCAGCTCTGAACGAAGGTCTCATTACACTCGCAGGTCTCATGACACTCGCAGGTCTCATGACACTCGCCATTACTACGTTCAGATCTCGTGCCATTCAATCTATGTCGATACTGTAATCTGTCCTAGTCAATTTTACTGGGCAACTTTTCACGGCTAAACGGTCGCGTGTCAGTCCCCGTGAACGCCTGAACAATGTAAATGAACATCTTAGTGAGAAAATAAGACATTGTTTACCTAGTTAGAATCAGTATGACCGACACAACACGCTTTTAGAAAATAGGTCTCCGTCTGTTAGACAACTTGGCCGATGTCATTGATAGGGTAACGCACAAATTTACGAACTCGGCCATATATATAAGATGAAACGAAATTTAGGTAAGTCTGGGGGGAAAAATTAAAATCTTTGAAAAGCCGAAAATCTTTATTGCTTTCTTTATTCCAATTACAATAATTTACAATCAAATTTTTTCAAAAATCACAATTTTTCCCCCCAGACTTACCTAAATTTCGTTTTATCTTATATGGCCGAGTTCGTAAATTTGTGCGTTATTAATTGATAATATTTTATGAATGAAAATAAACTGTACTGGAGCTTACATTTCTCAGGTTTAGGTATGTGTTTACTATCTGATACATTTACTGTCTAGTTTGCTATGTTAATGTTAATGGCACAAACTCTCCAATCATTCATCTATACTATAGCCATTCAATGTGTATTGTTGTACTGGACATTAGGTTGACTTTGCTACAGTAAAGATGTTTAGTGTTTTCTCTTAAATCTCTGTATTTCAGGGGATTTACCAATCCTATCATATTAATAATTATGCAACATCAACAGAAGCCTCTTTTGAAACACAGGTAATTTGTTACCTTTTATCTTATTAAACATGTAATTAGATTTATTAAGTACACAGATTTGTAAAAGGCAAATATACTCTTCAGCCTTCAGGTCGTACACAATAAAGCATATTAGTCCCAAAATGATTGAAAGATGTCGTTTTTGTCCATGAAGCTGATTTTTTTTTTTAATCATATGAATTATTACGTAATGAATACTTTCATGAGAATGATTAATTGGCTTTCAAGAATGATAGTTTACATTTTGCCATAAACTTATTTATAACATATTTCAGCCCTATAAACTACATAAATTGGACGAGGGTCCATCTACTAATGTTACTGTTACACGTGATGATGCTCTTACCTACTACCGCCAGATGCAAATGATTCGACGCATGGAAACTGTGGCTGGAAATTTATACAAATCCAAAATTATTCGAGGATTTTGTCATCTGTACTCTGGACAGGTACAATAATTAGAGGTTTACAGTAATAAGTACAGAAGTTTTTTTTAAAAGCAAACAAAATTAAAAGCAAACAAATTACAAACACTAATTATAGCAAAAAAAGTAATCAAATAAAATGGTTCCAAAATGTCAAACAGATTCCTGTTATACTTTAGAAGTACAAATATTTAAGGGACACTTTAAAAAAAAAAAAAAGTGGAACATTGAATCATAATCTGATTTGTTAGATTATGTATTTTACAGGAAGCCATATGTGTTGGAATGGAAGCATCAATCAACAAAAAAGATGCAGTCATAACAGCATATAGAGCTCATGGGTGGACATATATTCGTGGTGTTTCATTAGTAGGTGTCTTGGCAGAATTAACAGGCAAGTAAATTAGAAATATGATTTGTAAATTGACAATGACTCAAGTTTAATCTCATCTTAATACTTTTTATACGCCCACATTGAAATGTGGTCGTATATTGTCGTCGCCCCCGTCCGTCCGTCCGTCCGTCCGTCGGTCCGTCGGTCCGTCCGTCGGTCCGGCGTCCACAATTGCTTGTGGACGCTCTACAGGCTAAAGTTAATATCCGATTGACTTTAAATTTATACACAGTGTTCAAGGTCATGAGACGAAGAAGCCTATTGTTTTTCAGCGATTTCCGATAATAACTACCAGAGTTATGGCCCTTGATCACTTCAAAAAATCTTGTGGAGGCTCTAGAGGCCAAAGTTAATATCCGATTGACTTTAAATTTATACACAGCGTTTAAGGTCATAAGACGAAGATGCCTATTGATTTTCAGCGATTTCCGATAATTAGTGCCAGAGTTATGGCCCTTGATCACCTCAAAAAATCTTGTGGACGCTCTAGAGGCCAAAGTTAATATCCGATTGACTTTAGATTTATACACAGTGTTTAAGGTCATGAGACGAAGAAGCCTATTGATTTTCAGCAATTTCCGATAATTAGTGCCAGAGTTATGGCCCTTGATCTCTTTAAAAAATCATGTGGACGGTCTAAAGGTCAAAGTTAATATCCGATTGACTTTAAATTTATACACAGTGTGTAAGGTCATAAGACGAAGAATCCTATTGATTTTCAGTGATTTCCGATAATTAGTGCCAGAGTTATGGCCCTTGATCACTTCAAAAAATCTTGTGGAGGCTCTAGAGGCCAAAGTTAATATCCGATTGACTTTAAATTTATACACAGTGTTTAAGGTCATAAGACGAAGATGCCTATTGATTTTCAGCGATTTCCGATAATTAGTGCCAGAGTTATGGCCCTTGATCACCTCAAAAAATCTTGTGGACGCTCTAGAGACCAAAGTTAATATCCGATTGACTTTAGATTTATACATAGAGTTTAAGGTGTTGAAACGAACAAGTATTTTGATTTTCAATGAATTTAGATAACTGAACAGCTAAATCCATGATATTAAATGTTTCATGTATATACTAATTGTTAGCGTGGGGTAAAACTTTATAAAAAGCAATCAAATTCTAATGATTTTCTGATAATTACATAATGAGTTGTTACTCTTAATCAGTTTTTAGTGTATTACAAATGTTTCATTACCGAAAAAAGTAAAAATATGCGACAACCCTTGTTGACTGCCCGGACGACTTAGCTGCTGTGGGCGTATGTTTCGTTGCCTGGCAACCTATCTTTATTTATGGTTATAGGTAGACAATCTGGTTGTGCCCAAGGAAAGGGAGGCTCCATGCATATGTATAATGAAAACTTTTATGGTGGTAATGGAATTGTTGGTGCTCAGGTAAAATTATTTTTATACGCCCATTTAGAAATGTCCTATTATTATACCTTGCTGTCCATCCTTTATTTCCTATATGCAGCAATAACTTCAAATTTCATCGATTTCCATTTCTTGCTTCCAGAGTTTGGCCCTTGCTCACTTTGTAGGATCTTGTGAACTTTCTACAACAGATGTTTTCAAATTATTTTGGTAATTAGGTCAAGGTTATTGGTAAATATTTGCCGCAATAGAATATATTGTTATCAATTGTTCATTTTATCTAGGTTCCTCTTGGTGCTGGTATAGCTTTTGCTTTGAAATATCAAAAAACAGACAATATTTGTATTACCTTATATGGGGATGGTGCTGCTAATCAAGGTCAATTGTTTGAAGCATATAATATGGCTAAATTATGGAATCTACCATGTATATTTGTGTGTGAAAATAATGGTTATGCTATGGGAACTAGTTTAGATAGATCATCAGCCAGTACACAATACTTTAGTAGAGGAGATTATGTACCTGGAGTACAGGTAAGTACCAATATAAGTTTTATTTTTTATAAGTCCACATTGGAAACGTGGTTGTATATTGCTGTCACCCCCTGTCAGTCGTCCACAATTTCGTGTGAACACTCTACAGGCTACATTTAACGTCTGATCGTTTTGAAATTAATATGTCTTGTTTACATTAGTGAGATGAAGAATCCTATTGAATTTCAGCGATTTCTGATAATTGAGACCAGAGTTATGGCCCTTGATCACTTTGAAATGGCTTGTGGATGCCCTAGTGGCTAAAGTTAATATCTGATTGACTTTAAATTTATACACATCCTATTGATTTTCAGTGATTTCCGATAATTACTGCCAGAGTTTTGGGCCTTGATAACTTTGAAAAATCTTGTGGACGCTTAAGAAGCCAAAGTTATTATTCAATTGACTTTAGATTGATAAACAGAGTTTATGGTCTTAAGACAAACAAGTATATGGATTTCAATGAATTTTGATAACTATCCATGATATTAAATGTTTCATATATTAAATGTTAGTATTGTACTTAACTAAAGTAAAAGCCAAACAAATTCTTATGATTTTTTGATTATTACTTATTGAGTTGTTATTATCAGAATTTAGTGTATTATAAATGTTGAATTAACGACAATAGAAAAAATATGCGACAACTCTTGTGGACTGCTCGGATGACTTAGGTGCTGTGGGCGTATGTTTCGTTGCCTGGCAACCTATCTTTTTATGGGCACACATTTAAACAGTTGTATATTGTCATCACTCCAGTCTGTCTGTCGATCTGTTATGACAAAAGCAAAGGAGAGTAAAGTTAAAGTCTTTATTTTCTATGGATGAAGAAGCTGGTGCAGGTGTTATTTGTCTGCTATAATCACACTTTTGCGATGGAATATTCATTCATGCTACGGAAATTTTATAATGTTTTTTTATGCCGCTTTGGTAATGTTTGTTGATATTCAGATTTTGTAGAAATGACAATTATTACATTTTGTAGGTGGATGGTATGGATGTTTTAGCTGTTAAAGAATGTACAAGATTTTGTAAAGATTTCGTCCTGAAGAATGGACCAATTTTAATAGAAGCGTCAACCTATAGATATAGTGGACACAGTATGTCTGATCCTGGCACAAGGTAACAATTAATTTACGTGCCTGAAAATACTGGAATACTTGACAATTGACATGAATTGCCAGCGAAACTCGGGAAATATGTGGGATATTAAAAATATTACACATTATGATATGAAATTCCTGTTAACAACACAATCTCAGAGAAGATAAAAACAAGACTGCTTATTGATTATTCACATACATTATATTATGTTTGTGTAAGGAAAACACTCAAATTAAGAGTCAACCTACAAAATATGCATTTATTTGTCAATTGTTATGTCTGTATGTTAAAATCTAATATCTTTTAGGTGCATTAAAACTAATAAGGAAGACTTAGTAACCAAACAACCAAGAACCAAATGCGGAAATATCTTACACTTTTTAAAGTTCCATAACAATAAATATTAAATTAAGATGAAATGGTATATCATTTCATATGATATCGTTTCAATTGTTAATGATGATATGAAATAGCTATTAATGTTGACTGTATACTTTAATTATTCAGCTACCGCACAAGAGAAGAAGTTCAAGAAGTTAGAGAAAGAAGAGATCCTATTTCCAAATTTAAGGAAAGAATTATATCTGCTAATTTAGCAACACCTGAAGAGATTAAGGTTAGTATAAGACTAAGATAATATAGCAAGCATGCATATGATAAGAAAAAAGTAAGCTCTGTAACATGCTATATCACAGTCTTAATAAAAACACCGGTAACTACAATTTTCAAAATAGTGAAAATATATTTTTTATTACAGAAAATAGATGTTGAAGTACGCAAGGAAGTAGACGAAGCCACAGAAGTAGCCAAGACTGATAGAGAATTACCTTTAGAAGAACTGTATAATAAAATTTATTCCAATCCTGAACCTGATTATCAAGTGCGTGGTTGTGATCCCACTATTATGGCAGCATCTCATTAGATATATAGTATTTATTATAAAGATAATGTTTGAATGTGAAAAGATATTGTAAATAGATTGTATACACTCTTAAGCTTCTTATAGACTGCATGCTTTAATATATGCATATCTAGTGCTAAAGGCAATGTCTTGCCTAAGAAAAATATTGCCTATTTGGAAAACTGAAATAGAAGAGGCCCTATACTGATTTGCTACGTCAACATCATAACAGTATGTCACAATGTTCACTCATTCTCTGTTGGACTATATAGGCCACATATAAACTTTGTAACAGAACATCATTTAGTCTCCAATCTAAAAATTATTCGGGAATTTTGAGGCTGACAACTCCTTTTGATTAACAAATAATAATTTGTCAAATTTCTTACATCAAGACGGTATGACAGATTTATAACTTACATTAAAGACATGAAACATACCTTGCAATACATTTTATGTCTTTGATGGAGTTTGGATTTGTGTCATTCACAAATTGAACACTTTTTGTAAATTACTGAATATTTATTTTGTTTTTGAATATTTATTCGGTATTCTGTTGATATGGTTTTATTATTTTAGAGGCTGTTAAATGTTTGTTCATTTTGTTTGAAATGAATGTTAGGGATCTGTTTTGAAACTAGAATTTTATATATTATGTTTATCTATCTACCAATCTTATAGTGTTTACAACAAATACTGATGTATTAAATAGTGCTACATGTATTCAAACTTTGCAGATGAAAGGAACTTTATAAAGTATGCAACTATATTAGGTCTTATTTAGTTTTATGATAAGATTGTTATATAAAGTGTACCTATATGTATTTTGGGTGAACAATCCATAGAAGAGCTAATTATTGTCATATACTGGTAATACTCATCAAATCTTTAATTATGACCTCTAATCAAAAAGTATGACCTATTTTCTTCTCTTTCCTTTGAATTTAAGAAACCATTTATTCTACAAAAATAACTCAAGCCTGTTTCATCCTGAATTTATATGATACATAAATAAGAGAAATACAGGACATCAAGTATTGTCTTGCCAACTTATCTATTGATTGAAATTTTAAGCAAAATGTGTGATCTGTGCTTTGTATGTTAAACATATATAATTTTACTATTGACTTGGGAATTTAGCTCTGGTCTGGCGTTCAATTTGCTCAAATTTAATTGGATTAATTAATGTTTTTAATGCCGAATTAACATCTTAAGGTATAATAGTTGAGACCTTTGCTAAGTTCTTAAAAACAGATAGTAATTACATTATATAATCTAGAATTTTATATGTCATGCTATTAATGATAGATTTTATCGACATAGCACTTGGAATATTAAAACCTGAAAATTTGTTCAAATTTAATTTACTGGATGGGATAAAGGGATTTTAGTAGGTCATGTTTTGGTGAGAAATGTACCAGATTCTAAAAGTAAGTGAGAGTATAATATATAAATATATGTATAGAATGGAATAAAATATATAAATTTATTAATATGAACCAACATTCATTCCATGGCAACAAATGCATCCCCTATTTCCAGCATAGGCCAGCCCCACTTTTACTGGAGTGGTTCATTCAACGTGTCTTTGCTAGTAGTCATGATTGCAGCCCACCCTAATAGGCCAATGACTGACAACTTTGAAACTATAATATGGTCTAATTGAGAAGTAGTAACCTATAGTACAGCAATTGATAAGCTAAATCAAGTGTGTGGGGTGATTGTGGTATGGGAATATAAATCTGTGACACTGTTCTATCAAGGGCCACCGATGTAATAAAATCGAATAATTCTTGGGGTTCATTGGCCTAGAGCAATTTACTGATTGCAACCCCATTTTCTTAGCCTAGTTATATCTCATGGGTTCTGCTTCATCCGTATATCACCTTCAAGACCAAGGGTAAGAAAATGACTAACTATATCTGATCCAGTATTAGTAGTCCAGGGGCCTGTTTCACGAAATTTTAACTAAGATAAAATCAAATTTTAGTTATTTGATTAATTTTAGTTCTTAGCCAATCAAAATTGAAGTATCTACTAAAATTTGGATGAAACAGGGCCCAGTGCTATTGAGTGGAATGATCTTTCTACAACCATTTCAGGTATTTCAATTATTTAAGTCCTCAAATATGATTATTATTTATTAATAAAAATTCCTAAGTCTTACTAATATTAATTTTTTGTGTACACCATGCTGACAAAGTGGTATAGACAATTGAACTCCCAATACCCTACTATGAATAAAAAACATGAAATCTGAATATATTTCCCAAGGTTTTTGTGCGTTACCAAAAATAACTGGCAATGAAAATTTTGAAAGTGGAAGTTCTATGATCAAATGAGCTATCCCCATTGTAGTCTCTCTGCTTGGGCCTGGTTACATTCTATGTTCACATGAACTATCCTAGCAAATCTGATAAAATTTGACAAAAAAGGTGTAGAATGGACGAGACTAACACTCTAAGGTGAAGACAATTTAAAAACATTGTCTTAAATATATAAAATATGCACGCATAAAAGTATATATATTTTATTCAATATCACAAAATAATACATCACAACACCATAAATATTAATTGAAACAACATCCTAACATTCACAGCCGTTTTCTCAATCTGATTAAAATCTGATGTAAATCACAATTCCTTCTATATTGTTGACATTTTCTTTATAAACAAGTGTTCAGAAAGTGGTGATTACCTTTATAATCATGTTGTCCCTATCATAATATGGCATTCCGTTTCTGTTATATATGGGGAATTTCAAAACCCAATGGTGTATAAAAGTAAAAGTCATCTGATTTTAAAAGTAACGAGGTTATAATACAATGTAGTGTGAAAATAAGAAAAAAACAAACGAAATGAAATTGTTTTAGCCGCACTTAAAGCTGAACTCTGATTACAAAACTGCAGAAATAATGAAATAAAAAAGTTTAAAGCCTAAACAACCGCCATACTTGTTTCAATTTGTAGAACAAACCTGGCTAGCTCAGATGTGGACACTTTGCTTCACTTGGATGTGGGCATGGCCTGCCTGTGTTTTTGTTAACCCTAAGTAATTGCCATGTATGTTCTACAAATTGAAAACAAGTAAAGTGGTTGTTTAGGGTGTCAACTTTTTAAAATTTTATTATTTCTGTAGTTTTGTAATCAGAGTTCACCTTTAACAACGAGTACATGGTTTAGATAGACACCAAAAGCCCCATCTCATCACAGGTTGATGTAGGATAACCTGTATAACAATTTACTAGTTTAGTTATAAACTGCTCATCATTTTTGTTATATAAATAACAATACAATGAAATGGGGTTTAACAGCCTACTGTTCTACTGCTATACTGGGCTAATGGAGATAGGCATACACCATACAGTGTGCAACAAAGGCAATTTTGCCTGGGCAGCGAAAAAAGAAATAACTGTATATAATCATCCAATGATTTTGATTTTTGAAACGGATTTAAAGAAAAATCTATCCATGTATCATCATTCTTGTGACTTCAATCCATGCAAGTTTGTGACATTAAAAATATACCTGTAAAATATATCTGATCAAGAGTAAATACTGTAAATATATCAAAACAACATATAATAACAAAATACAACATATATCATCTAAAAATAAAACAGTTATGATAACAATAAAGAACAAGATAGAGAAAAGAAAGTTATTATGACATTTATATGAATACTTCAAATTTGCAGCTATTGGTATCATTTGTATTTACAAATTAGGTATAAGGGTGCTTTGCTTTTGCTGGTGAAACTGTAATCTAACTGAACACAGTTCTCCATGTTAGTTACACAATAAACCAACTGGTTGCCCACCTAGAATCACAGCTGTCTCTATAAACTGTGAATCTAGTAAAGCAAGACCAGTTAACAGCTGATTCTTCTTCCATAAAAAAATCTTTACAGCTTCTAAATACCATACCAGGCTCAGAACCTGACACCAGCACTAACAATAAAAACATTTTCAATAAGAGCTAACATGATTTTTACAAGTTCATGGCATGTGCTGACAACTTATATTTATAGAACGGTATTTACAAGTTGTCCACTCGTGATAACACAACTAATGAATGCACAAAAACTTATATGACTCAAATTAAGTTTGTTGAAGAAATCAAAATGTTTTAAACTTGACATCCTATACATCTGAATAACATTAGTAAAATTATCAATAAATATGCGATATAATTTATTAGGAATGTAAAATCATACAATGGTTAAAGAATAATATTTTATGTTGTAGATAATACTGACACAAAGTTGAAGTACGAGTTTTGGACACCAATCACCTAATGACAAGAAAAGACATCTTAAATTTTTTTTTATTCGATTCTTGATGTGTTCAGCCTTGTTTACCGGTAAACCTAACTGAAGATGCTAAAGTAAGGAAGGTGACTTCATGAAAAAAGTGCAAAAAATAATGATTTTGTTTATTTACAAGTGAAGCTCACCCTTGGCAGAGATCATGATAGTAGTTAGGGCGCCTGTCGAGGGACGCACGTGCGCGCATGCGCGTGCGTGCATGTGCTTGCACGTGACCCTTGCACGTGCGTGACCTAGATGACCCCTGACACGTGCGTGACCCCTGGCACGTGCGTGACCCCTTGCACGTGCGTGACCCCTTGCACGTGCGTGACGTACGAAGAGGGGCGCGCGCGCAGGAAAAGAGAGAGAGAAAAGAAGAAGAAGAAGAAGAAGAAGAAGAAGGGGGAAGAGGAGAGGAGGAGGAGGAGGGAAGGGGAAACAACTCTTTTACATTGATTAAGTTGGCCCTGAAAAGGGCCGTTGGTCCACACAATGTGTGGGTTAGCAGGAGCACTTTGGCTGCTCCCACCGATTCGGCTTCTTGGTGCATTTCACCGAATGCTTGTGTCGTCTATGGTCGGTGTTCGATACATCTACCCCACACCAGAAACAGACCAAGTAATCGGCATCGGGCCGATTCCCCCTAAACATGGGGTAATACCCCCGACAAGTAGCACAAAATCGTTTGTCTTTTCGATCCATTTCGAATGTGACTTCTTTGGGCTTTGGCACTCCTATTTATAGCTCGAGACGGGACGAGTCTAAGGTGTTGGGACGATACCATTTTCCACCAATCAGAAAAGCATGACGTCACATGACGTCACAAACAACAGACACGTGATATGTTGTCGACATTTTATTGAACATATTTACAAAGCATTTTATTCAACACAAAATTGAACACAAATTTAATTGAACTTGAACATATTTACAGAGCAAAAAAGCATCGACATCGTTGTCCCTTCTTCAGGTCTTTTTGCAAGTCGGGAAAATGATCCCTAGCCCATTGTTCGACGAGTATATCGTTCACACGATACACGTGCCCGAACACCGAAAGGGCGTGCGGGGAGGGGACGTGAAACCGATGACACAAATAATACAAACAATAATGGCCGCAGACGACACTGTCGAGTCCCTGAATCCATCGGGGTTGGTAGTGGAGTTGTAGATCTTGCACGAAACGTCGAAAGGCTTCTCCGTAAACATCAGGGGGACACCCGTAGGAATCGAAGAAGGTAATGTGATCTGGTCCTTCGCACACAAACACGGTCCAGTGTCTACCGGGTTGATCTTCGTCGTCCGTGTTGATGACGTAGGCTTTGGGGTACGAGGTAGGGCGCAGTATATCCAGATGATTACGAGCCCACACACCCCCGAACACGTTAGAGGGTAGGTGTTTTTCTAAAGCCCGTGTCAGTTGTCGATTGGAGAGAGCCTCACCAATCTGTGATGACTTGTCGATTGGCGTCGATTTCCAAGACATTGTCGTATTCGGCAAACAGAACAAGACTGAGGTGATTGGTCGGGGCCGCACCGAACTTGAGTTCCAAAGACAGGTTACCCGCTGCTTTGGGATGAAAGTAGTTACCGTCGGCTCCGTGGTCGTTGGTCAAATCGAAACAATACAAAGTGTACCCATTGATATAGTCGTTGAAAGGGAGATCCAGGTCTTCTCGGGTGTTTAAGACGGCCACTCTTTTCATCAAATCCAGGTATGGTGCGATGGCTTGTCGCTGGGGAAAATCGACGTCGTATTCGTCCACAATTTCCCCGTTCTTGGTCAATTTGATGTTCTGCAATTGATTGTGTTCGAATTGGAAGGGATTTCTGTTTTTTCTTCCGTCGTAGGCCGTGTTACGTACCATACCCACGATTAATCTCTTGGGAAGGCTTTCGTTGACAAACAGATTGTCTAGGACGTGACTGGCACGATTGTCGGGAATGACCATGTCGCGGACCACCACGCGTTTCAGGGGATACTTGGCGTTGGACGATTGAAGTTGCGCGGCCACCCGTGTGTAGGTACTGGGAGCCAGAGTGACGAACGGGATATCCAGGTAGGCTTTAGTGAACTCGACTTTGTAGTCTTCGGCATCGTTGCCTTCGCCGTACATCAGAAAAAATTTCGGGGATTGCTTTTCCAATTTCAACCGCAAGTCCACACCGTCCAGCAGATACCGATCTTGTAAACACATGTCCAAGTGTAGACGCGACTGCAATTCAAAGGTGCGACTGGCAGCGATGGTTTTCTGGCGTTGTTCCAATCCTTTGTTATTCGGAGCCTGTCGTCCACCGTCTCCGGCGGTGGCGACGGATTTCGTGGAATTGAACTGCCCGGCGGTATCTTTTTCCCACAGGACTTGTTTCGACAGATGGTCGTTCTTGGCTCCCTTACCGAAACTCAGCAAATTCTCCAAGTAAGCCCGGTAGGGATAGGTGGGCAGAGAGGTGGTGACCAAAGTTTCGGCATCCTTTCCCAGGCGTAATTTGACGTCTTTAAACAACGAATGAAACAAGTTGTTAATGGGTGCGACTTGACTATCCGCGTCCAGGTCATCCCCGTTGTTCTTGGTCACCTTCAGGGCCACGTGCAGTGTCATGTTGGCCAGGTCGATGAAATCGGTGGTGGCATTGGAAATATAAAATTCGATGGGTCCGTCGTGGTTCAAGTCGGGCGTCAGTGGATACTTTCTGATTTTCGTCACCTTGTTTATGGCCGTCTGCGTGTCGGGTACACTGAACAAATCCTGCAATTCGTCTCGCGCGCAGGGACAGGAATCATTGCGCATTACCTGCGTAGCCATGGTCGAAGATATCTAGTTTACGTCGCTTGTGAGAGGTGACCTGTGTCTTCTTCTTCCTCTTCGGACGATGTGAAGTGGACGGGGTTCGTGAGGGGTCTTTTATAGGTTCCAGGTGGGCGACCACGTTCTTGAGTGTGTCGGACATCGTGTTTGACACCGCGGGGCGAAGCGTGTCCTGGGCGACTTTCTTCCAGTTCCATTTTTCACGACCACTGACGGCGTCGAGCACGCTTTGCCCCACTTTGGGTAACACTTGGGCCACATTCTTTTTCACGGCAGCTTTACCGGCCGACCACAAGGTCTTCCCGACCGATTTGACGGCATTCAATAACCCCGACCATCGACCGGCACCCTGTTGTCTCAGAATTCCTCCCCTGTACACCACCAGACCATTGCCAGCCCCTCGCTGTCTGAGCACTCCACCTTTGTACACTCGAATCATCATCGGCGGCGAAAATGAAGTTGGGTCACCACCTTACCGTCGAGAAATGGCACGGCTTTCCCCATTCCGTTCCTTATATAGAGACCAATGGAGCTTAGTCGACTGTACTTCAGAGGTAAGTAGTGAATCCTGGCGGGGCGGTGATACAATCGTCGACTGGGAATCACGTCCAACAAGGTAGCCTTCACGTCACCCACGGTCTGGGGTTCGATAATGTCCGTGTAGATGTAAAACAGATCGTACTGGATTTGAAGATTTGGGGTGTGGTGGGCGTAGAAATACCGTAGACTTTGGCCATCGGCGCCGGTCATATCGATTGACTGCAGGGAAACCAACAGTTCGTTTCCAGGCCATCCCAACATGGATACGATGGGTCCACACAGACGAAGTTCGATTTTCGGCAACACGTCAAACCAGAAAAGCGACTGCACGTGATTGATCTTCAGATACACTTTGTCGTTGGTGTTGTCTCTCTTGAAAGACACGAAGGGACCTCTTGATACGGCCCCTTGGCGCATCACCTCTCGAGTTTCGTACTCGGTCTGCTCTTGCTTCTCGTGGTCGGTCATTTCCTTGTTATTGGGATCCAAACGAACGGGTTTATGGGCCAAATGATTGTAGATGGGAGGCAGGTTCCACAAATCATTCAGTCTGGTGTTCAGGACAGTCAGGATATGCCTCAGCGAGTCGTAGTCGTCACTCTTGATGTGCGTTTCCATTTCGATGGATCCCTTGATCTCATCACCCTTTACACCTTTGAAACAATTCGACGGGTCGATTCTGTGGCGGTCCCGGCATATCTTCACTTCGGGTTCTTCGCTCGGGGGCGACCATGGATGAATGCGTAAGCCGATCGTGTTGTCTCGTTGATCGATGTTTTGCCATTGGTCAGGTAACGTGATCATGGACAGACCCACTTCCCATTCCCGGTGATCGACGAGAAGTGGCGGGTCCAGATGTGTATGATACGTGGAGACTTTGTTGTCGGGATACCACGACATGGAACTGTCACTAGGGAGCGTGAGGTAAAAGGGTCGGTCGTTGTTCATTATGTTTGGTTTTCAAGGTTGGAGAAGGTAACAGGTAACCCAAGGTACTGGAGAGCAAGGCCGTCCACAACGTGGTCTGCGAACCGTCGGGTTTGAAAGCCAGTTGGGACAAAGAAACACCCGCCACGACGTACACTAAAATCACTTGACAGAAAAAGACGATTTCCGCTTGTGGCACACGTTTTCCCAAGAGTGACCAATTGTGGGCACTCGCGGACGTAGACGTGGTTTCGTCTTGCATGTTGACTGATGTCGGCGTCTGTCGCTCCTATTTATACGTTTTGGAGACTGGTCCTGTCGATCCACGAATTAAAACTTGCCGGATAGCCCAACCATTTCACCAATACTTTGTCTTTTTTTCTTTCGAGTACTCTTTCGATGGGAAAGATCTCATCGTCGTTGACTTGGACCGCTTGCAATTCTTCGGGATAGAAGGTGCCCTGTATGGGTTCGCCTCTTTCGTCCAACAGTTTGTAACCGGGACCGACGTTGGGTGCGACGTTGAACGTTTCCAGAGTCCAGTTGGGCCAGTAACCTTTGTCGAAGGCACCATGTTTCGGCAAAGCCAAACGTACGGTCGTACCAATGTCCATTGATTTTTTCTTTTTCGGGGGACGTGGAGGAGGCGTTGTCAACATCCACTCGTGTTCGGGGCGAACGTCTTTGGGCGCCATTCCGATGGTCCGATGTCGTCTAGCATTGTAAGCTCGAACCAGGTCGTCTAGTACGTCAATGTACCGTTGTGTTTGTCGATGAGTAAAGTATCGCCACATACGTTCTTTCAGGGTCCGTTGAAATCGTTCGACCACACTGGCTTTGGTTTCGACGTTGTGTGTCACGAAAAAATGAATTTTTTTCTTCTTCAGGTACGCTTGCATTTTTCGATTGAGGAATTCGGTACCTTTGTCCGTTTGAAGTCGCAGGGGTTGTCGACTTTGAAAGATTTGACGAAAGGCATCCACCAAACTGTCCCCCGTCTTGTTTTTGAGGGGCAACACCCAAGCGTACTTGGAAAACACGTCGATGACGCACAGCAAATACCGGTATCCCTCATTCTGTTTGGCCAAGGCCGACATATCGCTCAAATCGGCTTGCCACTGATGATCTATGCCGGCCACCACCGTGGGAGACCGCGAGAATTTCTTTTTCAATGGTTTGTGCAAGGTGTACGCCCTTTGTTGTTTCAACCATGCCTTGACTTTGTCCAAGGACACACCGGTAGCTTTGTGAAGGCCCAGAGCGCCACCGAAAGCGGCCGGGTGGTTCGGGTCGTAATACACTTTCTTCAGCTTTCGTTCCATGTTTCAGCAGGTGTCCCTATGAACAGGCTATTTATAGTTTTTGCAAGGAGAGCCATCTTCTGGTAGATGTACTAGGGGTATCCGTACTGGAGATTTTCTTCTTTCTCGGGCGTCGCGGCGGAGTCCGTGTCGGTGGCGTGGACAACACGTTCCATCGATCTTGATTCCCGATGGCTTCGCGCGGTACGTTCGTGGCCTTCAAACTTTGCATCACGCCAAACCATCCCACGGGAGCCTGGGTATTCTTTCGCCGACGAACCAAATCGTTCACAATGTCAATGGCATTGGTGTTGGGTACGGGTACCCCATTCCGAATCAATTCCAAGTTCTCGTTCCACGACCAAGGTGTCTTCTCTTTCATGTGTTTCAACAAAAGGCGGGCTCGATGTTGATAAGGTCGAGGGACCGACTCCAGGATGGGTGCCTCCGAATTTTCTTCTACTCTTGACTCGGGTATGTTTTCGTCCAACAAGGGAACAACCTGTTTTCTTTTCCTTTGCATCGTTTGATAACGATGTAACAACTGTCCGTAACGCTGCATTTTATTTTCGTCGGTTAGGGTGGGATCGTTTAGCACGTGTTGCATGTCTTGGTGGACATTTTCGACGGCCTGCTGCAGTGGATCTCGATCGTACACGGGTTCGACTGGCCTGACTTCGACGGGTTTGACGTCGGGGAGTCCCTCGAAGGGTACCAGTTTCATTTTCTTGGCGAATTTCATCTTTGGGAAAGGACCGAAACAATCGGGTGTAGAAACCCCCTTTCTGTTGCTTCAGAAGTCGCCGACGGGTCTTCCAAGGTGTTTTAGACGTGCCCAAACGTCGTAACAAGGGGGCGTCCTTTTTCAAGCGCTTGACTTCTTTGTCGGTCACAGGAACGTTGCCGCGAATCAGGTTTCCAATACACTCACATACACCGTCGACAATGGGTTGGGTCTCGAGTAAAAGGGGACGGTCTTTCGGTGCAGTGTTCAAGAGATACCGCAGTGTCTCCATGACTGAGCTCGGGGTCGTTCTCCGGTCCCCTTTTTATACCTTTCTGTTCCCTGGGTTATCCACCAAATAGTTTAGATAGCTCGGCAGCCATAGCGTTCGCTCTATCGCGCTGTCTAAGGAAGGGATGTTTACCACCCTGTTGTCCACCCAATAGTTTAGATACCAAGGGGGCCAAAGCCGGGAGGGCCATGGCCAGCAATGCCCCGATGGCACCACCCTGTTGATCGACAAGTCGCCATTTGACGTCGGGTGGAACATTACTCAGTTTGCGAAGCAACGCTCGATGTTTGTTCAATTCTTCGGTACTCAGTCCCCTTCCGCGCTGTGCGGTCCGTCGAACGAATTGATTTCGTTTCTTGTTTCTTTCCTCTTGCAGCCTTTCCTTCCATCGCAGCAAGATACGAATCAGCACACCCCCAAAAAATCCACGTCCCCCAGGTTTCATGATCAGGGAGAGTTTTTCGGTCGTCGGCATGTTTCTCTCCGTCAGTTGGGTCAACACTTGTCGATTTCGTTCCACCCATTTCTTGTGCTGAGCGTGCAGTGGCTGAATGTTACCCTTCAGCAAATGGTTGGCCGCCAACTTGAACCACTGCAGCAATCCAATACGTGCCCGGCCCGTATTCTTGACCAACTGCCCATAAGCCATATCGGGAGTCAGATGTTGTAACTTGCGAATGAAGGACTTAAGTCCTTTCATAGAACTCTTCTTTTCTCTTCGTGGTCTGCGAAAGATCGGTGAGAGAGACCGAGCAGGGGAAGGTGGTGACGTGGGGCGTGGAGGTGTGACCGGTAAGGTGAGACGTGGTGGTGTGGCCGGTAAAGGAGACATGGGACTCGTGGGTGGTGTCAACGACGGGGGTGACCACTGTGTTCTGGGGGCCCTCATTCTCGGGCGAGTCTGACTTCGTACCGTGGGATCACGAAGGTCCGGTGCCAACGTCGGGAACGTCGCCCTGGGAAGGGTGGGAGGTGGGTGTTTCCTCTGCGTATTCTTCGTACGAGCCATCGTGACAAACAAGAGTCAATTCGAGGTACAGGTCCCCCTTTTATACTTTTTGGACGTAGACGATGGGTGATTCCTCTTGGGGTAAAATGTTGGATCTCAGTCGCAAAGCTTCGGGAGTGTCGGGCTTCAAATCAACGAGTAAGTAACTGCGAGGGGTACTCGTCGCATCTTCATAAGCTTCTTGCATATACTTGGAACGGGAAGGGTACATCTGACGGGCCAACACACCAATTTGCGAGGCGTCACGGGGATTTTTGAACAAGACCAGGTAATGCGCATTCAGACTGATGGTACGCTGTTGCTTGTCAAACAAGTTTTGCACAATGTAAATGACACTCGTGTCGTGGTGATGACTCTTTTTCGTGAACCACTTTTGCAATATCTCCGTGTCTTCTCCCATCAAATCGTCCACGACTAAGACTTGTGGACCTTTGACTTGACCCATCACGTCGTCAATATCCGCCAAACCTTTGACATAAGTGTAGGGAAAGCGATCGTAACTCTCTTGCCATTCGCCATAAGCCCACACGATACGTTGAGGAGGGACGTCGAACAGGGACGCTTGAAGAAACTTCTGCACAAAGACCGTTTTCCCAACACCCGTTGGACCACTGACTAACATGGTAAAGGGATGTTTGAACGTCACATCCATCTTGCACTGTTTTCCCCCATTCCCTTTTCCCCTGCCTTTTATACCTTCGCGCCAGAACAACAGACATGGAGTGAAATTAGAACACAATTTATTTTACTAAAAATACAAAAAGAACATTCAATGCAACAAACATATATTACAAAGGAAAAGAACATTCAATAGAACATATCATACAAAGGAAAAGAAAAAACTATTAGTTATCGCGTTCTCTCTTCAGGATCTCTTGTCTCACCCAGGGTACATTTCTCAGGACGCGAGGAATCCAATACACATGTCCCAAAAGCTTCTGCATCGTGTCGTGTGGGTGCCAGTCTTCCACTTCAGCAAACGTGACGACGACGGGTATCCATTCACTCATATCGAAACAAGGGGGATACGACAAGACTTCGGTCATATCTCTCGGACCCGCATATTGGATGAGTGCTCGGGAAAAACTTTCTGCTTCCTTCTCTGCCAACAAGAGGACAGCCGTCTTCGGGATTTCACCGTTCGAAGTTTCACCGTTTTCACTGGTAGTCGGGAGAATAGTGGGTGGAATAGAAAGTTTCGTCGGCTGTTTTCTTTTTTTCTTTGTATCGTCTGTAGAGCTCGAACGCTTCTCCGCACCAGTACCAGTATCGCTGACTGCGGGTGTTGTCTCTGGGCATGTCGATGTTGTTGTCGAACATGCGACTGGCAACGGCTTCAAAGTTGTTTTCTGTTTGGATTTCTTCTTGGCACTCGAGCAGGCCGTGTCCGAGCTGTCCACAGTTGAGGCACTTGTGATTTTCGTCGGTGGGTCTCTTGATTCCGTAACACTTTCTTTTGGCAGTTTCTTTTCTTTCTTCATCACTCTTCGCTTTTTGGGCTTCGGCTCGTTTTCCACACTGGGGTGCCCAGTGTCCTGGTTCTCCGCAGAGGTAACAACTTCCATAGGAACCATAGGCTGGTCTGTCTTGTCTTGGTTTTCGTTGCTGCTGTTGGGAACGAGTAGGGCAGTCTCTATACCAGTGTCCGACATTGTTACAGGAGAAACAAGCTTGACTAGCCATCGAGAGCAGAATGAAATTTCAGTCTGACACTTCGCTTCTTATAGTCTTGGTCGTGACGTCACTCGCTTTTGATTGGTTCTTTCTTTTCCTTCGTTTTGATTGGTTCGTTGTTTAGTCTATGATTTCCAGGCTTTCCACGTACTTTTTCACTTCGTCCCAATCGATCAAGGCTTCACTCACGTGACAGGCTTCCAACAACGTCATCAGGTCGGCTCGATTACCGTGTTTTTGTCGCCAATGGTTGAACACGGTGAAGATTTGCATGCGCGCGTTGTTGGCATGACTCATCTTGGCTTGACTGATTCGCGCTTCTCTGATCCCCAGATGTCTGCCAATACATTCCCAGCCTTCTCCCATGTTGCCGGACATGACATTGATATCCATTTGATCCAGAGACCATCGTTTCTTTTTCTTCGGCAAACCGTCCATCCACTGGCGTATGGGGTCTTCTTTCTGTTCGACAAACTCGTCTTTGCGTTTGATCAACGCGGTCTTAAAGCCCGGTACCACCGTCCAGAACTTTTTCAAGGCTTTCTCGACGTCTTCTCGCCATCGTTGTTCGTCCTCCCACGTCTTGACTTGATCCCGTGGATCGTCCATCATACTGCCTAGCACGTTATCGATGTCTTGCAGTTTCGGCTCGTCCACCCAAAGGTAGTGATTGTAATCGTCCACGGGATGCGAGGGTTGACCCGTTATGGAAGAAACGCCTAGTCCCAGACACGAGTGGTATCTCTGACTGGGATGTTCGTACTTGCAGCCGATACACTCTTCGTGTTGCCTTTCTTCTATAATGGGCAGGAAACATTTCAACACTCGAAAGTTGAGCCATCGTTGTCTAAGTTTCTCGATCATATTTTCTGCCGGTTCGTCATCTTCTTTGTTTGTTCGCCATCGTCCTGAGACCCGCAAGTCAGTATCCATAGGGGTAAGTGTTGCTCGGTTGGCCATCGTCATTGAATTGAACAAACCGCTTGTCATACACGATTTTATATCGTTTGTTCTCGGGGCGTGTCCAAAGACGGCGGTCACGTGATCTGGTAATCTTGAACGGATTGGCTATGACCAGAGGTTCGTTTTGATTGACATGCCGTACATTCTCCTTCATGATGGCGTAATTCAGCTGCTGGGAGGCACGGTAATTCAAGGTGAATCCCCGGACTTTACATACAGTTTTACCATCGCTCTGGCGGTACGCGTAATTCTTTGGCCCTCCGCTAACAAATTCTCGAATGGTGACATCTTCGGGCAACTCGTTCTTCCACTGGCCCAAACTCGAACCTTCCGGGGGATTCCATGACGTGGCGTGGTATTGGTAGATGACGCTATCGGTGTCAAAATAGCATACACGCTCTCCCAACTTTTCCAAGACGGAATAGAGTTTTAAACGGGCCTGGGCCGTGACAAAGGCGGCGATAACCACGTTGGTGATGGGACAGGGTGCGACGTGTTCTTCTTTTTTCAGCGTTTCCATCAAGACCATGTTATCGTTCACTAACTGCACATCTCGTACGGTCTGGGTCACGTCCAACATTTTTTCAAAGTAGACGCTGGGCTCCGTGATGTACTCTGTTTTGGGAAAGTTGTCTCTCTGTCCGAATTTACCCCATGCTGTGTTCAATTGTAACTTGCTAAACGCCCGCATTCCTTTGTTGGGTTTTATCGACGCGGGATCCAGACGAATACCTTCCGTGTCGTACACGTCGTTAACGAAGCGGGCCTTGTCTTCTTCGGTGTGGCAGGTGTCGGGATAACCGCTGCTTTCCATCTTCTTCTTGAGGTAGTGATTAATGTACCCCGTAAACAGACCGCCCGTTTTGGCCTCGGGATCGTAGGTGCTGAATTCTTTCCAGTGCCAGACTTCGTAGACTTTCAGTACTTTGTATCCTAGGGCCACCGCTTTCTTCAGTTCCAGGGTGACAAACGTACCCACCCAGGCTCGCTGTTCGTCGGTGTGATCACACGATTGGTATTCGGCAATCTCCCCTTGTTGCATGTGTTCGTCGACGCAGCTTCGACACAGGGCAAACACCAATTTCTGTTTGCGTCGAAACGGGAGCACTGGATGGTACAGGCCACGGGGCGGCAAGACGGAACACTGGATCAATCCTTCGTACTGTTGCCACTGGTCTTGATCGGGCTGTGTGACGATCGTGGGTTCCTTGATGGGAAAGGTACCGTACTTGCAGATGTAAGGGTACAAGGACACCACGTCGATGTAGCGCATGTCTTCCACCGACTCGTTCACCAACAGTTGGATGGCATTGGTTCTTCCGCCGAAGAAAGCGTTTCGGGGCATCAGAGGTTCGGGAGCGGGCCATTGCTGATCTTCCAAGCCTTGTAAAAATTCGTTCATCTCGGGATCGTGGCGTCGTTCTTCCTCCATCTCACATTCCCACATGACGCGGATGGTCTGCATACCGTACTGTTCCTGGAGTCGACGGTGACGTTCTTGTGTCTTCTGGTACAAGTCCCTCATACTGCGAGATGGATCGTAGGGATGTTTATGCTGAACGTCTTGGACGGGACCCGGATAACATTTGGGACAACCGTGAAAGGCACACCCGTGAAACTCGTACACCGTACCCGTGGTCGTGTCCATACCATCTAAACTGTAAGGGCCAACTCGGCATTCATTACCGTTGCGGGCGTGTCGAATGTTGGGTAGTGGCGTCTGGTTTCGGAATGCAGCCATGGTCTGTCGATGTTGTTCCCATTCCAACCATCGAAGGGCTTTGTTGGACTGTTGTCGAGGCTGGAAGCGGTGCCAGTCCTTACCAGGTTTTGGCTCTTGCATCAGGGCTCGAGGAATGACGACGAGGGTGTCTTTTGTGAGGTAGTGCGTGCGTAACACGCGACTGCAGGCAGAGGCCAGAGTCAAACTCTTTTCAAAGGGATCGATTCCCGTGTCCATGAGGAATATCTCGCGAAACACACCACAGCATCGGCGGAGGACATCGACGTCACTTTTACAGTAGGCGAGAATTTCCTGACGAAAATCAAAGACGTCGTGACTGTGTTGTTCATACCACTCGTGAAATTTTTCTCGTTCCGATACACTCATGCCATCCGGATCGTAATCGGTGTCGGGAGGATAGGCGCCCACGTAATCTTCGTTCTCCGGTTTGTTGAAGTGGTGAGGGAAGTAACCTTTCTTGAGTTCTTGCAGGCCAAAGGTCTTGGGCATGTCCCGTAAAGCCATCGGTAGAAAGTTGAGGGAATCGATGAATTTTACCGTACCGACAGTGATCGTCATCGCTTTACCACCATTCATAATCACTTCGGGTTGCGCCACGGAATGTTTGTGCAGCGTCTGTAAAATCAGTAGGCCGTCGTAACCTTTAAAGTTGTGAGCCACGGCAATCACGGGACTCGATTCGTGACTGTCATGTTTCCGACCATTTACCACCGTACCGTGAGCAGCGAGTTGTAGAAACCATTTTCCCACATCGTCCAGTGTGTCTGGGCCTTTAAACACAATTTCCCGTTGGTGATTCCAGTACGTGTCACAGTGCTCGCAGGGATCTTGGTTGTCGATACAAAAGTGACAGCAGGTTTGCAGGACACATAGGTTGGGAATGTGTTCACCGGTATCTTGCTGGCATTCAAAGTCGAAGAAGACGAAACGGGTCAACGTTGATTTCTGTAGTTTGTCGATTTGGGTCTTTCGGTCTTTGTTCATGTCGATGGGTGATTTCAGTGGTTGAATGTAGCAAAACTGTTTCTCGGCCGTGTGCCACTCTCGGCAGATGGAACATTCGTATTCTCCGCATCGATGTTCTTCCAAATTTCGTTTGGCCTTGATGACGTCCCACTCTTTTTGACATTTCTCACATTTCTTCCATCGATGACACACACTGCACTTGGCTCTGGAACGGGTGACGAGATGATTGTCAAAACATTGGCGGCTCACAAACACACGATGACAACGGTAACACGTCTTTGTGTTGGGATCGGGTGGACAGGGTGGACCCACTGTCTTGCATCCATGACACATGACGTGACACGCGTGTTTCTCTGCATGATCGTATCCCACTTGGCAGGTCTCACAAAAATACGACCTTTCCACAAAGGCGGGCATGGAGGTAATGACGTCGTAATGTCTGTCGTGTAAATACAGGTTGAGATGTTTTGGTGTGCCGGTGACGTGTTTTGTTCCCCGATAGATCGCCTTCCCAAAGATGGCTCGAGAGAAAACGTTGAGCTGATATCCTTGCTCTCCCAAATACTTGGCGTACAATTCCCAGGTTTCCATCCCCGTGCAGGCTTGCCTGGCTCCATCGACGGCATCGATAAGTGCTTCCGTTTTCTTCGTCTGCCACGAGTGGGGTCCTGCCCTCCTCTGTAGTCTGTTCCGTTCTCTTTCCCATTCAGGCGTGTCTTTTTTGTTGGCAAAGTGACGAGCGACGACAATAGCTCGCTGAAAACACAGTTCGTCGGCATTCTTTATGGTGACCAAACATTGCTTTCTCTTTAAATAATCTTCGAAATTAGCACTGTGTCTCTTCTTCGTGTTTGTTCCACTACCTCTACCATCGGGAGGGGACACGTGGCAAATACTCATGGACATGCGTTGATCCAATCTGAATTCTTCGTTACTTTGTAACACGGCAGCCACTTTCTGTAAAACGTCTTCGGCTTTTAACAAACGATGCTCACGGAAAGGTAACCAGATCGGTGTTTTGAGTCCTGGGTGACTAATGGCGATTCTAACGTAGTCACTTTCTCTGGCGTCCAAGGTTCGGCGAATTTCCTCGATGATGGCCTCAAAAGTGTCGTGTAGTTGTTGTGGTACATCGTTGGCTGGAACGTGGGACCAATCTTCCAAAAAGTCTATCTCCATACACAGTGATTCGGTTCTAAACAATCGGCTGTATCGTCTATCCACGGGTCGTAAAGAATAACTCATCTTGCTTCGCTCGCTGATCGCATATCAATGTTCGAAGCTGTCGCTTCTCGGCCTTTTATGTCCGTCACCATGAATGGACTCGTCCATGACGTCATATCCTTCAAATGGACTCGTCCGTGACGTCATATCCATGCCATTACACATGTGCAATACTTAACGTCAGGTTACATGCGGTTGTGTAATACTGGATTTTCCATACGTCTATTTTTAGCATCAAACGTACACACATGCGCTGTATAACGTTACATCGCGTCTATATTTAGCCTCCAACGTACGCATAACGTTGCATCACGTCTATATTTAGCCCACAACGTTCAACCTACGATGCATAACGTGATGCTCAGTACTTTGACGTCACTCCATGAATGGACTCGTCTGTGACGTCATACCACTCAAATGGACTCGTCCTTACGGTTTTAAAACGACACAACACACGTCTCTCTATCAGTATCAGAATGGATGCTCCGGTGTTACGCATCGAAGACAACCACAGCACGGATACTCTCGTGTATCTCAGGGGTAACACGCTTGCCGTGATTACCCCTGACGATATCTTCGTCTTACCTGACGAGGTATTAAAAACACCTCCCAGGAAAAGACCTCCTCCCGAATTAGTGGAGGCCATTAGACGCAACCGACATAAAGTGCGTCGTACCCTCACATTCTAGTGCTCGCATTCGAGTGTGGACCAACGGCCCTTTTCAGGGCCAACTTAATCAATGTAAAAGAGTTGTTTCCCCTTCCCTCCTCCTCCTCCTCTCCTCTTCCCCCTTCTTCTTCTTCTTCTTCTTCTTCTTCTTTTCTCTCTCTCTTTTCCTGCGCGCGCGCCCCTCTTCGTACGTCACGCACGTGCAAGGGGTCACGCACGTGCAAGGGGTCACGCACGTGCCAGGGGTCACGCACGTGTCAGGGGTCATCTAGGTCACGCACGTGCAAGGGTCACGTGCAAGCACATGCACGCACGCGCATGCGCGCACGTGCGTCCCTCGACAGGCGCCCTAACTACTATGATGAAATAATTCTACTACTTTTACTATCAAAAATAAAATACTTTGAGGACCTTAAAGGCAGTGTTGGGTTTAAAAAGGCCAAACCTCTTTGAAATAATCCCTCCAAAATATATATTATGCTTAATTACATCCTATGTCTTATTCTAATGAAAGACTGCCCTACCTTCTCCCCATTTTAGGTCGAAATATGCAGTCTATGTTGATATATCCCTCACAAATTTGAGGTATTGAGACAAGATATCTAGACAATTTTTCCCCATAGATACGAACTCCAGACATGCAGTTCTGAAATTTTATGGGGCTATAATATCTATAAATATGCTTAAAATTTGATGAATTTTCATTGAGTGGATATAACGCAACCGGCAGATACCAGAAGACTGTTTAAAAGGTAAGTCGTTGTATAGCACCTTAAAGTAGATATAACAAATCCCTTGATAACCATCAAATAAAGACTTTTGATTATAATAATAAAACTTCTTTGGTAGTATTTTTGCATTAAAACTTATTTTCAATAGCATTAATACTCCTCTTATTAGAAGACTATGTATCAATACATCATGATAATGTCTATTGTTACCAAAGTAGAAAGGCACAATTATGTTTTATCCTATTAAACTGCTCTAAAATTTAACATTGTCATTTAATGACCAAATATCTTGTACATATGTATTTATACCTTATACAGGTAGTGTTATAATAACAATGTCAATAAATACAATCATGTACAATATCAAACATTTTTTAGCACAACATTAACATAACACCAGTTTAACATTGATTTAGTCGTTAATAACTGCAGCCATTTTATTCATTTTATAGTAATAAAATAGTTTCAACCATGTTCACCTTTAAGTACAAAATTGTTTTGTTAATTAACTCCTGTACCTGTACTGAGGTGAACTGTCAACCACTGTAGGTAAGAGTTCTTATAGTGAATTCACCTGTTTATAGAGTATTGGGAGTAGTTATTATAGTTTGTGTATAAACAATAGTTTATAATTATTATCACTGATATATAAATGAACTCCTTATAAGTCACAGATGGTGTGTTAGTTTGTTAATTAAAGGTCAAACTATTATTAGTTAGCATTATGCATTGTGGAAACTATTTTTATACTATTAATGAATGAAATCTTTGGTACTTTCCATTTAAAGGCTTTCTATACCACCACATAATGTATCTCCAGAACAAATAGATCCAGCTGGAGTGTGATCAGGTAGCCACACAAAATCTCGAACTTCTTTTTCATCAGATGGACAACAATGGCTATTTTCTAAAAAGACAAAATGTGTAAAAAAAAAAAATTTGAGAAGAATCCTAATGCATTATAGTAAAATGCATTGCAGTAAACAAAACAGACTCGAATTTTATGTTAAGGTTCCCCTTTATTACTATTATCTAGCCTTACATCAAAAAGTAATGAAATATTCTAATCAAATTTGTATCATTTAGTTGGACCAATATCTCAAAGCTAACTATTTGTCTTTTATACAGTGGTGGATTACCCATGGTACATATAGTGCACCTACATCCCTAAAGTTTTGGTGCCAAAATACAGGAATGTTTTAACAACTAATAAATTATATAAACTTAATTAGTATCACTCAAGAAAGTAATATGCGTTTATTGCAACCATCTAGATCAGTGATTCTAAACCAGTGTGCAATGACATCTTCCTAAGTGCGCCGCAAATTTTGAACGGCACACCAAGAAAATTTGAAAAAACATGTGATTCCAACTGAGTAGTCATTGGTGTCTGCTTATAAGCTCACGCCTATTTGTATTCATTTAGTTTAATTCATTCTATGTGTCTATGACTAGTCTCGGTCTACAGTTGTATACTGTTTGGTCATGTTTTTATTTTGCAAAATTCAGATACATGTATTTTTCATATATATTAAACCAGGTGTGCTGCTATTTTTTCATGTGTCCCAAGGTGTGCCGGTGGCAAACAAAGGTTGAGGACCACTGATTTAGATGATGTGAGCACTGTTCAAGAAATTAATAATATAATTCAATTTCAATATAAACATAACCTATTGTTGAGGAAAGGGTGGATAGGAGCCCCCAAATTACTTAAGTGTGCCAGGCCTCCATGGAGCTTATCCATTGTCATAATATTTAAAATATAAAACAACTTCATATAAAATCTTACTTTTATTCATGAGCAAGTTCTTGGCTTCCTCCATCAATTTTTGATTTCTTTGTGAGGCTTCTCTATGGTTAACCATTGGTGGTGGATAATCTTTACCGATCACACATCCTGCCTTTTCTTGTACTTCTAGTGGAGCTTTCCATGGTTCAAAGATATAATTCAGAGACATTTTGCCCAACTCCGGTACATAGCGCCTAACAAAAAACAAAACAAACTTCAATAAATTCGGTCGTTTGAAAACATACTCTGCAGTATCTTAAATCCACAATCTAGCAGATATAAACCATCGGTTGCCATGTAGAAACACCCGCATTTTCCAGGAGATGGATCAGAGAACAAGCTCAACAAAATAAGCGAATTTTCCTAAAATCAGGAGCCCATAATCGAAGATTAGGTACAAGTATGTGCCATTATCGAGAGGAACCAAAAGCTTAGTGATATAAACATAAATTCCATCAATATCGGATGAAAATTCACACAACCTTGATATACACTATTTTTTACACTATTTGTGCCATTTTGTCCGGCCGTTTTGGAGTAAAGGTAATATATATTTTAACATTTTTAATTGGATAACAAGCTAAAAACGCAATTTTTCATACAATTTGCGTACACGTGGAAATGTAGGCATATAAAAAGAATTGTACCAAGTACCTGATATATTCTCCTGTAGGATCCATTCTACGTCCGTACATACCAGGTGAAAAACATTTTGGACATTGTAACATTTTTTCAAAGGCTGAACTACTGACCCACATCCAATTACCAGCACATACTGACCAATCAGCATCAATTAAATATTTATCAAATACCTGCAGTTAGATAATATGTATTAAAATATCTATAATATTGTGCAATATCATAGTATTATATACTGGTATATATAATTACTAATATCTTATATATTTTGTGTCACACCTGTACATTAGCACCTCCACCACAATCCTAATTTAACTGAATTTAAAGAAGCTTAGTTATATACCAGTTATCACTTCAACGACAAAATTTTAATCTTTATCCAAAGAAAGTTAAAATGGTGTATAAAGATTATAGATTGTTTGAACTAAGGAACATGTTATGAATACCTTCAGACCATCTTCCCAACTTATCCACAGATCTCCTCTTGTAAGAAAACAAGCCACCATGTGTCGTCCTACATGATGAACCCAACCTTCAGTACGTAATTGATTCATACAAGCATCAATCCATGGAAATCCTGTCTGTCCCTGAAATTGATTGACGCATATCTGTTTTTATAAAATTGTCTTTTGAGTGATTTATAATCACTTGTAAACTACAATACAGTGAAAGTTGGATCTCTAAAACAAAAACAATCCAAAAATAGTGCAAGTTCCTTCAATATTTATAGAAATATGATGAATTGATTTGGTCACAAGCCAACGTCCCCTGTAATCTTTGTTAAAAACCATTGTTGGGAAAAGTTTTTTTTATCTGATTAAATCCAAGTTGATTGGTAACAAATTATTTTCACAAAGCCACATACTCTGTTCATTGACTAGATGAATGTCAAGACATTCCTGGAGATTTCTTAAAGATATTATTAAACTGTACTGTATATAGGTCAATGTCACAAAAATGAAAAAGAAACAGACGGGTCAGATTTTAAAATCAAGCAGTATGGTGAGTGTTTTTTGTATTATATTATTATTGACCTATTCTTATATAGTAAAATATGTATATCTTACATTGGTCCATTTTTCAAGTTGTTCCTGGTTTTTATACCATTTAATATTAAGACAGACAGGATTATCTGCCATTTGATTAAACTTGATATTATTGACAGACATAGTGTAGAAATATTCCCGCCATATTAACATTGCTGTTAAAGATACTGGAATGTCTTTATCAGGATACATCTGCAAAAATAAACATATTCTAATTAATAAAATAGGGTCTGTTCAGTGATATTTCATTTAACTAAAATTTGAATAGGATCAATGGTAGACCTAAAAATGTTCCTTTTTCTTTTCCCTTCAACAGCGGAACATCAAATCAGTAATATGACCATACAGGTATCTACAGACATAAGGTTGCAACCCCAAAAAACAAATAAACACATTAAACAAATTATGTGACCATTTTCCTTTGGCCAAACAGGGGAGGGAGAGAGAAATGGGGTTTAACATCCACTCGACACAAACTAAGTCAATTCGGGGCTAATATATGCTTCAATATCTTATTTCAATAATTCCCTTGCGCGTGGAAGGAAACTGGAGGACCTGGAAAAAACCCATGAGGTTGGACATGCAACTCTACTCCTTGCCACGTACAACCTGGGAATCGAAACCACCCCAGTTGAATCAATGACAGACCTTATGATGCAGCACATGCACCCTAACCGTTCAGCCATCCACCCCCCCCTGGGCAAAGAGGTCTTGTCATATGAATAAACAGCAGTAAATATGCAAGATGTACATGAGCTCACTTACCTCGGTATAAGTGTCACGTAATCGCCAGTAAAATTCACGAACAGAAATTGACCCGAATCTAAGATGAGGACTGAGACTGAGTGGTGGACCCAACAGATCAGGTTTATACTGGTTAGGCATACAATAGCCAGATTCATAAGCCTGAAATTTATACAAAAATCTAAAAATACAAAATTCATCAAAATTAAAAACATGATCATGCCAGACTCATTCAAATCCCAAAGAAACATGTATAATAGCAATAATTGTTAATGGTTCTGATATTCAGTTAAAGACAATTCAACAAAGGTTATAATTACAGTTTTTGCTTTAATAAATTAATCTATTATGTCATACCACACTTTCAACTTTCATTCTGGTCTCCAATAATTTTCTACCTCTTACTTCTCCACCAATGTAATGATTTAATGGATTTTTCTGATTTTCTGTTTCTGGAAACACACCTATTGAAACATGTAAAGGTTGATCAGATTATTCCTTACCCTATTCTATAAAATAATCAAAATAATGTTTTTTCTGAAAAATAGTACTGATGATTTAGAGAAAATTTCAAAGCTGAAAAGTCAGAACTGTGTCCGGTACTCTGTTTACAATTCTTACCCAGGTCTTCACAAGTAGGTATAAAGAATCTGTTATTATCATTATTAGAAACGTCCATCTTGACTTTGCTAAAATCTGGATATGCACGTGGCCTTGGTGGCAGTCCAACAAGTTCGCTAGTCTGAGTAAACAATTTAAAGGTCAAAGGTGGAGATCCACCATTGTTTTCAATAACCCTGTATAAAAAAATTTTCAATGATGGAAATATAAAGATGATTTTCCTGCAATTTACATCAAATGTAAGCTTATTGATTTTAAGCCAATCAAATTCAGATGTTATTCTCATACTTCGTTGAGTTACCGGTACACATATATATATAAGTTACCATTTTGACGGGGATTGTTGTGTAACCTCATTGCACTAGTGATAAAGTTAGCTATGAATGATTGTGATCCAAATATCCATTATATATTTGGGAGAGTAAATAATGATATTAATTAACTGTTTGATAATTCATTTTATTGCCTATACTATGATTTAGGATACGTTGTAAAATTTAGCTTATGCCATTCTATAGAAGAAATATATCTTTAAGTACAAGTGGAACGAAATATATAATCTTAAAAACTTACTCATTAGGATTCCACAAAGTATGGCCATGATATTCTTCCCATTTAACATTTTTCTTCTCGCACAGTGCTTTCACTTTATTATCTCTCTCATACCAAATAGGCTCAGGATCCACCTCAAAGGTTAACTTTGTTACACCCCATTCCTTCAAAAATAGGTTTAAATATTTAAAAGCTCTGACTTGATCAGTGCAAAATTCAATTAAAGTAGCTGCAGCTAAATCGTTCGGCAGTCAACAAGAGTTGTTGCATATGTTTACTTTTGTCAGTAATAAAACATTTATAATACACTAAAATCTTTAGTAATTATCAGAAAAAAATTGGAATTTGTTTGGCCCATGTAAACATTTGGTATACAAAACATTTAACATCAAAAATCATTGAAAATCAAGTCTTTCACCCAACATAATTCATTAGAAGTTACAAAAGAAATCTTAAAAATTGAATGTAAAATACTATATATACACACTCATATTACATTCATATGTGCTCTTGGCCCAATTTTGCTTATCTTAAGGTTCCAAAGAATCGAGCTATACAGTCTTTATGTATATTTGAAATAATTCAAGAAACATTTCAATAGAAATGAGAATCTCAACAGTACTTACCGATATGCATAAAGGAAATCGAATAAAGATTAATAGTAATAGAAAACTAGTTGACCAAAGAGGTTACCCAATTTGATAAAGATGAAACGAAGCATGTTAATTAATAATAAACCAGTAACTCAATGAATAGTTTTTGGTAAATCTCTAATAGACTATTGAAAATAGGCAGAGATTTTGTGGTATATACATACTTTGAATAAATTAGTGAAAGTCTCCACAGGATCTCCTCTAAAAACATAGAGTTGTCCCCCCTTTTCTTTTAACTGTTTATTTAAATCATGAAGACATTCTATTAGAAAATTCATTCTGGGATATGCAGCTGTTTTCGTACCTGAAACAATAAAAAAAACCCCCAAAATATCATTTAATTCTGGTCATACAATAAAAGACTGCCAGTTATGTTTAAACAATATATAGAGGTTGTAGAGAGATAGAGAAATGGGGTTTAATGTCCACTCGACACAAGTAGTTCATTTTGGGACTTACATAATACGGTTTAATTTTTTTTCATTAATTCATTTGCGTGTAGGGGTCTTTAGCAGCTGAAGGAAACCGGAGGACCATGAGAAAACCAATTAGGTTGGATAGGCTAGCCTACTCCTTGTCACATAAAAGTGGGGGATCGAAACAACACCATTTGACTCTATCTATGATAGACCTCATAAGCCAATAATGGGTTTAACATCCACTTACACTAACTGGGCCATACATGTATTTTACAGATGGTAAAGTTTTCGTTTTATACATAAAATAATTTTTACTAATATCAGCTCAATCAATGATATATTCATTATTGTCAATACAATTTAGTAGACTTGTTATCATTTCACTATAATTCTTTAATAATAATAATAATAAAAGTAATACTCTTGTTTCAGCTAATTCAACTGATGCGCATGAATTACGTTACCCAAACTCGAGCCATTGAAAGAATAGTGACATGTTTTGTTAAAACATATCGTTGTTAGAATCCTTCAAACTTTGTTCCCATCCAAACATCTAATAACACAAACAGGTATGTTTTTCAAGAGCAAATTTTTTATGCATTGAAATATTTAATTGTTTGATTGTCTAAATATTTTACCAGAGGATTTCAAACATGGGTATTTTTTTAAATGACCAAAATTTATTCATATCCGACAAAACCAATATATTATTTGCTATCATCCATGATCAGATTGCCAGTTCTAATATGACCCATAACCTTAAATGATCTGTCAAAGAACAACTAGCGTCTTGCAATAATCCAAGCATGAAAGTTAGAACCCAACACGAGTAGTATGGCATGTTCCATACCTGCTACTTCACCATCAAATATAAAAATTGCATAGAACTGTTCACAGTTCTCTAGGGCAGCTAATAGAGCTGGGTTATCATATAACCGAAGTCCATGTCGAAACCAATGAATGGACACATCTTTCTTCAGATTATATTTGTCTTTTGACATGTTTTCTGAAAGGAGAAAAATAATTAGATATATTGAATTTGAATTGTTAATTTAAAGGAATTAGTATGTTATTTCCTCCTAATATTCCATATAAAGTTTGTACTTGTGAAATTATAATTTCCAGCACTAATAAACAGTAAATGAACACAGAAGCCTAAACAGGATGGTCATTATAAAAACCAAAAATGGCCAAAATTCACTTCATGGTCAAAACTGGGCATAATTTGGTCAAAACAAACATAACTTGGTCAAATTGTTTATCTAACCGGTACTTAAATAAGTACAAATGAGTTAATATGCTTAGTGACACAATAATTATCTTATCGTGCTGAAAATCGAAGGGTTCAGCTGTGCAATCAACCTGAAGTTGGGAAAAGAGGAGAGAGACAATAATTAAGTCCAAAATATGAAATGAAAAGAATATCATTGTTGTACGGAGGACATTTAAGAAGTTATGCAGCTAACTTTCAACTAAATAATTTATTTCGCTCCATCACTGTAAGCTATCTTAGTTTGGTCCATGTCATTATAGATTGGACGCTCGTTTAAAGTATAACACAGTTTTTCCTGTTTTTTGTCTAGGCTCAAACAGACGGCCTCACCTAAGTTTGAATTTAAAAAGATTTCGTCAAGTCTGAGATGGCGGGTTTACAAACTACATGATGATTACGCTAATCAGTTGCGTTTTCATTTAGCACCCATGTCATGTCCAGCCTCTAGATTTCCTTTGTTATTGAACTTTGCGCCCATGCCCAGCCTATTTCCTTAATGTTATTGAGCTCTGTTTACTTGGAACTGGAATGAGGATTGAATTGATTTGATATTGTTTGTAAACTTTATGTACTAGTACTACTTACTAGTATTACTACTTTCTAGTAAATAAGCCTTAAAGGGACAATCCCGATAAGAACAGGGTCTCAAAAATTAAAGTCCGGGCATTTATGAAATTTATGGACAAAAATATAGAGGTATGGTGTATTTACCTTGTCTCAAAATTTCAGCTCAAAATATTGAGTCGTTTTGACGTTAATGTCAACACTGCTTATCCGGACACGTAACCCTTTTAAGTTTCGGGTCATTTTTTTGATTGGGTGACCTGATAATCGATTCCCGTTTCTTGAGAGGTATATACTGTGAATGACCTATGTACTGCACTTGATAACAAAAGGTAAATTTCACCTATATATATTATTTTTATAGAAAAAAGTCTGGTTTTATCCCTGTACTGTATAATACAACGGTCTCCATTTCCAGATAAAGACTGTCAGGTTTAAGTTATTTACAAGCATATCACAAATATCGGGTTAGTTGGTAGGCCTTAGGTAATGGGTTTTAAGGGATTTTAACACAAAATTAAGCAGTTTTATTCCCCAAAAAGTTATCGGGATTGGCCCTTTAAGATTAGACATGTATCACTATTCACTATCTCGTGATAATTTCAGTTAAGGCAAATTAACTTGTGAAATTTTTATTATGTATTATGTAAACGATCCAGCCACTGTGACTTATGCCTGATGAAAATAAAAAAATATATTAAAAACATTATTTCAATAAGAGGTTTTGAATTTTGTTTGTCGGTTTTGGCCGATTTGAAGACATTTGGACCGAATTGGTTTTTGACCATGTCAACAAACCTGGTAAACATGACTGGGGATGCGCGATGCTATAAAACTATTTCCGGGAGTACATAATTTGCATTTCAACATATTTTCATGAATTATGCGTTATTTCTTAGAAAAGCCGGGCTCTTGGAAAGTAATATCATCCTATTACAGTAATTTATATGGCCAGCCTTCAAGTGTTATGCAAAACATACATATACTTACAACAATCAAAATCGCAACGCACTGCGTAGCATCTATCATTCAAAATAAAAGAATAATAATAAAAATGATAGATGCTATATTCTATCTTTCAAAATACGATAAAGGGGAGGAGCAAGTAGTACCTATCAGAAGTAAAATTCTCCCGTATTTGCGGCGGGAATTAAGAAGCATAACCACGCCTTGACGTGATCGGTGAAGGTCGCTTTCTCCAGGTATAAAGCTGCTTGCTTTCTCCGCACGTTGTAGAGATATCACTTTGGTGGAAGGTGACGTTAATATAAATAAAGCTATTTGACACACCCCACACGTTCTCATATGAAGCGAAATGGCTGCATTCGCTGAGCATTATATAAAACAGGGAGAAATACACACATATATGTCACGCGCAGATTTAGAATCACAATTTCAATGCACCCGGAAATGTACATCGGAAATTACACCCCCAGGAAAATAAGGCGCACCAGCAATCCCCCACCCCCCCCCCCCTAAAAAAAATACAACTTTTGAAATATATAATAATATACTTGATTATGATGTTCTTAAAGTTCCAATTTCACTTTTTCTAAGAAAGTCAAAATATAATTATTTCTATGTTTTTGACTCAAAAGGTTGTCAACTCACTATTATACGATCATGGACAAAATTTTGGGGGGTTAGAAAGGGTGACACTGGTTGATTGAGGAAATAGTTACTCAATTACCTCCCTTGTTTTCCCATTCTGCTCCATGGACGGCCATCTTCAAACGTTTGAATTTGAAGTTGAAAATGATATTTTTGCCAATTTCTCAACTGGCAATAGTGAATTATAGGATTAATAGGATTATTCTTTAACAAGGTAGGACTGTTTATAGGTTCAATCTATTTTGGGGCTTTATTTTAATAAATTTTAAAAATATAACTTAAAAAAATGCTATTGGAACTTTAAGGTACTTATCAGTCGGTCGGTTTAAAGGGCGACTACACCTGCAAATGGGTACCTGGTTCGTTTGCCCTGGTCCAAACTTTCTTATAATTAATCATTTACGTACCGTTGAGGCTATTGACAACACCACATGCACAGCCGGGGGTGGGGGGCACCAAGAGCAAAGGCCCCTACTAAAAAAAATCTGCCGGCCATGAAATATGGCGCCCCTGAAAAAAAAAGAAAGAAAAAAAGCAAAAAAAATCCGACCATATAAAATACAAAATCGGCTCTTAGATATCACCAGAATGTCCGAAAAACGTGTTATTTATCAAAATTTACCGGTCACCACCCCGCGCTCAGTAACTCGAGCATTATATTGGCGCCCACCCCACTTTTAAAATCCTACAAACGGTCCTGTCTGGAAACAGATATTGCGATGCCGATAATTTAAAATTCTGCTTTAAAACATTAATCTTACGCAAATTCCTGGTCTAATGAATAATGGAAAAAAAAATCCTCCAGTGATGGCGATGGTGAATAATCTGAGCATAATTCCTACTATGATGTACATGTATAATGTAAAGAAAAATCCAATCAATCTATATAAAAATTTCGCCTGTGATATGGGTATACTTTCGAAAAATTCCGCTGTGCATGGATCTAATGAAAATTCTTGTTGTGATGAGTAATAACGACAATTTCTGCTGTAATGCATAATATAAATAAAAGTCAATCATTTTAGGATGTTGTGGTGGGGGAGGGGGCATCTATGTAAAATCGTTCGTATGGTACCCATAAACATATACGGGACCAATCTTTAGACTCCAGTCCATTCGGTATAAATCATTTTCGGGCATTCCATTTCGTCAATGTGTATTTGTGGTCTGCCTCCAGCTATACAAATTATTTCCCTTGATATTTTCAAGGTGAAGGCTGACAGGTGTCAATCATACTGCTCGGGTGGCTATAGTCCTCCCCTCATTTGAGATCAACGGAAGTACACATTAGTCCAGATCACCAAGACTTGTGATACCTCAATGTCGATTGGTAGTTATTTTAGGATTCACTGACCAGAATGGCCAGGAATTGGGTTTTCTCTACTTTTAATTTAGCCAAGAAAGGTTGTCAATGTTGTCATGTGATTCTGTAATTTTATTAAAGCTCAATTATTCATAATGTGCTGTTGATGAGCAAAATACTATTTGTCGTGCCCAATGGAAATACCAGTTATTTCTTCGCTGCAGAAGTTAATACTGTATGAATCAAAAGCAGTAAGTAAAAAAGCTGGGAAGTGGGCCTAGATCCTAATACTAAATTAAATAGCCTATTACTATTAGTATTATATGGCTATGTTTGTGTATCATGTATAGACATTGAAAACACGAATTATTAATGTTGTAATCTTGCCAGGAAAAGATGGGCTTCTGATATCCAATATTTAAGACAAAATAAACATTTTACCATGGACCTTATAGCCTAAGCCAATAAGGCTCAAGAATCATGATTCATGTACCATAATTCCATTAAATGCATTTCAGTGTCATTTGTAACAAGAGACTCAAAGAACGAGGCTAGACATATTCCTCATGGCAAAGGATAACGCCATATTCTTATCTGGAGAGTAGATAGATAGATAGATTTTAATACATAAAACACCCATTTCGGGTTGCATGTAAATAATACCATGGACCTTAAATTATAAATGTGTTATAAGGTCCATGATAATACATATTGTGCATGAAAAAAAAAATATATAAAAAGGGAATGAAAAACAGTAAAAAGAATTACATTAAGAGTAGAGAGATGAGATGTACTTTTATATACAATGAGGGAATGTATGATAAATACTTTCGCCTTTCGGTGTTGATTGCAATAACCAAGTTAGAGATTTCCATCGAGATTTCTGGCAAATTACCCCGAACATAACTAATTTGAAATTAGAGTAAAGACAGAAATGGCTGAATGTAAATCAGTTTATATACATTCATATTACATTATTATATATTCGTTGCGGCCCATTTGTGTCAATTTCTAGGTCCCAAATATTAGCTATTTAGCTCCTTTAATGATATATCATGGGAGATTAGACAAAGAGCTGACAGTTCTCACTGTAATAGTTTAAAACTAGATATATTAAAGGCAATTTGCTGAAAATTTTAGTCAAATTGATCCACTCTGAACTGAGAATTTAGCGATTGAAATTTTGGCATAGCCTCGATCCCCATTACTAAAGTCAGTTTGATAAAAAATATAGTCTTGATTATCCATTTCATGATTAAATCATGAATGAAAGTTAAGCAGCAGATCAGATCCTAATCTAGTAAATCTAGCAGGTTAGCAATGACATGGAGAGTTGATCATGCCTGGATAAGTTAATTGATAATTTAGATAAAATTTCAGGACTGGAGAAAGACCTGCAATAGGCAGATTTAGCTCTTACATAATGTATGCTTCAACTTTAAAACCATTTACATCACCTTTGACACTAAAAGAACCCATTGCACTGTTTGATTGACTTATTGAAAAATAGTTATTTGTTTACAATTGGATGTTTGCTGACTAATAATATCTATATGGCCTAAACTTTGGACCATTTACAGCTTCAGAAGGGACATATGTTTTTATTTACACTGCAATGTTATTTTATTGATGTATGTATTTCAGAGATTCTATATTGTGGGATCAAATGTAACAGAAACAAGATTTAGAGTACTGAAGATTGATCGAACAGAACCGAGAGATTTAGTTATACAAGATGATAAAGTATGATATTTTAGCACAGTACTACTAGTGTATTGTAGGGTTAAGTGACCTTGAGTTTGAAGTATTATTTCTCATAAAACAAATCATAATTTCGTCACTCTTATACGCCCAAGGTTGAAATGTGGTCGTATATTGTTGTTGCCATTGTTTGTAGATGCTCTAGAGGCTGAAGTTAATATCTGATTGACTTTAAAGTTATACACATTGTTTAGGAGCACGGGACGAAGAAGCTTATTTTTTTTCAACGATTTCCTATAATTACTGCCAGAGTTATGACCCTTGATCACTTTGAAAAATCCTGTGGACCTTCTATAGGCTAAAGTTATTATCCAATTTACTTTAAATTTATACACAGTGTTTAAGGTCATGAGACAAAGAAGTCTACTGATTTTCTCAGATTACCGATAATAACTTTCAGAGTCAAGGGAGAGGAGGGTGTATGGTGTAGTGGTTTAACATGTGCGCCTGAACTCACAAAGGCTGTCATTTAGTCAAGTGGCGTAGTTTCCATTCCTGGCTTGTATGTGACAAGGTGTAGGGTTGCCTGTTACTACCACTGCTAAAGACTCATACGTCCATGCAAATTATTGAAATAAAATTTAACCACGTTAGTCCTGAAATGATCTAGTTTGTGCTGAGTGAACATTACATTAAACCAAATTTTAAATTTGGTTCAAAGAAAAATTGGGTTCGGAAGACGAATCTAATTGATATTGATCTTCCTATTTTCTGAAAACCTTGTGAATGCGGTAGAGTCTACAATTTCCAATGTTTTTTTTACATAATATTCGATGTGAAGCATTGGGACAGTGAGGGGATAATGCTTTTTGATTTTCCCTTTTCTCTATCCATCTCTTGTAAAATGTGGTCATATCTTGCATGGCAACCACTTGTTTAATACTTGATGGGTAGAGCTTGTAAAGAATCATAAAGGACAGAATGCTTTATTGAATGTTTAAAAACTGTCAGGGACTATTTGACAACCGATTCAGAAGGATTTAATGACATTGATGTTAGAGCTTGCATGAGGGACCTGTGGTCGGTGTATTGTGGTCAAAGGTCAAAAGTTAATTCAATGCTGTGCACAAGTTAAAACTGATGTCTTTTCATCTTCAGGTAGAATATGATCGAGATGAAGTAATTAATGTATTAACAACATTAGATCATGGAAATCGCACCAAAATTAAAGGAACTGGAATACGACAAACTTTGTCTGCGTATGGTATTTTTGGTAAGATCTTTACTAGTGTTCTACATCATGGTGATAATTTTAAAATAAATTCTCTTGAAGTATCTCAAATGATATAATGATTTTGCTTTGGATGTGTTACTCAATGATGTTCATATGTATTTAGCATTTTATCTGTCATGGAAATATATCAGGAATAATGTCGTTAGATAATCATTAATTTCGCAGATAGTGCCTAACATTGGTTGTTTATCATAACTGTAATTTATCTGAGGTCTGTTATTAGAATGAAATGTGTTCCATGTGGAATGGTAAATATGTAGTTTATGATTGGTAAATATGTATTATTTTATGTGATAATAGGATTTGTACGGTTCCTGGAAGGCTATTACATAGTACTTATAACAAAGAGAAGTTGTAAACAGTTAATTGGACCACATGCTATATATAAGATAGAAGATACCAGTATGGTGTATATACCTAATGATACAGTTCGCTATTTTCATCCACTAGAAAGTCGTTACGTAAAGATATTTCAGACAATGGATCTCTCAAATGATTTCTATTTTAGGTGAGTTTTGATTTCTGGGGTATTAAAGTGATGGCAAAGTGATCTTAAAGTAGTAATTAAAGAGGGTGTTCTATGCACCACTTACATACTTATTTATTTTCTCAAGTTCATACTTATATAACATCATCTAAACGATTTACCTAACTACAATTATAATATTATAATATAATTATGTATATAGTAGTTCCTGTGCACTCTTTGTATGTATGTTTTGTTTTATTTTGTACATGTAAATGTGTTGAGTTCATATTCCGCAAATTTATAAGTGTTATTTGTTAAAACATTCCATTTATATACATTATATATGTTAATGATTATTTCAATAAAATGAATATAAATTTGTATCTATCATTTGAAATATTCTCATCAATTAATATTTTTTAAGGAGAAGATGTTTATAAGTTGTTAGAACTTTTGTTTAATCCTTTTGTATTGTACAATGATATGTCGATGCAATAAAATAAGTTTAAAGGGGCCCTCCCGATAAGAACAGAGTCTCAAAAATTAAAGTCCGAGTATTTATGAAATTTATGGACCAAAATATAGAGGCGTGGTGTATTTACCTTGTCGCAAAATTTCAGCTCAAAATATTGAATCGTTTGGACGTGAACGTCAGCACTGCTTATCCGGACACGTAACCCTTTTAAGATTTCGGGTCAATTTTTTCATTGGGTGACCTGGTAATCGATTCCCGTTTCTTGATAGGTCTATACAGTGAATGACCCATGTACTGTACTTGATAACAAAGGGTAAATTCCACCTACATGTTATTTTTATAGAAAAAAGTCTGGTTTTATCCAGATACTGTATAATACAACGGTCTTCGTTTCCAGATGAAGACTGTCAGGTTTAAGTTATTTACAAGCGTATCACAAATATCATGTTAGTTGGTCGGCCTTAGGTAATGGGTTTTAATGGATTTTAACACAAAATTAAGCAGTTTTATTCCCCAAAAAGTTATCGGGATTGGCCCTTTAAACTAAACTAAACTTACATATTAGTGGTTTTAGATTTTAATTCTATGTTCTTGAAATTTCAGCACTTGGGAAAGGCAATTATACAGATATGTATTATTTTTCACAAGAGTTTAGAATGTTTGAATTTTGTCTTTTACAGTTATAGTTATGACCTGACTCGTATGTTGCAGTATAATATGGCTCCCAGTCTTACCCCACAATCTTTATCAACAGACGAGAATGTATCACATAATCAGCAACAAGATGGTAACACGGAATCTGGTAACAAAAAACAAGATGGTAGCACTCAATCTGGTAACAAAAAACAAGATGGTAACACTGAATCTGGTAACAAAAAACAAGAAAGTAACACTCAATCTCATGAGGAAAAATGTAAGTCAGGTATGATGGTGTTGTAAATAATTTGAAGAATAGTACAGTTAAATGAAATGAAACAAAATACAGACTAATGACCAAATACTAAATATGATATAATAACACCAATAAATGCTTGTCCAAAATGATTGAATTCTTGTAGTTTTAATATACAAGTTAGATACCATTCATCAGATAGTGATATCTCATTGTTGTATTATCACTGACATTGATTAGCCTACCACCATTGTTCATCTTGTTATGTTTGACATGGCAATTGATTTACAGGAAACCATAACTAACTGTTTGTTTGATATTAAAAAAATAAAGTACATTGAAATTAATGTGATTGGCCTTGGCCATCTTTAATAATGCATTAAAATCTTTCCCACAAATGATGGTTACTTTGCATTGCACTGAAAAATTACTTTGACAATAATATAATCATTAGTATTCATCTGATATTATCATTAGTATTTATTTGATATAATAATTATTATATGCTATATATTTGATAGAACCATAAGCATTTGTTTGATAGAAACATTAGTATTTACTTAACATAATCATTATAGATAATTTATGTAATATAATCATTACTATTTATTTAATATAATCATTAATCTTTATTTAATATAAACATGATTATTTCTTTGATATGAACATGAGTATTTCTTTAATATAAACATAGTATTTCTTTAAAGGGCCAATCCCGTTAACTTTCTGAGGAATAAAATTGCTTAATTTTGTGTTAAAATCCCTTAAAACCCATTACCTAAGGCCGACCAACTTACACGATATTTGTGATACGCTTGTAAATAACTTAAATCTGACAGTCTTCATCTGGAAATGGAGACCGTTGTATTATACAGTATCTGGATAAAACCAGACTTTTTTCTATAAAAATAATATGTAGGTGAAATTTACCTTTTGTTATCAAGTACAGTACATGGGTCATTCACTGTATAGACCTCTTAAGAAATGTGAATCGATTATCAGGTCACCCAATGAAAAAATTGACCCGAAATCTTAAAAGGGTTACGTGTCCGGATAATCAGTGTTGACATTCACGTCCAAACGACTCAATATTTTGAGCTGAAATTTTGAGACAAGATAAATATACCATGCCTCTATATTTTGGTCCATAAATTTCATAAACTCTCCGACTTTAATTTTTAAGACTCTGTTCGTATCGGGATTGTCCCTTTGATATAATTATTATCTTTTCAAGGATAGAAATTAACTTGGACTGCCACTTTTGCCAACAACAATTTAGCTAAATGGAGTTAACCGGTTACATTAGGGTTAAATATATGTAGGCCAAAATGTCACAAATTTGAAATCAACCATCCAAAATATCCTTTTGAATTTTTTTGTGAACGACATGATTGATCAAATTTACAGTACTTCATTTTCAGCTCATACACTAACTGGTGTTCGAAGTCAGCCATCATGGAAGTTTGTGTGGAATAAACATTTGTTGAAAAGCTTCTGGAATATTGTTCACAATGATTGGGTATTATTTATTACTCATGGTTTTATTGGTCAGTGTAGTATCCTTTGACTTCATCAAAGTCTTTAAAATGATCTCAATCAATAAATCTTGAAGTAAATTCTAATTTGGAAATAAGCAAAGCATGTATGGTAAAAAAGAAAGAATTAAAGAAATGCGACCAGGATTTTTCAAGCCTGGTTTCCCAGTATTATTCGAAATAACCAGTCTAACTCCTCCAAGTGTCAAAAAGTTTGGCTATATTCTGAGGATTTCTACAGGACAAGTGGTGTGTTTTTCGGTGAAAAAGTTTCAAATTTTAACCAAATGATAAGAGGATTACCAATCTGAGACCGTCTGTGACCATTAAGTTCAAGAGTTGACTCCCCTTATCCTGTAATGACACTGTACACATCTATTTTATGGCCCTCTTGTAACTGTTTTATTAGCACTCACCTATCATAATATATGCTTTACTTTCTTAATGATTAAACAGAAATGTCTGTTTATGGAAAACCAATCTACATAACCCTTATAGGTCGTAGGTCAAATCAGTTTGCAGGAACTAGATTCTTAAAGAGAGGATCAAATTGTGAGGTAAATGATATATCTTTGTAAATATGTACATCGTAAGTATTTCTTGTATTTTAATATCTACTTAATGTTTTCGTAGACAATATTTCAAATAAAATATAATATTGTTTAAAAATAAAATATTGTTTAAGAATGAAATACAATACTGACAACATGGTTATATAATTTAATCAATGTCATAGCAAAAACAATTTATCTTTTAATTTTATTGGGGGGTTGGATGGTCGAATGGTTAGCATGGGCGCGTTGTATCATGAAGCCTGTTATTGAGTCAACTGGCTTGGTTTCGAATCCTCGTACTTGAGAAGGAGTAGGGTCTCTGTCCAACCCCTGTGGATTTTCTTTGGGTCCTCCGGTTTCCTCCCACTGCTTAAGACACTAACGCACAAGCGAATTATTGAAATAAAATCAAACCATATGTTAGTCCTGAAATGACCTAGTTTGTGTCGACTGGCCGTTAATTTTATTGTAGGACATATTGTGTCTGTAGATATTTTAACTGCTTTCTTGACTCGAAATTTCTCTCCCCATTGCTAATGAGCTGATAGTCTGAATACACTATGATTTTTCTTATTTTATTTTTAAAAGCAAGTGCCTAACAACATCATAGATTAAATCTAATCTATTTATTTATTACAGGGTTGTGCTGCTAATGAAATAGAAACAGAACAGATAGTACATGATGGTTCTAGAACATTTTTAGATAGAGGATGTATTACATCATTTACACAGTTACGAGGATCTGTACCCTTATCCTGGTCACAAGATGTTGTAAAGATGGTTCCTAAACCAGCCATTTTATGTAATCTTATATTTGTTTTGTTAAAAATGAAGGCTTAAGAACTTAAATGCAGAAGACATTTCCATTCAAAATAATGTAATATAGATGACTCTAAAAATTAATCATATTGCAAACATATTAATTTATACACAATTGTATGGAATACAAGTTACTTAGAATCTTTTCTGGTGAGCTTTCGATGAGGTTCTCTCATCTTTATCAAGCAAAAAATGACAACCACGATACAGTGAAGATATATATATGTATATACAGGAACAATGAAAACAATCATCTACAAGGAGATAATAATATGATTAATTAGAAACCATCAAAAGTGATAATTATATGTATATACAGGAACAATGAAAACAATCAACTACAAGGAGATAATAATATAATTAATTAGAAACCATCAAACGTGATAATTATATTTAACTTTTACAGTGGACAAGAAAGATCCCTATGCTGATATTGCTGGTTTACATTTTAATCAGATATTAAAAAGATATGGTGCTCCTATAATAGTATTAAATCTTGTCAAGGTAATGTTGGGTGCTCCTATTAGATCTAGTCAAGGTAAAGTAGGGTGCTCCTATTATAGTATAAAATGTAGTCAAGTTAAAATGGGTACTCTTGTTATAATATTATCTAGTCAAGTTAAAGTAGTGTGTTAGTCAAGTTAAAGTAGTGTGCTCCTATTATAGTATTAAATCTAGCCAATTTAAACTTGAGTGCTCCTATTATATTATTAAAACTAGCCAAGTTAAACTTGAGTGCTCCTATTATAGTATTAAATCTAGCCAAGTTAAACTTGAGTGCTCATATTATAGTATTAAATCTAGTCAAGTCAAACTTAGGTGCTCCTATTATAGTATTAAATCTAGCCAAGTTAAACTTGAGTGCTCATATTATAGTATTAAATCTAGTCCAGTCAAACTTGGGTGCTCCTATTATAGTATTAAATCTAGTGAAGTTAAACATGGGTGCTCCTATTATAGTATTAAATCTAGTCAAGGTAAAGTTTGGTGCTTCTATAATAGTATTAAATCTAGTCAAGGTAAAGTTTGGTGCTTCTATAATAGCATTAAATCTAGTCAAAAGTAAAGTAGGGTGTTCCTATTATAGTATTAAATGAAGCCAAGCCTTGACTGTCAAAAGTAAAGTAGTCAGCTCTTTATATGATATTACAGAGTAGTATATAGTGTTAATGTTAGAAATATTAAATAAAGATGAACTAGAACTGCAAAAAGTAATACTGACATATTTTGGTACATCAACAAAAAAGTTAAATCATGAACTATTGAGTACAGTAACGTCCAATTTCTATTTAAGTGGATAAACCTGTCATTTTATACTCTTGATAAAACTGTCAAAGAGGACCGAATTTATATTTAACAAATAGATCGAATTCAGATTTGCACCGTGCACAGTTGTTTGGGCTGCAACGTCTGACTAAAATCAAAAAAATAATAATAAGCAAAAAAGAAAAAAACCTTTGAACTTACATTTAAAGTAGCTAATTCTCTAACTTAATATCGAAAATCTTTAACATTGAAAACGAAAATTATTTGTCAATTTAAATCAACATTGATGCTGTGATCGTACCAGAAAAAGATGATATCAAATATTTAAGACAAAATAACCATTTTACCATTGGTACATGAATGGTGTACCATAATGCGTTTCAGTTCTAGCTAGAGGAACGGGGCTAGAAACATTGACCAAATCAAACGGCCAATGTAGACTGGAGTAACCAGATGCTATAAATTTGCAGTCTATTGAAACTGCTGGCTTATTTCGCCGCACATAACTGATTTAAAATTAGAGTAAAAACGGAAACCATTGAATGTAAATCAGTTTATATATATTCTTATTACAGTATCATATGCGCTGCGACCCACTTGAGTCAATTTCTAGGTCCTAAATGTTAGCGATTTAGCTCCTTTAAAAGTTAAATTAGAATAAAAAACATATGAAGTAGAGGAAGAAAATCGTGATATGTCATTTGATATCTATTTGTAGAGGAGAGAGAAAAAACCACATGAAAGTATACTGAAAGAAGAATTAATGGAGACTATAAAATACCTGAATCAATTTCTCCCCCCACAGCATGTTATACAATATATAGGATTTGATATGGCTCATGTTAGTAAAAGGTTAGTGGATATATGAAGTCATTTGTTAATGTTGTAGTATACAATGTCACTTTACTAAAAATTTCCATACAAGTATTCAGATTATTTACTTTTCTGTTTTTGCTAGTCGTAGTCATCTTCATGTTTTGTGGGATTTGTTGAAAATAATTTTAGATCGAGCACAGATGACTTTGCAGCTAGGGGGTGTATAACAGCTTGACACAAGCCATGTCGATGTTTATTTTTAGGAAAACAGCTGATGTCTTGGTCAGATTGGAAAAAATAGCCAAATACTGTCTTAAGCAAACTGGTTTTTATCTTCAACTACCTTCCAATCATCAGGGTAGTATTCAAAATGATAAAATGTAAGCTTTACGTTTAAAATCTAGTTTGATCATTTGCTTTTCCATGTAATCAAAGGCAAAACTGTTAAAAAACATATAATATTCGTTGATTTTGATTATTATTACTATATTTCTGGTCTTCTCAATAACTACTCAACATGCGACTTTAAATACCACAATTTCCATGTTAATGCCAAATTTGCTTATTATGTTGTTCAGCATATTGTAACTAGAAATTATCTACATTTTGTAAATAAAATGAGATAATCCCTCCATGGTTAATCAAATCGCTAACCAATATTCTTTGATTATACAGTCTATGTTATCAATCTTCAATAATTATTTTGTTAAATTGATGTTATTATATTAGGCTGAAAGGTATAAATGGAACCTGGTCTAAGAACGGATGTCGTCAAAATGGTGTAGTTAGAACAAATTGTGTTGATTGTTTAGACAGAACTAACACAGCACAATTTGCTGTTGGAAAATGTGCTCTAGCATATCAGGTATCACAAGTTTATCATTAATAGGAAATATCAGTCTGCGAACACACATTTATATGAAATAGAAATAATTCCAATAACTTTTATTATATAGAAATATATTTAGATACCTTTAATGTAAAGAAATTCCCATTTATAAATATTAATATGTTTTCTATTTTAGTTATATGTATTAGGAGTCCTGGAAGATCCAGAATTAGATTTTGATAGTGATTGTGTCAGGTAAAGTTCAATACATTACAGAACTAACACAGTTATATGGGAAAACAATCACTGATTTATTATAAACAAGCACAACGTTTCGATAAGTATCCTCCTATCGTTATCAAGAACAATGACTTATCGGAGGATACTTATCGAAACGTCGTGCTTGTTTATAATAAATCAGTGATTGTTTTCCCATATAACTGTGTTAGTTCTGTTATGTCTCCAATCGATAAATGCCACTAAAGAATTATATTCAATACATTAGACTACAAAAAAAGAGCGAAAGAGAATAGGGTCTAACGTCCATTGGACACAATCTAGGTCATTTCGATACTAACATATGGTTTAATTTTATTTCAATAATACTCTTGCATGTGCAGGTCTTTAGCAGTGGAAGGGAACCAGAGGATTCACTCTGACCCAGGGAAAGCCCACGAAATTGGACCTGCGTTATTACTACTTGTCACTTATACTAGAAAAAAAAAGAAGAAAATTGGTAATGTTGACACTAAAACTGCTTTGTTACATTTATATTGATCAAACTAACTGATATACATACAAAGACTACAGAAAAGGTGTTTCTGTACATGCATTTCCTTTTTTTCCTTAACAAATATACCGCAAATGTGCCATGTTTCTTATACAGAGTAGAGTTTTAATGTGCCCACACTGAAATTTGATTGTATATTGTTGTAACCCCCGTATGGCCGGCGTCCACAAGCTGGACTGGTTTGTTAAGGAAAAAAGGCTGAAGTTAACATCGATTTGCTGTGATTCCCAGTAATTACTGCCGGAGTTACGGTCCTTGATTGTTTTGAAAAATCTTGTGGATGCTCTGGAGGCTAAAACTCCATTTCATTCGTTCATTCACTCCAGAGTCTAAAGTTGATATAAATTGTTTTTAAAGTCAACAAACAATCGAAACAAATTCTAATGTTTTCTGAAAATTACTTCATTTGATATTACCCGTAATCAGATTTTCATGTGTCGTATATGTTCTCATGACGAAAGAAAATGTATGCGATAACACTTGTTGACTGCCCAGATGGACTGTGGTGGGCATATGTTTCGTTGCCTAGCAAAGAAAACTTTAATAAACTTTGTGTGAAATATTGTGATCATGAGAGCATGAGCCCAATTTTGTTGCGTTAATAGGAGTTTTCAAATATTTTTGAGAAATTGAATTACTGGATAATGTTTTTTTTACTACAGAATGCTAGAGATGTTATATGAAGATCATGGTGATACTGTAGCTCTACAATATGGTGGATCACAGTTAGTACATCGTATTAAAGGTTATCGTAAAATAGCTCCATGGACAGAACATTCCAGAGATATAATGCAGACCTTGTCTAGATATTATAGTAATGCTTTTTCAGGTAGGTACCTGTTCCAATTATTAGTTTTACTAAGATTTTTCTTATTAAAGATCTAAATCTGTTACTTCTTACCAGTACTTAGGGGCAAAGGCATATCATGGGCATCCACACAAGAAGTCAAGAATAGGTATTATAGCCAGAGTTTTATGGAAGAACAATAACTGATTTATTTAGGCGATATTTTGAAGAGTATTCTCTCAACATCGCCTAAATAAATCAGTAATTGTTCTTCCATGTGTTATATTGTACTGCTCTATCCAGTTACTACATGCCTCTAAAACATCAGAAAAGCTGTGCCTCTTCATACCTGCATCCAGGAGACAGCTACCAGATATTAGTTTTAAAATGGTAAATGTGCTAATTAAGTTGTGTACATTGTATTGTTTTAAAAAGAATTTTATTATTTTCAGTCAGTTTCAGATATTGTCTGAAATACATTTTCTTTTTACCAATTCAATATAATTTGATGAGTTATTTTTAAGTGATTTATTAGCCTTGGCATTATGAACACAGGATTAGATGACAGGGGGCTTGTCACTACTGACTATCAAAAATAGAACAGTCATTCATGATCAAATGAAAAGAAATGTTTAAGGAATTATGTTGGTTTAATAAACATGTAAAATGTAAAGTACTAGATCCCAGATTACGACATCAACATTCTCCTGTCTTGTTCTATCAAAACACATTGTGCTTATGAAAATACAAAACACTGGTCTTAAAGGGCACATATTTATAGAGTTATTAGTTACAAGTGTCTGTGAAGGATTAATGATCATTTTCATAAAAGAATGTTTGAATATATCACTGTACACTATAGTGATGCGTGAGACCAAATTCTTTGAAAATCGGGCCAAAATTGCTGAACATAATCGACCCTGTAATGATGCTTGAGTCTGATTTTTGCGAAAATCTCCACAATTTGAACCGATTTTGATAAAACATGTTTATAATCCAAAGATTTTGCTTCCTGTCGATATATTTGTGCATATCGGATTGTAACTTCCTGAATTATGGCGCTTGATTGTATGAAAAATGGATTTTTATATTGTCGTCGCCCCGTCCGGCTGGCCGGCTGTCGGTTGGTTGGTCGGTCCGGCCGTCTAGAGGCTAAAGTTAATATCCGATTGACTTTAAATTTATACACAGTGTTTAAGGTCATGAGACGAAGAAGCCTATTGTTTTTCAGCGATTTCCGATTATAACTACCAGAGTTATGGCCCATGATCACTTCAAAAAATCTTGTGGATGCTCTAGAGGCCAAAGTTAATATTTGATTGACTTTAAATATATACACAGTGTTTAAGGTCATGAGACGAAGAAACCTATTGATTTTCAGCGATTTCCTATAATTAGTGCCAGAGTTATAGCCCTTGATCACTTCAAAAAATCTTATGGGTCCTCTAGAGGCCAAAGTCAATATCCGATTGACTTTAAATTAAACACAGTGTTTAAGGTCATGAGACAAAAAAACCTATTGATTTTCAGCGATTTCTGATAATAAGTGCCAGAGTTGTAGTCCTTGATCACTTCAAAAAATCTTGTGGATGCTCTAGAGGCCAAACTTAATATGCGATTGACTTCAGATTGATACACAGAGTTTAAGGTGTTGAAACGAACAAATATTTTGATTTTCAATGAATTTTGATAACTGAACAGCTAAATCCATCATATTAAATGTTTCCTATACTAATTGTTAGTGTGGGGCAAAACTTTATGAAATGCAAACAAATTCTAATGATTTTCTGATAATTACATAATGAGTTGTTACTCTTAATCAGATTTTAGTGTGTTATAAATGTTTCATTACCGAAAAACGTAAAAATATGCGTCAACTCTTGTTGACGGCCCGGACGATTTAGCTGCTGTGGGTGTTTGTTTTGTTGCCTGGCAACCTATCTTTGTTTATCTTGTTCTTTATTGATCTCTTGCAAAATGTGGATGTGGGAGTCACTGGTTGTATATTTTAATTATAATTTTTAAAATTAACAGATTTAGAGAAACAGCAGTCAATGAATCTATTTTTGGGTGTGTTTACACCACAAGAAGATAAACAGAATATCTGGGAATTATCTACTGATTATTATTTACATAATAGAAATTGTACGAAACTTGTCCGAAATACAAACAAATTGTAAGTTTTTGTACTCTTGTTGATAATATATTGTCTAAAATATCTGAAAAAACATGAGATAAAAACTATGAAATATGTAAACTTATAGGGCTACATTTGAAATAATCAATAATTGCTCCTATTGCAAGACAGGACCATACTTTTATTTGAGTAATACTAATGGAGTTATTTTAGTTTTATGAAAGGTGCCCTGGGCTAAGTGGGGAATTTTGCAAGATTCAACTTTCTAAGAGAACTCACTGGCAGTTCCTGCCACCACTAATTTCTGGAAATACGTTACTGGTGTCCAGTCATCTCATGCCATGCACCCAAATTAAACGTTACCATCAAATCTCATTTGCCATTAAAGTTTGATATCAACAATTGGTTGTTTTCCTGTAGCACTGATAGAGTAAATTACACAATATTTACTAGTTGCAGAGGAATATTGGTGCTAATCAATCTAAAGGACATTATACTTTTAAAGGAACTAAATTGCTATTTTTTGGAACCTAGAAATTGACACAAATGAGTTGCAAAGAATATAATAATGTAATATGAATGTATATAAACAGATTTACATCCAATATTTTTGTTTTACCGTAATTTCTAATCAGTTATGTGTAGCAAAATCAAAGTGATAGTATTTGGCATCTACACACCAGTAGTATTCCCTTGCGAGATATGTATAGCGTCATTCATCAAGTCCCTTCATCACAAATAGTGCTCGCAAGCATTCTGGCACCTTGATTCGTGTAAGTAAGTAAGTCGTGTTTGTAATGTCGAAGACTCTAGATGATATTGAGTGAAAGACTTGCCTCCTTTAAGTAACATGTGAAATTTCCCAAAGACAATGAACATATGCCGCTAATTGGGGCTGATCATTGTATGGTAACCCTAGACAGTGTAAAGTAATTGATTATTAGGGCACTAGGTAATTAATTAGAAGCTCGTCTCTCTTTCACATGAATAACGTCTTTGGACTGGCATGTTGAATTATATGTTTAAAGAATAAAGAACATTTAATCGTGTTTGAATAGATCATAATGCTACAACTTTGATGAAATAATTTCCTCTTTTGATACCGTCTGTTTTTTTCAGACATCCTTAATTAACTATAAACATGTGATGGTTATATATTTTTTCCTCAGATATTCTCAATGGTGGGATACATGTATCATACAACATCTACCTTTATCATGTGAAGAAGGTAATCGATATTGACATTTCACTAGAAGTGGGAGGCTACCTGAACATTTTTTTTTAAATTTTAATGCTATTGAATTGAAAATGGTACATGTAGTTAGGAAATGGAATAAACAAGGGAAAACTAACATTAAAAAAGGTTGTTGCCAGAGAAACACATTTTTTTGGGAAAAAGATGTAAATTGAAGGTTCACCATATCTCTGGCTCTAATAAAGATAAATGTCTCATTTTTTGACTGCTTATCCTTAAATGAACCCGAAACCAGACAGTCAGTTTGTCTCTAAAATTCTTATAGTTTCTTGGAAAATTGTGTTTAAAATATTTGCCTCAGCCCAATATTTTGTCTTTGGTGAAATATTTTGATAACTTTTGAAATATTAATGATAATTCAAATTGCTTTCTGTCCGATTATGGGGTAGATGGTTCTTTGTATATCCTCAAGTTTTGGTAACGCTATTGTAATTAGTTAGAGATGTGGGGTACCTACATTTTTTATACTTTTTTTTTTACAAAAAATCTGTTACCTTGGCAACAATTTTTTTTAAATTTTAGTTTTCCCTTGTTTATTATATTTCCTAAGTAAATGTACAAATTCAATTCAAAAGCTTAAAAATTTAAACAAAATTTCTTTGGGGGTATCTTCTTTTTCCCTATTCTTAACAGACAACTCAGAACAACTTCTGACAAAATATAACGCTGAATATAAGCAACAAATTTGTTACAGATTTAATGCGTAGATTTAAGTAACGCCTCCATGTTGTTTTGATCAAGTGACTTATAAACAAAATAGGGTTGAAATAGATGAACAAAGTAACAAAAAACATGTTAAATGCACACTCAATGCACAATTTATAATACATGTAATACTAGTACTGGTATGTTAATATAAACTAACATGTTATCAGTAAATATTTTCTCTTTTATTAGAAATGAAAACAACAGAAGAATTGTTTTTAATGGTAGAAAGTACTGACAGTGATGAAAGACTGAATGAATTTGCTGAATATTATAAACCGTGGACATTTACAGTATTAGAAGAATTAACATGTTATAAGCATTCTAGCTCTATTAGGTATGTTATTCTAAAACTTGATAAAGTAATATTGAAAAGAAAAACAAGCTAAATAATGCACGTCTAGATACATAATTTTGCAGTTGTTTACGCTACAAAAAAGAAACCATTTATCAAAACAGTTTAGAAAAATAGAAAGAATTATTATGATATTGCAATGGGGTCATATATTGTCCTTGGCCCTGTCTGTTCATCCGTGTGCTGTCCACAATTGATTGTAGACTCTCTAGTTATTATACAACTGACATGATACTATATAATTTTAACGATTTCCGATAATTACAATCCAAGTTATGATTCGTGACCAATTTTTAAAATCATTAGAGGCTATATTTATTTTCAGATTATCTTAATGCACAGTGTTAAGCTACGTAAGACCAAGAATACTATAGATTTTCAATGATTTCTGATAAGCACTCTCAGAGTTAATACCCTTGATAATTTTTTTAGATCAATCGTTCACTTTAGAGGTTAAAATTTTTATCTAATTCATGTAAAATTTGTACACAATGTTTCTGTTCATTAAATGAAGAAGTCTATAGATTTTTCATTGATAACAAGGACAGTTTAAGTTATTATGTAATAACTGATATATGATTTGTATAATAAATGTAGGCACAATAGAAGCCATTAAAATTTTAATTAGTCCTATGGATTACTTCATATGTGACACTGAAAACCCTTGTTGACTGCATGTAAAAATTAGCTGCTGTTGTGGTCCTGTTTCAATTTTTGACCCATGCAATTTAAGAATATGTCGTCTTGGCCCTTTGGCCCTTTGTCCAACTTGATACATAATTGATAGTTTCATTATAACCCCGTTAAGAACTGATCCAAACCCGGTACCTAATGAACCTTGACACTGGTGCACAGTATTTAATTCAATGAAGGTTTACCAGAAATAATGTTCAAACTTATTGTTTGCTGAACTTTAATTAGAAGCATATGTTAAATATTATGACTCACTTTTCTGGTTTTTACCACAACTTTACTTTTAATGAATTTTAAATATTTCTGTGTGATATTATGATTATATTAGGAAGGCTTCATGTACTGGAACAAAGTCTTACAACTTCAGTGTTGATGAAATCTCCAAAGTGTAAAGTCTTGAAGGAATGAATTATTTTTGGTATCTTAGATTTCATTTTTTATAGTCTTTGTATCTTTTCTTATTTAAATAGACATTTTCAAAAATACAACTGCTTTAGTAGAAAAAAGATGATTACTTTCAAGGATTTCTCAAAATGTGTTTGGAAAGAAATTTAATAATTCTTTTATGTCTGCTTATGTTCTTGTAGAAACATCATGCCGAAGGGAGCAAGAGACATCAGTCCATTTTCTGTTCGGGTAATATCAAACCAAACAAGTGAAGCAACTGGGTTAAAGTGAGTTTGATAGAATTAAAGCAAATTATGCTTTATGTGGTTTAGTACTATGAAGTAGAGAAAAATCACATTTAGTGAAATATTTTTTATTTGATGAGTCAAAAAGATTGGGTTTTAATGCTGCAAACTTGTACACTGTAAAGTAAATTTTTTATTTCACTATTAAAGAGATCTTAATGTTGGTATAAAGAAGAAAATTGATATGTTTTTTATTAGTTGTGCACATGGAATCCCTCCAGATCATTAACTAGATTTTATTTTTTATGTTTTTTTCAATAATCAATGCACTTATCCATTAATCCATTCAGTTGATTTAGTAGGTTTATTTTATTATTTGCTACTTGAGAAATGGTGTGTGCTTTGGTTTCTAATTAGTTGTTAACACTAAACCATTCCAAAATTTTAGTTTCATTTTAATTTGATTGATATTAGGTAAGATCGAGGGTCACGATGGTTAAGTGAGTAAGACGCTGGCTTGCTAGCCTAGAGATTGGGTGTTCAATCCCTGTGTTTCCTGAGGTAGCCCATCTAAATTTTAGGTGTGGTTTTCTCTTGTCATTGATGCAGGACTGAGGGGTCTGACAAGGACAGCTGTCTAGTCGTTAGGACGGGACAAAAATTGAGGTCCTGAGTACACATTGTGCACGTAAAATATCTCTTGGCAAATGGAATTTGATATAAAAGTGGGCCATAGTACCCCAGCCCGGGCAAAATTTCACTCATAGCACACTGTATGGCGTATGCCTGTCTTCATTTGACCAATTTAGAAGCAGAACAGTAGGATGTTAAACTCCATTTCATTTCATTTCATTTATATTAGGTAAGATGAAGAAGTATTTCTGATAATTATGTACAAAGTTATAACCCCTGGATTTGACATCTGATCCTGTGTTGAACTTTATTTGTTTTGTTGAGTGGAACTGATAGGTTTTTTTTGTTTTTTTTTAACAGTGCTGATTCTAGATCTAATAATAAGAACCCTAATGTGAGTGGTAAAGATTCGACAACATCAGTAGGATCAGAAGGTAGTACTAGTAGTAGTGAGGACTCTGATGTAGAAGGAGAAGTATGTTTATCGGAAACATCTAATTCTGATGACAGTGATATAGATTTAAGCTACACATCATTTTCGGTATGTTATTAAGTTATTATTCATAAGGTTTATATTATTAATCCCTTGCATACTACCAGTTCAAAAATGGTCCAATTTTGTTCAGTATTTTACAAAGACATGTGTAATTGAAATGTCACCAATCTATACTGCTAGCTATGTAATAAGCATGCCACCATTTTGTTGTTCATGAAAATTTATTGGCAGGCCTGCTTTAACTCTGATTGAATTCAAGATGGGATATCATCTGCTGTAGATATTTTGATTTTGTTTCCTTAATTAAATGTTAAATAATCAATCTGAGGACATTGGTGTGGATTAAGCTGTGGAAATTTGATAATTTAATTGATGTTATATAACTGATTTTGTGGCTAATACATGAAAATATTAAATATGGTCCTTGGTGTGTTTGGTGAGCAAATGTTTCCTTAAAATGTCTTTAGTGGAATGGGTATAAAAGAACAAATATTTGCATGTTATCGGGTTCATGGAATTACATGTTATTCTCTTACCTGATGTGCCATTAAACCACATTTCATTCATTCATTTATTCTCTTACCAAAATCAGGAACTAAAAAATGAAGAACCACATTCATCTTGTTTTTAACTGTGTATAAATGGCAAATATGAATGCATATTTTTTTGAATTGTCACTGATTATAGGATCTCTTTCCATCAATGAAGCAAGTATATAGAACTGATATTACTGAACCTACGAAACGTAACCAGAAGTTATATGAAAGGTCAGTAATATATTTTAAGATAAAAATCTCAGTATATCCCTGCAAGCATAATTAGATGGTATGTTTGAGTAACTAAGTGATTTATATAAGAAAATATGATGCTGCTAATGGCCAGGATAAACCACTGTTGGTTCTATTTCCTTCTAAACACATCTATCCATTTGTTGTTTAAAATATTTTTACGAAATGGTGGTTACATTAACAATTACACATCAGCTACCTGTGAAGTATCTTGAAAGATATAATCATTTTTCAAATGAGGGTTGGTTATGAATTTAGGATCAGATTAAAGATGCATTATGTGAGAGCTAAATCTGTTTATTGCAGGTTTTTTGTCTAATGTCATATAAATCTTTATTACACATTTATTTACATGACATAATCAAGCCCCTAATCAACTCTCTAGACCAGTGATCCTCAACCCCTTTTTTGACAATGGAACACATTGGAACACATGAAAAAATAGCCGCACACCTAGCTAAATATATATGAAAAATATCTTTATAATATTGCAATGGTGCTTTACAATCATAACATTGCTAAAAATATGAAATCTATTTTTGATGCATTATAGCTCTTTATCTATTTTGATATAATGCATCTTTGTCTTGGTCCAATTCAAATATTTGTAATTTATAAAGGTACGTTGAATTAGGAAGTGTAAATGACCAATTAGAAGAGACAAAAGAACAGACGCCATGCTCTCAACTTTTACCATCTATTGAATTGTAAGTTGTATTATTTTTCTGTTTTGATAAGTTTAATAAATAAGGTAAAACCAAGTACAAACAATCCAAACGATTAGACAAAATTTGAAGTCCTTAAAAAAATCAACATAGGCAAAATAGTGTAATTGGCAAATGGACTGTTCACTGTGTACAAAATACAGGACACACAAAACAGTGGTAACAGTTGTCCGGAAGAGTAAGCTTACCCTGCCCGGTGCCACACCCTTCATAGCTGCATCCAAACTATGAGATGAAATCTTGGTAAAATACCGTGATTGGCCAATGTACTATCCAAATGCAAAATGCACGTGATGAACAGTGTTAACATATGAAGATGATATAACCAGAGAGATAGTATATGCATCGATTAAAAGGACAATAACACTTTTACTGGCTTGGCAGCTCCAGAACATAAATAATAACCTTATTCTAAATACTAGATGTTTAAGTGTCCTACCTGTTGTATAAATTTTCCATTACATCCTATTTTACATGTCCAGAGGGTTCGAAAATATTTTAAAATCCAAGTCATGTTTGAAAAGGTTTACGTTAGGCTTTTCAATTAATTGGAATATTTTAAAATAACACAATTTGTTGACCAGAATTTGGGACATATTATTCAGTTACAACCAGGGTGGTATTGAGCCTTTAATATATCTAGAATAATAGCGGAAAGAGACATGTTATATTTACCTGGGGTGAGGTGTCACAGTCAGTAATTTAAAAGTGAAAGTATAACATTAAGGACATTTGTCAGTTGTAAACAACAACAATCATTTTACTTATCTTTACTACACTAAGATTTGGAAGAGTTGTTATCACTGACGTGTTCTGGATGATCTGAGGGATTAGCCAATAAAACGGTCTGTCACAGCTAGTTTTAGGTGTGGTCAATCCAATAGAAATATTGATTGGTTAATCAAATGACTGATGTCATAGGGTCAAAAGCCAATCGTATGACCTCTGATTCAACCTATCGCTACAACCGGTCCGATCTTCATGTAGTGTAGGCCATTGAAAGTATAAAAAAAACGAAACAAACTATAGATTTGTATTTTAATCAGATTGTTGTAAAGAATTAAGTACAGAGAAAACAAGTACATTTTGTACACCTCATTAAAGGAGCCACAGGTTTTCATTTTGTTATAATTGGATGTATATCTATAAATTGTAAACTTGTCTGGCTAATCAGTTTAGTGTTTAGTATAGTCTTATTACTTGGTGAATCTGCTTCTTTTGTTACAGATTTCCTATTAGTGCTTACAAGCTTGATAGTTCATTCCATGTTGAAATTCCACCAATTAGTCGGCATTCTAAAGATATTTACCATTCATATATAGAGAGAGGAAAATATGGTGCTGGTCCACCAACAGACAAAGACTATGCTATGTATCAGAAATATGTTGGATCTAAATATTCATAATGTAACAGGCACTATATAACTTATTTTGTACATTAAAGAAATAAACTGTTATTGTTACATTTTTTTTTAATCCCCATCAGCCAAAAATAAATATAAAATCCATCCCAACAAAGTAAATACTCAACCAAATGATGTTTGAGAAACCATTATAGTCTATGGCATTGGTGGCATGTTTCTTGTTATATTGTTTCCATCTAGTGGACATATAAATGTTTGATGGATTGGTGGTGTACTGACAGTCTTACACACGCCAAGATGATTCTAACTGTCACTACTTGAAGTTGTTTTCAAGAATGATTGTCTTTTCATCCCAGTTTAACCAGAAATTCAACAGGGAATCTACATGTTAAAATAACCTTTCTTGGCATTTGGCATTTCGTAAAATGGCAAATAAATTTTCTGCCAGCAGCGAAATAAGTAAGGCCTACCATGCTCATCTGATAGTTCATAAAAATTTAGAATTTCAGATGCCCACATTGGTCACTGTCATTAACCATTGCCCAATTTAGATAAAATCATGGGTGATCTACTAAGTTGAAATTTGAAGACTTCTTATTGAGGCATACATAATGGATATGAGCCAATTTCTAGGAAAAGCACAGACTGAAGCCCATACATTAAAGCAGACTTATTAAGATTTTGTGCATAGGTGGTGTTGTAGTAATAGAGACATTTGTTCAGATACAAATAAGAGAATCCTATATGCCTTGCTTTGCTCCATGTTAAAATCTATATTATTATATCACTGTATTAAAATTATGATAATTTTTTAAAAAATAAAAAAGTCTAAAACAATACTGTTAACTAGCTCACATGCAGTTTTTGAGTGGCATTTGTATATCAAATAATTAGAGATCTCATGCATGTAAATCTACATACCAAGATGCATCAAAATGGGATTAAAAATATATAGACTCTAATGTTTTTCACAAGAAATTGTGGAATATTTGACAGGTGAAAAGCATATATATGTGCACATTAAATATGGGCACATAGAAATGTCTGTTACTGTATATTGGATGTAGGATTGTTTTCGATTCACCCCTACGTGTTGTCCATCCACCATGTTTGTGTAAACCAGCGTGCATCCTCTAAAAACAAGCTGATGCCAGATAATAAGTAGTGTGTGCCAGATAATAACTAGCTACACAAGGCCCTTTGGCTACTAAATAGTTTGAAGCCTTGTTGAATCTAAGAAAGGGAGGAATTAGTTACTATACCTGTACATTAAACTTCGGCTGGAGTAAGGCGGAAGACATCAGTAGTGGAACCATTTTAGGGGAAGAATATGCTTACACTTTCCAGAGCACAGTTTAGAAGCGCATATTGCAAATCACAAATCACAACTTACATTTTAAAATCCACACTGTTGTATTTCTGTGGTGGTCTTTTCAAAATGGGGAACCACGGTGGCTAAGCGGTAAGACAATGGCTCGCTATCCTAGAGGTCGCGGGTTTGCTTTCGGTGTTGGCCGAGAAAGTTCATAGGGATTTTCGGACGTGTTTTCCACTTGTTAGTGGTGCAGGAAGGAAGGCCCGACAAGGACAGTTGTCTAGTCATTCGGAGGGCACGAAAACCAAGCTCCCTTTAAAGGCTTTAATACATTGACGAATGACGTGCATGTAAGAGATCGATAAGCAGTTGGAATTCAGTATAAGAGTAGGCCATAGTGTCACTATCCGGGCAACATTTCCCTCATAGCACACTGGAGTATGCTCGCCTTCATTATCCCAGTCGGAGCAGAAAGGACGTTACATCCCATTTCATTTAATTTAGGGGGTTGGGATGGCCTAGTGGTCTAGAGTGCCGCGCTTCGACCTCTAGCTGGCCGGTCACCTCTGGCTTGCGGCTGTGGTTTCGATCCTCGGTGTGAGCGTATGTGGCATGGAGATAGGGGCGCCTTCTCAACCTCGTGGGTTCTCCGGGCACTCCGGTTTCCTTCTACTGCTAAAGACCCCTATGCGCAAGCGAATTATTGTAATGAAATTAAACGATATGTTAGCCCTGAAATGACCTAGTTTGTGTGAGTGGACGTTAAACCGCATTTCTCTCTCTCTCTCATTTAATTTATTTCAAAATACACTTGATTACGACCGTAAAAAGTGATAATGACTTGCAGTGCATTTTTCTAATGTTCACTTCTATTTTAAAACACATTCAAAGTACATGTATAGAAAATGACAAAGCGTAATTCGCCATCCGTTTTCGTTAAAATCGATATTATCTGTTCTTTGACGATGTCTGGTCGAACAAGTACTTAAAATATATTAAATTCGTCCAAAAATTGAGGAGGGGATTACGTGGGTAAGACGTTGGCTCGCTAGGCTGGAGGTCGGGTGTTCGATCCCTGCATTGGCGGAGAATGTTCATTCAGATCTTCCGGCGGGGTTCCCCCCCCCCCTTGTCAGTGATGCAGGACGGTGGGCATGACGAGGACAGTCGGTCTGGTCGTTCGGTACAGAGACAGCTGTCTAATCGTTTGGGTGCGACAAAAAAAACAAGGTCCCGTGTACACATTGGCGTGCACGTAAAAGATCCCTTGCAGTTGGAATTCGATATAAGAATAGACCGAGGCGTCGCTGCCCGGGCAAAATTTCTCTCATATCTATAGCACACTGTATTGCGTATGTTCGTCTTCACTAGCCCAGGTTAGGAGCAGAACAGTAGAACGTTAAGCATCATTTCATTTCCGAAGTATAAGAGTCTTTGAATAAGTTCTTCCGTCAAAAACTAAAGTTAAAAACAAGCGCATAAAAACGCATCAAAATAAAAATAAATGTTGACAGTAAGCGTTACAATAAGCTCCCGGCCAATGTTTTAATGTTGGTTCCGTTTGCAAGACATTTTTATAAGTTATTGATTGCTTAGTGAGATACGTGGGTAGGAATCGTAAATTATCTTATTAAACACATTTTTAAATGATGTAGTATACTCTTACTCTTCCTTGTCTATAATATCTGAAGCAATATCCCAATAACACGATATCAAAAAATCCCGTCTTTGCGAGTTTATTCGAAATATCGTCGATTATGATTAGCAACCAGGAACATGTTCAATGCTGGAACTTCCTTGATGATCACAAGATTGCAAAATTTGTTTCGAAAACAAATGACCAACTTCCTCTTGTGACATTTCGCAATCATTATATGCGGTGATCATAGGAAAATTAATAAAAAAGGCTAACTGGTAAGCAGCAAAACGACTTTAGTAGTAGCAGCTGATTAAAATTCTCCCATGAGCAGCTCTTATTAAGAAATTTGACGTGATGATGTATGATCGACATCCCCCGCTATTCAGATTTTCTTCTAGGATATACATGTATTAGAATAGAAATGTATAAAATAAGTTCAGATTTATTTATCTGTCAGTCTGTAAAGGAAACAATGAATCATTTTACGGTACGTTTAACCATTGCCCCCGTCCAGCTGTGAACCTTAATATCATTCCTTTACTTGCCGGAAGAGACATTTTATATAGCGCCACAAAGAGTGCTTAAAAGCGCTTTACAATATAAACAAATGACGAAAACAAACATGGATGTAAGTAATCAGTGGAAGTAAAATGAGCACAAATATTAAAAATAAAATATTGATTGACATTTAAAAAGAGTTGTTGTTATAGATTGGACACAGTGAAAAAATGACAGATTAATTACTCATAATAAGCTCTTTAATAATTTTAAAATTTAATGATTTAACGCGTCTGCGAAGAGTCTTGGGTCTTCCAAAGTATTTATAGACGATTTTAGTCGAAAACACTAAATATACTTCAAGAATTTGGAGAAGTATTGATTCTAACGTTTCATAAAATTGAAAATGATTATTTAGTCTTTGTGTGTATGTAAAACGGATAAAAACCACATCACTGATTATAATTCTACTATGGTCGCCATTCTGGTCCCAGATCTGTTCTCCGACGGTTGTTCTGTAGGTGCAGATTTCTTTTTTTATACAGTGGTACTGTTAGGAGTTTGCTTCGCCCTAATTATGCGTAAGAAATGTATTTCAATGAGCCTTTTGAAGTGGAATTCGCATCTACTCTAAGAAAAAAAAAATGATTTCGATGATGTTGTTTTATGTTTATTAAGGTTTTAGATGTCACATCAAAGCTGTATGCAGTCACTAGAAGACTGGAGCAGAAATGAACTTTTTTCAGAATATTCCATATAATCGGACAGAACAGACGTTTTTGCTCATCAGAGGCTTGCAAACGACAGAAGTCTCGTTTTCTAACACTAAAGGCGCCAAATCGCTAATATTTGGGACCTTGAAATGGACACAAATGGGTCACAACGCATATAAAAGTGCAATAATAATGTATATAAATTTATACACCGATAGTATTTATTTAGCATATCCTTCAGATAAGATGCGAAATGGTACACGAAATGGTTCACGAAATGGTAAAATGCTTATTTTGTCTCACATTTTGTATATCAAAAGCCCATCATTTTCGGGCAAGATCTCAACATCAACCAACGTATGCTTTTGAATAGATCTGGGGCCAGTTGCTCAAAGCCCTGTTAACTTTTAACGATCCGTTAACATGGAGTTAACAGGTCGTTAACGTTAACGGGGAGAATGGTTGTTGTTGAAACCTGTAGCACCATGGGTTTTTTTTGTCTGACGTGGAGAGCGGACCTTTCACAAACCGGTCGCCACATCCTACGTATGGCCCATGCATCTTTTCTTACTACATATTTTCGTAGCCTTGTGATCGTCTAGGATTTATCTCTGATCGGCTTTGCTTCTCCTTCACGTTGTGTATTTCTTCTTAATGTTTTCTTAAGACGTTTGTCTTACCAGGAATAACAATGCAATAGTTCATTTTAACGTTTTATATATTCAGGCTGGATACTGGATACATACAAGCATAGTATAGTTTACAATACTAAGTCATTCTCAAACACTAGTCACCCAAACTCGCTGGGCGAGTTTTCTAGTAGAACTTGCTACATCTTTCTCCTTCTGGGATCAAGCTATTGTCTCGGAACTCAGATGGTAATCTCTCTCTGGAATCTAAATCTCGTCTGATTTAATGACATACCATAGTTTCCTTTATAGCCGCAAGGGCATCACGCAGACCCATGCGTGTTCATGACCATGAACCTGTGCAATCAACGAAATGATTGGTTAAATTAAGCCAAATGACGCAGTAGGAATATCTCGAATCACATGTATTTTGTTGAAAGATAGAACCAGTTTGTTATGGTTCTGTAGCTCTTTTTATATAACAATATGTCCATCATTGACTAAGTTGATTTAAGTACATTAAGTACATATATGAGAATCTACTGACTTGCCAGAGATATTAATTAATGAAGTAATATGCCATCTTATTTTCTCGAGCAAAAATTCTATACTGGTTTCTGTAGTAAATTATCTTTTTTTCTTTAATCAAGTTTAGTGAACAGAATGCACAGTTAGTTGCCCCATTGTCTTCAGTTTTTTGTTAATATTAACTTGCATAAGTTGTTATACATGTACGTTGAATTTAAAATTCCGCCAATAAACAGTCGTCTCTTGGGTTAACTTTAATCAATCCTTTAGCTAATGGATAATGGAATTGACTTCTCAGCAACAGAAATTTAACAGATCGTTAACAAACGCGATGTTAGCAAGATAACGATCTGTTAGAGTTTAACGGGTCGTTAAAATAACTTATTTTTGAGCAATCGGCCCCAGAACCGTAAATCACACTATATTGTTTTAAAGGAAATATTCCGCTATGTGCGTTGCAGATGTAGAATTTATCTCAGTTTTTGTATCTTTTATATTAACCCAATAATGCATTATTATCAATATTATCATAACGTGCTGTACCAGATATAAAATAAATAGCACCATTAAATCTCTTGTAAAATATCCCGATAAGTATGAAGTTATAAACTTGAAATTTGTGAAATAAGAGTAGACCGTACCGCCGCTGTCCTGACAAAATTACCCCCACAACCCGTCTCCATTAGCTCACCGAAGCAGAACAGTAGGACGTTAACCCCCATTTCATTTCATTTCTTCTTCATTAGTCCGAATTGTTTCAATGGTATTTAGTTTTTGAACTGGAATATACAGGCCACAAATATATGGAATAAATTACTGTTTATTATTAAGCGACGTTAGTGCTGACCAACCAGGAACGCACTTCTTATTACATCAACCGTGATCACTTTCATAATTACATTACTTTAATTAAGTTAGGTTTCCTTCAAGGTAATTAGAATGATGTATATGATTGGTCAGCATTAACCAAATATTGTTGTTTACATGTATATATTGTCTTGTTATATTTCATGTCAATTGCTAGAGAAACCTAGTCGAACGTCGCCCAGTAATTGTTCCTGTATATTCTTTACAACCTTCGGGGCTATAAAGGAAACTCTATTTCATTTAATTTCAAATTGTTTGCATTTCTCAACTCCAACATCGCTAAGTTCAGTACGGAAAACTGCTCTCAATAATAATGCACAGAATAGTTTGGTATAAAATAATGAATAAGTATCCACAACTCAGACAATTAAAGGGACAATAACATTCTTGCTGGCTTGGTAGCTCCGGAAAATAAATAATACCCTTATTCTAAGTACTAGATGTTTAAGTGTCCTACCAGTTGTGTAAATTATCCATTACAACCTATTTTACTTGTCCAGAGGGTTCGAAAATATCTTAAAATCCAAGTCACATTTGAAAAGGTTTACGTTAGACTTTTCAAATCAATGGGTTGAATTTTTCCAATTTTTCAAAATAGGTGTGTTAAGATGAAATTTATATCATCATTTAATTGGAATATTCTAAAATAATACGATTTGTTGACCAGAATGAAGATTGGGACATATTATTCAATTACAAGAAGAGTGTTATTGGGGCTTTAAAGTGTCCTCGGGTAGTTCTTCTTGGTAAAGGTGGAGTCCGAAAGAAGGTTCAACACAAGAAGCCTAACTTATAAAAATTCCACAACACATACAAATAAATGATATGGTTATCATTTTACCGTCACTGGTTTTCTAATATTTAATGCACTGTATTGGCAGATTATTAGACTGGTTGATATGGATGCATTTTAATCTGTAAATGTATATCATGCAAGATCTAAATCTGCATATTGTAGGGCTTTTTTTAGACCTGAAATTTTTTCTAAATTATTAATTAGACATTAATTAGCATATCCAGATCATAATCAACCATCCATCGCATCGCTAGCCTGTGATCTTTGGTGGATTATGATCCGATTTACTGCATAACTTTCCTTCTAGATTAAATTGATAATCGAGACTATGCCTTTTTACCGTACCGACTTTGGTTATGATGATCGAGGTTAGGCGGAAATTTTACTTGCTTAATTTTCGGTTCATAGTGACATCAAATTGACTGAAATTTTCATCAAATTGCCTTTACATTATTTAGTTTTTAACTGAGAACTGCTAACACGTTATCTAATCTCCCATAATGTATCTTTAATTTAGGCGTATAGTTGTCACTGAATGTACTAAAAGACCCCTACGCGCAAGCGAATTATTGAAATGAAATTTAACAATATGTTAGTCCCGATATGTCCTAGTTTGTGTCGAGTGGACGTTAAACCACACTTCTCTCCCTCTCTCCCCCTCTCTCTCTCTCCCTTTCTGTCACTGACATGAAGTAAAATGGGGTTTAAAGCCACACCTTTCAGCATCGACTGGGCTAATGGAGATGGTTTGTTTTCTCCCAAAGTCGCAGCGGTCGCAGCGATTGTTTATCGGGCCAAGTCGAAATTCAGAAACTTCGATCGCATACAATGATGGTAAAACTTTGGTTTTTTTTTCCTTTTTATAATATTTGTAGATTTCTCTTGATTTTATAATATAACCTACATCCAGAATATTTACCCAACATAAAAAGAAAATTACATCATGGAAGTGATATCTTCTGTCTGCTAATGATTATCTTTTACAATTCTTGTTCGTTAAATAATTTGATATATCATAATGATGTTGAAAGTATATGTAAAAGGGTTGACTGACGTGTGATACCACCTATGGTTACAAGCGTGTCTAAACCCACGCTCACGAGTTGATTCCAATTCCGTAATGTGCAATATACATTATACAGTCTGGAGACCAGTATTACTATTAGTCTTGAACACACAAATAACAGTGATAAAACTGTCGTAGAATATTTCGCATGGACAATTGTAATTAAAGATGTGCTATACCATCCTATAGAAAACCCCAGTACAAATAATAGTAAGTCAATAGTCGAGGAAAATTACTCTCCCATCATGTTCTTCAAAGGTTGTGCGACAAACTATTAATTGGTTTCCTAGCAATGGAGCTGCAAGGTAAGGCATATTATCAAATTATTATATTATTGCAGAAAAATATTTCTGCAAACGTAATCTAAAGGATATCTGAATAATTTATATTCATAATATCTCGTTCTAGTCAAATGATTGTAACGATATAAGGGTTTTAATCCGATAAATACTGTAATTGTAATGGACAGATTAGTCAAAGTTAATTAAATTTGTTAGTTTTTGATTGTAAATTTAATTATGAATTTATTTTGTAAAGTAATTAACATGTTAGAAATGTGCTACTTTCTAGCTGAAGTATGTCGTCATGTTTGCTTAGATAACCAGCAAACGGTTGTATTTTTGCTCACTATCACAAGTATGCTATACACAAGTTTAATTTGGAATACATAATTATTTATAATTATTTGTGAAATGATATGAAATGGGGTTTAACTATTCTGCATTTACTAGGCTAATGAAGATGGGCACACGCTATGTGGTGGGCTACGAGTGTAATTTTGCCAGGACAGCGGCGCTACGGCCTGCGCGTATATAGAATTATGTCAAGTATTCTTTTACGTAAACGCCAATGTGTACACGGAACGTCGGGTTTTCGTCCCAATCGGACGACTATACAGATGTCCTAAAAGGCCCCCTGTCCCATACCACTTACATAGGGAAAACATACTGGGAGATCCTGAGGAAATTTCTCGGCCAATACTGGGAGCTAACCCAAGACCCACAGGCTAGCGAGGTAACGTCTTCCTCACTATTAGACTTATCTGAAATTGTAATATCGTGTACATGTATATTTCGTAGTAAACAAGGGGCCCATTGAGATGTTGGCAATCCTAATCACTCTTTGATTATTCCCCAGGTATCGACTCGGAATACATAATTTTCCCCAAGAATTGTTTTTGTTGAAAAGGTACAATATCAGAGGAGCACACCCTGTCGAGATCTGTCCTTGAATAATCAGGCCCAACCTTAAAGATACATTTTGCAAGAGCCAAATCTGCCAATTTCAGATTATTCTTTTGGCTTTATATGGTATTTAAAGTATTAATAATTCAGTGAAATGCCCAGATTAAACTCTCTAGAACATCGCACGGTCGTGATTTTTAATGGATTGAAACACTATCGCCATTTAATTATTTGATTTTGTTTCCTATCGATAACTTTGCTCTATTTTTAGCAGTTCCTGGCAGCTCTCTATCTAAATCTTACATAACACAAATATAAGTCATAAGATTGTAAAGTTTTTGACTCCATAAGACTAATGTATTTGACTTCATGGAATTGTCACGTGTTTGATACAATGTACAGCTATAGATTAAAGATACACCATGTAAGATTTAGATAAAGAGCTGGGCGTCCTTGGTATAATAGTTCAAATATAAATAATGCAAAATGATTATATTGAAAGATGTGTGCATTGATTGTATATTATCGTGATTACGGTACTGGTATAATCGAGACCTATCCTCGCTATTCTATTGTTTGGCCACAGATCAATTATTTCCCCATTGACTTCAATGTTAAATCTCGTCTCTTAGACCGGCTGTAACTTTTTGTACAATTTGTACCGGCGTAGAAATATTTAGTGATCTGTGCCCGTTTGGGCCATGAAATGGCCGCTAACCGCTACTCTTATTCTTCTGCTTCCTTAGAGTAACACCTATGGCTCCGCCAGTTCATGTCCGATCTTCTTTGAACAAGTGTGCATAGATTTGGTGTCTTACGTGTTTCACTCTCATTCAACAACATGGTCAGTTCCTGGTAATTAATACGATCGTACTTGGAAAATTAATTCTAATCTGGTCAAAATCTCGAGTATCCAAGGTCATCGAGTTGATTGTGACAATGTCATGTTAACAAATGTCTAATTAATAATTTATATAACATTGGGGCAATATGCAGATTTAGCTCTTGAATAATGTATCTTTAATGTAAAAGTGATGAACCTTTTAGATATAGCGACAGATTAAATCTTCATTCCGTCAGCTAAACCCCAAAAGTTAAGAACTATTCCTTCGGGGCTACATAGTTCCATACTTGGCATTTTATATTGAATATGGTGTTAATGAAAATACCGCTTTAAGTTTCACCAAAAAAAAAAAAAAAAAAAAAATCTCTAAAATCCATAGAGTGATCACAGAAAGACGTCTAAAAATATAACATTGCTTTCTAATTCACTTGACATAGATGTCACGCGCGCAAGTATAGTAAAGGTCACTGTGGACCATTGTGTACATGAGGATTAAGCACACAGAGTATTCTATGCACAGCTTTTACTGAAATATCATAATCGCTGAGATTTTCATAAATAACTATTATAAAAAATGAAACCTGACTGTCGATAACAAACCCTGTATGCACGTTTGGGCACTGGAAATTACTATTCCACTGTTCGTGTTAAAAAAGTCATTTTGTTGTCCACTATACGGTGCAATTAAACACATTACTGTATATTTTTTGTATAAGTGGTTCAATTTGAGGCTAAGAAAAATAATTTAATCGATGAATGTTCAAAGAAGAATAATCATAGGCTTTCGTAGCATAACCTATTAGAAGCTTGACATGACAATCTCATTTCTTTCATGTCTAGTTGGCTGACATTCGGTCTAATAATAGCACCGAGGACCTTTCATTCGATAATGATTAAAAGCTCTCGTACACGAAGAAGCCACTAGTTTCCATTGTTTAATACATTGTTCAAGAATAGACAAAATGACAAAACTTATTTATATATTAATTATTTCGCTGGTATTAAGAATCTAAAAACTATACAATCTGGATTTATCAACAATTTTTTAGTTAAGGGGCAAGCTATATTGGGTTAAATCTTCATTGCGTCAGTTAAAGCCTTAGAATTACGCACTATTGTTACATGCCCACAAAAGTATTGTCTAAACTTTAGTTTTAGAATTGTTACGCATCTTGTATTTTAACTAGGACCTACGACTAAAATTCCGGCCAAACTCTTGAATCTGATACGACGGATCGATATAATAATCAGATCAATGAGCATTACTCGCAGGTAAATTATATTAATTGTCATGACTGGTGTCATATAAGCCCCCCCCCCCCCGAAATATATAAACGAAACTGGTACAAAATTGTTAACATATATTTCCCACAGTTTTACACTAAAACTCTACAAATAAATCAAAGAAAGTAACTAATATTTTAACATACATTGTCCGCCTATTGTGGATCTTTCTTTAGGCCCGAGATGTTATCTAAATTAATAATTAGACATTTCGATGCCATAGTTCTGGAAGGTTGTAAGTGCCACTTATGACCCAAATAGCTTTTTTTGCATATAACGACTAATCACATTTAGAGCCTTCTCTATACAAAATTTCAGAACTGTAAGGTTGTAACTTTCATAAAAAAAACCATTGCTATTAAAATGTTAATATCCTTATTGCGTTATTAAGATTGAAATAGGTTTTCCTCTCATATCCCAAAAACTTAATCCAACAATTTTTGACACTTAAGACCTTTCAGAACTATGACATCGATTTATTAATTTATCCAGACCATAATAAACTGTCGATGTCTACGCTAGTCTGTGATATTTACTGGATTAGGATCCCATTTGCGACTCAACTTGAATTCTTGATTTAATCATGAACTAGGTAATCGAGACTATCGTACTTTAGTAATGATGATTGAGGCTAGGCTGGAAATTCAATTCTCCTTTCTCTGTTCAGAGTGGATCAATTTAAAAAAAAAACCCACACATTTTAATCCGCTTTACCGTAATGGGTCAGTGAACCCCTCTCTACAAAATAGTCGGGGCAGGTTTAACCAAATAATGGGGCACATTGAACCGTGGTAAAAATAGATCTGGACTTAGATCTCAATCCTAGTCACTTATTCCGTAGTGATCTAATGAATCTGCAAACAATCATTGTATAGTAAAAACAAATATCCACAGATTTGACATCCATGCAACAATCGAATCAAGCAGGAGTCTGGATTTCCTATGCTCCTACAAATCGCCGTAAAATGCACATAAGTTGGCAGTTTGGTGGGACCCAATTCAACTTTTGTAGTGAATTAAACAAAAATTTGTCCAATATTCTGTCTAAATTCGGACAGCCTGATTTGCCGACGAGCGACTATAGTCCGGTAGACCCACGGAGAAATGGGTCTAAGAAATTGTCTCACTTATGTACAGCCTTGGGGTAGTCTAATATTATTTATAAAGGATATATCCATGGTGGTTCAATGTGCCCCGGTCTCCCCTACCTTATAAAAACATGGTAATGCATGGACTTTTAATCTGTTTTATTTCGTGTTCTCTTATCTAGTGGCATTCAATTCTTTTTATGAATTGTCAGATATACTCTCACAGTATCACACAACAACGTTTGATCTTCGAAGGAATTATTAGTGAGCAGAAATTCGCCCATGTATCTGTTATCACTAGTCACTTCAGTCAGTTATATAGAGGAACAACTCGTGTTTTCCTTGGGCGTTCGTCACTTCCGATTCATGAAACCTTTATTACTCCTCTATCGTGGAATGTGTTTAATCAGTTCTATCACATATATGACAATGACTGACACCAATATTGTCCTTTAATTGACCTCCATGTAGAGCATTGAAAGGCGCATTTACGGGCTCATGCATTTTACTTTACGTATGTTCATTTTATAAACCTTTTAAGAAGTTGTGCTCCTTGAGATATCATTACAAATACGATGTTATAAACTATAATGTGCCCGTTGTAATACGTTTTACAGTTTTCTTATCCCCCCCCCCCGCCCCCGAGCACAATAAAACTTTTGAACTGACTTATGGGGAAAAGTCCATATGACACCCATATAATGGCATGCAAAACGTTTTGAACAGTTTATTTCTTATCCAGGTGTATGCAAATTTTAAGAGTGATATTAACCTTAGAATAAGAATTACGTATGCATATTTAATTAACTCATCTTTAGCTTTACAAACAATTATATAATCATCAATTTAAACATTTTTTTTGGCATCAACAAGATGTTTAGGCTTGCCAAGGCTGAATTTTACATTATACTGTTGTGAGTAGTCCTTTTCAATATTTACTGGCCTAACGAGAGACTCACTAGCCTACTCGGGGTTACAAAAGTTAAATCATAAGATTAAGCTATTGCTCCGACATACACAATCCCGATGGAACAACCAATTTTACTTGCCCGATATCTTACTAGAAATTCAAATAGTATAATTGGAGACCCCCCCTCCGTTTAATACCATGCGACACATTTAATGTTGCTATGTTATAATTGCCCAATTTATTCTAATTTTCGTATTAATGTACATGTTCGAGAGGCTCATGGAGAATACGCTATCAGGACTTCATTGGCAGACATGTGTAATCTATTTGAACGATATCATAGTATTTTCCTCTACGATTGAAGGGCATGTGTCTATGTCTCAAAATTAGGTGATGTTTTCGAGAAGATTATAATGAGTGGTTTAAATGAGAACTTTCTGAATTTTTGTATTCGGATTACAAAATTACTACAGATGGTGTCAGTACAGATCCAGCCAAGGTGTCCACAGTCTCAGATTGACAAACACCGCATGATTTTGTATAGAAGTTTTAATTTATGTCGGCTCGTCTTTCTTTGAGTTGAATAAACCAAGTTTCTGCGTAGAGGGATGCATGACTAGTACCCTTAACTGCCCCGTAAATAGTGCGTAGTGCGTCAAGCTGGAGGTAGTCGAGGTTATGACATAAGTAGTCAGTGCATCCGTCCCAGATAACATCGACATAATCAAAGTGCGGCCGAATAAAGGAAGAATATAGGGTCTGTAGCGATTTTCTATTTAGACGATATTTCAAGGAGCGATGACAGTTTAATAATTTTGATACTTTGTTAGTTATACTATCAATGTGGTTGTTCCATTTGCAGTTGCTTTGAACGATATGTCCGAGGTGTTTACGTGCAGTTACTTCCTGTATTCCTATTGAGTTCATTAAAAGGGGTGGTTTTACAACATTGCGTTTAGTGGAGAAGGTTAAAGTTTCTGTCCTGAGGGGGTTAAAAGTCACTAGCCATGTTTCCGCCCACGTGTTGATTGTTTCAAGATCTATGTTTAATGTATGTGTGCACGCCTCTGTGTCATTTATTTTTAGGTACAGAGATGTATAATCAGCAAAAAGTTGGATGTTAGATTTTATATTCTTATTATATATAAACGACTTTGTCATTAATATATAATAAGAATAATAATGGCCCCAATACACTTCCCTCTGGAGCACCAGCAGAAATAACCTGGGGTGAGGGGATATTCCGTTTATGACGACACATTGTTGTCGATTTCAAGATAATTCTTGAACCACGATAGCAGACCTCCTTTGATCCCAGCAGCTTCCAGCTTATGACAAAGTCCAGCGTGCCAGATTCTGCAAAAGGCCTTGCTGATGTCACAAAAGACAATCCTGGTATATTTGTTTTGATCGATGGCTTGACAAAAGAACTGATTTAAATCTATTAATTAGAAGATAGTTGAGTCAACCGGAAGAAAGCCGATTTGAAGTGCTGTTAGTATTGAATTATTTTCTCAAATATTTTTATAATAATGCTCATGAGTGAAATGGGTCTGTTAATGATGCAGTCAGTTGGGTGTCCTTTTTTGGAAATAGCCATGACATTTGCAAATGTCCATAAGTTTGGAATAGTGTGTGCATCAATAGAAAAATGAAAAAGTTGGCATACGGGATTACTAATTTCACTAACGATATATTTTAAGATTTTTCAACTTATTTCATCCGGACCTGAGGCTGTTGATGTATCTGGGCTATTTATTATGTCCTTAACTTCTCTAGGGGTTGGTGCAATTGAGTTTAGGCTATTAGTATTCATTTGGAGGAGTGGGAGAAGTAATTATTAAGGGCATTAGCTTTATCAGTGGGCGTAAACATTTGTATCATTTCCAACGTTTAGTGGTGGGGGCTCGTTTGAAGATGCAGTATGTGTCATGGAGTATGCGTTTATTATATTCCAGCATTTTTAGTGCCATAGTTTTCTTTATCATCAATTACGAGATGCTCGGAATCCTTTTTTTCATTGGATTGACCCTAATGGCCTTCTCCGTATCTGGTTATTACGAGTTAACTATGTCGTAATTACAAGATAATCATAATATTTTTTTCATTTGATAACCTTAATGGTTTTCCGTAAATAATAGTTTTTGTGCGGTCATGGTTTTGCAACAAAGACAATGATTTAGTGTCGGAATTGCTGATTGACAACATTTATGTCTGTAATTTGTTGGTATAATATTTCAGCTAGTAATTTGTATCCCTATAATCTAAACTCTGATTTATTTCTATATTTTTTTCTAGTTCGATTTCCAGTTGTTAATCATACCTTCGTGTGTCACATTATTCGGGTTATGTCAAATGTCTGAAGGGTTATCAATGCATAGCTTTTTCTACCGGTCCTTCTTTGCTCGTACGGTATTGATTATATGTTTATTCGTTTGTCCAATTACTGTTTGACCTTTTACTGTTTAATTGAATTTGGTTGTCCATTGCGCATTTCCTACAGGCCTGCATTAACTACTAATGAATGCCATGTAATGAATGATTGCGATATCTGCAATCTGTGGAAACGTGTAATACAGGACCGTCTTAACAACATTCAAGGTCCATACTCACGGGAATATAAACATTAGTCACGACATCACGACATGGTACTTATCAGTCGCCTTAAAGTTTATAAAAAAATGAATGTACGTGTGAATGAAATTTGCATCTTAAACGCGTACCCGAATCTTAATAAACTGTACGAACAAAATGATGTAATGTTTTGTAGAATGATGTAAAAAAAGATAACATCTAATACTGAGCACGTTACGTTTGAGGTCAAACAAAAAACTAAACACCAAAAAAAAAAATAAAACAAAAACAAAAAAAACCCAAAACAACAAAAACCCAAACAACACACAATTGTAGTATATGCATAGTTTAGCATAGGAAATTTTTAACCGTATCACCCCGGGCTACTTCCCTGCATGACCATGTGTTAACGTAGCTCTCTTGTAATGGAATAGATAATGGTAATATACCTATCTTATATTAATCTGCACTTGAATGTAATTTATCATTGATTTAAAAAATAACAAGTACACTTAAAGACAACGAAGTTCAAAATTATGTACAAAAAGGTAAGCAATGGGAATTATTAATTAAAAGATGTATATGATCATTGATCATAATGCAAATGGTCATTGTAACAAAAATATTCAATTTTTATCAAAAGGGACGAAATTGTGACAAAAAATGGATAATTACCTTTTCAAACAAATAAAACTTGTTTTCAAATTAATGTTAATCGTTACTGTTTTGGACGTCATTCAATATATAGCATGGAAAATTTAATATAACAAAAATAGTTTCAAATCCAATTTATTTTCAAGGATAAGTCAATTTAGCAAGAGTTTTTTTTAAATAGATTTTCATGAACTAATACGGCTTTCTCAATGTGTTTTTGATAATTCCATTTGTTTAAATTTGGATAAACATGTGTATGGTCATACTCCGCGCAGCGTTTCGTTTGATTAGAGGTAACCCCACGACACACTGCTATTATGAGTGGATATTGTTGATTTAAATTTTGATTGGTCAGTAGTCCGACTACCAACCAATCACTAGCTGCCCTACAAAAGCTTTACATTTAAAACGATTGCCAATATTGGACCAAATATGTTTACATAACGTTACGTCATGGCTCACGATTTTAATGCCTAATTAACCCGTGCATAGCAGAATACTGCAGTAAAACTAATTGCGTGACAAACGAGGCTATCAAGTCGAATGAAATGTAAACAATAATACTGTTTGGAAACGAACATACTTTCACCGTTTTTAATACCTTAAATCACTGTCCAAAGTTTTAGGAAAGACCCAGATTAAACGAAGGACTGTCATGTTGCTGTACTTAAGTGATAGCTTTCATAAGTTCAAGAAACAGACGCTATTCCAGCAATGGCGAGAGAGGGATTTGCTTCAGGAATATGGTGTATCGTGGATAATCGAAACGGTTATTTCTATAACCTTCTTTGTCTTAAAAGATAATTTCGTAATAACAAGAATAACGTTATTCGATTTTTGGACCAGAAGAATGGGTTACTTATTTCAGAGGAGCTTCAACGCCGGAAGTATTTTTTCCCTTCACTCCGTAAATCGTCCATGAGACTGATGGGATGATCGGCTTTTTCAGGTCCGTGGAATTTTTTTTTTTTTAAACAATATTTTATTCAGGTTGTCTGAATGGGATTGGGGAACAGGCTTAGCCTATGTAAAACCCCTCTCCGTGGTCCGTGGAATTCATGGTGGCAGCTGATTAGTCGCCGAGCCTTTCCGAATTGACGATGATTGAGTGCGTCCAGGTAGCCCCTGCCTTCTCTACTGTGGGAAGAGACGGCTGGGGCAGGAATTTTCGTCGTCACCGAACCGAGCTAACAAAACCTGTGTTCCAGTTCTAACATGCCCCCTTGATGTCAAGAGGAGGAAGATACGCCTGGTTAAGGAGCATACAGCCAAGCCAAACGAACATCACCAAACACAGCTGTATCACCTCACCAGAGGGAAGTCTGACTCCCCCATCACTTCCAATATCTCCCAGAAGCCTATGTAGTCTTAGTGGGCGGAACCATTTACAGGCGATGCAATTCTCATCTACGAATCTACGTTGGTTGGGAAAGTGCTACGTTTTGTATAAACGGTGAGTAATGTAACTCCTACGATACGACACTCGGTGGGGGCGAACGCTAAGCCCGGCGAACAAATCTCAAGCCATTCAACGAGGCACGTCATGAGTCAGTCATGACCATACCCATACACATGTTGATTATGGCTTTCCGCACTTTACGGGTGTAAGAAAGGCAAGGTGGGCTTAAGACTAAGCTCCAAAAGCTCTCATCCAGTTGTCCAGTATAGCGATTCTATTGGAGGAATCTCTCGTGGATCTCATCGTGTGAAGGATTTGGGAGGGGTGGGGACTCGCTATGGAGCTCGAAAAACACTTGGTCATACAAGTCAAGCTGTCGACAAATCCAGATCGATCTGCAACGTCTCTCAATATTCTTCTTCCTCTGATGTATTGGGCGAAGACAAGCTGTTTTGGGCCATTTTCATGTTGATATTGACACCGGACTCCCTGGGAATGCTCCACCTCTGATGACCCGCTGAGCAGGAATGAATACGATGTGACTGAAAAACGCTACGTTACTAATTGGTAGTCTTGCGTCAATCGCATTAGATGGAAGTCCGTTGAAAGATGGTTTGGGCGTACATGAACAACGAGCCGGTGAAGAAGCAAGCGACGCCTTACGTTCGAAACGCCCACACAGCGAATACTCTACTATATACATAGCCTACAGATCACTACTTTGTTACATGCTTAAAATCTTGAACATGATCAAAATTTATTTCCAAACCCAGCGCACCCCTGCGAAGTACTAAAAATACAATGTCAATGTATGGCATGTGTCTGAATGTACACCCAAACTTCTAAATACTTTGGCTGCGCGTTATTTCTAATTGCAAGATTGTGACAGCGGTCGCGATGGGAGGTTGCTAGAGATAAATATAGTTTTTTTCAGAAACCCAATAAATAAACTAAGTCACATTAGTGTTGTTTCCGGCACGTGTCAAATTAAACGTTCTTGCAAGCACGTTCATTGAAAAATATTTTTCTGTGCTCCTGTTTGTAATTCTAGTTAGTATTTGGAAACTGCAAATTAGACAATCTATATTTACCTCCAATTGTATTTATACACATGTAAAAAATTTAAAAAATAAAAAATGGTTAGGTGTGTGAAAGTCGTATGGGGTAATTTGGGAAGAGAAGAATATCCTACCGATAACTACTAGGAATCAGATGAGGATTTCATTGGGCGTATTAAATAGAATTGCATAATGGACAAACGGGCTTAAAATGTACAAATTAGAAGTGGCCAAGTTGGCGAAGTGGGAAAGACGCCGACTCGCTAACCTGTAGGTCGGATGTTCGATCCCTGCATTGGGCGTGAAAGTACATCGCGACATTCCTACGCGATGAGGGCCTGTCAAGGGTAAGGAAAAACCGAGGTGTAGGCCATAGCCGCTGCCCGGGCAACATTTCCCTCATAGCACACTGTATGACGTATGACTGTTCACTTGGCTAGTCGGAGCAGTACAGTAGGACGTGAAACCCCATTCATTTTATGGATAAACTGCAGGATTGAAAGAGGAATGGGCGACTTTAAGTCGAACATATTGCTATTGTAATGCACGTGGCATAATAATTTACCTGTATGAATATACCTATTTATGTCTATTTATCATAGCACAAAATCCATCTGTCTCGCGGTATGGCGATTTGTAGTCCGTATGTCGGAGACGGTTGTATCTCAAAACTGAACTTTTTAATCAAATATACGGCTGTAGCGGTGTTTGTGTCAGACTTCTACCGTGTGTAATAAATGATTTTTTTTTATGTGTTGTGATTGTAATTTTATATTAGTTGTATTTATGTAAAACACCCGAGAGGAACTCGCTGAGTTGAATTGTTGGCGCTATATGAATGAATTATTATTATTATATAAATCATAATAGTATGACTTAAATTTATTTATAGAGCTACCGAAATAAACTATAATTATCACTTAAAAGAGCTAAATCGCTAACATATGGGGCCTAGAAATTGACAGATGTGGGTCGCAACGCATATAATACTGTAATATGAATGTATATAAATTGATTTGCATTCAATGGTTTCCGTTTTTACTCTAATAACAAATGTGTTATGTTCCGCGATAGCCGATATAAGCCTGCGCAGTTTCAAACGAATGCAAATTTCTAGCGTCTGGTTATTCCAGTTTACTTCCTTTTGATTTGGTACAAGTTGTCTAGCCTCCTTCCCCAAGTCTCCTGTTAGAACTGGGGTTGAAACACACCATGGTACACGATTTGATTTGGTGCAATGTTTATATATACCCTCACTTCGCGGATCTCTTGCTAGAACTGGGGCTGAAACGCATTATGGTACACGAATGGTAAAATGTTTATTTTATCTTTAAAAATTGGATACCAGAAGCCCATCTTTTCCCGGTAAGACCACAGCATCAATGTTGATTAAATTGACAAATAATTCGTGTTTTAAATGTTGCAGATTTTGGACGATATTGAGGTAGAGACTTAGCTACTTTAAAATGTAAGGAAAGAATTAATAAAAACAATGTAATACACGAACTTTGTCAATTTGTCTTGCTTTCTCTGGTCTCATGACAGGTAATTTTTGTTATGAATGGGTTGCTCTCATTGTCACATATAACAACTCCTCAGCAGAAAACCGTCTGTGAACCTGCTATCGCTATCTACTTCATTCAGTAACCACAACTTATTTGCGCTACTTCTCGAATCTTTGTTACGGATCAACCGTATGATCTTATCTGGATTTGGAACGTACGTAACCAGATTTATCACATATATATGTTAAATTATTGTAAACCAACACCGTCCTTTAAATATTGAATTTACATTACAGTGTGTGATGATGTAATGCACTTTAAAATTGAATTCATAGAGCCCGTGAACATTTTATTCCCAGTGGCATGTCTAGCACATTTCGTTAAACAGCCAACAATAAATTGTGGCGTGTATTTTATATTTCACTTAAATGATATCCTTTATTAAGATAAATGTCAGGAATTTATGTAAACAAGACAGATAATTTATGACATTTATAATGGATTGTAAAGTTCAGTCTTGCGCTGCTGGATCGACAAGTTATTATAAATTAATGACAATTTTATTTAAAGATACATACATTTTTAATCTATCAAAAATTTGGTTCATTTCCCTCGCAAAACTTAGTATTCGCCGGTTTTCCCATGGCTTTGCTTCATTGTGAGGGGAGGGGGCATATTTCAGAATGTTTTTATCATTACTTACTGTACATTTACCATACATATTGGCAATCTGGCAGTTTTCTAATATCTCTGTAAAAGTTGACTGTCTTCAACACGTGCAACGACATTACGTGGCGTCAATCATTGGCTCAATGACACGTGCATTATTAACATAAGACGTAACTGGTTCGGGAAAAATGGTGCCTTATACTCATTTTAATACCCATTTACACTAAATAGGAAATATTTTTTAACTACAGATACTTCAAACGTCTTTACTTATTTGTCTTTTACATAACAAAATGTTGTAGAATTTAATTTGTCGGAAGAAAAAAAATAGTATGGTGGACTCATTAATGCACCGGTCAATAGGAATCTTGAACTCCCCCCCCCCCCCCAAGCATCGACGGCTATCCGACGCCATGTCGGCGTCGAATCTTGACGTCAAAATAGACAGCTAAATGTGAAAGAGATGTGAATTTTTGGTGAGAAGAAAATTTGCCAAAGGTGAATCTTGAACAAAATAAAATATTGCTGAACACAAATAGACGTCGAATCTTCAACCAACACATTTTTCAGTAAATATTGTATTTTTAAAAATGTGGTTTTTTTTCTGAAAACGGACGAACCTCCGTCTGTTTTCGTTGGCTGTCATACGGAAATTCCACCTGTATAATTGTAGACGCGATTGTCTTTATGATGTTTTCGGGGTAATCTGGATAATCGTAGCTACAAAATGGTGTATGATTTGGCGGTAAGCTAATTTATTTGTACATAAATTTGCTGATTTGTTTGATTGTGTGTCCGGTTGATATAGACTCCATTGTCCAAATCTGAGCTTGCACGTATGTCTAGAATAATGAATGACAAGATAATCTGGTCTCAACTTACGCCTTACGGACCATGCTCAATCAGTCAATATAAGTTAGTTCAAGCCGTTGATGTACCGTTTTGTCGTTTTTATGAAATTTGCGAATAAAAGTTAAAATAAAAATATATTATTAAAATAAGTACTTTTACAGTAGGGTGTACAGTCACGTGACTTAAAATGTTGTGCCTAAAACAGCCTAAACCTGCATACCCTTGCGCGCTTTCCTCATTTAATGATATTTCTGTTTAAAATATACACATGTAAATTTTACATCGTTAAAAGCAGAATTGGATCAGGAGATGTCCTAGATTGATAATACATGTATTTCGAGTTGAACACAAATTTACGGCTCTCCGTGACGTCATGTTCGCTTCGAAGAAAACGGCCCGGTTTTTTGGGGGCGTGGCTTTTTTAAAATGTGTTTTTCAAAGTGCCATATTCAAATGACCTTTTATAGATATCAACACAATTTTTTTTTTAATCTACAGATAAATAATTGAACTAAAAAATGTCTTTGCTCGAATGGCGAAAAAGATCGGTTCGTAAAAAAATATTTTTAAAATGCTGGTAAAAAAGGACGATAAATTTTCAAAGGTAAAAAATACCATCAAGGGTGAATGCTTGGGGTTGGTAGTTCAAGATGACTATTGCGTGAATCTTGAACTAATTTTTATTTTTGGACCTGAGTTAGAAAGTGAATCTTCAGTGAATGTGTCTTGGCTTCAAGTACATTGCGGGGTGAATCTTGACCCTAAAATATTGAGCTAAATGACAATCCGGGGTGAACGCTTGGGGGGGGGGGGGTAGTTCAAGATTCCTATTGACCGGTGCATAAGTTGCATCGATGTCATCCTTATCAGTGACTGCAGCGGCCTAGTGAATATTCACTGCTGATCAGTGTGACATATTGGGGCCTAAGTACATTCTTATTTTCTGTCAACTTCTTTTTCCGCCTAACCATTTGATCAAGAAATAGCAACCGCTCCATCGGTCAGGCTAGCACATAATAAGTTGGCAGAAAACAGTAGAGTTGCCAGTTAGTAAATGAAATGGGGTTTAACGTCCTACTTTTCTGCTCCTACACTGGGCTTATGAAGACGGGCATACCCCTATTCTTATATCGAACTCCAGCTGCCAAGGGATCTTTTACGCACACGCTAATGTGTACAAGGGATCTCGGTTTTTCTGTAGACGTATGCCCGTCTTCGTTAGCAGAACGTTAAACCTCGTTTCACTTCATTTCAAAATGGAGCTCCAAAGAAATGTGGTAAAACTCTATTATGAAACTGATAAGTCTCCAACATTGGGTATATCAAGGAAACAGATCAGAGGTAAGTTTGAACAATTTCGCATAATTTTCGACAGACGGTCAGGTAACGAAGAAACCTCACACTTATTTCCGCTTAAACTTTCAGTAATGCAGCAGCTTAAAGACACTGACCTCAAACCTAGAAAGGCTTTTGCTAAATGGACGATTGCTCATGACAACCTATTTAAATTTATGTGATTTTCAGATGAAGCTCATATTCTTATATTCCCGTAGTACTGTAGAGTCCGAAGGGAAGGTTATAGAATCTATATTGCCATGATTATAATTAAAGGGCCAATCCCGATAACTTTTGGGGGAATAAAACTGCGTAATTACCTAAAACCCATTACCTAAGGCCGACCAACTAACCCGACATTTGTGATAAGCTTGTAAATAACTTAAACCTGGCAGTCTTCATCTAAAAATGGAGACCGTTGTATTATACAGTATCTGGATAAAACCAGATTTTTTTCTATAAAAATAATATGCAGGTGAAATTTGCCTTTTGTTATCAAGTACAGTGCATGGGTCATTCACTGTACAAACCTCTCAAGAAACGGGATCGATTATCAGGTCACCCAACGAAAATATTGACCCGAAATCTTAAAAGGGTTACGTGTCCGGATAAGCAGTGTTGATGTTCACGTCCAAACGACATAATATTTTGAGCTGACATTTTGAGACGTGGTAAATACACCATGACTCTACATTTTGGTCCATAAATTTCATAAATACTCGGACTTTAATTTTTGAGACTCTGTTCTTATCGGGATAGTCCCTTTAAGAGATTCTCGAATGTATGTTCAGATTGTTGTTCATTTTCATTAATAAAGGGCAATCGATGTGTTAGGCTTTTGAGAATTGCAATGATCAGCCATTGTCTTTCAATTTTTGTTTTTGTATCAGTATTGGAGGTCTTCGTCAGAGTCTTGGGAGGTTGGCTACAGGGGCGCCGGAACCCGGGTACCAGGGTCTACAAATGGTACCCTGCCTTTTTCTGGGGTATACATATAAACCAATGTCCTGATGATGAAGGGGGGGGGTGGGATGGCCTAGTGGTCTAGAGTGCCGCGCTCCGACCTCTAGCTGGCCGGTTACCTCTGGCTTGCGGCTGTGGTTTCGAGCCCTGGTGTGAGCGTATGTGGCATGGAGATAGGGGCGACTTCTCAACCTCGTGGGCTTCCTCTTGGCACTCCGGTTTCCTCCCACTGCTAAAGACCCCTACGCGCAAGCGAATTATTGAAATAAAATAAACCATATGTTAGTCCCGAAATGACCTAGTTTGTGTTGAGTGGACGTTAAACCCCATTTCTCTCTCTCACTCTCTGATGATGAAAGTTTTCTACCTTTTTACTAGTCTATTCATTTCTAAATGATACATATGTAATTGCTCTCTGGTCGGTCACGAATCATGAATTTTAAAGGGTTTTATAATGTTGGAATTTGGAATGCTAGAGGCGCTCTAAACAACGTTCTCGGAATTGACAAATTTCAAAATTTTCTAGAGGTAGGGGGTTAGCCCCCGCCCCCGCCCCAGGACCCCCTATCTTTTGGTACCCTTGCTCTCGCGCCGATCCGGCGCCCCGGGTTGGCTACATCTATTTAGTATGCTTTCATCTGTATCATATTGGAAACGCTTATACTTCCACTGATAAACAGATCGAATAAGACAGGTCCAAGAATTGACCTGGGGTTTTTTTTGGCGTGGGAATGGTTGATAAATTTTTCGAAGTGAAGTGTTTTTTAATCGTTTGGGTGAATCAAAACCAAAACCAGGACCATCGGTTTTCAGATTGACATGAATAATTTACAGCTCACTGATCCTTTGAAGATGAAAATTTATTATGTTAGACTGTGAGAGAATAAATATTCGAATCTAACAATTCCTAAAAAGAAGCGATTATCATGAGAAAAGAGAACGCGAGAAATATATAAAAATTCCGCGCAATTCTTTGTTTTTATTCCTTCTCCACACATTTACAGCGATAATTACAGTTTATTCCTGTAGCCATAAAAATAAAGACATACCATTAGACCATCTCCGCCACATGGATTACAAATCGTAACACGAAGATTTAGTCCAGAGAGAAAACAGTTTAGGTCTATTAGGTGTTCAGTAATGCTTTGCATATTTACTTATGATTATTGTATAATACATTTAAAGCGGAAATTTCATATTTTCTAAGAAAGTCAAAACATAATTATTCCTATGTCTTTTGCTCAAAAGGTTGTCAACTCACTATTATACGATCATGGGCAATATTTCACAGGCATAAAAATACCTGACACAGAAAATAATAAAACAATTACTTGAATTACCTCCCTTGTTTTCCCATTCCCCTCCATGCAATGGCGATCTTCAAACGTTTGAATTTGAGGTTAAAAATGATATTTTTGCCAATTTCTCAACTGGCAATAGTGAATTATAGGATTATTCTTTAACAAGGTAGGACGGTTTATTGATACAGTCTATTTTAGGGCTCTATTTTAATATATTTTAAAAATATAACTAAAAAATATGAAATTGCCGTTTTAAACTATAACATATAATTATGAGACAACTATTACTAATCTATTCAGGCGACGTTATGAAGAGTATTCACTCAACGAATACCCGCCCTATTTAATTACCAATACCACCAATGAAACAACTGAAAAAAAAGCTGTTGCTGAACAGCCTACGCCAGATAAACCACCTATCGGAATAACTATCCCGTTTCAAGGAAAATTATCATACTACATCAGTAGGATTCTCACAGCGATGGCTGACGCACACTCAAAGACCACTTGCAGGCAATTGCTAAACTCCGACCAGCCATTGCACTGCCATCTAAAGGATGACGTGTCTATGAAGGTGTTGATCTATACATGTATTGGTGAAACCCGACAGCCCATACCCAAAAGTCCTCCACGGCAGAATCAGGAGCTATCAAAAACCTTCAGTGCAATCCAGGCCACCAAATCCATTAGTCATTTTAATATTCATATTTTATCCATTAATCCATTATATTTCCTAAATTATGGTTTAATTAATAAATACCCATTTGGTATATCTGGAATTACTAATTCTCTGGTGTTTAATATTATGCAGGATTTCGTTTTCTTTGTTTTTTTACGTTCAATTGTTATTTTCCAGCCCCTATCTCATGGATGTTTTCTGATTTGTCATTATTGGTTGTCTGTTTAAAATCTTTTACGACCAATTGTTAAATATCTCCAATGTTAATTGATGACAATCATGAGTGACTTCTCTAATGCATTGTTTCTGATTTGTTGTTATTGCTTGTCTATACACAATTTCCCGACCCATTTTTTACGGCACTTACGTCGCCGAAGTCAATCAGCCCAGATATTAAATGCCTCTAAAAGATAAGAAGATTGCGACATATTTGCATAAAACCACAGACAAACATTATTCATAACGGCATATTATTACAGAGTCGTGTAAATTACAAATTACAATTCTGTGTGCGACTATAAATTAAGATGGCCTAATTGCGATTCTTGATCCACCTGGCGGAACTTGAAGTAATTGTAAAAAAAATCATAATAAACTATAATTGTCGCTTACAAAGTAGAGAATTAATAAAAAAAAAAGATAATGCACGGATCTTCATATTTTGTCCTTTTCTCTCATCTCGTCAGTGTCGACTCAACGGAATTATCAGTATATCTGTTATAGCTTGAGACCAATTTGTGACCGTTTCTAAGTGTCAAGAATTGCGACTTAGCTCATTTGATATGCTTTATTTTAAATAATCCTAGAAGGCAGACCCCGAGATGGATGCCAAAGAATAGCAATTAAGCTCCTTGAAAGTACAAAATGTCGACATGACAATTATATGTCACGAAACATGTAATACTATAGAGATTATTTTAGTTCCAAGAAAGGTGTTCTGTTTAATATAGAAATCTTTACCCACATGATGTGTGACGAAAACTAGGGTAATGAAGTAGCTTGCATTATTTTATTACTATTTTAGTCTTAGTTACCGACAGCTATGTCAGTATACATCGTTGGAAGTAAGGTACTATCGTCCAGTCATGTCATGCACGGCTTAGTACAATTAACTAGAATATTATTGACGTAAAGCGGTGCCTATACGAAACCCTTACCCAAAAAGGCTAACTGCCACACCCTAATAGCTGGCGCATTATACTTTTTATATAGGAGAGACCGTAGAGAAGACATCATTTTGAGTTGCAGTGTGGGGGCGGCGTCATATCCACAGTTGCATCGACTAAGAGGCTTGGATAGAGACAAAATTTAATGTTTAATCCTTTAGGTTTGATTTATTACGGATGTTAAACCCAGACCGTGGACATTTTAATAACTCATAAAGTATCTATAATGGATGTTGTAGTGTACCTGTATTTAACCTTTGTAGTTGGCTGTATTTGTTATATAAACTTAGTAACTATAAACGGTGCTCCAGAGTTAGTTAATTGATGATTGAAATAATTGATCCCACAAAGAACGTCCTAGAAGAATGTTTCACACCTGTTTTTCTTTTTGTCACAAACATGTTTATATTTATGTATGAAAATAACTGTTTACATTTTATATAATTTTATAAAAGCAAGGATTTGAAATGAGAACCAAATGTCTTACAAGAAACCATATCGCACGCTGTTACCTGCTGAATAGGCATTAGAGAATACAAGTTTTATCGCTCAGTCCCACCTTCATTAGCTATAGGAGCAGAACGGTAGGGCGTTAAACCCCATTGATTCATTTCTATCGCTCATTTTGATAGAAATATTGATATTCTGTCGGGTTTTCAAAATGTATCTACTTGCTCTGGATCTCTCCCAGTCGAACCTTTCCAGCTGCGCATGAATACAAATTCAACAGTATACAATATTAGCAAACAAAACATTTTCCAAAATTATCATAAATGAGAGAATTTCTAATCTGTGCTCCGATTGTCTTTGTTGTCAAAGTTGCAAGTAAACGGGTGGGCGTGTGTCATTCATTATTAATGTGCCATTTACATTCGACAGTTTGATGTGACGTTTCTATACGATATTTTGATTATTAACATCCATACGATCTTTTGCTCATGATTTTGCAAAACTCAGATAACTATGACCCTTTGACTCCCCATCGATAATAAATAAAAATTGAAATGAAAAATTAACCAGTAAAAATAAGATTTACAATTTGTTTTAATTTCATTAAATATGATGTACTCCTAGAATGAGAATTCCTCGTTTATGTATTGTCCTTTGAATTATTGTGTCAATTGGTGTTGTTTATTGTGTCGTAGCTTAAGCGGTTCCAGACTACCGGCATACTGGTTCATCTTGATTTAATTAATATCTTGTTCCACTCTCAAAACGAAGTCAATTCGAAAATATTCGGGTGGTTTTTTCCGACTGTTATCCTTCTAAGTTGTTCTTAGTCCCGTGGGCTTCAGTAGTAGAGTGGTTCCATTGACTGGGAGAGTAATCACCTTCTATATGCCACTGTAGTTCATCTACTGAGTTTTGGGGTATCTCTGCAATAATTTCTTATTATATATCTACAGTAAATCCCATTGAACATAATTCGGGTCGAACATCGTTTATCGGTTACGGGTCGGTTGTAAATAAGCTTTAACACCCTTAACACCGTCAATTGGCTTCCGAAACCAACATAGCATTCTGCAATGGAACACGATTTGTATAAAATTGACGCCATTAATTTCTGGTCTTATCATGTTAATAATAATATGTACATTTATATTGCGCACAGTTCCATGCTAGTATGCATGTGTCGTTTAGCGAGTACACCTCGTAATCGAGAGACGAGAATTAACAAGAAGGGGAGATGCTTATGTGGTACAACCTTAAATACACAGTTTTATAAATTTGATACTTGCATGGATAGTAATAATAACACAAGCACTTCAACTGATGTTGATGATGGTTAATACAAATGTCATAGTCATAGAGACTTTGCTAATATCTTTGGTATTAAGTTTACCAGATTGTATGCACAGGGTAAAATTTTGCGGATTACTGAGTTTAAATCTAAGCGATGTTTCGACGAGGATACATTCGTCTTTATCAAGCGAAGACGGGAGTATCCTCACCGAAATGTCGCTTAGTTTTTAACTCAGTAAGTGTGTATCCATAAAATTGTACCTTGTGTTAATATGTTCAATTACCCAATTTCAATCAAAGAAAACAGATTGTATGCTTGTAGCACAAAAAGTTTAAGATACATAATGGGCGATTAGATAAAGAGCTGGCAATTCTCACTATAATAGTTAAAAACTAGATAATGTTACGGGAATTAGCTGAAATTGTCAGTCAAATTGATCCTCTCTGAACCGAGAATTTAGCGATACTAATTTCGGCACAATAAAAAAAACATTGTCTCAATAATCCATTTCTTGATTTAATCATGAAGGAGCGTTGAGTAGCAGATCGTATCCTAATCCGGTAAATACCGATGATAGTTGATTATCGTCTGTAGAAATTAATAAAATGTCTAATATTTTTTAAAAAAGAAACAATTTTTGAATTAGATTACAATGTCGTTTCACTTATTTTTCTGATCTTTACTTGCCAATTTAGCCTACCATCCTTTTATCTGATTCATTTCTACCATATGAATAATAGCCTATGATAATAATAATAATTTTGAATTCATGACTGTTTCTATTGCGCTTTTGAAGTTTTAACAAATTCGCTCACTGTTGATAAGCATATGCCTGGTTGAAAAGATAAGTTTTAAGCTGAGGTTTGAAACTTTCTACTGTCTAGCTGACAAGTGTAGTGAATTCCATTGAAAAGGGGTCGAGAATGCAAATGAACGGCGGCCTACCTTAAGATTGACAGCTGGGACCCGGCAGTAGCTTTTTATTCGTGGATTCTACGTGTCTAGTGGGACTGTGCATAATGAGAAGATCTTTCATGTATTCTGGTGCTTTGTCTTTTAAGGCTTTGCAGGTTATGAGTAGGATTTTGAATTTCATTCCTTCAGTAACTGGAAGCCAATGAAGATGCTTCAATATCGGGGTAATGTGATCGTTTGTTTTCTGGATTTTGTTAAGCGGTGGGAAGCAGAATTCTGGACACGTTGAAGGTTTTGAATAAGATAATTTGATAGCCCTTGCGTTATGGTAGTCTTCGAAGATATGAATGGACAAGAACATCAATACGTTATCGGGTCAGGTATTTCTTAATTTTACTTATTCGGTTTAGTTGGAAAAATGATGCGGAGCAGACGGATTTAATATTGACAGGGGTGACAAATTTGAGTTCCATACTAAACTTAGGCTGGCTGTCTACTGTTATCTCCGATTAAGAACAGACACTAAGCTAGTTGATCGACATTTGAACCCCTAAATCGACGATTTTAGTCGAAAAATTTAAGTATGCATCGAGAATTTTGAGAAGTTTTTATTCTGCTTCCAAATAATGGAATTGGATGAGTTTATTTAGTCTTCCTGTGTATGTCAGATGGGAAACTGAATAGAACCACATTACAAAACTATATACTAAGTTTTGGATATGGCGGTCATTCATGAAAGAGATTTATTCTCGAAGTATGAAGTGGATTGATCCCTGTGTGCAGAATGATTTGAGTCCCAGATTTCGCCGATGTTTTTGCTGCAGCAGCACACGTGGTATTTTCTTGTTGAAAAGGTAAGATTTGCAGAATCAATCTTCTTTTAGTTTTTGTTTTTTGCCTATTATCGAAAATTCTATTTTACCAGGGGTTAATTTTTAGAAGTGGGTCGACATCTATGTTTATCAACTAGTCATGAAATTGGGTCTATTAACGTCCCATTTTTTCTGCACCGACTGTGCTAATGAAGGCGGACACTTAGCCATACTCTTACCGCAAACAACGCAAAACCGTGGGGGGTATATTTTCCATAACTTACCACAATCCGAAGCACCAATCCGCCCCATTCAGCTTTACGATGTCAAAAGTTTCCGACAAATTTGAAACATAAATCTCAAAAGCTTGGGTGACAGTCGCTATGCTTCTGTGTAAATTATCAGCACAACTCAGACATTTTAAAGCACCCCTGTGGTATCCTACTAAGTCATAGTAAAACGGAAGTCAATTTATTAAACGTCTTAAATCGGTTTTACATCGATATATGTAAATATAAGTATCTCGTCCATTTAAGTTTGCGCGTGCTAATTGTTTTGCCATTTGCAGTAATTACGATATATATGTTTTAATATTATTTTCAGTTTTTTTATCGGCAGCGAAAATAAACAGCTAATATTGACGCCTCATTTTACTATGTGACTAAAAACATATCAAACTAATTTATTCACCAAAGGTTTGCTTCCAACCCCCTTCCAGAATAGTTATTCTGCTTACCGGTCGTGCTGTTCACCGTATATCATATTTAATGTTTTCCGCTAATAAATACTCGCAAGGATAGTTCCTGTCCTTATAGTATTATCGAAGATTCTTACTGTTACAATACTTTTATCAAAGAAGGCTTAATGTAAATCCACATGTTGGCGAGTGGTAGGGTTATTGTTCAATATATGATGGGAATATTCCAAGGATTATACGATTTTTCGTCAACGACAAATTGTATTGGCCTTTGACATTTAAATAGCCCGACAAATTACTTCCGACTTTTCGTCGGCTGTATATCTGTACTCTACTGACAGACGATCAATTCATCGTCAACAAAACATCCGAGTTGATGAATCTATTTCCAAATAGACGTTGTTGGATGCAATTCATGATTGGGGTGGCTACCGTACCAGACTTTCAGGCGAGGATCCATGGGTGGCCTGAGCCCAAGAAGCTCCCGGGGGTCTAGATGGTTGGAGTCGCTTTATCAGCAATGAAGTGAAATTTTCATATCTTTGTTAAATCCCTTAAAACGGAAGCACTGCAGTCGATGGTAGTTTCATGTGGTGCTGAACGGGGCAAATATATGCATAACAATACGAAGGTTGTGGATACTCTAGAGGTCACAAGAATTTTTATCCGATTTTGATAAAACTTGCACTATATGTTTATGACCCAAAGATCTCGGTTTCTTTCGATATTGGCGCATATCGGGGCGTAACTTCTTGGATTATGGTCCGACAAAACACATTTTAGCTTCAGGGCCATCTAGAGGTTTTTTATTTATTGTAAAAAAACGTTCAAATATATCAATGCTACTCCACTAGGAATGAGTTTAAATTCAAATGGACGTCTCCCCCACTACGCAAATAGTATAAAAGTATAATATTATGCTCGAGGCGACCTTTGGATGTAAGCTTTGAACCAGTAACCGAACGCAAAAGGGACGGCCATCTGATTATTCAATATGGTGCTACCAGTTAAAGAAGGCTTTCGCATTATTTTAGTGAAACAGATTACCTTAGCAGAAGAAACGAAATAGAGCTATGTTGACTGTAGACCACTTGTCCCGATGCAGTATGCAGACATGTAAATGGGTCCAAGTCCGGCACTGTTTACACACTTTAGTTCATGAACATAACAATGTGAAAATTACCCGAATGTTTTTTAAACACACACGACCTAACATAATTATGTATTTTTTATTCACTGTTATCGGATTGACCAACTTCGGTCATTCGGCATAATATTTCTTCTCGTTAATTTTGTAATTCAGTGTATAATATAAAATATCAACGTGTAACCTTTATAATAGTTTCTAAGGCGCGCCTAGGGATATAATCTCATTTACTAGGTCAGCAGCGCGGTAATACTATTAGCCTCAATCACCAATTGCCTATAATACGCAAAATTAGAACATGACTGGTAAGCTTACAAAATATATGTAATGTTATCTAGAAAAGACTAGACATACCCGATCTTGTACAGCTTATTGGAACAATATATTGAACCTGGGAACAACGGCGTTCAATTCAATAGAGTTAACAAAATTTGTTCTCAGTTATTACGAACACACAAACCATTAAAGGGGCAATCCCGATTAGAACAGAGTCTCAAAAATGAAAGTCCGAGTAAGTATGAAATTTAAGCACCAAAACATAGAAGAATGGTGTATTTACCCTGTCTCAAAATTCCAGCTCAAAATATTGAGTCGTTTGGACGAAAATGTAAAAAATGCCTATACAGTGAATTGCCCATGTGCTGCTCTTTATAATGAAGGGTAAATTGCACCTACACATTATTTTTTACAAAATAAAAGTCTTGCTTTATCCAGACACTGCATAAAACAGCTTGGGACAGTGGTCTCCATTTCTAGATGAAGACTGAAGGGTTTAAGTTGTTTGAAAACGTATCACACATATTGAGTTAGTTGCTTGGCGCCTAGGTAGAGGATTTTAACACAAAAGTAAGCATTTTTATTCTCCAAAATATTATCCGATTGGCCCTTTAAAGTGTCTGAAATACTGAACGGCATTTTTGGACTCCTATTATATTTAGAAATTCAGGTTTTACAATACTGTATTTCGCAAGGGATTTCTTCATCGCTCAAATCGCACTTTAATAACTGATAACTTCGATCAACATTTTTCAAGGTATTGCCCCTATCCTTGTAATCAAGCAAAAAACAGCGCGTCACTCGGCAAACCTCGACAGATTCCGGACCTCTATCTAGTCTCTGCTGTATGACATTAAGTGATATGTACCTACGCCCATACATTTGCGATGTGGCTACCTGTTTACTTTTAACAGGAAAACTTGACGCTATTACAAACAAACAAGACGCCATGGGCGCAGCCATGTTTCATCTGGGATCGTTAAAGTAGTTCCAATACGGCGGAATTGGTCATACAGCCGAGACTAGATGTAGGTCCCGGAATCTGTCGAGGTTTGCCGAGTGACAGCGCGTGAATCACACTGTCATTTTTAGATACATCATCAAGGTTAGACACTCTTTAAGAATTCCGATGATTGTTGATGCGAGTTATCGTTCTTTGTTTTTGTTCTGTAAAATGGTGGCTATACTACTGCACTTATAATTAACACTTTTAAAACAACGTATTAACCTACCAAACGTTTTCTGATATACAAACAGACACAATCATAAATAATGCAAAAATATGATTTACAAGAGAATAACCATAAAAAGCTGATAACATATGAATGTTTCTTTAAATGTGGCCACTATTACTTTATCTCATATAAGTGGTAACTTATTCCATAAAAGCGCCATTAACGAAAATAAGCGTTCGCCGTATATGAACTGTGAGGTTCTTTTGGTTGACGAGGCAGTATATTTAAGGTCGCGGTTGTCTAGATGGGCTGCTTAATAATACAATCTATTCTAAAATTAACAGACAGCCAGTGGAGATTAAAAATATTTGGTTTTATGTATTCTTACTGAATAGTATCGGTTATAACTATAGCAGCTGTTATTCACATGAAATTGATTCGGCAACACCAGATTCATATATAATTTTATGAATTAAGAAAGTTTTTTAAGTCTTGCTGGTGTGATGTTTTTGTGGAGACATTTAATGCAGCTGAATATGAAGAATAATGTTGCCATTTATTATTTCAATGTTCATGGTCCAAAAATGCATATATTATGTTTACATATATTTTCCAGTTGTAATATTGGGCTGTGTGTAGAACATGCTTTAGGTTCGATTCGTAGCATATCTGAGACCTGGTATATGTTTGACATTGTTTGAGCATTATGATTATGATCATAATGTTTAAAACCGCACTAGTTTTTGCTATTCGGGTGGTGTACAAAAACTCAATGGCCGCAAAAACTCAAAACCATGACGCAAAGCTTGTCTTTGCGCCCCTTTCACTTAGCCTATTGCGAAAACGCTGTGGCTGATAAAATATTGCCCACGGTATAAAAAGTACAAAATAAGTAGGACATTAAACTCCATTCCATTTTCACAACTTCCTTCAATACCTCACTTATAAAACCATAAGTTGTTTCAATGAATCCAGACAATATTAAAATTTGTATAGGTAATATGTCTGTATCACCAACAAATCAGATACATAAATAGTATTATATTTGGAATTGACAAACTTAATAATCTCGTGTGAATTGTATTATTGCTACTTAAAGCGAGAATTTCATATTTTCTAAGAAAGTCAAAACATAATTATTTCTATGTCTTTTGCTCAATAGGTTGTCAACTCACTATTATACGATCGTAGGCATATTTTCGAACACTTAAAAATCATTTACACTGGAAATAATAACACAATTACCTTCCATGCAATAGCTATCTGCAAACGTTTGAATTTGAAGTTGAAAATGATATTTTTGCAATAGTGAATTATAGGATGAATAGGATTATTCTTTAACAAGGTAAGACTGTTTATAGATACCATCTATTTTAAAGTTTTATTTTAATATAAAAAATATAACTTATAATATTTTAGCTTTAAAGTTTATGATTGTCATTTGTATTCGTCGGTAAATGTCTTATTTTGCACTGCATAATTTACAATATATTTGTAGGCTCGAAGTGTTTTTAGCGCTATAGGAATCCATAACTAGAATACTATTGCGAAAGTTTAATTTGTCAATGGTTCAATTCAGTTCAAAATTTAACCGCCATCTTTTATTGGGAGCGGTGGGTCTAGCATAACTCCGATTGAATTCAAGCCAGGAGATTATCTAGCATTGGTATTTTAATTTTGTTTTTTCATTTAGTCTGAGTGTATATAAGCATGGATTAAGACGTCAGATATTTGATATCTTCGGGAAAATGCAAATGACGCTTCAATCCTTCAAAGATGCATTATGTAAGAGCTACATCTGCCTATTGTATGGTCTTTTCGGGCTTCAAATTTTATATAATTAAATGGGAAGCCAACAACCAATTCTCTTGGCTAAGAGAATCAGAGTACGAAAAAATGTCTAGTGCATGACCTATTGTCCGATGAGTAGCCAAAATGTTATTTGTCATACCTACCACTTTCTTGCTAAGAAGACACATTCTAAAACTAAACTTTCCAAACAGGGATCAGATTTTTATTGCACACATCCGTAGGGAAGTTGTATTGTTTAGAATATATAAATTTATTGCAGTGGGAAAGAGTGTAAAGTAAATCTTATCTGAGGTCAGTGTATCTCTCGCGAATTGTAACCTATAGATATTATCATCCCAGAAATGTTGCTGTCAGCACATGAAATGACAAACGGAAATGAAATGAAATAGGATTTAACGTCCCACTTTTCTAGATCACACTGGCTAATGGAATCGTGACCCATTAAGGAAGCTCTATTTCATAGATATGCGCTGTTTTATGATTAACGAGTTACATCCAAGATGGCGTTTTCTGTGGCGTAAAAATGGTTCTGCATTTTGACTTTTCCCAAAAATTTATACCCATAATTTCGGTCTTATTTACTAGTTTCTCTTTTGAATTTCACAGTTTCGTTTGCAGTTTACTAATTTAACGTCCAACTTTCTGCACCCACTGGTCTAGTGAAGACGGAAGTTTTGCCCAAACAGCGGCACTACGTACTACTCTTATTTTGAATACCAACTCCAACTTACAATGAGTTCTTTTACGTGCACACACCTTTGTATACTATCCGAACGAGTATATGCTATCCCTTGCCATCAGACGTCCTACACTTAGGACCACACCGTATAATTCCGATGAAATTTCTCGACCAACAACGGAATCGGACATGGGATCGTTAGGTTAGCGAAATAACGTGTTAATCACTGAGCCAACGTGGCTTCCTTTTACTGCTTTACGACGTCTACTGATAGTGATACCACCTTAGTTATCGGTGCTATGATAGGACTAAATTCCGTGGTACTCGACTGTAATTCTGTAAATAAATTCGAAACACTCGGGAATGACAACAAACGAAAGGCCCGCAAGATATTAAGCTATGCCGGTCTCTGTCATGACAAATTATGTATATTATTCATATTTACGCCTTTCATATAATTAGGAATTGAGAATAAATGCTATTGGTGCTTATGCACCCCAGAAATGTAAAAGTTGTTGCCAAAAAGTATCCATTAAGCCGGGTTTACAACAATAATCGTACCAGTATACGCTAGGTCAATTTAAGACCCGGGTTACGCTTGTGTTGTAGTGGTGTAAAACCGGTGTTCTTTGTTATGCCTTAATCTGAACCTCTGTTGTTATAGAAGGAACGACGAAAGATGCTTACTTTAGTTCACAGACCGAATCAACATATTCATTTTGGTTCCGAACGGCAAGAAATATTTTAATCGTTGATCTGTCTTGAGCGTTGGAAAGAAAATGTGTCAGTGATGTTATCGAAACCTTTCACCATTGAATGTGTTTCATTTTTGGGGGCGAATCACAGGAACGAACTCCTCCCCACATCCCAGAGTACGCCACTGCATTACTGCATATTTACTTCGGTATCTCATTGCCATAAGCACCCGTACATAGTGTGTTTAATAGGATTCCTTATTTCGCTTCTTAAACTTTCTAAAAGGAATTTGATCCCATTAGGAAAATACCAGCGGCGTAATTTGTACACTTTAATTACAGTGTATAGCAGCGGATGCACTCGGCAAACCTCAGCAGATTCCAATACCCTACATCTAGTCTTGGCTGTATGACGAAGTCCGCCATTAGAACTACTTTCAAGTTCCCGGATTACCAACGGCGTGTTTGAAGAATGCTCTATCTTACAAAATTTTCAAGTTTGAAGCTATTTTTCTTTCAAGTTTATACAAGTGTGCAGTGAAAATTCTACACACCCTTCGAACGACACAATTTTGAGAACTTCTTTCTAAAAGCGGCAAGTTTTCCTTATAAGTAAACCGACGCCGCATCGCAATTGTATAGGCGTAGGTACATATCACTTACTGTCATATATATACAGCCGAGGCTAGATGTAAGTTCCGAGGTTTGCCGAGTGGCAGCGGATGTTATAATGTAATCTTTTACCAGTATTTCATATCCACTCGGCAAATCTCGACAGATTCCGTAAACTACACAGGGGCCAATTCGATTATGCAGTCCGGACTCTCCATTTCCATTCGTTTATTGGTCACGTGACCATTTTTGGAGAGTTCGGATCGTCCAACCTCTCCAATTTTTCGACCGGTGCGATTGCGGAGAGTGACGTAACAAGATGGCGGCAAGATAAGAAACGTCCTTCCAAATTTTACAAATATTTTACAAATATGAATCAGTTTCGTTGTTTTCTGACGATAACCTCACCCTACAGTCGCCTCAATCGCTTTCTAATCTTATTTGTCGATAGAATTTTGCCTCGCCTCCCGTCAAATCGCTGCATTTCAGCTAAAAACAGTTGTCTGTCTCAAAATGAAATCAGGCATAAACTAAATTTGATTTTGAATTTATTTTTTTACCTATCTTCAAAATACAGCCCATAACCGGAGATCCAGATATTTATTATACCCCCAAATTATTAATTTAACCGACTTACAATGTTGACAATAAAGCAATACGTCCTCTTCTTTTGACGTGCTCTCGCTGGCAATTTGATGGATCCAGGAGATTCTCTAGAATCAAAACTAGAGTTATAGTCGCCATTTTGGTTCTCCACCTGTACTCGATTACACCGTAAACGCGGACAATCCGGATTGGAGAACGTGGAGAGTCCGGACTGCATAATCGAATTGGCCCCCAGTCTCGGCTGTATGACAGTAAGTGATATGTACCTACACCCACACATTTGCGATGCGGCTACCGGTTTACTTTAACAGGAAAACTTGACGCTATTACACAAATTGGGAACCTATTCGGCTAGCGACCTATTCGACCGATCGAGCTGCAACCTGTTCGTTGGAAACCTATTTAGAATAAAGACAACAGTCGCCTTAACTCATCTATTTATCAACCAATAAAATCAAACGTTATGTCTATCAAATGAAAGTAGAATATGTCATTTTTTATCCATTCCTTTAGCTCAGAATAGAAGTGTAATTTCGTCATTATCTTACAGCTGGATCGGTCGAATAGGTCGCTAGCCAAATAGGTCGCCAATTTGTGTTCGGTATGGGCGCAGCCATGTTTCATCCGCGACCTTTAAAGTAGTTCCAGTATGGCGGAATTCGTCATACAGCCGAGGTTATATGTAGGTCCCGGAGGTTACGGAATCTGCCGAGGTTTGCCGAGTGTAACATATCTAGCCTCTCGATTTGTGCAAATATAAGCGGTGGGTGTACAATAAATAAAATACCTTTCCATGATTCTGTTAAATAATTGTATACCCCCATGGCCCAAGATTTATATAATATATATATATAATTTTAAATAGCATGATCTCCCGACTGATACAAGGAGAGGACTAGTGACTGAAATTAACGACAAATACTTTATGTTTTGTTGAAGTCTCCAGATCGATGAATTGTTTATTTTGTAACTAAATACTTTATTGGTTAATACCTTTGATATTAATTTATTGGCCTGCACATAATCAGGTAATCACAGCAAGCATATAAGACAACTCGCTCACCCAACCCCATCCCATTTGCAATCGGCGGAAGCTATTTGGTAATAAATGAATATTGCAGCGCTATATAAAAATACCTTATCCAAAAATCAATACAAATTTGCTTCCTGACCCAAGTCTGTCCATCCTAATTTATAGATATAGCAATAAAAATAGAATACGTGGTACATTTAGAAACAACCGGATGGTGTACCACTGGTAAGACGTCACCATTTGTCTTTATAATCCATTATCTGGGAAAGTATATCAGTAAGTGATTAAAGGGACTGCACTTAGTTTTATTTGGATCTTTATCTTACTATACATTACCAAGAAAACTCACTTAATTGGAAATCAAACACTATGTATGTCGGACGTCATAGGGTCGCTCGTATGACCGCTGACGCGACCTTCGGAAACAACCGTTCAGATCTTAATGTAGTGTTGGCCATCGAAAGTATAAAAATCGAAACGAAATATAGATCTGTATTTTAATGAGATTGAGGATTTCTGAAAATGGGTGCATACTAGATTCTTGTCGAACGAAGCAATGAAAAATATTTCCCCCTTTATTACGATTTGACGAGAAGAAGTTCAGCAAGTTCAATTTGTTACATGTTACATTAAAACAATTTGTGACATCCTTATTTGTCTTTTACATGTATTGTCAGGGGCATTGCTTTGATATCTTAGCCACCGTGACCCCCCTTGACCATATAACATGTGTGGCCTTTTCTTTAGTCTTGGAAATGAATACACATCGTTTTGAATAGATCTTCAAAGCTGTATTTGAGGAGCAAATAAATCAACAATTAAACAACTTATAACTGTCTATAAATGGGACCTACAACTAGTATATATAGGCTCTCTAACTACGTCCGCTTCAACCTAGGGCGATATTGTAGACAAAATTCACTTTACATGTTATAATGAAATTGTTGACATAAACATGATTAAAGTAGCCAAGTCTTTTTTATCCAAAGTCTTCAACACTGAAAACACGAATTATATTTCAATTTAAATCAACATTAATAGACTTTTGATATCCAATATACTATTTAAGACAAGATTGAGTGCTATTTGTAACAATGCATTCGAAGGGAAAGGCTTGGCACACCAAATATTCCTACGCCATCACCCATGAATGTACGTAGGACGAAAGATACTTTTAGTCTTTCTCCCCCTCTCTCTTTTCTCACATCCTCGGTATCCCCATATCCCCAGTGAACCTACTCTGTTCGATTCCACTATACCATGGTTAATTCATAGGGTTTCCACGATTTCAGATTATCTGACCTCAACTTGATTGTAGATAAGGTCTACGAAACAATCAAAAAACAGTTTACAAACCAGTCGTTTTGTCTTCATTTATGTAAGGGTAGATAACCATATATACTCTTCAAAAAAAGAAACGCACAACCCATTTATCATCATTTTTTTTATTTGAACCAGGTCTTTGTTTCGGTAAATCTTACTTGTTTTTAACGCCAATATGCAAGGATAAAAGGAATTCATTATTGATTTTAAAGGTAGGGTCTCTAATTGTGACTGGTCATCCTTTTTGTCGAATTTTTTTATCGCTTGATTGCACCAAGAAACATGAATTTAACAATTTCGCGAGCTTTTTGCATGGAACCTAAATCTAAGGTCTTTAAAATCCCGGATTCACGGTTTCCAAATCAGTTGCACATGTAAACACTCAAAGACCCAAGTGACGCCACATCCGAACGAAGACCAACGCAACAACGCTATTGGTGGATTACAAGCAGGTGACTCCAAGACAGATGTAGCCAGGCTGCTGAATGTTTCCCTTAGTTCCATTTCTCGCCTTTGGGATAGGTACCGACAGCGAAGTTCAACACGTGAACGCCCTAGCTCAGGCCAAACAAGTGTGGTCCCACTTGTCCTGGATCGTCACTTCCGGTTACGTCATTGGCGTAAATGGTTTTCAACAGCGACCTCTACTGCAGCAGCAATTCCCGGACGGCGTAGAATCTCGTACCAGACAGTAGGCAAACGCTTACGTGAAACCGAATAACGAAGCAGACGTCCCTGTTAGAGCTTCTGTTTTGAAATACGCCGACACCATGAAATCCAACTTTAATGGGTTCAGGCACTGGGGGTATGGTCACAGCAACACTGGAGAGCAGTTTGTTTCAGCGACGTATCGCCGTTCTTGTTGCAACAAGGCGATAGTTGAGCGAGGATATACTGACGACGAAATGTAACGTTGCGTTTCTTTTTTGGGAGAGTATATATACAAAGAACACAAACGGTAATATTAATCTAACTTACATATACATTAGTAACAGGACAGACAGTATGTATATACACATTTACCTCAAACAGGTTTGATATTTGCACAACATTCAATCCCATAAATTGTAATTATGATGCATGGGTATAAATATTATAAATACTTACACTGTTAAAATTATATGTATATTTACAGCTATAATTATAGTAGAAATACAGTACATGATCGGTAATATCACATGGTTTGTTTACTTACATTTAAAACGATGTAGACGCATAAGAATACAGGGCTTATGTAAAATTACATCAAATTTAATGTAGTAATACAACCACATGTCAGTTTACATCACGTGAGCTGTATATTAACAGAAATGCCACTGTAAATATTATTTTTACAGAAAATTGTAAATTTACCTTCAAATAGTGGTCACATAGGTTATTTCCCCTTTGACCACATGTCGAATATTATACAAAATATTTACTTTTCTGTCAGTCAGTTTTGTCTATTTTAGAGAAATAGGTTATTCAAAATCTGAATGTATCGAACGGGCTAATAAAGACAGGCATATGCCATACATTGAGTTGGGTGCGGAATTTTGCTTGGGCTGTAACACCTACTCTTTCCATTATAAGGAGGAGAACAATAGCACATTAAACCTCATTTCACTTACTTTCTTTACATTATCGAATGTTGTTTTACATGCTCGGCTGAAAGTTCCGCTAAAATATCTGGGTTCGCAAGGAGAGAACCTAGGACTAATTAGCCAGACTGTGAAATAACATGCAATGTTAAAATACTGTTAAAACGATGGCAATATTTCTGACAGTTAAAACGAGATAAAAATACATAAAAATTTTAACAGTGTATATAAAGCAAAGACTAAGTATAGGTGATTACATGGAATATGATATAGGGATGCTAGAATAATTATAATAATCAAATAATAAAATATGGAATGAAATATATTGACTCAAAGAAATCTAGATAATAATTTTAATACGAAAAGGTGGAGATACATGTAACTCTGCACATTTTATTTTCTTGGATTCATTGCACGAAATACAACACACTAGCTGATTTTGCAACTGTCCTTGTTGGGTTAAATAGATTTTCTAGAGAATAGAGTAGATAATAATCTGTAAATGTTGGGTATATGTGGACGATACGTTCATCTTCATACAGTGAACAGTCTATTAAAAAATGTGCCGCATTCTAACTTTGTGGATAGAGTTGTTGTATGCTTCACAAATGCAGTGAAAATGGAAAAATTTAGCGCGAATCTTGCACGAGTTTTTCTTGCGGTCTGCATAATTAACACACAATCTGCGATGCCTCTTTTGTCGGGTGAATTTTTGTTTTAAATACATTTATATAAAGACGATAAACGATGTTTAGACATCCCAGAATGTTTTGATTTCAAAATCTGTCTAATAAACCAAATAAAAGTAATTTAATCATAACTATATTAGACATGAACAATCAGAACGTGAATTAAATATGGGAATTAATGTGAAGTGGTGGCCTTATGGAATAGTTTTTTTATCATAAAACATTTAAAATGGACTAATAACAAGAGAGCATTATGATTAAACCCCGTTATTAAATATGATCTATTCGAATTGTGAAATAAAGTGTGTTTATTTATAAATGTTAGTCACAAAGTTGCATAGAATTGACAGGGATGTAATAAAATTTATAAAAAAATATATAATATACAAGGTATTTACAATGATGGGGTAATGATTTTTTCGAAATAATGTTGCTATTTGTGCTGTCCACAAACTCAAACGCTCGAAATGGTAGTGTGCAATGCTTTGATTGCAACACGGCAATACTATATACCGAAAAAAAAACCCACCGTGTTATACTGAATACTGGAAAACAACGGAAAAATACTAAATACTGGAAAACACACTTAATACCAGAAAACACCCTAAATAGGTAGCCCGGAGCCCGATCCCCTATTTGCGTGGGTTAGGGTTAGGTTTTTCCGTTGTGGGTTAGAGTTAGGTTTAGTTTTTTTTGTGTGAGTTTTCCGGAGGACCAAGTCCCGAGTTGCCTATTTAGGGTGTTTTCCGGTTTTTAGCGTGTTTTCCTGTATATAGTGTTTTTTCCGGTGTTTTCCGGTATTTAGTATAACATGTTGTTTTCCGGTGTTTTCTGGTTGTTTTCTGGTGTTTTCCTGTTAGATTTAGTTTTTTGTGTGTTTTCCGGAGGACCAGGCTCCGAATTTCCTATTTAGTGTGTTTTCCTGTATATAGTGTTTCCCGATATTTAGTATAACATGTTGTTTTCCGGTGTTTGTTTGGTGTTTAAGTGTATATAGTATAACCCTTGCAACACATGGGTGCTAAAATTTGACTACCGTTACCTCCTTCAACATATGACGATGGTTTTGCTCGTTGACGATTCAATGGATTTTTTATTCAACGGGAGGTAATTCCAAACAAATAGGCACGTTTTTAATAACAATTTCTTCACAATCGAAAAAAACCCGTTAAAAATTTACGACGGTTCTGACAGTAGCCACGTGTATAACTAAGTAAAGAAACTATACGATAGTTTTGTGTATAACTATCTAAAGAAAACTCAAACCATAATATAATCAATGAGAAAATGCCACCCATGAACTACCTATTAGCAAACTAATTTGATATAATATCTCTATATTAAAACTGAACTTTGATAGATTAAGACATCGGTTCTGTGGCAAATATAAGCACTTGATCTATTAACCCTTTTGCTATGGAAAATATGCTACTATACATATACTTATAGTAATTTGCTGCTGTTTTCGTGTGATTAATTTTCGTGACACGCAGACAGTAAAATGTAAATCTAATCCAGTTTTTAATAGCGCTCAAACAAACACGGAGAAGCCTGCTGCATAAATAATGAAGTTCCTCGTGATTCTATGGACTATATACGGTGCATAAAATATTCTCTCCGTATTCTGATATCAACATTCTTACTTCTCACTTTACAGATAATTGTTTACTTAAACATGCTATTTACTTTAATTTAGGTAAGTAATATAGTAATAACGCACTAAAAGTATGATATTGTGTTATATTATATTAATTGGTCTTTGTCCTAAATCTCATGACTTACTAGAATCTTTATGCCATTTTTGAGGTGTCTACAGTCTTGATTTGTGGTCAAATAAAAGTTTATACATGTTCTTCAGGCTATTGTTTTGCTATTAGATGACGAAATAACTGACAATAATAGTATCATGTTAAACGCATATTTTGCAAGTTGAAATGCTCTTGGTCACAACAAGTTCGTAATGTCAGTATTTTCGTCTTCATTAGCCGGTAGGTTTAAGAAAAGTAGGACGTTAAACCCCATTTTAGATCTTATAACAGTATGTTTGTTATTAATTATGCAATTATATGTATATATACAACTGGTAGTAGTTTTTTCTTTGATGTCCATAGCAGTTATATCTCATAACAACCTCTCATGACGTCATCAGAGGTTGATATATTCGATTCATATCAACCGCTGATGACGTCATGGCAGGTTGATATTTCATATCAACCGCTGATGACGTCATCCAAGGTCGATATATTCGGCTCATATCAACCGCTGATAATGTAGATGATCGAAATAATACAAAGAACACAGACATAAAATTTTATTCTTGACAATAAAAAAAAGTTATGGTACAGTTTGTAGCATGCAGTAACGAAATAGACGGTTTACTTATCGGCATATTTAAATCGGTTATCCATACTCCATGTCTAAGATATCTTTCAGAATTTTGCATAATGTCCACTTAAACCAGTCGGTCAAATCCTTCTCTGAAAATACCTAAATTTCAATCACGGTTCATTGTCACAAATATCGGAAAAGATTTCCTTTTGATCCAAATTTTCTTCAGGCTTTGGATAGATCCTCATCATATTTGCATCCACATCTATTCCATCGTCAATATGATGACTAAAAGGGATTGATTATTCGTCTGACTTCGTTTAATTATCCGTTTTGTTCTTGCTTTCAATTCAAAATGGTGACGTGTAAACAAAAACACGCGCATTATTACATCGGTAATTCTCGCTATTTGGCGGAAACTACCGAGCAATTATCCAATCACTGTTTTTAGAAGAGTCCATTAAATTTAAGGGTGAACGTTGTTTTTGTCAGATATAAACCTACTCTCCCTCGGATTGATATGATAGAGAACCCTTGGGCTTCGCCCGCGTGTTCTCTATCATATCAACCTTGGGTAGGTTAATATCCTATACATGTACACCACCGTTAAATTGTCCTTTGTGTTTCCTCCTTATACAAGTTTACATAAATATCTAAAGATAATACGCGACTCACTCGTGTGGAAATTTCATTATTATTTCTTCCCACTTTCAGTGAAGTAGGTGAGTTGACGTGGAAAAAAATGCACTTGGAGGTTTCTGTGTACCGTTGTGTTTATAGTATCATCTTCTACAACACATCAAAAGTTCTCTGATTGTCGGACCTGGGAATAGGCCCAATTTGCATAAATTCAAAATGGCCACCAAATGAACCTTAGGAGTGTAATAATCCTTTTAATATTGATATTGTCATCATAAAAAAATTAATACAGATAGAAGCATGACCCTTGCGAGTCAGAATATCTTGTCAGAAATTATCATAAATCAATCCCATGTGATCCTTGGAAGAAATTAATTGGTTGAAATGTTCGAACTCTTCAACTTAACAGCCACATTGAATGCTTTTGAGGATCATCTCGGGAACTGGTACGGAGTCATTTATTTTGGTGTCTTAATTTGTCTTTCGCAAGTCTCCATTCTCACTTTTCTGAGCTAAATTCACCACCCCTCACACTCGACTATAGTTGTTTTAATGTATCATGGTGTCCCCGTGTTATACCAGGTGCAGTCGTGGATAGTCAGTGAATTAAGCCTAGAAAAGAACCTGAAAAAATAAAACAGATCAATATCATTTGGGACAATCCAGGATGGCACTGTAATTAGTGCGCATGTGATTTGTTTAACATTTAAGTTTCAATTGCAGTTAAGTTCTTTCAAGGAGTCCAGCCAATTTTTTAAAGTTGTATGCTGACACCATTAACGTCAAAATAAGACGTCTTATTTCTCAGGCTTTTGCTGTTTGTAAGCGGACAGATTAGAAATTTAACAAACGCAAATTGATGATAGGGCCCTAACGCATACTAAAATGGCGTAACTTAAAAATTGAGATGGCCCACCTCCCTTTTATATTTTTAATAGATAATTGTGACATGTTTTGTTTTGCGCGGAATGTTCGTAAAAATTGGATAGACCAACAATTGTCACGAAATGGTCCAAATGCCTTTCAACTGTTGATAGGTAAGTCCACCCCCAGTGAAAAAACAATAAATAAACGATATTTGGGGCTTATTTCTGTATATGATAAGCCAAGAATTGAATTACTGGAGGGTATGATTTTGTGGGATAATAATATAGATATAATGATCGAGAATTGTGATTAGAAGTTGGTGTAGTGGGCAGGGGTAAATACAAAATATAAGATCCACAAAATTCTGATATGTTAGCATTAGCACATAAATATTTTACCTTCTCGGTTTCCTATGGACATTCAGAGCGCTCTATAACATTTCACAAAACACAATTGATTATGGCCTATTCCCGTATAATCGATATTTCTATAGGTTAGATCTACAGTTTCTACACAATAAGGTCCTTTAGTATTCAAACAAACTTTTGTTCTATATCAAACACATAAATATGTAGAATTAATTAAAGAATCATCATAGTATATAGTTAAAATTATATATTTTCAATGACAAAGGAAATTTCTACTAACCACTGACTAACACGTGAAAAATGCTTTCTAAATTGGTCTACTAAAGGAAAACAAGGGGTTTCAGATACGACTAGCGTCCTTGGAAACAAATTCCAACTTTGATTTGATTAATTGATGACTTATTTCAAGAGATGCGGTACCTTGAAATCCTAGAGTTTGTGTGTTATATGTGAAACTTGTGGGTTTTTTAATCCTGGATAATGCTATTAGACGAAATATGGCAATATTTTGTAAGAAGTAGTGATCAGTTTACTTCTTACCCTTGATCTCGTAAAAGTTTTAACCCGAATAGTACAGTGGGACGACAGATCACATTATGTTGATAGAACCGGTCGCATGCTTTGACCTTTAGAGCAGCTTTAGTTTAATTTTATCCACGAATTCAGATTTGTAATGTGTGGAAATTTAAAACTAAATTATAAAATAGCACTGAACAGAAAAAAAACATACACTATTGTCGTCGATGCCATATTGATGCATGTAAATGTCAACACAACGGCAATGCAACTATCGAATCCAGTGACTTGTCCAGTGTCAATGACCTGACAGGTGGGCCTTCGGCAAACCAGTCCGGCACTGGGATTATCAGAAATATACATTAACATCTTTAGAAATTTAGAGCACTTTCAATCTGATGAAAACACAGATCCTATTTCGTTTCGTTTTTATAGTTCAAAATTTCGTTTTATTTACGTTTACCGTAGTAATAATAATTGTTTTTTTTTATGATCTCTTACACTTATGTTAAATCTGAATGTTTGAATAGGGGAGACGTTTTGAATATCATTAGAATGTATGTTCCAAAGGGTAATGATTTACTTTCGAAATTTTAGGTTGTACTCGAAGACTTAAGAATTCGGGCGGGGGGGGGATTTTATTGTCCATTTTATACATAGAAATAAGCTTGTGTCGTATATGCCCCAAACGACGTCAGTGTTGTCAAATAAGATTAAAATTAAAATAAATGTTTTGTAAATAATTTCTAGAGCTAGCCACGGCGACGGCCAATAAAGCGTTTAATTTTAGATATTAATCAAATAAAGTTATTCCACTTTGTAAAATAAGATCAAGAAGTTTGTGGTTGTTAAAATTTAATTCAAAAGAGGTTTCGAATTGTTCTCTAAATGCAGGGAAACTGTTTTTAGGGGGTTAAATCTTACTTTCCATGTAGTCAACCAAATGTTATACATTTTCACATTCGACTAAGTTTACAATTGTTAGATACAACAACGTATCCTCTGCAAATATACACATATTAGAAATAATATTCTTAGTAATATTATTCATATAAATAAGGAAAAGAAGTGGACCCAATGCTGATCCTTGGAGAACATTTGCGGTTACACTATTTAAATTATTTCGCCTTTAACAACTAATTTTTGTTTTCTATTCGACAAATAATTTAATTTAAGAGTTTACCTCGGATACCAATACAGCTCAGGTTGTGGATCAAATCCTTATGTCAAACACGATCTGCTATTTCTCTGTCGTTAACGAGAGCAGAAGACGTTTGTTCTGAATCCCGATTGTAAAGGGCTTAATAGATGATAGTTAATATAAAATTAATCCTTCAAACACTTTTCCAAGTAACTTTATAATGATATAGGTCTATAATTCGAGGGGTCGTGAATGTCACTGTTTAAAGATTGGTACTTCGATAGGTTGTTTCCACAGTTCATAGTTGATGTAAAAGACCATGCCCTACGTACAGAAAAAAGCTGTACAGGGGATCAGGACTCTATTCACTGCAATAAATGCAAACATTGGTTTCATTCCACAGCTGCAAATATTGAGACCTACTCCTGGCCTGGGTAAAGAATGGTTATTTTTCCTGCGGACTTTGTGCATTTAATTTCCACTATGATGAATAATTATGTGTCTAGATTACCTGTCTCACTTGAAACTTGAAGTCTTGTAATCCAGGGATGAAAGTTTCAGATATTGGCCATAAAATTGAGCTGGATTAAGTCAGTATGACGCTGGCGGCCCCCGAGCCCGAGTCAATCGTTTTCTTTACACTGTTACTGTCAAATCCACTACTGAATGAGAATACAGTCATTGCACTGGTATGAAAATCATCAATTAAGACCCGCCCGGGACCCCCGCGAAAGAGGGCCCTCAAAATAGTATATATATAGCCCCCGCCATGATAAACCTTAAAACGACCCTGAATGTGTGGCGTAGCGTGATCCATTATACACCTCGGTGGCCACCATTTTCATACGTGACTTACAATATCCGCCCTGGAGTGTAGGGGTTGATAAGAATATACCCCACGTGTGTCCTGCGTGTCGTAAAAAGCGACTTAAAGGATCTCTGTTTATGGGGCGACGTATTTTTCGTTTGCCGTGTATTGTCACCCGGGGCGGTAGAGAGTGGAATCCTGGTAATTGAGTACGGATTGCCATTCGTTAATACGTTCCATTATCCATAAACCATAAAAAAAACCCATTGGTCTTACAATTTGAGAAAAGTATAGAGTCAACAACCACTAATCTGGTTTACAATTGAGGTATATCATTTACACAATTGTTACACTTTAAGGTTGTTTTTCGTTTGCAATATGAAACGTGTTATTTCTCTACAATAATCAAATCCCAGAGAAGAGCCGGAGCTACTTGCGCGTTGTGTTTATAGCCAGTTTACATATATAACTGATCTACTGACATTGGTATTGCATTGTTGTAAAATTATATACCCAGACGATGTAAGTAAGAAGTGTCACATCATGTATCACATATTTAACAACCCTTTGTAGGATATTCATCTGATATTATTTCTTATCAATTTCAATGTATTATTCTATGGCAGTAAGAAGTCTCTTCGAATTTCGTCTTTCGATATTGGCGAATAACGAAAAAAAAAGAGCTCGTCTTTCAATATTCGCAATAAAAAGTGAGCAGAGGTCCAACTCAGTCAGTTGTCATTGGCTGCAGCCAATCGTCGCCATTATCTCTTGCCTTGTCAAGGATCCGTATTACTCGAGTTGTTATATTATTGGTAACCGGGGGGGGGGGGCGAATGGTTAGCGTGTGCGCGCTGTATCCTACGGCCCGCCATTGAGTCAACCGGCGTGGCTTCGAATCCCCGGTTGTACGTGGCAAGGGGTAGTGTTGCCTGTCCAGCCTCGTGGATTTTCTCCGGTTTCCTCCCACTGATAAAGACTCCTACGCGCAAGCGAATTATTGAAATAAAATTAAACCATATGTTAGTCCCGAAATGACCTAGTTTGTGTCAAGTGGACACATGACATTGACTATGACCTGTATTCAGACGACACTCAAATCAAATCACTAAAATCCGAAAATGAATATAACCAGATAGATAAAAATTAACACTGTATTACTGACATCAGACTATGGATGATGCTCAATTTTCTAAAACTGATTGATACTAATAGTGTTATCAAAACAGCGAACAATCCTTGGCGTAATTTTGATAAGGAGTAATCATGAAATAAGTTAAAACTCAAACAAAGAGTTGTTTTTAAAAATATGTCTTCACTGTCATATTGCTCCAGGTTATTAAAAAAACTTTTCAATTTCTACCCTTTCCGCAATTAAAGATCACGTGAGAAGAATCTACTAACAAAGGCAAATAGTACTGATCATGCAGTTTCCGCCGCTGCTCTCATTGTTTGGAACTCTGTTTGGAACTCTTTACCAAAAATCGAAAAAAAAGCGACAATATACAATCATTTAAACGGAACTTAAAAACAGAACTATTCCGACAGTCAGTCTGTTGATGACTTATAACATTGTAATTTCCGCCAATGAGCTGCCTTTTGGTTGGAATTCATTATTATTTAAGAGTGTTTTCGATAATTGGCAAAGTCATTTTTACTGCAGGTCTATAATTTACGACTTTGACTGAAGTATTGATTTTAATCCGATTGGTGTGAACTTGCCGTAAAGTGTATAATAGTAACCATTGGCTGTACGTACAGAAAAGTCCTCTCGCTCATAGTATGCGCACTTTAATGATATCTATTTCGGGTTAAATAAACGTAATTGTGTAAGATTAAGCTCTTAGCTTGGTCAGCTGCATTTGACACTAAAGCGAAATCGGACCGCGTAGTACAGTTTTCAGTTTATATACATTCATGCTTTACAATCAATGGTTTCCTTTTTTATTTTAATGCCAAATCAGTTATGTCCAAGTATCTTGTTACAAATGGCGCTGAAACGCATTATGGTACACAGCATCAATATTGATTTAAATTGACAAATAGTTCGCGTTTTCAATATCGAAGATCTTGGGTGATATTGAGTTAGAGACTTAGCTACTTTAACGTCCAATACATAATACCTATTATGGACAGGTTGATTGAAATAAGACTATTTACATATGAGCGAGTACTATTTAAGTACTGTTTATCTACTCTAATTTGCTTGGTCGAAGCTTTGAAAAATAAAACGTTATATATTATAGTTCATATTTAAGAAATTAAACAACAACTTTTTTCTAAATTTAAACAATTGCTCAATAGAAGATCGTCGATACGCCGGTGATCTCATAGCTTTCATCATCGTCAAGTTGCCATTTTCATTTTCTTGAAATTCGATACTAATCAAATGTCACAGAATGTGGTAGATAGTCAGACATCATTTGTGTACTTATATTAAATGTTTATAAGCTATTGACACTCTTGTAATAGCCGTAGTGCGTCAGAATAATTGAAGTTAAATTTACAATTTTCTAAATCAAACACGTCCAAAAATAGTTTCCATTTCAGATCTCAATTTCCTGAACTAAGCAAACTACAGTTCGTAGTGCAGGAGTGTTATGAGCAATAAATAAAAACTCAGCATTATTCTTAGTGTTCATTACATTTACTTTAGAAATAATAACAATATAAGAATTCTTATATTAATTCTTTAGTGGACCTTACGCGTTTTAGCGACCAAAAATTAACAGTTTCTAAGCATCGGCTGGTGTGGCACAATAGTCTGGTTTTATTCAGAGCTTATTTTTTTTTATCGCTCGCATGCAGGACTTCTGTCCAGGCCTATACACCAATATCGGCCAAACATTCTACAACCCAAATGTAATTCATTAAAACAATATACAAATCTCGAGTTTTAAGATTTAATATTTTCCAAATTCAGAAACAGACAATCAAATTAATATTTTGCATACGATGCAAGATATTGAAGCAGTAACTTTACTTCCCGAATAACGTGCTGAAAATATATGAATTGTTTGCAATCTTCATTATTATTCTGTTTATAGAAATATTTAAAAGGGTGAATTCCAAACACACATTAAACAACATTACGGTGCAATCCAGAACGAAATTAAGTATCGTTTTTTGCGTAATAATATCTTGTTTGAAGTTACTCCATGATACACTGTTATAATGATGTGACAAAGTGCTTTATAACTTTCTTCAAATTAAACAATTATATTGGTTTTTGATATATATATTGACTTTATGTATCTGTTTGATATGTTGTTTCGGTTGTAAAAAAATGCTATATAACAAAGTGATCTACTATTATCACTAATAGTGATACATGTAATCCATATTTAATGTCGTTTAGCGCTGGACGTGAGCTTATTTACTACATGAAAAGATAGCCCTCCGCGTGGACCACCTACAATAGTTGTGTATCATGTTGTGGTTGTGTATATAACAACCTTAGTAACAACGGTTGCGCCCAATGTTTATTAATAGAGAAAATGTTATTTTAATAGATTTATCATCAAGAATAGAACTCATAATTTCGGCTCCCCCATTAGATGTTCACCCACTGCGATTAACTGGAAATTGTCTAATAGTGAAGCAACAGAAAGGGTCTGTCAATTATTATGGTATGAAACACCCGCCATTAATATAAGACTATCTGTAACATTGTTGTTGAATTAAGCGCATTCGTACGGGAGTTGATAATTGAATTAGGAACATAATAAGAGGAATATCATAGATTAACCATATTAATTAATGGTGTGTGATAATGATAGCTTAGATGGTTGACGCATTTATTTATATGCTAAAATTATGTGTTTTCATTCGCCCCTAGTGAATCCAATTAATAGAGAAAATTGATTCTTAAATGTTATTTTAATAGATTTATCATCAAGAATAGAACTCATAATTTCGGCTCCCCCATTAGATGTTCACCCACTGCAATTAACTGGAAATTGTCTAATAGTGAAGCAACAGAAAGGGTCTGTCAATTATTATGGTATGAAACACCCGCCATTAATATAAGACTATCTGTAACATTGTTGTTGAATTAAGCGCATTCGTACGAGAGTTGATAATTGAATTAGGAACATAATAAGAGGAATATCATAGATTAACCATATTAATTAATGGTGTGTGATAATGATAGCTTAGATGGTTAACGCATTTATTTATATGCTAAAATTATGTGTTTTCATTCGCCCCTAGTGAATCCAATGAGCAGTTCTTTAATTGTAACATCAAACTATTAAATAACATTAAATGTACTCGCATTATATTTTCAAAGAGATAAGTAGATAATAAAAACAATACAAATTTTGAAATTAAATTGTTTCTTTAAATGCTATCTGGTGCAAGTTGTTAAAGACAATAATGGAGGGGAAGTTTGGTGACCTGTTTATTCATTACAATACAAATAAATAGACATTCAATGTAAGTGGTCTATCATTCATTATACTTTATAAAACTTGAATACTTTGTTTCACAAGATCTTGAGCATCTACAATACTTAATAGAATAAGTACAGGATACAACTGTGCTATAAAATATGCCCGGGAAAACCAGATTCTGTAGCTGAGCTCCTTTCAAAGACTTTGGTTATTATCAAAGATGAATATCATGGAACTGACGTCACATAGCATGGATAATACTGAACCGCAAACTAGAGAGAATGCGCTAGAAAAAAAACTGTTTTCAGAAGTATGCAACAAAGAGATCTCCCGAGGAGATTGATTTAGATATTAGTAACTTTGATGGTAAACAAGAGCAAAAATGAAGAACGATCTACAAAATTATAAGCAAACCATACAAATACTGAAAGTCATACGGTAGAAACTATGTTTATGCTAAATAAAGATAACTCTATTTTATATCTGATCCTGAAGTCATAAAACAAGACGATGATGGTAATGGTCAGTTAGATTTAGATAAAATTTATGATAACTAATATTGCTGCAGATTGTATATTGAACTTTGATGTCATGAAAGCGTATCGTGCAAGATATTTCTTAGATAAATGTGCCTTAAGAACAAACTATAGCGGTAATGGGTAGTGGTAACTGTAACGCTACCTCGAAGGATACATTGACGCAATTAAATAGAAATCATGTTCTTTCTACGTTTTATCATCCCAAAAGCAATGCTGAGGTAGAATGTGTTGACTGAATCATACAATATATGCCCCCATCGTTTCAAGGGACGGGTAGAGAACAAGTCAAAAACAAAATGCGTTTTTCTCGCAAAACCAGGGGCCATAAATCGGTTGATATTGTCTGGGAGGAACTGATATAAACATATCTTAAGTTTCATCAAAATCATACAAACATTGTGACCTTTAGATGGTTCACAACCTTCGTATTTAATAATTTACACTATTTGCGTACAAGAAGCGGTTATTTTGCTGGGAAGTTTCGTTTCGATTTTCCCGAAATTCGAACTCAGCCTTCATTGTATTGTAACGGTAATATACATTTTAACGGTTTTCAAAATCGGATACATTGTAATCTTTAGGAGTCCACAAGCTAAAAATGTGATTATTCGTGCAATCAGGGGCCATAATCCAGGGAGTAATGATATGATATGTGCGAATATCGAAAGGAACTTAGATCTTTGGGATGTAAGAATATATTTTAATCTTTATTAAAATGGGATAAAATTGTTACATTTCGAGGAGTCGCAGCTTGATATTACATACTTGCGTATATAGCACACCGTATGGCATTTGCCCGTCTTCATTAGCCCAGTTCTATGTAGAACAGTAGGGCGTAAAACGCCATTTCAATCAATACCCTCCCTCTATGGTGATTAAATGCTGCATCCCCACTCAATCATAAACTCCCATGCTGTGGAGTCCAAGTGATTTCTTATCGAAACCATCATGTTGTAAACCTATACTATACACAATAACACGTGAACCACTCAAGGAAAGTGCTTTTAACGATCCTCAAATTTTTGGGTGTAGGTTTAACATGACAAAAATATTCATTCACTTTGATTCACCCACTCTCTTCGTTTCTTTTACACCCCCCCCCCCCTTCTTCTGTTTGGATAAGCTAGTGACATACAGTATTTGGTCATCTCTATTTACCTCGAGGACCAGTGTCTCGAGGACTTGGCTGCATTCATTTCCGGTAGTCTATTTCTGAAAATATCGTGGCGAAAATATTCATTCACTAACTCCATTCGTTTGATACTTTCCTCTTTGATCGGATAAACCAGGGATCAAACGACAGGCGGTAACTGATCAACTCTATTTATCGCGAAAATCGATGTCTGAATACTGCTGGTTAAAATTTGATGATCCTGATCATCAATTACTTTTGGTTAAGCTTGTACGTAGATGTTCGTCCAGTTTGTGAAATGATGTTAAGGACGGAATTATATCTTGAAGATAAGGTATCTCCCCTTCGTCATTAAATACATTATTACTCCGAATTAAATAACACCAGCGTAAAATTGTCTAATAATCCGATGAAAAATATAAGCCATTAATATAATAAAACATTACCGTCTGCTCAATTTACAAATATATGCCTTTGATTTCACAGCTAATGCTACTCATAAAATGATTTAAATTAGAAACATACTGTATAGTTTTAGTAGGAAAAGATGTAATAAATTCATGTACCGATCTGTAACTTAATTAAAATCTTTTATGTACAGACGCTTTATATTTACAGGACACCGCTCGAATTAAAGATGTGTGCAAGGTTAATGTAATGCTCGCCAGCATGCTTCCTTTGTCTAGGAATCTAACTAATGAATTTATGGATAGGTGCGACGCGAAATAAGTTCGGTTTATATATATTATGTCACGATACAGGTATCGTGGATTCGTAATGGTTGTTATAACTCAGCCGTTGGACCTTATGCTATTAATTATGATCTGCAGAACGACGAACGGCAAGCTAATATTGCCAATATTGTATGAACATGGACGATGGATACAATATGCGAATTTAGCGGAAGAGTTGGCCGTTTTTTTCTGTAACAATTATGCGTGAAATTGTGACAAGAAATAACCAATTCATTTTGTCCATTGTCAAGTCTTATAAATGAAGTCTCGATTCCTAGTCCTTTTTTCGACTGTCTAAACCTCCGATCATATTAATTGTGTTTAACGCAGACATGGTGGGAATTGTATTCTCCATTCCATATCTAAACTACCCGATGGTGTAGAGATTTGGGTATGGGCTTGTCATGTACATAAGTGTCTAAATGATAATTCATATAACATTTGAATACGCCAGAAACACGCTAGACAATTGGCAAGTTTAACCCTTACATAATACCTCTTTGAGAAAACATGTCATTTACCCAGACTATCGAGTCGTTCAACAAAAACTTAGAAAAAAAATATAGGAGGTTCTTCAAACTTTTTGGGAAAAATAAATACTAACGAAATTATGCCCACACGTACGGACGGCTGACCAAATTGAAAACGCTGAGGGTGATTAATGAAGACAACCCCTGATCTTTTTAATAATTCGTATGTTGAGATCAAAATATCAGAACTTACCCAAATCAGAAATCAGTGTAAAGGTGATGGCCAGTTTAGATAGAGTATCCATTTTTAAGTTTTTCCTCAGAAATCGAAGCAACGTCCTACAAGAGTGGAGCAATATTAATTTATGTGGAATAAATATTCTTAAGCTTTAAAAGGTATAGTAATCAACGTCACTTTTAATTATGTGTTGTGTAGGTATACATTTTGTAATTCATATTCATAATTACTCACACACAAGGTATCAACTAACTTATTTTCAATATTTAATTTGTGATCTTAGTATGCGTTTATCATTAATTTCTCATTAGACGGAAGTTCCTTGGATAATTAAGAAATCCTCAAGAATTGCCAAGTGCCGCGTTTTTGTTTCATTATACAATGGTTGATATTTGAAGAATGTTATATATAATAAGCTGAAAAGCAGAATAAATATTCTGTTGCCAGAAACATTTGCCCGTGAAGATTTGATCAATTCAAAACAGAAAGTAACATTTTGAAACCGTCGTAAAATACGTCCTTACACAAATCTCCCCCTTTTTTTTATCGGACCCCCACCCCTGGAAAATTGTATAAAACTGTGCTTGTAATTGTGGTAATTTTAACAGGTAAACTAATATCTTACCAATCAAAGTTCAAACAAAATGTGACTTTTTGGCATTAATTTTTTTCCATAAAATAAAAATATTAAATTAAAGGGATAATCCCGATAAGAACAGAGTCTCAAATAGTGAAGTCCGAGCATTTATGAAATTTATGGACCAAAACATAGAGGCATGGTGTATTTACCTTGTCTCAAAATTTCAGCTCAAAATATTGAGTCGTTTTGACGTTAACGTCAACACTGCTTATCCGGACACGTAACCCTTTTAAGATTTCGGGTCAATTTTTTCATTGGGTGACCTGCTAATCGATTCTCGTTTTTTGAGAGGTCTATACAGTGAATGACCCATGTACTGTACTTGATAACAAAGGGTAAATTTCACCTACATATTATTTTTATAGAAAAAAGTCTGGTTTTATCCCTATACTGTTGATACAACGGTCTCCATTTCCAGATGGAGACTGTCAGGTTTAAATTATTTACAAGCATATCACAAATATCGGGTTAGTTGATCGGCCTTAGGTAATGGGTTTTAAGGGATTTTAACATAAAATAAAGCAGTTTTATTCCCCCAAAAGTTATCGGGATTGGGCCTTTAATGCTAAAGAGCAATGCACATTCTGCTCGAACTATGATATATGGTAACAACCTCTAAAAGAATATTTTTTTAAATTTATTTTTTGTCTTTTTTTCTCATCAATAACAACATACATCATGGATAATCCCTTAACTCTTCACAGTTTTGCAAAATATGTTTATCCCATCTATTGTATTTGTTTGCCAGTTTAATTATTATACGTTAGTCTGTTCTGATTTTCCTTGTACATTCAAAAACAACTTATGGTGCCTTGCACCAGAAGAGAAGTTAAACATCTATAAATATATTTTCTATGGTTATTATTCGTGCTAGACCCCATTAGTTGAATATTTATATGATGATGATCTTGTTTCTTATTGTTATTATACATATATTTTCTATCGTTATATGCTAATTGTTATTCTTCATTATATTTCCTATATTAATTCTACATATAATCGGTGTATTAATTCTATTTACCTTTACGATTTTTATTTATTTTACATTCACGTATATTTGTTTTATTATTTACCATATTATGCATAAGTCTGTCGGTACATACAATAGTTAGCCTCTAAATTAATGAATGCGTCTCCCTAATACCTGTTGGGACACTTCGCTTCCGGTGATGTACGTGGCATATATTTCGGATCTGTTGGTTCCTAGAGGGGACACTTCAAAATTTCGTTTTACTTGTCTTTACTCCAATAGGATATGGAATAGTTGTTATCGTTGGGGTGTTATGGATGATGTGAGGGATTATGGCGAGTTCTTGTCATTCTGATGCACGAAACGCCAACGCTGGTTGATTGATCAATGTCTGACGTCAAGGGTCAAAAGCTGCTCGTTTGACCCCTGACATGAACTCCCACGATAATTTGCCAGATCTTCATGTATTTTTAAACCGTCGAAAGTATACACACACGAAACGAAATATAGATCTGTACTTTAATCACAGCGTGGAAACTATACTTTATTCTCTGTCAGGTAGCCGACGATGTTTTAGTAACAACTCTGGTCCGGTTCAAGAATATGGCGTGCGCCGTGCGTTGGTGCAGACAATAGAATATTAAGCCCCATTTCATTACGTCATTCTGACGTTTGAGAATCATAATGTTGGCCGTCCCCTCTTCGCTTACCATAAATCTATTATCCGCAATTGAAAATCTATTCACCCAAGGTAAACTTCGTGGCAGTAAGGATATTATATGGCAAGTAAATATAGATGCCCCGAAACTTTCACAGAATTTCTCATATATGACTGAAGTAACGAATAAATTAGACGTTTAATATTCAAAAGAGACGGGCAATTACCCATGGCGCCATCGTGAACATTTAAATGTCCCCAAGGATGCCAGGGTGGTATCATTTAGATTATAAATCTACATTATAATCCATATTAATCCAATAAATTTAAGGTTATAGGTGGACTTAACCACCTCAGGCTTAAAGGAGCTAAATCTCTAACCGGTACCTATAAATGGACACAAGTGGTTCGCAACGCATATATTACTTTAATATGAATGTATATAAACTGATTTACATTCAATGGTTTCCGTTTTTACTCTTAATTTCAAATCAGTTATATTCCGCAATATAAGCCAGCAGTGTCAATCGAATGCAAATTTCTATCGTCTGGTTATTTTCTTCATTAAAACGGAATTAGGTAAGATCAGATAAAGAGCTATCGGTTCCCACTATAATAGTTAAAAAAAAGTCCGCTTATGAATATTATCATGCTGAATTACTTCATATCGGAGATAGAATTATACTCTAGCCCCAGTTGTCATTACTACCTTTGTCACGATATTAAACAAACTGTCTGTTATCTATAGTTACGGTAACAGCATCGACCGCAAATGTTATTTAAATCTACTTATATCGAAGCCACCCGATGGCGTCGAGAGTTAATGATTTATATAACATTTCAGGCCTAGAAAAGACTACTATACGCAGATTCAACTCTTGCATAATGCCTGTTTAATTAATAATTTTGACTAAATTTGAAATAGTCCGAAAAAATCAAATGACATTCAACATTGTGATCGACAATTGACCACTCGGCATATCGCCAGTGTTGTGGGAATCTTATCGCCAACAAGTTAGGATTCGACAAAAGTGTATGCAAAATAGTAATGGTTTTCTCAGATTTGTAACCAAAAAATCACGAAGGAACTAACCGGTCCCCATTTTCCTAGTGACGTCATGTCATATGTCAACTTTTGGGGGGTAGATAAAGAAAATTTCTTCCTGACCGCCTTGAAACATCGTGTGTACATCTCGAAGAGGACTATGTAGAAAAATAAATGAAAACCATCAATTTTGTACAGGTCTTTCACAGAGAGGCTTAGAACTTTTCAGCCAGCGCTCGTACTCCACTTTGAAACGTCTGTTAAACAGTCTATTAGACAACATATAACTTGTCAAAAAATGTCTGCTTTAGAAACCCTTAATGAAGACTTTGTTCGGTGTTTTCAACTCTTATCAAGAAAAATGATCTTCCTGTTGCTCACAGTAAGACTATATATATTCAAAATACGTTAATGTACAGAACAATATTTGAATTTGTTTATTCATTACGGAAAATATACGCCTATAGCAACATTATAACTATTATTCGATGCCACAAGGGGTCGAAATATTTTGCCAGTCAATTGAGTAGGTACGCCTGGTTAAAATATATTTAACATTATTGTTATTCTTGGTTTATTGACTTCATCCAATGCCATTATGCTCAAATATTATTTTTGTAGTTGGTGTCTGAAATTTCATCCTCTTCAATCTTCTAGGTTGTAAGAACAGAAACAACAATATCCTTTACAAAAGAGTGAGAGAATAGGCGTATACTTAGAACGTTCTAAATTAAAACATTAGAACATAAATCATTGAGTTCACAGATCTCCATTTACAGGGTAATTATATTTATTTGTCTTTTTTCTTCTTCTTCAGAAGACGTCACAAGAAAAAGTAACTTCGACATATCACGGAGTAATCAATGGATGAAAACAACGTCACATTATCAAACCTACTCGAAGCTTTTACCATGCAGAACAAAAGTTTGGTTTTACCGCCACAAGATGCGAGTTTGGCGCAGTTAAGTAACGTGGTTAAAAATCTACAGGCGTATTTCGTCCCCACTGTTATAGGATTAGGAATGAGTGGTGGTATTTTAGCAAGTGTGGTGTATTTAAAATCGGTTATAAAGAATACGTTTTTCGCACAATTTCTTGTGGCCGTGTCCATCTCTAACGCTGGATTTTTGAGCACTGTGATATTAGGCTGGTTATTTGAGCATGGATTTGATGTATACGCTGCTCCTGGATTATGTCAAATGGTTGTGTTTTCTAGCCATTTCTTCCCCTTCTTGACATTCTGGTCCAGTATTTTGGGTGCTTATTTAATTTTGTGGGATACTTTAAAACCCAAAAGCCTTACATGGATTCACAATGCGTCGGTTTCGAAGACTATAGTTATCGGTGTGGCTTTGTTGAGTTTTACCTGTTATTCGTACAAATCATGGACGAATGGAACTCGTCTGATAATGGGTTATAGTGTGTGCACCGTTTTACCAGAAAATGAAAATGCCATGGAATTTCTTAATATTTTAGATGTATTGGTTCTTCTTATTCTGCCTTCCATTTTGTTTGTTTTGTTCGATATTGTTCTCATTGCTTCGCGTCTTTACGATGCTATCCGAAAAGTCAAGAAGAAAAAGTGCCGACGTAATCAGGAAGTGTTGCGAATAGCGCTCTCTCATTCTATTTGTTACCATGTACTGGCAACTCCCCGTGCCATATCAATGATGATCTTGATTGTTGAGCGAATGAGTGAAAAGAGATACCCGGATATTAGTGACATCATGTTTCATAAAATATTTCAATTTGTTTTTTATATGTATTTTGCTGTGTTACCTGTACTTCCAATGTTTGTTTCTACTAGATTCCGACGAGGATTATTTGGGATGATTGGACTGAGGAAACGCAGGAGTCGTACAAAATTTGTGAGATCCTCGAGTATCCGCCAGCAAACTGTGCTTTAGTACAATCACTTAAATTCAAGGCACTATTATTATGTTCCCTGATCTCTACTAAAATGGCCGTAATATAAAGTATGACAAAGCCTGCGTGGGGCCTAAGGAAGTACAACTGGATTCTATTACTGTTTAAATTTAATTTTTCATTGAAATTTAGCAAATGGATTTATCATTACATTTGTAAATATTGTTTCTAATTTTGTGTAGAATTTATTGGATCGAGTACTTACAGAACTACGACACTACGGTGGTAACAATTTGGATAAATCTTGGTTTGCTGTTCAATAGATGCGGTACTTACATTTCAAAAATATTATACTTAATGTTAAAATATACACATACACATGATATGTTTTGATAACTAAGTTGAAAAGTGCGGAAAATTCGCGCAATCCTCGATCTCTCTTTATTCATTCCAAATATAACCCCAAAGGGTAAATAGGAATAGTTTTGGATAATAAACCGTTCACGTGTTTTATACGCCTATGTATCATGTCGTTGCCCCTGTTCGTCGGCCACTATTTTTAAAACCGAGTCTTTGTCAGCATATATTAAACTATTTCGTTTTTCAAATTCGATGTGAAGCATTGGGGCAATGAGCGGATGATCCCTAATGATTTTACTCATTCCCCAGTCACCTCTTGCAAACTGTCGGCATATCTGGCATGGCAACCGCTTGTATTACATTTGTAAATAAATGCACACCATAAATAATGATTGAACCATCTCTTATTTTTAGTTTGAAAGTTTAATAAATGAATCATTTTAAAACATATATGTCACATGAAAGTTCTTGATAGTCTTAATAATATACATTATGCGAGACCAATTTGAACCACCCACCATTCACTCGGAAACCTCGGCAGATTCCGGTACTCAACACGTAACCTCGGTACTGAACGCTAGATGTATTGTACTGAAGTCTGCTGGGGTTTACCACCCACCATTCACTCGGAAACCTCGGCAGATTCCGGTACTCAACACGTAACCTCGGTACTGAAGGCTAGATGTAGGGTACTGAAGTCTGCTGGGGTTTGCCGAGTGAAACACCACTGTGATCATTTACCACCGACAATGGCAATGGAAATCTGCTGTTTTGCTGTTTTCTTGGTTGCAAGTAAATGTATAAGTGGCCAATGGCCCAGAGGTTATCCAAGGGGTGGGGGTCTGATCGATGTCAACCTTGCAATTGAGAGCAATTGACATATCGGAAACTTAGAGCAATTGGCTTCTTATGAATGCAACTGACAAAGGTCGACCTGAGAGCGTCCCGTTACTTAAAGCAACTAGTTCCAGTCAGTTGAGGCCCATGAGTAATTTATGCAACCCTCTTCAACTAGCGGCAATTAGTTGCCGTCGATATGAACGAACTTCTGACGTAACCTTCTTTCTATGGAAAAAAACATCACCTACTAAGAAACATGTGTCATATGACTTTATAAATCAGCAAAATGGGAGCGAACGAAGGCAAACTTTTCAAATGATGATGATGTCGACAGTAACAGAATTGTGGCAAGACCGACAATGCCTGGGGGGGGGGGGGGCTTCTAAGGCATTCGCTACTTTGCTGATTTGCTAGTAATTGCTATCAGTTCCGAATGGACATGAGCACCCCGAATTCACTTGCTCTCAATTGTTGTTATGATCGACATACGCACATTTGCAATTGACTGAAACTAGTTTGAGTTGCAAAGTAGCTTCGGCTTTGGAAAATCATATTAGTGACAGGTGTCAAACAAGAGGCTGGATATGACCACTTTTCATAGACCGCACAATACCACATCTCATTCACGAGGACGTCGATTATCCCTTTTTATCACAGAAACCATGTCGACAAATGCATAATGGAAAGTTGCCCGTTTGTTAGTTAGTTTCATATACGGTCAATAGCCTCCACTTGAATAATCCCCATCCAGACTATTTTACTTTAAGTAGTGACGGGTGGGCACTTTTTCTACAAATTTGATACAATGTCTTGACCAAATAGCTTTAATATTTTATTTTCTCAAGATTAGACAATTAGTAAGTGTTTGGGAACGTCGACAAAGAACCATAGTCTGATAATAGCATAATAAATATAAAAGTCAGACAGATCGAGGATTAATTTTCTGCGTCATCCAGATTTTGTCTTTCGGGATAAAACTCCAAATTGTCATCAACGATATCACATTAGCTAGGATCGGATTAAAACTATTAAGGGAGAGGTAAAGGGCGTTTAAAGTATCTCTTTTGAGACAATATTGTGAATGTCAAACTTTAATACGATTCAATTCCATTCAGTATTTACCGGAAACTATCGGAAACCAAAATGGTCAGAATTCACATTGGTAAAAACGATAATTCCCCTAAATCCAACAGTCCATTAACGGCTGAACAGGTGATACTGAAAAGTCAAAACCTACAAGAATGTCACGTCTTGATATTTGGTGTTCTGTCAGGGGATTATTCACTGACCATAAGTAACAGCTGTTCAATGGAAACATGAAATATATGATTCCAGTTGATGTTTTATTGTTTATCTGAGATTCGGTTTAATGTTTACGGAGATATTGAATGACTTTTAACACTTTTATAAAAAGGATAACACACACTTACTACCGTAATAATCCTCGGGTTAAGGGGTTACTTCACCTTTTGCATCATATTTCATTAAAGATGCATTATGTAAGAGATATATCTGCCTATTGTAGATCTTTATTTCGTCTCTAAATAAATAAACTAGTATGTAGATATTTAGTAACATGACAAGCCTATAATCATCGGATGTCTGAGATTTAAATGGATTAAAATAACCACGAGATTTTAAAAAAAAAAACAAACAAACAAACAAACAAAAAAAACCAACCCCAAAACAAAAAACAACGATATATTGAATTATCGAGACTTATTTATTTACGCACTTTCACATTAGCCTTACTAATTATTATTCTAATTCTTCTACCTATTTTTAGCATTATTATTAGTTGTTTTTTTCCGCTTCATATTGGGTATTGCATAATATATCTACTGTAGTAGTTGACTCACAGAAACCTGTAATATCTCTACTAGTATTCCATGCTAAACAAATGTTATTTGTTTTATTAATTGGTAACATAATCTACGTCGAAATACATCTATAGTTTATTACCGCTCCATACCACACCATCATCTATCTATCTATCTATCTATCTATCTATCTATCTTCTTGGTGTTTAACGTCTGCTTCCACATAAGTGATATTGCAGACAAGACGTAGGGGAACCGAAGCTGATTCCTGCTTTTAGAATATGATTTTGCAATTTTTCCAATTTGGCCTTAGGCCATGGATTGGGTTTAGTGGGAAGTTCTTCCCTTTATTTAATATAAAACATATCGTTTGGTAGATGATCTCTTCTGCTTCTGGATTGGTAGATGTCACCGTTTGGGATTAGTGTTTAGGTGCCAGGCCCGTCTTATCGTGGCCTCCCTTTACTCCACTATCCCACTTTATGGGTTTGGTATCTGCTTCCTTTGCGGAATAGTGCTTAGATGCCGAGTCCGTCTGACCGTAACTCCCCCTTACTCCACTATCCTGCTAGTTTGGTAGATGTCATCTTTGTGGGATTTGTGTTTAGGTGCCAGGCCCGTCTTATCGTGACCTCCCTTTACTCCACTGTCCCACTCTGTAGGTTTGGTGTCTGTTTTTTGACGGAATAGTGTTTAGATGCCGAGTCCGTCTGATCGTGACTCTCCCTTACTCCACTATCCTGCCAGTTTGGTATAAATCCCCTATGTAGTTTAGTGTTTAGATGCCGAGCCCGTCTAACCGTGGCCCCCTCTTACTTCACTATTCTACTAAGTCTAACCGTGTCCATTAGGGCGTGGATTTGTTCGAAGATTTGCAGTTTCAGATCTGGTCTCGGGAAGAGTAAGTTTTTAGTGTTGAATGGTATGTTGTTGGTCTCCATCATTCTCACTATAAGTTCCCTTCTCTCATCCTTGTATACCTCGCAGTCTACCAGGACATGGTTGGTGGTACATTGACTACATTCTTCTCCGCACTCACAGACGATGACTTGGTGTTTGTAGTCTCGCAGCCGCTCTTTCACCCTTAGTTTCGATATGAGTCTGCATATATCTCTTCTAGGGTGATTGATCGCTGTCTTCGTGTAGATCTTTTCATCCAGTCGGAAGCCACACCATCAGAAAAAATTGATCACTTAACATTAAAGATTGACGCCTGCGCTTGACCTGTGTGGAGTAAAAAGGATATAATCCGCATACATGACAGGATCTAAAGAAGATATGTCTTGATGAAATAGTCATAACTTAAAGTAACTGTGTCAAATTTCTCACAAATTGATTATTTCAAAAATCAAAACAACAACAATGGATAATTTCCAGATATTGATTTAGTCGAATAAGAAAAGGCATATCAATAAGATTTCGCGAACACTATAATATAGCGGGGGTGGTGTTATAATATTATGACGTCATTCGAAAATAAACAGCCTACCATAGATTTTAAAATGTCGTTAAGTTCAAAAGATTCTGTCTAAACAAAAAAGCGAGAAGGGAGAAAAAGGAAAAAATAAAATGGTTCGATTGAATTTCGGTTTATCATCTTTACTGGGATTGCACTATTTTTCGAATGATTTTTTTTTAATAGAAATGGTACTTTTAAAATAATTTTAGTTGGAACGGATTGTTCATACATTGCTCGAATCACGCTCATTGACTTTAGGCCTAAAGTTGGTGATATTGTGACTTTTGTCAGATATTACATTCAGTGTATAATGCATGTAATATGAGCATGTTGTCATGGTTATAGTGACGACTTTACTAACTTTTCATTTTCTAGTATGTCTGGTTACTGTAGGTATTGCCCCCATTGTCGAGACTGTGTATATCTTAAAAATGTGCCTGATGCTGATAAAATTACGGTCATCATATCACCCTGTCACGTTGTAGTCTGACCCCAATCCGCACCCCACACATACCTAGTTCGTTGACATTATGGGCCGCAAGTTCGTTGACATTATGGGCCGCAAGACTTTCGTTATTTTAAACAAAAGTAACACACGATATAACATTGCAACATAATATATAGAGAGGGAAGATATTAATGTTCGGCCTTTCGACATTTCCAAAAACGAAACCCACAAAACAAATCAATATTATTCTTGAGACAAATCTTGTGAATTGGATCCTCTCCCTAAACAGAATATTCTAGTGTAGCCAGTATACTTAAAAAAGCTAACCCAGATACCACGAAGAATTGTAGACATGTAAGCAACCTCAGTCATGTTTCTAAATTGAAAGAAAAGTGTGTCCACAACCAACTTGTCTCTTACATCAACCGAAACCATCGGGATAATATATTCCAATCAGCTAATAAACAGCTCCGCATTACAGAAACGGCTTCAATAAAGATAACCAGAGATATACAATCAGCACTGGCACTCCTTGACCTATCAGCCGCATTCAATATCTTAAGTGTCGATGATTTGTAACTGGCCCTGAGACTGAAATTTGAATCTGCGACATGATTCAAACAGTCAACACCAAAGGAACAACTCCGCACCCATACCAATGTTAAGTGGAATACCCCAGGGTTCTGTTTTGGGACCTGTGCTCTTCATAATTTTTACAGCTAAGTTTATAAAAACTGCCGCAAAATTTGGTCTCGAAATAAATCTAAAGGCGGATGACACTTAGGCTTATGTTGCCTTTGATGATACATCTATAACCGAGGTTAACACTCGCTTCGAGGCATGCTTAAATGAAATTCATTTCTGGGTGACAACCAACGTTTTGAAGCTGAATCCTGGAAAATAAAAAAACCCCAAGAACTTCTGACCATTGAAACCAACCAACGACTGTCGAAATATTCTAATCTTTACTTGAATTTCCTACACCAATACTTGCAACCAACAAATGTAGCTAAGAACATCGGAACATCCATCGACTCAACTTTATCCTTTTGGCCACATATAAAGTCAATGACCTCAGCTTCCCTTCATCAGCTCGATAGACGTAACAGAATCAAGAAATATCTCACCACAGGAAATATGGAACTTCGTACTCAGCAGCACAATTGTTAACCGACAGCAGAAAATACCAACACATAACACCAATCTCTAAAAACCTCCATTGGCTACCTAATAGGCAGAGAACTGTGTTCAACATAATTCTGCTTACTACAAAAGCTCTCAATGCTTCCGTGACAGAACTCAAGGTCGCGAGAGAATTTTGACAATACCGCCGATACATCTGGAGACAACAAAACCATCATTTTGGTTTGTAGTAGCTTACCCCCCCCCCCCCCACACACACACACACAAGCACACCACCACCACCGTATTCGAAAAATATCATCACTGCGGGTGATTTTCACAACTGCTTTCCAAGACAGTGTATAGAAAAATTTGCCTAGTGCAATGGAAACTTTAATTAGTATTGTGGTGCGAACATAAAATTTAGATGTATTATTATTATTAAAGCCGAGAAAGACTATGGAAGTAGGAATATAATTAGACGAATATATAGATTGTGTTATCCGATTGTGAAATCTGAGCTCAAGCAAAGTCAATCAAATGTTATTTTTTTTCATTAATTGGTAACATAATCTACGTCTAAAAACATCTATAGTTTATTAGTGCTCCATACTACACCACCAGAAAAAAAGTTGCGTTTCTTGAGTTACCAAGAAACTGGACAATTCGCTGAGAATAACACATTCCCACGGTGAAATAAAATATATCTACAAGATAATCGGTTCAGTGTATATGAAATAAAACTATTTGGGTCGTACAAACTGCGCTTGCGTCAGATAAGAAGAGGTGGTGTTGACATCCACACAACACAAACTAGCTCATTTCTGGACTAATATAAGGTTCAATTTTTTTTTAATAATTCGGGTCTTTAGCAGCGAGATGAAACCGGAGGACCCGGGAAAAACCCACCCGCTTGTCACGTACAAGCGGGGAATCGAAACCACTCCTGGTGAAAGAATGACTGACCTTATCCAACGCGCATGCGTTAACTCCCCCACCCCCACGATGGATATTGGGCTCTGGGTTATTGCCTTAATAATTCGACCTTGTTCAATAGTCTACGGATTATGTGGATTCCTTGAAAATAACATATGATCTTACCGTGAAAATACGCGACCCTAATATCCAGTTTTTCATTAATTAGTATTACTAAGACCGAAACGATTCGCCGGTGAACCGGTGTACCCTTTTTCCATAAAAACGATGAACGATATTTTTTTATAAGAAAATCGCTAACCGCGATTTTTTTTCAGTTTGAGGTTCACGGTATGTTTCACATTGTACCGCGATATTTATTCAACGCCTGTTACCACTGTTTGTTGTGTATTTTGTACACGATGAACAGTCCATTTGCTGATTACACTATTTTGCCTATAACGTGTTTTAGGACTTCGAATTTTGTCTAATGGTTTGGATTGTTCGTACTTGGTTTTATTTTATTTCAATAAATTAGGCGGTAGGACGTGTAGAAAATACCTATGATTTCAGTGTAAAGAAACATCCTGGTAAAATAATATATCCCGGCCATCGGGTTGTTTAAAATACGACCCAGTAACAAAATACCGGAAGCCACCAATTTTACACCAAATAAATCGCGTTTGACACTCATTTAGTCTTGGCGATAATGGTGGCCCTTACGAAAAGTGTTAAAATTTTCTTTAACTTTCGGCGGTATTTTTCTTTTTTAACTATTATTACGTCCACCCCGATAGGTAATTAATGTTACCTACGTAAACGGCAACAGGAAAGTCAATAAAGAAATTTTAGAGTGCAAAATATGTCATACCCAATTACGTACCTGACTTTTGTTTGACTTTATTTTATGGTAGCTGTGTTTTTTTTCTCTGCAGGTAGCGTGTCTCTGATGTTCAGATTGTTGACTTGATTATCGGTGTGACTGTGATTGCATACTTAATTTTGTGACAACGTATCAGTTCAGCCCTAATTATTACAGCAGATTATGGCACAACATATCACGTGTTCGGGGCACTTTAAAAAGTGACAATGTACTCGTGTTCATGTTATTACTGTATATGCAAAGTCAGCTAAAACCTTGTTTACATAAATGTGCTTTATAATGTTTTTAAAAAGAATTTAGAGATGTGCAATATATTAAACTAAATGGTAGTATATTCCACAAACAGTGGCTTGAAAACCAAAACAGCACTGGTCATAAGAGACTAGTGAAAAGAATAATGAAAAACATGCCCCATAAGACAATGCGGAAGTAATTATAGTAGAATGTCAACGTATATCAACGAACATAATAATGTAATAATTGTTTTGACAACTGATTATCAATCGCTTTATATTGTTACATTGATATATGCTTATAGACGCATTTAAGGTTTTAAAAAAAGAAGCCGTACGTCCTTTAAAGGCAGGAAATAAAAATAAATGTATATCAGAAAGCAATCTATTATCGCATTATTTCAGGCAAAGTGTTAATAAAGTATAAAATGATATCGATGTTTTTGTTAGTTTGTATTTGCGCGCTGCTACGCTCGGTTTAGCTGGTTTAATTTCGTTAGACCGCTACTTGCCCAATAACTTGTATCCAGTCCAAATTAAGCTCAATGTGCTCCCGCGAAGCATATGACATCATGACATTAAGGAAATGCATTCTTAAAAAAACTAATCACGACGTCATTGAAAGATTGTATACGATTGGAATATTAGGCATGTCAATTATGATCGACATTTCTATATCCGTGACAACACAACCCATCGTGTCATTATAAAGAAACATTTTATGTTCAGACTACTTAATTGTGTTGGACAATCCGATATATAATTGCACCAGACATGGTTGATATAATAGCATTGAGTAATATAAACAAAATAAATCTGTTATATAACTTATAACCGTATTTAATATCACTGTGATGATCGGTTTGGGCACGCCCGTTTGTAAAGCCAGGCGCAGACGGGCAACTTTTTCGAGCAACTTTCAGGCAACAGTGAAATCGCTGGTCGTTGCGCCAAGGGGCAACAATAGTTGCCTGCTGTTGCTCCGAGTTGCTTCACGTTGCCAAATATCAAACATGTTTGATATTCGACAACAGAAAATCGCTCGTCGCCGAGAAATTGTTCATCTGTTGCTTCAAAATTGCTCGTCTGCGGCGGTAGGCGACAACAGGCAACAAGCAACTGGTTAACTGTCCAATCAGCGAGCGCTCTACTGTCATGTGATACTTCAAGATGGCGGCGTCGGAACAGCTAACAACATTAACATGGTCCTTGGAGGTGGAAGACATGTTGGTGGAAATGTGGGCTGAGCGGCCAGTATTGTATGATATAAGCTCAGCCGAGTATTCGGATCGTGCGCCATTTTGAATGATCACGTGATATCGGCATTCCGGATACATCCAGGGAAAAGGTGCTTCTCGTTGCCAGTCAGCGCACACGGGAGACCTCGAGTTGCCAATTGCTCGGAGTTGCCAGTCGTTGCCTATTGCAGCAACAAGCGACGAAAAGTTGACCGTCTGCGCCAAGCTTAAGGATTGTACGGAGGTCGCCTCATGAGATACATTTTGCCCCCCCCCCATCACACACACGGCCTTAGCATGGATATGCCGACAGAAAATAAAATATAAGTATTTTGGCAGTTTATTTTGACATTACTAGTTGTCTCCCGTCTATCCCTTTGAAAAAAATTGTTCATAATAGTAAAACGGACATATTTTAGCAGCCTGACACGTCATGTCCATTTATTACAAGCAAAATTCGACAGGCGAGTTAACGTGTCGTGACCGATTACATCCATGACATATGGATATGGTTTCCAGGACAAACGGCGTACCAGCGTTAATAATTGTTAATATTTCTTAGTGAGGCGGCGAATTAAGCCATCGCCCGCTTTGGTCCATGCGCAAATAGGGCGTCCCTAGTTATCATAGTTATAGTCAATGACATCGTTTAGTGTAACTTTACCTTTACCATTTCTTACATGAAAATTAAGCGATGGGGATCGGCATAAAAATTAGACCTTGAATTCGCCAAACGTAGGGTTGTTCACCAACCAACAGGGAACGTGAGCATGAAGGACACTTTACAAACGCAGTACATTAATGTAAAAGAGAAGGAAGTACACAAGTCGTATCCGACTAGAAAACCAGATGTATTTGTGGATCAACCTCATCCCCAGGCTGAAAGCTCGTTTAAATCTTTCTTGGAATATTGCGTTATTCCTACGCCAATATCTGTCACAATAAGATTGCATGGAGATCAGTTCCAACTAACTGTAAGCCGCTTCCTGAAAGATATATTAGATATTTCGTACACGAACAAGCTTATGCATTGTTCCATCAGTGTAAGAAAGTATGCAATTCGTCTTTGCCTTAAGGCGGAGTCTTACAGAGATAATATAATAGGTAATTCGTGTTTCCTTGTCATGCTATTTTACTTTGCAATATTGCGTTTTGCCTACTTTACCCGACGAGGGTTACTTCCCTTTACCAAATCCCTCATCAATTATCGACTTCGCACAATAATCAAGGGTGGGTATATTAAAAAAAAGTGTCCCCTCATAGATAAAAACAGGGGTTAGTGGAGTAGACCGGAATGGAGCCACTGGGGATACCAAGGATAGTACAGCTTATACATTAAAGATACATTATGTAAGATTTAGATAAAGAACTAGCCATTCTTGCTATAATAGTTCGAAAGTTGATAATATAAAATGGATAATTTGAAAATTGCATTCAAATTACTCTATAGCAAGCGAAGATATTAGCCTTTGAAGGTTTGACAGACGTGTGCAATAATTTCAATCACGGTATTGGTTGATCAAAGCTAAGTTCCGGTCCACCATATTTGATTAAATTAAAGGATCGCTGAACCATTCCAATCTGTTTAATATCGAAGAAATCTGATGCCATCGAGAGATGATTTAGGACTGGATCAATTGATTAATGTCTAATACTTTAGAAAACATTTCAGACCTAAAGAAAGACCTGCAATAGGCAGATTTAGCTCTTGCATAATGCATGTTTAAGCTTTTTAGTATGTTCCGGACCAGGCGAATGTTTTGATTTATTTGTTATTTTTTCAGCCAACGAGACTTACAAGAGCATATGTAAACATGTTTACAATAATTTTTGACATGATGATACAGTGTCACCAGTCGTTTACATATAAATCAATGAATTCAAAATGCTTTTATACATCTATTTAACTGCCACTGCTTAATAAAACATCGTCCAGACTTTCTTGGGTAACACTACGAGGAAATAAAACCAGTAACAACTTTACGTGTAAAGCAATTAATTAAAAATACCTTTTATCTGTCAAAACATTGTCCAGACTTTATTTGGTAACTTTACGACGAAACAAAACCCATCTGAATATAAATTGACACATGGTTGTGTAACTACACAAGTTTGATGTAATCTTACATAAGTCTTATATTCATATGCATTTACATCGTTTTAATTCAAAGTTAACAAACCAGGTGATTTAACAAATCCGACATTTTCACTATAGTTAAATATACATATAATTTTAACAGTGTATAGGCTAACATTTATTCTGGTAAATTTACACCGGGAAAAATTTTATCCTGCAATTACTATTATCATTACAGGAGTCAATCCATTAAATCAACATGCCGAGAGAGGCTTAAAAGTTAAGCCTGCAGTTGTTCTTAAAGGGTCAATAACGACAAGAGTAAAGTTCAAATCCAAAAACAATTAAATATTACACAATCAAATAATATACACAACTGATCCAAAATTATTTATTCATATCGGCTCATCGTACCTTAAGTTATGTTAATTTGAAACTTACATTAGTTTGTGTTGCTTTTACACTTGTTTGAAATATATTTGGTTTATAGTGATGTCCATGGATTATCCAGCATTATATTGATATATAATGAAAAGATTTCTTTCTTTCATGTTGTTCACTTTCCCGGTTCTTCAATTAGGTGAAGTAAGTATTAGTCGGCTAAACACCATGTTTCCAAAGCCGATAACATCAACAGGAAATTAGACCGACAATAGATTTCTATATGGATTATAAAGAGAAATGTCTAGAAATAGGTTTTGTTAATTCTTTCAGTGCTACAGTTCCGATATTTAATTTATCGTATTCTCACTTTATACTTATATTATGCTTACTATGATTGTTCATTTGCATAATTATAACCTATGACCTCGCTTATTTTTTCGCTTGAACCAGTCCCCAAGTCCAGAGATGACCAATCCCCTTTAAAGTCTCATCTGTCGAAAAGTAGCGTCCTAATTATTAAATAATGTACAGTGGTACTGTGCCCTGTTGGAACTAACATCTTTAATATGTTTACAGATATGATCTAATTATATTCACGTAAATAAGAGAGAGGAGAGAGACAGAGGGAGAGAGAGAGAGAAACAGAGAGACAGGGGGAGACAGAGAGACAGAGAGACAGACAGAGAAACAGAGAGAGACAGTCATTTCGGGACCAACATATGGTCAAAGCACAGCTTAACCGAGACGGGGCCCTGGTCCTGACTAGAATCTCGAGGCCCCTAACGCGACAAAAAGATTAATTCATACCCGTTTGAATGGCATGCATGCGTAACACACAATAAAACGTTCTGTAATACAAGAATAATTACATACGAAATCAATTCAGTTCCGAATGGCATACAATCGCGGAACTGACATAAAATGAAGATTACCGTGAAACTTTCATCTGGAATTTGGATGCTTTATCTTTTTGCCATGAACCACGGGCCCCCTAAATCTCGGGGCCTGGGCCCCTTAGGCCCATGATTAAGCTGGGCTTTGCATAAACTTATTTCAATAATTCGCTGGCGTGTAGGAGTCTTTAGCAATGGGAGGAAACGAGAGGGCCCGGTGAAAACCCACGAGGTTCTTCAAACCCTCGAATAGTGTATGATTTGTTGCTGTTAATACGGCTATAAATTGCAGCTATTGGTATGCATGGAAGGAATTTTCTAATAACTCTTGTATTTGTTCCTGCACGGAAATAACTTCATAATATCCATTAAATATAATAATGATATTTATTTAGTATATATATTTAATCCGGTATTCATTTGATAATATGTGAATTAATGACACATTTCTCGGGATGTCAAACGGATAAAACTTCATTTTGCAATATTGGGTGGTGGTATTTACCCACCTTGCACAATATATTCAGTGCCGGACTGGGCCCACCTGTCCACCTGTCCTAAGCTCCTTAAAAAGTGGGCCTGATCCTATAAAGAAAAGAGAGGAAAGAAAAAAAAGATAAAAAAAGAAAAGGGAAAGAAAGGAGAGGAGGAAGAAAGGAGGGCGGAGAGGACAGGACACAGGTCTGAAATGCTTGGAAAATGGGTTTGCGGTTGTCAATTTTCAAAATTTCCCGGGGGTGGGGGTGGGGTGGGACAACCAGAGCCCCCCCCCCCTCTCGATCTTACACTTTCACCAATATGCAGACAGCTTTAATTAGTTCTGATGAAAAATCGCTAAATGGTGTTTGTGTGATTATTGAACCATATTGCATAGGATATATAGGGCGCCCAAATGAATGATGATACGTCAGAAATACTTCCAGTCGGTAAACCCGCCGTCACTGTATATAGTTTTGATATATATGTAAATCAATTAATTATGCCCAAACATGGTATATAGGGAATCTCCTACGAGTCTCTTTTGATGTAAAAATAGACGAATGGGAGATTTTATTTATCACCCAAATGCTTTCTTACATGCACAAATAAATAAATATAATTCTTTGCTATCTAGATTTCATTTTTACTGAACCTGGTTACATTACGGCGTAGTGATACAGATTTTAATAGATACTTCAATTTTGATTGGCTATACACTAGAATGAATCTCATATTAATTATCCAATCAAATTACCAATGTTTTGATTTTTATCTTAATTAACATTTCGTGAAACAGGCCCCTTGAACCAATATTTTTATAACGCAAAGATAACAATATCAATATTGTTTGAAATGGGCCAATATTAAAATACAGTATTTTTGTAGACATGCATTTAGCTATTATTTAATATGTTCTTTTCGACCAATTTAATTATCCATTATTAACTCTGGCAAACATCAAACGATTAATTAAAATAGCAAGAGCAAAATCTGCTTTTTACAAGTCTTTCTTTAAGCCTGAGATGTTATCTAAATAATCAATTAGACATTAATTAACACATCCAGACCGTAATAAACTCTTTATGTCAAGGCTAGCCTTCGATGTTGGCAGATTAAAATCGTATATGCCGCTTAATGGCGGTTGATAATTAAGTCAATCAAGTGGATAATCGAGACTATGCTGTTTATATTAATGATTTGAGTAATGATGACCGAGGCTATGAATATTTTAAATGCTTTTTTCTCGGCTAATAGTGAATCAATTGGACTGAAATTTTCAGCAAATTATCTTTACACTATCAAGTTTTTAACTATTATAGTGAGAACTGCTATCTCTTTATCTTATCTCACATAATGTAACTTTAATTAAGGATATAATAGTTGATATACTGAACATGTAAATGAACATATATATAAGCATTTATGAGTTTGAGATTATCCTTTCAGTTGGACTTAACAGCCAAGTATAACACTATCAAGTTTTGTATTCAGTAATAACATTTTCTTCTCAGACATGAAATGAAAGTCTTACTTTGCTGCACTGACTGAGATAATGAATACCAGATTACGCCGTACAGTCTGTTGTGAGGAGAGAGGAAAATTTTGAAAAGACAGTGGCACTACTGTATACATTTATTTTGAATACCAGCAACCATGCGCTAGTCCACGGTTTTTCATTGCTCCCGTAATCTGGAAAAACCTAGTAACACTGTTGAATGTACATTTGAGAAAACAAAGGAAAACTGTTTTGTTTCAGAATTAAGTTACTGAATATAAAACCAATTTTATTTTGTCTTTTAAGATGAAGATAATTAGAAGCCGTTTCAGTGAACGAGAAATATGGGTCTAACTCAATTTTAACCAAAATTTGACGTGCTATGTTTTTCCAGATTACTGAGATACGGGAGATTGTCCTTGACAGGCCATCCGCCTGCACCACCGCGATAACATTTCAAAGATGGACATTCCAGCCCTTATTCCGCTATCAATACGATTGCATATAGATAATATCAACGATATAAGTATTTAATAAATATTATCAAACCATCTTTTGTTGATAAACTTAGATTGCATGATCAGATGAGCATCGATTTTTAAGATAATTTTAAAATGTAATTTAAGCAATCTAATTGAAATTCAGATCTATATTTCGTTTTGGTTTTTTATAATTTCGATGGCCTACACTACATGTAGATCTAACAAGTTATAGCGGGAGGTCATGTTCAGCCAGTTTAGTTGTCAAGCACGCGACATTTGACCCTATAACCTCAGTCATTCGATTAACCAATGTTGCTTTGTTTTGATTTCTATCGCTGATTACCCACAATTCCGCGCTAAAAGGTCAAACCCTCGATTCGACAGACAATTTGATTGGCAGGCCCCTCATTTCAAGCAGAACACGAGTTAAATAACAAGTCTTTTAGATCCTAATGTAGTAAAAACAAGTAAAACGAAATTTTGAACTATATAAACGAAACGAAATAGGATCTGCATTTTAATCAGATTGTAATTTAAGTGGAGGGGGAGGGACTTTCATCGTATTTACTTAATTTACAAACTAGTAGGTCTACTTAAAGATTCGAATAACATGTTTTACCAGAAAAAATTATGAAAGGTAGTAATTGTTGGTTGTATTCTATTGATCTATCTTCACGTGATATTGTTCCAGGCTTAAGTGTTTGAAACATTACATTTTGCCCAGGCAGCAGTGTTTCGTAATACTCATGATATAATTCTGTCAGGGTCCATTTCATTACAGGTATGGTGGGTCTGTCGTTAAGATTGAAAGGCGGTGGTGAATGATCGATGATCGTGCAAGACATGACGTCACTAAGAAATCAGTATGGTGAGCCGTGAGGATTTTGCTGACAAATTGTCGAAGAACAGACTTTTAACTATAAAAAGTATATAATGATTCTATGGGTGTATTGTTCGTACCTTTTAAACCTGATCGGAAGATGAGAACACGTAATCTTTGACTAGCGCCATTCATCAACAACCGCTTGAGAGGGAAACATCGAAAGTTTCAAATGAGAATTATCTGAGCTTTCCGGAAAGGAAGGAAAGGCGTTTATTATGGACCAAGATCCCAAAACTGTATCAAAAAACAAGTTGCAGGTGGGTATGTTGGAGATAAGACTAAAACAAGAGCATGTGGAAAATGTGGTCTATTTTCTTCCCGATGATGTGACACGCGACAACAGTAATGTTCGTTCATGTGGCTTTAATAGGAAATAAGAAATTAAGCAATCAACACACAGCGATAATAGCACCCTCGTGCTTCCCTAATTTCAAATTCTCGACTTTCAATTTTGCTTGTATAGTTTATTGTCGACTATGAACTAAGTCGTATTTTATGTATTTATTCGAATTGAAACAAAATTCGAAAGTTGACAAGGCGCTACACTAAAAACGAGCGGCGAATAGCTTGCTGTCGCTTCACATCTTTTATACTCTTCGATTTACGCGTTCCGGACCGACGAAAAATAGAAATTACGAATGGTAGTTTAAGGCTTCCATAAAACACCATTTCAGGTAATCTGCTTGTTCATTCTTAATGGCTACACATATTTGGAGAGCCATTCTTGCAATTTATGGGTATTTTAATTGTAGATGGTGTTTTCAATTGTATATAGTTCCATGAGTTTGATTTTTTTTTTCTGCATTTCTTTTATTTGTAGGTTGCCAATGCTAATGTAGGAAGTTGCTCCAAGAAATCTAATCAACACGAACAATATGTATTACATGGCAGCAGTGCACGTCCTTCGGCCGCAAAGGGGAACATAGAAGGTGATGAAGATCAGCGAAGTTCTATTCTGTTTTGAACCATAGTTCAGTTGATTCCGATACATGTTCGAACCTAATATGAATATTACAGACGGGGTGTTTGAGTTTAACGCTAATGAATCTAAGCATTGTGAAAGGTGAATCTCTAAATGGAATATCAGCCCCAAAACGGCCCATTTCAGCTCAGTATTAACAAAGATATGACCATTTGAAAATTCAATCGACCTACGTTGCTCCTTATGTAATAAGAAGACCTCCACCTATTTTTATTTGCCACGAATGAATTGAAGGACACGTTTTAAATACGATCAATTTTAAGCAGGAGGATAATTCAGCTTTTGTGTATCGATTTTGTATTTTTAAATAGAATTTTGGTATTTTAGCTTTCGAAAATGTCTGAGGTGTTTGATTATAAGTTAGTCATATATCATAGGTTTGTCAAGTATTTTTTGACTTAAGTGGGGCGAATTCCTAGTCACCTCCTCACAACTTTATTGCTTCTTAAGCCCCGTTTACATGACGAAATAATACAAATATGTGCATATTTGCATATATGTATTAATTACTCACGTATGCAAAAGTATATTTGCTAAGCGTTCACATGTTATATAAGCATTCACAGTAAATATGTAATAAAGTGTTTAGATGCCATTTAGTCATGGAACGGATAGCAAGGATTCGTCGTCAAAGAACCTTTCCATGTAAACTTAGTGCTGCAATTATCATAGGAATGTCTCGTGACAGAGACACGTGGATGAAGCCAAGGTTAAATGACTGGTATACTTAACAAAGCCCTAGTTGCTTCATCATCCCATGCGATTCCGCGACTTTTGCGACCGACTTTACCTCAAGACATGTTGCTGACTATTGACAGACTACTAATGACGTATTTGTTTTACCCAAAACACCACTCAACATCATATATTTAGCGATGATGCAACTGATAATGAGATATACACACATGCAAATAATGCTGAGCGTTTATATGACACAATCTGCACAAATACTTACCCTAAATACTTTTGCATATATACAAATATACTTTTGTATCTGGTCAAGACTAGGTGCAAATTTGCACCTGCAGTATTTTTACACATGTATGCAAATGCGTTTACATGACGAAATTTGCATACATGAGTAATTTTGCATATATGCAAAAGATTTGCACGTGTGCAAATGTCGTCATGTAAACGGGGCTTAATCTAATATTCACCCGTAAATTGTATTATATATTTAGTAATGTGAGTTGATGCTTGTAATCAAACATTTAAATTAATTGAATTCAAAAAGAGTAATTGTTGTTATTTAATTAAGAGGCAATTTTGTCTCACAAGGAAGTCAATTTGCTATCCTTTCAAAGGTTCTCTAGAAAATGCATTTTGTTTGTTTTGGCGATACCCGGAGCAAAGTTATTTCTGTTGTATTTCAATGTTCGGTCGATTTGATTGTTATAAGATACGCATTTCGCAGGAATTAAGAAATGCACTGGAATTTGGGCGGTTTCTGGATAATTGGAACGTTTCCCATCGATGTCATATCATTGTACGATTATGGAAGGGGTGATGAATTTACTTCCAAAGAAGGGTCAGTTATCATCAGGGGCGTACATATCGATTTCGTTTGGGGGGGTGTTTAGCCAAAATGCGACAGACTGATGCACATACCCCCGCCCCACACACCAGTGGTACTACAAACTGGGCAGTTCACTATAATCGTGAATATGATAGTGCTGAGACAGTATAAGACAACTGACGAGTAGAATAATGATTTTAAAATGGAATCGAGCGCCGCACTCGCGAAAAAATTTCAGATATGCAACCGAGTAGAAGAATGATGTTATAATTTAATCGCGCCGAAGGCGCGAAAAAAAATTTCAGATATGTAACAGGGCTTTTAAATATTTAGGACTGGGGTTGATAAGAAATGGGACAGAATCTTGAGGCTTATTTGTCAATTTCGCTTGTTTTATGATTGTATGTTTATTTCATTAATTCATTTAGTCGGAGACCGACTGCGGTGAGTACTTTTGGTTTGAGACCGACTATTTTTTGCCGTGGTAGAAAACATTTTATAGAACAACTACTCACAACAGAATAAGAGTGACAAGCAGACATGGTTATTTTATACTATAGTTTTGAGTGACGTATGCAATTTAGGCACACGTATTCCCGCAAATACATAGCATTTGGGATCTATTCTGGCATTGTTTTTGAGACCGACTGCAGTGACTGCACTTATTTTGTGACCGACTATTTTTCTCCCTTCGTGAAATTTTGTTGTTAGACCAATTTAACATACTTACAACAGAATAAGAGTGACGTATGCAATTTAGGCTCACGGATTCACGCAAATATACAGTATTTGGGATCTTTTCTGGCATTGTGTTTGAGACCGACTGCAGTGACTGCACTTATTTTGAGACCGACTATTTTTCTCCCTGGGTTACATTTTGTTGTAAGACTAACATTATACTCACAACAGAATGAGAGTGAAACACAACATCTTTTCAAAAATGATAAGTTGACAAGGTTATTTTATACTAAGACTGCTCCTATTTTGCGACCGACTGCACTGATTTTGCAACCAACTATTTTTATACTAAAGTTTTGCATGAGTAGCGTGACGTATACAGTGAGTACTTATTTTGATACCAACTACCTCTACTTTGTGACCGACTGCACTAATTTTGCGACCGACTATTTTTTTTGCGTGAGTAGCGTGACGTATACAGTGAGTACTTATTTTGATACCGACTACCTTTACATTGCAACCGACTGCACTGATTTTGCGACCGACTATTTTTATACTAAAGTTTTGCGTGAGTAGCGTGACGTATACTTATTTTGATAACGACTACCTCTACTTTGCGACCGACTGCACTGATTTTGCGACCGATTATTTTTTTTGCTGGGGGGGGGGGGGTACCACCCCCCACACCACCCACACACCCCCACATTTACGCCCCTGGTTATCATCCATGATTATTGGGACGAGTCTTTCTTAGATGTCCATAAAGGAAGCCAAGACTTTGTATTGAGCAATTGCATGTTTGAAAGGTAAAGTTAAAAACTATAGACTCGATGCTTGTGTGAATAACAAACTATTGATTTATTGTTGGAACAATCAGATGATCCGTTCTTCTCTAACGTCCTAAAGGAGTTGTTATATTTATTATTTTGGAATACAATATTTACATTAATTTGATGTATGTATTGTCGGCATCAAAACCTTGATCAAATCAGATGCTTGTATTTCTCCTATGGCACTTAAAGGGGTAGATCTGTTCTTTGGTGCATGTATTGATCAAATCAGATGCCTGTATTTCTCCTATGGGATTTAAAGGGGTAGATCTGTTCTTTGGACCTCAAACTTTAGATCTAATAGCGTTTGATTGTAACTGTATGATCGGTTTGAATGGTTCATCATTAACACATTAATACTTTTACAACATCCTTTATCGACTGGAATTTGCCCATATATAACGGATAATGAAAACTCCTTGCATTTTTCACCTTTTTAACTTTATTCTATCCATGTTGATTAGAAGAACAATCCATACATTATACGGTTGTAGTGCCTGTATTAGCTTCCGTTCCGTCCCTGCATGGTTTCAAAAGTTGACATGAAGCTTATTTTTTGACATTTAAAGGACAAATCGGCTTTGTTATATCCGTCGAAGTCAGGATTCAAGGCAGACAAAACTGGGTTTACCGTGGAATCTGTGGGTCTTTTCTTTCACACACCAATAGCTAATTTAAAATTGTTTGTCTCTTCTCCATCAACTCATTTTACGTTGTTTTTGAAACTATTTGTTATGGAAGGGGAGCTGTTTTGCTTACCCGATTCGTGAATTGTAGTTATAATTCTTAATTTACGTTGCATGTTTAAGTTTATCGTTTGTAATGTTCTTATAGTGCATATTGGTATTAATGGCATTAATAAACCGTAGAAAGAATCCATTAACTATTTGGATGAAGAGCTCAATCGACTTGATCTCTGAGTTATTGTATACAGACAAAAAGACATTAGATCTGGTTGCGAATTGGTAAATGAGCATGTGTTAAGTTTGTGAGGCATCGGTCAAACTGATTTAATTGACGGTTTACAGTGGATTTATCTCGGATCTCGACAATTCGCTAAAAGTTAGGTTTATACCGTCCAAAACATCACTTTGTCCTGCTGTATGATGTGTTATGGCATCTTTACAATATGGTTATAAAATAAAATTGATATTTTTTTATTTTCTTTGGGGGGGGGGGGGGTAAGTAGAAGGTAGAGGTTTGTAATACTGTGGAAGGCGGTAATACATTTTGATGCCCCGCTACCCCCATCGCCATGGAATAAAACCGATGTATTCTTTCAGATCATTAGAAAGTTATCCCTGACTTTATATTCCGATTTTGGTTGCACTTTACTGTTCATGACTTTGAACCCTGAACGAAATATTGGAACACGTGATCTTTGAGTTGCGTCATTCATTAACATCGAAACAGTGAGGGTAGAAAAGAAATTAAAGATATATTATGAGAGATAGATAAAGAGCTGGCTGTTTGCAATATAATGGTTAAAACTGGATAATGTAAAGGGAATTTGCTAAAAGTTTAAGTCAAATTGATCCAACATGAACCAAGAATTTAGCGATTGGATTTTCGGCCTAGCCTCGATCATCGTTACTAACGTCGGTACGATAAAAACATAGTCTAGGTTATGGTCTGGATAAGTAAATTAATGTCGAACTGATAATTTAGTAACAATTGAGTCCTAAAGAAAAACCTACAATGGGCAGATTTAGCGCTTGCATAATGTGGGTTTAACTACTGCACAGTTAGGTTTTAGCATTTTGTTGCAACAAATTAAATAAAATTTGTCCCATCCCCCTTTTATATTTTCACTTTTTTCTGCAGTCATTCCGACATATTTTCACTTCCGATCCCACATCTGTAGAAGTGAAACCTTGCGACCAGTATATTATATATAGTACAATAGAGACTGCTAGTTGATATCTATTCTTTGTATATTAGAAATAACAGAACCAAAGAACTTGGGGGGGGGGGGGGTCCCGTCTGTCCGGGTCGAAAAAGTTCGATTTAAAATCCACTTCCGTTTAATTGAAATCAGAAACGAACAGAAGAGTTTACTTTAACCAGTACTTATTTTATTATTGAATCTAATCTTATACAAAAATGCAATTTCAAAAATATACAAAATGCCCATCTCATAATATCACAAAATAGCGTAACAAACAAAGTAAGCATTAAGCTCAATAAAGAAAGTGTAAGTCGTGGTATTTGAAGATAAATACAACATCAGGTCTCAGAAGACATTTATTCTGGGTTTTTATAACAAAAGTATTAAATTTCTTCCATTATATTATATATGTTTCATTTTACAGATCATCTTACTTCAGTGATCTGAAGACAATGTCGAAAGTTTTTTTCATCAGTATATAAAATTGCGAAAATGTCGAAACGAACAGAAGAAATTACTTTTCTCTGGGACTAATATGGATTGAGTAGTACTGTGTTGTAGTTGTTATACAGTACATGAATAAAATGACAGACAATCCTTGTTATTATATTAACCATAAACAGTGCAGAGATTATAAATAATCCTTTCATGCCAGAAAGTTATTAATCGTGATTATTGTTCCGTATTTATCTTAACACAGCTCTTACGTCGTGTCTTTAAATACCTTAACTGATGACAAGTTCCATTGCTTTTTATGTACGGATTACGTATATAATGGATAAATTTATTTCACACTTAAAGATGCATAACGTAAGAATTAGATAAATATCTAGTCGTTTTTGCCTAAGTCGTGGTTATCTCTTTTAACGTTAAACTCTTAAATTACATCATTGTTCTAAATCTACTTGAAATCGGGACCCTCCGATGGCCAAGATATTTATCATGCGCTTGTCATATTAATTAATGGTCAATAATAATTTATATAAAATTTGAAAACACAATAAATACCTACACTAGGCAGACTTGGCTCTTATTTAATAAGGCATGTTTAAGAATAAATAAAGTTGTTAATTGTTTAAAGTTTTGACCATACTATCATTGTATGTCCACAAAAAACAAATCAATTATGTATCCAATTCAATACATAAAATATCACACAATTCAATTTGCTTGACAGGTTTGGTCTACAACAAAATAATATGGTAGTATGTAATTATCTGTGAGAGAAGTTATATTTCTTTTTAATCGCTAATGAATTGTGTTCGCGTGAGCACTACACGACTTCCGTTGTAGTCCGTTGTTTTGTCTGTCAATGATTTCGAGAGAACACTGGTGATATGGCTGGTAGAATAACATCTGGATCGCCTTTAGGGTTTTGTGATATTGAGTCCCTAGAGTTTGAAATGTCTGACAACCGATCTGTAACTAAATATGTGTTGAGTTCGAGTCGCTCGTCCTTCACACTTTCAACAGTTCGTGATTTTTTCACAGCTTCATTTTTTGACGCCGATTTTTTGGCAATTGAAACCGGACGCCTGAGATTGTCTATTTTGCTCTGACGACTATCTATCTTGTTGGCAGCTAAATAGTTGATTTGCACTGGTCTTTTATTCATGGGTTTCAGATCTACACTTATATTATTAGAATTGCTGCGATTCACGACAGTTGTGATGACCGGCGTCTCTGATGACGAACAGGTTTTGTCCGATCTGCTGTTTCGTGATTTTGGCGCTTGGCGGGTGGGATTCAAATGTTTTCCCAAACGAACATACACGCTACTCTTTCCGTTAACATTGGAGATGATTTCTGTTTCTATCGTAGATTTTTGTGGTGAGAGCAGTTTATTGATGTTTGATAATTCATCACTCATTGTTTTTTTTTCCTTTTTTTCCTTTCTGAGCCAGGTTGGATTGGCACATAGTACTCGTTGTATATTAGTAGTTTTAAAGACCGAACGTCTCACCGGGGTATAATCTTCACTTGCATACACAGCAGTTGGTATTTGAATAGGTGTTTTCTTTCCTGCAAAGTAAATGAAAGGCACAAACATTTATTAATGTAGATATAAATTTATGGTAAACAGTGTGTTTTATTGGTGCTTGCAAGAACTGTCATTTCATATGGCGACAGAACTGTGATATAGTTTCATTAATACAAAATACGAAAACAATGAATAGAAATGAAATGTAGTTGACGTCCTGTTTTTCTGCACCAACTGTGGGTATGAATACGGGCATACGCCATGTAGTGTTCTATATATATATAATATCATGAAGGTCATTTTGCCAGGAAGGCGGTATTTCTGTTAATCGAATTCCAACTGTCATAGGTTCTTTTAAGTGTAGACATCACTTTGGTTTTTTGTTCCATCCGAACGAATAGATGCTGTACCTTGCCAGCCCCCCACCCTTACTGCACCCATTGGCTCGGATAAGACATTTAATATATGCACAACCTTGTACAACATCGGACTTTTATCATATAAATTACGGAATAAAATATAGGGAATAATGAGGAACATGGGTATATTTAAACTAAGTCCTCTACTTACCATCCACCGCCACTGATGTGTCTTGAGAATCATCCGAGGAATTTTTATCATTGTCTAGTTCCGTAACAGTAATATCCTTTTCTACTCTGGGCGATGTTATTTTGGGTGATCGCTGGCTATTTGCGATAATATCTGGAATATCATTATTGCCTGGTTCACGACGTCGTAGAAGTTTCACACCTGTTGGAACCATACCCGCTTTTCTGTGCGGTAAATCCTATGAAAACAAGGTGCTACATATTAACACAATAAAATCGTTGTGGCAAAACAAAAATGATAACGTTTTAAAATATATGTTTCTCGCCAGTTCACAAGTACGTAATGTTCCGTCTTTAGAAATTATTTAACTAATATTTCATTTAATTGTCTCAATATCCTACAGAGGCAATTAAAATAAACGAACATTTCTAAAACAAGGGAATTTATAACCGTTATGTAACTGGTTTTCTTAAGCTAACGAGTTTTGAGTTTAGAATCAAACCAGAAAGAAATACATTACAGATTTATTATTGAATGTCATATGTCAACCAGGAAGTGTGCAGTTTAATTTGTTACATTCTTTTAAGTACGATTTTAGGTGTTGAAATGCTTGCCAGGCAACGAATATATTCCTACTCGCATATTATTTAAGACAGACAGCAAGGATGCTAAGAAATACGTTATAGATAAATTATTGGATGTCATGTCACCAGGTGCGGATCCAGGATTTTTTGCAGGGGGGGGGGGGGGGGTCTAGGTTTGATAATTGCTTAACTAATTGCGCTCAACCGATAATTTGGTAAATTAGATTCAATTTGGTTCATTCTGATGTATTTCCGGAAGGTAAATTCCAAAATAACAGGTCTAAATCGCCAATAAAATCGCATAAAAAATTTTTCAAGCCTGAGCAGGGGGGTGGGGGGTCCGGACCCCCTGGATCAGCGCCTGGTCACCAGGATGTGTGCTATTAGAATAGTTAGATTCTTTAAAGTTCGATTTTAGCTGCTAAAATGGCTGCCAGGCAACGAATATATTCCCACTCGCAGATTTTTGAAGGCAGTCAGCGAGGATGCTGAAGATTTCTGTTTTGTCCAAGAAATAGCAAATTTCAACAAGTTATTGAATTTCAACAAGGTTTTAATGATGGAAGAAAGCCAATTGAATGTAATATATAATAGGACCTGAGGGTGACTACAAATTATCAGTGACATGGGTAATAATAACTCCAGCTATAATTGGTGCGCGATAGAGGCAATGAATGATGCGCAACTCTGAATGTCGATACGATAACTTCCCTTCGACAAGTCGAACAATCAAAGCAATACAATTAAACGACAGATATGAAGGGTTGTTTTCCATCTGTTCACAAGCTTTTCCAGAAACGTAATATATTCCTGGAAGAGACAGTCCTAGAATGATGAAAATCGGTAGCCTCTTTCGCGTAAACAATGAATTTGGGAGGGCGGGGGGGGGGGGTGTAACTCCGAAACAGGTCTTCACAATAAATAAAATTTGAAAAATCGCTATCAACAACTACAACCCTTCTACGAGCTTTTGTTAGAGGACCACAGAACGCTATATACATGCATGTATATCGATTACGTTCGTTCTCTCGGTGATCCAATTCTTTGCATCAACGCTTTTTAAAAAGGGAGTGTAACTCTGAAAAGGAGTGTAGCGAAAAACTGAATATCAAAATTATTTATCAGTAATTAATTGTCTATCCAAAGAACTCTTGTCTTTATCTTTCTGTATATGTTCAATTACTAAATGACATTCAAACAGTATAAAGTGTTCGTCCTCTAATGGACCCAAGAATATTGGTAAATGAATATTGGTGCTATATCTTACATGGAAGACCAGGGATATTTTCGTTGGTTCCATTAAACGACTGTCTACTGCCGGAACTTTTCCCTTGACTCTTGCGTCGGCGTTGTAACGTCGTAATTTCTTCAAAAATAATTGGTATGTGGCGTTAGCTGCACTGGGAACATTTCCGGTACAAAAGCGAATGATTTCATTCATTCTGAAGCCAAGGTTGTGACACATATGTTTTAATAAATTGCTGTCTAGTTCGTCTGTTCTCAGCTTATTTGGACAAGGATGTCGTTCAAAGAACCCACTTTTACCTGCAATTAAAATAAAATTATGGACGTTACATATCTGGCTATTAGTTCAAGAATGATGTAATTACTTTCAGTATTTTCAACTCCGACAGTAATTATCGGAGAATGTTCAAATGTTTTTGTTCGCCCATGAACAGTAACAGTGTGAATAAATATCGGCTGATAACGGATTAATAGAGAGGGACACAAACCATGGAGTGTGCGATGAGGGTAATGCTCCGTCAAAGCTTGTTCTATGTGCACCCCATCTTATATACAGCACATCTGCTGCTCCTTGTCAACCCCCTCCACCAAACAAACAATCACACTACTAACAGAGGTTGGAAAAACGAAAGGAACTTTCTTGGTTAAAACCAGGGTCGAATCACAGACTCCCTGGTGAGTGGACTAGTCTTTTTCGGTCACCGTGGCTCCCTACCGACGGAAGAGCGGGCTAGGTTACCTCTATATTTCAATGTAGACGCATAAATTTGCAAAAGGTTGCTACACCCCTACTATGACGTCCAAACGAACGATATTTCTCTTCAATATTGAATTTGAAAACAAAATTTATATAATTAAATTAGTTTGTCTATACCCAGACTGTTTCAGTGTCCCTTTTATTAATGGCTATCCTAAGTGAATGGCAAGTTGGTGTAGATATTATAATAATTGGTGATTAATTGGAAAACAAATTGATGTAGATATTACAATAATTAGATATTAATTTTGGTTTCATTAATATAATCATAATATAAAGACAGCCGACATTTTGTTGATTTAACTATTGCCTTATTAAAGATGCACGCAAATAGATATTTCTGTAAAAGCGTGGATATGCGATATAGAAAACACCATCAAAGTCACATAAAAAATTGTTTAAGCCTTCAGCATTAGACAAAATGACTCCGATAATGCAATTTGAATAACAATACCATTAATGCTTTATGAGCTTTTGATTGGGTAATTATCATAAAATGGACAGGAAAATAAATGAAAAATTATAAGACTCAACTTAAATACAAGAACCAGGAAAACAGATAATAAATAAGTCGACGATGAGGCTGACGCTCCGGGTCTCAACCCCAAAATAAGCAGATAACACATATTAATCAATTATACATGTATCTTTTTTTAAAAAAAAAACCCAAACGGCAATAAATTTGCTTATTTGAGTAGAAAATCCCCACGATCGACTTTAGTCAAACTTCATCACTCTCCCTCAGTTAGAATGAAAAGTTATTGTGTCGAAAAACATCGACTAATTAAATGTCGCATTTCTGCTAAGTCTTAATGGAAGATTTTAATCATCAGTCAAGATATCCACCTAATGAACATTGTTACACTATTATTACATGAATGTTTTAAATATGGTCTGACTCCAACAATAACATCTGAGAATTTTTCTATGACGTTTTATTTCGTAAGAATAACTGGAAGTTAAGAACACATGTTTATAAGCAATCTCATTAAAACACAGATCCTATTTCGTTTCGTTTTTTACAGTTCAAAATTTCGTTTTATTTGTCTGTCCTACCAGGATCTGGAACAGCTGCTTTTTAATCTGCGTTATGGATAGCATGGGGGATTAGGCAATGAAACCACCCGTTACGGCGACTCTTGGCGTGTAATGCACGGAACTGTGGGTAAACCATTAGAAACGTCTACGATGATTGATTAATTATTGTCTGGCGTCATAGGATCAAAGGCCGCTCGTACGACGCCTGACGTGACCTTCCAATACAACAGGTCAGATCTCCATATTGTGTAGGCCATCGAAAGTACAAAGAACGAAACGAAATATAGATCTGTAGTTGATATCTTTTAGTTTACATTCGTAACAAACATCTATATGACCTTAGAGCATTCTACGCAGAGTTGTTTTTTTTCCAACGCCTTGACCCATCAAATCGCTTATTTATAATTAGTCTAAGCAAGAAATTGTCATCACGGCACTGACGTATTGAAACTATACTTCCAAAATAGCATGCAATCATTTTGTGTATCGCCCCTCTCCCGGACAGGGGCGACATCAATATGCGTCCACATCAAAATGTGGGCGTATGAAAGGACTATATTGACGTTTCTTATTATCCGCTGGGACAGCATTGTTTTTTTAAAAAAAAAAAAAAAAAAAAATATAAATCGTGTCGATAATCGCGATTCTATAAGCACGCATTATGTAGTATTTAAATTAAAGACGTGCCTTGCGTGGTTCGATTTTAAGTATATTATTTAATGAAAGTTCAATACGGGCAGCCCTGTTCCTGCTTGCAATTCCCCCGTGATTCTAATTTCATATGTCTTATCATAATTAACAACAGTACCACAACGTAATGAATGGAACCATCATTAATTTTTACCACCAGGGAAATAAAATCGATACGACATATCCGACGTCATATCACGTGTCTTACCTTCTGACAACCAGACGTGTTTCATTGCGTCGGTGATAGTCACTCTCTTGGCAGGATCCGGGGTTAACAACTTCCTCAACAAATCTCTACATTCTATATAAAATAAACAAAAATTCACGAATATTATAAAGTAGTCCACAGTCTCAAATATGTGTGCTAATAAAAGTTGAACATACTTGGCTGAATTTTATATCTCTGATGATCGATTTGCCCAAAATAAAACATGCACCTGATATTATTTATTCGCTTATTTATCGATAAAACCCTTAAAAATACCTTCTTTGGCATGGCAATTAGAATTTAAAATAAAGAGTAAAGCCAGGCTGACTCTTGCACGACTTTTGGCCACGATTTTGTCGAATTGGCACGAGGAGTTCACGCATAGTTTGCGCATTGTTTACGAACTTCCCGCATTGGCACGACGAGTTTGAGCAAATCGGACGGTGTCGTGCCGACTCGAGTCGTGCCAATGCGCAAACTGATCCCGCAGTGAATATTCGCTTGGCCGATCCCGCAGTGAATATTCGCTTGGCCGCTACAATCACTGATAAGCATGGCATCGACGAGGCTTAATGAGTACGGCATATTAACTTTTTTACTCCGACAAATTAAATTCTCAAACATTTTTTTGAGGTAAGAGAAAAATAAATAAAGACGTTTGAAGTATTTGTAGTTAAAAAATATTTCCTATTTAGTGTAAATGGGTATTGAAATGAGTAAAATGCATCATTTTGCCCGAAGCAGTTAGGTGTTAAGTAAACATTGCACGAGCCGTTGAGCCAATGACTACGGCGCGTGCAGTCAACGCACGTGTTCTGGAGAGTCATGTGTTACAGAGATAATTCGTAAGTAATTCTCTGTGAAACAGATTGGCCAATGCGTGCCACGGAATCGTGCAAGTGGCAGCCTTGCTTAAGTCGTAGTTCCGCTGTGCCGGCAAAATTTACACCATAGCACGCTGCATGGATGCATGGCGTATGTACCCGTCTTCATTGGCCCAGATACAGCAGAGACGTAGGACAGTAGGCCACATTTCATTTCGTTTCTTTACGCGTCGGACTGCAGAAATTTGAAAATTAACTGAGTTGAATTATAGGTTTGTTTGTCTTGATGTTATGGTCGTTAACCACCCTGATTATTAACAATATATTATTCAAAAGCTAAATTGAAAGTTGCAGGTCTTTCTTCGGGCCTAAAATGTTATAATAAATTAGTAATAAGACACGTATTAACATACAAGACCATAATCAACTATCGGTGCCATCGAGGTTAGGATAATACACAATCAATTCACACATCTTGTCAAAACTAGAGTGATAACTTGGTTCAGAAGAAAGTAATTTGAATGAAATTTTCAACATATTCATTTTACATTATCTATTTTTGAACTTTTATAGCAAGAGCGGCCAGCCCTTTATCTAACTGTTGTATAGTGTATCTTTACTGATGCTATGCAGAGTTGTTAGTGCAATCGGTATACCCAGTTAAACTTTTTTGAATATTTTCCAATTTTAAGAATGCCTGCCTATAATATTTACAAGTATTAAATCTACAATCTTCGTTACACATTGGTTGTGCTATTGCCATTAAGCTAAAGAATTTAATAGAGATAGGAATATTTACATGTTTAAAAATTTCAATATGAATACAGATTGAACTTACCGTGGGTAAGATTATCGGGTGTGGGGTTTATCTGTCCTATAATCATCTTATTATGTAGAGCTTTTATATTAAATGGTTCGACCGTAAATGGTAAACTTCCAGTCAGCATGGCAAACATATTTACACCACTAGAAAATATCAACAGAATACATTAATTCTAAGCTAAACTTAACCTTAATAATTGACATCTGAAAATATTTTTCTCATCAAAATAAAGTACAACGAATATGAGTCGGAAAAAACTTTAATTACGGTATCTGACTTAATTGTATTGCACCGAGTTTATTACGTTCGTTACCCATGCATTCGTCTGTACCGTTGTTTCAATATTGCTCAAGTTCTCTTGACTTTCAAAGTAAACTACATCTAGGCATCATATTTCGCTTGACTATGATTGATTAATACTCACGAAAATGATTTGAATATAATTGCTACAATTATTATATTTTTTTAATGTGTTGTATAGTTTATATGACAGTGACATCCAATTCCAACGGTCATCGAGCATCAGGCAATGAAATTTGATATAACAATAATGATGCTCTTTGAGCATTTATAATAATAGAAGAGCAATGAATGAAAAATGTGTGCAACTTAAATACAAGAACCATTACTTACCACGTAAAACAGATAATGGATACAAATATAATTCATAAATGAAAGAAATAAATAAGAAAAATGAAAAAATAATAACCCTTTGAAATACTTAGTTGATAAACGGACCGACTAATTATACTACAGCACATATTTAGAGAATATAAAAAGACTATACTAACGTTACCTTCGGGTGTATGTATTTAAAAACCCAAACAATTTGAAAGGTCTATAGCATAATAAAATAAATAACCAAAGTATGACAAAATTCCAAGGGATGCAGTTTCAATCAATTACAAACCATGCATAAAGCATTCTTAATCCATCCATACGAGAAACAGACTATTTATTTCAAGTTATTTGTGAGATGTAAGGAACATCAATGGTGACTATTATACAACTTCGCCTGTGGACAGTCTTTAATAAAATATAGCAAATGGTGCTTTTGCGTGTGGTAGCAAAAATGTGATGTTAGGTTCAAGCAAATCCTTATTTTGCACAATAGTTAAAATTCCACCGATTTGAAAGTGGAAATACAATAAGCTATTTATGTCGAATATTTTCATTAAAAGCGAGTTCACTTATACTCTTTAGGCTATGAACCAGCAATCTACTCTGGTGTCACCGCCGCCAACTTGGATATTGCGCCTTCCCGCTCCTCCCCCAACAAAAATCACTTCCTAGCACCTGTCTAGTCATTTACCAGAGGGTGCTAATCGACAGCTGTATCAGTGAAAAAACATTTCAAATAATAGATCTAATAAAGTTTTAAAGAAGGAAGTTATTCGAAATTGTATTAACCTATTCAGTTGGTATTTTGATATTGAGCAATATCATCTGTTTGGTAAATGGGCCAATTATTACGGGGGAACATTAATAATAATCAGCGTATTACCTGTAAAGGAAGTTACTTCTTTCTTCCTTGTTGATTTCGCAATTTATCTCTCAAAAGGCCCTTATTTTTTGTTTGTTTTTAAGGAAAATGAACTTTATGTATTTCTTGCACGCACAAAAAAATGTCTTGGTTGATATTTACTAATATTTATTCATCAATAATGAAGAGTGTGTAACTGTATTAGTGTTCTTTAGCTTTGAAGGTAACTATATCATCCACCCAGGAAATTATAGAGACAGGATTCAGTCGCACCGATCCTCGATCAATGCCGAGAAAAAAAAACGTATGGTATCTGTTTAATACGTTGACAATAACAATATATTAACCACCCTCTACAACCATACAGCTTAATACAATGCTAAACTGGGCCCCATTCGAAATATCGTGAATTCTAACTTCTACTAAAATGAATGTGTTTTTTAATTTGCCAAGAAGTATATAAGAAAGATTATCTCTTGAACATGAATAAATAGATAGGTTTAGAGAGCTTTCTTGCATGCCAAGGTGGTAGTTAAATCAAAGGCGTGATAAGTAGATTATGTAAGTCACTCTGAAAAGGGAAACTAATCCGTTTGATCTTTCAATAACTTTGCTAATCAATTAAATACTTTTCGTAAACTGTCATCAAAATGCATGTTTAAGTTGGGTTATTCAGTGTTCCGCGGATTAAGTAAAATATCCAAATGTACGACACATGGAAGAATCACGGACGGATACCGCAGATTAAAAACTTCAAAACATAGGCATTAAACACATTTAGAAAATTCTAATCCACCATAGACACCAGGGAAATATTTGGCAAACGAGCAACAAAGAAATGTTCTTAAAAGGCATAACAATGTTTGCACAATTCATGTTTCACGGCACTGTTTTCTCCGATAGGAAACTTAAACATTCATAACAACGTGTATTCAAATCCACTAAATATTGCAGTCTAACGATGGCATCGAAATTTGATTATGGTTTGGGTAAGTTAATAAATGTATAATTAATAATTCATATACTATTTCAGGCCTAAAGAAAGACCTGCAATACGCAGATTTGGCTCTGGCATATGTTTAATGGCGTAGTTTACTGTTTAAGTCATACTTAACACAATTCAAGTTTGACGTAGACTGAAGACATAACCTTATTATAAGTTATTGCTGCATGTCAAATACTTCAATTCCAAAATAGTATTTTTTGCAATCAATCATGAAACGCTAATATCTTTTTAAAAAAATCAAATAGCTAAAATATAAATTTAAAAAAATCCGAGTTAACATGATGTGCGTTTAAAGGGTTGTCTTACAGTTTAAATGAATTAGAATTTAAATGGCATGAAATGTTGTTAATCTATCGAACTGAACATACGAACGGTGATGGAAAACAGATATTACCTCAATATAGAGGACGAGAAGTCCTAAATCAAAATGATTAAACATGTAAAAGAAATTGATAAATACACGTATACTGCTAGCTCGAGTCATTAACACTGTAATAATGATGACAATGATAAAGCACTCTTCTTAATGGCGACAAAGATAAAACATTAAGGGTATTATAACATAGTGTTGGTTGGTTGTTTGTTTTATGTTATCTATTCCTTTTTATTGTGTTATGCTTCACAGCTGGCTGAAACAACCAGAAGGCTGTGTCCTTAAGGGAACTCGCTTTTTTGTAGGAGCTATAGAGCAATTGATCATGAATGTTTCTACCTGACGCTTGCTGAGTGTATATACAATCACAAACCAGGAAGTTCTAATGGTTACGAAATAGACCAAAAGAAAATGAAATAGTGACGAGAAGAGACTGTATATGAAATCAATTCATGGGAAACAACTCTATATCGCATTCAAACTAATAAATAATAAGGAAAACTGTGTGGTCGCATTTTATGTCGAGTCAAAAACCTATAAGTCATGTCGAGAATGACACAAGTGGTATATTTTTACTTCATTAAATGCCTTGGATCTGGGTCTTATCAGTAGAGAAGATCTTTAATCTATACAACTTACAATGTGGGATCGAAACTCTGTCCCACCATCACCCTACAGTACGTGTTTGTATTTCTATCACTATTACTCTACATCATCACAATAAGAAAGTTGGGGATAAAAAAGGATATTATCTGAAAGTCACAAATAATGATCTAGCGTGTCTGTAAAACATTTGCTATACATGTCCAGACTTGGCAGTATAAATTAATTCACTATCTAATGAACTACTGAAAATAAATGGCATGTATTTTATATGGTAGATGTATATATCTTTATTCAGGTAGGCCTATACAAGACACCATTTTGTATTATTCTCGTGAATTAATTAGTATTTGTTTCAATCTAGGCTTATTAATTTTAAGCTCTCTCAATCCCTTCTTTTAAGAAATTTACTAACCCCACCCCACCCCAAACTTTCAACTTAAAATAGATGCGAGTTATTGACAATACTAAATGACAGAGAAAGTAAATGAAAGGCCATTCACATTTTGGTGAAAATAAAACTCAGCCTTTGAAATATTAATTTACGCCGAATAAAATTGATCTCGGTAAGTACAAATTTTATCTTCAAATCTCTGTTGATGTAGTTTGTAAATGACAATATTGGCGGAAAGTACGTACATTGGTTATCGACTGTGCTATCAATTGTTGTAAAGTTTGGATTGATGTGGAACAAGTTATGTGGTGTGTTTGTAAAAGGGGAACAAATATCCATGATGAAGAGGATACTATGTGATGAATGACGATCAAAGCTGTATTGTCCGAGAATGCGAATAACATGGCTCTCGTCTTTTTAAACAAAGAGTCACAGAGACAATTTTGTTTCCAATTTCGAAATAAAGACACGATCAAATGTATTGTACATAATGTAAAGAGATTTATTCAGAAAAAAACAACAGAGAACAAATTTTGAAAACGATTAACAGGAATTAAAAATATGCCCTATCCTTAGTTTTGTGACGAGTAATCAAATAACAGGCTTTGAGGCAAGAAATAAGTACACGCAATTATTGAATGCTGAGAGTCAATACAATTCAGCGAAAAAATACACCTTTCGGAAAAAAATGCAGACCGTCAAAAATGTCGCCCTGGCATGTAATATTTTGTAAATATATAATTACAGCTTCACCCTGTGACTTGGTTTTGCTTCTTTTTGTCCTCGAGAGAAAATAACTACAAATATATTTCCGGTACAAAAATGGCAGTAAGCCAACGAATAAATATTAAAAGCTCGCAAATTAAACATTAAAACACAAAACTATACCACCGAGTGAACATTTCGGAAAGGCAAATTTGATGTGCTCCCCTTGTTGAAAAATGATCAATTCTATGGAAAGCTAAAGAAGCCATATTTATAAATATAAATTTGTTTTAGTTCTTTTATCCATAATTCAAACAAATTCACCCGTCCAGAACCATACCATGTAAAATCATAAATATGTGTAATAAGACAAGATTTTTGACTGAACCATTTTATGACTTTACTGAACATGGTCACATTTCAACATGAATTTATTTGCAACAGCTTACTGATATACATACATGTGATTTATACATAGCGACATAACACACCATGCTAAACTGTGGTTGTATGATTCCTTACTACAGAAAGACGTTTCAAGTAATCTCCGTGAATATAATAAATATAAGCTTCCATCGGTTCATCTTGGCTATCAGAAATATTGATTTCTAAGAAGAAAGTGCGACTATTGTAGGAACATTTTTAAATCAATGCAATAGATAACGTTTTATGGTGTGCAATAATACTCTATAACGGTAAATCATGTACTAATTATAGGAAGATCGATCCCCATCTTTATATCAACCAATGAAGGTGTCAGGCAATATATTTCCATTTGTTTTAATAGAATTGGTTTAAGATTGCTTATAGAAATGTACTAAACAGAGTCTCATCATAACATTGTCTGTCTTTAAAAAGATTATGGTTAAAGACCAGCAGTCTATTACGTCTATTTTAATACATCTTATCCAGAAACGGCCTTGAGCATTATTCCGTTAATAATGATCATCAAAAAATTGATTACAAATTGCACAGGTAATTTTTCATAAATTTCAATAGTGCCCCAAGACATTAATCGCACTTCTTCCATACATGGTTGTGTACCTACTGATTACTCGTAATCTTGTCGATATAACTAAAAATATTTATTTGTCCTCCAGAAACAGGGAAAAAAAAGAAAACATACCAGTCAACTCAAGGTGTTTCAACATCCTATGACTTAAATACCTTAAAATCTCGAGCTATAACAACTTGAACAAAACCCACATGGAAGAAGAGAATCAAATAAAGTTAGTTAAAAGATAAAACAACATTAATATCTGAAGAATATTCATTACATCCGTTATTTTGTGAAAATAAGGTGCACAAAATATAAACACTTATATGACAACTTTCGAACTGTATTGCAGAATTTGATGATGGCGAAATAACATGTCCAAAGTGATGGAAAGAATAATTACACAAAGACGTGATGATGGAAATAGGAAAGATGAAGAGGTCATAGAAAATGGGAAATAACTTACATGCTCCAAACGTCGACTTGGGGCCCATACTTTTGGTGACTTAATAACTCTGGTGCTGCATATGCTGGACTTCCACATTGGGTAACGCAAAATTCTTGAGGATGAATTGTTCCGTCTGTGCCGGTTGAAACTTTGATACAATTGCTCAATCCAAAATCTAAAATTAAGTAATTCTATTTTACCACATTTATATAATTTTATGATTTCTCACTGTCCAGGAAAATTTTTTCCGCATGGCGTATTATATCCGCCTCCATTAGCTGAATTGGCGAAGAATAGTTCGACTTTATTTTTATTCATTGACAATTTCTGAAAGATGACGGTTATCGATGACTAAAATCCATATTATAATCCATATAAAGCTGTTTATTCATTTTCTGGCCAAAAATATTCATTGCTAGCGGATGACCCGGCGATGCACGGGTTGTTCCCGTAACCCCATAACCGGTAGGCCAACGCCAACTAGCCTAAGTTACTCCGCGGCCCTAGTGAACCGCCAACCCTGTACAGACAGACAAACGACAGTCACAAATATTAGTATAGATTTATGATTACAAACTCCTCATAAACCAATTTGATCATAAGTAATTTAATCATAAACCAATTACATGGTAAATCATATTCAGACGACGAAGCATTTGCTTTGTCTAGTACATATCTTATCGCAAAAATGCAATGATTTGTCATATTTAAATGGACTTGATTGTAAAGACAATTGTCAATGAAGCATGGCCGATCTCGTTAATCGATTCAAGCGCACATGAATCGATTACTGTTAGAATCATAGTGCGGTATTTTGTGCACTGTTATAAGTTGATAGATATTAGATCGGGTATTACGTGAAATATACTTCCGCTGGTCAAATCAAACATCGATAAAACCATAAAATGTATAAAATGGATTCCCAGTCATAAAGTGAGATTTGGTTATAAGTAAGTGTATACATACCGATAATCTTGATATCTTTATTGGAATCTAACAACAAATTTTCAATCTTCAAATCTCTGAAAAAACAGTTTGTTTAATTCTTATTAATGGTCCTTGTTTCAGTCATTGTACGAAATGTAAAAATGGCAAACAATTGAGAATGTGAAACAAAATCAAAGGGAACAAATCCTCAAATACACGCACACTCTTTTACAAACAATGACCAAAAATGAGTTCAGAACTGTACATGAGATCGATAAAGTTTCGGAGAAAATGTGCGATATGCAAGCTTCTCATCTCAAATAATCTCCATTGTGCTCTGCTCCTATATTAGGCCAGTGGTTCTCAACCAGAGTGCCGTAAAATCTTCCTAAGTGTGCCGCGAAAGTTTGAACGGCACACTAAGAAAATGTGAAAAAACCCACATGATCCTATTTGAGTATTCACTGTAAGTTCATAGCTGTGTTTTTCTTTGTCTAGTTTGAGTCATTCGATGTGTCTATGACTAGTCTCTGTCTGTGACTTGCCATGTTGTTATTTTGCAAAATTCAAATATTTTTCCTATATATTTAGCCAGGGGTGCTGCTATTTTTCATACGTTCCAATATGTGCCGTTGACAAAAAAGGTTGAGAACCACTGTATTAGGCTACTGAAGAAGGACACTGTGCAGTTGACAGTAATTTTTCCCGGACAGCGGCGCTTATTTCGCACTCCAACTGTCAGGGGTTCTTGTACGTGCACGCCCACGTGTACTCGGGGTCTTGGTTTTTGTCCCATCCGAACGACTATACATTGTCTCTGGTCAGACCCTCCACCCTACATCACTGACGAGAGGGAACCAAGATGGAAAATCCTGATAAACTTTCTCGGCAAACGCAGGGGTCGAACACGGGACCTCCAGGTTAGCGAGCCGAAGTCCTACTTACTGAGTTATTGTGGCTCGCCATACAAAGATAATTAAGTGAATAATTGATAAAATATATAAATAAAAAAGTGTTAATCAGATCCAATTACATGTGTAATTCAAAATTGAAATAGCTCTGGATAATCTTCCTATAAAGGATCACTGGAGCCAATTTATTGACAGCTGCACGGTAGATAATTCGATACAAAACAGTTGTTTGTTTTCCTAATTCTGCCAAGATAATGCAATCCAAAGTAATTGAATCGGAATGATTTTAGACAACTTTGGTACTTTTATAAATAATAAATGGTCTATTTCAGTGTGTACTTGGTTGCTGCTATGCACCGTTCACGGAAAGAAAATGTTTACGCCAAGATGCTTTTCCGGCCTTTGAGGTAGTATAAGTAATTGATAAGTTAATCGTCTACTTTTATCAATAATAGCTGCACGTGTATATAAATAATAAATATAGATCAGACGTATATATCACGAATCTTACACTAGGCTATGTCAACTGTTCGTGTTTATAGCCATGTTTGGCTTTAATTGCCGCCATCATTAAATATACAAATAATTAGTAGAGCAGACTATGCGATCTGCAAATAAAATTGTAGCAGTTAGTGCCAGTTGACAGATGGGAAAACTGTCAAAAATGTACACATTAAATCCCTGTATACTTGATGTTTCGTTGCAATTAGAGTCATCGGAATACTTGCATACGATGTGCACACGAGATTTGTGAAGATTTTTTTTATATTGTTTTTAGTTATATGGCTACACACAGCCAACTTGGCTGCTGACAAACGTTACCACTGACAAGCGGCAACGGTATATGTAATCCCCTACAAGGTCAGCGGGGATGAGTTCTTTTGTATCCATATGTATTTTTAAAAAAAAAGTAACTTCAAGGAACTGTGCTAGACTTCAACGTTTCGTTAAAATATCAAATTTCCCACGGAATGTATTCAGATTGATTACTACATTTAATTAAGAAAACAATGAGAACATGCCAATAGTATGTAATCTCCCAGCTTTGATCAAATAGGGTTTAAACAGGTCCATTAATTACATTTGGCAAAACATAAAGGTGGCAGAGTGTTTGTTTTATGTAGGGAGCAGTAATGAGACAATTCATGCAAGTTGTCAACGACACTAATAAGATTAATTATTTTTTGCAACTGCCTGTGTTCCAGGTCACACGCGTATATATACATAAAAGAATGTTTGGCAGTTGGAATGCTATTACTGCTCGAGCAAAATTTCCCCTATGGCACAGTGCCCGTCTCGATTAACCTGGTTGGAGAAGAAAACTAGGACGTTAAACTCCATCCCGTACATTAATTATACTGGGGGGGGGGGCTTCAATGCTTACCTGTGTAAAATGCCTAATCTGTGTAAATAATCTACAGCCGAAACAATTTGGCGAACGTATTTCTTGCCCTCTTTCTCGTCTAGTTTCTTTTTCTTACAAATATAATCCATGAAGTCGCCACCCTGACATAATTCAGTCACCAAATAATAACTGTTCTCTGTTTCCATGATTTCCAACAATTTCACGACATTAGGGTGACGAACCATTTGAAGTAGTTTTCCTTCCCGTCTTAAATTTTTTCTCACGTACGAATCGGCTTTAGCTCGCTTCTTGTCAATAACTTTGATGGCAACCTGTAAAATATATAAGATTTAGATTTAAATTAGAAAGGAACTGGAAGAGATAGATAGAACAATCGGATAAACTAAACAATTAAAACGTGCCCAGAACATAAATTCACTAACCGTGTAATGTTTTGTTAACCATATTTCTCCTTTTATTTTTCATTGCATCCGTAGTCGCAAGTATTTGGTTGGTATCTTATCTGGAATGATGTCTACCACAACAGCGACATAAAGATTTACAGACAAACCATGTTGGTTTAAATATTTCATTCTCGTGTTTGTTTTTAAGACATCTAATCCCAGCCTTTGTGTGGAAATGCTTTTGGTTAGTATTGCTTTGTTCTGTATTATTTGAGAAAACCACCCTCTCTCTCTCTCTCTCTCTCTCTCTCCCTGTAGGCCGTTATGAACAACATGTATAAACTGAGTATTTATGTAATCTGCAATATACTTTCACAGATGGTACGAAAGGACAAGATTCACACGTGTACAAATTGGCATGCACGTAAATGACCATCCGACAGTCGGAGTTTGAAGATGAGTAAAAGTCGGCAATATCACTGTGTGGGTAAAATTTTCCGATGTGCATGGCATTTGTAACCATAGAAATGACCAAACAACCGAGTTTTAGAGATTTTAACCATAAGTTATGATAATACTGTTATTGTACAGAATTAGCTGTTTATTCCTGTTGATATTGGCTACAGTACTGCTGGTTGTAATTGTGTTTAATTATGAATGATTTGCGGCATAATAATTTTAGCAAACAGTGAACATATTAAAACTGGTAGATACTATGGATTACTGATAAGATTATTGATTAACGGAATAATTATCTAGATCATGATTTGTTATTATCAACACATTATTATCATATTATAGTTTGTGTATGGAGGCCATCGAATGTATAATAAAAAAAACGAAACGAAATACAGATTGCAATGTGTAGGGCACCGGAAGTATAAAAAATAGGAAACGAAATATAGATCTGTAATTAATTAGAGAGAGATAGAGAGACAGATAGGGGGAAGTGGTGTTTAACGTCTACTCGACACAAGCCAGGTCATTTCGGAACAAACACACGGTTAAATGTTATTTTAATAATTGGCTTGGGCGTAGGGTTCTTTAGCAGTGGGAAATTCCACGAGGTTGGTTTGTCGACTCTACTTCTTGCCATGTACACCCGGGGACCCAATGACAGATCTAATGACACAGCCCCCATCCGTCGACGCAGTATCTATACACAATGGGTTATTTATCTATGGATTTAAAACTTGAAAGACAAATTATCATGTCATAAAACAAATCTCGTGAACCACGCAATTTCATATTTGACACAGACGAAAGAGATGGTGTCATTTTTAAGATCTATGTAAAAGTACAACCGAATATTTAAGTGAAGTTAAATACACTCGTTACTTAAATTCATATTTAAAAACCGACGGGAAAAATGATAAGAAATGAAACAAATTTTAGCAAATGAACCATATCAATACGAAAGTACAATAAAACCTATTAGAGCTCCCCAATTTTGAATTCAACGTGATGGGTGCGACATCGGAATTTTTTACCGTGGGCAATATGTCTCATTTGTCAATAAAAAACCGATTAAATGAGCTCTGTTGTCCTCGGCGAGTTCCTTGAAGAAATCAGTTTGATAATTTATCAATTGCATCCTTTCTTTAAATTTGTTGCAAAGTGTCTTTTATCTGTAACAGTTTGCCAACTCGTTTTTCAATTAGCTTTCATCGTCTTCCCACGACAAAGCCCGACTAAAAGCCGATATGTAGGCCGTATCTTCTTACAAAAAACAGCAGATGACATTGCATTTGACATGAACTTTTGTGAAACTAATGTCAGTCGCATCATCGTGTTTTCAACTCAAATTCGATGTTAAAGCAACGAATCTGTCACGTTCCTTGCAAATGTCAATACTGTAATAAAGTTCACAGTGGCTACACCTGCATTTAGTATGGTACGTGGTTAATTTATCGCACCACACCTAGAAAGGATGTTTAGACTGTGTTTGATGTTGGTGTTGCATCATGAGACGACCCTAACTCTTCCGTTAAAACAATCTCCAATCTAACCAACCGTCTTCTTAATTTACGTATTCTATTATTAGAGTCAAGACAGTAGCGCAGACTAGTACGAAGACATCTTACAGTAAACTGTTAAATCTGAAATACGGTGGATTTCGTTTAGCAGCACATTTAAAACGTGGCTTAGCAAGACGTAACGATTTAAAAGAAGTTGGCAATTTTCCTTCCAGTTTTCTAAAATACTCAGTTGACCCCAGAAAAGGAAGTGCTGTAAAGTCTCTTTGTTTGTTTACAACCACTCTGATGGTTCATAACAACGGCGATGGTAATATTCGGAATGTTTCGAAAACTATTCCAATGAAATTATTTTGAGATAATTAGAGCCATCATGTAAAGATGAAGAATCACTCTCGTCAAGAAAATAAATGTGTTTAATTTTGAATGATATCACAATAGAAAAAAACAAAAAAAAACATAGGCCAATTACCCTAAAATCCTAGTAAAACACTTTGCATGACTCGCAAATTGACCATTTTCACTTTTAATATCTCAGCGATGGCTTAACCGTTTTATCTCAAATTTAGAAAATGCAATCTAATTTGAACCCCATCCACCAATGTGTTTAATCAAATCACGCCTGGCCGTGTATGCATAATTTACCTCGTACATGACAGTACACATATACCTTGTCCAACAACAAGGACCACAAACACTTTTAAATGCAGATTTCATTCCGTTTGGTAAATAACTTGGTTTCGGAATAATGGCGGTATAAATTGTACATGTGTGATCTGATAAATTATATAAAATGGTGCTTTGTGCACAGAAATTGATATATCGCGATGCAAGAATTAAAATGTTTTTGTCTTGGGGAAGTAAGTGTATCATCGATCTTCTTTATAGTTTCAGTTACATACTGTTGTGTGTTTTAATTCAAACCTTCAGCATTTTGACAAAACTTTAGGCAACTCCACAATCATCATAAAGTCTCGATATCATACTTAAGCAAGCATTAGAAATTAGAAAAACAAATTATTTTTTCGGGCGAAGAGTGTGAAACTTTTTACCTTTTCTCCTGTAGGTACGTGCAAAGCTTCTTTAACTTTAGCAAATGATCCTTCTCCAAGGGTTTTACCCAAAAGATAATTTCCAACTCGTTTTGTATGTGAAAATGTTTTGATGGCATCTTTAGGTGGCTGGGCTACTTTAGCAGGTAGAAACTGTGTGGTAGGTGGTAACACCTCGGTATATCCAAGCTCCTTCATAATGTTCGAGTTCAGGAAACTAGATCCTGAAATTAATAAATGGATGAATGGATGAATGTCAAGTGATTTTCTGGTAGACGTCTTGGTTTCCACAATATCCGGTATAATGTGATCGTACGTCATGGTGCGGAGTTCTACTGGCCAAAAGCAATTAATCGAGAAGAAACATTTGAGTTCTAATTACGGTAATTTTGGTCGATAGCCCCAATAACAACCTCCTAAAACTCAAATTTGGCAATAAAAGCACAGAAAACCTATCTCACCAGTCGTGACAGACGTACATTGAGATACAAGATACAGTGGTCCAGGTGATCCAGATGCCCTGCTCTATTTAGATTAAAGACAACCAGCTGTGTGAGAGAAAGGCTGTCAATGTAAATGTTGATAGTAACGTATGTATTTATGATGATATAAACTAAGCTAGTTACTGAAACTATTAGCGCTCTGTTATTATTGTGGCAAATTAATAGGAAAATGTTGGATACTGTTAATAATTAAACACACCACCTATAAATCATATCAATTATTTATCATAATGAAGAAATCAATTATATCAAGCTGCCATAAGTGTCTGTTGTTTGACGCATGTTCTTTTGTTATATTCTCAGAAAAAAATGGACAGATGTAGGACTTAATGTCCTGTAACTACTAACGTAATGATATATTTCTTTTAGGAATCTATTCCTCTCTGAATTCCATGGCCAAAGGATCTCAAAGTTATGGCGCCAATTTGTTAACGGATTTGTACACATCCCAAACGACGAAACAACTTTACTGTGTGACAAATGGAAGCCTGACTCAAAATGATTTTAAAAAATAATACTAAAATGATTTACAAGTCCTTTAAATTGGACGATATTGAATTTAAATTTAATAATACTACTAATAAAATACAGTCTAAAAAGATTTTATACCTGTTCAGTCAAAGTTGTAGAATAGAGTAAAATAAAATTGGAAGGGATGGGTGAAAGGGGCGTAATAAAAGGAACAGTGTTTGTAGTTTTCTCTGTCTCCATATGTTGTACAAATAAATACACATTTCTTATGGACGTTCAAATGTTTATCGACCTTATATTTATTTGTTTATAAAAACGCTTGTGACGAAATTGAGTTGAGTCTTTGGCATGCGTCCATTAACTGTGTTTAAACTGCACAAACATACATGATGGAAAATGTCGAACAATGTGAACCGACATTGAATCGTGAATACCCTCTTTAAAGATTTAGTACAAAATTAATACAAAAACGATTATTCACAGGGCGCTGTGAATACTATTATTGTTTTATTATTGTAATCTAGAATTGTGTTTTGGGAATTTGTATTTCAAGTACAAACTGCCATTGAAACAAATTTAAAAATTGATTTAATTTGTTCCTTTGAAATGGTATCATAAAGTTAAACCCAATATACTTCGATAATTTTGAAAATAACATTTACGGTTAATTATATTTAAGGCTATAACCATGGCCAAGTGTGAAATATAATTTAGCTTGAACAGCGGGATGTCCGCCTATTGAACTTTAAATTCAGTTTTCGAAGGTCCGTTTAAATGTACGGTGACCGGGGAACACGTCATACCGTTCCACTTTGTCTGCTATATCATTCTAGGTGGAAGCGGGCGTTATGCCCTACACCAAGTCCCGGTTTTTTTTCTACTGTTCGTAACGGCTTGACTTTCTCGACACAAGTCACTTTAGTAATCGACATTATCTATCTTTTTATTACAGAGGTGTTATATTTGAGAAAAGAAAACAACAATGAATATATTTTGTCTGGTCCCGGAAGCACTATTTCCGTTTCCTTCCATGTTAAAGCCCCACTTCTACATCTACAAATGTCCGGAACTCAACTTATCAAATAACCAAATGTTACCAAACAAATAATAAAATAAGGAAATATACCCAATGAAAATAACAATAGAAAAATCGGCATATTTATTTAGCCTTTATTTGCCAGCTTAAAGACTCAAACTAAATAACCAATGGGTCTTGTTATTGTATCTCTAACACATTCTGTCACGTTCATTACATAAAAGCCAATGTTAGTCATAGATAGTAGTTTGCACCAATTGAGCCGTTGGTATATGACACTATACTATTGAAGTAAACTTTACATAATAGTCATGTTAACATAAATTGTATGGGCAATTAACACTTTCCATCAATTATCTGACAAAAGCATTTTCTCCCTCTGAACATTATATATAATAGTGATATAATTATTGTATACTAAATACTAAAAAACGTGTCTTCAAACTATAGATCGAAGGAACTTTTATCCCGTACAGACGCTTATTTTTAAACAGATCATAATCGCCGGGGTTTTTAAGATAGCATAAAGGACTTTTATAATAAATATACCGAATACTAAACTCGCTTGATATCCACCATTAACGTCATACCAATAATAGTTCATCTAAAAATGTAATCTTGTAGATTGTTCACATGGAATTATCGACGGACAAATGGTTGGTGGACAGATAACGAATGATGGCGAGCCCGGAATAGGGTTAACGTCTCAGTACATTTTGGGTATTTTCAGACTAACATATGGTTATCTTTCCATAAAGCCGAGAATGCAAAGTGGAGGATGCAATGCTAGGAATGAGAATTTAGTCCGTTCTGTGGTGCCTGCGCCTTCATTAAAATTCAACTTCAAAGTGTACACGAGTGTGCCTAGGTTTTACGTTGCACCCAGACACTAGTCAACACTTCACTGTCACGTGGGAACACAGGACACTCAAATTCAGTACCCTTAAAGTTCTGACTAACGTGGTACCACGATGGTGAGACCATGCACGCCTGGACAAGACTATTCAAAGGACGAATGTCTCTAGGGATTCAAAACGTTACGTGTTCAAAACATTAGGTCCATTCTATTCATTCGCTTTAATAACGTTAGATATAACCTAAATGAAGCGTTTTACTTTTAAAGATTCATGTCGATTGTGTAGGAATTCATAATTACTGAGACTGTAAATAGCATACGATATCAGCAAAGTAAAGGCCGAAGCGAGATTCACAAACAGGTCGTTGGCGTCTTGTATCGAAGAGAGAAATGCAAATTCCCATGTGCGCTGTTATAATTTTCATCTAGAACAATACTTTGGAAAGTTACAATATGATATTTTATACATGTCCATTCCTATTTAACTGCTTTTGAAACAATATAGTATGCAACATATTTTTGAGAAAAGTTTAGAAAAAAAAATAATATGAAGTGTTTCAATAAAAATGACTTTTAAAAATATAATAATAGCATACATTGACATGTGCGATGTTTTCGGGAAATAATAAAAATCATCAGATATTTTAGTTTTCAAATATGTTTCGTAAACATTTTGATCTGTAAGAATAGAAACTGGTAATGAAATATAATTTCAAATAATCGCTCTGGCTTTGCACAACAGGGTTTTGTTATCTAAAATCCGTAGATTGGAAATTAGATTTAGTCGTCTGGAAAGGATAAAAAATTACTACAAACAAACTCGAAATCATAATGAATAATTGATAGCGTCTTATTACTACTTTTATCTACAATATCAATTTAAAGTCTTCTGATATTTATGGCGTTATATTTGTAAACCAGTAAATAGTTTAGATTTTAATTTGTTTATGTCAATACTCGAAGTTGTTCGCAACCTCTTTGTAGTGTCTAAAGACCGTGCTTTGTCATCTTTGGTTTTATTTATCATGTGATATATACTTTTCAAGATCTTTATCGAATGTCAATTACCAAAGAAATATTTTCATAATTGTGTGATTTATTTATGTCTATATGATAATCAATAGACTTTCAATCAATAAATTTCTATTAATTGTTAAATGTGTACTTCGTCACCTATATGGAGCTTTTTAAAGGATAACAAACCATGGAGACCCTGTAATTTGGCTTGGGGAGAGCAGAAAGTCCCATAAACCAAGTTCGACATCGCAAGGGTTAGGGTTAGGTAATGTTCCCCAAATAATGAATTTTAAGTAAGATCTAGCAATACCAACATTACCCGACTATACCAGAAAAACACCACTCTTCTAATCCTAGTATTCCAATTAAAAAAAGATGAAATTATGAAAATTTTGAAATCTCAGAATAGACATGGTATCAAAAATGACCAGGAGCTTTATTTGGGATTAATTTACCGCCATATTTATCTTTTGAACCTAATTTATAGTAGCCAACGAACAGCTTTTTTAAACAGAAATGAACCTTTCTGCAAGCTCAGTTCGTTACTAATTTTGGCTGATGTTGTGGATATACATTCTCATTACCGAGTTCCAGTGTCTACATGGAAAAACATTGTCATTTCACAATGGAAAAAACGGGAATTTTGCCATTTGTCGAGCTTCTATATGCGCCCCTCTTTCACGCAACAAATTCGAAAGCTCAAATGTGAATATGGCGTCAACATGGCGAATTTTAGAAGAAAAGACGGAAAGATGAAACAGTATTATCAATATACATGTCCTCAAAGACTTACCAGTTAGAAGAGCACGTCCTTTTTCGAACTGTTAACGATATCATGTTCTATTTATCCAATAATACCTGTCGATAATAACCACTGGTCTCTCTATATAGATCTATAGGACGATAGTAATTAAATTACATCAATAGCTCATCATTACCTTTATGTAGTCCAGGAGATGATATAACCTTTACTTGATGTTCTCTATACTAATCCCAACTCTTTGATAACACGGGTTTGTCCAATTCATACATACATTGATGAATGAGGTCTAAACACTTAAGGCCCTCGTATCACAAGGAGTGACTAAACAATACAATCTTCTGTTCTTCAACTGATAATAATTTTCGAGACTAAAATTCTCCTCTCCTTATAAATTGCATCGTTTAAAATCTAGTCGAACTCCTTACTGCTGTGGTCGAGGTGATCTTGACGTCCGATTCCGGTTTAATGATATGACTGACATGAGCGACTGTCTCTATCCAACGGGCTATAAACCCCAAGCTGTGAACACACATTGAGCAAACACTACGCGACAACCGTTCAAATATTTAGATGACGTTACATACACTCGACAGTCTTTCCTTAATTCTGACGTACAAATCAACACGACTTCATTGTGCTGTTTATTTTTCTCATTCCCGCATTTACTTTACATTGTTGACTGTATATTTCCTCTATTCGGTTGTTGCTCAAACAACCTGCAGTTCTTTCATCTGGTGGAAAGGCTTGTAGAGAAATCCCCATTCCTACCACTAGCAGTTTCATTAGAATTTACAAACCTTCATTTGTTTGCTCAGCTATAACTGTGGATGACGGCCAAAACATACGGAAACACCCATATGCCAAAAACCAAAAAAAAAAAAAAAAGAATCTGACCGCGTGGGACTTTTGTTTCCTCAAATCACTCCTAAATGACTTCATCGATAAAGTTTAATTAGAATGCATATTTCTTCATTAATTGGAATTTGCATACACAAGACACAAAAATAATTTATAAGCCAACCGTACTTCCTTTACGTTCTTTAAAGGGCGTGATTGGGTGCTTTCTGAATATCAATATACCATAGAAATGGCAAAATGCTTTCTTGCATATATTTTTTCCAACTGCAGTCGAGCTGACGCCTTCAAAGCGTAAACAAATTAAAAGTAACGAATTGAATGCGTCATCAAGGTAATTCAATGCAGGTTCAAAATTATACATCTTAGCTAAACCAAATCTAATCCTTGAAAAGTTATGTCATTACGAAACTAAGGTTATACTGTAAGTATCTAGCTTACCTTTCTCCGAAAGGCGAAGGGCAAATAAAACAGTTAGTGCATTGCCTTCTTTGCTAATTCTGATATTTTGAGATCGGCCATACTTGTAACTATATTATTAGTACACCACATGGATTACAAATCGCAATTACATATCCTATATTCATTTCTCTTCCGACACTAGATACTGCTTTCACCAAGACTTAGATTTCACCCTAATTCATCAAAAAACTCCGTATTATTGAACGAGTATTAGGTCTAAACACGTATTCTGCCCGGTCCTATTCGTTAGCAATTATTCATAAACGGTTTGCACGAACGTGTGGTTTGCGAAATGCTTATAAAACAAAATGTGGCTAATGAAGACGGTCATTACCTATTCAATAAAGTATTTAAAATTGGACTAAAACATTGACCTTAAAGCTAATAATAGTATGATGTCAGATACTTTGTGATCAGTTCCTATTCTTAAACTATTCATAACGGAAATACCAAAGTAACACTTGTAACAAAACATATCCCTGTGTCACTCCAAGATGATAATCTTGTTACTTTGGCATACGCAAAATTATTGTTGATACGTGGACTCTTAAAATATCTCTACAAACGGATTTAAACGCAGAAAACGGCCCTTCATTATCTTTCATTGCATAGTAAAATAATACGACAATACAATAACAACAAACAATTCTATAGCAGGAACTACTGTAAGATAACATCTTTAAGTGCTTAGTAAAACAATACGCCAGTACTAAATTATCATCCAACAAATCTAACAGGAATTTTTGTAAGATAACATGTCTAGTTCGATTTTATTTGATGGAATTCAAAGATTTCTGGTCTTAGAAGCGCGTGATCTTATTTGATTTGATTCGTGTAATTTGGTCAATTCAAAAAAATGGCAAACATCATCATCGATCGGATTTATTTTTCAATTCAGGTGTGAATGGCCAATGAATGTTCAAAAATATTGGGAAATCGATTTCAAATGTTGGTAGTTAAATGTGTCCAAGCCACTTCCGTTATTTTACCAATCAATTCAAGAACATTAAAACAGTTTACACGTAAAAGCTTAAACATTCGTTTAGTTTTTATATTGTATTATGCATATTTCAAACCACAAAAACGCTGTACATACAAAGCTTAGTCCATTAAATACCCTATAAGATCTTTTTTTAATGCCATCAAAAATATTGTAGTTTTTCGGTTCCTTCTCCTCTCTCGGTTACTGAAAGGAATATAGTATATGAAAAAAGCGTTGGCGCCATTCTGAGGGAGGGTGGGTGGCCGAATGGTTAGCACGTGCGCGCTATATCAACTTACGTGGTTTTGAGGGTCGCCTGTCCAACCTCGTAGGTTTTCTCTGGTTTCCTCCCACCGCTAAAGACCCCTACGTGCAAGCGAATTATTGTAATAGAATGAAACAATATTTTAGTCCCGAAAGGACCCAGTTTGAGTCGAGTGGACAACAGCCTTCTAATTGTAATTTTTGCGGCGTGGCCACACACGTGGCTCGTATTGAATTTACAAATTAAGAGTGCTACAGAGGATTTCGAAATTCAATATGACGCACCCCAATAGTAAATTTTTTAAATTGTGTTCTCCGTTTTTGTTCAAAGATTATTGCGTTTTTTGTCAATAGAATAGAAATGGGGTTTAACGTCCACTCAACACAAACTAGGTCATTTCGGGACTAACATATGGTTTTTTAAAATTTTATTTCAATAATTCGCTTGCGCGTGGGAGGAAACCGGAGTGCCCGGAGGAAACCCACGAGGTTGAGAAGGGGCCCCTATCTCCATGCCACATATATAACGCTCACACCAGGGCTCGAAATCACAGCCGCAAGCCAGAGGTGACCGGCCAGCTAGAGGTCGAAGCGCGGCACTCTAGACCTCTAGGCCATCCCGACCCCGGGCGTTTTTTGTCAAATATACACATATCGAAACATTCGGAGCAGAACAGTAGGACGTTAAACCCCATTTCATGTTATTTATATATCGAAACAAGGCATTGTATAAGTGTTTTTCAATCTACATCCAATTCCCTTTCAATGTCCAGGGCATATTTCAGGCGACTGGATATTCAAGCTAAGTACTTTACTAACTCTTTCGTGTTTTAAAAAGTGCATTTTGTCTGTAGGAAGCGTGAAAATGTGGCCTATTTTATTAGCCAGGCATTATGACTTGTTGAATACAAGCTTGCCACAGTCAAATTGATTCTTTCGAAAATAATTTTTAAAGAGGTGATATTTAAAAAAAAACAATTAACAAGGACAAATACTTATTACTGTTATTTCACGGTACTGTAGAGTCTGAAATCAGTAGTAAAATATTCCATAATTATGAAATTATTATAACTGTTATTCCAAAAGGAAAATATTCTTTAAGTATATTAAAATCGGCAAAGTCCCTTTAAAAAGACCAAAAATAGATATGAAAGTAACAATATTGATAAAATATTCAATTTTTCTACTTCAAATAAATTTTCATTAGACTTTTCCATTTAATATTTTAGCGGGTGGTTATAAAACGTCGTGACATGCACATAACATGATATAATAATGTATATAAACCCATATTTATTTTACAAATTCTTATGTTCCAGAGGATTCCAAAAATCAATATTTAGCGTTTGTGTTCAGTTTACATTGTTATCCTTTAGAGTTAGATTAGTACATCTCCATCAGAATCACCAAACTTCACCGCGTTTATATTGTGATTTAAATTCCTAATCAATTCGACTGTCTATATCTTCTATTTGATAAGAGAGATAAATCCGGTTCGTTTCAATCATTAGATATTATATGTATTCGATAGCTACACCTGGAATTGAAATAAAACACGTTTTGGAATTTTTCTTTAGAAACAGGATTGATCACATGAAATGCAATGTGATTTAACTTTCCACGTTTCTTTATCAACCGGGCTAATTGAGGTGGGCGTATGTCATACAGTGTGATATCTGCACATCCACACAGGGGCGGATTGGGCCATCGGGTGATCGATCGCCCGAAGGGCCGGTCGGACAAAAAAATGAAAAAAAAAAAAATCTTTTTTCTGCTGAGCATTATAGGGGGGGGGGGATATTGAACCGGCCACGGAGCGATGATCATGTTGTATGTGGGCGCTGGCTTTAACGGGCCACCACGCCATCACTGGAGTCTGGAATAGGCTGGTATAATAGACTTTCTGTGCTGGGTGTGGGCCGGAATTCGGAATCCTGCAATGGGGATTCCGAATTTCATCCGAAAATTTCATCGAATTCACTCGGCACTGTCGCCCGCAAATTTACTAATTTTTAAGTCATCTGCACCCTCTTTATGAGATATATTATTTGACAGAAATTATAATCAGATATGCCACCAAATCTCATATTTGGGATTCACTTTTCGAAATTTCTAGGGGAGAGCACCCAGACCCCCCGTTCTCGGCCCCAATCCGCCCCTGCATCCACCCTACACTGCAATGACAAGGGAAACCACCTATTTTAGTTCTGAACTTAACATAAAAAAATTGAAAAGTTTTACGTTCCTTTACTTTCCATGGAAAGACATAATAATATTTACTGTGATTAATCAAGAAATAGTGGGTGACAGTGATTGAAGAAGTTAACTGATATTTAGTTTAATTTATGGGCGACAACCGTTTAAAAATAAAATTCATATATTCGTTATTTTTCATCGAGATTGGTAATATTGTAATAACAAAGTTGCCCTGACATAAAACAAATGTCTTTGTTGAACCTGCCTGTTTGCTACACCTGTTGGAGGTCAACAAATACGCCAAATATCTAAGACCTCTGTTTGTTTCAATTGTGTTTAGCCCTCTTGGCTTGTTTTCACTCGGTCAACATTCCAATGGGACATTTTCCCAAGTTTGAGTTGTGCTGTTCATGTTTAGTAATTACAAAGCAACATTTACAAGTGAGTACAAAAAGGTTCAAAATCTACATGTTTTCAAGTTTAAAAAATAGTTTCTATATAGGTCTTGAATTTTTAAAAAAACAGATGTATGGAGACTGGTAGTATGAGATTCGTCTAGAAAAATGTTTGGTATTTTGGACATATTTGTCCTTCACACCTCATTGAAACATGTTATTCAACTATTTTATTTATATTTAAATTTGAAATACCTTTACTGTGAATCTTATCACAATTGTGAAATTTCTGCGAATTTAACGTGTCCACTTTTTCCCCATTTCAATTTCTTTGGATGTGTACGTTACAGTCTTGAATCAGATGAACTCTTTGTTGTTATTGAATGAAGGGGCGGGCTGAATCCGGGAATCTGAAACACGTTGTCGTGGCTTGGCTCGGTTTCTTGTTCACAAACTATGTATCTATTTGCAATATTTTTAAATCACCTGGTATTTAATTAACTTTCGTTTTCTTTTCGTTGTCCTTATGTAACACGTTGATAGGGGCTTTCGAACAACACGACTGTTTATTATAATACTGTTGCAGTTTTAAATCATTTAGTTGCTTTATTTATTATTATTAGCTCCACTTGAGTACTGTGTATATTTTATGCACGTGAGCCATTCTACTTTTCGTCAATGAGAATGGTCCTGGTTCGCTAACCAATAGGTCTTGGATTCGCTCCCGGTGTTGGCCGAGAAAACATCCTCTGGATTTTCCGCGGTGGTGTCTCCTTGTCAGTGGTGCAGGAACACTGTCTAACCGTTCGGATGTGACGAAAAACCCAGGCCTCCAATAACATTCATTGGCATGGGCGTTAAATAAACCATGATAGGACGAATTCGAAATTCGAGTACCTTGTAGCGCTGTGGACAAACATTCTTTCATACCACCCTATATGACGTATGCCCATCTTTATTACTCCGATTGGTGCAAACATTAAGGACGTTAAACTTCCACGATATTTCCTTCACAATGTCGGAATTAAAAAGTCAAAAACAAATCTTTGGAAAAAGATTAACACAAATATAAACCACACATTACTTTATACATATTTCCCAAGACTTCTATCATCATTCATAATTTAATTTACTTAATTAGAGATATCTGCCTATTTCGTTTCACAGATTGCGAAAACATATTAAATCAGTCCGTCAATTACGCGACCATTAACGTGATGTTGATCACGGCTTCCATAATCATTGATTTTTAGCCATAATAAACATTACGCATATGGAAACAGAACGTTTAAATTAACGACAGTTGGTCATGGGTCACAGTTAATTATTATGACCTTTTCATACACAATGTACCTTTTTAACTATTTAACCGTCATTGAAAAAGAAATACCTACATAACATCGACTACCTCAATATTTTAACCTATGACAAATATCAATCACATCGTTTTACAAAAATAAACGTTTTGTTTGGATATTTCTACAAGTTGGATCGATGATGCCCTACAATCCGTTTATGTAGACTGTGTCATACTTGATAAAGACATTTGTTAATATTTGCTATCGTTCTAAAATCATGAAAACCCCATCGATGGTTCTCTGTGTTTAACATCTGATATGACCTGTTGTTGTCATAAAGCACCATTAACAATATAATAAACATAAAATTACGCCCAATTTCATCGTGGTATTAACAATTTGCCAGTCAGTAAAATTTTAAGCGCCATTCAAATTATTGTATCTTATCGCCTACTTTAAAACTCATAAATGATTCGAGTTTACATGGTAAATAGAAGTAGTTATTGCTATAAAATATCTGACCTAAATGACAACACTAAAATCATGGCCACAGAAAACGTTTATGTTAAACTCACCTTTTATCAGTTGTTATAAATCAAATTGACGACCACATTTACAAGTATCCTCTAACCATTCACATCAAAACACGAAAACATAGATCAGGTTATTTGAAAAAATTACCTATCTACAGAGTGAATTAATGCATGACCGCTACATCTATAACCGTTATATCGTGATTGTCATAGATTCTGGGAGTAATTAGTTTCTATCGGTTAATTAATATTTCATTCTCTACATTCAGTGATGGGGTCTTTGTTTATGGGTAACCAATGGATGCAGTGACAGCTATCGGGCTATGTAAACATGGGCACATCCTTTCAAACGAATACGACATTATGATAACCACGTTATGATGTATCGTGTTGTAATAACCTAAATAGGATTGATAAACGTCAAGTGATTGGTCAAGTATGCTTAGGTGGCATAAAATATTCAAACACCATTAATTGAAGTCTTTTTAAACACAATTAGATCTTAGAGTTATATGGCGATTATCATTGCCTTGTGGAATATTATTTGAAGGATTGGCATCTGTTGTTTTATCAGACTGTGATCGATAATGTCTTGTCTGTCGTTCTGTTAAATTATTTGTAATTGTGGTGATATAATGGCAAATCTATGAATGCAAAATCGCATTACGTGTGTAATCGTTCACAACAGAGTATTGATTAATAGCATATATATCTGTACTAACCATCAAAACATAATACACCAATTTGTATTAGGACACAGTGAAATAAAAGGAAGGTGCGCCTTTTCCCGTATGCTCCAAAGCTCACGATTTACCCAAACTAATCCGGTACCAAACGATACATCATTTTGCTAACGATTGAAGGCTTCGTTAATAATCTGAAATGCACGTACTTATTTACTGGAACGAAAAAGCATCCGATTAACGTCAAATTCGATAGGGGTCCTACAAAAAAAAGAGAGAAAAGTTTCTCGTGAAGAAATATTGCCAATAGTGTGGGTGCAGGTCGAAAATTCGCTTCTTTGGGTTAAGGATCAAAATCGATAAGGATCCTCAATGAATTGGTTTTGACCCACAAAAACAAAATTGAAAAGAATTCATGAATGCTGGGTGGAAAACTGGCGCACGTTCGGTGTCGTTCGGTGGGGAAAAAGTATAGAATCTTCACCAAAATTGATAAGGGCCCTCTTCACATTTACTACGGACCCATTTAATAGATTTACCGGTTGTCATGTAAGACAGGAAACAAACGTGATTTTTCGTACAATCAGCGGGCATCATCCAGAAAGTTACGACCCGACAAGCGCCAATATGGACAGAAACCGAAAACTGTAATATACAAACATACAAGTTTCACCGATTTCGGATAAATATTGTGACCACTAAAGTGTTCAAATGTTAAAGACTCGATTTTTCGTAAATTCAGGGGACATAATCCATGAAGTTACGGCCCGATGCATGCCAATATCGTAAGGAATCAAGTTTCGTCAACATCGAATGAAAATAATGACCTCTGTAGAGTCCACAACCTTGGTATTACATGCTTTTACACTATTTGCGTACGGGGAGCGGCCATTTTGTCGAGTAGTTTCGATCCGATTTTCACGAAATTCGAATTCAACCGTCATTATGATGTAGCGGTGATATATATTAAAAGTGTTTATGGGATATAACCAGATTTTGGAGATATAAACATATTTTAAGTTTCATCAAAATTGTGACCTCTGGATGGCCCAAAACCATGGCAGTGTACTCTTTTACACTAGGGCCCGACATGGGACAATGTATAGTCGTTCGGATGGGACGAAACACCGCGGTTCCCGGGTACACCTTGGCGTGGCGGTAAAAGAAGCCTTGGAAGTTGGAATTCGATATAAGAATTGGCATACTGTATGTCTGTCTCCATTAGCCCAGTCGGGGCAGAACTAGAACTTTAAACTCCATTTCATTTTCTTTGGCTCCTAAACGAGTCGACCGAACCAAATCTGTTCAATCAATGTCACATCCCCAAGAGCCCGAGGGCCAGTGATTATTTGGAATAGAGATATACCATATGTTATCTAGTTTATTTTAACACAGTACGAGCTTATAGAATATTAAACGCAATGAAACAGTTCTAAGGTACAGACCCACGAAGCGGCTTCTTATTATTTTCTTTTTCACAGGGAATGTTCAATCGGCTCAACGAAATCAGACATGGAGTCGAGACCAAGAAGCTTTAATGAACAGTTTTATTCTCCAAAATATAGTTTAGATTAGTCCTTTAAATAATGCTCCAGGCGTGGGCCCGTCACATGGATATGAAAATGTAAATATCATTTTTAATATAAATGTTGTTCTCATCGCCCCGCTTGGCATGTCATTATATAAACATAAATTGTGTCTTTTTCATGTTTTGATTGAATTTAATTGGCCGTTTAGATACTGCTTTTGCGATTTTTATGCATACAACTGAGTGTAAATTACATAAAATTCCATGAGATATATTAAATATAATATCGTGTGTTATATAAAGCCTGAACAGTATATTTGTAATTATAAAGCTTCAAAGACCTAAAATACAATTATTGAGTTAGCTTCGCTTTGAACTTGGCTGTTTTTTTTCATTTCTTACATCTCTTTGTTGGTAATATTTGTGAACGTATGAAACTGCAACAAAGAATGTAACAAGCTCTTTTAATGCAAATGTCATTTCTTGTCGTCTTTGCCTTATGGGTTTTTTTCCCTTACATAATCACTTGAAAGTGTCACCAAATGTGCTGTCCTCGATACGCTCGTAGCGAGGATTGAGGGCCGTGGACATTTTTTCCATGGGCTATATCATATCAACGTTGTAAACTCTCGGTCGTTGCTTATCCATTAGTCAATTTAAAGATATCAATTCCCGAAAAATTAACTAAATGAATAGCACGAAAACAATCGCACAATGCAGATTGGGATAAGGGGCACTTTATTTTGTTGCCTAGCAGGCAAAAGGATTTTCTCCACAATAATATTTCTTTTTTTTCACTTTAGACGGGTACCCGCATCAGCCCGGCATATCGTCAACAGAATCAGAGAGAAGCTGTTTTGAGTCAACCAATATGGCGTCAATGACTGCACCAAAATGACGTCATACCGCCTCCACGTCATTTAAGCTTCTTGGTCAAGACCCCTAATGATATTCCGGAATCATTTGACTGCTCATGACTTATGAAATCTTATCAATGTCGCTGTAAAAACGAAAGATACCCCGAATATAGCTACGCATAAGTCGCCCGACGAGTCCGCGAAACGTGTTGATTAGTGTCCTTATTACTTCCGGGAAAGAGAGGGAGGGAGATCTGGGGAGGGGTACTCGAATCAGTTGATTGCAAATCACCGAGTTAGCATTTCCACCCATTCACTTACGCCTTCTTGCAAAGCTTGACGGAAAAACAAAACATACCCCGAATGTAGCTGCATGAAGGACTAAATGGTCCAACGAGTCCGAGGAAGATGTTGATTACTCTCATTATTTCCAGAAAGAAAGAGATAGAGAGAGAGAGAGGTGGGGCTTAGGTCCATTTAACACAAACTAGCTTATTTCGGGACTAATATATGGTTCAATTTTATATCAATATTGCGTTTGCATGTCGATGTCTTTAGCTGTGGGAAGAAACCATACTCTTTGTTGCCCACAGACTTAAGATCGATTAAATCACACAAATCTCAGTGACAGCCTTCGTAGACCATTCGTTATTAATTTTATCAGCGCTGACGTGCATTTTGATTTCATTTAACGTATTCGAAATTTGAATAAACAAATCCGTCTTTAATTTTTCAGCGTAATCTTATATCTGCATAAACTCAGTCACCGATGACTCTTTTGATTGCTGTTTTAGGGTGTCCAGATCTGCCCGCATATAATCCTGTTGTGAATTTTCAACTAAAATAAAGAATAAAATATTATTTATGACCCATCTAATGAATGGAAGTGCTGATCATATGGCCACCATAAATTGTATTTTCCGAAAGACAGGGCATCATTTAAAATCGTGTCTATGGAACGTGCCTATATAACATACGGTACAGATCTTGATACGAGTGTTCTAAAAACTAATTTGCAAAGAAAAGCACATCAACTATCATCGAAAAGTGTATTTTGAACTTGGCTTCTTGGGCATCCAGGATGGAAGACATCCTCAAATAAGCAATGCAAACCTGGCACTCCAGTGTTTTCACGTATAGTCTAAGCAATAAACAAACATGGAGTCCACAGTGGGAATCTAAATAGGATGAAATATAAATCTAAATATCATACCTTCAAAACATGGATGGCTTATAAACGCTCCTATATCAGCAAAATAAATCTACATTCTGACCATTCAAACGTCGCGGGTGTGACAATTTTAATCGACGCCATCTTGAAAACACGCCTTGCTCTCTTGAACAACCTCTGCACATGGGGTAGTGTTCGGAACAATACTCTAGACAGTAGACACTTAAGTGCACGAAATCTAATAAAACATTAATTTTACGGGCTGGAATAGCAGTAAAACGCGTTTGTTGCCGTCAAATATTCCAAAATTTTCTTGAGGGTCCATACAAGGTCTTCGCCTCTCGTAGAAAACCGGTGCTAGCACAGTCTGTAAACCTGAAATTTTCCGGGTATTTCTAGTTTTACTTCGCTAACTGTCACCGAGCCCGAATAAAACGCTGATTTTACTTTTCTTTTAATTAAATACAACGAATATGTACTGAGTTGACTATGAATTAAAACATCTTGTCTGGGGCCACTCTACTTTGTGCGACATTTTTCGGGCATCGATTATTATATGTGAATGCAGCTGCAACAGTCTGAATGGGTGGTTAGAACACAGAGTGAGATTTCGTGGATACTTTTGGTGTTGCTTACCCCGTTTAAAATAGCAGAAAACGCATTTGCTGTGGTTAAACATGCATTATGCAAGAGCAAAATCTGCCTGTTACGAGTCTTTCTTTAGGCCTGGAATGTTATCTAAATTATCAATTAGACATTAATTAACTTATCCAGACCAAAATAAACTCTGGATGTCATGGCTAGCCTTCTATGTTAGCTGGACTAGATTCCCATATGCCGCTGAACGGCCATTGAAATTAAATTTACGATCTGGATAATCGAGACTATGCTGTTTATATTAATGATTTATTAAGGTTGGTCGAGGCTAGGCGGAATTTCACACGCTTCGTTCTCGGCTCATGGTGGATCACTTTGATTGAAATTTTCAACAAATTACCTAAACAATATATATAGTTTTTAACTATTATATTGCGAACTGCTAACGCTTTATATTATATACCATAATGTATTTTTAGATTTTAAAATTTTCTCCGAGAGGGTGAGGCCCCCATACTCCGCGAAGATTGATTGGTTGTTTGGAATTTTGGGTCAGCCAGGTAGGCTATATTGGACCAAAGGTAAGCTCCATTTCTTCGCTGCTCGCGGAAGATCGGTGCCGCTGTCTATGAGCCCGAATTTTTTTTCGGGCATTTCGGGTTCTGCCCCCTTACAGTCATCGAGCCCGTACGCCTATGTAAATTCGCACATTGACCAAAATGAAAAAAAAAAAACCCTTAAAATAGCAAACAAGAGGTGCTATAACACACGGATAAAGCTTTTTATTTGATTGACGTCATACATTTTTGACGCAATGCGTGATTGAATTCTAAATTAGTGAAACAAACACGAAGTCAAATAAGGCGTTCTGATAACGTGTTTACAAAAGTTTTCATAGGTTATTGTATTTGTGAGGGGGGAGGGGTAAGAACAAGCTTTTTGGAACTCGAAAATGGGAGATCGCGGAAGGAACGCCAGATGTTGTTAGGGTTGGTCTTCTCATTATCCCATTGGATCATTTGAAAATAATACATTACATACTACAATCACAATCACGGGGTTTTCGGCAACGGGGAGATAACTCAGGAACAGTTAAGGTCGCGAAACGCTGAATATCTATAAGGTTCGTCCATACACGACCCCGATGATTCACACGAAATGTGAAAACAAACTGTTAAAAGCTACAGGGTGCCGCGTGTTCCGTTCCAAAACAATGACTTTTTTACAGTACGCATAGAATGGTAACGTATCTGTCAAGTTCACGTTACTGTTTCGTCGTTCGCCAAATTGGGTAGAATTCCGAGATCGTCCGAGAGGAATTGGTTCTAAAACCTGGTGTATGATATGTGAATATGGAACCAGAATTGTATCGAGTCTCTATATAGAAATTGGGGACGACTGGCGAGGGTACCCCACCACTGAAAATGTCTGGCATCGGTATTTCTTGATACATATGGATATGCTGAACATTTGCAACAAGTTTTATGCGGTTAGTAAATGAGCTAGTCTAGCTTAGCTATTGGGATAAGGCATTTAGGGACGTAAGGCGGGGGTAATCCACCAATGAATATGTCTGGCATCCAAGTGAGTATGCTGAACATTTTGCAACAAATGAGCTAGTCTAGCTTAACTTTGGGGTACCCGTTTATGTAGTCTGGCAGACACGCCCCACCACCTAAAATGTCATTCCCTATACATTTTGATATGCTTAACATTTTGCAACAAGTTTTGCGTGGTTAATAAAACGAGCTAGTCTAGCCTATTTGGGGGGGGGGGGGGGCATTTATTTTCCCCCTCTTGACCACACCCACCACAACGGGCGCGGTAGACGTTCATATCCCGTGACAGTGACCCATAAGGAACCTTAGAAATTGGTTAGCTTTTCAGCTAGGTTGACCCCCATCCCCGGGCTCCTGGTCTACCTTGTTCCATTTCTATGATTAATTAACATATCAATCACTGTTGGGGTAAGCTGCAACAATTAAATCAACGTCAGTGGAAGAAATGTTGTTGTTGTTTAAATGCTTGGAACATCGGTTACTATAACCTATTTTCTGCAGCTACACTCTAGGCCATCTTATTGTGTGGGCATTCTGGACAGTTGCACGGAGGCCAGATTCGGTTTTGAGAATAAATATTCAAGTTCCTATTATTAAAAAAGCTAATGCGTTAATTTGAAATCAGACTTGATCTTTGGACCGAAACTCTTTCGTTAACAGTTGAATCGTCTTTGTCTCCTGGGCAATGAAACGGGCCCGTATCTACAGGGGGCGCATCCCCCCCCCCCCCCGCGAGAAATGCTCGCCCCCCCCCCCTCAGAAATTGCTAACAATCATTAAAGTATACACAGTTCCTTATATTAACCTAAAAAAGCTAATTTTTTTGTTTGAATACTTATTTTAAAATGCTTATTAGACGCCTAGGTAACTACATAGCATGATGATTACAACAGTCTGTTAGAATGACCTTTCCGAAAATTTCCTCAAAATGTTCGCCCCCCCCCCCCCGACCGAAAGGTAATGCCCCCCCCCCCCCCCGCTTAATGGTGTCTAGATACGGACCTGCAATGAAAGCGAAGCCCCCAAACACATAAACGCCCAACAAGGGTCTCGATTTGGAAACATGTGGGCATGCATGGATAGAACAAGAAACCTGTTTCGTCAATGGGATTCCTTGATGTGATGAGGAACTACGCGTAATTCCCACATACAAAGGTCCATACGCACAAGCGCAGTATACAAATAATAAAAAAATAACTCGATTTCCCTCTCTCTAGCAAATATGTTTCTGGTATATAATATATTGATTGTATCCCAGTACATTGCAGCGATTTGGAGTTATTTCCCTTCATTACTTTGAACACTCTGTCTCAAAATGCAGTGTGGGCTGACTTTCATGTCGGGCGGGGCCGATTATTCTGATTGAGATAAATGAATTTATTCCAATTACAAATTATAAGAAGAACTGACCCGGTTCCTTGCTTTAAAAACAGATTGTGTGGAAATGACGTATATTAAAGCCCCAATACCACTCTTGTTGAAACTGAATAATATGTCCCAATCTTCATTCTGGTCAACAAATTGTATTATTTTACAATATTCCAATTAATTGATGATATAAATTTCTTTTTAACACATCTAATTTAAAAAATTGGAAAAATTCAACTTATTGATTTGAAAAGTCTAACGTAAACCTTTTCAAATGTGACTAGGATTTTAAAATATTTTCGAACCCTCTGGAAAAGTAAAATAGGTTGTAGGCTAATGGATAATTTACACAACAGGTAAGACACTAAAACATCTAGTACTTAGAAAAAGGCTATTATTTATTTTCTGGAGATACCAAGCCAGCAAGAGTGTTATTGTCCCTTTAAGTTTACATATTTTATAAGGCGTACGTGCAATTACGGAATGAGACTACCGGGGATGGAAATAGGTTGGAAAGTTAGACATTTTCTTCATGACTGTCAGCGGATTTAAAAATGCAATAACACTATATGTTGACAAAGGTCACTATAGTGATTATTCATCAGCTCTCATGATAAGCCACCAACGATAACGTGGTTCGTGCTGGCTATACGGCGTAATTTCAACACAATTCCGTGTATAACAGGTTCGAAATTTGATACCACAACAAATTCGAATCGTGATAAAACTTTTAACTGTGCCTCAATTAGCAATGAATGGCAACAAGTTTTAAACAATCCCAAAGACAATACAGTGTATTTGTTACGGGGAGATAACTCCATGGTTTACAATCAGAAAAATTCCCATTGACAGATTGTATAAATAAACAAATTCTGCAAATTTGAGAAAATAAATTGTGGGCGGACAGACAGAAGAAATAAAATAGAGTTTAGCGTCTTATTTGTCAGCACCCCCACCACACACACACACACACACACACACATTTAATAGTGTGATATACAGGTATGCCATTTAATCCCTCTTCATTTTTTTTTAAATTCAATTCAATGAAAATTAAGGAAATCTATATGCAGATGTACAAGTTCATGAGCGTCTCGACGAACAATTTTTAAAACGCAAGGAGCATGACACATCACAGACAAAGATCAAACAAAATACGAAATAAATTTACCCATCTGCAGAATATAGCTCACTATATGCTATATATCATATCTAGAAATAATTACGTTTGAATAAATATTAATAGAGATATTTCAAAATAAATACTGTTTGAATTGTACTGTGAAATGTCTGGCGCCGTACTGAATCAATATTACGCCGCTTTGTCAACAATTCCTTTATCCATAACTTTGTCGTTCTTGACATAATACATTTAGTTCAAGTATAGATCATGAAACATGAATATTTTGAACATTTTATTCAAATTAATTTATTCTGAGCGACGTTATGACTGCTTGAAGATGAAGCGTAGATCGTTTATTATCTTAGCAAATCGCGCGTGTGTTTAAATCCATTTAAATCTCAGCCATCCCATGATCTCGAGAGTTGATTTTAGGCTTATTTCTAAATAATAATTTATATAAAATTTGAAGCCCAAAAAGGACCCGCAATCGGCAGATTTATCTATTAGTTCATGCATCTTTAATGCATCTACCCATTTCAGGGGGAGGGGGATAATTTAGGATTTTTTTGTTATACTCAATAAGGTATATAGTTCGTTGCGCAAAACATTCATAGCGAAATTACAGTTAACATGAAATTTCTGACCTTCGCTGTGACGAATATAATTGGTTAGATCTATTTGATAAAGCCAAATTGAAGTTTGGTCAAAGATGTAAACAGCGCTTGCGCTAATACCAGGGGCCTATTTCACGAAATTTTAACTAAGATAAGATCCCAATTTTAGGAATTTGATTGGATAATATTAGATTGATTTTAGTGCTTAGCCAATCAAAATTGAAGTATCTACTAAAATTGGATTTTATCTTAAGTTAAAATTTCGTGAAACAGGGCCCAGGACAGTAATTCTTAAAGCTAACCCTGGAACACTTATATTAACCCTAACCTACAATCACGTGTCCGAACCATATTTACATCTCAACAACCTTGACGAATGTTGGGTTAGGCTTATATCACATCAAGTGAATGTATCCAGAAGCCACTGTGTTGTTCTACAATGCCGGTCGTGGTGATACTAGTGTTAAACTGGCTATTAGAACTCGATATTGATTTTTTTCAAATCTAAATTTGTAACATAAAATAATATATTTTTCATTCCGTCAACAGTAAGCTAAAGAAATCTTCATTAGATCAGAGGGGTTGGTTGGCTGAATGGTTAGCGTGTGCGCGCTGTGTCATAAGGTTTTTCATTGAGTCAACTGGTGTGGTTTTGATACTCTGGTTGTACGTGACAAGGAGTGGAATCGTCTGTCCAACCTCGTGGGTTTTCTCCGGCTCCTCCGGTTTCCTTCACTTGCAAGCGAATTATTGAAATAAAATTGAACCTTGCGTTGGTCCAGAAATGACCTAATTAAATAAATCGGAACAGAATAGTGTGACGTTAAACCTAATTTCATTTCACAAAGTATGTTAACTAATAGGCATTAGTGAATTTCTCATCGGGAATGGAAAAGATTAACACTAATGCCATAGGCAGACCAAAATCTTCTTCAATTTCCAGAATCATTTGTCATTCAAATCTCACAAATGAAGTCGGTCGACTGATAGATACATCATTTGTTCAGAACACTTTGTCCACAAAAGCCAAAATCATCCTTTGCTAGATGGGAACCACGGTGGTTATGTGGATAAGATGCAGAGGTCGCTTGTTCGAACCCCTTGTTGGCTCAGAAAGGGGCTTCACCTTATAGTGCAGGACGGAGGGCCTAACAGCTGTCTAGTCGTTCGGGTGAAACGAAACCCCAGGGTCCAGTGTTGACATCGGCATGTGTGTAAAAGGAAGAATTTTAACTACACTGTAATAATAGGATTTGCGCTACAGAATATTTTGGGTCATTATTTCCTACACACCCCCCCTCCAAAAAAGCAAAACAAAACTGTTCATCGTATAGAAAATGGAACAGCCACCCATAGCCCAACCCTCTAGTATATTCTATAGAAAATTACACAGGTATTCTATGAATTTTTGCTACAGCCCACTAATGCCTTTATTACACAGAAAACGGGGCCCAACACTCCCGTATAATGGCACGTTAAGACACCTTAAAGTTAATGGGGCTTCAAGCAACAATCTTTTTTCTCCGTTAAAATTAACGATCCGTTATCTCCATGTTAATGGATCGTTAAGAATTAACGGAGCTTTGAGCAATCGGTCCAAGGGCTTTATTTAACTGATTGATGAGTTATGGGCATCTAGATAAGGCATTGGACAAGCGTTGAAACGTGTGTAGATCTTGATGGCAATGACTTAAAATCGGTCCAAAGTAGGTCGGCGACATTTTGTTTTTTAAAATAGGATTCAGACGGCCTATTTTGTTAGTCCCTCTCTTGGTGAATGTGGGCAAAGGAAATGTTAATATTGTTTTGTATAACAAAAAGTCATCTCTGCGTGTACAATTTTATTCAAAGCCTATTATGGACTAGAAGTAAAACTTTTAAAACTTGCTATTGAATTACTTTGTAATTTCTATTTAAGAACTAACTTATATGATTTTCACAATTACATCACGTCATAAGCATACAAGTTTTACTGATGGAAAGGGCCCATTATAGCTCTAAAAATCGCCCATGTGCCGGTCACAGAGACACAACGCAAATTGCCGAGAAGAATTGACAAATACCAAACAGTTTGATATCCGGCAATAATTAATTGTTCGTCAGCCTTTAAGCAGTGCATTAATTGCTGTATATGCAACAGAAAGCAGTGTCTCGGGAAGAAACTATTGTTTGACCATTCAGCGCAAACACTAGACAATATAGATATTTGGATAATTAAATACTTATATATCAAACAAGCACTCGATTTACTGTCCAGAAATAACCTTCAGTTTTTGTAATAATCTGTGACAAAATATCGTATACGAATACAATTTGTAATGAAAATGTACACTGTTTCACTATTTGGCACCCACCAAAAAATTAAAAGAAATAAAAATCATTTAACATGGCACTTTAAAATAAATTTAAAAATACTATTCTATTCTACTCTAATTTAACCAATTCATCTAAATATAGTATATTAACAAAACAACATTAATATTATAATAATTGCATATCAGTACAATAAACAATAAAAATATACAATAAACTTCAAAATAATATATGTGCACAAGTAATACATGTAATAATCTATATATAATACTGAAATCTGTGAGAAAAATTGTTATATGAATTAAATACATATGACCAAAAAGCTTTGCACAAAAGCTACTTCCGGAAACAAAATCAAAAGACCTATAAAATGGCCAATGTCGCGTTCCTAGATCCATGTCTTGGTAAGAATAGGGCTATTGCAGTAGGAATATTTGGGCTATTTTGATTTTTGATATTTAAATACCCCATGAGTATTTAAAAAAAATAATAGGTATCGAAGAATGGCAGCCCGGAGACTTCAATGACCCAAAAGTCTTTTAACAATCTCTGACCGTCACCCTTTCCGTAAATCGACAAGCGGTTTGTATCATATGGTTCTTACGGTAAAAAAGGTTTTAGATACCCGAGGGGAAGGTTCGGATGATTAAAATCACTGGAAACAAGTGAGAAAAGTTTCTCTATAATACTGGTGACTAGAACAATTTCATATTACATTAAATATAATTGCTATTCTACCTTATACGTTATCAAAAGCAAACTCATGATCCAGAGACTTTAGTCAAAGACAATTAATATAACAGTCGTATGACGAAGACATTATAATTAGGTTAAAACGCATTTGACAATATAATAATATATAAAGAAGAAGAAAAAAGTCTACTATAAAAAAATTTACATACATGTTATAGATTATAATTATACGAAAAATATAATAAATGCCACAATAAAATAATGCATTAAATCACAACCTCGAAGGGTAGAAATATTATCCCCTTAATATCAATGTGTACACGTTCTATATAATAATATTTATCAGATAAACAATACATAAATTACGTGCATATTATATCATAGTACTATATTCATATTACAATTCAAATCTTCAAATTCACAACTCCCATATTATCGTGCCATTCTTTGTATTAGCCATCCCATCTTCCTTATGTACAAAATAAAATATAGTAAATTTAGCTTACAAATTTTCACCAATAACAGGTTTTTGTCCTTCGTTGGCTATTTGGTCTCTCCGCGTCTCATTGGTGTTGAATTATGGTTTCTGCAGTTGAATTCCCTCTGAACAAGTTTCGTTAAAAGAACAGCAAATATGACCAGCCTTTGTAAAAGAAAATACAGGTCAATTAGAGGTACCGGGTTAGACAATCTATGTATTGTGCACTACACTACGAAATGCTCAGTTCCAGATGTACCGATGATACAAATTTGCTATCTTAAACGGTTTCTAACTTAAAACACAACTAAACTATATAATATGAGTAATACTTACAATACAATCACAGGTAGTACATGGATCACTATCTAATAGCCAACTATTACCATGTCTATACGTTCTACCTACATAGATACATGTATCAGACGAATGATCTAATCCACCAGCATCTAGATTCAGATTGGTACATGGACTATCATCAATACATCTAGGACAACAATCTCCTGGTTCTTGTATAATATTCTCACAAATTATATTAGGACACTCTAGTGGCCAACAGTCTACTTCACCATGCTGAAAATGTTTTGTTCAATATAATATAACGGAATATTTATGTTGAAACACATTAACATTTGAAATATTTTGCTTGAAGATGGTGTCCAGATCGGTGAACTTTATGATTAATCAAATTGTGTGGTATGATGATGTATGGGGAAACGTTTAAGGGAGGGATTTCGGGGTTAAAAACATTTAGAATACGATTGTTTGTTTCAAATGTTACAGACGTTATCTATTATCAAGACATTGTTCACTTTAAGATCGGCCAGCAATTCCATTATAGATATCATAGATTTCTGCACAGGAGCATTACTATGTTTCCCAGACAGTTGTCATTTTACCAGAAGACAACTGTCAACACGCACGTAACTAACGTATGAAAATTAAATGGTAGCTAGGTTTTTTCTGCAGGTAGGGTGGGTTTCTCGTTCAGATTGCTGTCAACATACTACCCGAGAAAAGAAAACAGGAAAGGGTTTACACTTCCCGTTGACATGTTCAAATTGAATCTATTAGTGTATCAGGGTGAAACAATCAGCAATAAGAATGTAAAATATTGACATAATTACAATAATTTACAAGATACTCACCAAACATTCACATGTCTGACATTGAAAGGACCATTGTTCTCCATTCTGCATGTAAAGAGGATATTCTTGGTGCGAACACTGTGCGGTTAGATCACAATGAGGACAACAATCTAAATCAACATCTGGGTCCATACAATCACAGTTCCTCTTATGACATGTTGTAACACCAGACTATAATAAACAACGTTACAGAGGCTGCATTCCTTACTTTAAAACCTTTAAATCTAGGGGGGGGGTAACTATTGTGCTGCAGATCATAAGGTCTGTCATTGAGATAAGTAGCGTTGTTTCGATCCCACACTTGTACGTGACAAGGAGTAGAGTAACCTGTCTAACTTCGTGTGTATTCTCCGTGTCCTCCGCTCTTGTTTACCCCCACTGATAAAGACCCCTACAGACTACAGTATTTAAACAAAACTGTATCATAAGTTAGTCTCGAAATGACCTAGTTTGTGTTGAGTTGACCTTAAACGGTTTATGTCGCTGATAGAGGAACGATATTATCCCCAGAGACGGTTGATTATATGCCTTGCTTACAAGAGTTACTTCCCCTCAGTAAACACACGGTCTTCAAGGTTACAAAGACCCACATTGAGAAATAAATAAAATTAGTGTATGCCCGAATCCCTGGACCCCGGACATAAGACAATCTGAAAACTGACATTTATTGGCGACAGTAAACGAGGGCGGTTCAGATTTTAGTTGTGCCATGGCAGGGGTCCTGGATATTTTTAACTGACTGGATTGGTCAATAAAAATAAACAAGGCAAATGGGGATCTGTTCCAAATGTAGTTCATATTCATGATCGACTTGTATGTTAACAATAGACCGGAATTTAAATGAGAACGTATTATTCCTTTGATAATTCTATTAATTGTAATAATATATATGTAGATATTTACCATACAGGAACACTGTAAACATTTGTCATTTGTAGAAAACCATTTCTCAGAATTTCCATATTCCTTTTCCTCAAAGATACAATCTAATGAATAAATTTTAAAACAAATCAGATATTGATCATACACACTGTTAAAAATCATCTTTCTGTAAGTGCGGCCCCGGTGAACTACACATATATACTTATAAACGCCCTACACGGGCACCATTCTGCGTCTAGAAATAATTTGCTATTTTCCACCTCGAACAGATTTTCAAAGATAAACCAAAGGTGTTGATAAATTTTATGTCCCAATTAATACGTGGGTGAGCCCCAGTTCGCACTTACGACGAAACAAAACTACAGGTAATGGGTGGTTTTCTGCAAGTAATGGCAACTAGTGACAGTTTTTTATTTAACCCGGATGCGAGATCTTCGGACCCGTCGCTATGTCGCACGACAGTAATGCGTGAAAATTAAGTGGCAATTTATATTCAATCAGTGTCTTATTTATGTCGAAATTTATTCTCAATTCGCAAATTTGTCGCGTATCCAAGGGTCGCTGGTCAGTTCGCGCATGTCTCATGCCGGGTTAACCCACGAGTACTATTTAGCGATAATTTATCACAAGAATTGTTGGAACACTTTCAATACCCCAGTGGCATGACAACGATTTCCTGCGTTCTAAAAGGGTCCAATGACCTTCAGGGTGCACCCTTTCAGAAATATTTTGAAAATAACGATGCCGTGGATAAAATTTAGAACTCTTTCCTGATGGTTTTGAATTAAACTGAAACCGCTTAATTCGTCGCCGAAATCTGTCAAAAAACAAGATCGACATCTTCTGCTATGAATATATTTTGATAAGCTTATTCAAACTTATACATTGAAGAATGTTGATACATACATGTACATGCACTCAGCACAGTGACCACTAAGGACTACCAGCGACCAAATTCGGCGTACCACACGGTTCCTTCAAATCAAGAGACCCACGCAACAATTGCCTGTTATCATCGCCAGATCATGGTCTTCGCGCTTTTCCGTCCATAGTCGCAAGTTGCGTCGCGTCATACACAATCGACCTGTCTAAGGTCAGTGATGACAGATTCAATTTTTTTTTAATATTCATCACTAAATTGAAATTTGCACCTATAACATTGTCAGTGACAGAATGAGAGAATGACAAATAAATAATGCTTGGTGCGCTGATCCACTGGCTTTCGTTCAAATGATTGTATTAGTTATAATATACCAACAATAACAATAAAATGATAATAATCTCACGTTGTATACAAGGTGTACCAGGTTTACAAGCACATTCATAACCTCCTTCCATATTTATACATTCCATACTAGTGTGACAGGTATGTCCTGATCCTTCGCCAATACATTCATTGATATCTACAAATTATACCAATTATCAATCAAAACAAAAAAGAGAACATGATCTGTTTTGAAGCAAAAGACATGGAAAAGGGGGATATAAGTTGTTCAGATTACAATATACAGCATTTCGAAGCAAATCATTTTAGAGCGGTTCAATTTAGTATAAATTGAATTTAATTCTGGTCCAAAGTATTACTATATTGTAGTACTAATACATGTACGTACCAAGACAGAGACTACCATAATGGTTGTCAGGCCAGTTACAATGATAACCTTCCAGACAATCACATCTATACCATCCCGGTATATTAACACAAACGGAATGGCCATGGCAAGCCGATATACCCAAACCACATTCATCAATATCTAGAACAAAAACAACAACTTCTTATAAACCATTATTTATTTCAATAAGAGATTTGTCACGACAGTAGCAAGTAATAATGTCAACTTTATAGCCATGAACCTATAGTGGTAAATGTTGTTAATTTCAACTGTGAAATATTAGTAAACTCCGTAAACATTTGCCATTTGAGATCATCAAAGCTGGTGTGAAGCATTAGGGTCTTGACATTATGTACCCTATTAATTTTCAGAATTCCGAGAAATTCAGTGCCGCAGTTATCTTCTCTCTTCCAAAAAACATGATGAACGTTATAGATGCTACAGTTTTGAATGTTTTTATTTAAAAAATTTGATGTGAAGCATTTGGACTGTGACAGGGGAAACTCATTAACTTTTAAATTTGGTGTGAAACAGTGGGATCGGAAAGGATGGACTTTCCTCTTAAGAAATATATTACGTTCCAGAAAAGCTCGTGAACACGACAGACATCGGATTTCGTGAACTTTGAAGGCTTAAAGGTTACTTTAAAATTGGGTGTGCATTCGAGTTTTACTTTCGGATAAGCTGTTGTCTATGGTTATTTTTCTCTAGAGATGTGTTTGCTGTGTGGGCGTATTTTCACACTTTATATGGCTATCTTTTTTTTATTGGTATACCATCTCTTTAGAATGTGGCAAACACGAGACTCGCTGCTGGAAGTAAATATTGAGATCACCACTGATTACCTATTGTTTTAGAATTGAATAAACAGTCGTTCTTTTCATGTTTAAATGACACCATTGCATATATCGTTTCTTTTCGATATACATGTATATCTATATCAGAACGACCATAATGATTTTATCTTAGCCCACACCAAGTATCAGCCTTGCAAAGTAACATCCAGTCTCAAAAAGCCTACCAAGACCATGATTAGAAATGGACAAATACAATATACGGTCCCTTGTGTAAGTGTGAGTATTGTATAATAATATTAAAACATGAAAACATTATCTATAAATATCGCATTGACAAACACTTACCCAATTCACAGTTAGGGCCAATATAACCATGTCTACATTCACATACGTTTGGTGCCAGACATTTCCCGCCATTTAAACACTGGCCATGGCAGGATGCTGAAAAGTACACAAAGAATACAAATGAATGAAACCCATTCCAGTCAGTTAAAAATCAATGTATGGTGGTTATTTGTTTTCCTCTATTTGCTTTACTAAAATTATGCTACAGCAATGACAGTGTTGAGGTTATGTTCCTTTAAGTTGCCAATGACAAGTTCAATGCATTCTCTATAAGTTATTCGTGTATCTCTACGGCAGTCCCATATTTGTTTATCCAAATCTGCCGTAGTCAGTTTACAACTATTGTGTTCCGGCAATCAAACTAAGAATTCGTTGTCTGACTGTGTGGATGCGGTTTAACGTCTCATCACCACAATTATACGGTTGTTCGGTTATATTGAGACTAACATAGTGGCGTTTTAATTAGCTATTACACCGATTACAACGCGGAGGGGGGGAAATAACTTGCATAGACAATCGCGTTTCCACCTATCCCATTCGAACACCTCAGCACACACTTATTTCATCCCAATATAGGCAAGTTCTGGTTATTTTGGATTCCTGAGAGGGATTCGAACCCGCAACATTCTGGTCGCGATATCTATTCCATACCTTCACGACTATTGCGGACACAACTCCCGACGTGGGAATTACGATTTAAAAAACCTGACAATTGTTTTGTGTTGAATGCCATAATAATAATATAAACCTCTGACATTCACTTGGGTTGAAATATAAATTTTATATAAATTGATAAACCGGCCGCCCTTTAAAATCAAATTAATCTGATTACCTTCACATTTTGTTACACCGTCTCCTTGGTAACCCTTAGAACATTCGCATTTATAACTTCCTTTAATATTTATACAATCAGCATTAGTATGACAATGGTGGCTTCCTGATGCACACTCATCAATCTCTGTAATAGAAAAAAAGGCTGTCTTATTCTTTATTTCATAATAATTATCAAGAGATTTCGATGGCACGTTATGTAAAAATTGAATTCAATATATGATACGTTAATATTCTGTAATGATTTTCGCAGCTTCTTAGTATGTGAGCTACAGTACACATGCACAATTTGCACCGGCGGCCTGAAAGCCCAGATATCAAACCAAGATACAGGATTCACAGAACATTGGCATTTCACAGACAGTTGGGATTGAAGAATCTGTATAATCTTCTATAGTGACGACAAGATTTAAATTAACGGAGAGACAGTCAGACGAACTTAATCATATATTCTTTCTTATTTTACCACACTTATCTTTCTAACCACGCCAAACTATCACTCATTTTATATTTCACTAGACTACAAATTTTATTGTCGAAAAAAAGGAAGGAAAAAAAAACACAAATATTTTATTGTTGGCGAATAAATTTATACCTTAATTATCAGTAGTAAATATAATTAGGAGGGGTTTTTTCTTCGGTAAAAGAAATTTAAACCACATGTTGATAAAAAAAAATGTGCACGGAATGAAAGTACATGTAATTAAATACATGTATATAGCCACCATGATAGACTGTACGTACTGATGTAGGTATTTTGTATAAGATATATAATAAGAGCACGAGTCTATCTTGTGAGATATGTTGAAAGATGTGTTACCCACCCAACGTTACCACCTGACTAAAATATCACATCTTAACCAACACTTTCGTGTTTTGTTTGTGATCAGTCTGGATAGAAAAAACTCAGATAAAAAAAATCTTCAATGTGTAAATGGTATCATTTACATAAGGGTAAATTTTTGGCAAGGGGGCAAGCATATTTAATCTCTCTGTCATCTTTTATGATAAATGGTTTTTCTACTTTAATTTTATTTTACAGCAGTTCTTTACCACTTCATAACCAGTTCTTTATTTAATTTCCAAGAATGCCATTATAGTTCTTTATTTTAATTGCTTATACCTTTATGACCTTTAAGAATGTACAATTACGAGATAAGGTTATTATAATCCACAATGAAGGCTTAAAGTAGTATTCTTTTGATGAATTTCCTTTTTAACTGGTTGCCAATTATTCGTAAATTTTACTTCATTTTTAAATTAGTATACCTAAAAACAATGATGTCAAGCTATAATGATTAATAATATCTCTCCATACTTTTAAGGAGGAAAAATTGTTTTAAACGCAAGCAATTCAACACAAAAAGTTTAAATATACTACTAATGCTTTAAATCAACAATGGCAGTTCTTTTTATGATTTTATTGGTTCATGTACCGTCTTCTACAATTTTGGTTTCAATTGTGCAGCTGTTAAAAGGTACACGTTCTTTTTAATGAATTAGAGGTACCGTTTCCTCCTATTAATAAGGGTAATTTACAAAGTCAGCATAAAAACCAAGTTCCTATATACTGCATCTTTATATAGGACAAAGGTCAAAGATGCTTAACTTCAAATGATATCCCACCCTCATCGGGTTCTTCTTTCAAAACATAGGCTATATTTAATCAACATTTAAGAAAATAAATATTGCTAGCCCCCCCTTTTTTATAAGCTTACTAATTTCTGTGTTATTGCTATTTTTAGTCTACATTCGCCTTTGTGAAAGATTATGAAAGCCATGACGTCTAAACAGTTCTATATAAATTATTGTCTGTATAAACAATTTGCTTTAGTAAAAAGATTATAGATCTAATAACCTTCAATGTTTTTCTATTGAGTAATAATAACGTCCTTTTTAACAAGATTGTACAAGGTAAGGAGAAGAGAATAAAAAGCCTTGGCAACGCTTCCAGACAGCTTGACCCGAGGAAAAAATTCTAACCTCTTGTGGAGATTGTTAACCTGTCTGGAGAGGCGATGAAGAGAATTATATTTACTATTCTTTCGCAGATAATTAGCTAATTTATCACTAGAAATTCCCAATCCCGTTAATACTTTCTTTGATGTCTAGGTATACATGTAGTAAGGTATGGCTGACAATCAAGTAGTTTAGGTGTGAACCATGTAAACACTTTAAAGCATTTCATCTACATTCTCTATGAATGTCTACTGTTCTAAAGTAAGAAATTGATGAGATAATTACAAGAGCTTGCATTGATAGGAAAAATATGCTTCTATTGCAGTCCAACACACAAGATGAAATGATAATGAGCCAATTATTGCAGATAACAGACAAATTTGCGTCCATTTCCTTTTTAAATCACATCTACCGCTCGCGTCTCCAAACCTACCGCAGAAGTGAAGGAAACCCCGGGACTCGTACCTCAAAGTAACCTTATACGTGAATATAATACGCACACATCCAACAATCTTTTAAAATATAGTCAAAGTGTTTGATGTGGGATCATACCTAAATTACCATTCTGTTTGCATTGATTTATCTACACATAATATCTTGAATAAAGGCAGCATCAAAACATAGAGGAGCTGGGGTGGAACTCTTTATCCATTTAGCGCGTTACCCAGTGTTAAAGTGCTTGAATTCTTGTGATTTAAATATGTTATATATTGAAATTAACGTATAGTATTATTAGTAAGGTAAATGTAAAGCGACATCCTTCAGCTAGAGAGTGGACTGCTTAAAACTCTAGTTCCTATTTCGCATGAGATAATCAAACTCTTTACTGAATCATGATCCTCAATGGTCATTTCATAGAAGAGGTGTCTTCATCCATTTCAACTCTCTTTAAGTCATCATTTATTACCCAACTGGAACCGAAAATGATTTAGAAAACAATTCCTATGATTAAATGGAGAGTGATGTGATGTGGAGACTTTCTACGTTGATTTTATAGCGTGTCTGTATTAGATTAGAATAAAGCTATACATACCAAGCGATGGCCCATCACCAAACATCAGTTCACCTATAGGTTGCATTAAAAATTCAAAAAGAAAACATGCTGTTAATCGTGTAAGAAGGATTGAAATAAAGCACCGAATTATTAAAGCTGCAACTTCAAAAAACATGCTCCAAATAAGTACTAGAAGCGTCTACATGATAATACGCAAAGCGACAAGACATGGCCCTTCATTTCCCCGATTTGCATCAAGTCATTCTTATTTTTTGAAAGTTTACAGTTTAATCATGACCATTAACATCCCCTTCAAAACATTATGACAACATCCACAAATCCATAATAGTGTACCCTTTATAATATTTAAGGATGTTATTATTGGTCATTGTATTTCGATTACTCCCTGTTTGGTACAAAAGGCATATTGCAGATTACCCAAACCCGAACGCATAATGTCGTCAGCAATCAAATGCCCTGACCCTATTTACATCACGAGGCCTAAATGTCGAAATCTGCAATGGGCCTTGGCTTTTAGCTTTTGCCAACATACATAATCCATTTTGATTTCCGGTGGATGGTGGGGGTGGGGGTTATAGTCATTGCGATCATCATTTTGCGGGACTGTGCTCATCTGTTTCAAACTGAATACAATATGTACTTTTGAGAGGCTATTTTAACACGCGGTGCAAGAAGAGTGGCATTGTAGTAGCGTGTTAGTCTAAATTTCCTTGCCTTCCTAAATCAGTTTCAGCTATACAAGTATAAGTTTAACTTTATATCACCCCGCCAGTATTTTTCATTGACAATTAGGAAAGAGCCATCATAATAATTCATTAAATATTTCCCAAAGAGAACTGCTCGACCCAAATGCCAGAATAATTTCTTTTTGAACCACATTTCCAGACTCGTGCCTGTCGGGTCTCTATTGACCTTGAACGCATTGGAGGTCGGGGGTCGCTTAAAACCAGTTATAGGCATGATGTTTGACATCTTTTAGTGTCGAGTCTAGTGTATTGATGCAATTTCCCAACATGTCCCCATAATTTTGACAAATCGCCAGCCTGCGCCCGCCTGTTGCCTTTCTTCACGTTGGATATCCATATGTGTGTGTAATAAATTCGTCCGCACTCAGTAGTCTGTAATCAAATTACCCAAATCTATATATATATATAATAAGAAGACACAATTCTTTGTGAATCTAGACAATCTTAGTAGTCGTCAAACAAGAAGTCTCCAAGAATCTGGTGAACCGTATAGTCATGTTTCATCACATGTTTCTGTTTGACTTCCAGCAGACCGGTTTCCCAATATTGACCTGTCCAGTGGAGACATGGAGTAGTCATGCCTTGTTTGATATTAATTTTTCTTGACCGATTGTTTCAATAATGATGACCGTTGGTCTGCGTGCCTCATTTAATGATTTAGGATGTAAATTGATTGCCTCTATTGAAGCAGTAAACAAGACGTGATATTGTCTTTATAGTCGCCACGCAGTTGATAATCGGTAATCACGAGGACATGATTAGTCCATTTCAACTGAACCTATTCCTTCACTCAATTACTATTTTTATCCATAAAAGGTGATTTGTAGAATGAGCTGCTTTATTCGGCTAGTTAGTTTCTTTTGATGGGGGTTGTATTGATTGACAGATCATCATTCTTTAATAATCAACAATCGTCTAATAGTGCAGTTAACCATGATATATGTCAGTACTTGATGGAAATATCCACAATTACTTCTTCCAGCTTCAGTTTCCATGTTATTGCTTTTCAGTATGGTTGCTGCAAATACGTTAATATTATGTTAAACTGCGGGGGGGGGGGGGTGTATAGAATGTAACATTGTGTAACATTTCTTAATCCCAGACTGAAATGTGGGATTCATGATCGGCTGGAAAGCTTATTGGTGCTTGCACTGATTTCCAATTTCTCCATAATACAAAGTATTGAAACATCCGACTTGTCGGGGGGTGGCCGAGAAAGTTCATCCCGATTTTCCGGCATGGTCTACCCTTGTCAGTGATGTAGGGCGATGGGCCCGGCCGTGCCATGGACAACTGTCTAGTTGTTCGGATGGGTCAAAACCTGAGGTCCCGTATACACTTTGGCGTGCATCTAAAGGATCCATTGGCAGTTGGAATTCGACATGAGTAGGCCATAGTGCCATTGTCAGGTCAAAATTCCCCTTATAGCACACTGGTGTATGCCCGTCGTCAGTTCGGAGCAAAACAGTCGGACGTTAAACTCCATTTCCTGAAAAGCGATGTCATCCGTATACGATTTATGTAAATTACTTGAACACCACATTGACAGTCTCGAACTGGAGTAGACGGTCGCAGCAAAGGGTGGGGTGTAACGCTGACAAATGGGGGTTTAATAGCTGCCGCAAAAAGATCTTGAGTAATCCAGCTTAGGACTGGGAAGCGCTATATACTGTTAAGCAGATCCAGGGAAAAATGCACCGGTAACGTTTTTGTTCCTGGCTCTCATTAAAATCATTTTTGGGGTCTCGGGGGTGAAATGAAATGAAATTGGGTTTAACGTCCTACTTTCTTTTTACAACAGTCAGCATTTTCTTCGTCGAATTTCAACTGTCAAGGATTCCGTTATGCGAAGTCCAACGTCTACCAGGGACCTCGATTATCCGTCCCATCTGAATAACCTCCGAACCCACGACGTGCGAGTTAGTGAGCCACTAACTTACTCACTAAAACACCCTTGGCTCCCTTGCAAAGCTTTCAAAGGGACTAAATATTTATCAGTAAACCCCCGACATATTGCGTCGATTAAGAACCCGTTTGCTTGTTAAAAGTATCTACAATTCTATCCCTAGCTATCAGCAGAACGGAACAAAAACCATCTCCACAGTAGGGGCTATTGGGTTTATTTACCAGCCAGGGCACCGACGGACCGACGGTGTCTAAATGTGATTGACCACGAAAACCGAAACTATACTTTTTCAATGGGCATTAGAAAAGCAATTTGTTGATCAAATTGAACTAATTTTCGAGTCCCTCCTTGCAGATAAACCCAATATAATCTTTTTGCCCACCACAAAGGTCCCTACACGCCACTGACGAACGGGGGAGGGGGGGGGGGGTACAACACCAAACATCGTTATAGCTTTTAGTAAGATGTCACGCGCGCTCGTGTGTTATATAAGGTAACTAATCTTAACGCAGATATAAATTTCCACCAGCAAACTCCATTTGGGACAAACTAAGGAGGATGTGTTTTTTATTTGGTGTATTATTGTACGGACACCAAGCAGAGTGTACGTAAGCGGTAACGTAAACATATTTATTGAGGGACAATTACTAATTTATTTGGGCGTGGCTTCACAGAGTGTGCTGACAACGTTTTCAATCAAGTGAAAACGTTGAGACTCATCGAAACGTTTCCTATATAAATTAATAATTGTTCTTGCACGAGAATATGTATGTGGTATAGTTTAGTGATGTATTCATTTACTTCATGTCTCGAAAGGACTGTTAATATTTCCTTTCGTTCGTGGGGCGTAAAGTCCGCTTCCAACGCACATGTAAGTGGTGTATGGTTGGATTTGGGGAGTTTTTGGAGTATTAAGTTTGTCTAATCAACAGTTTGAACTGATTTCACTTGTCATTATGACGGTGAAGATATCTGCAATCTCTTAGAGTAGATTTTTCCAGCTTGTAAACCATATACCTTTTACCATGAATCTAACCAGACATTGCCTTTCCTTGGGTATTCTGATGGGTGTGCACAAAGACAAGTATTCGAAACCAATAAAAAGGATAGTTTGACAGTGTGACTGTGCCTCATTAAAGTTACATTCCATTGAGAAAAAAATATAATGTCTCATAAAAATGTGTAACTAAAAATGGCTTAAGATATATTATTTCTTGCAATCTTTTATCATCCTAATCTTATAAACTGACTTTTGCTTGGCCCACTTCCCGATTCTCTGGTTTGGTAACACCTTCTGCACTAGTAGTGATGAACATTAAACGTGGGCACATACTTTGCTTGAAATTGCGACATTTAACACATTTAAATATATCATAATGATGAATAGGAGAGACTTAGATTTTTTCTCAACAGAATGTTACTTTAAGAAAATGAAAAACACCAGTGAATATTATGGAGAAGGGACATTTATTGTAAGCAGGTGTAATTTCTGTGGAAAAAGATTAAATTCTCTGATAAAATAAAGTATCTAGAAAGCTAATTGTGATTTTCTGAGTAAAATCAATGTACAAGAAGAATAAATCACATTTCCATAATGAAACTACCTTACATAACAAAAATAAATGTCTTTTCTCCATAAAATGATCATTTTGGTGTTCCAGAATGGTGGCTAATCATGGTCATAAAGAAGGCTTTTATCTCTAGTAGAAATGATTTGTATAGACAGAATTGAAGATGAAATATCCGATGGGGAATACAAATGCATCATGAAATGTAGCATGTCTTTCCTGTTCCATGTTGTAATATATTTCTATATCATAGAAACATTTGTATTATATACATATATGTATACATATATGTATTTTATTGCAAAGCATGTTTCATGTTCGGCATGAGTTCCAAAGAATTTCTAAACATTTTTACTTCCACTAAACTGCATATCATGTATAATTTTGGTAATTTTGACCTCATTATATTCTTGAGATGGACCCCATTTTTTATCTAAACTTGTTGATTTGAATTGATTGAAAGAAAATTAAAATATGGATGGATAAGATCTTATAAACCAGAATATACATCTCTTGAAGACACTGGAATGCAGACTAGAGTTGAAAGTGATGTTTTCATGTCAAGGTATATTTTATTTTACATGTTTTCAAATGACTATAGACTAAGACACTGTGTTGCATACTAGAGTTGATGATAATGAGGTTTTCATGTAAAGGTATTTTCTATTTTATTTTGGGTAATTTATCTAAAGCATGTGAAATTAAACCCTTGAATGTTAAAGAAACATTCTGAAGTGACTGCTAAACTTAGAAACTATTGCTAAAACACTTCAATTCTAAAAAAAATGTATGTGTTTACCTTTTGGAGAGAATTATTTTAAAGCTAAATATTATCTCTTAAAAATATGTATTATATCAGAATTTTTAAAAAGTCCATATTATATTCTTTGATGTTTCCTGAATAATCTACTTTTGAGAACATTGGCTGTTTATTCTCTTAACAGTTTTATTTTTATTCTCCCATTAATGTGTCTAGAAAATACACCCAATTTATGTGCTTATCTTTCAATAGAACAATATTCACCCTACATATTATCTCCTCAAAATACATAATGTTATGCTTATTACATTTATTTTTTGATGTTTAACAAAACGAATGCTTGTGAGAACATTAGCCATTTTTTAAAATTTTTTAACTTATTTACTCTTCTTCTATTGAAACATAAATCCCTTGTACTGCCTGTATTCATTCAATGGATAATTATAAATTCTAATAAATTTCTATAATAATAATGCATGTTTAGATTATTTATCTCCTTAATACTTTGATTTGCATCAGGAAGTTGATGATTTTCTGGTACTTTTATTAGGTTTTTTCTATACCATGGTTTATAGTAATCAAGAGATACAGTAATATAAAGTGAGAAGCATGCTGTTTTATTAATCTATGTTTTATCTCAGTTTCCTCTCGTTACATTCATCTGATGAGTAAGATGGAAACTGTCCAAATTTATTTCAATCAATAGAATAAAGAATGGTGAAATACTTGTAGTGGTCTTTATTAGTTTACTTTATTGATGGTGTTAAACTTAGTCACCTAATCGATGAGAAGGTTAGTCTGACATCATACTATGTCTCTGAGCACGCTCTCTTACAGAAACTGTAATTAATGTTCTATATAACAGACATCTTGCTACAAATATCCCTCGGCTTTATTTAAAACCAAAGTAAATCAGGAGCCCAAGTATTCATTATAAAAGTACCATTTAGAAATTCAATTTTCTCAATATTTGACATTAATTCATTATAAGCTTATTTATATTACACAGTTTTTTTTATATCATGGAAAAAACTGGGGAAGTCAATAATTTGTCAGGCTGTTTTTTTATTATCTTCTTAATTCGTAATCATCACTGTAGAATGAACAGTATATCACAATGACCTCAGACATGTACTCTAAGTCACATAGGATGCAATTCTCTGGAACTGCAATTTTGTTGGAAAAGCATGTATGTTTTGTGAGGTAATAAATCTGAAGAGCCTATACATGGACATTTAGAGTGTATTGATCAATTGCTTTGGTGGGAATTAGAAACTTATTTATAGTATTAAGATTGAAGTCATGTGATATTTTGCCTCTTGTCTTCATTGACATGTCACTACTAGAGCTCAGCTTTAGAGATTTTACTAAACATGGTCCATGTAGCATTTAATAGTGTCTCTACTAAATCAATTATTGTACCCTTTACATTAACAAATTGACATGGTGATATTGATATTTGTCCTCTTAGCACTTCTACAAGCAATTAGAGAGCATGCCATTGAATGTTTAGATGAACTTTGAAGTGCAATGTACTTCTTTTATGCTAGTTCATGAAATCAAACTTGTTAATTCCGATCAATTATTGAAGAATGTGGTTTCTGTCCAGGAGAGATGTTAGGAAGGCTGTGATAGTGATGTTGATTCAATGTTTGCGACACTTGCATGCAATATTACAGCTTAGAATAAAATTCTGATCAAATATTATCCAAATTCATATGAAAAGTGCTCCCAACCAGTTTGTATTTTTGTAACTCTTGAATGTTTGTATTGGATAAGAATTTAAGTGAAATGTTTGGTTGATTTTGTTTCATCTTGTCAGAATACACCATTCCATGGTCTTCCCTTGAACTTTTGACGACAGATAAGGATGTTTTCTTTCTTTTTAGGAAATGGGATTTATTCTTTGCATTTTATCTACAGTTGTTTTGAGAGGTAGTAAAAAAGATATCATAACTTACCAATACAATGTAGCCATCAATAATAATTTATCTTTAAACAATTTCTTTCTAAAAATAGATGGATACATTCTTTTTCCAACAATATCTCTGGGTTTGTTTTGTTAAATAATATACACAGCCTTATTAGAATATATTACACCTGCTTACAAAGAGCTATTTACAAAATATGATACAAAATAAGGCACAGCCATAACGTGAAAAGTGTCTCCAGAGTATAAGTCTTGCTACCTTCACAACTATACGCGTCCAATCGGTTGTGACCATCTGAACACTGACAGGCGTAAGAACCAATCGTATTCACACATTTTGTGTTGCTATGGCAATGATGTCCAGTCTTCCCACCTTCTGCTAAGCACTCATTAATATCTGAAACGATAAATAATTATGATATATGAAATAATCAGAATATCCTTTAAGAGGGTAGTCTATTTGTTTCCATATTCTAACCAACAGTTAACTGTGAGAGCTACCAAAACCAACCTTTGAAATTTTGTAAGTTGGCACTGTTCAAGCAATAGTCTCAAATTACGAATGCATTAGTGATGTCACAAAAGTTAAATATAACTGTTGTGTATATGGCTAGTGGATATTGGCTAGTTTTTTCTGAGTGTGACCTCACAAATACATCCATTAATTAAAGGTAGCTTAGAATATTTGGAAATTTCTTATTCTTATCACTATCTATATATTAAAAGAATCATCTCCTTTAATAATCTTAAATGTCAAAGTACCACTACAACTTAGTAATGTACCTCTGGTGTGAAACCTTACTGACTTTACAGGTGGTGTCAAACTGTCAACTTTCGAGTTCTATACTGACTAAAAAATCATCTTATTTAAGATATTTTGCTTTGGGATATAACATGTATATTAGCAAAATAGATCATTGATTGGTGGGTTGGGATATTTACAAAGGTGTCATTCTTTAACCAACACTGTAAGGCATATGGCAATGGGGTCAACAATAAGACTGATGTCCCTTCTCCTTAATTACAAAATAAAGAGATAACACTCATTAATAAAACATCAATAAAGCATTGACTATTCATCATCCAACTCAGTAGAGACATTCACCTAATGAACATCTACACCAAGTTTGAGCATTATACACCAATTAGAAGCAGAGTTCTTGCATTCCAGCATTATAAAGATTCTTCAGGCATACAGTATACTGATATTTTATAGATGTAATATGAAAAATTGTCTTATTTCACAGTGTGTGCCTAAATTTTGGAATACATGCTGTCTAATCCCCAAAATTAGTACAAATTGTGCAATACAAGTAGAAGTATTTCATTCTGATGTTAGTAGAGCCACACTGTAACTATTACTCAGACAGCAGATAACTGTTATAACATCATCAGAGGAAATCCTAACCTACAACACTGAATATGGTTTTGATAAAACTGGTACTAGTTCATACAGCAGTGATTCAATGTACACCCTCTCACTGGAACTTGAAGCCCTTTACCGCACACTAAGAAAACACCAGGTGTACTATTGTACGGTTAATAACACCAACAAACAAATCATCTTCTCATTCATGTAATTCTTGAAATATTCTTTACCTAGCTGAACACCTTGTTGTTTTTCATAAGATATCAGTTGAACAATTATTAGATGTATTATACCCATATAATCTATGTGATTTCTTTATAAGTTTATACTATACTTTGCTATCTACTCCTGCATATACTTGTGCTTTTATGTATTCTACATCATATTGGGGCATTATAGCCAGTTTTGACCTTATACCGAGAACTTGTTTTAGGCGTGGTATACTTGTTCTTATTCAATACCACGTCGTATCATCTATATGTTGGTTGAATTGTCTAATAAATATTACAGAAATACAAATTAAAGATGCATCTGAAGCCCGGAAAAAGACCTGCAATTGGCATAATGCATCTTTAAACCATAACAGAATGTTACTGAATAGTAGTAAATATTATGTCTTATAAGTAGTTATTCAGGATTCAGATGCTATAGCCTGTAAAAATCTTGGTGTAAATCATATTCTGACACGCTTGCAAATAAATAACTAAGCAAAATGGAATGGATTAGCATGAAACAAGTTTTGGTGCCATATGTTTCTTAGGGCATAGTAATCCAAAATTCATATTTTCTTACTAAACTTGATACTTGTGAACAGTGGTTTAATCATACTTGAACCCAACTAACATTTCTTTTTTTTAGTGAATACCATAGATTTCCATGACATAAACAATATTTTTACCTTAATTGTTTTAAAATTAATTTCTTAGCTGAATTTGAAGGCATTGTAAAGAAATCAATACTTCATAAAACTTATAAAGATGCTTTGAATATCTAAGAAAATAATCAATGTTTTTTATCTCACTTTATGGGTCATGTTAAGGTATATAAAATCCTAAAGGCCACCTTAATCTCTGGCTTTTAAAGATACTTAAAAAAATTAAACGAACTAGAAACGAAACATTTTGTGCACATATTGATATTGAAAGTCTTGATCACCTGTGTATGCAACACCATTTTAATTTTTATCTTTCCAGACTTGAACAAATCATGCCCAATAAAAAAATAAGAGATTCAGAATTCAGGTGCCTCTAAAGGAACTTACTCTTGGATCAAACGATAAATATTTTCTCGCAATGGTGACACCCAAACCATGTTATGACGGGAGAAGGAGATGCAAGATTCAACTGTGCCAAAAAGCATGTTTGCGTTCTTTTTCTGTTAGTCATGGCATCCCAGTCTACATACTAGGTAAGTCAATATTTGTTATATCTGCTTTAAGTTATGCGGAATCAGCAAGTTTACAATACAAATTAGAGAATCATGAGTTTATTATGTTATATTCTTTGAAACTTTCATATAAAATCATATTTCAAAATAAAACATCAAATTATATCTGATCATGTATATTTTATTCCACACAGGAAAAGAAACATATTCGATAAACTAATTTGCTAAAATCCATACATGTTATTTTTATTCACAAGAGGAGCGTTACTGATAATTCCAAAAGTGTATAATTCCTAAGCAGAATTTGAAATGAAGTGTGACTCATGCACTGATATATTTGTAGAAAAGTTGGATATATATACAGGTAGATATATATATATATATATGTGTGTGTATTACCTACAGATATATAAATACAAGTATATATAGGTGTATGTATACAGTACGTGTAGACATAGCTATACATAGACTGGCTGAAACATTTCCGCTTATTACTTATCTCATGTCTTATTTCACTTATCTTCACATTAAAGTTCAAACCAACAGGTAGGTAGAAAAATATAAAGGATTGTATCAAATTAAAAACAAAAATAGCCATAATCTACATTTACCTATGTAATAAGTTTTTATTTATTTATTTAAAGCGGATGTACATTTCACATAACATGATAATTCATTGTTCATTGAATACATGTGGTAGACCTGTACCATAGATAAGAAAGATCCAGTCTATTAGTCTACAGTCTCTTTATGATCTCGTTTCCCCTTGCAATGAGGCTGGACAGCGGGTTTTGGAAATAACAATGCATTGGTAAGAAAAATTGAAGTCCCATGTACTCTTTGGTATGCACATAAAAAAATGACAGTTTCAGGGGCGGATCCAGGAATTTTTGCAGGAGGGGGTTTGCCAGGTTTCTGTTACGAAAATCTGCCATCATTGTCTCTAAATTACATAGGCATACATACAAATTGAGCTTTTTAAACCGAGAAATTATTTTTATACTGATGTAGGATCACTTTGTGATGTAATTTCATTGATGCAAGGCATTATTTTTTTTATGTAGCTGAGCAGGGGGGCAAGGGGGGCTTGGACCCCCCAAACCCCCTATCTGGATCCGCCCCTGAGTTTGAATTTAGAATAAGAGTAGACCATAGCACTGCCGTCAAGGCATAATTTTCTTCATAGTAGGTGTATAGCATATGCCCATCTTTATTAGTGTGGTTTGTGCAGCAAGATAGCCTGTGAAAGCCCCATTTCATTTCTCTGCAATCTCTATATTTCATCTCAATCAAATTAATGGCATAAATAAGAATAATGTTTTATTAACTTCTGGGTATATACACATGGTTACAGTCTGACTCTATAAACATTAATATTCATGAGTAACCACAATATCAGTAATCAAATTATTCAGTAGCTTGAAATAACTAAATATTCTATATCAGTCTTATCACAAAATCTGTAAATTTCCTTACTGGTGAAAATTGAAATTTATATGTTATCACAGTTTGTATTCAATGTGTGCTGTAGTCTCTGAGAAAGTCTGACCTTTCTAGACTTATTAAAATTGTTATTATCTAAAATTGAAATCATGGATCTGTTTAATCTGCTGAATTATGAATTTGATGAAATAATGTCTACTGCTGATAAAGGGGGGACTCTAGAGATCCACAACCAAATTCAGTCACATCACTCTTAGAAACTTCTTCTAGACAACAACTCTAACATTATTTCAAGTTTCATCCAATGTTCAGAATTCATCATTAACCATCTGCTTACATGCAAGTCACGAAGTGTATGATAGAAATAAAGGCAACAATAATGGGGGATAAAATTTGTAAACATTTGCTTACCTTCACAATGTATGCCGTCTCCTTGAAATCCAAGTTGACACTGACATGCATAGCGTGTGGCAAGATTAACACAAGTTGCATTGATATGGCAGTTATGTCCAAGGCCACAAAAATTTGTGCCTGAAAAATATAATGTATTCTATAAATTTACAGGAACAAATAAATTGATATAACCATAATCCCAACCGAAGACATTTTACACTGAATAACTGATATGATGACACAAAGAAGAAATTACAATAAAAGGCAGTAAACAGAATAAGAGTCAATGACCCCTTGTCCCATTCCAGCAACTAGACAACAGTTATATTGTTCAGGCATAGTTATTTAGATATAATCATAGACAAGTTTCATTATCTTAAATCAACTGATCACTCAAACAAAATCATTTAATTTGTTTTCTTATCTATTGACTGTCTCTTTAAGAGAAGTAAATCAAGAAAACTTTCTTTAGATTAGCAAGGAAGTTTAGTAAGTAAATATTTTCATTACATAGGATATATTTATAGGTGTACATGTTTAAACTGGCGCTTCATGATGGTTAATTATATATACCTCCCATATTCTGTCTTATTAAATCAGTGATTGAGTACAAGACCTACATCAGGTTTTATTCTACGATAAGATTCCATGTTTTTGTTGTGTTTTTTTCAAATTCTGATAAGAATTGTCTTAAAATAATATCAAATGTTATTTTTAAACCAGTTTCATTACAGACTCCATATTTTGTTACCTTTACAGACAGGACAACATTCTCCCTGAATTTGTAATCTCTCACTTTCTGGACAATTTAATTTTGGACAGCTTTCTTCTGGATCTTGCTGTTCACAAATCATTTTTCCATTCTAAAATAAAGTAGTTATCAGCAATAGTTACTATTGTGCATGTAATGTACAATGAATATACAGCTGTACAATACAAAATACAGATATAATACATTTGTTTTATAAACAATATTTTTATTCAGTGGATATCTGACTTTGTAACAGGTTATGTGTATGTGTAACATGTAAAATATACAGTAGCTAAGATACATTTAGAATATAAATTAGCTAGAATATGTAAAACACTGCATAAGTTTGAATATACATATAGAATGCTTAGTTGCTTGAATATACATGTGGAATACACAGTAGCTAGAGTAGTCTGTCTATACATGTGCAACACATACCAGCTAGAATATACATGTGGGATAGGGATACACAGTAGCTAGAATAGGCAGTATATACATGTGCAATACATACATACCAGCTAGAATATACATGTGGAATGCACAGTATCTAGACTGTGCAGTACCTGTACTGGGATATATAATATGTACAATATACATACACTTCACTTGTATATTCTAGCAAGTGTATGCATGAAATAGTGTGTGGAATAGCAGATGTTAAATAAAGCTAAAACTATCTTACACACTGTTTCATGCACACACTAGCTAGTATATACAAGTGGGAGTACAAAATATCTGTAATGGTAGCTAGATTTCATGCACTAGCTTCAATAAAACATGAAAATTAAAATGGAAATCCTACTTACATCACAGGTACAATTAACACAAACACGAGGTTTAAAATCCTGACCATGGTCAAAATATTGCCCACTATAATAACAATTTGCTGGAAGAAAAAACAATACTTTATTCATAAATAAACAAATAAATTTACTAAATTTTGTAAAGATTAAAATATTTGAAATGTACATACACTTTTAGTGTATTTTTTCTCTAGCTATAAGATCTAATATCATATTAACTTACTTAAACAAAATGGACAACATGTACCATCTCTATAGACAGGTTTAGAACATTTTACTAATGGACAATCTACACTACCACAATGTATTGACCCATTCTGTAAATATAAAATCAGAATAACTATGACAATATTACATTCATTCATTTACTGTCGGAGAATTATTTATTTCTTTGCTCAGTTTCAGATTATCAATTTAGATTTTTAAAACAAGTTCTCAAATCGCTTGTCTTAATTTATATTTACTATAATTTGAAGAGTAATTTCCAAATAGAATTTTAGAAATCTTGTTGTTTCCTATGTTCCAATTTGTTGAATATTTTACAGAGATAATAAAACATTTACTGAAAAATGTTCTCTTTTACTTACCCGACAACTACACCTAGTGCATTTATCTTTTTCCCACATTTCCCCCTCTTTATGAATTGTTCCATTATCGTAACAACTTTTTGAACATTCACACTGTTCTAAACCACTTATTCGTTCTTCAGCCTTTAAAAGCTGAAATAAAGTTAAATTGGTTATTAATGAATTCAGCTTAACGATTTAAAACCCATATAACAAAAGCTACTTGTTCATGAAACATTCTTCCTATTGCCTTTACATTAGCTAGATTTTAACTATTGTAGTGAGAACTGCCAACTCGTTATCTAAGCACCCATAATGTATCTTTAATTGGTCATGGCAAGGGATGGATGCTGCTAGTGACTTTCTGTAAACCAGGTACATGTAGTTTCTCAAATCCACTCCTTTTTTAGTTGAGAATTTCTCATAACTTTCCATGATTGTTGTATGTCTGGTAACTATGTAAAAAAACTTACCTTATTAGACATATTTTTATATAAACTATACATTTCTTCTATTTTTTGTTCCATATCTTTATACTGAGCACAGGTGGGACAATCTGTAAGAAATTGTGCATTTAAGAGTATGAAATGAAATGGGGTTTAACATCCTACTTTTCTGCACCAGCTGGGATAATGAAAACAGGTGTACACCAGGCGTAAACTTTACAATGTCCTATGAGGAAAATTTTGCCCCGACAGCAGTTTGTAAAGTCAACTTTTATTTCAAATTCCAGCCGCTCTCTGATACACATACTTTTAATTTATAAAATTGCATTAGCTTTTGCCATCTGATGAAAACACACATCCGATTTCATTTTGTTGATTATAGCTGAAATTTCGTTTTATTAGTCTATATGACGGTAGGAATCTGTAATGATTTGTGAATAAAACACATTCTCTCGGAATAGTCAATGAAATGGTCGTTTAAGACAATCTTTATGTGAGAACGCAATTATGGAATTACCGGAAACATGTAAAGACCTGCAGAGAACAAATAAATACCACAAGATAACATCATCCATGTTGGAAAATAAGGTACAATTTTAATGTTCATTATTTTACCTGTATTTTGATTAGGACATTGCAGTAAATAACCATGGGCTTGGGTAACAATTTTTACATCATATAAAGATCCCTATAAAAAAAAAAGAAATATAGATTTACCTTTTATAAGAATATGAGAAGAAATGAAGGTTGAATGTAATCATTAAATGTAGACCCGGGCATATGCCCACCAACAGTAAAATCTAAAATCATTGTGAACGAAACCCACAGAGCAAGTATTGTGAAATTCTTTAATATGAATGGAAAAACTCATTCAAAATTTATATTCCTAAACTACTGAAATTTAATAATGTTCTCATTTTCCCAAAGAACCATCTCAGAAAGATTTTTAAAATTTTCAGTGATAACTTTTATCTATATCACAAGATTTAATGAATTTGATAGTAAATGGAGGAACATTTCTGAAATAGACAATCAAATTATTCTGAATATAGGTCTTACTACCATTTAAGGAGAATATTTTTTGGCAAAAGTGCCCAAACTATCTGCCAAAAGTGACCAACAAAGTTTTTATTTTAAAATATCTTTTTTCATATTTATCCAAACTAAACCATTCATGTTAATGATAAGTATCATGTATACAGGTATATTATTTCATATTGTTAACTTTATCTAATATCTTGGCGCTTATTTGTGATTGTATCATGCTCATTTGTAAAATGGGGTCTTACATCCTGAATATATTTCCTAATTATCATTTAGTTGAACTGTCTTTCATAATGGAAAGTCTTCGGCCATTATCCATAACATATATTTACTTAAGTGTCACTTTATGCATTAAAGTACCTAGGACACTATTGACCAATATAATTTAAAGATAATCTAAAAAAATCCAAATAATGATTGGACACTGATGATAAAATGATATTCTGACCATATACATATTCACTGTATGTAAGTTGTTCTAGAAATCATTCAAATGAAATTCACAAAATGCATAAAGAAAACTCTGTATTTCAAATATAATTCAAAATAGATAAACCTACAGCCATAGCTACAGCCTTGTATTTGCAACAAATGGAGAACAAGCCAAAACAAATTCAAAAACAAGGAGTGTGCCTAGAGCCTTGTGGACCTCAGTATCAATAAGTCTTGAATTAAATAAATATAAACATTTTCAAGAACAGACAATAAAGCAACTAATGAACTAATCAATGTTTTAAATTCCTTCCTAGCTAGAAATTCTGGAAAACCAAGAAAAAATGTGAAACTATTAGATTTATCCCCCTTTAAGAACAAGAATTGACGTCTGCCTAGTTGCATGCCCATAAAAGGAAAGGTGTTTTGTCTGTCCAGATGTGTCAGGGTGACTGTTATTTACTAAACATGACAAGAAGTCAAAGACAAAATTGACTGACGATAGAAAGTGATGAGCTGATAATTACTGAGGTGAGCAAATTTTCTTTAATGAACTACATTCACAGTGTCAAAGTGGTTCATGTTTTTATACCATTAAAATGTTATTGACAGTTGGTTGCCTAAAAGCTCACCTTAAAAGAAAACAGTGTAATGTTCTTCAATGGTTGTTACAGAAGAACAGATGAAAACTTGAACATTAAAACATACAAGCAGAACAATTTCTAATTTTTAAAAGGAATATATCAGTCTAAAATGATTACAAAGACATTTCAACTTCAAAATTTGTCAACATTTATCTTGCTCCATGGAAAATTTAACCAAGAAATGGTCAGAAAAGAGCAGTAACTGTGCCATTGCCCAAACCAAGAATTTGAGAGGGAACAAGATTATTGTGGATTAAATGTAGGCATAAATTTATATCAATATTACTTCGACTCCCCTAATTTTTGAAAATCCAACCACTGACCTTCTTGGAGCACAACTTTTTGAATGAAAAGTGTTGGCTGAAATCCTAAAAAACAATGGCTTTTAATTCATAACACTGGTACTGGTAATGAATTTCGGATCTTCCTCAAATTTGGCCATGTACAAGCCTGTTCAAAGGTTGGCAACAAGGGCAATAATTCCTGTATTAACTATTAAATGACATCTTATTTTGAAAGGCTACTTACTTAAAGGAGCTAAAACATTTTGATGTAAGTCAAGATAAAGTATTCCACTGGTTTGAATTAGGAGATCAGACAAACACTATACAATTAAAATTTGTTAAGTTAAGCAGAGGTTGACCAGTTTATTAGTTTTAGTTTCAAGTTTGGCTTACTTTGTCCACAGTGGAACACGAAACTGTTTATATGTCAACACTGACTTTATCTGTAGACATGGAAGGCACATTGGCATCCAATAATACAAATCAACATAAATTCCAAGAAATCTACATTTTTTGGCTGGACCTGAAACCATTTTGATGCTTGTCAGTAGGGAAAAACCCATAACTTTGCACAAGGCTTCAATTGAAAGAGTAGTATAAAAACTTTGTAAATATTGTAATAAAGTGTTGCACAATGACCTGAATTTTAATAGGAATTGTTCTCACAACTAACCACAGATTCTTTGTTATGGAAAGGTAAAAGATTTTTTTAAAGAAATAGATTGTTCAGAGTTACAAAACAATTATTTGCAGAATTATCATTCTTGTCACCACAACCTCGTAAATGTTCTACATGCTTTCCCAGTAGAAATTGCAGGTGGGCGTATATTTGTTGCCAGACTTTAATATGTTAGCATGTGAGATCAATATCAGCAAACCTGATAGTAAAATTGATACAGAAATCTACCAGCTTATATTACATTCATCAATTTCTATGGTCAAATAATATCTCAGAAATTTTATCATGAAATCAGATGTGCATGTTCAAATTCATTTAGAATAATTAACCCATGAAATATCAGGTGGTGTGTAGGCTGTAAAAAAGATAAAATATGTCTGTAAGTAGCATACAGTGTGTTAAAAGAATCTCAGCATGTTTTAAATTTGATTTAAGATTGAATATTGAGTAAGGTGAACACTCAATCTATGAAAAATTCTCAAGAGATGCTCACTGTCTTTACTGTCTGCACTGATAAAAACAATCCCTTCTTGAAATGTTCAAGATATCAACTTCCTACTGTTTGGCTCTGACCAGGCTAATGAAAACGGTGCATATTGAAATGTTGTAGTAGTAATTTGCGAGCGCCAAATGGACAAAAAAAAACACAACATTAGGTGTCTAAGTGGCCTCCCCTATAAAATTTGTGAAAATGGAATGCTGTAGATACCAATTTTAACCTCCTAAATTGAGCCTGACCGGGGGGTTAGTGTGTTCTGCCCCCCTGCCCCCTCCACTCCCCCCACCTTAATCTGCACCTAGATATGTAGAAAATAAATAGTGTGATCATAGAGTGTAAAAATTAGATTGAGGTATAAGAACAGTGTTCAAGGTAAAACTCTTGTAATGTTTACCCGTTACATAAATCATTACTACTAATCCCTTAAACAAAGAATTTGCCTTTCAAAAATTGAAGGGGTGGGTACAGTCAGTTATAGTCGGTGTTTACTCTAGTCATCAGCTGCATGTAAATATACATTCATTTTCTGGCAAGATAAAACCCAGGTGTATAATAATAGACAAAATATTTCTTTGTACAACAACTGTAACTGCTTATTATATTGTGTATAGTTATGAACTGGATATTTCATCAAAAAAGTGGCTACACTGTGACCTTGCCTACTTTCAGTCATTTTCTTTCCCTGATACCTCCAGCACTTCCATAGTCACAGATAACAGCTGTTTCTACTACATGTATAACATTACACATGCACACATTCATACTAATTAATCGAAAATCTATATAGTGTTCGGTCACCTGACACAATGCTGGTCTTTCCACAACATGATTATTTCTACTCCTTGTGATTAAAATATAACACAAACCTATGAATATTATTTACAAGTCGTCAAATCCGACTACCAATAAGCTTTACATTATATACAATGATATAAAATTCATTTCAGTGGATATTGACAAAGAAATATCAAGTTGAGTTTTCAAGGTTGCCCAAATTTTGATACATATTGAGTCAGCTCCCATGAACATGCATCCTTTATGGAAATTTTGTTAAAACTTCCCAGGCATGCACAGTGCTTAATGTCATGTGAAAAACTCTAGTGATTTTTAATGTTTTGCATTAACTATTAATAGACATATTACTTTGAAATCTCTTGTGACGCGCTAGATTTATCCTTATATAATATGTAAATATTTACATGATATGTTGTTTTTGTTTTTAATTTTAATTATTAGCCTTTGTCATAAATGATGTTCATGCTTTCTCTTCTTCTTAAAACATTTTGTGGACATTTGTATGCTGCATCTTATGGGGTGTTTAGATACAATAAAATCTTATCTTATCTTATACAAAGTATATTATTATTGTGCTTAACAGATGCTATTAACAGAGCTGATTTCAGATGATACTTAGGCTACTTTTATCTCTATTTTTATTAAAAATGATATTACATTTTCTGTAGGAAACAGTCAAATACTCAAACAAAACCTGATTCTAAAAATAACATTCACCAACATTGATCTACTAATCGGAAAAGAATTAAGCATAATTTAGAAGTTTATAACTTGGTGTGTTAAATGAACTCGCTTCAAATGGAATATCTAATAAACTTTGCAGCAAAAACATATAGATTTATTAAAGCAGCCGATAGTGGAAACATAATCTTCAAGATGTATTCAACATAACATTGCCAGTCAAACACACACCAACAGCTTTATGCAAAGAGACACCTCAAATGGCAAATATGGTATATCATTTTCTGCCAAACCACTTGATGGATTTCGACAATATTGGGTTAGTGTGTTAATTTGATGATGTTTATTCAGATTTATTCATTTCTTGGCCAGGTGGAGTAGCTCAGAAGAGCTGAAAGGATTTCAGGTTTTTTTGACTGGCAGTCAATTCATCAGCACTGACAAACAAAATCAATGTTCAAATTGGTCCAACCACATTTTCATACACAAGTGGTCTTTGTTTGGGGTTTCAATAAGCTTATTGTACAATAAGACACATTACATCCTATCTTTCTGATTAAATATTGAACAGGGCAAGAATAGTTCAAATGATCAGTATGGCATATATATGGGCACTAACTCTTATCAGCAATCACTTAAAATCATACACAATATGGCAACACAGCTTTGATATAATTCAGTAACTAGTTCTCCTTAATATTCCTCAAATGCAACTCAATTTTACGAATTTGAACAATGTATATATATCAGCAGAAAAACATTAGGGCAGTAATTACATGTATGTCAGTTACTATCAAAAATGGTTGAAATTTAGTAGGTGTCTTTCGTTTAACTGATATTCCACTGATTAACAATGCACATAATATAAACTGTTAAAAGAGCATTATCACGGTTATTATAATAATTAAATGTACAAGTAGAATGTCCACACTGTTATACAAAGCTCAACCGTTAATAGAATTGGACAAAATAAAAAAGGCATGTTGCTCAGGTGGTGGCTAATTGCAGAGATCACTTTGTGATGAAGCTTTCATATCATATAAAAGGTTAAGTTTTTCATATTTAGTAGATTTCAACAAGAAATGGAGAATCTGTATCAAACTGAAATGCAGGACATACTTGTGAGGCAGCTTTCTATCATATTTCACAATGTTCTTTCAGAGCCCTGCAACATTTGTCAAGGTGAACTAAACTTATTTGGCAGAGACCACATCCGAATGGAAAAGCATGAACAACATGTGGAGACATAAACTACATGTAGTGCTATTCAGGTGAGTCTAGGACAATATTGAATTTGATATTGTATAATGTTTAAAATGATGTCTCATTTGTCAGTAAGTCCCCAAGTCACTAAGTATAGCTAATACTCTAAAGGAAATTTTGACTTCAGTCGCTAAGGTCAGCAGTAGCATTACGAAGTGGCTTATGGATGGATGTATCTTTTGAAACCATGTTTTACATAACATTTTCCTTCAGGATAATGGTTTAGAATATTGTTTTATACCTACAAATTTTCAAATACCCTCTACTAGTGACTTTTAAAAATCAAGAAATGTAGTAGAGTATTGAATTTTAATCAGAAGTACTGAATTGGCACCAATATCCAATGGTGCACATAATTTACAACGATATTAACATACCTGTACTGTTCCATCATTTAACGAGTGTATTAAAATACTCACATATATCCATTAGAATGATCACAGAAGGATACTCCCAATAGGTTTACACAATACTCAAAATTATGCAATATACATAACTCACTAAAACATTTGTTAAACACTCTTAATCCCAATACACTAACAAGATGTGAGAGGCTGTGTAATAATCCAACACTGATTGATAATGATATCCATGTATAAATCACATTAAAACACACTTATATACATGTATATCATTACAGGTTACTCACCATAAAAAGTGCATGTTGACTGTTTCTTTGACCTAAAAAAAGTGATAATTTCCCTGATGTGAACGTTCTATCTATAGTTTTTATCACACGTTCATATATTTTACTACAATCCACTAATAAAACAAGATGATTTGCACTGAGAGATATAGCAAGTTTATGCCACTGATTGTCAGCTAGTCTGTATGGGAATGTTTCCACTTGGATTTGTTGGTCATGTGTATAATGAAATCGAATTTCATCTTTCCTACCACTACTTTCAATTTCTAGAAATCTGAAAAGAAAAAAAAAGAAAAATTAAGCATACCGATCATAATGCAAGAAAATCAGAAATTGTTTTGTTTAATTGGTGTCACACTGTTTATAAGCCCCCAGCACTGCCTTGTTATGAGTTTCATTCCGACAGAAGTAGATTTTCAATCTAATTTTCAGAGTTTTCCAGTGATTCACACATATATATATCCATCTAAAACTTTTCCTAGTATGGCAGAATATACATATACCATTATGGCATGGATGCATATAACTTTATGTCAGTGATATATATGCACTTGAATCAATTTATATTACTCATACCCATGCCATTTCTTTATAGAATATAAGTGCTTTTTTGTTATTAGACATAATGTCCTCTAAAATCTAAATGAGCAACCATAATGCCATTTAAATGCTTGAATAGAGAACAACATAAGACACAATTCTACAGTATACAATTACTGTAGTACTGAGCGATATTTCCAATAAGCCCTAGCCTTTATCAAAAAGAAATAACAGTATAGACAGACAGGAGTGATGACATTATACTCTCACATACAATCTGGGTGTATAAATATATTTTAGAAACTGTTATTAAGTTTCTATCTAATGTAGTGAAAATTTACACTCTTACTGAATACTAAGTGATCTTGCCTTTTATCACCCTTTCAGAGCAATTTGATTTACAACAAAATCAATGAATTATCGCAAACAACTTTAGATTTGGTGACAATAAAACCCATCCTAAAAAAGAGGTAGTGTGTTCAGATATGACGTCCAGGAAATTGCTTGTCTAATGAAGTGGCCTGTTATAAATTTTAACCTGACCTGCCTAGGATTAAAATAGTAAGGAAACTGCATTTACTTGCCGAAATGTTAAATACTGTCATCACATATCAACATTTGCACACTGTAGCAGTTATTACAGCATACAGAATGGGTTTGATCATATCATCTAACAAATCTTACATTGTGTATTAGAGAAATTGGTGTTTGCTATCTAAGTGTAAGACCAAAGTAGATAGTAAGAATGTACCAGACAAGATACCATCTGATAAAGTTTCTATAAATCAATTATTCAATTAGCCCATGTCTCCTAGTAAAACATTCAATTAGCTTGAAGCAAGGCTAGTTTTACTTGGTCTAGTCTTGATGCCGTACACTCTAATATTCATGTAATCATAACCTCTTGGCAGTGTTAGGAGTCAATGAGAAAATAATCTTGATAGACGATAGATGGTACCTTGTAAAGTACTTACATTCGACTGATTTATTGAGTATGTTTTTACGAACTTCTTGTCAAACAAGATTTCAGTCAAGTAAATGGATTACCATTGATCCAATCAGTTCTTGGTAACTTTACCATTGGCATATAATTTCTTCACAGGAAAGGATGGCCACAAACATATCCAGATCAACAAGCAACTTACATATATATATAAAACCATAGTTCGTAGATTGTGCTTGAACATTGTCGAAATGAACTTTTCATGTCCAAATGATTAATGCCTTTTACTGGGTTTACACAATCCCCGATCAGACATCTGATCAACCCAACTGAACCTTTTATATTTTCACCTAAATAAAGGGGGTCCTGCTTCTTTAAATGCTTCTGTAATATGTGTAATGATTTCCATCCTTCACTTAACAGACATTTTCAAACTGGATGGAAAAGGCTTTTTATTAAATAAAATACTGGAATGACATTTCTCTTTATTGCGAGCAACATAAATAAATGATGATGAAACATCAATTTATGGGTGCCGTAGAGCTGTGTATAATCTATCACGTTATTGATTACTGGGTAAGGTTTTAAATAATGGTCACGAATCAGTCTGATTTGTCTTTCATACCACCTGCATCTTCATGAAAGCAGATGCAATCAATATCTCAAAAGCATAACATGAAAAATACAGAAGCACTAAATCAAATAATTGTTGCTATCCTCATAACATTTTAGTGAAATCAGTTTTGATTTGACCTTCATTACAACATGTATGAATCTGTTTGATGAGTAGGAAATCAAATAAAGTGTTTGGGGTTGTGAACATAAGTGGGAATTTAAAAAAACAAAGATATAATCAAGTCTAGGGGGTTGGATGGCTGAATGGTTAGCATGTGCACGCTGTATCAGAAAGTCTGTTACGGAGTAAACTGGCGAGGTTTCGAATCCGTTGTTGTACGTGACAAGGAGTAAGGTCGACTGTCCAACCTCGTGGGTTTTCTCGGGTCCTTCGGTTTCCTCCTACTGCTAAAGACCCTTTTATTGAAATAAAATTAAATGGTATGTTAGTCTCAAAATGACCTAGTTTGTGTTGAGTGTATGCTAAATTTTTGACATCTGCCATTATTGATGTGAAGGCATAATACAAATACTAATTCTTCATTATAGAAACCTAAGTTGTCTGGCAATACAACCAAGTTGTATGTTGTATGTAATTATCATTCTGCAGCACAACTCAGAAACCTATGTAATTTTCTTTCAACATGACAATCACAAGGCATTAAAATCTATTTACAAATGGAAGTATTCTTCCCAAAGATTCTTGGATCAACCTTTAATTAAAATCAATCCTTATGTATTCACCTTTGCCAACTTTCAATGCATAACATACTTTATACCTTGTTCAAAATATGACCCACCAATAACCATCTGCAGTCAGTTTTGGCCAATTGTATTCTATTTCTCATCTTTAATGGTATGATCTCTGATTGATGATTTTATCCAAAAACTATTGCGGCCGGACTGATTAACCATTTTCCAGCACACGTTCTTGTGGATATGGATATCAGACAATGTGCTTAGACTATCTTCTCATTTCTGTAGGTTCATTCTTTGGCAGCTCTCAGTATTGTTCCTATCCTAACTGGAGTGCAAAGATTCATTAATATTTGGCTTCAGGTTTCATTTTAATCATTGACAACCAGGTCACACAGAACAGAAATGTATTTTCCTTTTATTAAAGATACATTATTGGAGATTAGAGATAGAGTTGACCATTCTCCCTATAATACCCGGTAGTTAAATGTTCCGAATATGAACACAAAACAGTATATATTATACGATTTTAACAACGAATATTATACGATTTTAACAGCGAACAAAATACGATCCTATCCTTCTAAAATAACTAAAGCACTCTCTCAGTTCCATACAGTTAAAAAATGGTCAACCTGGCCGTTGCCCTGGCCGTTACCATGACACCGTCACGTGAAAAAGATATCAACCAACTTTCTTTAGATAAAAAAACTACACAGTGGACCAGCAACAATAAAAAAGATAAAGGTTAAATAATGAATGAATGGACAAAATCAGGATAATTAATGATACACATGGTATCTTCACGAGTTCAGTTCCGAACAGTTAAATAATAAAGAATATTTTGAAAATTTCTGTCAAATAGCTCCACTCTGAACTGAGATATTAGCTTTTGAATTTTAAACCTAGCCTCAATCATCATTACTTAAATCGGTACCATAAAAAACATAGTCTTGATTATCCATTTTTGTTCAGCAGCAGATTGGATTAAAATCCAGTGAAAATCTGACACATAAGATGACACCAAGAGTTGTTTTTGGTTTTGATATAAAGTTAATTAATGTCTAATTATTAGTTTATATAACCTTTCAGGCCTAAAGAAAAACCTGCAATAGGCAGATTTAGCTCTTGCATGATGAATGTTTAAATGTTTTATTTGCCTCACCATATGTTCTGCTCAAAATATTGGGAGAGAATGTGGTGGAAACCACCTCACATTAAGCTCAGGTTGGTGATTTGATACCACTTTGTTGAAATCTTAAACTGGAAGTACTAATTGTCGATTTTATGCACTCAATTCACTAAAGTAGTCCAAAAGAATACAAATTATTAAATATGTTTCTGCTGTTTTTAATTTCACAGTTTGATAATTGTAGTCAGCAGTACAAGTGATTTTATTGGCAATTAAACGTGTCTAGCTGTTTTTATTTGAATTGAAAATTAGTGCTGTGCCCTAATCTGATAAAAGATCAACAGGCTATTCAAAATTAGTTGCTGCATTGTTAAAATTACACATTTAATAAGAACTAACAGTTTATCAATACACAATGCAGTATGTTTGAGATACAAGTAGATTGTGGTCTGTCAGGTACCATGAAGATGGTGGCTATATATATATATATTATTGTATTTTCATTCTGTAATTTCACCTGTTTTGTTTAGTCTAAAAGAAATATCTATAGAATTGGTAGAGGGTCTTGGCTGTGGTTAAATACAATTTATAAGTTAATACCACGAGCAGTGATGTAAGCTTTATCCATATAAATATTTAGTCTATTGTAACAGAAGGGTAGCACACTTTGTGGACTTATTTCTTCAGCTTTCCTTCATCAGTCAAAATAGATTTGGGTGGTTTTCTTTTAAGTTTAAATTGGTAACACCCTGCATGACATTTTATTAACAGGTGTATTGTATAGTTAAATATAACACATCAAAAGTTATGAAATCTTTAAGATAACATATTTATTAGAATGGTAAATCACGTAAAAGACTTTTGATCCCTTATGAAATATTAACTGTTTCAATATCTGTTCAATCAAAACAATGCTCTGAATAACTTAATATATGAACATATTACATTAGGACTAAAAGTAATATAAATGGCTATTTCAGAAAATCAAAGGACATTTATTTTTGCATTTTTACTACTTGCCTGGGTCAGTTTGTTCCAGACATGATAATTCATATTTTCAAGGTGTGTAATGTACCACAAAACACAAGTAACACTGTTAGTAGCATCAAGAGAAAAGCACTTAAACAGTACTGCATATTTTATGCAGTCAGTCAATTTTGATTGCAACAAGAGAATAGTGTCCCAATTACACAGATTGATTAATGAAATTCAAAATCTACATTTTTGTATAATCTTAAATTATTCCTATTTGTGTAAAACTATAATTGGTAAGTTTTTACCCCTTAAAATGCTACTGCTTTTACCCTTATAAACACGTACATTTTCCATATGAACTAATCTGAATCCCCACGCCTACATACCACCTGAATATGTTTTTTGGTTGTTATCAGATCTTGTAAGCATGATGCCTGTAACAGATGTTATGATGCAAGTAAAAAAGTTTTAAGTTTCAGTAGGGTATAAGACAATGAAAATTGTTTAATTGTTAGAGAGCTGCTGACTGACAGGATAACTGGTCTTTTAACAGTATAAAACATGTATCATGAAAACCCAAGAATTTAAGGTCAGATCATGAAATATAAAAATCATATTTATTTCATAAAATTTTATTACCACTACATGGAAGGCTTCATTTTTTATTAGTGGTCTGTGTAAATGATTAGGATTGCTATACAAGATGTACAATGGGACAGAATTCTGCAGAGTTACCAAGTTTTTATTCTACTTTCTAGACACAATCAATAATACTATGGTACTAGTATACATTATACATTCATTGTAAACGCAATAACTGGCACCTTCCCAAAACTAATTACACTTACGAACTTGTATCTATTGGGAGGGCTACATGACGCATATCATCAACACACACAATATTTTCTTACTAATATTAGTTAACTAATGAGGCATTAAATTAAATTTGATTGAGTTATTACCTTAAGGTACATTTACCACTATATATCATTAAATCAGAAGAAAAAAGGAATAATTTATTAATACATATACTAATACTTCAATGGTATCAATGTAATGTATTTCATGTAAATATTAAACATAATCATTTACTTCATCTAAGTGAATAGTTTCCAAATATTGATATTAATTATCTACTAATGGACTTTATATATTTGCTCTCTCCACAAAATAGGTTTTAAGCATCATTCAGACAAAGATGTCAAAACAACCTGCGTATTACAAATTGTATAATTCATGCATCTATAAGTTAAGAGGCTGATACTGGAAATATATTTCTATGCATATATAATCCCACGACATGCAAACTCGATCTGTTGATCTGCTTTATACAAAAATGTGTCGACCTTCAATCAAATACCTTAAAGGGCCAATCCCAATAACTTTTTGGGGAATAAAACTGCTTAATTTTGTGTTAAAATCCCTTATAACCCATTATCTAAGGCCGACCAACTAACCCGATATTTGTGATACACTTGTAAATAACTTAAACCTGACAGTCTTCATCTGGAAATGGAGACTGTTGTATTATACAGTATCTGGATAAAACCAGACTTTTTTTCTATAAAAACGATATGTAGGTGAAATTTACCTTTTGTTATCAGTGCAGTACATGGGTCATTCACTGTATAGACCTCTCAAGAAACGAGAATCGATTATCAGGTCACCCAATCAAAAAATTGACCCGAAATCTTAAAAGGGTTACGTGTCCGGATATGCAGTGTTGACATTAACGTCAAAACGACTCAATATTTTGAGCTGAAACTTCGAGCCAAGGTATATACACCATGCCTCTATATTTTGGTCCATAAATTTCATAAATGCTCAGACTTTAATTTTTGAGACTCTGTTCTTATCGGGATCGTCCCTTTAAAGTCTAACCTAAAATAATCAGGGTTGGCTTTTTGGTAAATAAAGGGAAAACTGATTTTTTACCAGCTTGTGAACATGATAGAGATCAGATTTCTTGAAAGCATAAAGGATCCTTTTTAAATTTGGTCCCAGTTTTCCTTTCATATAAGCTGCTGTCTATGACTTTTGTATTTCAAGTTCAACGCTTTGCATGGCTATCTTGTATCATTTGAACCATTTTTGTAAGTGATGACCTAATTCAACATGACTTTAAATGATTGTTCCATAATATTACTGGCATAATGATCTTGTAAATTTAAACATGCTAAAGAAAGGTTACCAAGGAACAATTCACAAAAGTTGTCACATTTCTATTCTTTTGTAAGTAACAGGAGCCTTAAAGGATCTAAATCGCTAATATTTGGGGCCTAGAAATTGACACAAATGGGTCGCAAGCCATATAATAATGTAATGTGAATGTATATAAACTGATTTACATTCAATCGTTTCTGTTTTTACTCTAATATCAAATCAGTTATGTTTGGCCGAATGCACCAGAAGTCTCAATTGAATCAGAATATATATAGCGTCTGGTTAGTCCAGTCTACATAGTATTTATTGCGCATGTTCACCGTTTGAGATGTAATATGGAGTATACCTAGCCTTGTTCTTTGGGTCCCTAGCTGAAAATGAGTCTGAAACGCTGTACGGTACACAATTCGTGTACCAATGGTAAAAAAATTATTTTGTCTTAAATATTGGATATCAGAAGAACATCTTTTCCTGGTAAGATCACACCATCAATGTTGATTTAAATTGAAAAATAATTTGTGTTTTCAACGTCGAAGACTTTTGATGATATTTAGTTAGAGACTTAGCTACTTTAAAGATACTTTAAACTGGGTAACAACTCACTTAGCAATTATTAGAATCAAATATTTTTTAAAAATTCATGTACATCTCATCTTATGCTAATTTTAGCTGTTCAGGGCATTGAAATCATTGAAAATCGATAGGATAGATTAAGAAATGGGCTAAATACAGTATATCTTTACTTTGCTTGTGGGCAGGCCTGCAGGGGTCATTAACAGTGGGAGGAAACCAGACACATGAATAGGCTGTTTCATCTCATAAGGCAAAAAAATGAATAAACAATTAAAATCAATCAGATGAGATAAACTTAGCCTTAATACGGTCCAAATGATTGTTTTTCAAAATGCAAAAGAACTCCAAAAGTAATGACCAGAAATGGATGAAAGTAAATTGGTTTCTTTGTCTCATAAGCATAAATATTGTTTGAATGGATAGACGAGCATGAATGGATTTTGACAATATATGACCACAATTTAATGTAAGCGTATAACATACCTGATAATGTCTGATGAAAATGCTATTATGCTTCCAGAATCGCCTATTTCTTGACGAACTGTTGCTAAAAATGTGATATCTGTATGTTGTGATAATAAGGTTAAAGCTTGATCAACAATTCGTTCTGGCAGTGCTATGTGTCGAACGGTTTCTGAAAAGCAAACAGAAATAATTATTAAAATAGAATAGTCCTTACCAGATTCGAAAAAATAAAGTCAATTAGGTATACATTCACATTTAGCATCTTCTCAATAATTGACAATGCTCAATAGACTATCAACTACTTCATAAGGTAATTCTTTAGTAGGACCAAGAACATGTATCCTACCTTTGTATATTTTCGGACAAGCAGGTTGAATATACGCTGGGGCCACACAAAAGTGTGGACAGAAATATTTCTTCAGAGAACGTAACTAAGATCTATTGTTAAAGATAGGTTACCAGGCAATGAAACATATGCCCACAGCAGCTAAATCGTCCGGGCAGTCAACAAGGGTTGTCGTATATTTTTACACAAAAATCTAATAAAGAGGAATAACTCATTAAGTTATTATCAGAAAATCATTAAAATTTGTTTGGTTTTTATAAAGTTCTGCCCCATGCTAACATTTAGTATACGAAACATTTAATATCATGGATTTAGCTGTTCAGTTATCATACTTCTTCAAAAATCAAAATACTTGCTTGTTTCAAGAACTTAAACTCTATCTATCAATCTGAAGTCAATCGGATGATAAGTTTGGCCTCTAGAGTGTCACAAGATTTTCAAAGTAATCAAGGGAGATAACTCTGCCAGTAATTATTGGAAATCGCTGAAAATCAATAGGCTTCTTCGTCTCATGACCTTAAACAGTCATTAATTAAAGTCAATCAGATGTTAACTTTGGCCTCTAGAGCATCCACAAAATTTTTTGAAGTGATCAAGAGCCATAACTCTGGAAGTTATTATCGGAAATCGCTGAAAATTAATAGGCGTCTTCATCTCATGACTTTAAACACGGTGTATAAATTTACAGTCAATTGGATATTAACTTTGGCCTCGAGAGGGTCAACAAGATTTTTTGAAATAATCAAGGGAGATAACTCTGGCAGTAATTATTGGAAATTGCTGAAAATAGTCTTTCTCATCTTATGACCTTAAACACTGTGTATAAATTTAAAGTCAATCGGATATTAACTTTGGCCTCTAGAGCATCCACAAGATTTTTTGAAGTGATAAAGGCCCATAAATCTGGCAGTAATTTTCGGAAATCGCTGAAAATCGATAGGCTTCTCCGTCTCATGACCTTAAATACTGTGTATAAATTCAAAGTCAATCGGATATTGAGTTTAGCCTCTAGAGCTTCCACAAGCAATTGTGGATGCCGGATGGACAGTCGGACAGACAGGGGTGATGACAATATACGACAACATTTCAATGTGGGCATATAAAAATGATGATTTTTATTTGCATATTTAAAGCTGCCTTATCTCCATATATCATATTCCTCCCTCTTGATATCATTTTATAGTTTCATAAAGTTGATTGTGAACCCCTAATTTCACAGACACAGGGCATACCTATCCTAAAATCACTGCTTGTCAAGTTTGTTAGAGGGTAATCATTCATATGCAATTTTTTGGCAGTGACTCAACTTTTATTGTTTTATTGCCATTTTATACTTATTTTAACTTCCAATCATTCTTCAAACCTATTCATTGATAAGTCAAAGCCCCTTGAAAAATTCAGCTCGCCAATACATATATACTTTTTTTGTTGTTCTAACAAAGATGTAGAGTTTATTGTTTTAGCTGAATTATTTGTTGATAAATTTGCCTTTTAGTTTAAACCAACAAGATCCTTCAGATACTTCCAGATGTTTGACATATCCTTGGTCTCAAAATAGCATCAATACCTGAAAGCATGCATGCATATTCAAATAGATGGAACAAACTCTTGACACCTTTATGCAATAAATTGTATTATGTCTAGACTTTTGTACTACCCGGTATCTTATCAGCAAAAGCATGTAAAAAAATGGAGTATACATGAAATCATAGCCATTTGTACACATACATGTAAACTCCTACATGTTTAGAAAGAACAATTTTTCCAGCAAATGTTTCTTATGCCATATCATGATTACTTGTAGGTGGCATACAGATTCCTTTTACATCTATAAATAGACTATATGTCATTGATAAGACATGTGAAGAATTCCATTCATAAACAGTATTACCTTAAATAGAAGATAGTTGACACACTGAAAGTGTTTCTTTCTAATCTGAACTTGCTTTTAATCTTGTACTGCATATTTTCATTTTTAACTATTTTGCATACATTATTATTAGGTGTGGCCATATATTTCCAAGTCGAGGAGTTATGTGAGGAGAGGAGTGGGTTATTTGAGAATATGGGTCAGACTTTGTTAAGTGCTTGTCATTTTGGTCTAGAATCTAGAGAAAGCATTTATCATTCTATGACTTTGTCTTGGATTGGGCATGGTGTTACTCAACTATTTCAAGTAAATCCAAACTAACAATTATGTGATGTTGTGAAATACATAAAAGAAATTTAAAGAAAACTTCATTAACTGTTTCCTTATTTCCATTCTTTTTTCTTCAACGAAGGTAATTCTTGCCTATCAATTTTGAGGTAAAGTGGCATTAATTATAAAAAAATTGTCACAATAATAACTGCTCACTTCCATTTTTCTCTCACCACTGTATAGCTCTAACATTAATTGTACATTCACTTGGTTTTTTTTAGCAACTGTTTTTCACTAATATTAACTGTTCCCTTAATTTGATCAATAATATCAGTGTATATTCAGTCCTAAAAATTATCCTACAATATGTTACAGTTACCTATCATTTGTTCCAATACAATGCTTTATAATATCAAATCATGCTAATAAACATGTTTCATACAAGGGAAGTTAGCTTGTTGAATGGTTAGCGCATACATCTTTTATTATAAGGTATGTCATTGAGTCAACTGGCATTGTTTCAATTCCTCGATCGTATGTGACAAGGAGCAGGGTTACTTGTTCAACCTCATGGGTTTTCTCTTGGTTACCTGGTTACCTTCCACTCGACTGCTATTGCCCTCTGTGCAATCGAATGATTGAAATCAAAATGTACCATATTATGTTAGTCCCAACATTACCTAGTTTTATCATTTTTGCCATGATAGTAAGTTGGACATTTAGCAACACCAAGAAAATCAACAAGACCACAACAACTTTAAAGTGACATGTACTCATGTGAAATGCATCAAATGGGGGCGATAAGTTAAGAGAATTGATCTGTGGTGCAGTTAAGTGATTGTGAAAACATCTTTGTCACATGTTATTGACCAGATCTAATGTTGTTACATCCGAATTGTAAGATTAAAGTGTATCTCTCAAAAAAATCTACAATCATCCATTAATAAAAGATGTGCATTTCCATTGCGTCCCTGTGTATTGGTATTGTATAAAAGTAATGTTAACACTTGTATTGAGACCAGAAAAAACAACCTGTTTATCTAATGTTAACACATAACAGGCACAAATTCAACCTTTTTCTAGTGCTATCAGTGGACTAGCAATACAGAAATGCTATATATAACCTGGCTACAACCTTAAAACTGTCAAAAACCCAATAATATGCTGTTCAGACATACTGCTAATAGCTGTGTGCTGCATCACTTATCAAGACAACAAACTGGTCTTACTAATCACCGACAAGAAATGACAAGAGCATTTTTTTTTTCAATATTGCAACACTTTGTCAAAATGTCAATTATCCATAATTTTGTCAATATTTGTATGAATTCATTTAAATTTCGGATAGATCAAATAAGATAAGATTTTACTGTATCATTGGGTTCATTGCATCCACGAAGGACAGCACACAAAGTTTACAGTTTAAACAAAAATTGATTATACAATAAATTACAAGATAACATCTTGGGTGATCATTTATGGATATACAATGTTATATTATTTGATTTGTAGAATGTGCATCTCTATAACATATCTTTCCTTGTCAGTCACTTTGCAATACCTTGGGAGGTATTGACAGTTGTCATTGATTACCAGAAGAAGGCTGCAACAATTAGCCGGATTCAACACTTTACTTTTATTGTAAGCAAAGAGATTTTGCTCATCAGTAGCTTCATGAGAGAAATTTAGGACAGCTTTTCGCCACCCATAGATTTCCAATTTCATTTAACCATGTTTTGTTTTTTTTAAAACACTACTTTTATTCATTAAATCAGAATTTTGATTGGGGAAGAGGCTATGCCCATATGTAATCCGTCTTTCTGATTTAGATACAAATACACATTATAAATATATAAACTAAACTAAAATTTTGACTCTAATCTACCTATATTACCACCTAGCAGTAATACTTAAATTAAATTAGAAAACTGTAATAACATATCCAGCAGATGTAAATATAATTTGTGCTTCGAAGACTACCTGTAAAGGTTTACCCCTTTAAACACTGTATCTGTAAATGGAAGGACCCTCTGGAGTGCAAAATCATTTAAAAGAGGTTATGTAATCAGATCGGACTTTGTTTAAATGAACAATAATGTACTTAATAACGGAAACAACTTTCATCAAATCATATGCAATTGATATACTTGTTGGTGTGTAATACAACAGGTGATAATTGATATGATTGAAATAAAAACATTCTGTTTATTGAAAATAAGTTTAAACTTTATTCAAGCTACAATTATCAATTAACTGAATTTAAATGATAACAATGAAATTGTAACATAAACCCTTTTTTGAAACATAAACCTTAAAAATGACCATGTGGTTTTTCCTTTAACTTGATAATGACCCCCCTTTTTATTTTATGTATCTTTTTTTTAAGAAAAAGGGCACATATTGATTCTCCAGTGTAACAGAGAATTTGGAGATAACCAATTTGAAAAAAGTGAACAAATTTATATCTTCAGTAGTTAAATTTGAATACAAACTCTTTTGGTTGATCAACTGACATTCCCCTCCACATTTTCTTAGTTCATATTAACATATACCTAATTACATGTACATGTACCATAATAAAATCATGTAATCAATTACTGTAATTGGTATTAATACGACTAATATTGGTTAATGAAATTAGCAAAACAGTTAAATATTTGGCATCAGTTGGATTGATCCGAACATAAATGTCAGATCATGGGTCAAAATTTGGGAAAAAACGGATAAAGCAATAACTGGCACATGCCACCTCTCATGCGCTCAACCCCAGTAATAATTTAGAAATGCACAAATTCATAACCACATTGTATTTTGACATATACACAAGTAAATTACATTAAAAACCATTCTAATAATGTCAAGCAAATATACCTATGTATATGATTTCCTTTTCCAGCGGGTAATCAGAATATCATATGGAAAAGAAGTGTGCACTTTCTTTTTCTAATGTGCTTTTATATTCTAAGGATTATAATATATTCCATTCATATGCAGAAAAATACAGCAATTTGAGCAATCACCAGCTTATGAAGTGAATGTTCTTCAGCTTATTCACTTTGAAAGTGTGTGCTCATTTTATTGTGATTTTAAAGCTCTTGGGGAAACTATTAACATTGACATTGATGATACAACTCGATTGGTTTAAAATCTAAATGAATTCAGGACAAATTTCTCTTCATATCAAGTACTAATATTAATTTTCAAAAAGATTATTCACAATCCACAGCTGTTTTATGTTTTATTTTATTGTACCTTAGGTAATCTAATCAAAAGTTAAGATATCCCATCCATCTGGTAGCTTTAAGTGTTTTTGGTACCCATAACAGCAATTATGAAAAGACTTAAATAAATTGTTAAGATTCTAACTAAATAAATGGGTTTGTTATAAAATAACTATGGTATTTCAATTTAGTCAATTCATAACATAGTTTATTAAAGGTCCATTTCTAGTTTAATTTCTTATTAACAAAAAATATTTCAGGTATCCAAATCAATCATAAATTGGGGTTTTTTGACAATATTGGAGTAGATAAATCATTTCTTTCTTTTATAAGGTCCGACAATAGGGGAAATAGATAAGACTCTTTATCATATATATGGAATTGTCTATTTATCACATCATGGTTTGATTACTGACCAGTGCGTTTTTCCTTGGAAGTCATGCCCAGGTTGCACACAGATCATATTATGTAGCTTGTAAATGACATATGGGATTAAATAATATTTAATTACAACACAAACAGTTTGTGTCTAACAGAAATATATACAGAAAAGTCAATATCACATTATCAAAAAACAGCTGGGGGTCAATAAATTCTGTGCAAAAATGAAATGAAATGAAATGGCATTTAACCTTTCTACTTTTCTGCTAAGGAAGAGGGGCATACACCATACAATGTGCTATGAGCCATATTGTGCGGCCTACTGTTATATTGAATTCCAACTGTCAAGGAATCTTTTATGTGCACGCCAATGTGTACAAGGATTTTTCCGTCCCATTTGAATGACTAGACAACTGTCCTTGTCAGGCCCTCCATCCTGCATCACTGACAAGTGGGAATCATGGTGGAAAATCTGGATGAACTTTATGCACTGTGTCTGACAGTTTCAGTTAATTCCTAGTACTGATTAGAAATAGCTGCTAAATATGCTTATGGTCCTTATAGAAATGCTTAGAGTTAATATTTTTGTCCTTTAGTTAGTTATTTTTATACATAGTTTTTCATGTGCCCTGTAAATTATACTTTTACAAAAGAAATTAGCTTGTAGTTTGAAGTAATAAAATTTAGGAACGCTGGGTAATTTTAGACGAATGAGATTGTGCCAATCATTTTTTTTATCCATAAAATCTAAGTGATCTATATTTGTATTGCATTAGTCTGTGTCTGGATCTCCTACCCTTTACAGACAATCATAATAACAATTCTAACAGACCTGGCAACCAGTCTGCTGAATCTCCGCCAAATCGAAAAGTACAAGACCACCATCACATTACCCATGGGTACCACAGATGAACCAATAAAGACATTCAATTTTTGTAAAACATTGAATTTTTCATTTCAGACTTTATAGTCTTGAGAAAACCCCAAAAGATAACCCATTGGTTATCAAAATGTGTTACACTGCCTTGCACACAAAGCTTGTTAGATAATTAGTTTGTGATAAGGTAGACCCAAACTATGCTTAATTTTTCATAAATCAACGAGTGACCTAAATATTTGTCTGTCTAGGAATGGAAGGGATGCATCTACAAACATATCCTATTGTTCCTGGCCTTTAATGTGCTGTTTTCTTATACATACCATTCCACAGTAAATCTTACATCAAATAACAGGTTACTGTAATCTCATATGGTAAAACCACGGTTTATATAGCCTGTCATTCAGTCTTTGTCTATCTTCATTCTAAACGGATTTACCATGAAATTCTAATCATTTTTGTTTCAAATCTCCTTACTTATTTTTTTTCATACTCAAATTCAATGAAATTATATTAGATTATAGAGTAAATGATTTGAGATAGCTCATTATCTTATTTGGCATGTACAAGTACTTCTATTCTATTAAATACTCTCGAAATAATAAAGATATTTTAGAAATCTGAAATCAGGATGGTACCACAAGACATTTATTTCTGTATGTGAACATTATTCCAAAAAAAATCATTTTCATTGAACAGTTATGTTGAAAATACAGTCTATTATTGCAGTTAGTGGATATTTGAGCACATGTAAAATACACCTATCTTATTCATTACATGACTCTTACACAATTTAATGTAAAACAAGGAATTCCAATGCATGCCACTTTCATTAATGAAAAGGCTAAAACGTTAAACGCACAACCCCAGACAAACTGAGTAGTCTTCTTGACTTGTTTTTTTCTAATAAGAAATGTAAGGTAAAAGATAAAATTGTGTTACATACCCAAGTGGGGTGGGATGTGTTGATTTTGGATATGAATCAAAGTTTGAAAGTTTATTGTAAGGATCAGCTGCTTGCAATAAATCATGTTTTAAACATTAGATTAACATGTGTCACTTTAAACAGTCTTAATCTGTAACACTCTCATCACCATCAATACTTAAAATCTCATTATCACATTTTATTTTAATCACCTTAAAGTGGGATATACTGTTTAGTTAATTCATTCCCTCTATTTTTCGGTGGCACAGGTGCTGCTTTTTGTACAATCAAGTGCAAGCTGAACTGTAATGTTTCATTTTGATAATGACATCCCAAATCGTTTTAATCCATTCTAACATTTTTATGCACACTTTCTGAACATTTAATGGATTATCGCAAGACTTATTCAGTGGTTCAGAAAATTGCACCAAGAGCCCCGTAATAATAGCCTACAAGCAATGGTTTCATTTCAATATTGTCAATTCAACACATTACCAGTACCTAACCATCAACAAGCAATCATCATATCATGTCTACCTGATGACTGTTGGTTGAGTTATGCAAGGTGGTTGGTATTTTGTATACATATAGTACTACTCAACAAGTCAAATAAGAGAAGTATGAAAACCAGAATTCTAGATATTTTGGGGTAATACTAACAATAGTTTATCAGTATATTAACTGTGTATTATTTTCTCAAAACAGTTTTGAAATATATACCGTTGTATTAGTAGCATGATTTGACAAAAGAGTGTTACATATCTCTTTAAAGACCAATATTACCCATTTAAAGCCTTTTGATTTATATTTTTCAGACAGTATCTAATTTTCAACTGCTTACTTCATGCTAAAACTTACTCTAATCGATTATTTAACATTTAATTAGGCAAAAAACAAAATATCAACGATAAATAATCTCTCGTCTTGAATCAGTCAGATTAAAAAAGGACCATTGAAAGAAGTTATGTGAAAATGAGTTGTTCATATTATCTACAGATGATGCTAAATATTGAAAAAAATTCAAATTGTCTTTGTGAATGTTGACTAGAATTGGTTAATTTCTTGTCAGATATCATTTTAGTGACTGAACTTTCACATTATTTTTATTAGCAAGAGATTAAAATTCCGTCAAATGACAATCAGAGACTTTAATTAGATACCGTAGAGAAACTTCTATTAATTCAAAATAACAGCTAAAAACATCTATAGCAATGATTTTATTGCATGACAGATCTGAACAAGACTTTTATCTCAACAACCATATTTTGATGTAAGGGAGAGCCAGTTAGCACCAGAGCCTTTCTGTCATGTGGCATCTTTGCCATCCCTGCAGCTGATGGATATGGTTGATTAGGGGAGTAATCTAAATTTGCATGTCAGGATCGTTTTTTGATGTTCCATGCTGCAAATAGTGGCATGGAAAAAACATTTTGATCCCAATAATTGGTGAACTTCTAAAACAAGTCACAAATTTCATTTGATAGGCATGAAAATTCAGCTTTTGATTAAGTAATGGAGATTTCTGGATGAATTATTGAAAATTTCAGTCATTACTTTTAGAAAATAGAGCTCCATCAAACTTTCAAACCAACAAAATAAATTCAACAAGCCAAAATCTTGACCAATGCAATTGCTAATCTCTGCTTAGCCTAAGCAAAATATGTCCATCAAGGCTTTCCACCAATGAACAATTACACCAAGTTCAGGAATTCTAGCTCAATTAGAAGCTAAGTTATTGTGTCTTAAAATGTGTGACGGAAAGACAGACCTATACAATTTCAAAGTGTTTGACAGAAGTTACAAGCAAAACCAGGTAAATTCTGAGTCAAGTTGGGTTGAGTATTATGAACCCAGACCATGATTTAATTGATATTATAGGTAGTAATATATTCTATTTCTAATACTTACCATCCAATTCAATAGCCAGTGTATTGTTATTAGGTCCTGAGGTAAATTTATATGTACTCCCATCTGATGTATTGAGAGTCTCGATGAGGTTAATAACATCACGTGGCTCCACGTTTAAGCTAAACCCTGAAAATAAATACAAAAGTTATATTTTAATTACAGACATGAACACAAAGAAAAACTCACCAGGAACTTATGGATTAATGCCATTAACATTTTCACCTAACAAAAACACCAGAATATTTTATTTTGCAATCAAAGCTTCGTTTATGTAACCATATTCTTTTGCACAATCTTTTTAGTGGAGATACTGTAATGTCCCCTATAAACTTCTTTTGTTGGAATATCTTTAAATGCCAAAGTTAGTAGCTCGCATTAGATTGTAGGCATTCCTTTGTGTTATTTTTTTAAAAAAAAAAAAAACAAAACAATTAAAAATATGAATATTCTTCAATTTTAGTTTTTAATTAGGATTGTATAGATCTGAATCTGAAGTCTAGAGACATGTTTAAATAAATATACACTGGTTGATAAAATACCCATATTTCTTTGTTTAAGCTATAAAGTATACACCTTCTACAATTAGATAACCCTTCCATTCCACAAAAGATACCGGACACAAAAAGAGTACCTTGAATGTAAACTGAATGAAACAATACTAAAGAGGTTTATTTAGGGACAGAAGTTGAAAACAAAAGTACATGTAACTACATTATTTAAAATTAGAAACACTCATTAATTATTTTTCACTTTATATTTATGACATAAAATATCTATTCTGTCTGGCTAGTTAGCATATGTATTTGAGTAAGCACCATCTGTTGAACTTGTTTGTACCATGGTCCATCTCAATTTCCACAGAAAAAAATAAACATGTTTGCTTTACTTATGAACCGAAGAGAGTCGCCAGATGTTGAGCACAATATCATCACCATTATCTTATGTTTTACATTCTTTTACATACATCAATACATAAACTTACAGTTTTGTCCCCAGCTAAAAATATACCTTATGAAATGTGAACAGGAAACTACTTGTGTCAGCCATTAACTTTTATTGCCCTACACACATGTATTCTATTACATTATTAGAAAATCATCATATTTTACTGTAGTATTAGGATCATGTCTGAAATACCGGTGCTATCTTACATTTTGAAGCGTAACTTGCGGTCATTCACCTTAATAATAATAATCATCACATAGCATGAATAAAAGAAAATGTTAACGTCTAATACCTGCCAAAATGAAACCAAGATCTTTGGGATATAAAAATATAAATTTTCATCAAAACCGGATAAAAACTGTGACCTGCAGAGTCTGGATGGACAGGGGAGAGGGCATAATAAATCCACATGTGGGAGTATAATAAGATAAAAGCAGATGAGGTATGAACAGAATGAAAATGGCGTGAGGAGCAACTATTTAGGCTACCAATGTGGGCACAGAGTTGGATTATAATAATTAAAAATGTCAAAATATAACCGTAATGTCAAGATAAATGCAAAGTTGTAAGCATAGATCATATATATACCTTAATTGGAACAGAATGACCCATCATGTCACTTAAAATGCCATAAAATCTCATTCATATCCCTTTATTTCTTATCCTTTTCATCTCAGTTGTTTCTTATTTTATTTTTGTGAATGGTTTATGTATCAAACTATATAATCACATAGATCTACTTCCTGTTAATAGGATAGTCGACATTTATTGCACCCATTTGAGTAGAACTAACAAGAATACCAGTAAATGGTATATTCACCGAATAAATCTATCAGAACCAAAAGCATTTACCATTCCTTTATGTACTAGATTTTGATTAGGGCATAAAATTATAGATGAGTAACCTTTGCAGGGTTCACCTGGGGTCTTATAAATGACATTAATCTTTGTGTAAAGCATTGAGCAATAAAACTTTACCATACAATGCTCATGACCCAACTTAATTATGATATTGATGGAAAAAACCATACTCAAAAGTTTCATCACTCTCCCCCAATTAAATCAAAGTTTGAGCATTCTACCACAATTACAAGACAATGCTCAGGGAATTCATGTAATGAAACTTTACACCAAGTTTCAACAATCTCACTCAGTTAGAATCAAGCTTATTGTGTTCGAAGTCTTAACCAATCAAACTGCTTTAACCTGAACAGAAAACGCTTATTATCAAACAAGGTTTTGATGTAATGAAACTACACACAAGTCTCATCACACTCACTTAGACCATACATTTCTCTAATTTTCTTAATATAAGTATCTAGTAGTGTATAGTACTAGTGGAGAGGGCATCGGTGAGCCATGGTAACTTTTGTTCCAATCCTTGTTGTACTGGCTGTAATCTACGGAGCCCGGTAAGGGACGCAAACAAAAAAAATCTAGCGTGCCGGATAATAACTGGCGCATGCCGGATAAATAACTGGCGCGTGTCGGATAAATGACTGCAGTGCGCTGAATAAATATCTATTGCTCTCTAATGCATGTAGGACGGAGGGTCTTACAAGACACAGTATCTAGTCATTCGGATAGGACAAAAAACACGTAATAAGACCTTTTGCAGTTGGAATTCGAAATATGAGTAGGACGCAGTGCTGCTGCCCATGCAAAATTTTCCTTATATTCAGGTATTCATTAGCGCACAATAGTTATTATCTGTCACGCGCCAGTTATTTATCTGGCTCACGCTAGATACTTTGTTTTATTTTGCATCCCTTACTGTGCTCCGCAGTAATCACTGTACTTGCATAATAAAATATGTTTAAAACCTCAGGGATAGATCATTAAAATACAAAATCATATCCTAATATACCTTTCAATACAGGAATATTTACTGTGATGTAAAAAAAAAAAAAAAGAATCACGAGAAAAAATGGCCAAGTGTGAGAAAATTTTCTTTAAACTGTAGAAAAGAAAAAAAATGATGTAATATTATCACAAGTTTATCTGTTTAATGTCGAATTATTTCATAAATAAAACAGTTTTTGGGTATGTTATTATTAACTATTTACTCTATAAAGGTGAATTTGATAACAAAAAAGTAAGATGCAATGAAAATTTTGTAACATGTTGCCTATGAGGTGTTGAAATATTCCTGCTAAAATATTTCTGTAGCGGTGAAAATATATATGCTGGTTTATCAGTATGTGGGTTCATCTATATGTTGGCTATCTTTTGTTTGAATCATAATAAATTATAAACTATGGCAAGTAAAAATCTTTGTGGATGGCTCTCTGTATATTTGATCAACATTTCTAATGTACTTTACATATCTTACTTAACCTAAGTGCTTGAGAAGAGCATATAAAATATATTGGTTAGATAACTCTTTTAATAAAAGCATTAAATACATTAGTTTGCACTACTTGTACCCCACAAATGCATTTTCAAATGTATTTTTTAGTAACATAATGCATTGATTTCCATTCCAGCACTTCGGTCTTGCAAGATATGATGTCATTGACATAAGCATGGTAAACATATTTTAAATATTTATCAATTTTTGATTACAAATGGGATGTATTTCAAATTTAGGAGTATTCTGATCTCATCTTGGTAGGCCTACTTCAAACTTTATCTAAACTTCAACATAGATACGAAACTGGGTCCTAATTTTTGGCTTTCGTAAATAATGACCATAATTGGTATTGAACATACCTAATCATTTTGCATCCAATCATAGATGTATAAGCACACCTGGCTGGTCACCAAGTATTTAAAAATTCCATAAAAGTAAAACTGTAAATGGGAAAATAATTTAATCTAAAAATTAAGTACACTTACTACACAAGAAAATTTGATATATGATAGGTTATTTCTTAAGGGTTTAAAAGAAAAGTTGGCCAAATGTGAGTGTATATAAATAGGTTTTTGTAAGTATTGAAGGTTTTTATTAGTAAGGACTGTCGGTGTCAAAGACATTCATCTTTTACTTTTAAGCAAAGAGACTATAAATGTTGTTTATGAGTGAAGTACCTGGTACTACACAGTTGATAAAACAATGATATCCATCAAAACCTGTTACAGACTAACTGATCTCATTTGTCCTGTCATTGTCAATCAAATAATAAAACAGCAAATCACAGTGCTGAACAAGATACCCTGTCACTTGTTAAATTCAAACTGTAATGATGGTAGTACTTTCCATATCGAGGGTACTTTAAGCATAACAAAACCACTAATCACATCAAGCAATGGTTACTTGCATTATCAGCTCGTTAACCATTGCTATACATAGGCTACTATTGCAGTAAAGTGCTGTTTCTGATTATTAATATTCTACTGTTTACCCATCCCTCCTTAAACTACATTTGAACAGATCTGAATAAGCGCCACCCAAAAAACACACCAGTCACAGTTGGTTTAAGCCCCATCAGGCTGTTTACGGGAAGAAGGAAAAATGTCAGGGAAATTTTGCTCGGACAGCAGCACTACGATCCACCAATAAGTACACAAGACCTTGGTTTTTCACCCCATACAAATGACTATACATTGTCCCTTGTCAGGCTTTGTATCACTCAGAATTCAAATTCATTTATGAAAAGGCGATCAATTCTTATGGTGCCATGCTGTGAATATATTCTCTAGGAGAAATAGTCCATTCTTGTTTCTGTTAAATAATAGGGGTTGCAATTACAGTATTACGTGAGGCAGTTTTACAACTATCTTCGTAATGATAGAGTTTGATAACTAGAACTATCATTCATGCAATGCATTTCAGGGGGGAATACATGATTAGGAAGAGGAAAAAACTCTACACACGGTATATGTTTCATCTTTACTATAACAAAAAAATACCAATTAGAAAAAACCCAAATCAATCGGCAAAAAGATACAGGTAAAACGTGACATGCATGTATCTTGTGTTGTGTTTTGTTATGAATAGTTAACCATACTTCTAGATATCATCTAAAGAATTGAAATGTAGGCTGTTCTATGCCCCTCACAGCTCCTTTGATCCTGAACTACAAAACCAGTGAAAATCATGAAACATCTTCTGAATTTTTTTTTGGTATGGTCTTGTACATAAAACTAGTAAACTGACCATTATCTGTAGTTTATATTAAAAAATTAGAGTGGGTGGAAGTGAAATAATGATTTATATACCAAGTAAATCAACACAGATGTAGTTCCTACATGTTTAATGTAGACAGATAAGGTACAGAAAATAATAAGAGAAAACAAAAAAACCTAAATATCATTGGAGTAGGTCTAAAAACTTTATCTGACCGATAAGGTGATGTTACCACTAACGCTTGATAGTCTGATAGAGAAAAAAAAACCAAGGCGATAAGGAAGCATGGAAGGCAATTTAACAAGATTTCTATGTACCCTCTATATACTTAACTTGGTGAACCTAGAAGGTGTAGGTCTTGTCTACAGAACAGTATGTCTAGATGATAAGCATACTGATTACTGTGATTAGTTTTTGTATATCTTCTTTTGAAGTGAGGGGTGTTTGTCGTCACCTTAATCTTTTTTCATCATATATCATTTCCGATTGCTACTGTTTTCTGGTGCTACCAAAAATCTATAGAACTTTTTGGTATGGAAATCAAAAGTAATAAGGAAAGCAATTGGATTCACTTATCTGGCCAGTAGAAGTGTTTTTAATTCTACTCAACCCTTTTATAATAATGTATCCCCAAACATGTCTGTGGCATTAGTATTACCAGTCTGGCTATAAATGAATGAAGGGAAGTGTGGCTCATGATTTACTAAAGTATTGGAGAAAAACATATTTCTTAATTCAAGACTATCATTTTGGTCATGATCTACTGAAAATAAAGTTGATAGGATCATAAAGGGATCCCTAAATAACAGCTACTCCAATACCTATCTGACCCCAAAGCCTGTAATCCAGACAACTGACATACTTTATGTAATGTTTCTATAAGGTACCATTTAATTTTTGTAAAATGTTACCTCATATTTGCCTTATATATGGAGTGACTCAAGTGCCACGGTCTCCAGTTTTTAGAAGAAAAGGGCTGAAAACAGAATCTCCATATAGATGGAGGTGGGGTAGATATACAGTAGATATATATGAGCTGGACACATCAATGTATGCACTTTGTAGATCTATATCACTAAACTATAACTTAAACTACACACCATTTAATCAGTTTGACATACTCATATATTATAAAAACGATCTTATTCTATTTATGTAATTCATATTACATAATAAATGTTGTAAATAATTCATTCAGCACAGTGTTAATTGATACCATTTCATTTGTTAATGAGCAGTAATATGTTTCATCACAACATAATATGTAGATTATGAATGAGTAATACTATTTTCAAACTGAATGACAAAATATAAGAGAAAACAATATATGTGTACAAAGAATGTCATCTATAGGCTTGTCCCATTCTATTTCCAAATCACTGTTTTGTACTGGCAGTGGTCATTTATTTCGATCTTTCCTCCCTTCTGCATAGAATAAAATATGTTTGTTTGTATTAATTAAACAAAGTCTGTGTGCATGGTTGTTTTGTGCAAGGTATTTCATCCTGTTTGTTTGGAAAGAACTGGAGTAACTTAAATCTGGTTTATTTGGAGAAAATCTGGTTTATTTGGAGGAAGTCTGTTCATATTGAAGGTAAAAAAATAAAGTAAGGTAGTTTTATAGGATGGTAGTTTATTTGTAGTTTGTCTGGTTGATTTGCACAATGTCTTCATCATGTGTTTTGAGCAGGAGAAATACATTTCAACTATACAAAAGTGTGATTTATTTACTGAAAAGCTGTTTGTTAATAGTAAAATGAACACTAGTAACAGGATATGATGTTCAATTCAGAAAAAACATTTAGCACATACATGTAGAAGTTAAGGATGTGCCACTGCACCCTTTGTGTTGTTTTCACCAACTTACCATAGCCATTGGTATATGTACATATACCATAGCCATTGGTACATGTACATGTTCCCTGTTGCACCACCTTCCCTCCATCCCCCAGGGAAAATCCCTCTAATGTTTTTTACACCTAATGAACTCCCCCACCCATAGGTATTATAGATACTGTACATGGTTAAATCTGTTATGTTACTAATATTACCTGAGGAATCTACAATCTTAAAATGCTTTAAAGTTTGAATTTACACCTACATCTTTCCACAATTTCTCAGGTAATATTAGCTTATTATAATGGAAAAAGAAATCCACAATCTTAAAACGCTTTAAAGTGAGAATTTACACCTAAATCTCTCCACAAATTCCCAGGTAATATTAGCTGACTGTGTAAGTTTTCAGTAGGTGAAGACAGTTAAACACATTCTGTCAGCACCTCTTTAATATAATAAATAGTTTTACTAGAATGTTAGGTAGATAAAATATTTCTACCCCTGTTTTAGATTAAGACTATCTACATTAGAATTTCATCACTTTTACTGAAATAGTAGAAAGACATACTACTGTTGTGTTTCTAATTCTATACGGTACATTTATATAAAGATGCATTATGCAAGAGCTAAATTTGCCTAGTGCAGGTCTTTCTGTAAGCCTTAAATGTTATATAAATTATTTATTAGACATTTATTAACATGACAAAACCATAATGAACTCTCTAGGACATTGGATGGCTTCGATTTTACGTAGATCAGCAATTTAATAATCTAATTTAAAAATGGAGACGCAAGTATAAATCTCCAATAATCAGAGCCGTGGTTACAATAATAAACAATCAATGCACACCTCTTGTCAAAAATACAAACAGTGATAACTTGGCTCAGAATGATGTAATTTGAACAAAGTTTTCAATAATAATTTATTTATTTTTCATGATATATTTTTGAACTGTTACAGCCAGAACTGCCAGTTCTTTATCTAAATCTTACATAATTCATCTTTAACCTTTCAAACTCCAAACTCTTTTAACCTACATGCAACTGTTGATGTCCTTAGCCCAACACTCTTTGATAGCTATTAGCTAATACTGCCGAAGAGGCTTCTTTGTTTCACTAATTTAAATAATGTATATAAATCTCATACTTTATCATTAGGGCACGCAGAAGATTCTAGGGAGGAGGTGAAACAGGGGAGGTAACTCAAGAAATAATTAACAGAAATTGTTGAAAATCAAAAAGGTCTTGATCCCACTTATATAAACAACTCATATCAATTTTTTAGAAGATTAGATGAGAAATGTAGTATGTAGACAGTTCATGAGAAATAGTGGACAAAGGATCGAAGGGCTGGCAACGACAATGTATTACCACATTTTCATGTAGGCATATAAAAATTACAGTATTTCTGAAATCGCCCTAAAAATGTATTTATTTTATTCTTACACATACTATCTTTGAATATTATTTGTCAGAATGCTTCTGCTAAAAATTAATTGTTATGGACTCAAGAACATTTCCCTATACATACGCAAAATAAGAAATTAAGTTCAAAATAATGTTGAAAGAATAGAAATGTTATTGATCTTGTCTAATATAAAACACTAGTGGTTACTACAGGTAGGTTGGAAGCTGAGAGAATAATATACTATTAACAGGCAGTCACTTAAAAGTATAATCATTAGGAGCAGACGTTGATATGTTGTAAACTTGGATCCAACACAGTAGACCAGACATATAGATTTAAACTCAATCAATATATATCAGACTACTTATAAGACACACATGTAGTCACAGTATCTAAAAACGATTAATTAGTTAAGAACTTAGTAAAACTCACCAGAAAACCCAAAATAAAAAAAATATTGTCTTAAATATCTAAAGGAAGAAGAAAAATAAGTGACAATAGCTTACATGTACATTTCAAACTAATGGATAGAACATTTATGTCCCTATCATTATTATAACACTGACAAAAAATCCAATAAGACTACCTTGTAATCTAGTTTCAATATTAAATACAGTTGGTCTGGCACACAGTGATATAATATTCTCAATGAAAAGCCTCACAAATACTAAAAATAAAGTACACTACAGATGTCATATACCCACAATATCAACCCTGCAAATATATGCATTAAATTATGAGGGGGGGGGGGTCTAAATGACAGGGGCCTCAAATAAAAGTGTGGATGAAAGCTGAGCTAGAGAAAGCTTCCCCGTAGAAAAGATTGCGGAGGGTTGGGTTTAAAAATAAAGTGCGGAAGTTTACAACAAGCTTTAACACATGTAATATTGAAGTGCCAGGGAAACCCCCCTCCCCCAGCTCTAAACAAAATGATTGGAAGGTGAGAAGAGCAGCGACTAGGGTCCCCTTCTGCTTTTTACTGCACAATTCTGCTTAAAGGCAATATAATACCGGCCAGTTGATTTATCTGTACTTCAAACTTTCAGTTTCAAAACCATTAATTTGACCTTTATATAATTGCAGATGAATTTTATTTCTCAGCATAAAGAAACAGAGCTTAAGTTTTTTTCTTTATGAATCTCCTTGGGATTAATTCCACATCCCCTGCATCCCCTGTCTGTATCTATTGTATAGAGTAATTCAATCCCCTTTAATCTCTTACACAATACACATTGATTACCTACAGTACAGTATAATATATTATAGTGTAGATAATCAGTGTGTATTGTGTAAGAGATTAAAGAAACAAAACAAGTGATTTTTATAAGTATAAACATAAAACCAGGAACAAATAGCATTAACGTGAAAACCTAGATTTGTGTTTAGTCTCACTGTCACTACCAATCTAATCCTACATCAATTTATCTTTATTTATCACTCCACACAATATCACAGATACACCATTCACATCTACAGATTGCCAACACCAGCCTAGTACTTTCTTCAGATCTACAGTCTCTTTCTCTTTTTTACAGCACATAATAAATCTTGTATGATTATATAAATCTTACTGTACAATTGATAATACAACTTTTGCTATTGTTGGGACAATACTTTTTTTTAGTCTACTGACCAATGGATGCTTTCCTACCTATTCTTCACTGTGTTTCAACTGTAAAGAATTTTTCTGATGTGCACAGCAATGTGTACATGGATGGGTGGATTTCAGTTTCCATGCCATACTAACAGATAGATACTCTACCCCACTGATAGTGCTTGAAAAATCCATGTTTTGTTCTTCTATCCACTGGGGATATTCAGGAAAGAAAACCATGAAACTTTCCATGTCTCAATGACCCAGACTGACCAACAGGTCATCGGGTCATCTCCATCAATGTCAATGAAACATTAGATAGCGACAAAATTATAATATGACTTTCACAGAGATTTCTTCAAAACTCGTTTAAATGATATATTATCTTTTAATCATAAAGTAAAATGGCATTTTGTGGTGTTTTTCATTTTTTTGCTTCAAACATTCTAATGAAAAAACTTTCATGGCAATAATTGGTACTTGATCTCATATCTTCAACTAAATACAGAATAAGCTACCATACTCTTACTGTTATTTCAGGACACAAAGCCAAATTCATTAATTTAATAACTCTGTCATTATTAAATGCATCTACTTATACTTACACCATCCAGTTTGACTGTAGATGATGAAATTACCACGATTTCACTCCAAAGCACATATACATATAGGCCTACACCCTCTAATTTATTCATTATATTCTATACAAATGAAAATCAATTGTAAGCTGTTATTTAATCAGCAATATAGGGATTGTGCAACTGCATTCAGGTAGAACAAATGTTATCGATTCTGTTGTATTAGAATTATTTGTCCTACATAATGAGTCCTTATCGACCAACAAGACTACCATGTGAATAAAAAATATTTCAAATAAAGCTTCGGCATCTTGATCTATGCATTATAGTCAACTTAAATTTTTGTATAAATCCATGAATGCAGAGTATAAATGCATGAGTGAATTCTATGGTAGCACTGAATCTCTAACGGTAACGAGGTGTGCTACAAATCTATTTCATTCATTTGAAGTAGAGAAGCCTAATAGTAATAATAGTGCCCAATCAGTTAAATGCAAAAAAGAAGGAGCTTGGTTTTTCCTCTGGTTTTCTTTGGCGGGTGGGGGGGGGATCGTGCTACAAATTCGGACATATTGCTTTCTCCATACCTAACCGCAAATGAAAGGGAATCACGTCAACCGAATAAGTGCATTACTACATTCAGTATACAGAAACACCACGTGCTCGTATTTTCTGTGCGAATACATTAGTAATTTATTTAATTGCGTTGTCTCTAGCCCTTGGCACTGTATATTGACAAACCCTTCGTGGCTATAAATGGTTTGAAATTTTAAAGCATTGTTCTTTTCAAGCATGGGAATGCCGCGAATGCGTCGTAATTCGACAGGATAACGGTGTCTGTTAGATTACGTCAGTGCCAAATATATAACTGAATCATTCCAACATAGCAGACCCCGTTCCGTCGCCAACGTACAGTATTGTATTAATATCTATTAGCAAAATAAATTGAAAATATAAAAAAAATCAACAGCGTGTTATCATTAAAACAGTGAACAGTGCCAATATTGCATATACACGTAATTGTGGAAGCAATATTACTGTTATCAAAAATTCCCGAAAAATGGCAATTCTTTTCAAGGTTGTTATTTCCAGATTTTGTGAGTGTAAAATAAAATGATCAATACAATAAAATAAATACGAAGTGTCATATATAAAAATAATATGTAAATAAACATAAAATTAGGTCGACTGTAAATCGATTGTCGCCGGAATCTTTGAACAAGTGTCTCTCAGGTAATGTTTAAAATGCTACCTGTAAGCTATTGATATAAATTATTTTACTTACCCTGTAAGAAACATCCAATAAGAAAGATTACACTATAAACAATGAAGCCGTATCTAGCTGGTCCCATTCCCGTTTAAACTGCGAAAACTGGAGTCTTTTCCTTGCATAAAACATTCTTCCATAGGCATTAATCCTTGTTTAACACCCTCCAACACATTACTCAACAGACGATGAATATCTGACTAGTCTGCTTAATCCTTCTGAACTGAAACAGGTGAGATCTCAACTGTAGGGGAGTCAGCAGGTTCGAGCTGGCCAACTAAAAGGATACCAGACATTGAAACCCGGTGTGTCTGTAACAGATATAAAATAGTATTAGTAGTAACAGTTACCATTTGTAGAAAATCGATACACTGCACCGGAATGCTCAGAACTTAGGCGAGCGTCTGAGATATCCACAACCTTACCGCCCCTATTACACGAAATGACGTTGTCTAAAAATCACGTAAGCGATCGCGACTAAGCTTATACTATAGTAAAGAGCAGACGATGTTAGTTGAATTGCGTGGGATGTTTTAGCTATCATCGTAACATCCAGACTTTTTTCTATTGGTACATTTCATCAGTTTCGCTAGGTGGTTCCTTTCATAAGTAATATTTTTTCAAGACAAATGACATAATAATGTACCTATATGTGTTATACATTGTCAATGGTGGCAGTATGGTACACAGTAGATGGCACAGTACACGATTAATTATGATGATATGGCAATGTAAATTTATTTTGGTTTCTAATATATATTACTTATGTGTAGCTACATAGAAGACAAAATTTATGTATTAGTATCACACAATAGTGAACCTGTTATTAGTAAACAATTATTTTCCACAAAAATTTGAAATAAATCAATTTATTTATTACATTCACTACGCTGATATTTTCAAACTGATATATCTGTGACAAAAATGAAATTGCGGTGAAAAACCTAAACAGACTTCGTGCCTTTGAAAATGTCAAAATGTTAAATTATCTGTGATGCGGGATGTTTAATAAAACAATTTAAAAACACAAAACAATTTCGATTCACGTAATTAAGGTACATGGAAACACTGAGCCTTTTTCTTAGAGAAATACAAGAAGGTTAAATCGAACTATTTAAATTATGTTGGGAATCCCAAATAAAATCACTTGCAATAATGGTCATGTGCTATTTTACTGAGAACAGCAAGTTTAAACACGTTGATGAAATCAGGAATTTCTAGAACTCTGTTACTAAATCTGAAGGTCTAAAAATACCGATAACGTAATCAAATATGGCTGAAGTTAAAACCAAATATACCCTTTTACTTCGGCAGCTTTTTTGTTTTGTTTATTGGGGTAAATGATAATTAAAATTCTTAATTAACCCAGGCCGCCTCCTGATGAGAAACCTGGGGGTTACCCAATATTCCACCCCGTATAATAATAAGTGATTTACATTATTTGAAGCTGTGGTTTATTCTTCATATTTTGACATTCTACAATTTTTTTAATTACGTATGGGAGTATAAGGCTGAGGGTCATAACACTTTAGTCGGTCGATGCCAAGAATTTTCGGAAGAGTAATAATTTTCCTGGAAAGTCAACCGCCGCTTGTCTGTATTCCCTATACGATAACATGTCAAAAGGATTTGATCCAAAGTAATAAGGGCTAGTTAGAGTTAGAGGTATACTATATACGTCCCAAAATGTAAATATTTTTTAAAACATTTTCTTCTGTAAATTAAAAAAGGTAATAAACGTTCATGGTCACACGAGAAGAAGTTTAAAGGGAATTTTTCTATATTTTGGAATTTCTATACTATAGTCCGCTGACTCTTCCCTTATTACTTTCTGGGCTTGTCCAGTCATAAACTTGTTAACACTTGTTTTAAGGGTACATATCTATAGTGTCAGTAATGATAAACGCCTGCAGTCTAAAACCGATTGACTTTATGTTAAATCACTTTAGACGTTTACTTTTCCGCGTTTTTCGCCAATCGTCTCCCTCGTGTACATGTTCTCAAATGACGACAATAGCATCATTTTCTGATTGATTTATGTTTCATTGATCTCACTGACATACTAAAAAAAACATATACATTAATGTGTGACTTCTATTAAAATTGTGTTGGTGGCCTAAGAAGGACACGTGTTTGTTACTTCTCCTTATTTGATAGATGAAGATTGATGGCATTTCATTGACCTCGGCGACCTTTTGGGTTTTGATATACCGATTCCCCTGTTCTCATCAAGTTAGTGAGGTGTGGGGGAAGACACGCTTCATTGATACAAAACCATAGTGACGCTGTTAATACGTTGCGATAAGAGCTTTACCACTGACTGTTTCTACAACCTGTAGCCTGGGTACCAATGGTTTTCTAATCTGTGGTCAAGCATTAACTCGAACCAGTCAGCGTTTGTTCTTTTAAAAAAGAGAATTGGTCGAGAAAGGCATAGTATTGTCTCAACAACGGTTTATCGAAAAGATAGACGATACAAGTACGATACTTATGATCAATGGTTAAACCATTTATCAACATGAACAGATGTACGTGTATCTAATAATTTTTATATGTTAAATATTAACAGCTGCAACCGCCTACAATGTCCCAGAATATATTCGTTATAAAATTAAACAACGTGTGAAATCAAGCGAGGTTATTCTGTGACCTTCGGGCACAGTTAGTTAATTCACAGTGATACAAAATATTTAGTACATGTAGTCGACTCCTAAATAGTACAGAATAAAGGTGTGTACATAGAATGAAACACTATGAAACCGATGATTGTAATTTCTGGTTACTTCACGGTAGCTTATGTCAAATGTCTAGTTACGTCTGTTAGTAATGACATGTTATATCACGACTTGGTGTCAAGACTGTCAGCAATATAATATACTCTATGGTACCATAAAACCCGATAGAATCAAACTGGTGTAGCATTGTTGAATGAACAACATGTCTCCATTCATTAAATAGTTGCCTGCCGCGAGATCTGAGTTCAGAATGAGGTGTTGATGTAATATATATCATCAACGCTTGTTTCTAGAGACGTCATCAGTATGTTTCATCGACTAATGAAATCTACGTTCTATTTCGTGCAGTCGAATATTTTTACGGTGTCGTGCTAACAGGGAATGGGAAAATAGAGCTAGGGGTAAACGGCAACGCGTATAAAAAAAACCCAAAACAACTTATGACGCCATCTTTTTTTTTAAAAAAAAAGTTAAGCATTACTTTAGAGGGTGTGTCGCCTTTTTCGTGAAACGTCTTTGTATCCATCGACGGTTTGCGCATTTAAAGTCGCTTCTTTATGAACGGTATTCGGAACAGTGAACATTAATGAAGTGGGCAGGTGTTGTTGCCATCTGTGAAGTACCTTAGCAATTTATGTTCCGATAACTAGAAGGCTTTATTGTACATTTACAACATTTAATATGAAATATGATTATAACAGAAACATATAACTAGACTATAACAAGATTACACTGCCACTCCATTGGTCTGTGGATGCTTTCACCGATATCTAATTCATCATTCCCGCGTTTAATTTTGTTTTAAGTGGTATGAGCAATGAGAGTTTATCTTCGTTATGTCCAACGTAATGTTACATAATCCAGGCTTCTGAAACCAAACTTGTTGTTATGAGAATGTTGGACCCAATTGAAAGATATTCTGCTTTATTTTACCAGGCCTGAATGTAGGCCATGATATTTGACATTTTATTTTTGAAACAGACCTAATATAAAATACGAATCGTATAAAATGTTATATCCGTTGACCTATCCGCGGAGTCTAAGAGACTTATGTTTTTGATAGATTCTGATCTCTATTACTTCATAATCACATTGCTCAATCAATATCAAACATATACCGTGGCCCAGATATGCTACATTTCGAATCCATCATGTTCTATTAAACCCTTAATTTCTCAGTGCCAATGTAAATATTGAGTTTTTGTGCACCCTCTGGTTCTTGTTTCCAAACGGCCAAGACCGTCACGCCACGCCGGCCTGCCTCTTTATATCAGAAGGCGGTGTTGGTTCTGTTTTATAATTAGGTCAGTCTGGACATTTATACGTTCGTGACACATACACTAAAAAAAATTTTATTTATCGATGAATGAAAAAAAAAAATTTGAAAGGATTTGTGGATTGAACAGGAGAGCATGAAGATATAGACTCGAGGACCAGTGGACCAACTGTTGGAATTCTTCCTACTGGCTGTAAGATAACACGTCGGGGCCCATTCATATATATCGCTGCGCCACACATTACACGAAATGCACTTCATCGGAGAACGCTAAGTTTATTTGCTAAATATTCGGTGATTAATAGCCTATCATTAGCCAGACGAAGTTATTTTGTTGATGAAAAATGGCTTTTGTAACAGGTGTTAGCAAAAAATGATGCCATTCGCGGTTATTGTCCCACTTGTATTTACCACTTGTCTACTGATAACGGCGTTACAGAATAGTCTTTAGAATCGAGCTCTGCCCGTGCGTGCCAAACAAGTGCATGTTTCGTCTTTCACATTGTTGGTGCTAATCCAAGTAATACATTTTTTATTGGTTATATCAACAAAATAACGGTTCTTTCATTTACCTAATCCAGCAACATTTCACCTAAAATTCAGGCAAAAAACGTATGTATTTATACAAATGAGAGACAACCTTTTGTCCTTTGGTGTTTTTTTTCAAACAGACGGCCATCGATAATTAGTTTGAAAGAAAACGAAACAAAAGACCCCCACTCAACCCTCCGCACACACACACAAACACACCCGTCGGTACTACCACATAGGCCCAAATCGCAGTAAAATAAAAGTCAACACGCAAAAGTGACAGTACGGATTAAAAGAACGATATTGCAGATAGAAATCTTAATTTGGAATTTTCATTTTTTAAAATGACAAACACATTTTAAAGAATCTCTCGGTGATAGAAATATGTTATGTTCGTTTGATAATTTGTGCCAAGTTATTTAAAAAACAAAAAGGAAGACAGCCTAAACAAATCTCAGAAGGTTTTGACATTTCCTATTGTAAAGAAAGTATAGAATCTTAACAATGGTATTCAAGAACAAGATATAGATCCAGTCGGCGTATGATACCAACAACATAATGTTTTAAAATTCCTTTGTTGCCCGAAAACGATACCAATCAAGATAATCCTAAAACAGGATTACAGTAGTTCATAGATTCATATGTGCAACACTAATATATCCAAAGACGACCAAACAAACTTCAACTAACAAATTTACGGTTGGCGATAGTTTTATATAGAGTCGCATCGCCTGTTTTAGAGAAGTAGCCTATTGAATGGGGTTAATAGAGAAGCAAATTTTGACGAATATGTGAATTCGCAGACACATTTTTCTCGATCTTTGTTACAAAACGTGGCGATGGTTAGAGATCACGAACTGGCTAAAAAGGTCTAACATTTCTTCATGGAGATTACTGACAGCCACGTTATATTAAGCACACATGAAAGCCCTCCAATATGAAATGAAATCATCATTACTACTTTATATATCTAGTATACTAATATAAACGAACAGGTAGAAACCTATCCCTCGTTCCCATCCCTGAGGAAGTTAGTCACTTTTTACACATGTATATAAAACTTCTCCCGTGGACAACGTTTACATATGATAAGATAATGTATACCAACCATCTGTAATATATTTCCTTGGGCTATGAAGTTCAAAGAAACTTAGGTTATTGGTCATTCTAAAAAATCCTTATGTTTAAGTGCTTGATTTTCGCTTACAGTGGAAATCTCTCAAATTATGTGCGTCGTCATTACTAGGAGTAACGTTAGTGTAAATAGAATTATTCTGAAAATGATCGACGTCAATTCCATTCTACCGACATGCAGTATGAACACCAAGACTTTCCTTGCAAAACGTTTGACGTATCATTAAAATGGAGTTTCAGTTTCTGAAATCCATGTGCACATCCTCACTCCATTCAGCGGTAATCAGTAAGGGGTGTCGAACACGGAACATGGTATGTATTGTATGTATAATTTGGATATGTCTTGGATTTTTCGATAAATGGGTGACATATAACTGGCATTCGGGCCGCAGACTCGGCATTCATTTTCCAACCATATCTGTAAGTATATGTCACGTTTCGTTAAAATCTAGGATATGTGACATAACATTTGCCCTAAAGATCATCGAAACATCTTCAATTTCAACGTATTAAGTACGTTCAGAACGGGACACCATCTTGACTTACATATTCTACCGGAAATTGAACTTAAAATTTAGAATATATTCTGTTAACAAATGCTGAGACAGGACAGATGGAAATTAACTTACCAATGATGAAAATTTTGTGAATGTTCTTCATACGGTTACTTTTTGGAATTCATATCTTAAAATAGTTGATGCAAACTTTGGAATGTCAAAACAAATTTGTCAATCACTACATAATTGAAAAAAATATTCTATTTCTGAGCCAATTTTGTTCTCAAGACAAAATCGACGAGGTTAGACAGAGAAACTATTCCCGGCACCGAAACCACGTCTTTACGATATAAAAACCATTTTAAAAACAGGTGCGAGTCGTACCTTATGGATCAGGAACCGAGTATGAGGTCATCTCAGACATCTTGAAATTGTGACGTCATATCAGAAATTGTGACGTCATATCAGAAATCGAAGCCTATAAATCGATGCGCAATTATCCAAGAAACAAGCATGACAAGTTTCATGTCGATCGTACATGAATTGTTGGAGCCTTAGGGCTGTTCTTTTTGACACAGGATGAGTAGCGCTTGGGGCCCAGTTCCTGGTCCAAAAATACGACTGTCGAGATAATTTTGTATATAACCTCTTCGATTTATAAATAGCTGATTAATCATGGGTATTGGTAATAGCTTTAAGTGTTGTCCGACGACCTATATCTTAGCTAATTGATGGTATAGGTTTTAAATAATTTAGGAACACCAGTAATAAGGATGAAGAATATGTAGCAGTTATTGTGTTCGTGTTTAGCATCCAGCCGTTTCATACTGTACAGTCTGGTCACCATGTACTATCTACACATAATACATTATCGTCAATCAAAATTTATAGATCATGAAATTAGATAAATGCCAGGATAGTGATGGCTACCCCCTCTCCCTCTCTCGCATATATCATTCCGCCCCACACTTGTACATCGGAGAACATTTAGTTTGCTATCCCGATTTTGAAAACAAATTTTCTTTTGAAAATACGCTAATACAAATACGTATACGTACAGTTAGAAGAGTAGCGAAGAGAAACATTATTTGTATGGTAACAGCTTTCGCGTAAAATTTATCATTATCAGTCAATTATTGCTTGTTGAGTTGGTCTTTTTCCAACAGTGCAACATTAATAGCACTGTCTGTGCATCTATGGTGCATGCAAGTACATGTACGTGTAATTCTGTTGAAATCTTATTTAAAAGAAAAGTACTTAAATCACTTAAATACATGTATTCGTTGGACACATTTCTATTAACCGCACCCACTCATATTCCCTATAGCTTGATTTCTTATTTAAAGGAGCTAAATCGCTAACATTTGGGGCTTAGAAATTGACACAAGTGGGTCGCAACGCATATAGTACTGTAATATGAATGTATATAAACTGATTTACATTCAATGGTTTCCGTTTTTACTCTAATTTCAAATCAGTTATGTTCGGCGAAATAAGCTAGCGGTCTAAATCAAGCGCAAATTTATAGCGTCTAGTATACGCCGTTTGATTTGGTGCAACGTGTTTAGCCTCGTCCCTCGAGTCTCTTGTTAAAACTGGGGCTGAAACGCATTATGGTACACGATTCGTGTACCAATGGTAAAATGTTTATTTTGTCTTAAATATTGGATATCAAAACCCCATCTTTTCCCGGTAAGATCACAGCATCAATGTTGATTTAAATTGACAAATAATTCGTGTTTTCAATGTTGAAAATTTTTGATGATATTGAGTTAGAGACTTTGCTACTTTAAGTGACAGAGAGAAATGGTTTTTAACGTCAACTCGACACAAACTAGGTCATTTCGGGACTAACATATGTTTTTAAATTTCATTTCAATAATTCGCTCGCGCGTAGGGGTCTTTAGCAGTGGGAGGAAACACGAGGCCACAGAGAAAACCCACGAGGTTGGACAGGCGACCCTACTCCTTGTCACGTACCACCGACGAATCGAAACCACGCCTGTTAACTCAATGACAGACTTTATAATACAGCGCGCATACGCTAACCATTCAGCCCCTCCCCTTCCCCGAATATACTTTCCAAACTTAGCCCAATACATTTATATTATCATTAACAAGTATATTTGAGCCCTTCTGATGACCAAACAATAAAACGAATGAGATTTGATATAAGACCACCCTCAATAATAATGTTTTCAGACCCTTGCTGTTATTTCCCCTCAATCTAAATCTAAATTTGAGAAATGTCAATGTAGAAGCTACTTCGTCGACGAATTCGCGCACATTTCTCAATTTTAGCCACTTAACACTTTCACAACCTTTAACCTAAACAGCATTAGGACAAAACAATTTAAAACCGGGATAATGTGGACATTAGTCAATAACTCAAATTTCAGTTTGCCCAATCTGCATCGGCAATTTATTTAAGACATGCTATCTTGTATTGTCTAACAAGATACTGAATTGTGTTTTTTGAACTAGTACAATTATAAATGCAGATGTTAAAGCAATTTTGTAAGCAAGGCTGATATAACTGATGCCCAAAAAAGCAACCAACCACTGCCTGTGGCAATGGAAATTACTTCCAGGATACTGCCAAGAGTGAAGGCGGTGAAAAAAATTATGTTGACTGCCGTGATAATTGAACCGTTGTATTTTGTAACACATGAAGACAACTGTTAACTAATCATACTTTTTATACTTACATTACTATCTACACCCTTCAATAACTAGAGATGTCTATAACATATACACACGTTGTTTGATGTTAAATATAACATCATTTCACAAATATACAGATATACAAAAACGTACCTTTTGCTTACAGCCAGACAGACGTTATAACAGGCACATACCTTTGCAGCTCTTCGCAAAACTACAATTTTCCTGATAATTAGCGTATTTATAACCCACCTATACTAATCCTTCTTCAGTGATCCACCATAGATTATTTCATAATCAAACAATTTAAAAAGGTTCGCCAATGAGTCTCCCACTGAGTTCGCATTCAGATGGACTAAGGAACAACCGTAAAGAGGTATTATCATTTCCCACAAGAAAATTAATAATTAATTTCACATGAATTCGTATTCTAAAGAACCCTAGACGCCCCTGATTATCGACAGTAAAGAATTTCAAGGATTGACCTATCGGTCACAAAATTTATTCTGATACATAGCGTGTACAAGAGAGGACAATTCACAATCTCAACTGATTAATATATCTAAATAACTTTATTTAAAAAAACGTATTGAAACAAAATACAAACGGCATTCCATGATCTATATGGACTAAATTGGCATAATTTAGTTTAAACCCTTACATTTGTCTGTAATTCCTTTCGTCATGGGAATCAGTAGCCACTCCTCAGGAAATCTACGTTACCCAAGAAAAAGTAGAAGGTAATAAGTATATTATCTGCCATAAAAATATCAAGACAATTTTTCGGGTTCTTCACAACAGGTCGTCATTATGCAAACATTTAGAAACTCCATAGTAAACCTAATGAAGCTTAACCACTGTATAAACCTACATAGAATCCGTCTGATCACACGGAATCAATAGAATTCTATTGGAATTGTCTGACGCGTCCATTGCTTTGCATTAGTGGTAATGTTTGATGTATTGTGCCATTATTGGGATTATAGACCGCAAATTCAACAGTTCTAGCTTTTGCAATGACTCTCCTGGGCTACGTAATGGATATGATGCAAAAACTGCTTTAGTTATGGCGGGCGTTGTCTGTGTAATATACTGCTTTAATAGCATTCCTTTATCTGTAGAGTATCTCAACTGTATAGGTGGTGAGTTTCAGCGATACTGTTGTTGTGTCTACCATCATATACAGAGCATCTTCAAATTACATACACATGCAAATACAACCTATATACTTTCCCGTTTCATCTTTTTACTCTTCATATTTATATATGAATCGAACCAACGCATGGCATAATTAGTACTTTTTACAACGTTCTTCATCATTAGTTCACTTCATTGGCAAATACTACAAGGTCGTTTTCTGATCTTGCTACGAAGGATAACGAAATATAAAGCTATCAAGCCACTTTTTAGAGAAATATTTTTGTAGATTGTGTTTGTTAAGATAAATGAAGAAAGCGGGTAGCTTTTGGGTAAATGGGTTAATTTCATGGCTAATGTAGCATTCATTGACAGTTACTATAAAGTCATCCATATTTTTTCGTTGGGAATGGTAGGTTTAAACCACTTCAACGAATAACCATTCAAATATGTAGGTTTAGTATTAATAATTCAAACTTGACCAGTTTTGGTAAATTTCAACAAAATTAGGTACGTCGCCATTGATCACTGTGTAACATTGAGTATTCACAGTAGAATTCCATGGATGGCTGTCCAAAGCTGCGTTCTTTCCTTCTGTTGTGGTTTCTTCTACGGATGATACTTGTCACCGTGATATTCGTTTGTTATGCTTTAATAAAGGTTGCCATTTGCATTCTGTGTGGAATTCTTAAATGGTTTACTGGTTTATTCTACACGATATCTCCTGGTTGCCTCTTTAGTAAAGATTTTCTATTATAATATTCTAAGAGCCAAGCAATGGCACTTGTGGTGTGTTAGTGGTTTATCAGCTTATGGAAGAAATCACCAGAACAGTGTTCTATAGTTTGGATGCAATCTTAAACATAAGGTTGAAATCTCCATGATCCTTTTCAAAGCCCACTTCAAAGATTTCGACAATGTCTGCAATATCCAAAGACCAGATAAAGTGTAACATCTTGTTTGAACGCTTATGTAGCTGATCACTTCTCTGCTGTAAACATCAAAATATCCATAAACAAGATAAAATAATATTTGAAATCGATGTTAAAAGAGAGACGGGTTCTGTTTTCAATAGGTGCAGGTTTGATCGGTTTTCTACCTAGTAAAATAATCTACCACAAACGAGCATCTGGTGAGCAATTTTTGATCTAGATACATAGAATTTCGTTAAGATTTTAAGGCTTTGATAATTTCTGATGTTCAAAACTTACTGAGAAAGTTTGCTTTGAATTGTACAGTATCAAATGTTTCCTCAAATCAGATTGAAAGCACCCCTTGATCCTCCGTGTTTTTTGTAAAACCCTTTTACTATTATATGTATACTTGTGCATCTATTAATGGAGTGTCGACCCGGGGGCCCAGAATCAGTGTTTGAACCTGGAAAGGACATGTATTGGGTTTAGCGTCCTTTTTTTCGGAAAGGTTATGTACATTATGTCCCATCATATTTTATATTATAGCATTGCTTTATAAATACTAGAGAAACCTATTTGAAACATTGCACAGTAATAAACACATTATTGTATTCCACGGAATTGTATCCTGTGTATTTCCAGTTCAATTACTGGATAGCATTCAAGCAATTTTATTTATTGTAACTCTTTTAACGTGGTTATACACTATTACAGATCGCTAAAACACTCATTCTTTGTTTCGTGTAATGTCTGGTTTTTGCACTAAGTAAACCACCTGCTTACCGGCTTGCAACACTTCCTGCAATCCAAACGTTATGTCCTGGAAAAGGCGTCACTACTTCCTATTAATAGCGGCACGAAACTAAAACCAAAACGTAGCCAAATTTATATTTGGCGTAAGAAGTATTTATCTTAGAAATCATGAGCTTACAAAGAAAGACATGGGCCAAATTTTGTAAAAAGAAATCATAATTTGCTTGAGTTTTAACAAACGAGGCTGTTTCCATTAAATGTATTTTGAGGGTCGATTATCTGGATTACTTTCAAAATGATTTACTGATTAGCTGAAGTAGAAACTCCCGTTCATAGTTCATCAAGTTGGTTTAGTGCCACCTTATAGAAATGAACCAATTTAAAATTCTCTTTTGTTGCAGTATGAATGATTTTAAAGATATGCACACCTACATGTCTGCTTATCTTCCGTTACATAGAAACATATATCATGTAGATATAGGTCTTTATCCTTGTTCTCTTCTCTAAGAGGTTTCCAGAATACTTTTGTTTATTTACATAGTACGTTCATATACATTCACAGTGTCATCATAAGACTATTATACCGTATAATGACGTAATATATGTCTTTCGTCACATCTGCACGAGCAATTAAATTGCCGTTGCTATAAAGGTATTTCCCTTCAGATAATTTCAAGATATCAAATAAAAGAATCTCAGTATTGCATTTGCCAAACATCAAACGGGAGGCTATAAATATTCTTACAAGACTGATGAGTCAGAAATGTGAAATGTTATAAACTAGTGCATATGTACATGTAGTCTGCATACATGCGACCAGAATAACCAATATAGGCTACATAGGTAAAAATAGAGTCTTTAGACAAGGCGTTTTTCCTCCACTTGTATTAAAACCACTTTGTGCAGTGCACGTTACATAGGGTCGTATATTGCATGCTTTCTCTTAATAATTCCATTGAAATATTTTGAAGTGGTTCCGTTGCATCTCCCAACAGGTCATCTTTTCAATTTAAAAAAATTGTCCCCAATAACCAACAAACTATAGAGGCGGTTGTTAGATTAACAAGTATTATATGAGAAAACACGTTCATATTAGAAAAATAACTTCTTTCAGATAGTTTCGATTACAAAATGGACGATATCGTGTGTCAAATTCTGTCCATTGGGACCATTTTTAATCTAATCCCGCAAGTGCTATATAATAATTGAAACGATAAATAAATTTCTGTCATCTTGGTTTCTACCACTTTATTGATCATATTACTGTCTTACTGAAAAATCCGTCCATTTGATAAAACTTCCTATATTAATAATTAAAATTTACAGCTGTTTATTCTTTTCAGATACGGTAAACCTTAGAATTGTTGGAAATAAAATACATGCCTTCAACATTCTAAATGACGATAACGAGATGCGGAGGTTATTAATGTTGTACAAGATGATCGGTTTCATCGAACAGTAATGGCTGTTGTATGTGACTCATGAAAACACATTATTTTCTACAATGATAAAAGCATTTCAATCTTGTCGCAATCCATTAAATGTCTCCGTAGATATTGCCTGATAAAGTTCATCTAACGTGATTCTCTTGTTTTTAATACCATTTAGATGTTTGAGTTTTATTTAGATAGGAATGAAATAGAAACTCGGAATGATATGTGATCTGGTGCATTACAAATGTTATTTATGTTGTTGTTTTTTTATATCAGATTTTGAAATTTGTTTTAAGTAATGAAATGGTGTAACAGTGATATATCTGAACGGTTTTTAAAATCAAATAAACATTGTAACCTTTACAAGATCCGCAATCTAAAAACGAGTTTTTTTCGTACAATCAGGATCAATAATCCAGGAGGTTACGGCTCGATATACGCCAAAATCGACAGGATTTGAGAGGGTCTACAACGTTTGTATTACCCATGTTTACAATATTTCCGCACAGGAAACGACGATTTTGTCGGACAGTCTAAAAATTGTGACCTGTACATGCTACAAGCTAAAAACGCGTTTTTTTTTATTACAATCAGATCTCATATTCCTGCAGGTTACGTTCCAATAAATGTCTATGTTGACAGGATCTGAAATAGGTTGGTTATAAACATAAATTTCATCAAAGACGAATAAAAATTGTGACCTCTAAGAGTGGCTCAAGCTAAAAGAGTGGTTTTACGCTATAATCCACGAAGTTACGATCCGATGCTTGCCAATGGGCAATATCGAGGTGAACCGTTGGGGTATAAAAGTATGTGTCAAATTTCGTCGAGTTACTACCATCTCCATCCGATGTATTGGCAATATGCGATATCTCTTGACAGTATTCTCGATTACTGCAACAGTGCTAAAACGATTAACCTATGCGCAAATCTAAAAACACATGCCCAGATCACCACCACCAGAATAATAAAAAGAACAAAAACGTAATCTAACATAACTCAAATTTTAAAATCAATACATTGGTTATCTATAGAAGCCCGGTTAACTGTCAACATTCTAAGATTGGTTTATATGTGGCAACGCGATCCTTCCCCATTTTACCCCATGGACATCATTCAGATCAACCAGTTCGCTCACAAAAAGCCCCCATAAACTCTGAAATCCAACGTGGATAAGCCCTTCAGTGTCTGTGGACCGCGCCTGTGGAATAATTTGCCTTTGGAGACAGAGTTCTCAAACATTAGCTGCAAACTCAGAACCCATTTCTTTGTTATTTATTGTCAGAATCATTATCAGGATTACATATTATTCTTCCGTCTTCCGTGCGCTAAGATCTTGCAATACGGATGGTGTGAGTGCAATCAAAAATGCACATTATTATTATTACGGCCATATTGCCACCATTACATTTTCTATGACACACTTTAGTAGCAACCCAGCAAGCTACAGACCTCAATAAATATCAAAATGTTATGTGCCATAAGACCGACACAATTAAATACAAATTAACCACAAAACGATCTCTTATGACCGACAGTGATAGAGTAAAGTTACAATCAGTTTGGCTTATATTCATTGAAGTTGATTTCTCGAAGAAAATCATGAATGAACGCAAAGATGATCTTTGGACAACAATATAAAACAATTATATGACCATATTTCGTTTGACTAACCACTGGCACCCGTTGGATTTTATATCGTATGTAAATATGATACGGTATTACCAGTAGTCTGGTTAACGACCTATGAGGATCTGATATCAGACGCACCGATAATTCATGACTTTCATAAAAAAGAAAACCTCTTAACATAATCAACTAATGAAGCAAGTTCGAACTATAGGGAGAGATTTAATTTAATAGATGCCTCTACTTCCTTAATACTCACGACATTATGTCTATCGTCGAGATTTACTATACAAAGTATACCCAAAGATAAAATGGATTCTTTATTGATGAACCAGCACGAAACGACACCGAGGAATGTCATTATTACCCACACGTATATAGTCCATTTAATTATTTATTAAGTCAATCATTGAATCATCGATTGAAAGTTTAACAGGCACACGGGCTGAAATGGTCGAACGGTTTCAGCTTGGATCTTCCACCGGTAACTTACACCTTACTAAGAGAGAATTCAAATTTTTCACGAAAATCACAATAATTCAACATTTGACCGCAAACTTTAGACTAAAGTTGTATTTCTCATTGTATCCTATAATGCTATATTCCTGGATGGAAGAATCTAGGAGATATATAGTCCGATACACATACACATGTTCGGAGGAGAGTCATTTAGAAAAAAGGCAAAATTCAAAAATCGATCGTTTAACCAAAAAACAAAACCCAGAGAAACACTTATCGACAATAAGGGAAAACCCCGACCACTTAGCCAAAAACAATTGGTCATAAATAACCAACCCAACATACTACACAGGGGCGGATCTAGGAATTTTGAAAAGGGGGCGCCTCAAAATGAGGGCACTTACCACGGAGAGGGGGGTTCAGGGGGGTCCCCCAAGACAACTATCCGTCATTTCCTTGCATTCCAAGAGCTATTTGGCTGATATTTTCGTCTAAGTAAACGTTCGGAGCGGACATATTTGGGTCTGAGAAAGGGCACTTTCAGCAGTAAAAAAGGGCACTGTCGAAAATTATGGGGGGGGGGGGGACGCCTCTGCTACACATCATTGTAAATCAAACAGAGAACATATTTCAACAGTTTCTCAAACCTAGACTTTCTGTAGACTAAATTCAAGGTGTGTTTAATTAGTTAGTTATTAGTAACATTTTTTGCTTTGCAGACCAGAATCCATAGGGGTCATTATAGCTTGATGGAAAGACCTCACAAAATTACAATCACCTGTCTCTCTAAATCATAATTAACATCATTCATTCTCGTTAAAACACTAGGGCTCGTAAATTGGGACGTATATACATGTATGTATGAGATTTATAAAGCCCTGAAAGGTATTGACGAAATGTCTCCGATTTAAACGCAAATGATAACACGCCAGCAAAGAAGTACGATCAGTTTTTAATACTATAAACTCGTTCTGTGGATTCAATTTCTGTACCATACATGTATTTGATTCATTCTAAATTAACTTGAATTTATGTAGTTTATGCAATATTTGGAAATACGTAATGAATGGTCTATCTGTGTGTCATTTCCATTTTTCGGGACAACATTAGATTTCCCAGAATACCTAGGGGTATTCTTTATGTGTGTCAAAACGGTATTGAAACCTTTCTACATTTATTTAAAACGGTTACCACCCGAAATATATAGATTTGTTCCTTTTTTAAAAAAAGGAACTGTGTATAGTCTAGAATATAGATAGTATTGAATTATTTTTGTGTTGTTCAACGTATTAGGGTCGCGGCAGATTAGGATCGGCTAATCTGAACGATAAATGTTTCTTTACAATAATTTAATCTCTATCATCTATCGTTCATTACACTCAGATTGTCATTAGCCACTTTTATCCCTAACATTGACCAGATCCCCGCTGTGATAAATAGTACAACTTAAAAAGAATGATGAGGTTTAGACTTAAGTAGATGGTTATTCTGTATAATATCCCTAATTGTGTGTTACAGGAGTGCGTGGTTGTTGTAAATCTAGTTGTTGATAATGATTTTAAATACAAAGAGGTGATTAAAAGTTCGCTATTTGAAAATCCCCACAATGACATGGGAAGGTCAGGGTTGGATGAAAGGTGAACGCCCCATAGTGAGTAAGACCATAACAATTGATAAACTGCCTACACTTTATATACAAATTTATATAAAGATGTACACTATTAAGTTTTAATTAGTGGGTTTTTTATTCTTTGGAGAAATAGATTTGAAACATAGCACTGTACTGTTTTCATTAATTACTATTTCTTTATATTTAGCCAAAGAAATTAGCCATATAATCTTTTAATACGAAATGATTCCTGGTTCCAATCGAACTAAATGAGATTTTATATTAATTAATTAGGTATCACGAATAAAACATACATCTGTTTTACTCACACGAACTAAATAAATTATAGAGAAAACTACAAGGTTGTTCTATTCTGATATATCTATATCGTCTAATGTATTACCTACATATAATATAAAACTTGTGCTAGTTCCTGCGCGGACGTTAACATGATGACTGTAGCGTTTGTCTTGCATACCGTTCATGTTGTACAGTACTTTATGGGTGGTGAACATCCTCTGTGCAGTATCTATTTTGAGTTATACAATAAAGCCGTTTTCCCTCGGAATCTTAACGAAACCAGTTGTCCAGTTAGTTAAGTCGGTTCAATACAAATCTCCAAGAAGACTTTTAAACTTTCTAAATTTTAATAAAAGGTGGTGCTTGACCCACTGTGAATTCACGACACTCACCACTCTAATCGAGACTCATTTTTATAAATTTGGGGGCACACTGATGAGTTTTGCCTAGGGCCCACAAGTACTTAAATACGGCCCTGAGCCAAAAGCGCACACCTTAGAACACACGCCCTCTCCCCTCGTATTGAATCAGGAATTCTGCTATCATTATGTTTTCCGACGCAATGTTATGATAGAGTTCAAATTATATCAATTACTTTCTCTCGTCAAGAAATAAGTTTGTCCCTCATCCTTAATTAAAAGCTCAATGGGTCATAAGCGCTTTGGAGATCACTCTCAGCCACTAAAATTTCTTTGATAGGCCGTGCTTTTCCTTGATTTGACTATTCAGTCGTATTGAGGATGTTCACATGAGCATTTAAATGAAATGAATCGGGATATGAAAATGATCACAAATTTCACAGAATAATGTACTACTGTAGTATTCAGATGTCGGAAGTGACAGAGTTCACAGTGAAATGAAATGGAGTTTAACGTCTTACTGTTCTGCACTTAACCTGGGCTTATGGAAGACGGGCATATGCCATACAGTCTGCTATGGGGGAAATTTTGCCCAGGTAGCGGCGCTACGGCCTACTCTTATATCGAATTGCAACCGCCAATGGATCTTTTACGTGCACGCCAATGTGTACACGGGACCTCGGTTTTTCATCCCATCCGAACAGCTAGACAGCTGTCCTTGTCAGGACCTCCGTTCTGCAACACTGGCAAGGGGAAACCATACCGGAAAATCGAGATGAACTTTCTCGGCCAATGCGGTGATCGAACACCCGACCTCCAGGATAGCGAGCCACGTGATCCCCCATTAGCATTTAAAATTGTATATACAAATTGGGGAAACCATTACAGATACAGACTTTTTAAGAATTAATATATCTAATAATACTTGGATGTAATGCGTTATCGACGTTGTGCGCAATATGCCTGCTGTGTCCATTTTTTAAACTCAGGAATCAGGGTGGTGGTAAGCCCAGAATAACTTGGAACAAGACCACGTCTTGAGCTCCAGCTATTCGCTGACAGGGCAACACATGACCACGCCTTTGCTCCAAATTTTGCTTTATGCAGAAAAACTACATATGGTGAAATTTTATGGTGGTCTGCACCCACTTCAGAACTCTTGAAAATGACCGATTCAGTCGTCATTGCATTTTCCTTTCGAGGCAAAAAGCTCAATGTGTATGCCTTACGTAATTTAGAAATGATGATGGCATTAAGCATTTTCAAGTGTCAAATTTCCTGGCAAACCCCTTCCTGGATCTGGCCCAGTATATTTTCAAAATTAATTGCCTCTCTAATCTTTAGGAAAGTCAAAATTTATCTTTAAGTTTGAAAAGATGAAAGTATTGCCAAACAATGTTCATTTGGGAGAAGTAAATAGGCCAATTTGTCTTTTTACTTTGTCTTTTCTTACACCTTCTTTACATTAATTTATTGACAGTATCAATCAAATACAAATGCATCTTATGTTGATAGATATGTCCAAACATAAACAAACCTACTTCATCCCATGCTCCATTAACTGGAAAATGTAAGTGACAATTTATTGGCCAGATGTAGAAGAATTTAAACTGTTTGGCAATGAGGCGTTAGAAAGGAAATTACGAATATGATGAATAGTATTAGTGTATTATGGTAAGGTATAATATTTTAATGTTGATTTCCTGCAACTGTTAAACTGGGCCTTTAATAATGAGAATAATATATATTTTAATTGGTTATTATACAGGTTTTGACGACGTACGAAAGGGAGTATCGTCATCTACAACAATGGCGAATAGTGTTGATGATCAGGGTAAGGCTACTTTATTTGGACAAAGAATCTCCTTAATGTCGAGGGTAAATGATAAATGATTCAATTGTAACCATCGCAGATTATAACACAGATTTGAGAGCCTGCCTTCTACCAGCGTGCTCTGATGACGAAGACATGAGATGGTCCATGGCGAGTAAATAGAACGTATTATGGTAAGTGGTGACTGGTTGATTACCGACACGTTTTATGACGAACAGTGAATAACAGAGAAGTAAATTATTGTCAATAAGAAATTGAATAAACAAATTTGGAAGGGTAAAATCCCATGGCGAGTAAAATGCGAACCATTTCTATTTGGATAACTGTGTGATTTGCATACTCCCCACTTTGTATCCGGAGCTTAAACACGCAGATGTGTTTACTTTCTTTTATAATATCCAAGTTATTAAAGATACATGCATAATTAATATGGGCGTAGTAGGTATAAAATGCATTTAATAGCTTTTGACCTAGTATATAGATGACAAATTTGTTTGATTATTTTTTTTTTAAATAAATAATATATGCGTACATTTATAATATATACTATGACCTATATCATATGTAATAAATAATAGTGATATTTACATATAAACAAGCATTGATAGAACGCGCTACACAATGTCACACATATTATGTACTTTTATTAAAACCACGGACCTTATAAAAAGCCCATGAAGACACAAAGAGGCATAAATAACATCACAGTCTTGTCAATTTAACCCCAAAAGTGAAATCAATTTCATTTCACTGTCGCTATTTCCCCTTAAAGTAATGAAGCGTCGATGGAAAATACAGAATCAAAGGAAACAGTATAGATTGATGTAAAAGAAGCTTTAAAGTTAATAACAATATGAATTCAATTACCACAGAACCATTTTGTCATAACCAATCATTAAAGTTGAGGTTTTTTCTCAAAGGTTAAATTGCCACATAAATTCTTAACCACCCCTGAATTAACTAATAAATGCCACACAACTAATTTAAAATCGTATTAGGTAACATCAGTCGTCAGTCAAGATTTTTCTCCGCAAGTTGTCCAACGAGAGGTAGCAAGATAAACTGCCCGAGCAAAACCCAAGGAAATTGACATTCGGTAAACGCTATTAGAAGTAGTTTTGCACAATGCTTGACTTTGTTATTAGTGAGAAGAGACGCATAATGCACTATGGTCAGAGTCTATCGGTCCGATTTATTGCAGAACCGGTCGGCGCATTCAATGTTAAGTCGGTCGGTCATCACCAGACATTACCCCCCCCCCCCACACACACACACACACACACACACACACCCACACACACGCGCACACACCCAAACAACAACACAAAAAAGGGTCTTGTCGGTGATAAGATCTGAAAATACATGTATAATGTATAACTATTTTAAAATAGTTCTTGATTTCATACAACAATATAATGTTCTAATGTGGATTTAAACATTTCTAATGAGTTCTGAAAGGTTTTGTCTGGTTATTTCCAGGTTTACCTTTTCTGGGCAATTCTAATACAATACAGATTGTGGCGTGAAAATTACGGTTGAAATGAGGAATTATTTTTATGTTTTGGGTAAATATACTTTTCGCTAAGATTACATTAAGTTTGGGGCTATGGTTTGAAAATCTATAGTCACTTTTTAGTCTAATGTCTTCAATACCTACTGAAAATAATATTATTCATTGTTTAATACGAAAATACAACAACAAAGAATTTACATTCTAAAAGAACTTCGAAACGCAAGAGACTATCGGACTATAATAGGCTATCAGATTGATATAGGTTTTTCAAGATGATTAACAACTACCGGTTTCCAATATAAAATCAATGGCAGGTCAGTTACCAAAAGGAGAGGGACACCTGCGTCGACACTCTTTTATTACATAGCCAGCTCACTTAGGTACGTCACAGAAAGTGTGTCATTGACAGATTTTTGAATTATTTCATCTATTTTATGAAGTGTAATTTTATTTTAAAGGGTCACTGCCATAGAAACCCTTGCCAGGACTATGCGCTACTGGTTAAGGTCGTCACAGAGAAAGGAAGAAATGGGATTTAACGTGTGGGTGTGTTTGTGTATGGGGGAGTGGGGTGTGTGGGTGTGTGTGTGGGGGGGGGGGGTGTCAATAGCTCCGAAAGTATTCCAAAAAGTGATAGAAAAAGATATATGTATAGTCACAAATATGCATATTCTACATCATGTCCAAAGTTTAAATGATTTTAAAAATAAATGACAATTCAAATATTGACAAAAACAGTTTTGCTAATCACCGACCAGAGCTTCATTTTGTTAATGACAGGGGCGGATCCAGGAATTTTTGCAGGAAGGGGTTTGCCAAGTTTCTGTCACCGAAATCTGCCATCTTCGTCTCTAAATTAGGCATACATACAGATTGAGCTTTTTAAACAGAGAAATCATTTTATACTGATGTAGGATTATTTTGTGATGTAATTTCATTGATGCAAGGCATTATTTTTTTTTATGTATAGCTGATCCTCTGGATCCGCCCCTGAATGACCGACCAAGAACCATGTGCGTATTCTACACATTCTATTCCTTCATTGTCATAAACATTGTGAAGGCGACAGAAGCTACAATTTTTATTTGATTTTAGTGTTAAGCATTTGGATTACAAGAAGACTCGATAGATAATCAAGGCAGCACGACATTTCGTTCCAGAGCTATGCCTCACCTGGTGAGCGCGATATAGCCATAGGTTTTTGTTTTAAGCGTCCAAATTAAAACAATCCATTATTTTTGTTTAATTTAACCAAGAAAAAAATATTTATTGGACTTTAGCCTCTTCACTGTTTTAAGATTCGGCCAACACCACACACCCACATGCGAGTGAATTACGTTACGCACCATAACCAAGGAACTAAACCTAACCCATAACTATGTTAACAGTAAGGAATGAACAGTAAACAAATTTTGTGTGGAATTAGTATGAGAGGTATATGGTTGTAATGTTTAAATTAAACTATTATAATGAATCTGTTCACCGTAAATCAATATACAGCTGTTAGTGTGTATTAATGTTGTCTGATTGATTTTGATGGTCTTCTATCCAGGAATGGAATGATAGCTATCCCCATAAAGCTTTAAATGGGTGCAGCCAGATGTGGTTGTGAAAGTGGACCTGTTGTTAGAATATCAGAAATTAGTAGCTAACCAAATACAATATATTATACATCCAAAGAAACGCATGTACTTTCGCATAAAAACGTCTTTAATGTAGTCTATTTAAAAGATTTTAGCTTGTATTTCATTTCTTGTAGCTAGACATTAGCCACGTCCTTTCGAAGATATCAGAAATCTGATCTATTCAATCTATTTTATATTAGCGTTATGTAAGAGGATAAATTTATGGATGCAAGGCACACTGTGCCGCGAAATTATTAAAGTCATTGATCACCGTCGTCCTGTTCATTTTGCTCTCCGTAAATTGTACATTTAAAGCCCATGGTTCAGAATCCCAGCGTGTGTGTGGAAATGAGTAAGGTTTTTCACGGTTTTCCCGATCCTTAATATCACTTTAGCGAACCGTTTAAAAGAGGGGTATACAGTAACATATGTCCCAAACTGATCACCTTATTGTGGTGAGTGGTCATCCCCGTCTCCTCCTTTCCTTCTCTCTAGGCCTACATAAATTCTGCATGATCTAGATAGTAAAATGTTCAAGCTGCGTGTAAACTTTACACTGCTTTGTGAAATTAGACCAAGGATCCCAACCTTTGTAGTGATTCAACCATTTAGTATTCCAAACTAAGATAATTTGGTTTATTAGCCAAGTTAATAATTCACTTACAAACGTCAATAAAAACTTCAACGCGAGTGCTTTAAAGAAATACAACAAAATGTTATTAAAAATATTTCTCCCTGATTATAGAAACACTTCAACAAAATTACACAAAACTTTATATTGATTAAAACACGTTTTTCTTTAAGTTGAGGTTGAAGTGATGACCTAATTCTTATGAATGTGTTAAGAAGTTGGGAGGAGAGTATGTACTGGAGTTAAGAGCCAAACCTTTGATCATTTAGCCAAAACGGATTTATTCGACCCCGAAGACTTCTGCCATCTTTGGTGGCACACGCGCCCCAGAAAACATGCGGAAATACTACAGACAATATGTTTCTCTGTAAGCACGCTAGCTGTCAATTACAGGCCATATTAGGAATTTGATCCTCGCAATTTTGATGTTCCTGGGTAGCATTTCAAGGTTAACAGCTTTCGGAAGAAAATTAATTTCTTTTGTATGTGGTCGATTAGTTCAGTCGGTACCATTAGCTTCTGTTCGTCTGTTGGCTTGTTAACAAGTAAGGTAGCTTCAGTTTCAGACAGCATATATACATACGTTTTTATTTTAGTTTGCACTTCCGCTTAAAGAAACTAATCATTTAACAGAAAACACGTTCAAGAAAATTAAATGTTTCTGTAGCTTGGTATAATTAATTTTGTCAAGGAAATAAAATTATACTATTGGGGCTACTGGAAACATTTGCCAGACATTAAAAGCAATGGCCCCAAATATGTGCATGTATGGGCAGGTTGTTTTTCAAATTATGCTTTTAACATCGTATCTTTAATTAACTAGTCTTTCAACATTTGGTGTTGAAGTTGAATTGACATCTCGCTCGGAAAAGTATAGTCTTAGCTTGGGTTTAGCTTTACAGTTCCTGTTTTAGAGACCCGACACATGATCGGCTTGTAAGAATCAAAGAAATCATTTACAATAATAACAGCAATATGAAATATTAACGGTTAGCAAACAAAATGTTGTACTTAGTAGGGATTCCTCGAGCATCAACATGAAAGAAACTGAAGACTGCCCCTGTGTACATAACAATTGACATTAAAGGTTGCTTCAAGTGGCGCTCACTCACACGTGCTATTTTCACACCTGGGTAAAGAACGCAGTCACAATTCTTTTGTGGAATGGACTAATATATCCCACGTGTGTCTGGAACAATTACAAAGGCATATCTGCTTGTTTTGAAAATTACACTTTATAGAAGGAGATACATAGATATAATAATGCTAAAGATAGTGACGTCAATTAATATGCACGTACTGCTACCTGTATTGATATATATATATTTCAACACCAGAAAACGGACAACAATTTATATTTGTTTATGCATTCATGTATCTCATAGAAGCGGTGCCAAAAGTCAATGTTATGCCATTTTATTTGTGACTGAATCCTATAGGTAAGCTCATCTAGGTCTTCCCCTTTATCCCCTACTGTTGGATAACTGGGAGGCCAAGACGAGATAAACCTTCTTCAAGACAAAAGCCAGGTTCAACTTTAATACGGATTCAAAGCGAATATAGAAATAATGATACGTGTGTTACTGTAACAATAATGTGATAAATGTAGAAAAAAAGATTAGATTTCGAGAATGTAATGAATTGACTTACATGTATGTTTTATAAGATTTCTACATGAACTAATACCATTAATACCTATACTACCAGACACCGCCCATATAGTTATCATGTTGATGCAATGATGAGAATTTGGTGGCATGTCTGAACATCCTATATTTCACCTATTATCCTTACATGTACTTGTTCTGTATTGTTGTCTGGAAATCAAATTTATTGAATGGATCAAAAACTTGATCTTCCAGTTTTTATTGCTGTATAAGTGAAATTAGACTCCATCTGGAAAATTACATAAATTTTTCACGCATTTGAACATTTAGTCCGATACATTTCTATCGAATGTGCACGACAGGAGCACATGGGTAATCCTTTTGGACTGATCACAATGATAGGGAGCCACAGGGAGCTCAGCGAAAAAGGCACTGGCTTACTTACCACGAGATCCTGGTATTTACAGAGAATGTCTAGTCAGTAGGATGGGACTTAAAACTGAAGTCTCTTCCCCTTTTCTGTACATGTTGGTTAAGAAATGTAGGTAAACTTGTATTTCTGACTGTTTTCCTCTAGTTAGTAAGGGTTACTGACAACACAATTAAGGCCTAAAATGCTGTAACCTGTTCAGGATGGTAATGATGGGTGTTTTTGATCTATATGCGTATCTCAACTGGAATTTGTCATTTTGTAGTTTAGTCTAGTAGTTAATATTCGTAAAAAGAAGAATCTGGTTTTTATCTGACCAAAAAGTAAAAAAAAAGAAGTTGAATTAAAATCGAATCTCAAGATTCACCAGTATAGCTTCAATCAAACATGGGGTGGGGGTGAGTAAGTCTAAGTGAGTAAGACGCTAGCTCACTAGCCTGGAGGTTGAGTGTTTGATCCCTAGATTGGCCTAGCAAATTCATCCAGTCTTTACGGTGCGGTTCCCCAAAGTCATTTGGATGGGACGAAAAACCAAGGTCCTGTGTACAAAACTGGTGTGCATGTAAAAGATCCCTTGATAGTTGGAATTTGTTGTAAGAGTAAGCTGTAGTGCCGCTGTCTGGGCAAAATTTTCCTCATAGCACACTGTATGGCGTATGCCCGTACCCATTAGCACAGTTCGGACTAGAACAGTACGACATAATACCCCATTTCCTTTCATTTCGAACAAACATACTCTAAAAGAATTCATTTTCAGAGTCAATACAAGACCTGTTGTTCCTGGTATCATAGAACTATGCTGTATGTACATATAAATAATTACATGTACTAAACTGACTTTACTGCAGACTATTGAAAACACACAACTTCCAATTTTTTGTTTAAATTCAGATGTATAATGGCATTAGATACAATTATTACATCAAAGAAATGTTATAAGTATATTGTAAATGAATACATAATTTCTAAATACAAAATATACATTTAATTATATTCTACTTGATAAAGTAAGTGAACACATTTTTGTTAGAATATTGTCTTCCTCAAGAATCGCAGGAAATTTCTTTTTATACAAGATATACAGGATATAGCACAATGCATCTAAAAGTCATTGGTTTAGAACAAAGTAAGTTTTTTTTAAATGTATTCTGGTTTCATGAGAACCATAATTCATTAGAACGATGTTTTCACAATCATGTAGACAGAGCAATTCTCTCAGACACAAAACTTTGAATCTGATAGAATGAATTGGAAAGATGGATATCTTGATTTTATGAGGTATAGAATACATGTTTTAAAAAGCAAGGGTCGGTACAAATCTTACAGTTCTGTGTATGACACAACAATATGCCAAGTTTGACACATGAACACACCATTGCATTAATTCAAGAGAGGACACATTAGTACAATAGCCAATTGTAGCAGCATTGCTATGAAAGCAGAGAAGGATCCCACAAACAACCAATAAACAGCAACATTACATTATGTGTGTGGGGCTTCTAGAATTTTGATTTTTACCCTAAGTCCCTACGTTTCCCTGTAAAATGGTGATGGCCTCTGTGGGTTGTTGATTTTCTTGTCGGTAAATATCCAGCCTAGAATCATGACAAATCACATTTCAGCTGCATTATGTCCCACTAGCACTTCCAATCACATCAGTTATGCTTTTTCATTGCATATATCACTTCAACTCACTTGATAACCATCAAAGGAAATCAATTTATTCCTCCAGATATACCAACCAAACATATTAATTGAAAGGTTGTGACAGATAACAGTCATTGAAACCAACTACATTGTTCTTTTTTACCAGTTATTTTACAAATAACAATTTACAGCTATTGCATACTTATTTTCTCTTGGATTTTTTATTTTTTGGTAATTTAAAACTATTATATATACTGTCAGTATGTTGGCGTTTTTTAGCTTTCTTTCTGTCCACATTTTTTCGAATCTTTTTAGATGTTGCGAAAGCTGGATTAGTTATCATCTGAAAAAACAATAAAAGAAAATTTAATTATGAATTAATTTTAGTGATTATACATGATTAGTAATAGGACATTTACAATAATCTACCGTGGTGTGTTAAAAGTATGTATAATTCTAAGTTGATATAGTGTTACACAATCTTATAGTTTGTTCCATTAATAACAACAAAATTCACCTGAACAGCTCTTTTGCGCTTTCTCTCAACTCGTCGTTCTGTTCTCATGTTTTGTATAGCGGCATAAACTTTTGAAAATGTTTCAATCGGTATCTTTTTCTTTATCATGTTTAAAACTTCATCTGCTAGTTGCTTTAATTCTACATCTATAAACAAATCACAATAAGGCTGATACCATAAAATAGTCTTATTATAATAAATGAAATGGGGTTTAACATCCTACTGTTCTGCTCCTAAACTGGGCCAATGAAGACGGGCAGACACCATAATGTGTGCTATGAAGGAAATTTTGCCCGGACAGTGGCACTACAGCCTCTTATATCGAATTCCAACAGCCAAGGGGTCTTTTACACGCGTGTCAATATGTACAAGGGACCCTTTTTTTTTGTCCCATCCAAACAACAAGACAGCTGTCTTGCTTATTATAATACATCTCATAATAAATATATTTATACAACTGTATTTATTCTGTATTTAAATTTCTTTGTAAGATATGAAAAAGGTCATGTATCAAAAATTGAAGATCAACTACATGCACACTGATATTAAATATATCTGATATCGATCATTATGTCTATATGTGCAATCTCACCAAACAAAATATGCTTCTTATCATCAAAAATGATTTTTTTCTTTCGCACGTCAACACAAAAGATGCTTTTTAATAAACAGAGATGTGAGTACTCCAATAGTATATTAAATTTAAAGAAAATATCCTGGGGACATCTGTCTGATTGATTGATACATATTTGTTTAAATATCGTATTACTTTTTACTTGCAATAAACATAAAAACTGCAAGAGGTTTTTCACCAGGACTGTAATGGAAAATTACAACTATTTAATCTATGTTTTCCTTACATGTATATCTATTAGCACACGTATAACATGTATACTCAATCTACAGTAGCACCTACCTAAACCAGATACTGATTCCCGCTGTAATAATGGCATGATTATTGGTAAAATGGCTGATAATTGATCAGATTCAAGTTCTAAACTTAATGCTGCTATCCATTTAATAACACCACTTCTCTAAACATAAAATAAAACATTTGTTATGAAAATAGCAGAAAAGCATGAATGATATAAATACAAATTAAGATGATGAGGCGATTGATTTCTGCACAATACATGCCTATATATAAGTTACAGGAGACTCACCATAATCATAGTTATAGAATGGTTATATATTCCAAATTCAATGATATAAACTTAACCGTGATTTATCGAAGTTGACCAGAAAAACCTTTGACCTGTTTAACCATACCTTTATAGTATCTTTACTAAACTTGGCTACTATTTCCTCATTAGCTTCATTGATCATTTTAGCTACCAGCCAAGATAATGTTAAAGACGGATCATCTCCTTCATTTTCTGCTGCTTCTTCTATATCATCTTTATCATCCTTGACAGGCTCCGATATTGATATCAACTTAAATATTTTGCCCATATATAACATATTCTTACTGATCTGCAGAGGAGAAAAAAAATGTAACTTATAATTAACAGTCAACTTCTTATCAATCATGCATGACATATGGTATACATACTCTTCCAAAACACTTGGTACCACTTCCTGTGGACTCATCTTTGAGAGAGAAGCCCTGTGGATGGATCACATTGCTGTATTAAATTTTTGCATCTAATATCATATTTTTGTCGCTGTAGATAGCTTTGCCAAAACATTTACTATTTTGGATTATATGTGTTTTGGGGATCAGTTATAGTATAATGTCAGTTAAAACACAAAACTAATTTGAATACTATAAGTTTAGCTGAATGGGCTAAAATGTTTTTAAATGTTGGCATTTAATTGCAAGATAATATATGAATGTTTTAATTACAACTCTAGTTTTACAACATTTAAGGAAGAAAACTATATTGAAGCATTTCATTTAATGTCATTGTTGACATTTAAAAACTGCTAAATAATTGATGTAGTCTTACGACTAAAAGACAAGTCAATGAGTTGTTGTATTTCACTTGAAGCATATAACAGTAGTAAAACATATAACCTTAATCAATCATATTGTTACAATCTGTATAAATATTACAACAATTTTTATACAGCATTTTACAGAATGAGTTTTGTATTTCACTTGAAGTGTATCATTGTAGTTTATTTGACATCAATTTTATTTTTACAAAGTGTATAAATATTAGAACAATCTTTATACAGCATAATACTCAGATAGATTCAAGAGTAGCTGATGGTCCAAGTGATAAGAATAAAGTTTTAAACTATCATTTTCATACTATGAATTATGGTAATATTTTCTTTGGTTACGTGAGTGATACATAGGAGGACAGCATAAAGAAAGCCATTAACCCCGCATTTAAAGCACGTCTGTATTGTATTTATTTTGATAGAAGAAAGTGCGGGAGATAATATACTTCTCTGAGGAACCCCCATTTCCAACTCAAACGCCAAAAATTCTTGTAGACGCATGGGTGGTTCGGTGGCCGAATGCTTAGCACGTGCACGCTGATAAGGTCTGTCATTGAGTCAAGTGGCTCGGTTTTGATTCCCTTGTTGTACATGACAAGGAGTAGAGTCGCCTGTCCAACTTCGTGGGTTTTCCTCAGATCCTTTGGTTTCCTCCAACTGCTAATATGCGCAAGCGAATTATTGAAATAAAATTGAACCATGTAGTCCCGAATTGACCTAGTTTTTGTTGAGTAGACGTTAACCCCATTTCTCTCTCTCTCTTTTACATGTACTTTAATATACACACGAGAGAACCCTGTTTGGTCATAGACAAACAACTATATATACAGAGTCTTTCCTTGTCCGCAGACACCACCCATGAAAAATGGAAAGTCTGAATTTATACAGTTTCTGATACAAGTAGATGTGCAGAAAATGCCATTTTGGAAGCTAAATCATTTGTAATTATGATCTGAATTAAGTATTGACAAATACAGTAGAATCTGCATTAAGCAGCCACCCAAGGGAATTGTTATGATTGGCCGCTTAACAGGAGTGGCCTCTTAATAAAATCTTGTGTTTTTTGTGCTGACACAACTAATATTACGCTTGAATGCATTGGAAGCAAACACCAATACTTGCATCGGTAAAATTGGCTGTCACTGAATCTCAGACATAACTTCCGTAAACCTGTCATTTTGTACCAACCTTCAATACTACTGTCTATCATTGTGATGCATTCGATAATATTTATCCATTTCTGTGAGGAAAATCGATGAATTAATTTGAATGGGCGATGTTTTGTTAAATTTATTAGCAAAATAGTGACCGCTGGTCGCGTTAGAGGAGTGACCGTTGAATAAAGAGATGAAACAATAGAATTTTTACCGGGGGGGGGGGGGGAATTTATTATGAACGCTTACAAGGAGATGTCGCTGAATAGGAGTGGCTGCTCATACAGATTCTACTGTATATAATATGAATATAAGAGTAACTGTACCTGCGTGATAAGATCATCATCTAAATATTCTGATCTCATTTGATTACAGAACAAACACACAAGATTAATTAACTGGAAAAAACAAAACAAACATTTTATCAATATTACTTTATCTTAAAACATTTTAACTCCAATCTCCAGGTGGTCCTATAAAACGATACCTTGAAAAATATCCTGTTCACGTTTATTGATTAAGATTCCAACAGATACATAGATTACATTTATTAATAACTTGCACATTCATCTTTTTTACAAAGCAACAAGCAATCAAATTACTTATCAGTAGAAATGTAATGAAACCATACACCAAGTTTCATCACTCTTACTCTCAATTAGAATCACCATTGTTTTGTTCCAAAACATCTACAAATATGATGGCTTATCTCTGCTTAGCCTTAGCAATAATTCTCATAACCAACCGAATTAGACATTCACTTCATGAATATTTACAACAGGTTTAAACAATTTATGTCCATTAAAAGCTGGGTTATTGTGTCGAAAAGTTATATTGGTCAGACAGCTTCTTATCCTAAGCAGACAATAATCATCATGAAACTAAGTCTCTTAGTCTTTTAGATCTAACCTGCCACTGTTGAGAACACACAGATTTACTGTAAAAAAAATTTGCTTAAAAAATGGCAACTGTCTCTGACATTGTCAGACACAAAGGTAAACTTTCACTGTCATTATATCATGTGCAGACTTTTATTCTTTCTATTTTTTATTGATATATTAAATGCATGTCAGACACATTGTTGGTAAAACTTAAACTGTGCCTGACATTTTGACAGGTAGATGTAAAACCTTTATTTCCAGGACACAAACCATTATAGTGATTTCAAGGCTGGCATTTATCCACCTAACAAAGTGCAGGAGGACCCCACCACATATAACAATTAACTAGAAACCTGCAAGACGTACACACAGACATTGTAAGCCATAAGAGAACAAACATATTTAGTGACTTTCAACTTTGGCATTCAACCAATTTATTTCATGTATCTCTCACCTTATTTTCTGTATCAAAGGAAAAATAATGATCCGTTTCCTTGCCATCAGGTTTATCTACTAAATCAGATATTTCTTGAGGAGTCCATGCACCAAATAATAACCCATATAGCTGGGCTGCTATCAAACGAACCCAATTATGCGGATGTTCTAAATGATTTTCTACATGTTCTGAAATAAGATTAAAACAATTTTGATGTACTTCCATTAGGGATGGGGCGATATCTAAACAATTAATTTTCATTTGAAAATACTAAGCGAAAGTCAGATTGTTTACTAATTTTCGTTATATCTCAACATTGGACCTACATGTAATATTTGAAGACGCATTATGTAAGAGCTATATTGGCCTATTGCATATCTATTTTGGCTTCAAATGTTATATAAACTATTACTAAAACATTAATTAACATGTCAAGCCCAATATCAAATTTCATTGGATGGCTTTGATTTTAAGTACATTAGAATGCTTCAGTTATTTAACTGTTTTATTCAAACATGGAGAGAGTGGCCAAGTCTCAAATTACAAGTACCATTGTTATGATAATAAACAATCAATGCAACATTACTGTCCAAACAGTTATAACTTTGCTCAGAATAAAGTAATTTGAATGAAATTTTCAATATATTCCTTTTGCATTATCTATTTTGGAACTGTTATAGCCCTGTACCTAAATCTTACATCTTGCATTTTTCAATGTAGACAAACCAATGTGGACAAACCAAATCATAACTGCATCAGTTCTTGAAAAGTAAGGCTTCTTATCTAAAACATAAGCTATTTGCTTTTATTTTAAAAAGTCAGGGGGGGTGGGATGGCCCAGTGGTCTAGAGTGCGCGCTTCAACCTCTAGCTGGCTGGTCACCTCTGGCTTGCAGCTGTGGTTTCGATCCCTAGTGTAAGCATATGTGGCATGGAGATAGGGGTGCCTTCACAACCTCGTGGGTTTCCTCCGGGCACTCCGGTTTCCTCCCACTGCTAAAGACCCCTACCCGCAAGCGAATTACTGAAATAAAATTAAACCATGTTAGTCCCGAAATGACCTAGTTTGTGTTGAGAGGACGTTAAACCCCCTTTCTCTCTCTCTCTTTAACAAATCAATTTCAAACTCACCCCAAATTATATTCATATCATCCTGCCAGGCTTTATCTCTTAATATAGGACAAACTTTAATAATTTTAGCTAATGTATTTAATAGTCTATACAGTGAACTGTCCACATCTTTATTTACACTTTCACCAACCTAAACATTAAAAAGTTTTTTTTTATATAATTTATTTAAATACATTTATAGTGACAGTTTAACATTATATAGACCTTTAGATAAAATGAACGACAAATACAGGACATGTCGACGGGTTTAAGATTACTGTATTGAAAATAGAGAAATATATGGATTCAAAATAATTTTATATGAAACATAAATCATTTCTGGTATTTTCGGCAGTTCATACAAATCTAGTAATATATGTATATATTATATGAAATAACTTAAAATCCATAGGATTACAGGAGCCACAGTGGTTCAGTGAGTATGACCTTGCCTTGCTAACCTGGAGACCCTCTGTTCGATTCTTGATGTTGGCCTAGAGAGTTCATCAGCATTTTGCGACATGGTTCCCCCTTGCCAGTTGTGTAGGATGGAAGGCCTGGCAAGGTACAAGGACTAGTCATTCGGATGGCATAAAAAAAAACCCAAGGTCCCGTAAAACAAATTTTGACAACTGGAAGTCAATATAAAAGTATGCCATAGCGCCGCTGTCCAGACAAAATCTTGCACATAGCACAAACCATGGTGTATGGTCGTGTTCCTTGGTCCAGTCCGTGCAGCAAAGTAGGTTGTTAAACCCCATATCATTTCATTTCAAACGCATATACACAATATAAATCTAACCTCTTCATATCTAGTAGGATCTATTTGTTGTTTTATTAAAGGTAGAACTTCTGTTAATCTGCTGTCAAATCCCTCACCTTCTATTTCTACAAATAATCCCACCAGTTGAGCAGCCAAAGACCTATGTTGAACCTAGAAAGATATAACAAACAGATCTATATTTCGTTTTGTTATTTTATACTTTCGATGGCCTACACTACATAAAGATCTGACTTGAAGGTCACGTCAGTGGTCATACAAGCAGTTTTTTACCCTATGATGTCAGACGTTTCTAGGAATTTACCCACATTCCGTGTAGAGCACCCCATGAACTCGCTGTAACATACCGTTTCATTGGATAATTCCTCACATCAACCTGAACGCTAGAAATTGAGAGCTATATGAAAACAAAAACAAAAGATAGGTTGCCAGGCAATGAAACATACGCCCACAGCAGCTAAATCGTCCGGGCAGTCAACAAGGGTTGTCGCATATTTTTACTTTTTTTTTGGTAATGAAACATTTGTAATACACTAAAATCTGATTAAGAGTAACAACTTATTATGTAATTATCAGAAAATCATTAAAATTTGTTTGCTCTTTATAAAGTTTTGCCCCACGCTAACAATAAGTATACGAAACATTTAATATCATGGATTTAGCTGTTCAGTTATCAAAATTCATTGAAAATCAAAATACTTGTTCGTATTAACACCTTAAACTCTGTGTATCAATCTGAAGTCAATCAGTTGAAAAGTTTGGCCTCTATAGCGTCACAAGATTTTTTCAAGGAAGATAATTCTGGCACTAATTATCAGAAATCAATAGGCTTCTTCGTCTCATTACCTTAAACACTGTGTATAAATTTAAAGTCAATCGGATATGAACTTTGGCCTTTAGAGTGTCCACAAATTTTTTGAAGTGATCAAGGGCCATAACTCTGGCACTAATTATCGGAAATCGCTGAAAAACAAAAGGCTTCCTCGTCGCATGCCCTTAAACACTGAGTATAAATTTAAAGTCAATCGGATATTAACTTTAGCTTGTGGACCCCGGATCGACAGAGGGACGAACGGACGGGGGCAACGGCAATATACGACCACATTTCAATGTGGGCGTACAAAAAGGATCTGTGTTTTAATCAGATTGAATAATACAATAAACCCATATCATTCCACAATACATTGTGTGCACAATAAGAGAACGCATGGATAAAGGGATACAACTCCAAATTACAATTTAAGCTTTCAAGTCTGTATTAGTTTTGCCCTGCAGGTTTAATCCTGAAATGACCTAGTTTGTGTGAAGTGCGGGTTAAAATCTCCCTCTCTGTGCAGGTCGCTGGATGGTGAAAAACCCCAAGGTTTATTTTCCCTATAAGTGTTTTTAATCTGTAAGTTAAAACAATGAATTACCTTATTATCTTTTAACCAGGTCATAGTTATAGTAAACAGTTCATTCTTCTTCTTCATTTCGATCTATAAACAAAAAAAATACATCTTATTGGTTTGGTACAACTAAACATACCTGTACTTTTCTTGTTTCTATAATGTCAAATGAAAATTAATACAAGAACATCTGTTATATTATTGATTATGTACATAGTAAGCACAATTAGCCTAAACTAAAACATTCATTCTTAAAAATAATTTGAGTTATGACAGAACAAGTATGCTTGCAGAATCTGATAAGCTAACATCATACCTTTTCCAATAAAGCTTTCAGACAAATAGCAGTTAACTTCCTGCACTTTTCCGAGTCATCATTTACCATGGTAGCTGCCATTGGAACAAAAAGCATTCCAGCATGAAAACATAGAAGTTTCTGAAAATTATAATGACATTATAACTATTTTGTTTTGCTCAAGCTGTGATGTATAAACTAAAAGCCTGCTGTGGTCCTAAAATGCTTTTATAAAAGAATCATCTTGTTAGTCCCAAATCAAACAGAAATAGAATTGAAATGGGGTTTTAGTTTGACGTCCCACTTTTCAGAATCGACCAGAATAAATAAAATGAAAGACAGGGCAAAAATCATTATTCATTCTATTCAGCATCTGAAAGATTGTTATATCTTGTCCTACTGAACATGGCTTGCTTAAAATTGCAGACTACAGGTTGCTTTGGGCACACACAATGAGTTATATTCCTGGAAAAATGCTGACACGTGCCCAAGCATAATTAAATCCTGTCTGAAAACCACAAGCGATTTTGAACTAGTTTAAAGATAAGGATTGGGGTATTTAAATATCATTTCTCTTCAAAAGTCTTTTCAGTCCCATTTTTTGCATTTAATAATAAGAGTAAAATAATTTACCATTGGAAATTTGGCTATCATTGTAGCTATCATTTCTAGAGCTGATTCTCTACCAGATTCACGGTCAAATTTCAGTTGTGCCACAAAATACTGGATATGATTATTGATGTTTCTACCTAGAGGGTAGTCTAACAGATACTGCAGAACTAACTGAAATCATGAAAAAAAGTTATCAATTTAGGCAATTTGTATTATTTTGCAACTTTCGGCCAATTTACGGTACGTAGTCATTGTGATAGTTAATCTATTTATAATAAATATGTAAACAGATCACTGTATTTTGTTTATAATATTACCTGTCTACTTTGTAATCTAGTACTAGGAATTTCACTAGTTATACTTATATCCTCTAATTTCTTCATTAAATCATGTAATTCAACCACATCTATCTTACGTGATAATATAGCCTGAAAAAATAAACCCAACAAATTATAAATATACAAGTTAATAATTTAAACTAAAAACAATTATACATACTTCATATAACTAATCATTATTTAATTCTATATACATTAAAATTTACATATTCAACAATCAACACAGTCATTTTGTAGAATTCAAATTTCGTTTCATCATATTGAATGTTTATTTGCATTTTGTATATTACTTTACCTTCAGCAAAGAGAAAGCTGTACTTTGTCTATTATAATCTAATAAATCTTCTTCACAGAATGATAATAATACTTGTAGTTGATCTTTATCTATATCATAGAATGACACATCTCTCACTAATACTGTAACAGCCTACAATATATAATAATAATGTATTAAAGGGACATCTCTCACTAATACTGTTACAGACTACAGTATATAATAATGATATATTAAAGAGACATCTCTCACTAATACTGTTATGTTATAGCCTACAATATCTATATTAAAGAATGACACATCTCTCACTGTACTGTCACAGCCTACAATATATAATCCCAATAATGTCTGATTTTTTCTGGTTAATTGGAACAATTGCTAACACATTTTCCTGTTGTGTAATTAACAATAAAACCAAATTCTATAAATCAATTAGTATATTTTTAATTATATGTAATGGGGATGAGGGCAACATTATAAAACTACTATACCTTAAAACACATGTTGACTAGTTCTGAGTTCTGTCCCCTTGCTGCACCAGCAGATGCATAATTTTTCAGTAGAATAAACATACCATTGGCTATTTTACGCATAAAGTTTTTTAAACTAGGTAAAGGAAACCTTAGTATGTAAGTAACACATCTTAAACTGTATGTATTTACCTAGAATATAAAGGAAAATATAAAATCCTAAAAATAGTATTCAGTCGACATTTCCTTTTTCAACCATTTTTTTATTCAAAGAAGTATATTTCAAATTGTAACTTTATGAAAGCTTTTACTGTTTGTATATTGGATAGTATAATGTTAATTGTTTATGAAGGCAAGAAATCTTACTTGTATATGCTTAGAGAATAAATGTAGATAGAGATTAACTATTAGATGGTGTAAATGTTAATTATGTATAAAAGAATTGTAATAAATCTTACCAGTATATGTTTAGAAAACAAGCAATCAGATATAGTTGATACAAGAGGATCTAAAAGTTGTAGATTTTCTTCTTTATTCTGATCTAATTTCTTTAAACAGTTCACTAACAACTGTATTTTTTAAAAAAAAAACCAAAACAAAACATGTCAAGCATGGGGATCAATATAAAGAAACACACAACATCATAGTAATTCAACCACAAGTTTCTCAGGATTTTGTTTATTTTTATTTTTGAGTTAATCATAGAATTTGCTTACTTGTGCATCTAATATTCAATAAATTGATTTTTGCCCTAGTCCAGAGGTCGAGTTAAGCTAAGAAAAGCAACAGCAAAATGAAAGGAACCATATATGGATCCAGGGATCAACAGATAGTTTGAGAGAATGCAGAAAAGAAAATCATTATAAACAATAAAAAAAAACCCACAAAATTGATTTATTTGATACTAAGATTTATCAGAAAAAAAATATATTAAGAGATTTGTTCAACTTACATGTAAACCAAACTCGACAATAATATGTATATTTGTATGTTTGTGTAGTTTAGGTTTAGTAATACCATGTGGTACATTATCTGGTAACAATAAACAACTTGGTGGTCTCTCTCCTTCATGCTCATTCTCTTCCACTTTATTTTCTCTACAAAAATACAATAAGCAGGTTAACAAGTGTTCAGGATACAAAATTAACTCTGATACAAAATTTGAGAACAATCCATGTATGTCAACTAGTCTTGCATAGAGCTTTTATCATAGACATTGCTTTGAAAGATCATAAAGGTCATGTGAATATATATTTGTAAGAAGAGACTGAGCACTTTCAGTAAATCATGGCCATAGCAAAAAATCCCCCCAAAACAAAGCTTAAAAAAGTAAAATAATAACAAAACCAGTAATAAACTATACTTACAATTTATTATCTTCTAAAGCTGCGAGATTATCAGCTGTTAAACCATGTACAAATATCATCAAGGTTTGTACATTTAAAGATGTATTAATTAATAAACCCATAGATACTTTCTCCAATACATCTCTTACTTTCTGTGCAATCTTATGTGATGATGTAGTTTCTAATTTCTAAAACAAATGATATAATAACTGAGACATTAGCAGATAACAAAATAAAATATAATGCCTAGATTAAATTGTCAAAGCAATAAATATATATTTTCAATACCCCCCCCCCCCAAACAATTAACTGCTGCTTTGTGCTGAATTAAACATATTCTTTGTATATTTCATGTAAATATTCTCTCCACCTACACAGACAGGAACACCATGATGACCCATAATGTTTTCTAGGGGTTTAAAATCAAACATAATAAATACTAACCTCTCTTAGTGGTGCAATCAACTGGTTTAAAGATGTAGGACGTAAGAATTGAGATATTATGAAGAATGATTCTGGACCTTTTTTATATTTAGCTTCAAATACTTGATTTGTGATAGCTTCTATTTCCTTCTCTTCTGCTACCTTACCAAACATTTCTTCTAAAAATATCTGTAATAAAATCATTACCAAGTCATACAACTCTCGACATATGCTATGTAATGTTATGTAGACATAATTAAACAGAACTAAGTGTGAATGTGTTTTAAATTTTCCAATAGGTTTAGGGGCACTATGAAACTGACTTTAGTCAACATTAAAAAAGCTTCAGGGACCTAGTGAATCGGTGGCTGACATATCTTGCAACAGATGACATTCTTGTTATGGTAATTATTAGCATAAACTTGAATAAACATTTCTCTTTTCTGTGTAATGTATATGCAAGTCTTTAATTTCATACCAATTTTTTTTATAAAGTTTAAAAATGTATACCTCTTGTATAATCTCTAAAGCTGGTTGAAGATCTCCTGCTTTCAATTTGGGTGATATATGTACTAACAGTTTATGTACAGAATAACATAAAACATGCCGCTGAAAAACAAACAAAGTAACATTTACATTTTTTTTTATGTCATTCTAAAATTTACATTATACAAGAAAGACAATTCATTGTTCATATTCTTGTACAGTTAAAGTCTCTATGCACAATTTGCATTTTTCAAATTTTCCAGGACTAAATCCCCACAAAAAATGTGCTCCAATTAATCTATAAAAATTTAATCAAGAAAACAATCTAATGACCTGGGTTTATTTGATTAAAAATTGGCCCATCAAAAGATTCGATGAAACTCAAAGCTGGTGTTGACTTTTATTGACTATATCCTATCAACTGCAGTGGACGTTGAATATCAACAATTTTCAATTATCATAATATTGTAAAGATAGGAAATGTGGGCGTATAAAAACTGAATGGAGTTCAACCATTTTGGAACTGATATTCCTTTTAGAGATTCAACTTTCACAATATTGCAGATTGCAAAGAAATGATAATCTGAGACTTCGGATAAAATAAATTCAAATATACTGATAGATATTATTGTTTACTTACCTGGTATCCTTTAACTAACACAGACTTCATTTGTTTTAACACAAATGAGAAATATCGTGGTCCTAGAGCTACGCATATTTTACATAATGTAGCTCTAGCATTCTCTCTTATTTCTTTAGCTCGAGACTTTAAGAACAAACATACTCTTGATAACACACTAAAATACAGAAAAATATCACAATAAATATATAAAATATGTATGCGTTTAAAACAATACTAATTCTAAAGCATAAATATCTTTGAGAGTTTGAAAGTGGCATTTTGAACAATCATCACAATTTCATGAAGAATTTCTCATTTAATATGGAATTGTCTTTTTAAGTACACATATGTGTTATTAAGTCATTTTAAATGGTCTAAATAAATGTATCCATGAATAAAATTGTGTAGTTACCCTGGTAATTTGACCTCTAGTATTTTATGAGGTAATGTCTGTAAGAGTTTTACCATAGCCAAAGCTAATGGTACACGTAACACCTCATCATCTCTAGCAAAACTAGATCTCTGAGATTTATGTTGGGTCTCACTCTTTGCCTAAAAAAAATATTAATGAATATTCATTTAATGGCTAAGTTAATATCTAACTCCTTCCTATTCTATCCTAACCCCCCTTTCATTTACAAAATATTTGGTAAACATAATAGATATCAAACTTACTCTTTGTGTTAAAACTTTATGTAACCAAGGTATCATTTCTTTAACTACTGTTTTATGTATCTCTGTAGCTAATTCTTCTGAACACATTTCCATATCTGTTTTCTTATTAGTATTCTTAGGTCCTAGTTCTATTAAATCTTCTGATCCTTTCTCCTCTGATTCTTCATCATCTAAATCATCCACCATTGGATTCTTGTCTTCTTCGTCTTTCTTCGCTTTACCTATAAATATTTATACGCAATTCAGATTTATATATTTATCATATACTCATGGATGGTGTGATAGAAAGATTGATATTATTCATAATGTCAGCAAAAACATGTTTTAATCTAAATAAGATTACTGATCCAATGTAAATTGAACAAGTCATTCTCTTAATTTTATTAGTGCAGCGTATTTGACTGTCTGGAAACACTTGCATAATTTGTTCCATTTCATGAATTTTCAAATAATGTTTGTTGAACAATATTGTGGATCTTAATTTGCTTATCTCTTGATTACAATATAACTATTTCATACACATAAAATAACACTATACATATTCAAAAATTCACCATTCAGATGTAATCACTTGCCTTTGAATTTCTTATTAGGTCTTGGGTTTCCCATAAAAGGCTTTACTGGTGGTTTATACAAAGATTTCGACAGGTTGAAATGGAACGATTTTAATATCACAGATATAACTCTGAAACAAAAGTCATAAAATACTTCTAATATCATATTGATATTAATTAATCAGAATATCTTCATTTAATCTGCTAAACAGTTCTATTTATTATTGTCTATTGTAAACATCAAATAAGTTCCAGATAAAAAGGGAAAACATCCCAATATTTTGAACAATCATATAGTCACAGACTTTGTTGATCGTATTGATAATAATTAATTCAGACAATTCACTGATCATCACAATTATTTTATATTTACAACAAAATAGAACTAATGACTCTTCTCACCTGACAAATAATTTTTGCTGTGATATAGATTTGATAAGTAATTGTAGATATTGTTTAAGTTGTTGATAGTAGGCTGTCCATGGTAGTTGTTTACATATAACACCTAATGTCTCTACAGCTGAGTCTACTAGATCATTCTGTTTACCGTAAGATTCATCTATTATGAATCTGCTTATAATAGGCAGAAAATAATGGTTTATTACTCCACTACTGGGCGTATGGGTTTCTAGATATTTCTGTAATCTTCGTACAGCTATAGCTTTCTTCTGTAGCTATAATAACACATTAAATCAACCCATAGAATAGAATTTTCATATATATACTATAGTACCTTTAAAATCTATAAATTTAAATACTGTCTTCATGTACTAAAATCAATAATTAATCATTTGTGATAATAAATTTTATTGACAAATTATTCTTATTTTAATGTTTGGAATATACACAAGACTTAACTAACCTGAATATGTCGAATAGTTTCAAAGAAATCTAGATCCATTGAAGGATCTTTTAGGTCTTGCAGTTCTGAGAAAACTGGATCATGTGGAAACTGTTCTACTAATACACCCCACAGTGATATATATTCATGTTGAATAATCTATATATAATATGATACAAAATATATTCAATCAATTAACATGTCATCACTAACACGGTATACACATATTTAAATGTTGATTTTTATAAGTTATTTTATATGAACTGTTGCTGTCGATCTATTAACATATAATTTGTCATTAATTTCTTTATTCGTTGAAATCTGAACTAACCTTTAACTCAAGACACAGGACCAAGACAATGTTTTGAAACATTATCAGATAATATGTTCATGTAAAGTGAGGGTAGTTAGAATACTAATAGTTTATATGACAAGATATACTTACATCTGTTTTTGCTATCAATCCATGTTTAACACGTGGTATAATAATCTGATTTATAACAGTTTGATATACACTTTTATCTACATTTATTAAAGCCATCTGTTTTATAATGACAGTTAAACAATTAATACTACTATCTCTTAATGACATATCATCTTCCTGTAATATAATAAACATTACATACATTAATATTCAATCAAAGACATAAAATTATTCTTTTGTAACTGAAGAAACAAAGGCAACTGATTAACAAATTGCATTAAGGAAATTAAATTTTGTTTTTGAATTACTACAATACATTATTTAGCAATAAGTTAGTAAAAGCCTGCTCCTTCGAAACTGAGCCACTGTAACTTATTGAGTTCATAAAATACCATAATTATATATACAATAACAGATATAAGTTATAACATCTTCCAGGTGTTAAGGTAACGTTCAGAGTTTATAAAAAAAAAAACCATAACGGTCACATGTAAGTGACATGCTATAACGACTTACAGAATTTATGAAATAACAACAATTCTGTATTACAGGTAGAAGAAAATCACAGTCTAAACTTGTAGCTTCTTTCACCATTGTATTATAGCTACTAAAAGCATCCAATCTCACTCGATAATCAGGTTCATCAGTTCTTTTAGGATTCCAGGAGTTCAACTAAAACAATAATAGTATTAATAAATTATATATATTGGCATATACACATTGGTTTATCACAAGTCATAACTATTTCATTAGTTTCTACAGAATGTGAAGGATTATTTTTTTTAAAAAAATAAGAACAAAGTACCGGTGTAAAAGTTTTTGCATTTGCCCATATAGATTAACTCTATAAAATACTTTTAAAAAATATTTTTATCATTACTTACCTTTATAACAATATCTGCTATTGGTGTTTTACATACAAGCTATAAATAAACAAAATAAAAACATTACATCATTCTTCTGCTATAATATAACTTTAATTAAATTACAATTAATAATAAAACAAAATTCCGCTGCAAACATTTCTTTCAATAAATTAATATATGATTTGAGAAAACTTACCTTAAAAATATCACATAACGTTTGTCTGGAACTTCTATTGCCAATAATAAAAAACAGGTCTGACACTTGTCTGAAAATAAATGTATTAAATAGAATGCTTGTCAAATTAAGTCTCAAGAAATTAGTGTATGTTAACTTTATTAGAAATGTAGGATATAATGCTTATTTCATTTCATAACTTTATTATTATCAACATAATACAAAAACATTGGAAATAGTTGTCATCTTATATGTACTTACCTATAGAAATCTGTAGGTTGATCAACTACATTTAATAACTTCTGTACACTCTCTAACAAATTCTCTTCTCCTTCCTATAATATACATTGAACAACAGGTAAATCTACATGGTGAATAAAATCACATATTGTTGTTTTTAAATTATGAATTGTCTTCCATTTGTAAATAGCAGGATAAAGAGTAGTAATTCTCTTCCCACTGAACAAAATACAAAATCCATGCCATTTTTATGTCAACAATCAGGACATAAAAATATTGTAGTGAATTGACAATCTCGATTTTTTTCTACACCATGTCAAAGGTTATTTACGTATTTGATTTCTGTAATTCATGTATGTTTACCTCCTGATCCTCCCCACCCCTAAAATCATGAATATTCACTAAAACCTAGCAGAAAATAAATATCCAAACACTCTTTTCAATTTTGGACCAAAACGTCAACAGAAATTGCCATGCATAAGGGGAGAATGAGAGAATTGCTATAACTAGATGAACAACATCATGTTTCAAGAAATAAGGGGAAGCAATTATTGGTCTTAGTCCAGCATTTCACAAGATTATCTTTTGCTGTTGCAATTTATATTAAAAATTTATAGAGCATATTACTCTATTAAATTTATCTATTCTATGTATATTATAAAATATATTTACCTGTGTAGATTTTTTTTTCTTACTGAAGAATGACAGTAATAAACTACATAGACTAGCACATTGTGTTTTATCACTGATATAACCACATATCCTAAAAATATAAAAAAAACCCCAATAAACATAGTATTCCATCATAAAGTCAATAGATAAACATCTAGGACAAATACCAATGCTTGTGATCTGGTCCTGCTTTACGCAGATCTCTAAACATATAGAGAAACAATTCACCAATTTGAATCCTAACAAAGTAACAATTTTCTAGGAATAAACCATGAAGTAATGTTTAATTACCTTTGTAAAATCTTCAGTTCAACACTATCACCTTTCTTTCGAATAGTTTTACTATTTCTCTTAACAATATTATGTAGATATTTAAAGATATCTGTTATATGTGGTAATAATAATTCTATTCCTTCTTTCTTAACTATTTCCATTTCTTCTTCGTCTAGAATTAAAAATCACATATTACATGTATTTATGTACTACAATATGCCTTAAAGACAGTCGCACAATTTCAACATCTGCATTAAAACGATTAGACCTCAACTAACCCATCCACCTGCACCCTGCAGTAAGAAAATGTTGACATATTTCTGCTCATGACTCAATATTCAATAACCAACATTTAATTTAATATTTTCTATCCATCCACTCAGCTCCACAGGTTATTCATTTGAAATTTTGCATAAGTGGGTTTTATCTGTAAGAAATTCTTATATATGCTACCAAGTGTGCAAACAAACCTAAATTACGTTTGACTATAGACTCTTCTTCTGACCCAGAATCTGTGTCCATTTCTTCCTCGTGTATATCTAATTCTGTAGAGACGTTGTTTTCACCATAATATAGAAACTGATAGACCATATTCATTATAAGTTGTGATATCTTTAAATCTATATTCTCTTTATTTAACAGATGAAATATCTGAGATAATGGTGTCATTCCTTTATTATCAGGATGTTCTTTTCTCAACAAATAAAAGTATCTAAAAAATATAAAACGTATCATCCTTGCACTAATAATTCTTTATATTTATGTGTGGTCACATCATAAAAAAAGCCAGGTAATAGTGGGGCTGGTGTCTCCTACTGATTTTCCATTTAAAAATATAGGTAACACTCGTTAATTAGTAGTTTGACATTTATATTTTTTAATGTCTCAACCAATCAAATTGTTTTCCCAGGTTTTAACACTCTTACTCAATTGGAATCAAAGTTATTACTTCCCAAAGCATTGACAAATCAAATTACATATCTTTGTACATGTCAATTAGAACCAAAGTTATGGTGTCCTAAAAAAAAGTGTGACGGACAGACAGACAGAGAGAGAAACAAACAGACAAAAGAACACATTTAAATAGTCAAAAGGTGTGTGACAAAGGGCTAAGGAAAAAATATTATACATCTATAAATCTAAAATGATACGCTATCCTTCTAAATATATTATAACATGAATTACCTTGGGTTTTTCGACCATATGTTGAAGAGTGATAGTAATGGTGTTACATAGGATGTGGTATCATTATTCAAATTAACCAACTGAAATAAATCAAACATATACTATTCTATTCAAATTGTTAATCTAGGAAAATTGTTTAAATATTACGATCATTTAACGATTTCACAGTTCATATATCATGCATCAGATATCAGAGGTTCAGATTAAATCAGGTTTATTTCAATGATGTGTATAGGTCAACGTTTTATTTATTTATTTGTTACATCATTTCAATACTTGATATCATATGTATCATTACCATTGTTTGTAATTTTTTGCTGTAATTTTGTTTATTATCAAAGAATTTCTTACCTTAGGCCAAACAATAGTTTCAAATAAAGCATCTATATCACTGACTGTATACTCATACTTATCAAATTCTTCAAAAACCTAGAAAGTATATACAACTTTATAAATATAGCATAATATTTTTCAACATTCATAAATTTGTCTACAAAGAGGTTGGAATGAAGGTGATCTGATGAAATAGTAAACATAAATCACTTGTCTATCAGCATTCAACTTGGAAATTGTATCTGAATATTTAATTTGACAAGTCTTTTCAGTAAATTGATTGAGGAAAATGCTGAGACCATGTAAAAGCAGAATGAATGACAGCATTGACATATACAAATAATGAATTACATTTACCTGTGTTAATCTAACTAATGTAACATGTCTACATGTTCTAACTGTATCTAATACAGCATGTCGTACACTAGTTGATTGGTTTAATATAGTATTAAACATAGTATATAAACCTAATAGCATACGATATAACGATGGCACATAGAAATCTAATCTCTGAGATAAATTCTTTATTACTACATCCATCATACCCAATAATCTACAAATAAAAAAATTTTATATTCTTAGTATTTTCATTCAACAGGTTGTTCACAAGACTGAGAAATAGATACAATTAGGCCACATGAAATCAGGTATGGCAAAGGGAATGATTTAGACTTGTACCAGTATACAAAAATTTAATTTTATCAACTTTTTATACTCTTTAATCTCTAGTAAACACAATAATGCGATAACAGCAACATACTTACGCTTTAAGTTTTTTTAATGGTATCACAGTTGTTAAATCAAGGCTCTTTTCAACCTGTCTCACCATATCCAAAGGATTGTCTATAATATCAATGTTTAGTGATATTTAAAAGCAATTCTAAGATAGACAAGTTGAAATGTTTTTTCTATGTGTAGAATTAACGCTATTTTAAAATGATAATTAATGACATAATTTGGTGAAACTGATTTGATTTGTCATGTATTCAAGATGACACATATGGAGTACTGCCAATAAGACACTTAAAAATGTTCCAAGCAGGAGTGATTTAGTTTTCAATGTGAGAAAAAAATAAGTTTTACTTCACTACCTGTGATAAAATGAGTAATCGGTGAAAAGACAAGTTTTAGGTAAAATTCTAATTCATTTTCTGTACAGCCACTCAGAAACCTGAATATCATATCTTTCCTTAATGTATCTTTTATTCTACCAGATCCATCTTTTCTGGCTTTACTCAACATTTTACCAAATAATATTCTGTAATATAAATAATAACACAGGACATTCAATTTGTTTGGAGAGATAGAAATAAGACTTAACATCTAATCAATAGATTTTAGTCATTCCTGGGCATTAAAACCTACTATAGTGAAAAAAAATCCATTGGTTGTATCAATTAAGAGGCCATTAACTGAAAGTTATGGCTGGTCATTCACTGATGCCTTAAGTTGCACAAACATTTCAGCCTTTACTATATTATTCTTGTAATGCTTTTTTGCCAATAAATGATTTACAAGGAAGACTAAAACAAACAAGCCAACAGTGAGGCTGATGTCCCCCGCCGAAATCCCAAAATAAATAGATGACACATATTAATTAATCGCACATTAATTTTTTTCAAACGTATCGACCAATCAAACTGAACACGAAGTGTCATCCAAAAATTGCTTATCTCTGCCTACCGTAAGAAGAAAATGCTCATCTTTGAACTCCATCAAGGCATTGACCTAATAAGCATACACACCAATTTTGAACATTTTAACTCAATTCGAAGGAGAGTTATTGTGTTCCAAAGTCTCGGCAAATCAAATTGCTTATCGCTCTGCTTACCCTGAGCAGAAAATGCTCATTATCGATCATAGTCAAGGTATTACTGTAATGAAACTATACACCAAGTTTCATCACTCTCACTTAATTAGAACTAAAGTTATCGTGTCTCAAAGCATCAACCAATCAAATTGCTTATCTCTGCCTACCCTAAGCGGAAAATGCTCATCTTCGAACTCCATCAAGGCATTGACCTAATAAGCATATACACCAAGTTTGAACATTTTAACTCAATTAGAAGGAGAGTTATTGTGTTCCAAAGTCTCGACCAATCAAATTGCGTATCGCTCTGCTTACCCTGAGCAGAAAATGCTCATTATCGAACTTAGTCAAGGTATTACTATAATGAAACTATACACTAAGTTTCATCACTCTCACTTAATTAGAACTAAAGTTATCGTGTCCCAAAGCATCAACCAATCAAATTGCTTATCTCTGCTTACCCTAAGCGGAAAATGCTCATCTTCGAACTCCATCAAGGCATTGACCTAATAAACATATACACCAAGTTTGAACATTTTAACTCAATTAGAAGGAGAGTTATTGTGTTCCAAAGTCTCGACCAATCAAATTGCGTATCGCTCTGCTTACCCTGTGCAGAAAATGCTCATTATCGAACTTAGTCAAGGTATTACTATAATGAAACTATACACCAAGTTTCATCACTCTCACTTAATTAGAACTAAAGTTATCGTGTCCCAAAGCATCAACCAATCAAATTGCTTATCTCTGCTTACCCTAAGCGGAAAATGCTCATCTTCGAACTCCATCAAGGCATTGACCTAATAAGCATATACACCAAGTTTGAACATTTTAATTCAATTAGAAGGAGAGTTATTGTGTTCCAAAGTCTCTACCAATCAAATTGCGTATCGCTCTGCTTACCCTGAGCAGAAAATGCTCATTATCGAACTTAGTCAAGGTATTACTATAATGAAACTATACACTAAGTTTCATCACTCTCACTTAATTAGAACTAAAGTTATCGTGTCCCAAAGCATCAACCAATCAAATTGCTTATCTCTGCTTACCCTAAGCGGAAAATGCTCATCTTCGAACTCCATCAAGGCATTGACCTAATAAGCATATACACCAAGTTTGAACATTTTAACTCAATTAGAAGGAGAGTTATTGTGTTCCAAAGTCTCGACCAATCAAATTGCGTATCGCTCTGCTTACCCTGAGCAGAAAATGCTCATTATCGAACTTAGTCAAGGTATTACTATAATGAAACTATACACTAAGTTTCATCACTCTCACTTAATTAGAACTAAAGTTATCGTGTCCCAAAGCATCAACCAATCAAATTGCTTATCTCTGCTTACCCTAAGCGGAAAATGCTCATCTTCGAACTCCATCAAGGCATTGACCTAATAAATACATACACCAAGTTTGAACATTCTAGCTCAATTAGGAAGAGAGTTATTGTGTTCCGGACAGACAGACAGACAGACAGACAGACAGACAGACAGACAGACAGACAGACAATAATGCAACTAGTCTAGAGGGTGGTCGTCTACAGAATGGCAAAAATCTGTCAGTTGATGTCATAAGTTAGAACTTCAAAATCTATTAACAATAAGGGTGATAATCAATATAGAATTTCAGAAAATGTTAAAAATTAAGGAGGTGTAAATATTCAACTTACCTCAACAAAAGTGGTAGAATATCTTTTCTATGTTCTGTTTTAATTATTGTAATGTCTTCATCTAAACCAAATACAATCAGTTCTTCTTTAAATGTTGTATTGTTCAATATATTTAGTATATGATCTCTATAATTAAAAAAAAAAACCCAAAGAATTATTGGTTAAACATACCACTAATTCAAAAACCATGTCTTGGAATCACATCTGTTACAGCATACTATGCTACTTGATACTGTAAACTGCATGAATATAACAATGCAAGAGAAGTCCAGAAACAGTCAAATAAGTTCAACAGATATTACATGGGTATACTTACTTGTATGGAGTTATATATTTAAACTTGTAACATAGCAGACATTTAAAGGCTATTGTTTGTATTTCTGGATCTTGGTGTTGTAAAAACTACAAGAGAAAATATAATCAGATTAGACCACAGGCAAACGATTAATAGAAATTATATAATAAATCTATATAAAGTATAATTACCTGAGTATATAGCTCTAATAACTGGGGATGTTTTCTCATCTTTTTAGGTTTCGTAAATAAAGCTAGCAGCTGGAGATGTGTTACAAGTGATCTATAAAATATATAATTAGACATGAGGTATATTACCAATGACATTTATAAGCTATATCTCTGGTTTCCTCCCACTGCTAAAGACTCCTATGCGCAAGCAAATTATTGAAATAAAATCAAACCATATGTTAGGCCCGAAATGACTTAGTTTGTGTCAAGTGGTTGTTAAACCCCATTTCTCTCCCACTCTTTATAAGCTATATATCAAATAGATGTTGCGTCATCTTTAATACACTTCTACACAACAAGAACAAACTAATGCCTCTAGAGCATGCATAAGACTTTAAAGTCAGTAACAATAATAATTAATGCATATCCTTCAATTACAGGATAAGTAAATAGCAAAATATATAGGAAATAAAATTTTACTTTGAAGCAGCATTCTTCCTCCTAAATGAAATAGGATTTTTCTGTTGGTCAGTGTTTTCATGTTCATCTTCTTCCTCTACTGCATCCTCCTCCTCATCATCTTCATCATTATCATCACTTGTCTTATGTTCACGTTTATTGTATTTGATATTCTGTGATGGTATTTTATCGACATCAGTAGGAAAATACTCATCTCTGTACAAAATCAAGAGAGAGTAAAAAACCCATCATACTCGTACAATCATGAATTATATCTTGTCACCTATAGAATGAGTTGAATGAACATAGAACCTATATTCTTAAGTTGAACCCACAGAGACTTGATTACCTTTTTAATTAAATAGTCGGTAGACACGCTATAAATATATACATATATATTACAATTTCATAAATAGATTCCAGTCAAACAAATTTGGGCATAAATTACCAATAAAACATATTAGACATTTGATGCATTTTATTAAACAATGTGACTTACTTGATAAATTTTAGCACCATATCACCAATATCATCAATCTGGCTTTCACAAACTTCAGGGAACTGTTGCATAGCTTTCCACAGCTCTACTCTAAATATGGTGAAATCAGGCTGTCTATCTTCCTCCTTACAGAATGTCATATGATTATCAAATAATGAGTCCATATAAAGATCCAGATTATGATCAACTTCTTCATTTTCTAAATTATCATCTTCATCTCCAACATTTCTACCTCGCACCAAACTTTGCTCTAGTGAAATATAAACAATACAAGATTTACTTCAAATAAAAAGTCATTTTCAAGAAAAACATAGCGATATAATTTATAAAACTTTTGAGGTGAGTCTAGTATAGTTAAAGATTTAATGGTGACAATGTTTACACTAGCTAAAACATCTAATATTAAATTCTTACATTTACAGACGTCTACATGCTCTTGAAACATTTTTCTATTTGTATCAAGATCTTACTTCTGTTATTTATCAATTATAGTTGTATAATATTATATTAGAAAATATATCATAGTATGTACTCTAGATGTATTAAAGTTAAGGCAATATCATACCTGATTTAAGAGAAGCAAAATCAAGTTGTTGCTTGAATTCCTTCCAAAACTCAGACGTATCCATATTTTCAGCATGAGTTGAAATTAATGTCCTAACTTTCTCCCATAGTAATGTGAGATTACAGAACAGATTGCCTATTAGGTACAGCAATGGTACCTATGTGGAAGAAGATAGAAATATAAATAACAATATTTGTAAGATCCATGTGATGTTTTTATATCAATGACAGTCACAATTGCTAATCAAATAAGTAAAACTAATTATTGTTATTCACTTAATAACATATTGTAAATATGAGTTAAAAATGCTTAACTTTACAAAACAATTTAGATCTTGTTATCCAGTTGCCATCACCATGTTAGACAATAATATAATGTGTTAATGCTCAAATTTTAACTTACCTTATTAAAAGGACCAACAGGAAGAAAGTTATGTACTAAGTTGTAATCTAGTTTTTGTAGATGTACAATACGTTCTCTATATTTCTGTACACTAGCTGGCGTTCTTTCTGCTGATAAACAAATCTCCAATACTGACATCTGTTCTATTTCCTACAAAACATAATATATTTATAGTTTAAATCTACTTTATATATTTTATAGAATATGAGTAAATTACATAATATGATGGCGGCTATGGTAAATTGATAAAAATTAACTGAGACAAAGTAGGAAAGCAATGTAGTTTTGTTTTAGCTATGGCTACTTGTGGAAGTTTCATCCAGATGCCGGTGCATCCACCTACTCTTTTCCAATTTAGGGGGTTGGATGGCCGAATAGTTAGCATGTGCACACTGTATCATAAAGCCTGTCATTGAGTCAACTGGCGTGGTTTCCAATCCCCGGTTGTACGTGACAAGGAGTAGGGTTGCCTGTCCAACCTTTTGGGTTTTCTCCAGATCCCCCGGTTTTCTCTCACTGCTAAAGACCCCTACGTGCAAACGAATTATTGAAATAAAATAAAACCATATGTTAGTCCCAAAATGACCTAGTTTGTGTGGAGTGGACATTAAACCCCATTTCTCTCTCTTCTTCAAATTAAAATAAAAACAAATTGTATCTTAAAGTAACCAGATTCTTTTTCAGCTCTTCCCTGTATTGAGATGCAATCTCTCGCATAGAAGTATTTATGAAGTCTAGAATCAGCACCTTCAAAATGTCATTGTATGAAGGCTGATTATCTAAAACATAAGTGTAAAATGAATTCCACACATTAAGGCATGTCAACATAAATATTCTATTGTAGATTCGCATAAATCTACGACAATTCATGCAAGATTCCCTAAACAGTTCATAATCTATACATGCATAAACGTACAAATAGAAACTAACCTCTTCTACAACTGGTAGCTTTACAGGAAATATACATAAAATATGGAGAGACAACAACCGAATCTAAAAATAATCAAATTTATAAATTAGTAATATCTTATTTTTCTACTTGGATCAATTTGTAACGAACATAACATTTATCAAAATATTTGTTATGTCTCACTTTTTTACTTCCATTTTTTCAAAAATATAACAGATTCCAGCTAAATATTTAATAATATGTAAATAATAATGTTTCAGATACCTTATGAGACCAATGAGCTAAATTAGGTTGCAAAATATCAAATAACTTCAGTAGATTATCGTCATTTATTACAGATAAGCCATCTTGTGCTGCTTGACTTAAATACAAATCACCTAATCGCAATATTAGGACATTCTGGGGATATGCTCTGGAAATAAAATGATACAATTTAGCAGTAGTTCAAGGCATATTCGATAAAATATAATTGCTATTGTATAACCCGCTGCTGTCTAGGAACCTCTTTGTAAGAAATCTGACAAGGGTTAGAATAATCAAATTTCTTCAACCAGATGGCTTTAAATAAAATTTTAAAATAACAGAAATACACAATCAATAGCAACAGGAGTTAAATCACTTTGACTGAAGCACTGAATTTGATTGATCCATTGTCTTTTTTCGATTAAAGACATAAATCTATTGAATTAAATTAATGTTACAAAAGACAGAAGAAATCCAATGAAATTGACAATTTTATTTTTGACACAAATCAATTCGGTCTAGACATCTATACGAAAACTTAATTCCAGTGGTGATGTATTTGTAAGATGGTTCCCTGTACTTACTTAATAAGTTGTAGAATCTGTGACCAGGAAATATCAGTATATGTACAACTCTTGTCCTCTTTACACAACAACAAACAGTTAACTAATACTTGATTCATAATAAATAACATCTTATCTATAATACAGGAAACATAATAAAATTGTTAAAGTTCAATTTCAAAGTCTTAAACTGGATATGGCCCAATCTGATTTAAATATCTATATTTCCTATCGTTTTTTCTTTTACTATATTTGTGGTGGAAGGTCGCGTCAGGGGTCATACATGGGGCTTTTGTCCCTATGATGTCAGACATTTGTTTAACCAATCAGTGTTGATGTTTCTAGTGGGATACCCACAATTCCGTGCACCGCATACCAAGAACTGGATGAAACAGAACATAGGTTATATAACAACTCTTCCAGATCCTAGTATAGGAAAGACAAATAAAACAAAGTTTTGAACTATACTATTCAAAAAGATAGGTTGCCAGGCAACGAAACATACGCCCACAGCAGCTAAATCGTTCGGGCAGTCAACAAGGGTTGTCGCATATTTTTACTTTTTTTGCTAATGAAACATTTGTAATACACTAAAAACTGATTAAGAGTAAGGGCTCATTATGTAATTATCAGAAAATCATTAGAATTTGATTGCTTTTTATAAAGTGTTACCCCACACTAACAATTAGTATACACATGAAACATTAAATATCATGGATTTAGCTGTTCAGTTATTAAAATTCATTGAAAATCAAAATACTTGTTCGTTTCAACACCTTAAACTCTGTGTATCAATCTAAAGTCAATCGGATGATAAGTTTAGCCTCTATAGCGTAACAAGATTTTTTGAAGTTATCAAGGGAGATAACTGTGGCAATAATTATTTTAAATCTCTGAAAATCAATAGGCTTCTTCGTCTCATGACCCTAAACACTGTGTGTTAATTTAAAGTCGATCGGATATTAACTTTGGCCTCTAGAGCTTCCACAGGATTTTTTCGAAGTGATCAAGGGCCATAACTCTTGTAGCAATTATTGAAAATCACTGAAAATCGATAGACGACTTAGTCTCATGACTGTAAACACTATGTATAAATTTGAAGTCAATCTGATATTAACTTTGACCTCTAGAGCATCCACTGTGTATAATTTAAAGTCAATCGGATATTAACTTTGGCCTCTAGAGCGTCCGCAGGATTTTTTGAAGTGATCAAGGGACATAACTCTGGCACTAATTATCGGGAATTGCTGAAAATCAATAGGATTCTTTGTCTCATGACCTTAAACACTGTGTATAAATTTAAAGTAAATCGGATATTAACTTTGGCCTCTAGAGCGTCCACAAGATTTTTGAAGTGATCAAGGGCCATAACTCTGGTAGTTATTATCGAAAATCGCTGAAAAACAAGGGCTATAACTCTGGCACTAATTATCGGAAATCGCTGAAAATCAATAGACTTCTTCGTCTCATGACCTTAAACACTGTGTATAAATTTAAAGTCAATTGGATATTAACTTTGGCCTCTAGAGCGTCCACAAGATATTTTCAAGTGTTCAAGGGCCATAACTCTGGCACTAATTATCGGAAATCGCTGAAAATCAATAGGCTTCTTCGTCTCATGACCTTAAACACTGTGTATAAATTTAAAGTCAATCGGATATTAACTTTGGTCTCTAGAGCGTCCACAAGATATTTTGAAGTGATCAAGGGCCATAACTCTGGCACTAATTATCGGAAATCGCTGAAAATCAATAGGCTTCTTCGTCTCATGACCTTAAACACTGTGTATAAATTTAAAGTCAATCGGATATTAACTTTGGCCTCTAGAGCGTCCACAAGATATTTTGAAGTGATCAAGGGCCATAACTCTGGTAGTTATTATCGAAAATCGCTGAAAAACAATAGACTTCTTCGTCTCATGACCTTAAACACTGTGTATAAATTTAAAGTCAATTGGATATTAACTTTGGCCTCTAGAGCGTCCACAAGATATTTTCAAGTGTTCAAGGGCCATAACTCTGGCACTAATTATCGGAAATCGCTGAAAAACAATAGGCTTCTTCGTCTCATGACCTTAAACACTGTGTATAAATTTAAAGTCAATCAGATATTAACTTTGGCCTCTAGAGCGTCCACAAGATATTTTGAAGTGATCAAGGGCCATAACTCTGGTAGTTATTATCGGAAATCGCTGAAAATCAATAGGATTCTTCGTCTCATGACCTTAAACACTGTGTATAAATTTAAAGTAAATCGGATATTAACTTTGGCCTCTAGAGCGTCCACAAGATTTTTTGAAGTGATCAAGGGCCATAACTCTGGCACTAATTATCGGAAATCGCTGAAAATCAATAGGCTTCTTCGTCTCATGACCTTAAACACTGTGTATAAATTTAAAGTCAATCGGATATTAACTTTAGCCTGTAGAGCGTCCACAAGCAATTGTGGACGCCGGACCGACGGACGGACGGACCGACGGACCGACGGACCGACGGGGGCGACGACAATATACGACCACATTTCAATGTGGGCGTATAAAAAGTAGGGGATATTTGATTTTGGGGGCATAATACTAAAATATGCAAATGACTACGAAAAAAGTCACTATAGAACCCAACAGAAGAAATATTTCCAGTTACATGTGACGCCCAAACGCACCAATAGCTACCGCATGGTCCAACCCAAGATTTGCACGGCTCTGACTTTGAATGTTACAGTCATTGTGGCATTGAATTCCAGGGTGGAAACATCAGTTTAATTGTTTTAGTGACCAGAAAACAAATTTTGATATGCGTCGGCTTACCCAAAATGAAAGGTTACGTGCCCTTGGTATGCTACAGATCGGCACAACACAGGCGGTTGTGGCGCGGACGATGAATGTTTCTCAGTCTGTCATAAGCAGGCTATGGTCCAGATACCGTGATACACAATCTGTACAGGACAGACCACGCTCAGGTCGACCAAGGGCGACAACTCAAGCCCAGGATCGATTTATCCGTACCTTGGCCTTGAGAAATCGTGTCATCACAGCAAATCAGATCAGCGCTCGTCTTCAAACAGACACTGGTGTGAGAGTGAGTGGCCAGACGATTCGGAATCGACTGCATAGGGGTCACCTTTGCGCCCGACGTCCTCGCGTGATCCCTTGTTTGAGAGATCATCACATTCAGGCAAGACGTTGTTGGTGTAGGGATCGTCAACACTGGGATAATCGACGCTGGAGCAATAATATGTTTTCAGATGAGGCAAGGTTCACTGTTGATTTTTTGGACAGACGTAGGAGGGTGTGGCATCGTCGAAACGAGCGCTTCCAAGACGTTAACGTCATCAGACATGATCGATTTGGGGGTGGTTCTGTTATGTGGGGAGGCATCACTGTTGCTGGAAGAACGGCTTTACATGTTGTTGCAGGGCGTGTTACAGGCCAGTACTACCGGGACAACATCTTGGCAGTCCATGTTGTGCCGTTCGCACAACATCATGGCCGCGGTTTCATCTTCCAGGATGACAACGCAAGATGGCCAGGATCATTACAGGTTACCTCCAACAACAGAACATCACCACATTACCTTGGCCAGCACTGAGTCCCGACCTCTCACCCATCGAGCATGTCTGGGACATGCTTGGACAGAGGTTACGTCAACGTCAACAACGTCCTGCCAATGTCCAAGAACTTGCTGCTGCGTTGCAACAGGAATGGGACAATCTGGACCAAAATGACCTTAGACGTCTCATTAGGAGTATGCCACGTCGGATCAATGCTTGTTTGGCAAACAGAGGAGGATTTACCCGTTACTGACTTTGTTGTGATGCTGTGGTAACTTTGCTGTTTGACCCCGGGTATCATTTTACCCTTATAATGGTCAGTCTTTGCCTTACTTAGTCTAACGATCATTTGGAATAAATCGATGAATGTGAACTTCATTTCATTTTGTCATTTGTTTCTTCGTCAGTTTCATTAGGTGACTTTAATAACACTTAAAAATCAAATATCCCCTACTTTTTTTGAATAGTATATAAACAAAAAAACGAAATAGAATTTGTGTTTTAATCAGATTGGGCTATGACCAGGAAATTATCTACTGATGCTATTCCTATTTTGTTTTCTTAAATTTGAAATAATCAATATAAGTAAACAGCAGCTTTAACAGATAAAAACAATTTCATATAGTTTGAAGAATAGTACAAAATGGGAAGATTCTGAAAAGTTCTGTTTTAAAAAATGATCTATAGTGTGTTAAAGATCTAAATCTGCCTGTAAGAGGTATTTTTGTAGGCCTTAAATGTTATATGAATTATAAATTAGACATTTTATTAACTTAATGAACTCTCGATGCCATCGGATGCTCTAGATTTCAACAGATTTAAATATGATTGGCAGTTAATAAATTTCCAAACCAGATTTTAGAAGCTATTCTATTAAGTCAACAGAATAAACTCAATAAACAATAATGTGTTTCTAGAATATAAAAAATCTCTCACCTTTCTTTTCACCACAACTTATTTTATTAACAACTTTAAACAAAGAATTCCACATCATAGTACATATACTAACAACCTGTTTTACATCAGAACTAAAACAAACAAACAACAAAAATACAGAAAACATATAGCAGGTAAGATTTTATTTGATATAATTAAGATACCTAAAATGAAAGAGAAATGTGGTATGACTAGGTCATTTTATGTTTAACAGTTTCAGGAATCTCAGGTACCCACTAAAAAATCAGGATATTAGACAGGTGAACAAACTCTTTGTAATATAAGCACATAAAATTAACAATCATAACTTACTCTCTCAAATAATTATCAACTAAGAAGAATGAATAACATGGCATTCATTATTACTGATTAAATGAAATGAAATGGGGTTTAAAATTTTACGTCCTACTGTTCTGCTTCTTAACTGAGCTAATGAAAACGGTATTACTGATTAATAGAGAGTGAGAGAGAGAGATAGGGTTTAACGTCCACTCGACACAAACTAGGTCATTTCGGGACTAACATGTTTTTAAAATTTTTATTTCAATAATTCGCTTGCGCATAGGGGTCTTTAGCAGTGGGAAGAAACCAGATGACCCGGAGTAAACCCACGAGATTGGACAGGCTACTGATTAATATATAGGGTATATATATATATATATGTAATAATAATCTTACCATATATTAGGTAGGCATATCAAGAAAGACCATAATCTATACAGTGTTTGTTTATTTATATCTTTACATGATGTTTTCAGGTATTTAATCATATACTCATAGACACACTTCACTTCATATCTGTAAAAAAGGAAGTTATAAATATCTATATGAAAAATAAAAATCAAATTTGTTGAGCTTAATTCATAAACACATTGCTGAATAGAAGAAAACAAGCCCTTGATATTTTTAAATCCAAAAATTAAATCTTTGTAACATAATAATATAAACTTACTTGTCACTATATTTATCATATAACTTATATAACTTTAACTTTAATATATCTGAACCATCTTCTATATTGAGTACGGATTTCTGTAGTATTATGTCAACTAATATCTGTACTACAAGATTTCTATCATCTTCGTCCATGGTAGCAAATTGGCTATTTATATACAAAAGTAAATTTGGCAGCACATCCTAGAAAAAAAAAATGTTATTAAGAATGTAGGTAAATAACAAGAAGCAGCATGTTCAAATTAAGTACGGTAATAATAGTATAACCCCTCGCCCTATCTCCATTCATTTCTTTAAAAAAAGACACTAATTTTGCTACAAAATTTTTATTTAATAATTTATTTATATAAATTATCATTCTGTAAATAAATATTCCAGATGTCTACATACCTTTTCAAATATATGAAGCTTGGTAAGAGTTTTGGTGAATATAACTAGATCTTGTAGAGGGAAACTTTGTTTAAAAGGATTAGATATTAAACTTTGTGCAGATGATACAAGATAGGTACTTGTAAATAATGTAGATATACAGGATAATAAGGAGCTGGCTATAATAGTTTTATCTGCTGGGCTTTTACATATACAACTTAATACCTAAAATAAAATAAGAAGGAAACATATCAGATATTTTATTGCTTCCAAAATATTCAAAATGACCTTTATCCACATGCGTGACTAACCAATTAACCAAAAAATGTTTGGTCTATGAAAAACACACCTTTTTATTCTTCACAATGAAAACAAAAGAAACATTATATAACAAGGTAGTAGGCACTATGCCAGGCATTATGCATCTTTAGGTTATATTACACTTAAAACATTCATTAAATATGCTTATTTACGATCATCTGACTACTATTGTTTCATACATCATTTTAATACAGATATGAACATATATATCTGTTAACTTTTGGGAGAACAAATACACATGTACCGACATTACCACAGCTGCCACCCACACAACTGATTCCAGAGTAATGCAGTTGTCTTATGGCATCTACCCCAAACATTTGAAACTTACATCTCCTATTTTATCAGTAGAAATCATCAATCCACCATTTTTACATTTGATCATCATAGTGAGTAGATTTAACTGCCTGGCAAGTTGATAACATAATGTTTTCTGTTCTTCATCCTTACTCTTCATACAAGCAACATGAACCTTACTTATAGTATCCTATAAAACACACAGAAAATCTTATCAATAAAATACATTTACAAGATTTTAAATTTTACACACGTGTCCCTTTTTTTTTTAATATGAAATAGTAATCAGAAACTCAATACGTACCAATAATGTGCTCCACAATATTTCAGAATATTCTTTTTTTGTGTATTCAAGACATTCTGTCATAAAGAAAGTCAACGATTTATCTACTAATTTCCAAGGTAGCTTGCATTTCTTTTCATCTGGGTTCCATGGACCAAGTTTATAAAATAATATAGGTAAAAGCTGCAAATATATAAGATGGAGATATAAAATTTTACAACAAGAATTATCATTTAGTTATGTATGAAGGCCTACATGATTAGGAGCCATTAAGATACGACAGACAGCTGAAAAGTTCTAAGCCTATCTGTGACAGACGATTACAAAGTTGATAATCCTTATAAGACATATAGAAATAGATCTCACTAAAAATAAACACATTATAAGGATATACTACTTCTGAATTTTATTGACATGCTGCGTTTCAATACACATACAGGTATCGTTATCAAGCAAATAATTTTTCTACACTAATTTGCTTGATAACGATACCTGTATGTGTATTGAAACGTAGCATGTCAATAAAATTCAGAAGTAGTATATCCATATAAGTGTGTTTATTTTTACAAAGTTGATGGTTTCCATTTATTTTTCTACCTAGTAATAGGTAATAATAAGCTATAAATAACAACTGTCAAAAACTGCATAAACTAATAGCTATGATAAATGTTAGTAATAGCATAAATTAAATGTTATAATAATGAATATTATATACCTGTTCACTTATACTATGAAACTGGTGATTGACGCCTTTTATCACTTCAAACAGTAGTTTACCCAAACCTTCTGATGTCTATAACAATCAAATAAAACAATTATATAATCAATATTCGATTCAAAGTTATATGTAATTACATGACATAATATCAACAATAATATATACAAGAAAAATAAACATATAGTACCTCTGGTTGTTGTTTCAGACTTTTAAACAAAAAATTCAACAGCTTATTTTGATCAGGAACCTGAAAGAAAACAAACAATTGTCTAAATTTGTTTGATATCATTTGTGTCTGATAAAGTAGAATCAATTCCCATTACTCTAATAAATATATGTAAACATTTTAAAGAACTATACAATATCAGATATATCTTTAATTAATACCTACCTTTCTCAGCAGGAAAGAGAAACTTTCTGATGCAAAATCTTTAATAAAATCTCTCTGTTTACCATGTAATAATACAGAAAAAAACCTGAAAAATATTTAAATATCTTATATCTATTTTCCATCATACAGAAAAACAATATTCCATGATAAAACAACTCTTTCATTTAAAACCACTTACATGAAGGTGTGTATGTGTCTGTGTGTGGGGGGGGGGGCTATTTGTCAAATATGAAGGAAATGAAATGAAATGGGGTTTAACGTCCTACTCTTTTGCACCTAACCTGGGCTAATGGAAGACGGGCATACAGTGTGCTATGAGGGAAATTTTCCCCGGGCAGCGGCGCTACGGCCTACTGTTATATCAAATTCCAACTGTCAAGGGATATTTTACATGTACATGTACTTACCCATATACTTCTTGTATATCTTTAACTAAATAACGCCACAGAAACTTAAATAAGTACGCTAAAGTTGTAAATATTTTTTCCAGTATTGTTGGATCTTGTCGGTAGGTTTTCAAAAGGTCAGTTAAAATGAAGAGAAAGTCTTTGAAATGTTTGTAGAAATCGGATTGTAAATCTCGTGCTAACTGCACAACCAAACTGAAAATATAAAGATTTTTTATTCAAATATATTTCAATGCTCCACAGTAAATCAATGAAGAGAGGAAAAATAACTAACAATATTATCTAAAACGGACCATGCAGAGAAGAAATTAGTGTAGAAAAATTGTGAATGCCCTGGAGATCACTTCAATGTCATGACATACTGACTGAAGTCCCAATTGATTTATTTTAGATTGCATTGACATGCATTATGTTTTACCCTGGTGTATACACTTCATAATTATTAAATGGAATAATAAGTTTGGTAACTCACTCCAGCAAAGATTCCATAGCCATACTGTTTGGCACTTGAAGATGTTCTTTAAGGCCTGCCACAATATTCTCCTAAAAATGTTATATGAAAATGTATAATAGATCAAACAAGATTCAGTTTAAGTCAAAGTCTGTAGCAATCTAACATGTCTATTTCATGAGACAAACAACAATCCATCTGCATCAAAAATATATTCGCTCAAATTGTTATTTCTGGTCAACATTTTACACATTTCTAAATGCCCAAGAAAACTTTACAGGAGAATATTCACTAATTTGAATTCTACTTGAAGATAACGCGTTGAAATAAAACTATGGTATAGCTCACCTCATTATGAACAAGCTGTTCAAATGATTGAAACTGATTTGCAATAACACACCTGAATTTATCTGAAACAAAATATAGGTTTAATGTGTTAGTACTGGTAATGAACATTTGTTGCTAATGAAGTTGTCTAACATATGTTTAAATTTACATAATAACTTACAAAAATCTTCTGTACAATCTAGATCAACCCATTTTCTTATAGCTTCATAAAAGTAGGTAGATTCTTCCTAAAACATAATTTAAAACATATAAATATAATATAACAAAACAAAATGTACATTTTAATTTTTTCACGACTATTATACAAATTCATGTTAATCAGCTGTTAAATTTTTAAAATTTCAACTTTATTATGATTAAACAATTGTTAATCATGAATAATGGTAAATTCTGGGATGGTACTCGCAACCTTTGATTTTTATATCACTTCAGGTATCATCACCGTTTCAATATAGTTAATAAACTAGTACCACCGCAATGAATTGACACATCAAAGGGAGATAATAACTTATCTTGCGGTAATTTATGAAACTACCGGTACCTAATCATAATATATCATTACATCACAAAGGTCGATAATGTATCAACATGTTTTTAGATTTAATTCAGTTTTAAGGTATAATATGCACAAATTTGCAAAGCAATCCAACCAATGTAACGAACACAACAAAACAACATACATACAGCATGTAGCTGATACTATGTCCACATAAAATCTGAGCATAAGGTTTTAAAAACACTTACTGTGATAGTATCATCTTTATGTCGTATCTTATGAATGACATCAATGTTGATCTTTGATATTCTATCTGTGAAGGACTTGTACTAAAAACAAAACACATTTTACTATAGTAATTCCTGTAGATAAGATTAAAATCGGTGACAGATTTTAAGCATTAGATTTATTTATCACAGCACTGCATTGCTTATGTGAATAAAATAATATTAACTTTTGTTGCTGTTCAATCTCATACCTTTGCAACATTTTACATCTTCAAGGTGTACTTTGTTTGCTTTGAAATAAACTATTAAGGACACTTTCCCCAGTCCACTTTGATGGCTATTGTTATGGTTTTAGGTCCAGGGCTAGTCAGAAAGATAAGGCCCTCTTTTTGGTAAATATTTTTCAGAATATTTATGGATACCTTCATCCACATTCCAAGACCCTGAGTCACTGATCATTTTAACATTTGCAAAACTTTTTTTAACTAACTGTATATGTAAATAGTGCTGCTTCTTAATATATTATATTCTATGTGTCACATGCTTCACATTAGAAGAAATCAAAATACTTCAAAACTGAGCAATAAATAATTCTGAAACATTTCGGAATATCTTTGATTTTTTCGGAAAATAATGGCCTTGTCAATTAAAAAAAAACCTGTTATCTTGGGATAATACCATAAATTTGATGACATGTTGTAATGGCTGTTGTCATCAATCACGAGCTCAAGGTGCATTTCATTCACTAGATAGGTTAGGGCTCGAGGTGCATTTTATTTGCTAGATAGGTTAGGGCTACCAACATATAATTCTATCTGACAATAGCCGTCTTGAATCACAGCAGCATCAAATGGGAAAGGTCTATCATATCTTTGTTCAAAATGAGACAGGAATCACAGGATGTCCCTGTAGGAAATCAAAGCTGCAACCTTAATCATGGAATCTCTACACTGACTAAGAATGTGTGATTCATCTTCCACTTCTCCGATGATGATACATGCACATAAAAGATCCCTTGGCAGTTGGAATTCGATATAATCAAGAGTAGACTATAGTGCCACTGCCCCAGGCAAAATTTTCCTCATAGCATACTCTATGGCTTTTGACCGCCTTCTTTAGCCCAGTCGGCACAGAACAGATTGACGGCAACCCCCATTTTATTTTATTTTCGTCACTTTCTTGCCAAATCATGGTCACACCTATAGATAAAACGATGAAAGTTGAGGACAGCTATTATCTCTAAATTGATACTCTGATCTATGTAGTACAGTAGTTTAGATTTCTTTTCCTGTTCCCATGTAGTGTGAGATTTATGTGTCCTAGCTACCATGTGGCCCTTTTTACAATATTGAAAATGACCTTCATATCTTTAGATGAGAGATGCAAATAAATTTTACCAGAACATTATATCGATATGTAAAGGTTTCATTTACCAGTACATCACTATACACACAATTATACATTATTTCATTAGTAACAAAACACTTCACCGTTCACCGTTTGTTTAAATATTTTTTTATGTAATGTAGCTTCTCCACCAATTCAAAACCTCCTTGACCTGTTTGTTATACATGTAAATGTATTTATTTCAGCTACCGGTATACAAAAATAACCATGAATTTTACGCTAATTACAGTTGACCTATATAAATAGCGATGATAATGAGATACCTCAGACTGAAATTTAGACCTTATTCTTAGCACAGATGCTAATTACAAAGTAAATTTGAAATTTATTTGAAAAATCATTACAATAGCTACAAAGTCAATAGATGAAAGATCCTGCATGGGACGGCAGACACAGTACTTTTATCTTTATCGATTTAAAAAAACTGAGGAGTAGGCTAATGCAAAGTTGACAATATAGGCACCAGTTTGATATTATAAGCGCAGATTGCAATATGCCCAAGGAGTGATGAATTCGTCCAACTTATATTCAGGCATCTCTGTGAACTTTGTGATTTCCGATTATGTGTTGTTTAACCTCTGTTACTGTAGCAGTGCTGAATGGTTACGGTATATTTGCTTCATATTTCCATAAGTTTCAAATTTCAAAGTCATTATTTTTTTTTCATCCATTTTCCATTGTTCAGTATCATCTAAAGCACATTTAGAATCCAAAATACAGGCACTAAAGCCGTTTTCAGGACACCCCCCCCCCCCCACTCTACCTTGTCCATTACTACCGGTAAGCAAAGCATAATGGAACAAAATCATCCATGTTACTAGAGATATAAATGGGAATATTTAATGGTGCAATCGAAGTAGAGCTACGGTTGCAAACACCATGTTTAGTCGCAAGAGTTTTAGAAATTAGACAACTTGCTCCATTTTGAACATGGATATGAATGGATTGAAATGAACAAGTATGTGACGGCGACAGTATGTATTTATTTGCCACGAATTAGTTGGTACTAATCTTACCCTGAACGTTTGGTCTTTCTTCCCCATATTTCGATAATTATCTCTACTCAACAAAAATACATAAACGTAGCCTAATTCTAGATTACCACCAACTTCAATTCTATATTTTCTCAACACGTGTTTTCACAACAGACTGGAACTTCCGGTTAAAATTGTAAACAAAATAATTATCTCCCTTTATTACTTCAGTTAACGGAGGCAAGTCTCGCTAACCGTAGATAATAATCACCCGCAATGACAGTCTATCCACAGTCTTCCACTTTGCAAACACAACTTATTGGTCAGTATAAATCTATATTAATGTTGTTATTTTACCGCGAAAAGAAGGGCTTCTGATATTCAATATAAAATGAGCGTTTCACTATTGGCACACGCGAATGTTTTCGAGCGCCATTTGTAATGAAGCGGCTAAAGATACTGATAAAGACGGCGACTTAATTGATTATTATATCTGTATATATGCATATTTTCTTTTATAATTGCCACCCACGCATGTCCATTTCTATTTTCTAGATGCCAAAAGAGAATATAGATCCACCTCAACCTTTTGAAAACCCAGGGTGGGATCGAGAAAGTCCGATTCTGCCAAAAAAAAGTGCATAATTTAGTCTGGGGTGGGGTAATTTTTTAATTTAAAGTTAATTCCATGGTAACAATTTATACTAGGGTTCGTTGGAATATTTTCGAAAATGATTAGACGAATCAACGACGATCGTTGCGGGGGTCGAACGTAATCGCTGTAAAAGTGGTTGATATTTTTCAACTACCTGTATTTTGATTTATTTATGAATTTATCTATATCAAAACACACCTCTGGTAAACGGGGTCTAACATCGTGCTTTTTCGAAGCGACTGGGATTATGAAGGCTGGCATAAGCCACGGAATGTGCTATAATCGAAATTTTGCCAGGGTAGCAGCGCTACGGCCTACGTACTCTTATATGGAATTCCAAACTCTCAAGGGTTCTTTTACGTGCCCCAAAATATGTACATGGGACCTCGGTTTTTGCGTCCCATTCGAACTACTAGACACTGTCGCTGACAAACTCTGATCTGTAGAACCAGTGTCTAGCAGTGGAAGGCGAGGTAAGGCCAGTGTTCATGATCAAATTAAATTGAATGAAGTTCTTCCTTCCATAAACTTTTAACTATACCCTCTTTCTTTATTCTTTAAGATTATATTGCCTCGATTTCACGTGGGTTACGAATGCCACAAATTACCCCTAATCGTAATTCGTGGCGATATGGCAAAACATAAATAAAAATAATTTTAAAAAAACCCCGTGGAGAATAGGGATTAGCCGACCTACAGCGAATTGTTTACGAATATGTCGAATTGTTCGGAATATGCGAACAATACGAATGTGTAAGAACCACTTACCAACCGTCTACGATTTACATATATACGAATCGGAAAAAGTTTTGATTCGGGACGATTCTTGGTATTGGTAACCCACGCAAAAGCGTGTCATTATAGTTATAGGTTCCCATTTGTATTCACCTGCAGGTTATACATAAAGCTGTAACAGGTTTACACAGCCATGGTATATATTGAACACATTAACAAATTATTTAATGATTTTCGAGAAACACCCCAACAGACTTATAATTTCAAGAAAATGTGATCCACTATGCTAATTTAATTGAATTTTTGTTTTACCATTCTACGTAATTGATTTGGTTTCTTGAAAATGGTAAATTTGTTATTATGCCACACAGTTTCATTTATTATTTCTACAGAAATTAGTGTTTTGTGGCTAATAAAGTAAAAAAAAAAACTTCTCGAAATTGATTTATAGATTCATTTTGTTGTGCATGCTATTAATTATTCTCAATTTGTTTGCAATGTATCCAGTGTCAGTGTGTGCTTTCTATAAAACAAGTTTCACTTTTATCGATGACAATTTAAGGCTTTTTATGACATAGTTCAAATTTAGCGTTCTTAACCTAGATTTGATACTGTTTAATTTGTCTTTCGTTTAGACATTCCGTCGCTCATGCCATTCCAGATATAATTAATTACATGTAAAAATCAAAATCTCAGTTGTCTAAAATAATTTCTTGGTTTGGAGTAGGTATAAGGTAATAGGGTACTTACATGTAACTATAGTACTAACTACATGTATTGTTATTTTCCCCGTTAGGAATCATTTTGATCACATGATAACATGTACAATTATTTTTTTGACTTTCCCAACTTTAAGGGTCTAATTTGTGCTATTTAAGTACGTGACAAGGAGTAGGGTCGTCTGATCAACCTCGAAAGTTTTCTCCGGGTCCTCCGGTTTCCTCTCACTGCTAAAGACCCATACGCGCAAGCGAATTATTGAAATAAAATTGAACCATGTTATACGTTAGTCCCGAAATGACCGAGTCTGTATCGAGTGGACTTTAAACCCCACCTTATCGATATTTATTGTTAGCCACCCCGTTCCGGAGTTATCACCATGTCGTAAACCTTGGGAGCTGTAGAGTATTTAAGTAATCTGTAAAGTATATTTATACGTGGTTGTAATCGGGGATTTTATTTTTTTAAATTTTCGACGGAGAATTCACTTATTGTAAGATTTCTATTATTTTTATGGTTTGTTAAAGCAGTGAATGCTTTTGATTTTGTTATAAAATGATCTGTAGGTTTCATCAAGATTAATATCATCTAATATATCAACTCTATACTTTCATAGAACGATGGTTAGCATAAAACAACTTTAATTCCTCAATAATTTCCTGTTTATTATTGATGACATTTCCTCTGATATTTATCACTTTTGCCATGGTTTCGTTCGCACAATTCTTTTTCCTATGTAATAGCAATACTTAGTTTTTCACCATACTCATTCTTCAACTCTTCTCGTTTATTTCTTCTAGACTGTATAGTAATGAATTTGAATCTAAGTATTGATAAAGATTTATACTAAAATATTATACTCTATTCGTCCTTTTCTCTTTGTCTTAGTTTATATGAATTAACTTAGATTGAAACACCAAAAATTGTTAAATTGTTTGCTTTTCTAAAATTTTGAAATCATCATTTGTTATTCAAGAAATGGATGTCCAGATCTGCAAATAGAATTAACAGATATCGTACCTATTCTTTGTGGTAATTCCTTTTATACCAAAAAGGAATCTAGTCATGATTTTCGTCGAATTTGTTCTGCACCATGTTTAAGATAGAGGTCTGGGTTTTAAATACAAGAACTAAGAGGGATGATTTCCCCACTTAGTTTATTCATTATTAAAGATTCATTTTAAAGCTAAATTTGCGTATTTGGCCTCCAATGTTACATAAATTATCAGACATTTATTCAAATGACAAGCCCATGATCAGTTCTCTAGAATATCGTATGGTGCTGATATTTAATGGATTGAAAGACAATCGCCATTTAATGATTTAATTTTAAAATGCATAATCTAGACTTCGTTGTTTATTATCGTGACGATATAACCCTGAAAATCAAGAATACGGTACGCTAACTTTGCTCAGAATAAAGTAATTTGACTGAAATTTTCAATGTCTTCCTTTTTTAATATCTATTTTTAAACTTTTATAGTCAGCTGTGTATCTAAATCTTACATAATGAATCTTTAGGTGTTCACAATAAAAGCAATCTCTTTTATAATCCCACAGAGTTCCTGCCCCCACACTTGATAGTGAATTCGTTACGCTGTAATTTAATCGACAATTTATGGCTGTTGTGATGGTTAATCATGTTTTTCGGCCATTATTAATCTTCATATTTCATAAGCGCTTTTTTGCCACTCCAAGTTAAGTCCATTAGGGTTAGAGTGCTCTAGCTGAGTGCATCAAAGACCTGTTTCTGAAAATGTTATAACAGACGTTGCTACCGCAAAAGGATTTTTTTGTCACTCCCATCTTGGCACCGTGGCAAAATACTGTATTATTGTTGCTAAGGGTTTATGTCTTTATTAGGCAAATGTTTATTTCAAATTTGTTGTTTAAAGGGTCAATCCCGGTAACTTTTTGGGGAATAAAACTGCTTAATTTTGTGTTAATATCCCTTATATCCCATTACCTAAGGCCGACCAACTAACCCGATATTTGTGATATGCTTGTAAATAACTTAAACCTGACAGTCTTCATCTGGAAACGGAGACCGTTGTATTATACAGTATCTGGATAAAACCAGACCTTTTTCTATAAAAATGATATGTAGGTGAAATTTACCTTTTGTTATCAAGTACAGTACATGGGTCATTCACTGTATAGACCTCTCAAGAAACGGGAATCGATTATAAGGGCACCCAATCAAAAAATTGACCCGAAATCTTAAAAGGGTACGTGTCCGGATAAGCAGTGTTGACGTTAACGTCAAAACGACTCAAAATTTTGAGCTGAAACTTTGAGCCAAGGTAAATACAACATGTCTCTATATTTTGGTCCATAAATTTCGTAAATGCTCGGACTTTAATTTTTGCGACTCTGTTCTTATCGGGATTGTCCTTTTAAGGAATTACAAAAAGAACACGCCTTTTTTTAAAAAAAAAAATTATGCTCTATGCAGGTCATTTCTTGGATTTACCATAATTGGTATTTATTGTTCTATTATAATGATATTTTGAAGGTGGTATTATTTAAAATTAATAACATTTATTCTTTTGCTGAAGGGCATAATTATACTCATGTAAATACTTCCTGTATTAATTTTGCACACCGCATTGTGCAACCGACAACGTCGTAATTTCCTATAAGCTTCTTACAACTTAATGGGTGCACACAATATAATCCCTTATCAATCAGGATATAAATCGGTTAGCCGCAGAAACTCCCACAGGTCACCATTACTCTTAAGGATACGTTCGTAAAAAAGTGCATCCTGCGTTTTGCAGGACACGTGGGACAATATTGTTACTGTTTTATAAAATGAGATTAAGTATTAGAAACATATTGGGAGATTAGCCGTGCTCTAAATTCTAGGGGATATATATGTTGGTGGTATTATCCAAGATAATATAATCCCGAAGGGCGTGTTTTATAAAGATTGTACGTTTTCATATTCCCTACGACCATAACCATAAACATAAGATGTGCCCACCGCAGAATGTATCTGTGGTAGCCATTATATTAACCATCGAAGTACTTAATATATATATAAAATTTCGGCAAAGTTACGACAGAACAATATTGCAGTTTGTGTGTTTCATCTGGGGTGGCGTGGTGGTGGTGGTGGTGGTGGTGGTGGGGGCGGGGTATCGACGCTTAGTAAATTTTCTTTTCGTGCTTTGAATACCTGTCAAATCAACTATAATATTAAGGCAACTCTGGTTGAAAATGATTAATATTGATCATAGTTTTTTCCTAGGCGAATGAAGCCACGATGACACAATGACACTGGCTTATAGGAAGTATTGGCTGGGTATTTTCCTGACTTTGGTCGAGAAAGTTTTTCTGAATTTCCAGACTGGTTTGTTTTATGTTGGTGGCGTAGATCGGAGGGCCTGGTATGTAAAAGCGTTCTGTCATACAGATAGTCCAGAACCCAAAGTCTTGTGCAAACTATCGACAGCATGTTAAAAATCACTCGAAATTTGAAAACTGAAATTAGACTAGGCTATACTGTAATTGATAACAATCCAATTTCTAAAACCTCTTTAATAGTGATAATGCCAACGGTGGAAATAATGTGCCTGGTCGGTTAGTCCAAGAACACGTTTACAATAGCATTATGTTAGATAGAGACGTTGCTCTGCGGGTGGTCATTGCCCGGAAATTTAAGTTTCGACCAAGCTGCTTCGGCGCCGGAAATCCAAACCCATGCTTTTGTTGTTTTAAGCTATATAACCAGGGCCCTGTTTCACGAAATTTTAACTTAAGATAAAATCCAATTTTAGTAGATACTTCAATTTTGATTGGCTAAGCACTAAAATCAATCTAATATTATCCAATCAAATTACTAAAATTGGGATCTTATCTTAGTTAAAATTTCGTGAAATAGGCCCCTGGGTTACTATATCTTTAACACCTAGTGTCACTTGTCATTTATTTGGCAGATTCGCACAGCTAACATTTTAATTTAGCCTAAATCCAACCGTAAAATAAACAAGAATATATGTAAACATCATTGCAGTTTATTAAATAGAAGAATTCGGTGAAAGTGTTTTAAAGGGGCCATCTGTAATGTATTAGTATGTTGCTGGCATGTTATATTTTCTCTTTATGAATTCCCATCTATTATTTATGACCAAATATAGCATTTTCTGTATGCTGAACAAAGCATTATCGTGTGAATGCGATATAGGTAATATTGGAACTCGGGGACTTCTTCAGTTGCTATAGTAACTACCACGGTGCCTGGTTAATTCAACACGACAGCAGTCTATAAACAGGGTACTGGTTTAGTACGAGTCACCGTGCTAAAATATTCATTGTTGGATAGAGTAATTGTCATTATCATACACTATTCACTTCCCATTAAATACGATACCGATTCACAGAATCTCTGGCACCACTTGATGATGGAGAATATTCACACATATCTGCAGACCTCGATATAGCAGCACCTGCAGATTATTACGTTATCCGTGTTACTATTTGTGGTAATGTGACACTATGCAGCACTTCATTGATTGTTTATTTCAATGTTAATCTATCGGAATGTGAATAAAATCTACTCCCTTCTTGATTTAATATTAGTTTTATTGATTTGAACCTAAGTCAGTTACACAGTGCAATTTTGATAGGACGTGCTTACGAATGATGCATTGCTATGTTAATATTTTTGTTTTATAGACCCATTACGATAACTGTACCGTCTAAACGCATGTATATTAGTTTCTCTGTGTATTAACTCACACATCGTTAAATTGCTACGCCAATCAGTGGGTTTAATTCCGCAACATTTGAATTAAAAGATATTTAGTGGGTAAGTGATAAGCCACAGAAGTAAAGCCAAGTGACATACGTACTAAAGGACAATTAGTGTTTCTCATCTTCTATCGATTGGTGTACGTCGCTATAAAAGCTGTAATCCTAACGTACATATATATCACCAGTGTTTGTTATCTCTAGCCTACTGATGTTTGTGTTGTGACTATCCAATAAGTGCTCTCTAAAACATGTTGGATTAATGGTTTGCTTGTTACGATGTTTCTGGATTTGACTTAGATGTAGCTTTCTAGATAACTTTGCAACCCTATCACGTACCAATTTATAATCGGCAAATTCTTTTCAACTTCCGCTCGAGACACAAACACACTGCGTATGATTAACAGATGAAGATTGTGCTTGAATTATTTTGATATCTACTTTAAAAGATCTAAGATGATGAAACATTGGTCAGGTAAGATTAACTTACTTTTTAACTAAATACAAATTTATATGATAAATGACAACGGGATGTAACGCTGTGACTTATGGAGAAATATTTGAACAGACTTAATTATAACACACTATATAGCTTTAAATTCGCTAATCTTTGTTCTATAGGTTCCAAAAAGAACTTTTCAGTCTGATCATCCCCGTAATTTAAACATACAAATATATTTCATTTTCATGACCAGGCATATACTTGCATTTTAGAATAAACCCCACCTTGCCTTCAAGTGTACACATCAGCAATAATTTCGTTTATGTGTGTTAAGTTCGTCATATTAAGTTTATGAGCAGTAAATCTGGAGCGAATATACCCGGAACAAAAAATCTTATAATGTGTACACTGTTTCCGATTAACTGCAGTTTCCATGGTGGGTCGTTTACCACGAAAGACGATATCGATGACGTGGTGGGTTTAACTTTCAAATAATTGAATTATCAACACGCAGCAGACGGTTATTTCGGTTGCTGCCAATTATAAATACATTGTAGTTACTTGCAAGAGAGATCAATTCCTGAATTGTCATGTCTCAAAGTGACATACATTTTATGTAGGGTCAAAGGGAATGCTTCAAAATTTGAAAGTTAATTGGCATAATATATGAATTATTTATAGCATTTTATGTTCAGTTATATACTCTAAAAAAGGAACAATTCATGGTTTTGGAATGTGACAGAATTTTATTTTGGACGTAAATGATGTCATTAAGTGGATAATCAGCTAATATAATAAGAACTTGCCACAGGCCCTTTGTTTCGGGATGAAGGATTAGTGAAACTTCATAATTTACTAATACGCCATATGATGTAGAAAGTTGAAGCGACCTCAGGATATTATTTGTTGCATGTTGTTTATAGAATATGCAATGCCAGTGTTGACCTTTGCTTCCTCTCTAGGATGCGATGACACTAATTGCAACATCAAGTATTAGTTACCAATTTGGCATACTGTTGTAGAAAGTTGAAGCAGCCTCAGGATATTGTTTGTTGCATTAATTACAACATCTAGTATTAGTTAACCCAGGGTGATTTTTAGATGAAAGATCAAATGACTTATACTATTCACCGATTTGGAACTCTATTTTTGTCACTCTGGTACCTTTTTCACCATATCTTCCAGTTCTAAATCTACTATTTATTCGTGTGATTTTGAAATAGCACCAGATACCATAATGGGAATTAAACCACATGCGGTAGACATCTTCATGCTAGATTTAACTGAAATTAATCCAACGTTTGGGGGGGGGGGGGACACCACCGGATTTGATTCCACTCGATCATTGACAGTTTGCCGTGACGTATGCAAGATTTCCGACATTGATAATAAGCGCGGGTACGCCACTGATTTTATTTAACGGAGTTCTTTTTAATGGCGGATGTTTCAGTCGAATATTTTAAACTTCTAAATCCTGTGCGCAGTAGAAACAAATGTAGAGTAACGTTAGCTACAGTTGGGCACTGCATATCACGGTTTAGTAAAGTACTACAAGATACCCTATAAATATTGGTTTGTGAAGACTACCGTTGCGAAACCAAGGCATTGATCAAAGCAGGTTAGCCACAAAACAGAATATCTTTGATTTATTAAGTGCCAGTCTGATTGTATCTTATGCGGTATGCTGGAAGTGGTCACCCTAAAAAAATATAGCGTTCAGATCAATAGATACTGTGTTCTCTCAATTAAGTTGGAAATTTGATGGGATTTGGAGGATATCAGATGTGCTGCGGGTTTAAAGGCCTTAAACAACGATATAATAGGCAGCAACGACCAATCGTTAGTCCATAATTAGTTAACTTCATGTGTTTGTTATGTCAGCATGAAGTAACACTTCCAAAAATATAGATACCATAGGCCACTATTTCCATTATATACGTTACACATAAGGCTTAGCGAGAACACCCCAGACTATTGAATGAGACGTTGCAATTTCAGACAGTGGATGTATGTGAGACACAGCTGATAGGAACAATATCATTCAGATATTAATTAAACCAACTATGCTAAAGTCTTATTGTGTTACGACTATACAATTAATTCACCAGGTTCTAACACAAGAGAATTCAGATAGTTAATTTCCTTTCCCCTACAGGCTTCAGTAATTACATCATGACTTTCTTATTCAGAATGCATATCAGACGAATATCTAGCCTGAAATAAAAACTCCTATCAATTATGAGCAATCACCTGTCATCTTATGATATTCTGAGCGGTAGTACATAACTATAATTTAGAGGGTAGTACCAAAATCTTGTGGAATTCCACAGAGACTTAGTTTTGAAAACATCCCATTTAGCTAAAATAGACTGTAACTCCATCCGTTCTCAAGAGGCGAGGGTCGTAATGATGTCGACCATCGCAGTTCCAGACTAAGTCATCAAGATCAAGTTTTCTTTCAATTAAGAGGGCATTGGGACAAAAGGGGGGGGGGGCTTTTTCTAAACGAGCAGTAAATGTGTTGGCATGTGAGTAAATTCCCTGCATTTATTTCCCTGGGGCACAAATTCTCCATATTTATATTGTTAAGGACAGATCTCACCCCCTTCCCTCCTGGCCCCGGGACATTTTGAGATATGTGGAACATTCTATAAGCGATATGTAGAATATCTGGATCACGGTGACTGATTTGACGATTTGAAGACCACATTGTAACCATTTGAAGAAGTGACCCAAAACCCCAATGGACACAATAGTTCTAAACCCATGGCTTATATCATGTCATTGCCCCCACCCCCTTCACTCAGTAATAGCGGTACTTTTGGATTTGAGCGTGAATAGTTTCCCATTCATAGTTCGCAAGATATTATGTTTTAGCAACATATAATGGTTATATATTTAGGCCCTTGATTGTGGAGAAAATGAAACTTAGTCCAAGTTAGTATATTACAGTATTTGATATGGCTGTTACATTTTATAGGTCTATTAATTCGACTGTTTTATAACCCATATTATACATAGTAACTGTTTTATAACTCACGTTATATATAGTAATCGATATTGTAATCAGTTACTAATTTCTGGCCACACTACCGTCTGTACAAAATAAACATTAAGAGGTTGAGTTACGGCGTATGTTGGTAATAAAAAACAGATTAATTATATTGAAATGGCACACCGTCATACAATTAAGGGCTATATGTACGTATTGCAGTAATATGAAATGGTAAACATCCGCTTTAATGTAAGCGTGATCATGGTGGAAACTATCTCTTTATATATAAGATTGTAATTTACATATTTAAACTTACTAGACATCTTGATATCATCTTGTAAAAGTCGATATTTTTAATTGGGTATTTTGATAATATACACGTAAGTCAACGTATAAACTAAATCAATTTGTCCAGATAGTGGCCTACTCTTATTTCGAATTCCAACTGTCAAGTGCTATTTTACATGATCGCCATGTGTACATTGATCTGTGGGGTTTTTTTCACATCCGAATGACTGTACATTGCCCACTTCGACGTAAAATCCAAACGAACACGATTTTGGCAAGATATACGTACCGGTAGCCTCTTTAGTGCCTACATGATAATGTGACAGATGTACCGATGGAAGGTGACGCATTCAGTAGTCAAAGCAATATACTGTACAGTACGTAAAGGTATAACAATAGTCCGTGGCTGAAAGGTTCAAATCATATTAAGTCTTTCGGAAATAATCATTTTCATAGCGTTATTGTTGTGTAACTAATTTACTGATAATTTTGATTATCGCCTATCACTGTGGCATTAGCTTGTAATGGTCTTTGTTACGCAAGTTTACATATTGGATAAAAACTAAATTACTGGTACATATCGATCAAAAGTCGATATATTATTGAGAACTATGTATTCAGTGCAAATAAGCTTTAAATACGGCTAGATCTATTTCTTAAGGTCAACTCAAGATTTCTTCAAGGTCGCTGAGATGTAAATAAGGTTAGTGCACGACTGTAGACGAGATAGTTGGTAACATTGTTAGTGTAAGCGTTTCTAGCCGGTGTTAAACTGAGCCGGGTATTCCCAGTCCATGTCTGACGTTGTAGCGTGCACGTAAAAGATCCTTGGCAGTTGAAATTCGATATAAAAGTTGGCCGTAGCGCCGCTGTCCGGGCAAAATTTCCCTCATAGCACACTGTATGGCGTATGCCCGTCTTCCATTAGCCCAGGTTAGGTGCAAAAGAGTATGACGTTAAACCCCATTTTATTTCATTTCATTTTGTTGACCGCCGCAACGACAGAATTCACTCCACCCTCGACGTCGCGTTCGCCGTTGTCTTCTTGTGGCGGCTAGTAACGTAAATATATGAACATGGCATTAAGTTTGTTGTCACTACTAATCTTATAGCTAAATTTGTTGTTTTGTCACCATTTCGGCCCCCCCCTCCCCAAAGACCTGTTATACAGAAGTAACCTATGATAATACCCGTATATTGTATACTTAATTGATTTCTTTGGCTATGTTAATATTTTGGGTTTTACAGCCAGGTGTACAAAATGATCGATTAGTCTGGTTATTTCGATTGAGCTAAAATACAGATGGAATAAAGGCGTGTATGGGGTCTTGGCTACAGGTCAAATATCAAACATTATGGAAGATTAGATACAAAGCTGACAGTTCACACTATAAAAGTTAAAAACTAGATAATGTAAAGGGAATTTACTGAAAATTTCAATCAAATTGGTCCACTCTGAACCGAGACTTTGGCGATTGAATTTTCGGCCTAGCCTCGATCATCATTACTAAAGTAAGTACGAGAAAAAATATAGTCTCGATTATCCAGTTCATGATTAAATCATGAATGAAAGTGGAGCAGCAAACCAGATCCTAGTCCAGTAAATATCGCATTTTAGCGTTGACACTGCGAGTTGGTTATGACCTGGATAAGATAATAGTGTCTAATTAATAATTTAGATACTTCGGGCCTAGACAAAGACCTACAGTGTGCAGATTTAGCACTTGCATGATGTTTGTTTAAATGCTCTCACGTTGGCGGATTAAATTCATATATGCTGCTTAATGGCCTTTGATAATTAAATCAATCAAGTGGATAATCGAGACTATGCTGTATATTAATGATTTGAGTAATCATGACCGAGGCTATGTGAATGTTTCAAACGATTTTTTCTCGGCTAATAGTGGATCAATTTGACTGAAATGTTCAGCAAATTACCATTACACTATGTAGTTTTCAACTATTATAGTTAGAACTGCCATCTCTTTATCTTATCTCCCATAATGTAACTTTATTTGTGAATGCAGATGCAACAGTCTGATTGGATGGTTAGAATTCGGTTACAAAACCATTGGATACTTTTGGAGTAGGCAGGTAGGCTATATTGGACCAAATTGAAGTTGTTGTATTCACAGGCTGGAATAGCAGGGAAACGAGTTTGTGGCAGTTACATTTTCAACCTTCTCGTCCAGTACGGTCCTGTCTTCGTGATTGGAATTCGAGTCATCCACTTTGATTAAGCTATATTTTTTCGGGCATTTTGGGTTCTGTCAGCCTGTCATCGAGCCCGTACACCTATGTTACACTGGACATGGTTGGTAAAATTCGAATTTGTCAATCAGACAGCTTCAAAACAGTTTCTGGATTAAATAGGTGCATATGGGTATCAAGTTGTTATCCCTAACGCGATGGAAATATCCGAAAAACGGCGATGATTATATCAAATGTCTCAAATCTTATGCATATCATTAGTTCTATAAGGAATAAATGAAATAAGGATATACCACTTTTTTTATAGGACTGCATTTTCTATAAACTCATTTATGGGAAAATCCAATACAATATGTGAAATTGAATATTCCAGAACAAATTTTTAAATTGTCTGTTATATCTAAAAGGAAAAAATCAATAAAAGGAAATCCCATTGCAGTCGTTAAAATCAAATGAAGATTATTTTTTTGTACATGTTATAGCATAACGTAAAATTTCAATGCTGTCCATCATAGCATGCACTTATTTATTGTCATTTTCTAGGACTTTATTGGTGACGTTTTTATTTTCGTTCGAATATACGGAATTGAAGTAGTGGAGATTTTACATCCTGTAATAAGATCTAAATGTAGCTGGAAATGTGTTGTTACAAATTTAACTGTGGTATTAACAATTGTGATCACTTGAAGAACCCAATAATAACCCAAAAGATTTTTAAAGCATGTGTAGCCCCAAGTGTGAATTTATTCTGCTCATGCTGGGTGTTTGGTAATATATCTATATATAACGAATATATCTATATATAACGCATCAGGCCTCAACACACCAGAAGGGTTGAATATATTGTTTAAGACCACAGTCAATCAAAGGCTTTATTTTAGAGAGAAAAAAAACCCAAACATTATTCAATCTGACACATTATAACTTAAAGAAGCTAGATAGCTATCATATGGGACCTAGAAATTGACAGAGATGAGTCGATGCGCATATAACATTGTAATATGAATGTATATAAACTGATTTACATTCAATGGTTTCCGTTTACTCTAATTTCAAATCAGGTATGTTCCGCGATACTAGTCTCTATCATCCACACTAATATTCTAGTCTGGATGGGTTCTCAAAATTTGACGGAAAGCAGGTCATTGTCTGGATTATCCAGTCTTTTAAGTTACCACGTACTGAATCTATCAAAACATCTCGCTTGTCAACAATGACACTCTCTAAAATTTGGTCTGTAAAGGCTTTTAATTGAAATGGTAATTTTCTCTCGTCATGAATCAGACTTATGGCTTCTCACAATCTTCTTAAATCTTCATAGCGATTCATGCTTTATTCCTCGTATCTATTTTGTTTCTAATAATAGATGTGCCAAGTGAATTGTGGGGTATATTTCAGACTCGCTTTATAGAATCTAGCAAAATCGGCTCGGCTTCATAAGATCTAGCACTTACCGAGACTTTAGCCAAAAGGTTCCATTGCCCATGCGTAACCGGGAGTTTGGTTTTTTTATTAGATTATCCAGTAATTTTCGTCAACAATTGAGAACCGACCCAGACCCTCCGTACGTTGAAGACTAGGGTGTTCTGGGTGACCGAGACTACCGCGATACAAGCCAGCAGTCTCAATTGAATGCAGTCTAACTACGCCGTTTGATTTGGTGCAATGTGTTTAACCTCGTTCCCCGAGTCTCTTAACGCATTAGCTACTTTAAAAAAACAGATCCAAGTGAATAAAAGTGGTTAATTCTGTGCACAGCTGCTCTTGAAACACATTATTATAGGTCCAAGCGACCATCTGAACCTTTACATGAAACACAATTACTGTTCATTTCTCAGCGACATTTTGACCCAAATAAATGTCATAGAAACAATTCATCTGTATGGAAGGCCAAACAGCTCTTTATTTAGTATTCTTAGTCCTTAGTTCCCAATTCATAGTCCTTCATTCTTATTTCTTCATTTGTTATCTTATTTCGACATCTGTATGATAAAATTAACATTTTTATCTTAAAATCAATATTTGATTTACAATTCAGACATTTGTCACATCAGATTTGTAAAATGTATTTTTATTGTATTTCAAAATAAAGATAAAATTTATTTTTGAAAATAAGAAATAAGCCTACATTTACATTTCATCAGAGAAATACTACGAACAAAATCTGGAATAACAAATTTCGAAATATAAATCTCCAAATACAAATCTTGCTAAACATTTCTCCAAGAATACAATTTACAAATCTGATTTGCCACATGTTTGATTTGTAAAACAAATATTCATCTTAAGATACAAATGTTAATTTTAGTATACAGAAGTCGAAATACAATAAAAATGAAGAAATAAAAATAAAGGAATATGAATTAAGGATTAAGAACACTGAAAAAAGAGCAGTGTGGTCTTCCATACATCTGGAGCCTGGTGATACGATTTCAAAGAAATGTCAATTGAAAGTACGTTTATTTAGACAAGATAGTTTGGCGAAACGTTATTCAAATTTCTCAATTTTAAATAAAAGACGATTTACTAGATATATTGAACTGCATAATCTTGTTAATTCTGTGCAGCAACAGAAATACCAACGTCCCATTTAGTTGCCAGGTTTGGAACGAACGTCTTTATTAACCCATCTATAACCTACATGCAACTTTGAACTTTTAGTTCGTGTTTTGGTGATTCTTTTCTGCTAAATCGAATCTGGTGGGGTGTTGCTGCACGATATAATTACATCTTGGTAAAGGTATGTCGAACAATGATCATCACAGTTATATCGATGTACATATACAAGTTTATGTCGAACAATGATCACCATAGCCTATAAGTATATATTTACTACTAATTTTCGAATTGCTGTAGCATAAATGGATTAAGATGTACACTTTGACAATCTAATAGAAAAGTGAAATTGGAAATGTCTAAAAGTAATTTCCTGAAGAAAGCCCAGATTATGTTAATTATCTTCAGATCTACCCATGTGGTCCCACGTTTAGCATATGTTGTTGACATGGTCATTAGTTCTTAATAGAGGTTGCTGACATATACTACTCTACAGTCATTAAATTGTATAGTTCTAGTTTATATTTTAGATGTACCCATTGTCAACGTTTCCTTGAGAGACCCTTAATTGGCAAAAGGATTGCATTGCTTGAATTGCTAAATAGTTGAGACGATTGGTTACGTTTGTTCATTCCTTGGGTTTTACATTCATATCCATCTAGGGTGATATCACAGACAAATAATTGATTATGAAATGTGAAGTACTTCTAGCCCCAGACAACAGTTATTGTTGTAAATAACGGGAATGCCACAAAACATCTTATTATTCACACTAATGGTTTATTTTATGTCAATCATATATGCGTGCTTATCCAGCTCTATACAACCCAGCCAAACACAGTATTAATTGTGCCACGTCATTAATAATTATTGGAAACAATCTCCTTAGTACGATATTTGATATCATTTCCTTCACTTTTGTTGACAATCACGTTTATAACCTTGACCATGTGTATCTGTTATGATGTGGTTAGAGAGCGCCTAGATTTGATAATGTCCTTTGACTCTGTCTCTGTTACAAGACAAGGAGTCTAATTAAATTCCTCTGATCATGTGTTATATATTAATGATATCACTAGCTAGATTGCGTTTACAAGGCGTCTGAATTTGAGTATGCCCGAAACAGAGAGTCTAAATGTGATAATGTCCTATGACTGCGTTACAGAGAGTCTAAATTTGGTAATGTCCTTCGACTGCGTTGTCCTATGACCATGTGTCACATTATAATGTCAGCAGTAGCAATCTGATTTCTGAATCTAAACTTGCGAGACTTGTGAATAGTGTAAGAATTTGTCAGTGAAGAATAGCATAGTGTCGCAAGAACGTATAAAACGATATTAATACCCGTACTCAAGCACTGCTATATAATTAATATGTTTTGTTTGCTACGTATTATATATTTATATCTCATTATTTGTAATATTTCAGGTAGTCTGGATCCTGTAATAGCAGGTTCTGTGTTTGGTTGTAGCGCATTAGTGTTGGCTATCCTTTTAACAGCTGCCTGGTATGTTTGTACGAGAAAACTCAACAGAAATAAAGCATTAGTGGATGAGTTGAATCAATGTGGGGGAAAAGGATTCGGTCAAAATGTAAGAATAAGTCAAAGTACCCCTGATCTGGCTATTGAATCCTCGCCAAAACACATTGCCTCGGAAACTCCAACCAGACGTGGCATATTTCAAATCAGTTCCCGTCAATGGACCCTTCCTACAGTGTCACCACGTCATATGAACTTTCAGCGCATGTTGTCGCATAAGATAGACTTGTCAAATATAGAGTTTTCTGTTCAGAGTATAAAGCATAAAGAACAACCAGAACTGGGCTCAATTAAACCAGAATTATACAAACAAGCATCCATAGACAGTCTCAGATCAGAGCACACGCCTTGTGGAAAACTACTTTTTAGTTTGACATATTCACAAGAAGAGGGAAATTTATACGTTGATATACACCGTGCTGAAAATTTACCAGCTAAAGATTTTTCGGGTACTTCGGATCCTTATGTTAAAGTTTATCTTCTGCCGGACAGAAAGACAAAATATCAAACTAAAGTTCACAGAAAAACACTAAACCCAGAATTTGAGGAAACTTTTGTTTTTAATTTACCGTATGAAAGTTTACCAACAAGAACCTTACAGTTTAATGTGTACGATTTTGATCGGTTTTCACGCCACGATATTATTGGTGCTGTAATTGTGAAAGATATCTTAGGTGAAGGCAGTCTCGGCAAAGAAACTTTTTTTGTGAGAGACATATACGTCACAAACCAGGTAAAGTATATTCAATACATTTTCTCTTTTCTTTGTTTCTTTAGATCTTTTAATGTGTCTAAGTACAGTTTTGTGCTGAGGAAAACAAATCATTTTTATCCTGGAGTAAAGAATTAACACGGAATTGATATTTGACAAAACAGCTCAGAACTGCGTCATGTTTACCATTAAAGAGATTGATTGTAATGTCAATATATCATTACATCACTTTCCAGGAATTACCAATTAATCAGACGAAATGTTTCGTATCATATAGTTATTTTAATGATTGCTCGTGTATTGTTTTATTATATAATATCCCATGGCCATCATGAGACAGTACATGTATATGTAAATGGTGAACGATACTACTAAGGCAGCGAAGCGTTATGGGAAATATACCTAATTTTCTTGGCATCTTTAGGGATTTGTTACATATTATGGCTTCAATTATTGGTCTTTAGTACGGTAATCAAATCTTGTGTTGGGGATATAACACAATTTATAGGCCGACTACGCCGTATATTGCTTTCGCAAATGTCCAATCATTTCTGTATTTATCGTTAAACGTTCTAAATATCTAGTTCCGCTGAACGTGGCCATATAATATTACGTGTAGTTCATATAATAAAACAAAGGGGCCCAGTAGGGTTTGATCGCACCCTAGTTTGTTTTGCTAGGATATCGATATGTTAATAATGTCTATCCGTCAATCAGAATAGGTGATAAAATACAAAGATGCCCTAATGGTCCCCTTTAGACCATACTCCTGGCAGTGTTTCGTAGGGATTTCTCGCGCCATTGCTTCAGGAATATGCCTTTAGACGCACAATCGAATTAAACAAACTTACATCGGGCCCGTATCTAGACACCATTAAGCGCAGGGGGGGGGGGCATTACCTTTTCGGTAGGGGGCCGAATATTTTGAGGAAATTTTCGGAAAGGTCATTCTAACAGACTGTTGTAATCATCATGCTATGTAGTTACATAGGCGTCTAATAAGCATTATAAAATAGGTATTCAAACAAAAAAAATCGTGATTTTTGAAATTTATTTAAAACTATTTTAGATTAGTACAAAAAATGTTTTTTTGAGTCAATATAAGGAACTGTGTATATTTTAATGGTTGTTAGCAATTTCTGAGCGGTGCCCCCCCCCCCCCCTGTAGATACGGGCCCGACTTACATAATCAATACCCAAGTAGCCCAACAATCAAAATGGACTAAAATCAATTTTGTGGTTTAGGAGAACACTACCAAATCACCACACCTACCAAATAATTGTTGAGCATTTTGTCGACACTGATGATGATCCACTTCACATTCTGTTTAAATTGTCTGCAGTTTTTGACATGATTGTACTGCATGGCTGAAGACTGCATAATATGTTTAGGGCATACTCAATGAGCCTAAATAGTGTGAACTCATGTTTGGAGTACCACAAGAAACCGTATTAGACCCAGTTCTGTTCACTATTTGCATTATATCAATTGGAGATCCAACAATCATAATTTCCATGTATATGACTTTATTCCTCTTCATTGCTGTCTTATCGATAATTAATTCAATTAATCGCATTATAGATTACACCAGATCTTGCGTGACAGAACATTTTCTGAAATTGAATGATAACAAGAGTAGAATCAACTAACCAAATGAATCCTAATATCCCCAGTTTTATGATTAGGTGATATAGTATTTTTCATCAAACATTATTTCCTAGAAATCTTGACATGGTCAGCGATTCTGTCCTTAACCTTGTACAGCATGTATATGGCCTAATATGCACAATTAATTTTCTTGTTATCACAAATAACCAGCAAATCTTAATAAAACATCAGAGAGAAAAGGGGTATAACGTCCACTCGACATAAACTAGGTCTTTTCGGGACTACAACACGGTTCAACTACATTTTATTATATTAATTCACTTGTGCGTATAATCTTTAGCAGAATTGAGGGGGGGGGGGGCGGAGGACCCCGAGAAAACCTACGAGGTTGGACAGGCGACCCGACACCATGTCATATACAACTGTGGAATTGAAACCACACCAGTTGACTCAGCCCCTTTTGATATTCGCTCATTTCAGACCACAACTACTTGAATTATGGCACCAGATTGTATGGAAAATCGCGTTTTCTAAAGTATCCATCTCTTGCATAATGTGGGCGTATCTTTGCTGGAAAACCACTGGTTAATATTATAATTGATGACAGAATTTCATAACCTGCCCAATAAAATTACCATTGACAGCCTACCAGATTACTACAACCATAATATTGTAAGAAAACGAATACTAATATCAATAAACTATAACACATACTTATGATAACTACATATCAAAGGCAAGGTGCAGATGCATGATATGTAGTTATCATGCCTTTGATCTTGTTGTTATCATGCATGGTTTCTGAATTGTTGTTATTGCTTCCCTATATATAATTGCCCTACACATTTGTTACTGTACTTGCTTGAAAACGTGGAGAGAATACTCTTCGAAACGTCACCTAAATAAATCAGTAACTGTTATTCCATAAGTATGTGTTATAGTTTATTGCTCTTTCCAGTTACTAAATGCCTCTTAAAGATTAATACTAATATCGTTATATACTTAGCCATATTCGCTAAGCGACGATCTACGTCAATAATATTTAAGTGTGGAATTCATGGCAACGACACTTTCTAAATATTTGTAAATGCTAGCAATTAATGTCACATTACCGGTGACAGGATGTATTGTGATCAGCTAGCTTATTCTATAGACGATTGCAATTCCGGTTTCATCTTATTAAGAGAAATGTCTTCGATTTGCTCTGATGGTTCAACAACTTGGAAGTCAGTGAATTACTAACATATTCCCAAATTTCAATTTGCTAGACGTTTAGAGATTTTTGATTTGTTCCCTTGTTTTCATTTCTAAACAGAAAAACAGCGGCGTAGAGTCTCCCATCTAAGCAGTGATGGTATAAAAACTGTTTTATTTCAAGTGTAAAAGAAGCTGAACCTTATATAATTTGATTTTCATAAAAATTGTCGTAGGCCGAGTTTGCACCAGTTGTCGTCACTGTTTGCAGGAAGCTTTCTAATACATCTAAAAGCAAAAATTTTGATTGGATTGTTATCTCCAGGAAACAACCACAATCTGCTTGATAATAATCGTTTACTTTCAAGCAAAAAAGATCCACACCGTGATTCTTAAAGCAAATTGCGACATCAAAGCAAACAGCACATGAATGCTAAATACACAAACAAAATCTTTGATTATTTCAAATTAAATACCGTTATTCTTTCGATGGCAATCGATAAGTATTTAATTTCTCTGATGCAATTCTTTTCGGTAAATGCCATTCAAACTATCCTGTTAGAATTGATATTTTATTCGCCGGAATTCTCGTTTTGGACAATTTAACACAATCTATTTCAAGTTCTTTAAGTTCCGTGCTTTAATTTCCCTGGAGTTTATACAAACTTACAGAAAAGACTGTATGAAATTGTTCTGTGATTAAAGCATTACTCATAAAAAGTGTTTATTATTACGACCAGCAATGATTAGCGCTTGCAGCAATGTGGTGGGTACCAACAAAATATATCAATTTAGACAATAAATGTTCACATCCTACAATTTTAACATTGCGCAAGACTTTTATCTCCATACTAACCTCATTAAAGATGAATTAGTTATAAGTTTGTTTCTTCTTTGTGACAATCTTCGATTTTATCAGTGGCTAGCAATATGTCTAATGAAACGGTCTATATTCAACAGAACATAAAACCTATATGATATACATAAAACTGATAAATAAAAGCAAAATTATATATTATTGTACACGTGGTATTTTACTTAGACAGGGATGGTTATTATTAATACAAGTAACTAATGACTTGTGATTATTGGTTAAGGCAGTATATCCCCATTAACCTGGCCGACTGTCTGACCCTCGGTCATCAGTTATTGTGAACGCTTTTAATGGTTTACTTTCTTAAACCAGGCTGACACTGACACGAACTGGCACGACGAGTTCACGCATAGTTTGCGCATTGTTTACGCACTTCCCGCATTGGCACGACGAGTTTGCGCAAATCGGACGATGTCGTGCCGACTCGAGTCATGCCAATGCGTGCCACGAAATCGGGCAAGTGTCAGTCTGGCTTTACGGGCTACGAATGCCACGAATCGTTCCGAATCCAAACTTTTTCTGATTCGTAGACCAATCGTTCTTGAAAGTCGCGAGTGCTTCTTATTTGGCTCTTATACATTTGTATGGGTCGTAGCAGTTCGTAAGTGTATCTTATCGTAAGTGATCGTAAACCATTTCAGCATAATCACAAGCAATTCGGCATATCCGTAACTCATTCGGAACCAACTAGCTTCAAGTCGTATAGATGATTCTTTCATTTTGGATCTTTATCGTAACCCTATCTTGACACATCAGGCATGTTTTTATCCGGTTACCTACGAATTATCGTTCCTCTTTCGTAAGCTATTCGTAACCGATTCATAGCTTCTCTAAGAAAGCAACGTGAAAGCCAGGCACAACGCCGAACTGTCCACCGCTATCACCATATCTGTACGAAATATCTATCTATGTATGGTTCATATTAGTATTCCAAAGAAGCTACCATCTTTCAACATACCGTCTTCATAGAACAGTTGGACGTTAATCCCCATTTCAACCTTTCAACCAATATCTTTTTTTAATCATCGCTGTTAAATTACTTTGTGGAATTTTAAGAGAGTGATAACCTAAAATGGTGATTATCCTTAATTACAGAAAATTGTCAAACATTTGCGACAAATACCGTTAAATAACCGTGTGTAACTGTGGTGGCCAAAATTAATACTCGTTGTCTGTTTGCCAACGTGTAGTATTCCAAGCCTTTATTTGTATAATTCCACAGATCGACATTTGAGAGATTTTGACCGTGAGAAAAAGGAGAATAAATCCAAAGATATGATGAACAGAAAATTTGCAAAAAGTTTGCCCCCCATAAAACAATAGATATTAATTTTCTGTCAAATTTTCTGTCAAATTTACAGCACCCCACCCCACCCCACCCTCGTTGCTCTGAGCTACCGACGTCCTTGCTATTACGTCAGATATAATTTAGACGAACCATTGAAGTCTAACAATGGAGAATTGGTTACTGAACAAACTCTACAAAACCAACTATTGTTTTATAGTTTAATTGTCAATGTGTCATAATTGTCTATTATATATTTTGTAGAACTGTATTTCAAATACAAAGTGAGCTATGATTTAAAACGGATCGGATCTTTCTCTTTCTTGTAAATATTTCTTGAGTTATCTATGTTTAAGAAATCACTCCTTTAATAAAGGAGTAAAATTCTGTCAACGTTTCATTACAGCATGAATAACAGTGTTACTGGTAAGATTATTCTCCATTGGCTGGCAAACTACAATTATGTATACGCCTCTTTGACAAATTTCCAGAAAAGCTGGTGCCACATTCCTTTATGAGTTGTCGGATCTTGTCTACCGGTTAGAATCGATTGTAGATGTCTTTTATTGATATTTTATCCAAATGTAAAACTCGTATAATTGAAAGCTACTCTGGCATCGACGCCTGAAATTGAATTAGTTGCTAGGGTTAATAATGGATTGTTTGTTTAATGCATAAGGGAACAACAGTGGTCATTTTTACTTGTTTCAATTCTGAAGTAGTATATTTGAAATGATTTTACTGCATTAAATTACTGAGCGGGAACTGATATACAATATAGCTCAGATATCGACGTAGTTTCTGACAAACGTTATAAACGAGATGCCCGAATCTCTGTTAATAGTTATTTTTCAAAAGAAAACAAAATACGGCAAGGTAAAATAGAAATTGTCTACATAATGAAGATATCTGGTTAGTTACGTTTCTGGGCTTGTCATCTTGACTTTGACATTATCTAAAGTAGATCTACTACGTGTTATCAAAAAGTATGGTATTTGTTATAACTGCGAAAATAAAATTATAGATAATAATAACACGCCCCACCGTGCTGTTTATATCTAGGGATGTAATTAATTCATATATATTTTCGGTAATGACAGCCATAGGCAAGCTAACTATTTGGGCAGACCGGTAAGTGAAAAAAAAAATTATTTCATCTACTAGGCCAAATAAAGTGCCCGAAATCTAATAAAACATTAACTTTACGGGCTGGAAAAGCAGGAAAACGCATTTGCAACCGTCAAATCCAAAATTTCCTTTGGGGGTCCATACAAGGTCAGTTCCGCTTCTTCACCTCTCGAAGAAAACCGGCGCCGCGGTCTGTAAAACTGGAATTTTTTCGGGCATTTCAAGTTTTGCTTCCATAACTGTCGTCGGACCCTAATATATATAACACTAATTTTACTTTTCTTTTTAATACCACGAATTTGTACTGAGTTGACTATGGATTAAAAGAAATTGTTTGGAGTCATTCTACTTTGTGCGACATTATTGGGGTATCGATTAGTATTAGTGAATGCAGCTGGAACAGTCTATTTGAATGGTAGGAATTCAGAGTGGGATTTCGGTTACAAAACCATTGGATACTGTTGGAGTTGCGTACACGTGCTAGAATAGCAGAAAACGCATTTACGGCGGTTAAATTTTCCCCGGGAGGGTAAGTCCCCCAAACCCAGCAATGATTGATTGGTTGTTTGGAATTCGGGTCAGTCAGGTAGGCTATATTGGACCAAATTGAAGTTGTTGTATTCACAAACTGGAATAGCATGAAAAGGTATTTGCTGCAGTTATATTTTCAAAATGTTCTCCCAACGGTCTTGTCTTCATGGACTGTAAACGATTGGTTGGGATTGGAGTCAGACACCTTAATTAGGCTATATTAGACCACTTTGAAGTTGTTTTGTTTACGGCCTGAAATAGCAGAAAAACGTGTTTGCTGCCGTTTAAAGGGGGAGGGGGTCCTTACAAGTTAAGCTCCGCTTCGCCTCTGAAGGAAGACCGGCACCGCTCTCTGTAAACCCGACATTTTTCGGGCATTTCGGGTTCTGGCCCCTTAACTGTCATGGAGCCCGTACGCCTATGACGACAGAATACGTCCTTTTGTCGGCTCGCGAGTGTAGCAATTTATAGGAACCTTCCCTTGAATTATCTTAAAGGATATTGAAAGATCTAGTTTCCTCGATGTATAGTTTACGTATGGTTTCCAATCGATGTTTACTCATCATGTCTAGAAAATCCTACACCACCTAAAGATTATTTATAAGGAAATAATTAGTTCGGCGACAGCTAAATAGGCCATTGAATACAGGAAGTTGGTTAATTTCTTTGCTAGAACCACCGCTGTCGAATTAATCGTTATTACTTGATATCTCCTGTTAATTATTTTTTAAAAAGCAGTCAATTCAGAATTTTCCCTCAAGCTTGAAAATATACAAATAATTAGGTCAGTGACAGTTAAATAGGTCGCTGAGTACAATGCATCAGAGAAGGGAATTTAATACAAATGATTTAATTTCCTGTTCAAGCCTACAAGGTATATAGCTATTATGGCTTTTTAATCCTGTTCATTTCGTAACTTTACGATCGGACCCCGCAGCATTCAGTTTTATTGTATGTGTTAATCTGACGATATCGGTTATAGCTCAATCGGCGGCTAAATCTGTGCAGATGTTAATTTCTGATGTAGGAAGATCTCATCTGGATAGAAAATATGTACCACATCAAATTTCATCAAACTCACACGGCCGTGACCTTTTAAATACATGTATGACTTTTACCGAAAATAAATTGTCGATGTTAAATAGTAAAGGTCAATGAATGAGATTCCTGTTTGCTCGTGGCATCGATTTGTCGAAAATTTGTATTAATCACTGAATCTTTCAAAATGTCCGGTTATAAGTGGCAAGGAGTAGGGCCGCCTGTCCAACCTCGTGGGTTTTCTCCGGATACTCCGGTTTCCTCCCACTGCTAAAGACCCCTACGTGCTAGCGAATTATTGAAATAAAATTAAACCATATGTTAGTCCCGAAATTACCTAGTTTGTGTCGAGTGGACGCTAAACCCCATTTCTCTCTCTCTCTCTCTCTCTCTCTCTCTCTCTCTCTCTCTCTATCTCTCTCTCTCTCTCTCTCTCAAAATGTGGGATATAATTTCTAATCTCACTGAATAGTTAATCGTCTACCGCGTAGTATCGGCTTCTGAAATCAATATCAAAACCATTGCCATGTTTACATAGTAAACGGTATATTGCAAGATGCAGACTATGCTCTTTAAAGGACACTTATGGTGTCAGTCATTATCACATATGTGATAGACCTGTTTATACACGTTCCAAATATAATTTTAGCACAGAGATCGCCGCAACGATATATGCGAAACGAAGATTTGAAGAAACAGATGTGACCAAAAAAAATATAAAACAAGATAATGGCCGACACCGATAGTGTCCTTTAATTTCACTTTCAGAATATCTGTGTACTTATTTTCGAAAATGTCCTTCTCTCAGATGGCTACAATATTTACCATGTAGCTAGCTGTTTCCAAAAACCGGGCTTTTGCACTATCATCATTCGAATGAATGGTATATTTTCTATTGGATACATTATACAAGTAGGAGATTATCTGTACTGGTTTACCGAGCCGACATTCGTATGAACCTAGGTAATCCAGTACGTCTACCTCATAAGAAACCCGATTGTTATTTAATGTGTGTAAAAGTGGTGAGATGTAATATAGTTAGGAAACCAGGAATCTAATGGCATCATGGATGTGACCAGGTGATAATATATCCTATTATCTATTATAATTCTTTGACACGAGAAACCAACTAACGTTACCAAGGGAATAGAAAGTCTGTAATATCAGGAAGACGTGGCAGAATAAATTAGACACACGTTTCTTTCGGGTCATTTAATATCATTAGGCAACTCGTTATATAAATGTAGATTAAACCATTTATTATTAATTCCAAGAGCAACGACAGTCGTTATAATAGAATAGAGGTGATTAATTGGGTTTTTTTTTTAAAAAAAAAAACCCGATGAAATAACAATCGATACAAGTACATGGAAATTAATACAAATACATCTACAGCTAGCATGATACCAATGGAATAGCAGCAGGTATAATCACCAAATAATACATCCTACAAAAACAATTCAGGAAGGTAAAAAAGAGAGCCATGATTAACACAATTGATTTGGAGTTGCTGTTGTATCTGAGATAATTAAATTGTATTTCTGCAATGGCAATGTTTGTATGAACACATTATTTTTACGGTGTGTATGACATGCAGTGGAAGCTTCTGATTATACAACTTAACGAGGAGTGCGTTAGTGTGCGTGGGGGTGAGGATGTCGGAGTAAGGCATTTATAGGGATGAAGGGGGTGCGGTGGCCGGTGGGTATTCGAGGGGTGTACCGGTTTTAATACAACACGAACATCACAATAGTGACAGTATTCCATTAATTTTATTTGTAGATTAGTTAGAAATCACCGTATTTGGTATCTTGGTTCTCTAATATAAACCATGAAAAGGATATACAGCTGGTTGAGTTGAAGAAGAGCTTCTTGAGTAGCAATCACGCATCCACATTGTCAACTATGCTTTCATTTTTCCCAGTGAGTAATAGAATTTGGAGGTTATTGCTGCGTTTATAACTTCTTGGGAAAGTTTACAAATGATTTCCAATAGTCGCGTAAATCAGGAAACTCAATGCAAATTCGTGGCGAGCTAAACGGGTTGTGTCTTCACATACTTGAATGTACCTTTCTTCCGGAAAACCAGTAAACACCTAGACTTTCCCCAACTCCCACATCCCCATTTATATTTGTTTTAATGTCACCATGGCAACTCACTTATTGACACATTTGTTGGTTAAAAATATATTGTACTAGACATAATCAACTGTAATATTTAGAATGACACCCGAGTTTCTGAATATTGTTAAATGATATAAAAGAGAGATAGTGTTTCATGTCACCATTCAGCCAGTGACATCTTAATACTACTAATTGGAATGGCAAGTGAAAGCTTAATGATGGTATATCATTGGTAAAGTTATGATTTATGTCAAGATGTCCACCTATCTCTACATGCAGATTGATTTTTACACTATTTAATATTGGAATAAAAAAAAACAAATTCATCGCATTTCCAGACAATGTAAATACACACTTTGAGGCCAGGCAAGAAAATCAGGGACAACATTCCCACCAAACTCTCGGAAACTGTCGAGTAACCACAAGGTGTGGATGCGATGAAAGGTGTAAAATGGATGCTGGGACAGGAGCTGAATTCCGGTAGGGTTCCTGCTTATGAATAGTCGAATAATCTTAACTTAATCAGGTGAAAGAATCTTTAAAAGGGACTATGACATGTAGGTCGTTTACAACGGGAAACAAGCCAGTCAAAAATCGATATTTGACTCTCAATTGCACCCCTGCAATGAACAACCGAACGATCGAGGTTTTAAAAAACAAAACAATCAAGGACTTGAATTGCGTTTACAGGGGTTTTGGTAACAGCGGCAAAAATCGATGCTTCACTTTAAATGTCGATAGAGTTTCACCTTCTGACTGTGGTGTTTATAAGAATTGTCCAAAAACAAAACCAGACGGACACACTTACCAGGTGACGGCAATCTGTTTGCTCATGACAAGTAGGCGTATAAAATGATAAAAAAAAAAGTGTATTGAGCAATTTTACGTGTATTTATCAACTCCTAGTCAAATAATCGATAATTTGCATCGGAAATTCAATAAAAGAAAAAACTATTGGAGTAGTCAGTAAATTTGTCGCCATTACAAAGAAATGTTATGAAAAACAACAAAGACGCAGTTCATTGATTAGGTTACTCGCTAGAGTATAGTCGTCAGGCATTAACGATCATCTTTGTATGTAAAAACTCAAAATTCATTTTTTATGATAAACGCCGTAACGAAATCAGTTAATGTGGGCGTCGATGTTGATAAATACAAATGTAATAGAATACCATTATATATCGTTATATTCAGTTCTGATTAACATCACAATAATGTCGAAAGGATATGGCATTAAATTTCTCATTGTCCTTTAGTTGATATAATTTCCTGTCTGTAATGTAGAATATTGTTGACGATAAAAACAACTACAGACACAAACTACTTAACTAACAGCTGAAAATGTGATGTGACGGTAGCCCTGACATTTAATATAGGGTGCTGTCTCGCTAACTAGGGGATCCGGGGTTAGAACCCAGGGTTCCCCGGTATTTTCCCATGTACATGTTGACGTGCACGTAAAAGAGCCCTTGAAAATTAGAATTCGAAATAAGAGTAGGCCGTAGAGGCACTATCCAGGAACAATATTCCTCGTAGCACACTGCACTAGGACCGTCTTCATTTGGTCTATTGGTACAAAACAGTAAGACGGTCAACTCCATTTCAGTTCAGATGAAATGTAACTATGCACTGCTTTATGTTTACTTTAACGGTACGACGCAGGCAGTGGAACATGAATAATGTTTTATAAGTACTCCAACAGAATCCTTAAGGATTGCAATCCTTAAAGGAGCTAAATCGCTAATATTTGGGGCCTCGAAATTGACACAAATGGGTCGCAAGCCATATAATAATGTAATATGAATGTATATAAACTGATTTGCATTCAATCGTTTCCGTTTTTACTCTAATATCAAATCAGTTATGTTTGGCGAAGTACACCAGAAGTCTCCATTGAATCACAATATATATAGCGGCTGGTTATTCCAGTCTACATAGTATTTATTGCGCATGCTCACCGTTTGAGATGTAACGTGGAATATGCCTAGCCTTGTTCATTGGGTCCCTAGCTAAAAATAAGTCTGAAACGCCGTATGGTACACGAAATTATTTCGTCTTTAATATTGGATACCAGAAGCCCATCTTTTCCTGGTAAGACCACACCATCAATGTTGATTTAAATTGACAAATAATTTGTGTTTTCAACGTCGAAGACTTGAGTTAGAGACCTAGCTACTTTAACTGCATCTTAGTAAAGGCAGACATTTCTATGTTTTTCTTTCAACACTGCAAAATCCGTAACTTTTATCTTGTAAATAAAATCAGGTGTATGGAACATCTATTCAACGTTATCCGACGTGTATATATAATATGATAACCATAACTATAAAATCAATGACAGACTATTGTCCATAGTTCACAATAAATATTAATTATTTATCCATTACTTATATTTGTATTATTTTGATCATGTATTATACATATTTATTAGTGCAATGGAATCGATACCATTATTTCGAGGAGATGTATAATATTATGTTACCCGCTGTTCCAGTGTGCGCCTTAACAAAATAAACAATCGACTTATCGCTTGATGTCTGCTTTCTTTCGTTTTCACACATGAATTAATATTCTGCCCGGATCTATATTATGAATTATACAAGAACCTATACTATTCTAGTCATTAACGGTTTTTTGTACTAGGCATGTGTATAGCGCGAAACATGTTTGGCGTCAGCTGTAAGGTTCTAGTATGTCATTATTGGCACCAAAGGGTTTAGAATTGTCTTTGAATTAGCCATTAAAGGCTTAAGTTTCTTGTTATCTACAAATGTATTCAGTGTACTAAAAACTATTGGTCCTTTCAAACCTGAAACCTAGTTCCGGTTGCCTAGATTAATTCCTACACAGGTTTAATTTAAGCGGGTATTTCTTTGATAAAAGCCATGCACACACACTTGGCAAGAAAAGATCGACTTTTCAGGCATTACCTTTGCGAACGGTTGAGAGACGGGATCGACAAGATATTATTGAGAGTCGTCGTCAACAAGAAAACAAAATGGTGTACTGCCTGTTAATATTGGTGGTCGGTACGCCCTGCGTCCACAACTGCTTCTGAACGTTCTAGAGGCTAAAGTTAATATCCGATTGACTTATACACAGTGTTCATAGTCACGAGACGAAGGTGCCTATTGATTTTCAACGATTCCCATGTTTTATATACTGAACTACAAGCCAAACAAATTTTAGTGATTTCTGATAATTACTTAATGGATTATTAGTCCTGATCAGATTTGTTCATGATTATGAATGACAAAAGAAAATATGCGACAAGCCTTAGCTACTGTGGGTGTATTTTTCCTGGTCTGATAGCCTTTTGAAAATAAGCACAAATAATCATAGCCTTCAAAGAACCAACGTCTCTCGCGATCTGTTGTAATTCATATAACTAGAAATAAGCATCACAGGTTCAGTTCAGTTTCGACCCATGCTAGTATTCATTTGATCTCTCTATATTTTTCTTATAGGAAAAGGCAGATATAGGTGAACTTATGTTGTCATTATGTTACCTCCCTACAGCTGGTCGGTTAACCTTAACGGTTGTTAAAGCCAGAAATCTGAAACCGATGGATATTACTGGTTTTGCTGGTTCGTATTACATTATTAATATATTCAAATATTGACAATCAATTAACAAATAATCAATATTGTTTGCTTTGTGATTGTGTATGCTACAATGTCTTCATCTTATGTCATTTGTCAAGTAATAGCATATGCATTGACAGATTCAAAAGATGCAAGTTAGCTTTACGACATTTTCCTCGTTAATGCTTCAATTTAGAGAGCGAACAATCGCGATGTCTTGATCAAACTAATTGGCATGTGTCCAATCTATGCTACCTAACCGTGATCCAAAACTGTGAAAATATAAATCCCTTGTGTAAAGGAAATTTTTGTCGACCAAATTGATTAGCTATCTCTTATATCACTTTTACAGATCCGTATATCAAAGTGTCGATGATGTGTCAGGGAAAGAGGATTAAGAAGAAGAAGACGTCAGTTCAGAAAAATACCTTACACCCAGTATTTAATGAAGCGCTGGTATTTGATGTTCCTCAAGAAAATGTAGAAGATGTATATTTTATTATAAAAGTTGTAGATTATGATAGGTAAGATGACGTCATTACTATTGAAAATTAAATGAACTGAAATAGGGTTTAACGTTCTGCTTTTTTGCTCCATCCTGGATAATGAAGACGGCACACAGTGTCCAATGAGGCAATCTAATTAAAATTCAGATCTATATTTCGTTTCGGTTTGTATAATTTCGATGGCTTACACTACATGTAGATCTAACAACTTATAGCGGGAGGTCACGTTCAACCAGTTCAGATGTCAGGCACTCGACATTTGACTCTATCAGTCATTCGATTAACCAATCAGAATCGTTGTTGCTTTGTTTTGATTTCTATCGCACTCGGCAATCCTCAACAGATTCCGGTTCCGGAACCTACATCTAATCTGCAGTCTTTATTCTGAATAGGTTGCCAACGAACAAGTTGCCAGCTGGATCGGTCGAATAGATCGCTAGCCGAATAGGTCGCTAATTTGTGTTTGGTATGGGCGCAACCTTGTTTCATCCGGACCTTTAAAGTAGTTCCAATATGGCGGAATTCGTCATACAGCCGAGTCTAGATGTAGGTTTCGGAATCTGTCGAGGAATGCCGAGTGTTTCTTTCGCTGATAATGCCTACCCACAATATCGCACAAAAAGGTCAAACCTTCGATTCGACAGACAATTTGATTTGCTGACCCCTCACTTCACGCAGAACACGAGTTAAATAACAAGTCTTTCAGATCCTAATGTAGTAAAGACAAGTAAAACGAAATTTTGAACTATAAAAACGAAACGAAATAGGATATGTATTTTAATCAGATTGGCAATGAGGGAAATTTTGCCCAGACAGCGTCGCTGCGAACGTTACTACTCAATACCGACACCAACTGTAAATGGTTCTTTTACGTGCACACCAACGTGTACAGGGTATGTCGGGTTCCTGAATCATTGACATGGAGAAACCATACCGGAACACAAGATCTTTCTCGACCAACACAGGCATCTCCGTATACTATAAAAGTTTTAAATTATGATAGAAAAGATGACGTCAGAACTATACAAAAAATGCAAAAAGGGTTAAAATACGTGTAATTAACGTTCACATTTAATAAAAAAAATCGTCTACAAAACCAATCTGACATTTACGGCTAGATCGAACTTACATATCGAGGTAATCAACAGCTATCTAAAACCATGCGCCCGTTTTTAATTAATTTTAACGTCTTTTATAACTGATATTTTTTTTATTATTGGAATGTTTTTAGCATTGGTCATAGACGCTCCTAAAATTTATTTTAGATTATTCAGAGATTTGAATTATAAAGAAACTATCTGAATAATCTAAGTAGGATGGTGTTTTATTTTCTATATTTTTCTGTGTTGCTCTACTTGCCTAACTGTAACCACGTAGTTTCTATAAAATATTGATGACATTATACAGAATAGTAATCGTGTCAGTACATATCTATCGGTAGTTATTGAAATTATTTCTACTGTGTTATCTGACATAAATAAATGATTCCAAGTCACGCATACACAAATTTCCTGTATTTTTATCTCTGTTAAACATTGCATGACACGGTGATTTTTTCTTTCTCTCAACTGAAAAAAGACCACCACAAAGACTTGATCATTTAGTAACTATTTCGATATAAGCCGTCCTAGAGAATTAAAAGCCGAAGAAAGAGCGTCGACCTTTTAAATAGTAATAGAAGAACGGAAAATTGGGTATTTTTGAGATTAACTTGAAAACATGAGAGATAGAGACATTTTCAAAACAGCGAATAAAATGAAATGAAATGGGGTTTAACGTCTTACTTTTCTGCTCCCATAGCGGCCCCAAGGTATTCTCTTATAACGAATCCCAACTGCCAAGGGGTCTTTTACGTACATGTCAATGAGTACACGGGACCTCGGATTTGCATACCATCCAAACGATCAGGCAGATGTCCGTGTAAGCCCCTCCGTGCTGCACCACTGACAAGGGGAAACCACGCCGGAAAATCCCAATGAACTTTCTCGGCGGAGCGAACCCGCGATCTCCAGGCTAACGAGCCAACGCCCTACCCACATTGCCATCATGACTCCCTACAGCGAATAAACCATGATAAAGGTTTCAAATATCACCGGGCACTTGACAATTGTAAATGGGTGAGGTGTAGACCAGAAACGCCACTGTCCGGGCTAAAGTATTCTACCTACCATGATTACACATGTGAACATAGGGTAATATAGCCATACGTTCGTCTCAGAATGATGTTTATGTACCACTAAGCTATATTAAGCTTATTTATTTCTTTCCCTGATACATATATGTATTGACTATTCAACTGTCACATTGTTTGCCATAATATTGTTCAGATGAATTTCCTTTACGATGTTTGCCATAATATATCCAGATGAATTTCCTTTACGATGCAAGATTTAAAAAAAAATCGCAGTGAGGGTGTCGCTTCCGCGGCTTTAGCATAATATTGCTTTTATCTGCAGGATTATAATAAATTGCAATGAAGGGGTCGCTAATGCAGTTCGCGTTCACACTAATGGCTCAATACATGACACATTCCCTTGTTGTTCAATTATGTTGAAATTCAGGTTGTTGGCATCGATTAAGATTTAAAGGCAGATAAGAAACCGTACATAACAGTTACCGAGTTTCGTCTCACAGCGACTCACATCTCGGGCAGTTGGGGAAATATAGTCATTAGCATTCTTCTAAGTTTAACCCAGACAGTGCATCATTATCAATAATTCAAATCATGAACAATTTCTTCCCCAGACAGTGAATTATTCTTATAAGAATAGAAATCACACACACTTGTTCAGACGCGGTCTTTTTCCATGATATTTGAAAAATGTGATATTTGTTGTCCCATCTAAAACAAAAGATAATAGAAAGTCGCACGTGAAGCTCTGGTTCTATACAGCCAAGGAAGTATGACGCCGACGCTGTTCTGGTTTGATAATGCAGGTTCAGTTTTAGTGATAGAACCATCCATAATATTTGACCTGGAGGGTAGAGCCATTTCGAGGGGATATTAAACCTAAATATTTGTTTCGGTTGCAAAAACAACGACATATTTCTTTATGGGAAAGTAGATCTATGGAAGTTGTGTGACAGATCGGATTGACTGAGAAATGCTCGTTCTGATTGTCAATTTACGAGTCCCATAAATTGTATTAGTAGTTGTCAGTGGGATTAACTGACGTTCGCCAATAAAACCTTCCTATTAGATACAATCTGATTAAAATACAGATCTATATTTCGTATATTGTCGTCGCCCCCGTCTGCCCATCCAGCGTCCACAATTGCTCGTGTAAGCTCTACAGGCTAAAGTTAATATCCGATCGACTTTAAATTCACACATAGTGTTTGAGGTCATGAGACGAAGAAGCCTATTGATTTTCGGCGATTTCTTGTGGACGCTCTAGAGGCCAAAGTTAATATCCGATTGACACCAAATTTACACACAGTGTTTAAGGTCATGAGACGAAGAATCCCATTGATTTTTAATGAATTTGGATAACTTAACAGCTAAATCCATGATTTCAAATGTTTCGTATACTAAGCATTAGCCCGGGACAGAACTTTATAAAAACCAAACAAATTCTAATGATTTTCTGATAATTACTTTATGAGTTGTTAACCTTTATCATATTTCAGAGTATTATAAATGTTTCATTATCGAAAAAAGTAAGAATATGCGACAACTCTTGTTGACTGCCCGGACGATTTAGCTGCTGTGGGCGTATGTTTCATTGCCTGGCAACCCAGCCTCCGGTAGTCCCAACGACATTAATATCTGAACAGCTGTAGTGAAAGATCGCGTCAGGGGTCATAGGAGCGGCCATTTACACTGTGACGTCAGATTTTTTATTTACTAATCAGCGCTGACCGTTTCATTGACCAATCCCTCACACCATCCAAAGCGTTATATATCAACTCCTCCAGATCCTTGTGTAATAAAGATAATTGTGAAATTTTAAACGAAATTTTGAACTGTAAAAAACGAAACTAAATGGGATCTGTGTTTTACTCAGATCGTATTAGATGAATCTAAGGTTATTTTCTATATGATATTCAAAATTTATGTAATTAATTTATTTATTTTTTTTTTTTTATTTTTTTTTATTTTTTTGAGACTGATATTCCCTCTTTATTACAAATGGTAAATTCAATTATTGCGTAACTTAAATACCAGTTTAAACATTTCAACACTACTTTATCTTTGATTAAAAAGAGTTTGGTTCATCATATAAATAATATGTTTAATCCCAAGATTAAAGAGAAAGTGAGATAGCAAACTGTTTTATCTCGTCGTAATGAGTTTGACTGATTATTGATTATAATAGAATTTACACAAAAAAACGAGAGAAAGAAGATCTAGTCTTTCATCTATTTTATGGCTTCTTTTTATGCTCTCACAGAGATATTGCCCCAGTCACCGAAACCGTGACCGTTAATATAAAACCAGCTACTGGAAGACATGTATTTATTACCAAAAACATCAAATATTTCCAGATCTTTCACCGGGACCTTTTCTTTACAATCTACAAATTTTAACATTGCGCCATAATTTGCAAGATGGTAAATATGTGGGAGCTAATATGTGGGCAATACAACCACTCTCATAACGTTAGAGTCCGTGGTTTTTTATACTTCATAATGATTAATTTGTTATTTTAACGTTAGCTTATTTGTCAATTTAAGTCTATACTTTGACTTTCCTTGGTCACGAAATATATAAAGTTAGCAGATAAAAATAAGCTAAGAGGGTAGATCAGAAGACTCATTTTTCTGCTAAAACATATCTTTAACAAAAACTAAGGGGTGAAAAATCAATAAGCCTAAGGGGCTTAACCTATAGGATTTAGGTAGAAATATGGAATTGAATTGGGGATGATCTGGTGTGTTCTTTCGAGAAGTGGTGGACTATTTGTTTGGGAAGATTAAGCAATCCAGATCCCCGTGGACAATCTTAGTGTCAAGTCTCTCATCATCACTTCACCGATCAAGACCACGTATCTGCCCAGGATGTAGTATTGTCGACATCACTTCGTTGTGGGTGTAGCTTTCATGTCTTCAAGCAGCAAGAAAAGATCTCCCTGGGCGAAAATCAGTTGCCGGGTTTCTACCATTATCCCCGAGATTAACACTGTAATAAAATAGTACATGATCTTCGTGGGTTCACATGGGTCTCGACAAATACATATACCCCAAAACAGTTCATTTATTCTTGACCTTGTCTTAGTGAAATAGTCGTTCTACATATTTACCGTATACATGTACAACTCCATTGAACGTCCGCATTTTTCATGAAACAAATTTAAACATGTAATACTTCGACAGTTAAGAAAACAACATGTTTTCATCTTGTTTCAGGATTGGTAGTGACGAGTTTATGGGAAGTGTTGCTCTGGGTCCAAAATATAATGGTCTAGGACGTGACCATTGGTATGAAATGTTGGAGAACCCTAGAAAACCCGTCGCACAATGGTATCAACTTCAAGAACATTCATCATTCCCAATGCCTATAACACCCAATGGTAAATGTTGCTTAAGACACCGACAGTCAACCGAGGACTCCAGTGACTTCAATGGCATACATTGATGACGTTTTCAACATTTTGTTATTTTCTATTTTTCTATGATAATTATATACATTATTATATTGTATGGTTGTGTTGCACGTCAGCATTTGATGTTTGATGCCTTTTTACTATATAGTTAAAAAGTCTCTGGTCTTGCAATCAATCCCCCACATCCCCTCCAAAACATTTTATACATTAAATATTTACATTATCATTACATTGTAAAGTTCACATCAATATATTATAAAACTTAAAATATTTCAGATTTGCAAGTTAAATGTGTATCTGATGCGTAAAATGTATGACAAATATACATGTATGTTAATGGACGTTCACACCAGTTAATTGAGATTATCAGCTTTGGTTGTGTGCTCACTTTTAACTTGATCTAATCACATTTCTTTAAAAAGACAGCTTCAAACTCCTTCATATTGCCTTAATTACAACTTCCGACACTGCAACACCATATAACAATCTGAGCTTTTAGCACACCGTGTGATAGAATAAAATTCGCCGTGGGACAGTTTGAGGCAGGTTGTGATTGGTCTATCTTTCAATCAAAGGCCGTGACACGGAAATATTCCCGCGAAATCTGTTGAAAGCCATCAATTATCCAGAGATTTTCCCTGATTGCTTGTCTGCTGTCAAATGTACTATTCTTCAGTTATCACAGATGCTTTTCTTACTTAGGTTGCGTTCAGCTTCCTTATATTCATTCCTGTTCCCATAATAGGCTAGAGAGGTTCAGGTGCGTTCCGAGAACGTGAACGATGTGACGTCGTCGTCGTTCTCGAAAGACGCGACGCAGTTTCAAGATTCAGAAAAATCCGCAATCTTGACAAAACGCGACGGTCAGTTCATCGTGAATAGAGCAAAAAGTACACTGGTGTCGATTCGTTCTGTCATTCCGCTTTTATTCCACCAGCCAAACAGTGCCTAACAAAGGCTGGTATATTTGAAAGGAATGTGTTTCGTTATGATTATGAAAATGATTGTCTAAAATAGAAATACACCACCGCATAATTTACTTACGATTTCAGAGGGACCAAGACGTTTTCAGAAGCAAGTTGCCTGTCTCCACGGGGGAAACCCTCGAGAACCGATGACGTAGCATGCAAAAGGGGAATTTCCTCTTTCTCGATCTCGAAGTAGATCTGAACTTCCCTATTGACCTTTTCTACAGTTGAAACATTGTATACATCTTAAAAGTTGCTGACTTTGGTGTAAATTTGTATACGCTCATATTGAAATGTGCTCATGTATTGTCGTCACCCCCACCATCGGCCTGTCGTTGACAATTGCCTGTGGACGGCCAAAGTTATACTTTATACACATTTATACATGATTTTGGAAGATTTGTTATAACTCGAGAGCAGTTAAATTCATCTTATTACACGTTAACATCGGGAAATAGAGACCAAACATGATCTCTGACAATTACTTAATGTGATGTTACCCTTGATCAGTATTTGATGTTTTGTAAATGCTTCCATTGCCGTCAAAAGGAAACAAAATATGTGACAAATCATGTGGACAGCTTGGCTTCTGTGGTGGGTGTATGTTTCCATGCCTGGCAATCGATCCTTTATTTTGGATACAACTGCACATGGGTTTGTTAAACAGGAAAGGATCCCCAGATATAGCTTATTTACTGATCATAGTGCTACATTCATGCTTTTTTCACATTTTCAACTTATTTTTTATACATCTATTTTGGAATAATGATGTGTATGTATAATATTTAATATTTCTCGTTGTTGTGTTTGAGTTTTTAACCAGCATTACATCATTTTTTAATCATAAACATTTCATAAATTAAAAAAGGAACATTAATTCTGTTGACAGTCATACAAGTCTACGACCAAAATTTTTATACTATTGCTTGTTACTCTGCAAAGTTCAGTTGATGATTAATTTTCATAAACTCATGAATAAAATGAGTTTCATTTCTGTCGATAGTAATATTAGTTCATTACAAAATCCTATAATATTCATATGCCCACTAGTGAAGGTGGTAGTTAAATCTACTAAGTTTACTTGGTGATCAATTTTCAAGGATAATTATTGTTAGGGTGAAGATGGTCCCTTTTGCTGAGCTTTAGCATTTTCCAGGGTTATTGTCCCTTTCTGGGTGATTATTGATCAAAGTATATAATGGAACGGGTAATCACACCAGAGAGCACAGTGTAGAATGTACAGTTCTCGACCAATTAGCAAATAATTTTCAGAAATGATTAGTAATGGGGTAAAAATAACTTATGGATTTTAGCATTTTTGCAAAGACAGTTCTAGAGTATTTTCGAGGTTTCTTTTACATGGTCGCACATACATTATTCACCAAGTTATTGTCCCTGTCAAAGAAACCTTGTAATCGACAGATCAGGTGGGCCTTTTTTCAATCTTGATGGGATGGTTTATTGGGTCGTAAGTATAGACCCTATTGAAATTCATAACGATGCGTCATTTATTGAATTGTCATTAAATCCTCGTCATCGTTCTACATATCAATTGTTTAGAAACTATTTTTCATACATAGTTATTGACCCTATGATCCAAACCTAGTAACCAAAGTCAGAGTTTCTTAGATTTTGGATTCAAAATCGGTGAAGCTCAATATTAACTAGTTTTAAAATTTCAGATTTGAAAGGGCTGCAACTTTACAAAAAGGTTTGAATGCTTTAAAAGTTTATGTTAGTAACAATGTATCGTCGCGGGGCGATCTATGTTTTATATTCACCTTTTATCAGTGACAGATACTCAGTATGTTATCTTGGAAAGTAAGATGAAGGGCGCATTTAAAAGTATTAAAACCCCATTCTGACTTGAATCAGATTGCGATCGCTTGTGTTATCGATGGCTATTCGCGTCAATGTCAGAATCAGCACTTCTCTCCGTGTCTTATTGTCTTCCGCTAGAACAATCACAGTTAGATAACCTGTGCGGTCATTACCATCCCAACTCTAATTAGTTTAGGACACAGCTTGTAATAAATCCAAGTATAGAACAGTAGATGGGGTTAATTGTAACCATGGTATTTAGGGTTAAGGTTAGGCTATTTATTGGGACACACGAAGTGCCTGAAAGCTTCAATGAGCTATGATTAGGGTTAGGTGACAAAAGCATTCACACGGTAATCTTCACTTTATTCGTAAAGACTCTGGTTAAGACTAACGTGGTCCTATAAAAAAAAATCACTGGATAGAATCACCATCTAAATATAGCTCAAGTAAACTAGTCCCATGTATTATATATTTAAAATTAATTACAAGCAAAGACTAAAAGTGCTACATTGTTAAAGCTATTACACTTCTTTAAGGTGGCCATTATCATCTAAAAATAAGTGTAAATATGCCTAATCTCCTTCTTTATGGTGTACATTTCCTGTGATTTTTATCATTATTATACTGTTTTAATGTTATTATAAATATCTATTTTATGTAAGAAAATTGTAACAACGTGTATATTTATTAATATGGATGTCATCTTTACTTTAAGCTTCCATAATAAAATTATAAGTGTTGGAAAGTACAATACTGAATAGTTTTTATCCTTTATTATTTTTAATTGAAACCTTCTTACTTTTGAAAGTACCCAAATACCAAATAAATAACATATTTCCAAACCAGTAGTAACACACACTATCATTAATCATTGTCTTTTTTTAACTGTGAGAGAAAAATTTTGTGATTTGCTATCATGACTCAGGTGGAATCAGACTCAGATGAGATCATGGCGCTGTATTTGTACATAAAACAACGAAGGAAGAGAAAGGGGCAAATATCAGTGCATGAAATTTTACAGAGAAGAAGTGAGTTTGGAGGATACCATCACCTCGTAGAAGACCTAGATTTTCATCCGGAAAAATTCCAACAGTATTTTCGAATGACAGAGGAGCAATTTGACTACATATAGACTCACATTCCTTTCGATTGCAATGATCGTTTCTTCGGTCTTGTCCAGTCTGCTTTTACAAGTAGACTGTGAATAGTGCACACTACAGGAAACGGTCAGGCCTAGCAGTTTCTATTCGTGGAAATGATCAGGCCTAGCAGTTTCTATTCGTGGAAATGATGTCATGGGAAGTGCCTGCTGATTGGTTCATTGGAAAAAATTCGCTCGGGAGGCAATCAAGGCGATAGTTCGGGCAAAACAAAATTTGTTCGGGTTCGGGTTCGTGTGTATGAATGGGCTTCTAAAAATGACTAGCATTCCAGGCAGGGGCGCAGTTCGCCAAAAAATAGTGGTGGGGCCGGTCCATGTGCGGGCGACTATTGGTAAAGGGGGGGGGGGGGTCCTCCCCAGAAATTCTTTGAAAACTACACGCTCTAAAACAATTCTAATCCCTGAGGTAGCAAATGATACGAAATCTAATCTAAAGACAAATCTTCAAGCCACCGTTCACGATTTATTCCAGTTCCGCCTCCATTCCCAGTAGTGTATGGCAGCATATCTAGCAATTAAGGGTTCCCCTGATATACAAATTAAATCCTTTAGTTAGGTGATTTATCATTCAGTATACTAGATAAAACAAAATTTCAGTTATTCCTTAAATTAACCCTTTAATACCCAGCGTATCAGATATGCACACCTACATGATATACGTATTATTATAGTCCCTGGAATATTTACTGTTATAATATGAATCATCACTCATAGGCGCACAGGCTCGATGACAGTTAGGGGGCAGAACCCGAAATGTCCGAAAAAAATTCGGGTTTACAAACAGCGGAGTCGGTCTTCTTCGATTGGCAGAGAAGCGAAGCGTACCTTGTTTCGAACCCCCTAGAAAATTTTGGAATGTTTAACGGCTTTAAACGCATTTTCCTGCTATTTCAGCCCGTGAACAAAGCAACTTCAAAGTGGTCTAATAAGATGGCTAACTCGAATTCCAATCAATAGATCAATCGTTGACAGTCCAAGAAGAGAGAAAATTTTGAAAATTTAACTGCTGTTCCATCCCGTGAATACAGCAACTTCAATGTGGTCCAATGTAGCCTACCTGGCTGTCCTGAATCCCAAACAAACAATCAATCGTCGCGAGGTATTGGGGCCTCGCCCTTCCGGAATTTTTTTTCTTTTTTGGGGGGGGGGGAAATTTAGCCACTGCAAATGCGTTTAGTGCTATTCTAGCCCGTGTAAGCAACTCCAAAATTTCAAAAGTGTCCAATGGTTTCCCAAACGCGTTTTCCTGCTGTTCCAACCCGTAAAATTAGTGTTTTATTAGATTTCAGGCACTTTATTTTGCCATGTAGATGAAATAATTTTTATTTTCACAATACCCGTCTGTCCCCCCCCCCCCCGAAAAAAAGATAGATTGCTCGAAATTAGGGGGCAGTTGCCCCCCCCCCCCCATGGCTATGGCTCGTGTCTTGTTCCCTGTTAAATAAAAATCGGGCCCGGTTGCAGCTGGACTACTTCAAGGACCCTGGCCTCAAGTGCCTAGGACCAACTCTGCACTTTCTGGAATGATTTCAATTTCAACAAGCCAACAGTGAGGCTGATGTCCCCCGCCGAAATCCCAAAATAAATAGATGACACATATTAATTAATCGCACATTTATTTTTTTCAAACGTATTGAGCAATCAAACTGTACACGAAGTGTCATCCAAAAGTGTTTTATAAAAAAAAATGCTAAAACCGACAAGAAAAATGAAAATGTACCCTAGTTAGGGGGACCCTAAAGGCAGACAAAAGGGCCCCCACGCTTGATAAAAGGGGCCCTCTGGCCAAGGAAAAGGGCCCTCGTGTCCGAGTCAATCGTTTCTATACACTGTTACTGTCGAATCCATTACTGAATGAGAATGCAGTCATTGTATTGGCATAAAAATCATCAATCAAGATGAACGTAAGTTATCTTGTCCCAAAGTATCATCCAATCAAATTGCTTATCTCTGCCTACCCTAAGAAGAAAATGCTCATCTTCGAACTCCATCAAGGCATTGACCTAATAAGCACACACACACACACACACCAATTTTGAACATTTTAACTCAATTCGAGGGAGAGTTATTGTGTTCCAAAGTCTCGGCAAATCAAATTGCTTATCGCTCTGCTTACCCTGAGCAGAAAATGCTCATTATCGATCTTAGTCAAGGTATTACTGTAATGAAACTATACACCAAGTTTCATCACTCTCACTTAATTAGAACTAAAGTTATCGTGTCCCAAAGCATCAACCAATCAAATTGCTTATCTCAGCTTACCCTAAGCGGAAAATGCTCATCTTCGAACTCCATCAATGCATTGACCTAATAAGCATATACACCAAGTTTGAACATTTTAACTCAATTAGAAGGAGAGTTATTGTGTTCCAAAGTCTCGACCAATCAAATTGCATATCGCTCTGCTTACCCTGAGCAGAAAATGCTCATTATCGAACTTAGTCAAGGTATTACTGTAATGAAATTATACACCAAGTTTCATCACTCTCACTTAATTAGAACTAAAGTTATCGTGTCCCAAAGCATCAACCAATCAAATTGCTTATCTCTGCTTACTCTAAGCGGAAAATGCTCATCTTCGAACTCCATCAAGGCATTGACCTAATAAGCATATACACCAAGTTTGAACATTTTAACTCAATTAGAAGGAGAGTTATTGTGTTCCAAAGTCTCGACCAATCAAATTGCGTATCTCTCTGCTTACCCTGAGCAGAAAATGCTCATTATCGAACTTAGTCAAGGTATTATTGTAATGAAACAATACACCAAGTTTCATCAATCTCACTTAATTAGAACTAAAGTTATCGTGTCCCAAAGCATCAACCAATCAAATTGCTTATCTCTGCTTACTCTAAGCGGAAAATGATCATCTTCGAACTCCATCAAGGCATTGACCTAATAAGCATATACACCAAGTTTGAACATTTTAACCCAATTAGAAGGAGAGTTATTGTGTTCCAAAGTCTCGACCAATCAAATTGCGTATCGCTCTGCTTACCCTGAGCAGAAAATGCTCATTATCGAAGTTAGTCAAGGTATTACTGTAATGAAAATATACACCAAGTTTCATCAATCTCACTTAATTAGAACTAAAGTTATCGTGTCCCAAAGCATCAACCAATCAAATTGCTTATCTCTGCTTACCCTAAGCGGAAAATGCTCATCTTCGAACTCCATCAAGGCATTGACCTAATAAACGCATACACCAAGTTTGAACATTCTAGCTCAATTGGGAAGAGAGTTATTGTGTCCCAAAAAGTGTGACGGACAGACGGACAGACAGACAGACAGAAGGACAGACAGACGGACGAACCCATTTTAATAGTCCCCCAACTTTCTTCGAAAGGCGAGGGACAAAAAATTAACGGAAATAAGTGGTGGGAACACAGTATATCATCATGTCCCCACCACTAAAAAATTTGGTTGGGACGCGTCCCGGTGTCCCCACCGGGATCTGCGCCCATGATTCCAGGACGAAAAGTCGCCACTGTCGGTTGCATTCACGCTCGGCGTGACTGTACCAATAACAAATTAAATCTATTCTACTTTTCCCTTGCCACGAAACATAGATGTGCGTTACCGTTCGGTTATGGTTTTTTGCATAGGCTAAGCCTGTTCCCCATTCCACGGTGGAATTTTATGTGTATATATTTTGCTGAAGAATCGAGTGTGGCCGGATATCCTTCCATCGTAACTAATCAGAGACAGCAAGAGAGTGTGTGTGTGTGTGTGAGAGAGAGAGAGAGAGAGAGAGGGGAGAGAGAGAGAGAGAGATGAAATGGGGTTTAAAGTCCTACCCTTTTGCACCAAGCCTGGGCTAATGGAAGACGGGAGAGAGAGAGGGAGAAATGGGGTTTAATTTCTACTCGACACAAACTAGGTCATTTCGGGTATAACATATGGTTTAATTTTATTTCTATAATTTGCTAACACCCACGAGGTTGGACAGGCGATCCTACTCCCTTGCCAAGTACAACCGGGGATTCGAAACCACTCCAGTTGACTCAATGACTGGCTTTATGATACAGCACGCACGTTTAACCATTCGGCCATCCACCCCCACCACCAACCCCCTCAAGGGAAAGCACTTTATGAGAGTAAATTTAGCTACAGTATCTACTAAACTAATAATGTTATAGATAACTACTGCTTCGTGCATATGAAATTCGGTGTATTAAGGAAACTGTCTCTCTGGGCAATGTTTCGGGTTATTTATTATGGACGAATATAAAATCCCCTACTTTGCATCCAACTTCTGTCGGTTCCATCGCCAGTTATAGTGAACCTTTCTGCCTTTGGTGGGAATTTGGGTATAAAGAATGTATTGATAGAAAATTTCCAAAACAAATCCGGAGTTTTTGATTCTTTATACATGTATTTTGATTTAAAGCTTGCGGATGTGATTCAGACAAGTGTGGTATTTACATGTATACTTTATCATTATTTTTATTGATTTATTTATTGATTGAAGTATCTATTGATCTTTCGGAGATCTTGGTTTGATTGTTCACTGGAACCAAGACAAAAGTCTATTATGTCCATAATCATAAAAGGAGAAAATTTGTCAATAATCACTGAGAAGTAGAAAACCCAATATATCACCACATCTTAATGGCCCAATCTCGATAATAATTTAGAGATAAAACTGCTTAATTTTGTGCCTTTAGGTCCCGGGCAACTAACCCAATATACGTGATAAAATTAACGTGTAGGTGAAATTTACCTTTCGTGGGTCAAGCACAGTATAGACCTCTAAAGTAACGAATATGTTTCAGTTGTCATGATTGGTTGAGATATTCTTTTCTGCAGTGCATTGTATTCCGAAATTCTCATACTCGATTAACAATATTTTGTGTAATTGAGAGAAGTTAATTCCGGAAGGATCAAACGAGTATCCCACAGAAAGTGATGTTCAATTTTACACCCACCTGTTGTTCAGTTTGAACGAAAGAACCCTACCCTAACCCGTGCACACAATGGCGTACAAGATGTTAAACCCCACACCATTTTATAGTTTATTCTATTGACCTCCAAATTTTCGGAGTATAAAATTTTTGTAAGTTGTTCAAGGGGGGTAACTACAAATGTCTTACTTTGGAAAATCGGGATTCAGACTAATAATCTCTTCTCGTTTACTTCAATGTTTAATCCATGTCATTCCTCTTTTAAACACGAAGGGCATAACATTGTTACCATCTGATAGAAAATATTAAAGGAGGTTGACCATCCTAATTTATTTGTGAGTGATTTGCTTAGTTCATATCTATTTGCATCCGATTTCTACCGACCTAAAATCATGAATATTCTTGGCGGAAAACACTTTTTCGATTCTAGGACAAAAAGTCAACAAAATTTGTTATGCAAAATATGGAAAATCTCACTGCCAAGAATAAAAACAAACATACATCGCTGAACCTGTTTTGTAATCTAATAATGCATTACCATACTGTGCTCTGATTTTATAGACATCAGTATATTATATATAATATCAGGGGGTGCATATTCTGACTTATTTGTCGGTATATATGCAGTATACATACAGATGGTCCTTCTAACAATGGATTAAAAGCGGGCAAGTTAACAGCAAAACTAAATGCAACGAAAAGTGGTTCAATGTTAAACTTCTGTGTACAAACGGGGCTAATGACGTCTGGAATACGCCCACTAGTGTGATACGAGAGAATTTAGCCAGACAGCATTGCAACACCATTCATTTTTTTCGTCCTATCCAAATGAATAGACCTTCTTACACCGAGATCGAGATAGGGGACAAACTCTCACTAATTATACCCATTGTAGCTAAAGTGATTTTCAAGGTTCCTGATTTTCCAATAAAAGAACGTCTTGTTAGCTGTCAGCTGCCTTATATTTTCTGCCTTATAAAATCTCAATAATTTTTGTCATTACAAGTTCACGTGACGAAATATTTTGTACATTCATTGCACACTCATATTGCTTGCCCCTCAGTGTGGCTTTTAGAATTGATATAAAGCCAAGGTCTTTACAAAATTAACAGTATTCACTGCATAAAATACAGTACGATTGTATACGTCCTAAATATAAAAGTTGTGTATGGTGTATAGAGATGAAAACCACAGGAACGTTACTACGTTTTTTCAATGTTACAAAAACCCCATCTTTATATACAGCTAAATAAGATTATATATCGGTCACGCCTGCCAACCACGAGATGGGGTGTGTGACGATTCGCGTAGTACGGAGTAATCGTAAACAAGAAGGTTAAATGTAAAGCTATAAAAACACATAGATGTAATATTGGTCAATAGTTTCAAGTGGTTGATGACCTGATTTGAAGGGATGTTATTCAACGGGAACGAATATCATTGGCCGGTAAATAGATCGTGTAACGCCCTCAAAGTGAAATTTCCCGCCAAAAATCTGGTGAATGGGAAAAGTGACAAATTAGGTATGGGGTACGTAATATGTTGCTGCTTATAATGTGACATTGACCTAATTCAGCCCAAAACCACGCTTAATATATTTGTCGTGTAGTAAACAAACACACACAAAACACCCGAAATATCTTTTAATCGAAACTTTAGCGGTGATAGCCTTCAAATTGCTTATGAGTTGTTACATTTTATAAAGGCTGCATAGCCGGCACAATATCTGACGTAAATGCACTTGAAGAAATGGCATACTTGGTGATGTGGTCTTTATAAAAAAAAAACGATGTGAAGAAAAACAAATATAATCTTTGTGTATTGCTTTATTTGAAATGTAATGGAATGAAATGGGGTTTAACGTCCTACTGTTCTGCTCCAACATGGGGCTAATGAAGACGAGCATACGCCATACAGTATGCTGTGAGGGACATTTTGCCCGGGCAGCGGCACTATGGCCTACTTTTATATTGAATTCCAACTGCCAATGAATATTTTACGTGCACACCAATGTATGTATATACGGGTCCTCGGTATTTCGTCCCATCCGAACGACTTGACAGCTGTCGGAAAATCCCGATGAACTTTCTCGGCACCTGCTTTATTTGAACGTCAAAATTCAGACTGGAAAATCATATTACTTACTACCCAATACAAAAATATAGCACGTCTTTGAAAACAAGGCATAAACGGAATTTTTGCAAAATGGTTAAAAACTCTAAATAACCATTGTACCCCTTGATGCAAGGGTTAGAGGTGGAGAAGTGGAGCTTACATTTCAATATATTGGTTTGCACGCATGCGTTTGGGAGGGGGGGCGAAGAAAAATGTCTCAGTAATGGACCATCTCATTTAAAATACACGTAATGTAAGCCATGTATAATGGTATTTAGGAAGGCTGTGAACAAGATCTATTCCAGTCGACGTGGTCATATCTTATTTTTGTTTTTACATGCTAGGATCATCTAAATGACTGTTTTCATTACAAACATTTTTACACAATATTCCATTACTATAACGAATTGTGTGTGTGTCTTTTTCACAAGAAAAAAAAATGCAGGTGTCTTTTTCTCAAGCACAGCTGACATAAATATGGCGTTGAAGATGGTAACCAAAATAATTAACCCCGGCTATTTCTACATATCTAAATATACAAACGCCATCTGGTTGTCAGCTAAGTTATTTTGATAGTCGTGACACTACTTTAACATACACTATTATATATCTTTATATGTTCTATATTTGTTAGAAGTATATTCTATATTTCATTTACATTATTTACATCCTCTCGGCCGTATTTTTACAATATGGTTCTATATTATCAGCCAATATATAAGACAGTGGGAAATGTTTCTTGCTGGGAGACACAGTTACACTGGCGCTGACTCTCTAACTGGGGTGTCCGGTGGTTGATCCAGTGTTATCCGAGAACACTTCCTGTGATTTTTCCATCGTGCATTTCCGTCTTACCCGATATATACAGTTGTTTAAAGCAGACCGTGGGTTATTCAATACAGCTTCTAAATCCAATTTTAAAAACAATTATTATGTATTAAAAGAAACAACACCCTCTAAAAGTGTTAAATTAAAGTTGCTTGTTAAATGGTGATTTATAGCCATAATATTTCTCGGGGGGAAAAAGTGGATTTATAAAATGCGGGGTCGCGTCATACTCGTTGGACCTTTAGCTCTTAACGTAAATTCTGATGCACAAAAAAGTATATGTATTCCTTTGATATATTACCACCGTGTCTGTTAAAACCAAGTCATACCTATATTACAATAACTATTCCCGTCACTCTACTCCGTGCTTCAACCCCAAAACAATTTTTATACAATCAATGGCTAAGTAAGACGTTGGCTCGCTATCCTTTGGTTAGAGGACTCGATCCCTGTATTGAGCGAAAACGTCCTTTGGGTCTTTTCCAGTGTTGTTTCCTGTCAAGAACAGATGTCTAGTCGTTCTAATGGCGTGCACGGTAATGATACCTTGGTATTCGAATTCGACATAAAAGTGGACTGTTGCCCGGGCATAATTTCCGTCATAGCAGTGGGGCGTTAAACCCTATCCATTCATTTCATTTTCACCTTATTCTAATCAGTTTGTAATATTAATATTAGTATAAAATAAAACCTGAAATCTGTACATGACAGCTGTCACTCTTTATGACTCTTGACAGATCGTGTTAGAAAGATTTGTCGACACCCATGATGAAGATGTATATTTTATACTATCAAAATATATCGGCAGTTGTAGATAAACAGAATCAAATTAAAATCTCACGGATCGGTTAGATTTTTATTTTTTTTTTAATTTTTTGCCATAAACAAGACGATCATATACAGTCAGCGTGCTGTTAGTTCAAGGTTACAATGATGCCTTTAAGTTTTGAGAATATAACGAATGATAAGCACCATTCCAACCATTCCCCATCACAAAAGTTGGTCTAACGAGTAGGACGCTAAACCCCATTTCATTCACTAGGTCTATTAACGGTACGATATGCGACCGCCAATGGTCATATCATAATCAATTATACGTGTCTATTGAGAAACAGCTCTATTCTTTGAAGAGAGAGAGAGAGAGAGAGAGAGAGAGAGAAAGAGAGAGAGAAAGAGAGAGAGAGAGAGAGGTTTAACGTCCACTCGACACAACCTAGATCATTTCGGGACTAACATATGGTTTAATCTTATTTCAATAATTCGCTTGTGCGTAGCGGTCTTTAGCAGTGGGAGGAAACCGGAGTACCCGAAGAAAACCCACAAGACTGGACTGTTCTTTGGAACCTTAAAACAGACGAAAATCGTTCTAAAAGCACATATTAATATACTGTGAGTGTGTATAAAGTACTGCCTGATTTTATTTCATTTAACTTCGTGTGAAATGAATAACAATTTTTAAGTGGCTTTTAGGGACTGTGAAGAGCATATATCTGGATGTTTGTTAACAAGTACCATTGATACAGGAAGTTGCAATGTGTAAAGGTTAAAGAGCGACAGTGAAAAACGCCAATTGACTCAATGAAAGACCTTATGATACAGCGCGCACGTGCTATCCATTCGGCCATCAAACCCCCTGAATTGGAATAAATTAGAGTGTAAGGTAAAGGGCTATTAACGCAATCGTTGCATATTCTATGAGAAAGTCAAAACATAACTCATTCTATATCGTCTATTGCTTAAAGTGCTAATCCCGAATTTCATAGAATCTGAAAATTACAAGTTCGTATACGTATGAAATTTTAACGCCAAAATACAGAGGAATTGTGTATTTACCTTGTCTGAAAAGTTCAGTTCAAAATATTCAGTCGTTTGGACGTGAACGTCAAAATCGCACCACAATCAAATATCCGGACACTAGACTTTTTAAATAGTTGAACTTGATAAATGCGACTACATGCGATACCTATTGTACACTTCATAAATAGAGAGCTTGCGGCACGCAGCACTCAGCATGTAGACGCGTATTATCCAGGCACTTTTTAGGATGCAACCAAGACGCCGGTCTTCAAACACAGAGCAATACCGACAATTGGAAATTTTTTGAAAACGTATCACAACGCTTGAGGTAGTTACTAGGGGCTAAGTTATAAGTTATTAAAGGCCTTTCATACAAAATTAAGCAATTTTAAGCCCCAAAATGTAACTGGGATTATTCCTTTAATTATGGAAGCCTATAACTACCATTCATAATTTCTACTTTTCGCCCCTTCAAAACACGAAAGTCGAAAAGTAGAAAAATAGAAGTTACGACAAAATGTAAAGCGACAGCATGGGATACAAGCCAAAATGAACTCGAAAATAGAAAAAAAACAATTATCAGACATTTTTTGCAGATTAAATATTCCAGTTGGAGGAGAAAAAATGTGAATATCTTTCTGGAATAAAATGTTTTATCCATTTTGGCCGAAACAAATGAAGGCTGATTGTACGTATTCAAGTGTGATCTGGAAAGTAGAGACTACTACAACTTCCGAGGCGAAAAGTGGAAAATAAGAAATTAAGAAATATCGAGGTCGCTAATAGCTTGGCTTGGTTTACATGTTATCGCCTTCTCACTGACATCAATAAATACAAAAATATGACTAAGTCGAAAGTCGCCAAGACGGTATACAAGCCAAAATGCAAGTCGAAAATAAGAAATTAGGAAATAATGAGGGGCGCTATTAGCGACCTAGTTTTTTTCTTAATTTCCTATTTTCGACTTGCATTTTGGCTTGTATACCGTGCTGTCGACTTACATTTTGTCGTAACTTCTACTTTTCTACTTTTCGACTTTTGTGTTTTGAAGGGGCGAAAAGTAGAAATTATAAATGGTAGTTATAGGCTTCCATACTTAATAGGGTGCCATGGAATTGGCAATTCTCAACGCTGATGTAACCTTGTTTGCTTCCCTCACTATCTATAGATCAATTTACATTTAGAATTTTCCTTATGTATATATATATATGTGTTTGTACATAACTATATTTTGTAACTATGGGTCTTAGACCTCCTTACTGGAATAAACTATTTATTTATTTATTAAACCAAGCCAATGTTCGTAATGTCTGGCCATGCTTTATGCCTTCTAATTTGGCCTAAATTTCGACTTAATGAGAGCTAACGAATGCGAAATTGATCGGAGGAATTCAAATATTATATAACAACTCCTAATATACTCAAATGGGGTATTTCACGTCCGCTTCCAAGTGGGTGATATCGCAGACAATATGAATCACCAGTTAAAATATTGCTTAGAAATTTTATATTAAACTAACATTTGAGATTTTTTTTAAAAAAATGACATTGATTATATTCTGGCGTTTCTCGCACGACGATCAAAGTGGGATTCAAGTGGAATGTTTTTGTGTTGAAATGTTACAGAGGATCGGGTACTTATTCTTGAACAATGTTAGGTTATAAGTTTACAGTTAAACAATAACGTGTACGCAGCGTCATTACAAAAATCACGCCTTGGTTTTTTGATGATTCCAGTAAAAAACCAATTAGAGCAAAACACGTGTTAAAGATGTTCCCTGGAGCAAGTCTGACTGTACAGTGTATATACAGATTATTTGTTTTAACAGCCGCTTCTATTATTAGCAGGTGTGCATTAATTTATAGATATAACCAACTGGTAGTAACGCTCATAAATGACAGGTGAAGGGGGACATTTTGTAGCTGCAAGGCCTGAAGTACCTCAATATGAAATATGAAGTCATAAATGATAATCAACAATAATTCTACTCTAACAGACTCGTTATCAGCTCTTCCCGGGGCTATGTATAAAATCTGAGTCGGCTTTGTAAAGGATGGTTTTAATTTATAATCTCATCATGAAACAAAAGAGATCCACTTATTAAAATAATTTCCCATGGTTTGGATCTGAAATAACTGTCATCGAGAGCAGATGTCATTACTAATTATAGGTGATGAAAGTCACATGCCATCAACGTTAAATAAAGTCTATCAAAATATAGAAAATAGATTTAATTATGTGTCATGGAAACTGACATTTTGAATAATATTTCAGATGAAAGCCAGCAAAAAATCCATAAAGTATAAAACATATTTATCTTTGTCTTTCGATTAATAATTCATATTTTACAACCTGCATTATTTCGCCTCCAGATATTATTGCCAAGTTTGGGTGGACATTGGCAAACCTAATGTTATTATTGCTGGCAAAAAAACAAATATCCCTATAATGAATAAAAATATTAAAGTGTTATAAAAAAAAAATATGATATCGTACTTTTAAAACATGTACCACCTTGCAGGAATCGACTATGACGACATCGCAGCCATATTGGAATTGTGACTATCCGACAATCTATACGCAATTGTCCAAGGAAAAGCATGGCAAGTTCCGTGTCGATCGTACATGAATTGACGGATCCATAAACTTTCCAAGGGCGTCGCCCCGAAGAACAACAACTACGATATGAGTGCTGCTTGGTGACCTGTTTGTGGTCCAAATATATAGACTCAAACCATGTAAGTAGATTAAAGAATAGTTCCATTGAAATTTTATATTATTGTAGCCTTTCTATCCGTCAGTATCCCCGAACACATTTCCAATAAATATTTTGTGGTCTAGTATGTGTCGAAATTTCTAAATTAATTTTCTTTTTCCCACAAATTTATTCTTGACAGTTTCTTTAGTTGTTAGCTCCGGAATCCCTAATTCTCATCAACTCTATGCTTGATGCTCTCTTTATTTCCTTATGTTTGAAAATAATTCTAAATATTCACCAATAAAACGTCCGAATCTAAAGCCCCCCCCCCCCCGCCCCGAATGGTCACACATTTGGTTCAAAACATTATCATGCCTTTGCATGGCGATATTCATGTGTATGATTTGCCTTGACTGTTTAATTTGTAGCTGCATGTTTTCTCATACCACTAACTGAAATGAAATGGGGTTTAACGTCCTATTGTTCTGCTCCGAACTGGGCTAATGAAGACGGGCATACGCCATACAGTGTGCTATGAGGGAAATTTTGCCCGGACAGCGGCACTACGGCCTACTCTTATATCTATTTCCAAAAGTGACCTTTATGTGCACGCCATTGTGTACATGGGAGCTCAGTTTTTCGTCCCATCCGAACAACTACATGTAGACAGCTGTCCTTGTCAGCCCCCCCCCCCCCCCCGTTCCGCATCATTGACAAGGTGGTACCACGCCGAAAAAACTGGGTGAACTTCCTTGTGGTTCGTTCAGTCGCCTTACAAAATGACATGGTCGTTCATGTCGTTCAGTCGAATTGTGAATCACTATGTACATAGAAAGCAAATTCTTTATACTATATATCTTTGGTGTCTTCACAAGATTATACGACTCATTCAAGGGGAATAATTATTATCGATCTGAATAATGAAAACAACAACACCAGACCAGATGATGACTTTTACTGTAAAGTCATTAACATAAGCATAACGTTTCTAAAAAAGGTGAGCAAGGGTTATAATGCAAGAAGCTATAATTATCGGATTTTATTTAAATACAATATCCTCCTTCGTCTCACTATTTGTAACCATAAATATATTTTTAAAAGGTCGGATGTAATCTGTCAACATGAAATTTTTTGATCGAATGATAACTATTTTAGTTAGGTTAGGGCATTCACAAGATTCTTCAAAGCCAAGAACGGGTCATTCCTCCACAATTCTTCGTTTCAGTTACTAAAGATATTTCATACAAATGTAATGACACCCTTCTACCGTTAGAGCGTTCAAAAAATTCTACATTAAAGTGAAACAAGGAGGCATAATTCTAAAAGTGATTGTACGAGATTCTAACTTCTACGGTAAGGGCGTTCACAAGGTTTGCAAAAGCAAGAAATATAAAACTTATTACCGGAGTGTGTTGTCTGTAGAGTGTGTCCAGTATCCACAAGAAACTGTTAACCACGCGAAGGACGGACTAAAGGGCAGACAAGGGGAGGGGGGCAATAACCACCACATTCCAATGGAGACGTATTCAAATTCCACACATCTAGAACGTCTTTCCTACAGCAGTTTGAAATAGGTTCAACATAAGGACGTGGGCTTTAAAGTTGATAGTTGACCCCCTAATGTCATTATGTTAAGCTTTAAGATTATAACAACCAAGAAAAGGATACTATTACTTTCTATAAACCATTGTGTCACAGTTACATTATAAACCACGTTATAGATGGAAAATGTCAAGCAATAAGACTAAGGGACAGAGAGGTCAACATTTTCGGCGACAACCCGTCACATTCCCTTCCCCTGGCTGTCATTTCGGAATGAAAGACACGCTTCTCAGGGGATCGGGTAACCAAGATGGGGTTGTGTTATCAGAAATTCATTTGAAACACGGAAACCTAATATATAAATTGATAAAAACACTGCGTGATTGATAATCATGTTAACTAAGTTTTAAATAATCTTGGAACTAACGAATCAGAACCCAGCAAGTGAAAGATAATCCGAGAAAGGCACATTAACTTGATAAATTAACCTTATTTGAACTGATTATCCCAAAAATAGTTTTCTACCATTTGCATTGATTACACATGTATTACTGGGTTGTAGTATTTTTGATTATAGAAATATCACAATATGAAATTATTTACAGAGTACGTGAATGCTTGAATAAATACTTTTGTCCGCTAAACAAATGTAAAAGTTGCGAAATTGACAATTTTAAGTCCATTGCCTCAATCGTATCCCCTTGAATTTGCATTTACACAGACCTAACTGTCAAAAAATAATAGTTCAAACCCATACAAACTATATCAGAATCCAAAAAATATCACCATGCAAAATACGGAACTAAAATAACTATCATAATTTGACCGACGGATGTGGAAGTACACCGGCGAAGTTGTGTCTCAAAAACTCTGGGAAATAATTTCTGGTAGGGTATTAAACTAATATGCATGGACTGCTAGGGCAGAAATCAATTTTATTTAAATTCTATAAATTTAATGTTGGTAAACAATAATGATGGGTTGCTAAACATCTAAACTATATATATAGTATAACGGCACGTGTATTTCAGCGATTGGCGGGCAACTTCACAACTGTCTTAAAACCCACAGCGAGGTTCTTTGTATGCATGAAATGAATAATAATTTTGACTGGACATAAAATAATGATGATTATAAATATAGATTTCGGTAATACATCTTTATATTGACAAGAATCACTATCTGTGAACATGCTTTATTAAAACCAGCTGGATATGTGAAGTAGGTACTATAGAAGTAACGTGCATGAGTACTATAACAAAGTTTATTGACAACGCCAATTGTGAGTAAAGTGTGTTGAATATGGATATAATAAAGTTATATGAACATATGACAACATTTACCTAGCTTGTCATATGTCAACACGTGTTAATAGTTAAAGTATTCATGCGTGTAGAATGTAGACCACAAACAGATGGCTGTACCTCAAGTATTGTAATTTACAACACATTATAGTAAGTCAATCAAAATATGATTGATTTCAAATATTTGTACATCTGTGCATGTGATAAATATGCTAATTTCACACACGCGCCGTGTTTATTACACGTCAGTCAGGCCCGATACCAATCATAAATTTACATCAGTAGCTTCAACACTTTTAAACGTACACCTGATTATACAGTTGTTCATTAATTTACTTTTGGACAATTTTTTGTTTAAATTTGCTTATATAGATGTGTTTATTAAAGCACCATTTTAATTTTTTTTATTAATTTAATCTCTTTCAAATGAAAAAAAAATCCAAGCGATTTGATACATTTGACATTTTCAAGAAAATTAGTAAGTTGTCTTATTCAGGGGCGGATCCAGGAATTTTTGCAGGAGGGGGTTTGCCAGGTTTTCTGTTACGGAAATCTGCCATCATCGTCTCTAGATTACATAGGCATACATACAAATTGAGTTTTTTAAACACAGGGATCATTTTTATACTGATGTAGGATCACTTTGTGACGTAATTTCATTGATGCAAGGCATTGGTTTTTTTCATGTAGCTGAGCAGGGGCGGGGGGGGGGGGGTCCCACCCCCTCTGGATCCGCCCCTGTTATTAAAAAATTAGATAACATTTAAGACCTAAAGAAAAGCTTGCAATAGCCAGATTTAGCTCTAGCATAATGCATATTGAAGCCGTAGCACGATTGGTCTAGAAATATAGGACTTTAAACCCTATTCCATTTTAAAGCTAACGGTGATTAGAATTTTAGCGCTGTGCCGTTTCAGAAAATGGGATATGGTACACAATTCAAGCAGAATTTATTACGTTAATCGGGACATTTGAACAGCTGAAGTAATTAATATATACATTGTAGGTGGAGGTGATAAGTTATTGTGCGTTTAATAAAAAGATGTATAATATATGATATACACTGTACTCGTAAGTGGTGTCAGGAAGACAAAAGTATATCGTATCCTGTTTTATATAATGACTATACTATTAGCTATGACGTGTGATAGTTTAGTCTGGAATTTCAAGAGCCGAGGCTAATCTGGAAAATAATCAACTATGACAAGAAACTCTGTATAGAGAGGGTTTGACAATAGTCTAGAGCCAGGCGTATTATATAATAATACAGACGACAACGTCGTGCTTCTGGATATTCGGATCTGAACATTAATCTTCGGATCTCGTAAATCTATAATTTATTATAAATCAAAAATGAAATGAAATGGGGTTAACGTCCTATTTTTCTGCACCGATTGGACCGTAATACGCCATACATTGTGCTAGATGAAAAATATATAATATATAATCTTTGGTACAACACAATATATCAACTGATGAGTATTTTTGAATACATATTGGAGGAGGAGGGGTGACAATAGATATAATTTTATCTCCCATTCGACCATTCGAAAAGTTTTGGTCCGTAACACAAAGCAGATATTACTCTTGTATATTATGGTTGATATGGCTATCAATACATGGCTATCCATACTGCCAAATGATATGGTCGCTTTTCCATTTGTCCCTTCCAATACCATAGATGCCACAGATGTCTATTCGTGTATTCTTAAAGTTGACCGATTTGTCACTCGCAAAAAGTGTACCCAAATTTGTCCATTATTGCCTTTAACAGTTTAACGCCCTTGCAGCGAAGATGGGTAAGCCTTAATTTTGCTTAACTGTCAGAAAAAAGTGATGCATTGACTTTTAAATCCTAACCTCTAGTTTAAATACTTCAAACAGTAGTCTATCAAGGACAAGACGGGTCTGTAATTTCAGATTTCCGCAACCCGAGCCCTGTTACCTGCCATTATAAGGTACAACTGTGTAGAATTGAGGTAAAATAGTTATTATTGTGTACGATTGGCACGATTGTCCACTAACGATATTCTGGCATGTACACGGGTAAATCAGGGGTGACTTGTGGAATTGGTGGTGTCTTTTTATACATGTTGGTAAGCGATTAAGCCCAAATGATCACCAAGTATTATCGGCTAGACGTTTGTTGGAAAGGGGAGAGAGAGAGAGAAATGGGGTTTAACGTCCACTCAACACAAACTAGGTCATTTTGGGACTAACATATGGTTTTATTTCAATAATTCGCTTGCGCGTAGGGGTCTTTAGCAGTGGGAGGAAACCGGAGTGCCCGGAGGAAACCCACGAGGTTAAGAAGGCGCCCCTATCTCCATGCCACATACGCTCACACCAGGGCTCGAAACCACAGCCGCAAGCCAGAGGTGACCGGCCAGCTAGAGGTCGAAGCGCGGCACTCTAGTCGACTAGGCCATCCCAACCCCCCTTGTTGGAAAGGAAATGAAATGGGTTTAACATCCTACTTTTCAGTACCGACTGGACTAATGAAGACAGAAATACGTCATCCAGTGTTGGGCGATGGAAAATTTACCCTGATAGCTCGTTGGAAAGGGCCATATCATCGTGTTTTACATTTAATGGCGTTGGGAAAGTTTGTCTAATTTAACTAGTTATTAAGTTTCCTTAAGTTGAAAAATAAAAAAGCATGATTTTTGTTGGACAATTTTACCAGACCATAGCCTCATTAAACGATGGTAAAAATTGTAAAGAGTTATCCCCCTTGCAACGGTATACTAGCACAGACGCAGCTTCAGAAGGCATGTCAATAATTGCACCAGCTGGGTAATTGAAGCCATACATTGATCATACGCTATATGCAATGTTCTGTGAAGAAAATTTGGCATGGACATAGAATGAATTGATTGATCGATTCGTTTTATAAGGATGTTTTGCCAGATATATACGCGGTTTTAAATGTTCTCCCGGTACGTGGTAACGATATTTCTAAACAATTACCAGATGCTTATCTGGTCATGCTGTAATACGATGTGCACGTCTGCGGCAGTGCAGGCAGTTTAAATCTCAGGACAGTGTTATTCGTAAATACGAATAGCGATTACCTTGTAACCACAGTGTTTACGAGTAATGATTACGCCGTAACAATACTGCATTTATGAATACTAAACCCAATCCAGTACCCTCGTAGATACTGTATAAACGATATAGAATTATCTTAACCGTACCACGGGCTAACTGTTATTGTGATTAGTCTTGCCTTACCCTAGTGTGGTTACCAATAACCACTCCCAATCTATAAAGGTGGTATATCAGATTGATTATGAACCATGTGTCTCGCCAGGCGTACTGTCGGTACATGTACACGATCTCCTTGAAAGCAAGATATCTGGGCCCTGTTTCACGAAATTTTAACTTAAAGCCCCAATAACACTCTTGTTGTAACTGAAAAATATGTCCCAATCTTCATTCTGGTCAACAAATCGTATTATTTTACAATATTCCAATTAAATGATGATATAAATTTCATCTTAACACACCCAATTTAGAAAACTGGAAAAATTCAACCAATTGATTTGAAAAGTCTAACGTAGGCCCCAGTTTTGGTAGGGAGGTTCTCATTTGTTCTAGTTTTTCGCTTATCGTTTCCAATCATCTGACCATTGGACCCATAAACTTAGTTTATTTGTATTGTAGAGGGAGATATCTAGTATTCCATACAGCAGTGGTCATGTAGGATATATACATATTTTAATAACTTCCTGTCATATTGACCAGCTGTCAACTGTAAAATGTCAAGTGAAACCTACATGATGTTTATTGATATGTACATATATAGATATATAGGATTGTCAACGACAAAGAGCGTTTGTCTGCGATATAACCCTCGGTGGAAGCGGACGTTATGCCGGATACACACACTTAAAGGGACAATCCCGATAAGAACAGAGTCTCAAAAATTAAAGTCCGAGTATTTATGAAATTTATGGACCAAAATATAGTGGCATGGTGTATTTACCTTGTCTCAAAATTTCAGCTCAAAATATTGAGTCGTTTGGACGTGAACGTCAACACTGCTTATCCGGACACGTAACCCTTTTAAGATTTCGGGTCAATTTTTTCATTGGGTGACCTGATAATCGATTAATGTTTCTTGAGAGGTCTATACAGTGAATGACCCATGCCCTGTACTTGATAACAAAAGGTAAATTTCACCTACATATTATTTTTATAGCAAAAAGTCTGGTTTTATCCAGATACTGTATAATAAAACGTTCTCCATTTCCAGATGAAGACTGTCAGGTTTAAGTTATTTACAAGCGTATCACAAATAACGGGTTAGTAGGTGGGCCTTAGGTTATGGATTTTAAAGGATTTTAACACAAAATTAAGCAGTTTTATTCCCCAAAAAGTTATCGGGATTGGCACTTTAAATACCACCACAGCACGCCCACACCAAGACCGTAAACACCGGCTTAGTGAACGCATTGAATGCAAATAGTGCCGTAGAATATGTAAATGTCTAAATCTAAAGCGAGTTGGACTTGATGGGTATGGCGCTAGCTCTCTTACCCGCGCTCCGTCCCGGTGTTGCTCAGTGATGCAAGGCGTAGTGTATAGAGTACGCTCGTCTTCATTATGCCGGTTGGTGTAGAAACGGGGGATGTTAAACCAAATTTAATTATATAGACTGGACAACTTCTTTAATATACTGGATTCTTCATCGCGACTAAAACTACCCAGACAAATATGTCGAAACATCGTCAATTACATTTCTTGGGTCTTTCCGTAAACACGATCCAACATTGGTTGAGATTTGTTTGATCAAGGAAAAATGGTTGGAAAATGGGACTGACATCATTCTTTTTTTTTTTTAAATGAAAACTCATATGTCCTCTTGGGAGATTTTCATCATATAATTCTGCTAGATGGTTACTCCTGTAAGAGTCCATGTCTGATCTTGTTTTCTCGGGTGGCTCTCATTTTGTATGTCACATAATTATCAGCAGCTGCACCACATGACGTATATTATACACACGATTAGCTTGAGATCTTGGGAACATTTCAACAACATCATACCAGTCTAAAACTGGTAAAGATTGTTAGGAAAACAATCCGGAAAACCATGCACTTGTCCTTCCTTTTGTCAAATTTTGAACAAGTTTGTGACCGTGGCATTTCATTTAAATCGAATTTGATACATGTTTATAATTGATGTAAATTATTTGTCTTTGTTTGAACATGATATATGTTAGATATGCGACAAGATAATTCGAACACGCAATTTGTATTTTATAATTTATTATTGCTCAATTAAGATATTAACTGGAGAAGCTACTTCCACTAAGAGGGACTTTCGAATTGTTAATAGATATACAGATGTGTCCACCATGGTCAGGAGCCACGGTGGCTCAGTGAAAAAGACGTTGGATCGTCAACCTCGGGTCTCGTATTCGATCATCAGAATTTCCGCGGTGGTTCTCCCTTGTCACGGATGCAGGACGAAAGATCGAGATCCCGTGTACACATTGGTGTGCTGCTGTTCTGGCCGAATTACCTGTATAGAAAATTTATGTGTCTGTATCACCTTAGAAAACAAAATATATATTTATATATTTAAATTTATTCTCCCAAATGAATATTTTATGATGGCTTACACAAAATATATGGTTGGTCTTATCCCCAGAACAAGTAAATGTGTTTGACTGATTTAGGTATTTAAATGATAAGTGTTTTTTTAACATGTCAGATTTAGTAAATGGATGTCTTATGTCAAACCTATTTGTACGAACACCAGTAACAAAAAAAAAATATACGATGGAATGTCCATTTTCTACTTGAGATTGATAAGTTTACACTGTCAAATACACGTCCAATTACCCTAAACCCATACATCATAGCGGAAGTACGCTGATGTCTGCCAATGAAGAATTGTACATGTTATGCAGAGTGTTTAAAAAAGCGGTTGACAAACTTTTAAATAAATTTTTTTTATTGTCGCCAGCCATTTTGGTTCGTCTGTTCACAATTTCTTGGGTACACTCAATATGTTTTAGTTTTAAAGATTTAATTAACTGTTTGCTTAACCATAAAATGAAATGAAATGAGATGTCCTACTTTTCTGCACCAACTCAGCTGATGAAGACGGGCATACACAGTGTGTGTTATGACACATTTGCCCAGCCAGAGATTCGAATTGTCCACGCCAACGTTAACATGGGACCTCGGTTTTCGAACCATCCTAATGACAAGACACAGACGGATCCCCCTTGTCAGAGCCCCAGCACTATCGGTCAGGGGAACGTTCTTGAACAACACCGGGCTCGAGTCCCAGATCTCTCGGTTAGTGACCCAGACCTTTGATCATTGAGCCACCGTAACTCCCTTGATTATTTATCCATACCGACGAAGTCAATCGAAACGGACTTAGCTGTTTATAACCTGAAGTGGACATGACTAATCAATGCGTGTTGTTTATCTGAGGAGCATGATGTAGTGAATAAGACTAAATACCCTGTTTTAAAAAGAGCAGTTTCTATGTAAATGGAAATGACATGAAATGGACTTTAAGACGTGGATCCCAGGTTTTTAATGGTAGAAATCTATTAACATCTGATTTCCTCGCGATTAACGTAGCTAATCTATCTTTGGCATTAAAAACACGAAATAAAATTTAACATTTACCCATTTCAATCAATATTAACGCTGTTACCTTAAAGTGAAAATATGGTATGGTCACCTATTATCAAATATTTACGACAAAATGAACATTTTAAATAAAATCAGTCTGCGATCGTGTTTTCTCTATGCTTTGTAATGAGACGTGCATGTACGTGATTAACGAGGCAAAAACTGTGAAACCGGACTGTCGATGTTGACTGGACTAACGAGAGGAAACGACTGTCATTCAGTTTGGACTGCTCACGTAAATCAAAAAAGTAATATGTGCTTTTCGGTCCATTTTCGGTACCAGACAATAAAGATTTAGATTTATGTCTCTTACCACACAGTTCATGTGCACACATCAACTAGAAACCGGAGCTTTCAAAATATTTCTGTGTAGCTTGCTTGCTGGAATTAATAATATATTTATGCAAACCTGTTGATACCATTCAAGGTTCGGATAAAATCTCCCGTCAAAAGTCAAATTTAGTAACTCACTTTTTGTTCAAATTGAATTTGAGCCAAATTTGTTGTTACTGGGTATGTGCTTCCTGTTGTTCTAATCTTTTGATTTTGTAAGCAGTTAAACCCATGACACAACCTAGCAACTTCCTTCAATTGCCTAGTATGCCACAGAAAAAAATAGTAACACGTTAGACAAATCAATGGATAGATAAACTGGGGTTTAATATTCATTCATTATGTTTTCATTTATTTTTTCAAAATAAGAAAAAAGTGAGTTACTAGGTGTTGCATTTTCACAGTAGAAATGTCCGTCTTAATTTGTCTAGTCGAAACAGAAAAGCAGGACGTTATATCTTTTTCAGTTCGGTTATAAAATGGCAGTATAATAATATACGGGCTTAATTTTTATAATGTTGGGTATGTAGAGTTTTCTGGCAACCAATGTTTTTATATTTTGCGCGGGTTCTTTATTAGATTATAATCTTTAAGACCTAAAGGCGTTTCCACCAAAACTCTTTTCCGGCGATCCACGTGTTGAGTGGAGTTAGAAGGGTATCATTTATAAATGGTCAAATATTATACTAACGCCAAATTATCGCGTGGAATGTAAGCCACATGTAAGGGTCAAATCTACACTGGTCAACACGAGTCGTGGAAACTATAATTAACATATGTATGGGAAGATAGACATAGCTGTGGTCAGCAAAACAACTCCTACATCTAGGTCAAATAAATAAAATGTTTATATCCAACAATTGAACAAGGCTGACCCTGAGATTCATTAAATTGTCCCATTACAACCCTCCTAAAATATATATAATTATGACTTTAATATGGGCTGTGATGTGACCTTTTGTTAGCCTCTTGTAGAAAGAAAGATCACAGTTAGGTGAACTCATTGTCCGGGGAGAATGGGTAGTTATACATGTACGCTCTGTGGTGGACAATAATTTTCAAATCATGTGGAGTTCTGAAAAACAAACTGCCAGGATGTATGTCTATAGGTAACAAAGAGATAAGTGTCCATGTGGTAAATTACCAGGTTAGTTGACAAGACATGAGAGTTTGTTGACCGCAACCCCCATGTTTTGTTAACAAGGAAGAGTGTCTAGCCCAGTGGAGTCCAAGGTTATTTTTCTTTTTAAATAATATCCCCCGCAAATAACAAATTCAAGGTAACTAACTATTGAAGAAACGGAATTTCATCGCTCATACACGAGATCTACCATGCAACAGTTTAACCAAAACTGTAAGTGCCCATAGATGTCCTCAGTAAGCATATCCCCATTCTGAAACTGACGTGCATAAAAATGGTGTGAGATAAATGGGAACCGGAGTGGAATAAGTCAATACTTTATTTTGGCTCACGCCGAGATCTATGATATGAAATCAATTGAAATGACATGGGATTTAGCGTCCTACTGTACTGCTCCGACAGAGCCCGTGAAGACGAGCATACGCGATACAGTGTTCTATGCGGTAAATTTTGTCCGGACAGCGGCACTACGGCCTACTCTTAAACCAACTGCCAGTGAATCGTTCACGTGCACGCAATGTATCGTCCATTCCTAACTACTAGTATAGTAAGTCATTATATCAAAGATAAACTTTAAATGGGTGTCCCTTAACAGGCCCTCTGTTCTACCATATGGACGAAGGAGAACCAAGTCGGAAGCTGTGAGATGACTGCATAACAAAAGATCAGCAATTTGCTAAAATACGACAATATGATGACATATCTATTGCTTCTTTAATTCCCAAAATATTTTGTTCGGGTTAAAGATAAAACAAATATGGCCCCTTTATAGCTCACATCCACATAAACCTGCTGCGTCTCCACATATTTTGTGTATCCGGGAATTAACTGGACAATAAAACCAACCATCCTTTCATAGAAAACTAGGAGGTTAAGGAGATTAACCGTTATCATTTTATAAACTTAAAGAGTCAACAAGTCAAAGATTATTGAATTCTATTATTTATATACTTTACGAGAAATCACATCTTTATGGTCCAGTAATAGTCCCTTATATTTCCTCTGTTTATGTGTTTTATATCCCATAGTCTACTCATTTACACTATGGGTGGTATCATCTTTAAATCCTGCACCGTGAACACCAGTTTAACTAGCAATAAATACCACATATACATGTAGCACCAATATCAACCATATTAAAAGGATAAATGACTCTATTTGACAAATAGACAAACAATGATATAAGGGACCAGCACTCCACGTATCTGCAACTGTGAAGGGGGGAGCTTCGTAAGTCCTAGAAATACACGTATACGTAAATTATTTAATTTTGGCCAGGCAAACCTTTATAACGCGTATATAAATGTAGATAATCGAAATGTTAGAATACTAATCCATTTACGTGCTGTAACCTCTGATGGTTCTTAGAATTACCACTGTGGTACAATACGAGGTCCATATCTAAATAAAGGGTATATACTGGAAATCTGGTCCCTAAGTCTCGTGTATCCAGAAGAGATAAACAGTATACGGTATTAATGTCATCAAATAAATCAGGTTTCTCTTCAATCTCTCATTCGCCATTGTTTACATGATTAAAATCCCAACCTCCGTCTATTCTTGTGGTAAACTGGAGATTATAATAAAACAAAATAAAATATATTGGAATACACGCCTTATCTAGTTTCACAAAAAATACGCCAGATCTGGGGAAGCTAGAAGGGTCATTGGTATTGGTTTCAGGTATTCTATTTCTATGTAGGTTTTTTTGTTTATTATTTGTTTGGTTCTGCCGGTAATGCTATCTGGTCCATGAGAAGTAGGCAAGCTGTGACAAGTGAAACATTGTTAGCGATTTTCACATAACTATTCACAACCTAACATATCTTCGAATTCCAAATCTATGGTGGAATTAGAGATTTGATACTTTGTTATTTATGTGGGGCGTGCTCTATCTCTACATATGATTTAGATAATAAAGAGTAATCTAATGTACAAGAGAAAGAGAGGGAGAAAGAGAGAGAGAGAGAGAGAGAGAGAGAGAGAGAGAGAGAAATTGCTCAGAATACTCCAGAGACAAACTAAAGTCAATATTTCGTGATAACGTGAAAATTTAACAAAAGACAAAGAGTATCAACACTGCGTTTATGGAATAAAGACGGTCGCTGTTCTTGAAAATTACCATTACATTTTTTTCCAATCTTAAAAAGATGATGAAAAGATTAAGTCTCTTTGATTCTAAGTATGTAAGTATGTTGATAAGTCTACTAAAGTCAGTGTTTCTATAGCCATGTATGTGACTGTATAGGTTTATACGGTACATATATAGTACATGTGAAACCAATTACAAAGCTGTTTATTTTTAATCTTCCGGATATCAAACAAAAAATCATCTTGGTACACTTAAAACGTATCAGTTGATCAGTTAGGCTTTTATAATAAGCAGTTGCCGTTCCTAAAACTTTTATTTGAAATCCAGAAATAAAAATAAATTCATGTTAATTACTGAGGTAAAAAAAATATGTGCAAAGTTTTCTTCATTGTACGTTGGAGGAATGCACCCTAAGTTCGTTATGTGATTACATAAAACACCAAGGGAGAAATATTTTAACCTTGCATTATACCCTGAACAGATTCTGATTCTTTTTTATGATGTTATCATATTTGGATTGATAGGTTGAACTACAACTGTATAATGATTCGGTTGAAATACTTGAATAATCGAGTGTTAATTTTAAAACTATTTTAGGAATTGTGCAATGTATGGAATGTACGTTTTTATTTATTTATCTTAACTTTTACACATCAGTGTGATTAAATGAGTAAATAAATTCGTTTATTATTTGCTGAACTGGATTCCCCTAAAAAATTTTAAAGCTGAGCAGCGTCATCTTTTGCGTGTTTAAAAGGAGATAGTGACCCAGACAGACTTAAGAAACGGATTAGCCAGAAACAATAAACAATAAATCTGGCTTAGTGTTGAAGATAATAGAACTTTTGAACTCTTAAACACAGGGGAATTTATAAACTTACTGCGAACTCTTGGTCGTTCTGCAAAAAAGAAACCAAATTGTCCATGAAAACAAGACGCGGGCAATTAGATGAAGATTAAACGACCATGGTGTTTTTTCTTCTGTTTTGAATACACTGATCACTCACCACGATTAGAGTCAATGCACATGAAAAATAAAGTAAGCGTGAGGTTCACTTTAATAATTTAAAGAGAACTATTTGGTGGGCGATGTCTGGAGAAAGATCAAAGTCGTTTGAGTTGGCCAGTTGTGGTGAAAAGGATCTCGGGTCAAATTCTACAAGAAACCTTCGTCTTTTTGATACACCCTACGTGCTGATAGGTCTTTAAAGGTTGGCCTGTTATACCAGTTACTTAGCAAATAACTAACAGCATTGCAATCCCTTGTCACTCAAACCAGACTTTGTAAGTTTTCTACCTAATATGACTTACACTAGAATGATAGTTGGCATCTTGTGGTGATTCTTGTTCATTTGAAGATATTAGGCTACATAAAACAGACCAAAGCATTCTTATTGTACATTTGTAAGTTAATAGTTACTGACAGTGACATTTTCACATGAACAATGCAAAATGTAAGATTTAAATACAAGAACAGTTTTTAAATAAATAATGAAAAATGAATTTCAGTCAAATTACTTTATTCTAAGCGAAATTATGAATGATTGGGTTTTTGACCAGAAATAGTCTCGATTTTCAAAACAAATTGCTACGATAATAATCGTAATGCAGATATTGCCAACCCTGTTTAAACCACTTAATATCTGAGTCAGTCGATGGGCATGTCATGTGAATAATGGCTAAATTCATGCAAGAATTTATAGATCTATTTTGAATACTAAATTCTTTAGAAATCACTATACCCCAAAAATTATCTAATAGATAAAATATGAAAGTTAAATTCTAAAACTCTGGATGACAACTGGATGGTACAGCAATCTTCCATCTTATCTCTGCTAGAACTCTGATTATTTATTTTTATCGGTTCAAACTTTTTACCACCATGTTAGATATAAACAAATTCTTCTCGCTAGAAGCTGGATAGATATTTATCAAAATGTCAGATCTAAAGCCAGGGGTCGACAACATTTTCTGTTGTATGTCACAGATAAATATTCAATGTTCCAGACCTCCCGCGATTTATACATATTTACTTACATTTCTACCACAATATTTATCATCAGACGGCTTGCAAATTTAAGCACCGTTACTACAGAAAAGCGAGATCCCTAAAAAGTGAGAATCATGCTTTTAAAAAAACTCGGAACACCCTGGCTGTGAGCTCTGTGTTCGAGCCAAAATATTCTGCGGTCTTTACTATACAAAGCTTATACAAAAATTCAGTATATAAACGTCATTAATTTCTATTGAATAAAAGGTCAAATATGAGTAAATTTCGCTTAATCTGCAATAAGCATTTTAAATTTAAACAAGGGAGTCGAAATGAAATGGGGTTTAACGTCCTACTGTTCTGCTCCTAAACTGGGCGAATGAAGACGGGGGAGTCGAATTGATTAAAAAGGTCATTATAAGACTAACATATTAAAACAGTCAAAGAATGATAAATATACTTTACTCTGAATTACCGTCTTGCCTATGGATGTAAGTATTGCAGGCAAATAACACAATTTCTTTATCTATTTATTTTTTTTTACATGGGCGGGGTACCTGACAGGATAATACAGTCCACTCCCTATTTGGCATTATCTTACTAACTGCAATATGCCCAAGAGAATGTGATTGCAACAATTCTTAAAGCTTTAACACCCTTTATTCTATTTTAAGAGGCAGGCGGATGACCTTATCTGCCATGTAAGCGGGCTGCAGGAACTACTCGTGCCCTTCACATATGCTGTCCTCCAGTTAAGTGTTTCATAACAAATGATAGTTGGGACACTTCCCTCTTATGACCAGGACCGGCCACCAGAGTCTAACTCACTTAGCCTGAGCACCTGGCACGACTTTTCATATGAGTGGCTTGAGTACGTAAAAACTAATGTTGATATTTTTAACCAAAATTGAATAGGCTACCTAAACTGAATTGAAAGGATACCAAAAGGTCACATAAGGTCATGTCAGGCTCTTACTTTTGTTTTCATTTTGGCAGTCATACGAGGTAACGTTTGTTGAGTAAAGCTCCCGTTCCCAACATATTTGTTGGCATTAACTGTGTTTCTTTAGCATAAAGATTAAAGAAGCTTACCGTAAATCTAACAACAGAGGGGCAAGTAGTCAAAATAAACTTTTATCCTTAGCCAATCGCATTCTCTGTTACGTCAAGTTATGTCCTTTTTGTTGTCGCTTCTCAGCCAGACACACGTTTATTAGTCTCTGTTTTCCAGTGAAAGTAGTCTAAGAAATATTATATTTCGTATTTGAAAAAAGGAATGAGAAAGTTAATATCAAATATGACATACCAAATAACCACTCTCTCAGCCCCCTTTTAAATATTCTGAAGGCCCTAACACTAAATCGCTAGCAAATCGAGTTAAACGACTTGTTATTCTGGACACCATATGTTTTACTCTAAGACTTACGCTAAAGTAAACAAAGAGCTTTTTAAAACAGAAAATAGTTGAATTCTTTCTGCATGGAAAAGAGCATGTCAGACATTTTAACAATGGGTCGTCCATTTCTACTACTTCACACGTCGATTCTGAGAAAGAATTTTCAACCATGTCTGGATTTGATCTTGAGCAAAAGCATCGAGTGAAGTGTGATTAGGTTTCAAAGCTATAGTAAAGCTAGTAAATACCCCTAAATAAAACATCAAAATACATTCAGGAAACATTCGATTCTCTTCAAACTCTTTTTTTATTTAGAAAAGATTAAAGGCGAACGACTTAAAAAGTATTAGCGTTTAGAAATAAATATCTTCAGCAAACAATTCTTTGGCAAGACGTTTGTTTTCTTGGGTTAAACCGATCTCCAGTAAGAAGCGGGATTAGAGATGGAGGCTATATCTTTAAATGAATATATAGAACTAGCGCTCTCTGCCTAGTCCCTATACACGATATGTTATCTAGTTGAAACAATTTTCCATTTCCTGTGTCAAGATGTGGTAATATTATGTTGTCCTTGTGTTCTCAAGAAACAATATAAAACATCTGTATTTATTCTGAAGAACAAGTGCATTGAATCAGCACAATATAGTATAAATATTTTATTATTTCATGCCCAGGCCTCCAATCTTGATGTATTTCAATCGGTCACTGGTGGTTTGTTTTTGTTTTATAATCTGCACTTTGTTGCCATTAGTAGGCTAGGTCATCCCACATTCAGAATGTAAACAAATGTTCCGAATTTTTAGAATTTGTTTTGAAAATAATAGTTCAGAATTAAAACAAATTCAATAACTGTCATTTGCTAGTATTTTATCATTCGAAAAATTTCCATAAATTGCAAAGAACCATAAAATTGGTCGCTGAAAATATTTAATGAAGCATCTTGTAACATAATATTTTCTTGTTTGAAATAAACAATGAAACATCTTCTAACATCGTTTTTTAGTTTAAAATAATCACTGATTATAACTTTTATAGTTATTTTGAATTACTTTATTCAGCACAAGTTTAAATTTCTATGATATGGTTTCAAAAGATCTATATATTTTATTATTATTATTAATTGAGCATCTGGAATAAGTATAAGGCGGTATGGTGTCTTGACGGCGTGTTTTGTAGGATTGGTTGTTGAGTTTCATTACGAGTAAACCTTATGTCCCATTAGTCTCAAGGTTTTTCTGGTTTTTAAGTGTGAAATAAAGTGGAGAGAGGGAAGGTGTGATGTCAGATGTGTGTTTGTTCATGTATAATTAATATGTTGTACAGTAGAATCCGTATGAGCAGCCACTCCTATTCAGCGACATCTCCTTGTAAGCGGTCACAATAAATTCCCCCCGTAAAAATTCTATTGTTTCATCACCTTATTCAACGGTCACTCCTCTAACGCGGCCAGCGGTCACTATTTTGCAAATGAATTTAACAAAACATCGCCCATTCAACGGCCATTGTTGAATGATACCATCTTGTCGTTCTTCGTAACACCCCCGCTAATCCCGTGAGTAGTAATCAATTAACTGGACTCCCGCAAATCAGATAAAAAGAAATGTGAAAATACCAATTAACCCGGGATTATCTGTTAATTAATCTTTTGTTTTATTAAACGACAAACCTGATCATTGTTTTCACACGTAACGGGACATTATTTGATACTGATTGAATAAACTGAAAGTACCGACTAAAAGCCGCTATGTTGTTAAATAGACGTTTTTAGCGCCACCTGTAATATTACATACAGAGTTACACCCCCTGTGATTCGGTAGCTAAATCAGCGATGTTTTTTGGTTCGTGTGCTTCTTTGATAAAAAAAATTAATTCATCGATTTTCTTCACAAAAATGGATAAATATTATCGAATACATCACTATGATAGACAGTAGTATTGAAGGTTGGTACAAAATGACAAGTTTACAGAAGTTATGTCGGCGATTCAGCGACGGCCAAATTTACCGATGCAAGTGAAGTATTGCATTGGTGTTTGCTTCCAATGCATTCAAGCGTAATATTAATTGATGTCAGCACAAAAAAACATGAGATTTTACAAAAATGGATAAATATTATCGAATGCATGACAATGATAGACAGTAGTATTGAAGGTTGGGACAAAATGACATGTTTACGGAAGTTATGTCCGAGATTCAGCGACGGCCAAATTTACCGATGCAAGTGCACCCAAGCGTAATATTAATTGATGTCGGCACAAAAAACTCGAATTCTATTAAGAGGCCACTCCCGTTAAGCGGTCAATCCTAAAATTTCCCGTGGGTGGTTGCTTAATGCAGATTCTACTGTATATGGAACCTTAAAGGTTTTGTTGGGTTTTGGTTTTCCTCACCTTGAGACCTGTGAATCTTTGGATATTAATGACATTTCGAGAAACTGGCTATATTTCGTAGTTTAGTGAGATATTTCTCATTCTGGTGACACGTGTCAAACAAACCACAATACAGTCAGTATCACATGTTCTATTTTCATAAGTTTCACCACGGACCTTATAATACAAGGGCCATGGTTTCACCGTGCCTGATTTGTTGGTAATGGAGAAAAGTATGTTGCTATCTCGGGGAGGATTACATCCAATATGACCATCGTAACGAAATTTGCGGCGAAGTTAGGCAAAATGGGAGAAATTTTAAATGTTTTCGTCGAATATTGAATTGTATTGGATAATAGAATATATTATACTGTGAAAAACAAAACCGGATCTTTCTACGCATGACGATCTAAATGAATTAATATAGACACCCGATCATATAAGCTATTATGGTGATTTTTATTTCAGGTCGAAAGATAGTTTAAATTATTCATTTTAGAATAATAAAGGACACAAATCTAGTACATTTATTTTTAGTTACACAAAAGAAAATATTATTTTTGCAAATTTTATAAAAATAAAAAAACAAAACTCTGGTTATTTTGATCTTTTGAATGAAATGTTGACTAATCGTAGTATTAATAAAAATAAATATGGTAATAGTTTATTAACCTCCCGCAATTTAAAAGTACATCATATTAAAATATATATATATTAAAGAGGGGCATAAAAAACCCTGAACAAATTAAGGTGATGGGTTTTTTTTTCAATAAGAGTTGAATTAATGAAGCGTGATGATGTATGTTGTAGATGAATCACTGTTAAAACAGGTTTATAAATAAAATTAAACTTCACTGTATATAAAACAAACGATGAGTCATTGATGATCTAATAAAATAGATGTTATATCAGTCCAACGTGCGAAACCCCATATAAGGACATAGAATTAATAATAAGGTAGATAAAACATCCAGTTAAATACAGTTTAATAATCAAAATGTATGTCAACCTTCTTTATATTTCACAAATTAAATATTTTTTATGATAAATTTACGGACTCTAGGTTGATGCATTAAGTGCAAGTACAAAATGTAGATGTAAGCCCCACCTTTAAACTACACACAAGAAACAAAAATAACCTTCTTCTAAGAATCTTCACCACTACATGAAACAGTAGATTAATACATTTCATACTCTCCAATTTCTTCTCGGTTAACTTTCAAGTGGGCATCCCTTAAATAAATAAACATTTGGTACAGTTCCATTTAAGAAAAAATGTTAATCTTTATGTGAAAATAAATATACATGCATATAAAATTATTATTGAAAATGGGTTCATACAAGGTGAAGTTCTATCCCCTATTTTATCAATATTAAGTGCAGTTATATTTTAATTGTAGATTTACTGCGTTTGGTAGAAAGCATATAGTATTTTCACAACTTAAAGAAAATACGAATATATTTGTATAATCTTGAGAGAAAGTTGAACATGTATGTAATTAGCATATCACTGACACTTGCATGTTAATCGATTTAACAGACGGTTATTTTGCAAAATGGAAAGTTAGTCCACAAATGTAAATAATGTCAAGGCTTCTATACTCATTTTTTCTCATGCAAGGAAATGGAGTTTTTACGTATATATATTTTACAGGTTTCCGTTTCTGTTATCTAGAGCAATGTATAAAATTGAGGATTCTTGTCACACTGAGTTATGAACAATATAGACATTGAAAAATAGGAATTATAATGAATTTAGTATTCATTAGAAATTTTAAACTTATGACTCAGTGATGTGTAACACTAGAGACATCAAACACATCTCACAATAGAACTACATCCGAATTATCAACATATAAGTTGTAGAAATTGTGAAGTGGACATTTTATATATTTAATGAACAAATGGTCCGGATGAATTGACGTATTGATGTTGTAAGCGACAGGGAAAGCAACATTCCACAGTAAATGTTTGCTAAACTAATCTATTTCATCTTGATTGACAAGGTTAATAGGGTACATTTCATTCATGGGAAGGGGGTCATTTATAAAACTGAACAATTAATATCTAAGATTATCAGAAGATCAAGTCTAGTACCTACTCAAATAATCTCGATAAATTAATACGCCACAAAACCCAGATACAATAGAACAGTAATTTTACAAATCAGGGGGCATGACCAAGTCCTTGAGTTCACAGTGATTTATCTATATAGATCTATTCTTCTTCTGTGTACACAGACCAGGTCATCGTAAAGGTTAATTTAAATATCCTAAATCAAAATCTCGTTATTTACAAAAAAGTGCAAAATCATTGACCCGATTATTCATTTAAAATCGATAAACATAGACACTGTAAATTGCCTTAATAGATAAACACTTTCAATGCTTCAAGTGACCCTATTCAAATAGTTGGCAGTGACAATAGAGCGAGGGATGGGTCAATGATTAGTATTTATCACGTACAACTGTAAGATTACATGTTGCACGGGCCAGGAGCCACCGTGGGTAAGATGCTGGCTTGCTAGCCTGTTGGTCGCGTGAACGATCCCTTCATTAGCCAAGAAAGTTCGTCGGGATTTTCCGACGTGGTGCAGGACGGAAGGCCTGACAAGGGCAGCTGTCTGTCTTGTCGTTCGAAGGGACGAAAAACTGAGGTCCCGTGTACACGTAAAAGATCCCTTGGCAGTTGGAATTTGATATAAAAGCAGACCGAAGACCCGTGTATACATACATTGGTCTGTATGGCGTATGGCTGTCTTCATTATCCCAGTCGGAGCAGAACAGTAGGATGTTAAACCCGAATTCATTTCAATTTATACGGACTATCCACCCATTGCTGTAGAAGCAGGATATACTTAACATCTGATACCACTTGTCACTTCCATGTCTACCAACCTCTGTCTTTATTATCCCAATCAAAGAATAACAGTAGGACGTTAAACCCCTTTTCTTTACGTATATCCGACTCCCCAGCTTTATGGTCACTTTTGCATTTACATTTAAAGGGACAATAACATTCTTGCTGGCTTGGTAGCTCCAGAAAATAAATAATACCCTTATTCTAAGTACTAGATGTTTTAGTGTCCTACCTGTTGTGTAAATTATCCATTACAGCATATTTTACTTGTCCAGAGGGTTCGAAAATATTTTAAAATCCAAGTCACATTTGAAAAGGTTTACGTTAGACTTTTCAAATCAATTGGTTGAATTTTTCCAATTTTTTAAAATAGGTGTGCTAAGATGAAATTTATATCATCATTTAATTGGAATATTCTAAAATAATACGATTTGTTGACCAGAATGAAGATTGGGACATATTATTCAGTTACAACAAGAGTGTTATTGGGGCTTTAAAGTTGACAATTTATGTATTGTGTAATTAAATGTTATTCAAGTTTTATTATCTGTATCGTCTCCGTTTTATTGTTCATTAATTTGTATATCACGGGGTTAACGGGTGCATGTATTATGCCCCTGGGGTGACACAAACTAGTTTATTTTCAAAAAATTATTTCAAACTGTAAATATTACAAATTTATTCGGTTCCCTATAGTCGTGGTGGCGTAATTTGAGTTCATTCCGTTTAATTTCATAATGTTTGAAAACACCAAAAGGAAATCAAGTTCGATTTACTCGAGCGTAACTGACACGATTTCTAATTTACAATGAGGCAGAAAAGTATAGTAAATAAGGGTCTAATTATACCTATAGACATCAATTTTATTCCTTACAAATTTTCAAATAGTCATCTTAAAGGTAGTAGTGTAATTAGGGAAAAGATATATAATAATTTTACTTTATTTATCGAGCATAAATGGAGATGTCTTTCCACTTGATCGCTTAGTCGAAATGTCATCAAATTTCAATTCAAGTGCGATTCTTTACAAATCAATCATCTTTGGTGTTTGATTATTTAAAAAAATCTACATATTTAATGTATATATATAGATATTAATCTCATAGCGCATGCCAAGCATATACTTATACTTGTTTATGAACTATTTAATATGTCAATTATTTATAATAAGGGTGTTATTACATATCAAATCAAGCATGTATCTGCTCAGTCTGCTCTTAAAGGAGTCGTCCCAGATATATTTTAGTGCAAGAAAATGTTGAATTTTGTTGAAATTGTGAAACTACGAACAGATCTGTACTACTTCTTTGGGAACATATCATCAGTCAGATTTCACTCATTTGTGTCTTAACAGAACATTTCCTTCGAATTGTGTGGAGAAAGGCATCGGCTTATCCCGTTTATGAAGGCCTAATGTTTTAATTAAATTCTTGATTTACAAACTGCCAACTTCGAGCGCGAGAGACATCTAATTTACAGTGTGGGAGACTTCCTTGCCATTTGGCGTGTGAGGAAATTCCTTACTGTTTGGCATGTAAGAGAAATTAAATGGGGTTTAACGTTCTACTGTTTTGCTCTCAACCGGCATTTAAGTGAATTTCATCTAATTTTGCATGTGAGTGTGAGGAACTTCCATTCCTTCCCATTTGGCGTGAGAGACATTTTTTCTTTCGTGTGAGGGAATTCCATTCACACGTATATATACATATCATAACAATTGATCTGGAATGTGGTCAGAGGGGTGGTCTCCTCCATCAAAATGTTCACTTTTAAACTAAGATTTTACCACCGATTAATAAACAACCGAATAAGGTAATATTGGCATGAATAGAAACTATTCATATACAATTTAAAGTGGGGAGGCAGTCGTATTGTGGTCAAACGGAAAGCTTTGTGGTGGAATAACGCCCAGCCTCTTTGATCTATTCAGGAAACCCGCTACGTTAATTGAACAATAATAATTAAATATTCTTCCATGAACAACAACAATAAATGTTCTTTTCGTCTATACGTTGTCATTTTATCTTTATTTATGTCTATCAGTCAAATCAACACGAGAGTCAAATAGATCACTTAATCAACATCAACATGGTAATATTTGTTTTGATGGCAAAGATTGGCGCTGAACTGAAACATTTAACTACAAGTCTGAACATGTTTTTAATTCAAAGTCTCCTATTTCATCATGTACTTGGCTAGACTAGTCGGTCTCATTCAACCTTACATTTAGTTGACAGACATTATAAAATAAAGCTATATTTTTACCTGTGATACTCTTGATTTCTAATTGTAACTGTCATTTGTATATTAGGCGGGGTATCTAATGCAGTTATCCATGTCTCATTATTCTAAGGAAAATACACCCTTTCATCTATCCGAGATAATTTCAGGAAATTGCGATATTTATTCAATTTTCTAGTATCCCGAAACATATCGTCACCTACAAATAACTAAAACATAAAAAATAACGAACAGATTAAAATGCTATTAGATACCTCATAGACTTATAACGTCCTTAAAACATACATGACGTATAATATACATTGTCAATAGATAAGATCCTTGAAACAAGACTTTGCTTTTACATCAAAGATACTTTGTAAAGCTTAAACTTATCAAAAATATATTAACAGTCATGTGAAGTCAAACAAACTCTGCCGAAAAGCCAACAATCAAAGAAAGTAATGTGATAAATAAAGTAAATATGAATGCAACAAAAAGATAACAAAACTCTTTCAGATCGTCAAAGATATGTTTGAAGTTTTAGTGGTGAAACAATCAGGACAGTTTTTAACGGCGACCCTTGACCGGTTTACGCCAAATTGAAATCTAAAAGAAGAAGGGTGATGTTTTAGCGGAGATAATTCGTTAATAGAAAGATGTAGATGTAAACGTTTAGTACATCAAAGGCAAGACAATCGACTTTGTCATCCATTCTGCCTCATTTGAAAGACATTTCTACTACTCTTCTCTATGGAAACCGACAATCGTTGGGCATGAATGGTTGTCTCTAACGACAGCATCCATCATTAATGATCCATGTTTTAATGGTTTGTAACTAAACGTCTTTGAAGTTGCTTAATAGCAAGCATTTAATCGTCCTTTTAAAACCGCTTCTCATACTAAAGGCGTGACAAGAATTCGACAATTGACATGGAATAAGTTGATTTATTCTGATTTGGATAAACAATTTGTTCTGGTTGCGATAAACCACAGGGTAAACGATTAATATAAATAGATTCCGTGCATTAAAAATATCCAAACGCATAAAAATATATTTTGTAGAAGCTAGAGATTGATAAATAATGAATAAAATGTAAATTTTGAATATTTTCGTCAAAATATTTATGCTGTCAAGACCCCAATGCTTCGAATTATATTTAAATAAAATGCATTTTTTAAGAGAGAGAGAGAGAGAGATTGGGTTTAACGTTCGCCCCACACATACTAGGTCAGTTTGTGATAAAGGGTACTTCAGATGAGGCAGGAAACTGGAGCACCCGGAGGAAACCTATGAAGTTAGTCAGAATAATTTAAAAACTGTAGCTTTTATAGAATTGGGAAGGTTTTCGGGGAAAATGGGCATTTATAACCCAGGAACTCTCAAATCCCAATGCTTTGAAAAAAAAGGCCTATTAAAAAAACTATATCCTCCACCGTGTTCACAAGCCAATAGTTGACGGGACCGACCGGTTGTGACATATTACGCCCACACTGAAATGTAGACGTATAAAAAGGATCTTGTGGTATATTTGATTTCACCAAGCCATTGTGGTTCCGGAATATTAATAGCCCAACAGTTCACCAAAAGGTGTTGCGGTTAAAAACTGATTTATTCATCCCATTACAGTGAAATTCTTTTAATGGATAATAAATTTGTATTGATTCAGAACCTGTATAGATCCATAATTTGTATGGGTAACAAGCCTAATATGTATAAATATACTACGGTGACCACGCCATTTAAACAAATAAAATAAAAACATCCACCCAACCCGTCAACAAATAGCTGAAAAAATCTCGTTCAACCCTTTTCTATTTCTGTCTATAAAAAAAGAATTTTACACGCCGCCCAATTGCACTTGAAAAAACTTTTGAGTAATAATAAATATACAGATTTTGAACATGCCTAAAGATCTTATATCTGACCTTAGCGATGCTAGTAGCATATTATGTGTCATAAAATAACATTTTTTCAATTCACATTAAATGGGCAACAATCAGAACATACGACACTATATAATTAGAATTCTAGAAATTTCAATAGTGGAAGCGACTGTCATTAAAATCCAGACTTATCCAATTTCCGTTTCCTGTTTGACCCGATTACTTATCAAACAGACTTTTGTATATCGTATTCCCAATGACCAAAATATCTGCTGACTGTTCGTGTATCTTTCAATCTGTCTCTGGGTCTCTTCTTTAAATAATTGACATCATGCCTGGGTGTGCTAAAAAAAATCTAGATATATTTTAGGTGATATATGGTTATTTGGTTAGTTTTGGGAGTCGTTAAGTAACTGACAAAGAAAAACTAATCGTTTGCTTGATAAAGTCGAGAAATGTTAATGTTAATAAACCGTATCTGTATTTTAACCCATTTTAATAGGTTTATTTCACGAAGATGGGACGCACGATGTCCGGATGCGGACCATGAAGTCAACCTCTTGACTGAATCTAGATAAAACAACAGCCTAGCCTGTATTCAAACAGAACAACAAAATTTCACAACACAATCCTCCTTTGTTTTAATATTTAACACGTTTCAAACTAATATACTTATAATATACACTGGTAGGTTAATAAGGCGGAGTTTTTAACGACGCCTGTTTTTTTTACCAAGAATTTCTGGCTAACCCCAGGTTTTAGCAATATGAAACTGAAGAACATGTCTTACACGTGCAGGAAATCAGATTCCTGGGAGGGGGACTATTTTCTTTATAATGAATTCCACATAAAAATGAGAATTACATTTCAAGTATCATTGAGTGTTTTGTGTTATCAAGTTGGCATGATATAATAATTTTGTAGTCAAAAGATATCATGTTAAGCTCGAGTGTTGACAGAATAGACAGACATTATTATGATATTTGACACCTCATAAACCTATTCTCTTATATTACCATCATTACAGCTGTCTTGCACGTGCCCCGTGTCAGCCATATTTAATGAGGACGACAACCATATCCGGCCATGTGAGGTACCTATCAAAACTGCCTGTTTTTACAATTACAACTCTTCCCGGATGGATTTGTAGTTTCGTATTTACTTTATTTACCTATTCGTTGGTTTACGTATTTACATAATTCTATAATCTTAATAGCCACATACCTCAATTATGGTTTAAAAATAACATTTGATTAAAACAATTCTCATAATATGTCCAGTCTCAAGAAGGCAAGTGGCTAACTCAATATTACCCAGTCTTCGACATTCAAATCAACAGTGTAAAGGATGCGCTGCCGATTTAAACTTGGCACTTGGATCGCGTTCCAGAATGCTTTCGAGCGACATTTGTAAAATAGTGACACGGTGAACGAGACTAAACATACTAGTGTAGACTGGAATAACAAGACGCCAAATATTGCCTTTCAATTTGGACTATTTTCGTGGAACATAACTGAGTAGAAATTACAGTAAATACAGAAACCTGCTCTTATATCGAATTCTAACTGTCCTTAGCGGGCCCCCATTCCTGCACCGCAGACAAGGAGAAACCAGGTCCAAAATCCCGATGGGGGGTGGGATGGCCTAGTGGTCTAGAGTGCCGCGCTTCGACCTCTAGCTGGCCGGTCACCTCTGCCTTGCGGCTGTGGTTTCGAGCCCTGGTGTGAGCGTATGTGGCATGGAGATAGGGGCGCCTTCTCAACCTCGTGGGTTTCCTCCGGGCACTCCGGTTTCCTCCCACTGCTAAAGACCCCTACGCGCAAGCGAATTATTGAAATAAAATTAAACCATATGTTAGTCCCGAAATGACCTAGTTTGTGTTGACCCCATTTCTCTCTCTCTCTCTCCAAAATCCCGATGAACTTTCTCCGCAAATGCAGGGATCGAACAAGCAACCTCTAAACTAGCGAGCCAGCGTCTTACCCACTTGGCGACCGTGGTTCCATATAATATAATGTGAAGGTTTATATACATTATATGGAGGAGCCACGTTAGCTAAGTGGGATTTTCCGACCCTGTTTCTCCTTTTCAGTGGAGCAGGACGGAGGGCCCGCTAAGTACAGATGTCTAATCGTTCAGATGGGACGAAAACCCGAGACCCTGTGTACACGTTGGCGTGCACGTAAAAGATCTCTTGACAGTTGGAATTCGAGAGTTGGAATTCGCGTAGGGTGTGTGTGTGTGGAAGGGGGGGGGGATTTTAGCAGACTCTTTGTTACGTACAACCGGAGAATCGAAACCACGCCAGCTGACTCAATGACAGACCGTATGATACAGCGTGCACGGTGCTAACCATTCGGCCATCCAACCCCCCGGGTCTCTTAAGGCAACTAATCATATACACAGTTTTTTTTACTCTGGATAGAACTATCAATTAGTCTATATCAACAGTCTTTATATAACATATACTTGATATAGAAACTGTTTAATAATAAACTGACTATGTTATTTTAATTGGATGGACGGTTCTTATAAAACTAAACAAACTACTTGACATTTTTGTCATTTCTATACTGATGACAATATATTATATATGTAATTGTATGCCCTATTGTTATATGATACTTATCAAATACTATTATTATGTATAGACAATCTTAACAAAACCGCCAAAACTTGAGGTCACTACTTCAGTCCGACCCCCTACATAATTAACTATCTCAGTTTCTCTTCAGAAATACTACCTCCATGTTATATTTATGGGAATTATTCAATGCTTTTTAGCCATTGAACTAGAAACATTTGTATATTTTAAGTTTTTGATATGACATTAAGGGGTCTTATATTGAGTAAATACAGCATCGGTTTCCTGTCAAATTCATTTCTGAAATATAAAGTATAATGATTGTTATCTCAAGAAATGGATTACTGCTTAATTGTGTGATCTAAAATCTCACGAAAATAAAAAAAAACTATCCCACACTCATGCGATAACAATACGCCAAGCAATTGATCAAACCGGAAAGGGAGAGAAATCGGGTGTGGAGTATTGAAGTCATTTTGAGATTAATGTATGAGGTGAGGTGTCTAGGCAGAAATCGGAAAACATACACGAGACAAGGGGGAAGCAGTCATACTTTCTGTCACTAACAAGACACTTGAATCTCATTGTTCTCACTCTTTTGATCAAATGGCGGGGATAAACCAGTTATGGCAATTTTTAACCGAATGTGTGCAAGCTGCTTTCAAGTCAATCTGCTCTGGCGGCAGTTTTAACCATCTCAAAAACCGGTATCGAAAGGGAACTTCTATTTTTAGTCCCAGCTTTAAACCAACGTATGATCACTATAGTTTTCAATTACAGTCCCTTTATAGAGAAATAAAGCGACGTAGACGTTTCAAAACACGACTAAAATGCAACGTATCGCTTTTAAAATATATTAACTGCCCTCACGGCGATTTCATTATTTTACAATGTTCTAAATGACAAACTGGATTCTTAATTTAGCTGTAAATCGAATATTATTCACCATTCCCAAACGCCATCAAATGAAATATAAAATTGCAACAATGCGTCCTTTTTTCTCTAAGGAGACGGGCGAACACCATAGATCACCGACGATTTGTTATTTCAGATCAGTTTAACTTTGTCGAGCGAATGGTATATTTTCCTTTCCCTTAAGTTTCATCTGACCCCTTGACCCTAACCTAGGATCTGGCGTGTAACATGAGCTCATAATATACGAGATTTATTCTATAATATACTCAAGAGTCCTTTACCTACAACGTTTACCAGCTGGGGACATTGAATATAAACACCCAACTCTTATCAAGTTTGAATAATTAAAAAACACATATTGTTATACAAAACACTTTAATTATATTAATATTTAAGTATGTATTCAATACCCAAACCCCACATCACTGTCGTTGTCTCTCCACGACCAGTCCGCCATTTCTTGTGCGACCACAACAGATCCGGATTTTGTATATGTCAGCATTAAAACACACAGACTATACATTGTTGCCGCATGGATGTGCGGTCCCTACGTGGTCGATCTGTCGATTAATGCAAGAATTATTTATCAGATTGTTTGCTGAAGTACATATTTTGGCCAAATAGACACATATTTCGAGTTCTAAACAAATTTCCTCCAGAATTCCATGAATCATTCGCTGATAGTAGTTATTGCTCGATCGACAGAGTTATAGAGTTACTGCTTGCAGTTTCCGAAGTCTTATCAACACACCTCATCCCGATCGATCTTATATTGGGAAACATTGTAATCTTTGTGGGGGGGGGGGGCGTCTTATTGTTGATGATAAGTCAAAGGCCTGTGTGACTGGGATTTTTGTTTGCTTTTCTTGCCGCTTGTGGGGTTGGGGATTCAGCCGAAAATACTTTGCCAATATGTGTGAATTATTGAAACAAAATTGAACCATATGTTCCGATATGACCGGGTTTATGTCGAGTGGAAGTTAAACCTCTCCTCTCTCTCTTTCTCTCTCTCTCTGAATAATTGGGAACAACCACCCACGTCAAATCTGCCATTGGCAGAAGGATCACAAAATTAACCTCAAATCCGGGGACGTTGAAAGAATATATTGCTTTGTTAAAAACATTCCCCATCTTGAAGGAATGAGTAATCACCGTAAAACTCTTTACATTAGCCTAAATATTAATCTTATTAATAAATGGTTCTATACAACCCCCACCTATCACCAGAAACTGATGACTTTATGTAAATTGCCCTTTATTTCAACAAGATATATATTATAGTATAATAGGATATATTACAAATAACAATGTGTATATGTTTATACTATTATAATTTACTGTGCCGGGATTACAAAAATAAATCTTACCGCCACGGGAGACGTATACCGTAATTGAAAAGGTGGACAAGCAAACAATGTACCTTAGAACTAAGATCTTAGTAAATGATTTCGCTTGTCAAATCTAATAGACATATCTGGTTAATCATCTATAGGAAAGGGGTCTATATGTCTGCTATTATTACTTACACTATAAGTCCTATATCTTTATTGACGTATATATTTTATATAGATAAAACCAATTATAGGTAAGACATCTAATCTACTCGCATTTCGCTTGACTTTCTGATACCGTCATACTCAGTTTACATTTACTGTAATAAAACTAAAATCACCAAAAATACAGATTAGACTGTTAATGCCATTGTTGTTTAAAATCCTAGAAAATAGTTTTCTTGTAAAACTAGCATATATGAATGGTTTAACGAAGCACAAAATTTTAGCTTTACGACTTCACTACAAATGGGTGTTTATTTAGAAGGCCAATGTTTGCTATTAAATCCCAATATTGCTAAATTCAGCCATACGTAGAGATGGGTATTAAGTGGAAAACAGGATATGCTTAGGCCTACTCTTTCCTGAACACCTGATACCCCTACTTATGAAGGCAGTTTATATAGTTAGCAAAATGTATTCCCAAATGAAAACCTGGAGCTGTTGTAATCATAGTGACACGGTCATTGCTTGGTCCCAAAAAAGCAGCTTTTATAAATGATGATAATAACGACCAGCCCTATAAAAGAAATCATCATCAATCTACACGAACAGAAAGCTAAGACACGACACAACACTGATAATATGTTGATGGACCAGAGATATGAGGTAAACTAACAACCTCAAGTTTCAAATAAAACAAAGGATCATGATAACCACGGTGATAACCTTGCGGTATTTATGGAAGAAAATTAAATCATCAAGAACGGTTAATTGGTGAAACTTGGTTGACGATTTCGCCACTGACCATCTTAATTGAATCGTTAGTGATGAGATGTCATTAATTTCCTGGACTTAATCAGGGCTTTGTTCTACCTTGGTATCTATAGATTGTCCGCTTAATCTTCTTATCTAAAAAACTAGACAGCTTCTAGACATTAAGAACCTTTTTTATTGCTGGAACCGAAAAATTCGGCCAATGCAAATCCCAAACACCAGATAACGTTGTTACAGTGAGTCCAGTCTTTAAGCTATGTTATTAAATACAAATTATGCATGAGCTAAATCTACCCAATGCAGGTCTTTAACCGGCTTTCTGTTTTTGAACTATCATAGCCAATCTGATTATTGCAAGAACATTGAGCTATGTATCCAAATCTTACATAATACAATTTAATAAATGTACATATGTTTATAAAGTTGAAATCTTTCATGTTATAACATTCAACTAACTACTTGCCATTTTAGAATTTATTTTCATCCCGCAGAATTTGATTCGAAGACGGTCGAATTGAATTGAATTGAAATGGGGTTGAACTTCCTACTCTTCTGCACCTAACCTGGGCTAAAGACGGGCATACACCATACAGTGTGCTAGGAGGGATATTTTGTCGGGAAGCGGCGCTACGGACTACTGTTATATCGAATTTTAACTGCTAGAGATCGTTTATGTGCACGCCTCGGTTTTTCGTCCTATCCGAAAGACTAGATAACTGTCCTTGTCCATCCGTTCTGCAATACTGACAAGGCGAAACCACGCCGGAAAATCGAGATGAACTTTCTCGGCCAATGCAGGGATCGAACACCCGACCTCCAGGCTTGCGAAGGCGGTTGTAAACTGTGACGAGTACTATCGTAGTTACTACAAACTCTTCGAAAATAATAGGAAAAGGTTTGTGGTTTATATTATATTGGCTGTACAACATGGTAAGATCCTGGTATTGAATATTTAAAGTGAATTTAATACAAATACTAAACATAAAAGTAATACAAAACAGTGTGAGCAAAACATCAATAAGGTTGCAGACCTCCTTATGACATCCATGTCCAGTTGACCAACTTGCTGTATATGATACTATTCAGAGTTACCCCCTCCCTGGATAACTCTCATTCGAGTGTCCGACTCGTTTACATGAAGGTCCCGTGTTCCATCAGACTGTTAACAGAGACATTTAATCGTGAATTTCCATCATGGTTCCTTTTTGGTACAGGGCGGGGGGGAGGAGGGGCAATGAATAGTATAGTCGTTCGGGTTGGACAAAAATTCGAGGTCCTGTGTACACATTGACGCGGAAGTAAGAGAACCCTTGACAGTTGGAATTAGATTACACTCTGCACGGCGTTTGACTATCATGACATGACACATCGTATAGTCACCCGAATAGGCCGGAAAAATGAAGTCGCATGTACACATTGGCGTGCACGTAAACGATCCCTTGGCAGTTGGAATTTGATATAACAGTAGGGCGTGTCACTTTGTAAGGCGTATGCTCGTCTTCATTAGCAGGACCTAAAACCCCATTTTAATTCATTTCCAGGGGCCTAGACGTTCGGATGCAATACCCCGGGTCACTACTTAATGCACTATATATTTTATTTACATGAAGAAGGGTATATCTATTTAACGTATACATGTAAAAAGACTTAACTCAAAAGGATGGCCAAAGTTGTCACGAGCCACGATAGACCTGCTATCTTTGAAAATGAAATGGGGTTTAACGTCCAACTGTTCTGCGCTGCACTATGAGGGAAATTTTGCCCGGGCAGCGGTACTACGGCTTACTCTTATATCGAATTGTCAAAAGATATTTTACGTGCACGCCAATGTGTACACGGGACCTCGGTTTTCGTCCAATCCGAACAACTAGACAGTCGACAAGGGGGACCTACGCCGGAAAATATGGATGAACTTTCTCGGCCAATGCAGGCGGCTAGAGTACCAGCGTCTTACCTACTTAACCATTGTGACCCCCCCCCCTGCTATCTTTAGACTTGTTGATAATACATTATACAACATTGCGAATTGAAAACAAAAGGATCATTATCAAATCAGTTTTCTAGCACACTTACAGTATTTAGAATATGGTGCAGAAGAGGTCACCTGAACTATACCTGTCAGATAAGTCTGAAGCACACCACGAGACCACTTAGTAGAGTTAAGCTATCAATATATTTATAAATAACTGCACTTCATGAAACCAAAAATCTGTTATTTTAAACATATTTGCGCAGGTATCTGAATAAAACCAACAAATTATTTTTCAAGTGGCAGTAAGAAAATGTCTAACAATGTTCGTTCAATGATCTCCAACTCGCCCAGATCGACCCAATCAACTTCATTTTAACAAATCATAGAAAATATCAAACAACAAACATACTTACACTAAATGTATCTGGTTGCAATTTCAAGGAGAACTCGAAAGAGGATGCCTAAGCTTATTGGGCTTTATTTAAACAATTCTGAACAAGTACTCCGCAAGCAATATACCCACCACAATTAATTGAAATCGACTTGGTGGTTTTGGAGATGTTGAAAATGTTTTAATGTTTAACTTTGTCCACTTATGGAACTCATTCAATTCATTAGAGAAATTGTGTATATACAGGCTTCCAAATATCTACCAAATTTGGTTGAAATCCATCAAAGGTTCAAAATTAAACGGGGTTTAACGTCTTTATTATTGGCACCAACATTACTAATTAAAACGTGTATATGCAATGCAGTATGCTATGTCATAACCCCTTTAGGTGGTCGGCCCCATTGGCTTATAAAACAGCAACAACCAATTGTACAGAATATCAACTGAAATATTTCTTAAATGATGGAACTGCTAATATGTTGAATAACCATTTGCATTCAGTAATATCACTTTTATTTTGAGATAGGGGATGTCCTTAAAGACTTCTTTGATGACCTTTACCCCGAACCCTGTAAGTACAACAAAACAGTAACGTACCTATTCGACTGGTCGACAGTCTGTATCAGTAATTCATTAGTAACCATGACGATTTAACTTGTCAATGCTAAGAAGGCGTCTTATCATGATGAGAGGACAACGTCGAGTATTTACCTTCGTTTCACATGCGGACAGACTCAAGTTGACTTTCAAAAGACCAAAGTATACAAATTAAAAGGCGTTAGACAATACGTGGAGTTAAGAACGATGTGGCTTCCTGACTCATTATGACAGTAGATTAGATAGTCTGGTCTAGTTAGTCTATTGACACAACTAATCGGTGTAAGAGACAGGCAATCCACTACCGGAACTCTCGTAATGTCACTTAAAAAGGTGGGGGTGGATTTTTTTTTAAACCACAAACTGTATTTTCTACATTACTCACGACAATGTATCACAAGCTGTTCAACTAAATAAACTGGTTTTCTATACAACATCTGACAGAACGCTCTCAACAACAACAACAGCTAAACATCATTTATATCAATATTATTTTGTGTTTCTGCTTTATTCTGAATATTGACCACAAATATGCAGGCACACGCCTTTCACAATAAGTTATTATATGCCCCCATTCGAATGTGGTCGTATTTGGCTGTCTGGAGCTGTGGCGCGTGGATAATTCCACATAGCACCCCACGGTAAGACCATGTATTAAGATACATATTTAACCCATATTCTCTTCTTAATTCAATTTTGTGAAGTCATTTGAAGCATTATGGATAAAATTCTGCGCATGGGGAGTAAAAGAGTGGAAGTCTCTTCTATAGATGACAACAGGCGCGGATCCAGAGGGGGGGGGGGGGGTCCAGGGGGTCCGGACCCCCCCGCCCCCCTGCTCAGGCTTGAAAATTTTTTTATGCGATTTTATTGGCGATTTAGACCTGTTATTTTGGAATTTACCTTCCGGAAATACGTCAGAATGAACCAAATTGAATCTAATTTACCAAATTATCGGTTGAGCGCAATTAGTTAAGCAATTATCAAACCTAGACCCCCCCCCCCCTGCAAAAAATCCTGGATCCGCTCCTGGACAAGGTCAACCATTTCATTGGGTTGAAATTTATTTACAGCGTTTATGTTTGGAGTCCGGAAGAAGACAATTATGTAATGTTCCCTGATCATTTGAGAATCTTTGTGGTCACTCTAATGTGTGTATGCTCTTGATATAAAGACACCTTTTGAAATCCAACAGTGTTTGGTAAATATTGTGGGGATTATTATCCTTGATCACTCCGTTTGGAACAACCTCGTGGTTTCTAGCAAGTTGTGATCATGAATGTTGATTCCGGGTAACAACGAACTGTCCACGGAAGAAGATAATTTGAAGGACAAATTCGTCGTTGTGGGTGTATCTTTCTGCTTGACAAATGACAAGCTATCGTTTTAGATAATTGGACGATGCAAAACGTGGCGATAGTATACTTTGTTGGTTGGTTAAAAGATTACGTAAAATGTATGTCATCTTATGTGCTCAATTTTGAAATGACAAAACAATATTGGAGATTTTAGCTTGTACATTCGCAAAAGAAAAGTATGAAAATAAAAAAAACAATCTCGAATTTAAATCAGTTAAAGCTCTTTCTGACAAAACTTTTGGCCAATTAGGCTGATCTGATGTGTTATTCGGGCTAATTATTGGCAATATCTATGCGAAAGTCGGCTTGTTTATTTAGTTTCGTTCTTGAATCTTGTCAAACTCCAATACTTTTCAAAGAAATCTTATCAAACTCTAATTCTCAAAACTATTCAACATTTCATAATTAACTAAAATGCCACTGTTATATTTTTACTCGAATCAAAGAGCCGATCTAATCCCTGGTTAGAATGGGAATTAAGTCCAGAGATAGTTTCTGTTACATGGTGGCGCATCTAAATCATGTAAAGAGGTAAATATTAATATTAAAAGTAAAGTGGATTTCGATAACACTTAATGTTTCCTCATCTAAGTACACCATGTATTGACTTGACTTGACTGTGTATTGATATAGTTTTCTAACCACACATTGCTCATACAGGAAAACACTTAAACCACCGAATAGTTTTTGTCTATAACCTGGGAATGGCCAACAAAGTCAGTGTGAGAACGAAATATTTAATTTTTGTTTTACGATTTCTACATTGAAACTTCCATGGAGGACATTTCCCATACGAAACTAAGTCTTCCAGTAGTGTCATTTTGTATTTGTATACGACGTCATTTGACTGTGACCACCCTTTAATTCAATATTGTTACCGCCTCTTGAGCACCTGGTCGTCACACTGGACCGAGCAGACCTGAATACTAATTATAACTTTATATAGTCAGGTACATCTATTATATCTTCAATGTCGAGGACAAATTTATTTTTTATACACGATTTTAATCAACAGCAGATTAATCACAATTACAAATTATCCAGTTTGGGTTTTTTGGCAGTGATGAGTTGTTGCCCTTTACGTTTTGAGTCCGTCGCATTAATGCCATTTTTATCGATTTAAGGACATGATTTTTAAAATGTTCGTATTCCAGCTGTAATTTAGTTTTATTCCTATCAGAGATTGTGTGTTTATAAATATTCAGATTATGTTGCACTTGTAATACAGGATGTGTACTTATTATCACACACAATTCGGACCACCTTTCTAAATAGTTTTATGATTTTGAAAAATAAATGCTTTTTCATAAAATACACTCCTTTGAATGGGAGTAAATAGAAAATGTGTTAATTGTGTGATAAAGTATTCCCTCCCCATTTTAAATTATGTTGTTAACTGCATTATAAGATATCATCAAAATATAACAAAAACATAGTGTTTAAATATTTAACAGAAGGCATGACGCAACCAATCTAATTAAACTACAGATCTATATTTCGTTTCGTTTTTTATACTTACGATGGCTTACCCTACATGCCTAATGTAGTAAAGACAAGTCAAATGAAATTTTGAACTATAAAAACGAAACGAAATAGGATTTAATCAGATCGTGTAGCAACATGGTTGTTCCCCTTAAAAGTTCTTTATATCAATAAGCCATCAGTTTACTCGCATCTAATGTTTAAAAAAATATAGATAATAAAATTTTATGCTAAAGAATTCTGTTTTTTAAGGTCATATCTTTGAATTAATAACTCCAAACAGCCCACAAGTGCCAGAGAACTACAATATAATACAGAAAGAAGATTAAATTCAACACTAAAGTGTCAACGGAACGGCTTATAACAGTGAAATTATACTCTATACTTATATAGAGTGACACCATTCTCTTGAAAAAAATCTACTTTTGGCAGACGTCAATACAAGTCAGATTAGTCTTTTTAATGGACTAATTGAAGCGTGGATGACTTCAATGGTTCACTATTAAGATGATTAAGAAATTCTTTTCTGGGGTAGATTCACACACAGTGGTCAGTATATATCAACCATTCTTTGCACGCTTTACCTATGTTGCGGTAAATAAACTAGGACGGAATGGAGATTGAAGGGCCGAAGTGTCCGCCCTGTTTGTAATTTAACGTGAAATGTCCAATTAGTTTTGTGGAGGTCTATGTAGATTTGTTATTTGAGTTAAGAATGTAGTGAGACGATGTCAATTCAATTTTCGTTTTTTGAAAGGACCCCATAGAGTGCTGGCCAACGCGGTCTGTCAATCACCTTGGCCTGACAGATTTTATATATCGGACAAACTATCTACAAATGAAGTAGCTTATAATCGTATTTTAAACTCTTAAAAAAATGCGATTCTTTCGTAAAAAGTAATGGATTATCCAGTATCTGTCATTGGTGGTGCCAAAACAGGAATGCAGACACGATAACAAAACCTGTTCACCACTGACATTCTGAGTTATCTGCATGCTTGTGCAGTGAACAAAAGGGTTTTAGTTGTTTTCAAGCCCAGTTTAAAGGCGGTGCATTTGTAAATTGCGCCTAGTCGTCTGGTATAAACGGAAAATTGAGCTATGCATATACCCGTAGTACCACATTGCATCTTCTAAAGGACAAAATAAATAAGTCTGAATGTGAACGAAGTGTCTTTTTGTCGAGACATTTAAAATCTTTTCTTTTAACTTTAGTTGTGTAAATTTATATTGGTTTACAGATTCTGAAGTCACAACTAATGGTATACCATGTCCGGTGCACGACACACTACACACGACCAATGGTATACCATGTCCGGTGCACGACACACTACACACGAGCAGAAGTTCTGGCCATCAACAAGTACGTTTAAATTAGATCACCCCTTTTTAACAAATTCCATCTTATATGAAGGCTGGGTTTTGTTGAGAGGTTGGCACGCGAGTAACAGACAGTTTAGTTATCAAACAGATAGACAAATAAACAATGGAAGCCAGTAGTTATAAACACTAGATAACCTAACTGTCTTTACCGTTTGATTTATGATGAAACATTTACCTTAAAACTCAAACATCTTGCTTTAATCGCTTAGAGGTGATGGGTTTATATTTCAAATAGCGTTGGCAAAGTAGAATCACGGATCTCTGTGGCCAACTCTGTATCGTGCAGGGGGTCTGTGACAAAAAAAGGTTTACCAAAACGAGTTAGGGAGAGTGGGATGCACACTCATAACCTAAACAATTCACGGCTGCTTGAAGTATTTTTCAAATTACCTGTTTTTTGTTAAAGTGACTTTACATGTAATTAATTCAAGAAATATTTTAGACAAAATGTTCGGTTTCTCATATTCATTAGCTCAGTACGGAGCAGCACGTTTAACCCCATTTCATTCCATTTCTAGGTTTCGGATAAAAAAAACATTAAAACGAATAGATATATCTTTATAATTCTTTTGTGACGATCCAAGGTCCGGTTGTGGTGCGCACACTTTGAGACCTTCAGATGTAATTTGTTAACAAGGAATCTCCAAACTTTATAAAGCTCAGGGATCAATTGTAAGTGACTATGAGTCGTTTGGTAGGTTGCCTCAATGTTTTCTTCACAACCAGTTGGACATTTCGCAGTACCGAGTCAGATAAACATAATACTAAATCAACCTACAACCTAACATTTTAAAAGGTCTATCGAAAGCAGGTGTGTCAAATGAACGCTTCCATACCAAGATAACCGACGCGAGGGCCTAAATAAATGTACCGTTGATGAGGATGATCTTGCCGTCTAAAGGTGGCCATTTATAAAAAGAATTTTCTTCCCATATTTTAACTTTGGTTGACCATATTTACCCAGGAAATTAAACCAGAACGCATGTTATAGTTAAGTATACTCATTGAGAAGTTCCGTTTTTCAAAGCATCTAAAAAGAGAGCGAGTATTCTCACCAGCCACCAAAGACGTTGATTTTGTTTTTACCACATCCAGTCATTAATAAACGTCATGACGCAGTTAATTTTTCTGAATTCTACTACCCAAACAAAGTATTAAAAGCCTACTAGAAGATGCGAATAACAATGATGTTGCTTCCTCAGAGGTCAGATAGTTTAGCTTTAGGTCAAGCAAGGAGAGAGGCTGTACTACGTTAGTCATAACACAGAAGTCTGGTGTTGATACGATGAATGGAAAAAAATCCAGTTGTTCTTGGGCATACATATAGAGCATACACATAACCAAAACAATGTCTGATAGAAAGAAAGAAAGAAAGAAATGGGGTTTAACGTCCACTCAACACAAACTAGGTCATTTCGGGACTAACATATGGTTTAATTTTATTTCAATAATTCGCTTGCGCGTAGGGGTCTTTAGCAGTGGGGGGAAACCGGAGTGCCCGGAGGAAACCCACGAGGTTGAGAAGGCGCCCCTATCTCCATGCCACATACGCTCACATCAGTGCTCGAACCCACAGCCGCAAGCCAGAGGTGACCGGCCAGCTAGATGTCGAAGCGCGGCACTTTAGACCACTAGGCCATCCCAACCCCCACAATGTCTGATGCAATGATATCTGCTAGTAAATATCATACGTAACTCATCAAAAATACAATATTTCGAGTTACTTTCCAGCGGAACTAAGCGATAGCTTGGACTAACTGAGTACATGATGCTTGTGATTATTTTTCAAGGATTTTACCGGAAGCTGAAACTGTTCTCAACCACATTAATATACGTAAAGCCTGAAATTAAATGTTTTCTAAATGATTAGTAATACATTAATGAACTGGTCTAGGCCATAATCAACTATATATGGCAATAGATTAGAACGGTTCGCCATTTAAAAATTTAATTTTACAATGGAAAAGCGAGGCTAAGTCTCGAATATACCAGTACCATGGTCACAACAATGCGCACATCTTGTCAAAACTACCCACAGTGTTAATTTGGCTCAGAATAAAGTAATTTGAATAAAATTTTCATTGTTACGTCATCTATTTTTGAACTATTATAGCTAGAATGGCCAGATCTTTAACGAAATCGTACATAATGGATCTTTAATAAGTTGAAGTTTGAACTGATATTTTACATCTGACCTGTTTATCTTGGTTTTGACGCTATTATAGCATTGGATTTTCATCTGTTAATACAAGCTGACATAGGTTACTCTGCTCCAATGGAAATGTCATAAAATACAATATGCACTCGTGGTTAACATTAACAGCTTTAATATTATTAAACCATAGAAAAACATTTAATTTGGTAGGTACAATAGTTTAAAAGATAGGTCGTTTTGGTAGGTAAACCTTCAAACTTAAAATTATAAAGCTAAAGTAATTGATGTAACAGGATAATGTTTGAGTCACCGATAAAAAACTATAGCAAATAATTATTTTTTCAGGTAAGTAAATCTAAGAGAAAGTATAAGCTTACTCTTATCTTCCTAGTCACGGTTCATTTCTACTTGACATAGATGTATCTTGACACTCACTTCTAGAATTGACCTTAGGTCAACGACGACCGTCATTTTATTCTTCCAATGGTATTATTTTGTTTATGTAAGTAATCGGTAAATACAAAACACATGCTTCTAATATGAACTGTTGTGTACCCTAACTTTATAAATTGTTACCTTAGCAAAGTATTTTTAATGAATTATTTATATAAGGAATTAGGGAAGCTGAATGGCGACCCTGGTTGATCATTTTTTAAGCCTCAAAAGGTCTTTTAAAATTCAAGGTGTACAATGGTGTTATCTTCATGTATATCATGGATGGGTTTACATTTATATCGCTATATATTTATACGATGTTGAAGTCATAATACAGCTAAATTTTATATTAGCAAAATACTATTTTTTACTAAGCCAAATTGTTTCAGTGATAGAGAAAGATATCCATAGTTAACCCTCGGACTCAAATCGTAAAATCGTGCCAACGAATGATGATCATAAGGTATTCAAAGGAAATAGCTATCCTATGTTCGAAACAACTGGACGAAAAGAATGGCACTTTGATTTTTTAAATAAATAAACAAATATCTGTATACTGCACGTATTTGTACATTCAACACGTCTATGCTGTGTATATTGTTTTGTGTCTGCTTACATTGTTCCACAATTCTCATTTTAATTCGTTAAAATAAACTACTGTTTACCTATAATCATGGTGGCGAAATGAATGTAAATTATCATTAAGATCATGCTTACATAGTGAATTTGAATGATGATCATTAGGATCGTAATAACGTAGTAGTGATCATTGGGATCATGGATTACGAAGTAAATGTTAATTCTTTTGGAAGCAAATGTTAATAGCGATTATTAGGACCCTGGTAACGAAATGAACAATACTACTGGTTATTATTAAGATCGGAGTGGTGACGTAAATAAATGTTAACATTGATTATTAGGAGTAATTATTATTATTAGGGACCTCTCTTGCTCAGTGCGCTTTTACAAGTCTGAACATGTTATGATACGGATGCAAGCAGACGTATATGATGACCGACATAAGTAATCACGCCTTTCACCTCAATACATATACGTACTACATATATCACTGTTTATAGACTCGGTATTTTAAATGCTGATGCAATTCAAGCTTCTGATTGAATAGAAAAAGGGTGTTCCCATTTCAGGTCACACTGTATCTTCGTCTGGTCTAAATTCATTTTGAAGTAATATAAGACTGTCCCTAGATCATAATATGAACCAAATATACGCGGGTTCTAATGAACCATCCCCGGACATGTATATCACACTAATATCGAGACTTGTGTTGACAATGACATAGAACAAATGAGAATGGTCGCCTGATAGTGTTTAAAGAATTGCCAGTTCCCACTGGTTTGATTTCATATGTTGTGGATCAAAGAAATGCCAGGCTTTGGGTTTATGATACGGTCATCAAGTCTCTTTATATGTGAAAAAGGGTAGATTGGATAACGTCAGGCTTGTTCTGACAGGCTGGGGGTGGCTATCAATTTCAGAAGGGACAGGGAAAACCAGTCCTGGGCCTAATTCAGAATTTTCATGAACCCCTCTCAGGCCTACCAGACAACACCGAAAATTGGAAAAAAATAGTGCCATTAAGGCGAGTTTCGCGTATTATACTTAAACTTCATAAATATACTGTGGCGGCATTAATATTCCTTGGAAGCTGTACCAATTTCCTGGAATATATAGAGAACCGTTTTAAAATTTGAAAACAAATATACATTTCTAATTAATTTAGAAACATAAAAACTAAACAGAGTGAGAGGGATAATGCGCGACCATCGCATTTTTCAATAATTCTTTTATATTCAATAACTCGTTTATTTAAGCTAACTTCTTTTCCAGTTAAGACCACCCTCATTATCGTTGAAAGAACTTTTTTCGCCCTAAAGTGTGCCGAAAATAAGAGGGGTAATTTTCTACTCTTTTGTCCATAAATTATGGCATGAAAATAGAAGTTGTCAGGCAAATTTGTTATTTATAGTGAAAATTTATCTACTAAAATGTTACAGGAATACCCGATAATCTACCTACACCATGTCGAGAGGTGAATATTCTTTCTTATTTCAGCATATTTGGCTTAATATTTAAGTCTCCACGCAAGATCTATATATAACCCAAAACTGGTTTTCCCTATTTTCTTGCCAGGGTTTTTCCAGTAGGTGTTGTGGTGATTTTTCATGTATATTGTGACCTCACGGACCTGTCTTGCGCAGTACTCTTTAACAAGTCTGAACATGTTATGATACGGATGCAAGCAGAAGTATGATGACCCACTTAAGTAATCACGCCTTTCACCTCAACGTGTAGCCCACTAAATATTTGACTGTTTATAGACTCGCTATTTTGAATGCTGACGCAATTCAAGGCTGTTGTTGAACTGAAAAAAGTGTTTCCAATTTCAGGTCATTGTGTCTTCGTCTGGTCTGAATTCATTTTGGTACATTAATGCCAACACTATATTTTACCCATTTTCTAAGACTTCCAAGTTATCGCTTAGTAATTTAGTTGAAAGAACTGACACGTATCGTGCACATATTTCAAACAATTCTATGCGATTGTGACATATTCTGTTTACCATTTGTCCCGCATTTAGAATTTTATAGTTGGGAACTAAAGTCCGAACAATGTGTCATTAACTTATAAATACATTGTAGTGTTGTGTGGAAACCAGAGGATGTTTATTCTTTTAGTAAATATTCTTCGTGTGGGAAATTCACAAGTCTACATGTCAGTTTTCCTGGTGATATCTAATTATTATCTTCCGGAAGATTTAGCCACTCAAGTTCAAGTTAAAACTATCGCCCTGTTAAGTGACGAAGTCAGAAGCCAGGTAGCTTTGGCCTACACTTATAAAAACACACTGTGCCATGCCTCGTTTATTTGGGAAGTTCACACAGCTAACAATTTCTGATGCACTTATTGGGTACGCATGTCGATAGGTGTATATAACAAAATCACACCGTCTTCATTAGCCCAGTTCAGGAGCAGAACGATAGGACGTTAAACCCTATTTCATTCCATTTTCACAAAATCACTGACAATATTCTTCTTTACAATTCTCTACAATGTGGGCGTATAAAATGTGTTTGATAGTCAGAAACGTGTGTCTAATAAATTAAGATTAATAAGTATAATTTTCTACGGGAATATTCTTCCAGATAATTATACCTAAACATTACTAATCTCAAATATATAGGGCCAACATACAAAAAATAAAGATTAATATTCATCGTTTAATTGTCATTAAACGTGATTCATTCGTCAGAAATGTTTTCTACCTAAACATGTCAATTAGGATTTTTTTAAGGTAAAAAAAACATGGTTTGTAATTAGTAATATATTAACAACTGTCAATCAAATGGATGAAGTAGATGTACATCTCAATTTGATTTCGAATGTATAAATAATTGTAAATATGAGTCATGTAATATATCAAGGTGTGAGAAATATACTTTCATAAAATACCTCAACGATTTGTTAGCTAGGGTCTATTTGCCTGTTCAAATATGTTTTGGACAAAACCAAGTACATGTATTCGCATTACTACGGTGTTTTCTAAATTAAAGTAGCTGAGTCTCTAACTCAATATCATCCAAAATCTTCGACAATGAAAACACAAATTATTTGTCAATTTAATTCAACATTGATGTTGTGATCTTACCGGGAAAAGATGGGCTTCTGATATTCAATATTTAAGACAAAATAAAAAAATATATCATTGGTACACGAATCCGTTTCAGGCCCATTTTAACAAGGGATTTGGAGAACGCGGCTAGACGGTGGCGCATGGAAAGCGTACGCAATAATGTAGAATGGAATAACTTGACGCTAGAAATTTGCATGCTATTGAGACTTCAGGGGTATTTCGCCAAACATGACTGAATTGAAATTAGAGTAAAGATGAATTGAATATATGTAAATCAGTTTGTATACATTCATATAAGATTATTTTATGGGCTGTTACCCATTTGGGTAAATTTCTAGGTCCCAAATATTAGCGATTATCTCCTTTAATCAAATATTTTTTTAATAAATCTTAAAATTGATGCATTAAAATGTTTCAAATGGCATTCCTGTAAACTGATCAAAACACAGACCCTATTACGTTTCGTTTTTATTGTTCAAAGTATCGTTTTAATTGTCTTTAGTAGGCCATCGAAAGTATAAAAAACGAAACGAAATCTAGATCTGTATTTTAATTAGATTGTGGTTTCGTCTATGTGAAAGATCGTATTAAGAAGAAAGTATCATAAAAGTGTATATAGACACAGGGGTGACAGAGAGACACTGGTGGCCTATTTAACTGGATAAGGTAATTTACACGTATGCCGCCACACCTTCTCTCAAATGACACCTAGTTACAGGTTTAAGTCGGAAAGGTTTATGTTATATCCTTTTCTACATTTTAAATACGGGTTTTTAAAAGGGATATAAAGCAAAGTTGTTAATTTATCGCCGCATAACACTCATTATAAAAAATCTGATAGCACTTCCCGATTGTACATCAAATTCACATTTTCTAATGTAATTTTGCATTTTAAGAACTCTGTTATGCACGGTCTGAATATCAAAAAAAAGGCGATAAAAACAAAATTGATCTATATAAAAATATTATTATTTGTTGTAGGTGTGGACGAGTAATTATTTCTCCATTGACTTCAATGTTAAATCCATGAGCTTCGTTGACCTATAACATTTTTTTAACATTCAGATGGTCTTCATCTTTATAATCACGAAGAATAAAACATGCCAAAATCATCTGATAAAATTATTGAATGTTGACTATTTCGATTTTTTGCTAGACCTCGTCGTATATTCTGTGTGATGTCATCCTAATTCATGTCTGTTTACGTTTTGATCATGAATAATCACCAAGCCCTGACAGAAAATAAAACACTTTTCTTCGAATCTAGACCAAAAAGTACCAAGCAGAAGGAAGAAATGAAATGAAATGGGGTTTAACGTCCTACTCTTCTGCACCTAAGCTGGCTAATGGAGGACGTACATACGCCATACGGTTTGCTATGAGAGAAATTTTGCTCGGGCAGAGGCGCTACGGCCTACTCTTATATCGAATTCCAACTGCCAAGGGATCTTTTACGATCACGCCAATGTGTACACGGGACCTCGGTTTTTCGTCCCATCCGAACGACTAGACAATTGTCCTGCATCACTGACAATTGGAAACCACGCCGGAAAATCGAGATGAACACCCGACCCCCAGGCTAGCGAGCCAGCGTCTTACCCACTAAGCCACGTGATCCCCCAGAAGGGAGAAAGAGATCTGTTAAAATATAATCTTTGAGTGGCATTTAGTGATTGAGCACATTAAAAAACACAACACAATTTATATGGAAAACAATCACTAGTTTATACACATATAGCACGACGCTTCGACAAGTATTCTCTTATCGTTATATTTGTACTTGATAACGATAAGAGAATACTTGTCGAAACGTCGTGCTATATGTGTATAAACCAGTGATTGTTTTCCATATAAATTGTGTTGTGTTTTTACAAATACGAGATAAGGGAAGTAATTACCGGTAAGAATTAAAATGTTACAGATGGGTTACTTCCCTTTCACCGGGAAGTTTCATAGTTTCAAATGTTATTTATCAATACTTAAGCAGACATTGTAAACAGTGTTTAATTCTACAAAAATCATTAATTCTAAATGTTGATAAATAAAAAATATAAACTATATACGAGATTGAGGGAATAGTCGAACTCTTAATGCGAATTGCTGGTGTTTTTTTTTCAAAATTAAAGACTCCGAGGACTGTGAGAACAAGTGGGGATAAATAAATGTAATTTAAAATTATTAGAAAGGAGCCAGCTGGTTGTCTGTCGGAGATTTTCTTTGTCGAAGTTTGGGAATAAATTTTTTAATTGAACATGGTACAGGTTATTTCCAGCATGACATCTTATCGTCGGTTGCTTGGATAGGGGGAGGGGGAGGGGGAGGGGAGGGGGAGGGGGTGGCCTAGTGGTCTAGAGTTCCGCGCTTCGACCTCTAGCTGGCCGGTCACCTCTGGCTTGCGGCTGTGGTTTCGAGCCCTAGTGTGAGCGTATGTGGCATTTAGATAGGGGCGCCTTCTCAACCTCGAGGGTTTCCTCCGGGCACTCCGGTTTCCTCCCACTGCTAAAGACCCCTACGCGCAAGCGAATTAATGAAATAAAATGAAACCATATGTTAGTCCCAAAATGACCTAGTTTGTGTCGAGTGGACGTTAAACCCCATTTCTCTCTCTCTCTTTGCTTGGATAGCATAAGCGCGAGTTATTTCCCTTTGACCGGGATCTTTCGTCATTTCGAGTATGATAATTATTAGAATTCCTATGACCAAAATAAATCATAAGAGGCAAAATCCTGAGATAACTACCAAAATTAAATGGTTTTACATGAGAATATATTTGGGTTAAAGTTTAGACTATAGGTGTGATTGTGAACTTTACATTTGGCTGAATAACCGAAAGGTCTCCGTGTTTCAATACATTTAAAAGTTTAAGATTCCTTTCAAGTGACGGTAGACTAAAACCGGACATGTTTGTCATCTGACATTTGTTTTAAAACCAAATAAGACTGATTCATTGAGATACGGTATGTATTAACTTCTAAATTAATTGCTGGATTTTCCAAAGGGTTAAATATCTTATTGCATAGTATTTTGTTTAAAACATAAATGATATGTCAATTATTCTTTACAAAAACACACGACCCAAGTCCTAATAGATGCAATGGATAAATTTTACCAGAACTTGTGTTTTGTTAGGTTTATCTAATACATTATTAAACAATGTTATTAATGCGCAAAAATTGCGGCGATTATCACATGCAATATCCTTGAGGGCAAACCTGCAGTTAAAACATAGATATAATCTAATGATTGAAAAAGAGAGGTTGAGCTTACAATTGCAATTAACAAATGGATACTTGTCGTAGACTTTATTAATCCCAAAATCTAATCAACGAAAAATACATTTCATAATATCGCAGGTAAAAATGAAAAATTCAAAAGCTGAATTGGTTGTCAAAGGCCAGTTCTGTATGTGTTTATTGATGACTTTACAGTTAAATATATTTGAATTGACTGCTTTATAAAGAAACAAAACTGAAAGGTTCGGTATATTTATTTCTTAAGTGGAAAATCTATACTTCCTTTTTTTAATTTGAGTATAGATCATAAAAGATTTTATTTGCGGGGTCTAAAAGCAGGTAATTTTATGTGCAGACAATACAAAACGACGGATGAAATTATTTCAAACGGTTTATATTAAAATACTGTATGATCGATGGGCGCAGGCTACGAATGACAACTAAGGAATGGATTAATTAAATTGATATCACATTTCTCCTACATACAATGCTGATATCCCCGAGTCGTTCTACATTAAAAGTACATTACAATAGGCTTTCGTTATTTATTTCTGGTTTTTATTTTATTGCAATTGGCAAGGAAGATGTTAAAAGTCCTATACAAACATCACAAACGTAGATATCAATAGAAATCAGGAAAAGAAAAATAATGAACTACTTTAAAAGGGTTCTTGAAGAAACAAACGCCTTGCAATCTATTGTGGTTGCAACTGTTCAAATATGGCAAGGAGATATATAGCCGGTAAAAACAATTTTCGAAACGGTAAATAATAACTAGAAGGCGCCTCGATTGACCCTTCACCCCGCGTCGTTACCCCGTTCATAACCCCGCCCTCTGATTAGGACAATTTCGTTTAATGAAAGCATACGAGTTGGTTTTGAGACTGGTCGAACGTATCACCGACTTGAAGCATTTTTCAGATCTGTGGATCGCCAAGGTCAAATTGAAACAAATAATGGGTATTTGCTGCGGGTCTCGTCTTCAATTTCCACAGGTCAACGTTGACGAAGTGCCGAACAATGGGCTTGTTTAAAAAGGAATTTGATTTTCATCACGCTGTTAGTCCAGTCAATAAAAGTGTATTTAACGGTATTTTAACCGAACAGTAGACAGATATGATAATCACTTGTTCAAACTTATGATTGGTGTGAATTTTGCACCATTTCCCCCTTTACTTATACTTGATTTTTATAAAGATCATTGTTGGAGATGAGTCGGCAATATTCCCTCCATTTTTCGTGTCAAGCCATGAATCATAAAAGTTTGTATATGGAGAAGGGAGAAATAAATAAAACATATACTAATAATTGTAGTAGATGTCTAAACCAGATATGACAAATTGATCTTACACCTATTACAGAGGGTCACTCGTGGAGCACCATTTCATACATTTATAGGCTTTAAGAGCTAACATATTGGTCGTATTTTTTAAAGTCATTTTTCAACCATCTCTATTAAATAGCGATAAAGCATTCACAAAGCATTCTCAGGCTTAAATCAAAAATTTACTCAGCTTTCAATCACTGTTCATGAGAAATATATTTGATCCAGGAACACAAAACTGTGCTCATACGTATTATAAAGGGCTATACTTTAGTTAAAATAGAGAGAGATGGGGTTTAACGTCCACTCGACACAAACTAGGTCATTTTGGGACTAACATATGGTTTCATTTTATTTCAATAATTCGCTTGCGCGTAGGGGTCTTTAGCAGTGGGAGGAAACCCACGCGGTTGAGAAGGCGCCCCTATCTCCATGTCACATACGCTCACACCAGGGCTCGAAACCACAGCCGCAAGCCAGAGGTGACCGGCCAGCTAGAGGTTGAAGCGCGGCACTCTAGACCATCCCAACCCCCTAGTTAAAATATGGCGAACAACTAAGAGTCTGGGATTAGATATCTTTTGTGAATTACACTAAACAAATGGAATCGTTTGGTTATTTGAATTCGATTTCTTTTAATCTGTAACCAAGATAATAGATGGCATGTTAATTGGGCGACACGTCGTATAAAACGCAAATATCTGATTCAATGGTATCCGTTTGTCAATGAAGAAATATGAGTTTTATAGTTCACACGGAAGTATAATATAATATGGTAAATTTATTGACACAGAGTTTGTCCTTTATTTTTCGAATGCTACTTTGTGGGGTCTAACCTAATTGATATACCTGATATTGAAGTTTGAAATCGTCTGTGTGACTCGGTACTTCCTATTTGTGATTATCTTTGAAACTGGACAAAGACCACTGCTCCCCCAATTCAAGTAAGATCGACATGAACCATGGCATTCTTGTTTCTTGGACAATGTTGCGTGGATTGACGGACTTGGATTTTTTTACATCATGACTATTCCAAAAACTACTGCAATGACACCATACTCAGTTCCTGACGCATTGTACGCTAGTGTTTTGGAGCAAGTTATCATTCACGATATCCTCCGCCACATATAGGTAATAGCTATGTGGTACTAAAGTGTTTAGATAGAGTCTCTCACTCGCTACATTCTTGTAGGTATAACTAATTGGTTGGGTACTTGGGACCTGACCTAATACCCAACATAAAGAATGTGAACATTTTAAAGCTCCTCCAATTTTATTCTGACTCGATAACATATCTTTAAAACAGATATGTACTTCTGAAATAACAAGAAATTTTTAAAAGCATTCTATCTGAAACGATAAATTAATCTCCTTTTTTTTTATAGTGCACACTTCATTGTCATATGTATGTGATTAATCTCTGTCTGGTTTACTAAAAGTATAATGTTGTACAGTATTCAATTAGTACTTACAACGACGCTATATCTATTGTTAAACTACATATATTTTATAGCTGTCAGTATATAATATCATATGGTACAACATAAAACTATCAACTTAACAATGGAGTATATAATATGATTGTCATATAAATAGGAGTTAATGACAATATTATATTAATTATTTAAATATAGACCTATGTCACGCCTAGTGCCAAAACACCACTCGTCCTGGACGCCGTGTCAACTATATCATATTATCCATAAACACATAAATAATCTAATCCAGTAGGGTAATACCTATTAATGACCAATAGACATTTACAATTTTAATGAGCAAACAAAAGCAGTGCGCGCTGACACTTACAATATGTCGACGACCCCACATCGTCCATAGAGCACCGTCATTAAATATGAACACGCACAAATAAAATTTGAAGGAGGTATTGAACATTAATTTCATAGTAAGTGACCCCAGTAACCAGACGGTATTATTAAACTAGTTCGACAACACTCATATTGCTGATCTTTTAACCTTTTTATTCACTTTATAAAGCACCTGATACAGTATTGAATTAAGAATGCAAACTTTGACTTCGTCACTACGAGTAACCAAACATCTGTTTAACAAAGTGTCAAATCAGAAGTAAAAAGGCGTAATGTGTCAACGTGGTGAGACCGCGTCCGACCTGAAAACATAAAGCAAGTATGAACATGTAACCTGTCACAGTACAAAGCTCATAAAAACTGACCACATTGAAAACTATCGGATCGTGGTCATACACGATGGTCAATGAAATATACGCACGCACCTGCAGTAAAGTACAAATCACGTGATGTTAGAAAGTCCATTACAATATTTTTACAAGGCATTGATAAAATTATAAGGTTACTTATTGAAGCGAAACCATTTCTTTATTAACTATGCCAACCAAGGTTTTCTTTCAATAACTAATTTTCTCCATCACCTCGCAAAAAAGGATAATTTTGACCGCAACTATACGTTATAATATGATAGAAATAGTTGAATGGCCCTTATACTATTACACAGCGGTGACTTTTGTATTGTTAAACATAGCCGTGATTTTTATATAGGTGTTTGCTTTATTCTGAGAGGGCCAATAGAGCTAAAAGAGGCGTCCCTCGAGTCCATGGGAATTTCTTACTAACAATGGTGCACCATCTGTTTGCAAGTTTTGGCGCGGTTTTCTGGACTCAATGCAAAAAAGAGTGTCGAGTTTGTTATGGACGCCATGTAAAGCCTGGGAAAAACTTGGTGATTGGTCAATACATCTGCCATGCTAGATTAACTATTCACCTGTTGTATTCACCTGTAGCGGAAAAACTTTTTGGCGCAAAGTTTAAGAAAGAAAACTTTTTCAAAGGGGTACAAGGGATTAGCTACTACCTGTTTGTCAGTCTTTATGACATCCACATGTGTTATTATTTAAAAAAGCTCCTGGCGTGAGAAAACATATCCAATAATTGATCGATTTAAAGTAAATTTATGCGCCCTCTCATTTGTAAAATCTTTTACACTTTTCTTTAACAATAACATTTTCTGTAAAATGTGTTTGATATTGTGATTAAACAAAAAATAAATATTTAGTGAAAGAAATGACTTAAGCAAGGTGTACCTATTTGGCCTATTCTTTTTCTGTTGCGTGGTAATGATTTTGAAATGAACTAACATGCATATTTTATTTATACTAAACTCATTTCTTTTGAATAATGCTAATAAAAAGGCTTTATTTAATCATTTGCATTATAAATTTTGACACTGTTGGATAGTCTAAGGATGTTTACGAGTTTTATTATGCAGCTTGAAATTGCGGTTAATAGAAGTACATGGATTGATATGCACTGCATTACAATTATATTTGGTTCAAGTCCTGGTTTTAATAGAAATTTAAACTTATATTATACAGTTTAAATATTTTATAAGTAGGTATATTCAAATTAAGTGTGTTTATAAACTTCATGGCATAATACACGCGTTTTAGTTTGTATGTATCAATTTATGATTCGCTAAAATATTCATGCAGGCTAAAATTGTAGTAAGTTAGCTGTTGTGACACGAGAACATGATAAGATAAGACTAGTGTCATATCAAAATCCATCAATATGACGTATGACAGACCATGAAGTGGGCCGCTAGTCTCGATAAGAGAGTTCTATCGTTGGCTAAACGAATGTTAGTTTAAATTGAACAACAGATAATACCCATACCCCCTTCGTATACCAGAAGTTATCTTAACAACAGGACATATCAACTACTGCCAGAAGTGTGGATATGCTTCCTGCCATCTTCCACCTGTCCGAATCAATTTTAATGGTAAATGTAAATACATTCAGTTTACTATCACAATAAGAGAGTAAATTAAATTTAGCTTTGTTATTTACATAAATAAATGGCACCGAACTGGATCATCTTGCCCATCATCGAACTTTATATATTATATATGAAGAGCATTAATTAGGAATTCCAATGAGACCAATTGAAGTTTGAAACGGCGGATGTGTGACTAATGATCTCATTTTGGAAAGAGAAATAGTCTGCGCGAATGTGAGTTACCTATTGTAACGAACTCGTATTCTTTCTTACAAAAAAATAGTATTCTGTCATCTTCAGACGGACTGGGCTTTCTGTTTGTTTGGGGGTTCATTGATGTTTTAATGAATAAATAGATATTACAATCTGAAAAACTGATTCTAAAATGGGTACTAATTCCAGAACAGATGAGTTTTCTTGTATATATAATGCATAAATATGTTTGACGTCTAAATGGAATAATAAATGTTAAACTATATTCTATACTACTACTACTACTACTTAGTGTTTAACGTCTGCTTCCACATAAGTGATATCGCAGACAAGACTTAGGAGAGCCGAAGCTGATTCCTGTTTTTTAGAATATGATTTTGCAATCTTTCTATTTGGCTTTAAGCCATGGATTGGGTTTAGTGGGAAGTTCTTCCCTTTATTCTATGTCTTCATATACTGGTTATAGTCGCTATAAATTCACCATAATCAACAAGCCTGTCATACATGTATATAAACAAATAACGTTGTGCGCCGACGTAAACGTCATTAACAATACGATTGGTTTATTTTTGTTTAGGGGAACTAATACAGATACTTGGGTAGCTGGTGATTGACACGTCACATGTACCACCAGTGATGCAGATAATGTAAATTACGTGTCATAGACAGGTCGCACTTATCATTCATTGCCTACTTTATCTTATCTAATAGTGTAGAATCACGTTCCCTATTATAGTCTTCTAGTACATGACGCATACCACTTCCAGATTTTACAATTCCGGATATAGATTACCAGAAATATAAGGAAAAAAGGTTTTCACCGGTGAAATAGTGGCAGTGCTTGAATGGCCACCTCTCTCCTGAATATTAGACATCGCCTCGCGCAAGGTCACATAATGCAAAATCTCAGTTAAATCGAAGCAGCATTGAAATCAATGGCCCCGTGGGTGGTTGATGTCTGTAAATTCTCAGTCTGTAGTCATGGCAAAATGACGTTTCGCCAGAATATGGGAAGGGTGAGGAGCACATGAAATGAAAAATGGTTTAGCGACTGGGCTAATGAAGACGGGCATATGCCATACATTGTGCTATGGGGTAATATTTGACCGAGCAGAGGGTTGGGGTAGTGTTAGCTTTATAGTACCTCCGCCCTGCACCACTGACAAGAGGAATTCAAGCCGGGAAATCCAGATGAACTTTCTCGGCCAATGCAGGGATCCAACACCCTACCTCCAGGCTAGCGAGCCCACTCAGCCACCAAATAAATTACAATACAGTATTCACTATAAAGCGTCTGATATAATTTGTTCTAGGAATAATAATTATAAGGCACATGTTTTCCCACAGTAAAATATAATCCATGTATTAACGAGACGACAGCCTATCAATATGACAGGTAAAAATAATTAGATTATCTATCACCTATATTGATACTAATGCAAGACAATACTCATTGATATTTGTTTGTCTTTTAATCTACCTTTTATTAAACTCTCTACTTGAAGTATGATTTGTGATGACATTTCTAATCCGCGCGACAATGGCGGCTAACTCCTATATTTGCAAATTGAAAGCTTAATGACAAGTTGATCCTTTGTAATGCTTTTAGCATCTTCAACTACACCAATTTATACCTAGTTACATTGTTTATAAATTCCAAAAAGAAATTAGATTAACCCTTTTAATCCGTGACATTGTCGTCTTCTTCTAATGACACCTCTCTCTACCTTAGCGGTCGGTAAATCTATAGCTAATTCAATATGGTGTATATAAACTGTAAGTGCATGCTAGTTCACTCCAAATGACCCTATCATTGTTATATTGACGATCAGTAATGCAGGACGTGTGTGTGTGTGGGGGGGGGGGGGTCCTGACAAGGACAACTATCTAGCCCTTCGGATGGGACAAAAAACCGAAGCCCCGTGTACACCTTGGCATGTAAAAGATCCCCTGGCAATTGGAATTTGATATAAGGGTAGGCCGTAGTGCCGCTGCCCGGGTAGAATCCCCCTCCCCCATAGCACACTGTATGGCGGATGCCCGCCTTCATTAGCCCACATTTGGAGTAGAACAATAGGACGTTAAACCCCATTTTATTTCCTTAGTAACTTATATTACAGGAAAACCCAAGGCTTACTGAGTACATACATTTGAAGTTGCACCTTTTTCTTTAGATAAGATGTGCATTTCCTGACCACATATTTCCTGCAGTATAATTTGTAACAATGACACTCTCTATTTATCTTCTCTCGACTCTCTGTAATCGCTTCCTCTCAATTTCAGGTTTTGTTCATTTTCCTTGAAATATTTCGCCATGGGTATTGTGTCCGGATATGGTTTTCCTGGTTAAATGGTATTCAATGTGTGTTTAATGATCAGCTATTACCACTCACGTGAGCTTCACAAAGGGCCACATTTAAACGATCTTCAACCGTGTAACTCGTATAACCCCTAGGTCTTTCTCTCAACCCATCTTTTTATTTAATGTTGGTAGTATGGTGATAAGAGGTAAATCTGTCTCGACATTAGGTGGTAATCGTTCTCTTTTAAACTACTTATTGTCATTATGTCATGTATGACGCGACCTTCACAGAAGCACAAATACCTCAAGGTAAAAAATAAAACTTCCGCTACGTTTTAGTAATGTTTTATTTCATAGAAATTGCCATTATATGGGTATCAATTTAGCTGTAAAATCGTGGTTACAAATATTTCTGTGCCTCTTCGCTTCTAAGAAGAGTATTCATATGAAAATTGCGGTGGTTTTATCATTATTTTTTTTTTTTGAATAGATTTTTTCAAATGGTCTATATTTATACAAAATGGAATTTTAAATGACTACTAATGGTTTCAGACAAGACAAACATGTTATATAGGGGCATGCACAAAAGATTAAAATAAAATATGAGTCAGACTAGTGTTTCTTCCGGATTGAAATAACTCAAAGATGACTAGTAGCCATCACCCCATTATTTGGCGGGAAAAGATATACCTTTTTATAATATCGGAGATAAGAAGACATACTTGTTGAAGTGTATAGACATAGGTGGTAAACACTGCATTCTTCTACAAACAGAGAACGTAACAGAGTGTGAATAGAAATCGTCGAAAACATGGAGCATGTTCAGACCTGTTTGCGGTGACGTCACTTTTTTAAAATGTCATTGACCTTTTTTTATTAAGTTATAAAAAGGCGATAAATGCGTAAAAAAATGTCTGATGTAGTAGTTTATTTTAGTTTCTTACTTCAGCCTCTGAGTTTTCGCGGGAAAAGTATAATAATCCTTTAGCGAGAAAAGTATATAAAGTCGGTGAGGCGTGGAAAACATAGATTTAAGTTATACATTTTTTGCGTGTATCGTGTGCTTGATATTTATCACAAATTAGTAGCACACGTGTATAGGTTATACTATATTCGGCTACAGAGATAGAGTAGATTCTATTCCGTATCCCTAAATACTGTAGATTCACTAAATACTAACATCAGTGTCTATAATTTGTTGCTTAAAAGAATTCATAACAGACTTTTGATTTTGTTGTTCAGCAAGGCGAATAGTTGCCCCAATACAAATTATGTGTTTATATAAAAGACCCAAAAATGTTCTAATTTATTATTTAATTCACTTTAAAATTTCAGACATCAACAACAATCGATTGCTAGTGTTGACTGAACGTATTTAAAACCAATCAATGGACGAAGAATGAATTAATATTAACGATCCCACACACGCTTGTTACCCCTTTTAGTATAAGATTTAGATCGTTATCTGTAATTTTATTTTGTAGTAGTTATGAAACGTGTGATGATTACATAAAATATTGATTTTATATTTATTTGGATTGGTCTTATAAACAAGTGGTTTTTGTTCACGTATGAGTTGACAAACTATAGAATTTCTGGTTTCTAGTAGAGAGCAATAAACTATGATAACGCGATCCGTGATCTTAAAAAGTTTCATTTCGCTTAGTTATTGAGTATTATTTGATACAGCGATATAGTTTTATTATTCATTTGAGTCATGTTTAGTTTAATTTAGTGTAATCATTATATATTTGTTTTAAATAAGATTCGCGCTTGAGCAAGGATTTAAGAAAGGCAAATTGGCCGCCCGAATAAATCTTAGCTATTACAAAGTTACCCAATAGACCAACTTATTCATATACCATTTGTTAGTACGTACGAAGTAGAATTAAACATACATTGCGCAGGAGCTAAACTTGCCTATTACATGTATCGCTTTAGAACTTAAATGTTGTATAAAGTATCAATTAGACATAATTTATTAACTTGCCAAGACCAAATTCAATGTTCGACGCCATCGTGTGTGACTCCTATTTTAAGGAGATTTAAATACGTTTTGTGGTAGAAGATTTAACGTAAAAATGGATAATCATTATCTAACAACGGTATCAATAACAATCGAGCCTACAATGTAATTGAACTCAGTTCGGAGTGAAGTAATTTGACTGAAATTTTCAACATATTCCGTTTTCATTATCTAGTTTTTAACTGTAAGATCTTTATCTAATTTAACATAACGTCCCTTTAAGTAAGGATGTTACTAGGTTCATGCCATCTTGACTAAAGATGTGTAGGCGTCTCGTACGAGCGGTTATTTACACTAGGAACACGTAGATGCACCGAGCGCGTGTCAAAATATTTCGGTGCAAAACCTTTATTGGTGATAACCGGAATGTTCAACAGCGAAGTTTGACTGATTTAATATGAATACATTACTCTGATTTAAAGATATGTATACCGAATTACACCCAGAGTGTAATTTATGTAATTACACCCAAAAACGACATGTCAATTGCCTCTTTTCTATTTACGGCAAACGGTTGTATTCTAATAAATTTTGAAAATTATAAAGGGTTTTGAAAGCAATTGCGGGGTTATTTACATCCATATCTAAATTATCGGTGATAATAAGGACCCTTGACAATATGTGTATTTATATGTAAGTAATATGCTTATCTTGGTGAAAGTGCGTGCTAAATCATTGCTGTATAAATAATATAAGCCATGAAATACTACGCGGGGGCCATTTAATTGTCCCTTTAAATTTTTATCGTATCGTGAAAATTATACATACTAAATACAAGTGTACACTATACAGTTTCATGTTGTCCAGACTTGTCGTAGCGGGAACGTTTATCAATGAAGAAGCAACGTATGCATATATTTTGTCTGACAATGCACAATTTGTACATAAAGCCGCCATATAATTTTAATGTTTGAATACAATCTTGGCAATTAAAAAACAGGTTTGTTTAGTAATATTCCATAAAAGAACGCTGATATTTTCTGTTGAAAGTTTGAAAAGTGCACCGTGTCTATTAGCCCATGTGTGTTGTGGACATGTACGTTCCCGCTATAGTATGCGTATTCTTTCCGGAACGACTAGTACAACTTGTCTATTGGAGTGATGTTCACGTTTAGTAGCACTAATGCCAATTCCTATATAGAACTTTTGTATTTAGTATAATTCCATAAACACCTGGTACAACTTTTGTTACATATTTTCTGATTTTGCGAGCTGGCTTGCTCTAGTTACTCTGTTTCTTCAATCGGACTTTGTATTTTGGGGTCGACTGTGTCTGTGCTTGATATCTATTTTGTGCTCGACACACAGTGTAATGAGTTGAGTCGTTAAACACTGGATTATCATTCGTGGAAATTTGGAAACCTACAGTGATTGTTCCACCTGGAACATACCACCTCCAAAATGCCTTGTACCCTCGCCCCATAGATTTACACTCTTTCCTTTTCATTCAGGTACATGTTGTGTAGGTATAGTATGGTGTATGTTGGGTACAATCTTAAAATAATTTACATGTTGATTTAAACGAAACAAAAAATAACAATTGCATGAACGGTTAAAATAAAAATAAAAAACGGTTCTAAATAACTCTCACTTCCTGGGGAAATTTCAACAATGCCAGTTAAATTTATTTGAACCCTAAGAATGTTTTCGTTTCGTAAAAAAGCAAACCAGTAATGCAAACCGCTCGTGTCAGAATCGGTATTTTATTTATTGATAAAAACAAGAGAAGAAACATTGAAACGGCATACAGAATTCCAGACATAGTTCATTTGGAAAATAAAATAATATCCGTTTTCCGAGTGAGTGTAAACGGTTATGTTGTATGTCTGAGGTCAAAGGTTACGGAATGTCTTGCTGTATCAATATGATCAAGATGGTGTCAATATATTATAAAGTCTGGCTGACCGATTCTACGTCTGCATCTCTACAAACCATAGTGAATATCATTTTGATACTATCGTCCTTAGACATGAATCAAATAGCACATGGGTTTCCGATGATGATGCTAAGTATGACATGAATATTTCCGCATGTGTTGTCAGATCGTGTCGATTGAGCCTTTCGTCGTTCCGTCGCTTCTGTAGACAGTGTTTGCTAGAGGAACTACTTGGTCTGTGGTTATATTTTGTTGGGTGTGATGTAAATAGTGTGTTGTGGTAGTAAACATAAACTGATGACATTAAACACCTATAGTTCATCAACTATAACCCTAAAATACCCAATCATTTTAAGCTGGTTTTACATAGCCCAGAGAACGAATGAAGAAACGGGAGCGAAAATACTCTTAATTCCGTGATTGTCTAGCTGTAGTGACATCATTACCCATCATATTCTCTATTCTTCATCCATGCATACTGGGAACCGTGTGGATCAGCGTATACGACCCTGGCTCGCTAATCTGGGGGTCAGAGGCGTGGTGACCCATTATTTTGCATGAGGAACATCTACAGAATGGCCTTAAATAGGGAACCATCGTTTAAGAATGTTTTCATTAAAATTCGGGCCGTTTTACTCTCCTACTTTAATTCATGCTATATGATAAACAGAATACTTATCTTCTAAGATCAATTTTTAGATAAACACATATTTTATGAATTAAATATCAAACATAATATTGATCTAAGGTTTACTTGTAAGTAAAATAATGTTTACAATATGATACAAAAGGATTATCCTATGAACACGTGTGCGTGTTTGGTCAACAACTTCACTAAGGAACATCCACACAGAGGGGATAAAATTTCCGACAGGCTTAACAATCTTCTTCTTTAAAATTGAAATACACACGTGTATTTGTATCGATTATACGACAATCGATGTTTAGCTTCAATAACCACGCGCCATTTATTTACTTTTTAAATCCATTACAATCTAACACGCCATTCCCCCATGGTGATGTCATTCAAAAATCCACTGCACCCTGTTGATTTAGGGATAAACTCGACGTCGCCTAAATGTTGAAAATGGTGCTTAATTGATTTCTGGGGTCTTCATGCAAGATGCCTAAGTAGAATGTGAGTTCTTTGGGTAACTGTTGATGTGTCTGAACTAAAGTTTTACGCGTGGTATTATTTCTGGTGTTTTTACATAGGCACTAGACAGTAGCCTTTTGATGATTGAAAGCGAAGTTTGTGGACTAAAATGACGTAAAAACACAAAATGTCAATATAAACTCTAACACTCAATTTCAAAGTCTTGTTTAAAAATACCAACATTAACTACAATTTCATAACCTTTTAATACCAGGTCATCATCAAATTGATGAAAGGTTAACATTGACGTCACAGCACGTTTACCGGAAATCAACGTTATATCCACGTGCCTGTTTAACTGGATTGAGTCTATCAACCCATCAGTAGTCCATTACGCCACGATTCTAAACAACTATTTTTATTACGTTTAGCTTTACCATATGAAGTTTGTGTTGACTTCTCTAAACCCCGATGGCAGACCATGTTGCTTCTCATCGATTCACTTGCCCCACTCTTCCCGCTTAGCAAAAGATCGGGGACAATAAAAAAAAATCCTTATCGTTTCTGATCAACTAAATCTACTATGTTATTCTTATTCAAACCAATATATTCGCATGGCATAGGTTTAATATTTTGGGTTGTTCGCGAATTTCATTTTAACAAGATGAAAAATGTCATATGCCAACCATATTTATGAAGTCGTGTGACAGATTGATGGTCTCCACATTTACTAAGAATTAATGGTTAATCGCGACCTGTTCAGAGATTGAATGAGCTTTTAGTGAAATCTTGCACTTGGTAAGCTTTCTATTTAACTAATTACTAATTAGTAACTGTTAATGGTTGCAATTAAGGAAGATCGCTTTGGCTACTGAATACAGAGTTCTGGAAGTGCTGTAACCCTTGCGCCCTAGATCACAGCATATGTCGCCGTTGCGTGTGTCGGAAGTTTGGTGTGACAGGGAGTTGGGTGCTACCTACTACCTTGTGTGTTTTCTTGGGGTTTCCAAATTGACCTTAATTGTGTTGATTTTACGTTAAAGTCTCATGTCTCTAATATAAAATTCACGGAAAAAGACATGATCCAAGGATGGGCGAATGAAAATTCTAATTAACATGGATAGTAACTTTGCATATGAGATTTCTATATAAATCATGTGAGAACTATGTAAGATATTGTCATCTTATATTATTATCGAGACATACAGTATCATAATTTGCAGCACGAAGGACATCAGTTTGATGGGATTCTTTTGTCATGTTATGAATTGGCAGGGACAGAAAAGAGTCTGGCAATTTCATTCGTTTTCAATTTCCTTCATATCTCAATATCGTCATTGTATGCTAATGAAAGAGGGATATTTTGCGAGGCAGGAGAAGTGTTTTCATCTTTTGGTAATCCCAAGAGATCAATGCCAGGAAACATAAACAATACTTCCAGACAGAGAGCACCAGCAGATCTAACTAGCGTATTAGACATGCTAGCAAGAAATACACATGATACTAGACGACCAAATAATTGCGAGAAAGAAAATATAGGGTGGAAATTTCAGAGCATGAGCTCGATAGATGAGGTGGGTTCTTTTTCCTTTGGGTAACTTACGGAAAGTCGTGGTACCAAAACGTTTGATTCATAAAGCAATACTGGAAATGGAAGATAAGAAAGCGTCTAGTTCGCACAGCATACAAACAGGTCCGTATCTGCAGATACCACCTACTAATCTTTGACAAGATGAGTGGGTTAGAGGTGCTACCAGAAGATTAGAAGGGTTGTATTAAACGTTATAAACAAGTGAAACATTGGGGAAAACAAGTTAGCCATTGAATTAAAAGATCATCGTTACTTCACATTGAGATTCAAGAAAAATAGCTTAGAGTCGTAATTGATATAAACTGAAAAACCACACGTTCCACAGAACTAAAGACGACGCCACCGAAATTCAATGTAGATCAAACCGATGTAATTGAACTGTTCGTACATGTTTAGATATACACATTGATGTAGAATTAATGTAGTGTGTGAAACTATATAAAGCGACTAGTTGATAGGATTAGGAGATTAAGTATATATAAGAAATGAGTATAAAGGGGTTGTATATGTAACGTGTGGTAATCTGTGTATACAGGTGATAAAATAGATCTAATCTCTAGTATATATGTTTACTTATCTGATACCGTTCTTTATACTTACTATATGCCTGGTTGGTAACTATATTTACTTATATTTATCATGCATCATATGCGTCCGTCCGGCATATGGTGTGTACATAATGAACCCAAAGCAGTATTAGGCAGAGCGAGCAGTGCTTCAATTTTTGTCTCATTGGTACCGTACTCTTGGTACCAAAGAGTAAGATTTTAGTTGTGTGAAATTAACATATGTGTGTTATACGGTGTTTTAGACCGTGTAATAATATCCTACTTCAAGCACGACCTCGCGATATAGATTTAACATAGTCTGCACTTGGAATTAGAAACCAAAGCTACTTGTTCACATAGACGTTTTATCAACAACAATGAAAAGGGTGCATATTAATTGGTGGTCTTCACTGCCACAATTTCATAAAATCCCTGATCAAACGATTCAGATCCGTGAGGTTTATGAATACACTGCAGGAAACATTTACTTGGGCAAGGTTTTGTTAAATTCTACTGGAAACAGTTACTTGGCTATCTTTTAAAACACTTTAACCAAATTTTAATAACAAATTTTGGCTAGATTCTTGTTGAATTCCATGATTACAGAATTTGAAAGACTCTTATTGACCTATTCGTGTCCCCACTGCTCTCTTGTTTTAAAAGCCCTAATGGAGTTACTAATGTTAAAACTCATGACTAATTCTTTGCTTTCGATTCATATTTTGTAACTGGAGAGATGTTCACCAATGATCTGAGTAACTGTAGGTCTTATCCAGTTAGCATTAACAACAAGTTAAGGAACGATTTCCATTTCAAGGTTAGGATAGATATTCCTTTAAATAAACAGTAAATCAAAGAAAATCTAGGTGAAAAGAGATGGGAAACAATTAAATTCTTGAGTTACCGTGACTGTGTCTTCTCAATATGGTATTACTTTCAATTTGTCACGCAGTAGACGTTGGTATATAGTTTTATTGGTCAAGGGATTTTATTGTTAAGGTAGATAATGTAAATAATTATAGTAATATGGTATATTGTGGTGTAAGGTAAGGTAAGATAGATAGATACTATTGTAACCAGGTGTCATACAGGTGTTCACCACTCCAAATCAAATAGACATTTTCTTCACACATCTTGTCGTTGAGTAAGATGAAACAATACAGATACATGTTATATCTATTTTACCACGTACATGTTATATCTCATTCTACGATTTGATATAATTTATAGAAGATAACGGTCGATAATAGAAAAGATGTTATTTTGGACATCTTTTGATAGGGTTTTCATTGTTTGAAAACAGTATTATGATGGCTTAGTAGGTAAATCGTTTCATTGCCCTCTATTCGGCGAAGTGAAACGATTAGCGGTAACAGGTATATCCATATTAATGTGGTTGTGTATTGTCACCTGGGTTGACCCACAGTTGTTCATTGGTGCCCTGACTCCAGTTAATTTATATGCATTGTTTATATTAGGAATGCGAAGTAGTATATCCAATTTCTGATAATGACCATCTAAGGTAAAGCCTTTGTCACTTTGCATAATTTTTGTGCGCCCCAATTAGAACCTAAAGTTCCTATCGTTTATGTGCATATTTCATCTTTACCTGACTGTTGATCGCCTTACTACTTTTGCTTCCCTTGGCAAGGATGGTGCTTTAATTGTCGTAATACTTAATGGTCGAGTCCAAAATTCCCAGATTTAATGGTGTACTTGCAGTTTAGGACCAATACAAAAGAGTTTGACTGTGACGCCAATGTAACTATTATAGTGCTATCACGGGTAGTTAAAGACATACTGGGAAAAGCGAAGAACAGTTTATTTCAACGCAACCCAAGCAGTGTACATCAATGGGAATATGCGATGGGGAATTGGGTAGATCTAGTTGTTTCCGTGGGTGCGGGGGGTACGTTTCTATTTTGAAGTTCAAGGTCGTATTGTTTTTGTTTGTTGGTTGTTTTTTTTATGGAAGGTCAGTTTCCACCTAGTGTTTAATATCATAAATCTATATTTAATAAGGGAGATAAATTGGCTGGGTAGTAACCAAATAACCTGTATTCTATGTTGTATTAAAAGACAACCCGTGAAGTATGGAAGCATGTTCACACATTCCATGAATTTCGCTATATCATTAAACTGGTTATAGATCACGTGGAATAATTGATGAAACCGAAACGCTATATTGTAAAAAAGGGATAATGATATGGAATTTAAACTCCATATACCAACATGAATTATAGTAACGCGGCTATCCTGTCTATTTTAATACCTCGTGAGTCCGCATTCATCTTTCAGATTAAAGACATAGAGAGACAGCTTGTTATTAAATCTACAAAACCAAAGGAGAAAAATATTACTCGCGATAATCGATGCATGAAAATACCGACCATTGACTGCTAGGTTGCGAACAATAAAAATATTAGTGTCATAAGTGTAGTAGAGATTAGACTGGGTTTTTATATTAGATATGTCAAGGAAAATATTAAACATGTCACACAATCTACAAATATAATTTTAAAGACAGTTTTAATCATTTCCTCTACAGGATTATAATTCACGATTTATTCCGATGTATTATGGTCTGACGGCGTCTTGGTCAGGTGTAATATTTGTAGGGATTTATTTAAATCAGAGATTTCTTCCAGGATCATGTTCCCTCCCAGACAATGTGAGTCTATTCAAAAAGGGGGGGGGTGACATATATTAAAAATATAACATATACGCACCCTTCTGTGGTGCAAGATAACAAACCTATGCTGTACGAATTTATCTTTAAAGTACTCAAGTCATCCCATTTTTAACAAACTTTTTGTACATGCTAATGAAATCTATACTGGTTCAATATAACCGTATTCGTGCATGCAACGGGAAACCCCATGGCTACTCCTTCTCTTTGACTCCTCGTTCTTTTGAGAAAACTGATAGATACAAAACATTACTTTGATAACTATGCAAGCCTTGAACTTTTTACATATATATTTCACATAACCACGTGAACAGTTGCCATTCCCTTTACTATGAATTTCTATGACAAGTCTATGCTTGCCTAACAAATTACCCCCAAAAAGCCATTAGCAAACACGACCTTTCTCCTGCTCAGTTTTTGCATAGATTTAATCCTTGTGTCCAATTCGTGAATAGCTCGACATTGTCCTAGTTAAATGTCAGCATTATACCTTTAAATTAAACACGTGTAGCTAGGGCTCTAGTTTACTTTTGACGGTAAAGATATTTGATTTCTTTGATGTTAGTGATGTATAAAAAATGGAAGACTCGTGAATTAGAGAAAGATTTGATTGATGTACAGGGGGTTACTGTTAGACGCGTATAATGTGTTTTTTATCTTTTAACGCGGAGTTTCCGATTGAAATATAATTGCTTCTAATGGCGCATCAAATTGGACGACCACAAATACTTCCCTTAAAAATGTTTTTAAAAATATCTCATATATTATAGAACGCGGTTGTTTATTGAAAATCAGTGATCTAAGAATAATGTACATCCTATGTTATTTCATATTAAGGTAATGGATTGAAAGCGTGTGATTAAGTGAACTAGATATATATAATAATGTTGATTAGTAAACATTATGCAAACAAGCCAATAAAGCCGGTATCGAAACCACGGATAAACTGCTAATGCACAAATGGCGAACTAAATCCGTTAGCTGTTTTTAAAAGAGGTTACACCGTTGGTATTAAATTTTTAACTTTTATTCATACCATTGAATTGAAATTTAATGTCTAAAGGGAGTGTCGTAGTGACGGCGGAAATATCAGCAGACTTTCTTATATTTAAAGATACTAGTTGGCAGTTCTCATTGTAATAGATAAAAACTAGATAATGTAAAAGCAATTTACAGAAATTGATCCACTATGAACTGAGAATTAAGTTCCGCCTAGCCTCGATCATCATTACTTAAGTCGGTACGACAACAATCGTAGTCTCGATTATCCATTTAATCTATAAATCTGGAAGGAAAGTTATGCAGCAAGTCGGATCATAATCCAACAAATATCACAGGCTAGCGTTGACATAGGGAGATGATATTTCTGAATAAGTTAATTAATGGCTAATTATTAGTTTATATAACATTTCAGACCCAAAGAAAGACTTACAATATGCAGATTTAGCTCATGCATAATGCATGTTTAATCATACTTCAGTGTATATTAAAGGGCGTGTGTGTTTTTGATGAGTTCAAAATAAAATCAAGTAATGTCTATTTTGGGACGTGTTTTGGAAGCAAACATAAAAAAAAACATGGTAAAATTCCCTCAATTCCAAATACCCCACTGACATAAATAGATTTTAAATGTTGAAATTATGTGCACACATGGGGAAAATATGCATAAAATTTATATCTATTTATGGCCATATTATAATTCAAATTTTAATGAGTGGGTTATATATTTGCACCCCCTGTAGCTTATTTAGTTATTTAAATGAGTGGTTATTATCATTCATGTTCTGCTCGTACACTGTATATTATATTGGTTGATGTTTTTATTTCATTAAATCCTTTCAGGTGGGTCATGAAAGTTAATCGATTTAAAACATGACAAATGAACTATAAAACAGAACTTTATATATCGTTGAATGATCAGGAAACCTATTATTGTGTTGGTGTGTCAGTTCTTCTTTATGTTAAACGTTACACAATATCACCATGGTGTATCGGAAGCTAGGAAAATAAATACTATTAAATCTCTAGAGACATGTCGAATATATAGTATTATAGATGACAGCCACATTCAACACTGTTTTTCTAATAACATTTTCTCTATTTACATGTTCTCAATTAAACCTGTTGTTTAGAGAAGAAATACTTTTTTTGTTATTAAACATGCAGCATGCAAGAGCTAAATCTGCTTGTTGCAGATCTTTCTGTGGGCCCGAAATATTATCTAACTTTATTAATTAGACATTAATTAACTTACCCAGACCTTAATCAACTCTCGATGTCATCGTTAGCCAGCGATATTTACTGGGTTTTAAAACATTTTGTGATGACTTTTTAACGCAAACGTTAGAAATGACGACCGAGAGTAGCCGAAAATTGAATCGCTATTATCTGAGTTCACTGAAATTTTCATCATATTTGGTTTTCATTTCACTATTATAGCGAGAATTGTATTTCTAAAAAACCAACCACCTTCAGTTAAAATATGCTATATTATGGTCATCTGCAAAACTAATGGAATCTTACAAACCTTCACATTTCTTAAGTACAACGTTTGAAATCTCTAATTCTTAATTTGGTAGGCTGGTAAAAAAATAAGGTTCGTTTACGGTGGTACTATGGAAGCCTGTTGCAATCATTTTATAATCTCGATTTCTCAATTTTGGTGCGAAAAGTCGATAGGCGAGAAGGCAGGGGCTTTCAAACGTAAGAAAGTAATTCGAGGATGAAGCAGCGAAATATCAAGATTGCAAAGAGGCTGCAGCAGGTTTCCATAGTTTACAGAAAGCGGCATTATAGCGATAATCAATTATCATTATTATAGAACCAGATCTTTCTAAATTAATATGCATAATCAACAATTAGTATGATTAAAAACTGATTTATGATGACAAATCATACTGGCTTGCAGAGTCTTATTACCGATTTAAACTATCACAATATTTATTACACTTTTGTTTTCAGAGACCGACGATGGTTTTGTGTTGTTTTGGGAGCCGCTGTGGGTATTGCGCTGTCTTACTAATCAGGAGCTCCCGGGTTCGATCCAGATATTAACCATGGAAGTTTCTGGGGATTTTCCAACCAAGCTTCACCATATAACATGTAAGCAGTGGAAAGTATGGAAAGCTGAAAATAAAAATAAAAAGTCGTTTGGAGGAGCATGTTAAAAATCCTAGGTCATACCTCGGTTGGTACACATCACATTTCATTTTAATTGAATTTCGATTGACTGATTAAACCTGTAACTGAAAAGCTAAATTTGTATAATTATTCAAATGAAGGTAAAATGGATGCGGGTATATCTTTAATCAAATGGTGTTCGATTTGAATAAGGTACAACCCTATAAACCTACTATCCATGTATTGAAAATAGATAAATGATTTGACCACAATAATTTCTCAATACGTATTCTGCGTGATTCTATGAAATGATAATATAATGAAGTAAGAATACTATAACAGTTAGATATATAATAGACAGTTGAGAATGCTATGTCAATAGACTCACATTTATTCTAAATACACAATTGATATATCTAGTGTATTGTACGCATAATATATACATTGATATGATTGACATCGTCGACGGTATCCGCCACACTTTCTATAGCCTCTTAAGAATAAACCACTCGAAACTCATAAAAATCGTCACTATAGCGTATGTCTAAAACATTTTACAAAACCGTATCACTTTTACCCTCGAGATTAGATCGAAAATTCTGTCCCCAATTATCCGAGATAAGTAGACCACACACAGGCGCCGTTTTCCTACTGTGACAATAAAATGGAAATATTTCTCGTAGTGAAGGGACAAAGTTGAAGTTAAAATAGGAAACGTGTTCACAAAATGTTATTCTGTTTTTCAACCAGTCGTCTAAATAGAAAATGTTGCATATAAGTGTTATAGATTGTATCATGCACTATTAACTTACTGTAAAGAATCAAATATAACACATAAATTAGACGCATCACAAGACAATAAATTATTGATACACGCCCACATTTGAAAACTTGTTGGGGTTTTTGGCGATCATTAAAGATGCATTATATATGATTTGGAAAAGAGCTTGTCGGGTTTTTTTTCTATAATAGTTCAAAAATAGAAAATGCAAAATGATTATATTTCAGTCGAATTACTCGTTTCTGAGCGAAGTTATAAGACCTTGAAGTTTTCGCAATGAAGTCCTGATTGTTAACTGCCGATCATATTTCGATCCACTGAAAATCGCGACCATCCGATGTTCTAGAGATTTGAGGCCAAAGACCACCAAGATAAGATCTAGCACTGACATACAATGCATATTCAAGCTAGCTTAACTTTGTTGTCTGGTCCCATAGGTCGGCTTTAGCTTTCTCCAGGCATGTGAATTTTAATATTGTTCGGGGAAATTTGCGATTGCAAGTAGGATATATGTGTACGTTATTAATCATAATCTCTGATCGTGGCTGTCAAAATACCTAATCTGGTTTCGCTTGTACAGTAGTATGTGTGAACACACTGGTGTTTTTAAACTAACTTGTCCTATTCAATTATAATGGGTTAACTCAAGGATAGTCGCTCTTGTCGTTCTTATTTTATTCTTATACTGACGATTTTAATGTTTTGTACTTTGGCTAAAGAAACTGAAAAGTAAGACGTCTGAAAATCCCATGCCAATACACTTTGATATATCAGTTGTCTATTAAGATTAAAAATATGAGTCTATTGACATGGGATTTTCAGACGTCTTACTGTTCAGCTCAGAACACAATGAAAAATCGTAAGATGGTCCATGAAATAAAAGTTTCACTGAATAACTCTGATTACAACATGTGAAGACCACAATGCAAACTCATTCATTTCACTTATTTCCAATAATTCTAATTACACGAACCTTGTTATTGCATGTAAGTTGTTAAGTAATTTATAGACATTCAACAAACTGTCGGTCGTTTAATAAACTGTATATTAGGAACTACTGACTATAAGGTTGAGGAATGGCGGTATAATTTAATATCAATTGATATCGGACGAGTTGCTTCCTTAATCAACGTGTATTCAATCAGGTGTTAATCTAGGTCTCTAATAAAATATAATTAACCCTCACTATAGTTAGTTTATACCCACTGTTATAATGGCTCGTAAATGTGGGAATTACATCACAGCCTAACGAATCATTGTGGCAAATAAGTACCGACCACCCACCCCCCGTCACGTGTTAAATTAACAATTCAAATACAGATGTAGGGGGTAAACAAACGACTGGTACACAATGCAAGTTGGGAATTAACATGTAACTTTGAAAGTTGCGTTTTTCATTCTTAACCTCCATATCACATGTAGCTGACAATCTAATTATAGCAGCACGTGGGCCTAATTACAGAATAGGATATGACGTAATAGAGCTGGTGTTAATTTAACATGGCTAAAACTGTGGTAATAAATGAATATTTATATTCCCAGGTGAAAGGTACTATTGGTTATATAAATACTATGTTGTAACAAGATTTTATAACAGTGGGAAAGTATAAGTTGTAAGGTTGTTAAATGATCTTTAAAAGGTGTCTTAATACCGCGGATAATCACACAATCAGACAAAAGACATATCTACAACACATAAATACAACACATAAATTCAATAACAAGTAAAATGGTTATTTAAAAATAATGTGACAGAAACCAGAGGCCAGAGCAAGGGTTAGATATACCAACAATCATAAATACTCGTACCAAAAACATACGGTTCTAAAAATTATTCAAATCGATTTATCCCAAGTCATACTTGAGATCTGCATTAGTTTATCTGTCTTTAATGACTAAGAATATTTTTGCTATTTGTTTCAGTTCACATCTAATCCAAATGTTGTTTTAATTTCTAAACATCCATTTACGTAACACTTTAACCCATTTATTTTCCTAAAATTTAAAGTAGTTAATATCAATGGATTTTATGTCAGACATGACAATCTGTCTTCGTTCAAAATTTCAAGTTTACAGATAAGGCCAGTGTTGTGACACAACCGATTTCGTATCCTGCTAAAATTTAATTTAAATTTGGTTTATAAACCAACACCCGCTTAATGTTTCCAAACAAATATCTAACCGTATGAAGCTTTTTGTACTAATTAAAACAACACATCAAATAAACACAATTCAATACTTAATTTGACTCCTTTAAATAATAAGTTTGTATTGACCTTATCTGATGTTATCTGTTAGAAATAAGCAATCAGTTTAACAACGTGACATCAATCATTGTGTTTGTTATTGACACTATATGTAATTATATCATGAACAAACCCCCTTTTTTTAGTAAAAATCATTTTGTGCAATAAATCAATTGTCGTTTTAAAGTTAAACTTGCACTTTGATGGCTTGGGCAACTATTACTTTAACATCCCTAAGGCTAAATTATGCTTGTAATGCATACTGCAGGCAGTTTAAACATAATGTATACGAGTACAGTAATTGTAATAGGTATAATTAGCGCCTACCTACTTTTTCTATAAATATGACTTGAAGCAATTAAATACATATTAATCATATGCCGTACAATAACACACATTAACCCGATGCACATTAAACACTTTAAATCCTTAAGTGTTAGAAATGAGCTGGCGGTCATTGATCAAAAGCAGATGAAAAATTCAATATGACACTTTGCTTATCCGAGCTATTGTGTCCTTTTTAACAAAAGGAATTTTAAAAATCTTTTGGGTCATTTCTGTCAAACATTGTCAAATTAATCTCATCAGTGGAGATTATTTTCACAAGAAAGGTTTTTATTTGACAAACAATTCGTTAGCAACCATATTGGTTTTACGGATGCCGTTAAAAAACGGATTCAGACCAGTCAGTAAAAAAATAAAGTTGCATTCTTCGTTAGATAACTTTAAAATACTCGAATTGTGATATCTTACTTTGATGATGCCACGCAAAACAATTCGGTGAAACTCTTGTGAAACGTATTGATTGAACTTTATCGGAGTATTAGGGAATACTGAATCGAATAGATCAAAAGAGACATCGAAAACCAATCGTAAAGAGAAATTTACGATTTTGTAAATAAATTTCTGACGCTATGTCTCATGCTAATTGACGTTTAAAATCTCCGAGTTTCCGAACCAATTCCTTTACCTTATCATCGATTTGTTAAGGTGTTCAACATTTTCTGGGTTTTATTTGAAAATAACAGTCCTCAAATTAACATGACTGGATAAAAGACCAGTTATTGTAAAAAGACTTCACATTAGTTCAAATTAGTAGCAGGTATTAACTATTTATACTATCATATAGATGGCATCTATTCACTATAGTTCATTTTAAATGGTTATGTTTAATGGTGAGTCGTTTGGATTGTGTGGTCATTAGAGGGAGTTTTTAGGGTTAATGAACGTTGTAGGGTTCTCACGTATGTTGCGTCATGTAGGTTATTTAGATGGTAATTGTTGCTATAATATTATACAATCTAGTTCAACAGCACATGTTACATTCTACACATTATAGTATATACAACCTACTTTAAACCACCTTATTATCCTCTCTTCTTCAGCTTCATCTTCCTTTGTTCAACATATAAGCAGTTGATAACATCGGCTTATCATTCCTTTCACTTATGGGCTTATCTATTTATCCATTTTTACATTTTTCTTTATATTTACTTAAGTTGATTAAATGATGAAAAGCTTGAAATATTTGACACATTGGTGCAGAATACAAGAAAGTGATCTTACAGAGACAGTATAAAGTTTAAAGGATCTAAACCTCTTTGATTTATGCCAAAACATGATTTTGAATTGGATGGGGGTTTGCGATGGCCTAGTGGTCTAGGGTGCCGCGCATCGACCTCTAGCTGGCCAGTTGTGGTTTCGATCCCTGGTGTGAGCTGTTGTGACTTGGAGAGAAAGAAAGGAGAGGGGATGAAAGAAAAGAAAGGAGAGGAGAGGACACAGGACAGGAGAAAGAAAAGATAGGAAGCTTTTGTCTGAAATGTTTGGAAAATGGGTTTGCGGTTGTCAAGTTTCAAAATTTTCCTGGGGGGGGGGGGAGATCCTATCAAGACCCCCACCCTTGAATAACAACCCAAATTGAAGAGGTCTACGTGAACTTATGCACAATATATTTGACAAACTATAACATAACAAAAACAAGTCATATGTATTCTGTTACTCTCAATGGCGTCTCCAAAACAAGGCTATAACGCAATATATTAACCTTAGTATCTAAATTTAACTACAATTCATCACAATTAAAGATACATGTACATTATGGGTGATTAGATAACGAGTTGGCAGTTCTCACTATAATAGTTAAAAACTAGATAATGTAAAGGAAATTTGCTGAAAATTTCTGTCAAATTGATCCACTATGAACCGAGAATTAAGGGATTGAAATTTCTGCCTAGCCTCGATCATCATTACTAAAATCGGCACGACAAAAATCATAGTCCCGATTATCTATTTAATCATTAAATAGTGAAGGAAAGTTATGCAGTAAATCGGACCATAATCCACTAAAGATCGCAGGTTAGCGATGTCATGGAGAGTTGATTACGGTCTTGATGTCTAAGACCTGCAATAGGCAGATTTAGTCTTTAAATAATGTATGTTTAACATTCTGTCAAACCACATACTAAGACAGGAGGACGTGTGCAAATCAACTTAAATTGTGGATATACGATTTGAAGGAACCCATGCAAAGTAATTTAGATAACAATTGAATTTGGTTTTAGCGTCTGGTGAAAGCTTTATTTCTAATTTCTACAGCAGAGTGAACAACCATTATTAGCCCCATGTCCCATGAACTTTTCTTATCGCCCATGACAAACGGGAACCAAGCTAATAGCTGGACACTTGTAAGATAGTAAGTGAATATAATCCTAATCTGATTGGCAGTTAAAGAGTACAAATAAATTGCCTTTTATAATCTTTAGAGTTGTTAACAATCTTAAATACACATACTACAAGAACAAATCATGACTAATTTATCTTACAAGTTGAGACAAATTTAATGCGTTTAACAAAGTCACGTGGGATCATGATATATGGGAGCACGGGAGGGGGGTCGGTGAGAGCATAGCAATCGCTTACTAACCAAGGACTTCCGGGTTCGATCACGGTGTAACCCGAGAAAGGTCCTCTTTATTTTACAGTCTGGCCACATGTTGCCAAAGACAAGCTTTTAGTTGTTCTAATGAGTCATAGAACATAGGTCCAGTGTATGCAATTGACAGCATGTTAAGAAATAAGAGTAGGTCGTGGCGCCACTGTCAGGGCAAAATGCCTGTCGTCATTAGCCCGTTTGGTAGACAAAAGTAAAACGTTAAACGCGCCCTCTTCTTATAATGACACCTGGAGAGATATACACACTAATAGATCATGCACAACATGTACGAGACACAATAAGTGTCCCAAAACATGGAAAATATCACGAACTGAACAGAAAACTTAATTACCCTATTTAAAAACAGATTGATTTTACAGGTAGACAATTCGTCATAGCGTAATATTGTTGTCTATTTGTACAAATAGTTGTGTATGTTGTTAGTTCTATTGGAAGTCTACACAGTTAATTAAGCGTTTCAAGATTACCATACTGCAAAATTATAGCTGATGCAAAAGAAATCCAACTTCCGGTATTTATATTTAATTATGTTGTGACTACGTTTACTGTTTACGTGCGTGACAAGAACCGGGGTGTGCTTGGTACTGCCTGACAAGGTTTATTTTTGGCATTCAGCGAACTGAACACGCGTCAAACATTATACGGGAAACGTGCCGATATTGCATTATTAATACATATGGAGTCAGATGAAAATTAATATATGAATAATTGAGGAATAATCCGCTATAAATTAATCTAGGTCGTTAAATATTAACTAGAAAGGGAGATTACCGTTCACCTCCCACGACGCTTTATTTATCTCTGTTTAATGGGACAATATGCAGATCTGTTATTTACTCTATGTAAGTCAATTACTGTATTAAGACGCCTTGTTAATTAAGAAACATGATATAGTAGACAGTATTAATCAGTCACAATCAACAGTGAAATACGTACCGTTTTGTATAGGTAAATAGTGAAAGACATCGGGTAAACATTCTTCAATAAAAAGTCAACAATCGAAAACCAAAACCAAAAATAGACGCATTTTATAGACGTTGGACTGTCTGTTTACTAGACTAATGCGCTGTAGATAGAATTATCATTACATAATTAATTCATCCATAATGTTATCACAGACAGTAAACCAGTCGTCTTGGTTTAATATACATAAAGCTCATTTTATTCAATCGGATAATTATATATTTGGTCCTGTTTAAAGCATACAACAGTCGGATTTAAAAACCCTACAAGGTCAGCTGTTAATGTTAAGGTAGAATGATCATTTATGGCTAAATGTGAACAAGTTTTAGGGAGTTTTGTTTAAATTACATGCGTCTTAACTCAATATGACTCACAGTCTTCGACAATGCAATACTACTTAAGATTGGTCAATTTAAATCTGCATTGATGTTGTTATCTTACCGTGAAAAGATGTGTTTCTGATATTCAATATTCGAGTGCCATTTGTAATGAACGCGGTGTATAGAATTGGAGCAGCCAAGACTTCTTTTTCCTGCACGCCAATGTGTGAACGAGGGACCTGATTTTTACCATTTCAACAATACGGTATCCTCATATCACGCGTGTCGAGGTATACTTATGAAATAGTGTTTAACGTCCTACTGTTCCGCTCTGACTAGGCTAACGGCTAACGAAGACGGGCATACGCCATACAATTTGCTATGAGGGAAATTTTTGCCCAGTCAGTGGCACTATGGCCTACTCTTAAAATCCAAGGGCTCTTTTATCTACATGTTAATGTATACACGGGACCTCGGTTTTTCGTCCCATTCGAACGACTAGAATCTATATTTGTCAGGTCCTCCGTCATACACCACTGATAAGGGGAAACCGCGCAGGAAAATCCCGATGAACTTTCTCGGCATCCAAACAAGGTCCACCTGTTTAATGAGTCAACGCCGTACCCAGCGAGCCATCATGAGTATGTTCGATACAAAATAACCAAGTCGCAAAGTCATATTTATTACCCCAAACAATGATATCTACTCTGAATTTGTAAATTAAAATAGGTTGCCAGACAACAAAATATCGCTAACTAACAATTTCGTTGTCTCTGGGCATAATCCTGTGCATAGTAATCAGATCTCTTAAAATTCGACAGACGTCATCTTATCACGGATGTCAAGCTGGATACAAAATTATTAACCTGAGTATCTGTTGAAATGACGGTGAAAGAACTATGGCGTCTTCATTTTTCTCTTATTTTTAAAAGAAATGTAGACTCTTTAATATTTGACGCATCTCACGTTTGACAAGTCATTAATCATTAACATGCAATTAATAACTTCAATTAAGCCTATAGGCTCTTTTATAATGACTTTGCAAGAATTGTTATTTCTATTTTTTTTTTTTTTTTTTTTTTAAAGAAAAGTCATTGATAGCTTCAGCGACTGTCATACCATGATGTCATAAACAAATAAGCTAAATAAGTATTCTGTATTTCTAGTAAGTGGGTCATAATTTATGGAGGGCAATAAGGCTAGGTTTTGTACTTTAGTTATAATTATTTATAGGAGGCGGGAGTGTGCTCATCAACCATTTCCACCAATATTTGTCACTTTAGTTCATAATATTTATACAATTTATTTAAAATAAAACAGACACACTTGTCAGAATTTATAGTTACATTTAGTAAAACTGGCAAGATCCATGGCGCCACATTTTATAAACATTTTAAGCTTGAGGGCTAAAAGAGGAAAAGATTAAATTAATGCCCACAGGTCACGATGCACGTGTTCTATGACATTTAAGGTCGTGTTTAAATAGTAAAACACATCGTGTTTTTATATACCAATTTAAATTAATGGAAAGATCATTTATTTAACAATTGTTTGTAATTTGTCGAATTTCTAATATGTCATGGTTCATCATTAAATTAACTGGCTCATAATTCTAACTGGTTGTTTCATTGATTCTTAAATCATTTCTCAATTCCTGTGTTGTATTAATAACTACATGTATATACCCCGATTTTGCCTTTCCAACCTCGTGGGTTTTCTACTGCCCCCCCCCCCCCACATACACACACAGAAAGACCCCGACGCGCAAGCGTATTACTGAAAAATATTGAACCATATATTAGTCCAGAAATGACCTCCTCTCTCTCTCCCCCTCTCTCTCTCTCTCTCTCTCTCTCTCTCTCACACACACACACACCATCACACACACACACTCCATTATAATAATGAATTCACCAGCCCATTTGTTTACATCAAGTGGAAGCATGGATGGTTAAATCTTATCATCTGACATCATTGTCTACTCTATTGAAATAAAATAACCGTGTTACGACTTTCTGTATTGTATTATAATCTCAACAATCCCCTTCTTGTATTGATTATCTCTCTTGATCATCTACTCCTCGTCTTGTTTTAGGCTATATAAAGTGTCTGTAATGGCCGAAGAGTGCTCTAAACTATCTTAATATGATGTAAGATTAGCGCATAATAGTTATATAATTACCCTCATATCGTGTTATGTCAGAAAAGATATACTTCAAACATGATGTGGATCTGGGGCGATATATCACCTGTATATGTCATATTTGATGATAATTGGATGAAATGACAATAACCTGAAGGCACATCTTATTATCTTTATTACACAATGATGATGATGATGATGATGATGATGTCGATGGATATTGAATGACTCCGTGCTTTGCACATATTTGATAATATCTATATGCTGGCGGTTATTTTCTATATATTTAAAACAAGTGTCATAAAATTATATTATTTCATTTTCAACGCATCAAAATTAATTATAGTAGATTTTATGATAGGGAGAATAATAATTTTAAGACCAGTTTACAATAATAATTATATTACTTAAAGCCTCTTAACGTTATTTAATAGTAAACGCAGGGGGGGGGGGGGGGGTGCACCACACACAATTTACATAAAACAACTGACACGTCACAATACTCAAAAATCAAAAACAAACGCACATACCCCTTTCAAACTACAATATTGTCAAATATGAATTACAAAAATGAAATATCATACAAGAAAAATTATGATAAATTGAGAATTTGTCTGAATACGGCATCCACTGAAGACGTTATCTTTTAATCCGTTTGAATCCGAGTCGGAATAGTTTTGTATATATTTTTCTGTATAATTAAATGTTAAATTATCAATATGAGTATATTTTATCTAAAGAGAGAGGGAGAGAGAGAGGGGGGGGGAGAGAGAAAGATGGGGTTTAACGTCCACTCGACACAAACTAGGTCATTTCGGGACTAACATATGGTTTAATTTGATTTCAATAATTAGCTTGCGCGTAGGGGTCTTTAGCAGTGGAAGGAAACTGGGGTACGAGGAGAAAACCCACGAGGTTGGACAGGGGATTGGAAACCACGCCAGTTGACTCAATGGCGGGCCGTATGATATAGCGCCATCCACCCCCTCCCCTTTATCTTAAGAACTAGATATGCAAATGATCATCATTCAAAGTAACTTCTAATGGATTTTATGTACAAATAATAGTATTTTTGAATAATTCTCATGGTTTCTTCGAAACTTCTTAAATCATGCAATAGAAACATGCATAAGTACTCGTAGTGGGGAAAACTTTGGTATATGACCATAGTCTATAACAGCGGTACTTATGTCCTTTATAATGAAATCGGTGTATAAATGTCACACTAAATGTCATAGTAACCTGCCCAATATTAGGTTGGATTTTCTTTAAAAAAAAATGTATTCTAATACATCCTAGGGAAATAATGTTTAAAGAGGTTAGGGTGACACTGTGGGGTTTTTTTTTATTAATAATTTACTTTTTATACTCTTATTTTTATTTAATCACAAAAAGTATAAAAAATAATATTTTCTCACGTACACCTGGGGAACCAAAACTACACCGCGCGCACCGCGCACGTGCTAACCATACGGCTACCCCATCTCCTATCATTCAACTGGGTACTAATGATAGTGATAATCTGAAATAGTCACGGGTGCATGAGTTTAATATTTAATAAATAATTTTACTATTATTTGTGTAAAATACATTTCTAGCTCTACCACAGTTGGCCTTGTGGGCCAATCGTAAAAGCTCGGCACCATCCCTTTAAGGTCACTCAAACCTCGAATCTATAATTCAAGGCCATGCCGAGTTTAGCAAGTTTATGATATATATAAACAGATAAAGTGTGGTAGTGCCTTCTGATGTAATTTGCAAAAAAATAAAATTGACAAAAATACAAGAACCACTGCATTTGGGGAACAATTTAAAACATGAATATCGGTAAGCTATAATGATCAAAACATTTGATTTATTATCAAATTTTGACCGAGATTTTTTTATGTGACCCAGTCACAGTGACATGATGTAGAATTGAGCGAGAGGACGACCATTCTTTTCCTCTATAAGATTTCACAGTTGTCCTACCAACTAGAGGTAATGCTATAAAAATAAACATTCCGATAAAGTATTAAAACATTTTGGTTAAGCAGAACAGTTTGTGATTACCAAGAATACATCCTTGTACAATTTCCTTTTGTGACGCGGGACTTTATAGGCTGGCTATACATAGCGCCTGTACTTTCCATTTAAACATCAACTTAACTTTGTATTCGGTTGCCTTCGACCTCTTCCATTTCAATGAAATAAAGGGACATGGTGTGGTGTATTTGATGGCAAAGTGGTTTATTTGCAAATAAAAGATTCTCTGTTCTCCCTTTTATGACCCAGGAACTGTTCCAAGTACTACCTATCTTGTTCTTGTTGAATTCAAGTATCAATGACATGAAACTTAGAATGCTTGTACCTTGGGCAATTGCGCACTTAAGTTTTGATATGACGTCACCTTTCCATGATTGCGGTGATTAGGCCAGGCTCGATTCCTGGTTCATAGTACAAATAAGTCAAATCAGAATCTTGATTCATGAATCAATAAATCAAGCCCGGTGTTGTGAATTTTTGTACGCACCACAAAACATTTTGGTGGCTGTATTACGTTATATGGTATTCACCAATATGCCATTCATTAGCATGTATCTTTCCTCTGCTCAAACACGAAATACGTGAACAATCCAAATTGAACGATAGTCGTTTACGCCCGCTAAGTCCATTCTCCATTATTTTTTATCATCAACTAGTCGTTTTTTAATCTGTCATTACTAATTACTTCCGCATTGTTTCGTAAATGTTTTCCCTAGAATACTCGTGTACTGATTATGCACGACAAAATAACAGCATCAATATTAATAAAGACAGACCAATGTTGACATTTTATTCTTATTTCTAATTTTGAATTTTGAGTTAGAGGTTTAGCTCCTTTAAAGTGCGCGTCGCCCTTAAGCATAGTTGGTGATATAGTATTGTACATGTAGTATTAATTCTACCATGCACACTTTACATTTAAACGATTGGGCTATTTAAGAATAGTTCTTTACGTATAAAATGGAAAGCTATTGGATTTGTAAAGAGCGTGACTAATAAATTCATTGAACCAGTCAATATATTCAACAATTATTACATTACTATATCCTCGTTATATAATAGATTTATTTCCGCATCACAGCTTTGAATAATATGCTGTGAAGGGCTTTTACACTGCATGCTGACCCTGATCCCTAACGTTTATAACGCCATGGATTTGCCATACTACTTCCAACTTCAATGCAATCTGATTTTTTTATGGTTAAAATGCTCTGACAACTAGAAGAATTGCAGAGCTTCTTATAAGCATTGCCACGATGTCCTGATATGATTTAAGTTAAAAAGAATTATCCAAAGTTACATTAACTTCAGTGTCTGTTATTTGCATGAATGTTGAAAGATAATACTTGGTTACGGTATATTTTTCAAACAGTGCTATCAAACATTTTCAGGTCATAAACCACTATAACAATTATTGGAATGAAACATGTTTCTTGTGTTCGGTTCCTAGTTCGACCTACAAATGTGCACAAAAATTGACTTTCGCAACGTTAATATATCACCAATTGATTGATTGAGATTTTGAATGTAGACTTTTCTGTTAAAGTGACTGACATTGAAATGATGTCCAATTTACAACGGTTACAGATGAAATGTGATAGAATCTTAGATGTAGATTTAAGATTTATACGCGATTAAATTTTGAAAAACAAAATTCTATACTCTGAATGCACTTTAGTTATATCCGTATTTGCGCGTGTGTGTGGGTTTTTTTATAATTGTGTCACACCCCCAGCACAACATACATCACTGATATCGTGTACAAACTGTTTAATTAATCACATTTTCATCACCCGAAATATAACTAAAGTAAATATAAGTGTCGGTTTTGTTGGATAAAAAAAGAGATACACAAAGTTTAAAAGGCGAAAAGCTAGAGATTTTTGCGGGGTAGAAAAACTGTCACAGTGGAAAAATACGTAATAAATGTGTGTATTTTAATAAGATCACTTAAAGTAGCTAAGTCTTTAACTCAGTATCATTCAAAATCTTCAACTTTGAAAACACGCATTATTTGTCAATTTAAATCAACATTGATGCTGTGATCTTACCGGGAAAAGATGGGCTTCTGATATCCAATATTTAAGACAAAATAAACATTTTACCAATGGTACACGAATCGTGTACCATAATGCGCTTCAGCCCCAGTTCTAGCAAGAGACTCGGAGAACAAGGCTAGACACATTGCACCAAATTAAACGGCGTATGTAGACTGGAATAACCAGACGCTAGAAATTTGCATTCGATTGAGACTGCTGGCTTATTTTGCGGAACATAACTGATTTGAAATTAGAATAAAACCGGAAACCATTGAATGTAAATCAGTTTATATACATACGTATTACAGTATTATATGCGTTGCGACCCACTTATGTCAAATTCTAGGTCCCAAATGTTAGCGATTTAGCTCCTTTAACTTACTACTAATAATATACACGGAATAAGCAGTTGTCTTAAAATAATATAATACGACGCAAATTGTTCAGCTAAGTGAATTTAGCAAGCCTGGCACGAATCAACTTGTTAGCAAAATACAAAAAAGACCCATACACAGATGCAGAACCCGACACTTTCAAGGTTACAATTGTCGCTTTTCTAAATGTCATCGTTTTTACGCAGCATAGTGGTTGTAGGCCTATATATATACATGTAGTAAGATTAGCGTAACGTGACCTCTCCAACATATGACCTGAAATTTGATTCTGCATTCACTTGCTTTCATAACCTGTTTTTTTTCTGTTTTGTTATCCATGCATGTAGAAAGTGCGTTTAGTTGTCTTACATATGTACATAGTGGGTACATTTCAAACATATTTTGGGAGGATTACACAGAGAATTAATGGCATTGATACAGTTTTGACGTAAGATGAGATAGTCCCCATTCTTGCCCCACCCACTTTGTTCGAGAAAATTCTGGAGTGGTAAACAATAACATGGCTATTCAAATACATCCACCCATCTTATATTGAAATGGAAACAGCCATTTTTAAAACGAAATTGATTTTCAGTTTGAACATAACAATACAAGGTACCTGGTTACATTATATCAATAGTTGGATGGCCGAATGGTTAGCCGTGCGTGCTGTGTCATAAAGCCTGTCATTGAGTCAACTGGCGTGGTTTCGAATCCTCGGTGGTACATGACAAGGAGTAGGGTCGCTTGACCAATCTCGTGGGTTTTCTCCGGGTCCTCCGGTTTCCTCCTACTGCTAAAGACCCCTACGCACAAGCGAATTATTGAAATAAAATTAAACCACATGTTAGTCCCGAAATAACCTAGTTTGTGTCGAGTGAACGTTAGACCTCACACCTCTCTCTCTTTCTTATATCAATAGTTTTAGTATATAGACAAAACACATGCCACCGTCATCTTTCAGGGTTATTATGATGCTTCAGCCACCCCTTGAAAACCTTCTCAAGTTAGCTATTAGCAATGATAGGTATTGTGCACGAGACAGGGTATACAAACTCTTTGTAAAACACCTGATATCGCTTCTCGTTTGATGAGTTCACATGGGTAACCGACCGTCGTTGTAGTTCTGTATAGTCTTTTGATGATTGTTGTAAGATAAATCAAAGATATTGGAACAACACATATGCTCTTGGGGGTTGGGATCGCCTAGTGGTATAGAGTGCCACGCTTAGACCTCTAGCTGGCCGGTCACCTCTGGCTTGCGGCTGTGGTTTCGATCCCTGGTGTGAGCGTATGTGGCATGGAGAAAGGGACGCCTTCTCAACCTCGTGGGTTTCATCCGGGCACTCCGGTTTCCTCCCACTGCTAAAGACCCCTAGGCCCAAGCGAATTATTGAAATAAAATTAGACCATATGTTAGTTCCGAAATGACCTAGTTTGTGTCGAGTGGACGTTAAACCTCATTTCTCTCTCTCATATGCTCTTGGGACTTGCGGTTCCATCTCGTCAGACTTATTTCTCTTTTAGGATTTTAAATAAAAGTAATATACAAATTGACTGTTTTACATAGGTACTGCAGCAGGAATTTGGGGTTGTTGAATATATGTTCTAATTGAAATAATGAATTTTTAGGATGTCAACATAACTAGATGATCGTTTGAAGTTGTAATTGAAACACAACACTTGCATCTCACACAAGGAGTAAGGAATTCGCAACTTTGATTCTGACAACTATTTGTTTGAGTTGCCTGAGACTATATTAATTTGAATATTTGTTAATTTATGACATATCCTGTCATATATGAGGTTATGTCATAAACCAACGGGGATGTTCGTGTTAAGAAACCGACCGGTATCCGTTCCGGGGCTTTGATGGTGTCATAAAGATATGATGGTCATCGGTCAGTCAATAGCCCTGGGACAGTAAGTAATTTATTTCTTTCAACTCGACATGACCATAGGTAGGTAAACGGTCATTTAACCGGGGTCACTGTCACCCGATCATCACCTCCGACAAAGACATTTACCATCGTTATGGTCACGTTGTTCTTGTTCAACAAGCCTTATTAGAAAAGTTCATCTTAAAAACCGCATTTCACAATAAGTACCCCCTTTGTTTGTTTCTTTTATTCGGTAAAAAGGAGAGAATAATGATAGGCGAGCTCAATTTTTTCATTATTTGCTTATTTATGCAAAATTTATAGAGCAAGTAAATCTTCAGACATAATGGAGATACATATCTCGCACAATGCTTTCTCGTTAACAATGTGGGAGTAATTGTATATTTTTATAGAATTTAGGAGCAAAATATATTTGATTAAAATGAAGTCTGTATTTAGTTGATCCTGTGTATTCTGTTGAACAGTTATGGTGCAAGATCTATTAAAATATCATTTATAAGTTTAAGCGGAAGTCGATATGTTTACTAATTTTACCTTCGTTTTTAAAGATTGGACTGGCTCTATCTGCAGAACTTAAATGTTGAGTGCAGATAGATTGCAAAACCAGTCAATAATAATAAATTTAATCCAAATGACAATTTATATTTTTTACACAAATCAAAGAGGTCAAGCCTTGTTAAATATTATGAATAGTTAGTTTTATAACATAATATAAAAGATAATTGTGAATTTGTGTATTTATACTATTGCATATTCTCTGTTAAAATATATATACTTTTTGTCCTCAATATCACTGAGCTTCCTATATTTTAGATATCCGTAGCCAATGCAGAGTTCAATGGGTTTTATTACGGACATGGCGTTATGATTGCTTTCACTGCCTTTGGTGGGTGTCATGCCTGTCAGTTGGTTTAAGAATGACTGATTATTTAAAACTAAAGGAAGAGGTTAAATTTACGCTGTAGCTGGAATATAAGACGTGTTATCTAGTGGAAAGAAATCACTCACTTAATGTTACGATATACCAGTGTAGAGGGAAAGAGACTTATTGATGACTTTGTACCAGACTTTGCTCAGTCCTAATTGATTTAACCTTCGCTTACAGATATCAGTTGCTTCCAATTACCAGTCCACACAGACGGTACGTCATACCATATACATCACAAGTTAACGTCGAAAGACGTTGAACCTTGGCATCTGAACCTAAATGAAATGAAATGGAGTTTAACGGCATACCCTTCTGTCCCGACTGGGCTAACGAAGACGGGTATACGTCATCCAGTGTGCTATGGGGGAAATTATGCCCGGACAAAGTCTCTACAGCCTTCTCTTTTATCGACTTCCAATTGTCAAAGAATATTCTACGTTCACACCAATGTGTACACGGGACCTCGGTCTTTCGTCCCATCCAAATGACTGGGCTGCTGTCCGTGTCAGGACCTCCATCCTCCTGCATCACTGACGGATGATGAGTATAATTTGGGTTTAATCAGTCGTGTCAACCTTTCCATAATAATGGATGTGACTAGATCGTTTAACGTTATAAAATGACTTGAATCAGAATACACCTCTTGTTAGCAGTTCATTCACAGGACTTTACAACAATCTTTGATTGACTTTACATGAAAATGAGAGGAGGCAAGCTGCTTTCCTATCAATAGTGTTTCTATGATTAAATATACCACACAAGAGAACGGTTGGGCGCATATGGAGGGAAGAAATTTTTGTAACATTTTTACGAAACTGCACAGAACAGCCCATATCCACAATCAAGGCACGCAGTCTATTTCAAATAACAGTTGTAAGCAGAAAATAAAAAAAAAACATTAATGACAGCTACAAGTGGTTTTGTTGAGGTGGTAAAAGCTTCTATGTCTGTAGAGACTAATATCAGAAACTAACTGCAACAACTGACTGCGTATACACATATTGTAATTACAACATGCCAATGTCATCATACCCAAGGGAACACATATGATGCATGGATGCTGTCGACGAGACTGAACTGTCCTTTGTCGCGTTTTGATTTTGTAGCCAGAATGGCTTGGTTCATTGCATTGAATGTGTATTTATTAGGTTTCACGTTTGGATATCAACCGAGAATTGATTCGTCGTGTTGCTTCAGATTGTCCTATTATAGTTTTACCCCCCCCCCCCCCCTCTCTGTTTACATGTATATTATTAGTATAAATATTTTACCGTTTGTTATATATTTATAACTTCTATTTTTACATCAGGTCTACCCAGTAAGGTGTTGCTTTGCTAACTGGGAGGTCCCTTGTGTATATCGGGGATTTCAAACGTGGTTCCCCCTTATCAGTGGTGCACGACGAGGGTGAGGGCTGGTAAGGTACAAGGTACATGTATATTCGTTCAGGTGAGAGGAATAACTGACGTCACGTGTACACATTGGCGTGCACGTAAAAGAACGCTTGATACTTGGAATTCGAAATAAAAGTAACAGATCGTAGAGTCGCTGCCCGGGCAAAATGTATGGCGTATGCTAGTCTTTATCAGCCCAGTTAATGCAGGACAGTAGTAGAACGTTAAACTTCATTGCATGTCTACTTGGTACGATTGTATGTTATAAATGCCAACATTTTACAAGGGAAAATGTCGAGGGTAGACGGGGGACCTTAACTGTAAAGATAAGACACCGATTTGCTCTTTTGCATGAGGTTTTATTCCCCCAATATCCACATATAGATCGGTAACCAGGGTTAATTTCGCAATCCAGAAACCTTCCGTGTGTTGCTGTTTTTTGGGGGTTTTTTTTTAAACAATATTTTATTCAGGATGTCTGAATGGGATTGGGGAACAGCCTTAGCCCTAGATAATATACATACATAGATAATATACAAGGAACAAAATGGATGTATATACACAGTTAAAATGACAAACACATACCTATATAAATATAAATACGTAATGAGATGGGTAGTAATGATTAATATATACTATAGGTTACATTGTTACGTAGATTTAAAGGAATATTTGTTAATTTAACTGCTGATGAGAATGATTAAAATCTATTTGACATACCAATAAACTTTTGGACTTGATTGAAAATATTGTTGTTTACATCGATACAGTGGGTTGCTGACCCGAACAGGAGACTGTTAATGTTTTTGAGGTCGTACTGTGGTTTGTCTATGGTTTCTTTTCGTGCATTTGAATATAAACCTTCCGTGTGTTGCTGTTATTGTACAATAAGAGTGCAGGAGCTGACGTGCTGTTTGTTTTGGGCGATATCGATATTGATGATGGCCACCTTCTGAGCTTGTAATAGTTGAGTTACTAACCTAGTATGTTTGTAAGTAGAGAAACTAGCTATTGATATAAACTATGCTAGGAAAACACAATCAATATACACACGAATGAAATCAGCTGATGTTTGCGGCTAACATGTTTAAAGTAGGACGATTGTGGTTTCTATAATTAGGTGAAACTGATGACTCAGTACGTCATGGTGAACAAGTAAACAGAAAATCGTGACATCATCTTTTCTTTACACAAAAACACATATACTAAAACATGTATTGACATCTATGTAGCCTTTTACAATAGACGACCTGTATCTGCAGAATAGTTTGAGCACACCTGTGACTTGCATTGAATACAATAAGATCAATTTTGCATTAACATTAATGACTTTGTTTTCATCCATTAATGTATTTTAGGATTAAAATATTTTTACCAAAATAAAGTCTAATCGATAATTTCTGTCTTTTGAATGACGTCATAAATCTAATGAGAACATGGAGTGCTTGCATGGCCATAATTCAACGCGGTTAAATTACGAGATCGTGGTTGTTTACAGAAAATAGTTTAAAGATATGTTTGTCAGAGATCTTTTTATCATTTATTACATGAAATAACTTTTAGATTTTCTAAATTTATGTCGTATGCAAATAATTATAGATATTTTTAGACTCTGTGAAAACACAACATCCATTTGAATTGAATATTAGCCTGCATTTTATAACTTCACATGGTGTATCAGTGTTGCAGGACGGAAATTCTAGTCGGGAACGGTGTCTAGTCGGATGGGACGAAAAACCAAGGTACTATGTCACGTTGGCAAACATTCGACAAGTTCGAATGCAATTGCTGCCCGGCCAAAATTTCTCTCTTAACACACTGTGTGGTGTATTCTCGTTTTCACATCCCGCTTGGTGCAGGAAAGTAGGACGCTAAACCCCATTCCATTCATTTCTTTATAATTTCACATAACCCGTAATCTTTTGTTATCGAGACTCGATACATGTGTAAAAATAATCTCGTAATTTTTCATGTTAAAGTATTTGCATAAATCATGAAAAACCTTTGTTTGTAAAATGACAACTTTGTCTGAGAAAGATGAAGGCCACCATTGTTCCTAATGAAACATGCCTATTTGACAGTTAGCAAATCTTCCGCTGCCATCGTCAACCATTCAATATTATTATTTGTTGTGTAGAACTATGTTATGGGTGACACGTAAGAGACGCGACAAGTATTTTGTTTGGAAAACCTTGAGTGCGAATTATTGTATACAAATACCCAGAACTCCGTTGATTAAGGTTAACTTGTGGTGGGAAGATAACCAAACGCATCTAAAGACAATAACTGCAAAACCGCAAATGGCGGAGAATAACGGCTAGATATATTTCTTAAGGCCATCTCCAGATTTCGTCAAGGTCGCTGAGATATAAATTAGGTTACTATTAATAATAAAGACAAATTGTCATCGATCATATCAAAAACCGGAAGCCATGGAATTCAACAATTTGATTTTTGACCTAAGTCAAAGAAAAAAAATAAAACGAAATGAGTTTAACGTCCCGTTGTTCAGCACCAACCGGATAATACGGACAGGCATGCGCCATGCAGTGTGCTGTGATGGGACATTTTACCATGGCAGTGGCGCTACGGCCTTACGGGTTTTTTTTTACATATACATGTATACATGCCAACATGTACATTTGACATCGGTTTTAGTCCCATCCGAACGACAAGACGTTGCTCCTTGCCAGCACCTCCCTCCTACACTACTCACAAGAGGAAACCACGCCAAAGAGCCCAATTTAAAAGACAAGCAATACTGTAAAAAGGTTGAAAATTACAAATTCCACTGGACGAAATTTAGCTTCATTAAGTGGAATCGTCGACTGCTAAAAAAACCGGTGTTCTTGACATGCAGTTTGCTATTTCAAAAGCACAATTAGTAATGGGACCGTCCTAATAACTTGGTACCAGGTCTTCTGTAAAGAGTTAGCATATTCTTCCTCCATGTATGACGTCGGTCAATAATTATAGCAAAATGGAACAATAGTTTAAAATTCTGTTTCTCAGTCCATCACGGCACCTGGTTTTGCTTGGCTTCATATGCATGGAATTCGAATGACAGGGCATATATATACCTCTTGGTTCCCTGTTTTCATATGGAAAATACTTTACCACATATATATACTAAGATTATTAATATGTATGTAAATTAAGATTTCTTGTTTTGTTTAAACATACATTACGCAAGAGCTAAATCTGCTTATTGTAGGTCTTTCTTTACGCCTGAAATGTACTATAAAATATTAATTAGACATGCATTAACTTATCCAGACCATAATCAATCCTCGATGTCAACGCTTGCCTGCGATATTTGTTGGATTGTGGTCTGATTTACTGCATAACATTCCTTCACGATTTGATGATTAAATGGATAATCGAGGCTATGATTTGGTCGTACAGACTTAAGTAATTATTATCGAGGCTATGCGAACTTTCAATCGGTTAATTCTCGGTTCATAGTGGATCAATTTGACCGAAATTTTCAACAAATTTCCTTTAAATTATCTAGTTTTTATCTATTATAGTGAGAACTGCAACGACCATCTAATTTCCCATAACGTATCTTTGATGTATCAATATGTCTATTTTAGAAGATGACTAACCTTCAAGATGTAATTATCAACAGAGATGATATTTTAAGATATAACTTTTGGACTTTATTGTAATTCAATCGCCATTAAATAACCGACTTGGCGGAATCAATGGAAAATTTTGAATCTATAGACCTATTTATACCGAGATAGATAGTCGGTGAGATTTCCCTGTAATCTTATCATGTATCGGGCGTGGTGTTTCAGAAATATCATTGTCATGGTGATACAATAACAAAACAAATCATAATTTAACGCCATCGACCAAGTTCTATTACATATGCTCTGCAGCTTTTTAATGGTACCACATTATAACTTGATGATCCACACTTTGCTGGATGGAGCTTGTTTTGCTTTGTCATGACAGAACCATACGGATCGTTGAAGTGATGTAATTGTCTGCTCCATAAAATTAAAATTACTCAACTGTATCTCCAACGTTCTTGATAACGATAAGGTTATTGCGTTTCACGCACATAATTTAGGAGGGTAATTTTTTATCGCCAAATCATATACAAATATCGCACTTCAGTCGAATTATTTGTATCCTGGCAGGTTGGGACTTTTCAGTAGAGGGTATAGGCCTCATCCGCCCCTACCTTAACGGCTGTCTCCTCAACAGTGTCACTTTCACAAATTTTAGCCTTTCCACATAACGCACGGTTTCAGTATAATATACATGTATATACATAATATATATATCCGATGGTCTATATTATTAAACAATGCGATAGACCTAGAACCCATATATATATAGAGAGAGAGAGAATGACATTTCTCCAATACACATACCTGGTATTGACTTATAGGCTTATATTAATTACGAATGTTGGCTGTCTAATGGTGGCCAGTGGTCAATGTTATAATTATCTTACAAATACCACATGGTCAGTACAAACACACGTCCAGCTGATCACCTAATTACCACAACCAGAATTATTATAAGCCGGACATTATCTGAAACAGACGTGACCTGTTCCCGCTTAACGGACTAAATAGTTACTGAATGGTGGGAGAGTGTATCTTATTATGAGATGAAATTCGAAAACGGAGATCCTAAACATATTATACCCGTATAATTTATGTATTCGAAAGCAGGATTTCTTGTCTGTTAAAATGATATTTAGTAACACACGTACAAGTATCATTAATGGTGTGTGCATGAAGCGGGGTATGCTTACCTTTTCCTGAATACCTGTTTTGCTATATGAACATGAATTTCGCGTACTGATTCACTTAAATTTTGTTCAGAACGCAAAAGATGCGCGAACAAGGAGAATGTAGCATTCTCACAGACTTTATCCAAACCGACTTAACTAATCTAGTGTCTAGTCGTTCGGATGAGACGAAAAGCCCGAGGTCCCATGTACACATTGGGGTGCACATAAAAGGATTCAGTTGCTCTTTGGGTAAAATTTCTCTCATAGAACAAAGCATGGGATGGCCTAGTGGTCTAGAGTGCCGCGCTTCGACCTCTAGCTGGCCGGTCACCTCTGGCTTGCGCTGTGGTTTCGAGCCCTGGTGTGAGCGTATGTGGCATGGAGATAGGGGCTCCTTCTCAACCTCGTGGGTTTCCTCCGGGCACTCCGGTTTCCTCCCACAGCAAAGACCCCTGCGCGTGCGCTAAGATAATGAAAATGGAAAAAATAAGACTTGTCTGCGATATCACCTTCGGTGGAAGCGGACGTTAAACACCAAGAACAACAATCGCGAAACAATTTAATGGCGATGATGTTCTAATCCATTCAACATCTTTATCATAGCTTTGGTCTTGAGAGCTTGTTATGGATTTGTCATGTAAATAAATACTTAATCATTTGAAGCCCCCCCCCCTCCCTTAAGACCTGCAATAGCCAGATTTAGGCCTTTAAGCTACCTCGATATTCGTATTTTAGCTGTCGATGGTATTATATTTAGTGGTAAATACATTAATCAAATCGTATGACTTATTTACGAACATGATTACAACTTCATTTTGCCAGAGCTCAACTTTAACGCCATAGGCCATCAGTAGTTTGATATAATGGATGAACAAATGGGGTGTGGTTATTAACTAAAGACAGATTTTTTTTTTATCCTTTATGAATTGAATTGAGTGAGATTTTATTACATGGCAACAATAGCTCGTTATTATGTACAGGCCAATGCGTTGTGTCAAACATATTGTTGATTTTGCGTAAAGTGAGGTTTGATGTTCGAATCTGTTGTACAGCAACAATAATGAGTTCCTATATATGTAACCCAGATCGCCTGAATTATCGGTCTTCAGTCGATATTATCCCCAATTCGCAGCGTAGCATTTAGTTTTCTTAAAATCTTAAAAATAATTTTACAATTTAAAATCATTATTTTAAGGAAACTTTATCAAGAAAATCAATATTCATTCACACTAAACATACGCGTTTGTACGACTGTTAAAACTCCTTGAACAATAGATGGACTGTTTCCCTCAAATTTTGCAGATCCGGCGTAACAGTATAGGCAATTCACGTCAAAGATAAACCAATTTTGGACATTTCGAGAAAGGACTTAAGGCTTCGTCAATTCAAGTACGATCGAAATGATTCATGCATGTTCGTTAGGCGATTGCTCATCAATTTGGGGGTATGATGTCACAATTCCAAGAATATTAGTCTGGATGGGTCCTCAAAATTTGACGGAAAGCAGGTCATTGTCTGGATTATCTAGTCTTTTAAGTTACCACGTACTGAATCTATCAAAACATCACTCTTACAACAATGACACTCTCTAAAATTTTGTTTGTAAAGGTTTTAATTGAAAAGGTAAATTTCTCTCGTCATGAATCAGACGTATGGCTTCTCGCAATCTTCTTAATTCTTCATCGCGATTCATGCTTTATTCCTCGTATCTATTTTGTTTTCAATAATAGATGCGCCAAGTGAATTGTGGGATATATTTCAGACTCGCTTTATAGAATCTAGCAAAATCGGCCCGGCTTCATAAGATCTAGCAGTTGCCGAGACTTTAGCGAAAGGGTTCCATTGCCCATGTGTAACCGGAAGCTTGGTTTTTTATGTGGTAGATTATCCAGTAATTTTCGTCAACAATTGAGAACCGATCCGGACCCTCCGTACGTTGAAGACTAGGGGGTTCTGGGTGACCGAGACTAATGCAATGCGCAGTTCCTGGTCCATATCGATTAAGATACACATCTATATTTTGTTTCGTTCTTTATACTTTCGATGACCTACACAACATGAAGATCTGACCAGTTGCACTGGAAGGTCGCGTCGGGGTCGTGCGAGCGGTTTTTGACCATATGACGTCAGGCATTGTTTAATCAATCAACGTTGACGTTTAATGTCATTACAAATTTTAATCTTAAGAGGAACGGTGTCGAGAACGGAACAGACAATTTTTATAGTGTAAACGGGTCATCAATCGTGCCGTAGTGAGAACCGTGCCAACAAAACATCGTTTTGTAATCATTCCTATTGCCAACTTTCTCATGGAATGACACTATTATGTTGTAGCACAATTCTATTAACATCAGATGTCAGTTACATTCCATTGTTTATCTACTACATGGATATCTGACATATTTTCTCAGAACACGTGAACTTACTGGACAATCAAATTTACTGTATTGGTGTACAGGATTGTGTTTTGTGGTCGATTACGAGAATTTTGAAGCCCATGTTTATACCAACAACTATGTTCGGTTTAGGCAGAGGTTTCAGTGAGGTGGGGTGGGGCTGTAGGGTCGAAGGTCCCAGGCATCCATTTTAATGGGAGAGGCTATCAAACCATTTGAAATTATCGTTGTAAACTTTGCCTTACGTCTGTACTATTTAATTTGCATTAAAACATATATTACATCTGTTGTATAATGTCCTCTAACTCGGTGGTAATTATTGGAAATAGGATTTTTCGTCTCATGACATTAAAGAATGGACGGACGAGGAAGACGACAAAGTACGACAATATTTCAATATGGGCGTATAAAACGGATTCTCGTGCTTTTGATCCAGTTCCAAAGTTTTACAGTGTTGCGTCAACAATAGACTCGACGAAACGAAGTTAATATCTAAATTTATTTAGATTGATTTAAATTTATTTAGATTGTGTGAAGTAATAATTGTGATCTGCATTTCTTTGAAAAGTCCCAGGACCACGCGTTCATGCACTCGACGTATAGGTTGCAATCCTGGCTGTACCTGAACAGGATATTATTGAAAACAATATTACGTGTCTTGTATCATTAGCAGGCGAACATCTACATTGAGAGAAAGGTGACCTAGAGTGCATTCATGTGAATTTGTCCTTCCGTAAATCGGTGAGTCACGTCTACCTAATGAACTTATAAATGATGTCACTGAAACATGTCACGTAAATGGTGGAATATTTACATCCCACTTTGATAACAGTTCAATTAACATCGAGTTTAAATTGAAAAATTCTCGGATTCCTCATCACAATTTCTCTTTGATAACGATTTCTCTTTGGTGTTATAGATATTCGCCGTGTAACTGTGGGTATTAGACTATTTGAAACCGAATGGAAAGTTTGATTTACAATTCAACAATACTTCTTTGCTCAAGAGAGTTGCCCGATCCATATATTTCCAATTCCTTTACGTAACCTTCTTTGGTCAAAAGGACTGGACTTTAAATTATTATTCCCCCTGCATGTATTAACATAACAATAAACACAAAAACAAACACGTTTAAATTTTTTGATAAATTATTTTTATTATTATTATTTTGATTTATACCTGCATTATGCCGAGTTTGACATCTGGTAAATTATCTTTAATATAATAATAACCCATAAAGGCAATCATTTCATTTTTTCAATTTCTTCATTTAAATAAGCAGTTACTTTTCATTTTGCAAATACAGAAAGTATGTACATAATTGAAATATGTTCAACTTGATATTTCATTAATATAGAGATCATTGAAAACCCTGTTTTTAACAATTTGGAGAAACGGTTAAATGTCCTACAAAATACAAGGCTATGTCATTGCACATTTTCCCCAAAAAAATACAAATAAAAATTAAAAAGACAAAAACCACGAATGATGAACAATCAAATGAGATAAAGAAGATGAATGTCTTAAATTTTTCTTTTCATTTTTTCGTAAATTAAAATTAGTTTCACTTTTTTCGTTTTGAAGTAGTTGAACTAAACAAAATTGAAGAAAATATAGAAAAACATAATATATGAAACAGGTGATAGAAATATACTGAAAAAAGATATGGTGCACCATATCAGCCATAAGTTAGTTATAATGCAACTCTTCTTATTAGTTGTGTAATAAATTAGTTGTATATACAGAACAAAATTATAATACAAAAAAAACACATTTACAAAGTTAGGGGAAGAAAGAAAAGAAACCAGAATGTAACACAATGTACATAATACATATACAATGAAATAACTTTCATCATTTTAATAAGACAGGGGAAAGATGAAGAAAGAATGAAGAGCAATGAAATGATAGTTTTCACGAAGAATATGGCATCTTTTTTTAAAAAAAAAAAATCATAGAATTATTTAATTTTAATTAAAGCATTGTTTATAAATTTCATTCAATTATTCTCTGCCAATGAATAAATGTAATAGAATAGGGGGTTGGTTTGTCAAGTCCCCTAATGCTCCGATGGAAGCCCTTAGATAATTCACAATCACAATTCCTACAAGGATATATAAAGAATTAATTGATGTATATCTAAGTAAATGGAAGTCTGATATAAATCATATGATACAATTATGATCATGTCATTAAAATTGGAGAGAAAAAATCATTCCGATGACTAAATATGTAAAATGGCAGTATAAAATGGGATTGTCCTAATTCATATAAAAATGCACATAAAAATTGTTTTGTCTTTTTTTAAGTTTTAAGGAATGAGATAAAAAAAACAAAACAATTATAAAATCATAGATACTATTAATATTCATGAATATATATAATAGAGATCAAGTCCACAAAACGTCTTTGAATACTGACCAGAAGGCCAGAGTCGGTTTAACACACACCACAATATCAAAATAAAACATAGTTAGTCGTATAATGTCATTAGTCCCGACTTGACAAAAATATCACAATATATGATGGAAGATGGGTGAAGCTGCTTGGTGGTGGCTGTGTTTTCATCATGTGTATAGCTGGGTAGATGGTACATGTTTCTATATTCACTGGAAACCATGGAGGCATTGTCTTTTGACTAGGATTATGATGGTATTGCACAAACCCATCCAGTGTCGTTATATTTCGTTCACAATATAAAACACAAAACATTTAAAAGTAACCAAAAAGGTATGTACATGTATTGACCAGTGTAACACAGCTTCTCTTTGTTCAAATTCTCATCAACCTCACAGCTTATTTCCAAAACCAAGCTTCCATTCTCAATAGCACTGAAATCTGAAAAATAAAGAAAGAATTCATAAATAATTCAGTTTTTAATGATTTTGATCAGGGGAAACATCAATCGTTTGAAAGACATTCAAATCTAACAAACAATGGTTTTATTATTCATAATTTCTATTTACGTAAAATTATATGATTTTGTACTCAATGTACGGCTATTTTTATTATATAGTATGTAGAGATATGTATACACGCACTTGTAGTCGTAGTATAGCGTGGCTTGTGACTCATTACAAAACCTGACCCCGAACAGTGCACTTCGACCTTTGAACCGCTGGGATTAAGTCTCGAGCCGACCAATCAGAGGGTTGATGGTACATAGACGCTAAGGTCGTGTCTATTTTTAGCATAACGCACGTGACAACGTATACCGCGAACCTAAAAGAAGGCAACGTGTTTGGCTTCACTTGCTACAGCCGCAGGCAGAACAGGCGAGGTTGCATCCATTTTGAGGTCAGGCTTTATGCAAATGAGTATCCAGGGTCTCGATCCCGTTTCACTACTCTCAAAAATACTATCAAAATACCCAGTTAACCTCCCAAATTTCTAGTTCAATGTAGTTTATAGTAAACAAGCAATTGGGCTTTTCCTTCTCCTCAACTCGTGATTAAAACTACGCCGTAACATTTGCACAAGGTCACATAATTTTCCCTTTAAACCGGGTTTATTGGGCATTTAAATATGAACAAGCATAAAATTTATATTTCTTTGGCCGATATTTTTACTCGACATTTTCAATTACTTGACTATATATGGTAACGATATATATTAAAACTAATTGATTCACAAGCTTTCAAAAGCAACCTTTGTCTTATGCCGCAATGCATTAATCAATAAAATATTTTAGCCACGATTGTGCTCTTCCCTCGGTTGCATTATTTTATTAATGAACAAAATGACCTCAGGTCACCAAGATGATTGATTAAATTGCAATTAATGAACTTAATATAGAACGTACCACGTGTGCACGTGAAGTACTAAACAAAGAGATGGCAGCTACCAACAGATGGTATGGTACTAAAGCATCACGACAGCTGAGAGAATTTTGTACTTTTCTCCCAGAAAATCGATTTCAGATACATGCAAATCACGTGAAAAGTATTCTTACAGCAAAAGTCGACTTTAAAAATAAGTTCTATTTTCAACGAGAACCTCTACAGTGTGAAGTCTTTCCTCAAAACATTGATTTCCGATTGAACTCAGAAATAATTACAATAACAGCAATTAAAATGGTTCGAGACTCCATACGGTTTATTATATCTCTAAGCGACGCCAAACAAACCAACGGTAAAGTCTTTATTTTCGACCCCAGACAATGGTAAACGTTGAAGACCAACGCATTCTGTAATAAAGCCGAGTGTGAAATCACAATTATGAAATCACTTATGCGAATACTTCGCACACTCGCATTTAACTTTACGAATCTTTAAATCTGGCCGAAACAAAGAATCTTAGAATAAGACATCGACAAAAAAATTGATTATATACATCGATTATATCGATAATTTACTGCGATAGAAAAAAGATCGGTGCATATGGAAGCACACGAATTGGACAGCTTGCAAGATATCTCTTCACTACAGCCGTTTGTAACCTCCATTTCGGGAAGGGCGATGGCGTCGTCCAAAGCGAACGGCGTAGTCTAACCAGTGTCCACCACAAAGCTCATTTAAGTATTCTTAGTTGAGACTATTTAAATATTTCAAAATTGGCGTGCTAATGAGATTAAATGACATTGATTAATCAAAGATCGAGGGATAATATTAAAATGGCTCCGCATTAATTAAGAGATGAACAAAGCAATGATAAGTAAATTGTCGAGAGACGCGGACCCAGGATAACGCCGCCATCTATCTTCGTTTTACCCAAACACCCTTCAAGTACTGTACTAAGTGTTTGCAAATACTAGTAGACTTATGTTTATATATGAACTATATCGATAAACGTATTTTGTTTATATTATGAACTATATTGATAAACTTACCTTATAAATTAATTTATTTAAATAAATACGTCATTTAAATTCGGGGTAATTTTCGTTGACTGGCACTTGGCGAATCACAATCAACTCTTCTTTTTCTGATGCTCATAAAATCTGCAATATAGTAAAAAAAAGGGATGTGAACATACTCAAAACATAAAATTTATTCTTAATATACACCAAACTATATATTACTATAATAGTACTACAAACATTTGTAAAATTTCATCCTGGGTTTGTGAAAGGGACATCTGACGATGTGGAACGTTAATTGTAGTGCGAAGGTTGAGTATAAATATCCTGTGAATAAGTTAAAGTACTCTACTGAATGGACTGTTTCAATACGCCTTTTGGCAAACGATCAAACAATGAATAATACATCTGATTTCTGAACAAGTTTCGACAAGTTTTCTACTATCTACCAATCGCGGGTATTGTTGCCCGATTCAAACTGGTCAAGTCGTGTCCCGTATGCTATGAGGAAATCTACTGCTTGAACACGCCGTGTTTAAATGCCCGCGCTTAACAATTGCTGTTTAGATATTAGTATCGGGATACACGAAATCAAGGTCTTAATTACACATAAATAAGCAATGATGCTTTTAATTGTTTAAATATATATAAAGCTATATTTTCTTAACGGAAAGATTTCACTTTATTACGTATTAAGAAATGGTTTTAGGTTATTATTTAAGTGAAGGTCGTGCACTGCTTACCCGAAATACGTGACTGTGACCCAACCTCAATTCTACTACGTCTACTACGAGGCGTTCGTGGTGTGGATGGTGGGTGGATAGCTGAAGGAACTGTTGTTGAAGCTGTACCAGAGGTATTGTCTGATAATGATAAATCTGTACTGGATTCACTTTCGCTGTCTCTAAATAATGTGTTAAGCCGTCTGACGGCAGTAGGTTTCTTAATCATGGAGTTCGTATTGTTTGTAAACTGTGGTCTTATATTAACCTTTCTTGGAGTAGGAGGCACTCGTGTGGTATATCCCTTACGATAATACTCGGGTACATAGTCCGTATTAACCTCCGTCCACTCATAGCGTCCTTCTAATGGAACATCCTTTGAAAAATTAAAGTTCCACTCATTTGTACTGCCGCTATCCATATTCAGTTGGCTATCCAAGTCTTTTCTCACACTTTCATGATCGACGGGTCCAAATAAACACCTACAAGCTTTTGATTTCTTCATGATTCGGCTTCGATCTGTTGTAGTTACTGCTGACATGTTATCCTTTTACACGATTCCTTCACAGACTAATCCTAAGATGAAACTAACTGTGTATCTGCTTTTCAACGTTGTCGGCTTGGTTTATATATCGACCTAAGATTGTCTGACTGGCAATATCACGTGACCGATCGTGGTATGCTGATTGGCTATACTGCTCTTCTAGGCGGGGTCTATTGTCTTGGTCCTCATTTTAATTGGCCGTTTGTTAGAGAACGCTATTGAGGTCAGCACACGCCAGGTCTTGTCGCTGAAGCGGGTAAATATCTCCGGTTGAAGTTGCCTGGTAATACCTGTAGTAACACGAAAACCACGGTTTGAAACAGTTAAAAGTTGCGGGAAAATTTAGTCACTTTATGCTTGCATAATATGGCTTCCCGCGTCAACAAATCTAGATTGAGTGTTAAGGTTAATGTTGTCATGAATTCTGTTACTAATAATGGTAAAATATTTAGACCTCGGCTATTGTGTAACTGACTATTAAAAGTATTATTGTAATTGTTTGGCCCAGTTTGTAAGATAAAATGATCTATTGAAAGACCGTTCAACATCTGTACAATTTGTCTGAAATTCACTATGCATTCCACAAATATGTTTATTTCATTGTAACACAAATATAACAGTATTTTTCCTCCATTTATCTGCTATCATTCTGAACTTTAACCCGTTTAACACACTAACTTCCGTCAACAAACGCTTTGGTCAATGTAAGGGAGATAATTCTAATTATGTACTCAAGAGCGTGCTTTGCTGCGACTATAATAATCGACACAAAATCTTCGTCATGTAAACAACGCTTTGTAATTGACGAACATTGATAAAGATATTTAGGCCTATATATATAAGCTAGACTGTAATGCATACTTTTAAAGTAAAAATACAGAACAAATGCCATTATTAGGCTTTATTCATTTCTTTGAAATGGGAACTGTCAGATATATTGAAACAACAGATTTGTTTCGTTTGAAATAAATCTGGACAAAATACAAATTTGACATTTTTACTAAAAATTCCTATAAATTAAAAAATTGAAATTGAGTTATGATATCATCACTTGATTCTTTTAACGTGAATCATGTATGGCCTCGCATTCCCTTCATAGACGCGCCACTTTCATAAACGTGTCGAAACAGATTTCTCAGATCGTATGATGACAATAGATAATTTGAATTGCACTAACGTTGTCGGGCGATGATATTGGCAAATTAAATTACAGTAGAGCTATACATTCTGAAAAGAGTAGCTGAAAAACGCTGCAGTCAGCGTTCAAAATGTAACAGAACTCATGTCATTTCATGATATAGAACTAGACATAGGCCTATACGGAGGTGGGGTGTCTACGATTAATATTATGAAATTCAATGTACCAAGAACAGACACTGTCTAGTGTTAAAAACTCAACTCTACAGGGGATGATCTTTATAAAAGAGATCGACCGATATCCAGACATCTAAATCATCGACTTGTAAATAGGCATTGATTCATATTTACAATAGCTAAAACTTCGTTTTTAAAAAATAACGTCCTTGAATGACCAACCATTAAAAGATAACGTGAATAGTTTGGACGTTTAAAGCAGACAAATCTCGAGTGTTTAAATATTATGGAGCTCACGTCTAATAAGAGACCTGCGCGTATACAGAAATAATACATACCCCAAAACTAAAGAAAGTTTTATCCGAAGTCTACATTTATTAAAACTGCAGTATAACTACTATTTTTTATGAATACTATGTTGGCGTATAAGTTTTATTTTCAGTTGTGAACAAGAATAAACAGGCGTTTGTTTCTTTTTAACGACGAATGAATATGTGGGGGGGGGGAGGCAGTCTTTTGATTGAAACATCAATGTTATTATTTATTATCTATGAGTTTATGGGGGATTAAATATAATTCTTGACTAATATTAATAAATGAAAAAATTCAAAATCAGTGCATATAAATCAAGAAGCATGATTTGATAAATATCGTCTACATCACGTGCATATTAATAAAATATAACTAAATGAATTACGATACAGTGATATATTTTCCAACCTGCCTGCACTGACAATAACATTGATTTCCACGACCAGATGCCGCTTGAGAAAAATGCTTGTCTTTTGTCTTTAAACCCCATATTAATATCGATAGGCTATAGGTAGCTTCACGCGCCACACGTGCACAATCCCTCGCACACGTCATGCGCTCGACAGATGTTACTCCATTAAGATATACCGTTATCATTCATAATCCTATTCATAACTCTTCCCTAGGGCTGCCAATAGGTCGACATAAAGCCGAGCGCACTAAAAAAGAAAGACGAACTCTTTTTGTTTTTCCAAATAAAGACAGACGCGCACATTTGTAATTTTACCAAATGCTCACCAAAGAAATTTGTAAAAATGGTTTTGTATCGCCTTATCTGTTCTGTTCCACGAACAAGAAAATGGAATCGGTGATGAATTAATTATAGAAGGTCTATTATCAAAGATGTACATCAAATGAAATAAAACATAATTGGATATGATAAACCGAAGCAATAATTCAATATTCGTGATAATAGTCATAAAAATGCGAGGAAATATATTTCTTTTAATGGCCATTCAATAATTCATCAGAAAACCTCGTGTTGTTATGGACTGTGAAATAAGGTATGCAATGTGAATATACCTCGTTAAGGTAATAGAATCTAACGAACGTTGCTTTGTTATGTATTTTATTTAATTGATTTAACTACCATCTGTCATGGTAGGTTTTAACTATTGAAAAGGTAGCGACTAACGATGTAACGTTATAGTATTTGAGTAGGTAATACAGGTGTGTATTTTGTTAGATTGTCTACTATATATACTGGCTTCTCATTAACACCTTTTATACTGTCACAGTCACAAGTACCTTTAAAATATCAGTGTATATTGTAGGTAAAGTCAAGTAGAAATTATGTTGTTTTAACCATCTACACGTTAACTATATATTATTTTAATCTCTGATGGACTTACCACCATAAAACTCATTGATTGGATTTTAAGTGTAATTAGTACAACATATTTCAACCCTCTTCAGAGATTCAATTCCTCATTAAAGTCTCAATGATTTATCCCCCCCCCCCACACACACGCACACACAAAAAAATGGAAATACATTATAAAAAATACACTCATTATGTTTCAACTCACCATTAACACCCTGATATTCCAAACTTACAAAATCTCCCCCACCCACCCATCCCCGTTCCTCTAACCAAATATTCTGCGTCCGCCACTTATCTATTTTATTATTGGTATTAATACTTCACATGTATTATTGATATTTATTACAAGATCGATATAAAAAATTAACGAATCATATTAATTACATTATCCCAATACTCACACTGTCATTATTTCCCATTCAATGCAATTTGCATAATTCATATATTCAATTTTATACTAGCATACCAATACCCCACCAGGTCGTCTTCTTGAATGGGAGAGAGAGAGAAATGAGGTTTAACGTCCACTCAACACAAACTAGGTCATTTCGGGACTAACATATGGTTTAATTTTATTTCAATAATTCGCTTGCGCGTAGGGGTCTTTAGCAGTGGGAGGAAACCGGAGTGCACGGAGGAAACCCACGAGGTTGAGAAGGCGCTCCTATCTCCATGCCATATACGCTCACACCAGGGCTCGAAACCACAGCCGCAAGCCAGAGGTGACCGGCCAGCTAGAGGTTGAAGCGCGGCACTCTAGACCACTAGGCCATCCCAACCCCCTCTTCTTGAATGGGATAACGTCTTGTATGTTTGATATTTTATTCCAACATTGATCTTTTGCATGATGAATGTGGAAACATTTATAGTTTGATGAGATATATCTCAGTGTTGACAGGCCGGTAAGATTATAATTTGAATAATTGATATCCAATAATACTAATTGCATGTTTGAAACGTGCATAGTGGATATTTAAACGTTGATGATTAAATACGTATTGAAACATGGATGGTCAATACCCAGCAATCATATTTGATATCAGACATTGATGCAAGTTTGAAACGTGCAAAAGTAATATCAATCACTGGAATTTGTATAGTTGATGTCCAACATTGGAATTTGTATAGCTGATATCCAACATTGATACTTGAAAGATTGAAATTTGTATAGTTGATAACCAACATTGAAACTTGTATGATGGGTATTCACTTATTATGCTAGTTTGGGACTTAGATGAGGGATATCCAACCAATAATTTGAATTACATGTATGTATGTGTTACAATAAAATTTAATGACCATGGCGTCTACGTGATTAATTTCATGATATTTAAGTTTTAAATTATAATATATATTTTATGTATGTATGAATGCACTTTTACATTGAGCATATATTATCATTAATGTAGACGACAAAGACAGGGTGTATTGAATAATATCACAAACAAGTATTGATCTTACTTCGCACAATATCAGCTGACTTTTTAATAATACGGTTGCCTTTAATGTCTCTATGATTGATATTTACTATGTAAATGATATTACGTACAGGGCCTCTGATATCCCCCATAATATCAATAAGTATTATATTTCCTATATCATTGATATTATATGTAAGACATTATTTTTCAATATTCTTTTATATTATTATAAGCATAATATGTACAAGTTTTATTATCTTCATTAATTATGTGTATCATTTCCTATCTTGAAGCTATAGACAGTATTACATTTCTTTGTAATTTTGCTTTTTAGATATAGTGTGTCAATTTGGTCTTGCACTGCCTAATTATTTGCAATAATTGAAAATAAACAATGCAACACATCCGACTTTTCTTTTCTTTGTTCTCTTTGTACCCTGGTCTGTTTTTGCATACACAAACTTGTTCATAGTTTCGTATTTATCCCGATTTTAGAACCAAGTGGTAAGTACTTCCATAAATGGTAGTTAACAACAGATGTCATTTACATATCCTATCTTTATGACTTTAATACATTATTGACAGCACCCTATCTAAATGTAGGTAATTTAAGGATTATTGTGATAAATATAGATTAACATCATTATATATAGGTAATGACAGGATTATCAATATCTATAAAGATGAGCTCGCTAATCTAGGTATACTGTGCTGTTGATCACGGTGATTATCACTTTCTCTTGACCTGTAGTTAAACTGAAAACCTGTCGTTATCTATAAAACAATAGATAAATATATATTTTATACCTACGTTATAATACCCTCTAATTTCCCATTGTATTTACTGTTAAATATATGAAAAACTTTGCATTTATTACAAATAAATCATTGTTTAGAAAGTAGCAAAGAACGTTAATAGCGTTAATAGTATTGTTACTAATAGTTTGATATTACTGACAAAATACGACCACGCTGTTTTATAAGCAATAGAAAGTGTGATTCTATATTACAAACTTAAATATATAGTGTAATAATCGATAATCTTTAATACAATACACTTGACCAGTTGCTTCAACATACTAGAATCAACGTTACAAGTAGATGATACATAAGTAATTTCACAATGAAGTTGTGACATTTGAAGTTTACATTAATTTCTGTGGGATTCAAATATCCATCTTTATCTGATATAGTAATAATAATTTTACTGTCCTTTTCGCACAATCCAGATATTTCTTCACGATAGCTTACATAATAACAACAGTCTCTACATTAATAAAATCCACATTATTTCAATATATTAAAGGGACAATAACATTCTTGCTGGCTTGGTAGCTCCAGAAAAAAAATAATACCCTTATTCTAAGTACTAGATGTTTAAATGTCCTACCTGTTGTGTAAATTATCCATTACAACCTATTTTATTTGTCCAGACGGTTCGAAAATATTTTAAAATCCAAGTCACATTTGAAAAGGTTTACGTTAGACTTTTCAAATCAATTGGTTGAATTTTTCCAATTTTTTAAATTAGGTGTGTTAAGATGAAATTTATATCATCATTTAATTGGAATATTCTAAAATAATACGATTTGTTGACCAGAATGAAGATTGGGACATATTTTTCAGTTACAACAAGAGTGTTATTGGGGCTTTAATATGTCAGTTTGAACGACCGGCCTTTATGCCTTTAAATGATATCGTTCATACAAGAAGTTAGAAAACACTTTGCAAATATGAAATGGTCGTGTTTTAACACTATCGGTTTACTATGTTTTTTCTTTAAGTAAGTATAAGGTGGTATTCAAGTTTCGATATATCGGTATAATGGAATATTAAAGATTCAGCATTGTGATTATGATTCCTACAGATGTAAAGTCACTTGGTGTTGCGACACCTCCCCCATCTTTATACTTCATTTAGTAATAAAGATCCCATAGACATTCGTTCGTTCGTTGCTTAAAACTTAACGTCCGCTTCCTCCTAGAGTGATATCGCAGACAATCCATCCAGTTCTATGTTTCTATATTGCGACTGAGATGCAAAAATCATAATGGCTTTAAAGTTTCAACCAATAGAGTCTTCAGACGTATGGTAATATTAGAAGGTTTGACGCAGTACAGTACAGTGAAATCAAAGTTTCAATTTTAAAGATGTAGGTGATGTGATATTAGGATTTCTATTGCAGAGTATAGTAATAACATAGTATTTAGAGAACCCAGATATGGGTAGGTGATACTAGGATTTTTCCTGTTTGAGAGTTGGGGGAGGGGGGGATTTACGAAATTAAGCATAGATATTTAAAGTGTGAACATACAAGATTGGATGATGGCATAATCCAATTAGAATTTAAAATCAAATTATCAATGCCATGTACAAATTGGTTGCCATTCGATTGTACTGATGGTATAATCCAATTATAATCTTAAAAACAACCGTCACTGACAGTGTAGCAAAATCTGGTCGTGTTTCGTGCTATTGTTCTCTGTTTACTTATCATAATCAACCATATTGCTATCTTGTAATTGTTGAAAAGTCGCTATAATGGATTCATTAAAATATTGAATGTATTCTTCAGTGTCGAGTGGAAAGTCGAAGAATCAACAATGACAGACTGCCAATGAGAAATGGTAACGGACTAACGAGTTAATCCTATTAAAGAGATAAGAACATGTTTTCTTAACGACTTAACGTTTCAATACCATAATCCTTCTTGTCAATCATTATACTTATAACAACATGCTACAGGCCTTTAAACAATTTCAAGTTTAACTTTTATAGCGGATTTTCTTTTTCTTCCTTCAAGTTCACTCACGCGACAGATGGTGGTAACATTTGCCGCGAATTTTAAATTCTCTTGAGATTTTAACCTTTGTGACATCATTTGTATAGAGAGGACATTACACGAGTGTGTTACGTCACTCAACAATGACCCCAAAAACATTTAATGGCGTATTTGAGCGTAATAAGCATCACACAAATGTTACATTTTTTTGGTCAAATTGTGGGGTTGTGTTGTCTAATAAATCAAATGGTTGGTAGGATTAGAAAAGGGGCCATATTTTGTCGCCTTGTCTCGTTCTCATTATACCACGCACCACCAGTACCATTGCCAGTGGGTGTTAGTTTTTAAGCTGTGTGTTTTTAAGTAATTAACTAACACACATTGTTCGTGTGTTAGATGTTGAAGATGAAAGAGTTGTTGAGATGATATACAACGACATGGGTTGGCCGGGATACAAACACAATCTGTGCAGTAAAACATCTTGTAAAATAAACCAACTCCAGCAACCCACCAGTTTTGTTTGATATGGTACTAGTTCTGTATGATGCAAGGTTATAAAACTTACAGGGAGTTACAGGAGTTATGGAAGATGGCGTTCTTTTGATCTAATATTGAAAAGCATTACTCAACACCAAACACAGCTTTCTGTTTTCTAATCTGCTGGGAACATACTTAAAGAAATTATAATAGAAATCCCATTACTTCACCAATGAGTGCTTGGTTAAGAGTCATGATTAACTATAAACATATTTGTTTTGTACTTTCCTTATATATTTCACAAATGATTAGAAAATGAAGATGTTTGTGGGTATCGATGGATCATTACTGATTTATTCTTTGTTACAGCAGAAGATAAGTAACGTAATTTAAGTCATATCAATTTGAATTTTAGATCTTCGGGAAATTGTGCTTCATATTTCTTTTCAAAAGCTCTTGGCTCAATATAGTTATACTGGCTCCGTGAAGCTATTTATCAAAATCAGAAATTCGTTTGACCTTATTGGACGCTGATGTAAATATCATAAAGCCCCCAATACTCATCAAAAGAGAATTATCAGAGGAAGGAAGTATGCACTGTGCTGTTACACGACACCCACCAACCACTACTGGTATTTTGTATAACAGAGAACTGTAGGCTCACTTATATGTTCCAATATTTTCTTTTTTGACCCTTGACTGGCCCGTGGGAGATGAAACAATACCCCATCGACGAAAGATTTTTAAAACATACTCGGCAAGTTCAATATTACCATAATGATAGCTTGCTTTTATTATTGATATTCCTTCACACATGTAATACCATGTTTTCTGTAAATAAATATGGGTGGAATTTAACCGCTTTGTCAATATTATTATTCTATCTAAATATTGAAACATGTTTAACAATATAACAGAGATGCATTTTATTAAATTTTATAACCTTGAAATAAACAGCAGAATATAAATAATGTAAAATAAACTAATAGGTAAGGTGTGCCGACCATATCGAATGTTTCCGTCTTGAAACCTATCTTTGAATTCTGCCAGTCACCGAGAGGTATGTGTTTATCTACCATCTACAAATAACAGAAACACACACGGTCTACCAGCAAACCCAACAGCTAAAACCGACCCTTTGTGCTTAAGTTTGACCTACTAGCAGGAATTGGAGTTTTTATACAGCTCATCCCAGACGTGGTTATATCATATCAAATTACACACACGCGCCATACGTCTCTTACCAACATGTGCAAGTCATAACCTATGTAATCTGGAAGAAAGAGAGAGTTACCAAATTTACGTGGGTTTATAAATATTCATTTTCCGGTTTCTGAAGACAAAGGAAACAAAAAAAAAGTTCTGTTTTTTTATAACCGCAATCGTGTTTTAGTAGACTGTGACAATAATATATAAACTATATTACACGTATACTTATATACATGCATGCACTTGCAAATTTAGTGGGGAATTAAATCCAGACAAATTTCGAAAGCAATGTGGAGAAAATACCATTTTATTGAGTGATAGAACACTAACGTTACATATGTTTTTTCACGTTTTTGTTTGCATTAGGTTAATCTGTACAGATAATATAGTGGCTTCGTGCGCCGATTTAAACTACATAAGTTGAAGCAATTAAAGTTTAAAATAAACAAATACATATACTGATAACACTTTCCGTTAAAACGGCCATTTTATAGAAGTCTATCTTATTATCACAGCTCTTTCTGGCACGCGCCAGTTAGCCACGTGTTTTCAATATCTCAAGAGTGTTTGGTGGTCCTACATTCTAAGGCTATAAAAAGCTAGAATGTGTATTTTATGTATACTTGATAAAGGTAGAATAGTATGATGATGAACACGTTGAGGATTTCAACAAAACCTGCAATAAATCAAAGATCTCGAGATAAAATGGTTGAAACAACCGTTGATTTTTCCATAACGCGATATGTCTCTAGTTTACAGAAAGTATTTAGTTTAAACAATATTTTATTCAATAAACTGAACTGGATTGAACAGGCAAAGGCCTATATAGGTCTCTCCAAAATATTTGAAGTTAGAAAAATTTTAATACGGGATATTAGAGTTGTGTTCCTTGTTAGAACCTTTTTTATTTGTTCTGTAACTCTTTGCATGCGTCAGGAGGAAATGTTCGTAAAATGTTCAACGTTAAGAGAACATTTATTGCCAATCCTTGCCTTTCAACAAAGTGTGAGACATTAGGGCGAGTTAACAGCTGCATAAGAAGTCAACGTAATAGCTTATACTATTAAATATCAAAGACTGGTAGCATGTGGCGAAACATACACGTTAATCCATCTGAACAACCAAAGAACGGCGACTTACTTCCCCTCACTTAAAACTCAATAGCTGCAATTAGAGGTAAAGAAAGACACAACTCGAAAAGGTGATAATTTCTCTCGTCTTTCTATATCCTGTGTAATTATTTACCTAACCCTTTAGAGTCAGACAAACGAACCGCTACGGTAATTAGAACTTGTGTTTTGGCGACAATGGTAGATTGATTAAAGAGGTACAAAAAGATTGAAAGACCAACTTTCACACTTATTTAATAATGTATTATCTTGTAACATTGAAACATATGTTGAACGGTAAGAAACCTAAAAATGATGTATGACAAGAATTTTTTTCAAACCTACCAAAAATAAAGTCACAACAGAACAGACAATGGTAACTAACATGGTTTACTTTAACATTATATAGAAGACAGAGAAACTTAGGAAGGACTGAATGTGTCTATAGTTATGAGGAGATATTTAGTCGGGCACTGCACCTTACAACCGTTTCGCTAGCAGTTCCAATTCTTTCAGTTGCTCTGTTCTTTCCCAACGCTTGTCTGTCTATCAGACAAGTCTGCGATATCAACTTCATTAGAAGCTGACATCAAACTGTAAAGTGAAGATGGAGACATCGATATGTCTGACATTCTATAAATCAATACCTTTTTTTACCATAACTACATGTAGTTTATAATTATTGTATTATATCGTTGGAATCGTTGGAATTATTCCTTATTTCGACATGCTTACCATGGCTGTTTACACAATGAGATGGGAGGGGGGATAAATCCGTGCTGCAATACACAGACAATAAATAGCAGAGAACAACAATTGTTGCCCTACAGTGGCAATTTTCACTTCTGGTTCTCGACATTTAGTCACCAGAGGGCGTCATCTAGTAACCTTTTACCCAATCACTAATTACCTAACATTTGAAAGTATTTCGCGCTACATGTGGAGACGCCAGCTGCCTACCGTACCACAGAAATAGAAAATCCGACCATTAAAATAAACATCAAAGGATATACCGACATAAAACAATTGATTGAATCCGGATTACTGGCTATTTAGTTGTTAGTAGAAATGTCTATTTCAGAGACCAATAAGTTGATTACAGCTTTGTTTATCTCCCCGCCTGGAATCAGACGGAAAATTAGGCAAGATTGTCAGCTAATTTAATATTCATCAACGGAGGTGTATGGCCGGCGGATTAACATCAAAGACACACAGATTAGCACCAGATTTTAAAATAAATATCATATCAGTGATAAACTGAGTGAATCTCTAATAATTAAGATCACTAAACCCTTTCGTCGCTCATGAATGATTTCTTAAAGCAACGAGGCGCGATGGAATTAATTTGGGACCTGTATTTGTTTTTCTAATTTCTTGTATCCATGGGGTAGTTCTTGATAAACCAGACGGTATTAGATCTCACCCGAAGACGTCACTGGTCACATAAATTGTTTTTAATCCATTTAAATTGTATGGTATTATTTAGGACTTCAGAGGATCCGAATTCAAAGACGACATTATACAGTCAATCATTTTAACAGTAAAATGTTTAATTGAATTGTACTCAAAAGGTCAAACAAGGCGGATTATTTTTCTAAACTTTAAGGAAAAGTCCTAAACTTGATAGCCTACTTCATTTAAATACCGATTTAAGGGCGTTAAAATTCACCTTGACATTTAGATAAATTATACACGTTATTATTACAAGGGAAAGTTTATTAAAATCAGAGTTCTTTAAAAAAAATATTAAAAAACAAATGACAAACACCGTGCGTTTTATGAGATATTTCATTTACAGATCTTTTTAAACTGTTTATTAGCCTGGAATAACATATAACATGGATGTGAAAATAACGATGAATTTATTTTTGAAATGAAATGTGGTTTTAAGTCCTATACTGTTCGGGTTTTCACCGAACGACTAGTCGTTGCCCCATTTGCCCCTCGTTCTGCACCACTTGTCCCGGGGGAGGGGGGGGGGACAACGCCGGAAAATCTCGACGAATACCGGGAGAGAACAAGACTAGTTACCTCCAGGATAGCGAGTCTATGCCTTACAGACTGAGCCACCGTGGCCCCAGAATTAATTTAGAGAAGTCGACATTGTTTCTATGATACATTAAAATGTCTAACTCTTTAATGGCTACGTTTTATTAATTTATCATCTGCTGCTTTACGTGTTGAAGTGTTGAAATGGTTTTAAAAAACAGAAAAAAGCAGACACAATAAATCCAGAAGCGTGTTTTACGTCAAGAAAGATTCATTGACCTATTACTGTTTGGGCAGAGATTAAACAAGGTTGTCTGTTTTTAACTATTTAATTAATATGGTCTAGACTTCGATACAGACATTAAACATTTGTGTTTTTATGTACGGAATGTACACGTGCCTTCAATTTATAGTGATGAGTTGTTGGTAATCGAGGTGTAATGGCGACATAGCTGGAAGGAAAGTGGGAGGGTTGGCTCGGTTCCCTGTGGGTTTCCTTCGAGTGAATCTTTTTATGAATTACGTATTATTTGGTTCCTTGTTTTTACATGGGACATATTTTATAACGACGTATAATTTAATTCGTCATGTTTCTTCACGTTTTCACCGTCGTGTAAAACTTTGACTTTGTGTTGTATCTCTTTTTTTAATTACATATTTCCATGCTTACTTAACAGGAGCATGCTGGCTCACTAACTGGGGTCCGGGGTTCCATGCAGGTGCTGAGAAAGTTACCCAAGATTTTCCAGTGTGGTTTCCCCATGTCAGTGGTTCAGGATGGAGGATTTGGCGAGGAACGTCTAGTTATTCGGATGGTACACTAAGGCCCCGTGCACATAAAATAACCCTCCAAAGCCGGAATTCAAATGTTGTTCGGGCAATTTTCTCTCATAGCGTCTTCATTATCCCGGTTGAAGCAGATAAGTGGGGCATTAAACCTAATATCATTTATTTGTACCATTAGGTCTATTAGGTCTGAGGAGTACTGTATTGTATATCATAATTAAATGCCTGTAAAATAAGATAGGGCATACCGAACCAAACCGGGTACCGAATCCAGCTGCAACAATAAATCTAATGTCGACTATAAACCACATATAAGAAATTTGAAAGAAAGAAAAGGTCTTTGATTTAAATTATGCTGTAATGCACCAACTGAAAACCCCAGACGGGTTAAGCCGCGCTACTCGTCTTTGGTATTTCCTTTGAAATGCTTAGGTAACATTATTACATTCCTTTATCTGAATACGTTCAGTTAACTATTGTAAAGTCTTATCACATTTACTTTATAACTGAAGGTCAGAGTTGAAAGTTGAAATCTACTATACAATATTAGTTAATATGAATATGTAAGAGATACTTCTTAGTTGACATCCAGACAGACGGATTGCTTTGACATTGATTGTGTAATATATAATATATGTCGTATATAGTTTGGATTTGTATTTAAAGGACCCCTCCTAACAGATATATTTAGTACACCAAGTGGTTAATATGAAAGACTCATAGAAAACCTTTAGTCCTGTGCAGTTCTCGGAAATTTCAACTTACAGATTCCATATGATTTTGGCGTTTAGCCGCCAAAGTTCACGCTATTCTCCACTGCTGGGTATATACGTGTACATTACTTGACAAGTTACCGAGTTAAAGTTACATTATGGGAGATAAGATAGAGAGATGGCAGTTCTCACTTTTATAGTTAAAAACTAGATAGTGTAAAGGTAATTTGCTGAAAATTTCAGTCAAATTGATCCACTATTAGCCAAGAAAAAAGCGTTTGAAATATTCACATAGCCTCAGTCATCATTACTCAAATCATTAATATAAACAGCATAGTCTCGATTATCCACTTGATTGATTTAATTATCAACAGCCATTAAGCGGCATATAGGATTTTAATCCGCCAACATCGAAGGCTAGCCTTGACACCAAGAGTTTATTATGGTCTGGATATGTTAATTAATGTCTAATTGATTATTTAGATAACATTTCAGGCCTAAAGAAAGACCTGTAATAAGCAGATTTTACTCTTGCATAATGCTATTATAAGTAATCGTCGTGATAATCTTGTCATCCCTACGGCAGAAACGTTGACTATCTTACTCTGGCCATCGCATCCGAACGATTCAATATTTGGAGCTCAAACCGTCAGAATGGCTATGTTTTTTCTTAAGAAACTACACCAAGACTTTCAGTGGTTATTGTATAAACCCAAACATGTTGCCTGGTGATATATGCAATTCAAACTGGAACTGTTATAGGATAGGTTGGTTATACTTTTTGGTATAATTCTTTTATACGTTACTATCTACTAATAACAGAAACTTATGTTTTTTTGTACAGCGTTATTTTAATTATTGTTACCTGATTCATATACATTAAAAAAAGTATCTCCACGTTAATATACTGTGTAGAGTTTTTTCGCTCCCCTGAGTTTTTGCGCCACGTTCTTGAAGTGATTTCAATGCTGTTTTCAATGCTATTGGCCAATGCTAATCTTCAGTACTCTAAACTAATGTGGCCTAACCGATGTCAAACACGTCCTGTGGCTAAAATATGCTACAGACCGAATATGCATGTCCCACACGGACTAAAATGTTAGGAACTCCCTAGCGATATTAAATTGGGACTTTGTTCCCCATGTAAATTATGCGGTCACCACGCCCCTACGAGGACCATGATTACGTGATGAGCGAATAATAAAATCTACGTTGATTACGTTTACACGAGATCTCACACAGTTGCCATCCACAACCTCCGATAAGTTTAACTTTGATATTGTATAATTATACTTATCTACATCATCACCATTAATCAATATATACTAACATCTTTACACCTATATCATTGTAACATCTAAATATATATACTATACTTATATAGTCAGTACTGTTGATTTATATCTTTACATATCAACAGATCTTATTCCCTTCCTTTGATGTGATGCTCTGAGATCAGCATCTCTCATTTAAAGCCAATAAGGCGTAATTAATAACAGAAAGCGGTGATTAATCCATAATATGCTCCCTTTATGTGCGGTCTTCAGAAGAATTGGAACCATATATGATGTTTTAATGAGCCGCGTGGGTCTATTAAACGCTCATTATATGCTAAGCCAACCAGTTTCAAGAAGAAATGACTGTTGTAGATTATCACACACTGTATAGCGACTTTAACTATCTGTCAGTTCCAAGCCTTGCGGAAATCCGGTCCCACATTCACATACAACGACAAAGTTTTATGTAGGATGTGATCAGTGTTTTGCATATGGTTGAGAAAGTTCCTCGTTGATGCACGACCGAAGGCCTGGCAAGAAACAGTGTACTGTATAGTGGTTCGGATAGCACGAAAAACCCTAATGGCATTCAATAAAGATCGAAACGCCCCTGTCCAGCAATAATTTCCCTCAAAGCACCCACACTGCTTAAACATTACTTCGGTTGGTGCAGAAAAGTGGCCGGCGAGGTTTAGTCTTGTCAGTCGTGCAAGATCGAGGGCCCGACAAAAAGACAGCTGTCTAGTCGTTCGGATGTGATGAAACACCGAGGTCCCGTGTATACATTGGCGGGCACGTAAAAGATCCATTGGCAATTGGGATTCGATATAAAAGTAGGCCGATCAACCGCTGTCCGAGCAAACTTTCCCTCATAGTACATATGCCCGTCTTCATTAGCACAGTCGGAGCAGAACATTTCATTGCAGAAAAGTGGGACGTTAAACCCCGTTCAAATTGATTTTCACACCAAAATAACTATAACCATTGCTATCTGAAAAAGGTGGAAATAATTGTGAACCCGACATAAAATACATACATGTTCATGTCGTGATAATAGAATTCATTCATGTGTTTTTTACTTGACTCGCTCAGAAACCACGAACATAAAGTTTTACAAATCATTGCACCCAAAAGAGGCTGCATGTACCACCTTTGTTTATAGGAACAAATTTGGTAGCCACACCCGACATCTCATCAAGTCCAAAATACGGTGCAACACGTTTTACAAGTCACTGCATTCGGAATAGACTCCACATAAAACCATTGACTTGGTGAAAAAATTTGTAGCCACACCCGACATCTCAATAACCCCCATTGTATTTGTCTGATTATCAGGTGATGGTTAAAATTGTATCCTGGCGGAAATAAACGGACAGAATGTGCTTGTTATCATTAACAGCTAAATCATAAACCAATGACAAATTTTATGGGACGCCTGCACGTTAAACTTACATCAAAGAGGCCGCAAATTAACAACCCCATATTTATTATATTGTGAGATTATTCTGGGATATTCTCACGCTGACCGTAATATATATCTAGCTATATTTAACATCGAAAATCAATGCAATAATTAATTTATCAATTATTCCAGAAGAGACGCCATTTCGATATTAATACCCCATCGGCGCGTTTGATGTCGATTAACGGGTTGCTCTGATGACGTAATTGCGGTCTCGATTGTCGCGTGCCCGTGTATTGTTAGCTAAATGTAGCCGTGAAGAAATTTTAAGGTTAGAATTACTGAACATAGTGTTACTGGTTCACTAATAATAGAAACACTGTAAGCTTACCTAACAATTGAATTTGTAAATTAACATAATCACTTTTGTTCTAAATGGGCTAAAAATGAAATAAAATGCGGTTTGTCGTTCTATTGTTTTGCTCTAACTGGGCAAATAAAGATGGTTATGATATAACATACAGTGTACTATGAGGGAATTTTTGCCCAGGCGGCGGCACAATGGCCCACTCTCACATCGAATTCCAACTGTCAAGGGCTCATTTGCGTGAAGTAGGCTGTGATTTAGCCACGAAAATCGTTTCATTTTGTCCCAGCAAATTCCAGGCGAAAATCTGACGCTTTGCTGCACAAGTAAACAAGTAAGTCGTCACTGTAGTACACATTTCTATTGCGATGTTTTGTACAATCAGACCAACACTCGAATTACGCCTCGGACTATATTTGTCAAGTGTAGCCATAATGTGGTGAAGAAATCATATTCTAAGCCAATCAGAAACCATAAAAGCAATCAACGTCATTAGGTCAGGGGTCAATAGCCATAAATAGACCAGGGAATACCTTTTACGAGATTGTCTGCGATATCACCTCGGTGGAAGCGGACGTTAAATAAAACTAATTCACACACACACACACACACACCTTTTACGAGACGGAACACGTTGGCTTGTTTACATTTGTATGAGAGAATTTTTCTGCAAATATGCCTGAATTACGGGACAATAACATCAGATAAATGTTGTGCTGACACCGTGAACACGGCTGGCCCGTGATTTGCGGAAAAAATATGGTCAAAAGCGAAATTGTATCAATGAATGTGATATTTCCTGGAAAAAGTATTTTTTCCATTTTATTTCAATAAAACAATATGCAAAAGAAATATAAATATAGTATACAGATGAAAACGTTTTTGGCATGATTGAAATACTGGTTCGGTATAATAATTATATATAATGTTGAGAAAAAAACAAAAAAAATAATACTATCTACATGAGCCCACTGATACAACAGAATATTAATAATGATTCACCTAACAACCCTGAACATGCAATTATAGCCCTACTTGTTTTTAAAAAAACAAAACAATAAAGACATATTATAAGAGATGTCAAATAAGTATACATTTATTTTATAGAAAGAAATACAGTACTAAAAAATAAGAAATGAATGCAATTTTATATACTTCCTCATACAGTATTCCACAACAACACTCGATGGCATGAGATTTCTCCGATATTAAATAGATTAAAATGATTCAGCGATACTTTGATTTAATCAAATATGGAGGACCGTGACTTAGCTTTGATCAAACAGTACAGTGGTTGAAATTGTTGAACATGACTGCCAAACCTTTAAAGGCTAATATCTTTGCTTGCAATAGAGTAATTTGAATGAAATTTATTCATTCAAATTATTCATTTTACATTATCTACTTTTGAACTATTATAGCAAGAATGGCTAGTTCTTTATTTAAATCTTATATAATGTATCTTTAATGAAAAATGTATATAATAATAATAACATCATTTATATAGTGTATTAATACTGGAGAATGGTTTCTAATCTGCTTTTCAGATTTTTATATCCACAGAATCGGGCCCGTCGCCAGCTCATAAAATTGGGGGGGGGGGGGTATAGAATTTTTTGGAGGGGCTAAGAATACTCCTAAGAAATCATCAATTTTTTTTTTGGGGGGGGGGGGGGGCTAAACCGCACAGACTACATGTATTTACACACAGATCAGGTCTTGTGTCCGTATACACTGTACAAAATTAAAAGATATATGCCAGTAAAGAAAAGTACATATAAGAGAAAAACAAACAGTTAACTAAATAAAATGGTTCCAGTAATATGAATAAGAAATGAAATGGAGTTAAAAGCCGTCCTACTGTTCTGCTGTTATACATGTACATGTACGCTATACAGTGTACTACGAGGAAAATTTTGCCTGGGCACAGCACTATGGCCTACTCTTATATCGAATTCCAACTGCCTAGGGACCTTTTTACGTGCACACCAATGTTACACAGGAATTCGGTTTTTCGTCACATTTGAACGACTAGACAGCAGTCCTTGTACCTTGTCAGCCCCTCTGCCTGCACCACTGACAAGGAGAAACCACGTCTGAATTGAATTGGAATAAAAAAGGAAAATAAAAACATATATGTCAACTTAAAATAGCTAAATATGATATGAACATTTATCGACATGTACAGTACATTTAAGTAAAACATGTTTAAAATACAAAAATACATATGTATACAGGTTGAGGCCTACTCATAAAAATTACAATTTCATCAATTTGATTTGGCTGTCACTTTCATATTTGAACAATTTTCACAAATCCATACTAGAAAACTTTCACTTCTAAAAAATACATCTATCTGTAGCTCCTATATACATGTACTGGGTTAAGGAAGACGGGCGTGCGCTATACAGTTTATTATGAGGGAAATTTTGCCTGGGCACAGCACTATGGCCTACTCTTATATCGAATTCCAACTGCCAAGGGTTTTTTTTACATGCACACCAATGTCCAAACCGCTTACAAAAATACATACAGGTGTAGGACTATTCATAAAAAATCATGTAATTTCATCAATATCATTTTTGACTGTCACTTTCATATTCAAACAATTTTCACAAATCCATACTAGAAAGCTTTCACTTGTAACAAATACAACTATCTGTAGCTAATGCAGCCTGATTTGCATCCACAGAGAAAATATTGTTTGGTTCTTGGTCTCTATAGTCAACCTAACCCTGTCATTTGTTACAGTTGAGTTTAACAAGAAGGGCATAAATTTCTGCAGATACAGTAAGGCAACTTTAAAGTAATGCACATGGTATTTCACCTCAATGGTGACACAGTCATTTCCATAGTGGTCTTTTGTCTTGGTCTGAGTTGTCATTCATTTAGGAATAGGAGAATATCTTCATCAACTTGCATTTGCAATAAAAGTGGAAAATGTTAAGATAATGATCCCCTTAACAAATTAACCAGACCTATTATTCTTTTTCTTATTTCGCTGGTAAAATATTAGCTGCTCTAAACATAGTTCTTTATTCATACACAGTTGTTGGTTTTTCTTTACGTTGGTAATGTATGTGAGAAGTCTGTATTGTTAGAATGAGAGAGAGTTTTGTCTGCACATTCCTGCAATTCTTTGTCCAACATATCAATATTTCCATCTAATTTGATCCACTGGTTAGCACATACCCTAGATTCTTCCCAGTTTCTCACAGTAAACGGTTTTACATCGGTGTTTTAAACAAAATCTTATATACAGTTCTAGTTATTCTTCCGCTTGTTTACTATCAAAACGTAAACAAACCGGTGACTTTCACTCCTACACAACCCGTTGACCTTTCGTCGTGTGCGTCTGATTGGTGAGCTTTGTCACGTGATCTATTAAAACCAAATCACCGCGAAATTCAAATACCATCGCACATTGATAAGTAAGCCCATTTTTATTTTGACGTTTTCTGTCAAACGTCAAAGAATTGATAAAAGAAAAGTTGTGTGGAAATACAAAGTAATACTAGAAGAATTAGATTATGTAGTTTGTTTTCCGCCTGAAAATCGTCGGGATGGAGCAACAGAAGCAAGCTTGCTAGAAATTTCACATCACGGCCTAAAGGCCATTGTATTCACGGGATCTCGGTTTTTCTTCAATGAGAAAGGGAAACCACGCCGGGAAATTCCGATGAATTTTCTCTGCCAACACCGGGATCGCATCGACTGTCAATTTTATAACGAATTTCTTTTTTAAAAACCAAAATGTTGTTAAAATCCAATTCAAATCTGTATCAGTCTATGATCTTTTTTAGCTTAATAATAAATGAACTCCATGGACATGACAATTGTATTTTTTCACACAGATCAATAAGTTCTAGCCAGTTTGACTAAAATCTGACAAATTCTAGAGATTTTTTTAAAGGATTATCTTTTGTCTTAATCTGCAGCGTTAGACTTTTGACAGGTTCGGTTTTGTTTATTTGGATATGTTCAACAATACTATAGTTGATTATTGTCATGTATTATTTACGAATAATGATGAAAATCCTTCTCAAAATGATGTGATGATTTCATGCGTCACTGACTTATTCACTAATTTTCTCTTTTCTTTTCTTTGCCCCTCTTTTCTTATTTCGTGTTATATTAATATTGACAGCGTTCAATGTAGCACGACAATTTTCTTCTAGTTTTTCGCTTCATCGATAATTCATAAAAACAACATAAGATTTTACCGTGAGAGAAGTAAATATACCACCATCAAGCACCAGCGCTTAGAGATGAAAATAATTCACATGTCTATTGTTGTAAATGAGTGGAAAACGGGTTAATATAGTAAGAGATTAAATAGTTCTCATCAAGACCATAGTTGTTGTGCTTAAAGGTGCACTTGACAGTTGCTGTAAAATAAAATATTTGATTAGAAATATTTGAAAGCTTCAGATCTATTCACAATAGATAATGCGCAACATTCTGTCCGTGTTTAAACAAAATAGATGTTTTTTCTGCTATTCGCTATATGAAAAAACATGTCTATTGTATGTACTTGTGTTTAAAAATCAGTACACGCCAAGGACAGTTTGAAAATAAAGCATAGGCTGTCGTGGGAGAATAGAATAATGAATTGTTTATTCCAGTATTTTATATGTATATTGATTTGAAGTGCTTCTTTATATTTAAAATTGTGCCTTTTATTTACAAAAATGTATGTCCTTAGTAAAGGACTGGAAACCGACGTTCTAATAAAATACTGGTGATGGTGTTGAAGCAAGCTCAATACGAGTAAACGTTCGTCTCGGAACCATTTGGTTTCAACTGTTCAACTCAAAAATAGACAGATACCCATTTCTCATATCCAATCCACAAAACAAGGATGCTTTTAAAGAAATGTATTAGTTTTGTTTCAGAAAGGTTGTTTTTTTTTATTTGTTTTTTCCTGAGCCCTTGCGTTTACAACTGCAATGCACATCTTCATAAAAAGGTTTATGAAACTCATATTTCAAAATTACTTGGCATACTCTACCCTTGTTATTGCATATATGCCTACCGTTAAAAGGTGCGGTGTCGACTAGGGGAGAAAAAACGCGCCGTGAATTTCATATTGGTTTGTCTTTTGTGTGGCATAATGTTTAACAATTACCAAAAATCTGGATGTCATAATTATGAAATGTATCGAGGGTGATATTTTCATGGAGTTGGCATTTGAAAATGTAAACCAGGTAGAGATTATAATGGCAGACCGAGGTCTGGTGAAGGGGAAAAGTTGCCATTACTGACACGACCACTGACTGGCAACAGTTCAAGGGTCGAGGCCGAACAAGGGTTTCGTGACCTCCTTTAAAGAATACTCGGGTCAGCGGATAAAATAAAATGGCCAGTAGGGCTTGTCCTGGACATGCCAGATTATCCAAGAAAACACAGGTTTTTCTTAATTGTATCATAGGTCAGCGATCATTTCATTATCCAACTCGGGCGATCCTCAACTTCTTCATGAAATCTTACAAAGTTATGTTTCCGTAAAAGTTCTCAAACAGAGATAATTACCCTCAGAGCTGCGGGGTCTCCTGTTAATGATGACTGGCTACGTCGACAAATTAGAGTTATTCGCTTTTGGCACGGAGACACCCGTACATTTCCTAATTCCTTTAGTGTCCTTGTATAAATTATTATACAGCTCAGAGTATCGTCACCTAATTTAATTAGGTTTGTTAACCGTCCTTCATGAATTCCAACATGGAATTATACGAATTATTGTATTATAAATATATTAATGTCGGATAAAAGTGACATCTTTCAGTACCGACATGATACTTGAATATATTCCATTGAAGATGGGGGATCCGTTGGCAGCCGCCAATCAGAAGCTGTGGAGTCGTATTGTCATCTTTGTGTAAAAAAATAAACATAAAATATATGTATTTTATTATTTGAGCTAGGATTGGATCTACGAAACTTGGGATTTTGTTAATTATAAAACATTCACATTTCCTTCGGTAACTGTTCAATTTATGTAATTAAACAAATTCTATACGATTTGGAAATTGTTTTAAATTATACCTCTGAGACTAAAAGTCCTCCCTGGGGAGACTGAAGTGAAATTTTCTAGTCTCTAGACAACTGACCCCCTACCCTCCTTCTCTACTTATGTACATGTCAATATTAACATATCTATCTGTTGCACGCTCTTTGTCTCCTTTCATTAGATCAGTTTAGATGAGAAGCATCGAGCTAATAGTAATTCTAAAGACTGCTATAATATGATGAAGAATGGTAGCTTAAGTGATCAATTGGAGACAGCAAGGTCAACTATATAAATTATCTTATTTGACCACCACTGACCGTTTACCAATGTCCAGCGGTGATAAGAAGATCTCCCACCGAGTCGTCAACAAAATATTAGTGTCATTTTATTCATTGACACACACTCTAAGTAGTTTCGTCTAATTACATTACACGGTCGTGCCGTTAAGAAAATTACGACATTTCTGATAAGCGACCTTACAATGACATCTCCATCCAGGAGCCAACGTAATTAAGTTTTCTTGTAAGATAGACAAATAGTCTACTTTAGAATAGATTACATGTACACGAATTTCGGTTAGAGTACGGTATCGTGTTTTTCTGGCTTTCTTCCGTAACATGTGTTCTCATAGTTTGACTATATTTGTTGTATTTCTTATTTATTTACATATCTTTCTTTTTTCTACTTACAGTATTGTCTACTTTATCGTATTGTACATTATGTATACATATACGTCAACATCTGGGTCGTCTTGTCGGTGAAATGGGGATAAAAGTCGTACTTTCAGCACCGACAAGGGCAATGAACACGGGCTTACACCATACAGTGGGTTAAAGGGGAAAATTTTGACCGGGCAGCAGCGCCGCGACCTTACATCGAATTCCAACAGTCAAAAGTACTCTTATGTGCATACCAACGTGTAAATGAGACTTATATTTCGTCCCATCCGAACAGCTATCCTTGTCACACCCTCCGCCCAGTACCACTGACCAGGCAAACCATGCTGGACACTTTCTCGACCAACACCAGGATCGAACCCTGGACCTCTTGGTTAGTGAGCCAGCACCTTATACTGGGTCAACGCGGCTCCCAGTCTTGTTTGTAGCTAACAAAATAGAAGTCGAATTAGGTACCGCGACCCTTATTACATGTAGTAACTAACAAATAAAAAGTCGAACCAGGTACCGTGACAAGAGTACTTACTATCATGACTTCACTATATGACGTGGAATAAAATGTTACACTGTTTACCGTGACTAGAGATGGGTGGTTTCTCACCTTAAGATTGTTCAAATCTTTAGAGCTCTTTTCTATTCTAAAGACTACAAATAGAATAGTTAAACGACATAATTGTACTAAACCCCTTCTATTATATGATGAGTGATGATTTATAATAGGATTTTTTCTTCCGGGCACGATTTCTGTATAATGGGAATTATTAGATATTAGTTTTCCCAGGCTTTTTCTTACACGTTATTTAATCTGTTTGTGTGCGAATTGTACATTTTGTGAGAATTGAGAATTTAGTCTGATTAATTATCTGTACAGTCTTAAGGCCAACTAGAAATTAGCCAGACTTCTTCAAGTTTGGGAATGTGACCTCAAAGATTTGTTAAAGAGAATCCTGTCATCATCCTCTCAAAGACAATAAATTGTCGCCCAATTATTACCCATGCAGATGGTGTACTGTATAAGTGTCATATTACACTGCTCTATATTTAGAATTTAAAACTAAAGTTGGATGGGTTCTATGAGATTTTCAATTTAAATTGTATAAAATAAGAAAACTTATGAAATTAAACATTTAAATAACAATTTTATATAATAAAAAAAATTGATTCGAATATTACATAATGTAATAATAAGCTTATGAATTAGATGTTATATCAACAGCATCTTGTCTAAGCCAATATATACAATATCTTACACTACTCATTGGCCAATTTTATGTTAAACAATAAAATGATTTTGGAACTTTTTCCTGGGGAGATTAACATTCATAAACAAAACAAGGGTTGTTGAACACATTATGATTGTATAACTCTTGCCAATTTACAGTGGACTCAGTCAAATCCGACATCGTACGGGATCGTTACAATATGTCGGATCGCGCAGGGTGTCGGAATACCCATTTTTGTCAAATCGGAAATATTGTAACTTCGAAAACCGGAAGTATTATTATAATGTAGCTTCGAATCCCTGTATGTATATATTTATTTCCATAACAAGGATTCAATATCGAAATATTAATGGCCTATTGAGCCACCACGAACAATACTATTCACGAACTTATCAATTATCATTAAAAGAAAATTTGCTTAAACATTATCTATGTTGGTGCAAAAATATGAACATTTACTGATTATTTACATACAGGGAAAAGGTCACCCCAAACAATCGTCATGTGTTTGTTTTTTAAAGGAGCTAAATCGCTATTATTTAGGACCTAGAAATTGACACAAATGGTTCGCAACACAAAGAGTAATGTACGTAATATGAATGTACATGAACTGATTTAGTATTTATTGCGCATGCTCTCCAGCCTCTCTAGGGTGGTCTTAGGCATTCGTGAATGTAGAAATGAAATGAAATGGCGTTTAACGTCCTACTCTTCTGCACCTAACCTGGGCTAATGAAAGACGGGCATACTTGGTACTCGGTACTTGTACAATGCATTGAGAACTGTTAAATGTTGTTGACTACTGTGCTGACAGAAACTACTTGGTACTGGTAGAAGTTATTGGGTATTGGTAAGCTACTCTGTATAAACTATTGATGACGTTATTGGATTGGATTTGTAGAAGCATAAAGAAATGAAGTAGAGGGTAACCTGGCCATAGAGCTATCGGCCTATTTGTTTAAAAATCAGTGTACCACAATAACTGTTTGAGCTAACAGGATACTATCAGACTGATATCAGCAATCTAAAAAAAAAGTTTAAGACATCACCCGTGCACGACATCCGTTACTAATTGGTTTCTATAAAAAAAGAAAAAAGAAAAATCAGATCTCTGAACGCAAGCGACAGTATAATGGTGATGTATCAAAACACTTTCGTGGGTGTATTGAGGACTGAAATGAGAGATGTTGACAGAGTCTTTTCTTTCCTTTGTTTAAAATAAATCTATCTATAACAAATAGGTAATCGTGTCATAATCACCGATAAATACATCGTAAGATGGTAATTGCAATTGTATCAAGTATAATAGATGTTAAAGAGACAGTGTAATTAAAGAGACATTAAGTGATGTGACAGGTACAAATCACAGGTGTTTAATATACATCCTTTATTTACCAGTAGACATTAACCGACTGTCATACTTACGTGCTATTATACCTGTACCTTGACTACATCAGATTATCATTTCTAACATTTTTATCCTCTATTAAATTGTACTTATATTATATGATGCTTTCATCGTAATATTAAGTCAAGATAAATATAACTTTGATATAAGGACTTTTAAAGTGTATAAAAGTTCAAGATTGTATACTGTTTCAATACAATTCAAGATTTTAAACTGTTTCAATAATATTCAAGATTTTACACTGTTTCAATGAAATTCGATATTTTAAGCAGACCGAATAAACTTCTCTATTAAGGAAACAGAATGTGTTTTAAAGTTTGTGTATCAGAGTTGAGTCCATCAGTGACAATTCACGTGGTCAGTTCACCTGTATAGTAAGAAGTATGTCACTGATACCTTGCTTGTCTGCGATATCACTTCGGTGGGAGCGGACATGAAATAAAGCTATTTCACTGAAACTGATAACTTGTCTTTAAGAGAAACCGAGAGAAGGGGATAGGAAGAGAGGGATATACCCTTCTCCTTGTCACGCACAAACAGGGAATCGAAACCACGACAATTGACTCAATGACCGACCTTATATTATGATTCGGCCACCTAACCCGCCTGCTTAGATACTTGTCTTTTCAAAATGACATATTTGATACTATATGAGATAAAGTCATACATCTCCACATTATAATGGCGATAATGTATATATAAATATCTCGTATTTGTTTACCTGGGAGATTTATATCTTTATCCCTTGTCGTTGTTTTGACAGGTAGCATCATGTCTCTGGTCTGTCACCAGATTGACAGCGTAGTAATCTGTTGAATGATGGTAGATATAAAACAAGGTTTTAATTTCAATTAAAGGTGAGTGACAATGTTCAAGTGAATAAGTATAGTAGTTAATTGTAACTAACTGGTTTGTCGGTCGTCACTATATAGTAATTGTGACAATGATGACTAGACGGACCAGGGTACTCCCTCCCATCTTCCAGCAATTCACAGTTTATAAAGTAAATTATAGTTTATATTGTGTGTGAGCGGCTTTTAATAAAAATACGATTAATGGCGATTAAGAGATACGGTTATATACATGTATAGTTACTGGGGTTGCGTAGTCAAACGGTGGGAAAACTGGATTTTTGTGTTTCATGGATTCCATTACCGGGGCGATCAGAGATGAATCTTGGCATTTTTCAGGCATAGTTCAGTTTTATCATATACGAGAAACTTATGCCCACACGTGAAAAAAAAAACGACGAAAATCGACGAAAGGTCAGCGTAAATACAGTTATCTTAGCAACATTTTCGCAAGTAACATTGTACACCTTAGTAAGTCTACCTTCGCTTAAGTTTTCAAAACAAACTTCGAACATACCCATCACTAATCGAAATAGCACATTAAAGCAAAGTGATTCAATTCTTTATTGTGAGCCGCTTGGTTTCAATCATAAAATCAAATTTTCTTTTCATATCAAACATACTGATATAAAGAGATGAGAGAGTATATGAAAATTCGGATTGGCACAAAAAGAAAAAAAAATCGTGCACACGAAATAATCCACTTATCCCCCCCCCCCACCAATATGCACACACGAAAAAAATAAAAATATAGAACAGGTGTATGTATTGCCTAATCACACACGGTGGTATTTCTGCTATTTTCTATTAACATGTTCTAACCAATCTATCGTGTCATCTGATCTTTATTTTTTATATTCCAATATCAAAATATGCTTTTTCTAAATAAAGTAATCTTAAAATCTTAGTGTCACATCACTGTCATGTGACTGTCATCCACATTAGAGCTCATCTACATCATTGTCACCCACGGAGACTGACAGTTGACACATTGATTAGATTATCCAGTTGTTCGCTCATTGATATGTATCTAAAGAGACTGGAGTGGTCGAGATGTATTGACAACTAGAAAACGCTATTGAGCGTAAATAAACAACAATAAAAATTCTTGCTCCCCTAATCCATAATGTTGTTTAACTTCTTTCATTTTATTCTTTTATCCCTTTTATTCGTTGTTTATGACCATCTGTGTTTCCAATAACATCTGCTCACTTCTGCTCCATTTCACCATTTTGACATCAGACTTACGCAATATTTATTTAAAATGGCGGACAAACAGGTAACTTTACAAGACCCTGTGCTGTAATGAAGGAGATCACAAGTGAAAGGATTTTAATGTCTTTATAGTTATATTTTATTTTGACACTCGTCTAAACAAGTCTAATAAAGTTGCAAGTTAATTCAGGCCGATTGAATCGGTCTTGAACCATATTGTTTGATTTGTTATGAACACTATAGACCCACTGTCACTTTCTAACCCACGCTTATTTAAAAATAGTTATACAATTACTTGAAAAACAGAGAGGGAGATTAATGCTTTTCTGTCTCTGAGTTATGGTGTTCGTTTAACCTTGATTTAATCTTGAGTACTAAAGTTTGAAATAAAAGGATGGGAGGGGGTGGTAAAAAGTAAATTTTTGTATTGATTGCTTGTTACCGTTTTCAGCTTGCAGTCAACATAATTCAAATAGAAGGACTGTGTTTTTAATTTTAAAAATCGGGGGGGGGGGGGGGTATGTTTTAAGATATAATCAAGTAATTCCTTTCCTGGTACTCCAGTGTATAATTAAAACAGAACACAAAATAGTTTAAAATTATAATCATATATAAAAGAGCAATGGTATTTCCCCAAATCAGAAGTGGATCAGAAGTGTCTTAGATCTTAGATGGATCTTTACAAGGTTATCGAGAAATAAATTGTGTGTTGAGTGGATTTGCTTGTTGTTGAATTGTTTGTGTTGTTTTGGGGTTTTCTGGTATTTCGTGGGGGTAGTATTTCTTAGTTTTCGCTGAGGAATATGACTTTACCCGAGCTGCCATATAGTATATAATAAGCCAGAAGTGAAAAAGAAAGCTTTATCAAAGCCTGGTTATACACAACTATTGGGAAAAGAAAGGGTGGCAAATGTTAACCTTGTAAAATTCCGGTGTTAAAGTTAATTAACATATGACCAAAAGGTGAAACATTTCCCAAAATACACATTTTATTTCTACCAGTCCACTTCTTCTTACAATATGTAATTAGTTTCTGTGGAGAATAATCTATACTGAAACTTTTGCCTGTAAATTAAAACATAATACGAAAACACTTCTAAGGAGACCGACATAATTTCAAAACTACAATCAACAATAGACGTAATTTAAAACCATCTTAACCACTACTCAAAAACTTGCTGATTCGGAATACATCGTAAAAAGTTGTACCCAGATGAATAATCTATTCAAAAGAATAACCTGATAACACTGGAGTATTACTGACCCCTAGTTCAGACTATCTTGACCCACCATTCAAAACTATTGAAGGGTTCGAGTGCATGGGATCTGGTCATTTCATGGCTCAGTATTCAACCAAGGTGGGATTTTAAAGTTCAATTTTATAATTGTTAAAATTCAAGATAATTACACATAGAGTCTATAGTTGTAATTTGAATATGAATACCATTCATAGCTGTTAGGTACATACATGGTTATTGAATGGAAGCTTTCGTGGTTATAAATCTTTAAATTATACCCCTGTAAATTTGCTTCATTTAAACCTTTAATCACCCACATTCCCTTTGTCAAAAATAAATATACTCGTATTTATATATGTATATATATAATCATATTGGTTTGATTTTGTCCTATGCCCGTCCTGGATTTTGCCTTCTGACCATTAGATTTATTCTGAATGCACAGGTACCAATATTCTGGCGATTATTATTTATAAAGATTTATATCCGATGGATTATTACTACTAAGTAGCTTCAGTTTTTCAATTAATGTCCACGATATCCCATTAACCGTGATGGTGATTATTATATCGTTGTTAGTATTATTATCCTATACTATCATAATGGACGGTTACTTATATAACACTAATCAACCATACATTGAGGGGGGAATAGTTCATCTTAAACAAATGAACTATCCATACACCATTTGTTCGTTCGTTCGTTCGGGCTTAACGTTCGCTTCCACTCAGGGTGATATCGCAGACTATCGCGGACACCCTATACCAGGAATAGTTCATCTTGTATATAACAACTGATCATACACCAGGCCCCGTGTTCACAGAGCATTCTCAGACTTAAGTTTAGAATTTAGAATTTACTCAACTATCAATCTCTATTTATGAGATAAATCTTTGATCCAGAAACACAAAACGTTGCACATAGTTTCTTTTAAATATATTTGATACATTAAAACAACAAAAGTTTTATAAAGGGCTATACTTTAGTTCAAATAAGGCTAAAAATTGTGAGTAACTCACTTTTTAAGTTATTTAAAGTGGTGAAAAGTGAACCTGCTAGAATATGTTTAGTGCTCTGTCCATGGACCAAAACACCAGACGTAAAACCCAATGCCTGGGCATACACACCCACATTTTTATCTAATCAGTTCTTTATTAATAAAAATCACCCACCCCTTGTTACGGTGTGACATTATTGAGATTTTAATGTGAAACTGCCCAGCCAGCCAGACATTCTAATCAAAATATATTAAAATAGTCATACCATTTAAGATATCAATGACTTGACAATATTTTCTCATTTGGAAAGGTTCACATAGTTAACATTGTTGCGTGTTTGCGGATTGTTGGTAATTTAAAACCCGTCCATAACCCTAACGTACAGTCGACATTGGATTATGAAAACAAAGAATGCCTAGAATGTCCATATATCAACACCTAATACTGATGTTACTTAGTTTTCAACAGCTGTCAATCGATTACTGACCACACACTGACCACATAGTGACCACAAGCTGACCATTAACAGATGTAATATGAAATCTATACTTGTGGTCTGAAACCACTGGTGCTTAAAGTGCCACGATGCATGGTGCTAATGTATTTTAAAGCACCATAGACATATGTAGAATCATCAGGCATGTGGTTGATTGATAGAAATAAAAACAAACATACAGAAGTCGGAGTTAGTTTATTTACATCTACTGATACGTGCACGTCTTACTATGTTTTCAAACAAAATGTAAATGCACCAAGAGTTTAAGAATTGTCCACGGTCAAGAAGGGTGATCGTGAAGTATTATTTGATTTATCGGAAATGGACATGTTTTCTTTATTATTTCTCTAAAACAGACGGAAACGGTGAGGGTCGAAGCTGTATACAAATCAACAGATCTGATTTAACATCGTAGGCCCTATTGATGTGTTTAATAAGGGTAGAAGAACCTTCAAATTGAAAAGTGGATTACATGATTACGATTTTTGAAAAAGGTGTGTTCTATTAAAAATCTCCTAACCCCGATAAAAAAAAATACCATGTTCTAAGAGTCCAGAATAATGGACAAATATCGTATTTGGAGAATCCTTAAAATATATGAAGAATCGAGATATTGCAAGTTTATGGAGAATTTACAAATAAAGTGTTAACAGATGTATTGTAGTGAAAAAAGGGGGAGGGGGCAGGTCACCGCCCTATCTCTGTGTATCCGTGCCTAAATAACGTACAGTTGTTGACACAAAGTGTATCTGTGTGTTCTTATATCTGGTCAAAGAGAGATTACATCTTATTCACACACGATCTGTATACAGAATGTAAACATGGCCGAATTCTAATTAATATAACATAATTAGTAGAGGTAAATGGTGCGAAGAAGAATTACCATATTACCGTCAATGTGAGCAATATAAGCCTGGTTTATCTCCCATTTAAAGGACTTTAAGGAGGAACGATTACATAATACGATCATCTAAAATAAATAAAAGGCCACGTGTCGGAGCTATCCATGCTTTGTGGTCAGATGAGAGGCTATTTTGATTAACCAGGGACAAAGCGTAAGTGCCCTGGTGCCACGTGCTGGAGCAGAACTAAGAAAAGCTTCTTATCAAAATGTAAACTCAATACTTTGATGGAGAGAGAAAGTTAAATAAGCTTATAATAACACGATCACCTTTTGTTCTGTAACATGGTGACAGTAAACGTGTTTAGTTGTTCAGTATTAATCCCAGAAAATCTTAGAATAAGAGACTCAAGAGGAGATACACGCCTCTCTTTCTCATACCGGTATTATCCAACTTGATGCTTCGTGTATCATTGTACACTTTAATGTACAGGAACCATGGAGTTTAAAGAGACGACTAATGCGTTTGACAAAGCGAGGTTGTCCCATGTTGCCAAGACAAACAGGTACCAGACTGGTCTCTGAAATCACCAGAACAGAATAACCCCTCTGGTTTCATCGGGCACGTATCCCCTATAGCCAATGTATATTTCGGTAATTAAAACAGATAGTCGTTCGAAGAATGATACAGTAGAATAAAGGCATCCATATCAATATTGGATATTTTATGAACCGGTAAAAACTATGAAATATCACTGCCCTGACAAAACCGCCCTGCATATAATGTACGCCAAAAGTATAACAGGGTAACGAAATTTTATCCAAATAAAAAATATAATTCATTTCAATTTTATTAAATCGTTACCAAATCGGTCATTAAATGAAGTTGCCAAAAATAGTAAAAACAACTGTCAAACGGAAGCAAGATGTGTGACGTTAGTCGTTTTTTTTTTTTTAATTTAATGGAGTTTTTTGTTTGTACTAGAAAAGATTATTTTTAAAGCATTATATTTTTTTAATGACAAAATGCTTTTGACATATTGATTATGTTCACATATGTTAAATTTAATTGCAAATAGTTATTAAAAAATGAAACTGGTGGGCGGTCCCTGTGTTCTATTATAATATGATTGATATGTATAATTTAACGTCATTTAGACCAACTGTCCTGAATTGTTTTGTTTTTTTCGGGTTTTTTTTTTAAATAATTTCTTCCTTTTTTATTTGTTTGCACAAAAAGACACAAAAACTGAAGAATTGTTTCATTCATTCACTGTAGAACTTCATCGGGTTAGTTCGATTTAATAACGATTTCTATTATTCGTAAGCCTTTAAGCTCGGATGATTTTGGTCAGTGAAATTTTTTATCTATTGGTATGGAGTCTTTTTTTGGCCTTTGTTCATCTTTTTTTTCGCTTTTGTTCGTCTTCTTTTCTGGTTATCATTTTAGCTTATGATTGAAAATCCATATTATTTATTGAGATATGAAAATAGTATTGTTTACGCCCAGGTGTTCTTGGCTTTAGTCGAGAACATCAAACGGTAATTGCTATTTTTTTTCAATGGTCATCCAGTACGGTGTTTTGTTCAACAAATCATTTATAATGGATGCATTCAAAGTAGATTTTCTCATATTTTTTTTCCTTCATATTAATGGAAATATGGACATTCAATCTATTTTAATGACTTATGATCATTCATAATTTATTATTCAGTAGTAAATCATAAAATGGATATTGAATTTGTTTATAAAGATAATTAATTAATAACGGTCTTAAAAGGCCGGCCATGTGCGCATTAATGAACGAGTACTTTGTTTTATATTTTATGGCAATATATAACTATTTATTTAATTTTAATAAAGCCGTAAAAGAGGATATCTGGGTATACAACAAACTAAACTAATATATTTTTTAGGACATTCTCCACTCGTTTGATTTAGCACTAATGTGAAATCTCAAATCACCGGTTTATAAGTAAAAAGTCGAAAAGTCACATGGATCTTATGGCCCCTTGTCATTAATAAAGTGTCACAGATTAAGTTCTTTATGACCAATGGTCATAACTCCGGCAGTAGTTATCGAAAAATCAATAGGCTGCGCCGTCTCAGAACCATAAACACTCTGGTATGTAAAACTTCCACAGCAATAGTCGAAAAATGTAGAAATTCGATAGGTTTCTTCGTATCATGACTTTAACACTGTGTATGAATTTAAAGTCAATCAGATATTAATTTGAACATGGACGGACCGACTGGGCCAATAGGCAGGGGTGACGACAATATACGACTACATTTAAACGTGGGCGTATAAAACTGTTTTATATGACCATTACAGTTACAAGCGGTATCAGGTGATCACAATAGAGTATGAATAGCTTAGTTCTTAATGAGAAATGGCCAGTGTACAAAGCGGCAACGATATGTCTCAACGTACATGTTGTTTATAGTAAACACAATCAGGAAGTATATCAGCCGGGCTAATGAAAACGGTCATATGCCAGGCATTGTGCTATGACGAAAGTTTACCCGGCTACGCACGTCTTCGCCTACTCATGCCTTGTGTTACACGGTTCTTTAACTTCTTTTACATGCATGTCAACTTATACATGGGACCACAGGCTTTCCTTGCCAAGTTCTTAGACAATTTCCTGGCAAATACCGGGTCCCGAGACCTCCTATATAATTATTTAGACCCCTCGTGGCTCCCTTTACATTAAGTGATCTGTTGCCAATAGCTAAGTAAACCATATCGTGTGAGTGACTTTACGAACGTTTCGTAGACATCGCATAATTAGATTGTATGAGATTTCTTAAACCCAACGAATTTCTCACGTTGACAATTGACCACAGACCAGGGAATCAGGAGTCCATATCCTCCCTCAAAAACATACAATAATAACTTTACTGGTTTCACGGGGCCCGGTCGCGTTTTATCTTCGACGATATAAGAATACCGTGTAAGAGTGTCCACTCCAAACATTTATACGACCAACCTTAATTAAAACTCTATAATAATAACATTTAGGTTCTAGTTAAATTGTTCCCTTAGACTCGTGGTGAGTGGTCCTTAACCTCTTTTATATAAACCTATAGAACCATGCTTTTCATTCTGTGAATTATAAACCGCATGAAGATATTCTAGAAACTTGAAAGGATTTCGTACAAAGCGTAGTTCTAGTACCACAACAAACAAATATTGTACCTAAACAATACATTGCTGACCACGCCATGGGTCAGCTTCACTCAGACCAGTACACAAGACTGACCTCTGCTCCTCACCCGAGAGATTAAACAATGATATTTGTAGACATGACCGAATGACCTAGACTGTTGTTTAAAATGGTCAGGTCAGTGGTGCATTCCTTTGGCCAGTGTCCAGTGCTGTCACCAGGTACAAGACGATACTTGTTGTTACCGCGCTTTCGTCCTACCTGGTCTCTATTATGGAGGATAAAAGGCGCCGAAATATGTCATGTAACCCCAGATAGCTATATAGGGCATATCCTTATGACAAGATTAATTTCAAAATCAGTCGGATCACAGATATCTGCTTGGATGACCCTTGCGTAGACCCTGATTTCATTTTTAGTATAATTAAAATGAATATTAGAGTGCATTATATTGCCTTAATGCCGCCAAATGGAATTACAATTACACGTCTGGACACCACAGTGACTGTGATCATTCGACTTTATCTGTGAAATTGAAAACCTTAATTTTTCTTTGAGAGACCAATTTCTTGGACTGTTTGATATTGGATAGCAGCACTATTCATATGAGGCGCTCTTGTTAAAGTATGCCTCCTCTCCGAACTTTGCAAATATTTATATAGACTAATATTTATATAAATGTCAATTGATTATAAATACGGGTGCAGGTACGCGAGTAAATGGTATTATCACTCCCTAAAGACATAAAGTGTAATTAAATTTGAACAGAAGTATTAGGATATATCGTTTTCAAAATAACCCTAGATCCAACAATTGCTAATAACAGTGGCTAAATACCTCGTTCCAAAATACCAAATTCGTGCCTACGGTTTCTACTTAAAGCCCCAATAACACTCTTGTTGTAACTGAATAATATGTCCCAATCTTCATTCTGGTCAACAAATCGTATTATTTTACAATATTCCAATTAATTGATGATATAAATTTCATCTTAACACACCTATTTTAAAAAATTGGAAAAATTCAACCAATTGATTTGAAAAGTCTAACGTAAACCTTTTCAAATGTGACTTCGATTTTAAAGTATTTTCGAACCCTCTGGACAAGTAAAATAGGTTGTAATGGAAAATTTACACAACAATTAGGACACTTAAACATCTAGTACTTAGAATAAGGGTATTATTTATTTTCAGGAGCTTTCAAGCCAGCAAGAATGTTATTGTCCCTTTAATGTAACGAAATACGTGAGTTTGGTAGTACGTACTTTTTAATTATATTATGGTAATTTTATCTCATTGAAAGCTAATTTGCAAACTCCGTTAAATATTTAATTTTGGTGTATTTAGAGCCCATTATTTGACGCGCACGCTCAGATATCCTTGCAAAATTGTATAAACTAAAAGTTATCCAAAACAAATGCGATGCTTCAAATAAAATCAAGGGAACAAACTGGAAAAACTATTATTTTATCAGGAACTGGTATTTGACTTAGGACTCTCACCATGTAGGCCTAATGCGAGGGGGGGATGGCCTAGTGGACTAGAGAGCCGCGCTTCGACCTCTAGCTGGCCGGTCACCTCTGGCTTGCGGCTGTGGTTTCGAGCCCTGGTTTGTGGCATGGAGATAGGGGCGCCTTCTCAACCTCGTGGGTTTCCTCCGGGCACTCCGGTTTCCTCCCACTGCTAAAGACCCCTACGCGCAAGCGAATTATTGAAATAAAATAATACCATATGTTAGTCCCAAAATGACCTAGTTTGTGTTGAGTGGACGTTAAACCCCATTTCTCTCTCTCTCTCTCTCCCTAATGCGAGGTGTTGACTACGACGTGGGTTATGCTTGATGCACTAACCACAAATTATAAACTTAATCTTTTGTGTGACGGAAAGCTAAAAGGCAAAATGTGGGGGAAATAATTAACCATTCCTTGTAGAGAATTCAAGTAAAAGTGTTGCCACCCATTTGCAGGTGTACACCATTAGAGGTGTGCGTCTGGTGGAGAAGGGGAAATAACTCCAGCTTCAATTTTTAACGATGGATACAGACCACCAAAGTTTGGACTTTAACGTCACGTCTGTGATTGATCGCAATGTCTTGCTCCAAAGTATGTTTGAGGCTGACCATGGAAATTTGAAAGTCACAAATTAAAAGTAGCATTTACGAAGAAATACATTTATTCAATTTTTAGAGATGGATATAGACCACCAAAGTTTGGACTGTAACGTCGCGTCTGCAGGCGCGGATCCAGGATTTTTTGCAGGGGGGGGGGGGTCTAGGTTTGATAATTGCTTAACTAATTGCGCTCAACCGATTAACGGAGGGTTGGGGGGCCCTCCCCCAGAAAAAATTTGTAAATTAGATTCAATTTGGTTCATTCTGACGTATTTCCGGAAGGTAAATTCCAAAATTACAGGTCTAAATCGCCAATAAAATCACATAAAAAGTTTTCAAGTCTGAGCAGGGGGGGGGGAGGGGGTCCGGACCCCCTGGACCCCCCCTCTGGATCCGCACCTGGTCTGTGATTGATCGCAATGTCTTGCTCCAAAGAATGTTTGAGGCTGACCATGGAAATTTGAAAGTCACAAATTAAAAGTAGCATTTACGAAGAAATACATTTATTTTGTGATCAGTGACGTCGGTTGCGACTGATTACTTGATTTTGTGCTAGTTTATAATAATTTACCAACATGTTTATCCTATAAATTATGTAAAAATATCTTCTTTTTCACTAAAAAAACATAAACAATACTACTTTATTACAAAAATATTACAGCTTTTTTTACAATTGTTATTCTATCTCATTCAAAATAAAAATAACATTTCTTTGAAAAACAGGGAACGATTATGTTGCAATCAAATGAAATATATTATCTGGTGGAAAATGAGGATGATTGCGATTGACATATATTCAAAAGATATCATGGCCTATTCAAGTAGCAGCACACTACTTAAGGTTGCATCGGTCACTTGGTGTATGTGGTGCAGCAATTAGAAATGTAATTTACTTCCGGAAAAAATAAGTCCTTGAAGGTTCAAGTATTAATCATTCCTGAATCTATGTCAGCTGGTGCACTACTTCTCACCACTTTCTTTCCTACTAAGAGACACCATCATGGACTCAATAATCTTTTATCACATATAGGTTGCTTTTTTTCAGGTTTCCTGACCTTCTGCAATTAAAATATTAAATACAACATAAACTTGTAAATTATCGGTATATTATTTTTAAAGCATCAACTTTTATAGCATTACATTCATTTTAGTATATTATTTAGCGGTTACCCCATATAAATAAATGATTGAATCTTTTAATATTATAAGATATTGTTTTTAAAAGAACTATACTTGTTCCTAGTTCAGATAAATACTGTAGCTAGTTGAGTGTTACCTGTGTTTCTGGAAATGTTTTTCTTCTTTAAAAATGGTTCATGTAATACATCATGGAGTCTTTTAGCCTATAAATTATAAAATAATGCAATTAAATACTGTAATTTTCATTTTTCTTTTACATCATGGAGTCTTTTAGCCTATAAATTATAAAATAAATGCAATTAAATTCTGTAATTTTCATTTTGCTTTTATTGTGTGGAAACAATTTATATGTCCTTGATCAAAATAAGTTCTCTTCATTGACTACAGAATCCTAGGTGGTGGTCAAGTACTAAACAAGTCTGATGAAAATGAGCGAACATTTAATTTGCAATTAAATAAGTTATTAAATTTTTTTTTAATTCAATACCTTCTGTGGACCAAACCCTGGACATAATCCTAAATCTTCTTTATCAGCTTTCATGATATTCTCTACAGACTGCAATTAAAAGTGAATAACTTGAATTATTACTTTCAATCAAACAATAACATACATATATCACAATCCATTTGATCTGTTACTTTTTATATTGTAAGACCTACATACTATAGGCAATTTACAGAACTTCAATGACAACGAAAAGAAATGGGAGGTTAATGTCAAATAAAGATGAGCATATGGCCTGGTTTCAATTCTCTTCTTGTACATGACAAAAGGTAGGGATGCCTGTTCAAACTTGTGGGTTTTCTCTCAATACTCCAGTTTCCTTCCACTGCTATAGACCCCAAATTATTGAAATAAAATTGAACCAATGTTAATCCCAAAATGACCCAGTTTATAACCCCGTTTACATTACAAATTTTAAGCGTGCCAGGTACCGTTCCTGGTACGGCACGGTTAATTCTTTTGTAGTGTAAACGGGTAAAACACAAGCGTGCCATACCGAGTACCGTGCCAATCTGGCCCACTGAAGTGAGGTGGTCTCGGTACCGTACTAAGAACGGCACACTTCAAATTTTCGTCGTGTAAATGCTAACCGTCTGAGTACGGATTACTGCGCATGCGCCAAATGAACCTTGACCTTTTTTCCCTGCAAACCTTGACAGTTCTGTCATCACTTCTGTCAAAATGGCTGCTCAAACTAAATCAGTCATCATAATTGTTTTCATCTGGGTAATTTGTACAGGGGCTGAAATTAACTTTTCAGTGAAGAGTTCCTGATTTGGCACGCTTGGCACGGTTCTGAGACCGGTTATTTTAGAGTAATGTAAACGGGTCCCTTTCTTGAAATTTATCGCGGCCTGGTACCGTACCTAGTACGGCACGGTTATCGCGGCCAAATGTAAACGGGGCTTTAGATGAGTGGATGTTAAATCTCGTTTCCCTCTCTCTCTCTTTCTTTGCTCTGATAACATCCTTACAGCTTGCCGGTACTCTTATTTCGATCTCAAACTGTCCGGGAATTTTTAACATGCTGCCAATGGCAGACACTGGACAGGACCTCAGTTTTTTCCAACCACAACTAGGCACTGTTTTCCTCGCTATGCCTTTCGTCAAGCAATACTAACAAGGAATTTTCTAACCAACACAGGGATCTAATTACTGATTACTGAGCAAGCACCATACATACATAGTCGCTGTGGCTACCGAACTGTAACAGCTACTTACCTTAAAAGATGATATAAGAGTTGTACAATCTGTTTTATTTACCGATTTTACCATAGTGAAACAATCTGATAACTACAAAAAAAAACCAATTATCAAAAATTCACATTGATTTGTTTTTGTTTAAATGGTAGAAAGAAGGACTTTAAGAATCTAGAATTAGTAATCATAACTGACTAAAGAGTAGGTGTTGTGTACACTGATCATAAAACTATTTCTACAACATAAATATCAAAATCGTTTACTTCCTTTGAGTAGAATATTTCACCATTCATTGAAAAGGATGATCTATTTCTTGATAAATATGAACATTGTTTTACCTTTGTCATAAAATTACTATCTGTTTTTTCCATAATGGCATCTGGTGGTTTATTTTCATAAACTTTATAAGTTTCTAAATATCTTCCTGCTTCTTCAGCCCTGTTTACAATTTGAAAAAATATATAAACAGATATCAAGTAACATATTTTTCTTATTGCTTAAACTGGCAGGTTGATGTCTGTGTACAGATGTTTTAAATAATACCCAAGTTTAATAAATGATTTTATCTCCCTTGAATAAGTTATCATAGAAAACAGGAGATGCTCGATTGCCAAATCTGAAAATTCCAAATTGAAAGAATTGCAACCCAATCAAGTATCCTCCTCGATTCAATCTGTCAGTGAAGTGATCCCATAGAATTTGTCAAAACAATCATCTAGATTTCAAAATTAGTGATCAATTCTAGTTGAACAGGGCTGAGAATACTCTCAAGCCATTGAAAGCTGTTATCAAGTAGACATGAAACTTTCTGGCAACAAGTCATGCACCAACTATATATGACGCTGTATCTACCAATCACCATTGCTAACGTTTAATTATTTTCAGGACTAGTAGAACTGTGACTGGTCTCAATTCTTTATCAATCGATTGCAATTTGATCTATTCGGAGCATTCCAGACTAACATTTGCACACCTCCTATGTTTAATAAATCGTATTTCATGTGGCTAAAATACACAAAGTAGTCTTCATAAATATAGAAGTTTCATCAACAGTTTCATTACATTGTTGACTCTTTCACACTGCAGATAAATTAAAGTCAAATATTCCAAAATTATATCATTATCCTCTGGTAACATTTAGTGATTGCTATATCAGTTAGAAAGTATCATACAAATAACTTACGTAAAAGCTAACATCAATGTACAATCTGCTAATATACAAATCTTTGATAAACCTTTCAGTAAATGATGGGGATCTGCCTAGAATAACAGAACATTCAAAACAATAATATTCAACTTTAATCATTAATAATAGATACACTGAGAAGCAATTATAGATGAATAATTAAACATTAAACCCAATTTCTCTCTCTCTCTGAATAATTAAACAGATTATTTAACAACCATTCATATGTATGATCTGGTAGTCTGTATTTATTTAATTTATATAACAAACAATCAATGATTACTTACTAAATCTACTTGAACTAATAACACCCGTAAATCAAAACTTCTACCTAATGACTTTAATCTATCATGTATATAATTAGGATGTAACTGATGATATCGTAGACTACAAAAGAAAATTTAAAAACTATATCATTTCATTATAAGTTCCACACATTATAACCATGTTCTGTGTTAATTTAACTCAATGACAAAATGGAGTAGCAATTGGAGTTTATAAACAGACTATAACATCAGCTGAAGCATTTTGAAAATCCTCTGCATAGTTACCACACCTCATTTCTGACACTTTCAAAGACCATTCCACAGCATTTATGACAATAAATGTTAATTTTAATTGATATATGTAAGGTTTGATCGCTGGAATTTTTAGGATTACAGACCATCGAAATATAGATGGTATCAAAGTGTGATAATCACACCTATGCTTTTGTTTTAAATGTCTAGATTACTATCTAAAAACATTTTTTCAGTCCTTTTTTGTTAAAATTAAATAAGACAAAATGCTAATTGGATTTTGCTACTTAGCATCTGTAATTTCCAGCTCAGATCTAATTGTTTTATTGAAAACAGAAATATATCATCAAAAATAAAAATTTACCTGAGAAACAATGCACAAGTTGCTTGTCCCATGACATAATCTGGAATAATATTACCATATTCCCATGGTATATTCCTAATATGTTTTAAGATTGGATTGCCTCTCTGTAAATACACATATGTTCAAATGAAAACAATTCAGTTAGGTACATATACCTTATCTTTACAGCTCCAATAAAGACAGAAATTCATACAAGTTCATTCCAGTATGGTACTGAATCTTTTTTTTTTTAAAATGATGAATGGTTTAACAAATAAAAACAGTTCTTGATTTTATTATAAAACTTGTTTTACCTGTCTTGGGTTAACAATAACAGAGTTGGTAGTACCTAATTTAGCTAATGTTGGATAGTTTCTGAAAACCAACAATAATATAAAATATAATAACACAAAAATGCATTACAGTGTTTAACACAGTCCAAGTCTTGAAGAATATACATGCCAATGCTTTCCAAGGTATTGGGCCAATATCTTGTAGCTGAAAATATCTGTCCACATGTATGGTTTTAATAATAGTGGAAAGCTATATAATTCCACTTAGTTATTATATTCTCATTATCACAATTAGTATTAAATCACTTACTCCACTGTTTCTTCTTTCTTTCCATTGTCAGATTTAACTTCACTTGATGAAGGTGTAGCTTTCTGGACAACTGTTTGTTGTACATTAGGAACATGGCTGCTACTTTCAGGGACAATATGAGTAGACTTAGTACTGGTGATGCATGATGTGGACTCTCCAAACTGATTTTCTGAATCTTTAGTTTTTTTAGCTGATTGAAAATTTTTAAATGTAGATTGGATGTTACTCTAAAATAACAATATTATGCATCATTAGCAATCGCTTAATCTAGGAATCATTTCCCATCATTGATTTCATTTTAAAAGATGATTGAAATATTTCGCCAACAAAAACGATTTCTTAGGGGTGTTCTTAGCCGGCCACATCCTCAGCCCCTCCAAAAAATTCTGTAGCCCCCCAAAATTTTATGAGCTGGCTACGGGCCCGCATCTTTGACACCTATGTCTTTGGTTACTGTACAGAGGAAATAATGGATTTATGACTTCCCAAACTTCATTTGAGAGCAGATAATGAATTTGTGACTTCCCAAACACCATTATGGCATTCGGGAGCATCAGCACAAAATTATAGACACAACTGAATTAAGCATACACAGTACACAATGTTTCTGCTACCATACTATTTCTAAGGGGGTGTTATATATACAATATTACAAATAGTGACGTTAAAACACCAGGTAGTAGTAGTAGTGAAAATAAGGATGTCAGGTTACAAGGCATGCACTGACAGAATAAGAAAATACCTCAACCAACCACAACAGTTGAAACATATTCATTCAATAAATTAATCATTGGGCTTGGAAAGTTGGAATAGTTCAGCTCTGAACGCTGGTCTCATTACACTCGCCCTGTACGTTCAGACCCTGTCCCATTGAATCCTTGTCGAAAAAACTTGGCACCCCAGTCAATTTTTTACTGGGCAATTTTTCACTGATAAACGACTAAATATTCTCTTTTTTTTTTCCAAATATTCCAACTTTTACCTAAATTTCGTTTCGTCTTGTATGACCAACACTTCTAAATATGGCGGCGAAAAGGCAACTTGATGGGAGGTTACATACAATAGCGAGGTAAGCAAGGTCTTATTTTCTCACTAAGTAAGATGTTCCTTTATATTGTACAGGCGTTCACACGGATTGGCACCCCATCGTCTATCAGTGAAAATTTGCCCAGTAAAATTGACTGGAGTGCCAAGATTTTTCACCAAGGATTTAATGAGAGAGTACCGTACAGGGCGAGTGTAATGAGACCAACATTCAGACCTGAACTACATGTAGGCTTGGAATGACAGAGCTATGACGGGATCGAATTCTGTTTAATTCAAATTGTACATTCCGGACTAACAATCAACAGACATTATTATAATATCAGTAACAATTGTATTAGTTTAATCATTTTATAATTTATCAATTTTTTAACAAAAACAAATTTTATCCATGACTTGATGTAGGTAGGACCATTGAATTTTGAAATGGATTTTTGGGGTGTTTGTGGGGGTGGGGGGGATTGTTTTGGTTTTTTTTAATCTATAACACATTTTTTGAGCATGCCATTTTAATACAGATATCTTTCAACCACAATCTAAGATGTGATATTATACAACTTTTTACCGTTTTTCTTTCTGAATTATCAATTTCTTCTAGTGTTGGTATTGCGAACTTTTTGCTCCTGGGCGCAGCCATGACACCAATGGGAGATAACTCACATATCTTCCGGTACAACATGGCAGCTGTTCTGATTTTTAAAAAATAAACATTTGTTTACTATTTGTTAATGTCGTATATCTACTATATGTATCAAGGACAATAAACTTAAACATATGATAATAAATTTGAAGATGTATAAAGGATTGACAGGAATTTTCCTCGCTTTTTTGTGCCTTATTTACAAAGGTAAAAAGTAGCCAAGAGTGCAAAAGTAAAAAGTAAAAGCCAAAACTTAAGTTAAGTTCATAAAATGAAAATAACATAGTACTATAGTAGGCTACAACTAAGTACTAGTTATAGAAGTCCTACTATAGGTTTTTCAAATTTAATGGTCTATAAGAGTGCAAAACTAAAAACAAAAACTAAAGTTCATAAAATGAAAATAACATAGTACTATTAGTAGGCTAGAACTAAGTACTAGATTATAGATATTTTAGTAGGCCTACTATAGGTTTTTCAAATTTAATGGTCTAATGAATTAAAACAGTCAGTCATTATTAGGACCAGGACCAGTCAGTGCAATAAAGCAATATATATATATAGTCATTAATTGTGATAAGGGGGCAGCAGTGATTCAATGAGTAACTAGGAGGTCAGGGTCCTGTGTTCGTTCCAAGCGTTGACCAAGAAACTTAATCATGAATTTCCGTCTTGGTTCCCCCTTTGTCAGTGGTGTAGGATGGAAAGTCTTGAGCAAAGGACAACGTGTAAAGGCGTTCAGATAGGATGAAAAACCAAGGCCTGTGTAAGCCACACATTGGCATGCACGTAAAAGAATCCTTGACATTTTGAATTCGATACAGTATACGAATATGCCTGTCTTCATTTGCCCATTCAGTGCTGCAAAGTAGGACGTTAAACCCTATTTCATTTCGCATGTATGATCTTTTGAAATAGTGAAGTTGCAGTTTTGATTCAATCAGCTTAGCATGTCATGATGACCGATTTCTGCGAGACAGTGCACATACATGTATACATCTTCAATTAGACGATCTTTCACTTTTCAGCTTGTATTTTAAATTACACAATCTTATATTACTATGAACATAGAGAGGACATAGTATTTGTAGCTTATATTCAAAATATAATTCTATTTTTCTTTGAAATTTCCATTTATGATCATAATGCTGTTAATTGAAATGAAACTTTAATAAGAATGAACTGCACATTGGCAGAAAAATGATTATAAATATTATAATGCTTCTGAATTTAGGCATAGGCCTATTCAACTTGCCATATCTGACTTTAGGACACTTTTTTGAATTGATAATATAATAGAATATTATTCTAAAAGATTCTACAGGTACCGTTAGTTTAAATTTGACCCCTAATGTTCAAAACGACTTTATTGAAATAGATAAAAGTGCAATGATTACTCATATGTCTATGACACCCTTGTTCTGCTATGTCCTTTCCCTTAGGGAATCTTGGTGGCTAAGTGGGCAAGGTGCTGGCTCGCTAGCCCGGAGATCAGGTGTTTGATCCCTGCATTGGCCGAAAAAGTTCATCTCAATTTTCCGGCGTGCTTTCCCCTTATCAGTGATGCAGAACGGATTGCCTGACAAGGACAGTTGTCTAGTCGTTCGGTTGGGACAAAAAAACGAGGTCCTGTGTACACATTGGCATGCACGTAAAAGATCCCTTGGCAGTTGGAATTCGATATAAGAGTAGGCCATAGCTCCGCTGCCCGGGCAAAATTTCGCTTATAGCACACTGTATGGCGTATGCCCGTCTTCCATTAGCCCAGGTTAGGTGCAGAAGAGTAGGACGTTAAACTCCATTTCATATCATTTCAGTTCTTTCCCTTGGTCCGTACCCCACTTCTGATAAACTCTTATATGCACATCATCAATTTCATTGAGTTTTCATAAGAAATCTTTGTTTGTATTTTTTAGATGTGAATTGTGAATTTACAAACATGAAAATAGTGGATGAACCCTCTAGTTATGGGTAAGTTATTTTTAATTTGCATTTAACTGATCTTTCCTAATAGAAATGATTTGCTAGTCATTTATTTGGTTCAGTTAAAAAGTAATTACATGTATTAGAATTTGTCGGATTTGACAGATTCCACTGTATTAGAATTTGGGTAATTTTTTTCAAGAAATAATAGTAGTGATTTAACATTGAGGTTGATCAAATTAGATTGTATGCAAAAGTTTGGACAAATTGACGAATCCATTGCACTGGTATAGGTAGGTTAACCTCAGTTCAGTTTACAGGTTGTTTTAACACTCTTTATTGCTTTTCATGGAGTTGAACAAATACCATGCCAACACCTTAGTGTAAATGTCGGGGGGGGGGGACAATTATAAAAAATGGACACTTCCTCAATGATTTGAGGTTAAGGACATGGCTTTTATAAAAGTTTTTTATAGCCTGAGGTTTCTCCATGCAAAAATAAAGTTTTGAGGGGGATTGAAACAAATTTTTGATAGATTACTTAGTTTGAATATTTTTTTTTGTCCAAATATATCATCAAATCACACAGTTTGTATGCGAGAAAGTATTTTTAACACATTTGGCATTGAAGTCTATAACATCCATTGTTTTGATACAAATAGTGTTATTTTATTATAGGTTAAATAATAATGGTTACTACAATCCATATGTTAACTCATTAACAATGAGAGTTAAACCTGCTAATTTCTCTGGACCACCACATCTGAAAAGACTGGTAGGAAGATGTTTTGATAAGATACTTGAATCGTAAGTACCAAAAGGAATTCTCTATAGAGGAAATGTTCTATTATTAAATGTTACAGACAATTGTTTGTGCATAGTTACTAATTTAAAGATACATTATATAAGATTTAGATAAAGAGCTGACCATTCAAGCATAGATAAAGTAAAATGCAAATATTCAAAATTTCATGCAAATTGTTATATTTAATAACTTTCATCTTTCACTTACTTTCAGTTTGATATATTGTCTTTGTTTTTTATAGATATAAGTATGAGCTCTGTCCTTTTTCAAATGTTACACAACATGAACAGAGTTTACGCTGGAATCCCTATAGTGGTGTGTTGGGGTAAGTCATGTTTACTCTGAGGATAGATTAAAGATACGAAGTTAAATAGTTTACAAATAAATGTCGTGGGACAGGTAGAGGAATTGCGAAATCATTTATCTTAGAGAGTAACAAGTTCCAATCAGAAAACTGCTTTTAATAGAAAACTTCCATGACATACTGGTAGTGTTATCTTATTATTTCAGAGTTTGGCAAGAATGGGAAATAAGGAATAATACATTTGTTTCTATGGTAATGGGAGATGGAGATAGTTGTGGAGAAAAATTTAGATCAACAAAGGTACACATTTTTCAAATAAATGAATAGATAATTTTTCCCTATAACAATGATACTAATCTTTTGTTTTTTGTATACTTAATTTGAAAGAAAGTTTATGATCTGGCTTGATCTTGAGAACACCTTTAATTAGATTCCAGGCTAACATTACAAATACTGAAAAAACCTTTTTGAAATTGTTCAGATTTTAAATGATGCATCAAAAAAATACTCAATTTATCTTGTTATGTCATTTTTATTCAGCACCTTGAGTCAACAAAGCATTGAACTATTCTCAAATAAATTATTTTTTAACTGAATTATATCTATAATTTTTTTTTTGATTTTTTTTTTTTTTTGACAGGTATTTTTTGTTTGTGGTAATAAGTCCGCTATCTTAAATGTTACAGAACCACATACATGTGAATATCATCTCACTTTTCAAACAGTATTAGTGTGTCACCCTAACGCCATGTTAGTCTATCCTATATTATCCCAACCAGAACGAGATACATGGAATCAACTTGAAACTTTACTAGCTTATGAAGAAATAACACCAAAGGTAAGATCATTGAACATTGATACAATGGCAGATGTCATGCATGGAACAGGATATTCGTTCACATTTTCGAACATCCAATACCACAGGACATAACTGATTTGAAATTAAGAGTCAAAACGGAAACAATTGAATTTAAACAGTTCATATACAATCAGATTACATTATTATATGCACTGTGACCCATTTGTGTCAATTTCTAGGTCCCCAATATTAGCGGTTTAGCCCCTTTAAGCAAAGCATAGATAATAAGATTGATCCCTCAATACGTTTGAAAAAGATTAGTGTGCAATTAATTAATATATGTCATCTGTTTATTTGGAGATTTCAGTGGGGGACATCAGCCTCACTCTTGGTTTGTTTCATGTATGTTAAATTTGACTTTGTAAATTGTCTATCGTGCAGATTATTTTCTCTTTAGGGATATCAGAAAAAATTACGTTTACTATTTGAACAAGCTGGTTTATATCTTACTAAAGAAAAGAAAGAAATGTTAGCAACAAAAGTTCAAGAAGAAGGTAGAGAAACATATAATACAGGTGGTACAAATGGACAGTTTTTCCGTATAGATAAATGCAACATAGTAAGTATGGAGTTATATACTGAAGAATTACCTGCATAGTGATTTGGAGAGAATTGTAGTGAAATGAAATGAAATATTTATTGACATAACGACCCTGTACATATCACATTGACTGACACAGAGCTTGACAGCATTTTTGGTAGCTTACATTATCAAGCTTGATAACATTGAGATAATACTCTAGTCTTCAAATGTTGCCCCAATAAATAAGTTGCTGTTTTGCCAAATGTATGTGTTATAGTCTATTGCTCTATTCAGTTACTAAAAGCCTCTCAAAGATTATTTAATTTATATTTAACAAATAGTATCAAAAGGTTATAAATGCTGTTGCCTTTGAAACACAGTAATTAAGTCTAAGGGAGGTAACTATGTCACACAAGACATAGTACTGTATGTACATGTATTTAATTCACATTTTATCTTTCTTTCTTGATTGTATTTTATATAGGAATATCAAAAATTGGAAGCAGAAAATGAAAGATTGAAAAAGCTATTAAAAGATAATGGTATCAGTGATGAAGGTAATAAGTTTTAGCATGCTTTGGGTTAATAACTACCCACAAAATACTTGATGTAATTTCTTCATAACCTGAATACTCTTCTTCTTAGATTTTAATTATTTTTATTACTGCAAACTATCTGGACAATATTGCTGTATAAATAGATTACTAATCTCATGTTATCTTGTTTCTTTTATTTCCAGTTGAAGTGCAACCCTCTGCAAACGACACAAGTACGCCTACTACTGTAATTCCTGATATTAATAACAATAACACATTACATAATAAAAATAATACTATTAATAATCATGAAATAAGTTAAATCATCCAATTTATTTATATTTAGTTATACATATGCCTTATTCTTTATTAATGGTAATTTTATGTGCAATAATTTCATTAAAAATAGTTTTTTCACTAACATGATGTATATTTTTTATTCATTTTTTGTATATAGATATTTAAAAGAGCATGTTAATATGTTGCGGGAATATGACAAATCCAATTTGTTTTAATTTAAGGCAAATAATGAAATCCGTTTATATTATGGGGTGTAATTTTATTGAGGACTGTAAAGCATAAATATAGATTATATCATCACAGGATGTTGGATGAAGCAGATAGAAAATTGTAGTATAAAATATTCTCTCAGACAATAGCTCATACCTCATACTGTCAGACAAATTGATTGAGGTTTAAGGTGTGAGTGCTGTATACCACTGTATGGTTTGGGTGGACCACATTTTATAGATTCCCTACACGTTTATTGAATGTTGCCTTTATGTTTCATGTAGTTTTTAAGTACTGTATTACTCTACCTATTTTTGTCTTATCCCTTTAATAGAGGTATAGGTACTAGTTAAGTGCTGATGGGATTATTTATATGTATATATAATATAATGTAAATGGTTTGATTTGTTTGTTTTTTATCTGTTATGTATATGTCTGAATAAATGATTTGAATTCATTAACCATATTGGATAAAGAAGAACTCAAACTGTTGCAGTTATTTTTCATTGTGGAATTTATTTTAATACTTGGTAATGAATAACATAATTATAAAGAAATCTACAGTGACTGAACTTTTCATTTACAGAAGTAAAGTACGATATGTGTAATGAATAATGTATAAATGTTTGTATGACTGATAAAATAATCTATTGTATAATTTTTACAAATAAATGAAATGGAATTGAGTTTAACATCCAACTGTTGCCCCAATCAGTAGAGCTATGGCCAACTGTTATATCGATTCCAACTGCCAAGGGTTCTTTTCAGGCTACCAATGTGTACCCAGGGTCTTGGTTTCCGTCCCATCCAGCGCCAGATTAACCATGGGGGGGGGGCTGGGGCCTGGAACATGTGGGGGTCCCCATTCATCAATTTCCAGTAATAACCTAAAAAGTTATTGCCCTTGTTTCACTTTTTGAACCTTGTGAGCGCTCTGTCTGTTATCTTATGACTTGCGTGAAATGTATATGCCTTATTTAAATCAGTAAAACCATGGGCAGTATTCTATGGTTCATGGTAAAAGATAAAAAGCCCATCGAATTGCAACAATTTCCGTTGATTATTTCTAGTTACTATAATTTGTTGTTACCAAATATATGTTATTATTATTCCCGCAGGGGGCAATTTATAAACCAAGAAACACATTTGCTGAGTCCCCACCTCAACCGCGACGGACCCGTTTTGTTTTTCACGAATCATGTCTTTCCTTCCATGTTCAGTAGCAAGTTGCTATTCTTCATACATACCATTCCTCTTGACCTCTCAAAACGGGACTGCGCTTTTTTGCTAAAAAAAGAGACAAACATGAATAGTATATGGGTATATTGTTTGGACTACAAAATTTAGATTGATTCTTACGCATAATCCATATGATTCACTATTTACAAGACTATTAAACATCGATTTTTCATATGATACACCGAACTATTTATTGCTGTATAATCCTCTTTTCTTAAGTTGGATCAGCACTCTTTATCATGAATTTAACCAGACACTTGTCATCTACAAACGATTAAATGTCATATTTTATTACTACGACTGCATCCCGAGAATATTACAATAACCACCGCTATGATATTGTGTATAAAACGGAGAATTCCAATGAACCAAATGCAATTACAAGGCAATTAAAACTTTCTTAATTGCATGAAATAACTCTTTCGTGAGATAACAAAACGAATCCGGATTGGAGTATAAAAATTCCATGTCTTATTAATGGAATTGTAGAATGTTTTATGTTTAGGAAATAGAAAATATTATGAGGTTGTTATCAGTTGGGAAATCGTAATGAAACGATCGTGATTAAATACTGTTTATTACATCTTTATCTGTGAAATACAGACACATTCTTAATTAGTTTCATTATATTTTCTTTGAAACCGGATCAAAGTGTTTATTATTCATATTGAATGGATTTCTATAATGTTCACGGTGATATGGTCGTGCTACCACGCCCATTGATATAAACTCATTACCACTTGGAATGAAGGCAGTGATGAGTTGCTTTTATGTATTTGGAAATATTTGGTCTCTGATATTTGTGAAATTCCCGATTCGTTCTATTTTCTCTGAATTTTGGAAGTTATAAATTAGTAATCATGAAGATAAAGAGGGGAATATATTCACGGCACATGAAACAGGTAAGAAATTCATTAATAATTTATATTTGAAAAAGAAAACTCAATGATTTTGTGATTCTGATTTTTGTTCTGCACCAGTACGGACTGGGCAGAAATAGGGTCGAAGTAGTAAGTAATATCAATCAAATCGGTATATCCATTGAAGAATTTGCTATGTTCATTTTACTTTTGATTCTTCTGCGATGCTGATTTTACTTTTGAAACTTTTGAGATTTTGTTTCCCGAAATACCAAACTGTACATGTATTTTTTTGTAATCTTGATAACACATATTATTATAACGGATTATAAATATTGTCAAAGATAAAAGAATTGGAATCGCAAATATCGCGTGGCTCGGAAGCCTTGCAGATTTCTAATGCCTCTTATCTTGCAAGAGTTACTCAGCATTATAGTAAACGGGACTCTTTATTGTGTCAGAAATTAAGGTGTCAATTTGATCGAATTTTATGTGCCATCACATTTTGAGGAAAAAATCATTTTGTCATCCGATGTCAAAATTGATTTCCTCAAGAGATATCAGATATTAGCCTAACTTAGTATTTGTTCTTCAGTTGAATAACAAGGTCTTATGCACATTTTATGGCATGAAATATATAAAGGATTGGAATTATCACACCCCTACCCTCCCCTTCACCCAAATGCAAATTTCTCTATAGAAAGGATAGCCACCTTTTCTTAAAAATATTTCAAATTCTATACTCCATTTCAAATAATATTTATGCTTTAGTAGTTTAATCCAAGGAAAGCGATGATGTACTTGTTAAATCTATGCATGATTTGTAGTCATGCCACAAATATTGTCAGTCTTACTGGGTCTCCTGTTGTTTCCACAACTTGGTTTGACAATTTGTCAGATGTGAAAGTATTTGTGGATTTGACCCTAGATAGAACTTGGACTCTAGAATTCATTTTAATAACTTGATGGCCAATATGTGATTTTTGGCAACTTTTATTGTGCATATTTTTGCCTATAGTCTGGAAGGTTGAGCCATTTGAGGAAAAACAAAAGACATGTTTAAAATAAAAAAATATATTTGACTATAAAGTGAGTGACAGATACAATATATAGATCTACTTGTACTGGTATACAGTGGGATATACACCAATCTTAAAATATAGGTTATTTCATACACACAGATATAAATAAATTAGTTTATATAATACTGTAACTTGGTATGAAACTACCTACACCAATATAACATAAACAATTTAATTAAATGTGTATTGCGTAGTAATTGGAAATCAGAGGTTCAATCGCCCTGCACCTCAGTTACACTACTGTTCTATTCATAACAAGGATTATAATACACTGTCTAATAGTTCAAACAAAGGGTTCTTTTCAGCATACAAGATGTTTCACAATAAAGGAAAACAAATTAACTATATTTATAAATAGAATACATAATATAGATTTCAACAATACATAAATATCATAACAAAACAAGAAATATTTGATAAAATATCAAGGAATGTTAAAATACCTAAAAGAGCAGTCTTAGAGTTCGCAGGATATCCGATTTTAGAAATCAGATGAGTATATAAAACAAAGAAATAATGTCGTTTGAAACAGAGATTCAGATAGTTGCACTTTACAAGACTTGCACTAAAGTATCAAGTTATGTTCACTAAAATATATCTATGTAGTATGTCTCCAGCAACATAATTTATTTTTTAAAAATTATGCAGAATATTATTTATAGAAAATGAACTTTAACATAACAAACTGAACTATCTAAAATAAATTAACTGAACTATTTTATCTACTATTACCTACTTCTGCTGCATAAATTTCTCATATCTTATAATTCTGAAAATTTTCTATATACTTCATTTCTACATTCTGCATACTTTAGAATATAATATGTATTTGGATTTCATTTGTAAGTTGAAATTGTCTATGTATCAAAAAAGCTTATTGTTTGAACAACTGAATTTGCCCATAATGAACATGGTAATTGAGGTGATTTTTATAATTTGTGACCCGGCCATTCATATAATTCGGGTTCAAAGGTCTGATAATCAACACTATATTGATGTGATCGAATAAACGTGTCGAGATTGTCAGGTTTAGGATGACGATAAGCCAAGTTATTTTTGTAGGCATATTCAGCTACTTTAATAGCTATAGTTGTTGAAACTTCTACTATTTTAGATAATGGTGGATAAACTCGTCCTTCTTCTAAATCAGATTTTTCTACTAATTTACTCAAAACCTGAAATAAATTTTTAAAATTCACAATTATACAACTTTTAATTAACTTTTTTTCATCAATTGGGGTGAGTGGTGAAATATCTGCTATTTAGATCATGCGGATTATATCCAAAGTTTTTACACAGCATGATTTCTCCTTGTCAGTGATGCAGAAGGAGGGCCTGACAAGGACAGCTGCCTAGTCGTTTGGATGATATGAAAAAACGAGGTCCTGTGTACACATTGGAGTGCACGTAAAAGATCCCTTGGCAGTTGGAATTTGATATAAGAGTAGACCATAGCACCACTGCCCGGGCAAAATTCCCCTCATAGCACACTGTATGGCATATGCCCGTCTTCTATTAGCCCAGTTTAGGTGCAAAAGAGTAGGACGTTAAACCCCATTTCATTTCATTTTTACACAGCAAGGAGTCATATATTGTCTGCATAACCTTGTGGGTTTGTCTTGAAATTATGTAGTTAGTGATGTATGGATATTAAACCATCTCTGTCTCTCTCATTGAAACAAATACTTGTATGCTTTAATGTTTTCACTCAAGAGAAACACCTAAAAATCTTCATATTTTTTTTTAAATGGAAATGGAAATTTTGAATTCAATGGGCACAAAGTTCCAAAAATCGGTGAAATATTGGTACAACATCGTTAGATCAGGACATACTAATCCACATGAAATAGTTTGCATTATTAAAGATGGTAAATAATCTCTAGTGAAGTTGTCAATTGAATTCTCGTCTTAAATTTATCAACCACACCCTTGGAATTAAAGATAAAAACCAACATATCTATAAGAAATAAAGCTGAAAAAAGAATATGAGCAGATAATAAAAAAACCCACTTACTTCTGCTGATTCTAAGAAGATTTCTTCAGGAATTGTTCTAATATCACATACTATAGCAGTTAATCCAATACCAGGAAATATATAGGCATTGTTTCCCTGACCAGGATGAAAAGTTTTACCTCCTACAGTTACTGTTTGAAATGGACTACCACTAGCAAATACTGCTTTTCCCTACAAGACAGAAGAAAATGTTAAAATAGAGAATTTGCATGGGTCATTTTGAAACAACTGACATTGAAATATATTGAACAGTACATTCACCACTTGTAATATTTACACGAATGTAAATTGCTATTCTCTGTTATTAGAAATTGGTCAAATTAATGCATACAACACTGGTGGAGAATCAACAAGCCAACAGTGAGGCTGATTCCCCCCGTCGAAATCCTAAACTAAATAGATGACACATATTAATTAATCACACATTTATTTTTTTTCAAAAGTATCGAGCAATCAAGCTATACTGTAAGTTTCATCACTGTCTATCAGATAGAATCAAGGATATCTTGACACAAAGCATTGACCAATGAAATTGATTAGCTCCTCTTAGCTTTAGCTTGAAATGTTATTCATTGACTCTGTCAAGACATTCACCTGATGAACATCTACATCAAGTTTAAACATTCTACACCAAGTTTCATCACTCTGTCTTAATTAGACCTAAAGTTATAGTGTCCCAAATCATAAACCAATCAAATTGCTTATCTCTGCTTAGTCTAAGCAGAAAATGTTCATCTTCGAACTCCACCAATGCATAGAATTATAAACACCTACACCAAATTTGAACATTCTAGCTCAATAAAATGGAGAGTTATCGTGTTCAAAAGTCTTGGCCAAGCAAATTGCTTATCGCTCTGCTTACCACGAGCAGAAAATGCTCATTATCGAACATAGTCAAGGTATTGATGTCATGGACCAATCCATGCGAGTGCTATGAAATGATGACATTTCTAGAGGAGGGAACTGTAAGTGTGCAGAGCGACATCAAAGCTAATTTTGAAGTCGCTCAGTTTTAAAAAATGGGGTTACTTGATTCGGAATCGTATTATAACCCACGATGATTTGATGAATGGCGGCCGTAACGTTACGACCAAGCCGGACTCGATGTTTGACAAACAAAATGGTAATACGAGATTTAATCAAGAAATATGAATATTTCGTGTGATCATGGTGTGCATCTCATCAAATTCAGCTTCTACCACAACAAATATCAACAACAACAACAACTACAGCTTATATACAATCGTACGTCAAACTGGGGCAAAATTCGCGCTACTCGAAATGATGAGGACATGTAATTTGTTCGAGTTATACGATAATTCGAGTTAGAAGATGGTCGGTCTGATAGAAGATCTCACGACAATAAAAAAAAACACCACTGGATTACACCGAATTCTCGGATGTCGATCGCAACACACCATGGATTGAGCGTGCCCCAGGGACTTCCGATGGAGGGCCGTCGAAGCATCGGAGGGGCCCCGTCACCAGATCACCGGCCGTTGGAGTCCTCGGTCCGACCATGCCCAAGGCTCGCATCTGAGATTTTTGTGGGGGGCCCCCTAATGTGGTGGGCCCTGGGGCCTGTGCCCCATGGTTAATCCGGCGTTGAGTCCCCCACTTTCCTCGAAAGGCGGGGGACAAAAAAGGTATCAACATAGAACATTAATTATGATACAATTTTGCCTATGTAAATGTTAATACCAATACAAAGCCACAGCACTGTAGTTTTTCTAACAAATAGTTGTGTGCCTGAGTTGTAAAACAGTTTGCACTTTCTTAAACCTTATGCAAAATTCAACTATGTTGTTCAAGTGAGTTGAAGAGATCAATCACAAATGTAGCATGCCTTCAAATGGTATATATGCATTTACTCAAGCCAAACACTAAACCAATTAATGCCTGTACAGTACATGTAAAATGAGATGAAATTTAACATATATTTTACCTTGGTAATAGTATAAGCTTGTTCCGCAGTACATTCAGCTTTACTAGTAGGATTACTTAAAGCAAATATAATAGGTCTTTCATTAAATTTAGCCATATCTGTTAATATCTTCTCATTAAAAGCTTGAGGTTGAGCTGCGGCTCCTGCAATAAAAAAAAATTTCTATAATCCTCATCATGGTCCATTTTATATAGAAATCAGTATACACACTCAATTAAAACAAATCATATTGACTAGAATTTGTTATGTCACATGATAGCCTACACTATTGTAGAGTAGTGTTTCTGATTAATTGTAGTTGGGTTTAGTTCATATATCAACACAGTAACAGAATTCCTCTCTTTCCAAAGTAGGTTTTCAGATTTGAACGTCACAATTACAACACATGTAAAAGTGTCTGATAAGCAAACCTCCTAAAAAGGCATTAATGATTTAGAGATCTTCACTGTATTGTTTCATATTGATTTAAGACCAAGTTGGAACTAGGGTGAAGGTCCTTCATTAATTAAAATAACTTTTCACAAGCATTGGCTATAAACTCATTGTTAAAACATCGATCTGTAAATCTGAGATGACCTTATAATCTTATATAGTCAGTTTACATCAATATTTTTTTTTTAAACAGCTGGCAATATTTTTCTAAGTCCTAACGCTTCTTTAAGTATGATAGCGTTCAATATTAATTACATTTCATTATCTTGGTAATAACATCATCTTAAGTAAGAACTCTGCTGAGGATTAGTTACACTCAGTTTGTAAATATTCCACGTTTGTAAATAAGTATGAGAGAAATATGTCTAGAATATTATACCTATTATAGCTGTTGGTTTTACTGTAGATACTACATCTTCTAATTTATCTATTGGTGCATGAGTTTGTGCAAATTCTTCTTTGTGATCAGTTAAACCCCCTGCTGGTCGATTCTGAAACACGTAAATAAATCTTCTATAAAAGTATTAAACTTGACAAGAAACATAATAACACAGCAGAACATGCTCATGCTTATACATTAACATTTTTTATTATTTAGAAACCATGTAACCTACATGAAAATAAAATGACAATTCTGTCATTAATAAGTTGAAATTGTCATAATATAATAATTTTGTAATTTTAAAAAAAACTTTGTTGATAATAGACAGAGTCAGTCCAGATTTCTAATTAAATTATGACTGCAGAATTGAATGAAATTGTTATCAATTTTAAAAAATATTAAAAAATTGTTTCAGTCAACTATTTTCAACCTAATTTTCAAATTTTTGAATTTATTTACATTATATATATTATGTGGACAAAAGCTGTTACATATGAATATACATATTCATCAACGAATAATCCATAAATTGACTTATAAATTATGCATTACAGATATATTATCATTTATTTATTATTTGATACACATATAAAAACAACATTAATATATTTACAGTCAACCGTACCTTAACAATCAAACCTTTTGAATCTACCATCCATATTCTTTTTACAGCCTCTTCTTTTGATAAACCAGATTTCATTAATGCCATGACTAGTAATTTAGCTATACCTATTGATGCCTGAAAAGACCATATTATATGATTTCTATAATTGACTTTTAAGGTACCTGTTATATCATAATCAACATACTGGTAATCTAAAATAACTAAGAAACAAAGCAGAGTTAGGAAACGAGAGAGAGAGAAATGGGGTTTAACACTAACTAGGTCATTTTGAAACTTTCATTTTATTTCAGTAATTCAAAGTGGGAAGCGAGAGAGAGAGAGAGAGAGAGAGAGGGAGAGAGAGAGAGAGAGAGAGAGAGAAATGGGGTTTAACACAAGCTAGGTCATTTTGAAACTACCATTTTATTTCAATAATTCAAAGTGGTAAAATAAATGAAATTGAGTTTAATATCCTAGTGACCTTAAGAAAAGCCAAGGCATTAGGCAGTGGGCCTGGAGATAAGCCATAAGGTTAGACAGTGGACCCTACTCACTTGACTCAATGACAGATTGTTCGAACACCCAACCCACAAAACACAGACAGTATATTCAAGATAGGGCCATTAAATACATATCCTTACAGAAAATATAAGAATTATACATGGGAACAAAATGCAAAAAAATTTTAATGAAAATGTCTGTGTAGAGCAATATGTTGTCTTATTCCTGAATATTGTGAAGAATTTCTTTTTCTACAAGTAATTAAATTAACTCTTGTGTCACTCATACCTCTCCAGCTCCCTGGAACACAAATTTATTTTCAGACAACTTCTTTTTGGTTATATTGAGACTGGCTAATATACCTGCAACTGCTACTGCAGCAGTACCTTGATGAACAAAAGTAAAACATTCAAATCTTAATATAATTTCATTCAGAATTTTGTTTTTATCATGGTCACTAATTGCCTGTAAACTAAAAACGCAAAAGATTGGGACGGTTCCAAGGCATAATTCTGGAATTTTTCCATTATATTAAGAGATTCATCACATTTTTATAAAGTATTATTTTGATACATTTTGTTTTGTATTCTCTAGTGTGATCATGTAACACAAGAAATATATCATATATTGCTACCTACCCTGTATATCATCATTAAATGTACAATATTTATTTCTGTACTTTTCTAGAAGTCGAAATGCATTATTGTTACCAAAATCTTCGAACTGGATCAAAACATTTTCTCCATACCTTTAATAGAAAATGTATTTTAAGTGGATTTGCCTTATTTATATGGAAGCTGTATGGAGACTGAAGCTGGTCTTGTGTTTCTGTAAATGCCCTACCAAATATAGCACAACGAAACATGGTATTTGCACATAATTTGTTCTTAAGAGTGATTTGTCAATGTGCACAAGATCCTGTGTCTGGTTAAGCAAAGGACCAAAACCCTGTGGCTGGTTAATCAAACCAACTAACAACACTGTCATGCATGTAAATATAGCCCTACTTATCCAGATATTATTGCTTTTCAAACCTTGCTGTCACAATTTGTTTCAAGTAAAATAATACACTAATTAATTTTCATTGTGCTGTAGAGCCTGAAATCAATAATAAATCTCAAGGTCACAAATATCTGAGGGAATTGACCAAAAACATCTAAATAACCTGAGATAATATCAGTTAAATGATTAGATGAAAGAGAAATCGGTCCATCTCGATTGGTTTTAAACCCTTGAAGTTTGATGATGAATTCAAATTAAGGAGGAACTATATCTCACTGATTAGTTCAATCAGACATGTTCAATTATAGGTAGTGTACAAAATTTGAGACTAGAATGTCAATCTATTTGAGAACCAAGACTCAATTAACAGACGTTCACATTTTTTAATGACAACCAGATCAACAAATGTTCATACAAAATTTACTGTTAAGTGAACTGCTGTCTGAAATTTTAATAATGAGACAGTACATATTACACTTTGAATATAATATTTATACTATATAAAAACTATCATATTTATTAATGTACTGTCGGAGTAAAAACACAAAGACAAACTAGATACCTTCTGACAACAGCCTTCATAAATTCCTCTATTAATTGATCATAAGCTGGGCCTCTCTCTCTTTTCTGTTTCAATCCAATATAAAGTGGATCATTTAATAAAGTCTGCAAAATATCAATTTTTATGTAAGACATTAATGAATTTGAAAGTTTGCACACAGTTATCCAAAACTATTTATACCAATTTTTTTTATCATAATTCATTATAAAATGTCAACTAAATCTAACGATTAATTCTTAGGTTCGTCAATTTTTATTAGCCATTTAGTTTTATAAACAGTATTGAGCCAAGATTGCAACAGTATATTCATTAGCAGGAAATGCGAGTTAAAACACAATTAGGTGGTCATTGCCCTAACCCCTTCTACTAGTGCTATAAATGCTCCATTATACTACATGAGGTAATGCAATTTGAGATAATCATTGCCTAGAACCCATGGTACACTGTATTTACACAGTAAGTGATCGAGTGTATGTCAACAAAGTAATCCACAGGTATAATATTAAGGTGAACAGACAGTTATATTACACCAAGATATTATTACCTCATTATTAGTTCCGACATCAATAGTTATAGGTAAACATGTACGAGGTTGTACTCCTGCTAGTGCGGTATATAATGATAATTTACCAACTGGTATACCCATACCATAGGCTCCTAAATCACCTAACCCTAATATTCTCTCACCATCAGTAACAACTATAGCCTAAAAAATAATAGACATATAAAATCAGTTTATTTCCTCTTTGATTTAGGCCAATTTGGCCTAAAGTTCAGTATAATTTATTTATTGTTGATTTGTTTACTAATTCTAGACTAATTTTTAGCATTTAGCAAATTTTCAATAAAGACAAGTTTTCGTCCCACAAAACAGATCAACATATAAAAACCAACTTTATTTTGGAACCAAATCAAAGAAATTTAGTGATATTAATTTCATGTATTAAACCTAAATAAGTATCAATAGTAAATGTACAAATCTTATTTATTTTTAGATACCTGTATTCTTTTATCTAATAAATATAATTTCTTTAAAAATGTGGTAGTAAGCTTAAGTGACTAAGCTATTTTACCAGGTTGGCACAACACAAGATAACTGAATTCTCAAAATTCCAAAGTCTCTTCATCAAACACTAAAAGGATTATTGATTACAATGACAGGACAGATTTTACTAAAACATTTACTTACTTTAACTTCATCAACAGGCCAATTACACAATATCTCATAAACATGACCAATATCATGGATAGTAATATAAAGACCCCTGAAATATATAAACCATGCCAATATCATATATCAAGACCTTGAAACTATAAAAACATGGCCCATAATATGTATAGTAATATCAAGAGCCCTGAAATAAATAAACATGACCAATATCATGTACAGTAATATAAAGTCCCAAGAAATATTAAATATTACAATCAGATAGTGGATTCCTTGTAGGGGGGGGGGGGAGATGGCAGAATGGTTAGCGCGTCAACTGGCATGGTTTTTCTTGTCAGTATTCATCATACAAAATTGTTAGAAATTGTCTGACACTTCTAATAAAGGTACCAAAATTATCAATTATATAAAATGAAACTGTATGTATCTGTCATTGAGTCAGTTGGCATGGTTTCAATTCAGCGGTTGTCTGTGACAAGGAGTAGGGTTGCCTCTCCAACCTTGGGTTTTCTCCGGATCCTCTCTCTTCCTTAAGGGTTAAATGTTTATGTTTTACACCCATAATTTGTAAAATTTACTAATGTACATTCATTCAAAATCACCTATTTTGAGCAAATTTAATGAGAAAATTCTCTCTCTTTAAATTTCAGATTATAAAAAAAAACCCAGACAGACCTGTGAGGGATCAATACATGTATGCATTGTGATTTGCTTTCAAAGAACGAACAAATTTGCATTAAAGATTAATTAAAGATAATGAAATTACCTGTACATTGTATGAAGAATGATGAGGGATAATCAATGGACACATACATACAGTTTCATTTTATTTAATTAATAATTGTGGTACATTAATTAAAAGTGACAGACAATTTCTAACATTTTCGCTTGATAAATAATGACAAGAAAAAGTTATGGTGGTAATCAAAGCAGTAAAAGGTTAAAGCCATTTAAACCTACTTTACGCTTCTTTGGACAGTATAAGTTAATTACCATAACATTCACATGGTTGACCAGATCTAGAAAGATTACTGCTAAAGTGTTGTGAATATATATTAATAATAGTTGATTAAATCAAATAAAATTATTAGTTTCTGCATGTAAATTCAATTAATATTCATTTTATCCTCTTCATATCCATTGTATAGATTATTATGATAGTTACTAAAAGTAACTTCACACGAATACCAACTAGCATAGCTTTCATTAAAGCCACTGATTGGAAACAAGAAATTACCATAAAAATGATTACATCTGTCCACTAAATTGATCAAAAGACATTCCTGGACCATAATAAACTTAGTGAAGTCTTAAGATAAAAGACTCACAGAATTTAACAACCCTTTGAGAATAAAAAGCTCTTCATTTGTTATACTAACTGTGATAATAACCTTCCATAAATTTAGATTAGTATTCATTCATTAAGTAATGATTGAAATTTACATTTATATACAGAGTACTAACCTAAATTTGTTTTAAAAAAAGTGAGTAGGAACATATTAGTTCAATCGAGAATTCAAAAACAAGTAGCTGAAGATATTGATACTCATAAGATGTATTTTTAAATTATGAACAGAAGCAGGCATTACATGTTTCTATGACAAGCTGCATTATTTATACTTCATACAATTGGGGGGTAATAATGAAGATATTTATTTGTATATTCTTAATGTAGTGCATAAATATAATTTGTATGATGAGCTGTGTATCAGTATCAGGAAGGAAGAAGTGATAGCATGATAACGTGATAGCAACTGATAATATTCAGGATGTATTATAATTGTTGTAGCCTACATGTCATAATAAAATTGAGTAGTTTAAAGAGTCATTTTGTATTTCACAAGGAAATTAAATTTAATCCATTCTAAATAATATCAATCATATTTAAAATAATTTTAGACTCAAGTTATTATTGAAAGTCCAACAACTATACTAACTTAGAGTGAAGCACATAAAGTTTAGGTTTAAATTACAACTCAGTGCGATCGACTTTGTAGATTTGTAGCTAATTTTGCATACAATCACTTCAAATCGCAAATAATTCCTTTATCTGTTTTACAGCTTACGATCTGTTCTCAATATATAACTAAGATCATCCAGTCAATTTTAAGACTATTTGACTTGAATTAAATTTCATAGCTTTAAATTCCGTAAGCTTTAGTTTACTCAGTTACTTCATACTACTTGTACTTTGGTCCCATGGGTAGAGCGTTTTGTCATTTTCTATTTGTTCAAATAAATACAAAATGTCTCAGCATTACTATTTAAATTTTAATTATTATCATCAATCCAATATTACCACATCACGCTTTTAAACATTGGGATATATTAATTAGTTGAAAGCATCAAACGATAGGCAGGCCTGTGCTTCCATTGATTAAGGTAAATTGAAAATAATCTGACAGTGATAGTGGTAAAAAGTAATCATTGAAAGTAATGCAAGCACTAACATGCTGCAAAGTGAAAATGGCAGCTTTTCTCTCTAAGATGTGATTGCAAGTTTTAAAGTTAATGAATTACACCAGAAAACAGTCATGTTCACCTTCGAAAACAACTTCTTTTATTGATCTCAAGAAGAAAATCAAACTGATCTCCTCCATAATATATTATCGTTTGAAAATTTATAAAGATGCTTGATTTAAATTTACATTAAAACACTTTCAGTCACTGTGACAATTCTAATAAATCAGAAATTAATTCATTAATGAAGGCACTGACAATGTTATTTTCTCCTAATGTTTTTAATGGGATGGCTAAAACTGTTAACATTTAAGACAAATTATCTAGGAAGGCACCAGACTTGAGGTCAATATTTCCAAACATAATTTATTCCATCCTAAGATGGCCCAATTTTTTTTCTCTTACAATAAATTTGTTCAACAGAGCAAATATTGACTTCCAGACAGAAAGATCTATAACCTACCTTGGTTTACGGAAAATCATTCCATACTTTTGACAAGCCAAGCCTACTGTTGGTGTGTAGATAATTGGCATCATAAGTTCAACATGTTCTGTAATAACTCGATAAAATAATTTCTCGTTTCTATCTTGTAAAGACATGAGGTAAATGTAACGATCAAGATTATTCTCCCAACGATGGAAATTTTGCATGACTTGATAGACCTGGCCATCTTGATCTAGTAACGCTGGTGGTAGTAGACCATGTATACCCATCATCTGCCTCTCCTTGAGGGTAAAACCCATACCCTGAAATGTCAAAACATAGTTAAAGCTACTGTAATTTACTATTTCACAAAATCAAACTCTCTTTAAAATAATTTCCATTGATCAATCAAACATTAACTTTCATTCAAGACAGTCTACAATTTTGGCCATCTATATCTATGGAGGTTTGATCATCACTATCTCTTGGCACCTGAGATACCGGTAATATTGCGATAAAAAAAATATACCGGTAATCAACAATGGTTTATCTGTAATAACGATAAAAATAATCAGCAAAGGATGATTTTAATCCAGTAAGATAAGTATTTGTTGCGGTGGCTCAGCGAGTAACACATTTACTCGCTAACGCTAACCTGTAAGTCCCATGTCCAATCCCAGGTCATTGGAATTATCAACCATGTTTCTCCTTTGTAGTGCAGAACTGAAGGTATGGCAAGGGACAATGTATAGTAATTTGGATGGAACAATTAACTACTGCCCTATGTACACATAGGTGTACATGTAAAAGATCCTTTGACATTTGGAATTCGATAGAAGAGTAGGGCTAAGCACCAATGTCCGGGCAAAATTTTCCTCATACATGTAGCACACTATGCGTAATATACTTAATACAGGGGGAGCCACAGTGGCTAAGTCGTTAAGAAGGTGGCGCACTAGCCTGGAGGTTGGGTGTTCGATCCCTGCATTGTCCGAGAAAGTTCATCTGGATTTTCCGACGTGGTTTTTCCCTTGTCTGTGGCATGGACAAGGGCCTAACAAGGACAGCGGTCTAGTTGTTCAGATGTAGACATTGGCATGCATGTAAAAGATCCCTTGGCAGTTGGAATTCATTAAAAGAGTAGGCCATAGTGCCACTGCCCTGGCAAACTTCCACTCTTAGCACACTGCATTGCATATGCCTGTCTTAATTAGCCTAGTCCGAGCGGAACAAACATCAAACCCAATTTCACTTTCATTTTTTTATCACAGTCGATGCAGAACAGTAGGATGTTAAAACCCCATATCATTAAAAGAAAAATTAAATTCCACCAACGGTCATTATTTGTGTTATTTATCTGTAACTTTAAAGTTTAATTTATGCCACTGTCCTGGCAAAATTCTCGTCTGCATACAACCATAAATAAATGACATTTTTAATCTGTCACTGTCAGCTGTTTGTAGTTCATAATACATTACAATTACAGTCCCTCATGGTGTGATAGTAAGGCAATATGACACAGCATTTTATTGAAAGCTTTGATAGTAGTTTATAATACTACTTCAGTTACTGAGTAAGCCTGTCTGTTGTAACCTACCTATACTAGTAAATGAAAGCCGGTAAGCGAATGACTGGTCAGTAAAATAGCTGGGTTTTTTTGTACTGAGTACCGGTATACATAATTTGGTGACAATCAACAAAATTATGTATTTCAACAAAGTACTGTGTGTGGTGGAAGTGATTTATTATTTCATTTTCCCACAGACATTAATTCTAATAAATTGATTCTCTTCCTTATCCTAATTCTGACGAAAATTTCTAAAAAAAATGATTTCCTAATTCTTTACCTTATTCAGATGTGGATCCCTCATAACATCTATGCCTCGCACTTTCAATCTATTCGCATAATGCTTTCCCTTTTCTGTAGAACCTATAGCAGACGATGATTTCTCAGCCATGTTGGTAGTATCTGTGAGTTGATTTAAAGACAACCTGATTCAGCATGCCACTCTCATCCTACTCTCCTTTTGTAAACAGGCGATTGTCACGTGACATATGGTGTATTTTAAGGTCTCGTGCGTCACTTTCCATTCGATCTTATCCATCTGACCGTATATTATCGAAGCATTCATATGTATACGCCAATATCTCGATTCAGGATTTAGTAGTAGTTCTTTTTAATATATAAAAATTGCGGAAAATGTTATAAATAGAACAGTTTATACAATTAAAATACAATTTACAATGCCCACAATAATATTACATGCTTTTTGATGGCGTGTTGGGGGCGGGCCCGTAGTCACGGAGAGGGGTAGCCCCCAAAAATCGAATTAGCCCCCCCCCCAATATTTCGCCAACAATAATGATTTCTGAGGAGTGTTCATATCCGGCCACATCCTCAGCCTCCTCCCCCCCCCCCCTCAAATGAAATGAAAGTTTCATGGTAATAGATTTAGCTAGCGACGCGAGGGTGGAGACTTATTGGCTATCATACGACACACCTGTGCTTGCCTACTCCATGATCAAACACGATAGCAGATGGCTTCCATCTTGTTTACTGACGGTACTACTTATTTTAAGACAGACTCGGCTTTCCAATTTATAATATCTACGTCATTGGGGATTTCCAATTTATACTCACTGGTTGCTATGACCCGCTATGGCGTTGTCTAGAAACGCGCGTGCTCGCGTTAGTTTAAAATTTTTGCTATACGTTTAACATGGACTATTTGATGTAATTTGCCTGATTTGATTTGGCCCCATTTCCATAAATTTAGGTTGTTTTTTAGAAATTTTTAGCAAATGTTAATCTTAGGTGTTTTTTAATTCTAGCCGAAGTAATTTTTTTTACAATTTATAGCGAGTTAAGTTATCGTCTCTAAGAGGCGGGCGTAGTATTTTAAATGGCGGCCATTTGCCATCATGTGTATTCTTGAAGTAGGTACACATGATGTAATCGTATGATTGGCTATCTCTCACTTGTATAGTTCCCCGTTGGCGTTATGTCATTTACCGCGCATTGTATGCCATTCGGAACTGACATATTACGTAATTTCTTGTATTACAGACCGTGTAAGTGTGTGTTACGTATGCGTGCCAGTTTGGTATGAAATAATCTTTTCGTCGCGTTAGAGGCCACGCGATTCTAGTCAAGCCCAGGCCCCCGCTCCGGTTAATCTTGGCTTTTGCGGGGGCTCACTCCACTATTACATAATGCACCTAAATCAGCAGACATATTATCTCAAAGCTTCTGATCTTTCAAATTCGCGGGTATTTTTCCCGACCTTTCGCCAACCTAATCGATGCCTACACCCTTGACCCCCCGCTGCACAAATTCCTGGACACGCCCCTGATATTCATTTTCAAACGTCGTCATTACCGGTATTTCATAATTTTAGGCTTGTTATTTTTGTCACCATTAGGCAGGTTTGCGATATAAATACTTTTTTTCCTATTCTTGGAAAGGTGTGTCAACATGAAATAGCAAAGTGATGTAGGGAAATGACTAGAGGTTAAAACTGTATATTATAGTCTACATATAGCCTATATATATTTGTCTATCAAAATGAATAAACACAAACGTGCTTTGTCATGTGGACAGGTTGAAAAAAATGACTACAATGTAAGACATTGCGTAAATTTTTTTTTTTTTTACCATTTCTTTACAATTACCATAATAACGAACAACGGCAGATTAGTAACAAATTTCAAAGTGAAGGCTAATTTGTACAAAGTAACGGTCTGCTTATATATCGAACTAGAACCCTGGAATTCCTTTTACAGTAAATAATTACTTAGTTTCTCGAGAGAAAAAAAGGATCAAAGTCATTTTTTCTGGATTGTTAGGAATTTTTCTGCCTGGAAAATGATGATAACCCCACACTCCTGTTGCCGATTCTCAATTTTCCCGCGGAAATTATTTGAGTATTCCCTAATATTTAGAATCAAGTATTGTATACCTTGTGTTGATAAAGATTCCAGAAATCTTGAAATAAATAATATTTCTCTTTATTACCCCGTGTATGTTGACCAATTAATTTAATAGACTAATTCTCATTTACAACAATATCTGATAGGCTACTGCAATTTATTGATCCGAAGTTATAACTCAAAATATTTATCATGTGGAAGTGGCGGTTTTTTTCCAAGTATATACTCCAGATGTCGTCTCACTGCTATATAACGTATAAGCGAATTATTGAAATATCATTTTCACCCCATCCGGACGATTATGACTGTAGACACTCCGCCCTGCACAGTGCACCGCTGACAAGGGAAACACGCCGGAAAATCCCGGAAGTAAACCCGATAATTCTCCGCGGTGTAAGGTTTTTTTCCGCGGTATGTAAATATTAATGCCGGTGGTATATAAATGCAACTTTTAAACACGCATTTTACGCGGTAGTTCACTAGCCAGGGGGTCTCGGATTAGTTTTGGCTGTGAACATTCTACTGGACATTTCACTATGGAGGGGGATCCTCGCCAAAACTCTCAATTTGTGAAAATACATTTGTCGATTTGTGAAAGTACATTTGTTAATTTGTCAAAATACAAAATACATTTGTCGATTTGTGAAAGTACATTTGTTAATTTGTCAAAATGCAAAATACATTTGTCGATTTGTGAAAATGCATTTGTTGATTTGTCATACAACAAAAATACATTTTTTCATGTGTGAAAATACACCTGTCGAACCTACAAAGCACAAATTTTGAAATAACACATCTTAACTTTATAGTTTCAAGATATGTAATTTCAACATTTGTATTTTAAAGATATGTAATTTCAACATTTGTAGTTTCAACAGTTGTATTAACGACATTTGCATTATCGAGCCTTGCATTAGCAAGCCATGCATTAGCGAACTGTGACCATATTTGGGTTGATGACGTTGATCATTATGGAGGGGGATCCTTGCCAACGATGCTGCAAGGCCTGGATGCCTTTCAGGAAGAATTTCTTTTATTTTTTATCCCCCCCCCCCACCTAAAAAATTTCACATAGCTGAAATGGCGTCATCTTAACTAAGAAAATGAGGGCTGACAAGTTACTTTTGTGTTAGGGTCAGTCCTTTCAGTGGCATATACTCTTTCAATTAACATTAGCTGGCACTAGAGCAGGAGCCCAGAGGGTCGAACCTAGACGAACGAGGTACCAATATCTGACCATATATATAAGCATCTACATACTAACCTGGGATGCACAGAAGTGGGCGTCTGCCGGGGCCCAGTCCATGGGTGTGACCCTGGTGATCCCTATAATGACCCCAAAAATGGGTTAAACACATACATTCGAGGTACCGGTCAAAACCAATTTTAAATGAAAGAATACACTCTACTGAGTACGAAATTGCCCATAACAGACGATTTTGGCCTTGGGACTGCCCAAACTGACACCCCAAATATGACCCCCCATCCTCCCTGGGCGGCTTAAAAAAGGGTTATATTCATACATTCGAGTTATTAGTAGACACTAATGTTAATTGAAAGAGTATATGCCGCTGATTACGGAATTGTCCATAACAGACGATTGGGCCTATGGAATGGCCCAAATTGGCGCCCTAAGACGATGGGGCCATAAATACGCGGTACCGGTCAAAACCAACTCTAAATGAAAGAGTACATCTCACTAGGTACGAAGTTGCCCATAACAGATGCTTATGGCCCTTGGAAGGCCCAAATTGACACCCTAAATATGGACCGCAGGGCCGAAGGGTCAAAAATAGGTTATACATATATTCGAAGTATCAGTCAAACCAATTTTAAATGAAAGAGTACATCTCACTGAGTTCGAAATTGTCCATAACAGTTGGTTTCGGCCCTGGGGGCCAAGCTGACACCATAATATCGACCCCGAGGCTCGAGAAAAATTTATATTCACACATTCGTGGTATCAGTTCAATTTAATTTTAAATGAAAGTGTGCATCTCGCTGATAACGAAATGACCCATAAAAGATGATGGTTCAAACTGACAAAATGCATAAAATGGTATTGTGAGGCCAGATTGAAGCAGACTTTTGTCACCAAGCAAGGACAATCATGGACAGGTGCAGAAGAGTAGGACGTTAAACCCCATTTCATTTCATTTCATAAGAACTGCACCTGTAGTGTTAATATTGTTTTCATACCAGACCATCTTGTGTGTGATTAACCCATCAGGAATCACCAGAAATGGACAAAACTGGCTATAGGGCAGCTATCAAATACCTGCCACTGAAAGGACTAACCCTAACACAAAAGTAACTTGTCAGCCCTCATTTTCTTAGTTAAGATGACGCCATTTCAGCTATGTGAAATTTTTTAGGTGGGGGGGGATAAAAAATAAAAGAAATTCTTCCTGAAAGGCATCCAGGCCTTGCAGCATCGTTGGCAAGGATTCCCCTCCATAATGATCAACGTCATCAACCCAAATATGGTCATAGTTCGCTAATGCATGGCTTGCTAATGCAAGGCTCGATAATGCAAGTGTCGTTAATACAACTGTTGAAACTACAACTGTTGAAACTACAAATGTTGAAATTACATATCTTGAAAATACAAATGTTGAAATTACATATGTTGAAACTATAAAATTAAGCTGTGTTATTTCAAAATTTGTGCTTTGTAGGTTCGACAGGTGTATTTTCACACATGAAAAAAATGTATTTTTGTTGTATGACAAATCAACAAATGCATTTTCACAAATCGACAAATGTATTTTACATTTAGACAAATTAACAAATGTACTTTCACAAATCGACAAATGTATTTTGTATTTTGACAAATTAACAAATGTACTTTCACAAATCGACAAATGTATTTTCACAAATTGAGAGTTTTGGCGAGGATCCCCCTCCATAATTTCCAGCCTGGGTTCACCCTTTCAGAGGTGCAGGGCGGAGGGTATACACGGCAAGGAAAGTGGTCTTGTCGCTCGATTGAGACAAAATTAATAATCAGGGCCCTGTTTCACGAAATTTTAACTTAAGATAAAATCCAATTTTAGTAGATACTTCAATTTTGATTGGCTAAGCACTAAAATCAATCTAATATTATCCAATCAAATTACTAAAATTGGGATCTTATCTTAGTTAAAATTTCGTGAAATAGGCCCCTGGCCCCTATGTATTGGCAGCACGTTAAAGTTGATATGAAACTATATATTACTGCGTCCAAAACAGGCATTTTATGGTTATTCGTCGGATCTGTAAACCCTTTTGAATTTCATATGTTCGTAGTATACAATATTTTTATATACCCTTCCCATTTAACTATATCGCTAATAATTAATATCAAAAAAGGTGTACAATATTAGGACAGCATGTGCCACATGGTGCGCGATCAAAGATTTTGCATGATCAGAAAGTGGGACTATTTATATGTCGTGACCAATATGGCAAAATCAGCAATGGTTTTTTAGGTTAAACACCCCCCCACCCGAACTCTATTGGAGTCTACGTCATTTTGACCGGGCAAAGACCAGAACCTAATCTATATAATTGAATTATCGATTCATAAAAAAAGTATAACAATAGATATCATAAATAATTAACCCACTTGTTACGGTTATACAAAACAATCATGTCTGTAGGCCTATAGACCACTTTTGTTTTAATCTCGGCAAATAACATATATTAAACAACAACAAAAAACCAAAACAAAACAAAAACGCCAGTACGATTTTAAAAATCAGAGAGGCACTTTGATCAAATCATTCTAGAAAACGATTCAGTAATTTTTTCGTGAACAGTATTTTGACACATCAGTGATTAATTCACCCCAATTCCAAGACGTTAGATGAGGGTTTAGAGTCTGTATATACACAGTCAATATAGCAGTATCTGATGTGTCCACCGCGAATTAGCCCCCCCCCCCCCCCCATATTTTGCCAACAATAATGATTTCTTAGGAGTGTCCTTAGCTGGCCACATCCTCAGCCCCTCCGAAAAAAATCCAGTAGCACCCCCCCCCCCCCTCCAAATTTTCTGAGCTGGCTACGGGCTCGCATCTGTGGTGTTGGTGTCCCGAAAGCCATCTCAGATGTCAGGTTGCGTTTTTTGAGAATATTTCCTGGGTTCAATAATTCTGTGTTTGGGAAGTTTTATGCAGGCGCTACTAAGTGCGAGCGATTGCAGAAGTAATCCAGTTTTTGGCTGTGAACGAACTGTCGTTCAGAGGAGATTACGATAAAATAGCTCACAGTGAAAGTGGTCTTTTTACCGATATGTTTGGTTTTGTGGTATCGAGGGACAAACATCTACAGGTTATAATCAGTGAAATTCCATTAAATGCTACCTATAAAAGTCCAAATATACAAAATGACGTCATAGACATACTGGCAAAGATCGTTACACAAAGCGTTGTTGATGATGTCAATGGTGCTGATGTTCCATTCGCGACAGTACTTGCAGATGGCACTCGAGACAAAACATTAGCATTGCTCTGAGATATGTTAAAGATGGTAAAGCATTTGAATCTCTTCTATACATGCCAGAAACCCAACAGTTGGACGCTTCTTCATTGACTACATTGATAGTGAAAACTCTCCGTGATACTGGCATAAATATTGGTCACATTATCTCGCAATGTTACGACGGCGCAACAGTAATGAGTGGCAACAAGGGGGGAGTTCACAGAGACTTCTGCAAAATGAGCTTGGGCGGGAAATACCCTACGTTCACTGTTTTAATTATCGGCTACATTTGGTGGTAGTTGCTGTTGTATCTAGAATAGATGCAATTAAACAATACTTTGATCAAGTGGGTTTGATCTACACTTTCTTTCAAAAGATAAAAGCGGCAGAAATTTACGAAGGAACGAGCATTAAGCGCGTATTGGATACTCGTTGGAATGGTCACCTTAAAGCAATCACAGCTATTGTTAACAAATATACCGAAATTACTAATGCTCTCCGAAAAATTGGTTCATGACAGTTTAGTCAATTTGACGGCGAAACAGTCGTGACTGCTGTAGGTTTGGCTAGTGTTGTAATCACACCAGATTTTCGGTTCATTAGTGTAACAATGAAAAGGGTGCTAGAACTCCTAAAACCTGACCAACTTTTACAAAAGAGAAATACGGACTTAAACGAAGCGATGTGCCTAATTGATAGGCTACGTGCATGGATCAAGTACCTACGCAAACTCCGTAACGAAGTATCATTTATCGAAATATCAGAATGCTGTGACGAACTAATGAGCGATTGCGAACCTGCCACAAAGCGTCGTAATGTCCAACCAACAAGTCACATGAAACACTTTTTAACGTTGGAACCAACGGGCCACAGTCACCGACAGTCAGACGCATCAGACATCACCCAGATCCTATTTGAAGTAGTGGACAGCGTTTTGACAGAAATGGAACGGAGATTCATCAATCAAGGGTGGTTGTATGAGGCGGTCACTGCCATGAGCAGAAGATCTGAAAAATTCTTAGATCTAAAGACTCGTGCTCCATTATCGCGCTTGGGAATTACCATACCATCAAGTGCTGAACTTCAAGTCTGTAAGGCTTACGTTGGTCGTCTAAACATCCCTATTGACGAACTTGACTCCAGCAAATTGTTAGAATTATTGTATACAAATCGTGCGGCCTTGATACCTACACTTTGGCGGCTACAATAGCTACATTCGGATCAAGCAGTGCAGTATGCGAGGCAACATTTTCTACCATGGCCAGTATAAATAGTGAGCAACGTCGCTCCATGACGTACATGCGACATCGTAACTTGGTTCTGTTGGCATTTGAACGAAGACGAACTAAAATGATTGACATGGACCAATTTATTACCAAATTTCAACCAAAACACACGCGACTGCATCTATCATACTAACTGTTTGAAGACATAATGCCAGGAGCGAAAAAATTATTAACCAGTACTGAGTAGTACTGACAAAGTAAAGTGCGACTCGAAACACTTTAGCGGTATTTATTTAAAACGCTATGCTATCAGTATGCGCATATCAATCCCACGGTATCTCATTACTTTATAAACCATTTTTCTGTACTAATCTAAAATATTTTTAAATAAATTTAAAAAATCACAATTTTTTTTTTTGTTTGAATACTTATTTTAAAATGCTTCTTAGACGCCTAGGTAACTACATAGCATGATGATTACAACAGTCTGTTAGAATGACCTTTCAGAAAATTTCCTCGAAATGTTCGCCCTCCTACAGAAAGGTAATGCCCCCCCCCCCCCCGCTTAAAGTCCCAATAACTGAAAATATGTCCCAATCTTCATTCTGGTCAACAAATCGTATTATTTTAGAATATTCCAATTAAATGATGATATAAATTTCATCTTAACACACCTAATTTAAAAAATTGGAAAAATTCAACCAATTGATTTGAAAAGTCTAACGTAAACCTTTTCAAATGTGACTTGAATTTTAAAATATTTTCGAACCCTCTGGACTTAAAAAAATAGGTTGTAGGGCCTAATGGATAATTTACACAACAGGTAGGACATTTAAACATCTAGTACTTAGAATAAGGGTATTATTTATTTTCTGGAGCTACCAAGCCAGCAAGAATGTTATTGTCCCTTTAATGGTGTCTAGATACAATGGCAGATTTAAGGGGCTCAATGGGCTCCAGCCCCCCCCCCCCCCCCCGCCTCCAGAAATGCTATCCTTTAATAGCACTCGCATGGATTGGTCCCTTGAAATAACGCCGGAATGGCTCCGACATAAGTACCTATGCCTAAAATGCCAGGAAATCACGCTTCCGGCCTCCAAATCACGTTTCCGGCCCAACTTCGGCGCTCGCGGTCGGTGATCAGGCCCCCCCCCCCCCCGCATGTTCCAGGCCCCAGGGCCCCCACCATGGTTAATCCGGCGTTGCGGCTGACCAGATATAGGCCTATCATTCTTCCAGTTCCAAATTTTTGTATTTTTTCTTAGAAACAAAATGTGGGCCTACTCTGCTGGCATATAGATAGACTGGGCTACAACTCCCTTATATTTAGGCATAAAATCAATCTGAACCAAACCTCTATTCAGAAGATAAATGTTGCATTAGACCCTAATTGTAGGTTAAATGTTAGCCTAAAATGATTGATTGAGATTACAATGTTTGTATTAAAATTGCCACTGGATGATAGCATACGGTCCATGTTGATAGGAGAGGATATGATCGAAAGGTCTTATCTTAATCTCTGTCATTCAAGATTAGTGTTACTAATAAAGAACAATACATAATGTTGGGATTATACGTATTATAGCATGCATGCCACGAAAAAGTAGTCGTGGGGACCGCAGATTTATAACGGTGAATGTTAACCTCCAATCGTGTGGGGTGTCTAGAAACCGCAACGTCACGCATGAGTGGGATTGATCCAAGGCCGAAAATTGGTGTGTGTCAGTCTGACAAAATGAGTGTTTCTGTAACGGTGGATGCGTATGAGAGCTCCTGATAATGGTAGACCAAACTAAATGGCTCAAATACCAACATTATGTGAAGTGTCTTATGATTCCGAATGGCTAGCAGATGATTACTTTTATACACCATTCAGACTCCCAAGCGCCGACTCTAGAAAACATCCCCAAACATTCTCGCCACAGTTTTTCTATCCTCGACCTTCTCAGAATCTTTCTGGCAAGAATGAATTTTTATCTGAATTCGAAGAAAAGATTGGGGAGACCACCCAACATAATACATACTTTGAATATTTACGAGATTATTACATTGAAAACAGTTCGTCTCCTTTGACGTATGTAAGTATCTAATGGGCTAATGAATAAAGTAAGGTAAGCCAAAACTCAGCAAAATGAATAATATAATAATAGGCCTAGAGTATAGATTAGAAATCTAGTCTAGTACTAGTAGTAGACTTCTAGCCTACTGTCTTGATCCATTTCATTTTTGAAAAAAAATATATATATTGCTTGGTCAGATGTGTATTTTTTACATAATGACTTTATGAAACATTGCGATTTAAACAAAAGGAACTTTCTTTTAAAAAGTAGTTAAGTAGGCCCTAGTTAAGTGAGTGTAGTCAGGGCTAAGGCATTGGCAACCAAACCAGGACTTTTTGGATTTGCTCCAGCTGTTAGCCAAGAAAGTTCTTCAGAAGTTTCTGGCATAGTCTCACCTTTTCAGTGGTACAGTGGTGCTTACAAAGAATACAGTGTCTAGTTGTACGGATAGAACAACAGAAATAATTGACAGCTATATATTATGGCGCTTTGAAGTCACTAACACTTGCAAAGGCACCAATTATTTTTCAACACCGGTAAACCTTGAAATGTTTTATCGATTTTGAACTTAGTAGAACTAGAAGCACCGTTTTCAGCAGGCTATATATTATGGCTCTTTGAAGTCACTAACACTTGCAAAGGCACCAATTATTTTTCAATACCGGTAAACCTTGAAATGTTTTATCGATTTTGAACTTAGTAGAACTAGAAGAGAAGCACCATTTTCAGCAGGCCTTTATTTATTAACTGTTGAATTTGTATCCTTACTGAAGGAGCTAAATGAAATCACTTAGAAATTGAGCCAAATGGGTCGCAATCATATAAAATAATATACTCTGATTGTATAAACTAATTTACATTCAATTTTTTCTGTTTTGACTCTAATTTCAAATCAGTTATATCTAGATATGACGTCACCGTTTGGCATGAGTTGTGGAATATATGTTGCCCCGTTTTTTTCTGGTCACTTGAGTTACAAATGACACTGAAACGCACTATGGAAATGCACTATGGTACACGATTCGTGTACCAATGGTAAAATATTTTTTTTGTCTTAAATATTGTCTATCATCAGAAGCTTACCGTTTCCCGGTAAGATCACAACATCAATGTTGATTTGAATTGACAAATAATTCGTGTTTTTAACCAATCTGTTTCACAGAGAATTATGAAAGTCTTCTTATAATATCTCTGTCAAAGACGACTGTCTTCAACACATGCAATGACATCAGACGGCTTCAATATTTAAAAATACATACATTATGGGAGATTAGATAAAGGGCTGGCACTTCTCACTATAATTGATAAAAACTATGATGTCAATGGATTATGCTGAAAATTTCAGTCAATTCCTTCACTCTAAACGGAGAAAACTTTGTTTTAAAATCTCCATAGCCTTGATTGTCATTACCAAAATCTTGATTATCCATTTTTGCGTTTAATCATCAACAGACGCTGAACAGCAAATCAGATTCAGATTCAAAGAAAATCAAACACAGAAGAAGCCAATATAATTATAACCAAAATTTCTTTGGGGTGCCTTCCTGCTTTAGATAGCTATCACAAACCACTATGTGTTTGGGACATTTTAACAGATGTGTACATCTTATTGTTAAATCCTTTGTTTTCCCAAATAATTTTGATTTTTGATTTTTTGTATCAGTTTCAGTCTTCACCTAGAAATAGGGTAAGCCATGTGTTCAAAATATTTGCATGTACATATGTTTTGCACCTTGATTGCACATTTTTATGCATGAATCACCTATCAAATCATTTGTTATTAATTGTCTATTGGTTGAACATTTTCTTTAAAGGAGTGTTGCCGTTCCATCTCTATTTTTTCAGTTCAGTTACATGTATTTGTAATATTGTAAATAGAATAGTTGAAATAACATTAATTCATCCGATCAAGGCCTACAGTTATAAAGGTTTTTCTGTTAAAAGTACTGGTCCAATTCGTTTTTGATTTGTTACTGATTTCAGCTTTCACTGAATTCAGTAACAAAGTGACCAAGGGCCTGTTTCACAAATTTTAACCAAGATAAAATCCAAATGTTAATAGTTCAATTGGGTAATATTAGATTGATTTTAGTGCTTAACCAATCAAAATTGAAGTATCTGCTAAAATTTAGATTTTATCTTTTGTTAAGATTTTGAGAAACAAGGCCCTGTATATCAAAATATGAAGATTACGCTTAGATCAAAGAGATATTGTTTGGCATTACTGATTCTGAATAGATGTAGTTTCCTCCAAATGTTTAAGATTTGTTATTATTGTCAGATGCCATTTGATTACCAGTAGCATAGTTATAAACTTCAGTCAAACAATAATGTTGAATTTGATTGATCTGATATCACAAAACAAATCTGCACAATCTTTTTTGTTCAAATCAACACTTTTATGTTTTAGTTTTACCTTATTCAAAGAGATTAGCCATTTTAGATAAAATATTTAATCAGGTCGGATTCTGGTAGGAACTTGGTACGTATAAACCAGGGGCGGATCCAGGATTTTCCGAAAGAGGGGGCATGCTGCACCCACTAGGGAGTGCGAAGCCTGGAACCATGATTTTTGAGTGGAAAAAATGTCCACAAGGACTAATTTCATACCAGTACTGTAAATTACTATTTCCAACCTAAACTATTATTGTTCTACTTTCTCGCGAGAATATATGGAGCCAAAAAAAAATAGAGGGGGTGTGCGCCGGGTGCGCCCCCCTCTGGATCCGCGCCTGTAAACCATGATTGTCAGTGACTATTTTCTGTATTCTGAAAACTTAGGCATAAACTTTGAGCTACCATCAGATCAAAGTGGAACTTATTTGCTGCATAACTATTCTTGTGCATAATTTTTTTTATTTTCATGTCACAACATTATTTGCAAGATTGTACTTAGTTTATGTAGGGCCTGTTGTATGGATTATTTCTGGTTGATTAAAAGCGGCAGGATCAATGTCTAATTTCAATGTAACAGTAAACCAACCAAGAATAATAATGATTGCCACTGGCAGAAGAATTTCTATACTTTATAAAGAAATAGATGTGAAGTGTCAATTGAATTCATGCACTCAGTAAGATGTTGTTAAAGTTTGCCAGCAGAATAATGATTAGGTAATAATTTATTACAGGGAGGAACTGTTGCAAGTCCACAATTACCATCAAGATCTCATTTAACCATACCAGCTCGATTTTATCCTACTTTTGATGGATGTATATCACCATTAGTTCATCATGATCACAACAAACTGCCACGGTCATTACCAGCAGTATCACGATCAGCGCAATATCCCGACACAGAACATAGAACTACTGAACGCAACAACTTAGTCTGGATAGATTCTTTGAAATCTTGGGTGCCTATGAAAAAGGTAATAATGATGTTATTCTATATTTTGAAAATTGTTATATATATATATATTTTTCTATTTTTGAATATATTAATTGAAATTTATAATACCAATCATGTATAATGAGTTTCCAAAATAAACCTCTAACATGTATATGACATAAAATACAAACTGATCAGTAACGAGTATTCAAGATGGCTAACTAAATGGATGTTAGTAGTGTTTTGAAATTTATTAGCTACACTTTTAATTATCCAAGTGTGCAGAAATAATTTATTACAGTGGTCTTGCAAAGAAAAGCACCTTCAAGATGGCTAACTAAATGGGTGTCAGTGGTGTTTTGAAATTTATTAGCTACAGTTTTAATTATCAAAAATTGATTTGCCATCTCACATAGTGTGCAGGGAGGGTGGTCTAGCAAGGAAAGGCACCTGGTCATTCAGACGGGACGAAAAACCTGAGGTCATATGTATTCAAATAAGGTTGGACAAAATTTCCCTTACAGGACACTGCAAGGAAAATATCCGTCTCCAATAGGTTGGTTGGTGCAGAAGAGTAGGATGTTAATCCCATCTCGTATACAAGTACTGCAATTCAAATAAGGTTTTAAAAAAAACATTTTATTGGTTAGCAACTAACAAGTTGCCCTGTAGAAAAATATATTAAACAGTTAAATGTCATATGACTATGATTACCAGAAAAATGTTAATGATTAAAACAATTTCACTTGTCTAATGGCCAATGGGGTAATCTGTCTATAAAACAGAAATCTTCAATATTTGAATAGGTATGAAGATATTTTTTTATGGTGTCCCACACAGAGTTGATAAGATTTATAGACATACTCAACACACTGTTTAGAATGATATTGACACTTTGAAAATAGACAGTCTTATAAGTTGCCAGGATTTAAATCGTGAGTGACACCTGAAAATGTCAACATCACTACAGTGAAAGTACTTTCTTTGTTGTGTAAGTTGCTCTTGAATTATATGGAGTTGATAGTTTTATTGCACATATTAGTTTTAATTAAGGCGAGTTTTTATCTATTTGTTCATTATCATGTGACAATAGAACATCTGCTCTTAATTTGGATTTTCTTTGCACCATCGACAATCAGATCTTGATCACCAAAGTATCTGTGTATGGAATGGTAGACAAAAAAGCAAATATTATGCCATAGTTTTTGAGCTTCAAAGTGGATATAATTGTTTGGTATCTCTGATTTGGAAAATATAAATATTTTTATCGGAATAAAGTTACAAACGAGGTAATTTTTTTTAAACAGTTAACTGTGGGTATTATTCTTTACCATATGATAGCTACTGATCGACATAATGATTTTTTATTCTGAAATCACTTGGTTACAATAATGATATGATTTGTTTATCACAACGTGGATGATAAATGTTTTCGAAGGAAATATCAGAGGAGCTTTGTGGAAAATTGAAATTATTTTTGGATTATATTTATAAATTTAATAATTTCCGCCAAGATGAATGGAATGGAAAAGGAATCAACTATGATAAAGAAGAAACCAATTATAGGACATTTATTTGCAAAACCTACTACACCCCAAGCAAGTCCCAGATCTAAAACTTTGATCGACTTTAGTTTAGAAGGAAAACATATGACAACCAAGATGGACTTTCCAAGGAGTAACACAACTCCCATCTTGGATACCAAGTTTAAGAAATCACTAGAAATGTTGGAATGTAATGATAACAATAAAGAAGAGACTATTGATAATGTAGGTTTCATCTTGAATCAAATAAACTTACTTTCTGCTTTATCTAAATATGTTAAGCAAATCAGTGTTTCATTCTTCTTCTAAATGTTATATATATTAATGCCTTTATGTTGCTATCTTTGTGAACTGCGCAATTGTATCATGAAAAATTGGTATCCAGTGTTCTAGGGAGAGTAAGTATAGCATGCTTGTTTGTCACTTGACTTGATTGAAGAAGAATTGATTGTCAACTTATTATTATCATTAGTCGCTGTCCATTTACCATAGATTCTTGAATTATCTTCTGCCAACTTTTTTTTTCTGCCATTCAGTCACATTGTCTACTGAACGTTTAAATTTCGAAATGTTTGCCTTTTGATCAACACTTAAGAAGCACTCCTTACGTCACTTGAGCAGACGACTTGCCAATTTGTGACAAACTTACTTTTTTGTCTGTGGACACTCATGGTTTGTTTGGATTTTTTTCTCAGGGAAGCCTGTATTTTTCTAGTAAGATTGAGTGTCTCTCTCTACTTTCCATTTGTTATACTTTCATTTGAAATATAGATACCCTATAAATACTTTTGTAAGAATGTATCTTTAAAGATAACTAAACCTACCCTGATACTGAAAGGGGAGAATAATCATAAGACATAGGCCATGATTTCTTGGAAGTCTTTTCTTCTGAAGGATTTGGATTTTTAGCCTTTTCCTCAAATATTTATAAATTCATTCATTATAATGACTAGCATTTGGATATTTTACTTTGATCTGCAAGTCTATTATAAGACCATTTTTCACTGTTTCAATTTCGATTATGGAATATTGGGTAATGAGTGTCGTAAATAATGATAATGTACATGTAATGTTCTACTTAACAGAAATAGATTACATGTTCATGATGTGACAATGATTGACCAGGAAATCAACAAAATAGGCAAATAAAATAATTTCAGGGCAGTGATGCTTTCATTTTATATTTTAAGCAAAGATTAAGTAGAATTTGCATTTGACGAAATGCATTTGACAAAAGAAGTGGTGGGGGAGGGAATAGGGGAGAGAAAACTATGGACAGGTCAACATGTTGGCTTGTTTGAATAGTGCAGTTTGTTTGCTCCCTTATTCATTTTTCAGATACACCACTGTAATAACTTGACTGTACAGATCATATTTTCTTATGTGAAAGCTCTGTCAACCATTTCAAAGTCATTATTATAGAATGTATGAGTGATTGTTAACAGATTTGTAGGATTAATAATGTGGACATACTAAGGGCATTGTTATGACTATTATTATAATAATAGATAATCTTGAATAGCTTTAACTTCACTCTTCACTGATTTGTTCTTTCACTTAATACTGTAGACAAACAGTTTCATGTTACCCCATTTTCTTTGACATGATTATAGTGTGCATGTGGGCTTTGGTACCCATATTTAGTGTACCCTACATGTATATTCTTTAAATGGTTGTGACAATAATAAACAACAATGTACATATTGACAATAACACAAACGATTTACATATTAAGTAAAATAGTATACTGCTGTACACAAATGATAGCTGTATGATATTGATGTGTAGGCTTACATTTTATGACTTTACCCTTTCTACATTTATATTTGATTAATATTAAACCTTATATTTATTTAAAGCTTATATAATGCTTTAAGGCATATCTTTATTATATTAATATGGTCAAGTCCTATTCATCTTTTTGTCCAATCTGATTAAAACACTGATCCAATTTTGTTTCGTTTTTTATAGTTCAAAATTTCGTTTTTACTTGTCTTTACTACTCTTGGATCTGGAGGACTTGTTATTTAATTCGTGTTCTGCCTGAAATGAGGGGTCAGCCAATCAAATGGTCTGTCGAATCGACCGTTTGACCTTTTCATGGGTGGAACTGTGGGTAGATATTACCAGCGGATAGAAATCAAAACGAAACAAAAGTAGATTTTAAAAAGCATGGCGGTCGCTAATTGGTTAATCGAATGACTGACGTTATTGGGTCAAATGTCCCATGCTTGATACCTGACGTCATAGAACGTGAGCTCTCACTATAACTTGTTAGATCTACATGAGTGTAGGCCATCGAAAGTATAAAAAACGAAACGAAATATAGATCTATATTTTAATTAGATTGCTTTTTGTCTGGCACAGATTTTGTTTTTCTGTGGTTTTTAGAAATGAAATGAAATGGGTTTTAACGTCCTCCTATTGATCTCCTACAGCTAGGCTAATAAAGACAGACATACGCCATACTGACTAAGAGGGAATTTTGCCCAGACAGTGACAATATGGTTAACTTTTATATCGAACTACAACTGTCAAGAGATCTTTTACATGCGTGCCAAAGTGTAGACAGGACCTCAGTTTTTTTATCCCATCCGAACAACTATACATTGCCCCTTGCCCCCCCTCTCTGGCACCACTGACAAGGGGTGAACCGGTCAGAAAATCCTGATGAACCTCTAGGTTATTGCGCCAACATCTTACTCACTGAGCCTCTGTGCCTCCCCTGTCATTTTAATGGTGCATGTATGTGAGAGAGAGAGAAATGGGGTTTAACGTCCACTCAACACAAACTAGGTCATTTTGGGACTAACATATGGTTTAATTTTATTTCAATAATTCGCTTGCGCGTAGGGGTCTTTAGCAGTGGGAGGAAACCGGAGTGCCCGGAGGAAACCCACGAGGTTGAGAAGGCGCCCCTATCTCCATGCCACATACGCTCACACCAGGGCTCGAAACCACAGCCGCAAGCCAGAGGTGACCGGCCAGCTAGAGGTCGAAGCGCGGCACTCTAGACCACTAAGCCATCCCAACCCCCCCGTGCATGTATGTAATTTTTGTGCATGTCGATTTCAATTTAATGTTTATGTATATTTTGACATTTCTCTTTATTTCAGCATGAAGAAGGCAAACCATATTTAAGCTTTGTCAACAATCCACCATATGTAGCGAAACTTATAACAGCAACTGAGGTGATTTCTTCTTTTCTTTATGAATTACAACAGTGGAAACCTGTTTAGTTTAATTTCTTATAATGATCATTTAAAATTTCATCTTTTCTGTAAAGTGAGACTGAGAAAGGGGAATTTTACACAAATAGGATAATGTTTACTGAAATGAAACAAAATACCAATTGTTAAGGAATATATTGAAATTTCAGTCAAATTACTTTATGAATTTGATGCTACAGAAGACAGCAAATTGTGTGTTTATTTTCCAGTGCTCAAATGCATGATTAATAGATATTTGTGATGAGCCTTCTACAATTATAATTTTTTTTATTTCCTACTAAAATTATCAGGATGTTGTTAATTGTAAGTCTTTTACTTTCTGTCCTGTCAATGCTTTGCATAGATTTTATTTGAACTGGCAAGCAGTCTCTAAAACTTACCAGTGATTGGTTTGTTTATTGTCCCCCACCATTTGAAGAAAGACAGGGACTATCAAAATGGATCTGTTCGTCCATCTGTCTGTTCGTCACACTGTTTGGTACACAACAACTCTTCTTCTAACTAAGGTAAAATGTTCAAACTTGGTGTAGGAATCTAATAGGTGAATGCCTTGACACTGTAGGTATTTATATTATTACTAATATTAGGTGATTGTCTTGACCGTGTTCAATCTGAAGTATTTTCCATTCTAAGCAGAGATAACCAATTTGATCCGTTGAGACTTTGGAGCATGATAACTTTGATTCTAATTGAATGAGAGTGATGAAACTCAGAGTATAGATTCATTAGGGCCTCGTTTCTCAACCTGGGGTGAATTCACCCCCAAGGGGGGAATGGCTTGCTACCAGGGGGTGAATGACCACACTCCCAGTAACTTCAAAAATCATCATATAAAGGTTGTGCAGTTGAGATTAGCACTCTCAAACACTGTCCCAACCCAAGAATAAAAAAATTCGTTTGTGACAATCACCAGGAGCAAATTTCGCACTGAACTGGAAACAATGTATTTTCATTAAAATATAAATTTGGTGATTATTGAATCTCACCTTCGATCCGTATTCATTCCATATTCAATGTCAAAGTGGTCGGGGTGCAGGCCCATGCAATGATCCGCAGTTCATGTCGGATAGCTTCTAGAAAAAGGCCATTTTCAAGTTGCTATGAAACGCCTGAAGAGTGCCTGAAATGGCTGGAAATCACATTTCCGGGCTCCAATTTCTAAATATTTCCTAGGTGGGAGACCCCCCCCCCCCCGGCCCTCCTCGACGGGCTTCGCGCCTACGGTGCTCGCGGTGACCAGCTTCACCAGCCACGGCTCCGCAGTCAGTAACCTCCTCAAAACTCTGGGGGTAAATGGGTTGGTTGAGAATACATTTAGGGGTGAGCGGTGAGAAAAGGTTGAGAAACGTGGCATTAGGTGAATGTATGGACTGAATTCAATGATTAAAGAGCACATAAAATGAGGAAACTAAATTCATTGAGCTTATAAATATTGGTTACTATATGCATTTTACGGCAGTTTAACGTCGATCTGATGAAAATTAATTCAGATATCGTCACTCAAAGTCGCAAATATAGACCTCCCGTAAAAACGACTTGGCCAATTATTGAAAACACTCTTAATCCCCTCAGACGCCAGTGACGTCACAGTGACCGAATGCATATTCGGGATGTTTATTCCTTAATTACCTATATACACCCGGCGTGTGTATTCGTTAACGCCTGACTGATTCCTTAATCCCCCTAATTAAATAACAATTGACTACGGAAGAATTTGTTTTATAAAGACAGTTGTTGTAGCCATATTCCCCATGTGGTTTTTTTTTATCAGAATAAGCCGACCGTAAGCCAACAATAATTGGCTTCTGATTGAAACAAGATTGGTGTGAAATTCTTATAGCCGGCGCTACGGACATCTTTTAAGCCGATAGAAATAATCAATTGTCGGCTTTTAAGAAACGAAATGGTTTCAAATAATAATCATTAGGGGTGTAACGATACATCGAACAATCGATGCATCGCGATAGTTTGACTGTCGATAGTGTATATCGATATTAAAAAGAAACTATCGATAAAAATTGCGATAGTCAAGCAAACTATCGATAGCTTCGATAGTTTGTAATAGCGAAAGTAACATGGCTCAAATTCACTTGTATTTGTCGAATAATTACTCTGTATTTATAACAAAAAGCTCCGTTATCACTAAAATAGCGTTACACGATCTCAATGTCACATGGAAATCTTCGTCTACCATATAAGGCATGGCTTACTAAGAAATGTGTAAAATGGTTGATTTTGGCGCGAAAAAGCTGAAAATGGTCACGTACGCCAATAACAGACATGCTGAAAGCATGTCGCATATGGCAAGAAAGTTGGCTATGCCTTTTTAAACAAATTACTAAACTACCAATGTAATATTAATAATATACAATTTTATATAATATAAAGAAAAAAAAAAATTTATTATTTAATTCACAATCAGAATGCGACGTTACCGTGTACCTGAGATACCAGCTTAGGAGGCTCTTCTATTCGCCCCCCCCCCCTCCCCTTTTGCCGCACCTTTAGAAGACACATGTTTTTATCTGCACCGTCTTGTGTCGTTTCATTCTGTCGGTTTATTTGTCGATATGACTACCGATAACCCGAATATTCACTGCGGGATCAGTTTGCCGATAACCGTGTTAAAATATTACGTACTGATTTACGGGCTGGAGATGTTGATCAACTAGTGAATTATAATCTATTCTAGTCACAAATATATAATCTATTACAACTTAAGACGAGAAAGGTCGGCTTTTGAAAATGCTTTGACTTATATAGTATAGTGATATGTAGCTTACGTGTAAAATTAATGATTACGCTAGTCAAATGTTAATTGGACCGACAAATACACACGTGTTAACTGGCGGTGTGTATACAGTGATATATCGTACAGATAGTGCTATATTGTATAGATAATGTGTATAGATTATGTGTAGTGCCTGTGACGTCACTAGCCAATCAACCGGATAAAGCTTGTAATTGAAAATTTGAAAACCGTTTTTGGCTGTCTGATGTTTAAACGTTAATATCTCAATTAATTTTAATCAGATTGGAGTGAACTTGACATAAAATGCATATAGTAACCAATGTCTATAGGCTCAATGAATCTAGTTTTCTCATTTTATGTGCTCTTTAACATATACTGTGAAAGCGAAATAGAGCTAAGCATTCTAACTTATAGAGGGTGATGAAACTTAAGAGTTCACTACCAGGTACTGAGTTTGATCTTGAACACTTTCTGTTTAGAGACAAAGTATAGATAATCAGCTGTCATCTCTATTTATTTTGGGATTGCAGTGGGGGAACATCAGTCTCACTGTTGGCTTGTTAGTTGTATCTTAAACTAAAAGTATTGTAAACCGATAAATGTAGAAAGACAACTCCCTGATTAATAAAAAAAAAAATCATTAGGGTCTCAGTGTTACTGCAGTAATGAATAAGAAATTAATCATTATGAAATAAACATCACCCACTGGAGGTTGATAATGTATATTGAAATTAATGTGACTTGCCTATCATCTTTTAAGTAAAATTATGATTATGGCTTCAAATACTTGTGGGAATAGACATAGCAGTAGTATACAAGGGGGTTAAGGTCCACTTCCACCCAAAGTCAAATTTTACTTTAAGTAGTTTCTTTTTTAAAAGAGATTATAATGATATTTGTTATCAGGGAAGAAAGACGAAATTACATCATCATTGTACTGGTGAATGTGAAAGATATCATAATCACATGACTAATTACAAGGAAATAATTGAAGACAGACGACATCAGTACCATAATCAAACTAATCCTCGTTTAAAATACTACAGACAAACGGTAGACAATTATCCCATCCATTCATATTGTCACTTTCTGTATTGTTCATCATTTACTATTCTTTTATTTTAAAATTTTGATTATTTTTTTTTAGTTATTACAGAAAGCAATTAGCTTGTAGAAATTGTTTATTTTGGTTTTTTGTTGTCTGCCTATGATGTAGTTGTATATTATTTTTGTTGTTGCGTTTTCATTACAAACCTACTCAGCTTTTCCTGTCCAGTCATTGAAGTATGGAAATATTCTGTATGACACTTTCTTGGAAATTCTTTTTTGTTGTAAATTTGGTTTTCAAATGGTTATGAAAGAGAATCTTTGGAATGCGAAATGAATGCTCCACCAAGTACTTTGAAGTACAAACAGCTTGTGACAACATGGCTTCTATTTGGTTTATGTTTGGTTGTCTGGCTACCTATCATTTTACTCTTTTCCTACCAGTAGATTAAGTTGAGTAGGGCTTATTTATGATAACTATATTTAAATCTTTGTAAGATGTAGCATGTGCATGCTTTTACAACTTGTTAAGTTTGGAAAATATTATAACTGTTGCTCTCAGTTGTGTAGCCAGGTCTGTTTTAGGGAGGGTGCTAAATCTTCAAACTTAATCCTGTGCACTCCAAAGGTCATGTTTTAGGGTGTCACATTCCAGTTTTTGAGAAGATGAGGATGATCATCAGGGGCGGATCCAGGATTTTCAGAAAGGGAGGGGGGCGTGCTGCACCAACTTGGGAGTGCGAAGCCCAGTCCGTGATTTTTTAGTGGAAAAAATGCCCACAAGGACTAATAGTACTGTAAATTACGATTTCCAACCTAAACTATTTTTGTTCTCCTTTCCCGCGAGAATATATGGAGCTAAAAATTGTTCACCACCTCAAAAAAATAGAGGGGGCGTGCGCCAGGTGCGCCCCCCTCTGGTCCAAGCCTGATCATCTGCTCAATTATAAACTCAACTGGCTACACTGCTGCTTTCAGTAGATTTTCAATTGTATGCAATGCTTTAAATTAATCAATGTTTATCGAGTACTAAGATAATAATTTAGTGATATTAAAAACAATATTTACTATATGTTGACAAGAGTAAATCTTCAGTTAATTAATTAATATTTTTATTTAAGGGAGAATTCTAATCTGAATGTTAATTTATGATCAACGTTCGTAAATTAGGATGGTGAACAATTTAACAAAGCATATTTCATTTGAACAAGTCAGAACCTGTTATAAAATTAGATAAATAATGTAAAAAATAAGATAAAATTAATTTTTTCCACAGGCTTTAGAAAGAAAAGATAGAATAGAAGCAGCAAATAAAAATGATAAACGATCCCGTAAAGCTTATTCAACACCACTTTATAATCCTAATGATCATACATGTAGATGTAAGTAATAAACTATTATTAGCTTTCTCATATTTCTTTTAATTTAATAACTTTTGTGGTCAAGCATATGAAAACTATTTTCTGTGGTATATCATACTTGAGGGTGATTGTCAAGATTTGGCAATGTAGTTATGGCAACTGTTATATCTTATTTAGTGAAATACACATATTGAGGTATTCAAAATGGTTTTGGTAGATTATGTTATTTTGTTTTTTAATTGAATTTGATGAACATAACAGCAAACATTATGAAAGCAAAATACCAGTATATTACTCTATTACGTCTGTATGCTAAACTTTAGCATACAGACGTAATAGAGTAATATAATTTGTCTCTAACTGTAATTCAGTTAGTATGGAGAATGTTATCTATTATCTGCTCAGAAGTGTTGGATCTGAGAAAATTAGTAGAGGTACAGACTGAGAATTATTTAAATTATTACAATGTACACATGTATTTTTCAACTTCAAATTGCAAAAGCAATTGTGTTTTTTTTTTCTATAGTAAAGAAATTCAATCCACTGTCAGCTCGTGCAGATATAAACTATAGAACTACTCCAACTCCAGTTTCGCATTCTGATGGACCGACTGAGGAAACTGTTGAAGAAGTGTTTGGAAAAGACACACATGAAGAGAAAGGTAAATTACATTATTTTTTTCTTAGAAATAGAATTTTGTGAAAAAAAAGTGCTGGATTTTATCCATCTAGCCTCTTTCAATTTGTAGCAAGAATTTCCCATCAAGCATTTAGTTTAATGTACATTAACTTAATTATTTATTCTGTATGTAAGGTGACAAGCCATATTTTTGTAAAATCAGTCTAGAATGTGTTCGAAATAAATTTTGTTGTCCTGTAAAACTATGATCCAAACATGTGTTAATTCTTTTTGAAGGACTACAAATGACCTTTTTTCAGGCATGGCCAATGTAAGATCTTGAGACTCCATGCTACATTTGTGTGTGGACGAAACAGGTCTATACACTAACACAAGTTAAATGTATTACCCCAATATTGGTGTTTTTTAAGCATACATTATGCAAGAGCTAAATCTGCTTATTGCAGGTCTTTCTTTAAGCCTGAGATGTTTTCTAAATTATTAAATAGACATTAATTAACTGATCCAGTATATGATCAACTCTTGATGGCATTGGATTTCACTGATATTAAATAGATTAGAGACGTTCAGCCATATTTTAATTTAATCTAAAAAAGGATGAGCGTGACTTGGCTTTGACCAACCAGTACAGTGGTTGAAATTATTGCACACGTCTTGTCAAACCTTCAAAGTCAAAGGCTAATATCTTAGCTTGCAATAGAGCAATTTGAATGAAATTTCCAAATTATTCATTTCACCTTATCTATTTTTGAACTAATATAGCATGAATGGCTAGCTCTTTATCTAACTCTTACATAATATATCTTTAAGTTACAATGTATGAATCGTAATCAATGTATGCAAATGGAATCTTTGAAAACTCCTTTCAATAGAAAGTTGCCCACCTTTTGGTAATGTTTGTGGATGAATATTTATCTTAAATATTTGAACGATTTTACATTTGGTGGCATGAATTTAGTTGCAGAAGTTGTACCAGTTATAAAAGCACCAATTGTAAACCATAATATTAAATCATATACAGAGGTTGAGACAGTTTCATCTGTTTGTTGTGAAATTATGAGACCTTTGTATAAACGTGATAGTCAGGTAGTCTGTGTGGACAGTAATCTAGATGCTATTAGAACTGTTGTCCAGGGTATCACTAGTGTTTCGGTAATCGTCAAACATGGTAATTATAAAGACCAATATGAGCTGTCATGTCATATATTTATTTGCATGAAATATATTATATTTTATGTGCATGACTGTTGGTTGGCATATTATCCGTAAAACCATCTGTCAAAACTTTGTTGGTGTCATTTGTAAAAAAATTTGTTGGCCTGTCATTTGTAAAATCTGTTGGTATTTCATTCTCTTGATCTAACCCACAAACTGATATCAAAACTCCTAGGGCCTTTAAACTAAAATATTTAAAGTAAATGTATAATGATAGTGCATTGGCTGAGAACTAAATTCATACATAAATATTATTAGCTCTTAACTTTAGAAAAGACTGCCATCTTAAAATATTTTGATTTAAGTTTCCTTGAATAAGGCCCCAGATTGTCAAAATACTGCAGATGGAATCATCAGCACTCAAAGCTTTTTATTGTCTACCGATTAAATCAAGAACAGATTTAAAGCTTTTATAACCTGCAATCAAGTGTTCTATGTCAGCACCATATTTTCTAAAATATGAACTCAAATCATTTGGATATAGTTAGTCCGTGGAATTTGTTACCTCTGAACATTAAAGTATCCTCAAGCCTAAAAACTTCCAAAATTAATAAAAACTCATCTATGTACAGCCTATTATATCGCCTTGAGCATGCATGCTAGCATGGAACTGTGCACTGTTTAAATGTTCATATTATTATTTCTATCCATATAAGTCATATTTGTTTTCGTCTGTAAAAAATATGTTTTCTTATAATAGGAAATTTAAAATGTTAAATATGTTGTATGATGATTATGAATGGTCTTGTATAGACAAAGATGATACATTCATGCATTAAAATATGAATGAGAAAGAACTGTCTTGGCAAAAAATGATATTTATCTAAGGCCAATAATTTGAATAACAAATAGCATTATTCATACTACAATCACAATAATTTCAGTTCGAATTATGAATTATTTGGAAAATATATGAAAAACTACTGTAACATGATTTGAAGATATTATTTCTAAATGTACTCAAGTATTGAATGTTTTTGTTACATTAATGTAATTCAAAATTACATCTGAAGATTCTGAAGATGCAGCAAATTATTTTTTTTTTCTTATTTGATAATTTCTTATTGCTATACATCAACAACAATGATTTAAGGCAATTGAAACTTTAATAATATTTTTTGTTTTTAACATTGTGGACAATTTAAGATTATGTGAAAATGAGAGTTTTTTTTAAAATGTATTTCGGTTTTTACATGTAGACCGATGCTATTTAGTTTTAATGATTTCCTATACTGAGTCTTAATGTAAAATTATATAAATTATTTGGATCTCACCTAAAAAAAGCAAACTTATAGACCTACTCTAGTTATTTCAGAGACAAATAATTGTTAATATTTTCTATGATCACAAAGTCATTGTTATTGTTATGAAGGAGAGCTGGATACAGTGTTTCCAACATTTTTTGGTTTTCCTCAGACAAAGTGATTTTAAAGTTGAAAGTTTACTCACTACTCAACACACTACCTCCCACATTTCTTTTGTTCAAGAAATATACTAAAACTGTTTATAATTTACAATGTTTTGTACAATGTTTTGTAGAATCTTTACCTGTAAAGACAGTTAAATCACCAGTCAGTTTCCCCAAATTACTGCCAAAGGGAGATGACTCTGCTAAACCTGTAACAAATGCTAAAGCTGTAACAAAGAAACCACCCGGTATTGCATTTATTTTAAGAAAATCTAGAAAGCGCCTTATATTCGATCTTATTTGCTTATTTAGTTAGACTTTAGCTATATCTGTTGTGCTTAATTAACCTATATTATACAGTTTGGTTAAAGTATGTTTCATCTGTTCATAGTAAGAAATAGATTAAAAGTAAAAAAGAAGACATAGTGGCCCATATTTCTAATTTAGTCATGGTTGATAATGCTATATTTTTTTATACTACAGCTTCTGTACCTAGTATAGACTTTGATCAAATTAGATTAGAAACTGATAAATTAATGCGTAAAACAATACGAATTAGTTTATATATCAGTAAAGGTAACAATTTATTATATCTACGGTTTTACACACTTCTAACAAAATAACTATTTAACCAGATAACTTTTGTTTAATGTGAACTAATTTATTTTTCACACATGTTTACTAAAACATGATGCTGGATGCTATGGTGGGTTAGCTTGATATAATTTTCCAGACTGGACCAATAGATTAGAACTTCCTTGGGCGATATTTAGTAATTGAACAGTAGTAACACAGTAAAACCTATTTATTGAATAACAATTACTGGGTTATTAGCATGCAAAATTTTGACGATGGTACTCTCGCCTTTATCATCATTTGCTTGATAAGGATGAGAGTATCATCGTCAAATCGTTAATTGTTTTTCCATAAATTGGTTTTAGTGTGTAGTAGATAGAAGCCAATAATAATGCTTGTGACCATTGCTTCAGGATCTTGATAGAGTATTGAATTAGTATAATTTGTTGCGCGAGTTACTAGACGAGCTCTGTTTTGTTAATTATTCATATTTACTCCATTATTGTAGAAAGACACCCATTTCTCTAATTGTCCCCCGCCTTTTGAAGAAAGGGTAAGCAGAGCGATACGCAATTTGATTGGTCGAGACTTTGGAACACAATAACTCTCCTTCTAATTGAGTTAAAATGTTCAAACTTAGTGTATATACTTATTAGGTCAATGCCTTGATGGAGTTTGAAGATGAGCATTTTCCGCTTAGGGTAGGCAGAGATAAGCAATTTGATTGGTTGATGCTTTGAGACACGATAACTTTAGTTCTAATTAAGTGAGAGTGATGAAACTTGGTGTATAGTTTCATTACAGTAATACCTTGACTATGATCGATAATGAGCATTTTCTGTTCAGGGTAAGCAGAGCGATAAGCAATTTGATTTGCCGAGACTTTGGAACACAATAACTCTCCTTCGAATTGAGTTAAAATGTTCAAAATTGGTGTGTATGCTTATTAGGTCAATGCCTTGATGGAGTTCGAAGATGAGCATTTTCTTCTTACGGTAGGCAGAGATAAGCAATTTTTGGATGACACTTCGTGTTCAGTTTGATTGGTCGATACGTTTGAAAAAAATAAATGTGCGATTAATTAATATGTGTCATCTATTTATTTTGGGATTTCGGCGGGGGACATCAGCCTCACTGTTGGCTTGTTTATATAGCACCACATCAAATTTAATCAAATCTATACTTTCCTATTCCACCCAAATCAAAGTGGTTATAGTTATAATATGTACTTTTATTATTATTGGAGGGATTGAAATCCAATGCAAACTATAAATTAAAGAGGTTATAATATCTACTTTTATTAACACTAACACTATGTAGCAGGCTATTTGCCACATATGGTAAGAGAATTTTGGGACAGTTTGCCACATTTTGTAAGTGAGACTACTTTAAGACTATATATCAACCGATTTCAATGAAACTTACAGATCACGATAACAACATTAATAATATCTCAGAGTAGCCAAAATTAAAACCACTTCGGTCAGCAGTTTCCGAAATATCAGGTTACCTCACATATCATGTGGCACGGATGCAGACCCCAATTTTTGACCGATGTCAATGAAACATACAGATTACGACATAAAGAATATTTCAGAAGACAAAATTTACACCATTTCTGATAAGCAGGTTCAGAGATATCAGGTTACCACACATTTCATGTGGCATGACTACAAACTGCAATTATTACCCAATATCCATGAAGCTTACAGAGTATGATTTCATTAAAATATTATCTCAGTTTCCTAACTTTCGTTTGGTGGTTTTGTAGATAATAGGTTACCACACATTTCAAGTTGCACAACTGCAGACGGCAATTATCATCCGATGTCCATAACACTTACAGATTATGATAATATTAATAATATACCTCAGAGTAGAACAAATTTCGGGCACTACAGGTTACCGTAACAGATTCTGAGATATGGGATTATCGGATGGCTGAAATTTTGATTACTCTGAGATATTATCATTGTTATCATAAGCTGTAAGTTTCATTGAAATCTGTTAAAAATTGCGTGTGTAATCATAAGGCTATTTTGAAATTCTTGCTTACTGTGGTAAACAGCCACTGCCTTAACAGTCAATACACTATAGTTCTTAATGCTGCTGAGGGATTTATATCCCTTGCAAACTACAATATTGTAAAAGTTGAACTTCTAATAATAGGAATTTCAGTTTTGTTCAATATTTACAAAGATAAAATGAAATCAAATTACTCAACTTATTGTTGCCCATTCTGGTGTTTGGTAAATTGTTGAATCTTTTAATCCAATTATCAGAAGATTATTCATGTTTATTTTCTGAACTAATTGTTTAATAATAAATTCAAGCACATTTTAGTGATTTTTTACTAATTGGTAGCAAAGGATTTTAACTTTTCAAGCACATTTTAGTGATTATTTACTAATTGGTAGCAATGGATTTGAACTTTCACTCATAACCTCACCTTTTTTTTTTTTAGAGTAACAGGTAATTGCTTTATAGCTTGTAATTCTATAAAAGTATTATATAAAATATTGAAATTATGATTGTGTCACTGTCCGTGGTATGTTGAAATTATGTATATTGTCGTCGCCGTCCATCCGTCCTACCTTGTGTCCATTCACATTTGTTTGTGGACACTCTACAGGTCACAACCATTTTAATCAGATTTTTACGAAACTTGAATGATTCATCTCCCATGACCATAAACCGTGTGGATTATGGCTCCTGATTGTATGATCAATTGCGTTTTAGTTTGTGTACCCTCTAGACGTCACAATTTTATCTGACCTTAAAAAACATTCAAATAAGTTATATCACCATTACACCTTTATGACAGTTGTGTTCAAATTTCATGGAAACTGCCCGATAAAATGGCTGCTCCTTGTACACTTAACAATGTAAAGTATGTAAAACCAAGGTTGTGGATCCATAGATGTTACAATTTTTAGCCGATTTTGATGAAACTTAAAATATATCTTTATATCCCAAAGACCTCGGTTCATTTAGATATTCGCTCATATCAGAACATAATTTCTTGGTTTATGGCCCTGATTGTCTGAAAAATTGCGTTATTAGCTTGTGGAAGCTGTAGAAGTCACAATTTTATCCAATTGTGATGAAACCTAAAATGTATTTTTATATGTCAAAGATCTTGGTTCATTTTGATATTGTCGCTTGTCAGACTAGCAACCAGGATTATGGCCCCTGATTGGAAAAAAAATCACATTTTTTAGCTTGTTCTCTGTTCCATCTCTTGCAAAATGTTGGCGTATCTTACATGGCAACCACTTGTTGATTTATAAAATCCAATTGGTATGAAAGCTGTAAACTAAATTATTACTAATGGAATTTTTTTTATTTTCTTTTTATTCAGAGAAATCCAAAGGTGAGTCGTTTTTCTTTTTTTGGCATTACTAGTTTTAAGAAAACAACTAGAAATGGTCTGATTAAAAAAAGAAAATTGGAGTTTTAAGGTATTCATGCTTTATCATAGTAGCTGCAAGTTAGTTTTAGGTATGTTTGGGGTTTATATATTATCTTTATGTAATTACAGTTACTATTAAGAAAGAAAAAGTCATTAAGAAAAGTACAAAAAAGATATGGACAGCTCCACCTAAATATGAATTGAAATCACCAAAACCTAGTAAAACATCTGTTGTACCAGGCAAAGTCAAAAAAGGTATGTTCTTTTTGTCATATTTATACAAAATCAAAGTGGTAATGGTTATAGGCTACAAATAATAATGATTGTTCAGTTCACTAGAAACTTATTTTTTGTGTGACCTAATATATCTTATTTTAAGCGATCTGCTAAAGCTGTAATTATACAACTAATATGAGTTATACACATTGTTACATTTACATTATATTCAATGATAATCACGAATTTAAAAGGGAGATAACTCTTCTGCATATCCTTGTTGTCTCCACTTTGACTACAAAGTTAAATTGCCTTAGTGAAAAATTCTGATTTTGTGTGCATATTATTTACATTGTATCTAAACTATTTTCTACTGTAATCACTGAGACTCAGACTAGTAATTATTTGCCCATAGTAATTATTTGCCCAATGTTAAATGGCTGTAACATCACAGGCTGTAGCTTTTTTCTTAACATTCCGTTGCTTCCAATCATTATATGCACAATGGGGACCACATTTGGCAATCTCCTCATCATAAATTTGTAGGGGGTTGACTGTTTAGATTTTTTGCTACGGGGATTTGAAGTTGACTGGAGTGAAAATCTCACTTCCGACACAATGATTGCTCTGCAGAAAGACACTTTACACCCCGATCCCTCCGCTGTAATATCATCACAATCACCCAAAACTGCTATGAAATTGAAAATTTGATGTCTTTTCTCCAATTCTAGACCAAAAAGTCAACCCAAAAATGCAGGAAGATTCTAGAAAAAAATGAGGGAAAAATTGTCTAATTATAACTTGCACTACATTCATTCATGAAATAAGGGGAAATAATTACTAGTCTTAGTCCATATGAATTATATTTCTTTTATGCGTTCCCTTTGAATTGGATATTCATTTAAAATAAGAATTATTTTCTGTCAGTCAGCACAAAAATGCATACCACAATGTCAACTAAAGAACACCATCCTCTGTCTAGAAAAGTAAAAAGAATTACCACTACCAGTAAAAATTCAGTTACCAACGATAATGATAGTAGTATCAGTGATATTAATAGTAGTATTCATGATACTAATATTAATATTCATGATGCTAATAGTATTATTAATAATACTAAAGGTAGTATTAATGATACTAATGCTGCTAAACCTACCACTGTCCGAACCAGTGCCATTAAAAAAATTTCTACTGATGATCATAGTTCAAAGGGGGTGAAACTAGTGAAGAAAAGATCTTACACAAAACCTAATAAATCATCTCAAAGCAGTGTGAAATCCAAGCAAGGTTTCTCAATGTTGACTGTTGTCTGTACATCATCATATATATCTATATGTAATTATGTTGTTTCTGCATGGCAAACCTTATATTAGTCATACTCATACTCATATATTTGGTTCAGAAAACTTTTAGTTGATAAATTATCCTATTCAGTTTAATGTCATCATGTAGAAATACTTATATACATAAGTCTTAATATTCTGGCATAAGATTGATATTAGTCCTTTATCAATGTCCCATCATGTAGATTGAAACATAAGATTTGAATTAGTCGCTAATAAAGATTGTTCACATTTGTCTTTAGATTCTGCTTCTAATATTGTTTATAATTAATGTTACAATGTAATATCTGTTTGATTTGATGGCTAGTTGGGGTTCACGATGGCTAAGTGAGTAAGACGCTGGCTCTTTAGCTTGGAGGTCAGGTGTTCTAACCCTGCCTTGGCCAAGAAAGTTCATTCAGATTTCCCCTCGTCAATGATGCAGGGCAGAGGGCCTGACAAGGACAGCTGTCTAATCATTCAGATAGGACGGAAAACCGAGGTCTTCTGTACACATTGGTGTGCATGTAAAAGATCCCTTGGCAGTTGGAATTAGGCAGTAGTGCCGCTGCATAGGCAAAATTTCCCTCATAGCATACTGTATTGTGTATGCCCGTCTTCATTAGCCCATATTTGGAGCAGAACAGTAGGACGTTACAACCCATTTCATTTCTGATGGCTTTTTTGTGTGTCTGCCTTCAGTTTTTTTTCAATGTGGTTGTATATTGTCATCCGTCTGTCGGCCGAGCGTCCACAATTGCTTGTGGACACTCTAAGGGCTAAAGTTAACAGTTAATCTCCGATTTACTTTAAATTTAAACACAGTTTTTAAGGTCATGAGACGAAAAAGCCTATTGATTTTCAGCAATTTTCGATAATTACTGCCAGAGTTATAGCCCTTGATCACTTCAAAAAATCTTGTGGAAAGCTCTATAGGCCAAAGTTAATATCCCATTGACTTTAAATTGAAACGCAGTGTTTGAGGTCATAAGACGAAGAAGCCTTTTGATTTTCTGCGATTTCCAGTAATAACTGCCAGAGTTATGGCACTTAATCACTTTGAAAAATCTTGTGGAAGGTCTAAAGGCCAAAGTTAATATCCGATTGACTTTAAATTGATAGACTATGTTTAAGGTCATGAGACAAAGAAGCCTATTGGTTTTCATCAATTTCCAATAACTACTGTCAATGTTATCACCCTTGACCACATTGAAAAATCTTGTGACACTCTAGAGGCCAAACTTATTATCCAATTGACTTCCTTGTTCCTTGAGACGAAAAAGTATTTTGATTTTCAATGAATTTTGATAACTGAACAGCGAAATCCATGATATTATACTCAATGTTAGCATTTGGAAAAACTTTATAAAAAAAATATCAAATTCTAATTATTTTCTGATAATTACTTTATGAGTTGTTACTCCTAATCAGATTTTTAGTATATTATAAATGTTTAATTACCAAAAAAAAGTAAAAATATGTGACAACTCTTGTTGACTGCCCATATGATTTAGCGGCTGTGTTTGTATGTTTTATTGCCTGGCAACCTATCTTTTATGTTTGTGGTACAGTTAACCTGTACTTATTATTATTTTGTAGCTTGTATATTGAAGTATATCAATATTAATTCTTATGCTGAAAAGTTCTATGAGACATGACAAAGATATATGGATAATATTACTTCAAGTTTATTCTGTACACTTCAGTATCTAAATGTCATAAAAAGAATTGAAGAGTAATTCAATTAAATTCATAGACATATTAAAGTAGCTAAGCTATGTCTCTATCATCCAAAGTCTTCAACATTGAAAACAAATTAGAAATTACAATAAAAACACAAACGATTGAATGTAAATCAGTTCATATACATTCAATATTCATGTTACATTTTTATATGCATTCCGAACCATTTGTGTCAATTTCTAAGAAGAATATACAGGCATACAATTCTATTGTTCATAAAATCTATTTCAGAAGTTGTTATTAAACCTCAACCACTACCAGTTACATTACCTAACGTAGTTGACGTAGTTGAAGTAGTTGACATAGTTGACTTAACTCCTCTTTCTACCCCTCCCAGTCCACCTACACCAATCATACAAGATGATATAAGTGTAATAAGTGAGGAACTAACAGATCTCAGCACAAAATCTCCAGCAGAGGTATTCTCAATATTTTTGTATGATTTCCTATTAAATATGTGTGTAACATCAAACAGTGCACATTACCATGGGTAAACCTGTTTTACATATAGAGAGAGAAATAGGGTTTAATGTCCACTCGACACAAACTAGGTCATTTTGGGACTAACATATGGTTCAAGTTTTTATTTCAATAATTCGCTTGCGCGTAGAGGTCTTTAGCAGTGGGAGGAAACCAGAGTACCCGGAGAAAACCCACGAAGTTGGACAGGCGAGTTTCACATATAACTAGCAGGATAATATATTTAGCAGTGGGAGGAAACCGGAGTACCCGGAGAAAACCCACGAGGTTGGACAGGGGAGTTTTACGTATAACTAGCAGGATAATATATAGGTCTATTTAATTTCATAACTGTAAGTCTATATCCTCTTTATCAAACAGACCCTATTTCTTTTATCTTTCGCAATGGGGTCTGTAGCAGTGGGAGGAAACCAGAGGACCTGCAGAAAACCTTTTAAGTTGAGCAGGCAACCCTAACCCTTGTAATCGTAGCTGAACATCATAAGTCATGAACTTGAATCAAAGAGTGCCAACTGTGGGCATCCACTTCAATGTAAGGATTGGATTTGTAATGACACAAATATATATAGGACTTAACCTACTGCTGTTCGGGATGTGCCCGTAACTCCGAAACCTGAAGCGACGGACAAACCCACGTTGCCAATGTTGTTAAGATTGGGTCCGAGCTACCCATGTACACCAAATTTCAGCCTAGTGTAGCCACCAACTCAAATCAGACAAACAAACAACAGTCACATATATAAATATAGATTTTAGAATGTATTGATGCTAATTTTTTTTTTTTTTTTTTCTAGTATGATGGAGGAGATGAAGAAAATATTGTGACTAAAAAAGCTCGGTCACCGTTAAAAAAGAAGGACAGAGTCTTAAGAAACAGAAATGATGGAAATGTTGATGGTTTACCTAAAGCACTGGAAACAGTTAGGACTAAACAATCGTCGTGGATTTATGGAGAAGATGAAGAAGTCGGCGCGGTTAGAGATGTTGGTATTAGACCTGTTCAGTTTAATGTTGCTGGTTTACCTCAAGCACCAGATGTACCAGATGTTCCAGATGATAAAAAGAAACCAGTGAAATCTATAGTTGTAAATAAACAATTGATGCCAGTTGAGAATAAATCACGATGGGGAAGTAAAAAAGTAGACAGCTCATACGAAGATGAACAAAGAAAGGCTGAATTAGCTGAGAGGAGACGTAAACGACAAATGGAAATGTATGCAAAATTAAAATTACGAAAATCAATCAAAGGACTTACTGATGAAGAAAATGAGGAGGGCGCTTCATTTGATGACTGTACGTAAACAATGTTGCTTTGTTTTGTAACTATATCACAACTATTATTTCTCTTTCAATCTATATTCCATAATCAAGCAACATCTTTTATCTTTTCGAAACACTTTGTTATTAAATTTTGATGACTAAGACCTTCAATTGGTATTATAGAATTGCATATATCTTTAACAAACATATATGAGAACTAAACAAAGGATGGTAAATAAAAGTACATGCCAGGTATTCCAATGATGTCTGAGGTAGTTCATTGACACATATTTCGATACAATGTTGGTTAACATCCTCTCGACTTAAACCAGGTCATTTCGGGACTAACATATGGTTCAATTTTAATTCAATTATTCACTTGCGCATAGGAGCATTGGCCGAGAAAGTTCATCCAGATTTGCCGGTGTGTTTTCCCCTTGTCAGTGATGCAGGATGGAGGGCCTGACAAGGACAGCTGTCTAGTCGTTCGTATTGGAAGAAAAACCGAGGTCCCATGTACTGTTTGGCATGCACGTAAAAGATCCCTTGGCAATTGGAATTGGATATAAGAGTAGGCTGTAGCGCAGCTGCCCGGGCAAGATTTCCCTCATAGCACACTGTGTGACGTATGCCCGTCTTCATTAGCCCAGGTTAAGAGCAGAGAGTAGGATGTTAAACCCCTATTTCATTTCATTTCATTGGCAGCGGGAGGAACAGGAGGACCCAGAGAAAATCCACGAAGTTGGACAGGCAACCTTACTCCTTGTCACATACAACCAGGGAATTGAAAGCACCCCCATAAAGTTATTGATATTAACATATTATTATATCATGTTATTTCTTTATAATATTTATTCATATTGATTTATTTTCAGATGATTTTCTAGCCAAGTATTGTATATTTGATAAAACCAACAAGAATATTATTCAACATGTTTTTGAGACTGTAAGTTGGATTCAATCATATTATACATGTATACTATCATATTATAGTCAAACACCAATCTGCCCATAATATAAGTCTTTGAGGGCAAAAATTTGCATGTCCTTTGTTAGTACCGGTAATTGGATTATTATGAAACTTTGTACCAATATTTAGTTACGTAGTCAGATTTCATTTTGAAGTAAAGGAAGTTTTACGTTTGGTTGATCTGATTAGTACGTGATGAAATAGATAGCCAGTTTGATTACTAATCTTAGTCAACTGTTAAACACTTGAAAATTAGCTTTATCTTTGCTACACACCTACAATTTTTAAATGTAGACAGATTCCCAATTAAAAAAATTAATAGATGACAGACATTAATTACTTGCAAAATTATCTTTTAATAAAGTACCAAACAATCAAATACTCAATTAATGAACTTAATCTCGGTATTCAAAAGGCAGGAGGACAACAAAATGGACAAACCTCTTAGATTTTGATAGCTAATTTGATGCATTAATTTCTCATTCAAAAGGCTGGTGGACAATAAAAATGTACAAATTATGGACTAATCACACTTCTTAGCAGATTTCCATAAGCTAATCACACTTCTTAGCAGATTTCCATAAGCTAATCACACTTCTTAGCAGATTTCCATAAGCTTATGGAAATCTGCTAAGAAGTGTGATTAGTCCATAATTTGTACATTTTTATTGTCCACCAGCCTTTTGAATGAGAAATTAATGCATCAAATTAGCTATCAAAATCTAAGAGGTTTGTCCATTTTGTTGTCCTCCTGCCTTTTAAATACCGAGATTAAGTTCATTAATTGAGTATTTGATTGTTTGGTACTTTATTAAAAGATAATTTTGCAAGTAATTAATGTCTGTCATCTATTTATTTTGGGACTGTTTGCGTAAATGAAGGATATATATAATAGTTCTATTCGTTTGATCTTTTTATATCTCAATATAACAATATAAACTTTAGATTTATCTTTTTTTGTCACCAACGGTTAGGCAATTTAATGATTTAATTTAAATATGGTTAGGTGGTTTGGGGTCACATTAAGGGGTGTACAAAAGAATCTGCAATTAAACAGCAGTAAAAGGAAGTTGACACATTCTGAAAAATGGACCCTCCTACAATGAATTGAACTGACAGACATGGCATATCTAACGACAGTATTATAGCTAGTGGTATCTCCTGACGAATACAAAGTTTTGAGAGAGATTTGAAGCAAATTTTTGATACATTAATTGTCCCCCGCCTTTCGAAGAAAGTTGGGGGACTATTAAAATGGGTTCGTCCGTCTGTCTGTCTGTCTGTCTGTCCGTCTGTCTGTGCGTCACACTTTTTGGAACACAATAACTCTCTTCCTAATTGAGCTAGAATGTTCAAACTTGGTGTATGTGTTTATTAGGTCAATGCCGTGATGGTGTTCGAAGATGAGCATTTTCCGCTTAGGGTAAGCAGAGATAAGCAATTTGATTGGTTGATGCTTTGGGACACGATAACTTTAGTTCTAATTAAGTGAGATTGATGAAACTTGGTGTATAGTTTCATCATAGTAATACCTTGACTAAGTTTGATAATGAGCATTTTCTGCTCAGGGTAAGCAGAGCTATACGCAATTTGATTGGTCGAGAATTTGGAACACAATAACTCTCCTTCTAATTGAGTTAAAATGTTCAAACTTGGTGTATATGTTTATTAGGTCAATGCCTTGATGGAGTTCGAAGATGAGCATTTTCCGCTTAGGGTAAGCAGAGATAAGCAATTTGATTGGTTGATGCTTTGGGACACGATAACTTTAGTTCTAATTAAGTGAGAGTGATGAAACTTGGTGTATAGTTTCATTATAGTAATACCTTGACTAAGTTCGATAATGAGCATTTTCTGCTCAGGGTAAGCAGAGCGATACGCAATTTGATTGGTCAAGACTTTGGAACACAATAACTCTCCTTCTAATTGAGTTAAAATGTTCAAACTTGGTGTATATGTTTATTAGGTCAATGCCTTGATGGAGTTCGAAGATGAGCATTTTCCGCTTAGGGTAAGCAGAGATAAGCAATTTGATTGGTTGATGCTTTGGGACACGATAACTTTAGTTCTAATTAAGTGAGAGTGATGAAACTTGGTGTACAGTTTCATTATAGTAATACCTTGACTAAGTTCGATAATGAGCATTTTCTGCTCAGGGTAAGCAGAGCGATACGCAATTTCATTGGTCGAGACGTTGGAACACAATAACTCTTCTTCTAATTGAGTTAAAATGTTCAAACTTGGTGTATATGCTTATTAGGTCAATGCCTTGATGGAGTTCGAAGATGAGCATTTTCCGCTTAGGGTAGGCAGAGATAAGCAATTTGATTGGTTGATGCTTTGAGACACGATAACTTTAGTTCTAATTAAGTGAGAGTGATGAAACTTAGTGTATAGTTTCATTACAGTAATACCTTGACTATGATCGATAATGAGCATTTTCTGCTCAGGGTAAGCAGAGCGATAAGCAATTTGATTTGCCGAGACTTTGGAACACAATAACTCTCCTTCGAATTGAGTTAAAATGTTCAAAATTGGTGTGTATGCTTATTAGGTCAATGCCTTGATGGAGTTCGAAGATGAGCAATTTTTTCTTACGGTAGGCAGAGATAAGCAATTTTTGGATGACACTTCGTGTTCAGTTTGATTGGTCGATACGTTTGAAAAAAATAAATGTGTGATTAATTAATATGTGCCCTCTATTTATTTTGGGATTTCGGCGGGGGACATCAGCCTCACTGTTGGCTTGTTAGTTTGAATATGTTTTAATCCAAATATAACATGAAATCACTCAGTTTGTAAGCAGGGAAAGTATGTTAAGAAATCTAATATTGTAGATGAGATATGTTAAACCAGTGTCCTGATGTTTCTATATATTTTTAGGTAGATGAGAAGAAGTGTGGTTGGTTAGATTGTACAGAAACAATGGTAGCATTACGTAGTTTTAACAATAAACTAACATATACTGAGGAAGAATATCTTTATAGGGTACTTACATTCAAATTTTATTATTAAAACTTTAATTATATATTTGGCTGAATTTTCAGCTATAAAAACACTTAAAGATTAAATTCCTTGGCTTGGTCTAGATTTATTATTTGACAATAAAAGTATTATTTTATTGTAGGTTATAGAAATGACTGGTTATAAAGTTACTCATGGTGCTGATTTTAAACTATTCTCTATATTAGCAGCTTTATCTACTAGAATATCTTCATTAGAGTAAGTACCTACAGATAACATGACTATGATATCAGACATAATGTCTTCTTACAACTATAATCATACTCCGCGCAGTGTTGCGTTTGATTAGAGGTAATCCAACTACACACTGCTATTATGAGTGGATATTGTTGTTTTAAATTTTGATTTGTCAGTAGTCCGTCTACCAACCAATCACTAGCTGCCAATATTGGACCAAATATGTTTACATAACGTTACGTCATGACTCACGATTTTATTATGCCTAATTAACCCGTGCATAACAGAATACTGCAGTAAAACTAATTGCGTGACAAACGAGGCTATCAAGTCGAATGAAATGTAAACAATACTGTTTGGAAACGAACATACTTTTACCGTTTTGAATACCTTAAATCACTGTCCAAAGTTTTAGGGAAGACCCAGATTAAACGAAGGACTGTCATAGCTTTCATTGAACGGAAAGAATAGACACACTCCCGCATAAGTTCAAGAAACAGACGCTATTCCAGCAATGGCCAGAGAGGGATTTCTCAGACCATTGCTTCAGGAATATGAACTATAATAGACATACAGGACTATTAGATTTGGTGGAGGGTTGGACACATGTTTGGGTGTCTGACTCTGATTGTTTATACTTTTGCCCACCAATACACTATGACATTAACCCACCACCATCAACCTTAATGAAATTGACGATATTTGTCATTTTTTACCTCCAATGTCGAATGTTTGAGTTTGTTGAAAGAGTTTTACTCTGAATTATGTCTGAATTGAAATGAAGAATGTCATGACTACACTGAATCTGTAAAATCGTGACTCTGGTGATAAGTTCTACAGATTCTTGTCCAGGTTGTATTGTACATGTATTTTTGTTTACAGTTCTTGGACGAAGAATATAATAGGAAACATGGATTTTAAAACTTTAGAAATGAAGTTGTTTATGTGTAAGGTAAGATCCCTTTCCATCAACATTTAATATAAAGTCTCATAAACCTATAGTCAAAGGTTACTGTAGTTTATAAAGTTTAATGTGGAGTATAAGGCAAATCGTCATATTTTAAAGTTTCCGACCTTCATCTATCGATATTGAAGTGTGAAGCAAGTTGAATGCTTTTCAACTCCATAGTAGTATTCAACCAATAAAATTTATTTCTTGTACAAGTTTTTGAGCTACCATTAACCAAACTTTTCATAGATTCTTCATTCTCATACATATGTTGTCTAATTTATAACTGACTTTTGTGCCTCATTTAGTCATGGTATAAACTGTGTCCAAACCATCTTGATCCATGTACATTTAATGTATGTAAGAAAAAGTGTATGCTTTTGTGTTTTGAATAATGTACAAATTTTATTTTCAGACATTGTGGGAGTGCAATGTGGATAAGGAAACTAATACTATACCTCTAGAACAACTTATGATAGAGTTACGAGCTGGTGGGGTTAGTTTTCAACATGAATGTCAAGTACGACAGAAATTAAGTCATCTAAAAGAGTTAGATCTGTGTGATTTTCTTACTTATGTTCCACTATTTATAATGATTCACGAATCTGTTGTTTCTAATCCATTAGATGATTCCAGACAAAAATAGATCATTTGAATTGTAATAAGTTAAAAATCGTGTGTAGTATCACCTTTTTTTCAGCAATTCAACAAACGATAAGCACTATTAACAATGAAAATAGTAAATTTTATTTCACAAATTCAGTAGATAAATAATGAAGATCCATTATCATAGACAAGTCCCTAACATTTTGTTAAACAAATTTCGGCCCATGTAATCTGACAATCTTGAGGTGATTGATAGAAATAAATTTGAAATTGGTATCAATTTTCTTTCAAATTTTAAATCTAATCACTAATGCTGGACTAAAGGAAAATAAAACAGGAGTCATATGACTCAGAAAAATACAAAACACTTTAGCATAAAACATCTTGAATACCAATAGTTCAGATGCCGACAACAAATATATAAGGGGAAATTAAATGAATATCTCTCAAGAACACACATAATCCGAAAGTGATGATATTTATTTGTATTATTCAGTAATAATTCCAGAATATATCTATATCCTGCCTGTACTTTAATTTGAGTTTATTATATTAAAACAGTATTTTATTATACAGTATATGATGTTGTTATTGTTCAATTGTAGATATTATCTATTTTTATTATTTTGATTTAATAATGGTTTTATATCTTAAAAAGAAATCAAACATTCTGTGTTCAGTAATATGTCAGATTATTTTACAGTTGTATGTTTTAATTAAGAAATTTTCAATTGATAACTTAATAATTGTACCTGTAGTGTTATAAACACTGAAAAGTCGCTTAAATCTATAGTTTAATCTGTTTGTTTATTGTACTGGATTATAAATACCTATAGAATGAGATGTAATGAAAATGCATCATTAATTTGACTGGAGGTGCTGATGAGATTTCAACTTTACAGTGAAACATGTTCACAAGCAGTAAAAATCTAAAGTCAGTATGTGTCTGTCTGTCTCTAGCCGGAGGAAATAATATAAATCTGTAATGAATGACTCTAGTGAAGCAATAAAGTTTCCAGTAGCACTGCAAGATAAAACAGAGATTTTCTATCCTCCATTTTTAACTGTGATGCATTTTCATTCTGTTTCAGTATGCAAGCAACTAAATTATTAGCCCAAAAACCCAAAGGGCTTAAATCATTACTTGAGCCCATCCATTCTACTTCTACTCCATAACTGCTTGAAGGATTTCAACAAAAGTTGATAGGTAATGTTGTCAGCATAATAATTATTCAGATTGTTTTTGAAGTTGCTGGGCCAGGACACCTTATGTTCGACATGGTTACTTCTTGTGAAATTGTAGTTGGCTTTTCATGGTTTCATCAGGGAAATATGGTCTGATGATGTAGGCAATGATAATCCCACTAGGTGCTAACTTTAATTCACACATAGATGATTAAGGCCCTAGGGCCTCTTGAAATTATATTTAATATCTGTGATATATAGATTGTATATATTTTTATATTTGATCAATAAAATGTTATAGTTTACATGTTGTCTGTTGGTTTCATGTCAGCCATGCAAATGAGACTGTTTGAAACACGGGTATTGTGTCTCAACGATGAATGAACTCGCCAGGAAGAAATTTATTGGCTATGGAAAATGATTTGCAGATGGGGAGGGGGGGGAATCAATGCTTATATCTGCAAACATGAGTTAAACACTTCCATTTTCGTTTCGTTTTTTTTATGCTTTCAAAGATCTGACAAATTACAGAGGGAGTCCATGTCCAGGGTCAAACACATTTGACCCTATGATATCCGACATTGATAAATCAATCAGCATTGACGTTTCTAGGGGTTTTCCCCCAGTTCCGTGCAGAACGCCAAGAAGTTGTCATAAGAGACAGTTTTATTGGCTAATTCCTCACATCAATATAAGAAGGCATATTATATAACTACTCTCCTAGTGTAGTTAAGACAAATAAAACAAAATTTTGAACTATAAAAAATGAAACGAAATTGGATCTGTGTTTTAACCCGATTGGTGATACATGTATTTACAAAAGAGCTAGTCGACTGCCCCATTGGTGCCATTTCCTGAAACCTATCTGCTGCAATGGCCACTTGTTTGAGTCAACTGATGTCAAGATAGCGATATCTCCAGAATATTCTATGAAATTTTTGTTAGATATGGACCAAAGTGAAGTTTATGTCTCTTGTATGCCTAATATTATACCTGGTAATTCTAGGCCTGGCAACTAAAACAGATGTTAAAAAAAATAGCTATAACAATGATCTATTATTAGAAAAAAGCTGATGTTTATTGCTGAAAATATGCCACTATATAATATTGTCTATACAGTATATATTTTATATAGTGAAACTTGAACCATATTGGTTTTCTTTATATCATTGATTATAGAATAGTGAGTGTCAATCTTAGATACACGCCCTTCTTTGCCATTTCAATTTACATGTTACTCATTTCCTACACTAATAACATAAACAAAATATATTATATGAAATAAGTTGAGAAAACCCCAAAAATATCACATTTTACAAATAAAATTAATAAATTTTGTGCTTTAAGTGACATCACATACAAACCATGCAAAATAAAGTTACAAACATATTGGGACAGTCCCATTTCTTATTTTTGAAAAAAAATCAGGCAATTTGACAGCAGTCAGTCTACCAAATACAAAAACGCACAGAGCATGTGCAATTTACAATTTCATTGGTATTTAGGTTTTACTCTAAACATACTTCAAAATTATTCATATATTCCATAAAAAAAAAATAAATTAAATTCATGACCATGAATTTGCTGTGTAGAGATGTCACTATTATTAACTGATGTGACGAGTAAAACGCTTTTGCCACTTATTTGATAATTTATCTTAAAAAAGTCAGACTGTCTCTTTAATGGTAACATGAAAAAAGAAAGGGAAGCGTGTCTCTTAAAATACTCAATTTATAAATTTGAGTATTACAGAATTGTGGAATTTAAATACTTTTAAAACACAAACATGCAACTTAGTTAAAATGTTTCTTTAATTTTTGATTTTTGTAAAATGACTTTACTAGATAAGCACTTTATTAAGCTTTACAAAAGTGAAATATGGTAATTGTTGGACTTAACTGGGTAAGTAAAATTCTTATTAATACTTTTCTAATTATAGTATTTGAATAGTTAATACCTATAAATAATTGGTCTATCTTAATCAATACAGATTAGATGTACATCTTCTATTTATATATATATATATATATCTATATAATATATATACATGGAAATATAGTATAATAACATTATACAAGATTGAATGATGTGTGTCAATTTTCTAGCATATTTCAGCTGTATTCTCACTTCAAGCTACTATACACACAGGGTTACAAAAAATACAGTTTTAATAATAAATAGCTACAACAGTATCTAAAAACATAAGAAGAGAAATTTTATCTACAAAAGTAAGATAGCAAATGACTACATAACAATTCTACTCAAAATCAGTTTGTGGAACATTGCACAATACTACACAGAGTGACATTTTGAAAAAATATTATTTTAGAAATACACGAGAATATTCTGTGGCTAATACTGCCAGTTGTCTAATTACAAAACTCTTACATTCAATAAGCATAATTGGCAAAATTCTGATCTCCCTTTATAAATCCATAATTAACAGGTTTTAAGTCAAGACCCACAAACTGTATTTATCATCAAATATAATATCTGTATTATGTATAATATGCATATCGGACTCCCAAGTGATAAGGAGGCTGTAAACATTTTCCATGATTAATTGATGAATATCATGAGAGAAAAAGTACTTTGTTCTGAAAAATCTCTAATTACTACATATAAATATGTTATCTTTATATGCAAATGCTATTTTTAATTTGACAGCCCCCTACACCACCCACCTTAATAAATGCCAATGTCTAATTGAAAGAACTCTACAAAATCAAATGGGGGACTAATCATATACAAATTTTGGAATCACAATCAATCCGATTGAATTATCTAGAGACTCATCTAAGAAAACTGGCCGTGAAATAATAAACGAAATACCCTACTACACAATGTGTAAACAATTTTAACAGATCTTTACATATTAATTACAATAAAGAATAAATACAGTGGAGTAGTTTAACATCTACACATAATAATAGTATACTATGTATATAATACTGTACATAATGAAAACTATTCACAGACTTAAATATCAACAGTCTAAAGATACATGAACATTATAATATACAGTTGTTAAAAAAACCTCCCACTTCCTCATTCTACATATAGACACGGTGAGTTACAAATAGAAAACAATGATAATACATATTATAAAGGACAAGGCTGTCTTTTCACCTTAGTTACTATTATATGTAAATAATTTTAATTAAAGATACATTATGGGAGATTTTGACAAGGAGTTAGCCATTCTTGCTATAAAAGTTCAAAAATAGATGTTGAAACAAGAATATATTGAAAATTTCAGTCAAATAACTTTGTCCTGAACAAAGTTGTTACCACTATAATTTTTTACTAGAAATGGAAGCTAAATTCATCGACATCCTTTTCCCATTATGGCCGATTGTTGATTGACAGGCGTTAACTCCACCTACATAGTCTCGATCATCAAGTAATGTTTAAACGGTATCTAGTGAAGCTTGTGTATAGCCTCGGTCATCACTGTCTTTTATGAATATTTTCCGGAAGTATGATGACGTCAACGTCACGGAGAAACCCCACCCACGACGCCATAGTGATTAAATCAGTCGACGAAATCCTGTTTTAATCCGAGCCCAATCCAAGCCATCCGTGGGTCTACAGTGTTCATTTTGGGCTTGTTGTTTAAATAAAGATCTAATTCATAATATCTGTGACATCTGAGGCTCAAAGGAAGACCGACGAAAGTCAGTTTTTGCTCTTCCATAATGTATGTTTAAACATACTTCAAATAATAACCTAGACAAACATCTCTAGACAAAACAATTAAATCAATATTGTAATAACACTTTTCTCAATTTAAAGATTTGTTTTTTAAATTCAGAGAACAGCAGTACATTACACTCACTAGAGTTTTACGGTTTACCTTGTATATCAATGACAAATTTTCGCTTGACATTTAAAGATTTCTTTCTTGCTTTATTCACTTATTGTGACATAACTTTTAACTTTAGAGTCTTTAATTTAATTTTTGTCTAGGTTGTACTAAATTATTTAATTAAAGGAGAAGGAGCACAAATTAAATTCATGTCAACTGCGTTAACAGCAGAGTTGGTATTTCAAAATTTTACGTGTCGGACATTTTACCGAAAATAAAGGGGCATAACTCTTATCGTTATTTAAGCAGACAAATTCATACCACAATTAAAAGTCACATGTCAAAATATTCAAATCACGTACATAACAAAAATAGGTGAACCTCGCTATTTTTCATATTTAATTCCCGTACGGTATTCAATTCATACCACATACCACAATTAAAAATCACATGTCAACAAAATATTCAAATCCCGTACGTAATAAAAATTGGTGAACCTCGCTATTTTTCACACCTAATTCCCGTACGGCATTCAAATTCATGTCAGTAAATGTCGTACAAAATTAAGCATTTTCGTAATACATTGAATGAAAGCTTGCCGATCCTGCTTCGGCATAAAATTCACAACGGTAATATTCCTTTAGATTTACGTGGCAGCAAATGAATGCCGAACTTCCGAAATAAGAATAGTTTGTGATGTCAGAACATCGTTTTTTCTTTATAAAATGTCAACAAAATATTCAAATCCGTGCGTAATAGAAATAAGAACACGGCAGCAAATGAAAGAAAAGCGTTCGAAATAATACTTGCGGTGATGACAAAAGGCATAGCTGACTTCAGCGTATTGCCGCTATGGCGTACGTGACCCACAGCTTCATACATTACTTGTGGTGATGAGAAAAGGCATAGCTGACCTCAGCGTATTGCCGCTATGGCGTACGTGACTTACAGCACACAGCTTCATAGTAAGCACTGCCTAACATTTTAAGCAATATTCGTGCGGCGCTCGAGATCACGGGGAAAGTGCCACTGTGGATGAGAATTTATATATGGATTCTTAAAAGATATCGTAGACAAAATGAATTAGGGTGTTATAAAACAATATACTCTTACGATATGTGACATCTATGATTAGTTGATAGATGCTGTCGGCTTACATCAATGCGATTAAAATGCCCGACAATTGAAGACCACGAGGTAAACAGGTGAATTAAAATTATAATCACTCTTATTGGATTGATGAATAGTCCGACAAAGGGAAAGCAATGACTTCTGTTTAAGATTAGATTGATGAATTGTCCTACAAAGGATTAAGTCAATCAATCAAGACAGATTAAGTAGTTAATCAAGGTAGGTTTATTGACGGTATAACACGATAAATACGTTGATCACTTAATTACCTAATCAATCCTGCCTATTGTCAACGATAATCGGGTTGAGTGGTAGTTATACTCTCAGTACACTATATTAATTTTGGAATTTTGAATATTATTCACTATGTCTTGATGTCCGATTGGGCATATTCCCGGTCGGACAACATTGTGCGTTTGGAAAAAAAATTCGGACAAGTCCGGAATATACGGGCGAAATCCCAACTCTGGTTAACAGCCAGTTAATAGTATGATGAGGCATAAAGGCAGCATTATCCTTTTATATGTTGTGTAAAAAATGAGATATAAGATACACATATGAAACATCCAATATTCAACACAACAATAATAGTCAATTTGAAGATATTCTTACAGTAAAAAGGATGTGGATTTAAACAGCTAGGCAAGAAAAAAGCAAATTAAAATCTCTTTTGGGATGACTTAACAACAGTCTTAATAGTACACACAGTCAAAAACTATCATTCTTAACTTCATCGTTTGACAGAAAAATGAAAATTGTAAACAAAGCATAAAACCTATAGTCTTATGAATTTTCTTCCTAACGGTTTTATCTTTAAGATTAACAGCCATCTTGTTGATCTATGACTGAACAATTCTAGTTAATGACTAGACATCTTTGATCAGGTTAAAAACAAATTGGATTTTAGATGTTGATTTGTTTTGTGGCATGACAATATGCCTTCATTGTAAATTTTATGTCTAGAGATCAAACCAATTGTGTGTTCTTCTGCCAACAGAGTGAGCCAAAAGTCAAACTTAAGTAGTAAACAAGCTGACCTTCACTTCAATTTTGAAACAAACACGACAGATGGAAAGAAATCAATAGATAAACCTAATTTATTTTGACCTAATTCAAAGAGCTAAAATGATTATTGCACATACGATTAGTTAATGAGATTGTAACTCAATATCTACTATATGTCACCTGGAAGACAGCCATATATTTTTATATCAAATTTATTGAATTAAAACTGTAGTTAAATATCCAAAGAAAAACAATGAATAAAATATGTGTGCAATTAGACCATACAAAAATTATTATAGTGCAAGCAAGGCACCTAACACAGAATACAAAAAACATTAGCATTAATATAATTTTTAAAAAGAAATTTGATATTAAGTTAAATCTAATTTTATTGGTCATCTGTTTCAAGTAAAGGGGAACCATTCCAGCAGTTAGCAGGTCATATACACTTAGGATAATATATGTGTTGGCTTTTCTACTGTAAAACTTATCCCCTATAAGCACTCAGTAATAATCAAATGAAATATGTTAGAGTAACAATAGATGAACACATTTAGAAATATAAAAATGGTGTGGATACTATAATACAATGAAAGTAAATATGGCCTGACCTGCCATGTGTGGTTCTCACTTTATACATATTATGATCTATTGTTAGTAATACTAACATAAAACTTTACAAATCATGTATATAATATATCAATACTTTACTTATCAATAATAATTTCAAATTATATTTCATTTTACAACATAATGTATTCTTCATCTGCCTCCTTAAATATTTCAAATTGTGAAATCTGTAAAATCGCTGGAAATTAATTTGCAACAAATTTATGCATCACTTGTCTTTACAATAAAGCGTGAATTATATGCAAATATGTTACGAATCATTCATTCATATAACACACCGTGATAGGACATATTATCTGTAGTTAAAAATATCTTATATATAAATGAAGTTTAACAAAATCTAATGTCATTTTGTGGGTAGCATGAGCCACTCTGGCAAATTGACTGGATTGACTTGGAAATAACCTCAATGACATTTAATATTTGTGGCAATAGTTCAGGTGGCAATTTTCAGTGTGGCAGTTGTCTTAGATCTAATACAGACAGTATATCAAAATAGCATAAATTGCACAAATTTAGCACCAAAGTCAGCTTATAGAAGTATATGTGCATGAGTCTACATTTTGGAATGAATCCCGCATGTTTTCTAAAAACCTAAGGGTAATTAATGATGGGGGCGAGGGAGGGGGGCTGTCTAGTAGAATTTGATCTATAATAGAAAATATGTAAATTTTAAACAGAATATTGTCCTCTCAACTAACACTATTAATTACATATGATCACAAGCACACTTTATGACTGTACATTATACACACACATACCATGATAATAGAATATATACTTTATATAATATAGTAAATACACCCGCACAGGTTTGTTGCATACACTGAATCAATAATAAAAAGAAAGGATGAGAAAGGATAAAAGTTGGGAGAGTTAAAAGTTGATCATTTGACAAAAAGTGATATATATAAATATTTATATAACGATTAATGTTTTAATTGAGCTTGATGGTAATCTATACTTAATTCAAATACTACAAATTGTAAGCACTAAAATAGCACTAGAATGTCAACCCTCCATTTTATAAAATATTCTTTTTATCTATACAGAAGATGTAACCACATCCATATCATGGATAAGTTCATCATATTTGTGTTCATTAACTATCTCATCTGTAATTAACATAATAATAGTTCATATTAAATTTAAATAATATGAATCAATAACAATATCTCAGGGATAAGCCAGATATATGAATATCTTTCTCTTGCCGTATTTAAACAGTTATTACTGTTAGCTAAATCTTTATTAAATGGTTTTGATAGATTAAAGGTCTGGTATTGTTCAGATCTGTAGATCTCACTTTCGATGAACACCAATCAAAACCCTGAAATTTATCACATGACATATAGATGGCGCGATATATATCTACCAATCATTGTCATCAGAATCAGCTTCCTCCTCACTCTCACTATCTTCAATAACTCTACGTCTCATTTCAAAAGCTTTATCCATTATAGCTTGAACATCTAATCTTCCAGCTGGCATCTTCTTCTTTTCTTCTTTCTCCTCTAACCGATTTAATTTCTTCAAATCTGAAAAATACAGAAAAGAATTTAACAATAAAAAGCATAGTATTCTTACTTTTCCTGAACATTTGATATAATCTGACTTTCACTTTTATTCTTGGCAATAACTAAGTATATTATGGTTGCATTATTAGAGGAAATGGTAGCAAATGCCGAATTTGAAGTAATTAAATTTATTCTTTCCTAAAAAAAACTAAAACTATGGATGGACCTCAATGAATCTAGTACATAAATAGATGTTCATTTACAGATTTGAAGGATGTCTCCTATTTTATTTCTATATAAATCCTAACGAGGGAGAAAAAGAATCGCTGACTTGTTGGCTAATCATGTGACATTTTTGTTTACTTCTGAAGTCTCCCTAAATATTTGTAGAAATAACTTCACCCTAAACTGCTAATGTAATGTTGTTCTATGCTTTATAGTAGAGCCTAATTGCATATATAAATGCATTGTCTATTAGAAATCAAAAATATATAAACAATATAAATGTACTTACGTGTACCAATTCTTATTTCTTCCAACAGAGCACTACGATCAGATTCAGCCTTGCCCACAGGATTAGATATAGTTGTTACAGTACTACCAGATGATGATATAGATGCTTCATCAGGCTGACTTCGTAGATGCCCATTCTGCATCTTCATATCCATTGGTGGAGGAGGGGGAGGAGGTGGGGGTGGGGGAGATGGTGCTTTAACAAAATTCGAGGCGTGATACTGTTCAAGTGGGGGAGGGGGTGATGGCGGAGGAGGCATATCCATGCTCACAGGTGTGTCCGGTGTATTATCCTTCGGGGACAATGGAGGGGGAGGAAGATCCATTGATTGATTCATGCTAATATGGGGACTGAACATCGGATGTCTAGCTGGGGAATTTTTTGCAGAGTTCTGATGAACCAGGTGACGCGGTGATCCAGTAGATTTCATACCGTTATCATGCTGTACTTGATAAGGACTAGATTGATGCTGTGCAAACTGTTCAGCTGGGGGTGGGGGAGGAGGTGGAGGTAGTATATCTCTTCCACTAGAGGGGCTATCTTTATTGGCAACAGGAGGACCAGGTGGTCGTTCTGATGGTCTGTATTGAGGACTAGAAACAGTACCTCTAACATCATGAGCCATGTGATTAGATTGTGGTATCTGATTGGCTATATGGTTGTGTTCAGGCTGGTTGTATGGTATTTGAACCGGGCCGTTTTGTACAGGTTTTGTGGAAGCATTTTCGTGTTTATCAGCATGTTGGTGATTGTGTTTTTGGGAGTCTTTTCTAACCACCGAGTTCTGTTTCTGTATATTTATGGAGTCTGGTCGTTGCGATTGGTGAGGAGCAGTATTATTATTGTTTATTTGTACCATGTTGCTAGGCACTGTCTGATTAACAATATGTTTACGAACATCTGGAACATGATAGTCACTTAATTCTTGTCCATATTTTTTGGACTCCCACTCTTCTTTTCTTGTGACCACTTTACGAACAACCCTCTGTTGAGTCTGATCTCTTGGTCTCTGTAAAAACAAATGTTTTATATTATATATGGATATAAGTACTAGAATCATGTCACTATTACTAGTAGTCTATAGACATGTAAAAGTCTATTCAAATCAATTATCCACTCTGTGGAATCAAGTGTACATGTAGTAGTCTCAAGTGTTTCCAGAGGGCAACCATACAGTTACTGGATTTTGCAATTAGAAAAACTCTTTATTTATTATATTAGTCACAATACCCAGTCAACTGGCCTGATCCGACTTTCAAAGACAGGTTAGCAGTCATTGAAACATATGCCCAAAGTCACTAGGTCGTTTTAACAGTCCACAAAGGGTATCACATATCTATTGTTTTGTACCTATTGGGGGCATTAAAAAGACACTAAAAACAGATCAAGAGTAACAAAATATGAAGTAATTAATTATCAGAAATAATTCAATTTTATCTTACAAAACATGTACAGTTAATCAAATTATTTCTTGCTGAAAATCAATAAGATTCTTCATTTATTAACATAAAACCTCTGTCAGCAATTATAAAAATTTGCTGAAATTCAACAGACGTCTTTGTTTGTGTAAAATTCAGTTAAAGATTTGGATATCTACATCATGTATAAACAAGCCAACAGTGAGGCTGATGTCCCCCGCCAAAATCCCAAAATAAATAGATGACACATATTAATTAATCGCACATTTATTTTTTTCAAGTATCGAGCAATCAAACTGTACACGAAGTGTCATCCAAAAGTGTTTTATAAAGAAAAATGCTAAAACCGACGAGAAAAATGAAAATGTACCCTAGTTAGGGGGACCCTAAAGGCAGACCAAAGGGCCCCCCACACTTGACAAAAGGGCTAAAGCTATCGTGTCCCAAAGCATCAACAAATCAAATTGCTTATCTCTGCTTACCCTAAGCGGAAAATGCTCATCTTCGAACTCCATCACTTCATTGACCTAATAAGCATATACACCAAGTTTGAACATTTTAACTCAATTAGAAGGGGAGTTATTGTGTTTCAAAGTCTCGACCAATCAAATTGCGTATCGCTCTGCTTACCCTGAGCAGAAAATGCTCATTATCGAACTTAGTCAAGGTATTACTGTAATGAAACTATACACCAAGTTTCATCAATCTCACTTAATTAGAACTAAAGTTATCATGTCCCAAAGCATCAACCAATCAAATCGCTTATCTCTGCTTACCCTAAGCGGAAAATGCTCATCTTCGAACTCCATCAAGGCATTGACCTAATAAACACATACACCAAGTTTGAACATTCTAGCTCAGTTAGGAAGAGAGTTATTGTGTACCAAAAAGTGTGACGGACAGACGAACGGACAGACGGACGAACCCATTTTAATAGTCCCCCAACTTTCTTCGAAAGGCGGGGGACAATAAAATTAAGTGTGAACAGAGCTTTTTAGATGAAATGGTACTATGCTTTAGAAAATACATGAAAACCAATCATCAATTTTTTATTATATATTTCAATGTTGGTAGATAGGTTATGATCAGTCTGTGATCACCTGGTGTAGACATCAAACAACTAATCAATACACACTAATCAATAATAAACACATAACTTTACACAGTTACTCTACAATGTCTATATACTTACAAAATATCATAATTCATATAAAAACTCTCACTGGCCACAAATTCTATTTCTACAAGTCTGCTCAGAGAACTTACTATAGCTTTTCCTTAAATTTCACTTCAAAACACCAATAACTGAGGATTTTATGAAGTATCTAAGAATTTCATTTAACTGTATAAAAACTATCTGGATCATGGTATTTTAAATAAAAGCTGAGTAATTTAGAATGGTGACGGATAGGAGTATTTGATAAATAGTAATACTAAATACTAATCTCAGACTATTTCCACAATTAATAAATCACTGTCTGCATGGTACATCAATTTGTATTGAACAATTACAATAATAGAAGATAACATAGAGAAGATTAGAAAGACCTTAAAGTGCCAATCCCGATAACTTTTTGTGGAATAAAACAGCTTAATTTTATGTTAAAATCCTTTGAAATCCATAACCTAAGGCCCACCTTCTAACCCGATATTTGTGATACACTTGTAAATAGGGGTGTAACGATACATCGAACAATCGATGCATCGCGATAGTTTGAATGTCGATAGTATGTATCGATAGTAAAAAGAAACTATCGATAAAAATTGCGATAGTCAAGCCAACTATCGATAGTTTCGATAGTTTGTAATAGCGAAAGTAACATAGCCCAAATTCACTCGTATTTGTCGAATAATTACTCTGTATTTATAACAAAAAGCTCCGTTATCACTAGAATAGCGTTACACGATCTCAATGTCACGTGGAAATCTTCGTCTACCATATTAGGCATGGCTTACTAAGAAATGTGTAAAATGGTTGATTTTGGCGCGAAAAAGCTGAAAATGGTCACGTACGCCAATAACAGACACGCTGAAAGCATGCCGCATATGACAGAAAAGTTGGCTATGCCTTTTTTACAAGTTACTAAACTGCCAATGTATTATTAATAATATACAATTCTATATAATATAAAGAAAAAAAAAACAATTGACTTTATTATTTAATTCACAATCAGAATGCGACGTTACCGTGTACCAGAGATACCAGCTAGGAGGCTCTTCTATTCGCCCCCTCCCCTTTTGCCGCACCTTTAGAAGACACATGTTGTTTTTATCTGTACCGTCTTGTGTCGCTTAATTCTGTCGGGTTTTTTTGTCGATATGACTACCGATATCCGTGTTAAAATATTACGTACTGATTTACGGGCGGGATATGTTGATCAACTAGTGAATTGTAATCTATTGCAAGTACTGGATTTTTAATTAGCAGGTAAAGCAGTAGGGGTAAGTCAGAATGCGGGAATGTCTTACACAGCCCAACCGATACGATTTTTGCCGAGGCGATTACCCGATTCAAGAATTTTGTAATCAGTATGGTTATTTTCTGGGAAAAGTATTCCGGTCACCGATAATATAATCAGTAACATTATTATTTTGTTCTGCTTATTCGAGAGTCCGTAATAATAATGGACTCTTACATGTCCGTAATAAAAATGGACTCTTACACCGAGTGTCCGTTATAAAATAAATTTGAAAACAAGAAATTTTTATAACAAAAATCAGGACCAAACTTTTGTGTCCGTATAAGCGAGTGTCCGTTGTATGCGCAGTCGTTATATTATTGGGAGTCTACTTGTATTATATTATCTAACATTACCTGGAACTTTCTAGTGTTTCAAAATTTTTAGTTTGATTAAATGTTATAATAAATGTATACATGACAGTGTGTTTTAAACCTAAACAAATAAACAGATCAAACTATCGTAATAGTGCAATAGTATCGCAATATTTAATCCCCAATAGTAATAGTATTGCAATAGCTGTTTACCCAATAGCAATACTATCGCAATAGTGAAAATTACCAACAATAGTCACCCCTACTTGTAAATAACTTAAACCTGACAGTCTTCATCTGGAAATGGAGACCGTTGTATTATACAGTATCTGGATAAAACCAGACTTTTTTCTATAAAAATAATATGTAGGTGAAATTTACCTTTTGTTATCAAGTACAGGGCATGGATCATTCACTGTATAGACCGATCAAGAAACATTAATCGATTATCAGGTCACCCAATGAAAAAATTGACCCGAAATCTTAAAAGGGTTACGTGTCCGGATAAGCAGTGTTGACGTTCACGTCCAAACGACTCAATATTTTGAGCTGAAATTTTGAGACAAGATAAATACACCATGCCACTATATTTTGGTCCATAAATTTCATAAATACTCGGACTTTAATTTTTGAGACTCTGTTCTTATCGGGATTGTCCCTTTAACCAGAACGATACTGACTACAAGAACAACACTGACCAGAATAGACAATAATTATCTTTATATTAACCACTAACATCAATCTTGTTACACTTTGAATTATTTAACATTGCCGAGTAGTTATAGAAATACACCTTCAAAATGACAGTAATATAAAACACTTCCTCAGATTTAGAGATACGGTGATTTGTTTGTTCTTTAGTTAGGCCTCTCCATATACTCGACAGCAGCAAATGCGCTTTTATCAAAGCTTTAAATGAGGCCATATTAAAATATTTACTGTTTCATTTTAAAGACGGTTGCGGGTTGATGTTATGTAATTAAGTATATGTGAGTAATAAAACCCATCAGCAAGAATGAATAATGGACTAACTCATACGAAAAATATTATTACTACTATATAAGACGCATAAAGATAGCGGAGTGAAATCAATAGAAATCAACATAAACTGTAAATACCCATTAAATTAGAAAGTTTAAATTTAAAATTCTACTTCTATCAAAATGGTTTTATTTAATGAAAATTCTTTTGTACATGATCCTTACTCTAATATTATTCTGGAATATTGGGTTTTAAGCAAACCATGAGTAATATCACACAATAAGTAAATTACAATAACATTTATCTATAAGCCTCAATCACTACATGTATGTCTTTCTTAGAATTGCTTGATTAGCTGATAGGCTGTTATTGTGTCATCTAAATTCGAGGGAGATATAGACAAATAATCTTTCTCCACTTTAATTATAGTGTGTGATGAAATGGAACCTATTCTTATGCAAACACTGTCAAGTTTTATTGGAATTTGTCTAAGAAATCGGTAAATCACCTAATAAAAAAAATGCCATTATTGCCAGCATGTATTAAATCAGAACTTTTCACAGAGAATAAAGCTTGATATTTCAGGGAAATATGAATTCAAGTATATATATATTCTACATTGACTTTCATCACTTACAACAAGGCAATAACACTGTACAATGTACAACGTTTATTTGCAGACGAAAAATTCCAAATTTCAAGTGCGTTCTTCCTTTAACCCATTTAACCCTGAGCCAATTAAAAGATTAGCTGCCCTAACCCTAAGCTCATTGAACCAACAGGGCCCCATCTCCTAAGCCAATTAGAGGATTATTGTTAATCCTAATACCCTCTACAAAATTGCAAATAATTTAAAAAATATTTTTTATACATAAAAATACTCTGTTACAAAAATGTTCACATTGCCGTGTTCTTTCCAATGATATAAAATTCAATTTTACAAAGTAGCATGTATATTACTATAAATAATATTGAAAAGCCAGTTCCACTAAAATTATGACTTTTCTCTATCATATTGGCAAAATAATGTGAAAAAGTATCCGTTACGATTTAAAAAAAAAAATAAAACAAAAATATAATCCCTCGTGTTGGCAGCAGTGTTCTAAGTAAATATAAATATAACTTTTAAAAAGAAATATCACCCCAAATAACGGTCACTTCATCGCCTACGGCATTTAACATTTCTGCCTTTCTTTGGATATATGACGGGAATTGTCGTTTTCTTTGCTTCACTGCGTCGAAAATAAAAATATATATTCGAAATCTTCGACAGTGTAATATTCCCCTATTTAGCTTGTGTTAAACCCTAAAAGTTTTGATTCAATTTAGCTTTCCAAAGTCTAGAATTATTAACCGTAAGTTTCGTGTTGTCATCTGTTTGAGCGAGCGTATCCAAGATGGCGGCGACTCGCTTGATCTCGGCTCGAGTATACGCATTCTTCGCATCATAACGTCCAAAAAAATAATAAATAGTTGATTTCTTCGACATTATCATATTCCACAATATACCTGGCAGTAAATCATAAAATCTGATTCTATTTCACTCTCAATATCGTATAATTATTAGCCGTAAGTGACAGCGTGAAAATATTGGAATAGTGCCAAATTGAATGACACGGTGTGAATTTTCACCTCTGACCTGTTACGTAAATACTGAAAGATCCGGTGTTGAAACATATCTTTTTTATTGGATGATTAGCGAATTAAACATTCCTTTTCATCGCGGGTTTTACTTTTATTACCCAATCACCATTAATTAATGAAATAGAAACAATAGAAGTAAGTTGATTGATTTCTCGCTTGGGTTCGCTAAAGCCGTTGCCAAGTATGAAGGGTCCGCGAGTTGATTCGCTACCGTCAGGCGCGTGATGCGAGTTGTTTCGCTACCGTAAAAAATGGGTTAAAGAGAGAGAGAGAGACAGGGTTTAATGTCTACTCAAAAACAAATTAGGTCAGGTCAGGACTAACATATGGTTTAATTTTATTTCAATAATTTGTTTGCGTGAAGATGTCTTTAGCAGTGGGAGGTAACTGGTGAACTCGGCGAAATATGGCAAGGCTGGACAGGTGAGACTACTCACCGTCACGTTCAACAGTGGAATCGAAACCATGCCAGTTGACTCAATGACAGACCTCATAATGAAACATGCACATGCTAACCATTCGTCTATCCAAAACCCCTTCTTTAAAGAGCGTATGTCTCTATTATTTAGAGGGCAGTAATAATCGGAAATCTTTGAAAAGCAATACGATTCTTGTTGCATAACCTTAATTTGAAGTTAATCAGATATTAACTTAAGCCTCTCAAGCATCCACAAGATTTTTCAAAGTAATCTAGGAACATAACTCTGACAGTAATTACCGGAAATCGTTCAAAATCAATAAACTTCTTCCTGTCTTGACTTTGAACACTGTAAAAATTTACAGTCAATTAGATATGAATTTTAGCCTCTAGAGCATCCCCTAGCAATGGTGGACACAGGAGAGACAATAATATGCGTCCAAATTTCAATGTGAGCGTATAAAAATGGGTCTACTGTAAACAAACATATCAATGTAGTACGAATGTGTATAGAGTGATTTATATTCAACTTAATATATTATTGTAATTTCTAATCAATTATGTTCAGTAAAATATGTGAACAGTCAAAATTTCACGACAGTTGTTTAGTCTTGCTTAGTCCATTCTACACAGTTTTAAATCATTAATTTGTCATTTGTGGATCAGCATTATTTCTTGCAGGATATGGTTTTCTTTGATCATTACAAATAGAATACATTAATTGTTTACTGATTATAAAGTGTTCATCTTCATGTCATGACTATTGGATATTACGATCCCATATTTCACATCAAGATAACATCAATATTGATTGATCTAGAACAATATCGAATTCTCATTTTTGTTTTTAATTTTGAAAATATGATAAAAAAATAATGGGTTTAGATCCTTGAAACTTTGTACCATATTCACAAACTTTAAATGTTAAAATAACTCTAAAGACAACCCAATACAAAATTTACAATCTGAAAGAGTGATTATATCAACAATGCCTTTATATATATACATATCAAATTTTCAACATAGACTGTCATAATGGTGCCACAAAAAAACAATGAAACTGACAATTCTAATTTTTATCCCAAATTAAACTGGTAACACAGAAACAAAAAATTATACAGGATAGTACCATAATTCCAATATGAAAAGACCCAAAAATCATTTCAGTGTCATAATTTGAACTAACTTTAAAAACAAAGATAATCTAAAATGAATTAAAAAAAAGAAAAGAAGAGACAGATGTATACAACATAAAAGAATTACTTTAAGATAAACATATATATACATATAGTTTCACCAAATAAACATGAGGTTCGGTAGGACATAGGGAATTAAGAGAAATAGATGAACTTTTGACACCACTCTATTTGAATATACTTACAATTTTTCTCACTGTGGACTATTATTAATATTAAATAAGGAATGTTTACAATTGACAAGGAAATGTTTATAAGACAAACAAACTTATCCTATTAATAAATTTTCAAAAGAGCACTGTGTATATCAAGCCATAATAAATTGTCGTCATTAATCAGCCATTATTAACCATCTTAATTATTAGATAATTTGCGCTGGAGCTCTTACATGTAACTCTCACAAAATACCATTGCATGTTTATGCCTCAATAATGTAACGTAATGTAAACAAATTTTGTTAGCAAGTCATTTATGAACTTACATTTTTCAAATACTGCATCTTAGTAATATAGGGGTTTCAAGGGTATACTAAGCTGAAGACATGGGAATAGATGTCTAAATAATATAGTTCGTATAAGATTTGAAGCTAAAATCAAGTCCTACATTAAGCAGAGTTAGTTCTTTCATAATGCCTCTTTAATCAATGTAATTATTGCTATTTGTAAAATTTATGGGTATCTATGTATTTTTAATTTACCAGTGTGTAACTAAACTTTGAAGTGTGAAGATATTGTGCTGACTAACTTAAAGTTAGGGGGGTTCCTATTACTAGAATTGAAAACTTAGTTTAAATCACACCGACATTTCAATATTTACTCCAACTAAAAAACGCACTCTTTTAGATGGGTGTGTGCGGATTACTATTCATACATCTTATTCAAAAATCTTGTAACAAGCACATATAGTTTTAAGTACATAAACTAACAAGAAAACTTTTCTTTTAGTCCCCCAAATATATCTTGTTTTCATTGTTATGTTGCTATAATTTGCAAGCCTTTTTTCTTTGACCTAGTTTAATAAAGTAAACTTAAGTTACATCCGCTTTAATATAACACAATGTAAGTTAATATATGCATGATCTTAAGAAAAAACATAGTCAAGCTACATGAAATAAAGGAAGCTGGCTATAATATTTTCATTAAGTAATATAATTTGCTAGTTAGAATGCCCAATTATAATTAAATTCTCCTTTGACAAATATGTTGGAAAGAGGCGTTAGGTTACATCTAATTAGTTATATATTGCCTTCAGGGTGTTGATATGACCTAGACTTAAAATAACTTAGATATCATAATGAACACAAATCAGCTGGACATACAAAGCGGTGGATATATAGATATATATATATATATATGAAACATATATCAAAACTTAAAAAATTATAATTTTTAAAATTTTAAAAGAATCATAATCTTACCCTTTTCTGTCTCTTTTTATGTAATTCTGCTTTTTTATGCTGGAAATCTTTTTCCATTTCTGCCACCCATAATTCAAAGAAATATCCTGGATCTGTGTAGAACTTCATACTCTGTTTACCGTCTTCTCTGTAATAATATGAGGAAAATTGTTGGAAAAGTAATAATACAATAAACCAAGGAAGGGGTTAAAACCTACGAAGAATGGAATCAATTCCCTACTTGTCGGTGGTTATGGCTGCCAGTCTAGTTGTTTAATTAGGGGTCACATTGAATATTGATCTTATTATTATTCAATAAACATTTGATTAAAATAACATTTCATAGCTTTTCAGTTATTGTTATTCATATTTCATAGGGAAACAAAATATTTCAATAGTTTTAACTGGTTTAATAAATAATCAGTCCAAAAATAAAGCTCGATAAATTATTTGAATGTTTTGAATGGTACAAAAAACTAAGATTCTGTTTACATCCAGTTGTAGGGGCATGACACCTCAAGAGTCCCCCTCTTAATGCAAATCAAAGAAACATAGATATTAATTATCTTGACTACTTCTCTACACTACTAACAAATGTCTGAGGAATTTATTAAAGAGAATGATAGAAAATAAAATACTAAAACTTTACTGATGTTAAATCAAAACTGAATTAACTGTTTGGTTAAATAGACGGTCAAAAGCAAGAATATAAAAGCTTTTGTAGTCAGGCTCCGATGGTTTAAATGGGTGAACATTACACATAAAACGAACCTGAATTGATCAAGTTTATCAAGTGCTGGAGGTTGGGTACATTTAGTATAAGTCTCTAATATAGACCGGGGTACTGTATTACGCGATATTACTTGTTGTTCTTTAGATATAGAACTCTTAAATGGTTTCCGTAAATGTATGTCTTGTAAAGAAACTGAAAATAGAAAAAAAAAGGTCATTTTCTGAGTGTAAAGTAATACTTAGCAGGAGCAATAGAAGTAATTTAATTATTATATTAGACATGCATGATTGATTATGGTCCATCTATTCCTCTTGAAACCTAGTTACAGTAATTTAACTATAACATCAATCACTATTTCTGAAACTCTCAACAAAATATATACTATATTCGGGTTTGTATCTGACTACTTAGTAAAATAACAATCAAATGAATTTTTAGCCAGTCACAGATTCTACATAATATTACTTGATATAGATACATGTAGATCTATATAATATAGCAATATTACGACCTCTGGAAAATTTCATTTGTGAAGCGAGAATTTATTGATCCTTCAATTCCATAGTATGAGCGTTTCCCTTTTGAGATGAAAGTGTTCCCAAGAAAGCTCAACTGTCAACAATAATCAAATGTAGCACATATTACCTTCTTCCACAGTGGCATTTAATTGGGTGACTTTGTCTCGTAGATTATCTATACGATGCTGTAAATGACTGGATCGAGTAAACACATTAGTTGCCTCCTGGGTAAGCTCCATAAACATATCCTCGGCATACTTACTTAGTCCGCTCAACTGTCGGATAATATTGGATAAAGTATTATTAGTTACACATTCTAGTTCATTCTGTATGCTGGGATCAACTTCAATCCTACTTACAGCCACCGGCTGAATTGTTCTTGTAAATAATGGCATTATGGTCGGGTCCTACATTAAGACTGAAAATACATAAAACCATACATATTATTACACTACATATTATTACATTGATGCTGTTAACTTACGTAAAAAGATGGGCTTTATATCCAATATTTAAGACACAAAATGAAAATTTTAAAATTGGCACACGAATAGCATGACTCGATGAATGAGGCTAACTATATCCAAGGGGAGAATACTACCACTGTAGACTGAAATAACCAGATGCCAAAGACTGCCATTCAATTTGGACTCTTCACGTATTTCACCGAATAAAACCGATTAGAAATCACTGAAAGGATTAAATGTAAACAGTTTACATATACATGTACGCTCATATTAAATTATCACATGCATTGCCTTCCATTTGTGTTCATTTCTAGGTATATGTAGAGTTACCATGTATGTACATCCCGGTTTTACCGAGACAGTCTTAGTTTTGAAATTCTTTTCTGCCTTTTTCCGCCTCATCAGGTAGTTTTCAATTGAAAAAAATAACACGAAACACATAAACTTGTGATTAATGTATACTGTGATTGCAACAAACACTCAAGCTTCATCATTTAAATATAGTTCAGTGCATGATACAGGCCTAAAACAGGAATTAAAATCTGCTTGCCTGTTTAGAAATTGACATTTTATTTGTTAATGACATAGAGGCTTACAGACTCGATAACATAATACAAAATACAATACATTTTAATTAAGATTTGTAAAATAATCTACAAGTTGACAAATTGATATAATGCCCGTCAATGGTTCGTTCAACTACATGTACCATCACAAAATGACGGAAAACATATCTACTGGCTTCTAGAAATGAAAAAATTCTGGGGGTGCATGCTCCCATCTCCTCTAACAAATTATCACCTTCAGCACTCAATATATAGCACTCAGTTACGTCACGCCATTCAGGTGCTCCATGCTCATTTGTTGCTTTTGTCTGATCAGAGTAACAAATGTACAGGTTTTTACAATGAATAATCTGGTAACCCTACTTCTAGGTGCTAAACAATAGAGATTTAGCTCCTGTATAAGAAATCATTTATTGTAATTTTTTGTAAATTAATCTAAGTAAGTAATCCAGCCAGACAAATTCAAGTTTGAATGCCATTCTATATTGTTACATGAACATTGTATACAACTGATACAACAGATATCTGGTATGTTTCAATCTCTAACATTAATACATTAAATCTATTTTTTCCTACTTAGATTCAACCATATGTTTCTAGTTACAACGTATACATGTAAATTACATAGTACATATAGCTTGTAGGCGATCATTGTTCAGCCATGTCTGTGTTCTACAAAGCTAGGGTAGTGGAAGTTAATTTGTATTAACCTTACTAAAATGTTGCCAAGTGGAGATGTTACAAAAATATCGACATTTCTGATGTGTTATTTCAATCAGAGATGGGGAGAATCTCATTTGTAGTTAAATATTTCTGGCTTAAATTTTGAACTAAATGACCACAATATACCTTGATTCTAAACGTTTTTGAAAACTATCAACATTCTACTAATCTACGTAACTCCAAGTAATGAAATATTCTCATCAATTGTGGGAGTGGAATACCAGAAATTTTTTTGTTTAGAGACTGTGTCACAAAGCTGCCGCTGGTCATCAGCAACATTCCCCCTCACATATTCTATCATTGAAAGAAAATCAAGAATAAAATCCACAAATCAATTTTTAAAATTTCAATTAAGTATTTCAAGTTATTCATATTAGTAATAATTTGAGTACTGGTACATTTATCTCTGATTATATGATTTGCATAACATTAATTTCAAACGCTGTTCTGCTCATATTTTTTTCGGGGGGGGGGGGAGATTCTTAGTAGAACAATTTATCTTAAAAGTGAAGTTAACTTCATATGAACATTTGTTTTGCACATCAAAAGTCAGCTGCAGGAAATTGTTTATATCCTAATGACTCTAAATGGAAGGAAATACAATTAGATATTTGCAGTAATAATTGATAAAACTTATTTCAGTACAAACTAGGAAAATTAAAGACAGATTTATATACATGTAGTCAGTGACTCTTTCCAACAACATTATTATGTGAATTGGAAGTATCGTGTCACTGGCAAAGCTAACAGATATTTAGTATTAATTAAGAGCTGATGACATGTTATTGGAGATACATGTACAATTAAATGACTACATATAGTCTTTGACATCATCACATGGTCAATATACCGATTTAACTCCCAAAACTAAAATTTTCTACAGCAGTACACAAAAATAAGCTGTCAAGCCAATACATGCACATGACAAAACTGCATTCCTATGGGCCTGTATTTATTAATACAAGTAAGGGCCAAACCATATTTACTAATACAATACATCAAGGTCAATAATAATTTCAATTCTGATTCCAATCAAGAATGATTATTGTATAAGTGTTATTGTCCACATATAAGATTTGCTTATAAAGTGTTCAACTAGTTCCCTGAATGGAAAACTGGAAGTCAATGTAAAATGGCATGTAAACCATTACAGCTGATAACTAAATTGATCTGTTGTAAGCCGGTGTATAATATGCTGAATTTTTACCGAGAACAGTAACTAAAATTAGCCAGTACAAAAATTTACCCCAACAGATGATGTTGAGAAAGTGTTGTCATTGGCCTAACTTATTTCGCACACCAAGTGATTACTGAATTACAATGTAGATACATGTACATCAAGTTGACTATTGAACTATTTTAAGTGGCCTTCAAGCTCTCTGGTGACTTTTATCATAATATAATTGGATTTTCAGATATGTGTATTAAACAGGACAACGCCAGAATAAACTGCAAATGTTCAATCTAAAGTATGTGTACATCTTGCCCAAAAACAAATTGTCTAATCAAATTGATCAATTCTAACATAATGATAGTCCACTGAAGTTTTCACTAGTTTCAATTCATTTTTAGGTATATGTATATCATAAGCTAACATTAAATTTTAGTTCTTATTACTGTCTTAATATTAAATACTGTTTCTGGTTTAATGTAAATAAAAACTTTTACTGCCCTTGTGTCCAACAGTTCTTCCATTCTAACACTAAAATAGCACAACAATTTGAATGTAAAATATTTCAAACAGATAAAAGTTTAAGCCTTTCTTCACAATATATTATTAATGTCTTAATGTAGCAAAGCAGAAATTAATATTTTTTTTAGTCTTTCTCATTCATGATTCAGGTCTGTTTTTACATGTAGATGTACCAACATTGAAATTCATTTCATTAAAATTTTCAGCAACCATTCTCCTCATCACAAATCCTTGCGTAGGTTTAAAACCCTTACTTATATCAACAGATTCTTGTCACTATGTTCATGTTGTTGCTAATAATAGAATGAAGTCAACGAGATGTAGGTGAATTATACCCATCTCTTTGTTAAACAGGTATTATGCAATAGCTAAATCTGCTGCCTATTGCAGGTCTTTTTTCTGTCTTCAAATCTTATTTAAATATATATCAGTATGCCAAGTACATAATCATCTCTGTGGGCCATAACACCCATAACCTCACACAGAATAAAGTAATTTCCCTGAAATTTTCAATATATTCATTTTCATTATCCTTTTTTGGACCTATTATAGCTCTTTATCTAATTCTTACATACTTTTTTATCACACGACTTGATTGAGTGAGAATTCCTGCATTATTCTCTGCCAAATTCTTTTTCCACTGTTCAATAGCAGAGCCTGCTGGGTATTTAATTCTCTCTGTGTTCTCACAACCGTTAACCAGTAGATCAACACATACAAGTTATTAGTGCTCATTACATGTATGTCTCTCAAGGAGATTGACTTCTCTTTAGGGATACCCTCATATCCTTGTCCCGTGGACATTTGGTGGATATTCTAATATTGTTTTAGCGTATCTGTTACAGGTTAACTATTTACCACCTATTAAAACTATGTATTATTTTTCAATAAATTTTCATGAACACGGTACAATGGTCATTTTGTTTCCGACATCTGATTGTATCAAATTTGCAAACTTTGACATTACCCAGTATTTATTTAGTAAAGGATGGAATTTCAATTTACATGTATGTATGCTGGATGGAAACATTTCCTATTTTACAATTATTCAAAAGAATTTGAACAATAAACCCATCTTATTTCAAAATCAAACATATATGTTTCCCCCCACTTTACTTACTATACTCTCAATTGAACTATATCTACATCTACATATAACATGTACATTTAAAAATTCTGACAGTTAGTTAAATGTACATGTAGATCATTTGAAGTGCCTGGTTCAGAAACATTCAACTTGACATGTTAAGGTATTGTTTTACAAATACATGTATATCTGGTAAATAAATATTCTGTGGAATTATGTCATGAATCTAACAGTATTGTACAGTTAGGTCAGTCAGTATGTCTCTTTCATCACTCAATCAAATGAATCATCATTCTATTCAACACCTACATGTACTTGTGTCGCTATATGTACCATGTGAACATTTAGGTCAACACAGTCGAGTATATAACAGATAATAATAAATAAGGGTAGTGCCTATGAATTAGTCAATAATCATTATCCAGTCACTTTCTGTTTCATACATCATATAGTGTAGGTTAAAACTTTAACCTATAATATGTACTCTTTGTATGCATGTGTTATGCATGTACATTGATTTAGCATTTAATTAAATTTGCAAAATAATTATAACGACAACGGATGTTTTAGTAATGTACCAGTATATGTACATTTAGTTCAGGAAGAAATCACAGACAATTTCTGTGTAACAGGCTCTTAGCAACTAGCTGCGACAACTACAAATGGTCAAATTTTTTTTGTGCAGACAAGCTTCCAAACTCACAACTGCAGTATATGTCTAAATATCCATGTGTAAGTCGTATTTACCAGGGTACTCTTTACTAAGAGACAATCATATTCCTGAAGCAATGGCCCGAGAAATCCCTCTCTGACCATTGCTGGAATAGCGTCTGTTTCTTGAACTTATGCGGGGGTGTGTCTATTCTTTCCGTTCAATGAAAGCTATCACTTAAGTACAGCAACATGGCAGTCCTTTGTTGAATCTGGGTCTTCCCTAAAACTTTGGACAGTGATTTAAGGTATTCAAAACGGTGAAAGTATGTTCGTTTCCAAACAGTATTGTTTACATTTCATTCGACTTGATAGCCTCGCTTGTCACGCAATTAATTTTACTGCAGTATTCCACTATGCACAGGTTAATTAGGCATAATAAAATCGTGAGTCATGACGTAACGTTATGTAAACATATTTGGTCCAATATTGGCAGCTAGTGATTGGTTGGTAGACGGACTACTGACAAATCAAAATTTAAAACAACAATATCCACTCATAATAGCAGTGTGTAGTTGGATTACCTCTAATCAAACGCAACACTGCGCGGAGTATGAGAGACAATAGGCCAGAATTATTTCATTGCGTTACATGAACACTTATATTTTATATCAATGTGTAATATGTTTGAAGTTGAAAATATCCATCAAGGACCATTGTAAATAGGTTATTTTTCTACATTTGAGCACTACTCTGACAAAACCTGAGAGAAATGGAAATGTCAATTCAAATTCAATTAGTAAGTGTGCAACCCTTAATTAATTTAGCAGGATGAATATCTTACAACAAGAAGAGATTCAGTGCATAACTGATACATGCATTTCTTCATTACAATAACTAAAAATATACATGTACATGAGCAGTGCAGTCTCAATCTGGTCAGGTACCTTACAAATGCTCATGAAATAATATGACTTTCTATATGTCAACAAGAATTATCTATTTATTTGCCAATAAAATACGAGTACCATATATCTAAAAGGGGCATCCCAAAATAAAAATCAATTAAGCTTTAAAACAACTTCAATTTTGTGTTATAATTATAATATAATCAAGCCATTATTATTAAGCCAATATACTCAAATATTTTTAAAAGAACAATCAGACAATTCTGAAATGTGACATTTGGTTCAACCCGTGGTCATTTGAATGATTTGGCCGTTTACTGCAGTTTGCCTAAATAAAATCTAAATATTCAAGACAAGAAATCTTTTCATACATAATTACCCATTTTTTTCATTATTTATAAATTGATAATTATTATGTCCTTAAATAAATTTATAGTATCTAGTAAGGTATCAATATGAAAACTTCTACAATAAACACCCCTGTCAGATTCAACAGTAAATGCAAAAAATTATCTGGATAATCATATCAATGTGTACTATGTACATGTAGAGTGTGTAGTACGGTAATATTCAAAAAATAAAGTTTCTCTATACATGAAATTACCACAAAATGTAAATATTTTACATATTTTCACACACACAAATATATTTTTACCAATTTTTGAGCTACATCAAGTATTTACTTTTCATAAAAGTTGTATTCAGTTCAGGTTTTACAATGTTATTTAACAACAAATATTTTAAATTTAATAACTTTTTATATCTGGTGTGACTTTAACAGTACGGTATGTCCATTCAATTATAAAATTTATCTAAACAGAAAGCCTGTGCAAAATTAGATACATGTATCTATCAAAACTAAACTCAAGCTATTTTAAACAACATATTTGTTTAACATTATTTAAAAAAAGCTTTCTCAAATAAATTTCTTTTTAAATTGTAGAAAAACATCACTTTCAGTATTGTTTTCACTGATCACCCAGTCCAACTTTGGGCTCTAATATGAATTATTGGTTGTCGTGAAATACATCAAATTGTGTAGCACTGTTTGCAGCATCCCTTGCAAACTTCAATATCGTGAAAGTTGAATGGACGACCTTTTAATTGGACTGAATCTAAGCAGTGAGATAATCGTATAAAAAAGGACTAACAATTGAGACTCTATTAATGATTATGCAGTCATTGTTTTTTGAGGCGCGCGATCGCTCTCGAGCGCCTGCCGCGCACCTGAATGTCGGCCGAGGGGAGGTTTTTCTCCCTCGCCTTAAAATTGAAAATCGCTCTCCATATTTGTAAATCATGGACATGTATTCGATCTCCGCCATGCTGTCATTGTGGAATTAAATTATTTGGTCTATTCGATTAGTATGTGATCGCACATGGTAATAAAATTCCGATGAATATGTTGCTAAAAATAGATGGCGCCAATGCGCCATTGGTTAATTTAACTGAAATGAAAAGTAGAACACTCGCGAGACGTGAGAAATTACGAGAGATGGCACGTAAAAATTTCCAATGCGAGTAATTTCGGAAGAAATAGATTATATTTTGATGGAATTTTCAAGCGTTTATGATTATATTTTGAATGGGGGGTTATGTTTTTTAAAAATAATCATACAAGCTAAATATATTTAGAAATTTCGACAAGTATTTCTATTGGAATACCGTAAGTAGTTATATAAACGATAGCAGAAGTTTTACTTGACCGTACGACTACGAAAGAATGCTATTATTTAGCAGACGATGTATATTATCAATTATGTATGTAACCAGGAATGACATCTTGCACCAAGTCATTGATCTTCAGAGCCATTTTCCATATACAGAAAACTAATCACTCTTCTTAATATCAGATCACTCTCCTTAACGTCTAAATCACTCTTCTTATCGAAACTGGGAGAGCTTTTTTAGGAGAGCGATTTTTTCAATTTCTTCATTAAGGTGAGCTTTTTTCGGCTCTCCTCTAAAATACAAAAAACAACGACTGATTATGGAAATGGTAATTAACAATTGTGAAAATTAACTGCGGACAGAGTTTCCTCAGCCAATTACATGTACATGTATGGCTATTTCTTGTTAAAACTTCAAGTATTCATAACTTAGTCCCAAATAAATAAATTTCAGTGGAATTTTTAATATTCATTTTTCATTATCTAATTTCATCATCTACTTTTTAACTATTAAATCAAGAACAGTCAACTCAAACTTTTACATAAAATATCTTTAATTAGATTACATTTTAACATGGATTTAACCGTGGAAAATTTTATATTTTCCAAAACATGTATATAATGCACACAGACTTTACACAAAAAAAGCCCTCATAAAATTGGAAAAGGGTAAATCGCTCTCCTAAGAAAGAAATTCAGGAGAGAGAGCATATTGTTAGAAGTGGGATAAGAACACAGTTTTTGAAAGCAACTGGCCAGAATTGGGTCAGATGAGGTTGGGTAACCAGGGATGTAGCCAGGATTCACCGAGTGGTGGAAAAAATTTACAGAGGGAAGCGAGGACAAAAATTTTTGGGGAGGGAGGCGTGGTCTTTTATGAAAATTCACCCCTTCTTGGTGTATTTTCAGAGCATCTGCTGCCTTTTGTATTTGCTTCAGTGCAAATCAAATTTCCTTTTACATTTATATTCAAATTTTACCAAATTCACTTAATTTTCATCAATGATACAGACTCTGCCAGGGAGCTAAAAGCTAATTATAGTTATTATTATTATAGTTTACAATACACTGCAAATTAATTTACTAAAAAAAAAAGATCTGTTTCAAAGATTCTAAGTCAAAAGCCTTTCGTACTTGTATTAGTGATTAGTGTAATACTAATAGTGGATGAGTAAATTAAATTACTAAAAGAAAAAAAAAAAGATCTGTTTCAAAGATTCTAAGTCAAAAGCCTCTCGTACTTGTACATGTACATGTATTAGTGATTAGTGTAATACTAATAGTGGATAAGTAAAACAGTACACTCGCCTTGTCGCCTAATTTATTTTTTTGTGGCAAGTGTAAATAAAATGGACTGTAGCCCAGGTGTCTCTCGGATTTAGTTTAGATTCTGTAGAATTAACGTTAGAATGAGTACATTAAAAAATTGGTCGTAAAACTGAAAGTACGACACCATTTACGACATCCAACACTTTAACATTGAAGTGCCGTAAATTGGTCTGATTGGCTTATTTACGGCAAATATACAAATTCAAAGACCGTAGAATTGTAAATTGAATAGACCTACACAACTTCTAAATATAAATAAACAAAATACCAATACTTCTTTCTTTAAACTAATTCAGGGTGAAAGGGTCTACTATGGCACACAAAATTAAATTATGCCGTGGCAGAGATTGTTTGCCTCGGCTTTTACTATGACCATGGCCTTGCCGTGGTAAATTTCGAGAAGGAAGAATGGGTTTAAATACGACTGGGTGGCTTTCCTCGCATTTTTCTTGGTGCTGGGCAGCAATAAATAGTGCAGGTGCCAGCGCCCAGTGCTGCCCAGCGTGGGTAACAAAAGGGTAAATAGAAGCTCTTGTTAAATATGCATGTACCAGACTTCAACCAAAATCATTTTTGGTATGAAGAATGTTATATTATGAATAGGTTAAAATAATATTAGAAAAAGTTCAAACCAGTAATATTCCTGAATAAATTACTGTCTTTGTTTATTTGATGGATAAACGGATATCATTAGTCGATCGAAATTAGGATTTTTCAACTACGGCCAGCATCAGAAAATGCAGCCCAGCCAAAATAAGCTGATACGACACCATGGCATTTTAAAAATAACTGTCAGCATGTGTATTAAATAATAATGAATAAAACTAAAATCATATTTAAAACTAAATCTAGCAATGCTGGTTTTTTAACCTAATTCTCACCGATGTATGTCACAAGTTATCAGAAAGCATTGGAGATCCCCATGGAAAAATACATTATTAATGTCTGTTTCTTGGGATATTTATTTTCTTAATTCGGTTCGGTTTATAATCCAAAATTTTATGCAAGCCGAAGCCGGTTGTCAATAACGAACGATGGCTTACTCTAAAAAGTAAAATGTCTCCATGGCTTGCTCAATAACTATGAATGATTAGATGACACAAAATGTAGATTTAATCTTTGTAAAAAACATATTTCTGCTGCATTCTGAAACACATCCAACTTGAAGGCGCACCTAAAATACAAGCATGAGAAAGAATATAATTTAACAATTTTGAGTCAGGTTTAGTGTTTAGAACAACAGATCAACACCCGAAAACGGCAACGCGTAAGTTCTGTTTTTAAGTTTATAGACGAGAAATGAAAGACCACATGTTTCGATTTGTTGTATTGGTATCATTTTGTTATGCAAATTTAATTTGGTGTTCGACAATGATCATCGGATTTGGTTAAAGTCATATAACAGTAAAAAAAAAAAACTTGTTGTTTACTATCTACATCAATATTTTTTCTGGCTTCCAAGTATTCCTATAAAATAACCATAAATCAGTACATACATAACACAGTGTTTAAATGAATAAACAAAACCAAAAACCGAAACCGAAACCGAGGTTTTTTGCCTCAGAAAAAAAACGAAAACTGAAACCAAAAGAAAATTTAAAAACCGCACATCACTACCATGCAGATCGAGATATCTTTATTCGTCTGTGGCTTATTATTACAATGGAAACTTACTGGACCTGTTATGAATTACTCTGATTATGAACCAGATGGCAAGGGTATCCAGACAACTCATCCCAAAGACAACTCATCCCAAGACAACTCATCCCAATATAAGACAACTCGTCCCAAGCTAGAAGACAACTCATCCCAAGTCAAAAGACAACTCATCCCACTATAAAAGACAACTCATCCCAACTTTAAAACAAATATTATAACGTTTATTAAAATGATTTGAGTAAGTGTCAAAGTTGGGGTATTGTATAAAAAAACTGAAATCAAATATTTTAAATTAACTTTTTAATATACAAGGACTTTTTATTTTGTGTTTACCAACTTTCAACCCATGAAGTGTAAATACATGTAATTTAATTTAATCAACCTTTCCATAATATATAACATATATTGGATGTTAAATCTGTAAATGTCTGATAGCTGTATGTCTGTGAATCAGTAGTTTGCCTAAGGTAGGGGGCTGTTCACTGTGACAGGTGTGAACAATGGCAGCATAGAACTTGTAATACTGGTAAGACTTTAATGTCAAGTAATGAGTAATGGAAGATTTCAAAAGTAATGAGTAATGGAAATGTAATTAATTACATTCCAAAAATCATGCAATGGTCAATTACATTTCAATTACTCTTCAATTACATATAAATATTTACATATGATAAACATCAAATTTAATAGCAACAAAGAAATAAATTAGGTTTATCTGACACAAATCCAATTCATTATTTTTTTTAAAAAGATTTAAATCGGTTTTAACAAATTATAAGAAGGCATTCAGCATTTTCTTTTATTACTTTTTATGTAGGATTCTTCTTTAGACATGTGACTTAAAAAGTGAATCTTTGAGGAAAAGATTACTTTATTAATCAAAGATTAAGTGTTAATTTACAGTCAATCATTCAATCAATCAGTTAGATTAAAAGACAATAGTTTTACTTCACTTTAATCTTAATCTCAAGGTAACAAGTGACAAACCAAAGAATGGCTTTCAATTATCTCATTATTTTATGGTTACTTAATATATTAACCATCATATATTTTGTTATAGAATCATGCTTTATAATTCATCAGTTATGCAATATATTATAGACAAACTATTTGGATTGATTAAGAATCTTATAATATAAAATTACTTAAAAGAAAATTCAGTTAATCAACACTTTCACGTTGATATGCCAGAAAATATAATTTAATAAATTGTTGATGTAATAAATTCATATTATTTTTTAGTGATTAATTTGTGGTATTTCTTTGTAACTTGGAATGAGTGTGGGGGGGGTTAAAAGTTGGGATGAGTTGTCTTTTGACTTGGGATGAATTGTCTTTTGACTTGGGATGAGTTGTCTTTAAAAGTGGGATGAATTGTCTTTTATTGGGATGAGTTGTCTGGGATGAGTTGTCTTTGGGATGAGTTGTCAGGTATTCATGGCAAGTTGATTGTCCTTATTGACAGTATTTTTATTTATCAGTATATTTTTCCTGATTATTTTCTTTACGGGGATTCAATTTAGACACTGAGGCTAGGTATGAAAAGTGCACCTTGACTGACATCCAGGTGTGTCCAGGAGTGCAAGAGCGCTCCTGTTTAATTTGCATACTTTTACTCAGTCAATGAGCTACATATGAAATCTAAATGTAAATACATACGATCAATTAACAGGTTTTAAAATAAATACATTGTCTTAATGATTTTAATATAATATTAGCAAAAATTTCTGAACTTGTTGCAAGCAAAATTCTCACCACATCAAACCGGGAAATGGGGTTAATGTAATGTCCACTCGACATCTCACCACACCGATGGTGATGTTATAATTTTCCATTTTATTACTTAGGTCATGTGACCCAGAATTACCTGTATGCATAAACAGTAAACTGATCAACAAACTTAAAACAGTCTATCTTATCTACATGAACTGAATAATCTCATCCACGCCAGAGTCTCACTTCTCATTAGACTAGGCACTGCATCATTCATCATGTAAATAAAAATGTAATGGCAGTAATGAGTAATGCCAAAATTGCTTCCAATATAAAATGATAGATCATAATGTTAACAGTATAGATCTGTTCGAAATAATAACCAGCTGTCATGCAATAAATATAAGTAGACAAATAATTATATTTGCTCTTTAAAGCTACAAGACACCGAAGCGTATTAATACGGACGGTATGTGTGAAAATAATAATAAGAAAGAAGCCATGAAAGGGTCACACCCCAGACGATATGCAACAACACAAATTTATTTGTGCTAATAAGAAGTTGGCAAGATAAAAATTGTATAATCTTAAATTCTTACCGCACGACTCTATATTGTCACATAAACTCCTTTGAAGCAGTAGCTGTCCAAATTCATAATATTGGAGAGAAACATTATAAAGGAAGTGTCAAAATGGCGACATTATCGTAATTTCTCGCAGGTGCACGAGAGTTAAAAAGAAGTAAATTTACAGTAGATCAATGTTCAGTAAAAAACGTAAAAAGTAAAGAATTTGGTGGATAACATAAACATATCTTTTTTATCCGTAGTGTAAATAGTTAAATGATCTTTTTGGAATTTAATATTTATTTAATGATTTATTGTCCAATCAGAACACATTTCGCTAATTTCATCGTTACAGGAAAATGGCAGCGATGTTGGCTTTAAAAACGTACGACAGTGATTCAAATGAATCTACTGACTCAGAAAATATAAAAGAGACGACAAATGATGATTCTTTTTCACATTTAAAGCCTATTGCCACAGACAGTTCTATTTCCAAAGCCATAGCACTTAATGCGGCACCGGTTGTTGCGTCTAAAGTAAATAGTTACCGTACTAATAACACTGATGTTTTGTTGGTTCTATTTCAGAATCGCACCTCTACCAGTTCCCGGGGTCGTAGAGACTTGAAATTTTCAGGGGATGTTCCGCTGGGTTAGCGATAACCTCACACCAAATTTTAGCAAAATCGATCTATAACTTTTCATTTTACCGACCTTTAGCTTCTCCGGGGAGATATGTTTATCGGTACGACGCCATTTGCATTTCTTGACAATTTAGACTCGAATAACAAGACACTCAAACGAACTCCAACACTCGGCGCCCCGTGCCTGGTGCTGCCGTTCATAAAAGTAATAATAATTTTCGTATGTTTTAATTATACGCCCACATGGAAATGTGGTCGTATATTGCCGTCGCCCCCGACCGTCCGTCCACCTATCGTCCACAATTTCTTGTGAACGCTCTAGAGGCTAAAGTTAATACCCGACTGACTTTAAATTTATGCACAGTGTTTAAGGTCATGAGACGAAAAAGCATATAATGGATATTGAGGTATATCCGATAATTACTGCCAGAGTTATTACCCTTGATCTCTTCAAAAAATATTGTGAACGCTCTAGCGGATAAAGTTAATTACCGATTGACTTGAAATTTAAGCACACAGTTTTAGGTCACGAGACGAACAAGCCTATTAATTTTCAGCGATATACACTAATTACTGCCAGAGTTATGGCCCTTGATCACTTTGAAAAACCATGTGAACGCTCTAACGGCTAAAGTTAATAGCCGATTGACTTGAAATTTATGCACAGTGTTAAAGGTCACGAGACGAAGAAGCCTATGGATATCCGATAATTACTGCCAGGGTTATTACCCTTGATCTCTCAAAAAATTCTTGTGAGCCGTCTAGCAACTAAAGTTAATATCTGATTGACTTTAAATGTATACACAGTGTCTAAGGTCACGGGACGGAGATGCCTATTGATTTTCAGCGATATCCACTAATTACTGCCGGAGTTATGGCCCTTGATCACTTTGAAAAATCTTGTGAACTCTCTAACGGCTAAAGTTGATATCCGATTGACTTGAAATTTATGCACAATGTTAAAGGTCACGAGACGAAGACGCCTATGGATATCCGATAATTACTGCCTGGGTTATTACCCTTGATCTCTCAAAAAATTCTTGTGAACGCTCTAGCGACTAAAGTTAATATCTGATTGACTTTAAATGTATACACAGTGTCTAAGGTCACGAGACGGAGATGCCTATTGATTTTCAGCTATATCCAATAATTACTGACAGAGTTATGGCCCTTGGTCACTTTGAAAAATCTTGTGAACGCTCTAACGGCTAAAGTTAATAACCGATTGACTTGAAATTTATGCACACAGTTTAAGGTCAGTTTTTCGACACTTGGCCTTTTGGTACGACCTTCACCCCATACAATATTTTAAAGGCCACATTTTTGACTTGGACCACCGACCCTGACCCTTGGTCGTGTCACACACGGCTCGGTCAGAAAACGGTCAAACGTTAAGGGCCTGTGGTTGAAGGGTGGTCTATGGGCCTTGTCAATATGAAAGTCGTGGGTCAAGGCAGGGTTTGAAAGGAATAAAATCATGGAGAGCTCTAAAAGCTGCACCTAAAATTACAAATTCAGAAAATCGCTCTCCTAAAAACCTGACCTCAGATATTCTAGGAGAGTGAAGAGTCGACTCAATGTTTTCTGTGACTTAATCCTTCGTATAATAATACAATAGCCTACATCGGTCACTTTATATTTACTTCAAAGTCTCAATCTAAATGTAGCTTTTTCCCCCAAACAATATTGAAATAAATTCCCCCTCATTTAAACAATACTTTCATTAGAAGCAATAATCGCCATATCATGGAATTCGCTAAATTGGATATACCCGGATGTGTAAATAACCCGGAGTTTCCCCTAAACTTTCAGAATTCGTCTGCTCATTATAAATGACTGATAGATGACAAAAACGTTTGTATTTCTTATTCGGAATCAAGGCTACATTATTTTAATAATAATAAACAATTTACGAATTTGTGATAAGTTATTTAGGCTATTAAATTTTCTTTAATTTTTGCACGCGAATTGACAACGTATTGTCCGCCATGTTGGTATTGGTCGCTCTCACGTACGCAATGTTTTGAATCGACTCGTGCTCATTTTATTTTGGTTCCTCCACATACATCGGCCTATCAACCGTATTTCGTCAATCAGAACCAAGGCTACATTTTTTAAAAATTAAGTACAATTTATACGTAATATGAAACGTTTTATTATTAATTAGACAAACAAAAAACCATCTATCGCAACATCGTATGGTTTTGACTTTTGAATACGTAACCCATTCTTGGTTACGACCGTGAAAATAAGATTGTTTCGATACATTTCAATGCCGATTACTGTCGTTGTTTTTTGTATTTCAGAGGAGAGCCAAAAAAAAAAGCTCCCCTCAATCAACAAATTGAAAAAATGGCTCTCCTAAAAGGTTCTCCAAGTTGAATGCTTTAGAAATTAAGGCGAGTGATTTAGAAATTAAGGAGAGTGATCTGATATTAAGGAGAGTGATTGGTAGATAAATGTTAATAAACCCTCAATGAATTTGTAAAGGAGAGTGATTTTCAATTTTAAGGGGAGGGAAAAAAACTCCCCTGGGTCGACATTCAGGTGAGCTGTAGGCGCTCGAGAGCGATCACTCGCCTTAAAAAACAATGATTGCGATTATCGATAGCAAAATAACTATTGATACCCAACACAAATCGGTGACCATACATGGCCGTGGATAGTTAAAAATCGGCTACGAATCTGCGGCCAAATTGTAAAATTCGTAGGCCATGCCGCCGAGGCCGACGGCGTGTCAAGCCTTGCTTGAGGCCGTTAAATAAAAAAGATTATTTTTACGAGAATTTTATTAAAAGCAAAGGCGTTCGCGTTAATTCATTTAAAAGGTTGGGTGATATTTTAAAAAGAGAACCGTGAGTTAGCCTTCGGTACGAGGAGCGTTGTTTATAAAATTCGGGTGCGTTTAAAAATATGTACCTGGGTTTCACTTTAGGTGCATGGTAGGTACCCGAGCGCTTTCGCGCGCCTTTCGTTTCGAGCCCTGTCAAGGTCATGTTACAGAAAACTGAACTCAAACTTTTCACCACGATCTTCCATATTGATCTTTCGAACACAGCCCCTCCACGTTTGACCGTTTTCTGGCCAAGCAGTGTGTGACAGGACCAAAGTCAAGGTCGTTGGTCCAAGTCAAGATTGTGACCTTTAAATATTGTATGGGGTGAAGGTCGTATTCCAATTTCAAGTGTCCAAAACCTGACTTTGAAAAGTTTGAGTTCAGTTTTCTGTAAAATGATCTTGACCCTCGACTTTGACCCAGTTACCCTTTTGAAGGGCATCGTTTCTGCTTTAACCTCAAACATCGACCTTCATAATACAACGAGAATTAATGCCATGGCAAACATAAACGTAAAGGCCCTGGGCTCAATGGGAATTTTGGGTTCAAGGTCAAAGTCGATGGCACGGTTGGTTAGCCTTGATTACCGGAGGTCACCACGACCTTTAATATTGACAAGGCTCAAAGACCTCTTTTCGAACTCGGGCCCTCAGCGTTTGGTCGTTTTCTGACCGGGTCGTGTGTGACAGGACCAAGGTCAAGGTATGTGATCCAAGTCAAGATTGTGGCCTTTGATATATTGTATGGAGTGAAGGTCGTACCCAAGGTCAAGTGTCCAAAAACTCACTTTGAAAAGTTTGAGTTTAGTTTTCTGTACCATGACCTTGACCCATGACTTTGACCCTGCTACTTTTTTTGAAGGGCATCGTCTCTGTTTTCACATAGAACATCGACCTTCATAATGCAACGCGCAATAGGGCCATGACAAGCATAAACGTAAAGGCCCCGAGCTCGATGGGAATTTGGGGTTCAAGGTCAAAGTGGAGGTCACGGCTGGTTAACCTTAATTACCAAAGGTCACCACGACCTTTCATATTGACAAGGCCCATAGACCACCCTTCAAACACAGGCCCTTAACGTTTGACCGTTTTCTGACCGATCCGTGTGTGACACGACCAAGGTCAGGGTCGGTGGTCCAAGTCAAGATTGTGGCCTTTAAAATATTGTATGGGGTGAAGGTCGTACCCAAAGGCCAAGTGTCGAAAAACTGACCTTAAACTGTGTGCTTAAGTTTTAAGTCAATCGGAAATTAACTTTAGCCGTTAGAGAGTTCTCAAGCTTTTTCAAAGTGATCAAGGGCCATAACCCTGGCAGTAATTAGTGGATATCGCTCAAAATCAATAGGAATCTCCGCCTCGTGACCTTAGACACTGTGTATACATTTAAAGTCAATCAGATATTAACTTTAGTCGCTTGAGCGTTCACAAGAATTTTTTGAGAGATCAAGGGTAATAACCCAGGCAGTAATTATCGGATACCCATAGGCTTCTTCGTCTCGTGACCTTTAACACTGTGCATAAATTTCAAGTCAATCGGATATTAACTTTAGCCGTTAGAGCGTTCACAAGATTTTTCAAAGTTATCAAGGGCCATAACTCTGGCAGTAATTAGTGGATATCGCTTGATAGGCTTGTTCGTCTCGTGACCTAAAACTGTGTGCTTAAATTTCAAGTCAATCGGAAATTAACTTTCGCCGTTAGAGCGTTCACAAGGTTTTTCAAAGTGATCAAGGGCCACAACTCTGGCAGTAATTATTGGATATAGCTGAAAATCCATAGGATCCTCCGTCTCGTGACCTTAAACACTGTGCATAAATTTGAAGCCAATCGGATATTAACTTTAGCCGCTAGAGCGTTCACAAGATTTTTTTCGAAGAGATCAAGGGTAATAACTCTGGTAGTAATTATCGGATTTCCCTGAAAATCCATTATATGCTTCTTCGTCTCATGACATTAATAAACACTGTGCATAAATTTGAAGTCAATCGGGTATTAACTTTAGCCTCTAGAGCGTTCACAAGAAATTGTGGACGACACACGGACGGGCGACGGCAATATACGACCACATTTCCATGTGGGCGTATACTTAAAAATATACGAAAATTATTATTAATATTATGAACGGCAGCATCAGGGACGGGGCGCTGAGTGTTGGTTTTCGTTTGAGTGTCTTGTTATTCGAGTCTAAATAGTCAAGAAATGCAAATGGCGTCGTACGGATAAACATATCTCACGGGAGAAGCTAAAGGTCGGTAAAATGAAAAGTTATTGGTCGATTTTGCTAAAATTTGGTGTGAGGTCATCGCGAACCCAGCGGAACATCCCCTGAAAATTTCAAGTCTCTAAGACCCCGGGAACTGGTAGAGGTGCGATTCTGAAATAGAACCGTTTTGTTTACATCTCTCTCTCCCCCCTCTCTCTCTCTCCGTAAATATGATCACCATCACCTCAAAGGCTAAAAGACTTTCTTTGAACAAATTTCCTTTGCAATGAAGATATACATTTAACAATTGCCTATAAAACGACCATGGTTGGTTCCTATATTAGCAAAACAAGTAATGAAATTAATGCATAATAACACTCTACCTGCTACCCCCACCTCTGTTGTTGTATGGCTACTTTGGAGTCCTTACCTTCTATTTTTTTATGGCAATTCTTCTTTTATAGCCTTATTGACACAAAATTATAATAATCCAACACTATTTTCAAATAGAATTTTGCAATTCAAAAATATTAACCGTTGTTTGTCAATTAAGTTTACAATAAAGCCAAAGGACCTAAAAAATTAGTATGATTATCTACTTTGAAAGGTTCAAAAAGAAAGTAAATCATTTTGACACAGTTGTGGATTAGATGAAGAATACCTTTACATTTATTTCTGTAAATCTACTGATGAGCTAGTGTAGAGTGAAACCATTCAAATATGTAACTCCAATACAAGGGCTAACACTTCCATAGTGGATGGATTGCTGTAAATTGTAGTGGGGAACATTTTTTACTCTCAGATTTAATTTGACAGTTTATGAAAGAATGCCTTGTGTCCAAATATATACCCATGGGTAAACTGATATTTACCTCTAGTTGTTAGAAAACTAGCTACATGTTTCAATAGATATCTCCAGTAAATTGATGACTTCCTTGACTTAAGAGTCAGTGAGTGTGTGCTTCACAAAAAATGCTTCTATTTGCTTTCTTGCAGGATGATGTACATCTCACAAGAACTTTTGAAGCTGGAACAAAAGAAGTTACTTTCAATCCAAAATATGAAGAACTATATGCGCCCAAGGTCTGTATATTGTACTGATTGCTGTCATTCTACATTACAGATATAAAGCATTTTCATGTCAGATATTTGAACAAGTAAAGACTTTTTATAAATGTAAAACATAAACGAATCTTGATGTCACTTATGCGAGACTCATTTGAGTTTGACTATTGTTACTTTTTAACACAAGAATTATAAAACTTACAAAGGTTGTGATGCAAAGCTAGATACATTGGAAACAGTGTTTGTTGAACTATCTGATTTTGGCGGATATCTTAATAAAATGGATCTAACGGTAAAAGACAATTATACTCATTTGTAGCTTTGTTGTTTATTACAATTTTAATATTCAAAATATTAATTATAATATTTCATTAAAACTAGAAAATATTTCGAATGAAGGAGGCCCAAACAACATAAAAAAAGGTTTGTGTTCTTTCGGCCGTGCATATTTTTATAGGTACGGATACGATTGGGCTTTGTTTACCCTTACTAACTCGTTCTTTCCCATTCAAGAGTATACCTTCTTGAAAATGCATTATACAACACAAGGATACTAAATTAAACTATAAAACATAAGTACTAAGTCAAATGTTGAACTATCTGATTTTGGCGGATATCTTAATAAAATGGATCTAACGGTAAAAGACAATTATACTCATTTGTAGCTTTGTTGTTTATTACAATTTTAATATTCAAAATATTAATTATAATATTTCATTAAAACTAGAAAATATTTCGAATGAAGGAGGCCCAAACAACATAAAAAAAGGTTTGTGTTCTTTCGGCCGTGCATATTTTTATAGGTACGGATACGATTGGGCTTTGTTTACCCTTACTAACTCGTTCTTTCCCATTCAAGAGTATACCTTCTTGAAAATGCATTATACATCACAAGGATACTAAATTAAACTATAAAACATAAGTACTAAGTCAAAAAGTGTCCATTGATTTCGTCAAATATTTTTTCCCGGATCACGACATGTCCGACGCTGAATGATAGTCTACCGGAACTCTCAATGTAATTGGTATTATTTATATTTTTGCTTTATTAAAATTTAATACAATCTTAAAATCAATGATTTCTTTCGAAAATCAAAGTATCGGTCTTCAGAATTCGTCAAGATGTATAGAAATTGAATAGAAACAGGGATAATTCTACATAGTGGCTATTGTTACGACGAGTAGTCCTCGGCCGATTGTTAAAACGATACTTTACGGGCCATCCATCGGCTATATTTGGGTTAGGGTTAGGGTAAGGTATAGATTGAGAGTTCCGTGTGTACAAATTTGCATTGCCACTTGATTCCTAAAGCTGGTGTTGGGAAGATTCGCTTCCTGAAGCTGGTGTTGGGGAGATTGGCAGCCATTTTGGAATTCCTTCTATTTAGCCAATGGAGTGCCTTGAAAGGCATTGTCGTAACAATAGCCTGAGGACTATTGTTACGACTCGTCGTAACAATAGCCACTGCCATAATTCTAACGGGTGGAAAGGTGAGCGAGAAGTCACGTGACGTAAACCAAGCTCCGTATCGGCATTTGCAAACTTTGTAGAATGAATACTCGATAGTTTATAGCAGTATTTTTTCATAAAATATCGTAAATAACATAAAGAAGAAAACATTTTGTTCAATATTTATGTTCAATATCACCCAGAAAAATCAAAACCGCAATATATATCGCGGTATGTTCGGTTTTTCGATATTTTTCTGAAGACGGTATTTTTCACGGTTTTTATTTTTGTGACGGTTTTATATTGAAATACCGAAATATCGCCCAGCTCTACTCATTTGTATTAATATTTCTTTGAAATTAGAACTCTGGAGACTTTCTAGTTTTGCTTACCATATTTATCATTAATGCATAGATGTCTATTCAAAAGAAATATATCTAAATTTTTGGGTTTTGTTTGCTTCATACTTGATGATAAATGCCATTATGCTTATTGATATTTAAGGTTGGTCCTGAAAATCCCTTCAAAACTAATCAAGCCCAGTCTGTTAGAAATACTTTAACAGGTTATGTTGAACCAGCACATATAAATAATTTCCATTTTGACAACCAGAGAAAAACATTTACAAGTTATGGTAAGTAAATTTAATAGGTTATCAACAAGTTACTCAGTATATAGAAATATTTGGTGACTTGACCATGCGTAATGATAGTCCACCTAGTAACTAAATATTAAACAATTATATACCTTCTAAGTTTGTGGGGAACCTTTTCTATAGATTCTCTTTGAATCGATTGAATGCAAAAACCTTCTGTCTGCCAAAAAAGCACAATCACAAGTAGTTTGTCTAGATCCAGCACCATCTCATTATTCCAAGTAATACAAATTGATATACATATATTCTACTTTGGTTATGCTAAAGGTAAATCTCAAAGTTTCTAAAATTATAAAGATATAGAATAAATCCCACAAGTTTTTTCACTTATTTCTAGGAAAATTTGCCAATGATGTCTCTAAATTAAATATTTAGTACTCTTACTTACAGTCCAGGTATCGTCAATGATTCAAAATTGTTAGCAACACATAGAAGTTGCATTTTTTTAACACTTCAAATTAAAATAAAAGTATGACTGTCAAACATAATTTATTGTCAGTGCATGGTATCAGTGAGTTAGAAAATACAAAGGTTAGGAAATTTAAAACTTTCTGTCTTCTTAACAAAAATTAAGCCACTTGGGGGTTTATTAAGTGAATTAATTCTGATATTCTGAAAAGAATACGGTAAGAAATAATTTATTTCACTAGATGAAAGAAGTCCATATTTCCTATTAATTGCTGTAAATTATCACATGTATAATGTTTGTTTTTAGGGTATGCTCTAGATCCTAGTGTTGATATTCATCAAGTAGAAGAAAAACTTATTGGAGATAAAACTGCAGCTGAAGATAACAAGGGTATGTTTGTATATAATATGTGAACTTTTTTTTAATAATTTTGTATCTGATTGGCAATTTCGGTTTTATTTATTGCACAGTTAGAACCTTGGTTAAAATTCAGATATTTAATGCATATTAAAGAATGTAATTAAAAGAAGATTACAATTACAATTCAATTAATATTTTATTTTTTTTATAATCTTACCTTATATGTATCAAAAGCATGTCAACTGATCGCACTAAACGTGTTAGAATAACATGTATATGCTTAGGTTTTTAAAATTCCCACATTTTACAATAAACCCCAGCCCTTGATTCCAATAAGGACAATATCATCAACATGTCTTTACAGGATTGACAGTATTTGAACAAAAACCTAAAGAAAAGGCATCTGAAAAACGGAAAAGACAGAGAAACCCTGATGCATCTGATATTGAGGGATATCTGGGGCCATGGGGTAAATATGTGGATGAAGAAACTATTTCAAAACCTAGTGAGGTAAGAGAAAAATATGATTATATTTTAATTGCTTATTGGGTAATTTTCGAAAAGCTCTTTAACTTTTTGATTGGGTTGATATGATGTGTTATTTTGATGAAGTCAGCGTTAATAGTTTGTCGAACACAGAACACACAATCATTTATATACCGGTATACAAACATTGGCTTTTTTTTTTATAAACATATTTTATTCACTATGAATGAATGGGAAATTGGGGAACAGGCAAAATGCCTATGTCAGACCCCTATCCCTATTTACAATGATAAATTATATACTAATAATAAAAAGCAGTATATACAATATATACAACCCCTACTTAGTTGAATACACATAAAGTATTATAGTATGTAATAGTAATAATATTAATAACAACAACAATAATGATATAAAATAATTTAGTTAAATAATAATATAAAATAGTTTAGTTAAATAATAATTAAAATCGTTTAGTTAGATTGAAATATGATTGAACTGTTGTAAAGATAAGGTTATTAATTTCGCTCGTGGAGTCATGCAGGCTGTAGAGTAGAGTTTTGCTATTCTTATACTCATCAGGTAATGTAGAAATGGTTAGTTGTCGAAAAGTATTGAAATTTGGACAGCGTAAAAGATAGTGTTCGCTATCCTCGAAAGGATGACCACAATTGCAAGCTGGATTTTCAGAGATGTGTCTAAAAAACATGTGACCATTTAAGTCACTGCACGAGAGTCGTAGTTTGCTGTGGATAATTTCAAAATTCCTAGAACCAATGTACATTGGCTTCATCGACTAAACATTTTGAACAACCACAGATTGTCACCCCACAGAACAAATCAATACAAAATTATGAAGAAATCAACCATTTCATTCTTGGCTAAGATCAAACAGTTCTAGCCATTTAAATATTCTCTGCTTACAATCTAAAAAATAAAAACCTACATTGAAATATTATCATTTATTAATATTTGTTGTCTGTTATTACGATGGTGATTTCTACTATTAATAGTTATCACAATTTCTCTGTTGTCATTATAGGAAGAACAGAAAGATTTAGATGAAATTTTAGCCAAAAGAAGTAAAATGGGTAAACAAAAGGAAGAAAAAATCTCAGAAGAAAAGACAACTTTACACAGTAAGATACTATTAATTTTCAAGAATCCAGCCATCAATGATTTAGCATTTCTAATAAAACTCTAATTAAGCTTTCATATTTCATATGAAAGCTTATTGTTTCTGTTAAGATTATTATTTTCTATTATTTTTTTTTTTGTGTGTTTTATCCACAAATCGGATTTCTCAGAATCTAACCATAGGATCATCCTGAAACTTTTACCTATCCCCCCAAAAATGGGTGATTGCTGTTGATTAAATATATTTTCAAAACGTTTTACGAATCCGGAATCACCGAATTTTATGAACGAATGCATTTGACCTACAATGCTGTAACTTTGTGACTATTTGACCTATTTTACTAAATCTTTTTTCTTTGAGTACCTTGAAACAATTACTTCAAGTTTGCAATTTCAGATTTTCGAATTTCGAAAATTCGTCACTGTGATTTTGAACCGGAAGTTTAGACAAATTTGACAACTTCTTTAATAGCTGTACGATTTTCATGAAATTTAGCATGTAAGTAGATCTTACTGATACGACTTCAAAAATATGATTAGAAATTTTCTAAATTATCTCCCCTTGGTGAAATTAAGGATCAAAGTTTTCAAAAAAATCGTCGAAATATAGGTTAGATTGACCTAAAAAAAAAATTTGATACTAGACAAGTAATTACTGATTAGTACACAAAATATGGAGTTTGTAGATCGAACCCGGAAGTGCCACCATCTTGAAAAGTGAAAAGTCCCTAAGGCTTTTGCGATATTACACTGATAGACGTGGGAGTTATATTTTCTGAATCCTTGAAGGATGGCCTAAAAAACGTTCAGAGCGGAATTTTGAGTTAGGTCAACTGATGGTCGCCATTTTGAAGTGAATATGAAAAATAGTGAAAAATCGACATTTACAGGCTTGTAAACAAACACAATAGGGCATAGTATGTTCAATGCGTCTCCTATGTCTGAAATTAATATATTTTAGGATAGCCGGGATACGGGTCGAATTTTTGGTATTTGACTATTTCAAAAATTCGAATTTTGCCTTTGATGTTTTTCGTGCCGACAATGTTGTTTACGAGTGAAAAATGACATTAACTTTTCTAGATTGTGACTGATTTTGATGATTTATTTTTTCTTGTTCGGATTATTTATATGACCCATGACATGTGGCAGGAAGTGACTGTGAATATGAAAGCTTTAATATCTGCTTAGCAGATCTAGTTTTCATCCTAAATGCATTAAAGATACATTATTTAATAGCTAAAACTATCTATTTCAAGTCTTCAATCGACTTTAAATGTCATGTAAAGTATTATTTAGACATTTATTCACATGCCACGCCTACAATCATATTTATAGATCATTGAATAGCCGAGATTTAAATGGATTAGTATACTTTGTGTTGATTGTCAAGTACCGCTACATCTATTAACACTTATCACTCAGAATAAAGTAATTTGAATGAAATTTTCAATACATACTATATCCATTTTATCTAATTTTGAACTATTTTAGCAACTATGACCAGCCCTTTATTTAAATCTTTCATAATGCACCGTTAATGAATGGGAATATTTTTGCTTTTAATTTCAGTCAAAGATGCCTATGATTACCAGGGGCGTTCCTTTTTACATGCACCTCAAGATGTTGGTGTCAATTTGAAATCAGACGATCCACCAGAAAAATGTTTCCTTCCAAAAAAACATATTCACACATGGACTGGTCACACGAAAGGTGTATCTGCTATTCGATGGTTTCCCAAAACAGCTCATTTACTATTATCCTGTAGTATGGATACTAAAATAAAGGTATGTATTAACCGTACTACTGCTGCAATCTTATATGGTTAAATTATTTCAATAGTTTTCAGTAAATGAAATGGACATACATATAGGAAACAATTTTATGGAATACAATTATCATTTGTTTGATAAAGAATATAAAACAGTATTCAAAACAGTACTTGTATTCCATAGAATTGTGTCTGATCATGTAGATAGTATAAGATTAACCATAGGAATTGAATCATCATTATCATTTTCATTCATTGATCAGAAGATTTAGTCTGTTGTTAGATAGTCATCTTGGTATTTATGGTAAAACAACCATTTTCACACAATAAGAGATGAAAATCTACAACCTATTTCAACCACACTAAGCTGATTTATATATTCTTCTTTTTTCAAAATGTATTTGATATTTTAAAAATGTTGTAAGTGTAACATACTTATTTTGTGTTTTAAGATTTGGGAAGTGTATAATGAAAGACGTTGTGTCCGAACATATAATGGTCATAAACAAGCAACAAGAGATATTAGTTTTAACAATGATGGTACAGAATTTCTTAGTTGTGCATATGATAGATATTGTAAACTGTGGGACACTGAAACAGGTAGATATACAATTTCAAATCATTATCTCACTAAAATAATGCAAGAACATTCATCATTAATGGCTAATATATTTATAAAAATCTTGGATCTAGATATTCTACAAATTGGTGAGGCTTACTGTAACAACAAACTTTTAAGAAATTTCAGCATACAAATTAATGTGAACTAGGTTTCTTCTTGAGCACCAAGATGAGTGTTAAATTTGTGAGACTTTGAAAAAGTGTACCAATGGATAGTATTGATAAGCTAATTATATTAGATGGGAAAACACATAGTCAGGAGACAGAAAATTAAATTGATATATTAAAGCAATCCCACAAATGATGAACAGAGACTTTAATTTATTGCAGACTTATTGTGTCCATATTTTTATTTTTCCTGGTCATTAGAAATATACTTAGAAATAAGTTTTGTGGTTTCAAACTGGTTAAATAATTGTTTTAGAAGTACATGTAACTATTTGAAATAACATTAATAAAAAGAAATACAGGTGTTAAAGATAAATAAATAATGGAGACCAGAACACCACATATTAATTATATTTAACTTAGTAAATTGACAGTATATACGAAGAAGAAAAATAATTTCTATTGTGTATTATTTATGTTATATAACAGGTGAATGTAAGGGAAGATTTACAAGTAGAAAGGTTCCATATTGTATTAAATTTCATCCTGATGAAGATAAACAACACTTGTTTGTAGCAGGAACATCAGATAAAAAAATAGTTTGTGTAAGTTGTCTTTCTATGATATCAAAGATTTTCTTAAAATAAAATTTAACATAATCTAACCCAGTATATACGTTTGATATACATGTACGTTCACAATGACTAGACCTCTCGGTCAAAAACGTAATTGTTAATTTAATTTAGGGATTAGCTTTGTTGATGATTTGTCTTTGTTCACAATTCTTTGTTGAGATATAATTTAATATTTTATATGTTTTGGTCCAGTAAGCCAAAAATGGAACTAATCTATTAAATTTAAATGTATTGAGGTAATCAGGTAATGAATTTCAACGCTTTAATTTGACCTTTATGTTGAACAATTTAAATGATAATATGAAAACTTTATATTGTTGATATTACAGTGGGATATTAGAAGTAATGAAATTGTTCAGGAATATGATCGACATTTAGGAGCTGTAAATACAATCACATTCGTAGATCAAAACCGACGATTTGTTTCTACATCTGATGATAAAAGTTTACGAGTATGGGAATGGTAGGTATATCTTTTGGCTTGAAAAAGGGAGTGGATGTGTTTTGTTTTGTCAAACCTTAATTGTAGTCAGGAACCTTTTGGTCCTAGACTCCTGGCCACCGAGAAGGTTTGCATTCAGAACTAATTCTTTGATTTCCTTGTAATGTAACTGTTGTTCTAAACAACCGTACAAACTCTTCAGTGTACTGATGAATAAAAGTTTCTTCTGCAGTGTGTTGAGATATCATTTTATCTTTAATAGTGGACAATTTAATAGCATCATTTCTTGTTACTGTATTGCTATATCTATATATAAACTATTTTGATTCCAGGGATATACCAGTAGATTTTAAATATATATCTGATCCATCTATGCATTCTATGCCAGCTACAAACTTATCACCAAATGGTTAGTGTTGAAAATTTTGTACTTTTGTTGAAAATTTTGTAATAAATTATAATCTATATTAATTCTAACACTGCATGGTTTTCCAGAATTTACGCTACACCATTTTGATTTTCTGTTTTTTTGGGAAAACCTGTAAACCATGTCCTTATTTCTTCAGAAAAAACAAATTTATACCAAAACCAGAATTTACATTTCCAAATTTTTAAGTTTTAAAATATAAACCAAAGAACTTTCACATAATTCATGTGGCTATTTGTCAAGTCCCAAATGAACAGAAATTCATATTGGCGCGGCTTTACAAGTATTTTATACGCCCACATTGATATGTTGTTGTTACCCTTGTCTGCTGGTCCGTCCACATCATCAACTATTTGTGGATGGTCTAGAGTCTAATGTTAATATCTGATTGACTTTAAAGATATACACAGTGTTTAAGGTTATGAGAAGATTCCTATTGATTTTCAATGATTTCCAATAATTACTACCAGAGTTATACCCTTGATCACTTTGAAAAATCATGTAGACATTGTAGAGGCCAAATTTGATACCCGATTGACTTTAAATTTATTCACAGTCTGTAAGCTGTATGGTCAGGAAATAAATTTCAACAATTTCTGATAATTACTGCTGATTATCCTCGATGGCCTCTAAAAATCTTGTGGACACTTCTAGAGATAAAAGTTGTCATCCAATTGAATTTAGATTTATACACAGTGTTTAAAGTCATGAGATGAAGAATCATATTGTTTTTCAACAATTTCTGATAATTACTGCTGAAGTTATGTCCCTTTTTATTTATTTCACTTTATTTAATATATGTAGTGCCCTGCCATTTATATTAAACAATTTACATCTTTTAATACTTACAGGTAAATGGTTGGCCTGTCAGTCTATGGATAATAAAATTTGTGTATTTAATGTGTTAAATAGATTTAAATATATGAGAAAAAAATTATTCACTGGTCATATGGTAAGTTTATCTTATAAAGGGGTGTTTTCTCATCTTGAAATATTATGCTATTGGTTTCTTTGATAATATCTTTATGGCTTCACAATATTCACTCACTAAAAAGTTATGTATAAGAATTATATTTGACAAAAGGCAATTCACCTATAGAGTTTATAAAATCAAAGCCTACCTCAACTTAATTATTACAGTTTCGTAGTTTACTTGTTAATTTGTTAAATGTAGTAAAACTTGTCATTTAATGTGTATTTTCATATAGAAACTTGTGTGAATTTTACCATTCACTATGTGGTAACATTCATTTAGATTGAATTTGTAATATTTTACTTCTATCCAAATGAAATTGGGTTTAACATTTTACTTTTCTACACCATAGTTATTCAGGATGGCCGAATGGTTAGCGTGCGTGCTGTATCATACAGCCTGTCATTGAGTCAATTGGCGTGGTTTTGAATCCCCGGTTGTAAGTGGAGTAGGGTCGCCTGTCCAACCCGGTTTTCTCCGGGTACTCCGGTTTCCTCCCACTACTAAAGAGTTCTACGCGCAAGCAAATTATAGAAATAAAATAAACCATATGTTAGTCCGGAAATGACCTAGTTTGTGTCAGTAGACTAAACCCCATTTCTCTCTCTCTCTCTCTCTCTCTCTCTCTCTGTCCATAATGCCCAACCAGGTACCCCCTGGCTTGTCAGCTAATGCTATACTCATGAGCTATTCACATGAATTCCATGTGCCTATTTTGCAACTACATGTAATGTAACAGCATGAATACACAGTATAGTAATTTATTTTTAATTTTCTATTTTAGGTTGCTGGTTTTGCCTGTTCTATGGATTTTTCACCGGATATGAGGTATGTGTATACATCTTTTTTTAAGGACCTGTGTATAAATACAACCATTTCTAAAGTATTTTGATAATATATTACTTTTTAAGTGGTTATTAGAAAGCAGGGGACCATTAAAATGGGTCTGTCACAATAACACTCCTTCTAATTGAAGTAGAATGTTCAAACTTGGTGTAGGTGTTTATTAGGTGAGCATTTTCTGCTTAAGCTAAGTAGAAATAAGCAATTTGTTTGGTTGATGCTTTGGTTCTAAGTGAGGAAAATTGGTGTATATTGTTATTACATCAGTACTAAGTTTGATAATAATGATGAATATGCTCCACTAAGGCTAAGCAGAGACTTCAATCTGATTGGTCAAGACTTGGGAACACAATAATTCTCCTTTTAATTGAGGTAGAAGTTTTAACCTTGGTGTAGGTGTCCATTTACTGGATGTTTTCATTATTTGAGATTTTGGAACATGATAACTTTGGTTCTATTACCTCGACTAAGTGCAATAGTGAGAATTTTCTGCTTAGGCTAAGTAGCGTTAAACAATTTGATTGATCTAGACTTTGGAATATGACAGCTCTGCTTTTAATTGTGGTAGAATGTGTAACATTCATCTAGATGTTCATTAGGTGAATGTCTTGACCGAGTTCAATGATTAACATTTCTATTTAAGTTAGCAGACTTTAGCAATTTCATTGGTTGATGCTTTGTGTCAAGATATCTTTGATGGAGAGTGATGAAACATATTTTGACAGTATTTTTTATTTTTTATCTTCAGTTATTTGATATCAGGTGATGCAGATGGCAAGTTGTATATCTGGGATTGGAAGAGTACCAAATTATACAGTAAATTCAAAGCTCATGATGATGTGTGTATCTCTTGTTTGTGGCACCCTCATGAAACCTCTAAAGTAGCAACATGTGGCTGGGATGGTGTTATTAAATATTGGGACTAGAAGTTAAACACAATATTTGAATAGACATAATACACTGTTTTAGGGTTCGAAGTGTGTTAAATTTACTCCACAATTTGTGTTTCATCTTCAATCAAATTGATACTAAACAACCTATTAATGCAAATCGATTTCAACATGTTATTCTCTTCTGTAACCATATAAAAGAAGTAGTCACCCTGTAAGTCAGCAATTCTTATGTCATTTATTAAAACTTCCAGAAGTCAGTCTGCATTTGCCGAGAAAGTTCATTCCGATTTTCCTACGTGGTTTCCTCTTGTTGACGATGCAGGACAGAGGGTTCGACAAGGACAGCTGTCTAGTCGTGCAAATGGACACAAAAAATCGAAGTCCTGTGTACACATTTGCGTGCATGAAAAGATCTGTTTGCAGTTTGAATTTTATATAAGAGTAGGCCGTTGTAACACTGCCCAGGCAAAATTTCCCTCATAGCACACTGTATGACCTATGCCCGTCTTCATTAGCCCAGTTTAGGAGCAGATCAGTAGGACGTTAAAACCCATTTCATTTCATTTCCAGAAGTCAATAAATTAAGAACCATCATAATACAAAGTTGGTCTTAATGTTTTTATGTACATTCTTCAACTGCCTTATATGATGTATCATGTTGGGTGGGTTTGTTTTACTATAAATGATGTTAGAGTGTGTATATATAATAAAGACTGTAATACATAAAATTTGTATAATTTGATAGTTTACAGTTGGTTCAGACAGATGTAAATATTTGTAAATATCTGTAAATAAATTTATATGATTAAAATAAGCCTTTGTTTTAATATGTTATCAATGCAACAAAGAAATTATATATTTTTCAAATATATATCTAAACTTTTTAAGCACAGAAATAAAATTGATATTTGGTATGGTCTTTATTATTAAAACTGGTCATTTAAACTTTAACATGGTTAACTAGAAGAGAAAAATTTGGGTGAAATAACTGCGAGCATTGACTTCCAGCTCTCATATTACTTGTAGTTATAAATCTAATTAACATACCAAGATTTTTTGTTTATGGTGATTAAACAAGACACAGTTTATTTGGAAAATAATTTGTTCTGTAATGGAAAGCTAAAGGAGAAATCACAGGGACTCCATGAAAGCGCATTCTGTCAAGGGGGTTATTTCCATCAATTATTAATTCTAAAATATGTTCAATTATGTCACTATATCTGTTAATGGGCTTGACAAAACTTGATTCAGTCATCTTGTATCAATTCAGACTGTTTTGGACTTGCCAGCCAGTACACCCCAAACCAAAGGTAAATTGTTCAGGACTTGCCAATCAATGGGCACTCTAAGCAAATGTAAATTATTCTGTGATTCCCACTGGCACTGGGGACTCGAACCAAAGGTAAATTGTTCGGAACTTAACATTGCGCAGTGCAATCAAAGGTAAATTATTCTGGACTGGTCATTGAGTACCCCCAATCAAACCTATTCTCTCAAATAATTTGACACAAAACTGATCCCAAGATAACAACAATGTACATTAACCTCCATGTGATGAATTAGTGCAAAGGTTATATCATATGTAAAGTGAAATGGTGGGGAGTACACTTGTAATGCACAGTAGAAGCATGTGATAGTCTTTCTAATACTGATATTGCAGAGAAGAAAACCAAGGATCATAACGCTAAACAAAACACACATGGTTTGTTCATTTTTGATACAAATAAGATCAGAAAACTCTTGTTTAAAAATATTTTATCAAAAAGGCCAAGCTCTATAAAAGCACAATGAAAGCAAAACAATCTTAGTCTGCTAATAACTTCCTACGAGGATTTAATGTCACTTAATTCATATTAAAATAAATGATCAATTCACAAATTTTAAAAATTATTCTTAAAGAGCAATATGGCAAAAATAAATAACGGTAAACAATAGTGTTTATAATATACAGAGTAAAACAAAAGTAACAAAAGTTTATACAAGATCTGATTTATATTTACATATATACCAATTCAGATTTGAATGTTATCGTTTGAATATATAAAACCAGACAAATATTTTTATCAATGTGTAAAATATGGGTATATTAAATATTCATGGATTAAAATCGAATATTTCAGTTATCAAATATTATTTGTGGTAATTAAAGTAGCATAGTATGGGTAGCCAAAACATTTCTGCCACAAGTAAATATATTTTAATTGTCCACCTTAGGAAATCAAATGTTTGAAATTTTAAAATAAATTCAGAATTCCTGTTTTTACAGGAGCGTTTAACGATGTTTTTTATTTGGTATTTGATGCAGTATTTAATGATAAAATTGACAATTATTAATAATTACTGCATTATTATTGGTGTTGGAGAAGTAATAATTTTAACATGAAGAAGCATTCTACGCAAAATCAAATCTATTTAACACACTAGCAAAGCCTAGTAACTAAACTAATCAATTAAAATTCTTAAAAATCTATTCTGGACCCAACAGAAAATTAATAATTTCTATAGTAATAGGAAAAATATCATCTTATTATGAATCGGCAGCAACAAATTGACTTACAAGATCTCGGTGTACAAATGCATGATTTATCTTTTAAAAAAATTTTTTTTATAGAAAATATTAATAAAATCGAAACTATTTTTCTACAAAGAAAAATGATTGAAATTCTATGTACAATTAAATATAACTGCAGGAGGCAACAAACATGCCCACTGTCAGCAAAGTTGTCAGCTCCTTGCATTTAAGGATGTCAAGAACTGACTGTTACTGTTACAAATGACTTTAATAAAGGATAGAAAATGGTCTTTACACAAGGTCAGAATGAATGAATTATCGGCTTGTCATAGGCATCTTGTTTACAAGTTGTGTGAAAAAAGACTCGAAACCTTCAGTCTGAAACATATGACCAGACCAGGTACAGTCACAACACAATATAACCACAACATCTTTTTGTTTAAAAGAAGTAGATAGAACTATGTTGACTGTCCTTAAAAATGGAGAAGTAATTCCTCAATTATAAACCATGCAAATAACATTAAATCAGATATATAAATTTATGTACGAGAGAAAAATAAAATATTTTCCTCATACATAAAACAATCTTCAGAACAGAGGTGCTGTCTCGCTCGACATACAACTTTATGCCAAAATTAAGATAGATTAATCCATATTCATTTTAAGTACAGCCTTTTAAACAGATACAAATCAAAATCTGCATTACTTAGTATGTATATATATTTATATATATATCTATACATATAAGAAAGTATTTTTTTTATTGTATCCATTTTAATTAATTTCTTGTGACAGGTGGCACTGTTGTTTAGTTTCTTGTGACAGGTGCCAATATAGGGAACTAAAATGGGAAACTTTATTGGAACTTGATCGAAATGGATGAATATTGAATTCAAATTTGTGTTTTTAATGTCAAATATTAAGGAAAATATTCCATATAAAGGCACAGTTTAGTTTGATTTTTATCCATATAATTTTTAAACTTTAAGGACGATTTCTAAGAACAGAAAGATAATCAATTCATCATAAGAAAAAACACAAATATCAATTTTTCATAAATACGTAAAATACTATATATAAATATAGAGAATATTATTAAAAGTTGCATATATTATCGAATATTTGATTATATCATAACGATAAACACAATAATAAATTCATTTCACATGCATATAAATCCAGGGGGTCGCTTTCAGGTGTTGAGGAGACTGAAACTTCATCAGCACATCTTGAGCTGTGCTTGTGGTGAAATAAGCTATCAAAACTGTAGAACAAGACTGTCAAGTAAATGCATCTTAACAACCAAAATATTAAAATTTCCCCTTCCTAATCCACATCAATCGATTCAAGTGTATGCTGCCTGAATGATCATAATAAATTAAAACTGACCAGGACCACAAAATTGTGATGTAAACATCAGAGAGGTAGCAACACTTATCGACACCCCTTTCTTCATATCTTCTGTCTTTAATTGTACAACATTAAATGACTGGGGGTTATTAATCAAATATATTCAAATTATTAATTTACAAATGTGTTTTCTATAAATAGATATATTATCGGTTTGTCTACAATAACTGGAATGTACAGTATCCATAGTACACGGTAACCAAAGTAAAGAATAAAACACAATAACTAAAAAAATGTTCCATGCTAGCTTTGACCTTTCCACATAGACCTCTCTATAATTTGTATGTTTTATTACTGGAGATACTTTTAAGAGATATTGTGATTACGGTTAGATTCTTTGAAATATCAAATTCTATTGCATGTAAAATGATTGAGCCGCAAGACTGACAAATAAGACAAATGATAGCTCTGAACCAATTTGAGACACAGACCTTGTTGGCCCACACCTTCACAAATTACCTAGTAAGGAAATTATGGAAGCGGTCATCCAATTATTCTAGTATTGATTGTGCAAAACATGTCCGTTTGTCCAATATCTAAACCATGCAATAAAAAATCGAGTAGAATCCTTGCCGCCTACATTCGGAATAATACATACAATAGAATTCCAAAGCAGTGCAGCATCATTGTTTTTTTTATAAAGAATTCTGTCATTCTAATGCCAGAAACAATTTTTTTTATTATCGAGTAGAGAAGAGTTTTTTGGTATTTAACCCATTAGGTACCAAATCATCCACTTGTAAAACTTTTACCTCAGTTGAAAACCACAATAGCTAATATTTGATATGTAATAGCTTAGAAGTAAAAATCCAGTGCAACATTATGATGTCATCATAAGAATAAATTTGCTAAATATCATTTGCAAATTTTGATACCTAAAGGTTTTAGTTTATACACCAATTTTAATGCTTATATACAGCAAACGTAGTAGAATAATCATCGGTTTGATCAATATCTATATTTTTAACCCAGGCTCGACAGGTTATCTGTATATAATGAAAATCAGGTATGGTGTTGAACTTAATCATAACTAATGGATGGAGGAAGTCTGTAGCTCCAGTCAAGTTTCGGTAGAAGTAAGTAGGGAAACCTTCTTTTGGGAAATATTGAATAGGGTCAATATCTCCAACGTATTTACTGCCAATCAAGTTTCTGTCTGCATCTGTCTGAAAAATAGTAATAAGAGAAGAATATCAAAGACCTTAAAGAAGCATTTTTCAAGCAATAAATCTGCCTATACAGGTCTTTCTTTGTGCCTTAAATGTTATATAAATTATCAATTAAACATTTATTAACTTACCAAGATCATAATCAACACTTGATGCCATCGGATGCGGGAGATTTTCAACATATTCAAATATGACTGACTGTTGATGATTTTGGGGATTTGGGTGAATGAATGGTTAGGGCGTACACGTTGTATCATGAAGTCTGTCATTGAGTCAAGTGGCGTGGTTTCAATATCATTTTTTTTGTGGAACAGGGTTTAATGTCCAGCTTTTGTATCCTGACTGGCTAAATGAAGAGGGGCATACATCATACAGAGTGCTATGACGGAAATTTTGCTCAGACAGCAGCACTACAACTTACTCTTATATTGAATTCCAATAGTCAAGGGTTCTTTTACGTGCATGCCAATGTGTACATGGACCTTGGTTTTCAGCCTCATCTGAACAACTAGATGTTCTGATTGACCACCGAGAATCACGCCAGAAAATCTCGATTAACTTTTCGGTCAATATAGGACCTCTATGTTTGTGATTCACCATGGCTCCTGAACTTATTAAAGAAACATTTGTATATGATACTTACTGTTCCCTCACAAGATATACCAATATGATCTGGAGACCATCTATCACCAAGGGTAAACTTTACTTCATCTTTAGTAAATGGTGCGGGTTTCACATGAGCTGGCTAAAAATATATTCAAGATATTACACATTCTATAGTTTGGTTATTAAATGGTTATTTCTCGACCACGTTAAACTAAATGTTTGACATCAAGGTTTGACATCAAGTTTGAAAAAAAAAAAAATAACATTCAAGTTTCCAAGTTTTAAATAAGAAAGTGAAATGAAATGAAATGGGGTTTAACATCCTACTGTTCTACTCCAAACTGGGCTAATGAAGAAGGGCATACATACGCCATACAGTATGCTATGTGGGAAATTTTGCCTGGACAGCAACACTACAGCCTACTCTTATATTGAATTTCAACTGTCAATGGATCTTTTATGTGCCCACCTATGTGTACACCGAACCTCAGCTTTTCGTGCCATCCAAACACCCGACCTCCAGGTTAGGGAGCAAGCATCTTAGCCACTGTGACTCCAGTTTAAATAAGAAAATACTGTACATATAATTTGTCAATTTCCTAGTTAGAAAGATTTCTTTTTTACTTCAATATCAACATTCACATCATTATACTTACCATTTTCAGGACAAAAAGGATACAGGGATTGCCAGCATGGTAGCCATATTCCTTATGAGTCGTACACTGATCTCCCAAATCAGCAAGGACAAATCGACACACTTTGTCACCCGGTGCATAATCTTTGCTGCATCTAGTATACACAGAGTTATTAATTTGGTGCATAGCATGGTAATCTGGTAAAAGAAATTGATAATTAAAAGACAATCTCCACAAAGCACTGATATGTTTACATTGATTAAGATTTTACTCAAAAAATAAAATGGGAAAACATGGATTACTTTAAGCAGGAATTTGTCTAAAATTGAGTTTCCTGATGCAGACTATGTTTCTGTGCGATTTTCTCTAGTTATTGCATAATGATACCTTATATTAACGAACTGTAGTACTGGTAGATAATTAGACCAAGGCCAACATGCCTCGCAAATCCATCATTGATCCTGCATTAGTACATGTACAAACTCTTAAGGGGGGCTTATGTCGACCTTGCAACTGAAAGCAACTGGCGTTTCTGCAACTGGGAGCAACTGAAAGCAACTGAATGCAACTGAAAAAGTCGACCTGAGCATCTCTTACAACTAGTTGCAGTCAGTTGCAATCAGTTGCACATGTTCAACTTTCTGCAACTCGTTGCAACTAGCGGCAACGAGTTGCTGTTGACATGAGCATTCTTGCAACTGGAGTCAACTCGTTTCCATGGAAATAACATCACGTGATAAGAGACATGTGTCATGTGACTTTATAAATAAGCAAATGGAAGCGAACGAAGACATCCACTTTTCAAATGTTGATGATGTCGACAATAATATACTAATAGAATTGTAGTAAGACCGACCATGCTTTTGTGTTGTTTCTTTTAAGTTATTCGCCATTTTGTTGATCACGTGATGAATAAATTAACAATCACGTGTTAAGTGTGATCGCTATCAGTTTCGAGTGGACATAAGCGCTCTGAATTCAGTTGCTCCCAGTTGTCCTCAGTTGCTGATATGATTGACATAAGCACTCCTGCAATTTAACTGACTGCAACTATGTTGCTTTGGGTTGCAAAGTTGACATATGTAACTCTAATAGTGTTTCCCTATTTAAATTTTGTTTATACAACATTGTGATATTCTTCATATATACTCACCAGATAAATATCCATTTAAGAAACTATTGTAGTGTCTATAGCTATTGTAGATCATTGGCCGGAAATTAATCAACACGGTTTCATCCATGGGGATTGGAAAAAACTGTAGTCCTGAATAAGAGAAAAACATATGGACTTAAAATAGCAATAGTATCATATATCATATATGACAATTTACAATTTGCTAGGATAAAAAACAAACTACACTACATCTTCCACGATCATAACTTCCCTCAGAATAAAGTAATTTGAATGAAATTTTCAAAATATTCATTTTTCAAGATTTATTTTTAAACTATTTTAACAAAATCATCCTCCTCTTTATCTAAATCTTACATATGATGTACCTTTAAGTTAGCCTTTTGTTATATAAGACTTGTTGTATGGTATTTCATTGTGTATCTTTATGTATGTAGGAAAGCAATAATTAGAGATGGATGCAGTTGGAGGATGGACTTACATATGCCCCATATTTGTCCTAATGCAGTGCGATTATTATCACTAACAATAAGATCGGTTATGTTAGAAGTATTGGAACTTCAACTATTTGGAACATAGAGAGCGCAATGGAGTTTAACATCCACTCGACACAATCTATGTCATTTGGGGCTTACAAATGGTTCAATATTCAATTTGCTTGCTCTTTATGGGTATTTGTCAGTGGGAGAAAACCTGAGGACCTAGAGAAAAACCATGAGATTTGACAGGCGGCCGTACTCACATTCCCAGGGAGAAGAGGGTGTGCGAAAATGTACCCCTGGAGAAACAGAATACAGTTGCAGATTGTCCCACACAAAATATCCTGGAAAAGTTAATGATACAATATATATATAGGTCACACATCTAATGAACACTATATATAATATAACAACTGCATACATGTAACTTATACAATGTTACAACCCGATTCATGAAATTATAATGTTTTTATAAATCATAGCCATAAATTTTAGGTATATATGTAAATCTTATTCTTTGTTACTGCCAATGCATCCATTTTATTGCATAGTATGCTTCACCATTGTGTATTTACCGCAGTTGTGAAATACAGCATTGTTGACATGTGAATGGAACTTGAAAAGTCTTTTAAAACATACCATTTTCCTTTGACATATATTTATCATACTGTGGTACTTTAGAGGCTGGTGAACTTCCATGGACGGATAAAGCGATAACTGAAATAACAATTACTAAAAACAGAATGGCTAAGCCAACAGCTACGAAAAGAAACCATGGCTTCTGACGGAGATTGTTATAGGTGTTTTTCAACCTGAATGGTCCACCTTCTTTAGGTCTATAAAACTGTATATTATCAATTTGATCATTATCAAACTCATTAAACTGAGATGATTTCGTTACTGAAACATAACCAGCCGACATAATGGCAAAAATTATTGCATCCACAGAATAAAAGATATAGTAATATCAAATTAATCCCAGCACACCTGAGTCAGGCAGGTAGATACTGTCGCCCCATCTAGCGTCGGTGACATACATTAATGGGTGCGGTCGGAAACAACTTGACAATCGTGAATAACGTTATATTTGCATTCAGTATAAAGGTTATATTTTTTTATTTTCAGTTCTGGCCAGATATCGCGTCATCTCTATTATAATACGGACAGGCTGCCGATCGACTCGTCTATTTACCGCGAAGACCGCAGTATTGATTAAAACTATATCAAATTGCACTTGTGAGGAAGTGACAAATTTCATAATATGAAAAAATATGGAGCCATACTGCACGCAGCGATCCATCTACTTCGAGGCGGAGATAACCGTAGACAGGCAGCCTAGGTTTGGGATGGAAATGGGGTTTAACGCCCTATACAGTGTGCTATGAGGGAAATTTTGCCCGGGCAGCGTCACTATGGTATAACATTCTTTTATCGAGTTCCAACTGACAAGGGAACTTTTAGGTGTGTGCAATATTTAAAATAGCATTACGCAAGAGCAAAATCTGCTTATTGCAGGTCTTTCTTTAGGCCTGAAATGTTATCTAAATAATCAATTAGACATTAATTAACATATCCAGGCCATAATAAACTCTTGATGTCAAGGCTAGCCTTCGATGTTGGCGGATTAAAATCCTATATGCCACTTAATGGCTGTTGATAATTAAATCAATCAATTGGATAATCGAGACTATGCTGTTTATATTAATGATTTGAGTAATTCTGACCGAGGCTATATGAATATTTCAAACGCTTTTTTCTCGGCTAATAGTGGATCAATTTGACTGAAATTTTCAGCAAATTACCTTTACCCTATCTAGTTTTTAACTATTATAGTGAGAACTGCCATCTCTCTATCTTATCTCCCATAATGTAACTTTAAGGGAGCTCGGAGGAGGTCATCAATCCCGCGCCACTGTAAAAGGGGAAATCACACCGGAAAATCCCGACTAACCATCCCGGCCAGTGCATGGATCGAACACACGACCTGCTGGCTACCCACTTAGCCACCGTGGTTCCGACAATTTCATTTAAAAATAGAATTATACAATCTACGAATGCCCCCCCCCCCCCCTGCGTTTGTGACCCCGTCAAGTTTTTTTGGTCATTTCAGGTTCTGCACCACCCACCTCCTAACCTTCATCGGGCCCGTACGACTATGAGTAAGCGGTACTACTACATTTCGCACTTAGCATATAATGCACTAAATAAACATCAATTCCATTAAATGAAACAGAATAAATATATATATTTTTTCATGCCCCTTATCAGCCACCGTACAATCATAATATTCAAACTTTATGTCAACTTGCATTAAGCTGTTTTTGGCAAAATAACGAACGACGAACAACTCTAGATACATTATAATAGGCATTACGGCCTATATTATAATTATCTGGGGCGCGGGGTAGGGTGACCTACCTTTGCTTGATCATATTGCGGGACATTATCCTTTAAAAAAAAAAACCAATCAGTATGCATAACAATGTTGATATAGTTACTTCACTTTTCGACATAGCAACTATCGAAAATCAAACCATATAATTATACACACAAGCGCTTGGTTTGTATTAGTGTGTCATATGATATATACACTGTTAGAAATTTTAGAAATTTATGTAAAATTACAGAAATACAACTGTTTTTTTTACCTTAATTGTCGGTATATTCTCCACAATGTAGTAGTTTTACCTAGTGTGGCGTATTTTTACGGAGTTTCGTGTATGTTTACGGGGTTTCATGTATGTTTAACGAGTTCGTGTATGTGTACCGAGTTTCGTGTATATTTACCGAGTTTAGTGTATGTTTACTGAGTTTCGTGTATGTTTACCAAGTTCGTGTAAGTGTACCGAGTTTCGTGTATGTTAACCGAGTTTTGTGTCATTTTTTATAATAAACGGTGATGAAATCAAAAACACATTCAGAAGCGGTAAAAATACATTCTTACATATGTAATATTTACAAACTGAACCGGAAATAAATAGGCAAGCATGTAATTTTACAGATGTTAAGTTTATTCACATTTCTTTGTAAATTTACTTTTAGGTTAGAAATATAATAGTTAACAAGATAATGTAAAGAGAATATGCTGAAAATCTGTTAAATTGCTCTACTCTGAATCCAGATATTAGCAATTGAATCGTAGGCCTAGCCTCGGTCATCATTATTAAAGTCTGTACAATAAAAGAAATAAAAAAAACATATGTCTTGATTGTTCCATTTTTGAATTTAATCACCAATGAGCGGTGACTCCCAGATCCGACTCAAATTCAGTGAAAATCCTACACAAAAAATGGCATCAAGAGTTGATTATGGTCTTTTCATGTTAATAAATCTCTAATTCATAGTTTATATAACATACCAGGTCTAAAGAAAGACCTGCAATGGGCAGATTTACCTCTTGCATAATGTATGTTTAACTTATTGGTAGTTATCATATTCGGTAAATTTATTGTCTCTTATTAGCCTGGAATCTTACAGATTCTACGTTTACTCAATTATTTTGTAAACTGTCACGTTAGAAACATTAGTAAAATTACAGCAATTAAAGTATTTGTTTTTACCATAAACGGAATATTTACCAAAATGATGTACATTTACCAAGTTTCATTCTTCCTTCTAATAAACTCTGATGAAAACAAAGGCACATTAAAACCCGGTAAAAATACATGCTTACATATGTAGTATTTCAATATTGAACTGAAAATAGCAAAGCAAGAAGGTAATTTTACACATTTACGTTTATTCACATTTTTTCTTTGTAAATTTACTTATTGGTAAATTTAATGTCCTATTTTCTTTTAGTATTCCATAGCAGCGAACCATTCCTGATAACTATCTTCTAATAGTATTCATTCTAATTTATTAACCATAATATGGACAATCACATTTTGTTAAATTTGGTATACTGCATGTTATGTATTTCTAATTTCCTTTATTTATACGATCTATAAGTTGTATTATTTTTCATCGTAAAATAATCAGATTGTAAGTATGTTCATAAAAGTATAAAAAAAAATGTTTTATCATTATCTCGTAATCAAGCTCACTTGAAGATGGTTAATTAAACCGACTGGCCAGTGTAAGCTGGAGTGTCTCTAAAGCAGTTTCAATGCCTGCAATAGACAGTGTCGCACAAACTTACATTCGAAGGCCTGGGACCGCCGTAATCACTGACGATCGGCGGTTACAACCTTTGTTGGGTTACACGATTGGTTGTATGACCTCGCAATGCAACAACAAATGAAGTTTTAAATGCCTTTTATTCACTTGAGATTTTTCTTTTTTACTGGGGAAATTGTTATTAGCCCAAAAAAAGGGGGGGGGCGCATTGTGTTTTTTAACATTTGTCTGTAATTCTTCAGTTATTGCTTTCAGGTAAATTTACATTTGAAAGTTAAAAAACAAACTTATTGTAACCGTTCATTTACTGTGTTGCGGTGAATTTACATTTGGAAGTTAAAAAACAAAGTTACTGTAACCGTTCATTTACAATGTTGCGGTGAATTTACAGTTCAAAGTTAAAAAAACAAACTTACTGTATCTGTTCTTTTACAGTGTTGTGGTGAATTTACAGTTCAAAGTTAAAAAACAAACAATAGTTATTTTCCATTTACCGTTTTCAGGTAAAGTTACACACAAAGTCAAATTACAGAAAACTCTGTAATTTTACAGCTGAATGTTTATTTACAGTAATTTTACTGGCAACTATAGCTGCCAGTGTTTTCCATGTAAATATACCAGATTTTTTCTAACAGTGTACCACGAGTGTTTTATAAGGATAAAAATACAAAGCAACAACATTAATTCAAGCCATATAATATTCACATGTAGCCTATTGTAGTCGTATGATAGCATCATTCTTAATTTCATAAAATCGAATACAACTTCAAACAAAATATATAAATTAATAATTTGTGTGACAGAACCGTTTGAAAATGTACATGTCAGTAACACACTGATCAATATCGGCTAGGCCGCTTCGTAATCCTTCGTGAAACAGATTGTGTAAATATATATATCATGCCGTTGTCGTTGAAATGCACAGGCACTTAAAGGGATTAAAATAAAACTTCTTACTACTCTTTGGCTATATATATTATTATATTACATATAGTCAACGCGTAGTAAGAAGTTATATTTTAATCCCTCCAAGTGTCTATGGTTGAATGGAATTTGTAAGTTACAAATCCCATGACTGCCGAATTATCATCTATGTACATTAATCGTTTATCGATAAAATTAAATCATGCCGAAGGCAGTGGAACGTTTTGAGATTTTATCGCTCATGTTTAATTATGCATAAATGTTGTGAAACTGATTGAGATTTTATAATAACTGGGTAGGCCTATAAAGGATGTTATGTTGCATTATTTAAGAGCTAAATTTGCCTATTGCAGGTCTTTCGTTTGACTTCAAATGTTTGATAAATAATACATGCAACATTTATTTACATGTGTAGCCTATTCCTTGAGTGGCATTTAGTGATTGGGCACATTTAAAAAAAACACAACACAATTTATTTGGAAAACAATCACTGGTTTATACACATACAGCCAATCTAATGCTGTTTGACCACAGGAATCTTACAAGACAATATAATAAAAAAAGAACATGAATGCAATGCCTTTTGAAGACTCGATTTTACTTGCTCTCGCAGATACTGGTTGAGCATCTGAACAACATTATTCTTTTCATTGGAAATGGTGGGGGGGGGGGGGATATTCAAACGAGCCGGACAAACTCAGAACTAACTGCGTCCCCTTCATTGTCTACCTATGGAATAACATGTCTTTGTATCGGGCCCATATCTACAGGGTGCGCAGGTTGCATGCCCCCCCCCCCCCCGCGTGAAATGCTCAATGTACTAATCTAAAATAGTTTTAATTAAATTTAAAAAATAACGATTTTTTTTTGTTCGAATACTTATTTTAAAATGCTTATTAGACGCCTAGGTAAACTTATGAAGTTACCTTTTCAACTGTAATATGACACAATGAATAACCACGATCAAAGCCGTATATATAGATAAAGCAAAAATTTCGTATGACGTCATGATAAAATGGGTCCCAAGTAAGCCCGCGAAGTGACTCTGACCATAGAACTAAATACAATGAATAGTCATGATCAAAGCCGTATATTGATAAAGCAGAAATTTCATATTACGTCATGAAAAAATGGGTCCCAAGTAAGCCCGAAATATAGTTATATACTGAACTATATTTCGGGCTTACTTATTTTAGATACAATTATAAACGTAATGTTCCGGTAGTCTAGATAGCTTTATTCCAAAGGGTGGTCACGTTTGGTCGGAAATTTCGATGTTAATAATGTGGGGGTGTATAATAGCCTATAGGTCAGGTTTTCGGGGTCGCCGAATTCATATATTTAAACAGTAAAAGGCGCTATGACTGAACGAGACCTCAATGTGGTTCTCAAATGCGACACAAATTCTATACCTAATTATAAGTTTAGGATACTATGGGAGAAAATAATAGTAATGATCAAAGGACAAAGGGCACGACTAATAAACATATAACTGTAAATCTCTTTGGTCTTTCCATGTTTTCGTATGCCCGGAATAAATTGGAAAATTCGACATTTTTCTTTTATCACAGTTCAAATTCGTGTGTGTCTTAAACGGTTCATGTGTCAGATAAAGCTCTCGTCGTCGGTTATGCCAGGTCAGAAAGACTTCTGAACGAAACACAGCCAATGGGCCCCGGTTTTACAAGGAGGCCCGATAATACTACACTATATAATTAGTTTAAGGTACATGTATACATTATAACGTATATATAACGAGAAGCGATTTTTTTTTTTAAATTACTGTATGGTGTACTGGAGCACATTATAGCGGGGGTGGGGGCACCCTTTCCATTGGACTCAATACTCAGGTCCATATCCATGGGTAGGGGGGTTACCAAAACCCACCCTGCTCAGCTACATAAAAAAAATGTAAATCACCACTTTATGAGAAAAGTATAACAGTCGTGCTTTTTATCCTTTATCATCGGATGGTGGGTGCAATACTAGGAGGGTCTGGGTCGGTTCTCAATTATTGACGAAAATTACTGGATAATCTACCACATAAAAAACCAAACTCCCGGTTACGCATGGGCAATGGAACCCTTTGGCTGAAGTCTCGGTAAGTGATATTTATTATGAAGCCTGGCCGATTTTGATAGATTCTATAAGGCGAGGATAAAATATATCCCACAATTCACTTGGCACATCTATTATTAGAAACAAAATAGAGACGATACAACAGCATTAATCGTGATTAAGGAGATTGTGAGAAGCCATACGTTTGATTCATGACGAGAGAAAATTACCATTTCAATTAAAAACTTTAAAACAAAATTTTAGAGAGTGTCATTGTTGACAAGCGAGATGTTTTGATAGATTCAGCACGTGGTAACTTAAAAGACTGGATAATCCAGACAGTGACCGACTTTCTGTCAAATTTTGAGGACCCATCCAGACTAATATTCGTAGAATATGTGTTTGGATGATAAGAGACTAGTGCAATACAGGCCCGTATCTAGACACCATTAAGCTGGGGGGCATAACCTTTCGGTAGGGGGGGGGGGGGCGAACATTTTGAGGAAATTTTCGGAAAGATCGTAACATACTGCTGTAATCATCATGCTATGTAGTTACCGAGGCGTCTAATAAGCATTTTAAAATAAGTATTCAAACAATTAAAATTTAGCTTTTTTAGGTTAATATAAGGAACTGTGTATACTTTAAAGATTGTTAGCAATTTCTGAGCGGGGGGGAGGGGGCGCCCCCCTGTAGATACTGGCCCGATGCAATACAAGGCGCGAGAAAATGATACAGACACGTGATTGCATCAATGAACTTGAAGCACAATGTGACATCTAATTAATATCGAAGCCTATAACTACCATTCATAATTTCTACTTTTCGCGCTTCAAAACATGACAAAATGTAAGGCGACAGCACGGTAGGCCTATATATACAAGCCAAAATGAACTCGAAAATAGGAAATTAAGAAATAATACACTGCGATAATAGCGCCTCTCGTTATTTCCTAATTTCCTATTTTCGACTTGCATTTGATATGATTGTACGTATGACTAAGTCGGAAGTCGCCAAGACGGTAGTGTCAAATAGGCTCTTGGCCTATTTATGAAAAGTAGACGATGAAACAAGTATAGTTCTTGAGGCGTTTATTCCGATGAACTGTTACACAAGAATGATGTCCTCACCAAGAGACAACCTCAAGCTAACTGGAGTATACCCTCTCTCACACATACATACAACCTTACATTAAAGGGACAACACATATAGTGTCATTACTATATGACATCCCCCTCGCTTAAAGCAAAGGCCTGCAGTATGTAGTGCAATACAACTATATTTTTAAAGAAAGCAAACTAAAATAACAAACATTTATACATGGAACTATAATACACAAATGAAAATTGATGACTATTAATATCTAGTGTGTTCAAAATGCTCCAACCCTACAGTTAACATATTCAGATCAATATAACAGTGTATATGATAATTAATCGTGATATTTTATAAATACCAAAAGATGACAAAATACAATTGAATAGTAACAGATATCGGGTTATGAACACAAAATTGTCAACAACAATTCTCAAAATCGTCCTCTTTAAATGTGCAGTAGATGATAAAATCTTTCTGTACTCCCTATGAGGGGAATTCTCTTCTCGTCAATATATGTCATGGTGACATTGAACAGATCGGGGGAAGAGGTAACATTAATCCATTCATACGAACATTTCCCGTGTGCATTAGGGATGCCAACAAGAACATGTAATTGTCCTTGTTTAAAACTAGCCTTTGAGATAACCATATACATATGATCAATATTAGGAACCTGAGATAGCAGATTGCACTGCTGCTCTATCTGTGATGAGGATAAAGCATTAACAGAGGCTAAATGATGATTTTCAGCATAGTGACTTAGGCAAAGTGAAGTATCGACAGGAATAGTAACTCTATTGCAGATATGGGAACTATCAGACCTAGATAAAACATTATTCAGTTCATCTGTGAATTCCAGGGCATTCTCACAAGTTACTGAATTAACAGTATGTGAAGCTTTACCTAATTTCTGCTGCAATTGATCAATGTGTGTAATACGTTCATTGAGATTTGGAGCACGTACAAAACAAGGTTTGAGGCGGTTAATAGAGAACACATCTGGAAGAACATGACCATCCAAAGTAGCAAGAACATAGTGGGTCCTGTCTAAGATTTGGTGTATCACGTAAGGCCCACACCAATCAGCTTTTATTTTGCGAGACTGAGCAGTGAGGATTGATGAAGTTGGCTTAAACATGTAGACTAGCTGACCTAACCCATATACAGGATTTTTGCTTAGACAATGTGAAATACTGACATTTTGGTGTTGCTGTTTCTGCTTCTGAAGTTCAAGTGCCATCTTTGAAAAGTTGTCAAATTTGCGTTTTAGATGTGAAACATAATCATCGTAAGAATTTGAAACACCGTCAAACTGCCACTTGATATCTGTTAGGCTTTTAGCCTGCTTTCCAAAAGCTAGTTCAAAGGGACTATGGTCACCTAAATGGGGAGACACAAATGAATTGTAAGAATAGCAGCATGTGCCAATATAGCGCACCCAATCTGTACCATACTGATTAAGGTTGACTTTTATGAGGTCAGAAATGGATTTGATATGACGCTCCACTAGAAGGCTTCCATGGTTCTCGACACTTACTGTCTTTTGGCTGATTCCCAGACAATTACAAAGCGTTGAAACAAGACTACCAGTCAAAGAAGCAGCTGCATCCGTAATGATGATGGATGGAGGACCGAAAATACATACAACCTTTTGGATTAAAGCTTCACAGATGGATTCGGCATCTAAAGTTTTAAGGGCAGCACAAACAACAAAGCGTGTAATCTCATCGGTGATAACCATGAGATGCCTAAAACCTGAAGGAGAGGAAGGCATAGACTTGAAATCGATACTTAACCGATCAAAAGTGTGATACTCAGAAGGGATACGAGGGTGGAAAATTCTTAGCTTGTCGGTTTTCCCTTTAAACTGTTGACAAGTGGAACAAGTCTTGATATAAGTGGAAATTGTCTCAAACATACGGGGAAAATAAAAACATTTGCGCATTGTGAGATATGTACGCATTATACCCTGATGATTACTAAGACGACTGTCGTGGTATAGATTAATGAGACTATCACACATACTTTCGGGGATTGCCAATTGTAGTGTAAAGTTTTCGCCATCTTTATGAATGATAAGGCGAAATAAGAGGGAGTCGCATAGAATATATTCCTCTGACTTGATCTTTATAGACTTTGCAGCCTTTTTGTCACTAGGAAGGATGCCGTGGGAAAGATAATCATAAACGGGCTTAAAATAAGGCGATGTTTCTTGTGAAAGACGTAATTGGTTTGCGTCCAACGATAAATTATAATTTCTGATTATCTTCCTTTGAATGATCTTCAGCAACTTGTTAAGTTCCCTTTGCTTTGGGAAGTGTGACTTAACCATATCATCACAGCACTGAACAACAGGCTTTGGGGGCACACATAATTCAATGGGAATTTCAAGATCCTCCGAAGATTGTTCAGCGTATGTGTTATCTACCAAACGTTCCTCTGTAGGAATGTCGCAAGGAAGGGATGAAGCATTCACCCTTCTGTGTGGTCGATCTGGTTGTGGAAGTGTGTCGATAGAATCAGGAGGACTCATACTTGATGAGGAAGGAGGATTGACCTTTGATGAAGAAGGAGGATTTACCTGCACAGTTGGGGCGGGTGGGGTGGACCTAGGCGGGAATATATTAGGAACATGAATGTTTTTCTGTTTTGCATAGTTCCTAGTAACAGGTCTCTCCTTTGGTTGAGTAATGGGGAAGGCGATCTCAGAGAAGCTAAAAGCTGTCGGGACTATTGCATCAATCTCTAAATCAGAGTCTTGAGCAGGACTGCGTGAGAGAAAGTCTGCGAGTACCATTTCAGAACCCTTCTGATATTTTACTTTGAAGGCATAGGCGGACAACTTAACAATAAGTTTTTGAAGACGATTCGTGCATGGTTCACGCTTTGACTGAAGCAGGGGTACAATTGCAGCGTGATCAACTACAGCGTCAAATTCAACGCCCTTTAAGAGATGCTGAAAGTTTGTTATATTTATAAGCAAGCCGAAGAGTTCTAACTCTGTTACACTGTACCGTTGGCATGCAGGTGGTAACCTTCTACTGTAGTATCCTAAAATGTGTTCTTCATTGTCCACAAGTTGAGTAAGATACGAACCTGTAGCTAAGCGTGATGTATCACTATATAAAGTAAGGCGCCCGACACTTTGGGGTAAATGAAGAATAGGTGGTTTGACAAGAAGTGCTTTTACCTCTTCGAATGCATCTTCATGCTGAGCTGTCCATTCAAACTTAGCTTTCTTGTTTGAGATCTTGTGAAGTGGTCGCAGAACAAGCTGTAGTCTTGGCATAAAACTGGAGATGTAGTTTACAGCTCCAATAAAACGTCTAACCTCTTTAGAAGATTTAGGACGTGGTAAATTCCTAATTGCTTGACATCGATTAGAAAGGGGTTTTATGGTTAATGACCCATTTTTGTCTGTGGAAAGAATGTGGCCCATGTAGGTAACTTCATGTTGAAATAAAGCACATTTATGGGGGGATATCTTTAGGCCATGCTTGATTAAACAACTGAGGACAAGCTGTAGGTGAGTCTTATGGATTTCAAGATTTGGGCTAAATAGAATGATGTCATCATGATGAGCAATGCAGAACTTTCTACTTTCTGGAATTTCGGACAAAATTTTATCAATGTGTGATTGAAAAATGGCAGGGGAAATGCTTAGGCCCTGTGACAAGCGTTTGAAGAAATAATGCTTACCACCGTGGTACGATGAAATGCCAGTATACTGCCGAGCATTTTGTGACAAGGGCAAAGCAAAGAATGCCGACTTTAAATCAAGACAGCTTAATACTGTTGCTCCAGAATGACCAATGGTGCGTAGTGTTTCAGACAGGAGAGGGAATGGATGGTTCATACGTTTTATACGAGAGTTAAGATAGCGGAAATCTACTACAACACGCTTCTCAGTTGTATTTTTCTTAGGTAGAATAAGCACCGGTGAGGTATAGGGTTGGTGTCCCTCTGACAAAATACCGAGTTTAACCAATTTTTGCAACTCTTTGTCAATAATGTACTTCTCATTGTCGGTTGTACGATATGGTCGAATGTAGAAAGGCGCTCTGTCATTAACATCAATGTCGATCTCCAGATCTTTACAGTGGCCAATTTCACCCTGTAGACTAAATGCTTCTCTGTGTTGCCTAAGAAAGCGATGGAAGTCTGACTGTTGGTTAGGTGTAAGAATGCTCTTTGAAAGATCAACTTGTTTCTCCAATAAGTTGATATCTGTGGAGATATCTGAAGAAGATTCTTTGTCCACAACATCTATGCTCTCACATGCGAATATGTGGTTAAGTGAAAGATATGACAAGGGCCTAGAAGCTTTAATACGTAAAGTCTTCTTTGTAGAATTAGTTATGGGAATAACCGCACTATTTCTATTGAGAGAGACAAGCATTAATGAAGGACAAGAATCAGATAATGATGATTCTGCTTTAAGAAGAATCTCCCGATTCTTTACAACTCTAGGTACTTTACCATGAACTATTACTTGTCGTGTGTGGTTGGGCTTTATATAAACATCATGACTGGACGAAAAGGCAATTTGTCTGGATTTACAGCGAAAAGTATTTGACTTAAAGTCGAGTACGCCATGGAGATGAGCCAAAGTTTCCTGTCCAAGAATAATATCAATTCCTACAAGATTTTGTACAATACAGGCCTCAACTGGAAGTTTGAAGCCTTGAACAACAACAGGGAACTTAATTGAAGAAACACAAATTAGGGTAGAACCATTACCCATACGAAATTGCAAGGGCTTATCTAACATATTTACAGGCAAGCTACGTAAGTACGCAGAAGATTGGATAGCTGATGACGAAATCAGTGTCTTAGATGCACCACTATCAAACAAAAGAAGAACAGATTTTCCGTCTGTAAGAGAACCTTGACAAAAATTATGACAATCTAAACTGATAGAAACATCTTCGGTAGAACCGGGTTGAGAACACGTATTTACAGAATTTGGCCAGATAGAATTCAGGGATACACGAGGAGCATTATCGGATATCCCTGTTTTCAAAAATCCGAAGATTTGCCATTAACAAAGTTGCGTTGTCGGATGAGCTTCTGACGCTCATAACAATACTGCCATGCATGTCCTGGTGCAAAACAAAAGTCGCAGAAAATAACTGGCTTCCTAGGTCTTGAGGGTAAATTGTAACCATCATGTGGTCGACGCGAAGGACGAGCGGATTCCGCAGAAAACTGTTGATTATTTTTGTGTGGTGAGGAAGGATACGACCTATGAGGTGACTGAGATAAACGTCGACGGTAAGAGTGACGCGCGTACGGGTAATGTGAAGATCGTCGATGTTGTGAATATTCCTGATGATCTGAAGAATACCTATGAGACGACTTCCGCTGAGGTGATCGAGAATATTGTCGTTCGTAATGCTGTTTGTGGTGCGGATGCGGTGAACGTGACAAATGACTATGGTCTTCTTTTAATGTAAGATTGTCAAATGTATCTTCTAGGGCATTGCGACTATTGGTAGCAAAAACAACATGGCGCTCCTGATTTGCAGAACACGACGGAGTACCGTGTGCATCGAAGAAACGTTGCGCTTTAACAGCAAGTTGATTTACTGGCGTATTATCAGTACTAGACATTATCACCGCTTGTTGACAAGCCAGTGGAAGAATGGATAGAAAACGATCCCGAAGGAGATCGTCATTATAATTGAGTCGCGAGGCTAGGCGACGAAGATCTTCCAGGTTACGAATGGGTGATTTTGTACTGTCATAAACAAGAGTCGAAAACTCTTTATATAGACCGAGCTGAGTTTTCTTATTGGTGAAGCGGTCCAGAAAGTTTTGTTTTAAGTCATTAAGGGAGCGAAATGTGAGCCCTTCGATCCAGAGACGGGCTTCACCCTTAAGCGTCTGTCTAAACAGACTAACAATCTCAGGTAGATCAGCGGTATCAGGATCGATCTTGCAATAAGAAAGGTAATCCTTAAATGACAGAAAGTGGGATAAGACATAATCAGGATCAATGGTGCTACCATCAAAACGTTCATAAAAGGGGTGACGTTCCATAATGGTTGAAATCAAAATAGTAACGGACAGTGGAAGTGCGACAGACTATGTATTGATGGCGACGGACGGATGCGTACATGTATACATTATAAGAAAATGCAATATAAAATCTTAGTATAAATATAGAATAGGATATAGAATAAATGAATTAGGCCTAGTAAGGTTGCAATCACACACCCGTCTATAAATGATTAATGGTTAAAAAAAAACACAAATCAAAACAAAACATTCGCACACAAACATTTGTACACAAACATCCAAATTTATCAATTCTACAACTAATTCACATACAAGTAATTGAGAGGTATTTAATTTTTTTTTTTTTTTTTTTCGTAGGAATTGTCACTTTAAATTCTAGGTATTATGACCTCTAAACAATATAGTAAAAACTGTTGAACAATAGTCAAAAATTACGGTTATATAAGAGTTAATAATTCACAGTATATCAATCAGTCTCAGTAAAATATAAACAATAGTGTATGGCGACTTCTATACTATAGCCAGGTGCAGAAGATTTGGAACTTGACAGTTAATACAATGTATCGATGGGGTTCATCTGTCATTAAGTGCAGGTCAACTTCGGCCTATTTTGCTTACTTTACTATACATGTACTACACGAAATAAATCGATAAATGCTGTAAAAATGGGCCTAATAGTACACAATAAATGCTTTAATAAGCAATGTTCAGATAATGATAAAAAAAGTATTCTGCACAAATTATGAAACTGATTTTAAACAAACAGTAAAAGAAATCCACACACGAAGTTCACTGTTATCCCAGAAGTAGAAAATAAACTGCGAATCCGAATATGAAAATACCCAAATCGGAAATCCTAAATGTACTGCAAATTCAATATGAAAAATCCACACACAAACGAATTCTTTATAACCTGCATATCAACTATAAAAATCCACTCTTCACAAAGTTCCGTGAACCAGATACACTCCTAATCATGCAGATTTCTTAAAAGTTATGTCACATTCTTCGATTTGAAATTAATCAAACTTGGATAAAACATTATCAGGTTAAATAATCACAAAGTTCTGTAAACTGATAAACTTCTGAAGGCAGAGTTGAAAGTCATGTCACACTCTATAACCAATTAGTCAAACTATATAACATAATTATTCAGAATAGTCACAAATCACAGTATTCCATTATGATTTACCAAACAAGCTGTATAAATTCCACTTCATGAATAAATATCCACCATGAGAGTGGGATCATGGCAATCTCCACCATGTCAAATAGGCTCTTGGCCTATTTATGAAAAGTAGACGATGAAACAAGTATAGTTCTTGAGGCGTTTATTCCGATGAACTGTTACACAAGAATGATGTCCTCACCAAGAGACAACCTCAAGCTAACTGGAGTATACCCTCTCTCACACATACATACAACCTTACATTAAAGGGACAACACATATAGTGTCATTACTATATGACAGTAGGCCTATACAAGCCAAAATGCAAGTCGAAAATAAGAAATTAGGGAATAATGATTATTTCGTAATTTCCTATCTTCGCGTTGTTGGTATGCATGTTGTCGCCTTCTTACAGACATCAAAAAATACCAAAATATGACTAAGTCGAAAGTCGCCAAGACGGTATACTTTGTTAGCCAAAATGCAAGTCGGAAATAAGAAAGTAGGAAATAGAGGCGCTTTATCGCAGTGTATTCTTAATTTCCTATTTTCGAGTTCATTTTGGCTATATACCGTGCTGTCGCCTTACATTTTGTTGTAACTTCTACTTTTCTGCTTTTCGACTTTCGTGATTTGAAGGGGCGAAAAGTAGAAATTATGAATGGTAGTTATAGGCTTCCATAGATATTCATGGTAACCGCAAGCCGCAAGCGAAGTATGATAAAAGTGGGCGTGGCATACTTGGCGTCGTATTGATCGCAGCGACATCAGACGTTATCACGTGGCAAGCATCGAAGTTTGAGCGATAGACCGGCAGTCTCATTTGGCTTGTTTTCAGACGGGTACAGGATCAACTATCGAAGGCCTTACAACAGGTAAACTAGAAGCATTTCATAGAAATCCAATTAGTTGTTGTAACAATGTGTGGTCAAAAGGACATCAGCGATTGGCTATGGTTGTTTGTCATTTAAGTGTTGTAGTTGTAGTTGTGCTAGGCTGGTGTAGAGGGACGTTTACAAACTAGAAAACATCACACCGGCTACCTGCAATTATCGCCACCGGCTTCCCTCTATTTGTTTTGTTGTCATGTTGGAAGGCCAAGCTCATAAAAATAAAATATTAATGTATGATTTGTTCAATATAATCGATCAGTCCTTTTGAAGATGTATAACTGTCTGTCAATTAAATTTAGAAGTTATTTTTACATCTATCTATTGACTATAGTCAATACAAATATTTTATTTATTTATTTTTTTTTTTTAATTTTATCACCTTCCAGGTTAAATTCTCGTAGCACGGAAGCCTAGCGCCGTAGGTGAGACATGATCGCCGCAAATTTCGAAAATCCAGTGCAGGTTATACATCAGCTATGTGTAGCTTTTTTTTCGCATAAAAAATCTGCACTAGGAAGATAAAACTACTTAAAATTTTGTTAGGTTAATATTTGAATTATGCATCAAAAATCAAATTCTATCTTAACAAGGGTGTAGGCCTATACCATTTTTTCAGTTTGCATATTTTCCAAGATTTTTCATTTCGAAGTGCAGATTTTTGTTTCGAATAATGGTCAGCGTCCACTAAAGTCATCTGTTTACAGAAGACCATTCGGGTCAATAAATGTAAAAAATTTAATATTTTGATTATCTTGTAATTACAACATAGTTATCTCTTAATTGACTTGTAATTACAACACAGTTACCAGTATTGTCTAGTGTGCAACGTGTTGTACACTAACAATTAGTTAATTAAATTAAAGCTTAAGCCATTAGCTTACCTTCAAATTTATAATCCCTCTTGTCCACTTAAAACTTTGGTTGTTAACATGTCTTGGTCTGGGTTATAATCCTCTCCATTAGAAACAAATTAAATACTATAGAATGTATGCTAATCAAATCTATGGTAACCAAAATTAGGATATAAACCTAGAAACTCAAGAAGCATAATCATTATTATTTCTTTAAAGGGACAATCCCGATAAGAACAGAGTCTCAAAAATTGAAGTCCGAGCATTTATGAAATTTATGGACCAAAACATAGAGGCATGGTGTATTTACCTTGTCTCAAAATTTCAGTTCAAAATATTGAGTCGTTTTGACGTTAACGTCAACACTGCTTATCCGGACACGTAACCCTTTTAAGATTTCAGGTCAATTTTTTCATTGGGTGACCTGCTAATCGTTTCTCGTTTCTTGAGAGGTCTATACAGTGAATGACCCATGTACTGTACTTGATAACAAAAGGTAAATTTCACCTACATATTATTTTTATAGAAAAAAGTCTGGTTTTATCCCTATACTGTATATACAACGGTCTCCATTTCCAGATGAAGACTGTCAGGTTTAAGTTATTTACAAGCATATCACAAATATCGGGTTAGTTGGTCGGCCTTAGGTATGGGTTTTAAGGAATTTTAACACAAAATTAAGCAGTTTTATTCCCCAAAAAGTTAACGGGATTGGGCCTTTAAGACATTATGTATTAACAACCTCATCTTATCATTAGGTAACATTGTGAGAACTAGTGACAAATAACCCATTAAAGGTTGCCTCACATCCCCAAGACGGAATAAGGGCACATTCTCAATATCTAGATCGCTACTTGTCTATATGAGGCCATGATATTGCTAAATTGTCTCTTGAAGGGCCTTTTTTCTAGCTTCAAATATATATTAATTATTATTTAGGCATTTATTCCCATGACACGCCTATAATCAACAATCTCCATTTAATGATTTAATTTAACAGTGGCAAATCGAGTCTAACTCTCAAATAACAAGTAGACCTACCGTTTTTACAATAATATACACACAATGCGTTTGGGTTAGACGAAAAGCCTGTGATCAGTTTTCTATAAGATCTTCCCATGGCTTAGATATTGAGTGCCATACGAAATAGCAAGCTAGATCAGGTCTTCATCTAAATCTTGTATAATAATGTATCTTTAGTTATTTATATGATAGTCCTGTAAGTTATTTGAGAGACTGTAAATCATTTGAAAACTACACTGTTGTGAAAGTTGAATCTCTAAAAGGAATCGCTCTTAAAATGATTCCGTTAGGTTCAAAGTTATTAACGGGAGCATGAAGGTAATCATTGATATGAGCCGATACAAAGGTGCTGATTTTGTAGTCTATCTTATGTTACTAGCTACCTAGTAAACCTGTGCCTGGCAACTTTAACACTACATGACATGTATCTCATAATAATGAGAATTCATACTATGCATTAATCAAAATATTTATTTTTCATTTGACATTTGATTGAGCCCATGTATCTCATAATAATGAGAATTCATACTATGCATTAATCAAAATATTTATTTTTCATTTGACATTTGATTGAGCCTATGGTTTTCCATTATGATCCTATTACGGTAATCTGCTATTTTCAGTTAAATAGCATGAAGAAATAAATATATCATTTAAAGTTGCACATAGCTATTGTCCCTGATCGTAAAAAAAAATGCTGCTAGTGGGCATTTTTAAGGCGCGGATCCAGAAGGGGGCGCACCCGGCGCACGCTCCCTCTTTTTTTTGAGGTGGCAAACGATTCTTGGCTTCATATATTCTCGTGGGAAAGGAGAACAAAAATAGTTTAGGTTGGAAATCGTAATTTACACTACTAGTCCTTTTTTCCACTCAAAAATCACGGGCCGGGCTTTGCACTCCCAAGTGGATGCAGCACGCCCCCCTTTTTTGAAAATCTTGGATCCGCTATTCGCCTGTCAGTATAATGTTTGAATTATATTTCTAATTATAAATCATTATTGCAGATTAAGATGGCATCAGGTAAAAGTGTTATTCTTGTTACTGGAGGTACTGGTTTGGTTGGAAAAGCCATTGAAAAGGTTGTAAATGATGGTGAAAAAAAAGAAAATGAAGAATGGATTTTTGTTTCATCTAAAGATGCTGATCTAAAGTATGCAGCCTTATTGAAATATCATTTTAGTTTGTTATTTACTGACAGGACAATTCTTCTTGGCATTCTTGTATCACAAAATATTCAGAATACTGGTATTATTGGTGTCCTACTGTCATTTTGTAAGATCAGACGAGTCTATTTAATACACTTTGGTTAACCTTTTGATCTTCTTTTGTCGTGGCATTTAATTGTCGACTGGCCCTTAACGCCCTTGGCACTTAATTGTTGGTTGGCTCTTAATTGTCTACTGACGGATCATACACCATTCCTTTTCATCAATTCCTTATACTCCTGATACACAATTAAGTTCAATTTCCTGTACTCCCATAACACAGTTAAGTTTTTCATATACTCGGAGCCATAATCTGACAAGTTATGGTCAGATACATGCCATTATCGAAAGGACCCAAGATCTTTGGGATATAAACATATGACTTTATTGTTCACGTTGGAATAATCTCTATATATATATTATACAACTCACATTTTCATATGGACCTGTTATGCCCTCGTCACTAACCATAATTTTTATCCAATTTTGACAAATGTTTCTGTTGTAGAAATCGTGAACAAACTAAAGCTATGTTTGAGAAGTATAAGCCCACTCATGTGATCCATTTAGCTGCTATGGTTGGAGGGTTGTTTAAGAACCTGAAATACAACCTAGATTTTCTAGTAAGTTGACACTGCCATGTTTGTAATTATAGGTTATAAAAATAAGAATTATATATGAATTATAATCCTTGTAAGACATATAGAAATAGAAATTACAAATAAAACACTTATATGGATATACTACTTCTGAATTTATTAACAAGCTACGTTTCGATACTCATACAGGTATCGTTCTCAAGCAAATAAATTCAGAAGTAGTATATCCATATAAGTGTTTTATTTATATATGAATTAGTTTTGCAGGATTTTACGGCGTGGGTTCCTAGCTTTGTAAATTACGTCACACTGCCTATAGATTCCTTTCATCTCATGTACATTTGTTGTTTTAAAAGATAGTCAATTAAAATTATTAGCAGATAATTGTAACATGAATTTCGTAAGAATGAGTTTTTCAGGATTTTACGGCATGGATTTCTAGCTTTGAAAACAACCCCATAGCCTATAGATTCCTTTCACCTCGTGTATAATTTTTGTTTAAAAGATAGTTATTTAAAATTATTAGCGGATAATTGAAACTGAAAGCTTGAATATCTTCAACAAAAAAGAAACCGAAAGCTTGAATATCTTCAACAAAAAAAATATGCAGAGTGCACTCTAAACTGAAGTCACTCAATTAAAGTTATTAAATTAATAAATATGTTTGTATTATTTTCAGAGATTAAACACTATTATCAATGATAATGTTTTAAATATAAGTTATGAAATGGGAGTAAAAAAAGTAGTGTCCTGTTTATCTACGTGTATATTTCCTGATAAAACAACTTATCCTATAGATGAAACTATGGTAAGATTGATTTTTTTTTTAAAATTTAAAGTAGACCTACATGGAAATATTTATTTTCTTGATTCGTTTAATTCAGGCTCACAAAATCAAAATACCTTAATATTGTCAAACTAATGGAACTGTTTGTAACTGCTCACAGAATTAAAGCTCTGGGTCAATAAAATCATCAATATTTATAACTCCAGGCTATAGTATATGTGTTAATATTATATATTATACATGATGATATATTGCACATGTTACAATAAAATTCAATAAAACCACTGTATTGCTATTGTGTCAATTGTTGTGTGAGCTTGAGGGGGGGGGGGGTCGTTTTATTATGGATATAGATTAAAATTCATTGTTTGCACCATATGGTAGATTTTTGGTTAATCTATTGTTTAATTCAGAAGATGATAGCAACATCTGATGGTTTTGATTTTTCAAATTTTTCTCAGGTTCATAATGGCCCTCCTCACAATAGTAATTTTGGATATTCGTATGCTAAAAGAATGATAGACATTCAGAATAGAGGATACCATACACAGCATGGTTGTAACTTTACTTCTGTTATTCCTACCAACGTATTTGGTCCATATGATAACTTTAATCTAGAAGATGGACATGTTTTACCTGGACTTATAAATAAAGTTCATACAGCTAAAAGTTAGTTTATTTCTTTTATCTTATTCGGACAAAATTACAAGGCTTTTTGGTCTTTTGGCCAAAATGAGTCCAAAACAAAATATTTAAAAACAAAAACGAAACATTTACAATTTTTTGAAACAAGGTACTTTGTAGTTTTATTTACACTAAATATCATTTGGAAGTATTGTCATCACGGTCACTCCATTTGTCACTCCATTTGTCACTCCATCCATAGTTACTGTAAACAGTGTACCTGCAGAAATTGATTGGCTAACACAGATGAATTCTATCGACATCACAGTTGTAGCCCCCCCATCTTTAAACACTTGTAAGCCCTGCAGATCAGAATTTTTGAGACTGGGATTGTTGATAATGAGAATTATACACAAGCAAATTATGGAAAAAAAGATACAAATTAGGTTCATCCAGCCATGTATTTGAGTGGACTTAATACCCAATTTATCACTTTCTGAAATATGTTTTATCTACTTGTTTAAAATGTGGCTGGATGCAATTTCTTTTGATTTGAATTATATTTAGCATAATGCTTTGAGCAATTATTAAAGTATTTTTATTCCCTGATTTTCAGAAGACAATACTGAATTTGTGATATGGGGAACAGGTTCACCTAGACGACAGTTTATCTACTCTTTAGATCTGGCCCGCTTATTTTTGTGGGTACTACGAGAATATCAAGAAATTGATCCCATAATTCTCTCTGGTAAGACTCATTTTTATTCTATTAAAAAATCTGACTGTTGTATTGTTACTTTTTTAAAATTTACTTTTGTAGTAATGAGACTTGTTTTTGAGTATTGAATTTTATAAGAGGTACCACATACTGTTATTTAGCGCACGGCAGTGTCGTACCGTCTGAATTCAAATCTGTTTGGTTAATCCTGTGTTAAATACCCTTTTGAGAATTTCAATCAGAAATATCAACCCATCTTTTTAAAATTTACAATGTTTAAATTTTGTGGATTTTGAATTGCGAGCATTTCCATTGAAAGATATCAAAAAGACTGAACAAGCCTATTTTTATAAACAAAATAAAATGACAGTGAAATTATTGTGTTGTAGTTGGGGAAGAGGATGAAGTTTCTATAAAAGAGGCAGCAGAATTAGTTGTTGAGGCCATGGATTTCAAAGGGAAAGTAGTTGTATCCTTTTTATACGCCCACATTTTCATGTGGACGTATATTGTCGTCGCCCCTGTTCGTCCGTCCGTCCATCCGTCCGTCCACAATTGTTTGTGAACAGTCTACAGGTCACAATTTTTATCCGATTTCAATGAAACTTAAAACATAGGTTTATCGCCCTAAGATCTCGGTTCCTTTCGATATTGGCATGTATCGGACTGTAACTTCATGGGTTATGGCCCCTGATTGTACGAAAAATCACGTTTTTTAGCTTGTGAACAGTTTAGAGGTCACAATTTTGAACCGATTTGGATGAAACTTGAAATGCATGTTTATAACCCAAAGATCTTGGTTCCTTTCGATATTTGCGCCAATCGGATCGTAACTTCCTGAATTATGGCCCCTGATTGTCCGAAAAATCGCCCTTTTTAGCTTGTGGTCCCTCTGGAGGTCAAAATTGTTATCCGATTTAAAAAACTGTTTGATTATATCACCGTTCCATGGTTATGAAGGTGGAGTTCGAATTTCGTGAAAATCGGACCAAAATTGACGGACAAAATGGCCGCCATTTGTACGCGAATAGTGTGAAAATATGTTAAATCAAGGTTCTGAACAGTGTAGAGGACACAATTTTGAACCGATTTGGATGAAACTTGAAATGCATGTTTATAACCCAAAGATTTTGGTTCCTTTCGATATTTGCGCCAATCGGATCGTAACTTCCTGAATTATGGCCCCTGATTGTCCGAAAAATTGCTCTTTTTAGCTTGTGGTCCCTCTGGAGGTCAAAATTGTTATCCGATTTAAAAAAACGTTTGATTATATCATTGTTCCATGGTTATGAAGGTCGAGTTCGAATTTCGTGAAAATCGGACCAAAATTGACGGACAAAATGGCCGCCATTTGTACGCGAATAGTGTGAAAATATGTTATATCAAGGTTGTGAACAGTGTAGAGGACACAATTTTGAACCGATTTGGATGAAACTTGAAATGCATGTTTATAACCCAAAGATCTTGATTCCTTTCAATATTTGCGCCAATCGGATCGTAACTTCCTGAATTATGGCCCCTGATTGTCCGAAAAATTGCCCTTTTTAGCTTGTGGTCCCTCTGGAGGTCGAAATTGTTATCCGATTTAAAAAACCGTTTGATTATATCACCGTTCCATGGTTATGAAGGTCGAGTATGAATTTTGTGAAAATCGGACCAAAATTGACGGACAAAATGGCCGCCATTTGTACGCGAATAGTGTGAAAATATGTTAAATCAAGGTTCTGAACAGTGTACGCGAATATTGTGAAAATATGTTATATAAAGGTTGTAAACCTTATAGAGGTCACAATTTTGAACCGATTTTGATGAAACTTGACATGTATGTTTATAACCCCAAGATCTTGGTTCCTTTCGATATTTGCGCCCATTGGATCATAACTTCCTGAAATATGTCCCCGGATTGTTGAAAAATCGCTTTTGTTAGCTTTTGGTCCCTCTGGAGGTCAAAATTATTATCCGATTTAAAAAAACGTTTGACTATATCACCGTTACATGGTAATGAAGAGAGAGTTTGAATTACGTGAAAACCGGACTACAATTGACGGACAAAATGGCCGCCGTTTGTACACGAATAGTGTGAAAATATGTTATATCAAGGTTGTGGACCCTATAGAGGTCACAATTTTGAATCGATTTTGATGAAACTTGACAGGTATGTTTTAAACCCAAAGATCTTGGTTCCTTTCAATATTTGCGCCCATTGGGTCATTACTCCCTGAATTATGTCCCCTGATTGTACGAAAAATCACCCTTTTTAGCTTGTGGTGCCTCTGGAGGTCACAATTATTATATGATTTAAAAAAAAACGTTTGATTATAAAAACCAAACAAATTCTAATGATTTTCTGATAATTCCTTAATATGCGACAATTCTTGTTGACTGCCCGGACGATTTGGCTGCTGTGTGGGCGTATGTTTCGTTGCCTGGCAACCTATTTTTACAATTATGAGAAAGTTTCTTGTGGATACAGGGAACCAGTCATTGTAGGTCATGGAAACTTGTCTTATAGATCAGGAGTAGTTCTTTTGTGGGTCATGGGAACCTGTCATTGTAGATCAAGGTAAGTTGTATTGTAGGTCATGGGAATCTGTTTTGTGGACTATGCTTTGAAATGTGTGTTCTGTATATGTGTGGTTAAAGCTAAAGGATTCAGCCGGTCTTTGTAGACTGAATTATTTATGATGATTCTGTATTGATTATTTCTTTAACTATTGTAAGTTTGATACTGAAAAGTCTGATGGCCAATTCAAGAAGACTGCTAGTAATGCTAAATTGAGAAAGTACTTACCAGATTTCAAGTTTACACCAATTAAACAAGGTAAGAATATCTCAGGAAAAAAATACATTTTTCATCTTGGACTAACAAATTGTGTTATGAGGGTGTATTCAATAAAGTGTTTTTGATAAATGAAATTGAAAATATACACTAGTGAAAGCACTTCAGATAACTGCAGTCAACTTCCCACACTTGAATCCGAAATGGCAGCCGAAAATGTGGTCAAATCGTATGTCCTACTCTTATTTGAAAAAAAGAATATCAAAAACTACCTGTTCACCAACTTCCATTCTTTTGTCAAAAAGTGAACAATTCTTTGAAAGTATCCACCTGACTATGTTGTTATAGATAATGATGATAATTTTGAGTTATTGTGCATTTTACATTTTTTGAAAATGGAAAATATTAACATTTGAGACAGTTTAATCAATGGTTAAATATTTGTGGCCATCAAAAAAGATCCTTTACACTTACTGGACTGAGGCCTGTTTTATCAATTGATTGTATCATATATAAAAAAAATCCTTGCAATGTTTCCAATCATATGTTCTACATTAAATTATATTTTCAGCAATTAAAGAAACCTGTGAATGGTTTGAAAAGAACCCTGATCTAGTTAGATTGTAAATCAAAAGGCCAGAAAATTATACAGTTTACGCAGATTTCATATCTGTTGGGGAATTTACATGGTTTACATGTAGAAATTTTTTATTTTGTTATATATTCAGTTTATATTAAGGCAACAATTTTTTTCATCCATTTTTCTTATCATCAATCAGGTTAATAATTTAAGTTATTATCACGGGGTATTGAAGTGGACTTCATTGGATTTTGTTTCCGAGCATATCTCTTCAAAATAAATCTCCTTTTTCTTAGGTGAATAACGTTTGCTTTTCCATAGAATATAATTTTTACTTAGTTTCGGTATCATAGAGAATCTCCAAGAAGTCTTTTCTGACATCAAAAAACAGAACGAGGCAAAGCTAAGTGGGGTTTTTTTTTTACGAATGCTGATATTTTGATATCAAAAAAATATGAGAAGTTTTTAATTATCACCCATCCCTTCCATCCTTTTTAGTTGACCAATCACATTCATAGAGAAGATATTGCTCAGTAGAATATGAAAGTTATCACACAAGCGATATCTACTGTAGAATGTGATGTTGGGTGATGAAATTATCGTTCGGGAGCAAATCTCATATTTTTTTTATTGATAAATTTCTCATTTGAATAACTTCTGTGTTTCTGTATACACAAATGTTCAGGAGCATATCCCAAAAATTGTTTGCTATTAAAACATTTTCTCCGCTTAAAACTTTTGTGTTTCTTTGGAACCAAATTTAACGTATTTCTTTATGCTTTATAAATCTTTGCTTAAAATAAAATATGCACTAGTATAAGCTTATATTAGATTAACATATGGTGACTATAATTGCAATGACATTTTTGGTTATTTTGAAATATTTACACTATTATATATTTGTTGATTTTGTTTTATCTTTGATTGTATGAAATCCTAAGAGGATATATTTATATGTGGGAATAAACTTATAGTGAACGAATTATGGTTGTTTTGGGCAATGGTAAGGGAATAGCATCTTGTATTTAGTTAACACCTGTGAAAAAATTTTCCTTATTTCTTAAGGAAAAAAGACTTATCTACCTCTGGAATTGATACTGAAGCATCCTTAGTATTCCCAATGGCATTGTCCCGATGTACTCCTCTTACCCATGGTCAGAGAGGTGAATGGACGAATGGTTAGTATGTGCGCGTATCATAAGGTATGTCATTGGGACAACTGGCGTGGTTTTGAATCCCCGGTTGTACATGACGAGGAGTAGGGTTGCCTGTCCAACCGCGTGGGTTTTCTCCTAGTCTTCTTGTTTCTCTCATCGAATCCACGATTGTGTCGCCTGTCCAACTTCAGGGGTTTTCTCCTTGTCCTTCAGTTTTCCCCCACTGTCAAAGACCCGTATGCGCAAGCAAATTATTGAAATAAAATTAAACCACATTTTTAGTTCCTAAATGACCTAGTTTGAGTCGTGGACACAGGGTATTCACAAATTCAGATTATCGCCCCTTGATGTTGGCCACAAAGGTTGTTTCTAGAAACCAATTGAAAAACAGATTACATTATAGTTTATGTTCTTTACAATACAGCAGCTTGTATGTTTGATTATTAGGAAGTTTATTAGAAGTTTTATAACAAAGTAGTGACATGCACAGCAAAAGTATTTAGACAACACGCTTTATATTTATGGAATTTCTTAATTGGTCAATAAAAATAGCACAATTATCATGGCATATAATTTACCATTTGTCTCCACCTGTGAATGTACCAAGGGGTTAGTGGACTGAACAGAACGATAACACTGGGGATACCAAGGATAATACTGAAGTAGAATCTGACAATGAGAAAGCACTTTTTCTACCATCAGCCATTATAAATAATTTGAACAGCAAATTGGCCAATTTGATTATAAGCTCAAATAAACATATTTTTCCTAAAACTTAAGAATTATTCTAAGCTGAAACTATTCTTTCAGTTGGCTTAAGGTTGCTTGTTGAATCCTATCCAGAGGGGCCGACTCAGAAAAATCAATGTAATAATTTTTAAAACAGATAATCCAACTGGAGATACAGCAGTACTCACTCTATGGACATTTCGACAGCATTGTTCATATGATTATTGCGGATCAACTCCAATATGAATTCAGTATCACTGGAATGGCATATAAACACGGTTGATGTCAAACAAGATCTTCAAGAGAAGGCATTAATAAATAATGTTCAATCGATGCCTACTCGCCTTACATGTATGTACCTGTAGTGTGCCTCAAGAAATGCTACTCGGTCAAATACTGTTTCTGCTATACTGTTGTAAATTAGCTGGTATTATGATTAAACATGATATGGATCATCATTCCTATGTTGTTGATACTCCGCTTGTCTCATCTTTCAAGTCGGAGGAGGTTACTTAGGCTTATAAGCTCGATGAATGTTGGAGGTGCTGGACGTGTAGGACAACCTTCTATAGTGCCCCAAGAAAATTTGAGGGCCACTATATACATCATATATAATATAAAGCAGACGCTGTGTCAAATTGTTTACGTAAGTATGACATAAACAGATAAATATATGCATGGTGTAATTTAATATTTTATACAGTTGGAGCACGACAAGATTCTTAAATTATTTAATAACCAGAAGCCTTTTATGAAGTGTGTATTACATTTCACCGGTGACCTCTTACCAAGAAAAAATCTAAAAATTTCAGATAAACTTATACATAAAATGGTCCTTTGATACATAGGCGTATGAACTCGCTGAGTGTTTGAAAATTTGTCTTGTTGCAAACGCGTTTTCCTGATATTCCAGCCTGTGAATACAGCAACTTCAATGTGGTCCAATATGGGCTATCTTGAGTCTTACCTTAATCCCAAACAACCATTCAATTGTCGAGTAGTTACAGACAAAATTCCTTAATCTATAGTCAATTCAGTACAAATTCATGGTATTCAATTAAAAGAAATGTTAACGGAGTTTGTTATTGATTGAAATCATCTCAAAATAGGTTAAGTACATCTTTGATTATTACAAAAATTTATAGAAGTATGTAGGCTACAAAGCCATATGAATATGATATTTTTACCCGTTTGTACAGAATAGATACCACATAAGTCACATTTGTTGAATACATTGTGTTTTATTCAGATCTGTCAAGTGTATTATGTTTAAAATACAAATTTGTATATGATAACTTACACATAATAAATATCTGGGTACATAATGCATTAACAATCTTCATATCCTATTTTTTTATGTACATATACCCAAATTCCATATTTGATCTAATACAAATTATTTTTTTCAAGATAAATTGACTTTTTTCCAGCACTGCTTGCTTGTATCACAGGTATAAAAATTTCTAATCTCATCCCAGCAAAACAACTGTTACTATTTATCTATCTTTTAATAAATCTCTTGATACAAGTAATCTCATCATTTCATTTGTTCCTGAAAACAAAATATTACATATTCTGCATTCAACACAAAGTGAATAATAGGGAAATCTGATTTTAACTTGACAAAGCAAAAATCAATAGATTTTAATATGACAAGGAGCGTATCAATAATTTGTTCCATTTACAATGTCAGGAAGGCATATTGTTAACATCTTAAATGGGTCATCTATTAAAAAACTTAAAGTCCCATTGCAACATGTGCATTTTCGATAACATATCACCTTTTTCACAGATTAATCCATGCTAATATGTACTCGGATTAATCATTAAAAATTTAATTAAGAAAACAATCAAAATACCAAACCTACATGTAGATCATCAGATTTAAAACAGGCATATCTTACCAGTTTTGTGCACAACAAAATGCTGGGAAGCTTACTGCATATCGAACAGCATAGTTCGATGAAATCTGCATGCATGAGATACCCCTTAATATTTCATTAATTCTTCTCAGGGTTCTAGCCATGTGCAACCAGTGCTCACTTAACAGTCTTCAAGCCACGAGTTCACAAAGAATTCTCAGACGTCGATTTTTAATCATTTTATGAGAAACGCAAAACTTTGCACATAGTTTCTTATTGATGTATTTGATACCATGTAACAACAAAAAACACTGATCCTATTTCATTTTGTTTTTATAGTTAAAAATTTTGTTTTACTTGTCTTTCCTACACTAGAACCTGCAAGTTTTTTAAAGGGCTACACTTCAGTTAAAATCCAATCTGATTAAAACACAGATCCTATATTTCATTTTGTTTTTATAGTTCAAAATTTTGTTTTACATGTCTTTACACAAGGATCTGAAAGATTTGTTATTTAATAGGCATTCTTATTGATGCAAGGAATTAGCCAATGAAACGGTCCGTTACAGCGACTTCTTGGCATTCTCTGCGTAGAACTGTGGGTAAACCCCTAGAAACATCGACGCTGATCGATTAATAAATCAATGTCTGAAGTCATAGGGTCAAAGGCTGCTCGTTTGATACCTGATGTGAACTCCAACTCTTAACTTGTCAGATCTTCATGTATTGTAGGCCATCTGTATTTTTATCAGATTGGTTAAAATAAGGCGAACACTTCTGAGTAAATAATTAATTTAAATTTGAGAATGCTTTGTGAACTCGGGACCCTGCTGAAACCACTTTACCCTTTGTTTACACAGCAGACAAGAAATATTAACTTGCTAGAGTAATAAACCACTTAAATTGAAATATGCTTTTACTTAAATTTAAACAACCTCTTTGATATAATTTGTATTCATATGTTCAATAGTTTTATGGGATGAAACTCTCTCATCACTGAATAGTTTACATAGCCTTTCGACACGGTAAGCAAAATTTAAACTAAATTTACAGGCCCTTTACACTTCACTCTTTTTTTTTTAGCAACAATCCCCTGATAATTGTTCCCTACAAAAGAGCTCAACATTCCATTCTAACCGAAAATGTCAGTTGGCTTCAATACAAACCTTCTAATATAGAGTGTACTCTACTGTCACGGAAATATTGTTGTACTGGATATTCTTTTAAATAACCATAACCACCAAACATCTGTAATGCCTGGTTACATATCTATAATATTTAAATAATTAACTATAATATATAAATAATTAACGCCAACCGTTACCATGCATCATGTAATCAAGCTTCATTTGTATTTTTCTTCTGATGAGTGGAGTACCGTATGAAACTTTAAGTAAAGAACTTACAGATTTCATATTTTCAATTATTTATATTTGCTCTGGATTTATTCATCGAGCACTCTGTGTTAAGCTTATGCACATTATTTGGATTATAATATCTATATATATATTTTCAATTAAATATTGTTATGAAATTTATATAATGTACACATTCAATGTTATTTATATAATTTGATAATTCAGTTGAAATTTTTTAAGATAGATATCTAGAAATTGGGAATCATAAAAAATAAATATCTTTACTTTTAAGAAAAAATGGGTTGCCAGGCAATGAAATATACGCCCACGGTAGCTAAATTGTCCGGGCAGTCAACAACAGTTGTCACATATTAAGTAATCATCAGAAAATCATTAGAATTTGTTTGGTTCTTGTAAAGTTCTGCCCCATGCTAACGTTTAATCTACAAAACATTTAATATTATGGATTTAGCTGTTCAATTATCGATTTTCAAGAAATTCAAACTCAGTCATCATTAATAAGTAACAGGGATATAGTCAAACGTTTTTTTTAATTCAGAATAAAATTGTGACCTCCATAGGGTCCACAAGGCAAAAAAACATGATTTTTCATACAATCAGGGGCCATAATTCAGGAAGTTATGGTCCAATGTGCCTGAATATGGAAAGGAACCTCGATCTTTGGGTTATAAACTTACATTTCAAATTTCATCAAAATCTGATTAAAATTCAGGAAGTTACACTCCGATGGGTGCAAATATCAAAAGGAACCAAGATCTTTGGGTTATAAACATACATTTCAAGTTTCATCAAAATCGGATCATAATTGTGCCCTCTATAGGGTCCACAACCTTTATATCACATATTTTCACACTATTCGCATACAAACGATGGCCATTTTGTCTGTCAATTTTGGTCCGATTTTCACGAAATTCAAACTGAACTTTCACAACCTTGTAATGGTGATATAGTCAAACGTTTTTTTAAATCGGATAATAATTTGGACCTTCAGAGGGACCAAAAGCTAAAAAGGGCGATTTTCGTACAATCAGGGGGCCTTAATTCAGGAAGTTACGATCCGATCCGATGGGCCCAAATATCGAAAGGAACCAAGATCTTTTGGTTATAAACATACATGTCAAGTTTCATCAAAATCGGTTCAAAAATCTGACCTCTATAGGGTCCACAAGGTAAAAACATGATTTTTCGTACAATCAGGGGCCATAATCCATGAAGTTTCGATCCGATACATGCAAATATCGAAAGCAGCCGAGATCTTATGGGGATAAACCTATATTTCAAGTTTCGTCAAAATCGGATAAGAATTGTGACCTGTAGAGAGTCCACAAACAAATTGTGGACGGACGGACAGGGGCGACGACAATATACGTCCACATGAAAATATGAGCGTATAAAAATGATAAAATTCTAAAATAAATCCCCAAAACAAAACATAACTCTTACTTTGAAACATTCATCTGTTGCAAATAATTTGGCCATAGAACAAAGTGGAACAGCATTTGGTGCTTTATTCTGTAGAGCTATTGCTGCATTTCTGACCATTAAACGAGATGCAACTAACCCAGCAGCCATGTCAGCAAACTTGAACTGCAGATACTGTGAACAGAAACAAAATATTACATATGGATACATCATAAAAAATATTCTTGATTTCCACCTCCCTGCTCCCCTCCCAACCACATAAGATTTTAAAGCACATTATATCTTCAAAACTATTAGGATATACTGCAAATTATTTTGAAACAAAACTAATGCAGAAAAGTTTAAATTCCTTGTTGAAATGTAACCAACAAATTATGAAACCTGAGATGGCAGTAGTATAGATTTGTAGATCAGGTGATGTTCTAGGGAATGTGGTCTAACCATTAAAGGGTCAATCTCGATAATATTTTGGGGAGTAAAACTGATTAATTATGTGTGAAAAACCCTTTAAATCCACTATCTTAGTGTTGAGCAAGTAACTTGATACGTTTTCAAACAACTTAAATCTGTCAGTCTTCCATCTGGAAATGGAGACCACTGTCCCCAAGCTGTATTAATTTTTTTTTAAAAAATGTGTAGGTGAAATTGACCTTTCGTTATCAAGTACAGCACATGGGTCATGCACTGTATAGACCTCTAAAGGAACGATAATAGATTATCAGGTCACTGACACAAAATCTTAAATGGGTTTATGTGTCCGGATAAGCGCTTTTGGTGTTCACATCCAAACGACTCAATATGTTGAGCTGAAATTTTGAGACAATGCAAAAACATCATTCCTCCATATTTTGGTGCTTAAATTTCATATGTGCATGGTCCCTTTTACGTCTCCTCAACACAATATTTCTGTCATTTTGTCTTTACAGCTAGCTACATGTGCAGTATATGAGAGGAGGATTTTGCTCTGACAGCAGCATTTAGAATTCTTCTTCTATTTCCTACTGTCAAGGATTCTTATATGTGCCTCCTGTCAATCTGTACACTATTTGGGCCTTGGTATTTCCTTCCATTCAAACAACTAGCAAAACTTTCCATGTCAGCCAGATTTTCTAAAATATGTCAACTAATTTGAGACAAATGAGATATTTTATACCTGATAATTTTCTAAAGTCTGTCCAAACTGTTTCCGTACTTTAAAATAATCTCGTACTTGTTCCATACTTGCATGAGCACCTCCCAAAGAACAGGAAGCTGAAATCAATAAAGACAATCCAGTATTTCAAAATGGCTATGGTACTGAAAATACAGAGACAGTTTGCCAGCCACCATTGTTATGTTGCATCATAGTTTAATTGTACCATCAGTTAAAATAAATATTAGGGATTTCAAATAGCAACTGTTTGGCTTGAAGAGATCTGCAGATCAAAATACAGATAGAACAAATGATACAAAAACACTGTATATGAAAAAATTGGTACTCAAGCTCTATATATATCGCTGGATATTAGATATCTAATAATGAGAGATTAACTTGGAAATTAATGTCCTTCCAATACAATATTGAAAGCAATGGAAAAGGTAGATCCGGTTAGGTTTTCTTATAAATAAGCAGGCACCAACCAGAAATATTAATTATAATCAAAACTGTGCAAAATCAGGAATCTTACCAACATTTATTCTGCCTCCATTTAATCCTCTCATAGCTATGGTAAAACCATCTCCTTCACCACCTATTCTATTAGCTATAGGTACTTTACAATCTTCAAATATCACAGCTCTTATAGGATGAGAATTCCAACCTACCTAAACAAAATATCACAGCTTGTATAAGATGAGGGAGCCACGGTGGCTCAGTGAGTAAGAGTTGGTGGATTTCCAACATGGTTCCCGGGTCCCCCTACTTAGTGGTGTAGGATGGAGGTCTGGCAATCGACAATGTATAGTTGTTTGGATGGAATGAAAAACCACAGTCCTGTGTACACATTGGTAAGCAAGTAATAGAACCCTTGACAATTGGAGAGAGAGAGAGAGAGAAATGGGGTTTTAACGTCCACTTGACACAAACTAGGTCATTTTGGGACTAACATATGGTGTCAATTTTATTTCAATAATTCGCTTGCGCATAGGGGTCTTTAGCAGTGGGAGGAAACCGGAGTGCCCGGAGGAAACCAACGAGGTTGAGAAGGCGCCCCTATCTCCATGCCACATACGCTCACACCAGGGATTGAAATCACAGCCGCAAGCCAGAGGTGAACGGCCAGCTAGAGGTCGAAGCGCGGCACTCTAGACCACTAGGCCATCCCAACCCCCCTTGACAGTTGGAATTTAATATAGCACAATGCTAAACCCCATTTCATTAGCCCAAGAAAAGAAGAACAGTAAAATGTTAATCCCCAATCCATTTCATTTTGTATAAGATGAGAATTCAAACCAACCTAAACAAATGGCTTTCTAATTCTATAACCTCTGGCAAATTTACAATGATGTGAACCTATGCTCAAATTCAAACAGTCATAGATTTTTTTTTTTATAAAATATTGTTTCTGAATTGATCTTAATCAAATATTTTACAGGAATTGGATAGCAAAAAGGTCGTCTTGAATATTTATTCAAGTAAACAAAATATTTGCGTGTGGAGATCAAATTTCTGATATTCATATAGTTTAAAATTTCACCAGATAAAATGTTCTGGCGGAAAATATAAGTACAGGTACACTTTTAAAACAAACTCTACAGAATTCCCTTCAATTCAAAAGGGTTAAATATGATTACATGATAAAAATAAGATGAGGTTAAACTTTAATCAATACCTTTTTCTCTTTTTTACCAAATGATAATCCTGGTGTATCTTTTTCTACTAGAATACATGATATACCTTTAGCTCCTTCTGTACCAGTTCTACACATAACTAAATATACATCTGTTACACCAGCTCCACTTATAAACACCTACAATATATACTTAAAGTTCCAATTTCACTTTTTCTAAGAAAGTCAAAATATAATTATTTCTATGTTTTTTGCTCAAAAGGTTGTCAACTCACTATTATACGATCATGGACAAAATTTTGGGGGGGTTAGAAAGGGTGACACTGGTTGATTGAGGAAATAGTTACTCAATTACCTCCCTTGTTTTCCTATTCTTCTCCATGGACGGCCATCTTCAAACGTTTGAATTTGAAGTTGAAAATGATATTTTTGCCAATTTCTCAACTGGCAATAGTGAATTATAGGATTAATAGGATTATTCTTTAACAAGGTAGGACTGTTTATAGGTTCAATCTATTTTGGGGCTTTATTTTAATAAATTTTAAAAATATAACTTAAAAATATGCTATTGGAACTTTAATATATATACAATTTAGAAATATCTAGAGACATTTAAGTTGAGTGTTTTTCTTACAACAGGATTCTAGTCCACCACGGGACATTTAAGGCATGTGTACCTTAATTAAAAAAGGCAGTGAAAAAATTAACAATTTGAAACAGTATCAGTTTGAACTACATCAGTTACATATCTACTTGATTATCCAGTTGTTTCAGAGAGAGAGAGAGAGAGAGAGAGAGAGAGAGAAATGGGGTTTAATGTCCACTCGACACAAACTAGGTCAGTGGGAGAAAACCGGAGGACCCGGAGAAAAACAACAAGGTTGGATAGGCGACCTTTGTCACGTACAACTGTGGATTCAGTAATGTAACTCCCTATTTGCAACAACATCAACTATGAAACATCATATTTTAGAGATAATTTAATTAAAACCTTTTCTCCGTTTAAGATATAACTATCTCCATCTTTTTTAGCTGAAGTAATCAATGATGCTGCATCACTACCAGAACCTAATGAATGCAAGAAATAATTATTGTGGAAATAAAATAATTCTCAAAATATATATTGATACACAAGAATTAACAATGTATAAATTGTATATATAGCATTTCATCCCATATCCAGCGGCTGCCAGGCAGGATACTCCAACACTTTCGAGAGATGGATAGAGAACAAGCTAAAAAGAAAGTTATTTTTCGTAAAATCAAGGGCCATAATTCATGAAGTTACCATTCGATAAGCACAAATATTGACAGGAACAAAGATCTTTGGGTTATAAACTTGCATTGCAAGTTTCATCAAAATCTGATTAAAATTGTGACCTGGACTACTCTTATATCGAATTCCAACCGCCAAGGGATCTTTTACGTGCACACCAATGAGTACGTGGGATCTCGGTTTTTTGGCCCTCCTGCATCAATCCACGACGGAAAATCAGGATGTACTTTCTCGGCCTATGCAGGGATTGAACACTAGACCTCCGGGTTAGTGAGTCAGCATCTTACTCACCGTGATCCCCGATACATGGCAGACTGAACAACAGTAGATATGGAAGTATGCTATTGTCATACCTGGTTCTGTCAAACAATATGACGCACACATATCCATCGTAGCTAACTGTGGTATCCAACTTTCTTTTAATTTTTCACTACCAAATTCATCTATCATCCATGCACACATACTGATAAATAATAAAATTAATATCTTTTATTTTCTATACTACAATCAATAAATACACAAAAAATATATCACTGATCTAACAACCAATTGTGAAAATAACTGTATTGGAAATAGAAGCCATACTATCAAGATGTTTCTACAGCGATATGACTCAGAGGGGCTGTAGGTACCGTATTTACTCAATTCACTAATAGGCAAAAAAGTAAGGACTCATAATTTTTTTTTATTAGAATGTTTGTTAAATATTAAATGTTGTTTAATAATAACCACTTACTTGTGAATGCTAATGTAAGCAGTAGTACTTACACATCCTGTTGATAAGGCTTCAAATATAACAGATGCATCTAATCTGGTTAAACCAGTACCACCATACGCTTCTTGACAATACACTGCTCCAAATCCTAACTCACCCGCCTTCTTCATTACATCACGAGGGAAATGTTCCTGAAAAAAATATTTGAAAACTTAATTATTATAATTACTATACTATAATGAAAATGTGCATTTGTAGTGTGTGTTATGGGGGAAATTTTGCCCTGGCAGCAACAAATTGACTTTCATGTGCACAGTAAAAAGACCACAGGTGGACCTCTGTTTTATGTACCATTTGAGATGAAATAAAATAGTCAGTTTTCCATACCAGGCCCCGCTTTGTGAACTTGGGACCTGGTTCTCAGTCCTACACAATTTAATACAGGGAAAATCCGACTGGAAAATCTTAACAACTTTTGTTGCTCTCACTGGGATCCAACTTGGAACCTCCTTATTGGTGAGTCAACATTCATCGAGTCAACAATTTGTGAATGTTGTTCATTAACATCATAAACATCAGGAGGAAGTTGAAAAGGATAGGACTACAAACCTCTTGATCCCAGTCTTTCATAAAAGGGGCCATTTCATTCTTGGCAAAATCTCTAGCCATCTGTTGAATATGTTTCTGCTCATCTGACAGGCCATCACTAGCTAATAGACAATAAGATATCCGTTAATAATTAGAAGCTGATGATCGTCATTTGTATTTACACAACAGTTTAATCCACACTAAAATGTATTAATATTATTTTTCAACATTCAATTAAGAAATCAAAATATCAACGGTCGGTAGATAATATCTCGTGGCTTTGATTCAATCAGATAAAAAAGATTTTAATGAAGATTAAGCCAATCAGTAGGTGGTGTTGGCATTGGAGCGAGACACAAACTAGGTCATTTCAGGACTAACATATGGTTTAATTCAATAATTCCCTTTGCAGTGGGAAGAAACTGGAGGACCCGGAGAAAACTCAGGCGACCCTACCTGTCACATATAACCGGGGATTCATCAAAACCACGCCAATTGACTCAATGACATCTAGCTTTATGATACAGCACACACATGCTAACTATTCGGGCATCCAAACCCCCTGTTGGAATTGACGTTTTTTTGAATATATCTTGTTCATATCGACTAAATAGGATGCAGAATGTAGACAAATTTTAAATTCATCATATTATCTTTGAAGTGAATCCTATATTATACTTATAGTCCATGATTGATGATCATTGATCGTCCATTTGGGGCGTTGGATGACCGAATGGTTAGCGTGCATGCGCTGTATCATACGGCTTACCAAAGAGTCAAATGTCGTGGTGTCAAATTCCTGGTTGTACATGGCAAGGAGTAGGGTCGTCTTTCCAAAACCCACTGCTTAAAAACACTTACAAAAAATGACCTATTGTGTGTCGAGTGGATGTTAAACTACATTTCTCTCTCTCTCTTCTCGTCCATTTGACATTGTGCAAAATGCTTTTACTCCAGTTGTTGGATTTTCGATGTGTTATTTTCAAATTAAATAATTACATTTACTTCCTTGGTGAAAGTGATAATGACTCTTTAAATTCAATTTTAGTAAAGTAATAGGATGACCATCTATCTATAAATTATAGCCGGATTCAGCCTAGTGCTCCTAAGCCTACCTATACATACATAACGGAACAGATGGGACGTTAAACAGTAAAATCGGACCCGTAGCCACCCATAGCCCCCCCCCCAAAAAAAATCGAATTAGCCCCCCCCACCCCCTCCCAAATATTTCGCCAAAAATAGTGATTTCTTAGGAGTGTTCTTAGCCGGCCACATCCTCAGCCCCTCCAAAACATTCCGTAGCCCCCCAAATTTTATGAGTAAAATAAAATAAAACTTTATATACATTTGGGAAAATATCTGTGTAAAAGGCCTACATTGATTACTTTTGTCTGTCCAATTAATGACGATTTTCTTAAACATAAACTCAAAATTTCATGCAACTGCAAGTGAAAGTAGATTTTATATGTCATTTTCAGTGCCGTGGCCTAACTCTCCAATAAAACAATAAATTAACAATCAATCAGTATACATGAAAAGATTACCATCTATACAGCTTCCTGAGAAAATTTGTCTTATATTTCTTAATGGTAATGCTCGTTGTCTTCTCAACATACACTTAGCCCATGAACAAGGTCGACCCAAGGAAGCCATATTGTAATTATAATTATGGAAGACCAAACGGCCCATTATTTTTATTTTTGTAACCGGTGTGGGGGGGTGTAAATCAATAAAAACTATGCTTTGTAGTTTCTAAACCTTTATTAAAAACCCTGAAAATATATACATTAAAATTAATATACATATCACAGCATCATTAAATTAAATATATTAACTATGCCTTAATTAAGTTTATACTAAAAGTAATATATAAGTAAACTGGTCACAAACCCAAAGAAGATTTTTTTTTAAAGAAGACTACCAAGATGGTGAACAAATTCTTGAGATAACTATATTCTGGAAAATAACATTATTCTAATTATATACAATATACTTTCAATATGGTACAAAACATCTTACTTCAGAGTGAGGTTTTCAAATTCTCGAAGAAAGATGGCTTCTTTCTGATTGCTGGGTGGGGAATGAGGTCTTTCGTTGTTCTTCACTGCTTGATGAAGGGGTCCAATAAAGGACCCTCTCGTTGTTTATTCATCCAGTCTATTTCATGAGCAGGAAACATCTGTGTGTTGATACCTTGGATGATCTGAGTCGCTAAACACTCCACATAGCCATTATCATTTCGGAATTCACTGAGTGCTCTGAAAACATCGGGACTCATCTCCTTGTAAGTATCCTCAGGTGGATTGGGTATTCTTGAAAGGCAGTCAGCATCAATGTTCCTGGTTTGTACCTGATGTTAACATCGTAGTTTGCTAACTCTGCTAACCAACGATGACCGGTTGCATCAAGTTTTGCTGTTGTAAGAACATAAGTTGGATTGTTATCTGTGTAGATGGTAAAGGTGATCCCGTAGAGATAATCTTTAAACTTGTGTGCAGAATAAATTTTCTCTGATTTCGATAATCCTCTGCTAACTCAATATCATCCAAAATCTTCAACACCAATTATTTATCAATTTAAATCAACATTGATGCTGTGATCTGACCGGAAAAAGATGGGCTTCTGATATCCAATATTTAAGACAAAATAACATTTTACCATTGGTACACGAATCGTGTACCATAATGCGTTTCAGCCCCAGAGACTCAGGGAACAAGGCTAGACACATTGCACTTAATCAAACGGCATATGTAGACTGAAATAATAACCAGACGCTAGAAATTTGCATTCGATTGAGACTGCTGGCTTATTTCGAGGAACATAAATTAGAGTTAAACGAAACGATTGAATGTAAATCACTTTTTGTACATTCATATTACTGTATTATATGCGTTGGGACCCACTTCTGTCAATTTCTAGGTCCTTAATGTTAGCAATTTAGCTCTTTTAAATGCATCTCCAAACCTAATTATTATAAATTATTTGATAGGCTTATTTATTGCAAAAATCAATATGAAATGTAGGAAGAGAAAGAAATGGGGTTTAACAGCCACTAAACATGAACTAGGTCATTTCTGGACTAATGTGTGGTTCATTTATAAATTTCTACAAATTAGCTGTGGGAGGAAACCATAGGACCAGTAGAATACCCATGAGGTTGGACAGGTGACCCTACTCCTTTTAATGAACAATGGCGAATCGAAACCAACCCACTTGACTCAATGACAGACCATTGTCTAAAATTCTATAGTATACTACAGAATTTTCGGGCCTGTAGGAAATACGGTTTCTATAGTACAAACACTATATTTTCAACATAATATAAAGGAACTGTACTTAAAAATGTTTTTTCTATGTGCATGCTTAAAATATTTTCCACATCAGTTATTCCCCGGGCCGTATTGACAAAGAAAACATTAATTCTATGCAAAACGTTTTTATAATCATAACATACAATATAATCATAACATACAATAACCATAAACTATACATTATACAATATATAATACAAATAACATATAAATACCATTTAAATATACAATACACTGACAAACAGATGCCACACACAAGTCTTTGCCTCCATAGCAGCTGTTTATGGCTCTAAGATATGTAAATAAATTATGACACAAAACCTAATGTAATATAAATTAATCTTGGCCACTTTTAAAAAGCAGCTGTTTAAAAAAATTAGACAGTAACATTCAGTTAATATTAATGAATAGATTTATATTGATGGACAGTGTTAGCTGCGTGTGTCTACAATTAACAAATACAATATACTCCTTTAGTTAAAGGAAAAAGTTACATTTTTGTAGTTATTCCTTTTTAACTTATACATATTAAAGTTTAAATTAGTTAATATTCTTTTCTATATTCTATTAAGTTCCAAATCATATATTAGTCCCGAAATGACCTAGTTTGTGTCGAGTGGAGGTTAAACCCCATTTCTCTCTCTCTCTCCAAATCATATACAGTCTTATATATTGTTTATTAACCGGTCATGGTATGTGTCAGTTTTATTGAATTTCAAGATCAGTTTGTTTCACGGAGCTTATGAGAAAGCCTTCTTTTATCTCTGCAGAATAGGATTGACCTTTAATGTATACTCGTGCATTGTTTATATCGAACATAACAATTGTCAGTTGAATTCAAGCATCAAAGAAGCAATGAAATCTTTTTATATTCTGGGCAGAATGATGTCTTTTATCCATTTTACGTCTTTGCATACTATTTTATATACCCATTTACTCTAAATAAGAAATATGTTTTTTGCAGATATACATGTACTTCCAACACATTATTTTTTTTTCTTAATAATTTAAAACATGTAATTTGCAGAAGAAACAAAAGTTGATAGTGAGAGCTTATTAACTCACCCCGATGTCAACCCTTTCAGCAATTATAGCGACCAAGTGAATATTCACTGTTGATCAGTTTGTTTCATGACATGACATCATGACATGACATTTCTTATAGAAATTTAAAGGTTATAATACAGAAATGGTTTCTTTCCCTATCTACATTAAAATAAATAGATTTTAATGGTGACTTATTAGGATCAAAGAGGCTTCAGCCGTCACTAAAAAAATAGCATTCAATTTAAAGTATTTTCAATTGACCTCCCATTACACTGGGTAGGTTTAAATTAAATTGTATGCACAACTAGAGACAATATATAATTATCACTGATATACAATTAACGAGAGTCAGTACTTGATCATTTAGTGAAATTAAGATTATTTAGAACATATCATTGCCGCAAATGAATAACATTAGTTTTCTTTGTGAAAAAAATTTCACAAGAAACAGTTGGATGATAACATTTTCTGGTTAGATAAAAGTTCATAATTTAATACTGTTTACAGCACTATTTTTTTCATTATTGCTTGTTGAATTTTGAATAAGTAGTGTCATATTTATCAAAGTTTCAAATTCATTTGTCACTTTAAGCAACCAGAAAGCAATGAGGGAATGTGGATATTGTGTAAGTATATATACTGAGCACCATAGAAAACGCATCACTTAGTTTTTCGTATAACAAAATGATCGTGTAAACATATCTTATTTATTTTGCATCTTATTGTGAACAATATGCAAATGGGAACACATCAATAACAATACATTTGTACACTTATGGATGTTTAATCTGTAATCAACGGTACAAAGGTAGAGGGGTCAAAACCAAAAGTACGACACAGATGTCAGTAGCGCGTGTGTCAGGCCCGTATCTAGACACCATTAAGCGGGGGGGAGGGGGAGGGGGGGCATTACCTTTCGGTAGGGGGGGGGCGAACTTTTTGAGGAAATTTTCGGAAAGGTCATTCTAATAGTAAGTGCAGGAGGACCGCACTACACGAAAAACAAAAACCTATAAAATAACCTGCGGAAAATATCAAATCAAGTGAATAAAAGACTGTTGTAATCATCATGCTGTGTAGTTACCTAGGCGTCTAATAAGCTTTTTTAAATAAGTATTCAAACAAAAAAAATTAGCTTTTTTAGGTTAATATAAGGAACTGTGTATACTTTAATGATTGTTAGCAATTTCTGAGTGGGGGGGCATGCAATTCACGCGGGGGGGCCATGCCCCCCCCCCCCACGCCCCCCTGTAGATACAGGTCTGGCGTGTGTCCTCTACTGGCTCTTACGCACGCTGTGCAGTGACATAGCATGGAATTAACCATCTGTGTCGTACTTTTGGTTTTGACCCCTCAAACTTTGTAACGTTGATTACAGATTAAACATCCATGTACAAGTGTACAAATGTGTTGTTTTTGATGTTTTCCCATTTGAATATTGTTCACAATAAGAAGCAAAATAAATAAGATATGTTTACAGGATCATTTTGTTATATGAAAAACTAAGAGATGCATTTTCTATGGTGCTCTGTATATTTGTATTCAGTCCATATGGGCATTTTTCCATCTTCTTCTGTCAGTTACTGGACTCACATGGCCCTGAAATTCAAAAGAAAAATATTTGTTTATTTTATTTAATGGGTTCATGGCATGGGTGCATTGGCTTTCTAAATAATAGAAAAAGTATAAAATCTAATTGAAAGCTATAAATAAAAAACATAATAAATATCTATGTAGCCTACAAAATACAAGCACAATAAATTATACTTAAAATATTTGTCCTTTTAACACAGAAAACAGTTTTCAATATTTAATATCAAAATTATTTATAATTATGCATTTTTCTAACAAATATATATAGTTACAATGTGACGAATTACAAAGGTTTATAAAACTTGAATTCAAAACAAATATGGAGCACTAAACCTATAAAGAACAATTGCCAGTTGAATTCAAGCATTAAGGAAGCAATGAAATCTTTTTATATTCAAATTTTTTTTGCCCTCCACATACATCAACTAAAAAAAACAGTTTTTTTTTTAAAATAGATTAGACTGTGTGTATATACTGAATGTGCTGCAATATAACAGTAATAATTTATCAATAATACCTTGCAAGATAAGCCCTCTAATATACCATGATTATAATATTGATAACAACACCAAGGTAGTCAAATCTACAAACTCTTCTTTGTTTTCATTTAATGTTAAAAAGAAATTGGTGTATGCCCAAATATGTGGGACAGATACATACATTAATATTTTTTCTTAAAATATCAATAGATTTTGACAATGTTGAGATATGGTTGATTAATTTGATTGATAATTTGGCAGTCAATGATCTTAAAAATATTAAAGTTATAATTTCAGAATATTTAATAATAGCAATGTTGTGATGTCATTAATAAAAATGTAATAGCTCATTTTGGGTTTTAGTTGTGTTAAAAGGATCCTGTTTTAAATGATATCAAAAATCTTCTTTTTTGCATAATCCATTGTGTATAGGCTGAATAATTTTGTGTAAAAACGTCAAAGATCAATGTCATAAATCATACATGTAGGAAAAAGCCCAAAATACCCCAAATTATCCCAAGGAGAAAGACATGAATTTAATCTTAACCACAATACCAAGGAGAAAAAACATAACCTTAATTTTAACCCAACAGATGTACCTTTTCCCTAGAAAAGATGATTTGAATTATTTTTTAAGGGACTGTAATATCAAACATTTTAAAGCATATTTTAAATCTATAACTATAAACACCTTGAGAAAACCCCACCAAACCATTTTATTAAGTAAACTAGCTACTAGCTAAAAGATGTTACAACTGCTGTTGAGCCAAAACCAGTAAAAAATGATTATTATGAAACTGGCTTACAACTTGTAACATTAAGTTGTTGTGCATATGTCACTCCAGGTAATCATATGTATTTCTATTACCACTGACCTGATTGGCTGAGTATCTTCTTTCTATAACCTGACAATGAAATAAAATGAGCGTCTATGATAATGAATGAAAACTAAGGTGAGTACAGCAGATAGTTGGTATGGAGCTTGGGCACCCAGGTTATTCCCCTACCCTTTTACAACAACCTAATTAAAACACAGATCCTATATTGTTGCGTTTTTAATAATTCAAAATTTCATTATAGGAGAACATCAAAAGTACAAAAAAATGCCACAAAAAAAAATCTGTATTTTAATCAGATTGTCTCTTACAATAATGGTGTGTTTCCACAACAAATATTTGACTTGGAAAATTACAAATAAAATTCGGGAATTATGTCCCTTCTTAACAAACTCCTGGCTTCACTACTCTATCTTCAGTTACAAAAAGCAGCTTTATTCTGCTGACTTTATTGTTAGCCGTACTCTAATTCTGTTTTACACTAACATGTATGGATAAAGCTCTAATAACCCCATATTAGAATTTGATCTCTAAGGCTTTGGCCCATGAAGATGTCCCTTATTTTGTTTTCCATTTTGGCCAGCATATAAATAGTGGCTTACCATTTTCTTTAGGAAATGGCTGACCTATTCAAATATTGTTACAGAATTTCAGAAATATAAAGATGACAGAAACAATAATTGACATTTTTTAAAGTGGATATTTCATATTTTTAAGTTATATTTTTAATATATATTAAAATAAAGCCTTAAAATAGATTGTATAAATAAACAGTCCTAATAATCCTATAATTCACAACTGCTAGTTGAGAAATTGGCAAAAATATCATTTTCAACTTCAAATTCAAACGTTTGAAGACAGCTATTGCATGGGGTGAATTGAAAAACAAGGGAGGTAATTTATGTTATTATTTACTGTTAGAAAGATATTTAAGAGTGGGAAATTATGCCTATGAAGTATGATTGTATTAGTGAGCAATAGACATAATTGTGTTTTCTTAGAAAATATGCAATTTCTGCTTTAATTAAAAATCAGGAGGCCCTCTCTTTAAATTTTTTAGTAATCAATGATAACTTCAATACCACTTGACCTTTAATGGTTTCTTACATGAGTTGATACATGAATGGATGTAAAAATGTGATGTTTACCTTATCAAAAAATCGAGCTAGTTTTACACTATTGGTCGATCCTGGTGTCAGATATTTCATATGTGTACAATCCTGTTACAAATTCAAATACAAACATAAAGTGTATTACACAATATAAATAATTGTGGAACAGATATGAATTTGAATGTTCAAATAGAAATTTTTTTAAAAAATCAGTCATTAGAAAATAAAGTATGGAGATTACATGTTCACTGAATAGTCTGATTATTAAAACTTGGCGTAATCACAGATATTGGTGACTTCTTAGTAATATGGTGCATGTAGCCTTAATAATATGTATGCATAATCAAAGATAATCCATAAATTCTTACAATATTAAACTCATCTGCTCCACATTCCTCTGCCACTGAGGACCTTTTAGAAAGAACATTTCCATTTAAACTTTGAGCCTGGTCTGCTTTAGTTCCTATTACTAATATAGGTATCTGGTTACCTGCAAACTGCTCAGGATCATAATCATATCTATTAATAAAAACCCAAAAATTCATTTACTATCAGTCAGATGTTAGGTCAGGATTAATGATAGATCCTTATCTATCATGAACAAAGAGTTCACTACAATTCTGCAGACATTTACACAGCAAACTGTGCTATTTTGAAATGGGAGGGAAGGCTAGTGTTCTTTAATGTCTGTGTACCTAAAAAGAACAGTGTGAGTCACATCTACAAATTTGTAAGAATCCTTAGCAGTTTGAATTTGAAGACAAGTAAGTAGAAATACCCCGGTTCTGGAAATTACCTCCGTTGCATGAATTGAACACACAACAGAAAAAGAATTATTGTATGTTGTTAGTTAAAAATGAACTTCTAAGTAAAGTGTCAACAAGAGATTTTAAAAAACCTATTCCATTCCCAGCCTATTTTTACTGGATCTCAGTCCTACAAGGGTTAGATCAATGAGTAAGCACATCAAATAGAGTATTTCATTAAGTACAATGTACATGTACTTACCCATTATTAACTTTATCATTTCCTTTATCTAACACTTCCGCTAACCATTTCCTCAAATTCTGATGAGATTTTCTATTGCTCAGATCATGAACTAAAATTATTCCTGAAATTATAAAAAGATTCTTGTAACAATTACAAACTAATAAACAAATTTTTCCATCTGCACAATCATTGAAAAGTTAGACAATGAAAGCAATCACTACAACCCAGCCACTGACTTGATTTATTGATATGGCCAAGTTCTACTCACCATTTACCAAATTATAAAATATTGAACGACTATTTCTATGGCTAGATGATCCTCCTATATCCCATAGTTCTACAAAATATTCTTTTTCTCCTGGTAATCCAGCTTTGTATCCATGTAACTAATAAAAAAAAAGCAGATGAAGCAATATTAAGAATTAAAAATAATATATGGAACTTGGAATTATGCCTGGCGAATCATGGTTAAAACATCTTGAAAAAAAGAATGCTTAAATGTTAGTGTTAAACAGATTTTAAAGAACATTGATGTATGCAGGGGATTAAAAGTTCCCTCAATCATACTCATGAAAAAGTACTGTTATATGGTAATGTTACCTTGACTTCTACAGAGCAGCCTATTGTAGCTCCTGGATTACTGTATGGTTCACTGTGACAAGCTAAATGTACAAAAGATGTTTTCCCTACACCTGTAAAAAACATACATAAGCTTACACAAATAATTATACTACAGTCAAAAACAAATATAATATTCTATATAACACTTACACATGTGTTATACGTCATCGTTAATCGTAACCCAACAGTATTTGTTATATATTGACAGCCGAAATTATATAGATCAAAATGGTATTTTGAACCTGCCATCAGAGAGCAACCCCAGCCACCTCAGGTGAGTCCTGAAGTAGAAGCAAGTAGGCTTTTATGGAGGCAAAAATGTCATACAAAATTTTCCTGAGACAGTTCAAACTGTGTCCCAGACCTAGACCCCTACTGCAAATGAAATAAAATGGGGTTTAAAGGAGCTAAATCGCTAACATTTGAGACCTAGACATTGACACAAGTGAGTTGCAATGCATATAATACTGAAATATGAATGTATATAAACTGATTTACACTCAATGGTTTCTGTTTTTACTCTGTTCGGCGAAATAAGCCAGCCGTCTAAATTGAATGCAAATTTCTAGTAGTGTCTGGTTATTCCAGTCCAGGCCTACATACGTCGTTTGTTTTAGGGCAATGTTTCTAGCCTCGTTCCTCAAGTCTCTTGCTAGAACTGGTACTGAGACGCACGCATTATGCCAATTATGGTACACGATTCGTGTACCAATGAGAAAATGTTTATTTTGTCTTTGCTTTTGGATATCAGAAGCCCATCTTTTTCCGGTAAGGTCACTAACATCAATGTTGATTTAAATTGACCAATAATAATTCATGTTTTCAATGTTGAAGATTTTGGATGATAATATTGAGTTAGAGACTTAGCTACTTTAACGTCCTACTGTTCTGCTCCGAACTGGTCTAATGATGATGGGCATAAGCAATCAATGAACCTGGGCACCACGGTTATATCGAATTCCAACTGTCATGGGATCTTTTACGTGCACGCCAATTTATACACGGGACCTCGTTTTACGGCCCATCCGGACGATTAGACAGCTGTCCTTTTTTTGAGTTTGAGATAATTGTATGGATGTTGTTTATTTGTTATTCAGAATTCATATTCTAACATATAAGCCCGTAAATATACCTGAATCTCCGACAACAAGAACTTTCACTTTATCAATGGCAGCCATTGTTTACGTGTCCTTTAACGGATTGACTACAGAATATGTCTAGCAATATGCAAATCAAAAACCAAATTGAAGAATTATGATCAGTCTTAATATAGTCTTCAATATGGATTAAATTTTATTCAGTCGGGTTTACACTATATCTAATCGTTGTATAGTCACATTATTAATACCATACCAAATTGGTTGTTCTAGAACCTAGTCCATCCGTATAAATAAGGATTTAAAAAATGGCGGCCTCCATGAAATGATTAAGTGTTGAGAATGATAAAGGAAAATAATGAATATCATATTTTCTGACGAATAATTCTATGTAGACATTAGTTCTTTTGTCATAGAAGCATCTAGGGTAATTACTTTTGTATAAAGAATTACTTCCCTTCCAATGTAGGCCTACTGCCCAGGAAATTTTACTATTCTCTAGGCGGAGGTCTACTAAAAAAAAAAAGAATTAAAAGTAAAACTATCGGCGCTAATGCACTTTCGTACACCTAGTACTAGCCAGGATCCTCACTAATCCAGATCTACTTTTAATCATAAATAAGGATAATATTGTCATCTTATTTTTCAGATAGTGTAAAAAATGGATTCCGATACTCTTCTTACTGAAGTTCCAGAACCATTAAAACGCTTAACAAGACTGATTGTCAGAGGTTTTTATTCAAAGCAACATGCAATAGTTATCGATATCATCGTCAGACTAGCTTGCATCAAAGAGGATGATATGATAGAACTATTGAAGTTTGAAAGAAAACAATTGCGAGCGTTAATCAACACTTTAAAAAATGACAAGTTTGTTAAAGCCCAGATGCGTGTGGAAACAGATGCAGAAGGGAAAACAACCAGACATAATTATTACTTTGTTAATTATAATGTTTTTGTTAATGTGGTTAAGTATAAATTAGATCATGTTCGGAGAAAAATTGAAATGGAGGAGAGAGACAACACAAGTCGTGCATCTTTTAAATGTCCTTCGTGCATGAAAACATACACAGACTTAGAAGCTGGTCAGTTATTAGATTTCATGACTCAAACATTAAAATGTACTTACTGTAATACTGAAGTGGAAGAAGATGAAACATCCATGCCAAAACAGGATGCTCGAACTATGTTAGCTAAATTCAATGAACAGATACAACCAATATATGATTTATTAAAAGAATGTGAAGACTATAAATTAGCACCTGAGGTCCTTGCTCCTGAACCAGTTGATTTAAAGAAAAATTTAAGGTAACTATTCTGCATATCTTTGACTTTGAGTAATTTGGGATAGATGTTCATGTAACCAATATTGTCTAAAGTATTGCAAAAAGTGACTGACAAAAATACTCCCTTGTTTGTGATTAGTAAGACTGTCAAAATTTCACATCCATTATGGTGTCATCTTTCCTTGTCTGTAACTTTTTGCAACACCTTAGGCATCTGTTTGTGATTAGTAGGACTTAATATAATTTTGCAAACTCCAAGATATTCATTAAAAGGATTGTCTTGTCATTAAATGATTACATGTCAATGATACAACCCTTTTCTTTACTAGAAATCAAAATGCTGGTGGATCTAAATCTGCTAGTGATAGAGAAAATGCTACATGGAGTGGTGAATCAACTAGAAATATTGGGTTTAATTATTCTGAAAGTAGTGTTACTATTAATATGAGAGAAAATGACTTTACATCACCAACTAAAGACAAAAAAGAGAGACCAGTTTGGATGACAACAAGTACTGTTGATGGTATACCGATGCTTGATTCTCAAGAGGATGTAAGTTCTCTTTTATTTATAATAAGAGAGGTGTGATATTCACATCTTAATAAGGAATGAGACATATATACAGTTTTAAATAAATTTCTCGCTTTCTCATTAAATACCTAACTAATAAAATTTTGTTGAAGGAGTAATGGTACATATTTAAATATTTCATTAACTGATCATTGTAATCTTCCATCAAACTGCTATAAATCATATGATTCTTATTTTTAAGGATGCCTCTAAAGCAGAAGTAGGCGCTTCTAATGAAAATAATACACCTGTTAGTAGAGATGACATAATGCAGACATTGTTAGTCCATGAACCAAAGGCATCGACTGCTGGAGGTTTACCGTTTTCTAGAGGTGAAGATAGTTCAAGTAGTGATTCAGATGAAGATAAACCTACTACATCTGGTGGTGGTATGTTTTTAAATGTTACTCTAATCAAAGCAATTGATTTAGCGCGACTGGCATCTTTATAATATTTCTATATTTAGGAAGTTGGTAGGCCAAGTGGTCTTTAATTTGCTTTAGATCATGAGGTCTGTCATTGGTGTGTTGATCTCAATGTGTACCAAACAGGTTTTAGCATTGCCTGCCTAACCTCACAGATATTTTCCACGGCAAAAAATAGTGTACTTTTTAAAACCCAATTTTGAAACCTGGCTACAAAATTAAAATAAATGGAGTTTTAATGGCCAACTGTTTTGCTCCGACTGGGCGAATGAATACGGGCAAACGCTGTACTGTGTGCTATGATGAGGAACATTTTCCTGGACAGCGACGTTAAAGCCTACTCTTATATTGAATTATGGTGGCCAGGGAAACTTACATGTAGGCCTATGTGTATACAGGACCTCAGTTTTGTGTCCCATCCAAATGACTAGACAACAAGGAACCTGCGACCTCCAAACTAGTGAGTCAGCGTCTAACCCACTTAGCCACTGTAGCTATGACCTACCTCTGTTTTGTAACTTGTAGTCAACATTTCAAAGGATTTTTTAAATCAATATTTCATACGTTTTTTTCAAAGCACTAAATCTATATTTATTTCATTTACAGTTGTCGAGGAAATGGAAAGTGATGATGATGATGAAGCTGTTGCTATGGTAATAATAGGAGATAAAAAGGTGCCATTACATGAAGTAACGGATAGTATGGTTGCTCAAATGACACCCGCAGAAAAAGAAGAATATATTAGATTAAGTCAAGAGATGTATGAAGATATGTATGAATAAATTCTCTTTACAAGAGGATTTCTCTATTGTTAAATAATTTTCAGTGTTAATAAAAAATATTTTTATGTATCAAAGGCAACTCTTGTGCTTTTAAATTTCACCAGTCTGAAAGGATATGGACATTTAGTGATGTTCTGTCAGTCTGTCCTTCCATACAGTTTTCATTTTCATCCCCATTAACTTCAGCTTTATGTAACTTTATATAAGAGAATTTTGACAGGAATTTTGTAATGCAAACTATCTTATTATTTACTGAGATGAAATGAACGACACAGCAATGATTTCATATCCTCTGTTCCTGGTCCATAACACTATCATACATGTTTATTTTTCAAGAAAGAACCTTGCATTGTTGTCAAAGAGATTGAACTTTGATCTTCAAATTGATATTTATGAGAAAATTTCCCAGCAGGATATAAAAAAAAATAGGGTTGAACATCTTCATATTCTGCACCGACTGGTTTAATAAAGACAGGCATACGCTATACAGTGCGATATGAGATAAATTTTGCCCAACTGTCAAGGTTTAGATATAATGTGTATACAAATGTGTACATAGGACCTTCGTTTTTCATCCCATCCAAATGACTAGACACCGTCCTTGCCATGCCATCTCTGCACCACTGACAAGGGCAGAAATAAAGAAAAGTATATACTGGTATATGTTAAAGCATGCCAAAATAAAGGTTAACTACAAATTGTACACATGATATGTACAGCAAATAAGTTTCATTTGGATATTAGGAAGCATATATTTACACTTTCTAGAACATAACAGTTTTTCCACATTCCAGAAAACAGGTTTAGTACATGTGCAAAACGAGGTTGTCTCCCTTGAAACATACCTTTAGATATATATCATTGAAAGCCAATAGTGCAACTGCAACAGGAGCATTTAAATATACATAATAGTACCAAAATTTGTAGGTTTTGTCAACAGTGAAAATATATAACTTCAAAATTGTGTTTTGAAAAAAAAAAGGTCATTATAGAAATTAATACGGCTTGAGTTGAATTGAGGAGGTAGGTGGAATGAGTCATAGATGAAATCTATTCCCAGCAAATGAGAATATAATATTCTTTCTCTTTCATGCATGGGAAAATGTAGAAAAAACAGAGTTGAAAATGACAGGTTCTTGTTTTGTTTGAGACCAAGTAGGCCTATACGTTCATAAAATCAAGTACATAAAGGTTACGTCTGTTTACTTACTAATATCTGACATTATTCAAGATTTAAATGTTCTCATTTTTCAAACACTTAAAGCCCCAATAACACTCTTGTTGTAACTGAAAAATATGTCCCAATCTTCATTCTGGTCAACAAATCGTAGTATTTTAGAATATTCCAATTAAATGATGATATAAATTTCATCTTAACACACCTAATTTAAAAAATTGAAAAAATTCAACCAATTGATTTGAAAAAGTCTAACGTAAACCTTTTCAAATGTGACTTGGATTTTAAAATATTTTCGAACCCTCTGGACAAATAAAATAGGTTGTAATGGATAATTTACACAACAGGTAGGACATTTAAACATCTAGTACTTAGAATAAGGGTATTATTTATTTTCTTGAGCTACCAAGCCAGCAAGAGTGTTATTGTCCCTTTAAAACTCGGGAATCTGCAAGTAAGTTTATAAAATGAACACACAGTGTTTTAATCAAAAGCAAAATCTTCCAGAAATTGTAGAAATTAATAATCGGTGTGCATATGCAGTGACACAAACTTTTTTTGTAACTTTTCTCAATTTGTATGTCATGGCTTTACACTCAAATTTTATTTTATGGCTTTACCCGCAATTAGAAAGAGGATTCCCCATCCTACATTTGCATAGCAAATACGAGTGTGCAAAGTCGGCTGATTTTATGTAATTAGCAATAGAATTACGGCATTTACTGTTCTAATTTTTTCACAGCCTCCACAAAATACCTCTTTTTATGCATTTTTTATTATATTTTCGCAAAAACGACTGATTTAATGGAAAATAGATGCTTTTTTGAAGAGTTTGGTGCTAAAAATAAAAAAAAAATAGGTAGTATTGACCCGTGTAGTGTATTTCGCCGTTTTTCTAGAAATTGAGCCGTGCGACAAACGATCGGTTTTGTGAAAAATCGTCACAAATTGTCATATTTTTTTTTTTTTTTTTTTTTAAATTGTATTTTCGCACAAAGAAATCATTATAACAGGTTACAAGTATAGGCCTACACTAGATATCGTTGATTTTGAAAATAAAAAGACGACTGAAAAGCACAATGAAAAGGAAACCCTGCTCATTATAACAGGTTACAAGTATAGGCCTACACTAGATATCGTTGATTTTGAAAATAAAAAGACGACTGAAAAGCACAATGAAAAGGAAACCCTGCTCATTTGAGGTTATATATGGACCCGGTTGAAAGAAGTCAATGTTAACAAACGCGAAGAATGTGGAAAATACCCCTCAGTAACTGAAGAAATTCCCGCATGACGTCAGGTCATTGGTGCGCGCGCGCATAATGAACAGCAAGAGTTCAAGCAGACAACGGAGAATAAGCAGGTTGCTGTCTGAGTGTGTTGTTCTGTGTGTAGTGGTTTTATGATGTTAGCACATTGTGAGTCGTTTTTAAGGAATATCTCGGACTTACTAAATGGAATAACTTACACTTACTGAAAATATAAGGAACAGTGTTTGTTCTAGTATGGGGGAGAATAATAATATTGTGGAGGGATGGTTGCGTTCTCTAAATTTAGTTCAATATACACAATCATTCATAGACAACGGTTATGATGATTTGGAAGTGTGCAAGCAAATAGGCGAGTTGGATTTAGATGCTATTGGAATTGCTAAAAAAGAACATAGAGACAAACTTATACGTGCTGTTAGAATATTACGAGAGGAAGGGGGGACTGCCGTTTATTTTACATTAGAAGAAACTGTCGGGGCAGCAGTCAACCCGCAAATTATTGGTGCTTATTATGACGATTCTGTTTTGAAAGAATTGGGTCCCCCTCCAGATCCGCCAGAATTGACTGATGAACAAGCTGTGCGTCTTGATGCATATGACGTGGGAAAATCCGCATTACTCATATATCCGAAAGTACAGTTAAAACACATATTAAAAATTAAAATCAGAGAAGATGACATTGATTTATCAAGCCCTCCGTATACGACACAAGTAAGCTTATTTTCTTTTTTAATACTATTTATTTTATTGAACAATGTGTATGGTATGATTAACTGCCGTGAATGATACACCGTATAAAAATTGCCATGATTCAATGATAACCAATAAACGATTTCAATTACAGCGTGAACGGTAGCCAAATTACAACAATGTATAACGTTTGACTAGTCAATATCTATGATAAGTCATAGCAAGTAATATATTCTATCATGGAATAAATAATAGTATCACGAGCTTTTATAATGCAGTCGGGATTTTCTTTTATTTGAATATTTCCCCCTATGTTTGATCATTATTGTTTAATAATACACAAGGAAAGGCTATTGGGTGATAAGTGTGTATGTCGCCAATTTGTCTGGAGTCCTGCTATGTGGATTGGATGTGTGAAAACCGTTATGCCTGCTACCTAGAAATACGACTGACAGGCGGCTCTTTTGATCTTCTATGGTTGGATTATGATTGGTGTAGATCTCAACTGAAAGCTGAAAATTTTACAAAATCTTACCTCCCTGAGCAACTTTACCACAGTCATGATTTATGACTTCATTAATTGATGTGTCATTTATTTGAAATTACCTTGACATTGCATCCATTTCAAACTTTCCTGAAAACCAATCAGTTATATTGGTTGCGGAATTGTTTTTTTTAAGAATACAACCAGAAGTTTATATTATTTTATTTTTAGAATAATATGCCTTGATATAACTACTAGGTAAGACAGCTCATCTGTCGATTTATCTGAGTGTTGTATAAGTTTCTGAATAAATTGAACTGTTATGTTAAAAAAATATATTAGACTGTATATATATAGCTTATTATGATATAGCTAGACTCAGTGCCTACATGTATATCACACAGTTTTGAACCTGTCACCCTATAAACTAGTCTGAAATTGATTATTAAAATGTTCACAGATTTGTGGATTTTTTCCATTGTTTCAAACTTGAACATTGTATGTTGTTCAGAAGCTTACATGTATGTATGTTAAGCTGGTGTGGAAATGCCAAAGATTGCTAAATCAGCTTGAATTTGTCAACAAAACACAAAAAGTGGGACATATAAACCAGTCATATAAAGCATTCAGTTTGCACCACACATTACATTCTTTTGTAATATTTCAAATTATTATCCATCTGTTTATATTTAAGCTGGCATATACAAACAGACTTTGCTGGCAGTTTCAACTGTAGTCTTTATCATTAAAGTACATGTAGTTAAGTCTATAACTCAGTATCATCCGAAATCTTCAACATTGAAAACATGAATTATTTGTCATTTTAAATCAACATTGATGCTGTGATCTTACCGGAAAAAGATGGGCCTCTGATATCCAATATTTAAGACAAAATAAACATTTTACCATTGGTACACGAATCGTGTACCATAATGCGTATCAGGCGTTTCAGCCCCAGTTGTAACAAGAGACTCGAGGGATGAGGCTATACACATTGCACCAAATCAAACGGTGTATGTAGGCTGGAATAACCAGACGCTAGAAATTTGCATTCGATTGAGACTGCTGGCTTACTCCTCCAAACATAACTGATTTGAAGTTAGAGTAAAAACGGAACCCATTGAATGTAAATCAGTTTATATACATTCATATTACAGTATTATATGTGTTGCGACCCACTTGTGTCAATTTGTAGGTCCCCAATGTTAACGATTTAGCTCCTTTAAGCTATTGCTGAGACTGTCAAAGGACCTGTGTAAAAGGCGAGTGCAGTCTGTTCTGCCGTATGTACATGTACATGTATCAACTTGAAAAAGTGGGAGCCGGGGTAAAAACCTTATTTTTACTCCCTTTTAGAATCTTACAGAGAATGTTTAAGATGCATTTTAATTTATAAAATGCTCACTGTTTCAACCATCATACAACTGCAGTTGAAGTTCTCAAGTCATATAATGTTGTGTAGTATTTTCAACAAACTAACACTATTAATGGATCAACAATTACTGGTTTATTAACATGCAATGTTTTCGGCGATGATACTCTCGTCTTTATCAAGCCAATGACGAGAGTATCATCGTGGAAACATTGCATGTTAATAAATGAGTAATTGTTAATCCTTAAATAGTGTTAGTGTGTTACTGTTCAATTACTAAATGCCATTTAACGAAGTAGTATTTTCAAATTAAAAAAGTTAGTACCAAGTATTGATTGCCATTCAAAACTTATAATGAGAAGTGACTATAAATTCAACATTTGGTCTAGTACATGTACTTTCCTTGTAGTAAAGCAAATGTGGGGGAGCACATGTGTGATGGAGATACATCATACATGTCGGGGTGCCTCGTCTACCTTGTGTGTTTATTTCGGGTACTCTAGTTTCCTCCCTCAGGAAGGCCCCTGCCCATGTCTGAAGTATAATAAAAATGACAATTTATGCCTGCCACCTTAGGTGGAAGCAGACATTAAACTTGACATACATGTAAACACATAAACCAAATGTAGTATGCTCCTACATGTAAGTACATACATGTATATGCTAGCACAACACACTAATGATCATGTGAATCCATGTGCTTTTTTGAAATGCACTTTTAAATTTACTTTCAAATTTTCTAAGTACAATTAGCCTTAGGTACTAAAATGATGATAACACACTAATTTGGCTGCGTATACAATGTGTCATTTTGAATTTAGAAAGCTTGAATCATCATACATGTCCTTACATAATTGACAATTCATAAAATTTAATAATAAATTTTATCATTAAGGAATCAGTGATGTATGGTTTTTTTCTTAGTGTGATGCTTATAGAAATAGGTCACAAAGAGAAAGAGGTTGTGTTCTGTTTTTATGTGATAATGGCCGGTAATTTATTTTGAAATGTAGGTTAACAGACTCCAGGTTGTCAACGTTAACAATGACACATTCATAAAAAAAAATCTAGTAAATTTCTGTGAAAACTTGCATATTATGTTGAACATAATGAAGGATAGAAAGATGAAAACCACTTGATGTACTGAAAAGGTATAAGTTTTGTTTGAGCATATTCATGTATAAATGACAACATTTATTATATAAATATTAGCTACAAAAATGTTCAATAGATGAGTTGCAAAAATATGGTTCCAGTGGCTGGTACCTCAGAGTTGTTGAAAAAAATTTTATCATGGTTTTATCTGAAAGCTAATTATGTTGCTTCATCTTAGATGATATGACATTCCAATGCTTGCATATGCTGTACATGTACTTAAACATAATGAACAGATCAGAAGTGTTGTGCTTCCATGGCCAGTTTTGTGTACATCGTGCAAGATTGCTGTATCTTTTTCATGCAACTTCGTCCGCTGTGGTTCTAAACATTTAATGGAGACATACAGCCCACTTGTCCACCATATGACAGTATATAAATACTAGTTAAATCACAAATATAAAAGTCAGGCGAAAACTAACAGATTGATGGTGGATTTATGAAGTATGAAATATAAACATTTTATTCAAGATTTATTCTAGATATGACAATATATTCAATCATCTCAATCATATGATTGACACCAGTCAGGTCATTAATGTCATATTCAAAACTTTATTTTACAGGATTTCATAAGGCTGAATTTCTCTTTAAGGAAATGAGTTTTCATTCTAATAATATTGATGACGCTTGACCTCCTATGATCAATAAAATCATTTCTATGGTAACACCAAATTTAGTACTTGCTGTCTTATAAATTCATGGATTATTGCTGTCCATTTTTGTTGTTCTTGCTGTACATTATGATGAAACTGACACTTTACTATTGGTCAATCAATCATATGACAGACTGATACATCTTACTATCAATATTATCATGACTGATAGTTTAACATATTGTAATATTTGTCGGTTTTTCTCTTACTTCTTAAAAAATTAAAAATTTCCAAAAATTTAATAGAAATGTTTGTCCCTGTTCAATCTTATTAATATTATATTGTTATTTTGTTTCTCATTGTTGTCTTGGCGTATTATGGAACAGCTGCATGTTCAGTAATAGGTACACTAGTAGAATAAGATACATGTACATGTACAATGATAGGACTTAGGTAAAACTGAGATGGAATATAAAACTTAAGAAAACCAATGGAGACACAGATTGATAGATATTTGAAACCACTATTAAATATACATGCTGTGTACAGATAGCCTGTCATACTAATCGATATGAAATCAAAATTGTGAAAAATAAATATATGCAATATGTCAAGATGGTCCTTCTTTAGATATTATAAATAATATTGATGGATGCAGAAAGATTTTGAAAGCATAAATGTAGCTACTTGTAGGAAATGAGGAAAGATGTTATAAAGATCAGGGTAAATTATTGCTATAAATGGAACATTACGGACACTTTTATTCATAGATTACCAATAGGCTGCTTCATACTATTGATTTTTGAACAGACAACCCTACTGGACGATCGGCTATGGGAAGATCAACATGTATGATACCAACAGTTTAGGAAATAACAGGCCAATAAAATCAAACCCAATACATGTATTTCCAGCCAATCTTCCAATTCTAACCATATTTTGTGTTATTATATGACTTTGATATATTGATATGATTTGAGATTAAATTCTTACTGTATTTCCACCATGAACATTGTGCTTTTTAGCAAAAAATTGCAATTTGGTTTGTACATTCGCAGATTGGGTTCTATACACATGTCAAGTGACTTGACCTTCCATATATATGCACATTGCTACCAGAATGACAACCAAATCATTTCCTTGGTTTTTCTTTCATCGGTTTGTTTTCAAAATCTATAGATTATACTGTTTTCATATGAATTGTCTGGACATTTTATTTCTATTTTTAAAAGATATTTGGTGAATTCATGTACATTATATTGGTCAGCAGTGAAGTTTCAGATGGACACCTTTTTAAGTAGTCTTGTTATTTCTGGCTTCGGCCTTCAAATTTAGTCAAAATCAAATATTGTCTCAGTTTACTGGTCAGTGGGCAAATTAAGTAGACATAAGATTATAGGTTTAAGAAAGACTAGCCATCAATTGTTTAAGTTTAGATTTAGTGTTTGTTGAAGGGTAACAATGGATTGTTTGTGTGGTTTGGTTACTTTTAGATTATGATAGATGTATGAAATCCACATGAGATGACATGTAAATACTTATTATGTAAACGATAACAAATTTTAACACCTTACATAGAATTTTGTTCTTGGTTTATCATATTTTTATATTACGAATAAGATTGATCAAAATTTAGTTGTCATTTATTATTTACATTTTACCTCCTATTGTAAATTCTAAAGGAGCTAAATCGCTAACATCTGAGACCTAAAATTGACAAAAGTGGTTTGCAACGCATATACATGTAATACTGTAATATGAATGTATATAAACTGATTTACATTCAATGGTTTCTGTTTTTACTCTGATTTAAAATCAGTTATGTTTGGCGAAATAAGCCAGCAGTCTCAATTGAATGGAAATTTCTAGCGTCAGGTTATTCCAGTCTACACAGAATTCATTGTGCATGCTCTCCAGATAAGAATATGTTAGAAATGGGCCTGAAACGCATTATGGTTCATAATTTGTGTACCAATGGTAAAATATTTATTTTGTCTTAAATATTGGATATGAAAAGCCAATCATTTCCCTGTAAGATGACAACATCAATGTTGATTTAAATTGACAAACAATTTTTGTTTTGAATGCCAAAGTCTTTGGATGATATTCGAGTTAAAGACTTATGTACTTTAAAACTATGAAGTTGTATCAGTTATTCTAGAAAGAGTAAGTCTACCATGTCTTAGGCACTATACCTCTCTCTACAATTTATTTGCATGTATATTTTTACTTTAAAAATATTGTTATTACATGTACATGTATAAAGAAATGGATAAGAATATCCAAACCAATTTAGATTTATACTCGTCGTATTTGACCATGTCCAATTGTGTATTTTAGGGGTTGAACATGTTGACTTCATATTGACAAAGTTATTTTTCTTTACAAGGAACAGATGGTCACTCTAGTCCGCATAACTCATGAAAAGAATAGAGCTTTACATTGACGCATCACAAGAATTGACCAAATATTTTTCCTATTGATATAAATTGTGTTATTTGATAGTTCGGTTATAATCAGATGTCAGTCTGTCTGTCACTTTCTCTTTTCTTTCACACCCAATTTGTCAAATTCCTGTGTAGTTGGCCTTAATGTGTGACCTGGCCAGATTAGACCTATATTAACCATTGGTTTGCCTTCATCTAGAAATTAATCTTTGGAATTCTTTTGATGATTTGGTAATGAGAAGATCTGTGCTGTTATTGTTTACATTCAACTAGTAGCATATTAATCAGTGCCACTGTGCTACACCATTTAAGCTAATGTGTTCTTTTGGGAGATCATTCCTAATTTCCATAATTCCCAATTCATGCATACTGTAACTGAAGTGAATATCACCTCTTATCACATGATCATTAAAGTAAGGAAATTTGAAAATTTTATATTTCTTTGTATAATTCAGTTTCTTCATAAAAAAAAGTAATTGTATCTGATGTCCTTATCATTTAATTGGCCTATCAACAATACTCTGTGAAACTGTCATAATAAGATATAAGATGTCAGAAAACACTAGATTAATTAATTGAAGATAATTATATGTTATTGTGTCTAAAGTAATATTATTATAAAGATATGACACATTACTTCCTTGTCAGTTGTATTTTAACCAATGCAAATATTTATATCTCTTAATCTTAGAGGCTTAAATTGGATAATTAGGTTAATTAGATTACTTAGAATTATCTAATTGTAAAAAGAGGGAAATATGGGTACAAGAGCATGGGCAATCGGGATGTTTTAAGTTGAAATAAAGTATTGAATTTGCTATATCTTGCATGTTGTATTTGTTATATTGGATATAGCAAACCTCTGGAATAACATTTTGTCTCATTGCACAGACAGACCCAAGAACGCCTCTCCCCAATTGTGAATTTTGTTCCTATAGGTGTGAATGAGTTTTTTTGACCCAATATTGTATGCACCTGCAAGTTTGATTCCAGATGTCACAGCACAGTTTGTGTAACCTGTGTCTTCAAAATTTATGGTTTTATCCCACTGCGGATACAATTTAATGAAATATAATAAAATATGTTAGACCCCTATTAACCTAGTTGAGGGGTCATTAAACCTCAAGAATATATTATTTGTGATGTAAATAATGTAGGAAGCATAACAAGGGCATTCTATTATAGTAGTTGACATTTGATAGACCCTCAAGTTATAATAAAATCACTGCTGATAAGTATATATAATTGTATATAATGGTTATGTCTATTAAAGTATACAGTACTGAGCTACATTATGGTTTTGTGATATATCAGAATAAAAAAGAGGGTTTTGATAGACTAATAATAAGACCTTCCCATTTTATACAGGTTGACGTTGAACTCAAAAGTCTATTTTAATTGTACATTCCATTGAGATATATTATTTTCTTTTGCAATGTCAGATCATAGATGTACATTTCACTTCCGTTATTAAATATATTGCCAAATTCCAAAAATATTTAATTTCTATTGGTAATTTATTTCAGCATATCTTATAATAATATGAATTCAGAAAAAAGAAATACATACTGACTTTGATCGTACATGATTGTGGGGGTTGGGTTACTGGATCGCCTGACACTTCTCACATATCGTTTAGATTATTAAGTTTGTCATCGTGTCAAGCTGTGTTGTTTTGATCCGGTACTTGTCTTGTACTGACAAGTATTAGGGTCTTCTGCTTGATAATCATCATGGGTTTTCTGCAAGTATTCAGATTTCTACCCAATCTTACAAACTCCAACTTGCAGGCGGATTATTGAAATAAAATTGTACAATTATGTTAGTTCCAAAATGACCTAGTTTTTGTTGAGTGAACATTAAACCCCATTTCTCTTTTGTCACTACATGATTGATTAATTTATTTGAGAAATTCTTCTTCCTGATAATGAACAAAAAAATCTTTGCCTTGAAGGAGATGAATTTAAGACCTGTAGGTTATGTCTTTGAGATAAATGATGCTGTTAGATTAATGAGGCCAGTAATAGATACTGATTAATAGTTGATTGATTGCTGATCTGGTTCACTATAATGTATTGACTGTATTGTCCTCACAGAATACAAATCTCTTTGATCCTTATTGTTTTCCAGTGGTAATAAGTAATTGATTTGTTTATCTTGAGTGTTAAAGATTCATTTGCTTTATTCTTATTGTCAAGCTGGTTAATGTAGGTATTAAACAGTGGTTTTGATTAGATTTAGATAAATATTGCCTACTGTTTTTACTTTTGATCTTTTATTTGAAATTATTTTCTTAAGATATAAAAGGAATCTTTGAAATAAATACTTTAAATGTGTTGTGATGTGGCTGTGCTGTGTGCTGGGCATACTATTTTTAGTAAAAGTTTGTCTTTTTTAGCCTATTCCATTATGTTCATGAATGAGATGATAATAGTAGTATGCAGTAGTCAATAAAGGCATACAGCAGAAATTTATAGAATACAAATCTTGTTGAACTGCACCCAGTTTTTCAATTTATTTTATAAAAAGAAAATAAAAAGAATGTTTGTGGTTAATGCATTTTTGTATTATACAATGTATGGGTTTATTTAGTGAACTATTCATACATGAACATGTACCAAAGGTGGCTATATTGAAGCTTATGAGATATACAAAAGGTTGTGGTACAAGTTGGTAGGAGTGAGACACTATTGACCTGCCGGTTTCACAAAGCATTCTCAGACTTAAAAATTTACTCAACTCTCAATCACTGTTTATGAGAAATATCTTTGATCCAGAAACACAAAAATTTGCACTTAGTTTCTTATTGATGTATTTGATACATTAAAACAACAAAAGTTTTATAAAGGGCTAAATGTTAGTTGAAGAAAAAAAGGGACAATTTTGAGTAAATTCTTGTCTGCCTTGTCTGGGATACTCTTATATATAAATCGAAATAAAAGTAGGCTGCCGCACTGCTGTCAGGGCAAATTCCCCTCATTCCACACTGAATGCTGTACATGTATGTAGGTCTTCATTAACTTCCAGAAAAGTAGGACTTTTACTGACTTTTATATTATTCCTTTAACTGCTGTATACTGTTTTCATTGATAGGAGTGTTGTTGAGTTAACTTCATTATTAATGCATGAAATATAAAAAATCAATTTTATATTGCTGTTTTTTTTTAAATTTTATTAATGTTTAAACCTTTAATTTTAAGTTTTAAGTTCTCTGAAAAATTTCGAAACATATTATTCCCAACTTTCATAAATCGTCCATGGCCTAAATTATCTGATCATAATGTGTTTTCGTCCAGACTTTTGACTCCATTTAAAATGTCATGCTGACATAGCAGTAAAATTAATCTATTTTTCATGCATGAATGACATCATTTTAAGACCTGAACAGCTAGTTCAACCAGCTGCTCTGTATTATCCATTGTTCACAACTGTTTTATATCAAATTATCTGTTTGATAATAACAGTAAATCATATTATGAAAGAATTAGGCAATCTTTTTTTGAGCAAAATTTTCATTGCTATAATAAAGCACCAAATTTATTGTGTTTTAAAGTTATAATACTTTTATCATAGCACACGGAAACAAAAATGTCAACAAAACATTTGATCTTTAAAGGTGCACAATTGTCCCCAAAACAGGACAGCATATTGGTAGTGCCTTCCATAGCTGAGATATGTCCCAAACTAATTCTGATTGGTGAAATTACTTGTATGTCATACTGCCACATGTAACCTTATAATGACATTTTCCTGTTTTTGTACTAGACTGACATTATATCTGAAGTTTTTAGCATAAAAGGGTAACAAAAGCATGGGAAATGACAGATGCTGTGAGAAGCAACTAAAAATAGAGTGCTGTCAGTACCTATTGGTTGACAGCTTAAGTGCTAGGTCATTGTAGCATATTGTGTCCATTTTCTGTAGCCAGACACAGTACATGTATATTCTACGAATAATACATGACAGTAGCCAACAACCATATTCTCTGTGCTGCTTCTTTACTACAATGCCATATTGTTTGTTTTTAATTACTGATGAAAAGGGACTATAGTGTTGTCACGCCAAATTCCCACAAAAATAATTATCAATAAGATTTCCTGTGATTGATTTTTAGATTGTCTTTAATGCACTTTGAAGCAAAATGCTTTTTGGTCTGTGATATTTCTTGGTGATAAAGCACCACTGTGAAAACAAGTCTCGTTAATGTGCTCATACCCATAAACCACTCTCTTTAATTCCCCATTTCACCGATAAAATACTTGATAAGCAAGCGGCTTTCGTCTTCACTTCACATGGTAGTGTGAAAAATCAATTTGAAATACTTATTCCTGAATATAATCAATTGCTCATAAAATATCAATCGTGTGTTAGACTTTTCCTTGTACATAGATCGTAGCTGTAACTGTTGATAAGTTATATCTATCTAGTTTGATTAACTAGACTTACAGTAAATTGGCCATTTCATGTACTTGATACAGATTAACCTATATTTTTTAATTAAAGCATTGGTGCAGTGTAGTCTGTGCCAGATTCACCAAGGGGCACGGTGGGGCCCAGATCCCTCCACATCAGGGGGACCCCACACAAAAATATCAATTGTGGAAAAAGTGATGTGTGAATGGTAAGATTGAGGCTCAAGCTGCTAGTGGCAGTGATGTGGCCCTCCAAAGTCTGAGGTCTTCCAACAAATCCAGGATATTAGGGCACCTTTAAATCATAGTGACCCAGTGTTTTGATTGACATCCATGCATTCAGAGTAATCTGGCAATGTTACATCATTCGATCGACTGGTATTCTTGTTTCTTTTTCTTTTTTTATTTTTTTATTTAGCAGAAAAAGTGTATCAAGAAACTGCATTAAAATCTTCTTTAGCGGCAATATTTTGTTTAGAACTTGTGCTACTAGGAGGTAGAATCAAGGTAACTTTGAGCCTGTTCATATTCATTATTGGAACGCAGTATCTGTCAAAAATGTCATTGTTGCTACTGAATCGAGAATCATGTTTTTTTGGACCTGTATTCTTCTACGCATGTTGGTTCCAACAAAACACATTTAAATTTGGGTCAGGCTAGGATGAGGATTTTTGCAAGGATTGTAAACATCTGAGTGTTGGAGTCATTTGTTTTTATAATGTATCACTATCAAGCATCAGCCCTAACTTAGGTATTTATTTAGGCGTATCCCCCCACCCTCACCGATAGTGATTCTTCTACTGGCGGGAGTCATCCCATTTAAGAAATTGTAGTGAAAGATGACTTGGTATTTGGCTTCATTTAACCCACTTCCTGATGTTGAATCTTCATGATAGTTTATATAAAACATATTCTCCTATTTCTGTCTTGTCTGTCAGTGCCATAATATTCATATAGATGCTTGAAAGACAGAGTGTTAATACGAATTTTGACTTAGATTGACATTCGTAATTGTAGTTAGCTGTATAATATTTCAGTGTATTCATCGCATCATGATTGCATGAAATAGTCTGATCTCTTGATTGAATCCTGTATTATGGTATGGTTCTTACAATGTTCCACGTTCGTCAAACATCAACTCATTATTTATTACTGACTGACTGCAAATTAGGTTTGATGATGCACATTGATATGTGTGGAATATTACTGCTTAATTTCTGGTCACTTATGTTAGGTTGGGAGCCCCTACATTGTACATGCTGAAGGTCACAGGCCCCTCCTCCCACATGGTTAATCCAGCACTGATTGTAGTCCAAGTAATTTTCCATTAGTGGGTTGCTTTTAGTAGGAAAAGAGAACATGAAAATGTGAAGAAATAGCCTAATTACTTTTCAAATCACAATATTTATCCATTTGGAAATTTCTTTGTCCAGCGATATATGAATGACGTAATAATCACAATAACTTAATGTTATACCACTGGTAGGTTTTTCATGTAGCAAGGAATTTAAGTATTTTTGCCAAAGCCATGCAGTAAGTGAAAGTTTGCAATTTGTATGTCTTTGCAAAATGTATCACAGAGCTCTGATAATTGCTTAGGTTTAAGAAGCATTTACACGGAATTAATTGGTTTTTTCTTCTAGAATATATCTAGAATGGCTTCTTTAAAATGTAAGTCATATTTTTTGTTTATATAATTTTGTTAAAGTTTGACTGATAATGGAAATTTTATAGACAACTTAAAACATTTTAGGATGATATGTTTTGTGTACCGCCCAAATTACTCACATAATCTTCTATGATGTGTGCATAAATTGATTCAGTATCATGGTATCTACCATCTTGATTCCCCTTTATCTGTATTTTTTTAGAGAGATAATATGACCTGGCATTATCTTTGACACAACATAGCCCACCCACTAAGATAAATGGTAGCTCCAACACCCCCTTACCATCGGTTTGAAATTTTACACTGGAGTGACAAAAAAGAATGTTTTTAAGATCAAGCAAGTAACAATCAACTTCATTTCAGGAGATGGAGTATAGATGTGAGGGGCTAACTTGAAGCCCACACACACACATAACCAGTCATGATATACTTGTAAGTTTGAAGAAGTTTGTAATCTGAAGCCCTGTCAACACTAGTAAACTAGCTTTCTATAGTACAGGTGCTGTTAGAGTCTCTCAAAGTTTTTTTTCTATAAATAGACATATAAACACATGATTATTGAAAATCAAACTACTGTTACACCTTAATTTAATAAGGTTTCTCTTTTATCGGTTTTGTCTCCCAGATTATCAGATCTTTAATTTTATCTGTTGCTTTATAATCCATGGTCACTTACAACATCAAACAATATTTCTGTTGAATTCTTCAACTCGAAAATTATCAATCTTGTACAAGAACATTGCAAAAGGGTCAAAATCTGGAATATTGTTACAACCGTATTGTCAACTAGTTGCAATATAATTATGATGAAAATTGTTTAAGAAGTCAATGATTTTATCCTAAGCATTCGTGTTCAAATCAATATTTGCATTCAGATATATGTATTTGTTGAGAAATGATATGTTCATATGAATCAAAAGAAAGAATATTATGCATGTGTGCATCAAATGTAATAATTCAATCAACATATGTACACAAATGTATTTGAAAAAAAAGCATGGTTGTATAGAACATGGTGATCCCCTGTGAAAATACGCACTGAAATTTCAGTGAGATTTCAGTGAAATCTCACTGAAATTTCAGTGAAAGATTTGGTCAAAATATTATTGAAATTTCAGTGAGATTTCACTGAAATTTTAATGAGATTTCAATGAAATTTCGGTGAGATTTCAGTGAGATCTCGCCGAAATTTCAATAAAATTTTGACCAAATTTCTCACTGAAATTTCAGTAAAATCTCACTGAAATTTCAGTAAAATCTCATTGAAATTTCAGTAAAATCTCATTGAAATTTCAGTAAAATCTCACTGAAATTTCAGTAAAATCTCACTGAAATTTCAATAATATTTTGACCAAATCTCTCACTGAAATTTCAGTGAAATCTCATTGAAATTTCAGTAAAATCTCATTGAAATTTCAGTAAAATCTCATTGAAATTTCAGTAAAATCTCATTGAAATTTTGGTGAGATTTTACTGAAATTTCAGTGAAATCTTTAACAATATTTAGACTAAATCTCACACTGAAACTTCATTGAGATTTTACTGAAATCTCACTGATATTTTATTGAAATCTCTTACTACATGCATTGTATTTCAAAGTCTTTATTAACATGCATTCTGAAAAGAAACTCCAAACAATTACAATATTACTCTATATTATTGATTATCCCTCAAATTTCTGTATTCATTCTTCTGATTTTCTTTTTCTTCTAGTAGTTCTAGTGAGACTATAGTGTCGTCCTTTTCTTCTTCTTCCATAATAAAAATATATGGCCTGAAATTACACAATCAAATAATATTAAATAAAGATAGGTATGTGTCATGTAATGTGCTATTTTACTACTATTAGAGCATTCAGAAGTTTCAAAATTATCCTGTCAAAAACAAAGCAAACGTCATTTTGGGAACCGGGGATAAATGTGCATCAACAGTCACTAGTGGCAGACATTTATAACACTGATGTGATAATTTACTCTTAATATATAAATATCTTTCGATATATTTTTAGTGGATCCGTAACCTAGACAGAACGGTTTTACTTTATATTTTAAAACTAAACATTCATAGCCAGGTCACACATATAATTAGATTCAATTTGAATGACGAAAATTACTACCAATCAATAGGTCGATCTACTAGAACTTTACTCACCATGGCTGCTTTGCATTTTATAATTAACTACTTCGAAATTTATCCACCAAACCATTCCGTGATAGGTGTTTTGGGGTCATATAATCCAGAAAATACCGTTTACAAACTCCACTTTGTTATCCAAACGCGCGCCCTTTTACCGGTAATTTCAAGTTACGGAAGCCGTAGGGAAAATGGTGAAAAGAACGTACTTTAACTTGCGCGTTAATTGTATAAAATAGCAGCACCAGTTTATCAGTTTAGCGATGAAACATGCACGTGAGGTCCTGTTTTATTTGCACAAGGGTTTAATATATTTACAACCATTATAGAATTAAAAATTTCTTCGTTTGTTTTCCATTCCAAAATTTTCAAAAACACGGCCACTCTTCTGGTGTTACCTGACACTGACACTGTATACGCTAACCAACAATGGGCTCCAAACTTAAATTTATGATGGTGTAGAATTATTGTCACATTTCACAATAAAAAAGGTTGATTTCGAGACATGATTATATTAGTTGATCGTAAAATATTTACTGTACATGAATTTTATGGCTTCCGTACTCGATGACCTCGTTTCAAAATATGGCTATTTAGCGATTGAAACACGTTTATTACGATGTGAAAATAGCCATTCTATCACAATACAATGATTATCGGAATATATTGGAAACAATTTTGATGTTGAGTCATAAGTTTAGACATCATTTTAAACATGTATAGGCTTCTAAAGTTATCATTACTTATAGGCACGTGTTCGTGGATTACACATACGGTGACGGACGAATAAAAAAAATGGTGGACGAATAAAATAAACGTCAATAATGAAATTGTCTGCTTCAGGAAATAGCATGATTAATTAATGGTAATTAAAAAAAAACACTATTAGGCCATAATTTCAAAGTGCTGTCTTTCACAAATTACAAATCTTTTATAGGCTATGCAGTTATTAAAATATTTGCTATGAAAAAATGACATTTTTATTTTTTGTAATTTCAATGAAATTTCAATGAAATTTGCAATATAAATATTTCAGTGAAATTTCAGTAGAAAAAAATATAATTTATTTCAATGAAATTTCAGTAGATCAAAATTTTTGTTTATTTCAGTGAAATTTCAGTAATAGACCGAAATATATTTTTATTTCAGTGAAATTTTGGTGAGATTTCACTGAAATTTGGTCATTTCAGTGGGATTGGGCAAAATTTCCAAATCTCACTGAAATTCACTGAAATTTCACTGAAATCTCAGTGAAATTTCAGTATCATTTTCTCTGGGGATACCATTAGTGTGATAATTGATAATTGATGGCATCAAGTCCAGGTTAATTTACTGTTAGACTATTTTTGGTGCAGAACTAAAGGTGTTTAATGAAAGAGAGTACTGTGATTATAGAAAGAAAGGTTTCTACATGTATGTCAGTAACAATATCAATCACATAGAACTTAGCATGTGTTTTACTCTGAAACGATAAACATCTTTCATTAATGTTGATAAGAAGTGAACTTCATAGTGAAACAGAATGCACTACAAATTTGTATCTGCATCTGTTGATGAGTGCTTTTTATCCTAACAAGAGAAAAAGATAGGAAATACATGTATACATGTATCTGATGATCGGAGGATAACAGAAACAGCACTGATCAGTTTTCAAAGAAATCAACAGACTTTGAAAGAAGAGATCGAAAAATAGGTGTTGTTTTGTAAATAGGGGTTTATCTTTGGGTTAGTTTGTAGTGTTACTATTTTAAACACTACCAGATCCAAGTTTCAAATTTCCACTCCATTTAGATTTTTGTACTGATGAACTAATGACACTGATAGGAAGGGTTAGGTGATGGTTCTGCAATCATTAAGTGCACAAGCTACATAACATGCATCCGAGAAAAAGCAGTTTCCCCTCTGTTCAATTGATACTTTTAGTATCATTAATCATACAGTTTAAAAGAGCTAAACCTCTTAACTATATTGTCCACAATATTTGAAATTTTAAACACAAATTAAATTTCAATATCAGTCCATTTCAATCAATATTATCTTGCCATGAAAATATGGGATCCTAATATCAAATATATATATAAGGCACGACAAACAATTTAAAATCAGTATACAAGTTATGTATACTATAGTTTCAGGTGCCTTTTGTAATGACCGAAGAAACACATATCCCACAAGGCAATGCACAAATAATTAGTAATGACTGATTCACAAATGACAAAATAATAATTAAAAAATTTATCACACAATTTTTAAAGTTAATACTTTCACAATATAGTAGATTATCAGGGACTTTAATTTGGCCATAAATTGGTCATTTTCTTTAGGAATTTTAGTCCCAAATGTTTGCGTTGGATGGATTGATTAACCAATTTAATGGTGTTTCTTTTTTATATTGGTATATATACACATCATCATTTTTACAAAAAAAAGTATCTACATGTGTTCTTGATAAATTCACAGGATGTAGAAGATTATAAAAACTAGTTGAATGTAAATAGCAACTTGTGTCTTGAAGTAGAGCGTGTGTGATTATCGTGATTAAGGAAACTAAATTGTTGGCTATATAATATAGATCAATAATAATCTACAAGCGTGTCTCGAAGTCTGATCGAGTTCACAAAATAAATTTGATGTGGTAGCAAATTTCCAAGCACGAAAGATTTCACCAATGTTTTCCTTGAGTAGTTAGAAAAGATCTTTTTATTGATTGGACCAATTTTGAGAAGAATAGTCTTCATTGCTGTCCATTGAAATTTGCTAGTGGTAAGATTGACGGGGTAGGGGAAGAACCTAATCATATAAGGCCAAGAATTGTTGATTACAGAAGGAGGTTTAGGAGGTAAATACTGCTTCGTATCGATTACTACATAGATTATCAATACCTGTTTGAAGACATCCGCAGATATTTTAGTGGCTAGTCCCATAACAAACGAGCCAGCTAGAAGTTTATGTCAATATGCTCATTACAGTACAAATACTTTTCTATAGCCTCTTGAAATTCTCTACACTCATTTCAATTATTGACTGTTAAACAAGTAGCAGGGTATTATCTAATTTAATTAATACATGTGTCAAATCTGCTGGTAAGAATATGTAATCTCTTTGTTCATTTTATGCATTTTGCAAATTTTTATATGTATTGTTTAAAACCCCAAATTTTTAAAAGACAGTATGTTGCTTTTTCTTGGACTATAAGCATAACAGGTCAACTTTTATTACAGCGACAATAATACATACCTGTATATACCCTCATATACTTGAAAGTCTACAATTTTAAAACCTCGTGGGTTTTTCTCCAGGTCCTCCGATTTCCTCCCACTCCTACGTGCAAGCGAATTAATGAAATAAAATTAAACATATGTTAGTCCCGAAATGACCTAGTTTGTGTTGAGTGGACGTTAAACCCCATTTCTCTCTCTCTGTACACAATTTTAAGCCGACTTGGCCAGAAATCCCAAATACATGTAACTAATCTTGCAAAACAAACCCTTTTGAAGACAATGAGCTAGGCATTTTAAAGTGATTTACTTTTCCAATAGTTGTATTCAGAGAATAAAGTTAAGCTAATTTGATAAAGGTTAACATAAGCATCCGAATTGCTTGGAATATTGAACATATGTACATGTACTTGAGTCTGTTGTAAACAGACATAGAGACAAACCGGACAGTGTACGAAAATGATCCTCGTTTTGGAAATATCAAGTGAAATAAAAGAAGTTTGAGAAGCTGATGATTGTTGATAGTTTGAATTCCATAACAAGAAGTAAAGATGACATTTGAATTAGTTTTACATACTGTTTATGTTTGATCACACCCATTGAAATACAACCACAGGGAAACCATATGGAGAAGTCATCATTAAATTAATTGGTGAGGTAAATGTTGAAATTCTGATTCAAGAGATTTTTTTCTATGCTGTTGATATTGAACCTGCAGGAGTTGAAAGAAAATAAAAATCTCAGATATGCTTTTGACAGCTTAGAATGAATCAAATAAAAGGAAGAAAAACACCATTTACAATAGTAGGCATACTGTACTGCAGTTAATAAGGTTATGGCCAAGTTTCCTTTCACACCTTCAAAACTTATCTGAACCACTCTTATAGGAATACGACTTTCTGATATTGTGGAATTAAATTTAGTCTGGACTGGGGAGCATTGGTGGCTCACTAACCTGGATGTCCTATGTTCAATCGTGGCGTTTGCTGAGAAAGTACATTAGGATATTATGTTGTGTTTCTCACATTTCAGTGGTGCAAGACGAAGGGTCTGGCAAAGGGCAACAGATAGTCGTCCATATGGAACGAAAAACCAATGTTTGGTACACATTATCGTGCACATGCACATAAAAGACACCTTGGCAGATGGAATTCGATATAAGAGTAGGCTGTAGTGCCACTGTCTGGGCAAAGATCCCTCATAGCACACTGCAGGGCGTATGCTCATCTAAATTAGCCTTGATGGAGCCATATAGTAGGATGTTAAAGCCCTGTTCATTTCATGTGGTCTGGACTCGGTATAATACCCACTTGTGTTTACGCCACCACAATTTGTTGGTTTCTTTCCAGTTTTGTAATTTGCACCGTTTTGTTTTTTTCCTAGAAATAGAATTAAAAAGAAACGCAATCTGATGTTATTTTTCAGGCACCAACAAAGCTATTCTTAGAGAATCCATTCCACTGAATTCATTCCAAAAGATTAATGCATTTGAAAATAATCTGTTTCAAGAGACATTGATAAATGGTGTATTTTATTCATGTAGACCTTGTATTGTTAATATGTTGTTTTTTGGCTGGATGAATAGAGACTTTTGACATGATGAAAGTAACATATGGAATATGTATAATATTTGAGTTACAACAGATGTAGTTAATACCCTATCATATATTATAAACACAAGATTATATCTTATATCAATATTATACCTTACCAATCTAAAATCTTTATTATACTTATATTTTCTATACATACTCTAATCCTACATATTAAGTTTATAATATCTTTGAACATATTGAATGGAATCAAACCAGTTTTTGACTGATATTCCTTTTAGAGATTGAAGTTTCACAGTGTTGTGGTTTGCAAGGCATTGAAATTCCATTAAAAGACGCTTAGAGACTTAGAGTGGAATTTATTGTAGATTTTTTTAATGTAATATATTGCCTTCTCGTCTACGTTTTTCTTCATAATTTGATTTACAACATCCTGCATGAATTAAATTATACCCTACCCTTTTTCAGGATTACCATTTTACATGAAATATGAAAAAAAAAGTATGGATGAATGTAGGAAATTAAAGTTTTCTCACTTATTGTGTATTATGTGTATAGGGCAGCGGAGCGGTACTTACTTACCATAATCTCTACAATTTTTTGGCATGCACATTAAGAACCGTTGGCAGTTGGAATTCATTATATTAAAGAGTAAGCTGTAGTGTTGCTGTCCTGGAAAAATGTCCCTCATTCTCATGGACCATCCTGTCTTCAATTAACTAGTCGGAACAGAACAGTAGGACGTTAAACCCTGTTCCATTTCATTTATTTGCAGTTTTGTTTATTTATATGTTTACTTACAATGAACAGTATTAAAATTTATCTCAAATAGTGCTCAATAATTGGCTTTTAGAAAAAAGAACAAAGTAATGGCACAGTTTCTGACTTAAATCACAAGAGGTAACTATTTGAGTTGGGGGGGGATATATGTTGGTTGGTTTCTATCTGAATACAGTTCAAGATTGTTTAAAAGAATCATCTTAAAGGAGGCTAGTCTTTAACTCCATATCATCCACAATCTTCAACATTGCAAAAAGATTGTTGATGTTGTTAAATTTAAGACAAAATGAAAAGTATAAAATTGATGCACGAATCGCATGCCTGAATGCTTTCGAGTGCCATTTGTAACGATGTGATTTGATGAACGAGGTTAAATATACCCGCTAGGAGAATACTACCTGTGTTGGCTGGAATAATCAGTCGCCAAAGACTGACATTCAATTTGAACTCTTTAGAAATTACAGTAAATACTGAAACAATTGAATGTATATCAGTTTATACACATTCGTATTACATTATTATATGCATTGCGACCAATTTGTGTCGAATTCCTAGTTGCTAAAGAATAGTGATTTAGCTCCTTTATTTATTCAAATAGAGATTCATGTATATGATATATGGTTCTTCCAATATTGTATAGTCTGGCGTGTTGATGTTCTGAAACATGTAGTGTTTATATGGTTTGCTAAATGTTTGAGATTATAACATTTGGGAATTTATCTCAATATTTTGAGCAAGGTATTTCTTGCAAGTCTGACAATCAAAACATTGACAAAACTATTTCTGGAAAGTAGGAAGTAGCCTGCTTAAGATCAGCTGTTTTTAGTCAGTCAGACATGAGAGAAATACAAGACGTTTGAGAGTAATTAACTAATCAACATAGATAAACACCAAGGTGTTAATAGATATTAAATGTAGCCTTTGACCCTAGTGGACTCAAATTGTTACATGATGTAAATATCTTTCACCAATATATATCTACAACTGTTGTGTTTGAATCTGGTAGATTTTCTACCAGCTGTTGGCTTGATATTTTTATGATTGTTTATATTTATCATCTTCACTATCTACACGAATATATTATAGACATATGTACGCTTATTGTCACTAATAGACTACTCCATCATTCAATAATGGTTTTTGTTGACATGTTGTGTTCGTGTTATCTGATAAAATCAATATATATTTAAATATGCATGTAAGGATATCCTTATTTGAACTGCAAGCATGAGCTCACTGGGTTATGAACATCTTCATAAACATACATAATGCAATTTAAATGGTCACAAAATTTAAATGCAAAATGTTAAGCAAACATGTAGTTAAAGGGGCAACATTCAAGAACAAAGAATCCTAATTACTAGACAAAGGTAAACTCCACTGTGGACTCTTCCTGTACTGACGTTAAAAATATTTATATATTCTATTGTATATCTTCTTTATGAATATGTAGCTTATTGTCATATTCTTGTATCATTTATTCTTTGTCTTTGTTTTGGTTAGCAATTCTCCTACATTTAACTTTTGTAATGTATAGTGGCCAGGCTTACCAATGTTTTATTAATAGCTTTCATTTAAAAAAGTAAAATAAAAACTGAAACATTAGGTAGGGATGGACTAATAAGATCTGAAAAGATCATAGAATTGTACTATTAATAAATCAGGATGGACCACCATGAATATTTTGAAATCCAAACCTTAAATTAGTCAAATTTATGGACTAAGATGTACATGAACAAAAGTACTTGTATATTTTAGTATCATAATCAAATTTAGTGTTAAACATGGTAGATATTTGTGATATATGTTAACCGTCTGACTTGGTGCCCTGATCATTGATTGATACGTTTTTGATTGAAAAGGTTATATATTTGTGGAGGTATGTAAATTGATCAGTTGGTCTTGCAAAGTTTGGGTATAGGTCAAGTGTTTTAAATCTTATCACTATAGACTACAGTAAATAAATCTACTAGAGTCAATAATACAGCCGTACTTTACCAACTCATCACATCTATAGACCAGTAACCTCCATTACTCTTCAATCTTATCTTCTATACCTAAAGGCACATCTCTATCATTATTATAATCTTTCTTTTCAATCATTTGTATTAAAAGCAAATGGTTTCTTAAATCAGTGACTCAATGTATTGAATAGAAATATGTTCAGACATTTATGGTCAGTGACTTGATTCATTCATTTCAATATTCAACATTATCCTAAAACATTGACCCATATCTAGAACAAAATATTAGACGGTTTGTAGAGAAACATTACAAAAATTTTCATCTAAGTATATTGGGGTCAATTTGTAAATTAAATGGCAGTTTACATTAATCAAATAAGGTGGATTTTCCAATATTTTTCATAGGTTTATAAATTGAATTTTATGTGGTTAGCGTACTTGCCTATATTGTACAAGCTAACTCTTAATCCAATTTTAGTTGACATTGACTACCATGTTTTGGTTGATTTAAACTGGCAATAAACTCTTGGAGATACCTCATACTATCTTTTATAATTGAATGATTGGTAAATGATTTTATGATAGCGTACTGTAGATACAAGAAGGGAACATCTATTCCACATCCAATCATCTACCCATTTTAACCACAAAAGAAATATTGTTTAAATATTTTATTTATACAAACATTTGAAACTGTGATCTAAAAAAATATTGACATGATAGAAAATAAATCTGTATACTTATTAAATTTTTTGATGACATTTTTTCTTTCTAAGAAAGCATATTAGCACAGGAACTCTTTGAGTTAATGTGTGAGTTTTATAATCCAAAAACATTTATCTGTCGTCAAGTTTACCATCATCAAATTTTATCATCAGTAACTGGTTTATTTTCTGTATCTCATTTCTTTCTTCTAAACATTAAACAGTAAAATGTAACTTTTATGTTTTCTTTTATAGGAGTTTGGACTATGTCGAAGCAGCCTAACTGCCTTAGCTGTTAAATATGCAGATGAGCTCAAGACCCATTTTGAAGATGTGTTCGAGCGACTGGAGGAATTATGGCACATCGCGCGGGAATTGGACAGTTACACACTGGTAAATAGAAAATTTATTGGTTTCTTGAGTCTCTCAGTGTTATAGTGACATAAAGATTACCCAGTCAAAAAAAAATGGATGGAAAATATCTCTTTAAAGAAATTCCATCATTAACTCAATCATTGATTAAACCTTAATTTAAAGTGGCACTAGTAGCAATCAACTTCTTTTACAAATATTCCCTAGTGTTCGACTAAGGCTAAATGTGTTTGGTTCTGATTTGCACTGTGGAATAATATGAAATATTTAGTATCCATGTATTGTAAAAACAAGAAGGATGTAACAAGAAATTAATCAATAATAAACATGTACATGTACCTTTTAATGTTGACAATCAAAGCAATTAAATACACTATGTTTTTCTAAAATTTTTGCTTTCTGATTGTACTAAGTTTTGGTGAATATATTACCCCCAAAAAAGCTGGTAAATTAGTGATAGATGCACTGTTTCTATTTCACCTATCCATAGAATATTATACTACACATCAGGGTTGGCAGAATCAAACGAAAAATTCCACAAATATGGAATATTTTGAGAATATTACTATTAATAATCTCAATTATTTTTAATAATTATCTCGGAAATACCAAAACATTATTTTCTTTCGTAAGAATTGGCCATGATGCGAAGACAACATCATATCATCTTACAATGTTTAAATCATTTTGATGCCAATGAAGAAACCTTCACTGGGCAACAAAATATGCTGTACATAACAAAATATATCCATATGAAAGTACCGGTACCCCCTATTTTTAGCTATTAAAAAACACTGGTGAACTTCTTTTCAATAGACAGCTTTTGTTAAGACTCCATTTTGAAATTCATGGCAAATTTGAAAATGACTTTGCATAGAAATCGACATTTAAAGACATAAAGTTTATATTTTGCATGAAAACAGCAACAAGACCTGATAACACATGTACATGGAAGGTTGCCATGAAGCTAAAACAGCATTTCATATTTATAAAGACGATAAAGGTTGATTAGACATGATGATGAATTTTGCTTTCAATTTATATTGCATAAACAAAGACAGGTAGGAATAACAAACGAGATTTAATAATGAACTTGTGAAAATTGGCTTCATAACGAATGTAGTGAATCAGTGCAGGATTCAAGTAATTAACCCTAAATGTCCGACTGGCAAAATTTTGATATAGAAACCCTGGATAAATGTCTTGCAATTTGTTACTTGCTTATAGATATTTAAGAGTGGTGTAACTACCTTTTAAAGTTCTCATTTAAAACTTAAGAAGACAATTTTATATAATATATTTATGTAGGTAGAGTAATATGTTTTTATATGACAAGTAATTTGTTATGTAAATAAATGTAAGCATGTGTGTGGTTTTACAGAATATACCAGGTGTTTTATAAGGAGTGATAATGTTTTATATAATGATATTAAATCTACATCCTATTCTAGGCTGTGAATCATAATCTCCATTTAGTGCATTTACCCGACAGAAATGAAAGGGCAATTTTCACTTACAATCACTGGTTGTAAACGCCATTTACCCTACAGAAATGGCAGGACAATTTTCACATATAATTACTGGTTGTAAACTCCATTTACCCTAAGAAATCACGGTAGCTCGCTAGCCTGGAGGTCGGGTGTTCGATCCCTGCATTGGCCAAGAAAGTTCATCTCAATTTTCCGGCGTGGTTTCTCCTTGTCAGTGATGCAGAAGAAGGGCCTGACAAGGACAGCTGCCTAGTCATTTGGATGGGACGAAAACCGAGGTCCTGTGTACATATTGGCGTGCACATTAAAGATCCCTTGGCAGTTGGAATTTGATATAAGAGTAGGCCTTAGCGCTGCTGCCCGGGCAAAAAATTTCCCTCATAGCACACTGTATGGCGTATGCCCATCTTCCATTAGCCCAGGTTAGTTGCAGAAGAGTAGGACGTTAAACCCCATTTCATTTCATTTCCATTTACCCTACAGAAATGGCAGGGCAATATTCTCAAGTTATATACAATCCAATTATACACTGTCGAGACTACTGGTCCATTAAATAAATTTATGTGAAATATCCCTCAGTAGAGCAAAATTACTAATTTGATGCCAATTTGTGATTGATTATATGTAGAGTGCTTTTAACTTTATGTAAGATGTCTGAAACTCGTAAACCGTCTGAAGAGGATATTACGTCTTATGTAATTTGTGAGCTTCCATAAAGAGAAACTTGTAGAGTTGCAGATTAGAATATCCTGGATGTCAATACACCTGGGTCTCTCACCTTTCAATTCTATCATACCTACGGTCATTTAAACCATTGCCCAGTATGGTGAATTTAAGCGTTTAAAGGGATGTATTGTTGTTTAGTTAAGACTCCCCATTGTTAAACAAGCTTCCGTGTCATTGTTAACGGTAGCACCATGTGTCTGTGAGACATTCTGTCTGATTAAATTGTGCTTATAATCGATCAACATTGTCGGTCTAACTGGGTATATTGATAGTTAAGTCAAGGGTGAACATTTATTTGACATGATGAATAGAATAGGTCTAGTAAAATAATGCTAAATAAACAAACGGATCGATAATCTCTTTAATTGTTTGTATGCTTAACTAAAAAGTAAAAATTTTTAAATACAATATTTTAATTGCATTTTCGTGTATGTGTACATGCAACGTGACATAAAACATGAAAGTCTAATATGTGTTTCTCTGATGTTTTACAATTGTTTATTAATATTTATCGATAAATCATGTTCTATGTTTTCACAAAGAATAACAAACCAGCAAACTCATCAATTTTAGATCTATTCTTAACCATTAATTGGAAAATATCCAGACTTTAAAAATATATTTCTTATAATCAAAAAAACTTAATGTCTTTCAAGTCAATTCTACAGATTTTAATGTAGTGCCATTATTTATTCCATTTGCAAAATGATGAATGAACATGTGAGTAATGCACACTCTAAGGTAGAAATGTCAGACTTAGTTATTGACCATGATAATTAATTTGTTTAATTAATTGTGGGCTTAATAAACAATTTTAACCAGGAAAAGTGATGACACAAGAGAATAGTATTATTGAAGAAATGTGCCATGAAATTGCGAGGTACTTCTTAGTCATTCTCTTTCTGACAGTGTTTTTAATCACATGGTCCAGAAAAGAGTAAAGATAGCTCCCTGAGAAAGTAGAAGAATGTTGTATCAATAACAAGCATTGTCATCTCAGTAACAATTGCCATCTTTGATAACAATTATGAATGAATGTTTTCATTGGACTACTATAATGGCTGGGAGACTAATCAAAATAATACATAAACCTACATGTATGTCTTCATCTTCTTCTCATTGTCTGTGAAATCACTTCCGTGGAAGATAACTATAAAGAACCACTACTTATTTTTACAATGGTACATGTATTAGAAAGGGTTGCATGGTCATAACCATTGCTTTAAGAAAATATAGATTCTGAAATGTCATTAATATTGCTACTTTAACATCTGGGTCTTGGTTGTTTTAGCGCCTTTCCCCAGTTTCAGACATTTACGTGTAGTCTAAGACAATTAGGATTAGCTTCTGACTGAAGCTAGTTTATACCTCACCTTTATAACTCATAATGAAGCTGTGCAACATTAAAAAAAAACCTGTAATAAGTTAAAGAAAGTGTGTAGTATATAATTTATCTATCAATAGATTACATTACCTTATATCTTCTATTTAACAGATATTAGATACGGTTGAAAATACCTTTAGTTACTATTTAAACACTCTTTATGCTATTTTAAATGGTAAAATCAGCTGTGTAATTTCTGGTGTCTATTTCAGCCCGTCAATCATAGTCCAATGCATGGTATTTATGGCTCATCATCTGTGTATGGTTTTTCACCAAGACATGTTCCACCACCTCTTCCCTCTATACCTCCGGTAAGTTGTTGCTCTATGGCTGATTTTTTTGTGTTTGTATTTTTTTTATTAAAGTAGAAAATTCTTTTTTTAATTTTTAAAGTAGATCATTTTTGTCACGAGTTCATCTTTGAGAAAATTAAAAACTATTGATTTTGTAGTTTCGGTATAGATATCACAATTAATGTCAGTGAGATTTATCAGATTTTTATTAGGAGTGTGAAGGAAAGTTAATTAACCTCTTATACTTAATAGGAACATTTGATATGGTACATTTCATCTTAAACATGTTTGTTTAATCTATATTACAGCCTAATACTAGTCATGTAGAAAGATGTACAGACTTACAGTGTCATTTACAAATTGGTCATAGGTAAGTTCATTTTCAATATTTTGTCTGCAATATCTCCTAGAGTGAAAGATGATGTTATACCTAGGACAGTATTCTGCTGTATCAATTTTATAGTTTGTTTGAGTCCTGTGCTGCTGTTATAGCTGGTGATGATATCATATCTGTGAAATCATATCCTCTGACAGCATGGGGCCATGATTTTTCCCACCAGTTCCCACTTCTTATGGGTAAAAGTTGAAGGACTGAAAAAGAGGGTGTTTGGATGGGTAAAAAAAATCTAGGTGCACCAATAAAATCCCATAGCATTTATAATTTATGTTTCAATAGCTCTTTATTGTTTTACCGAAGCACAAGTTTAAAATTTAGGATATTTTAAGTTTTATTATCTGCCATCTGATAGGTTACAGAAATCTCACCTTGAAGTTCAAAGAATTTTAAGTTTTTACAAGGCTTTGGCATTTATTTGAATAGATTTGTATGTTAACAGCCAAATGGTTGTATAGAGATTAAGTACCAAAGTGACTCTCCTGTATGAAATGTATTAAGGGTAGTGATTTGTATGCTTGGAACACAGTTGTACTACATTTATGACTAAACAATATGATCACACCAGACATCTTTCATTATGACACAAAAAACAATATTTCTCTTAATTGCTTTAGGCTACATTTTTGTTTAACCACTTTACAGTCATCATTATTCATCAGGCTACTTGTTTTGTTTATTTATTTTTATTTCTTAGTCAAAAGTGTTTAATGCATTATTATTATTAATGGATGTACTTATTTATCAATATAATCACTAGAGAGAGAGAGAGAGAGAGAGAGAATTTAACATCAACTTGGCACAAACTAGGTCATTTTGGAACTAACATTTGGTTCAATTTTATTTACATAATTCACTTACGCATAGGGGTCTCTAGCAGTGGAAGGAAATCGGAGGACCCGAAGAAAACCCACGAGGTAGCACAGGTGACCATACTCCTTGTCATGTATAACCTGGGATTCAAAACCATGCCAGTTGACTCAATTACAGACTTTATGATACAGCTCGCACGTACTAACCATTCATCCATTCCCCCGGCCCCTTCACTAGAATTAAGCTAAAAAGTTTATATTTTTAATGGTTTGTTGCTTCACAAAACTTACGATATAAATGCAACCGATTACATTCAAAATAACAAGTAACAAATACTTGCACAATGTCTTCATTGTCTTTGAGCTAAATGTCATTCAAGATTTTTCTTTTTCCTGAAATAAACGCTGCCACTTTAAGCTTTCTCTGTCGATCTCTGTTATTTGAATCAAAGAAAAACTGGAGGTTTTGTTGAGAATCTATGTCCATGGGATGTTGAAAATGTAGAACTTCTAAAGATTACATTGTTTATACAGGTGGGGTAGACACTGCTCTTTGGAACTTATTACAAAACCCCTCTCCTCCTCCATACATACACAGGTTTCATCTTAAAGGTATCTTCTCTCAACATGAAAACATCTCCTGGGGCATTTATCTTATCATGAAGAGAATCAAAGAAACCCTAGAATCAAATTCATTAAGTAAGATAATTATTACATTCAACAGGGATATAAGCAGTAATATTGCCAGGATTTTTCGGAAGGAAAGTTGGTCTCCTCCAGAAAATTTTCAAAAATTCTATCCAAAATACACCTTTTAGATAATGTCTTGATAAGAAACATAATCAACAGAAATAATTGCATCTTGGATTTGATCAGTAAGGAGAAAATTGGTTCATGGAGCTTGAACACAGCTATCTTTGATTAAAACGTACACATGATAATATTCAATGGCCACAGGATTGGTGTCTTCTCTCCTTTACCACAGCTGTTGTGTTTTGGTTGATTTCCATATAATTTAAGAAGGGAATTTCTAGCTACTCTTGTATACCCACTTTAGAAAAACTTTAAAAAAAAGAAAATTACTGATACAAGAACCAATTCCAAACATCTGAAAAATTATTTAAATTCTGATCCTGACCTTGTGCATGCGAGTGACTGAATGAGACTGAAAACAAATTTTTAAAACAAATTATTTTTTGTTACGGTTCAAAGACTATTACCACTCTGTATTCACTAGTACTGGAATATTGATGAGAAATAATTAAAGATATAACTGAATATTATCCCAATAAATCATTTTTTCCCCATATATGTGTAGTTTAATCATCAAATATGCTCAATATAAAATTTCAAGAAGTATTTGGCTTCAACATGAAGTAACAAAAGTGGATACATACCAGTATGGTAATTGAAAACTACCACAAATTCTAGTACTACTGATTACCAATTTGTGTTACACCTTGTTGTACCAGTATGTTGGTATTTGGTATGTAATTCCATCCTAATACGATTGTAGGTATGTCTTCTTGTAGTTATTTTTATACAGGTAAATTATCTACTAAAATAATCAACAGTGGCTGTTTTACAGGAATTTTCTAGTAGTAGGTGTTTACTGCTAGTGAGAACATGTTATTTATTTTATCAGTCAAACTGATAATTAGTATGGGTGTTTTGGGTCTGCAATTAATAAAAGACGAGTACCAGGTACCATCATGGAAAAATAGAAAATCCAGTAGACAAATTAGTTAAATTGAGCAACAGTCATTTCACTCACCACACATGAAATTATAATAATATGAAAAGCAATATCAGGAGTTTCCATGGAAAGGGTAAGCTGACCCTATCTCGTCAGTATGCCAATATTTATATTACTAGCAGTAAAATCAAATGAAAGTGAACAATATTTTCCTGCCTTTTTTTTTTGTAAAGCAATAAAATACTAAACCTGTTTTGTTAATTTTAAACTTAAAAATCCTTACAGAGGATGTCAACAGCCGTTTTAGTTAAAATTATTTTTTTGACCTGACATTTATGGAACTTAAAGGAAATGTAATTAAGAATTCGAAACAAACATGCTATTTTTTTTTTACAAAATGGACCAATGGAGAAAGTTGATGAGAGAAAATGATGTAAAATTTGATTAGCTTAGCCGTTAGATGTGAACAAATGATGAGATGGTTGATTTAGTCTGTGTATTTTAGTTGATGTGAATATAATGATTAGCTGTTATTATTGATTGTATGATATTATTACTGTGATGATAAATGACTAGATTATATAGTTGTTATTTAATATTATCATCACTAGACTAAACTAACACTCCCATTATACAACATATTATATCAAATGATAAATACATGTAGTCTTATACAAAATAAATAATATCAAGCTGACATCATTATAGCAAAACACACATTGTCGCCATCTTTCTTATGGTAATGGCTCCTGTCTCATTAACTTCTCTTCTGATATTGGTCTGCAAAGGAATGGTGTCTAGTCATTTGGATGGGATGAAAAACTGAGTTCATGGGCACATGTTGGCTGGCACATAGTAGAATACTCAACAGTTGGACTTGGAATTTGAAATAAAAAAGTAGGATGTAGTGCTCCTGACTGGGTAACATTTTCATCGGAGAGCAAATCATGGCATGTGCCCATCTTTATTATCCCAGCTGGTGCAGAAAAGAAGGATGTTAAACCCCATTTCATTTTCGTTTTGTTCACATGAACACAGCTTTTAAGCTCCTAAAAGTGTTTTTGGAGTTAAAAAACCCTAATAAACTCCTTTCCTTTCCTATTCTCTAGATCATGACCAAATACTCCCCAACCCCCAAAACCGAAATACTCCACCACTCCGCTTTCAGTTCATTTGTTTTCAAAATTCTATTTGGCACCCTTGATTTAGAAGTCACTACTGTTTACAGAAGAGCTCACCAATCAGTAATTATGTTTACTGCACTTATGTATTTTTTGTTAATAAATGCCAGGTGGCTGGGATTGCCTTTCTCTTGACAAACGAGCTTACAGCTATTCCTAAAAAAAAAAATCAGAAATAACTTATCTGAGGAAGAAATATTTTCTCATTTCATGGCGCTATAATTACGTCTTATGTGCAATGTATAAATATAATTATTTCTTTTAAACTTAAAAATAGAACAAAACTTAGATAATTATCTAAGGGAAGAACATTTGTCAATTCATCCATCTTCCAGTGGTAAATATTAGTACTTATCTATATCTAGTTTAGAGAATGATATATGATATACCATGAAAGATATGTGCATTATACCATATAATCCATTATTGACATAACAAGAATTCTCATGAAATATCAAAGATGATTAGTATAAAGCATAGGTCAGATTAATGGGCTGTCAGTCTATATAGACAAGGTTCTCTAGCTGTGAGGCCTGCTATTCTCTTTCATAATACACATTTCTTACTTGATATTCCCAATGGATTCCCACCAGGATTTATATGTTTCAATATGAAATAGAGCAAATTATTGCCAGTTTATAAAAACATTCTAGTAGATCAAATAGTCTCTACCTTTATGCTTGTATTAGGTGTTAATGTGGCATTACAAGAGGTGCTGCAATGTCACGCCTGTTTATTTTTACTCATTAGACAGACAGCAGATGACTTGTTGTCATAATAAACTGTTTGAATTATGACTGGAACTATAATTTTACTCTCAGTCTGAAATGTTTAAACCCATTTGAACTGGATACAAGGTGGCGTCAGATTTCAAAATAAAGGTTTTGGGAAACATCTTTCACTCCTGGCTATAAATTACTCTCCACACTAATGGCTCTAATTTTACCAGGAGGAGAACTATTCATGCATGGTAGGCGTTGTCACATTGCCTATAGAGACCATAAATTTAATGTAAAACACTATTTTACAAACTAATTACAAACTCTCTCCCTTGGAAACTTTTAGATAATTGAGTTTTTTTTATCTAATAAATGATGATGCCCATTTTTTTGCACATGTTGAAGATATTTTAAAAAGTGTGTCAATAATAAGAATTGGCAATCGTTATTGTTTTGATAGTCTTCGGAACACTCATTTTCTTGTTAAATGATAAAGTTTATATTGTATATTTCAGACATGATAATTATGTTCATCAGAATTACGTTGCTGTAGATGGTGGTAAGTGTATTTATTGTATTTATTTTCTAAATATTCTATGTTGTATGCATGTAGCTTAAACAGATGTTTTTGTGTGTTTAATAATTTTGAGTTAAATTAATGTATTTTCATGCTATGACCTCAAACATTGGTGTACAGGATACAGGAAGGATTGACTTGTTTTATAGCCCAATCCAAAACTCATTTATAATGTTTTTGGGCGAAACTAAAACTTCTACTTTATTAGGTGTGATTCATATTTAAGTTTGTTTTATTATTTATTTTATTATTTTTTGTGCACAATAGGTTCCTTAGGCATGTAGTATATAGTTTTACTAGGTCAGTTTTAAAGTCTTCATTGTTATAAGGTAGACACACTGACTTAGCAAGTAAGATGCTTACACTCTCACCAGGAGAACTGATGTTCAATCATGGTTGGGAAAGTTCTCTAGGATTTTTCAGTGTGGTTTCCCATTGTCATGTTGGAGTGCACATAAAAGAAGCCTTGAAAGGTGGAATTCATTTGCTGTCTGGGCCAAATTTCCCTCATAGCCAACTATATACACCTGTCTTCATTAGCCGGGTCGGTGCAGAAAAGTAGGACTTGATTACCCCCCCCCCCATCCATTCATTCTGTGTTATTGTTAAGTGATCATCATTTATTCAGAGGACTAATTTAAACCCTAAAGTTACAATAAACAGAGAACTATTAAACCCCTAAAATTACAATGAACAGAAAATTACTAAGCCCCTAAAATTACAATAAACAGAAAACTACTAAGCCCCTGAAATTACAATAAACAGAAAACTACTAAACCCCTGAAATTACAATAAACAGTCAGAATTTGTAAAAAAGCTTATGAGAGTTTATCTGATGTACATGGATAAGATCTAGTGTTTATGATGAATAGATTGTTTTAAAGGTTATACCCCATTTATCAATTCTATATTTACATTCAAACTCTACCACTAGTCTCATTTATTTACTCTGACAGAATGAACAAATATCATTTTACACAAATATTATAGTTATGCTATAGACTGGGGTTGTAGCCAAAAGTATCACATTGAAAAAAAAATTCAAATGTATGTATAGACTACATATATATTAACCCTTTAAATTGTAAGTTCCTGATGGTAAATGGTCCCATCATCAAAGTCACCTTCCTGAAAGGTGCTGAACCACCATTAGATTTTGTTAATAAATAAATTTACCCTCTGGTGATAACTGGAACAGAATTAATATCAGCCTATTATGTTATTATCTCACATTGATTGCCATGATATATTTAAGGATCTTATTTGAAACTTTGAGGTATTTGATCAATTTGGTAATAACTAAATATTTACAATAAAAAAACCCATCCAATAAAGTGACTATGATATTTACAAAAAAAAAGCCCCAGAATTTCATCCCTCTTGGTGTGGAAATCGGAAGGCAAGTCACAATTTCAGGAACCTATCAACCAAGTATGCTTGTGTTTATGAGATATACAAAATTCTGAGTATCCTGAGTGAGTGAATAGAGAATATTTTTATGGGTGCATTATACAAGAATACTATTATAAGGTGGGATTCAGATGATGTCAAAACGTGTCATAGGTATACATGTGGATGACATATGTCATCTGAAGAATCAGAGAAAGTTTGAGATTTAATTTCCCAATCATCTTAGAGTTTGAATCCCCATCAGAATAAGAGAAACCTTCCAAATCTGTCAGGGGTGGCAATGATGTATGACTTCATTTTTATATGTTCACTTTGGCAATATTCATAAAATAGCCCTAGATGGTTTGACTAAGTAAAAAAAAAAAAAGAGTGTTGTTCTCAAAATGTTAGGGAGACTCTTCATCCTGTTCCGAGTTCTTCAACTTAAATGGTTGTATCACTTTTTGATAAGGTGTATCATTTACCAAGAAAGAAAAAAAAACACATATGGTTAGTGCAAAATTACTGAGTTAAAATAGTAGGTAATGTGCCGTAAAAACATTCTCTATATCCTTCAATACATCTGTTGACGCGAAAGACAGAAATTTAATCACAGGATAGGGAATAAGAGTGACAGATTTAACAAAAACATCCTTACTGTCGGTTTACAATTTTGTCTGGGCATATGTGTGTCTTTTAAAGAGACTCCTTTTGAGGACTTCACTGGTTGGTAATTTTTTTTTAATTTGACGTTATTTGAATTAAACAAAATTTGAGATCAATCTTCAAAGCAATGCCGAGATTCATATATTTTGGGATGTAAGGTTATTTTTGATAAGATAATTTTCAACATTGATTACATTTATGTTCTTTGCGAGAGTGATAATTCCCCTTTAACTATGTCTTTGACTCATTTGGCAGGTAGCCTGAAACCTTAATTTGAAAGACAAATGATGGGGATTAAAATGATATTTGCCCAACCGATAAATTGTCTAAATAAATGACAGGTTTGTGCTGCATAGATCCAGTGTGAGAAATTTACTGATGTATTACAGACAGCTTTGAGTAGAGTACATTATGTTTCACAATGCTGCAAAAACTTATTCAAATTGAAAATTCATAATAAATCAGCCCAACTACATTGACTGAATGGCCTAGTAGTGAAAATGTCAACTGCATCACTGAGATGCTGGCTTGCTTGCAATGTTCCAAGGATTTTTCCACCTAACTGAGACTATGTACACATTTTTGGAAATAGTATGGTCAACAGTTTGTTTGCTGAGGCTCAGATTTAAAAAAATGTTAAATGTGCATTTTATGTTTGATGATTTATCTTATATGCCAGTACAAGAAATGGAATATTAGTAGATATTGTAATAATTAATTATTAATGAAATATTCCCATTTGGCTATATAGATAGCACTTATCAAAATTTCTTACTTGGTTAAAAGACAAATGAAGAGCTGATTTGACTGTAGAAAAATCATTCGGGTAGCTCACATATATTGTCACATGCTCTTTTCAAAACATACCCACGTTGAGAATACAATTACATCGAAATGAAGATAAATATATAATTATCCACAGCATATTTCTCACATTTATTAGTTTTAGACCATCTCTTACAACATTACAGACCCAGAATTGTTACTTATAACAGGATAATGAATAACTACATTCCAATGACAGACTAAGTTCGCAGCTGGCGACCCTAGAATATTGTAGTGCATAATAATAGTCAAATGCATGTGCACCACATTTTTGCGACACATGAATTATCAATATTGTCTTGTGAATTATCCTCAAAATTACTATAAAATAGCACTGGAATACAGAATTTTTTTAATTTAGCAAATTTACTAATTTCTAGATTTTATTTGTACGTGACAAGGAGTAGGGTCGCCTGTCCAACCTCATGGGTTTTCTCTGGGTCGTCTGCATTTCTCCTACTGCTAAAGACCCCTACGCACAAGCGAAATATTGAATTAAGCCATATATATGTTAGTCCCGAAATTACCTAGTTTGTGTCGAGTGGACGTTAAGCCCCAGTTCTCTCTCTCTTTTTATTTCTACAAAACCCACTGGCTGTAATGCCACTGTAAAAAAAAAACCTAATGTGACAGTTGGTTGGATTGAAAGACAAGTACTTTAAGTCTGATTATCCTTTTTCCGAAGATCATAATCTCGTTAACACTGTGTGTCATTGTAATAAAGGTATAGCGACTTTATTCTAGTAAAATTCTTATGGTACGTGGACATTACATGGGTGCTGAAATAGAGAATGACTAACAATGAACCACTTAACGTCATTAATAAGATTCCCACATACATAAGAATTAACTTTTATTGTTCTACTACCAAACATTCATCATTAATTATCAACACAACACTGATTATAATTTGTTGACAACTATGTATACAACTTTACAACACCAGTCACAAGATTATGTGGCTTCTATACGTGTGCATTATTCTGTACAGGCTGTAGAATTTTATAGTAACATAGTGAAAATTGGGTTTTAAAGAATACATTTCCCGCGTGCAAAATGACTGATGAGTCAGATCTAGTTTCTGTCATTTTCCATGACTCTCGGTCTTGAGTGGCATACATATATATGGCAAACATGGAACCCATGGAACAAAAAGTATGTTCCATTTCAAAACAATCTTCAGTTCAATTCTCAGCTTTGAAATGGTAATATTATATGAAAATTGAATTATTTGTCTAGAGCTATTGGAAAACTGATTCGCATGAAACATTGATACCACATGATCACAATTCCTCTGCCAATTTGCATTTGAGAATAAGTAAAAGTTCAGTATACCTTCAACATCAATATTCTCTCAAAAAGTCATTTTCCTTATGTACAGTCAACCTTTTCAATCATTTTCTTGATATAAACAAATAAAAGTTACAGATATTTGTGCTGCAATTACTATTTTTTAAATTTACATTAAATTACCTGAAACATGGCTTGGCTTCTTAATATTGGAAGATGACATTTTTTTTCGATTATCTATGAATGGTTGTCTACCAAATTAGTATTAGACAAGCAGATTGCCAATATTGAGAACAGTAGCAATGTGGTTTGGTTAAATGCAAGTGAAAACAGATTTAGTCTATCCACATGGACAATAATGAGTTATTAGATAGACATTAAACTGTCAGAATATTACTAGACCAGTAAGACCTCGCATCACCTCAGATGATAATGGTGTTACATGGCTAGACAAAATTAATAGAACAAAGCTTCCAACAAGGCTCTTACATGTACAGTAATAGTAACTTATTAGTGACACTGTCTTAGATATAATTCCTTTCACAGTCATATCCACTCATCATAACACTTTCAACTTTTCTTTTAATGAGACACACTTCAACTTGTTCAACTTGTTTAGCAACATAACAACTTTAACCTAATAACTTACCATCAATTGTCTTAATACTTTCTTCTAAAAAGCACAAAAATAAAGTGTCAGCTTTTATTTAACTTCTCAACAGAAAAAAAAATGTATTTGAATGCAAAACTGTGATGTTTGTGACCTTGTTTGTCTGGTTAACAAGCATGTCAATACGATTCCTGGCCAACTAGCACCAAAGTATACATGCACATTAGAAGAGAAATAACTTAGTACATAAGATGAAACAACACTTGAAGTTCATGTACATATCCTTCTTTTCTAATGTTCTCTCTAAATCTCTTACTTTTTCTCGTAAAAGTAATTTGTAGATATGATTAGATTATTGTATTTAATGTTTTACTGTGTCAATATTTTAACAGGAGTTTGTTGTCTATTTTCAAGAAAAATAAAAACAGGTAGATTTTAACCCAAGTATTTAGATATTAATTAACCCTGCACTGTTTAAAACTGGCTTATTTTATCAACTTCACTTTCTTATTAATCCTAAGCTTTATTAATAGATAGCATGATAATGTTATTTTATTATTAATTGCTCAGGGTTGTTATTTGGTTTTTGTAGCTCACATGTTAATAATGTGCTGGTATATTGTCGTTACCTGTGTCTTACCCTAGATTTGCTGCTATGTTCAGAGCATTTGAGAGATAACTTGACTCTATATTGTCATTTGTTCATTTTTTTTTTTAAGTTGCTACCCTTGTCCACAAAACATGTTTAAAAGATAATCGTAAGGGCCTAGATTATTAGGTGAATGAGGTCATGTTAAAAAATGACCCAGTCATTAAAAACCTTGTAAGTATACTACAGATCAGGGTTTCGGTGCAGATGTCTACAGAATTCATTTCCCAAATAAGATACATTCAGCTACTTGTTGGCAGATGTTTCGTTGTTTGACAACTGCTCTTTATCTGAAATGTAAGATACTGAACAAATAGTAAGAGAAATTAAGGACCATACTGGTAGTATAGACAGTTATTTGAAGACTATTACCATATTCAAAAGATTTTTAGTTGATTCAAGTATTATCTTCCCAATTCCTCCCACAATTTACAAACCTTATGTTCTGTGTGTGATTGGCCAAACATTAGCTAAAGATCCAATTAAAATTACCAACTTTCTACCCATATATCTGCCTCAAGTACTCACAGTTGATAATAATGCATGTGGTATATGAGGCAGGATATAGTTACACTTTCCAAAACATCTGATACCACTTCTCATTTGAAGAATTCATCAAAGCTAACAAATTTGGTCGATCATGCACAGAATACGAGTAATTGGAATATTTTTTGGTTAATTTACTGAGGTATAAAGGAAAAGGTGATGGTGACCTGAATGTTAAAAAATTTTCCCATATAATTCTTTGGGACATCCTTTCATGTAGTGCCGTAAATCTATTTATGTTCAGAAATTGTAGAGGGTAAATTAGTAGAAGAAAAAAAAGAAAACTGCCAATAATATGGTGATTTTCGTTTATTCAAATAGATGATCTAATAATGTCCATAATATTATAGAAGCCTGTATCCTCGTTTAATATACTAATACGGTTGATTTGTGTCAATGATTATCTGTTGTTATGGAAACATGGATAGTAAGATAAGTGAGATTCTTGTCGACAAAACAATACCCAATATTGTCAGTAGCTGCTTTATAAATATTTATATCTTAAATGGATTATAACAATGCTCCTAAACAATTATGCTTCATTTGTTTAACGGGCTCCCTGTTGCTGCAGACATTGCAATAGACATATTCATGTTTTTACTGTTCGCATTTTTTGTATATATTTGTTATTTATATTACGGTGAGGGTTTAATATTTATTGCTGACATCTGTAATATTATTTTATCCATTATATTGTGTAATATCTAAATATGTAACAAATATTTGTTATTATTTCTTTCGCAGTTTTTCTCATAGCTTGATAGTCATCAACTCAAATCATCTAATTTTACGAGTAGCATGAGGGTTAAAAACTCCAAACAGATATAATTTTACAAATAGCATGAGAGTCAAAAAGTCCAATCAGATCACATTTCTGCAGGTAGCATGAGAGTCACAAACTCTAATGAGATCTAATTTTATAAACTTTGCAAATATTAGTACTAAAAAACAAGATGTGCATTTTGTTTCATGAAAATCTCCAGAATAAGTGTAATACAAATATTTTTTATAGCCCAATGGCAAATAATGTTTTTTCAAAGCAAAAACCCAATGTAATTGCTTGTAGATAACCCTGCTTTCTAGATTGAGTAAAGCGCCTTTGTTTCTAACTGTGCTTATTTTGCGCTATATGTATTTATTATGTATATGTACAATCTGTACTGGATTTATAGATCCAGAAAAATATGACCTGTTGTTCAGTAGGAATTTTACTGATGGTCAACCAACTTACTTTCCATTTATGTGCAAACCTTGCATTTTTCGAAAACCGAGAACCCCAGAATGTTGACAATTTTTCAATTCATCATGTCTTTGTAGATAGTGAATGAAATCAAACAATATTTTGACTGATGTGTGATAGAGATTCAGTTTTCCATATCATGAAGTTTGCAAGGGACTCAAATGATGTTCAGAGACTAATTTACTTCAGATTAAATTGTGATAACTTGGAACTGGTTGGCTTTAACTTTTAGAGATAACTTTATAATTTTCTGAAATTAATTTTAAGTCTTTGAAATTCACTTAAATCTTGTTAGATATAATTTCCCAAGGAGGTAAATTCTGTGTAAGACAGACCTGATTGCTATGGTAGATTGGTAGTTTTAACAACTGATATTAAGGATGCATTATGTAAGAGCTAAATCTGTCTAGACCATTGGATTGTCTTGATTTGAAATGAATTGAAACATGGTCGCCATTTAATAATTTTAATTCAAAACTTTATTATCATAACAATGGTAGCAATAAAATTAGAAACTAAGTTATTCTTGTCTAAACTACAATATTCATATCTCCACTCAACATAAAATAATCTGACTAAAATTTTTAATATATTCCTTTTTCATTATCTATTTTTGAAACTATCTTTATCTAAATTTTGTATATAATGCATCTTTAAGTACATGGTTGAAGCAATGCATATCTTGGAATATTTTCATACAAATGTATAGTAAAAATGTGATGAAGATAAATGATTACTGTGCGCAACTACTTGTGTTTATCCTGTTGATGTACACAGATTACTGATAATATTATAGGAAATCAATATTTTGGAGCCAATACTCTTACATAACACAAACTTTGTACAATTATCATTAATAATAATCAATGCAATTTCAGATCCAAAAGGCGTCAGTGACGAAGGAAAGAAAAAGACATCTACATTAAGTCGTTTCTTACGCAATATTGGTATTAGGCGATCAGGAAAGAAACATTGCTACAAACAGTATTCCGGTAAGATTTTAAACAAATGCTTATTTTTGGAAATGGGTACCCAACTTTTTCTACTAAAACGCTTCATTGTCCCCCGCCTTTCGAAGAAAGTTGGGGGACTATTAAAATGGGTTCGTCCGTCTGTCTGTCTGTCCGTCTGTCTGTCCTTCTGTCTGTCCGTCTGTCTGTCCGTCACACTTTTTGGGACACAATAACTCTCTCCCTAATTGAGCTAGAATGTTCAAACTTGGTATATGTGTTTATTAGGTCAATGCCTTGATGGAGTTCGAAGATGAGCATTTTCCGCTTAGGGTAAGCAGAGATAAGCAATTTGATTGGTTGATGCTTTGGGACACGATAACTTTAGTTCTAATTAAGTGAGATTGATGAAACTTGGTGTATAGTTTCATTATAGTAATACCTTGACTAAGTTCGATAATGAGCATTTTCTGCTCAGGGTAAGCAGAGCTATACGCAATTTGATTGGTCGAGAATTTGGAACACAATAACTCTTCTTCTAATCGAGTTAAAATGTTCAAACTTGGTGGATATGCTTATTAGGTCAATGCCTTGATGGAGTTCGAAGATGAGCATTTTCCGCTTAGGGTAAGCAGAGATAAGCAATTTGATTGGTTGATGCTTTGGGACACAATAACTTTAGTTCTAATTAAGTGAAAGTGATGAAACTTGGTGTATAGTTTCATTATAGTAATACCTTGACTAAGTTCGATAATGAGCATTTTCTGCTCAGGGTAAGCAGAGCTATACGCAATTTGATTGGTCGAGAATTTGGAACACAATAACTCTCCTTCTAATTGAGTTAAAATGTTCAAACTTGGTGGATATGCTTATTAGGTCAATGCCTTGATGGAGTTCGAAGATGAGCATTTTCCGCTTAGGGTAAGCAGAGATAAGCAATTTGATTGGTTGATGCTTTGGAACACGATAACTTTAGTTCTAATTAAGTGAAAGTGATGAAACTTGGTGTATAGTTTCATTATAGTAATACCTTGACTAAGTTCGATAATGAGCATTTTCTGCTCAGGGTAAGCAGAGCGATACGCAATTTGATTGGTCGAGACTTTGGAACACAATAACTCTCCTTCTAATTGAGTTAAAATGTTCAAACTTGGTGTATATGCTAATTTGGTCAATGCCTTGATGGAGTTCGAAGATGAGCATTTTCCGCTTAGGGTAAGCAGAGATAAGCAATTTGATTGGTTGATGCTTTGGGACACGATAACTTTAGTTCTAATTAAGTGAGAGTGATGAAACTTGGTGTATAGTTTCATTACAGTAATACCTTGACTAAGTTCGATAATGAGCATTTTCTGCTCAGGGTAAGCAGAGCGATACGCAATTTGATTGGTCGAGACTTTGGAACACAATAACTCTCCTTCTAATTGAGTTAAAATGTTCAAACTTGGTGTATATGCTTATTAGGTCAATGCCTTGATGGAGTTCGAAGATGAGCATTTTCCGCTTAGGGTAAGCAGAGATAAGCAATTTGATTGGTTGATGCTTTGGGACACGATAACTTTAGTTCTAATTAAGTGAGATTGATGAAACTTGGTGTATAGTTTCATTATAGTAATACATTGACTAAGTTCGATAATGAGCATTTTCTGCTCAGGGTAAGCAGAGCTATACGCAATTTGATTGGTCGAGAATTTGGAACACAATAACTCTCCTTCTAATTGAGTTAAAATGTTCAAACTTGGTGGATATGCTTATTAGGTCAATGCCTTGATGGAGTTCGAAGATGAGCATTTTCCGCTTAGGGTAAGCAGAGATAAGCAATTTGATTGGTTGATGCTTTGGGACACAATAACTTTAGTTCTAATTAAGTGAAAGTGATGAAACTTGGTGTATAGTTTCATTATAGTAATACCTTGACTAAGTTCGATAATGAGCATTTTCTGCTCAGGGTAAGCAGAGCTATACGCAATTTGATTGGTCGAGAATTTGGAACACAATAACTCTCCTTCTAATTGAGTTAAAATGTTCAAACTTGGTGGATATGCTTATTAGGTCAATGCCTTGATGGAGTTCGAAGATGAGCATTTTCCGCTTAGGGTAAGCAGAGATAAGCAATTTGATTGGTTGATGCTTTGGAACACGATAACTTTAGTTCTAATTAAGTGAAAGTGATGAAACTTGGTGTATAGTTTCATTATAGTAATACCTTGACTAAGTTCGATAATGAGCATTTTCTGCTCAGGGTAAGCAGAGCGATACGCAATTTGATTGGTCGAGATTTTGGAACACAATAACTCTCCTTCTAATTGAGTTAAAATGTTCAAACTTGGTGTATATGCTAATTTGGTCAATGCCTTGATGGAGTTCGAAGATGAGCATTTTCCGCTTAGGGTAAGCAGAGATAAGCAATTTGATTGGTTGATGCTTTGGGACACGATAACTTTAGTTCTAATTAAGTGAGAGTGATGAAACTTGGTGTATAGTTTCATTACAGTAATACCTTGACTAAGTTCGATAATGAGCATTTTCTGCTCAGGGTAAGCAGAGCGATACGCAATTTGATTGGTCGAGACTTTGGAACACAATAACTCTCCTTCTAATTGAGTTAAAATGTTCAAACTCGGTGTATATGCTTATTAGGTCAATGCCTTGATGGAGTTCAAAGATGAGCATTTTCGGCTTAGGGTAAGCAGAGATAAGCAATTTGATTGGTTGATGCTTTGGGACACGATAACTTTAGTTCTAATTAAGTGAGATTGATGAAACTTGGTGTATAGTTTCATTATAGTAATACCTTGACTAAGTTCGATAATGAGCATTTTCTGCTCAGGGTAAGCAGAGCTATACGCAATTTGATTGGTCGAGAATTTGGAACACAATAACTCTCCTTCTAATTGAGTTAAAATGTTCAAACTTGGTGGATATGCTTATTAGGTCAATGCCTTGATGGAGTTCGAAGATGAGCATTTTCCGCTTAGGGTAAGCAGAGATAAGCAATTTGATTGGTTGATGCTTTGGGACACGATAACTTTAGTTCTAATTAAGTGAGAGTGATGAAACTTGGTGTATAGTTTCATTACAGTAATACCTTGACTAAGTTCGATAATGAGCATTTTCTGCTCAGGGTAAGCAGAGCGATACGCAATTTGATTGGTCGAGACTTTGGAACACAATAACTCTCCTTCTAATTGAGTTAAAATGTTCAAACTTGGTGTATATGCTTATTAGGTCAATGCCTTGATGGAGTTCGAAGATGAGCATTATCCGCTTAGGGTAGGCAGAGATAAGCAATTTGATTGGTTGATGCTTTGGGACACGATAACTTTAGTTCTAATTAAGTGAGAGTGATGAAACTTGGTGTATAGTTTCATTACAGTAATATCTTGACTAAGATCGATAATGAGCATTTTCTGCTCAGGGTAAGCAGAGCGATAAGCAATTTGATTTGCCGAGACTTTGGAACACAATAACTCTCCTTCTAATTGAGTTAAAATGTTCAAAATTGGTGTGTATGCTTATTAGGTCAATGCCTTGATGGAGTTCGAAGATGAGCATTTTCTTCTTACCGTAGGCATAGATAAGCAATTTTTGGACGACACTTCGTGTTCAGTTTGATTGGGCGATACGTTTGAAAAATAAATGTGCTATTAATTAATATGTGTCATCTATTTATTTTGGGATTTCGGCGGGGGACATCAGCCTCACTGTTGGCTTGTTAAGTTTTAATTAGGATAAGATTTGAAGATTTGAAGCAATGATAAAGTAGCTTTCAAAATTGCTAGATTGTGAAATTAAATGTAGCATATTTTATACTTTACTGCAGCCATAAACAAAATTTTAATGAAAAACTTCAAAATTTCACAAAGAATTAAAGTTTATGATTTTCGATGTGTACCTCTGTGTAGACAGGTGTGCACTAATTTACATATTTGTGTGACACTTTGAGAAATTTTAGCCAATTGTAACACTTGAAGTATGTTAATGGCAAGGTCTAATTGATAACACCAGACACAGCAATTAGTTGATACTTTTTCTTAGATATTTGTTACTTAGAAGTAGCTCTACTCTATAATAACTGGTGCTCTGTCAATCAAATATATATGGAAGCCAACACAAGCTGGTACTTGAAGGCGCCTGAAAGTCATTCTGTATGAATTATAAGTTCGGGTCGGTGGGCTTCAAGTGCCGCAGTGTACATTCATCTAAAAAAAAGTCTTGAAATGAATGAATATACAGACATTTGTGGATGATAAAATAGACAAGTATTTAGTAGATAGTGGAGGAAGGTTGATGGGTTATGTATATACTGTGGTAGACTAGTGATCATTTCTTGTCGATAATATAACATTATTTATCATTATTCCTGGGATTCTATATTAGATAACATAATATACAACAGTCAACCTGGTAAATTCAGACATCCGGAGGAATCCGTTTTTAAAGGCATGAGTTAAAGGTTTTCCTTGTGATTAATGGAAACGTTATTTGATTTGTGACTTTTTTGATCTTAATAAGACTTTTATGTTTGGCTTTATTTGAATAAGACAAAATGAATAGTGCTGTTGACTTGATATTAATGTTTAGATGTCTAGATTCACTTAGATCACTGTGTGAGATATTAAGGTCTGATTTCCTGTTCACAGAAACTGTTTAATGATAAACACAGTTAAAAATCAAGTGAACCACATTTAACTGGAAAACAAGTTTATTTCTTAATAAAGCAGGGCAAAAAATTGCCAGTCATCTTGTGAATTCAAAGATGGGTTTATTTTTGTATTCAAATTATTTTGAAAATCAAGTTTCTATTGAATATCCTGAGTTACTTTTCTGAATGATTTGAAGTCTGAAAAGTGAAACTGAATTTCCGCATAGGTTTTGGTTATTAGAAGAGTCTTTGTTAGAATTAAATTCTTTGATTGATATGTGCAATTTTCTATCCTGCTTTAAATTTTAAAGTACATATTATATTCAATGAATGTATTAATATGAAAGTATTTATGGTATGAAATGTACTAGATTTATGAATATTCTGTTATAATGCTTTTATAGTTAATCAAACCATCTTTTTTTCTCCATATATAACATGGACTGGGTTCTGTATCTTTTATAATTTAGCTGACTAAATTGCATGTTTCTTCCCGCTCTGTTGATATTCCTACTAAACATTTATTATCCCTTAGAGACTTTCTAATATTCTTCCTATGGGTGATATGACAGCATGACGTTAACTTTTAAAGGTAACTAACCCTCATACTGGACATTAAATGGACACACAAGTTTTTTTTCTGACAGGTGACCCCAAGATAAAGCGAGATCAATTTTCTGTGTCAGGTGACCCCAATGCATTTGATATAACTATGAGTGATGAGGAGAGAATAGCCCTCATGGTTATGGTAAAAGAAGGGAAAATTAGCACCGAAACAGCTCTTGAAGTGGTGAGTATTTACACTTTTTGAATACAAGCTTTTTTAATTAATTCCGGTACCTTTAAATCTGTTTATGTTTTGATTTAGAATAGTAAATTGTGTTAACTGAACAGATAAATCCCTCCCCCCTCTCTCGCTGGTTTTTAATCTCCAGTTTATTTAAAGTATCACAATAGCCAGTTTGGGGGGGGGGGGGTCATGATTATTTTGCAATGAATCATAACATAGTTCATCAGTGGAATATATGAAGGTCATTTCAGTGATATTTCTGAGAGAAAAGTAAATTTATTTATGAATATGAAAGTTAGTTGTAATTTAAAGAATAAGTCAAGCTATTTAATGGCTGTTACATTGATGTTTTTAATTTGACATTTAGTATTATTTATATAATTAAAGATACGAGATACTACATCCCTGCGTTTCTTCCCATTTATCTAATGTAAATTTACTGACTCCTACTTAGATTAAATGACTTCCAATTTAAGCTTGCATTTCTCACAGAATTGCTTACTTCATGAGAAAAAACAGTTGCACATGTTTACCGACCTGCTTCACAAGGTTAATTTATCTCAAGTTAAAACAGTTTTAATCTGATGAACACACAATAAGGTTAATGTCTATGTACAAGGTGCACGATGTCATATAAATATTTCTGCTTGTAAAAACATCCGCTCAATATCTTGTTCAGATTTTCTTAGAGACAGAGATGTATGGGAAATATTATCTAAATGGATTAAACCTATAATGAAAAGGGCTTATCTTGTTTGAATGAGGATTTACGATTTCTAGTGTCTCAATGAATTATGAGCTCATTAAACTCGTCTTGACTACATTCTTATTCCTTTCATTTAAATGATGAAATATAGAATTAAGGGAGCAGGACTTGTTTGATTCATTAAGGACAGGTCAAGTACTCCATTTTATCCATACAAGTTAAAGTAAGAGAAAAATAATATAATATTTACCCCCTTTTATGTAGAGTTTTTAGGTATACACCATGCTTTTGTCCTACTCTTGATCAAATTACAATTTTCAAGGGTTCTTTTATGTGCATGCCATCGACAGAATTTCTTCCATCGTGCACTTTCAACAAATACAGCAATTGAACAACATATGGTCGCGTCCCATCCTCCGTCTCTCTGGATTAAGGCTCCTTGAGGTCACAAATTTTATATGATTTAATGAAACCGTCTAATATATCATAGGTACATCTTATTGATGGTTGTGTTTGAATTTTTTTGAAGAGCATAACAAATCTCACTGTCAAAATGATTGTATGTACATACAAACTGGACCGTAACTTCCTAGATTATGGCCCCTGATTGTACAAAAAAAATTTTTTTTTCTTTTTTTGTTTATTTTATGTCCATCTCTTGCTAAATATGGGCATATTGTGCATGGCAACTACTTGTTGTTTTACTGGTGTACTTGAGTGTTGAACACAAAGTCGGTTTAATGTCAGCATTTGGCTATTCTATGGATATTTAATTGACAAAGGTTCCATCTGGCAAAACAAATTAATCAAATTTAACCAAAATTACTGATATCAAAGGAATCAACCTTCTTTTTCAAAAAAAAGACAGCCTCAAATGAGCAAATCATGGGGTTGTGTCATCCATTATTTTAAACATTTCTTTTAATGAAAAGAATGGATAAAAATTCTCTATTTAGTTGAATTTTTGATGCTTTGGGGGATTTTTTTTGTAATATATTGTGAAATTGGAATAAGTAAACCAGTTATCAGGGTTCTTAACCTTCTTGCTAGGAAATGGATTTAAGGATTCTACTCATGATATGACTAATATGACTTGCAGCGTTACAATTGTAGTAGGAGAGTCTATGTTGGTGATAGAGAGACATGCTGTAGAGAAGGATTGCTAGTTAACTATAAATCAATAAGTGTAGAAAGGTGGAGAGAAATACAGATTAACTTGTGCATCTTACTAAAGAGATCATCAATTGAGACCGTGAGGACTGTTGTTACTCATGTACCAGGATTGGCTTCATGTCACCTAGTTAATTACATCGCTAGTGTCATAAGTTCACTGTCAATTTATTGAGTAATAGTCTAAATTGCTGCTACTTTGATTCCTGAAAGTCTCTAAGTGAATACTTAGTGCTGCTATTATCAGCGTGCCATCAATATTTGTCTCTTGAAGGTAGAGACAGCTTATGGTTTCTTTGGAGGGATGAAAGGTCTAATGTTGTACTGCTAAGTTTTGGCCATTTTGCCATTTCTTGCAATGGTATAGAATACTTATTCTCTGTTCAAAATGAAGTCCAATTTGAAGCAAAACATAGAAGCACAACATACAGCACAGATGTCACAGTGAATGACGAATCTCTCTACTCAAAAAAAATGTAATGCACCAGAGCCAAAATCTATGTTTGAAATTTTTTTATTTAGATAAACCTTCCACAGGGCACCACTTGTGCTCAAAACAGTTTATTGTATCAGGAATAGCATTGTCATTCATTTTTAAAAGCCCACATATCAGGCGCGGATACAGAGGAGGGGGCCAGGGGGTTCCGGCCCCCCCCTGCTCAGGCTTGAAAATTTTTTATACGATTTTATTGGCGATTTAGACCTGTAATTTTGGAATTTACCTTCCGGAAATACGTCAGAATGAACCAAATTGAATCTAATTTACCAAATTTTTCTGGGGGACGCCCCCCAAACCCCCCGTTAATCAGTTGAGCGCAATTAGTTAAACAATTATCAAACCTAGACCCCCCCCTGCAAAAAATCCTGGATCCGCTCCTGCATATATTGCTATCACCTCTGTCCATATGTTCGTTGGTCCATCCACCTTTCCACAATTTTTGGTGGACACTCTACATTTATTATCTGATCAGTTTGAAATTTATATTTATTGTTTACATTAGTGAGACAAAGAATCCTATTTAATTTTCAACAATTTCTGTAAGTTGCTTCTAAAGTTATGGTCCTAGGTATCATCCTATCTGTATTAAATTTACATGCATTATTTGGATTAGTAAAATGAAGAAGCCTATCGAATATCAGCAATTTCCGTTTATAATTTCCAGTGTTGAACCTTGTGAACGCTCTAACGACTTAAGTTATCATCAGATCTGTATTGAATTTACATGCAATATTTAGATTAATAAAACTATCCAATTTAAACAATTTCTGTTATTAACTTCTACAGTTATCGAACTTGGTTTACTTTGTTGAACCTTGTGAACATTTGATATGAATGAAATAGATATCAGTGTCATGTAAATGCTCCTATTACGACCCCCCCCCCCCCTAAATATGTTGACTGATTGAATGATTTAGCTACCTATCTTCCCTTCAGTTTGAGTCCATCATGTCTTTTCATTTGTCAATCTTCCTTCATTTCTCATAGTGATAGTAATATTATAGAGACTATTTTGAAAGACATTGAAATGTTTTTTTAACTTCTGTTATTAGGTAAGAAGGTTTGAAGATGAGAGATTACGAGATTCCAATGGATCCTTGGTGGATATTGAAGGCAAAGAAAATATGGTAAATAAACAATTTTTGTTTGACAAACTTTAAAGCAAACAAATTAGTTCAATAATTTTATTGGAGAGAAGCTAGTTTAAAACTAGCACTAGCGTTAGAATTGTCAGTGGAAACTGTCTGCCTCTTGGTGGTTTAACTTCTGCTTCCACAGACCACCAGTTGAAGCCCCCCTACTAAGTTTTTATTTTAAACTGCTCATTGTTTTTTCTGTATTAACCTGGTAAGTGGTGTATTAGGATGTATGGTTTATTATGACTATGTTTTGTTAAAGAGAAATAATAGGTTTCATTGGAATAACTAGTTGTTGCACAATGTAGGTCTGGGGAGGTAAAGCTAATTCAAAGTTTTTGCCAGGCATTTTTATATGCCAACATGGAAATGAGGTCGTATTTTGTCGTCAATCTGTTGTCCACAATTTCTTGTGAACACTCTACAGACTACATTTATCATCTGATTGTTTTGAAATTGAAATATGTTGTTTACATTAGTGAGATGAGGAACCTACATGTATTTAATTTCAACAATTTGTGTTAATTTCTTCTGGAGGTTTGGCCATTGTTTCACTTTGCTGAATCTTGTGAACACTCTAACAACAAAAGTTATTACCCAATCCACATGAAATTTAAGTGCATCCTTTAAATTAGTGAAAGGAAGAAATTTCAGCCATTTTCATTTATAAGGTCTTGAGTTATGGCCCTTGTTTCACTGTATGATATTTATATGCATTATGTAAAGTAGTGAAACGAATAAGCCTATTGAATTTCAGCAATTCCTCTAATTAGGTCTGGAGTTATGGCCCTTGTTTCACTTTGTGGAACACAGCGAATGCTCTAATGACAAAAGTTATGATCCAATCGATCTGAAATTTTAATGCATTATTTAAATTAGTGAAAAGAGGAATCTTATTAAATTTCAGCAATTTTCATTTATTATGTCTTTGAGAGTATCTTTGTGAGATGAAGAAACCTATTGAATTTCAACAATTTCCATTAATAACTTCTTGAGTTATGGCCCTTGTTTCACTTTGTTGAACCCCTAATGAAAGCTTTGACGACAAAAGTTATCATCCGATCTGTATGGAATTTATATGCTATAAGTAAAAGTATATTGAATTTCAAATAATTCTGTTAATTTCTTGTACAGTTATGGACCTTGTTTCACTTTATGAAACCTTGTGATCGTGCCATCTGAAATTGATATCAGTGTCTTGTAAATGCTCCCATTACCTACAAAAGAATAAATATGCTACAACTCTTGTCGACTGCTGTGGGTATATATTTTGTTGCCTGGCAACATACCTTTGTCTATCATGTGACCTTTATCAATTTAATTATAGCAGCAACAGTCATGCCTTATCTTTTCTTAATTCTAACTTCAATCTTTTTAATTATCAATCTCTATTGACATTACTGACTGGAGAATAACTCAACTCTTCTTCTGTCAACACTTCTTTAATGAAGTCCAGTTTCTATCAATTGACTTAGTCATTCATTCAATCATTGAAGTTTATTTGAGGATCTTAATAAAGAAAATTGTATTAATTATTGTATCATGTTGCTTGGCAATGTCATTATACTTTATCATAATTTTGAAACTATTTGAGTGTTTTGGGCTGGGGTTTGTTTTTAAAAAGAAAAGTTGACATTTAATTTAAATGGATTCTTTCCTGCCTTGAGGATATTTTCCAAAATCCCTTCAATCTTAATTTTCTTTATTAGTATTAATGTTAGTACTTAGGGTAGTGGGAGGTAGACACGAGGTAACATAAGCTTCAATTAATGAAATAAAGAGATGTTAAAACCAAGATGTACATGTAAGATATAGATTAAGATTGGACCATTCTTCTTATAGATAATGGAAAATTAATATGTTGAAAATATCATTCAATTTACTTATTCTCATGAGTGAAGTTATCACCATATGATGTTTTGACAAGATGTAGCATAGATTGTTTATTATTGTAACAACCATACTTGTTATTTGAGATTTAGCCATGCTTCACTATTTTTAAAGTAAATCATTAAATGGTGACTGTGTTGCAATCCATTTTAATCCCTGCCATCCAATGATCTACAGAGTTGATTATAGGCTTTTCATGTGAATAATTGTCTAAATATGTGTTTCTGGTCAGTTATGGCCAAACATCTCCATTAGACTGAAACACTTACCTTATTGTAACTATTTTTAGGGTGGATATCCCATTAATCCTTCATCAAAGAAAAAGAAGAATCCTGGTTCAAAACCAATGAAATCGCAGTCCGCCATATATGCCGGTAAATACATAGTTTGAATATTAAATCAACACTACATGTTATATTCTCTTTGTGGAAACTTAAACCTAATATTTCAAGACCACAAAAAGTTTTACAAATTATTGCATTTCAGAAATCTTTGTGTATTGACAATGTTACCCCTTTCTGTCAACTGTCAATAAATTAAATGCCAGAAGAGGAGTTATATCAGAAGACTATGCGTAATAACATAACCTTGAACATGTTTAAAAAAGCAATAAAATAGTTTCATATTGAACAAATTGATTTTATTTTCAGATTGTTATTTATAGTGTCTTGTATATAAATTGTTCATTGATTTTGAATCATTTTCATCTTGCAATGACAAGGAGAAGGCACTTTGTGTTTAAAATTTCACCTGGGCCTACTTGCTATTGATCAGTATGTAATTTCAGATGCTGGTCCTAGATGTCATATATGTCAACATGTTATATTGGCGGAAGAACAAGAAGATAATCAACATATAATAAATGACGACCCTGATAACCAACTCTACGTGTGTTGTAGACATAAACGAGTTCATAGTGTAGGACATATTGAATTTCCCCATCATGTTCATTCGCCCTTGTTTACTCGTGCAATGTCCTGTTCACCATCTCGTAATCCAAATATTGCGATAACTTCCATCAATACGCCCGATCAGGGGAGACAATCTCCCGCTCACAATCGCCTGTACTCTCCTATCTTAGCTCACTCACCAAAAGTTATGCAACCGTCGCTACCTCAAGGAATGGAGGCAATAAAAGAAAGACTCTCTGGTAAATCAAAAGATTTTATGCATAAAACAACATCAAGAACTTCTCTGCTGTCATCTGAGTCTGATCATTCTATGGAGTGTAGCCAACATGGACTATTGAAATCAGAAGTTCTTACATCACGTAATGATGATACAAACTATTGTAGTAACTCAACTGTTTCTATGAGCTCAGATAATTCACCAGCCATTGGACGAAAGAAACAAGAATTAGGTGTGAAGGGTAAAGGTCAAAAGGTAACTATTATTGATGTATGATTGTATTTTACCTGGGGTAATGAGATAATTGCTTTATTCCGTTTTATTTAACAGTAGGTGAAACCTAGAGAAAAACTTGTGTGGGTTGGGTAAACTTTATTACTCCTTACAGGTTATCAATTGTAAGTATAGTCTCTTATCATCCAAACAAATATTCTACGAATATTAGTCTGGATGGGTCCTCAAAATTTGACAGAAAGTCGGTCACTGTCTGGATTATCCAGTCTTTTAAGTTACCACGTGCTGAATGTATCAAAACATCTCGCTTGTCAACAATGACACTCTCTAAAATTTTGTTCTAAAGTTTTTAATTGAAATGGTAATTTTCTCTCGTCATGAATCAAACGTATGGCTTCTCACAATCTCCTTAATCACGATTCATGCTGTTGTATCGTCTCTATTTTGTTTCTAATAATAGATGTGCCAAGTGAATTGTGGGATATATTTTACCCTCGCCTTATAGAATCTATCAAAATTGGCCCGGCTTCATAATATCTATCACTTACCGAGACTTTAGCCAAAGGGTTCCATTGCCCATGCGTAACCGGGAGTTTGTTTTTTTATGTGGTAGATTATCCAGTAATTTTCGTCAATAATTGAGAACCGACCCAGACCCTCCGTGCGTTGAAGACTAGGGGGGTCTGGGTGACCGAGACTATTGTAAGTAGTAACATCTGCAGGGATGACATGGAAAGTACTGCCATGTCCTTTGAATGGGATAAAATCGTGATGTCCACATTATCGTGCTTGTAAAAGAGAAACTTTGACTGAAATTCTGTTGTCTTGGCAGAACTTTACTCTTTAGTATAGAAATAAATAACTGTATAATAGGTACGCAGTGAGTGTGAAATGAGTTAGTATTGTGTTAACGAGATGTTAAATACGTTTCCTTCCCTTCCAACATAATGAAGATCTGCAGTCAACATGTAGGACACAAAATAATCCATACCTTAAATAACATAATTTCACTTACCGGTAATTTCTTTACAAGGAAAAAATCTATTTTTGACATTGTATTTCTTGATTTTTTGAAACTAGTATTTGCACATTTGAGCAACTGTTTCGCTCTATTTAAGTTTAATTAATAGATATTTTAAAAAATTGATGGTCTGTGTAGAATTTATAAAGCACAGTAACATTACTTCTAGACAAATAGCCTTCCTGTGATTAAATTGATCTCAGGAGAAAAAGTCTGGGGAATATTTGCTCCATATTATATATCTTTACTTACAAGTCTTTCTCCCTAGTTACCAGATAGACACATTAAATACTGTTAATAAAGCCTGAAGAAAGGATACTGCCTATATTTACTCTATTGATTTAGCTATATATTATATTTCCTAGACTTTCATACCATGTCAAATTATATTTGATTGCTGAAGACTTAAAATCTTACTGTCTAGTTTCAGACTTGAAATCATTTCTATGAAACTCCATATATTTTACACTATAATTATCTATATATGTCTCTTTATATCTAGTTTTATTACATACTTACAACAATCCAATTAAGACATTTCTAGATTTATTTTATTCCGGAGAAAATTAAATGTAATGATTTATGGATATATATGACATAGGATGTATACTTTCTTAGAAATTGCCGACAATAGAAATAATTAAAGGAGCCGTGCCAAATTTCTTTTGTTACATTTATCAAAAGAATAATTTGTATCAATACTTAAAATTTTATGGGTCTATCATTTACAAAATTCTATCCATCATTGTCACAACTTCGATAATGCTAAAGTGCTCTATTGTCAGTCTGGATTCTCCCAAATTGACAGAATTTCACTGGAGTGGCACATATCAAATTCTGTCACAGTAATCAGACATGATGAACATGTTTCAGCTGTGGTGATTAGTGGAGATATTTGTATATTTAGTAGATGTATAATTTTTTATGGAAAGTCTCAGGAGAGATTTCTAGAATGTTCACTAGGCACACCAGTTTAGATTATTAATATCGATGAGACAATATTGGTGTATAGAGAATCTCCTACTTGCTTTTTTTTGATATCAAGAAATATTAACAAAAGTCGATAATGTAAAAAAGAACAAAGGCTTTGCAGAATTTTTTTTTTACTTTATCGATGAGTGTCGGCATTTTTTTATATCGCTTAATACAATATGAAAGTTATCATACAAATGATATCCGACTGTACAGTGGGTGATAATGATGTTTATTGTTCTATTTACAGTGGCATAGAAGTGCTAGTTATAGTACAGGTGACGATGGTATATCTTCGGAAAATGATGAACATGATAACGCTGTGAGTTTACTAGATTATAAGATTTACAAAAAGGGTGTGGTGGGGAATTATGAAATTATTTAAATCTGATTTTTAAAGACATATTCTTTTAATGACACCCAGAATGTAATAATGCAGGTTTTGTTTATTTAGACTTTTTATGTGACAATCTTATTTGTAATAATTAGTTTGTAATAATGAAGATTTTATTTGTTTAGAGTTTTTGTGTGACAATCTTTTTTTATGATATTTGCAGCATTTATTAGGTGCGTGGAGTAGAGATCGGAATAAATTAGGTGGCCGTCTGCGTGAAATGAGATTTGAATTAAAGAAGAAGGTAATGAAAAATAAAGATGAAAGACCTCAACATACACATAATGTACACAACATACAGGTAAACAATTACTTCTATTATATACAATTTATAAACAAAGGTTTGGTGGTTTAATCTCAAGATTGTCAACTATGCAAGCTGTGAGTGTGATTGTATGAGACATTGAGTAGAAATGAAATGAAATGGGGTTTAACGTCTCCTAAACTGGGCTAATGAAAAACGGTATATGCCAAACAGTTTGCCATGATTGAAATTTTGCCCGGGCAGCAGCCCTACAGCCTACTCTTGTATCGAATTTCAACTGCCAAGGGATCTTTTACCTGCACGCCAATGTATATACAGGACCTCAGTTTTTCATCCCATCTGACCGACAAAACAGTTGCCCTTGTCAGGCCCTCTGTCCTGCATCACTGACAGGGGGAAACCAAGCCGAAAAATCTGGATAAACTTTCTCGGCCAGTGTCTCTTTCTGTAAACCTGTAACTCATTTCTTTCAGGCAACTTGTAACAATACACAGTTAATGAACGTCAGTCGACCACCATTATTACGAACAACATCACAAGGAGGCTATATGCCACCACCAGGTATGTTGGTATATCCACATAACGTGTTGAAATATGTAAATTTATGTTTAGATTGTCTCCGACTAAGTTTAGTTTCAAATAAAGTAGGTGTTTGTTTTTTTAAGCCTTTTCTCACTCAAACTTGTAGAGAATATTGAGAAATCAGTTTAAGATTTCCAAAGAGCTCAAGGGTACATCAATAAGTCTAGTCTGTAGTTACCTTACAAATAGAAGAAAAAACTTTGTTCAATTCGGTTTAATTGATTCCACATGTTAATATCTTTAGGGTGGTCTGATAAACCCACACCAAGCAATTCCTAGATTGACTTACCATCATGAAATTAAACTATTTGAAGTTATGTCAGCAGTCAACTTTTTCTGGTGTCATTCATTTGAACAGACGTAGAAGAGGAGAACATCTGCTATATTTATTTCTTGAAATGTCTTGTAGAATGCCAGGAATCACATGTCTTGATTATATGTTCTGTAGACGAATGAAGACAATTACCATCTCAAAAAATCAACTCGAAATTGTCATCTTGGGTGATACTTTTAGAGATAATAATATGTAATGTTCTGAGATGAAAATGTGTGTTTGTGATTCCGTGCCAGTGTAGTAGAATCAATTATCTTTTTATTTCAGCTCCAGCAGCATGTAGTCAGATGCCCTTATATGGATGTTTTCAGCCGTCTGGTGAGCCTGCTGTTTATTCAGGTCCATTTCTAGGTAAAGCCTGGGTAACAAAATCTTTTCAACCAAGTGAAGAAGAAGTAGACTTTCTACATATTGAAGTAAGTAATAAAGTTGTCATGTGACTATTTTAGTTATTAGTGGGTGATTTCATAGCAAGTTACAGGTACTGGGATGGAGAATGGGGACCCAATTTTGTATGCTATTATGACGAATCTTGTCCTGGTTTCTGTTTTACAAAGCACTAATGAGATTTACTTTCATGTAAATGGAATTTTTTACTGTGCAATACTGTAAAACTTATGCATACATCATTCCTGTAATGTGGAAAAACCTAATATGTCTGTTCAATGCAAATTTGATAAAACTGTTTTGTTTCAGGATTAAGCTACTGAACATAAAGCAAATTTTATTTTCGCTTTTAAGATGAAGATAATTAGAAGCTTTTAAAGTTAATGAGAAAAACCTATATTATATAAGAAGTCCAAATATGGGTCTTACTCAATTTTCACCAAAATTTGACTTACTTGTTTTTTTTCAGATTACAGGAGATTTTAAGATGGTTATAAAAATGTCAAATGGATGAAATTCTAGTCTTAAAGTTAAAAAAAATAAGGTTGAATTCTATTTTTAGTGTTGAGTGAATATCTTTTGATATTTTAGGCTAATATGTACTGTATATTATTATTATAGAAAGGAGATATAATACATATTATTAATATGGCTCAATCTGGTGTATGGAGAGGTGCACTTAAAGGTCAAGTTGGAAACTTTCATTTCTGTAATGTAGAGGTTATAGTTGATGATGCCCCTTTATATCAACGAAAAGATAAACATCCGAAACGCAAGAATTCTAAAAAATCCAAACCAAAGTCTGTGGAAGAACTTATGCAGAGGATTGGTTTAGAGGTACGATACATTATTTATTTTATTATTTAGAGGTACGATGCATTATTTATTTTCATTGTTTAGAGGTACGATACATTATTTATTTTCATTTGAATGGTTGTTTTAGATTTAATTTTATGACCACTAAAAAGGGAAATAAAGCCTAATGTGTGATTGATAGAGTGACAAAGTGAAGGTGGATGTGTCATCCGAATAGTTTATTTTAATGTTGCAGACAATTAATGTTGTAATAGTAATAACAATAGTCTCATGATACAATACTGTCTCCAAGATATTTTCATGGTCACACATACTTGAGGGAGAGATTGATTGACTTGTACACCGTGGTTGATATCAGTATCCCTCTGACAATTAACTATATATAACACCTTCTTTGATTGGCATTTAGTAATTGAACATATTAACACAAGGTACAATTTTATGGATACACAATCATTTGCTTGATAAAGACGAGAGTATCCTCGTTGAAACATCACTTAGTATAAAACTCAGTATCCATAAAATTGTACCTGATGTTATATATAACACATACTTATGGAAAAACAATTGCTAATTTATTTGGGTGGCATTTCGGAAATAGTATTCTATCAACATTTTCAAGAAAAGTAGGATTATACCCACCTCAGTTATCCCCACAAATTATATTCTATTTTTATTACAGCATTTAACAAGTTTATTATTACTCAATGGCTATGATCAACTGGAGATATTTTCTGAGATAGATGAAGAAGATTTGAATATATTGAATATTTCTGATCCCGAGCAACGAGCTAAATTACTGACTGCTGCTGAATTACTTCTTGACTTTGACTGTAAGTAGTTTAATACCAAAGTTGTGTAAACTTTTCAAATAAATGGGAAGAGGTACCAAATGTTATGATAAGCGTCTCGTGCTGAAACTGTCAGTACTTGAGAGCAAATGAGTAATATCTTTGATTTCGTAAGCCAAAGGTAGAAGGTAACTTTTCATAATGTAATTTGATTAATGAATTTTGTTAAGACTCAACTCATTCCAATAGGACAGTGGATAGACTTGTGAAAGGAACCCCGTCAGATATATTGTCCGTCTGTTTTAACCACTGTGATAATTTATGAAGAAATTTAAATATTTAGTTTGCATATGAGGTTCTTAAGAGCGTCAGACTATATTGTCTCGGCTTCCGAATACCACATAGTTGACGTAAAACCCAATTTCATTTGGACTACCACCGATGTAATTAGTCTGGACAGAGTGGCATAAATTGACTATATGGTAATTGGCTGTCTGTGTATACACAATGGGAAATAAATTCTCAACCCACCATTTCTGATACAATTTAGCATTTATCATGTCACTCAGGACATGTAAACAATTATAGACAACAATTTTTTATGTCATGAGTTACATTACCATGTGAAGCAAAGTTTATCACATCTTTATATATTGAGTTGAAACTTTCAGACAAGGTAAATAGCGGTGATTTCATTAGACTGGCAATTTGATTTACATACGTACTTAAACAACTGAAATCTTGACAGATTATTGAATATTCTAGATATTGGAGGTCTTCAGTTGAAGTCTTGAAGGGTCAATACAGTGGAGATAACTCACAAAATGGCATGCTGAAAACACCTGTGCAATTGAGTTTTTAATAGAAATTAACCAGTATTCATTATTCCATGGCTAGAGTATAAATGACATTTTCTTTCATCTTTTCAGCAACAGACACGTCTGATAGTCATGTAAAGAGTGATAACTCTGGTGCTGCGTCTGATACACCATGTAGTCTTTCTCCTTCTAACATGACCAATAAACCATCACCTACACCTAAAGTCAGTCGGGACTCCGGCTGTTTTGCAAGTAGTGAACAATTACAGAAACACTCAACAGCTTGTAAGAAATCTCCACTGACAACCAAAACTGTGCCCAGTGGACAGGGAGGATTAAAGGGGAGTAACTCTAGTTGTAAAACATGTACAAATTGTGGTAAACCAAAAGTAGAAGGCGGAGACGATAGTATGGATACAGATAAAAGTGATCGTGAATATACGGAGGAGGATAGGGAGGTCTCGGCTATTACAAAATGTTGTGGTGATACAAAAGTTCAGAACAATCCCCCGCGTACCAATTCTTGTGCTAAGACCAGTAACTATGGCTACAGCCAGTGTCAGATCTGTAAACATAATTCTTCACTTATGACGTCTGGTGTTTATCAAACTGCGTCTAATGGTAATGTTATATATGAAGGGATTTATCCGCGAATGATGTGCCAATCAGTATATGGACAAACAGGGCAACATGCCATATATGGTAAACATAAAAAGACTAAACCTGTGCCTCCACCTAGAATCTCTAGTGCTCAAGACACTTCCGTTTATTTAGATAATCGTAAAGCCACAGGAGCCCAATCTCAAATTATGTCTCCTTCCAAGCATCAATCTCGTTCAAACCAAATTATGTCTAATTCACAATCTTTTGGTTGTGATACTAGATCTCCTCCACCAAATTATAAATCCACCATATTAAAAGATGGCCGAAAGAGTGTGGAACCTATTTATGCTGCATCACAAAAAACTTTGAAAAATGTTAGTCGATCTTTGATACCACTAGTTACAACTAAACTTGGAGCAGAGAAAATAGATTTTAGTCTTGAACCATATTCAACACAGGTAGGTCACATTATATAAAAAAAAAATTTTCAAAAAAATAAAGTGAAGGAAGGACATAATCTGTTATTTTCAGAGATTTATGACATCGAAAATTATGGAATATGAAAGTTGTATTCTATTGTTTTTGTTAACACTACTTTGATTATGTTTTAATTTATTCATAACTTATGGAAAATAAAATGGTTATTTTACAGAATGGATATTGTGGAATACCTCCTCTATTAGTACAAAGATATGCTGAAGAGTTACGTCAAGACATCACTAGTGTAGCTTTAGTATTAGAACAAGTTCGCATCATTCAATTACAAAGTTTAGACAGAGTTTGCGTAAGTGAATTTGATTAAACTTCAGACTGATAACAGAACCCACCCAGCCCTAAAAGTTTCTAAAATTATATTTCTTACCCTATCTCTAACCCAACACTTAACTTTGTATGTGCAATAGGGTTTATTTAAGTTATTGTCAGATTCTAAAGTCGAGCCAGGAAAATGAATACGTTTGCTATATGGTTGTTTATTTTAATGACAAAAGAATAACTTTCATGTTGTAAGTCTCAGACATGCAGTGACAGACCATTAAACAAGCAAGATACTTTGGTATATGTGAAATATTTATAAGTATTCTTTTGTATTGCTGTTAACTGTAATTTATCAAGAATGAAATATTAAATGACAAGTGGATTAGAGTAAAGTTTACAAATTTGTAATATTCATTGTTATTTTTTATTTAGATACCCAATGAGAAGTTAGCTGAATCATGTAGTGAAGCCTGTGATCTGAAAATAGCATCGATCTATGAATTCTTCATTTCTATTGGTCTTCCCATGTATACAGAAGATATTGTAAATGGTGGCGTTACAACAATTGAACAACTACTGAAAACTACAGAAAGTCAGTTTAACCAGATCACTGGTGCTGATAGTAGACATTTAAAACGTCTGCTACATGCTATCGAATGGGTACGCAGTAAATTATCATCTCCAACCCGATCAATTAAAACTAAAGCAATTATAAATGTAATAGATAAAGTGTAGTTGTATATTTTATAGTTCTATTTATTTCTACTCCAAGGACCTAGAGACTTAGGAAAAAAACTAATTCGGAGGGGTGACCAAAGTTGAATTTTTTATAAAAATTGATCCTAAAGGGAGAGAAAAAAAATGGTTGGTTGTCTGCAAAAACCTTTTGTCAATTGATTTAGGGTTTCCCTCCTCTTAAGGACGTCTACTCATGCTTATCATTTGTTATATTATTATATATTGTTCAAATTATCCATCATAATAGCATAATATTAGTCCTCAACAATATCCTATATAATATTTCCAATTATTACTGTTATTATGTGGTATATCTGTGTAATATCTAATATTTACATCATAAAATAATTTATTGAACATGAGATTGTTGTTCAAAATTAATTCTAATGAATTAAGTTTACTAGTTACTTTGTCAAATGTGATAATATATATATGCAGATACGATAAATTTAAAGATGTGTTATGTAGGAATTAGATAAAGAGCTGGCCGTTCTTGCTATAATAGTTCAACCGAGATAATGAAAAATGAATATATTGAAAATTATTTCATTCTGAGTGAAGTTATGAGTGTTTGAATTTATCAAGTATTGAGTGAAGTCCATTTTAAATGGTACATGTGGTCTAATCCATTCAATATCTAAGCTATCCGACAGTCTAGAGAGTTGTCATGTAAATAAATGCCTGATTAATAATTTATATAACGTTTGAAGACAGAGAAATGACCTGCAATCAGCAGATTTAGCTCTTACATAATGCATCTTTAACATGTGCTAATATTATTCAAATTGTAAGTCCATATATAATGATGTGTGCTACTATATTTATTGTTTTAAACATTTTAATACAGCACATAGTGCTAAGGGTCATTCCATTAAAAATACTATGGTTATGAACAGGGATCTCTATTCGTTGTTCTTTGTAGGCTTTAGCCGCTTGAAGTTGAATCAAGCCAATTGGTAAAACAATGAACCGACCACTATGATATCATAAATCAATCTACTTTCAGCTAATTTACCACTGGTTAATTATGACCACCCAGGCTTACACAACAAAATATGTTATATTTATTAACCCATCTGGCAACAGACTTTTTTATTCTGAAAATTGCTTGCAGAACATGCTGAGTATAAGCAAATAGCCTTCCCACAACCCCAGAAATTTTTTAATGGAAAAGACCTAATTGATATTATAGCAAGGAAATGTTGATGTACAGTAATATAATACTGTTGTATTTGAGATGTAATTGATAATAATGATTAAATAAAAAAAACATTTAAATAAATCCACCTTGAATCATATTTCAACAAAATATAATAATCTACTTAAAGAATGAAAAATTATCTTGAAGAAACAACAGAATATTTAATACAACACTTATAAAAAGTCACATGAAGATTAAAATGGCTAAATAATTAAATTGGAATGGCACCACAAACTTATAAATGTGCAGATTAATTTTTAAAATGACTAAATCATGTGTAGTTGTTATACATGTAGGATGAATGGCTAAGAAGGAAGATCTTTGTAATAAATTGTTTTGTTTTTAACTTTTCCTATGATCTCAGATCTTATTGTTCTCTCTCCTATATATTTTATATATATATAAAGTAGAATGTTATTGTTATAGTTGATAGTGTGTGTATTATTAGTAATAATAGTTTCTATACATATTAGTGTATATAATATTTTAATATATAAGTTTTTATGTATATTCTATGTGTGTTTCTGGTCGTGGGTGTTTCAATGTGATTATAGGTACATTATATTGCAACATGGCTCCATATATATACCATTTAGTTTATATCTATGCATGTCAAATTTATGTGAATTATAGTTGAGTGAAGAAGATGCTCGGTGTCATATTTTCTATTTATTAAATTTATCCCATACATTGCCAAATGTTTAACATATTTAACGTTGAAGCTTCTCATGTTCTAAATATTTAATGTTAAAGCTTCTCATGTTATGATATGTAATAACTAATTGTTTACATCGTACATACTTATTAATATTCACAGTAGGCAAACTAAACATTTAATTTTAATCAGTTTTTGTCATGCTCTTGCCTGGACAGAACATGGCTGACAATAAACTTCATAAAGGAGAATCTTAATGAAAGTTGTGTTGACACCATATTAAAACATCTTTGTAAGTTTTTAGAGCAGTGTAACAAATTTTAGAATTATATAATTATTATGCTATTATAGATTATTATAAATAAAATACATTAATAACAATAATGAAGTCTTTATCTTTAACCTTTTCTCATAAAACAAGTGTTAAATACCACTATATACAGTTTTCAATATACAATAATGGTTTTATATCAACTGGACAATATATTTTCTCTGCAATTCCAATAACCGCTCATCCATTATAACTAGGTAAGCATCATATCCATCTGTACCTAATCTCAGCATTAATATAATATGCTATTAGTAAAAAATCTCTGCATTAATATAATATGCTATGAGTAGAGAATCTCTGCATTAATATAATATGCTATTAGTTAAAAATCGGGGACATATTATTTAAAGTGTCAAATTTAAAGTCCAAACGGTATATAAGACAATAAAGAACACACAGACCAGTTTATTTATGACAATGTTATTAATTGTACATGTAAATAGAGCTTATTATTGAATTTTATATGCAACTTGTTACATTTTAGTCAAATTGATGGATAACAAATGAACTGCTTCTTTTATTTATATGCTCTTAACTAGATAATCCATATACTTAATCATGCTTTTGAAAATGCATTTTCGTCTCATTTGCAAGGCATGCAACATTATTTTCAGTGAAAATGATGATTATTATTATTACAGTGGTGTAATCATCAAGCTATTATTGTCATAAAATCATTTAATCATCTTGTGTGTTGATAATATATATATATAAATAATATATAATAGTCACAACAATTATCATAATAAATGTATACAAACATATTTATAGTTTTATCTATTTAATTAAAGTTACATTATGGGAGATAAGATAAAGAGATGGCAGTTCCCACTACAATAGTTAAAAACTAGATAGTGTAAAGATAATTTGCTGAAAATTTCAGTCAAATTGATTCACTATCAGCCGAGAAAAAAGCTTTTGAAATATTCATAGCCTCGGTCATCATTACACAAATCATTATTATAAACAGTATAGTCTCGATTATCCACTTGATTGATTTAATTATCAACCGCCATTAAGCGGCATATACGATTTTAATCTGCCAACATCGAAGTCTAGTCTTGACATAAAGAGTTTATTATGGTCTGAATATGTTAATTAATGTCTAATTGATTATTTAGATAACATCTCAGGCTTAAAGAAAGACCTGTAAAAATCAGATTTTGCTCTTGCATAATGCTATTTTAATCACCCATACATTTACAGTGATGGTTAAATGGGAACTCGAAAATAACATAAAAGTGAAAAGATGGGTATATTTTATTTTGGTTCCAAGGATTTATGTAATGATTGATTACATAAATTGTGTTGTTCTATTTTTACTTGACAAAATGACATGAGACAAATGTCCAAAATTTAGAAAAACTCACCTGGACCCCTACCCCATCCTCTTGCAACATCAGTTCTAAGTATTATTAAAGTCTTGTTACTTAATGATCAAAAACAATTTGATTTCAAAAATACATCTCCTATGTTAAATTCACGTTTTTGAGTGATCTAGTTTAACTACCAGATGTAATTCGCATCTGGCTACATTCTATATATAGTCCAGTGACTCAGATGCTAGTTAGGCATATTGGTGAAACGTCAATCACTTTAAATTAAATTTATGTATTTCTCAGAACAAAATTACATATTTTGGCAGATATAGTAACCCATCCACCTATATCTCAAGTGATGTAAAGTTTAACAAAACCAGCTTATGATGATGTAAAACGAGGTCTATGTAATATAGGTGGTAATTGTGGTCGAGCTGTACCACCAGGGTTAACTCTATCCATAGATACAATGGTAGGTAACATAGTTCTTTCACCACAGCTTCTTCTGGGTGAACTTTCAAAATTTACACCAGCACCAGCACCAGCTCCAGAATCTGGTATTCTAACAATTGTTGGAGTTTGTAATCTTCGGTCAGGTCTTGGTTCCATATGTTGGGGAGCAGGTAAACTAAATCTACGACGTCTATCTCGTTTCTTTTTCCGTCGGCTATACTGTAAAAATAGACGCAATTATATAGCTACACATATAGATTCTTATTGATATGTATAGGAAATTAACCTACCCGAGGTTGATATGATAGAGAACACGAGGGCAATGACCAAGTCTTCTTTATCATATCAGTCTGCGGGAGAGAAGGTTTATATCCGACCTATAACTGCTATGGACATCAAAGAAAAAACAACTGCTAGTTGTATTAAATGCCCGATTCCAGTGGAATTGAAAGTGCTAGTCCTATAATACAGTACTCAACATTTTAATTTGCAATATTCGTATTATATATACACCTTGCAATAATTAGAGTGAAATGGGGTCTCACGTCCTACTCTTCTGCACCTTACCTGAGCAAATGGAAGACGGGCATATACGCCATACAGTGTGCTATGAACAAATTTTGTCTGGGTAGCCGCGCTACGGCCTACTCTTATATCGAATTCCAACTGCCAAGGGATCTTTTATGTTCACGGGACCTCGGTTTTCTGTCCCATCCGAACAACTAGACAACTGTCCTTGTCAGGCCCTCCGTTCTGAATCACCGATAAGGGGAAACCACACCGGAAAATCGAGTTGAACTTTCTTGGCCAATGCAGGTATGGAACACCCAACCTCCAGGCTAGCTAGCCAGTGCCTTACCCACTTAGCCAACGTCAACTCGACACAACAAGGTCATTTTGGACTAACATGTTTCAGTTTTATTTTAATAATTCTCGCCACGATTTTAGACGGACATGCGACCTACGTTCAAGCGGAAAATCAAAACCCAAAGGCGTTTTACAGCTGAGGCGCTGGGGGCGCTAGCCTCCTTGCGAAAAAGATCAAAGAAGTTGAACAAATAAAACGTGAGAAAAATGCTAAAACCGACGAGAAAATGCAAAAACCTTAGTTAGGGAGGGCCTTAAAGGCAGACAAAAGGGCCCCTCGTCTGACAAAAAGGCCCCTCTGGCCAAGGGAAAGGGCCCCCGAGTATGAGTCAATCGTTTTCTTTACACTGTTACTGTCAAATCTACTACTGAATGAGAATGCAGTCATTGCACTGGTATGATCATCAATCAAGACCCCCCCCCCCCCCCCCCATCGGACCACCGCGAAAGAGGGCCCTCAAAATAGTATAGCCACTGCAACTATAAACCCTAAAACACCCCTGTCAAAACCATACCATTTGACTCAATTACAGACCTTGTGATTTCACCCCACAGGTGTTAAACTAGTAGACCACCCAACCCACATCTTGGCATTAACAAAGTACTATGGAATTCCATTACATTTCAGATACCAGTATGACTATATTCTATCTACCAGGTGATATCATGGTTGCTTTAAAAATGTTACTTACCATTGCCCATATACACAATGAAGTAAACGTCAATATAAAGAGAACCCCAACAGCTATTAAAGCTACCTCCCAATTTTTTAAACCTGGATAAGCATCTGAAAAAGAAAGATGGAGGTTTTGTCACTTATGATCATCAAAACACAAGGTATTGTATGGTCGGGTTATAATAGGTATGGTGCTGTTTATAAAAGAATAACTAAATTGTGAGTATACAGGACTATATGAAGAGGACATTCATTATTAAACTTTACCGTAATCTACTGCTGGGTCGGTGGCTTTAGATACTGGAGTATAACAATCCCTGATGGAGTCATTTACAGTATTCATTTTATTACACAGCAAAAATACATCTGTAAAATGGTCTGAAGCTTTAAAAAAAAAAAAGAGAAAAAGAAGGCACATAGAAAGAAAATCTTTTCAAGCATGTTAACCTGCCAACAAATTCAGCTAGCAAGTATACATAAAATGTGTATAATAAAATGTTCAATTTGCGAGTACGTTAGTCTAAAGCAAGGCTGACACTTGCACGATTCCGTGGCACAGTTCACTTTGCGAAATACTAAGGAATTTCCCTACGTAATATTTAGTTCAAGTTTTGGCGGGAAAATAAAAAAAGTAAAAATATCTTTATTTTTTATCTCAAATTAAAAGTCCTTTTCAAAACTGTCACTTACACAAATAGAGATCAACTAGTATTCGAATCCAAGCGTGGACCAAGAAAAACTTTCATGAACAGTGACAATAAAGTCGGCAGTAGTGTTTGCCTGGCGAAGTATGTGCCATAGTTAGTCGGATGGCACACGGTTGTTGGTGCACATGGAATCACTTGTTCCTTCAAATTAAATAAAGCAAGAAATATGGACATACATAATACTCACAAATGAATTGTAACCAGGGGTTTCCAAACTCCACATCAACACCACTATCATTTCCATAGATTAACAGAACATTTGAATAAGTGTCAAATCCATTATTATTAATATCACACAGTGACCAACTGTCTCCTTTCAAATTCCGTATCAACATCTTGAACGGACACTGTCCAGCATCAATTATATTTATTATAATTGACGTGTGGCATTCTGTGGTTACTATACATTTAGCAGAAGCAAAGTCAGTATTGCTGGCGCTAGCTGCAGTTTCTGAAAAAGAATCCCCATTAGAGGTAGCTTCTGTCGAATTTTGTTTCAAAGACGCCCGGAATGAAATGGTTGTACGAGACCCTGCCTTGTCACTTTGCTCCGTCGGTAAGGACACGGTGGAGAGATGCTCTCTCGTTGTGGATGTAGTTGGTGTCAAACTTGATTTTACTGTGGTTGTAATGGGTTGAGGTTGTCTTGTTCTTATTGTCGGAGTAGTTATACGTGGTTTATTCGTGGCACTGCCCAATTGTTGTGGGAATGAATTAGTTTGTGACGGGAATTTGACCCGGGAAGATGTACTGGTATTCATCGGTATAATAATTAAAGACAGGGTTGTGGTTTGTGGAGTGTTTGTTGTGGTTGATGGAGGGGTGGTTGTCTGTGGAGTAGTAGTTGTGGTTCGTTTGGTGGTTGTAGCTATTGGTGACGTTGTTCTTTGTGGGGTCGTCGTTGTGGTTGATGGATTTTTTGTTGTGGTTGAAGGCTTGGTTGTTGTGGTTAGTGGAACAGTTGTAGTTGTTCGATACGCAGTTGTTTGTATGGTCTTCGTTGTTCGTGGAGTAGTTTTTTGTATGGTCTTCGTTGTTCGTGGAGTAGTTTTTGTGGTTGGTGGTATGGTTGTTGTGCTACTTGAAGCAGCGGGAGTGTTAGTAGTTGGGGGAATAGTAGCACTAGTTCTAGTAGTAGAACCAATAGTGCTTCTCTGGAGAGTTGAATTTGATAACGAATCAGCTTTGACTAAGCGTGGTTTCTGAACTCGGTCAATTCTATTGTCGAGTATCACTGTATCGTTACCGCCTGTAACAGCTATTCCTGAAATTGGAAAAATATAGCGTCTAAAAACATAAATGTTAAAAAGTCTAAGGTGGTTATGGGGTATGTATACAGTTTATTATGATCAGAAAATTGCCAGGACAATACATCTGTTTATTGAGACACCTTTTAGCTAACCAGCTTAACCCAAAGGTAGCCTAGCACATACCCTAATAAAGCCGATCAACGATGCGAACGTCCAATATTAGCCAGGACCGAAATGTTGAATGCTGTGAAGCGAGACAGAAAACAGCAGGATTAGTCTACAGCATGTCGTTCAAAACGCACAAGCAATATGAGAATCAAATTGGTAAGAAAATTGAATTTAAGAATTAGAGAAGCTGGTTAAATTAACTGGCTATAAATGGATAATAGAACTGTCTGGGTGTATGTAAGTTAAAATGTTGGAGTATTTCTTAGCAAACTTATCTAAATAGAGAGAGAGAGAGAGAGAGAGAGAGATGGGGTTTAACGTCCACTCAACACAAACTAGGTCATTTCGGGACTAACATATGGTTTAATTTTATTTCAATAATTCGCTTGCGCGTAGGGGTCTTTAGCAGTGTGAGGAAACCGGAGTGCCCGGGGGAAACCCACGAGGTTGAGAAGGCGCCCCTATCTCCATGCCACATACGCTCACACCAGGGCTCGAAACCATAGCCGTAAGCCAGAGGTGACCGGCCAGCTAGAGGTCGAAGCGCGGCACTTTAGACCACTAGGCCATCCCAACCCCCCCCTTATCTAAATAAGCCGCTCTAGCCATATTTAACGAGGCACACCAGATGAAAGAAGGACAAGCATTCAGATGAAAGAATTCATTGTTTTTTAGGTGACATATTTCAGTTCAAGAACCAAATGGCAATGACCGCCATTCATTGATGACTAGTTGCATAATAAACTTTTTTTTAATGTTATTTGGAAGCAGTTTTTATGATATTAACTAGATAGATATATCTGTATGAAACATCTGTATCATAACATATAGGCCCTACTGTAAACAATGATATAAAGACACGTAGTCAGATAAGATCAAAGTAAAATATTAAATAGCTTACATACCGTCAACACAATAATATTCCATAACCATGTAATTTGAACGTAACAGATAGTGTCTATGTGGACATGTATTCCCTATGGGTTGCCATGACACACGAGGATTACATGATTGCCTTCCATTACATTCCGTATAATACCTCATCTTCGAAACACCCGAGTACTCCATCAAACAATCATCCGGAGTACAGACACAACAATTTGGATCTACAGGGACGTCCTCTTCTGTCTCTTCGGGACAATTGGTGTATCTCGGTTTAGCGTTCGCGAAAACGTTTCTCACGACGATGTGCTTCCCCCTGGGACATGATGCTGCCAGAAATGGAGACCTTAGTCCATAACAGGCGCTAGTCATCTTTACGGGCCATTGTTGTGCTTCTGAAAAAGAAAAGGGAAAGTTTGGATACCAACCATGATTTGTAGTAGGCTTTCATAGATGATAAAGTTTCTAAAATGCCTCTATCAACAAAATTCCGAAATGGAAATATATTCTGCTCTGTGAGAAGAGTGTTCATTTAGTGTCACAGACAACCCTTGTTTGGCAAAAACATCCATATAAATAACGTATAGATATTTGGTATTTATCTGTGACCAAGTTTTATATAAGAATGGCTACGCAAACATCAGTCGAGTTTCATCTCAAATGATAAATGAGTCGGGTTTACCGTATGTACCAACCGCTGGACAGACGCCGAAGTGTGCTAGGGTGGACATTCGGCCAGGACAATTAGCGCTTTCGCCTACCTTCGCAGATTTATGACTGTCAAAGGTTATTTTATATGTAGGCTATACACCAACGAGTAACACGGGTGCATCTGAGCTTTTCGTCCCATCCGAATGGCCAAATGCTATTATTTTTGTTAGATATTCAGAGGGACTTTTTTCGCCAACACTGGAATCGAAACCCGGGACATGTTGAATCGTGAGTTAGCGTAATACTGACTGGGTCACCGTGGCTCCTAAAAATTTGTCTACTACACAATTTGAGCAAACTTCCGTCTAGGAATCTACAGTCAAATAAATTAATATAATTATATCGACCCCATCCAAGGCATATAGTTTTTCAGTATTTTATAATATTGAAATACTAGTTGTGCTGATTTGGTCGTTTTTTTTTTGTTTTTTCGTTGGGGTTTTTCAGCAGAAATATAATTTTAGGCGGAATTTATATCTAAACGGGGTCTCACCTTCTGTGAGTAATGCAAATTCAACCAACAAGTATACTTTCTACATGATTTGGGCGGCCAATCCCACCACTTCCCAAAAGGTATAACCCTTAAAGGAGCTATATCACTAAAATTTGGGACCTAGAAATTGACACAAGTGGGTCGCAACGCATATAATATTGTAATATGAATGTATATAAACTGATTTACATTCAATGGTTTCCGTTTTTACTCTAATTCCAGATCAGTTTCGTTTGGCAAAATAAGTCAGCAGTCTAAATCGAGCGCAAATTTCTAGCGTCTGGTTATACCAGTCTACATAGGGCGTATGATTTAGTGCAATGCGTTTAGCCTCGTCCCCCGAGTCCCTTGTTAAAACTGGGGCCTAAACGCATTATGGTACACGATTCGTGTACCAATAGTAAAATGTTTATTTTCTCTTAAATATTGGATATCAGAAGTCCACCTTTTTCAGTAAGATCACAGCATCAATGTTGATTTAGATTGACAAATAATTCGTGTTTTCAATGTTGAAGATTTTGGATGATACTGAGTTAAAGACTTAGCTACTTTAAAGGGCGTTAGTCTCGTCCATAAAAATATTCTACTGGGAGGTTTTGGGTGAACGAGACTAAAAGGGGGTATGGCTTTATTCTTCGGAAATGGCACGGAAAGCACATGTTTTAATATTTATACAATATGAACGTAAGAAACTAGACGTGATTTATATTCAATTTTCAAATTCTTACTGTAATATATAATCAATTATGTCTGGTGAAATAGTTAAATATTAAGACATAATGAATTGAAACTTTGTCAACATTTGACATCCTCTGCAGACGATATAAAAGGTCAATCCTCACAAAAATCTGTTGGTGTTTTTTTTCAAAATCCGATCAAGATATGGAAAATTTTTGTCATTTTTCGAAAAAAAAAGCAAATGACACAAGTCCGAACGAAAATAAAACAAAACTTTGATAATATACGTCCAATTTACCAATAAGTAAACATGATTCTAAATAAAATATCAGTTTGAAACCCATAAAAACAGATATTAAACTTTAACAACAACTAAAAAAATAAATAAATAGCGAAAAATATGGTAAACTTACCTGAAACTCTCGGTATAGAGAACAAACAGATAACAAGGACGAACGTTTTCATATCTCCAATAAATCGATTTAATTAGTCCACCATTCTATCCTATATTATTATGAATATTATCGCGTAATTAATGGCAACTTTCTATCACTAGAACCGTGTCTGTTATATTTCTACCAAATACCAATACATACCAGCAAACGTGAGATATTCAAACTGAAAATTTGATCATGTTTAAACAACACTTGTAATACCATCAAAGGTTTTGAGTTTTTACAAATGTTCTTATTGTGGTCAATCTTATTGCGAGTGAAGCGTCATGTCACGACTGTTGGCCTAACAACACATCTTATTAAGATACTTTAAAAGAAATAAAAATACCAACATTAATGACTCAAGCACGTTTCCTCATTATTCGAGGTCGAAACAATATTTCTATGTAGACGCCGACGTTACGAATTTTAAAAAAGAAGATATGGTTGACGAAAATTCAACTGCGTTTAAGAATGTGTACAATGTATCCTAATCCCCTTAAATCTTTAAAAAAAATAAAATAACGGAAATGAAGTTGATGTGTTGGAAATCAAAATTCACTAAATGTCCATTCATTTATCTAATGATCTGAATGAATTTTATTTGCGAAGAATGTTTTTTTTTTTATTTTTAACAAATCTATTAATAATAATAATCCGTCAATGATAAATATTGTATTGTTATCATTAATGTTTTATAATTTATTTAACTGTATTTCCTTGTTATTTTATTTCATTCACATTATCCTTATTTCCGGAAGGGTGTAAGTACAATGCATCGTAAGACTTTTTTTTAACAGTTTAATACGCTAGAAAAAAACCCCAACAAAACAATGTTATTAAGTTCATAAGTATCGCTTAAGACGTTTGTGTATTTTTTAGAATTTGTATGGTGTATTTCATTCACTTACTTTGATTACTGTTGAGAGATAATATGTCTCTGTATAAGCCAAAAGAAATGATGTATGGAACTCTTTCTACAATCGAATAAACTTGCAGAGAAGTCTTAGCGTGGAGCGACGGGAGTTGCTCAAATCTAATTCCGTAAATTCAGAAGTTTCGTCTCAATCGAGGGGAACTTGTTTTATTGGACGAACGAACAGGGGTGACGACATACTTCCACGTGAAAATGTGGTAGATAAAAATATTGAAACCTCCAAATTACATGACGTTAACGAATCGTGATATCTAAATTTTCATTAAAGTGAAAGTAAACGCACAATTATAATGTTTTATAATCTATTTATTAATTCTGATACAGAAATATGGGTAAGTTTTATATAGAATAAATATATTAGTAAGTTCCAGTTAACATATCAAATGTCTAATAATTTATATAACACATTCAATATTAATTTTAACAAAACGTTTACTGCTGTATTTCTAAATTAATCAGAAGTAATCCAAATTTTTAAAGAGTTAATCACTGATTAGATCTCATCAATATTACATAATCGTTAGGGACAGATTTACAAAGTCCGTTAAAAAGCACCATCTACTGTCCAAGTCTTTCTGGACCTCGACATTAGTAACCATGGACAGGGGAACGTCACACAACGACGACCCGAATAACATTTCCAGACCAATAAATCTGCGATCTTCTAACAGTTTCTTAATGTATTTCAATTTGATAACAATTAAATGATCAGAAATCAGAATTGAGTAGTATTAAATTATTACATTAACTGGTGTTAGATTAAGCGATTACTGTCGTATTGATGTAGGTTTTTGTACAATAGAAATAATAGCATGGCTGTACATCCTGCAGTACAGTCACTCTCAATACACATGGTTATGTCTACAGCTATACTGGTAAGGATCAATCACCTTTCCTGGATTTCCAAAAGACTAGGAAGTGGATGACAGTGCACAAAACACCTACACTAACCCTACCCCACCACTCGAAATCGATGCTATACTAAAAAAACATGATTTTATTTGGTGTCCAATATGAATTACCTAATGTACGAGTATAAAGCAAGGTATACCTAAATGCTTATTTGTAAATAAATAACCTATACCTTGGCACAGACTGTAGTATAAAATGAACACATCACAATCTCTCCCACATCCCCTATTACATGAAATATTGGACTAAAGGCCTCTTAAGACAATCTTTCAACAGGTGTGAGAAAACATGCCCAACAAGACATGGTTGGAATCGGAATTATGGGATTTAAAAATTAATAGTTTTAATACCACAAGGTAACTATGTGGGGGGGGGGGATTTACTGCTTTTCTTGGTGGCATCATCTGGTTGGAGCTTTAATTCTTCTTACGATTCATCTGTACTGAGCCATGATTGGGCATTCTTACAAAGTGTCCTGTTCCCTTACCACATGCCTAATGCATGCACCAAAATGGCTCTGTAATTTACAGAATTATTACAATCACAAAACATATGAAAGTTAAATATTTCAATGCAACTTAACCCTAAGTTTGTAACTATTAATGATAGAAAATTCAACTTAAATAAACAAAACAACATCTATACAAATTTCATCATTCATAATCTTAATTAATTTATCACAGCAAAAATCATCTTTATGCAATTTAACGAATAATACAAAATCAATATAACAAATAAAATATTCTTCAATTAATAAATAAATCTTGACATTTTGTAAATAACCTATCATATTTCATTTCTAGTTACTTTTAATATAAAGAATAAAGATGGCACGCCTCTATTTTTAATTGGTTGCAAATTTCACCTATATTCACACTACTATAATTTTTCAAAAACAAGACGTTTAAGAAACTAAATCCTTGGAATTTGGACCAAATACAGTATTGAATTGGATATTATTTTGATTAAGGATAAGTTCAATATGACCACCCAGTAATGCAAAGCAAAAGCCAGTCTGTGAACTACTTTTAATTTCACTGTCTAACTGTGAGGGTGCACAGGAACAAACAACTGATTTTTTTTTTTATCAACACTGGCTTTTTCTTTGGTTGTCAATATTTGAACAAACTGGACAGTCCAGAGTAATCAACATTTTATTTTTTGACCCATATAAACAAGGTCGAGCCATTATAATATGTCAACAGTTTGTGTATCTCCTATAGCAAGTGGTAATCTATCATGCAATTAGGCACTAAACCATTGAAACAATGATTATATAATGTCAAATACCTTGTGACATCACAGGGTATTTTTGAAACAATTGAGCCCTTATTATAAAATCAACAGAAATTTAAACAAACTGTACTAGTTTTACATGTATCGAAAATCATGACATTACAAGGTAACTAACATCACATATCTTACTACAAAAAGGGGCATTATTCACAAACTTATAAGGCCCATAATCTATATTTAATAACTCTATTTATCGCTTCTACTTTACACTAGTATGATAGCTCATCATACATGAACTGACCATCTTTCCTGTCAAAAGTAAAAATTCAGGGATAACCATGATTAAATGAACACATTATTGTTAGCATAAGTTTTCGAGACAACCTTTATTTGAGTGAGATGTGAAACTTGTGTCTATACTTGGCAGTCAAGATAAAATTTACCTGATTTTCTACCCCAATTCCTATTTCAATTCTCATTTTAACACATGAGAAAAAATATACATCAAAACAATTTTTTCATTTACAATGATATGACTCATTTTTAGTTTTTTGTTGTAAACATATTAAACCAACACACTCTATGTTACCAAAAATCAGACATGATTCAAAGATGGTTGTAAAAATTAATTTTTTGGAGAGGTATAATTGGCATATACCATAACATCAGGCTCGCTAATTGTCAGGTTGCATGCAAAATTTGATGTCAAACAATTAATCGAAATCAGAGATACATGTGTTACTATAGGTAATACAAAAATATAAACATAAAATGACACATTACACTATTCAAGACCTGTTTAGATATGTTGTTATACTGTTAAACAAGATATTAAATGTGCACAAGAAATTATTCTGTTAAATAAGACCTATTGTCACTCACATAAGTTAAATAAGCATTTCTGTTTTGTAGCAAAATTAAGTACTTTGGTTAGTTATAAATAAATCATTGGTATCATCAAACATAACACGGATTTTATCAACAGTGATTTTATTTAGATTGTAGCTGGAGCTTTACATCTTTGTGACTAAAATACACTTAGCTCTCATTTTAGAATGAAACTGTTGCCAGGCAATAAATATTTATTCCCACCAACAACTTTTTGAAGGGTGCATTCAAGGTTTTTGGTAGCGGACGTTAAATAAAGCTATTACACACAGATTTTTGGGGTGTTAGGCATAATTACACATAGATTTGATCTAAGGTGTACATGAATCTGAATTTTAATCAGGTTCGTAGTTAGTTTGAAAATATAAATCTTGGTGATAAGGGCATTAACTCTTGGGTGACTATAAATATTGACAGGGTGTGGTGTCTTATTGGTACCAGCTGATTAAAATCAAAATATGTTTGAACAACAAAAGTGACAGGGGCAAAAAACATGGTAAAATTCATTGGAGAACTCTGAATTTTGATATTGTTCCTCCTTGGGATTAGTAAAAGTATCCAAGCAAGAATGAAAACAGAATCTCAAAAACACCTAAACAGCAGAGCATATACACAAATTATATATGGATGGACATGTGAGTCAACATTATGAATAAAGCAAGATACAGTTGGTTACATTAATTTCAATACCCATCTATGTAAACCTCACCTCATTTTGCATTAATTTTAAAATGCAATAAAGCCTGATTTTACAGTAATTCCATGTCATTTAAAATAACAGGATTTCTTTGCTTTACGATCTGATATGATCTGCCCACTACATACAGATGTTAAAAATAGGTTGCCAGGCAACGAAACATACGCCCACACAGCAGCCAAATCGTCCGGGCAGTCAACAAGAGTTGTCGCATATTAAGGAATTATCAGAAAATCATTAGAATTAGTTTGGTTTTTATAATCAAACGTTTTTTTTTAAATCAGATAATAATTGTGACCTCCAGAGGCACCACAAGCTAAAAAGGGTGATTTTTCGTACAATCAGGGGACATAATTCAAGAAGTAATGACCCGATGGGCGCAAATATCAAAAGGAACCAAGATCTTTGGGTTATAAACATACCTGTCAAGTTTCATCAAAATCGATTCAAAATTGCGACCTCTATAGGGTCCACAACCTTGATATAACATATTTCACACTATTCGTGTACAAACGGCGGCCATTTTGTCCTTCAATTCTAGTCCGATTTTCACGAAATTCAAACACTCTCTTCATTACCATGTAACAGTGATATAGTCAAACGTTTTTTTAAATCGGATAATAATTTTGATCTCCAGAGGTACCAAAAGTGAACAAAAGCGATTTTTCAGACAATCCGGGGACATAATTCAGGAAGTTATGATCCAATGGGCGTAAATATCGAAAGGATCCAAGATCTTTGGGTTATAAACATACATGTCAAGTTTCATCAAATTTGGTTCAAAATTGTGACCTCTATAAGGTCCACAACCTTGATATAACATATTTTCACACCATTTTGTCCGTCAATTTTGGTCCGATTTTCACAAAATTCGAACTCAACCTTCATAACCATGAAACGGTGATATAATCAACCGTTTTTTTAATCGGATAACAATTTTGACCTCCAGAGGGACCACAAGCTAAAAAGGGCGATTTTTCGGACAATCAGGGGCCATAATTCAGGAAGTTACGATCCGATTGGCGCAAATATCGAAAGGAACCAAGATCTTTGGGTTATAAACATGCATTTCAAGTTTCATCCAAATCGGTTCAAAATTGTGTCCTCTACACTGTTCACAACCTTGATATAACATATTTTCACACTATTCGCGTACAAGTGGCGGCCATTTTGTTTGTCAATTTTGGTCCGATTTTCACGAAATTTGAACTCAACCTTCGTAACCATGGAACGGTGATATAATCAAACGGTTTTTTAAATCGGATAACAATTTTGACCTCCAGAGGGACCACAAGCTAAAAAGGACGATTTTTCGGACAATCAGGGGCCATAATTCAGGAAGTTACAATCCGATTGGCGCAAATATCGAAAGGAACCAAGATCTTTGGGTTATAAACATGTATTTCAAGTTTCATCCAAACCGGTTCAAAATTGTGTCCTCTACACTGTTCACAACCTTGATATAACATATTTTCACACTATTCGCGTACAAGTGGCGGCCATTTTGTCCGTCAATTTTGGTCCGATTTTCACGAAATTCGAACTCATCCTTCATAACCATGGAACGGTGATATAATCAAACGGTTTTTTAAATCGGATAACAATTTTGACCTCCAGAGGGACCACAAGCTAAAAAGGGCGATTTTTCGGACAATCAGGGGCCATAATTCAGGAAGTTACGATCAGATTGGCGCAAATATCGAAAGGAACCAAGATCTTTGGGTTATAAACATGCATTTCAAGTTTCATCCAAATCGGTTCAAAATTGTGACCTCTACACTGTTCACAAGCTAAAAAACGTGATTTTTCGTACAATCAGGGGCCATAACCCATGAAGTTACAGTCCGATACATGCCAATATCGAAAGGAACCGAGATCTTAGGGTGATAAACCTATGTTTTAAGTTTCATTGAAATCGGATAAAAATTGTGACCTGTAGACTGTTCACAAACAATTGTGGACGGACAGACGGACGGACGGACGGACGGACGGACGAACAGGGGCGACGACAATATACGTCCACATGAAAATGTGGGCGTATAAAAATTGTAGAAAATAGGCAAGGCTAAATAACAAATATTATTAATATTTTGTAATAATTTTATGGTAGTGAAATAAATATGAATAATATGACATTACAATGATTATACGAACAGTATTATTGACAACTTGCTCCCCTATTTCAGATCTAAATAAATACTATTGTCATGCAAAACAAGGCCAAAATAATTACCATGCCATCTAATATAACAGGGGCTTGTGCAATAAATCTTGATTTTTATGTATTACTAATGCCACAAGTTCAAACTGCACAACTTTACCCATTTAACCCCCTTCTATAATAATAATAAAAAATGTTGAAGTCAAATCACATTTAATTATTAAAAGAAACAAAATGTTATATGAGACATCTCTGAAAATTGATTTTGGGTAAGGGAGAATACTTTACAAGCCTTGTTAGTTATAATTCTATAATGGTGTTGTTGCTATAGGAACCAATTCAATTCTGGGTCCAGATACTGTATTATTAATAACAGGTACATAAACCTGATTCATGGCGATGGATTTGCCGTCCGGTCCTGTCTGTATTGTAACAGGAAGTGTGTTTTGAACAGGCACCTGGGAAGGATTTATGGTTGATGTTTCATTGGTTGGGATGGCTTCTATAGCTGAAGACATTATTTGGTCTTTCTGGGTGGTTGTTGAAAACACCGGCGTAGAGTCACCAGAAATGGTTACAGTGGTGGGCATACCTGTACCTAACACTATGGAGTTTATCATAGAATCTTGTGGTGATATCAGATCTTGTTGTTGTTGTTCTTGCTGTTGCTGGGTGTTTGATATTACTGATATCATTGGCTGCAATATTTCTTCGTTACCAAGGTTACCCATGAAGAGACCTGAAATGAAAAGAAATGAAATAAATGGAGGATTAACGTCCTAATTTTCTGCACCCACTGGTCTAATGAAGTGTGTGATGCGGGAAATTTTGCCTAGGCAGCGTTACACTGAAACACCATCTGTTTCCAACCATTATAAAGAATGTTATTTCCATCCATTGTAAAGAATGTTGTTACCTGCATTATTGGCAGAAGTTTCTGGTGGTGTTGTAATAGTATCACATTCTGATGGTATATATAAAGAATTTAAAATCTGTTCCGCTGTTAATTCATCATTCCTCAAGTCCTACATAAAATATAACAAATAGATCTTGGTCAAAACAAGGGCAAAACCATTAAACACAGGGACATAATATCACTGAAACTACCATTTTATAAGTTAGAGATTAATACAGGGTGTATAGGGCTTGGTCGATGTATAGGGCTTGGTCGATCCAGGTTATAAACGTCACTCATCAAGGGAGAGGGAGAGAAATAGGGTTTAAAGGCCACTTGGTACAGTTTTTCATTCTATATGAACAACTAGATGCTGTTCCTGTCGAGCACTCCGTCCTGAACAACTGACAAGGGAAAATCAATGCAGGCTAGTCCCATTAATTTTATGTTTTACATTAGTATTGAATCTCACCTGTACATTAATAGTATTATGGGATGTATCTGGCAATAATGTAGTAGTATTTAACATTGTTTGATCTGTAATATCCTTCCCATGAGCACAGCATATACCTTCCTATAATCATACAAAATACAATTTCAATAATTATTCATTACTCGACTCAAAGTTACTCCCAAGAAAATTGATTTAGGGTTGGTCAATGCAAAAAATCATATTTTCTACATTTAATCTTAACCTCGGTTTAATGATTTTGACATGGTTGTGGACGAATGACCATGAAAATCTAGGCATATAAAAATGTTCTAAGCACATGTTTAAAACATTCTACTACTTGCTTACTGGACCCAAATACTTGTACAAAAAAAAATAAAAATTGCTCCCTACATTAATTGGATATTATAAAGTTGCAATTTCATACTTTTAAGTTATATTTTTAAAATGTATTAAAATAAAGGCCTGAAATAGATTGTATCTATAAACAGTCCTACCTTGTTAAAGAATAATCCTATTAATCCTATAATTCACTATTGCCAGTAGAGAAATTGGCAAAAATATCATTTTCAACTTCAAATTTAAACGTTTGAAGATAGCTTATCCATGGGGGTGAATGAAAAAACAAGGGAGGTAATTGTGTTATTATTTCCTGTGTCACTGATTTTAATGCCTGGGAAATAATGTCCATGATCGTATAATAGTGAGTTGACAACCTTTTGAGCAAAAGACATAGAAATAATTATGTTTTGACTTCCTTAAAAAATATGAAATTCACGCTTTAAGATTAAATTTTAATAAATATTTTGTGCATTACCTCAACTTTACAAGGATGTCCACCGGATGTAGACGACATAGTTTCTGTAGGTTGTACTGTTATATTACTCTCAATATTTGACTGTTTCCCTGGACTTGTATTTTTACAATTATTATTTTGATTTTCGTGTCGGTTGACATGTGATTTTAAGCTGTATAAAGTTGTAAAAGACTTTTGGCAACCATCTTGTGCACATGTATATGGCTTTTCACCTGCAAAAAATGTTTAAATTAATAAAAAAAATTAAAGGGACATAAGCTGACAATTTCTCATTTATAATACATAGATAATCAAGGGAATATGTTAAAAATTTCTCTCTACATCTGAAGGTGAACAATAATATTTTTATTTTTAGTTGCTCTGATACTGAATTTTGAATATTTGAAATTAATATGATGTATGCCTAAAGATAAGTGAAATGTTACTATACGTATAAATAGAAAAGCGTGATATGAATAAGTAACCTGTATGTGTTCGAGAGTGGGTCTTTAAATGATGACTTGCTGAAAAAGATTTGCCACAATTCGATTCTTCACAGCTAAAATAAAAAATTCAACTGTTAAAATCTACGAATTCCAAATTAAACTCATCTTTACAGAAAATCAATGTCTATATGTCCAAATTAAATATGGGCGTATAAATATTAACAGATCACAGAATTGAAAAATAAAACCTTTTATATTTTGCAAATATGCTGCTTGTCTTATTTAGTAAGGTGCATATAATTGAAATGACTATGCTATGTTCCTGTATAGTTGAGATAATCAAAATTCACCTTGTCCTGGGCAGAGGATCAAACCAAATATAGATCTTGAGGATGCATCTACTCAGCTACTCAAATGTAAAACACAAAACAAAACTGATAACAGTTATGTCATTTTATTATTACGTGTAGTTTACCCATATGATAATGATTCGCAATATCTGCTGATTGTCTGCAAGTAATCATATAAAGTACTTACTGGAATGGTTTCTCTCCAGTGTGTGTTCTGACATGTTTGCGCAAATCACTTAAAGTTGTAAAATACTTTGTACATCCATTTTCATCACATTTAAAAGTATCACCAGTATGAATTCTTTGATGTGCACGTAATCTGAAATGAATTGAATTTGGGTTTAGGATGATAAAGTAGGTTTAATATAACACTCTACATTATGATTAGAAATACATTATGTGCAGAGATAACTACACAGATGCATATAGTGGTTTATTGAGTTGTGATATGTGATACTACTTGTTAAGAAATAAAAGTGGGTTTAACACAGAGGGATTTAGTGAGATCGACGCAATGACAAGCTTTGCGTCATAATTTTGAGATTTTGCGCCACCTACCAAATGGCAAAAATCATGTGGTTTCAATGCACTTTTTCTTTTTAACATTATGATCATAATCAGAATGCTTAACCAGTGTCAAACATATTCTGTGGGTCAGATATGCTACAAATCTACTCTAGCATGTTCCTCACAGTCCAATATTACTTGGTGGCACTGGAAGATGGCATCATATAGTTGGGAGCCAGGCTCATAGTACACAGATTGCAAAGATGAGGTTAGATATCAAATTTCTTTTTCATTTCGATTGAATTGTGATTGCTATTTCAGAGATGAGAGTTACCATTAAAATTAGAAATATTTTATCTACTGACCAATGATGATTAAAATTTTGTTGATTTTTGATTGTGGTATGATTAATATTTACCTATAAAGGGTATTAAAAGCTTTCTCACAATTCTGTAAATCACATTCATATGGTTTCTCATTTGTATGAACACGGACATGTATTTTAAGACTGTAAGATGTTAAAAATGATTTACCACAGCCGGACTGATCACACAGAAATGTATATTCCCCTAAAGTGTAGAAAACATAAAATTATTATTCCATCGTGTATCATAAATAAAATAAATAATAAAAAAATATAAATAGATTAATGTTTATTCATTTACTATAGAAATACTAACGATTAAATAAATAAATAAATAAATCAAACTAGACATATTGTAATAACTATAATATATAAATAAATCAAACTATATGTATTTTAATAACTATAGTACCTTTATGCGATTTTTGATGTGTTTTTAGATTTCCTGGAGTACTGTATGTTCTCAAACAGTCTTGATAATTACATCGAAACCTATAAATTAAAACATTAAACAAACACGATGAATATCTTCTGCATTTTCGGTCACTTAAATTTATTGTAGGGTCTTTCAGTTAAACTGACTATTCCTGGAATAAAACTAAACAGTGGTCTCAACTGTGTTTAAAACAATATCTAACAGAATTCTCTACTAAAATATTGTGTAAGATTTGATTGAACAGGAAGCCAATTAAAATCAAACGTACAACAAAACGAAATAGTAGCAAAGATATGATGCCTATTCAGTGGAAGTCAATCTGATTAAAATATATATCCTATTTCGTTTCGTTTTTATAGTTCACAATTTCGTTTTACTTGTCTTTACTACATTAGGATCTGAAAGATTTGGTATTTAACTCGTGTTCTGCTTGAAATGAGGGGTCAGCTAATCAAATTGTCTGTCGAATTGAGGGTTTGACCTTTTTTGCGCAGAATTGTGGATAGGCATTATCAGCGATAGAAATCAAAACAAAGCAACAACGATTCTGATTGGTTAATCGAATGACTGGGGTTATAGGGTCAAATGTCCCGTGCTTGACATCTGAGCTGGCTGAACGTGACCTCCCGCTATAACTTGTTAGATCTACATGTAGTCTAGGCCATCGAAATTAAAAAAAACAAAACGAAATATAGATCTGAATTTCAATTAGATTGAGTGGAAGTGGACATTATATAATATAGCTATTACACACACACACATACACAATCTGTGTTTTGTATTTAATAGATTGTTATAACAAATTGATCAATAATAAAAAATGTGTACAAATTTACCTTTTAACTTCTTTTGTCTTTGTTGTTGGATTTCTACTTTCAATTGTTAATGTTGCATGCGATGGATTAGAGGGCATCTTATTTTCTCCTGGATGTATCTGCATTAATATTTGATCTTCAGATATGGTATGTTGAATATAACTGTTAATTATAAAAAAAGCTTGATTAAAACATAAATTATCAAAAATTCTCCACATTGATGATCTTCTATCTTAACTATCTTTAAGTACCCATACAGTCTGAAGATCACATCATTGCAGAAACGAGTTTTCTAAATGTACATAAATATAGCCTAACTTTTACATATGTAAACACCTTTTATCCTTGAATAATTCCAAATTGAATTCAAAGTCAATAAACAATTTAATATTATTGACTAATCAATGTTATATAGACTCTTGTATTCTTGTGGTGAATGATGGATAATGAAGGAGTAGATTCAATCCTGGACTAGTTTGAAATTAGCCTTGTTAATGCCAATGTATTGTACTGCATGCATTAATCTTAAAATTGCCAACATGTGGGCACATTAATACATTTGTTATAACATAGAGTCTATCTTGTCATTAGCTTAGCTGGTGATCATAAACAGACTATATCTATATATGTAATGGTAATCAGCTTTAACACAAATGTATATATTAAACTGTTACATTGTATCAATGTCTACTACCAAGATAAATGAGAAGTGGTATAAGATGTTCGAGAAAACCATAAAATGTTGAAGATGCCTTCCCACTTCCATACTGTGTGATATGATGTTATATTTGGACTAAAAACACATTCAAACTAATTATCTATCAAAAATTTGCTTCAAATCCCTCTTAAAATATTTCAATTGATTAATTGCATCCCGCAAAACTAAACTGGGTAGCGGTTAAATACCACTTCAAATATCAAGTAAATGGGAGACTATGACCAGTAAATATTTTCTGTGATTTCATGATAAACGAATGTAATGTGTGTAGCAAATCTCTCTCTTTCTATTCTCCCCTTTTACATGGCATATTTTGTTGACTTTTTGGTGTAGAAATGAAGAAGAGTATTTGAATTTACATTTTCTGTCAGGTTTGATGAATACAGTAATCAGGATTTTGAGGCCGAGGGATGAGGAGGTAAACAGTGCTGAATTAAGGAAATCATGTACAAATAATTCCTTTGACTGGGTGTAGCAAGAGAAAACAAGATGGTCAATACACTTTAATATTTCTATAAGATGAAGTTGACTTGAGCACTGTGGTTATAAAGATTAAGATTATTGGAATATGGAGTGAGGATTACTAGTCCAAGACCACATGGTGGCAGACCACAATTAATTTTCACATCTTGGCGTCCATTTATATTCACTCACTCTGCCTTTTCTCTCCTTGTGTATGAACTTTTGGGGGGGGAATTTTTGAAATCTTGTAGAACAGGGTTTGAATTAACATTTTCTGCCTTGTTTTGATGAATATTCAGGTTTTAGCACCGGAAACATAACACGGCTAAAAGGTTAGTTAAGCTGATATGTACAGCGGAAGGTTACATGTTTTAAGTACATGTATACTGATTCAAGTCTGTGTATTTCAAAATTACAATGGTCAAACAAATACAAACTTTGGAGCAAAAACATGGTCATTTGATGCTCTGTCTGTAGTAAAGAGTTCAGCCAAAAGAAAATTTAGGAAAAAGTTGGAGCCCGGCACAGATATATTAATGATGGTCAACTTCCATACATGATGTCACTTTAGAATTGTCTCCCTTGCATCAAAGAAATCCATTTTCTTTCAATAAGATAGTCATATATGCTCAAGGAGCAATTTTTGCCATAGATGCCTATTGTATTTCTGTTGCAGCATAAACACATAACAGAAAAAAAGCTTCCAGATCTCATATGACAGCTTTATATTTATTATATAAATTCTCTGATCATCAATAATTAAAGCTATTTTTATCCCTTTCAAACTACATTGTGAAAGTCGAATAGATTCTGACAGGAATATCAGTCCAAAAATGGTTTATTTATGTTCAATATGCAATAATACTGTCTCATAGTATGGGAGGAATGTGACTCTATATATACTGGGGAATAAATAAGACGAAACACAACGCTAGGAATTTATATACTACGTTGAGTAATTAATAATGTCGTGCATACAGTCCACCAATCACCAATACCATTTTGCATCAAAAAGATGTTGAAAACCACAAATCTTAATGACTGCTTACTGTTGGTATGTTCAACATGCCGGAATATGCTTATCTTGACGGACTAGTATGCTCACTTGCAACATTTACCAAATGTAGGCTCTGATCTTGACCTATCAGCACTTTATGAACTTGTTCAAGAGAAATTACTGTCCAAATTCGAAGTTAAATTCAATCTACTTTAAATTTGAGATTATAGAGTCTCTGGAATTCATTGTCCATTTAATATATACCGGTAATTACAACATAAATGAAATGAAATTTCAGACTAGGCTAATTATAAGACAGGCATCCATACATTGTGCTGTGAGTGAAATTTTGTCTGGACAGCGGGGCTACAGCCTACTCTTGTAAAGAATCCTAACTGCCAAGGATTCTATTATGTACACGCCAATGTGTACACAAGACCTCGACCAGTTTTTCATCTCATCCAAACGACTAATTGGTATCCCTTGCCAGACTCTCCATCTTAGAAGCCTGATGAACTTTCTCAGTCAAAAAGGAATGGAACACGGAACCTTCAAGTTAGCGAGTCAAGGTCTTACTCACTGAGACACCTTGGCTCACAACTTCAACAGATTTAATATTGTAGCCTACCTGGTAAGCTTACTGAATAATAACTGATTATTGTTGTCAAGTCATATTACATGTATAACACCTTACACCTTGTAAAATTGGTGCCAGTATAAAAGAAACAGATTATTTCAGTCCATTAGCTGAACAATTAATTTCAGCAATAATATTTTTCTACACTGTAGGCTACTCTATAATCTATTTGCATAAGAAAAAGATCCATACTGCAACCAGCCAAACATTGAATTAATTTTAATTCACCATTACTTACCTAGTACTAGACTTGCCAAATTCTATAATTAAAAGGGAGATTATTAATACTAACCCATGTGTACTGTTGTAACCAGGATTATTGGTAGATTTAGTTGTAGAAATATCAAGATTTAATCCTTCATCTGAATACGAGTTAGCATCATGACCGACATTGTCATTCATGACAGTTTTATTATTGGTGGTAGATTTTCTGGTACCATTATTTTTATTAACACCGATATTTGATCCACATTCTAAATTTGCTCTGGTGGTTGACAGTGAATCTGATCGCAATTCCTGATTCTGATTTATCTCTCGCATGTTGGAAAATTCGGAAGAATTTGGTCTTTTATTTGATACCACCGGTATTTCTTGCGGACCATTCCTTCCCACTGAATAAAGAACTTCGTCTTGGACTTGGACACTTTCTAAGGTAGTAGTAGTAGTAGCAGGTTTGGGGTCAGATTCCATAAACACTTGAGTGATAGAACTCGTATCGTCGGTTCCGTCCTCATCCTCAAAATTAATGTAATCAGCAAACGATATTACATGCTTGTCGTCCTCCTCAAATGCCATGGAATCGATGAATTGTGAACGGGATTAATGGATGATAGGAGCCGTCAATTTCTTATTGAAAAGGTATACAGGATATAGTCGTGTATACAATTATTGATAATACGCTCTGTTAACCAGTCGTGTTTATAATATACGGTCAGTATGTGAAAATGAGAAAACGTAATAATTTCGCGGGCTTTTACTCATGAAACTGAAAATATTTTGATTCTATCTGAATTATTGTTAGTTTTTACAAATGAAATAGTTTCAAAGAACAATAAGTATAAGCCTAATTATTTTTTTTAAGGAAATGATTTAGAGTTGTGTTGCCATTCAGTCAAAATTCAATTTATTAAAGCCAGTAGGGTATACTAACTGAATTTAATTGTGAGATTAATTTTGTATAATTCAATTATATTAAAAAAAGGTAGCGAACGGTCACGCCCACAAAGTTGTGTATCCAAATACATTGTTCAGAACAGTACATCGTCGTGTAGTTGCTCAGTTTTCTGGTCCAAAGTGTATAACGGAAACGGAAGTCAAGAATAATTGAAACCTGGGAAGGTCTTTTTACCGATAGCCATCCAAGATGGTAAGACATCCAACAAAATATCATAATAAATCTACATAATCAGCTCCCCGTAGTCCTCCAAAAATGCCAATAACGTGAAATTAATATGACAAAAAGCGTATTTTCAAGACGTACTAAGTGTATTTATATCTTTCGTTGAGAATTATTGTCGATAAACCGTACTTTTCATTCACGTGTCGCTCAGAGTTGGGGTTTTCATTCCAAAACGTTGATTTCTACTTTAACTAGGGTTGTCACGATTACAGAATTCTTGAATCGGTTAATCGGCCAGCCAAAAATCGTATCGGTGCCGATTAATCGGATGCCGTATAAATTCCATAATGTCAATCAATGTACGGCGTTCCGAGGTTTTTTTTTCATGTGATTGTTTGTTGATAAGTAAATTATAAAATGATGTATCAACAACGAATAGCTGATTGTATATTATTAATAATTGTAGTACATTTATTTCAGTTTATACTAAAGATATGCCGGAATAAATCGTTTAAATTGACAATAAACAGCATTTACGTTAAGTCATCAGTTTTGATATTCAGTTACGAGGTTGAGCTAAGTAAGACATTCCCGTGTTCTGACTTACCCCTACGGCTTTAACTGCTAATTAAAAATCCAATACTGGCTATAGATTACAATTCACCTGTACAACAATTCCCTTACATGATATTTAAACATATATAGCGATAATCATATTGGCGAAAAACAACGAGAGAAGCCGCTAAAGACGGTACAAATAGAAAAAAAAACACGTGACATTTAAAAAGACGGAAACATATGCCGAGGGGGGCGAATAGAAGATCCTCCTAATTGGCAATGTTAGGAACTCGTTTATTAGTTGTCTCGTATGCAGTAATGGCACATTCTGATTGTGAATTTAATAATAAATTATAACTGAATTTAAAATTAATTTATACTGGAGAAATTTCTGAGGAAATCGTTCGAATTTAGAGTTGGAGAATCGTTTTCTTCTTTATAAAACGGAATTTCAATAAAATTACATTGCTAGTTCATCACTTGTAAAAAGGCACAGCCAACTTCCCCGTCTCGTGCGGCATGCTTTCAATCCATGCCTAAGATCTCACCATGTCTGTTATTGTCCGTTGTTGACAACTATTTCCCGCCAATATCATCTATTTTACACATTTCGTTGTAAGCCATGCCTAATATGGTAGGCGAAGAATCCCGTGCTACATTGAAATCGTGCCACTGTATTAATTTGCGTCTTGAAAGACGTAGTTTTCGTATGGTTTTTAATACGCAGCATTGTGTTTAGCAAAGAGTAAAAGTCAAAATTTATATGTATTTGAATAAATATAAATTGGATGAAACGACTATCGATTTTTCAAAGTGTGAATCGGTTTGAGCTAGAAACCGAATCGACTACGACTAAACCGATTAATCGTGACAACCCTAACTTTAACCCCAAATTATCTCAAAATATTTAAACAAATAAAAACTGACTATAATCCCACCAAAGCTATTTTTAAAGTTAGGTGAATATAAACAATGTGTTATTTGTTTACATCTCCATTTTGTTGAAAATATGGAATGTCAATGTGTCTAAGGTCTAAATGAATCAATCAAAGTCAATGATGTGTTATTAATTGATGTCCTTACGACGTTGTTGATTGAAGTCTACCATTTAACTCATTGGAACAAACCTGGGTTTTGTAAACTGTTGTTGGTGAAGAATAGGCTATCAATTTTCTTCCAAGTCCAGATCTGACCATCTTTTGTCAAAGAAACCAGGCATTCATAGATAATAAGATTTCATATAATTAGTACAAACTAACTACACATAGTGTTCATTTTTTAAATCTGGTTCATTTGCGTTGCAATGCTGCATATAATTCCCCAGGCAGCTTCCAACATTATAGATTATATTAATTAAATCCATCACATACTGTATTCTTACAAAATTTTTTTCAGGGTTATCGAGGGGCTCGTAAACATCTGAAGCGCATTACTGCACCTAAATCATGGATGTTGGACAAACTTGGTGGTGTCTTTGTAAGTATATTTTGATTTTTGTGCATTTTGAATTGTGCCTTTTGGAAGGCATTAAGAACTTTTGTAAAAGAAAAGGTGAGTCTGAAATGAGGGGAGAGCATATGACATTGGTTAGACTTAACCCATTTAACCCTGAGCCAATTAAAAGATTAGCTGCCCTAACCCTAAGCTCATTGAACCAGCAGGGCCCCATCTCCTAAGCCAATTATATTAGAGGATTATTGTTAATCCTAATACCCTCTACAAAATTGCAAATAATTTAAAAAATATTTTTTATACATAAAAATACTCTGTTACAAAAATGTTCACATTGCCGTGTTCTTTCCAATGATATAAAATTCAATTTTACAAAGTAGCATGTATATTACTATAAATAATATTGAAAAGCCAGTTCCACTAAAATTATGACTTTTCTCTATCATATTGGCAAAATAATGTGAAAAAGTATCCCTTACGATTTAAAAAAAAAAATAAAACAAAAATATAATCCCTCGTGTTGGCAGCAGTGTTCTAAGTAAATATAAATATAACTTTTAAAAAGAAATATCACCCCAAATAACGGTCACTTCATCGCCTACGGCATTTAACATTTCTGCCTTTCTTTGGATATATGACGGGAATTGTCGTTTTCTTTGCTTCACTGCGTCGAAAATAAAAATATATATTTGAAATCTTCGACAGTGTAATATTCCCCTATTTAGCTTGTGTTAAACCCTAAAAGTTTTGATTCAATTTAGCTTTCCAAAGTCTAGAATTATTAACCGTAAGTTTCGTGTTGTCATCTGTTTGAGCGAGCGAATCCAAGATGGCGGCGACTCGCTTGATCTCGGCTCGAGTATACGCATTCTTCGCATCATAACGTCAAAAAAAATAATAAATAGTTGATTTCTTCGACATTATCATATTCCACAATATACCTGGCAGTAAATCATAAAATCTGATTCTATTTCACTCTCAATATCGTATAATTATTAGCCGTAAGTGACAGCGTGAAAATATTGGAATAGTGCCAAATTGAATGACACGGTGTGAATTTTCACCTCTGACCTGTTACGTAAATACTGAAAGATCCGGTGTTGAAACATATCTTTTTTATTGGATGATTAGCGAATTAAACATTCCTTTTCATCGCGGGTTTTACTTTTATTACCCAATCACCATTAATTAATGAAATAGAAACAATAGAAGTAAGTTGATTGATTTCTCGCTTGGGTTCGCTAAAGCCGTTGCCAAGTATGAAGGGTCCGCGAGTTGTTTCGCTACCGTCAGTCGCGTGATGCGAGTTGTTTTGCTACCGTAAAAAATGGGTTAATTGAACAAAGTCCTACAAAAATTGCATTTTTAGCAGAAATCGATGAAAATATTCAATGTAGGATTATAAAAAATATGTACAATTTAAGATAAGCACATGACAGTGTTTTAATATCATGACTCGAGGCATAACAAATGTGTAATTGGCTTTATTTCACATGGGTAACGTTATTAGAAAGATGGATAGATTCAGAAAATGACCCATTTACTAAAATCTATTTACAGGCACCAAGACCTACTCCCGGTCCACACAAATTGCGTGAAAGTTTACCAATGTGTATCTTGTTACGTAATCGTCTTAAGTACGCCCTAAATTATGAGGAAGTCAAGAAAATATGTATGCAAAGGTTGATTCGAGTAGATGGTAAAGTAAGAACAGATAAAACCTTTCCAACTGGATTTATGGGTAAGATGATTCTTGTGCACTGACTTTAAGGCTTTATCGAAGTCACTTCTCGTCTACCTGACTTTGAGTGGTCAAAAGTAAGCCAAAATAAAATCTTTCAGACGGTCGCTGTTTAGTTTTCTAACTTTATAGCATTACCAAATGTTAGTACAGTATAAAAAAAAAATTGTTTATTGTCCCCCGCCTTTCGAAGAAAGTTGGGGGACTATTAAAATGGGTTCGTCCGTCCGTCCGTCCGTCTGTCTGTCTGTCTGTCTGTCTGTCCGTCTGTCCGTCACACTTTTTGGGACACAATAACTCTCTTCCTAATTGAGCTAGAATGTTCAAACTTGGTGTATGTGTTTATTAGGTCAATGCCTTGATGGAGTTCAAAGATGAGCATTTTCCGCTTAGGGTAAGCAGAGATAAGCAATTTGATTGGTTGATGCTTTGGGACACGATAACTTTAGTTCTAATTAAGTGAGAGTGATGAAACTTAATGTATAGTTTCATTACAGTAATACCTTGACTAAGTTCGATAATGAGCATTTTCCGCTCAGGGTAAGCAGAGCAATTTGATTGGTCGAGACTTTGGAACACAATAACTCTCCTTCTAATTGAGTTAAAATGTTCAGACTTGGTGTATATGCTTATTAGGTCAATGCCTTGATGGAGTTCGGAGATGAGCATTTTCCGCTTAGGGTAAGCAGAGCGATACGCAATTTGATTGGTCGAGACTTTGGAACACAATAACTCTTCTTCTAATTGAGTAAAAATGTTCAAACTTGGTGTATATGCTTATAAGGTCAATGCCTTGATGGAGTTCGAAGATGAGCATTTTCCACTTATGGTAAGCAGAGATAAGCAATTTGATTGGTTGATGCTTTGGGACACGATAACTTTAGTTCTAATTAAGTGAGAGTGATGAAACTTGGTGTATAGTTTCATTACAGTAATACCTTGACTAAGTTCGATAATGAGCATTTTCTGCTCAAGGTAAGCAGAGCGATACGCAATTTGATTGGTCGAGAGTAGTCAAGACTTTGGAACACAATAACGCTCCTTCTAATTGAGTTAAAATGTTCAAACTTGGTGTATATGCTTATTAGGTCAATGCCTTGATGGAGTTCGAAGATGAGCATTTTCCGCTTAGGGTAAGCAGAGATAAGCAATTTGATTGGTTGATACTTTGGGACAAGATAACTTAGGTTCATCTTGATTGATGATTTTTATGCCAATACAATGACTGCATTCTCATTTAGTAATCGATTCGACAGTAACAGTGTATAGAAACGATTGACTTGGACACGAGGGCCCATTGCCTTGAACAGAGGGGCCCTTTGGTCTGCCTTTAGGGTCCCCCTAACCAGGGTACATTTTCATTTTTCTCGTCGGTTTTAGCATTTTTCTTTATAAAACACTTTTGTATGACACTTCGTGTACAGTTTGATTGCTCGATACATTGAAAAAAATAAATGTGCGATTAATTAATATGTGTCTTCTATTTATTTTGGGATTTCGGCGGGGGACATCAGCCTCACTGTTGGCTTGTTATAATTGTTTTATCATTACTGAATAAGGATTGTTTTCATAAATGCATTCAGGTCTTGCATTGTGTGAAAACTAAGAAATGATTATTTTTGTAAACAGTTGTTTTGTTTCTTTTGAATAGATGTAATCACCATCAATAAGACAAGTGAACACTTCCGTATTTTGTATGATGTAAAAGGGAGATTTGTTGTTCATCGTATTAAACCAGAGGAAGCCAAAGTAAGTTGTATATTTTGACTAGATGTGAGTCGAATAGTAATATTTTACAGAGCTGAGAAAAAGAAATCCCAACTAAATGACAATCCTGATATCTAATTTATGTGATATCTTGTATAGCATACATTAAAGGGACAATAACACTTTGCTGTCATGGCAGCTCCAGAAAATAAATGATAGCCTTATTCTAAGGCCAAAAAAAAAAAATGTTATGTTTCCGGTAACCCGACCGACCCATTACAAAACCTGCCGACTCAAATTTTTTTTTAGTGTCAAGAGAAATAAAAAAAAATTTTGTTCACCAAGCGACCGTTCAGAATACTCTAAACCTACCAGATTCGTGAAAATATATATATTATTTGTTGCTATAAATGAATATTAATGTCATCGTTCTTTGAATCGGCATTTACCGATCGGAATAAGCGGGTACAGCGAACTTTTATTATGATCTGCCATACTTTTGACGCGAGATTCCTAACTGACGTGAAAAACGAAACTACAGGTTTCGTATAGATAATGCACATTCCGAAAAGCTATGAAGCTCACAACTTTTGATCTAATTATTAACGGCTCACCAATGGACAAAAACGTGAACCTATATTTCAAACAGGTGGATAGGATCTGTTCGATTGGTATTTAAAAGAAGACAAATAAATTTATTACGGACCGATTTCGTGCAACGGTACGATATAAGTTTTCAGCGCGAGTTATTTCCCTTGAACAAAATGGCCTCCCTACGCTATTGTTTTTATCATCATTGAACGATTAAAAGTTCTTTTGCCACCAAAGATAATATTTAAATCGTAATCGAGTCTCTGATACATTTTAAACGATTATCCAAAGAATACCACAAATGTAGAGTGGTTCAGAGACACAGTATTTGTCCTTGTAAAAACTGACCCGCTTATCTGTGTGATTGCTCCGTCGAGAAATCTTCTGAAGTGAGCAGAAGTTAGCGCCGCGCACGTGGTTTAGGAAGTTGCAGCAAATATACGTCACATGAGGTATTTTTACAAACATGTATTGGTATTTAACGCCGAGTAAAAAATACACTCATTACGGGCTTCGACTTACGTGTTTATTTAATAGCGAACGTGAACAGAAATTTCGATTTCACTCCTTGATTTGATTTTTGATTTTGGCGATTTTGGTGATTTAAATACAGAGCTAGCTATAATAGCTTCGTTTCATTTCTAACTTTCAAGTAGGTGAGAGCGCCCAGATAAATTCACTACAACCTTTCGAGATTTACTTTTATTAAGTGGCTACATTCTTGGTTTACGCTGGCGACTATTCTGGTTAGGAAATAAATATTTGTTAGCTCTAAATACGCAGAACTATTTGAGACTGGAAAATAACCGAAACAAACTTTTTATTTGTAGTCTTTATTTTCCAGACCCTTTTCGGTAACATGGTGTAAATTATTTTTATAATCATAGTATATTATCTAACCATCCTGTAGCCATAGGCTTTGATCGACGGACTTATTTTTTTCTAGATTTGAGACTGAGCCCTGCAAGATATCGTCCACGGATGATTTGCTATCCAGCATTGGATTGGACAAGTACCCCTATGATTTGGGAACTGTAACAAACTACAGACAAAAATCACAAATAGGCTTTATGCTAGACAAATGTTAATAAATTCCCGACAACTTCGGAGCATCGTTCTATCATGACTGCTTTACATGACGACTGTGTGACTTTTGGTGACAAATACATTCAAAATAGACTGGTCAGACTGACGACAAAGACTAGGAAGCTGAGTAAAAGTAAGGTTAAGTCCACTAAAATGTATGAAATCATACGATGATTTTCTTGACACCCCATTTTTTCCGTGATAGTTTACGCTACTCCATCGGCAGACATAAGTGAAATTAATTTAATAAACAGAGAGACTCGGACATCTGCCGATGCGACCTTAACTGATTTAGATAGAAAGAAAAGTATTTGCGGCGATTGTCATAAAAGCACAATCACCAAGTTTAAAAAAAAAAATCAACTTCCGAAGACTAAAAAAGAAATGATTCGCATGAAGGCTAATAATGAAAATAAAAAACAATTGTCAGGTAAAAAGAATGGTTGCAAGTCCAAACCTTTTTAGATGAACGAAGGAATTTAGTATGATGTCAAAAATCAAAGATACACAGCAGAATGCCATAATTTGGTCATGAAACTTAAAAATCTAAACGTTTCCAATGGTAACGTAGCAGTGGTTATAACCGCATGTTTGGCTCTCGCGGAAAAAAAAAAATATAATTACACTCCATCAAAATCTACAGTTCAAAGAATATCATGTGAGCGCGTCGGTGTCCACATGTTTAGGAAACCTTGAAGTCGGCGAAAAATACCACCCTTTATAGGCCTACAGACGAAACTACAAAATTTGGCTCTAAATTCGGTACAAACGCAATAATCGCTGGCTCGACGCATACGCCACTTACCCAGCAATGTGTTTTTTTTTTTTTTCATAACAAACATCATGCAGTACAAAATATTTATTTATCTGAGGGACAAAAAATAAAGTCTTAAATTAATAGTTTTATTGGGGTGTTTATCCCTCTCTCTCACTCCCCATATTACATGTCATTATATTTTCCTCGTACTTTACCCGGCAATTTATTTTTCATAACAAACATCGTACTGCACAATATTATATTTAGTTATCTTTGAGATAAACATTAAAATGTTACATTATTAGATTTATAGACCCCTCTCTCTCCCTCGCTCCCTCTGTATAACATGCCGTTATAAATAGGCCAGTGTCTGGGTATAAATAAGTAAACGCACTGTTCATTTTAATATATGTATGAGGCTAATCTTGAAATAATTCATGTCAAATGCCGATCTTTTCATCTCCAGCTTAACATGTATTTTAATTTCTACTGTAGCATTATAAACACAGTTAATATAAAGACATTTGAAGGCGCGGGTTTACTGTTAAAACAACGAAGCGTTCGCGCATGCGTACATATGTCAAATCCAATCGTCTCATAGAGTGTATTCGGTTACTTTGCAGTATGGAAATAAACGATATTTTCCGACTGCGATCAAGTTATTTCGTTTCCGGGACGTGCGTAGCTTGGAGCATGTTTTTTTTAGTACAACCAAGGGACATAGCTCTTATTCTCACTAAGAGATAACTCCTTTGATTATGGAAGCCGGGAAGATTTTGAGCCATTTATAATATATGTCCAAATGATTATATATCCTCAAAATTCAGAAGTGGCCAGACTTCCATTGTTGATCAATGAAGTTTTTATAGTAAGTCTTATCATATAATGTCTTTACTGTCCCGAAATAGTGTCTGTTTGTTATAAAACATTTTTAGCCTGAACCACTCTAACAAATGTATTCGTACTTTATGTTCACGGCGCCGACTCAACCCAACATAAAATTGAAGATTTTCGCACAGAATATTATACGACGACATACCGTACGGCATACGGACACTATGGATAGTTATGTTTACATTTTTGACGTCGATCTCGGATTTTAAAATTCCATGATTTTGGATCTAATTGGAATATTTTGATGAAATAAAAAAATTGGGTAGCTTTTTATTTATGTTTTCAAAAAATATTTTAAAAAAAATTGTTTCTGTCATTTGAAACTTTGACCTGATCCCCCCCCCCCCCGGATGGTAGAAGATCTAATACCGGTATTTAAAAAAAAAAAAAAAAAAAAAAAAAAAAAAACCCTACCCACCGACCCTACCCTATTTTCCATCCGTTACAGGAAACAGAACTCTTTTTTTTTTTGGCCTAAGTACTAGATGTTTAATTGTCTTACCTGTTGTGTAAATTATCCATTACATCCTATTTAACTTATCCCAGATGGTTTGAAAATATTTTGAAATCCAAGTCGCATTTGAAAAGGTTTACGTTGGTCTTTTCATCATTGAGTTGAATTTTTCCAATTTTTTAAATTAGATGTGAAGATGAAATTTGTATCATCAATTAATTGGAATATTGTAAAATAATACATTTTCTTGACCAGAATAAAGATTGGAACATATTAATAAGTTACAACAAGAGTGGTATTGAGCCTTTAAGCATAAAACTATTAAATGGGGGGAAAATATTTGGTTTTAATTAATTTTGATTAATATCGATAGATTAGTTATCTATTGCTGATAAATGCAACAGGCAAAATTTCAACATTGATGTATCCATGGCAAATTCCGATACTTGTATCCGCAACATGTCTGTTACAGAAACACAATTTGATCGAAAATTCCTTGCACAAATATTTGAATTCTGTAAAGGTGTCAAATTAATATGGTTACCAAAATAATACTAATTGCCTGCCTTTGTGTATTCAATAACATTTAAACCTCTTGTCAAAATTCTAGAATCTTTTTCATTTAATCAAGTATTAAAGCAAAAGATGTAAGCTGAAATTTAAAAGTATTTTTCTTTTTATGAAATTGTGATTTATTGTTCAAGACATGAAATAAATGCTTTGCTGGCAACTAATATCGATAAGCACCTATGTAATTGAAGCTTGGACACCTAACCGTTTACATCCTTAGTTTCGTTCTCTGACAAGTCATATTTTTATTTGCTTTAAAGAACATGCAATTTAATCTTTTTCAAATTTTTTACAGTATAAGTTATGTCGTGTCAAGAAGCAACAATTGGGACAGAAGGCCATACCATATTTAGTTACTCATGACGGGAGAACAATCCGCTATCCTGACCCTTCAATAAAAGTAAATGATTCAGTTATGGTTGACATTGAAACCGGAAAAATTAAGGATTATATAAAATTTGAAGCTGGTAAGTTGGAGATCAAATGAAATTAATTTGTGTGTCTAAAGTAGAAATTTTAAACAAAATTTATCTTAGTGGGCTGAAATTGTAATATTGACATGGGTTACCCTTGGATCATGGTTTAGCATCTTATAAATAAATGCTTTAGTATAAAATAATTGTAATTATGGCCTGGTTGGATGGCTCTAATGTTTTGGGCATATGTTTTTAGTCCTTAAGTTTAAACTAAATGATATTGCTTATTGAAAGCATGTTTATATTTTTGTTTTTCACAGGTAATGTTTGTATGTTAACTGGAGGTCATAACTTGGGAAGAGTTGGAACAATTCAGTCTAAAGAACGTCATCCAGGTTCTTTTGATATTGTACACATTAAAGATTCTCAAGGACATACCTTTGCTACAAGGTAATGTAAAAGTAGTGAATACAATTTACATTGGCAAATGATGTCTAAATTTGTTTGCCGATTTTAGGCTTTATCGAAGTCACTTATTGTCTACTTGACTTTGAGTGGTCAAAAGTAAGCCAATAGAAAATCTTTCAGACGGTCGCTGTTTAGTTTTCTAACTTTATAGCATTACCAAATGTCAGTACAGTAGAAAAAGTGCGTTTCAATTCTAGGTTTGCTTCGTGTTTACCGAGTACCTGTAGACCATACAGTATAGTACATATCAAGTTGCATGGAATTGGGTGTTGACTTGGTTAAATATTAAATATAAGTGTAACAATATCGTAATATTTAAATAAATATTTAAATCATGTTTTTTCGATAACAGCCTATGCCACCAACCCAGTCACTTGTTCAGTATAATATTCCCAAGTTGCTATCTTTAAACTACCTGGTAAAACATATCAATTAAATCTTTGTCAGTTGGTTTGAGCAGGCTTTTATTATATCATGACAATAGTGTCCAACCCCAGTTTATTAGGTAAATGTTAAGTGACAGATCCTGGCAAATAAGTTATGTTTGTGTATTTTATATTTCAGAATGAACTATGTATTTGTAATTGGTAAAGGCAGTAAACCATGGATTTCCTTACCCAAGGGTAAAGGTATCAAATTATCAATTACTGAAGAAAGAGATAAAAGAATTCTTGCAGCTGCCACTGCTGCTACATCATAAACTGCAAGATGTAAAAAAAAATCAGTAATAAAAGAAATTCTGCTATATGTTGTCTTATTATTGAACTCAAACTTGGCACTGATTTTATATGCAGGCATTTTAATATTGCTGTATCCCCTAAAATCCCCTTAGAAATATATTATGTAATAGTAAGTGCAAGGGGACGGGACTACACATAATTTACACAAAAACAGATATATGGACAAGACACTGAACTCAGAAATCACAAACGTTCTTACTATAATAGTTCTAAAATAGATATAGATGATAAATGAATATATTGAAAATTCCATTCAAAATATTTTTTTTTATGAGCATGGTTATGAGTGTAGAGATATTGTTTATTACCGAAGGACGATACTTAGCATTAGAGACGATGAACGTGATCAGCTTTCCGCAGCTTTCATTTGAGCAGGTAACCCCAATTTTTCGAAAACCTTGTGAATTCGATTTTAGCTAATTTTTTTTTAAAACAATTCCAATTTAGTTTGAAGCATTGAGAAGATAACCCAATCGATAGTCCGGATTCTGGCACTAAGAGGCAGACCACCATTAATTTCCCTATTGACTTCAATGTTAATCCTTGCCTCTTAGCCCAACTCCAACTTTTCCACAAATTTTTGTTAGGCTGAATGCTTTTCACAACAGAGGAACAAATGGCCATGTCTTTGCACTAAAATTTGTATGAGGTTGACCACCGAAATTGAGATACACAAACTTGAAGAAGCCTACTAAAAACGTGTAGCAAGTTGCAATGCATATCACCGTAGACAACCTGATTGTCCAGTTATCCATCCGCCTCAAAATCATGAATATTTAACAAAACTTTACCGAAAATGTTAATTCGAACCCTCGTCGTCCGTTTTAAGCAAAAATGGTCACGCAGGAACGACACAGAATTGCTAGACTTAACTCCATATGTGGGTACGAAGATGATGAAATTAAATTAATTCTGGACTCTTCGCCAACCTTCAATTTTTCACCAAACTTCAGTTAGGCTGAATGCTTTTCACTACAGAGGATCAAATGGCCATGTCTTTGCACTAAAATTTGTACGAGATTGACCACCAAAATTTTGAGAAGCATACTAAAAACATGTAACTACTTGCCGTACATATCACAGTAGCCGCCGACCTGATAAATCCGTTATCCTTCCGCCTCAAAATCATGAATATTTACCAAAATCTGGCAGACAATATTAATTCGATCCCTCTGTCCATTCTAGACCAAAGAATCATGCAAAAGGGGAGAAAAGAGACGGAGAGAATTGCTATAAATAGACGAACTACAATTTGTTGGTACCGATATGATGAAATTTAATTGTGGTCTGCACCCACTTACCGTTTCCGATTTATCCCCCTTTGTCGAAAACTATGTCGATATAGATTATTGTTGATTTATCACGTCATGGTATGATTAATACTGACCAGTGTGTATTTCCTTTTGAAGTTATGTGGAGCTTGCTAATGGCGTATGGGATTAATTAATGTTCAGTTAGATCATAGCCAGAAGTACATGTATGCAGAGTTGAAAAGTCAACATTATATGTTATCAAAAAAACAACTGGGGTTAATAAGTTCTATGCACCTAAATGATCGTTCAATTTCATGCAAGTTACAAGCACTTTGTCACACTAACCTTAATGATATCGGGCGCGGATCCAATATTTTTTGCAGGGGGGGGGCAGGTTTGATAATTGCTTAACTAATTGCGCTCAACCGATTAATTTGGTAAATTAGATTAAATTTGGTTCATTCTGACGTATTTCCGGAAGGTAAATTCCAAAATTACAGGTCTAAATCGCCAATAAAATCGCATAAAAATTTTTCAAGTCTGAGCAGGGGTGGGTGGGTCCGGACCCCCCCCCCCCCCTTCTGGATCCGCGCCTGGATATTCAGTGTGGTATAATTCTCCATTTCGTAGTTACCCCTTTTACCGAAAACCCTGATTTTTAAAATTTGATGGAAAGCATTGGTGTCATGACAAGATCATCAATCCAATCGATATTCGGCGTTCTGTGACTTTTTCGTCCGGAGTTTTGCCCCGTTTTCTGAAAATCAAACGCGATAAAGGCTATAGTTTTGAATTGCCTTTATGTTTTCATATTCGGCTTAAAGCATTGGGGTCTATATATTTCATATTAGCTGGAAACCGCATGAACGCGATGGAGGCTCTAAGTTTTAACAGATCTTTTTCGAATTCGGATGGAATCAATAGGGATATGAGAATGAACCATATTGCTTTACTTTGTGCACCAACCAACTCATGAAGACGGATATTATACATGCAGAAACCATCGGCTTCACCAGGTTTCCTCGTGTCCGTGGCGGGGGGCATGGCTCTATGCAAAACCATTGTCGAATCTTTCAGATAGGATGAAAATGTAAGAGAACCCTTAACGGTTGGAATGCTGTTCTGACAAAATGACACCCCCCCCCCCCGAATATAGTAAGGCCCATGCTTCTTTTCATCAGAAAATGAAATGGTTTTGAAGTCATACTTTTCTCATCTGCAATAGAAGTTTTGGTCTCGCTTTAACTCCGTACATCTTATCAAGGTCTTGTAAAACCCGCCGTCGTTGCTTCGGGAATATGTACTTTTCTGCAATGACTAGGCTAATGAAGACGGGCATACGCCATGTTGGTTCTACGATGGAACACTTGCCCTGACAGTGGCGCCAGAATTTCAAACTAAATGGATTCTTTTACGTGCGCGCCAATGTGTGCACTGGGCCTCGGCCTTTCCCTTTATTCTTGTGTGATAAGATCGAAACACTCCATAAAAAATGCATTCATCCCTACGATTACAGCCTGAAACCTCAAATAGGTTTGTGACGAGGGTAAAAAGTAGGTTTCTAAAAGTATTTAAACGGAAATAAGCACTTTTATTCACTAAAATATATTGTCAACTGTTTCGTGTTTATCAGATTAGAAGTTTATTGTAGATATTTCTGTAGAATCCCGCTAATTTTCCACAAACTGTGTGTGACTAAAGGATATTTATCGCTGATATGTAACAGGGATTTGTCCACATGTAACTGAACACTAGAACATAAATTATTACCCTCCGCACTACACAGAAATTCACTATTACATTTCAAACCAATAACAATACTTTCAATTATATAAATAATATTTTCATAATCCATACAGTTAAGCGCCTGATATTGCTCTTGTGCCTTTCTTAATTTATTACAGAACTGTTCACAGTGACTCATCAATATATTTATGGTAAATGCCCAATAGGTGAGATATTTGCTATCTGCGAATATAATAATTAACTTTTGTATATTTTCTTTTGCACCCGTAGAAGCCTGAAATTAGAAACCATAGAAAAGTAAGCGTGTGTTCAACAGAGGTCCAATGAGAACTCCTGTAATGCATTTAGAAAGACTCATTACATTATTTGTAAGTGAGTAAAATGAGAAAATATTGCCCTCTAAAAGGAGATCTTTATCTGATGTGACGGAAATGCCAATTACTGCCTTAACGTTTTAGTCAACATTAATTGGCATTGCGCATAAAAAAAGTATCCCCTAACGCGCCATTTGTAATTCCATAACGAACGTGCAAGCATATACTCATATGAATTAAAATGGAGTTTAACGTCCTACTTCCCTACGCCAACTGGGCGAATGAAGATGGACATACGCTATGCAGGGTGTTATGGGGACATTTTGTCTGAAGTGCCTCGCGACGGACTACCCTTACTTCAATTTATGTCAAGGGTTCCTTTACTTGCACGTTGTTCCTCGCCAGCAAGACCATTCTCTACCACTGTCACCCAGGAAAACCCCAAAGAACTTTCGACCAACCCCGGGACCTTGGTTAGCGAGCCAGTACCTTACTCACTGGGCCATCCTAAATAGACTAAAGGAATAGATTATAGATACCACTCTACTTTACTGGTTCTATTAATTACCGATAAATTATGTACATTCTTTAAATCCAAACTTTAAATGATTTCAGTAGCGCCCAATGTATTGTGAAAAGTGACCGACTAGATCGTTCTTCCCCTGGACTCTTGATATACACTGTACATGTATTTTAAGTTTGATCAAAATCGGATAAAAAAATTGCGATCTCTAGAGGGTCCACAATCATTTTATCGGAAAGTTTCGTCTGATTTCGAACCCAACCACCATAATTGTATAACGGTTATCCAATTGAACGGTTTTAAACTCAGATAAAAATTGTGACCTCTAGAGGATCCACAAGATTAAAGCTCGTACAATCACGAATCAGAATCCTGGAAGTTACAGTTCGATATGCCCAAATATCGAAAGGAACCGAGATCTTTGGTTTCTAAACCTAATTTAAAGTTTCGTCAAAATCGAATTAAAAATGTGACCTGTAGAGTGTCCACAAACAAAATGTGAACGGACGGACGGACATGGGCTATGGCAATATACGTCCACATGAAAATATGGGTGTATAGAGATTATAGACAATTGAATTGGGACAAAGACAATCTTACTAATCACAGACAATCTATAATTTTGTCAATTCTTAATGAAATCATTGAAATTTTGAATATGATTTCTCTGTCGGTCACTTTTTGAAATGCCTTTGGCACTATTGACAAACAAACACCCTTGTCGGTGATTATTAGGAACCTAATATAATATTAGTTCGTATAAACAGGAAGGCTTTAAGACAATTTATATTCAAATAGAGCTATCGACATACCTTATCTAACCCATCTACCTGGAGTAGTTTAGAAACAAGTCCCTCCACAATATTTAAAATGTTGGTATTTATTTCTTTATAGTCTGTTCCATAAAATATACTACTTAATTCTATCACACATTTCATACTCTCCATCAAATTATGCTGAGATATATGTAGATCATCTTTAAATAACATTTCTTGTAAAATTTGTAAATTTGATATAATTGTTTCTTTAGTAGTTCGTTGAATAGCTTCTTTGTCGTTGTCTTTTAATGTTTGTCTTATTCGTATAATACTTTGAAGATACGTTGTATTATTGTGGAAGAAAATTGATTTTGTGGTGGCTTTGCTTTCATGCGATAAAGGTGGTGTCGGGAATATGGGATCACTATATACCGGTACCGAAATATCGGGTACTGTAAAGATAAAAACAGGTTTAAATATTTCAGTAAATAAATAATTTAACATCATGGGTCTGCAAAATACGAGGATTAATCGTTAGACTTCTTTTTTTTAAAAAAACTAAATAAATGCAAAATGAATATATTGAAATTTTCATTCAAATTACTTTGAGCTATAAAGTTATCACTGTTTGTAGTTTTGACAAGATGTGTGCATTGATTATTTATTATAGCCACCACAGTACTGGTATATTCGAGACATAGCGTCGCGTCGCTATTCGATTTTTAATTGAATCATTAAATGACCGAACCGTTCTAATCTTGTTAAACTCTCTAGCATCCGATAACATCGATAGTTATTATGGTCTTGTCATGTTAATAAATACCAAGAAAGACGCAATCGGCAAATTTAGCTCTTGAATAATATATCTCCAAGATCCCAAAATACTTTGAAACGTACGACGGTCTGTGGAGGATGAGAAACTTTGGGTCCCGTATTCGATAATGATAATCGTCTACTGCAACATAATTACTTTTTGATATCTATAAAGAACTAACATTTAGCATTCCTATGCAGACACATATACCTTTGAAATTGTCACAGGCCACTGTCGAAATACTTTATTTGCTAGCGATTTGCACGTGTCCACAGCACGCACATATTAGAAATAAATTAATGCATAGAAACATTTTATGTGCATACTATGGCGGGGGAAAGCGGCAAAAACCTAATGCTATGTAGAAATGTCTAATTCAAAACACACATGTAACATAATGCCATACCAAATACCTAAAACGTCTAATGCAAAAAACAAAATACAAGAAACCTCTAATACAAAATACCTCACACGTCTATTGCAAAAGTCAAAATACAAGAAACCTCTAATACAAAATACATATAACCTCTTATGCACAATTGATTTTACAATCTGAAACATCTACCATAAGCATTAGATGACATATCTCTCATGCATTACTTACGTTTCTCCACTGAATTATCTTTATTTAGGTCAATGTCAAGGTCACCGAACACAACTTGGCGACCTATTCGGCTAGCGAGCTATTCGACCGATCCAGCTGGCAACCTGTTCGTTGGCAACCTATTCAGAATTAAGACAACAGTCGCCCAAACTCATCTATTTTTAACAACCAATAAAATCCAACGTTACGTCTATCAAATGAAAGTAGAATAACATATTATTTTTATCAATTCCTTTAGCTCAGAATAGAGATGTAATTTCGCATTATCGTACAAAATTCTAGACATCCAACTAAATATATTCCGAAAGGTAATTAAATAGGCTTTCTAAGTATTATCAGTAAAAATTGGCACAATCATATTAAAGGGGTGCACTCTCTTCCTAAACATGACCAATTTTTTAAAAACTGTTAATATCCCGTGTCAAAATTCGGACCATCGTACAAAATTCTGATGATCCAACTAAATATATTCTGAAAGGTAATTGAATAAGCTTTCCAAATATTATTAGTAAAAGTTGGCACAATCATATTAAAGGGGTGCGCTCTCAACCTGAACATAGCCAATTTTTCAATATTTTAAAGTGAAAGAACGGTAATATTTCGAGTCGAAATTCGGACCATCGTACAAAATTCTTAGCAACCAGCTATATATATTCTGAAAGGTAATTGAAAAAGCTTTCTAAATATTATTAGTAAAAGTTGGCACAGTCATATGAAAGGGGCGCGCTCTCAACCTGAACATAGCCAATTTTTCAATATTTTAAAATGAAAGAACGGCAATATTCCGAGTCAAAATTCGGACCATCGTACAAAATTCTGAGCATCCAGCTATATATTTTCTGAATGGTAATTCAATAAGCTTTCTAAATATTATTAGTAAAAGTAGGCACAATCATATTAAAGGGGCGAGCTCTCAACCTGAACATAGCCAATTTTTCAATATTCTATAAAGATAGACCGGAATTTTTTTCGAAGTCCGAATTTGGACCATCGTACAAAATTCTGACCATCCAGCTACATATATTCTGAAAGGTAATTGGATAAGCCTTCCAAATATTAATAGTAAAAGTTGGCAGAAACATATTAAAGGGGCTTGCTCTCAACCTGAACATGGCCAATTTTTCAATATTTTAAAGTGAAACAACGGTAATATTCCGAGTCGAAATTCGGAACATCGTACAAAATTCTGAACATCCAGCTATATATATTCTGAAAGGTAATTGAATAAGCTTTCTAAATATTATTATTAAAAGTTGGCACAATCATATTAAAGGGGCGCGCTCTCAACCTGAACATCGCCAATTTTTCAATATTTTAAAGTGAAAGAACGGTAATATTCCGTGTCAAAGTTCGGACCATCGTGCCAACTTTTACTAATAATATTTGGAAAGCTTATTCAGATTACCTTTCAGAAAGCTTATTCAGAATTTTTTACGATGGTCCGAATTTTGACACGGGATATTAACAGTTTTTCCCTTTAAAATTTTTTAAAAATTGGTCATGTTTAGGAAGAGAGTGCACCCCTTTAATATGAATGGGCCAATTTTTACTGATAATACTTAGAAAGCCTATTTAATTACCTTTCGGAATATATTTAGTTGGATGTCTAGAATTTTGTACGATAATGCGAAATTACATCTCTATTCTGAGCTAAAGGAATTGATAAAAATAATATATTGTTCTACTTTCATTTGATAGACGTAACGTCGGATTTTATTGGTTGTTAAAAATAGATGAGTTTGGGCGACTGTTGTCTTAATAGGTTGCCAACGAACAGGTTGCCAGCTGGATCGGTCGAATAGCTCGCTAGCCGAATAGGTCGCCAAGTTGTGTTCGGTGACCTTGACATTGACCTAAATAAAGATAATTCAGTGGAGAAACGTAAGTAATGCATGAGAGATATGTCATCTAATGCTTATGGTAGATGTTTCAGATTGTAAAATCAATTGTGCATAAGAGGTTATATGTATTTTGTATTAGAGGTTTCTTGTATTTTGTCTTTTGCAATAGACGTATGAGGTATTTTGTATTAAAGGTTTCTTGTATTTTGTTTTTTGCATTAGGCGTTTTAGGTATTTGGTATGGCATTATGTGTCCATGTGTGTTTTGAATTAGACATTTCTACATAGCATTAGGTTTTTGCCGCTTTCCCCCGCCATACATAGGCCTATGTAACTTCCATTTTGATACCGTATGTTGTCCAATCTGTCAATGAATACATACACACGTATGTATGCAAAGGTGACGATCGAAATACACGGATGCAGACATCAACACAATTTAAAGGGACAACAACACTCTTGCTGGGTGCCAGCCCCAGAAAATAAATAATAGCCTTATTCTAAGTACTAGATGTTTAAGTGTCCTACCTGTTGTGTAAATTATCCATTACGACATATTTTACTTGTCCAGAGGGTTCGAAAATATTTTAAATCAAAGTCACATTTGAAAAGGTTTACGTTAGACTTTTCAAATCAATTAGTTGAATTTTTCCAATTTTTTAAATTACGTGTGTTAAGATGAAATTTATATCATTAATTAATTGGAATATTGTAAAATAATACAATTTGTTTTCCAGAATGAAGATTGGGACATATTATTTAGTTACAACAAGCGTGTTATTGGGGCTTTAAAATTACCATTAAGGGTCGACGAAAGCATCAAATTCTCGTCAGCGTTAGCTGAATTTTTGGACAAAATTATTTGTTGTCTTAGATTTAGTATCTCTTCTTCGGCTTTTCTATATTTTGTTTTCCAGAAGTATTGAGATTTTTTGTAATTAAAACAAATTTGTTCAGTATATTCAAATGTTGTTAATGTTGTATCAGGTGGCTTGCTTCTTATGATTGACAGCGCAGTTGCGGTCTTGAAAGCTTGAATAAAAGTTCTATCTGGAAAGAATAAAATATAGGCTAATCATTAAAAACTAAAATAGTAGCCTCCCGGGTAATAATTTTCAAAAGCCCGCTCCAATCCATGTAACTTAATGTAAGAGCACTGAGCAAAAACAACTGTTCATGTTACTAATTTTAATGAGATTGTGGTAGCCTAGCATATAAACTCAGTTTTTAAAGGTAGGCCTTTACAACAGCGTCATTTAATCAATGGAACAGCTAGGCTAGGCCTTCCATTTCCGACTTGGTCCTCCACCAAGTGAAGTATGTCATCAATAAGATAATGATAATAATGGTTCATGACTAAATGAAATTCGGTTAAAAGTCCTAAATGTTTTACATCAACCGGGCTAATGAAAACGGACAGATGAAATGAGTGTCTAAGCATAGATATTCGGTGTAAAGGAATACGGATGGTGTTAACTTCCTACAGCCGTACTACTAGCTATATATAATGGCAATGGACCGACTGGGGTTGGGGAAGACGAACAATGAATATGAGAATGATTATGAATGACTCCAGCAACAGCCACCGTGACTTTGAATAAGCCTACACATCGAATATCGCTATTACTATTGCAGTATTGTATGTCCTTTATCCGTAACCCATTATTTCAACAGTAGCTTATTTCTGTTCGAGTTGAATCTCCGTTTTCTACTAAAATGCACTTGTTACCCATTAAGGCTCCTTTCTGGGCTGCCATTGTGGAAAGGGTGATAACTCCGTGGGCTCAAAACCAATGATTGACGTCATTGCTTAAAATTTAATTAAAACCAAAAAGAAGTCCGGTTCGATTTTTTTATGCTTTCTTCTCCTTTCGGTGTAGATAAGATAGTATTATTGTAGGCCATCAATGTTACGTTACAGTACTTTTAAATACACGCCTGTGGCCTTTTCGAACGAAATTCATAGCTTTCTTTTTATGCTTTCTTCTCCTTTCGGTGTAGATAAGATAGTATTATTGTAGGCCATCAATGTTACGTTACAGTACTTTTAAATACACGCCTGTGGCCTTTTCGAACGAAATTCATAGCAGTTACTGAGTTAGCGAACCTTTATCCCTGAACCTTAAAAGGGCCCAGGCCTTGGTTTGGTATGTCATCTCCCGTAGGACCAAACTTTCGCCTTCTAAGTCTAAGAGAGAGAGAGAGAGAGAGAGAGAGAGAGAGAGAGAGAGGGGGAAAAACGACCTGTTTAAAGACAGGAGGTGTCACTACTGTTACTATGGTAATAACTAATTCAATTAACAATCTCATTTAAAATTTATAACGAAAACTAATGAATTGGAAAAAAGGAATTTAAATAGGCTATATTACCGGGTAGCGATTTTTAAAAATCCTTTTTATTGAGCATCATGGGCTGTTGCAGATGTGAGAAGTTGCTTGTGAAAGTGAGGGGGCTACAATTCTTTTTGAGAACAGCTGCTGTGTGGGCATTTTCTATCCTTTGTAGCACAGTCATAAGTAAAATTCAAGTATTAAAGGGGCGGGCAGGGCTGAAGGGGGGGGGGGGGGATCACCACCCGAGCTGTGAATTTATGAGACCAAGTTTTTTTATACCAGTTTTTTGTGTAGATTCCGAATATGGGTGGTGAGGGGGGCGTTTTCGAGATATACAATAGGCGTGTGTGTGTGCAGATGGGGGTGGAGAGAACGTAATGTTGGCATACTATATTAATATAAATTTCTAGGACTGCCCATCTTTAGGGCCTAACTAAGTGTTTATGATACCTGAACAACATTTCTAGGAATGCCCATCTCTAAATAAGTGTTTGTGATGCCCTGGACAACTGTTTGATTTATGGGATTGGGGTAGCAGGTGTGCGTATGAGCTCGGTAAAACATTACTTTTTAATTCCACTGCACATCTCTAAATATGTGTATAAGATTACCACTGTATGGGGGGGGGGGGGGTGGAGGTGGCGGGGTAAGATAAATTATTGTGGTGGACAGAAAGCACTTGGTTCAAAATTGACCCGAAAAGTGTTTTCTCGTGTTTTTCGTTCAGTACCAGTATTGTCATTAAAAATGTTAAATTATAATGGTACTTTCGAGAGATCTGGAATTTAAACATACAAAAAACACATGTTCGGATAATATCTTCTTGATGGCTGATCAACAGCTCGCATGTATTCTTTTTGGATATGCCTCAGATACCCATTCACACTGTAAATCTTCATTCCAGCCTTGCATCGCAGGGTCATCTTGTTCGATTATTGCGTTTAATGTGCAGCAAAAGACTACCCAGGCAAGATGGTAATAAAGAAAGTTTTGTTATTTTTCTTCACAATTAAAATTCCTCCAGAAGATCTTTCTTCGAGTGTCATCTACAGAATATGTCAGTTTTCGCCGTACAAGGTACAAACATTTTTATACGCCCACATTTTCATGTGGACGTATATTGTCGTCGCCCCTGTTCGTCCGTCCGTCCGTCCGTCCGGACGTCCGTCCGGACATCCGTCCGTCCGTCCGTCCGTTCACAATTGTTTGTGAACAGTCTACAGGTCACAATTTTTATCCGATTTCAATGAAACTTAAAACATAGGTTTATCACCCTAAGATCTCGGTTCCTTTCGATATTGGCATGTATCGGACTGTAACTTCATGGGTTATGGCCCCTGATTGTACGAAAAATCACGTTTTTTAGCTTGTGAACAGTTTAGAGGTCACAATTTTGAACCGATTTGGACGAAACTTGAAATGCATGTTTATAACCCAAAGACCTTGGTTCCTTTCGATATTTGCGCCAATCGGATCGTAACTTCCTGAATTATGGCCCCTGATTGTCCGAAAAATCGCCCTTTTTAGCTTGTGGTCCCTCTGGAGGTCAAAATTGTTATCCGATTTAAAAAACCGTTTGATTATATCACCGTTTCATGGTTATGAAGGTTGAGTTCGAATTTCGTGAAAATCGGACCAAAATTGACGGACAAAATGGCCGCCATTTGTACGCGAATAGTGTGAAAATATGTTAAATCAAGGTTGTGAACAGTGTAGAGGACACAATTTTGAACCGATTTGGATGAAACTTGAAATGCATGTTTATAACCCAAAGATCTTGGTTCCTTTCGATATTTGCGCCAATCGGATCGTAACTTCCTGAATTATGGCCCCTGATTGTCCGAAAAATTGCCCTTTTTAGCTTGTGGTCCCTCTGGAGGTCAAAATTGTTATCCGATTTAAAAAACCGTTTGATTATATCATTGTTCCATGGTTATGAAGGTCGAGTTCGAATTTCGTGAAAATCGGACCAAAATTGACGGACAAAATGGCCACCATTTGTACGCGAATATTGTGAAAATATGTTATATAAAGGTTGTGGACCTTATAGAGGTCACAATTTTGAACCGATTTGGATGAAACTTGAAATGCATGTTTATAACCCAAAGATCTTGATTCCTTTCGATATTTGCGCCAATTGGATCGTAACTTCCTGAATTATGGCCCCTGATTGTCCGAAAAAATGCCCTTTTTAGCTTGTGGTCCCTCTGGAGGTCAAAATTGTTATCCGATTTAAAAAAACGTTTGATTATATCACCGTTCCATGGTTATGAAGGTTGAGTATGAATTGTGTGAAAATCGGACCAAAATTGACGGACAAAATGGCCGCCGTTTGTACGCGAATATTGTGAAAATATGTTATATAAAGGTTGTGGACCTTATAGAGGTCACAATTTTGAACCGATTTTGATGAAACTTGACATGTATGTTTATAACCCAAAGATCGTGGTTCCTTTAGATATTTGCGCCCATTGGATCATAACTTCCTGAATTATGTCCCCGGATTGTCAGAAAAATCGCTTTTGTTCGCTTTTGGTCCCTCTGGAGGTCAAAATTATTATCCGATTTAAAAAAACGTTTGACTATATCACCGTTACATGGTAATGAAGAGAGAGTTTGAATTACGTGAAAACGGGACTAGAATTGACGGACAAAATGGCCGCCGTTTGTACACGAATAGTGTGAAAATATGTTATATCAAGGTTGTGGACCCTATAGAGGTCACAATTTTGAATCGATTTTGATGAAACTTGACAGGTATGTTTTAAACCCAAAGATCTTGGTTCCTTTCGATATTTGCGCCCATCGGGTCATTACTTCCTGAATTATGTCCCCTGATTGTACGAAAAATCACCCTTTTTAGCTTGTGGTGCCTCTGGAGGTCACAATTATTATATGATTTAAAAAAAACCGTTTGATTATAAAAACCAAACAAATTCTAATGATTTTCTGATAATTCCTTAATATGCGACAATTCTTGTTGACTGCCCGGACAATTTGGCTGCTGTGTGGGCGTATGTTTCGTTGCCTGGCAACCTATTTTTTTCTAAACCAGCAGTTACGTCACCCCTGCTCTTTAAAAATTCTTAGAAAGTTGTTATTATCTTGAAAAATAAAGACAGATCTAGTCAATACCACTGAAGCATATACCATAGGCCGAGATATACTCGACACTTTCAATACTAATCTTGATCGGATCAAAATATATCACGATTAGTATTGAAAGTATCGAGAATATCCTAGAAGTGACAACCAACCACGAGGACATCTAAATAGCTTACCTACTCCTCTTCGCATTTCAAATTAATGGACGTGCTGAAAAATATTGTATTTTGCATTCTTGCTCGGACGAAATAGTCATCCAATCATTCTCTGGCAAACGATGATCCAAATATACAAATTTTGATCGATAATGAGACGGGTAAAGGACGAAAATATCGCGAAAGGCGACTTACATCAGTAGATGAGGCTAGAAAAAAAGATTTTCTGGGTGAAAAAATAACAGACTTTTCTTTATTACCACTTTGCCGTATACGTGGTCTTTTGCTGCATGGCTGGAATGAAGATTTACAATGTGAATTGGTTTCTGAAGCAAATCCAAATATTTATCTCAGTCATATGAACTTTTGATTTTAAAAACTTCTGATGAGGACTATGAATAAACTAATAACTAAACATATCTCGGAGTTGCTGTGCTTTTGATTTACATTCCCAGATCTATTGAAAAGAACCATTATAATTAAATATTTTGAACGAAAACGCTAACGAGATACTACTTTAAGCTCAATTCTGGAAGAAATAACTTCTGTCCACAAAAATACATGTTGTCACGTCCACCCCCTCCCTCCTCATGGGATCCCACCCCATCGTCCACCCACACGCAATGGGAATCTTAAAAACATATTTAGAGATGTTTCATCAAGCTCTTAGACAATCATCATTTAAATCAACATGAACTCATTTCCCGCCAATTTTATTCTCACTCCATCTCTCCATACGCATAGCTGCTACCCACAACCCATAAATCAAATAGTTGTCCAGGGGCATCATAAACACTTATTGAGAGATGGACAGTCCTAGAAACTTATGTTTTATTAATATTTAACTTGATCACCATTTATTTCAACATAATGACACCCCTTCCCCTCCACACACGGACACCTACACTTGCTACCCCCACCTCCCCAGATATCAACACAGTTGCCCAGGTTATCATAAAGATGGGCAGTCCTAGAAATTTATGTTTTATTAATATATTATGTCAACATTACATTCTCCCCACCCCCACCACACACGGCTATTGTAGACATTTGCCCCCCTATATCTCGAAAACGCCCCCTCCAACGCCTGATCACCACCCATATTCGGAATCTACACAAGAAACTGGTCTAGAAAATCTTAAGTCTCATAAATTCACAGCTCGGGTGGCGACCCCCCCCCCCTCCCTTCAGCCACTGAACTAATACGTTTCAACGCAAAACATTGAGTTATTCAGAAATGAGGGGGATTATTTGTCCGAATGGTTAGCGTGTGCATGTTGTATCATAAGATGTCATGAGTCAGCTGGTGTGGTTTTGATTCCCTGGTTGTATGTGACAAGGAGTAGGGTCTTCCGGTTACCACAGCAAAACAGATCTACTATGCAAGCGATTTATTAAATTAAAATTGAACCAGGTTTGTCTTGAAATGACCTATTTATACGTTGAGTGGACATCAAACTCTGTGTGTGTGTTCAGAAATGAATGCTAGATATTTTTCACAGGTTAATGATACCCATCTAAAGAGTTTCACTCTTCAATCATGACAATCACATACCACTACAACTTTAGTAAGTGTGGGGTACTATTGTAACATGGATGTTGTGTATATCTGTAGATCTTCAGATAGTGTTATAGGCTTTGAAAAATGATACAAGGGTTGAGATTTAAGCAGTTTTATTCACTAAAATATATCAGGTATCCTGTTAAAAAATAAATATCATCACTAGAGCCCTCATCAATAATTAAAATCCGGTATATATTTTAAAACAGATCACTTTTATGAATGTTTGAATACTATCACATCCTTTCTACAACCCTGCCTTTCAGAAGTTCATGTAATTTTAATCTGATTGTCAAAACCCAATATTCCAATTTGTAAAACGGAATAACCATTTTGTACTCATTTTGGAGGCAAAATAAAATTAGAACAATACAATGTACATCCAAAATGATTACATATTTTTAATCTATGCAAAAAGTCACTCAGAACAGACATGTTTGAGGGGTATAGGTCATTTAGAAGTTATTCTAAAATCAATGTGAAAAGTCAACAGCCATTAAAACTTCACAGGCGCGGATCCAGGATTTTTTGCAGGGGGGGGGGGGTCTAGGTTTGATAATTGCTTAACCAATTGCACTCAACCGATTAATTTGGTAAATTAGGTTCAATTTGGTTCATTCTGACGTATTTCCGGAAGGTAAATTTCAAAATTACAGGTCTAATTCGCCAATAAAATCGCATAAAAATTTTTCAAGCCTGAGCAGGGGGGGGCCGGACACCCTGGACCCCCCCCTCTGGATCCGAGCCTGCTTCATCACCGCACAAATTTCAAGTGCCAATTAAAAATACAAGCCATCAAATACGCAGCATTGACTTTAATGTATTTTATAGTCTAGTCGGGTAATTCAAGTTTTATTATGAAACTTTTCAGAATTTTAACCTGTCCCACATGACCAAAATTAAGGTGAAAATGGGTATATTTTGTTTCTTTTCAGTGTCACTGAATTTCGAGAATGAATATTTGGAAAATTATATATCAAATCGACTTAGAATCTTTTGTAAATTGATATAAGTCAAACTGACATTAACTATGTCAATTTTGGAGTGTATACAATATTGTGACTTTGCCAGAGGTTTTGGATATCCTGAAAATAAAAGTGAATAGTTCATTTATTCCACATTTTGCCACCCGGTGGCACGAACAGTATGCTAATGAGTGTGATGCTAAATTCATAATCTACACCAAAAGTTGTCTTAGATTACAAAGTTCTATTCTTATTAGAAATGTGAGTTTAAAGCATCCAAAAACCTGAAATAAATTACCAAATTTATGATCCGTTTGAGATCATGTTCCCACCATTGATCCAGTTGATATGGAATGAACCAACATGCATCGAAAACCATTAAATTTACTCCAAAAACAACATACACATTATTACAATGCAGGAGGATAACATCACATACAAACAAAATAAACTACTGTACAAAGATATTGTAATCAATAAATAACAAGTGAATGGATACTGGGATGCAACCAGCTTCTCTCCTAAGTATGTAAAATATCAACAAAATGAACCAATTTGTCTTATATACAGATCACATGATAAAACATAATAAATATATTAAAAATATCAATAAATAAATTATCTATCAAAGTCAACAAATTTGTTCATATCTTAAAACAGATTATTACAGTAAGCACAGGAGGACCTCCCTATACACAAAACAAAAACACATAAGACAAATCTGTGGACAGAAACTACACAGCCATTGTAGTAAGCAATAAACAAACAACAACGGTATATATATATATAACAAGCCAACAGTGAGGCTGATGTCCCCCGCCGAAATCCCAAAATAAATAGAAGACACATATTAATTAATCGCACATTTATTTTTTTCAATGATTCAAGCAATCAAACTGTACACGAAGTGTCATCCAAAAGTGTTTTATAAAGAAAAATGCTAAAGGCAGACAAAAGGGCCCCTCTGGCCAAGGGAAAGGGCCCTCGTATCCAAGTCAATCGTTTCTATACACTGTTACTGTCGAATCGATTACTAAATGAGAATGCAGTCATTGTATTGGCATAAAAATCATCAATCAAGATGAACCTAAGTTATCTTGTCCCAAAGTATCAACCAATCAAATTGCTTATCTCTGCTTACCCTAAGCGGAAAATGCTCATCTTCGAACTCCATCAAGGCATTGACCTAATAAGCATATACACCAAGTTTGAACATTTTAACTCAATTAGAAGGAGAGTTATTGTGTTCCAAAGTCTCGACTACTCTCGACCAATCAAATTGCGTATCGCTCTGCTTACCTTGAGCAGAAAATGCTCATTATCGAACTTAGTCAAGGTATTACTGTAATGAAACTATACACCAAGTTTCATCACTCTCACTTAATTAGAACTAAAGTTATTGTGTCCCAGAGCATCAACCAATCAAATTGCTTATCTCTGCTTACCCTAAGTGGAAAATGCTCATCTTCGAACTCCATCAAGGCATTGACCTTATAAGCATATACACCAAGTTTGAACATTTTTACTCAATTAGAAGAAGAGTTATTGTGTTCCAAAGTCTCGACCAATCAAATTGCGTATCGCTCTGCTTACCCTAAGCGGAAAATGCTCATCTCCGAACTCCATCAAGGCATTGACCTAATAAGCATATACACCAAGTTTGAACATTTTAACTCAATTAGAAGGAGAGTTATTGTGTTCCAAAGTCTCGACCAATCAAATTGCTCTGCTTACCCTGACCGGAAAATGCTCATTATCGAACTTAGTCACTGTATTACTGTAATGAAACTATACACTAAGTTTCATCACTCTCACTTAATTAGAACTAAAGTTATCGTGTCCCAAAGCATCAACCAATCAAATTGCTTATCTCTGCTTACCCTAAGCGGAAAATGCTCATCTTCGAACTCCATCGAGGCATTGACATAATAAACACATACACCAAGTTTGAACATTCTAGCTCAATTAGGAAGAGAGTTATTGTGTCCCAAAAAGTGTGACGGACAGACGGACAGACAGACAGACAGACAGACAGACAGACAGACAGACAGACAGACGGACGGACAAACCCATTTTAATAGTCCCCCAACTTTCTTCGAAAGGCGGGGGACAATTAAGAGAATGGATCTAGGGGCTGCTGTAAGTGTGAAGGCCCTATTTTACAGGCTTTACAGATCATATATTATACACAGATCTTATGATCAAACAGTAATAAATGTATTAACAAGTGGTTGCCAAACAAGATACGCCCACTTTTTGCAATAGATGACAAATTGGCATGTATCGGACTGCTAATCCTCTCATTGTCTCAATGCTTCACATTGAATTTGAAAATATTTACCATTACAATTTAGTCTGTCATACACATGCTGCCAAAGGCTCAGTTTTAAAAACAGTGTCTTTATTGGTCAAGGCTATTGCAAGATTTGCCGACATTGTGCAATAAATGGACAAAGAACACAGAAAAACAATAGGGCTCATCCTCTCATTGTTCCAATGCTTCACATTAAATATGAAAAAAAAGAAACAGAGAAAAACTGATTCAAGATTAACCATTATAATTTAGTCTGTCATTTTGTTTTAAAAATAGTGAGGTTAATGGTCAAGAGTATGGCATACTTTTAGTTACACACACTGAAAATTCCCGGAAAGTTTCCCACTCTTTGCAACCTGATAGTATTTGTGGGCCTTCCAGATGTCACAATTTTCATCTTCTAGAAGATCCACAACCTAAAAACACAATTTTTCGTATAATCAGGGGCAATAATCCAGGAAGTTATGGTTTGATATGCATCAATATCAAAAGGAACCAAGTTTCATCAAAACAGAAAACAATTACAACCTCTGGTGAGTCCACAAGCTAAGATTGCACTTTTTCGTCCAATCAGGGGCAATAGTCCATGAAGTTGCAGTCAGATATATGCCGATTTGTCAAAATTGGATAAAAATTTTTACCTTTAGATTGTCCACAAACAATTGTGCAGAGGCAGGGGTGACGGCATAATACATCCCCATGAAATTGTGGGTGTATAAAAATATCAATAAATAAATTATCTCATCAATCCCAAAAAATTTGTCCCCCATTTTAAAAAAGTTTTGACAACATATATCAAGGGCAGTTTTTCCATGAGTTTTGATTCGCTAACACTTCAATTATTTTTTTCCCTCTTGGTTCATTGTTGAGCCACCATTTCAAAGCTGTACTTGGAGTAATACCTTGACTTACTACACTGGTAAATCTATATTTATTAATGACTGTGTGGCATATACAAGAGGTTAAAAATATTCCATTACTATCATTTTCAAAAATCTTTTGTGTTACTTTCATTATTGCAGTTTGTAAGTCTTTTGTCACATCCTTTTCCTTTGAACTGCATGGACTGTTTGAAAACCAGCATCCCACCTTTAAAGGGGAACTTCCATACCATGTGTCAAAGTAGGAATTGAAATAAAAGGTAGGTGTTTGTGTATATTTTATATATACTTCAGGCATAAAACACTGCCATTTATCTGTTTCTGCTCTTTTATCTGTGCACTGTCTTAAAAACAATGCATCTGTAAGAAAGATTTCAAACATTGTACTTCATTATGTTCTTATTATGTTATACTTGCAGAGTCACATTTCCAAAATTTACAGATAACTAGTGAGTTCATACAAATGACATAATCGATTTCACAGTTTTATTTTTAGAAAAATAAATACAGAGGTAGCACCTTGCTCATAACAATAATAATGGATTCTTTAAGTCTAAGTGGCTTTACATTTTGATAGTCATTTGGAAATGAGGGTAATCTAGAAAAACTTTAAAAAAAATAGGTTGCCAGGCAACGAAACATACGCCCACACAGCAGCCAAATCGTCCGGGCAGTCAACAAGAGTTGTCGCATATTAAGGAATTATCAGAAAATCATTAGAATTTGTTTGGTTTTTATAATCAAACGTTTTTTTTTTAAATCAGATAATAATTGTGACCTCCAGAGGGACCACAAGCTAAAAAGGGTGATTTTTCGTACAATCAGGGGACATAATTCAGGAAGTAATGACCCGATGGGCACAAATATCGAAAGGAACCAAGATCTTTGGGTTATAAACATACATGTCAAGTTTCATCAAAATCGGTTCAAAATTGTGACCTCTATAGGGTCCACAACCTTGATATAACATGTTTTCAAACTATTCGTGTACAAACGACGGCCATTTTGTCCGTCAATTCTAGTCCGATTTTCACGTAATTCAAACTCTCTCTTCATTACCATGTAACGGTGATATAGTCAAACGTTTTTTTAAATCGGATAATAATTTTGACCTCCAGAGGGACCAAAAGCTAACAAAAGCGATTTTTTGGACAATCCGGGGACATAATTCAGGAAGTTATGATCCAATGGGTGCAAATATTGAAAGGAACCAAGATCTTTGGGTTATAAACATACATGTCAAGTTTCATCCAAATCGGTTCAAAATTGTGTCCTCTACACTGTTCACAGCCTTGATATAACATATTTTCACACTATTCGAGTACAAATGGCGGCCATTTTGTCCGTCAATTTTGGTCCGATTTTCACGAAATTCATACTCAACCTTCTTAACCATGGAATGGTGATATAATCAAACGTTTTTTTAAATCGGATAACAATTTTGACCTCCAAAAAGACCACAAGCTAAAAAGGGCGATTTTTTGGACAATCAGGGGCCATAATTGAGGAAGTTACGATCCGATGGGCGCAAATATCGAAAGGAACCAAGATCTTTGGGTTATAAACATACATGTCAAGTTTCATCCAAATCGGTTCAAAATTGTGTCCTCTACACTGTTCACAACCTTGATATAACATATTTTCACACTATTCGAGTACAAATGGCGGCCATTTTATCCGTCAATTTTGGTCCGATTTTCACGAAATTCATACTCAACCTTCTTAACCATGGAATGGTGATATAATCAAACGTTTTTTTAAATCGGATAACAATTTTGACCTCCAAAAAGACCACAAGCTAAAAAGGGCGATTTTTTGGACAATCAGGGGCCATAATTGAGGAAGTTACGATCCGATGGGCGCAAATATCGAAAGGAACCAAGATCTTTGGGTTATAAACATACATGTCAAGTTTCATCCAAATCGGTTCAAAATTGTGTCCTCTACACTGTTCACAACCTTGATATAACATATTTTCACACTATTCGAGTACAAATGGCGGCCATTTTGTCCGTCAATTTTGGTCCGATTTTCACGAAATTCATACTCAACCTTCATAACCATGGAACGGTGATATAATCAAACGTTTTTTTAAATCCGATAACAATTTTGAACTCCAGAGGGACCACAAGCTAAAAAGGGTGATTTTTCAGACAATCAGGGGCCATAATTCAGAAAGTTACAATCCGATGGGCGCAAATATCGAAAGGAACCAAGATCTTTGGGTTATAAACATACATGTCAAGTTTCATCAAAATCGGTTCAAAGTTGTGACCTCTATAAGGTCCACAACCTTGATATAACATATTTTCACACTATTCGCGTACAAACGGCGGCCATTTTGTCTGTCAATTTTGGTCCGATTTTCACGAAATTCGAACTCGACCTTCATGACCATGCAACGGTGATATAATTAAACGATTTTTTAAATCGGATAACAATTGTGACCTCCAGAGGGACCACAAGTTAAAAAGGGCGATTTTTCGGACAATCAGGGGCCATAATTCAGGAAGTTACGATCCGATGGGCGCAAATATCGAAAGGAACCAAGATCTTTGGGTTATAAACATACATGTCAAGTTTCATCCAAATCGGTTCAAAATTGTGACCTCTACGCTGTTCACAAGCTAAAAAACGTGATTTTTCGTACAATCAGGGGCCATAACCCATGAAGTTACAGTCCGATACATGCCAATATCGAAAGGAACCGAGATCTTATGGTGATAAACCTATATTTTAAGTTTAATTGAAATCAGATAAAAATTGTGACCTGTAGACTGTTCACAAAAAAATGTGGACGGACGGACGGACGGACGGACGGACGGACGGACGGACGGACGGACAGGGGCGACGACAATATACGTCCACATAAAAATGTGGGCGTATAAAAACCCCAGATATTCAAACCCATTAATTTCTAACCTGCACAGACAGTGGAATTATAGCCTGTCTTGTAAGCTGTAGGTAGGCAACAGGCAGAATGGGTATATTTTAAAATTTCAAATATAACATTTTACAATTTTATTTACCGTACTAGGATAGAAAACCCAAATGGTGATAATAACAGATTATGACAAATGGACAAATAATTAATGACATTTTCGCACCTAAAAACAAAATGTTATATTTTGCTACAACAAATAATTACCTTTAATATTATGAAGTTCAAATGTATTTTTCAGCATATTTTTCATCAAAGGTATATCTGTAGTTGACTTTTGGTCAAGGAATAAACTACCATCAACTACATTCTTAACTGTCGTCACTGTTTTAGGTAAAATTTGTCGTAGATGATCAGCGTGAAGTAAAGATGCCAGTCCACCTGCTGTAATATACAATAAACTGGAGTGTATTTAGAATCCATGGGACCATTTTCTAAATACAAAACTCTAAGTGTTAGTTTAAGTAACTGTGCATGAATTGCATTTTTTGGAAAATATCAAATTTTTCAGGGCTTAATCATCACCAATATATACTTACCTGTATATGATTTAGGAACAAAATCAAAATATCAATGCTAAATAATATCCAATCGGGTTAAAAACCAGTCCATCACTTAGATTCCTTGAAATGTGAAGCTTACGGTGAGCTTGTTTATATTGGGAACAACATATAGAATCGAACATTCATTTCTGTAGACAAGGTGATACATAATAATATCTTAATACTGCATTTGAATGACCAATTTGTAATCAGTTACATTGAAGAATAATAGTGAATTTTGAATGTCTCTTTTTCAGGCAGCATGTAACACATTTTAAGTGCTTTACAATGACACAATCTAATTAAAATATAGATCTATATTTCGTTTCGTTTTTTATACTTTCGATGGCCTACACTCATGTAGATCTAACAAGTTATAGTGGGAGCTCACGTTCTATGACGTCAGGTATCAAGCACGGGACATTTGACCCGATAACGTCAGTAATTCGTTAACCAATTAGCGACCGCCATGCTTTTTAAAATCTACTTTTCTTTTGTTTTGATTTCTATCCACTGGTAATATCTACCCACAGTTCCACGCATGAAAAGGTCAAACGGTCGATTCGGCAGACCATTTGATTGGCTGACCCCTCATTTCAGGCAGAACACAAGTTAAATAACAAGTCCTCCAGATCCAAGAGTAGTAAAGACAAGTAAAAACGAAATTTTGAACTATAAAAAACGAAACGAAATTGGATCTGTGTTTTAATCAGATTGACAATGACAAAACCTACAAAACTTGCCGATTACAGACCAAATGGGTCAAAACAAATAACAAACTGTTTATTTTTATTGAAGATGAAATTTTCAATATCTTGATTTTTCATTATCTGTTTGTAAACTATTTTAACAAGAATGACTAGCTCTAATAATTGAGTATAAGCAGATTAAAGTAACAATCTGATAAAAACACAAATCCTATTTCGTTTCGTTTTTATTGTTCAAATTTTCATTTTACTTGCCTTTACTAGGAACTGAAAGAGGTGTTATCATTGACGTGTTCTGAATGAAAGAAACGGTCTGTTACGGCAGGCTTTTGGTGTGTTTTGCACAGAACTATGGGTAATTCACTTGTAACATCATGGACTGTATATATACACGGTCCATGGTGACATCAATGCTGATTGGTTAATCAAATATCTGACATCATGGGATCAAAAATCAATAGGCTTCTTCATCTCATGACCTAAAACACTGTGTATAAATTAAAAGTCAATCGGATATTAACTTTGGCCTCTAGAGCGTCCACAACTCTGGTAGTTATTATCGGAAATCGCTGAAAAACAATAGGCTTCTTCGTCTCATGACTTTAAATACTGTGTATAAATTTAAAGTCAGTCGGATATTAACTTTAGCCTCTAGAGCTTGTGGACGCCGGACGGACAGATGGAGGAGACGATAATATATGACCACATTTCAATGTGGGCGTATAAAAACGAATCGAAATATAGATGTGTATTTTAATCAAATTGATTAAAGTACCTGTAGTCTCATTACTTAAATCTCAAATTTGCCAGAAGAAGTTAAAGCTTTTTTGGGAAGTAACCATCTTGTCATCCTTCTCATGTCAAATATGAAACTTTAAAGAACTTAATTATCCAGTACTAACCTGAAGAACCTGTCAACAATACCAAATCTGCCTTCCCTATATTAGTATTCTTTAATAAATGTTCCACAATAATCTCAAAAATAACAGCACCACGGAAATACAGATCTTTACCAAGATAATTTATTGGTTTACTGAGATTACCTGTAAAAACATGTCATTATGCATTGTCATGTAGTTCATATAAAAACTGAAGGCCAGCGGTGTCTGCACACACCAAGAATTATTTGAATAGCCAATGATTAGTGGTACATTTTACAATAAAGATTGTCCTGGACATTTTGTCTGTTATATGAGTGTACTGTGTACTACAAGCAGACAAACTGTTGCTGGCAAACCGTACATCTGCATGGTTTGATTCAGGACGTCTTTGATGGATACATGTACCACTTTCTGTACTGTTTGTTATATAGAATACCCAATGGCCACTGTGTACTTGTAAACTCTAGAATAAATATCACCAGGGGTAAAAGTATATAAGTTATAACTGAAATGAATCTTTAGTACTGGTAGTGGTATTATTGGACTTGTGGAATGAAGGAAATACTGACTTGATATTGTATTGTACATTCTGATATTTCCAATCGAATTGGGATACAGTTTTCATAGTATGTTAAAGTAATGAACAAACCCGAAAAAGAAGATCCATCACAATAGAGAAATTCCACAATGTTCCACTGATAAAAATCAGGATTTGTTTTAGGATCAGATGACATTAAACCTTGAAGTTTTCTGGTTTTAGCTTCAAACTTTGAGGAACCAAGCCGTGTTTTACTTCTGTAAATACATAGAAAAAATGCATAAGATGTAATGTAAATGACATTATTTTGTATTTCACAAATTTTCAAAATGCAAGAATTATCTAATAAAATAAATTATGGCACACCTTAATGTTGTAATAATACAACCATGCAAATTTGATGCAAATCAGTCAATAAATTCATCATTTGCTTAGTGTCTACAAAAATTGTTAATGGAAGACTAGGCCACATATTGGCCGGTGCATAAAAATTGAATGGACAACATTTCAGCAACTTCTATTTCAGTGATTTTAAACACTAATCCTGACTTTTCAGATCCTACAAGTACAAGCACTGCAGTAAAACCCTTTAAACCTAATTAACCTCTGTGGATGTAACATTGGTCTACAAATAAGATTATACTGGTACCTTGACTCACAATCTCTTACAGAACTACACCATGCGCCACTTTCTAAATGTAGGATCCATTTCTTCATTGTTGGCACTTGGCCTTTTAACATAAGTTTGCAATTTTAAATTGATAGGCTACTCACACATTCATATTTTATTTATTTTCCATAATAAAGCTCATTCCAATTATAGATACATTCCCGGGTACAAACTGGGTGATTTGATGATATATTTGGATTAAAAACATATTCAAACTTATTAATTTATCATAATTTTGCTTCAAATCCTTCTCAAAACATTGCAATTGCCAAGGAATGCCCTGCTATAAAAATTGATCAAAAGATGTCATGTTTGTGTCATGTGACTTACCTGTTTCTGTACCTATAGTAACGGCAGCAAAGACAGAGGAGAATTCATTGCATACACAAGACGATCTTATCTGTAATTGCTGACTATTTATTACAAATAACAAATTGTCAATAAATTCTCGGATTATCCACTGGCTGCGGCTTTTTTTGTGATTTTAATCTCAGAAAGTGTTGTACATATAACTCTTCATAAAGTTTATCAACATGTACACAAAGCGTTCAATGTTCACATGCAGCTTTCGACGTCACGCAAGTTGATATTCAAATCGTCGGGCTGTCGATAAGGTGAACCCTTACACTATTGTCCTGTATACGCCCCATGGCCATGAGTGTTTTTCAGGTTATTCAGTATTTTTCTAGTAAGATTGGATCTTTCCATATATACCAAAATTGACATACTTTTGTAGGCAATAACCACCTGATAAATACTTTTTTGGGAACCTATCTTTAAATTGAACTAGCATTATATGAAGTCAAGTTGTACATCAAATATTTGAAAATTCAAAATAAATTTAAGTGCTGAATTAGTTAGGTTTACAAACCACATCATTTTACAAGTAGTGTACACTACATTAAATCAAATATATATTTTACAATGTACAGTATTCATACTTACTGAGTTTTATATTATATGCTGGTGGAGAACCATCAATACAAAATGCTTTTCGGGGTAATATCATACTTTGGGGTAAAACAACAAATTCGGAATCATATGATGGTAAAAGTTTTAGGACTGTAGTACTTTGGTTATTAACTTTCAAATCAATCATATTGGTAATGGCTCGTAGAAGAAATAACACTATTATTAACAAAAAAAATATCAGGAGTTTGATTTTTCCTGACATTTTGTATCCAACTGAAATATATAATAAACACCTTTAAAACATAATAGCCAGGTTTCAAAGTACCGGTAATAATAACAAGCGGTTGAAATATTCACATATCCTCGGTCATCATTACTCAAATCATTAATATAAACAGCATAGTCTCGATTATCCACTTGACTGATTTAATTATCAACGGCCATTAAGCGACATATAGGATTTTAATTCGCCGACATCGAAGGCTAGCCTTGACATCAAGAGTTCATTATGGTCTGGATATGTTAATTAATGTCTAATTATTTAGATAACATTTCAGGCCTAAAGAAAGACCTGTAATAAGCAGATTTTGCTCTTGCATAATGCTATTTTAATCACACATTTATTTTTTTAAAAATATATCCAGCAATCAAACTACCGGTATACCGTGAGTTTCATTACTTTCTATCAGATAGAATCAAGATTATCTTGTCCCAAAGCATCGACCAATGAAATTGCTTAGCTTCAGCTCGAAATGTTAATCATTGACTTGGTCAAGACATTCACCTGACGAACATCTACATCAAGTTTAAACATTCTACCTCAATTAAAAGCGGAGTTATTATGTTCCAAAGTCTTGACCAATCAAATTGCTCACTATCGAACTTAGTCAAGGTAATTATATAATCAATCTATATTCTGAGTTTCATCGCTCACACTTCATTAACCAAAGTTACAGTGCGCCATAGCATCAACCAATCAGGAGAGTTATTGTGTTCCCAAATTTCTGCCAATAAAATTGCTTATCGCTCTTGTTTACCCTGAGTAGAAAATGTTTATTATCGAACTTAGTCAAGGTATTGATGTAATGAAACTATACACTAATAAAGTTTCATCACCCTCATTTAATTAGAACTAAATTTATTGTAACCGAAAGCATCAACCAATCAAATTGCTTATCTCTGCTTACCCTAAGAAGAAAACGCTTATCTTCGAAGACCTAATAAACACATACACCAAGTTCAAACCTACTAACTCAAATAGAAGGAAAGTTATTGTGTTTCAAAATTTCAGCCAATCAAATTGCTTATCGCTCTGCTTACCCTGAGCAGAAAATGCTAATTATCGAACTTAGTCAAGGTATTGATGTAATAAACACCTACACCAAGTTCGAACATTCTAGCTCAATTAGGAGAGAGTTATTGTGTTCAAAAGTCTCGGCCAATCAAATTGCTTATCGCTTTGCTCCCCGAGCAGAAAATACTCATTATCGAATTTAGTCAAGGTATTGATGTAATGAAACTATACACCAAGATCCATCCTTTTTGTCAACAACAAACCATAGTTCATAATACTCTTTCTGTAAATAGGTTTTATCTCTCTGGGTTGGTTTAACTTTAGCTTTAAAAATACAGCTCTTTGACTTTCATGGATTTCATTAAACAAAAGACTAATAACATGACCGTCTGAAAATAATCTATAGTCTTCAAATGACTTATAGTATAGCCCTTTTACTTTTTTTGCCGTCATACTCAGACATGCTAAATATTAAGTAATTAAAAATGTCAATTAAACCAAATTCGGGAATACTACTGAAGTCAGGGATCACGGTGGCTAAGTCACAAGTGGATAAGGCGCTGGTTCGCTAGCCTGGAGGTCTGGTGTTCGATCCCTGATTGGCCGAGACAGTTCATCTCGATTTTCCAGCGTGATTTCCCCTTGTCAGTGATGCAGAAGAAGGGCCTGACATGGACAGCTGCCTAGTCGTTCGGATGGGACGAAAAACCTAGGCCCTGTATACACATTGGAGTGCACGTAAAAGATCCCTTGACAGTTGGAATTCGATATAAGAGTAGGCACACTGTATGGCATATGCTCGTCTTCCATTAGCCCAGGTTAGGTGCAAAAGAGTAGGACGCTAAACACCATTTCATTTCATTTCATTTACTACTGAAGTCTTCTGTATAACCATTTATTTTCAGTGGATCAAAAGTTATATAGGTAGAAAGATTAGCCTGTTGTAACTTATTTTTTATTACGTCTGTTGTGGAATCGGACGAAAGATCAGGGTCAGTGGGTAGCCTAACTAGAGTTTATCGGCTGCACCGGCAATATCAATTAAAGCTGACTTATTATATCCACTCACCGTAGTTCCCCTCTCGCGCAGATAGGTCTGTAGTTCGGGTAAATCAAAATACAAAAACGATGGCTCATGGTGGTTTATAAAAGTAGATGACATAATGTAAACAAACGCGTAGCTAATGACGCCATTTCTGCAGACGATGCCTGGTCTAGCTCTCAGCGCAAAGGGAGATAACTCAGAATGCCCCAGGTGACCTAATTGGCAAATGGCTTATTGCTTATCTCTGCTTACCCTAAGCAGAAAATGCTCATCTTCGAACTCCATCGATGGGTATTACCATAATAAACACAAACACCAAGTTTGAATATTCTAGCTCAATTAGAAAGAGAGTTATTGTGTCCTAAAAAGTGTGATGGACGGACTCTTCGAAAGGTGGGGGATAACAATCGTCACATCCTAGGCTGGAATTCAAACCAAATGGCTGCTCATTGGCATAAATTACGATGTCATTAAAGTCATTAACAGAAGAGCTGTCGGAATAGTTCTGTTTTTACGTTCGTTTTAAATGATTGTTATAAAAGTGAGCTATTGGTTCTTAACTCAATATTATTCCGTCTCAACGTTACAAACACTGTTACAATATCCAATATTTCATACACAGTGAACAATTTCAAATGCAGTAGGTCTACAAGGTCTAAAGCACAATTTGTAATGAGGTCCCCTAGATGAGGCCCAACCAGGCCCAGATCCAGGATTTTGTCGAGGGAGGGGCCATACATTGGAGTAAAGGGTGCAGAGATAATGCAAAAATCATGTTTTTATCATCCTACAACAGTAACAAAGCAAACGAAAACGAAAATCAACTATGTCACACCGGGGCTTGGGGGGGGGGGGTGCACGGCCCCCTGGGACTCCCCCTGGATCCATGCCTGCCAACATCAGTGCGTTTAAGTGAAATGGCAAACCAAACTAGTGATGTATAGACTGAATAAACCAATTAAGCCTGAGCAACTGCCATTCAATTTGCACTGCTCACTTAAATTTCAAAGAATAAAACTCAAAAAAAATTACTGAAAACAATTTAATTTGAATGTGAATCAGTTTATACAATCATATTGCCATAATAATAATATGTAGACGTTTTGACCCATTTTCGTCCATTTGTTTTAGGTTCAACACAAACGGGAGAGTGAGCTTGATCCTTTAAAATTTCTCTAAATCTAGTATATTCACTTAAAATCTTAATTAAATTTCAAATTATGATCACATTCACAATCTTGAGCCTTGAGAAAAATAGAAGCTTCAATTCTTTTCAATGATTAATTGATATTTCAAAATTGCAGAATTCTTTGTGATATAAGCAGTTCTAAAATGGGTAAAGTTTGGCTTTCAATTAGGGTCTTCTATATATCATACTAGTTCATAGCAGCCCTGGCCTCTTATAATCAGTATGAATAGTTTATAAAAATTAAAATGGTCCCAATACTCCCAATTTGAATTTCTGCATCCCTCTAATTAGTCTAATCATGAAATTAATAATTAATCCAGCCTCTGATAACTCGAAGTTCATTAATATAACATATCTGAACTACAAATAATACACTTACTACTGATACCTTTCACTATTCTGAAATACTGACTGATAATCTGTCTACGTCATATGGGTTTCAACAATCGATTCAAGATTTTCTTTTTCATTCATATTTCGACGGGTACCTGTCTGAATAAAATCAGAGTTGTCTCCCTTCAATCGTATTGGATATTTTGCTAAAGTTTGTTTTTCTTCATTCAAGGTCACTTCAGTTATCAAATTAGTTGTTTATTTTTACTCTAATTAATTTTATTTTGTATCAGATATGAAAATACAATCAGGAGAATAATCACAATTAATATCTTATGAAAGTTTATGATCGAAGTTTTGTTTCCATTTTTGGACCGTACCGAGTCCAACATGGCGCTTGTGAAAGTGACGATGTCGATTGAGTCGGAGAAGAGAAACATTATGAATTCCAAGGCCTCGCTATTGTGATTCAAGATGGCTTGTCCATTCAGGGAGTGGCATTCCGTCACTACATATGCAAATTTAAAAAAGAAACTTTTTATAACTCACAAATCATTTGATACACGGAAGTTCAGTGTGATTACATCCAACTTTGTTTTGTTTTGATTGTTGAAATCAAATATGGCCGACACTTCAATAATTTTACAAACTATTATGACTTTTATAGTTGACACGTCAACGAAGATCCTTTATCATTTTGATTAGTTTAATATCTTATTGTGGTTTCTTGGAGTAAGTAGTAAAATGGAGGCCAGATATAGAGAACTATTAGAACTTCACAGGACAAAGTTTGTCCAATTAGTTGAGGTTGAAAGACTCTATCCAATTTTGCATGGTGGATCTGATGGATTATCACCAGCTGACATAGCAGAAATTAATAAACACTCTTCTAGAGAAGACAAAGTTGAAAAACTGTTGAGTATGTTGCCTTCTAAAGGAAATCTTGCGTTCCAAAGTTTGTGTTTAGCATTGGAGACAACCTATCCTCATTTATTGACAGTGATGTTTTTAGGAAGTAGCCAAAGATTGGCACCAGGTAATATTGTTAATTCAGTAATTATTTATAACAATTGAAGTATAGCTTGTACACTTTGCATGTTATATTTGCTTCCTATTTATAATAGTTCTAAGGAGGATGTCTACTAATCCCTTTTGGAACTGTCTTTGAGAGTGGATGATGTCCACTGACAGTTCCTATTCTGGCTTATATAGCTACAATATATATGAAAATACCACTCTTCCCCACCTGTGTTCTAATGCTATTTTGGAATCCTTACCTACTATTTTTCACCTGACCTTGATTCTACATTATTGGCCAAAGGAATCATTTCTTGCCACAGCTGAGCTGACGCACATCTATAATGATTCAACACTATTTTCAAGCAGAATCCTGCGATTAAAACAGTTTAAGCGTGCACAAAATACATTTGAAATGAGCAGCTATTGCGAGACTCAAACATGCGTGAATCGCATGTTTATATTATCGCAAAATTGTACTTTAAAATGGTGTTGAATTGTTATAAATTTGTGTCATATCTAGTGTGAAATGATTCCTTTTGGCGGAAAATAAAGAATCGTGGTGAAAAATAGAAGGTTAGGGTTCTAAAACAGCCTGAGAACAGAGGTGGGAAAGAGCGGTATCTTACCATTTTTCATATTGCAGCTATATACATGTAAGGCTGGATGATATGAACTGTCAGTGGACACTGTCCGCTCAAAGAGAGTTCCAAAACGATTTAGCTGTCTACATGTACATGTTGCAGCTGTGAGGCTTGAACCTCCTAGCCCAGTGGTGGAAAATGGATTGGAAAGTTTTAGGATTTTTTAAGCATGATTTTCCCTTTCAAAGGGTAACATTTTCAAGGCTTAGAATTGTAAGTTACAAAAAAGAAAAAAATAGTAAAGGAGACTTAAATAAATCCAAACAACACGAGTTTCTGGACTGTTTACACATTGTGACATTGCTTGCGAACAACATAAATATCCCCATGTTACCGATCAAACTGTTAGTGTAATAGTTTACCAATTGACTACAATCCATTGCACAATAAGATATTCCCATAATTAAAAAATCTTTTTGCATCATGTGCAAAATTATTCTCATGTCATCATTTGCGAACTCATCTCATTGATCATGTCAGAGACGAAACGAGTCTGGATTTTCAGATGTGATGTGAAAATTTTCCATAAATCCACACCAAGTGCCCTAAAAAAATTATGACATCTTTTAGTCGATCCCATCAAATTAAGATCTGCAGTAAATTGATATTTTGTACCTCCATATCAAATTGGGGGGTTGGAATGGCCTAGTGGTCTAGAGTGCCGCGCTTTCGACCTCTAGCTGGCTGGTCACCTCTGGCTTGCGGCTATGGTTTCGATCCCTGGTGTGAGCGTATATGGCATGGAGGCGGGTGCCTTCTCAACCTCGTAGGTTTCCTCCGGGCACTCCAGTTTCCTCCCACTGCTAAAGACCCCTACGCGCAAGCGAATTATTGAAACAAAATTAAACCATGTGTTACTCCTGAAATGACCTAGTTTGTGTTGAGTGGACATTAAACCCCATTTCTCTCTCTCTCTCTCTCCATATCAAATTATTCATATTTGATATTAATTTGATAAAAATGTAACAACAATGAACAATGCATGCACTTAAAACAAGGATCTACTGACTGTGACTGACAGTACAGGAAATGTCCCATTTTGGTTGGTCAAATTCATCTAAAAAACAAAGTAGCACTTCATATTCTACCATGAGAGTTTTTTAGAATTAGAAATGTCAATACTGCATGTCATGAGTTACATGTATCCTATAAAATCTGTAGTCTCACACTTCGCAGGGCATCAAAAAAGATATTTGTATTGAATAGATGTTGGCTACAATGTCGCATTTATTTCCTCTTTTAGGGAATGGAAATACGCATTAAGGCCCAGGGTGATTAAGAATAAGATTAAATTTCTTTAATTAATAATAGAAAAAAAGCACACTGAATTTTTGTTGACCGTATGATTATTATTTTTTTATGGCATACAGTACATGTACTGTACATATTAGTGTACGTATGGTACATATTTATGTATAGCAATTACGTAATCCATATGTAACTAAATAATTCTCATGTCTATGGGTGTCATTCAGGACTAGGATCGTAATAATATACATGTAATAGTATAGCAATGCATTTAATAAAGAAAGTGTATTTACGTTTTGACTAAATTGTTTTCAAATTTTAATGGTCATCAGAAAACTTCATAAATTATTTGAATAATGCAAGGAATTATGTCAGCATATTCTTTCCATAACTTATAACACGATCCAGACAGTGTTGTATGCCACGGGTAAATTTCAGTAGGTAGATGTCCGCTGTTCTCAATGAGTAGTCGTAATTTTACGTCAATTATTAGGCCGTTACGTCATTTCAACCCTTTTGCTCATATTATCTTTATTTCTAAAATGATGAAGGACGGAAATCATTAACGTTGAAATTTACCTATGGCATGGCAGGTAACATGATATTCGGCAAGGTGTATAGAAAGGATATGTTGACATAACTAGCTACTTGCATTATTTAAAAAATTATGATGCTTTTCTGGTGATCTTTAAGAAGATCCGAAAAGTGACAGACTTCATATTATAAACAGCTCAGTCAAGTGAGTCAACTTTATTGCTTGTGGGTCTGTTTTGTTTCCTGCAACCCATCCGATCATTACTAAACTTAAAATTAAACAATAATCTGGAAAAAAATATTGATATAATATCAGATTCATCAAATCGCCACTTTACATTACAATGAAAGAAGTCATATGTTTTCAAATGGATATCAATTTCCATATTTATTTCATTGTTACATATAAAAAATGAAAAGGGTATTGTAGTGTATGTAAATATTCTAGCAGTGTACACACTAATAGAAACATTTCAATCAATGAACTGTATGGTAACCAGACATTAATGGTTGTCATGTTAAAATATTAATACAAATATGTTAAAGATCAATAATTTTACATACCATTTTATCTAGATTTACTGGGGCAAATACAACAGTTACGCTTGCATGTACGGTACATGTGTAGATATTATTTTGGTAAATATCTTCTATTAGGTTCACATGTTGATTTTTATTGAAAATGTTACATATATGATATATTAATATTGACCAGGTGTGCATATTGAATTATAGATATGTACATGTATATATTGATGCATATTTTCAAAATAGAAGGTATATATGTTGTTGGTGTAGTAGGGTACATGTAACATATGACCTGTGGATTTATTATGAATTATTCATTTTATTAGCCTATCAGTGTTTGATTGTTATTGCAATTTACCTTAAATTGACATTTGTTATGTCAAATTTATCTATCAGCATCAGATTGATGAAGACTCAAAATAGGTATGGTATTGTCAATGTATGTGATAATGTGAATCTTCAATCAATATAGCTACATTAGTATATGTAGACAGAAATTCTTTATATCTGTGTTCTGTGTAGAGGTGGCTAATTGGCTATTTAGACTTAATATACAACCATCCATTATGCCACACCCTACTGTATGTATAGTGTACAGTACATCAGTGTCGAAAGAATGGTGGAAGGGATTCCCCTTTCAATAATTTTTTTTCTTTCTACAATACAATTAAAATTCATCGATTCACATGCTGGTTGTCTACGGTAATCATTACATATTTTAAGAAGCATAATAAGGTGAAATAATAATTTTCAATTTGACAGTTCCAGACCTTCCAGCCAAGATCAAGCATTTTGATTGAATATAAATCATGAAGTCTGAGGCATGTCCTTGCATTACTTCACGCCCCCCCCCCCCCAACCCATGTTTATGACTGCCCAACTGACCCTATTTTATAGTCAAATTGCTGACTCTAAATTATATTCCTCATTACATACATTGTAGATAATGACAGGTCCTATAAATCAGTCTTGCTTTGGTTTCCTGCAGGGCCATAGCTCTGCTCCCTTGCAGAAAGTAGGATGTTAAATCCCTTTCATTACATTTCCTGCAGGCAAATTCTGATGCTAATATTTTGGTATTTACCTACCATACAGCAGTGTGATTTGGAATTATTTTCCAAAATCTTTTTCAGTAATTAAGCTCGGCATTATTATCGTATCTTATACAGTAATTAAGCCAGAGATGTAAGGAAATAAATCATAATATACTTTACTGTATTTAAAGTGCCTGCAGAACATTTCTTGGTGTATGACAAGTTTGAGATTTTATTTATCAACCAACTCTTTCTTACATGCAGAAATAAATGAATATAATTCTTTGGTATAGATTTCACTTTTACCGAACCTGATTACATTACAGCGTAGTGATACATCATGTAAAGCGATATCACCTAGGAGATATCGCAGTAGATTATGTAATTTATCACACAAGCGATATCTACTGTCAAATATGTTTTTGGGTGATAAAACTATTTAAAACACTCAATGTCAAAAATAAAATATATAATATATTGGAGCATTCAACAAAATCAAAAATTATGCCAGCCAGTATACTTTTAACAAAATGGTGCTCTATCTTTTAATATTTAGGTGTAACCCTCATATTAATCTTCAAGATGACCTAGTTTGTGGATGTTAAGATTCATTTCTATCTCTGATTTACTGGATATGATAATTAGAATGTCATAATATCAGTAGCACAACATCTTATATTGTTCTTATTATCAACATACAAAATAATAGTTGTTCTTTTAGGTTAATGATTGATTAAAACTGATAAAGTATTTAACAGTATGAATACTGATTTTACAATGTCATGACTTTTAATTGAGATTGTGAATTTATAGAAGGCTTGAGTAGTTATCTTTTTTTCCAAATATGTATAAAAATAAAGCTGGTTGGTTCTTCAGCTTCAGTTACAGTTTTGTGTTTTATCAAACAGATTGATACATTATGAATAAAAATCATATATCTGCGCTCATTTCATACTTAGGTATTCACTTTTTTTGTAGTGTATGTTATGTGTCTATCATTGACAAAATACAACTAAATTGCAAATATTTATTTTTTAGATCAAAGATCAACAATGTCTGATTCAGAAGAAGACAGTGTTAGACGACCAATATTACAAGGTAAGAGATCCTTGGGTGATGTAGAGGTTGTAAAGTTCACATAGATTTTTACTGGGTCCAAAGGACTTTAAATGTCTTCAAATTTTTTGAAGTTCTATTTATGTGATTTTATGTTGGCAGTTTACATGATGGTGGACAGAGAGAAATGGGGTTCAATGTCCACTCAACACAAACTAGGTCATTTCGTGACTAACACATGGTTCAATTTTATTTCAATAATTGGCTTGTGCATAGGGGTCTTTAGTTGTGGGAGGAAACTGAAGGACTCAGAGAAAATTCACAAGGTTGGACAGGCCACCTAAGCCTTGTCATGTACAACCAAGGGATCACCTATTGGTGGGAATAGGACACAATAACTCTGGCAGAAAATGTCTCTCATGATATGGATTACCCTTGTCAGTTTTGCAAGGCAGCCCCAAACCAAGGTCATGTCACACTGCACGTCATACATGATTGTCTGCCCGCATGTGGGATGCTGTAAAAAAAAGTGGAAACTTTAACCTCACATCTTTTGACTTGAAATTTGTTGATGTTTTGGAACACGATAATTCTACTTCTAATTGAGGAGTAGTATGCTACATTGTGCATCAATACCTTGACCAAATTCGTTAAGCAATTTTTGCTCAAGATGAAAAACGATTTGATTGCTCGATGCTTATTAATCAATAAATGTGGAAGTAATTTTATATGTGTCATCTCTGTAATTTGGGATTAGTGCAGGGACACGAGTCTTACTTTTGGCTACAGTTTATTCCTGTGTATCTTTTGGGTAAAGTAAGCTGTAAGAATATACAAAAATATGGATTTTGAAAATCACTAATTTATGAACATATTATTGAAGTAGATTACGTGAACATGTATGAAAGATTTAGTACATACATTGTATGCTGAGAATCCTGTACATGGAGTTTTACATAAGTTGAATTTTGATAATACGATCCATTTTCATTATTTTCTTTACAGATTCCAGCTCACAAGAATTCCGAGACCATTGGAAACCAGGAGCTGTGATATCTACTGTACAGTTTGAACCACATTTAGAGAATTTCCATGCCACAGCAGATCATCACAATCAGTCATCAACGAAAGATATACAATCTTCCTTCTCACGTTTCACTAAAGATTCCCTTAAACCTGAACAGTCCAAAAACTATGAATGGCTTAGATCTCAATGTGAACATGCTATAAATGAACTGCAGTCAATGAAACAACAATATGCAGAGACTATGAAGCGCTGTGATCAAGCCGTAAAAGAAGCGGAGCATTATCGTGGTCAAAATAAGTCCTTGTTAAGTAAACTTAGTAAAATATCTGAAGATAAGAAGATGGTAGAATCTCAGAATAATGAGTTTAGCTCAATTAAACAACGTCTAGAACACGAAATAGTCAGATTACAAGAACTGAGAGAAGAGGATAAGCAAGAAATGGAAGAAATGCGAAAACAGCAGAGAAAAGTAGTGAATTCCAGTGGATCAAATGAAGTTTTAAATGAAATGTATGATACAGCCATGCAGAGGTATGATACATTAAAAAGAGACTATGATGCTTTAAGAGAGCGTTGTGAGCAGACATCTGCTACTGAAATTACCACAGAAAATCAAATGGAAATTTTGACTGAAGAAAATCTCCGATTAAAGAAACGATGTGATGAACTAAGTAAGGAAAATAGCACTATTTTAAGTGAAAGTGATGGAATAAAACAACAGTGCACTTCAGCCATTCGTAATTGGAACAAGGCTCTTCATGAAAATAAAGCTCTTAAAGAGGCACAGTTAATGGCTCAGAAGCAGAGAGATGATTTACTTGTAGAGATACATCAATCTCGAGCTAAACAAATTGGTATGAAGAAAGAAGTTGAAAATATTATTCATGATCGTGATAACTCGCGTAAAGAATATCAATTGGTTATGTCCGAACGTGATGTTGTGCATAAAGAGATAGAACAATTACACGAAAAACTTAAAATCGCTTCTCAAAAAGTGGAGCTGTTAGAAAAAAATAAGCGTGAGACTGAAAATGAGGTAGAAACTTTGCGACGTGAGATTCGATCAGCTCTTCAAGAACGTGATAAGGCTAATAAGGAGCGTAATGATATCTGTGGACGTAAACAGGAATTGGAACACGAAAGAGATGAATTCTGGAAAGAGTTTGATTCTATGGCAAGAGAAAGAGACATAGCGAAAAAAGAGCGTCATGAAGCTTTGGAACATATAGATATAATTATTAAAGAAACCTATGAAAAATCTCAGAAAGAAAAGGCAGAAGAAATTAATAATGCTTCAAAAGAAACAGAAATTCTAAGAAAACAGATGGAGAAAATGAAACAAGATCTCTCAGGTAAGTTTTTTGGAATGGTTAATTGAGCTGAAGCTTAAACTAGAATTCTCATGAGAAATTTCGAGAGATGGAAACTCAGACAACGTCACAAAATCGATTCCATTTTGATGGCATTATCTACTGTAGCCTTTATGATTGACATAAACATATCCTACTCTATTCTTAACTGATGATGGATTTTCGTCTTGTCAGTTTAGAATGCAGTATAAAAACAATTATCAGATATTTACTTCATTGTTACATCATCCACATCAATAGCATCAATGATAAAGATCACACCATCATCTTTTGATTGCTTTATCACAGTATATCACAGTATTCATTGGAACTTTTTCTTGTCTAGATTCCTTCTCTGAAGCTGATATTGCAAAGAAGCGTCGAGATTGGGCTTTTAGTGAAAGAGATAAGATTGTGCAAGAGAGAGAAAGTATACGTACATTATGTGATAATTTAAGACGCGATAGAGACAGAGCTGTTAGTGCTCTAGCTCAAGCTCTTAGAGACTCAGATGAAATCAAAAAACAGAAAAATGAAGCCTTTAAAGAACTCAAAGATGTGAAGTAAGTGTTCATATATTTTGACATATATTTGTTATTGATAAATGATAGAAAATAGAAACAAATTTAATTCACAAAAAATTCTATATCTGCAGTACATTAAAACCAAGGGTGGTTTGGAATGGTACCCCATGCTGAATAAAATAGCAAAAATGGAGATCTACATTTTAGCAGTGGAAGTGTTAATCATTTAAATAATGTTTCATCAGACTATTTCTTATTCATTTGAATATCTGTTGAAATATACTGCTTTCTTCAGGGGGACCAACAATCCAACATATTTGTTGAGTTTTTTCAATGTCAGTGGAGTTACATGTTCCACTGATTGATTGATGGGTCTTGATTATCGTGACATTTTTTTTTAGAAGAAACATTTTAGACAGCCAAACAACTCAACAATTGTTTTAAGAACCTTGTATTAGCAAAAAGAAAATACGACTAGTATTCTGTTCTCGCCTACACTATGATCGGCAGAGATATAAATTCTGCTTAACTAAAAAATGCAGCTCCAAATGTTAAAGTTAATAGAATAGCAAATTGCAAAATAGAATTTTCTCAATTTGTTGTCACTACTGACAAATATTTTTTTCAATGCTTCATTATTTGATAGATGTACAGTAATTATCACACCCGTGGCATCAGAGCTTTTATATATTTTGTGCGATGAGAAACGAATCAAAGGCCTACATAAATTAATAAAGAATTTATAAGTATATTATATAAGCAAAATTAAATTATTATCACAAATTGACCAAAATTTGAGGGGGGTCACAGTGGCTAATTGGATAAGGCGTTGGTTCACTAGCCTGGAGGTCAGGTGTTCGATCCCTGCATTGGCCGAGAAAGTTCATCTCGATTTTCCGGCGTGATTTCCCCTTGTCAGTGATGCAGAAGGGGGGCCTGATAAGGACAGCTGCCTAGTTGTTCGGATGGGACAAAAAAACGAGGTCCCGTGTACACATTGGAGTGCACGTAAAATATCTATTGGCAGTTGGAATTCGATATAAGAGTAAGCTGTAGTGCCGCTGCCCGGGCAAAATTTCCCTCATAGCACACTGTAGGGCGTATGCTCATCTTCCATTAGCCCAGGTTAGGTGCAAAAGAGTAGGACGTTAAACCCCATTTCATTTCATTTCATTTCCAAAATTTGATGATGCAATGATTTCATTTTGAATTGTGTTTAACATTTGATTGGATTTTACAGGGAAAGATTTGAAGTTATTGTTGAAAAAGAAACCAGAAAGACGCAACTCAATTCCATAGGTCACAACCATAGTCGAGATTCAGCCATAGATGCTGATTTACAAGAGTGGGAAATGGAAACATTGGATATTGATTTGGTAAGCTCTCACTTATTTTCTGTAGTGTTAATTCATTGACATGTGCAAATTGAAAAGAATCTTCAGCTTGGTTCCCACAACCAGAGGTAGAATCGACAAGGCTGCCAACAAAAATGAACCTAGTCATTCGGATGAGATAAATAGTCAAGGCCAGTTATATGAATTGATAGTGCACCCAAAAGATTTGTAATTTGAAGAAAAGCAAGGCTGAATGCTACTCTCTGTGCAAAATTTCTGCTTAACATGGCAATGGTAGCCATAGAGAAGAAAAGGATAATATAGTTTTAGAATAAATGAAAAAATGAGTTGGCAGACATTAAATCCCTTTTATAAAACTATTGAAGACATATTTGATTAAATTATCCTTTTAAAGATTAATCTGATAGTATTTGATTTGTCAGTTGTTTTATTGTAGCAATCTGTTGAAGGAGAAGAAATTGGTGTAGAATTAACTGGTGGTAAAGATGATCCACAGTTTACTAATGATACATCTGTTTATGTCTCACATATCACTAAAGGTAGCATAGCTGACGGTAAACTCAAGTAAGTATTTATAGCTTTAAGAAAGATAATCTGATTTATGTTACTTGTCTTTGATCACCATCTTTTTAATTTAATCTTAGATGTAAAATCTGTGCAAGGATTGATATGATTTATTCAAGTATATCTACCAAAACAATTGCAATACACTCAAACCCTTAGAATCAGATAAAGTATTTCAAAACACAATGACATATTGGAAATTGTACAGTAACAGGAGATACAAAGATACGAAATGAAATAAAATGGGGTTTAACTTTCTATGTTCTGCACAGACTAGGTGAATAAAGACTAGCAGACGCCATGCGGTGTGCTATGACGGAAAGTTTGTTATCAATTAAATTCCAACAGTCAACGAACAAAAAGATACAGAAATCGATTTTATTTTTTGTATTAAATTGTTCTAGTAACTTGTTTTCTGTTGATAGCAGCTGATTATTTCTCTGATATTCTAGGGTAAATGATACAGTGCTAAAGGTTAACAATATAGATGTCAGTAATATAGAAAAACGAGTAGCTGTCCGAGCTATACATAAAAGTACAGGAAGATTGAATATGGTGAGTATTATTGTATATAATATTAATATAAAGATTTCATTTGTCTTCTTCCTTTGATTTAACCCATAGATGTGACTTTATATTACATTTTTACCTCATGCCTTACTTGCATAGAATGGAGTTTGAAAAGACTTATACTTGGAATATTAATTATAAGATTCACTCAACTAAGTTTGGACATTGACATTATCTGTGCTAATTTAATTTGATCCTTTGAAACACAGTGAACGACTTTACTTCTAATGATTTTATATTGATCAAACTTGGATGGAATATAACATCATTATGACAGTTACTGGGTCCTCAAAATTAGGTTTCTTTAATTACAACACCTAAAATTAGTAAAAGTGGGCACCACAGTATTTCTTTATATTCCACACAAATTGAATTTATTCATATTTTTCATTAATAGGTTGTGAGAAGAAGGAAATCAACAAGTGCTAGAATTTGGCAACCATTGCAACTTCTTCTATCATGTCAAAAAGGTTAGCAGTTATTGTATTGTTTAGAAAACTTGTTCATCCAGCCAGATGTAGATAATAGGGCTGTTACAATATATTAATCCCACGGTACAATACGTATCGCGGTACGATAAGTATCACAGTCCAAAACAGGTACATGAGATTTCCAGCTTGGCGACACGTTGTCAAATTATTAGCCTTTATTAGGCTTTTGCTTGAGGCAAATGTAATTTCATTGAGACTTTGCAATTTAAAGCACCAAACTGAACTCTGACATGTATACTGCAATATACTGTCTCACAGTATATAGTTGAAGCCCTAGTAGATAATAAAATACCTAAATCAGCCATTTTATCAGACAGTTAATTTCTTAATTGGACAGTCAAAATATTTAATGGTGAAGGGGGGAAGGGAACATTATGTTTAATTAGTACAGAATAGAAAAAGAAGACTGTTTGAAGATAATACATTTCTTTATTCTAATACATTATTAAAACAACTTTGTCTCCTGGCTAATAGAAAACTAACCTGTCTTCTCGTTCATCTGAATATTTTCTATGATTATTGTATTGAAATAGAAATAAAAACACTGGATATATTGTTTGTAGTAAAGCTGATGTTAGTTAGTATATATAGCTGTAGAAGATGACTGTGATAAATGATATATGTTATATTACAGAATGTGGTATACATATAGAACAAGGTTTATTTATATGTGGTGTATATACAGGAGGTATTATAGCTAAAGATGGCATGTTACCTAGTGTAGGTGATAGAATTATACATGTAAGTAAAAATACGTATATAAATTACCTGTTTCAAACATCCCAGTGTTATGATTAATACAATCTTTAGAATTAATAATCTAAACTGCACTGAATTTAAGTTACAATATGTTTTAAGAGGCTTACATTTGTTTGAATATGGCTCCAGTACAGTTAATCACATGTATGTTTATTGATTTTAATTTCTTCCATATAAACCGATAGCCCATAAATGATAGTATGAAGTCAAAAAATGACTTTGCCAGAAAATAAAGCCTGTACAATTATTAATCTGTTCCTTTACTTGCCATGATTAATGCATTCAGGTATAACAAATACAGTGCAACCATTTGGATGGGACAATATTGGAATGAAAATAAACTCTGCTCTCATTTCTGGAATTGCTCGTAATGTAACAGATGTTAATCTTTACCCAAGTAAAATGTTGACCTATTCCATTAAGATAACTGTACAGTATTAGTAATAACTTTGATTAAAGGTATACATTGTCTTTCCTAGATAAATGGTAAATCGGCTGATTCTCTGACAGCCAGGGAAGCCATGAAACTTCTAGAAAAATCCACAGAACCAGTTCAACTTGATGTGAGACGACAAGTTTCACCTGTTAGTTCGGCTGGTTCCTCACCAACTCCTATCAGTCAATCTGTGATATCTTCATTATCAGAACAACCAGCATCCAAGATGAGTAAATCAGAGTCTTTGCCCTCCCATGGCTCTCACTGGGATACGTCTTTAGATGGAATTCAAGGAACTGGAAGTAAAATTTTAAGGAGTAGTGGTTCTCAAACAGACAGTTTAGACAGTATAGGTCCAGTGCGTCGCCATAAAGAACGCAACCCTGACACAGAAAAATCTAGACACAGTGTTCATGTGATAGGTAAAGCCTTTGAAAAAATATTTCGGCCCCGCAATCATGCTCATGACAAGAATAGTGATGGTGAGGAAAAAACACATAAAAAAGTTAATAGTAAAGGCAGAAATGAAAATGTGATTGCCGAGTTTGGTCCAGTTTATGAGAAAGAGGAAGGAAAGGAAATAAAAAGAAAAAGAAGCCATGAAGGTGAACAAGAGAGCAACAGTGGAACATGGCCCAAAACACGTGGACAGCATATGATAAATATGTCTGGTGCAGCAACTGTCATTATGCCTCAAAAACGAACTAAAGAGCGACCTTCAATCAAAAATATCCAATTTGATCCCATTCCTGATCATTCAATGCCAAATGACTTGCAAAATACATCAATGAGTTCTGACGTGAGTGTATCAAAATATCAGACGATGCCATGGGACTTTGAGGAATTACCGCCTTACATTCCTGTTAGTTCCTTGCCACCACCAACTAATATTGTGAATACCAAAGATAAGCCTTACATACCCTATGGTACTTTCTCTAATAATCATTATTCAAAAAACTTATCAACTCATCCATCCAGTGACTTATATAATCTGCCATCCTATGCCGATAAACCTGCAAGGCTTCGTCCATCTTCTGGCACTCATAAAAACAATCCTCAAAATCGACATTCTGCCTTACCTAGTCATCATTCAAATGGCCATCATATTAGGGAATTTCGTCCAGTCTCAGCAGAAGTAACTTCACCAAAAAGAATTGCTGACATTCCATCAGACAAATTGAGTGCTTCAACAAATTTTGTCGAGAACTCCATTCCATCTCACTCTAATCGAATGGTAGGAAGACCCAATTCCTTTCAACATACAAGGTAGGTGTTTCATGATTGCATTTTAACCTTGTTGCTTCTTTATGTGTGGGGGGGGGGTGGCCTAGTGGTCTAGAGTGCCGCGCTTCAACATCTAGCTGGCCGGTCACCTCTGGCTTGCGGCTGTGGTTTCGAGCCCCGGTGTGAGCGTATGTGGCATGGAGATAGGGGCGCCTTCTCAACCTCGTGGGTTTCCTCCGGGCACTCCGGTTTCCTCCCACTGCTAAAGACCCCTATGCGCATGTGAATTATTGAAATAAAATTAAAACCATATGTTAGTCCCGAAATGACCTAGTTTGTGTTGAGTGGACGTTAAACCCCATTTCTCTCTCTCTCTTTATATGTGTATGTTAAGAAATAGATATAAAAACAATTTCTATTTATATGTTTTATACAAGACCACATTGTTGTCGTTTGCAAGGTTCATTTAATAAGCAAGCATGAAAATAATACCATTAATTAGATATTATTTTACTATTTATAGTGCATCAACACATAGCCAGTCTGTATGGTGTAATAATGTTACAACATCACCCACTACTAGTGGTTATTATAGACCTAGTCATCATATTATATCTCCTAGATCGGATTTTGATCTAGAAAAACTGCCCTTTAACTTTGATAGACTGAGTACTCCTAGTCCTTCTCAACATGTAAGTACTTGTTCATAAACTGTACATGTATATCTACATTAATTTTGCGAAATGATGAAACATAAAGTATTGGTAACTTATGTTGATTTTATTATTGCGGAACTCATTGTCAATATATTTCCAAGCTGTAGACCAGCTGATAGAGCAGAAAAAATAAAATATATGTACAAGGAAAAGTAGAATATTGAAATCTTATATTCTCCAGTAAATCTTCTTTCTGATTAATTTTATTCAAAGAATTTTTATAAGTTGTCTAAATTATGACCTAACTCTTTGTGACATTGTCTTCTAAGGCCTATAAATGGAGAAAAAAGGACACCTGGTCGGATGCACATCCACAAACAGCTCTTGAGAATGCACTTTAATCATTACAGTATATTAAATATTGCCTAGAATATCACAAGAAAATCAATGTTGTTATGGCTAGACATTTTGTCACATTTAATTACATATATAATGTGAATATGAATGTTATATTATTTTACAGAGTAGTATAAATCTTGATCGAACAACACCTACACCAAGCGATGATATGTTTCCTAAAGCTCATTCTATTTCACCATATGGTGGTCGACCTTTATCAGAGATTGACTTCAATACAAGTTATCCAACATTCCATAAACGTCCATTAGCTTTAGAGAGAATACGGATTCCATCTAATACAAGTGTAGCAACAAAATCGGGTTCAGTAGAAATAGGTACTTTATTCTCAGTTCTCATATATTTGAAATTTTAACAATCTTCATAATTCTAAATGGACTTTCTAAGATTTCAGATGCTATCATTATTCTAAGTTAATATAAGCATGCAAATCAAATGCCAGAATGCAAAGAAATGTCCCAATTACCATGTTTCAAATTAGAATACTGAGTCGTTCTTAGATAATTGGCAGTTGGTGTTACATAAGAAATTTTTTGATTTTAATTCTATCATATAATTGATTTGATCATCTCAACAATCATTTACCACAATAATATTTTCCCTTGCCAAATATATAGATAGGTCTATCAGGGAACATGGTGCAAGCTTATAGACAGGCTTACTCAAACTGAAAGTTTTTATTTCTTCGAAAGAATATAACAGTACTGCCTCAAAGAGCTGGTCAAGAAGTGCTCCCATTTATTCAGTGATGTATATCTAAAACTTTAAAACTATTAACTTAAATATTATATTGTTGAGCAAATATTGTATTGTCGAGCAGTAAACCAAATGTTATTTATTTTAAAAACACTTTCATTTGACTAATAAACAGAATATATTTCTTATAGTTTCTGACAGAAGCAGTGCTAGTTCTCCTTTATTTGTTTTTCCACATGAAGATTACAGTCGGTCTAGAAAGTATGTTTATCTTTTACCTTAATAAAAATCATGTTTATGATTTATAGATTTGAATCAGATTTGGCTACCTTATTTTTGTATGTGGTTCATAAGAAATTTCCTTCCAATCTAAAATAGTTAGAAAAGCTGAATCAAATAACTATATTGTAGAATTCATATCTTCCATTCTGCGAGGGAGATCTTCAGAATTGACCATGGTCCATGTTAAATCTATTTTAGTAAATTCAAGTATGTGTTGTTTTAGAAAAGTATGATCAGTTATATCTTAGGTCGCATGAAGTCTGTTTCTTGTTCTTCACGGTCTTGATAAATAAAAAGCCACTTAAAAAATTAAAAAGATGTTGATGCGTAGCCAAATACTTTCTCCCAAATAAATAAGAAGAAAACATTTTATAGGTTTTCCCGAAGAACAGAATATCAAATAGATGTGGCCTTTAACTTAAATTATGCTTTATATAAATAATCATACAATCGGTTTTGAAAATTGATGTGGCCTTTAGCTCAACTTCATATAAATAATCTAATCAGACAATCGGTTTTAAAATTGATATTGTTTTTTTTTTTATGTAGACCTCAACTCCGTGAGATAAGAACAATACATATAGAGAAATCAGCTGAACCAGTAGGTTTTCAGATACAACGAGGACCAGAAGGAGGTATATTTGTATCTTCTGTTGGAGAAAATAGTTTAGCATCTGATGCTGGAATAGTTGTTGGTGACCAGTTATTAGAGGTAATTACATAATTTGATTTAAAAAATTTCTTTTGAGGGAGGCTATGTAATGAAATAGTTATCAAAGTAAAGTTGAATATCGGTGGTATATCTTGAGGAACATCTTTCTAGAATTAAACAAAGTAATCGAGGTGATTAACTTGATTACATGTGTTATTGTCTGGTAATATTCAATAACTGAGGATAAATATTCTATTTATTTACCTTTCTTTATGTTATCAATATTTCTCAAAAAACTTTTACATAATGTTCTTTTTGTCTGATTATGTGTAACCCAAGGAATTATATTTAGATTATAGAGATTATTTGAAGTAAATAATCCTGTGATTTCAGGTTTGTGGGATCAATATGAGAAATGCTACATATGAACATGCTGTTACAGTATTACGTCAATGTGGTAATAATTTAACCATGAAAGTTGACTTTAATCCGGATAGTAAGTATTTAATATGCTATTAATACAAACATTAAATTTGTGTAATAATTATCGCCTAGCACAAATTTACTTATTCTTCGATACTAATCCTTTATTGTCCATCAGATTATGAAATGTACATATTTTGTGATGTTTTGGTATCTATGGATGAATAATCAGTAAAAACATATGTGTTTCTGACAGGGTTCTTAATTTCAAAACAAACTCTTTTTAATTGAGCCAAAAGTAGATTGATTTATAATACCATGATGGCTAGTTCATTGTTTTAATGGGAATCAATCAGTTATTTGAAACATCAAACGGCTGTAGTCGGCTATATTCAGCTAATTAAGATACCTGGATATAAAACTACTTTGTTTTGTTATTATTTATTTAGAATATAGAGATCATCCAGAGTCATCGAGTAATGGATCTCTGTCATCTGTTCCTAATTCTTCTGGTTTTTCCTCTCCACTCTCTGATAATGAAAACAGTCCAAAAACACGTCATACCACCAGTAGTCATAACAGACGTAAAAAGTCAAGGTAAAATTCTGTTTCACTATGAATTTATCAGTTCTTATATGCCTATATTTAATGTTTACATAATGTATATCAATAATGTTGTCAGTCACTCACAGGAGACATGCTAAACACATGAAAGACGAAAACAAAGCCCTTTTTAATATGAATATTTGTTACTTCTGGGTCAGTTGTAAATGACTATTTCATTGTATTTCTTCCTCAAGAAAACCACTAACGTGTTACGACCGTGATCAAAGTTATATTCCTAGCATCAATGTTCAGAACATCTAATCCATAGTAATTGTTGATAGATTGATGGACATTTATTTATTGTAGTTTTGGATCAGTAGATAGTGCATATGAAAGATTAAGAAGAGTTACTATAGAAAGAGGTAATGGAGAATCACCTGGTTTTACTATAGTTGGTGGGAATGCTACAGGTATCTTTGTACACGAGATAGAGAATGACAGCATACCTGATCCACCACAAGGTTTACAACAAGGTGACCATATCTTAGAGGTAAGCATCAGTTACATTCACTCATATGTTTCTAAATATTTTCCAAGCAACTTGATCACATGGATCTTTTCCTTATATCGAAATTGAATGTCTGACAAATAATTATTTCCAAGTATTCCTGAGGATTTGTAGAGACAAATATTCAAAGGTTTCTGTTCACTAAAATATGTCACAAAAATGTGTATTTAAGATTTAAGTTTTTTCAAAATCATATTTCAATAAAAGATTATTTCAGACTTTTCTTGACACAAATATGAAATTACATCAATAATGCTGATTTTCTTCAACAGAATAAATTAACGCTTGTCTTGTACTTTTAATTGTTTTTATTTCAGTATAATTCAGTTGATTTTCGATCTGTAACAGCTGAACAAGCCTCGGCAGAACTTACTCGACCATGTTGTGTTTTAAGACTTCTCGTACATTACAACCTTATTAGTAAGTTATTGTTGTATAAGTTACCATTCCTTCAATCTGTCTGTTGTTTAGCTTGTTTGTTTGAAACTCAGCTGAAATTTTATCATTTATATTATGAGTAGATACAGGTCAAATTTTAGTTTCCTTCTGATTGAATTACTGCACTTGATATATGTAAGATGTAGATCACTGAAATCTCAATTAGAATGTTGGTTTTAAATTACTTCATAAATGTTGATTTGAAATTACTTTGAAAATGTTGATTGGAATGTCTTGTAGAATTTTTCAATGAAATTAACTAACTTTTGGTCGTTAGAAAACTAGTAAATGTAAAAAATATTAATTGTAATAATTATTATGCAAATTATGAAATCCTATATAATCGGTATTAATATTTAATATTTCTATAACTTTTTATTTTCTCAGAATATAACAAGATTTTAAATGTGCCCGGAGATAGTTTTTATATACGAGCTAACTTTGAGAGAATTGGCGAAGTGGAGACAGAATTAACATTTCATAAAGATGATATACTCCTAGTAGAGAATACATTATATCAAGGTAATGTTGGTCTGTGGTTTGCCTGGTTGGTAGATAATGAAGCTAAACGTATCTGTGGTGGAACTATCCCTAGTAGAATAAGGTATGTACTCAGTACTCAGTCTTTCTTCAAAGTATTTTATATGACAAATCAACATTATTCTCTTTCAACAAGCAAGTCATGTGTCTTTTATTATGACAAGATGTGTCTTCTATCATGACAAAATGTGTTTTTTCTATCATGGCAAGATGTGTCTTTTATCATGACAAGATGTGTCTTTTATCATGACAAGATGTGTCTTTTATCATGACAAGATGTGTCTTTCATGGAACAAATAAAAACCATGGTGAACACTACAATTAGTGCACATGTAAAAACATGTCATTTTTTGAATAAATGTAATTTTTAACTGCCAATGGTTCTACGTACACACCAACATGTATGAGACCACTGACAATGGAAAAAAAAAACAAATGAAAAAACATAGGGATTGATTGGCAGGACATCCTGGTTTATGTGTTAGTGCCTTACTCACTGAACCAACATGGCATTTTTAAAGAATTTCTCATTTTATGTTTTAGATTGGAAGATGATATATCACTGCGAAGAAGTCTTTCAGAGAATTTCAGTCTTCATGATGCTGATGGTTCCCGCAGAGGATCAGGATCAGCTAGAAGAAGTTTCTTTCGAAGAAGAAGACATCATCGCAATAATTCAAAAGACAGTAGAGAATTCAATTCCTTCTCAGATGCATCTTTGAATAGTGATTCTGTTCCAATTCTTGATGGTAAGATATTTAAAAATCTCTTACTAAAAGACATAGAGAAATGGTGAGATGCTTTTTTGTTTGACCAACCATGAATTATGACAACTGCCTCTTGTAATCTACAAAAATTGATTTTCTCAACTTATTGCACAGTATATATACATGTGTTAGAAAGAGGTACACCAGTGCATTCTCAAATTCATTAATTTGAATAAAGGAAAGCAATTACAAGGCAAAGCATTATTAGTTATTAAAATTATTAATATATTTTGATGGACAATTATTCTACCTTGAGTTATAATATTTTATGATATAAGTCTAGAAATGTTTAATAATTTTTATTACCATGCCAATATGCTTTCTTTCTTTCTTACAGATTCCGTTTTTGGTTACACAAAAATTGAAAAGCAGGAATGTAAGTAAATCTTCAGGCATACTGTTAACAGATTAGATTGTTTTGTAAATGAGATCCTTAACTTCAAGTTTGACATGTACAGATTATTTTTACATTGAAAATAACAATAGACCTTTGATTACAATCTGTTGTATTTAATGAAATTGAAAATGTTTATTTAATCTGTGTGTGTGAAATGTTTATGGTGTGAATTCAGTTAGAACCTCAGAACAAAATAGAACACTACATTTTCAATAGGGTGGCCATTCATGGAAGAGATCTGTTCTCATTTAATTGTAGATACTTCTTTATGTATAGAATGAGCTTACACTATAAACCTCAGAATGCCTTGTTCAGCATTCTGAAAAAAATACCTCGTTCCAAAAAACAGGGCAATTTAAATAACCTCGATTGGGAACTCCAGACACCAAGACATTTTTTTTTTTACCTCGTTTGGACAGAAATGCTGAACGAACGAGGCATTCAGAGGTTTATAGTGTTAAATAAGAAAAGATTAAGTTGGAACAGCTCAAATATGTGTCAGTAATATATGATACATAAGCGTGCCAGTAATGATTCATCAATATTTGTCAGTAATACATGATGTATATATGTGTCAGTAATACATGATGTATATATGTGTCAGTAATACATGATGTGTATATGTTTCAGTAATACATGATATGATAAATTAATGTGTCAGTAATACATGATATATATAAATATGTGACAGTAATACATGGTATATAACTACATATCAATAATATGATATATAAATGCGTGTGTTATATATGATATGTATATGATACATTAATATGTATCAGTAATACATGATATATAAATGTGTCAGTAATACATGGTATATTAATATTCTGATTGTGATATATTAATTTTATTTTATGTCAACATGTTTATTTTCTTTGAAGCAAATATGGTTCGTCCTGTGGTTCTCTTAGCTCCTCTTAGTGATGCCATCATACAAAAACTGATAGCCGAATCACCAGATAAATATTGTCAGTGTCAACCAGGTGGGTGCAATAGCGGAAATGACATACATTGTGAATAAATCACAACCTGTTAGACCATCAGGCCTGTGTTGTGACGTCTGTCAATTTTGTCATATTACTTCCTCTTGTGAAATGCTTTTTTGGATTTCAGCAAAATTTTGTTGGCATGTTACCAGGGTTGTGTTTATTCATAATTGTTTTAATTAAGTTGCTTGCTCCCATAAGAGCTGGGGGCTTGGATGGCCTAATGGTTAGCATGTGGGCATTATATTATAAGGTCTGTCATTGAGTCAACTGGCATGGTTTCGATTCCAACCTCGTAGTTTTTGTCAGGTCCTATGGTTTCCTCTCACTGCTCAAGACCTCTGCATGCAAACAAATAAATGACATAAAATTAAACCATGTGCAAGTCCAAAAAATGACTTAGTTTGTGTAAGTACAGTATACCTGTTAAACCCTGTCAGGTTTCTGTTTCCTCTGGTTTCCTCCCATAGCTAATATCAGCGTTAATAATTGGTTGTATTACTTATTTATTGTAGTTTTGATGCATTCATCTGCTATGTCTATGGAGCAGAACCTATCTATGGGACATTATATAGACTACTGGAAACGGGAGGACCAATATGAGTGTATTCGGGTTTCTGATATAAAAGACATCTGTGATAAAGTAAGTAGGGGCACATATTGATATACCTATTATTTTATTCTTCATAAAATGAATATTAATTGGGAATTTAAATCAGTTTTGACAAATAGAATTATATTTTAGTATCTTAACTCATGATACTGGGATGGCCTAGTGGTCTAGAGTGCCGCACTTCGACCTCTAGCTTGCTGGTCATCTCTAGCTTGTGGCTGTGGCTTTCGATCCCTGGTGTGAGCGTATGTGGCATGGAGATAGGGGTGCCTTCTCAACCTCGTGGGTTTCCTCAGGGCACTCTGGTTTCCTCCCCTACCTGCAAGCGAATTATTGAAATAAAATTGAAACCATGTGTTAGTCCCAAAATGACCTAGTTTGTGTTGAGTGGACGTTAAACCCCATTTCTCTCTCTCTCTTAACTCATGAAATATTTTAAAGGTTTATGATTATTATTTACTTGTATATTATTTTGTTCAGAATCACCCTGTAAATGATGGTGTTGTAAATGATAATGCCCCTTGAAATGAATTCTTGTATTTTAAGTGTTATAGTAGATCTATTATAGATATTGTGTTTTATTTGTAGAAAATACATTGTTTGTTAAATGTTGGACCAGGAGCTATTGAAAGATTACAAAGATTAAAGATTTATCCTATTGTTGTTTTTGTTCAACATAAAAACCCCAAACAAATCAGGTATATATGTTTTTGTGACAGTAATGAAACTTTGAGTGAGTGGCTGAGTTTGTGTGTTGATCCACTATCACTAAAGCATTATGACTAAAGTCTATTAAAGATACATTATGGGAGATAAGATAAAGAGATGGCAGTTCTCACTATACTAGTTAAAAACTAGATAATGTAAAGGTAATTTGCTGAAGATTTCAGTCAAATTAATCCACTCTGAGCCGAGAATGAAGTGTGTTAAATTTTCGCCTAGCCTTGGTCATCATTACTAAAATCATTAATATAAACAGCATAGTCTCGATTATCCACTTTTTTGATTAAATTGTCAATGGCCGTTATGCGGCATATAGGAATCTAATCCAGCCAACATTGTAGGCTAGTCTTGACATTGAGAGTTTATTATGGTCTGGATAAGTTAATTAATGTCTAATTGATAATTTAGATAACACTTCAGGCCTAAAGAAAAACTTGTAATAAGCAGATTTTGCACTTGCATAATGCATGTTTAAGTTAATCTTCATTCATGTAAGTGATATAATCAGTTTGATATTAGAGGAATTGAAATAAAAGGTATAAAATCGGTATTACCTTTCAATATTTCTCTTGTCGGCAATATCACTTCGGTGGAAAGTGAAGGTTAAATAAAGTTGTTCCACACACCTTTACATTTCTACTGATGGAGAAGCAGCGTCAGACTAGTTATCTGCCTCTCAATTTGATTATAACACTTATATGAATATAAAGATAACAAAATTTTGACATTCCGGTATATACTTAGCATCATTTATTTTACAAACAGATTGTTCATGTTATAATCATCTGTGGTGTTATCTAGTTACAGGAGAGTTCCTTCTAGTAGGAAATAGTTAAGATGAAGAAAAGAAGATAATCTATTAATGTAAATTATCTCATTTTCCTGAAATCTTTTTGTTATAGGGAAGTTCGTGATGTTCAATTTTTACCTGAGAAAATGACAACTAAATTGGCCAAAGAACTATTTGATCAACATCAGAAATTAGAACAAGATTTTCAACATTTATTCTCAAGTAAGTTAGCTGTTACAAATTTAAATCTATTTTACCAAGGAAAGATCATTTTCTTTGTGTCTCATCTCCGATAAATATCGTGTTGTAAGATAGTAACACGAATATGTCACTTGTGAATGTCAGTTCTTTGTAATAATGGACATTATTTAGTATATCAACCTAGCCAATAAGTCGAAAATTCTGCACCCACCCACCATGCCAAATATTACATTAGTTTTCATCCTTGAAAAGAATTGCTTTTCTATGAAAGAGCATTTCCTTTCCCGGCTTGGAAATACAAGACTGTTGTTGGGAATACAGAGATGTAACATAATGTGAATTTAATGGGTTTCAGTTAATCAGTCATAACCGTTTGCCTAGTACATAGAACATGTTAAGATGTCAGTTATTACCTCCCTTTGGAGGTTATATCCATGAAAGTCATATTTTCCTATGTGTTACATTGTTTTTTTTAGCTTACACTGAACCACCCATACGTAGACTAAATACAGAAACAATGTGTCTTATTCAAGGACATATGTATTGTTAGATACTTAGTATTCCAAAGGTTGTACATGCAACTATCTCTTAGATTTAGATGAAGAGCTCTTTCTAAAATGCTATTATCCATTTCAAATTTTCAGCAAATCGTGGTATTGTTTTAAAAAAATAAATATCAAACAAAGGCAAATTGTTGAAGTTGCATTTCTTTTGAACACAGTAGTTTGTTGATCTGAGATAATTAAAAGGAATGAAAAGAATAGTTTTGTTAAAACCATAGGCTGAATGATTTAATTGCATTTTCAAGAGCTCTTTAGATCTTGTTTGTGCAATTTTCCCGCAAGAACTGGAGTTGGGTGACATTTAGATTGATATAAAATATGACATTTATTTTTGGGATTTTATTTTCAGCTGTTATTCAAGGTGGTAATCTAGCTCATATGTGCATGTTACTTAAAAGTGTCATAGCAGCAGAACAGAAGAAAGCTATATGGGTTACAGCTGGTTCAGTTTAAATACAACAGTTCTTATATCATGATATATATATACAAGTGGATTCCATAATCAACAAAAATTACTTCACTTATTTATAATATCTCATCAGTCAATCAGTGAATCTAAAAAATGATATTGTTGGAAATGAGGAAAAGAACATACAGTAACACAGTTGTGTAAGATTCATAGTTTTCTATCATATTTGTTAGTTTATGTTATATGTACATCATGTTGATTACATTCTTTTTCGTTATCATCATTTAGAATTATAGATTTTATTTTGAAAGAGTTAAATAAATTGAAAAAACACTGAATACTTTTTAAAGATTATGAATCTGTTTCCTGAAGAATTTCATGTTTTAATGGAATGTTTCACAAGGTTTCTAAGGAAAATATTTTGAAAATTTTTTCAAAGATATTCCCACAATTTTGTTTCATTAACATGGATAATGACTTTTGTTTTAATTTGTTGTAAATATGACCTTTGAATATATATAAATGAAATATCTTAATGGATTTTAGTGAAATTAAATCCAACATTTTAAAAAAAGAATTCATGGTTGTGATATGGAATGCTTAATAAAAAGTTAATTATAGTGCAAAGATATTTTCTGTTAGTGAAAGGATATCTGTATTATATTTTACTGCTATGATATAGAATATGGCATATCTTGGTGACATTGGACACAGGTTTGTTCAAATTATTTACAAATTTAAAGTAGTGTTTAAGAATTTTGATTTATTTTATTGAGAAAATATTAATGTAAAAAAGAGACTTGTATTTATTAATTTATATGGAATGTAGGCTTTTTTATATTGTTATATTTGTACACATTCTTTATGATGCACACTAAATTCACAATTTATTCTTAAATTAAGTGCAAGACAATATTTAATACTTACCCAAATAGACATGCCATGATCGGTCCTGGCTATGTCTAGGCTTTTAACAGTGTGGGCCTCTAAAAATACTGATAATTGAAGATCCTATCACCAATTTGCCTGGTAACTGCTGGGCTTTAAATCGATACTTTGTTATTGTAGGAAATATGTAGGTTTGAAATGTTGTTAAATATTATTATACAAGAAAGGCTACTGAATTCAGGAGAGCTATCATACCTTTCACACAATGCTTCTTTCCCAGGTTTGGCACTTTGATTTTTAGTTCACATAAAAAAAATTTGTTATTTGTATATCTCAATTAAATTTTGGCATTTGCGTTTTTATGTAATCCTTTCAAGATATTTTATACTGACTTTAGGTCAGAAGCTCTGTACAATTGCTGTTGTCCGTGGAACTTGTTTTCAGTGTTTGCTTTTTTGTTGTAGTCCCCTGTCTTTCCATGAAAGAAAGGGACTATTAGAATGGGTTCATGTCTGTCATTCTTCTTAGGTGACATCCGTCTGTCCATCACACCTTTTAGAAAATAATGACTCAGTTTCTAATTGAGCTAGTATGTTGTTGTGAATTAGACCAATGATTTCGATGATGAGCATTTTCCACTATGGCTAAACAAAGATAAACAATTTTATTGGCGAAGACTTTGCAACATCATAACTTTGATTTTAATTGAGTGAGAGTGATGAAATTCTGACTATGTTAGATGATGAGAATTTTCCATGTAGGCTTAGTAGTGATAAGTGATTCAATTGGTCTACACTTCGGTACACAATTACTTTGATTTTTATTGAGGTAAAATGTTCAAACATGGTGTAAATGTTCATCAGCTGAATGCCTTGACTAAGTTTGGTTATGAGCATTTTCAGGCAAAACTAAGCAGAGATAAGCGATTTGATTGGTCAATGCCTTGGGAGACACTACTTTTGATCTCAATGAGTTTTGAAACTTGGTGTATACTTTCACTACATTGAAACCTGAACTGTTCATGAGCATTTTCTGCTTAGGCTAAGTATAGAAAAGCAGTTTGATTTCCCAATGCTTTACAAAATGATAAAATGTGATAAATAAATATTTGTTGCCTATTTATTTTTGGAATTTTTTGTGGGGTGGGGGGAAGAACCTCTACTGCACTGTTGGCATGTTTTCGTTTTATATTAGCTTCTTCAATTCTATATAATATAATACTTGTATTTTTGGATAGAACATTTTATGTATTATAAATAAAAATTTGTGTACATAATAAGTGCATCAGGACCAAGTTACTGGGAAGTTGAAAAATGTCTTATTTGTACAGAAGAAATCTCTATATTTTTAAAATGCAGACGTGCCTTTTAATTACATTCCATTGGAGACAATAGGATTAATGTCCTTGATTAATTACTCTCATTGAATACAACATACAATACATTAATTTGCTTATTTATGAAAAAATGAACCAGGTTTGTTTTTATTTGGCTTTTTGTTGCAATTTTATATTAGCTTAAAAGCTTATGTTTCAATGTGAGAAAGGCATCATTTTTTTTTTAAGTAAAATGAAATATTTGGGTACACTTAAAGCATATGCTTATTGATAGTGAATACATTTAAGCTATTTGTTACAATGTTAAGAAATAGAACAATGTGGCAATGTCTTACATAATTTTTGATCAATATCTCTGTGGTTACAGAGGGACCAGTTACTGTTAAACATGAAGTTATTGTGTCTATATGGTAGATAATACATGTATTATGAAATAAATGCCAATTAGCATAGATCAGAGTTTAAAGTCATCAGGGTTTTAACTACTTTCAACACTCATCTAAAATGAAGATAATAAGTGGGGGAGGGGGCGTGGTCTTTTACATTCTTGAATTAATTATATTCATCAATAATCATTGTTTTACAGTAACACAATGTAATACCGGTATTAAATTTACTATACCAAAGGTGACTATTTTATATATTTTGAATCAAACTATTAATGACCACTTTATTAAGTGCATATGTTTGTTCTTTAGATGTCGTTGATATATTTGTATTGATCAGGGTTCACATTATTATTAGAATTATTATTTAGTTATATTAATCTAATGCAAAAATGTTCACTTTATAAAATTACTATCATGAGCTTTGCTACAATTTGTAATGTATTATTTATTTTAAAAGCTTTTGCTTAGTTATTTCATTTTCAACAGTATTGAAATCAGTATTCTTATCAAGTTACAAATTTCTGCTAGTGTTGCCTTTAATATTAGATTTCCTTTATCAAGCTGATGCTTTTGTGTTGGATGAGAATGGTATTTTGTATGAAAGTTGACTAAAGCTTTCTGTTGTATGCCCACATTTAATGTGGATGTATATTTTTGTCACCTGAATCTGGTCGAAAAAATTCAAAATTTGTTTATTTTATGTTCAGACTTATGAAAGCTGCGATTCATTAGGATATATGAAAAAATGCTATTTAATTTCATAATTTTAATTAATAGACTATATATTTGAAATACATTTAAGCTTGTGAATTCGATGCAGGAAAAAGTTCTCAAGGAATTTTTAAAACATGGTGGTGATTCACCAAGCAGTGTTTTATTTTAAAAATATTTTATTCACACAGTGACAATTTACTGGTATAAGTGAGGACTAGCATTTTCATACCATTTATAAGGAAATGCCACTTTCAAGTTTTATTGAAATAATTAGGACTTTGGCTATAAAATAATACCATGTTCAGCAACTTTTTCATTAAATAAACTGCTGTTGATATGCCCATAAAATTTTATTTGCAGCTATTTTCTTCAACTATGAAATATGTATATAAATATAAGCTTTATGCTTTGTTTGTCTATATCCAGCTTTGAAAAAAATCCTTTTGGGATACTACTATTAAAAACTTTGGGGTTTTGCATAGGCACAGCCAGTTGCCTTGCCTAATACCATTAAAAAAACAAAACAATACTGAAAAAAATATGGTATCAAAATCTGCAATGACATTTACATGTATATTGATTCGCCATCAGTCAAATATATATGGTGTCTTTTAAAACTTTTCTTGATAATCAAATGTATAATTATCTTTTATACTGTTGAAAATTCTTGTAAATATAAAAATATGACACAAATGCTCATTATGTGTATCGACATCAAAAAGTTGTTTATGTAACTCTTTTACAGCTTTTATTTCAATATGCCATGGGTTTTAATTAGTTTCTGGATGCTCGATTTCAGATAAACTCAATAAAAAGCACACACATGTGAAAAGAATATTTTAATTAGGAAATGATTTAAAAATAAGAGGTACAATGGATACGTTTAATATATTTATTATTGTTATGCTGGTGATTAAAATGTGTATGAAAGTTTGAAGACAAAAGTGCAATTTTTCTGACTTCTTTTATTATATGAAATTGTTATTTTTTTCCCCTGTAAATTAACTTGATTAAGTATCTTTGTTTTCTACTTCATCTTTTTCTATTCTCCTCTTAATTGTTAGATTTGTCATTGTGAATATTTATCATTCTTCATTATCTGGCTCATTATTAGCATTCTATTGTATTAATTGGGGTCATGTACATGTGTTTCTGGTTTTAGAAGTCCTTCTATTGATTATTAGTCAATTATGTCATTTTTCTGGGACAATCTTTCATTCCACTACCGGTATATATCATATTTGATTAATATCTAATATTTCACTTTGTTGTGCTACAAATGATTCATCCTTATCATATTTTGTATTGTTTAACTGTTGAATACATCTCTCAATCACAGTGATTGAAATACGTTCGACATGTATTGAATATTAAATGATTAGAAAATATGTGGTTATTTCCCCCAATATCAAATCCCTTCATGTCGTGTAGCTGAAGATCCTAATTCTGAGACTTTACCCTTCCCTTACAAAAGCGCACATAAGACACACTTACTCTTCAGAATTGTTAGTATATTTTGGGGTCCTGGTATCATTTTCAAATCAGAACTTATATTTTAAGTTTTATGAAGGCATCTGGTGTGTAGTATATGCTTATTATATGTATGAAGTATAAGTATGTATATGTTATGTTTTTTATCACACACATCAAGCTTTTGTTTTTTTCTTAACACCAGCATTTTGTGTTATAGTGTACATTTTGTTTGTTGGATGGGATTACTGATGTTACTGTCTGTGCTGTTCTATGTAAGCATGGAATCCAAATTAAAATATAATATGAAGAAATCAATTGCCGTTTTTATACGCCCACATTGAAATGTGGTCGTATATTGTCGTCGCCCCCGTCCGTCCGTCCGTCCGTCCGTCCGTCCGTCCGTCCGTCCGTCGGTCCGTCGGTCCGGCGTCCACAATTGCTTGTGGACGCTCTACAGGCTAAAGTTAATATCCGATTGACTTTAAATTTATACACAGTGTTTAAGGTCATGAGACGAAGAAGCCTATTGTTTTTCAGCGATTTCCGATAATAACTACCAGAGTTATGGCCCTTGATCACTTCAAAAAATCTTGTGGACGCTCTAGAGGCCAAAGTTAATATCCGATTGACTTTAAATTTATACACAGTGTTTAAGGTCATGAGACGAAGAAGCCTATTGTTTTTCAGCGATTTCCGATAATAACTACCAGAGTTATGGCCCTTGATCACTTCAAAAAATCTTGTGGACGCTCTAGAGGCCAAAGTTAATATCCGATTGACTTTAAATTTATACACAGTGTTTAAGGTCATGAGACGAAGAAGCCTATTGTTTTTCAGCGATTTCCGATAATAACTACCAGAGTTATGGCCCTTGATCACTTCAAAAAATCTTGTGGACGCTCTAGAGGCCAAAGTTAATATCCGATTGACTTTGAATTTATACACAGCGTTTAAGGTCATAAGACAATGAAGCCTATTGATTTTCAGCGATTTCCGATAATTAGTGCCAGAGTTATGGCCCTTGATCTCTTTAAAAAATCTTGTGGACGCTCTAAAGGTCAAAGTTAATATCCGATTGACTTTAAATTTATACACAGTGTTTAAGGTCATAAGACGAAGAAGCCTATTGATTTTCAGCGATTTCCGATAATTAGTGCCAGAGTTATGGCCCTTGATCACTTCAAAAAATCTTGTGGACGCTCTAGAGGCCAAAGTTTATATCCGATTGACTTTAAATTTATACACAGTGTTTAAGGTTATAAGACAAAGACGCCTTTTGATTTTCAGCGATTTCCGATAGTTAGTGCCAGAGTTATGGCCCTTGATCACCTCAAAAAATCTTGTGGACGCTCTGGAGGCCAAAGTTAATATCCGATTGACTTTAGATTTATACACAGTGTTTAAGGTCATGAGACGAAGAAGCCTATTGATTTTCAGCGATTTCAAATAATTACTGCCAGAGTTATCTCCCTTGATAACTTCAAAAATTCTTGTGACGCTATAGAGGCCAAAGTTACCATCCGATTGACTTCAGATTGATACATAGAGTTTAAGGTGTTGAAACGAACAAGTATTTTGATTTTCAATGAATTTAGATAACTGAACAGCTAAATCCATGATATTAAATGTTTCATGTATATACTAATTGTTAGCTTGGGGTAAAACTTTATAAAAAGCAATCAAATTCTAATGATTTTCTGATAATTACATAATGAGTTGTTACTCTTAATCAGTTTTTAGTGTATTACAAATGTTTCATTACCGAAAAAAGTAAAAATATGCAACAACCCTTGTTGACTGCCCGGACGATTTAGCTGCTGTGGGCGTATGTTTCGTTGCCTGGCAACCTATCTTTTATAATTTAATACAAGTATAATCATATAAGTCCATTCTGTGTCAAATCACCCATGAAGAGGAAAAAGTAAACCATATCTCCTTTGATATTGCTGTAATCTGGGTTAAGGGTATATGTTTACTTTGGTTGGAAAATTGATATACCAAATTTTTAGCTTGATCGGACTAAGATACAGGCCATTAAATTTTGGTGTGCTTACTAATATCCAAATAATCATAGCTACATAACCTATCTGGTCGAAATGGGTAATACTTGAAAGGCAATTCCACAAGGATTCCAAAAAGAGTAGCCTGTTGCTAACCATGATAAATCAGTCTAATTATATTTTAAGTTTTGATGTCGATTTCAAAGGGGGTACAGTTTACGTCATTGAGTAATATAACACAGAATGAGAATGAGACACAAACTAGATCATTTTGGGACAAACATGGTCCAATTTTATTTCAATAATTTGCTTGCACAGAGGGGTCTTTAGGTGTGGAAGCAAGTAAGGGGTGGAAGCTACGGTCAGTGACAGACCTTATGAATGATTTTCAAGCTCACATTTGGACCATTTGACCCACCCCCACCCTTACAGAGACAACCCATGTGGAACATGTGATCCTACTTCAGATAACATTCAAGCAGGGAATCAAAACCACGTTACTTGACCATGTGTTAAACCATTCCACTCAATGACAGACCTTATGATGTAATACGGATGTGTTAAACCATTTGTCCCCCTTATATATCTGTTTGAAACCCATTATTCACAAAATGAATTGACTACCACAAGCCAGAATAATTTAATAAGCAGTCTGGTGCATACCCCAGTTTTGATTAATTATGTAAAGGTGCTAAGGTTCATGGCCCAGGGAGTGGAGCATCATACAGGGGAAAGGTTAGCATCATCGTTGTGAATTTTGTGACTTGAGTTTCATGACAAGCATTTTTGGGCTCCCGGGTTAAACTGGGTGATAACCAATGATTGCTCATGCTTTATAAAATATTAAAGCAAATAATGAGCCTCATCTATAAATTTGGGGCTTGGGTCCAAAAACAGCAAATTAAAATTATTTTTTTATTATCATTACAATAAATAATGAAGCAAAAAAAAAAAAACAAAAAAAAACAATACTGTAAAAATCAATAACATATAAAACATAAAAAGCAAATAATATAAAAGTGTTATTTCTGACTAGATTCATTATTCTGTTTGGGTAGGATTATCAGTTGTGACAAGACTGTGGAATAAACTGAATGATAAAAAATTTCCACAACCTCGCAACAAAATTACTTGTGTTCAACAAGTGTAAATGCTTTGTGAAACCTGGACCAGGTATTTCTATCACTTCCAAATTAGGACTATAACTATAACAGAACCATCACTGCAATTGTTTTAAAGTTATCATATGAATTAGTAACTGCCATTTGTTACAATTCAGCCATTTAAGATTACAAATTATGCAAGTTCAAGTGGTGTAGGACTACAAACAACAATAAGCTATACATCTTTTTAAGGGTGAGTGCATGAATTTTTTTTTTTGTTTAAACAATATTTTATTCAAACTAGTGAATAGGCTTGGGGAACAGGACAGAGCCTATATAACCCCTCTCCAAGTGCTTGAATTATTGTGCTGATCACCTGAGATGAATCCATTCTGACCTTGACTTTGTTCAAACAGGTATAGCCTCTATACTTACAAAATAACCATGGATCAATGTCCAGATTGGAAAGCTGAGGGCCTGTGTAAAATAAAGATTATTTGTATCTGAACAATGTGGAGGTTTTTTGCCAACAAGAAATGAGGCTGTAGGAAACAAACAGTCCTTGGTCTAAACAGATCCTCTAATGTTTTGGTGAAGCACCATATAAAATGGTCTAGAGTAGGAAAAAAGTTTATTTAAATGCAACCCTTCAACCAGTCGTTATTAATATATATTTGGACAATTTCTGCTGTTGAGTGCATTAGGTTTTAATTTAAACAAGAACATGAACCATTTTAACATAAAATGAAATATGAGAATTATGAAAAATATCCATGACAAGTATTTCAAAATTTGATACTGTCATATTGAAATATCATTAAAGGACATGGCCCACTCATTTCTATATTCTACCAGAGATAAATAATGATGATAGCTGTATAGCTGCTAAATCAACTTCTAAAATATTCTATAGTCATTCATCTTAAAGTGGTAAACTTCATTGTGTCTGTCATCACATTAATATCACCAGACCTTTCAATATAGCAACCCCTAGCTAATAAATACAATTTTCGAGAAGATTAAATAAATTTATTTATTTTGGGTTATAAGGAAATAAAATTCTAGTCGTGCGTGCGTTTACTCTCTCAAACACCTTAATAAATTTATGATGTTCCTGAAACAGGAGTGCCCAGGAATTCTTCAAAAGTTGATTTGTATAACTGTCATTGTTGTCAATATCTATTGTTAGAATACAGAAATACAGTGGACCATTCCCTTTTGTATGTTTATAATATTTGGAAGAGGTAAAAGGAAGTAATCAGATGAGGAAATAAATAACAATATATCATGTTACTAACGCTATACGGCTACTATACAACCAATACCATAATAGTAATTAAGGCAGAATAGTATAGGCATCAACATATATATACAAAATAAAACTCCACACAGATAAGAGACTTATGGTAGTAACCACATTATCAGTTATAAATAAAATAAAAACAATTAATATCACATAGACTGCATGTTTGTACAGAGTAACCACAGAACAAAAGCAATTGCCAAAATTATTTTTCAACAATGCTAAGAGAGCTAGAATGTAATCAATCATCAATAATATTTAATTGGTTAATCTATGTAATTAAGCCTTTCATATGATGTTACATGTCTTTAATGTTGTGGTAACGAACAAATATTTAGAAAATAGTAAATGAAAGATATCACAATATTAGAAAGACTGTTAAAATTAACATTAAAGTAAAACATTTTATATAAGACTTTATGAAGGCTTTGTATGTTTAAAAGGGTAAAGCATCCCCAAAAAACAAATAAATTAAACAACTGTAAGGATTTCCAGAGTCATCCTTTACGGAAATAACCTTGAAGCTAACCTGAACTAACAAAAAGAATAAAAAAAATTATTTGCCAAGTATATTATTGCCAAATGTCTTTAGCCTTTGTTAAACCACTTTAACATGCCATCCAGTATAATTAAGAGCTGGGTATTGCCACTGCAGTTATGGAACGATACCTATTGCGATTTGTGTACTTTGATATGATTCATATCCCATATCACGTTTCACAGCCAGGTCAAAATATGTGTAGTTTAATGGTCGAGTGCGAGACATTAAGTAATATTTTGGTATTGTACAAGGCAATATCGATATATTACACAATGTCTTGCACTCGACCATTAAACAACTTAAAATACAGACACTATCCTGCACGTGCATTTCAATGAAATACATAACTCAGGTACACTATTTCAACTAGTATGAATAATGTATGACTGGCACATTGCCTGTACCATTATTTGAAATAATTGTATGCCAACATCAAAAGATAACGTCACATCTGTATTTTAAATATCAAGAAAGCAACAGGATAAATGAATAATTGATATTTTCAGCCAATAAAACAGTTTTATAACACAATATTGATGTAGATCAAAATAAAGACCAAAACAATTTAAGTGTGTTTGTGTACCTATAGATAATGTGTGAGGTAGATAATTAATAGTCACAAGTTACTTACTGAATAGACAAACAAAAACAACATTAAAAGCAAATTGTAAGAAGGTGAATCGCGATGCATCGATTCAATGTAGATAATGCCAGCACTAGTATGTAATAGTGGTATGGTTGAAAACTTATTTTTACACTGCACCCTTCCATGGACATACTATATCAAAGATGCATTATGTAAAATTTAGACAAAGAGCAGGCGGTTCTTGCTATAATAGTTTAAAAATAGATAATGAAAAATAAATATTTTGAAAATTTCATTCAAATAACTTTATTCTGGGCAAAGTTACGACTATCTGAAGATGTAGCATATATCATATATCATAGTAGCAACAGTACTTGACATCCAAGACTAATCCTTAATTATGCCTTTTATCAGACTAATTTAAAATCTCGCAGGTGTTCAAATCCATTTAAATCTTGGCCATTCGATGGTTTAGTATGTGGATTTTAGGCTTGTCATGTGATAAATCATTTATATAAGACTTGAAGCCAGAAAACACGACGTAGATTTAGATTTAGCTCTAACATAATGCATCTTTAATATTTGTACTAAATAAATGAGCATTGAATACATAAATGCATGTGGTGACTGATCACTCCAAATCCAAACCCTAATAATTTGTTTATTGGGCCATTAAATAACCTTAAATTAAAATTGAAGTTTTTAATTTTTTATACCCATTAATACAATTGTGCAGTGTAGATTTGGTTACCATTTCCTATTTTATTTATCAGCATGCCTACTGTACTAGGTTATTTCAACATAAAATCAAGATAAGATAAATATAGCTCTCAAAATTAAACCTTATGTAGTATTAAAGTCTACATTTATATCTCAATAGAATTTACTATTTCACATTTAAAGACTTACAGTTTGGGGGATTGGGTGTGCGAGCTGGGAGATCCTCAAGTCTGATATTGACTGTGGTTTCTATTCCAAATTTGTACATTACATCTGATCAGTAGGTCATCTGATGCCTAACCTTGTAAGTTTATAATGGACCTTCCTTTGTACTCCCACTGCTAAGGACCCATACACGCAGCTTCTCACCTAACTTTCGGGCAATCAGATTTTTCAGGTGGACAGGCAAAATATATTTTGGCTACTAGTTGGCAATATAAAGTGCCTGACATCCAATAAAACACTAATTTTACTTTCTTTTAATTAAACAAAGCAGATATTTTTTTCTAAATTTAGTGAGAGTACAATGTGATAGAGTCTCTGACTTTAATTTCGTCATTTCGTAATGTGTTTTAGCATTTTATAGACCACCAAATAAATTCCTGCTACCGGTAATCTAGATTACACTACCACAGGTAGTTGCTTATATTCCAGTATAGATCTCTAAAATTTGTATATATTTATTTCAAGGTGACATGGATATGACTGTTATATATTTATTTCTTGAAAAAAGGGAGTGTGTATGTCCACTTCCCAGGCATCTGTGATATAACATAATATAATCTCTTACTTCTACAATAAGGCAAGATAACAACTTCATATTATCAAGTTATGAATGACGAAAATTGTAACCCTTGAAATAAGCTAGATTTCAAATAGTGTTGGCAACATCATGGCGTCTTGACTGGGATCATCATATATTAAAAGGCAAAAGGGCAGATAGATAATAATCTATAATTAACTTTACAACTTATAAAGTTATAAACATTAGAATAAAGGCTATCATTTATATGAAAGACTTTGGATTTTTACATAATAAACAGGATCCTTTTCCTTGTTGGAAGTTTCAGCACAACCAATATTAAAGATCGGTTACGAGGAAATGAAACATACATAACAGCAGTTAAGTAGTAATCTGAGCAGTCCACAAACATATTATGCTGAGCCACCAGCATAAGTTAAGTCGTCGTCAGTGTTCATAAAGGTTGTCTCTAACTGAATCATTTACCAATACAGACAATTTGACTGGCCAATAGGCATACTCCAGAATGAGGTCACATAGTGGGATACATATACCACAGTTCACCATCGTTATTATACTATGTGGCCACGCTTAAAGTAGCTAAGTCTCTTACTCAATATCATTCAAAATCTTCAACTTTGAAAACACGAATTATTTGTCAATTTAAATCAACATTGATGCTGTGATCTTACCGGAAAAAGATGGACTTCCGATATCCAATAATTAAGACAGAATAAAACATTTTACCATTGGTACACGAATTGCGTACCATAATGCTTTTCAGCCCCAGTTCTCACAAGAGACTCGGGGAACGACGCTAGACTCATATGGCGTATGTAGACTGGAATAACAGGTGCTACAAAAATGCATTCGATTGAGACTGCTGACTTATTTTGCTGAACATAACTGATTTGAAATTAGAGTAAAAACGTAAACCATTGAATGTAAATCAATTCATATATATTCATATTACAGTATTATATGCGCTGCGACCCACTTGTGTCAACTTCTAGGTCCCAAATGTTAACGATTTAGCTCCTTTAAGCTATCGCTGAGACTGTCAAAGGAGCTGTGTAAAAGGCGAGTGCAGTCTGTTCTATTTTGATAGGATTCATCATTACACAACTAGTCAATCAGTACCAGGAAGTTTGAGATACTAATATTATATTACTATTCAAACAATCCTAGGCATTCTTTTTCTTTCCAATTTCCAAATATCTGAACGGCAGACAGACATTCATACAGACAGGGGACACGTACAATATATGCTGTATACAATGATTAATATGTGGACATTTTTTACACTGCAAGATCTTTACACAACCAAAAAAATTCAAATAAATGAAATGAAATTGGGTTTAACATCCTACTTTTCTGCACCTAACCTGGGCTAATGAAGACGGCCATACGCCATAGAGTGTGCTACGAGGGAAATTTTGCCCTGGCAGCGGCGCTACGGCCTACTCTTATATCGAATTCCAACTGCCAAGGGATCTTTTATGAGTACGTCAATGTGTACACAGGACCTCTGTTTTTTCATCCCATCCCAACGACTAGACAGCTGCCCTTGTCAGACCCTCCGCCCTGAATTAGCCTACTGACAAGGCGAAACCACGCCGACAAATCTCGATGCGAATGCAAAGATCGAACACCCGACCTCGAGGCTAGCGAGCCAGCGTCTTAACCACTTAACCATGTGATCCCCCCCTATAAAATTTTGAAAAAAAAGTAGTATCAGGGAATAACTCTAGAAATAACTACTGTTCATTATTGTAACTTATTTTCCCCAATACATGTATTACTAAATAACTGATCCATATTCCATGTGGATCAGATGCTGAATTTGGCTGTAAGAGAGTGTTTACAAGATTCACTGAAGTGGGCAAGTGCAATAACTCAAGAAGTAATTAAATTGTACTGATCAAAAAAATGAATATAAATGTTGAAAGATAGTATGGAATGTAAAACATAGTACATACATCACTATATTGCTTTTGGCATCTAGGTTGGCCCTCGCTCATATTGTTTAGCAAACAGTGCATAACTTTAGGTTGAATAACTAGTGAATATAGAAAGCAAGTTTGATACCACATAAGTGGTATAATGGTAGAATGCATGTAACATCATTAATTATCTTTTATGACAGGAATGAATATCAACAAACCCCACAATCGGTTATGCAAACTGTTTTTAAAGGTAAACCTGATTCAGATCCGACACTTTCTATAGATCTAACAACATCCATACCAGTATACACTTGTCCTAATACAACATGTTTTCCATCTAACCTATAATCATAAACAATAATGTAATTAACAGCTTATTAAACATCATAATTAACAGCAAATTATACATCATAATTAACAGAATATTAAACATCATAATTAACAGCATATTATAGATCATAATTAACAATCATAATTAACAACATATTATACATCATAATTAACAGCATATCATTCATCATAATTAACAGCATATTATACCTCATAATTAACAGCATATTATTCATCATAATTAACAGCATATTATACATCCTAATTAACCATCATAATTAACAGCATATTATACATCATAATTAATAGCATATTATTCATCATAATTAACAGCATATCATACATCATGATTAACAGCAAATTATTCATCATAATTAACAGCAAATTATTCATCATAATTAACAGCAAATTATTCATCATAATTAACAGCGCATTATACATCATAATCAACCATCATAATTAACAGCATATTATACATCATAATTATCATAGTCACACACTCACCTAATTAATCAACAGTAGCCATTCTAGTGATTCTACATGTGTAAATTTGCCCACAGACAGCTGTGTGGCCTCTATTGTGTTTGCAAGCTTTTGAGAAATAAGGGGCATAATTCTGGGGAACAAAGGTGCAGGAAGATGAGCATCGTAAAGGTTCGTCCTCTCACTACTTTTCACTAAATCTGAAGCAAATTTGTCTCAAGGTTTTCGGAAAAGGAAAGGATATCAAGTATCAACAGGGTTTGTCCGCTTATGTTCACAATGCTCATCACCAAATTTGAAAAACTGTAGCCTCTATCACATTCTCATGCTTTTCGGCAAAGGGGGTTAACTCCAGAATGGAATGCTGATAATTTATAGAGTTTGTTCTCACCCAAAGCTTCCCACTCAAATTTTTAAAAAATCTGTTAAAAACTACAGCCTCTATCACGTTCACAAAGCAGAATGCTGATTATCAATAGGGTTCGTCCTCTCCTGACCCCTATGCTACCTCTATCGCGTTCACAAACCAATTGCTGATGTTCTGACTGACCAATAGTGCTAACTTTATATGCCCAAACTATGTGCTTGTTCATAAAATTACATTTATAAAATTACTTTGAACATACCATGGTGTTTTAACTGTTGTTATAAAGAATTGAGAACCATTGGTATTTGGTCCCGCATTGGCCATAGATAATATACCTGAAATTAAGGCAAATCAATATCTATTATTGAAAGTACAAAATAAGTCCACAGTGAGGTTGATGTTCCCCAATTCAATTATAAAACAATCGATGACACTTCTTAATCACATTTATCTTTTTTTGAAAACATCTTGCAGTCAAATTGCTTATCCATACTTGTCCTAGCAGAATATATATGCTCATGATCTCCTCAATCTGTAAAGCTTCCAACTTCCAACTTCACAAAATTGGACGGATCCGCAATTTCCTCGACATTGACTCTACAAAACTTTTAATCAACTCTTTGGTGACCTCACGTCTCGACTACAGCAACTCGTTACTCTACAACTTACCAGTATATCAAATGAATCGACTACAGAAGATTCAAAACAAAGCTGCAAGAATTGTTACAAGAACTAAATTATACACCAATATTACTCCCGTTTTGAAAGAACTCCACTGGCTACCGATTAAGACTAGAATTAATGCCTACCACAATTAGAACCAAAGTTATCCTGTTGCAAAGTTTTCACCAAAGTGTTTATTTTTTTTGCTTAGCCTTAGCTGAAAATGTCTTAACCAATCAAATTAAAGACTATATGCTCATCATATAGTCAAGGTATTGTTTTAATGAAACGATACATCATACATCCTAAAACATCAATATATCAAATTATCTCATCTTAGCCTTCGCTCTAAATACTCATCATCAAATTAGTCAAGTTATTGATGTAATCTAACAATACTCTAAGCAGAGTATTGTCTTACGAAAAGTGTGATGGCCAACGTACAGATGCAGTGGCAGATCCAGGATTTTTTTGAGGGGGGTGACAACCCCATGTTTTGTCTCACCGACCGCGGTTTACGGAGCTAATTCCTGCCGCTAGTAACATATGCTGATTGTGTGTCTGATAAGATGCACACCGTGTGCTATATAATATATATACGACCATGCGTACATGTCCCGGTGGAAGCTTGAAGGACCAGAGATTCCTATACACCGGTGGGGAGGGGGGGGGCAACTAGTCACCCTAGTCACCCCCCCTGGATCCGCCCCTGAGATGCATAGACGGACAAAGTCATTTTAAATATAACTTTTCCAAACATTCAAAAGTTTAACCATCTGACACTAATCATTCCATTCTACATCCTGGTAATATCCAGGATCAATCCAGGATCATATATGACATACATTTCTCAAGTTTGAAGTTCAAAACGTCAAGATGAATTCCTAAAAGCATACCTGGTTTTGAATGCTTTAAAGAAAAATTTTCATCTGGGAATCGAGGACCGTAAATACTTCTACCACCTGTTCCATTACCGTTTTCAAAATCTCCTCCCTGACACATAAAACCTGGTACAATACGATGGAATATAGAATACTTGTAACCAAAACCCTTTTCACAAGTGCACAAAGTTACAAAATTTTCTGTAATGAAAAAAATAGATCTATTGAAATAAACTTGATGCCATAGTAGGAGGTCAATTCTAGAGAGAGAGAGAGAGTTTAACTTCACTCACACAAACCAGGTCCAATCTTACCGTATTTTTCTGTGTATAAGGTGCATGCGTAGATAAGGTGCAGGGCGAGTTTGGCAGAGGTGTTTTAGGAAAAAATGAAAAGTGCATGCTTTAGGCGCACCCTTCTCCAGCGTCTTGTGAAACACGTGCAATACCATACGTGATTCAAATACACATGCGATCTCCAGTAACTGGGCCAAACTTATTTCAATAATTCTGTTGTGTGAAACCACGCCATTTGACTCACTGACAGAAATGAAATGAAATGAAATGGGGTTTTAACGTCCTACTCTTCTGCACCTGACCTGGGCTAATGGAAGAAGGGCATACGCCATACAGTGTGCTATGAGGGAAATTTTGCCCCGGCAGCGGCGCTATGGCCTACTTTATATCTAAATCGAACTGCCAAGGGATCTTTTATGTGCATGCCAATGTGTATACGGGACCTCGGTTTTTCAGCTGTCTTGTCAGGCCCTCCTTCTGCATCACTGACAAGAGGAAACCACGCTGGAAAATCGAGACCTTATGTTTTAATGCTCACACGTTCAACCGCTAGACCAGTCGTGCCTGCCTTGAAAAAATAATTAGTACCAGTAAAAAATGTGACTTCCACTTATACAAAGCAATCACTAAATGTCTAATCACCACTTTTCACATTTCATTATTATTTGAGGTTACCGGTGTGACAGTTTGAATTGACTCTCGGTGTGTGTTTGCTCCTGGGCACTTGCGCACGTCCGAAACTGTTGTTAGCGTTAACAACGAAGCTTATCTACTTCCTGTGGTGTCAGATGGTTCCTAATCACTGATCAGTTCAAGAAAAAGTATTACTTATTTGGTTAGAGTTTTATCATTAATAAACATACTTGTTATCATGATTAGCTGTTGTTTTAGTGATCAGTTGTTACACAATCAATGAATCAATGTTATTTTGATTTTGTATTTCTTATTAAAACTTCACATCTGTTTTATTACTCATATTTCCGGTTTCAAGTCAAGTGACTTGAGCATGTAAGCCGACAGCCAGCGGCTGAAATATAGTCCACGACAATCTTCGATTCTACATTAATGTTTTATTTAAATGTTGGCTTACTACTAGTAATGAATCTCAGTATCCGCAAAGATTCAGACAAAATGTAAGTGAATTTGCCGTGTATATATGGGAGACAATTGCTTGAAAGTGTCGCTCTCACGTCACGCAACCAGAGATTTTCCATCAACGCGAAGTGCTACGGCTCACTTTATTGGTGAATCTGCACTTTAGTAGTCAATTAGTATTTCTACTTTTTATCGAAATAAACAAACTATAAGAACTGGACACCCTCAAGCTCCTGATATAGTAATAGAGCCTACTGTAAAATTCAATTTTGGTAGATAAAAGTGTAGAAACTGATTTGACCAGGAACCATCTCACACTGTCACACTGGTAATACCTTTAGTTACGGTGAAAATTTACACTTAAGAATCTATATAAATATATAATCATACCCACAGTTTTTGGTACTGTATCTGAAAAGAGCTGCAAATATAACAAAGTAAATTTTTATTTCATTAGTTAATAAATGGACAGATACCTACAGCTGTGGTAAACGTGTGGACAAATGTAGGCTACAATTTAACTGTTCCTGGACAGCCTATAATAATCTTGAAAAAATTTAACCTATACTGTCTCCACCAGGGATCACGCGGCTAAGTGTTAAAGGAGCTGACTCGGTATCCTAGAGGTCGTGTGTTCGATCTCTGCATTGGCCAAGAAAGTTCATCTTGATTTTCCGGTGTGGTTTCCCCTTGTCAGTGATGCAGAATGAAGGGCCTGACAATGACAGCTGTCTAGTCATTTGGATGGGACAAAAAAACGAGGTCTTGTGTACACATTGGTGTGAAGATCCCTTAGCAGTTGAAATTCGATATAAGAGTAGACCATAGCACCGCTGCCCGGGCACAATTTCCCTCATTGCACACTGTATGGCCTATGCCCGTCTTCCATTAGCCCAGGTTAGGTGCAGAAGAGTAGGACATTAAACCCCATTTCATTCTCCACCAGATAGTCATCCAAATAGCCTTGCCCATAAAGTTTGTTGCATTGTGTGATCCTTTAGTTAAATCAAAACCTTTGATAGGTACAGAAATACATTTCTATTTATAGAATACATCAGTTAGGCAGTTCAAGGATTGCTTCAATGCACTATATAATTTTACATCGGAACTTCAAATAAATCATGTTCATTTGCTAAATAAAGAGAATATTAAGAAATCCCTGGAATCAAAATTTAATTCCTTCTACCATATATCTTCAAACTCTAGTAACAGCAAATTACGTACTTATTTCATTTCAAAACCAACTGTTGAAAATGAGCAACATTTTTTGCTATACTGTAGCAAGTATGAAGAAATACGCCAAGCCTATTTATACCTAGCCTTCTCAGTAAACTCTAATAGTAAGTGCAGGAGGACCGCACTACACGAAAAACAAAAACCTATAAGAGTAACCTGCAGAAAATATCAAATCAAGTGAATGGATCCGGGGGCCAGCCGTAAGCGTCCACTGCGCTGTACAGTCCCGGGCCTGTTATGGTACAGACTTCACTAAAAATGATTTTCTTAAAGCAGCAATTTCATATTTTTAAGTTATATCTTTAAAATATATAAAAATAAAGCCTTAAAATAGATGGTATATCTATAAACAGTCCTACCTTGTTAAAGAATAATCCTATAATTCACCAAATGTTGCCAGTTGCGAAATTGGCAAAAATATCACTTTCAACTTTAAATTTAAATGTTTGAAGATAGCTATTGCATGGAGGGAATGGGAAAACAAGGGAGGTAATTGTGTTATCATTTCTGATGTGAAAGATGTTTAAGTGTGGAAAATAATACCTATGATTGTATAATAGTGAGTTGACAACCAATTGAGCAAAAGACAGAAATAAATATGTTTTAACTTTCTTGGAAAATATGAAATTTCCACTTTAATCTGTTTAACCCACCAAAATTGATTGCCAAGTCAGTGGCTTTATATGCGTTTTTGGCTTTGGATAAGAGAGTTAAATCAAAATTGGTGGCAACTACATTTAACTGAAACCCCTTTGATATTCATGTCATGTAGTATATTGTTTGTATGAATGTATTGTGATGTCTATGTGGTATGTACATGTATTATCAAATATATATGACTATGTCTAAATGTATGTATGCATGCTGTCCATATAATGGACGTTTTGATGCAATAAACATCATATCTTATTGACTTATCTTATCTTATCCCAAGTCATATTGAGTGGTGTATGTGTTTAGTATTTAGGCCTTTGGCGTGCATTTATCTTGACGATATTGCCTAAATTATGATTTTGATCAGTTTTCAAATTTCAATTCCCTTACTAACTTACTAGGCAGACATGAGATCAATTACATTGCAATATAATATCGGAATAATTAAGATTAATAAGTTGTCAAATGGACTTGAGCAAAGGTGTAGCACAATTTACTCAAATCTACCCCAAATCTATCACAATTTCAACTCATACAATAATGTAGGCCTATATAGTGATATTTGATAATATACATTTCTTTAGCAAGTTTGGCAGTTAAAAGTAACCGCGAGATTAGTTACTTTAAATAGTTGGCCTAAATGAAGTCTTAGAGAACTTAGTTACTAAATGTTAAAAGTAACTACCAAGAGGCATAACTCGTGTATTATTATTAGGCCTATCCTGTATGTACACGAAATTGCTTACTTCACTTGAAAATCACATTCTAATAATGGGCAGGATTGACACACAAACGGAGTACCGTACCCGGTACGGTTTCAAATTCAGAATGACAATTGGGCATAAACGTTAGTAGTCAATAGTAGTTATTTAATTAGTACGACATAATTCAAATAGCGATACAGGGGCCTATTAGTATTAGTAGGCCTACTCAATTAGTAGCCTTTCTACCTAAAATAAGAAAATGAAAAAAAAAAATCTGAAAACGTCTTCAAATAATCCAGATCTGTGTGTATTATAGTGAAAAACAATTTAATATAATTTAAAATTGTTTTGATGTGGGTTTTTTTTAAATTCCAAAATTATAAATTTGTTAGGTTATGAATTCAAGGGAGATAATGCAACCCTAAAGTATGGATTTGGGTAGAGTTGGTTTAAATGGACTTACTTCAAATATTATCCTACCAGTGTAATTTTTTCCGATTTCAATATCAAAATAGCAGAATGAACTGGGCATAACTGTTTTGCTGTAACAATAGTTCAGATGAAAAATATAATATCCATACGCTCGTATAACTTCAAACAAACGGAAAATACGTCATTGCAATCGTTTAGATCATCTTCGCAAAATAGGATGAATATGTGTAGGTATGACTGACGGCTCTCTTGAACCATAGATGCTTGAACAGAAGATGTTTATTCCCATTTCCCGATGATAAAGCCCTGAACAACCAGACTGTAAAAATCTATAAGCCTTTAAACGCATTCATTCATTCGTGGCATTACCGTTTAACAGTTTAATATGATATCAATATTCCATGATTGCATTTAACAGCAAATACATGTAATAATATTGAAAAGGGGCTGGATCAGGAAAAAAATGACATGTTTCGTAATAAAGTATGATAGGCTAATGAAGACGTGTTTATTTAACGCCACATGCCACGTAGAAATGGTTCCACTAGTACTGCTGTCTTCCGTCTTACTCCAGTCAGTTTAAGGTAACAAGTATAGTTACTACATGCCACGAAGAAAAGTTCCCTGGGAGAGCGGCTCTTCGGTCTATAATATCAAATTCCAACTGCTGTAAATAGGGTAAAGGGTTCTTTTACATGGGTATACACGGTACCTCGGTTTTTCGTAGCACCCGAACGGTAGCACGATGTACCACAAATCACCATCAGTTTAAAAGAGATATATATATCTATCTTTACAATTACTTTTTTTTTTTTTTTTGATATTGAAATAATCTAGAAATACAAAGTTGGGGAAAGTGGGGTAAAAGCGACCCCTTAAATTCAAACGTTCACTGGTTTGGTCGAACGAAATAGGATATATATTTATTTGTGTGTCGGGTTGTAGCATCAGAGACACTTTTCGAGCTACGAAGGTTTGATTGCGAAATAATGATTAATTTTGAAGTTTTGCACAAATAAAGAATAAGGTGTCAGGGGTCCGCTTTATGTATACCCACTATATGGGGTAAAACGAAACCCTCTACGGGGGGAAGAAGGCCCTGGTACCTGTTGAAAAAACTGAATGAATGGCAGCTACTATCTGAAATTGGCAATTTGAGGATAAAGCTACATGACCCGATATCCGTCAAAAACGGTGTGTCAAGTCTGACAATGGGCGGTTCCCATTCTACAATTTCACTGTTCACAAACTCAGAAACTATGCTGTCCATCCAGAATATAAGCTATAGTCTAGTCTGTGACATTGAAAACTTGTTAAATTTAGCACTTGCTAAGCGTTGTTAAAAAAGTGACTTATATCGAAAGAACATCAGCAGCTAAAACCTATAAAATGATATATTTACATGACATGTTTATCATTGCACTGTAAATATCCAGTAATCCCAGCAATATATGGCCGCCATCTTGGATTTTAAAGGGTAAGGCCTACTGGAAAGTAAATAATAGTGACTTATAGAGCATCAGCAGAAACCTATACAGTGATATATTATACGCGATATTTATAGTTATTCTGTAGATATCCGGTAATCCCTGCAATGTATGGCCGTGATCTTGGATTTTGGCCGCCATATTGGATTACAGGTGACTTGGTGTGACATGTCATCAGATGTATATCGATGAAAATCTCATTACTGTTCTATTCTATATACCTAGGAAAATAAATCGTACTAATTCTAAGTAATAGCTTCAAAGAACGATTTTTGCACATTTTGCACCCATTTTGAAAATGTGCCGAATACCGATCCCGTGCACGTTATCGTAAGACCTGTCATTGAGTAAGCTGCAATGGTTTCGATTCCCAGTTGTACGTGACAATGAGTAGGGTCGCCTGTCCAACCTTGTGGTTGTTTTTTCCTCCCACTGCTAAAGACTCCTACTCGCCAGCGTATTATTGAAATAAAATTAAACCATGTTAGTCCGGAAATGGCCTAGTTTGTGTCGAGTGGACAAAAAACCCATTTCTCTCTCTCTCTCATTCTGTCTATAATAGTAGTAGATCGGGGTAAGACGGACCCTACTCCGTTTTGACCCCGTCGCAATGGTCCATCTTACCCCACAAGTCCAGAGCTTTAAAAGTCTCATGCCTGCTACATTTTTTTTTTAAGATGGATTATTATGTCCCATAAATATAGGTATGTTCACAAAAATGTCCACTTGACATTCATAAGGTTTTCTACGAAGACTGGTGTGGATCACTTGAGTATGTAAACTGCTAATCTTAGATCCAATCAGCTGGAAAACAAATTCGGACCGTCAAACTGTATGTTTACGTCGAAACGACATCAGCCATTACTCTTGGTAATGTGAAGGTTGAATGACGACGTCATAAGGTCACGAAGTACACACCGCCGCCTACTTACAAAATAACCGAGGGTCCGTCTTTCCCCAGGGTCCGTTTTACCCCACTTTCCCCTGAGTGATAGCTGCCTTGATGATTGAAACCAATAAATTCAGCGACATTCGCCCGAATATTAGATCAGTGCGTTATGTTATAGGACTTAAAGGGACAATAACATTCTTGCTGGCTTGGTAGCTCCAGAAAATAAATAATACCCTTATTCTAAGTACTAGATGTTTAAATGTCCTACCTGTTGTGTAAATTATCCATTACAACCTATTTTATTTGTCCAGAGGGTTCGAAAATATTTTAAAATCCAAGTCACATTTGAAAAGGTTTTTTTACGTTAGACTTTTCAAATCAATTGGTTGATTTTTTCAATTTTTTAAATTAGGTGTGTTAAGATGAAATTTATATCATCATTTTATTGGAATATTGTAAAATAATACGATTTGTTGACCAGAATGAAGATTGGGACATATTTTTCAGTTACAACAAGAGTGTTATTGGGGCTTTAAGGCGGGGGCCAAGTGACCGCTCCTGGGCCTCTAGATCCTCGGGGACGTGTTCTGGGCAATTTCTGGTAAATAAAATTACTCGCAAAGAAGTGAATTTATAAGTCTCTTCTAAATCCCTTACCATGAAAACACAGTCGATGGGGATTTCCTGTGGTGCCGTCGAACTACAAAATTATATATCTCAAAGAAATCAGGTTAAGATCGAGTTCACATCTGCAGCTAGTTAACTAACATAGTCACACAATGACGCCCCCCTATGGCGGTATATTAGTGCCAAAATTCTAACATGCTATCGTCTAATTTCTTACTTCTATTCCTGTAATTTCTAACCTCCATTCATGTAACTTCTAGCTTCCATTCCTGTAATTTCTAATTTAAGACAATGTATAACCCAACTTCTTTATTTGTTCAGTGTAAATTTCAATTCTGTTCCAACTTGTTTCTATTATTTAAACGAAAAATGTCTTCTTAATAGATGCTTTACATGTTTAGCATCAACATCAACGAATTTAGAATTTATACATTTCTGCCTAGCAACCATCATTATGAAGATGTTTGGTGTCGCCACTGCGTGCTCAATTGGGTGATTGCGCACCTGATCGGGACTATTATTTGGTATAAACGAACCATTCTTCGTTTTGTTGAAGGTTGGAAGGCGTGCTGAGAGAGAGAGAGGTCACTTAGTATCTGTGTAGGCCTATCCATAACATTTATACTCTGTGTTAATATAGACCAACTGCATATAAATATTAATTATTGGCTCAACCGTAAAAAAAATAAAATAAAATTCTCCAAATCCCGTTTAGCTTATATTTGAAATAGAAAATGAAATGAAATAGTAAGAGGGTTTAACGCCCTACTGTTCTAATGGAGACGGACATACGCCATACAGTGTGCTTTAGGGAAATATTGCCCGGAGATCGAACTACGACTTGGGACTTATATCGAAGTCTAACGGCCACAGGATCTTTTACGTGCACGCCAACATGTACATGGAACCTCGGGTTTTCATCACATCGGAATGACAAAACACTAATAAGGGGGAACCACGCCAGAAAATCTGGATGATTTTTTTTCGACCCATGCCGGGATCGAACTCCCAACCCACAGCCTAGCGAGCCTGCGTCTTACCCACTTAGCCACGGTATTCGAAATAGTATTTGCAAACCATACATTTATATCACGTTCAATGTTGTTTAGAGGGTAGGATGGCCGAATGGTTAGCATGTGCACGCTGTAACATAAGGTCTGTCATTGAATAAACAGGCGTGATTTCGATTTCCCGTTTTTACGTGACATGGAGCAGGGCCGCCTCTCCAACCTGGTGGGTTTTCTCCGGGTCCTCTGGTTTCCTCCCACTGCTAATTATTGAAATACAATTGAACGGTGTTAATAGGCTACCGAAATGACCTGGTTGGTGTCGAGTGGATGTTAAACCCCATGTCCCCTTCTCTCTCTCCTGATGTTATTTTCAATTCTAACACCCAGGAAAGCCACTCAATCTGACGAAGAGTGAGTCGTTTGTATCAATAGAATAGTCCCGATCAGGTGCTCAATCGCCAAACTGAGCACATGGTGGCGACACCAAACGACATCATAATGATGGTAGTCTCTTATCATCCAAACAAATATTCTACGAATATTAGTCTGGATGGGTCCTCAAAATTTGACAGAAAGTCGGTCACTGTCTGGATTATCCAGTCTTTTAAGTTACCACGTGCTGAATCTATCAAAACATTTCGCTTGTCAACAATGACACTCTCTAAAATTTTGTTCTAAAGTTTTTAATTGAAATGGTAATTTTCTCTCGTCATGAATCAAACGTATGGCTTCTCACAATCTCCTTAATCACGATTCATGCTGTTGTATCGTCTCTATTTTGTTTCTAATAATAGATGTGCCAAGTGAATTGTGGGATATATTTTACCCTCGCGTATAGAATCTATCAAAATCGGCCCGGCTTCATAATATCTATCACTTACCGAGACTTTAGCCAAAGGGTTACATTGCCCATGCGTAACCGGGAGTTTGGTTTTTTTATGTGGTAGATTATCCAGTAATTTTCGTCAATAATTGAGAACCGACCCAGACCCTCCGTGCGTTGAAGACTAGGGGGGTCTGGGTGACCGAGACTATAATGATGGTTGCCAGTTAGAAGTATCATAATTCTAAATTTGTTTGCCGTTCATGCTTAACATGTAATACCACAATGAAGTAGACATTTTTTCGCCCCAATAATAGAAATAAGATGAAATAGAATTGATATTTACAATGAACAAATAAAGAAGTTGAATTATACATTGTCTTAATTTAGAAATTACATGAATAGAAGTTAGAAGTTACATGAATGGAGGTTAGAAATTACATGAATAGAAGTAAGAAGTTAGACGATAGCATGTTAGAATTTTGGCATTAATATACCGCCATAGCCCCCACCCACCCAGCCATCATACTGTAACTGCTTTGTTCAATGTCTTCGCTCAGTTGAATTATGATATCAAATCAAATACGCCATCAAATATGCCGTGAAATGGCCGAAATAGAACACCATACACATCCCGCAGGTCCGTAGCCAACTTGCTCATGCTGGCTTCGGGGGGGGGGGGGCAGTGAAGTTTTTAGGAGGGGCACACCCGTTACCTGCCAAAATTTTCTTTCGGGGGGAGGGGGGCAAAACATTTTTTCAGGGGGGCATTGCCCCCCCTTGCCACCCCCTGGCTACGGGCCTGACATCCCGCATAATAATAATATTACTATTATCATTAAATAGGACGCGGATGTATCTTTATCCTTATATGGAAGAGCGGGAAATGTAGTAATAATGATTTACATTACAATTGTAAATATTTTGCCTATATCACAATGTAGTGGTGTTCTAGGTAATGCGGAATCCCGACTGTATCAATTTTTAAATCACTGCGTCTTATGATTGATGCTATAATTACATGTAGCTACATGATTATGTTGGCGAATGGATATAATTTTAATATCCTACGGTAATTTGGTCGTTGCGATAGCACGTGGTTTCACCGGCTTCTCAGCTATTCACATTCTCTTTCTTTCCAGGACACCATCACGATTGCACCAGTCCGGATCTTCGCAAGACTTCTTTCAACCATGGCAAAACCACGGGTTTTCTTTGATATGAAGGCCGGTGACAAAGACCTCGGCAGAATTGTTATGGAGGTAATGCTTTTTATAACGTTGTCTTGTTAGAACATGGAATAGAAATCAACTCGCAACTGTGTGTCGATAAGTTATTGCCCTCAGTTTCAAACATGTCGCCATAGATATGAGTCAACACCAAAGCATTGGTGATTGGATGGATGGATGGATAATCAAGGGATCTGATAATCAACACTCATTCTGCCATCGTTGTCGGGAGCTCGAACGACAAATACTCTTGCGCTTTTTATTTAAACTTACAACTCCAACATTGGTGCACATGATTAAAAGCTTCTTATAAGTTATAATCACAAGCTTTTCAAAATCATCATATTCATAGCAGCCCCCCAAGCGTATTCGCACATGACCTACTTTTTGATAATAAAGCCCAACAACTCAACAAGACATATTGCGGCAGTACGATCTACCTAGTAGTATTAACTCATTATTACCCAATACCGGTACATGCTACTGCTACCTGATTATATAATGGTGACAAAATGTATGTATGTGGCAAAAAAAAAAAAAATCAAAATGGGTTGATTATATTAAAATCAGGGATTGAACTTTACTTGAAAACATACAAGCAAAATTTTGATTGTTGATTTCAAATTTTAATGTACAAGCAAAAATAAGATTCTGAAGAAATTCAAGGGGCAATTTTTTCTTTAAAGACCACATCAAATGATTCAGAAAATTTTTACGTACGGGTACTCAATAGTTACAAAATCCATTTTACGCTAAGTTCAAACTAATCTGATTAAAATTAATTCAGATATTTACGTTTTAGTATCTGACTGCCAAAAATGGTTTTCAAATTTTCAATTACAACCTTAATCCGGTTGATGATTGGCTGCTGACGTCACAGGCACTACACATAATATACACATCTATACAATATATCACCGTGCAATATATCACTGTATATACACACAGCCAGTTGACTATTGTGTATTTGTCGGTCCAATAAACATTTGAATACCGTAATCATTAACGCGTAATTATTTACATGTAAGCTATACATATCACTATATCAGTCAAAGCATTTTCAAAAGCCGACCTTTCTTGTCTTGAGTTGTAATAGATTATATATATATTTTTGACAAGAATATTATCGAGTGTATTCTAAGATGCCATATTACCGTTGTGTTATTGAGAGTTGTGGAAATTCCAGCAAGGGAAAAGGGAATAATGTACCGGCGTTTCATAAATTTCCCAAGGATGAAATTGTATGGAAAGAGTGGAATGGGTTTGTAAACAATTCAAATCCTGATTGGCAACCTACAGTCACGACAGTGATATGCAGTGAACATTTTACGAACGATTGCTTAATTACCTATACACACCCGGCGTGTGTATTTATTAACGCCTGACTTATTCCTTAACCCCGCTAATTAAATAAAACAATTGACTACGGAATAATTTGTTTTGTAATACATTTTAATTCAAGATCCATTTTAAAATTTGTTTCATTATGTACGGCCGTTCTGTTTTCTTACGGCAGCGGTTTTAATACAATCTACCATCGTGTGCATTCCAAACGATTCGAGATACATTGTCGTCAGTATTGTGGTTCTAATTTAGAAGGATAATTATCATTTTTTGTTACACCAGCCAGATCAATTTGTAATAATGAATATCAAATACATTTTATCAAATGTGGAGTTCCTGGTGCTGTTTGGTGAGTGATTAAACTGTCAATTTAATTGTAAAATACTTGTATTCTGTTTAAAAAAAAGTTTAATGATGTTAGACATTATAACCTTATCTTATCACAAATGTATATCCATCGAATGATTTATATGGGTCATTCCATGAAGTTGGCACCTAATAGTCCAGAAGCTAATGACAAAATAATATGGTCATCAGTTACAAAAGGTTTGACCCCCCAAATTTGTAGCAGGTGTCCGTAAGAGTAAAAAATCAATTGGTCAGATTGTGCACTGCTGGGGCGTTTAGCCACAGCAGCACCTTCAAGTAGTGCCCAGGGGGCCTAAAATTAGGTCATACCTTACATGGCTGAAACTTTCTAGGGACAATGGTATCCTTAGTCGGAGTAAATATTTCACAAATCTAACCAAAATTTCCGGGGCTTTCCCCAAGTCAGACCACGCCCAATATCGCCTCACGGGACCAATAATATGCTCATAAGTTACATGTCTTAAACTTACCAGAAACAAAGATCCACACTTGGTAATTATAATTTTCAAAAATCTAACCAAAAGTTTGGGGGCTTTCCCCAAGTCAGATCGCTCTAAAGTATGGCCGACCATGCCCTAAAAATGGGACTTTTTATATGGTCATAAGTTACATGGCTGAAACTTACCAGAAACAAAGATTCCCACTTGGTAAATACAATTTTTAAAAATCTAACCAAAAGTTTGGGGACTTTCCCCAGGTCAGATCACTCTAAAGTATGGCCGACCACGCCCTAAAAATTAGGGTTTTTATATGGTCATCAGTTACATTATTTAAGTTGATCACATGCCATCGCTCAGTCTAGTGACATTAGCGTACGTAACTTGGTTGACCGACAGAGTTACGATTTTTTCTTTATTTTTGGGTGACGATATCTGAACATATAGCCAAATCAGTTCGTTCGTTTGTTGTGCAGTATTTGAAAAACTGAACATTAAATCTTTGCAACTGCAACTCAGATAGAAGATTTAGACACATTATAAAAAGCGGGGAGCAAATCAAAGTTCAGGAGTATGAAAATGTCACACTTTTGGTGCACGTCAAACTGCAGAAAATGCATTTGACACATCTTTTTTTCAAGTGAATACTTTTAATTTCACAAAATGGCATTTAAATATTATCTTTACATCAGATCCCCGAAATAATTATCAACAATTCATTTATTGAATTCGGTTTCTTGAGTGTTTTATCATCACATTAATTATCGTTGGTAACAAAGTGTCAACTTCATGGAATGACCCATATTTAGATGTTGTTTAAACACCAATCAACAAATAATACGAGGCTACTTGATTACAAAAACAAAGAAAAAGATAATTACCTAATCAACATTCTAAATTACTTTATGACCCAATTACTGTTCAAATTTAGTCTAATTGATTAATGACAGGTATTAACAATACTACACTTGCGATACACATACATGTAGATAGATAGGTGACCCTTTTCAATCTGTTAACTCATTGACCCCTAGAGCTAATTATGTTAATTAATGCTTAATCTCCTAAGCCAATTAACCAGACTATGGCTTCTATCCCTAGTGTTAATTAAAAGATTATCCACTAATCTCACCTATTGCAGATATCCCAAAACAAAACAAAAACTATATTTATATTACCAAATGTAGAATTAAAAACAAGCTTTACAAGGGTGTTTTTTTGAAACAAAAATACCAAATAATAACAAAGTTATTCCTTATCATAAAAAGAACTATGAATGTAAAATAACATTACCAGGTACGTTTAATTTAATAATTATGAAGTATGAAGTTACACTTTACTGATCAATGCATCACACAGTAAGCACAATTGATTAATTTAGTCCATAACCAGTTTTTAGGATTGGCACTGTAAATAATGCTGGCAATCACAAATTTCGTCAACCGTTATGTTCCTGCATTTTTTTTTTCGAACCCCATTGAATTTCTCAACGTGATAACTATTGCCCATTGGTTTCGTCGATCAACCAATACGAGCAAGTTTGGTCAAAAAGATAAAATAAAAAAAAATTAAATTTGTTTTTCTCGCGTTCTAATATGTATTATGGGCCTAGCCATCTCCTAAAAATGATGGGCATCTAACGTTATTCAGTGCATCATCCAAATAAAATCCTTGTTAAAAGTTGAATCTCGAAGATTGGTCGCCATTTTGGTTCGCTTCGTCACTAGCTATTTCGGAGCCTTCGTGTTCCTCTCTCGAATTGTCAATTTGCTGTCCAGGATATTATTATTGCTAATTTCTGCATCTAATAAAAATCCTTCGGAGTCTGAGTCGGAATCATTGTCCATACCGACGAAATTATTAACAATCTGGGCGTACAAAACTGACATTCATTTAACAAAATGGCGACCCCAGAAAATATTTTTCCTTTAGAGTTCGCGACCTTATGACCCCTAAAACCTGTGTTGTGACGTATAGTTTACGACTTCAATCAAGTTCAATCATTAGTTAAAACTATATATTTATTGGCTAATTACATCTGGAAAGCGAATCGACGTTTTTACAAACTTTATTGATCAATCAAACGTACATATGACAGAAACCGACAGCAGTCGTTGCCGGGAAAGTTTTTTTGTGATTTTACGACCTTATGACACCTAACACCTTGTTGTGACCTACACATTTTATGATACCAATCATTAGTTGAAGCCATTGTTTTAGGGAATTACAACTTTTGGAATGTCAAGTGTTTTTTTATACGCCCACATGGAAATGTGGTCGTTTATTGCTGTCGCCCCTGTCCGTCCGTCTGTTGGTCCGTCCGTCCATCGTCCACAATTTCTTGTGAACGCTCTAAAGGCTAAAGTTAATATCCGATTGACTTTAAATTTATACAGTGTTTTAGGTCATGAGACGAAGAAGCCTATTGATTTTCGGTGATATCTGATAATTACTGCCAGAGTAATGACCCTTGATCACTTTGAAAAATCTTGTGAACGCTTTAAAGGCTAAAGTTAATATCCGATTGACTTTGAATTTATACACGGTGTTTAAGGTCGTGAGACGAAGAAGCCTATTGATTTTCAGCGATTTCCGATAATTAGTGCCAGAGTTATGGCCCTTGATCACTTCAAAAAATCTTGTGGACGATTTAAAGGCCAAACTTATCATCTGATTGACTTCAGATTGATACACAGGGTTTAAGGTATTGAAACGAACAAGTATATTGATTTTCAATGAACAGCTAAACTGAACAGCTAAATCCATGATTTTAAATGTTTCATGTATATATACTAATTCAATTGTTAGCGTGGGGTAAAACTTTATAAAAAGCAATCAAATTCTAATGATTTTCTGATAATTACATAATGAGTTGTTACTGTTAATCAGATTTTAGAGTATTACAAATGTTTCATTACCGAAAAAAGTAAAAATATGCGACAACCCTTGTTGACTGCCCGGACGATTTAGCTGCTGTGGGCGTATGTTTCGTTGCCTGGCAACCTATCTTTAATATTAAAATTGTAATAAACAACCACTTTAGCAAGTTTTCATGGCTATAGATCTGGGTTTGAACCAGCTTGATTTAATGTTTTTTTTAAATTTGGTACTGTTTGTCCAAAGTAATGACTAGAAATGATAATATTGAAGGGTATTCCTAACATTTTTATGCATGTTTATTTACATTTAAAAAGTGAAACTAAAAGTATTGACCTTTTATAAAATATCGAGATATAGTGATTACATCGCGATATGTTTCTAGGGATATCGGCCAGCTTTAACTTCAGTTAGTATCCAATTGTTGAATTGACTATAAATTTATACACTGTTGTTTAATTTTATTAGAACTCAACTCTCACCCAATTGTGCTTTGTTACTAAGCTCTCTAATTAAGCATATGGATATTTGAAATTAATGGAGTTACTTGATTTTTTTTTTCAGTTAAGGGCCGATGTTGTACCAAAGACAGCAGGTAATAAAATGATTATGTTGCCATTGGTGTTCCATGACTAAATGCCCCAAGCATGATATATTTTATTTGCCCACATTTTCATAACAGACACTTTGTTTGTTGGACCTTTAGAGGGTTACCATTTTGATCTGATTTTTATACGCCCACATTTTCATGTGAACGTATTATGCCGTCGCCCCTATTAGTCAGGACGTCGGTCAGTCTGTCCGTCCGTCCACAATTTGTTTGTGGACTCTCTACAGGTAACAATTCTTATCCGATTTTGACAAAACTTGAAATATAGGTTTATCCCCATAAGATCTCGGTTCCTTTCGATATTGGCATGTATCGGATCAGAACTTCATGGATTATGGCCCTTGATTGTACGAAATATCATGTTTTTAGCTTGTGGACCCTATAGAGGTCACAGTTTTGAACCGATTGTGATGAAACTTGACATGCATGTTTATAACCCCAAAATCTTGGTTCCTTTTGATATTTGCGCCCATCAGATCGTAACTTCCTGAATTAATGGCCCCTGATTGCCCGAAAAATCACACTTTGTAGCTCGTGGTCCCTCGTGGAGGTCAAAATTGTTATCCGATTTAAAAAAAACGTTTGATTATATCACCGTTACATGGTAATGAAGGTTAGGTTCAAATTTCGTGAAAATCGGACCAAAATTGACAAACAAAATGGCCGCCATTTGTACGCGAATAATGTGAAAATATGTTATATCAAGGTTGTGGACCCTATCGAGGTCACAATTTTAAACCGATTTTGATAAAACTTGACATGTATGTTTATAACCCAAAGATCTTGGTTCCTTTCGATATTTGCACCCATCAGATCGTAACTTCCTGACTTATGGCCCCTGATTGTCCGAAAATTCGCACTTTTTTGCTCGTTGTAACTCTGGATAGGGCTTGCCACGAGAGCTGTGCTCGCGTAAAGGTAGATTTACGTGAGCTGTTCGTTGCTCGTGCAAAATTTTAGGAAAAACCTGTAAAAATAATCAAAATATTCACATGTTTATTGCCCAAACTAATCCAACAATGTCTATAACGTCATAAATTCGTCTGTCAAACAGAGATTCATCAAGCTGCACGCAGCATTTCGTCCTTAAATTTGATTGGCTAATACACTTTATACGAACACCAGTAACAAACGCGTGATAATCGAGTCTTAAAGTAAAGAATGTTTACATCCGGATGATTTGGCATTTCACGCTAAATGAACACGTTTCAAACTTATAATTATCGGTATTTCTTATTTTATCAGAACTTCGGTTTTTATTCCATTGTGCAGTCGTATAATTTTAAATCTAAGCGTAATAATTGGCTAAAGGAAACCTGATTGCCCTACCTATCCACATTATTTATCTGTCATAGGGTGAAGAAATCCGTACGGAAATTGATTATAAAAAAGAGTACCGGTATGAGTATGACTGTCAAAAACAAAAAAGCGATGGTCACACATGTTTACTGCAAACTCTGTGCCATGAATAGCAATTTTGTTGCTCAATCGTTTATTTTGTTGTTTTGTTATACCAGTGCCAAATCATAGTAATAGTACTATCATGTCAATAAAGAATTGAAAAAAAAATAAATTACAAACTTTAAACAGCTTTGTCATTATTTAACAAATGTATCCAGGCAACAAATTGATTTTAAATTGAAACAATTTTACAAAATGTGTGCTCACGCAAGCAACATTTTACGTGAGCAATTTTTATTGCTCGCCCTGCTCGCCCAAACCTAAATTTGCGAGAGCAGTCATCTGCTCGCCATCAATTTATTCCTGGCCAGCCCTGCGGTGGAATATGTCTAATGATAAACTCTTGCTTTTACCAATCATGACTGATAAACTTCATGCACCAGACGAATTATTGAGAATAGTTCACTGTAACTGCACCACGCACTGTGCCAGTATGATGTGTGGGTGTCGACGATATGGACTCTCCTGCACTAGCGCATGTGGTTCATGCCAAACTGACAGTTGTGATAATAGCATCAAACCTGATATTAATGCAGATGGAGAGGATGATGATGCACTACCTGAAATTCAAAATGTGTTTTAAAGTCCCGTTGTTTTGCTCTGACTAATGATGACCGGTATAATTTAAATAAGACACTTCATATATAAAGTGTGATAATAACTCTATTTATTCTTACTTTAATTTATTAAAGACATTTGTATATAATTTGTTTATTTTTGACTTGATATTGCGTTCCGACGTCACTTTCCATTTAATTTCTTCCTTTAATTTATTAAAAACATTTGTATATAATTTTTTTATTTTTGACTTGATATTGCGTTATGACGTCACTTTCTATTTAATTTCTTCCTTTTCTGACTCGATATTGCGTTATGACGCCACGATGACGTCATAACAACAATTTGACCCCATCATCTAATTCGGTGATATCACTTTTATATTGACTCATAGTACATTTATATGGTCTAAAACGCTTCCTTTCGGAGATATTTGATATTTTAAGCCATATCACGCCGTCGTCCGCCATCTTGGATTGATTATTGATTTTTGCCTAGACCCGCAAATCCGATTTTGGAAGACTTTTGGTATTTTAATTAATAAGCAAGTACCCTAGATACAAAAACAGTTGAAACTAGACCTGCATGCAGGAATGACGGGTTTCACTTTTGCCATGTTACCTTTGAACTTGAACTTGTGTCACTTTTGGTGCTACGTTACCCTTGAACATATGTCCTTTCCGGTACCAATGAAACCAATATACAGGTTTCCACATAAGCATTGCACACATCAAATAAAATGGAAACAGAATCAAACAAATCCAGCAATTTTATTTTATACATTTGTTACATGTAATTGATCCTGACAAAATAACAGTACTTCCGGTGATAATGTAAATGTTCCCTTAGTCTTATGAAATCAGAAATGGCATAAGGCATCATATGGTGAAAATTTTATGTAAATCGAATAATAATTTCCACTTTTATAGACCAAAAACCTTGAAAAGTGACGTGTAGAAAATCGTCTATTTCTCGGCAACCGTACAAGTTAGAAACCATTTTTTGGTATTTATATGACCGTATGGGTTTAATCTATTTGTTGATTGGAATCAAATATCATAATTGTATAAACATTACAAATCAGACTCATTTGAATAAAATATCGGTTTTGAAGGCTTAAAATACAGTTTTTGCCAAAATGACGCTACTTCCGGTGATAATGGAAACGTTAATATAGTTTTATAACATCGTCTATGACATTAGGCTTCAAAGGGTGAAAATTTTATGAAAATCAAATAATAATTGACACTTTTATGGGCCAAAAACCTTCAAAAGTGACTTTCAGAAAATCGCCTATATCTCGACAACCGAACAAGTTAGAAACAATTTTATGATATCTATTTGACCGTATGAGTTTTGTTAATATGTGAATTTAAACCAAAAGTTAATTTTATTATTACATGTGACATAATTCTTGGTTGAAAAAAAGATCGATTTTAAAAGTTAAAAATTGAGTTTTTGACTAAATGACGTCACTTCCGGTGTCAATTTTAAATAGTAATCAACATGATATGACGCACACTTGCTTTTTGAATCAAATGATGTCACTTTTGTGAATATCCATTAATAATTGACTATTTTACAGGCAACATTACGAAAACAGTGACTTATGCAAAACTGCCCATTTCTCGGCAACTGCTTATATTAGAAACTAATTTTAACATACATTCTCTTCGTATGGATTATAGTGACAGGTTTATAAAAGTTAAGTAAAAAAAATTTAAAATCTGAAAAGCCTGAATGGGTTGTAAATAGGTAAATTTTACGCCTTTTTTCACCCCTTAATCCAATTTGCTAGATAACACTTTTGGTAATAAAAAAAATAACAATTGGGACAACGAAGCATATGAACTTTGTTTTATACAAATCGAACAATAAAAAATTAATCTAGGACTGAAAAACTGAATTAGCTAATGGCGGCCAAGGAAAATTACTGAGACAAATTTTTTTAACATTTTTGCGCTAGTCAGATGACTCTTTAATTCTGTGCACAACACGACTAAATAATATTTATAAATAAAAACGTTAAATCGAATAATAATTGCCACTTTTAAAGACCAAAAAACTTGAAAAGTGACTTGTAGAAAATCGGCTATTTCTCGGCAACCGTACAAGTTAGAAACCATTTTGTGGTATCTGTATGATCGTATGGGTTCATTCTATTTGTTGATTGGCATCAAATACCATAATTTGAAAAAGATTTCAAAACAGACTCATTTGAATAAAATATCTGTTTTGGAGGCTAAAAATACAGTTTTTGCCAAAATGACGTTACTTCCGGTGATAATGAAAATCTTAAATTACTTGTATGAAATCCCAAATGGCATTAGGTATAACATGGTGTGACGTTTATGAAAATCGAATAATAATTGACCCTTTTATGGCCCCGAAACCTTCAAAAGTGACCTGTAGAAAACCGTCTATTTCTCGGCAACCGAACAAGTTAGAAACCATTTTATGATATCTATATGACCATATGAGTTTTGTTTATATGTGAATTTAAACCAAAAGTTAAAATTATTAATACATATTAAGTTATTCTTGGTTGAATAAAACATTGATTTAAAAAAGTGTAAAATGCATTTTTTGACCAAATGATGTCACTTCCGGTGTCAATTTTAAATTGTAATCAACTTGATATGACGCTACGTGCTTTTTGAATCAAATGATGTCACTTTTATAAAAATCCAATAATAATTGACTATTTTACAGGCAAAATAACGAAAACAGTGACTTATGCAGAACTGCCCATTTCTTGGCAACTGCTTATATTACAAACGAATTTTAACATACATTTTCTTCGTATGGATTATAGCTACAAGTTTATAAAAGTTACGAAGAAATATTTTAAAATCTGAAAAGCCTGAATAGGTTGTAAATAGGCCAATTTTACACCATTTTTAGCCTCTTAATCCAATTTGCTCGAAAATGAAATCGAAATTAAAAAAACTGCTTCCTACATTTTTTGCGCCTTGAAAGGGCACACTCTTTGAGTCAAATAATTTTTCCAAAAAATAATATTTGTTTTCGAAGAAGGAAAATAACTGTCAAAATTGTAGTTTTTGGTAAAATTATGCCACTTCCGGTGCCGACAGATAACACTTTCGGTAATAAAAAAAACGACAATTGATACAACGAAGCATATGAACTTTGTTTTATACAAATCGAACAATAAAAAATTAATCTAGGACTGAAAAACTGAATTAGCCAATGGCGGCCAAGGTAAATTACTGAGACAAAATTTTTTAACATTTTTGCACTAGTCAGATGACCCTTTAATTCTGTGCACAATACGACTAAAAAATATTCATAAATAAAAAAGTTTTTTGTAAAATTTAAAATTTTCGAAATTTGGCGCCTAATATCTTCGAAGATTTGCCGAAAATCAAAAATCGAAAGTAGCGTAGCTATGTGCCCTGTCTCAGGCTATGCCAAAATGTATCGAAAGTTAAAATCCAATGATTATTGTTAAAATTACTGTAATATTTTTAAAAACGATAACTTCGGTGATTTCGGACATTTCGCATTGTCGCAGAACGTTCAAAATAGCTTTATCCTCTAAGTCACACCCACTTTCCCAGTAAAACCGAAGAAATCGTAACGATGCGACACGTAGTTGCTGAGATCTATTCAAATTGGAATCTGAATAATAATAATAATAATAATAATAAGAATAATAATTTTAACAAAAACAATAGTGTTTCACACAAGCTACGCAGTGTGAAACCCTAATTAGCTTTCTGCAAATTTATTCCAGGTAAAAATGTAGATTTACTGGACTAGTAGAGGTCACAATCTTCATTCAATTTTGATGAAACTTGAAACACATGTTTACAACTTAACAATCTTAGTTCCTTTTGATATTTGTGCATATCGGATTGTAACTTCCTGAATTATGGCCCCTGATTGTACGAAAAATGACCTTTTTTTAAGCTTGTGGTTCCTCTGGGGTCAGAATTATTATCCCATTTTAAAAACCATTTGATTATATCACTGTTACATCGTAATGAAGGTTGAGGTCGAATTTCGTGAAAATTGGACCAAAATTGACAGCTGTTCTTGTCAGGCCATCCATCCTTCATCACGAACAAGGGGAAACTCCGCTAGAAAATTTAGATGAGCTTTGTCACCCAATGCAGGGATCAAACACCCAACCTCAAGGCTACGGAGCCAGCATCTTACCCACTAAGCAACATAATCCCCAGTCGAATTTGAAGCCTACTGAAATGAACCTTTATAACCCAAAGATCTTAATTCATTTCGATATTTGCACATATCAAATTCTAACTTAATGATGTAGGAAAAAATCACTTTCGGTATTGCTTTTTCTCAATCCATCTCTCGAAAATGTGGGCATATCCTGCCTGGCAGTGCCAGCCTATCTTCTATCCATCTCAAGAAAATGTGGGTGTATCCTGCCTAGCAGCCGCCCATCATTAAATGTTGTGTTTATATCCAAAAGATGTTGATTTGTTTCGATAGTCCTGCATCTCAGACTGTAACAACCTGGACTATGCCCCCGATTGTACGAAAAGTCACCTTTTTTTAGGTTCTGTCCAAAATGTCTTATAAATGCTTTAATCACTGACAAAAAGCAGGAATAGGTGACAAGCCCTGTAGACTGCACTTGTGGTTGTAGGTTTCATTTCCTGGCAACTAATAATATTACCATTTGTGGGGCAATTTGAAGCGGAATGACCTGTTCATTTATATTGGTGTTCAAACCAGAATGTTTTATCAACTATTTCTTGTTTTCAGAGAACTTCAGAAGTCTTTGCACAGGTGAAAAGGGGGTAGGAAAGTCAGGAAAGCCTTTATCATTCAAAAACTGTAAATTCCACCGAGTTATTCCAGGCTTTATGTGCCAGGGGGGTGATTTCACCCGTGGTGATGGAACTGGTGGAGAAAGTATCTATGGAAATAAATTTGCTGACGAAAATTTTAATCTGAAACATACTGGACCAGGTATGGTGGAGTATTATTTTATGTAATAAATGTCATCTCCATGTGCTTAGATGGTTTATAGCTCTCAGGTTATTTCTGAATTGTTTTAATGGTTCATATGGTTTAAAATATTCTGATTTAGTATTCGACCCCCTGGTTTGCAATTATCGAAAACACTAAGTGATCGATCATGTAATCATTCAAAATGTGAAGGGTACATTACCCTGGAAGACTGAATAATCATAGAACAAATTTATAGGCTACATGGCAACAGATTTTAACTGATCTTTTTGTCCCCCGCCTTTCGAATAAAGTTGGGGGACTATTAAAATGGGTTCGTCCGTCCGTCTGTCTGTCCGTCACACTTTTTGGGACACAATAACTCTCTTCCTAATTGAGCTAGAATGTTCAAACTTGGTGTATGTGTTTATTAGGTCAATGCCTTGATGGAGTTCCAAGATGAGCATTTTCCGCTTAGGGTAAGCAGAGATAAGCAATTTGATTGGTTGATGCTTTGGGACACGATAACTTTAGTTCTAATTAAGTGAGAGAGTGATAAAACTTGGTGTATAGTTTCATTACAATAATACCTTGACTAAGTTCGATAATGAGCATTTTCTGCTCAGGGTAAGCAGAGCGATACGCAATTTGATTGGTCGAGAGTGGTCAAACTTGGTGTATATGCTTATTAGGTCAATGCCTTGATGGAGTTCGAAGATAAGCATTTTCCGCTTAGGGTAAGCAGAGATAAGCAATTTGATTGGTTGATACTTTGGGACAAGATAACTTAGGTTCATCTTGATTGATGATTTTTATGCCAATACAATGACTGCATTCTCATTTAGTAATGGATTCGACTGTAAAAATGTATAGAAACGAATGACTTGGACACGAGGGCCCTTTCCCTTGGCCAGAGGGGCCCTTTTGTCTGTCTTTAGGGTCCCCCTAACTAGGGTCCATTTTCATTTTTCTCGTCGGTTCCTTTCGATATTTGCACCAATCGGATCGTAACTTCCTGAATTATGGCCCTTGATTGTCCGAAAAATCACCCTTTTTAGCTTGTGGTCCCTCTGGAGGTCAAAACTCTTATCCGATTTAAAAAACTGTTTGATTATATCACCGTTCCATGGTTATGAAGGCCGAGTTCGAATTTCGTGAAAATCGGACAATCGGACCAAAATTGATGGACAAAATGGCCGCCGTTTGTACGCGAATAGTGTGAAAATATGTTATATCAAGGTTGTGGACCTTATAGAGGTCACAATTTTGAACCAATTTTGATGAAACTTGACATGTATGTTTATAACCCAAAGATCTTGGTTGAAAAGTAATTGAAATGTAATTGACCATTACATCATTTTTGGAATGTAATTAATTACATTTCCATTACTCATTACTTTTGAAATCTTCCATTACTCATTACATGGCCATTACTTAAAAAATGTAATGATTACATTCCATTACCATTACCCATTACCATTACCCCAGCCCTGCAAGTTGGTTCCTTTTGATATTTGCGACAATCGGATCGTAACTTCCTGAATTATGGCCCCTGATTGTCCGAAAAATCGCCCTTTTTAGCTTGTGGTCCCTCTGGAGGTCAAAATTGTTATCCGATTTAAAAAAACGTTTGATTATATCACCGTTCCATGGTTATGAAGGTTGAGTTCGAATTTCGTGAAAATCGGACCAAAATTGACGGACAAAATGGCCGCCGATTGTCCGAAAAATTGCCCTTTTTAGCTTGTGGTCCCTCTGGAGGTCAAAATTGTTATCCGATTCAAAAAACCGTATGATTATATCACCGTTCCATGGTTATGAAGGCTGAGTTTAAATTTCGTGAAAATCGGACCAAAATTGATGGACAAAATGGCCGCCGTTTGTATGCGAATAGTGTGAAAATATGTTATATCAAGGTTGTGGACCCTATAGAGGTCACAATTTTGAACCGATTTTGATGAAACTTGACATGCATGTTTATAACCCAAAGTACTTGGTTCTTGTCGATATTTGCGCCCATTGGATCGTAACTTCCTGAATTATGGCCCCTGATTGTACCAAAAATGACCTTTTTATACGCCCACATTGAAATGTGGTCGTATATTGTCGTCCGGCGTCCATAATTGACTTTAGATTTATACACAGTGTTTAAGGTCATGAGACGAAGAGCCTATTGATTTTCAGCAATTTCTGATAATGAGTGCCAGAGTTAAGGCCCTTGATCACTTCAAAAAATCTTGTGGACGCTCTAAAGGTAGCATTACCACATTCGTCCTCTTCGCAGTGTGACACTTTGTCAGCGTATTGACTGTGACCTACACTCTTCGCGGACAGAGTGACCAGAAAAAATAACCGATTTAAAACTCAAATATTGTGTCAACATATTTTAACCTATATGGATAAAAAGCCAATTAAATTACCTTTCTAGTGATACAACTTTCGTTTTTATACGCCCACATGGAAATGTGGTCGTATATTGCCGTCGCCCCCGTCCGTCTGTCGGTCCGTCCGTTCGTCAGTCCATCGTCCACAATTTTTTGTGAACGCTCTAGAGGCTAAAGTTAATATCTGATTGACTTGAAATTTATACACGGTGTTTAAGCTCGTGAGAAGAAGAAGCCTATTGATTTTCATCGATATCCGATAATTACTACCAGAGTTATGACCCTTGATCACTTTGAAAAATCTTGTGAACGCTCTAGAGGCTATAGTTAATATCCGATTGACTTTAAATTTATACACAGTGTTTAAGGTCATGAGACGAAGAAGCCTATTGATTTTCGGTGATATCTGATAATTACTGCCAGAGTTATGACCCTTGATCACTTTGAAAAATCTTGTGAACGCTTTAGAGGCTATACACGGTATTTAACCCTGAGCCAATTAAAAGATTAGCTGCCCTAACCCTAAGCTCATTGAACCAGCATCCCTAAGCCAATTAAAGGATTATTGTTAATCCTAATACCCTCAAAATTGCAAATAATTTAAAAAATATTTTTTATACATAAAAATACTGTTACAACAAAAATGTTCACATTGCCGTGTTCTTTCCAATGATATAAAATTCAATTTTACAAAGTAGCATGTATATTACTATAAATAATATTGAAAAGCCAGTTCCACTAAAATTATGACTTTTCTCTATCATATTGGCAAAATAATGTGAAAAAGTATCCCTTACGATTTTTAAAAAAAAGAAAAAAAAAATATAATCCCTCGTGTTGGCAGCAGTGTTCTAAGTAAATATAAATATAACTGTTAAAAAAAAATATCACCCCAAATAACGGTCACTTCATCGCCTACGGCATTTAACATTTATGCCTTTCTTTGGATATATGACGGGAATTGTCGTTTTCTTTGCTTCACTGCGTCGAAAATAAAAATATATATTTGAAATCTTCGACAGTGTAATATTCCCCTATTTAGCTTGTGTTAAACCCTAAAAGTTTTGATTCAATTTAGCTTTCCAAAGTCTAGAATTATTAACCGTAAGTTTCGTGTTGTCATCTGTTTGATCGAGCGAATCCAAGATGGCGGCGACTCGCTTGATCTCGGCTCGGGTATACGCATTCTTCGCATCATAACGTCAAAATAAAATAATAAATAATTGATTTCTTCGACATTATCATATTCCACAATATACCTGACAGTAAATCATAAAATCTGATTCTATTTCACTCTCAATATCGTATAATTATTAGCCGTAAGTGACAGCGTGAAAATATTGGAATAGTGCCAAATTGAATGACACGGTGTGAATTTTCACCTCTGACCTGTTACGTAAATACTGAAAGATCCGGTGTTGAAACATATATTTTTTATTGGATGATTAGCGAATTAAACATTCCTTTTCATCGCGGGTTTTACTTTTATTACCCAATCACCATTAATTAATGAAATAGAAACAATAGAAGTAAGTTGATTGATTTCTCGCTTGGGTTCGCTAATGCCGTTGCCAAGTATGAAGGGTCCGCGAGTTGATTCGCTACTGTCAGCCACGTGCCGCGAGTTGTTTCGCTACCGTAAAAAATGGGTTACGGTCGTGAGACGAAGAAGCCTATTGATTTTCAGCGATATCCGATAATTACTACCAGAGTTATGACCCTTGATCACTTTGAAAAATCTTGTGAACGCTCTAGAGGCTAAAGTTAATATCCGATTGACTTTAAATATATACACAGTGTTTACGGTCATGAGACGAAGAAGCCTATTGATTTTCGGTGATATCTGATAATTACTGCCAGAGTTATGACCCTTGATCACTTTGAAAAATCTTGTGAACGCTTTAGAGGCTAAAGTTAATATCCGATTGACTTTAAATTTGTACACAGTGTTTAGGGTCATGAGACGAAGAATCCTATTTGATTTTCAGTGATATCTGATAATTTCTGGCACTTGATAACTTTGAAATATTTTGTGGACAAAGGCCTTGAGACAAACCATCAAAACTATTCTAATCATTTCTGATAATTATTTAATGGGCTATTACTCGTAATAAGATTATCATGTGTTGTAAATGTTCTCCTTACTGACAAAAGAAACAATATGCGACAACCCTTGTTGACTGCCCGGACGACTTAGCTGTTGTGGGCGTATGTTTCGTTGCCTGGCAACCTATCTTTGTTTTTTATTGATAATGCACTCAAAACGCAAGTTATAAAGTACCCACGCTAATATTAGGTCACTCACAGTTAACCATTGTTTTTCCATTAGCGAATTAATTATTGTTCACGGCACGCCCGGGTTTTGGAGCGGTATCTTGCTGGGGATTCTCATAGCTCGGAAAGTTCTGCCAGTACGTTCCACGAATCACCAGGAGACCCCCCACAAGGTTCCGCGAGGTCCCCGATGAAAATGGCGGGTATAGTTTTTGAGATACAACTGTTTTAAAAGTTTGAAGCGAAAATTCTCTATAATCCAATGTTGCGGGTTGAATTTTAAAAACGCTGAGTACCTTTATGAAATATCGTAGATTATCCGAAGTTTCATTTCCTGTACCTTTTGAAATTTTGCCACTTGTCCCACATAACCATAATGGCAACCAAAATTATGCATTTTCACGAGATTTTGGCGGGAAACCAACTTTGAGGCCTACAGGCTAAAGTTAATATCCAATTAACTTTAAATTTATGCACGGTATTTAAGGTCATGAGACGAAGAAGCCTGTTGTTTTTCAGCGATTTCCGATAATTAGTGCCAGGGTTATGGCCCTTGATCACTTCAAAAAATCTTGTGGATGCTGTAGAGGCCAAAGTTAATATCTGATTGACTTTGAATTTATACAGTGTTTAGGGTCATGAGACGAAGAATCCTATTGATTTTCAGCGATCTCTGATAATTATTGCCAGAGTTATGGCCCTTGATAACATCTAAAAATCCTGTGGAAGCTCTAGAGGCCAAAGTTAATATCCGATTGACTTTAAATTTACACACTCTGTTTAAAGTTATGAGACGAAGAAGCCTACTGATTTTCAGCGATTTCAAATAATTACTTCTAGAGTTATCTCCCTTGATCACTTCAAAAAACCTTGTGACGCTATAGATGCCAAACTTATCATCCGATTGACTTCAGATTGATACACAGAGTTTAACCTGTTAAGCGCGTAGGGCGTTATATTACGCCCTGGCAAACTGTCACTTACTGTGTGTATGACGTAATATTACGTCTTTGGAGGTATTTTTCCCCCACATGGTTGCTGTACGAGAAAGCAACCTGTAAGGGAAATAACTCCAGTTAACCTGTAAGGGGAATAACTCCATTTAACAAGCTTTGGAATGAGACCAGCCATTATTAATTATCTTCAAATTTACGTTTTTTCCAAGCTGGACCCTTTCTTGACTGACACTGACACAACTATCATTAATTACGCAATGGGGGGAAGTTAACGTTTTAAAAAGGACACGCTTAACAGGTTAAGGTGTTGAAACGAACAAGTTTTTTTGATTTTCAATGAATTTTGATAACTGAACAGCTAAATCCATAATGTTAAATGTTTCCTATACTAATTGTTAGGGTGGGGCAAAACTTTATAAAAAGCAAACAAATTCTAATGATTTTCAGATAATTACATAATGAGTTGTTACACTTAATCAGATTTTAGTGCATTACAAATGTTTCATTACCAAAAAAAAGTAAAAATATGCAACAACCCTTGTTGATTGCCCGGACGATTTAGCTGCTGTGGTAATATGTTTCGTTGCCTGGCAACTTATCTTTACAGTAAGTACGGGCTTTCAAATCCTGTTGCATGTTCTATTTATACATATATCCTATACATCTTTATAGTTTTCAATTTAAAAGTATTTTGTTACACCGTGATTCGAGAGCAATTCATAACCATACACTCTCAATCCAGTAAATATACAAAACAATGTGAAGACAGCAAAAATATTTGAATACAGCATGCATATCTCAACTGTGAAATATAGTCTTGTGCATACGTGTACAAGATATGCAGCTTTACATGAGTGCGTGGAAATTTAACTGCAAATATATCGTGTAGAATACAATGTATGTGAACATGCATGTTCACACTATATAACCAATGCAATTATTAACGCAAATCTGTAACATTCATAACATCGTGGCAGTATATCGTGTTTATTATAGATAAACATTTATTTTTACATTACACCGAGGCCTATTGTGTCACGTGGCGACCGCTACACCAAGTTATTTATTGTGCCATTATCGTGGAAATTTTTAACAAAAAACGACACGATAATCGTATCTGGTCAAAGCTACTCGATATCTGTACTGTAATAATTCTATTGATGTTCAGCGCTATCTGATAATTTCTGCCCATGATCACTTTGAAATATCTTGAGGATGAAGGCCATGAGACAAACATGAATGGAAACAATTCTGATTATTACTTAATGGAATATTACCCGTCATAAGATTTTTATGTGTTGTAAACGATCTCCATACTGACAAAAGAAAAAAATATGCAACAACCCTTGCTGACTGCCCGGACGACTTGGCTGTTGTGGGCGTATGTTTTGTTGCCTAGCAACCTATCTGTAGCATTCTGAAACCTTTTATTTCACAGGTATTTTGTCTATGGCAAATGCTGGACCCAACACAAATGGATCCCAATTTTTCTTATGCACAGCAGAAACTAAATGGTGAGTTTAAGATAACACCTAGAATTTATTTGGGTAAATGATGTCTTTGTCTTTTGCATATCAGATACGACTTCATTTGAAGTCGCTGACAGATAGTCAACATCGAGATATTACAGGTTGTGGGCAACACTTTACAGTTCCAATTTCATATTTTCTAAGAAAGTCAAAACATATTTATTTCTATGTCTTTTGCTCAAAAGGTTGTCAACTCACTATTATATGATCATGGGCAAAATTTCACAGGCATTAAAATGGCTGACACAGGCTGATTAAGGAAATAGTAACACAATTACCTCTCTTGTTTTCCTATTCCTCTCCATGGACGGCCATCTTCAAATATTGAAGTTGAAGTTGAAAATGATATTTTTGCCAATTTCTCAACTGGCAATAGTGAATTATAGGATTAATAGAATTATTCTTTAACAAAGCAGGACTGTTTATAGGTACAATCTATTTTAGGGCTGTATTTTAATACATTTTAAAAATATAAAAAAATATGTTATTGACAGAAGTTGGTCACAATGCATATAATACTATTTCCTGAATTATGGCCTCTGATTGTCTAAAAAAATCCCCTTTTTATACGCCCACATTTTCATGTGGACGTATTATGTCGTCGCCCCTGTCCGTCCGTCCGTCCACAATTGTTTGTGAACTCTCTGCAGGTCACAATTCTTACCTGATTTTGACGAAACTTGAAATATAGGTTTATCCTCAAAAGATCTCGGCTGCTTTCGATATTGGCATGTATCGGATCAAAACTTCATGGATTATGGCCCCTGATTGTACGAAAAATCATGTTTTTAGCTTGTGGACCCTATAGAGGTCACAATTTTAAACCGATTTTGATGAAACTTGACATGCATCTTTATAGCCCAAAGATCTTGGTTCCTTTCGATATTTGAGCCTATCGGAGCGTAATTTCCTGAATTATTGCCCCTGATTGTCCAAAAAATCACCTTTTTATACGCCCAAATTTTCATGTGGACGTATTATGTCGTCGCTCCTGTCCGTCCGTCCGTCCACAATTTGTTTGTGGACTCTCTACAGGTCACAATTCTTATCTGATTTTGACGAAACTTGAAAGGTAGGTTTATCCCCATAAGATCTCGGCTGCTTTCGATATTGGCATGTATCGGATCAGAACTTCATGGATTATGGCCCTTGATTGTACGAAAAATCATGTTTTTATACGCCCACATTGAAATGTGGTCGTATGTTGTCTTCGCCCCCGTCCACCCGTCAGCAATTTCCGATAATTAGTGCCAGAGTTATGGTCCTTGATCACTTCAAAAAATCTTGTGGACGCTCTAGAGGCCAAAGTTAATATCCGATTGATTTTAAATTTATACGCAGTGTTTAAGGTCATAAGATTTTCAGCCATCCGATAATTAGTTCCAGAGTTATGGCCCTTGATCACTTCAAAAAATCTTGTGGATGCTCTAGAGGCCAAACTTAATCTGCGATTGACTTAAGATTGATACAGTTTAAGGTGTTGAAACGAACAAGTATTTTGATTTTCAATGAATTTTGATAACTGAACAGCTAAATCCATCATATTAAATGTTTCCTATACTAACTAATTATTAGGGTGGGGCAAAACTTTATAAAAAGCAAACAAATTCTAATGATTTTCAGATAATTACATAATGATTTGTTTCATTACCAAAAAAAGTAAAAATATGCGATAACCCTTGTTGACTGCCCGGACGATTTAGCTGCTGTGGGCGTATGTTTCGTTGCCTGGCAACCTATCTTTTGATACCTGTTCTAGCCTCCTGTACATTCGTTTTGATACATTGTTAATACATTCTTCTTTTTTCAATACGACATCATCCCCATAAATTTTTAACTTATTTAAATGATCAAACGTGTTAGTATCCCCATCTCCCACAAAGTAGTATATCTGAATCCAAAGTCAGCAGATCTCTGCCAAAGTGTTGAAGCTATGGCAGTCTCCATGGCACCAGAAGAACCATTATGATTTTTGTCACATGTATGCGAATCTTGCCAGAGGTCTTTTTCAGGGCCTTCTAAAAAAATAAACCGTACGTGGAACACTCATGGCAGTATTTAGGATCGTGTTGAATTTCGTCTGCTTGACCTCTGTCGGAGGTATAGTAAATAGTAGTAAACCGGATATTACCGAAGATCGTTAGCGGAGAAAGTGGGCATGCGTGACCTTGAGTTGAATTGTCCGGTAGCCAATGAGAGATGACTACGTCACGATTTGCATCACAATCAGCTAAAATCGGTATTTTCTGTATAAAGATTCTAGTAAATTCAGGATCAAACCTCGCATTGGCAAAGATTAAGTCGCGGGAAATTCTATTTTCAACAGAAAGAACACATGATAAGCTTTCAAGCCATACCGAACATGGCGGCCATTGTAAATAAACAACCAGGGGGAGAAGTGATCAAAATCAACACTTTTGAGCTTATTTTAAAGAAATTGAGACAAATTTAGCGATAATTAAATTGAGGTAGGGCAAGAAACATTAGAAATATCGATGTTTTAGTAGATAATGAGACACAGTGAATTATTTATGAATTCTTAATAATTTTTTGATAGGAAAATGACAACCCGAAAGTAGAAAAAAATTACATTTTTTATAGTTAATATCCGATTTACTTTAAATTTATACACAGTGTTTAAGGTCATGAGACGAAGAAGCCTATTGTTTTTCAGCGATTTCCGATAATAACTACCAGAGTTATGGCCCTTGATCACTTCAAAAAATCTTGTGGACGCTCTAGAGGCCAAAGTTAATATCCGATCGACTTTAAATTTATACACAGCGTTTAAGGTCATAAGACAATGACGCCTATTGATTTTCGGCGATTTCCGATAATTAGTGCCAGAGTTATGACCCTTGATCTCTTTAAAAAGTCTTGTGGACGCTCTAAAGGTCAAAGTTAATATCCTATTGACTTTAAATTTATACACAGTGTTTAAGGTCATAAGACGAAGAAGCCTATTGATTTTCAGCGATTTCCCATTATTAGTGCCAGAGTTATGGCCCTTGATCACTTCAAAAAATCTTGTGGACGCTCTAGAGGCCAAAGTTAATATCCGATTGACTTTAAATTTATACACAGTGTTTAAGGTCATAAGACGAAGACGCCTATTAATTTTCAGCGATTTCCGATAATTAGTGCCAGAGTTATGGCCCTTGATCACCTCAAAAAATCTTGTGGACGCTCTAGAGGCCAAAGTTAATATCCGATTGACTTTAGATTTATACACAGTGTTTAAGGTCATGAGACGAAGAAACCTATTGATTTTCGGCGATTTCCGATAATTAGTGCCAGAGTTATGGCCCTTGATCTCTTTAAAAAATCATGTGGACGCTCTAAAGGTCAAAGTTAATATCCGATTGACTTTAAATTTATACACAGTGTTTAAGGTCATAAGACAAAGACGCCTATTGATTTTCAGCGATTTCCGATAATTACTGCCAGAGTTATGGCCCTTGATCACCTCAAAAAATCTTGTGGACGCTCTGGAGGCCAAAGTTAATATCCGATTGACTTTAGATTTATACACAGTGTTTAAGGTAATGAGACGAAGAAGCCTATTGATTTTCAGCGATTTCAGATAATTACTGCCAGAGTTATCTCCCTTGATAACTTCAAAAATTCTTGTGACGCTATAGAGGCCAAAGTTACCATCCGATTGACTTCAGATTGATACATAGAGTTTAAGGTGTTGAAACGAACAAGTATTTTGATTTTCAATGAATTTAGATAACTGAACAGCTAAATCCATGATATTAAATGTTTCATGTATATACTAATTGTTAGCGTGGGGTAAAACTTTATAAAAAGCAATCAAATTCTAATGATTTTCTGATAATTACATAATGAGTTGTTACTCTTAATCAGTTTTTAGTGTATTACAAATGTTTCATTACCGAAAAAAGTAAAAATATGCGACAACCCTTGTTGACTGCCCGGACGATTTAGCTGCTGTGGGCGTATGTTTCGTTGCCTGGCAACCTATCTTTAATTTTCATATTCGTAGGTGCCGCGACCCTCCTTAATATTAAGAAGTTAAATGTAAATGTAGCGACTAAGAATTGGAGTGTAAAAAAAGACCTATGATATTTATGCAGACAAATGGCAGCTGGCTTATTGCATAACGAGCAGGATAGATAATGAAATTTCAATTCCACTTATTTTTGTAAATATTGATATTCCTATTAAGAGATTTACCTTCCAAAGTAAGATTAGTTCACAAGTGCATCTATATAGCTCTTAAAATGACGCATCAGAACTTTAAACCCACAAAGCCACACTAGATCACAATTTAAAGGGTTAACTTCTCTCTCGATGATCCACTTAATGTGTGTGACAAATTGTTCGTGCTACAAATTGTTCGTCGCCAAAAGGAATATAATACTTGTATTTTGTAATACAATGATTGATTTTTTTTATTTGCAGGCTGGATGGTAAACATGTTGTATTTGGCTCTGTTGTCGAGGGCATGGATGTTGTTAAAGCTATTGAAAAGTACGGAACCCAAAGCGGAAAAACTACCGCAAATATTGTTATTGCCGATTGCGGAGCGGCGTAATTTTTGTCATGTGCTATTTTTAAATATTCTGGAAAAATTGAGTTTTAATATCATGAAGTAAAATTAACTTTTTTTTGAAACTAAAACTGAATAAAATTGCATTTTTTGTTGTGTAAAAATTGCGGAAATCAACTTAATATTAATTTCTTGAGGCTTGCCAAAAATGAGCGATATGGTTAGTCTTATTATTTCCGATAAATGTTTACCGATACAGTACTCCTAAATTGTTTTTGGGGGGGGGGGTGTTAGTTGTCTGGAGTGCAGTGCTTTCGACCTCTAGCTGGATGGTCACCTCTGGCTTGCGGCTGTGGTTTCGATTGTGGCATGGAGATAGGGGCGCCTTCTCAACCTCCTGGGTTTCCTTCGGGCACTCCGTTTCCTCCCACTGCTAAAGACCCTTACGCGCAAGCATATTATTGAAATAAAATTAAACCATATGTTAGTCCAGAAATGACCTAGTTTGTGTCGAGTGGACGTTAAAACCCATTTCTCTCTCACTCCTAAATTGGGCAGTGTGATTTTCTAGTTCATGAATGACTATTAAAGTAAAAAGCAACTTATGTCATGCCCAAGGTCCTTAATTTTTCAGAAATAGTGATTTGACTTTTGATTCTCTGGCCCTGATATTCCTTGCAAGGTGACAATTGTCCCTCTTCCTCCAAACAAAAATGATATGGGTCTGATAGTCTCGAAACATTTCACAATTGACGCCCAATATAGTACCAGAACCTTTTCCATGCATACAGTACCTGTTTTTCGCTCCTACAGAAAGGGATGTATCCCAACCAAGTACCAAATGTTCTAGTATTATAAATTGTAGCTGTCTTGGTTGGCATAAGATGAAAGTCAACTTATGATTGTTTACCTTTTTATACGCCCACATTGAAATGTGGTTTCGTCGGTCTTCCTTTGAGCCTCAGATGTCACAGAAATTATAAATTAGATCTTTATTTAAACAAGCCCAAAATGAACACTGTAGACCCACGGATGGCTTGGATTGGGCTCGGATTAAAACAGGATTTCGTCGACTGATTTAATCACTATGGCGTCGTGGGTGGGGTTTCTCCGTGACGTTGACGTCATCATACTTCCGGAAATTATTCATAAAAGACAGTGATGACCGAGGCTATACACAAGCTTCACTAGATACCAATTAAACATTACTTGATGATCGAGACTATGTAGGTGGAGTTAACGCCTGTCAATCAACAATCGGCCATAGTGGGAAAAGGGTGTCGATAAATTTAGCTAGTAAAAAATTATAGTGGTAACAACTTTGTTCAGGATAAAGTTATTTGACTGAAATTTTCAATATATTCTTGTTTGAACATCTATTTTTGAACTTTTATAGCAAGAATGGCTAACTCCTTGTCAAAATCTCCCATAATGTATCTTTAATATCCGATTGACTTTCAATTTCTACAGTGTTTAAGGGCATAAGACGAAGAATCCTATTGTTTTTCAGCGATTTCCGATAACTACCCGAGTTGTGGCCCTTGATCACTTCAAAAAATCTTGTGGAAGCTCTAGAGGCCAAAGTTTATATCCGATTGACTTTAAATTTATACACAGTGTTTAAGGTCATAAGACGAAGAAGCCTATTGATTTTCAACGATTTCCGATAATTAGTGCCAGAGTTATGGCCCTTGATCACATCAAAAAAAATCCTGTGGACGCTATAGAGGCCAAACTTATCATCCGATTGACTTCAGATTGATACAGAGTTTAAGGTGTTGCAACGAACAAGTATTTTGATTTTCAATGAATTTTGATACCTGAACAGCTAAATATTAAATGTTTAATATACTAATTGTTAACGTGGGGCAAAACTTTATAAAAAGCAAACAAATTCTAATGATTTTCAGATAATTACATAATGAGTTGTTACTCTTAATCAGATTTTAGTGTATTACAAATGTTTCATTACCAAAAAAAAGTAAAAATATGCGACAACCCTTGTTGACTGCCCGGATGATTTAGCTGCTGTGGGCGTATTTTTCGTTGCCTGGCAACCTATCTTGGTAAATTTACGCCACTTCTGTTTCCGACAGATAACATTATTGGTTACAAAAAAAAAATGGCAATTGATACAACGGAGCATATCAACTTTGTTTTATACAAATCGAACAACAAATAATTAATGTAGGGCTGAAAAACTGAATTAGCCAATGGCGGCCAAGAAAAGTTACTGACACAAAAACATTTCACATTTTCGCTCAAGTCAAATGACTCTTTAATTCTGTGTAAAACACGACTAAAAACTATTCATTTTTGTAAAAATTTAAATTTTCGAAATTTGGCGCCTAATATCTTCCGAAAATCAAAATCAAAAGTAGCGTTGCTATGTCCCCTGTCTCCATCTACGCCAAAATGTATCGAAAGTTAAAATCCCATGATTATTGTTAAAATTACTGCAATATTTTTAAAAATGCTAACTTCGGTTATTTATTTCCCATTGTCGCAGAACGTTCAAAATAGCTTTATCCTGTAAGTCACACCCACTTTCCCAGTAAAACTGAAGAAATCGTAACAGTGCGACCAACAGTTGCCGAGATCAACTCAAATTGGAATTGGAATAATAATAAGAAATAAATCTGCTAAGCAGATATTAAAGCTTTCATGTTCAGTCAGTTTCTGTCGCATCTCATGAGTTGTATGTAAAGAATCGTAAAAAGAATTAATGAAATCGGCCAAAAACTCACCGAGTTATAACGAGAAACAATTCTACCTTAATTAAAAGTTATGTTCCAATGTGATCAGTCAAATTGCTTATTGCTCCTAAGTCTAAGCAGAAATTCTCAACATCAAACTTAGTCAGGGTTATGACATAATGAATCAATATTTGGAATTTCGTCACTCACTTCATTATAACCAAAGTTATCGTGCCCCAAAGTATCAACCAATCAGATTGCTTATCTATGCTTACAGTAAGCAGACAATGCTCATCTTCGCATTCCGTCATGGCATTGACCTAATGAACGCCTTCACCAAGATTGAACATTCTGCCCCAATAAGGAGAGTTATTTTGTTTCAAATTCTCTACCAATCAAATTGCTCATCGCTCTGCTTATCCATGGCAGACAATGCTCATTGTCGAACGTATTCAAGGTATTGATATAATGAAACTATACACTAAGTTTCATCACTCTGACTTAATTAGAACTGTGAAAGTGTCCGAAATCATCAACCAATCAAATTGCTTATCCCTACTTACCCTAAGCATAAAATGCTCATCTTCGAACTCCATCAAAGCATTGACCTAATAAAGACCTACGCCAAATTTGAACATTCTAGCCGAATAACACTGAGTCATTGTGTTTCAATGTCTCGACCAATCAATTTGCGTATCGCTCTGCTTATCCTGAGCAGAAAATGCCCATTGTCGAACTTAGTCAAGGTAGTGATTTAATGAAACTATACACCAAGTTTCATCACTATCACTTAATCAGAACTAATGTTATTGTGTGTCGAATCATCAACCAATCAAATTGCATCATCAACCAATCAAATTGCTCATCTCTGCTTACCCAACGCAGAAAATGCTGATATTCGATCTTCATCAAGACATTGACCTAGTGAATGCCTACACCAAGTTTGAACATTGTACCCCAATTAGAAGAAGAGTTACTGTGTTCCAAAGTCATCAAGGTATTGGCCTAATTAACACCTACACCAAGTCTAGCTGAATTAGAAAATTATTGTGTCCCAAACTAGATCATTTCAGGACTAACATCATATAGTTCGATTTTATTTCAATATTTCGTTTGCGTGTAGAGGTCTTTAGCAGTGGAAGGAAACCGGAGGAAATGAAGAAAACCCACCAGGTTGGACAGGCGACCTTACTCCTAGTCAAGTACAACCGGAGATTCGAAAACCCGCTAGTTGACTCAATGACAGGCTTTATGATACAGCGCGTGCTAACCATTCAGCCACCCAACTCCCCTTTGAAATCAGACACATGCAATATGTCATATAAGAATAACAAGTCGCTCACATACAAAATAGTAAATTAATGAGTTTAGGTCAAAAGGTTGAGCTACTGTTTAAGAGTATTTAACTATTAGTTTGATGGCAATGAAATGTTTTGATTCGACATGAAATGTACGATGGGTGTCCACAATAAGTGGCTAAGGCGTTAGCCTGCTAGCCAGGAGGTCGGGTGTTCGATCCCTGCATTGGCCAAGAAAGTTCATCTCGATTTTCTGGCGTGCCCCCCCCCCCCCCGTGTACACATTTGAGTGCACGTAAAAGATCCCTTAGCAGTTGGAATTCGATACTGTTGAATAAGCTCTATAAGATGACTAAATATGCAGATTGTAGCCACCCACACTGCATGGTTTGCTTAACAATGAAAGGGTGCCGTTTTCAATTTTCGATCCTTTTATTCTTCTACTGATATTTTGGACTGTTGATCGATTGTTTCATACAAAAGACTATCGATAAGACTCTTTGTAGAAGTTCCCAAAAAATATTATGTTGACTTTAAGAGAAAAGGACCTTTGAAAATGCTCCAAATCGTAAAAATACGACTTTTTGGATTTTCGATCTCTTTTTTTTTCTGCTATCACTGATATTCAAGAAAAATGATACAATGATTTCACACAACAGGTTAGCTATTAGAGTCTCTATTGACAAGAGTTTCACCGCCCTAAAGAATCAACAAATCGGCATGCTTATCTCTGCTTACCCTGAGCAGAAAATGCTCATCTTTAAACTCAGTCATGACATTGACCTAGTGAACGTCTACGCAGTGTGAAACCCTAATAATTTTAACAAAAACAAAGTGTTTCACACAAGCTGCGCTTGATAGCATGATTCCCGCCTACAAATTAGAGCCCTTTTGATCTGTAGTAAAACTTCTATCTGTTGCAAAGATGTGGGGAAGAGCTGACAAATCATGAATTAACCAGCACCCATCGCTAAAAGATGGATTGGGGGAAGGTCGGTATGAAATCATATAGTTTAATGGTCCTGAACTCCGGGAGTCATTGGTTGAAGAGGACATTGGGGAATTTGACCAGGATACCTCTAATAATAGCCTCTCCTATGTTAGTTTTTGGTTGATTGGTGTCTGCAATAACATGGCATAGATCTATGTTTTAAATGACTATTAGTATAAAGGCAGTGGGCGGAAATTAATGTATCACTATTAGTATCAGAGGTCAAATGGAAACTTCGCATTCCGGCCATATGTTACTGCTTGCCACTGAATGATTTGGGCCATTGGTCACATTTGATGTATTTCCTTATTCAGGGCACAACCCTCTATCAAATGACACTGAAGTGGAACCCGCACCTTCTATGTTGAATAAACCGATTTTTGTCCCCCGCCTGTCTGTCCGTCCGTCCGTCCGTCACACTTTTTGGGACACAATAACTCTATTCCTAATTGAGCTAGAATGTTCAAACTTGGTGTATGCGTTTATTAGGTCAATGCTTTGATGGAGTTCGAAGATGAGCATTTTCCGCTCAGGGTAAGCAGAGATAAGCAATTTGATTGGTTGATGCTTTGGGACACGATAACTTTAGTTCTAATTAAGTGAGAGTGATGAAACTTTGTGTATAGTTTTATTACAGCGATACCTTGTCTAAGTTTGATAATGAGCATTTTCTGCTCAGGGTAAGCAGAGCGATAAGCAATATGATTGGTCAAGAATTTGGAACAGAATAACTCTCCTTCTTATTGAGTTAAAATGTTCAAACTCGGTGTGTATGTTTATTAGGTCAATGCCTTGATGGAGTTCGAAGGTAAGCAGAGATAAGCAATTTGATTGGTTGATACTTTGGGACAAGCTAACTGAAGTTCTAATTAAGTGAAGGTGATGAAACTTGATGTATAGTTTCATTACATCATTACCTCGATTAAGTTCGATAATGAACATTGTTTGCCTAGGGTAAGCAGAGCGATAAGCAATTTGTTTGACCGAAACTTTAGAACACAATGACTCTCTTTCTTACTGAGCTAGAATGTTCAAACTTGGTGTAGGCGTTCATTAGGTGAATGCCTTGATGGAGTTCGATGATGAACATTTTCTGCTTACAGTGAGCAGAGATATGCTGATGCTTTGGGGCATACTAACTTTGGTTATAATGAAGTGAGGGCGATGAAACTCAGAATATGGGTTCATTATATGATTACCCTAAGAATTTTCTGCTTAGGCTAAGAATTGATAAACAATTTGATTGGTCAAGATTGGTCAACAACTCTGCTTCTATTTAAGGTAGAATTTTTAAACTTGATGTAGATGTTCATTAGGTGAGTGTCTTGAGTTGACTGAGTTCAATGATTGACATTTCGAGCTAAGCAGGGCTAATCACTTCAATTGATCGATGCTTTGGGACAAGATAATCTTCATTTTATGTGACAGTAAGTGATGGCACTTCGTGTACAGTTTGATTGCTCGATACTTTTGAAAAAAATAAATATGCGATTAATTAATGTGTCATCTATTTATTTTGAGATTTCGACGGGGGACATCAGCCTCACTGTTGGCTTGTTGGGGATACTATGGGTGGCTCCTCCTACCGCACCCACCACTGGTGCAACTTAAGAATTGGGTTTCTTGGGTTCCGAACCCAGTTTTTCACCACTAGCATCCCAAACCTTCCGCACCTTTCATGTTGAATAAAACCCACCTAGCTCCCGGACTAATACCACCAATCAACGTGTGGAAAGACAGTCGATGGTTGTCTCCCTTTAACCATACTATGAAACATTGCTATAGAAGCTATCAAAAAAAATAAATATCGGTAAAAAACGTACCACAAAGCAAAGATTCTGTGGCGCAAAATGTAAATAAGATCGGGACAGGTTCGACTGAATCAACTCCCTACAGTCGGTATCTTCAAATAGACTGCTTGATCTCGCCTTAACTACGTACATCTTGTAAAACTCGCGGACGTAGCTTAAGGAACATGTACAGTCGGTGGCAAAAGTACCCAAATCGAATTAGCACCCCCCCCCCAAATATTTCGCCAAAAATGATGATTTCTTAGGATTTTCTTAGCCGGCCACATCCCCCCCCCCCCCAAAAAAAAACCCATTCCGTAGCCCCCCCCCCCCCAATTTTATAAGCTGGCTACGGGCCCGCTTTTACGTAAGAATCTTAATAAAATACCTTCTCTAGAAAATTCTCAAGACCGTTCTTGTGTAAGCTTAAGTCAAGTACGGGTCAAAGCACATTGTGACTGATAAAATGAGATCGTGGTACTCTCAAACGTCATAAAAACAGTTTTGGTATGCGAATTACATCATAAATTTGTCGTCTGCTTCCCGGCAAATGGTCGATTTAGATGCATTTGACATGTCCCTTACACGTATGAAATGTGATACAAGCTTTAAAAAAACCGCAAGCACTCTGAAAAATTGCGGAAGCGCCTGATCTTAAAGTAGCCTGTGGGTTTGTGTTGTTTACTAATAATTGGTAAATAAATAAAATGGTTTCAGGGCAGAAGCGAAATTATTTAAAACAGACTTAGGCCTACGGTTGGTAAGCAAGCCCTATAGGCCTACCTTGCTTGAGACTTGTGCTTTGATAAGAACAAAGTTGCGCTTAATTTTTTTTTCTAGGAACACAAATAACGTAATTGTGCTTACACTGGAGTCTACTTGAAATCTAAGCTCAAGTGCGAATTTTCTAGGAACACAAAATGCGATAAGTTTACTTAAATGCAAAGTCTACTTGAAATCTAAGCACAAGAACGCGCTTAAGAATTTTCTAGGAATTGGGCCCTGGCCGCTCCGCGTTTAATCATTTCAAGTCTGTATATATATATATCCTATTCAAAAGAAGTAGGGGATATTTGATTTTTAAGTGTTATTAAAGTCACCTAATGAAACTGACGAAGAAACAAATGACAAAATGAAATGAAGTTCACATTCATCGATTTATTCCAAATGATCGTTAGACTAAGTAAGGCACAGACTGACCATTATAAGGGTAAAATGATACCCGGGGTCAAACAGCAAAGTTACCACAGCATCACAACAAAGTCAGTAACGGGTAAATCCTCCTCTGTTTGCCAAACAAGCATTGATCCGACGTGGCATACTCCTAATGAGACGTCTAAGGTCATTTTGGTCCAGATTGTCCCATTCCTGTTGCAACGCAGCAGCAAGTTCTTGGACATTGGCAGGACGTTGTTGACGTTGACGTAACCTCTGTCCAAGCATGTCCCAGACATGCTCGATGGGGGAGAGGTCGGGACTCAGTGCTGGCCAAGGTAATGTGGTGATGTTCTGTTGTTGGAGGTAACCTGTAACGATCTTGGCCCTGTGACATCTTGCGTTGTCATCCTGGAAGATGAAACGGCGGCCATGACGTCTTGCGAACGGCACAACATGGACTGCCAAGATGTTGTCCCGGTAGTACTGGCCTGTATCACGCCCTGCAACAACCATATTCCTGAAGCAATGGCGCGAGAAATCCCTCTCTTACCATTGCTGGATAGAAGTCACATTCTTGAAATTGTGCGGGACGTGTCTCTTTTTAACGTCCAATCAAATCCCTCCTCTCTTCTCGCATTCGGCATAATTTTCAAAATGGCCGACGAAGAAAACATGTTGGCACTGGATAATCGAGCATAATAAATTTCGCGGGTTATGACGTAAACAAGTCGCGATTGTCACTAGATACATTGCGGTAACATATTTTGAGGTCTGGTTAACCCCGATATTGTTTGTTACAATGTAGGTCATTGGTTGGTAATGGCAATACTGACCAATAATAATTTAGCACAACAATGTTCACTCAAGATAGCAGTGTGAAGTGGATTAGTTCTAATCAAACGAAACACTGCGCAGGAGTATGTGCAACAACATGTAAAGCCGTTCTTCCAGCAACAGTGATGCCTCCCCACACCATAACAGAACCACCCCCAAATCGATCATGTCTGATGACGTTAACGTCTTGGAAGCGCTCGTTTCGACCACGCCACACCCTCCTACGTCTGTCCAAAAAATCAACAGTGAACCTTGACTCATCTGAAAATATCACATTGCTCCAACGTCGATTATCCCAGTGTTGACGAACCCTACACCAACTACGTCTTGCCTGAATATGATGATTTCTCAAACAAGGGAACACGCGAGGACGTCGGGCGCGAAGGTGACCCCTATGCAGTCGATTCCGAATCGTCTGGCCACTCGCTCTAACACCAGTGCCTGTTTGAAGACGAGCGCTGATCTGATTTGCTGTGATGACACGATTTCTCAAGGCCAAGGTACGGATAAATCGATCCTGGGCTTGAGTTGTCGCCCTTGGTCGACCTAAGCGTGGTCTGTCCTGTACAGATTGTGTATCACGATATCTAGACCATAGCCTGCTTATGACAGACTGAGAAACATTCATCGTCCGCGCCACAACCGCCTGTGTTGTGCCGATCTGTAGCATGCCAAGGGCACGTAACCTTTCATTTTGGGTAAGCCGACGCATATCAAAATTTGTTTTCTGGTCACTAAAACAATTAAACTGATGTTTCCGCCCTGGAATTCAATGCCACAATGACTGTAACATTCAAAGTCAGAGTCGTGCAAATCTTGGGTTGGACCCCCATGATGATCCCAAGCATCACCTGCATTCCATGCGGTAGCTATTGGTGCGTTTGGGCGTCACATGTAACTGGAAATGTTTCTTCTGTTAGGTTCTATAGTGACTTTTTTCGTAGTCATTTGCATATTTTAGTATTATGCCCCCAAAATCAAATATCCCCTACTTTTTTTGAATAGTATATATAAGGCCCTACTGAGCGCCATAGAAAACGCATCACTTAGTTTTTCGTATAACAAAATGATCCTGTAAACATACCTTATTTATTTTATTTCTTATTGTGAACAATATTCAAATGGGAACACATCAATAACACATTTGTAGACTTATGGCTATGGATGTTTAATCTGTAATCAACGGTACAAAGTCAGAGGGGGCAAAACCAAAAATACGACGCAGATGTCAGTAGCGCGTAGTGTGTCCTCCAGGGGCTCTTACGCACGCTGTGCAGCGACCTCACATGGAATTAACCTTCTGTGTCGTACTTTTGGTTTTGACCCCTCTGACTTTGTACCGTTGGTTTTTTGGCTTCATTAAAGATCCTAGTTCTTCTAGATAAAAAAAAATGGATATTATTTGAAATCATTGATAGTTTGCGGAGTCATTGATTTAAACGCTCAATACCACTCTTGTTGTAACTGAATAATATGGAAAAATTCAACAAAATGATTTGAAAAGCCTAACGTAAACCTGTTCAAATGTGACTTGGATTTTAAAATATTTTCGAACTCTCTGGACAACTTAAACATCTTGTACTTAGAATAAGGTTTTATTTATTTTCTGGAGAGTGTTATTGTCTCTTTAAGGCTTATTGTCTATAAGTTACCTCTATATACCTATGTCAACATTTTCTCTAATATAAATTAAATTCCACCTTTCTTTAAGTGGTCCGTGGTCATTAAAATATGACCCAAGCATACCCTATATTTCATAATACGTTGTCCATTAATTGATTGTTTAATATTCAGGTAAATTGGCTTGCATCATATTTGATGTCGGTATAAGCATTACCTAATCAACCTTAATCACTTTCTAAATAATATTAAGTTATAAATTTCCATCAAGGTAATTAGAAGGGTGTCTGTGGTTGGTCAGCATTAACCAAGTATTGTTTTACATGTATACAATATTATAGCATTGCTTTATCAACGTAAATAAGCAGTACTGGTATTCACTAGAATTGTGACGTGTGCATCTCCAGTCCAATTACTGAATGCCGTTGCCCGGTCGGTGTAAAAAAACCTCAAACGTTAAATCATATATATAAATATTTCCTTTCATTTCACTGTATCTGTTTTCTCCGCTTACGATGATTGATGAAACCCCTATGCCTTAGTCTGTAGTCACACAGAATACAGCTACAACTATTCTGTGGAATGTAAACGACCAGATACCTACAACATTTTTGGACTCGCCACGAAAACATGTCATTGATTGGATTACAGGCATCATAGACTTAAGTGCCAGATCGTTTGAACTGAAAGCCAGACCTGGGCCCACCTGAATTGGATGGGGGGGGGGGCGTGCAATGAGTGAAATCGGCGACTGGCATTCAGGATACGCCCACATTTTCGAGAGATGGATATAGAACAAGCTAAAAAGAAAGTGATTTTTCTTTCAATCAAGGGCGATAATTCATGAAATTACAATTCGATATGCGCAAGTATAGAAATGAACCAAGATCTTTGGTTTATAAGCATGCATTTCAAGTTTAATCAAAATCGGTTCAAAATTGTGACCTCTACAGTGTTCACAAGCTAGCTAAAAACGTGATTTTTCGTACAATCAGGGTCCACAACCTTGATATACCATATTTTTACACTATTCGCGTACAAGCGGCAACCATTTTGTTCGGCAGTTTTGGTTTGATTTTCAGGAAATTCGAACTTAACCTTCATTACGGTGTAACGGTGATATAATCAAACGGGGTTTTTTTTTAATTGGATAATAATTGTGACCTCCAGAAGGACCACAGGCTAAAAGGTGATTTTTCGTACAATCAGAGGCCATAATTCAGGAAGTTACCACTCGATATGCGCAAATATCGAAAGGAACCAAGGTCTTTTGGTTATAAACATGCATGTCACGTATCATCAAAATCGGATTACAACTGTGATATATACAGGGTTAACAACCTTGATATACCATATTTTACGCTTTTCGCGTACCAGCAGCGGCCATTTTGTCCGACAGTTTTTGGTCGAAGTTTCATGGAATTCGAACTCAACCTTCATTACGGTATAATGGTGATATAATCAAGCGTTTTTTTTTTTAAAAAATCGGATAATAATTGTGACCTCCAGAGGGACTACAAGCTAAAACATAACGCCAATGCTACAATTTTCATCCACATTCCTGCTTTGATTGATATGGTACTTTGTCAAGGCGTTTGGTTTGTTTAGCGTTGAGGGTCGTGCATCAACATCAATAGTTGTCGTCTTTAGAGCATAAGGAATAAGTATGTATACCAAGATAATCCATTCAGAAGTGTGCCTTTCAGGCGCTAAAGGCTAAAAGTGGACGTGGCTCTGCCCCTGGGGGTCGGGACATTCACCAAAATCAATAGTGGACGCCCTCAGGCTATAAGGAATACATATGCCAAGTACCAAGCTGATTCATTCAGAATTGCGGTCTGTAAACGACAAACACAAAAATTGGGCGTGACTTGCCTCTGGGGGTCGGGACATGCAGTTGTTGTGATTAGGCTTTAAAAGAATATATATCCCAAGTTTAAAGACGATCCATTAAGAATCGTGGCCTGTAGGCAACACACACAGGCACGAAGTAAAAATGGGCATGGCTCTGCCGCTAGGGGTTGGGCAAGGGCAATAAACAATAGAGGTCATCCTTATATAGGTGTGAAAAGTTTTAACAGGATCTGTTAAGTATTGCATCCTGTACGCAAACACAAGACACACAAACATTGGGCGTGGCTCTGTCCCAGGGGGTCGGACATGCACCAAAAATAATAGTGGTCAGCTTTAGGGTATAAGGACTAAGTATATAAAAGTATTCAAGACGATCGATTAAGAATTGTGGTCTGTAGATGACACACAGACATACAAAAAAAATGGGGGTGGGGTGGGGGTGGGCATGCACCCCAATAGGGATCTTCCTTAAGGTACAAAGAAAAAATATGTAAAGTTTCAAGATGATACGTTAAGAAATGCAGTCTGTAGAAGACAAACAAATACAAAAAATGGACGTGACTCTTAGGGTATAAGGAATAAGTATTTTAAGTTTCAAGATGATCGGTTAAGAGTTGTGGCCTGTAGGCAACACACAGACAGACAAATAGAAAATGGGCGTGGCTCTGTCCCTGGCGGTGGGCATGCACCTCAAATGATAGTGATGTTTCTTGGGGTACAAAGAATAAGCATTCAAAGTTTAAAGATCACACGTTAAGAAATGTGGCTTGTAGACGGCAAACAATCAAATACAAGAAATGGGGGTGGCTCTGTCCCAGGGGGTCGGGCATGCACCCAAAACAGTAGGGATCATCCTTAGGGTATAAAGAATAAGTATGTAAAATTTCAAGATGATCGATTAAGAATTGTGGCCTGTAGGTGACACACAGACAAACTACAAGAAAATGGGCGTGGCTCTGTCCCTGGGGGTTGGGCATGCACCCCAAACGATAGGGATGTTCCTTAGGGTACAAAGAATAAGTACGCAAAGTTTCAAAATGATACATTAAGAAATTTGGCCTGTAGACGACAAACAAACAAATACCAGAAATCGCGTGGCTCAGCCCCTGAGCGCAATAGGGATCATCCTTGGGGTCTAAGGAATAAGTATAAAAAGTTTGAAGATGATCGGTTAAGAATTGTGGCCTGTAGGCAACACACAGACACACAAATAGAAAATGGGCGTGGCTCTGTCCCTGGGGATGGGCATGCACCTCAAATGATAGTGATGTTTCTTGGGGTACAAAGAATAAGCATTCAAAGTTTAAAGATCACACGTTAAGAAATGTGGCTTGTAGACGGCAAACAAACAAATACAAGAAATGGGGGTGGCTCTGTCCCAGGGGGTCGGGCATGCACCCAAAACAGTAGGGATCATCCTTAGGGTATAAAGAATAAGTACATGTATGTAAAATTTCAAGATGATCGATTAAGAATTGTGGCCTGTAGGTGACACACAGACAAACTACAAGAAAATGGGCATGGCTCTGTCCCTGGGGGTTGGGCATGCACCCCAAACGATAGGGATGTTCCTTAGGGTACAAAGAATAAGTACGCAAAGTTTCAAAATGATACATTAAGAAATTTGGCCTGTAGACGACAAACAAACAAATACCACAAACATACATAATTCAAATCAGATAATAATTGTTCGAGAGATAGACAGAGAACAAGCAATACCGAAAGTGATTTTTCCTACAATCAAAGGCCATAATTCATTAAGTTACAATTTGATATGCCCAAATATCGAAAACAATAAAGATCTTTAGGTTATAAAAAAGCATTTCAGGTTTCATCAAAATCGAATTAAAATTGTGACCTCTACAGGGTCCACAACTTTGATATACCATATTTTTACACTGTTCGCGTACAAACGGCGGCCATTTTTTCTGGCAATTAAGGTCCGATTTTCTTGAAATTCGAACTCAACCTTCCGTAGGGTGTAACGGTGATAGAGTCAAACGTTTTTTTAAATCGGAATATAATTGTGACCTCCAGAGGGACCATAGGCGATTTTTAGGACAATCAGGGGCCATAATTCAGGAAGTTACGATCCGATATGCGCAAATAACGAAAGGAACCAAGATCTTTGGGATATAACCATGCATTTCAAGTTTCATCAAAATCGAATTAAAATTGTGACCTCTACAGGGTCCACAACCATGATATACAATTTTTTAACAGTATTCGCGTTTTGGTCCGATTTTCCCGAAATTCGAACTCAACCTCCCTTACGGTGTAACGGTGATATAATCAAGCGGTTTTTTTTTAAATCGGATAATAATTGTGGCCTCCAGAGGGACCACAAGCTAAAAAAAAGGTGATTTTTCGGACAATCAGGGGCCATAATTCAGGAAATTACGTTCCGATAGGCGCAAATATCAAAAGGAACCAAGATCTTTGGGTTATAAACATGCATGTCAAGTTTCATCAAAATCGGTTCAAAATTGTGACCTCTATAGGGTCCACAAGCTAAAAACTTGATTTTTCGTACAATCAGGGGCCATAATCCAATAAGTTTTCATCCGATACATGCCAATATCGAAAGCAGCCGAGATCTTTTTAGGGATAAACCTATATTTCAAGTTTCGTCAAAATCAGATAAGAATTGTGACCTGTAGAGAGTCCACAAACAAATTGTGGACGGACGTCCGGACGGACAGGGGCGACGACAATATACGTACACATGGCACAGATCCAAAGAGTATAAAGAATGAAGCTAAAAACAATCCCGTCGCCCGTTTTGAAAAAAAAAACAAAGACAGATTAATTGATTCTGAATATTATGGTGAATTTAAAAATCGAAACTAAAGTCAGAGAAAATTGTAAACCAACCATAATTAGACGATTATCAGAAGCCTTTACTGGCCTTATGGCATGTCAGCTCCATCAGGGCTATATTGCGCCAGAGAGGGGGCCACAATGTTGTCATTGGGGCAAAAGGAATGTGACATTAACGCGGCTTGAGGAAACTCTTTCGAAATTCGAGGGCATATTTACAAAACAGAGGACACTTTTGCGTAAGGTAGGGCACATATACATATACCCTGACAGGGAATCTCATCTGATTCGAGGGTAATGGACTATTTCTGTTTTGTAATTTTTGTGTGTGTGTGTGTGTGTGTGTGTGCGTTTTTGTTTTTTTGTTTTTTGTTTTTTTGTTTTTTTTTTTTGCTTCAGGCTATTATTCAAGATGTGTGCCTAACTACAGTTCGCTCATCAAAACGTTTAACACATAATTGTACAAACTCTAACGATGTCGGTTTTAAGAAACTATTGTTTCCAGTACTGTGCAGAGTCTTTGATTCCTACGTGTGTATCTGCAGATATATGCGCCAATATTTAATGAATTAGCAGATAGAAGACACGACTTTAATAAATGGCAATTAATATAGACACCTTCTCGTTCGTATTATCAGCACAAAGTATTTCGTTTCGTTGTAAATTCCCCGACAATGCTATATTTTAGCGCTGAATACAAACTACGCGAGAAATTAAAGTAATCTCGATGATCAAGCCGTATTATTCCTCATTGTTTTGGTGCTGGCAATTCGCCGTTTTGGGGATGCGTATTTCTAGATGTGCTGCGCGCCTGATTGTTTAGACGTTTGATGTTTTAAAAAGGAGTCGGCAACACGGTTGCTGTTGTATGGCGAGAATCTTCTTACCTAACTCCGATATTGATGAAGATCGTTTTGATGATGACAAATTTACTGTAATTGCTATAGCGACGTTGTTTCCTGGGTTAAAGAATGTAACCATTCTCACAAAAAGTGAGCATTTACGTGTCGCAGCTGTTTATTAGTATATATATTCTACAGAAAGTTGAATCGATACAGTTTGATTATTCCGTATCAAAGACATTGACCATTTAAATAAAATATTGTGTTAATCAGTGTTTATTTACTTGAAGCAGCACTGCACAATGACATGAAAGTTCAAAAAACGATATTTACGTTACTGTCGCCAAGCAATTATTTACGACAGCAAGAGTGACAAATACCAAATATTCGACTTTAAGTATATTCTATTTATACTACTTTCATATTACATACATCTTCCAACATTTCACCTTTAATGTATACGATAATACAAATAATTCAACCATATACGATGACATTAAAAACTGTCGCCAAATTCAAACTCGGGCTATTTACCCGAGGTTATCTGTATTACAACGTATATTTGTGCCGTTACATTGGGTCCATATCATACGTTAATTCTATGAAATATAAGCTCATATTCCCTACTTTATAAAAACATGTGAACTTACTGTTATGAGTTATCTGTGGTTTATTGAATTTTAACATGCTTTCGGAATTTATAAAAAGACCTGATTTCGGCAAATATTTACGTTACGTCCATTTTAGTTATTAAACGCTTGAATATTTAAAAACTGTTTCTATACATTAAAAGTATATCAAATATTAGCATCAGAAACCATGGTATCCAAAACGTGTTCCTACTATTTCTTCTAGCTAAGGTTACATCATTGTGAAAATCATTTTTACGTTACCGATATTTACGTTATCAACCTATTCAAATTTGTATATTCGCCTAAGTTTGGACATGTGATCAGCCTCGATTTGGATAGATCTTCGACCTTCAATTCAAAGAAAACGTAGCCAACGACCTTCCTGAACACCGCCCATGTTTACGTTTTGAAACAGCTGACACCCTGAAATCGGAGTCATCATACGGTAAGCCCAGTAATATTTATGTAGCTATTTTGCACATTTCTGTCATCTTTAGATTTCACTTTCATTTCAAAACACAGGAGATATTATAACTGTCTAATAATTATCACGCTAGTGACGTTGATATTTACGTTACCTTTAGTAACGTAAATATAACTTTTATCCTGTACCCGGAATGGCTGATGGTGTTACTATAATGACCATATATTATCATTTAATTCTTTATTTCACATGGAAATGAGTCATATTACACGAAACAAGCAATCTATTGGTACTTTTATTGATAGGGAATTTAGAAAAATATAATCATTAATGCCATTACAAAATGAGTGTTAATGTGGCAATCCAGCCTTCCAAAAATAATGAATCAAGACAAACAATGTCAATTGGGTTTATATTCCTAAAAGTAGATTATCCTTCACACGAAAAAAAAGTATTTACACTACGTATTTTTCGATATTAAATTGGATTATTGAACTTTAATAGTGGTAACGTAAAGAGTAACGTAAATATCTTGTTTATTTTTTCAGATTTCCATGGCAAAGACAAGGGCAGAAATCCAAAAGGCCTACAGGGAACGGAAAAAACTTAGGGAAGGTGATAAGTATCTTAAAAAAGAAACATGTAGGGTGATGAAATACTATAATCCATCGAGTAGTTTGGCGGAAACAGACAGAAAGAAACGAAACAAAATTGCAGCTATAAGGAACAGAAGACATCGACTATTAGTTAAAGATCGTGAACAAGAACAGGGTGAAGATAGTGAAGATTTAACTGAAAGTGGTTATGATTCTTCCCGATTGATAGTAAAACTACCAGTTAACCTGACAACTTCAAGGAAACGACGGACAGCCAAGGCTTTGGAAAGAGCGAAGAGTAGATTTAAAAGAGCTGAGAAGAAAATAGAAAATCTCAATAAGAAGTGTAAGAAGAATCAAAAAGTAATTGAAAGATTGAGAAATAAAATTTCTCGCGTAAAGAAACCATCGCCGTTGGCAGCCAGTACCCCTAACTCAAAGACCAACTCAATGGTAGAATTATTAAACATCACTCCTAAAAGGGCCAAATCCGTAAAACGTCAACTACTTATTGGGAATGTACTGATTGATGAGATATCTAAAGCTAAGCAAAAGAATAAGTCGTCTGTTCTTAATATAATAGCCGGGAAAGTTGTCAAAAAATATCGATGTCTGAAGGGTGTTAGTCAAAGCACCGGACTGAGCAGAGGCACCATCTCAAAATATGCAAGTAAAACCGTGACTATTCGTAAATCTGTTACGAGAAGATGTCAAAAAGAAGTTACCGAATTCTTTAATAGAAACGACAACAGTAAAACAAATCCGGGTAAGAAGGATTCCAAAAAATGTGAAGATGGTGAAACAAAACAAACCAAGGTACTGACAGATTATTTAGCAAATCTTCACCAAAAATTCTTAACCGAGAATCCAACCTATGAACTTTCTTTAGCAACATTTTGTCGACTGCGTCCGAAAAATATTTTGACAGTTAAATTCACCAGCCGACAGGCATGCCTCTGTATCCGCCATCAGAACATGGCACTTAAAATGCAATGTCTTCGGAAACTTTCTGTACCAGTAAGCGACAACCCTGAAAGAAATCTAGATCTAAATGACAATATTGATGAGTTAACTAAAATAATACCAGACAACAAAGAAATTAATTACAATACATGGAAGCGAGTTGATGGTGAAAAGAATATAAAAAAAATGAAATTGGTAAATGTAAATTTAAAGAAATCAGAATTTATTGGAATCATAAAGACAGAATTGGAAGACTTTCGTATGCATGTTTACAGAATGAAGGAACAGTATCAACAGATGAGACGTTTAAAGGAGCAACTTCCTCCGAATCACATGATTGTTCAGATGGACTTCGCTGAAAATTATACGTGTCGATCTGTTGACGAAATTCAGAGTGCATATTGGCACCAGACAGCTGTCACTCTTCACCCAGCAGTGGCCTATTTCAAACTGGATGGAAGTCTCCAACACAGAAGTTTTGTTGTTATTTCTAATGAACTTGCCCATAATACGAGCACTGTCTGGTCTATTCTTGACATCCTTGTACCACAATTGAAGCAGATAGACGCAAATCTTGAATATATTCATTACTGGACAGATAGTCCATCAAGCCAATATAGAAATAAGCATATATTTCATGTAATTGCTAATCATGTTGAATTGTTTAACGTCGCAGCACGATGGAATTATTTCGAAGCGGGGCATGGTAAAGGTCCGTGTGACGGCTTAGGAGGAGCTACTAAACGTTTCGCAGATGAAGCTATCAAAATGGGTGCAGCAGTTATCCAAGATGCTGCCGATTTCTTCGCTTGGGCTTCAACTTCAACCATGCGCGAAGTTAAATTTTTGTGGTTAGAAAGGGACGCGTGTCAACAGAAACTTGAAGTGACCTCATGTCTTAAAATAAAACCAATCAAAGGGACAATGAAATACCATGCCGTATCGAGCAACGACACTCGATCCATAAATGTCAGGGAAACTTCTTGTTACTGTCACGACTGTCTCACTGGTGAGGTTTGTAGTCATTGGGACTTGCATATTTTGGATTACAAGAGGAATACCACAGTCAGGGATGAACAGCAACGGCAACAATCAGTTCCTAATACTACCAATAATGATATAATTCATGAAACAGTTGATTCGAATACTGGTTTACAACAGGTGGCATGTAAGGATGGTGACTTCGTAGCATGTGTATATGACAGAAAATGGTATATTGGCTTTGTTTCAGAGGTAGACGAGGATGATGTTAATGTTTCATTCATGCAAGCATCAAAAGCAATGTTCAAGTGGCCACAACCACCAGATGAAATATGGGTTGACAAGAATAATATTCTGTGTACGATCAGAAGACCAGAACCTTTTGGAAAATTTAGCCGGGTCTTCACAATTAATGACGAAGATCGATGTAATATAGAAAACATATATACCATGTTTCCTAATACACCCTAAAAAATTATGTTCAAACTGATTAGCAGCGTTCGGTCGCTGATAGAGAGAGCTCTGTTCGTGAGGAGTCAATTGATATTACATTTTGTTTGTTGTCTATAAAATCGTTAAAATTAACCACAATATTGTTGTTATAACCGCAAGCTTCACAAAACAAAATTAGACGTGACCATGGGGTCATTTTTTTTTACTGTGTTGAAAAAGGCGGAAAAAGGCGCCTTCACATCATCGGGGAGGAACAGTTTGATTTACGTTACCAAATATATTTTAAGGTGAAATAACGTTATATTTGTGTAGGAACAAATTGTAAGCACCTAACATTTTCCTGTATTTTGTTTAAATTGTTTTGGATTGTTGTTCTGTACATAATTCTGCCGATAGGAGTTATATCTTTTTACGTTACGACTCATGTCATATTTACGTTACCACGGGAATCAAACTTGAACACACATTTCTTTGAACAAAGGAATATATTTATGTATATATGTTAAATCTACGTTTCAATTATTAAAAGTTTTGTATTATCATACAATAAATCTGAGCCCATTGGAGGAATTCATTTAATTGTGTCTTTGTTTTTACACCTTTCAACCACAAAATCAAAATCCGGACATAATATATGATATAGTATTTGGTAATACCGAGTAAAGACACACCGGCATTCTCATTTTAAATAACGAATGTTTATAAAGATGTTTGTTACAAAATTCGAATTCACTTATAACCTTGTGATTTTCGAATATTTACGTTACATTTATGGAGACTTTTATAACTCTCTTGTATTTTGTCTCTATCATACCTGGGTTTAAACTTTCCATGTATATGTTACGCAGGAAGATGGTATTTGCTCTAAAAATAACCATTATGTGAAAATAATAGTTTGTATGTTTATATAACAAACCCACGACAAACATATTGTCTACGATGCGCTTGCGTTATTATATCATTTAGGACTGTTTCAAATCTGCGATCGATAAACCAATTATCTATTTACTAAAACCTCCATTTTTGCTTTTGACGGCTTCCGGATATGCTCATGTTGAAAGTTAGGACAACATTTGAACATTTCCTTGCATATAATTTAGTTTCCATAGAATCACTACATTGAATTTATTTGTAACGTAGATATCACAAAGTACATTTTGTGACTTTGGTTAGTATGGGGAAATGTGATGCCAAATATTTTTACCGGGTGGACATAGAGAAAGACATATGTTTTCGGAAACCCGAATGTTTGCGCAAGACGACGCCATAAAAGTTACAGCTGTAACGATTGTTTAAAATTTTAATAATCCTGTTTTGCAAAAGTGCTTAAATGTTCACTTTTTGTACCGACTGTTCGTTAATTGTTACTGTACGTCACATGGTTTTACATGCGAGTAAGAAAGGTGTGCCTGCTGACTTATTACCCTTGCTGTTCTCAATCTAATTTTGAGAAGAAACTATGTTTCTATATACGTATCTGCTGCACTGATAGAGTTGACTTATGGAAGCCACCACGGAATCGAAGTATGAAGCAACGCCCACGTCCACTTTATTGGTTGTCAAAGATGGATGCGTCTGTTGAACTTGCTATTCAATTTTGCGTTACTTGTCAAATTCGTGATAAAACAGCTACATCACATATAATGCTCCTTTAACGCCAATGACTTATTTAAAGAGACCGTGTTTAAATTGACAGTGTGGATTCATTTCAAACTGCTTCACTATCTATTCTATGCTGTTACTTTGGTTGACTTTTATTCAGAATAAACAGACAGAGAAAGAGAGAGAGATTTTTATTCAGAATGAACAGTGAGAGGGGGGGGGGGGGGGGTAACGTCCACTCGACACAAACTAGGTCACTTCGGGACTAACATGATTTAATTTTATTTCAATATTTCGCTTGCGCGTAGTGGTCTCTAGCATTGCTCTCTCCCGTCTTCATTAGCCCAGTTTGTGCACACAAATAATTTACATAGCTATATTCGAAAAAGCTATTCCGAATATTCGCCGTTGTGTAAAACAATCGTTCTGTTTTTATACCAGGAGATTATGTACGGGTTCGTAAACCTGATTTTTAACGAGCCATCAATCTCTATTAAAAAAAAAAGGCATTTGGCTAAAAGAACCCACCTCTAATTTATGTATTCTAAGTGGAACACACAACAAAACATTCTAGAACTCCTCGGTTTAAAGTAAATAATGTTGAAGACATAATGTTATCCATAAACTGTGTTGTTTTATAATGTTGAAGCCACTCTGACACTTGCACGATTTTCGTTCGCGGGTTGTAAATGAATAAAATCTACCGGTCAGAGCGTAAGAAGCGTGAAATGTCGCAAAGCTCATTGAAATTTTCAAAAATTCGGCACGCATCAATGTTCGTGCCACTTACGTGAACCATGCGTAAACACTGTTCGAACTCGAAGCCAACACTGTTATCAATTCGTGGGCAATACTTAACCTATGCGAAAAGGTAGTCAATGCGGCGAACAGGGTGCTTCACGCGAAATATCACGCTTTGCCAGGACGCATTGGGCCGTGAATAAAATCGCGCAAGTTTCTGGGTGGCATAAGAAATACACTTCCTTCTACCAAAAAGAATATCAAACACAATCAAATTCATTTGGATTGGTCCGCTCGCTTGAATTTCTTTTCTTGGAGGAGTCACGGTGCCTCAGTGAGTAAGGCGCTGGCTCATTAGCGAGTAGATCAGATATTTAATCCCGGTGTTGACCGACAAGGTTCTAGGGCCCGGCAAAGAACAAAGCATAGTCGTTCGGATGGGACAAAAAAAACCGAGTATACGTTGGTGTGCACGTTGACGAACCCGTAACAGATGAAATTATTCATTTCCCGGTCCTTTCAAAATTTACACTATAGCAACCGGTATATTACGTAAACCGAGCTATACAAAACGGTAACCCGGATTCAAAAATCTGTTTAATTGTAATCTTACACCATGGCAAGAAAATTAATCTTGATGGTAAAATACACCACTGCGCTAAATTTGCTATGTCAAGGCCATTTCATTATTGATAATGAAAGATGCCACCACACACTGAACTCTTGCAATAATGGTTAAGTATCGACCTGAAATTCATAACTATTTTAATAAGACAGGAAACAGTAAGAAAGAGCTATTGTCAAATTTACTTTTATACCAATATAAAATCTGAAGTGAAATGACCGGAATTATCACCCTAATGCACACTAATTAGGATGAAAGCAAACTCAAGCTGACAATGTACAAATGCGTCAGTAAACATACTTTTCAACTGTTTCAACTCAATGGTAATTAGATCAGCCCGAAGAGCGTCACAACGTTAACAATATGATTTTTTAGATTGTCAAAAATAATTTTTGTCACAGAGAACTTAAATGTATTTAAAATATTGCCTGTGGTTGCGCATACGGCACAAATTATAGGGCTTATCCAAGAACCCGTTTGGTTATGGAGAATCTAGCAAAAAGAGAGCATCGTGAAAAATCTAACAAAAATTATAGACAGGTAAGACATTTTGATAAGTAATTTTAAATAATCAAAAATTGACACGATAAAATATATCGGTTATGGAGTACCGCAACAGATTTTGAGGAGGACGGGATTAAGCGAACCATTTATATTATTTGATGTTTTCTTTTTATTGATTATATTTTGTACCTTACACACCTTCCCTACCCATTAATATTATACTCAATTAGTGTACACTTGGGTCCCATTCTGCACCACTGGCGAGGGGAAGCCATGATAGAAAATCCATAGTAACTATCTCGGTTAACACCGGGATCGGTTTAAAGACCTCTTGCTTATAGATACATTATGGGAGGTTAGATAAAGAGCTGGCATTTCTCACTGTTATAGTTAAAAACTAAACAATGTAACAGGAATCTGCTGAAAATTTCAGTCCGATTGATCCACTCTGAACCGAGATTTAAGCGATTGACCTTCAGACCTTGCCTTGATACGATAAAACACATATTCTCGATTATCCATTTCAAGATTAAATCACGAATGAAAGTTGAGCAAATTGGATCTTAATCCAGCAAATATCACAGCCTAGCGTTAACACCGAGGGTTGATTATGGTCTGGATAAGTTAATTAATGTTTAATTAATAATTTAGATAACATCTCAGACCTAAAGAAAGACCTGCAATGGGTAGAATTAGCTCTCGCATAATGCATGTTTAATAACCTTGTGATCGTCGAGTATTTCCAATTGTCTTTGCTTCATGTGTATTTTCTTATCACTACCTCAGTAGTTAGACATTTGTCTTACCAGGAATAACAATGCATCGGTTAGTTCTTCAGGTCACAATTATTTTCCGATTTTGAAGAAACTAAAAATACAGATTTATCTCCAACAGATCTTGGTTCCTTTCGATATTTGCGCATATCGCATTGTAGCTTCCTAAATTATGGCCCCTGATTGCACGAAAAATCGTATCGTGTTTTTACACGCCCACATTTTCATGTGGACGTATATTGTCGTCGCCCATGTTCGTCCGTCCACAATTGTTTGTGAACAGTCTACAGGTCACAATTTTTATCCGATTTCGATGAAACTTAAAATATAGGTTTATCACCCTAAGATCTCGGTTCCTTTCAATATTGGCATGTATCGGACTGTAACTTCATGGGTTATGGCCCCTGATTGTACGAAAAATCACGTTTTTTAGCTTGTGAACAGTGTAGAGGTCACAATTTTGAACCGATTTGGATGAAACTTGAAATGCATGTTTATAACCCAAAGATCTTGGTTCCCTTCGATATTTGCGCCAATCGGATCTTAACTTCCTGAATTATGGCCCCTGATTGTCCAAAAAATCGCCCTTTTTAGCTTGTGGTCCCTCTGGAGGTCAAAATTGTTATCCGATTTAAAAAAACGTTTGATTATATCACCGTTCCATGGTTATGAAAGTTGAGTTCGAATTTCGTGAAAATCGGACCAAAATTGACGGACAAAATGGCCGCCGTTTGTACGCGAATAGTGTGAAAATATGTTATATCAAGGTTGTGGACCTTATAGAGGTCACAATTTTGAACCAATTTTGATGAAACTTGACATGTATGTTTATAACCCAAGGATCTTGGTTCCTTTCGATATTTGCGCCCATCGGATCGTAACTTCCTGAATTATGGCCCCTGATTGTCCGAAAAATTGCCCTTTTTAGCTTGTGGTCCCTCTGGAGTTCAAAATTGTTATCGGATTTTAAAAAAACCGTTTGATTATATCACCGCTCCATGGTTATGAAGGTTGAGTTCGAATTTCGTGAAAATCGGGCCAAAATTGACGGACAAAATGGCCGCCGTTTGTACGCGAATAGGGTGAAAATATGTTATATCAAGGTTGTGGACCTTATAGAGGTCACAATTTTGAACCAATTTTGATGAAACTTGACATGTATGTTTATAAACCAAAGATCTTGGTTCCTTTCGATATTTGCGCCCATCGGATCGTAACTTCCTGAATTATGGCCCCTGATTGTCCGAAAAATTGCCCTTTTTAGCTTGTGGTCCCTCTGGAGTTCAAAATTGTTATCGGATTTTAAAAAAACCGTTTGATTATATCACCGCTCCATGGTTATGAAGGTTGAGTTCGAATTTCGTGAAAATCAGACCAAAATTGACGGACAAGATGGCCGCCATTTGTACGCGAATAGTGTGAAAATATGTTATATCAAGGTTGTGGACCTTACAGAGGTCACAATTATGAACCAATTTTGATGAAACTTGACATGTATTTTTATAACCCAAAGATCTTGGTTCATTTCGATATTTGCGCCCATCGGATCGTAACTTCCTGAATTATGGCCCCTGATTGTCCAAAAAATCGCCCTTTTTAGCTTGTGGTCCCTCTGGAGGTCAAAATTGTTATCGGATTTAAAAAAAACGTTTGATTATATCACCGATCCATGGTTATGAAGGTTGAGTTCGAATTTCGTGAAAATCAGACCAAAACTGACGGACAAAATGGCCGCCGTTTGTACGCGAATAGTGTGAAAATATGTTATATCAAGGTTGTGGACCTTACAGAGGTCACCATTTTGAACCAATTTTGATGAAACTTGACATGTATGTTTATAACCCAAAGATCTTGGTTCCTTTCGATATTTGCGCCCATCGGGTCATTACTACCTGAATTATGTCCCCTGATTTTTCGAAAAATCACTCTTTTTAGCTTGTGGTCCCTCTGGAGGTCACAATTATGTGATTTAAAAAAAAAACGTTTGATTATAAAAACCAAACAAATTCAAATGATTTTCTGATAATTCCTTAATATGTGACAACTCTTGTTGACTGCCCGGACGATTTGGCTGCTGTGTGGGCGTATGTTTCGTTGCCTGGCAACCTATTTTTAGCTTGTGGTCCCTCTCGAGATCATAATTATCATACGATTTAACAGAACGTTCGAATATATAACCGTTACACTATATTGACGCTTGATAATCGGACCAAAACTGCCGGACAAAATGGCCACCTATCACACGCAAATAGCGTAAAAAAAAAATGGTATATCAAGGTTGTGGCCCCGCTATAGCCGTCATAATGGTGATCCGATTTTGATGAACCATGAAATACATGTTTATAACCTAAAGACCCTGGTTACTTTCGATATTTGCGCATATCGGATCGTCAGTGCCAGAATTGTGGCTTTTGATTGTATTATGTCCTTTGTTTATTACGACCAGTTCCATGCACTACAAGATGAAATCGGGATGTCATAATTACACAATTTTTGATCTTGCGAGCAAAGATGTGGTCAATTACTTATTGCATTATACAAATTATATCGACCATAATGTCAAAGAAATGTAATTTTGTCATATACGTTACTGAAAGCAGTCACTGAGAGAGAAATAACCATCGTGCAAAAATTTCTGAGGGTCACACTCAGATGGAATGTCATTGGGTTCACAGCACGATTAATAGAAGAAGTCGTCATAGTAAACCGTTTTATATTCCAGAGTTACTTGGCCTTTATACGTACAGCAAGAGTAACCCGACTTTATAAAGTGACATGTATCACACACGACTTTTTAAAAACTTTCTTGTTGTTAAGTTATTATTCCACAATTCGCCCCGGTGCACGTAGTGTTGATCCTGTAGTTACGGATATTCGTGTTTTGCAGTATAAAGATGGTAAAATTCAGTACAAAACAAACTTTACTGACGAGTTTAATGATCTCCCTACACTGTTAGAAATAAATGTTAATTTATCGTAAGAATATTGTAAAAAAATTTACGTAGTTGTATGTTATTTTACATATGTATGTTTTATCACAGCAAAATAGGAGAGATAGTACAAATACACGTAAAAATACCCACATTATAAGGTGATTTTACCCTGAAATAGGTCATTTTACACACCTAACGTCAAAATACAGTAATGGACAGTGTATTCCAACTGTATTAAGATGTATCGTAGCCCAAATTGGTTGTCGTAAAAATGACTAAAAAGTTGATATCAAACAAACGTTAGTAGTAATGAAATCGAAATTGAGATATTTTTGTTAACATTTCTCAACACACAACCAATTAGCAAATGATGTTACGACAACTGTCAGGGAAATTTATGTAAAATTACGGTAGTACAAGTAGATTTTGCACCGCAATTGTCGGTATATTTTACAACATATACTACTTTTACCAAGTCTGATGTATTTTTACCAAGTCTGATGTATTTTTTACCAAGTCTGATGTATTTTTACCGTGTTTCGTGTATGTTTATCGAGTTTCATGTCTTTTTGTCAATAAGCAGCGATGAAATCAAAGAGATTCAAAATCCGCTAAAAAGTACATTCTTACATATTATGTAATAAAATTGAGCTGAAAGTTGGCATGTAACTTTTATTTACATTATTATGTAATTTACTTTTAGACAAGAAATATAGGTAAAATTACAGCAGTTAAAGTATTTGCCTTTTCCTTTGAACGAATTAGGAATATTTACCAATATTGACAAGGCACATTATTATGTAATATTTCAAAATTGAACGGAATATAACCAGCATGTTATTTTTAGATTTACGTCTTGAAACGTTAGTTTGTAAATTTACTTATTGAGAGTTCTTGTAATCGGTAAATTTACTATTTCTTATTTTATTTTATTATTCCATATAGCAAAAAAACATTCCTTATAATTATCTTCTTATAGTATTCATTTCAATTTGATAACCATAATATGGTCTATTACATTTTGTAAATATTTGTATATTGCTTGTCATGTATATCTTGTTTCCATTATTTATAAAATCTATAAAGTCTATTAATATTTAGCGTGCGTTAATCAATCTGTACGTTTTTTCTTAAATTTATAAGAAAAATGTTTTGACTTAGTGGCCGTTGAATCAGTGTAAGTTGGAACGGACTGTCTGAAAGACATGGTTTTAATGCTTGCAAATAGATAGTACCGCGAGCTTGCATCTGAAAGCCTGGAACAATGCCCACGTCTACTAAATGGGTTATTGATATTCAATATACTGAAGTAATGTTAGTACTGATTGATAATTCTTAGCAAAATATGCCCGAATCCTGCATGTAATATTACCAAAATTTAGTATTTTTAACGAAAGTGTAAATTAACAACAGTGTGATGTACTTTTAAAAGAAATGTAAATTAACATTGTGGTGTATTTTTACAAAAGAAATGTAAGTTAACATTGTAATATTTTACAAGAAATGTAAATTAACATATATGTAATTCTACAGTAAAATGTTAAATAACTAACGGTGTAATTTTACGTATGATTTAGGGGCAACTTTTGCTGCCCGTATAACCAGAATATTTCTAACTGTGTAGAGACGTAACAAAAAGAATCCTCCGTGAGAGGACGATACTCTAAATATTCATTGCTTATACCCCCCCCCTTACTTAAGATCAAGTCAAAAACGTACACCCATTTACAAGAACTTATAAACGTATTACCATCTGACTACCATCCTTTTTATGACAATTTACTTCGTGAGGCGGAATAAGTTGAATGCGTCAATTAACCTCGACAAACGATCAAATTTGTTATGTACTAAACTCTATTACTATGATTACAAGAGGGGCGGGGATGCAATATCAAAATCAGGTCCTAATACAAAATTATAGATATCATGTTACATATCGATGAAAAGCACGTTCATTTCTCTATGTAGATATGTAAAGGATTTTCTAGCACATTCGTATTTTGATAACTTGAGGATTATGGTCTGAATAACTTAATTTTAATGTCTAATTAATAGTTTCAGGCCTAAAAAAGGGCCTATTTAGCTCTTGCATAATGTATGTTTAAGTGATTGTGTGTGGCAGGGGGGTAATAATTAAAGACAATAATGAAAATCTTGAAGTTGCCAGAAGCGACTATGTGAACGAGGTTAAAGGGTCAATTCCGATTATATTTTAAAGAATAAAACTGCTTAATTTTGTGTTAGTCTGCATCTTGAAATGGGGGCAGGTGTCCCAAGCTGTATTATGCGGTGTCTGGATAATACCAGACTTTTAGTTCACGAAATCTACCTTTTGTTATCAAGTACAGCACATGAGTCATTCATTGCATAGACCTTTAATGGAACAGGAATCGATTATCCGGTCACACAATGAAAAAATGGCCCGAAATCTTGAAAGGATTACCTTTCCGGATAAGCAGTTTTTACGTTTAAACATACCCCACAAGGGGATACTTCCGGTGTTGTGTGGGGAAAACCAGAAGCCAAATACTTTATTTTAATTTGAGCTCTCCGCGTATTTCGCCGAACATTTGATTAGAAATTACAGTAAAACAGAAATGATTGAATGTAAATCTGTTTATATACATTTATATTGCATTATTACATCAGATGCGCCCCTTTTGTGTCAATTTCTAGGTTCCAAAGAATAGGGTTTAGCTCATTTAAATCAGGGGCGTTTTAAGATTTAAAATGGCGGAGGCTGTACTATTTTAAGGGCCCTCTTTCGCGGGGGTCCCGGGGGGGGGGGGGGGGGGTGTGTGTGTGTGTGTCTTGATTGATGATTTTCATACCAGTGCAATAACTGCATTCTCATTCAGTAGTGGATTCGGCAGTAACAGTGTAAAGAAAACGATTGTCTCGGACTCGGGGTTCCTTTCCCTTGGCCAGAGGGGCCCTTTTGTCAGACGAGGGCCCTTTTGTCTGCCTTTAGGGCCCTCCCTAAACTAAGGTACATTTCATTTTTATCATCGGTTTTAGCATTTTTCTCCCGTTTTATTTGTTCAACTTCTTTGATTTTTTTTTCGCGAGGAGGCTGGCGCCTCCAGCGCCTCCTCTATAAAACGCCTTTGATTTAAATAAATGTTATTCACCGCAAACATCGTGGTTATTTTAAATTCAATAGCATTTTACTGTTGACAGAGTGAAGAAACATGCGCGGTCTTGTGATGTTGTCTAGTTTAGTCATTACTATGCTATGTTAGTAGAACAAACTCCTTTTTATACGCCCATATTTTCATGTAGACGTATTATGTCGTCGCCCCTGTTCGTCCGTCCGTCCACCATTTGTCTGTGGACTCTCTACAGGTCACAATTGTTATCTGATTTTGACGAAACTTGAAATATAGGTTTATCCCCATACGATCTCGGCTGCTTTCCATATTGGCATGTATCGGATCAAAACTCCATGGATTATGGCCCTTGATTGTACGAAAAATCACGTTTTTAGCTTGTGGACCCTATAGAGGTCACAATTTTGAACCGATTTTGATGAAAGTTGACATGCATGTTTATAACCCAAAGATCTTGGTTCCTTTCGGTATTTGAGCATATCGGATCGTAACTTCCTGAATTATGGCCCCTGATTGTCCGAAAAATTGCATATGGTCCCTCTGGAGGTCACAATTATTATCCGATTTATAAAAACGTTTGCCACTATCACCGTTACACCCTACGGAAAGTTGAGTTCGAATTTCGAGAAAATCGGACAATAATTGCCAGACAAAATGGCCGCCGTTTGTACGCGAATAGTGTAAAAATATGGTATATCAAAGTTGTGGACCCTTTAGAGGTCACAATTTGAATTCGATTTTGAAGAAACCTGAAATGCATGTTTATAACCTAAAGATCTTGATTCTTTTCGATATTTGCGCATATCAAATTGTAACTTAATGAATTATGGCCTTTGATTGTAGGAAAAATCACTTTCGGTATTGCTTGTTCTCTGTCTATCTCTCGAACAATTATTATCTGATTTGAAAGGAAGGTTGAGTTCGAATTTCGTGAAAATCGTACCAAAATTGCCGGACGAAATGGTCGCCGTATGTACGCGAATAGTGTAAGTCACATTTCTAGGTTGTGTACCTTCACACCATAATCATTGTCGGCTTCGAATTTCATGAATATCGGACCGGAACTGACCAACAAAATGGCTGCTCCCAGTACAGTATGAAATACAGGACTTAATGATGTAGGAAAAATCACTTTCGGTATTGCTTGTTCTCTATCCATCTCTCGAAAATGTGGGCGTATCCTGCCTGGCAGTGCCAGCCTATCTTTTGTAACGTGTCAAATAGATGTTCCAAGATTTGACCAACTAACCTTACAATTGCTCGCTTGTTCTATCTTTTGCAACAGCTGATATCTCTTTGGTATGAGTTTCTTCATCTGATTTTTTTTGTGGTATTTTTGTGAAAAGTGGGAATGGCAATGTAACTCAAATTATTGCCATGTTTTCATTAATAGTCTGTATCGGCGTTGAGATGGTCGATTGTGATTTGCTATGCACCGCTTTGATATTGAAATAAAATAATAGGAGGACTACGCGTTCAAATCCAGTTTCTATTCTGGCGTTGCCCCTGTTTCCTGATTCATGTCGTCCATTTACCGGGCATCCCCACCTATTTTAAGTGGACTCAATTGATGTATCATATGCCGTTATCATTTTTGTTCCTTGATAAAAACAGGAAAGTCAAAATTCCAATTACTGAGTAAAATAAATAAAGTTCAGTTAGCAAAATATAATGAAATAGCGGATGTAACAATATTATTAAACTGTATTAATTGAAAAAATAATTACCATAAGGAACAAAAACCTCCAATAATAACTTTGTGAAAAATAATAATCTAATAATATATTCTGTGTGTCTACTTGTTTCGTCGTGGTTGATTTGCCCACAAAACAATCATCAAGTCGTAAGGAAAGTAGGACGTGAAATCCCATTATGTTTCTTTTCTCGACTGAACCTGAATACCAACGTTTGTGTGGTAGCTGTTCGTTGAAATGATTCGATTGTCCAGGCCTTGCTGGCATTATAAACCCATTCCAATTCCCACACCCAGCCATTTTTCTGACACTCGTTTCAACCTGTGTGGATATCTGACTCTCACTTTAACCGATTACGTGGTTTCTCCCATTCGGTAGCGCAGGACGAAGGGTCTGGTCTGGCAAGGACATTGTGCAGATGATAACCCTTCATAGCTGGAATTCGATGGAGAAATGCCATTGTTCCTAGAAAATTTCAGTCATAGCTATTTGCATAGAGTATGCCTATCTTCTATAATCCGATTGGAGCAGACAACTAAGAAAACAAGCCAACTGTCAGGCCGATGTCCCTTGCCGAAATCCTGAAATAAATAGATGACACATATTAACTAATTGCACGTTTATCTTATTCAAAAGTATTGAGCAATCCAACAATGCACTAAATTTCATCACTCGTTCTCAGAATCAAAATCAAAGAAATTGCTTAGCTCTGCTTATCCTTAACGGTAAATGTTAAAAATTGAAAAAATAAAATGGGAGAAAAATGCTAAAACCGATGAGAAAAATGAAAATGTATCCTAGCTAAGGGGGGGGGGGGGCTAAAGGCAGACAAAGGGCCCTATTTCTTACAAAAGGGCCCCTCTGGTCAAGGGAAAGGGCCGCGAGTCCGAGTCAATCGTTTTCTTTACACGGTTACTGTCGAATCCAGTACTGAATGATAATGCAGTCATTGCATGGGCATAAAAAATCATCAATCAAGACCCCCCCCCCCCCCCGCGATAGAGGGCCCCCAAAATAGTATAGCCTCCGCCATGATAAACCTTAAAACGCCCATGTGCACAACAGTGGCGGCGCCGGGGGGGGGGGCATTTGCACCCCAAAAATCTGGCTTGCCTTCTGTTTGCCCCCCCCCCCCCCCAATAATTTTCGAAAATTTCTGGCCAGCTCTATCTATCTCAATTACCGTTGTCTGAAATGCTGCCTGGCTACATTCCCGACAGTCTATTTTACAAAATCTAGTAGCGAAAGTATTCATTCACTTTGAGTCACTCTTACTCCGCCCGGTCAACACTTTCTTCTCTGGTCAGATAAACTAGTGATTAGGCGACAGGCGGTATCTGTTAAGCTCTATTTATCTCGACGATCAATTCCTGAAATACTACCAGGCTGCATTTCGGGCCGTCTACTTTTCAAATTATTGGGGACTTCTTTGAGTTTTGCAAGTCCGTTCATTTCGCAAATATAGTGGCGAAAATATTCCTTCACTTTAAGTCACTCACTCCGCCCGTTTGTCACTTTCTTCTCTGGTCGGATAAACTAGTGATTTCGCGACAGGTGGTATCTGTTAAGGTCTATTGATCTCGACGATCAATGCCTGAAATACTGCCAGACAGCATTTCGGGCATCCTACTTTTCAAATTATTGGGGACTTTCATTTAACACTTTCCTCTCTGGGGTCAGAAAGATTAGTGATCAGGCCACAGACGATATCCGATCAGCTCCATTTATCTCTACGATCGGTGAATGAATACTGCCAGACAGCCTTTCCAACTGTCTATTTTTATACGCCCACATTTTCAATGTGGACGTATTATGTCGTCGCACCTGTCCGTCCGGACGTCCGTCCGTCCACAATTTGTGTGTGGACTCTCTACAGGTCACAATTCTTATCCGATTTTGACGAAACTTGAAATATAGGTTTATCCCCATAAGATCTCGGTTCCTTGCGATATTGGCATGTATCGGATCGGAACTTCATGGATTATGGCCCCTGATTGTACGAAATATCACGTTTTTAGCTTGTGGACCCTATAGAGGTCACAATTTTGAACCGATTGTGATGAAACTTGACATGCATGTTTATAACCCCAAAATCTTGGTTCCTTCCGATATTTGCGCCAATCGGATCGTAACTTCCTGAATTATGGCCCCTGATTGTCCGAAAAATCGCCCTTTTTAGCTTGTGGTCCCTCTGGAGGTCAAAATTATTATCCGATTTAAAAAAAAAACGTTTGATTATATCACCGTTACATGGTAATGAAGGTTGAGTTCGAATTTCGTGAAAATCGGACCAAAATTGACAAACAAAATGGCCGCTGTTTGTACGCGAATAGTGTGAAAATATGTTGTATCAAGGTTGTGGACCCTATAGAGGTCACAATTTTGAACCGATTTTGATGAAACTTGACATATATGTTTATAACCCAAAGATCTTGGTTCCTGTCGATATTTGCGCCCATCGGATCGTAACTTCCTGAATTATGGCCCCTGATTCTCCGAAAAATTGCCCTTTTTAGCTTGTGGTCCCTCTGGAGGTCAAAATCATAATCCGATTTAAAAAACCGTTTGATTATATCACCGTTACATGGTAATGGAGGTAGAGTTCGAATTGCGTGAAAATCGAACCAAAATTGACGGACAAAATGGCCGCCGTTTGTACGCGAATAGTGTGAAAATATGTTATATCAAGGTTGTGGACCCTATAGAGGTCACAATTTTGAACCGATTTTGATGAAACTTGACATGCATGTTTATAACCCAAAGATCTTGGTTCTTTTCGATATTTGTGCATATCGGATTGTAACATCCTGAATTATGGCCCCTGATTGTACGAAAAATGGCCTCTTTTTTTTAATAGAATAGTACATGTTAATGAAGTGGGTTGATAATTTTCTGATAATTTAAATCACCATTCCCTTTAAAAGCGGCTGTGACATGTGAAGTTTTCCGTATCTATTTAATTTGTAAGACAGATTGAAGAGACGAGTAATCAACTTACAATGGCAGAAGAATTTTTTTTTTAGAATTAATGGGCTGACTTCATCTGGCCCAGGTGCCTAATTAATGAAATGGCCGTGGGTTTCAGTTTTGATTTAAAATGTGTTTTCTTGTTTTCTTATTTGAACATGTTAATAGGCCCAACTTAACTTCTTTACTGAATAAACTCTTATCACACGGTAACTCTTTGTTGGGACCTCGCCCATTATCATAGGTATTTGTAAAGGTTTTCTAGATACTACTACCACTGGGAACTCTCACAGTCTTGCTCTGTTCATGTCACCGAGGATCAAAAAGTAAATAATGCTGCCCGTCCTTTTAGATTATAGATAAGATGATATATATGTCACCGCTCCTCCTGCATTGATCCGACGACCGAGGTCGTTTCAACTACCAACCCTGGACGAGACAGTGTGTCTAATCGGTGCAGGATTTAGATGGGGAAATGCTCTGGGCACATTTCACTTACGATGCACCTTCCAATATCACACCCTCGTTTCAAGAGGAAGATGACAACGTGTTTTAAACACAATTGAGAAGGCCAGGGATTATGAGGATGCTTACAAGACATCAGTGCGTGTAAGAAAAGCTTATATCATATCAAAAAAATATATAAAAAAAAATGATACAACTTGGACGGAGGTCCCCTAGAATCTCGAGAAAGATCCGTTACTGTGCCTAATCCATCAAATTTCGTTCGTTTTAATGGTGTAAATATTTATTTTATTATAGTCTATATGTAGGTAATGATAATGGACAAGTCTACGAACGGCGTTGTAAAATAATCGATTCCATATAACTGCGCAGTTAATTTCATTTTTGTTTAAAAAGGAAAGAATAATATTTCCATTAGTTTGTCTAGTAATATCTTGTCACATAAAATAAGATACTGTAGTCGCACAAAATTGGAGATATAATAATTCATTAAATTCCAAATTTTATATATTTCATAATTATTAAGCTATGTATATAATTAACGTCTGTTCAAATTACAGTTTCACAACAGCACGATAGTGAACAAAACGAAAAAATTGAATACGATTATCTAATAAGTCCACTGACTATTCCGTCTTCATTATAGCTTAGTCGGCGCAGAAAAGTATTACTTTAGTAAAAATTGTCTTTTCCACTGACTGTTTACGGTTACCTGGCCCAAAAAATGGGCTGTGTGGCAGGTTGAACCAGCGTCTATGGAGCGCAATGGACGACATGCTAATATGCTTACTCCAGCTTCTGTGTTTAATTCAAAGTCATATATTTGATATTGAAGCAGTTGTAGTTTCGTAAACATTTTGATATTCGAAAATGTTATAAAGCCCGGTGAAAACCTTTATTATGGCAACAGGGAGCGCTCATTAAATGTGGTTCATAATGTTCAAGCTGCAAAATAGCAGATGTTTCCGCCGTTAGATTTACTACATGCTTCGAGGCTTTCCGCAACCAAAAATAGTTCCAAGCTCACAATTTTCTTGAAAGCTTGCTTTCTAACTGCCCTTTCTGAGTCGCACCCGTCTGTCTTTTTCCCTCTTCGAAAGTGGGACAAAGTATCAGAGGCATCCTTGTTGAATTTGCTCTCTCCTAATGAAATTCCACTCTCTAGGGTCTTCCTGGTTACACGGTTTATTTTAGGAACTTTAGATCAGGGCCCTGTTTCACAAAAACTTAAATCTCCTTAAAATCGTCTTAAACTAAAATTTCATCCTAACTTAAGATAGATGAGTTTCACAAAACGATTTTAAGCATTTTAGTTAAAATCCACTAAAATAATATTTTAAGTTAAAATCTAATCTTTGGGTTATAAACATGCATTTCAAGTTTCATCCAAATCGTTTCAAAATTGTGACCTCTACACTGTTCACAAGCTAAAAAACGTGATTTTTCGTACAATCAGGGGCCATAACCAATGAAGTTACAGCCCGATACATGCCGAGATCTTAGGGTGATAAACCTATATTTTAAGCTTCATTGAAATCGCATAAAAATTGTGACCTGTAGAGTGTTCACAAACAATTTTGGACGGACGGACGGACGGACGGACGAACGAACAGGGGCGACGACAATATACGTCCACATGAAAATGTGGGCGTATAAAAATTAAATAAATAAATAAATATTATTAAATAAATACGTCTTCAAGCGTGTTTTAAAAATGGATAATGATGTGCTGCTTTTGATAAAATAGGGGATCTTATTCCACAACTAAAGAGAAGCCACTGAGAAGGCCTTTTCTTCATATGACAACATATTGGCTTTATTTTCTACTAAATCTGCTGCAGACCGTAATTTCTATCTGGGGTATAAAAGCGTAAAAGACGAGAGATATGGCGCTAGATTATGGATACATTTAAAAGTTAAGAGTAAAATTTTATATTGAATTCTGAAATGGACAGACAACCAGTGCAAATTAAAAAGAATAGGAGTAATGTGATCAGTAGACGCGGCCCCATTCTAGCAGCACAATTCTGAAGTTTTTGATGTCTATAAATGTGTTTTAAAGGCAAACCATATAAAAGCGAATTAAATTATCAAGACGAGATATGACAAGGTAACTGATAAGTGTTCTTGTAGCATCTGTGGTTATATATTTCCTGATTTTACGAAGATTTAGATAACTTAATTTGCAAATATTATTGACATGACTTTCCAATGACATTATGTGGCACCTATGTTCCTAACTGCTATCAACATTGATGGATAGATTACAAATGTATTATAAATAGGTAAATTCATTTTTGGACCAATAACTATGAATTCAGTTTTTTCGTCATTGAGTTTTAAAGAGTTGTCTGTCATCCAGGATTTAATTTGTTAAATACATTTCTTTAACTACAACTGTAAAACATTATTTACAGGTTTGAAAGAGATATAAAGTTGGGTATCATCCGCATATAAGTGGAGTGAAAGACCGTATTTTCTGATGATACCACCGAGTGGTTTAGTGTATAAACTAAATAGCAGAGGACCAAGGGCGGGACCTTGGGGAACACCAAAAGTATGTAATGCAGAGGTTGTGATCCCTCTACAGGTCACAATTTTCTTCCGATTTTGATGAAAGTTAAAATATATCCCGAAGATTTCATACCACAACTTTCTGGATTATGGCCCTAATTATACGAAAAATAGGGTGGTTTTATTTAGCTTGTTTGCTATCCATCTCTTGCAAAATGTTGTCGTAGTGTTTTTATTATGACCAAGCAAAATGATCTGCATGGGTGAACTTTTCTTTTCAGTCAAATAATTTCTTGCCGTGTTATTAGGCTACTTTACCGTGCCAATTAATCACGCACAGATGGTTGTGTAAGAAAAAAAAAGGCCGCATGTTGTTACTATATTTTAGAAAAGAAACTCCGCGGTAACTATTCCACTTGGTCCAGACACATTTTTTTTTATCGAATGTTCTAAATGCCACGAACCAATCTGTAAAGGAAACTTATTCGAAACAACTGTAAATGGAGTGAAATACTTCGGAAAGTGTGAACGTGTGCAGGCGTTCTGTGATCTTCAAAATAGCAATATAGCGGAAATTGTATGCTTCTGGTGATCTGGATTTAATTTAGTGTTGTATTTATTTCCAAGAAGCCATGCGCTTGAACTAAAACTTGATTAAAAGACGTCTAATTATATTTAAAAAACAAATAGACCAACTATGTATTTTAATAGTCAATGGTAGCTAATCGAAAATCGACCTTTCGCAGGGACGGGAGGGTACATGTAGAAATGGTTCCACTACTGATATCTTGCGTCTTATTCCACGTGGACTGTCCTAAGGACTTCCTTTGCGCAAGTTGACTACAAGGGACATACTGGCCTATAACTCTCTTAATTTCCAATCACACTGACCCCGAACTGTACTGTACATAGCTTAACATATAATAAACCAATTCTTATTGGTATGATAAGTTTAAGATTTCTGTGTTCCACTCTTCACTATTTGTAACATGATCACTTATTTCCATGCAAACTATGATGATATGTGTTGAAAATTTTCCAACTGAACCTAATTTTACTTGCGCAAAGAGTCAAATTGTATATCAACTGAAAATTGCAGCTTGGGTACATGGAGTAACTTTGGTTATTTTTATCTCTATATTTAAAATGTAGTTCCGTATCCAGTTTTATACGCCCACATACGTTTATATCCCGAAGGTCTGGACTATTGCTCCTGATATTTTGTTGACAAACCTTTATTCGGTGGCAATGAATTGAAATAAGGTTTAACGTCCTACTTTACTGCTTCGATTGGGCTACTAAATACTTGTATACGCCATACAGTGTGCTACGAGGGAAATATTTGCCGACGGCCTACTAATTCGAATTCCATCCGTCATGGGGTCTTTTGCTTGTACAGCAATGTGTACCCGGATTTTCGTCACATTCGAACATATATACTTTGTACCCTGTTACTAGAAGAGGGAACCACACCGGAAAATCACAATGAACTTTGTCGGTCAACAGGGGGCTAGAACACAAGACAACGTCTTACTCACTGAGCCACCACGGTTCCAAAACTGAATACATGACATAGCTTTGATGTTCGGTTGGTCTACCATCTATATTTAAAAAAAAATCGCTGTTCGATATCCAGTTTTAAACGCCCACATATTCACAACCTTTATTCGATGGCCTCTTAAAGAGATTATCTTGCCCAGTCTTCTATAAGCCTAAATCAAATGTCAAATATCGCGCTGCGACAATTTGCGTGAACGTCTCTGCCATGTATTCCACAAACCCGGGATGGCCATTAATTTGAATATAGATCTTTATCCTATTTAAAGATAATGTTTTGTCAACGATTTATTTCGATCGTTTATGATTCACACATGAACTAGCCAATTAGCAGTAATTTAAGATAAGTCGATATCTTACGCAAATTCGTAATTGAGAAACCGGAGAATCGCCCACTAAACTTTTGAAAGTCAACTGTCAAAATGCTGGCAATACGTGGTATATTTTTCTGTTAAAACCTCCCAAGAGACGTCAGAACTGTAATTGACTTCAGACAATGCGATCTATCAAAAGAAATGAAATACATTTCAAGAAAAGGTATGTATGTAGTCATTGAAAGGCAACAACTCGATTCATTTATCTAATAAAACACGGTCTCATATTCGAGGAACTGTGATAACAAGTAAAAGGTGGTCGGAGCGGGTTTAGAAAAAAAACATAATCTTGTGTTAGCCCTAGACTGCTATGTACCATTCTGTTGTTTCCATATTTATGGCAATATGTACAGTGTTTGTAGAATGAAAATACTGTTCAACTATTTATCCTTCCAATTATTTACATAAATTTGATAAATTAACACCTTTAAAGGAAGAAATGACTGCCGATCGGTATTAACATATATACCGGTCCATGAATATTAATCTGAAACAGCGTATGAGACTGTTGTGTTCCCGTTTTTATACGCCCACATTTTCATGTGGACGTATTATGCCGTCGCCCCTGTCCGTCCGTCCACAATTTGTTTGTGGACTCTCTACAGGTCACAATTCTTATCCGATTTTGACGAAACTTGAAATATAGGTTTATCCCCATAAGATCTCGGTTCCTTTCGATATTGGCATGTATCGGATCGGAACTTCATGGATTATGGCCCCTGATTGTACGAAATATCACGTTTTTAGCTTGTGGACCCTATGTTGACATGCATGTTTATAACCCCAAAATCTTGGTTCCTTCCGATATTTGCGCCAATCGGATCGTAACTTAAGGGGGGTTGAGTTCGAATTTCGGGAAAATCGGACCAAAATTGCCATACAAAATGGCCGCCATTTGTACGCGAATACTGTTAAAAAATGGTATATCAAGGTTGTGGACCCTGTGGAGGTCACAATTTTGATTCGATTTTGATGAAACTTGACATACATGTTTATAACCTAAAGAGCTTGGTTCCTTTCGATATTTGCGCATATCGGATCATAACTTCCTGAATTATGGCCCCTGATTGAATACGAAAAATTGCCTTTATTAGATTGTGGTGCCTCTGGAAGTCAAAATTATTACCCGATTTAAAAAAAACGTTTGATTATATCACTGTTAAAATGTAATGAATGTTGAGTTCGAATTTCGTGAAAATAGAATCAAAACTGACAGACATAATGGCCGCCGCTTGTACACGAATACTATAAAAAAAATACGGTATATCAAGGTTGTGGACCCTGTAGAGGTCACAATTTTAATCTGATGTTGATGAAACTTGAAATGCATGTTTATAACCCAAAGATCTTGGTTCCTTTTGATATTCAACGGATAATATCGGATTGTAACTTCCTGAATTGTAGCCCATGATTGTACGCAAAATTGTATTTTTTAGCTTGTGGTCCGTCTAGAGTTCTCAATTATTATCCAATTTTAGAAATAATATTAAATGTTTCGTATACTAAACGTTAGCATGGGGCAGAATTTTATAAAAACCAAACAAATTCTAATGCTTTTCTGATAATTACTTAATATGCGACAACTCTCAATTGTTGACTACCCGGACGATTTAGATGCTGTGTGGGCGTATGTTTCGTTGCCTGGCAACCTATTTTTTATCCGATTTAAAAAAAACACTTTTGGATATATCACCGTTACACCTTAATGAGGGTTGATATTTAATTTTGTGAAAATCAGATCAAACCTGCAGGAGAAAAATGGCCTCCCCTCGTATGCAAATTGTGTAAATATGGTATATCAAGGTTGTGGATCGTCTAGAGACCACAATTTTTGATATAATTTGAAATACATGTTCATAACCGAACGATCTTGGTTCCTTTCGATATTTGCGCATATCTGATTGTAACTTCCTGATTTATGGCCCTTAATTGTAGGAAAATCTCGTTTTTAGCTTGTTCTCTATCCGTCTCTTGCAAAATGTGGGCGTATCTTACTTGTCAGCCGCATGTTTAATAACATCGAACCACTGTCTACCTTGACAAGCACCCAAAATTGCAAATGTTTAGAAGATTTTATCCTTTTTATGTCATTCTCAAAGACAAAATCGAAGTGAAATTGTATATATTTTTAAAAGACTGTTACAATAATATAAGATAATTCAATTAACCACTGTAACAACGTACATGACATTTAATGAAATATCGGATGGATGCCTGAAGCAAACCTCAGAACGCGATGGATTGGAAAAAAGGAAATGTAATTTCTGGCAAAACATATTCAGAGAGTACTAAACTGTGTGTGAATACTAGACCACCGCGTTTAAGCAAACTGGATCAAAAAGAGTTGCGTGCTCTTTAGCTAAGCGTGGCGGAGCATCACGCAATAGTTCATATCCTTTATAAATGCCCAGAAGAAAATATTATTGTAAAGCCAGACACTGATTTTATGAGCTCGTAAATGTCGCCTGCTTTATGATATGAATTATGGACTTTAAAATTACAAAGTAATCATAAATAGATTGGCATACAACTCGACATATGCCATAATAGATGAGATAACTACATATAACCGAGCTGAAGTTTATGGTCTTCTTTCTGAACATACAGTGTCAGGTGGTTTCTACCCATGATGTACTTGATGACACCTATATGTACTAATTATTAGGGGGTGGGGGGGGTAAAAAAAGGAAATAATGATTTATTTGGATTTTAGACATCTTCCATTGTTTCGCGGGGAAAATTCGAAATTCCACTTACTTGCCTTGTTTGCAACAGTACACACGAACAACATTATATGGAGAATTCTTCATATCAAACACTGCACCAAAAAAAATTCAAAATTCCCTTTAATTGCTTTGTTTGTAATACACACTGCTCCTATGCGTTAACTCTTTCGCTCACTTTTGAATTGGTCATTCATTAAGAATCTCTATTAAATAATTAGTCAATAACATTGAATGTTTTTGTTCTTTTAGAATCTCTTATTTAATTAGTGAATATCATTGAATGTGGTTGATGATCGTCAAAAGAATACAGCGATTTTCAATATTGTTCTAAAACGCGATCCTCTGAACAATCTGCAACAATATATAACCTGTGAAGGTTTTGATTAATTTGGAGCCTAAAATGGGTTCAAAATCCCATATTTAAGATTAATTATATAAGCTGGTCGTTTTTGCTATAATAGTACCGAAATAGTTAATTCAAATAATTTATATAACATTTGAAACGAAAAAAACCCTGTAATATGCGGATTTAGCTCTTGCATTATGCATCTTTAATGTTATATAGGTTTATATAAACGGATTTACATTCTTTTCCTTAAATGTTTTTTTTTAATACTAATCCGTTTAGTTCGTCGAAATACGTGAGCAGCTTATATTTTCACGGTGAGATAACAACAATTGTGAAATGAACAAGGCTGATGTCATCTGGCATTAATATTGTTCATCATATCCATTACACGAAGAGGTTATTTGTACTTTGCGTTTTACGACTTATATCGATTGTAGTTGACTTTCATTTGTCTCTGTTTAAGAATTCCTTAAATATGTTTATCGGAGATAACGAATTTAATATTTTAAATGACCAATTTACTTTCGCTATAATCTGATTATAGATACTAAAATAGCATATCAGGCATTGAGGGTTATTGAAGTTCGTCTTCATAGGCGGACATACATAACTACCATAAGTCGATTGCTTATGCCATGCAGGCACCGTCGGGCTCGTAGCCAGCTCATAAAATTGGGGGGGGGGGGGGCTACGGTATGTTTTAGAGAGGGACTGAGGATGTGGCCGGCTAAGAACACTCCTAAGAAATCACTATTTTTGTTTTTGGCGAAATATTTTTTTTTTTTGAGGGGGGGGGGGGCCCTTACGTGGCTACGGGCTCGGGCACCGTGTTTAAGCTACGGCGATTCCAAACCTCTGGGTCGAGAGCACTTTTCGTGGGGTCGCGGACTAGTCCGAGAACTTTTTAAAAAGATAGGCTGGCACTGCCAGGCAGGATACGCCCACATTTTCGAGAGATGGATAGAGAATAAGCAATACCGAAAGTGATTTTTCCTACATCATTAAGTTCTGTATTTCATACTGTATTGGGAGCAGCCATTTAGTTGGTCAGTTCCAGTCTGATATTCATGAAATTCGAAGCCGACAATGATTATGGTGTGACGGTACACAACCTAGAAATGTGACTTTTCATCAAAATCGGATAAGAATTGTGACCTGTAGAGAGTCCACAACCATGATATACCATATTTTTACACTATTCGCGTACAAACGGCGGCCATTTTGTCTGTCAATTTTGGTCCGATTTTCCCAAAAGTTACGATCCGATATGCGCAAATATCGAAAGGAACCAAGACCTATGGGTTATAACCATGAATTTCAAGTTTCATCAAAATCGAATTAAAATTCATCAAAATCGAATTAAAATTGTGACCTTTACAGGGTCCACAACTTTGATATACCATTTTTTAACAGTATTCGCGTACAAACGGCGGCCATTTTGTACGGCAATTTTGGTCCGATTTTCCCGAAATTCGAACTCAACCTTTCTTACGGTGTAACGGTAATATAATCAAACGTTTTTTTAAATCGGATAATAATTGTGACCTCCAGAGGGACCACAAGCTAAAGAAAGGGGGATTTTGCGGATAACCAGGGGCCATAATTCAGGAAGTTACGATCCGATATGCGCAAATATCGAAAAAAACCAAGATCTTTGGGTTATAACCATGAATTTCAAGTTTCATCAAAATCGAATTAAAATTGTGACCTCCACAGGGTCCACAACCTTGATATACCATTTTTTACACTATTCGCGTACAAACGGCGACCATTTCGTCCGGCAATTTTGGTACGATTTTCACGAAATTAGAACTCAACCTTCCTCATCAAAATCGAATTAAAATTGTGACCTATACAGGGTCCACAACCATGATATACCATTTTTTTTAACAGTATTCGCGTACAAACGGCGGCCATTTTGTCTGTCAATTTTGGTCCGATTTTCCCGAAATTCAAACTCAACCTTCCTTACGGTGTAACGGTGATATAATCAAACGTTTTTTTTTTAATTGGATAATAATTGTGACCTCCAGAGGGACCACAAGCTAAAGAAAGGGGGATTTTGCGTATAACCTGGGGCCATAGTTCAGGCAGTTACGATCCGATATGCGCAAATATCGAAAAGAACCAAGATCTTTGGGTTATAACCATGAATTTCATCAAAATCGAATTAAAATTGTGACCTTTACAGGGTCCACAACCTTGATATACCATTTTTTAACAGTATTCGCGCACAAACGGCGGCCATTTTGTATGGCAATTTTGGTCCGATTTTCCCGAAATTCGAACTCAACCTTCCTTGGGGTGTAACGGTGATATAATCAAACAGTTTTTTTTAAATCGGATAATAATTGTGACCTCCACAGGCACCACAAGCTAAAAAGGGTGATTTTTCGGACAATCAGGGGCCATAATTCAGGAAATTACGTCCCGATAGCCGCAAATATCGAAAGGAACCAAGATCTTTGGATTACAAACATGCATGTCAAGTTTCATCAAAATCGGTTCAAAATTGTGACCTCTATAGGGTCCACAAGCTAAAAACGTGATTTTTCGTACACTCAGGGGCCATAATCCATGAAGTTTTCATCCGATACATGCCAATATCGAAAACAGCCGAGATCTTTTTGGGATAAACCTATATTTCAAGTTTCGTCAAAATCGGATAAGAATTGTGACCCGTAGAGAGTCCACAAACAAATTGTGGACGGACGGACGTCAGGACGGACAGGGGCGAAGACATAATACGTCCACATGAAAATATGGGCGTATAAAAATGCTATCTTTTCATGTAATCTATCTATGCATCTTCAATAGAAGGTGTGATGTGGCTCCGTACATCTTATCAAAGCCTTCACGTAACACTCTACATTTTTCGTCATTAATTTCGATTGGTCTAGGACCCAGCTCTAGAACTCTCAGATTCCTCTAAAGAAAATATCGCGAATACCAAGTCTCGCGTTTTCCAACTTAAATATCTGCCTGTGATAATCGAGTTGCAAACAACCTTTTTGACGGCTGTAAACGTGTTTGTTCATTTTTTGCTGTCTCTGCCCACCTTGAAGATGTCGAGAATCTATCTGAGGAAATCACTGAATATCTTCAGTCACTGATCGATCAGTTCGAACACTACTTCCCCGAGCTCGACGTCCAGTCATTCACCGTGGTCCGAGACCCATACAGTGCATCATTAGACGCCATCACCGACGATGATATCGCTCAAGAGGAGCTTGTGAGACTGCACCAGGATTCCGAAGTTAAATCACTGTACAAGCCCTTGTCTTTGTCTAGTTACTGGTGCAAAATCTATCCAAGAATGCAATACGACTCCCCATGCCGTACCCGTCGTCATACCTGTACGAACAATCATTTTCTACAATGGTTGTGATAAAAACAAAATTTAGGAACCGGCTTGAAATAGAAAGGGAAATGATTTTCGCGCTAAGCCACGCATTGAAAACCTGGTCGCTGAAAAACAGGCGCAACCACCATACTGTTTACAAAAATCAATAATTTATCAGACTTTAAATAAGTAAACAATAATAAAAGTGAATTATAATGATGTTTCACGGTAAAATGTGACTTCGAGGGGTCGCGATCTGATCCTGGGTCAGGAATGGGGTCGCCACCCAAAAATGTTGGGAACCTATGATCTACTAGCTCACGCAAACAATGATTTAGGCATGATGTAAACGATATCTAGAAAATTGGTCAAAGATTTAAACTTGTTTCAATTTGGGTCAAAAATAAAACTCTAAATTTGATGGAATTTCATGTACATGTATTGATTTGGTAGTTGACATTTTGTATTTGTTCTGGTTAAGAATCTCAACTCCACCAATGTCGAGATGTTACCCATTGCGTGCTCACAAAATTGAAATAACAAACAGACTTCCGCTAAATCTTTCGAAACAAAACTTTAATCATATAGATAGATATTGCTCACCACACTTTTATTAGCCTTTCATAATCAACACATTCTGGTAGTAATAGACCATATTATTATCACGACATATTAGAATTGCAGCCTGTAGACGATAAATACAAAAAATGGGCATGGCTCTGACGCTGTTATTGAAATGATTATATATATAATATATGCAGAATTAGTTTTTGCAACCTGTAGAGTATTTACAGATAAAAACGATTTTAAAAAGTGGATGCTGTCCTTACAGTATAAGGAATACAAATGCCCAGATCCGAGGTTATCCATTCAGAATTCCAGCCTGTAGACAACAAACACAAAAATTGGGCGTGGCCTTGCCCCTGGATATGGACCAATTTACAATACTGGATCCATACAGAATCTTTGCCTTCAGGTGCTAAAGATGAGGTCGGGGCATGCTCTAAAATCAATTATTACCGCCCTTAGGCTATGTTGAATACATATGCCAAGTAACCAGCTAGTCCATCTAGAATTGCGGCCTGCATATCATAAACTCAAAAATTTTGCGTGGTTCTGCTCCTGGAGGTCGGGACATGCAGATGCCATCCTTGGGCTCTAAGGAATACATATCCCTAGTTTAAACAAGACCTATTAAGAATCGTCAATTATAACCATTGCATTTGTTCAAGTTTTGTGAGTGGTTCACTGTGTAGGACAGAATTCAGAGAACCCATGCCAGAAGTAACTAACGAATTTATAAATAGAAATAATTGCTCAATCCAGTCGAGTAATTTGTTTTAAATTGGTTTCAATTAAACACAGATATGTACATGATATATTTATACTCCTAAATTGTTTTTCTCGAATTGGTTTTAAATAGCAGCATATTATTTGGGGCGGAAAATTTAACATGTACTGGTGATACCAAACGACGTCATAATGATGGTAGCCGAGTATTTTTTTTAAAAAAGATAGGCTGGCACTGCCAGGCAGGATACGCCCACATTTTCGAAAGGTGGATAGAGAACAAGCAATACCGAAAGTGATTTTTCCTACATCATTAAGTCCTGTATTTCATACTGTATTGGGAGCAGCCATTTTGTTGGTCAGTTCCAGTCTGATATTCATGAAATTCGAAGCCGACAATGATTATGGTGTGACGGTACAAAACCTAGAAATGTGACTTTTCGTCAAAATCGGATAAGAATTGTGACCTGTAGAGAGTCCACAACCATGATATACCATATTTTTTACACTATTCGCGTACAAACAGCGACCATTTCGTCCGGCAATTTTGGTACAATTTTCACGAAATTAGAACTCAACCTTCCTCATCAAAATCGAATTAAAATTGTGACCTATACAGGGTCCACAAAGATGATATACCATTTTTTTTAACAGTATTCGCGTACAAACGGCGGCCATTTTGTCTGTCAATTTTGGTCCGATTTTCCCGAAATTCGAACTCAACCTTTCTTACGGTGTAACGGTAATATAATCAAACGTTTTTTTAAATCGGATAATAATTGTGACCTCCAGAGGGACCACAAGCTAAAAAAAAGGCGATTTTGCGAATAACCAGGGGCCATAATTCAGGAAGTTACGATCCGATATGCGCAAATATCGAAAGGAACCAAGACCTTTGGGTTATAACCATGAATTTCAAGTTTCATCAAAATCGAATTAAAATTGTGACCTTTACAGGGTCCACAACTTTGATATACCATTTTTTAACAGTATTCGCGTACAAACGGCGGCCATTATTTTGTACGGCAATTTTGGTCCGATTTTCCCGAAATTCGAACTCAACCTTCCTTACGGTGTAACGGTAATATAATCAAACGTTTTTTTTAAATCGGATAATAATTGTGACCTCCAGGGGGACCACAAGCTAAAAAAAAAGGCGATTTTGCGTATAATCAGGGGCCATAATGCAGGAAGTTACGATCCGATATGCGCAAATATCGAAAGGAACCAAGATCTTTGGGTTATAACCATGAATTTCAAGTTTCATCAAAATCGAATTAAAATTGTGACCTCTACAGGGTCCACAACCTTGATATACCATTTTTTAACAGTATTCGCGTACAAACGGCGGCCATTTTGTTTGTCAATTTTGGTCCGATTTTCACGAAATTTGAACTCAACCTTCATTACCATGTAACGGTGATATAATCAAACGTTTTTTTTTAAATCGGATAATATTTTCACACTATTCGCGTACAAACGGCGGCCATTTTGTCCGTCAATTTTGGTCCGATTTTCACAAAATTCGAACTCAACCTTCATAACCATGGAACGGTGATATAATCAAACGATTTTTTAAATCGGATAACAATTTTGACCTCCAGAGGGACCACAGGCTAAAAAGGACGATTTTTCGGACAATCAGGGGCCATAATTCAGGAAGTTACTATCCGATGGGCGCAAATATCGAAAGGAACCAAGATTTTGGGGTTATAAACATGCATGTCAAGTTTCATCACAATCGGTCCAAAATTGTGACCTCCGAGATCTTATGGGGATAAACCTATATTTCAAGTTTCGTCAAAATCGGATAAGAATTGTGACCTGTAGAGAGTCCACAAACAAATTGTGGACGGACGGACAGGGGCGACGACATAATACGTCCACATTGAAAATGTGGGCGTATAAAAATGCACGAGATGCACATGAAATACCCAATATTCACGTGCAGCATTGTGTGTGAGCCCTTTAAAAGCATGTTTTCAACTTAATGTGCAGTACATGAACTGTGAAACGTCAGCCTGTTGTTGTTGAACGTGTGAAGGAATCGAGCTAGAGATGCCGAGACTTACTGAAAATAAACGGAATGAAGCCATGGGAATGTCCAGGGCTGGCATGTCTAAACGTGCTGTTGCAAGACATCTTTCGAGCGCACACACAACTTCAGCACTTCCAACAGGATAATGCACGTCCGCATACCGCCCGTGTCAGTATGGACTACCTGGCTGCTAACAACATCATTGTCTCCGGACATGGCACCGATAGAACATGTCAGGGATGAGATTGGACGCCGTCTATATCGGAAACCACAGATGCACACCATTGCTGCTTTAGAAGCTGCCCTTGCCCAAAAATGGAACAATTTGCTCCACGCCTTCTTTCAAACATTGGTTAATTCCATGCGACGTCGCTGCATAGCAATGCGTAAAAGCCTGTGGAGGACACACGCGCTACTGACATCTGTGTCGTACTTTTGGTTTTGACCCCTCTGACTTTGTACTGTTGATTACAGATTAAATATCCATAAGTGTACAAATGTGTTGTTATTAATGTGTTCCCATTTGAATAATGTTCACAATATGAAGCAAAATAAATAAGATATGTTTACAGGATCAACAACTAAGTGATGCGTTTTCCATGGCGCTCAGTATATATTCGGACTGATTACCATTCGGGGCATTTTTTTGTGGAGGTGGGGGTGAAGGGTGTCTTTGAAAAATCGGAAAGAATACAATACGTAGCCACGTCCCCCCCCCCAAAAAAAATCGAATTAGCCCCCCCCCCCCCAATATTTCGCCAAAAACAATGATTTCTTAGGAGTGGTCTTAGCCAGCCACATCCTCAGCCCCTCCAAAACATTCTGTAGCCCCTAAATTTTATGAACTGGCTACGGGCTCGGTCACGTCAGAGGTCATACGAGCGGCTTTTGATCAGATACTTGATTAACCAATTGAAGTTACTAGTAAATTACCCACAGTTCCGTTCAAAACACGCCCAAAGCTAGCCGTAACAGACTGTTTCATTGGCTAATACGTCACATCATTCTGAACACATCAATTCTTCCAGATCCTGGTGTAGTAAAGACAAGTAAAACGAAATTTTGAACTATAAAAACGAAACGAAATAGGATCTGTGTTTTAACCGGATTTTTCTTTCATGCATTTAATGTTCAACTCTCAAAACCATCGAATGGTGTAAATCGATTGAAATACGATCGCCATTTCACAATTAATTGTAAAATGGAAAAGCGAGACTGAACCTCTAACAACGTTGCTACGATAAACGAGCAGGGCCAAATCTTGCTTTAGTCCATCCCTTGTAAAAATTATCTGCGATTAAAAAAATTAAAAAAAAGATTCCGTACTTGATTACATAAAAGACCGGATAATCTAGTCAATTGTTGACAACCCACCCAGACTAATATATTTGCCTGCATGAGAGAGGTTATTTAATCCCTAATCTTTCGCGGAAGATTTCCCTGTATATTTGGACCTACTGTGGCCATGTGAAATGGGTGAAACAACTCTGGTGGATGGGATCATTAGCTGTTCTCCTCCAAGAAGATGAGTAGCGCTTGCGGCCCAGTTCCAGAAACAAATGACATAGTTTATTAGGTCACTGGGTCAGTGTTCTCCACGAACCACTACCAAATATTGTTTTAATGACGTATATGTAAATCATCTATATTATGTTTATAACAATTACTAACCAACATTTATTCTTCTTAATGGTTAATAAACGTATGACAACATCATAGTAACCAAAACAATTTATCTTGTTGACATCCTTGTTTTAATAACTCGTCGAATAACGAATGGATCGAGAATTCATAACAATCTAATTTAATACAGCATACAGCTACCTCTTTAATTTATTTTTTTTTATATCTCAAGTCGTGTTTATATGACAATATATGACAGACTCCATTGCTTTATGCTTCACATCAAATTAGAAAACGATCTGTTAAAAACCGTGGCCTCTACATCGGATATTAATTTAAACACATTTCACAATTTGTGTAAAAGGCAGTGGTCATGACCCAATGAACATAAATTTGAAAGGTATTTCAAATCGTAAAAAAGCTATGTACACTAAAACGACGGTCCGATATATATCATAATCGAACCGTTCCGAGATCTTTGGGATATAATCATATATTTAGTTTTCTAAATATTTGTGATAAAAATTGTTCACAAGTTACAAACTCAATTTTTGTACAATCAGGAACAACAATCCACGAAGTTGTGACCCGTCACGTTTCAAAATGGAACTCATCCGATATACTTGAGATATAAAATTGAATAAATGTTGTAACCCGCAGGCGTCTTCATTATTCCAGTCGGTGCATATAAACTCTGTATGGCAGTAACAAGATTTTAATGAAATTAAGAAGAAATGAAATTAATACAGAAAACATTACCTTGTTTAAATATTCCTAATAACATAAATTTATACAAAATCTTGTAAATAAATACTGTTTAAACCACCTCGAAAAGTATGTGAGGTCGGAATCACTGAAATTCAACACGGGTCTTTATGAATACAATTTCCAATGCTATGTAAAAGGAAACCACGTTGATACAATAAAAATTCTACTTTTAATGGAAACCTATCATTTTCATCATCATTTCTTAATGACTTGTATACAAAATTAATTAAAAGATTATAAATCTTTTATAGAACATAAAAAGTTGTAAAAATATGTGTGGATCAGGCATCAGATGAAATGTTAGGATCCGATTATGCTCTAAGGTCTATATTTCCAAAACATGGTTCAGGATAACCACAGTTTAGTGTTAAAGCTACAATTTCATATTTTTTGAGTTCTATTTTCAAAATTAATGAAATGAAATGAAATGGGATTTAACGTCCTACTCTTTTGCACCTTACCTGGGCTAACGCCATACAGTGTGTTATGGGGAAAATTTTGCCCGGGCAGCGGCGCTACGGCCTACTCTTATATCGAATTCCAACTGCCAAGGGATTTTTTACGTGCACACCAATGTGTAAACGGGACCTCGGTTTTTCGTCGTTAAAGAATAATCGTATAATTCACTATTGGCAGTTGAGAAATTGGCAAAAATGTCATTTTCAACTTCTTGGGTGAATGATTTTCAAGTGTGGGTAATAATGCCGTATAATAGTTGACAACCCTTTGAACAAAAGAAATAATTATGTTTTGACTTTCTTAAAAAATATGAAATTCTCGCTTAAAAAACAAAATACCTAAAATGATTGAAGTGACAGTTTTAACAAGTAGACAACCAAACCATACATATTTTTTTTTTTTTGAGGGGGGGGGGACATATTTTAAAGTCTATGTTATTATTTGAAACATTTCAAAATAATTTAGCCAATGAAATGCACATTATCGGGATTCTGTATTAGGAATACTGGAGATCGATAGTGAACATAAAAGATACACACTGATTGGTCAGACAATTTACATAATTATTTTAACCTACTCGAATAAATAAAATTGCTAGAACTAATCATAGAACTGGTCTTTGTAAGATCAAAGAAATACATTTCTACAACATCGTAATCATAAATTTGTGCTGTATTCAAACACAATAACAAAGACACAGTTCGTTCACCAATGACTTGTTTATTATATATAATAATAATAACAATAGATTTATATAGCGCCGACAATTCAACCCAGTGAGCTGCTCTCTGGCGCTTTAAAAAAAAGTACAATATATAAAATTACAACGATCACAACACATTAATCCATAAAAAACAGAGAACATTATATAGTACACATGGTAAATGTCTGACACAAACACAACTAGAACCGTATTCAATCAGATGTATAATTAATTTAAAAAGTTCGGTTTTGAGATACTTTTTTTTAAACCTTTAAAGGGACAATAACACTCTTACTGGCTTGCAGCTCCAGAAAATAAATAATAACCTTATTCTAAGTACTTGATGTTTAACTGCCCTACCTGTTGTGTAAATTATCCATTACATCCTATTTTACTTGTCCAGAGGGTTCGAAAATATTTTAAAATCCAAGTCACATTTGAAAAGGTTTACGTTAGACTTTTCAAATCATTTAGTTGAACTTTTCCAAATTTTTCAATTAGATGTGTTAAGATGAAAAGGGCTTAATTAAGAGGTTGTCTGATTGTGGTCGAAGGGTTCTGTTAGGTTGATTGGTGTTGATGGGGTCTCTAAGGTATTGAGTTGAAGAATCGTCATTTCAAGCAGAGTACGCAATACACATTATTTTAAAATGGATAGGTTGATGGAATGGAAGTCATTGGAGATCTTTCAAAATTGGTGTCATGTGTTCATTTGGTTTACTCTTGGTCATGGTCTGGGCTGCTTTATTTTGTAGTTTCCTAAGTCGTTTAATTTTATTTTCAGGCAGATTGTACAAAAGTGATTTCCAATATTTTAAAATCTGAAAATTAATACTTCTACACATGGCCGAAATTAGTTTATTCATGCCCAGATTAGAGTCAAAATAAACATCAAGATTTTCTATACAGAATCTGTTGGTGTAATAGAGATATTGCCAATTTGATAGAAATCTGGTTTAGATTTTAGTAGTTGCTACCTGCTGCCGACTTATCTTTTTTCTGTATTGTCTACGTTTGAGACCATCCAGTTACGAAAATCTGTTTTTACTGGCCTCCTCAAGTTTGCATTTATCAAATGGTTCAGAAGCTATATAAGCAGTTTTGTTTGTGACTGCATCCTGTCTACATATACTCTCTTCAATGATAAACTGTAAAAACTAATATAAACCAACAGTTTTGTCATTAATTTTTGAAAGAATGACAATCTGATTAAAATACAGATCCTATTTCGTTTCGTTTTTATAGTTCAAAATTTCGTTTTACTTGTCTTTACTACATTGGGATCTGAAAGACTTGTTATTTAACTCGTGTTTTGCTTGAAATGAGGGATCAGCCAATGAAATTGTCTGTCGAATCGAGAGTTTGATCCTTTTTTTGCGCGCGGGATAGAAATCAAAACAAAGCAACAACGATTCTGGTTGGTTAATCGAACGACTGAGGTTATAGGGCCAAATGTCGCGTGCTTGGCATCTGAACTGGCTGAATGTTACCCCCCGCTATAACTTGTTAGATCTACATGTTGTGTAGGCCATCGAAATTATAAAAACCGAGACGAAATATAGATATGAATTTCAATTAGGTTGAAAGAATGAGAAAGCATGTTGAAGATTGTGATAAGAAGTCTGAAGCTATAGCTGAAGAATAATGTACAAATGCTAAATCCATTGATGTTCAAAGGTTGCCATCTGAATCGTACCAGTTCACATTCAACCGGACAATACTCAAATTCTTTGTTAAGAAAATTTGTAGTTTCGACTATTGCAATAGAAAACGCTGCACTGGATAACTGGTGTGCAAAAGCACTATATTATGCTTCCAATTCGTCTTTCCAAACAGTCGAACACAAAGAGTTTATAAAATTTACAGAGATGTTAAACGAGCTATATCGCAAATAATTGTGACCAAGAATTTGACCCAAATGGGTCGCAACGCATGTAATAATGTAATCTTATTGTATATACTGATTTACATTCAATTGTTTTCGTTTTGACTTTTAATTTCAATTCAATTAGCAAAATACGGCATGTGTCTCAACCGAATAGAAATTTCTAGTGTCTGGTTATTCTAGTCTATTGCGCATGCTCTCTATAAGCTTTGGCGTCGCCGTTTAACAGGAGTGGTGAACTATGTCTAGCCTCGTTCTTTCTGGTCACTTATTACAAATGATGCTGAAACGAACTATGGTACCAATGGTAAAATGTTTACTTTGTCTTAAATATTGGATATCAGAAGCCTTCCTTTTCAAGGTAAGATAATAACATCAATGTTGATTTGAATTGACAAATAATTCGTGTTTTCAGCGTGTAAGACTTTGAATTGATATTGAGTTAGACCAAGAATAACGACACCTTCAATAAAGCATTTTGGAGGACCATTGCTGGACGAAGTGTAGGAAAATATGCTGAAATTTTAAAGAATAAACCAGTTAATATGTCAATCTTGATGGGTGGAGTAACATTCGTAATGAACCAGTTGTTTGTGTATCTGCTACAGATGAACGTGGACACACATACAGGGGCGGGTCCAGAAATTTTTGCAGGAGGGAGTTTGCCAGGTTTCAGTTAAGGAAATCTGCCATCATCGTCTCTAAATTACACAGACATACATACAAATTGAGCTTTTTAAACAGAGAAATCATTTTTATACTGATGTAGGATCACTTTGTGATGTAGTTTCATTGATGCAAGGCATTATTTTTTTATGTAGCTGAGCAGGGTAGGGTTTGGACCCCCCCTCCTTCTGGATCCACCCCTGACATACAGACACTATTGACACATCAAATGAACCAATCACTATTTCCTGGACCTATATATAAAGTGTATATTAAAAGCTGAATTGAATTATGTATGTTAAATGAAGAGCTTTGTCATCGACAATGCATGAGCAAAATTTGTTATCCAAAGATCTAGAAATCAGAGGTTAAAAGAACATGCAAATATTTCTGGAATACTAATTTACCAGCTGCGTGGTACAAAGTTGGGCATTCAACAAAATAAGTTTTACAGTCATATCTCAAATGGAACAGTCTTGCAGATTGCTTACAGTCCTATTTTGAGTTGTGAAGAATATATTCCAATAATGAAACAAATATCAGTTTCCTTAGATAAACCTGTCAGCAATCTGCAACATTGAAATGAGAAGAGACTCTAAAAGTAGTGCTCCCAAATCTGAATTCCATAAAAGAACCATATCAATATTAACACCTTCTCAACATTGACAAGTGTCTTTGACGGCGAAGCACATTCTGAATGGATGCAAGCATCTTAAACAATTTAGATCAAAATGTCCTGACGTTTTAAAGGAGGCAAAATTTTATTTTAAGTTTTGATTGTATGTGTAGCCCGTTTTCTTTCATTTTAATTGTTTATATTGACCAAGTATTGTATGTTTATTTTAATTACCTTATATACTATCTGTGATATTTGTTTTTATTTATAGATAAGGATCAATCAAATGAAAAAAATATATATTCTGAGTATCTTGTAATTACAAGATATCATATCTTGTAATTACAGGATAACCTGATAGCCCATCTTGTAATTACAGGATAGCCTATCTTACAAGATGACCATTTTATATAACTATCTTATAATTACAAGATAGCCTAATATTACAAGATCCAGAGAAGCCGGTTTGTTTCAATCAATGAAAAAAATGTGTGCTAACTGGTTTATTTCAAGGTCGTCCCACGCTGATTTATCGGATAGCTATAGGCCAACAAAGTACTTTTGTAAGTTACGGGATCGCCACCGTCAGGTCATGCCCTCATTAAAAAACATTCATTAAGTTCATACTCTCATTAACTTCACCCTCTAATTGATATTTATTAATGATATATTTATTTCACCTTCTCCTTTCATGTTCTCCCCTACGTACAAACTGTGTGATTTGATGATATATTTAGGCTAAAAATTAATCTATCAAACACTTGCTTCAAATCCATCTCAAAACTTTGTATTCGTCGGGAGATACCGCAAGCTATAAATAAATTGTTGTTAGTCAGTCAGCCCATTTCATTAAGGAGGGTCCATTTTTCAGAATATCCTTTTCATTACTTACTGTCCAAAATATGAAGTTAGCGGGAGCATGAAGTCAGTGGTATTTATCGGAGCATGACATGCGATAAATCGGTGTATGGCAACCTTAAAATTGGGCTTCACGGTATTTTGTAATGAAAAGATAGGCTATCTTGTTATTACAACATAGCTTATCTTAAACTATCTTGTAATTACAAGATAATTGGGTTTTTTTTTATTTGATTGACCCTAATGGCCTTCCGTAGTTAATAGTTAATAATCAAAGAAGTAATCCTTTTTGATGGTAGCACTATCGAAGGGTTGTTTCATTTAATTATTGGGTGTAATTAGTATAAGTATTTGAGAAAGACTTCCTTGTCAGTATAATAACAGGATAATTAACAGGTGTTTTCGACATTAAAACATATTGGAATCCATATTAATCACAACTATCTACTCCGATAATAAATATCTGCCCCAAATGGCCGCCATATTCATTCATTTTATGACGTTGATTCTATTACAATCTAGTCAGAAGGAGATCACTGAAAGTTATAAAATGTTTTGAAGTTTGAGCTGCATTTTAAGTAGATTGCGTTAGTGACGTTACCCGGCCTGTGTAAGGTGGTCTTATTCTAGCACATAACGGTTAGAGAAATGGGGTTCAACGTCCATTCGACACAAACTAAGGCATTTCAGGACTAACATGGTAGTCAACTTTATCTCAATAATACGATTGCGTACAGTGGTAGGGAACCGGAGTACCCGGAGTAAACCCACGAGGTTGGCTAGGCTATCTTACTGTACCTTACAAGCTGGGAATTGAAACCACGTCATTTGGCTCAATTACAGATTTTATGCTCTAAAGCGCACGCGTTATACCACTCTCCCATACCCCTTCCCGACTTCAAGGGACTAGTACATAATAAAACACTAGACTAACAGTTGATGCAGCTGCATGTTACAGAACGCAGAAATCAACATGGAATGAAATCGGGTTTAACGTCCCAGTGTTCTGCTCCGACTAGGTTAATGCAGTGTGATTTGAAGAAAATTTTACAGTGCCGCTGTGCCTACCTACTCTTATTACGCATTCCAACTCTCAGGGTTCTTTTACGTGCATGCCAATGTTTAAATGGGACCTCTGTTTTTCGTCCCATCCGAACTACTGACATGTGTGAAATACACTAGCAAAGTACATCTGTCCCTAATGGCTGCCGTCTACTAATCCATACGATTTAATCAATTCATTAAAGGAATGACGTGGTTGAAACCAATTCTTATCAAGCATTGTATGGTTTTTAGTTTGGTTTTTTTTTGTTTTTTTTTTTACAAATATCCACTTTGTGTTGAATATTCAACTTACTGACAAGTATGATGAGTTAATTGTCATACATAAAACCCACACGAAAAGCGGCTAACAGTATAAGCTTCTGTGTAATTCCGCTAGTCTAAGAAGCCAGGCACGACATACTGCTAATACAGAAAATACGAATATGATAATTCTGACCCGAGGTATAGAAAATGATATCGTTAATATAATAATGCTTAAATATGATATAATAACCAAGGAGGTTAACACATTGTATAATCAATACGGACCTTGGTCGGCAAGCTTGAAGATGGTGAGAGACGCAGATAACACTCGATGGTCTCTTCTCATTGCGTATAGATTATAAAACAAACGGCATTCATAGTCCTTAAAAAGGGAATTAGTGTTATTTAAAGTTTCTGTGAATTCAGGGTGTTACAAGTCACGAACCTCGGATTAGTGGTCTGTTGTCAACAAACTTCTATGATTGGTCGAGCACTTTTAGTGTCAAGTAAATTAAAGTAGTGCGGGAAAGACGGCTCTATTGTCTGGTGTGGCGGTCTAAACTCTTCGTCTGGATGTGTTTACATATTGTTCTAAAATTATTCGAATATTTCTGATGCCTCATTTTATCAAGAATGTAGACAGTTTAAGTTCAAGAAAACCAATGCAAAATAATATTCGACTACAGAGGCCCCTCAACGTCTTGAGACTTTGCTTCCAGGTAAGAACTAGTTCTATTTATTTTAAATTTTTATTCAAACCTTGTGCTTTATTGTTTTAAAATATATTTATTAAGTACAAAACACAATCTCAGAAATGACAGTGATTACTGTAAACATGGAAATGACAGTGATAATTACTATGAACATGTTTTCGTGATGTCCTTTGTAAACAAGTTTCGAAATTTTGTTAGAGAATTTTCTTTCTTCCGTATTTGCTTGTTAAGTTTCTTCCTCCATCCTTGCTTTTTTTCTTGTTTAAAATCAATATGTTATCCTAGACAGTTACCGATACATTACTCCACGGGATATACCAGTAAAAAGAAAAGTCGGTAACTAAAATTCTATTATAAATGATTTGGAATAGTGTGACATAAACGACATGTTGTTGAAAGACATAAATTAAATATGTATTTAAAGTGTTGTTTTTGGTGGTAGTGTTAGGATTAAGACGTTCGTGGCCATGATATATGTAATACTTTCTTTCAAGTTTTTAGATCTCCCGATTGAATAATAAACAATTTCGATAAGTTTTAAATATTAAAACTGGGATCTCACTAAATTATTCTTACCAATTTTAAACACAAAGAAGTTGTTGATTGGAAAATAAATTTTCAGATTGTGACCTGACCATGTAAATGTAGTGTAGTTGGGAGTTGTAAGAATCATAGTAAACGTAACCTTACTGTAATGTTTAATTTCCGGTTTGTGTGGTTGAGTTAACGTAATACATGCTAACAGATAATATTGAAGAAACCAAACATCACGATTCACAGCAGGACAATGTCTGACGCTTAGTCTTTACAATTAAAGTACGTGGTAGGTTATAATGAAACACGATTGCACTCAGTTGATATGGATCCTGCGGGAAATTTATCTAAAACGATATATGAAGAGGGTTGTACGTTTTAATAAAGCTAAATGGAACATAACATAATATTTAAATCTACTTGATGAGTTTAAGTCTACTGATTTTACAGGAAGGGATATTGAGGATCTTGTTAGGTCACCACGTTTATCTGACAGTAGAATTGAATGATATGCTGTGGTGACTCAATAATAATCTTGACAAGACATTAATTAATTACTTATAGTATTCACCATCTGTTAATGTCATAGACCTACTCCTTGCAGTGTTCCATTTAATTAGACCTTATCCCTTTGAAATACTGCCGGACTCCTCAAAATATGACTGGTTAACAGTTGGGTGAACAACAAATACACCACGGTGAAACAAAACCAATCGGGAATACCCGAGCTCTAAATATGTTCAAACGTGGCTACATTACGTCATAACGCGCGAAATTTATAACTCCCAATTTATTTGTGCATTACAGAATATTGCAGAATAAATTAACTGTGTGACAAACGAGGCTACCCAAAATAGCTACTGTAAACATTGGGTAATCGCCACATGAATGTGGAATCACACAAACAGTATTTTCACCATCTTTAAATACGTGTAATCAGCTGTCAAAAGTTTTCCAGAAGCTTTCTGTTCAATAGACGGACCGCCATGTTACGCAATGTGTTTCAGCAAATTTGATAGAAATACGACTTCCAGCAGGTTCTGATAAAATAAAAATAATTCATGGACTTTCTTCACAAAAATGGATAAATATTATCGAATACATAACAGAGGTAGGCAGTAATTAATGTTAACAGACTGTGTATTGGAGATTTGAGGCAAAGAATTTTCGTTCAGCGACGGCCAAATTAACGGAGAGGGAGAGAAATGGGACTGAACGTCCAGTCGAAACAAACTAAGTCATTTCAGAACTAACATATGGTTTAATTTTATTTCAATAATTTTCTTGCTCGTAGAGGTTTTTAGCAGTTGGGACGATCTGGAGAAACCCATGAGATTGGAAGGCTACCCTACTTCTTGTCACGAACAACCGGCGAAACGAAACCATTCGGCCATCCACCCCCTACCGATGTGAGTATCGATATTGGCCCCTGATACACCCAAGTGTAAGATTTCAATTGATGCCAGTACTAACAAACACTGGAAATTGTTTTAAAGTAGTCACTTCCGTTAGTTAATCAGTCAGTCATGAAAATTCCATCGAGTGTCCGCTGAATATAGAGTCTGTCGGCCTACTCAGGAGAGATTTGATTGGACGTTATAAATAGACACATTCCGTCAAAAAAAAAAAGTTTCGGCCTTAGTATAACAATGGCAAGAGAGGGATTTCCGGCGCCTTTGCTTAAGAAATGTGGTTAATATAGATCTGTTGATTTTTCATTGGGAAGAAAATAAGTGGGTCGGGAATTTGTGAAAGACTGAATGAAATCTAGTCAGAGGCAGATCAAGGCTCTGGTGGGCCCTAGTCAGCTCGACCAGCTGGGCCTTTTGTGGGTCTGTTTGGACGTAGTAAAACTAAGACCGCTGTAAGCGGGCCTGTAGCTAGCTTATAAAATTGGGGGGGGGGGGGGGGCTACGGAATGTTTTGGAGGGGCTGAGGATGTGGCCGGATAAGAACACTCCTAAAAAATCACTATTTTTTGGCGAAATATTTGGAGGGGCTAATTCGATTTTTTTTGGGGGGGGGGGGATACTTTTTCTTTTCCTACTTTCTTCAATCTGTAATTTTTGTCACTTGTAGTAAAGTACTTCTTCCTTCATAATGAACAGCTGATACAACCGAGTGAGGTTCGTCGTAAGCGTAATCCAGTGAATTAAATAATGTAAAAATTAAAGTTTAAAAAGGTCGTCGAAAATTTTATGGGCCCTATTTTTTTCTTGGGCCCTTGGCAGCTGCCTACACTGCCTATAGGGTAATCCGCCCCCGAATCTAGTGGTGTAGACGCCTAACATTATGAACCTTGTGTGTATAAGTAAATGTATGACTTTGTTGGATGCCGTGAAGTACCGCACTCTCAATTGAAGGTGCGGTGCTGTGGTGGACTATAAAGCACTCTTAACTTTGGTAAACTGTTGGCAGATGCAATTCGAACATGATTACGATTACGCTGACAAGTGTCCCAGAAACGTGTTTGAAATACCACAACCATCGGCCTTTTGCCTATTATGCCATGTCCTGGAATATTGTGACTCATTTAGAGTCAGTTGGCGAAAACCCTTTGGTGCAAGCAGTTCACGCCCCAGGTGCTTAGAAAGTCGACCACATCAAACGCAGAAACACATTTTATAGTTAAGAATATTGTACTATTTAGCATTTGTTCTGCTACAGAAATGATTCTAATTATTTTATTAGAATCGGGTCTTGGTGCTGTTATACCTTTTGACATTTAAAAACAGTGATCAAATTACTAAATTGATTTGTCTCTATATGATGACTTTGTACGTCAAACTTGCTTGAAAGAATGAATATATTTCATCTATAGGGGTTAAGATACACGTTTTCACCAGAAATAAGCGTCTATTCGCCCTGTTCAAGGCACATATTATATGGGTAGAAAACCATCATGTCTAGGAAAAGATGACCCAGGGGAACCTTGTTAATTGATTTATGAAGAAGCGAGAAATAATTGTGGTCTTTATATATCTGTCCAAGGGGAAAGTAGTCGATATGATTTAATTGTTATCTATTAATCTTTGTTATGACTGTTCAGGAAAAGAAGACTTCTGTTTAACCCCTGGGCTTAATAATGGACATCTCATTTTGCTTTCTGGTAATAAGCTCACCTTTCAAGTTGCCTCATAATTATAGTTGAATTAAAGTCGGTTTCCTGTTGACTACATGTAGGTCGTAGGTCCCCTCGCATCTTTTGTCTAGTATGTCATTGTTTTTAACCCGTAGTAACCTAGTAAGGTTTCACAAAGTAGCCCTCAGCCCGAGAACAATGCCGATAGAAATGGAGATATATCGGGATAAGAATTAATAACTGATCCAATTACAACTATTGTTTGATACGTCTGTAGATAAAATCTATGTCATACTCGACACGGCAGTAGAAATAAGAGAGAAAAAGGAAAATGGCGTTTAGCGTCCACTCGAATCGAAACCACTTGACTCAATGACGGACCTTATGATCTAACTAATACGCGTGAGACTATTCGCTTCCAACCCCCTCTGGTAGAAAGAACAAAAAGAAGTCGAAAAAAATTGTTGATTGACCATTTTTACCAGATTACACTGGCCATAATTGTCGCTTAAGTTAGAGAAGGAATTGTTTTTTGAAAAACTCAGATCTAGCCGCAATCCTTGTCTGGAAGTTTAAATTAAGCTCCCTATCCTGAAATTGATCACTTACTAAATCAATCTTCTGTCTTTGATGTAGACATTCATATTTTCCCTATAGCCCATTTTTAAATGGTTTTGACAGAAAATGGAAGTCGTCAAGATGACGGCCTCATTAAATACGTAGATTTCTAAAATTATGTGACATTCACCAGAATGTTATTTTGATGTCTAGTGCGATTCCTACTTATGTTTAGGCTATTTTATTTTATTTGTCGTGAATTTTTTTTTGTAGATAGCTCGACATTAAAGACGGGTTCTGTGTTTTATAAAATTGTTATTACCTCCTCTCTTTACGATATTCATATGCGCACCAAGTTCATGGCCATGCCTAGACCGTTATGGCAGTGACTATAAGACAACTAGCCTGTTATACTGCGTCATTCTCTAATTAATTTAGACTACTAATAGTATTCTCTATTAATTTAGACTACTAATAATATTAGTGGTCTAAATTAGTAGAGAATGACGTAGTATAACACTGTAGACTACTAATTGTCTGTCATACTCATTGATATTACGACCTAGGCTGATAGCATAGTGTAAAACAGTTGTGTATTATAATTATACGGAAATACGATATTGTAATGAAGGAGAATAGTAAATTTTAATGATGATGTTTGATATTACAATACAATAGATTACTGCAAATCTTAGAAATTATCATTTACTATTCTACTACATAACAATAATATCGTATTTCCGCAATATAATACATTACCATTTACTACTTTAAAGGTTCTATCCTGATTTGAACATAAAATTAAAACGTCAAAATATAGAGGAATTGCGGATTTACCTTGTCTCAAACTTTAAGCTCAAAATATTCAGTCGTTTGGACGTGAACGTCAAAACCGTTAGTCCTGACACGTAACCTTTGTAAGATTTCGTGTTAATTTTTTCGTTGGGTGACCTGGTAATAGATTCCCATTTCTTTAGACCATGTGCTGTACTTGATAACGATAGGTAAATTTCAGCTACGCATTATTCTTATAAAATAAAAGCGTGGTTTTATCCTGCATTCACCGCATAAAACGCCGATCTCAATTTCCAGATGACGACTGACGGGTTTAAGTTGTTTTGTAATGTATAACAAATATTTAGTTTGTTACTCGGCTCTAAGGTAGAGGATTATAAGGGATTTTAACACAAAATTAAGCAGTTTTATTCTCCATAATATTATCGGTATTGGCCCTTTAACTTTTGATACGATTGTTAGCCTGCGATATTTAGTGGGTTGAATACGTTTTGTCAGCATATTGTGTTACCATTATCTATTTAAACTTTTATAGTGAGAACTGTCAGATCTTTATCTAACCTTTTAATTTCCCCTTTAATAATTAAATTTAAAAATGGATACCCAAGAATTTGTTTATTATAGTAACAAAGGTACTTGGCAACTGAAACTATATTGTGAAACCTTCAAAGCCTAGTAACTTCGTCCGGAATAAAGTTATGTGACTGAAATTTTCAGTACATTCACTTTTCATTATCTATTTTTAAAACTATTATTGCAAGAATGTCCAACTCTTTATCTAAATCTTCCATTAGTCTCCCAATGACCGAGTTTGTGTCGAGTGGATGTTTAAGCTCTCTCTCTCTCTCTCTCTCTCTCTCTCTCTCTCCCTCTCTCTCTCTCCCTCCCTCCCAAAGTGCATCTCTAAGTAAAAAGATATATGTCTCTTAATAGTTTGGAAATGTTTCCTATATCAATTACGGAAATATTTCTTTAAACCTTCAGTGGATCGTTTAGTAATGTACAAATGAACTTATTACGACATGTCGTGCACCAAGTAATAGACGTTATGACTAGAAGTGATGATTTATCTGATCACATTTAGAGGTTATTAATTAATGTGACTGTAGCACGCTGGCTGTAGAAACCCGATAACTGCTTTACATGGGAAACTCTAATTAAACGCTGTACACCAACTAGTTAAAGCAATCTAAGTTGTTCGGACGTGGAACATGATATATAATGACATATTTCTTAAATACATAACATGCATTTACCGAGTACGCATGGCTTTTATAAGGAATCGGCAAGACGTAGTAGACTTAATACAGGACGAGACAGTTTGTTTGATATCCATTAGCTCTTGTAAAGAAATGTTTGGTGAATAATTTGTCATAATGAAAAAAGTCTTGAAACCTCTGCGAAAGACATATTCCAGAACTAGTCACACAATCCCATCTGAAACCTTTACATTAAGGTTCAAACAGTGCTGCCAAAAGAATATTTAGTTTTCGTGCTTCGGAGAAAAGGGGCGCACAGCTCTGTTCTTTTGAACTTTAAAAGAGACAAGACTGGGTCGAAAATCACATATACACATTTATGTCAGAAAAATTCATTTCATTCGTCACGTACAGGCTAACAATCAAAACTATCCCATTTGACTCGGCGACACACCTTATGGTCTAAAGCGCACGTTTAAGAACATTCGACTACCCATACCGTCTCGCCTGGTTAGTCCAAGTTTCCCTCTTTTTCTTTGTGGATCAGCCATTTTCAGTTATTTCCGCATTTAAGTGCGGGATATGTTAGATTTTGTTCTAGACAAATGGCGTTCGAGAACACGTCGCCGGGAATTGATTTTAAACGGCTATGATGTCTAGTCATATATTTCCACGATATTGAAATGGACCAATACTGAAGTCTAATTCGTGTTTTAATGTTAAAATATATGGATACATTTGTGTTAGAGCTATACGCCCTTTAACTAGACTGTTCTCAATATTTTTGACTGATTCATCACCATCGGGTATCAAAATCAAAAATAAATGTGCAGCAATGAAGTTCCCGAAATAGATTAGGCAGACAGTGCAAAAGATTGATTGTAAACTATAATAAACTTGTGTACGTGAATATATATAGTATATATGTTATTTCAGTTTTTCTGTAATTTGGCCGAAGGTTACTATGTGTTTTGCCATTTGGAGAGACACGGTGGGTAAGTGGGTAAGACACTGGCTCGCAAGCCTGGAGGTCGGGTGTTCGATCCCTGCATATGCCGAGAAAGTTCATCCAGATTTTCCGGTGTGGTTACCCCCTTGTCAGTGATGCATGACGAGGGCTTGACAAGGACAGCTGTCTAGTCGGTCGGATGGGACAAAAAACCGAGGTCCCGTGTACACTTTGACATGCACGAAAAAGATCCCTTGACAGTTGTAATTCGATATAAGAGTAGGCCGTAGTGCCGCTGTCCGAGCAATACTTCCCTTAGAGTTAGAGCACACTGTATGGTGTATGCCAGTTTTATACGCCCACATTTTCATGTGGACGTATTATGTCGTCGCCCCTGTCCGTCCGGACGTCCGTCCGTCCACAATTTGTTTGTGGACTCTCTACAGGTCACAATTCTTATCCGATTTTGACGAAACTTGTAATATAGGTTTATCCCTAAAAGATCTCGGCTGCTTTCGATATTGGCATGGATCGGATCAAAACTTCATGGATTATGGCCCCTGATTGTACGAAAAATCACGTTTTTAGCTTGTGGACCCTATAGAGGTCACAATTTTGAACCGATTTTGATGAAACTTGACATGCATATTTGTAACCCAAAGATCTTGGTTCCTTTCGATATTTGCGGCTATCGGTATGTAATTTCCTGAATTATGGCCCCTGATTGTCCGAAAAATCACCCTTTTTAGCTTGTGGTCCCTCTGGGGGTCACAATTATTATCCGATTTAAAAAACCGTTTGATTATATCACCGTTACACCCTAAGGAAGGTTGAGTTCGAATTTCGGGAAAATCGGACCAAAATTGCCATACAAAATGGCCGCCATTTGTACGCGAATACTGTTAAAAAATGGTATATCAAGGTTGTGGACCCTGTGGAGGTCACAATTTTAATTCGATGTTGATGAAACTTGAAATTCACGGTTATAACCCAAAGATTTTGGCTCCTTTCGATATTTGCGCATATCGGATCGTAACTTCCTGAATTATGGCCCCTGGTTATACGCAAAATCGCCTTTTTTTTAGCTTGTGGTCCCTCTGGAGGTCACAATTATTATCCGATTTAAAAAAACGTTTGATCATATTACCGTTACACCGTAAAGAAGGTTGAGTTCGAATTTCGGGATAATCAGACCAAAATTGTCATACAAAATGGCCGCCATTTGTACGCGAATACTGTTTAAAAATGGTATATCAAGGTTGTGGACCCTGTAAAGGTCACAATTGTAATTCGATTTTGATGAAACTTGAAATTCATTGTTATAACCCAAAGATCTTGATTCTTTTCGATATTTGCGCATATCGGATTGTAACTTCCTGAATTATGGCCCCTGGTTATACGCAAAATCCCCCTTTCTTTAGCTTGTGGTCCCTCTGGAGGTCACAATTATTATCCGATTTTTAAAAAAAAAGGTTTGATTATATCAACTTTACACCGTAAGGAAGGTTGAGTTTGAATTTCGGGAAAATCGGACCAAAATTGACAGACAAAATGGCCGCCGTTTGTACGCGAATACTGTTTAAAAAAATGGTATATCATGGTTGTGGACCCTGTATAGGTCACAATTTTAATTCGATTTTGATGAGGAAGGTTGAGTTCTAATTTCGTGAAAATCGTACCAAAATTGCCGGACGAAATGGTCGCCGTTTGTACGCGAATAGTGTAAAAATATGGTATATCATGGTTGTGAACTCTCTACAGGTCACAATTCTTATCTGATTTTGATGAAAAGTCACATTTCTAGATTGTGTACCGTCACACCATAATCATTGTCGGCTTCGAATTTCATGAATATCAGATTGGAACTGACCAACTAAATGGCTGCTCCCAATACAGTATGAAATACAGGACTTAATGATGTAGGAAAAATCACTTTCAGTATTGCTTGTTCTCTATCCATCTCTCGAAAATGTGGGCGTATCCTTCCTGGCAGTGCCAGCCTATCTTCTATTATATTTCACATTTTAAAGACCAATCCTTTTGTCTGCGGGTGATATAATCATTTATAATTAGTGGCATTAAATTGTAACCAATTTAAAAAAAAATAATACCAAACAACATCCTTTATTGGCTGAATTATATTACATTTTTTGACTAGTAGCCTAGAGCTCGATTTATCTTATATATCCCATCAACTAATGATACTAATAAACAGACCCGGCTGCGATTTATATCAAAGATAGTGCAACCATTTCATCTTGCTTTCATCTTTATAAACATTTAGTACATGAAGGCCTATATCTTTTCAAAACAAAACAAGGACATTAATTAAATTACGATCAGTAATGATGTTGATCAAGTTAATAGACTAGTTTATGGCAGAAAGTAAACGCGTGGAAAGATTGTAGATGTAGTACGGTTAAGTATGTAATCTAATTTCGAATAGTGTTATATTCATGGTGGCCATGCACAGATACGGCTTAATCATATTATATATTATGTTGTACACCTCAGCAAAGTTTACATCAAGAAGATTCAATACACATGTTTCGTGTTAGCAGCACCATCAAGTAAACTGTCAAATAAATAAATACGGTCCAGTTTAATAATGCAACTAACTGGTCACTCGCCTAACCGGTCGTAAATATTTACATTTTATAAAGCCTCATATATAAACACATGCAGTGTTAATATCACACTGCTACGATTGTAAGGTAGTCCTTGGTATTCCATGCCATAAAACATCAAGGTATTTTAAAGGCAACCGTTGCACAGGGGCTTTTGCGAATGCGGGGGTAAAGGAAACCAAAATGGGATAAGTACAGCTGAAATTTCAAGGACACAAATTCTGTCATTTTTAAAGGAACATTTTAGAGCCGCGGTGGCTTAGTGAATAAGACGTTGGCTCGCTAGCCTGTGCCCAGTGTTTTCCTAGAACCGTGGTCCCGTGTATACATTGACGTGCATGTAAAAGAACCCATGGCAGTTGGTATTCGATATAAGGGTAGGTAGTAGTGATACTGACCGGGCAAAACTTACCACACTGTATATCGTATGATAGACTCCTTTCATAAAGTCGGGGGAGAAAATAAGACATTGAACCCGATTTCATTTCTTATTCTGCTTCTAACTGATATTCATTTGTTTTGAGATACTTACCCGCTCGCCAGTGATAAGATAAAAAAATAGGTTGCCAGGCAACGAAACATACGCCCACACAGCAGCCAAATCGTCCGGGCAGTCAACAAGAGTTGTCGCATATTAAGGAATTATCAGAAAATCATTAGAATTTGTTTGGTTTTTATAATCAAACGGTTTTTTTTTTAAATCAGATAATAATTGTGACCTCCAGAGGCACCACAAGCTAAAAAGGGTGATTTTTCGTACAAGGTCCACAACCTTGATATAACATATTTTCACACTATTCGCGTACAAACGACGGTCATTTTGTCCGTCAATTTTGGTCCGATTTTCACGAAATTCGAACTCAGCCTTCATAACCATGGAACGGTGATATAATCAAACGGTTTTTTAAATCGGATAACAATTTTGACCTCCAGAGGGACCACAAGCTAAAAAAAGGGCAATTTTTCGGACAATCAGGGGCCATAATTCAGGAAGTTACGATCCGATTGGTGCAAATATCGAAAGGAACCAAGATCTTTGGGTTATAAACATGCATTTCAAGTTTTATCCAAATCGGTTCAAAATTGTGTCCTCTACACTGTTCACAACCTTGATATAACATATTTTCACACTATTCGCGTACAAATGGTGGCCATTTTGTCCGTCAATTTTGGTCCGATTTTCACGAAATTCGAACTCAACCATCATAACCATGCAACGGTGATATAATCAAACGTTTTTTTAAATCGGATAACAATTTTGACCTCCAGAGGGACCACAAGCTAAAAAGGGCGATTTTTCGGACAATCAGGGGCCATAATTCAGGAAGTTAAGATTCGATTGGCGCAAATATCAAAAGGAACCAAGATCTTTGGGTTATAAACATGCATTTCAAGTTTCATCCAAATCGGTTCAAAATTGTGACCTCTACACTGTTCACAACCTTGATATAACATATTTTCACACTATTCGCGTACAAATGGCGGCCATTTTGTCCGTCAATTTTGGTCCGATTTTCACGAAATTCGAACTCAACCTTCATAACCATGGAACGGTGATATAATCAAACGGTTTTTTAAATCGGATTACAATTTTGACCTCCAGAGGGACCACAAGCTAAAAAGGGCGATTTTTCGGACAATCAGGGGCCATAATTCAGGAAGTTACGATTCGATTGGCGCAAATTCTTTTGGTTATAAACATGCATTTCAAGTTTCATCCAAATCGGTTCAAAATTGTGACCTCTACACTGTTCACAAGCTAAAAAACGTGATTTTTCGTACAATCAGGGGCCATAAACCATGAAGTTACAGTCCGATACATGCCAATATCGAAAGGAACCGAGATCTTAGGGTGATAAACCTATGTTTTAAGTTTCATTGAAATCGGATAAAAATTGTGACCTGTAGACTGTTCACAAACAATTGTGGACGGACGGACGGACGGACGGGCGAACAGGGGCGACGACAATATACGTCCACATGAAAATGGAGTAACTTCGACACATGGGGTAACTTTGACATGTCTTTGTTTTAATGTCATTGTGGAAAAATAGCCAGTGCCAAGTAGTAATATATTGGTAAGGTATGATGACCGATTGATTAGTGCTTTGGAATCACTTACTACATCATTGTTTCTGTGTCATCGTCTAGTTCCACAGCTACCGGGTTATAAGCTGCTACAGCAACTGAAGTAGTCTTGGTTACGTATTCTTTCTAAACTGTTATTTTATTTTGGAATAATAGTCCGCGCCAAGTAGTAATATGTTGGTAAGGTATGATCACCCATTACTTGGTGCTTCGCTATGTTACCTGGGGCGATATTCAATTGTAAGCAGAGTTGGGTGGTTCGATTCTAGTGTTGAATGAGAAATTTTCCCCAGGATTTTTCGCGTGGTTTCCATTTGTCAGTGGCATCCGGCGGGGAGTCTTGCAAGGAAAAACATCTAGTATTGGGATGGGACGGAAAACAGGTGACCCTTGTATAATTTTATAAGGCAATGTAAAACAGAGATTTTACGACAAAATCGACGATATAATATATAATATTATAAACTTTGGCAGTAAAGACTGCCGATTCATATACGAAAGGTCAACGGGTATAAAGTAGTGAATTATCTCCCTTTATCAACAACGACATCTTTACTGTGACAGTGCAAATTACTCGAATGACTTTATTATTAACCACCCACAACCAAGATAAGATAAGAAAATATAAGATAAGATAACAATAATTGGATAAAAGTTGACACAATAAAGCACACTTTCCCGAATTTAAATACAAGTCAAACGTCTCGGGTCCTGTATTGGCAATATTTACTGAAATTCATCGCATCTGAACTATGCTGCCCCTGGTTCACTCTATAGAATATTCGCGTTTCGTTTCTACCGATAATCTAAATATTGTAATACTGAAAGTGGGGTCGGGTGGCCGAATGGACTGCATGTCCGCGCTGTATTGTAAGGTCTGTTACTGAGTCAACTGCAAACTGATCCCGCAGTGAATATTCGCTTGGCCGCTACAATAAGCATGACATCGACGAGGCTTAATGAGTACGGCATATTAACTTTTTTACTCCGACAAATTAAATTCTCAAACATTTTTTTGTGGTAAAAGAAAAATAAATAAAGACGTTTGAAGTATTTGTAGTTAAAAAATATTTCCTATTTAGTGTAAATGGGTATTAAAATGAGTAAAATGCATCATTTTGCCCGAAGCAGTTAGGCGTTAAGTAAACATTGCACAAGCCGTTGAGCCAATGACTACCGCCGCGTGCAGTCAACGCACCTGTTGTGGACAGTCATCTGTTACAGAGATAATTCGTAAGTAATTCTCTATGAAACAGATTGAGTCAACTGGCGTAGTTTTGAATGGGGCCGCCTTGTCCCCCGGTTTCCTCCCACTGCAAAAGACTCCTACGCACAAGTGGATTATAGGATAAAATTGAATCATGTATTAGTCCCGAAATAACCTAGTGTGTGTCGAGCTTTTCTACATTAAATCTCTTCACGGGTAGGCCTAATGCATGTAACCTTACTTTAATCAACAAGTCAGTGATTTGACCAAATCCCCATTAAACATATCTAGCTCACAAGAAACGGGAAAACTCATATTCCTGAAGCAATGGCCCGAGAAACCCCTCTCTGGCCATTGCTGGATTAGCTTCTGATTCTTGAACTGTTCTTTCCGTTCAATCAAAGCTATCACTTAAGTACAGCAACATGACAGTCCTTCATTTAATCTGGGTCTTCCCTAAAACTTTGGACAGTGATTTAAGGTATCAAAAACGGTGAAAGTACGTTCCGTTTCCAAACAGTATTGTTTACATTTCATTCGACTTGATAGCCTCGCTTGTCACGCAATTAGTTTTACTGTAGTATTCTGCTATGCACCGGTTAATTGGGCATAACAAAATCGTGAGCCATGACGTAAGGTTATGTAAACTCGTTTTAAATGTAAAGCTTTTGTAGAGCAGTTAGTTATTGGTTGGTAGTCGGACTACTGACCACTTAAAATTTAAAACAACAATATCCACTCATTACAGCAGTGAGTAGTGGGATTACCTCTAATCAAACGAAACACTGCGCGGAGTATGGGGAAAACTAGGCCCCTCGGTGTCCCCAAACCCGGACAATTCTTTATCATGTGAATCTTGTGAGAAAAGGTAACTCAAAATGGTCTTGCAACAAACAAGAGTGATCTACCTTGAATATGTTTAGACCGGTTTTTGTGTCCAGTAGTGTTATAAGCTATCGATAATGTAAAACTATCTTTCCAGTTTCTAAATAATGTTAGAATCTATCGATAATGTAAAACTACTTCTAGTGAATATATTTTGATAAACTTAGTATTTTTGTCGACAAATACTTAAATATAAATGATATGAAATGGAGTTTAACGTCCTACTGTTCTGCTCCGAACTGATGAGGGAAATTAAATAGAAATAGAAGTAATAGCTAATATATTGACACCAACTTTACTTCTAATGAATATATTTTGATAAACTTAGTATTTATGTCGACAAAACTTGGGTAAAGTTGTCATAGGATTTTTAAATCCAGCCGAATGACACAACAAAATTTGTCTGAAGATAAAGTAGAACGTTAAAATTATGTTATATATGGTGGCCTATTGTTATCATTCAGGATTTAACAAAAATTTCTTTAAAACTAAATTAAATCAAAAGCAAAAGTTAATTCAAAAGTAAAAATTAGATCAAAAGCAAAAGTTAAATCAAAAGTAAAAATTAAATCAAACACAAAAGTTAAATCAAAAGTAAAAATGAAATCGAAAGTACAAGTAAAAATTAAATCAAACGCAAAAATAAAAGTAAAAGTAAAAGCAAAATGTAAATTTGAAATCAAAACACAAATGAAAACTAAAATCATTTTTAAAAAAAATTTAAATGTATAACAAAAGTAAAAGTGAAAAGCAAAATAAAAATATTTGACGGCCTATCGCTATCATTCAACTTTTTTTCACGCAAAAGTAAAATGAAAAATAAATAGATCTTATGAAGCCGGGCCGATTTTGCTAGATTCTATAAAGCGTGGTTGAAATATATCCGACAATTCACTTGGCAGATCTATTATTAGAAACAAAATAGAGACGAGGAATAAGCATGCATCGCGATGAAGAATTAAGAAGATTGTGAGAAGCCATACGTCTGATTCATGACGAGAGAAAATTACTATTTCAATTGAAACCTTTACACAACAAAATTTTAAAGAGTGTCATCGTTGACTAGCGAGCTGTTTCGATAAATTCAGTACGTGATAACTTAAAAGACTGGATAATCCAGACAATGACCTATTTTCCGTCAAATTTTGAGGACCCATCCAGACTAATATTCGTAGAATATTTGTGTGGATGACTAAAATTACATAAACCCCATTTCATTTCACTGCGTAAAGATCAAATTCAAACTGACTTATTATAATATGCCAAGCCATTAGCCATAAGGATCGTTAATTGGGTTGCATGGGTACTGTCATTTACTAAATTGGACAATTTTTTCAAAAGTTCATCCGCGTACGAAAAATAAATAAATGGTCTGTTATACTTCGATCAGCCCGACAGGTTGGTATTTATCAACAGTCTAAATAAATGGGCCACCACTCAGTGTGTTTTGTATTGGCGCGGGCAACATCAATAGGTGTGTATTTTATTGGTTTAAATACTTCAAAAAGCTTAGAAAAGAAAAGATTGATACAGCCAGACTACCAGACATTTAAAAAAAAAATCAATGCCTCTGTGCCTCTCGACGTTATATTCCCACAAGAGTTTATTTTTGGTGATATGAATCATTAACTGTCGCTATTTCTGTTAATCCATTGAAATCGGATATTGAACCAGGAAGTAGAGTAATGTTTCTTAATTTCGGAGGAAGTTGCTTCAAATCGCTTGCACATTAAAATGGATATCCGAAAGTCTCAAGGACTGGCAACAATAATGAACTGACGGAATAATTAAAGAGTGTAGCGAATCCAATGAATTATTGCATTTCTATATATAGCTAGCAAGTCCTAAGATTGTGGAGTAATTAGAAAACCGGGAAGTTGACGACTAGTAGCGAAGCATCTTGATCTAAGCAGGAGGCTCGAGTTTCAATGCCACGTGAACCGAGCACCGGAAGTGTTGGGGAATTTAGGTTTGTGGTGCGTGCACCCAGAGAATATTTTGGGAAATTGTTCTTATTTAGTGCAACCTAATTGCATTTGTTAGCAAGTTTTATTCGATTGGCTGGATCAGGGGCGGATCCTGCCAGGTTTCTGTTACGGAAATCTGCCATCATCGTCGCTAAATTACATAGGCATACATACAAATTGGGCTTTTTAAACAGAGAAATCATTTTTATACTGATGTAGGATCACTTTGTGATGTAATTTCATTGATGCAGGGCATTATTTTAATTTTTTTATATAGCTTAGCAGGGTGGGGTGGGGTGGATCCCCCAAACCCCCGCTCTGGATCCGCCCCTGTGGATACCTATTATTTCTAATGTCGTGAACCCGTGACATAGTGTAAGATATAAGATTGAAAATACACAATATTTATGTAAACTCCTTATGTGAGCAGTGATATCAGGTGGTACATTGTTTCACAGTGCAGACTGATCCTGTTAACGCCGGTCTGGAGAAACAGATTCTTGAAAACGGGTTTATTCCGTGCATTACTGGTTTGGCTCTTATCAAATTTGAGATAAATGCATCTACATCTTCTTATACAAAATCAATTGTTTTATTTTCTAATGTAAATAACTAACAATTTTCACAGGTGGAACACTGGTTTCATATGTATTACATGATGGCCAAAGGCGTTTTATAGCTGAGGAGCTGGATGCGCCAACCTCTTCGCGAAAAAAAATCAAAGAAGTTAAACAAATAAAACGAGAGAAAAATGCTAAAACCGAAATGCACCCTAGTTACCCTGAGAAAATGAAATGTATACTAGTTTGGGAGGACCCTAAAGGCAGGGGCCTTCGTCTGACAAAAGAACTCCTCTGGCCAATGGAAAGGGCCCCGAGTCCGAGTCAATCGTTTTCCTTGCACTGTTACTGTCGAATCCACTATACTGAATGAGATGAAAATCACCAATCAAAACACCACCCCAACCCCGTACCCCCGCGAAAGAGGGCCCTCAAAATAGTATAGCCTCCGCCATGATAAACCTTAAAACGCCACAGACGATGGCACGCACACTAAAATAACTGCATACACGATATAAACGTCATTTATAAACACCACAAAAAGGAAATTCATACAATCAAAATATAATTTTAAGAAATAAAAGCAAACAATTTATAAAATACAAAACATACATATATAGAAAAAAAAATTGTCACATTGTTTTTTACATGAGATAAATAAAAATGATTGATCTAAACACATTTCGAAGAACGTATCAAAATCAACAACGAGTTATCTCTCTAAGTTTCAAACAAGACACGAAATAAAACATAACATTCGCTTCTAATTTTAATGCTACCCTCTTGAAGGTATATAACATAACTCTCGAATTTACGAGGCAAAACTCTTTAAAAGCTTCGCCATTACATCGGGGTATGAACAGACACTAAAAAAACGTAGGAGGTAAAACAGTGCATTCTCTGTGAATGTTTATGAGTCAATATCTTCACCGCCAAGGTGGGGGCAATAACCTAAATAATCGTTCAGCCCTTTGTGACAACAACCGCAATAAACACACCATTGTACCCCCTTAAGTCACTGAGGTGTATCGGAAAACAAACTCCCGTCTTTTTACTAAGGACTTTTTTTAATTTTTGAAAGTTAATTATATCGACGGAATTAGCAATGGGTGATGAGCAAAAACCTACAGTAAGTAAACCTATTGTTATTGGTTTCAACAAATATAAAGTTCAGGCTATAGTTTTTGATTACTTTGGTTAATTACTCCTTCATCAAGTGTGAAGTCGTTCAGTGGTTTGAATGGTTGGTGGCGACGCTTAGATGTTATATTCTATGCGTACGCCAGACATGTCTGCTTCAAGAACATTTTCATCGACAACTCAACAGATACTAGGCACAGACTTTTAACCATTGCGAATAGTTAATAATAATATGTCCATATATCATATACTGTGTTATCAAAATTACAAATATATTTATCAACAATATCAATAAATCATTGAAAAACCGAGGTCCCGTGTGCCGCTGTCTAGGCATTTTGTTTTTCATAGCACACTGTATGGCGTATGCCAGTCTTTACTAGCCCAGTCTGAGTAGATTTCATTTCATACCCAAAAATAAATATTGTCGTTTTAAGGTGTGTAAGTTTTGGGAGGAGACAATGACGCTGCATTTAGGACAGTAAAATTGTAACTGGGTGCAGTATGTTTGGTTGAGCCTATATTTTATTCTTTTTACAAAGTGACATTGTTATGATGTGTCATGTGAGAAAAATGTACGCTCAGTGAAAATAACGAACCGTGCAATTCACAACCTTTGATGTAAGTACATTTTCTTTGTGAGAAGCTCCAGTTTTAATATCACCATGCACCTTATAATACAAAATGTATTTTAAGGTCCATATCACTTTGAGGTGTGCGATAGTAAGTTTGTTATTGACAGGTTGGGGTGAGTTGGTTGTGCCTCTCGACAACATTTTGAAACAAAAGCACCAAAGTAAACAAATACGAAAACATATTTACATTTTATTGACTGTTTATAGTTTATATTTGACCACGTTGACGTTGCTGTTTCCACGAGAAGGAAGAGCTACAAATGTTATCCCGACTGTCGCGTCTCCGTGGATTGTAAACCATTACATGGTTGAATGGAATTCAGCCAGACTAGAAGCCCACTTTGAAGTTGCTGTATTTATGGGTTGAAATAACAGGAAAATGCGTTTATACGACTGTCAAATTTTCTTGGGGAGACCACTACGCTGTAAACTTCGCGCCCGTGGGGGTCGCGGATGGTACATGGGATTTTTACGATCATTTCGGGTCAGCTCTCCTAAAGACATTCATTTTAAATCTAGCATGCCGAGCGGACTGTACTACACGCAAAACAGAAATTTACAAGATAAACCTGCGGACAAGAAAGACAATAGACATTGCAATAAATAAACAAATATCAAATCAAGTGAACGGATCCGGGTACCAGTCGTAGGCCAGTGACAGTAGTAGTTCAGTTCACAGAAACTTAATCATTTCGGCTTCGCAATCTTTACGTTGAATTAACTCAACTCCCTTAAGACAATGTTTCTCCGCATTGTCTAGCTGCAGGACGGAGGGCTTACGAAAGAAGAACATCTAGTCGTTTGGTTGGCACGAAAACCTGAGGTCTATATGTGTAATTGATGAAGAGTAAGCGGATACATTAGTACACTGCATGATGTGTGCTCGACTTCATAAATCAAATGTTTAAATTCTAACATTATAGATAATTTTGAGTTAGATGTTAATATTCATGACGAAGCAAGTCTCCCAACCCACCTAGCGTTATGATTGATGGTATATATGTTTTAGTTCACTTTTGTATAAATCGATAAGTTCCTCGTCGTATGAGCCAATTTTAAACGATGACTGGAAATTACTTCCAGTGATATGTTTTGAGAACGTTTCAACTGACTAGTTTGAAAATCTTGTTGATGTATCGTGTGAAAATATTCGCGAAAGGGATTGTAAAAAAACTATTGCAAGATGGTCACTTATGCATGGATAAAATATTTTTGAATATCAGAATTACCAAGTATGAAGTATAACCTTTAGTTTGCGCATCGGTTGATAAACACATGTTGTCAATTTTATCTGTTATACCCTGTTTATATACGTCCACATTTATACGCCAATTTTTTGTTCAAGTCGCATTTCTTCACGGATCCTCTTGAATCTTTGCGTACTTATTCGTTATACCCTATGGATCAGGGGCAGTGCAACACCCATTTCTTTATGTCACCCCTATTCCCTATACCCGACAAACTTAGACAGAGCCACGTCCAATATATTATTGTGTCTATGTGTCGTCTACATGCCGCAATTATCAACAGACCCTTTTGAAACTTTGCATTCATAATGTCCTAAAGGTGGCCGGTATTTTTGGTGAAATCCAGATCCTCAGGGGCAGAGCTACACCCAATGTTCTTTGTGTTTCTGTTATTTGAAGGTAGATGAACCCTCCCGATACACATGTGAAGTGAATATGCCAAATTAAATCAAAAACTTGTTAGATATATAAACTTTTTATGCGAAACGTGTCAGTTATTTAATTCAGTATATGACCAGATATATTGTCTAAACGAAAGTAAATATACTATTCAAAAAAAAGTAGGGGATATTTGATTTTTAAGTGTTATTAAAGTCACCTAATGAAACTGATGAAGAAACAAATGACAAAATGAAATGAAGTTCATATTCATCGATTTATTCCAAATGATCGTTAGACTAAGTAAGGCACATACTGACCATTATAAGGGTAAAATGATACCCGGGGTCAAACAGCAAAGTTACCACAACATCACAACAAAGTCAGTAACGGGTAAATCCTCCTCTGTTTGCCAAACAAGCATTGATCCGACGCGGCATACTCCTAATGAGACGTCTAAGGTCATTTTGGTCCAGATTGTCCCATTCCTGTTGCAACGCAGCAGCAAGTTCTTGGACATTGGCAGGACGTTGTTGACGTTGACGTAACCTCTGTCCAAGCATGTCCCAGACATGCTCGATGGGGGAGAGGTCGGGACTCAGTGCTGGCCAAGGTAATGTTGTGATGTTCTGTTGTTGGAGGTAACCTGTAACGATCCTGGCCCTGTGACATCTTGCGTTGTCATCCTGGAAGATGAAACGGCGGCCACGACGTCGTGCGAACGGCACAACATGGACTGCCAAGATGTTGTCCCGGTAGTACTGGCCTGTAACACGCCCTGCAACAACATGTAAAGCCGTTCTTCCAGCAACAGTCATGCCTCCCCACACCATAACAGAACCACCCCCAAATCGATCATGTCTGATGACGTTAACGTCTTGGAAGCGCTCGTTTCGATGACGCCACACCCTCCTACGTCTGTCCAAAAAATCAACAGTGAACCTTGACTCATCTGAAAACATCACATTGCTCCAGCGTCGATTATCCCAGTGTTGACGATCCCTACACCAACGACGTCTTGCCTGAATGTGATGATCTCTCAAACAAGGGATCACGCGAGGACGTCGGGCGCGAAGGTGACCCCTATGCAGTCGATTCCGAATCGTCTGGCCACTCACTCTCACACCAGTGTCTGTTTGAAGACGAGCGCTGATCTGATTTGCTGTGATGACACGATTTCTCAAGGCCAAGGTACGGATAAATCGATCCTGGGCTTGAGTTGTCGCCCTTGGTCGACCTGAGCGTGGTCTGTCCTGTACAGATTGTGTATCACGGTATCTGGACCATAGCCTGCTTATGACAGACTGACAAACATTCATCGTCCGCGCCACAACCGCCTGTGTTGTGCCGATCTGTAGCATGCCAAGGGCACGTAACCTTTCATTTTGGGTAAGCCGACGCATATCAAAATTTGTTTTCTGGTCACTAAAACAATTAAACTGATGTTTCCACCCTGGAATTCAATGCCACAATGACTGTAACATTCAAAGTCAGAGTCGTGCAAATCTTGGGTTGGACCCCCATGATGATCCCAAGCATCACCTGCATTCCATGCGGTAGCTATTGGTGCGTTTGGGCGTCACATGTAACTGGAAATGTTTCTTCTGTTAGGTTCTATAGTGACCTTTTTCGTAGTCATTTGCATATTTTAGTATTACGCCCCCAAAATCAAATATCCCCTACTTTTTTTGAATAGTATATTAGAAGCAAGATTGATACGAGTAACAGTCCGAGTGTGGTGGATGCTGCGGCAAGTCAGGCGAATAAAATATTTGAATGATCTTACTCCCACAGGTTGACAAGTGATATTCCATTGTTGGGCTGTCGCCGTTAAGGGTATATTATATCATCCATTTTAATATAACTTTACTCAAGCCTGGTTTGGTTATTGGAAATCTAAAAGTTGTTTGACAAGTTTGGTTTAAATCAAACATCGGGTCATACAATCCAATATTAGAGTCCAAATTTTTATTACGTTCTTGAACAAGAGACCGAACGTCATAATCAATCAATGGTTATTCCATGTTCTTCTTTAATTATTGCCTCTGCCTTATCAACGACCGATTTTAATTCCTCTTTAATCCCTCAAACTTTTGACATTTTTTTCTTTTTGTAAATCTGTTCCTTTTCTCTGAATCTTAAAGATATTGCTTTTAGCTGTGATTTTGAAAAAAAATCACATATACTGGCAGATATCATCTAATATGACAGATGAGACGGGTTGAGGATTACCATGTCGCTTTTAAGACGTCGCTTCGCCCAAATAGATTAATTTCCAATCAACAAAATTTCCATATTGATAACTTTGATATGATTGCATATGTTGGGAGAATTGTGGATAGCCCAATTTGGCGAATTATGGCTATATATTTCAAAGAGACGTTTCATAATAGATATTTGTTCAGATTTCTAGCTTTCCGCTCGATCACTGTTGTAGGCAATATTTATTCTAATCATGGCCCACTGCTGGTCAGATTCTGTTGATAGGCACATGTAAATTTGTCTTTAATATTGTGTTTTTGTAGTTTTATCGGCAATGGAAGGAAGTGATCATGGAAAGATTTATTTTCCTAAGCCTTCGTCTTAAAAGTTAATTGCCATTTTATGTGGGAGTGTATGGTCGTCTCCATACACCACAATACTTGTCAACAAAACATGGTTCAGTCTCAGTTGGGGGTTTTGATAATACGAAATGACAATATATATTTATTGTTTTCGCAACATACTTTCTAGACAACCAAGTGCATTTTTTGTATACGTTATATTAGCAATCTTGAAAATAGTTACTTGCGTATAAGCCCCGTTTACATTTGGCCGCGATAAGCGTGCCGTACTAGGTACGGTACCAGGCCGCGATAAATTTCAAGAAATTGACCCGTTTACATTACTCTAAAATAACCGGTCTCAGAACCGTGCCAAGCGTGTCAAATGAGGAACTCTTCACTGAAAAGTTAATTTCAGTCCCTGTACAAATTACCCAGATGAAAACAATTATGATGACTGATTTAGTTTGAGCAGCCATTTTGACAGAACTGATGACAGAACTGTCAAGGTTTGCAGGGAAAAAAGGTCAAGGTTAATTTGGCGCATGCGCAGTAATCCGTACTCAGACTTGAATTTGAAGTGTGCCGTTCTTAGTACGGTACCGAGACCACATAACTTCAGTGGGCCAGATTGGCACGGTACTCGATACGGCACGCTTGTGTTTTACCCGTTTACTACAAAAGAATTGACCGTGCCGTACCAGGAACGGTACCTGGCACGCTTAAAATTTGTAATGTAAACGGGTGTTTTACCCGTTTACACTACAAAAAAATTAACCGTGCCGTACCAGGAACGGTACCTGGCACGCTTAAAATTTGTAATGTAAACGGGGTTATTGGTCAGTGCAACGCGAGAAATTCACAGTGAAGAAAATTTATTTATTGTCATATACACATGTAGCTCGCATTAATTGAATGTATAGGTCTAGAATGGAAGGGGAATGTTTGAATTTATAATTTTGAAACAAACTAATGATGTTTGAGAAGATATCTGTTCTATGGAATACAATTACTGCTTATTACTGAGCGACGTTTCAACTAGGCTTTTCTAGTCGTTATCAATGTATGTATTGACTTGTCTTATTTTTAGATTTTATCATTGCTTGATAACGACTAGAGAAGCCTAGTCGAAACGTCGCTAATTAATAAGCAGTAATTCTATTCCATAGAATTGTGACCTGTATACTCTAGATAGTTCAATTACTAAATGTCATTGAAACAGTTTAAGATATCTGTTACTGATATTTACATGTTTACTAGTATGCTGCTTTACTAGTAAGTATCCCCAAGTTTTCATGGTCAATCTCTTTCGGTTAATATCCGTTAGGCTTTGTGGTATAAACACTCTACCACCAGTAATTGCTAATATGCCAATAGCAAACCTCCGGCAAAGTTAACAAAACGCTAAATAAAAGGTTGCGATTTAGCCAATGGGCGATTCTCCTCAAGGACCCCAAAATCAAGGAATAGGATAAGACAAGATAATACTAAATGAGTTTTTAACAGCAAAATGCAAATAACTGATCAAGATCAGAAAGTGAATTTATAAGACTATAGGAAGAAGGTTTAGATTGAGGAGAGTGTTTCAATCGCCTACTACGGTGGGTTGAATATGCAGCTCAGTAAATTAAAACTTACACCTTAGATTAGGGATGGAACAAAATCCTCCCCCCCCCCCAAAAAAAAAAATATCCGCAGGGGTGTCCCTTAGACGAAGTTGATTGAAAAACACGATTTTAGCAAAATTGTTGCTCTATCTCGATTTTTCTGTCGGGAAATTGGTATTTTTCAAAATGACGACCAAAAATGTCTTTTTCGAGACCGCATCAATAATCTTTACCGTATTTCAACAATAAATGGCAAACTAAATGGGAAGCCTTTAAGAAACCCAAGGAAAAAAAACAATCTAATGGCCCCAATCTTATCCTAAATGAAATCCTAATTAATCCCAAGAATTAATGATAGATAATTACTTAAAACTTTTCAACTTAATTTTATCCACAGGAATATTTCCAACAGTATGGCAAAATTCTTACATAATACCCATATACAAAAAAACCGGCCTGTAGTAGAACCGGGAAACTTCAGGGGTATAGCACATTCAAGCTGTCTAAGCAAATCTTTCCTATCTATTATAAACAACCGAATACCTAACTATTTGGAAGAGAATGACATCCTTGATCGGGCCCAATAGGACTTTTGATAACATTCTGATTCTTAAAACAATAATTAGCAAGTTTAAAAACATGAAAAAAAAATATTTTCCTTTGCTTTGTTGATTTCGGTAAAGCAATATGGAGAAAGGACTACTTTTCAAGTTGTTAAATAATAACATAAATGACAATATATTCAATCTATTAACCGCGTGAAGGTCTTTCAGAACCTATCAATTCCTGCATCGGAGTTAAACAGGGTTGTGTTCTTAGCCCAACCCTGTTTAACGTCTATGTCAGTGACCTCCAATCATATCTGAAGGTAACCGATGTCAGTGTCCCTACACCCCATTACATTACTGTACCTCATTTACTTTTTGCTGATGATCTGGTACTTTTATCCACTTCCCCCCAGTGGAATTCAAAATCGTCTTCAACATCTTCAGAAGTTTTGCAATGACTGGAAATTGAACCTCAATACAGATAAATATAAAATTATGTTTTATCAATAACCCTAAGCTAACGAAAACATTCCTAACAAATACTTTCTGTGTGTTTTCAAACTTGAAGTTGTACAGTCTTACATCTACCTGGGAATCAAGATATGCAATAACTCATCCTTCAAACTAACAGTCTCGGACCTGGTAAAAAAAAGAAGCTAAACGTGCTTGGTTAAGTTTAAGGGGCAAAATTGGACTAAATTCTTCTCACCATGTCCCCATTGATGTGTTAATACAACTCTATGATGCTGTTGTGAAATCTATTAGTACCTATGGGAGCGAGATACAGCAAAACATTTAATGTGTTTAAATGGAGCAAAGTTGAGCACAATAAACTAACCACAAATGCATGTAAATCTATATTATCACAGCCACCAAGAACCACTAATGCTCCCGTTAGACCGGAGTGGCGACCTTACTGCGCTGCTGAAACCGAACGGCGGCAGGAAATTCACAAGGTCTCCGGCAAGCGTGATCACTACGCGGAAAAATGTCGCGTTCTTACTTCGACCTGTGAGATAATACCGCTTTCTCACGGCGGGCTCATCACGATCTTCGTTTCTATTGAGATCTATTAGCTTGGCAACGACTGTCATAGGCGAAGTCGCGGCGCTCAAACCACGCGTCTTCTACGTGTATCTTGACTGCACGTGCGTTTCCACCACGTGATCACGGCGACTATATAAGCTGGTTGGAACGCTTGGAAGGCACCGTTGCCGTGAATGTACTGCGCGTGTACTATGTTCATAAAGATGTTACCACGCTTGTCTCGCGACCGTTGCGGCCCACCACGTTCTCTTAGCTTTCCAAGTCATATGATTGAACCCTGACGTTTGCTTTAAACATACTCAATGCAAACACCGTGACTCAGCGATCATTGGCGACCATGGAGACCACGGCACGATATCTGACGTTTCTAGCTCGCTTCTGCCACACTTAAGGTGATCTTGGCGCGCTCTGAGACCATTTTTTGTCGCCGTAGCAGCGTAGTAAGGATCTTCGCGACCCATCACGTTTTCGCAGCTTTCCGGTCATATGGCAAGTTACGAACCTATACGCTAGTCAAAACTTCAGTCGTCAACCCTTCAGACCATCTTTTCTCTGTTACTAACAAACGCCGCGGAAGTGTCAAGTCATCTCTCCGACCAAGCTCACATCAGCTGGAGATAGAGAGAGAGAGAGGTACAAAAATATACCCGTTCTACAAAGGTTATGTAACCAGTATACCCTTTCTGTCGTCGAAGATGAAAAACACTTCCTTCTTGGATGCACAAGTACGAAAATCTTTGGAAGCAAATTGTCTACCCAATCGTCTCCCAAAATGACCTACAATTCACTTTCACCAATCTATTTACCCCCCCCCCCCCCCCTCAAAGTTTATATGTCGCGAAATCTGCCGTTTTGTGTTTTCTGCTCTTAATACAAGAGATGTTACCTGACAGGACCTTTCCTGGTGTATATATGAATATCACTAAATATATTTGAATGCTCTAATATATTCTACATGTATTCATATATATTTTAGTGATGTTTATTTTCTTTCTTTTTGTTGTAAACGTAGGTAAGATTGAACCTCGTGGGTTTCCTTCGGGCACTCCGGTTTCCTCCCTCTGCTAAAGACCCCTACGCGCGAGCAAATTATTGAAATAAAATAGAACCATACATGTATGCTAGTCCCGAAATGACTTAGTTTGTGTCGAGTGGACGTTAAACCCCATTTCTCTCTTTCTCTCACGTAAGATTGAATCAGGTATTATGCTCGATTTAGGCATCTTTACACGTCGCCCATGGAATCAGTATTGGGCAAGACAACGTTTATCTATATATATTATGTATGTGATTTGTATTTCATTTTGTACATGTATGCTGCTTCCCGTGGGTGTTTCTATGTAATAAACTTTCTAACTTACATAAAAAAATGCTAACAGATAATCGAGCTATTCTACAAAATGAGATCTCAATTTCTATTATTTGTGTTCTAGCTACGAGCAGTCCCCTGCGTATCTCTTATTTATTATGTTGTGGATAATTCTCACCCACACATTGTGATCTACCGGTGCTTGATTTTTCTTATTGCGTCAACTTCGTTTTTTATTGGAGAAGTTAATCACGAGTGTTCCGTGATAAACTGGGTTCCAACCATTTTATTTCAATCACACAAGCAATATAGTTGTCGTCGGTTCACGCACCAGTCAGTTTGTCTTGTTTTATTGGCATTTTAATTTATTTTACAGATTTACAAATGTGCTTGATCGAGACATAAACAACATATTTACGAAGATCCTTGATGTGTTCAATGTTATTTTTGATAAAAAAAAATCAAATCTGTAAAATTAGCCGTTCAATTAAGCATTAAATAAATTATAATCGTGCGAATGACCAGACCGTCAACTGCCAAGTAAAATTAATTCGTGTTCAAGAAAAGGGGGTTTGATTTCTATGGAACTCAAACTGCCGGTACTGCAGATCTATGTCTTACTTTTGCCATTGGTTGGATTTTGTGGTATTAATACTGAATGGTTATGACCTGTTCAACTCCTGTTTTCCCTGTCGCTGCAGTAACGTTATGCTGAATGCTATCGGCATTGAATACATCCAGGCGCCTTTGCATCTTATATCTCAGTAACAGATTGGGACGTTTGTCCTATAGGTGGGGATTAGGATTGAGAGTTGGTGATTCTGACATTTAAAAAGTTTATGTTTTGATAAGAGTTAGAAATTGTAAAGTGTACTGGAGGGCCTCTGATTCTCTAAGGACAAAGCACAGTACTGTTAGTTAATTAAAAATTTGCGGAAGCCGTTGATGCCTTCTTTTTTATGTCACTTAGTTTTATTTTGGTGCCATTGCCTATGTTTTGACGTATAACAATGCTGTTTTTGCAAAAGTCAATTTCGAAAAGCATAATGGATGTCAAACATGAATAACTAATGATTTTGCTTACCGTATCAATGGTGTTAATTGTCAAGATGGAGACTAATTATGAGTGCATACATTTCCTCACCTTTAAAGTTGCATTTTGACTTATTTAGATAATGTTTTATAGTAGACAATGAAAAAAAAATTGACTGGTTGTAGAATAGTGTAATCTAGATTTTCATTGCTACCATTGTTACGATTAAAGACAAAATCTTGATTGTTTTTAAATTAAATTACTAAATGTCGTTCGTGGTTCAATACGAGCAAAATCACAACCATCCGCGCGATGATTTTGATTAAGATTACTGGCTTGTTATGTGAATAAATGTTTAAAATAATTATGTATACAACATTTGAAGTCGTAATAGGAAAATTAAGCTTCTATATGATGCATCTTGAATTATATAGTTTTGAATTTTGAGTGACGCGGGATTGGGCCCGTGGTTACCCCGTTAGACCGTGTTAAAATACCCCATCAAAACCCATTCTTGTAAGAAAAAGTAACAGCCATATCTGCGTGTGTTTTTGTGCCTCGTTGTTTCTCCTTCAATGCCAAAATCTAGTTAATGTGATTTACTATAAGATCTTATAGCAAATTCAATAAACAGCAACATAAAATTAAACGAGGGATAAAACCACAGTGATAATGTCAACTGGTTGATTTCATCTGACTTGACATCCATTGCTATAGATGACATTAAGTCGTTTTTTCCTAGCACGTGACAGTATCGTATTATTGAAGGCCTATATGTATTGAATGGTAGCGCCATTGATTAGCTTTAGTAATGCTCTTCGTTCATCACAGGTTTAAAGGAACTCAGCGTGACAGATTGTCGATCAATTAGAACAATCTTATTGATCTTCGATAAACATCTCCTTTTTTTAAAAAAAAAAGAAAAAAAGAAGGATCAGTTAATTCTGTGAACAGTTGTGCGTTGTCGAGGTAGAATGGTCGGATCGAAACAACCCCATAGCTTCTTTGATTCTTTGCGGTAGCGAACAAACATTTAAACGTGTACAAGCCAATTTGATTATACGTCTATGTTATGGCACGAAATTTAACCATAGTTTCAATTTTAATGAGGCACCTTCAGAGTTTGTGATTGGCAGTGTGGTTATTAGAATCAAGTTAACATTAACATTGTGCGACAATACCGCTGGTCGTAACAAGTTTTTTTTAAAACGTTAATGTCAACAATTTTTCTTCCATTCCAGACTAGATCTAGCGATATACGTGTACCCATCTATTGTCTTGTAATTGGCATTAGCAATATCATTCTTATAGTCGTGATTGAAAGACAACCCGTTTTGGGTTTAAACAAATTGGGCAAACTGTCTATTATTAGTCGGTTTTAATTCTGTTCAATCGGTTTATGACACTAATAAAACAAACTTTTTGATCGATTTGTTCGGTTGCTTAAGTACAAACATTGCGGATAATGGGTTTGGCAGTTACCCGAGTCAGCAGTTTTAAATTGGCTTGGTAACCATGCGTGTATCACGAAAATACAGTTCTGAATTAATATATGAGAACTTCAAGTTTTTTTTTAAAATTTAAACATCCAGGCCGCTGAAACACGGTTAAGATAACGTTTTCATATTAATCTGAATTGCTGTGTAGGTTAACTTTTTAAGGACGCCTCTGGTAAAAACAGCTTAATGGATAACAAATCTTAAGAGTAAACTCAACATTAATTTTCAACAGTGATCAGTTAAAACCACATTGCACCAGCTGTTGCTAAATTATCAACCTGAAATGAAATCATTCAACAGATAATTGGACTTCCGATGGGCACTGATCCAACACCTTTTATGCCAAATGGGGCCCTTCACAAATACAGATATGACTTTCAAGGACATAATATGTCTAAACCTAATTATAATGTGCATGGCTTATTCGAAAGCATTTAGATTCGTTAATAGTTGCAGTACTGTTTATACGTTTCACAGACAGATTAGTATCGTGGTATCGAGTTTTATCTGTTATAAATATGTTGTAAACATGTTTTGCAACCTTGCTTACCATATTTATGAAGGTTGTTCACCTCTTCTTCAATGACCACTTTTACACTATGCATATACCCCCTTTTGTCATTTCTATTCAAGGTCGCTTCTGTATTTGTTACATTGATAGATTTTATCTGGAAGCATAAATTGTGGAGTATAGTGTTCCCAGAGCTCAGTCGTGTACCATACTTAAAATATGTTAATTTGTGACTAACTTTTGTCATTTTTCTCGAGTGATCTTCCAGTGATAGCATCATTAAGCAGTGTCGTCAAATATGTCGTCATTCAGACAGAAGATTTACTGCTAATAACCTTTATAGAAATCCTTGTCTTTACCATGACACTGGTCAGTATAAATTGTAAGACATGTCACTGCATCTTTGACATGAATATATAATATACTTAGGCAATATTTTATCCTCAGCTCATTTATTTCCTAATACAAACACCGAAGCTCGTATTTAGACTGGATTTCGTGTAATCAGTGTTTCCCTTCTGCCATTGAATTTTGATCAGAACATTACGAAAAATGATCACTGGACACTGACTTTTGCTTGTTAAATGTAATGACATAGATCTTACAGTCATTGTAGGTATTTTCGCAACGGTTTGTTTCCGGTGAATATTGGAAGGCTGTATTAGATCAATGGTTCTGTAAAACAATGTAACAAAAAAAGATTAAAAGTCTGTGCAAAAGTATAGAATGAACGAAGACATGTCTAGTCATGTTAGATTAAATCACTTGTAATTGAACACGGTCTAGACGATATTTTGTGATGAGAGAGAAGAATCGTACATAATGATAGAATATTTATCGCAGTATCATCATTGGATGGTTCAGATTCCCTGTAAGACACGTGAATGAAATGACCGGGCTTTGATGTACACCAGCCCTTTGTCACTTCTTCCATTTGAATTACTTGAGGGTGTCCCGACTGATCTTATTCGAAATACAAAACGTTAGAAGATTTAGTCAAATGGAATACTAGATTTTGAAATTGTAATTTAAACATAAAATACACTTGGAAGGTGATTGGGACAACTTCAAATATGTGCCCTTCATAATGTTATGAATCGAAAGTATATGATTTTAGGTGTGGACAAGTAACAAGTTTTGATCATTTCTAATCATAACAATGTTAAAGAGACATTGTCAGATATTCCAGTCATTTAAATGCGTCACAGAATGTTAATGTTTTGGACAAATTTTAACCCGTTTTAACTTACAGTAATCTTGATTATAACCTGTTTTAAGTTTTATAATCTTGATTCAAGTAATACATGTATATAAACTCGAATATGGAATCTATATCTACAATGTACGTCCAAACACTAATTCTTCTGTAGGATAAATCATATTAACAGCGTAAGTAATATCCAATTATTGTTATTTTTACTGCAGTGTTGGGCATGAAGTTATAATATCTAAAAAAAAATTACCAATGTTCCTTGGCGCTTTAATGTAAAAATTATGTTAATAAACATAATATATTTCAAATGATACTTTAATCTTTCGGGATGACCACCAACTATTGATTATGTTAATTACGTCATTATTCGTATTATCCGTGATTAGAAAATGACTGGATGAAACAACATAGAAGTTCAGCTTCACAGACTATAAACGAAAGAATTCTCCTATTAATCTCACAATGCCTTTGTTTAAACTGAGATTTTGACATATAAAAGCCCATTCGAATAATGTTAAACTAGAAAAACGAATACCAATAATCTCATACTAAATGCAAAATGCACAACGAGCTTGTTTCCCATTCTTTTGATGGCTAATATCCCTTTATCGTTTAAACTACTTATTATTCATTCAGATAAAGAAACATGACCGCTGATGACTTATGCAATTGCGTGGGGTCGAACAAATTTGGTTTATGCCAAGTGCAAGTAACAAACAGCTGAAGTGAAAGAATTCGATTCATCAGACACCATGAATAAAACCTCACTTAAACCAAGCTTGTGATTAGATCCATCTCATCATAAACTCATTTCACCAATGATGGCAATCTAGTTCTATGAATAGTATAAGACAATGATTATTTCTTGGCCACCTTCTCTATTGCTATAGGCTTCATTACCATAGATATCATCTTACTTCTGCACTATTTATTGATATTTTCATTATTAATTGGCACAATGATGGAACAGTAGAATTTCCCAAGCTGCTCATGACTTAATTTCTGGTTTCTATATGTATGCCATCCTTTATTGTGCACGCTTAGTTTAGAACAAACTGAATGGACGATACTTACTTTAATCAGATGAGGCACGCAATTAAGCTAACACCTTTCCACACAGAGAGAGGTCGGATAAATATCAACATCGTTTGAAGCATATACCATCTTTTCATTAAGCTAATTAAGCCGGCTGTCAAAAATAAAAATATGTCGTCTGCAATGGCAGTCATCGACTTTTCGACAGGCTTTTACTTATTGGTGTTACTGCTGGCAAAATAGTCAATCGGTATCGTGGAATATTGAATTTTGATGTGGCTACTTGTACCTGGGCTGTCGTCGATCGCACGTCTTTCTGTCGTTTGATAATCAGTGGGAACGATTGGAATGTTAGTTAAAAAGTGGAATAAAATGTTTATTAACTAAGCAATGTGACGAGAAGTATATTTTGGTAAAAAGTTGTGATTTCGCTGGGAAAATGGATATAGTTAGATTTGTTTTATGTGTTCGTTGTTGTACAAGGACCGTGTAATTTGCGAAGCTATCAAAATGAAGTAACTCGATTGTTAGATTTTGTTATGGATTTTGGCCACATTTGTTTAATTTCCGTGTGTGTGACGAATATTAGTTTTAATTCACTGAATTCACGTTTTGGTTTTAATTTTTGAAAAATTGTGTGGAATTAGCATGGTGAGTGTGAAGGATGAAGCTATCGATTTTATAAGTGCATGATAATATTTGTTTAAACTTATAACAAAAGGCTGATATTATGGCTACTCATTTTATGCGGGATATCAGGGAAATTCCCTTAAAAGTGATGAATCGACGAGTTGGTGATGAACATGTTACTCTTCTTCAGGCATGCTACGATAATCCACTGTTTGTTGAGCAAGATGGCACCAAAGCCTACAATGGTGGTAAAGCTGTCAATCAAGAAACCAAACCACATGCACGTGCCAAGGATTACATGCACACACTTCCACAACAGCCACACGAGGTGACATTTAAATCTTCTAAATCCAGTAGAAAAAAACGATTATGGATAATAGCTTTTGTTATTATCACAGTAATAGTTGTTGGCATTATTATAGGACTTCTGGCACACTTTCTAGGTAAGTAACAATTTTGTGATATTTTTTTAAATAATGTATTTAATCCGCGTCCCCTCTTTCAAAATGCAGATATGCATAGTATTTTTTATTTGCTATCCCCATCAATTTTTGTCAGGATTAGGTATTTCGTTGTGGGGAAGCTTTAACCGAGGTTAGATATGTCCAAAATAATTCAAATATGGCGGGAAAATATTTGAATATTCGAAATGTCCATATAAATATTTATCATAAATCTGTAGTTTTATTCTTCTCATACAAGACTCTCTCTCTCTCTCGCTCTCTCTCTCGCTCTTTCTCTTCCCAACCCATATGTCCCACATGATTATATATTGCCCAGGAAAAAGAAGATGATATAACTGTTAGACTGTGTCGAATGTAACAGTGTATCGTTGGAATCTTGGATGGATATCCTTATTTATTACTAAGATTATGCAACAGTTTAAGCGTATGATTTATGAAAGCCATAGTTTCAGATGAAATCATTTCAAAGAGAAATGTAAGCTGTACTTAAAAAAGCTGGCTTTATATTTAGAAATATACAAAAAAATATATATATATATAAAATAAATCATATTTATTATGATGAAAACTATTAAAGTCCCAAACAACCTATACGATAAACTGCCTTTATGACCGTGTTTTATACGATATACCCTTCGAGCAAACTCACGCCATTTTTGTTTTTAATTATATTTCTACTAACCAGAAACACTCAGAGACTGCTGCGAGCTCAAACTATGATAGAGAACAAATACCCTGCCCCGTGTACAACACTTTCGTGAATTTGTTCTTTTAACTGTACGAAGTGATCGGCCTATTGTTTTCAACGTTCGATAAACGAAAATCAATGCAGTACCAAGTCTATAATGTGTTATTTTACATTATAATGGCGTGTCCCCAAACACACAGCAGCGACCATTTAATGTAAAATTAAACGAAAAAAGGCTAATGAATCCCATTGTAAATATATTATAAAAATGGTTCACGCCCTTAAAAGACTATTACAATACATTATTAGAACACCATTTGTTATAATCAATATGAGTGGTTTGTAAAACAGTTCCGTTTAATACTATTCTTGGCCAAAACAACAACAAAAATCTAATCGAAGCATACTTGAACAGGAAATGACGTATAACAACTACATTTTTTTTAAAAAAAATGCTATCAGGTAATGTCTGTAGCGAAATGATAATGAATGAACCATCCTTGAATATAATCTTGGTCGATTACCGACGACAAAACCACAAAAACAAAAGGCTGATAAATCATCGCCTATCGACAAAATCTTTATGTATCTAACCTTGTACAAGACAAGATATGAAGAAATAGTCACTTATACATACATTGGGACCTGCAAATCACGAATAACGTTCTGTGTATATTTAGAAAAGAGGTCCGCGGCGTCTCAGTGAGTTAGGCGCTGACTCTCTAACCCTAAGCTCATGGATTCGATTCCGGTGTTGGCCGAGAAAGTAGCTTGGGGTTTCAGGACGGGGGGCCTGGCTGGGAAGAGTGTCCAGTCCTTTAAACAGGGTGAAAAAAACGAGGTTCGGTGTATACATTTGGGTGCACGTACAAGAATCGTTAAAATTCAGGGCAAAATTCCCTGTAGCACTACGTGGTGCATATCCATATTCATTTGTCAGATTGGAGCAGAAAAATGAAACCCCTTTTCATTATTTAGAAATTTTATGAACTCTGTATCCCCCCTTTAAGTAAGTTACCTTTTTCAACTGACAATGTGACATTTTAGGAGAATTAAGAAGTGATAAAGTGATGCTTGCGTCAGCTCCTTAGTTTTTACCCGTTTTAACACAATTTAACCGGTTTCCTTAATTTCAAAAACGCCAGTTAAGTTCATTAAATGACAAATATTGGCATATCACAACGATCCTTTGGCAACTATTGACTTTTGTATCGAGTTTCCATTCATATAGTTTACTCTCACTATTAAAATCTCAATGTTCAATTATGCGCAAAATACCTTCTCTTATCGGTAATATTGTCTTTATATAGAATTGATTTTTCGAACAAAAAAGCTTTCATATTCAATGAATAACGAACCACAAACCTAGAAATTCAATTTTACATTATTGGAAAAGAATGGTGTCGATGAAGACATGGTAGATACTTGACTATTGATGACCCTGGTTTCAGCATTCCACAAATACGCCTCAAGTTCTTTCTTTGTCTTATAATTTTGAAGAATAATTTACCAGACCAAGCGTTTAAATCATGGCCGATACTATTGAGTCGGATTAGTGCTCGGGGCCATTTAGAAATTATGTCTACCCACACGCCTTTTCGTAATACACACATGCTTGTCTTCACTTTTTATAGTGTCTTTTTGAGAGATTTAAATAGATTCCTTAGTTGGTCAAACGGAAGATGCTCATTGATTTTGAACAAATTTCGATAATTACTGTCAGGGTTACTGTCTGTCCAGAGACAGCAGTCATCGCGAGATCCGTTTTGAAAATTTTAATAGACTTTTCATCTAATTTAAATACAGATCACTATTGAATTGGGGTGATTTTTCAACAATTTCTGTCAGTGTTACCACCGGTGTTATAATAAGTGTTGGCAAGCTTATTGATGGGGTTTCTGAACAAAACGTTTTCTTTGAAAGCCAAGAAAGGTTTGGCTATATACTCTTGTCGGGTGGGATTTATCAGGCCATTGCTTCGGGAATATGGGTTTTATTACCAATTTAGGGAGATTACTCAAAGATTCATGATAATGACTAGCGATGCAGCCATAACAACAATATACCTAGATCAGTCTTAACTGGATTTTAATATATTTATAGCCATAAACCTTTTTTGGTATCAAAATAGAGTTCAAGTTTCATTTGTTTTTATGCGGGGGGGGGGGGGGGGGGGTCAACCATTTTCGGTTTTGTATTGAAATTCTATGTCATCTGATGAATATGTTTTATATAATATAACCTTGCGTTCGTTGGTATGTGCGCTTTAACGTCTGCTTACATCGAGGTTGATCAAACCTCTAATCTTGAATTGCGTAACTAGATTAAGTATCTATATTAAGAACAATAGCGTGGGATATTGTGGTCCAATGGTCTAACGTGTGTGCGTTGGATAATAGGGTTTGTCATTCATTTCAGTAGGGTGCTTTCCTACCATATGCGGAAGCGAATTAGTGAAATAAAATTATACCCAATGTGAGTTCTGAAATAACCTAGTGTGTCGAGTGGACGTTAAACTCAATTTATCAGCCTTTTTTGTGTATCACTTGACAACTTTTCCGTTTGTGACCCACGCCTATTTGACAACCTGCTTTCCAGTGATTTGGGTATTGAAATTGCTATTAGGATAATGTAAGAGACGTGTGAGCGACCAGAAAAATCCACCCAGTAGATCCCAAAGATGTCCCAGTCTCTATTAAGAAAAAGATAATGTGTTTTGTGCATTGTGTTAATTTTACTGGACAAGCTGAAACAAATACACAGATTTTTTCACACCTGCGCCCCCTACACCCGCCACACATACACACGCACACCACGATCAACCCCACCTACAAACCACATCACCTTGCTGGCATTACATTTTAAAAATCCTTTATTTGTTGATATCGAGCTATCGTCTATCTAACTTCTAAATTCTATTCATGTAATTTCTAAATTAAGACAATGTGTAGGCCGGATATAATTTCTTTATTTGTACAGTGTAATGGAGTTTCTAGTTTTTTAATTTCGTGTTATTTACATCATCTACTCTTCGGTGCGGCTTTAGAAGTTTATAGTGGACATTGAACAAAGTTTTGATACTTTTGAGGTAACAATACTGGCTCAGTGTTGGAATTCGAAATAAGAGTAAGGCTGGAGCGCCCCTGTCCAAGCAATGTTCCCCTAGTCATAGCACACTGACTGCCTTGTGGCCAACTTCATTAGCCTATTAAGTTGCATTTGGTAAAATCTTCAAAAGATGCCTTTGCCAACATATACACAACTTTTTTCTTGATTTTAAGACACTAACACTACTCCAATATGGATTCATTAAGAACGAATCCACGATTTATCCACTTTTAGATCTATATGAAAAACTATGTAAACCCTTTATGAAAGCAAAGAAGTCCGATCAGTTTATTTCGATATAACCTCAAGTTAATTGTATTTGTGGGAATTTTACACGATTCTAGGAAGTTATTTATCAAATAGACAACAATGTGTAGTGATCGACGTAGTATCTTCAAACTCTTCATTTGTTCATGTAGGAGTGCCACAGGGATCAGTACTGGGCCATCTACTTTTCATCGCCTATATAAAGAATCCTGTTAATGATAGAGAATTAAAAAATCCTTCGCCCTTCCAATTAACATTCAACAACACTCTCCTGTGTGAAGTCTCTTCCCATAAACATTTCAGTGTGTATACTAAACACCCTACAACTGAACAAATCATTTAAACGACGTCATATCCAACATCTCCAAAACTCTTGACCCTTTTCGAAGTTTCGTGTACAGACTCTCTAGAAAGTCATTCGAAATAATATTTCACCCTTCGCTTGTTTGACTATGCAGGTGTTCTACGTGACAGTTGTACAGAACAAGAGACTTTTGAGCTTGAGACATTTCAGCTTGATGCCTTAAGAATGGTAACCAGAACGTCACATACAATTATAGTCGAAGAATTTTGGTTCTTTTCGTTGAAAGAAGGACGTCACAAAATAAATATATTTTATAAAATGATAAACCGATCGCACTACCGAACCATATTCGCGTCAACAACAGCATGATATAAACAGTCCTGTCTCCATTCTACCATTTCGTCCTGGAATAATCTCACAGGTGATGATAAGCAAAGTTCAACCTTGAAGCAGTTCAAAGGTCTTCTATGCAAACAAAATTATCCGTCATTCCCTTGCATCTGTAATAACGTTCGGAAATAGTTGAAAAAGAGCCTTAAAATCGAACAAAAAAGCCAGTTGAACATGCGGCTCGACAATTGTCAAGGCGAGCTAGTTATATTTCACTCCTTAAATACGGAATATATAAAGTTGGTACTTAAGATGTAATCAATCAAGTCGAACATCATTCGTCTCGAAACTGTCGATTATGTTTTGGTAATCGAGTTTTATATATCCCGATGTACATAAAGAAGTACGAGGGCATTGAATCTCTCCTCGGACATCATTGAAGAGTAACCGCACTTCACAAAACGGAGCGCAGAATTCGACCTTTCCACGGTAGCACTGGTGGCGAATGTAGTCAACATGATGCTTGAATACGTTTGAAAGTGGAGACATTAATTAGACCAGACTGGTGTGTTTGATTCGATGGTTTAGGTCACTTGGGATCCCTGCAACGGCTTGGTAACGGACATATTTGGGTCTGAGAAAAGGCATTTTCAGCAGAAAAAAGGGCACACTAAGGAGGACAGCGAACACTTTTTGTTATTATACTGCTCTAAGTTTCTAGATCAAGACAAGAAACTATATTATTACTACCAAGTACTCACCGGGAGATTAAAACGCTGCTTCTTCAACATGGAAATATTCAATACAGTTCAGTTATTCATAAACCAATCCAATAGATTTATGTAAAAAGTTAAGTGTTTCATTCAATGGCGATACCGTGTATATTTGGTCTAGATTGATGATACTCACCATTTCATGTTGGTTCTACTTACCATAGCTTTATTTACCATCTACTTTTTGGTGATACTTGCAGTGTATATTGGGGTTTTAATTCATCGCCTTGATTGATGATATTTATTGTTTACTTGCTGCTTCTTGATTGATGATACTTATAATTTACTTACCATTTCTAGACTGATGGTACTGGTAGTACTTACGGTATCACGACTGATTATCTTTGACTGATGGTACTGGTAGTACTTACGGTATCACGACTGATTATCTTTGACTGATTTTCGATATCGTATCTAGTTAGTTTACTTACCAACTCTTGACTGATGATACCCAATAGTTACCCACTGTTTCTCCAGTCATTATCATTTACTTATTGTTTATTTTTGATGATACTGATTTTACTTTAGCAGCTTCGCAGTACCTCCACATGTCCGATTCCTTTCATTTCCCGTGTTAATTTCTAGACGTTCGACTTCATATCTCCTCTATCTTTAATTCGAGGTTTACATATGCTTACGTACTATGAACATCAGAAAACAGTATCGCTAACCACACTACATTCTTTTACATTCTTTTTGATATTTTTGACTAATTAATTGAGAGTAAACATTTTTACTTTGTAATTTTATATCAATATATAATTTATCATCGTCATTTCCGGTGTTTGCTGAGAAAGACCATCCGTGTATTTCATCGTGGTTTCCACTTGTCAGTGGTGCAGTAAGAATTTATAGACATACCGGCAGCCAAGTAAAATTTATTTAATGTTCTACAATTTTTACCGTTCTTAAAAACAAATATGCCATTTTATAACCTTAAACATTTTCTCGAATTGGTTTAATGATATTCCCTTGAGATGCCCAAATATGGGGATGAAACAATCTGTAAAGGATACCGAGATAATCCGTTCGTGGCTCAAGAAGCAGCTTCCACTACTGCTGTCTACCTGACTGGGGGCAGTCGTAGTTCTGTGAGTAACAAGTTGGCTCAGTTGGACTAATTAAGTAATAACTGTGTTTACGGTTAACCCACCGACCCTATGTTTTATCCGAAATCGTTGACCCTGATTTTGTTTGTATCATTTCCCAGGCCATATAATAACTTTGTCTTTTCGTGGTTTTCTTTGGAAAAATTCCAAGATTGGCATTTTGGTATTATTTTCAACGACCTTACTCAATAGTTAAGCTAGAAGTGTTACGAAATAGTTAATACAAACCCCACGAAATATTTTTCAAACGGCCCTATTTATTTTGGGCAAGTAACCGTAAACACATGCATTTCTTTTGTTGGCTAACCTGGAGGACCCCTGTTCGATCCGGGTGCTGGCCGAGAAATTTCAACGACATTTTCTGGTCTGGTTATCCCTTGTCAATGGTGCAGGGTGGGGGGGGTGCCTTTTTTGACAGTTGGAATAAGAGTATCGATTATTAAATTTTGTCTCTATAAGGCTGAAAGTGTCGATTTCGCGTGGCATTTAGACCACAAACTAACTTCTTCTTCTTCTTATGGGGCTTAACGTCCGCTTCCACCTCCTAGAACTCGGTAAATAAATTTTTTAAAGTTTAAACGTCAGATTAGATGTCCTTCCCTGCTCGATTTATCGTTCAACCGCATAATTGGTAGACTGAGTTGTCTCTGTCCAAACTTCAAGCAGGGGTTCTTCGGTGCCATTTATTATATCGTGTCTTCCCACTTTCAGTTTTCGTCCGTGGCATATGGGTATTTTATGAAAGCCGGTTTCAATTATAAGATCAATTTATAAGACCCAACAGCCTGAAAATCTCAACATCAGAGCGCGAATTATAATCATATTAGCATAAACGTGGAACTATAAACCTTTGATGTTATTAACTTTTATTGATAGCTGACGCTCTGTAATCTTTTTATTTTCTCTATTGCTTCTTAATTGTGACAACAATATTAACATCATTCCTTTGTGTACATCCATGTGTTCGGTCCGTCAAACTTTTATGACTAAAAGGATAAACTATATCGAAAGTTATAGTCAAGCATAAAATATTAGCTTAGTTATTGCCCTTGTCATTAAAACTTTACAATGTCTTTACAATATTTTTTTTTATTTCCCTTGTTTGGGGAAGTAGTATTGTTATACAGGTTATACATTTTCAGGTTCTATTTCAAAGTTGCTTGAATTGTTGACATTTCATAAGAATGTACATTATCGAAATTCGAATTTGTGCATCAATTATTTGTAGATTCATCTATAAAGTCTGGTAACTACTCGCGTTGTGCCTGAACTTTCTGTGATTCTAGGGAAATTTCGTTTCCAAACATTATATTAGTGGCAACAATTACAAACCGATCGAGCAACTAAGCTGCTAATAGACACCCGTTTCATTTCCATTTCCTGGCAACTTTTTTTTACTTATTTATGTTTGCCGACACATTAAACATATGTAGAATTTTCTACACTATCTTTACTACTTTGGTACACCTACAACACACCAGCGCTGCCCTAGTCCACCTGTAGTTCATCTTTTCTTTTTAGCACCCTGTAAAAATTAGTTCTTTATCGTATGTGTTGCACTTCACAAAACCGATCATTTCCAAAGTGATGCCATCAAGCGACCGCATTTACCAACCGATCTTTTTCGCATCTATGTGGTGGGTCTTTATTATTGAATGTAAGAAGTTAATTTTAAGCATTCGATCACGATCAACAGACGGTTGTTATGCTCACTTTCAGAGATGAAGTTTTGTATTGGATCTTGTTTGCACGCTTTCTCTTCTTGACAGAGACGATTTGCAATTTACAAAACAGTTTGAATTACATTAAAGGTGAAATCTAACCACTCAATATTTAGTTTTGACATTTTCAGAAAAGGTAAACAGATTATATCATCATATCTACACAGGGACTGAATCAAAGCTTCATCCTTTATCATCAGATGGACATTCAAAGCGTGAGATAATGATACAGACATATGTGATAGAAAGCTCAGTGTGTTTGCATGCTTACTTCATTTGGAGACGATGGCATCATACATTGCATTGTCCACTTTAACAGGAACCTGGCAAAACCCCCCTCATGCAAAAATTCATAGTCCTGGATCCACCCCTTCTAGATACATAAATCCAGTTTTTAAGAAATCCTCGCGTTAAGAATATGATCAATTCATTTCATATCGACTTTCATAGTCATAACTAAGACAAAGAAGATTACCCTGACTCTTCTGTTCCACAAATAACCTGAGTTTAACCTCGCATTTCAGAATCCGAAGCTAGCTGCAAACCTCTTTTTATTGGCTTTCATATACTAATAGATGACTATATAGAGAAGTTAATGTTTCTTTCGGCTGCAACAGGGTTTTTTTTCTACAAATTGCCTACATCATCTACGTTCCACTGAGAAAACATGTTACCAAAATGTACAACATCCCGACCTCAAAGGTGTCATCGAAATCATGAATGAAATTGTCAAAAAAACGACTTATTATGAGAAACGAAACTGAAAGCTCCTTTTACGCTCTCGCTGATTATAGGACTGAAGATCAATAGCTTTAAAGGTGGCTTTTTGATCCAAAAGCGATGACGGAATGTACCTAAGTCCTTTTCACCCTGGTCCCACCACTTTAAATCCCTAAAACTGCCATACTTTAATTGTCAAGTTTTGTACAAACTCATGATTTGGTAGACGTGTTGAGTTTAAACATAACGTGTTCATACTGAAAAGAACATTTTGTGTAAAAACTGAAACACTGTAATTGATATAAATCCGAAGCAAGGTCTCTTGATTTTCTACTTGAAAAATGTGATGAAGTGTCAACATTAAGAAGCTAATGCATCCATCTTTGTTTTTATAGACATGATGAATAGTTCAGCTACAACAACTAACTTTAAAACTATGGATCTGAGGTTGCACGCAATATTCGTGTATTATAGTCTGCTTTTAACCATGAAATTAAAAAAATGGAGATACTAATCAAGACTATGGTTTTTCATATTAATGTCTTCTATTTCAGGAGAAGTAACATCTACCCAACAACCTCAACTGCCTGGTAAGTGAAACAGTCTCTCAGCAGTTCGGTAGTTAAATTTCCAATTTATCTGTTAAATCAGGGAGATACACGGGGTAGATGGGTAGTTAATTTTATACTGAGGACGTTATTTGCACTGGAGTGTCTGTTTGGATGCCTTGTGTTCGAATCCCAGCATGGACAGAGAAGAAGATTTTTCATGACCTATGCTCATTTGTCAGAGATACCACCTGGCTTACTGGGAAAGCAGGCGTTGTCGATGATCACCCGTGAACACATTAGCATGAAAGTCAGTTCGGATTTCTTAGCCGAGATGTCGAAAAAATGTCTGTCCCAGAAACCTTGTGTTGTAGAATTTATACCCCCAGATGTAACCATACTAAATAAAGGTAATATTCGTAAATTAGTTTCACCCCCCCCCCCCTTTACTCGCAACACTTAATTCCATTATTCCATCATTTATAATGTATATATTTACAGTGATATCACGTACAGACGAAATAAAGGGCAGTTTAAGAATCATACAGGGGCCTTTTTCTGTGTATACTAAAAATCTAGAAGATAAATTATCGCCCGCCTATAAATATTTAGCAAATTCTTTTCAGTTTAAGGTGAGTTTAAAGTTTAGTTTCTAAATATTTCCCTTGTAAATTTGCAGATGCTCATTTTTATTATTTAGTTCAATGCAATGAGTGTATCGACTATTTCGTTTTGCACCACGCAAAGCCTTCGCATTTACCATTCGTTTATTTATCAAATCAAAACCATATATTATTGTATATATACCATTATTTTAAAACAGCATAAGCTTTGCATGAAAAAAAGGCAAGAATTCCCGACTGTATAACTGCGTCTGCAAGTATTCCATTAAAATTAGATTATAATCTCGTTTCATTTCCCCTTTGCGATACTTTGTAAAACAACATAAGAAATGAAACGAAACGAATTGGAGTTATTCTCCAGCCTTGTTTTGGGGGCTGGCTGGAATTCCGTGACCAAATGTGTTCCAAATCAAGACATTCACTCGTTTGCAACATAATGAACCACACCCTGTTTACACCCGGAAACCACAAATCGAAGGTGAAATTCTTGACGGAAATAAGTAATGGACAGATGTTGGATGGAACTGTAGTGTTTATATCTGTGTCACCGTTCCCGAGCGTGGTGGTATTTTGGGGTTGCCAACTGTCAGTGGTAGTAGTATCTTGTCAGCTTCCAAAAAGGGGTTCTGTTTATGGTAAAATAATTAATGTTATGAAAAAAAAAGATATAATTATTATAATTTCTGACTTCGGTATTCTATTTTTTCGCGATAAATACATGAAAGGCCATTTAAGAAAATTAGACAGAAACTATACTAGATTTTTTATAATGGCAATTGTCTGGTGTTTCCTGTTATGGATGTTCAATAACGTCACAGTGGTGCCAGGATAGAATCATTGATTTCAGTTTCAAATCACCTACAGACCATATCTGTACACTGACATAGTTGTTAAACTTTGGCTTTTTTCCAAGATGTTCATTAATTGTCAAATTAATTTTGTAGTGATAACAACTATCTTACACGAAACAAACCTGGTCCATTAGTCTAGAAAGACAATATAAACTATCTTTAAAAACAAGGACTCGCCACACATTGACTGCCAGTTAGTAATTAACTTATACAAATGAAGTATTAATGTTTTAAAGTTCCTTTAATTGGTCTAGACGAGCAGGCAATATGGCATTTTAAGAATGATAAATAAAACCATCGTCTTTCAAACTGTATTTAGTCAGTCACCCTTTGGTACTTGATAATTGCATGAAGATATGCCGATTAAAAACACTGTGGCCGAGTCCATTTGATTTATTAAACATGGGTAATTTAATTAAACAGTTATTTACAATGAATAGAAACGATGTGTTCTAAATCATAGAATCTACAATGCAAAATATATTAATGAAAACAATTGTGACACATCGACAATTAAAGAATAAAATATTGCTTCTTGGTTGAGTCTAAAACTTGGTGTTTCGTCCATTGTTGATCATTATAATGCCCAGGGGCCGATTGACATTTGATGATTAAATAGTTTTACTCTATTTGTTATGTAAGGATATGACAATATGTCACTCATGTCAGTGTATGTTTAATTCAACACGTATTTTGTACGAGAAATAATTAGGTAAATAAAATGTTGGCATTGATATGTTTGCCAAAATGGGAAAATTAACATTAGTTTTTAAAACATGAAACTCATAATGATTTGAAGAACCATTTCAGACTCTTGTAATATCTGAAGGACCAGACCGGTCACAATACACTAATAGAATTGAGCCTTGATATCGAATGGCCGACCATATGTTTATCTAGGTGTCAATCAGTAGCAAATCTTTGATCAGCAAAACAAAACAGTGTCAATGTCGAGATTCATTTGAAGTTATGCACAACAAACTGATCAAAATGAATTAGAAAGCCGTGATATTATAACAGAGACGCAATAAAAACCCACTCGTTTAAGACAAAATAATTTAAAATCTTGCAATTCAAAATGTAACAACATCAGATCGCGGCTGTAACACGTGCGAGTGATGTCTTCACTATTGCATAAACGCATCACAAATCAAATCTTTCAGACTCAAAAAATTGACTTTTATGTCAAAAACATGGCGATAATATGTGGCTTTAAAAAACAACCCACAGTTTGTTTTTTGAAAGACGTAACGTACTCCAAAATTTGATATATGTACATACATAATATAAGTCGCTATTGCGTTATATCAAGAAGGAATGAATATTAGGGTCACTGGAAAAGAGAGTGGCGAGGGATCCCACAAACAACCACGATTTGTGTGACTGCTACAGGGTGGAAACACCTGTTACTGGCTTCATTATTAACTTTGTGCCAACATTTCACGGTTACGTAATGTTTTTATGGTCTATTATGTGGGTTTTTGTTGATTGGCTTGTGGTGTCAGCCTACAAGCATACCAAAAATCACATTTCAGCAGTATTATATCTCTTCATCACTTCTGGTCAAAAAATCAGTGGTACATTTTCATTTGGTCCAAATAACTTGATTGAAAGCGTATCTGTATTGACAAAGATAAGGTGGGGTGTTTTTTTGGGGTGGGGGTGGGGGGTATATATAAATTTCTATTACAAAGTAGAAGAAGCATGCAAATTTGATACTTTAAGGACGTTACACTTTTAAGAATAGAACGTTTAATCTGTATTGACTTGTTTGCTAGAAGTCAGTCTGAGAGTGTTGGCCAGTTCCTCTCCGTCAATAAGATTCTCGTTGATTGATGGAATCAATATACTTTACATGTAAAATTACAGGAACCGGGATTAGAAATTAGATACAAGAGAAAAACTAAATACATTTATCATTATTCTATACTACAGATAGAACTATAAATAGACAAATCTTCAATCAAACCAATTCCTACGACTGTCCTGTAATTGGCTCTCAGCAGGCGTGATTTGATGAAACTTTACACGTTACTTTCTAGTTAGACATTGGACATTGTCGAAACTTTTTGTATATCCTACAAGCAATTCAGCTCCCTCAATCTGTCATTCAGACATTGTGGCTTAAACGTCCCATAGGGAATCGGGTTAAGAGTTAGTTTTATCGAATACAGAATCAACTTCGTGTTTCAGCTTACAACTTTTAACAAACGCTTACAAGTCATTCCAGACTCTAATTTACCCAAACCATTCAAAGAAGATGAATAGACTATTCGATCGGTTACAGAAACGTTTACGTCCATCTTACACAGAATTTGAAGTTGGCAACCGGGGCTCTTTACTATTTATTTCGTAAGGAAATGCATTAGAGATTACTGGACAATATGTATGAAAATTGAATGCTTACTGCAGACAACTCTTGTTGTGGAGTTAATTTGAATCTATTTGAGATAGGTGTCGAATTCTGTGATTACTGTCTGATAAGATAATAAATCAGTGTCCAGTTTCTACTTGATCATATTCCGATAAAATTTCCTTACTATTGTCTTGCAAATTGCAACAAATTGGAAGGTGGGCCAATTTAGCCAACAAACTTATTAGTGAAATAAAATTGACCTTCGGGTATATACAATTCAATAACTCAATATACATGTATACAAGAACTTTCTGTCTGACCCCTGTTTAGTACCCGTTCTATACACTCATCTTCGATTTAATTACATAGTTAGACATCTTAAGGAATGAAAACTTACTGTACATCATCTATGCCTCTCCCAAGTGTATCTCTTGCTAAAGAAAGTGTGAACATTTTTATGCAAAACACCGAAGTCTTTATACTGGAATTAATCTGGTTGGAACGTTACGGTAATGGACAACCAATCTCACAAAGGCCAAGCGAATACCATATTTTAAGTAAATGTATTATTTTTTTTTATTTTTTTTTCTTAAATGGTTTTATTTTTTTTTTGTTTTTTTTTGTGCTTACAGATGAATTCTATATTTGAAAATAGTGATTTTAAAACAAATTATAATAGTACAGAAATTATAATGTTGAGGTAAGTGGGAACTCTGGTATTGTCTTCAATCAAAAACTAGTGTGTGAGTTTCTGTTCAATTTTTACGTGTAAGATTTAGATATGAAACAGAGTTAGAGTTTATAAAGTTTTGGCAAGAAATAGCCTAAATTGTACCGAGAGTGCTGATAAGCGAAGTCTCGATTTTCAATCCTTCAAACGCCAGTCTCAGTGAATGCCGCTTATATTAGCGTTTAGAGCAGATATGTTGGCCATTGTTTAATGCACTCAATATCTAAGTCATCCGATGATCGAGAGCGTTGATTATGGGCTTGTCTCTATAATACCTGAAATTTGAAGCCAGAAAAGAGACCCACGTCAAGCATAATGCCTCTTTTACTTTTTATTGACATTGACTTCTGAGCAAAACATATATAATTTGTGATAGATCTGACTATAGTTAACCAGAGTAAACTCCCGAAAGTCCAGACTTTGCATAGATGTTTCTGTATTTGATCAGTCTGTATGTTTTACTCTAATGGTTTGTTTGTTTCAGTCGAGGTAGTGTTATAGTTAATTTTGTGATACATTTAAATGAACCAATAGCCGTCACCAACCAAACGATAGAGCGTGTCAAAGAGTTAATTTACCAAGGCATGGCAAATAGTTTAATGGTTATACAAGTTTCTAGTGTGAAAATTTTTGTCGATGGTAAGATATTATGTTGAATGTTTGATCGATTGTAATGGGGGGTATCTGGTTTTAAAAACTAGCCTTAGATTATCTTTATTGTTGTGCCATCAGACATGCATTAGAGTCAGCCAATGTCTTAAAATGTTCTTCTTAACGATCGCACTTGATTAGCTGCTTAGACGATGTTATCAGCACGTTCCTGATTATAAGACTATTAGCCCACAAATCGTGAAACATGCTATGAACAGCCCGCATTTAAAACTTAAATTGCCGGCGGCGTTGTCACATCAAAAAATAATCAGATTAAATCCCAATCATTTTTCGCTTTCAATTGATGGCCAATTTGACTTAGGAACTCTCAAAATTAAGACATACTAAAATATCAGGCACTGGCGTGACACACTATACTAATAAAGTATACTAGACATGGAGTTTATCGTCATCACTATTTCAGATGAGGTTAGCAGTTTAATAATTGTGTAATAAAGCTGAGTTGACCTTTTTATGCGTGACTCCAGCAGACATTGAGCTTGGTTTATGTCTCTTTCTTTTCAACTCGTCCAATGGCGCAATTCTTTTATAAAGAATAAAGTTCGGGAACATTTTCATGAAGTAGGACTACATCCCAATTTCAATAATTCTTTTGTATCATCTGAGAAACAACAAACAGTTGGATAGTTAGACTGCGGTGTAGTTTCTATTGTCTTAACCTGGTCCCGGGGTTGCATTAGGGGTATAAAAACCCGCGTTGAATTTAAATTTCGGGATGTTAAAGTCAATTGGGTCCATTGATGCAGGTGCACCAGGGTTAGTTTTAAAGGAATATCATAATAATATTGGTTCAAGAAGTTTAAATGAATTCCCCCCTTTCTTTTTCAGCTATTGCTGTTTTAACTACTCGTCCAACGCCACAAGGTATGCTATATAACCCATAGCATATTACTAATAAAGTAGACTAGAGTCTCTAATCCTATTATAGGCATCATTTTGGTTAATACCGTATGATGGTATGTCGCATCTGGGAGAATAAATACTAGCAAGTCGTATTATAAGAAGACAGATCGTTCTACCTCATAGATATAGCTATTTATTCAGAATATGTCTAAAAGACGGAAGCTGTCGTTAAGTTACAAATTATTTTTACTCACACTGAAGAGCGGTGGCGGGCGTTGTCAAGTGATCACGGTATATCTATCTTTCTTTAGTCGTATTACATATATAACCGTGGAATTAAAAATCACCATTTGGTCGTCTCAAAATGACCTAATTATTGCCTTGACAAGATAAATGAATACGTTTTAAGGGGAAACGGGTAGAAATAAAAAGTAGAAATAAAAAATAAGTCACGATTGTTTGTTCCGTCCTTACGTCGTATTGTCATTTTGAAAGTGTGGCTCCAGTATAATCGACAGCACACAGATAGAAGGTATTACTCAAGACTTGCAGACGGTTGTGTCCAGTTCAGATTTACAACAAAAGAAATGGAATGTACAATATATTAGTATTTCACCGTTCTTTTGATTACTTAACAGTCAATGTTCTTATTCCCTCGTTTGCATTTGGAGTATTTTGGAAAAACAATTTTAAAAAATGGATTTTAAGCGTTTGAAAAAACGTTATGTATTTTACTTTTGTCTGGACGCTTTAGTTGCTGGTGGTGGTGGGTGTCATTTTTTGTCCATAAAATGTGTTTAAGAAATGGTACGAAGTTATATCCTTTTTATCCACAGAAACCTGTGAGCCAATACGGTTGCCCCGGTGTGTGAATAAGACAGATTATACCTCTACTGCCTTCCCTAATTTGATGGGTCATGTGAGTCAGGACCATGCCCATGCTGTTATTGATCGTTATGAGGCACTCTTTAGAAAGACCTGTTACGGCTATTCCACAGATTTTTGGTGCAACGTGTTTGTTCCACCGTGTGTCCATGGTAAACCCCTTCCACCATGTAAAAAATACTGCCAAGGTGACTAGTATACATAAATTATTTATATTTTAATATACAGGCCTTATATTAGTTTATATATATCCACATTACAATTTATTTATACGTTGAAATCTATTGGCCAGAGCATACGACCGTCTGGCTGTTCTACATTTGTACTTTAGAAGAGTCTTCTACAGCCTCTATTTATGTATATAATGATTTTTTTAAATTTATTTATGTTCACAATTACAACAATCACAAATGAATAAAAAGGGATGTTCCTTGTTCGTTTAATACGCTTCTCTTTTAGCGTGCCTGGAACCAGTATAGCAGTAACAGAAACCAATTACATGGATGACATAAAACCATGATCAGTTATAAAGATATTAATCGAGAGTACACTTTTTTTTTGTTTATTTTACTTTACTTTTTTATTTTAGATGTTTTCAGTCATTGTAAAGGTGAATATCCGGGAAATGTCTCGTTTCCATTAAACTGTGACAACTTACCAGATTCTAATGACACGGATGTTTGTCGCCAGAACCCTTACTCAGGTATGAATTTCATGTCGATATATATGTTAGGCGAGATCGTAAACTTAGTACTTCCGGTAGTTGTAGATTTCAGAAATTGTAGATCGAATTTTGCAATCAAAAACATTTAACTTCGCTTAAAGTAAAGCATACTTTTGTTGAGACCGTAGCCCGTTATTGTACGTGTCTCTTATACTTATATTGGAAAAAAGTTTTCTACGTTTTCGATCAGCTTGATTTTGTATTTTGTGCATACAGCAGGTGATTTGGGGACAAAGTTTCAGGTCTGAAATATACAGCAAGCGGGGCTCAAGAAATCGATCCATAATACGCCTACATGTAAAATATGCCACTGTGATTTTCTTTAATTTAATTTTCTTTGATGCCCATTGATTTTTGTACACCATGCTTCCAATTTCATTCTCTATAAACATTCCTCATCATTGTTCTAATAATAGATAATAATTTCATTTGTCGACTTCAGATATTCATTAAGTTGTTTTTGCAGTAGTAAATGATTACAATTCTATTCTCCTTTTCATAGAATCGAGCTAATAATTAAGACGAATTAATTGCGGTGAGATTGCATTTATATACTCCAACGTAATAACGTTAGAAAACTCACACGCAATCAGATGATAGCAGACTATCGTCAATTGATCTTTAATTCTGCTATGAATTTCCTGATCTGTTACATGGAGTAATTGAAACTTTTAAGAATTGTTATAATGGGGCTAGGTTTGTTAGATATGGTTATAAAATCTGGTTCTAGATGTCTGACTTATCGCACACTAAAGTTAAAAGAAAATCAGTTTTGGGGCAGTATTGATATTAACTTCAGAACTCCGAATAATTTTTGTGAACATGTATAATGGTCATGAATGATTGTGTTTAACAAAACATTTAATATGATAGTATTCAATGCGAAATGGTGATTTCTTTTCTAATTCGGGCTATAATCTCTATTAGAATTTATTTTTGTGAATTAACTTGTGTTAATAAAGGAACAATATTGTCTGAGACTATCTTATTTTAAGATTCCCAGAGGAACTGGTTCTATTTATGTTTCCAATGAATAGCTTGTGTTATTTTTATTGAGACTATATAGAAATGCCATTTATATAGCAGACAGGGTCACGTTTTGATATTTTACTTAATTAATTAAGATGCACGAGTATTAATATGATACACAAGAGAATACTATCTATATAATATTTGTGTGTTTCTATAGTTTCCTTACACCTGGTCTACCACTAACATGTTTAAATAATGACAAGTAACTCGTTTAAATATGCTGCTATACATATGGTACATAACTTACTGTAACTAGGGATAAAGTTGCAGTTTGTTTATAATATGCTTTTATAAACATAATTGTAGAACTGTAACTAAGATTAATCATACAAATGCACAAGCTAAATCTGCATATTTTAGGTCTTTCTCTAGGCCTGAAATAATATCTGAATTATTAATTAGACATTAATTAACCTATCCAGACCATAATGAATTCTGGATGCTTTCGCTACCCAGCAATATTTAGTGGATTGGAATACATTTTCTGAAGGGTGGTTAAACGTAAAAATGGGTAATCGAGACTTCTTTTTATCGTACCAACTTTAGTTGATTGGGGCTAGCCTAAAATTCAAAAGCTAATAAATATCTCGGTTCAGAGTGGAACAGTTTGACTGAAATTTTTATACGCCCACATTTTCATGTGGACGTATATTGTCGTCGCCCCTGTTCGTCCGTCCGTCCGTCCGTCCGTCCGTCCACAATTGTTTGTGAACAGTCTACAGGTCACAATTTTTATTCGATTTCAATGAAACTTAAAATATAGGTTTATCACCCTAAGATCTCGGTTCCTTTCGATATTGGCATGTATCGGACTGTAACTTCATGGGTTATGGCCCCTGATTGTACGAAAAATCACGTTTTTTAGCTTGTGAACAGTGTAGAGGTCACAATTTTGAACCGATTTGGATGAAACTTGAAATGCATGTTTATAAACCAAAGATCTTGGTTCCTGTCGATATTTGCGCCAATTGGATCGTAACTTCCTGAATTATGGCCCCTGATTGTCCGAAAAATCGCCCTTTTTAGCTTGTGGTCCCTCTGGAGGTCAAAATTGTTATCCGATTTAAAAAACCGTTTGATTATATCACCGTTCCATGGTTATGAAGGTTGAATTCGAATTTCGTCAAAATCGGACCAAAATTGACGGACAAAATGGCCGCCATTTGTACGCGAATAGTGTGAAAATATGTTATATCAAGGTTGTGAACAGTGTAGAGGTCACAATTTTGAACCGATTTGGATGAAACTTGAAATGCATGTTTAGAACCCAAAGATCTTGGTTCCTTTCGATATTTGCGCCAATCGGATCGTAACTTCCTGAATTATGACCCCTGATTGTCCGAAAAATCGCCCTTTTTAGCTTGTGGTCCCTCTGGAGGTCAAAATTGTTATCCGATTTAAAAAAACGTTTGATTATATCACCGTTCCATGGTTATGAAGGTTGAGTTCAAATTTTGTGAAAATTGGACCAAAATTGACGGACAAAATGGCCGCCATTTGTACGCGAATAGTGTGAAAATATGTTATATCAAGGTTGTGGACCTTATAGAGGTCACAATTTTGAACTGTTTGGATGAAACTTGACATGTATGTTTATAACCGAAAGATCTTGGTTCCTTTTCATATTTGCGCCCATCGGATCGTAACTTCCTGAATTATGGCCCCTGATTGTCCGAAAAATTGCCCTTTTTAGCTTGTGGTCCCTCTGGAGGTCAAAATTATTATCCGATTTAAAAAAACGTTTGACTATATATCCGTTAGATGGTAATGAAGAGAGAGTTTGAATCACTTGAAAATCGGACTAGAATTGACGGACAAAATGGCCACCGTTTGTACACGAATAGTGTGAAAATATGTTATATCAAGGTTGTGGACCCTATAGAGGTCACAATTTTGAATCGATTTTGATGAAACTTGACATGTATGTTTATAACCCAAAGATCTTGGTTCCTTTCGATATTTGCGCCCACCGGATCGTAACTTCCTGAATTATGGCCCCTGATTGTCCGAAAAATTGCCCTTTTTAGCTTGTGGTCCCTCTGGAGGTCAAAATTATTATCCGATTTAAAAAAACGTTTGACTATATCACCGTTACATGGTAATGAAGAGAGAGTTTGAATTACGTGAAAATCTGACTAGAATTGACGGACAAAATGGCTACCGTTTGTACACGAATAGTGTGAAAATATGTTATATCAAGGTTGTGGACCCTATAGAGGTCACAATTTTGAATCGATTTTGATGAAACTTGACATGTATGTTTATAACCCAAAGATCTTGGTTCCTTTCGATATTTGCGCCCACCGGATCGTAACTTCCTGAATTATGGCCCCTGATTGTCCGAAAAATTGCCCTTTTTAGCTTGTGGTCCCTCTGGAGGTCAAAATTATTATCCGATTTAAAAAAACGTTTGACTATATCACCGTTACATGGTAATGAAGAGAGAGTTTGAATTACGTGAAAATCGGACTAGAATTGACGGACAAAATGGCCGCCGTTTGTACACGAATAGTGTGAAAATATGTTATATCAAGGTTGTGGACCCTATAGAGGTCACAATTTTGAATCGATTTTGATGAAACTTGACATGTATGTTTATAACCCAAAGATCTTGGTTCCTTTCGATATTTGCGCCCATCGGGTCATTACTTCCTGAATTATGTCCCCTGATTGTACGAAAAATCACCCTTTTTAGCTTGTTGTGCCTCTGGAGGTCACAATTATTATCTGATTTAAAAAAAAAAGTTTGATTATAAAAACCAAACAAATTCTAATGATTTTCTGATAATTCCTTAATATGCAACAACTCTTGTTGACTGCCCGGATGATTTGGCTGCTGTGTGGGCGTATGTTTCGTTGCCTGGCAACCTATTTTCATTTATAGCAAGGACTGTCAACTCTTTATATAATCTCCCATTTTTATACGCCCACATTTTCATGTGGACGTATTATGTCGTCGCCCCTGTCCGTCCGGACGTCCGTCCACAATTTGTTTGTGGACTCTCTACAGGTCACAATTCTTATCCGATTTTGACGAAACTTGAAATATAGGTTTATCCCCAACAGATCTCGGCTGCTTTCGATATTGGCATGTATCGGATCAAAACTTCATGGATTTTGATGAAACTTGACATGCGAATACTGTTTAAAAAAATGGTATATCATGGTTGTGGACCCAGTATAGGTCACAATTTTAATTCGATTTTGATGAGGAACTTTGAGTTCTAATTTCGTGAACATCGTACCAAAATTGCCGGACGAAATGGTCGCCGTTTGTACGCGAATAGTGTAAAAATACGGTATATCATGGTTGTGAACTCTCTACAGGTCACAATTCTTGTCTGATATTGATGAAAAGTCACATTTCTAGGTTGTGTACCGTCACACCATAATCATTGTCGGCTTCGAATTTCATGAATATCAGACTGAAACTGACCAACTAAATGGCTGCTCCCAATACAGTATGAAATACAGGACTTAATGATGTAGGAAAAATCACTTTCGGTATTGCTTGTTCTCTATCCTATCTTTCCCCTTTAGTGTCGCAGTTTGTATATGCTGCAATAAACAGTACCTTGGTATCTGCGCTTTGAACATGCTTAGTCATGGAAACAGCACATCATAAATAGACTATTATTATTATCTTTATGGGGCTTGAGTGTCAGAAAGATCTATCGTATGCGCTTTAGAACGTATGGTCTATCATTGAGTCAAGTGTCGTATTTTCCATTCTACACTATATCGGCCCTTATACGTGACAAGCTCGCCCATCTTACCTCATGGTGTAGACCTCACTGCCTGGCAGTTATAAACGATAGAAAATCTAAAAAGAAATGCGAATATGGTCTCATTTGAATTAGATTGACACTACTACTTGAAGATTAAGGTGATGCTATATCCGGTAAAATTTTCTCTGAAGTATGATTTCAGCCACATTGACTGGTTAAAACCAATATTTCCCTAGACTGAAATACTAGGAGTAAGTATAGTGACCTAGGATAATTGAGATTCCAGAACTGTAATAAATAACGTAAATAAATAAATAGCATATAAATGTCCTGCAAACTCGATGCAGTTAGTTACATTTAACAACACTGACGTTTACTGATACTAAATAAAATCCGTCGGAATAAGCACTTCAGAAACTTTAAAACATTCATCTCAATAGTTAACAACCCTATTTCATTTTAAATTGCAATAAAATGGATATCACACACAAAATGGAAGAATACTACCTGTTATATCCACGAAAATTGCCCAGTATATGAGACAAGCTCTCATCATATTGATATGAAATGAAATGAAATGGGGTTTAACGTCCTACTGTTCTACTCTGAACTGGGCTACTGAAGACGGGTATACGACATACAATGTGCCATGAGTGAAAATTTTCCCGGACATTGGCACTACGACCTAATCTTATGTCGAATTCCAACTGTCCGTGCCAGGCATCACTGACAAGAGGGGACCACGCCGGAAAATCTGGATGAACTTTCTCGGTCAATGCAGGTTAGCGAGCCAGCGTCTTACTAACTCCTAAGCGTTGACTCCCACAATTCTGAGAAATTGTAATTTGGCAGAATTCGAACGAATCTTCAAGTTGAGTATATGTATGGCGTAATAAACTTTATGACGTTATAAACTTTTTCCAAATAGTTGCAAAATATTTAGTTGATAAATATTTAGTTTATTTTTTATAATTACAGCAGGACAATGTATTGAAATACAGTCTGATGTTTGCAAACAAGAAGGAAGGAAAATGACTACATTCCCAAATTTGATTGGTGATATCGTCGAATCAGAAACCACACTTATAGTAGAATTGCTGAAGGGAATTCAAACTATGACCCACTGTTACAGACATACCATGACGTTTGCTTGTTCAGCATTTTTACCAAAGTGTAGCAACAATCCGGTGGTACCATATCATTATATTCCACCCTGTAGAAGTTTATGTCAAAGTAAGCCACAGTATTATAAATGTATGATTTAATCAGGCAACCCAAATCGTTGGGACAAAAGGTAGACCCAATAAATGATATTAAGATACTACATCCTTTCTCGGGTCAACCTTTTGCCAGTGGAATGTCGGATATCTGAATTCTAGATACACCCATCAAAGAATATAAAAGTACCATACCCTTCCTCGTGTCCATCGGTTCCCAAAACTTAGAATTGAAGATGCATTATGTCAGATTTAGATAAAGAGCTGGTCTTCCTACCTGTTATAATTCAAAATTAATATATTAATATCTTCATTCAAATTACTTTATTCTGAGGAAAGTTATCGCTGTTTAACTTTTTGACAAAATGTGGCATAGATTGTTTATTATCGTAGCAAAATCGTTAGATGATTTATATAATATTTGAAGTCAAAATGAAAACGTACAATAGGGAGATTTAGCTTTTACATAATGTATCTTTAAGTGATTTCTTAATCTGATAAGTATATTCGTTTTGATTTGATACGGTGTGTTGGTGGCATAATGGAACGTTCTGAGTTGTTTCCAGGCAGATTGTTAACTTTTCCCACGTAATACGGTATTTATTTATTTGTTTAGCTTTCCAAGAGGCATATCAGACATTACAATAGAAATGATAATTTAAAGTCACGTGATAATAAGATGAGAATGTTTTGATGAGTAATGATGTCATGAATGATCAGCCTCCTGGGGATAACCCATAAAACCTGGTTGAATTAAAACTTGGGTATGTTGTGTTATCAGTAAATAATTGCTTAGCGTCCCTTTCATTATGTTTTCCTTGTAGCTTTCAGGGATAGGTGTGAACTGTTTATGGAAATATTTAACCATGCCTGGCCTAAGGATTTAAACTGTACATCATTACCAGATTCCCCGGATACTAACGTTTGCATTGGTTATAAGGAAGCTCACGAACCACCAAAAATTGATGGTATGTTAGTTTCAAAAATTATTTAATTTACGACTTAGAATATAAATTTATTGGTTTATCTGAACTTTGTGCCACGGTTGACACCACAATGATCAACACTAAAATGTATGACTGGAGACTCTTTTTGGGAGTAGTGAGGCGAAACATCACCTTAATATGTATTTTAATTTCGTTGGAGCTGAGTTGCAACCTTATATACAAATTGTGGGGGTGTCGTAAACGCAATTGAGACTATTTATGACCTGGGATTTTTTTGGGGGGAAGGTGTGACGACACATCACCTTAATAAATATGCATTTCAATTTCGTTGGAGCTGAGTTGGACCCATAGATACAAATTGTGGGGGCTGTCGTACACGGAGCTTATTTGTGGTAATGATGCCTGGTAGGTTCGCGACAGCTATTCAACTTGATATTCGTTTTATTTCGGTTGGTCTCGTTGGTCTACTAACCGGCATAGATTTAACCTTTCCATATGACAAGGGGTGTAGTCTCCAGCATATCCTCGCGTGTTTTAACACCGTAATCTGGTTTCCTTCCATCTAATGACCCATACTCACAAGCAAAAGAATGAAATAAAAAAATAACATGTCAGTCCAGAAATGGCTAAGTTAATCTTGAGTAGATGTTATACCCCCATAAAATGAAAATTAATTATTATACGGCGGGAATGGAGGGGCAAGTGTAACAGTGAGTCTGGATAGCCACTTATTGAAGATACATATACGAATTAAGACTATTCTTTTTAGATGTGGGCACAACTAAACAGCTGTATGAATAATCTGTGCTTAGATTTAATGTGTAATTGGCACCCGTATTCGAGGTTAGACCGCGATAGAATGTCATGTAGAAAATGCCATGTCCAACAATAACTATAATTTGTTCTTAACCATATAGTTTGTGTATATTTAAGCTATTTGTCGTCTGCCCCAAAGCAATCAATGTAAATTAATACCACGAAGCAGACGTTCTCGCTTTTGTATTCAAACATCGATAAAACATCAATATATGTAATCTTGTGGACACCCAATCACAGCCAGAGATGATTCCTACCTTACGGTTTAAAGATATGTTTTTATAAAACTTCTTTCAGAAGCACACTATTAAACCTATTGACTCGTCAATACTCCACATCTAAATATTAGGATCGGCTATTCCTATCCAAGCTTTCTATTGATTTTGGATAATCCCTTAATGACAAAAAATATATCATCAACAAATATAAATAGAAATGTTTATACCGTTGATCGGATTATAAAAAAGGGTTAATGAGCACTGGTACAGATAGGTATGTATATATAGACAATTTTAATATGAAAAATAAAATCAACAATGCACTAGATCTCAAAGGACATTCATGTTCCTGTGTAGGTAGAGTTTCTAAAATAGAAAATGTCTTTCAAAAATAATAAAACGCTAAAACTATAATAATCACATTAGCGAGAAAATCAAAATCATTGGTTAAAACTGCGTCTGAATCAAAGGGTAATGTGAAATGAATCAATATGCTACGAGCATTTAAATCTCCGTGTTGGTTTTTAATCCCTTTTTTTGTTTGATATTCAGTTCTATGAGTGCGATAAACTGTCTTTTAATACAGACGTATAACGGAGATCACAGAAAACAATAACAGCTTTCGCGGCTTCTTTGATGATCTACAAAGTACAGTTGATATTCCAATCAACGGTCTTAATTCCCCGAGCTGTTAGGTTCTTATTAATTTATGATTAATCCGCTAACTGAACGGATAATGTTCTTCTTTATGAAAACGCACCATGTATTTATGTGACCGAGATTTGCGGATGTTCCATCAGAGAAAAGGGACCAATGCCCCTATGTTTTCCAAGATTTCTAAAGGAGGATTGATAAAGAAAATCGGTTATAAAGAACATTTAAATTCAAAGACCATAAATTCTAAATATAATCTTGAATACTCCCCCCCCCCTCCAACTTCAAAAGTTATAATGAATTACTACGTTTTGATTTTGAACACATTATCACCAGATAGTTGATTAAATAGGACGTGTAAAGTTACAGCGTATTAAACAATAAACATTTGGTCTCTGTGACGTCACACGCGCTTGTGAAATTCTAAGGTTTAGGTAACTGACAAAATGGTTAGGTGTAGCTGTATTTTCAGTACAATATTTCGAGCTGAATCTTTTTTGGACAAGGTTTACAGTATATTTCGTCACGTTTTGGAATTTGATTTGCATGCAAACTCATCTGCGTCGTTAACGAGTGCATTTATAAGGTCAATAACATTACACCATATTTTGAGTATGATGCATATTTTGACTTTGAATGTTGTATCACGGTTGACAAATTGACGATATCTGATTAACAGAATTGTTTAAAACTATGTTAAATATGTGTGTAACATGACATATATAAAGACATCGACCTCGTAAATCATGTATTCTTGGCTGTTTGCCAAAAATATTTACCAGAAGGGGCGAGAACAGAACTGTGGGTGTTTGAAAATATAGTGGGCCATGTACGTTATGTTCTTTATACACCACTCGAAATGAGACTCTGGGGAATATAAAATGGGAAAGGAGTAAATCTAATGTTGAAAAATAATTTGCTTTGTCAAACATGTTCCACGAATTAATTCTATTCAAAACACTTTAATCAACTTTTCATTAGAAATCAATTTGTCGTCTGTGATTTGAACATGTTTTGGTCTACTCACCAAAACAATTCTGCTCGTTCTTCTTTGATTGAAAAGATCAATATAGATTGTATCCCGTGTAATAGAATGTCTTGAAGTGGCATCACATTTTCAAAGAGGCATTGTCACTCCCGCGTGCGTAACAAGGGGATCACCTCTCACCATTTAAATAAATGTAAACCATATGGTATTGTACAAGTGTAATTCTTGTTTAGTTTCTTGAATGCTCGTAGATGAATAAATGAAGACGCGAATCTTGTTGATAGTTATTATTTCTATATTCTTAGTTAACAATTTATAAACATGAATTTCAGCACAATAATTATTTAACAAATATTGGTATAAGCGTTTAATGCTATATAAGCTCCAATATGTATATGGGAATTGACGTAAACGTGTGTCTCAAATTGTCCAAATACAGATACCTAAAGTTGATTTCCTTATGGCGGTGTGCATTAATCTAATAAATCTATCGTCTGTACAAACAATATACCTAAAACGCCCGTAGATGTTAATTACAATATATAAGATCAAATTGAAGTGTAAATCAAAAAATACTGCAGACAAGCGATCAAGGAAATATTTAAGACACTATGAAATATATATAAATGGGGGGGGGGGGTAATTACCGCGACCTATTAAACATTTACTATTGGGTTAAAATTCACCCTACTGCAATATAATATAAGAGTTATCATTATCTTTATTTTGTTAAAATATAGAAACGTGTAGTCCAGTCCCTTTAATACTTACGTAAACATTACATTAAGTTGTTCGTCACAATATATTCAAGGACGGCTTTATAGAATACAATTACTGTACTCCACAGATCTGTGTCTTGTGTATTTGCTGTTCAATTACTAAATGTCATAGAACCAATAGATCAAATTTATGTAATAGAATAAAACATTAATGGCGTGTCTAAATTACAACATGGTTGTCTGCTTAGTGACGCTGATATTGCAACGGGTATATGCCATTATATATATATATACATACATACAGGGCCGGGATAACCTTTTGGAGTCCCAGGGTGGGGGATCAGCTACATAAAAAAATGTAAAATAACAATTTTATGAGAAAGGGCCACGATTGTGTGCTTTATTTATCATCAGGTAGTGTTGTGGGATGGGCTTCTAAAAAGCGAGATAAAGATATAGACATGTGATATCACAATGAATGCTTTGCATCAATGAAATTGAATCAGTGTGATCCTATTAATTCATGATAAAAAATGACGTCAAACAGGGTGTTGGATGTTTCTCTTTACAAAGCAATGGTGACATAACAGAGGCGGATCAAGGCTCTGATGGGCCGTAGACATCTCCACCAGTTGGACGTAGTTTTAGCCGCTTTTTTCAACTTCAAGTTTTTTTCTACTCTCTTTTCTCCCATCCACACGCTTGCCTTTGGGCCATATCAACAGCAAACCAGTCTAGGTTGAAATGGCGCGGCCTTCACTTAATGAAAGAAAGACAAAAAAAGATATATTGTCTAGTTCGGTGTGGTGTGTCTATGGTGTGTGCGGGGTCCTGGGCCTGACTAGAATTGCGTAGCCCCTAACATGGCGAAAATATTATTTCATATCTTTTTGAATGACATGCATGCGTAATACACAATTAAACTGTCAGTAATACAAGAATAATTACATAATATCTGATCACATACAGGTCCAGGGTAACAAAAGATAGGGGGCCTCTAGAAAATTTTGAAATTTGTCAATTCCGGGAGCGTCTCTCCTAGCATTCCAAATTCGAACATAAAACCCTTTAAAATACATGATTCTCGACCGAACAGAGAGCAATTGCATATCTATCTTTTAAAAATGAATAAACTAGTAAAAAGGTGGAAAACTTTTATCATTAGGGTATTTTACATTATTTTATTCACTGAACTACGCTTACGACGAACCTCACTCGGTTGTATCTGCTGTTCATTACGAAGGAAAAAGTACTTTACTACAAGTGACAAAAATTACAGTTTGAAGAAAGTAGGAAAAGAAAAGTATCGACTTACATGTATATCTTTAGAAATTTCGTTTGTCTTACAGCCGGGCCCGTAGCACCCCTCCCCCCGCCAAAAAAATCGAATTAACCCCCAAAAATATTTCTCCCAAAATAGTAATTTCTTAGGAGTGTTCTTATCCGGCCACATCCTCAGCCCCTCCAAAACATTCCGTAGCCCCCCCCCCCCAAAAAAAAAACATTCCGTAGCCCCCCAAGTTTTATGAGCTGGCTACGTCCAAACAGTCCCACAAAAAGCTCAGCTGATCGAGCTGCCTGGGGCCCACCAGAGCCTTGATCCGCCTCTGGGGTAAGGTAACATTTGTATACCCCGGTACCCGGATTCTGGCGCCGCTAGATCGATTACCGTGAAACTCATCTGGAATTTTTTCTCTTTTTGCCATGAAGCGCGGCGCTTTGGGTGTGTGCATATATAGACGGATAGAAGGTCAGATTCCTGTGGTGTCACCCATCGTGTGGACCTTCTTCCCTCATAGTGAGCGGCCAACACAAAATATTTTATGGGTCCTATTTTTTCCCTGAGCCCTAGGTAGCTGCCTACACCTGCCTATTGGCTAAATCCGTCCCTGTGACATAAGCATTTTTAATTGTCAATTTTTTTTAACGGTAACCTGCCCCCACCCCCAGCGACGAATGAACATAAATCATAAAAGTGACTGAAAAAATCAGATTATATCCGGTCCACAACAGAACACTTAGAAACTAAAATCAGATGCACATGGTTTATTGGATCGACTGAACAGTTGGCGTCGAGTAGACGGCATCCACTATCAACTTTTTACAATATTCAAAACCTGTTTGAACAAATTTATAAATGTGAATCAGATAGATAGATTTTTTACATCTGCATTCATATCAATCAATAGTCGTTGTGAATTAACTTAGCGTCATCATGCTTGATCAGGGGAAAATAGAAGCTGGCATTTTATCATGCCATTTAAATGGCGTATACTTATATTTTCTGGTAATGAAATGAAATGAAATGGGGTTTAACGTCATACTGTTCTGCTCCTAAACTGGGCTAATGAAGACGGGCATACGTCATACATTTTGCTCGAGCACCAGAGCTATGGCCTACTCTTATATCGAATTACAACTGTCAAGGGACCTTTTACTTGCACGCCTATGTGTACACGGACCTCGGTCTTTCGTACCATCCGTACAACTAGACAGATGTTCTTTTCAGGCACTCCATCCTAACGAGCATATTTTCTGGAACATTTAATAGTCGAAAATATTGAGTTAGCGGTTTAGTTCCTTTAACACTAGTTTACAGGAAACGATCTACAGACGATATCTTTTTCGAAAAGATTTTGGTAACCCCGTTCATGCACTTCATAAAATATTACCAGACCTTTCAATATTAGAATTATAAAAACAGTGGCTCTTCTCCGTTGATGTTGAACTATATGTCGATATAATTTGATGTTTCTTTATTTGAATTCTATATAACATGGTGTTGTATCTATATTTTAGATTGTAAAATCGGAGAATTAAAATGTGATGAAACTGTATGTATCCCACAAAATTGGGTCTGTGATGGTTATCAAGATTGTGCTGATAATCAAGATGAGAAACACTGTGGTATGTTATATGTTATATATTAGACACGTTTTGTGGAAACAAGGCTTACTTATGGAATCGTATAAGGGTCAATATCGCGATGAATGCCACCGTATCAGGTGTGTAATATGTCAACATGCGATATCATTGCGATGATTTCACCTCTGAAAAGATAATTTTTGCCGAGTTATTAGAATCAACGCACAAGATCGTGGTATCTATTGCACTATTCCAATGGTTTTTATTATACCAAGCTGGCGAAATGTCTGTCATTTGATTGCGTTTAAAAAAATGAAAATCTAATGGTTACCAAAGCCTTCGCCTTTGCCAAGTTTTATAATGTATGAGATAAGGAAGTCATTGCTCGATTTCTAATCATATTATTTTCCCCGATCTTGATCTGTAGGACATCATCCAGCCGATGAACGTAATTAATTTGAAATATATCAAGATCAAAATAATCTTAGACTCTCTTAATCATCAAAAATTCCACGATCGACATTAAATGATTCGGACAAATCAGAAATTGGCTTATGAGAGGCTCGACAATGTTGCATAGTTGACACATAGTCTAATTTAAACAGACCGCTATAATTGTATATACTCAAGCACACCAAATCGATTTGTTTTTGTTTTACTAACCAAAGAATTAAAGCTTCATTTTTAATTCCTGGAAAGTTTAAGTAAACACAAATGGCATTTCCTGTACAAGAAGATCGGAGAATTAGTTTGAGGATATATTCGTACTGATCTGCATAATCGTAAATCGTAATGTCGTCATGGATTTGTCCCATCAATGATTTATATGTTCTGTTATAAGGAAGGAAGCATTTACTTTATCTTTGGTATTTAAAAGACAATATATTTTGATTAGGTTTTATTTTAAGTTAAAACTGACAAGCTTTTATCTTAATGCTGATTATGATAATATCATCTTAATATTTTAAACTTTATTATTGGACAGTTTCTTAATACTAATTAGACATTATCAATTATTCAAGAAACCATACTGTGATATTTCAGCATTAAAAATGCTTTATTTCTTCCAATATAGGTCCAAAGATTAATATTAATGAAAGTTGTGATGTTAAGAACACTTCCGAGTTAATACGTTCTTCATATCCGTGATAAACATGCTAAAATAAACTTTTAATATAGAGTTTCAGGCTATTAAAACCATTTGGACGCAAAAGTTATTCGAATCATCCCATTATGAGTCTCGGACAATCTGATTGAACACATATCCTATTTCAAAATTTCGTATTACTTGTCTTCATTACACTAGGGTCTCAAAGAATTGTTATCGTTGACGTGTTCTGGTTGGGGTTAGCCAATGAAACTGTCTGTTACGGCGAGAGTTTGGTCATGGGGTGCACGGAACTGTTGGGAAACCACAACGCTAATTGATTAATCAATGTCTGGCATCATAGGGTCAAAAGTCACCCGTTTGACCACAAAAGAGACCTTGCCAGATCTCCATGTAGTGTAGACCATCGAAAGTATAAAAAAAAAACTAAACGGAATAAATATAGATCTGTATTTTAATCAGATTGAGTCTTGGACAAATAAAATAATAATACATTTTAACACGAGCCAGGCATACCTCATAATAGTTTTGCTATAGTTTTTGCACGAACCAGTCATTCATGGAGGTTTATTTGCAGAATAAATTTTACAGACTAAAGTTTCAATTTGATTAAAATACAGATTTATATTTCGTTTCGTTCTTTTATACTTTCGATAACCTACACTACGTGAAAATCTGACCGGTTGTTGCAATAGGTAACGTCAGAAGTCATACGAGCGGCATTTGACATGATGACGTTAGACATTTGATTAAATTTAACTACCAACAATGATGTTACTAGTGGATTACCCACAGTTTCGTGCAAAACACACCTAAAGCTCACCGTAACAGATCCTTTCATTCCAGATCCTAGTGTAGTAAAGACAAGTAAAGCAAAATAATGAACTTTAAAAAAACGAAACGAAATAGGATCGGTGTTTCAATCTGAAACTGAATTAAATTGCTGTAGGGTTAAACATGGATTTTCTACACTAAAAACCAACAGGTCGCATCTTTAATCTGACAGAATTCGCCTATATACTTCTTTTACATTTTAGCTACATGCGCACCAAATGAATTTAGTTGTTCACCAGCTTCCACCCAGTGTATACCAACAACATCTGTATGTGACGGTATCATTGATTGTTATGAAGGCGTCGACGAGTCAGAATGTGGTGAGTGCAGGGTTTTTATTTGCATTGATCTGAATGATAAAAACAAAGAAGCATCTTCAGAGCTGCCCTTTTAGGCCATATATATCCACCAGACTCCACCAGCCTCTACCAGTCATAATTGCTTCAGTCTTCTTCGTTCTTTTTGGTTGATTAGTTTGGCTGATGTGTCTATTTGAATATTTCTAATATTTTCAGCTAAGCTCATAGTCGATGAGAATCATTATAGATTAGAAGTTTTAAATAGAAACAATGATTCGTGGGAAGAGGTATGTGCTGATGGATGGAACAGGACACACAGTCAGATTGTCTGTAAACAATTGGGATATAAGTAAGTTATTGTCATCCCTTAAATTTAAAAAGAAAAGCAATAAATTATGTGTATCAGTATTTTCTTCAATTGGCACAATTTCGTGCAAGAAATAAACATTCTAGTGATTAAGACAATGTATTCAAAATCAACAATTTTCTAATAGCATGAAGTATTGTGGACACAAATGGGCTTAATCATCAAGATGGTTGTCACTGGGACGGTTGGCGATGGGATTGTTGCTACTGCCGTTAGTACTGCACTTAGTAATGATACGATTGCTGCTTCTGGAGTTGCTGTTGTTAATCCGAATCGAAGCAAAACACGATGCAAAATGATATTTCCCACACGAAAGCACTTTCCCACCAAAACCGTGATATATATATTTTTTAAATTGCATTGACCTATAATAATGTGAATTATCTATGTTTGTAGCCATGTTTCAAGTACATTATTGTCGGCTGGAAGTGGTAAGCCAACTATGGTACTCACTGGGCAAGCTCCGGGTACAGAGCCTACCCTCATTCAAAGCTACCTCACAAAGTAAGATATATTATGTATTAATGCGCTTTCATCCGTACTATACTGCCAAAGAGCCTTTCGTGTTAAAAATAGCCTCGGACACACCTGTGGGATTATAATTATTGTTTTAATGAACATTAAATATTATTCGTGTCAATTGGACTACTATTTTAGCGCGGACAAACTTTCACGGTGTTTAATAAGATTAATAGCATTAATTTTTATATTACAAGAAAAATAGCCTCGGACACCTGTGGAATTAATTATAAAATGTAGATTAATAAACATCGAATCTTTATTCGTGTCAATTGATTTACAATTTTAACGCGCACAAATCTAAGATTAATGAAAATCTCCATACAGTTTCATATTAAAAAAGGGAAATCTTATTTACACTTAAAAGGGTCTTAAGATTATGCATACAATCAGATCAATGGAATTAAACGTTTGTCTTTGTTTTCCAGAAAACAGTGCTTAGAGAAACTAGTAGTGAAAATAATTTGTGAAGATCCCGGTAATTATATTACTATTGTGTTTGTCTGTACCATTTGTTGCCTCTGAATGCTATCAATTCCTTACAAATGTTTTACTATCACTATCTATGGTTTGTCATCAATGATAATGGCTTGTGATTGCTTATAAAACTGTTGCGAAAGCCACGAGAATATGCTTTCCTGGCGAATGTTAGCAGCGTGTTACTAATATTTGCAACATCCAATGAACGACCGATAATGCTAAACAACACAAACGAATGGCTGGCAATCTCCTTGCGATACTTGTGAATTGATAGCTAATTATATTTGTAAGCCCATTCGTTGACATATTCGCGGCTTTGTAAGATCAGCATTATGTCAAATTCTATACCTCCACCCTTGTTGCAGCCACCTTTAACACATATCATTATCATTGTTTATTACAGTATGTGGAATTCGGCCCGCTCATCATACTAGTTTATTACGTATTGTTAATGGTGACGAATCTTTACCTGCTTCCTGGCCATGGTTAGTTTCTTTACATGGTGGATCCGCTGAGAAATTCTTCTGTGGTGCCAGTATTATTAATGAGCGCTGGTTACTAACTGCTGCCCATTGTATAGGCGGAGGGTAAGACTGGTTTATTATTTAAGAATATCACAAACAATTTCAGGATATTTAGAAAGGTTGTTATTTCAGATGGTATTATTTATCCGTGAAGACATGATGGTCTGGACTGTTAATAGAGTTTTCACGGTCTATGTAAGAATAACGCCGCTAATGCTCCGATATTTATGAATGTAATGCTGATAACTACTGGGGCATTATGTTCTTTTGTTATCCATTATGGAAATATCAGTTTCAGACGAATAATCTGTAAACATTCTTAAATTCGCAATCATCAGTTGTTTATGAACAATACAATGGCATATAAATTGTATTTTTTTTTTTTTTTATTAAAATGGCATTGTGTTTTCAGAGTAAACATCGTTAAAGCATGGACAATCAAAGCAGGCGCCACCCGGCGGAATACATATAGTAGGCACAGACAAGTACGCCATGCCAAGAGACTAGTTCGCCATCCAGACTTTCAAATAGTTGATAACGACATTGCTTTGATCCAGTTAAGCGAGCCACTAATCTTCACAGACTACGTTAGACCTGTTTGTTTACCAAAACAAAACGAACAGCCTGTTGTGGGTAAAAAGTGCGTTGCTGCTGGCTGGGGTAAACCGTATCAAGAAGGTTTGTATTTAATATTTACCACAGAGATGTGGACAAATTACACATGCATTATGATGTGTTATCTCCCCTGGTTTATGAAATAAAATTAAACGAAATAGGGTTTAACGTCCTATTATTCTGCTCCGACTGAGAGAATTAAGACGCTGTTCAGTGTGCTATGAGGCAAATTTTGCCCGAATTCCAACTGCAATGGGTTCTGCGTGCAAAGTTAGATTAACCATCTCGACAAAAACCGGGAACATCTGTGTTAGGGAACCAAAGTCTTACTCACTGAGCCACTGCGGCTCTAATTTTTTGCTTGTTTTGTTAATCACATATTGAATAATCGATTTGGGTAAATTTTGGAGTGGACTGAGCCGTGACAATTTAGATACTGTTTCTATCAAGTTTTAATATCGTTCAATCATTGTCTTTCCAGCTGATGGTTATATGAGAGCAGCACAACAGTTATATTTAGACATAGTTAACTGGCAAGCCTGTAAAGATGCGGTAAAAAATGCTGAACAGAAAGTACCTTATGAGATGACCGAAAATATGTTCTGTGCTGGAGGAACTATTGATCACGACGCATGTGCAGTAAGTCATGGCTTTCTACCGTTATTCAGTATGTCGATGATATGACCGTTTTCGTTAAATATATTCAGGGCATTTTTAGGGAATCTGAAGCACTAGGGCATAGGGCGACCGGGGAAGTTGTCTACCTCCAGATAGTGGGAAGACTTCCGGAATACCTTAAAGGTGTTCTAAGTGTAGTTCATACCTAAATATGCCGGTAATTTTCACTTTAAATCATCGATATTGCCTCACTGCCATAATAGAACAATTTTTATCAGTAGTTGGTCATCTAAAACGATGCCATAAATTTATTAAAATGCAGCGAAGATGGTTCAGATTTCAGACTTATGTGAAGGGGAGGGGGTAAATCACAAATAAGTTTTACCGGAAGTAAAGGTAAAGTATGCCAAAGGACAGCGTGTAGTTAATTATTAATTTCATTACTTCAAATATTGATACAAATACTGATACTAATGATCGGCATTTCTTTTGCTTTTCAATATTTTAGGGAGATAGTGGAGGACCGTTTGTTTGTCGGAAAGAAAATACAACCGATGTATGGGTACAAATGGGAATTGTGTCATGGGGTGTAGGTTGTGCCGTTCCACATGTTCCTGGAATTTATACCGTACTACCACATTACATAGACTGGATCCGAGAAACTATTCATCATTATGATGATCCGCATTAGAAAGAATAATAAAAAGGCGGAATAAAAATAAGAAGTGTACATAATGGAATCGTATGATGGTTCCTGCATCCTCGTAAACTATCAATGATAAATTAAAAGAGGAAAATTTGTGTTTGTTACTGTATAACATAACTAGTATACATGTAAATCTGGTGAGTTATGCCATAGACAGGTGACGATGATTGCCGTTATATTTTCTCCTAACTAAATGACTTGACATCATAGAGGATTACAGTCTACAATTAATTACTGATTTCGATGTTTTAATTACTAGAATGCTATACTAAATTCGGGTTCTTCCACACTGTATGTAGGACTCTGATCAGCATTCTCTGAACTGTTTTCAATTTATTAAAGGCCAATCTTAATCGTGTGATAATTTATTATGTACTTAACTCACTTTAAAGACCTGACCCCAAGAATTGCCCAGTTAAGTTATTATGTAGGATATGACGATGGTGAACCCTACCCATTTATTATATGTAGCTGTAGCCAGGAACTGTTTGTGGCATCTGGCTTATTGGTATATAATTTTTACTTATTTTAACCTAAACTCATAAACCGAATATTAAATATTATCTTATTTACACAACCAGCATAATTTTTTGTAAAAACAACCCTGCTTTTTTTTTGCTCCCGCTAATTTTGGGCTAGTACTTGATGTTTCCCTCACTTTTTTAAAAGAACCATCTACTTTAGAATTTGCCAATTCTCGTGAAATTATTTAGAGATAAGATGCCAGAGCATACTCTTCAACGGATGGGTTTGCCTATTGTTTCATTTGTCGGGATTAAAGAATTGTAAGATATTGCGGCTATAGTACTGTCATAGTAATGCCATATGACATTTGACTGAAATCTTTGGTCTGACTACAGATTTCCTTATAATTGTACATAATTTGACTTATTTGTTTGTAATTTTGTATGTCTTATTGACTATATTCCTAACTGGATTATAATATTTATGTTTAACATTATGTCTTTTTATTGTGATTTTTGTATTTGCATTAATGTTGTTGGTACACACACAGGGTGCAAAACTCTATATAGAATACAATTACTAGTATTATGGAGTCACGTTCCGACGGGTTCTCTAGTCTTTGTCGAAACGTCGCTTGGTAAGTGCCATACTAAACTTAGGCTGCATGTTTAGAGTTAGCTCCGGTGACATACAGCCACTAAGCTATAGCTAGTTGACCGACATTACGTCCTAAATCGATGATTTTAGTCGAAAACACTGTGTATACTTCGAGAATTTTGAGAAGTGTTTATTCCGCATCCATTCAGTAAATTTTAAAAGTTTTATTTGTTCTTGGTGTGTGAGTGGCGTGAAACGGGGTAGAACCACATTACAAAATAGTATACTATTTTGGGGATTGCGGCCATTCCGGGCAGAGGTCTATTCTCGAAGTGTGAAGTAGATAGATCGCTGTGTTAGAATAATCAGTTGTCAAAATTAGAGAATCCTAATCGAAATAGTGTCCATTAATAAACAATAATTGTATTCCATAGATTTGTGTCCAGTGTTATTTCCATTTGAATAACTATAGGTCATTGAAAAGATATGTTAGTATATATAGTTGTAATTTTCGTGTGGATTTTATGGTATATAAATTCGTGTATTAGTAATAGACTGTATGTAATATAAAATAACTTTGTGGATAGGGGCAGCTTTCTGTATTCGAAACGGTCGTAGAATATATCCATTCCTATCGGACACAGCAATCGTGCAAATGTCCAGGGTCTGCAGCGTGGTGGAAGCAGATTATATTCGAAAGCAATTCCATGAGAATCTTAAAATTGAGCTGCCGTCTTGATTGTGGTTAATTTTAGATTACTAGTACATGTATCTAGACGATTCGGTTTGGTACAGATTTACTGAACGCCCATCCCTTATAATCTTAATACCGGGTAAGCGCCAAGAAAGGAAATACTATAAATGGTGCACCAGGGGCAAATAGTATGTAGTCCTTTCCACATTCGATATTCCAAATTTAAAGCAGTCATAATGTGGATCATAGCAATACGTTTTTCGTATACGTACGTAAAATAAAATCTGATTATTCTTTGTCGAATAATATTTCGATTTGTACCAATTAAATAATTGACGTCGTCTATTGAATAGCTTCATGACACAAGTACAAATTGTATGTGCTTCATGAAGAAGTTGTTGAATACCAGTGTGATGTACATATTTTGAAATCAACATATTATTATTATATAGATGTTTATTACTGCCAATTGTTAATTAAGGGTGTAAGTAAAGTGAATGTTATTTCTGTTAAATTCGCTTTACTTGTACATTTCAATATTGTTAATATATTATTACTATACCTATATTCATATTGTGATGATTATTAATTATATTAACTAATCTTATTATGTTGGAAATTGTTATTTTTTATTATTTTGAAGTTTTAGCTAGGGAAGTTAATAATATAATTTTACAACATTAAAAATAGACATGGTATACGTCTAGCCGAACAGATCTCTTTTATTCTACCTTTTATCTTTTATTAATGTCTAATAGTATAATCTTTTTGTGGTATATTGTTTACTTATATTATGAATAAATGGTGAACCAAAATTTTATAGTTTATTACTTAAGTTTTACACACTAAAACTTCCATTATTTCGACCCTCTGTTTACCTTCATTGATGACAAATTATGGGAGATTAGATAACGAGTTGGCAGTTCTCACTATCAAAGTTAAAAGCTAGATAATGTAAAGGGAATGTTCTTAAAATTTCAGTAAAATTGATCCACTCTGAACTGAGAAATAAGCCATTGAATTTTCGGCCTAGCCTTGATTATCATTGCTAAAGTCGATACGATAAAATAAATAGTCTCGATTATCAACCTATTGGCTAAATCAGGAATGAAAGTTAAACAGCAAATCGGGGGTCCTTATCGAAAGCCACCGATGTTTCGCAGGCTATCGAAGACATCGAGAGTTGATTATAGTCTAATTAATAATTTAGATGACATTTCAGGTCTAAAGAAAGGCCTGCATTAGGAAGATTTAGCGCTTGCATAATGTATGTTTAATACCATTGTGGCAACTATAACGTCGATGTTCTGAATCTCAATCTTACTTGATAAAACTGTATGCAAAGGATATTAGTACCCTTAAATGGTGTTTTAATCATCCAAAGTACATTGTATTGAAGGGTTGGTATCTCATCAGTACCAAACCAGGAGAAAATTACAATTTTACTTACTAAGGTATATTATACAAAATGACAACACACGTAACAAATTACATAAAGATTTAGTTAAAGCTGGTCATTCTTGTGCTACAACAACTCAAAAATAGATAATGTAAAATGAAAACGTTGAAAAATGCATTCAAATTACTTCATTCTGAGCCAAATTATCACTTTAGTTTTAGCAAGACGTCACAAATCGAGACTCAGCCTCACTTTCCCATTTTGAAATTAAATTTTTAAATGGCGAACCGTTCTAATCTAGTTAAAATCTCGAGTATCCGTTGCCACCGAGAGTTGATTATGGTGTTGTTTTGTTAATAAATGTCCAATTAATAATCTATATAACATTTAAGGCCCAAAGAAAGAACTGCAATTGGCATATTTAGCTTTTATATAATACATGTTTATTATTTACCTAATAGACACAATGTGAACACGACATAATTACCATGATTCAAACAGACATTCATACATTTGGAATAATAAATATAATGTGATGTGTACAATATGAAAACAGAACATTCATAACTAAAAATGAAGTTTAAAAATGGGGTTTAACGTCCTAGTTTTCTGTTCAGATTGGTCTATAGAAGGCAGGCAAATGGGTGTGACAACTCTTATTTCGAATTCCACGTGTCAATAATGCCTTTACAACACAAGCATGCCAACGTTTACACGCCGGAAAAACCCAACACCGGGATCGAAAACGAGACATCCAGGATAGCGAGCCAACGTCTTACTCATTGAGCCCTCGCGTCTCCCTTTGCAAAGCTAGCTAATCACTCCCAATGCCTAGACCACATTATTATCACAATACAAGAATTAGTGTCCTGGATGAAAGCCGTGTCTTACCGTCTGACAAGCACTAGAATTATATGGACATGTTTCGGGGCAAGAAGGGTATAACTCTACTATACGCATAGTAATCCAGTAATACAATTTTGCCAAAAAGAAATATTCCTGACATCTATCGCGCTGACAAATATTACAGTGTGAATGGATTTCCACAAAAACGGTGCATGTACTCTAAAGAATTGGCGAAAATACATAAGGGACCTCGTCTTGTCATAATAGAAGTTTCCTGACAGTTTCAGAAAATCCAGCAAATTCTTAAACCCAGAAATGTGGGCAGTCTAAGGGAGTAAAATTAATATATGCTATCTATTTGAAGCGTGCTTAAATGCAAATTTATATTTTGAGACATTTTATGTAATAGATTGGTGTTCAGTTGCAGGAAAATTTCTTATTTGTTTTATCTCCCAAGTCCCCCTCTCCCCACCGAGACCAGGGCAACTAGTGGAGAAAACCAGTTCAAAGATCGCTCATCAAGGCGGAATGGTGTCTGGGGAATCGGATCCCGGGGCAGTTTCACTAGATCGGTTAGTCTGTAAAAACTAATCGTTAAAGTGGAAATTTCATATTTTCTAAGAAAGTCAAAACATAATTATTTCTATGTCTTTTGCTCAAAAGGTTGTCAACTCACTTTTATACGATCATGGGCAATATTTCAACGGCATAGAAATCCCTGACACAGAAAATAATAACATAATTACTTGAATTACCTCCCTTGTTTTCCCATACCCGTCCATGCAATGGCGATCTTCAAACGTTTGAATTTGAAGTTGAAAATGATATTTTTGCCAATTTCTCAACTGGCAATAGTGAATTACGGGATTAATAGAATTATTCTTTAACAAGGTAGGACTGTTTATAGATTACATCTATTTTAGGGCTTTATTTTAATATATTTTAAAAATATAACTAAAAAATATGAAATTGCCGTTTTAACTTTTTAAATCTTGCGGGTGTTTAAATCCATTTAAATCTCAGCCATCCGACGTTGTAGTGAGTTGATTATTGGCTTGTCATATGAATAAATAACCAAATAAAAATAATTAATATTTAATTTGAAGCCAAAGGAAAGGTCTGCAAAAACCAATTTAGCCATTACAAAATGCATCTTTAACTTTAGATTCAAACAATATAATTTACTAATATTAAAATTAGCAGGGATGGTATTATTTCGTATTTAAAGGGACAATAACACTCTTGGTGGCTTGGCAGCTCGAGAAAATAAATAATAGCCTTATTCTAAGTACTAGATGTTTAAGCGTCCTACCTGTTGTGTAAATCATCTATTACAAGCTCTTTTACTTGTCCAGAAGGTTCGAAAATATTTTAAAATCCAAGTCACATTTGAAAAGGTTTACGTTAGACTTTTCAAATCAATTAGTTGAACTTTTCCAATTTTTTAAATTAGGTGAGCTAAGATGAAATTTATATCATCAATTAATTGGAATATTGTAAAATAATGCAATTTGTTGACCAGAATGAAGATTGGGACATACTTTTCAGTTTCAACAAGAGTGGTATTGGGGCTTTAATGACGGGGTACCGATTAGGCCTACTATGACCAAATATTTTGTCACTGAACCAGTATTATCTGCAGGCCACGTAATTCAAACAATACCTTATTTTCAGTCCAGACGGTCCTCCCAAATAAAAGAAGATTATTTTAGAATATGGAGTTAGATTAATGGATCAAAATCAAATCAAATGGGGTCTAACGTCCTACTTTTCTGTACCGATTAGGCTAACGATTATAAGGCGCTGGTCCTATAGTATATTATACTCTATGGAAATAATAGGCCTATAAAATACTCCAACAGTCACGGGCATGCACTTTTTATTCTTTAAAAAGGTTTTACTCAAAAATCACATAGGTCCGTTTTAAGCTTCATTCAAACGCAAAACAAGAAAACAAGAAAGTTTAATATATCTTACATGTCTGCACCAACCGGGCTAATAGTAGCCTATTAATGCTATAGACAGACGCAAAATATTGTCCTCACAGCAGCATTACGTTTATTTCGATATTAAAACTGTGACAATGGTGAAAAGTTGATTTTTCAAATCGAAAAATATATTGATCTAAACCAAAATCGCTAACCATTATTTACTTATTTGTTTGAATGATTAAAAAAAAAAACGTTTACATCATCCGCGCCGATGTTGAGCATTGCAGTTTGGACACAGATCACTAAATATTTCTACGCCGGTACCCACAAATTGTAGGGCCAAGTTATTTTTAGTCTTTCTCTCCCTTTCCCTTTTTCCCCCTTTTGCATGGTGATTTTTGTTTACTTTTTGGTGTAGAATCGAAGAAAAGGGTTTGGAAATACATTTTCTGCCAGGTTTTGGTGAATATTCATGATTTTGAGGCGGAAGGATACAAGAGTTGTGAGGTTGCTTACGTTGAAAGGGGGGGCCGAAAATTGCCTGGTTAGCTGTCTCTACTTCCAGCTTGTGTATCTCAAGTTTTTCATGGTGAACCTCATACATGCTTTTGGGCCAGAGTTTGCCACATGTTGCTCCATCTGTGGCAGAAAGCGTTCTACCCAACGAATATTTGGGGAAAAGTTACAGCCGATCTAAGAGACGAGAATTAACATTGAAGTCAATGGGGAAATAATTAGTGATCTGTGGCCGTTTGGGCCGTGGTCCAAGGGACGGAACTCTTAATGGAGAGCTAGAGGAAGGGGCGTAACTTTTTGTTGATCACCTGAGAAAAATGGCGAATTAAATTATCAACAAGTTGTAAAATGTAAAAGAATGATAATAATAAGAACACTGTGATCGCCCGAAGAATTTATAAGACGGCATACGTAGAATAAGTCTCAAAATGTTCACCCGACAGAAGAACTGGATTTCGGGAGCAATATGGAAGCCCAAGAACCCTCATTCTTTAGAACATTTAAAGTGAGTTTTTACTTGAGTCAATTTGACCGAGTTTTTTTTATTCAACGTAGGCTTATTTATAATGAATAACATTTTTTTTAAAGAACATCATCTTCTGACGTTAGCCAGTAAATTTTTTATACCCTAGCTTTCATTTCGAATTACTAAAACATAATAACTAAATCATAATCAATTAGTGTAGTAAGATACACTACTGTCAGTGTCTGTAGTACTGACGAGTGACGTATGATTATGATTGACTGAAGACTGTGATTTGAACCCAATTATATCATAAATCTAAGCTTACATAATTTTAGAATTAACTATTTGTATGTGGAACCCATGTACACTTTTCAAGTTACGACTGCTTGAGATCAGTCATACCCAATTGCATGTGAACACTCTACAGACTACATATTTATCATTCAATTTCATTGTCGTCAAATTAACAATCAGTTGTTGATTTTTTTTTTATAATGTCATAAAGAATGTGTTGATGGATAGAAAACAATATACGACCACAATTTAATGTGGATGTTGATTGGGGTATAAGAAAATTGTTAATTTCAATAGGGTTCTGTGTCAATAAAAGATCAACGATTGATTTAATTGATCAAAGTTTATAAATATAAACAATTAGATACCAATATTGTGGACATAAGAAAGGCACATTACACCCAAACATTGTGAAGAAATTGAAAACTGACAATCCATGTTTGAGTACCAACTGAAATATATGAGAATGGCCAGTCGGATTAAATGATATATCCTATAATTTTGGTTTTCCATGTGTTCAGGTTGATGAGACGGATAAGCTCATCAAGTGGTCTGTTGAGTCGAGTTCTTGTCGTCTAGTACGTGGAACAATAGGTAGATATTCACAGCAATAGAAAACATAACGCCCATGTCCAACAGCTAATGTCCAAGAGAGCGAGGTTCACACTATTTAAAAATGATTTATTTTTGTTACTGGTTTCTTTCAGGTTTTTATATGGAATGCTTTGTAAAAATCAAACAGTAACAGAACAGAATCGTAGTTTGCTTGTTGAAACATTGAGATCAATTTCAGAAATACTCATATGGGGTGATCAAAATGATAGCAGTGTATTTGAGTAAGTATATCACATTTGACAGGATCACCATGTACTACCGTGATTGGCTTTATATAGGAACAGTTGACTGTTATTTCTAATTGATCATGGTATAAATTTATATGATAGAATGGAATCACAAAATAGTATACTGCTTGGTATTAGCTCACCCATATGTGTCAGTCATGTTGGAAGTTAACTCATCGAGAAATATTTTGATTGAGTAGCCTACATCAAAACTGTTGTTACATATCATGAAAATTTTCCATAATTTTGATAAATTTGATCAAGTACCAGTAAGCTTTGATTTTGGAAATATATATATTTGCTACTCGCTTGATTATAATAAGTAAACATATAAATTTTCATTTTGTAAATAAATTTGCTACTTACTTGGTAACACAAGACTTATTTTTTCTAATAATTATGCCTTTCGTTTTATTTTCAAACAGTAGGACATTAAACCCCATTTCATTTCATTTATTTTAAGACCATTTATTATTAACTATGTTACTTTCTTTGTGTAGTCTATATTTATGGATTTTAACGACTTGTACTAGTAAACATCATACATGTAGGCTACTATTATTCAGTACTATTTTAAAATTTTAAAAATGGTTCAAATTTAGAAATAGAATTTGTCTATGGATATACTTTTGATGGAGTACAATGTAGGATTATATTGGCAGAAAGACCATGATATATATTCTGACTTCATTTACCATTACAGTTTCTTTTTGGAGAAGAATATGCTGTCTTTTTTCCTACGATACATTCGTCAGAAGTATGGACGTTATATTTGTGTGCAGCTACTTCAAACATTGAATATTTTGTTTGAAAATATACGAAATGAAACCTCTTTATGTGAGTTTTTTTAAAAATTATTCCCAGGCTTTCTTTGATAAGTTCTTCTTGTATGAACGTAATTCATATTTATCAAAAAACTGTACAAAAGTTACCTTCTAAACAGTGTGCTATACCTATAATACCATGAAAATAGAATGTGTTGAGTTAACCCTATTGGTACTGTTCACTCAGTGACATATCACAACTTCTTATTGACCTAATTCAAAGTGAATATTACTGTTTCCACAGAGTTTCAGGGATATTCTTTTTCATGGTCTTAGAACAGAAATTTGTATTGTTGTAATTATTTTTTCAGATTATTTATTGTCAAATAACCACATCAACTCTATTATTGTACATAAATTTGACTTTTCGGATGAAGAGGTAAGAATTTGATGATTGTATATACCGGTAGCCTGATTCAATTATTCTCTCTTTGATTGGAGTTTCCACAAAAAAGACTTTTCTTACTTTAAATTGACACCTGAAGATGTAACAGCAAGTAGACCTTATCTGGTTTTCAAATATTGTACTTGCAGAGCAATGTTTATACAACAGGCCAAAGTGTCTCGGATGATATTTGGATTTCAGAACAGACTCGCGTTGCCGCTATTTTAGCCTCACTTCAGACTGATCCAATACAAGTGTGCACCTCAGATCAAACTTGACATTTTCTTCACCTTGCCCCCACCCCTTTCTCAATTTCCAGAACACATCCCTGCATACTGCTATAGTTTTGACTGTTTGATTTCTCATCAACATTTAGAAATTAACTATGCAGTGTAACACACCATAACACAAAATTTTGGGGGGTATCTACTTGTTGAAATTGATGTGTTTTCAAGGCTGGTGTTTTACAGTTTCATAAATATCATGTTATAATATTGATTTATATATTTTTAATTACAGGTTATGGCATATTATATATCATTTCTCAAGACATTATCATTGAAATTAAACAGACATACTATTCATTTTTTCTACAATGAGGTAAGATACTTAATAATTTTAATTTATACATAGTACTTTCATATCAAATCGTTGATATAATTAAGACATTATCATTGAAATTAAACAGACATACTATTCATTTTTTCTACAATGAGGTAAGATACTTAATAATTTTAATTTATACATAGTACTTTCATATCAAATCGTTGATATAATTATACATGTTTTCTCTTTTGTACCCTATTAGCAAATTTTCCCGGAAAATAGAATATGAAACAATTCAGTTTTTTTTCTTTTTGAGAATATTTCAAGATATGAGTTTATGATTTACTTGTGTGTATAATTCACGTCATAATTGTTCTGTCCATTGTTTTTTTAAGCACACTAATGATTTTGCATTGTATACAGAAGCAATTAAATTTTTCAACCACTCTGAGAGTATGGTGAGAATAGCTGTTCGAACAATAACATTAAATGTGTATAAAGGTAGGTCAATAATAATTATTCCATTTAATTGATATGCATGAAGCTATTTAATCTATAAATTATTATTCTCTTGGGTGTTGTCATGAATGTTGATGTAAAATTAGTATTATCGATTAGATCAGACATTTTGAATTTAATTTTTATTTCATAGCCAAGGTCCAAGCTCACCAAGGATTATTATTTGTAAAGCATGACACCTTATTAAAATCTAAAGGATTTCAAACACTAAATACATTTATGGTGATGACTTATTTTTGAATATTTTGCCAAAATTGATTCTATGCTTTACCCAAAAGGTACTATACAAATAAACTTGGGCTTAGATACATGTAAGCTTAAACATTGTAAAGACAAATACAGTACTGTAATGAAATTCTTGAAACTGGTTCAACATTAGATATTTTACCAGTAGTTTATTATCGAATTTTTGAAACAATATCAATGTTCACTATTTCAATTTTGAATGTTTCAATATGTTGTATTGGCTATAACAGCTGTAAGAAATGATTGAAAAAATAGAAAAGGTCATTTGCAGACTATTAAACTTGTAATCATTTTGTTAACAGGTGTTTCAAATCAATCAAATTCATCAGGTACAAGTATATATATATAAGTATGATATAAATTGATCCTACTTTTTAATTCTAGCATAAAATATCACCATATATATACCATATTAAACATAATCTATTAATAGATACACCATGCTTGATTTAATAAAGTTAAATTTTTTTGTGCAATATATTTTAGAGAATGTGATTACATAGCTTGAGTATGTACACAATGAAATTAAAGCATGTTCACAATGCAATTAGCTTAAATGAATTAAATATTTAAATCTGAATGATAATAAACCATTTTGAATTAATTTTTTTTAACAATTTTGATATGTATGATTTGTGAATGACAATAAATTAGAAATAATTATTTCAATTTGAATGGCAGTAAATCATATTGTATGTTCTTTAAAGGCTCTTAATCTTTCTCAGAATGACAACTTTGACAAAACATCAAAAACGATAAGTGTAATCAGAATGACCATAGATTATCTAGAATTTTCTATTAAAGTTATCAGTATTTATATTAAGTTTTGTTAAATTATTCTTAATGACATTGTATAAATATATGTAAATTACACAGTATTGCCGTTATCCAAGCATGTTATTCAGGAATGAATACTGTTTCTATAAATCTAACTCCTATTTTCATCATATCATACTGACAAGAGGGATGACTTTCATTTAGCTTGGTTCATTTAATTAAGAGTTTAGACAAGCTAAGAGTTGGCTATTTACTAATCTTGGTAGCTTAAAATATTTGTCAGAGAACCATTTGTTGTAGTAAATCATATACATATGATATAGCAGTAAATAAGCCTACTGTAGTTTAGATTTTTGTTACTAAAACCTATTGACTCAATCCAACTGTCTGTACCAATGTCACAGTGATGTCATATTTGTTTTCCAGTAGAAGAATATAATGCTTAGTAGTTGAAGTTTTGGCCATTTGAAGTTTACATTACTTTTTATTGATTTCACACCATTTTCATTACATGCCTTTGACATTGAGATCTTCTGAAATATATTTGGTATCCATTATGTATCGATTAACAAAAGCTGACCATGACATAATCTCACATGTTGTGTTACCAGATTATGTATTCACAACCATCCATAGATCTTGAAAATTTTAGTTTTATGGAAAGTGTCCCTAGCGGAAATGTTTATTATATACAGCCAGCGGGTATCTACATTGTCATAGGCCTTTTTCTAATTTCAAGTCATTAATAACTGTTTATTGGATCCCGTAATAGACACTTTTTTTAGTTTCTGTACAACATATTGTAGTTGACATCTGTTACACTACCAGTTACAGTGTTTACTAATGGGTCAATTCAGTATTGAAGGAAACCCAGCGATAGTAGAATGTCAATTCCATTTGACTACAATATGTTTTCTTTGGTTTTATCTCAGCCTTTCAAATGGTAGGAAGGTTGGATGGCCTAATGGTTATCATAAGGTCTTTCATTGAGTCAACTGACATGGTTTTGATTCCCTAGTTGCCAATGACAAGCAGTTTTCTCCGGGTCCTCCAGTTTCCTCCCACTGCTAAAGACCCTTTCGCGCAAGCAAATTATCAAAGTAAAACTAAACCATGTTAGTCCCAAAATGACATTTAAATAGTTATCTGTGGTAATTTGGGATGATTAAATGAAAAGCTATTACTGTTATCACATTCTGAGGAGCAAAAAGTCATCACATTTACTAGTATTACATTTAAATAAAATACATTTCATCTTGTTTTGGTACCAGTGGTAGGTAAAAACTACATGTAGGTGTAAGGAAATAACACAATACCTGTTTTGTGCTTTTTGTTTGGGTGTCAGTCATCATGTGTATTGGTTTCTTAATAAGCAATATATTTCATATTTACTGCGTATGGCTTTAGAACATGTAGCGGATATACTTACAGGTTATGGTGTGCCGTGATCCTTGGAACTTTGTTAATTTTAGTTATTATCTCAAGTTTTCTAAACACGACACGATAAATGAGGCTGAGAAATTTTTGTATTTATAAAAAGAAAGCTGATTTTGTTTTGGATTGAGTGGTTCTATATTGCAACTGATCAAGCAACATTTTGAGATCCTTAGCTCTTTGCCCGAACTCAACAAAACATTTATTCATATTTAACTGTATTTAGTTATAGAAATGATAACTTTCATTGCAGTGGTTTTGTATAACTGTTGTCTGTATATTTTTCTAACAAAACGTTGTGTAACTAATTTCAGTTGATGATAAAGCAATGTTAAGATATATAAGAGATCGTACAGCAGCACCATATTTCTCTAACTTAGTATGGTTTATTGGTAACCATATATTAACTGTTGATCTCTGTGTAAGGCATGATTCAGAGTAAGTATGCTACTACTACTTTATACACCCTAAAAACTACTAGTTTATGAGTATAGTAATTGTTATTTCATAAATAGTTTTAAGTGTAAATGTCACTTAAATAGTAAATGCAGGAGGACTTCACCACACATAATTTACACAAAACAAATTCACAGAAAAGACACAATATGTAGAAATCAAAAACAAACGAGCATATGAAATTAAATCCGGGTGGCTAGCCGTAAGCTTCAACTGGGTAGTACAGTCCCAGGCCTGAGGTGATACAGACTTCACTCAAAATTAACAATCAGGAATATAACCGAGAGAAAACCATTGTGTAATGCAAGCATATGTCACATGATTTGCTATATGTTAGTTGACAAGTCATTTGGCACTATTTGTTTTATTGACTGCTTAAAAGTACACACTTCTTTATGTATATAAATTTGTAGACACCCTGAAAATACATATAAAGTACTTAGTAAACTAGTACTGTAATTAAATCTGGGGATTTTAAATTGTATTGTTATTATTGGACATGGAGGAATGATTATAGATTATTTTAGTGTAAAAATCTTTAGAACTCGGTCTCGATTTCTTGAGGGGAAAAAAGACCATTTTATAAACATCTAATTGACAACTTGAAGATGATCATTTCTTTATTTAACACAGAATTGATATATTTTCTTTTTGTTTTCAGCCATAGAAGTCGAGATCGTTTATCAGCTCTAGTAGCAGAACATCTAGATCATCTACATTATCTGAATGATATATTAAATATTAATATCGATGCTTTAAATGAAGTTATAACAGATCATTTGTTGAATCGTTTGTTAATACCACTTTATGTTTACTCATTAACAAAACGAAAAAGACTCTCAGCTGCAGAAGCACGGGTAAACTGTTTACAATTATGTTTAGAAATAGGCAATGTATTTAGCTTTATAATTGTTGTATTCCATCCCCTATAATGATTACAGGTGAGTCATGTCAAAAACAACTGGTATATGTTTTTCTTATATCACAGTCATATAGAGTATCATTTGGCCAGAGGGAGCCGTAGTTGGTCAGTGAGTGAGACATTGGACGCAGTTGCTCAGTGAGTAAGACATTGGCTCACTAACCGGTTCAATCATTGTGTTGACTGAAAAAATCAGTTGGCATTTTCCAACATGATTCCTATTTGTCAATGATGCAGTCCAGAGGCCCAGGCAAGGGACAATATATATTCGTTCAGATGGGACAAAAATTTGAGTTCCCATGTACACATTGGTGAGCATGTAAAAGAACACTTAGCAGTCGGAATTTAATATGAGTAGGGGTTTCAGGTCACGTGTCTTGAGTGTGAAATCGAACAGCAAGTGGCTGAAATAATAGCCAAGTTCAATCTACGATTCTGAATTACTATTTTATGTAAATGTATTACTAGCAATTGTATTGTAATATTTTAATGTCAATCTCGATATCTGCAAAGATTTAGGCTAAAAAATTATCGAAATGTAAGCGAAATTACCGTTTGTTTACATGAGGCACCAGCGGGAAAATCCTACTCTGACGTCATGCGACCTAGAATTTTCAATTGCTACGACCCAATTTATTGGATTTCCGCAAGTTAGTTTCCGGCCGATTTTCATATAGAACCAATCAAACGATAGATAACATTTCAGGGATTATACCGATGTCTGATACCATGTGATCTGAAAATTAGAACGTGAGAAAACAAGATTTATCTGTTTTGATGACTGAAATTTGCTAAATTTCGACTAAATATAGCCTATTTTTTTTGTGGTATCATCCAGATTATAAATATTTGACATATCATCATTAAAATTATTACGATTTTAATAAATCTTAGCTGACAATAACGTGCGGCTTTCAGTTTTAAAATTGTTACAAGCGATTCTGAAGGGAAAATTCCCAATATGACGTCACTCAGATATGACTTATTTTGGTCCACTACACGCATTGACTGGTATAGAGCGTTTTGATTACATTTTTGACGTCGATCTCGGATTTTAAAATTCCATAACTTCGGATCTAATTGGAATATTTTGATGAAATAAAACAAATTGGGTAGCATTTTATGTATATTTTCACAAAATATTTTTTAAACATTTTTTTCTGTCATTTGAAACTTTGACCTGAACCCCCTAATATGAGAGTAGGCTGTAGCACCGCTGTCCAGTGCAGTCGGAGCAGAACATTCCATTTCCTGCGTTCCTACCTGTTCCTACCTGTTACTTGCAGTTATCAACTGTTTCAGAAATATTGTCTTTTTAGAAAGAGAAAGACAACTGAGATGTAATTCTAAATTTGTAGTTTATAAAAATCTTCAAGTTTTTTGTTTGTTGTTACAGGGTGAGAGGAAACATGTGAGTTCAGTAGTATCATTATTTCTACTATCACAGGTTAGTACTTTAAAATGTCTTTACTTTTAAAACACCACAAAAGTTTAGTTTTAATTTAACCAGTAACTAGCTATACATAGAAAATATCTAGAAAAACAATTTCTATTAGACTATCAAACACCAACATGTGGTGAAACATCCTATATTTTACCTTGTTTGAAGTATCAGCTCATGCAAATTTTTGAGATTCCATACCACGTTTAGAATGCTCACCTTCAAGTTTTCAGGGGAGTGACCTGATAAATGTGACTATTCAATGAAATTGTAAAATCTACCAAGTGGTAATCAAAATGCAACAATAACCTTCATATTCTATTAATCTCTGAGAAATAGCAAAAAACGAATATATAGGAGAAATTGTCATTGACTGTAGTCGCGACTGAGTTGTAGGCAAATATGTCAAAGCTCAAGGGATTGCTTTGAGAAAACTTATCACAAATCTTTAAGTAGTTTCAGTATTATTTGAATATACACATATAATGCTATTGACATGAACTTGTTTCTAGTAAATGAATTAAATATGGAAAATATATCGAGCAGGTATACTTATTTTGATTAAGGAAATAGAAGTTATCAAAGTATCAACAGTTGTATAAAAGGGAAGCAAATTAAAAAAAAAACAAAATGACAATATGCTTCCACTAGAACTTACATGAAATAAAACAAAAAAGTTCTTTAAAATGTTGGTCTGCAGTTAAATACCTTGTGTGTACATTAGTGGTCTGATTGAATGACAGCAAGAGTTATATCCCTTTATTCATATTGACAGTTCCTCCTACTGTTAAAACCCCAATCAAAAATGTCTTGATAATTACATGTGATTTAATTATATAGGTATGGTTGATAATACAATACCCATCATTAGTACAGCCATTAGCAGAAGTTATATTTCAAGGTGAAATAGAGTTATCATCTGAAACTGATATAGCTACTGGGGCTAGTGGCACGGATTCTCCAAAATTGGTAGGTTCTTATTCTTGGCTTTAAAGGAGAAAAGCTGGCCTGATATTTTTAATTTTTATATGTTCGCATTTTCGAAGTTAACTTATTATAAATTTTATTGGTTTTCTCTTCTGAATAAGTTGATTTCTCCATGCAATTGTTCCATAGTATTGTATCATATTCAACTTTGCAAGTAAAATTAAAGTTGTATCTACTGGTAAATATAGAAATATCGATTTAAAATTTCTTATACAGAAGGTGAGAGAATTTAAAGAGCCAGCAGAATCATTAGAGAAGACATTGGCTAATACACACCGTACTTATACAGAGAACCAAATAAAGACACCACCACCAACTGCAGAAGGCAATTCACAATTTTTTGTAGAAAGACAAGAAAGTGCTACAACACAAGATCAAACAGGTGCCATAGCTTACCATTAATACATATAGTTGTACCACAGATTGTGGCTTGGTTTCCTCTTGTCAGTGATGCAGGACGGAGGGCCTGACAAGGACTTCTGTCTTGTCATTCCCATGGGACAAAAAACCGAGGTCATGTGTACATATAGCCTTTGCACGTAAAAGATCATTTGACAGTTGGAATTTCGATTAACACATTGTATGGCGTATGCCTGTCTTCATTAGCTCAGTTTAGGAGCAGAACAGTAGGACGTTAAACCCCTTTTAATTTCACAACAGATTGTCGTTGATGAAATGGCATATGGTAGACAGATTTTTTCACAACATATTTGCATAAGTGATGATATCATTTAGATAGCAAAACAAAATGTTTGTTGTCACTCAGTTGTCGTAAAAAAAGAATTATTGACGGATACTAACAGTTAGAAGAAGAATAGGCTAAAAGACTGCTACTGAGAAACATTCTGAACTTGAGTATTTCACATCTAAGCAAAGTAAATAAAATCAAGGTTGACCTATGTAGAACATTAGCACGATGTTTAACTTGTTTTATTTATTTCTGGATTTTATTTACAGAAGAAGTAACAAGTCCTATTAGTGAAGCAGCATCTGCGGATAATGATGATATATCTAGTCCAAACCAGAACTCAACAGATGAAGAAAAACTCTCACATCGAATGACCTATATCCCTGAACCTGCTAATCCCCCGCCCAGATTTTCTTTAGAAAATAGGTAAATATGCCACATTTAATTAATAGAATTTGTTTTTATTTTGCAAATCAATTAAACAGTCATATACCAGTGCTAAATATTAAGTCAATCTGAATTCGTTTTGCGGTTAATGGAGTAACCGTAAAAAAAGGAAATCAAGACTTTGTTTATTATCGTAAAAACGATAGCAATGGCAATCAAGGCTACAGTGTTGTTGTATCACCGACATCAAGGCTCACAGTGAAGTAATTTGACTGCAATATTCAAATATTCCCTTTTCATTATCTATTTTTTTTAATTATTATAGAGAAAACTGTCAGCTCTTGATCTAATCTGACATAATGCTCTATTAAGATTATTGAACAAATTTAGATAAAAAAGACCAAAAAATGTTTTCCAAAATATTTATGATGAAATTTGTTGAGTGTGAATACAGAATGGTACAATGTTTTATTTGTAGGCCTTATCTTGAAGCAATATTTAATAATTTGGAATGTAGCGAAAATGACTATGCAGCCCTGTTTGCTCTTTGTCTACTGTATGCTATAACACAAAGTGAAGGTAAGTATATGTTTATATTGAAATACATACATGGGTGTAAACAGATACAGCATAGCTGGCTTTAAGTTATTTTGTTATCAACACATTCATTTGGACACTACATTCTGATATTTTTAAAACAATTATTCATGAATGAGATAAAGAATCCTATTGAATTTCAACAACTGCTGATTAGGTATTAGTTACCTCTATCTAAGTAAACTCAATGAACCAGTAATAAGATCCCCCAGCAACACACTGACAAGACCATGTAGAAGTATTTATTCCAGGACCTGTTTCGTTCGGCAACCCTTTATTACCGGTAAACATTGACCTATATAAACACCAGGCTGTATTGTGTGTGATCTCGATTGGAGGATTAATAATCCCTGTTGTTGGATTATTTCTGTCATTTATGAAGTGTGTATGATAGATATCACAGATTTTTTTTTTTGTTTGAAAAATTGTCTTGAGTGTGTTGCTAGGGGATTTTCTTTTGGGATTGTTTTAGAAGGATTGCTTCCTTCTCGTTCCTACATTATCACTGAGATCCAAGTTGACTTGCACTGTTCAAGGGATTCTTCAACCCATTTCTGCTACTTTTAGCAAAAAGTTAATTCATCATGGTCTTGGAAATATTTGATGATATGATGAATATAATTTAGCCATTATGAATTCCTTATATTTATGATAGATATGTTTGTTTTGTTACCAGGTGTCTCTCAAGATGTTTTAGATAAAGTTATGATGCCAACAGACAAATCAAATGTTAGTATATTCATACTATTGTTATAAAAAATCTACGACTTACAGCCTCAACATGCCACAGTGAATTTTCTTATTACTGTCCATACATTTGATAAATTGACATCTTGATCCATCAATTCTAATTGTATGTGTGAGTGGTGAAAATGGCCGAACAAAAAATTCTTGTTCTCAGACCACCTTTCCCTAAAAATCTTATGTGTGAGAGAGGTTTTATTTTCTTGGGGGGTTTTTGTCAGAGGATCGCTACTAGGCTAATTGACTTCAGTACACTGAACTTTTCTCATCATATTAATTTTATAGGAATGTATGGTTATCCAGTATCATTTACGTTATCAGTAACATTAGTCAGGGTTGCATACTTGATAAATGAGCCTACAGAATATTGTTTAATATTCAGATTTACCTGCTGTAGTGAGTGGGGTGAAATAGACTGGTAATGCAGCCTTTAGGCCTTATATCAGTACCTTGACTAAGTTCCATAATGGACATTTTCTACTCAGGTTAAATGAAGTGATAAATGAAGTGACATGCCATTTGATTGCTCAATGCTTTATAAGAAAGAGAAATGTGCAAGTATTTATTTTGGGATTGGTACAGGGGACATCACCGTCACTATTGACTTTATTTGTACTTGGTTGTGGTTAATTACAGTATTAACATTAAAATAGTACATTTTTTTTTTACTTTTGAAATATATGTGAATAATTTTTCCTGATTTTAACTAGTAGACATTGTATTGTAGTGCTAAAAAAGGATTTTTTTGTAAAATTTCAAACCATTATGGCATGATAATTTGATGCTAAAATTGTTGCTTTATTTCATGTAGAAGATAACTGTATTTTATTTTATATTGTAGGATAAGACATATTATAATATTGCTCTAGTAGAACGATTACTACGAATTATAACAATAGCTGCACAATCTAGTAAGTTTGATTATTATATAACCTTAGGTCAAGGAATTAAAACTTTGGAGATAATATATAATCTGTCATCAAAAATTTGCCACATTTTTATAAGATTAGATTACATGATAAAAATTGTAACAGATCCAGGGAGCCACTGTACAATGTAGTGAATTTGTACCTGATTTTAATTACAGGCAGTAAAGTGAGATTAGCCACATTAGAAGTCAGTATCAAATTACTCAAACAACTAGTCTATAAAGATGGCAAATCCTACCTACAAGATCGACATCTAGCCAGTCTAGAAAATGCAAAGGAATGTAGTACACAACGACTTAGAAATTTTTACAAGGTAATACTAGTTGTTAGATTGTATAGACTTTCTGAGTTATTAATAGAAATTTATGTATAATTTAAATGTAATTTTCACAAGGTAATACTAGTTGGTAGATTGTATAGACTTTCTGAGTTATTAATAGAAATTTATGTATAATTTAAATGTAATTTTTACAAGGTAATACTAGTTGTTAGATTGTATAGACTTCCTGAGTTATTAAAAGAAATTTATGTATAATTTTAATTTAAATGTGTTTTTATCCATTCTCATCCTTCACAGGAGACTGATTTTATTGTCCCCCGCCTTTCGAAGAAAGTTGGGGGACTATTAAAATGGGTTCGTCCGTCTGTCCGTCCGTCCGGTCTGGGTCTGTCTGTCTGTCCGTCCGTCACACTTTTTGGGACACAATAACTCTCTTCCTAATTGAGCTAGAATGTTCAAACTTGGTGTATGTGTTTATTAGGTCAATGCCTTGATGGAGTTCGAAGATGAGCATTTTCCGCTTAGGGTAAGCAGAGATAAGCAATTTGATTGGTTGATGCTTTGGGACACGATAACTTTAGTTCTAATTAAGTGAGATTAATGAAACTTGGTGTATAGTTTCATTATAGTAATACCTTGACTAAGTTCGATAATGAGCATTTTCTGCTCAGAGTAAGCAGAGCGATACGCAATTTGATTGGTCGAGACTTTGGAACACAATAACTCTCCTTCTAATTGAGTTAAAATGTTCAAACTTGGTGTATATGCTTATTAGGTCAATGCCTTGATGGAGTTCGAAGATGAGCATTTTCCGCTTAGGGTAAGCAGAGATAAGCAATTTGATTGGTTGATGCTTTGAGACACAATAACTTTAGTTCTAATTAAGTGAGAGTGATGAAACTTGGTGTATAGTTTCATTACAGTAATACCTTGACTAAGATCGATAATGAGCATTTTCTGCTCAGGGTAAGCAGAGCGATAAGCAATTTGATTTGCCGAGACTTTGGAACACAATAACTCTCCTTCAAATTGAGTTAAAATGTTCAAAATTGGTGTGTATGCTTATTAGGTCAATGCCTTGATGGAGTTCGAAGATGAGCATTTTCTTCTTACGGTAGGCAGAGATAAGCAATTTTTGGACGACACTTCGTGTTCAGTTTGATTGGGCGATACGTTTGAAAAAAATAAATGTGCGATTAATTAATATGTGTCATCTATTTATTTTGGGATTTCGGCGGGGGACATCAGCCTCACTGTTGGCTTGTTTTAATTTTGAATGCCAAGAATTAAATCACACTGATTTGAGATCTTGTATAATCTTTTATTGAGTAATAGCTAGCCTTACAGACAGTAATTTGATGTAGGAACTTCTTTCTTTGTACTTCTAGAGGGGTTCTGTGGACGAATAGGTTAACACATGCACTTCAAATCACATTGTCTGTCATTGAGTTAAGTGCTTGTTTAACCTGAGTTTTCTCCGGGTCCTCTGATTTCTTCCCACTGCTAAAGACCTTTACAAGCTAGCAAATTATTGCAATACAAAATAATCCATATATTAGTTCCGAAAGGAATTAGTTTGTGTCAAGTAGAAATTAAACCCCATTTCTTTCTCTACCTCCCTCTATGTTCTTCGGGGGGTTGGATGGCCGAATGGTTAGCGTGCGCACGCTGTATCACACGTCCTGCCATTGAGTCAACTGGCGTGGTTTCGAATCCCTGGTTGTATGTGGCAAGGAGTATGGTCGCTTTTCCAACCTCTTGGGTTTTCTCCGGGTACTCCGGTTTCCTCCCACTGCTAAAGACCCCCACGCTCAAGCAAATTATTGAAATAAAATTAAAACCATATGTTAGTCCCAAAATGACCTAGTTTGTGGAGTGGACGTTAAACCCCACTTCTCTCTCTCTCTCTCTCTCTCTCTCTCTCTCTTTGTTCATCACTTTTCTTTCCAAATGTTAATTTTTGAATCACCATTCCTCATTACAGCATTTTGATAATACTTGAATATTTCAATGTTTTATCACTGATTTTGAACTGAAAAGAGATAATAATGTATTTGTTATTTTATTTTAGAGTGAAGAAATATTTTTGGACATGTTTGAAGATGAATACAGAGATATGAAGGTTAGTTGTTGGTGCTCAGTTGTTGGTATTGCTCCCCTTGTAATACTGTTAATTGAGAATTTATTTACAAAGTGAAAATGGTACATGGTTTGTAAATGCACACAGTTATATGTATTTATGTTCTGTACATCTTGCTTATCACTGAATAAAATTTTCAGTAAAATTTGAGATTATAATGTACAAAAAGGAAAAAGTTATTGAGTTAAGTGTGACTTATCGTCATTGTGTTTTAAAGTGCCAATCCCGATAACTTTTTGGGGAATAAAACTGCTTAATTTTGTGTTAAAATCCTTTAAAATCCATAACCTAAGGCCCACCTACTAACCCGATATTTGTGATACGCTTGTAAATAAATTAAACCTGACAGTCTTCATCTGGAAATGGAGAACGTTTTATTATACAGTATCTGGATAAAACCAGACTTTTCTCTATAAAAATAATATGTAGGTGAAATTTACCCTTTGTTATCAAGTACAGGGCATGGGCCATTCACTGTATAGACCTCTCAATAAACATTAATCGATTATCAGGTCACCCAATGAAAAAATTGACCCGAAATCTTAAAAGGGTTACGTGTCCGGATAAGCAGTGTTTACGTTCACGTCCAAATGACTCAATATTTTGAGCTGAAATTTTGAGACAAGGTAAATACACCATGCCACTATATTTTGGTCCATAAATTTCATAAATACTCGGACTTTGATTTTTGAGACTCTGTTCTTATCGGGATTGTCCCTTTAATTTCAATAAACTAATAGTAAGTGCAGGGGAACTGCACTGCACTTAATTTACACAAAAACAAATATATGGACAAGACACACTACTTAGATATCATAAAAAAAAAACAACAATTCAAATTAAGTGAATGGATCAGGGAGCTGACTTCACTCAGATATGAAAACAATCGGGAATAAAACCCAGAGAAACCATATTTAAGGTAAATATTTTTTCAGTTTATTGAGAATTTTTTTGTTTTTGTTTAATTTATAGAATAGTCCATTGAATGTGGAATATCTAATGATGGATGCCTCTATATTATTATCACCAACTGGTACGCCACTAACTGGAATTGATTTTAATAAAAGATTGCCATGTGGAGAAGTAGAAAGAGCCAGACGGGTAGGTTCTTATAATCTAGATACTTGTTGTTGAAACAGCTGGGGGCGTTGGGATGACCTAGTTTGTGCTGAGTGGACGTTTAACCCCATTTCTCTCCCTCTCTCTCTCCAAGCACTGGTCCACGTATAGAATGACCCACCAGTATTTCATTCACTTTTTAAGTTATCTTGTACTGTGTGAATGTTATATTTTTCATTGACTTAGTTTTGACACTGAACTAGTTTACATACCATTGTTATTGTTTGATGAAAAGATTTCAGTGAATATAGGACATTGAAACCTGCGGTGTATAACATTTGACTAGCTTTAAGGTTACAAGGTTCATTCTCAGAGATTTTATTTCACTGTTAAAGATGCATAAGATTTAGATAAAGAAAAATAAACATATTGCAAATTTCGATTCAAATTACTCTATTGTGAATAAGTTGCTACTGCTATGACTAAGTCTGGATTATACATTTTATTTTAAAACACTCCCAGGTGGTTGAATTCATTTAAAGTTTGGCCATCCCATGGTCTAGAAGGTTGATTTGGGGTTTGTCATGAGAATAAATGCCTAAATAATAAGATGGCAGATTCAACTCCAACATAATGCATCAATATTGTTAAAGCCCTGGGGATTGGTTCATTGTAATTGTATTTAATATATATTGTCAAATTATGATTTTGAACGCAAGATGTGTGCAGATGGTTTGAGTAATAATGTTTGCCGCTACACAATAAACCTTCAATAAAGCATGATATATGTTATATTTATCTAGAGAGGGGCAAAATGTCAATAACACTGATTGTACTAATAAACAATCAACACTTTTCGCTTCTTTTTATAGTTCTCTACTACAGGTATTAGCCAATGAAACAGTCTGTTATGGCAAACTTTAAACGTATTTTGGAAGAAACTGTGGTTAATCCACTAATAACATCACTGCTGACGTCATTTGGTCAAAAGGCACTCATATGACCCTTGACGTGAACTCCTACTATAACTTATCAGATTTTCATGTAGTGAAGGCCATCGAAAGTATAAAAAAAACGAGACGAAATATAGATCTGTATTTTAATCATTTACCTGAAAACATCAGCTTATATAAGTCTTGTTTAACCAAGTCAATGACTTTCTGGTGGACTACTCATGCTTGACCCCCTACGCGCAAGCGAATTATTGAAATAAAATTAGACCATATGTTGGTCCCGAAATGACCTAGTTTGTGTTGAGTGGACGTTAAACCCCATTTCTCTCTCTCTCTCTCATGCTTGACAGGGTAAACTTATACGCATCTGTCATATGATACAAATCCTGTTATATTTTACATTCTTGAAATTTTTTATTTCTTGCTAAACATGTCTTTGCTTAAAATGTTGCCTCATTGACTAGTTGATTACATTCTGAAATATTATTGACTGACAACTTTTATTATTTAACATTATTTGTGAGGTTTATGAATTCACTTTCAAACTTACTAAATGCGTCCTGTTTTTGTTCACTCATGTTTTAAAATACAAATGGACACTTGGCATTGCATAGAAAATTTGTGTACTAACTACTACTGTATGGTTAGTATATTATCAGGGAAATAGAAAGAAGAAGGTTGTTGACCGACTTTATATATATGTATATTACGTATTCATTTCCAGGGATTGACGTAAATGAAGTCAATCGAAGGTTCGAGAAGCATAGCAAAGATATTTTGAACTCCTGCTGATTGTTGACTTATGCAATGACTAAATTTTTAAAGTGCATTAGAAAATTTAATTTTGTTGCCCTCTCTGGGTTTTTTCGGATTTCTCTGTAAATGTTATTCATTGAATTTTCCACTGGCTGCCTTTGGACTACATTAAAAATTTAATTTTAAGGACTAGATTCTTAAATTTTAATATGTTAGACATAAATGCTTAACATTTTGTCTCTACAAACAAGGTATTTCTTTCCCAATTGATGTTATTATACGCTTAACGCAATTACATGTACCTCACGCTAAGCTGAATCTATGTCATAATCTCCGCAAGCAACAGATAGGTATGATGGTTTGTAAGTAATCATGAAATACTTCCTTACAAAAACTGTACAATATAAAACATCTTTGACCATCATATTCTGACATTCTAATTGGAATTCATACATTGCGTGTATGTTCCATCAATTTCCTATAAATACTTTCATCTATATAGTTATTGCCCCTTTTTAAAGCTAGGTCCAAAGTTTGGACTCCAAACCAATCCTTCAGTCCCAAGAGGAGTTGCAAGTATTCCTGATCTACGTGGAGAGGGGTTCTATACTACTAGGTGTACATGTACTATTGCTCTCTTTTCTAGGGAATAGAAATTAGTTAATAAAAATTACTACTACCAATTCATTTATTTGATCATATCCACATGATTAATGTTAGGGTGAAATTTAGTCATCTACTCAAAAGATTTTTTTGCTATAATGATTTTGGGGGAATTGTGGTTCCCCATAAATTTGTTTCTATTGATTTTGTATAAGATCAATAAAATGATATCTTCTTGGTGTCCAAGTAACCTGACTCAAATTGTCATTTGGGAATATACTACACATAGCAACCAACAAATGCAACGTGGAAAACCATCCAGAGACACCAACAAATCTAATAGCTGCATTAAGAGGGTTTAAGATAGGTAGAGACTCAAATATATGGTCTATTCTTCAAGTCCTTTCTTATATAAACATTACTGTTTTATTTTTAGTTCTTTTGATCATTTATTCCCTATCCCTCCCCCCCCCTCCAAGCCAGTTTTCCCCAGTAGAATTTATTTCTTAGTATAGAGTATACATGTAGATAACAAAACGAGAAATGTCCTGTAGAATTCCAAATAATAATACATTTATAAATAATTCATTTATTCCTTATCCACCCAATTCCTCTCTTTTCCCAATGAAATTAATTTCCTAGTATGGATAAGAAAATGGAATGTGTCCTGTAGGTTACATTGATACTATCAGGAATTGAAATACGAAAAAGGAACTGAAATACCAGAACAAGGAAATTGAGTTTTTCATGCTTGGCTCATTTTAAACTTAATGAATATTACTTTTACTTGATCTATTGTATACTGTATAATATATGCAATATGTGATAGCCGAACTTTACTTGGTTAGTTGTCTTTTCTTTCCATAAGTAAATGACTTAAAAATAATGTACTATACTTTTTTCCCCGAAAGTCAGTATTTCTTTTCATACTGTAGTTTAGAATCTCTGGTTGTACATGACAAGGAGTAGGGTCACTTGTCAAAACTCGTTGGTTTTCTTCCGGTCTTCCGGTTTCCTCCCACTGCTTAAGACCCCTACGCGCAAGCGAATTATTGAAATAAAATGTTAGTCCCAAAATGACCTAAGTTGTGTCGAATGAACATCTCACTCTCTCTCTCATACTCCACATTTATTTATATGGATTAAGCTGATTAAGGTAACAAAAATAACATCCAAAATAAAAGTTTTCAAGTGACATCATCTGGATTTTAGCAACCACACAGAAAAGTCAAAGCCAATTTTTTTTTCAACTTTTTGTTTTCTTACGTTTCAACATTTGTTTACCAATATAAAGGCTGTTGAATAATTTTGTTTTAAAAACAAAAATGCCATCAAAATGGAATATATTCATTTTACCCTCTATACTATTTTCAGGGAATGTTATGCATTATTATTGGTGTCATTAAAACTGCATTATGCAGTAGCTAAATTTGCAGGTCTGGTTTCAAATGTTATTGAGACATTTATAACTTGATAAGCCTATAATCAACTCTAAGCGGATGGCTGATATTGAATGGGTCAGACCATCTGCAGTTCTGTGCCATATAATAAGTTTATGTTAAAATAGACACCATTCTATAAAAGAAAGGACTGACAATTAAGACTTCTTTTTATTACCGGTACCATGGCAATGTACTTGACAATTGGTTAGTTCTTGATAAAACGCCAAACAATTACATGTAGCTCAGAAAAAAAGATAATTTGACTGAATGTTTTCAATACAGATATATTTGTATTCATAACCTACTTTTGAAATATTATAGGTAGAATGGAGATATCTTTATCTAAATATTACATAATGCATCTTTAATTTATAAGAACTACATGTACTTATATTGCACATACTTCACACGATATAAACATACACTTTTGTAAGAACTAAGATACGTTTAAATGTTGTGTAGTTTATACAAGTTACTGTGTTAAATTCTCTGATTGAGATTTGACCAATATAGGAATCTCTTGCAATATTTGAGTCACCAGTTGGAATATTGGTTCAATACTGGTTCATTTCAATTCAGTATTTACAAAGACATGATGAACTGAAATTTCATTGATCTATGCTACTGCCTATACAAATTGTACACTTTACTCTTTCTATCATTCACTCTTCTCATTTGTTTTCTTTTTTTGACAGTATCTGTCAACAACACTTATCTACATTTCTTCCATCTTGAACTTTTCCCCATTTTGCTTTCTAAGGGAAATCACCAGTTACAAGTTTATATAATGTCGGACGGCGTCATGATATTGTAATGTAACAAGCCCAATCAAATTTTTATGTTTCCAAAAAATCTAATTGATGGCCCTCTTGTCATTCTGACTGATTTCCTGCCTGGAGATTTTCTAGCATTGATAAAAAGAAATTGATATTTTGATTTAAGTTTAACCATCAAACATTCAAACAGGAGGCCATTTTGCTGGTCATGACCTATCACTATTATCAGTAAAAATGGCCAGAAATGTTAAAAATGGCAAAAAATACCATGGAATAGAGGAATTCAAAATCTTTCCAAAAATACTTGCCTTTGTTGTCGAAACCCCAAAACAATCCGACAGTTGAAGGGTTAACTGTATATTAAATATGAATATTTACAAAATTTTACTGCTGGTGGAGAAACCTGATGGAACTAATACATTATTCAGCACTGGTATTTTGATTTTGTGTAAAGAGAATATGCTGAAATTTCATAATAACTACTTTAATCTCAGCCTAGATATTAGCAATACAATTATGACCTAGCCTCGATCGTCATTACTACCATTGTTACGTTAATAAACAAAGTCTTGAGTATCCATTCTTATGGTTAATCATCAACCACCCATTGAACCGCAGACCTGAATCCGATGGCAAATATGGTCTTGTCATGTTAAAAAAATGTATGATTAATAGTTTATATAACTTTTAAGACCTCAAGAAAAGCGTGCAATAGGCAGATTTAGCGCTTGCAATGCCCTTTTAATTAAATGATAATTATCAACCTGATTACATGTTACCGTGAACTTAGATAAATGAAAATCATGCATTTACTTTTAATATTTTTATTTTTATGTCATTTCAAATCATTTAAAAAATGAAATATTCAACAGAATATTAATAACAATTCTCAATGGAGAAGCTTTTATGCTCAATTTTAATGTACGGTAATAATTTCAAATTTTATTGCCCAGTCCATTATATTCATCAGAAATGATTTCATAAACCTGTTTCTTTTTTAACAGCATTCGCAAAGTGTAAAAAAGTTCAAATTCAACTGAATTACATAAATAAAATACCTGGAATGAAATAGTTATAAGTACCTAGTTTCACTTTACATTGCAAGACTGGCTGATTCTCAGAATTAATGTACAAGTGAAAGTATTGATCTGTAGAAACAAGGCCAATTATTCATGCTTATATAATAGCAATGACTTTGAGATAATGACATTCTTGTGACATTGTGAGTTGCACCTATGAGAAGCAGCTTGGTTAGAATTCTAGAGCTATAACAAATGATAACTAAAGGGATCTTAATAAGGCCGAACATCTATGGCATAAAACAAATCTACATGTCCATAAACAGATTTATAAATCTTTAAAAAACAATGTGAATAAATTATACAGGTCACAATTCTATGCAATACAATCACTGCTTGTTACTGAGCGACATTTCGACTAGGCTTCTCAGGCGCGGATCCAGAGGGGGGGTTTGGGGGGGTCCAAACCTCCCCCTGCTCAGCTTCATAAAAAAAAATAATGCCTTGCATCAATGAAATTACATCACAAAGTGATAACATCAGTATAAAATGATTTCTCTGTTTAAAAAGCTCAATTTGTATGTATGCCTATGTAATTTAGAGACGATGATGGCAGATTTCCGTAACAGAAACCTGGCAAACCCCCTCCTGCAAAAATTCCGGGATTCGCACCTGCTTCTCTTGTCGTTATCAAGCAATGATAAAACCTACTAATTATTGTATTTCTCCACAACACTTAACCATTAATCAATTAGTTAGTTTGTTTTTATTTTTAGTTAAGTGGTCTTATTGAATGTTGTCAATAACGTTTCAATTTATAATCCTTAATTAAATTGGATTCCCTTTAGGTACGAGCAATTGTAGATCTCTGGTTTGTCAGCATTAGGAATGTATTGTTGTGTACATGTATATATTGACTTGTCTCTTTTTAGATTTTATCATTGCTTGATAACGACTAGAGAAGCCTAGTCGAAACGTCGCTCAGTAATAAGCAGTAATTGTATTCCATAGAATTGTGACCTGTATACTCTAGTTCATTTACTAAATGCCATTGAAACAGTGAATAAATTAATGGAAGATGCTAAAATTAAATTTTACTCTGATAAAATAGAAAATGGCGAAAACAGACAAAAAGACCTGTATAAAGTTGTGAATTCCCTTTTGGATCATAATGCTGAGCGGATTATTCTCTCGGATAATGATGATGATACTGTACTTGCAAATTTATTCTCTGATTTCTTTCAAATAAAAATACAGAAAATACGAATTGAACTTGATGATTTAATAAATAAAACTATTGACTTTAACGCTCATGATTTTGATATTTAGAAAATTTTAACTTAATTTGTGAATCTTCTGTTTTATAGTTAATTAAATCGTCTGCTCCTAAATCTTGTTCATTAGATCCTATTCCGACTCCTGTTCTTAAGGGCTGTTAGACAAAGTTATTCCAGTTTTCACTAATATTATTAATTCTTGTATATCATCCTCTACTGCTCCAAACATTTTTAAACAAGCTTATGTTACACCTTTAATTAAAAAGTCTACACTGGATCCTAATATTTTTAAAAATTACAGACCTGTCTCTAACTTAAGTTTTATTTCTAAAATATTGGAGAAATGTATTGCTTCTCAGGTAAAGGCCCATCTAGATGATAACTGTTTGTATGAACCATTTCAAAGTGCTTATAAGCAATTTCACAGTACAGAAACAGCCTTAACCCGGGTTTCAAATGATATTTTGATGGAAATTGATAATAGAAGATGTACATTTTTAATTTTATTGGATTTATCTGCTGCTTTCAACACAGTGGACCATTCCATTCTTCTAGGTAGACTACAGTTTAAATTCGGTATTTATGGCTCTGCATTAAATCTTTTAGAAAGTTATCTAACTGTGGGTAGAAAACAGTGTATTTTAGTTAATTGTTAATCGTTGTCTGAATCTGTTTTGTCATCGGGGGTTCCTCAGGGTTCTGTTCTTGGATCGATTTTATTTACCCTCTGTATGTCACCATCAGGTGATATTGTTAGAAAATATGGTCTCAGCTTTCATTTGTATGCAGATTATACTCAATTATATATTTCATTTAAACCTAATTGTCCATTCTCTTTCAATTTATCAAAACTGCAACTTGAGAACTGTATTAGTGAAATTAGAAAATGGATGTCAAAGAACTTTCTAAAATTAAATGATGATAAAACCGAATATTTGTTATTAGGCTCAAGGCATCACTTTGCACATGATAACCCCCCTGTTGTAATAGGTAATTGTGATATACATGTATTTTCATCTGATTCTGCTCGTAATATTGGCGCAATCTTTGATAGTTTTATGCTTATGGGAGCTCAAGTAAGTAATATTTGTAAATTGTGCTATTTTAATATTAGAAATATAGGTAAAATACGTAAATTTGTAACTTCTCGATAAGATAACTTTTAGTTGTTTTACCGCCAAAGCTTATAGATAAATTACAAAAAGTACAGAATACTGCTGCTAGACTTTAACTAATGAATGTGACCACATAACTCCTGTTTTATACAATTTACACTGGTTACCTGTTAAATATCGAATTAATTTTAAGATTTTGTTATTTACTTTAAATGCTTAAAGATACATTATGGGAGATTTTGACAAGGAGTTAGCCATTCTTGCTATAAAAGTTCAAAAATAGATTTTGAAACAAGAATATATTGAAAATTTCAGTCAAATAACTTTATCCTGAACAAAGTTGTTTCCACTATAATTTTTTACTAGAAATGGTAGTTAAAATTCATCGACACCCTTTTCCCACTATGGCCGATTGTTGATTGACAGGCGTTAACTCCACCTACATAGTCTGGATCATCAAGTAATGTTTAAACGGTATCTAGTGAAGCTTGTATATAGCCTCGGTCATCACTGTCTTTTATGAATAATTTCCGGAAGTATGATGACGTCAACGTCACGGAGAAACCCCACCCAAGACGCCATAGTGATTAAATCAGTCGACGAAATCCTGTTTTAATCCGAGCCCAATCCAAGCTATCCGTGGGTCTACAGTGTTCATTTTGGGCTTGTTGTTTAAATAAAGATCTAATTTATAATTTCTATGACATCTGAGGCTCAAAGGAAGACCGACAAAAGTCAGTTTTTGCTCTTCCATAATGTATGTTTAAATAATCCAGCTCCTGTTTACATCTCAGATCTTTTAGAACTTTATACACCCGGCTGAACATTACGTACATCAGATAAACTACTTTTAAAGCCCAAAACTATTAAACTAGTATCTTATGGTCAGCACTCTTTTAGTTATCAAGCACCTGTTTTATGGAATAATCTACCATTTAGTTTAAGATGTTGTACATCTCTATATTCTTTTAGAAAACAACTTAAAACACATTTATTTAATCAGGCTTTTAACGGCTCTGTATGCAATCGTTAACATGTCCATAATCTTGTTGTTTATTTATGATTACATTGTCACTTTATAAAGTGCCCCTGAACATGTTATATGAATATGCTGTAATAATAATAATAATAGATAAAAAAATATATATCTGAGCAAAGGATGAGCAGATTTTTGTCAAATTGTGACTACATACTAATTTGAAGTTGCCCAATGCGACTTCCCAGTCAAATCACATCAAATTGAAATTTATTTTGTTTACAACCTGGTGAATAAATGCCTCTTTAAAAATGAGGGACATGTAGGAATAGGGTGTTCTTGATGTTACATAACCACTTTTTCCTTTATAAAGTGTTTTAATTGATCTATATAATTGGAGTTGACCATTTGCCTACAACCTGGGTTAAATAAAAAGATAAATCTTTAGACTGAAATTAGAATTATAACCATGCATAATAATAAGACTGGATTTTAAAACAATCTAAATGTTTTGTTCGCAAAATGACATCAATTATATTGTTTTAGTCATATTTGAACCTTGCTAGTCAAATTTTATTCAGGACATAATCTTACCCAATTGACAATTCAAATTTATAGTAGACTTTACATTACATGTACACGTGACTTAAAATTCAATGAATACACCCAGCTCCCATAATAAAGTCTTTGTTGGTTTTGTTTAATAAAAGGGTTGAACTTGAAAAATTTCAGTGCATCACATCAATGAATGTTATTATTAGTAGTTTTTTAAATGACATAGATATATACTGTGCATGTAATTCTTAAAGGCCAGTTAAAATATATGCTTAAAGATGCGTTATTGGAGAGCAAAAACTGACTTTTGTCGGCCTTCCTTTGGGCCTCAGATGTCATAGAAATTATAACTTAGATCTTTATTTAAACAACAAGCCAGAAATCAACCCTGTAGACCCACGGATGGCTTGGATTGGGCTCAGATTTAAAAAGGATTTCGTTGATTGATTTAATCACAATGGCCTCGTGGGTCGGAGATTCTTCGTGACGTCATAATACTTCCGGAAATTAGCAGGTCATCATGCTGCCTTCCCTATAATACACACTGTAATTATACGCGCTTCTGTCTTTTGCGTTTCAGTAAAATTATGGAAATTGATAAACATAGCAGCTAACATCACCCCAGTCTGCTTAGGGAGTCACTGAGGCCTGCCAGAAGTACAAAAGAGTACACGCAGGCAACACATTTATTATAATTTATTTACAATACTGCCTCGTTGATTTGGTCCATTCCTTTCAAACTTTAAAATCCTGTCACAGACTTTCATTTCTTATCTATAATTTGTAGTAAATGATAAATGTAGTACGAATTGAATTGCAGTCCCGTCTCAAACCGAATACGCTAACAGTACCAGTCATTGTAAACATTACTTGATAATCGAGACTATGTAGGTGGAGTTAACGCCTGTCAATCAACGATAAGCCATAATCGAAAAAGGCTAATTTTTTTAGTTTTGTTTCGAAAAAAGACATTCCCATAATTATTTCACTAAATTACAAATTAATTCGTGCAACATGTTTTTCCAGGTAATTTCAACATATTAAACAATCAATATCAATGATTCAATAATTACCAGGATGTTAATTTTCAAAGAAATCAATCCTATCTACTAAGTGTTTCCTGTATGATACTGTATGAATATGATGATTAAAAGGTTTTTTTCTTAGAGAAAGTAGTCTGGCTAAAAAAATGTAATTATGGGTCAGATATTTTTTATGATATTAATTATGCTTCCTGTATCGTAATCTTCTAACCTCTGGAACACTTCGGAATAAATTGCCATTAAAACTGAAGAGTGCTAAAACATTAAGCTTATTTAAATCAAACCTCAACACCTATTTATTCAAACCAGGGCTGTATGTAGGATTTTAAAACTGGGGGTGCAGCAGAGTAGTGGGGCGCCAATATAATGCCCAAGTTACTGAGCACAGGGACTCCCGCAATCAAAGTCACTGGGAAGTAATCCCATAGAGGCACCATTTCTAGGGAAGCCTTATTTTTTCTGGGGGTGCAATATACCCCCTGCATCCCCGCTAAATACGGCCCTGCTTCAAACAAGTAGTGAAATTGTGTTGTTGAGTGATAGAGTATGTTCATTATGTGGTCGGCGCTATGAGCATACCCCTTCTCTTGTGTGGATTTTAGCGCAATACAAGACTCCTTATTATAAAATACCCATGTTGAAAAATATTGCCATTCTTAAGTGTTGTCTTTTGTTATTGGTTACAATACAGAAATCACTGATTTTACGATTTCTATATGTTTATGTAATATAGACAGGTGGGAAGAATATAATGATTGCCTTTCTGACTTCTATTTTCTAATCTTTTTACAATTTACAAGTAATATAGACTGGTGAGAAGAAAGGTTTATTTCTTTTCTCATTGCAATATTCAGAGTAAATAGTCATCATAATATGAAATCTGGTCCACTTTTCTAAAACACAACTTCTCTTCATTGGTGAGCCTGAAAGGTAGAAGAATGTAGCCTGTTGATTTTGTTCAATTTCCTTTGATAACTTCAGAGTTATGCTGACAAATAATTTTTAAAAAAAAACTTATGAACTATTTCAGTCAGTTCTACTTAGTTTGAAGAAAATTAAGTCTCTGTCCTATATTGCCCTCATAAACCAAATGGCACTGATTGTCAAATTGCTAATTTCAGTTTAAACTTGAGGCTTCACTGACTGTTAATTATAGGGGTATGCATTTTAGATTGTGGTGAGACTATCATTGCCTGTCCAACTTTGTAGGTTTTTCTCCCGGTCGTCTGGTTTCCTCCTGCTGCGCAACCACATTATGGAAATAAAATTGAAGCAAATGTTAGTGCCACAATGACCTAGTTTATGTCAAGTGGACATTAAACCCTAAAGTTCTCTGTGTTAATTATGAATAAATTGTATCAGTTAAAGTGGTGTTCTATGTCATAAGTTAAACGATTTCCTGTAAATATACCACTTGAAACATTGTTATCAAGATACCACCTTCCCAGGATTTAAACTTAAACTGGAATTTTCGAGAAGAATCTGGTAACAGAAATGTATTTGATATACCGGGCAGTCCTTGGTGTTTTCCGGATTTAACAGCTTAAAAATTAAAGATTGCTATTGACCCAGAAAGTGGATTGAAGCTTTCTGATTGACTGAAAGAATTCAAATGAATTCAAATATCTACCAATCATGTACCTCTATTATTAGACTATTTTAACCAAACACATCAAACTGACTAAGACAAAATCTGTATAATCAGCTGCTCATATTGACAAGGTTTCCTGTCAGGCTGCCACGCCTGCATCATGACAAGTGAATGGATGAGTGTAGAAGAAGATCTACAAATCTGGTTGAACTAGCTGATTTTATGTCAGAAACATTGAATACAATTCCACAGAACTTGCATTATATACTTCTTTGAATTTGAAATTATATAAAATTACCCAATTTCCTACCGTGGTCTCTTTTGATCCAATTCTGGGGGTTGGTTTCAAAATGGATTAAGAACACTGCTTCCACCATATACTCTAAGAACTAAATCTACCTTTTGCAGGTCTCTATTCTGGCTTCAAGTGTTATTATGAATCATTAAAATTAACCATTTATTCAAATGTCAAGCCTATAATCAATTCTCTATGTCATCGAATGTCGATTGTAAATAGTTTAAAACATGATTGCCATTAATAATTTAATTTAAAAATGGGTTGAGAGTTAGTCAAGTACTGTTGCTATGGTAACAAACAATCTGTGCAACATCTTGTCAAAACTTCAGATACTGATAATCTCACTCAGAATAAAAAGTAATTTGAATGAAATTTTCAATATATTCATTTTGCATTATCTTTTTTGGAACTTTTATAGCAAGAACAACCAGTTCTTCATCTGAATCTTATATATAGTGCATCTTTAAAATCTTAAAGAGTTATGTTACTTATTATATAGTTCCATTCCTAAAATCAAACATGATCGAGCAGCATAAACAGTGTAGTGTAACTTGCAATTATAATAATTCATGTCTTCCTGAAATTAAAAATAATGGTGCAAATGACACATAATATATTTTCAAAAAGTTAAATATGTGGATGCAATTCACAATATGTGGATGCAATTCACAAAATGGGGATGCAATTCACAAAATGGGGATGTAACTCACAAACCTGGACAATTTTGGGACAATTAAATTATGGACTGCAACATTGTTGTAAAATGGAATGCATTTGCAAATTATACAGATGAAAAGACACAATAATTCTATAGGTTACTGTACGTATATTACTTACTGAGCAAGCATTTCAACTAGGTGTATTGGCGGTTCATTTACTAAAAGCTACTGTAATAATTTATTTTATATAGTTTTCAAATAAAATATTTGGTTCATTTGACATGATATATAGTTTATGGAATACTTGTGTTAATTTATTTTAAATTCTGCTTTTGGTGTTATTGACATTTTTATTGCTGGTTTGATCTAACTGAAATTTCATCTTTCATGAAATATCTTTTTTATGAGAATACCACTGATCATCCATAACATCTGATTGCTACTATTGTGGATAAATCCTTCTAAACTTTGAATTTTATATTTCAGGCTATACGTGTGTTTTTCTTGTTGCGAGATTTATCTTTTACTTTGTTAAACGAATCTGATGTATCTTTACCTTTAACTAAAGATGAAGCATGTGTCAAGATAAATGATGTTTTAGATTTAAGTAAGTGTACTTTTTTATTAGACATTTTCTGATGAATGTTTGAGTTGGTTTTTGTTTCATTGACTTGAAAAGTTCAAGTAGAAATCTCAGTAGAAAATAAAACTAACCTTTGAGATTTATGTAGTGACAGATCCAGGTCCCCCCAGTTTGACCCAGTTACTAGAGCCTTTTGGTGAAATTGGGTCATGTATGGTATGGTATGTGTTTAACAATGGGCTGTAGAAGGGTGCGGATAAACAATGCACTTATATTTTTTCTGGGAACACCGCTGCCAAACATGCCCTGCGCCTTATCTACACATGCGCGTAATATGCCGAAGAATACAGTAGATATTGTTACTTCAAGTCATAGATTTTAAATAGATGTGGTTTACCAAAGAATACAGTAAATGTTTCCTGATGTTACGTCAATTCATAGATTTTAGTTAGAGGTGGTTACCAATTAAAAACATAAAATGATTTCTGTTCCAAGTTATCTAAATGTATTTATAGAAATATTTCCTGATGGAAGTCATGTAATTAAAGAAATTCTTCCTGATTGAAGTCATTTATTTTAGTAATAATTGTAGTAAATTATAGACATTCTTCCTGAATGAAGTGATTTATTTTAGTAATTGTAGTTAATTGTTTATTTTTCAGATAATAGTGATTTGATAGCTTGTACTATATTACTCAAAGACAGGTAAATATATAACCTGTTTAACATGATTTAAACTTTGAAAAATTCATTGGTTCCCATAGCAATAATATATTTCTTTAGGTTTAATCAGGATTTATGAAAACAAAACTTTAATGTGTACCTAGACATGTCACATAGCACTTATTCTGTACATCAGATCATTACACTGTAACCCAGGTATTGTTTGATCTTGCATCCAATTTACAAGTGTTTAATTTTTCTCAAAACTGTGAAAGAATAAATGACTCAATGGATAATAATACATTTGGATGTTATTTTTTAACGATGATCAGGAAATTAATTGCTTGTAATCTGTAATCTGACATATTGTAACGATCCCGTATGATGTCGAAATTAGAGTCCACTGTATATTGCACACCTGTTGTCAAAATTAAACGGTCAGCTTTAAACTGAACTCAAGTATATTTAAATGATTTGGGCCATTTGGGGTGATTTTAGGGGTTTTTTTTACAAATTTTCAAATAAAAATTTGATATTGATTGATTGTGAAAGATATTAGAGATAAATATACAAGATTAAACGCTGCACAGGTTACAGTGTTAGATTCACAATAGATCAACTGCTGGCAAAACATTGCAACATGCTTTGTTCATGCTGGCAGTATATCCCATGGTGAGTCAACAGAAATACATCTCTGAAAAACATTTTCTGGGTTACATTTATCATTGATTTAGTTCATTCCCATAAATGTTTAATTAGGTACTTGATTAATGAAATATGGATATAAATAAAATAAAACCAAGTACGAACAATCCAAACCATTAGTCAAAATTCGAAGTCCAATAAAAACGGTCGAGGCAAAATAGTGTAATCAGCAAATGGACTGTTCACCGTGTACAAAATACACGACAAACAGTGGTAACAGGTGTCCGGAAGAGTAAGCTTACCCTGCCAGGCGCCACACCCGCCATTGCTGCATCCAAACTATTAGACGAAATCTCAATGAAATAGCATGATTGGCCAATGAACTATCGATATACAAGATTGAACGTTATTTAATAGTTTATGGAGAATATAGAACAGTAGAAATAAACTTTAGTGTAATTTATTTACCGGACCTGAATAGATAACATATAATCTATAAGTATAAATATCACACATTACCCTTGCACTTACTAATAATAGGTTAGATTTCTATTCCCCTGAAAAATAAAATTCTCTGTGAATTCATATTATTATTATAATGATGAATTTTTTTCTCTTTGAAATCCTGTGTTGTTAATATTTTTGTTCGTTTGACAAGCAACATGCATATGCAGGCTTCATATAGACAAATAATAGTTTTAACTAATCTTTCCCTTTTGAAGTAATACTAAACGCATGTCTCCCCTAGATTTACAGGGAACGGGACATCAAACTACAATAGTTTGAAAATTGAATATCTAAATGAAATAATTGTCTGATCAGTATGATATAATGAATAGAAGTAGGATATGGTCAAAACAAGTCAGTATCGCCTATAATCTTCACAAATATTTTCTCATGAGTTCTTTTATAATTCTATTTACTTGAAGTCAGGAGAGAGCCATTATGCAAGAGCTAAATCTACCTATAGCAGGTTTTTCGTTAGGCCTGAAATCTTGTATAAATTATTAATTAGATATTAATTAAATTACCAAGACCATACTCAACTCTCAATGCCACCCAATGACTGCAATATAAGTAAGTTTAATTAAATAAATTTTGTGGTTGATGCAGTTACCGTAAAAATGAATAAACAAGACTGTTAATAGTCGTAACTACAGTAGTAATGACAATAAATACTAGCTCTTTATCTAATCTTAAATAATACCGTTTTAGATATGAAATAATCAATCCGAGTACATTTTAGCATGTATTAAGCTGAAGAAATTCCCATCCAGGTCATGTTATAGATGGTATGAAAACTGTATTTCGAAGTATTAGGAGTAAATTCCATAATAACGACAAAATCTAACATTTTGTCAACATACCAGTTACCAATGCATGTACAGGATAACAATGCTGTAAGGTAAACAATGAGGTCGTAAAGGACTGCCTCCTCTATTAGTAAGTGCAGGACTGCACTACAACAAAAATCTACAAGATAAACCTGCAGACAAGACAGAAAATAGACATTGCAAAAAATAAAAAAATATCAAATCAAGTGAATGGATCCGGGGGCCAGCCGTAAGCGTCCACTGCGCTGTACAGTCCTGGTCGTGTTATGGTTCACTAAAAATGACCATTAACAATCAGCAGCTTTAATATAAGTCCTTACTTTAGTAAATAGGAGTAAAACTAAAAGAATAGGTGTAAAAAGAACAGGAGTAGAAGCCACCTTAATTGGTTTATCTGTGATTCAAATGATATAACTATACTAATGACAATTATCATAAACAAAAATAATCAATGTTATTCACTAATTAATATCTCAAAGGCCCAGAGGAAGACAGGGTTTCCACAGAAGATCAAGTTTAAACATTTTGGACTTTTTCTCTGAGAGTGTTTGCAGGTTTTTGATAAAAATTGGGTGGTTATTATAAAGACTTGTTCAAATGAAATTGCTCAAACCGATAGTGGTATTGCAGCGACGCCTTATTTTATTGACAAATATTGATAAATAAGTACAAGATTTTACTAATTATCCAATATCATTTATAAATAAATCTAAGGAGGGAAAAAAATCATTTGATAAATATCAACTGGGCAATGTGTGCCCCCAATACACTTATGTGATAAAACACATGACCCTGGGCTCCATTCAAAGATAATAAATACCCAAATTAAATAGCAACAAACATATCTTACAAAGTTAAAACAAAATAAGTATTTCTGACAAACACCTTAGCAGACAATTGTTATTTGTTTTTGGTAATGCTTAGAAAGATATGAACAATAATACTGAGGAATGATTTTCTGTTCATACTGTCCCTTTAAACCAACTTGTACTAACAGATACCCTGTAGACCAAAATACATCTTGAAAAACTTAAAAGGCACTAATTAACAAAATATGTCTTAGTTTTATTATTTCAACTTTTTTGCATGCTTCAAAATACACCTTTAGATGAAATAAATTATGAATTTTATATGCCAAACGCTAATTGTTAGCCAAGGACTCCTTTGAAACCTCTATAGGTTATGGATGACTCATAATGAATCTTATAACATCTCCATCTCAGCCTTGATTGACAGACCTTTCTCAAAATCTGTAAATGTAAACATATGATGAAAAATTCTGATGTAATAATATTTTCACTTAATATCAGATTACTTGAGATATAATATAAAAGAAATATATACTGAAATGACATAGATATTGAATAGATAAAGGTATTACAACGATTTTTTTTTTTTTAGCGATGACCTAGTAGTACGCTTTGTGAATACAAAATGTTTGATATGCCCTACAGTTTTTCTCTGGAAATATTGGTCTTTATAGTTATGTTATGTATGACTGAAACTTTTTAAAAGGAGATTTCTACAAAGCAAAGAGATGAAAACCACAATTTCATCTTTGTAGATAAATAGCTCCAAACAGCATTATTTTGCTTAATCTGGCTTAATACCACAAATGCCATTGCCCATATTAAGCAATTAAAGGATGGGGGTAGTTCCATTGGGTTTTATATAAGGATATGCTTCATTTATTTGTCAGACTAACAGTTACTTTATTAAAATGCTTGGCATATTATGATTCACACGTAGGGAAAACAAAAAATCAATATTAGCAAATAATTCATGTGAGCAAGTAATTTATGTAAACTGTCACTACTATCACTAGTTGTATTGATTTCAATACACACTTCTGTTGTGTAATATAACTTACATCCCACTTCTACTCGTTACCAATGGCAACTTTTGATGAAACTGTCCTCTTCATTTCCAATATATGCATAAAAGTAACCATGTATCAGAAATGAACAGTACACTTTCGAAAAAAAGTACTGTTCTATCTGTTCATTTCTGATACACAGATACTTTTATACCGTTTAAGAAACTTATCAAGCAATAAGAAGCGGACGTTTAGTCCGACCCAGATCGCAATGATAACTAGTAGTTTTATACTGCACTTGGCTGTACATGAGACAACTAATCAAAATCATAGTAACAAAACAAACCGGTAGGAACTACATGGCAGTGCAAAAATATATACAATGACATTAAATCAACATAACAACATATTACGAAAAACAATTATTACTATTACACATATCAATTGGCATCTATTCCATAATTTTGTTTGATTTATTATGCAAAACATATAAATGAGAATATTGAATAATTATTTTAACTAATTGTGATTCTCTTGCTGGACACTTCACAAGCCTTGAAAATAAGCAGGATATAAAAAAACGCCTAGAAAGTTATAAATTTTATTACAATTAAATTTCAACGGACGAACCATACGCCGATGCATACTTTTACCAGGAATGACCCACGTTTCGAATTCCTTTACACTACATTTAATATCATCGCAGTCCTCTACGCCATAGACAAGTTGTTTTGACGATGTGGTCTAAACAAACACATGGCTATTTTACGTCCGGGGTGTCACAACAAGATGCACGTGTAAATACTACCTTAAAATGTAACGTGAGGCACAGAAAGGGATAAATAAAAGAGCTGAAATTATATGTCACTTTTTGGTTGAAACGACTTGATAATAAATACTATTTTTCACATTTTGCTTCACAATACTCAATAGAAATGTGATGTAAGTAACTGACCAAAACTGTCCTGATATTCACCGATACACCTCGGAAAGTGTGCTAATAACTATTACATAATATAAATTGACTAGTTCAGGGGCCTGTTTCAGGAAATTGTAACTAAAATAAAAATCCAAATTCTAGTAATTCAATTGGATAATATTAGATTGATTTTAGTGCCAATCAAATTGAAATATCTACTAAAATTTGGATTTTAGTTAATAGTTCGTGAAACAGTGGGTTGCATTAATTGCAATTACGATTCCGGACCCATCGATATCTGGATTTACAATAAGTGACCCAACCAATTAATACTGGGTTTAGATATCTGGTTTTACAGTAAATGACCCATTAATATCTGGTTTTGCAAAAAGACACCCTTTGATATCCAGTTTTACAATAAAAAAATCCATTAATATCGGTTTTTACAATAAAAAATCCATTAATATCAGGTTTTACAATAAAAGATCCATTCATATCTGGTTTTAAAATAAAAGATCCAGTAATGTCGGTTTATACAACAAGGGACTGTTAATATATCTGTTTTTACAACAAGGGACTGTTAATGTATTTGTTTTTACAGTATGATAATTAAAGTTTCCTGTTTTAATTCTTTAATGTTGTATTGTATGCCTTATGATTTTGTATTTATGGTGATTTATATTTTTATAGTCGAAGACAAGAAAGAAGATTTTTGGTAATAGATCCTCTTCAGTTAATACTTGTAGAACCGGATACAAAACGATTAGGTTGGGGTGTTGTTAGATTTGTCGGATTTCTTCAGGTGAGTTTATAAAGGCATTGTTCACTTGGACAAAACTACTAACATTAAAGCCATTAAAGTCAGTATTTACAAAGATATAATGAACTGCAACATCCCCTGCAGATGATACAAGCTAGCACCCGATCTGTTTCACAGAGAATTACTTACGAATTATCTCTGTAACAGATGACTGTCCACAACATGTGCGTTGGCTCAACGGCTTATGCAATGTTTACTTAACACCTAACTGCTTCGGGCAAAATGATGCATTTTACTCATTTTAATACCCATTTACACTAAATAGGAAATATTTTTTAACTACAAATACTTCAAACGTCTTTATTTATTTTTCTTTTTTTACCTCAAAAAATTGTTTGAGAATTTAATTTGTCGGAGTAAAAAAAGTTAATATGCCATACTCATTAAGCCTCGTCGATGTCATGCTTATCAGGGATTGTAGCGGCCAAGCGAATATTCACTGCGGGATCAGTTTGGCTAGCACCATCTATAAGCTCTTTGGTTGGCATTTAATAATTGAACATGTTAACACAAGGTTCAATTTTATTAATACACAATTACAGAGTTTAATACTAAGCAGCAGTTGCTTGATAAAGACAAGATCATGCTCGTCGAAATGTCGCTTAGTGTTAAACTCAGTAATTGTGTGACTTAAAAATGTATCCTGTATTACCACCTCTAAGTGTTTGAAAAAACCTTATTAATCCAGTTGAATCCAAGCTGGAAGATTATTTACTGTTGGGGGGCCACAGTGGCTCCATGAGTAAGATGATGACTCGCTCGTGGAGGAGCATCATCTTGTCATTCTGATTGGATGAAAAACTGTGAATTGATTTACATGTTTCAGTGTACTAGACAGACAGAGGATTGTCCAGAAAAAACTGTTTTAGCAATAATGTAATATTATTAGGTGATATTTTATTAGTAACAAGTTATTATGTTTGATGTTGACAGTATGTGCTATTAGTAACATGTTATAAAGATGTTATGTTTGATATTGACAGGATGTCTTATCAGTAACATGTTATAAAGATGTTATGTTTGATATTGACAGTATGTGCTATTAGTAACATGTTATAAAGATGTTATGTTTGATATTGACAGTATGTGCTATTAGTAACATAAGGATGTTATTTGATATTTATAGGATATGTTATTAGTAAAACAACAAGTTATTATTCGATATTATGTTTGTTATTGACAGGATATAGAAGTTACAGGTGATAAAGATGACAGTCGATCGTTACAGATTGTTGTCCATAAACCATCCACATCTAAAACAATACATTCACGATCATTATCTCTCCTCACTGGACGATTTATTTTTGATGATCATATACGATGTATGGCTGCCAAACAACGACTAATTAAAGGACGAATACGAGCACGACAACAGAAGATGTCTACTATAGAACGTCTGTTAGATATATCGAGTCAAGGTGATGGTGGTTCTGGGTCTTATAGTAGATCAGGTCCAATACCAGGTAATCATCTTATCAATATATCTTTTTACATGATACAACCAATCTATACAACCATCCGATACAATGGTCACATCTGACCAACTCATCACACAAATGGTCGAATGGACAGCTTTTTCACATGGATAGGATCTGTTCTATTTTCATCCAACCAACTGATGCAGTAGCCAATCAAATTGTGTTATATTAGACAACCTAAATTCCTGATTAAAGATGTCTTCTTCTGTCATTTCGAGTACTTTGACATCCTCTAAAATGGATTCTAACCCTATCCGCGACTGAATTAGAATATCTAATAACTCTTTTTGTGAAGCATGGACTTTGTGGAACCCACGAAATCAAAAATACACGAAGACAGGGGTGAGAAGTGTCACCTTACTGCCATTTTATTCAGTTACTAAGAAGGAACAAATGTTGCCATACAACAAATAGAACCATAGTATTGTATAAACAGTCATCCATTATGTTGCATCCAATGGTTGTATGGATTGGTTGTATCATGTAAAAGCAGCTTAAATCAGTTGGTATGTGTAATGTGTTGTCATAATGAGCTGATAATGCCTGTTACCATTACCACTGCTTCAGGTGATAATTAAAGAAATCATCAATTTTGATAAATGCCTTCCTATTTTGTACAAGAGATAAATTTTAATAGGAATTTGGTGAATGCTCAAAGTTTTCTTTAATATCTTGCAATTAGTATTCAGGAATGTGAATTAACAAAACAAGAGATTTTTGTTACACTTGAAAAAAAAAAGTTGTTTTGTGATATTTATTTTCGCAAACACAAATTGAAAAGATATAAAATATTTAAATTGAAATTTTTGTTTTTTCAGGGCGAAGTCATCCTGTTAGGGTAACAAGTGAGGTTCAAACATCAGCTAGTACAGACGCATCTGTTCCAGCGGCATCTAAATCAGCTCAACAATGTCAGTCAGTGCCAGAGAAGAAAAAAAAGGAATCCAAAACCAAGCAAAGATCAAAAGAGTCAAATACAGAGAATGTTCATAGTTCAATGGGCGATTCTATAGAGGTAGCACAAGAAGCAACTTCAGCATTCGCAGTGCAGACTTTAAATCATGATAGTATCAAAACATCAAGTTTTAACAGACACAGTCCCAAATTGTCTGCTGCCATTAAACCAGATGTACAAGAAATTCCTATGGAAGATTTATCAGGCAATTCTAAACATAGAAGCGGTTCCCTTGACAGACCATCTCTACGTCTGCAAACAAACCTTCATAAACAGTATACTCGTAGTCACTCCCACAGTCCCAGACGTCATAAGAGTGACTCTGATCCTACCCCATTAAAACAACACGATTCTAGGCAACCATCAGCACAGACCAAAAAGAATCAGAAAAAAGCTCAGACCAGTTTGATTATTAATCGTCCTCACAGTCACAGTAGTCCTATACCAATGACATCTGCTAGAGCAAAGAGTCATTCTTCATCAGAAGACAGTTTAGATTCACACAAAGGTTCCAGAAGTTTCCTGAGTCAGTCACCAAAGTCATTGCGACCAGCAGACGCACCAACTTTGTCATTAGTTTCACAACCAGAAATGGAAGTGATTGTACCATCTGGAACTATTTTATCTCCGAAGCTCATTCCACCAGCAGATGAGGAAAGGATCCGATCATTCAGTGATGTATCGACTGGTAGCAGTGATTCAGCTTCTTCAAGTCATGTAAATATTTCCACACAGGATATGAAAGAACAACCTGTTAAGAAAGGTAAAGGGAAGAAAAAATTGGTAGCAACAGCTGACAGTGATAAAGAACAAAATCCATCACAAGAATTAACTTTATTAGCTCAAATGGTACAAGAGCATTATAAATTTCCTGATACACCTGAAGATGAAAAACTCCCATTTCCTAATCAGCAAGATATATGATTTAAATAAATAATGGTTTTAGTTGAATCAAATAATCAATTATAACAGCTCTCTTTAGTAAATTGTGATATTTCTCCTGGACCCACATAATTTCTTTATGATCAGGTTCAGAGAAAAATGATGTTTCTCAAACATAGATTACAAGTTGAATGATCTAGCGACGAATATTCAACTAGTCTTCGTAAAATGGCATTTTATGGCATAATATTACATGTCATTAGACATGTACCCTTTGAAATTTGCCTCTGGAAATCTATTAACTTTGCTATCTTAATAGCTAAATACTATTTTGATTTTTTTCTCGAGTCTTTTTTCAAGAATACAGAAATGTGTTCCTCTACATTGAACAGAATATGTGCAATTTGATTTAATCAAGTGATATATAATTACTATAATGAGAGACTAATTAATTTTGGGAGATTACCTCTTATTTTATAAATAAATCTGTATATAATAGTTGAAGACTTGGAGCTACATATTCAGTTTTACCAGAACCAAATTCTGGAAGCAAACAAAATGGATTAGTACTTTGGTGGTATTACAATAAGTATTATATGGATTAGTTCATTGGTAGTATTTCAATAAATGTCATTGATTATTCGATTGGTGGTACTGTACTGCAATAGTTATTAAATGGATTAGTCCATTGGTGGAACTACAATAGTTATCATATAGATTAGTCTAATGGTGGGACTGCAGTAGGTATTATATGGATTAGTTCAATGATGGTATTACAAGAGTTATATTGAATAGTCCAATGATGGACTGCAATAGTTGTCTCATGGATTATACTATTGATGATACTGCAATAGTTATATCAATTATTCCATTTGTGGTACAGTAGTAGTTATTATATGGATTATACCATTGATGGCACTGCAGTACTTATTATATGGATTATTATGTTAGTGGCACTGCAATAGTAAACATGGATTATTCCATTGGTGGTACTGCAGTAGTTATATGCATTACACCATTGGTGGTACTGCAATAGTTATAGGGATTATTCTATTGGTGTTACTGCAGTAGTTATAGGGATTATTCTATTGGCGGTACAGCAATAGTTATCATATGGTATGATTAAGATTAGTGTTAAATTTCTTATTGCTTATATAAGTCATATTTCACATAGGTAGTTTGATCATAATTTGTTTTTTTAGAATTATAATTCTAAAAAAATTAAAACAGTAATCTTATAATGTACAGTCATACAGTAAATGTATAGTCTTTTGATTGTATTCCAGCAAACCTAAATACTTCACAGAATATGACTGACTTGTCTACATGCCTCTGACTGTGTCATTAATTCTGAATAAGAAACATTAGTTATACTGTAAATATTATTTATTAAATTGTCATATGTAAGTCAATATATATGTAATGTACAGTGGGAAATAGAAAATATTGAGCAGGCAAAATTTTCATGGTTACAGCGATGTTAATTGTATAATAATTCTAATTTTAATGTATGTAAATATATTTTAAGATAAAAAGTTATTATAATATTGTATTTATTGTAAATATATTTGTAGTATATATTGGTATAATTTAATATAAGATGGTACTCAAATTATAAAATAGGTCAATTATTTTATAGGATTGTAAATTTTACGTATTAGGGAATATTTATTTCTAACATTATTGTAACATATGTAAAGATTTTTACTGGATCAAAATTTAGGAAATTTAAGTCTAGTAAAACAGATTTTAATAAAAAAAAAACACAATTTTATTCCATCCAGAATGTTAGATTTCAAATCTGTGGTGGAATTATAACAATTTATACTTTGCGAACTCAATGATTACTAATTGTAATATCAAACAACTTGGAACATGTTGTTGCTTGTCTGGCGAACCAACGAATCTGAAATATTTAAGTATTGAGAATTATGCGTTTGAAATTTGCGCTCTGTCGTTATCTCTATGTCCATCCAATAATAACGTTATATGTAAATGGCGTCATGTTTCCTGATGTATATATATGAAATATTAAATCATAAATAAATGTTAATATTTGATGGCTACAGAGATAACAACAGAGCACAAATTTCAAACGCAAAATTCTCAATACTTAAATATTTCAGATTCGCCAGTTCGCCAGCAAAGCGACGATGTGTACATCTATATTATATCCTATTCCTACTTACAAGAAACTTTCATAACAGAACTTTCCATGAATTCAGTCTTATATAGTTTCCTATTAACAATTTAAAATTAATGTGTGTTGTTAGATATGGAAGTGAGATATATTGTTACAAACTGGTATATTCTAAAGAATCTGTTAATATATAATACTAGTATATATGTTATTTCAAGGATATATATATAGGGATGTGGATGAAATTGATTTCAGTTTAAAATGAAGCACAATCATTTGATATTATTAGTAAATGATATTATAACACATCTATTTGTATGTCACAAATAAACACAATTAAACTCATGTTCTTTGGATTTAGCTTTATCTAAGGGTGATGTTAGATAGTTATTGCACTGTTCTACTTCCACTGGCATGAAATGAAATAGAGTTTAAACGTCCTACTGTTCTGCTCCTATAAATTTCACTAATGAAGACAGACATTTAATACACCATACAGTTTGCTGTGAGGGAAATTTTGCCCGGCCAGAGGCGCAACAACCTACTCTAATATCAATTTCCAACTGTCAAGGGATCTTTTCGGTGCCAATGCGTGCACGGGAACTCGGTTTTCCATTCCATCCAAACGACTATACAGCTGTCCTTGTCAGGCGATCTGTCCTGCATCACTGACATGGGGAAACCAGTGAAACCATGCTGGATGAACTTTCTAAGCCAATGCAAGGATTGAACACCCGACCCCCAGGCATACAGTGTGTCATAAGGGAAATTTTGCCCAGACAGCGGCGCTAAGGCCAACTCTTATATCGAATTTCAACTGCCAAGGGATCATTTACGAATGACTTTACAGTTGTCCTTGTGATAAGGGGGAAACATGCGGCTCCCCGAATATAGAGAAAATAAACCGTTTAAGGTCATGAGACAAAGAAGCCTATTGATTTTCAGCGAATTCCGATAATTACTGCCTGAGTTATGGCCCTTGATTACTTCAAAAAATCTTGTGGACACTCTTAGAGGCCAAAGTTAATATTCGATTGACTTTAAATTTAAACACAGTGTTTAAGGTCATGAAACGAAGAAGCCTATTGATTTTCAGCGAACTCCGACAATAATTGCCAAAGTTATGGTCCTTGATCACTTCAAAAAATCTTGTGGACGCTTTAGAGGCCAAAGTTAATATCCGATTGACTTCAGATTGATACACAGAGTTTAAGGTCTGGAGATGAACAAGTATATTGATTTTTAATGAATTTTGATAACTGATCGGCTAAATCCATGATTTTTATATGACTCATATACTAAGCGTTAGCATGGGGCAGAACTTTATAAAAACCAAACAAATTCTAATGATTTTCTGATAATTACATAATGAGTTGTTACTCTTAATCAGATTTCAGAGTATTATAAATGTTTCATTACCGAAAAAAGTAGGAATATGTGACAACTCTTTTTGACTGCCCGGACGATTTAGCTGCTGTGGGCGTATGTTTCATTGCCTGGCAACCTATCTTTATATTTGGATTGTTCTCCACTTGTAGAGGTTCCTGAACAGTCAATTCGATTAAAACAGATCCTATTTCGTTTCACACTGCAAACGACCCTACATTACAGTAAATTATTCAAATAAAAATGAACCATATGTTAATTCCGAAATAATTTAATTTTTTTTTAAGCGGTTTTTAAACTAAATAAAAATGAACCATATGTTAATCACAAAATAATTTAATTTTTTTTAAAAATTTTTGAGGTTAAACTCTCTCTCTCACTCCCTCTCTTCCCTCTCTCTCTCTGAGACAAAATGAAAATGTATATAATTTACGTAGTATGGTTAAGAGAACCCTGCCTCCACCCCCCACCCCCCCCCCCAAACAATGCTTAAACTACTTATACATTCATGATCAATTATAGGCTACTGCCCTCTATAAATAGGTATAATTTTATCAAAACATATATACAATGGATATTCTTTATGAAACCTACTGAATTTAGTATCGTTAAAAAAAGAGGTGTAGGGGGAACCCCAGAAACAAACTTAAACTGGTCATTCATTCAGAATCAATATTTTCCTGCTCTATGTCTATCTTTATTAGATTGGTAGTAGGGAAGTATGTCATGTTTATTCATATCAATTAAACTTTGTGATTCAATACAGTTTCGTATCTTTACAAAAGATATTAATAGTCTATAAATAACGAGGGGGATTTCGCGAAAAACGTAGTCTCTTATCATCCAAACAAATATTCTACGAATTGAAGACTGGGGGTTCTGGGTGACCGAGACTACGAAAAACGATATATTCATTTCCATGAATAATAATCTGATTTACCGCAATACAATAATCGGATTGTGTAACAAGTCCTGTTAAGGTGATTTCTAGAGATATAACCCGACTCGCTTATAGGAAACAAATCGAATGGGTTTTGGTATTTCATTACACAGGCACTTGAAGGGATTAAAATAAAAATTCTTACTACTATTGTCTTGTTATGTGAATAAGTATTTAAATAATAATATATGTAATTAACATCCTGTATTAGGAAGATTTAGTAAAGCATTTTCAAGGCGAATGTATTTTATTATTTTTTATTTGTTTTGTTTGCTTTGGTTTATTTAGCTGCAATTATTCACGGAGACAAATTTCTTGGCCCCGTGATAAAAAAAGTGTGGTCTTGGTTCGTCTGGTCACTATGCAAAAGCGTTTTATAGCTTATAGTTGAGGCGTTGGAGGCGCCAGTCTCCGCGCGATAAAAAAATCAAAAATGTTGAAAAAATAAAACAGGAGAAAGATGCTAAAACTGATGAGAAAAATGAAAAGTAACCATAGTTAGGGAGGGCCCTCATGGCAGACAAAAGGGCCCAACATCTGACAAAAAGGCCCCTCTGACCAGGGGAAATGGCCCCCTAGTGAAACGTTTTCTATACGCTGTTACTGCCAAATCCACTACTGAATGAGAATGCAAACATTGAGTTGACATGAAAATCACCAATCAAGAACACCCCATGGACCCCCTCCCCCAGCAACGAAAGAGGGCTCTCAAAATAATATAGCCTCTGCACAAATTACTACCATTGATCAGGAGCGGTCCGGGAGGAGCCCTCTCAGCCCCAGTGACATAATTGATTTTCATTTTCGTTTGCTCTGTTGCTGTTGTGGTTCACATATCTGCTCTTTAATACATGATTTTCGCATTGTCTCTGCAACCTACTATTACCCTTTGCTCCAATGTATCCCCCCCCCCCCAAAAAAAAAAAATGTAATAGGTGATCAGGCCAGGGGTTATAGCGAGCTCCACGAAACTGACTTTAAGTCTATAGATATTGTTATTTGAACGGTTTTTGTTTCTCATTGTCGGGTTAATTCCCGCTTTTTTCATTTATGCAAAGAAAAAAACTCATGCAAGTGTTAATATACGTTAGAACTGTCGTGGGTTCTTTTATGTACACGCCAAAACAAGGGGTATCTGTTTTGCACCCCATCCGTCCGACTCAACAATGTCTCTTGTGCCCCCCCCCCCCGCCCTGCACCAATGACAAGAGGGAAAGCCAAGCTGGAAAACTCTCTCGGCCAACCCGATCCTCATTAGCCGCGTCGAAGCAGAACAGCAGGACTTTAAATCCCATTTCAGTTTGTTCATTCTCGGCCAACACTGGGAATCGAACCTCGGACCTCGTGGTTTTGGTGAGCTTTTCAATCACTGGACAAAAAACCTCCTCATGAATGGAAAAATAGTCCGCGTGCTGTGCAGGTGAGGATTTCGACAGCTTCTCTCGTTAGAAATATGGAAATTTCGTTTCAGTTAGTACGAGAAATTAACATTTAAATAACAAATTTATACCGTTTTACAAAGATTAAACTTAAACCTATTCAAAATATAAAAATGACAGACGGCAAGTTGTTTCATCATTTTGAATAAAACCCATAAAGCAAGCAAGAATGCCAGGAAAGAGACGGCGTTATCTGCGATATTCTCCGAAATATTGAGAAAAACATTCATTTTCTGCGGAATATCCCGTTCTCTCCACATCCCGGTGGTAAAAATTCCAAGAAAGTCTCAGAAACGTGACCTTCAAAAAGTTCACAAATGTACCCAATTTCTGTCAGCTTTTAACTGAGCGTAGAATTAATGATATAATAGGCCCTAGAATGAAATGAAAGGTAGTATTTCTATGAAGCTTGGCCACATTTTCGATTACGTTGAAATAGCCGAGATCTATACACGGTAATGCTTAGAAAATCGGGTTGAAATTTTAAATACAAATGCAAGATTAATTGACATAAAACCATATTGTAGCACAAATTCAGGAAACACACATTTTTTGTTTCCATATACTATACTTGCATCAATAACATCAAAGACATTTTCAATGGCCTGTAGAGAGAGCGAGAGGGAGAGGGAGAGAGAGAGAGAGAAAGAGAGGGATCGGGTTTAACGTCCACTCGATACACACTAGGTCATTTTGGAACTAACATGGTTCAATTTTATTTCAATAATTTGCTTACGCAGGGGTCTTTAGCTGTGGGAGGAAACCCACGAGGTTGAGAAGGCGCCCCTATCTCCACGCCACATACGCTGACACCAGGGATCGAAACCACAGCCGCAAGGCCTGGAGAGCACGCGTTAAAGTAGCTAAGTTTCGAACTCAATATGTTGGCCAAGAATGTTCCCCGGGATTTTGCAGTGTGATTGGCCAGGGTTTACACCACCCAGTCAACAAATTCGTTTATAAACTTAAAGATACATTATGAGATATAAGATAAAGAGTTGGCAGTTCTCACTTTAGTAGTTAAAAACTAGATAATGTAATGGGAATTTGCTGAAAATTTCAGTCAATTTGATCCACTCCGAAATTTTAGAAATTTTGAGTCTAGCCTCAATCATCATTACTAAAGTCAGCACGATATAAAACATAGTCTCGATTATCCACTTTTTGATTCAATTATTAATGGACGTTAAGCAGCAGATATGATTCTAATCCAGTAAATATCGGAGGCTAGCGATGCCATCGAGAGTCGATTATGGTCTGGATAAGTTAATTAATGTCGAATTAATAATTTAGATAACATTTCAGGCCAAAACAAAGACGTCCAATTGGCAGATTTAGCTCTTGCATAATGTATGTTTAATGCGAAAACTAATTACCATTTCAGAATGATTTTCGAGTGCCTGCTGTTTGCATTCGAAACAGCACTTTCTTTTCCACGAGAAAAGTGTTTCCTGAAAATTAGGTGTTCCAATGACCTCGAAAATGAAGTCCACACATCGAAGTCGCAAATAAAGAACTTTGCACTAAAGTGATCGTCAGTGCATTCCAGTGAAATCGAGAAATAAAAAAAAAACACGCATCCAGAAAATATATAAACTAAGCGCAAGGACAACCGTGAATTTATTGTTGGAGTGGTCGGTCTGTCTGTCGATGAGGTCGTTAACCTTATATCGGTTTTCTATGAACTGCTCCATTTTCTTTTTCCGAGTAAATAAAATGCTTCATGTTTAGGGTGAAAGCATTGAAAGCATGGCGGCCTAGTCAACAACAAAATCGTTCAAAACCACATTTAACAATCAAATTACATACAAAGTTTAATAATGATAATACAATACATGCATCTTACAGTGGCGGATCTAGGAAAATTGAAAAGGGGGGGGGCGCCGCAAAATGAGGGCACTGACCGCTGAGAGGGGGGTGGGCCCCCAAGAAAATTATCTGTCATTTCCTTGCATCTGTAGCCAATTCAAGAGCTATTTGGCTGATATTTTCGTCTAGACGTTCGGAAATCGTAAAAAAAGAGCCTCAAAATCGAGCGAAAAAGCTAGTTGAAAGGCACTTTCAGTAGTAAAAAAGGGCACTGTCTTAATGCATTTCCCTCCCCGGGAACTGTCATCCCCCCCCCCACACACACACACACAAACACACCTAACCGAAATTCTGTGCGCAAACACGTTTACGACTTAACAGTTCTTTTTCGTTATTCTTAAATCTGTCTTGCGAAATTCCCTGTTAAATATGTACCAATTAAAATTGACTCAAAATTAAATTACCGAGAAATTCACGTTCTGGCCAATAATATTCAACATTGAAAAATTATAATAATATTAAAAAAAAAACCCTTAATAACATATGACTAGTATAAGCCTGTAATAAGACACATTTTTACATGATATTTAAAAAATGTCTGGTCTGTCTCTTTTGCCCAATCAGTGTAGATGTATTAAATATGAACAATGAAATATGATTGTGTGATGAATGTATTAAATCAGAGAAAGAGTTAAATCATAAAATATTTCGACCCACTCTTTATTTTCCATCCAGTACCCAACAATTATGTCATATTTAAGGCGCTATGACTAAAGCTTCTATAAAGTAGCATCGCAGAAAATTATGTCATATTTAAGGCGCTATGACTATAGTCTCGGTCACCCAGAACCTCCTAGTCTTCTACGCACGGTAGAATATTTGTGTGGATGATAGAGACTACTATGACTAAAGCTTCTATAAAGTAGCATCGCAGAAAATTGCACAGCCCCCCCCCCAAAAAAAAAACAACCCCGCACCAAAGTGAAGAATGAAAATAATCAACAAGTTTTAATTATATACACCCAGTTTGACGTTATCCACAAAATATAGCCTAGAGAGGTTTCATGACCTCAATCTACAGCAATTTCCTAGAAATTGCCTTATATAGCTGAAAGGGCAAAATAATTCTCAGAAATTATGTCAAGTTTTAACAGTAGCGAATGAACTACATATATACCTTCTTTATTAAGAAAAATAAATAACTGTGGTTAAAGTATATCTCTTTATATCTTCCGTAAGCGTACCCTTTCTACTTTAATGTTATTTAAAGTAATATTTTTTTTTATTTATCTTCCGTATTTTAATCACAGTAGGTGGAAAGTGATCAATCGAAACAAAACTAGACAAAATAATTTAAAACGAAAACAAAATGGAACGAGAAACGAAATTAATTTAACCAAAACGAATTTTCGAAAAAAGTTATTAAATAATTAGAAAAAGGTCGGTCCCTTGGAAATATGAAACGATATCGAAATGAGACGGCTATGAATAATGGAAAAAAGCAGTAAATCAAAGTAAACCACAAGGTCAGGTTTTGGGAAAATGTGAAGATAATTCTGTGTATTTTAAAGTTAAAGATACATCATGGGAGATTAGATAGCGATTTGGTAATTCTCACTATAATAGTGAAAAACTAGCTAATGTAAAGGCAATTTGCTGAAAATTCCAGTCAACTTCATTCACTATTAACTTAGAACTGAGCGAATGAAATTTCCGCTTAGCCCCAGTCATCATTACTCAAGTCGGTAAGACAAAACCAGTAGTCTCGGTTATCCACTTTTATTGGTAAATCAGGAAGGAAAATATTTCAGCGAATCGAACTACAATCCAACAAAAATCTCATGCTATCCTCGACATCTAGAATTGATTATGGTCTGAATAGGTTAATTAATGTCTAATTAATAGTTTTTATAACATTTCAGGCCCTAAGAAAGACCTACAATATGCAGATTTTGCTCTTGCATAACGCATGTTTAAACAGCAACTTTTGGTGCATTGGTTGATTAGAATTGGCACATTGCATCCTTTTCATAATAAAGTATAGCAGTAAGATTTAGACTATATTGTAACATGCTTCAGGGTAAACCCTGCGTTTTGATTGGTCAATTAGACACTGTCTATTGGACAATAACACCCTTCTGTTTTAGTAATGGCTTTTAAAAGCCTAAAAAAGCATGTTACAATGTCTCCTAAATATTACTCCCTATTTTTAGCGGTTTTATTATTTCGTGTACATCCTTTTACGCGAATGTTATCGCCATTCACATTAAACTCTTTTCAGTAAAAACTATGCTTAAAGGAGCTAAATCGCTAACATTTAGAACCAAGAATTTTTTTTTTATAAGCTATATTTTTATTCGGATTTCTATCTGAATAGGGATTATGGAACATGCATAGCCTATATTAAACCCTTCTCCCTGTCAGATATAGATATATATTTACATAAAGAAACATACAATGTACAAGTGTAAATATCATTACAGTGTGTGTTATAACGTCTGGTGATATTGAAAAACGAGTGACCTTTTTAAAAATATTTAGTGAGTTACATTCAATGGTTTCGTTTTTACTCTAATTTCAAATCACTTATGTTCGGCGAAATAAGCCAGTAGTCTCAATTGAATGCGAATTTCTAGCGTCTGGTTACTCCAGTCAACATTACGCCGTTTGATTTGCTGCAATGTTTCTAGCCTCGTTCCTCAAGTCTCTTGCTAGAACTGGGGCTGAAACGCATTATGGTATACGATTCGTGTACCAATGGTAAAATGTTTATTTTGTTTTGAATATTGGATACTAGAACCCCATCCTTTTCCGGTAAGATCACATCATCAATGTTGATTTGAATTGACAAATAATTCGTGTTTTCAGTGTTGAATATTTTGGATGATATTGAGTTAGAGACTTAGCTACTTTAAAGGGACATTGGCAGTTCTCGTTATAACAGTTAAGAAATAGGAAACGAAAACAAAATACGCTGAAAATTTCAGTCAAATTGCTTCACTCCGAACCTAGATATTAGTCATTGAATTTTAGACTAGTCTCGGTTGTAATTAATGAAGTTGGTATGATGACAAACAAAATCTTGTTGTTCTATTCTTACGTTAAATTATCCATCATAAAATGTATTTGATCCAATAAATATCGCAGGCTAACGATGGCATTGAGAGTTGGTTATGGTCCATAGATAAGATAATTAATGTCCAAATAATAATTTAGACATCTGATCAGCGTTGACGTTTCTTGTCGTTTACCCACAGTTCCGTACATCGCACACCAAGAACTCGTCGTAATAAACCATTTCATTGGCCAATCCTTCACATAAACTAGAACGCGGGTTATATAACAACTCTTCAAGATCCCATAGTGTTGTGAAGACAAGTAAAGTGAAATTTTGAACTATAACAAACGGACCCCCCTCCCCCAGCAACGAAAGAGGGTTCTCAAAATAATATAGCCTCTGCCATGATAAACTTCAAAGCGTCCCTGTTATTATATATTTTGGCTTTTATTGTTTCCCTTCCTTTTCTCACTAAACAAATTACTACCATTGATCAGGCGCGGTCCGGGAGGCAGGGGGGCAGGGGCCGTGCCCCCTCCCTCTCAGCCCCAGTGACATAATTGATTTTCATTTTCGTTTTGCTCTGTTGCTGTTGTGGTTCACATATCTGCTCTTTAATACATGATTTTTGCATTGTCTCTGCAACCTACTATTACCCTTTGCTCCAATGTATCCCCCCCCCCCCTCGACAAAATTCGGGATCCGAGCCTGTCGATACATGCCCTTTAACACCAGTGTAATAGGTGATCTGGCCAGGGATTATAGCGAGCTCCACGAAACTGGCTTTAAGTCTATAGATATTGTTATTTGAACGGTTTTTGTTTCTCATTGTCGGGTTAATTCCCGCTTTTTTCATTTATGCAAAGAAAAAACTCATGCAAGTGTTAATATACGTTAGAATTGTCGTGGGTTCTTTTATGTACACGCCAAAACAAGGGGTATCTCTTTTGCACCCCATCCGTCCGACTCAACAATGTCTCTTGGCCCCCCCCCCCGCCCTGCACCAATGACAAGAGGGAAAGCCAAGCTGGAAAACTCTCTCGGCCAACCCGATCCTCATTAGCCGCGTCGAAGCAGAACAGCAGGACTTTAAATCCCATTTCAGTTTGTTCATTCTCGGCCAACACTGGGAATCGAACCTCGGACCTCGTGGTTTTGGTGAGCTTTTCAATCACTGGACAAAAAACCTCCTCATGAATGGAAAAATAGTCCGCGTGCTGTGCAGGTGAGGATTTCGACAGCTTCTCTCGTTAGAAATATGGAAATTTCGTTTCAGTTAGTACGAGAAATTAACATTTAAATAACAAATTTATACCGTTTTACAAAGATTAAACTTAAACCTATTCAAAATATAAAAATGACAGACGGCAAGTTGTTTCATCATTTTGAATAAAACCCATAAAGCAAGCAAGAATGCCAGGAAAGAGACGGCGTTATCTGCGATATTCTCCGAAATATTGAGAAAAACATTCATTTTCTGCGGAATATCCCGTTCTCTCCACATCCCGGTGGTAAAAATTCCAAGAAAGTCTCAGAAACGTGACCTTCAAAAAGTTCACAAATGTACCCAATTTCTGTCAGCTTTTAACTGAGCGTAGAATTAATGATATAATAGGCCCTAGAATGAAATGAAAGGTAGTATTTCTATGAAGCTTGGCCACATTTTCGATTACGTTGAAATAGCCGAGATCTATACACGGTAATGCTTAGAAAATCGGGTTGAAATTTTAAATACAAATGCAAGATTAATTGACATAAAACCATATTGTAGCACAAATTCAGGAAACACACATTTTTTGTTTCCATATACTATACTTGCATCAATAACATCAAAGACATTTTCAATGGCCTGTAGAGAGAGCGAGAGGGAGAGGGAGAGAGAGAGAGAGAAAGAGAGGGATCGGGTTTAACGTCCACTCGATACACACTAGGTCATTTTGGAACTAACATGGTTCAATTTTATTTCAATAATTTGCTTACGCAGGGGTCTTTAGCTGTGGGAGGAAACCCACGAGGTTGAGAAGGCGCCCCTATCTCCACGCCACATACGCTGACACCAGGGATCGAAACCACAGCCGCAAGGCCTGGAGAGCACGCGTTAAAGTAGCTAAGTTTCGAACTCAATATGTTGGCCAAGAATGTTCCCCGGGATTTTGCAGTGTGATTGGCCAGGGTTTACACCACCCAGTCAACAAATTCGTTTATAAACTTAAAGATACATTATGAGATATAAGATAAAGAGTTGGCAGTTCTCACTTTAGTAGTTAAAAACTAGATAATGTAATGGGAATTTGCTGAAAATTTCAGTCAATTTGATCCACTCCGAAATTTTAGAAATTTTGAGTCTAGCCTCAATCATCATTACTAAAGTCAGCACGATATAAAACATAGTCTCGATTATCCACTTTTTGATTCAATTATTAATGGACGTTAAGCAGCAGATATGATTCTAATCCAGTAAATATCGGAGGCTAGCGATGCCATCGAGAGTCGATTATGGTCTGGATAAGTTAATTAATGTCGAATTAATAATTTAGATAACATTTCAGGCCAAAACAAAGACGTCCAATTGGCAGATTTAGCTCTTGCATAATGTATGTTTAATGCGAAAACTAATTACCATTTCAGAATGATTTTCGAGTGCCTGCTGTTTGCATTCGAAACAGCACTTTCTTTTCCACGAGAAAAGTGTTTCCTGAAAATTAGGTGTTCCAATGACCTCGAAAATGAAGTCCACACATCGAAGTCGCAAATAAAGAACTTTGCACTAAAGTGATCGTCAGTGCATTCCAGTGAAATCGAGAAATAAAAAAAAAACACGCATCCAGAAAATATATAAACTAAGCGCAAGGACAACCGTGAATTTATTGTTGGAGTGGTCGGTCTGTCTGTCGATGAGGTCGTTAACCTTATATCGGTTTTCTATGAACTGCTCCATTTTCTTTTTCCGAGTAAATAAAATGCTTCATGTTTAGGGTGAAAGCATTGAAAGCATGGCGGCCTAGTCAACAACAAAATCGTTCAAAACCACATTTAACAATCAAATTACATACAAAGTTTAATAATGATAATACAATACATGCATCTTACAGTGGCGGATCTAGGAAAATTGAAAAGGGGGGGGGGCGCCGCAAAATGAGGGCACTGACCGCTGAGAGGGGGGTGGGCCCCCAAGAAAATTATCTGTCATTTCCTTGCATCTGTAGCCAATTCAAGAGCTATTTGGCTGATATTTTCGTCTAGACGTTCGGAAATCGTAAAAAAAGAGCCTCAAAATCGAGCGAAAAAGCTAGTTGAAAGGCACTTTCAGTAGTAAAAAAGGGCACTGTCTTAATGCATTTCCCTCCCCGGGAACTGTCATCCCCCCCCCCCACACACACACACACAAACACACCTAACCGAAATTCTGTGCGCAAACACGTTTACGACTTAACAGTTCTTTTTCGTTATTCTTAAATCTGTCTTGCGAAATTCCCTGTTAAATATGTACCAATTAAAATTGACTCAAAATTAAATTACCGAGAAATTCACGTTCTGGCCAATAATATTCAACATTGAAAAATTATAATAATATTAAAAAAAAAACCCTTAATAACATATGACTAGTATAAGCCTGTAATAAGACACATTTTTACATGATATTTAAAAAATGTCTGGTCTGTCTCTTTTGCCCAATCAGTGTAGATGTATTAAATATGAACAATGAAATATGATTGTGTGATGAATGTATTAAATCAGAGAAAGAGTTAAATCATAAAATATTTCGACCCACTCTTTATTTTCCATCCAGTACCCAACAATTATGTCATATTTAAGGCGCTATGACTAAAGCTTCTATAAAGTAGCATCGCAGAAAATTATGTCATATTTAAGGCGCTATGACTATAGTCTCGGTCACCCAGAACCTCCTAGTCTTCTACGCACGGTAGAATATTTGTGTGGATGATAGAGACTACTATGACTAAAGCTTCTATAAAGTAGCATCGCAGAAAATTGCACAGCCCCCCCCCCCCAAAAAAAAACAACCCCGCACCAAAGTGAAGAATGAAAATAATCAACAAGTTTTAATTATATACACCCAGTTTGACGTTATCCACAAAATATAGCCTAGAGAGGTTTCATGACCTCAATCTACAGCAATTTCCTAGAAATTGCCTTATATAGCTGAAAGGGCAAAATAATTCTCAGAAATTATGTCAAGTTTTAACAGTAGCGAATGAACTACATATATACCTTCTTTATTAAGAAAAATAAATAACTGTGGTTAAAGTATATCTCTTTATATCTTCCGTAAGCGTACCCTTTCTACTTTAATGTTATTTAAAGTAATATTTTTTTTTATTTATCTTCCGTATTTTAATCACAGTAGGTGGAAAGTGATCAATCGAAACAAAACTAGACAAAATAATTTAAAACGAAAACAAAATGGAACGAGAAACGAAATTAATTTAACCAAAACGAATTTTCGAAAAAAGTTATTAAATAATTAGAAAAAGGTCGGTCCCTTGGAAATATGAAACGATATCGAAATGAGACGGCTATGAATAATGGAAAAAAGCAGTAAATCAAAGTAAACCACAAGGTCAGGTTTTGGGAAAATGTGAAGATAATTCTGTGTATTTTAAAGTTAAAGATACATCATGGGAGATTAGATAGCGATTTGGTAATTCTCACTATAATAGTGAAAAACTAGCTAATGTAAAGGCAATTTGCTGAAAATTCCAGTCAACTTCATTCACTATTAACTTAGAACTGAGCGAATGAAATTTCCGCTTAGCCCCAGTCATCATTACTCAAGTCGGTAAGACAAAACCAGTAGTCTCGGTTATCCACTTTTATTGGTAAATCAGGAAGGAAAATATTTCAGCGAATCGAACTACAATCCAACAAAAATCTCATGCTATCCTCGACATCTAGAATTGATTATGGTCTGAATAGGTTAATTAATGTCTAATTAATAGTTTTTATAACATTTCAGGCCCTAAGAAAGACCTACAATATGCAGATTTTGCTCTTGCATAACGCATGTTTAAACAGCAACTTTTGGTGCATTGGTTGATTAGAATTGGCACATTGCATCCTTTTCATAATAAAGTATAGCAGTAAGATTTAGACTATATTGTAACATGCTTCAGGGTAAACCCTGCGTTTTGATTGGTCAATTAGACACTGTCTATTGGACAATAACACCCTTCTGTTTTAGTAATGGCTTTTAAAAGCCTAAAAAAGCATGTTACAATGTCTCCTAAATATTACTCCCTATTTTTAGCGGTTTTATTATTTCGTGTACATCCTTTTACGCGAATGTTATCGCCATTCACATTAAACTCTTTTCAGTAAAAACTATGCTTAAAGGAGCTAAATCGCTAACATTTAGAACCAAGAATTTTTTTTTTATAAGCTATATTTTTATTCGGATTTCTATCTGAATAGGGATTATGGAACATGCATAGCCTATATTAAACCCTTCTCCCTGTCAGATATAGATATATATTTACATAAAGAAACATACAATGTACAAGTGTAAATATCATTACAGTGTGTGTTATAACGTCTGGTGATATTGAAAAACGAGTGACCTTTTTAAAAATATTTAGTGAGTTACATTCAATGGTTTCGTTTTTACTCTAATTTCAAATCACTTATGTTCGGCGAAATAAGCCAGTAGTCTCAATTGAATGCGAATTTCTAGCGTCTGGTTACTCCAGTCAACATTACGCCGTTTGATTTGCTGCAATGTTTCTAGCCTCGTTCCTCAAGTCTCTTGCTAGAACTGGGGCTGAAACGCATTATGGTATACGATTCGTGTACCAATGGTAAAATGTTTATTTTGTTTTGAATATTGGATACTAGAACCCCATCCTTTTCCGGTAAGATCACATCATCAATGTTGATTTGAATTGACAAATAATTCGTGTTTTCAGTGTTGAATATTTTGGATGATATTGAGTTAGAGACTTAGCTACTTTAAAGGGACATTGGCAGTTCTCGTTATAACAGTTAAGAAATAGGAAACGAAAACAAAATACGCTGAAAATTTCAGTCAAATTGCTTCACTCCGAACCTAGATATTAGTCATTGAATTTTAGACTAGTCTCGGTTGTAATTAATGAAGTTGGTATGATGACAAACAAAATCTTGTTGTTCTATTCTTACGTTAAATTATCCATCATAAAATGTATTTGATCCAATAAATATCGCAGGCTAACGATGGCATTGAGAGTTGGTTATGGTCCATAGATAAGATAATTAATGTCCAAATAATAATTTAGACATCTGATCAGCGTTGACGTTTCTTGTCGTTTACCCACAGTTCCGTACATCGCACACCAAGAACTCGTCGTAATAAACCATTTCATTGGCCAATCCTTCACATAAACTAGAACGCGGGTTATATAACAACTCTTCAAGATCCCATAGTGTTGTGAAGACAAGTAAAGTGAAATTTTGAACTATAACAAACGGACCCCCCTCCCCCAGCAACGAAAGAGGGTTCTCAAAATAATATAGCCTCTGCCATGATAAACTTCAAAGCGTCCCTGTTATTATATATTTTGGCTTTTATTGTTTCCCTTCCTTTTCTCACTAAACAAATTACTACCATTGATCAGGCGCGGTCCGGGAGGCAGGGGGGCAGGGGCCGTGCCCCCTCCCTCTCAGCCCCAGTGACATAATTGATTTTCATTTTCGTTTTGCTCTGTTGCTGTTGTGGTTCACATATCTGCTCTTTAATACATGATTTTTGCATTGTCTCTGCAACCTACTATTACCCTTTGCTCCAATGTATCCCCCCCCCCCCCCTCGACAAAATTCGGGATCCGAGCCTGTCGATACATGCCCTTTAACACCAGTGTAATAGGTGATCTGGCCAGGGATTATAGCGAGCTCCACGAAACTGGCTTTAAGTCTATAGATATTGTTATTTGAACGGTTTTTGTTTCTCATTGTCGGGTTAATTCCCGCTTTTTTCATTTATGCAAAGAAAAAACTCATGCAAGTGTTAATATACGTTAGAACTGTCGTGGGTTCTTTTATGTACACGCCAAAACAAGGGGTATCTCTTTTGCACCCCATCCGTCCGACTCAACAATGTCTCTTGGCCCCCCCCCCGCCCTGCACCAATGACAAGAGGGAAAGCCAAGCTGGAAAACTCTCTCGGCCAACCCGATCCTCATTAGCCGCGTCGAAGCAGAACAGCAGGACTTTAAATCCCATTTCAGTTTGTTCATTCTCGGCCAACACTGGGAATCGAACCTCGGACCTCGTGGTTTTGGTGAGCTTTTCAATCACTGGACAAAAAACCTCCTCATGAATGGAAAAATAGTCCGCGTGCTGTGCAGGTGAGGATTTCGACAGCTTCTCTCGTTAGAAATATGGAAATTTCGTTTCAGTTAGTACGAGAAATTAACATTTAAATAACAAATTTATACCGTTTTACAAAGATTAAACTTAAACCTATTCAAAATATAAAAATGACAGACGGCAAGTTGTTTCATCATTTTGAATAAAACCCATAAAGCAAGCAAGAATGCCAGGAAAGGGACGGCGTTATCTGCGATATTCTCCGAAATATTGAGAAAAACATTCATTTTCTGCGGAATATCCCGTTCTCTCCACATCCCGGTGGTAAAAATTCCAAGAAAGTCTCAGAAACGTGACCTTCAAAAAGTTCACAAATGTACCCAATTTCTGTCAGATTTTAACTGAGCGTAGAATTAATGATATAATAGGCCCTATTATAGAATGAAATGAAAGGTAGTATTTCTATGAAGCTATGCCACATTTTCGATTACGTTGAAATAGCCGAGATCTATACACGGTAATGCTTAGAAAATCGGGTTGAAATTTTAAAAACAAATGCAAGATTAATTGGCATAAAACCATATAGTAGCACAAATTCAGGAAACACACATTTTTTGTTTCCATATACTATACTTGCATCAATAACATCAAAGACATTTTAAATGGCCTGTAGAGCGAGGGAGAGGGAGAGAGAGAGAAAGAGAGAGAGTGGGAGAGGGATCGGGTTTAACGTCCACTCGATACACACTAGGTCATTTTGGAACTAACATGGTTCAATTTTATTTCAATAATTTGCTTACGCAGGGGTCTTTAGCTGTGGGAGGAAACCCACGAGGTTGAGAAGGCGCCCCTATCTCCATGTCACATACGCTCACACCAGGGATCGAAACCACAGCCGCAAGGCCTGGAGAGCACGCGTTAAAGTAGCTAAGTTTCAAACTCAATATGTTGGCCAAGAATGTTCCCCGGGATTTTGCAGTGTGGTTGGCCAGGGTTTACACCACCCAGTCAACAAATTCGTTTATAAACTTAAAGATACATTATGAGATATAAGATAAAGAGTTGGCAGTTCTCACTTAAGTAGTTAAAAACTAGATAATGTAATGGGAATTTGCTGAAATTTCAGTCAATTTGATCCACTTTGAACCGAAATTTTAGAAATTTTGAGTCTAGCCTCAATCATCATTACTAAAGTCAGCACGATATAAAACATAGTCTCCATTATCCACTTTTTGATTCAATTATTAATGGACGTTAAGCAGCAGACAGGATTCTAATCCAGTAAATATCGGAGGCTAGCGATGCCATCGAGAGTCGATTATGGTCTGGATAAGTTAATTAATGTCGAATTAATAATTTAGATAACATTTCAGGCCAAAACAAAGACGTTCAATTGGCAGATTTAGCTCTTGCATAATGTATGTTTAATGCGAAAACTAATTACCATTTCAGAATGATTTTCGAGTGCCTGCTGCTTGCATTCGAAACAGCACTTTCTTTTCCACGAGAAAAGTGTTTCCTGAAAATAATGTATGTTTAATGCGAAAACTAATTACCATTTCAGAATGATTTTCTAGTGCCTGCTGTTTGCATTCGAAACAGCACTTTCTTTTCCACGATAAAAGTGTTTCCTGAAAATTAGGTGTTCCAATGACCTCGAAAATGAAGTGCACTAAAGTCATCGTCAGTGCATTCCAGTGAAATCGAGAAATAAAAAATCCCCACGCATCCAGAAAATATATAAACTAAGCGCAAGGACAACCGTGAATTTATTGTTGGAGTGGTCGGTCTGTCGATGAGGTCGTTAACCTGATATCGGTTTTCTATGAACTGCTCCATTTTCTTTTTCCAAGTAGGCTAAATAAAATGCTTCATGTTTAGGGTGAAAGCATTGAAAGCATGGCGGCCTAGTCAACAACAGAGTCGTTCAAAACCACATTTAACAATCAAATTACATACAAAGTTTAATAATGATAATACAATACATGCATCTTACAGGGGCGGATCTAGGAAAATTGAAAAGGGGGGGGGCGCCGCAAAATGAGGGCACTGACCACGGAGACGGGGCACGCCGCTGAGAGGGGGGTGGGCCCCCAAGAAAATTATCTGTCATTTCCTTGCATCTGTAGCCAATTCAAGAGCTATTTGGCTGATATTTTCGTCTAGACGTTCGGAAATCGTAAAAAAAGAGCCTCAAAATCGAGCGAAAAAGCTAGTTGAAAGGCACTTTCAGTAGTAAAAGATAGGCTGGCACTGCCAGGCAGGATACGCCCACATTTTCGAGAGATGGACAGAGAACAAGCAATACCGAAAGTGATTTTTCCTGCATCTTTAAGTCCTGTATTTCATACTGTATTGGGAGCAGCCATTTAGTTGGTCAGTTCCAGTCTGATATTAATGAAATTCGAAACCGACAATGATTATGGTGTGACGGTACACAACCTAGAAATGTGACTTTTCATCAAAATCGGATAAGAATTGTGACCTGTATTGAGTCCACAATCATGATATACCATATTTTTACATTATTCGCGTACAAACGGCGACCATTTCGTCCGGCAATTTTTGTATGATTTTCACGAAATTAGAACTCAACCTTCCTAATCAAAATCGAATTAAAATTGTGACCTATACAGGGTCCACAACCATGATATACCATTTTTTTAACAGTATTCGCGTACAAACAGCGGCCATTTTGTCTGTCAGTTTTGGTCCGATTTTCCCGAAATTCAAACTCAACCTTCCTTTCAGTGTAACGGTGATATAATCAAACGTTTTTTTAAATTGGATAATAATTGTGACCTCCAGAGGGACCACAAGCTAAAGAAAGGGGGATTTTGCGTATAACCAGGGGCCATAATTCAGGAAGTTACGATCCGATATGCGCAAATATCGAAAAGAAGCAAGATCTTTGGGTTATAACCATGAATTTCAAGTTTCATCAAAATCGAATCAAAATTGTGACCTCCACAGGGTCAACAACCTTGATATACCATTTTTTAACAGTATTCGAGTACAAACGGCGGCCATTTTGTATGGCAATTTTCGTCCGATTTTCCCGAAATTCGAACTCAACCTTCCTTAGGGTGTAACGGTGATACAATCAAACGGTTTTTTAAATCGAATAATAATTGTGACCTCCAAGCTAAAAAAAAGGCGATTTTTCGTATAATCAGGGGCCATAATTCAGGAAGTTACGATCCGATATGCGCAAATATCGAAAGGAAGCAAGATCTTTGGGTTATAACCATGAATTTCAAGTTTCATCAAAATCGAATCAAAATTGTGACCTCCACAGGGTCCACAACCTTGATATACCATTTTTTAACAGTATTCGCGTACAAACGGTGGCCATTTTGTATGGCAATTTTCGTCCGATTTTCCCGAAATTCGAACTCAAGCCTCCTTAGGGTGTAACGGTGATATAATCAAACGGTTTTTTAAATCGAATAATAATTGTGACCTCCAGAGGGACCACAAGCTAAAAAGGGTGATTTTTCGGACAATCAGGGGCCATAATCCAGGAAATTACATTCCGATAGCCGCAAACATCGAAAGGAACCAAGATCTTTGGGTTACAAACATGCATGTCAAGTTTCATCAAAATCGGTTCAAAATTGTGACCTCTATAGGGTCCACAAGCTAAAAACGTGATTTTTCGTACAATCAGGGGCCATAATCCATGAAGTTTTGATCCGATACATGCCAATATCGAAAGCAGCCGAGATCTTTTGGGGATAAACCTATATTTCAAGTTTCGTCAAAATCGGATAAGAATTGTGACCTGTAGAGAGTCCACAAACAAATTGTGGACGGACGGACGTCCGGACGGACGGACGGACGTCCGGACGGACGGACGGACGTCCGGACGGACAGGGGCGACGACATAATACGTCCACATGAAAATGTGGGCGTATAAAAAGGGCACTGTCTTAATGCATTTCCCTCCCCGGGAACTGTCATCCCCCCCCCCCCACACACACACACACAAACACACCTAACCGAAATTCTGTGCGCAAACACGTTTACGACTTAACAGTTCTTTTTCGTTATTCTTAAATCTGTCTTGCGAAATTCCCTGTTAAATATGTACCAATTAAAATTGACTCAAAATTAAATTACCGAGAAATTCACGTTCTGGCCAATAATATTCAACATTGAAAAATTATAATAATATTAAAAAAAAAACCCTTAATAACATATGACTAGTATAAGCCTGTAATAAGACACATTTTTACATGATATTTAAAAAATGTCTGGTCTGTCTCTTTTGCCCAATCAGTGTAGATGTATTAAATATGAACAATGAAATATGATTGTGTGATGAATGTATTAAATCAGAGAAAGAGTTAAATCATAAAATATTTCGACCCACTCTTTATTTTCCATCCAGTACCCAACAATTATGTCATATTTAAGGCGCTATGACTAAAGCTTCTATAAAGTAGCATCGCAGAAAATTGCACAGCCCCCCCCCCCCCCAAAAAAAAACAACCCCGCACCAAAGTGAAGAATGAAAATAATCAACAAGTTTTAATTATATACACCCAGTTTGACGTTATCCACAAAATATAGCCTAGCGAGGTTTCATGACCTCAATCTACAGCAATTTCCTAGAAATTGCCTTATATAGCTGAAAGGGCAAAATAATTCTCAGAAATTATGTCAAGTTTTAACAGTAGCGAATGAACTACATATATAACTTCTTTATTAAGAAAAATAAATAACTGTGGTTAAAGTATATCTCTTTATATCTTCCGTAAGCGTACCCTTTCTACTTTAATGTTATTTAAAGTAATATTTTTTTTTATTTATCTTCCGTATTTTAATCACAGTAGGTGGAAAGTGATCAATCGAAACAAAACTAGACAAAATAATTTAAAACGAAAACAAAATGGAAGGAGAAACGAAATTAATTTATCTTCGGTATTTTAATCACAGTAGGTGGAAAGTGATCAATCGAAACAAAACTAGACAAAATAATTTAAAACGAAAACAAAATGGAATGAGAAACGAAATTAATTTAACCAAAACGAATTTTCGAAAAAAGTTATTAAATAATTAGAAAAAGGTCGGTCCCTTGGAACTATGAAACGATATCGAAATGAGACGGCTATGAATAATGGAAAAAGCAGTAAATCAAAGTAAACCACAAGGTCAGGTTTTGGGAAAATGTGAAGATAATTCTGTGTATTTTAAAGTTAAAGATACATTATGGGAGATTAGATAGCGATTTGGTAATTCTCACTATAATAGTGAAAAACTAGCTAATGTAAAGGCAATTTGCTGAAAATTCCAGTCAACTTCATTCACTATTAACTTAGAACTGAGCGAATGAAATTTCCGCTTAGCCTCAGTCATCATTACTCAAGTCGGTAAGACAAAACCAGTAGTCTCGGTTATCCACTTTTATTGGTAAATCAGGAAAGAAAATATTTCAGCGAATCGAACTACAATCCAACAAAAATCTCATGCTATCCTCGACATCTAGAATTGATTATGGTCTGAATAGGCTAATTAATGTCTAATTAATAGTTTTTATAACATTTCAGGCCTTAAGAAAGACCTACAATATGCAGATTTTGCTCTTGCATAACGCATGTTTAAACAGCAACTTTTGGCGCATTGGTTGATTAGAATTGGCACATTGCATCCTTTTCATAATAAAGTATAGCAGTAAGATTTAGACTATAATATTACTCCTTATTTTTAGCAGTTTTATTATTTCGTGTACATCCTTTTACGCGAATGTTATCGCCATTCACATTAAACTCTTTTCAGTAAAAACTATGCTTAAAGGAGCTAAATCGCTAACATTTAAAACCAAGATTTTTTTTTTTATAAGCTATATTTTTATTCAGATTTCTATCTAAATAGGGATTATGGAACAGGCATAGTCTATATTAAACCCTTCTCCCTGTCAGATAGATATATATTTACATAAAGAAACATACAATGTACAAGTGTAAATATCATTACAGTGTGTTATAACGTCTGGTGATATTGAAAAACGAGTGAACAGTTTTAAAAATATTTAGTGAGTTATATTCAATGGTTTCGTTTTTACTCTAATTTCAAATCACTTATGTTCGGCGAAATAAGCCAGTAGTCTCAATCGAATGCGAATTTCTAGCGTCTGGTTACTCCAGTCAACATTACGCCGTTTGATTTGCTGCAATGTTTCTAGCCTCGTTCCTCAAGTCTCTTGCTAGAACTGGGGCTGAAACGCATTATGGTATACGATTCGTGTACCAATGGTAAAATGTTTATTTTGTTTTAAATATTGGATACTAGAACCCCATCCTTTTCCGGTAAGATCACAGCATCAATGTTGATTTGAATTGACAAATAATTCGTGTTTTCAGTGTTGAATATTTTGGATGATATTGAGTTAGAGACTTAGCTACTTTAAAGGGACATTGGCAGTTCTCGTTATAACAGTTAAGAAATAGGTAACGAAAACAAAATACGCTGAAAATTTCAGTCAAATTGCTTCACTCCGAACCTAGATATTATACATTGAATTTTAGACTAGTCTCGGTTGTAATTAATGAAGTTGGTATGATGACAAACAAAATCTTGTTTTTCTATTCTTACGTTAAATTATCCATCATAAAATGTATTTGATCCAATAAATATCGCAGGCTAACGATGGCATTGAGAGTTGGTTATGGTCCATAGATAAGATAATTAATGTCCAAATAATAATTTAGACATCTGATCAGCGTTGACGTTTCTTGTCGTTTACCCACAGTTCCGTACATCGCACACCAAGAACTCGTCGTAACAAACCATTTCATTGGCCAATCCTTCACATAAACTAGAACGCGGGTTATATAACAACTCTTCAAGATCCCATAGTGTTGTGAAGATAAGTAAAGTGAAATTTTGAACTATAACAAACGGGGCGAAATAGGATCTGTGTTATAATCAGATTGTAATTTGGACAACATTTCAGACCCAAAGAAAGATCAACAAACTAGGCAGATTTAACTCGTGCATAATGCGTGGTTAATGAATCACACTTGGAAAGATAGACTTTTGTTCTGCGTATCCCTTTACAAGACGAATTAGATGGGGTTATAAAACTCGTGTGGCGTATCTGAATTGCGGGAGCCACGGTGGCTATGTGGGTAAGACGCTGGCTCACTAGTCTGGAGGTCGCGTGTTCAATCCCAGCATTGGCCGAGAAATTTCATCGGAAATTTCAGGCGTGGTTTCCCCTGAGGGCCTGACAAGGACAGTTGGATTGCGAGTGTAAGCCATAAAGCACACTATATTGTAACAAAGTTGTCTATACCTTTCAAAAACTGAACATTTATTTAGGTGCAAAGAACTGTATGACCTCTGTTAGTTTTGATATATATATTGTAGTGGACGTTTCTTTTACTCTCTAAACTTATTTAAGGCACGATCTTATTAACTATATAATTTATTCAATATGTTATCTACAAGCTACATATGATCTGTGCAATACGCGGCAGAACTTCCTTATTTGATGATCCCTCCTGTCCATCTTCCCTGAGTGTTGGAGGCTTTATATACAGTAGTTTACTCACAGTTGGCAGACAAGACAGACAACCAGAGAGAGAGAGAGAGAGAGAGGGAGAGAGCAGACGACGAGACGGCAGATACCGGCGTATGGACTCGCCCGTGTCCAGCCGCTGCATTGGCAGCGGTGCAGAATGGTAGATACAATATAGTTAGATGTGTGCCTGTCGTAGTAATTGTTCCAGTTTTTATAGACTAGTTCCTGTACATGTAGATGTACGCCTATTTGTGTATTTGTTGATATTCTGTCCCCGTTGTAAATAAAACCATATGTGTACGAAGCTGACTCTGTAATAACTAAAACACTACACAGAACTTTGCTAGATTTGATATTATATTATATTTGAAGTTTTCAACTACATACACTTTCTGACAGGCACGGACTTATTAAAACATCTAATGTGTTCAATATGTTATTTACGGGCAACACACGAATGACCTCAGCTCGTTTTGACAAAAGGCACGATCTCATTAAATATTACTTATTCATATGTTCTTTATAACCTACACATGATTTATGTGTTTAACACTCGGCAGAACTTCGCGTCGTTAAAGGAAATATGCAGTGCAGTTACAGAGACCATAATCTCAATACCAAATAAGTTATTCTATCATGTATCATTTATCCTAATGGTCGTATGCTTTATAAGCCAGAATTTACTGACAGTAAGTCAGACTTGAATAGAGCTCCTTCCGATCTATGTCTATTCCATGGTCTCAATAAAGATCTACCAACTATGCTGATCGTCTGTAGTGTACTGCCATCACTAAACCAGTATAGGAGCAGATCAGTAGGACGTTAAACCCCATTTCATTTCATTTAAAATGAATTCTGGGCACGGCAATATTGGGAGTTCCCGAATGGTCATATTGCCGAAGCAATGGTCCGAGAAATCCCTATCTTCCCGTTGCTAGATTGGCTTCTGATACTTGAGCTTTTGAGGGAGTGTGTCTATTCTTAACGTTCAATCAAAGCTATCACTTGAGTACAGCAACATGACAACCCTTCGTTTAATCTGGAGTCTTTCCTAAAACTTTGGACAGTGATTTAAGGTATTAGAAACAGTATGTTTATATTGTTTACGTGTTCACAACCTCGCTTGTCACGCAAATGGTTTTCCAGCAATAGTCTGCTATGCACTGGTTAATTGGGCATAATAAAATCGTGAGCCATGACCTAATGGTATGTAAACATATTTGGTCCAATTTGGAACTTTGTTTCAAATTTAACGATTGTGTTATGCCATTGGTTGTTAATGGGACTATTGACCAATAATAATTTAGAATTTTCTCTATTTACAGAAGTGAATAGTGGGATTAGCTCTAATCAAACGGAACGCTGTGAAGAGTATGCCAAATGGTAAACGCGTGTCATTATGGTTTCGCCTCTCCAGCCTCATTTGTTTTCTCCAGGTCATCCGATTTCCTCTCACACTCTTTTAATTGTTGCTTTTGCACATTATCAGCATTCCGGACATTATTATACCTGAACTTTATTTCCATACATACTGGAATTTGGATTATTAAGCAAAACAAATATGCTTATATAATATACAAAACTACGAAAATATTTAAATCGATCATTTCACAGTTTTCTACCGCTGCATTTGGAAATCTCAAAGTTTTAGTTCGAGAAATTAATCTCTATCCGAATAGCCCAATAAATGTATAGGTTAGAAAATGTATAGGTTTTACTTTACTACAGTTATAATTGACGTGTTCTGGGTGATGTGAGGGATTGACCAATGAAACGGTCTGTTGCGGCGAGTTTTACGCGTGTTTTGTACGGAACTGTTGGTAATCCACTAGTAACATCAATGCTGATTGGTTAATCAAATGTCTGACGTCTTAGCGTCAAAAGCTGCTCATGTGACCTCTGACGTGACATTTCGCAACAACCCTTCAGATCTTCGTATAGTTAGCCATCGAAAGTATAAAAAAAGCGAAACGAAATATAGATCTGTATTTTAATGAGATTAGCCGACACATAAGATTACATACTAAACTTAGCCTGCCTGTCTACAGTAAGCAAGGACGTAACTAAAAGGGGGCGGGTGCAAAACGTCGTGCGCCCCTGCGAAAAAATTGTCGATCATTAAAACAATACATTATGCTTTGTCCGTCAATGTTACAGCACCCCGAGAATACTTTCTACAAAGCCCCCCCCCCCCTTGCTCTGACCTGGTTATTGCCCTGCAGTAAGCTCCGCTTGAGAACTACTAGTTGATCATTTTAGTCCCAAATCGACGATTTTAGTCGAATACACTAAGTCTGAGTATACTTCGATAATTTGGGGATTATTTGTTATTTTGCATTAATTTGATAAAATTGAATAGGTTTATTCAGTCACTGTGTCTGTGCCAGATGTGGAAAGAAGTAGAACTGCCTTTCTAACACGGGCGTCCACCATTGACCTTCTATAGCGCGTGCATTGTTTACATACGACGTTGTTGCGCTCACTGATGGGGACAGAATGGTACTTTTTATTAATTTTATATACCTATTTACATCCAAATCTACATGTAGTTCAACACCTTTATTTATTTTCAGTACTTCAAAAAATGTCAATGGGACCATACGACACGTAAACAAAATCTATAAAAGCAAGTAACGGAGGCCATCCACTTTCACAGAATGAATTCTTTGAATCGCTCTATTTTCGATTTCTCATGCATTAATAAATAAATTTACTAATATTATAATAAAGCGTTCGGGATAGAGTCGCCTGCCAAACCTCGTGGGTTTTCTTCGGGTCCCACCGTTTTCTTGCACTCTAAAGACAGGTACGCATAAGCGAATTACTGTAACTGTACTATATTATGTTAGTACTGAATTTTAATGACCTAGTTTGTGTTGAGTGGACCCCGTCCCCTCCTCCTTCTGTCGCTCTCCCTCCCATTTTTCATTGTTGTTCGTAGTGTGGTGCTAAATCACGACAATCACGGTTATACAAGTCACCCCCCCCCCCCATTGATTTGAAATTTAGATGTGTAGACCATATAAATATAGAAATTTAATAATTTCGGAGAATGACTTCATGGGTTATTAACCCTTATCACATTTTAGTGCCTTGTGATACCCCGAATTAACTAAAAATTAGTGCTGAGATAACCGACTTTGTATTGCATATCTACTATTGTGAACATTTGCTTAACATTTCCAAACACATTTAATGCATAAGTTATTTGATATCAGAATAGTGGGTTGGAGTAAAATGAGAGTTAAATTCAATTATAAAATATTAAAGAGGCATTATGTAAGGTTTAAATAAAGAGCTGGCAGTTCTCCCTATATAATATTAGTTAAATTAAATAATGAAAAGGGAACCTGTTGAAAGTTTCAGTCAAATTACTTAATTCTATGGGCAAAGTTATCGCAGTTAAAATAACAACGTAGTCTCGATTGACATTGCTACAAAGTCTCGTTTATTCATTTTTAAATTAAATCATTAACTGTTAATAGTATTTATCTATTGAAAATCTCTAGCAGCCGCCGGAACTGAGAGTTGATTATAGTTTGGGTAAGTTAATAAATATATAATTAACTAGACCTGCATGCAGGAATGATGGGTTTCACTGGTGCCACATTACCCTTTAACATGTCACGTCCGGTGCCACGTTACCCTTAAACATATGTCACTTCCGGTACCAGTGAAACCATTAAACAGGTTTCCCCATAAGCAATGCACACATCAAATAAATTGGACACAGAATCAACCAAATCCAGTAACTATCAATTTATTTTATACATTTGTTACTTGTAAGTGATCCTGGCAAACTTACATTACTTCCGGTGATAATGAAAATGTTCAATTAGTTTTATGAAATCCGAAATGACATATGACATCATATAGTGAAAATTTTTTATGTAAATAGAATAATAATTTCCACTTTTATAGACCAAAAACCTTGAAAAGTGACTTGTAGACAATCAACTATTTCTCTGCAACCGCACAAGTTAGAAACCATTTTGTGGTATCTATATGATCGCATGGGTTCATTCTATTTGTTGATGGGAACCAAATTTCATAAATAATTCTAAAAATAATACAAAAAATACTCATTTGAATAAAAAGTGTATTTTTAAAGGCTAAAAATTCAGTTATTGCCTAAATGACGTCACTTCCGGTAACAGTAAAAGTGTTAAAATGGTTTGGAATAGTCGACTGTGGAAATAGGCAACGGAGAGTGAAAGAAAATTGAAAATCAAATAATAATTGATTCTTTTACAGCCAAAATAACGTGAAAAGTGACTCATGCAAAATTGCCCATTTCTCGGCAACTGCTTATATTACAAACTAAATTTCACATACATTCTCTTTTTATGGATTATTGCTACAAGTTTATGAAAGTATCGAAGACATATTTTAATATATGAAGACACTGAAATAATAATCACATGGTGAAAATTTTATGTAAATCGAATAAGAATTGACACTTTTATAGACCCCAAACCTTGAAAAGTGACTTGTAAGAAATCGTCTATTTCTCTGCAAACATACAAGTGAGAAACCATTTTGTGGTATCTGAATGATCGCATGGGTTCATTTTATTAGTTGATGCGAACTAAATATCATAATTTTAAATATATTACAAATCAGACTCATTTGAAAAAAATATCTGTTTTGAAGGCTAAAAATACAGTTTTTGCCAAAATATAATTACTTCCGGTGATACTGAAAATGTTAAATTAGTTCTATGAAATTATAAATGACGTAAGATATCATATGGTGAAAATTTTATGAAAATCGAATAACAACTGACACTTTTATAGACCAAAATCCTCGAAAAGTGACTTGTGGAAAATCGCCCATTTCTCTGCAACCGTACAAGTTAGAAACCGTTTTGTGATATCTGTATGATCGCATGGGTTCATTCTATTTGATGAATAGAATCAAATATCATAATTTGAAAACAATAACAGGTACGACCCATTTGAATAAAATATTGTTTTTTAATGCTAAAAATTAAGTTTTTAGCAAATGACGTCATTTCCGGTGGCAGCGTATGAGGTAGAATGGTTTGACCTTGTCCACTATGGCATTAGGCATCCAATGGTGAAAGAAAATTGAAAATCACATAATAATTGATTCTTATACAGCCAAAATAACGTGAAAAGTGACTCATGCAAAATTGACTTTTTCTCGGCAACTGCGCATATTACAAATTAATTTTCACATACATTCTCTTAGTATGGTTTATTGCTACGAGATTATGAATGCTACGGAGATATATTTTTTAATATGAAGACGCTGGATGGGTTGTAAATAGCTTATTTTGACACCTTTTTTCACCCTTTAATCCAATTTGCCCGAAAACGAAATCGAAATTAAAAAAACTGAGCGCGATGTTTTGTGCGCCTTTATATGGCACATCTTTTCGGTCATATTAGATTTGAAAAAAATAATTTTTGCTTTCAAAAAGTGGTACCGAACTGTTGAAATTGTAGTTTTTGCTAAATTTACGTCACTTACGGTGCCGACAGGAAACTTTGCCGGTAACAAAAAAAATGACATTTTGGACCATGGAGCATATAAACTTTGTTTTATACAAATCGGACAATAAATAATTTATATAGAACCGATAAACTGAATTAGCCAATAGCGACCAAGGAAAATTATCCAGAAAAAAAATGTTCACATTTTTGCCCAAATCAGACGACCCTTTAACCCTTGGTAAAAGGTCATTAAAAAATATTCATTAATAAAAAGATTTTTTGTCAAAATTTAAATTTTCAAAATTTGGCGCCTTATTTTTCCGAAGATTCGGCGAAATTTAAAAGTCTAAAGACCCGTAGCTATGTGCCATGTCTCTGGCTATGTCAAAAACTATCAAACGATAAAATCCAACAATTGTTGTTAATATTACGGCAATATTTCAAAAAAAGACAACTTCGGTGATTTCGGACATTTCGCATTGTCGCAGAATGCCGGAAATAGCTTTAATCTCTAAGTCACACCCACTTTCGCAGTAAAACTCAAGACATTGCATCGATCCGACAAGTAGTTCCTGAGATATAAGCAAATTGGAAAAAAAAAAATAATAATAATAAGAATAATAATAAGAAGAATTTTAACAAAAACAATAGTGTTTCACACAAGCTACGCAGTGTGAAACCCTAATAATTTATACATCACTTACAACCTAAAAGAAGGACCTGCAATAGACAGATCTAGCTCTTGAATAATGCACCTTTACATAAATTTAACTGTCATGTACTTTATCTTCGTCTTAAAATTGAATGTTCCATTAAAGCTACAATTTCATATTCTTAAGTTATATTTTTAAAATATATTAAAATAAAGCCTAAAAATAGATGGTATCTAAAAACAGTCCGACCCTGTTAACGAATAAACCTATTAATCCTATAATTCACTATTGCCAGTTGAGAAACTGGCAAAAATAACATTTTCAACTTCAAATTCAAACGTTTCAAGATAGCTATTGTGTGGGGGGGGGGGGGGGGTGTGTGTGTAAATAAACAAGGGAGGTAATTGTGTTATTATTTCCTGTGTGAAAGAATTTTAATTATGGGAAATAATGCGTATGATCGTATGATACTGAGTTTACAACCTATTTAGCAAAAGACATAGAAATAATTATGTTTTGACTTTCTTAGAAAATATGAAATTCTCGCTTGTTTTATCTATGACCAACCAACTTGCCAAATATAGGCGAGAGAGAGAGAAATGAGATTTATCGTCCACTCGACACAAACTAGGTCATTTCGGGGCTAACATGTGGTTGAATTTTTTATTTCAATAATTCGCTTGTGCATAGTGGGAGGAAACCGGAGATTGGACAGGCGACCCAACTCCTAGTCACGTACAACCGGGGATTCGAAACCACGCCAGTTGTCTCAATGATAGGCTTTATGATACCGCACGCACGTGCTAACCATTCAACCACCCCACCCCCTCCTCGCAAAATATAGGAAAACGAAAGTTATATTTTCGGAGAAATGTACTCCGATAACAAACTAGTTCATATTGTGGCTTTTACTAGTTCTTGTGCTTTCTCTAGAAATGTGCATACACTTGCTTTATCATGGGTTCCTTGTCATTCAAGGAAAAGATTGTGTTCTTCATTATATGGCATAACATTATAATGTCCGACACAATAAGTGTCCTATTTAAATATGATTGTGGAAATCAAACTATACTTAAATATTTTTAATTTGTTCAAATATTTAACTATTTATTATAGAATTCACTTAATTTGGATCAAACTGTAGGATTTTAACCGTTGGGGGTGCAGTAGAGTGGTGGGTCGCCATTATAGCCTCCACGTAAGTGATATAAGAAAGTTTGGATCATGGCGCCCTTAAAACCGACCGACTGATCAGTACCTTAAGAGCATCACTGTGTGGTCATAATCAAGTGTATACATTATTCTATAATTGAAAGATTGTCAAATTACTATTTTTGGGGGATGGGAGGGGGCGCCGTATTTTTCTAGAAAAAGAGGGAGGGGAGATCTTAGTAAGACAATGGCTAGAGTTCTCTCCTTTTTTTTTATTCTCAGCTTCGTTGTATTCCATAATAATATGGTGTCATATGCATTAAACACAGTCTACGTCTAATTGAAACCCTTTTTCTCTTGTTTAATTCGAGGAAACGAACGAAAACGGATACGGAATATTTATGTGTATGTTACAAATCTTAACCGAGAACATATATTATTTTTTATAAAGTTAATTACTAAGATCAACAGAGGAATTAATATATTTATTGGGTCAATACGATGAGTGAAATCGTATAATAGTTTTGAAAAAAATACATAATGTAAGATTTAGATAAAGAGCTGATAATCATTGCTTAATATAGTTAAAAAAAAAATAGATAATGCGAAATGAATACACTGAAACTGTCATTCAAATTACATTATTCTGTGCGAAGTTATCAATGTTTGTAGTCTTCACTAGATTTATGCAGTGTTTATTATCGTACCCACGGCGCAAGCTATTCGAGTCTTAGAATCGCTTCGCCATATTTAAATTAAATCATTAAATGGTCGAAACGTTCTAATCTAAAATCGGAGCCATCCGATGGCTCCGAGAGTTGATTAGATCTTGTTATATTAATGAATGTCAAATTAATAATTTTCTATCCTTTTGAGGGACACACATGCGTAACATTCTATGAAAAGATGCCCATAACTAGCACATGAGCGATCGCGGTTGCCTACGTCACGGGTTTCAGCCAATCAGGGAGAAGGTTGAAGGATCGCGGGTTCACCGCCTCTTATTGTGAAACTTTCGATGAATCATCGGACCTGAGCCTTGGCTTTCTAAACTCCTCTTGTCGGGGGGGGGGGGGGGGGGGGATTCAGGTAAAATTAAAAGGAACTAGTAAAATTAACTAATAACTAATTACACACAGCATGGAGTTTTTCCGTTTTAAATTTAGTCCAGTTTGTGAAGAAAAGTAATAACCGGTTTCATTGATCAGTTCATTTCTACACACATCGCTGGTTTCGATTCACCGCTTGAATTATGTGACAAGGAGTTACCTGTCCAACCTCGAGGGATTTCTACCACCACTGCTAAAGACCCCTGTATAATTCACAAGAGAATTATTGAAATAAAAGAGAACCGTGCCGAGTAGACGGTAAGCTCCCTCTCTCTACTTATCAACCGTTTACAAGTACATATATACCAAGTTCTTTTTTCGTGGGTTTTCTCCGGGTCCTCCGATTTCCTTCCACTGCTAAAGACCCCTACGCGCAAGCGAATTATTTAAATAAAATTAAACCATATGTTAGTCCCGAAATGACCTAGTTTGTGTCGAGTGGACGTTAAACCCCATTTCACTCTCTCACACACACTGCGTCTTTCAACATTATATTATAGTCAAATTCAACAAAGGCGGTGTTTTTATTTCAAGAAACGGGCCAAATAATGAGAACGCTTCGGAATTAATACATCGTTTGTAATAAGAATCTTTACGTCCCCCCACACCCATTTTAATTTGACCCACAATAGTAATATATCCTGTATAGGACTTTGTCAATGAATTATTAATGATAAAATGTGTAGGCCTCCTACGCGGATGCCGTAGCGAAATCGAAAGATTATATTTCTATATTGTTGTGACAGTTAGGCTACCGTACAAACAACACTCCTTTTATGCATGGGGGAACAAAATCTACATTGGTTATAGATCCTGAATTGATTTAATACGCACCCTTTTCTTATAACTGACACTGACTACAATACACTGCGTAATTTATCATACAGATTATTTGATGACCAAATACATTCAACTGAGAGACTGAACGAATATTTATATATATTTTATTCCAATAAATTAATATCATTCTTTTACACAAACAAATCATACCCATCCATACTTCCACACATCTAGTGTATAATACAATAATAATATGGCAATTTTATTGACCAGGGTGATAATCAGAACAATTTAAAGCTTAGTGATGACAGCAACAAAAATGAAACAAAAATTGTTGGGCGTTAAAATACAGAAAATTTTAAGATCTTACCACAGAAATTTTTTAGCTTTACAAAATACAAGATATTTTAAGATCTTTTCCATAATAAATTTTGATTTTAAAGAATAAATATACTAACTTCAAAGTCGGTATATATAATCCCGTAAATAACGTTTTAGACACTGTGGAATCGGTAATAATTCCGTAGATATTTCGGGTATATGGATATCACTTTGACACGCGTTAACAGCCATCCTTGCTAAATGTTTTAAAGAGTCCGGTTTACGTAACTTAGGTTTATGAAACAGAACAGGGAGACTCTTTTTCCCGGACGGTTCTAACCACAGACATTTGTTTTCTTTGTCATTTTTTGATAAAGTACAATGGAAGTTGACTAGCGAAACAACGTTTTCGAATTTGGGCAACTTTCCACTCAATCCGTCTTCACAGTCCAACTGAAATAATCCCCCGGAATATTTTATTCGCACACTTGTTGGTCCACGCTGGGTTTTTACACTTAGACTAAACAAACACTTAGGATCAGAACTATTTCGAAGTAGAAATGTTCCAACATCGGCGGACTTCAACAACTTCCTAGCTTCAGTACTTGAACATTCGGGATAATACCAGGCACAATGGTTTACTAAGCTGTCATTTCTAGATAAAATATAGAATTCATCTTGACTATCAATACGTTCCCTGGTCACATAATATACTGGTTTATTTGACTTCAGTTCATCTCTGTATGATTTCATATTTTTTATACTAATTGCAGTAGGGCTCATGCCTCCTACTTGCTTGTTGAAAGCAGGGGAACTTGTTAGAGGCACGTCGAATATGGTACTGCCACACATCTGACTGAGAATCCAAGAACAGTAGGCCTAACTATGGATGCTGTATAAAATAACTGTTATTCTGCTCTCATTGATACGTCTTGGCCAAACTGTAGTCAACATACAAACTGTTTGCATTTTAAATTGTCCCAGATATTTGTAATGGACTGAAAATAAAGCTATTCTTTCTCAATTCCACTAAAATTGGACTAAGCCTATACACTACAGTAGGTTGTGTTATTTCCTAGAAATAGCTATTTTCGAGAATTTATCCGGGTTATCCAGACGCAAATCTATTTTTAGAAAAATACAACAACACAACACGGCAAAATATGTGGGTTCTCCGCCGTTCATGCGAAGAGTTTATGTAAAAGGTTGTATATACGCGGAACAAAAACAGGATTTGGTGACTTAATACTAAGGATGATAACTTTGAACAGGAGATTTTGTGGGATATTTTCTTCGAGATACTGTGTTTCAAACGTACCTATCATGGTTGAATATATAGGTCAACGGCTGTAATGAAGTGATTCAGATATCTGACTGTGCTTGGGTTTCTTGGAATTGCTATGTACTTTTGATATTGTTTCTGCTAAGTTCAAGTAGTAGCCTATCATGGTTAAGTTAAAACGGATTTAAACTTCTACATAATCCACCATGGATTAAATGAGTAATGTGGGATTATTAATAAAATAAATGGTGTAAGCTTTTTATTTTTAGTAGTCCTATCATGAACCATGGACCTTATAATGTGTTATAGGCCTAAATAAGGTCCATGCATGAACTTTATATAAGGTCCTAATAATAGTAGTTATAGTAGTTTAGGTTGATCTTCGTCAAATTATGACCGATTGCAGTTTGTCAAAAAAATTAAAGTTATACGTTTGATTTATTTGGCTATCTTTCTAGAACATCGAGATAAATATAAGATATCTGACCTATAAAGTATATATATAAATGATATCAGTATAGTCTGTTTGACAACCTAGAGACAGATCCGTAACCTTTGTCATACTTTATCATTGAACGGGTGGTTCTATTGGGTGAGCTCAACCAATAAAATAAGCAATGTCAATTTTACTTTCAATTTCTACTTCCCGATAGACCTTTTTATACGTCCACATTCATAATGTGGACATATTATGCCGTCACCCCTGTCTGTGTGGGTGGGTGGGTGTGTATGTATGTGTGTGTCTGTGGGTCGCCTACAGGGCGCAATTCTTCATGGATTTTCTTCAAACTTTGTATACTTATTCCTTATACCCTAAGAAAGATTCCTATTGTTTTTGGTGCATGCCCGACCCCCAGGGGCAGAGCCACGCCCATTTCTAGTATTTGTTTGTTTGTCGTCTACAGACCACATTTCTTAACTTATAACCTTGAAACTTTGCATACATATATTTTGTACCCAAAGGAACATCCCTATCGTTTGGGGAGCATGCCTAACCCCCAGGGGCAGAGCCACGCCCATTTTCTTTTCGTGTGTCTTTCTGCCGCCTACAGGGCGCAATTCTTACTGAATTTTTTTTAACCTTTGTATATTTACTCTTTACATCCTAAGGATGATTCCTATCGTTTGGGGTGCATGCCCAACTCCCAGGGGCAGAGACACGCCCATTTTCTTTTTGTTTACCCGTGTGTTGCCTACAGGGGGCAATTCTTACTGCATTTTCTTAAAACTTTGTATACTTACTCTTTACACCCTAAGGATGATCCGTATTGTTTTTTGGTGCATGCTCTACCCCAGGGTCAGAGCCACGCCTATTCCTTGTATTTATTTGTTTGTCGTCTACAAGCCGCATTTCTTAACGTATCTTCTTGAAACTTTGAATACTTATTCTTTGTACCCTAAGGAACATCCCTATCATTTGGGGTGCGTGCATGCCCAACCCCCAGGGGCAGAGCCACACCCATTTTCTTTTTGTGTGTTGCCTACAGGCCACAATTCTTAATCGATCATATTGAAACTTAAAATACTTATTCCTTATACCCAAAGGATGATCCCTTTTGTTTCGGGTGCATGCCCGACCCCGTGGGACAGCAACGCCCATTTCTTGTATTTGTTTGTCTATCATCTACAGGCTGCATTTCTTAATGTATCATCTTGAAACTTTGCAATTCTTAACGGATCCTTTTAAAACTTTGCATACCTATTCCTTATACCCTAAGGATGACCCCTATTGTTTTTGGTGATTTCCTATCCCCCAGGGGCGGAGCCACGCCTACTTTTTGCCTTTAGCGTCTGAAAGTCACAATTCTAAATGGATTATCTTGATGTTGAGGCATGACCCTCAACGCTAAACAAACCAAACGCCTAGCCTTCTTGACAAAGTACCATATCAATCAAAGCAGGAATGTGGACTATATTGTAGCGTTATGTTTTTGGAATGATATTACCTTAGATTGAGGAAGATGGACACACGCCACGCAGTGTGAGAAATATTACCCGGATAGCGGAGTTTCCCCCCTATATTCTTCGCCGAATTTACCAAGAGCTCTTTAACGTGCATACGGATTGATCTCTGATTTTGCCCTATTGTAATGACCGGGCGATTACCGTTTGTTTATCTTGCACCAGCACTGACAACGGGAGCCTATGTAGGAAAATCTCTGTAGGCCTAGGTAATGAGCAACAACATTCTGTATCAATTTTTCCATGTAAAGAAATAATCAGATTAATTTTATCGATCTCCGAAAGTCTCGGAGGAACTTTCTCCGCTGGCAACTCCGGGGCCTCCAACTTAAAAGCGCTTTCCCACTTTAAATAGTTGCTACTACGGGTTTCTAATACAATACCTGATTCTGAGGTAGATATGTAGATGTCTTCAACGCGTTAGTGTCGTGGCAGGGTTCGATTCTCTTTTTCTGCACTGGGTAAAGCCGACGTTAGTAATTTAATTTGCCCATAGCTCTGATTATAATTGAGTGATAGAACTGGTGTATATAATGAACATTTTCTGATTCGATTATTCCTGCTTTATTAAATGATCAATTTATAAATGGCATCTTTTTGTTGGGGGATTAGGGTGGTAAAAGAAATCGGCCTCACTGCTAGCTTGTTTACATATGTTGAGTTCGTGGCGTTTTCCATTATTGTTGTTTTTTACTAAGGCAATAAATCTTTGTAAATTTTGGAGTGAATGTCTCTATACATGTATATACTATTTGTGTGGTTAGTAAATGTAAGCTGTATTAAAATTATCATTTGTTTTGTTTGTAAACGTATACCTGTTATTTGTACAATAAAATCTAATCAGATCTTATCCCCGATATATAGAACAGTGGCAGTCCTAAAATGCTGCCTGAATGAGATTTGTCAATTATGCACAGAATTATGGGCAATCAAATTAGGACAAAATAAAACTTTTGATGCCATTTCTACTGATTTAAATGAAATTTGATACTTTGTGTCAATATATATATATATAGAGAGAGCAATGGGGTGTAACATCCACTCGGCACAAACTAGGTCACTTTGGGAATAACATATAGTTTAATTTATTTCAATAGTTCACGTGCGCTTACGTGTCTTTAGCAGTGAAAGGAAACTGGAGGACACCGAATAAGAAATCAGTGAAGTTAGGCAAGCGACCCTACTCCTTTTCACTTACAACCAGGTATCTGAAATGACGCCAGTTGACTCCATTCGGAGAATAAATAAAGTATCACCTTTGACTTCATGAAAATAAGCAGGAGTCCATATTTTTATCCAATTTAACCAAACCAGATTACAAATTTAAAAAAGTGAAATACATACGTATCACTGTAAAGTTTAATTATTTGTGTTTAATCATAAATACTTTGATAAAACAGTTATAGACAATATATATTTACAATAATACTGAATAAATAATTCTATATACAGTCAAAGAGATATATTTTCTGAGTTTAAAAATCTTCCAATTGAATTTAAATAATGATAAACTCTATTCCTATTATGAACAGTTATAAATGTTCGTGAACATAGTCTTAATGGGATTTAAAATTTGGCATGTGATTTAAAGTGTGTATATTCAATAAAGATTAAGATAAAAGATTATAAATTTTTCATTTAATAAAACAGTCATGTAAATAATGCTAACAGTGATGTTCTTTTAAAAATATCTCCTATAAGTTATTCGATTTTATCAAGAATTATTATGCTTGCCCCATTCTAGCTTGCTCTATCTTTCGCCTAACTTGGTTACAGTTTAAGGCTAATTCTGCATGCAGAGAACGGAGCTCTTCTAATTTTATCTTTAGGTCATCACTCTCATCCTTTCTTTCCTCAAAGTCTCGTAAAAGGGATTCATTTCCGAGAAGACCACAATTCTGGCGTAATCTGTGATTATCTATACGTAAGGAATCTCTCGCTTGTTTAGTTCTTGATAAAATATCCCTTTTCTGTTAATAGAAATAGAAAAATTTCATTTATATATATTATTACAAGAAAAGACAGGTATGGGAGGCACTAAAATTTAAAAGTTCAAGCTAATTATGGCATATAACAAGAGAACTGTGCCTATTTAATTATTTCTGTAGATTTGTAATCAGAGTTCAGCTTTAAAGGACAATTTCTTTAATAAATTGCATTTATATGAAACACAAGAATCACCGTGAATACGTAGTAGGAATAATTCAGTTTTCTATACAACTATTTCTAAAAATAATTTTCAATGGATGAATGCTAATAAAGATTACATTAATTGACAACTGAAGAGGAACAGGAAGTATAAAATGACAACACCACGGAGCATGATTGGTTAAAAACAAAACAGTGGTAAACTGTAGTGACTAACAGGAAAGTGAATTAAGCAATCACTAGAAGTATGACAGAAAAACTGTTAAAAAATGTTTTTCCCATAAATACAGTAAAGTTCTGGGAACCAGAAGTCAAAATTTATAATATTACAACATTTATTACTGTTGTATTTCAACACACATTTCCTCAAAGGAAAAATGTATAGTAACTGTAAAAAAGACTTATGAAATATTGGTTGCAACATTAAGTTTCCGATTTCTTAGAAAAAATTTGAAGCTGTTTACCTGGCCAACAAAAGACTCTACATCTTGTAATTTTTTCTTTTGAACCTGATTTTCTGCTTGAACGAACTGTAATTTTTCTTTTAAATGTGTTAACACTTGAACAGTGCTAGTTATCTTCTTTCTTAATTTTAACAATTCCTGGAGAATAAATAAAATGTCTAGGAGATAATGTATATACTCATTCTTTAGATACTCAATAATTTTCTTAATGCAGGAAACAACACATTATAATATTTACCAGTATTCATAGTACAATAATTACATAAGTGACCCTTAAGAAAAACAAAATCTGTGCCCGATTCCAACGTCAGAAGCATGTTTTATTTGGCTTGAAATCTGAGTGGGTACTTCAATTTTCGAACACTCCAATTCAACTCCAAGCCACTTTTCACTACAGATTAGTGCAGACACCATAGATATGTGCCCTTTAAGACTGGTGTTAAAGTAGCTAAGTCTCTAACTCAATATCGTCCAAAGTCAATTTCAATCAACACTGATGTTATTTTACCGGGAAAATATGGGCTTTTAATATCCAATATTTAAAACAAAATAAACATTTTATGATTGGTACATAATGCGTTTCAGCCACAGCTCTAGCAAGAGACTCTGAGAACAAGGCCAAATAATTACACCAAATCAAATGGTGTATGTAGACTGGAATAACCAGACACTAGAAATAGTCACTCGATTGAAACGTCTGGCGTATTTCGCCAAACATAACTGATTTAAAATTAGTACAAACGAAAACGATTGAATGTAAATCAGTTTGTATACATTCATATTACATTATTTTATGCGTTGAAACCCATTTGTGGCAATTTCTAGGTCTCAAATAAATTAGCAATTTAGCTCCTTTAAGTTAAATGATTTGGCTAGACAGGAAAGTAATCTGGCTTTAGTGGCTTACAGTAGTTACAGGGCTGAAAAGCATAGTTAAATACTTCCAAAAAGCCCTCAAAACTTGTTGCTGTGTGGCCATGAATGATTGTTCTATTTCAGCAACCCTGACCGGGTTGGTCTCCTATTATTACAAATATGTGAAGGTTATTGGTGAAATTAAAGGCGTTACCAGCTAAAACTTCTGCAGGACTTTTCACAAGAATAATATTCATGTATACCAGTTCAACTACATAAGTAACAGGTAAATAGAATAAATACCAAGAAAGATAGAAATCCCCATTACACAGACACATTAGCCTTATAGGAATGGCAGTCTGGTTCTCCATAAAACATGCAAGACATTCAAAAATCATGGGACTAATATATAATGCATATAATGTTACCAAGTATTTGTGCTTGATAACTATAAAGGACTCTTATCGAAATGTCGTGCTATATGTGTATAAACCAGTCAATGTTTTCCATATAGACTGTGTTGTATTTTTTAAAAGAAATGCCACGCAAGGATTTTGATGAACACATTATTTACCTCATTTCTTTCCTCTATTTTCTCGTTATAAGTTTGATTTTCTATCTTCAGCTGTTCAAAATCTATCAGATGTAATCCTTCTGCTAATTCTTCCTACAGACAAAGATAGTTCAAGACAAATAGTTACAAGAGTTTGCTCTTAATATGAGCTGATATATATATATGGGGGCGATAAAGAGTTTATGGCACAATAAACAATCATTTTGAGATTGGGGGATTGGGTGGCCGAATGGTTACCATGCGTACGCTGTATCATACGGCCTGCCATTGAGTCAATTGGTGTGGTTTCGAATCCCTGGTTGTACGTGGCAAGGAGTAGGGTTGCCTGTCCAACCTCGTGGGTTTTCTCCGGGTACTCTGGTTTCCTCCCACTGCTAAAGAACCCTACGCGCAACTGAATTATTGAAATAAAACGAAACTATATGTTAGTCCCGAAATGACCTAGTTTGTGTCGAGTGGACGTTAAACCCCATTTCTCCTCCCCCCCCCCTCCAAGACTAATCCAGCTAATTCTTTCAGTTTTTAGGGGAGGGTTTGCATTTACAGATATTTCATTTGAAAGTATCAGATTTTGCTCATAAAATGTGATGTTAATTGGGGGGGGGGGGAGCAATTCAATACATGTAGTTTAATTAAAGGGTTTCTTTTATTTCAATTGTCCCATCTTCATTAGCCCGGCTGGTAGAGAAGAGTAGCGTGTTAGACCCAATCATTTCATTTCTATCACTTACTTTTGGGGAAACACTAGAAAACAATATTAAACATTGAAAATTATTGAAAACTACAGTGTGCAGGCAGACAAATGAATAAACAATAAATGCAAATATCATATTGTGTACATAATAATATGGCCATCATAAAGACTCACACAATTTCAATCTTGCAAGAGTTACCTCCCATGTTTACACGTATACAATAGTTTTACAAAATTTTATACAATAATTTCTACCATTCTCTAAAATTTTAAATAAGATTATTATTTATATATTATACATATCATATTAAATAAATAATCTCATGAGCATAACCAGTAAAAATTGTTTTGATTTTGTTTAAAACTATTAAACAATGTAATAGTTATAACATGATGCTAAGAGGTTAAGTTTGCATCCCTAAAAACTACCGGTACTTACCTTTGACTTCAACTGCTGTTCTTTTTTCTTTAACTTATTTTTAGATCTGATATTCTCAAGTCTGACAAAAACAACTTCTGCTTCCTTTTTTTCTTCATTAGCAATATACTGTTCTATGTCCTATAAACAAAATATTTTAAAGCTGTTTTTGACAAAAAATCATGCTCCCAAAAAAAATAACTCTTCAGTCAATACCTTCTTCAAACAATGTCACAGCTGATCAACATACCAACTGTTTTTTCCATATTGCAGAAAACCAGTAAAGGCACTGATTAGTTAAACATTCATCATAAAAAGATAATTAATTATAGTTATCATCAATCTGATAAAAATATATTTTGTTTTGCTTTTTATACTTTCGATGGCTAAAACACTCATAAAAAATCAAATTAATCATCAATAAAAATCGGATGATCAAGACTTCAGTCTTTTAAAACTTTAATACTGTTAGCCGCTAGCTAATACTATACTTAAATTCTAAAGCGCAAACTTTCAAGGCAGTTTGACATTTAGCTAGCAAAATTTTAAAAAAAATTCAGCTAGATTCAGTCACCCAATCTCCCTGAATAGAAATAGGGGTGGGGAGGGGTCAGAGTTTAAAATATTTTCCCCCACCACCCATCCCAGAAGAAATAATTTTCAGATGTTGCTTTATATCATTTGGAATATGAAACAAAAAAGACATTATAAAGCGTATAAGCTAACCTTGGGTGGTATTGACTTTCCGGAACGACTATTCAAGGAATTTAATGCAACTTGTTGTTTAAAATCTATAAATTTTTTCTTTTCTTCATCCACTCTTTCTTTTCTTTCCATACATTTGTCATTTAGATCACTAATCTGTAATCTGTAATTCTCCTTTTCTCTCTTAGCTTGCTTCTGCAGTTCTTGAAGCTGATCTGTTGAGAGATTAAAGGGAGAAAACTCACTATTACGGTGGAGTAAACAAAATCCATCTGAACAAAACCAAATTGGTTAAAATCCTAATACTGATGACCAGATGTTAGTTGAATACCGTATCCATTGAAATATAGAGGGACCAAATGAATTGAGTGCAAGAAATTGGCTTTTGTGACCTTATACATACTACCACCCAATCAAGACGCAGATATGACTTCATCTTAAACTGGTCGAAGTGGATGTTAAACTCCAGAAATGAAGAATAAGATATTTAAAGACATATTTTATTATCGATTTATATTAAATGGCATTCATGGATATTTAAATGTCTGTGAAATCAAACACAAAGTGAGGTGTGCTGTTCTTTTGGAAATGATATGGGGGTCACATATGGCTAAGTGGGTAAGGTGCTGGGTCGCTACCCTGGAGGTCGAGTGTTTAATCCCTTCATTGGCAGAGAAAGTTCATCCAGATTTTCTGGCGTGATTTCCCTTGTCAGTGATGCAGGATGGATCGAAAGGCCTGACAGACAGCTGTCTAGTCATTCAGGGGGGACAAAAAGCAGAGGTCCTGTGTACACATTGCCGTGCAGCGTGCACGTAGAAGATCTGTTGACAGTTGGAATTTGTTGTAAGTGTAGGCTGAAGTGCCGCTGTCAAGACAAAATTTCCCTCATAGCACACTGTTTGCCGTATGCCAGTCTGCATTAGCCCAATTTGGAGCAGAACACTGGCGTTAAGCCCCAAGAGGATCTTTAATTTATGTAGGTCTTTAGAAAATATTGAAAAACGTTGCATGAACTGGTATCTCACCCATATATTTAAGGTATCTCTGTTCTTGATCTGTAACATTTTTATCATAATCAGCTCGATCATCAGACTTCTTTTTACGAAAATATTCAGCTAGTTTATGTTGTAATTGATAATTCTGCTGCTTTAACTGTTCACGTTCTGCAAGAGCAGCCTTAAAAATAGAATCATATACCAATTAGATACAGGACAGAGGTGTGTGTACATTGATAACACTTATTTCTTGTGACAAGCATTGTAGATTTAAGGTCTTTCATTGATGTCTATTGTCAGGATTTTGACCATACACTTTAACATGAAATGATGTAGGGTCGTCTGCCTATTCCACTGGTTTTATTGATAGTTATTGAAATTAAATAAGCTGATACCATGTTATTCCAAAAGTGACTTTTTGAGTGAATCAACAGTATATCCCATTTCAGAGATAAAACCAGTAGAGTGATAATGTATACTCTTTCTTTTTAGTGTATCCATACTTGTATTTTTCACTTTTGTAAAGAAATAGACAGGCAAAACAGAATAGGAGAAAACATTTTCAACTCTCAAGGAACATGCAATTTATATTGTAAAGAAATAGACAGGCAAAACAGAATGGAGAAAACATTTTCAACTTTCAAGGAACATGCAATTTATATTATGGAAAACCTAAAAGAATTTTAAAGATGACTAAATGGAACGTACATTATATTTTTCTATAAGATATTCTCTATCAAACTCTGGTTCAGGTGACATTTCTTCTGCTTGCTGTGTGTCTGGACCTGTTTCACCCTCTGTATCTGTTCCTTCAAACAAACAAAAAGAATTTGTATTGCCTGTATATCATAAATAATCAGATTATGAAACATAAATTCAGGGAAGAGAAACCACTTGCTCCTGTGTGGTTTTGAAGACCTTTTTAATATGAAAACTTACCTGGTTGTTCTGGAGTTCCAGGAACTAATAACTCTGTCTGTGTATCTTGTCTAGACATTTCATCAATGGATGGTGTAGGTTCTCTTGATAACTTCTCACCAACAGTTTGTGGGACAGGGCTTTCAGCTCTTTCGCCCTCTGTAAATGTATCACTCTGTAAAAAAAATGATGAATGAATGATACAATGTTTTAAAGAAAAACAATGAATTTTCATATCTTTATATAAAAGTGTACTTATGCTAAATAAACTGGAACATATGTTGCTCTTGTAAAAAATATGCATTAACCATGACTATCAAAATGGGCAAGGAATATCAGCGGTGTCAGGAGGCTGCATGCAACATATTATATAGGGAAAAGTTGTATGTTGTCAGAATGAGATAAAGTAATGGGATATAAAACGTCCACTCCACAATTCCACAAACTATGTTACTTCGGGATATCCAGTATATTTTCATTTATCAAATTCACTTGCACGCAAAGCAGTACTTAAAAGTAGCATGAAACTGAATGTGGAAAAACCCACAACCTTGGTTTGACAGACCTTATTATATGATCTAATGCAGGTGTTTAGACCATTTGACAAGCCCCAGTTGGACACATGACTGATGATTTGGTTGGACTAGCATTGAGTGAGGAGATATATAGAATGAAAAATTTTAAAAGAAAATGAATTTTTTTTTGTTCATACTTGGGGCAGAGGTGATTTGGGTGTTTCAGCATTTTCTTCACCCTCTGTTGGAACTTGTTCATCTGCTGGAGGAGCATCTCCTTCAACTGGAGCAGCTTCATCTCCTTCCTTTATATCGGCCAATTCAGCTTCAGGTTGCCCGTCTTCTGTTTCTTTGGGTGCTTCTTCACCAGGTGTTACTTCAGCAGCAACAGTTCCTTCTTCTTGTGATTCACCTTCCTCTGTTGGTTGCACATCTGCTTGAGTTTCTCCAACGTCTGCTTCACCAGTGGCCTGCTTTTCCTCAGTTTCTGGCGTACTTTTTGTCTCACTATCATCAACTTCATGTGGCAAAAATTTTTAAAAAATCAAAAGATTATGACCATCTACTGATATGTTATTGTATGTTACTGTTTGGCCCTTGCCTGTAATATATGGCCTCAAAAATTTAATTTTATTCCATTGAAACATTTTAGTGAATGCTCATACTTAATAAAAACATTTCAAACTGAAGTGAATCTGAATATTTATGAAGAATTAAATCAGACTGATTTGTTAGATAAAAGTGCATTAAAATTGGAAATCATGTGACATCCAATGGATATAAATACATTGTGATGTATATCTACAATGTATACATAAGTACACATTTATTTCTCATTTTACAAAGTAATTATAAATATAGTATAGATATTATTGATTCTTATTCCAAAATATGAGAGGTCAGGTCCAGCTATTAGAAATTCTTTATATATTAATCATTATCCAGCATAAAAATGTAGAGCCAAACAGTAGAGCCAAATTTTTTCAGATTATGGGAGAGAAAGACAGAAAAGGGGTTTAACGTCCACTCAACACAAACTAGGTCATTTCGGGACTAACATATGGTTCAATTTTATTTCAATAATTTGCTTGCGCGTAGGGATCTTTAGCAGTAGGAGGAAACCGGAGTGCTTTTCAGATTATGACAAATATATATCAGCATTGTGAGGCAAAAAGAAAAAAAAATAACTGTGAAAGATATAAAATAAAATTTTAATTCCCTTTTATCTTTTTTTATTTCATTTTTTTATTTCTGATTAACCAAAAATGAAATAAGGGGTTACCTGAAGGAAAAATATTTTACAAATGGGACCTACCAAATAGTTACTGACAGTCATGATCTAATAACACTGTGATGTCACAAAATGAACTCGTTCTCACACAGTTGGAAACATTGTCATAATTTGGAATTATATATCTTTTTCAAAAATAAATATGTGTGTTATTCACAAATTCTAAAGCTAAGGACTAAACCTAAAATAAATATATTTACAAATTGTATACTGGGTGTTATTCACAAATGCTAAAGCCATGGACTACAGGTAAAATAAACATTTTGTAGGCTTGATGTCTTCACTTATACCTCTTGGAAATTATTCAGGCTAATTCAGAAGGTCACATTTTTTTTTTTTTTTTGGTATACTACATTTCATTTCAGGCAGATTTTTATGTGTTTCATTTTAGCAGACTTTGTTCGTTTCATTTTCCATTTACAGGTGCCTTTCTTTAATAATTTCAAGATATGTGAATTCAAACTAGTTACTATATTACACACTACTACTGATATTATTTCTAAATATTTAACATACAGCATTCAAACTACTTACAACACAAATAATATTGAAATTATATGTACTTGATATAAACTTGGACTAAACGGGGAATTATAATTTAACGTCTCTACCCCAAAAAACTAACTCATATTAGGACCAACATAATCATGGCTACATTAATTTGCACCAGTTACAGGAAACAAAGACCACTGGAGAATAAACAGGATTTAAGACACAATTCAGCCAATGCGAACATTGAAGGTTGCCTTTTTTGGTGTTTCTGGAACCGTGAGAAAATGAGAAATACCAGAAATGAATTGTTTTGACTCAAATATAAATATATAGGATAGCTGAAATACATATCCAAGTGTGCCGACTAAAATGCAAACAGAGTGATGTGAACAGTGAGCTAAATATGATGTTATATCCTTTTTTTCCCAAGTATTTTTACTATGATAAGACCATGACTAAACAACTTGTTGTTACTGTAAAATATTTACTATACAGCCCATTAACTACTATTCTTCATGCTAGAATTTACTACAGAAATATCTAAAGATTATCCATCATACCATAAATAATCATACTATACAGGATGAATTTTAGTTACAATCACAACAAACTAACATCTAAAACTACTTGTACTATTCACTATTATAAGCTACAAAGTAATTTGGTAAATTACCTTTAACAGTGGTACCTAACTGTTGACCATCACTAGTCTCAGGATCCTCAGTCTCAACCTTATCATTTTCAGTAATAGTAACCTCTCCAGTCTCAATTGTGTTATTCCCATTATTAACAGTAACATTTTGAGAGTTAGCAACATCATCAGTTAGGCCTACCTCAACATTACTAGAATCAGTACCTACAACATTACTAGCCTTGTCAACATCACCAGCTTCAACATTATTAGCTGTAACATTATCAGAGTCTACAATATTATCGGCCCCAACACCATTACCAGCCTCAACAACATTACCTGCCTCAACAACATTACCAGTCTCTAAATCGTCAGTCGAAACAACATCATTTTTAACAATATCACTGTCAAGAAGCTCATGATTGCTGTTCTCACCTTTTACTTCCTCTCCCTCATTAACTTCTGCAGTACCTGTTGCTTCATCAGCTGGGGATGTTTCTTCTTGTTGAGGATCTAAAATAAGTAAAATAACTAATGATAAATGCTTGAACAGTTCTGAGTTATAGCCATATTCAGTGTTAAAAATGCATGTCAGCCAGACACCAACAATTTTTTATTTGGAAATTATTTGGAAGAAATTTGAAAATATTAGGATTATTATTTTGTGCATATATGCTGATATGCTGTGGCATTTGAAATCTGTTAGATGTGTGTTTGTTGCTTAGTAGAGCATATGTGTCAAAAATGTTTTGTTTCAATAAAATTTTCGTTCGAAAATTTCATATTAGCCAAAATGAAAATAAATTTGTCAGCCAGAAGGCATTAATCAATGCCACTTCACATAAAATGAGGTTGCGTTTGCAACTTTCAGCTGAAAAGGGATGTTTATTTTCACGCTCTCTAATAAAGAGGTTTAACTGTTTCAAAAAATTAGAACAATAATCCAACAAAATACAGCTGGCCTTCAACACATCTTAAACAGGCTGCATATCTTACACCCTGAAAATGTTAGTTGGCTGAGATAAAGATTTCTGAAAATACAAGTAATTTGGAAAGATTCTCTTGTTCGTGATAAGCTTACTTTAAAGCGGCATTTACACAATAAACCAATCCATACAACCGTTGGATGCAACATATCGGAAGTGAATAACAATGATACCAATTTGATCAGATAACGATGTAATAAATTTTAACGGACCATCATTGGCAGCTTGCTCGTCTTTATTTTCAACTTCAAGTGTCTGTTCTGGATTGGTTGTTTCTTGAGTTGTAGTTTCAGGTTGCTCTTCAGTTGTCTCACTTACTTCAGCTGGCTTTCCCTCTTCTTCCTTCAAATAAGAAACAAGGCAAAATTTTACCATTTTCTTCTAAAATAGAGCTTATGGTTTATTATTCATTTGTAACATCATGTTTTATTGGCAGATCAAGAAATTTACATTTTTTGTGCTCACAATAGTTTTTCGCTGAGTGCTACATTTCAGAAAAGAGAGAACGTTTAATATTTGGAATGGGAAGGAATAACACAATGTAATGGATACGTTCCTTTGAAGTTTAAATCTTCACACTTTCCTGAAAATAGGGTTATATTTTGATGTAAAAGAAATTGTATATATATATATTATCAGCGAGTAGAGTACAATTATTTTGTAACTGAACGTCTTGTGAATTTTCTCAGTGCAACTGAATTAAACAGCTGTATGTCGCCTATTATCACACCTGTAGCTCTATTCAATTTATTGTACTCGACATTGTCTCAACCTATTTTAATCCCACTACCTATCTAAATGTCAGGCACTACTGAAATAGTACCAGACATTTTCAACTTAGTGTTGGACATGTATTAATAATATTAATAAAAAAGACAAATCGGTCCCTGACAAAGCCTGAATCTGTGCCTGACATTGTCAGTGACAGGTTATTTATTTCCAGCCAGGCTTGATCTTTAGTGACTATTAATTGCAGCGAGTAACAACATTTGAAAATCGTTAACTATTATTATTATAATTTATTATTAATATGTATACTAAAACTAATAAAATAGTAGATCTAATATTTTTATTTTTATCTTTAGTGACTATTAACTGCAGCGAGTAAGATTTAAAGTAGCTTAAGTCTCTAACTTACGATCATCCAAAATCTTCAACTTTGAATTATTTGTGAATTTAAATCAACGTTGATGCTCTGATCTTAACGGAAAAAGATGGGCTTCTGATATCCAATATTTAAGACAAAATAAACATTTTACCATTGGTACACGAATCGGTTACCATAAAGCATTTCAGCCCCAGTTCTAGCAACGAAATCAAACGACATATGTAGATTGGAATAACCAGACACTAGAAATTTGCATTCGATTGAGACTGCTGGCTTATTTCGCGGGAACATAAATGATTTGAAATTAAGAGTAAAAACAGAAACCATTGAATGTAAATCAGTTTATATACATTCATAATCTCATATATAATATTACATTGCGACCCACTTCTTCTGTCAATTTCTAGGTCCCAAATCATAATGTTAGCGATTTAGCTCCTTTAATTAACAACTTTCAAAATCGAAAGTTCATTATAATATAGGCTACGCTATACTGTTATAATTATATTATACTAAAACTAATAAAATTGTAGATCTAGTTTAAAGGGACAATAACATTCTTGCTGGCTTGGTAGCTCCAGAAAATAAATAATACCCCTATTCTAAGTACTAGATGTTTAAATGTCCTACCTGTTGTGTAAATTATCCATTACATCCTATTTTATTTGTCCAGAGGGTTCGAAAATATTTTAAAATCCAAGTCACATTTGAAAAGGTTTACGTTAGACTTTTCAAATCAATTGGTTGAATTTTTCCAATTTTTTAAATTAGGTGTGTTAAGATGAAATTTATATCATCATTTAATTGGAATATTCTAAAATAATAAGATTTGTTGACCAGAATGAAAATTGGGACATATTTTTCAGTTACAACAAGAGTGTTATTGGGGCTTTAAGTTAGTAATATTTTTATTTTTAGCTCCGCTAAACTACATTTGACATTATAATGATTATAGCCTATACTGTTACATTATAATACATATAGGCCCTATCATATTACGATAAAATCTGTTTAACAAACCATGATGCGAATTTCACTGGTATCCTTGTTATGTGCTTGTTTTCTAACGTAAATTGTGTTTATTTTTTGATGTAGAGTAACTAAATTGGAGCCATCTTTAATTCGTTGTTATGGAAAACATAAATAGATAACTCTCGTGTAATAAACGTAGACAAGATTGACATGGATTTTCTTAAACCCGAGTAATTCATTTCTATTTCAATAATATCCCTTTTTTGTGCACCAACAGTCTATGAACACGGTCAAAAGAGCAATTTTGCATGAACATACAAGCTTCTTGGTCCCTATTTTTAATTATATACTGTCACGGATCATATTATAGAGCTTCTAATCATGTACAATTCGTCGTATAACGGTCTATGGTTCTACTGTATATACCGTCTGATATGAATTATTCGCGTTTAAAGTTCCGTTGTTCAGCAATCAAAAACGGCGGGAAAGATAAGAAAAAGAAAGTTTCCGAGCTATTATTTTGTCTATATTTAATTTATAATTTATAGTTTTAAAATGAATTCGAAGACTGCTAACCACACAAATTCTATACCAACAATTAAAACCATGAGAAAGGGGGAAATTCAGGTGATAGATTGATTTAATTTATCTCAAATAGAAACGATTGAATATATATAAGGTCGATGATTAGACTAAATATTCAATTATTATATTCATTTGTGTGAAAAGGATGGATAGGACTACTTAATTACTTAGGTGCAGTCGTGCAGCTCTGTGAATTGGCTGTGGATTTCATTTGTGGAGATGTTGTGTTTTTATACGCGGCCACATTTTCATGTGAATGTAGATTGTCATTCCAGTTCCAGGGGCGGATCCAGGGGGGGGGGGGAGATTTGGGGGGTTCCCCCCCCCCCCCCCCCCTGCTCAGCTACATAAAAAAAAATAACGCCTTGCATCAATGAAATTACATCACAAAGTGATCCTACATCAGTGTAAAAATGATTTCGCTGTTTAAAGTTCCAATAGCATATTTTTAAGTTATATTTTTAAAATTTATTAAAATAAAGCCCTAAAATAGATTGTACCTATAAACAGTCCTACCTTGTTAAAGAATAATCCTATTAATCCTATAATTCACTATTGCCAGTTGAGAAATTGGCAAAAATATCATTTTTAACTTCAAATTCAAACGTTTGAAGATGGCCGTCCATGGTGAGGAATGGGAAAACAAGGGAGGTAATTCAGTTACTATATCCTCAATCAGCTTGTGTCACCCATTTTAACACCTCTAAAATTTTGCCCATGATCGTATAATAGTGAGTTGACAACCTTTTGAGCAAAAGACATAGAAATAATTATGTTTTGACTTTCTTAGAAAATATGAAATTGGAACTTTAAAAAGCTCAATTCGTATGTATGCCTATGTAATAAATTAGAGACGATGATGGCAGATTTCCGTAACAGAAACCTGGCAAACCCCCTCTAGCAAAAATTCCTGGATCTGCCCCTGCATTCCCTGTCCATCCACAATTGTTTGTGGACACTCTACTGACGTAGTAGCCTACTGGTCACAATTATTATCCTATTTTGACGAAACTTGAAATATTGTAGGTTTATCTTCAAAAGATCTTGGTTGCTTTCTATATTGGCATGTATCGGATCGAAACTACATGGATTATGGCCCATGATTGTACGAAAAATCACGTTTTTAGATTCTGGCCCCCACAGACTAGTGGTCACAATTTTTAACTGATTTTGATAAAACTTAAAATGCATGTTTAGAAACACAAAGATCTTGGTTGCTTTCTAAATTTGCACATATTGGATCGTAACGTCCTGAATTATGGCCCCTGATCGTTCAAAAAATCACCTTTTGTTGTAGCTTGTTGTCCTTCTGGAGGTCACAAAAATTAGCAGAAAGTTGAGTTCAAACTGTTCTGGGGGTTGGGTTGGCCTAGTGGTCTAGAGTTCCGCGCTTCGACCTCTAGCTGGCCGGTCACCTCTGGCTTGCGGCTGTGGTTTCGAGCCCAGGTGTGAGCGTATGTGGCATGGAGAAAGGAGCGCCTTCTCAACCTCGTGGGTTTCCTCCGGGCACTCCGGTTTCCTCCCACTGCTAAAGACCCCCACTCGCAAGCAAATTATTGAAATGAAATTAAAACCATATGTTAGTCCCAAAATGACCTAGTTTGTGTTGAGTGGACGTTAAACCCCATTTCTCTCTCTCTCTCAAACTGTTCTCAGACTTTAGATTGAGAGCGTTTACACTACGAAAATTTAACATGGCACCATGCAGAGATCACCTCACTTTGAAGGACGCCAAATTGGCACGGTACTCAGTACGGCACGCGTATGTTTGATCGGTTTACACAACAATAAAATTAACTGCACACTTATACTTATAGTTATACTAACTTTGTAATGTAACCATATTTATTGATTTGTTTGTAATTACTTGTAGTCTATTTTTTATTCAGTATTTTTGATTAATGGATTTTATCTACTTGTAGGTGATATTTGGTCCTATGTTTTCTGGCAAAACGTAAGTACTATACAGCATATATACATGAATTATCTTTCTGTTCTCATTTTGACTGTCACTGTTTAAACTTATAAAAACAATGCAGAAAAATTACTGTAACAAATTCATTCCAGTTTGGTGAGGTTGTTCATAGGGTCTTTATGAAAAATCCTATCTTAATGCAGAATATTTGTTGTATATCTTGTAAACCTTTTGCTTGTGGACGCTCGAGAGGCTAAAGTTAATATCCGATTGACTTTAAATTTATACACAGTGTTTATAGGTCATGAGACGAAGAAGCCTAATGTTTTTCAGCGATTTCCGATAATAACTACCAGAGTTATGGCCCTTGATCACTTCAAAAAATCTTGTGGACACTCTAGAGGCCAAAGTTAATATCCGATTGACTTTAAATTTATACACAGTGTTTAAGGTCATAAGACCAAGAAGCCTATTGATTTTCATCGATTTCCGATAATTAGTGCCAGAGTTATGGACCTTGATCACTTCAAAAAATCTTGTGGGTGCTCTAGAGGCCAAAGTTTATATCCGATTGACTTCAAATTTATACACAGTTTTTAAGGTCATGAGACGAAGAAACCTATTGATTTTCAGCGATTTCTGATAATTAGTGCCAGAGTTGTGGCCCTTGATCACTTCAAAAAATCTTGTGGACGCTCTAGAGGCCAAAGTTAAAATCTGATTGACTTTAAATTTATACACAGGGTTTAAAGTCATATGACGAAGAAGCCTTGATCACTTCAAAAGAATCTTGTGGATGCTGTAACTGTAAGGCCAAACTTAATATGCGATTGACTTCAGATTAATACACAGAGTTTAAGGTGTTGAAACGAACAAATATTTTGATTTTCAATGAATTTTGATGACTGAACAGCTAAATCCATCATATTAAATGTTTCCTATACTAATTGTTAGTGTGGGGCAAAACTTTATAAAAAGCAAACAAATTCTAATGATTTTCTGATAATTACAAAATGATTTGTTACTCTTATTCTTAATCAGATTTTAGTATATTATAAATGTTTCATTACCGAAAAAAGTAAAAACATGCAACAACTCTTGTTGACTGCCCGGACGATTTAGCTGCTGTGGGCATATGTTTCGTTGCCTGGCAACCTATCTTTAAGACTTGATGCTATTATAATTATTGACCTAAGAAAGAACCGTAATGATTAAATGAATTTCAAAATTGTAAACTTGGAATTATTTTGTAGAGTTATTTTACCTTAAGTACAAATTTCAGATTAGATTTGTTTTACTGCTGGTGCATAAGGAAACTAACATTTTGTATGAAAAATGACAAAATACTTTAAATGTTTCAAAAATTACTTCTGCACAAATTAGTTATTTTGGTCTTCAGAAACATTGTTTAACTTTTGTTTACTATTTCTTATGGGGGAAAAAAAATACCTAATTTTTAAGTTAAGAAATTTTAAACGAAACACCATTTATAAGCCTTGAATAGCTCTTTGTAAATAAGAATTAAAATCAAATTGGTTTGGGAATTGGCTTAAAGTCTTACTTCTTATTTATAGGACTGAATTAGTGAGAAGATTAAAACGCTACCAGGTAGCTAATTATAATTGTTTAGTTGTTAAATATGCTAAAGATGATAGATATGATGCAGATGGTGTAGCTACTCATGACAAGTAAGTATTGTTATACATTCAATAATAAACATAAGTGTACTACTACTATTATTAGTATTATGTACCATTCAGTTAATTGCGGAATTAAGAAGACTTAATAACAAAATAATTACTGGTGTGTCAAGATCTCGGTTTGTTTTGATATTGGCATGTATCACACCATAACTACGGTACATGATTATGTCCCCCGAATGTACAAAATCACTTTTTTTTATCTTGTGGATACTCTAGAAGTCACAATTTTCATCTGATTTTATGGTCCCTGATTGTACGAAAAATCCTGTTTTAACTTGTGGTCCCTCTAGAGATGACAATTATTACCCAATTTATAAAACTGTTCGAATATATCACCTTTACACCACAATGTTGATCGAGTTAGAATTTCGGACCAAAAATGCTCCTTGTAGGCAAATAGTAATATCAAGGTTGTGGTTCCTTTATAGTCACAATTTTTATCTGATTTTGATGAAACTTAAAATATGTTTATTTTCCGAAGATTTAGGCTCCTGAAGACATTCACGCATATTGGACCTATTGGACCGTATTAACTTCCTAGAATATGGCCACTTATTGTACGAAATTTTCCTCCTTTTTTGAGCTTATTCTCTGCTCATCTCTTGCAAAATGTGGCTTATCTTGCATGGCAAACGCTAGTTAGCCTTTAAGATGACTGTCTTTACAGTATTGTTTTTAAAAATTCCACATTAACTCACACTATTGTTTTATAAGGTGCCTGATTGAGCACCTTACTGGTATCTAAGTGTCACAAATTTAGGAAAACGGTTTGTTTTTAACTGTCAATGTTCAATTTTGATATTTTTCGCTACAAACCACTTAATATTATTATTATAATATTTTCAGACAAATCTTACCAGCTGTATCAGCAGAAAAGCTATCAACACTAAGATCAACTGCATTTAAATACGATGTTATTGGAATTGATGAAGGCCAATTCGTAAGTTAAGAGATTTAGTTTGATTTCAAACACTTACCTTGCTAGGAGTTGGACAAACGATTGATAAGTAGCATAGATGCTAACAAAAAATACATGAATATGCCTATTGTGAATCTGAACTATGTGCCATGTGGTGTATATGACAGTCTACAGATTAGGGAATGCCTTTCTCAGTTCAAGGAAGTTCTGTCTTGTGGGGATTTCATTTAGATTGATTCAGATTGATGTGAGGGATATTCAAGTCATCTTTCTCATTGTCAGTAGTGCATGATTGAGGGCCAGACAAGAAAAGTTCTCTCAACGTTGGGATGGGACAGAAAAACAAGGTCATGTGTACTGTGCATGTAAGAGAACCCTTCGTTATTGAAATTCTGAGCAAAATTTGTTTTACAGCATTCTACATTTTTTTAGTTTCCAGATATTGTCAATTTTTGTGAAGAAATGGCAAATGATGGTATTACTGTTGTTGTTGCAGCTCTAGATGGAACTTTTCAAAAACAGGTACTGTCGAGAAGTATACTAAGATACAATCAACCCACACCACTTTTAGTAATATGTGAGAGATATAGTTTAACATCGAAATTCTGAATGTCACAACATCAGATCACGAAGATAAATATACGGAATGATGTTGTCATGATCGTGTAAATGCACCACAGAACAATTCTCTCAAACACAAAACATTGAAATAAAAAACTATTCAATATTTTACATAGCTTCATACAATCAACAACTGTCGATTTGTCTGTTCAATTTTTGTGTCCAGTGCAGAAATCAAAGCCTCATTGCTTGGTGTACAGTTGCATCTTCTACTTAAGCTTATTAGATTTCAATGTGATTGGTTGCGACTTTGGAACGCAATAACTCTCCTTATGGAGGTAGAATGACTTGATTTTGATGGTTATCGCCTACGGTATCATTTGTTTAATGTCAAGTGAGTGAGGACAACAATGTGTAGTTTAATTAAATCTGCTAATCTTTATTGGTCAGATTTTGAATCCCTTGTAAACTACGATAATGTGAAAGTTGAAACTCTAATTGAAAATCAATATATAAAGCTTAGTCAGCATGACCCTGACTATCTTCTCCCAGGATTTATCTAAAAGCATCTTGAAAATGTCAACACAAACTCGCATACTTTACAGACCATGTCTGAGACAAAATAGTGATTATCTGAAGAGATTGCCCACATTTCTTTATGTAGACTATAGTTCTAGATATTGCTACTGTAGTCAAAATGTGATTCGTATTGCAATTAAGGTGCTACGATGCTATTCATGTCACGATTCATGACCAGGTCAATATTTACCAAGAAAACGACAGGAATACTGTAATTGAATAATTGATACGGTCTTATGTCATGATATTGATGTGGATCAAAATATGGGCCAAAACAATTTAAGAAAGTCGTGGATGATCAAAAGAGACAGGTTACTTGTGAAAATGACAAACAAAACATAAAAAAGAATCGTAGATAATCAATTCGTTGCCTCACATTTCAATATGCAAATCGTGAGGAGGTGAATCTTGATACATCGTGCCAGCACTAATTGAATCCTTCATTAAACATATCTATTAATATTTGTTTCAGGGATTTGGTAATATTTTAAATTTAGTACCTTTAGCTGAAAATGTTATGAAATTAACTGCTGTTTGTATGATGTGTTATAATGAGGCATCATTTACCAAGAGAATAGGCAATGAAACACAGGTAAGAGGAAGAACAATTATTCTTGGAAATAAATTTCTGATAATTATGGCCAGATTCATATATAATGATAGTCTGGCAAATTACCATTTCGTTACTCAGCATGTAAGTTTAGTAGATTAACATTAGAACAAAATAGATATAAAACAATTAGTGTAAGGGAAAATGAAGGGCAGGAATGGTCTGGATAAGATATAGTGGGTCAAAGGCAGGAACTGTATAAGAATGTGTAATAGCATACGGTATTTCATTAGATAATACAGTCATTTTATTACCCGATCACAGTTGAGGGTTGAGACAGGAGTTGAGCAAATTCTGATTATGAAAAAAATATTGTTTTTATCCCACTTAAATTTTCTTTAATAATACAATGATTTATAGCTGTTTGCTTTGGTGAAAAAATCAAACTAAAAGTAACCAGGAAAGTATTATTTTGATCAATTCTTGTTTGACTACTATCAAGTGGTAGAAGAAAATTATTGTAACAATCCTTCAATGACTGCTAAATTTGTCAGAATTTTTAATTGTAATTTTGTAGGTTGAAGTAATTGGTGGAGCTGATAAATATTTAGCTGTATGTCGGACATGTTTTACATCACCTAACAAACAATCACCACGCAAACGATCTCCTTTAAAACAAATAAATAATACACAGCAATTAACATCTTTATCATCCGGAAAATCAGAAACCACTCGTAGATTATTTGAAAAACACCTGCAAGTTTAAAACATATGTAATATTGTAAACCTGTTTGTTAATTATGATCACTTAGTATTTTTTTTTTTTTCATTTTGATATTGTATGTATGCTTTTATATTTTTTAAGTAGTTTATTTGGACCCAACAATTTTTACTTTAAAGTCCCTTCTTTTATTTCAAGTTCTATACCATTTAAATTTTCATCCATCTAAACCACATGTTGTAGTATTGTTAATGTCAATGTTTGTTGTCTACAATTTTTTAAGATTACACAATTATTGTTCTTATCTTTTTATGATATGGTGTTTAGTTGAAGTGATTAGATGAAGAAGACCATTGATAATCTCACAGCTCAGGTCATAGTCTTGGAGTAGATGGAAAACAAATAGTTTCTATTTAAATTTGTTGTGTCAGTTTTGTGAACAACAGTGCTATAGAAAACAATTAGTGTATTTTAATCAATAACTGCAATGACGATCTTGTAGTGTCATTCCAGATTTATTCAAATTTTAGTTCAATTGTCAAAACCAAACAGGTTCCAAATTTGATTCAAAACAATTAGGCTGTCTGGTATTTTATGAAAATATGAAAAGAAAATAGGAATATGTTATATGTGGACCTGATCGTTCAAAACAGACCGACTATTACATTTCTGAAATAAAATTGTTTCATATAGAACTTCCCCTGTTATTGAAGGGAATAATAAATCGGATTAACCCAATTCCTTTTATGTGATAACTTTTTTTTCGTAGTAACAAAACTAATGGATAAACTATAACAAATGCTGTGACAATTCAAAGAATATTCTCTCAATGTTATCACAGGAATGCCTCTGAAAGAATAACACAAGCTGAGGCCATGAACATGCCTAGCAACACTATATGTTTATTGATTTTATACATAATATTTTTATTGCATGGTTTTAGTAATATTATAGAAATGTTTTGTTTTGATTTTATCAAAATTAGTACTGTTGTCACAGTGCTTATAATGGTTTTAGTAATCAACAAATAGGCAGGCTGTGTTTTGCTAAATGTAAATAAGTACAGAATAGATTAGTCATATAAATTGTGCAAATAAAGACAGAAAGTGCTAAGTATGTGTCATTAATCTATTTTACAAATGTCAATGCTAACTCTTTGTTTTATGATTGATGGCATAATATTATCCTCTTAATGAAATGTCTCTACTTTTAGTGAGTTAAATAAATTATATTTAATTTTTTTTACTGTTCAAGGGGGAAGGCAGGCTGTAGAAATTAACAACCCCAATCAAATATTCTACAGTCTCTTTAGTGCAAATCCTATAGTTTTTCCTATAGCTGTATGAATTCTATAGATTTCTTCAGTTATCATTTTGTCTTAAATCAATTTTTTTTAAACAGATTGCACATTTATCCGATTTTGATGAAACTTAAAATCCATGCCAACAACCAAAAGATATTCATTTCTTTTGATATATCGGATCGTAACTTCCGAAATTATTGTCCTTCAGTCTCAATCTGTTTCACAGAGAGTTACTTACGAATTATCTCTGTAACAGACGACTGTCCACAACACGTGTGTTGATGTGCACGCGGCGGTAGTCATTGGCTCAACGGCTCGTGCATTGTTTACTTAACGCCTAACTGCTTCGGGCAAAATGATGCATTTTACTCATTTTAATACCCATTTACACTAAATAGGAAATATTTTTTAACTACAAATACTTCAAACGTCTTTATTTATTTTTCTTTTACCTCAAAAAAATGTTTGAGAATTTAATTTGTAAAAAAGTTAATATGCCGTACTCTGTAAGCCTCGTCGATGTCATGCTTATCAGTGATTGTAGCGGCCAAGCGAATATTAACTGCGGGATGAGTTTGCTTCAGTCTATGGAAAAAGGCGTTTTAAGCTTGTGGTTCCTCTAGAACTGTTTGAGTATGCCACTGTTACATCCTAATGATGACTGGGTTGAAATCTCGTAAAAAAAATCGTACCACTGCCGGACAAAATGGCCGCCTCTCGTACGCAAATGGACACAGATCACTACGAATGTAGGGCGAAAGGTATTTTTAGTCTTTCTCTCCCTTTCCCTTTTCCATGGCGATTTCTGTTGACTTTTTGGTGTAGAATCGAAGAAAAGGGTTTAAAAATACATTTTCTGCCAGGTTTTGGTGAATATTCATGATTTTGAGGCGGAAGGATACAAGGGTTGTGAGGTTGGTTACGTTGAAAGGGAGGGCCGAAAATTGCTTGTTTAGTTGTTTCTACTTCCAGCCTGTGTATCTCAAGTTTTTCATGGTGAACCTCGTACATGCTTTTGGGACAGAGTTTGCCACATGTTGCTCCATCTGTGGCAGAAAGCGTTCTACCCAACGAATATTTGGGAAAAAGTTACAGCCGGTCTAAGAGACGAGAATTAACATTAAAGTCAATGGGGAAATAATTAGTGGCCAAATGGACACCTATCACCAAATGCGAAAGTTATTTTTAGTTTTTCTCTCCCTTTCCCTTTTCCATGTCGATTTTTGACGAGTTTTTGGTGTACAATCGAAGAAAAGGGTTTGAAAATACATTTTCTGCCAGGTTTTGGTGAATATTCATGATTTTGAGGCGGAAGGATACAAGAGTTGTGAGGTTGTTTACGTTGAAAGGGAGGGCCGAAAATTGCAAAGTTAGCTGTCTCTACTTCCAGGTTGTCTATCTCAAGTTTTTCATGAAGAACCTTATACATGCTTTTGGGCAACAGTTTGCCACATGTTGCTCCATCTGTGGCAGCAAGCGTTTTACCCAACGAATATTTGGGTAAAAGTTAGAACCGGTCTAATAGACGAGAATTAACATTGAAGTCAATGGGGAAATAATTAGTGATCTGTGGCCAAATACATGCAGTGTAAGTATATGGTATATCATGGTTGTGGACTATATAGAGCACACAATTTTGATCCGATTTTCATGAAACTTGAAATACATGTTTATTACCCGAAGATCTTGGTTCCTTTTGATATTCACGCATAACGGGTGGTAACTTCCTGAATTATGGCCATTGATTACGTTTTTAGCTTGTGGTACCCTTTAGAGGTAACAATTTTTATTCGATTAAAAAAACTGTTTGAATATACACACTGTCACCGTTAGCAAAGCCCAGTTTAATAGGAGCGGGCCCCTAACGCGGCGAGAAGATTATTTCATATCCTTTTGCAAACTGATCCCGCAGTGAATATTCGCTTGGCCGATACAATCACTGATAAGCATGACATCGACGAGGCTTAATGAGTACGGCATATAACTTTTTTACACCGACAAATTAAATTCTCAAAACATTTTTTTGAAGTATAAGAAAAATAAATAAAGAGGTTTGAAGCATTTGTAATTAAAAAATATTTCCTATTTAGTGTAAATGGGTATTAAAATGAGTAAAACGCACCATTTTGCCCGAAGCAGTTAGGTGTTATGTAAACAATGCACGAGCCGTTTAGCCAATGACTGACGGCACGTGAAGTCAATGCACATGTTGTAGACAGTCATGTGTGACAGAGATAATTCGTAAGTAATTCTCTGTGAAACAGATTGATCCTTTTGAATGGTACGCATACGTAACACAGAATTAAACGGTCTGTAATATATACAAGAATAATCATATAATATATATTGTGATCACATACGAAATACTAAGTTGGACTTTGACCGTTACACCGTAAGGATGGTTGAGTTCAATTTTCGAGAAAATCTAAACGAAACTGCCCGATAAAATGGCCGTCTTTTGCACGCAAAATGTGTACATGTATGTAATACGAAGGCTTTGGACCCTAAGGAGTTTACAAATTTTGTCCGATTTTGATCAAACTTAAAATATATTTTTAAATCTCAACCCAAATATCTCGGTCCTTTTCGATATTCGCACATTTCAGACCAGAACTTCTTGGATTATCGCCCCTGATTGTACGAAAAAGCATGTATTTTTTTCAATCTATTCTCTATCGATCTCTAGCAAATTGTGGGCGAATCTTGCTTGGCAGTCGCTGGTTGTGATTACTTGTAAAGGACATTAACCTGGACGGTTTAACAGATGTTCATTTTTCTGTAACAGGTGTTATTGTTTGAGTAGCAGAAATTTATTGACAAGTTTGCAGATTATACAATAAAATATCAAATTCATCCATTATTTATTCATTTTTCTACTCTTTCATTTATAAAATATTCAGTTTCTTTGTCATTCAGTTATACGGTTGTGTAACGTTCAGAAATGTGAGAACAGTTGTGTGACCAGAGGTAGTCTTTAGCCGGCTCGCGTATATCTTGTTACCTTAATTATAGCCTGGACCCAATAAATATGCAATCCCAATACCCTTTTAACTTTGCTAACGTACCTATAGATGTGACAACTTTCTTTTCTGCTCATGTATCATACGGTCGTATGGAGTCGTCATCCTATTCACCGTCGATCTCTTCACAATTTTTCGTGAATTGTGTACATGGAGATCTGGGTAGTTTTTGACATAACGTGGACAGACCAATATCTAAATTATACGGCACAGAATTCTCAATAAAGTTAGTCACCATCAGTTATTAACTATCCTTATTTTACAGAATTTTGTTGTTATTTCGTGGATTTCTTATAAAAGTAATTTTATTATATTGTTCAGTAAGGTGAACAAAAGATGTGGGTAGAATTGCAACGAATACCAATGATTACTTCTGGAGTTACTGATCATTTTGTAAAATCCTGTACATTACCAACTTTCATCATCGACCAGCTTCAAATTAAATATGCGCTATTCAGCTGATTATAATACGAAATGAAATGAGGTTTAATTTCCAACTTCATTGCATCGACTGAGTGAAAATGGTGATGATTCAGATAAATACGACTTGTGGAATTTTAACAAATAATATGAATTACATTCATAGTTATTGCTTTAGATAACTTTGTATGAGTTCTGATATATTTTTCGAACCAAAAAAAAGTATCAAATTACCTACATATTTCCGATAATTGCCCTAACGCGGATTGTAGAATCTACTCCCAGTCATATCATTATATTGCCGTCTCCAATTCATAACTATATTAGGTGTCTTCATCCCCCGGCGAGAAACGCCACTAAGGTTATACTTTTCTGCGCCAACCGAGCTACTCAAGATGGGCATTCAACGTGCAGTGTGTCAAATGAAAAATCTAGCCCAAACAGCAGCGTTTCCGCCTAATCTTCATTGAATTCCAACTTTTATGTGCACGCCAAAGTCGGACCCGTAACCAGCTCATAAAATTTGCCAGGGGGGGGGAGGGGCTACTCAATTATTTGGAGGGGCTGAGGATGTGGCCGGCTAAGAACACACATATAAGAAATCATTATTTTTGGCGAAATATTTGGGAGGGGGGGGCTAATTCGAACGCGTTATCTCGTGTTTCCGTACAATCTGATCTAGACGATGTTCCTTACAGGACTAGAGGTCAATGGAAACCTGCTGGAAAATCTCATAGAACTTTCTTAACCAACACTGAGATAGATCATATAGGGCGTTCTTCTTAATGACACTGCGGCTTAATCACCGAGCTACCGAACGTTGATTAAAAACCAGCGGGAGAGAAATTGGGTTTAACGTTCACTCGACACAAACTACATGTACATTGTAGGTCATTTCGGGACTATAGATTAAAAACACAAGATTTAAATAATAATAACAATTTATTCCAATAACAATTAAATAAAACCATATAATATAATTTATTAATAATAATTGTAAAACAAGTAATTATTTACAAATAATATAGTTATGACCTGCAAATCCGGCCCTTACTCAGAAACTGACAATCCCGGTCGTTGATCCAGGTTTTATCTTCTATTTCATGTCGATTTCAACACCATTTAGCAATAGCAATTTGATTCATCGACACGTTTCGATACGACACAGCATAAATATTAATTGTATGGTAATATAGTTGAAACCGACAAACGGTTCATAATATATGTGGTCTGTAGGCATATCAGATTACAAAAGCTTGGGTCTGACATATTATAGGCAGTGTTAAGCTTTTTTGTTCATTAGTTTTATTATATCAATGGCACGATTTTATTAAAAGTCTCGATAGTATTCAGAACTTCGTTTCCGAGATGTCAACAGTCTTTGTGAAGGGAACATTTGCCAAATCGGGAAAGTATTACATTTTGGATACATTTAAGATTAGCTTGTTTTTCGCCTTTATGTTTAACTAAAACAGCAAGACCATTGATTGACTCCACATCATTGTGACGAAGTTCTAAAAGACCATGGTGTCTTTGATAATATTTGATACTACACTCCATCGTTACATGGACGTACTTAGTAACCGCACCATTGACGCAATCTGTCGATTCTTCTTCTTGTTCATCCATGACAGATTCGACAAGTACCTCGCCAACGGCTTCCATTTGAGCCGTGTAAATGACAAATTTTTGATTACGTTGAACCGCTACCAGACTAAAAGCAAAGCCCTCTGGGTGACTGTCAGACCAGAAAAGGCAGTCGTCGTTGGGTGTATCACCAGAAAAGGTCAGGCGTTTACCATATCCCATACCAATAGATTTAAGACATCGAGCTTCGCCATTAAACAGGTATCGTTGAGAGTCGTTATAACGAACTTGGTATGGAAAACCTGGGCTGATTTGTCGATGTACATAAACACCTGTTCAAGAAAAAAACCCAATACAACATATGAGATTGAGATCATGATTTATAATGCAAAGAGGGTGGGGTAAAAATAGATGTTATTTATGAATAAAATTCGTGATATTTGTATATTGAAACATAATTTGTGAAGATGTAATTTACTAAAGAACCAGAGCGAAACAGTGATTCAGTTCGTCAACGCGTACTCCACACTATTTTAGGGCGGGCCCGATATTCTGCAACCGAATAGATGATCCAAAACTTAATATCAAACCGCATATCTTCAACTTGATAACTATTATCTCGGAAACGTAATGTGCTTCACACTATCCCCCAAGGGTCTCAATGGCTTTTCTTTATTGACACTTGATTCGTACAACATTTTCCACATCTGATATTTCAGATGTAACCTCCGACAACGAAAATTTTTGATCGGTTTGCTTTGGAAATGGGCCGGGTGCTTTGTTTTCAAATGGGCATAACATTCCCCACGAATCTGATACATGTATTTGCATTTCAATGCTGCATTCTGAATGTGTCTTTAAATATTAGTGTGGAACTACACAAATGACAGTGATCAGGTTGATCCTCTGTGATAAGTAATACACCGTTACCTTCTACAGCCAGCTATAGTGAATGCCAGCAATAGAACTCCAAACTGCTTTTTCTTCTCTTTAGATCAGTTTAAATATAGCCAGAAAGCTTCTGTTTTCAGAACACATCTGTAAAGTGTGCCCATGTTAGAACAACAATTTTAACATCCTAACAAATGAAAATGTCCCTACACTTAGATCAACTTTATTATGAATAAAATTTTCGACACATTTCCTTAAATCGAATAATCGTATAACAACAAGCTGGTGGCTATGTTGTATTAAGCGACACGAGCAGGCCGGTCCATTGAATATTAAGAGGAATGCCGCTACCATGGCAACCGCAGAGTATTCTATGACGTCTAGAGGTATCAAGGTTAAACAATACGGCTTGATCGTCCATAATCGTACCGGACAATCCTTCGAACTTTAAAGGTACTGTATCGATTTGTTTATATAGTCATGTGTTGATTGGGCATTTTGCAATATCTCTTTTCGCAATGCTTCGTCCATTCCTGTAACATACATCTTCAACACGTGTCCAGTATTTTGTGTACTTTAACGTTTCTGCGCTAAACATTTAACAAATGAAATGTGCATGTTTGATTAACGTGTTGCCAACCAGCCACCTTTTATTAATTGTATTAAAGCTTGCATTAGAGATCGTGATAGTAACCTTGCCAACGTGCAGTGAGGTCTAGAAAAAGCCATAGAATTGAGAAGCGGCATAGAAATCAATAACTTGAGGTACTGAACAGTGCGGCGATGAGTCAATTCATAACACGAATTGTGCAAGATATTATACAATATTGGCTCCACTATTATTATTATTAGATCCAAGGGAAAATTATCCGTAATTATTAATACATGATCCTATATTATTTGGAAATAGATTAGATAGAATAGTTTACTTTACTTACGTAAACTACTTGTATTAGAAAACCTAAATACTGTATTTACTAAAACAAAACCTTACCTATGACGGGTAGTTCGTGTGGTCTCAACCCTTTGACCAAGTATTCTACAGGTACATCATTATTTTCGCACCCATTTACTACCAGATTTCTAGAAGACGGCTCCTTGGGTTTGGTTCCGCAATTGGTGTGTTCTTCTTCCTCACTGACTACATTTTCTGGGTATTTGGAAGTGAACCGATCAAGGAGGAGATCTTCAAAGTGGTTTGTCCAAACATTTCCGTCCCCGAGCCGTAAAGACTGTAAATCCTGTGGTCGCACGGTGGCATATGGTGTCAAACGTCGTAAAAGTAAATCTTGTTCTTCAAAAACTTCCTCTTCTATCACGACTGAAACATCTGAATCAATAACGGCAGTCATTTTGTTTCTTAAAGCTTTTTTGCGGTAGGACTAATAAGAAAATCCGTGCTTGAATCTTTTCGACCGGATATTTGTAGTCTTCTTGTGTCTTTGACCCTTTGTCCAAATAGTATAGCCCTTGTATCAATAATTAGTTTAAAGGGTTCGCTCTGATTGGCTTGTAATGTTGATAAACTGTAGGAGATGTTTGTGTTCAAAACCTTTTGCTATCAAAATGACGATAAAACGGAATTCCCTTCACAGATGACTTGACTTTCCCTGTGACGTTTACCGTTGTTTAATCTCCTCGTGCACATCCCAATCTTTATATGGGTTTGTACGTCAGTTGTACTGACCAATCAGAATAGCCAATTCTGGTCCAATCACTCATTTGATTGGACAGATTACCCGCCGAATTGTCCACGTGCCGCGAGCATGTTTCATTGTGAAAGAATATTCCATTATCGCACGCTACATTTCAGCTGAGGCTCGTGTTATCGTTGAAAAGTTTCTCGTGGAAAAAAACGTAACCCACTTTGGTGGGTGGTAAAAATCCGATCCTCCAAAATGTCTTTAATGATTATGCAATAGACAAGCAGAATAAACCATGTTTACAGAAAATATCACATTTGTAATTGTTTGTCAAAATAATTGTGCTATTTATGTGTGATCATTCTGTCTTTTTATAATTTTAGTCAAACTGCAACAAAAATTCATATTTAGGCTACTACACATTAAACTGTCTGCGCATTTATCCACATCGGCGTAATATATATGATAATACTTTCGAATATGTAAAAAAAATTAAAGTGAAATTTGGAAATCATTATCTTTATTATATAAAACAAGAAATTAAGACGTGTTTTGATAACGGTTTCAGGTGGACAAAACGGTATTTAACTTACCCTTTGCCGAAAATGAATTATTCCACACCAGCCAATCAACTTGCAGACGATTTATTTACGGCACGCGCTATTCACATGAGTTGAGTGAGATACATGTTTATGTTCACGTTTGTTGGATAAATAAATTGATACACAATGCAAAATAACCGTTCTTTTGTTGTGTGAATGCTCGAAGAATCATATGCTTACATTTTCCATGCTGGAAATTCAAGTTTTCATAAAACAGTTATCAATATAAGTATCCAGTCAATAGACAGTGGCTAGTGAACCGTGGGTGAGTATAACTCTATAATGTAATACACACACGTCAGAGTTGTGCATAGTTTCTGACATGAGCCATGTGGATAGTTTATTTTCCAGTAGTGAAAAGTGAAAATTATGAAACAAAACAAATTCCAATCATATATGGGTCTAAGGAAGGCTGCAGTAACTAGTACAGCTTTACAATGGCAATGAGTTTAGCAGAATTTGTTAAGCTACAGACAGGAACTTAACCTGAATGAATGTTATGAAATAAGATATATTGCACTAATCACAGCATGGGACAGCTAAAACCATGTATGTAATGAGAGAGGGAAATGGGGTTTAACGTCCATTCGACCCAAACTAGGTCATTTCTGGTCTAATACATGGTTTATTTTTATTTCAATAATTTGCTTGCGCGTATTAGGTGTCTTTAGCAGTGGGATGGAAACAGAGGACCCAGAGAAAACCCACAAAGGTGACAAGGTTGGACAGACGACCCTAATCGAAACCACGCCAGCTGATTCAATGACAGACCTTATGTTAAACTTATGATACAGCACCCACATGCTAACCACTCGCCCCCCCCCCCCCACCATATAATATTAACCCTAACTTAAAGTTTGTATAGGTCTCTAAACCCATGTTATATTGTTATCAATAACATTTGGCATTAAAAAAACATGAATTAGAATTCAATAGACATAAAAAATCTTGGGAAAATGACTGTCATTAAATTTTGACTACAAAGCATACAGTCAAGATATATGATATACCATGTCATAGATTACCACACAGACAACTATGTGTAAAGTGACAATGCCCGATTAGATGACCTTGAGATATTGCCCCAGTGATGTCAAGTTTGAAAATAACCAAATGAAATAAAACCAAGTTACTACGAACAATCCAAACCATAAGACAAAATTTGAATTTAAAACAAAAAAAAAAAACAGTATAGACAAATAGTGTAATTAGCTAGTGGACAGTTCACCAATAGATTTATTTCCTTTTTAAGAGTGATCTGTAAAGAAAGATTTGATTTATGCAAACTTGACACTTTTGAAATAGACAATGGCTGGATAAGTAACTCTAGCTTTCCTCAAGTTTTGATATTTGACCAAATGTTACTTTACATTAAGAAACTAGAGTGTAGTGTAGTATGACCTGGTTATATTGAGAAAATAACAAAACTTTGTGTGATCCCCATGAGGAATGGTACCATGAGTGAGTAATGAAGTTTTTTGCTCTCTGACTGTAGTATGGTTTGATGTTTTACTTTGATTTGACACTGATCATTTGAAGATTTACTTTTCATTTACTTTATTTCATTGTAGATGGGTCACTGCTTATCATCTTCATTCATAAAATTATACAAACATTGAGTAGAGCGGAGCAAATTGAATTATATTTTTGTCTCCCTTGTCCATCCATCAATCTATAAATTGGTCTAGCAATGTCTTTTAATTTAAAATGTCTTTTGAAACTTTCCTTTATTTGCCTCCTTTTTATACATCCACATGTAGGCTATTGCTGTCACCCATGTCAGGGGCGGATCCAGAGGGGTGGGTGGGGTGGGGTCCACCCCCCCCCCCCCCCCTCCTGCTCAGCTACATAAAAAAAAAAATAATGCCTTGCATCAATGAAATTACATCACAAAGTGATCCTACATTAGTATAAAAATGATTTCTCTGTTTAAAAAGCTCAATTTGTATGTATGCCTATGTAATTTAGAGACGATGGTGGCAGATTTCTGTGTCATAAACCTGGCAAACCCCCTCCTGCAAAAATTCCTGGATCCGCCCCTGCATGTCCGCCCGTCGGTTGTCCACAATTTCTTGTGAACGCTCTAATGCCAAAGGTTATCATCCATTTGTTTTAAAATAGATGTTGTTTACATTAGTTAGATGAAGAAGCCTATGTAATTTGATTAATATCTGTTAATTACTTCTAGAGTGATGGCCCTTGTTTCACTTTGTTGAACCTTATGAACGCTCTAAAGCCAATAGTTATCATCCGTTGTGAAATGCGTTATTTAGATTAGTGAAACAAAGAAGCCTATTGAGTTTCAGAAGTCTATTGAAACCACAAAGCCAATTTTTTTTTCCTGCGATTTATAATAATTACTTTTAGAGTTATGGCCCTTGTTTCACCTTGTTCAACCTTTTTAATGTTTGTCGATGAAAGTTATCATCCGATATGTATGAAACTTATATGCATCATATAAATTTGTGAAACAAAGGTCTAGTGACTTTCAGCAATTGCAGTCAATTACTTCTAGAGTTATGACCCTTGTTTTACTTTGTGGACATTGTGAACGCTTGAATGACAAAAGTTATACGATATGTGTGAATTTATTTTGGATTGAGGAGATATGAGTCGACTTTTATACCTTAGTAATATCACGTAACATTCAGAAAGCTGTTGGCAGAAGTGTTTTTTCATACTTTTTTTTACAATTCACATTCTGTGTACTTATGTACCTAATTGTAATGAAATAAAATGGGGTTTACGGTTTAATGTCCTACTCCGACTGGGCTTATGAAGACGTGTGTACTAAAAGAGAAAAGTGTTTGTCAGTTCTATACATGTATGTACGGTACACCAATTCACTAGTACCTGATAAAGGTTCTGATTGGTATTTCACGTGACACAGGGGTGTTACTGTGTATTTGAAGTTGTTACATGTAGCTACTAAGCTTATTTGTATTTCATTCTCATAATAATAATATATTATATAGATTATAAATAGATTATCATAACATGTTTTTCATTCACTAGATTTAAGCTACTTTATATTTATATCCTAACTGGTTAAGATTTTACCATTTTTGAAAACTCTCATCATTATAAAGCTTTTGTTGTTTGACAGTATATACTGTACCTTATGAATATGTTCTCCTTTACTTGATTATCATAATGACCTTCAAATAAATATCTTTAACTTATCGCATGTTGTAGTAAAAGTTGTAGCTTTGAAGGTTAACTATTTGGCCTTAAAATAGATTAAAACGTTTTTTGATCATGGTATTAATACATGTACATATACGTTCAATATCTCTAACTCGTTTTCAAACCGGGACACATTTTCTGCAAATCTTTCATCCTAGTTCAACTGCCCTTTTTCGCGGTTGATTTTTTTCTCCTGTCTGCTGTACATTCTTACAGATTTTTGCTAAACTATGTGCATCATGGTTTGCAAATAGCAAAAAATCATCCGGTCTCAATGCCATTTTCAAAATTATGAGCATAATGCTTAACCAGTGTCAACATACTGTGGGTCGGTCGGTTATGCCACAAATTGACACTTGTTTATCTGACTGCCTTGCTGTGTCTTTCTCTCTTTCGGGGGTCACGGTGGGTAAGTGGATAAGGTGCTGGTTCGCTAGCCTGGAGGTCGGGTGTTTGATCCTTGCATTGGCCGAGAAAGTTCATCTCGATTTTCCGGCGTGATTTCCCCTTGTCAGTGATGCAGAAGGAGGGCCTGACAAGGACAGCTGCCTAGTCGTTCGGATGGTGCAAAAAAACCGAGGTCCCGTGTACACACTGGAGTGCACATAAAAGATCCCTTGGCAGTTGGAATTCAATATAAGAGTAGGCCATAGTGCGGCTGCCCGTGCAAAAATTAGCCCAGGTTAGGTGCAAAAGAGTAGGACATTAAACCCCATTTCATTTCATTTCTTTCTCTCTTTTCACAAATGTTCATCTGTATCATTACTGTTATTGTCTTTCTCCACCCCCTATTGTTTGTCTACAGTACTCTTACTGTCTTCCCCCCTTGTTTATCTGAGGGGGGTTGAGTCAAATGGCGTGGTTTCGAATCCCTGGTTGTATGAGACAAGGAGTTGGGTTGCCTGTCCAAAATCGTGGTTTTTCTCCGGTTTCCTCTCACTTCTAAAGACACCTTCATTGAAATAAAATTAAAACCATATGTTGGTCCCAAAATAATCTAATTTGTGTCTTTCTTTATCTGCTGTACTCTTCCTGTCAATAGCTGGACAAATGGGCCACTAATCGCAACATTCGTTTTAGTACTCATCTGTTTTTTCCCCTTGTTCATCTTTTGTTTGTTATTCTGCCTTACTCTTTTCCTTTTATTCATCTGTCTTGTTGTCTTTCCACCTATGTTCACCTGTCTTCCATGTTTGTATGTACATGTATTTTACTGTTTTTTACCCTTTGTTATACTTTTTTTTGATGTCTTCACTGTCTTTTCCACAATTTTTACTTTTCCTTGATGTCTTTTCCCCCTAGTTTATGTGCTGTACTGTATGCTACATTTATGGTGTGCTCTGTTTGGATTTCCAAACTGCCTTTCTCTTTATACTTTATGTTCATCTTCTTTTATGTGTGTATTGTCTATCAGTATGTATTTTGTTTCCTTTGCACGTTGGCTTCTTTCAGCTTCTGTGTATCTTTTTAATGTTTGCCTGAAGTGAATGATATTGATATTGCAATTTTCTTTGACATTTCATTTACAAAATTGAATAACCGTTATATGTTTTTTTTGTAAAAAAAGAATGTTGAAAAATGTAATTTCGCTACAAAGGCAACAATATATTGCATTGGACAAAAAAATTCTCATAAATTCAATAGCGGGACAGATGAGGTTATTGCAACATTCATTTTAACACCATATGGTATATGGTGCTATAATAACTAAATCTAGTTGGATCTGTAGAGTAACACATGAGTTTTAAAAAGATTTACGTATGCATTGTCAAACATGTTATAATATGGATCTATTAAACTTACATATATGTAACTTTACATAGGCTTTGTGAAACAGATCTCAGACGTATTCAGAGTCTAAATAAAACAAAAAACACTTGAAAGATGTTATCAAGCAAGGATAACTGCACTTTGTTTTATAAAGGGGTACTATATGGGAATCAGAAAAAGAATTGACAGTTCTCACTATAATAGTTAAAAGATAGAAAAAGTTATTAGGATATGCTGAAAATTTCAGTCAAATTGTTCTACTCTGAACCTAGATATTAGCTTTTGAATTTTAGGCTAGCTTCGATCATCATTACTAAAGTCGGTACAATAAAAAACAAAGTCTCGATTATTCATTTTTACGTTCAATCATCCTTCACAAAATGTATTCCAATCCAGACTTGAGATGCCATTGAGAGTTAATTAATTAATTAACTTATCCAGACCATAACTTTAAACATACATTATGCAAGAGCTAAATCTGATTATTGCAAGTCTTTATTTACGCTTCAGATGTCATAGAAATTATAAATTAGATCTTTATTTACACAAGCACAAAATCAACTCTGTAGACCCACGGATGGCTTGGATTCGGCTTAGATTTAAACAGGATTTCATTGATTGATTAAATTTATAAATGGCGTCGTGCGCGGAGATTAACCGTTATGTTGACGTCATCCTCCCGGAAATTTTAGATTGAGGCTAAATGATAGAGTGTACGAAGGCAGGTTGCTGTTGAGCGAGGCCTGAACAAATGACATCCTAACTAAAGTGCAATAAACCAAACACAGATAATGACCATACTCCGCACAGCATTTTGTTTGATTAGAGGTAATCCCACTACACACTGCTATTATGAATATGAGTGGATATTGTTGTTTTAAATTTTGATTGGTCAGTAGTAGTGATGTGCGGTTTTTCGGTTTAACCGTATGGTATCGGTTTTTACAAATAAACCGAAAACCGAACCGATAAAAAAAAAATAACCGTGCGTTTCGGTTTTTTTTCCAAATTCATAATTTTTATGTAGCCGTATTTCGTTTACTTAATAATTCAAAAATTTTAATGTAGCCACCACTTCCGTTTTTATTTTCGATCAACCAGAGCCCGTATGTATAGAGTGATAGAGTGTTTAATCAGTCTGGATGGCCTAGACTATTTATTTTCTCAATTTGGTTCGGTTTATAATCCAAAATTTTATGCAAGCTGAAGCCGGTTGTCAATAACGAACAATGGCTTCCTCTAAAAAGTGAAATGTCTTCATGGCTTGCTCACTAACTATGGAAGATTAGATGACACAAAATGTAGATTTAATCTTTGTAAAAAATATATTTCTGCTGCATTCTGATACACATCCAACTTGAAGGCGCACCTAAAATACAAGCATGACAAAGAAGTTAATTTAACAATTTTGAGTCGGGTTTAGTGTTTAGAACAACAACACCCGAAAATCTCCCATAATGTATCTTTAATTAATAATTTAGATAACATTTCAGGCCAAAAAAAAAAGATGTGCATTAGGCAGACTTAGCTCCTGCATAATGCATGTTTAATCAATTTCTTCTTGCAAGTGTTTTACCCCAAAGTTAGAAAACTAGTATAATTTCATGATTCATTTATGTTACATCATATATTTAGAATATCAACTTTATGTTACAATATTTGAACAATTTAGCACTGAGTAAATATGAACAAGTTTGGGGTTACAAGTAATATATATTTTTTTTATATCTATTTACTGTAGGGTAAAGAAAGCACCTGTTTTACCAATATACGTTGGCTGTTAGTGTTATGTACATATAAATAGATTAAGAATATGTGAAGTAACTTTCCAATAAAAACCAGAAATACAGGACAGACAGAAATATATTTTGTGTTGGAATTCTTGCTTGTTGATGGAGTAGCCTAACCTAAAGACTTTATTCATCTAATCATTTATTTAGAGGAAGAAATATTAAAGAATTCCAGAGGACAACTTTGTTTAAGGTATTATATCTTATGTTAAGCATGTAGCCACATGCTACATGTTTATGACGGGCGGATGCGGTCACAATGGGCCATTTATATGACTTTCTAATTCCATTTATATGACTTACTAATTCCATTTATAAAGCTTTATAATTAATTTCTTACTTAGACACGTGCGAACGCTGAAACCCCTCGAAGCGTGTGACTGAATTGAATATTATTTTCATAGCTTGATAAATGATTTATAAAGTCTTGTAAATAATATGGTAGATATATAAATCTATTTTCTAAGTCTTATAAATGAATTATCTAACGAACTAAATATTCGGAAAAGTTCGTACATCTGCCCGGAAATTCCCGAGAATGCTTCGGCCAGCCAATCACAGGTTGTCTTAGTGAATGGCAAGCCCCTCCCACTCCCGTCCGCGGTTTTCAAGTTGTGTGCGTCGCTGTCATACATCATTTTATTCGTACATTTTTTCCTTTAATGGAATTCGGACGCACTAATCTTCCTGCAGAAGATGACCATGGTCAGGATGAGGGTATGTTGTCTTCAAGGGCTTGGGCCCACGCGTGCCGCACGGCACGTTCAGAAAACTTCCCTCGCGTAACGAGGGATTTCATGGGCCAATTGGCCGACTCAACGAAGGAGTACGGAAATTGCCGATTATTTTCTAAGTTATATAAATGGATTTATAAGACTTGATAAATAATTACGTAGTTTCATAATTATTTATCAAACTATGAAAATAATATTCAATTCAGTCACACATTTCGATGGGTTTCAGCGTCCACACGTGCCTAAGTAAGAAATTAATTATAAAGCTTTATAAATGGAATTAGTAAGTCATATAAATGGCCCATTGTGACCGCATCCGCCCGTCATACATGTTATGTATTTTATGTAGCAGTGTTGTTATCAATTTTAAAAAGCAAAATTTATCCAGTCTTATTATGACTATCTTTAAACATAATGAATGTTACAAACCTGAATACCTGAACATACCTAAAAAATGACTCTGAAGACTAATTCTTTCGTCAACAAAACTAATATATGTTTACAGTGAGGGACATGTACAGAATATCAATAGATTGATGATATAAACTAGTATTATTTAAAGCGGAAATTTCATATTTTCTAAGAAATTCAAAACATAATTATTTCTATGTCTTTTGCTCAAAAGGTTGTCAACTCACTATTATACGATGATGGGCATTATTTCCCAGGCATAAAAATCATTGACACAGGAAATAGTAACACAGTTACCTCCCTTGTTTTTCCATTCCCCTCACTGCAGTATGCCCCACTGTGCCCCGTCATTAACCATGACAGAAAATCGAAAATGGCAGGAAGACATGCAATAGTATTATGAAACAAAGTATTTCTAATCAGAGTCAATTACTACCTCCTTCACCTGGTATATCAAGTCTGTGGGCTCTGGAGTAGTCAAGCAGTTTAACCATAACCAAAAAATCGCTTTTGCGTCTCAAAAATGGTTAATGGCTGATAAATAGTTGTCAGCTTACATGAATTTATTGAATTTAGGAGGACAAATTGGAGCTATGAAGGGGAATTCCCTAGCGATGTCACAATTGAATTTTCCCAAAACAGTGAAAAATTACAAAACCTGGCTTATTGTGCCCCATGGCTCATTATGCTCCACTCTCCCCTACTCCTTGCTACTTTAATTAATTAAAAAATATACTATTCATTATATAACGGAAAATAATGTCTATGAAAGAATGCAGACATAATTATTTACAGTTATGCACAGTCAACTTTTAGAACATAACATCTCAGCACTTTATGGAATTTATTTTGTGAAATTAGAATGCATTGAAATCACCATACTCCGCGCAGTGTTGCGTTTGATTAGAGGTAATCCTACTACACACTGCTATTATGAGTGGATATTGTTGTTTTAAATTTTGATTGGTCAGTAGTCCGTCTACTAACCAATCACTAGCTGCCCTACAAAAGCTTTACATTTAAAACGAGTGCCAATATTGGACCAAATATGTTTACATAACGTTACGTCATGGCTCACGATTTTATTATGCCTAATTAACCTGTGCGTAGCAGAATACTGCAGTAAAACTAATTGCGTGACAAACAAGGCTATCAAGTCGAATGAAATGTAAACAATACTGTTTGGAAACGAACATTCTTTCACCGTTTTTAAAACCTTAAATCACTGTCCAAATTTTTGGGGAAGACCCAGATTAAACGAAGGACTGTCATGTTGCTGTACTTAAGTGATAGCTTTCATTGAACGGAAAGAATAGACACAAGAATGGACACACTCCCGCATAAGTTCAAGAAACAGACGCTATTCCAGCAATGGCCAGAGAGGGATTTCTTGGGCCATTGCTTCAGGAATATGTGAAATCACAAGTTGAAAATTCAGTTGTTTCAGATATAAAGCTAGAATCTGTGCCAGGGAGTGTCTGTTAGTGTGATGGGTGTCAATTTCCAGATCTAGTTAACATCATGCACACAGGCCAGTGTATGTGCATTAAAGGGCAATCGATTAATCACTATAAATACATACCATGTTGTAAGATATTTTAGATGTCATTTTGGTGCAAATCAAAGAGAACTATTTCTGACCATTTTTTAAAACCTTTGTTGATAAGTCCACCAGATTATCACTGCATATTGTATTATGCACATAGACTGCTATCTACTTGAGAATAGATCTCTGCCCCGATTGACTGCCATGTTAAAAAATAGTGTATTTTATTTTGTTTTACATCTTTCACAGACACATATAAATACTTCTCCAAATTATCAAGTAAGCCTAAACTTTTGGGTAAAATCATTGATATAGGAATTAAAATGTCAATCAGCTAAATTTGTGCCTGTTCTTAAACTGAGCTAATTTTCTGGACAGACAGCATTATTATTGTATGAGCATATTGAACAACATTAGCCTGTTGAATTCTAAATTATATTTTTATTGATTAGTATTTTCCATAGTAGGTACAGTTTTGTGATATTTATACATTAAGCAGCCAACAGTTCTGATTATTATTGTATAAAGTAATCCTATTATCATTAATTATATGAGCTTGGCTGTAGGCAAGGTTTTGATATTCTGCTTGTATGTGATCTGGTTTGTGTCGACTGGATGTTAAACCCAATTTGACTCTGTCTGTTATAACCCCTGTCTGTCTGTCCGTTTTGTCGTCTGTTTTCCACAATTGCTTGTGGAAGTTCGAGGTTAAAGTTAATTTCCTATTGACTGTAAATCTATGCACAAATTTTTAAAGAGAAATTGGTTTTCACCTTAATGCACCTGGCCACTGTTGTTCGATTTACTTATGAAATGTTTTGGAAATTAACAACCCTTGCACTATTGGATAGAGTAGGAATATTCCCATGTGCTATGGAATTACAAGTCGATGACTGTAGTGTAGTCAAGGTTACGATATGGTTTATATTTAGCTTATATGATATAGGCCTTAGTGGTTGTAAAGTATGAATAGTAACCCCATTTACAATACACATCTGGTAATAATAATATAATTATTAGACAATTTTGTCTATAAATAATGACAATATATATGGTGTCATTATCCTTTATCTATGTTATAATAATAAGCAACACAATCTTCATATTTATCAAAATTTCACTGAAATAATACATTTGGCCAAGAATCAAATTTGTCTGCTACTCTTGGGTCATTGCTCCGGTTAAGAATATTCAAATTAATTTGATATAATTATTAAAGATGCATTTTGGTAAGATTTAAATCTGCCTTGTAACTTTTTTGTTTGGCTTTAAATGTCATATACAGATTATTATTTAGCAATTTATTAACATCTAGATCGTCAGATAGCTGAGATTTAAATGGATTTAAATTTAAATGGATTTAAACATCCATGAGATTTTAAAATTTAACCATAAGATGGTCAATCAAGGCTAAGTCTGTTGCTACGATAATATCTATGCTAGAATAAAATAATGTGAATAAAAATGAAATGAAAAAAATTAAAAAGAAATTAAATTGAAAACTTAAATGAAAAATAAAGTTAAAGACTTTTTTTCTTAAATGGAAAACAAAATCGATAAACGGAGCTGTAATCTGACGCGTCTATAACGTGTCGTGGACGATTAATTCTAATCATAAGGTGATATTTTACATCCAGTGAATCGCATAATCACATGTATATGGAGCCATGATGGCTCAGTGAGTAAAACGTTGGCTCATTAACCTGGAGATCCCTTGTTCAACTCCTACATTGGCCGAGGATGTTTATCGGGACTAATACGTTTGCCGAGAAAGTTCATCAATATTTTCAGACGTGGCTCCTCCTTGTCAGTGGTGCAGGACAGAGGGCCTGGCAAGAGACAGCGCATTGCCGTTCAGACGAGACAAAAATCGTGTACACATTAGCGTACACATAAACCCAGTTAAATTGGTTGAGACTTGCGGATTCCTCATTGACATTCTATTTCTTTTCTCTTCATCACACAGACATCTAAATATATAGGGAGCCACGGTGGCTAGACAGGTCAGATGTTGGGTCGCTAACCTAGAGGTTGTGTGTTCTATCACTTCCCTGGCCGAGAAAGTTCAGCAGGATTTTCGGACATGATGCCACCTTGTCCGTAGTGCAGGACAGGTGGATATGACGAAAAACCGAGGCCCCATTTATAGATTGAAGTTCATGTAAAAGATCCCTTGGCAGTTAGAATTTGATATAAGAGTAGGCCATAGTACCACTGTCGGGATAAAATTTCCCTCATATCACGTATGGCGTATGCCCGTCTTTATTAGCCCAGTATAGGGCAGAATAGTAGGACGTTAAACCTCATTTCATTCAATATTTTCCTTGACAACAACAGACATGACCCTACATCCTCCGGTAGAGATCCAATTTATATTGGCCTAAATCAAAGACGTCACCTGAGTGAATCAATAACAACACATTTCCCTTTCTAAACTACCACCGTTTTTTGGGGCATACCTGTCACATACGGGCTGATATTCTTAACAGATCATCTCAAAGGATGATCATTTTTATACGCCCACATTGAAATGTGGTCGTATATTGTCGTCGCCCCCGTCCGTCCGTCCGTCCGTCGGTCCGGGGTCCACAATTGCTTGTGGACGCTCTACAGGCTAAAGTTAATATCGATTGACTTTAAATTTATACACAGTGTTCAAGGTCATGAGACGAAGAAGCCTGTTGTTTTTCAGCGATTTCCGATAATAACTACCAGAGTTATGGCCCTTGATCACTTCAAAAAATCTTGTGGACGCTCCAGAGGCCAAAATTAATATCCGATTGACTTTAAATTTATACACAGCGTTTAAGGTCATGAGACGAAGAAGCCTATTGTTTTTCAGCGATTTCCAATAATAACTACCGGAGTTATGGCCCTTGATCACTTCAAAAAATCTTGTGGACGCTCTAGAGGCCAAAGTTAATATCCGATTGACTTCAAATTTATACACAGTGTTTAAGGTCATAAGACAAAGACGCCTATTGATTTTCAGCGATTTCCGATAATTAGTGCCAGAGTTATGGCCCTTGATCACTTCAAAAAATCTTGTGGAGGCTCTAGAGGCCAAAGTTAATATCCGATTGACTTTAAATTTATACACAGTGTTTAAGGTCATAAGACGAAGACGCCTATTGATTTTCAGCGATTTCCGATAATTAGTGCCAGAGTTATGGCCCTTGATCACCTCAAAAAATCTTGTGGACGGTCTAGAGGCCAAAGTTAATATCCGATTGACTTTAGATTTATACACAGTGTTTAAGGTCATGAGACGAAGAAGCCTATTGATTTTCAGCAATTTCCGATAATTAGTGCCAGAGTTATGGCCCTTGATCTCTTTAAAAAATCATGTGGACGGTCTAAAGGTCAAAGTTAATATCCGATTAACTTTAAATTTATACACAGTGTTTAAGGTCATAAGACGAAGAATCCTATTGATTTTCAGTGATTTCCGATAATTAGTGCCAGAGTTATGGCCCTTGATCACTTCAAAAAATCTTGTGGAGGCTCTAGAGGCCAAAGTTAATATCCGATTGACTTTAAATTTATACACAGTGTTTAAGGTCATAAGACGAAGATGCCTATTGATTTTCAGCGATTTCCGATAATTAGTGCCAGAGTTATGGCCCTTGATCACCTCAAAAAATCTTGTGGACGCTCTAGAGACCAAAGTTAATATCCGATTGACTTTAGATTTATACATAGAGTTTAAGGTGTTGAAACGAACAAGTATTTTGATTTTCAATGAATTTAGATAACTGAACAGCTAAATCCATGATATTAAATGTTTCATGTATATACTAATTGTTAGCGTGGGGTAAAACTTTATAAAAAGCAATCAAATTCTAATGATTTTCTGATAATTACATAATGAGTTGTTACTCTTAATCAGTTCTTAGTGTATTACAAATGTTTCATTACCGAAAAAAGTAAAAATATGCGACAACCCTTGTTGACTGCCCGGACGACTTAGCTGCTGTTTGTTTCGTTGCCTGGCAACCTATCTTTGTTTTTGCCGCATGCCCTACCCCCAATGGCAGCTTTTTGTGTATAACATGCTTGATACAATGCTGAATGAATTGTCTTGGAACTTGGCAAAATTATTCCTTATACCCAACTACTGATTTTGGTGTATGCCCTGACCTCATGTTTTTGTTATGAACAGATTTCGTTCAAACTGGGAATATCAATCATTTCTCACTTCAATAACAGGGTTCTACCTATTTATATTGGTCGATATCCAACCTCAAGGAGCAGAGCCTCCCCAAGTTTTGTGTTTATCGTCTGCAGGCTGCAGTTCTGAATGGTTCATCTCGGAACTTGGCATATTTAATTCTAATAACATAAGGATGGCAACTATTGATTTTAGTGCATGCTCCTAGGTCCAGGGGCACAGCCCCTCCCAATTCTTGTCTTTATTGCTTACAGATTGCAATTTTGAATGGATCATCTTGGAATTTGGCATATTTAATCTTTACAACACATGGAGCCACGTGGCGCAGTTAGTAGCACGTTGTCTCGCTAACTTGCTGAGAAAGTTCAACAGGCTTTTACAGCATGGTTCCTCCTTGTCAGTGGTGTAGGATTGAAGGCCTGGCTGGGGACAATGTGTAATCGTTCGGATGGAACGAAAAACTGAGGTTTTAAGTACACATTGGCATGCATGTAATAGATCCTGAGGCAGTTGGTATTTGATATAAAAGTAGGCCATGCCACTGTCCGGGAAAAATTGGCTACCCGGTAATTTTCATTTGTATTCATTTTTTTTTTTTTTTTTTTTACAATTTCCATTTTTTGTTTACACATTTCTCTATGATAACCATAGGCCACCATAGTGGTTTCTTCGTTTTTTGATTGATTATTTGTACAATATTTTAAACAGTTTGATCATGTTCAAACAACATTACAAATGTGTAATTACCAATAGACAGTCTTAGGTTACAGATAACTAAAAAAAAGACTTTTAAGATATCTACAGATTTTCTTTTTACATCTCTGTCTAACATTTAAAGTTAATGAAGATTAGTTGAATCCTCTTTAAGGTTGCCTTAGTAAAGTAATCTGGTTTCTGGATTTTGAAGCAAATGGAGTATTGATTTTTGTTCTATTCCAAATATTGAGCAGAATGGCAATCGTTATGAACATTCTTATCTAGCGCCACTTTTATTTCATACATTTTGTAGCTTTGATATAAGCAGTCATTAAATAAACTTTTACTAGCTTCTGTATTAGAAAATTTGCTGAATTTCACATTTGAATCATTGTGTTGATTGGTAATATCTCAACATTGGCTTGCTTGATTAATGTAAAGTTTCCAACTTAAAGATTTTATTATTTTTAGGTGTGAGCGATTGTCATAAAGAATCAAGATGCCTTGTGCCCCAGGAAAGATATATGGTCAGCCTGAAGCTGTAGGACTTTATGATCCAACATATGAAAGTGATGCTTGTGGTGTGGGATATGTAGTTAATATCGATGGCATCCCATCACATCGGGTAAGTAAACATTGTTTAAAACTTTATGTTCTGAAAAGTACTTGGTTTTCAAAATGAAATGCAATAGGATTTAATGAAGACTTGCATACACCATGCTGCGTGTTATGAGAGTAATTTTGCTCTAACAGCTGGACTAATTTTGAATTCCATCTAAACGGCTGGGCCCTTTGCTAGAAAATCTGTATGAACTTTCTCAGTACGCACACCAGACCTCGGTTTTCCCTCCTGTCCAATCGACTAGACAGCTTTTCTTGTCAGGCCCTCCTTCCTGCACTTCTGAAAAGGGATATGGTAGCCTCGCCGGAAAATCCTAATGAAATTTTTGTCCAACAGCAGGAGAGAACCCACGACCTCCAGACTAGCGAGCAAGCATCTTACTCACTTAGCCACCATGGCTACAGGGTTTACACCTGGGATTGAACATAGAACCTATACTTATTGAGCCAACGCAGGTCCATGACTTTAGTGCACACTATAAGTAATTATTTGTCATCTCTGTGTTGTTTTGGTAAAAATATAAATTAAGTTGCTTTTAATCTTTGTATATGTATGTATTTATCAAAATGCAGCCAAGTTACTTCTCTAGTACGAAAATGTGAAGTACATATTACAATAGTCAAGTTGAAGATAACAATAACCCATTTTGTGCCAGAAACCGTACATACACTGTACTTACCTTGTTTATAACAGATGTTATTATTTCTATGTTTCTTAAAATGGCATAATAAAACTTTCCAGACAAGCATGTTTCTCTACAAAATGTTTTTATTATATAAATAAAAACAAAGTGAAGAAATCTAGTTGACTGCTTTAAGGGATGATTTTAGTAAGAAAAAATCAGTACATTAAAATTATATGTAAAATGATAATATATTGCATGAGATAACACAGATAATTTTAGTAAGAAAACGTAATATGTTATATGAGATTAAACAGATAAATATTTTTAGACTAATTAAATAGTGTACAGTTTTAATTGTGTAAACATTCACTGTATTCTTCTTGATCAGTCCTCATTATCAATACTAATCTATAGTATTTTATATCCTTTATCCCCCGAAATGTCAGATCTTTATTGATCAAAAGTGTTTACGTAGGTTGAGTTTTCTCCCCGGTGACATTAATACTCCCTTTGAGCAGAATTGATTATTTTTAGCGTCTGTAACCGAATAGAATCCTACTTGTGATCAGTTCACTATTCTTTAGTGCAAACCTAATCAAATAGAGTAGATGATTAATGACAAAGTTAAAATTAATGACAAAGCTAAGCATAACATCAATTTTTTTTGTAGTTCTTGTAAAATCAAAGTCGAATATGTTCAAAATGCTTTGAGCGGGTTGTATTGATGGAATGGTTGGGTAGATACATGGACTTATCATTGTAAATAAAAATTTCTTAACATGTCCCGTAGCCTTAAATCTACTCTTGTTAAGGTGTTTTGATCTTCTTGGTTTGTGCTTGGTCAAACTTGTTGCAGCTTTCAGCGCAAGTAAAGTGGTGAAACAAATGTGCTCTGTGCAAAGACACTTTTGGCACCCCAACAAGGGTAGTTATAATTGATAGAGGTGCTCTAAGTTGACTACCACAAAAATATCACATCGCGGTTTTATCAATAATTGTTTTACACTTTTTGACAAATTCCAATTCATTATTTTAAAGGTAGTCTCAGTTTTTCTGCACTGAATGCAAAGGAACATAAAACTTATATAATGTGTTCTTAACCATTTTTATACAGCCAGATTTTTATGTTGACGCATATTGTCGTCGCCCTAGTCCGCCCAGATGCTTACAATTTGTTTCGAACACTTTACAGGTCACAATTTTTATCCAATTTTGACCAAAGATCTCGGTTCCTTTCGATATTCGCATGTATTTTAGCTGATGGACTCTCTAGAAGTCATAGGCTATTCTCATATTAAAATAGGACTGGGCTCCAAGTAATGACAGTTTGCTATTAGACTATTGTAATAGTACAGATGGGTGACTTGGCTCATTAAACCATGTACACATACATTACTTTGTCGTGGAATGCTGTCCGATGTCATAGGTCCAGGAGTACTATGACGGGTCATGGTGATGGTACAAGGGTCTTCCTGCCATCATTTAGCTCGTTTATTATCTTCTGACAAAATATTATTTATGCCATGGTATATAATAATAACATATCTGCTTGATAAAGATCATAGTATCTTTGTCCAAACATCTTAGTATACTATTAAACTCAGTAACTGTGTATCCATAAAATTGTACCCTGTGTTAATAATAACATAGTTATAGTTATTAACAAAATGGTTTCAGTATGATCTTAATAAAGTGGACAACATGACAGAGATCCAGTCAACATTTTGATAAATAACATGAATCAAGAATAAGGGCAGAGACTGTTAGTAATTTAATCGACTATAACAATAGTTGTACTTTAATGGAAACATATTAACTCTATGATGATATTACAGTTGCATGATGATGATGAAATCCCTTTACTTAGAATTTGTTAGATTTACTAGTTTTAGTGTATTTACAGTGTATTTGGGTATGGAAATGTGGGGCTGCTATTTTATATATTTTCCCCTTTCTATATCTCAATGTAATATAAATAAAACATAACTTTCATAAGCCCACATTGAAACATTATCATCAAACCAGTACATGATTCGTCATCCACAAGCAATGTAGGCCATGAAACAAGGAACAGCTAAATCCATCACACTTCATGTTTTGTAAAGGTCTGCATCGAGAAAAACTAGATGCTCAAACAATTCTAATGATTTCTGATAATTAGTTGATTAGTTATTACTCTCAATCAGCTTTTAGTGTTTTGTGCTTTCATTACTGAAAAAAGAATATTTTTTTAAAAATTTCATGCTCAGTTGACTTGGCTGCTCTGGGTGTATGTTTTGTTGCCTGGAAAAGAGTGAAACATTTTAAAATTAAATGAGCAAATATCTGAATTTTTTAATCTAAATGATATCTTTGATGTTGAATTTGATTAACTCTTGTACCGTATTTTCTGTGAACATGTCAAATTTTCAATCCTTCAACAAGACACCCATTCGTCTTTTACTTAAATACTTGCGAAATGTAGGAATGTTGGCCGAAAGATTAACAATATCAACTTGAATTAATTATTTACATTTGCTGGGAAATCTGCCAAATTTTGGATATGACTTGTTAAGTTAAGTTTGGTTAGAATCAATAAGTGTCTCTGGACAATTTCATTAAGTTTCCAGCGTTCTTCTAATTTGACACTGTGATATTCCAAATTGCAGCATAGAATAACATTAGCAATACATCTGCCTTCAGAGATATCATTATAAAGTAATACGCTAGGGTATGGTAGACATGGTTGCATCCACTTATATCTTATTCTTTCTATGTCTGATATCAGACTAATTATAGCTTAATTTAAATACTGTGCCATACAAAAACTATTGTACACAGTAATGTGTTATTGTAAATGTCCAAAATAAGACTTATGCCCAACAAAAACACAGATCAACACAGATAAATTGAATTATCAGAGATAATAGCAAAACTTTTGACATTGACATAAGATTTGAATAATCATAATAAAGGGCCAAAAGTAACCCAAATACCAAGCTGAAAATATATTACTAATCAGTTTAATATTTAATAATCCCTTCTTTTGAATAACAAAATAAAAAACCCACTTTCTCCGATTGAAACACATTTCCCACAGCAAGAAATTTCAAATGTTCCAAACTTACTGAGCGGTGATAGTTGGTGAAAAAAAAAATGGTAAAAGTGACCATGCTGTCAGATCTGGTGACAAGTTAATATCATGTTTTCTTCATATTGACTGCTGTGACTGCATTATTTGTTGATTCCCGCAATTCTGTTTCTAGTATTATGATATGAATAATTAGTATTGCTCTTTCTTTTATGAAGGTTTTACGAGATGCTCAGACTATGTTGATTAGAATGGAACATAGAGGTGCATGTGGATGTGATAATGATACTGGTGATGGTGCTGGTGTTCTCACAGCTATACCCCATAAGATGTATGCCAGAATGATAAAGTAGGTTTTATTTATACTGTAGACTAAAATGTATGGGGGGAGCATGACACCTCATACACAAGAAACCACTTAATGAATCCATATCATTCAGAATTAATCTTGTAATCAGTCATTTTCTTACTTAAAGTTCCAATTTCATATTTTCTAAGAAAGTCAAAACATAATTATTTCTATGTTTTTTGCTCAAAAGGTTGTCAACTCACTATTATACGATCATGGGCAAAATTTTTTGGGCAGACACCGATTGATTGAGGAAATAGTTAACCGATTACCTCCCTTGTTTTCCCATTCCTCTCCATGGACGGCCATCTTCAAACGTTTGAATTTGAAGTTGAAAATGATATTTTTGCCAATTTCTCAACTGGCAATAGTGAATTACAGGATTAATAGGATTATTCTTTAACAAGGTAGGACTGTTTATAGGTACAATCTATTTTTGGGCTTTATTTTAATACATTTTAAAAATATAACTTAAAAAAATGCTATTGGAGCTTTAAAATATACATATTTTGAACTCAATTGATCTTATTATTTCATTAAAATTTTGTGTTTCAACACTAACCATTTCGGTTGCGTTCTAAAATCGAACTGAAACTTCCTGTCAAAATGGACGCTCACCATTACACAAATAGATTAAAACATTTAATACCAATGTTGTGGACCCTCTATAGTTCACAGTTTTTATCCAATTTGGATGAAGCTTTAAATATATATTTATATCCCCAAGGTCTTTGTTCTTTTTTTATTATATCTTATGGTATGAAAATCGCTTTTTTAGCATGTTCTCTGTGTATCTCTTGCAAAAGTATATTGATAGTACTATATTAAAAGTCTTTAAATTGATTTAAAATCTATTTTAGACTTTTTGATGGAGCAAATAGATAAAAGTAATTTGGATTTGAAAGTTTGTAAGGTGAAGAAATTGATTGAATTTCGGTGATTTCTAATGATTGATCAATTTGAAAAATCTTGTGGACAACCTAGAAGTGATCATTTGATTGACTTGATATTCATACAGTGTTTATCAGTCAAACAGGCCTATTGATTTTCAACAATTGCAATAATTGCTATCTTAGTTATGGCTTTTGATCAATTTAAAAAATCTTGTGGATGACCCAGCAAGAGGCTGAAGTTATCATCCATTTGACTCAAAATTTATTCTCAGGAAGAACTAGAAGCCAATCAATTTTCATTATTTTTGAGAATTGCTTGTTCTGCAGGATTTGTTTACCATGATAACTTAATTGGTGGTGGGTCTGATGAGCTCCATTTAAGTTTTTCTGTCTTAAGTATGCCTAGTTCTAATTAATGTTCAGTAAAAAAAACCTTACTGTTGCATTATCGAGGAACAGGCTCTATACAAATGACACAATATCAATTCTGTTGATTTCAGATCACAAGGTGTCGAGTTACCTGAAGCAGGTCTGTATGCAACTGGTATGATCTTTATGGATGCTAAAGATTGTGAAAAAGCTCAGGGTATCTTTTCTGAAATCGCTAAAGAGCAAGGAACTGAGGTTTGTTTCTTAAACATGTTTAAGATGAATGTCTTTTTTTTTATCTTGAGATACATGTATAAATAATAAATCACATAAATGAACATAAAACATTGCTTTTGGATATTGGTGATGTGTGAACTATTAAATTGATAAAATCAGTAAATTGCACATAATAAGATACTGAAGAATAAAAAAGAAATATACCTCCTATTTAGTTTTTAACAGAATCTGGTTATATTACTTTACACATGAAAATCATTTGTGAAGAAAACAACCACTCCTTTGATAACTGTTGTGTTTATGCAAGAGTTTGCAAGTTTTTTTAAATAAGGCCAGGAAACTAATTTGTTTTCATATTTAGAATATCAATATTTCAATAAATATAACAGATCTAAAAACAGAAATACCAATAAAGTAGTGAGTACTAGAGCTTTGTTTAAACCAAGGATTTGTAAAGCACTAAATGTTAAACAACTAAAAAATATGACGCCAAACCAAGAAATAAGGTGCTAAATATGCCTGGATCATATATATTTCAAGGGAAGTTAAACTCGTGATCTCACACTAAACTGGCTTTGTGTATTTTAAAACCTTGTATTTATGAAGTGTAAACCCATTCAGAACCAAAAAATGTGCAGTTGATCTTTGCAAAACAAAAGGTTCATTTCTGCGTCTGTTTTCTATAGGCATCTTTACATTTGCTTACTATCAATGTAGAAGATGATGCAACAGTTTAAACGCCTGACTAATTGAGCTCTGTATTACAGTGTAAACTTGCAGAGATGAATACACACTTGGGGCCAAAAATATAGCATAAAACTAATATTGGTACCTAGTTGATTAAGTATTAAAATCAGACATTTCGTTTCAATATTGTACATTATGTTGTTATTGCTGAACATCAGGGTGGTAGATATTAACATTATTGAATAGAATTTGGATAAAAGTATAGTTAAATTTATTTTTCATAGAATATTAATGTGTGATCTTTCATTCTTCTTCAATGTTCTATTAACCTGTATGTTTTCGTTATAGATTTTAGCATGGCGAGATGTTCCAGTGTATAATAATACAATTGGATCGAATGCTAAGACATCTGAGCCAGTTATTAAACAGGTATGAACACTTAATTAAATTTTAAAATGTAAATGAAAAGGTTAAAATTAGAACCATTCAGGTCCCCATTTATGTTATTCAGACATGAAAGATAACAACTCATTGAATTTTTTATTGATTTTAATATGCCATTAATGTCAAGATAAGCATATTCATAAAATATGGTGGCAGGAGTTGATTTGAATATGATATACACAGGAGAATAGTTATAAACTTGACTACACTATTTATCTTATGACATTAAATTGTTCAAATTAAAAAATGTTATGGGTAAACCCACATCTCATAAAATATTGTTTTCATGCAGATTGGTTCTGAACAATAGCACTCATTCCTGTTCATGTTCTGGTCATTGGAACAAGCAATTGCTATTAACATGCATAATTGAACATGGTTACTCTTTAACTTTATCATTATTACAGACACAACAATGGACTGTCTTTAGGGATATATCTATTATCTTTAACACTACAGTCTATGCAATTTCTATCAGCGCAATCAGCTGAAATAGAACTATGTAGATATAAAACATCATCAACAGTTTTTCATTCATGCGAATATCTGAACGGTTGTTCTTGTTCACATTTTAAATGCTTTCAATATGATTTTGTTTCTTGATTGTTTTGTGAAATTTGCGTTAAAAAACCCCATAGTTTTACTTTGTAAACATAGTTTTACTTTGTAGAAAGCTTAAATGTTGCTTATTTATTAAAAAAATATGGTTTTGTCTATTTATGGACGCCTTTCCATTCCCAATTCTATCATTTTACAGTCATCTAGTCTACAAACGTAAAACCATCCATGTAATCTAAATATTTTTTTTTCAAAATTATCATCATTGTCGACACCTTACCTACCCTTCCGTGCTTTTCATATTCATGTTAATCTTGGCATATCAGAGGAATCTAAATAATGTACTGTCTTTAGGGATATATCTATTATTTTTCACAATTTGAAATACCTGTATGAAATAAGAACAATTCATAATCCATTATCCAAGTTAATTATTTCTATAATTACCCAAAATATCCTTAAGTTGTTCTTTTATTTTTGGAATATTTTTTTGTAAGAAATGTAAAAATATGAATTTTATTTTTGTGTATAATAAATTTTGTAGATGATAATATATTAGAGTAGGTGATTTGTTTGTTGTTTCGATGTAGGTTAATATTAACTATTTTTTCAGTGGTTAACCTGCTTACATCTCTAGAAGCACTCACTAAATCCGGAGTGAGGCCTCGATATAGGGGATCGCGGCTCTAATCCAAGTTGATGATTGGTTTGTTAGTACCCTCTGTTAAATATTGTCCTTAATTTCAGCCTCAATTCATATTTCAATTCATTTAATTCATATTAAATTGTCTATCATATCTTATCATTTGTCTTTATTGTCTGTTGATGTCAAATTGTGCACATATATGCACAAGATGCTGCAAACATACCTTTCCATTAGTCATTCATGTCCTCTCAGAACTTGTATTCAGTATCCCCTCAGTAATTAGCAAAGATTAGACAAAAAAAAGAATTATTGTCCCTCACCTTTTGAAGAAATAGGGTTACTATTAAAATGGGTTCCTCTGTTTGTCCGTCAGGAATGTTCAAACGTAGTGTTTTTGGATGATGTGTTGATGATGAGTATTTTCTGCTCAGTTTAAGTAAAGATAAGCAATGATTGTTTGAGATTTGGAATATAATGACTTTTATTATAATTGAGTGACATAGTTATTATGATTTCACTGCACCAATACCTTGGCAAAGTTCGCTGCTTAGTTCAAGTAGAAATAAGCATTACATCAATACTTTCGCATATAAACTTTTCTTAAATAGAGTGATAAACAATTTGATTGCTGGTTGCTTTATAAGAGTTTTTAAAAAGATAACTATATAACTAATCATTGAGTGTCATCTATCTATTTTGGGACTAAGGCGAGTGCACTGTCAGCTTGTTTACTAAACCTTGAGCACATGAACCATTCAAAAAGTAAGCTTTACTTAAAATTTAAGCCACCATAAGGAATGTTTAGATAGACTTGTACAGTATCCATGTGCCCGTTCTTAGGAGATAAGAAAAATGTATTCATTTCATGAAATAGAATGACACTGATAAATATTGTTGTCAAGCATAAGTAGGTAGATTTGACATTTTAGCTTTACTCAAATTAAGATAATCCATTGCCTGCCAAGTATTTTGGATAAAAATGCTTAATTTCTGTTGTCAGTGACTAGTGTGAGACTTGTCTTGTAGATAAATGAAATATTCAGTGATATCTGTTAGTTCATGTTATAGCAAAAAATGTGCACTACAAAACAGCCATTGTCAGCCGTCTTCAGCATTTCGAATTTCAACAAAAATCTCACATTAGAAATCAAATTTTGATTTCAACCAACAAAGGTCTGTAATTTTGAAAAAAATATTTCCTCATTTTGCAAGTGAACCTATACTCCGCTCTATAAGAATATCGTAGTTGTAACGTTACTGGAAGTCTTGGTTTTCATACGCCCACATTTTTATGTGGACGTATATTGTCGTCGCCCCTGTCCGTCTGTCCGTCCGTCCGTCCGTCCACATTTTTTTGTGAACAGTCTACAGGTCACAATTTTTATCCGATTTCAATTAAACTTAAAATATAGGTTTATCACCATAAGATCTCGGTTCCTTTCGATATTGGCATGTATCGGACTGTAACTTCATGGGTTATGGCCCCTGATTGTACGAAAAATCACGTTTTTTAGCTTGTGAACAGCGTAGAGGTCACAATTTTGAACCGATTTGGATGAAACTTGACATGTATGTTTATAACCCAAAGATCTTGGTTCCTTTCGATATTTGCGCCCATCGGATCGTAACTTCCTGAATTATGGCCCCTGATTGTCCGAAAAATCGCCCTTTTTAACTTGTGGTCCCTCTGGAGGTCACAATTGTTATCCGATTTAAAAAATCGTTTGATTATATCACCGTTGCATGGTTATAAAGGTTGAGTTCGAATTTCGTGAAAATTGGACCTAAATTGACGGACAAAATGGCCGCCATTTGTACGCGAATAGTGTGAAAATATGTTATATCAAGGTTGTGGACCTTATAGAGGTCACAATTTTGAACCAATTTTGATGAAACTTGACATGTATGTCTATAACCCAAAGATCTTGGTTCCTTTCGATATTTGCGCCCATCGGATCGTAACTTCCTCAATTATTGCCCCTGATTGTCCAAAAAATCGCCCTTTTTAGCTTGTGGTCCCTCTGGAGGTCAAAATTGTTATCCGATTTAAAAAAACGTTTGATTATATCACGATTCCATGGTTATGAAGGTTGAGTTTGAATTTGGGAAAATCGGACCAAAATTGACAGACAAAATGGCCGCCGTTTGTATGCGAATAGTGTGAAAATATGTTATATAAAGGTTGTGGACCTTATAGAGGTCATAATTTTGAACCGATTTTGATGAAACTTGACATGTATGTTTATAACCCAAAGATCTTGGTTCCTTTCGATATTTGCACCCATTGGATCATAACTTCCTGAATTATGTCCCCGGATTGTCCAAAAAATCGCTTTTGTTAGCTTTTGGTCCCTCTGGAGGTCAAAATTATTATCCGATTTAAAAAAACGTTTGACTATATCACCGTTACATGGTAATGAAGAGAGAGTTTGAATTACGTGAAAATGGGACTAGAATTGACGGACAAAATAGCCGTCGTTTGTACACGAATAGTGTGAAAACATGTTATATCAAGGTTGTGGACCCTGTAGAGGTCACAATTTTGAATCGATTTTGATGAAACTTGACATGTATGTTTATAACCCAAAGATCTTGGTTCCTTTCGATATTTGTGCCCATCGGGTAATTACTTCCTGAATTATGTCCCCTGATTGTACGAAAAATCACCCTTTTTAGCTTGTGGTCCCTCTGGAGGTCACAATTATTATCTGATTTAAAAAAAAACGTTTGATTATAAAAACCAAACAAATTCTAATGATTTTCTGATAATTCCTTAATATGCGACAACTCTTGTTGACTGCCCGGACGATTTGGCTGCTGTGTGGGCGTATGTTTCGTTGCCTGGCAACCTATTTTTTATTTATTTAAAAAGTATGGCAAATGTTGCCATTCTGAAACTTTGGCAGGCAATGAGTTAAAATTAATAAGAAGGTAATAACTGAAAAGAAAAGAGGTATGCCTTTTCTATTTAGTCAGTTAAAGGTGTTTCTTCCATTAGCAATGTTCCACTCTGCTGATTATATCTAATCTTTAGAAATTAGAATACAAGTAAATCTACATTTTGAAGTACCGTAATTAGCCAACTTTGTATTAAGATTTTGGCAATAAGAATAAAAATCTTTTAATGTGTGGAATAACATAATACTTACTTAATCAACTTAATCAGAAAAAAATGAAATATTTTTCTGTGTCATATCTTTTACAGTAGTCAAAATCGTAATTAGATAATTTTTTGTTTGAAATTTTAAGACTAGTAATACAGCTGAAAAGTCAAAAGTTAAAGCCAAAATGTCAAATTATACCAACTCCTCATATTGCTAGTGTAAACAAAGCATACATACTATACAAATTACATACACATAATGTAATTATAAGGTTTAGGTTATTTATAATTTTACTTTAACTATTTTATTTTGATATTCTCTGAGAATTTTTTAATTAAGAAACAATGTCTTTTTATCTACAGGTGTTTGTGAAAGGCTCATCAGACAAGGAGGAATTTAAGAGACAGGTATGTTTTGGGCTTTTTTGCTTGTATAAACTATCAACTGATTGTAAAGTAACTGCAAAATATATAAATTGAAGTACTTATTTTAGAATACTTTTTCCAATTTTGCATTGTATTGTCCCATCTGTCACATTGGGTTTTTTTTACGAAATGAAATTAAATTACGTGGAATGCTTATATTTGTGTGGATATCTCTTTACTTTAAATTACCAATAAATTACAACTGTTGCTATGCTTATATTTGTGTGGAAATCTCTTTACTTTAACTTACCAATGAAAGCTGAATGCACAATAAATGATTCATTTTCTGATTTTAATCTTCTAAAGTAGCAATAATGTTATTAACTTATAAAAACTAACCATGTTCAGTCTTTGTAGTTAAAACATACTACTACAAAAACTTCAATTACAGTAAATAACTTTATAGAGGAATAAATAAACAATGGACATTATTCAAGAATCTTGCAAGTATCAAGATTTCTAAACTGGCATCCATATTCAACAATTTGATATAAGGTTGATAATAGAGGACATATATTATGACTTGAATATATACTTTTTACACTATTAAATAGTTAAAACACATTTGCTAGATATAGTATTATTCTATTTCTAACTTTATTGTTACAAAGTCTCGGGTAGCTAGTAATAGCATACTGGTATAGATTGTTTATCTGGGCTATATAATTTGCTTTAGTAGATCTGTTTGCTGTGTACTACAGTGAATAATAGTACTTGTGTTAATGTTCGGAAACTAATCAATATTACACTAATATAGGAGTGACTAATACATAATTTACTTCCAATCTTTCAACACTCTCACACTAATCTATTTTCATCTTATACCGGTAATCCAAACTTACATTTACCCTTCACATAACCTTTCTCATAACCTATTAATATAGATTTATTAAATATGCATTATGCGAGAGCTAAATCTGTCTATCTTATAATCCAAACATAATTTAACTTTCCCATAACCTCTATCATAATATTCTGTATTTTTATAGATCTGTATTTTTATAGATTTATTAAAGAGGCATTATATGCAGAAGCTAATCTGGCTATTACAGCTCTTTTTTCTGCCTTCAACTCTCCAGACCATTGAATGGCCAAGATATTGAATGGATTATAGCACACGTGTCATTATTTTCATTATCTTAACAATGGTACTTTACAATTATCAAGACTATTTACGCTATGTGTATTGTCAAAACTTCAAACTTATCTCAGAATAAAGTAATTTAACCGAAATTTTCAAAACGGCCAATTCTTTATCTAAAAATTTTTTTTAAAAATTGAGGAATAGTTTCAAGAGTTGTCACAAAAAAAGATGTCAAAAAGCAGACAGTTACCCCCAAATCTATTTATCCATGCGGTGATTTTTGCAAAAGGGACAGTTTAACACAGATTATGCCAAATCGACATTCAGCATTATGGCTCTTTAAGAGCATTAATTCACTAAAATGCTAAAGAAGTATGCACATGTCGTTTATGTCCAATAAGTTTCAAAGTAGTTTATAATTTGAGTCACATGAATATTGTTAAATTAATTGATTAAGTTTACTCTGTGTGGTAGATAATCAAATCTGCGAAAGTTTGAAATACTCAAAACTACATGTATGAACTAGATTATTTTTATTCTTTCATTTTGCGCAGTTGTTCTATTATTGTATGAAACTTATTTTTTTGGCATAAAAATGCAACATTTTTATCATCAGATCAAAGATTGCATAATATCAGCTTATAAATTTCAAAATAGATATATAGGCCTTATTGAACTCGGTCAGCGTTATAGAATAGGGTATTACAGTTTCTAATTACAGTTTCGTGCATTTAACGCCTGTTCATCATTTTAGTAGACAAGCAAAAGCTATTAAGTTTTTCTAAAATTTGACAAAATCTCAGTTGCTAGGGTGTATTGTGAAATATTTATATTATTCATGAGCGATGTCATATTTAGAAAAGATATTATACATTTATTTGAATAGAAATAAGATTTATATTAATGTAAAGGGTTGAAGCATTTGCCATTGCATATTCCTGTCTGCTTGTTATCCTGCACTGAATGAAGTTAGGGACGGATATTGGAAACAGCTTTGTCTGTTCTTCTGTCTCGATTTTGTTACGGAAACATATCTCATAATATTTTTATGAAACTTTGTTCAAATCTTTACTCAGAAACTATTATTAAAGATCTATTTATGCAGCATTGTAAACATATCAACCTTCTTTTTTTTAAATTAGACAACGTATTTTCATGGAAAGAAATTTGACTTATTTTGGGGTATACAATTACTATTCCGGAGCAATCACAGAAACTGTATATCTTTATGGAACTTTGTATCCTGCATACATCAGCCTATTATAGTAGTTAGGCATTTTGCTAAATAGAAATGTTTTTATACACCCACATTTTCATGGTTATGCTTACTCTACATGTCACAATTTTTATCCTAAAGACCTTGGTTTCTTTCGAAATTGGAAATTATCTGATCTTAACTTCATGAATTATGGCCCCTGTACGAAATATCATGTTTGTAGCTTGTGGTCAGTGTAGAGGTCACAATTTTTATCGGATTTGATGAAACTTAAAACATATGTTTATATCCCAAAGTTCTTGGTTCCTGATTGTACAAAAATCTCTCCTTTTTTTAGCTTGTTCTCTGTCCATCTCCGGCAATCGCCTTGTTATGACTTTTTATACTTTGATAATTTACCAATGGTGGTGGTAGTGTTAATTAAATTATATTTTTGTCCGTCAACCCAGGTATTACCAATGAGACAGAGATTGTCAATCTGTGTAGCTTCCAAAACATGTCTAAGGACATTGAATGTTCTTGTTGTTGACCATTGCTTCGCTCACTTTGTTAATCCATACATCTGATTGGCTTAAGCAATGCTCATTGTCCCCCGCCTTTCGAAGAAAGCAGGGGACTATTAAAATGGGTTCGTCCATCTGTCTGTCCGTCTGTCTGTCCGTCTGTCTGTCCGTCACACTTTTTGGGACACAATAACTCTCTTCCTAATTGAGCTAGAATGCTCAAACTTGGTGTATGTGTTTATTAGGTCAATGCCTTGATGGAGTTCGAAGATGAACATTTTCCGCTTAGGGTAAGCAGAGATAAGCAATTTGATTGGTTGATGCTTTGGGACACGATAACTCTCTTCCTAATTGGGCTAGAATGTTCAAACTTGGTTTATGTGTTTATTAGGTCAATGCCTTGATGGAGTTCGAAGATGAGCATTTTCCGCTTAGGGTAAGCAGAGATAAGCAATTTGATTGGTTGATGCTTTGGGACACGATAACTTTTAATTGAGCTAGAATATTCAAACTTGGTGTATGTGTTTATTAGGTCAATGCCTTGATGGAGTTCGAAGATGAGCATTTTCCGCTTAGGGTAAGCAGAGATAAGCAATTTGATTGGTTGATACTTTGGGACACGATAACTCTATTCCTAATTGAGCTAGAATGTTCAAACTTGGAGTATGTGTTGATTAGGTCAATGCCTTGATGGAGTTCGAAGATGAGCATTTTCCGCTTAGGGTAAGCAGAGATAAGCAATTTGATTGGTTGATGCTTTGGGACACGATAACTTTAGTTCTAATTAAGTGAGATTGATGAAACTTGGTGTATAGTTTCATTACAGTAATACCTTGACTAAGTTTGATAATGAGCATTTTCTGCTCAGGGTAAGCAGAGCGATACACAATTTGATTGGTCGAGACTTTGGAACACAATAACTCTCCTTCTTATTGAGTTAAAATGTTCAAACTTGGTGTATATGCTTATTAGGTAAATGCCTTGATGGAGTTCGAAGATGTGCATTTTCTGCTTAGGGTAAGCAGAGATAAGCAATTTGATTGGTTAATGCTTTAGGATACGATAACTTTAGTTCTAATTAAGTGAGAGTGATGAAACTTGGTGTATAGTTTCATTAGAGTAATACCTTGACTAAGTTCGATAATGAGCATTTTCTGCTCAGGGTAAGCAGAGCGATACGCAATTTGATTGGTCGAGACTTTGGAACACAATAACTCTCCTTCTTATTGAGTTAAAATGTTCAAACTTGGTGTATATGCTTATTAGGTCAATGCCTTGATGTAGTTCGAAGATGAGCATTTTCCGCTTAGGGTAAGCAGATATAAGCAATTTGATTGGTTGATGCTTTCGGACACGATAACTTTAGTTCTAATTAAGTGATAGTGATGAAACTTGGTGTATAGTTTCATTACAGTAATACCTTGACTAAGTTCGATAATGAGCATTTTCTGTTCAGGGTAAGCAGAGTGATACGCAATTTGATTGGTCGAGACCTTGGAACACAATAACTCTCCTTCTAATTGAGTTAAAATGTTCAAACTTGGTGTATATGCTTATTATGTCAATGCCTTGATGGAGTTCGAAGATGAGCATTTTCCGCTTAGCGTAAGCAGAGATAAGCAATTTGATTGGTTGATGCTTTGACACACGATAACTTTAGTTCTAATTAAGTGAGAGTGATGAAACTTGGTGTATAGTTTCATTACAGTAATACCTTGACTAAGATCGATAATGAGCATTTTCTGCTCAGGGTAAGCAGAGCGATAAGCAATTTGATTTGCCGAGACTTTGGAACACAATAACTCTCCTTCGAATTGCATTAAAATGTTCAAAATTGGCGTGTATGCTTATTAGGTCAATGCCTTGATGTAGTTCGAAGATGAGCATTTTCTTCTTAGGGTAGGCAGAGATAAGCAATTTGATTGGTTGATACTTTGGGACAAGATAACTTAGGTTCATCTTGATTGATGATTTTTATGCCAATACAATGACTGCATTCTCATTCAGTAATGGATTCGACAGTAACAGTGGAAAGAAACAATTGACTCAGACACGAGGGCCCTTTCCCTTGGCCAGAGGGGCCCTTTTGTCAAGCGTGGGGGCCCTTTTGTCTGCCTTTAGGGTCCCCCTAACTAGGGTACATTTTCATTTTTCTTGTCGGTTTTAGCATTTTTCTTTATAAAACACTTTTGGATGGCACTTCGTGTACAGTTTGATTGCTCGATACTTTTGAAAAAAATAAATGTGCGATTAATTAATATGTGTCATTTATTTATTTTGGGATTTCGGCGGGGGACATCAGCCTCACTGTTGGCTTGTTTTAGTGACAAAACAGTTTTAAGTTATAGAAATAATTGCCCGTACCTGTAATGAAAATTCCAGCAGTGTATGGACAATTTGGGTTATGAAATCAAACAGCCATAATTGCCATCTTGTTTTGTAGTGTTTAATGGGCTGATGCTGGCTACTACTACTTCGCGGCATTGTAGAAAATGGGTAGTACTTAGTGCTGAAAATTATAAGAATCCTCTTATGAGTGATTAATTCAGTAACTAAGCTCTGTTCAAATCAAACTAGGCGTTTTCCTATTTATAGCCCTAAATGACAGCCTGTTATGAATCTTGATATTTGCAGGTTGATATAGGAGTCATTGAACTTTCATCTAGAAAATGGGTTTATAGGTGAAATGATACGTTTTATTCAAACATTGTATAATAAAATTACTCAAGCGAAAACACAATTCTTTATAGCTTAAATACATAAGTTTTAAAAATAGTGGACATTTGACAAACATATTTTACAATAAATTGTCCCCCGCCTTTCGAAGAAAGTTGGGGGACTATTAAAATGGTTTTGTCTGTCTGTCTGTCTGTCTGTCTGTCTGTCTGTCTGTCTGTCTGTCCGTCTGTCTGTCACACTGTTTGGGACACAATCACTATCCTCCTAATTGAGCTAGAATGTTCAAACTTGGTGTATGTGTTTATTAGGTCGATACCTAGATGGAGTTTGACGATGAGCATTTTCTGCCTAGGGTAAGCGGAGAATAGCAATTTGTAGGGTAAGCGGAGATAAGCAATTCGATTGGTTGATGCTTTGGGACACGATAACTTTAGTTCTAATTAATAAGTGAGGGTGATGAAACTTGGTGTATAGTTCCATTACATCAATACCTTGACTAAGTTTTATAAGAAACATTTTCTGCTCAGGGTAAGCATAGCGATAAGCAATTTGATTGGCTGAAACTTTGGAACACAATAACTCTCCTTCTAACTGAGTTAGAATGTTTGGTGTTCATTAGGTGAATGCCTTGATGGAGTGCGATGATGAACATGTTCTGCTTACAGTAAGCAGAAATAAGCAATCTGATTGGTTGATGCTTTGGGTCAGGGTAACTTTGGTTATAATGAAGTGAGACTGAGAGCGATGAAACTCAGAATACAGATTTTCATTATATCATTACCTTGACTAAGTTTGATAGTGAGAATTTTCTGCTTAGGCTAAGGAGTGATAAGCAATTTGATTGGTCAAGACTTTGGAACATAACAACTCTGCTTTTAATTGAGGTAGAATGTGTGTGTCTTGACCGAGTTCAATGATTAACATTTCAAGCTGAAGCTAAGCAGAGCTAATCAATTTCATTGGTCAATGCTTTGGGACAAAATAATCTTGATTTTATCTGATAGAGAGTGATTAAACTTAGTGTATAGTTTGATTGCTCCATACTTTTGAAAAAAAATAAATGTGCGATTAAATAAAATGTGTCATCTATAGAAAAAATATGACTGATAGTTATTGATACAGAATTTTTTATTCAAAAGTTAAAATTAACATTTAACTTTGTAGAATGGAAGTGCATCCATGCATGATGCACTGTGTCTGTTTAACGCAGTGCTTCAGTACCTAGTTTGACACAATACTTTATTGTATTACAAAAAAGTGCCTTTTATAAAGACCTGACATTTTTGCAAGTAAAAGAGATTAGACCCTTGATTACATTAAATAATCTAGTGAATGCTCAAGAGGCAAAAGTTATAAACTGATGTTCATGAGACAAAAAACTCTGAAAAGCCTATTAGTCATCATCGATTCCCAATAATTATTTATGCCCTTAATCACTGAATAATTTTGTTAACCCTCCGATAGGCTAAAGTTTCTGGTTTGAAAGTGATCCACATCTGGTTTGAAAGTTATCACGAGATAAAAAAATCCTATTGAATTTCAAACATCAAAAGTCATCATTAGATTACCTTTACTTCTGTTTGTGCTAGGAAGAACTAAAGACATTAAATTTTTATTATGTCTGATAATTACTTCCTGGTTGATATCCTTGATCATTTGTTATTGTCTTGTAAGTGCTCCAATTAAAAACAAAAGAAGTAAAATGGCATTACAACCTCCGTCGACTGCCCTGACAATTGAGCTGCTGTGGTTGTATGTTACTTTACCTGGCAGTCATTGACCTAACTGAATATGGTGTTCTTTTTTTTTCAATTTCAGGTTTATATTTTAAGAAAGTATTCATGTCACCATGTACCAAAGCAAACGTCAAGATTTTATGTGTGTAGTTTAAGTACAGAAACAATTGTTTACAAGGTAAATCACTTTGTTTACTAGTTGGTGGTCATAGAAAGATCATGATATATAGATATGCTTGTCATATTTACTTGTTTCATAGACCATAACCTATTATGACATGTTTAGAAGGTTATTTCTGTATGACAAAGCAGCAGATAGCTATCTAATTACTTATAGTGATAAAAAAAAATATACCAACAAATCTTGGTCAAGGTTATAAATGTTAGAATAACAAAAACCTTGTTCTAGTGAAAATAATTGTACATGATATGATCATATGCTCAATTTCGCTTCCAGATAAGACTAATGGTCAGGTTAGCTTTGATGTCAAACTATTTCTTTGAACTATTTTAGAATGATAAATAAGAAAAAAAAATGTGTTTCATAGTTAAAGGGCTGGGTCACTTTCATAAAAGCAAAAAGCAAAACTACCAAGAACAGATCTAACTAATGATGGGGTGGGTTGAAAGTGCCCTTACTAACATGTACAAGTTTACTATGGACTAGGAATCGTGCATAATGTTATTCTCACCATCTTGGAATTGTGACGTATCAAAATTCGAAGTCCATCAATTAATACACAATTGTACATGGATTGACTTTTGTCAAATAGAAAACTGACAGTAGTAAATAAGTAGTCTTATTCTCCACACATTTTGGAACAAAATAACTCTGCTAATCTAATTGAGGTAATGTACATAGAATGTTCAAACTTGAGTACACTAGGCCTGCCTATTTTGATCAATAAACACACATTAGAAATTGTGTATGCATGTACATTAAGTGATACTGTGATAGAGGGATTGATATAGTCGACTGTAATATGTATATTACTGATTATGTTTATTTGCTGATACAGTAACCTGTTTGCTCTTGAAACTGTAATAATCCCACTCTTTCATATAGTAAAGTAATAATGTCGAAGGAATAATAATAAGTTTTTACCATAAAGGTAGTCATTTACATGCTATATAAATATAACAATGATAAATGTCAGTTGAATTTAAATGTAGAAATAGTATCAAGATGAATGAATTCATAGAAGAGAAATTTATTCATATGAAAAATGAGTCATACTTTAAAGGGAAGGATCATTTTATAAAAATTTAAACATATTTGATAACAGCAAGCTTAGTACATATTGGGTGAGACCATGGGTATCACATGATTCCATAGATAGTACCAACTGCAATGTCATAATATATTTGTAGAATTGACTGACTTATCCTTATATGTGCCCTATACAAACCTATAAATCATTAAAAGAATGCAATATGAACATGTCATCTATACATGCTATACACATGTCCAGTTAGTTGACCTTGGTGACAGAGCTTTTTGTAAGACTGATTCAATAAATAAGGTCATTTCAATGTTATTCTTTAATGCAAGACATTGCTTATTATCTCTTGATGTCTAAATTATAGTATATCTCACATGTTTATGGGCAAACATTTATTGAATGTTATGAAAATATTTTCCATGGGAAACGGGGAACAAAATAGATCCCTCCATGTAATTGATGCAAATTTCATGCACAAGTAATAAAACCAAATCATGTACTGTATTTATATGTACATGTATTAGTAAATATGATTGTCACTTCAAATTTAAACAATTCTTTATATACTTATTAAAATATTAGCCATAACATGAATGACTCCATTAAATATCCTGTGGCTAACAAAGCTCTAGGAAGCATATTAAAATGGGCTCAGTCTGTCATCCCCTTCATCCAACTGTCCCATTTTGTACCGGGCAGCAAATGCCTTCATGAAACTGTAAACAAATCAATCTAGTAATTGCAGTTTTACTAATTAGAAATTTCTTGGATTTGATCATTTTTCTAATTCCACCGATAAAAATTTGGTATAAAATTTTTATTCTGGAGCACATGTCATGAACAGTGCACCATATCTTTATGAAACTTTCAGAAATTTTGTTTTCAAACTTGCATTATTCCTACATCTACTGAGGATATAACTGTTTAGTCTTTTAATACTTTGCTAGTGTACTACAAATTGGTATTTTGTAAGTTATCTCTATGTTTATGATAATTTTTTCAAGCACGAGGTATTTATGACGGTTTCCTCTTGTTTCCACTTTAATTACTTGTTAACTCTCCTCAAGTTAAATCGGCCAGAACATTACTTAAACATCGAACAGTTTGAGACAGAAATGTTAAAAAAACACCCCAACCATGATTAACTTTATTGTTCTATCTTCAGGGCTTATTGACAACCAGTCAGTTATGGCAGTATTTCCCAGATCTTCAAGATCCAGACTTCGAAACTCATCTAGCCCTCATTCACAGTCGATTCTCTACCAACACCTTTCCCTCCTGGGAACGAGCTCACCCCCAAAGGTATGATGTAGGCTTGTGTTATTTAAGAATATTGAATTACTGACCATATTTTACCAGCTAGAGCTAGTCTGGGTCAGAGCGTTCTCATCTTCTGTGCTCTGATTATTGGAAAACTTTTGTATAGATTCATGTAGTGGCATTGTTACATTAAAAACAAGATTGAAATTTGGAATGCTATAAGAGTAAGAATGTCTACTTCCTCCAAAAATAGATTGAAAGTAAATTGAAATTTTGCTGATAATATATTGAGAGGAAACAAAATCTTCAGCCAAATTAACTAAAAGGAACAGATGATTCAGTATGGACAACAAGTATTATATTTTTAGGTTGGCGTGATGGGGTAAAATAGATGGGTCGGCCATATAATAATTATATTTAATAATAGAGAGGCAATGCTAAGACGTGGTTAAGGGCAATGTACACATCTTATCAGAACTACAGCTATTAATAACTTCGCTAAATGTAAAGTAATTTGAATGAATTTTTCAATTTATTCATTTTGCATTATCTATTTTTGAAATATACTAGTGGGAATAACCAGTTCTTTATCTAAATCTTACATAATGCCCCTTTAACATTGTCTGACTGTCATTTTATCAACAGTAAATTCTTTCCTTTGTGTAGTTAGATAACACATTACACAATAATGTAGATAATTGAATAATATATTGAAACATGGATATATTCATGTATTAAAATACAGTTATTCGGTATCACATTTTCAATATTATCATACAATGGCGGAAATTGATTTTCCAAGAAACATTTTTAGAAACAAATCGATTTTATTTTTTTTTAACTTTTTCTCCAGTTCTTCCCTCATTTGTGACCCACCTATTTAAAAAAAAGTTCTTTTTCAAACATAATTCTCCTGAATTATCACCCTGTGATCATGGAATTGATATTGTAAGTGAATCAATAGGTGTTGAATATGTATCAAAATACAAAATTTATTTACTGTAGCACATTGCGATATATTTGATCATAAAGTTGCAGCCCTTATCCTAGATGAAGGGGTACTTAATACATTAAATGGAAGTATTTCATTCCAAAGGTCTCCATTGATTTCAGGGGGGCTGAACTTGTTAAGCATACATTATGCAGGTGCTAAATCTGCCTATTGCAGGTGTTTCTAAATGATTAATTAGACATGAATTAACTGATCCAGGCCATAATCCACTCTCGATGGCATCTGATATTAAATTTGATTAGAACAGATCAGCCAAATTTTGATATACTTAAAATAGAGAAGCAAACTTATCTTGTCAAACCTTCAAAGGCTAATATCTTTGCTCGCAATAGAGTAATTTGAAAAAAATTTCAGATTATTCATTTTACATTATCTATTTTCAAACTATATAGCAAGAATGGCTACATTTTTATACATTTACATTGGGCGTACGTCCGCCAGTTGTCCACAATTTCTTGGGGACAATCTAGAGGCTAAAGTTAATATCTGATTGACTTTAAATTTATACATGGTGTTCAAGGTCCCGAGATGAAGAAGTCTGTTGATTGTTAGTGATATCCGATAATTACTTCCAGAATTATTCCCCTTGATTACTTTGAAGTATTTTGTGGATACTCTAGAGGCTAAAGTTTCTATCTGATTGACTTTAAATTTATACACAGTGTTTAACGTCATAAGATCAAGGATCCTAGTAATTTTCAACGATTTCCAATAATTACTTAATGGGCTATTACTCGTAATAAGATATTCATGTGTTGTAAACATTCTCCTTACTGACAAAAGAAAAAATATGCGACAATCCTTGTTGACTGCCTGGACGACTTAGCTCTTGTAGGTGTATGTTTCGTTTACTGGCAACCTTTCTTTATCTAAATCTTACATAATGTATCTTTAATAGGATGTTCAGTACTTTTATTTTTCTATAATTTCAGGTATCTAGCCCATAATGGTGAAATTAATACTCTTCGTGGGAACTGTAACGTGATGAAGGCTAGAGAAGGCGTTATGAAGAGTGAAATATTTGCTGATAAACTAAGTACATTGTACCCTGTGGTAGAAGAAGGCATGTCTGACTCTGGTTGTGTAGATAATGTTCTAGAGTTTCTGTGTATGGCGGGAGGCAGGACCTTGCCTGAGGTAGGTTATCCATGGCATATTGGTGTTCAAAGTTTCTCTTTTTTTTCTGCAGTTTATTAGGTGTCTGAGGTTGTAGGCGCGGAGTTGGGGTTGCAGAATTGCCTCCCCAACAAATTTATGTTATGATTAGGTTATTGTTTGTGAAATAAAGTATTGATATTTTGTGCTTTTTAGGCTGTGATGACCATGGTTCCAGAGGCCTGGCAGAATGATAAGTACATGCCGAAAGAAAAGGAAGCCTTCTATAGATGGAGTGCATTTGGTATGGAACCTTGGGATGGGCCTGGTATGTATAGATTAGACTTTGCATATGAAATTCTAATTGGTGATATTTTTAAATCGTGAATAGTGGTGTTAAATATTGTGACACCCGACTTCAAGTTATACTGTTTTATGATTGTCAGTAAAATATTATTCTTATGTTCAATTTTATTACAGCTCTGTTGACTTTCACTGATGGCCGATACATTGGTGCTATTCTAGACAGAAATGGTTTACGACCGTCTAGATTCTATGTTACTAAAGATAACTTTATGTATATGTCTAGTGAAGTTGGTGTGACTACAAGACTACCCAGTGAAGTTGTACAGAAGGTGAACTTTTTATTCCCATATTCTAGTCTCTACATTATCATTGTTTGATTGTGAACAGAAAGAGATTGTCATTTCATTTTAAAGCAAAAAACAATAAGTGTATATCTTTTTTTGTGTTGATAATAGTTTTATTTGGATTTTTAGGGTAGACTAAAGCCAGGTAGAATGTTATTGGTAGATACTCAGGAGAAAATCTTTAAAAAAGATGAAGATTTGAAGAAAGAGATAGCCAATATAAGACCTGTTGGAAAATGGCTTTCAGAAGTATGTATTTAGTTTTCAAATGATTTACTTTGATTGCAATTGTCATTGTATAAGTTCAATAAAAAAAACAACCTTGTGGATATTCTCTGTGTCCTCCGGTTTCCTCCCAGTGCTAAGGATCCCCCACAAACAAACAAACAAACTAATGAAGTAAAATTGAACTATGTGTTAGTCCCGAAATGACTGAGTGGACTTAAACCCTCTCTCTCTCTCTCTCTCCCTCCTATTAGATGGTATTTTGTATTTTTCAGACTATATCCATGGCTGAATTACGAGGTGCTCATGATCCAAAACATACATTAAAACATACTATAATGTATCAAGATCTTGGTCATGGTGAATGTGTTGAAGAAGATCCTCGTTTGCCTATGTTTGGTTATACTATTGAAGCATTAAATCTACTAGTTTTACCAATGATCAGAGACAAGTAAGATTTTGTTAAATGGCTGTGTATTCAATAATGATAGGTGTTATTTGGCTGTGTATTCAATAATGATAGGTGTTATTTGGCTGTGTATTCAATAGTGATAGATGTTGTTATGATAGATAAGGTGGGTGTTATTTGGCTGTGTATTCAATAGTGATAGGTGTTATCTGGCTGTGTATTCAATAATGATGGGTGTTATTTGGCTGTGTATCTAACAGGGCCAATGTCGAGCAGGGTGCAGGGGGTACATTGTAACCCAAGAATATTAAAGCCCCCTCAACCTTTCAATTATAAAGTAATTCATTTGAATATGATCACACAGTAATGCTCTTAAGGCACTGATCAGTCGTCCGTTTATGGGTGTCAATGGGTTCATTTGCGTGGGTCCAAACTTTCTTATATTACTTACGTGGATGCTATACGGTGTCTCACCACTTTTAAAATCCTACATACGGCCCTGGTATCCAATAATGATAGGTGTTATTTGGCTGTGTATTCAATCATAATAGGTGTTACCAGTCTGTGTATTCAATCATAATAGGTGTTATCTGTATTCTGTAAGGAACACTGTTATCTGAATGTGTGTACATGTCAATATGAGTATGGAATAAGATTATAATCTGTAATAACATCACCCAAATCATTATTCTAATTATATACAATTATACACTGAGTTTAGATATTGAATAATTATAGAATATAATAAATTATTTTTTCAGGAAAGAAGCTTTAGGTTCTATGGGTAATGACACACCATTAGCCTGTTTATCGCAGTTTAATCCACTTGTATTTGAATATTTTAAACAACTGTTTGCTCAAGTTACCAATCCACCAATTGATCCATTTAGAGAAAAGATTGTAATGTCATTGGTATGTATATATTTAGTTAGTTATACTCTTCATGTAAATTCTAGGCTTCAAAAAATCTTAGAATCTATATTCTTAGATATATTTCTTTGACAATTGCGATTTACAATACACAACCATTAACAATCTACCAATATTACTCTAGCTGGCACATGCAAGTCAATGAGTAGATAGGTGAAATCAGTTCAGTTTTGTTGATCAATATGTTAAAGTTCCAATTTCACATTTTCTAAGAAAGTCAAAACATAATTATTTCTATGTCTTTTGCTCAAAAGGTTGTCAACTCACTATTATACGGTCCTGGGCAAAATTTTTGGGGCATTATAAAGGGTGACACAGGGTGATTGAGGAAATAGTTACTCAATTACCTCCCTTGTTTTCCCATTCCTCTCCATGGACGGCCATCTTCAAACGTTTGAATTTGAAGTTGAAAATGATATTTTTGCCAATTTCTCAACTGGCAATACTGAATTATAGGATTAATAGGATTATTCTTTAACAAGGTAGGACTGTTTATAGGTTCAATCTATTTTTGGGCTTTATTTTAATACATTTTAAAAATATAACTTAAAAAAATGCTATTGGAGCTTTAACATGATACATTTGTCATATATATTGTATGATAACAATAAGAGAATACTTGTCGAAACATCGTGCTATATGTGTATAAACCAGTGATTGTTTTCCATAGTGTTTTTCAATGTGCTCAGTCACTAAATGCCACGCAAGGATTATGATATAATTTGTTTTTTTTACAGGCATGTCCCGTTGGACCAGAACATAATATATTAGAACCAAGTGCTGAACAATGTCAGAGATTATGGTTAGAACAACCTATTTTATCATTATGGGATGTAGAGGTGTTAAAATTTACAACTCATAAAGGCTGGAAGGTATGTGATCATTGAATTGTCTGTGATATTACTTCGGTGGAAGCTGACGTTAAATATAGCTATGATAATTAAGAGCTAATTTAAAGTTGCAAAAACTTTGTATTGGCTTAAATTTTTAAACAGGAGAATAACACATTCAAGGCAGAATGTTGTAAACCTACTCATTGTTTCATTAATAAGGGTAGAAATTTTCAGAAAGTTTCTTCTTTTTTTTTTCCTGCTTTTGTTTTTAAAAAAATTGATTTTTATGTACTAAATAATGTTTTCATTTGTGTTTTAGACTAAAGTACTGGATATGGTATATCCAGTCGAACATGGTGCTGAAGGTTTGTTACCTGCATTACAACGACTATGTAAAGAGGCAGCTGTTGCAGCAGAAGATCATCAATTGATTATAATGTCTGATAGAAAGGCTGGACCTGAATATCTACCTATCAGGTATAAACATTCTTCTTTATCCTTACTTAACTCATACCATGGTCTTCATCATAGTGCAGGTCTTAAACCACATTCACACCAGTAACAGATATAGAATCTATGGATGTTGGGGGGGGGAGGAGCCAAATCTAGGGTACCATCCATAATCCATCCCCACAACCCCTATGCCCCCCTTAAATCAGCGCTTGGTTCACATGTACATGATATAAAATGTCCCTGCTCAGTAAATTCAGAAAGTACCTTGGAGCAAAAGCATCAAATGTTACCGATGTAAATTATGATATCTGATAGAGTTTCTGGCATGTCTTGACATTATTTAAGCTACTCACATGACTCTCTGTAACTTTATTTTTCAGCTCTCTGTTAGCAGTTGGAGCCGTACATCATCATTTAATCAATGAGAAATTAAGAATGAAAGTTGGTCTGATTGTAGAAACTGGTGAAGCTAGGTAATGTATATATGAAAAAATTTCAATCACAACATTTTATTGTTTATGATTGATAAGTAGTCAAAGTATAGACTAGAAATATAACTTCCATAGCTATATGTGTTGAGAAATCAAAAGTTTGAACTCAACACAGCTGTTTTCCATTTCTACACATTGTTACATAGAACTACATGTATCTAATTGTGATGTTGTTTTATTTACAGAGAAGTTCATCATTTCTGCACCCTACTTGGATATGGTGCTGATGCCATTTGCCCATATTTGGTATTTGAGACTATCAGACGCCTGAGAGAACAAAATCTATTAGATCCACCATTGGCTGATGAAGAAATTTACATGAACTATAGAGCTGCTTGTGCTAGAGGTATCTCTAAAGTTATGGCTAAAATGGGAATCTCTACATTACACAGTTACAAGGTATTACGATTCTTGGGATGATTACTGATTGTTTTTAGTATAAGCTGATACAAACAAACAAAAACACATGACTATACAGTTTCCTTTACACTAAATTGTCTTTTAACAACCAATCAGTCTAGAACTCAAAATCCACCAGAATCAGTCTGTAAATGTTCAATTTTAAAGCTCCCATTTCTCAACAAAACACAGCACAATATACTGTTATGGACAATATGTTTGGTCTGTAAGTTCACATCATCTGAATACTGTCTTGTCTGCAAAGAAAATATGTCATCGTTGACACATGTGTATAAAGAATTTGGGTTTCCGTACTATCCCAACAACTAGTCTCTGTTCCAAATTAACAAGAAAGTGAAGGGAAAAAAACAATTGATATTTAAGTTAAATTTTCTTGGATTGTTTTGTCATTATCTAAATATTACAGTCTTGATGTTAAACATTTAAACAGTAAGATCATTTTATTTCTTGATACACAATGAATATATTTGTTATTAATACGTTTTGCTTTAATATTATATCTCCATTTTATTTTAGGGTGCTCAAATCTTTGAAGCATTAGGATTAAATACAGAAGTTATAGATCTATGCTTTGAAGGAACAGCATCTCGTATTGGTGGTGTATCATTTAACATCTTATCAGGAGAGGTATATATTCAGTTATAGTATTTTAAATCAATAGAAACCAGAAAATATCATGAGGTAACTCATTGATATACTGAAATTGTCTTTTCTGAATTTGTTTCAATTAATTTCAAAACCCCTCAAATCATTTAGATAAAAGATTGAATATTCTTGAACAGATTATCTTACATAGTAAAGACTTGAAATGTTTTGGTTACGGTAATGTTGTTTATGTTTTCTCTTGTTAACAGACAATAAAACGTCATGAGGTAGCCTATGGACGTAGAAATTGTGATAATATACTGGTTATGAATCCTGGATTTTATCATTGGAGAGATGGAGGAGAAAAACATATCAATGATCCTATGTCTATAGCTAATCTACAGGTAATAATAAGATAAGAGCAAGTTATTGTGAAGATTTTCACTTTGAAATTCAGTGGCGTGTTTCACAAAATTTTAACTAAGATAAATCCAAATTTTAGTAATTTGATTGGATAATATTAGATTGATTTTAGTGCTTAGCCAATCAAAATTGAAGTATCTACTAAACTTTGGATTTTATCTTTGGTTAAGATTTCTATACATTTGATGGGCATTTGTTGAAATACGAAAAAAAAAAATGTTACAGATCTTGATAATATGAGGAATCTTTACTGATGATTATAAATAGTATCTTTATATTTTTTTAGGAAGCTGCCAAGAATAACAGTAAAGATGCGTATGCTAGATTTAGTCAGACAGCATGGGAAAGCACAAAGAAATGTTCTTTACGTGGTCAGTTAGATTTTAATAACTCTGATAAACCTCTTGATATCTCTGAAGTTGAAGAAGCTAAATTTATAGTTAGAAGATTCTGTACAGGTGAGTTATATGTTTGATGCCATCTTCTACAGTCCCACATATACAAGGATATAAAACCTAAAGCACATCTCCTGTAACAGACAATTTTATACATTAATGGATGGTTAGTTGACAGAGTGCTCTAGATGTGCCTTTTATATCACAAAGTCTGTTATAGATATCAATGTTATGGTTTTCCAGTTTCTCTGATTATCTTAAGAAACCTATGCTTAAGCAAATTATTAAAATTCTTAGAATACTGTTTGTTTGTCCCAAAATGACAATTCTGTAATTTTAACATTGTTCATGTTTGTAATTTTAATGTCTGAATTTAGCATTAAATGTTTGTGTTCACTTGTCCTGTCATAGTTAACACTGTTTAGTATTTGTATTTATTTGTAGGTGCTATGAGTTTTGGTAGTATATCTCTAGAAGCACATTCAACTTTAGCTATAGCCATGAATAGAATTGGTGGTAAATCTAATACTGGAGAAGGTGGTGAGAATCCAGAACGTTATCTCAACGAAGATTCAGAATTCAACGCTCGTTCTAAAATAAAACAGGTAATATTTTCATGATGAGTTGATACTAATCACACCAAAAGTTAAAAGGAGGTGCCAAATGATTCGTACCTGGGAAGTGGAGATCAAAATTGTGTGATGAAAAGGGTGTCATTTACACTGAGAAAAAAGTCTGCAAGATACATACCTGAAACCTAGTATTACGGTACTCAGTGTGTTGGTACGAAACCTTTGAAGATGAATGATTTTATATGCCTAGTGATGATATATTTTGTAGGTTGCATCAGGTAGATTTGGTGTAACAAGTTCATATCTAACACATGCTGATGAACTACAGATTAAAATGGCACAAGGTGCTAAACCTGGTGAAGGTGGTGAATTACCTGGTTATAAGGTAAGACCGTTTTAACAAAAGAATTTCTTTGTTTGTTGACAAAAACTTAATTGATTGATAGAAGAGATGGAAACCTGAAATGGTAGACCCATTTTATTTAAACAACTACTTTAACAGACACAGACATTTTAACTACTAAAATAATTGTGTCTTTACTGTAACATGATAGTCAGTAACACTGCGAATAAACAGTCAGTAAAAGTGATAGCAAGCCCGAATCTTCATTTTTTCTAGTTATCTGCATGGATTCATTGATGCCTCCCTACAGAGTATAATAAAATTATTGTCTGATTATATACAGAGATTTGAATTAGAAAATAAGTCATAATAACTTATCTTTTTATAAATGAAGTAACTAAACGTACTTTCATTGGGAAAAAAGTAGTCAAATTAATGAAAATATGGCTTAGTTTGCTTGAATGACAAGTCGCTTGAAATAATATGCATTAAAAAATTGGTTTTATGTAATATTTACCTATTTTCAACAAAATTAAAAATCGTTACGGGAAATTTCATATTTCCAACTGGTGACCGAAAATAGCCTACGAAAAATTTTAATTCTGTAAACCTGTTCTAAATTTATTTAGAGCTAACACTTTGAACCCTACTTTATCAAATGAATATAAAAAATAAACAATTAACCATATTTTAAATTTGGTCTTTTGTGATTTCCAATTTCTACCGATTTTGATAATGACCCTTATATAAAAAGTAAACAAAATAATTGTGTCTTGTCTACAGTCTACATATCTATGGTAATATCATGTTTATAGTTCTGTTCATTGATTCTTAATTTTCTTTGCTTTATTAAAGGTAACAAAAGATATAGCTAAAACCCGTCATTCTATACCTGGTGTAGGTTTAATCAGTCCCCCACCACATCATGACATTTACTCTATTGAAGATTTAGCTGAGGTAAGAGGTTAAACATAAGATTATATCCTTATTTAATATTTTTTTTATCTGGAGGAAAAAAACTCTTCATATGACTAATATACAGTATGTTAAAAAGCTTATTTTTGTATATTTGTAGTTGATATATGATTTGAAGGCTGCTAATCCTGAAGCTAGAATCAGTGTCAAGTTGGTCTCTGAGATGGGTGTAGGAATAGTTGCATCTGGTGTAGCTAAGGTATAGTATAGTTTACACCTTTCTCACTTCAAAAACAATCTCCGGTATAATGAGTGGATACCTAATTTATGAAATACACATAAAGTTACTCCTGCAAATGGTGACCATTGAGTAAAAACAATGGAGAACAGTGGGTGAAAAAACTAAATATACCATCTCAATCAATCAACAAGTCTGGCAAACCACAATACTGTAAAACCATAATTTAATGTATCATGAAATAATGCAACTTGAAATATGATTGACTGCAACACATATTAAAATTAATGTACCATTGTGTCCTAAGTTTTATAATTATCACTGGGTGACCTTATTTTACGGAATATACGCTAGTTTAAATATCAGATAAAAACTCAATTGTTTTGTTAGCGAAGACATTAATCTGATGTGGATCTTACCTATCTATTGTTAGAATATTGAAACACATGGAGCATTTTCTTCAATTTCTTCTTTTACAGTAGTCCATCACAAAATTTAAAGATGGTTTTAAAAATTGAATTATTTTAATAATATATAAATATTTATTTAAAGGGTAAAGCTGAACATATTACTATATCTGGACATGATGGGGGTACTGGTGCTAGTAGTTGGACTGGTATTAAAAATGCTGGTTTACCCTGGGAACTGGGTATATCTGAAACTCATCAGACTTTGGTATTAAATAATCTCCGTTCTAGAGTTGTACTACAGGCAGATGGACAAATTAGATCTGGTGAGTAACTTCATGTAAAGATAAATTGGTTCTAGTGACCCCATATCTGGATTCTCTTTTGTAATTAAGGGGGTTAGTACATGTGCGCTGTATCATAAAGCCTGTCATTGAGTTGTACTTGAGGAGTTTGAGGAGTAGAGTAGCCTGTTTCCTCCCAGTGATAAAGACACCTACATGCAAGCGAATTATTGAAATCAAATTAAGAACCATATGTTAGTCCCCAAATGACCTAGTTTGTGTCGAGTAGATGTTAAACCCCACTTTTCTCTCTCTCTTTTGTAATTTTCGTCACAAATAAAACAAAACAGATTTCTAAATCGTCAAATTGTAAACGACCAGGGTCTGAATGTGGATGAGATTAAATAAAATGTTGTGGTTGATATAATACTTATTATAGAAATTGTCTATTTTTATAGGTAGAGATATTGTAATGGCAGCATTATTAGGAGCAGATGAGTTTGGTTTTAGTACTGCACCATTGATAACTATTGGTTGTACTATGATGAGAAAATGTCATCTAAATACATGTCCAGTTGGTGTAGCCACACAGGTTAGCTTATCTTATATTATGATACTGTCTGATGGTGTACACAACCGTTTATTATTTGGATAATTACAAACCTTATGTCAGAAGTTTCGGATGAAACTGTTTAAAAATCACACCCCAGAAAAAAAATTGTTAAAAAATTGACTCTAGGATGACAATAGTTTTAAAAGATAAATTAAGATATTGATTTTTTAACAGGATCCAGTTTTAAGAAAGAAGTTTGCTGGTAAACCAGAATATGTTGTTAATTATCTTTTCCTTATAGCAGAAGAGGTAAGTACTATTGAATTAAGATATGCAGCAAATACTATGATGTATATTCTTAAGATATGCTTACAATTGTGTTAACAAAAAACTAGATATATCACATTAGACAATAACACTGTTGGGAGTCATATTGACCTCCTAATTATGTTGAAACCAGGGGGTATGTGTATAATGACTATTATTTTTTACATCATAGGTAAGAGAAGTTTTAGCCAAGATGGGATTTAGAAGCCTGCAGGAAGCAATAGGACGTACAGATAAATTAAAATTTGATCCTGATTCTCAAAACCCAAAAGCTAAACTGCTTGACCTCTCAAAAATCTTAACCAATGCCCTAGACATTCGACCAAAAGTCAATATAGTTGGTGGAAGTGTAAGACAGATCTTTGATACAGAGAAGAGGTTGGACAATGCTGTTATTGCTAAATCTGTAGAAGTCTTGGAAGGTAGACAAAAGCAAGTTGTCATGGATTTGAAAATAACTAATGAGGATAGAGCTTTTGCTTCAACCCTGAGTTGGCAGGTCTCAAGGTACTTCTTCTTATTTTCCTACCAGTAAAACCAGAGCCATTTTGCTTTCCACAATTTTTATGATATATTTAATTAAGATTTTGTACACTGCTGATTTTCAGAAATATTTTAGTTTAAGCTTTGAGGTTAAGCATTACTGTTTTGAGACGATTAGGAGTTCAAAAGGCCTAAAAGCTTATTAGTTTGTATTAGAACATTATGAAGATAGATGCAAAGAAAATCTTATCTGTTTTTTTATTAGGAGATTTGTTGAAGATGGTTTACCAGAGAAAAGTATTATTATTAATCTAACGGGTTCTGGTGGTCAGAGTTTCTGTGCATTTATGGCTAGGGGTATCCATGTTACTCTCGAAGGAGATGCCAATGATTATGTAGGCAAGGTATGTTTACAATAATATATTTAATACTTGGTATCTGTGCGTCATTTGTTTCTTTTGGAAAAGATCAAATTCTCCACAGCTTAACTTGAGCTTAAATATGTTCCAATTGATGATTTAACATTTGATTAAGAAAGCAAATTAAAAATATTTATGGCTCGGTTTCTTTCGGATATAAAAGAGGCCCATTATGTTTTTTTTACATTTCCTGTTTATATCATCTGTAAAGGATACCAATTGTCCATAGATTTTCATTTCATGATATCTTTGTAAATACTGAATAGAATTGTTGATTTTTTAGGGTTTGTCAGGAGGAGAAATAATTATATTCCCACCTAAAGAGATGCCAGCTGATTTTAAATCTGAGAATAATATTATTGTGGGTAATGTTTGTCTGTATGGAGCAACTTCTGGTAAAGCTTTCTTCCGTGGTCAAACAGCTGAACGATTCTCAGTTAGAAACTCAGGTGCTACTGCAGTCTGTGAGGTATGTCATGATTGTATATCTTGAATGAAACTCAAGTACTGTGGACTCGTGTCGCTGAATCTCACAAGATGCCTGGTTCCCACTTGTTCATGATAATGCCTTTGTTCAAGATAATGCCTTTGTGGCTGATATCGAAAATATTGAATAAAATTTATACTGGATTGAGTCATCCACATGGCAGATGGAATTCAAAGAAGAACAAGCATAAACATTGCAAGTCTTACTGTTGCTTACTTCCATAGTAAATATGATGGTAATTTTTACAGTTATATATGGAACAGCCTACTTGTTATGAAAGCAATTAACTGAGTTTATATGTTATATTGTTATGTTTATTTAAAGGGTTGTGGTGATCATGGTTGTGAATATATGACTGGAGGAAGAGTAGTTGTTCTTGGTTTAACGGGTCGTAACTTTGCTGCGGGTATGTCTGGTGGATTGGCTTATACCTATGATAAGTAAGTTTCCATAGATCTAACTCCTGTTGTATGGAAAAAAAATATTTTTAGTCCAAAGTACATAGAGAAATAATTTTATAGTCATTTCCTGACAGAAGGAAAATTTATATCAAATAATTTTCTGATCATGAATTTTATGAAGGGATACTGCAAAAATATTTATTTTCATATTAATTCTTTGTTTTAGATTGAAGCTGTTCCATCAAAGATGTAATCAGGAATCTGTGGCACTGGAACCACTAGAGTTGGAGGAAGATGTGACTTTTGTATATGATTTGATCAAAGAATTCCAAGAAAAGACTAAATCAGAATTGGCACTGAATATACTCAACAATTGGGCAGAGGAAAAACAGCATTTTATCAAGGTTTGTAAAATATTAAAAAGATATGTTAGACAAAAACACAGCGTACTCGAAAAACTCATTTATGTGCAATAAAATTCACTCTTTGAAAAGAGAACAGTAAAGAGCAGTTCAGAGAAACTGTAGTGGATTTTGCAATTAAAGGATACATAAGTCTGAAATCTTTTGATGTTTTTTTACAGGTGTTCCCACATGAATATAGAAGAGCTTTAAAAGAAATAGCAGATGAGGAAAAAGCAGCCCAGGAAATTGGAACAAAGACAACTGATAATAATGTTAAAAAGGTAGACTCACACTTTAGGGCACAAAATAACTGTGCTTCTTATCAATTGATATAGGATGTTCAAATTTAGTGAATGTATTACAGAATTCTGTGTAGGCTAAACTGAAATAAGCAATTACATTGGTCAAGACTTTAGAACACAATAACCCTGTTCCATTTTCTTGAGGTAGAATTTACAAATTATGTAGAGGTTTTGATTGTATAGAGATTGATTGAGACTTTGTAACATGATAACTTTGATATAGTTTCATTTCACCAATACCTTAGCTAAGTTCCCTGAAGAGCGTGTTTGTTATTTCAAATAATCTAACTGATGTTTATTTATTTTTTTAGAGTAATGAAAATGTTCAAGATATTGAAGAAACTATACCTGATGATACACAAAATCAGAAGAACATTGATAAAGTTCTTGATAAAACTAGGTAGGCTCCTTCTTCATCATATTTTATACTTTCATACAAATCTACTGTAAGATTTAAATTAATGTTTGTTAGTTAATTGAAATAAAATTGTTGATTATCTTGTATGAAAAGTTAATTATATGTGTTTTGCAGGGGGTTTGTTAAATACAACCGAGCAACATATCAGTATCGAGATCCAGCTAAACGGCAACAGGATTGGAATGAAATCTTTAATCATAAACAAGTGAAAGAAGGTCTTAGGATGCAAGCTGCAAGGTATAAACATTAATTTGAAATCTGCATGTAAATGTATTGGTATAAACTTAGACAACGATAACTCTCCTATAGTTAGCTATGTAAACATTTATCAATTCTAACTCGAAACATTTTATGCTCTTTAATTCGAAATATTTTATGAAGTTGATATATTTGTACTTGATTATGGTATTACAGGTGTATGGATTGTGGTGTACCATTTTGTCAATCTGATCATGGATGTCCTCTCAGTAATATTATACCCAAATGGAATGATCTGGTCTTTCATGTAAGTAATCAACACTCGACCATTGAAATATATATGATATGATACAGAATTTACAAAATTCCATGTTAAATATTATGATTATATTAGAGGTAATCAGGTTTTATCATTTTTTTCTCCAATCCTTATTTGGAGAAAAATAAAAAAGCAATTTGTTAGAATAGTATTTGGAAATAACCGTTGACAAAATTTGATCTATATAAGCTTACATGGTTGTCTTTATATTACAGAACAAATGGAGAGAGGCATTAGATCAGTTGGAACAAACTAATAACTTCCCTGAATTCACAGGTCGTGTTTGTCCTGCTCCTTGTGAGGTATATAAACAGTTCTTATTCTTTATATAAAATCTGTTGACTTAAAACAACATAATCAAATATTTGAGAATGGCGAAATATGAATGGTCATAACGTAATGAGAAATTTTAAATTTATGTTTTAGGGTGCATGTGTGTTGGGCATTAATCAACCTGCTGTAACTATTAAAAACATAGAAAATACAATTATTGATACTGCTTTTGAGAATGGGTGGATGGTACCAAGACCACCTGCAGAACGTACGGGTAAAAAAATAGCTGTAGTTGGTAGTGGACCCTCTGGTTTAGCTGCTGCTGCACAACTAAATAAGGTAAAATTATGATAAACATGTTTAATCAATTTTATCTTGCATTAATGCATTTCACCATTGGTTTTGTCTGTTTGTTTATAAACACTTTCTACCCAAATATTTCCAACTTATTTGTCATAAATCACTCTGATATTGGGTGCTGAATAAAATCTTGCACACTAAATTCTTTTTATCCAGTGGATTATATGTGATATTAAAGAGACTAGTTTGAGATCCTCTTTCAGCTATTGGTAAAGATAGATTTTATGTTAATATAGTATAAACGATTATTATTATAGGCTGGTCATACAGTAACAGTATATGAGAGAAATGATAGAGTAGGAGGTTTATTAAGATATGGTATACCAACCATGAAACTTGGTAAAGATGTAAGTACAAAAACTTGAAGATTAAATTTACACCAATAACTAGTAAGCTTATTCATATTTTCATGTTGATAGTGGATGTGAGAAATAATAAAGGAAATCTATTTATTAATCCAAATTTATAAGTCTACAAAATTTATCATTTAACACATTGTAGAACATTGTTGGAATGTAAAACTATGAAAATATACTTTACCAGGTTGTAGAGAGAAGAGTAGATCTGTTAAATAAAGAAGGTATAGAATTTAAAACTAACTGTGAAATAGGTGTTACAATACCAACATCACAACTAGTGAAAGAGAATGATGCTGTTTTATTGACTCTTGGTGCTACATGGCCTAGAAATTTACCTATACCAGGTATATGATGTTATAATACATTTTAAACAGCTAATATTTATTATATTCTTACAATTCTACTCAATATCTTGAATAAAGTTGGTATTTTGTACACAAGCAGACTATAATAATAAATAATAATAATCGTTTTCTATAGCGCTGAACATTCAGTTAGTCTATAATGAGCCGATTAACAATCCTGGTTTGGACGCTGAGTTGTCTGAATCTTCATGTATATATGTTTGTGTATATGTATGTATGTAACTATTTGTAGGGTTGTCTGCCTAACTTTATGTGTTTTCTGACGATTCTTCGTTTTTCTCCCACTGCTAAAGACCCCAATATGCAAGGTATTTACTGAAATAACAGTTTGAAAGCTAACATAAGGTAATTTTTATTTACAGGTCATAATTTACAAGGAATTCATTTTGCCATGAGTTTTCTGGAGAGATGGCAGAAGAAGCAATCTGGTAATGATATAGAGTTATTAAATTTAGCAGCTAAAGATAAAGATATAATTATAATAGGTGGTGGAGATACAGGTTGTGACTGTATAGCTACATCCTTAAGACAGGTAAATATAATACTCTCTCCTACAGTAGACATACTTACAATGAAAAGTTAAAGAGCTAACTTGACGATTTAGGCCTTAAATGCTATATAAAATATTAATTAGACATTTATTAAATTGCCAATACCATCAAACAAATTTATGGCGGTACACATTTCAACATGCATTATGTAAGAATTACTTTATTCTGGGCAGAGCTATGGCTGTTGTAAGAAGGGTAAAGTCTTGATTGTCATTGCTACCTTGTTACGATAATAAACAAAGTCTTGATTATCCATTTTTAATTAAATTATTTACTTGCAATCCTTTTTAAATCATTTAAAACCATCAAATGGTCTGGAGAGTTGATGAGAGGCTTGGCATGTGAATAAATATCGAATTAACGATTTATCTAACATTTGAGACCACACGAAAGTTCTGCATTATGAGGCAGATTTAGATCTTACATAATGCATCTTTAATGGTCACAGCTTGGGCTAATTCATTAGTCAAAAAAAAATGTTGATTTACGTATGAAGGGGTATACTAAACCCTCAGTCTCATTTCCTTGAATTTTTTTTCCAAATTACATTTTGTACACAATTAAATACATAAGCCTAAATTTTATTAATGCTCATAAATGATTAATATTATTTTAGGGGGCCAAGAGTATTACTTCATTTGAGATTTTACCAGAACCACCAGCAAGTCGTGCTGATAGCAACCCCTGGCCAACATGGCCGAAAATATTCCGAGTTGACTATGGTCATGAGGAAGTGAAACTCAAGTTTGGACGAGATCCAAGAATCTTCAACATTAAAACTTCTGTGAGTATTGCTATCATCTTTTATAACAGCCAAACTGTAGATTATGGACAATGATCTAATGTTTTATGTATATTTAATGATGTATGGTTAAAGTTCCAATAGCATTTTTTTAAGTTATATTTTTAAAATTTATAAAAATAAAGCCCCAAAATAGATTGAACCTATAAACAGTCCTACCTTGTTAAAGAATAATCCTATTAATCCTATAATTCACTATTGCCAGTTGAGAAATTGGCAAAAATATCATTTTCAACTTCAAATTCAAACGTTTGAAGATGGCCGTCCATGGAGACGTATGGGAAAACAAGGGAGGTAATTGAGTAACTATTTCCTCAATCAACCAGTGTCGCCCTTTCTAACCCCCCAAAAATTTTGTCCATGATCGTATAATAGTGAGTTGACAACCTTTTGAGCAAAAAACATAGAATAATTATATTTTGACTTTCTTAGAAAAAGTGAAATTGGAACTTTAAAGAGATACATCATAGAACACAAAAGCACAGTGGCTGAGTGAGTACAACATTGGATCGCCAACATGTAGTTCCCGAGAAATTTCATAAGAATTATTCTTCATGGTTTCTCCATGTCAGTGGTGCAGGAGCGAGTGTCTGGCAAGAAACAACATATAATCATTCGGATAATATGAAAATTCAAGGTCACATAGGCATGCACATAAAAGATTCCATGGCAATTGGAATTTAATGTAAGAGTAGGTTGTAGCGCTGTTGTCTGGGCAACACTGTATGACATATGCCTTTTTTCCATTAGCCCAGTCAGAGCAGAACAGTAATAAGTTAAAGCTTTTATTTTATATAGAAAACTGCATTTTAAAATATGTTATACTCTGTTTATGATAGGAATTTCTTGATGATGGTAAAGGACATGTTTGTGGTGTTAAAACTGTTTTAGTTGAATGGAAGAAAGATGAAGCTGGTAGATGGCAAATGACTGATGTACCTGGTAAGGACGTATCACTTGTAACCTTCATCTCAAAATCATTTGTTTTTCCAAAAATTATTATTTGTTTCAAATTTTAAATAGAAATATTTGTATGGTATTACAAAGAAGTCACATCTGTTTATTTATGGTTATTTTAATTGTATTTCAGGAAGTGAAAAGACATATAAATGTGATATGATATTGTTAGCTATGGGTTTTCTTGGACCAGAACGTAAAATAGTTGAAGAATTGTCAATTGATTTAGACCCAAGAGGAAATCTTCAAACACCGAAAAATAAATATGCAACAAGTATTCCACAAGTCTATGCTGCTGGAGGTAATTTATATTTCATTACTGTCCAAGCAAATAATGGATCCTTAGACTTAGTTTTAGTATTTCAATACTCTAGATACTTGGACAAGAGTTGTAACCTTTTTTTATGATATATTAAAGAGGAAATATTGCTTTCATTAAAACATTTAACCATGGATTAGCGTGGTTAAATCTAAAATGTGACTAGTCTTGATGGTTGCCGGCTGAATGATGTTACGTAAATGGGTAGTTTGCCACCTGACTTCATTAGTTAAAATGTAAATAACACCAAAAATGAAAAGGGCAATAACCCAGTTCAGACAATACTAAAATGGTTATAACAAACAATTTAGGAACAATTTTGTATTATTCAACTATGTCATTGCATAAAATATTTTTGTGGATAGACCTCATTTTCTACATCTCATATGAATGTGTTTTATATTATCTTCAAATGTAATCTATCAAAACCGGAAATCAGAATTTCACCAATTTATTTAATTCCTCTTTATATATTTATACAGATTGTAGACGAGGCCAGTCATTAGTTGTATGGGCGATATCAGAGGGTCGACAAGCTGCTCGACAGATAGATCTAGATTTATGTGGTTCAACAAACTTAGCTGGACCTGGTGGTATTGTTAATGCTCCTTATTAACATCACATATCAACATCATGGAGAGAAGATTTCTCATTGACAAAAATGAGCAAAGTAAAAATCATGAAACTATTGAAATCCATTTCTGTTTGAGGCAAAACTTGAAAGATTTATATTAGTTTTAACTTCAAAATTTTGTTCTATGTGGTGTGACTAAAATATGAGAAATGTTTCATATAGGTCATCCACATATTGACCATTGATATCACAGCTTGTATTAAGTTAGATGTTCATTTAAAATTATGTTGGTGGAATCAAAATTATCATACAACTACATTTTCTTTCCATCCATTATGATAATGAAAAGGTTTTTGTCTATCTTTAAATCTGTAATTGTTTTTAAAGTAGAAATTGTTCAATGGATGCATTTGGCTGTGCTAAAAATTGGAATTGCTAGGGACTTGTATACCAGACATAAAATAGCTTTCAGATATTGGTTTAAAGTCACTGTCAGATTCATTCCACGGTCTATTAGCCAAGCTAACCTAACTATTCTTTGCTTGATAAAGATGAGAGAACCACTGCTGAAACGTCGCCAGAAATAAATCTTTCAAGTAACTTTTATTCCATATAATTGTGTCATGTGTTACTAACTATGCTTGTGCACCAAAACTAAAGGTAAAAAGTATAAATGGGATTACACTACAGGACATCATGATTTTTTCGAGGGTGTACTTGTCACCAGTGATCTTAAGCTAGAACTTTTAGATAAGGCAGTATTAGATGGTTCCAATGATGATTTCTTACCAACCTTGCATGCTACCGTGTGTCTATTACTGATCAAATGTATATTATTACCATAGAAACCTGGATTACAATTAATGATTTCTTTTATAACTTACCATAAATGTGTGCTCATCTTCCAATTGTACAAAACAATGAGTGCCATCTATGCACTGGTATTTACCAAAACATGACATTATTTTGTACTTTTATTTTGTAGATTTGCACAAATGAATACAATTATAGAAATTATATGCGAGAAATTTATAATATATAGAAAATTACTATAATTTGTTTTAACATGTGTAAGCTGTGATTTATAATATGAATTGTTTAATTGTTGATTGTTGTGGTGAAATAAACATATAATATTTACATATAGAAACATAGTTTAAACTAGAGATTATAATATATTCTATTATCGCTTTTAACACTTGCCATATATATATAACCAACAAGACCTTAGTATTTTGAGTTTATTTGATTTATTGACACTGAAGAATTTTGAATAAGAAAATATACATGTCTACACAAATCCTGTCAGAAAACTAATGTGCATGTACATCAGAAATTAAACAAGAGTTTAAAGAAAAATTATATATCCACTGAATTAAAACCAAAGTTTAATTGATAATGTTTTTGTTTTTAGCTGCCCACAATTCTGTATATTCCTGACCAGATTAAGAATTGTCAAATGATTAGATGTTTAGTGCTAACAATGATGAGTGCTGAGCTGAATCCTTGACTTGTTTTTCATGTCAATAATAATATATTCTGTTTTGTATTATTTTAAAATTTTGTTTATCTACTACTATTTAATAAGAGTATAAGTACATATTATGTTAATGATATATTGCCTTGTGGCAGCTGAGAGAAATGCTCAAAATAAGTACATTGTTAGATGTTAGAGTCTGCTGATATGTGAGAGGTATAAAAAATTATTATGTTTTAAACTCTTAGGAAATGTATTCAGAGCCTTTCTTCGTAATCTGTTGAAATATTTTACCACCAAGTATTTAATTCTTAAAATATTGTGTTCTCATAGTATCTGCTTTAATATATTATGTTGATGTTTTACCACAAGTAAGTCTTCTTGTTATGGAAATTACTGATTTGTTTTGTTTTATGAATCATTATATAAATTGATATACTAATCTGATCATTTGTGTCTTCTTTGTACCCGTCGGGGAGTGACCGAATGGTTAGCGCATGCACGCTGTATCATAAGATCCGTCATTGAGTCGACTGGTTTGATTCCCAGGTAGATCAGGACAAGGAGTAGGGTCGCCTGTCCAACTTTGTGGGTTTTCTCCGGTTCCTGCCACTGCTAAAGATCCCTATGGGCAAGCAAATTATTGCATTAAAATGATCCATATGTTAGTCCCGAAATGAGCTAGTTTGTGTCGAGTGGACATTAAAAGAGCTAAATCGCTAATATTTGTGATCTAGAAATTGACGCCAATGGGTCGCAACGTATATAATAATATAATCTAGATGTATAAAAACTGATTGACTTTCAATCGTTTATGATTTTACACTAATTTCAAATCAGTTTTGTTCGGCGAAATACGCCAGAAGTCTAAATCAAATAGCAATCTGGAGTGTCTGGTTATTCCAGTCTATTGTGCATGCTCTCACCCATTTGGTATGACTTGTGGAATGTCTAGCCTCGTTCTTTGAGTCCCTTGTTACAAGTGGTGCTGAAACGCATTATGGTACAGGATTCGTGTATCAATGGAAAAATGTTGATTTTGTCTTAAATATTGAATATCAGAAGCCCATCGTTTCCTTGTAAGATCTCAAACCAGGCCCGTATCTAGACACCATTAAGCGGGGGGGCATTACCTTTTGGTAGGGGGGGGCGAACATTTTGAGGAAATTTTCGGAAAGGTCATTCTAACAGACTGTTGTAATCATCATGCTATGTAGTTACCTAGGCGTCTAATAAGCATTTTAAGATAAGTATTCAAACAAAAAAAAATTAGCTTTTTTAGGTTAATATAAGGTACTGTGTATACTTTAATGATTGTTAGCAATTTCTGAGCGAGGGGGGGGCCCCGTCTCAAACATTAATGTGAATTAAGATCGACTAATAATCCGCGTTTTCAATAAAGAAGACTTAGGATTATACTGAGATTGAGTTTCTCTTTCTCTTTGTACGGATATGCTTGAAGTTGTGAGATGTAGGTTGTAATGAAATTATATGCTAAGTTTCACATCACTCATGATCAGTCAGAAGAATAAAGTTATTGTGCTCCAAGTCTCAATTAATCTCTGCTAAGCATAAGCACAAAATCATCATCATCGAACTCAGTCAAGATGACCAACCAAAGGAATGTTTATGTCAAGGTTGAACATTTTACCTTGCACTTAGTCAAGGTATTGATGTTGTGAAACTATACACAAGGTTTCAGCAATCTCACTCAATTAGAATGCCCCAAAGCATGAGATTTCTGCGTATTGTGTCTTGTCCATAGTTTTGGTTTGTGTAATTATGTGTGGTGCAGTTCCCCTACACTAACTATTACACAGAAAATGCTCATCAACAAACTCCTTCAAGGCATAGATTCAAGATTATCTTGTCCGAAAGCATCGACCAATGAAATTGATTAGCTCTGCCTAGTTTTAGCTTGAAAATGTTAATCAATGATCTCGGTCAAGACATTCACCTAATGAACATCTACATCAGTTTAAACATCCTACCTCAATTAAAAGCAGAGTTGTTATGTTCCAAAGTCTTGACTAATCAAATTGTTTATCGCTCCTTAGCCTAAGCAGACAATTTGCACCATCGAACTTAGTCAAGGTAATGATATAATGATTCTATTTTCAGGGTTTCATCGCTCTCACTTTTTTACAATAAGCCAGCAGTGTCAATAGAGTGGCTATTTCGAGTAACTGGTTATTCCAGTCTACATATGCCGTTTGATTTGGTGCATTGCTACTAGCCTCGTTCCTTGAGTCTCTTGCTAGAACTGGGGCTGAAACGCATTGTGCGATTCGTGTACCAATGGTAAAATGTTTATTTTGTCTTAAATATTGGATATCAGAAGCCCATCTTTTTCAGGTAAGATCACAGCATCAATGTTGACAAATAATTCGTGTTTTCAATGTTGAAGAATTTGGATGATAGGCCTATTGAGTTAGAAACTTAGCCCCTTTAAGATTTTAACACCAATGCCACCTGTTAATTTAATAATAGCTGCAAAGGACAAAATACACTGATTCAAATAGCAAGAATTGTTTTATCACAGTTCATTTATTGTATACATTGATCATAATACAGGACGGAACACTTTGCAAACCCTCACAAATTTTACTACACCAATCTTCCAATACATAATTAAATTTTAAGCTGGTATCAAATGTATGCAGTTAGTATTTTTGATTATAATTAACAGGCAAGGCAATAAAACTAAAGATGGATTGAACTTTGCATATTAAGTAACAGACTACTAACATGAGTTTCCGCTTTGGAAAATACTCCCTTAGACCTCCTTCTTAACAATCCATATTTAATAAACAAGGATACAATTTTGAGGAATAAGGAATCATCATTTTGAAGAATCGTATGATTGCTAAGATGGCGATATTATCATTGTGGCAGCTAGTGTGGCACTAAATGGATGATTAAAATACCTATAACAGAATGCATACTTTTGGATTAAGTATGAGTAGAAAAAAGCTATCCTATTGGCTTGCTACCTTTTAAATATACATTATGTGAATTTAAATTTTTGGAACTAATAATGGTGCATCTGAAAACAACATTTTTAACACAATGGGAATGACAAATAAAGTACATAGACTTTTTTAGTTACTACATAAAGACAAATTCTTAAACACTGTCCCCTTTTTTTTTACAATAAGCACAAGCAATGGATATTAATTTCAAAAATAATGATATAATCAATTGATGGGCAACATCCATGTCTGAAGGGTACTTATTTCAATATATCAATTATATTTCATCATAAGACAACAACAATTATATATAGAGTTTTCTTTGCCTAATGAAATACTCTTTCACAAATAATGGTATGATGGAATGCTGTTCATATTAATAATAATTATCATTTTGTTGACATGATTAAATATTCGAACATGGGACGTAACTCTGTAATAAATATAAACAGTTAAACAAATAATGTGCTAGAAATACTGACTAATCAATTACATATAATTAGAATAGAAGATGTGTAAAAGCATCATTCAAATATAACTAACATATAATTTAAAATAAAGAAATAACAGATCTTCAATATTACCATTAAAAAAGTAAATATTATTGATTGTGCATTATGCAATTTCCTAAAATATCTTCTTTGGAGAAGTTTGTCACAATTATTTTTAAGAAGGATACAACCATGAAATCGGAATTTAGTTTTTCCTACTTAATGAATATTACCAAAAAATTCACCCCTTTATGAAAGAAGTTTTCGGATGGATATTTATTTCATTTTTGAAATACAATAATATAGAGACTTAATTCGTAATTTAGGACCCTGTGGAATACCTTTAAATTTAGGACATATTTGATCTGAATTCATATGGTATTTGTTATCTTAAGAGTTCAGTATCATTTGATCGTATAGGATTTCAAATTTGACCAGAAACCAAACTGAATTTTAAAAATAATCTGGATTGATGGTCAAATTCTAATTTCAAATGAAAAGAAATAAACATTGCATAATGAGAATAGATTTAGACTCCCACATATTATTTTGTATTATTAAACACAGCCTAAAACAAGAATGAGATCGATAAATCTTTCATTCACTTAGGAAAATACATTATAGGAAAATATGGACCATAAATGAATATGGATCTCTATTATCAGTTAGTGACTAAGAATAGAATAGAATATGATTTCTACCATTTGTTTTACAGATACATGCCTTTAAAAATCAGTGGTTTACAAACAACCTAGTATCAAACTATTTTTTTATAAAGATACTTGGTCTACAAAGTTATTGAATGTTGAGAGTCAATGTAAAGATATCTATTGGTCTTGTCTATCTGTTTTATCTATGCACTATCCATTAAATCTAATAAATCATCGCCTTTATTACCACCATCATCCCCTTCATCGACAGATAGTTCACCCATTATACGGCTTAATTCAGCATTCTTAGATTTCTGGAAAAACAAGAAGTAAAATTTCATTATTGCCATTTCACTTTTGCTATCTTAAATTTCTAATCCACATTTCTAATAATAATTGATGAGATAAGATAAATGGATCTCTTGTCAATCTTGTTTGATAGGTGGTATACTTTAACCTTGAAATCAGATCACGATGGTCACATATGAGAAAATACTCTCCAGATCAGTTCTCTTAAACACAAAAGTAAGGTTGCCAGGCAAATAAATATACAACAAAAACAGCTAAGTAGTCTGAGCTGTCCATACTTATTGTTTTGTATGTGATGGGAGCATTATGAGTATCAGCAATAATCCATAAAGTAATGTGTATAAATTTCTAGTCATCAGATAATAGGGTATACAAGATTTTTCAAAGGGCCATAATACTGACAGTAATTATTGGAAATTGTTGAAAATCCAAGCTTCCTCATTTAATAAACATGTACTCTGATTATTTAACCTTTTAATTAAGAAAAAAACAAAAAAAAAAAGGCATCAAAATTTTTTTTCCAAATTGATCATGGGCGATAACACCTCAGTAATTACAGTTACTATCAGACAGGGTACACTAGTGATCAACCAGTGTGATATATGACAATGCATCGACAAGACCAATAATAATATATTATTTATTTTACTTGTGTCAGTAAATATCCAGCAAACAATCATGCCAAAATCTCAGTAGCATTATGGCTCACCATCCTTTTCATTGCGCCTCAGTATATAATCGAAAATGTAATAAATATTTATATACTACAAAAGAACTTTTGATTTAAAAACTCAAAATCAAAATTCATTCACAGTTTGCCTTGAAAAGCATCCAGTACAATAAGTTCACTTATTCATGAATGAAAAAATTAAAGGTCAAAGATATCAAACAATCTTAATTATTATCGGTCGAAACGCCTATTGTTTTCATAATTGTTTTCAGTTTTTATGCTACTATTGATTTTGTTCAAATTATTATTATTTCTTTTTCCATTGCGATTTTGGAAAAAGTACATTTTCTACTTAATGAACAGGAAGTGATGTCATCGACGAAAATACATCAATATTAGACGTCAACTATTGACTCCCTACAGACATAATATAACTTTCCTCAGAAAATGTATATATTGCGGAATCAATCTATAAATGTTTCCACAATCCATGAATTCAAGACAACTAAAATTTAACCGTAGTGCTTGAAGGAGCCATCATGTATATATATTTCAGTCAATCAAGCATTTAATACTATTTGGAAGACTCTATTATCCTAGTACTGTATTTCTGATAATCTAATACAATAATGTACAGGAATACAATACTTGATAATACTCAAATACACAGATATACTGATATTACAAAGATTGTTATGTTTTGATTGTTTACTATGTAAAACAACTAGTTTTATGTTAAACTACTCAGGCTCAAAAATATAACCAACCATTATAGGCTTTGCATCATTCACAATAGGCTGATATGTTGTGTAAAATGTATGTTTACAATTTCATCTGGGCACCTATAGATCAGATTTTTGGAATAAACATAACGCTAACGCTACAATATACGTCCACATTCCTGCTTTGATTGATATGGTACTTTGTCAAGAAGGCTAGGCGTTTGGTTTGTTTAGCGTTGAGGGTCGTGCCTCAACATCAGTAGTTGCCGTCCTTAGAGTATAAGGAATAAGTATACCAAGATAATCCATTCAGAATTGTGCCTTCCTAACGCTAAAGGCAAAAAGTGGGCGTGGCCCTGCCCCTGGGGGTCAGGACATTCATCAAAATCAATAGTGGACGCCCTCAGGCTATAAGGAATACAAGTACCAAGCTGCTTCATTCAGAATTGCGGCCTGTAAACGACAAACACAAAAATTGGGCGTGTCTTGCCTGTGGGAGTCGGGACATGCAGTTGACGTCCTTAGCCTATAAGGAATACATATCCCAAGTTTAAAGACGATCCATTAAGAATCGTGGCCTGTAGACAACACACACAGACACGAAGTAAAAATGGGCATGGCTCTGCCCCTGGGGGTTAGGAAATCACCAAAAACAATACGGGTCATCTTTAGGGTATAATAAGGAATAGGTATGTAAAGTTTTAAAAGGATCTGTTAAGAATTGCATCCTGTAGGCGAACACACGACACAAAAGCATTGGGTGTGGCTCTGTCCCAGGGGGTCCGACATGCACCAAAAATAATAGTGGTCAGCCTTAGGGTATAAGGAATAAGTATAAAAAAAGTTTTCAAGACGATCGATTAAGAATTGTGGCCTGTAGCTGACACACAGACAGACAAAAAGAAAATGGGCGTGGCACTGTCCCTGGGGGTCGGGCATGCACCAAAAACAATAGAGATCTTCCTTAAGGTACCAAGAATGAGCATTCAAAGTTTCAAGATAATACATTAAGAAATGCAGCCTGTAGACGACAGACAAACAAATACAAGAAATGGGTGTTGCTGTCCCATGGGGATCAGGCATGCACCCAAAACAAAAGGGATCATCCTTAGGGTATAAGGAATAAGTATTTTAAGTTTCAAGATGACCAATTAAGAATTGTGGCCTGTAGACTCTGCCCCTGGGGGTTGGGCATGCACCCCAAATGATAGGAATGTTCCTTAGGGTACAAAGAATAAGCATTCAAAGTTTCAAGATGATACGTTAAGAAATGTGGCTTGTAGACGACAAACAAATAAATACAAGGAATGGGCGTGGCTCTGCCATTGGGGGTCGGGCATGCACCAAAAAACAATAGGGATCATCCTTAGGGTGTAAAGAGTAAGTATACAAAGTTTTAAGAAAATCCAGTTAGAATTGCGGCCTGTAGGCGACACACAGACACACAAAAAAAAAATAGGCGTGGCTCTGCCACTAGGGGTTGGGCATGCACCCCAAACGATAGGGATCATCCTTAGAGTATAAAGAGTAAGTATACCAAGTTTGAAGAAAATCCAGTAAGAATTGCGCCCTGTAGTCGACACACAAAAAGAAAATGGGCGTGGCTCTGCCCCTGGGGGTTGGGCATGCACCCCAAATGATAGGGATGTTCCTTAGGGTACAAAGAATGTGTATGCAAAGTTTCAAGATTATAAGTTAAGAAATGTGGCCTGTAGACGACAAACGAACAAATACTAGAAATGGGCGTGGCTATGCCCCTGGGGGTCGGGCATGCACCAAAAACAATAGGGATCTTCCTTGGGGTATATGGAATAAGTATACCAAGTATAAGGAATAAGTATACCAAGTTTGAAGAAAATCCAGTAAGAATTGCGCCCTGTAGGTGACACAAAGACACAAGAAAAGAAAATGGGCGTGGCTCTGCCCCTGGGGGTTGGGCATGCACCCCAAACGATAGGGATGTTTCTTAGGGTACAAAGAATGTGTATGCAAAGTTGCAAGATTATACGTTAACAAATGTGGCTTGTAGACGACAAACAAACAAATACTAGAAATGGGCGTGGCTATGCCCCTAGGGGTAGGGCATGCACCAAAAACAATAGGGATCTTCCTTGGGGTATAAGGAATAAGTATACCAAGTATAAGGAATAAGTATACCAAGTTTGAAGAAAATCCAGTAAGAATTGCGCCCTGTAGGCGACACAAAGACATAAGAAAAGAAAATGGGCGTGGCTCTGCCCCTGGGAGTCGGGCATGCACCCCAAATGATAGGGATGCTCCTTAGGGTACAAAGAATGTGTATGTAAAGTTTCAAGATTATAAATTAAGAAATGTGGCCTGTAGACGACAAACAAACAAATACTAGAAATGGGCGTGGCTCGGCCCCTGGGGGTCGGGCATGCCCCCAAAACAATAGGGATCTTCCTTGGGGTATAAGGAATAAGTATACCAAGTTTGAAGAAAATCCATGAAGAATTGCGCCCTGTAGGCGAACCACAGACACACACACACACACACACACACCCATACATACATACACAGACAGGGGCGACGGCATAATACGTTCACATTATGAATGTGGACGTATAAAAATGGTGAAACATTTCTGTATTCATTCATCTATTCAGTAATATTTTCACTGATCCATTTCTCCCGTAACAGACTTATATATTAATCTTTTAAATCTTTTAATATGAACCAAATGACAGACATATTTATTTTCTTTAATTCAATTTTATAAATACAGTATCGCTGGGGCTCTTACATCAACAGTGAAAAGGTGGCATATTACGGCCCATGCTCCCTGGTAACCTTACTGTAGATGTGAAAATTTTATGCCTCTCCCTTCAAACATTACCTTAAAATATAACAGTTTCATTTATGGTTCAAATTTATTTGAGGGTCCCTTTAATATTACTAACATTTTTTGGACAGTGGTGTGTCTTCCATCTCTTATTGGTTCATAACAACATGATCAAAGGTGGACCGTGGATTTCCTCCCATCCAAATGACAAGGTCCAGTTTCTTTGTTAGCTTGTGATGTGCAAATAGTAGCTTTCATCAGGTCTTCATTTTTTTGTAATAGTTTATGCCCCAACTGACAGACTATATTACTTTAATAAAAGTCAAAGAGTAAATATGAGTAGTTTCAAAAAATTCATTCTTTTATCTAAATACATATGAACAAGATTTAAGCCAGTTTTCTATCGTGGCCTGGTATATCATTAATATATTACAGTCATATTAATAAATTAATAACAAATTAGCTGGGGAGTGTTTCATTGATGACATCAATAACATTCACTAAAGGCTTGCCTACCATTTTTAGTATTACGCCTCAAAGTTTTACGTAATACTTTTATTTATGCATTTTATGTTTTAAAAAGTTAAGTGTGAATTACGTAAATACAACTAAGTTTCTTCTGATATTTTAGTCATTTGAACAGTTTAAACACAGACAATAGTTCATCCACACATCCTCGCTAATGGCATTCACTTTGATCGGATATAAAAAATGTGTATGCTTAATTGTTTTCCAATAATTCCATTTTACAGATGGGCGATATTTGTCGTATTGACATGAAAACATAATGTGTCCAAACTTGTACAGGATATGAGTAGGATAAAAGAATACAGACAGATATAGATATTGGGGTTGATGGTCCATGGCATTGCTTCCCTATACAACCACCCCCTAAAATCAATCATTTAAAGGAAATTTCCCTCAATGTTCATATCCTTCTTACTTAAAGTGCACTCCCTTTCTTATATGAATTGATTGGGTAAAAGAATATAGCAATGTCAAATTTATCGCATGTGTTGATTTGTGTTGTTAGACAACTATCTGTGTTCGTTTATCATTTTAGGTCAATAGATCAAGACAATGTTGACTGTTGAGATATAAGAGTTCAATAATCAAGGGTTTACACCAAAACTCAATATCAGTAAACAATCTAATATCCACTCAGTCTTTTTAAACAACCAAAAATCTCAAAAACTCTCACCTCTTGCTATAGGGTTCATGTCTACAGTTGGTTGAAAAAGTAAAACGAGTTTCAAAAATATCTATCAAAAAGGCTGATCTATATTGCAATTACGGTACCACTTTTATATGGCATGGACAATAGATAAATTGGATTTAATGCCCACTAATACACAAACTAGCTCATTTCAGGACTAAAACTTTGTATAATTTAATTTCAATAATTCTCTTGTGAGTCAGGGTCTCAATCGGTTGTAGTAAACCTGAATGAGAGAAAACCCACGAGGTTGAGCAAGCGACTCAACTGCTTGTCACGTACAAACTTGAAAATCAAAACCTTGCCACTTGACTCAATGACAGGCTTTATGATTTTAAGCATAAGCACTCCCACAGCCACCCATCGAAACAAAATTAGATAAAACCAACGGATAACATTGCATACATTTACAATTAAAAACACATAAAACATAGACATTAAATATACATATACATTAAAAACATGTAATACATTAAAAACATGTAATACATTAACATTAAAAACACATTTATAAGGAATACAATTCCTAGTTTATTATACATATGGCAATACGTTTTGACAAGTGTTCTCTTATCATTTACAGTGGTATTTTTGTTATTAAAGGGAAGGTTCATGAAAGCAAGACATTCTCAGGGAAACATTAATGTATATAAATCTAATAATTAAAAAGTTTTTCCCCACTGAAAATGTTATTCATACAGTTTTTTTAGAAGATAAAGATTGGTAATGAGCGCTGATATTGTGTTCACTTTTAAACATGTACCTTGAGAATAGTTTGTGGCTCAAAACGATTTTTTCAACTTTCTGATTAACAATTACAACTTTTTATTCTTTCTACGATTAAAGCTGAAAATGGTTGGAACGGCTTTTTTTTTTTTTTTAAATTTGCATCCTTAAAATTTCATCATGCGACATGCAAGTCTTCTACATAACAGGTATCCTAGAAATTGTTCGCAAACACAACCTGGTCACTGAACTTAAATTGGTCATTGTTATGAGCTGTACCTATGTTACGCAACCAAAGAATTGCTCTGTGTCTTTCCTTTTGTCTTTTGTTTAGGTGGTGAATTTCAATATCGGTCAGATTCCAATTTTTACAGGTCTTATTTAAACACCAAAAAGCTGCCTATTCAGGCATATATCATCTGTAAGGTTAGTGCACTCTGACGTCAACGATCTGCTGACATAACTATTCATCCTAGTTTTGATTGGTTGAGAAATATCAATGAAGTGACATTTATTAAATAGAATAAGCCTTTTTGATCTTTAACATTTAATATTTGTATAATTCTTCAACATACAAATATTTTTTACTAGTGTATTTATCATGACTTTGAAAAATATATTGCTTGAGTGAATATTCTTCCTAACCTTAAAATGAACGACAACAGGTCTAAAAGCGAGAGAGAGAGAGAGAAATGGGGTTTAACGTCCACTCAACACAACTAGGTCATTTCGGGACTAACATATGGTTTTTAATTTTTATTTCAATAATTCGCTTGCGCGAAGGGGTCTTTAGCAGTGGGAGGAAACCGGAGTGCCCGGAGGAAACCCACGAGGTTGAGAAGGCGCCCCTATCTCCATGCCACATACGCTCACACCAGGGCTCGAAACCACAGCCGCAAGCCAGAGGTGACCGGCCAGCTAGAGGTCGAAGCGCGGCACTCTAGACCACTAGGCCATCCCAACCCCCCAGGTCTAAAAGCACATATTCACGTAATGTAAGGGCTACATAATGTAACTTACTTTTTTTTTCTCTAAATTTGTAATTTTTGTTGAAAAACATGAATTGCAGGAGTTTGCACCATTTTTAATTAGTTTCACATTGTCTTGTGAGATATGTAAATTACAAATGGCGCTGGAAATAATAGAATACAGGAGTCGTGTCTGATTATAAAATGTTCATTAGGTATTAAATATTGGATATTAGGATCCCATAAATTCACAGTAACGTAACATCATCAATATTGATTGAAATGGACTCAAATTGAATTCCAATTCGTGTTCTTAATTTTGAATATTATGGATTATATTGAGTTTGAGGTTTAGACCCTTTAATGTGCTCAATAGGTAAAGGCCATTCAAATATTATATAACGGTACATTAATATGTACACGTAATATAAAAACTAAAAGGCCGCAAGAATGATAACCAATGATAATATCTAACCTTTCGTGTGCTCAAAGGCCATTCAAAGATTATATAACGGTACATGTAAAGTAAAAAGTAAAAGGCTGCAAGAATGATAACCAATGATAACATCTAACCCGTAGACATTTCTTTGTTATACTTATATCAAACCACATATACATTTTCAACTTATAGTCAAGATTTCTGAGTTCTGGAATCTAACAATTTCTCTCATACCATAAAAAGAAATAATAGCAGTAGTGTTTGATGATCATTGTTACAGAGTAGAAGACATTATATGGTGACATTCGTCTTAAGGGAAGAGAATTAAAAGGGAGTTATTATAAAGATAGCAAGGTCAAAGAAATGTAATATCAACACTCGTGTGTAGGCAGTTTGATAAAATTATACTTGTCATTAGAAACAACATAATTTCCCTTAAATAGATACTAAAAAAAAATTTAAAAAATTGCTTGCACAATGTAAATTAGGATGTCTATAAACTATTTTGAATAGGAAAATGCACACCTACACCATCCCGCCAAATGTTTTACAGGCTAAATAATTAAATGTCAACTATAAGTAACCAATTTCTATAGTTTAGTTTTTGTCATAATTATACGCAAATTTGGTATTCTAAAAAAAAAAAGTTTTTTCTTGCTGATGCAATGGAGATACTCCTTTAATAATTTTGCAGTTATGCTGGACTTTTTTTTAAAAAAAAAAAATTCAGTTTGGTTCTTTATTTCAAGAAACACCAAATCAACCAATTTTCTACCATGCAGATTTATATTGATATATTTGATATTATTTATATTGGACGTATGATAGCTATAATTCGTCCCCATAAGCCCAATTGGAGCAGAACAGTGGAATGTTAAACCCCATTTCATTTCTTTTCATTTGCTATATATGACATTAATTGCAAACTGGATTTCAAAACTGATATTTTATGCAAGTTAAAATACGATAATCAGTTCCAACCTCCTATGTTTACATTGTTAAGAGACAAAATCACCCATTCATGAAGTATTTATGTAATATCATAATGTGTTTCTAGTCAAATATTTGTCTGATGTGTGCTTTGTGAAATAGGGTTTTAAACTGTATCTTTTAATTTGGGCTATTAAATTTCAGTTGATAAAAAATCAGATAAACCATTTTAAGTTTATGTACAGAGCATTTCAACACATCTTTAATATACTGACCTTTGATGCATCTATTTTCACTACTTGAGATTCAGCTGTTTCTATGGGACGAATGGCAGCAGCTTTACTGAAAATATAATTACATTTGATTGAATTCATTGATGTACCAATATTTCCTATTTCCTACACCCACAAACATTTTTTTCTCCCAGCTATACTTCATCAGAATTTTACCTTCCTTTTTTTTACAGAAATACTTTTATCAATGTTACCAAATATAAATAAGAATACCTAAAAGGCAACTTTCTAAAAGGTTAAAATGAATTTGAAATGTTTTGATGATAACTTTAGCTTAAAAAACAACCAGAAAATTCTTCAGTCATTAAAACAAGAAAATTCTTCAGGTATCGAAGTAATCAATGTGAATAACAATGAAAAGTCAATGGATTAAGGGCTGTTACATCTAAAAATAAGGGGTAGGAATGTAACTTCATAAATTGCTGGTTGTGAACGTAACAGGATGTTTAAAACTGAATATTGTAAGTACAATGGTGGAGGTAAATTGTTCTTTTGTATGTAATCTCTTGAAAAACCTCTATTCGTTTGTTGATTGAGCCATGGTATTATTTCAAATTGCAACATCCTCATTAGAATCTGTTCTGTATTAAGCAGCCACGCAACAGAATTATGGACCAGACCTCTTTTAAGACAATTTTAGCGATTATCTGTGCTGACATCAAATAAATTTTACGTTTGGATGCATTGAGAGTAAACATCAATACACGCATCTGTAAATTGGCTGTCGTTTAAACAAAAGTTTTTTAATAATAATAATTAGTTTTCAGACATTTTTATCTATTTTGGCAATTGTACATCACTTATCTTAAAAGTTATCGACCCCAATGTGAGTGAATAAAAACAGTTTTTTGAACTAATGTAAATAAAATGAACATATGAACTATGACGTCTGAAAGAGATATGGTTATAGTAATAGTATCAATTATGTTCACAGATCAAACAGGTGTGACCATAGATATTAAAACAGAGTCAACAGAGATTATTGATATGACAAATTTTGATAACCTATAAGATAAAATGAAATGGGGTTTAGTATGAAGATGGGCATACCTCCTGTAATATGCTACAATGAGGCAAGTTTTGCCCTGACAGTGAGTTTCCGCCAAGTCTTCATAAAATCTCAAATATATCACTGGTTAGGTTCTCGTATGTGCATGCCAATGCAAACACTTAAAGATCCTCAGACAGTTGGACAGCATCAACCAATGAAATTGATTAGCTCTGTTTGGCTTCAGCTCGAAATGTTAATCATTGAACTCAGTCAAGACATTCACCTAACGAACATCTACATCAATTTTAAGCATTCTACCTCAATTAAAAGCAGAGCTGTTATGTTCCAAAGTCTTGACTAATCAAATTGCGTATCGCTCCTTAGCCTAAGCAGAAAATCCTAACTATCGAACTTAGTCATGGTAATGATATAATGAATCTATATTCTGAGTTTCATCGCTCTCACTTCATTATAACCAAAGTTATCATGCCCCAAAGCATCAACCAATCAGATTGCTTACCCCAAGCAGAAAATGTTCATCATCAAACTCCATCAAGGCATTCACCTAATGAACACCTACACCAAGTTTGAACATATTAGTTTAGTTAGAAGGAGAGTTATTGTGTTCCAAAGTCTCGGCCAATTAAATTGCTTATCACTCTGCTTACCCTAAACAGAAAATGTTCATTATCAAACTTAGTCAAGATATGGATGTAATGAAACTATACACCAAGTTTCATCACTCTGACTTAATTAGAACAAAAGTTATTGTGTCCCAAAGCATCAACCAATCAATTTGCTTATCTCTGCTTATCCTAAGCAGAAACTGCTCACCGTCGAACTTCATGAAGGCATTGACCAAATAAACACATATACCAAGTTTGAACATTTTAACCCAAATAGAAAGTGAGTTATTGTGTCAAAAAAGTGTGATGGACAGACGGACTGAACAACGGACGGACGGTAAGCCAGATGAAGCCATTTTAATAGTCCCCTGCTTTCTTCGAAAGCCAGGGGACAAAAAAAAGATAACCATTATATTATTCTGATGAATTTCTAGGAGCAATATCAGAATCTGTTTATCAATTTTTTCTAACACTATAGGGCCTACCTGACCCGAGATAACCCTAATGTTCAAAGTACATAAATACAGCTTGTTCACAGTACATAAATACAGTTAACTAGCCAATAGATAGGCTAATGTCCCCTGGCGCAATCCAAAATGATGCATATCAATATTTAACTGTATATATATCTTTTTGAAAACCAAATTACCTTTTTATACTTAGACTAAGCACAAAATGCTCATGATCCAACTTAGTCAAACACACTCAATTAGAATCAAAGCATAGATTATTCACCTTATGAACATTCTACCTCTATTAAAATACTCATGGTCAAACTTATGTCAGATTTTGATGTAGAGAAACTATACAAGAAGTGTCCTGTTTCATCGCTCTCACTCAATTAGAATCAAAGCATAGTTAATTCACCTATTGAAAATCAATACCTAGTTTAACCATTCTACCTCTATTAAAAGAAATTTTAATTGTGTAGCAAAGTCTTGACCAAATGAATTGCTATTTAACCAGCCTATGCAGTAGATTCAGATAATTGAGCTTATTCAAGGCATTACTGTAATGAAACAACACTTCGTTTCATCACTCTCAAACAGAGAGAGAGAAATGGCACTTATCAAATGTCCAATCAATACAAACTAGGTCATTTCGGGACTAATATACAATTTTCACTCCATTTCAATAATCTGCTTGCGCACAGAGGTCTTTAGCAGTGGGAGGAAACCAGAGGCTTTATGATACAGTGCGCATGTGCTAACCATTCAACCATTCACCCCCCCCCCCCCACACACACACACACACACTCTCAACCATTAGAATCTAAGCAAAAAATTTTCATTATCAAAGTTTCTACTTAGCTTTAACAGGAAATGTTTATTATCGAACTTGGTCAAGGTTCCATCTGATTAAAATACATATCTATATTTTGTCTTGTTTTTTTTCTATACTTTCGATGGCCTACATGTACATCTGAACGTTTCTAGTGATAGGTCGCGTCAGAAGTCATACGTGCAGCTTTTGATTCTATGATGTCAAACATTTGATTAACCAAGAGATTGTTTCATTGGTAATCCCTCACTTGAGCCAGAACACGTCAATGATAACAACTCTTCCAGATCCTAGTGCAGTAAAGACAAGAAAACCAAAATTTAAAGTTTAAAAACCGAAACGAAATAGGATCTGTGTTATAATCAGATTGGTCATGGTTTTGATGTAATGAAACTATATACATGTTTCATTCATCTCGCTTAATCAGAATAAAAGTTATGGTGTCCGGAAGGTGGAACACAAAAACAATTCTATATTAGCAATTCCTAGAGTTATATTTAAAGTAATATATTTGTTAAGTGTGTTTTCATTTTGATATGTGTTCATATAAAGGCCCATACTTTGTACAATTTTTACAACCTTGATATTTTTATGACATGTGTCTTTCTTAATACAATTAGTTTTTAACAGTTCATACCATATAGTTAGACACTACAGGATATAGTTAGACACTACAGGAAATAAATAAACTTTGAAGTTATCTATATATATGTAAATATTTATTTGTAGGTGTTCAAAAAAAAGTTTCTATAAAAGTAACCAGTCTGATTTCCGTATGATTCTATAATTGTTCAGCCTTTCTATACACATGTACCACAAAACATAACTATACCATAAAAAAAAATTGATTTGTTAATACATGGTTTATATCAGGCAATGTACTATTTTATCAATGAAGAAAATGTACTCAATTAATTTTAGAAACACTCTATTGATGAAAAATTCATTAATAAATACCTTACTTTGAAATAATGTCAAAATGGACGCAATGCTGCTTTGAAACTAAAATTGAAATTCTGATAGTTGTGGGAAACTGTAGGTGTATTTTGATGATTCATTATTATGTATCACATATCCTCTTTCTCTTTGCCCCCCCTATTTACTGATAGAAAAAGGTTTAATTTCAATGAAAATGATTGAAACCAAATGAAAAAAAAATAGGTTGCCAGGCAACGAAACATATGCCCACACAGCAGCTAAATCGTCCGGGCAGTCAACAATAGTTATCGCATCTTAATCAATTATCAGAAAATCATTAGAATTTGTTTGGTTTTTATAAAGTTCTGCCCCATGTTAACGTTAAGCATATGAAACATTTGATATTATGGATTTAGCTGTTCAATTATCGATATACAAGAAATTCACACTCAACCATTATTAATGTGTAACGGGGATATAGTCAAATGTTCTTTTAATTCGGAATAAAATTGTGACCTCAATAGGGTCCACAAGGTAAAAAAATTTGATTTTCGTACAATCAGGGGCCAAAATTCAGGAAGTTATGGTACAATGTGCACAAATATCGAAAGGAACCGTAATCTATGTGTTATAAACTTACATTTCAAATTTCATCAAAATTGGATAAAAATTGTGACCTCTAGAGGGTCCACAACCTTGATATATCATATTTTTACGCTATTCGCGTATTAGCGGCAGCCATTATGTCGGGCAGTTTTGGTCCGATATTTACAAAATTCGACCTCAACCTTCATTACAGTGAAACAGTGATATAAGCAAACGTTTTTTAAAATCGGATAATAGTTGTGACCTCCAGAGGGACCACAGGCTAAAAAGGCAATTTTTCGTACAATTAGGGAGCCATAATTCAGGAAGTTACGATCCGATATGCGCAAATATGCAATGGAACCAAGATCTTTAGGTTATAAACATGTATTTCAAGTTTCATCACAATCGGTTCAAAATTGTGACCTATATAGGGTCCACAACCTTGATATAACACATTTTCACACTATCCGCGTACAAACGGCGGCCATTTTGTCTGTCAATTTTGGTCTGATTTTCATGAAATTTGAACTCAACCTCCATAACCATGTAACGGTGATATAATCAAACGTTTTTTTAAAATCGGATAAGAATTTTGACCTCCAGAGGGACCACAAGCTAAAAAGGGCTATTTGTTGGACAATCAGGGGCCATAATTCAGGAAGTTACGATTCGAAGGGCGCAAATATCGAAAGGAACCAAGATCTTTTCAAAATTTTGACCTCTACACTATTCACAAGCTAAAAACGTGATTTTTCGTACAATCAGGGGCCATAACCCATGAAGTTACAGTCCGATACATGCCAATATCGAAAGGAACCGAGATCTTAGGGTGATAAACCTATGTTTTAAGTTTCATTGAAATCGGATAAAAATTGTGACCTGTAGACTGTTCACAAACAATTGTGGACGGACGACAATATACGTCCACATGAAAATGTGGGCGTATAAAAAGGAATTGATGTACTGAAATAAAACAGAAATGTTACATACTTTTCTTCTTCGTCAGTTTTAAATAAATTCAGACGGAATTCAGTTTTCTCTGATGTTAAACTAGCACCAATCAGTTGGGACAACAGATCTAAATGAGCTTTTGCTAATGGATTTGGGTTGCTGGTATCCTACAAGAACAACAATAAATGAACATACATTCAATACTTAAAGATGCATTTTGTAAGAGCTAAATCTGGCAGGTCTTTATTTTGGACTCAAATGTTATATAAATTATTATTTACACATTTATTCTCACATGACAAGCCCATAATCAACTCTCTAGATAATCGCATGGTTATGATTTTGAACTGAATGGATAATCAGGGACTTTGCTATAATAACAACAGTAACAATGCAAATCAAAATTACGCTATTCTTCAAACATTATTAGTTCTGCAAAGAATGAAGTACTATGACTGAAATTTTTTATATATTCCTTTTTCATTATCTATTATAGCAAGAACTGTCACCCCTTTATCTAAGTTCTACAAAACGCATCTTTAAATAGGTTCAGATAAATTATTACCACTTTTAACAGTTTGAATTGCCAAAAAAATGCAATTAATAAATTATAGCAAATAAATTGCTGACTCCTTTATTTAATTTAAATGAAAGTTGAAAATTGAACTGGACATATCAAAGGATGGTTGCTATGGCAATTGTTTAAAAATAAAACTGGTTAATTCCATGGGAAAGTCTCCTGATGAGCATGGCTATATTCTTGCAGGTGATCATATCTGAAGGTAAACAAGCTATTTCTTCACATTTTAGAATTTGATTTGCAATTTTCAAAGAAATCTAGGACTGCTTCTTCCAACAAAAAACAAAATGTCAGATTAGGTACCACATTTGCAGAATGATTTTAAATTTGCGTACTGCATTTGAATTGTATAACTAAGATGAATGCAGGCCAACTTACTATATCAGAAGAAGGTGTTGTTGTTTTACTGGGTATAACACTAGTTTCAACAGGACGGGAAGCAGAATACCTGCAACACATTATAACATTCATTTATCTACTTTTCTTTTCAAATGGATATGTTCTTTTTATAATTACTCTTTAGTACGAGGTGATTAAAATTGGTCTTGAAAAAATAGGAAGTGTGCCTTAAAACATGTTCTGCGTTATTATTATTCCATTTTGTGAAATATATATACAGGCACAGAAAATATATAAATTTCATTTTACAGAAAGTTACTATCCAGCACAACCGTTAATCAAAAGATACAGATAGTTTTATAACACCATCACATATCAAAAGAATTAAAATAGGGATACAGCGATATTGCTTGAAAACATTGGAGAATTCTCTTCGAAATCTTGCAAAAATAAATGAGTAATTCATGTTCTTAATATAAGTAGATGTTATAGTTTAATTTATAAATGTCCAACAAGGATAGTCTAAGTAGTTAACATAAACCAGTAGTGACATTTCATTCATTCAGTGGTTCTTTTATTGCTTTTCTCAGCTTTTTTACACAATACATGTAAAAATAATTCTTGCCAACAATGTTTTTAATCATAAGAACATTGATATGTTTAGCTAGAAGTATAAACTGGAAATACAACCTTTCAATATCTAATATACTCCTACATACTTATCATAATATAGGTCAATAAATGACAAATGTATAAATAAGATTTATAGTTTTATCACATTCTACAAGAAATGTCATAAGTCGATACATTTACATACAACAGAGTTTCAGCTGTCAGTCCCAAGAGAGTCATCTGGCAGCATTAAAAGATCATCATTTCTTCATTTCTTAAAGAAACCAGAACTGGTAGCATGGCCAAATATTTGGTTTGGTTATATCATCACTGATGTATCAAAACGAGATGATTATGTCCAAATGTTCTTAACCAATGAAATTTATTACAATTTTAAGACTATTTTCTATGATACCTGTTTCAAACATATACTGCATGGACTTGCAATGTTAGAACTGTTGGCATCAGTGCATGGAAGAGAGTAAAGCCTAGCTTATGTTGCCCTAAGATGCGATAAAACCGACGGGGACCTGCAATCAGTGTCTGGGTTACGATCAAGTGAAACTGATCGTGCGTGACTACTTGGGCGACCTGAGTGTTCTGCCGTCCAGTCACTTTGAGTCAAATGACTGGAGACAACAAACAACAACGATAAGAGGATACTTGTTGAAACGTTCTGCTTTTAGAATAAAACTAGCGATTGTATCCCATAAAAACTGTGTTCTCTTAATGACTTTCTCGATTGCTAAATGCAACTACAAAGACTATGGAGACAATTAGTTATCATGAGTCAGTGTCTTGCTGACATAGCCAATACGAGTCAGTTATTTAGTCATGTGGTACCTAGGGGCTGTAATAACCAAGGGGAACAAGTTGAATGAGGCCATTTTGAAAGTTATCGCGTGTCAGTCATGTGATCAGTTGCGACTCCAATTCTTCAATTGACGGAGAGCAATATGACCCTATGATCAACTGGTTGCTTGTGATTGCATCCAGTGGGGATAAATTCAGTCGTAGCGACATAAGCTTTCAAGTTGCCGTTAGTCACCGTCAGTTTTATTGCACCGTATGGTGACTTAAGTTAGGCTTTAGAGGATAACAAATGGTAAATTAGTCTAGTATTTGTATATGTCTGTGCGGTATGCATTTGAAAGAAGGGTGGGTCTATAAACTGCATAGTCAGGACAAGTTGCTTGTCCCCAAGTGTTTGATGCCTCTATTTTAGAGGATAGTATTTTTATATATAGGCCTAATATATAATATGGTATGAACATATCTATCTGAAATGTCAGATGATTCAACACTTACATATTTGTACCAAGCAAAGTAACACGATCGCCTTTCATATCAAAAGAACCTTCTTTCTTGGTCATGGTGAAGGAACCACCTGCTGGAAACTCTACATTTTTTGTTCTACCATCTTCAGAAAACAACCTGCAAGTAATTCATGGCAATGTATGTCCCATGTGCATCTTGCTAAATATATTATATAAAACACTCATCACCCGCCTACAACTGCATTCCAAAGAAAGGTTATGTGTATTCATAGTTCTAGTACCTTGAGTAACAAAACAACACCCTACCATCATCATATACCATCAACTACCTAAAATGTACATCAATAACAAGATCATTATTCTCTCATTTTATATGACTAGATTTAAATTAATTCAAGAACAGTTTGGTAGGTCCTCACAACCAAGCACATTCTGCTTAATTTCAACTTTTTCAAATTTGCTAGAATGTGAAATGTATGCATGCCAGCAGCATTTTTGTCAAAGTCATAATGTCATGTAGTCAAAGTGTTTATTATTTTTGTGAAACATTTTAATCATTACCCTTTAAACTATTAAAATCTTTTATCTCTTCAGTATAAAAAAAATAAAACTATGAAAAACTTTTATCTCTTCAGTATAAAAAAATAATAATTTTGAATTCAGGGGACAAAAAATCAAAGAACATAATTCTGCATGACTTTTCAAACTTAGTTGATGTCTCAATAATGTAAACACAAGTTAACATATTGAAATAATTATTGGGTCCCAGACCCATAGCCTAGCAACTTTTCCTATACCTCAATTTTTTTTCACCTTAAGAATTTATTAATTATACCCCAACAGTTTAATTTGTGGTCGATAAATTCTGACCTACATACTACACCAAATAGTTCCTTTAGCTACATCCTATGGATGCATTTTATGTCGTAAAGATAAAATGAAAATAGCTTTCTATTTTTGAGCAGCTATTTTCTTAAGCTTATAGGTTTATCATGACATAAATATAAATACAAACACCCATTCAACATTTATTCTGTGCATGATTAGAATATCATTGTACATCTATCTGGCGCCATGCCCTTTGGAATATAAATATTTATGTATGTAGAAAACACGAAAGATTCTTTTAGAACACTTAAAACCACTTCTTAGTTTTTTTATTAACAAAACATGAAACTGACCCTGCATCCAGCCATTTCCTAAACCAAAATTGATTATAGACAAGAAAGGAAAAAGAAAAGAAAAGCATTAATAAATACACAAAAGATTTTCTCGCAAAGTGTGTACATACACCCACACTACAGCTATGTCTTGACAGCAGGTTATCTGAAAGGAAAACTTCCATAAGAATCCTTTGTGTCTTAAAGAATCTGATCTCTAATGTGTTCATAAGATTGAAAAATCAGATAAGAGTGTATCCTCTATATGATCATCAAGTTTTTGAAAACGGTGGGTGGGGATAACTATATGAAATGGAAGCTTGCAGAATGCTGAATATTTATAGGGTTCACATGGCATCCAAAACCCATATCTCGACAACAATCTAAAAATCATTAAACCTAAAAACCCATAACTTACTTTACACAGATACAAAAAGTGGCACACAAAAAATATACTTTCTTCTGCGGCTAAATCTACTCAGCTACGGTACTTATGAAAGTTGTCATAATTTGAATGTTCCATATTTTGAAAAGAATTTCAGTAAATCTTAAAAATTAATTCCCAAGGGCTGTAACATCAAATATGGACAATAATTTCAGCATAGTTCATCCTTATAACTATAGGGGGGTTGGGATGGCCTAGTGGTTTAGAGTGCCGCGCTTTGACCTCTAGCTGGCCGATCTCCTCTGGCTTGCGGCTGTGGTTTCAATCCCTGGTGTGAGCGTATGTGGCATGGAGATAGGGGTGCCTTCTCAACCTCGTGGGTTTCCTCTGGCCACTCCGGTTTCCTCCCACTGCTAAAGAGCCCCACGCGCAAGCGAATTATTGAAATAAAATGAAAGTATATGTTAGTCCTGAAATGACCTAGTTTGTGTTGAGTGGACGTTAAACCCCATTTCTCTCTCTCCCTTATAACTATAACTTGTCAAATAACAATAAAATTATCATATTCTCCTACCTAGGTTAATTAGACGAATTTAATGACAAGTAGCAAATAATTAATGCATAGCCCTTGATTTCAATAGGATTCATCCTCATGATTAGTCAAACATGTTTAAAATGAAAAATCTTAAAACTCTTTATTTTTAGAGCAATTACAAGAATTTGATGAAAAGAGCAATGTGTCTCAATTCACAATTAAGGAGTTGTATGGATGGATCAAAAAGGATGCATGCGTTGACAATACATGTCAATATTAACATGTGAATGTATAAAAACTACACCAACTGACATCAAGTAAGATATCTTGGCTAGACTGACATGGAAACCTGATGTCACAGGTTGACACACGAACAATAAATTTCATTGATAAAAATTACTCAGGTCCTGCAAATAAATTTTCTTTATTGAAAAAATAATGATAAGAAAATTAGATACGTGTGAAAAATCAGTGTTCTACTTCTGATATTAGGTTGACTGATAGGTTTACAAATTTTAAAATAATTTAGATAAAAACAGAGATATGGAAACTATTTCAATGTTGAGATATGAACACTACTCCCATCAACCAAATGCATAGTATGTTCACTTAATAGTATTATGATAAATGATAACTAAAGTCAACAAGGTAACACCATTCTTACATAATGAACATTGGTGATCCAAATATTTGAAAGAATCGCGGCCCGGGTGAAAAGAAATTAATTATTTACACTGATGAAAACTCAAATGTTCAATTGATATCTCTTCATTTCTCATCTTACTTGACCAACTTTACAACTTGCTAAAACTAGACATAGAATTCAAGGCGACATTTCAAGGCGACATACATTAAGAAACCATATATCAAGGAGATTTTTTTTCACTAGAACAAAGGTAATCTTTTGTTTACGTTTTATGAAATTAAACAATTTTTTGTTATAAAGAGCATTGGTCTACAAGTGCAATGTCATTTAACCAGCCAGTTTTCTATTGTTATTTATTTTCCTAGAAATTTATAGTGAGAGAGAAAGAAATGGGGTTTAAAGTCCTCTTGACACAAACTAGGCCACTCTTACTACTAACGGTTAAAATTTATTTCAATAATTTTCTTGAGCATAGGTGTTTATAGCAGTTTGGGGACTCTACTCCTTGTCACGTACAAACGGGAATCGAATACAGCCAGTAATATAGTATTTCAAGTATTAATGCACAATTAAATTGGTTATATCAAGTTGTACGAAACAAGTCTTTGATTCGAATTTTCTTTTTAAACATATAAACTTTTGTGACAGTCTTAATGTGTTGACTCCTGAAAAGCATGGTGTAAATATAATTTAGTAGACCTAACTATACTTTTATAAGTTATTTCCAGAAAAGAATGGGTATTACACAGAGTTGGTATTGTACATTCATGTAATGTAAACTTTCAATTAAAAAATTCTCCAAATATTCATTTCCATATTTTTATAAAAGAAACCTATTCATTGATCTCAATTTTGATTTATAGATAATCTTTGTTGTTTTGGTATTCAATATTGAATTTTTTCTTCCTTTTAATATTATTTTTGATACATTATAACCTCAAGGTAAATACATGGATTGTCTAATCTAAACATTAAAGGGTATTATGTTTACAATAGATAATCTCCTACTAAACGCTATCGGCTAATATACCATTGGTTTATTGGATTGACAGGAATGTTTAAGTTCAGCATATTAGATTTAAAGTTTAAAAATAGACATACAATCAATCACGGACGTCTATATTACAAAATACAAGAACCAAATATAAACTCAATTTATACGTGATGAGTTTCTCCACTGGCCTCCTCACTGTTCGACATAATGTATATCTGACAAAGATTGAATTGTTTTATTTAGAGAAAATATACAACCCACCCCCGCCTTCCTCATCAATAACTGTATGTGTCATTTATAATGCGAAGAAAGGATATTGAGGTAACTAGTACTAGTAATTGCTACATGTACAGTCTTTTACATGACATAGTAACATAGATAACTTCCATTCACAGGCTTTTGCCAATAAAAGAGATTGTTTCTAACATTGAAATTTATAGAATTTATTTGATAAAATCAATCTAATTACGCAAATGTCAACATTTGTGGACTAGGTCATTGATTTCTATGAGTAGGTTTTGGAATTAAATTGACCATTTTATTGAGGTGTTCTGAGTATGTGTAGTTGGCTGATACATGCATGCTCGATTAGATAAATCACAAAGAATATACCCACTCACGCAACGGTCATTGTTCATTAGCGCTTTAATTGACATTGATCTTTCAGTATTGCTTTTATAATACATACCTTTTATTATTATTATAACAATAAGTGAGATACCCTTAAGACATATTAGAAGTTTCTATGAATAACCTTTCGGTTTCCTGATTAAGATTCATTAAATTCAGGAATTCTATTTCAAAGGTGTGTTTATATAGCATTATAGTGTACATTAATGTCGTCTTTTGAAAGACTGAAATACTTCTGATCTTGCCTGATTTCAAGATTTCTTTCATATATTCAATGGATTATAGTTTCTTAATTATCTCAACTGATAATTGCAATATTACATAATATACTTCAATACACTATACTGTGTGTCGGGCGGGGTTGGGGGGAAATTTGCCTGGACAGCTGTGCTACGGTCTACCCTTGAATTCCAATTGTCAAGGGTTCTTCCACATGCACCACGATGTGTACACGAGACCTTGTTTTTTGGTCCCATTCAAAGGAATAGATACTGTCCTTATCAGCCCCTCTGTCCTACACCACTGATAAGGGAATCAAGCCAGAAAATCACAAGAAACTTTATTTCTTGCCAACAACAGGAGCAAACATGAGATATGGTTAGCAAGCCAGCATCTTACACAGTGAGTCACCACGTCTCTCCACTGCCAATGCAATATCGATGTCTGGTTTCTATGAAATTGTAACTTACAAATTATATTTCGACCCATTCACACTTTTACTTACCTAACTAACTTAACTGTTGTTATACTTTTCATTCCTTGTCAGTGACAGCCATTTCGTTATTTGGAGCAATTACGTGATTAAGAAACATTTAAAGGTCTGGGCTTTATTGTTTGGCTATATCTGAATTTTCAAAAATGCCCTCTTTACTCATAAGAAAGTCTGTTGAAAGCAAAAACTTAACAAAAAAACAAACAAACAAAGATGTAAAAAAAAACAACCAAAGACTAAAGAAAAATAGAAACCTAATAACTCCAGGAACTTCTGACCCCCATGGAACTTGACCACTTGTTGGCAAGACAAATCTACCATTGTTACTTTGTACTTTATCTTTCAAAAATATTGATACCTGAAATCAAATTAAAAACAATTATATCAATTTTATCATAATTTCAAGAAGTGGTTGTTTGTGTTCATTTAAGACATTCTAGATCTTTCAATGATTTACAAACAAATATAAAAATCAATGCATATTTTATCATCGATATTATCTCAAGACAATAACAAGATCAATATCAAATAGCAATGTTCTTTATTGACCTAAATATGACATTCAATACATGTTCTATCACATCAATGTTTAATTAAAATCTGAAACATTATATTCATGTTCCTTCATTTTTTACATCATCCTTCTATTATCACATTCATTTACATGTTTTTTTGGTTGTAAATGTACAATAAATATGTCAAAGATTTTAAATTTTTGTCAATTTGAAGGGACATCCACATGTTGCAGCAAAGTATGGACAGGAAGCAGTTCATGTAAGATACAAAACCATAAATTGTTGGCATTAGTTAGTACATGTAATATTTTCAAATTTTCCAAGTATGTTATAATATTATTTTCAACATTTTCCAAGTTTGTTAAAATTTTGAGGACAGAGAAAGAGAGATAGATTTTCAAAGAGAAAACTCAACAGGCTAGGAATGCAACCTTACTCATACCCATGACTTAATATCACCAAAGTGGCAGCACAGAGAGAGATGGAAATGGGGTTAAAAGTCCATGCGACACAAACTAGGTCATTTCAAGACTAACATATGGTTAAATTTAATTTCAAAAATTTGCTTGTGCGTAGGGGTCTTTATAAGTGGGAGAAAACCGGAGGTTGGACAGGCAACCCTACTCCTTGTCACATACATACAAAGGAGTTAAAATACATACAAATTAGTCTTTTTTATTTTTTTTCTTTATTGATGTTTCTATTCTAGACCTATATAGTTTATGAAAACAGTAATAACCAACACCAAATATGTGGAGTAAATACATATATATAATCAATAAGATCCATATATAATATGTTTCTGTGACCAAAAGTCGTGACAGGAAACTTTTTAACCAACAAAATATATTTGCTTTGAATTGTTTGACTTACATCTACACACTAAAAGTTTACTACTCCCACGCATTCATTAGAATGACATTTCTCAATCAAATTCCTTATTCTCTGTTCAAAAAAGCTTTGGCATTAATTACCTCCTATTCATTCTGTCTTTTGTTATATGGCACAAAGCAACCCAGTTTTGAAATGAGGAAGTTTTTACCTTCTGTGTTATTTGTCATGGCAACACAAAGCCAACACAAAAAATGTCCATGCTCTTGATCAAAAAACTATAGATTGTGTTGCAAAGACATGCACATTGAATAATAAAACATGTTTTCTTTAATAATGGATAAAATGTTCAAAGGAAAATGACAATATGACCAGACAGGATGTATAGTATATCATAGAGTTCTACAGGAAAGATGCAAATTTGGTACAATAAGGGTAATTAATAAAACAAGCACTACTATAATCAACATCTTTGATCATACAATCCAATTAGATCATTCATGTTTTGTTTTATTTTATGACATCTGACATAAGCTATATCACATGAGCTCATTGGTCAATCAAATTTTCTTTAATTGTATACAGGGCTTTATTTTGTGATGATTTATTGGCATTATAAAAAAATGTACTTAAAGGAGCTAAATCGCTAATATTTGGGGCCTAGAAATTGACACAAATGGGTCGCAAGCCATATAATAATATAATATGGATGTATATAAACTGATTTACATTCGATCGTTTCCGTTTTTACTCTAATATCAAATCAGTTATGTTTGGCGAAGTACACCAGAAGTCTCAATTGAATCACAATATATATAGCGTCTGGTTAATCCAGTCTAGATAGTACATGTGTTTATTGATTTAAATTGATAAATAATTTGTGTTTTCAACGTCGAAGACTTTCGATGATATTGAGTTAGAGACTTAGCTACTTTAAGAATAAATCTGGTTTGTTTAAGGTTATAGGGTAACTGATAGAACCGACAATGGCAGGAAAAGTGACGGATAGATCTATGAATATATATGTTGAGTGATGGTAGAATTTCAAATAAACTGATGACAGATGACAGACATATGATATTCATACTTTAACACAACACAAAACAGTTCTATGCTTACCCTGATATGCATGTCTTGAAAAAAATGCATTAAAGTCTGTCTCATTAGATGACATTCACCAGGAGACATTGGTACATATGTCTGAAATAATTTTTTTACAGTGAAAAAGTGTAATAATATATAGAAAGAAAGATATTTATTTCATTCATGCCCTGATTTAAAGTTTAGTAATATGTAGAAAAATAGACATTTATTCCATACTGGCCAAGATAGAAAGAAAAACAATATATGCCATTCATTATTTAGCTCTGACCTTCATAACTGAAATTACAATTGGGGAGCCTTTAGGCTGAATGTGTAATAAGACTTTCCTAAACTTATATTATAAACTTCCGCATACAAATAATCATTGATAACTACATACAAAATAAAGTCTTTTATACTTTAATCATATGGAAAAAATTAAAACTTCCAATTGCTAAGGTCAATCTAAAAATAGCAAATACAGTCTATAGTTCTCACGATCATGATGAATCTTGGGGGCTTGCACTACATGTCCCCACATATATCCATATTTGTCTTACCTCAATTAACATTCTGTATATATGATCTACTTGCTGTCTTATATTTGGTGCGCCTTCAATATAGTTTCTAATGGCATCCATATGATTTAACGTACTTAGTAGAATATCTTTTGGTCTGAGACACAAAGAAACTTGATATTTAATTGCCATTGTCATTAGATCATAAAGCTGAAATCATATACAAAAATATGTTTTAATTTGAATTATCATTAATATTTGCCCAGATATCATCCTACTATCTACATCATCCATAATTGCCTTTCTTTAAAGTTCATTTTTCTTAAAGATTAAGTGGGCCTTATGGCAACTTTTCAGTTGCGGGAATATGGTGTCAATGACTTGAAAGCATGCTGATGTTGATCAAATCAACAACCTTGGCAACTTCGTGCAACTGAATTCGGAGTGCTTATGTCGACTCAGAACTGATAGCAATTACACTTAACATGTGACTGTTAATTTATTCATCATCTGATAAAACAAAATACCGAATACCTTTGATGTGGCACCCGAAAGGCATGGTCAGTCTCTCCACAGTTCTACTCTACATTAGTAACGACATCATCGAGTGGATGCCTTTCATTTAGCCTGTTCACAAAGTCAAGAGACAAGTTTTTTCCTTGGAAAAGATTTGAGATCAGTTCTAAGAGCACTCATGTTGACGGCAACTAGTAGCAGCTAGTTGAAGTGAGTTGTAGAAAGTTAAACGTGAGCAACTGGCTTCAACTAACTGGAGTTCTTTGAGTTGTGAGATGTGCCAGGTTTGACCTTTTTCAATTGCATTCAGTTGCTGAAATGACAGTTACTCTCAGATGTAAGTAAGGTGGAAATAAGCTCTGCTTTAGAATTGCAATTTTGTGATGATTAAGGGAAGATGAAATTTAGATCAACCCAAAAGAATATTTATCTAGGCTTCCACACAGTTTCAGTGTGGAACACTTATTATTTTTGTTCCAATTATTATCATCATTATTCTTTTTTTTTTCCCATTTGGCGAATATTTCTGGAACTTCTTTCAGATCGCTGTGATCTCTTGGATTTTATCGGGATAGTCTATGCGGTAGTCTATTTCGAATGTTCTGATAAGCAAAATGATTAAAATCATTGAATTGACCTTAGTTTAACAATAATTATTCAGTTTGAACAAATGATACATTTTGGGATAGCCAGACAATGTCAATGGGCACACGTCTTTGCCATTTCAGATATTCAGTTTTTCGACAAATCTTTGTAGATACTTTGAAAAGCTGAATGTTTAACCCCAAAATGTTTATAAATTATAAATATTTGTTGAATGCATTTTAGATAGGGATCGAGGGAGGTCTTGTTCTTATAAAATATCTTGCTTGGCCGCTATTCCGTAATTCATCTAGGGTCCCACTTTTGTTGAAATCGGAAGTGGTGTCATCTTTTCAAGTCCTTTTCTGGCCTGTACGAAAAATTTTCAGGTTGAATTAATGTACAAATTTAACAGATGATATTTCATTGGTACCAGAAATACAAAATGATTTTTCTTTGAGCATTCGATAATTTATGTACCATAAGATAAACATTTAATTCTAAACTATAGTCTAAAATGTCAAAAATTTATTAGATAAATGTTGATAAATCATGTACCCTTCAAGTAACAGTGATATCATTGGTACTATATTTGCTTTACATTTCATTATTCTTACTGTGTGATTGTGGGTTTATTATTTCTCTTTAGTTCCAGGTTGATATTTCAAGAGACTTGGGATATTTTAAGATTAGAAAAGTCTCATCAATTTGATATCATGACCTACAACAAAACAAATTAATGTGGGATGTCAAAATGTAAGGCAAGGGAAAAGGAGACACTCCTGTACCAATACAAAAAATCTTACGTCCAAAAAGTTCAAATCAAGTTGCTAGAACTAGAGCAGCAGATGTAGTAAATAATGTATTAAAATATAGACCATTTAATTAATTAATTATTGTAATAAAACAAATGTTATAAAATATTATAAAAGGGCATCATTAACTATGAGACTTCTTGGACTTACTATAGACTATAGTTTACAATGTACAAATTTAATTCTGATTAAACGCTAAGAATTTGAAATTATTTTAGATCACCCAGAAGTATAATTTTGGTCATTATCATCAATGTGGGCGGATAAAAGATCTACCTTTGTGCAACATTTGACCAAAAAAATTTGTTATATTGTTGGCATATATTTTTTAAGCTAACAATAATAGTTCAGACCTTCCCAAATTAGATTTTAATGTTAGTCTTATTTACAAAATGTGGATTTAATAAGAAACTAAAATAATAAAGCTTGATAGAAAATTTAAATTCCATTTCTTTATTGCAGTATGGCATCATTAAAAATTTCCTTTTATAAGGCACAAAATAATCAATGTCAGCATCTATTAGGCTTTATGAAACTCAATAAAGACAGTGACAGGAAGATGAATTTATAAAGTAATTTTTCGTCCTAATCTCTTCTCTAGAGTACCATGAATACATACAACATATTTAATCATTGTATCATTATTCTGTTGTTACTTTTGACAAAAAAAAATAAAACTGACAGAATTAAATAAATGCAAATGGGGCTGTACTAAAATGTGTTAAGAAATTAATTTAATGTACCATAGAAGGAAAAAACATAGAAATGCCAAGCATGGAAATTAGCCAATACAGTAACTGTCTTGATAGCCATACATAGTAGCTTATCTGACAAAAAAACCTGGATGTTGACCAAATTTGGTAAGAAAGGATTCTTCATGAAATCTGGTCTCTGTCATCTTCACAAGGCTTAAAAAATGCAATGAAAACAGAAGGTCGCAAAAAGCTGATCATAGATAGGGTTCGTCATGTCATGACAATTCATCACAGCAACTTTTGAAAGAAAAAAAACAAAGTCTATAGCCTCTATCGCGTTCACATGGTTTTTGGGGGAACTTGTGCAACTCTGGAATTGTGGACGCAAAACACTGAATACCGATAGAGTTCATATTTCCACAACCCAAATAATTCACTCCAGATTTAACAAAAATGCAATCTCCTTTTTTGGAAAAGGAGATGCAACTCTGAAACAAAAGGTTGCAGAAAGTTGAATATCAATAGGGATTGTCTTGTCAGTACCCCAATGCTTTTCACCAAATTCTATAAAAATCCAATTCTATAAAAGTTGGATAACTCTGGAATGGAAATCCACTGAATGTTGAATATCAAAGGGGCTGGTCCTCTCATGAACCTAATGCTTCACACCAAATTGAAAAAAATTTAAGTGACAGCAGTATACTCCCACACAGGGGTGCATAAAAATGCCAAATTCAACCATTTATTCTGTAAGTATAACCCCGGTAATATACCTTTAAATGTTAAAAAGTTCTGAGATTTAATTATAACTTAAATGGTAGTGAAGTGTTAGAATATTTACGCTTAATCTTATCAAAATACATTATTCTGTGTCCTTACAAAAATAGCTGACAATGTTTTCATCTATAGAATTGTAGGCATGAATGTCTAGAATTCTAAAAAGAATGTTTCAGTTAATGATTCACTGTGTTTACATATCAACAGTTAATTATTAAGAGAGTTTCTAAAAGTAAACTAAATATATTTTTAGTTAGTAAATTGAGTTACTATCATGTTCCATATGGACAAAATAAGAACTAAAAGGAGGACCCATAAATGTCTCAAAATACTAATGAATAGTGGATGAATGTTTAACGTCCTATTTTTCCGCACCTATCAGGCTAATGAAACAACAGGGCATTTAATATTCATCAAATTCCAAGGGTTCTTTTCATTGCACTCGAATGTGTACATGATATACTTCATGGTACGTGAGCCACCATCTCACAATATCTCTGACAACTGAAGGATAATATTTTAATTAATTATCTAAACTAGTGGTTTTAAAAACTAATATACACAATTATACATAAATACATAAATGTTTAAACTGGTGCAAATTACATCTACTAGTAAGTACTTTGTTTTGTAAAGTATAAATTTATAAAGGAAAATTTAATATTCATTGTGGTCAATCCTGGCTTTGAATTTGCAGTTTCAAAAAAGTTGTTGATCTTAAAAATTTTCTAACAATGGCTGATTTATGGATAATGTCTTGGTGTGATTTGAACAGCAGCGTTCTCATTGACTGTTTACAATACACAATCGAGACACAATGGAAAAATTGGTGAGAACTCAAATGCAAGAGATGGATTGACAACAAACTGAAAATAAAACCCATGATTTTATGTACAATCAAGGGCCATAATCCAAGAAGTTGTGGCCTGAAATACGAATATCGAAAGGAATTGAGATCTTTGGATATAAACATATATTTTAAGTTTCATCAAAATAGGGCAAATATTGTGACCTCTTGAGGGTCAACAAACCTTCATATCATATACTTTGTGTTCAAGCAGCTGCCATTTGTCAGGAAGTTTTGGTCCAATTTTTCAGAAATGTGAACTCAACCATCATCAGTGTGTAACAATCACATATTTAAATGAGGTGCCACAAGATAAACTATCTATCATATCATACAATCAGCAATCTGATTAAAACACAGATCCAATTTCGTTTTGTTTTTTATAGTTCAAAATTTTGTTTTTACTTGTCTTAACTACTCTTGGATCCGGAAGACTTGTTAATTAAGTCGTGTTCTTCCTGAAATGAGGGGTCAGCCAATCAAATGGTCTGTCGAATCGACCGTTTGACCTTTTCATGCGTGGAACTGTGGGTAAATATTACCAGCGGATAGAAATCAAAACAAAACAAAAGTAGATTTTATAAAGCATGGCGGTCGCTAATTGGTTAATCGAATGACTGACGTTATCAGGTCAAATGTCCCGTGCTTGATACCTGACGTCATAGAACGTGAGCTCCCACTATAACTTGTTAGATCTACATGAGTGTAGGCCATCGAAAGTATAAAAAAACGAAATGAAATATAGATCTATATTTTAATTAGATTGTACAATCAGGAGCCATAATTCAGGAAGTTACGCTCTGATATGTGCAAATATTTCAATTTTTGGCAAAATCAGATAAAAATTTCAAAATTGTGACATGTAGGGAAGACAACAATATATGTCCACATGAAAATGTGGGCTATAAAAACTAAAAGTGATAAAAATGAATTGACCTTTACTTAGTCAATTTTGTCCAATTGCCTTGGTACAAAGAAAACAGGTAAATAATAAAGTGAGAGAGAGAGAGAGAGAGAGAGAGAGAGAGAAATGGGGTTTTACCTCCACTCGACACAAACTAGGTCATTTTGGGACTAACATATGGTTTAATTGTATTTCAATAATTCACTTGCACGTAAGGGTCTTTAACAGTGGGAGGAAACCGGAGTACCTGGAGAAAACCCACGAGATTGGACAGGTGACCCTACTCCTTGTCACGTACAACTGGGGATTCGAAACCACGCCAGTTGACTCAATAGCAGGCTGTATGATACAGCGCGCGCACGCTAACCATTCGGCCATCAAACATCCCTAATAAAGAAGTAGTTAAAATTGGAATCTAATATGGAATTAATTTAAAGTAGATCATTTGAATACCAAATTTTACAAGTATTGATTTTTGCATTGGACGTAAAACAAGACTTTTTTGAGGCAATATTCAATATTTGCATTAAATATGTACATGGCAAAGTATTTTTTTATTTAAAATGCAATAATCATATTATCATTTTTTCTCCTCTGTAATTTACTTTTAAATCAATTAATCAAGTAAAACTATCTCAGAATATCAATCAAACCCTTTTCATCTATTTTTGTACTACATGGGTTGATATAGATTTTCAGAAGTACTTTTAATTGCATAGTAGAAGGCATAGGGATATAAACATGCCATCAAGCAATTATTGACCGTTTACATGTAAAATGCTTAAAAATTCAATATGAAAGAAAATAGTTGTTCCTTAAAGTAACATTCTAGACAGTTATGCTTTCAATAAACTAATTAATGGTTTATTACAAGTTGCAAGTTTACATGGTTTGGAATTAGAAACCCCATATATCTGACTCCAATTAATGTTTGAATGACAATAAACCTATATGCAAGGCAAAAAAAATTCCTGGGTTTTTATCCTACTTATTAAGATATAAAGCTAGTATGAAATAAATAATTAACACTTTACCATTCAAAATGATAAAACAAAGTTATTAAGATATAAAGCTAGTATGAAATAAATAATTAACACTTTACCATTCAAAATGATAAAACAAAGTTAAGGGAATATTACATTTGGAGTGAAATGGGGTTGCTTGGTTAAGTAAACCAAAGTGCGAGCTTTAGATCTGTCACTGAGTCATGTGGTGTGGTTTCGATCCCATGCTTAGGGGACCACATAACCCTAAACATAGTCTGTCATTATGGCGGTATACTAGTGCCAAAATTCTACGTCTATCGTCTAATTTCTTACATCTGTTCATGTAATTTCTAACCTCCATTTATGTAACTTCTAACTTCCATTCATGTAATTTCTAATTTAAGACAATGTATAACCCAACTTTTTTATTTGTTCAGTGTAAATTTCAATTCTGTTCCAACTTGTTTCTATTATTTAAACGAAAAATCTCTTCTTAATGGATGCTTTACATGTTTAACATCAACGAATTTAGAATTTATACATTTCTGCCAAGCAAACATCATTATGAAGACGTTTGGTGTCGCCACTGCGTGCTCAATTGGGTGATTGTGCACCTGATCGGAATTTCACTCATCGATATATCAATGACGCTTTATCACTGAATAATCCTAAATTTAGTGATTATGTCAAATTCATATATCCTGATGAGCTCGAAATTAAAAACACCACTGACAGTGACAATTACGCTTCCTACTTGGATCTGCGTCTCGATTTTGACAATTGCCATAAACTGAGTGTTAAATTGTATGATAAACGTGATGACTTTGACTTTCCGATTGTTAACTTTCTATTTATTAGTAGTAACATTCCAATATCACCAGCTTATGGAGTGTTTGTGTCTCAGCTAATTCGTTAAGCGAGAGCTTGTTCCTTTTATTCTGATTTTTTAATTAGATCGAGGCATTTGTCGTCTAAGCTTCAACTGCAAGGATACCTGCGCACTAAACTTTAAAAAGTTTTATGGCCGTCACATTGACTTGATTGGTAAATATAACGTGTCTCTCTCAGTTACTATTTTAGATATATTTAATTGACACGTTTACTATTACTATCTGCCTGATTATGTGTACTACATCGTTAACACAGTTCATCATGTGCATTTTGCATACCGATAGTTCATTGGACAATCACGCTATTTTACCGACATTTTGCCTAATAGTTTGGATGCAGCTATGGAGGGTGTGGCACTGTTTGTCGTGTATTTTGTACACGGGGAGCAGTCCATTTGCTGATTACACTATTTTGCCTATAACGTTTTTAGGACTTCGAATTCTGTCTAATGATTTGGATTGTTCGTACTTGGTTTTATTTTATTGGTATTAACGACCCATTCTTCGTTTGGTTGAAGGTCGGAAGGCGTGCTGAGAGAGAGAGAGAGAGAGAGAGAGAGAGAGAGGTCACTTAGTATTAAACCCAGTATCTGTGTAGGCCTATCCATAACATTTATACCCTGTGTTAATATAGACCAACTGCATATAAATATTAATTATTGGCTCAACCGTAAAAAAAAAATCAAATAAAATTCTCCAAACCCCATTTAGCTTATATTTGAAATAGAAAATGAAATGAAATGAAAGAAGGTTTAACGCCCTACTGTTCTGCTCCGAACCGGGCTAATGGAGACGGACATACGCCATACAGTGTGCTTTAGGGAAATATTGCCCGGAGAGCGGATCTACGACCTGGACTTATATCGAAGTCTAACGGTCACAGGATCTTTTACGTGCACGCCAACATGTACATGCAACCTCGGGTTTTCATCCCATCGGAACGACAAGACACTAATAAGGGGGAACCACACCAGAAAATCTGGATGAACTTTTTTCGACCAATGCAGGGATCGAACTCCCAACCCACAGCCTAGCGAGCCTGCGTCTTACCCACTTAGCCACGGTATTCGAAACAGTATTTGCAAACCATACATTTATATCACGTTCAATGTTGTTTAGAGGGTAGGATGGCCGAATGGTTAGCACGTGCACGCTGTAACATAAGGTCTGTCATTGAATAAACTGGCGTGGTTTCGATTTCTTGTTTTTACGTAACATGGAGTAGGGCCGCCTTTCCAACCTCGTGGGTTTTCTCCGGGTCCTCCTGTTTCCTCCCACTGCTAAACACTCTTACGCGCAAGCGAATTATTGAAATACAATTGAACAATGTTAATATCGAAATGACCTGTCGAGTTGATGTTAAACCCCATGTCCCCATCTCTATCCCGATGTTGTTTTCAATTTTAACACTCAGGCAAGCCACTCAATCTGACGAAGAGCGAGTCGTTTGTATCAATAGAATGGTCCCGATCAGGTGCTCAATCGCCAAACTGAGCACATGGTGGCGACACCAAACGACATCATAATGATGGTTGCCAGGTAGAAGTATCATAATTCTAAATTTGTTTGCCGTTCATGCTTAACATGAAATACCACAATGAAGTAGACATTTTTCGCCTCAATAATATAAATAAGATGAAACAGAATTGATATTTACACTGAACAAATAAAGAAGTTCAATTATACATTGTCTTAATTTAGAAATTACATGAATGGAAGTTAGAAATTACATGAATGGAAGTTAGAAATTAGACGATAGCATGTTAGAATTTTGACACTAATATACCGCCATATGTCATAAGTATCACAATGACAACAGATGACCTGATACCTTGAATGATCCATAATAAATCGGTATATTTCAAATCAAAATAAACAGCACCTTTATGGAACGAACATAAAATTTGAAGATGTGTTTCTTTTCATGTTGAACTTTAAGAAAAGAGAAATATTGACTTTCAATAATCACTTGGATACAACATCTAAACTGATATAAATACATTTTTACCTTGTCCATACTCGCAGCATTTAGTCGCATGATAGATGCGTGGGCCAAACGATCAAACACTGTTCTCATGGCTTTTTTGGAATAGAGGGTCTGTGGCTTGAAAAGTTCATCCATGAATCTTTTATTAAACATAGTTGATACTATATCATGTAAAACTGAAAGAATAAACAATCAGTAAACAATTGGACAAAAACATCAGTATTATCTCTGAAATGTTTTTTTAAGACTTACAATAATATAAAATCAAACATATTAATCCTGCAATATATAACATTTCAATGTTATAAAATGTAAATGTGAAATTCTCAATAACATTTGACATTTCACATTATATAAATTAAAAGCACAAGATAAAATGTAAGGATAAGAAAATGTGCATCATGTAAGCACATGAGATAAATGAAATCCGATAAAAACTCTAGCCTCTTTTGTGCGGACAAGAAATTGTGGACGGACCGAAAAGGTGATTGCAAAATACGACCCCATAAACATGTAGGTGTTTTTTTATGTAAGGATAGGAAAATAAGCACTAGGTAAACACATGAGATAAAATGTAATTCTATCCTGAGATAAAATGCAATATTACCCTATTATAAAATGTAATATCATCACATAATAAAAATTGAACATAGACATGATTCGATAGATTTCATCATATAAAATGGGCATTAGTATAATGGTATAAAAGATAATTTCGTCAATACATAATCTTTGTCATATTTCTTTGCATCCAAAATAGTAGTTTTATGATGGCATCTTCGTATACACGTAATGTAAAACAATATCTATTTAATAATGGCTCAGGTTCTTCAATTCCTTTGAAACATAAAGTCAGATAACATGCTCAATATATAAATCAAATAAAAATAACTATATCAAATAACAATTTCTTTTGCTATAATAAAAGCTGAGTAATTGTTATTTCATATAGTTATTTTTATTTTATTTTGGCTTGTCAATTTTGAAATGCCACTAAACATCAATATACAGTAACTCCAAGAAAATCCAAAATGAAGCAGGGTGACTATGACACCATCGGGGATTTACCTTCAAATATATTATTGACATTATATAGTTTTCTCATACCATTAATTTTCACCTCTACAATGTGAATATATGTTTTTTGAATATAAGTTCATCTATGTTTATAATACACAATCTTAATTGAAAAAATACTTTTTGCCATACATTATGAAAATAAAAACAAAGACACTTTATTGTTCTGAAGCATATATTTTTAATGATATTATCTGAAACCAAAAAGCAAACATATGCAATAAAATTATGTAAATATAAAACCTCAATCAGTAAAATCTTCTCACCCCAAATCTACTGCACTGTAAATTTTGCCAATCCTGGCATTTCTAAATTTGGACAAAAATTTTGCGACCCAAATCCCCTTCCAAAAACTCTTTACAGCATTTTGATGAAATACAGGACAATCTATTTTCACAAATGAAACTTTTGAATGAACTTAAACTCTGTAAAATTTAACATCCGCTGTGAAAGAAATTCCTGTCAAAAAACACAATGAAAATGAGACATGGACATGTGTTAAATTTACATTAACTATGGCATAAATCTAATAATGATGGAATTTATTCTATCGCTTCCAATAAACTTTAAAATGGTTAATTTGATCAATGGGCTATATTTGACTTTCAATTGAAACATTTTATGCTGGCTACAACTCTCAACTTTAAATGTTATCTATTAAATATCATGGTTAACACTAATGAATGGGTTTCCGGTGTATAAACTTATTAATAAAATTGTAAATAAACATTGATGAATCAATTACAATTGTACCATATTTCTATTAATAAAATTATCTTTAAAAATAAAACTGAACGATAAAGAACCATTCCACCCACAAGTTTTAGCTAATTGATTTAATATCAAGTGTGTGCTATCTAAATCAATATGTATTAGCCGTTAAATACAATACGAACACACAATGAAAATCAAACATTTATTTCCATCTGCCTTAACTCCGACGCAGATCATTCTTCATTCATTTCTGCAGGTATATTACATACATATAATGATATACTATAATAGATTTTCATGTAGGAATAGCTTTAACTATTAATGTTGTAGGCCGATTTAATAAAAGGATATAGCCAATCAGAGGCGCTGGTTATTTAAAGACAGAAGTTAGGTGATTATAGTCCAACGACCGTCACCTTTTCTATTGGTACATAAAAAATTGGTTCCAAATATAAAGAGCAGATTCAAACTTCTATCCATCAAACCTAAAACTGTGGACTCTGAGAGAACTTATTACATTTCTGGTTTAATATTCTTTCAGGAAAAAATATTTTCTGAACATAAACTGTAAGTACCTTTCTGTAACATTACTTTTACTTGTTTTAAATGTTTCAAGAAAAAGAAAATCATTACTTTGTAATTTTCAATATAAAAATTTTTTATTTCTTTAAAGATCCATTATTTTACACCAAACCTAAAGATTTCTTTATGCCCATCTTTAAAAAAGTAGTATGATTCTAAACCATACCTAAAGATTTTTTTCTGCTCATCTTTGTTCAGTTGTAAAACATTTGCTGCTAAAATTCAATTTAATATAAAAGAAAATTAAGAAGAACTTTCAAGCCAATACATCTTTCAATATGAGTGGTTTTGCGTAATTACAAGGAATGTGCATTTAATTCAATATTGACGATTTGAAATTTGATTAAAATAAATATTGTGCTCTTGTATAGTAAACATCTATATAGCGGTATATATACTGTTTTGCTACAATTTCAAGTGTTGGTCACAGATTTCAATAATATTTTTACACAAATAAAGAGTAAACAGCTGTAGGCTTGCTTTCTCAGAAATTAATTTTCTAGTATTCTTTAAGAATTAAATATCTGGCATAGACAAGTCACCTACAAAATAATATCCCTTTATCACTGAGAGTATACAGAGATTTCTTCAAAGGAGTTAAAAATAAAGCTTTGTAAATCAGTTGATCTAATGAGGTTTTTTGGATTATCGGGGTAAGATCTATAATATTAAATTCTACTTTTGAAATATTAAGTGGAAGTTGAATTGTCTATTAATCTTAGAATTGTTATGGACATATCAATATGGACAGTTTCTCATTTTGCAAAAATAAATCAACACATTAAATTTGATAAATTTCATTTTTTTTAAAAAGTTAAGTGAATCTATTGTATTTAGCCTCCTTTATCAGAAGTTTTATCAATTTGGTATTTAAAAAAAAGGTAGATTGTATTTTAAAAAGTAATGTCAGTTTTATCATTTGGTATATTAACATACCCTATACTGTTCATATGGTCATGCTACCTAAATGTAAAAGCATATTTCAATTTTTAATCTGAATATTGGATTTCTGCAACAGCAATTGCATTTTTTTGTTTAAATCACCTGTGCTTGTTTAACAAACATGCAGAACAGTAGGATGCAAAACCCCATTACATTTCATTTTATAACCATTTTGTTTACATTGTTTATGAAGATATAGAGAATCTCCTACGAGTGTTTTTTGATATCAAAAAATATCAACACAAGTTGATAAAGTAAAAAAAACGAGGCTCTGCCGAGTTTTATTTTACTTTATCAACGAGTGTTGATATTTTTTGATATCAAAAAACACGAGTTGGAGATTTTATTTATCACCCAATCCTTTCTTACATGCACAAATAAATAAATATAATTATTTGGTATAGATTTCACTTTTAAGAATCTAATTACATTACAGCGTAGTGATACATCAGTTTTTTGACAGCAGTTTAGCTATTGCAAAGTCCTATATATTGACCCAGTATTTCCTTCAAGCTCAATTAAATAAAAACAGTTTCTTTTTTAACTAAAAAAAAAGTAACTTTTTATTTAAAATAAGTGGTTTCTTTGAAATAAAAGAAAGTAGTTCCTTTTTGATTGACCAATCAAATTCATGTAAAGCGATATCTCCTAAGGAGATATCGCAGTAGATTATGTAATTTATCATACAAGCGATATCTACTGTCAAATGTATTATTGGGTGATAAATGATATTTTACTTCAAGTGACGTGAATCATCCACATGTTATGAAAGTCTAAAAAAAAAATTCAAATTTTAATTTTATTCCTGTTTTCGCCCCTGTTGTTTGAATGGATAGAAGTTTTTTGAGACCTGCTTATTATTAAATTAAGAGTAGGGAATTTCTTTGGGTCAGTAAACTGATTTGCTATATATTAGTTTTTCACAATATATGGCATTATGTGAAACGTAACAGGATTAATTGCATGTAACACTTTATAACCTCTATAGTAGGTCCTATTAGTAACTGATACTGATACTGAAATACTCAATAAATAGGATTAAAATTAAGTAAGTTAGTATCATACTATAATAGTTTATCACTTATGACAGTGATATAAAAATATCTAGGGGTTTAATGTCCTACTTTTTCTGTCCCAAATAAAAAATTAATGAAGATTGGTGACTAAACCATTCTATGACAGAAATTTTGCAAAGACAGTAGTGTTTCGGTCTACTCTTCTTCAAATCCCAACTGCCAATGTGTACATGGGAGCCTTGGTATTTTGTAGCATCAGAATGATTTGATGGTGTTCCCTGCCAGTTCCTCTGTCCTGCATCACTGACTGGATTATCCAGATGGAAGTTTCTCAGAAAATTTTACAATGCACACACTCATAGGAAAATTCTTTTCAGTAAACATATAATCCAAATTCATATAGATAGAATTTATTCTATAAGACTGAACATTCATTGAACTGGTGTGTAATAGGGTACTGAATTTAAATCCTAAAAACTCAAAGAGTCATAATTCAATCATAAATATATAGAATCTCAAGAAACGAGAACTTGATATGTGACTCAGCTACGTATCGCAGTGTACCAACTTTCAAACAAATGTGGTAAAGTTTTAGTTCTAAATAAATTTATTGATTTTAAAAGACAATAAAGAGGACATATATTGATTCAGTAAAAAATTAGCAGCATCCCACAAAACATGAACAAAATTCACAAACAGTAATGACATTTGTCTTTTCTAGCTCAGTGATTTTTCTTTTTAAACTTGACAAGTAGATATTTTAAAATGCAATTTGATAAAACAATGTTTGAACTAGATAACATAATTTATGTGCATACGTAAGAAGGACAAGGGTCAGTTATTTGATTCTTATAAAGTGGCATAAGCTTACAGATTGTATGTCAGTACTTCAAATTATCAAAAAGTACATTAAGGAAAGATAACACAATTGTGATTGTCATTTTACTTGAAACAGTAAGTAAAAATATTTTTAAAAGTACAATGCTTTATGGCATTTGAATTGGCTTTAACAAATACATTTTTTTTTCAAATTTGTTGATATAGATCATAGATAAAAAAAATCAAATATTTTTAAAAGCTATGACCATTGATCTCAAGACTGTTCCATAGATTTGATAGTAATAAATCAAATAGAAGATGCATAACAATTTACTTTTATACAGTGCTTTTGACAATAATCATATCATTTCATTTGGAATAAGTTTATCTTTTCTTTTTTTTTTCATTTTATAAAAAATGGCTGTTATGGGGTTTTTCTTGTTTTAATGGCAGAATCTATAATATACCGGTGAATGATTTATATTGATAACACAGAATGATATGGTTTTTTTTATAATGCAACAAAGGGCTGCAAATTTCTCACAAGCCCCAAAAAGGGCTCCCAATATTCAATGGCTTCAAAATTTGAGTTAAAAATAAACATATAGTTTTATTTATTATTATGTTGTACATATATGTTTGTGCCAAGTAAATCTATCTACCATACTGACATACAAATTGCATTTGTCTGAATGTGAGGGACAATTACCAGAATATGCCCATTCTTCACTGTTGATACAGTGACTTTTTCTGCCAGGGAACCCAGGTGTTGGCCTCTGCTAGGTCAGAAGTGGTGTGCCTTCGTGGTGAAGTAAGAGTGTTTGTAGCAAACGCTGTTTTTATACATTAATAATCACTAGTTTAAGTGTTATTATTTTCAATTGAAAAACACCTGATTTGAAAACCGGGACATTTTCTGACAGGGAACCCAGGTGTTGGCCTCTGCTAGGTCAGAAGTGGTGTGCCTTCGTGGTGAAGTAAGAGTGTTTGTAGCAAACGCTGTTTTTATACATTAATAATCACTAGTTTAAGTGTTATTATTTTCAATTGAAAAACACCTGATTTGAAAACCGGGACATTTAGGCACGGGAGAAGCCTCAGGACGGGACGACAAAAGGTACCCCAAAACTGGGACTGTCCCGGTAAAACTGGGACGTATGGTAACCCTAGCCTCTGCTGAGTCAATTGTTACCTGGTAAGTGGTATTTTCCAACATAGGACTTCATAAAAAAAAGTTTAATTAGACTTCAATAAAAAAAAAAAAATGCATTTCTTTTCATAGTAGCCCCACTATTCCCTGTTAATTATCAACATTAGGGCCCTGCAGTACAGATATGACTGATTAGGTACCACATAATCTACAGGTGGTTGCGAAAAAAAAATAGACCGGATCTTTCGTTTGCTTACCCTTCGATGACTTCAATTCAGGAATATTCTGAGCCCTCAGTCTTTGGTCCAATATATAGACCATCTCCCCTCCCAGATTTATAAAAAGTAAAGGCAGTGTTTTCATCGACATTTTGTACAATATATGTGGATATCTTATCCTTGACAACTTTGCTTGCTTTCAGGTTTCCTCCACACTGTTTACATCTCCAATAATCTCGTCGCTGCTAAAGATAACTCTGCGAGATCTACAAAGTCAAGGTTGTAAATGGCGCTAGAAACGATTTTATCGGGTAACTGGATAGATATAGGACTCATTGGTAGTTTGACATTGATTGTCATCGTATACTTCAGAGAAAAATGGGACAATCTTTTCGCAGAGAAACCAAAGACACCACCGACGCACAAAGGCTGGATTCCATGGCTTGGCCTGGCACTTGAATTTGGCAAAGGTCCGCTGCATTTCATCGACCGTAAACGAAAAGAGGTAAGAAATTCGTCTGCTAAGAAAAGCAATTCTCTTTCATCCAGTTCTAGACTAGATCTAGTGTGTCCACCATTGACGCGAAAAAATTTGTTTTATTAACTTGAAACATGTGAAGAATATTGGTTTATGAGTTGAATCTATAGATGAATAAAGTTGAGATAAATAAATGTCTATATTATTCTTATAATTCAGAAATTTATTCATCTATTACTATTAGCGCGAAACGGATGGTTAGGCTGTTTTTATTTAATCTAAATTAGCGCTATGACTATGACAGCTACTTTTTACATTTAAAAAAAACCTTTAAAAACACAAAGCAACTTGACCTATTCAGTTATGGTTTAACTAAAATATAGGCCTATAGAGGTACAAATCATACAAAATACCACTCTCAACTGGAAACCGTTGTGTTTCGAGAAATTGTGGTATTATATTAAGTCTAAGAATGTCTTACAGTGGCAATAAAAAATACTGAAAAATAAACGAAACCATTGTTAAAATCTTTTACATTTTAAAATTGTTGTTTTGTTTTTCAGCTTGGCTCGGTGTTTTCTATCCAAGTTGCTGGTGAATATATGACTTTTTTAACAGACCCAAAAGACTTTCAGCATTTCTTTCTTTCGCCATGTTTAGATTTTCAAAAAGCTGTTCAAGGTCCGGTACAAAATGTTGGTAAGTAGAAATAAACTATATACTTTTAGATTATTGCCATGTTAACACTTTTTTTTAGAACTTCCATAAAGTTAATTCGACAAAAAATTCTCCCCTCTTGAGATGAGAGAATACTCTTCGAAACATCGTCGAAATAAATCAGAAAGTATGTATGTGCTAAATAAAAGTGTATTGCGCTATCCAGATACTAAATGCCCCTAACAGATTATTAAGTCTACTATTGGGCCACGTTCACGATAATAAATAATTATAAAAAGGTACATGTATATAATCAGTGCTAGAAAGTACAATAGATAGCGAACTGTTTTACAGATAAAACCGTCTCCAAAATGATATTACAAATCAGAACGTATAGCAATTATAGCCTACATCCTTGACAATGAGATCTGTTTTGTTCGATATGCATTGTTCATAGATCCATTATTTGACCCTAGCTGTCATCCACTTATTTGATTTGCCGCTATCGAGGCCAAAAATCGTCTGATCTATGACTATGATCTCGTTTTTTGAAATACACACGTCTCATGTTTGAATTTGATTAACCATTAATGGCATTAGGCCTAACACTCAGTTCTCCTTTTTGAATTTGACGATTGAACGTATATATATCCCGACTTTGTTGATTAATACAAGTTTACTAGCAAAGTAGAACTGTAAAAATAGTTTTAAAACATTAAATTCTTTAAAGCAAAGTTGAACACGGAAACCTTCAACGATGAGATATCATCGTACCCATAGAAATATTTCTATGATCGTACCTTTAAAAAAAAAATCAAAAGCACACCGCCAAACAGCTGCTGTATAATATTAGCCACTTAAGATCACAATTTTATCTAGCCATATCAATATTTAGTTTGGTAAAACAACGTTTGATGTCATTACACGTATCAGTTGCGCTTTATCTTATCTACGTGGAGTAATTAATTTTATAAACCGTAAATAGGTGATATGATATCTTAACCTGGATAGTAATTATCTGTCTAGCCCTGCGTCATATATTTGCATTAATATTTTTTTTTATTATTTTAACATGACACCTGCATTAATCAATTTATGAAGAAAGTTCAGTCTGAAACTATGCAAACAAATTTAATTTTATGACGATTTTAAATTGTATTTCAAATTTATTTGCTCCACATGAAATTTATGATCCACATTTCATTCTTCTAGCATCAATAACTAAAGAATCATTTTTCAAGTACCACAGCAGCATTCATGATTTAGTGAAAGGGAAATTGGCCCCATCAAATCTTTCTCCATTGATGTCACATAAACTATACAAAGAATTTGAGGAACAGCTTGGAAAACTCCCATCGCATGGTAAGTATTGTCCATTTGTTTTTCTCAAAAAGTTCCTAAATTGAATAGAATACTGCATTAATAAAAGACATCAGATCAAAAATGAAAGTCTTGAAAAAAAGGAACATAAAACTGTACGCTAATATCTTCTTTTCGTTTGCAGGTAAAATAGACCTGAACAGATTAATTAGAACCATTATGTATAAATCGGTACTTAATATATTTTTTGGGAAAAATATTCTACCAACTGATAATGACGTAAGTATATTAAAAACAAATTTATTATTTGATATTTGGGGAACCACAGTGGCTAAGTGAGTTATAAGACGCTGGTTCGAGCCCCGTGTTGGCCGAGAAGTTCTCCGGATTTTTCCGGTGTGGTTTCCCGTTGTCATTGGTGCAGTCCGACAGTCAAGGTCAAGTGTATAAATTTGCGTACAAGTAAAAGATTCCTTGGCAATTGGAATTGATATAAGAGTAAATAGCGCCGCTGTCCGGGCACCATTTCGCTCATAGCAAACTGTATGGCGTATGTCCGTCTTCATTAGCCCAGTCGGAGCAGAACAGTAGGACGCTCCATCGCACTTCATTTCATCTGATATTTGTGTTAAGAAAGCCTATTAAGGTCGGTTAATTGTCATTATACAGACCCGACTGGACTATGGCGGATAGGTGGATAAAGCAGCCCGTAGTAATCTTTTATCAACGGGTGCCACATGCCATACATATCCGAAAATAATTTTCTAAAACATTCGAACCCCCACCTTCAGATCGACTCTTCCAGAGTTATACAATAAAAGGTTCACATTTTCGTCTGTTTCAGGAACAATACCAAATACTGGAAGAGCATTTTACAAAATTTGATCGTCAGATTGAATATGGTTCTAAATTGCCTGCATTTGTACTGGGGTAAGTATATATTTTGATAAAGTATGGTAGAATAAAACGTTGTGCCCACTTTTATTTGTATGGAATTATTCATACGCTTTTATTCACGAATGGTAATTCTTCTGTGTTTCAGTGCCTGGTCAAAATCAAGAAAATATCTTATTAATATGTTTCAAAATATTGTTGATCCGGAAAAACAAAAATCACAAGAGTTACGCCCAGATGATAAGGTAATTATTTTTCTTGTGTGCTTATGACCTTGTTTTAGTAAGCCTTTTAGTAAGCATTGCCTTCTGTCGTAAAAAAGAATTACCCCGCCCCCTCATATACGACGATGAGCATGGTCTACAAAACATTGTTCAATCATAATAACCCATGTGTGTGAATTGCATAATGTTAATTTTGTGTATTTTATTTTTTCCAGACTTTACTTCATAATTTACTAGAATGTGTCGACAAGGAAAATGCCCCAAATTATTCTGTTCTCCTCTTATGGGCAACTTTAGCTAATAGTATTCCAGTAAGTGAATTAAGTTTTCTTAATTTATGGAATTTCAGTTTGAACAGAAATATTTCTGCATTCCACAACATGAATAATGTCTTGTTCCGGGTAGAAAAAGATCACACCCACCTAATCATTAAATCGTTATGTAGGATTCAGTCAGTATTATTACATTAATCAGCAGAAATTCCTCATACCCCATAGGACTACTTTATAGCACGTTTTCTGCATTAATGTATATTTAGGTTATCAACCCCTTTGTTTTGTTTATTATATTATTTTCGCCAAACAATATACGTCACGAAACATGACAATGACGAAATGTATAGTGCTTTATTTCAATACAATCCCACATGAAACTCGCAGTCAATTATAACTTTCCAATACACGGTAAATGTCAGCATTTCTTTCAATAATCTGAGGGTAATTGGGTCAGCAAAATAAATGTCCTATTTATACATGTAATCACCCACATTGACTTTAGTCATTCACAAGAGTAATAATTATCTTCCTGTTTACACCAGTGACTGATTGTACATTAGTAAAGTAGAATGAAATATATTTTATTTTAGGTGCCAAAAAGTAAGAATTAAATAACTTACAGGCATCTGGCCCAACCTTCCAAATATTATCATGATATAACTTACTTACAAGTAATGTGCTCCTGCATTTGAAATCCATAAAACGAAATGTCCTCCGTTTGTACACCAAACACGATGTGCATTAAGCAGCTAGAATTCGTGGAAATTGGCAAACAATCTTTGCATTCTACAGAAAAGCCGCGGACGAGGCATAGTGAAAAATCCTGGTTGACAGAACATGCAAATTATGCATCTTGGTTCGAAATACATACAGCAATATTTTTTTTTTTTTTTTTTTTAAAAACTTCTTTTTTTTGCAGATGGTATTTTGGACAATAGCATTTATTGTTACACAAGAATCAGTTTATAAAAAAGTATGTGAAGAAATAGAGAGAGAACTACCGTCCACGTTTGAAACAAGTACGTATTAATGTACAACGGACAGCCAGAAAGGGCAAGCTTTTTTTGATCAAGGCCTAGGCCATGATGAGAAAGTTCTCCCTGTACATTTAGCCACCTTTATACTTTATTACGATCTTTATGGTACTAGGACGTATTCATCCTTGCACCCATCACTACCGGGATGTGGGAGATTTAACTCCACAGACCGAACGAACGAACACGCATAATTTGTAACAATTCAGTTTGGGGAAAAGGGCTTTATCGGTGAAAGAACACAACATTTCTGTAACACCAGACAATTAGGTTTGTAAATGAATGCGACCTACGATGGCCGTGCGGAAATCTAGCCTTTTATCTTTGTCGATATGTGTCAGTTCATAAAAAGACAAGGTACTCAATGCGTCCGAGCAGTAGTGTCGCCTGATAAAGTGGTTAAGGAATGAAATGAAATAGGCTTTAACGTCCTACTGTTATGATACGACTGGGCTAATAAAGATGTTGACCATTAAAGAGTCTTGCCTATATGAATTAACAAAATGATTCCATGCGCCTTAAAGCTCCCTTGAGATTGTTAAAGCGGAGAAATGACACTGAAACGCCGATCTTAAAGATACATTATGAACAATTTAAATGAAGAGATGATCGGTCTTTCTATAATAGTTGAAGTATAGATTATGCAAAATGAATATATTGAAAATTTCATTTAAATTACTTTATTCTGAGCCAAGTTATCACTGTTTGTAGTTTTTATGGGATGTGTGCATTGATTGTTTATTATTGTAACCACGGTATGAGTATATTCGAGACTTAGTCTGGTGTCTCCATTTTTAAATTAAATTATTAAATGGCCAATCCCTTCTAATTTTATAAAAAAATCTCAAGCATCCAATGGCACCGAGAGTTGATTGTGATCTTGCCAAATTAATGATTTATACATGACAGTTTTGACTTTTGAATAATGTATCTTTTAGACATAAATACCAAAAATAAATCGATTGCTTATTCACTGAATATTGGTTGTTTTTGTTCTAGTTTCAGATGCAGATTTACGAAAAATGCCATATTTAAAAAGCTGTATTCTGGAAACAGTACGATTAAGATCACCAGGAATTATACCACGTTATGTTACCAAACCATTTGAAGTGAAGGTGAATTAATATTTTATCAGATATCCTCTTAATATTGGGATTTCTACCAACGGTCCTTGGATGGGGCCATCTGTAACTGTAACTATTTATGGGTGATGGTAACTGTCCTCCGCAAAGAGAACAGTCTTATAAAAATTGTATTAGTGTGGTAAATCGAGTGGTCACACTGGGCTGTTGGAAGACATTTTAACTTGTCCTGTAATAGTTTACTTTAACATTCATGCCTTTGAAATCATTCATCTCATACGTTAATATTCTATGGGTTGTTACATGGCTATGTTTCTTTAATTACAGGGGTTCACAGTGCCAGCCGGAAATCTCGTTTTTGCTTCACCGTTTTGGGCTCACAGAAATCCAGAGTATTATCCAGATCCAGAAACGCATAAACCTGTAAGTCATTTGTTTATCCATAATTATCTTTTGCGATAAACTCGGCTATATGATAACCTTAGCACACACTGGTATATTATAATACAGACCGGAGAAAACCCACTATGCTGAACAGGCGACCTTACTCCATATCACGTACGAGTAGGGAATCGAAGCCACGTCAATTGACTCAATGAAAGATGTTCTGCAGTTTAACACCCTCGCGTTAAATCATTCCGATATCCTCATGTTTATGGTAAGAAGTCGAACGAAAAATTCAATAATATATTAATTTTATTATTTTTAGATAAATAATATAACTAATTATCTGCCGTTATAGACCTTCGTTTTTATTACGTTATGTCATAATTCTATTTTCAGGAAAGATGGAATATGAAAGATGTCGAAAGAAACATTTTCCCAGAATATTTTTTTGCCTTTGGTGGTGGAAGGTTTCAGTGCCCAGGAAGGTGCGTTATGTTCAATATCAACTTTTGTTCAATATCAAAGTTTTGTTCTTATTTGCCACTGATCTGCTTAGGTGTGTAATATATTAAAATTGTTAACATGTCTGGTGGTCTGCGTAACTTTTGTTTGTAATGAAATGTGTTATTGCTCGTATAACAGATTGTAAATTATCTTTTAATGATTTTGAGGGGATGAAACTACAATATTCACTCTGTCGTTAAACATTACCCTCCGATATTCGGTCGTTTGAATATATATTAGTATTTGGAAATACGTATACTTATGTTTCATAAACGGTCTTGTAAAATTATATATATATATATTCCAGGTGGTTTGGTTTAATGGAGATACAAATATTCGCCATAATGTTTTTAAAACAATTTAAATGTGAAGCATTTGATCCAGTTCCTCCCCCGGTAAGTAAATAAGTTGATACTGTGTCCATTTTTGGAAATGAATACTAGCCCTACGAAAATCACACACAGGACTGGGGTGATTGTGTATAGGTCATGCCACGATTTATAACTAAAAGAAAATCTGTATCAAACCCCATCGTTGGCCAAATTTCGGAATGTATCAAGCTCGACGAATGCTAAACCATGCAGGAATTCGGGGTTCTGTTCCGGTGTTGGCCGACAACGTTCCCTGATATTTCCTAGTGTGATTTCTCCACATCAGTGACAGTGGTGCAGAACGGAGGGCCTGGCAAGGATTAAGTTTACACCTTGGCGTGCACATAAAATAACCCTTGGTATTATTTAATTGCTGTCTGGAAACATTCCCATAGCACACTGTTTGGCGCATTCCGTCTTCATTAGCCCGACTTGAACAGAAAAATAACCAGTATTATTTTTTTCGCCCGGAGACGTTGCCGGCCTGGCCCGAGGTCATATATTATTATTCACCATAATATTCTCCAGATAATATAATTTAAAATAATCTTCAAAAGATCCACACAGTCATTTCCTATATTGTACATTATTTCTATTTTAGAGTCCTCTTCATGCTGTTGGAACGCAGCAACCAGAAGGTCCATGTATGATTGAGTTTACTCGATTACAAGGAAAATGTTGAATCTGAGCTGTATATTTTTATAATACTGATACATTTCATCTCATATTCATGCTATTTATTCATCAAAGTCCATAAATCATTATGTTATTACACTACATGTTCACTACCAAAGTTATTATATATATATCATTATATTGTATTGTTGAACGAATCTTATTTATATATAAATATATATTATATATTCCTTTGTAAATGATTTATAAATAATTGTTATATAACTAACTAGTCAATATTTATTAGCGTATGAATATATAATATGTATTCACTGTTATTAGTTATTATATTTAATCTTGCATTTATTGAATAGAAAATTGTATATATATCATATGACAAAGGATGTATGTCTTGTGTATATATGAACTGAGGTTAGAGTCTCGTTATTTATTCATGGTCAACATGTATAAACATTGCAAAAATTGTGTAATAATATTTACGGGAGACATTTATTCGTCGTCGCAGCATATTTTTTTAAAACATAGAATATGGAACTTAAATTATATAATTGAAACATATTGAAGCATAAAAAGACTGTTATATAGTTCGAAGAAAATATATATCTTTACTAAAATGGGATATATAAGAAAGTTGTTTTGTTACATAAATATTATTATACATTGCCATTTTTAATCTAGCGTATATTTAAATCGTGATTATATAATGAAGTGATAAAGTATTGTATACTTGGTGAATTATGTTGATCATAATATATTATGTAAATAATCTAGTTGTTAATTCCATATTTATGAATATAGTCTGTTATTGTTTGCCTTATTTGTTTTCTGAAATACTGTTGTTGTTTAGATGGTTTTACCAACTACACGTTAATTAAACAAAGCAAAAACTTAAAGACTTACTGTGTTCATTTTGTTAACATGACGTTTTTTAGTGGGTAGTGGCCGGGGGGTACTGGCGCATTGTCATGGTGGTGGTATATGAATGTCGTGGGTCAAGGAAACCTTGGAAATTTCTCCATCTTAATTTCCGTTTGGTCTGGGTTCTGTCCGCTGAGTTGGCCGAGACAAGGAAAGCGTATAATAGTTCTCCATGTTTGTGGAGATGACATGGATAGTTTTCTAGCTCGGATTAGACTATAAATCGAGGTTTAACGCCCTACTGCGGCCTTATGGAATTTCAACTGCCATGTGAAGGCTACACGGGACTTCGGTTTCTGGCCTCATCCGAACGACTATACACTGTTCATTTCCTATCCTTCCGTACTGCACAACTGTCGGGTGAACCATACAAGAAAATCACGATAAGTTCATCGGTCAACATCGGGATCGAACACAAGACCTTGTTAGCGAACCAACGTCTTTCTTTTTCTTACTCACTGAGCCACCGCGACTTCCATAAATTAATGATGATTCTATATCTATTTTTTTAAAAACCAGTCTATTCTTCAGCCGGATGTTCCGGCGTGCCTCGTGTTTACAAAAAAACAGCAATAGTAACGTGAAATATATAGTATATTATTATGAGCCATGCACGCAGGTAGCATACATATTTTGAACTTTTGAGATAAAATGAATATGAGAATGGTCTGTCTTGTTACGTCTTTAAAATTAAATATTAAAGCGGATATGTCACTTAAACAGAATTATTTTGATTAGGTCAGTGGTTGTCCGTGGCGTGACTAAAAGGTGGCGGATATTGCACTCGGACTCTTAGAAAGTTGTAGAATATGTACAGAAAAAAATAATGAATTCAATTCTTTCGCAACTGTTTTGTTTTTTGGGGTTTTTTTTTTTGGTTTTTTTATATTCTATATTACCGGTACATTTAAATATTGCAATTATACTTGCACTTGTATCATAATAAGGGAAGTAAGTCTATAATATCTATATATTCTCTATAATAAGTCAATTGATTTTTTGAAGACATGTTTATTACAGAGGTATAGAATCAGCTGTAACTCGTGCAGAAATTTGATATTTAAAAAATATTGAACATGGGATGTAAGCTACTTTTCTGTTTAATCTACATTGTGTATCCGAGTCAATAATTTCAACATAAACTAATTATAGGTATGAAAAGGGGCAGCTATGGCCTAATCCCGGCACAACAAACATCGTATCGTCATGTTTCCCGCCTCTCTAAACCGAAGTCAAAGAAAATGTTTTCGATGAATTACTAATAGTGTTAGATGTTACAGTATCTAAACTTTTAGGTCATAAACCCGAAAATGTGCTCATTGGCGGATTAACCATGTTTGCGCCTAGGTCTGCGGAGAGGCAGTGAAGTTTTTTTTGTGGGGGGGGGGGGGGGGGGGCACCCGTCACAGTCTATGGTAGATATTTTAGAGTTCTGGGGCCAGTTGCTCAAAGCTCTGTTAACTTTTTAAGATCCGTTAACTCCATGTTAACGGATCGTTAAATTTAACGGAGAGAAAGGTTGTTGCTGGAAGCACCGTTAACTTTAACGTGTTGTTAACTTGCCATTATAGTTAACGGGCGTGTTGGGCTCCGTTATCTGTTTAACAGTGGCATAGTGGGCTGCAGCATAAGTCATGCATGTGGACTACCAGTGTACTGGACATTCTAGAGGGTTGGGCGATGGGGGGGCTATTCCATTTTCTATAGGATGAAATTCTATAGTATTCTGCAGAATTTTGGGGGTATGTAGAATATAACGGTCCCAATATTCTGTAGTACAAATCCCATAATTTTACATACAGATTTATGCTAAAATTTCTAAGGGAAAAAAAGTATTCTATAGTTTTTTCTGTAGTAAATTATCTTTTTGTCTTTAATGAAGTTTTGTGATCAGACTGCACAGTTAGTTGTGCCCCTGTATTCAGTTTCTTGTTAATACTAACTTCTATGAAGTTGTTATATGATGCATGTAGGCCTACATCATATACATGTAAATTTAAAAATTCAGCCAATGAGCAAACAGTTTTCTCTTGGATTAACTTTAATGAATCCGTTAACTAACGGATAATGAAATTGACTTTCCAGCAACAGGAATTTAATGGATCGTTAACAAACGGCATGTTAGCAAGATAAAGATCCGTTAGAGTTTAACGGATCGTAATAGCCTAACTTAGTTTTGAGAAACCGGCCCCTGTCGGCAAATTTTCTTGGGGACATTGCCCCCCCCCCCCGGCTACGCCACGGGCCTGGTCCCTATATAGGTCTCTGGTCCCTTAGAAAGTTAAAATCTACAGAATATTTTGGCATTGTTGAATTTGAACATTGTGGGTGGCTTTACTCAGGAATAGGACTTTTCACACTTTTCAAATATCATCGATTTATTTTAGTGCACCCAAACAACTAACTGATTGAAGTTTCTGAACAATAGGCCCTAATTGGATATTCGATATAGATTGCTAACCATTGAGCATTCAGCTTAATCATGTACATTCCAATCAATGATATTTTTATAGAATACAATTTCAATATAAACTTAAACAGGAATTATGCAAGAACAAAATCTGCATATTGCAGGTCTTTCTTTCGTCCAGAAATATTATAGGCCTATACCGTATATTATTAATTAGACATTATAAATTCACTAACTTAAAGACCATAATCAACTCTCGATGCCATAGGATGGCTGCAATATAAGTACATTAAAATACGTTTTGTGATCGATGCGGTTACCGTAAAAATGAATAAACGAGACTGTTTATAGCCGTAACAACGGTAGTAATGACAATCGAGGCTAGGCTATCTCCGAAATCTATAGTATAGGTTCTGGGAGAACTAATTTGAATGAAATTTTCAGCACATATCAGTTATTATCTAATTTCTAATAAAGCGAGAACCATATACAAGTATTTTTGTATGAATGAACTTTACAGTGTGCAATATAGGCTATAATTTGGGGTAAATCCTGGGGTATGTCAGTCGTCAGAACTCAGGACTGGAGTGGATTAACCATACTCGAAACCCAGAAGTGGCAGAAGTTTTACTGAAAATTTTTATACCCATGTGGCTGATGTGGTTTTCAGGGCGCCTCGGGCGCCTGGATTGAACCAACTGGACAACAACTGCTACATTTCAAGGGAGCTAACTATGAATAAAATTATGTTTACTTCCGATTCACTTGGATGCGATCGTAAAAGAAAAATTTCTGACTTTACAATATGAATCAAATATTTGATGATTGTTAACAGTATAAACAATTTTATTCTGTAAAAATGCCAGGAGGAAGAAGAATGTTATCCAGAATTCAATCTGCTTCATCTTACAATTCATCCATCCATAAATCTTCTGGTGGAAGGTAAGTCAAAAACTGAAATGTCAAAAATGTGAGTGATAGTGTAAGTGATGTGTCTGACACTGACTGAATTAGTGGACTGCTTGTGCCAAGTTGCAGCAACTGAACCGTCGTAAGAATTTAAAGGGATTCCATAGATTGTGAACAAATTACATAATAATTTTTTATTTAAAACTTGCCTATGTTATCAAACCCAGTTTCGGGTTTGTAACTGAATAATATAATAGGCCTATATGACTATGTCCAAATCTGTATTCTGGTCAACAAATTGTATTATTTTACAATATTCCAATTCATTTATGATACAAATTTCATCTTAACACACCTAATTTAAAAAATTGGAAAAATTCAACTACATGATTTGAAAAGGTTGGTTTTAAAATATTTTCGAACCCCCTGGCCTGGGCAAGTAAAATAGGATATAAATGGATAATTTACACAACAAGTAGGACACTTAAACATCTAGTACTTAGAATACGGCTATTATTTATTTTCTGGAGCTGCCATGTGAGGGGGGATTTGACTCAAAAGTCAATGCTATGTCGTTAGTGCTATTACATGTCCAATGTTGCAAATGTTTAATGTTACATGTAGGTGTAAATTGGACAAAGTCACGAGTAAAAAATCCTGTAATTCTGACAAATACATCGTGTAAATTGACATTTACTTTTTGTCATAAAACATTTCACATTAGACATTTCACAACAAGCCTAACTCCATCTACCCGGAATTTTAAACTCTTACATCTTCTCATATGACACGCGACAATTAACATTAGAGTCAATGGGGAAATTAATAGTGTACTGTGCCCAACAGTCAACATTAGGGTACCGGTACCCTTACAGGAAGTCGGGTACCGGTACCATTATGGAGTACCGGTAACGAAGCCGATTGAGACAAAGCAATGTTTTGTATGACCGTTAGCACTGGAAATAAGGCAGAGGCAGCTCTCATTCACAATGTCAGGCTTTGTCAAGCACAAAACCTCAGGTACCTGTCATTTCGTCTGGCACTGATTTGTCTTTTATATTGATATTATTAATACATGTTCAGCACTAAGTTGAAAATGTCAGGCCACTATTTCATTAGGTACATCTAAAACTGTTATTTCCAGGCCTGCTAGGAAGCTATCCAATTTTTAATAATTTATATGTATTTCATGGGTTGTTATTACACTGATCAATTTTTATAGTGTTTTTTCGAAGATCCAATTACTGGCTAGACTGGCCCAGTCTCTTCTATTTATTTTACATTTCGATTTATATAAAAGTAGTAATTTTTAGTAAACCAACACTTTCGTTTCCATTTGTATAAAAAAAAAAATTTGAGTAAACCTGTAACCAGCACCAGAGACTGGACAATTTGCGAGCTTCACAATAAAATAGGCGTTTCTTGTCCTGTTTTACGTTGTTCCTTATTTGGAATGATTGACAGTTGTCAAGCAAGCCCCGAGTCACGTGACACGAATTTGTAAATGTGATGTCTAAGATAAATTAAGTTCGATATTTACCTTCATGAATCATGCGTCTCGAATGGAGTGCAAAGCAGTCATGCTGAAACCGTCTGCGGGCTGATGTCACGTTTTTGTTTCCATTCCCCATTCGGCTTCGTCCCGATACGCATGAACTGGCTTCGTTAAGTTGTTATAATGATGTCGTGTGTAATAATTTATGTTCATTCACCTCATCCCATACGTTGTATCCGTTCATTCGACAGATATTGTCCGTCAACAAAATTCTTAGATCGTTAAAGTATCACTAAATAACAATAACTGTTATCCACAACAAACATCTCGCACCTACACCAGTTTGCCAGTGCAAATGCAGTAATCCCGTGCACGACGTCACACGACCTACATAATGCAGATTGACCTACTAGATGAGAATGAAGCTCTATTTGCCCAGTCTCTAGAGATTACGTTTTTTTTTCGTTTTTTTTTTTTTTTGAGAGGACTGGCCAATTTTTGGTGTGTGGAGAAGACTGGCCACCAGTCTAATTACTGGCAAAAGAATGTGATAACCTTTGTGGACTGTACGGCTAACTATGCTGTTGTGGGTATGTTTCATTACCCTGCAACCTATCTTTCATAGTTCTTGACCTTGGTCTTCGAAAGAAAATGCTTACTACATATTCTCCTGATTACCAGTGGTACACCTCAGCCTGGTTTTGGGTTCAATTTTAAAGCAATCGGATGAAAGTCCAGTGTAATTAGTGTTGCTTAGTTGGATCCTATTCCAAAGGCCAACTCCTATACCACACTATAAATTACGACATAGTATATCATAAAGACAACAGTTGAAATTAAGGTTAAGAGTATCATGTCAGTGAGGCAGGTATTTCTTGAGTAGAAGAGAGGTCACTACTGCCTATTTTATTCCCTTCAATTTGTGCAGGTTTGCTAATTATGTGTATATTGATGTATGATGGTAATTTGTCTACATGTAAACACTGCATGGTGTAATTGTATGTAATGTTTATGGTAGTGTGTTGGATTTTTTTTTTGCAGTCATGGAGGTGAAGAGAGAGATCCAAATGTTATACCACTGGCTTCTATGGTAGTGTTACCAAAACATGCACAAGTACCAGAAATACCAGGAGATGGAAATCTGTATTTTGAATCCATGTTATATTTCTTTGGTGTCATTGTTATGTTTCTACAATATATCAACTTATATAAAACAGTTTGGTGGTTACCTCACTCTCATTCTAATTATGCTCTTGTAAGTATTACACATGTAAGGCCATATAAAAAAAGAATTCTAGTTCTCCGATACCTGTGTGACTTAAAATGTTATGCATGACCCATTTTTATTTAAATGATAAAAATTAAGAACATTATACTTAATTACATTTAATGCTATTAAATATTTTAGTAAGGTCACAAGAAGTACCCAGTAGCTCTATAAAAAGTTTAAATAAATTCAAAAATGTATTGTACATGTAGGTTTATTTTTCAAGTAAGCAACCCTGATTCATATTACTCACAATCATTTTGCGTTTCGATAAATAACATGCAAGATAAATTTTGTTCCTTTGAAATGTAATATTTATAAGATATCATTTAGCCCAATAGTAATCCTTTGACAAAATAAAAAAACGCCTCGAGCTCAACATCAGATTTTTTGGAAGGATTGTCTGAGAACCAAAATATTTTATGGCCTAATAAACTTGATACTGGTAATCATCCTACAAAAGTCAGTCAAAGAGCTTAATGCCTGTACATGTTCTGCCTTCCATTAGCTTTTTTATACACCAAACCAAATTTGGTGGGCCACCTTGATGAAATTTAGACTTTTTTCCCCTTTATTGATTGATTTCAATATTGGTGTAAAAGCAATGTTAGGACTTTTGACTTAACTGTTTTCGTACTCCCACATTTAATTTCCATTTCTTTATAATTGGATTTTGAAATTACATCCATTGTTATCGGTTTCCAACATTTCAGTGTAAAATCAATGATAATGTATCAATTCACGCAAGACTGAAACCAATATCAAAGAGTATAGTAAATTGTAACCAGACCACTGTGTCACTGTGGCAGGTCACAATGCCCTGTTATTAAAAATGCATTACGTAAGAGCTAAATCTGCCTATCGCAGGTCTTTATTGTGGTTTCAAAAGTTATATAAGCTATTATTTAGACATATATATATATCCACATGACAAACCTCTCATCAACTCTCTAGACCATTAAATGGCAGAGATTCAAATGGACTAGGCTTTGACATTTATGATAAATGGACAGCAATTAAAAGACACCATTGTCTTGAACATGTCTTGTACATCATCTTTTACATTTATATGCAATGAATTCTCCTCCGACTTTGCACCTCGTTACTATGTACTGCTTTAGCTAGTCAAACAAGTCACGTGACTCAAACATAACTTCTTTTAATAGATTTTTTTGATAGTTTGGGTATTTCCTTTCGATTACAATGTTTGGAGAAGGATTTGAAAAAATTGTGATAGATTAATTAGTTTGAATATGGTTTTAGTCCAAATATATCATCAAATCACACAGTTTGTACGCAGGGAGGTATCTTTAAAGATGCATTACGCAAGTTCTAAATTGTACATTATGAGAAGGGTGCATCCAATTTAGAATGCTTACATATAAATACATATTTAGGTAATTAAAATGACCCGCGTGTATGCCATATAAGTGGTTGATGGTTCCGAATATTTTTTCAGTGGTTATCTTTTATTATTTGTGACAAACAATTGGTTATTGTTTCATGATTTTTATGTGTGTTGGGGTGAGTTTAGGATTTGATTCATTAGCTGATGAATATTTATCTTCCCATTGAGTGCTGTAGGTGATATTGAAGAGAACTCTTTGACCTACGTGTATATACCCCTTGAAAGAGCCAATTAACTACAAAAAATGCATAACAAAACACATTGTTCCATCAGAGAAAGATATTTTGAGGCAACCAATCATACATTGGAGACAGAAAGTAGCACCTACTTTGGCATGGCTTTCACTGCCCCTGCTTGCTTGAGTCCATAAACTTATACCATTATTCAAGTTTTTCTCTTTTTTGTTGATATTTTTAAATTCAAAAACAAACAGCATCCTTTCATGACACCTTGACCAGACAAATGACACTGGAGCATGCACTTGTTGTCTTGCAGACGCCAATTTGATTGAAGTATAAGATACTATAAGGGAGGTAACTCTTGTTATTCACTAGTCTTGATTATTGATAAATTCAATTTTTTAAACTTTAAATTAATTGTACAGGCCTACTATTATTTCAAATGTAAGTGTTTTCTTTAAATGCTTTAGGTTAATTTCATTGAAATATTTGGAAATTCCATTGTGATCTACTTAGGCCTTTAGAATTCATGTGGTAATAGCCTACCCTCCAAATATTATAGAAATTTATTGATTTATTGTGTCCACTGCAAGTTGTTTTCATATATTCATAGTTAGAATTTCTCCATTATTTGAGAAAAACTGGCCAATTAAAAGGACATTATAATTGTCAGAAAAGTATGCTCAATTGCATAAAGTGCATAAAGGGGGGGGGGACAAATGTAGTTGGGGAAACATGTTGAAAGTTTATGGGTGGTTTCCACTTTCCAGGTAATATAACTTTCAGAATTGTTCAAACAGCCTAGTTCCTATTGTCTGGGGCAGAGATAAAGAAGATGTGTCTATATATCTACTATCTAGTCACCTCGATTGTACAAAAAAAACATAGGCTCAAGTATTTTTTTTTATTGGGCCACAATGATTTCAGTTCAGTCATACTCATACTTGATAGCAATTTAAAAATAAATCGAATGATTTTGTATTTATTAATGTTTTGCTGTTGTGCAAGTCATAATTCTGAAATGTTTTCATAAATTGGGATAAAGATCCAATTTCTATGTACCTCCATTGAAATATGGTCATATAGTTTTCTTCATCTCTGTATATCTGTCTGTAATTTGATGATTTGTTGATTTTTAACATTACCCTTGAAAAGCTGAAAAATCGGAGGACTAAAAGCTGTCATCTGAGTGTGACAATATTTATGGACTAACATGCAATCCTATTTTTTTTCTATTTAATTTTTATTACAGAACTTTTACCTGATAGACCCAAATCTTGTGTCATTCTTGGCTATTCTGATGAGTAGAAGAGTTGTTGCTTGTTTTATGCAAGAGGTATGTATTGATCACTTCTGTAACTTGTTCTGCATGAATATCAGTCTGCAATGTTATTGCCCATGCAAACCAAAGAGAAAAATTTTCTCCTTTTACAATCAGTTTGTTGTGTTCTCTTTCTATGGGAATCAGTAATATAAATGCATCAGCACTTTGGGACCCTTTGACACAAGGGCAAATATGCATTTTTAATTAGCCAGGATTTGACCTTAAAGTTACATTGAGTGTGTTCAAAGTAGATTGTATGCAAAGTTTTAGACAAATTTGTCAACCATCTCTGGTGAGTGGTCTATGTAGGTTCGCGTAAAATCATAAGGTCTACGTGACAAGGGGTAGAGTAGATTCGTCTTTTTTCTACAGGACCTCTGGTTTTCCTCAGAATCCCACACACAGGTGAATTATAGACATAACAATGTGCCATGTGTTAGTCGTAAAATGACCTAGTTTGTGTCAAGTGGGGGTTAAACCCCATTTCCCTCTCTTTCTTTATTTCAGAGATGACATTGTTAAAAAAAAGAATTACATTTAATTTTTTGTCTCGATTGTTAATGATACGATCTAAGATCCTCCAACCAGGGGCTGTATCTGTCTTTATCTTTATATTCGTCTGTTCTGTCTTTTTTATGTCTTTCTGAACTTAGCAGCCATTATTGACTACAAATTTGAGAACAAATCAAAATATTGTTGTAACCATTGTAATTTTAAACTTGTAGACATATGGATGGAAATCAAAAGGTGTGCTATACTGGTTGTTACAGTTACTCAAGTTAATTATTGTACTGAGTTTTATAGCTCTGTGTTTTTATACTGGTTATCATGTTGTCACTAAATACTCACCTCTCTACTGCCTCTTCTTAGCATATCCGTAAGTATAAGTTTGGTGTGAACAAATGAATTTTGAATGAATATGTCCAAATCATCTGTATGAATTGTAAGGGAATTAAATTTTTGGAGAGTTTGAATAACAACTTCGTAATTTTTTTGGCTGTTTTGTACTAATAGGATTGATTCAGTTATCTATCATTGTTGATTTGTTTATTTTATAAATTCAATAAAATGCTACAATAGACTAGATTTGATAATTGTAGGTTTTTCTGAAGAAGTGGCGATTTTAAACATAAACAACAATTTTTCCATGGTCCAATAGTTTGGATGCTTTTAAACCTTTTTTTAAAACAATATTTTATTCAAAAATTGAAAGGAATTGAGCTACAGGCCTAGCCTAAATGACCTCTCTCCTATCAAACATAAAAGGTGATAGTGCTCTGTTCATCTTAAGATAACGATCTCACAGTTTAAATATGTTATTAAGGGTTTTATATGAATGCTATTATTTTTCAGCCTAGCAACCTATCTTATTTTGTTCGGACCCACAGTGAAACCATTATATCATAAATATTATGCCTGGCCACGATATACTACAACATGTCCAGAAAGATTTACACCAAAACCTCGTAGTAAGGAGGGTCCTGATAGGGACGCATTTATCTTTCACAGCTGCACATTAACTCCTGACATCATACGAGATGAAGTTGAAGCCATGAAACAAGATTTTAATTCCCGGATGAAACAAGTTTTGTTTAACTCTATGTTATCGGCCTACTATATGTCATTTGTACCACTGTGTTTTGCTCAGGTAACTTTTATCCCTTTTCTCAAGATATCCTAAATCCTAATTAAATTTGTTTTAATATAGATTTCTTCTTTACCTCTGCATGGGTTTGGAAATTACAGTATTTGCTATAGGAACTTAGCAGTAGATCTACTAACACAAATACTAGTTCAAAGTTTATTTTGTCGTATTTGGTTTCTAGTAGGTTTTTAAAGCCAGCATGAAGGAACAAATTAATGAAGAAAACTCTTTTTTAACAAGATAATACAGAAACATGTACATGTATATATATATATATATGTCTCAAGTTTTTAAAGTTAATTTCTATCCTTTTATCATTTTAATAAAGTCTTAGTTCAAAAATGTAAAACATCGACAACACATCGTTGAGGTCATTATTTTTATTTCATTGGAAAGACATGTATTTTTCACCCTATGCGCCTCAACAAGACATGTTAAGACTGTAATTTGGGGTTACTTGTCTCTTGTTTGAAGAATAGGTATCATGAAAAAATCAATTAACCTTTTGCTGTAACATCAAGATGTCTGGCTCTCTAAATGTACAGTTTAAAAGGAAAAAAATCCTGTGACAAAGTAGAAATTATTTTTTTACTTCCTGGGGAGCAAAGTGGCAGACAGTTGTAGAGAGAATAACTCTAGATTACATTACCATATTGAACTGACTTTTTGCGTGTGGATTTTCTTTTATCTTTTTTCATTCATGCAAACATATTTAGGAAGGCTTAAATTATGAGCTATTTGTCAATATTTGACAGTCTAATATGTCTGTTTAGCTTTACAAAAAACATAATCATCCAAAAATATAATTTTTTCATGCTAAAAATCAGAATGTCCAAAACAACTGTGATAATTGTTGGGTAAGTGGTTTGTGTTTTTCAATGTTTGTTTCTTCATCATTTATGTTTATAGTCATTTAATTATATATTTTATGGATATTTTATATCTACCTTAAGGACAATTAATATATATATACCTGGTACCTTTTATTATGGTGCTTATTATTTATTTTTGTATTTTCATGTCTTTATGTTCTTGGTTTTAAAAAAAGGTAGGGGTGGGGGACCTTAGACTACCAATAGTATATAAACTGGAAATTACTGTTGGCATTTCAGACTAACTTGTCATAATCATCATCAGCATTTAATCTTCATAAACATTGAATATTTTAACAGTTTAAGTCTAATTGACATATTCTCAAATAATAACCACTGAGTTATCTCCCAATAACATCACAGTAAAGAAACATTATTTCGGTTCCAACTAGTCTAAGAATTAGAATTTTCAAACATTGTAATTATGAAATGTGGAGGTTTCTAAAATTTCAATATTTTGTAGATGACAGTAATACTGTATATTTTAACTCCATGCAAAGACTGGAGGCTGATCCTTTTCATGAATTAAATAAAACTGCTGCTTTAAAAATCAGACCCATAGACATTAGTGTTACATACAGTGTATAGTATCAGGGGCGGAGCCAGGAATTTTTGCAGGAGAGGGTTTGCCAGGTTTCTGTCATGGAAACCTGCCATCATCGTCTCTAAATTACATAGGCATACATACAAATCTAGTTAAAATCTTGAGTATCCCATGGCACCGAGAGTTGATTATGGTCTTGTTTTGTTTGTAATTGCCTAATTAATAATTTAGATCTGATGAAAGCCCTGCAATAGGCATATTTACATGTACTTATGTAGCTCTTACATGATGCATGTTTACATGACTAACTATTATAGTCTTTTCTGGTCCCATTAAAGCTTTTACTGTAGTTTGTTTTTCAATCTTGAAATTTCTTCAAGATTTGCATGATTTAGTTGTTGTTTATTATTTTGTCAGTAAATTTTGTAATTTCTAAAACAGATTGTGCGTGCCATGAATAGTGATTCTCTTAATTGCATTACTGTTACATGTATTATGATATTAGCATATTACACAGAATTCCACATATTTTTTTTTATATGGCAATATGAATATTGGAATTACGGATGGAATGCGATATGGCAACAAATTAACTATTATAATAGAAAATATCCAACCTCGTGAGTTCTCTCCAGGTTTTCCGGTTTCCTCCCAATGCTAAGACACCTTCGCGCAATCGAATTATTGAAATAAAATTCAACCATGTTAGTCCCAAAATGACCTAGTTTGTGTCGCCTGGACATTAAACCCCATTTCTCTCGCTCTCTATAATAGAAAATAAAATGTCAATATGGAAGTCAGTGACGTTTTAATTTTGATTTCTTAAAGAGATGTGAAAAAGGTAGGACTGAGTAGGGCATATGTTAAAGGAGCGTGTGTTATATCTGGTTTACTCAGTATCATCACTAGTTTCAAATGGTAATCTGAAATGCTATTTGGGGCTTGTGTAGATGGCAAACTACACTACCAGCTAATATATATTCATGAATTACCAAAAACATATATGTACAGAAGCCAAAACAGATCATCGCCAAAAAGTTTTCTTCATGTTCATCATATACATGTAATCAAATGGAAGCAGCTACAAGTTATAACAACACATATCTTTGATACAAAAATTAAACAGTTTGGACTGATTTGTTACAAAGATCAACCTTATAGTATTTATGACATCATTTACTCATTCTTAAATTGAGTATAATGCTTAGGGAGCAGTGATTATCTTTTATTTATAAGAGAAAGAAAACAGGTGAAGCAGAACCATCCTCTTTAAGGTCATGAAGTATGAGCTGCCTGTTGCCCAATAGTCGTTCAGAGACTTTGATGGTTTTCTCTGTATGTGTAGTTATTTAAAATACTTTATGATCGTGTGGGTTGTGTACATTGAATGGATATATATATTTCATCACACAATTGTTAAATACATTAATGGATTATCATATCCAATGTGTTTCATTTATTCTTTATTAAATCTAAAATATTTTACAAGACAGACCTTCTTGGTAGCCAATCATATAATCATTCATTGACAATAACCTACCTTAATTTTTGGAAGGTGGGTGGGGGTTAAAATTGGGATAAAGGCACTTTGGTCTGGATGCAAGAAAAAAATCATTCAACAACTGTTTTTTGTGGACTTTTTAAGCACCATTTTCTGAGACATGACTTTGATTCCATACTTTTTCGGGTAGCCCAGATTAAATTTCCTCCCTCTTCTCAAGAATCCTTTATGCAAATTTCTTATATAAAAATATGTTAGTCTCAAAATGACCTATGTATGAAAAAGATGGACATCAAACATATTTCTGTCTCATTACTGCTTTAACATTTGAATTCATCAGCTTACAAACAACACTGTTTAGAATTCTGGTCAGCTTGATGTAAAAAAAATCGGTGAAATCTCTTATTAATTTATTTATGATTTGTTTTTCAGAACACATTATACTATGACACCTGGTGGGTAGGCCAACATGTCTGTTTAACATGGTTAAGTTCATTCCTTATGTTGATCTGTCATTTTCTATCACCAAGATATCTAGATCTTCTACATAAATGTTCTTTACATCTGGGGAGATGGCAGAAAGTAGAAGGCAGACATGCCCATGTACCTTATAATGCGTAAGTTTATATATTTAATTTAAACGGGATGGTGGCATATATAGTAGGAAAGGTGTTGGTGTTAAATACCCCCATAACACTATTAGATAATCAGTTACCCAGCTAAGGCTAAGCAGAGATAAACAATTTGATTAGTCAATACTTTAGGTCTTTATAACTGCGATTCTAATTTGATTGAGTTGTGATGAGACTTCGTGTATAGTTTCACTGCATCAAAACCTTGATTATGTTCAATCATGAGTATTTTTTGCTAAGACCACATATACATAAACAATTTGATTGCTCAATGCTTTACAAAGTTCTAAATGTGCCATAGTGTCAACTATCAGACTATTGGGCCACTGGATCACTGTTGGCAAGTTCTACTAGGTTTTTTTATGTTAAAGTTCTGAAAGAGGTCTTAATGTTGAATGGAAAATGATTTCATATTGTCCTTACTCAATGCGTTTTTTGATTTGAAAATTCTTGGAAAATAAGACTTTATTCTTGTAATCCTATTTTAAATGATGATAATGATGATTGAGTGTATTATTATACTTACAGATGGTCTGAGTTACAAGTATGGCCACAAGGTGCTCTAGTCAAACATGTCCGTGGTTTATTTAAAGCTGATGGTATTAATGTTACCGCTGAACCAGGCAATAGTATGCATGGTAGATTTTATGTAAGTTTTACATGTCATTGCACTTGTTACCTGATTTTATTTAATTCATCAATACTATAGTGATTTCCAAGTATTGATCATTAATTTTTAAGAAAGGATAAATTCAGTGGCCTGGATTGTTGTGACTAGAGCATGTAGTTTTTGTAGTTACTAATACCTGTGCTATCTAGTTGTTCCTATGGGAAAAAACCCTAAGGTCCTGTGTACACATTGAGATTCATGTTAAAGATCTCTTGGCAGTTGGAATTCGATATAAGAGTAGGCTGTAGCGCCGATGTCCAAGCAAAATTTCCCTCATAGAACATTGTATTGCATGTACCAATCTTCATTAGCCCAGTTGGAGCAAAACTGTAGGATGTTAAACCCCATTTTATTTCTCTAAAAGATGTATCACTACTCTCATAAACTTTTAAGACCCTTTTCCACCCAGAATATATTTATGATGATTTTTAAAACAATTCAAAAATTATAAAGGATTAAGTTTATTTTTATACGTCCACTCTACAGGCCAAAGTTAAAATCCGATTGACTTTAAATTTATACACAGTGTTTACGGTCCACTCTACAGGCCAAAGTTAAAATCCGATTGACTTTAAATTTATACACAGTGTTTACGGTCATGAGACTAAGAAAGATATTGATTTTCAGCGATTTCCGATAATCACTGGAACGAACAAGTATTTTGATTTTCAATGAATTTTTATAACTGAACAGCTAAATCCATGATATTAAATATTTGCATGGGGCAGAACTTTATAAAAACCAAACAAATTCTAATGATTTTCTGATAATTACTTAATGAGTTGTTACTCTTAAAAGATTTTAGTGTATCACAAAAGTAAAAATATGCGACAACCCTTGTTGACTGCCCAGACAATTAGCGGCTGTGGGCGTGTGTTTTGTTGCCTGGCAGCTTATCTTCCATAAAAGAATAAGAATCAGATAATTTTTCAACACCCATGAATTGGTTATATTATTTCTTATTTCAGTTTTTATTCAGTAAACCATTGAGAGTTATTAACTGGTTATTAATTATGGCCTGGATGTTGATAGGGTATCAGTTCTTCCGTCTCCTTCAGTGTACAGAATGGAGTCACATCATGTCATTAGCCCTAATACTCTTCTGTAACTATTATACTGTTTTTAAACTAATGCGAGATCGATTTATCATGGCCAAATCATACAAAGAAGAAGACTCTCTAAATAGTTAAAGAACAAAAAATGAGAAATCAAAACGAACTATATTTTGTGGTTTTATGGTATAGATCTACGTGTCATTGTGATGTTGCGTAAAGTGTGCTGTAGTATGATGTCATCCTTCTGGCTTATAAATTATGGTAACAATTTCTCTGACTTTTACACACATTTACTATGTATGGACCTATTTGAATTACAGCAGACTACAGTATAGTAGAAGGCTTTAATATCAATATTATCTTTACTGCCTTGCATTTGAAGTAAGTAATGGAGGCAGCCTAGTGGTACAAACCTGGTTTAATTTGTCACATGTCCAGTTACCAAACAAACAATTGACATCTACTGCTGGATCAGTAGGAAATATTGTGTGATATATAGCTAGTCACTAGGCCAGCATTGCCTTCCTATAAAAAGAGAAATAATCTTTCCTGACATTATTTTGTTGTTTGTTTTTAAGTAATGAGTATTTACATGTAGTACTTAATGTCATTATTAATCTACATATTAAAATATTTGTTAATTTATTTGTGTTTTTTGTATTTCAATGACTATTGATAGAGACATTGGATGAATTTTTGGAGGCATACCACTATGAAATTGCATCATCGAGATACCCATGATTTAGTAATTCTCCTTCTCCCTCCGTTCTCTCCCCTTTTACATGGCCATTTTTGCTTTTGGTTTAGTATCGATATTAATATTTTCTACTAGTTTTTAGTAAATACTTATGTTTATGTTTCAAGGCTGAAGTTAACAGGGCTTTGGGTCTGCTAATATGTTTTTACTATGTTATTTCAAGTTTGTGTATCTAAAAATTTTAGTGGTCAACCTGATATAAAATTTGGAGCAAAAACATGACCATTTATTGTTCTGTCTGTAGTGAAAAGCGTGCAGCACAACGAAAATTTTGGGAAAAGTTGGGGCCGGGCAAAGAGACAAACATTAACACTGAAGTCAATGGAGAAAAGTAATGTTAGTCTTCATCCTATATGGAGGCAGACCACCATTAATTTCCCCATTGACTTCAATGTTAATTCTGGACTCTTTGCCCACCTCCAACTTTTCCCCAAATTTTTGTTGGGCGAAATGCTTTTCACTACAGACAGAGGAACAAATGGCCTTGTCTTTGCACTAAAATTTTTATGAGGTTGACCACCAAAATTTTGAGATACACGAACTTGAATAAGCATACTCAAAACATGTATCTAGTTGCCGTACATATCACCGTAGCCAACCTCATAACGCCGTTATCCTTCCGCCTCAAAATCATGAATATTTACCAAAACCTGGCAGAAAATATTAATTCAAACCCTCTTAGTCCATTCTAGGCCAAAAACTCAACAAAAATGGGCATGCAAAAGGGGAGAAAAGAGACAGAGAGAGAACTGCTATAAATAGACGAACTACAATTTGTGGGTACCGAGATGGTGAAATTTAATGGTGGTCTGCCTCCATATTAAACATACAGAGTTATCCACCTTTGCTGTTTTTGTTATTCCCTTGTTCCACTACAAATGCATAGAACATGTCGAAACCAGAATTTATCTGGTAGTAAGACGTAAGACAAACCTCATGGAGTCCTTACTCTAACTTGTGCAGGATAAAATGAGAAAGAATAGGTGTGTTGGGCAGGCCCGTAGCCAGGGGGTGGCAAGGGGGGGCAATGCCCCCCTGAAAAAATGTTTTGCCCCCCCGAAAGAAAATTTGCCAACCATAACTCTAAAATACCTACTAGAGACTGTAACAGGTGTGCCCCTCCTAAAAACTTCACTGCCCCCCCCCCCCCCCCCGAAGACAGCAAGCTGGCTACGGGCCTGGTGTTGGGTAACCACTATTCAGTGACACTGCCCTTGATAAGTTTGAAAGATCCTGTACACTCGAATGAACGTTAATCATCCAATTATATACAGTTTTTATGTCGAGTCGTGGTTAGACAAACGACTTCCTAAAGTTATCATTTGTTTTATTTTAGCCTTTCCAATTTTAATAATTTCTACTATTTACTTACGTCTACGTGTATTTCGTGGCCTGACAACCTATATATCCTCTTGTCTACTTCTGTGTAACAAAAAGTTGATTGTTACACTTCAATCATGGCAATATACTTTGCTACATTAACACTAAAGAAAGGAAATCCATAAATGGATTTTTCTCGGTGTAAATACACTGCTGAAATTTTAGAAAATACTCTATATTTTGTAATATTGAAATCTTTCTTTTATTAATAAAACAAATAGCTGCAATTCAAAGTTTTTTTGGTTTTTTTTCCAAGAACAATTTTTAATGTCCTTGAATTAAAAAAGCCGCTCGTATACTGAAGCGACCCATGTTCCTGAAGCAACGATTGAAGATGGAAGCAACCAGAACTCCTCGGTATAATGCTTAAGTATATGCTTTTCGCCAGAGTTCCTCCTTATCACTATCATCCAGCAAAATCTCAGAAACTCTTATCACGTGAAGTGTTTACAAGGTTTCTGCAACAGAGACAATAACTCAAAAACGTAATTTATAGGTGGTATGTGGCAATTGATGGACAAATCTGAATTCCCATTGGGTCCCAAGTTATGACATGCCAAGGATCTCAACAAAATATAAAAAAAAAAGCAACAACTCTAAAACTAACCTGTTGTGTCAGACACAATTGATGCGCCTTTTGGCTGTATGTCGTAACGATTAATTCCAGCAAGATTTTTTTTTATGAAAAAACCCCGAAAAACTGTGTTTACAAGGTTTCGGTGACAGGTTGAAATACATCCCATAATGTGCGATGAAGGATCAACGTCAATATAATTAGTATGTCACAAATTGCTTCTAGTTTGAGATTTATTTATTTACAAGTTAAATACTAATCAATAATACAAATTAAATACATTTTAATCTCAGATACGGCAATGACAAAACAATGTACACAATGTTCTATATAAGTCAATAATAAATAAATAACATCTTATTACATAATGAGAATAATTAGATTTGAACTAGATCTATTTTTTAAATATAATGGGCGTGACGTTACTAATACTATGCTCTGCAAGAATAAACTGGGGTCTAAATAAGAAACTACATGAATTGCATCTACTAGCGACCCAGAAGCGACCCAATTCGTTTGGGCCAAACCTCTTATACTTTGGCCCTGCAGAGAAATGCCCCCGGGTTAATAAGGGTAACATTTGTTTATCATATACAGTTTCGCTTTATATTATGTGAAATTAGATACAAAAATAAATTCCCGAAGCAAAGTAAACGAGCTTGGTGTTACAACATTGCTCACTGACAGGTGCGCTTTAATTGGTCTAGAAGGTTAGCTGGTCGACTTCTCAACATAGATAATAAAACCTCTGGGATCCATTAAGTTTTTCGATAATGTATACAATTCATTTCAATCCGCCGAGAATGTCCTGGTTGCTTTAGGAAGTCGGTCTTGGTATAGCTCGCCTTACAGAACGTGGTCCGGGGGTGGGATAGGACTGGCGGTTACTAATGAAAAACACTGCTTTACCATAATAGCAAGGATATGGTAATGGTTAATGCACTGATACTGTTGGTAACCTTTCTTTCAGGAATACTGGTAGTAGTACGTATCACCACCTATTGACAACAGTAAATAAACTGGTTGTCTCTTATTAGGGGTTTTGAAAATGTATATTTCATTTGAACCGACTGCTAGCTTATTAAAAGTTTGTATGACTATTATACACTACACTAATAATATCACACATTCATTAAAGCAATGTTTTCGTTTCGTTTTGTTTTGATTTTCGTAATTGTCAGTTTACACTAGATCGCCTTGAAGAATATTCCCAACAAGTTTCTCAATGGAGATGTTTCCAACAATATTTCTAAAAAATATTCTTTCAACTAGCGTCGATTTTAGACTCTGTAGTTTGGATACCAAAACCAATAGACGACCAAATCGTACCATTTGTCTAGGGTACTGTATTTGTATGTGTTCCGTTAGCATCAGGTGGGCTTGCTCTTGTAGATTTTCAACTGTCTTTGTGTCAACTAAACCAGCTGTGTCTGTGAAGTAAATTTTAATGTATATAAGTAAATATGACAACTGTATTAAAACACAATAAAATGCTGGTATAGTACCCAACAAATGCTATAGTACCAAACAAGTGCATAGCTTATTAAAGCTCCAATAGCATTTTTTTAAGTTATATTTTTAAAATGTATTAAAATAAAGCCCAAAAATAGATTGAACCTATAAACAGTCCTACCTTGTTAAAGAATAATCCTATTAATCCTATAATTCAGTACTGCCAGTTGAGAAATTGGCAAAATATCATTTTCAACTTCAAATTCAAACGTTTGAAGATGGCCGTCCATGGAGAGGAATGGGAAAACAAGGGAGGTAATTGAGTAACTATTTCCTCAATCACCCTGTGTCACCCTTTATAATGCCCAAAAAATTTTGCCCAGGACCGTATAATAGTGAGTTGACAACCTTTTGAGCAAAAGACATAGAAATAATTATGTTTTGACTTTCTTAGAAAATGTGAAATTGGAACTTTAATGAGTTATTCAATCGCCAGCGTGTTGGAAAATTTTACTCAATCAACTACAAAATAATAACAACATAATAAGACTAATATAAATCATGTTTTGGGGTTTGTTTTTTTTTAATTTTTGTCGCTTCAGTAAGTAACTTTTCACTCTTAATTATCCACATCACACATTATCCACAGGTACACTAAATTGTTTTGGTCCTTGTTTTGAACCTCACCAATATCGTGATATAAAATAGTTTTATTTTTTCGACATCCACAGGACTATAAATACCAATTATTCATTTTTTTCTGTTGTATTATTGGTAAATAATGACCTAGTTATGAATCGTGATACAGATCGTATCGTAGCACCTGAATTGCAATACGTATAATATTGAGACTGCAGTGGAAATACCCATCACTAATTTCGTGGGCCCGAACTCACGATCAAACCAATGGCTAATAGATCTAATATTCCCAATATAATGCGTTAGCATATTGATATTGATCAGATACAGCGAGTGTTGGATGGCGGAATGGTTAGCACGTGCGCGCTGTAACATAAGATCTGTCATTGAGTCAACTGGCGTGGTTTCGATTCCCCGGTTGTTCGTGACAACGAGTAGGGTCGCCTGTTTAACCTCGTGAGTTTTTCTCCGGGTTCTCCGTTTTCCTCCCACTGCTAAAGACCCCTAGCGAATTATTGAGAAAAAAAACTGAACCATATGTTAGTCCCGGTATGACCTAGTTTGTGTTTAGTGGACGTTAAACCCAATTCCCCTCCCTCACGCTCTCCGATCAGCTGCAGTGTTGTAGTAAGGGATCTCGACGATTTTTGCACCCCATACACGGATGTCATATATTTAAAATCAATTATATATAGTTGATAATTGTACCGAATAAATGTTATAACATGCGTAATTTTTGTAATTTCACTTATATTGATCACAGGAAAGGGGCGGGGATAACTATTTATTATATTTATCGGAAGAAAAGTTGAGCCTCTTCACACCCCTTTACATTGACCAAATGTCATAAAACTGAATTCCTACTGATAACATTTGAAACTTCAGAAAGTCTGTATAAAATTGCACCAATTTCTACCTGATTTGAAAAGAGTTATGGCTTTTAGACATGTAAATTCAGTAGAGTCCAGTGCCATTTCTCTAAGTCTAGCCACGGTTTCTGCCATTTTCTCCAGTTCTGACGTTGAGTTGACTTCACCAACAGTCCCAAGTACGTTGAACGATCTGGACAATCCTGTAATATCTAGAGGTAAACCCCATTGTACTATTCCTAGTAGAAACAGGTCTTTCCAAGCGGTGGTTAACAAAAGTCTCTGAAATTAATACAATGGTTTTATTAAGATTATCAACTGTATGAAGTAGCCGGCGTTGTTAAAGACACCCCTACCCACCTCGTCGACCCTTTTTAAATGACATTTAGTCTAACCAATGGTGACATAAAGTTTAGGAGAGAGAGAAATGGGGTTTAACGTCCACTCGACACAAACTAGGTCACTTCGGGACTAAGATATGGTTTAATTTTATTTCAATAATTCGCTTGGGCGTAAGGGTCTTTAGCAGCGGAAGGAAACCGGAGAAAACCCACGAGGCTGGACAGGCGACCCCACACCTTGTCGCGTACAACCGGGGAATCGAAACCACGCCAGTTGACTCAATCACAGGCTTTATGACATAGCGCACGCGTGTTGACATTCGGCCATCCAACCCGCATAAAATTTAGGAGTATGCATCAAGTTTGTTTGCTTTGTGGTCACAAACACAATATAAGCTATACACACACTTGATTATCAGCTCCCTTTATTGACATTGAATCACTTGTCCAAACAAGATATTTGACCACTTAAAGCCCCAATAACACTCTTGTTGTAACTGAAAAATATGTCCCAATCTTCATTCTGGTCAACAAATCGTATTATTTTAGAATATCCCAATTAAATGATGATATAAATTTCATCTTAACACACCTTATTTAAAAAATTGGAAAAATTCAACCAATTGATTTGAAAAGTCTAACGTAAACCTTTTCAAATGTGACTTGGATTTTAAAATATTTTCGAACCCTCTGGACAAATAAAATAGGTTGTAATGGATAATTTACACAACAGGTAGGACATTTAAACATCTAGTACTTAGAATAAGGGTATTATTTATTTTCTGGAGCTACCAAGCCAGCAAGAATGTTATTGTCCCTTTAAATGAAACGGAACTGTGATTCATGTAAATACTGTAATTATGTTAAAAATAATTACCTGGTCCACGTCTGTTAAAATGGTAAATGCGGGAATCTGTTTGACCCAACCAATGATAGTGAACAGAAGACGCGCCATTACTTCTTGCCAGACGTCTCTCTGGAACGTTAAAACTGGAGATGAAAATGCGGATGGTGCTTGTAGTCTGACCAATTCACTGACATCATTCCTAACATAACCCATCAACATGAACTGGCGGCTTGCGTTGGTACCAAGATTCTGTAAACAGTCATGTTGTAACTGGAACATGTTCTGTGGCGGAGTGTTTGTTACCCGGAGATCCATTGGAGCATCTTGGGTTGCATGACGCGCGGACCCCATAGACATATCCGGAGCTTTGATTTTAGGTTTACGTGGACCTCTTTCATGCTGTACGGCTGAAAAAAGGATCAGTTATCATTTACAAGAGTGTTCGTTTATTTGTTATAGAATACAAAAACGACCGAACTCATAGCTGCCTTTATAACCATTTTTTGTACAAGGAAATTAATGGGGCAATATTTAATTTTGAAACACTGTAGACCATATATACTTCTCTAGGCAGGACTATTACCCCCAGGAAAACAAACTATTTTAGTTTCTGACAAATTCTAAACTCAAAACCAAAACTATACACGATACCCACAATTGCAAAGCCGGATACCTGACTTGTACAATCATTTGGTGGAGATGCATAGTTGACAAAGAATAAGATAAAAACTTACCATCCTTATTCATATCAGCATCGAAACATTTTTTCAATCTACAGGATCGGCATTGATTACGATGTGTTTTATCAATGGGACACAACCCTTTCATATCACCTTGGGCCTTACACGTGTACGCTCGATTCTTGTGAATACTTCTCTTAAAGAAACCAGAACACCCTAGAAAATAACATATATAGTTTGGTCGTCAAATTGGGCGGAATTGGTTTAAGGAAATTTCATTAATGTTAGATGGAGATATTTTGAAAAATATAACCACGCCCACTTTATGGAATATCTTTTCATGCTATGTGGAAAATACAACGATATTTAAATAATATTAGCTGAAAATATAAAAACAGCTCTTTTTTGATGGTATTTAGTTGGTGTTATGTTCAAAAATAAAACCACTGGCACTTCCAGATGAAAATATAAAATCAATCCTACTTTCATGAAATTCCATTAATTTTAATAGAAAATAATCCTACTTTGATGAAATTCCTTTAATTTTAATAGAAAATGTCCTACTTTCATGAAATTCCTTTAATTGTAATAGAAAATATCCTACTTTCATAAATTTCCTTTAATTTTAATAGACAATTTCCTACTTAATGAAAATATCCCGCTTTCATGAAATTTCTTTAAATTTAGATGAAAATATCCTACTTTCATAAATTTCCTTTAATTTTAATAGACAATTTCCTACTTAATGAAAATATCCCGCTTTCATGAAATTTCTTTAAATTTAGATGAAAATATTCTACTTTCACGAAATTTCTTTACATTTAGATGGAAATATAAAACCATTCCTCATGAAATGGATAAACTCCTTTAATTTTAGATGGAAATATAAAACCACCGTAAAAAATATTACGCTATACTCTATAGCCGAAAGAAAACAGCAAGTCTGAAAACAAATCTCTCAAATATTCACTTCGTACAAGTCGACTATATACGTTTAAAGGGGCTGGTGGATGCTTTCACTTTCAACTACATACAGATACCATAATGTTTACCAGAACTTACCATCGCAGCTATAGAAATCATAATGTTAACCAAAACTTACCATCGCAGCTATAGATGCCATAATGTTTACCAGAACTTCTGTCACCACAAACTTTACAAGGTATATCCAATAATCTATCACCTAAATTTAAACAATTGTTATGAGAAAGTTGTCAAAATCTATATTATATATAATAGTACTGTATATATACTGAGCGCTATAGAAAACGCATCACTTAGTTTTTTGTATATTATATCTTATTTATTTTGCTTCTTATTGTGAACAATATTCAAATAGGAACACACCAATAACAACACATTTGTATACTTATGGATGTTTAATCTGTAATCAACGGTACAAAGTCAGAGGGGTCAAAACCAAAAGATAAATTTACGGGATCATTTTGTTCTATACGAAAGACTAAGTGATGTGTTTTCTATGGCGCTCAGTATGCAAATTCAAAAACACGAATTAGATTTCAACATTGGTCTATTTCAATCAATATTGATGTTGTTATCTTACAGTTAAAAAATAGCATCCTTGATCTCACTGATGAATGGCATTCAATTATATTCAAAATTTTAATTGAAATTATATATATATACTTTATTCGGAGCGAAGTTACCAGTGTTGACAAGTTACCTGTTTTGACAAGATGAAGCATAGATCCTTTATTATCGTAGCAACGGTACTTGTCAATCGAGACTGTCTCGATTCGTCATTTTTAAATTAAATCATTAAATGGCGATTGTGTCAATATAACGACCTGCAATAGGCATATTTGGCGTAATAATGTTTAATTATTAGGACGAATTTATTGATAATCACAATGTTTTCGAATACTTCGTATACTGTATTTATGAATTGCTTTTGAAACATTTATGGCCTAATACCAACCCTCAGCCAGTGAAGCTACTAAGCACTTCTGATATTAAACAGGGAGTCCCAAGAAGATTGCACTAAACCCTAAACCTTACTGAAGCTACAAATCACTTCTTGTGTTAGTTTATTATTCAGAGTGTTCCAATTATAAAAAGGTTGTCCTAAATATTGCGTCTACAAAAACCTCTTCCGAGATTTTTAACATTGGCGAAAACAGATTTTGGTCATATCGCATGACTGTTCTTCTGTAAACTAAACTCACCAAAATTGAATACCACTATGCATGTACGAATTGACAGGAGGATTATGGAGTGGTTTTGAAATGAATTTTGTGAAATCACAAGCATGAGTGCATTATTGATCGTGGAAAGCATTTTTTTTTTGTCACAAGTCTTTTTACGAATTCACCCGGGTGGGAATGGGTTTGAGATTTCAATAAATATTATGCGAAATAACATTGCATTAGCCTTTAGTTCGTATAAATTCGCTATATTCTATGTAAAGGTCGATATGTCGTCTTATAAATGGATGAAGCCGTGAGAGATATCGGTGACATGGCAGTTGAAAGTAAACAGTAAAAACAAAACAACAGTATAGGAATGGACAAGCTGTTAGCTAGAATCTTTACCCCCCTCCGGCTAAATCTGCCGATTATCTTGGAATCGGTGGTGCTGTTATCTTTAACCCCTTACATGTGACACTATTAAATTCATTATATTCGTATAGATCGTCTACTGTGAGATACGTTTAATCTTCATATTAGACCAGTGATGACAAGAATTAGTCGAAAAAATTTAATGGGTTTATCATCGATTCTTCACTGGGAAAAGTTCGCTTGAAAGCCATAAGTTTTCACTTAAATACTCTTCAAGAAAGGCGATTTTCCGATTTTGCAACCTTCAATCGCCACCTTATGTAAAACAATTATCCGCAGGCCGTTGGTTGGCTGTTAAGCCTGCCCCCCTGCTTTACAAAGTCGTTGAGAAGTAGTCGCTTACGACAAATCAGCTTTCGAGAAATAACAAATTGATCGTTTTGCTTCTCTTCGGTAATCACACCAAGTTGCTTCCACGAAGAAAAAAAAAGCTTAGAAAGATGCTTTTAATTCTTCATTTCACCCGTCTTTGATGTCATGAGAACTGTTGCCTGTTCAACCAGCTGACGACTCCACGAGAAAGTGGCGCCTTATGAAATATCGATGCCTATGTATTTGCGATAAAAGCCCCCGTCATTGACTTCAATTGCTTGACGGCGGCTATGGAAAAGCAACGCATTTAGCCATCAAGGACATTGATCTGTCAAACTAAAATTCACACGCTTCAATAGGCCTGTAAGACCAACCCGCTTCTTCAAGACACTTGCTTGTACCAAGCGTTTTGTTCGTAATTACTGTTTACCGTTCTAGTGCTTGGCCGTCGACGAAGACAACTTTTACACGGGACGGGTGTGTAAAGAGAACCAACTGCCGTAAGCTAACAAGTTGCGGTGTTGCGTGACAATCGCTAATCCTTGTTCAAGTAATTGTCAACTTATCGAACATGTTCTGCCATAGTGTTATATTGAAATATGGAAATGGTAGGCAGTGAGGTTTGACCGTTTTGTTTAGCTTGCTCAGATATTTGAAAATCACTAGACTGATTTCACTCTGAGCTAAATATCCTATTATTAGAACCAATAAATTGGCTATATATTTCTAAACAACATACAAAATAATAAACAGACAAATATAACGTGTCTAAAATTATGCATTTTATTAATTCATTTTCTCGACCATTTTTTAACTATCTTAACTGGTCAAGTAATAAATGTGCAGGCAGTTCCACAATTTCCGCTCGTAGAGACGAAAAAGTACGATATAGGTGTTACATCCATTGATACCATCTTATATGTACCTTAAAGATCAAATACAACAGCCAGAAAAACTTTTGGCGGACAAGTGTTCAGTTCGGGTCAAAATTAACCGAAATACGTCAATTTTCAAATCATACACTCTAAATAACACGTTGGTTTAAATTTTCGTAAACGGTAAGGGTGATGACAAATGCACTACATAAAACCGATCTACATTATTTTATGGACATTTCCACTTCGGTGGAATTTTACAATAAAATTTGGTTATGGTTATTTGTTTAACAGATATAAAATAAATAGATAGTTAATATACTTGTTTTCGTTGAAAAGGCGCCAATGCAGAAGCGAACTTTTTTCTCTGTATAACAATATCATCTTGGGAAGCAGCCTTCATATTGGCCTACCACATATTTTTAGCTAATGAATTTATCTAAGTAAAATCATAGTTTTTATGATAATATGATCAGGCAATAAATAATATTTGTATACACAATAATGGCTACGTCGGAGTTCATTAAAATTATACCAGACCTAAAATGATGACATAGATAAAATCATGGACAGTAGTACATATCATAGTATAAAACCAACATCAAAGGTGTTATTCCTATGTCAAGATATCGGACTGTGGGATTAGGCCAAATATTGTTTTATAAACTAAAAAAGAGGAATTATGCCCCAGCACAGAGTGGTTATTGACTGTGTACTCATACCCAAGATTCTGTTTCCCTGAAGAAGTCACGGGATGTTCGATCCGCCACTCTAAGTCATTGAAATAAACAAGAGCAGGTGATATTATTTGACTAATTGCAAAGCTAACTCATTATTTCTGGCCCATTAATGCATTTTATGTTTGCTCTCATATTGTAAACAGTTTTCAGCAAACAGAGAAAAGGGCGATATATATGTAACAATTAAAGCAGAATCGTCTGAAAGTTCTTACCATTCGTTCTGTTATACCTTTCAATGATTGCAGACAATTTGAATTCTGATAGAAAAGAAATTACATTTAATTGTCACGATGGGCTAAATGATTGAAAGGCGGCTTGTTGAATACCATAATCACCATCAATGTCAGAGAAATACAAATTCATCAGGAAATTGAATTAGCAGTGGGAGGAAACCGGAGTACCCGGAGAAAACCCACGAGATTGGACAGGCGACCCTACTCCTTGTCACGTACAACTGGGGATTCGAAACCACGCCAGTTGACTCAATGGCAGGCCGTATGATACAACGCGCGCACGTTAACCATTCGGCCACCCCCACCCCCACCCCCTGGAAAAGTAGAACCCCGTTAGTACACGTATACTATCTTTTGAATAATGTATTCATTCGGGCCAAGTGGGTAAGGCGATGGCTCGCTAACCTGGAGGTCGGGTGTTCGATCCCTGCGTTGGCCGAGAAAGTTTATCTCGATATGTGTTTCCCTTGTCAGTAGTGCAGAACGGATGGTCTGATAAGGACAGCTGTCTAGTCTTTCGGATGGGACGATAAACCGAGGTCCCGTGTACACATTGGCGTGCACGTAAAAGATCCCTTGGCAGTTGGAATTCGATACAAAAGTAGGCCGTAGCGCCTATGCATATGCCGGTCTTCCATTAGCTCAGGTTAGGTGCAGAAGAGTAGGACGTTAAACCCCATTTCATTTAATTTATTCTTAAAGTAGAAAGTTCTCAGTGAGCAAATGGATTGCCCCCAAATAAACCCACAGACATTAACCCCACAATCTATCTCAATTATTTGAAATTTTCAATATTTTAATAAAAATTACAAGCTGTCGAATTCCACCAATAATAAACAAAAACAGGCAATTTTTGCAATATCAGATGCTTTCTATTATAAAAAGACACATTTTTAAAAATGTATATTTATATTTTGTCATATACCCAAGACATATTATATATGTTAATTATTTTCAACTTTTGCAATACTTTCGCGTAATGTGCATTATTTATATACGTATACATCACGACAGACGTTGTTTTGGTAGCCAATTATGCCAAATTAATGCAATGGGAATCACTTGCAAACTGCAATATTGTGAATGATGAATCTCGATAGGAACATCTGTCGAATTATGGTTTTAGTCAAGTTCAGTATGTGCAATAAGCCCGTCGCCATTTTGTTGTCCACGAAAATTTAAGTAGGTCTGTGTTAAATCCGATTTAATCCAAGCTGGTACTCTACCAACATATGAATTTAGACCTTGTTTTTTAAATTAAATGTTAAATTATCAATCTGAGTACATTGGCTAAGAAATGGAACATTTTAGCGACAAATGAAAATGGCGCATCGTTTCTTTTAGAATCATAGTTTACAAACAACATTTCTTCTTTCTAGAAGGTCCAATTTACCCCGTATGGGGTACAACAGATTATTTCGTCACTACTTCAAATTATCGTTTATTGCGTTTTCACTGTGATCTTTGAAGTTAATGTCTCACTTCCCCAATATAATGTCCTTATACTTCTTATATCAGTTTCCGGATAATCAAATTTTGCATTGCATTCTAGGTGAATTTAATAATAATTTAATAATAATTTCTTTTAAAAAAGAAAATATTATTAAATTCACCTAGAATGCACAAAATGGAACCAGGACATTGTTGGGTGCCCACGAAACACGGCATTAAAGACACCTTTCAGTTATGAACAGACTAATTATCATTTTCGTCCACAGTTTTTGAGGTTTCCTTTTTAAAACTGGTTTCATAATCCGACTAATCCGAACATTTTGAAATTTAAATCATAGCAATAAAGACAGAAGGGCTGAAAAAAGGTTTATACTACATCGTGTATCGTAAAGCAATATCTGTGAATTTCATAATGTGTCACTTCCGTTATACCGCCTGTATCATAAACATCACAGTTGGCATTGGTTGCTATACTGGAGATTCAACCATTGTCGGAATCAAAATATATAGGTGCAAGTATACATAATGCATTATTGTGTTGTGTGTTGTGTTGTGTTTTTATGGCCAGCCCTTCGACCAGCATCGAAGCCACGCCGACTCGCTAATCGGGAGGTCACGGGTTCGATCCGGGTATTGGCTGACAAAGTTCCTATAGGCATTTATCAACTTAGTTTCTTCTTGTCAGTGGTGCAATACAGCGAGTTTGACACAGTGCATGCCCTTCTTCATTCGTGCGGTATAGATGCAATCAACTAGCATATTCAGATCCGAAAGATTAGAGTTTATGAGTGTGGTTTTGTTGTCTCAGCTGCAAAGTCTACAAATTGGATTTCGAAGAGCGTTCATTAAACATACATTATGCAAGAGCAAACTCTGCCTATTGTAGGCCTTTCTTTAGGCCTGAAATTTTACAAAGACTATTAATTAACTTATCCAGATCATAATCAGCTCTCGATGTCAAGACTAGCCTGCAATATTTGTTGGATTGTAGTCCGATTTGCTGCAAAACTTTCCTTCGTTGTTATCGATTAAATGGATAATCGAGACTATTAGTTTTGTCTTACCAACTTAAGTAATGATGATTGAGGCTAAGCGGAACTTTCACCCGCTTAGTTCTCGGTTCATATAGTGGATCAATTTGACTGAAATTTTCAGAAAATTGCCTCTACGTTATGCTGTTTTTAACTATTTAGTGAAAACTGCCAACTTCATCATATATCATAGTTCATTCGTGTATTCTTTTCGGTTGCAGTATTCTTTCCCTTCAAATTAGTTACCTTGTGATCTAAGTGTCTCATTCCTAGACATCGGTATTCGATTAAATTGTCATTGGTAACAAATATTGAGTTCGAGTGAATTTTGAGAATCAAGGTTTTGGTCATGGAAGATAATGGGATAAGACAATCTAAAAATCTATTAGCATGCCTACACTCAAACTTTTTGAACTTCATCCCTTTCGTATTAATGACACCAATTACATTTGCACTATTAGCCCGGGCTTATTTCGGGTTTTTGTTTTCATTTATTTTGTTTTACGTGTTCGGTATATATTTAAGATTACTGTAAATAAGCACAATTTAAAGTTACATTATGGGAGATTAGATAACGAGTTGGCAGTTCTCACTACAATAGTTAAAAACTAGCTAATGTAAAGGCAATTTGCTGAAAATTTCAGGCAAATCAATCCACTATGAACTAAGCGTATGAAAGTTCCGCGTAGCCTCGCTCATCATTACTAAAGTCGGTAAGGCAAAACTAGTAGTCTCGGTTATCCAATAAAATGGGTAAATCATGCAGTTAAGCGGACTATAATCCAACAAATATTGCACGCTAGTCTTGACATCGAGAGCTGATTATGGTATGGATAAGTACATTAATATCTAATTAATAGTTTTTATATCATTTCAGGCCTAAAGAAGGCATATTTTGCTCTTGCATAATGTATGTTTAAGTAATTTAAGGCCAATAAACCAATTTCGTATTGATATACAAAGTGTTTCTTTAGATAGATAGTATTTAAAAGTCGGTTAGATATCATCTTCTTCGATATTTGAATTATGTTGTTTGAAATAAATCACCAGTAACGATGTTTGTCTCGAGTTGATTCCACCCTTGCCTTAGTCAAAAGTAATATGAACTTGGCAATAGCTGATGTTGTGATTGATTGATTTTAATAATTTTTGGTAAGTGTACAGTTTATTGTGTATGATCTATTTGTACTCGCTTCGGGTAAATTGGTTTGAGAGGCATTTTAAAAGATTAAAAGGAAAGAGTCTGCGGTAACAAAACTGTTGTGATCCAAAGATCTGAATGGGTTAATTATTAGCTTAATTGAAATAGAAATAATGTTAAAGACAAGTGCTACGCCTTAAACTTGTTGACAAAGTACAGCATAAAACAATTTTCTTAAAACGCATGAGATCTTTGGCTAATGGTTTGATCTTTGTTTGAATATAGAACATACAAGGGTGGAGAATATTGTTTCAAATAGATTGTATTTTAAAAGATACACAGTGGCACAAAGAACGTTTTATGGCATTGTTATACCGACACTTCTTGACTTCCGTCGTGAACGACAACCATTGAACTATTCGAGTGTTTAAATAGCCCCGATCCTTCAGAATTCGACGGAAATGTCTGAGCGACCAAATAATAATAGCCACCCAATCCATTAGTTATTTCAATGACGATTGTTTTATTTGAAATCAAATATATCATCACCTATTTCTCTAATTGATTTGTGAATTTATTTTAAAAATATTGATTTTTGTACATTGTTATTCTTACTTTGCATCCTTTTCTTTTAACAAATATATAAAATTCTTTTGAAAAATATTGTATTAAGTTTCCCTTATGCAGGAAAACAAATTATAATGTTAGACAATATGACGTCATTATCACCAAATACTCTGAAACATTTTCTAAAAGCTTAAAATAAATTTAAGAGAGAATCCTAAGAGTGATGTTAAGGTTAAGTGTGTATTTGGAGTATAATCTCTTCAAATGTAACGTGTAATCTATAATTTCCTTATCCTTTATCTCGCATTTGATTCATATATGGAATCTGAAACATTAATTGTCTGCTATGAAATATAATATTAACTGTCAGTATTAATTAACGGATTAGAAACCCTTCGTATCATTTTATTGCCCCGTTATATCATAGTAGGCATTCATGAAATGTTGAATTGTCTATTAAAATCGTTACTTACTATGTACGTTAGTATTTAAAGAGTGAAAGTGGGTAAAATGCTAATAAGAATGCCAATTTCAAGCTTTTTTTTATCATATAAGATTTTATATTAATGCGAATGAAATCTATATATTACATTTCCAAACCAATCATTCATGTCATTTTGTGGTTTCGGACAATTTTTTTGTTGTTGACTGATTTATTGATATATCAATTAGAAAAAAATGGGGGTGTGGGGCGTTATACGATATAATTAAATGGATTGTGGAGGAGCTATATTATACAGCCTTCTATACTAATTTTACATATATCCTAAATAATATAATATTCAATACAATAATTAAACATGCTTCGAAGAATGCAAAATCAGGGAAATAACCACATGGAAGAGAATAAAACGGAGTGAACCAAGAATTAGATGGGATAATCATTATATCTTAATTGAAATATTAATAAATAACTTTAAAGACAAGTAGACCTTCTATACGTCCTTAATAGTTTAAAGATAGATTGCCATTATTCTGTTTAAACATATTTTCATTTTTATAAAGAAAAAGTTAATAAATCTTTTAGTTAATGGCTATATCTTCCTTTAAATATATTGTCGGGAAAGCATTAAAATTTATTAAAGATTAAATTTCCAAGACAGGGTGGTAACCTGCTCAAAAACTGTGTACACGATCAAATATAAATCCTGTTATTACGCGATCATATTTTAAAACTAAATAATAAATAACTCCTTATTATTTTAAAACTAAACGACTTTGATCCCTACCGTGTTTATTTTTCTTAAAGCGATAGATAAGTGAATTAAATGATTAGAATTTGAGCAAAAATTCTTAATATATCTTAGGATATCACGGTCCTATACTTTTCAAATGAATATTTTCTCTACACACAAATCACCACCCCTCCACGGGGCAGTTACGAATTAAAAATAAAAGATACATTTCCATCCATTCATTATTATTCTTTTGAAATAATGACAAAATCTTCATTCCATAAAGTTTTCCACGGCATTGATTTTAGAAACGTTATATTAATGACAATATTTTTGCCTATGTCAGCGACTCGAAGCTTTTTTTCGTTGCATATGTACAACCAGAATAAATATACATTTACATGTGTAGAATGTTTATTTATAATTTGCCATATTTTATTATTGATCCACATATTATTCCAACCACCTGTTATTGTAATGTCTTGAAATTGTTAAAAGCCAAGACAAATTAATTAATGCATTTTCTTGCCGTCGGCGTCAGCGTTTAAAGTATGCTCCAATTATGAAGAAATTGTCTGGAATTTTGATAATGTTTTCTATAGATAATTATTTCAACAGTCAAAATTATGAATAAGAATATATAAATATGTAAAGAATAGATCGAAGAAATTAGCAGTATTTTTGTGACATGATATAAAAACATTAAAAAAAACTCTTATAATAAATAAATACGGATGCAAGTGGAAGTTTATATGAAAATTATCTACCGTCGATCCTAAGAAGGGCAATCAAAGTACATAAAACCCAAATACAAAAAGACAAAATAATGAAATATATAATTGAAAATGTGGATATTTCCATTAAAAAACGAGAAAGAAAAACTTTGCTTAAATTCTAAATAACCGCTATAAGCCAAGACTCGGATAAATGACTTGTAGAGCTCGGGGCTAAAGGGTACCGCGGGACCCACAGAAGTATTTTCGACGGAAAAAGACAAGTTGAAGAAAAGGTAAATTTATATTTACAACGACAATTAAATTAATTAAACGATTTTAAGTAGGTAGGAGTACTCTTACTTCGATTCGGCATTCGAAACTGTCTGATTATTTAGACGTTTTATCGCGGAGCGGCACCGACCACATCGGCATGTACATTTGACTACATGTTCTATAAGATATAAGAGAGACGTCCAATTAACTGCTACCCTGGCAACATCCCCACAATGTCAATAATAGGCCGAAGGAGGAGGGGGGGGGTACAGTCACTCAGCTTTAGAGCGGAGCATCAAACTGTACCAAATCAGAGTAATTTCTCTTTGTGATAGCCGGACAAAAATTAGGTTTTTTTTTTGTTTTTTTTAACTTTTCTGAAAAGGGCAAACCAACTAAGTAATTTACAACATAAAGGGCAGCGATTGCCATGGTACATGTATAGAAGACTACTTTTATGATTTTAAAAATATGATAGACTACAGTGTAAATTATTAGCCAACTTAATACATTATTTTTACAACAGCATTTCCTCGTTAACAATAATCGAATACCAATAATAAGTTCTTAAATACATTTCTAAATAATATATCGGCTATAGATCTTGTAATATTCTTTGCTACTCCACTTTGGAGTAACATCAAAGTCGTAAAGTTAGTGGAATCTTACTAAAATATGTAGCTGTTCCTTAAATGCTAAGAATAAACGAAGTTTCTGACATCAGTCATCCCAATCCCTTTACCTCCCGGCCTCATGAGTTAATTTGCAATAGTTATGATTTTAAGATAAAAAGAAACACTTAAAAAATACAGGCTACTCGGATGAAGTTTTAAATTACATATTGTTTTTAAAACTTAAATATACAAAAGGACGTACATTTCTAATGTATTTCCCATTTTAAAAAAGTTATTAAAAAAAAATTCCTATTTATTTCTTAAAACTTTATATAAATTAATTATCAATTAATAATTAGTAATAATAACCAAGATTACTTACTTTTCGGCGGAGTTCTGGAGGAGACAGACATGATCGGAGATTTCTTCAACGGTGCCGGTTCTTGTATTGAAAGACAAACGTTGGTCGGTCGCGTGGCGCTGTTAGCGAAGATGTCACTAAAGATGACATTCGGAAATGGGTTTATTTGCTTCGACATCGCTTCAAATTGTTGAGAACCATCACAGGTGGGACTTAAGCAGGGCGATCTGTCGGTAAATGCCGCAGAAAAATGCATTGATTAGCCGTTGAAATCAATAAGACGTTATATGACGACAAATATAACTTTTAATAAAAGGTCACATGAAGAGGGAAGACGTGCTGGTCACTTTCACTAAACGTCACTCAATTTCTTTTTATTGACATAACTAATCAATATAGGTGCCTAGTTCATTTTTCAACTGTAAATTGTGTTCTTTGCGGGTAATTCGATCTTTAAATTTTAACCAAAAACGTGAAGAGGCGAGTTATAATGTATATTTTAGAAAAAAAAAAGAAAAAAAAGAGAAAACATCTTGATGAAGTTATTTATCGTAATAATTTACCGCCACGTGCAGTGATTGTTAACTAAGAAACTTATTTGAAAGAAGAAAGAGGGGTATGGGCAATAACTAATATTTAATAATAGCGAATCCCAAATGCAATTACATGCAAACAATTGGACAGGGCAGAAGAGATGTACATTTGGAAAACCGTCCAAAGAAAGACGGGGCTGGGAGCAATAATTAATTAAAAATAAGCTAACCACAAATGTAATTATGCAAACAATTGCACAGGGGAGAAAAGTTGCACCGTTCCTTTTAATATGCATAATATTGCTACAGTCGGATTCTTGTACAATCAAAAATGACTACATAAACATCGTGCCGTTTTCTTTAAAGATACATTACGGGAGATTGGATAAGGAGTTGACAATTTTCACATTAGGAATTGAACTCCAAAGTTTTGATTTTACGCGGAGTATTAGCAGGACCAGGGCCTATTTTAACGTGTCTACAGGCACGGACGTGCCTCGGGATGAAAAATACGTGCTTTGAAAATCTAAAATCCGTGCTCTGAAAAAAGGTGTGTATATCTTTGTGAATCTGAGTGTGTTTGGACTTTTCTTTGAACATCCGATGCCCTGACAAGCGGTCGGATATACATAAATCCGTCAGTCAATTCTTTGGTATTAAAAGTGTAAGTAGTGTGATAATAATTCTGGAAGTTATTAGTTTACTTCTTGTGAGTTTTATCCGATTGTTTTGTTCATAGTTCATGATCTGTTTGGTCACAATTTCTAAGGAGCTACATTAATGTAGCTCCTTAGTTTGAACTGATCACTTTCTACTCGGAAATGGTGTTTCCGGCGTTCTCTGGCGGCCGAATTTTGAAAATTTTCTCGGAGCCGGGGGGAGCGACCCCCCCCCCCCCCAAATAGGCATGGACACGGTGACCGTTCTTCGTCAAATAATCCTTAAAATTGGCCTGAGCAGGACACACAATTATAGCTGCTAGTCCCTAAACATCCCTATTCCATGGTCCTACTAATCACGTCCGAGAGTATTACAAAATGTGACCGACACGGAAATTATGTTACAAATGTATCTATAACACATCTTTCCTTATCGATCACTTCAAAACCTTTGCAGGATGCTCGTTTGACTTATCAACGTTGCATGGATAGAATCCAAAAATTGGAAAGTTGTTAATGAGAGGTGTCCAAAAGTGTCTGGCATAGGCGTACGGGTTCGATGACAGTTAAGGGAGCAGAACCCGAATTGCCCGAAACATTTTCGGGCTTACAGGCAGCCCCCTTCTCCCCTCAAGGAATTTTTGGAATATCTGACGGCTGCAAACACATTTTCCTGCTATTTCAGCCCATGAACAAAGCAACTACATAGTGGTCAAATATAGCCTAATTAAGGTGGAGTGGCTAACTCGAATTTCAATCAATCGTTTACAATCCACGAAGACGGGAAAATTTTGAAAATTTAACTGCCGCAAACGCGTCTTCCTGCTATTCCAGCCTGTAAATACAGCAACTTCAATACAGCCTACCTGCTGACCCGTATTCCAAACAACCAATCAATCGTCGCGGGTTATAAGGGCCTCATCCTCTCGAAGAAAATTTTGAAAAATTAACCACCAGAAATGCGTTTACTGCTATTCTAGCCCGTGTAATCAAAGTATCCAGTGGTTTTAACCGAAATCCCACTTCGAATTCTAAGCATCCAATCAGACTGTTGCAGCTGCATTCAAAAATACTAATCGATACCCGAAAAATGTCGCACAAAGTAGAATGGCTCCAGACAAAATGTTTTAATCTGTAGTGTTTTATTAGTACTCGATGACAGTTAAGGGAAGCAAAACTAGCCTATAGACCCCCTAAGAAAATTTTGGAATATTTGACGGCCGCAAACGCGTTTTACTGCTAATCCAGCCCGTAAAATTAGTGTTTTATTAGATTTCGGGCACTTTACTTTGCCAAACAGATGAAATATTTTTTTTTCTCACTTTACCCGTCTGCCCGAAAAGTCAGCTTGCCCGAAAGTTTCACGTCAGTGCGCTTGTTCCACCGTTTCTGCAGCCTTCTAATCGACGCTTGTTACGTAGCAGCGGAATGACGTCAACATCAGTGTCAAATTTTAGTTCTGCTGGATAATCTGGATGAGGGAGGATCTTAGAGCCATGGTCTTGTGCCGTGCTCATTGGTATTTTCTTTGATTTGAGTTCATCTGCGTATGCACTATTTCTATTGGAACCCTTCTTTGGACAACCTGTCATGTTTAAACTCTCCGAGTCAAACAAAACGGAGGCCATGGCCATGCCACTGGATGATGTTATTTTGAACCATTTGTCGCTTCCTACTTTTTGTCTCTTGGACAAAGACATGAACGCAGGTTTCATCGTGAGTAACAATAGCATTCAAGACAGCACGTTTACCTCTCCAATATTCGTCGAAAAGTTGCTGACTAACTATGACTCTCTGACGTTTTTGTTCTTTAGTCAACCTTCTGGGCACCCAATGGGAAGACACCTTGTTCACGTGCAAATGTTCATGGATTTTTCGCTTCACTGATGTTTTGCTAATTCGAGTGCAGTGGCTAACAGTTACTGGCCTACTCTGCATTATTGTGTCGAGAACACCATCAACTCTCTCTTGGATGGTCACTTCACAAGGCCGACCAGGCCATGGTTCGTCCTCAGTGCTGATCCCGCCCTTTTAAATTCAGCACCCCACTGTTTGACTCTACTATACAAAGGACTATTGTCACCTAATGTGTGTGTCATGTCATCATGAATTTGTTTTGGCGTAAACGTTCTCAAATAAAGATTCGTAATCACGGTTCTGCATTCGGTTTTCTGCATTTTGAGACAGAATGAGAGAGCGACGCTATATACCGGAAATTATAGCTCGTCGAATGTTTTGCATGTCAAACACATGCGCGGATACTATTCTAGCTACATCAGCAGAATGGTTGAGTTTGAGCGATCATTTAATGGTGAGACCGGAAACTTTTGTGAAGCTCCTTGTATGGAGCGGCTAATTTGTATGCTGATGCTTCTATAGTTTCAATGGTATAATGTCGATGTCAATAATTATCTATGTACCCTTTCTAGTAACATGAGCAGAATGGTTGAGGAGTATGGTCAATCCTTTCTTGGTGAGACCGGAAACTATTGGGAAACCCCTCATGAAGCGGCCAATTTGTATGCTGGTGCTCCTATAGTGTCAATGATATGATAATGTGGATGTTAATTATCAATGTAACAATACTTCTGTATAAAAGGCACAGTGAACAAACAGTTGTCGGAGAAGATTTGTATTGATGATTTGGGTATAATTGTAAACATTTTATAAGTTTATTTTACAATATCACAGAAGGCAATAACGAATTTGGCCAAGTGACTATACAGATAAGTAGATCTTGTTAGAAATGTTGCCTAAAATGCCTTATTCATTATATCAAACATGTATTTCTGGGCGCAAATTGTGTTCCTGGTGGATTACCTAGCTATTAAATAATGGCTTCGCCGAGATTAGAGATTGACATTTAAGTGAGTTGTCTTCTTTTTTCATGTTTAATTTAAACACCAACGTTATCATTCATGATTTAACTATGCCACAAAGAGTTGACCCGCCCACCGTCTCCTCAAACGACATCGAATTTGAACCCCGTGTCTTAAAGTTACTTTTTGATATACAAATATTTGTAATGTTGTTATTACTAATTCACATGTAAATAACTTACTTAAATCAACCTTTCCGCAATATCATGTAAAATGTATTGGACGTTAAATTTGTAAAACAACAACGTCATCATTCATCATCATCATCATCACCATTGTGGGCCACTTTAAGGAGACATCAGCCATGAGGAGTTCAGGCAAGGATTGTTTGACACGTTTTTGGCGTTGTACGTAATGCCCAACCAACTGTTTTAGTCTTTTGGTAAGATGACTAGAAAATTTAAGCATCTGACCAAATGCCTGATCACAATGTGCATTCAACCAAACGACCGATTTGATTGTAGTAGTGCTTTTAGACCCATTTTCGTTTATGTTAAGGTTCCAAAGAATAGAGGCATGCGTACTTTAATGGGTTGTGGTTTGTTTTTTTAATTAAAAAAAAGTTCGCATGATGGGCACTATTTTCTGTGGCTGCTGCAACTGGTAGTGATGGATGAATATGGATCAAACAGAACAGTCTTAAGTAAATAACATTAATATTTATTTTTTTGCAATATATCTTTTCCTGTCGGATTATTTTGAACTGCAAATCTTGTGCTAATGGTCTATTTTTAACTGCACACGTCAGAAAGCATATTACCTAACAATAATCGAAACAATAAGTTGTACAAGACACGATCAGCTAACTTCAATTATCTGCTTGGATTTAGTTAGAAGAGAAAATATCCTGGCATCTGATCCCTTCTTAATCAATTAATATCTGCTCTTATCTAGAAAGCCTATCTAGTCAAATATAATAACGTAATTTAAAATTAGACATCTATTTGACAAAATATCCCATAATCTCCATATTGATTATAGAAAATCGACAATGTCTTCATCAATAGATCGGCTAAAGAGTTTGTTGTCAGGAAAACAGACGTGTCATTAGGCCAATTTGATATCCCGACCGTCATGCAAGCAAGTCAACCGATACGACTTACGCTTTCAGATAAAATGGACATATGTTTGTTCAAGGGAATCCATACCAATGAAAAATTAATAATCGACAGTTAAGAAGATAGAAAATATAACTGTGACTGTTTGATTATATGTTGAAAAAGACATGGGCGTGTAAAAAAAAAATGTCGACCGATTTGAGCTTTACAATTTAACAGTTCGGAAATAATTGCTGGAAATCCACATATACAACTACAGTAGTATAGCATTTGATTTCCAAAATATATTTAGCACATCCATTTATGTCCAAATATGCGCATGCATATACTTTGGAGATTTACCTATGGGCGTTTAATAAGCATTAATGCGAACTGGGTTTGGTAAGATGTACCGTATCTCAATTTAGTTTATCCTAATCCGTTCGGTTTTTGTGCTAAAGAGATGGACGGGCAGTGCACGAAAACCCTTTTAGAAACTATTGGTACATCTTTTCAAATCTGATTTTCTCACACTTACTTTATCCCCAGTGGCTTGCTGGGGTGTGACGATGCCCTGGAACAATTACTTGGGTATATGCTCATCAGAGTAAAGTATATGGCCCAGTACTCATAAAAGATATTTTAAATATGAAAAACAGAAGACATAAATTTTTTTAATCAAATTATAGCTTGCACAATAAAATTAAAAGAAAGACCTGCAATAGGCAAATTTAGCTCTTGCATAACGATAATTTCAAAAACGTAACTTTACTTTCACTCTTTCATTGAATGACCCCGATTTGGATGCCCATCTGTTCACTTTTCTACCACACCACGACCACTCCCGATTCACCCAAATTTTTTATTGACTCGAGGGGAATAAGCTACTGACAGACGAACTGACGAAGCTTCTTTATATATTAAAAACATAATATCTATAGTGCCAACGGAATGGCAGAATATACGATTGGTGCATTCGTTTTCCGGCAAAAATCGTTTGTACTCAGTAGTGACTATATAAGGAATTTAAATTTTATTTATATTAAATGCAACGAATGGTTGGTTATATAATCATAACTTTAATTAGAGTTCACTTGGTTTACACAAGACAATGTTCTTACATTAAAATCAACGGTTCGATATTAAACTAGTTTTTCGATATCTTATAATTACACCGATGAATCCACTATATACTACCTTGACTTATTAATCGAAAATTTCTTTTTTGTTTCTACTCTAGACGAGGTCCATTGTTTTGTATTTACAACAGAACATGACTCCACAAACATAATAGAAAAATATTCGTTCCAGTCGATAATTCATTTATGAAAACGTTATCTGAAAAAATCAGCGGGGTGCCAAAGGGATGTTCGATCGTAGTGAGTCTTGTGTTAGAAGCTGACTAACAAGCTTGAGTCAAAATATCAAAAGGTTGGCGTCAATCTATATAATTGTAAATAATTAATCACTCGTCAAACTTTAACAGTTGATAATAAAAAGAGAGGAGAGAACTTGAAAAATTAATTAGAATATCTAAGACAACAAAATTAATAAGACCGTGAAGATAAAAGTTTACTTTTCACATCGTTAGATAATATTACTTAAAGAAAACGTGTTAGTTTTAAAGGGACGATGTGTATACCCGCATTATCGGCTATGACAACTTCCTGTAGCAAGGAATCTTGAAGATATGACCACATTAATGTATTTTAAAGGTCTCTGTGCTTTGAGTTTGAAAACATGTCTGAGTGATTTACATTCATTGTCTTTTGCTCGTTGGAATAAGCGAACAGCCCAAATTAAACGACAATAGCTGCGATTGCTCATACTTATACACGTTTTTTTTTTTTAAAACATATCTATTTGTCGTTTTTTAATCAGCCATTGTTAATAACTTCCCAGTTGTCGTGTACTAATTTTGAAAGGTACACTGTGTCTTAAATATTGGAAATTAGAACCTCATATTTCCACAGCAAGAGAACAGCACCAATATTTACACCTTAGCAAAGCATGTTCAGATCCACCTTCTAAAAAACATTTACAAAAAATAAAATTTTCTACGATGATGAGTTTATCGATGATTTTATTATCTATTTTATTTTATTTATATATTACAAATGTATACTATTTTAGAATCTAATTCTATGCAAATAGCCTCTTTAACATGTCACTTTTTAGGTTAAAAATGTAAAATCAATGGCGCTAATTAAAAGTTATTTAGTCTATATTTTATAAAATAAATAAATGTAGGGTTGTATTGGTCAATCGATGATGACATGCCGCATTATGTCAAGGCAATTTATCTAAGACTGATAAAGATTTAGTGGGATTACTTTTGATTTGGAAATTCTTTCTTTCGAAACTTTTTTTCAATTTTTTTCCAAGGAAAGGGTGGAAACTTGCAATATAAAAAAAACAATCTGAAGTATTGGGGGATATAATTGAATTTCCGTATACCGTTACAGAGGAGTTTTCGGATGTGAAAGCTTTGTGCTTTGTGTTATGATATTTACCTAAATAAATATGGCACTTCCCGCCTCTCAAATACTTGAAAGTTCCAAAAACTCGTGATTTTCACTTGACATCTTCAATTTTGTCGCACTGCTTCTTTTTTTTTCTCCTCTTTTTTTTATTTTTTTATTTTTTTAAATCTTTCTACAAAGCAGTGGACAGTGCGCCCATCATAATTATGTGTTAAGGGGCCCTTTAATAAGTGTCATGTAGGCCTACTCATAAAAATAGGACAACAGTGAGTTCAAAACATAATATGGCCTAGTCTAATCGCCCGAGATCTATTTGAAATCCATTTCCACCATTGCCATTAATGAAATAACTATTATGAACGATGGAAGTCGATGTCAGTTTTTAAAACGACCAAACTGTGTCTTGATAATACTGTCTACGAATACGAAACTAAATTTTGTTGTAGCTCTACTTACTGTTGCTAAACATAACAAATATGGCGACCAAGTAGAATTATTTTTCGATAATCTTGTTGATATTTTGATTTCTCTGTGTCAGGGTATACTGGCTATTAATATTTCATGATCATCTATATATTTTGATGGAGCGAACACTAAATTAACATATTTTTAGTTAAATTAAGGTTGGTATAGGATCAATAGAGAAGGTAAGGTGTCCAGTTATGCTTGATTTTTTTTATAATTTTATGTATGATGATATTGATATTAATGATATTAGTATATTAGTATATTAGATCTAGGCCTATTTATATTTGACTGGTTTTTTTTTTATATATTTTATGACGGCCAAGGATTGTTTCACTTTAATTTCATTGAAGTATAATTTTAAATCCTTGACCCGATGTTGGCTGACAAAGTTCTTGTTGATTTTCTGGTACATGATTATCATGATTGAGATTGTCTTCAGTAGCATGGAATCACTGCAGTAGACCGACCATCTCTGACCCTGACTCTGATTTGATGTTCAATATATTTATTACATTGCAAAAATTTCAGGGCCAAAGTTGCTTTAAAGGGACAATCCCGATAAGAACAGAGTCTCAAAAATTAAAGTCTGAGTATTTATGAAATTTATGGACCAAAATATAGTGGCATGGTGTATTTACCTTGTCTCAAAATTTCAGCTCAAAATATTGAGTCGTTTGGACGTGTACGTCAACAATGCTTATCCGGACATGTAACCCTTTTAAGATTTCGGGTCAATTTTTTCATTGGGTGACCTGATAATCGATTATTATTAACGTTTCTTGAGAGGTCTATACAGTGAATGATCCATGCACTGTACTTGATAACAAAAGGTAAATTTTACCTACATATTATTTTTATAGAAAAAAGTCTGGTTTTATCCAGATACTGTATAATACAACGGTCTCCATTTCCAGATGAAGACTGTCAGGTTTAAGTTATTTACAAGCGTATCACAAATATCGGGTTAGTAGGTGGGCCTTAGGTTATGGATTTTAAAGGATTTTAACACAAAATTAAGCAGTTTTATTCCCCAAAAAGTTATCGGGATTGACCCTTTAATGTACTGTAATTAAAAAGACTACCTCGAAATGAAGTGATTATTATAATAAAGTACTAAACTCAAAGTCATAGACAGCTCGCCCCCCCCCCCCCAATACTTTCGGGCAATCTGGTAAAGTGTAAACAGAAAATATCATTCAATTAGTTTGCAAAATATAAAGTGCCTGAAATCTAATAAAACACTGGCAATAATTTCACTTTTCTATTCATATTGTACTGAATTGACTGTGGACTAAAACATTTTGTGTTAATTGGAACCACTCTACTTTACGCAACTTTTTCTGGCAGTGATTATTATTTGTGATTGCAGCTGCAACAGTCTGATTGGATGGTTGGAATTCAGGTCGATTTAGATAGAGTGGGGTTTCGGTTGCAAAATTATTAGAAACTTTGAAATTGTTTAACTATTGGGCTGGAATAGCACTAAAACACATTTTTAGCACTTAAATTTTCAAACATGTTTTTGAGAGTTGAATTGTCAAAATTTTCTCCTGACAATCCCATCTTGGTGGACTGTAGATGATTGATTGGAATTGGAGTCAGCAACCCAAAAAAGTTGAACGTGTTTGCGGGTCGGATTATTTTCTTCAATAGGCCTATCCATATAATTTGTAATTGTATCAATCATTATTATTTTTCCAGTTGAAACCTGATTGCTAAAAGATGGGGAAGAAAGGCAAGGGGAAAAAAGGGAAAAAAGGGAAGAAGGGAAAGAAGGGAGGAAAAAAGTCCAAAGAACCACAGATGACAACAAAAGAAGCTATTTTAGCTTATCAGTAAGTTAATTTTATGGTTGTTTGATATTAAATGCAGGACTGTACCTGCTACCATACATAAACAAGACAAGGCTGCAAACAAGACACAAAATATACATTGACAATGCAATTTCCAAATTTAAACAACAAACATATCAATTCAAGTGAATGGATCTGGGGGCCAGCCATAAGCTTCCACTCCACTGTGTACATTCCTGGGACTGTAGTGTTACAGGCTTCACACAAAATGAAAACAAACTAACAGGATCAGCTATGTGTCACAAGAAATCTAATGTTAACATTTATTTATATGACAGTTTGAGTTCAATATAAAACCATAATAAAATGTATGTTTAAGATTACAACTTTGAACTAGAATTGTAATTTTTTTTTCATCATACCGTTACATATTTGATTTCAAGCACCATGTAGTGTAAAGTTTTATTTTATTTACCATTTTTTATTGCAGAATTAATATAGTTGAGACTAAACTTGAAGATGTTAATTTTGAGATAAGAGGTTGGGAAGAAAAGAATAAAAGACATGTGGAAAGGGTAAGAAAATGAAGTATAATGTGTTTAACTATATAAGTGTGTTATTTTGGCAGAGAGAAGTGATACATGAATAGTTATATATTATTGGAAAAGGAAAATTTAAAATTTCAATCAAATGACTTCATTCTGAGCACAATTATGACTGTTTGATTTGAAGAATAGTGTAGTCTTGATTTTCTGTTTTTGAATTAAATTATAGAATGCCAATCGTGCTTTGATCCGTTCAAAATCACAACCATCCAATGGTCTAGGGAGTTGATGATGGGCTGTCATGAGGATAAATGTCTGATTAATAATTTATATAAGTTTGAGACCCAAAGAAATATCTGCAATAAGCAGTTTTAGCATCTTTAAAAGTATTATTGTCCACAGGAATGTCTTCTGGGTTTCTTTATACAAGCCTGGAAATAAGGCACCTGTCACTGACAATGTCAGGCACAGATTGAGACTTTGTCAGGCACAAAACCTCTGGTGCCTGTCATTTTGTCAGGCACTGATTTGTCTTTTTTAATGATAATATTTCTGTTATATGTGCGCTTGAAAAGGTCAGGTACTATTTCATAAGTGCCTGACATTTTGTCAGGTACATCTAAAACTGTTATTCCCAGGCCTGCTTTATATTTTCTTATATATCTGTTTGTCCGTTATTTTTACTTACCTTCAAAATCTTAAAATATAGATATTAATAGATTAGCCCACTTTTCATACTTATCCACTACAATTCAATATTGACCAAAATGACATTTCTGTGATTGGAAATATTCGGTTTATTTCTAGAATGATAAACTGAGATCCGAACAAGAATTACTGATTCAGCATTTATTGAAGCAAGCTAAAGATGTAGAAAAGGCTTATGATGCAGAAGAAATCAAAACACGAGATGATGTCATCAAAACCATGAAGGAAAAATGGGATAGACAGAGAGAACGTGAAAGGGAATTAACAGGTAAAACTTTTTGAGATAAGGGCAACTAAAGTTATCTAGTCATAATGAGACACTAACAGTTGTTGTAATTAGTCAATCATTTAGAATTTTTGAAAACTTGATAACCATTTTTTGTTCGTATTATAAAAAAATGTTGAATGCACCTAAAAACAGAAGCAAGGTCTTAAATTATATTATTCATAAATCAGGATATAAGTCAACATATTTTTGAAAAGAATTAGTGGTATAACTTGTTAATCAATTTCATTGTAGACATCAAGAGTCAGATAGCAAGGAAAGAGACAGATATTGAAAAAATAAGAAAAGAAGTTGACAATTGGCTAAGGTATAAAAATAAAGGTCAATTTGAACATAAAAAACAGATTGAGATTCTCGAACAAGAGTTGCGTGATATGCAGAACAGTTTTGATGAAATGGCAGGTATATAAGAATAATATTTCTTTGGTTTTGTTTTATGATCTTTTGATTAAAAATGAAATGTCTCAAGATTGTTCTTTTTAATGGATTTTCAATCGGAAATCTTACACTTGTATGTTATAAATTGGGACTCTTAATTAAGATGCAATTATTTTCATCCATATATGAAGAATATTAGAGTTGCAATGAGAATATTTGGTCAGCTTATCAGTTTTACAATTTAATTATATAAATTTATTATCCAGCTCCAAATGGATTTTAGGGGGGTTGGGATGGCCCAGTGGTCTAGAGTGCCGTACTTTGACCTCTAGCTGGCCGGTCACCTCTGGCTTGCGGCTGTGGATTCGAGCTCTGTGTGAGTGTATGTGGCATGGAGATAGGGGTGCCCTCTCAACCTCGTGAGTTTCCTCCGGGCACTCTGGTTTCCTCCCACTGTTAAAGAACCCTACGCGCAAGCGAATTATTGAAATAAAACTAAACCATATGTTAGTCTCGAAATGATCTAGCTTGTGTTGAGTATACGTTAAACCCCATTTCTCTCTCTCTCTCTCCCTGTCGTGGTTCATTTTTGTGGCAAACTCAGCAGTAATGGAATCAAATGGGGTTTAACGTCCTACTGTTCTGCTCCAACTGGGCTAATGAAGACGGGGGATACGCCATGCAGTGTCCTATGAGGGAAATTTTACTATAACATACATCAATGTGTACATGGAACCTTGTTTTTTCGTCTAATCCGAACAACTGTACATTGTCACGTGCCAGGACAAGGGGGTACCACGCTGGAATATCCTGATGATCTTCCTCAGCGAATGTCCAACTCACTCAGCCACCAGGAGTGATGACCAAATCATCTTGTTATTTATTTTCAAAATGTTTTTTTTTCTATTTCAGGTCATTTAAATAAATCTTTAGAAAAAACTAAAGCAGAGATAGAGATTTATACAGATGATACTCTAGCTAAACAAAAAGATTTGGCTTCAGATGTAAGTAGTGTTTTTATACCTAGTTGGTTCATTATAATCTGGAGATGTGATTCAGGGGGAATAACTGCTCTAGTTAAATAATATCTTGTATTTTGTAGAAAGCTATGGAGAAACTGGATAAACATAGTAGACAAGAAGTTCTTGATAATGACTGGCTGAAGCGGGAGGTAATGGGTTTGTTTTGTTTTTTTTATAAGCTGTGGTTATTAATAGAAATATGAAATGATTTTAAAGTTAATTAGAAGATGCTATTCTGAACTGATTGAACAAATATAACCATTTTTTCCCCTCAAAGCGTTGTGTTGAATAATTAGACTAGAGACACTTAATTTACATGTTTGTAATATACATATTAGATTTTTGGCAAAATCTGACTGAATCAACCCATTATACATATTAGATTTATGGCAAAATTTGACTAAATCAACCCATTACCAAGATATATAAAGGCTTTTATTGTTTCTAAAATCTTGGATTATAAAATGGTCTGCTGTGGTCCCTATTATCTTTAACAAAAAATACTTGATAGTCTAATAAAAATGTTTGGGTTGGGTGGTCGAATGGTTAACACAGTTCAACGGTTGAATCAAGTCTGTCAAATGGCATATGATTTTGATTCCCCACTTGTACGTGACAGGGAGTAGGGTTGCCTGTCCAACCTCATGGGTTTCTTCAGGTCCTCCGGTTTTCTCCCACTGATAAAGACCACTACGAGCAATTAAATTATTGAAATAAAACTGAACCACATATTCGTCCCAAAATGACCTAGTTTGTGTTGAGTGAACATTAAACCCCATCTCTTCCTCTCTCGCTCTAATAAAATGCCAGGAAGATATTATCATTAATTTTTAAATAATTGTGTTAAAGGTGGCAATACATAGCGTGGAGATGGAAAAGATAAAGACAGATGTAGAGAAATTAGAAAAACGTAATTTAGAGATAATGAGTCAATTATTTGATTGTACAATAGATGATCTAAAAATATCAAGGTAAGTTTAGCTTTTTATCTGAACTTGATCTCACATTATTTTGTCTAAAATAAAACGTTTATACGATAGTTACCTTGTATAAAATAACACATATGATAGTACTCTATAAACCAGGAACTAAGTATGACATCATTTCTGCCAATTTGGATGGTGACATATTAAAAAACAAAGTTTGTCAATTGATGTGCAATTGTCCAAGGAACAAGCATGACAAGTTTTGTGTTGATGGCACCTGAATTGGTGGAGTCTGATCCTTTTTTCAAAGACTGTTAACCCCAAGAAAAATAAGAAGACGAATAGCGCTACTAGCTCAGTTCCTGGCCCCCCCAAATTATATAGACATGCCTGAAAAAGTCTGGGAATCCATGGTGTACACCTGTTGTTGAGTTTAATTTTATCCCTGATATTTATTGATTATATTGATATTCCTATATGTTTGTTACTAAGTTTCTTTTTTTTTTCTTTTAGAAATTTTTACTTAACCCAGTTTGAAGATGGTGAGAATTTAGAAGAATCCAGTATATTAGAAATAGATTTAAACCAATTATTAATAAATGAAAGAACTCCAATCACAACACCGCCATCTAAATGCAAGTATTTTCTCATTTATTTAACTTTTCTGTGAAGAGTTATACATATAAACACGCTTAGGACACGTCTGACTCTGATAGTACTGCTTCTTGAATTTTATCTGAGCCGTAACCAGACCATGTACAGTGTGCTTTATCAGGGCCAAGTGTAAATGAGGTTAATGAAACCGAAAAGCATTATTGTACTAAATTGTCTTAAGTAATTGGGTAGATTTAGTTTAGTTAAAAGTTGAAGAGATTTTTCCTGAAAGTGAAATGATGTGAACAAACTGCCAAAATGGATAACTCTGTAAGATGGGTTAAAGTGACAATTAATGTTCTCACTCTGCAGCGTTCAACCTCATTAAAAGGTTGTTTTCCTAAATTATTATGCTTATCGAAATTTTATTTTATCAATTTGATTAAAAAACAGATCTATATTTCGTTTTGTTTTTTATACTTTCGATGGCCTACACTACATGGAGATCTGATTGGTGATAGTGGAAGGTCGAGTCAGGGGTCATACGAGGAGCTTTTGACCCTAGTTCTGTTCACAGTTTGCCATAACAGGCTAATCCCTCACATTAACCATAATGCGGGTTATATAACAACTCTTTAAGATCCTAGTGTAAAAAGTAAAAAGAAATTTTGAACTATAAAAAACGAAACGAAATAGGATTTTTGTTTTAATCAGATTATATTTTATGTGGTTTTCAAACATTTATTTAGTGCGACCCAAGAGTGCAACCCATAGAGCTATAGAAGAAAAGATATTATCGATTGTAAAAGATGATATAAGTGATGAAGATGATGATGGTGATGCCGAGGAGGAGGAGGATGAAGATGAGATTGATGATTTAGATGATAGTATGTATTACTTGTCAAGTTCATTTAGATTTTAATTTTAAGAGAGAAACTTTCTATTATAAGACAAATCCACTGGATCCACCGGATCCACTTCATATACTCTACTGGAGTATTGTTATTATGAAATCTGAGACACAATAATGTAAGAATTTGAAACCTAATACTATTTTTACAACTTTGCGACATAAAAGTATGATACCGGTAATTTATTAGCAGGATTGTTTCAGTACAATTAAAAATCAACTTTCTTGATATTAAAATTATCATCTTGTCTGTTCACCATAATTTCTTCTTCTTCTTCTTTTTTTAACAGAAATACGAGATACCAAATCCAACAATGACTTCTATAAAAGTTTATTTTTTGAAGTGGAAGATTTTAGTGTAAGTATCATGAAATTAGGAAAAAGAAAGTTGGATACAATATCACAAAATGTTTGTTGTAGTTCCGCTTTGTAGCTGTTCTCACTCCCCCCCCCTCTCACCACACCAAACCAAGCCATACACCTTCCATGTCAGTTTTTGTTGTCATTTTGGTCTTGAATCTGGGAGGAGGGTTTGAATTGACATTTTTGTCCCGTTTTTGTTGAATATTCAGGATTTAGTATAAGTTGGTAATGGTGATATGTACATCAGATAGTTACATGTTTACTAGTATGCTACTTCCAATTTGTGTATCTCAAATTGCCATGGTCAACTTCATACAGCCTTTGTAGCAAGACATAAAGTGTTTGGCTCAATGAAATTTGGAAGAAAGTGAGATGGGCCAAGTGATATAGATAATAAAGTCAGGGGACATAATTGTTGTTGTCTCCCTTTGCATAAACCTACCCAGTAATTTGGAATTTAAACAAATGGGATAAATCTTTTACCTATTGGAACTAGCCATTTTTATTTTGCTTTTGTCAACAAATTGTCTCACTAACAAGAATGTCCAAATTTTGCTATGGGGTTGGCCAAGAAAATTCTCTGGTATGTTACCTTTGTCCATGATAGAGGAAAACATTTAGTCATTGGAATGGGAAGAAACAAAACGATGTCCTGGAGATCCTGGCAGATCTCCAGACAGTGGTAAATTGAAAAAGAGAGAGGCCTGTTGTGCCACTGTCAGGGCTAAATTTTCACCATGAGTAAAAAAAAACCCAAAAGGAAGCTTGTTTGTAAACATTTTGACATTAAAGCTGATCATACCCCTAGTTACAACGGGATTACATACCTGATTACTTCCTGCTATTTTCTTTTTTTCGTATAATATGTTAAAATTATGTATTTTTCAGGACTATTTGCAACTTGGACCACTAGAACTAAAACTATTAAATGTTAATGGAACGCAGATGCGACTTCATCCTCAGGGAGAGCCAACAGATGAAGAGTTAGCTGCCCTTGATTGTAATCCAGATACTTGGCCTGTCACTCAGCCAATGATCAAAAATGCTACCAATCAATAAGATGAACAAACAGCAATGAATTGCATGCATTTAAATGCATGTGGTTATTTACAAATCATGATAGAGAATTGTTGGATCTAACATACATGTGCATCATTATGAGTGATTTCTCCTTATACATGTACAGTGCAAACGGTTTAACCATAATAATAGAATTTAAGTGAAATGTAAACCCAAGCCTTTAAAGATCTATTTTTATTACTTCACACGCATTGTTAAAGTTTGCCAGAAAAGGGTGATAATCATGTGATGAATATGGTTTGAATAAATGTACTGATATTTATACATTGAAGACAATAATGTATTTGCTCCATAAATTTATAAACAGTATATTTGTTAAAAAAAAACAATTATGTGACTCACTGATAATACTGCCAGTGAGCGTATATTTAGTTGCCTGGCAATCCATTTTTCTACTATGGTAATCTATAATGAGCATGTGCCAAAATGATTTATTTATAAGAGGTTTTAGTTGGTTAAACATCATCCGGAAACTACATGATTTATTTAATTTGAAAAAAAAAATGAAAAAAAATAAAGTAATTCAGTCAGAAAACCATTTCTGATGTAAAAGGGAATAATTTTATAATTATTGCCTTCAGCTGTGTTTGATTGGCAACAATTGAAAATGTTACAGATGTTGTATTATGTATATAATTGTATAAAAACATATTGAATAATATTGGGTAATGTGATGAAATACAATCCATCATATTCAACTGCAATATAAGCTTACTTAAAATCAAAATTACATTTGAAATGTATTCAATTTCAATTGGAATCTTTTTTTTTTTTTTTTTTTTGCAAATAAAATTATGTGTGTGATATTTATCTTTACTTATATGCTGATATGTATACACAAGATGAACCTTGACCCTTTTTCTCCGTCATCAGTTCTGTCATCTGGACAAGTGGAAGGTTGAAAACACTGTTAATCAAAACCTCTATCTAAAAGACTTGCATGAGACATAATTTCATGCTAATTTAACTATTAAAACATACAATATGCAAGAGCTAAAACTGCCTATTGCAGGTTTCTCTTCAGATCTGAAATGTTCTCTTAATTATTAATTAGACATTAATTAACTTATCCAGACCATAATCAACTCTCGATGTTATAGCCTCCCTATGATATTAAATGGATTAGATTCCGATCTCCTGCTCAGTGTTCATTGATGATTAAATCAAAAAATGGATAATCCAGACTATGTTTTTTATCGCACCGTCTTTAGTAATGATTATTCAGGCAATTTCAACCGCTAAATTATTAGCTTGGAGTGGATCAGTTTGACTGAAATTTTCAGCAAATTCCCTTTACATTGTCTAGTTTTTAACTGCCAGGTCTTCAATAAAAGTTAGTTATTGCCATGGCTGTAGGATTCTTGCTGTTCTAATTGAATGATGTTGAGGCTACTTCTAAATGTGCACCTATTATTTGTAGTCTGATTCCAGTTCTAAGTATAATCATATTACTACTTTAATAACATCTGTTACTTTATCATTGTTATACAAATGGAAAAAAAAACAATAAGAATTCTTCAAAATGTTTATAGACTGTTAATAAAATATAAAGCTTTACATGTATGTTTTATACTTATTATCCGTATATATTATTATTACAAGATAAACACCCCCTGTTCACAGGAATGTCATTGTTCCTTCCATTCTTCTAAAATCGTTAGTCGAGGCCGAGATTTTGCAGTTATTTCACATTATTAGTGAGTGAGATTGTATTTATTTAGTTTTTCAGATTTTTTTATTTTACAGATTTTCAAACTTGCTAGGTTTGTTCTGTTCAACTAGTTCTAAAGAAGGAACCCTTTTGAAAACAGTATTGAGTAACTATATATGGGTCTGATATCGTTCAGGCTATTTGCCGAAAAAATGATCCTAATGCAGCTTTTTCCTTTGACTACTTACTAACGAGTTTAATGTTTTTCTTCTATTATATGAACAATAAGCCCTTTACCAAGAACACCTTAAGTGCCACGAAACTTTACAAATGCACGTAACCAATATACCGATGTTCCAGACAGAGAAACACAAATTTGAAAAAGTAATTTTTCATGGCCATTTTGTCTTGTTTTTAAGCTTTTTGTCTCTCTTGTCAATATCCAACCTCATGGGTATCCGGGTCCTCCAGTTTCCTCCCACTGTAAAAGACCCCTATGCGCAAGCAAATTTTTGAAATAAAATTAAAACCATATGTTAGTCCCGAAATGACCTAGTTTGTGTAGTGTGGACGTTAAACCCAATTTTTCTCTGTTGTCAATATTGACTTGTCTAAATAAAATAAACTGAGTCATACCAAATAAATAAATGATAAGGTGTAAGGTTCTACTCCTGCACCAATTGAGCTAATTAAAGACCGGTATACACAAAATGGTGTGCTATGAGGGACATTATTACTGGCAAGTAACGCCGACAAGATTTCTTTTAGGTGGGTGCTGTGTACACATTCAAATAACTGCATGCTGTTCCTTGCAGGGCCCAGCATCCTGCCCCATGCCAGAAAACCCTTTAGAACTTTCTCAGCAAACACCAGAGAGAAAACCCAAGATTAAAATAAACGAAACAAAAAGGAACAAATATTTACATATAATTTATTAACAAACAATGTAGACTATAACTTAAGCATTTTCTGCTTCAGTTTGGGTAAATTAAAACAATGTAAATACTCCCTCCATTATTACATGTACAGATATAGTGCTTCATATTTTAATCAAATTAACACCCTTCTTCATTTGATAAATGACAAGTTAGATTGTGTTACTTCTGGGGGAAGACAAAATATTCAAAGTAATCTATATATAAGTAAAACGGAAATGCTAAACACAGACAAGATTTTTTCAGTGTATTCTATGGAGTCTAATTAAGACAGTCAATACAATAAGTGTAGTTTAATGGTCGAAAGCGAGACATTAAGTAATATATTGATACTGTGCGATGGCATCAGCCAATGTGTTGTATCAATATATTACACAATACAGACACTATTCCGCATGTTTTTAAATGAAATAGTCATGCGATTCCATTCCAATGTTTCACCTAGTATAAATAATGTATGATTGATATTTTAAATAAAGGTACACCAACATCAAAGGATGAGTCATGTCTGAGTCTTAATTATTGAATAGCATTGCTTTAAGAGAGAGAGAGAAATGGGGTTTACCTTCTATTCGACACAAACTAGGTCATTTTGGGACTAACATATGGTTTAATTTTTATTTCAATAATTCGCTTACACGTAAGGTCTTTAGCAGTGGGAGGAAACTGGAGTACCCGGAGACAACCCATGAGGTTGGACAAGCAACCCTACGCCTTGCCACTTACAACCGGGGATTCAGCACAGCCTTAAAACAATAAAATAAGGCATGCTCATTGCTATAATATGAAATCTTGTTGATCTAAAATATGTGTACATCTGAAGCTGCGTTGTTTACTCAATTCTTATTTTTGAGAATAATTTTATTTTTTGGTAACTAACCAACATGATCTGGTCCTTTAATGACTCACTAACTAATCTAATAAACCACAACTAATATTGCTAAATCATAAAATAATCTGAATTTAAATTAATGGAACATTTAAACTACCAGTATATAATATATGAAACAAAATTGTCTAGTATTATGGAAGCCTAAATACTATACATTATGACTTGCATAGATCTATCAACTCTAATACATCAGTTCTAATCTTCACTAAATATATCTACCGGGGTATGTTTTCCTATCCAGAAAGTTGTTCAAGGACTTCCAAAACAGATATGAGGAGTGATTGGGTTACCTTATGTACTTGGGTAGCAATTGGAAAAACTAATTTAATACCAACAGGAGTTACAACAACCTAGTGAAGGTATCCATCTAGTTTTTGAAAAAAAGAGCAATATAAATTGATCCAGGCTATTTATTAAGTATCCTGAAATAAACTAACCTGCCTAGCCTATGAATTTTTTTTTTTTTTATTAAAAAAACATTATAAGCTTGATTAACTTGGTGGCAATAGATTCATTATTGATCAAGACCATTCAATACAACCTACACAAAATCAAAATATAGGTTGCCCAGCAACGAAATATATGCAAATGGCAGCTAAGTCATCCAGCTGTCGCATATTTTTTCTTTCGTCAGTAATGAAACTTTTATAAACACTGTGTATCAATTTAAAGTCAACCGAATAAAAGGGTGAGTCTCCAGAGTGTCCACAAGATATTTCATAGTTATCAAGGGCCATAACTCTGGCAGTAATTATTATAAATTGTTGAAAATCACTAGGCTTCTTTGTCTCAAGGCCTTAAACACATAGTATAAATTTATAGTCAATCAGATATTAACTTTAGCCCCTAAATTTTTCAACATGATCAAGGACCATAACTATAGCAATTATCTTAGGAAATGGTTGAGAATCAATAGCCATTTCTTAAACACTGTGTATAAATTTGAAGTCACTCAAATATAAAATTTAGCCTCCAGGGCGTCCACAATGAATTGTGGATAGTGGACTGCCGGATCAGGGCAACAACAGTTTACAATCACATTTCAAAGAGGGCCTATAAAAACAGGTTAATCATTATATTGTTAACAAGTTGCTAGATTCTTAAATAAGTTTTTGGAATAAACCCACATGTGGCAGTAATATTGAATTTGTGAGAATTATAAACCTTATACCTTAACAAATCAATTAGATTTAGCTGAACTACTAAAATTCTACTTTTGATTTGCGACATATGCCAACATGGTGCATAGTTAAACAATATCTAGCGGGAATATTGATAATTTCAATCTAGATCCAATAAACTTATAAGCTTCTATACACATATCAACAAATTTATTCCATAAAACTTATATGACAATAAAGCCAACACCGAAAGAATTCCCAGTAATCTATAAATTGAAGTAAATAATCTGATTTTGTTTGTAAGGCACATTATTTTAGTACCAATCTTTAAGCCCCCCTTCCTAGTAATTAAATTATACACTTATTGCTTCCATTTTGCCAACACTTAACACCTTCCTAAGCACACAAAGACGCATAGTACAGTTGTTTGTTTATTACAACTTGACTATATGTATTTTAAAATGTTATCAGAGGTCCATGATCGACAAATATATTGTTGTCTTTAGTGTGTGGATGCTTTTCAACCAGATGATTTTTCCGATGTGCTATTTATAAGGCTAAAACAGTCTTCATTTAATAACTAAAGGGGATAAATATATTAATTTATGTATCCATAATATACATAATAATATTATTATGACACATATACTCTTCAAAAAAAGAAACGCACAACCCATTTTTCATCAATTTTTTATTTGAACGAGGTCGTTGTTTCGGTAAATCTTACTTGTTTTCAATGCCATTATGTAAGGATAAAAGAAATTCATTATTGATTTTAAAGGTAGGGTCACTAATTGTGACTGGTCATCCTTTTTGTCGAAATTTGTTATCGCTTGATTGCACCAGGAAACATGAATTTAACAACTTCGCGAGCTTTTCGCATTGTAACCTAGATCTAAGGTCTTTAAAATCCCGGGGTTCTCGGTTTCCAAATCAGTTGCACATGTAAACACTCAAAGAACAAAATGATGCCACATCTGAAAGAAGACCAACACAACAACGCTATTGGACGATTACAAGCAGGTGAATCCAAGACAGATGTAGCCAGACGGCTGAATGTTTCTCTTGGTTCCATTTCTCGCCTTTGAGATGGGTACCGACAACAAAGTTGCAACAAGGCGATGGTATAGCGAGGATATACCGACGACGAAATGTAACTTTGCGTTTCTTTTTTGGGAGAGTATATTATAAACATGTAAATAATATTTGGCAATGATAACAATATTAACAAATAAATCACAGTATATCAAGTATATATCTGCAGGTATTTACACTTTAAAAATTAAACACCTCTATTTTTAAGGGTTTTTTTTAGGCATTTTCAAATCATTTTTATGGACCAACAATTTCAATTAAAATTTTTGTCATATTTGGCAAAAGAAGCTGTGCTTTAAGGACTAGATGACAATTACTTCTTAAAAAGTTGATCTCATCCAAAGTAATTTGAATACTTGCAGTGTAGCCTTGTAACATTAATTAACAATACATGTTAATAAAACAATAATAAAATATGATATAAATGGGATACATCAAATATCAAGTGTTCAATTACCACCTATTAATAATGTCCATTTGGTTTCTCATTATTTCTTCTTGAACCAAAATTAAATATGAAAATGGCAATCAAGCTGAGCAAGAAATAAGGATTAATATGTCTTTGTCTTTTTAAATTTATAGTAATCTTAACTAAAATCATTATTCAAAAATGAAACACTAAATATTTTGCAGTGCTTCATATCATTTCAATGCTAGGAGCATTAAATCATATTTACACATATATACTGGATATGAGGTTCTCAAAAAAAAAACATTAATCAATTTTTATTATGCATTATAACAACTTTAAAACAACAATAGCGAAGGAATAACATAATGGCATTTAGTAACTGAGTAGATTAATAAACTATAACATATTATATCTAACATTCAGAGAATACTCTTTGAAACTTGGTCTAAATAATGAGTAGCTCTTTCCATAAGTATGCGTTATAGTTTATGAATAAAATGTATTATAATTTGTTACCACTATTAAGATGGTGATGGCTATGTAACTAATTATGCAATGCAATAGATTATTATAACCTATCCTACTTAAGTATAATTGAATAGTAAAAGACAGGTTATGAACTCATGGTACTGTATAGATAATAGGCTACATATTAAACTCTCTTAGTATTATATTTTATTATTTAATTCAGTAGGCTTAATATTTTGTCATAAATTAAAATATCGATTGATGCACAATCAGATTAAAGCTGAGAAGTCAGCCTCCAATCAGAAATATTTTTGAAGAACTCAAAAAAGAAAGCTGAAAGAAAAGAAAACTCCAAATCCGGAAAGAAAACTTGTCATGACCCTCCTTAGATAGGGCCGTCCGAGTCCTGTACAGGGTCCCACAAATTGAAGAAATGGGCTCCCAGATGAAAGGCACATGAATCTTCAAACAAATTTCTCCTAAAAATATTTTTAATACAGCTTTCACAATTAAAGTAACCTCAATCTGTGGCAGTCCCCCAATTGGCCAAGGCCAAGTTTGCTTTGTCAAAGAAATCATTGTTTCCAGTTTGTATCGCAACCAACAGAATAGTGCTCTATATCTTATCTAGGGCAGTGTAATTTCTTTAATTTTCTGGGGTAGGGCCCCCATATGCCACATCACTGGGGCCCTATGGGGATAAATTCTTAATTAGTTTGTGAAGCATTTATTATTAAATCTTTTGGCAGGGCTTTAGATTCTGTCCAACACTCTTGCCACATAAATAAAATCTGCGTTTATCTGAATATTGAATCAGAAACCCACATTTAATAGTTAATGTAATTGACTGAACCAAATCTCAGAATCAGCAAACTTTTCCTTATCTTTGAAACATTGTTCGTTTGAATTCAATTACCTTGCATTCATGTAGGAACAAGATGACAAATTTGTCTACACAAGAATACTTTTTACTACCAGTATTTTTATGGTGAGAGCTAAAATAATGAAAATATCTAACATTTAGGAATAAAGAAATAGACCTTCATTTACCAATTAAAGAAATTTAATTTTCATAAACAGCCAACCGCAAATTACCCTCTAAAAGCTATTATAAAACAATTTAATATGTACAGTATCAGTTTCATATATTGCACGTTATTTAATAGGCCTATCCAGTGATATTTACATACTTCCTGGTTTAAAATAACATTCATTATTAATTTTAAAATTAAATATCATACATACATTCTATCTTCATTCATCCACTTATTCCTTTCAGCATAAGATTAAAATAAACAAAAATAAAATCATTGGAGCTTTTAACTTTAATTTCACAGTTTTTGTTTATGCTCACAAATATAGTCACCGATCATTTCAATGTAGAATATTTACACTGAGTTGTCACCCTTGAAACCTAATAATATATGACATCACATAAGATGGCCTACGTCGACCACGATATGCGTATATAATGGTTTATAATGAATACACACTACATTATATTTGACACTGTTTAATCCATCCATTTTAAATCTTTTCACTGCTGTATTCAATAGTTTCGATCTGTAAGAAAAAAAATGAAAGAAATTGTATAACTGTAATTAATGGAGGTTTATTTTTCAATAAATAATGGCAACATAAATAGAATTTGTCTGGTGCTCGGTTATTAAAACCAAGCACATAATCATTTTGATAAATATTTTTACCGGATTTTGATAAATATTTTTACTGGAAAGGAAAGACAGTGGCACCATATTATAAAAAAACATAAATAGGTTGTCATGCAATGAAGCATGTGCCCACAACAGCTATGTCATCTATGCTGTCCATAAAGGAATAATTATAGGAAATAATTAAAACTTGATCAGATTTGAGTTTTTCCTGGAAACTAGATGATAACTTCAATCGATTGAGATAAAGATGTTAATTGAAAATCAATACACTTTTTGATCACATTAACAGTGTATAAATTTCAGTTCAATTCAATCACATGATTCACTCAAAGAAATTGTTGAAAATGAACAGGCTTCTTCCACTCATGAGGATAAACACTTTGCATAAAGTTAACGATAAATGAATGACAAAAATAGGCTCTAGATGGTGCATAAGATTGTTGAAAGTGATCAAAGTCTTACTCTGACAGTAATTCTCAAAGATAGGTTGCCAGGCAACAAAACATATGCCCACAACAGCTAAGTTGTCCGGGCAGTCAACAAGAGTTGTCGTATATTGTTTCTTTTGTCAGTTTCCAACACATGAAAATCTTATTACGAGTAATAGCCCATTAAGTATCAGAAATGATTAGAATTGTTTTGATTGTTTGTCTCAATCACAAGATATTTCAAAGTGATCAAGTGCCATAACTCTGGTAGAAATTATCACTAGGATTCTTTGTCTCATGAATTTACAGTAAATCGGATATTAACTTTAACCCTTAGAGCGTTCACAAGGTTTTTCAAAGTGATCAAAGGTCATAACTTTGGTAGTAAATATCGGATATCGCTGATAATCAATAGGCTTCCTCGTCTCATGACCTTAAACACTGTGTATAAATTTAAAGTCAATCGGATATTAACTTTAGCCTCTAGAGCGTTCACAAGAAATTGTGGCCGATGGACGGACGTACAGACGGACAGGGCGATGACAATATACGACCACATTTCCATGTAGGCGTATAAAAATTGTTGGAAAGCAATATGATTCTTTGTCTCTTGAACACAAATACTATGTATAAATTTCAAGTCAATCGTATAATTACTTGAGCTTTTAAAGTGTTCACCCACAGTGGATGCAGTGACATAAAACTAAACAAAAAACCTTTCTATATATATATGACTTCAAAAAGTAATTACAGTTAAAATATATCGTTATTTCAATATTCAAATAAATATTTGAGAAACAAAAGAGAGAAAGCCACAATTTTATGTACCATATCAATTAGTTCCAGTCATGACAACATTCCAGTATTCAATATAAAATTGAATAAATGAAAGCATCAACTAAGATAGCTTATGCCTGGTTTATTGTGTATGAATCATCATCCATATCCAAGATATCATCAATAGAGCACTGTTGCCTAGAGTGACAGACTAGAATTCTTATCAGTTATATTCCATGAACTGGTTTTATACAAATTTCAATACTACATATATTTATGAGCTAGATAAGGAATCGGTTAATGATGGGGAAAATACATATTCATGGATGACAAAGAAGCATGTCTAGTTGTTGCGTATTGGTTTTGTTTATAAAAGATCACCTGGCTGTTTATATTAAAGAAGGGTAGATAGAAATACTGCGGTTTTCATAGGGTGTTAGCCAATATAGTCAAACAATAATCGGGTTCTCAAACAATCCTTCTAATAAATCTGATGTGTGAGGGAGGTTTTTATTTTTTATTTTTTTTTTTTTTGTCAAAGGTTCACTACTGGGCCCAATGAATCCTCACATAACATTTCAAGGCATGTTTTTCCCATTCGTTGTATATATTGTATTATGCTAATACACAGTATTTAATATCAATTTATTATTATAGTTTTTTTTACGTTCTTATGTCATGTTCTACATAATGTAGGGGGGGGGTGGATGGGCGAATGGTTAGCGTGCGCGCTGTATCATTCGGCCTGCCATTGAGTCAACTGGTGTGGTTTCGATTCCCCGGTTGTACGTGGCAAGGAGTAGGATCGCCTGTCCAACCTTGTGTCTTTTCTACAGGTACTCTGGTTTCCTCCCACTGCTAAAGACCCCTTCACGCTATCAAATTATTGAAATAAAATTAAACCATATGTTAATCCTGAAATTAAACTCCATTTCTCTCTCGCTCATTACATAATTTAAGTGTCTGTTTGATAGAGTCTACTTAACAACAAATGTGTATATCACGCGAGACTCGTTACTACAGGAACGTGAGTGTTTTTCACACACATGCATGAGCATTAACACTTGAGCTATCAAGACCAAATTTTTAACGTGGACCCTCTGTTTACGTTTTATCTTATGTATGATTATATAGTGTCATTTATGAATACCAGTAACATTTATACAGGTTGCATACACCTCAAATTTTAGCTTTCAATAAGAGGCAAATTAATTAGATCTATTTTCATTGACCATGTTGGTTTAAGGATAATCCAATGCAGCTTATATTTATCACTACGCGCTGTCCATTTATCATAAATATGAAAGCCTAAGTTACCCTAATTGTTGGAGTATTTTATCATTTAATGTCTATTGGACATTTAATTTTCTCAAAGTTGTACCAATCATTTGTCATTAGATTAACACATAAAAAATGCTCCATCTCATGTCACTCAAGGTGACTGACTGCCTTACAGGGATGTTCTCCCTTTTTATCTTGTTGGTGCCGAACAGGTGTTTTTAAAGGTAATCCAGTATTTTTGTAGTAATATTGGATGTCTCTACTTTCTATATACATGTATGCCAAAATTACCATACTTGTATTAGAAATAACTTCCCGATAAATACATCTGTGGGAATGTATCTTTAAAGTATAAAAGCTAGAAGAAAGTGGGATGTAATTTGATATATATAGGTAATCATACATCTCAGACAGAAGTGTGCTATAAACACAGAAATAGACTCACCTTGTAACCCATGCAGTAGGTTTCCTCTTCGTATGTTTAATCATTTTATATCTAGCAATATTTGTAGGAGGACGAGTAATCTTTAAACCCGTATGTAATATTCTGAAATAACAAAAAACACCAAATGCAGTTATTGATAATAAATAAAGCATGGATAATTTTCATTTTATTGCAATATATCCAACAAAACATACACCCAGTCATACAAACAGTCCAAAACGTCCACAAATATTTTCAGAGTGATCAAGGGCAATAAATTTGTAAATAATTATAGAAAATCATTAAAACTGCATTATATATATTAAAATAAAAAGCTGATAGTCCTTGCTATAATATAGATAAAACATAGATAATGAAAAGGGAATATGTTGAAAAAGTCAGTCAAATTACTACATTCTGAGTTATTGGTGTTAGAAGAACAATGTAGTCTTGATTGTCGTTGCTAATGTTAAGATAATAAACAAAGTCTTAATTATACTTTTTTGAATTAAATCATTTTGACAGTTTTTACTGTCTTTGTATCTGATGAAAATCTTGAGTATCCGATGGCATCAAGAGTTGATTAATTATGGTGTTGTTAAATGTCTAATTAATAATCTATATAACATTTAAGGCATCAAGAAAGACCTGCAATAGACAGCTTTAGCTCTTGAATAACCCCCCTTTAAAGATAGCATCAATTGAAGTCAGTAAGATGATAACAGTAGAACCTGAAGCAGTAATTAAGAGGAAAAAATCAATAACATTCTTTGTGTCACTAGTATAAACAATGAATATAAATTTCAAGAATATCAGGTTTTAAAGGAACTAAATCAATAATATTTGATACCTAGACATTGACAAAATAGGTCGTAATGCATTCAATTGTTTTTTATAGTTCAAAATTTCGTTTTAATGTACTTGTCTTTACTACACTAGGATCTGGATGAGTTGTTACAGTATATAACAGGCCTTCCTAGCTGATGTCAGGAATTAGCCAATGAAACAGTCTGTTAAGGCTGTGCAAGGAAGTGTGGGTAAACACCTATAAACGTCAACACTGATTAATCAATGTCTGATGTCATAGGGCCAAAAGCTGCTCTTATGAAACCTGACACGACCTCCCAGTATAACTGGTGAGATCCTCATGTGGTCTAGACAACGTAAGTATAAAATATAGATTTGTATTTTAATCAGATTGATAGTTTCCATTTTTACTCTAATTTCAAATCAGTTATGTTTGGTGAAATATATCAGAAGTTTCAATCAATGGCAATCTCTGGTGTCTGGTTATTCCAATCTACACTGGAAGTATTTGTTGTGCACACTCTCCAGATAAAGAATATGGAGTCATGATTTTGACATGACTCATGGAATATGTTAAGCCTTGAACTTTAAGTCACTTTTTATCAATGGTGCTAAAAACATATTCTGGTACACGATTTGTGTACCAGTGACAAAATGTTTATTTTGTCTTAAATAATGGATATCAGAAGCACATCTTTTCTCAATACGACGACAACATCAATGTTGGTTTAAATTGACAAATTATTTGTGTTTTCAACTGTGACTGTGGACGATATTGAGTTAAAGACATTTTGGAACATAAAAATATCCTTTATGCCCCACCCCATATTTCCAATTGTATGCACTTAAATGGGTGTTTATATTTCTGAAAATAGAATAAATGGGAGTATTAATGAGTTTCCATTGTTTACAATACAAACACTTTAATACAAATCCCTCTTAAATATTAGATTCTACCGAAATTAAAAATTTTAATGTATTTTCCGAAGTCAATATACTTTCTGTTATCTGTTTAAAAGACGAATAGATTTGGAGATATCGTGTATAAGAATAATTTGGGATATTTAAAGATGAATGGAATAATTGAAGGTGACTGTTTCATGCAGGCTATTGGATCAGTAATTGGTTTCCTGCCGAATAGAATGCTAAACAAAAGAGAATGTTAAAGACGAATGAAATAATTTGCAGGTTAAACAATAGATTTCTGATCGATCATGTGATAACAGTTCATTGTAAGAGAATTTTTCGGGTTAAAATTCTCCTGTCTGTCTTTGAAATTTCCAATTGAAAAACCTGACCGCCATAGAATTCATTTCTCTCTTTGTGCGCAGGGGTAAAAAATTGGAATGAAAAATGGCAGGGAAGGACACAAAAAGAAGATAAAGTTCTGATGGGTTTTCAATAGAGTGTATGTCATTAGTCAAATAATTTTCTTTGTAAGTAAACTTTGATGGTGACAATTATCATGATAAAATTACCCCAGTCCAGAAACCATTGGGTGACCTGACCTCAACGCTCTATTTCAGTTTGCCTCTCAGAAAAATGCCCTATTACATAATCAGCAATATTTAATTTTATCAAAGTGTACGGCTGTATGTATCCAGGCTTATAGATGGAACAAATGTATCATGATATATAATGTCTTCTGATAGTTCATGTTACATTAAAACGGTTTAATTAATTATCAGACAATAAAACATGTTTGGTTGTTCTTTTGAAATTTGTCATTGCTGCTGTATAATGGTGGTGGTACAGACAAACAGTTCATCATAGATTGATAAAGACATTTATACCATGTGTGATCTTCGCTCAAAATTGAAAGACAGAAATCAGTATCCCGTCTGCTACATTTTCATCAGATGAAGGTGACGATTGGCCACCATCCAGAAACTAGTCTTGGAGAACTTAATAACAGAATCTTGAATACAATCCATTTACATTATAATTCATTTTTATACACGTCAGTCTGTTAGTTGATCCTGCCAAGACAGGTTTCCAATTAGCGAATGTGAGGATCAATCAAGGTTGTCTTAAATGATCTTCAATCTATAACATGTATCAGTCAGTTGTATCGCCATGTACTCCCCATCATACTTTCATCATCACACAACAAGATGGGAATAGTTCTAAATTTACAGATCTCATCTATCAAATAGTCTATAACTGATCGATGATGTCCATGCAACCTGCTTTGTTTGTTAGGGTATGCATGAATGCAGTCTATCACATGCAAACACAAAATGATTAGGGCTTACAGAATTTGTTTTCAATTTGAAGCGAATAAAAAATTAATAGTATACCAAATTAATTCAATCGAGATGTCACATGGGCTAGATAGCAGTTGAATACAGCTTATATAAATTGTTGTGAATTTAAAGCGAATTAATATTGAACTAAATTAACACAATAGAGATGTCATGTGAGCTAATAGTTATAAGTGAAATTCAATGAGGAAGCAGTTTTTTGTTCTGTTGCAATATGCCATAAAGAATCTAGTACTTTTCTTTGTCATTAATATTAATTCTTGTCCTTTTTTTCCACTTAAATTCTGTCTCCACAATGTTTTCCTTTCCCCATAAAAAATTTTGACAACATAAGGAACAGCAGCCTGTATGAGGGACATTTTGAGATATATATACAATGTGACATAATCGTTTAACAACCCACAATACATATCACCATAGCAATCCTTAGTTATCCTTCTGCCTCAAAAATTTTCCAATTCCAATCACTTTTCTGATGTATGGTTGCCTCAGAAAGACTCACACTTGCATTACAACTGACATGATTACAGCTTGCCTTTTTCAAGTACACTCAACATATCTGCTGTTTACTTTCAATTTATATCTAAAATGTCATTTCTATTTTGTAACAACATACAGATTGAAGACTGGAGTAAAGTTGTGCTTTAATGCGACACTTTTATGGACACGGAAATATACTGACAATAAATTAACAACAGAGATGAATATAATCTGTTTAAATGGTGATGTGATAGCTTGTGATTCCCTCCGAGATCTGTCAAATTCACAAATAACAGAACAAGGTTGACAGAACAATCAGTTTAATGTCACTCGACTTCTTTTAATGGCCTGTTTACGTGATTTCGGTTACAAAATTCTCTTATTATTGAATTACAAACTGACCTGCTTTCATATCAGATGCAGTCAATCTCTACACGAATATATATTAAGAACTGAAGCTGTCATTTAATCAGGATAGAATTGTGATAATAACAACAGTATGCATCAGACTTAATTTGCATGAAACTTCCAGAGTGCTCTTGGGGTCTTCAATATGACTACACTACAGGCCTACACTTTAATCATTGATAGGGCGGTGATACATATTGGCCCATGCAAATTAAGTCTGATGCATACTGTTGTTATTATCACAATTCTATCCTGATTAAATGACAGCTTCAGTCCTTAATATATATTCGTGTAGAGATTGACTGCATCTGATATGAAAGCAGGTCATTTTGTAATTCAATAATAAGAGAATTTTGTAACCGAAATCACGTAAACAGGCCATTATATTGGCTCAGTATATAGGGTGCTAACATATTAACCAGGAGGTTCTGGGTTCGATTCCCGGTGTTTGTTGAGAAAGTCTCATTAGGCTTGTCCAACCTTGTTTCCCCTTGTCAGTAGTGCAAGAATGGGGTGTTTGGTACAGGAACAGTGACTACAGGACAGGTAGTCAGTCACTTAATGAGTGCAATCATTGACAATGTGTTTAATAAACTGAACCTGTATGATAATAACAAAAGGGACATAAATACAGAAAAAACAAATGATGTCGCCGGCAGTTGTCCCGCCGGCAGCTATCCTCGCCGGCAATTGTCCTGCTGGCAGTTGTCTCACCGGCAATTGTCCTGCTCCCATTTGGATGGGTTGAAAAACGCCATCCGGTGCACACATTGTTTGTGTTCTTAAAACAACCCTTGACAGTTGGAATCTAAAATAAACATGGGACCTGGCGTCGCTATCCAAGCTAATTCTCGCTCATAGCACACTGTATGGTTAATAGTCCTGGATCTGACTATGGTTCTGTAGGACAATTTGAGTAGGGATAATTTTTTTGTAGAAATGTTTAGTAGGTGGCTTTGTCAATATTTTGGACTTGGGTGGACACTCACCACGTGGTAGGTTATTCCGCTATGACGTCATCAAAGATGGCCGCCGACGTTATATCAATTTTATCCTACCTGCTCTAGTTTTCTGCAAATTTCTATGAAATAAAAGTCAGAATGAAGCAGTTTATGCGAACTAAAGTGAAAAATATATATTTATTATTAAACTTTTTAAAAATTTTTTACGAAAACTCATTTCCAATTTTTAAGTGACAACGCAAAAACCGCCCTAAAATATAGAAAAATAATTATCAAGACAGTGATGTAGGTAGCATGTATAAAAACAACGAGCGGAATCTCTCTCCCGGATTCGAAATGAAATTAGCAAACATAATCCTAGCGCCAATATAAACCTCTATTTATCACGATTATTATAATTGTTATCTTTTATTAGAAAATAACATTGAAATGTGGACGTATATTGCTGTCGCCCTCGTCCTTCCGTCCGTCTGTCGCCCTCGTCCGTCCGCCCATCCTCCACAATTTCTTGTGAACGCACTAGAGGCTAAAGTTAATATCCAATTGACTTTAAAATGATACACAGTGTTTAAGGTCATGAGACGAAGAAGCCTATTGATTTTCAGCGATATCCGATGATTTCTGCCAGAGTTATGACCCTTGATCACTTTGAAATATCGTGTTAACGTTCTAGAGGCTAAAATTAATATCCGATTGACTTTAAATTGATACACAGTGTTTAAGTTCATAAGACGAAGACGCCTATTGATTATAAGCGATATCCGATAATTTCTGCCAGAGTTATGGCCCTTCATAACTTTAAACTATCTAGTGGACGCTCCACAGTGTTTAAGGTAATGAGACGAAGAATCCTATTGATTTTCAGCAATATCCGATAATTATTGCCAGAGTTATGACCCTTGATCACTTTGAAAAATGTTGTGAACGCTATAGAGGCTAATGTTGATATCTGATTGACTTTTAATTGATACAGTGTTTAAGGTTATGAGACGAATGATCCTAGTCATTTTCAACGATTTCCATTAATAACTGCCAGAGGTATGGTCCTTGTAGACGAAGGGCATGAGACAAACAATTCTAACCATTTTTGATAATTACTTAATGGGCTATTACTCGTAATAAGATTTTAAACGTTGTAAACGTTCTCCTTACTGACAACAGAAAAATATATGACAACCCTGGACGACTTAGCTGTTGTGGGCGTATTTTTTGTTGCCTGGCAACCCATCTTATTAAATATTAAATGAACTAAATCGCTAATATTTGGGACTTATAAGTTGACAGAAATGGGTGTCGCAATGTATATAAACTGATTTACATTGAAACTTTACCGTTTTTACTCTAATTTCAAATCAGTTATGTTCGGCGAAATACGCCAGGAATCTCAATCGAATGGTAATCTCTATAGTGCCTGGTTATTCTAGTCAGACACCGATAGTATTTATTGCGCATGCTTTCAAGATAAGAATATGGCATCACCGTTTGGCTTTTGGAATATGAACCGCATTATGGATGTGACAGTATTACATTAGTTCTTTAATCAAGTTCTGGAGGCAACACTGGTGTGACTTCAAATATAATTCTTTTATTCTGCTTCTTACAATATTAGGTACAAACATCGTAATGTAAACGACCGTAGAACTATCTATATGGAGGGAGTCATGACTCAATTAGCCTGGCTTAGCACGAGTGTGCTAACTCCAGAAGCTCTCGTCTCGTCTCCTAGACCTGACTATAGTACTCCTGAGGTACCTTAACTAGGCGCCCGCCTAGCCTGGCCTCCTGGACCTGACTGAAGATTCGTTTCTGTTCTGAGTTTATAAACGTATTCGAGACAAAGGAGCTCATTAGACACCTGTCTAATGTATCAAGCATCATATGAAGGTTTAACATTCAATATAGTTTATCAGACAAAGAAAGTTAGATAAGACATGCCAACAACAAGTTATAGTTACGCAATGACATAAGGAATACTACCAAGATCTCCAGCCGAGTGCTGATAGCAGCAGGTTTATGTTACAATCACTTACACGTATTTTGATATGGCAGGACGCTTCTATGACATATGTCATTGTGTAATATGGAACACGATTCGTGTACCAATGGTAAAATGTTTATTTTGTCTTAAATATTGGATATCAGAAGCCCACCTTTTCCTGGTAAGACCACAACATCAATGTTGATTAAAATTGAAAAATAATTTATGTTTTCAATGTCGAAGACTTTGAATGATGTTGGGTTAGAGACTTAACTACGTAAATGGAAAGTTTATATATAATAGAAAAAAAATGAAAAAAAAATCTATTAATGTAAAGATACTAAATATCACACACTAGGCAAACTGAGCAGGCAACTATTTCTACACCGTTCCCAGTACGTCTGCAATTGGTTCTAGCTAGTTTGTAATTCGAACGCTCTCCTATTGCATATGCAATCCTGTCCTGGCCCGACGGCTATAAAAATCCACCGAGTTCTTGCCATTCCTTTTCCGGTTAAATACTTAGAGCTGTGATGATCAAGCGCCCATCACATCACAGGGTGCTCTAGAACTTTTTACCTGGTGGTGGTGGTGGTGGTGGATGGCCGAATGGTTAGCACGTGTGTGCTGTATCATAGCCGAACCTACTACAAGCGGGAAAACGAAACCATGCCACTTGAATTAATGACAGCATTACGATGCAACACGCACGCTTTAACTTTTCGGCCAACCAACCCCCATAAACCAGTGAGGAAACCGCCCATAGTTTATACCCTACGTTGTTACACGGCCCCAGTAGGATCGAATTACGGTAGTTCTGGTCGTAGTCACTCTGTCTAATTGAAGGAAGGGGAAAATGGGGAAAATTTTAAGCAGGCTCAAAGTTCTAGGGCACCTTACCGTCCATGAATTTCATAAGCAGATCGTAAAAAAGTTGCTACTTCGTTTGAACCTTTCACCTGTTCATGCGGAGATATAAACATTGAGTTCCCTGCGAGCCTACACTAACCCGATTCCCCCATATTTTTAGTATGTTTACAATAATATATCTCGAAAATGCAACATAGGAAGCTTCTGAAATTTTAAGGCTAGTAGTTTATTGATCCCATGAGTCTGTGAAATAAAAAACATTCAACATAGGAGGCTTCTGAAATTTAGCAATCTAGTAGTTAATTCATACCTTGATTCTGTGAAATAGAAAACATTTTGCCACCAAAGCTGATTTGGATACTGCTTGATGCAAAGTGGACGTACCCAGTTAGCCTAGTGTGTTATATATTAGTATGTTTACGGTAATAGTTTTTTTTTGTGTGTGTGTACTATATAAATACCTTGCAAGTATTAAAATGTTATTTTTTAAAGTAAAGGTAACAAATATGATCATGATACAAATAAATACATAGGTTTTATTGGCGCTAGGTATATGTTTGTTAACTTCACTTCGAATCCCGGCGCAATACTCCATCTTGTGGTGACTATATATTGTGATATCACATATTGTGGTAACTATACTTGACATCATGAATTAGTCATATGGCGGAATGCTTAATGCATGCACAGATAGTTCTTTATATAAAATACCAAACGTCTTCTTTGGAGTGTTATTGAAGAATTTCTTATTGTTTTAGCATTGTAAATATTTTAATTATTTTTTTTTGATATTTTTGAACATTTTCCATGTTTTCACTTTAAAATGTGGTATGTGGTTTTTTTTGAAAATTGATAAAAAATTTACCAAAAAATATCTTCTTCACTTTAGTCTACATAAACATCTTCATTCTGGCCTTCATTTCTTAGAAATTGACAAAAAACGGGAGCTGGTAGGCAAAAATGGATATAACGTCGGCGGCCATCTTTGATGACGTCATAGCGGAATAACCTACCACGTGGTGAGTGTCCACCCAAGTTCAAAATATTTATTTAGGCACTAACTAAACATTCCTACAAAAAAATTCTCCCTACTCAAACTTTCCTACAGAACCATAGTCAGATTCCGGATTATAATGCCTGTCTTCATTAGCCCTGTCTTCATTAGCCCAGTTCGGAGCAGAACAGTAGGACGTTAAACTTCATTTTGTTTCATTTCATTTCTGTATGGCATGTTGAGAGAAATGGGGTTTAATGTCCACTCGACACAAACTAGGTCATTTTGGGACGAACATATGGTTTAATTTTATTTCAATAATTTGTTTGTGCGTAGGGGTCTTTAGCAGTGGGACCCAACTCCAATCTGCCAAGCAATTGTTAAAATACTTAGGCTACAATCGATCTCATTTGAGAAAAGGGTCACCTAAACTTTACATTAGAAAATGAACACGCAAATGCCTCTTTTGCATTATTAGCAGAAATAGAGAAAGCAGTCATTAAGTACCTGGGTTACGATGAATATTATTCAAGAACATGGAGGGCTTTTTATACATTATAACAGTAGTCAATACACAGTCATCATTATTCCAGTTATTTACGCAAATAAACCCAGCAATCGATTCTCATTTTGACAATCCACTTTACCATAATTTGTTCAATCAATTGTGTATCAAGCCTTTTTTTTTCTCCTTTGTATCTAGTTCTTAGAATAATCAATCTTCCTAGTATAAATAGCCAGTAATGACCATATTTTTCCTGCAAAAATTATGCTATCAATGGAGTTTGGAGTCGAGTCCTACAGCAAAAAGTTGCCCCTACCCACCCTCTTCTTTGTTTTGGGTGGTGGTGGTGGAGGAGGATCTTTCAATAACTAAGACCTTTAACAATCAATTGATAATTTTTACCTATCCATTTTTTGTGCCACAAAACGAAAAATGTAACATTTTATTTATTAGATTAAATGTGTATTTTTTGGCCTGGCCTCGACCAATCTTAATCTAGCGGGTACAAGCACTGCTTCTAAACAACATATCATTTTCTCATGTCATTATTCTCTATATCATCAAATGCCAGCAGCAATTTATATGAACTTTTATTTTTACTCTCTGCCTGCTCCATTAGCCCGGTTGGTACAAAAAAGTAGGATATTAAACTACATTTTATTAATTTCACATTTAGTTAGCTTTATTTATGTTTTTAACATGAATCATATGTAAATTTTAAGTATAGTATAGGTGAATGTTTACCTTGCAAACAGATACACTGTTAACTTATGTAAACATATTTTTTTCTATTAACACCATTCACTTGAGTTTAGTCTGACGTTTTTTCCTGTCAGACTCTTATTACCAAAGATTAATTTTCTGAACACAATCTCGGCGAAATGTTATTTCTCTTGTAGACAATTTTAAGTTACATACAGCTATAATGACAGGAATTTTTCTTTTGATGACTGTGGGTGGAATAACCTACTCCTGGAATCCATCTGTAATCTCTGATACATACTATATGACCACGAGGTGCCAGAGGATATTTAGAGTGGCATTCATAACTTTATAATGCAGCTGTAATGAACCAGCAGCCATATATATAATCAGGGCAATCCTTGATTTCTGTTACAAAATATTGCCTTGTGATTTATTTCTCCGGAGTAAGACCCTTGCTCACGAGCCTTGGGGTCCTGTGTACACATTGGAGTGCACATAAAAGAATAGTTTGAAATTAAAATAGGTAGTTGTGCCACTGTCCAGGCAAAATATCCCACGTAGCACACTGCATGGTGAATGCATGTCTTCATTATGCCAGTCAAAGCAGAACAGTAGGACGTTAAACTCCCCATTTCATGTTGGTAAACAGCTTCATGTATACCTTTGTGTTATGTGTTTTCCCTCACATTTTATTTATCCTCTGAGTTTAGCTTTCTCATATAAACTTCTTTCAATCACTGTCCTCCAACTACAATGCCAAATACATCTGACAGCTGTTTACGTCATGCCAATACAGGATATTGACTTTATTCTATAAGAATCAAGATCATCAGTCAGAGACCTGCTAGGACAATTATTATCCTGTAAAGTTCTCAACTTGGTTAATAAATTTCGCAATACATTAATTCTTCAATTCAAGCCAAATTTAATGTAGCATTTCCAGTAAATGATCAATGGAATAGAAACATCACATGGAAGACAACAGAAAAGGAACCCAGCTCAAGATAAGAAATTAATTGTAATTTAAAGATCTATGTATTATGTAATAATTTAAATAAAGAGCTGGTCATTCTTTCTATTAAAGTTCAAAAAGAAGTAATAGAAAATGAATATATTATTCAATTTTAAATCAAATCATTAAATGGTGACCGTGTCTCAATCCATTTTAATCTCTGCCATCCAATGATCTAGAGACTTGATTATGGGCTTGCCATGTGAATAGAAGTCTAAATAATAATTTATATAACATCTGAAGTCAAAATAACCTGCAATAGGATGATTTTTACGGCTAGCCCCCGGATCCATTCACTCTTTTTGAATTGTTTATGTTTGTGGTCTCTAAGTATGATGTCTTGTCCATATATTTGTTTTTGTGTAGAATTGTGTGTGGTGCAGTCCCCCTGCACTTACTATTTAAGTAAAAAGGAACTAACCTGTAGGCCATATCATCATCTTCTGCTCCCCACCCCCAGTACATGTTGGAATAACCATTAACTTGTGTATAATGTTCAATCCTCATACTTAATACACCACCAACTAATAGATCATACTTTAATCTGAAATATAGAGAGAGAACTAATATTTAACTTACTGAAAACACACGGAAATGAAATGAAATAGGCTTTAACGTCCTTCTCTTCTGCACCTAACCTGGGCTAATGAAGACGGGCATAGACATACAGTGTGTTATGATCAAAATTTTTGCCCAGACAGCGACACTATGGCCTACTCTTATGGCGAATTCCAACTGCCAAGGGATCTTTTATGTGCACTTCAACGTTTACATGGGACCTTGGTTTTTGTCCTTTCCAAAAGACTAGACAGCTGTCCTTGTCAGCACCTCTGTCCTGCATCACTGACAAGGGGAAACCATGCAGGAAAATCAGGCTAGCAAGCCAGCATTCTAACCCACTTAGCCACGTCATCTGCCTGAAAACAAACTATAGAAAATTAAATGCAATGGAATGTATTGCAGACACATTCCAAAAATTATTATATTTTATACATGATACTGTGCTTTTGTCCAGTGAATAACAAAAGAAATTCAAGGGTCTACAAAGTCAAGTACTTAAAAACAAGGCCATGACTCATGACAATAATATTGTATTCTAATCAGACATGTTTCGTTTAGATACAAAATAAAAGTATTATTTTAAGTAAGTGTGATGTATTCTGGGTATCTCCTGATAAGATTTAAAATTTTAAAGAGTTTCACTCCCTTCCCATATCAAAATTCAAATTGCACCTTAAGTAGAGGTTTTTGATACAAAGAGACACAAATGGGGTCAAGTGTCCACTCAACAGAAACTAGTTCATTTCTCGACTAACATATTGCTCAATAATTCGCTTGTGCTTGGGCCTTTAAAAGTGGGAAGAAACTAGCGGGACTCAGATATAATCCATAAGATTTGGACAGGCTACCCTACCATTTATCACATACAAGCGGAGAATCTAAACCACACCACATGACTCAATGACAGACCTTAAGATCTAACATGCGTGCATTATCCATTTTTGATAGACTGGGGGGTGGGGGGTGGAAGGCAACCTTTTGTATGCCTTTTCACTTCAGCAATCCCCACTTCCCTAAACAACAATATGATAATATTGACTGTCTATATATAGGAAGATTGTTTGATAACATTTGAATAAAGTTTTAAAGGTCATAGCTTACTATCTCTAGTATCTTAAAATGGCGACTGAATGATGAGACAACATAATACCAGCAATTATTGAACATGGTACATATATGATTTAATACCATCAGGGACCATTTATTTAATGCATTTCTGCCACTCATAAATTCCCAGGAAGCATGGCATTAGAACATCCCACATTTTTGCCACAAATCCCCAGTTGTTATAAAACTTGCCAGACGTGACATTTTTTCCCAATATTTGATCTGTCATGTTTTTACTGCATATTAAGCACTCTGCCTAACTCTACTTTGTGCTTTTTCTTTTTATCATAATAGTAAAGAGAAGCAGACACATTTATTTTATAAACCAGATCTGCGGTCGATATCGTTACCAGGATCTAATAATGTAAACTGTATCTAAATAAAAGCCTATTAGAACATCAAAATGGTCTGTGTGGTTCGCATTTTAATGAAGGTTTAGACTGGGTTTTTTTTTACAGTTGATGTTTTTATCTGTTTGAAACATGTTTCACTGCCATTATTACATGTTTTAATATGTTCTTAATATAGAATCATTGTTTAAGCTGGCATTATGTTATATAGCTATGAGAATATAGCTAATTACCTTGAGATATGCTGATGTTGAAACACAGAGGGTTGAGAGATGAGGGGCCTTAATCAAGAAATTTTAACTAAGATAAAATCCAAATTTTAGTTATATGATTGGATAATATTAGATTGATTTTAGTGCTTAGCCAATCAAAACTGAAGCATCTACTAAAATTGGATTTTATCTTAAGTTAAGATTTTGTGAATTAGGGTCCTGGTTGGTTATCTAGCATTATGTAAGAGCTACATCAGCCTATCGCAGGTCTTTCTTTGGGCCTTAAATGCTACATAAATTATCAATTAGTTATTTATTAATATGACAAGACCATAATCAATTCTCACAAGGTCCTGTGTACACTTTGGCGTGCACGTAAAAGAACCCTTGGCAGTAAGAATGAACAGTAGGCACACTGCATGACATTGTTGCTTTATGCTCAGAACTGCTTATGTCCACAGCGTAAATTCCAAAATAAATAATGACATTCAATAATTACTTGCTCATTTATTTCTGATAACAGCATCAAATGGCTTACCACAGCAGAAAATGGTCATTACTGAACTTAGTTAAGATTTTGATTTGAAATTATAAGAATTATTCAAACGATGAACACCACAGGAGAGAACAATATAAGTGTCTCAAGATTTAGAAAAATCACACAGAATACCATAGATTTACATATGTGCCACATTTGTTAAATTTAAGTAAGCAAAATGGTCATTAGCTGTCTGGCACATTGAGACTTTAACAGTTCATTAATGTCACTATATATATCTCATTTCAGAACCGGAGTTGAAGCAGAGTAGCCACCTCTTCAGCACTTCTCATCAGCACTTCAAATGTTTCTCAAACCATTCAGTTATTTGTCCAAAGCTACCAGCTACTCCAACCCATCAATGATTTTCCTATAGGTTAAGGGCTCATTGTTCCTGAAAATTGTGCCTAATGTTTCATATTTGGTAACGTGATGATTGTAGCAATTATTTTCATCTTGGTAAAGTTCCAGCAAACACCATTACCAATTAACATCAAAATTCCCAATAGAATTTGTCTATTATATATTTGATTAGATTGATAGACCATAAATATTCTATTATATATTATAATATGTCAGTGGTAATATGGTGACACGGACGATTTGGACAGTTATTCTCATTATACCACAGAATCTGTCGTAATTCCCCTGATGGTTACACTAAACTTTACGTCTGGTACAGATGATATTTTATGTTTATCGACTCTTGTCTATTAATCAATAGTGAAATTACTTATCTTGAGATCGAAACTGGCAATTCATCAACTATTTCCCCTGATACATGGAAATATGTCTTCAACAAAACCGTACAGAAAAGCATTAAGCTGGTCCATTGGGCAATTCAATTAATAATATCAGTCATATGTAATAAAATAAGCAAACAATAAAATGAATATGACAAAAGTGCTTATGATTGAACCATTCACAAGCTTATGGATGATGATAATGGGCCTTTATCTCTTAAAGGACAAAGTTGAAACAAACAAAATAATTAACATTAACAAAGAAAGAGTCTCAAAGAAATTTTCATTAACCAAGCTTTATTGAAAAGCATGATTCATTTAAAATGATTTTCAGCATCAACAGTATCTAATAGATGTGCAATGTACGTTAATTAATGCGTCCCATTATTCAAAAAGTTTCTTTAGATCCATAAATCAGAAAGATAATACAAGTGATCTAATCAATAATTACCAATAAAATAAGCCTTAAATATAATTCACAGACTCACTAGACCTGATAGAAAAATCGAATAAAGATGGAAGTGAAAGCCTTTTAAATTATGTGCATTTAATTTGTGCTTGAAAGACATTCATGGTGTGTATTCATTTAGTAATTTCCTTTCAGGGTAGAGAATGATAATGTGGTTATTTGAAGTTTCTCTCTCAGAACACCTCTTTAAAATCTCATACGTATGTACAAACATTTTGAAGATGTCATCATGAAACAGGGTTTCTTCTTATCTTGTCTATATTGTTACTTCATGAAAATCTCTCATATGTCTCAATTGTCACCTTTCAAGATAAATACATATACAATTTAATTAAATTTCCTTCTCTCACAGCCTATAGCAGACAGGAATCGATATGAAGGCATATTGCTTTTGATTTGAAAACATTATTGAAACTAGAGTCTTTTCTTCTAGCAGTCAGACATATGTGTCATCAGCGATCTACTATCACTGCGAAGCAAGCAGTAGCATGAAGTTAAAGCTAATGTAAGTTACGATTTTAGATCTTCATTCACTGTCATGGTTGCCATATATAGATCGTGTCAGGCGACTTCCGCTTGATGACTATGTTAAAAACAGGAGAAATTGTCCTTAATTTACAATCTACATGAACATTTGGCATTTTAAAAAAAACCACTCAAACAAAAGCGATTTTAGCTTTCATAATATAATAATCGCCAGTTGCTGCTTAAAAGCTGAAGACATCACTTATATGTTGGACAAAAAGTTAATGCACCCTTGGTGTTGGCCCACCGATATATGGGTAAGATTGATGAAGGATCTGCACAAAGTGAGAGAGACATTGATTGAAGCACTGTATAATGTCAAATCTATACGTCACCTGTATCTATTAAGATCAATTCACTTTGAAACAAGATGGAGAGTTAAATGGATTGGACTGGGGTTAAAGTCCTCTCAATAAAATACTTTGGTTGTTTTACAGAGCTACTAAGTGGAATTTTGTTGCGAACTGGAATTGATTGTAGAATGCTAACATTTTCTGTACTGTTGAAACAGGTTGAATCAGGCTCAGTCTATTATCAAAATTGAAGCTCAAGTTTACCATCTGCTTTCAAAACATTTTATGACCATCAACTAGACATTATTGAAAAATAGAATATGTCTGTTATATCTATTTCAATTCTACTAAAGATACATAAGTTAAGAGTTTAATAAAGAGTTGGTCATTGTTGCTATAATGATTCAAAAATAGATGATAAAAAAAAAAAATATTGAACATTTCAGCCAAATTACCTCATTCTGAACCAAATTATTACTGTTTATTGTTTTGACAAGATGTGTGCATAGTGGTAACTAGCACACTGTTAAATTTGCGACTTAGCCTCGTTTTCCAATTTTTAAATGATGAATTGTTCTAATCTAGTTAATATAGCGAGTATCTGACACCATCGAGAGTTGATTGTGGTCTTGTTTTGTTAATAAATGTGTAATTAATAGTTTATATAACATTTCAGGCCTAAAGAAAGACCTGCAATAGGCAGATTTACCTCTTGCATAATGTATGTTTAATATCTGGTACTGCACAACCTGCAAGTTTATAGTTGTGGGAGCAACATGGCAGAGCATGCTTTCTCTACTTCTGTCATCCCTATTAGGGTACTGTATTTTGTTACATCCTTCAGCCTTGTTTCTTTTAGTAAGTCCATTAAATATTAACTTGATTTTGCTTTACAATGTTTAATGGATTCTTCTATAAATTCTATTAACCTGTTTTGATCTATAGTAATTATGTATCGTAATTTGTATTGGTAGACAATTGCCAATATAAGTAAGATTACAACTAAGTACACCGTCAATGTCATCTTGTCATAGACGTCAAATAATTATCAGCTTTAACACTCTAACCTTATACCATTACATTGGGGATTAAGATTACATTGAGTTTCCTTAAATATGTTGGCTTATGTAAAATTCCTTCCAAAGAAAGAAAATGACTGTGTCCATAAATAGCTTCAACATAAGCTTGATAAATAAGTATAAACTTACTAATTACTACAGTGTTTTTATTATATATGTCTGGATGAACATTACTCGATAACGATTTAGAAATAATTGATGCTAGACACTGTCTACAATTAGTAAAGCTAGCAATATCATATATTAATACGTATAAATCATACAATGTACATTAACCTATTCAGGTTCAAATTTATCGGTTCAGATCAAAGAAAAATAAATATATTCTTAATAAGGATAAAAGACTAAATCAATTATAAATAATCAAAGAGAAATATGGGTCAGAAATAGCAAACGAGTACATATACTAACTGGCTAATTATCTTTTCGATTAGAAAGAAAGGAATCGATGTCTATCACTAATCAATGTTTACTCTTGGGTCCTCTTCTCTTTCATTTTACTTTCCGACTACATCTAAACTAAACAGACAGATTATTCACACAAATCATCCATCTATCAACACGTTACCTCAATTAACTTGTACCACCATTGCTAACTTTGATAAAAGGCCTGTGGCCCTACCATAACACGCATTGATTTCTCAAGTTTGAATTAGTTTTGGTTTCCCTATAACCTTTCCATAATAATTTCATGGGATTGCGTGTTGGACAATTAGATGACAGCATATTATCATATCATCTCTGTACATATGGACTCATCTTCATTAAGCCCAGTCGGAGCAGTAGGACACTAAAACCCATTTTTTCTTAAAGGGACAATCCCGATAAGAACAGAGTCTCAAAAATTAAAGTCCGAGTATTTATGAAATTTATGGACCAAAATATAGTGGCATGGTGTATTTACCTTGTCTCAAAATTTCAGCTCAAAATATTGAGTCGTTTGGACGTGTGCGTCAACACTGCTTATCCGGACACGTAACCCTTTTAAGATGGCGGGTCAATTTTTTCATTGGGTGACCTGATAATCGATTAACGTTTCTTGAGAGGTCTATACTGTGAATGACCCATGCACTGTACTTGATAACAAAAGGTAAATTTCACCTACATATTATTTTTATAGAAAAAAGTCTGGTTTTATCCAGATAATGTATAATACAACGATCTCCATTTCCAGATGAAGACTGTCAGGTTTAAGTTATTTACAAGCGTATCACAAATATCGGGTTAGTAGGTGGGCCTTAGGTTATGGATTTTAAAGGATTTTAACACAAAATTAAGCAGTTTTATTCCCCAAAAAGTTATCGGGATTGGCCCTTTAAATAAAACACTGGCCTTTTAGTGTTTTAGTAAAAATAATTTCAAGACATTCAACTCATGTTGATTGAACATAATTGAATGTTGATTTAAACATAATCCAATGTTGATTCAAATATAACCTTTAACATAGAACCCACTGCTGATTATAACATAATTCAATGTTGTTCTAAACATAATTCGATGTGAAAGCTATTTCCAGCAAAACTCACAGCAATCATTTTATCAGAAAAATAGACATAACCCACTTCTGATTTTAACATAATTCAATGTAGTTTTAAACCAACAACAAGAACAATCATAATTCAGTTTTGTTTTAAACATAATTCAATGTGAAATCTATTTCCAGCTAAACCCATATCCACAAGTAACTTTCAAATTGATCCAAGCCACAAGACTGACTCAGAAAGAGTATTATGATGCATACAAAATAAAATATTAATAACCATTAGCCAAGTTTTAAAAAAAATCCATAATTGGAGACATACTTAATGTTTTAGCAATAATGAAAAGTTCTACTCCTTCTACAACAGACTATGGAAAAGTAAACTGAATCTTGAGGTGTTATATGAAATGCCAGACATCTATGAAATAAACTTAATTTACAGGTCTAAAGAATTCTTTACCACTTTTAACAACGGAAAAGGCTAAGTCAAACTTCTTCATTCTGACTCATTTGAAAAACAACATCCAACAACTTTTTTCAGTCGTTAAAGAGACAAACTCATTATTAAATCTGTAGGTCATTTCCTACAGATTTTTCTAAATACATTCTTGATTTTATGCAATCTCCAGACAATGAGATGCTTTTTGATGGTAAAGACTGCTATTTTATATTTTTGTCTACTTGTCTACTTCGAATATTTACTATTGATTTCAGGGTTTAGTTAGATTTGTAGCAGGGATGTACATGTAAATAATGTGGGTTCCTGTATGTGTGGCTGTAGATCTGGTGACCCTTAAATTCTTCTGTCCAATATGTTGCCCATGTTGTCTTGAGTTTAGATATATATATATACTGACTTGGTCATGGAGGCTTCCCTTTGGCTCAACTGGTAGCAAAGGCGAACAGGTTCGATGCCAGTTAGGGGGGCAAAACCCAAAGCGCTCGAAAAGATTTTGGGATACAGACGGTGCTGCTGGCCTTCTGCGACAGCAGAGGACTTGAGCTTACCTTGTAGGCACCACCCAAGCAAATTTGAGAACATTTGAAAAATGTTGCTCGAAATGTTTTGATCCATAGTCAATACAGCACAAATTCATGGTATTTAATTAAAAGAAAAGTAAAATTAGTGTTTTATTACATTGTGGACACTTTTTTTTTTTGCCACCTACAGGAAATAAAATTTCACTTTCCCTGTCTACGCGAAAAAATCAGATTGCCCGAAAGTTAGGAGACCTGTAGGTGTATACATTCTGTGCTGGGGGGGGGGGGGGGGGTACACCTTGGAGCATCTGTCACACTGTATCCATCAGTTTACAAAGATATCTTGAATAAAACTGAAGATCAGAATTATCAATAACTGGATTGAATTTACTATTTGTTATTAATTTAATGTGATAAATTTGACATAATATTCTGTTTGAATGGCCATAATCACGTCATTATAGCTTATCCCTTCACTTGTTACTAATACTAGTAATAGTGGATAAATATGGATCCAATTTTCATTTATGCCAGAAAATTCTGTTATGAGCCAAAATAAACTACCGTAAATATGAAAATATAATCATTGCTGGAGGCATATCCAGTGAGCTAATACTATACCCACTAGCAATGATCAGAGACTAGAGCTGCTTCTAGTTTTAAGTAAGCCTGATGGCTGATATGTAACTCGACTCAATCGATTTCCAGTCGGACTTGATTCTATCAAATCATAAGTATGTGTCGACTACATCTGTCTTAGAGGTCATCAAACAGACAACTAGATATTTCATATCTGTAGACGTTAAAATTAAATGACCTAATCAGCAAGAAACACGAGGATATTTCTTTATATCATCTTGACAACTGCCGTAAATAGTTTGAAGCATCTATTCTATTACGTAATTTTTTCAACTAAATAGAATGTGAAGGTGACTTTCCAGCATCTGTTCCAGAAAAAATCATTTGTAACCGTTACTGTTTTCCTTATTAATCTATCTACACAATCTCCATTTAACAATAAATCATTCTGAATCTTTAAAAATATCATTCAAGTGATTATTTCTATCTGTGTATACAGAGGCTATGTTTCTTGACATTAGTTCTTTTATCTTCAATAATCATTAATTTTTAATAAAAAGAATAAAACCACATCTGACACCAATTGCTGATCAATCATGTAATAAACGTCAATGAACATGTAATATGACAATACATCAATTCTTTATCAATACACTATTTTCTTTAATTAAAATAATTGTTAGATCTATCGTTAAAGGTTGAAACAATTTCAACTTTTTGAGATCTGGTAAGACAAAGGCTGCTGCCATGCAACAGACCATATATATATATATATGTCCACAGCAATAAATCATACAAGCTGACCATACAGGTAGGTTGTTGCCTTACGGATCTTGGTTACTTGAGCATTTACAAGACATTTAAAAGTTATCATAGGTAGCGAACAACCTAAGGAGTAATTATTGGAAATTAAAATCAAGACAGACCAACTGACATACAAACAAACGCACACAACAACCACATTCAGTGTGACTGAATAAAAATGTAGCGAAGATCTTTCCAGAAATAAAGTTATATTCAAGAGATGGAGAACCTATTACCGATATTAACCTATCAAGTACCACACCTTCAACATGTACTGAGATGCATTATTGATTCAATATTGATTAATTAAGCTTACATTGCATAATTTGCATTACAGCTATAAGACCAATTTACAAAAAAAAAATTCATAATAACAACCACTGATTTATATCCCAGTTCTTCGTAAAAATCATACAATAACTCTTCCATATTATTCTGAAAGCTACATGGATATTTAATTAGAAGCAAACAATTAATTCAAATAAAAACAGTGACAGTAACTAATTAATCATAGAGCAGATTTCTCTTTTAAAACCATTGAAATCTGAGACTATAAAGGTTACTCCCTTGTTGAAACAGTACATGGTAGGTATTTGAACGATCAATTAATATAAATGGGTGTGCTTGTTGGAGTTAATAGATCTTGGGGTAACCTCCATTAGATTAATTACTCCAGAGGGTATAAATTTCTGATTAATTGTCATACATGCCATGAAATACGCCTATTAAAGCAGTAACTTGGCTATATGATGGCCAATATAGAAGGATAACAAGATCTTATTGGAGTTCAGTATTAATAATAAAAGAAATCTGGACGTAAAAGCGTAGATTAATTGGCAGCAGTAGAGTAGATAATGTTAGTACCATGAAAGTTGGATTATTGGTTTACTAATGATTGGGTTCTGGAAGACAAACTTCCTGCTGGGTTCAATGTTAATCTACCTGATGCACAACCACAGTAATCCAAAATTAAACTAATTTTATTTAAGCCAATTTCTAGTATTCTCTCAAAACAAAATTCAATTGTATAAAAGTGGATAAGCCCAAGCAAATTAGAAATGAAATGAAATGGTGTTTAACACCCTACTGTTCTACTTCTAGACTGAGTGTACTATGAGGGAAATTTTGTCAGGGCAGCCGCGCGATGGCCTACTCTTATATCGAATTCTAACGACAATGTTTTTTTTTATGTGCACGTCCCATCCGAATGACTAAACAGCTGTCCTTGTCGGGCCTTCCATCCTGCATCACTGACAAGGGGAAACCCTGCCAGAAAATCTGGATGAACTTTCTCGGTCAATGCAGGGATCGAACACCAACCTCCAGGCTAGCAAACCAGCATCTTACCCATTTAGCCATCGTGATCCATGCAAATTAGAAACTATTAAACTACCATATAACACTGATTTTCAACCCATCAATAACATTTGTTCTTCAGACTCTGAAAAGTTGGTGATGTATATGATTAAAAAAGCTCTCATTATGATAAGAGCAAAAAATTGTAAAGTGAAGGAAGTTAGGCCATTATTATTAACAGTGGCTACAGAATGAAGAACTCAGCCATTAGCTTGAGGAGAAAATGTAAGATGAATATTTCGTTATCAGTTCTACAGATTTTACAAACATCTGCTAACTATTTCTGTATTGTCCTACAAGTTATTTTGATTGAATAAAAACAAAACAACATCTGCCTATCTATTTTATATCATGCGATCAAATCTACAAGTAAACTTAATTGGCCGAGGCTGGTAGATCTATCGCTTAAACAATGTATAGGGGTTATGGGAAATCTAGACAAGGCAGTGCTCTAGTGTCCCCATGCCATAATGTGTTACCCTGTATGTTAGTTTCTGATTGTTGGTGTGGAGATTTCACATTACCCCATGCTCTCACAATTGTTTCCTCCCTGGCTCCTGCCCTATCGTGCTGATGGAAGCATGTCAACAGTTGTGACAGCTTCTGCAACTAACCAGTCCATTTATGAAAGACAGTGTTTTTCAATGCTTTATTGTCAAGCCCAACGAACAGCTTTTATTAAATTAATCAAATTATAAATATTACATGACGACTAGCTAAAAATCGCCGTGTTTGTCTCTTTAAGACAAACAAAAACCAATTTAATTCTAAAAGAATTTACCACTCATCGTAAAGTTGCTCACCCAAATGACAAAACCAGAAAGAGAATCAATTGAAATCAATTTAATTGAAAAATCCATCCAAGCGAACTCAAAACACATTATAGATTTGTGTTATATGTTCGACCCATCTTGACGTGCTTATTTGTAATGATGTGATGAAATCACGTCAAAACGGTAATACACTGTAGAAAGCAATAACATTCCGTTTACATTATCAACATGATAGGCGATAGCTACCACTCAAATAAACTTTCAATTTACCACATCAAATGAAGTTGAAATGTTACAAGCCTGAAGGAAAGAAAAACTTTGCTTGTCTGTAAAGTTCAAATTCCTGCTGATGATATAAATATCCTCAATAAATAGAAAATTTGACAACTATTTATTTTTGTTCGTTGAGTTTGATTTCTAAATATCACTGAACAGATTAATGATCACATTACCCAGTTGGGCCTTCCCTCCACGCGGATCCATACCTCCCTGCCTATCACAAGTTAACACATTTTCGTTAAATACTTTTTTCTTTCCTTATCTATATATAGCAATATGTATCTTAAATTTTGATAATGTTCTTTATTGTTCATTTGTGTCTAAATTTGTAGTACCCATATATAAAATACATTGACAGGTAACAACAGCATGTACATAGTATGATGTGACTGCCCTTCAGAGAACAACACTACGTACAATTCATCACTGCAAGAAATTATGCCCTTTACAAGGTTAGTGTGAGATGTTTTAATTAACCTTAATACGACCTTCTGATAATAAATCATACTAAATTAAAAATTGACAATTTGCGTATAAATTTGATTAAAACAAACCAATCAGATTGAATCTAGATAGTAAACGTGCTATTAAATTAAAAAATGTTCAGCCATTTTGATTTCTACAACAACAACGTCTTTTAATTGGAATAGTGTAATAGAAAAAAGAGCACTTAAAGGCACAACGCACCATATATCTAAAAAGTAAAAAAAATTTATATCATGTAGCCTACTATGTCTGTTGATGTTATGTTATTTTACGTAGGGGATCACAATGGCTAAGTGGGTATGAAGCTGGTTCACTAGCCAGGAGGTCGGGTGTTTGATCCCTGCATTGGCCAAGAAAGTTCATCAAAACTTTCCATCATGGTTCTCCCTTGTCATTGATACAGGATGTAGGGCTTGACAGAACAGCTGTCTTGTTGTTTGGATGGTACCAAAAACCGATGCCCCGTGTACATACTGGCTTGCGCATAAAAGATCCCTGACAGTTGGAATTCGATATAAGAGTAGGCCGTAGTGCTGCTGTTGGGGCAAAATTTCCCTCATAGCACACTATATGGCTATGCCAGCTATCATTGGAGCATAACAGTAGGACGTTGAACCCCATTTCATTTCATTTATTTTACGTTATTTAGCCCATAGGAATACAAAACAAAGCAACAGTTTATAAGGCTGATGTCCACTGCCTTAATCCCAAAATAAATACATGTAGATGACACTTGCATATGATAAAATTACTTGTGACTCCACTTAACCTGAGGTGAAAATGCTCATTATGGGGCATAGTCACGATGTAATGTTGGTATTATTGTCAGACTATTTTTATCATATTAGAGTCATCCTTAAACTTTACAATTATGAAACAGTTCTCACCATGTTTAGTCTTGATGAGAAAGTAACATAATAGTCATATCCTGACAATTATCAAAGGAAGTCGACTTTATATATAGATGTGAATAACAGGAAAGCCTAGATGGCGGAAACACCAATGTTAAAGGTTTTTATTTGTAATGTTCTAAACCAAGCCTTGGGTTTTCCTATTTGAGGAAAAATAAAGCATCCCTTTTTAATCTCTTTAATTAAGAAATGTATTAAAATATTATAAACTAGACTTAAATTTTTTAAAAATAGGAGATACACTTCTGTATTGAACTGTACTTGGGCAATATATATTCAATAAAAATGTCAAGTGTTAAGTTCGTTTGTTTACTACTGGTAATTATATCTTACTTTAAATTGTCAACTGTGGGCACAAAATGGGCTTAACATCTTATGAAGTTGCAGTGTTTCAGTGAGTAAGGCGTTGACTCCGTAACAAGGAGGGTTTGATCCCAGCAAGGCTTCCCCTTGTCAGTGGTGAAGATGGAACTAATAACCGAGGTCTAATGTACACGTTGGAATGCACATAAAAGAACTGCTACTGCCCAGGCAAAATACACTGTTTGCGTATCCCAGTCTTCATTAGCCCAGTCAATGTATAAAAGTAGGACGTTAAACCCCTTTCATTGCCTAAAATTTGAAATGACACATATACCAATTTCAGAACACAAATAAACCAAATTTAATTAAATCACCACTCCTATTAAACCCCAATTCTTTAGCAGTGGTAGGAAACCAGAGAACCCGGAGAAAACCCACAAGGTTGGACAGACCATCCTACTCCTGTACAACAGGGGAATCGAAACCATGCCACTTGACTCAATGACAAACCTTATGGTTTATCAATATGTATTCTGTGCCTCAGCCTGCATTATTTTCCATTAACAATAATAGGAAGATGATGGAAAGGCTAGACTTGAGGCACCTGTCACAGACTTTTTCGATGTACAAATTATCACATTGACAGACACAAATTATCACACCTCTTATATTATTATAAGAACGTTATTATGTGTCTGACAAAGTCTGTTACAGGTGCCTTTTATCCAGGCTTGATAAAAGCACTGACACTTACTTGTAATCCATTTCATCAATGGCAACACTCATATGCCTGGGTTGAGATGGACATGTGTAGAGATTTCTATCATCTTCAGGTATTAAATCCACATCATGAAAGACAACACATTGAAAGTCATATTGTTTTAAGGCTTCCTTAAAGGCAGCGTTCATAATTCTTCCTTTATTAAAAGTTCGATTTCCATGCTGAAACAAACAACAAAATTAGTCATATTAATGTTAAAACAACAAATCAAATCCCATTAGCTTACTATTTCAATTCCATACAAGATAAACAGAAAGAGAGATGGGTTTTAATGTCCACTATACACAAACTAGGTCATTTCAGGATTAACAATTGCACAATGTTGGACAGGCGAATCTACTCCAGGTGATTCAATGATCTAACCCATGTGCATTAAACGCACAAGAGAAACAAACCGAACTGGTACAAACAACAACTTGTGACAGAGAAAATGGAGGTGATTATAAAGTCTGTCATTGAGTCAACTGGCATAGTTTCAATTCCCTGGTTGTATGCAACAAGAAGTAGGGTCAATTGTCCAACTTTGTGGGTTTCTCCGGGACCCCCGTTTCCTCCCACTGCCAAAAGACCCCTACACACATGCGAATTATTGACATAAAATTGAACCATATAATAACCCCAAATGACCTAATTTGTGTCGAGTGGACTATGAATCCCATTTCTCTCTTTCTCTCTCGAGATATTGAATTGAAAGTTGGTAGTGTAGGTGTATATGAATAGTTACAGAAGAAACCCTTTGGATAAAACATCCTGAGTATTGTCTTCAAAAGTATTTCAATTCTTCCATCTTTGAATACAATATGATTCATTCCTGGCACAATACGTATACAATTCATAGTATACAATTATTGATTAAGCAATTAAATAGCTGATTATATATTAAACGCAGCTGAGTCTGATAATTCTTGTATAAATGAAGATGTTTATCATGTCTATAAATATTTAATAAATAAACATAAAGCAATGATTCTTATCAATTGTTTGTGGTGCTGTGAATATATCCTATTGGTAATTCTAAAGATAAACCACATTTCCGTTCATTAAAAATGTATTTCGACATAAATGTTTGATTGTAAAATATTCAAACTAGCTGAACCAGGACAAATATAGTTGTTACTCAGAATATGACACATTCAAGATATTTCAAACCAAGCGTGACAGAATGATTCATTTAGGAATCGATCTCACCACTCTCGACTGAGCCAATGGGAATTCCCCACGAGCAAGTCAGTAGGAAGTATTCTTATACAAGAGATGAAAACAATCTAGGCATCGCCAGATGTACGAACAATCAGAAAGCATACCACATTTTTACATCCCTGAGTGCTACACAAGCACATTTAAAAAATTACAAAAGATATGACACTCCCATTGCAAGTCAACAAGTCAGCAGGTTATATTTCCACTATCAGGGCAAAATTTCCCCTAACATGATGAGTCATAGCCCAATGTGTGGTGCATGTATATCTTCGTTGCTGTAGCATGGTGAGGTTATAATACCAAGAGAGAGAGAGAGAGTGTGTGTGGTTGGTTTAAGGTCCACTCGACACAAACTAGGTCATTTCGGGACTAACATGCAGTTTTAATTTTATTTCAATAATTCGCTTGCGCGTAGGGGTCTTAAGCAGTGGGAGGAAACCAGAGGACCCAGAGAAAACCCACGAGGATGGACAGGCGACCCTTATACTCCTTGTCACGTACAACCTGGGATTCGAAACCACGTCTGTTGACTCAATGACAGGCTTTATGATACATATACTACCAAAGATGCTGATATCACAATATTGTGATATCTATAAAGGGATTATGCAGATGACGCTCAGATTATTGATAGTTTTTATCCTTGTGACTTTGACCAATCATTTCAACGTACATCAAAATGTACCCAATCTTTAAAAGGCTGGATGTCCACCAATATGTTGAAATTAAATGATGATAAAACTGAAGCTATCATTATTGGGTCAAAACACTCATTATCAAAATCTGATGCATCAACTTTGAAAATAGCTGACTCAGAAATTAAACCTGTCAACGAAGTTAAAAATCTGGGTGTCTACTACCTTCACAGTAACATTGCAATATAACATATCAAGTATATCTATTATTTGTTTGGGGATTTTTTTTATCAAACATTTATTGATGACTAACAACTTCATGGCATTTAAGTTGGAAATTTAATCTAACAAGTCTGTATATAAAGTCACAAAGAAATATTTAATTTGCTTATTATTGATTTTTATTTGTAATACAAGAACTCACCCGTTTTTAAATCCAAACACTAAATAACCAGACAATAATTTGAGCAACTGTTAAAATGAGTCACATTATAGGTTTATTATCGAATTGACGCAAGTTGCACATGTTCCATTAATTAAAACATAATAAATGACATTTTAAGTCTATTGTCATTTTCATCTGTATGCGTCTGGCTGCTTACATAATTATGAATTAATCAAATATCCTATTATCAAGTGCAACTGTCACAATATGTAGAAAGGTGGAATAAAAACATGAAACACAATAAGTGCATTCTCGTATTAAAAAATCTATCAAACTATGACGTGATATATAAACTTCTCCTTAAAAGAGCTAAATCCCTATTCTTTGGCACCTATAAATGGACACAAATGAGTCACAACACATATAGGCCTAATCATGTAATATGAATGTGGGCCAACATAAACTGATTTACATTCAATTGTTTCTGTTTTTACTCTAAGCTCTAAGCAATTATGTTCAGCAAAATACGCAAAGAGTTCAAATTGAATGAGTCTTTGGCATCTGGTTATTCCATACGACACTGTTGGTATTCTCCTGTGGGGATGTTTAGTCTTGCTATCGAGTCACTTCATTACAAATGGTGCGCGAAAGCATTTTGGCACGCAATTAGTATGTCAATTTTAAAATTTGTCATTTTGTCTTAAATATTGGATATCAGAAGCCCATCTTTTCGCGGTAAGATAACAACATCAATATTGGTTTAAATTGACTAATAAGTCGGGTTTGCAAAGTTGAAGACTGGTTGATATAGAATTAAAGACTTGCCTCCTTTAAAGCCCCAATAACACTCTTATTGTAACTGAATAATATGTCCCAATCTTCATTCTGGTCAACAAATCGTATTATTTTAGAATATTCCAATTAAATGATGATATAAATTTCATCTTAACACACCTATTTTAAAAATTGGAAAAATTCAACCAATTGATTTGAAAAGTCTAACGTAAACCTTTTCAAATGTGACTTGGATTTTAAAATATTTTCGAACCCTCTGGACAAGTAAAATAGGTTATAATGGATAATTTACATAACAGGTAGGACACTTAAACATCTAGTACTTAGAATAAGGGTATTTTTTATTTTCTGGAGCTACCAAGCCAGCAAGAATGTTATTGTCCCTTTAACCTCTCTTAAATAAAACTGATAAAAGCAACTCAAATAAAACACAAGAGTTTATAACAAAGGTGAATAACTCTGATAGATATTATTGCAAGTTGTTGAAAATCAAATTGGTTCTCCATTATACATATTGTAAACTATAAAGTTCCAGCATGATTTTTAAATGGAGGTGAATATCGAATAATAGACATATCAATATCAATGTGATAGTCAGCCCATATCAAATTTAAAAACAATACATGGATTATTGTAGACTCATTATTAGAGCCAGCAAGAAATGTGACCCACAGGTGGACAGGGGTTAGGGCAATATACAACCACATTAACCCAGGTTAACAAGGTGGACATTACTAGTTTCTCTCTGGGGACACAATATCATTAGATAGCTGAACTCATGTCTAGATGACTTGCAAATCTACTAAGTTATTCTAGTAATCTAATAGAGTAGGGTGGTTCTTGTGATTATTGTCGACCGATACCGCCAATATCGATTTTAGAATCGAACAAAAGTGTAGTATCCGTTTCTTCTTTTCAAAATTAAAGGCTAGCTGAAGATGCTAATCAATAAAATTGTGGTCTTTAAATTGGTTGCCTGCTTCCATTGCAGAATTCAATATTGTTTAACATAGGGTTTAAGAGAGAGAGAAAGAGTAAGTGAGAGAGTTGTAACTCCACTTGACACAAACTAGGTCATTTCAGGACTAACATATGGTTCAATTATGTTACAATATTTCACTTGTTTGTAGTGGTCTTTAGCAATGGAAGAAAACAAGAGGACCCGCGAAAACCCACGAGACTGCACAGCTAACCCTGCATCTTGTCGCACACAACAAGAGAATCATACTCTGTTATACTCCTTCTAGCTATTTTATCAAAATACACTGAAAACAGTAAAGTGCCTGTTACCCAACCCATTCATTAGGTAAAAATGAAATAAAATGGGATTCGGTTTAACGTCCTAGGCCTACTGTTCTGCTCCTTAACTGACTAATGAAGATGCGCATATGTGTGGACTATGAGTACTACGGTCTAGGCCTACTCTTATATATAGAATTACAACTGCCCATTTCGGCAGTGGCTATTTGCCACATGTGGTAAGCAATAATTTCATAATATCCTCACGACTACAGACTGCAATTACCAACCGATTTCAATGAAACTTGCAGAATATGATAACAATCATAATATCTCGGAGTAGCCAAAATTTCGACCACTTCCGGTTAGTAGTTTCCGAGATATCAGGTTACCACACATTTCATGTGGCACGCCTACAGACCACAATTAATTATCAACCGATATCCACGAAACGTACAGGATATAATAACAATAATAATATCTCGGAGTAGCCAAAATTTCGATCACTTCCGGTCAGCAGTTTCCGAGATATCAGGTTACCACACATTTCATGTGGCACGCATACAGACCGCAATTATTAACCGATATCCACGAAACTTACAGGATATAATAACAATAATAATATCTAACAGTAGCCAAAATTTCGACCACTTCCGGTCAGCAGTTTCCGAGATATCAGGTTACCACACATTTCATGTGGCACGCCTACAGACCAAAATTATCAATTTCGACCATGTCCGGTTAGCAGTTTCCTAGATATCAGGTTACCACACATTTCACATGGCACGGCTACAGAACGGAATTACCAACCGATTTCAAAGAAACTTGCAGATTATAATTACATTGATAATATCTCGGAGTAGCCGAAATTCAAACCACTTCCGGTCAGCAGTTTCCGAAATATCAGGTTACCACACATTTCATGTGGCACGCATACAGACCACAATTATGAACCGATATCCACGAAACTTACAGGATATAATAACAATAATAATATCTAGGAGTAGCCAAAATTCCGACCACTTCCGGTTAGCAGTTTCCGAGATATCAGGTTACCACACATTTCATGTGGCACGCATACAGACCACAATTATGAACCGATATCCACGAAACTTACAGGATATAATAACAATGATAATATCTCGGAGTAGCCAAAATTCCGACTACTTCCGGTCAGCAGTTTCCGAGATATCAGGTTACCACACATTTCATGTGGCACGCATACAGACCACAATTATGAACCGATATCCACGAAACTTACAGGATATAATAACAATAATAATATCTCGGAGTAGCCAAAATTTCGACCACTTCCGGTTATCGGTTTCCGAGATATTAGGTTACCACACATTTCATGTTGCACGCCTACAGACTAAAATTATCAATTTCGACCATTTCCGGTTAGCAGTTTCCTAGATATCAGGTTACCACACATTTCACGTGGCACGGCTACAGAACGGAATTACCAACCGATTTCAAAGAAACTTGCAGATTATAATTACATTGATAATATCTCAGAGTAGGCAAAGTTTCTGCCACTTCCGGTTAGCGGTTTCCGAGATATCAGGTTACCACACATTTCATGTGGCACGGCTACGGACCACAATTATAAACTGATATATCCACGAAACTTACAGAATATATTAAAAATAATAATATCTCGGAGTAGCTGAAATTTCGACCACTTCCGAAAAAACCGGAGGTGGCCAAAACTTTGCCTACTTCGAGATATTATTAATGTAATTATATTCTGTAAGTTTCGTAGATATCGGTTGATAATTGTGGTCTGTAGGCGTACCACATGAAATGTGTGGTAACCTGATATCTCGGAAACCACTAACCGGAAGTGGTCGAAATTTTGGCTACTCTGAGATATTATTAATGTTATTATATTCTGTAAGTTTCGTAGATATCGGTTGATAATTGTGGCCTGTATGCGTGCCACATGAAATGTGTGGTAACCTGATATCTCGGAAACTGCTGACCGGAAGTGGTCGAAATTTTGGCTACTCCGAGATATTATTATTGTTATTATATCCTGTACGTTTCGTGGATATCGGTTAATAATTGTGGTCTGTATGCGTGCCACATGAAATGTGTGGTAACCTGATATCTCGGAAACCGCTAACCGGAAGTGGTCGAAATTTTGGCTTCTCCGAGATATTATCATTGTTATTATATCCTGTAAGTTTCGTGGATATCGGTTAATGATTGTGGTCTGTAGGCGTGCCACATGAAATGTGTGGTAACCTGATATCTCGGAAACCGCTAACCGGAAGTGGTCGAAATTTTGGCTACTCCGAGATATTATTATTGTTATTATATCCTGTGGTCTGTAGGCGTGCCACATGAAATGTGTGGTAACCCGATATCTCGGAAACCGCTAACCGGAAGTGGCCGAAATTTTGGCTACTCTGAGATATTATCATTGTTATTATATCCTGTAAGTTTCATGGATATCGGTTGATGGTCTGTAGTCGTGCCACATGAAATGTGTGGTAACCTGTATCTCGGAAACCGCTAACCGGAAGTGGTCGAAATTTTGGCTACTCCGAGATAATATTAATGGTATCATATTCTGTGAGTTTCGTGGATATTGGTTGATTTATTGCTGTGCGGAGGGGTACAAGTGGCAAATAGCCACCGAATTGTCTTACCACATGTGGCAAATAGCCCCAGCCTTTAATTTCACGTCAATGTGCAGTCACAGGACCTTGGTTAACACCCTACTGGTACTTAAATCTATTACGTCATCCACCACTATAATTGTGCTTGGCTCCGTGAAAAGTTGGCAGCATGCGTATGCTAATTATAATGATAACCGTGCGGGCTTCCGGTTACTGATTGTACCGACGGTCTGATATATTTCTAAAGATATAGCTGAGAATATGCCAAATATTATATGACTACAAGAAACCAATAAAATTAAATTGGGTTTAACATCCTACTGTTTAAATACACAAGAAACAAAGCCATAGTTTAACAGTATCTTGCTTGCTGTAAAAATACACATACTTCCGCTCTCAAAGGTGCAATGCTGGTTACAAGGTCACGCAAATAAAAAGAAGTAATCCCGAACGCTCGAAATAGACCTTAAGAGATTTTTTTTTTTAAATGCGTCACCCTTTAAAAACTTGCATGGCGTTTCATACCTAAAACAAATCGAAAATTACAGTTCGGAAAAATTCTATTAATTTATTCAGATCACGTCACATCTTAAAGTTCCAATAGCATATTTTCTAATAAAGTCAAAACATAATTATTTCTATTTCTTTTGCTCGAAATGTTGTCAACTCAATATTATACGATCATGGGCAAAATTTCAGGGGGGTTAAAATGGTTGAGACAGGCTTATTGAGGAGATAGTAACTCAATTACCTCCCTTGTTTTCCCATTCCTCTCCATGGACGGCCATCTTCAAACGTTTGAATTTGAAGTTGAAAATGATATTTGTGCCAATTTCTCAACTGGCAATAGTGAATTATAGGATTAATAGGATTATTCTTTAACAAGGTAGGACTGTTTATAGGTACAATCTATTTTAGGGCTTTATTTTAATACATTTTAAAAATATAACCTAAAAATATGCTATTGGAGCTTTAATCTGGATTTAGTGCCATACCAATAGTTACTCGTATATATATTCAAACAACGCGTGAGGCAACCCCGCGTGACGATACTACGGATGCATTAAAGTACCGCTCTATTTATAATGCAAAGTATCTGGCACCCAAATACCACAATATCTTCGCCACTGAGTCTACTGAGAATCTTGTATAGGCTACTCCGAAATCGATACAAATAATAATACATCCAAATTTAGTCTCTTGAATTATAGAAACGACTCTATTATGATCCAGATTTTAATACATAGCCTTTGTGGATTGCCCAGAGGGAAAGTCCTGTATCGGATAACAAAGCTATCTATCTCGGTAAATCTAACCCAGCTTATTATATCAAAAAAATATCCGTCAGTATATCGGTTATATACAGGTTTTAAATAAAGAGTATCAGATTTATTGAACGGTGCAGTTCTTGCCATTATAAAATAACTCACATATATTAAAATGGAAACAAAAGCGAAGAGAATTGAATCGACCCATGGTTTCCAATAGATAACCGGGAATGGTAAACGCTACACTGGGGTAGCTTCAGGACATATTTTAAGCTTTTATTGAAGATGGAGGTTTTTTGATGGGTATTTCCCCCTGGGGTTCCGACAAAATTTCCAAAACGTGACTCACGACATAGGCGTACGAGCCAGCGGGGGCAGGGTGGGGGGGGGGCAGCTGCCAATAGATAACCGGGAATGGTAAACGCTACACTGGGGTAGCTTCAGGATATATTTTAAGCTTTTATTGAAGATGGAGGTTTGTTTTTTGATGGGTATTTCCCCCTGGGGTTCCGACAAAATTTCCAAAACGTGACTCACGACATAGGCGTCGAGCCAGCGGGGGCAGGGGGGGGGGGGCAGCTGCCCCCTAACTTTCGGGCAAGCTGACTTTTCGGGCAGACGGGTAAAGTGAAAAAAAAAATTATTTCATCTACTTGGCAAAATAAAGTGCCCGAAATCTAATAAAACATCAATATTACGGACTGGAAAAGCAGGAAAACGCGTTTGCGGCTGTCAAAATATTACAAAATTTTCTTTAGTGGTCCATACAATGTCAGTTCCGCTGTCTGTAAAACCGAAATTTTTTCGGGCATTTCTAGTTTTGCTTTGTTATCGAGTCCCAATATAACACTTATTTTACTTTTCTTTTAATTGAAAACTACGAATCTGTACTGAGTTGACTATGGACTAAAAAATGTTGCCTGGAGCCACTCTACTTTGAGCGACATTTTTCGGGCATCGATTATTATTTGTGAATGCAGCTACAAAACAGTCTGATTGGATGGTTGGAAATCAGAGTGGGATTTCGGTTAGAAAAACATTGTATACTTTTGTAGTTTTCACGGTCTAGAATAGCAGAAAACGCATTTCCAAAATTTTCTCTGGGAGGGTATACCGCCGAACGCAGCGACAATTGATTGGTTGTTTGGAATTCCGGTCAGCCAGGTAGGCTTTATTGGACCAAATTGAAGTTGCTGTGTTCACAGGCTGGAATAGCAGGAAAACACGCTTGCGGCAGTTAAATTTTCCAATTTTTTCCCCCAACGGTCCCGTCTTCATGGACTGTAAATTAGCCGTCAATTATTCCAAAATTTTCTTTTGGCTTTGGTGGGGGGGGGGCACAAGGAAGACCAACACAGCACTCTGTAAACCCGAAATTTTTCCGGGCATTTCGGTTTCTACCCCCCTAACCGTCATCGAGCCCGTACGCCTATGACTCATGATTTCCCAGACAGAACTTGATAGGCTCAATTTAGCTGCTTCCATCACCTTTATCAGATCTTTTCCTCCGGGCACTCCGGTTTCCTCCCACTGCTAAAGACCCCCTACGCGCAAGCGAATTATTGAAATAAAATTAACCATATGTTAGTCCCGAAATGACCTAGTTTGTGTTGAGTGGACTTTAAACCCCATTTCTCTCTCTCTCTCTTTTATCAGATCTTCTATGTCAGAATAAACCTCCTAACAATATTGTGGTCAATTAGTCCTGACTAAAACAAAGACTCACCAGAAGTGGATTAAATACTTCCTGGATTATCAACGCACTTACACTTTATAACCAAACCAGGGGTTGCTATACACGATACGCTGAGATTTTGTAAGAGATGGACAGGGAACAGGGAAAGTCGATAGCCCCCCCCCCCCCTCCTCGTCACAATATTTTACGTAGAATAAACTGAAACGAAATCAAACGTAGTGTCTCTTGAATTATTGTTAATGACACACGTTTGCTAAATTTTTCTCATGCAACCTTTCCAGGTTTAAACATTTTACCACGAATCGTATACCATAATACGCTTCAGCCACACTTGTAACAAGGGATTAACGAGGCTAAAGGTATTCCATCAAATCATAGCAAATAATAAAAAGGCGTCACCAGATTCTTATTTGGAGAGCATGCGCAATAAATAATATGTAGACTGGAATACTGCACAGACGCTAGAAATTGACATTTGATTGAGAACTCTGGCATAATTCGCCGAACATAACTGATTCGAAATTATAGTAAAACGGACCGATTGAGTGTAAATAAGTTTACATACATTCATATCACATTATTATATGCGTATTGACACATTTATGTCAATTTCTAGGTCCCCAATATTAACGATTTAGCTCCTTTAAATAGAAAACTCGACTGAAACTAAAAAAAAATCATTGTTTTCCGTTTGTATATGATACTTTTACCGGGGGCGTGGGTGGGGTCGAGGGAGGCACAACCCGAATCTGAATGTGAGAAGCCGAAGATATTGAGTGTCCTCTTAAAATTTCATTGTATATTTATTGATGATTTGTATGGAAAATCTAATCAATCTATACGATAGGGTTGCCTGACAAACCTCCATCTATGTTTTATCGCAGGCTACAATTATGATAATTGTTGTTTACACGATTTTCTCATTATGGCCTACTGAGATTGGGTTACTAGAAACAGTACAGCGATTTTGGTACGCGGGCCATTAAAGGGACAATAACATTCTTGCTGGCTTGGTAGCTCCAGAAAATAAATAATACCCTTATTCTAAGTACTAGATGTTTAAGTGTCCTACCTGTTGTGTAAATTATCCATTACAACCTATTTTACTTGTCCAGAGGGTTCGAAAATATTTTAAAATCCAAGTCACATTTGAAAAGGTTTACGTTAGACTTTTCAAATCAATTGGTTGAATTTTTCCAATTTTTTAAAATAGGTGTGTTAAGATGAAATTTATATCATCATTTACTTGGAATATTCTAAAATAATACGATTTGTTGACCAGAATGAAGATTGGGACATATTAGTCAGTTACAACAAGAGTGTTATTGGGGCTTTAAGTGCTGCTAATTGAAACCCCATAAAATATATCTTTGTTCTTTTTCGAGCATTATGTAGGTGTTGTTTATTTTCATGTCAGTTTGTGAGATCTGTCCACAGACACTTGAAGGGATGAAAATAAAACGTCTTACTACTGCTTGACTATATATTATAGATATTATAATAAGTGCCTGTGGATCAGTCCTGTTTGGAACGTTATTTCCACACGGAACAATTTATCTAGGCCTATCTGGCCCACATGATACAAGTATTTCTGTTGCCACGTTCTTATCGATGCAATACATTTTCTAGTAGGCCTATATATAGCATTGTATCGACACGCATAAAACACGAAAAACTTTTAACTTTATTTCAAGCAGGGTTAGCTTGCTATCTATGGAAGTATAACGTTGCCAATATTATTTCAATGTTCACGATGGAAAATGCAGATGTCAGCTGTTCAATATACATATTTTAGTTTTATAATTTGCGATTCCCATTGCTACACCATATCAATGTGACAGTGTTAAAATACAGAATACACTTTTGACACTGTGACAATGGTAGGCCTAGGCCTATTATGGAGCAATGGAAATTGCAAATTGTAAAACTCAAATAGGTAGGCCTACATGTATTTTGAACTGCTGAAATCAGATGTAGGGTACTGGAATTTGCTGAGGTTTGCCGAGTACTGCTGAAATATGCAGTTCGTGTAGTGAACATTGAAATATTATTGGCAACGTTATTCTTCCATAATACTCCACACATAGAAATATAGGCCTTGACAATATGAAAACCGTCAATTCTACACATTTACAAACACGTGAAATCAAGATATGGTTATCTGACATTTAGATAATTATAATTGTTTTATAAATAATAGACGATTGTTAAAGAATCTTGGTTTAAAACATCAAATTCTGCGCCAAATGTTGAAATAAGCGTACCGGTACGTGCTAGATAATATAAATTGATTGGCACTATTTAATCAATTACATTCATTAGAAATTGTAACGTCAATGTGTAAACAAAATTGCCGCACGATCAAAGTTCAAGATAATAGGTTGCACTATAATAAAGACCCAAAGAATAGAAAGCGCCTCGCACTTTATAGCGCGACGTGCAGTGTTTACTTTTCATGTCATACAACTTCCAATATGGACGACTTATGACGTCGTTGTAAAACACGTCATTACTATTCTAGTCTATATTTCTATGACTTCACAGGTCACAATATGTAGGGTAATCTGCCACTGCTTTACTGCAAAGTGTTTTGTGGACAATTTTAAATGTGTAATGCGAAACTTGTTTCTGTTAAGTAAGAATAATTGAAATGTTCAAGGGCAGTGTAACGTAGTTGCAGATTTGCCCCGCAGATATCGTGGGTGCTAACAGAAGGTCATACGCCAAACTGTTGACCAATGAAGACTGCGGTGGCTCAGTAAGACACAGACTCATTAACCAATAGCTCCCTCGACATTTGCCAATGGTGCAGGACGGGTTTGTGTGGCTAGTTGTTCGGATTATGCGTAGGTGTGCACATAATATTAAAAGAGCCATTGATAGTTACAATTCTGGACAGAGTTTGTCTCATAGCCGGTCTTCATTACCCCGGTTGGTGCAGAAAAGTATGACGTGAAACCACATTCCATTTCCTTTCTGTTGACCAGTAAGCACTGGATGATATTTAGATTCATGGCGTGGGCCTATGCCCTATTTCATTTCACATGACGAATGAGGACTGAGTGTTTCTGTAAAATGAAATATGGATACCGTCTATTTCTTTCCAATAAATATAAGTTTGAGTTTTCATACTGGAATTACAAAATTCGCGTTTTCTATGTAAATGTCAAACTGACTAGAAATACTAATCTCTCAACTATTTGAAACAATATGAGCCTAAAGACGGCGATTACGTAAAATCTCCTCTTAGTTTCATCATAGTGGCTCTACCGAAGGCCATATTGACGATTTGATGAGTGCAAATTGTTTTGGCTTTGATCAATTTGTAGAGTAATCCCTTTTTCATGCAGTCATTTTCCTTAAGGGCAACACTTCTAATTTTCGCGCGATTCTTGCATGGGAGCCACTGAGTGAGTTGGTAGACAATAATTGCCAATGATAGCATATAATGGATAAAGTAGTATGATGACGACTATTATCTCGGTAGTAAAGACATATTACAGCGTGTTCAATATCATACTTGACAGACCGTTCACTACATTTACGTCCATTTAGTCATAACTTCATGTCATAGTTCAAGTGACAGCGTTTTCAAATGTCAACACACTATAACAACTTCGGCGATGAAACATCCGTCGTATTGGCCGAGGGCGCGAGGCCAAAAAAAAAAAAAAATACATCGACAGGGCTGAGTTGAATTTGAAATTGATTTGGAGAAAAGTAAATAAATTCAATGCACTACAATTAAATTCAAATGGAACTAAATTACGAATTAATTTAAACAGCCTTATTAATACTTATAGAATGCCGCCAAATTTGTTAAATTAGTTGGCAATCAAAGCGGCGATGCGCAGTGGACGCTTACGGATGGCCCCGGATCCATTCACTTGATTTGATATTTGTTCATTCTTCTTTGCAATGTCTGTTTTCTGTCTTGTCCGCAGATTAATCTTGTAGATTTTTGTTTTGCGTGTAATGTGGTCCTCCTGCAATTACTAATACAGTAGCCACTTTATCGGGTCTAGCTTAAAATTGTTAGATTTTCAGAAGGGGGGGGGGGCTTGATCCATCCATTTGGGAGTGCGAAGCCTGGCCCGTGATTTTTGAGTGGAAATGTCCACAAGGACTTATTTCATACTAGCACTGTAGATTTCCAACATAAATTATTTTTGTTCTCCTTTCCCGCGAGAATTTATGGAGCTAAAAATTGTTCGTCACCTCAAAAAAAGGAGGGGCATGCGCCGGGTGCACCCCCGTCCAATTACAATTAATATCGTATATAGTTCAGATCTGTCATAAAAGTTTCGGCCGCCAGTCATCATATTGGGCAACTCTTAGTGCTTGATTCTAAATCATTTTGCGATAGCTTGTTTCCAACCTTGTAGTCTAAACAGTTTATAATATCTTTATTGTTCGGAACTCCATTTTTGTTGGGTTTTTTTGGCTCTTTATGTTGGACGTTTTCACCTAAATGTTTCTGGCGATCATAATGTTGACTGATAAGTCACAATCCCTATTATATAATTTCTATTCACATAATTTACTTTTGATCCAAGAACGATATTTATTGACTTTTTTCCTTATTAAATAGTTTATACTAAAACACTCCCCTTTTCTGCAACCTTGAGAATTGTGTTATAATGAATAAATAGGGAAATTTTTGAAGTTTTTTTTTTACTATCATGATGCCATTGAAACAAAACTAATACCGAAATGTACTTAATATTAATATAATCTGAATTTTGATTTGTTGTCAAAGGTTTATATTTTAATAATAATGCTGCAGTTAAACCTTTCAGAACATTTCGTGGGTCACTGATTTGGTTTCGCTTCATCAAGCACACTGATCGTAATAAGATGACAGTTAAAGATTATAATATAATTGTCTTACCTGTTCAACGACAAAAATCCTAAAATCTAATTCTTGTCTTTGTAATACTGGAAGTAAATGTGACAATAATACTGTTAAATGGGCTAATCTATCTCTGTACGGTATAATAATCGCCACACGATATCGAGCAACGCAATTTTTAGGACGCCATACACCTCCTGGTAGAACTTCCGAGTTGTTTTTAAGTATTTCGTCCAAATCAACATATTCTTCTGTAAGGTTCATTTTGGCCAAAAAATTTCCCTCTGTAAAAAAATATAAAAAGAAATTGTATGCTTAGGTGATAAACATTTAAAGGGTGTCTGTATGCAAATGAAACGCCGACGTGTTGATAGCCCAATTACCATATGAAACGTTCAGATCAAATTATTAAGCCATTGGGATGTGATCGCTAGATCTGTTTAACGGCAGTTCGGACTTCACAGCTGCATGCAGTTTTTTCAACATTCGCATACCATGACTTGGTACTTGAAGTCTCGTAGACGTTCTTTCACCCCCAGCTTCTTGTCATCTTACTGAAACCTTATGATTCCAGACTTTCTGGCCTTCAATATGAGTTGCCATCGTGAATTGATGCCAGGCGGCTCATTGCCACCCTGTATTGGGAGATCTCACGAATGACCACAGTGATAGAGCCTACGAAGCGAGGCCGCTTTTTCAGCGAGACTTGATCACCCAGTTCCTATGCACATATCGACTAATGATAGGTTTATAAAGGGACTGGGTGATACAGACTTCTTTTGACCTTATTTCGGGCTACTTCCGGGCTCGCGAAGTTGAATATCGATAAGTGATAGCTTTTTAAGTCTTATTTGTTATTAATAACGCTGTAAAAGGACCAATTTAATTACATCGGAAGGTGAATAATGATCAAATAAAGTCTCGTTGGCAATAAAAATGACATGAAGTGTTAGAACTAGTGAGTATTTCGAGATGACAGCAGACAATATATCATAAACAAGTCATAACAAAGATGTCGTCTGCAGTACCTTGTCTTATATTGTATACTAATGATACTATACTATTATAGTCAAGCAGTAGTAAAAAGTTTTATTTTAATCCCTTCAAGTGCCTGTGATTCGAACTGATGCAAATTACCAATAATGCATTCTATAAAAACAACAGGTGAAACTTTGTTAAAATTAAGGTCTAAGAAAAGTAAGAAATTCCTTCTGAACAAAACATGCTATAAATGGACAGATTAACAAATATATTATATACACAAATGTAAGACATTCTTCTACTTTTTGTTTGCGATATTCTTCTCCTTCTTTTGTTTGCAATATAATTTATTGCAGAAGTTGGATTTAAAAAACAACATCTAACAAGACAACGTCGATATTTCTGGTATACTAACACGACATAACGACAATAGGGACCATGTATTTCTCAAACATTTTCAAAGCCGGGGAAAAAAAGATACATTGTCTCAGAAACATGACAACCCCCCTCCTGCAAAAAAAAATCCTGGATCCGCCCCTGACACACACATACTCGACTCCGTGCATTTAGAGGTTGGGCGTAGGGTGCGTTCAAAATGGTCATAATAGATTCATGTTCTGCTGTAGTAGCATGTTGCCTGGGATATATACGGTGTATATCCAAACAAATTCCGCATTCGGAAAGTTCACACCCGGAAAAGCCGTCTGTAACTGACCAGATCTGACCTCTTGTGTAGCCAATTAAGAGATCTCCTGCCGAGATAAAGAATGTTTGTTACAGGTTACAAAATAGTCTGAAAAGGAAAGGATTTGAATTTTCATAAAAAGTTACACTACTAAATAATTGAAACAAGTCCAAGAAATTATCTTAAATCTAACTCGTGTTCGCTGCAATGCGTTTATATGTGGTATATAAGAAGGATTTAGATTTCCTTTAAAAAAATATTCACTACCTAAAACCTAGATTTAAAGTATTAACCCAGATACTAAATTTGACAGACTACAAAATCCGTACCATACTATCTTAACAATAACTCGTAATCGTTGCAATGTGTTTATAAGTGCTAGGAGTTAGATTTTCATAAAGAGATTCACTACCAAAACCTAAAACCAGATCAAAGAGCCCTACCTTGTTAAAGAATAATCATATTAATCGTATAATTCACTACTGGAAGTTGAGAAATTGGCAAAAATATCATTTACAACTTCAAATTCAAATGTTTGAAGATAGCTATTCCGTGGGGGGGGGGGGGGAGGTAGAAAAACAAGGGAGGTAAGTGTATTATTTTTTAAGTGTGGGAAATAATGCCTATGATCGTATAATAGTGAGTTGACAACCTATTGAACAAAAAAGACATAGGAAATAAATATCTTTTGACTTTCTTGGAAACTATGAAATTCTCGCTTTAACACTAACTCGTTTATAAAGTGTTAGACATATTCTGACACGTGTGAACATTATTATCGAATATTTTGAATCTATATTCAAATTATCACATAATTCTGTAAATTCTCACAGTTTTTAGCGCCAGGCCCCCCAGGAATTATGAACACCAAAACAATAGTTGTTGTGGTTTATGTCAATAAAAACCTACTGAGATTCCTCTAACAATAATCGATCACCCATTGTGTATGACTTGCTAAATTTGCGCCTTCTGCTGTAGCAAATGGGAAGCTTTAAGTGGCGGATAACGATATCCTGTTGAAGGAATTGAGTTGAGATTCTATTACTTGGCTATCCTAATAATCAATACACCAAACTGTCCATAACTTGATCAGTTGCTGTAGAATTTGATCTTTTTTCACAGCGCAATATTGGTTGATTAATGGCAGAAAAACAACAATTTAAAGAGAATATTTGATCTGGTGAATCAATTTATTTCTATCTGTACACCTTGTCGTGATTACGGTCTTTTGCTTGTTCCCACGTTTGTATGCTAAACATCAGAGAAATGAACTAGGTAATAACGTCAACCCACAAGTCATTTTATTTTAGACATGAAATAAAAACCAGATTATGTAAATTTCCACACTAATGTCCACAAATTTTCTCTGCTTTTTCTGGCATGTATGGGTTTATGACCAAACTGTAAAAGTTGTGATAATTACATCAAAGATATTGGTATGTTGGGATTCTGTTTGCACTCAAGTAATTCCATGACTTAAACTATCGCAATATGTCATAGTGTATATAGCGAAATAACATGAAATAAAGTGGTGTATAGCGAGTTGAAGGGGTGTGTAGTGAAGGGAAGTGGTGTATAGCGAAATACAATACAAAATAGTGCATAGGGAAATGCCGTTGTCGCTAGGCTCGGTGTGCGATGCAAGGTGTATAAGATTGATAAAGTCGAAAAGAAAATGTTACAGTCGTTGTAAGGTAGATTTTGTGGGTGAATCGGGATCTTTTAGTTGGGCTATTACACCGGTAGTAGCAAACATTGAGTCCCTAGAAAGGCAGCAGTGGTTCTCGTGGGTCCGTTGAAGTGGTTCGGGGCTAGAAGTTATTCACAGTGGGACTTGATAGGCGAAGGCCGTGATGTGTAGCATGCTATGAACAAAAAGATCGATGCTGGAAAACCAACAGGGATGATTTGAGGAAGATAGGGTATGTTACCTATTGTTGAGTAAAAGCTGCTTATGTATGAGAGAGAGAGAGAAATGGGAATTAACGTCCAATCGACACAAGTTTGGTCATTTCGGGACTAACATATGGTTTAATTTTATTTCAATAATTCGCTTGCGCATATGGTGTTTTAGCAGTGGGAGGAAACCAGAGGAAGCTGGACGGGCGACCTTACTCCTTGTCACATACAGCCGGGGATTCGAAGTTGACTCAACGAAGGGCTTTATGATACAGCGCGCACGTGCTAACCATTCGGCCATCCACCCCACCCCATTGTCGTTGGATACAATATACAATGTAAATGACTGAAAATAAAACTATAATTATTACTCTTAATAAGTGAAATCAGCTACGACCTTAATCCTAACAGGTTATTATGTCAACGTCTGCCATGATAATTTGCCAACTTCTGAAAAGGTTAATAGAAATTGATTTAACCAAAGTAACCACGAAATGGTTATTGTGCGTTTCCAAAGGAGGATAAATCAATAGAAAATTTAATGTAAGTGAATATGAATTCCAGTACAATCGACCATACCGGCTATTCAAATTCAAATGTCCATAAATAAAAAGTGCAAATGTGTCGACATAACAACAGTTGCCATTCAACTATATTGATGTAAAATATCTGGGTATTCAACATACATTATGCAAGAGGTAAATCTGCCTATTGCAGGTCTTTCTTCGGGCCTGAAATTTTATATAAACTATTAATTAAACATACATTATGCAAGAGCTAAATCTGCCAATTGCACGTCTTTCTTTAGAACTGAAATGTTATCTAAATTATTAATTCGACATTAATTAACTTATCCAGGCCATCCATAATCAACCCTCGATGGCATCACTAGCCTGCGATATTTACTTAATTACGATCCTATCTGCCTTTTAGTTATGAAGACCGAAGCTAGGCTCAAAATTCAATCGCTAAAATCTCGGTTCAAAGTGGATCAATTCGGGCTCGGATCCAAGGGGCCCCGTCAGACCCAGTGACATAGTTGATTTTCATTTTCGTTTGCTTTGTTACTGTTGTAGTTCACATATCTGCTCTTTAATAGATGATATAAACATGATTTACGCAGTGTCTCCGACCAAACAATCCAAGGTTGCAACATATTACCCTTTGCTCCAATGTGTACCCCCACCCTTAACATTATCTGGTTTTTAACTACTATAGTGAGAACTATCTGCTTTTTATCTAATCTCCCATAAGACCGTAATCAACATTTATTGGCCGGATTTTCATTGAATTTGAATCCAATCTGCTACGGATTAAATCAAAAGTTGGATAATCGAGACTATTTGTTTATGGTACCGACATTAGTATTGACGATCGAGGATAGGCCTAAAATTCTATAGCTAATATCTCCATTCAGAGTGGAGCAATTTGGCTGACATTTTCAGCATATTCCCTTTACATTATCTAATTTTAACTTTTAGAGTGAGAACGACCAGGGGCCTGTTTCACGAAATTTTAACTAAGATAAAATCAAATTTTAATAATTTGATTGGACAATATTAGATTAATTTTAGTTATTCTTAGCCAATCAAAATTGAAGTATCTACTAAAATTTGGATTTTATCTTTAGTTAAAATTTCGTGAAACAGGGCCCAGCTCTTTATCTAATCTTCTATAATGTCCGTATAAATCTATTATTGTTGGCATTTATGGAACCTTTCGCTAATTGGCAAATATGTATATATAATTTATATGTATTTATTTGAGATCAGTCATAGTCACCATCTAAAGACTATCCAAATTTATTGCCAGACCAGCTGATCACTATTTAGGTCATAATAAATACCATACTTTAATAGAATAATCTGTTGTTGCACTAAATGGCATAATTTACCTCAAGGCAACATCCTGGAAGAATGGACGTGTATGGACCGATCCGAGAATCTAAAAGCAAATTAAACGATAGAATTTTAGATTTTAACAGCTTTAGAAAAACGGGGGAAACTATTCGCTACCCTGATGGTTACCTAACACATCCAAACAATTAAAACAAAGATTAAAACAACCTCTCCGTTGCTGGTTGTTAACATAATTATTGCCACAGTAACCACGAATACTGTGCCAGTTCCACGCATAATAGGATTATGCAGAAAATTACAAAACTCAACAAATTAACATCTCTCAATTTTTATCAGTAATCTTATCAACTAGATACCCATTTTCATTGGGGCGGGGGGGGGGGGGGCGCTGTATCATACGGCCTGCCATTGAGTCAACTGGCGTGGTTTCCTATCCCGGTTTGTACGTGGCAAGGAGTAGGGTCGCCTGTTCAATCTCGTTGGTTTTCTCCGCGTACCCCGGTTTCCTCCCACTGCTAAAGACCCCAACGCGCAATCGAATTATTGAAATAAAATTAAACCACATGTTAGTCCCGAAGTGACCTAGTTTGTGTCGAGTGGACGTTAAACCCCATTCTCTATCTCCCTCTCTCTCTCCCATTTTCGTTTAAGTTGGTCATGTCTAAAATCTAGCGGTAAATGTCGATTTCATTCAGGCTTAAGAATATGGAGGTTATATAATAATTATTAAGAGATTCAACTGAGTTGAAACCGAAGTAAATCATTTACTTTTTCATTTGTATAACTACTATGCTTTATGCTCATTCTATTAAAAGTAATTTGGCAGCGATATATATATATATATATGGGTCTAGTCTGCCAAGAATATGGTTCATAAAAACTACAGAATCGGGTAACCATGGCCAATGTAGGGCCTATACTTTCGGTACAAAGTTCAAAGTCAATATTACAGTAGATAATAGATTAGGCTATCTGCCGATAATGATAAACTCTAGACATAAAATGGGTCTGCAGTCGCCATTTTTAGGAAATGAAATAAACGGGCTGTAACGTCCTACATACGTTCCATCCTTTGTTTCCAACTGTCAGGGATCTTTTTATTTGTACGCCCGCATGTACACGGAACCTCGGTTTTTCTTCCCCATTCGCATGTCAGACACTAATAATAATAATGGTACAATCTTATTGTGCGCAAAATATAAAATAATATTGTTACAGATAGTAACACTACATAAGAGGAAAGTTCAGTAAAACTGTAATACGACATGTAAAAGATTAACTATAACAACAGGACGACAAAAAGTTTAACATCCGAAATGGCGGCGGAAAAGACGGGTTTAGATTAGTTTTTGGAAAGTTTCAGTGTTCATCGGAATTCTAATTTCCCATGGAACCCCCATCCATTCCATAAAATATGGGCGTATGAAGATTCAGTCACCGTAAAATTCGCTAGACCTCTGGGGTAGGCAAATAGTGACGGGTAGCTTTTTGCAGGCGCTTGACGTCGACGAGTTTGCAGAGATATACTAGTGCCATTATCGTCTACAATCTTAAACATACATTATACAAGAGCAAAATCTGCCTCTTGTAGACATTAATTAACTTATCCAGACCATAATCAACTCTCGATGTCAAGGCTAGCCTGCAATATTTGTTGGATTATGGTCCGATTTACAGTGTAACTTTTCTTCAAGATTAACGATTAAATGGATAACCGAGACTTTTAATTTTGTCTTACCGACTTTAGTAATGATGACCGAGGCTAAGTGGAACTAAGCAAATTCCCTTCACACTTTGTAGTTTGAGAATTGCCAGCTCGTTATCTAATCTTCAATAATGTATCTTAAAATAAACATATAGTAAGTACGTCCTGTATCAATGACAAATGGAAACCATGCAACAGGAAATTTCGATGAACCTGCTTGGCCGGCGGATTGAACATAGGACCCCCATTTTAGTGAGACTAATACCACGGTTATATTTAGTCACTGCATGGCATACAGGGCAGTGGAATATTATACATTTTCTTTAATTATTGACAACGTCTAAAACTGTCTGCATGATTCATCCTCTCCGATTATGATAAACTTTACTCACGCACTTCTTAATGCGCTGCATAAAGTCAGGTACCCAGTGACAACATCCCAAACTTTGACACAATCGCTTATAATTACTTTCGTATTATGAAACCTGTTGAAATTGTTTCTATTTAACAATATGACATGTTTAACTAGGCTATTGACATATGGGTAATATACCATAATATGTAAGTTAATTGTTAAACGTTAGATCAAATATCACTATATAGAATATATTACATGGTATCATTTCCGTTCATGACTTCCTCGTATTATATAATTATTTACATGACAAGAGTTCAAGATTTTTCCAACAGATCAAATTAAAACCTTTTTCCTTATAGACAATATAAATGGTTCAATTGTGTCATATACCGTATCTGAAACAAGTTGACTAAAAACTGCATAAACTGCAAAACAGCAACGAATCACAAAGATACAAACGAACATAATAATTTAATTAAGGAAAGCAATAATACAATTCTGTTGACATTCGATCCACTTGAAGGGATATATTATACGTGGTTGGAACATATTATATACGCCAGAACAAAATATCCGCCATTTAGCAAATGCGACATGGTATTATGTTAACATTTTATACGGAACCTATATGTTACGTCAAAACAAAAATATCCATATTTCTCTGTGGTACTTTTGGTGTGGTTTCCTAAAGGAACTACCTTTGATGCTTGTATCGATTTTACCAGACCCGGATTATGGGGGCATGCGTGTGAGGAGTGGGGTGGGTTGGAGGTCATGCTGACTTGGCTGCAGTCATGGGTCCCCAATATTAATGGGGCCTCCAAATTAGTTCTAAAAACCAATTGGTACCATAAATAGATATTTGCCATTTATGATGCTGTATATCTGTGTGCCACATAAATCCACCAATCTACACAGCCGACCTACAAATTGTATTTGCGTGATTGTGATGGACTGGTATAGATACCAGAATATGCCCCATTTTCCACTGTGTTATGAAATAAACCCTTGACCTTTTTAGCCAGGGGTTCATTGCAATTTTACTCTGGCCCTGGATTTTACATTCGGAAACTACAGAAAATGTGATATGGTGTTATTTGTTAACATTTTAATCTTAAACAAACCGGAAGATATCTAGTATTAAGTGTTACTTTAATACGGTTAGGTAATGACATTTTATTGTGATAATGCGACATAGATGTAAGATAATGAGAAAACAATGTAATAAGTAAGTTAAATAGATAAGTATGTTGTTGATAACTCCATATGTGTCGCAGTAGGGTATTTGTATATAGTTTAATAATAACCACGAGAGTAACATATGTCAGTTAAGTATACAGAACATACTTATATAAACATATGGTTTATAATAGGATATACACACCATATGCAATATTTTTAACCTTTCCCACTATAGAAATTAGAACATCCCCCCCCCCGCCAAAAAAAGAGGGGTTTTTTTTGTTTTATTATCGACGAATTAATCATGCAGCTTTTATAATTTAATAATATTCACAGTTTGTGATGAATCTGTTGAGGTCAGGTGTTTAATTGTAAATATATGTCAATTTAACTAATTAATAATGGGCCCTGAATCCGCGATTACACCACGACGTACCATGAAATGAAATTGGGTTTAACGTCCTTCTGCTTGGAAATGGACTAATGGAGACGGGCATACGCTACACAGTGTGCTATGAGGGACATTTTGCCCGGAAAGCGGCACCACGGCCTACGACTAGACAACTGTCCTTGTCAGACCCTCCGCCCTGCATCACTGACAAGGGGGAAGCCGGAAAATCTGGATGAACTTCTCGGACAATGCAGGGATCGAAAACCCGACCGCCAGACTAGCGATCCAGCGTCTTACCCACTTAATCATCGTGCCCACCCTCTTATTCCCACCCCTACAACGTACCATAACAGTAAGGGAATGACTGCACTATGCGCAAAGCAAAACCAACAAGATAAACCAGCGGACAACACAAACTACAAAACATTGCCGGGGGGGGGGGGGGATAAAGGTCTGTCATTGAGTCAAGTGACGTGGTTTCGATCCCCGCCTGTGCGTGATAGCCTGTCTAACCTCTTGGGTTTTTTTTTCAGCTCCGTCGGTTTCCTGTCACTGCTATAAAGACCAATGTGTTAGTCCAGAAATGACCCTCGCTTTCCCCCTTACTCTCTCTCTCTCTCTCTCTCTCTCTCTCTCTCTCTCACACACACACACACACACACAAAGACGATATACCTCATAGACATTGCAAAAAACAAACAACAAATAATATCAAACCACGTGAATGAATCCGGGTCTGTAATGATGCAGTCTTGACTCAAATGAAAAAAAAATATTTACAAGAAAGACGATGGTCGTCTCCTGAAAGGGGATAGTTTTCCAGTGGACGCCACGAGTTAAAACGTTGTGCAATTTTAACAACAAGGGCGATAATCTGGATAGAATCTCGGAATAGATAATAAAGTGTAGTTATTGGGGTTGGGGAATCACGTGGTTGGCCGTGGGGGGGGGGCTGTATGATGAAGGTAACACCAGTTACAACAGTGTCTGGATTATGGGGACAATACTTTAATCTGGTCCAACTAAAAGGGTTTTTTCCCAGAAATCTATAGCCATTATATGCCAACTAACAAAAGGCAATCAAGGGAAAGAATGAAGGGAAAGTTCAGGGCATTTATAAATCTATATCATTCAATTGATCTAATCAAGAGGAGCAGTTAATCGTCTATTGTTGAACAGCAGAAATTATCAAATACTGGTTCTCATGTAATTACTAAAATAAATCTGTTAAAATCTCTTTCTGAACTCACGTACACCGTGGATGTTTTTAGCCTTCTGACAAGACGTGGGGTCGTGTTTATGACGTTGAATATCAGGTTCCCTGTAGATAAAGCACTTTATAGTATAGCTTCTACTTCATTAGTCATGTAGTTACTCCAGTTTACAACAGAATGGACTATTGTTTATTATTCTAGTCATAACTGATGTAAGCTTATACATAACTGAACTACCTATATTCAGCCTTTGGGCACTTAAATTATCCGAGGGGTTTATACCTTGCTTTTATCAGAAGCAAGGTATTTTACGTAATCCTGTTAACAATGATGTTTGCATTTATAGTGTAGTGTTAAATCATACTTACGTAAATTTGGAGGTTCCAGAGCACAAAATTTCTTAATTTTCACACGACGTCTTTTATTATTTACAAATTTTGATTGATTCCAAGTCAACAACACATTATTATTATTATTAACATTTGTATTATGATTGACATTATTATTATTCCTGCTATTAATTAAAGATATATTGCTTCGTATATGGGTATTTTGCAATGAATTAGAAACACTAGTTCGTCTCTGGTTCTCATCACTATTATCATACTCGTATAATTCCAACTCGCGATTCGGGTGGTTTTTACTAGAACTAAACTCCATAGCTTCGTTCGTAGCCCTGAGAATCATATTCACGGTTCTGCTAGCAAATACTTCACCCCGCAAAAGTTCATCATGCCTTTCGATACTCGGCACATTTTGTCTCATTAAGGCAGCGATGCTCTTTTCAAGTTGCCTTAAATCTTGCCTATTTCTGTTATTATGCCTAGGTCTTGCTGCTCGTTGAAACCGTCCATTAAACTTGTGGTGCACCACCAATATTTGGGAGAGGGTTATCATTACCAGAATTACGCATAGAGCTAATATAACAACCTCTCCCGATACAGGAGGGTTATTCTTGTGTCGCCTGTTCATTTTGGTTCCTTCTCCCTGCCCTACTACCGTTCAAAAGGTTTGTAGAAGGACCTAGCCATTTTATAACACCATTCCAAATCAATTCACTAACAAGCCACATTTTTTAAGCGCAAGCGTACACATAAGTCCTCACCGAACACATGTTTACAAATAACTGTAATATATACCATAAAGCAGCCTCGCTTTCAATAACGGTTGAAGAGTTACTAATCCGACCGAGATGGGAAGCATGACCGTTGAATAAAATGTTTCCTCTACTGACTTATACGATTTAAAATGTAATATTTGAGATAGCTGTTATCACGTAAGCCTAATTACACTGTCATCCATTTCAATTTGTTGCATTGATAATGCTGTTATGGTGCATTGGGACCGCTATATCCCACTCAATCCAAGAGCTTGATTATATATAATGGTTAGATCTCTGTTGCACCAATGCTATAAGATTGTATGTACATGATTATGATAGCGCCTTTGGTTATATACTGCATATCTTTCCTTGTTACTATAAATACTTCAATACTTCAGAATTTACTGAAGGTTCTTTATCAATTGTTTGACTAGGGGAATATAAAAACGTCGGTGTATATTAAGCGGGCAGCTTGAAAATCAATTCCACGCGCTGACCTAAACTCGATGGGAGCCATAGTAGGAAGGAATCACTGTCTTACTGGCCGAGTCGATCAAAACTTGAATAGCTCACATTGCCTAAATCAATACAGTCGCTAATGTGAAATATTAAGCTGTTACTATGGCAACAAGGCCCGCCAGTGGTTTGTGTTGCGCACATTTTCGGAATTTTTCACTGGAATCTTGTTAAGAATTAACACTATTTAATTATTGAACCTAAATTAATATAGCATTAATATTATAGTCAGTGATCATAGTAGTAGAAGAAATTGATTTAACACGTTGTATAGTTACTAACATAATTGGTTCTACGACTACTTATAATTGAATCGTGGAACCGTAAAAGTAAGAATGTAATATTGACGAACCACACGTGTTCCAGCATAATTTTTGACAATTATATACAAAAATTGCATAATGTGTAAATAATAATTTAATAAAGTTTTGACATAGCGGTGAAATGCAGACAAGGAAGAACTGTGGCTTACACAGGATAATCAAGTTTTATGATATTATGAAGTAAGAAAAGTTTGCAGGTTATTGCTGAGTTTTTATTATATCTGGAAAACTTAAAAGACAAAATTGGTGTCAATATTACATACTGTAAAAGTACTGTTTAGACAAATTCAAATATAATTTTAACACAGAGGTCATTTCTACGGTAGGGGAGTAACGAAGATTTGAAGAAACTGGAAGTGACGCAAAAAAAAAAAAAAAAATGAAAAACGCGAGTTATTCTTATATATAACTGACTGAAGTAAGGAGCGATAACAGATACACGGCCGATTTCTAGCTTACCTATAATTCGGTTGAATACGAAAAGTTGTAATATAAGATTGTGACAGAATATTTAACCAGTCATAAAAAGAATTGACTGTCACTAGATAAGAGAAAACGAGAATAATAGGAAAAGTCCGTGCATTACCTTGTTTTTGCCAAGTAGAGAATGATTAAAGACATATTTGGAATTTGTTTAACCAGTTCTACTATACATAATATGTAATAATGGCTGACTTCTTCCATTAGTGTTTAACGCCCACTTTCACCGATGTTGATATCGCAGACAAGTTGTCTTATTTAAGTATGCTTAGCGTACACACAGGAATCTTTCATATTGAGAAGGCGCCCCATTCTCCAGGTCATATACGCTGAGACCAGGGATCGAAACCACGACCGCAAACCAGAGGTGACCGGTCAGCTATAGAACCCGAGGCGCTACACTCTCGACAACTAGGCCATTCCAACCCGTTGACACCGTATAAATATGGTCTTATTACCCACTACCCATTCTTTCCATCCGCCTTTAGTACATATTTTTATCTTTGCTTGCTTCGGGACCCGTTCTTCCGATTCTCCCTTCTTTACTTCTATGCCTCTTCTTATCCTGTCAACCTCTTTCTCTCCAATATATTCACTTCTGCTTCTTCAACAAATCCCAATACCCTTTCTACATCTATTACGTTCTCCACTGATACTTTCCGTACGTCCCGGTGAATTCTTAGTGAGCTAACATTTAAAAATGGCATACCTACGGGGATCGCCCATTACTGCCCCCTCTTCAACGTCATGAACGCCGATATCCCAAAGACACACTAGATAGACGCAGTGATCTAATTAGTGACATGTAGATGATAGTACGATCTGGAGGTCAGTGAGAACCCACCGAGCCCTCAATAAGGATCGGGAATTAGACAATCGACATGTTATTCAAATTTTCTGAGAACAAGACCGTTGGAATGTTGCTATGCAAGGAAAATGGCGTAAACATAATGATCCCGACCAAGAATGAAACAGTTGTCGATTTTAAAGATGTTACCAAATTTCTTGGAGTAATCGTTGATCGAACTATATAACCTGGAGACTACACTGGTGATGGCATGTCGTTCTCTAATGCGATCTGTATTATTTAACTACGGCTCTAAATTCATCATGAAAATTTTGAAGAGATTACACTTTCATTAATAATTAACATATCTGCATCACGCATATAAAGCCAAAGTCGGTACCAGATCGAGCAAACCGGGCCCAACCGTGGGGCTCCGTGGTGAAACCATAGAACAATCCGTGGTGGCACTATCCCATCATCGTAGCACTGCCGCCTGTTACCTCGAGGTTGTGACAAACCGTGGTCACCTGGAGTCACGCCTTCCCAACGATATCTCAAGGCAGCGCTACAGTCGTCCCCGGTGTCACGATGGTTCGACCAAGGTTATACCAGGGTGATTTAGGATTGCTCAAGATGGCACCACGTCGATTCACGGTTCTTCCAGTATTTCCAGGGTTATTATCCGGTGGTGCGGCGAATTGTCACGACAGTGATAATGTTACTCACCGGTCTTGTCTCCCAATATTAAATTAGCAGTAACATCTAATCAGGCAGCAATATACTAGACTATAAAGAACTGTATTGGCGAGACCCTGGCTCAAAGGTGTTGACAACTGGAGTAGTGGACAAGATGAAACTTATATCCCCCATCTTTTTCATCTGAAGGAGAGGGGGTGGATGTGCTCGCTTCGCTTCGCTCTGGGACACGTATTCCTCGAGGCTGAAAACTTCTTTTCAGGCATCCTTTTTTCAGGTTGTTCAATCAAATCGTTGTCAAATTATTTATCCTACCGTTCTCAGACACGATAGCGTTTTTTACATCACGAAAATTTAACCGTGCTGTACCGAGAACCGTTCTGAGACCACCTCATTTCAGTGGGCAAAATTGGCACGGTTCTCAGTACGGCACGCTTACATACTGTTCTCGGCGTCGTTCCTGGAACGCTTAAATTTGTAAAGTAACGGGGCTGTAGGTTATTTTTCCTGGCTCACTTGCTGTGCATTAACAACGGTTGCAAAACCCTCTTGATTGGACGCCACTATAACTGCGTTTAGGTATTTCTTGGGCATGTTATATATTAGAGGAAGTGCTTATAAAAACTTTAAAATTCACTCAAAGCACTCAAATCACAAACCAATTAGTAGCACTTATTGTATAGAGAGTTCATAAAACAAGTCAAAATAATTAAAAAAAACCCACCGTGACAATGTTATGTACGCTATGGGAATTTTAATGTGTGATAAAAAAAAACCTTTCACAACTGCCTCGTTCTGGTAATACTACCCTTTTTTATACGCCCACATTCATGGGGTTGTTTATTGGGGTACATGTTTCAGAAAAAAGCCCTAGCTATTTTCAAAACTTTCGGATCGTAAAGGTGATACCGGTCAAGTTCTAGCAAGACCATTCTTATACGTCCACATTTTCATGTGGACGTATTATGTCGTCGCCCCTGTCCGTCCGGACTTCCGTCCGTCCACAATTTGTTTGTGGACTCTCTACAGGTCACAATTCTTATCCGATTTTGACGAAACTTGAAATATAGGTTTATCCCCAAACGATCTCGGCTGCTTTCGATATTGGCATGTATCGGATCAAAACTTCATGGATTATGGCCCCTGATTGTACGAAAAATCACGTTTTTAGCTTGTGGACCCTATAGAGGTCACAATTTTGAACCGATTTTGATGAAACTTGACATGCATGTTTGTAATCCAAAGATCTTGGTTCCTTTCGATATTTGAGGCTATCGGAATGTAATTTCCTGAATTATGGCCCCTGATTGTCCGAAAAATCACCCTTTTTAGCTTGTGGTCCGTCTGGAGGTCACAATTATTATCCGATTTAAAAAAACGTTTGATTATATTACCGTTACACCGTAAGGAAGGTTGAGTTCGAATTTCGGGAAAATCGGACCAAAATTGCAATACAAAATGGCCGCCGTTTGTACGCGAATACTGTTAAAAAATGGTATATCAAGGTTGTGGACCCTGTAAAGGTCACAATTTTAATTCGATTTTGATGAAACTTGAAATTCATGGTTATAACCCAAAGATCTTGGTTCTTTTCGATATTTGCACATATCGGATCGTAACTTCTTGAATTATGGCCCCTGGTTATACGCAAAATCCCCCTTTATTTAGCTTGTGGTCCCTCTGGAGGTCACAATTAATAATTATTATCCGATTTAAAAAAAACCCTTTGATTATATCACCGTTACACCGCAAGGAAGGTTGTGTTTGAATTTCGGGAAAATCGGACCAAAATTGACAGACAAAATGGCCGCCGTTTGTACGCGATTACTGTTTTAAAAAAATGGTATATCATGGTTGTGGACCGGGTATAGGTCACAATTTTAATTCGATTTTGATCGAAGGTTGAGTTCTAATTTCTTGAAAATCGTACCAAAATTGCCGGACGAAATGGTCGCCGTTTGTACGCGAATAGTGTAAAAATATGGTATATCATGGTTGTGGACTCTCTACAGGTCACAATTCTTATCCGATTTTGATGAAAAGTCACATTTCTAGGTTGTGTACCGTCACACCATAATCATTGTCGGCTTCGAATTTCATGAATATCAAACTGGAACTGACCAACTAAATGGCTGTTCCCAATACAGTATGAAATACAGGACTTAATGATGTAGGAAAAATCACTTTCGGTATTGCTTGTTCTCTATCCATCTCTCGGAAATGTGGGCGTATCCTGCCTGGCAGTGCCAGCCTATCTTTAAACTTTGTAGGTAAAACATTAAAATAAATTATATGGAATTATCTCCCTTCAATGGTGTGGGGTAGTTAACTCAACAAACGGTTATATCTAATGCTTACGGCCAACTCAAGATTTCGTCAAGATAGCTAAGATGTAAATAAAGTTAAGGTACGTGAATGTTAGCGAGTTTATAGGTTACCGAACTTGAAAATAGCCTTATGAAATTTAATATTTCTCTTCCAAGACACCCAATTACTAATTGCTGGTTGCTCAAAACTCCGTTAACTTTTAACGAGTCGTTAGCATGGAGTAAACGGATCGTTATCTTGAACAGGGAGAATGTCTGTTGCTGAAAGCCCCGTTAACTTTAACGAAGGTACTGGGCTCCGTTAACTGTTTAATAATGGCATTAGTGGGCTGTCAATAGCAAAATGTCACAGAACATTCTAGGATGTTGGGCAATTGGGGAGGGGGGATAAAATTCTATAGTATTCTACAGAAGTTGGGGGCCTGTAGGAAACAATTGCCCCAAATATTTTACAGTTTCTGTGGTGCAAATCCAAGAATTTTTTCTATAGATTTATGCCAAAAATGTCTAAAAGACAAAATAAAGTAATCTATATTTATTTTAAAGTGTTTTCTGTCGTAGATTCTACAGATATGTTTTGTCTTTATTCAAGTTTTGTGAACAGACTGCACAGTTATCCCACTGTCTTAAAACGGCAAGTTCATATTTTTTAGTTATATTTTTAAAATATATTAAAATAAAGCCCTAAAATAGATTGTATCTATAAACAGTCCTACCTCGTTAAAGAATAATCCTATTAATCCTATAATTCACTATTGCCAGTTGAGAAATTGGCAAAAATATCATTTTCAACTTCAAATTCAAACGTTTGAAGATCGCCATTGCATGGAGGGGGAATGGGCAAACAAGGGAGGTAATTCATGTAATTATATCATTTTCAACTTCAAATTCAAACGTTTGAAGATCGCCATTGCATGGAGGGGGAACGGGCAAACAAGGGAGGTAATTCATGTAATTGTGTTATTATTTTCTCTGTCAAGGATTTTTATGCCTGTGAAATATTGCCCATGATCGTATAATAGTGAGTTGACAACCTTTTGAGCAAAAGACGTAGAAATAATTATGTTTTGACTTTCCGCTTTAAGTTTAGTTCATACTAACTTTTTGTGGATTAACTTTAATCATTACGTTAGCTAATGGATAATGAAATGGACTTTCCAGCAACAGAAATTTAACAAACGACACATTAGCAAGATAACGATCGGTTAGAGTTTAACTGATCGTTAAAATAATTTATAATATTGAGCAATTGGGTCCAGGTTTATATTTTAACAGACGCCGAGGGAATCTGTTGTTATATCATTAACTAAGGTGGCAAAGGTCCGATGGCTAACACAAGAATTGGAAGAAACTATGCCAGAATAATATTTGCGAGGCGTAGACGCGATTTTAATTTGTTTGTTTTGTTTGCTGATTTCCTTGTAGGTTTGTCGTTTTGTTTTGTTGTTTTGTTTGTTGTTTAGTTTGTTGTTTTGTTTAGATTTATTAATGGAGGGTGGGGAGAACACTGGGTGTATTTTCAAAATCTCCAATTATATATCAATATTTGATTGGGGTGAGGGCATATATGCATATTATAAATATAATTGCTGGTATAAAGCAGAAGATGCGCGAAGTGACTGGAAAAGAACGGCATAATATTCATTAATTTTGAACTGCAACCTAAATCATAATATTTTGTTAGGATCTGTACTGAATCATACAGAGGACTATTACATTTATATTGTCAAGAGAGGGGCATGATGACAGTGGTGTCGAGGTTGATGGCTGTGACATTGTCAATAATTTGATTCATTATATCGTTATTTCTGAAAGAAACCACTGAACCAAATTGTCGACGATGTGGGGCAATTCGTAACTTCAAAACGAAATCTTAGGTTCCAAAAGAAGATAATTAGCGAATTTAAACCATAATTATTATTCATGCAAGCTAATTGATATACATATCTATATTTCTTTCATTTCGTTTTTTTTATACTTTTGATGGCTTCTAACACACGAAAATCTGACTAGTTGCATCAGAAGGTCATAAGGGCGGCTTGTGACATAATGACGCCAGGCATTTGATTAACGCGGGTTTTATAACAACTCTCCCAGATCCTAGTGTAGTCAAAACAAGTAAAACTAAATTTTGAACTACAAAAAACGAAATGAAATATATATCTGTTTTAATCAGATTGTTAGTCATGCTATTTAACGGTAATTGGATGAAGAAATAACAAAACCTACCTAAACGTGGCGACACCACCAAACAACTTTTCATATAAGTATCAATTTCTTGCATCTTTTGCCTTGTATAAACCAGTGCTTTGGTCTGGCTAACAAATGAACTGATTTCCACGTTGGATTTTAGGAAATCTATGTTTACAAACACGACCCATGTAATGCACAATGTAGTAAAAAAAATAAAATGCTTTTTAAACATGATTATTTCTGGTACCTGCAACATAGAATATATCATCATCAGTCAGTATTATACAGGGCCGTATGAGGAGAAACTTCACACTATTCCACTCATAGGCCCTACCACAACTCGCGTGCTTTCGATTTCCCAGTTGTACGTGACAAGGAGTAGGGTCGCCAGTCAAACATCGTGGGTTTTCTGCCACTGCTAAAGGCCATTTATTGATATAAAATTAAACCATATGTTAGTCCCGAAATGGTATAATTTGTGTCGAGTGGACGTTAAACCCCTTGTACCCCCCCCCCTCTCTGCCTATAGGGCCGGTACCAATCCTCGACCTTCACGACTAGAGGAAGAAAGTACATCAAAGTCGACGGTGATGACGGGTGTTTAAGACTATACATTGCGCGTAAGAAAGGCTTATGTGTCACAAATATTATACACCTTGGTCGGATATACCCCCTACGAAAGTGGCATCATGGTATTAACTGAATACGTCGGACAGCCATTGAATTACAAATGTCAAGGAGTCTTTTGTGCATGCCAACGTGTGCACGGGGCCCCATTCGCTGTGCCTTGCCAGACCCGTTATCCTGCCACTGCCAAGAGGGAAACAACGCTGGAAAGCTCCGGTGAACTTTCTCGGCCACCACTGTTATGAACCCCGGATCTACCGGCTATTGAGCCATGGCGCGCTTCACAATGAGCCACTGTTTTCCGCGGCTCTAAAATAACGACGCAAAGACATAAACTTATAATATAAAACTTAACCGCGGCCTATATTTCTAAAATATCTATCGAATATCTATTAAAGTTAATTAATATCTTATTGTTAATTTAGATAACATTTAAGGCCTAAAGAAAGACTTGTAATAAGCAGATTTTGCTCTTGCATAATCAGGGGCGTAAATGTGGAGGGTGTGGGGGGGGGGGTTACAACCCCCAGCCCCAAAAATAGTCGGTCGCAAAATCAGAGCTCACTGTATACGTCACGCAACTCACGCAAAACTTTAGTATAAAAATAGTCGGTCGCAAAATCAGTGCAGTCGGTATCAAAATAAGTGTTAATGTATACGTCACGCAAAACTTTAGTATATAATAACCTTGTCAACTTATCATGTTTGAAAAGATGCTGTGTTTCAGTCTCATGTAGTTCTATAAAACTATGTATGTACTACCAGGGCGCCTAATGTTATAGCCAGTATTTTTTTTAACTTTCATTGAGGGGTCGGATTGTGGATGGGGCCCTAGATTTGAAACCGCCCCTACCCCACCCCCATATTCCCTAGAAAACTCACTCGCGGTGCTCGGCTCCTGATTGCGTCAGTCGCACTCGAGGGGGAGGGGGGTATGTGCATCAATCGGGCGCATTTTGGCTAAACACCCCCCCCCCCCCCAAACGAAATCATTATGTACGCCCCTGTGCATAATGCATGTTTAAGAAACCGTGTGCCTAAATTGCATACGTCACACAAAACTATAGTATAAAATAACCATGTATGCTTGTCACTCTTATTCTGTAGTGAGTATGTTGTTCTATGAGACCGCAGTGGGTTTCCAACACAATGCCAGAATAGATCCCAAATACTATATAACAACAAAATTTCACCAAGGTAGAAAAATAGTCGGTCACAAAATAAGTGCAGTCACTCCAGTCGGTCCAAAAAACAATGCCAGAATAGATCCCAAATACTATGTATTTGCGTGAATCCGTATGCCTAAATTGCATACGTCACACAAAACTATAGTATAAAATAACCCTGTATGCTTGTATTTCTTATTCTGTTGTGAGTATGTTGTTCTATGAAATGTTTTCTACCATGGCAAAAAATTGTCGGTCTCAAAAAAAAAGTACTCACCGCAGTCCGTCTCCGACTAAATGAATTAATGAGATAAACATACAATCACAAAACAGCCGAAATTGACAGATAAGCCTCAAGATTTTGTCCCTCAAGATTTCTTATCAACCCCAGTACCAAAAATTGAAAAGCTCGGTTACATATTCCATTATAACATCATTCTTCTACTGGGTTACTTATCTGAAATTTCATTTTAAAACCATTCTTTTACTCCTCAGTTGTCTTATACTGTCTCAGCACTATCATATTCACGATTATAGTGAACTTCACAGATGTAGTTCCACTGGTGTATGGGGAGGGGACGTCAGATTGTACAGATGTTATGCCAACTCTTGCAAAACACATCTGGAGATTCTGTCCCATTGTCTGACATTTCTGGTACACTCGTCCACAGGTATTACTCCCAGCAAGACCTCAAATGCCAGGATATTGAATCAATTTTTCAAAAATTTTCTCAAATTACTCAGTGTTATAGGCACCACCATTGATATGACATACATAAACTATAATTCTTTAGTGGCATTTAGCGATTGGAGACATAGCAGAACTAACACAGTTATATGGGAAAACAATCACTGATTTATTATAAACAAGCACGGCGTTTCGATAAGTATCCTCCTATCGTTATCAGGATACTTATCGAAAAGTCGTGCTTGTTTATAATAAATCAGTGATTGTTTTCCCATATAACTGTGTTAGTTCTGATACATAAACTATATGTGAATTAAAATAAAACTACTTTCCGACGATACAACGATCGGCGAACAACAACACAATTATATAATAATATCTATGTTCTACCGGGACGCTTAATGTTATAGCCAGTATTTTGTTTACTTTCATTGTGGGGTGGGATTGTGGATGGCGCCCTACATTTGAAACCGCCCCTAGCCCACCCCACCCCCATATTCCCTAGAAAACTCGCACTTGGTGCTCGGCTCCTGATTGCGTCACTCGCACTGGGTGGGGGGGGGGGGTATGTGCATCAGTCGGTCGCATTTTGGCTAAACACCCCCCCCCCCAAACGAAACAATTATGTACGCCCCTGCTTTAATATATACGCTTTCTCGTATTATCATGGCTACGTGGGTAAGGCACTGGCTCGCATAGCCTGAATGTCGGGTGTTCGATCCCTGCATTGGCCGAGAAAGTTCGTCTCGTATTTCCGGCGTGGTTTCACTTTGTCAGTGATTCAGGACGAAGGGCCTGGCAAGGGCAGCTGCCTAGTCGTTCGGATGGGACGAAAAACCGAGATCCGGTGTACACATTGGCGTGCACGTAAAAGATCCCTTGGCAGTTGTAATTCGATTTCATTTCTTTTCATTCCTCATAATATCAGCACATGACATTTCGTCGTTTCGTTGTGAATTTTCCGGTAGTTCGAATTTTTACAGCAGAATAACAAATACGAGGGAAATAAATCCAGACCATCAAGTCGTATTAGCTCTATTTTTTGGTTTTCGCCATTCGCCGTTTCAGGAGAATCACAGCACATTATGGCAAGTTAGGAATTACAAAAGTTTCTGCAAGATGAGTGTCAAAGATAATGACTGTGCCGTTTTGGCAATATTTGTAACCATGGATCAGACCTGTTCCAAAATGAAAAAGGAAATTAATGATGGCGTCAAGTTAGCTGTGAATGACCTGTTTTAGGGTTGTTCAAGAAAATATCTTCCTGACCGGCATCCAGACCTTGCAACATCGTTGGTGAAAGTGTGTAGTGAGAAGGACTATATAAGAAAAAAATATGAAAACCATAGACTTTGTATGTAAAAAAAACAATTTTCACAGACAGGTTTACAGCCAGCTTTCGTTGTAGCATATGAATAAAAATATACAAGTAGAAAAAGAATAAAAAACAAGAGAATGAACGGACATGTTCTTTTTATGAATTGTATAGTTTCAAACAGATATCTACGATGGCCTTTTAGTGTCATGCCTAATTTATAACGTTTTCTTGAAATTTACCTCACATGAGAAATCACAGTGAAAACCATGATACGTCTAGACCGACCATACACAGTGGACCACGTTTCTATTGCAGCAACTACCCGGGATGGAATTGAGTTAAAGTGCCTGGACTATTTCTATACATAAAGATCGGCCTGTTTTAGAATAAAAATTATTGCGTCCCCTTTCATGGAGACGGAGTCATTAATATATATTACATCCGACCATTCGTCATACCTCCAGTTAACAATACAAAATTGAGAATTAAAGTAACTTACCTTGGGATCCATAGCCGAGATGAAATAAGGAATATTCCGAATGATCGATACACTCCACGTGTCAATGTTAAGTATGATAAATAAACGCAAATGTGGCCAGATATTTAATTAAATTTAATAAATGGCAAGAACAAAGGTACCTTCTACAACATTACATTATTTTATAACTGTAAAGTTTAAAATGAAATAAATATTTTTTGAAAGCTATAATGATGAAACGTAACATACAATAATGTAAATATTTATTATCACAACAAAGTGGACAATAAAAGAGATAAATATTGTCATTCGTTCATCAATGATTGTGCTATGAGGTAAAAGCTATATTTTCATACACCCACATTTTCATGTGGACGTATCATGCCAACAGTGAGGCTGATGTCCCCCGCCGAAATCCCAAAATAAATAGATGACACATATTAATTAATCGCACATTTATTTTTTTAATAATAATAATAATAATAATAATAATAATTTATTCATACTTTGAGGCCTTCAGCCCATTGTACATTGTAAAAATTAATTTCATTGAACATGTATACTGCTAAATATGGTAAACAAATACATAAACAATAACATGGCTTGTGCCATACATAGGAAGACTTACAAAGTTAACATTTCACACCTATACAGTAGTGCTTTCTTTATGTAAAATGCTAGACTACTTTGACAGGACATATCATTGAATAGACACACCATATTTTCTAATGATGGATTTTGGACTAGGCTATGAGGTAGAAAATTGTTCCTAATATCTGCTAACATAGGGCATATCATAATAAAGTGGTATTCATCCTCAACCTGTCTTAAATTACAGATTTTACAAACCTTATCTTTATATTCTACACCACTTCTTCTCCCAACTTCAACCTCTAGGTTGTGGGTTGAACACCTTAGTATAGATAAATAGAATCGCAGATATTGGGGCACAACAGACAAATATTCTGCAACTCTTATACCCCTGTCATTAATTTGGGTATAAAACCTATATTTGTTTGATTTTTGTAAATTTGCACTCACTTCTTGTATATTAATATCTCTTAGTCTTTGCTTAAGGATCACTCTAAAGGCCTTAATACTTCCCACCCCTTGAGCTTCCCAAACATAACCAAAACCTATCTCATACAATAGTGAGCGAACATTGGTACACCAGGTTTTACGCCCAGCTTCATCTAAACTGTATAACATATTATAACAATGCCTAGGAAGTCTATCTTCATGCATTTCTTGGATTTTTAAGAAATAGATTATTGGTTTAGCCATATATATTACATGCAATTCATGTCTCCCACATTCTTGTCTTGCCAAGATATTTGGAGTTTTATTTCCTAAATTAAGAATCCACTTGCACAGTTTATTTTGGACAGTCTCAATGCTTTCTCTGGGACATGTACCCCATATTTCTGCTCCATATGTTAATATTGGGATAATCATTGCATCAAACAGTTTGAAGGCAACCATAACAGATTTATTACCTATCTTTGATATACAATGTTTCAACATGTTTAATGCTTTGGAGCTTTGTGAGGCTAAAGTTTTACAACACACTGACCAATTTAGCCTACAAGAGAATACTAAACCAAGATATTTATAATATGACACTGTTTCAATGGCTTCACCTTTATAGCACCACTTTTCAGTTTTTGACAAATGCCCACCATTTTTAAAGACAACAATTTTTGATTTTTCTAAATTGACTGACATATCATATGCATCACAATATGTTTCTAATATTGTAATTCTTTTTTGTAATTCCATAATAGTATCTGCTACTAAACAAAGATCATCAGCAAATAATAACATAAGTACATCCTCAATATTTTGGCCAATAAAAATACCTGATCCATCCGACAGCTTCATGCTCAGGGCTAACTCATTGATGTAAATGGCGAAAAGCCATGGGCTCAAAACACAACCTTGACGTAGTCCGGCTGAGCATGGAAAGGTGTCGGATAGTTGGGATTCACATCTTATCCGTGCCTGGACGGATCTATATATACTCCTTAATTTAACAATCATTCTACCATGTATATTATTATTTATGAGTTGATACATAAGTTTTTCTCGTTGTACCCTGTCATACGCCTTCGAGAAATCAACATAGAAACAGTAAAATTTGCTATAGTGGAATACCCATGCCTGAAACCGGCCTGTTCTTCGGTAATTAATACTTGCTCATCGGACATTTTTGTCAAACGTTTATTTAGGATAGACATGAAAATCTTGCTGATTACATTCAGCAAGGTGATACCTCTATAATTATCAACACAGCTTTTATCACCTTTCTTAAATAAAGACAAAATGATACCTTGTGACCAAGATTCTGGAAATTCCCCTGAATGGAAAATGGAATTAAATATTTTTACCAAAACAGGAGATATAACATCGACTGAAAACTTAAAAAAACTCTGCCGGAATAGCATCAATTCCAGCTGCTTTTGAAATCTTAAGATTGTTTATCTGTTCTCTAACTTCTGAAATTAAAATGTCTGCATTAATATCATTATCAATATCTTGACAACATGTATGACAATTTTTGTCATGATCATTTAAATAATCAGTCACATTTTGTGTAAATGTACTATTGTTACTTTCTACACTTGGGTTAAGAAGTTCAGAAAAGTGGTTATACCACTGGTTTAGGGAAATATTGTTTTTTTGAGAATTTTGCCTGAACGCAAAGTTTTTCACACATTTCCAAAAGTTTTCGGACTCCATACTTTCACAATAGTCCTGTAATTTTTTCTGGATATCAAGTTTATACTCTCTCTCCTTACTTCTACATTGGGATTTAAAGACTTTTTTAGTATCTAAATAGTCATTTAACACCTCATTGTCATTTGTAGCTCTAAACTTATTAAGAAGTTTGCATTTCCTGGATTTAAGATTTGAGCATGTATTATCAAACCATTGGGCTTTGGGGGTGTCGGATATTTGACGGTTTGGGGGATTCCAAGCCATACCGGATTCTAAACCAGTATCTTTTAACAATATTATTAATTTGTCTATCGCAACGTCCACACTCTCATCTATAGTTTTATCAACATCTATGATTTTGTTTGTAAATTTATCACTGTTTACTACCTGTCGAAACTTATCACTGTTTTGAGGTTTCCATTTAAATCTGTTTATATATGAATGTAAATTATTGACCTGTCCAGCATCACTTACCATTTCCTGAATGTCACTACCCATTATTTGTATATAACACTGCAATGGAAAGTGTTTGTTAATATCTATATCGAGCACAGTCATATTTACATTATGCCAAAGTGATTGAGATACTATCACATAGTCAATAACACTGCGCGCACCGGCCGATGTGAGATAAGTAAACTCACCATGTTTGTCTCCTTTGCACCGACCATTTAATATCACTAAATTGTTATTAGCACATATATCAGTTAAACTTTTTCCAAAATTATTGACGTTTTTGTCTTTGTTACTTCTACATGGAATGGCACTTGTGGTTTCCTGGTTGTCATAGATGAACTCAAGTTGTGGAATAAACTCAGGGCTGTCATCGATTATATAATCAAGAAGGTGTCCTGTTCGAGCATTTAAATCTCCAGTGACAATGATGTCACACGGATTGTGTTTTGACTCAATTTCAAATAATGCGTTTTCAAGGATATCTATGTCAGACATTTACTAATTTGTGAGACCTGATATCGGAGACTAAGATTTGTCTCCCTTATTAGTTTCTTTTACGGTTAAAGTTTAGTTTTGGTTTATATATTTTTACCGGGCTAGTCTCGATTGTCAATATATGTATGTAGTTACAGTCCTTCAAAAATAAAGTCATTGAATCATCGATCCAGGGTTTTTATACCGCCAGAACAAAATTCCCCAACATGGTCCGACGAGACGGATCCGAGTAAAGTGGTCAACAATCCAAGTAAGCAATAATGGTAAATCATCCACAATTAACCAAAAACACACGGTCATAAATCCATACAGGCGCTGTGTTAGTCTTCTCATTCATTCATACCTAACCTACCCAATCAACATGGCGACCACGACAGACGGTAAAAACCAAAATGTAAACAAATGTAAACGAACGATCAGGGTGAGAGCAGGTCATCGTTCATCCCTTAAAAAAAAACCTGTCAAAGGCTGAACAGGCTTTGAGTAGGAGTATCACTGATCTGCATCCAACTGAAATAAATGAACACAAGGTTCTTATAACACAACTAAGAGCAGCATTACTCGAGAAACTTACTATCATACAAGAATTAGATCATGAAATATTGGAATGCACCGAGGACGAGGACATTGAGGGTGAAATTGAGCAATCCGATAATTTAAAGGACACCATTACTTTAATGTCATTGAGGTTGGATTCAGCCCTAGAAAATTTGAGCCCCAAACCCAAATTTAACCCAGTCCCTGATAACCACACCTACCAGTACCAGGCCAGTGTATCGACTGAACCAGAAAGTAGTCCGGGAATTAACATAGACACACCACAGGGGCTTGATTCGTCTATTGCGAATCCAACAGTTTCACCAACAAGAAATCCAATTTCATCCGATGTTTCAGCACGACCACATGTAAAACTTCCAAAGCTTGACTTACGCAAATTTAACGGAGATCATTCCAAATGGCAATCATTTTGGGATACGTTTACCACTTCAATTCATGAAAATTCCAACCTATCGGACATAGATAAATTTAATTATCTAAACTCTCTGTTAGATGGTGTTGCTGCAGGATCCATCGCAGGGCTAGCACTTACAGCTCCCAATTACCAAGAGGCCATTACGATTTTACAGAAAAGATTTGGGAATCGACAGCAAATTGTTAATCGGCATATGAATATTCTTTTAAATACCCACACAGTAACAGACATGCACAATTTGAGGGGTATACGCCAACTTTACGATACTGTAGAAGCTAACGTCAGGAGCTTAAAGTCTTTAGGTATTCCTTCGACCACATATGGTAGCTTGTTATCTTCCATAATCATTAATAAACTACCAACTGAATTGCGTTTAATTGTTAGTAGAGCAATCGAGGACCAGGATTGGAATTTAGATAAGATGCTGTTGATCATCGAGAAGGAAGTAGAAGCAAGGGAGAGAACCACTAATTATCCCCCTTCAAATGTCACTGTTAATCCATCAAGATCCAATGGTTTATATAGAAGATTTCCAAACAACAACAACAATCAATCAACCGCAGCAGCCTTATTAACGGGTGGCCAGTGGTCACCTACCTGCACTTACTGTTCTGGTCAACATCCGTCAAATTCATGCAAGATAGTCTCCAGTTTACAGTCAAGAAAAGAAATTCTTCAAAAACATAAGAGATGTTTCATATGTTTGCGTAAAGACCACATCAGTCGTGAATGTACTCCAGGAAGGGTGTGCCAAAAATGTCATAGTCGTCATCACATAAGCATATGCCCACATCTGCACGGTGACTTTAAATCAGAATCTCTCCATGTCAATCCACAGGAACATAGACCCAGGTCGTTGGAAACACCGACAATAAATTCCCCAAAGGACACCAGCATGACTAAGTCAATTACTCATTCATCCGTCATGTATACCAATACCAGTATGGATACCGTTTTACTGCAAACTGCCCGAGCTCATATTTTTAACCCAACATCAACTGTACATTCAACGAACTGTCGTGTAATATTTGATACGGGTAGTCAGAGGTCATATGTTACCACACAACTGCGAGATTTTCTTCAATTACCAACCATTAGTAGGACCTCAGTTACAATTAACACATTCGGATCTACATTGGAAACCCCACAAGAAGCTGATGTTGTAAGGATTTTTATTGGAACCACGTCAGGAAGGAGAATACAAATTACAGCATTTGTCGTTCCTGTAATCTGTCAGCTCATTAAATACCAGGATGTGGTAGAAGTAAAAAGTCGTTATCCTCACCTACACAATTTACAACTTGCTGATTATCCAGAACCAAGATCAAATGGCACAATCCACATTCTTATCGGCTTAGATCACTACTGGGATTTCATAACAGGACGAGTGAAACGGGGGGAGCAGGGGCCGGTGGGTATAGAAACGTCACTGGGTTGGATACTCTCTGGACCTTCTTTCGGCACGGACACCCCAACAGACCATATTCTCATTACCACATTACAAGTTGGACTTGATGAACAACTCCGTCAGTTTTGGGATCTGGAAGCCATTGGACTTAAACCAAGCTCCATTTATGAAGAATTGACAGAAACCATCACATTTACCAAGGGTCGGTATGAAGTTAAACTTCCATGGAAAAACCCTCATCCCACTCTACCAGACAACTACCAGCTATGTTTAAGGAGGCTTTATGGTTGTTTTCAACGCCTGAAGGGTAATCCCGCTCTTCTCCAAGATTATGATAAGATTATTCAAGAACAGAGAAACCAAAAGATTGTCGAATTAGTTGAGTCGCCTGGAACTAGTAATTTGGGAACCATCCATTACTTACCACATCACCCAGTAATACGATCTGATAAATCGACAACCAAGATTCGTATTGTTTACGATGCGTCTGCCAAGACTGAATCAAATCCGTCATTAAATGAATGTCTATATACCGGGCCATCCATGAATCAGAAGATCTTTGACGTCATTCTGAGATTTAGATCTCATAAAATAGCTTTGACTGGGGATATAGAAAAAGCATTTTTAATGATTACTTTACCTGAGGCAGACAGAGATGTGCTGCGTTTCCTATGGTATGATGATATTAACAAGGATGTACCAGATCTAATCACACTTCGCTTCACTAGGGTTGTATTTGGTGTTTCGTCTTCGCCATTTTTGTTGAATGCGACAATCAAATACCACATGGAGAAGTATAATGACGTCTATCCAGAATTCGTAAGAAGATTTATGAGATCTATCTATGTAGATGATCTGACCAGTGGAGCAAATAGCGAGGAGGAAGCATTTGAGTTATATCAATTGTCGAAGTCCTGTCTATCGGAGGGCGGTTTCAATATGAGAAAGTTCAAAACCAATTCCACTACTTTGCAGGATAGGATTAACGGAGTCGAAACCAATGATCATAATAACCAGCCAACCAACACCACAATACAAGAGGATGACCAGACCTTTGTCAAATCGACTCTCGGTAATCACCCCAAATCAGTATTAGAAGAATACTCAACCCAAAGGATTTTAGGTGTGGAATGGAACTATATCACGGATGAACTAATATTTGATCTACAGGATATAGCCAAATCAAGCCAAACCACAGTACCAACTAAGCGGAATATTGTAAGCATTACTGCCAAATTTTTTGACCCGCTAGGATTCATTTCCCCTTTTATCATCCAGTTCAAGGTTTTATTCCAGGAGTTGTGCAAGGCCAAGATCGATTGGGATGCACCTATTTCAGACAACCTTTTGACCAAATGGAATCATCTAGTTACTTCAATGTCAAACACGAACACTGTAACCCTTCCACGATTTTATCAAGCATCCATTGATGAGGTCCCAACAAACATCACCTTGGTTGGATTTTGCGATGCTTCGACTCAGGCTTATGCAGCTGTAATTTATCTAAGGATCCAAACAGAAAGTGGTGTATACGTAAGATTTGTTGCTTCTAAAACCAGAGTAGCCCCAACCAACCCAACAACCATTCCCAGACTAGAACTTCTCTCGGCACTTATACTTTCCCGTTTGATTGTCAGTGTACAGAAGTCTTTGGAATTTGAAGTCAGCATCAATCAGATCTTATGTTTTACCGATTCAAGGGTCACTTTGTATTGGATCTTAAATCAAACTAAAGAGTGGAAGCAATGGGTACAAAATCGAGTGAATGAGATTCGAACCTTAACATCCACTTGCATTTGGAGTCATACACCAGGATGTGATAACCCAGCGGACCTACCTTCAAGAGGTGTGGACTTGTCAGAATTATGCCACAGCCAACTGTGGAAGGAGGGGCCCCCATGGTTGAAGACAGATCGATCTTTTCCTAATTCTCAAGAACTTGATGATGAACCACTTAAGGAATGTGTAACAGAAATGAAGGTCAGTTCAAGGGAAATTCCCACCAGTACCACTCTTCTAACAGATCAACAATATTCCCATTCAATCAGTATTGTGATTGATTCGACAAAATATAGCAGTTTCATTAAACTTATACGAATTAGTGCTCTTGTATATAAATTCATACACATTCTTAAGTACAAGAAACAGATAGATCCGAATATGGCTATGGTTCGAGCAGAGGTTGAATGGCTAAAGGATGTTCAGAATGATTTGAAATCTCATCGTAACTATGATAGCTGGACGAAACAGTTTGGTATTTTCACTGGGGAAGATGGTATTTTACGTTGTACAGGTAGAATATCCAAGGCTGATGTTCCAAACTCGACGAAATGTCCAATTCTGCTCAATAAGGATCACCACCTAACAGAACTTATAGTTTATCAATGCCACGAACGAGTTTCACACGAGGGCGTGAAATCCACACTTACAGAACTCAGATCCAACTATTGGTTAATAAAGGGACGCCAGTATGTTCGAAAGATCCTACACAAATGCATTACCTGTCGAAGGTTTGATGGAAAGCCATTTAAGTCTATGGTATCCCCACCACTCCCGGAGTTTAGGGTGCAACAGTCTCCAGTATTCAGCAGTATCGGCTTAGATTTTGCAGGTCCACTATTCACTAAAGGCACCGGTTCTGAAACTTCAACAAACAAAGCATGGATCTGTTTATTTACATGTTGTGCATCGAGAGCTGTGCACCTTGAATTGGTTCCAGATCTGACAACTGCGTCTTTTATCCGATGTTTCCGAAGGTTTACTGCTCGCAGAGGCGTACCACAGCGTGTAATCTCAGATAACGCCAAAACGTTTATTGCAGCTTCAAATGATTTAAAGAACTTATTAGACAGTCAAGATGTATCAACTTATTTCCACTCAAAACACATTCAATGGATGTTCAATCTAGAGAAGGCTCCTTGGTCTGGAGGCCTTTTCGAACGATTAATCCAGTCCATGAAAAGGTGTCTCAAGAGGATATTGGGCAAATCCAAACTTTCATTTGAAGAACTTTGCACAGTTTTGTGTGAGGTTGAAGCAACCCTCAATTCAAGACCACTTACGTATGTTTCTACTGAAGAATTTGAGGAGCCATTAACACCATCCCACTTGGTCGTGGGTCGTCGAATTCTGAATTTACCAGACGTACAGCAAGATGATATCGCAGACCCGGAATACCATGCATCACACGATGACGTAACTAAGCGAATGACTCATTTATCTGTTATTCTTCAGCATTTCTGGAATCGCTGGAGCACTGAATATTTGCTTGAATTAAGATCTACCCACAACCAAAATGGTGCAACAAACCAAACCATTGGCATTGGACAGATTGTCATAGTATCCAACGAACATTTACCCAGAGGCCAGTGGAGGCTAGGAAAGGTCATTGATCTTTTACCAGGACATGATGATATTGTACGCGGTGCAGTTGTTCGTACTACAACTTCATCAGGAAAACTAACAACTATAAATCGTCCATTAAGGTTGTTATATCCACTTGAAATTAATAGTCCAGATAATAATATCGATACCCGTGCTAATCAAGGGGATTCGGTTGCCCAGACTGATCATGAAAGGATTCAGGAAGAACAACAACCCACAGATGACACAAGCAACATTAGACCAAGGCGAAAGGCAGCCGTAAAATCTGATGAAAAGAGACATTTGTGGTTAAAGGACTTGCACTAGTGAAAAAAAGAACAAAACAAAACCTTAGAGTGTTTTGAACTGTTTATTTTCTTTGGGAAATCGTAACTGTGGACATTTAATATCAATACTTGGTCAAAGTTTATTCAAATTTCATAATCAGTGTGACTGTGAATTGGTGATGACCTTCGATTAGAACAACCTCAGGTCATCAGGGGGGAGTGTCAGACATTTACTAATTTGTGAGACCTGATATCTGAGACTAAGATTTGTCTCCCTTATTAGTTTCTTTTACGGTTAAAGTTTAGTTTTGGTTTATATATTTTTACCGGGCTAGTCTCGATTGTCAATATATGTATGTAGTTACAGTCCTTCAAAAATAAAGTCATTGAATCATCGATCCAGGGTTTTTATACCGCCAGAACAAAATTCCCCAACAATCTACACCATTTTCAGTCTCTTTATTTTGATAGAAGTGGGACCCTTCTGGTGGTAGGTAAACAGAGCCAAAAACTAATGGTTTATTATTGGATCCATCCTCAGCCTCCATTTTTACCCATACCATATCTTGAAATTTGTGCAGTATCTGTGTACTTTTGTACTTCAAGCCTTTTTTAACCATAAGCAATGCACCACCCGATGCCTTAGAAAAAACATCACCAACTGTTCGGAATGACTCACCTTCTTGCCTTCTTTGTATGCCTTATCTCGAAATACTGCCAACTCTTTTCTTGCCTTCCTTACTTTAACCGTAAAGTCTTCTCCAATTCTGCAATCTCCCTTTAAGGTTTTTTTTTCCTTCTATAAGGATACTGTTCCTTTTCTTCTGACTTATAAGTCTAACCAGAATGGGTCTCCCACCTTGATTTTGGCTACCAGAGGTAATTCTTTTGCCCAGTCTGTACGATTTATCAATCTCATTCTCCGCTAGTGTTAACTTTAGGTTTGTAGCAATAAAGTCGATAATCACTTCTTCTCGTTGCGTACTATTTTCTTCAAACTCTTCCTTTAAACCGTAGATGATCAAATTATACTTTCTCGAATTTTGATCACTGTTTTCATTTACTTCTTCTATCTGCTGCAGTCGCTTACGAAGGTAAGAATTTTCTTTCTCGATTTCTGCCATACGACCAGTTACATTTTCTAGTTTATCATTTATCTCTAACAGCCTATTGTCCATTACTGTAAGCGTTTCTTTGTGTTGTGCCTTCATTTCTAACAAAATACCCGCTTTCAGCTCGTCCATGGCCTCTTTCAAATTGAAGTCAGTCGACGGGTTGTCTCCCTTAGTATTCGATCTCGTCCGGCTTTCTGTTGGCATTCTAATACTTTTATTTATTGGCGATAAAAAGTCCTGTACACTTTACCTGCTACCATCAATGAAATTCACTGGTTCTCACAGTTGAAAGGCACAAAACAAGCCAAGACTCCAGATTTTACCATTTTTTTCGAAATTGTTGAGAGCTACAACAAAACGTCACTCGGCCATCCGAGTTTACAGTCATAAGACCATTTACCCATTTTAATAGTCCTATTAAATCCGAAATAAATAGATGACACATTTATTTTTTTCAAACGTATCTAGCAATCAAACTGTACACGAAGTGTCATCCAAAAGTGTTTTATAAAGAAAAATGCTAAAACCGACGAGAAAAATGAAAATGTACCCTAGTTAGGGGGACCCTAAAGGCAGACAAAAGGGCCCCCACGCTTGACAAAAGGGCCCCTCTGGCCAAGGGAAAGGGCCCTCGTGTCCGAGTCAATCGTTTCTATACAGTGTTACTGTCGAATCCATTACTGAATGAGAATGAACCTAAGTTATCTTGTCCCAAAGTATCATCCAATCAAATAGCTTATCTCTGCCTACACTAAGACGAAAATGCTCATCTTCGAACTCCATCAAGGCATTGACCTAATAAGCACACATACCAATTTTGAACATTTTAACTCAATTCGCGGGAGAGTTATTGTGTTCCAAAGTCTCGGCAAATTGCTTATCGCTCTGCTTACCCTGAACAGAAAATGCTCATTATCGATCTTAGTCAAGGTATTACTATAATGAAACTATACACCAAGTTTCATCACTCTCACTTAATTAGAACTAAAGTTATCGCGTTCCAAAGCATCAACCAATTAAATTGCTTATCTCTGCTTACCCTAAGCGGAAAATGCTCATCTTCGAACTCCATCAAGGCATTGACCTAATAAGCATATACACCAAGTTTGAACATTTTAACTCAATTAGAAGGAGAGTTATTGTGTTCCAAAGTCTCGACCAATCAAATTGCGTATCGCTCTGCTTACCCTACGCAGAAAATACTCATTATCGAACTTAGTCAAGGTATTACTGTAATGAAATTATACACCCTAAGCGGAAAATGCTCACCTATAAAAAACTTTTAAATGTATCGCCATTCCACCATAATGAAGGTTGAAATCGAATTTCGCAGAAATCGAAACACACAAACTTTTAAACACACAAACTTCTAAATCAAAACAAATTATGAAATTAATCCGTACCTTAGTTCTTGTCCTCTTAAAATCTAATATTACATTTAAGGCTAAGCACATTAAAGGTATTGATAATAAAATAGCAGATCTTATTTCTCGTAAACAGTGGTTAAAGTTCCGACAAGAAGCTCCAGAGGCCAAAGAAGATCCCCAACCGATACCAGTACTATTTCACAGAATGATATCCAATTTGAAGTCAGATGTTTGTTAGATGCATCCATATCGCAAAACACCCATGCAGCATATGAGACTGGATTAACATCTTTTGAAAATTATAGGTCAATTTATATACTTTCCTGTATCTGGCCACCTTCGCTTGATCATGTGGTGGGTTTTATTGGATATCTCTCTCTGAGGAATTTAACATATTCTACAGTTAGATCCTACATTTCAGCAATTGCTTTTAAATGCAAAGTTATGAATGAGCAGGATATCACACAAAACTTTATAATTTCAAAACTCTTGACAGGTATGAGGCGGTCAAGGACCTCAATTGATAAACGTCTTCCTATAACACTTCCTCTACTTTCAAAAATAGTTCATGTACTTCCAATAATATGTACCAATCTATACGAATCAAAATTATTTCAAGCTGTTTATACACTGGCATTTTTGGGGGGTTTTTCGAGTGGGAGAGCTAGTTTTATCAAAGGGGAACTCAATGGATATAATTCTGTCAATTCATGACATTAAATTAACCCATTCTCAAATTATAATTCATCTTCGTCACTCTAAAACAGATCAAGTTAGTCGGGGGACAAAAATAAAAATTCCAAAAGCAAATGGTATACTGTGTCCGTTGTTTTACATGTTTGAATTTTTGAAATCAAGACCTAAATTTGACGGTCACCTTTTCTGTCACTTCGACACCAAGCCCTTGACTAGATGTCAATTCACAGGTGTTCTAAACAAATGTTTGAGGCAATTAAGGGTGGAATCTAGAAATTACAAGTCACATTCATTCAGAATAGGTGCAGCTACAGCTGCATCAATTGCTGGCCACACCAAACAAACCATTCAAAGTGCAGGAAGGTGGAAGTCAGAAGCCTTCAAATCCTACATAAGAATCCCCACTGCTAATATACCATCATTTTAATTTGAAAATTTCAGGTAAAAGCCATGTAAGAATCTGGTGTGTCGGGTCGTCTATCATGAAAAAGGCCGCCACTTATGCCCGTACAAGGCCTGGTGGCTTTTGAATATGAATATTTGGTGACAGGGTTACAGTGGTCTTAAATTCAAGGACCTTGAACAAAAGCTGGCATTCCTACTTACAATAGAATCAACACCACCAGATATACTGGTTATTCACTGCGGCGGTAATGATCTTGGAACATTAAATGTCGCAGATTTCCGTAGAAAAATAAGGACAACATTTCAATTTATTATAAATAGGTTTCCTAATACTTTCATAGTGTGGTCGCAAATCCTACCCCGAAAATTATCAAAACAAAGGTCCAGACTTAATAATTTTGCAGCCAAAAGAATATTGGAATTAGGTGGCGCTTATATACGATATCCAGATATAAAATTTGGCATTAGTCACTTGTTTCAAAGTGACAACATTCATCTTTCTGATATTGGTAACAGTATATTCATTAATACACTTCAAGGTGCTTTGGAGCATTTTTACTTGGCTAATGGAAATGTTTATCCATTTTAATTTTTGTTTTGTATGGAGAAAATGTACCGGTAATTCTTGATATGGCCAGCTTATCTCTGTGTTGCTTTCGTCCCCCATTATGAAGCGTCTCTGATTCCTCATCATGGCGGTGATCCCAATTCGGTGATTACATGCCCATTATTGGAATCATATGGCGTATAACAAGCAACACAATTAGAAAACTTTCCTGGCTTGATTCCCTGATTCTCAGGATCACGTCAAAGTGATTCCCTGTCACGCCTCGGGATCACTTAACTGCATGTGTAATGTATATATGTTAATGTGTTCAAAATTGGTAATTATTGGTGTTTTAGTGTTTGGAATTTAAAACTTGGTATGCTATGAAGGCTTCAGCATTTATGGATGGACACATGGTTATGGACAAGGGATACGCCAAACTAGTTTAACGGCTGTCAAACATAATAATAAGTTAAATCGCTCAGCTGTGCCATATATCATCGCCAATAAATTCAATTTTATTCAAGTAATTGTTTGTTGATCTTTTCTTAAATAATAAATTTCACCATATTGGTACCCACAAATTGTAGTTCGTCTGTTCATAGCAATTCTCACCCTATCTCTTTTCTCCCCTTTTGCATGCCCATTTTAGTTGATTTTTTTTTTTGGTCTTCAGTGGACGAAGAGGGTTGGAATTAACATTTCCTGCCAGGCTTTGGTAAATATTCAGGTGATTTTTTCGGCAACGACATTAGTTAGGGCCGTACAGCAGGGTGCAGGTGGGTACATTGCACTCCAAGAAAAATAATGTGATTAAGATCTCATAGTGATGCTCTTAAAGATACATTATGGGAGATACGATACAGAGTTGACAGTTCTCACTATAATAGTTAAAAACTAGATAGTGTAAAGGTAATTTGCTGAAAATTTTAGTCAAATTGATGCACAATGAGCCGAGAACGTAGCGGGTGAAATTTCCCTCTAGCCTCGGTCATCATTACTAAAATCACCAATATAAACAGCATAGTCTCGATCATCCACGTTTTAAATTTAATTATTAATGACCGTTAATCGCCGTATAGGAATCTAATCCAGCCAAATTCGAATGCTGGCCTTGACATCGAGAGTTGAATATGGTCTGGATAAGTTAATTAATGTCCAATTGATAATTTGGATAACATTTCAGACTTAAAGAAAGACTTGCAATTAGGCTGATTTCGCTCTTGCATAATGCATGTTTTAAGCCACTGATCAGTTGAGTTGGTCGGTTTTAAGGGCGTCAACACGCTAGTGGGTACCTGGTTCGTTTTCCCTGATCCAAACGTTCTTTTATCACTTATATGGAGGCTATGGGGTGCCACCACGGGCCCACATCAAAGGTGGGCACCAGGAGCAAATAATGCGTTAAATCTGTATACCACCATTTTCTCTACTTAATTAAATACTTAGACTCAATTAGACTGCACGATATTTTTTCAATTTAAACACTGAAATCTTTGATAACTATTTTTATTGCTTTATCATTTATATAAATTGTTAATTCTATTTTAAATTTGTAAGTAAATACTTTCTCTTTATAACTATTTTCTGTTGTATGGGTCTACAATCACACACACAGCAGAAGTTTGGTTACAGCATAGGGAATTTTTTCGGCCATCTTGACATTTCTCCGTGAACTTCCACGTGGTACAACAGAAAATCTATCAAATACATTTGTTCAGGAACTACGTAATGCATACTAATTGTCACGTTACTGCAGCATTCTGCTTTCTAGAAAAACAAAGTAAAGATAATATAATTTCCTTTTGACTTTATCTTGATAACTCTGCAACTAAAACGGTACACTAAATTTTCCCAAAGATAATGGAAAAAATGTAAAGTGACAAGATCAGTTAATTCCCAGTAGTTGTGAAATAGATTTATGTTAATAGAGATAAGCAAAGAAATGTTTCATTAAAGTCGCATGTATGATAAGAAACGGAGTCAAACCTGTATCTTAGTCCGTGAACTAGCAAATATTTAACTAACATCTCGAGAACAAAAGGTTTGTGCAATTGGAATTAGTAGATATGTGATCTGGGGCACCGCAAAGGAGCATTGTTCACACTGCGATCAAAATTGGTTTTGCAACACATCTCAATTACATCTATGAAAACTTTGTCAAAATGTTACTAAGGATTCCCAATGCTTTTGGCATTTGGGACAGGTGTTATACAAGATACCAGCAAATGGCAGATATAGAAGTAGGCTGAATAACCTGTTCTAAATGACTCCAGTCTGTTGAATTCCTACTACAGACAAAACCTGTCCCAAACAACCACACCAATGACCCACCAAAGCCCACATCTGTGATACTAGGTTTTTGAGAAGGGTAGGGTACTTTGAAGTTGAACAAAACTCACCGTATAGACTTTAGCAAGAGAATATTGGTGAATCCAGTTAAATAAATTGGATGAGAAATATCCACTGAGATGAACAGGGTGAAACCGCTCTTTTCCATACGAATCTGCTGAGGAATTCACATGATTGACCCCAATATTTGTTACACATCGGCCTATATCCACGTCCTCGGCCCACCCAACAGGACATAAGGTATTATTAGGCAAACCTTTTGTCACCACTAACTCTAAAGCCTGTCTACTGAGCACATACCCAGCCCCTCCACTCATATAGCCATTGGGGACGATCATCTTGAATTTTCGTCCTATAAACAGCGGATTGTCTGGATTAAAGGAATGTAGCATGTATCGCAAATTTTCTACAATGATATAGGTATCGTCGTCTGCTTTCAAAAACCAATCGTATTCCTGTCCGTAATTTCTGTATAAGTATGAGAGACTTGCGTATGTTTTGTTGGTAAGATGATGCTTGCCTTCAACGATATTAAGTTTTACCACAGGGAATGTTAAATTCCCAACACCGCTTAAGAACACATATTTATTACAGCGTCGGGCCCATGTTTCCTTCACAGCAATAGCTCTTGTCTTTAAATGTTTTGGTATTGTCATAATCCAACACAATATTTTCACTTTATGTTTCAGATCTACAAACTTTTTATCCGTTTCTGTGAAAATAAAATAAATGTTTACTTAGACCGACAGCCCACAGCATTTTGGTGAACGGACTTGCGAACCTCAACGAAGTCCCCAATAAATTGAATAGTAGACGACCCGAAATGCAGTCTGGCAGTATTTCAGGCATTGATCGTCGAGATAAATAGCTCTTAACAGATATCGCCTGTCGCCAAATCACTAGTTTATCTGACCAGAGAGGAAGTGTCGAACAGGATACCAAATTTGGGGCTAGAGTTGAATTGTTTATTTTTCAACTTTGTTTCAGGGGGTATCCCCAATGTTTAATCTTGCCCAAACTTTGGGGCACGTAAGGGACGTCGGCGGGGCGGGGAGATTTGGCAGAGGCACCTGTCTGGTGGAGTCTGTTTTGTACTCAATGTTCATTTCAAGTTGGTTTATGTGGTATTCCCGATGTTTGATCAAGCTCAATCAGCAATCGACCCCGGCACGTTCCGGTACTCATATATTGGTACCTTGTTCGTTTGACCAAAGTGTTCTGGGCTGTTGTTGCTCTATCAGTATCTTTGTCAGATGTTATACATTGTAATTATAGAAGAGAGAAAAATTTGTCGGTTATATAAATTACATTCGAGAATTTTAAATTAGCGAAAAGGATATCATGAAATTCGTGAGAGATGTTGTTTCAAAGTTAATATTTAAGAAGCAAAGTTCATGGTGAAATGTTGATTCAAGTGTGAAAATATCAAATTTAGACAAATGATGTTACATTTGGGGATAAAGGCGTGAATGAAGGGTCGTCTAGTGAAAATGATTGAATTGATTGAGTTTGATCCGTTTGATCCTCCATATAAAAAAAAAACCCAAGCCAACAGTGAGGCTGATGTCCCCCGCCGAAATTCCAAAATAAATAGATGACACGTATTAATTAACCGCACATTTATTTTTTCAAAAGTATGGAGCAATCAAACTATACACTAAGTTTAATCACTCTCTATCAGAAAGAATCAAGATTATCTTATCCTAAAGCATCGACCAATCAAACTGATTAGTCTATGCCTAGGTTCAGCTCCAAATGTTACTCATTGAACCTAATGAACATCTACATCAAGTTTATACGTTCTACCTCAAATAAAAGCAGAGTTGTTATGTTCCATAAGCAGAAAAGTCTCACTGTCGAACTTAGTCATGGTAATGATATAAAAAGTCCATATTCTGAGTTTCATCGCTCTCACTTCATTATAAACAAAGTTAACGTGCCCCAAAGCATCAAACATTCAACCAATCAGATTTCTTATCTCTGCTTACTGTAAACAGACAATGTTCGTCATCGAACTCCATCAAGGAATTGACCTAAGGAAAGCCTACACCAAGTTTGAACATTCTAGTTCATTTAGAACGAGGGTCATTGTGTGTCGGCCAATCAAATTGTTTATCGCTCTGCTTACCTTGAGCAGAAAATGTGCATTATCAAACTTAGTCAAGGTATTGATGTAATGAAACTATACACCAAGTTTCACCACCTTCACTTAATTAGAAATTAAGTTATCGTGCCCCAAAGCACCAACCAATCAAATTGCTTATCTGTGCTTACCCTCAGCAGAAAATGCTCAGCTTATCGCTCTGCTTACCCTTAGCAGAAAATGTTCATTATCGAACTTAGTCAAGGTATTGATGTAATGAAACTATACGCCAAGTTTCATAACTCTCACGTAATTAGAACTAAAGTTGGGGGGTTGGGATGACCTAGTGGTCTAGAGTGCCGCGCTTCGACCTCTAGCTGGCCGGTCATCTCTGGCTTGCGGCTGTGGTTTCGAGCCCTGGTGTGAGCGTATGTGGCATGGAGATAGGGGCGCCTTCTCAACCTCGTGGGTTTCCTCCGGGCTCTCCGGTTTCCTCCCACTGCTAAAGATCCCTGCGCGCAAGCGAATTATTGAAATAAAATTAAAAACCATATGTTAGTCCCGAAATGAGCTAGTTTGTGTTGAGTGGACGTTAAAACCCATTTCTAAACAAAAAAAAAGAACTAAAGTTATCGTGTCCCAAAGCATCAACCAATCAAATTGCTTATCTCTGCTTACCCTAAGCAGAAAATGCTCATCTTCGAACACCATCAAGGCATTGACCTAATAAGCACATATACTAAGTTTGAACATTCTAGCTCAAATAGAAATCGAGTTATTGCGTCCCAAAACGTGTGACGGACCGACAGAGAGACGGGCAGACAGGCGGACGGACACACAGAAAGGCGGGGGACGACAAAGAATTAAATAAATCCAATATCTATAACCGCAACATATCTACTTACCAAAATAATTACTGTTGATGTTATTGTTTTCATAATGCTGTCTTGTTTTAAAATCTTAAATATACCAACAATGAAACATTGATAACCAAATGCATAGCCTACAAAATTATGCATACAATGTATAGGATATTTACTAAGAGATGGTTGGACCCGGTATGAATTTTGCCAAGACGAGAACATAATAAAACTTAGAAGTAAAACACCCAATTTATGGTTGTATCTATTTTGTCCATAGCCATACTATTCTTTTGATAACATATATCAAATACATCAATAAGAAACTAGGTGAAAATAAACAGTGACTTATTCTTACGTGTGGAAATGCTTTGTAAAACCGGCGCCAAATTAATGTTTAGATGGCGAAGGAATTACAAAAGACAATTCCAATTTGATTAAAACACATATCCTATTTCGTTTCGTTTTTACAGTTCAAAATTTCGCTTTACTTGTCTTCACGACACTCATTCTGGACATCTGAGACACGCTACCTGTGGAAAGGTATCTCAGACACCGCCAAGAGCCATGATATCCAGATCACGTGATCTACACATCACAGGTCATGACATTGACACAGACTGTGACATTGACGTCAATGGGTCATAAGGTCAACAACACGTTACATTGTAAACAAAAGGCCTATCTTCAGCATTGTTGCCTTTGCAGCCATTAGGAGTGTAGGACTATATAATTCGTACATTCCCAACATGTTCCCGCTTCTTCCAATGATTTTTCACAAAATTTCATTTCAGTTCTAAAAGAAATATTTTAAACTTTATCGCAAATTTTAAAAAAAAATAGCCAAATTCTGGCTGGGATTATTGAGCAAAATGGCCTTTCGCTGTATACGTGCGATAACAAAGCTTGCCACCAATTAATTTTCGTACGTTAGGTACGTACGCACAACACGACGAATATGATCTGGAAAAGTTACATAGAAGGTGTTCTAGTTGATGCGAGGAGTTAGCCAATGAAATGGTCTGTAACGGCAAGCTCCTGGTGTGCTTTGTACGGAATTGTGGGCAAACCCTCAGAAACGTCAACGCTGATTGATTAATCAATGTCTAACGTCATAGGGTCAAAAGTTTCTCGTACAACTGGTCAGATCTTTTAGCGTAGGCCATCGAAAGTACAAAAAAACTAAACGAAGTATCGAGGTCTCGAGATATAAACAGGGCTAGTGCCAACCCTAACCCTAACCCACAATCCAAATTTGATGTCATTCTAGAGTGCCGCATGGGGGGGGGGGGCTAGTGGTCTAGAGTGCCGCGCTTCGACCTCTAGCTATCCGGTCACCTCTGGCTTGCGGCTGTGGTTTCAAGCCCTGGTGTGAGCGTATGTGACATGGAGATAGGGGTGCCTTCTCAACTTCGTGGGTTCCCTCCGGGCACACCGATTTCCTCCCACTGCTAAGGACCCCTACGCGCAAGCGAATTATTGAAATAAAATTAAACCATATGTTAGTCCCGAAATTTACCTAGTTTGTGTTGAGTGGACATTAAACCCCATTTCTCTCTCTCTCTCGATCTAGCGTTATTCACACAAAACACAACGACATTGAAAGTAATCAAAGTAATCATTAATCAACAAGAATCAGCCACCACCAATCGTGACATTGTGACGTCATATAAAAAATCAAATTCCATATATCGATAATTGTTGATCGTTTTCGAACTGCGAACAATTTTGAACACTGTTTCAGTTGCTGCTATGGGAAATGGCTGCATAATAATGGTGAAATGCAAATTGATCCTTATATCACAGAGCATCGATTAATATATCTTGTATACATTTCTAAATTTGGATGATTACTCGACTTACCAAACAATTTTTCGGAATAGAAATGGACAACCAGCACAATCACCATTGATAGTAATAGCAGAAACAGCCATTTCTTCTTGGACAATCTAAACATTGTCTTATTATTCTTCCTTATAATATGCTATAAATAACTTTCTGCTCATGTTTAAGTTCGTCTCCACCTGAAGAGGCTTTAATGAGAAAAATAATTAGTTACCATGCACACCATATCGTTAATTTTGTGACTAACATAGAAAAAAAAATAGGGAGAAGCATTTTGCCCGAATAGCGACTTTTCCGTCGCTGATTCATAATTCGACTTCCAACTGCCAATACAATAATTTTTACATTCGTACACACCAGCCACATACGTCGGTATTTCGTATCCTACATCCGAACGACCCGGCACATTTTGTTCGCCAGCCCACCAGACGCTACACCCCTGACAAGTAAGAACCACAATAATATCTGTAACATTGTATTATTCCAAACAAAAAATATATCGAGTTTAACATTATACTTCTGTGCACCAACCAGACTGATGATCAAGTGCATATGGCTATACAGCCACAGGGGATATTTTTCCCAGGCCGCGTCTCTGTATGGTCTACACTTATTTCGAATTCCAGGTGTCAATGGTTCTTTACGTGCACACCAACGTGTAAACGGGACCTCGGTTTTTCGTTCCATCTATAAGCCACTAGATGCCGTTACATCCCCTTTTAAACAAATACCCAAAAGATTTTGTATAGCTTCGTTCGCAGTAATTATTCAATAATTTTGTATGGGTTATAAGTATAAAAAAGTCAATAATAATATATATAAAGTACTGTACCGTTTCTCTAATTTTATGAATATTTTAGGTTATTTCCAATGATTTTTATGAAAACTGGTTGACGGGTATTGAGATACAGACATTTTCATTAAATATGGTGGTAGCCAGCTAACTTACCCCTGCATTATCATATTTACAAAAACCCTGTCAGTAATTATTTCAGACTAACGTCTTATACATTCACGACCAGTCAGTCCTAAAAGGAAAGCACAGTACATAATTTAATGACACATGACACGTTACTGAGAAGTTTCTTTCTGACTATGTTTCGACGAGGATTCCCTCATCTGTATTCTTTGATTAATAAAGATGAAACATCGCCAGAAATATATTTCTGGGAGCTTGCATTCCATATATTGGTCCATGCGTTATTCTCATTCAGTAACTAAATGCCGATTACACAATATACGCCATTGAACTGTCCACGAAATTATACTTGGACTTGCCATATGTTACACCAAAATTGATCGAACCAACAGGAATAAACACCAAAGCTTGCGTTAATGCCTTGTAAGAAAGTGTCATTTTAACAGCCAGCTGTTTCGATACGCTATTGGGCCGGAGAAATCAATATTAGCATATACATAAATTTAAACGAAATATGCTGAAAATTTCATTCAAATTGCTCTACACTGAACCGAGATATATTAACAATTGAAAAATTGGCCTAGCCTCGACTGCAACATTTGTAAAGTCGGCACGATACAAAAAAAACAAAACCCAGTCTCGATTATCCTTTTTTGGATTTAATCATCAATGAGCGTTGAGCAGCTGATCGGATTAAATCCAATGAAAATCCGACAGCATCGAGAGTTGATTAAAGTTCTTTTCGTGTTAATAACTGTATAATTAATCGTTTCTCAGTCTTCTTCAACACGTTAAATTCCATTTCATTTCATAATTTAGATAACATTTTAGACCTAAAGAAAGACCTGCAATATGCAGATTTAGCTCATGCACAATGTATGTTTAACTGTAAAAGAGTGGCATTACAATTCTTTAAACATATGACAATATCTGTCGATGTATGGAAGATAAAACCGCCTTCCACCATCAAATTCAAATAGATTAATATTCGACTTGCTCATCATTGATTTTGGTAATCCAGGGGCGTTTTAAGGTTTATCATGGCGGTGGCTATACTATTTTGAGGGCCACCCTTTCAGTAGTTATTTTCATAACTGTCTTTCTGGGATCCGTCTGCAGACGGATCCCAGAAAGACAGTTATGAAAATAACTACCCTTTCAGTAGTGGATTCCACTGTAACAATGTATAGAAAACGATTACCTCGGACTCGGGGGCCCTTTCCCTTGGCCAGAGGGGCCCGTTGGTCTGCATACATTTTCATTTTCTCATTGTTTTTTGCATTTTTCGCCCTTTTTATTTTTTCATCTTCTTTGATTTTTTTCGCGAGGAGGCTGGTGTCTCCAGCGCCTCGGCTATAGTATAAAACGCCTGTGTGGTAATCTAGTAGATGACTTCAATATCCATGTTGATAACCCGGGTGTGGAAAATTTTCAAAATTCACGAGTGAACAGATTGAAGCCTACGATAGATTTTTGACAGATCAACTAAACGATCATGTCCTACTTCTAACCGCAACCATCCCCATACGACCCAACACAAAATGGTACAAACATTAAATCTGTCAATCAAAAAGAGTTCGCCGTAAGGCTGGGAAGAAGAACTGAAAATTTATCGACAAATACACAACAACACTTTCAACAACAACCGGGGGGGGGGGGCAACAAAGGGACTACAAAGTTACAAATGAACTTTCGCAGTCCACCCACTTAACCAACCTTCCGTCTGGCCAAACCTCTGAACATCTAACACAGACAACGTCTGATTTCGTCGACAAAAAAAGCAGCTTCTATTATAGATCAACTCAAACCAACCCGATGAAAGATTTGTTGGGCACTTGCTCAACCACTGTTTAACCTGTCTCTGAAGCTGAAATGAAGAAACTGAATTCTTTTGGACATGCAAATCGTGATCATATTCCTCCTTACAACTTACGACCTGTTTAGATGATTTACTGTGATTACATCCATCATAAATATCACCATCCTTAAAGTATGCACAGCAATTGACCCAAACGTTTTAGATTACGAAAAACCGGTTTCCAACCTGTCATTTATTTTAAACTTGGTTGAAAAGGTTGTTGCTGAAAAGTTTTGTCGTGGCCTAGAAGAAAATTGTCTAGGGGTTAAATTCCAGCCAAACTATCGAAAATGTCACAGCACGAAATCCGCATTGTGTACGTGTGACACATTGATCAGTCGGCGCTACTTAAACGCATATGCTCCATACTCAGTGGTGCTGCATTAGACTGGATTTAGCAATATCGAAGACAAAATGTCTTCACTACGGTGTCCCACAAGGATCAGTACTCGACCCATTGCTGTTATCTTCCTACACCACATCAGTGGCCGACATAATGCAACGTCGCGATCTTGACCACCAGATGTAGACAGATGACACCCAGGTTTATGTGGAAGTAGATGCTAACAGCAAAACCCTGAAGAAACTATATAGAAGCGTGTATAAATAACCTTCCTAATTGGATGTTGTCTAACTTCCTGAAAAAAAACTATCTTTGCATCTTGGAGTTTTCTTGAATGAAAATTTGATAATAAAACGAAATGATTCTACATCAGCAAGAAATGAGCTCCATCTTTATAGGATCGGCAGAATCAAAAACATTTTGGACACTGATACCACAAAATTGCTCATCAATGCCTTCGTAATATCTGCACTACATGCAGACTGTTGAAATTCACTTCTTTACGGTTTACCATCATATTTCATGCACCTACAACAATATATTCAAAATAAAGCAGCTCGAATTGTTACAAGAACCAACATTAAAGAACACATTGCTTCAATCCTTGCAGATCTTCGCTGGCGACCTATAACATACACCACCTTCGTCGACAACTGCCTCAACAATCCCCGATCTACCTTAAAGATTTAATTCAACTATACGGTGTATTCCTCAAGGTTCCTTTGGATCACCAACAACTCAGAGCACATTAAATTTGAAGAAAGAGCCTACTGTTTGGCCTCCCCTCCCCAAGAATGGAATAAACTGTCCCTTCCAATAAAACAAAGCTGTTGTGTCTCACTCAAGTTTCAGAAGAGAGAGAGAGAAATGGGGTTTAACATCCACTCGACACAAACTAGATCATTTCAGGACTAACACACAATTTAATTTTATCTCAATAATTCGCTTGCGCATAAGGGTCTCTAGCAGTGGGAGGAAACCGGAGTGCCCGGAGGAAACCCATGAGGTTGAGAAGGCACCCTTATCTCCATGCCACATACGCTCACACCAGGGATCGAAACCACAGCCGCAAGCCAGAGGTGACCAGCCAGCTACAGGTTGAAGTGAGACACTCTAGACAACTCTACTTAACTGGCTCAACGGTACAAATAAAATCAAATAACAATCCCCTAATACTGCACTTGTTTTCAAATATAAAATAAATATAGAGAAAATGGCCTTTTTGACATGGTATTTTGATATCACCTTCAATAGTGTGTATATAAAGATGAAATAGAATTAAAATTTACCCTGAAGAAATAAAGAAATAGGATTATACATTGTATTAAGATATTATGGATGGAAGTAAGAAATTAGACCATTGCACGACATTAACAAATTTAGAATATAGTATACAGTTTATACAGCCACAGTCGTCCACTTTCTGAACATGAAAGAACCTAGGATCAGAATTCAATAAAGAGTATTAGGAAACGGCACTGGCTGGCTTAGCTAAAATTTTTATCCCTACACACTGTATGTTGTCTTTATTAACTGGGTTGATGCAGAAAGTAGAATGCTTAACTTTTAAAACAAACAAAAACATATGTACAAAGGGTCTCAGAGCTGTGCCATTATGCCTTAATCCTGTCTTATGAAAGACGGACAATTAATTGTATTATTTAAACTTTAAGGTCACCTAGTTTAATTTTATGAAACTAGGAGAATTTGTAGGTCACAATTTGGCAATTTTATTGCACTATTATCCTTTTAATTAGTATGTTAATCCAATCTGTAAACAACAGCAATATATCATTTTCTCTGGTGTGGAAAATACCCTATATTCCAGCGCTACCCAAAATTGACATTATATATATTATTTGCCGTCAATTCTGCAAAACCTCCCACACGTTAGGTGAATCAAGCATATTGTAATGTAATTTGCAGCTTTATAACATTTATAAATCAGATTTTATAACAATAGATATAATAATGAATGATTTGATTTTGTCAAATGTGCAACGAAATAAGTTTGGTGGGTTTTTTTCTATGTTCTTTCAATCTCACTTGGTACTCAAAAGAAAGCAAATGTTGGCTAATTGAGCCAACTCAAAAATGGAGACTGATCACTGCCGATTCCTAAATGTAGTTGAATAAATAATGAACATGAAAGATCACTGACTCTACAAAAATGCATATGACAATTGAACAACAAAAATTTGGAAAAAATATTTTACTTTTTATCAAATTCAAATATATAAATACTTCAACTACATTATTTACAATTCATATACATATATATAATACTTAAAGTGACAATACCATTATCAGCATTCAGATAATTCGAATAATATAACAGATAACTGGGCTTATAACTCTTCTTTATAAATTTATTAATTTCTATATTTAAAATTGCCAAATACGATACATATACAGTAAATTTGATTTATATGACCTTATGGATCCACATTTTGTCAGATTTGTTATCTGAATTGAAACCATCAGCTAGACATCCAAAACAATTGCATAAGTTAAGATAACAGCAATAAAAACAATAATGGAATGCTCTTAAAACTATCAACAAGGTAAGTAAAATATCAAATGAGCAATAACGTAAAGGAATGAAAACATTTTACAAGAATGTTGGAACATTTTCTAAGGAAAGTATATATATACATTCCTGATAACATGAGATTAAGAAAAATATCACAAAGTATATTGATATAGTTTAGAATTAATGAGGTTTTAAAAAAACCCTTTACAGTTAACACAGATGCATTAAAATTAGTCTTAATAACAGGAATTACCGGTATATAAAGTACAATATCCTATTATCACAAGAATATACTGGAAATTTTCAGTTTAGGAAAAATATAGGAAACTTTCTGTTTCTTTGAATATGGCATGGCTTCACTTTGTCTTTGTTGAATAGGAGGTTGAAAGTGAATGAATTTTAAGAGATTAATTAATTTGATTACAATGTGGATACAAAATCAAGAACATTTCCAAATCATAATAGCCATATTGCCTCCAAAAAACATATATAATAAATTCTTGACTTCATGTGTTATTTCAAATCCATAGCCTTCTCCTACTACAGCATGCCAGGAAGCTCCAAATTTTTTATCCATTGTTTCTTTTATCATCTTAGCTGCACTCTGGAATAAATGAGTAAAAATATGATAAAATCAGATAATTTATCACAACACTAAATATAAGTCACAAAGACTAGGTAGCCTATAGATAAAGGTGCTGACATCAATCTGTTGTTTTTTGTATGCATTTATCAACTCAAGGTAAGCTTTAAACAGTTTAAAATCGTTAGAAAGTTAAAAGCATCTTATGTCATTTGAGGTAATTGGAATACTTTGCACTACAGCACTGCGAATACTGAATATCCAAGCAGAATATCAGTCGACAGAGATTTGATGAATTGACAATTTGGCATTCACTGCAGGCGATATAAAGCAGTCAGCATCAGCTATGATTGTTGGCTAAAATGGGTCTCTAATTGAATCCAAGATAGGGAAATTAACTAGCTTCCATTGATCATACCTTGGTTTTGTTTACAAATTTAAAGTTTGAAAATCAAACCTAGCATGTTTTGTTGAATGTACAACACTACCGTACTTTAGCCACAAAGTTGTTCAACATTTAACTCCTATCACTTTATAAGAGTTGTGGTTGAAATGTTTATCAGCCATTTAGAGTTTGACTGCATTGTCACAGGCCTACTGCCATCTCTCACAGTAGAAATTGACCTGCATGTTTTGCCACTCATGTGTAGCTTTTCTTTTGAAATGAATCTTGGAAAAATAAAACACGAGTCTACTTTTTATAAATTATACCTTGCGATAAAAAACAGCAGAAAAATAATAATATTGAAGAGGTAATAAATTAAGCTACAAAGTACAAACCTCATTATTTGATGAGAATTTTTCACAGGCTGTAACACATAATTCCATAGCTTCTGTTTTCATTTCATCGTTCATATCTGAGTGCTGCAATTTAATTGTAAAAAGGTTTAGCCATTAGAATTGTAAGTACACTATATAATAACAATCAACTTGCTTCTTAATTTCTAAAGGGTGTCAATCACATAATACCACATTTATTCACCAAGATACAGACAAGACCTATCTAATTTATATTGAAACACTGTCAAAATCATATGACGAATTCTATCAGTATCACATCTGACATCATTAGTTCTACATATATATATATATATATCTAAGAATAATGGATGCAGGTAAGTACAGTAGAAAGCATTATTAAAGTAACTATGTCATATCTATTAATTAAAATGGGGATATATTTCAAGAATGCTCTCCAAAGAATATGTGGCAGTTTGTTGACATGACTTGTTGAATTTATCTAACCTCTTTGTTGAGTCCATTGTTCAACAAATTTTGGAACAAGATTCATGTACCAATGCCAGTAAATGTTTATTTTTTCGTAAATATTGGATATCAGAAGACCATCTTTTCCTGGTGGCAAGATCACAACATCATGTTGATTCAAATTGACAAATAATTCATGTTTTCAATGTCCAACATCAATGTTGATTCAATCAAATTGACAAATAATTTGTGTTTTCATGTTGCAATCTTGCAGACATATTTGACTGTGGGCAGTACATTCCATTTTGTGGCACTAGGCCTAGAAGAACAATACATTCATTCACTAACACAAGAGCAATCAGTACAGGTAAATTAATTTCAAATTGTAAACGGAAAGTAAAATATGCCTAGATTGCCGTAGATCATTTAAAACTCAAAGATAGAAAAATCACACATCACAATGTCAATCAACATATCAGTAATGAAATTATGAGATAATCTGATTATCAAGACAAGATCCAAGCCTGCAGTCATTAACATGACGTGTGCATGGGAAAGGTCATCATTTATTATTCAAAATTATTCATTTATTGGCATTGGGGGGAAATAATGTGTCGATCAATCTTTTAAAATTAAAGACTGCATGACCTGTTGTTTGAGCGTACACAAAAAAAATACCAACATGAAACCTACTACATGCAGTCGACCGGCTATAGTGCCTATATAATATATACCAAAGAAGAAGATGAAAGACAAATCTGCGCGCAAAAAGAAATGACATGCTGGAAAAGTAGCAGGTATTTTTCTACGAGTATATCGCTAATACTTACTCTAATTAACGGGTATGTGTGTACTCTTTTTGAGTCGGCATCTACCTTCTTTTCCTCTGTTACTTCGGTCGCCATTCTTTACACTTTCCAGTGATACAAACTGTGCAAATTATTCAAAACAACCCCCTTTGTATTTGTTTCAAATGGTTGTTGGTAACCATGAAGAATTACGCATGCGCTTTAAAAACGGAAGCGGAAGTCTCAGGAAGAAACGCATGTGTGCAAAAAATTGTAAACAAAAATAATTCATGTTAAACTTTAGATTTCTAAGAAGTTGTTAAAATGAACGACACACTTAAATGTAAAATGAATATTTCCTCAAAGGATTTAGAGAGTAGGATAGTTGGGGAAAATGTTTCTGAAAGCCTGTCAGCAATAGAGGACCTACTCAAATTGATTGATGTAACTGGAGATGAAGTGTTAAGTAAAAGTGGGCCTACTAGGCCTACACAGGATGAAGCACAATCAGTAACGCCTGCACTCTCCAGATTTTTACTCTTTAGTGGATCATCAGAACAAATCCTTGGCCAAAAGGAGTTAAATGATCTCAAAAAGTTTGCAAGAGAAACTGTGTTTCCCCGTTGTTTTGAGGCTGCTTTGAAAAATGTCTCTGTCGAAACAAACAATAAATTGAATGCATCAGATAAACACAGATTCAATGAACTGTTATTCAGTCTGGTAAAACGGGGACCATGTTTTCAAGTTTTTATGGTTCTAAACACAGTCCTTATTAATTCATGGTAAGCATGTGGGTTCCTGAAAAGAATATCCCTGAAAATAGACAAATATAATATATACCGGTAGGCTACTACACATGTCATAAGACACGTTTCATTTTACTGTATTTTACTAGAAACTTTATATATATATATATACATGTAGGGTGCCAGTTAACTCGTCCAGTTAACAGTTAACTCATCCACAGTTAACTCATCCACAGTTAAGTCGTACACAATCGTTGGTTAAGTCGTCCACTTGACTGGTAGACAAATAATGGTTGATTTGTCGACGATGTACCATTGTAGGAAATAAATAAGTTTTATCGTTGATATTGTTGATCACAGATCACGACTGAGATAAGTCCACTGCTGCTTTTGTAATAAAGTAGGTTCATATTGTTTGATAATTGGCATTAGGATTTTAGATTTTAGAAAAATGAGAGCGATCTATATTGTTATGCATAGTCAATGTCAATAGTCATTGAAAAATTCCATATTCTCAGTGAATTTCAAAATGGAGTTGTGACTAAAGTTGTTCTTGTGTTTAGAAATGGTGTTATTATTAAAATTTAGCTAAAATATATTGACAAGTGAATGGCATCATTCATAGTTTTATGCTTATATAGAGAACAGTTTGTGATGTTTGTTGATTAAGTACTACGGTAATTGCGCTTATTGTTTGGATCATCTTCATTTGACACATTGCCTATTTTCACAAAGGCAACTTACTGCCTGGATCAACTACCTCTGAACAACCAGCTATTATATTTGCATGATCATGAAATTAATATTAATGCATAAAGTTATTTATTTTGTTGTTTGTTATTCATGAATGTGACCGCTCTAGCTTGGCAATGGGCTACCAATTAAATTGAGAAATATGTCTGTAATTTTTGCTTTATGCTTAGGCAGTACTATTTTAGTTGAGATATCAAACAAACGTCTCATATTTTTGTATTTGAGAATAGAGGCTTACATAAATCTAGAGTAATACTTATGTCTTATCATGTATTTTCAGTGCTGGATTTTCACAAATGAAATTCATATCACTAATGGAATCGTTTATCGGTGAAAAACTTCAGTCATTATTTCTGGAACAATGCCTGGTTGAAAAAATTTCCACCAATACAGAATTTGATCAGAAACAGAATTATGTAGAGTGGGAAGAACTGATATCAGCATTGTCTTCTTTTCCGGATAGGATTGCAGGAAAACTTCAAAATCATAACAGGTATAATCATTATTAACAATAATAATAAAAAAACATACCCTGCTATTGTCTTTTACAAGCATAATTCTGTATGCTTCAATGAAGTGGTGTTTGATTAGATTTGATGTGTTTAGTTTTTAGATAATTTAATAATTGGACAACACATCTCTCGTAATCTGGAAAAACCTAGTAACTCTGTTGAATGTAGTTTTGAGTAAACAAAGGAAAACTGTTTTGCTACTGAATATATAACCAATTTGATTTTGACTTTTTATACGCCCACATTGAAATGTGGTCGTATATTGTCGTCGCCCCCGTCCGTCCGTCCGTCCGTCGGTCCGTCCGTCCGTCCGTCCGTCCGTCCGTCGGTCCGGCGTCCACAATTGCTTGTGGACGCTCTACAGGCTAAAGTTAATATCCGATTGACTTTAAATTTATACACAGTGTTTAAGGTCATGAGACGAAGAAGCCTATTGTTTTTCAGCGATTTCCGATAATTAGTGCCAGAGTTATGGCCCTTGATCACTTCAAAAAATCTTGTGGACGCTCTAGAGGCCAAAGTTAATATCCGATTGACTTCAAATTTATACACAGTGTTTAAGGTCATAAGACGAAGAAGCCTATTGATTTTCAGCGATTTCCGATAATTAGTGCCAGAGTTATGGCCCTTGATCACCTCAAAAAATCTTGTGGACGCTCTAAAGGTCAAAGTTAATATCCGATTGACTTTAAATTTATACACAGTGTTTAAGGTCATAAGACGAAGAAGCCTATTGATTTTCAGCGATTTCCGATAATTAGTGCCAGAGTTATGGCCCTTGATCACTTCAAAAAATCTTGTGGACGCTCTAGAGGCCAAAGTTAATATCCGATTGGCTTCAAATTTATACACAGTGTTTAAGGTCATAAGACGAAGAAGCGTATTGATTTTCAGCGATTTCCGATAATTAGTGCCAGAGTTATGGCCCTTGATCACTTCAAAAAATCTTGTGGACGCTCTAGAGGCCAAAGTTAATATCCGATTGACTTCAAATTTATACACAGTGTTTAAGGTCATAAGACGAAGAAGCCTATTGTTTTTCAGCGATTTCTGATAATTAGTGCCAGAGTTATGGCCCTTGATCACTTCAAAAAATCTTGTGGACGCTCTAGAGGCCAAAGTTAATATCCGATTGACTTTAAATTTATACACAGTGTTTAAGGTCATAAGACGAAGAAGCCTATTGATTTTCAGCGATTGCCGATAATTAGTGCCAGAGTTATGGCCCTTGATCACTTCAAAAAATCTTGTGGACGCTCTAGAGGCCAAAGTTAATATCCGATTGACTTTAAATTTATACACAGTGTTTAAGGTCATAAGACAAAGGACAAAGACGCCTATTAATATTCAGCGATTTCCGATAGTTAGTGCCAGAGTTATGGCCCTTGATCACCTCAAAAAATCTTGTGGACGCTCTGGAGGCCAAAGTTAATATCCGATTGACTTTAGATTTATACACAGTGTTTAAGGTCATGAGACGAAGAAGCCTATTGATTTTCAGCGACTTCAAATAATTACTGCCAGAGTTATCTCCCTTGATAACTTCAAAAATTCTTGTGACGCTATAGAGGCCAAAGTTACTATCCGATTGACTTCAGATTGATACATAGAGTTTAAGGTGTTGAAAGGAACAAGTATTTTGATTTTCAATGAATTTAGATAACTGAACAGCTAAATCCATGATATTAAATGTTTCATGTATATACTAATTGTTAGCGTGGGGTAAAACTTTATAAAAAGCAATCAAATTCTAATGATTTTCTGATAATTACATAATGAGTTGTTACTCTTAATCAGTTTTTAGTGTATTACAAATGTTTCTTTTCCGAAATTAGTAAAAATGTGCGACAACCCTTGTTGACTGCCCGGACGATTTAGCTGCTGTGGGCGTATGTTTCGTTGCCTGGCAACCTATCTTTAGATAATTAGGAGCCCTTTCGGTGAAGGAGAAAAAACCCTATTATTATATACATGTACATGTGTCCAAATATGGGTCTGACTCAATTTTCACCAAAATTTGACTTGCTAGGTTTTTCCAGATTACAGGAGACATGTTTTTAGCACTATTATTTTTTCATTCGAGTAATATTTAATGTGGAGAGAATAGACATTTGCCTCACCTGCAAAATAACAACACTCTTTATAAATTAATTTTTTTCTTTCTTCTTTTTTTACTACAGTGACAAGTTTTTACCCAAAAATTACATAGAGTTGCTAGGCAACACAATAATAATTGTTTTAGAAGAAGTACATGGTTTATTGACAAGTGATCAAGACTGTAGTCTAGAATTTATAAGCAGACTGATAGGCAAACTTTGTCTTTCTGGATATGCTGGTTAGTTTCATATGTTGGCTTGTTTAAATCACACACTCCATCACACAATTTCTTTTGCTATAAAAAAAAATTCTTTTGTATTGATAACCATCATTAATTTCAGAATTCAGACACATAAAATCTTATTCTGCTGCAATCTGATAACAACTAGTTCTATTGTCACACTTTTCAAATGATGACAACCTCAAACTGTTATATTCACAAGGGATTTTCAGTACAAATATAACACAGTGATAAATCACTGGCAAGACATACCAATGATTTTTTGCATGATTGTAGACTTAACATTTTCCGTCATAAAGCAGACACGCAGCATAAAAATCAAAATTCTGTTACAACATTAAGACAGAATAGTGTCAGCTCTGAAGACATCATCAACAGTAACTTAAATATGAAATGTTTATTTCCAGATATATTATGGAGTAGTATGATAAGAAGATTATGTGTATTTGTAAAACAAAATTATATATGGTGCAGGATCTGTGAACGAATTGTAACCAAAGTACCAGATAAATGTATTGAATGTGTCATTGTACCACTATTACAGAAAATACCATGGTAACATTAAAATTTATCGTAGTAATATGTTGTTACTGTCAATTTCTCGCATGTGGGCCTAATATATAATGGTTAATGGTTTCTTGAATAATTAAACTACAATTTATTAAATAATTAACACTTAACACACTTATGTTTGCCAGACTCATGTGAACGTAATTTTGTCAACATAACATAACATCCTAAGTGTATACAACATTAAAGTTCATTAACAATGCATACCTAATGAATAACGATAATATAAATTAAATAAATTCAAATAATTTAGACATTGTTCATTGTTGGATTCTGGCTACTGACATTTTGGTCTCCAATGTGACTGCGTACCCAACTTCAACATGGCGAAGATAGGTCATTAAGCATCAGAGAACTTTGCCTTTATCTTACTGTCCTGCCTTTGATAGACCTATATCCATTATGGGCATTTGATTTCTATGCTTGATAGTAAAAATTCATACTTTATCCGTCAGTTTTTCCTTAGATAGAAAACTTTGAAATTATAAGAGATTAGAATTTTGTCCTCTGATGTAGTTGAATTGGTTGGATATAATGATGATATATCTTATATCTTAGGTATGGATTGGTGGATAAATTTTTAGGTGATAGTATTTTAACCAACAGAAAGATACATTTTTTATTATGTACCAAACTTCTTTTTCATAGATATTTTGATGAAGTAAGTACACCTATGTATATATGGGGGGGGGGGGTGCAAGTGAGCTAATGCTTGCATCTTCGATTATTAGGGATCTGTTACCAAGCTTATAGATAATTTCTAACATCAGTCTTTATTTGTTTCTGCTTTAAACCCTATTTCATTTCATTTATTTGTTTCTGTTTAAAAATTTACTATAATGGAAGACAAAATAACGTAATTAGACTCTATTAGTTTTAATTGACATTGAATATCAAACAGTGCCGGACTGGGCCCACCTGTCTACCTGTCTGTGACAGATGGGCCTAAGCGCATTAAAAGAATGTGGGCCTAAGCCTCTATATAGAAAAAAGAAAAAAAGAGAAAGAAATAAAGAAAAGAAAGGAGGGAGGGAAAGAAAGATAGGAAGCTTTGGTCTGAAATGCTTGGAAAATGGGTTTGCGGTTGTTAATTTTCAAAATTTTCCTATGGGGTGAACCCACTCAGATCCCCCTAGGACACTCGCGTCCTTCCATCGCGATCATGATGCGCCTTCGGTAGGTAATTGTTGGCCTTGGTCAATGACCTGACCGACACTGATATCAAATGCTAAAAATTCAGTTAAAATAGCCTCGTAAAACTATTTAGATTCAGATATTTGTGTGAGCACTAAGGAGCATGCATTTTACTTCTTTCCTAAAATTGACCAAACCACACAATTCCTTTACTTTTCTGTCTATCTTAGGATATCTAATCAGTTTATTGATGTGCCAATTATTTGTCATTCTTTCTTTCCTTTCTAGACACAGCTAGTAAGAAATATTTTAGGATATCTGGCTTCCTCTCATACAAGACGTATGCTGTATTTGGAGGTAAATAGATTTTATATTTATGGCCATTACAATGGAGTAGTGCTTTATATACATCAACACATTGTTTTGAGGAATATAGTTGTCGCCCCTGTTAACTCAAGTTTTTCAAAGATTTGGTATGAAGCATAGGCACCATACGAAGATGATCCCCATGGATTTTCATCGTTCTCTGATCTTCCGTGTTGGAGTTACTGCCTTTGCTGCGATTCTGACATTACAATTTATGAGATAGAGGCTGGAGTTTTGGACCGATTTTTTTCAAATTTGGTGTGATGATTGCAAACCTGGAGAGGTTGATCCCTTTGGATTGTCAGCATTCTACTTCATTTTGTTCCAGATTTATTACCCGTGTCATTCTGACAGGAAAATTTATTTTTAATGCAATAGAGGCAAGAGTTGAAGGGTAAAAAATCATGTTAAATTTTGTAGAGCTAATTAGATGAGAACTGATCAGTTAAACTTGAGAGCTGAAATATGACAAAGTTTATCTTTTTTAGCTATTTCATGTAATATTCCTCCCACAAATTTTTGTTTTTTAATATATTGCTATTTTTATAGTATATATAATAATTATATTACAGACAATGGAGAATCTATTAAGTGTATGGGGTGATGGTAGTGCTATTAAACATACATCATATTCTCAACATTTGTTTATATCTAGAGCTTTGATGATATGTATTGGTTATTTAAATGATAAAGAGAAATCATTGTTAAAAGATGGTAAGTAAACTGTATATTGATATACATTCAGTAAGTTTGATATGAAAGATAGAAAGTAAACTTCATTAATTATATACATTTATAAACTTTGATATGAAATGAAATGCAGTTTAAAGTCCTAATTTTCTGAACTGACTGGTTCATGAAGACAGGAACTGTGATATAAAAGAGAGCAAGAAATGGTGTTTACAGGTAATATTTGTCTGCGATATCTCTCTCAGTGGAAGCAGATGTTAACCCTTACGAAAATCCAAGTGTTAAGATATCTACTTTATTTGTTTACTGCTGACAATAATATAATGTTACCCTTGTTTAAATAATTTGCATGCAGTGGCGTGAAATGCTCAAGGTGACACTACTGGTTGTCACATACAGTCAAGGAATTGAACTCGCAGCTTGACATTTATTCACCCAGCCAATCTAAATATTATATTAAGACCAAGATACCTTCAAATAATCTATTCAATGATACTGATTTCTTTTTTAGAGTTTTTAAGAATTCTAATGCCAGCAGTTCAGTGTCATATTGGTAGTTCTGATATAAAGCTACGTAAACTTGGTATGGTAGTAGCAGAAACACTAACAACCACTTTAGATCCTAAAGGACCAAAACTACAGTTTGAGGTAAGTTATATCATAATGCTTGACACTGATTTAGGTTGTTGTCTCTATGACCAAGGAATTGCAGGGTACACTTGCTGTGGATGGTGTATGGAATTTAAAATTAATCTCTTAATTTCGGAATTGCAATTTTCGGTGTGAGTTCTGTTGTCAAGCTGAATAGTGTACTACAAAAGAATGGTTGTGTGACCTAAGCAAGATCATCGGAAAATAACTGGTTTTAAAAAGTAACACATGATTTGAATGTTTTCTCAATTGTATTATGGCTATGTTATAGTTTGAGAAGGATGAAGAGGTGTATGATTTATTATCATATCTTGAAGTACCTGAAGATACAAGCACACAGACACAAGAAGAAATAACAAGGTTCGTTATCTATTCTATATCCCTGATTAGTAAAACAATACCTGTTTTTTAATTTTAAGAAATTGTTTCCTTATTTCTGAAATCTAAATCCAACTTGTTGCTGCATTTAGATTAAAAATAGTGATTGATAAAGTGCATGATGCAGTATATACTTTTGTATTTTCAGTGAATCATTGTCATTAACTTGATGTTATCATTTGAAGAAGATCTTAATTTTGCAGTTCTAAATCTAATTTTTTTTGTTTCCTTAAGCCATAGGATCGTCAGATATCAGGATAAATAATTCGATTTATTATAATCTAAACTGCAAAATAAACAAAAGCAACACATAACATAAACAACAATCAAACACTAAAACTTGAAGAAGAAGAACTTTGTAGAGCAGTGTATAATTAATAAATTTGATTACAGATTAGAAAATAAAGATATTGATCCAGTAACATGTAAAACAACACATAATCAAACAAATTTAACAGATGATCAAAATACTAAACATAATAATCAAACAGAGGTAGAACTTGATAGGTAAGTATTGATAGATATAGACATCTCGTTCAGAATTCATCAAATTATTATAATCATTCTAAAGAATGAGATGTGACAAAAATGATGTATTAGATCATTAAGGTGAACTATTTTTAGATCAGTGGTCATAAAGTTGGTTGTCTACTTTTCGAATTTAAGTATAAAAAAAATTCATTTATTGTCAGCGACAACCAAGGCAAATTCTGTGTGTACGTTTTTTATCTTCTCGGAAAATAAATAGATTCACTCAACTACCTAGTATTATTTTGGAAATTTATATTTCTTATAATACAATTCCGTTTAGTCCTATCACAAGAAGATTTCATTGGTTAGAAATAAGTAATATATAATATGTATTGAAATCCATCATGTGACCATAACTTGGTGTTATATATTTTACAGTGATGATGATCTAGAACCATACGATATGTCAAATGATGTCAAAAAGACAAAAGTGAAAAATCCCAAATATATTCGAGATTGTATGGAAGGTAATTATACTTTATTTCCTTATTAGATAGTAAGGTCTGTCATTGAGTCAAATTGCATGGCTTCCATTCCCTGCTTGTAAGTGATGAGGTGTAGAGTGCTTTTCCAACCTCATGGGTTATCTCCGATTTTCTCACACTGCTAAAACAAAACATACGCACAAGCAAATTATTTAGTCTAGATTATCTATTTTATTGTTAAACTCTTAAATGGTTCAAGCGTTCAAATTTATCTACTTAAAATCAGAGTCATCTGATGGCCTACAGAGTTGATTATGTTGATAAATGATTAAAAATTTATGTAACGTTTGAGGCCAGAAAAAAGACCTGCACTAAGCAGATTTAGGTTTTACATAATGCATCTCAATACACTTTGGTATTTATTTTTTTTGCAGGTTTGATATGTTCCGATGATGCGGAGAAAGTAGAGGCCTGTCTTTTTAGTGCTGAAGCGTTAATTAGAAAATCACCTGATGGGCTGAAAGAGGTTTGTTTCTCAATATTTTTTAACCATTATTGCATGTAAACAATAACCCTTCTCATTGATGTTCAGATAATTATTACACAATTGGTTAATAATTTCACAACCAGTTAATTATTTCCCAATGAGATAATTATTATATTTCACAATGAGTTAATTATTTCACAATCAATTAATTATTCACAATCAGATAATTACTTCACAATCAGTTACTTATTCACAATCAGTTACTTATTCACAATCAGATAATTATTTCTTATTCACAATCAGATAATTATTTCAACATCAGATATTTGTTTTAACTTTAACTTGTTCTTTTAAAGCTGCTCTGATTTCATAAGATCTTCTGTGTTTTCTGCAGAACATATCAGATAATTGTTGATACACAGGACACCACTGTATTAAATATATTACAGTTTCACATAGGCTTCTCTTGTCTATCAATGCAAACAAACACCAGTTGTGTTGCAGTGTCCTGTAGATTTCCATTGATTCCTAAAGACTTTTGGATATGTGTTCATCGGAAGAAAGTTCATCTCTTCTTGGAAGAGGAGAAATTATATTTATGTTTTATAAAACATTATTTTTTATAATGTAGATTGCAGCAGAATTTAGTAAAATATTGCTACATTTACAAGACAATTTTTCATCACATGGTTTTGATGCAGTTAGATTTGGTGCCATGGTAGCTTTAGCAGTTGAATGTCCCGTGGAGGTAGGCAGCTTTTTGAAAACCAAAATATTCTATTGTTATTGAAACAGCCTAAAGTTAATTCTATTTAAAATAGCTATATCCCATTGATTTGGGTCAAAAATAAAATTGTAGATTAAGGTTTGTTGGATGACAATTTGTCTTTATTGAAAATTTTACGACTAGAGGTTTATAGATATAACTTTATTTGGATATGGTTGATTTAGTTCTTCACTGTCAACCCAGGAATATAGAATTTGAAATAAAAGATGAATTCCAAAATAGAAATGGCACATCATGATACCAATTCATCACTCTATTTTGATGTAAATAAAAGTTTTGGCTTCTTACTAATTCAATATGGTTTGTGTTACTTTTTTCAAGGTGGCCGGTTACCTAAGCAGTCAATTCTATGAAAGAAATTACAACTTAAGACAAAGAATGAATATTCTAGAGGTATTATATACTATTAACAAAAGTCTACAAATGCTAGACATCAGCAATAATTGGGGGGTTGGGTGGCCTAATGATTAGCATGCGGCTGTTGTTTCATAAGGCCTGTCATTGAGTCAACCGGCGTGGTTTCGATTGCCCGGTTGTATGTGACAAGGAGTAGGGTCACCTGTCTAACTGGTGGGTTTTCTCAGGGTCCTCTGGTTCCTTCTCACTGCTAAAATGCCCAACACGCAAGTGAATTATTGAAATAAAATTGAACCATGTTAGTCCTGAAATGACGTAGTTTGTGTCGAGTGGACATTAAACCCCATTTCTCTATCTCTCAACAATAATTAAACCAACAAACAATCACGGTGTTTGTTCATAGGATGATCCACTGGTATGATGAAGAGCAAAAGCAAACTACTCCTCGATGGTGATATTTGTGAAAGGGCTGTAATTTCTACAGAGTTCTCATAATAGATTAAAGTCATTATTTCTCCGAACTGTTATTGTAGGTTCTCTCTGCAGCTGCTCAAGAATTAGCCAAACCAGTTGATAAAAGCCGCGTCAGGTCTGTTATCCAAAATTTTAACAAATATAATATATTCTAAGTGTATTTTTGCTTTTGAGTATATTAAGTGAATCACAGCTACATATTGTAATACCCTCAGTAACAAATTTGAAATTTAGAAATATTAAGTTTGTAGATTTTATCCCACCTTTTTTTCTTTCTTTCCTAAATAAATGAAACAGATTATAACTTTAAGTCAATTATGTGACACAAACATAAAGATATGGCTTCCACTGATGCAAAAACTTGCCATTAATGATTGTTTGTTGTATACAATGACAATAGAGTGAAGAGTGGAACGTCATTATAAAAGATAATACTTTATAATCAGTAATTAACTATTCTATCTTTGCACCCACAAATACATTGAATTTATATTTCAGAAAACCAAAACCAGTAGAAGAAATAAAACCATCTAAAGAATCAGACGATTGGAGAGAAATTGTAGAAAAACGTATAGAAGGTAAAACGAGGCGCTTTATTAAAGGCCGCACACAACCAGAACCTGCACAAGTAGCGAATCGATTTGCTCCAGTAGCCGGACACTTTTTCTTTCCACTGCTGAAACATTTTGACAGGTATTTGTGTTTTATTAAAGACAAGTATAAGGCTGGTTGGCAAAACGCTATAGATTTATGTAGAAAAACCTATAGATTTATGTAGATAAATACTGATTCAACATATTAAAAACTGCTCCATATTCACTGCCCATCAGTCTTTTTTTCTTGGAACTGTAATAAATGACCAATCAGGCATTTTGGGTCCTGAAGGAAAAAGTATAAGGTACATTATTTCAAAATTTATTAGTTGTTGCATTTATTGTATGATGATAATTTCCAGTAGATTAGCATGTTGTTGTATTTTCACCTTATGTAAAGATTGATCTTGTACAACATTTTGAAACAATACTGTTATTTATAAACCATAAAATATATTTCGTAAACTACTTATTTTAATTGTGTTTTATTTCTATTTTGTAGAAGTCCAGCTAGTTTTGATTTATTAGGAGAAGAAACTGTTGTATTAAGGAAGCTAATATTTTCACTTGGTATCATTCTCTACTCAGCTTTACATGCACCAGTAAATACTATTTTACCATAAACTATGTTATTCTAATTCTAATTCATTTAGGCACAAGTAAATAAAACAACTATTATATAAATTATGGGCTAGACTGTGTTTAAAAGATAGAATTATATGCTCTTGAGATACACTAATGATGATAGCCAAAGTCATGATCAACTTATGTAAACTTTTAACGGCCATAACTTAATTGCTGATCAATTTGTTTCATTTTTGGAACAAGATTCTTCGTATTTAAATATTTTGTTGCAAGTTGCTCCTTTAAGATGTTCTGAATTTTCTTAGGTCCGTCTAATCTGTCTTGATAAATTACCTTATTAGTACCAAATTATTCTTCAATTTATTAATTTTCATACTTACTTCAATAAGCTATATACATGTGTTTTGAGGTTTGATCAGTAAACCTGTGGTAGACATATAAAAATGTATGTTTTTGGAATAATCTTTCAGTTAGCTACACAGATGTGTGTAAATTTATTAGAGTTTATTTGGGTCTTAAGATATCATTCAGATAGGTAAGTAGTTTGTTTATATTATTTAAAACAGCTGCATTTTTTGAATAATATCAAATTGTTCATGTCTTAATCAATGCTAAAAACTCTTTGGCGATTCAAAATTCCTCAAATAACGATCAAAGACTTTGATTATAAACAGCAAATATGATATATACATGTACCATTTTTTGTTTCAAGTGTTAAGAATTCCTGTTGTCTGATATGTTGTTTTTTAAATAGACAACTAATAGTCCCAAATGCTTGTTTTATCCCTCTCGAAATTTTACACAAACATGTGTTAGAAACAGAAATCGATACAGTTATTTTCAAATTTTATTGTAGTTTATGTGTTGTTATTTTCAGCTCTATTAGACAAGCATTACTATACGCTACATCCATGATTATACTAGTATTACCACCATTTTGTGTTTTAACTGATCTACAAGATGTGATGTTAGAAACAAAATCATGGTTACAAGGTAAACAAAAATAATCATATACAATATATAAATCAACATCATTCAAGCTATATTAATTCAAGGGACAGGGACATATCTATTCCTTTCTTATGTCTGCATTAGTTAGTTATGACTCAATTATTTGTTGTTTTCTATCATATTAAATAAGTTTATGTTTTATTATTACAGAAACTATTGATAAAGATAAAGATACTGAGTGTAAAAGGATGGCGTTACAAGCTTTAATGTTATTCGAAAATACAATACAAAAGGTAATTGCAACAGCAATTTGTAGTTTGTCATGTTATTTATAAATATATTTCTTTGTGTGTGAGAGAGGGAAGGGCAGAGAGGGAGAGAGAGAGAGCCCACAAAGTTAGGCAGTTGATTTTTAGGCAGTAAAAACCACATTATAAACGATACCAGTACTACAGTCGACCCTAATCCTTGTATGGCCCAAGCTTGGGATTCACACCACACCACTTGACACAATGACAGACTTAATGACCCAATGCACAGGTATTAGACCACTCGACCACCCCACACTCTATTTCTTTAAACACAATGAGATAAAAGAGTTTTTATGTTTAATTATAATATGAGACTTATTATCATCTTGTTTTTATATTTTCAGGGTTTTAAACTCAGTCTGAATGATGCTGGAAAGTAACAACCTTACATGTAGGATTTTACTTGAATGAATGAATGAATGAATGAAGGAAGGCAGTTAAAATTGATGAATCAAATATTTACAAACTTCTTGAATCAAATATTTACAAACTTCTTGAATCAAATATTTACAAATTTGATATGTTTTTGTTTTAGAGTACCATTTAAAACTGAACATGAGCTGATAACGTTCCACAATTGATTTTATTGGGCAGTGATCCAAGAAGGAGAATCTGTAGGACTATGTAGCGTATTTGTTTTATAGAAAACGTGCGATAGCAACCTATATAGGTAGACGTAGATGTTAACTAGCAGTAGTAGTAAAATGCAAGGCTACAATCATATTCCTAAAGCAATTGCCCGAGAAATCCCTCTGTGGCCATTGCTGGAATAGCGTCTGTTTCTTGAACTTATGCGGGAGTGTGTCTATTCTTTCCGTTCAATGAAAGCTATCACTTAAGTACAGCAACATGACAGTCCTTCCTTTAATCTGGGTCTTCCCTAAAACTTTGGACAGTGATTTAAGGTATTAAAAACGGTGAAAGTATGTTCGTTTCCAAACAGTATTGTTTACATTTCATTCGACTTGATAGCCTTGTTTGTCACGCAATTAGTTTTACTGCAGTATTCTGCTATGCACGGGTTAATTAGGCATAATAAAATCATGAGCCATGACGTAACGTTATGTAAACATATTTGGTCCAATATTTGGTTTTAAATGTAAAGCTTTTGTAGGGCAGCTAGTGATTGGTTGGTAGACGGACTACTGACCAATCAAAATTTAAAACAACAATATCCACTCATAATACCAGTGTGTAGTAGGATTACCTCTAATCAAACGCAACATTGCGCGGAGTATGGGATACAATGATCACTAGTAACACATGGGATAAGACTTGGATGACTCTAGCCAGATATATTTATGCCTAAATTAATTTACATTTATGTTTAACTCCAGAAACCAACGAACCACACTGTGAACCATATTACAGGGCTTTTAACTAACTTTTAACCTTATGGAACTTCCTGGACGAACAGTTTTTATATATGTAAATCTCCACAGGTCCAGCCATGTGTTTTTTACTGCAAGCTCTTCGGTTTTCCACATAATGCAAGCGGATTCATTTTCCTCACTGGACGTTTTCTATCCGCACTAATGGTGCCAAACATCAGTCAGCTGTACCTCCTGTTTTAACATATTTTTATTATGACAAAGGGAGAAGATGACCCACCCCTCTCACGACAACGATTTTATAAGTGTGTTTTGAATTGACTTTTTAATATACAAGGTCTTTTTATTGTCTGTGTTATCTAATTTTATTGAGACTTTTGATATACACAGAGTTTTGTATTGTATGTTTTTACCAATTTTCAACCCATTATATATAAGAGTAAATGATTTATATATAATATCATATATAATGTATTGGAGGTTAAATCTTTAATAAACAACAGACACAACTACAGTAGTAAAATTACAAGTCCATATACATGTATAATGTTGACTACACATGATGATTATGTCTGGACTTGAAGATAATCCAGATATATGGTTTTTACCTGGAGCACTTCGCTTTTCCACATAAAGCAAACAGACTCTTTTTCACCAAAGGTATTTGTTTCTATCTGCATTGACCATACAAAACAAAAATCTGATAGACCTCCCGTTAATTTGATTTTATTCTTACAGAAAAATTAATCAGCTTGTTATTCTCACACCGTTTGAAAGTGACATTTTTACATACCAGACCATTTTTTTTACGTTTTTACCTTTTTATGTCTGCTTTATATGTAAATAAATTAAAGTCAACTTGTCCATGATATAATTTGTTTACCCTTGTCAGTGGTACAGGAAGGGCCTTGGAATCAATGCAGTAGGCCTACTCATTAGTTAGACAATCCAGTCAACAGTTTATCAAAAAAACTTTCCGGCAATTTGATTTTTGCGGGGCAGACGGGTAAAGTAAAAAAATATTATTTCATCTAAATGGCATAATGAAGTGCCCAAACTAATCTTACTTTACTTTTAATTTAATATCACGAATTTGTACTGAATTGACTATGGATTAAAACATTTTGTCTGAATGCAGCGCCCATACACAGGGACTACATTTATTGCGATTATTTATAACTTGGACACTTCATCTTTCTTGTTACCTATACATTTGACATGACCGATACATTTGACATGGCCAGGGTTTTTTTTTTGGGGGGGGGGGTCTTTTTTTCATGATTGACTGGCCATAAAATCTATGACAAATATATCAACACAAGCAGAATATTTATAATTTATTTATAGAACAATAATTTTTTTATAAAATAAATACATGTATTTAAAAATTTATGTACATTTAGAGTCAATACTCTACTCAATCTCTATCTACGCTGCTTCCTCAATACCTTATGTATTTTTATCTTTAAAATTTATGTTTTTCTTTTCCCCTGCCCCCTCGTTTTATTTCTTAATCTGCTTGTTGTTTAGCACATCCGCAAGTACACAATTTTCTTATCTGTTTTCCCACTCTGATAAAAAATTTACAGAAATTGCTTTTATTTTTCCTTTTCCCTTTTACTTCTTTATATTCTGTTTCCATATAATTTACTTCTTTATATTCTGTTTCCATATAATTTACTTCTTTATATTCTGTTTCCATATAATTTACTTCTTTATATTCTGTCTCTATTTCTTTAACTTCTTTATACTCTGTTTCTACATCTTTTACTTCTTTATATTCTGTCTCTATTTCTTTTACTTCTTTATATTCTGTCTCTATATATTTTACTTCTGTATTTTCTGTACCTATATATTTGACTTTTGTATTTTCTGTAACTATATATTTTACTTCTGTATTTTCTGTATCTATATATTTTACTTCTGTATTTTCTGTATCTATATATTTGACTTCTGTATTTTCTGTATCTATATATTTTACTTCCTTATTTTCTGTATCTATATATTTTACTTCTGTATTTTGTGTATCTATATATTTTACTTCTGTATTTTGTGTATCTATATATTTTACTTCTGTAGTTGGTGTATCTATATAATTTACTTCTGTATTTTCTGTTTCTATATATTTTACTTCTGTATTTTCAGTTTCTATATATTTTACTTATGTATTTTTTATATTTTTTTCTCCTTTATAATCTGGTGCAGGTACATTCTTCATTTTCGGATGCAGTCCAAACTTATTTGTAAGAACTTTGTCAGGATGTATCTTTATTTTGACCTCTGGTCTTACCAACAAATAGGGTTTGATATTCTCTGGTGGCGAAGTGCTGTTTCTATACATTTCCATCCAAGCATATGGGTTGACTGAAAAATTAGAATTAAGATATGTAGATCAAAACAGGTGGTCAAAGTTCATAATTTTATGTTTTAACATGGAATTCAAACAGCCATGGAGTCTTTTACGTGCACTCCAATGTGTACAGAGGTATGTCGACTTTCGTCCTACCGAACGGCTATACGTTGTCCCTTACCAGGATCTCGTGTACCGTGTATGTGTAAACTATTTCCCTATCACTGTCACCTGTCACAGGCCTTTCAATACAACCTCGTGTCTGTTCGATTATGGGCTGAGTCGTCTAATGAGAAAAGCTGTTGGGTTGGGGATATAAGAAGCAACCCCGTTCTGCCCCGTACATGATACCCATATCTACGTGAGGTTACTTACCTTTCTTTTGATTTTTTGTTGATTCGCAGCTGCCAAGAATGACACCTAATTATACAAATTTTCTGTTTGTTTGAATTTTTGCACTGTTCTTGTGTATTTCAAATATCTTGCCACGTTTCAGGCAAAATGCTCTCCCATCTTTTTTGAAGTATCCTGGCTCGAATCCCTTCTCGAAGTCTTCGGGACATGTTGCTATTTCAACGTCTGAAGTAATGATAAAACCATGGCATGAAATTATTTTAATGTGTAAATGAGAAGTGAAACCCGATTTCGTTTATTTAGACATCAAGATGCATTTTAATCTATTTATTGTATACGTGTGGTGGTTTCAAGGTCAAGTTAAAATACCTAGCTATCAGGTAATTTCAGTTATAACATTGGTGAATTGCAAAAGGGCAGTGGTGTCCGGTCAATAGCTTCTCGTTCAAAAACATTGAACAACTTTTACCTTCTTTAGTTTCTGTTGTTATATCTTCGGTTTCTGTTTCTATATCTTCAGTTTCTGTTTTTACATCTTCAGTTTCTGTTTTTAAATCTTCAGTTTTTATACGCCCACATTTTCATGTGGACGTATTATGTCGTCGACCCTGTCCGTCCGTCCACAATTTGTTTGTGGACTCTCTACAGGTCACAATTCTTATCCGATTTTGACGAAACTTGAAATATAAGTTTATCCCCATAAGACCTCGGTTCCTTTCGATATTGGCATGTATCGGATCGGAACTTCATGGATTATGGCCCCTGACTGTACGAAATATCATGTTGTTAGCTTGTGGACCCTATAGAGGTCACAATTATTATCCGATTTCAAAAACTGTTGGATTATATCACCGTTACATGGTAATGAAGGTTGAGTTCAAATTTCGTGAAAATCGTACCAAAATTGACAAACAAAATGGCCGCCGTTTGTACGCGAATAGTGTGAAAATATGTTATATCACGGTTGTGGACCCTATAGAGGTCACAATTTTGAACCAATTTTGATGAAACTTGACATGTATGTTTATAACCCAAAGATCTTGGTTCCTTTCGATATTTGCACCCATCAGATCGTAACTTCCTGAATTATGGACCCTGATTGTCCGAAAAATTGCCCTTTTTAGCTTGTGGTCCCCAAATTATTATCCGATTTAAAAAAATACGTTTGATTATATCACCGTTACATGGTAATGAAGGCTGACTTCGAATTTCGTGAAAATTGAACCAAAATTGACAAACAAAATGGCCGCCGTTTGTATGCGAATAGTGTGAAAATATGTTATATCAAGGTTGTGGACCCTATATAGGTCACAATTTTGAACCGATTTTGATGAAACTTGACATGCATGTTTATAACCCGAAGATCTTGGTCCCTTTCGATATTTGCGCTCATTGATTCGTAACTTCCTGAGTTATGGCCCCTGATTGTACGAAAAATCACCCTTTTTAGCTTGTGGTCCCTCTGGAAGTCACAATTATTTTCCGATTTAAAAAAACCGTTTGATTATATCACCGTTTCACCGTAGGGAAGATTTGAGTTCAAATTTCGGGAAAATCGGACCAAAATTGGCAGACAAAATGGCCGCCGTTTGTACGCGAATACTGTTAAAAAATGGTATATCATGGTTGTGGACCCTGTAGGCCTATAGGTCACAATTTTAATTTGATTTTGATGAAACTTGAAATGCATGGTTATAACCCAAAGATCTTGGTTCCTTTCGGTATATGCGCATATCGGATCGTAACTTCCTTAATTATTCGAATTTCGTGAAAATCGTACCAAAATGGTCGCCGTTTGTACGCGAATAGTGTAAAGATATGGTATATCATGGTTGTGGACTCTCTACAGGTCACAATTCTTATCCGATTTTAACGAAAAGTCACATTTCTAGGTTGTGTACCGTCACACCATAATCATTGTCGGCTTCGAATTTCATGAATATCAGACTGGAACTGACCAACAAAATGGCTGCTCCCAATACAGTATGAAATACAGGACTTAATGATGTAGGAAAAATCACTTTCGGTATTGCTTGTTCTCTATCCATCTCTCGAAAATGTGGGCGTATCCTGCCTGGCAGTGCCAGTCTATCTTTATATCTTCTGCAGTTTTTATATCTTCTGCAGTTTTTATATCTTCTACTTTTATATCTTCTGTTTCTGTTTTTATATTTTCACTTTTTATATTTTCAATTGTAATATTCTCGGTTTCTGTTTTTATATCTTTGATTTCTGTATTTATGTCTTTTTATATCTTCTTCCGTTTTTATATATTCTTCCGTTTTTATATCATCTACAGTTTTTATGTTTTGTTTCTGTTTCTAAATCTTCAGTTTTCATGTCTTTTGTTTGCATATCTTCTGCCTTTATATCTTCAGTTTTTGTATCTTCGGCTTTTATGGCTTCTTCAGTTTTCATATCTTTTGTTTCTGTCTCTAAATCGTCAGTTTTTATATCTTCTGCTTTTATATCTTCTGTGGTTTTTATATCTTTTGTAGTTTTTACATCTTCAGTTTCTATATTTTCGGTTTTTGTATCTTCTACAGTTGTTATATCCCCTTTCTCTAAATCTTCTGTTTTTATATCTTCTGCAGTGTTTATATTTTCAGCAGTTCTTATATCTTCTGTAGTTTTATTATCTTCTGCAGTTTTTATATCTTCATTTTCTATGTCTTCGGGTTTCATGTCACATGTTCCCGTCTCTAAATCTTCCGGTTTCATATCTTTTGTTTTCATAGTTTCTGTTTTTATATCTTCGGTTGTTATATGTTCGTTTTTATACGCCCACATTTTCATGTGGACGTATTATGTCGTCGCCCCTGTCCGTCCGGACGTCCGTCCGTCCGTCCGTCTGGACGTCCGTCCGTCCGGACGTCCGTCCGTCCACAATTTGTTTGTGGACTCTCTACAGGTCACAATTCTTATCCGATTTTGACGAAACTTGAAATATAGGTTTATCCCCAAAAGATCTCGGCTGCTTTCGATATTGGCATGTATCGGATCAAAACTTCATGGATTATGGCCCCTGATTGTACGAAAAATCACGTTTTTAGCTTGTGGACCCTATAGAGGTCACAATTTTGAACCAATTTTGATGAAACTTGACATGCATGTTTGTAACCCAAAGATCTTGGTTCCTTTCGATATTTGCGGCTATCGGAATGTAATTTCCTGAATTATGGCCCCTGATTGTCCGAAAAATCACCCTTTTTAGCTTGTGGTCCCTCTGGAGGTCACAATTATTATTCGATTTAAAAAACCGTTTGATTATATCACCGTTACACCCTAAGGAAGGTTGAGTTCGAATTTCGGGAAAATCGGACGAAAATTGCCATACAAAATGGCCGCCGTTTGTACGCGAATACTGTTAAAAAATGGTATATCAAGGTTGTGGACCCTGTGGAGGTCACAATTTTGATTCGATTTTGATGAAACTTGAAATTCATGGTTATAACCCAAAGATCTTGCTTCCTTTCGATATTTGCGCATATCGGATCGTAACTTCCTGAATTATGGCCCCTGATTATACGCAAAATCGCCTTTTTTTTAGCTTGGAGGACTCAATTATTATTCGATTTAAAAAAACGTTTGATTATATCACCGTTACACCCTAAGGAAGGTTGAGTTCGAATTTCGGGAAAATCGGACGAAAATTGCCATTCAAAATGGCCGCCGTTTGTACGCGAATACTGTTAAAAAATGGTATATCAAGGTTGTGGACCCTGTGGAGGTCACAATTTTGATTCGATTTTGATGAAACTTGAAATTCATGGTTATAACCCAAAGATCTTGCTTCCTTTCGATATTTGCGCATATCGGATCGTAACTTCCTGAATTATGGCCCCTGATTATACGCAAAATCGCCTTTTTTTTAGCTTGGAGATCACAATTATTATCCGATTTAAAAAAACGTTTGATTATATTACCGTTACACCGTAAGGAAGGTTGAGTTCGAATTTTGGGAAAATCAGACCAAACTTGAAATTCATGGTTATAACCCAAAGATCTTGGTTCTTTTCGATATTTGCGCATATCGGATCGTAACTTCCTGAATTATGGCCCCTGGTTATACGCAAAATCCCCCTTTCTTTAGCTTGTGGTCCCTCTGGAGGTCACAATTATTATCCAATTTAAAAAAACGTTTGATTATATCACCGTTACACTGTAAGGAAGGTTGAGTTTGAATTTCGGGAAAATCGGACCAAAATTGACAGACAAAATGGCCGCCGTTTGTACGCGAATATTGTTAAAAAAAATGATATATCATGGTTGTGGACCCTGTATAGGTCACAATTTTAATTCGATTTTGATGAGGAAGGTTGAGTTCTAATTTCGTGAAAATCGTACCAAAATTGCCGGTCGAAATGGTCGCCGTTTGTACGCGAATAGTGTAAAAATATGGTATATCATGGTTGTGGACTCTCTACAGGTCACAATTCTTATCCGATTTTGATGAAAAGTCACATTTCTAGGTTGTGTACCGTCACACCATAATCATTGTCGGTTTCGAATTTCATTAATATCAGACTGGAACTGACCAACTAAATGGCTGCTCCCAATACAGTATGAAATACAGGACTTAAAGATGTAGGAAAAATCACTTTCGGTATTGCTTGTTCTCTGTCCATCTCTCAAAAATGTGGGCGTATCCTGCCTGGCAGTGCCAGCCTATCTTTTATATCCTCTGCAGTTTTCATATCCCCTGTCTCTATCTCTAAATCTCCAGTTTCGATATCTTCGGTTTTTATATCTTCTGCTTTTATATCTTTCATAGCGTCTGTTTTTATATCGTCAGTTTTTATATTTTCGGTTGTTATATTTTCGTCTTTAATATCTTCTGCAGTTTTCATACCCTCTCTCTCTATATCTTCAGTTTCAATAATTTCGGTTTTTATATCATCTGCTTTTAGTTCTTCTGCAGTTTTCATATCTTCTGCAGGTTTCATATCTTCTGCAGTTCTTATATCTTCTGCGGTTTTTATATCCTCTGTTTCCGTCTCTAAATCTTCAGTTTCAATATCTTCTGTTTTTATATCTTCAGTTTTTATATCTTCTGCTTTTATATCTTCTGTAGTTTTTATATCTTCGGTTTCTGTTTTCATATCCTCGATTTCTGTTTTTATTTCTTCTGCAGGTTTCATATCGTCTGCAGTTTTCGTACCTTCTGTTTCTCCATTTTTTGAATGAATATCTGATTTGCCTATACCTTCTATTTCTGTATCTTCTCTATCTCGACCAACTATTTCTCTGTCTGCTCTTTCTTTAATATTGTCTGTTGGTGGTTTCCCGAAGGACAAAGGCGTTACCCCAAAAGTCATGATAACTACAAACGAAAACCAAGTTTACATATGAAAATTTATAATTTAAAAAAATAAAAAAAAAACAGTCGCAGATCGTCATTGGCATATATCGGTCATTGGTTTTTTTTTTTTGTCACGTCTTAACCCGTGCTAAAATGAATTTTTCCACATTTAAAGGGACAATCCCGATAAGAACAGTGTCTCAAAAATTAAAGTCCGAGCATTTACGAAATTTATGGACCAAAATATAGAGACATTGTGTATTTACCTTGGCTCAAAGTTTCAGCTCAAAATATTGAGTCGTTTTGACGTTAACGTCAACACTGCTTATCCGGACACGTAACCCTTTTAATACTTTTAAGATTTCGGGTCAATTTTTTGATTGGGTGACCTAATAATGAATTCCCGTTTCTTGAGAGGTCTATACAGTGAATGACACATGTACTGTACTTGATAACAAAAGGTAAATTTCACCTACATATCATTTTTATAGAAAAAAGTCTGGTTTTAGCCAGATACTGTATAATACAACGGTCTCCGTTTCCAGATGAAGACTGTCAGGTATAAGTTATTTACAAGCATGTCACAAATATCGGGTTAGTTGGTCGGCCTTAGGTAATGGGTTATAAGGGATTTTAACACAAAATTAAGCAGATTTATTCCCCAAAGTTATCGGGATTGGCCCTTTAATCAAGAAAACAATATTAAAATATCATAGGTTACCCAGGCTGTTGCCGAATGTAATATCAAACATGTACAGAAATTGATCAAGCTAGGGATAACTAAAGGTATAATCTGTCTGTTATTTTTACTATGTTGTGAAACATTTATTTGGACTGACTAAAATGCAAAGTAAACGTTGTAGATATTTCACCTATCCCAGGATTTAGATGAGGTGCCTGATACTGCCCCGCCATTTCGACCGGAGAAAATTGAAAGTGTCCTTTAAACACAATTGTGAGACGCCGGGGTGGGGAGGGGTATTTAATAAGTCTACAGCGCGTGTAAGAAAGGCTACTGATACCCAAATGATTGTGGTGAGGACCAGTGTTTTCAGTCTGCCAAGCTTGTAGGTAAATTTAGTACCGATTGATCTCTTTCTCTGTATAGAGAGATAGAAAAATGGGGTTTAACGTTCATTTGACACAATGTCATTTTGAGACTAACGTATGCTTCAAATTTGTTTAAATAATTTGCTTGGTATTTAGCAATTAGGGGAAACAATAGGCCCCAGAGAAACCCCACGAGGTGTGACAAGCGGGAAATTAACAAACCTTATGGTTTCTCGTGAACGCGTTAAACCACTGGACCATCCCAAACTTTGGTATAGACCTACTCACCTACTGCTTAATTTGATAAATCCAGTGGTAAATTATGAGGTGAAAGTGTAAAGTTATTTCCTTAGTTTATGTGTTTCGTGTTTTTGAATGCCACACATTCTGCACTGAAATAAATGTCGTATTCTCGCTTTTGAAAAAGCTAAAACATCAATTAATTAATCTTTGGTCAATAGACAATTAGCGTCATGACAACGATCGGCATTCATTTCCCTTGTAGGCCTATTAGTTACTTTCTTTTACTGTATAATGAACGAGACAGATTTGTAGAAATATTAAAAATAGTTTATATTACTTACCTGAAGTCCGGTCTTTGTATTTAAAATATTTTCGATGTTTTTTCCGCTAAAATAAAGCTTTATAAGTAATAATATCGTTATAAATAGATTAATTGCTCCATATTATATTTGACGAGACAATAAGCTGTGACGTCATACTAATTGTGACGTCACAATGAATATAACGTTATCGAATGTCGATTTTCATTGGCCAATATCATTATAAACTTTGGAATTATGGGCGCCCATAATATAAAGCTAGTGAGATTGGTTAGGCATGAAAATTTTCAAAATTCATACGGCGTGATTTGTGGGGTGCCGCAATCCGACGGGGCGCCCATAATATAATGCTAGTGAGATTAGTTAGGCGCCCACGAATGAATTGGGCGCCCAAAACGGCGTGATAAATTCAAACAAGTCGCACTCTAATCCGATTCCGAACTTCATGGTTATCATGAAGATCTTCAAAATTAAAACGGCATGATTTGTGGGGGGCCTCAATCCGAAGGAGCGCCCATAATATTATGCTAGTGAGATTAGTTTGGCGCCCACGAATGAATTGGGCGCCCAAAACGGCGTGATAATCTTCAAAATTCAAACAAGTCGCACCCTAACCCGATTCCGAACTTATTATAGGTACGTTAAAGTCGTATTCCTTCCTTCAAATGTTTATAATGTTCTTATCAAAATATCATAATACGCCAATATCGCAAATTCAGCCCCAGAGTTGTAATTTCCCTTCATTTTTTCGGTGCAAACCCTAATTAAAAAAAATTCAGGTCGGCATAGAGTGGGTTTTCGTTTAAAAAGCGATTGGGAACTTCGGATTTACTTTACACATGGGTTAGAATAGCAGTAAAACGCACATGCGGCGGTGGTTTGGGATTCAGATAAGTGGAATTTATAACTCTAATCAAATGAAACACTGTGGGGAGTATGGTAAGCCACCTAAGGAAGGCTATATTGGACCACGTTTAAGTTGCTGTATTCACGGGTTGGGATAGCAGGGAAACACGTTTGCGGCAGTCAAATTTTCAAAATTTGCCCACGGCGGCCCCGTGTCCGAGGACTATTAACAAATGATTGGTTGATTGGAATTCGACTCAGCCACATAAGTTAGGCTATATCAGACCACCTACTGTATTCAGGAACTGGAATAGCAAGAAACGCGTTTGAGGTCGTCAAATTTTCTTGGAGAGGGGAGTCCGTACGCCTATGAAGAGCACCCTAGACCTTTCCACGGTACCGTTCACCATGGACCGTCAAGTGTAGGTATATCGGCGCCCCCAGAAGCCCCATTGGCGTCCCCAGAAGCCTTTGCCCACCCTACTATTTTGGGCTATCACGGACCTGGGGCCTATATCACAAAATTTTAACAAAGATAAGATCTGAATTTTAGTTATTTGATTGGACAATATTAGATTGATTTTAGTTCTTAGCCAATCAAAATTGAAGTATCTGCTAAAATTTGGATTTTATCTTTAATTAAAATTTCGTGAAATAGGGCCCTGATCATAAAATTATATAGGTGTGCTAATTATACAAACGTTTACAAATCGTGCCATGCGAAAGCAATTACACACGTGTGCAAGTATGCATTAAGAGTAATTTACATAAAGTTAGGACGCAGAGCAAATGCATATCAGCATTTTTTTTCTAGATGCGTTGGCCAACTGCAAATGGTTCAGTACTATGGATTTAAATTCCGGTTTCTGGCAGCTTGGTATGGACGGGAACGACTTATGGGAGATGTTCTATGTGGACTTCAGAGGGTCGAACGTCTATTGTTTATGGATGATATAACAGTTTGAACTTTAACGACGCAACAAACACTCCTAAGGGTAGAGCACGTTTTTCAAAGACTCCTGGAAAATGACCTCAAACTGCATCCGCCCAAACGGCTTTTCTTTCAAACGAAAGTCCGATCCTTGGCCGACTTCTTGGTTCGTACTAGCTCCTACTATGGGAATTTTTTGGGGGGATTTGCCGATATAGCGCTATACTAGTCTCCACGAGCTAGTTTAAAGGAGCTAAATCGCTAACATTTGGGACCTAGAAATTGACTCAAGTGGATCGCAATGCATATAATACTGTGATATAAATGTATATAAACTGATTTGCATTCAATTGTTTCCGTTTTTACTCCAATTTCAAATCAGTTATGTTCGGCGAAATAAACCAGAAGTGTCAACCGAAGGCATTTTTTTAGCGTCTAGTTATTCCAGTCTACATGCGCCGTTTGATTTGGTACAATGTTTTTAGCCTCGTTCCTCGAGTCTCTTGCTAGAACTGGGGCTGAAACGCATTATGGTACACGATTCGTGTACCAATGGTAAAATATTTATTTTGTCTTAAATATTGGATATCAGAAGCCCATCTTTTTTCGGTAAGATCACATCATCAATTTTGATTTAAATTGACAAATAATTCGTGTTTTCTATGTTGAAGATTTTGGAAGATATTGAGTTAAAGACTTAGCTCCTTTAAAAGGTTGAGAGATACGAATGGACAATAAAATGTATTGGTAACCATATTCATGTCCATTTGCTGTAGGCCTATATATAGAGTCTATATATAGAGTCTATATATAGGCCTACAGCAAATGGACATGAATATGGTTATCTACTCTGATAAAATCGAAGGCGAAACGACTAGTTTGTAAACTGTATTTTGATTGGTTCGTAGACCTCTACAATATAGGCCAGGGCAGATAATTTTAAATCGTGGAAACCTATGGATCTGGTTATAGACGTCATTGAAAATAACACAATACAATCGTCAAGGGCGGATAATTTGAAAACGTGTCTCCCCCAGAGATTAACCCAGGGTTAGTGAGGTAGAACGGAATGAAATCACCGGGGATGGGCTGGAAGTAAAGACAAAATCGCCGTATAAAAGAGGGGCGGTGAAAGGGAGAGGACGACTAGATGAATATTCGCTTGGCCGCTACAATCACTGATACAGTGATAAGCATGACATCGACCAGGCTTAATGAGTACGACATATTAACTTTTTTACTCCGACAAATTGAATTCTCAAACATTTTTTTTTGAGGTAAAAGAAAAAATAAATAAAGACGTTTGAAGTATTTGTAGTTAAAAAATATTTCCTAGGCAAAAATGTATCATTTTGCCTGAAGCAGTTAGGTTAAGTAAACATTGAACGAGCCGTTGCGCCAATGACTAACGCCGTGTGCAGTCAACGCACGTGTTGTGGACAGTCATCTGTTACAGAGATAATTCGTAAGTAATTCTCTGTGAAACAGATTGGGGCTTCTCAATAACTGGGGATACCGGGGATGAACTGGAAGAAAAGACAAAAACGCCGTATAAAAGGTGGGGGGGGGCGAAAGGGAGAGGATGACTATAAATATAGGAATATTTGGTGAGCTGAGTCCAAATAGTTTGTGGGGCTTCACAACACTGGTTAAAGTTCCAATTTCACTTTTTCTAAGAAAGTCAAAATATAATTATTTCTATGTTTTTTGCTCAAAAGGTTGTCAACTCACTATTATACGATCATGGACAAAATTTTGGGGGGGTTAGAAAGGGTGACACTTGGTTGATTGAGGAAATAGTTACTCAATTACCTCCCTTGTTTTCCCATTCTTCTCCATGGACGGCAATCTTCAAACGTTTGAATTTGAAGTTGAAAATGATATTTTTGCCAATTTCTCAACTGGCAATAGTGAATTATAGGATTATTCTTTAACAAGGTAGGACTGTTTATAGGTTCAATCTATTTTGGGGCTTTATTTTAATAAATTTTAAAAATATAACTTAAAAAAATGCTATTGGAACTTTAATGTAGTGCTTGAACCGCCACTTCCGCTCCCTGATATCCTGTACGATGGAAAGCAATATAAGATTATTATTTATTTATGTTATTTCCCATTAATTTTTTATGTAGGTTACTACATGTTTTGGGATAGAGATGCGCTTTATAAAATAATGGTTTTGTGGAATAATGAATGAGTAACTGTAAAGTCTGCGAGATTTCCCAACACTGGGTAATCGAACACGCTTGAACCTACCACTTCCGGTCCGCCATTGCCCGTACGAGGGAAAGCAATTATTATTTGTTTACATTTTTCTCCCATTTTAATTTTTATGTAAGTACTTGCAAATCAAAATGCATATTTTCCTGCCAGCCTTACTTTTGAACAAAACAGGCTTGATTGAGATCTTCCTATATCATTAAGATTAAGGCCAAGTATTTTTGGTGGGACTAGAAAAACTGACGATCACGATTGACGATGTCGATGGTCGATGGCGTCTTGCTCTCGTTCATTTCATTTTGTTGAATGATTGACATCTTTTGCAATCTGATTTTAAAGTATTGTCTTTCTGTGCTGATCTTGCATGTTGGGTTGAAAATAATGAAACAGAAGTAATATGGTAACGAATGTGTTCAAACAAAACTTTGGCATATGCCACGGTCTGAGGTTGACTGTTGCATGACTCCATGAGTGTTGCCGTTGGTTGTTGTTATTATATTAAATTAAATAACTATAATCAAATTTCATGGTAAGGATGATCAGGGCTTTGCTGGGACTGGGATTATATGAAAAGACTAGAAGTGCCGATTCGATAGCCTCATAATTTTGTGTTTTATTACATCAAAAACCTCAGAGAAGACACCATATCACATGCCTGTCCATACAGTAGGAGTTGTACGTGATAAAGAGTAGGGTCGCCTGTCAAACCTTGTGGGGTTTTCTCTGGGTCCTCCGATTTCTTCCCACTGCTAAATACCCCAAAGCGCAATCGAATTATTGAAATAAAATTTAAAAATGTATGTTATTCTCAAAATGACCTAGTTTGTGTCAAGTGGACATTAAACCCCATTTATCCTCTCTCCATACAGTTTATTAGGCGATACATATACAAAATGTAACAATGATAGGCTTACTGAAATATAAATATTAAGTAATATAGAATATATGTATTATTATTATTATACATCTAATGGCAATGTTAGAAACATGATTATACGTCATACAACATTTAATTTTTGCTTCTTTTACCACAGGTTAGAAATATAACAGAATGGCATCTCAGTTTGGTGCTGCTAAAAACCCACCATGGGCTAGGCCTCCAGCAGGTATTTAGAGTTAATGTCTTATTATAGCTAAATAAAGTTTAATAAATACTTTTTGTTATACCGTAGTATGAATTGCTATCAACATATTATGTGTAATTAGATATTCTAGTGCATCTTTTATATCTACAAAGCAAAAACTGTTTGGTGCAACCTCAAAACTCATTTTGAATCAAAAGTATGATTTTTATATGGACGGAAAGTGATTTGTAAGCTCACACTATCACAATAAATCAAGAAATCTAATCATGGGAATGGCCAGTGTGTCAGCTAGAGGTCAGTTATTGAGTTAGTAATAAGAACATGAAGAGATAGGCTACAGGTTATTTACATCATGCTTCGTCACTAAGTGATACATTACTCGTTTATATCGGAAACACCTCTAATTTATAAAACAGGATTTCCCAATGTAGTCTTCTCATCTATTAGGATTAGAGTCAAGTTTTGAACAGTGATGTAAAAACAAGTTCGACTGTCAAACTGCTGTATAATAATAAAATTCCATTTCTTTATGGAGCTATTTTAGTGGTGCAGGATGTGGGTCTGTCAGGGAAGCATGTTCAGTCATTTGGATGGGACAGAAAAAACTATGTGCCATTTATAGCGATTGAGATATGTTAAAGATATCCAGAAAGAGAACAAATAAGAGTAGGTCTCAGCTCTCTGTCAAGGCAAAATTTCTTTCACAGCACACAACATGGTGTATATTTCTTTTAATTTTCAGATTACATGAATGCTAATCAAGCGACTTCAATGACACAAAATCAACTTACACAAGCTCAACAACTTGGTAATACAATCATGGTACCTGGTAACCTTGGTAACCCGACTGTATACAGTCTTGGATCAAACAACCCATCATTAGGTACACAGCAATATAATGCTGCATTAAATGCTGTAAATCTTCAACAGCAACAGGTTGGTAAAGTTCAATGTATATCTATATTTGATACATGTACATGTAGATATCTGTGCCTTATTCCCTATATTCCAAGCTGCTCAGCTGTAATAGGGTACCATTTGGATAGTGCTAGATATATTTAATGTAGCAAGAACATTTTGCATTTTGCAAAGAAATGATTCTAAAGAATATGAGCATGTTCTGTGTCCTAGGAACAGGGTAATGGAATGTAAGTCGCAGAATGACCCGGAAGCCTGACGATAGATGTCAAAATTACTTTACTTTGCGTTTACTTTAAAAGTAATGTAGGTATCATATTTGATTAAATTAGTGTTTGAATGAATATGGCAAGTGAAAAATTTTACAGTGCAGAATATGGTGAATAAATTCTTCTACATTTTGATGCATAATATATAGGTTTATGTGATAAATTGATTACAGGCTGCAAATGCTTTGCCTCCACCTCAAGCTGTTTTGCCTCAGCCAGGCATAGCCACTCCTACATCATTAGCTTCTCATCAAGTACCTACTGTCAGCTACCCAGCACCACGTGCTGCACAACCACAGACATTACCCCAGGGGATGAAACAAAGAGTATTTACTGGTACGGTCACCAAACTTCATGATACATTTGGTTTTGTGGATGAAGAAGTATTCTTTCAGATGACGTAAGTATTTCATAGTACATGTATGTTGTCTAGTTACAGCTAATAAACACAAATGATCATGACATGACATTTCATTTGGAAGAGTATATGTTTATCTAAATATAAGGTTTTGCATATTACATAGAGGCCAGGGCACTGCTGGAACCTGAATTAGAATATAATAAGATCCAATCCCACTAAAGATTAAGAAGAACCCCAGGATTGTTTTTACCCCGGTTTTCACTTGGGAGGAGTAGTACCCGTGGCTGGATGAAAAACTGATCACATTGATGAAGAATAATTTAAGCATCACTGTCCATGCTAAATGATGAGACCATCAAAAAATACCTAGTTTCCGAAGAACTTAAGTATTTTGTACTTGTCTGATGATTATGTTTAATCCATCCTTGGACTGTAAAATAAGGAATAAGTATATCTGATGGTATAAACCTGTATTTTTGTTTTACAGGAGTGTGAAAGGAAACCAGCCTAAAGTAGGTGAAAGAGTTCTGGTAGAAGCAGCTTTTAATGCTAGTATGCCGTTTAAATGGAATGCAACTAGAATACAACTTCTTCCTGGACAGGTTGCTATTATTTATTTACTAAGTCAATCCTGTAATCTACTTCTTCTATTATTAGATTAAAATCCAGTTTAGTCTTGATACACAGAATGACATCTTATCAGATTTGTGTAGTTCCACCACTAACTACTATTTATATACATGTAATTAAAGATACGTTATGTAACATATAAAATAAGAACTAGCCTTTCTTGCTATAATAGTTCGAAAATAGATTTTGTAAAATTAATAATTTGAAATTTTCCTTCAAATTACTCTATTGCAAGCGAAGATATTAGCCTTTGAAGGTTTGACAGATGTGTGCAATAATTTCAACCACCGTACTGGTTGATTGAAGCTAAATCATGGTCCTCCATATTTGATTAAATCAAAGTATCGCAGAACCGTTCCAATCTATTTAATATCGGAGAAATGTGATGCCATCGAGAGTTGATTAAGGCCTGGATCAGTTAATTAATGTCTAATTAATACTTTGGAAAACATTTCAGGCCTAAAGAAAGACCTGCCATAGCCAGATTTAGCTCTTGCATAACAAGTCATTTCTTAATGCTATTTCATCTGTTATTAGGAATGCATTTAATAAGAGTCAAATATGAGATGTGAAGCTGTTGCATGTTATTTTTCCAGCAGCCACAAGGAGTTAATGTACAACCTACACTGAAGAGTAATATAGGTATGGGTCAAATATTACATTCCAATGTTAATGCTAATATACAACCTACACAGATGTCAATGAATGCTGTACCACCACCTCCCTTAATGTCACATGGATCTAACGAGTATAGAAGTAAGTTTAATGTTATCTTTATAAGACATATAGAAATAGATTTCACAAATTAAAATGATATACTACTTCTGAATGTATTAACAGGCTACATTTTGATACACTGCAGGTATCGGGTTTTTTTATTTTTTGCTTCATGCACATACACCTATATGTGTGTGTATCGAAATAAGTAGCATGTTAATACAATCTTTTAATGTTTTCATACAGTTCTTACAAAATTGGTATAGATCCACATTGGAGACATGTGGTATATTGCCTATATACACAAATCAATAAATTTAATGTATAAGTTAAGTAGCTATAAATAAAGAGGGCTTTTGGTGAAAGCTCCAGATTGCTCATTTATCATAGTTTTAATATGGAAGCAGTACATTGTTTACCAAAAGCCTACCATTATGCTAATGATCTATTTATTGCCTTCAGGAAAGTTATCTATTTGATAAATAAAATGTGGCAATTGGTCATTACTTGCATTTTACTGATTACCTCCGTGCTTACCAAGTATTCTTGCTTTACAGTATGCCTGAAAGATTCTTCCATAATGTACAAAGAGATATAGTATTAATACAATTTGTATTGAAATCTTATCAACAATAGTATAATCCTATATTTATTTTCTTTTAATTTCCCCCAAAGAACTAAAAAATGAAACTTATTTCTTATTGGGACTCATTTTCTAGGTAGTGTATTATCAAGCCAAGGATCATCATCTCGAATTGGCCTGAATCAACCTCCCGTTCATCGTAGTGAACCAAATAGATTTAGTTCTATGAAAGATAGAGAGAAACATGCTGATCGAGAGAGAGAACGGAGAGATAGAGAGCGAATTCGAGATGTCAGGAGGAAAAGATCACCGCCTCGACGTTCTAGATCCCCAGTCAGAAGTCCTCCCAGAAAACGGGCCCCCAGCAGCAGAAGTACTCCAAGATATGTGGTACAGATTCCCAAACTATCATTAAACTTGTAAGTTTATCCTCTAGATTGATTAAATATACTTTGATGTCTGGCTATGTAGGGTGAATTCTTCTCTATCGCATAGCGGCATATTGGTCATTGAATGTTGATAAGCTGATTCTATGGTGGGGGAGAGGGATTGTCTTGAAAAAAGTTCAGTATGTCCTGCATGGAATGTGTTTATTAGTTTTGTCAAATACACATATTTTGTTGTAGTGATAAATTGACTAATATTAAAATATTCTAATAATTATTGAAATAAAATAAAATTGTTTTTCAGGAAAAATGCCAATGTTGTTATGTTAAAGACACGTTATAGTAACATGTACATCCCTAGTGATTTCTTCTATACTGATTTAAGATGGAATGATGCATTTCCTCTAGAAAGACCATTTAAATTAGGCAATACTTGTAGTTTTCATATAATGGACAAGGATGTAGAGTCCATCTCTCCTAATAAAACACCATTAGATCCTCCTGATGTTGACCATGCATATGTAGCCAAGGTAAGTATTTATCAGTGAGATTTTGTGCTGTTTGTATTTATCAGTGAGATTTTGTGCTGTTTGGATTGCTTCACAATTTATCCTTTATTATTGTTCTATGCCTTTCGAAGAAAATATAGGACTATTAAAATGGGTCGACCTGTCTGTCAAACTTTTCTAATGAGCTAGATTTTTCAAACTTATGAAGGTGTTTCTTAGGTGAATGAGTTTGCTGATGAGTGTTTTCTGCTTCAGCTTCAGCTTTTTCTGACCTTTTATCCTCTGTGCCCACATTACACTGAAAATGTAAAGTTGTTTCGGCATCCGTAAATTGTTGTTGATTTTCTTGTGTCAAATGTCAAGCCTACTATAATACCAAAAACATTTTTCAACTGCGTTGTCTGTAGAGCAATTACTATAAAATAAATGATGCATTTTCATTGCGTCTGAGCATATTTAAAGATAACATCAAGCCAATATGCTGCTTATTTGTTACTTGTTTGTGATTATCAGTATCGTTGATATTATTCAAAATACATTTATGCCACTACAAATATTTTTGTTAACCCCTGTTACATGGAAGGGAAGGAAGATCTCTGTTTAGCAAATAATGTCATTTGATTCGAATGTCTTCTGGTGCAACTGAATAATGGATGACCTTCCTTTCCTTACAAAAATTTAAATATATCGCAGGTGATGTTACTATCGTCAGCTTCATTGGAAGATTTATATCATAAATCATGTGGTTTGGCTGAAGACCCACCAGATGTTCAAGAAGCTTTCCAGCATCCCACTAGACTCCTTCAATTTCTTGTTGGAGTCCGTGGAAAAAATGAACCAATGGCAATAGGTGGTACATGGTCGCCATCGCTTGATGGTGCTGACCCTGCAGGTGACCCCCAGGTTCTGATTAATACGGCTATTAGAACTACTAAAGCTTTAACTGGCATAGATTTATCTAGCTGTACAAAATGGTAAGTGTATATGATATTTTTTCTCACAACTCTTAACTTTAGGGCATTTAGATGTAAGTAGAGGTATGTTTGATTTAAGATTATTGCTGTTGTGTACATCTTAATAGATTGTTCGAACTAACAAACAAAGATTTTATCAATTATTTCAAATATAGGTTGAAAAGAAAAGAGTTTCATATTACAATTACGTAAAAATATTTCTTGAGCATGAAATTTAAAAGTGTGCCATATGTAGAATTAGAATTGGTCAGCCATTTATTTGAAAAGTTACAAATAAATCTAACTACCTTATTGGTAACTATTATTTAGTTTTAAGTTTTCATATTAGTTTTATACTCTTTGAACTAATACGATAATACTCTTTTTAAAATGTTTTCTTTTTTTTTTATTTCATCATTAATGGTTTAGGACTTTTCCCGTTTTGCTTTACATTCTTTATTTCAAATATTCTGTGTACATTTTACAAATGTCTAATTCCAAATTTGTAATATTTATTGTATAAAAATTTATCTTTGGACTATATATTGTCTTCTTCCCCCCTTACTTTATACACAGGTATCGGTTTGCAGAGATCTGTTACTTGCGACCTGCTGGTTCCCACAAGGGACGTCAATTAGATGACAGAGTTGAAACGGTGGTAATTTTCATGCCAGATGTGTGGATGTGTACCCCATCTCGTATAGAGTGGGAGGAATTACAGTCAGCCTACTCCAAGCAGCTTCAGACTAAAATAGCCAGTAGTCCCGATCCAAAGGACCCAGGCACACAGGCACTGCTAATAATTTGATTTCTTTTTTCCACAGTGGTTTTTATATGAAACATAATTCTTTTGTCTCCATTCATAGTTCTTAAAAACTTATCATGAAATTTACCTTATTGATTTTAATTACACAGAAGTGACATCAAGTTATAAATATGACATTTTTAATCTGTACGTTACCGTAAGTGAGGAAAAATTCAGTAGCTATGTATGATTTACATATTTATATATTCACTAAACAATGCTAAAATATATCATATTGATAAACCTATCAAAACATCAATGATAGATAATCTCCCAGCTTGGATTTAACTTGGGTTGAATAAAATATGTTCCAGCAAATGATTTTGGCAAGATTATAGGTGACCCAAGCTTATTTTGACTATATGCAAATGAAACGTATGTAAAGTATACTGAATGTTTACAATTACTTTCCAATCTATCATATCTTTGTAAATACTCAATGGAATCTGCCTGTTTTTAGATTGATATAATATCTTTCAAAGATTCTGCTTTCACAATATTGTAGTTTGCAAGAAAATTAAATTGTAATAGGAATATACACTTAGTAAGGTCATTGACACAACATAGCTCACACCTCGAATGAAAGGCGCAAAGAAAATAACTAGTTTAAAAAGCAAGGGATTTAATTGATTCAGTATTTAACAAATAAAAATGTGAAAAACTTAAATTGCTAATTTGATAATCACTGGTACCGTATATATCCTGTTGTTATAATTTCATGAAAATACTTGTTGTCACTCAGTAATTCATTCTGATTTATTTTAATTTAGATGAATAACATTTGAAATTTTAATGACACGAGAATTATGTTTTGTTATTGTAAAAAGGTGTGTTGGGGTTTATGAACCAGACCTCATGGACAAGACCTTTCTTCCTTTGTAGTTTTCTAACTCAATTTATCAGATTAGACTACCTAAATCAGACACCAAATTATAAGGAATGATTAAAGAATAAACAAAAGGGCATGTCTAAAGACCATGAGGCAATGGAATGAGTGTTTGTATGTCTTATTATTTTGTTTCAGGGTTGTCTGAAGGTATGTTAGATATATTATATATATATCAAGTATATATAGGTCATGATGGCAGACGTTTATTTATTACATCTTGTTTAAGAGAGATTATATGTAATGTCTACACATCTGTCCAAGTTTAATATTAAGGTACATAATGTGAATGATATTAATACATGCTTTTTTTTTCTCTATTTGTGTGTGTGGCTATAGGAAGAAGAAGACATGGAAACAGAAACAAGTGGCGAGAAAAAAGAACCAACACATTTCTCTGAATTGGATCCTAAATCCATGAAAGTAAGAACTTATTAAAATACATTTAGTCCACTCATGAATGGACATTTTAATTTTTGAAGTCCTTTTAGGTGTTCGAGTGGTCTAATTACATGGGTGCTCTTAAGATCATAAGGTCTGCCATTGTGTCAAATGGTTTCAATCCCAATTCTGCTGGGTTTGCCCTGGATCCTCAGGTTTTATCCCACTACTAAAGACATTCAAATTATTGAAATAAAATTGTACAATATTTTAGTCCCATGATGACCTAATTTGTATTGATTAGGCGTTAATCCCCATTTCTGTCACTCACCCTTTGTAATATAAAGAATACTAAGTTAATCAAAAAATATATCCATACAGTATTCCATGGGGGAATTTTTTCGTGAACAATGGCACTACGGCCTAGTCTTTTATAGAATTACAACTGGCAAGGTATCTATTACTGATGAACTTTCTCGGCCAATGCAGGGATCGAACACCCGACCTCCAGGCTAGCGAACCAACGCCTTATCCACTTAGTCACCGTGACCCCCCTCGGTGAAGAGAGTGTAAGGTAAAAGGAAAGGAAGCTGTGAGAAGTGTTAATCAAATATTTATTATATTGTTCGATAGATTGTGGATTTGAGACAAGAATTAGAAGCAAGAAGTTTGAGTGCTAAAGGTTTAAAGTCTCAGTTAATAGCTAGATTAACAAAAACATTGAAAGGTGAACAAGAAGCAGAAGAAGAAGAAATAAAACAAGAACAGGTAAAATATATGATAATTTCATTACAAGTCTTGTAGATTATTTATTTCAAATATTGGAAATAAAACCTTAAAGATACATTATGTAAGATTTAGATAACGAACTATCCATTCTTATTATAATAGTTAGAAAGTAGATAATGTAAAATGAATAATTTGAAAATTTCATTCAAATTACTCTATTGCAAGCAAAGATATTATTAGCCTTTGATGGTTTGACAGACGTGTGCAATAATTTCAACCACCGACCTGGTTGATCGAAGCTAAGTCTCGTTCCTCCATATTTGATTAAATCAAAGTATCGCTGAACCGTTTCAGTCTAATTAATATCGGAGAAATCTGATGCCATCAAGGGTTGATTAAGGCCTGGATCAGTTAATTAATGTCTAATTAATACTTTAGAAAACATTTCAGGCCTAAAGAAAGACCTGCAATAGGCAGATTTAGCTCTTGTATAATGCATGTTTAAAGAACTGTTTTAATTTAAAGCTAAAGCAATCAAATATATGTTTCTAGGAAAAGGAGAAAGAAAAACCAGTTGATCCAGAAATATTAGAAGCTATAGCTAAAGAAGAGGCAGTCAAGAAAGAGGTATTGATTTGTTTGATTATCAACACTGATGAAGAGATAAATTTATTATAATAATGTTCTAACAAATGAAGGGATGTTGATTTTGCAGAAGAGCAATCTCAGATTAAAACTGGTTACTTCTGTGTAAAAGACCCTTATGAGACCTTTACCCTAGATCTAGCTTTGGTACTTTTCCAAAAACAAATACTAACTTTCAGTTTCTTTGTAGACAACCATGTCTACATAACTGCCCAAGTTCAATTACAATTTTATACATTTCCTTTATCAGAGGTTATATAACTCATTTTAGCAAATTAATAAAGCAATTATTTCCGAAAGGCTCAATAATGGAGCTATTTCTCACATTTTTACTTTAGATTTTCATTCTTAAACTCACTTTCATCTATGGATACCCTGCTTCTTTAAACACTAATAATAATAGGGTTGAAGATTTACAATATTACAAATGTTTATGTTTTAGCAAGAAGAAGAACAGAAGAAAAAAGATAAGAAAGAGAAAGCATTATTAGAAAAGAAATATGTCATGCCTGATACACCATGTTTATTAGTACACCCCCATCCAACAGCTAAAGGTGGTAAATTTGATTGTTCTGTAATGTCTTTAAGTGTTCTATTAGATTATAGACCAGAAGATAATAAAGAACATATTTTTGAGGTTAGTATTATACATAATATCTCATTGTTGCGATTAAAATAAACAGTTTCAGTGTTGTCTGTGAGAAGTTATAACTTTCCACCAATAGAACAGCTGTGACATCATATTAGTCCTTCTGCTTATAGTATAGACTAGAATATGAGCAGAAGGACTAAAATGACATAACAGCTGTTTTATACACTTAGAACGGCGCAAATCACTAACGTTGAAATTTACCTGTGGCAGGTAACATTAAAATTAGGGATGGAAGGATATGTTGACATAATTACTTGAATTATTTTTTAAAAATATGAAACTTTTCAGGTGAGCTTTAAAGTTTAAAGACATAAAGTTTAAATTTAAAATGGCAGTCTTGTGGGATAATTAATTTATGTGAATCGTGTTAATACAGGTTTCCCTCTTTGCTGAGATGTTTAATGAAATGTTGATGAGAGATTTTGGATTTCAAATATTTTTGGGATTGATGAAAGCACCAGCTAAGAAGGAAGAAAAAGAGGAGAAGAAGGATAAAGAAGAGGGTAAGAAGGATGAGAAAAGAGATAAAGATGAAAAAAAGGATAAAGATGAAAAAAAGGATAAAGATGAAAAGAAGGATAAGGATGAAAAGAAGGATAAAGATGACAAAGAAAAGGTAATTAGAAAATTTATTAAGAATTTAGCAAAGACAGATGTCAATTTTCATTTTTATCATGCAGTGTTAGCTGAGATCAGTCCAATTAAAATACAAATCTATATTTCATTTTTTTATATAATATACTACAGTGGACTCTGTCAAATCCGACATTGTACGGGATCGTTACAATATGTCGGATGTCACAGAGATCCAGAATACCCAGTTTCGTCAAAACCGGAAATATTGTAACTTGGTCGCACGCTTGTGTTTGCTAACACATGTTCATTGATAATCTTCCGTTCTATGTCAAGGTCGTCGTCATACCGTTCGGTGAGATCCGTCGTAGGGTGAATTAACAATAGGCTGAAGTGAGCAGACGTTACGTTTTCAGCGGCCGTTTTTTGACCTTGACACTCACCGGCGAAAGCTCATTTCAGCTCAACGTGGACAAACTAACGTTATTGGGTTCAATCGGCATGCGCAACGAATGTTTCTAGCAGGTGCCAGGAATATTTGTACGACCGAATTTATGGGGAAAATTCGTAGATATCCTTGAGTATTTGTCACAATTACTGTCTTATAAGAGATTATAAATTATCAAGGTAATCAACAAAGACCTACACGATAGCGAGTTTTAATCTTACCGATAATTGATTGGTGATTGCTTGTTAATCTTTTGTGGCTTCACAACCATCAAGTTTTAATCTAACTAACGGACAATTGGGGGGGTTGGGATGGCCTAGTAGTCTAGAGTGCCGCGCTTCGACCTCTAGCTGGCCGGTCACCTCTGGCTTGCGGCTGTGGTTTCGAGCCCTGGTGTGAGTGTATGTGGCATGGAGATAGGGGCGCCTTCTCAACCTCGTGGGTTTCCTCCGGGCACTCCGGTTTCCTCCCACTGCTAAAGACCCCTACGCGCAAGCGAATTATTGAAATAAAATGAAACCATATGTTAGTCCCAAAATGACCTAGTTTGTGTCGAGTGGACGTTAAACCCCATTTCTCTCTCTCTCTCTAACGGACAATTGAATGGCAATTGCTTGACACCTACCGAATTAAGGCCGGATTATACGGTGACGATTCAATGGAAATTATGTGATGGGATGGCTGATTGATGTCGTAATCCGGAAGATACAGAGTCCGGATTTACCAGAAATGTTTTGGCTGAAGTAATAAGGAAATAAATCGGGACATTAAAATCATGTCGGATGTGACAGAGATCCGGATTTATCAGAGATCGGATGTGACAGAGTTCACTGTATATGTAGATCTGGCAGGTTGTACTGGAAGGTTGCCTCGGGTCATGGTTGACCAACAGTTCCGTGCATTGCACGCTAAGAACTCGCCATAACAGACTTTTTCATTGGCTAATCCCCCACTCTTCCAGATCATAGTGTATTAAAAACAAGTAAAACAAAATTTTGAACTATACGAAATGATATAGGATATGTGCTTTAATTCAATTTTTTTTTATGAACAATATTTCTTATTCAGGTTGTCTGAATGGGATTGGTGAGACGCTTAGCCTATGTGAAACCCCTCTGATAAAGTTTTTTCAAGAATGACACATGAGAATAATAAATATATTGCTTATCAAATGTTTATAGCAACTATAAATAAACTAGTATGTAAACTATTGTTAACCAGTTGTCTGTTTACAGTAATTATTTATAATATATATTATTTATATTAGGATGGAGAAAAAAATAAAGAAGAAGAAAAAAGTGAAGATATGGAAGAAGATGAGGTAGTTTATTTTTGTTCATTTCTATTCATTTCTCAAGTATGACAGTATGACGTCACACCTTCCCACCATGCCAACTAATGTAAATCTATACTGTGGACTCACTATATGGAGGTGACTGAAGGGTTATTTCTGCTTTCAAAAAATCTAATGCTTCTAGGGAAAGATAACTATGGTTGATTTTCTCAGTGGGAAAATCTTTGAAGGACTCTGATATATCTTCTTTGAGTGGCATTTAACAATTGATACAAGTAATAAACATTAAACTATAATATGGAACACAATAACAAAACACCTCTTTAATTAAAACAGTAATTGTGGAACACAATAACAAAACATCTCTTTAATTAAAACAGTAATTGTGTTCCATATTATGGTTTTGTGATTATTACTTGTGATATAGTTTCATTTATGTAATGAACAGCCTTGTCAGGGGTGGATCCAGAGGTGGGGTTTCGGGGGTCCGACCCCCCCCCCCCCGCTCAGCTACATGAAAAAAAATAATGCCTTGCATCAATGAAATTACATCACAAAGTGATCCTACATCAGTATAACAAGCCAATAGTGAGGCTGATGTCCCCCGCCGAAATCCCAATATAAATAGACGACACATATGAATTAATTTCACATTTATTTTTTTCAAACGTATCGAGCAATCGAACTGTACACGAAGTGTCATCCAAAAGTGTTTTATAAAGAAAAATGCTAAAACCGACGAGAAAAATGAAAATGTATCCTAGTTAGGGGGGCCCTAAAGGCAGACAAAAGGGGCCCCACGCTTGACAAAAGGGCCCCTCTGGCCAAGGGAAAGGGCCCTCGTGTCTGAGTCAATCGTTTCTATACACTGTTACTGTCGAATCCATTACTGAATTTGAATGCAGTCATTGTATTGGCATAAAAATCACCACTCAAGATGAACCGAAGTTATCTTGTCCCAAAGTATCAACCAATCAAATTGCTTATCTCTGCCTACCCTAAGCAGAAAATGCTCATCTTCGAACTCCATCGTTCTCTTGTCCCAAAGTATCAACCAATCAAATTGCTTATCTCTGCCTACCCTAAGCAGAAAATGCTCATCTTCGAACTCCATCAAGGCATTGACCTAATACGCATACACACCAATTTTGAACACTTTAACTCAATCAGAAGGAGAGTTATTATGTTCCAAAGTCTCGGCAAATCAAATTGCTTATCGCTCTGCTTACCCTGAGCAGAAAATGCTCATTATCGATCTTAGTCAAGGCATTACTGTAATGAAACTATACACCAAGTTTCATTACGCTCAGTTAATTAGAACTAAAGTTATCGTGTTCCATAGCATCAACCAATCAAATTGCTTATCTCTGCTTACCCTAAGCAGAAAATGCTCATCTTCGAACTCCATCAAGGCATTGACCTAATCAGCATATACACCAAGTTTGAACATTTTAACTCAATTAGAAGGAGAGTTATTGTGTTCCAAATTCTCGACCAATCAAATTGTGTATCGCTCTGCTTACCCTGAGCAGAAAATGCTCATTATCAAACTTAGTCAAGGTATTACTGTAATGAAACGATACACCAAGTTTCATCACTCTCACTTAATTAGAACTAAAGTTATCGTGTCCCAAAGCATCAACCAATCAAATTGCTTATCTCTGCTTACCCTAAGCGGAAAATGCTCATCTTCGAACTCCATCAAGGCATTGACCTAATAAACACATACACCAAGTTTGAATATTCTAGCTCAATTAGGAAGAGAGTTATTGTGTCCCAAAGTGTGACGGACAGACAGACAGATGGACGAACCCATTTTAATAGTCCCCAAACTTTCTTCGAAAGGCGGGGGACAAAAATGATTTCTCTGTTTAAAAAGCTCAATTTGTGTGTATACCTATGTAATTTAGAGACGATGATGGCAGATTTCCGTAACAGAAACCTGGCAAACCCCCTCCTGCAAAAATTCCTGGATCCACCCCTGCTTGTGTCAGATTCTTTACTTCTTAGAGAAATGTGATCAACTATATATAAACTATGGATATTTTTATTTCAATAGGGTGGTGATAAAGATGAAGATGGAAAGAAAGACAAGGGTTTGTTAATAAATAAATACTTTATCACTTTTAATTCATTGAAGTTTTTGGCAATTTACCAAGCGGTTGTCTTCAACTAATGGTTTCAGGTCCTAAAATCAAGTTACAACTATACATTAGATATAGATCAAGTAGTGATGAGTGTTACAGACAAGTTTTATAATTAAAATATTTATTCCGACTTTCTGAAAAAGATTGAGGAATAGGCCAAATTCTTATGAAACGCTGCTATCGGGACTAGATGAGGTAACAAATGAGCGAGTATCAGGACATAATCAGTTGATAAAATGGATATTTATATTGGGACAAGATGGAATTTAATAATTAGTTATATCAGGACTAGTTGAGATTATTAACAGAGTATTTATGTCTGAAAGGACTAGTCGAGAATATTAAATGAAAATATGAGGACTAAGTGACGTTTATGAATAAGTATTCATATTAAGATTGAATAAGTATTTATGTCAGGATTTTATGAAGTCATTGAATCGGGTTATTATAGGAGTATTTGTATCATCACGATATGGAAGTTATTATATGAGAATTGTTATTTTAGATAAGAAAGACAAGAAAAAAGAAAAGAAGAAATATATAACAACAGATCCTGGTTTATTGTTATCATTTGTTTATTATGATCAGAATCATACTGGTTATTTACTAGATAAAGATCTAGAAGAAATATTTACAACAATTGGTTTACAGTTATCTAGAGCTCAGGTAAATATAGATTTTTGATGCAATACTGATACTATATTCAACAAATTCAAAGTCAAAATCTTTCTTTTAACCCAATGTACAAAGATTTTGAAATGGATACAGTTTAATCTTTAAAGAATTAAAATAAGACAATTGTTGATGGGTTGAATGGCCGCATGATTAGCACATGCGTACTGTATAATAAAGCCTGTCATCTGTCTAACCTCATGGGTTTTCTCCGGGTCCTCTGGATTCCTCCCACTTCTAGTCCCTAAATGACCTAGTTTGTAGCCACGATGACCTAGTGCCACGTTTCTCAACCTGGGGTGAATTCACCCCCAAGGGGGGAATGGCTCGCGTCCAGGGGGTGAATGACCACACTCCCAGTAACTTCAAATATGATCATATAAAGGTTGTGCAGTTGAGATTAGCACTCTCAAACACTGTCCCGAGAATAAAAAAAATCGTTTGTGACAGGAGCAAATTTCGCACTGAACTGGAAACAACGTATTTTCATTAAAATATAAATTTGGTGATATTGAATCTCACCTTCGATCCGTATTCATTCCATATTCAATGTCAATGTGGTCATGGGGTGCGTATGAAACGCCTGAAGAGTGCCTGAAATGGCTGGAAATCACATTTTCGGGCTCCAATTTCTTAAAAATTTCCTGGGGAGGGGGGGGCGGCCACGGCTCCGCGATCAGTAACCTCCTCAAAACTCTGGGGGTAAATGGGTTGGTTGAGAATTCATTTAGGGGTGAGCGGTGAGAAAAGGTTGAGAAACGTGGACCTAGTGTGTTCTCCCTCTCTCTTTTTCTCACAAATGCTGTTTGGAGCCGTGCTACCCGTTAACTGATTATCTAGGAAAATTTAAAGACACTAATATATTGTTAAAAGTAGTCAATGTGTAATATTTATAAATTTCTGAGCTATATTTTTGTTCTTGTAGATAAAGAAGATTGTACAGAGAGTTGTAACTAGAGATATGTTTAATTATCGTAAAATAACTGATGCCATTGAAGGAGAGAAGAAAGATTTAACAGTTATAGATGAAATAGAAGAAACCAAACTAGCTCAGGGTATGTGCAAATTTAACAAATATGTGAACTGGTAAACAAAATAACCTTTGTAATATACAGTTCATTGCAATATATAAACTCATGTGTTTATTTAATGTCTGCTTCCTCAGAAGTGATATTGCCATAATGAAACCATTAAGACTTGACTCTATTAATGTTTTTTTTTTTTTTGATGAATATAGAATTATAGTTAAAAAATGTGTATTTTGTTTTGTAGGTAACATGGATTTATTAAAACTAAGTCATAAGTCATTAAAGTGTGGTGAAGAGATGAAAGAAACCACAGAAAGTCAAATGGAAGTCACTACTAATATTATACAATATAAAGGTTCTATGATAAATATAGACAGTCTACTAGAAAAATTAGATAAAAGTGAAAAGGACAGGATAAGTATGGAGAAGAAAATGCAAGATATAGAAATTGAAATAGGTAAGAAATGTTTGGTTACTTGGGATTATAGTAGATTTTGATTAATATAGAATACTAATCTCAGAGATAACTTTACCCTTTGTTTTTCTTTGGTAAAACTCACCGGCCATTAATCAGCGTGAAAGTGGTTCCTAAGCTCAACCCCCAAGTGACTTTTGATCTACAGTCTTTTTTAAAATGAAAAGATGCCCATGTCTCGACAATTAGGCATCGGTTCATTGCATGAGTAACATATAAATCATCCTTGGAACATTTTCCATATCTTGATGTAAAAGTTTCTTTCAAAAACAGCTGATTTGATAATTTACCAGAAACTATTTATAGCACACAATTTGAGTGATACGGCTAAATACGTGAAATTTTTGAAGACATTCGAGTTTAAGCTGCCCTCTTGGATCTTTGTGCAGCAATGGACGGAAGGATACATCACATGACATTCAAAATGGCCGGCAAGTTTTACCACAAATAAATGATGGGTAACTTATCTCTGGGGTAAAGATTGATAGAATACTTTGTTGTGGGATAAGGTTATTAAAATAATTTCATGCTGTAAAACGGTTGCTATAGATATAGACTTGCTTCCATTGAAAAGATAATCTGGTTAGTTATACCTTTATCTTAAATAGTGTATTTCCATCCAGAATCATCTTCATCTTTTGTCATTAACTAGCCAAATCAAATCTGAAAAAGTTTGCAAAATTGTTTTACTTCACACCTTCATGTTATAGTAAAAATTATTTTTCAGGTACAGTGAAAGGAACACTTAAAGAAACAGAACAAGGCAAAACCAATTTATCATCAGAATTACAGAATGTCAGAGATGAAATGACTCAAATGAAGTCTTTACAAACTCGTGTTGAAACGCAAAACAAGAAATATCGTCAAGTACTACTCAATAGTAAAGATGTCTTATCAAAAACTCTTTCAACTGTTAGTAATTGTTTATCGGAGGAAGACAAGCTACATTCAGAAATAAAATATGAAAATGTTAAAACAGAAGGTTTATCTAATTAATATGTGTGCTATTTATGAACTTTTTTAACTCCTATTGATAAGAGTTGTTATTCCTGGGTTATATGGTATATTTTCAATACTTTATACATTTAGAGAAATTATTTTTTCATTACATCAAGTTGTATATAAAAATTGAATATTACTGTATATGTGAGTACCAAATATAGAATTGTAATTGAATGGCAGAGAAGCCGGTTCTGTCACAGTTTTAGCAATCGCCATAACAAATTTTATGTACGCAGAATGGTGACCCGTATAATTGATAGGCATGGTTATCAAGAATAGTAGTGATTTGGGGAATTTTAGGAATATATACTACTACTTGTCGGTTTTGTCACCCATTAGTCATTAGAAGTACTGATATGTGTACTCAGTTGTTCTATTCCTGTAATTCAGAAAATAAAAATTAAGTTCCATTCATTCATTAAAATTAGACTATACAGCCATTTATGTAATTAAGACTACAGTAAGGTCAAACACTTGACCCAACATCCAGCAGATGTTCTGCAATAGGCAAGAATATTATCCAGTCACAAAGAATACAATTAACTTTCAAACAGAACACAGAATTTATAAAAAGTGTAAACAATCAAAATTTAAACGAGGGACATAATAAAATTCTTTAAACGAGGGACATAATAAAATTCAAATTTTAATTATAAAATTTTAACTACCGGTAAAGCAAAGAAATAATTTCTTGCTTGATCTTAAATCAAATATTGACAAATCAAAACGTCTCTCACAACTTAGTTGTTGATTATATATCCTTATAAAATCCTTGTAAAAAGTTACAATGAATTGTAAAAGTCAGATTACCATTGTAAATTATTCACCATATGCATTTAATATTCTGTCTCAATTTAAAATTGTGTTCACCATTTAGTATGTAAATAAGGTGAATTACCCATTTATTTTGTGATAATTCAAATCTTAGTGTTGTTTTTAACTTGCAAAATGAAAGCAATGAATGTTAAAACTTGTAATTTTGAAATATTTTTTGCTTCATGACAGCATTGCACTTACTCTTCTTCAAATTCCAGCTATGAGGTTTTGGGCAGGGTTTTTAAGAATACTACCAATGTGTATAGTAGATTTACATTCTATGTCTTGGCGGGAGGGAGCCACAATGGCTCAGTGAGTAAGGCACTGGTTCACTTACCATAGATGACCAGGTTCAGTCATTGTGTTGACCAATAAAGTTTCTCTGGATAATTCAGTATGGTTTTCCTGTAATAGTGTTGCAAGAAGTCGAGTCAGTGCATTTTGGCATGTACTTGACAATTGAAGTTAGATGAAAGGGTAGTCCTGAGGAAACGGTAATGTCCGAGCAAAATTCCCTCATAGCACAGGCCGATTGGTACAGAAAAATAGGACATTAACACCATTTCATTTGTGTCTTGGTGAACTAAACTGACATGTACTTGTCAACCCCTTCATATTAATGAAGTAAACCTACAACTTGTTAAAAATATTTTACTGATAGCATTTATGTTATTTTAAGAATGCAGCATTATGTAAATTTTCTTCAAATTAAATCACGTCACCATATGAATACTGAATACATTATAAATACCATGTATATATTACTCGTCATTCATTTATCATTTTATATAAACATCTATTTGTCTGTTTATTTCTGGTATTTGTTGGAATATATGCTGTTATGCTGTGTAAATGAATCTGTTTCTTGATTGATTTGAAAAAAAAGGATCTATTAAATACCAGGTTGTCATCGTTTATTTATAATGATGCCCTTATTCTTAGGGTAAATGAATGCCCACCCATATAAATGAAATATTTCTTGTCTGTTAGAATCACTATTTGTCTGTAAAACTAAAGCATGCCCGGCGGCGGCAATATATAGTGGTTCCACCTTTTCTTCCTGATAGCTCTTGCAAAGTTACGTTATACATGTCACTTGGTATTAACAAGCATTAGTTAGATATGCGTAATGTAAAGCCTACCAAATGATGACTTGTAGAATTATCGTTTCTGACAAACTTGAATACTTGGGGGGGATGGGATAGGGTTCAATTTGAGAGAGCTAATACAAACATCAAGTTATTTTAGGAACCAAGAAATAGTAACGTAAAATAGTATAGGTTATTAGGTTACACACAAACATTGACATAAATCTATCATCTCCATGGAACAAAACTCTGCTAGGGACCCATACACGCAAGGATATTATTAAAATAAAGTTCAAATGACCTAATTTGTATCTGGTGGACGTTAAACCCCATTTGTCTGACCATGAAGTATTAAATGGTTGCATTAATCAATCGTGTTCTAAAGCTTGCTAAATCCATGCAGAACAGAATTGTGGGATTGTTTATTAGGCCACGTTGATGATTAAATATTTCGACCACAAATCCAGAGATAGCTACTACTTTATAAGTCGGTGGTGTGCAGAGATGGATTGGCGACCCGGGCATCTTTCGCTGGTATGAATATGGATCTGTGTTTTAATAAACGCAACCAGAGAAAAGAGCCCGATAATGAATAAAAGGTTTCTATATATTTAAGACGCACCTCCTTGTTGCACCCATGCATAAACACACCACTACACGCCTCGGTTTAAAGTGAAAGCGATGGGCAGAAACGTTTTCAATGGAATTGTTTTAAAGTTTCTGGCGGGACGAAATTGTGTTTCAAGCACTTTCATTTTCCTCTAGTCGTGGGGATTGAGGAGGGGGGGGGGCGTCAAGAGTGAAATAACCAAGAGTCTCTTCAATCTGCCGAATGAGTTTTCTGTTGGGTGTAAATCTAGATGGACGTTGATTATTTAACTTCAGACAGATGAACTCTCCATCGGTTCATGTTCCCCGGGATTTTCCAGTGTGGTTTTCTCTTGTCAGAGATGCAGGGCGGGGGGGGGGGGGTGCGTTTAATCGTTCATGTGGTACGATAATCTAAAGCACCGCGTACATTTTGGCGTTCGCGTAAAAGAACCTTTGACTTGAAATTCAATTGCTGTCTGGGTAATTCATCTCTCATTGCACACTGTTTGGCGTATGTCGTTTTCATTATCCCGGTTAGTGTAGAAAAGTAGGACGTTAATCTCCATTTCATTCAGTCATAGGTCACGTGCCTTCATAAAAAAAAAATAAATCAGTTATATCATGTGTAACAATTAAATTATTTATTTTAACAGTTAAAAAATAAAACAAAACAAATAATTAGAGTTCGAACCATCTTGACTAGGTTGCAATGTCTCAAGATATCTGGTATGTATAGAATATGTAACAAATAAGTACTTTACAAAAAAAACAATAGTAAGTTATAGACTGTAAAAAAAAATGAAGGGGTGGGAGGTGGTCTTAATAATGCATGACCTTTATTACTTTAGAAATTGCATGACACGACTTATAATCCTTGAATGAATATGTCTATATTATTGTTGGAGTATGTAGCACTATTATAAATTATCCAAACATTAGCACCATACATAAGTTTACAAATATATCTTTACGAAACAACAATAGCATAGAATTCAGATTGAGTTTCTAATAAATACGCTCACAATATATATTATTAATAAGTTTCAATAAATAAATATATATATAAATAAATGTTGTCGATTCTTGTGTAACAATACACACACAGAGAGAACTTTACGAATATCACAAAAATACAGAGGAAAATGATGGTAGCGTATCATTTGACTGCATTTCTGGCGACACGGCGTCTGGACTACTGGGATATGTAGACTGTGTTTGCTGTGGGTCTACTATTTGAGAAATCGATGCCGTTAAATCGTCATTGGAAACAACAAATGAAAATGTGCTTTCAGAAGCAGATGCTGTGTCTGTTGAGGATTCACTATCAGCGGAATAAGAGGAATCTGTTTGCGACATGGAACCTTCACTGCAGCTTGAAATTGAATTGTTCTCAATTTCAGCAAAAATGTCGTCAAATACATCAGCACTAAAGCTATCATCGTCAAGAATTGGCGAAAATCTTTCATTTCTGCATTCCCAATCTGGAAAAGATGATATGTTTGAACCATCACATGTCACCTTGACTCCAGTTGCATTTTCAATAACATGGCCCAAATTTTGGACGGTAGGGTATGATGGTGTGTTTGCAACTTGCAAAAAATGTTCTGGATAAAAATATTCGGATGGAGGGCTGTAATCCCAAGCAGACGGCTGTTGTGGGTCAACCATGCAACTAGAGTATTGATACTGTTGTGTCTGGTCATCTGTACAAAATATGTCATAACTCTGGGGTCTGTTTTCTCTTGGGCTTCCGAAACCCGGAATATATTCGTTGAGAAATTGCTCACATGACTGTATATCCAAATCTACATCATTGTCGTAACAAACTTCTGGTTGGGAATTTATTCCTAAAAGAGCACTCCGTTTATCACCGAAGCATACCGGAGCTGCATTCAGCATTGATGTTGAATACATGTGCTGTATTGAATACTGCTGAACGAGATATTGTCGTTTTTTTCTAAGAGATTTTTCGGTAACCTCAGATTTTTTCTTGAATCTTCGACGACGTGTGTAGTTCTGTTCCTTCGTTGCTTTTTTACACGACGTTGTTGAACTCCGCAAAACCGACTGAACAGATGACGTCACTGTTTTAACAAAATTTACCAATGTTTCTGGGCTTTCTTCTTCCATTTCGATTCCTGGAAAATATTGGATTAAATTATATTTAGACATCATAAGACTTTTAGACCGTTCGAAATCCGGAAAATATTAATTTTGCCTACATGTTTGCTCTACAAACACATATTAACTCCAGAACTAACATCATAATTTTTTTTTTAAATCGTTTAATCATAAAGAAAGGAAATGCGCTTAACATCTCATCAAAACAATACTTCGATTGAAACTAACCTACGTTTATTAACTGTAATGATCACTTGTAGCCTGGTAACAAATGTAATTTTACCCATGTTGCGAAATTTTCGTCCACTTTTAGTCGAATTTTAACTTTCAATGGGGTATTCTTGCGTACATATAAAATACACCTTTGACAGTTTAAATTGAAGATCGGAGTAGGCGGCAGTGCTGCTGTCCGGGCAAAAATTCCCTCATTTATGGCGTATGCTCGTCTTCATTATCTTGGTTGGACAAAACGTCCATCTATCGCACTGCGTGCATTGCGATTGTCCGTTTTCATTAGGGGTCACGGTCACGGTGGCTAAATGAGTAAGACGCTGGCTCGCTAGCCTGGGGGTCGGGCATTCGATCCCTGCATTGGTCGAGAAAGTTCATCCAGATTTTCCGGTTTGATATCCCCGTGTTGCAGTGATCCAGAACGGAGGGAAGGACCGGACAAGGACAACTGTCTAGTCGTTCGGATGGCATTAAAAACCGAGGTCCTATGTACACATTGTCGTGCACGTAAAAGATCCATTGACAGTGGGAATTCGATAATAAGAGTAAGCCGTATAGTGTCGCCGTCTGATCAAAATTTCCCTCATAACACACTGTATGGCGTATGCCCATCTTCATTAGCCACGTTCGGAGCAGAACAGTAGGACATTAAACTCCATTTAATTTCATTTCCGTTATCATTAGCCAAGCCTTATTTCAATAAGTTTAAATTCTTTGACATTTAAACTATGAACAACAAAGAATAAGTCGTGCAACTCTAGTTCAAACTGAATGATGCGTCACAATAATTCGATAAAACATGTATTAATTTGATAGAGCCTACATAATGTTTTTTTTTAAATTTTAGATATCCGAATAATGATTTTACAACTTTTCATATTTTTTAAACAAATGATTTGTATCTCAGTTTTCGTTTCAAAATATCATATATGTAGGCCTATGACCATTTTTACTTACAAATAGCATTATATGCAGGCCTTTGGCCATTTTACAAAATAATGCTTCTGATGTTTGAAAGTCTAAACTCCGATATTGTTGTGTTTAAGCGTTTGAGTTGTCAGTTGACCTTTGTCAGGGATATGATTGTTTAAGACCAAATTAATCCTTTGATTCGTGGTTATTGTACTCGCTACGTCTCGCTTCACCTGGCTTCTGTTTTAACTCATGCACGTGCACACCGAAATTTATTATTTACCAACATAAAGTTTAAAGGTAACAATTTGTATCCTAAATAAACACATGGTTTTGAAAATTAATAGAAGTATCTTTCAATTATTTGGAATAAAATAATGTTATATAAATATAAACGTATTTGGCAATTGATCTCCGAATTCCGGTGACGTAATGCCATAATGGAATATCAAGAGTGTTGATCTTATAAGCATTTTAAAAAAAAACATATTCGAAAGTCAAGTCATATAGTTGATTTAATCAAATATTTTAATACCTAAAACATTAAAAGGGTCGTTAATTTTTATATATAGGTGTATTTAAAAATATATATATATACATTAGATCTATATGTTCACGACAATTAAAAAAAAAATCCTTATAGTGCGGACTTACCTGATGGAGCTATCTTGGGTGTAATGGTATTTCCAGATGACAAGACTAATATGATGTACGTTTTCGTTTGTTCGTTTCTGGAGTTTAACGTAGACAAGATGTACGTTTCAACGATACCTTATTTTATATGAAGTTTGGTAATTGGAGGTAATTTTTGATACGTTTATAAAGCAAGTGATAATCACGTCAACGCTTGGGCGCGTTAGGTTGGGTATTTTGTTTTTCACACTTCGTCTAAAAACAAACGACTATTGAATTAGTGAATGTGTCTTGTCGCGCGTTCTTTTTTTAAACGTTAAGTACTTGACAGCGGATTCAATCAGATCAATTAGCCACCGGAACAAGAACGGCATGGTCCGACAGGTGAGGTGAAACATCAAAAACCACCCCCGTCACTTGCCCATCAATGTTTGTCCAATACAACAGTTTCTGCTTTTTATTTGTCGATTCTGAAAAGTTCAAAGAAAATTTCCAGATGGGTTTTAGTCCCTTTACATGAGACTATTTACACTTGTATTGTCGTCGCCCCTTTCGACGGCCCGGTCCCATCCGTCAACTGTCCACAATTTCTTGTGAACCCCTTTCAGGCTACATCCTAGTATCTTATCGTTTCAAAATTCACATACATTTTAGAGGGATGAAGAAACCTTGTGAATGACAAAAGTTGTTATCCGACATGCTTGAAATTAGAGATCCACGCTAGCTCATTCAGTGTGGTGCTGTCCCAGTCTCGTCAGGTCCGGACCCAGAATTTTGTCGAGGGGAAAAGGGTAATACGTTGCAACTTTGGATTGTTTGGGGGGAAACAATGTGAAAATCATGTTTATATCATTTATTAAAGAGCAGATGTGCGAACTACAACAGTAAAAAAGCAAACGAAAATGAAAATCAACTATGCTCGTGTAGATAACAAATCTCATCTCTCAACATCAGTATATATTAACGGTTTTAGCTAAGGCTCATGTAGGTCCCATATTCAATCCCTATATGTTGGCAGAAAAACTTTTCTCGGGATTTTTCAACGACGTTTCTCCTTGCTATTTTGATGCAGGACAGAGGCCTGACAAAGAAAAGTATAGTTGGTCGTTCAGTTAAGACGAAAGGCACGACGTTGGTGTGCATAATTTTCCCCAGCACACTGTAAGATATAATTCCCTTCCAAGGACGTTAAACGTCATTTCATTTACATTTCGTATTACATGACAATGTAGGCTATTCAGATTTGTCAGACAGAGAAATCTGTCGTATTGCAACATTTTTCATTCGATACCCTTAGAGTTATGACCCTTGTTAGGTCTGTAGTCTTGTGTAGCTTTAGTGGCAGAAATTATCATCCGATTAGCTTTGAAGGAATTGATTAGTGAAACAAAAAATCCTATTAAAATTCAGCAAACCTCTAATTGCTGTTAATTAGTTCTAGAGTTATTGCCCTTGCCCCCTCTGTAGAATCTCGTGAAAGCTCGAACGACAATCATTGTCATTCCATCGGCAAATTGATCAATGAATAACAATTTCTGATAATTACTTATTTAGATAGTGTCTTTCTTGTGTCATAAAATCTTGTCACCCGTCTGTGGTCTCATACAGCATAAAAGAGCCGTGGTGGATCATTGAGTAGGACGTTGGCTCGCTAACCTGGAGGTTTCGTGTTCGATCCCAGCATTGACCGAGAAAGTTCATCTGGATTTTCTTGGCCTGGTAAGGTAATTTAGAGACGATGATGGCAGATTTCCGTAACCGACACCTGACAAATCCCCTCCTGCAAAGATTTCTGGATCCGCCCCTGAACGGTATGTTGACGTATGCTCGTCTTCGTTATTCCAATCGGAGAACATTATGACGTTAAACCCTAATTGAAATGCGTGGAACGGGCTATTAGCCCACATTAAGCATGGTAATCAAAATCTCACGATCTTATTACTTACTTTTATATAAATTTGTTTTCCACTGGTACATGTAGAATTTGATTATCATGTTTACGGAATGTGGTTATTCAGATGTGTGAATGTGTGAAAAACTCGTAGGATTTTCTAAAATTACATGTAATACAACTACAGGCCAATATTTGTCGCTCAAACTTTCACAAGATTCTACAAAGATAGCAAGAGCAAACAATCTATAACGAAATGGGCCCCTTCGTTTCACTAATCTGAGCAATGAGATCGCACGGGTGTTCGCAAGATTCTACAAAGGGCAGTAACTCCAGAAGTTATTCATTGAAATTGTTGAAATTGAATAGAATTTTTTATTTCACTTAGTAATCAATTTGAGGCTGATCAAATGATAGTTAGTTTCTGTTACAAAAAGCGTACACAAGACTAACAAGTGCCATAGCTCGAAAGAGTGATGAATGAAAAATGTTGAAATTTGAAAGATTTCTTTCACAAATCTGAATAGGGCATGCAAATGAAATCACGTGAAATTTCCTGAAAACGGGAATATGTCATAAAGTGTGCGCTATTGGTGAAATTATGCCCGGGCAACGGCATTACCGACTACTCTTCATGGCTTCTTTTATGTACACGCAAACGTATTTTTCATATCCGAACCACTAACCTCTGTCTTTGGCACCACTGACAAATCACGTTGAAATATCTCGGGTAACCTTCTCGGTGAACACCGGGGTCTAACCCCCACCCCTTGGTTAGTAGGCCAGCGCTTTACTCACGGAGCCAATGGCTCCAACCTAGATGTTAGCGTAGAGTTACGTTTTCAGCGTATACGAATCGAATACTGTACAGACGGACGGGCGGGTGTAAAGACAAGGGCGACGGCAACATAATTATCAGTCCGTGTATATCAGTGATGTTTTTCATTGCTCGTACGAAAATTGTATTATACAGCTGCAATAATGAAATGAATAACATCCGCGCATCCTGATTGAGTGCCCGAAAAACTTCCGGAGTAGCCTATATAATACTTGAAAATGGTAAGTATAACCATTTCCTGTTGTTAATATTATCTTTAACGGTAAGTTCGTTAAAGAGGCAATACCACTTTCATGGTTCAAGAAATGAAATGAAACGGGGTTTAACGTCTTATACTGTCCCACTCATGCGTCAACAAATTATATACAACGTCTCTAACGCTATACAAAGGGTCCTATTACAGTTCAAGCGCTTGTGCTCAAGTAAAATCTAAATTCTTAGCTAAGAATAAGACATCCGTATACATACATGATCCCGGTTGAGCAAAAAAGTAGGCTATTAAAGATCATTTTATTCATTCAGAATAAAAGACATTTTAAGATTCAATATTCCGACTAAACAGCCTTATAATCTGGTGTTCTGTTCAACGAACGCCGAACGCGCGTTCGATTTATATTTAGATAGGATGCCAGGCAACTAAACACACGCGCGTAGCAGCTAAATTGTCCGGCTGCCCATGTGCATAAGGCATTATTTTCATACATATCGGGTGATAACTCTGTTTACAAGATTTTATAAACTGCAACAATGGCCATAACTCTTATCAGTAATTTACGTAAAGTGTTGAATCATATCGAGCGGTCCACGAAAATCGGAACCGGGGTCCCCTCCTTCTCGACAAACCTTGTAAACGCGATGGCGCGTATAGGATAAATTTTAAAACATGTTATGATTAAGCATTGGGGAAACGAGACGACAAACCCTATTGACATTCAACGTTCCGTAACCTCCCATTCTGCAGTTTTGTAAATGCTAATAGGGGCACCGTTTTAAACGCATTTATTCTTCGAATTTAGTGTGTGAAGCATTAAGTGACTGTGAGAGATGAATTCTTTCGATTTTCAAACTTGGTGTAAAGCATTGGAATCGGAAAGGGTGGACCATTTTGATTTTCAGCAGTCTGGGACTTTCTGTTTCAGAAATATACATTGTATTTTGTGTCAGGAAAAGCTCGTGATTTCGTTAGCGATTATAGATTTCTTAGATCCTTACATCAAATTTACCATTCCCATTAGATACTTTCCGGTAAGCTACTGTTGAGACATTGCTGCTGCTGTGTGAGCGTATTTCCACGATTTGCGAGGCTATCTTTCTCAAAAGATTGTGCGCTAAAATGATCACATTTATTTCCACTTATTTCAGATAAAGTTAAATAGAAAATGCGGATTGATAAATTAATGGCGTCTTCGTAATCTAAGTGCTTGTTCTATTCCCATTACATATAATAATATTATATTCATAATAACTATTCTGTAAACACATGAGCTTTAATATTGATATACTAAACATACAAGACGGTTTACACCTAATCTTCATATTCTTCATAATATGACGTAACATTTGAAAGGATGATATTACTGACGCGCGAGAAATCGATACATGTATGTGGGATGTTCGTTAACGACGTTAGCACGACATCACACGAGTGTGGTTTCATCGGTGACGTATGCAGTCAGTGGCGTAGCGACTGCATTATTGGGGGGGGGGGGGGCGGGGTCTATGGTGCAAATTTATCTTTAACTGGGGAAGGAAATCGGTGGACGCGGAGAAAACCCACGAGGATGGACAGTCGGTCCGAGAATTGGAATAAAAAAATAACCGTGAATTGCCCTTGTTTCGTAACAAAATGGCTTATACACATACATTGGCCAATATAATTCCGTCCCAGAGGAAGAAAATTGTTTGTCAGAGCAGCACCTTATCATTTGTTTTGAAAGGACACAGTCACTACCCGAAATGCAGTTAATATCGAAGCAATTGCCTGACCAAATTTTTTTAATAAAAGATTCCCAAACCATAAAAAAAGGATAATGGGATTATACGCAAAACGCGACTCGGAAAAGCTATCATTTCTGGAAGAATAATTCTCTCGGCAATGAACAACAGTTTTTAAAATGTTGGCTGGTGGTTCAGAATAAATACCAATCAACCAAAAATGAAGACGACCCTAGGCTAGGCCAAAATGTAGATAAGTTCATACAGTGCTTTAGAGTTGAGGCCAGACCCGTTATGTTCATGATGTAAAGTCAAAGTAATATCAGTCACACGCCGATTATAGGACTTGCCGACCAATCAAAACCGTCTATTAGCCTTCTATTCAGTGAACATGGGACCAACATGGCCGATACAACTACGGTAGTGGAGGGGAAAGTGAAATATAGGGACGGAAGGAAGGTGAATATTATACTAAATATGTTTTACTACGTCTGGATTTTCCCCTGGATATGTATTTAGTTCTGGATTCTTTTTTCTTTCAGTGGAAACAACGATGGTGCGTGTTAAAAAAGCCATCTCCAGTCGCTGGTAAGTTGTTACAAAGTTTACAAGTTTTGTCAGTGTGTTGAGATAGGAATGTTCTGCACGTCTTTGATGTTTGCTCTGACACGCTATATCTGTCTCTTCTCATTTTATAAATGGACATCATGCAATTATAAAATCCAGCTGTACCTTTTCTTTTTGCAACACATATATCGCATGTTTAGAACTGAAGAAACCGAGAAGTTTTCAATTGTTGACATCCGAATCGTAGTCTAGTCAAACAAAAACTAGACCTTTTCACTGTGTCTTCTAAACGAGTCAAATGTTCTGACCTACATGTACTTTTGAGCTTTGACGGACGACTGACAATAGTTTGATTTTCAAGGATTAGTACACACAAGTTTGTTTGGTGTTGATGGGAATGGGAACAGTGTTAATTCCTTCATAAACTCATAGGGGTTATTGAAACTATAACAACTGTATATTGTAACATTGCTTGAATAAGCATGGTAATATGTATCACAATACATTGCCTATAAATATTTCAATAAAAAGATGGAAAATTTCAGTACAGTTGTACCCTACTATATGATACATATACAATGCCCTTAGATAGATATTTCATCCATAATATCACCATAGTTTATTGGAGGGGATATCCCATTCCTCCATATTGTCTTTGAAATATCCCTATCACTGGATCAGTAGCCAGTAAGTTTCAAATAGTTGAAATATTTACATGAATATATGTATGTAGACTGTAAATGTCACATACACATATCTATATTACAGCATGTATCTGTAGAATAATATTTAGGGCGAGAAGAATTTTGAGGCTACTTAGACTAGAATCTGTCTAGACGTTTAGATGTGATGAAAATAAACTGAGTCACAATCTGGTAGCAAGCCTACATTGTAGTTGGAAGTCATCCTGACAGAATTCTCTGTTGAATGAAACCACATTCTGAGAAATCCAAGTATATCAGCTTATGTCATATAGTGTTTAATTATTCCGTAAATCTCTGATTATATCATAGAATCGTGATATACAGGGTGGCTAAAAAAATTATTTCATTGTCATTGAAGCGTGATCAATCATGATAATTGGTCTTTGTATAGCAGAATCAAGTACCATTCAAAATTATCTATATATCATTTTCTAACAGACGTGTATTAAGAAAAGTGATTAGTACGTGAATATGTAAATGATGCATGTAATTGATTTTGAAAATTCTATCAATCGTGAGACATGAGTGTATTATCCAGTATCTGAATGGTTGGCACGTGCCGTATCATAAAGTCTGTTATTGAATCAACTGGCGTGGTTTCGAATCCCTGGTTGTACTTGACACAGAGTAGGGTTGCCTGTCCAACCTCATAAAATTAAACCATATGTTAGTCCCAAAATGACCTAGTTTGTGTTGAGTGGACATTAGACCCCTCTCTCTCTAGCTAAAGAATTATATATGAGTATAAGAATAAAAGACGACCCATTTGATGACTAAGACAAGAAAGGTGGGGAGGAGGATTGCCTTGTCCACAACCACACCATTAATCATCAGTACATTCACTTTATTATGAGCTGAATTTTCATTCATGATCTCAACTCTTGATTTCATTCATAAAATTGAACCACACACAGTCAGATTATGTAGCAATATTGCTCAATGGAAATTGTAGAATTTGAATACAAATCTTTTATAAATAACAGCAGTTTACACTATATCTTCCTTCAGTAAAGCCAGTTTATATATTTCGTAAATATTTAAAAGAAAGTTTGAAAGAAAAACGTTCCTATATTTGAAATACTAAGGAATAAAATCAAATCTGGTCTTTCAATGAAGTGTACATGTAACAGATTTTGTGCTGTGCATGTTTATATAGGCATCTGGAAAACAGCATAAACAATTCTTGTAAATGGATGCTTTTATTTGATATGCAGATTTATATGATATATGATGACAGAATTTTACACACATATATCTGTAAATAAACTTATATATTTTGTTGAAACAAAAATAAATTGTGTAACACCAATTAAAGATGTACTAGGACTAATCATTACCAGGAATCGCCATATCTTGAGGGGAAAAACCCACAATAATGAATTAGAAATCATTTTGTATGCTGATGTGACTTCTGGAATAACAGACTATCGATGTTGAATGTTTTTGGTGTATTGATAAAGTAGTTTCTGTTGTTTCGTTAACCACAAATTAAATGAAATTAGTTAACACGCCAACTTGTCAAAATTGAATTTGGTGTATATAATACACATGTACATGTAGTAAACAAGCCAACATTTGTCAGAAAAATATGAAATTTTTCACAGTTTTATCAACACTAATATGTACTCCGATTGATTATTCAACATTTAATTAACTCTTATATGACTCAGAGGTTTGACGTCATAAAAACCCACGTCATAATGGTCAATAGTGCTAAAATAAAGGTATGCATTTTAAAATCATATCATTAAATATAACAACTGAAAATAGACTCTCCATGTAAATGGATGAAATAATCTAAAATGCATAAATAAAATTTTACACAAAAAAAAAATGATTTAGACATTTCATGCACATGTAGGCCTAAATAGATCTAATGGTTATTTCTTTTTTTTGTTCCGCTTTTTGTGAACTGAAAGTCATTTATCATGAATCTCTTTTAATTTAAGCTTATTAAAATTTATAAGTAATTAATAAAATTTTGGGTGATTAGTCTAGCTTCTATCACGTTCGAGCGCAAAACTATAAATATTTAGGCCTGCACCACAGATAAAATCTGAATCGCTGTAGGGGTGGTAATCCGTCGTAAGGAGAACGTTGTCTTATAGGCCTAGACATAACACGGTTTTATTACATTTTTCAAGAAGAAACAGTAAGATTTTCAACTGTCAAAATGTCAAACAGGAAGTAAACAAATGAGAAAATGCCGCCTGTTTATAAGGGAAGTAACTCTCATTGCGTTAGGAATGTTGCATTCGGCTAGCTGGTTTTGTCGACAAAAGGCTCCGTGGGTACTTAACGGTAACGCCATAGGTGTCGACAAAAGTCCACGTGGGTCAGTTAAGATTTAAGAAAACAAAATCATCCAACGCTAGATAATCTCCCTAGTTTGATTTAATCAGACCCATCTTCGTATATACAAAATGGCAGTGAGCTTATTGCATAGTGAGCAGCATAGTCTGATGAATTTTCTATTCACATATCTTTTTAAATATTGAATGAAACTGAACAAGTTTTGTTCTGATATTCCTATTTAAGATGCTTATTTCACAACAATATTATAGATTACAAGTGATTCCACATTGGGAATTTAAATATTACTTGAATAGCTGAAGTAATAATTGAATAGCTGAAGTAATAATTGAATACATGTAGCTTGAGTAATAATTGAGTAACTCTGTCCGTAACAATTACTACATTAATGTAAATTTGTACATGTCTAGTGTAGAACAAAGAGATGATAAATATAAACACACAATCAGGTAATAATTACATCAAGTTTAAAATTAGTATCAGGAAGATAAGAAAATTCTAATTAAGGGTCAGGGATGGAAGGTTTCATATTGCTACTCATTATTGCCAGAGTTTGCAGGTCAGGTAGGGGAGGGGGTAACAAGTTTATTTCAAGCTGTCAGTATACACATGTGTTAGGATAGACTTTGAAATAAAGCATGTTATTGTCGAAAGCTCTGGTTTGAAAGAAGTTAGTAGAACTGTAGATTATACATGTCAGAATCTCATCAGGGTCTTTTTGGATTGAATTTCGTTAACCAGATGGAAATGAACACCACATTTCCAATTAATGACCTACAGATGGCCTGGCTTATTTAACTGCCCACAGTCCACACTTCTTTCTAATTTCATGTTAAAAACATGATTTTTTAGTTCATAAAGATTGGAATAACATAAATATACATTGTTTTGTAAAATAATAATGGTTTAGTTGAGAAATATAAAGGATATCACCATAGCACACATTTAAAGATGGACCTACTACACAGAATTATGTAGAGTAGCTTGAATGTTACTGCCCTGGCAAACTGGAGAATTTTCTTGAATTTGGAATGAACATTAACACCGGTAGATCTGTGTTATATTCTAGTAATATTGGGACCAGGGAATCCCATTTTAGCCTACAAAGTTCAAAAATTTAAATTTTCCTTAATGATTGGACCATGTTTCTCTTTCGCCAAAAAGACTAATTCATATTTAATGCCATTGGGTTTACTTGAGAAAAATCAATCATGCTCTAAATATATGTATGTGTACCTTAAATATATGCCTGTTGTATAGCAAGTAAGTTTGTTCTAGTTTAGACCCTCCTATTTTCACCGTTACTGGTCATGTCAAATGCTGATTGTTATCCGAATAATCTACAGTTAAAATAGTAAGATATATAGATCAGAAGTCTCACATTGTAATTTTTCCATGTTAAAAGTTTACTTTATCTGTTTAATTATTTATTTTTGAATTTAATATTGTAGAATTAATATGATTAGATGCTTTCAAAAGTTGACAAAACCTGAATCAAATTCGAATACCGTACCAAATAAATTAGTTTAAATCTCCTTGGAAAACTATTTGAATTCAAATATTTGTGTTAACTCTTAAACCTGTTGCATGTTGCTATGATAATTATTATTGTTAATATGTTTGTATTTAAAATAGATATACCACTGTATAGTATGTTGTAATACTTGTAAAATGTGTTGGTAGTAGTAGTGCATGTACTAGCTGACATAGATATAACAGATTGTTTGAAACTAGTATTTGTTCAACTCCTAGTTATGTGTTCATTTTTTTTCGGCAAGTTTACTGACATTGATCCAGTTAAAAAAAAAACAGCGAATAGAAAAGGCCAGTGAACTTGAAGAATTTCAAACATGAATCCGATGTTTGTATGACCAGAATTCAAACACTAGTAGGAAATTTTATACCCCGCCAAATAAAATAAAACCTAGTTTAACTTGTCATCTTTTGAACAGGCAATTTGTGAGTCTGTGAATTTCTTTACTAATACCTTCATCTTTTTTCTAACTTTCCCCAAGAAAATAATATTGATAATATAACCCAGAACATACCTATGCAAGGTTTGACCTACAGTACTAACATGGGATGTATGTAAATTTCATTAATTGAACTTTTGCATACCATCCATCATATCCTGCCCAATCTGAGTACTTGAAAGATAAAAAATGTGGAAAATACAAATTATTATTATTAAGTATTTCTAAAGAATTGGCAACTCATATAGGTGCATGTGGCTTTAATTTCATTTTAAGTTATTTGGTGTATAAGTTTTAGTTGAAGCTTGGATGAAATTTCCTTTTCTAGGTACATATACATGTACATGTAGTAGTCTTTGGTTTAAGTACTGATGAGAAATGATTATTAGTAGACTTAGTAGAGTTAAATAAATGGCAGGTGTACACTGTTTATAAGTGTACTAAATTTATTTAATTAGATACAGGATTGTAGCTATATAATAAATAATACTATATATATAGTTTCAGTTTGTAGAAAACAAAACTGATAAAACGCTCTTAAAAATTTTAATTTGTAATAAAATATACAGATTGTTTTTGATATTTAAATTACCAGCATAATTACTGTTAAAAAAAACCCCCTTATCAGTATTTATTCCAATGTGACAGTCATTAATCCAGTTTGTGTCACGATTTGTGTTAATTTTTTTATTTGATATGGCACCGAATGACCAACTTGGTGAACACAGTTAACAATAGATTGAATATAATCAATTAGATATTACCTGGAATATTAATTGGTTTGATATATCTACCGTATAGGTAATTAAGGTACATGTTTGAGCTAGTTTAATTTGAAGCATAGCCATAATCTAAATCAAAAAACCCTTGTGGTCTTTGTCATGTGTAATATTTAGATTCGTCAAGCATACAGAGCAATTCAATATTTTACTAACACCTCAATAAACTGAATCTATTGGCTGTGCTTATTTAAATTGACATAATGTATAAAATACCCAATTTGGGTGGTCTCGACCTCGATACAATAAGTTGAAAGGCATAGACTTAACACACACAAATAATGAATATTTTTTTTGTCAAATTCTTGATCATGTGGGTCCATTTTTTGTTTACAGCATCAAAGACATGTTAGTAATTAATTCCTTTGAAATATTTTATTTTTCAAAAAAGTCTGACCTGAGGAGTATAAACAAATAATTCTATAGACATTTAAGTTCTGATACACTATTCAATTTAATTGTTAAAAAATTTGTAATAACTCTGAATGAATGTAACATGTAAAGTGAGTTGAAACCCTGTCATATCTGAATTACATATAAAATCATGTCAAACTTTACTGTAAATTTCGTGTAATCTAATATTTTTTAACATTGGCTCATTTTGGGATAATAACTATTAGAGGCATTTAGGGCGGAAGGATGATTTACAATGTACATGTATTATTGCCTACTGTACGTCAAATTCCATTCTTTTATGTGCAACACTAAACACCTTGGTTTTAAATTCCTATAAAAGGACAGACACACTGTCCTTGTCTGCTTTGCAGGTGTTATCCTAAACAAATGAAATCTGTGCTTGAAAAAACTCTGCCAGAATTAAAAACTTTGGACATTTGTGGGTTCCCTGGTCCTGCTGCAGACTTTATATTTCTTGAAAGATTTTTTTTGTAAACCAATAAAAACATAAACATAAATTCTTCAGGCTACATATACGTGTTTATTGTGAAAAGGTTGTATGCAGCTTGAGGAAATGCTTTACTTATATTATAAGTGTACTGTATTAACTTAAGAAAATACCTGAACATTGTTGAAATAGCTTTCTACTCATTGTTTACGTGTGGTAGTAAATTAGGTATAGATATTGTATCAGTAGAATGCTTCACTGATTTTTCACTTATATGTCTATTATAACCCGGACTAAATCAACCATTTCACAATATACCACGCAAATCATAAGCTCTCTTTTACAGGAAAAAAATATTTGATGAATAGTAATCTATGTCTAATATACTAGCAAGTTAAAAGGCAGCTCTGTTAATAAATTTCATTACTATTAGTCATGAGATTTTTGAGGAAATGGTAGAGATATCTACATCAGTTATCTATATATATAAAATACTATTAAAAACCAGTATACTTGATCTGTAGGCTTTGATGTTTAATGGATGTGTATAAGAAGGTAGATTGAATTAATTTAGTTTACTTTAGCTTTAGATATTTCTTATGAAATCAAATCGGGTTTAACACCTACTTTTCTGCACCACCCCGACTGAGGGCAGTTTGCTCAGAGAGTGTTTCCACCTGTTATTAGTCGAATTTCAACTGCCACAGGTTCATTCATTTGCACATCCAGGACCTCAACTTTTCATACCACCCAAGTGACTAGATGCTGTGTTGTGCCTTGTCATGTTCTGCACCATGGTGAACAATCTAGAGAAGGAACTTTCTCAGCTGAACTTTCTGGTTTTGGGAGCCATTGCTTGATTGACTTAAATATTGGTACTCCATGTTTCTAATGTTGTGTACAACCTTGCTAACTGATCTATATAGCACCAATATTATAAATTATTTAATTTATCAGATATATCACATATTATTTGAACCATACATAGACCTTCTTTATTTTAAAAAATCAAGGGAGGTTGGATGGCCGAATGGTTAGCACATGTGCACTTTATCATAAGGTCTGTCATTGAGTCAACTGGTGTGGTTTCCATTTTTCGTGACAAGGAGTAGGGTTGCGAGTCAAGCCTCGTGAGTTTTCTCTGGGTCCTTCAGTGTCCTTCCACTGATGAAGACCGCTACGTGCAAGCGCATTATTGAAATAAAATTGAACCACATGTTAGTCCTGAGATGACTTAGTTTGTGGACCTTTAACTCCATTTCTCTCCTAACAAATCCCAATAGCTGGGTTGTTTTTTTTTTATCTGTAACATTAATGAAACAGATATACATGTATGAAAGATATTTGTGTGAGAAAGAACCTGACTTTCTAAATAATTTATTTACATGTAGGTCTACAGTAATCTTATCTGGTATGATTGACTGGGATATGAAGTAGCATGCACAATTGACATCAGCTCTATGTAAAACGGTGAAATCCTCACACTTTCTGATGATATCGTTAACCTTGTGATTTATATATCTATATATATAGTCATACATGACATGAATTTGGCTACTGGATACATTTTGAGACATGCTTTTCAAATATATCTTATACCGGTCAGGTAGTAAATATATAAGTACATATAGATCATTATGTTTATATGTTTTATATTATTTACAGATATGTTTATATAGCTTTATATCTAAAACAACATAGACGTTTTTATATTTATGTACTTTTCAAGTACATGTCTTCATTTTACCCTGGGAGCCATAGTTGCTCAGTGCGTAAGATGCTGGCTCGCTAACCAAGAGGTCAAAATAAATCTTATACACGTACCAGTGAGGCAATAAATATACAAGTAGATATAGATTATAAATTTATATGTTTTATATTGGTTACAGATATGCTTATGACATTTGTAAGTTCATGTCTTCATTTTAACCTGGGAGCAATGTTGGCTTGCACTTCCAGAAGTCTCCGGTCCCCTCAATATTTCTTGTTAGTAGTGCACAACGGAGGGCCTGGCTAGGACAGTGACTAGTCATTCGAATGAGACATAAAAGACATAAAAGAACCCTTGACAGTTGAAATTCGATATTAGAACAGGCCATAGCACTGCTGGCTTGACATATTCCTGTCTTCATTAGCCCAGTTGGTCCAAAAAATTAGGATGTTAAACCCCATTTCATTTTACCGTAGCCCCAATACTATCCTTTTTATAATACACAAAGTGTGGTGGTGGTGGGGATTATGAGAAATTCAACAATAAAATTCCATAAGTATCTTGCTAATATCCATTGCATAGTGACAATTGGGTTACAGTGATCATTCGGAAGCCAAATTATAAATATATACATGTACATGAAAGTGTTGGAGTTTATTACAGTTCAAAGGAAAAACTAGCACCTGTGCACTTATGATATATGTAGGTTATACTGTATACTCAACTTTGAAATATTAAAGGGACAATAACACTCTTGCTGGCTTGGCAGCTCCAGAAAATAAATAATACCCTTATTCTAAGTACTAGATGTTTAAGTGTCCTAGCTGTTGTGTAAATTATCCATTACAACCTATTTTACTTGTCCAGAGGGTTCGAAAATATTTTAAAATCCAATTCACATTTGAAAAGGTTTACGTTAGACTTTTCAAATCAATTGGTTGAATTTTTCCAATTTTTTAAAATAGGTGTGTAAAAATGAAATTTATATCATCATTTAATTGGAATATTCTAAAATAATACGATTTGTTGACCAAAATGAAGATTGGGACATATTATTCAGTTACAAGAGTGTTATTGGGGCTTTAAAGTTTAGTACAATCTAGGAAGGTTGGTAGGCTTAAAAAACAGTCTTCATCATAGCTACAACTACTAGATTATTTCAGTTCTAAAATATGTGTATGAACATTTACATATAAAGCATTAAACCAGAAAAATTCAAAAGGTACAACTTCAGCTAAAATAATAGCAGTGTTTGTATACTTCTCCTAATGTTTTATGTATAAACAGTTAAAATTTAAAGTATTTAAGTTGTTTTAAAACAATTCTCTCTATTTGCTTATGATTGTCTGCATAAATGCAGAGTATTGTCACTGCTGTGACAAAATTCTGAATTATGCACATATTAGCCAAAGAAATATATCTTACATCTCATTGAGTTGTCTCTATTTAATATTGCATAGCTTGTGTATTTCTTTCTCTCTTTTCTTTTAGACAATCAGTTCTTTGTTTTTGTAGCAAGTTTCTCAGAAAAGTCACTGATTTACTTACATGTACATAAATGTCTATAAACATGTTTATAGCATAATTAAAAAACCATCATATTGGAGGGGAACAGTCTCCTTTTTGTCCCAAACTCGATGTATAGCTTATCGCAGTAACCCTATTAAGTACTGTAAGCCTCAGTAAAAACCTATAGAAGAAAGAGGTATAAAGATTATGAGAGTATGTGTATGTATATATAAATAAATAGTATGTAGGAAAGAACGATATGGGTTAAACTAATAAATACTGTACTTATGTCTTTATCAATAATAGTGTTAGGTATTGTACGCATAAAGGTTGAACTGTTAGACAATCTAATGATAATATAAATAACATTAAATAAATAAATTCTAGTCTCATTGTACTAGGCCTGTTCTATTTTTTAGAATACAGGTATATATATATTTGCTTTTTCAGTTAACACAAGCTTTAAAATTGATACAAAGTTTTTGTGTGTAAATTCTTAATGGTTTTTGCCATACTTAACCTTTTTCGTGGGTACATGTAACAGAATTGAAATATGTGGATGACATGAAATTATCAGACTTTCTTTATTATGATTTAATAACATCAAGGCACATAAGTAAGTTCTGAGTTACATGTATAACACATACATTTAATGCTTATTTTGTAGAAAGGAATTTCAGTGACTAGTTCGAGGGTGACATACATGTATTTCAATGCAAATGCTTATGGTTTGGCATTTAAGTAACAAAAAACCTGCATCAAACCCAAGTGCAGCTCACATTTTTCTGCAATTTTCAATAGAAACAGTTTTAAAGGTATTAATAGTTAGAGGTTGGCACTTCACTAGAACAAACATGTATGTTTATTTTCTGTTGCTTCAGATAGTAGGCTTCACTAGGTTGTTAAATTAACATAACATCATAGATTTATTTATTATATTTTAAATGGAAAAATTACTACAAATATGTCTGATATAAACCTGTGGATAGATTCAGTCAGTGTTTTCACTAACAGCAAGAGGATATCCGTGTTTCTCATCCAGTAACTCCCTGCGGAGAAAAATGCCTAATATTTGAAACATGTGTTGTTAATTAATCCTAACAGCTTACATCTTCTCCAGAAATCATGTTAGACTGACTCCACACGCCAAACTTCCTTTACCAAGTCTGTTAATAGCAAAATGAAAAAAAAGGAGTGTAAATTGATACAAACAAAACCATATTATGACAGAATTCTGATCGAAAGATAAAATAGCAGAAGTGAATTTTCCATATCCTACATAAGAATAGTAGAAAGGTTTTTTTATGAGGTTTACTATAATGCAGTCTATTTACAATTAGCTGTTTTAAAACATTTGTGGGTTGATTGAATGTTATGATTGATCAGTTGATTGACATCAGTCATTTGTTGTTTATAACTGACATATTGACTTGTATGCTAAATCACTTTTATTATTTGTTGTGGCTAACTTTCATCAAGGTTGTCTGCATGAACTATACATGTACCGGTACATTGAAGTATGTTTTATTAGTACTTCAAATACAGAAAAATGATAGATGACCATCTAAGCTGCATTTCGATGTGCAGATATTACCCGACACAAATTACTTGAATCAAACAGTTTTGGAATAATGTTTATAATAACATAATTAAAACATGTATATGCAGGCAAATGAATTAATCCATCTAGTGGGAATGCCAAAATGTGATGTGTTGAATTATTGTGCCAGAGTTGTTTCACACGAGAAGCAGCATGCCCTATTAATGTGGGTTAACACTCAGTCTCTACCCAAACCTTCTGATCAAGGTCCTGCTTGTTCACATGTAGCAGTGCAAATGCACCTCTGATGTAGAACTCCAGCAGTAGGTTTATCTACAACATTTTGCTTGCATTGTAGTACATGAATTTATTTACAGTAGGCCTAAATGTTAGGAGTTTGACATGTTTTCGTCTCTGTTAAAAGGCATGATGAGAGATATATAATGGCTTGTTTTAATGGGTTATAAATTGGCCAGATGTTGTTGGACTAATAGTTTGAAACTCATTATTTCCTCACTTAAATGGTAAACCAGTAGGAATTATTAAAAATAATGTTTGTATTCCAATCTAGCTACATCGTGGCAGGCACAAGTCCATTGTCATGATGGTCAGTCGAGGGTGTCCAGACCCTCCCCTGTTCACATAGAAAATGCGTTGGACCTCACCAACTCTAATCCTTTATATGTGTGCACCTAAGTGAGTAGAAATATTGCCTCAGAGCTTCTGATTTTGTAAAAATTCTAAGGGTAGTCATCAAGACCTCATGCCAAACTTGACGTTTGTCTCCACCTCAGACCCTCGCCATTTCTGTGTGGTCATAACAGAAACTATTATCCAAATGTCATGATGAAATTAACTTTCAATGTTTAATATCAACCTTATTTATCACTAATGAAATGCCAAACTGCTTTATATTTCTGTTAATGAATTTTATCGTTGAATTCTTGGGAATATTTGCATAAGCTGTAGTTTTTGAAAATATTAAACTTTGAAGATAATTGCTAGACTAATTAAGTGATAATTGCTATATTTATCTGGATAAAATTAAACAATATTAATAGTGCTTTTCTTAAATAAATGAAACCGACTTTTTAAATTTCTGGCTTATTTGTTTAAATATATGAATTTGAAAAGAAATGGAATAAGTTTGGCAAGAGAACAGCAATTCAAGAATGATTAATAGACTCAAGTGACTTTCTGGCACATAACTTGCTGTAAAATGAACATGAATAAACAATTTAAATTTTGTTGACAGGTGATATGTAAACATATCCAAATTTAAACAAATTCCTTAAACAAATCCAGCACACTTGCATTAAACTATTTGACAAAAAGATGGTTTATTCAGATATGCAACAATATGTGTTGTGTTAAATATAGCGATGGAAGGGATTTGAATACTGTGTAAAATCTATCTTATGCTTATAGTGAGAATTTATTGTAAAATCTGCCTATTGTAGTTCTTTCTTCAGGCCTGAAATGTTATAAAAACTATTAACTAGACATTGATTAACTTATCCAGACCATAATCAACTCGATGTGGCGGCTAGCATGAGATTTTTGTTGGATTGTAGTTTGATTTGCAGCAATATTTTCCTTCGTAATTTACCGATTAAATGGATAACCGAGCCTATTAATTTACCGACTTTAGTAATGATGACCAAGGCTAAGCGGAACTTTCATTTACTTAGTTCTAAGTTTATAGTGGATCAATTTGACTGAAAATTTGAGCAAATTGCCTTTACATAAGCTAGTTTTTAACTACTGTAGTTAGAACTGCCAGCTCATTATCTAATCTCCCATAATGTATCTTTAAGAAATAAAACATATGGATGTTTCAGGAGCATAGAAACTAAAAGAAAACCATTCTGTTTCAAATTGGTTGATTTGCTTTATCTTGATCAAGGACATATTTTAACGATGTAAAGTTTCAATAAAGTTGTCAAGACTGATACCTGGTTTCTTATCTAAAAATAATAAATCAAGTCAAATTGGTCAGATCACAGGTTTATTTATGTTTTTATTGTTCCTAATCAGTATTTGCCCGCCTTTTATGTTTAGGTGTTAAATTTATATTAGCAATGGATAAACTATTAAGAGGATGGTAATATGTGATGAGTATATTATGTGTAACAAGGGATGCTGCAGTTTATGTAGAAAATTGTGAATAGTATTACTTTACAACATGTAATGTTTTCATTCTATTGTTATTATTATATACCTGTAGAAACTGTAGGCTGTGTGGCTTATTTGTCTCGCTGAGGAAGAGAAAATCACTAGAGTATCAGATTTTTAAAAGCATCTTTTATGAGAATTTTTATACCACTTATGTCTAGAAATAAGTGACAATATGGTGTTATATGAGCTGGGTTGACTGTTACTTTACTTTGATATGATATTTGTATACTCGGGATGAATCATACTAAATGTATTGTGAACAGTTTGTAGGGTATATATACATACATACATATGTCTGGTCATTACAATAATAGCGATTGGTAGACAAGTCTTTATGTAGACATAAACTATGATCTATTGAATGATGAATCCTGGGCTCTCTAACTTCTCTGCTGTATTAGCAAATAGGGGTAAAAACAGGCCACTGCTGGCGATAAATAATAAATAATATACAACTAAAAAAACTTGTTAAACTTTAATTTAAAGGATAAATAAGACCATAAAGTACTCTTTGTATCAAAGAGAGATAAACTTTAATAACTGTCAAAGATTTAAAGGTTGTCGTCTGTTTGATTTGTGATAATTTAATCAGGCTTAATATTACAGACATGAAAAACATGAATTTACCGTTTATATATGTATATGGTCAGAGATTAAAGTCATATATTATAATATGTAGCTGTTTTGACTGATATACATATTTTTATAAGAAAAAAAGCATTTGAATGGTGTACTTCTTTTCATATCATTTGACAAAGTATTTTATTTGAATGTCGAGCTTCATGTAGACTATTCAATAAAATAGGTGAATTGGACAAGTATCTTAACATTAATTGTAAAGAAAATGTCGAATGAAAAAGGAGATAATATTATCCTTCAATGAACATTTTATAAGATACATTTGAATCTATTTAAAGTATTTGGAGTAGTACATGTATGTGTACGGTTGTATTTCACCCTGATTGTAAGATGCCTTGCGTGAACACAAATTCTCTAAATTCGGCTGCAACTTATCAAAGGAAGTATTGTTCATATGATAATCGCTACTGGTATATATAAATGTATGTGATGATGTTTATCTTTGTTATATTACAGATAGATTACAAGTATTATTATATAAAGATGTTAAAGATGCCATTAAAGATGGCAGCAAACCGAAATCCTGTTTTCCCATCGAGAGCTTCTTTGGTCTCCAGTCAGGGTTCTCTTACGATAAGGAGAACAATGCTTTGGCCATTATTTGTCAGAAACAAGTCACATTATTTTCGTTTGAAAATCGAGAAGACTTGATAAATTTTGAAATAAAGATCAGAAAGAGTTTAGGCGAAGGTAAGAATGTTTTTTTTTGTTTTTTTGTTTTTCAGGTATATCAGATGTTTTAATGTCAAACACGTGTTAGAAACTTGTCAGACCTGGCATACGACTGGTTATGATTTAATAAAGAGACATTAAGTCTTTTCATCAAAACACATAAAATACAGATACATGTATGTCTATGACTTCCTACTTCTTTGAAGATGTAGTTGATAGATTGACTATAAATGTCTATAAATCATAAAAGCAAGTCAGCCATCGTGTACTTTTATGGGGTTTTTTATTTGAAATACTTTGTGTAATAGTTTGTTTTAACCAAAAAATAACCTATAAAACAGTTTGTCAATTCAACATGGATGAACCATGGCAGATCCCTGGGGATTGGGATTATGGGCCAAAGTAATTAAAGGGGCATTAGGCATGATTAGATAAAGAGCTGACAGTTCTCAGTTCTCACTATGATAGTTAAAAGATAGTTAATGAAAACATAATTTTCTGAAAATTTGAATCAGATTGCTTCTTTCTGCAAGCCTGAATCGAGATACAGTATTAGCAATTCAATTTTAGGCTAGCCTTGATCATCATTACTACCATTGGTATGATAATAAACAAAGTCTTGATTAACTATTTATATGTTAAATCATCCATCACAAACAGTATTCAAATCCATAAAATATTGAAGGCTAACGATGACCTTGATATGTAAATTGATGTCTAATTAATAATTTAGATAACATTTACATGTAGGTGTAAGGCCTACAGAAAGACCTGCAATGCGTGTTTAATATCATAATTTAAAAATTGTAGTTTAAAATTATAATAATAGAAAGGTAGTTTGAAATCATGATCAAAGAATAGTAGGTCAAAATCATAACTTTAAAAATGGCTGCTCAGTATAGTAATCAATGATATGTACAGCTTTTATTAATGGCCGTTTGTTGACAAGCATTTTCTGCTGAGGTTAAGCATAGAGATAAGTAATTTGAGTGGTCGAGACTTTAAAATGTTATAACTTGATTGCAAGTAATAATTTGTTTTTTAGCTTCCATTAGTCAAGACCTTGATTAAGATCGATATTGACCATTTTCTTGTCAGGTTAAGAAGAGTGACCAAACTATTTTATTACAGATGCATTTTGTTATAGCTAAATCTGCCTATTGCAGGGTTTTATTTTGGCTATTATTTAGATATTTATTTACATGACAAGCCAATAATCAACTCTCTATATCATCAGATGGCGCAGATTTAAACGGATTGAAATACAATTCCCATTTAATGATAAAATTTAAAAATGGAGATGCAAGGCTAAGTCTTGATTAACAAGTAATGTTGCTACGAAAATGAACAATCTGTCTCAAAACATCAAATAGTGATAACGTCACTCAGACTAAAGTAATTTGAATATGTTAATTTTTAGTTATCTATTTTGGAACTTTTATAGCAAAAACGGTCAGCTATTTATCTATCTGTGACAGGCTAATGGCATATTATTTAAAAAACACAACACAATTTATATGGTTTATACACATATAGCATGATGTTTCGACAAGTATTCTCTTATCGTTATCAAGTACAAATAATTGACAACGATAACTTACAAGAGAATACTTGTCGAAACGTTGTGCTATATGTGTATAAATCAGTGATTGTTTTCCATATAAATTGTGTTGTGTTTTTTAATGTGCTCAATCGCTAAATGCCACTCAAGGGGCATATAATATGTTACTGCTTTTTTATTAAAACTTACTGGTTGAGCATAGAAAGGATGCATTTCAGACAGCAAGGAACGCAGGGTAGGGTATTTATCAGCAATCGTGATTAGCCTGACAATTTTCTGGTAAGGTTAAGAAATGTGGTGAACAATTTTATTAATTGATTCCCTATAAATAGGTAATTATGGAAATAATATGGAGTGATAATTTCTAGGTTTGGTTTTTGTAATACCAGTAATTAATACTTACCGGTGAAATATATTTCTAGACCATTAACAATGTACTTCCTTTAATTAAACTAAAGTTTGAAAATATTAATTTATAAGGTATATTATTTTGAAAATTTCGCAAATTCAATACTTTAAATTAAAATGTATACTAAGACAAGTTCATATGATTTAAAGATATATTACGTTGTATAAGAATTTCATTTGAGGAATTCACATAGCTAACAGATTTAGGTTGCATTTAAAGAGTTTAGTTCACATATTTGAAACTGATTGGGGGTAATACCTCTATTAAAAGTACATGTAACTTGATGAAGGTTGAAACCCAAGTCCCACACAATACAGAGCTACATGTACATGTATCTTTAACATCATCACAATATCATCATGTTTTCTAAAAGAGTGAAACGGTATGGCTATTTTATTGAAACTTTGAGATATTAAACCGTATTTTAGATCAATTTTGTGTTTATGGGGATTTTGATAAAAAAGATTATTTCTTTTTTTTATTTCTACAAAGTTACAAGCTTTGTTCACTTTTGTAGGATTTTTTGAACATAAGGTTAAAAAAATTATCATTGATTTTATTTAAAAACTTCTCTATATTTCTTAAGATTAGTGACACAAGGCAACTGAATGAATTTCAACAATTTCGATTTTTTCTGGAACTGTCCCTTTCTCAATTTCTAGAATCTCACAAACACTTTTTCATGGAAAATCAGTCACAGATCTATTTTAAATCTGTGTTCTGTGCTTTGATTATTGCCATGAGACACAATTACAAGAATTTCAGATAATTATTTGTTTTGATATTTTACAGTATAAATAGGTTACTTTTTGTTTACTTAAAGGTTCATAATACGACAACTTGGACGGCTTTGCTGCTGTGTGCATATTTTGTCATTTGCCATATACAGTTTCACATTTCTATTTCAGAACGCCAGTTTTCTGTACAAGTTGCCAAAATGCCATCACACAGCAAATTACCTCACGATTTTATCCAAATGTTAATACATGGCCAGAAATTCTGTCTAATCTCTCAGGTACCACCTAAAATACTTCAGAGTTGGCATATCTCTGATTTACGGCGTTTTGGTACAGTTGATGGAAAATTTTTATTTGAAGGTGGATCCCGTTGCAATAAAGGTACAGTGAACTCAATATGTTTTAATATTGTTTTGAAATATGAGATACTGTTTTCAATAATACATCCTTCTTTTACATGGAATATCCATGGTTCTAATTTTATATTGCTCTGTAATGAAAATACTTTTAAATCTTCAAAGAACCATGAAATTAATATTTGACTCATGATCATAAAATCGGTCAGAGTGCAACTGAAATTACCTTTTTTTTCAATTAAACTATATGATAAGTAAGGTAGATGGAATAACTACTATATTTATTATAATATTTGTAATTAAAGGTTCTGGTTTACATGCTGTGATATCTGATCAAGTAACAGAAATAGATGAAATAATTAATCTAGCTAGTGTAGGTAAAACTACTAGTTGTCATAGAAATACCAACAAAAGAGGTAAATATTTTCATTTTCTTTTATACAGCCAACTAGAAATGTGGTTGTATATTGTTGTCACCCCTGTCTGTCTAATGGTTTATTATCTACAATTAATTATAGATGCACTAGAGACTAAACTGATTGATTCTAAATTATCTGAATATACCAGTTGATGATCACTGTCAAAGTTATTAATATGAATCAATTCGAAAAGTCTTGAAATTTATACACATTGTTTATGTTCATGGACCCTAGTTTTCTTACACCTTGAATAGCTAAAAGTCATCATATGACTACTGCTACAGAATTTTAAGTATTATGTTATTGATTATTGCTCTTTTGTAAGTTTTTAGTCCTAAAAAGGAATATGTGACAGCTATCGTGGCCTGTTTGTGCTTGGAAAACATGACTGCTGTGGGTTTATGTTTCATTGTCTGACCACCTAAACTTTATATTCATAATACAATGGAAAAAGGTGATAATTTCATAAATCAACTTTGTGTTTCCTATTATTGTTTGATTTGGATCTCTGAATGAATGTAGTCTTTATATTTGAAAACTGAGATTTTAAAATTACAATGTAGATAGTAAAAAGACTTCCTTTTAAATTGATTTATTTTGACATTTTTTTGAATTGTAACACCTTTATCCCTTGTTCTTTATAATGATAGCATGTGTCAATTAACTGTTTACCATCATCTGTTAACACTGATTATCAATTTTTGCTTTCTAGAACTTAACAATTATTCTTTATTCCTGGGCCTGTTGAATCTTTGTTTCTAACATTGACTCGAGAAAGGAATTTTTTAGATCGTATTGGAACATTGAAGCTAATCGGACTTGCCCATCTGTATGTCTAGCTAGAGACAGTGTATACAATCAATGTCTAGAATGAACATCATATAGATATTAGAAATGTCATGGCTTGTAATCTAAACCTCTAATTCTATGTTGCATATTAGATGTATTTATTAGTATTACCTATGATTATTTATTGATGGAAGGGTGGGGTGTAAGTGACACCATATGCATGTAGAATGGCATCTATAGATCTAATATAATGTTGTGAGAATATTCTATTAGATTTAGTATTATAATGGTATGATAGTAAATTGTACAGGATTGATATAAACCCACAAAATACAATATTTTTACAGAATTACCATAATGTGTTTACAAATCACAATAGACTGAGGTTGAATATTTGAAATAATGAGGAAGTTAAACTGTGTCACTTCATTGTGTCAAAAGATTATCCCCAGATCCTTAACCTATGTATCTTGAGATATCTAGAATCTGAGACTCTCAACATCCTGACATTCCGAGATTCAAAGATGGCTACTTAATTGCCTTAAGATCCTTATCATTGTAAGTTTAAGAGGACCACACTACACATAAATAAAACCCATTAGACAAAGTTATAACTCTTAGATCTTCAAGATATAATATCAAGGTTCGTTGGGATTCTGGGATCTTGAGATGGTAAAGTGGGTATACATGCAAATTGAAATATGTATTCAGGGATCTCAGGATGTTCTAGCCACGTGATTAGGAACTTAAATTGTTAGAATTTCGAGATTAATAGGTGATATGTGTATTTAACAATGTCATTAAAGAATGATTAACGCTGACAAATGACAGTGTGATGCATAGACTCATTACTTGTAAGAAGGAGATTTTAATGTTGTGAAAATTTATTGATCATTTAAAATCTCAGATGTTTTGACAGGTTATATTTAATCATTATTGTTTTCATATTGTATAATATATGGTAGATCAGGTTCTCATATGTTTCATATAACTGTGTAATACATATATATATACAAATAGTGTCTACTTCCCTGTTAAACATGAAAATACATTTGTAACAGTACACTTAGATAGAAAACACAGAAGAGACATCAAAGACCAATGTTTTATACTAATCTCTTATCTACCAGGTTCTAATCTACTTCGATACTACCTTAGACTGACCTGGTAACATGCAAAACTAAGTAATTGGGGAACTAATTATATAACATATGGTTCAATTTTATGTCTATAATTTGCTTGTGCATATGACTCTCTGGCCATGGGAGGAAACTGGAGGACCCTGTGAAAACCCACAAAATTCAACAGGCAGTTCTCCTCCTTAGCACGTATAAGTGAGGAATCAAAATCATGCCACCTGACTCATGGCAGAGCTTATGGTCTAAAGCTCACATTGCTGTATTTGCAATACTATATCAGAATGCGTACATCCACCACTGTCCACTGTAGGGGACCAGGGCCCTGTTTCACGAAATCTTAATTAAAGATAAAAATCCAAATTTTAGTAGATATTTCAATTTTGATTGGCTAAAAACTAAAATTAATCTAATATTGTCCAATCAACTTACTAAAATTTGGATTTTATCTTAGTTAATATTTCCCGAAACAGGCCCCAGAATTGTGAATGATAAGAGATTGGTTTCAACTTAAGCTGTGTTTATAAAATATTTTATGCAGTAAACATCAGGTGGTGTATAAATTAAGAGAAGTGATCAGTATCATTATGTAAATGATGGTGATATATGACTATTTACTTACATAGATAAGTATACATGTCATAATTCTCATTCAGCTGTAGCAATCAACTATATCTTAACACATTCTATTTAATTGTTTATTTTGTTAGCATTTCATCATGTTTGTCAATCTTGATGTATATATGAATACTATACATTGCTTCAGTGAAGCTACTTATACAATAAACTTGCCCTATAACTTACTCTTTTATACATACTGTCAAAGCAGTAGTCTAGATAAATCCTGGTTTTGACTAGAAACAAATTCATAACATAATCTTGTTCTATTAAATAGGATACTGTAGAAGAAGTTTCCAATCATTTTATTTTCTTTGGACATTTTGTTCTTCATGGATGTTTTTTTTTTGTTGAATCAATGACACAGCTAAGAATAACACCCCATAAATTATTACTTCAAATTCAATTCACATTTATGTCATCTCCATGACACATTATTTTCTTATCTTTAGAGTAAATGAAACTGTGTCAGCAAATTTGTTAAATATTGTCAGAAACAAAATATCAAGTTTCTGGTATAAAAATGGACCTTGTTAGTTATGTTCCCTGATGTGCAGGGGAGTTTCTGGGGGGTTTTGTTGAGGTATAAAAATTGTGCCTGGTCAGTTATTTTGACATTCTGTCACTTGATGGCGCTAATTTGAAAATTAATCTAGAAGCAGTGCCTTGTTTATAACCTAATTGACACTAAATTTTGAGTTATGAAATCCACTGATTCTGTTTTGTCTTTATATGCCAGACAGGTCGGCCAAATCAGAATCAAATTGTAATATTATAAAAATATTGACTGTACTGAGAGTATAATTATTACTAATCTTATTGATCTAGAATAGTAGGAGGGATTATTTAAGTGTTATTCCTGCTTTGATTAACTATGTGATTTACTTTTTAATCCGGGGGATCACGGTGGCGTGGGTAAGACGATAGCTCACCAGTCTGGAGGTTGGGTGTTCGATCCCAGCATTGGCCGAGAAAGTTCAGCCCAGATTTTTCGGCGATGTTCCCTCTTGTTAGTGATGCAGGATGAAGGGCCTGACATGACAACTGTCTAGTCATTCGGATAGGATAAAAAACATCCCGTGTATACATTGGCGTGAATGTAAAAGATCCCTTGACAGTAAGTTGGAATTCGATAAAAGAATAGGCCGTAGTGCTGCTGTCCGGGCAAAATTTTGTATGGCGTATGCCTGTTTTCATTGGTCCAGCTTGGAGCAGAACAGATGGAAATTCAACCCCATTTCATTTTTAATCGGGGGGTTGGGATGGCCTAGTGGTCTAGAGTGCCGCGCTTCGACCTCTAGCTGGCCGGTCACCTCTGTCTTGCGGCTGTGGTTTCGATCCCCGGTGTGAGCGTATGTGACATGGAGATAGGGGCGCCTTCTCAACCTCGTGGGTTTCCTCCGGGCACTCCGGTTTCCTCCCACAGCTAAAGACCCCTACGCGCAAGCGAATTATTGAAATAAAATTAAACCATATGTTAGTCCCGAAATGACCTAGTTTGTGTTGAGTGGACGTTAAACCCCATTTCTCTCTCTCTCTCTCTCATTTTTAATCCTTTTGTCAGTCATTGTAATCCTCTTGATGTCGGCTGGCTGAATGTTAAAACTAGTCAAAGATGGCAAGTAGCATAATCGTATGTAATATTTATATTTATCAGTTACATAGGCTGAATTTCAAAGAGTTGATTATTACTTGTTGTTTAAGAAGTCAGTCATAATTTCAACTATACTTTAACAATCATACCTTTGTGAGGACAGGTTATTTTCGCAAATGTAACTTTATAGTAATTAGTACATTTAACTTTTCTGTCGGAGGTCAACATTTAACATAGCAGAAACAGTTCTGAGAACAGTTATTCTATAGCTATGTTGAAAGGACAAATTTCTTGAATGGAACGCTTATCAGATGTAAGTGAGGCTATAGATGGGGTGTGTTTGTGGTACAGTAGGGTTTGACCAAACAAAACAAAAGATAGACATTAAATCTGATTTCTTTTGAATTGAAACATTAGGTTGCATTATATTGCACCTGGGAGCATACAGAATCAGAATGTATCTGAACTCCCCAAGTATTCTTGAGGTCAGCGCTGTCACTTAATATTCGATTGTGCACTTGCTGTTAAAAAAGTTACAGCCTATCTGGCAAGTTTGCCTTGAAATGAACATGTTTAGAGCATTCAGTGTAATTTTAAGTCCAGTTGATGGGTTTTATTAGAAGATAAATAAAGTACCTGCATGTTTACATCTTTAAAAAGCATGAGTAGAGTAGTCATATAGTCAAATTCTGTAGATTTCTTGACGTAAACTTTGTCTTCTGTTTGTATCAGCTGTCTGTCTTGTTCAAGTTAATTAATCAACCTGAATTATAGTTTTAATCTTTATGTGTATCTGTCAAGTCCCAACGTATATCCTACTACAACCTAAACAACTGTCTGACAAATAGTCTACCTACTACATGTATCGTCTGTTTGCATGATGACTGCTGATCGTCTAACCAGAATATGTCCTGATTCGAATTTTCTTCTCTGATACAGGATCCCAGTTCAGTGAGGCCTTTGATTCCTTCAACACCTTCAGTAATTTCTTTAATAACAACCAAATGGTAGATCGTCCTAGCATGTTGAGCTGCTGCAACGAAAACAATAATCTGCAGGAAGTTGATGAAATGGGCTTCCATAAACGTCACTCTATTAGTGTCATGGATTATCGCAGAATGGCAAGCTTGACAGAAAAATTTAAACTCATGAGTATGGAAAATCTAGAAAGACAGAGAATGTTAGCCATGTATGATATTCCACCTAAATATGCAAGGGAAGTCCGGAAACAAAAGACAGCCCAAACAGGTAGTCCTAAAAAGACAAATACAAATCGTTATTCTGTTTCCTGTTCAGAGCTCAAGGGAGGCAACAGTGAATTATCACATATGTTATCAGATAGTTTGTCACAGTCATTTAATACTCACATCTACACAAATACACCTTTACTGAAACCTGAGTTACCTGTTGGTCCTCCTGCATCACCAAATCACCAAGATCCTTCCAGCAACTCTCACTATAGTCACAATTACCAGAAAAATAAACCGTTAACTATTAATCCACTATGTATAATAGAAGATGAAGCAAGAACTGCCTTTGATAGATCTAAAAGACAGGAGGCTATGCAGAGACTTCAGAAACAGGAGAATGATCTTCACAAAGAAATAACTCTCTTGGATGAAATTTTACAAGTGTGTAAAACTGACGAACCACAGGGAGCAACAAGCAAAAATTCCACAATCAGCTTATCAGAAAAAGCTTCTAGTCTCCCAAACAAAGTAAAAAAGGAGTTACGGGGAGAAAACTTCATGTCAAGTCAAACTTCAATTTCATCTTCATCAGAAAGCTGTGCTAAGTCATCATTGAGTCATTCTGATTTACACTATCCTAAACCAGTGAAAAGAACTAAAATATCAGCTCCACTTCCATATGTTAATCTCTCTCAGTTTGATGTTGGTGATGATAATGGGCGTGTTCATTTGAGTAAAGAAGGATTAGTCAAAGGATCAAGTTCAGGAAGTATAAATAAATCACCAGACAAAAATCACAGCACGCCCATTAAAAAATCTTCAGAATCATTGTGTTCATCATCATCAAGTGGCTCTCATACAGCTCTTTATCCAACCGAGGCATGGATGAGAGAACCCATATATGCGAATGAGCCAAATAGATGTGAAACACCACCACCAGAATTACCTCCAAAGGGACCAGCATTGTTGCGTAAAAACAGATTGAGTAGGAATTCCACCTCATTTTCTCAATCTTCAAAAACTCCTCCCCCTCTTCCACCAAGTCGAAATCGAAGTCGATCTCTTGGCTCACAAAGTAAGTTTCAGGTTAATGATAGTTCACAGACATTCAACTCAAAGAGTCACTCTTTTGATCAAGTTGTTCCACCAGCCCCAAAATCAGGGGTTGAAGATACTTATTTGATGATGGGAGGCTTCCCTGATCAACCTAAGGAAAAGAAAAAATCTATGGTGTTTGATAGTCCAGAGGTAAAACAATTGTCTAAAGGAAATGCTGATGTTATGAATTGTTATATGGACATGGCAGCATTTTTCAAAAATGATGCAGAATCAAGAAAAGGTAAAGCTATTCCACAGGTGAAAGTGGAAGAGGCCATCTATGATACCATTGATGACACAGTTGATAGTCAGACAGAGCCTGTTCCTAAAGCACCAATCAGAGAAAGCAACTATATGGTGATGGAAGTTTCTAAATGTAGAAGAAAAAGTTCCACTTCTATTGAGGATCAGCATAGTGCCTCTCCAATTACAAATAAATCAAGCAGTCCTTTATGCATAAAGAGGAATTCTGTAATCCAACGACTTCAAACTCTCCAGAACTATGTTAGCACAACAAAAGCTGGAGAAATTAATTCTGGTAATGGTTCTGTTGTTATACCCAAACCAACAATGCCTTTTCAAAATCTCCTTGAATTCAAACCACAGCATCTGCATTCTGCAGGTGTTTATATAAATTCTATCCAAAATACTATTAATCCAGAAGAAATTTCTCCTGAACCAACTTCCAAGAAAGAAGAAGGTTTTTTGGCACGTTTCAAAAGAAGGAACTCCAAGGATCAATCAAAAGCATCTTTGAGCAACGAAAACCTTGCGACCAAAACATCTAGAACAAGTCTTTTTGAGAAAAGTTTATCTGAAGAAGGTGAGGTAGTGGAGAACAACAGTAGCCCATTAAAAATCATTCGCCAGAGGTCATCCAGTTTTCCAAACAGAAGAAGCTACCAAGAAGATGAAACAGATACCATAGAGATTGTGAATGATTCATTAAAGTCAGATTCTACAATTGATGATGTATTTTCACATAGTGATGATCCTCCGGACGAGACATTCTTCAGCTCTTCATCCATCAAGTTAAAAACTGGAAGTAAAAATAACATTGATGATATAGAAGAACCTAAAAAAGAGATGCATGTATTAACTGTTCTGCATCTTCAACATGATCCTCCAGTTCAGAGCTTTTATAGTCAATATACCTCCTCTAAAACAGATGATGAAAAAATGATAGAATTACTTCATACTGATGATAAATTACATAACAAAAAATCTAATTATTCTTTTATGTCAGAATTAAAATCTAAACTAAGTCTACCATTAAGTAAGGCAGGATCAGAGTTACCTACAGAATGTCAGTTACCAGCATTACCGCCGCCACCAGTCTTACCACCTAAATTTAGAATGTATCCCACGCTATCTCCAGTAGTAGAAACCACCCCTTCAACTCCTCTGCCTCCAGCAGAACCCATATATGTAGAAATGACCGAACCAGCAATCAAACCTCAATCTATGTCAGATACAGTGCAGCAGTCAGCAGCTCAAAATCGTAATGAAACCAACCAACAAGATGAAGACTATTGTCAGAATATTAATATAGATTATAGGGAACCGTTTTCAGGTATGTCAGCATGCAACATAAAAGACGAGTTTGGCAAGATGCCAGAATCTGTCCATGTCATTTATTACTTATATTGCATATGCAATATAGAAGGGTTAAAGTTCAGATTGTGTAGTTTTTAAAAATAAAAGATGGACAGATTCTGAAATAGCTCTGAAGTTTTTTTTTGTTCAAAAATCAGTTTTGGGGTTCTTTGAATCAAATGTTTTTATGAAAAAAAAAATATTGGCTAGAAGATTGACTGAGATTGTTAAATGTTTAATCAAGATCTTTCCAAAATGATTTACTCAAGTCTTGTGTTGAGTTCATGTTAAGATTCAGCAGATTATTAATGCATGGTTTTATTGATTTAGGACTGTAGGCTTATGTTTATTTATTTTACCTTTGGATATTTTAACAATGGTTTTATGGCTTTCAGAACAATAATTCCTGCTATCTTGGAATCATGGGGCTCAGGTAATTATTTTCAAATGCTAAATATTTTCTGCATGCATGATTTCTAAGACAATAGGCTTGACAAAGGGAATATTATACAGTATTGGGATTTTATTTTGTAACTAAGTTTCCTTTACGATAATTCAGGAACAGGTTTAGATGCAATACTTGACATTCAGAAAGCTGCTCTGAAGAAGTATTGAAGAAAAGTCTAAGCCCTATTTACTCACTGCCATGGTGATAATATACAATCACAATGCATATCTTGTATTAGCCTAAACTAATGTGAGATTAGAGCTTTAAATCGACACGAAATAACATTTTTTGTTTTTAAATTTTAAAGAACTTACCCACTAATTGATAAAAGTTCTTAGTGGAAGTGAGTTTTTATCTAGGTCATGATTTTTTTCAAGAAAGTGAACATTCAGATGTTGTTATTTGGTTGTCAAGATATTTATTTGATAAAGACAACCACCATGTTAAATTGCATCCTAATTAACCAGTAATTGTTCATGTTTCAGCGTGATACTGAATGTATTTTAGTATCTTAATTGCAGCTGAAATTGTTTTTTAATTGTGTATATTGTTGTATTTTTAGTTTATAATTACATAATTATTTGTGACTTAAACACCCTACCTTCATCATCTTCATACCTATGGTTGACATATCTTCAAAAGAACATCATACTCCTAGTTTACTTGTACTTATTTTCATATTTCCTCTAAGTATTAAGTTATGTGAAACTGTTTGAAACTTTATAGATTGACAATTTTAACTACTGTTCCTAGTAAGGTGCTGGCTTAATAATGTAGTAGATCTGGACGTTAATCTGAGTTTCCTCTTGTAAGGAGTACAGGATGAATGTTCTCGGAAGGAACAAAATTTAGTTATTTTGGATGATACCAAAAAGTAAGGGTGCATGTAAATGTCGTTGTGTATGTAAGAGAACCCTTGTCAGAATTTAAAAATGAGGTGGGAAGGCCATTTTATGGACAAAATTTTCCTCACAGTACAGTGCATGGCATGTTGCCACTTGGTATAGACAATTAACCCACTTGGTGCAGAAAATTAAGATGTTAAACCTCATTTCAATCCTAGGCAAAGAAAGTCCCTTTTGACATTTATTTTGTAAAGTACTTTTAGAATTATGCCCTGAATGTTTTGATCTGGAATATTATTAGTTTATCATATAGAAAACCAATACACCTGTTGAATGTATAGAGTCTACCTGACTTTCCAAATCTGTATATTGTAGAATGTCGTATTGAAATAAAATACTGCCTTACTTTTATCCGATGGGAGAAATGGGTATATTTCATTCTATCTTAGTGGGAATTTGGGGCCAGCCATTTGAAACTGTATTGTGACTGAGTTTCCTTGGGTTTTTCATCCCACATACAAAAAAAACCATATAGTGAAAAGAAGACCCCTTTCTATAATTTCTTAGTTGTATGTGACAAGGAGTAAGATCGCCTGTCCAACCTCATGGGTCTTCACAGTTTTCCGGTTTCCTTCCACTGCTGAAGACCCCTACAGGCAAGCAAATTATTGAAATAAATTAAACCATATGTTGGTTTCGAAATGACCTAGTTTGTTTTGAGTGGAGTTAAACTCCCTCTCTCTATCCAAAAATGTATGTGATATAACCTCATATTGAAATAAAGTACATGCATACTTTTATCTGATGGGAGAAATGGGTATATTTTATTCTGATGTTAGTTGAAATTTTGGGCCAGACTTTTGAAACTGGCTGAGTTTCCTTGGGCTTTTCATACACATACAAAAAACACTTAGTGAAAAGAGGACCTCTTTCTATAATTTCTGGTAATTCGATTATATACAGTAGCTATTGTCCTTGATTATGTCATAGAATCTTGTCAAGGGAGCAATGATATTATACAATATAAAGATTTGCTTTTTATATACCGAAAGATTTACAATGTAACCACCTATACAGACTGCTCGGAAGACTTAGCTGCTGTGGGCATGTGTTTTATTACCTTGCAACCTATAATTTGTGTAATATATTGTTATTTTATTATTCAGGTGGTGCTATAGCATATGAAAGAGCTCTACAATCATTACAAAAGAAGAATCGTATCATAGTCCAAGTAGAAGATTTTAAAGAACGATTAGCAAGAGACGATAGTGCTTCTATTTCCTCTAATGAATATCCAGAAACTTGTAGTTTACAAAGCAACACATCGGGTAATCCAGATTGTTCTTGTAGTCCCGCTAAAACTGTGTTACGACCGCGATCAGGTAAAGAATATATAGTGGTGGAAAGAATACCTAAACTTAGTGATTCCTATAGTTCTGCTCCTTCTAGTCCCCTAACCCCTACTTCACCAGCGTCAGTTTTTACATTTGACATTCACGAACCCAGTTCTAATGTGACAGAAGGTACCGGTACCATACGCTCTGCTATATCACCGCTTTCTAAAAGTAGTAAAAGTGACAATGACTCGGCTCCCACTTCTCCTTGGATACCCATACCCCAAAAGTGCCTTAGAAATCAATCCACTTCATCTGAACATCGTTCACGGACAAGAAATGACAGTGTCTCTAATAGTGATAGTGCTACAAAAGAAAGTCACTATGTACGGATTCAAAAAAGTGCTAGTAGTGCATCTCATAAAAACAGGAGAAGTGGTAGCTCAGCTCGGAGTAGTAAACGTAGATCACAGAGCACTCGATCTAAACATGATTTAGAGAAATCTCATTTAAAACTGGAATATTTATCTCAACCTGATAGTGACAGTGATAGTGTTAATTTAACCCTCCACGGTAGATGTGATAGTGTTTCTTATAGAAAAAATGGCACGTCCGGTGCTTCATTACGATTAATGGGAAGTGAGGCTGGTGCTAAAGGTGATAGTGTGTACTTACAACTATGGGATACAAAAGCAACAAAATCAAATTCACCTAAAGCATCGGTCAGTTCTGAAGCCTCCCCACCTATATCCCCTAATAATGCTTTACTATTACCATTAACTCCTATTGATGACGATGATGAACAAGAATTGAATTATCTGGAAATGGATTTAGGACCGGCATCTAGCTCCTCCCTCATGCCAAAGAAATCTGTGCCAAAAAAACCCTCGAACGATATCGAATATACTGCCATTGACATGATGGCTACAAAAGCCTTGAAAGACGCTGGTAAGGAGCATGCTCAAGGTCGTACAGATAGTTTGCGACGGACTAGAAGTATGAAATATCCGCCATTATCTCACCACTCTAGTTTAAGGGAACGCAAAGGATCAACTAGTTCTGCTAGAGAAAGGAAATTGAGTGCCAGTACTGTAGAATTTAAAGCATAGCGGTGACACTATTTAGCTGTTGTTTTACCTCAATCCAAAAAACAAACCAAACAGTTTTAACTCTTAACTTACAAAACTTACACCAATTATATATAACATATATATGCATCATTTTACTTTCTGCCTTTTTGTGTTCATCAATTCATCATTTTATTTATAGACAGGATTGTTTGTTACAGTAATGAGTGAAAGCAAAACATTACAGAATTGTTAAGTTAAATCCAAACTCTAGATAATTGAATCTAGAAGCACAACAGTGCTTTTGTATTTCTCACTACATGTATGTTTATGTAATTTATACATTTTCAAAATATAGGAAAAGGAAACTTTAAGTTTTTGCATTGGTTCTTTTATTTTAATATAAATTAGAATGTCTAAATCAATTCTAAAGTACATAAAAAGGGCATCAGAAATATGCCAAGAAACATTATCAAAATTCCTTTACTTAAACTATTCATATTTCTGAAGCATATCGGACACAGTGATAAGTTATAATGTGTAGAATTTCAGAGTTTTGGGTATACACATGTACATTTAAAGAGGTTAACATGAAGCTTTAGAATTGGAAACTGTAATTGATATTTGGAATAATAAATAAATATTTAGAAACTATTCGAAAAAAGAACATTTTGGTTGACTTTTAATGGCTGAATTGTTTTGATCAGTGTGCTTCCATGATTGTAACTTTCAATTTTATAATATTTTTTGTACATCGGATGTCATCACATATAAAATTATATATTATATATATTTTCTTAATTTATACTTGATGTATACATTATAATGTATACTGTTTATTAAAGTTTAAAAACCATTTTAATCCATAACATCTTTAATTTACCAATCCCACCCTTTTTTAAATATTGGATATTATGTACATGTATGGTTGTTAAATGTTGTCATTTTCTGTTGTTTTTTGTAACTTATTGTATGTGAAGATCACATGTACTTATTTTAATAGATACTTCAATCCATTTTACTTTACCACAAGAATACATCTGGGGACTGTATGCCTCCAAATATATTTAGGAAATCCTCGACGAGAATTATCAATGTTATTTCCTAAAGGTAAAGAATAATTCAGCTGGATTATTTTACCAACAGTCATACAAAATGAATGGCATTTTATTTGGCATATTTTTTTTTTTAAATTTGATTCTAAAAATTGGCTTTAAGAGAGCTGTGGCTTATTTGATGTTTTATATAAGGATCTAATAATAGTCAAGTTATAATACAATTTACAAGTCATGTAATGTTTCTCTTACAGTATATATTTTGATCTTGTATTTATTTCAAAAATGATATAATAAATAAGAAGTACCATCAGTAGGTAATTTATAACGAAGATCATATTGCTTTTTATATAAATAATATACTTCTATGCAATTTGATGTACATCACATGAACACATTAATACAAGGTTTTACTGTCTCTCCTTTTATTTAAGTTGCTCAATTTAATATTATATGTTACAAAGTAGTATATACCTCCTTTTGACAAACATATCTACTTTAATGCTTACAATCCTATACAACTTAACAACTGCCCAGTCCAAATGGCACTGTTAGCTTTTCCTAGAATGAAAGGTCTATTACTAGTAAGTGAGGTTACCAAAGGCTATGGCGGGAACCATGTTTAGTGAAATAGTTATCTAATGTGTGTGCTTTAGATAATAAGACCTGTTATATATATATGGGCTGAGCAACTTATCATACTTTCATGCTTCTAGGCAGTTGTTACGCGGAGTAGCGATAGTGTAAGAGTATACAAAATTGTTTGTTTTTATAACCCACCTCCTACCAACCAAAAACATCCAAGAAATCCCATATTTTATTAATGTTGTTTATGTGTATTTTAAATCTGGGTTTTTTAATGGCAAAACTTTTTTTTTACAGTAATATTACTATTGTGTCTAATGACCGAAATAACTAGGCCTACATGTAGATATAATTGGAATATTTTTATTTGATTATTCCATTATGCAGGAATTAAACAATATTTTCTACTGTTTTGAACATGAAGGACGAACTGAAATTTTCTATTGTATCTCCTAAGTAAACGATGTAAAAAGGTAGAAAAACTTGTTGGTTAATTTATAAAGAAATATGGCAACATAACATTTAATTAGGATAGATGTACTTTTAGTAATTGTTTGTAATGATTTATGTTGTGTTGAGATTACATAGTTAAAATATTTGTTATTTGTGCCAAAATGTTACGAGTATGATTAGACGTCTACTTACCGGTAATAATGTACACTAGATGGCTTTATTTTCTCTTCCTTAATCTTTATATAAATGTTGTTCATTATACCCCTGCAACTTTCCTATTTTTCGGTTACCTTTTGCTTTTATTTTTTTTATAGGAAAGTATTTTATGGGATGTATTAGTTTACATTTATTAAGATAATACTTATCTGCAACTACTTATTATTTGGTAACTTTATCAGATCTCGTTTCATGTGTTTCAGTTCTTATTTCTTCTTTTTCATGAGTAATTTAATAAGTTTATTAATTACATACATGTACATGTATACTCAGTTCAGTTTAACGTCGTACTGTTCTGCTCCGAACTGGGCTAATGAAGACGGGCATACGCCATACAGTGTGCTGCGAGGAAATTTGCCCGGACAGCGACACTACAGCCTACTCTTATATTGAATTCCAAATCTCAAGGGATCTTTTACGTGCATGCCAATGTATATGCGGGACCTTGTTTTTTTCTGTCATTGTCAGGCCTTCCGTCATGCATCACTGACAAGGGGTCATTCTGTAAAGCTTTGACAATTAACAAATAGAAAGTGAAACACCCATCGAAATCTGATAAATTACTGAGAATGTTGATGTTTAAAACCATATTCAACTAAATAAGCATAACAATGGTGTTTCCACTCCACTGAGATAAGAACTAGCTTCAAGCAAGATTTCCAAAATAAATTGACAGTTTGGCTTTTTTCCTTGTGTGAAATGAAGATGGATCAAGCTTTTTGTATGTTTTACATTTGTCATATTATATTATCACTTTGAATACTGCAACTTATTTTAAATTGGTGCTTTGTTTTACAAGATTTTATGTTTTAGAAACATTTAAGTGGAAACACTACTCATTGGTTCAGTGAAAAGCAATGTGAAGGCTAGTTATTTGCCCTGTGTACAGTGGAAACAACATTATTAATTCATATACTGGTATTGTTATACCAATCAGCACTTATTTGGTTGATTTATGGTCTTTCGAAATTTTATTGAAACGGCCAACAAAAGAAGTTTTGAGCATGTGCATTATTTGGTTGATTCATAGGCTTTTAAAATTTTAATGAAATGGCCAACAAAAGAAGTTTTGAACATGTGCATTGTGTTAGTGTTTGTTCATTGTTATAATCTTATTTGTAATAACTTCATCTATTTTTCCAACTCTCCCATTTTTTCTTGAAATCACAAAATTAAGATGTTAATCCTTTTATATGTGCCATCCAATCAAATCACTTTTTACTGCCATTCTTACAAGTTTCTTTTCTTTGTGAATATTGCTTTGTAAGTTAAGTGCATAATAAAATTGTGTCACAATTGAATTAACTGTTTGTCATATTTATACTATATGCAACTAAATCCTAATGCACTCTTAATTATTAGGAGACCAGCAGATATAGACTTCATAACAAAGGACAGGACAGGATTACATTTTACTTGAAACAAATTGCAAAAAGAAAAGAATGCAGTTTTGTTTAATGACGCATACTAAGCCAACATTATATTCAAATTCGGCCAAGGTGAAATGAGTTGCTTAACGAACAGAGTCAGAACATTAGGAATTAAATACCTATTTCAATTCATTTGTTTTGATTGTCGTTCTACATGTACACCAGGTTTTAGTTTTTATACGCCTGCATTTTCATGTGGCCACAATTTTTATCTGAATTTGATGAAACTTGAAATAAGGGCCTATCTCACAAAAATCATGTACCTTTGGACAAGGGCATGTATCATATGATAACTTCATGGATTATGGTCCTTGATTGTTGAAAATAGCACTGCTGCATCGGAATATTGGCACAATACTAGATCTTTCCGAACGGACAAATATTTTCCCTTGGGTTAGGGTTAGGTTTATCTAAAACTATTCTGAAGGGTTAGGGTTCGATTTGTGGCTATAAACACGGAAAAATATTTGTCTGTTCAGAAAGATCCAGTATAGTGCGGAATATTGGTTGAGTTTGAATTTTGTGAAAATCTGATCAAAACAGTCAGACAAAATGGCCACCCTTCATAGACAAATAGTGTAATTATAAGGTATATGAAGGTTGTGAATCCTCTAGAAGTCATAATTTTGATACGATTTTGACAAAATTTGAACTATTTTTATAACCCAAAGATCTTGGTTCCTGTCGATATTCGAGGATATCGGATTGTAACTTTCCGAATTATAGCCCTTGATTGTACGAAAATTCACGTTTTTAGCTTGTGGTCCTTCCACAAGTCGCAATTTTTATTTGATTTAAAAAGATAGGCTGGCACTGCCAGGCAGGATACGCCCACATTTTCGAGAGATGGATAGAGAACAAGCAATACCTAAAGTGATTTTTCCTACATCATTAAGTCCTGTATTTCATACTGTATTGGGAGCAGCCATTTTGTTGGTCAGTTCCAGTCTGATATTCATAAAATTCAAAGCCGACAATGATTATGGTGTGACGATACACAACCTAGAAATGTGACTTTTCGGCAAAATCGGATAAGAATTGTGACCTGTAGAGAGTCCACAACCATGATATACCATAACTTTACTCTATTCGATTACAAACGGCGACCATTTTGTGCGGCAATTTTGGTACGATTTTCACGAAATTCGAATAATTCAGGAAGTTACGATCCGATATGCGCAAATACCGAAAGGAACCAAGATCTTTGGGTTATAACCATGCATTTCAAGTTTCATCAAAATCAAATTAAAATTGTGACCTATACAGGGTCCACAACCATGATATACCATTTTTTAACAGTATTCGCGTACAAACGGCGGCCATTTTGTCTGTCAATTTTGGTCCGATTTTCCCGAAATTTGATCACAAACCTTCCTTAAGGTGAAACGGTGATATAATCAAACGTTTTTTTAAATCGGAAAATAATTGTGACTTCCAGAGGGACCACAAGCTAAAAAGGGTGATTTTTCGTACAATCAGGGGCCATAATTCAGGAAGTTATGAATCAATGAGCGCAAATAATGAAAGGAACCAAGATCTTTGGGTTATAAACATGCATGTCAAGTTTCATCAAAATCGGTTCAAAATTGTGACCTATATAGGGTCCACAACCTTGATATAACATATTTTCACACTATTCGCGTACAAACGGTGGCCATTTTGTCCGCCAATTTTGGTTTGATTTTCACAAAATTCGAAGTCAGCCTTCATTACCATGTAACGGTGATATAATAAAACAGTTTTGTAAATCGGATAATAATTTTGACCTCCAGAGGGACCACAAGCTAAAAAGGGCAATTTTTCTGACAATCAGGGGCCATAATTCAGGAAGTTACGATCCGATGGGTGCAAATATCGAAAGGAACCAAGATCTTTGGGTTATAAACATACATGTCAAGTTTCATCAAAATCGGTTCAAAATTGTGACCTCTATAGGGTCCACAACCTTGATATTTAACATATTTTCACACTATTCGCGTACAAACGTCGGCCATTTTGTCCGTCAATTTTGGTCCGATTTTCACGAAATTTGAACTCAACCTTCATTACCATGTAACGGTGATATAATCAAACGGTTTTTTAAATCGGATAATAATTTTGACCTCCAGAGGGACCACAAGCTAAAAAGGGCGATTTTTCGGACAATCAGGGGCCATAATTCAGGAAGTTACGATCCGATGGGCGCAAATATCGAAAGGAACCAAGATTTTGGGGTTATAGACATGCATGTCAAGTTTCATCACAATCGGTTCAAAATTGTGACCTCTATAGGGTCCACAAGCTAAAAACATGATATTTCGCACAATCAGGGGCCATAATCCATGAAGTTCCGATCCGATACATGCCAATATCGAAAGGAACCGAGATCTTATGGGGATAAACCTATATTTCAAGTTTCGTCAAAATCGGATAGGAATTGTGACCTGTAGAGGGTCCACAAACAAATTGTGGACGGACGGACGTCCGGACGGACAGGGGCGACGACATAATACGTCCATATGAAAATGTGGGCGTATAAAAATGTTGGAACATATCGCCCTAATGATGGTCGAGTTCGAATTTTGTGAAAATCAAAACCCAAACTGTCAGACAAACTGGCCACCCCTCATACACAAATAGCGTAAATCTATGATTTTATACAATTTTGATGAAATTTTGATGAAATTTTAAATTTATGTTTGTATTACAAAGACTCGCTTTATTTATGTACGTTAATTACACTATTTGCGTACAAGAAGCGGCCATTTTGTCCTGTGGTATATATGGGTCAAATAATGATCTTTCATAACCAACTCAATAATTTGGATCTTTGCTTTAACATGCACTCAACTATCTTTCCAAAGATTTTATCTTTTCTCCAGAATATATATTTATTACGTTTTCAATGTACTAACATTTGATATCACTGGTCTTCAATTTCATTATCAACTGTGTCTGATATAGCTTGATTGCAATTATCTTCGTAAAAATGAAACAAAACAACAATATAAAAAAAATATATTTTTTTTATTAATTCTTCTTTTTTAATGGATCTGTTGAATTTCTGAAAAAATAAATAAACAATTATATCAGAAGACACTGGATCACTATTCTCCCGTAACTCATTCACACTACATTCACACCACATTTACAACAAACATTAACATCATAAATATATAATAATAATAACAATTTAAAAATCATAAATACACTGAGATTTCATCATTAATATATCACAGACAGGATTTCTCCTATGTAAATGCAAAGGATTGATAAATGGAAGAATGACGATGAATAAAGAAAGTATGTTAGTAAAATTTTCTCCTAGGATGAATGATAATGTACATGACAGTGAATACCAAGTGGGCAGTGGTATAAAAAATATCTATAAAATTCTTTGTTCTTTTGAACGAAACTTTGAAATAAATGTTCAAAAAATGACTATCAATAATACAATTTATAACATGTGACCTTTGAATGGATCCTAGTTGTGTTCTCCACTGATTATGTATAGCACTAAGAACATAAATATTGTATTAAAAATATTGCACAATTAAGATTTTTAATGCTCATTAAAACTTCTAAAGAATTATTCATAAACATCAGTAACCATGGTGATAATATACTAGTCTGTATGACATAATTATCAGCATAAATTTTAAGTAATTTGGTCTAAAAGTCATTAAATCACAAAAATATCTATAGTAATACTCATTAAAAATAAAAAGTAAATTTCACTTCTTACCTGACTAACAACACAGTTATGTCTGTTTTAACATATATACATATATTTTACAGGATTTCAAATAACTTAATCGCCATAGGTAACATTTCATTATTTTATACTAATAGGTTCAACATTAAGTCTTGAATATATTATGAACATGTTAGTTTTAATATCATTTCGATGCCAGTATAAAATAATGAAAGAACCGCTTGTACATACTAAAACTAAACCAATTCATATCTTGTCTCAATTTTAAGTGGATTATTTATTATGTCTTCTTGATCATTTATTCATTCTCATAAACGAACTGAAAGAATATGACACAAGGTAAACAAATCTTATTATGTAAATGCAGTAAGCTTTAACAATTTGTTCAAATTTAACTGAAAAAGAAACAATTTAAAATCTCCAAATGCACCATATATTTATTATCATAATTTGACACATATACATGATCTATACAAAAAAAATTCAACATATACAATTTAATAAACATCACAAATTTAATTATTTTCTTTCATAAGATGTTAGTAAAACATTGCAATCGGTATGAACAGTTAAAAGAATATGCACATTTTGAAATGTAGTTTTTGAAATATTCAGCACTCATATTTAAATACTAGGAGGTATTAAGGTCTTTTTTTCAACAAAGACATCCTTGTGTTTATGTACATGAAAAAATGTTGTCCAACTGAAGGGGAAGGGTTGCAATGGCACATCTTTTGTTATCAAATGGGGAGGAGGATGGATGAATGCCAAAATTGCTTGGTTCCTGCAGTTTATCCCCACTAAAGCTCTGTCCCCAAGTGACCAATTTGTGCTGAGCTCACTTTAAACTGTATTTTGAATTGGGAATCTGTTGTTCTTGTGTGTGACGAATAGCATTCTAGAGCATCAATACAGCACAAGTAGAATCAGCAATAAGTTACAAATGCTACCTGTTTAATATACCAACATTGCCAATATATAGATTTACTATATTCTAGTCAATGAGGATCAACATTGTATGTATAATTGTATATGTACATGTAATGAAACCTATATTTTATAGGTTAAAATGTAAATACATATTACTGGCAAGTTTATTTGCATTTGATTGTGTATTTTTAAAGAAACAGAAGACAGTAAATGATTCCTGTAAATTGAAATCATTCACATGCCTAATATTTGAGTCAACAGATGAAATGATGTATGCCTTTTCCCCACTAAACCTAACCCTAACCCAGGAAAAAATATGGCTTCTCCTTGGATCAACGGATATTGCGCAAAAAATGGCCTGTTCTTTAAAACCAGATAACGGTGGGTAACGTGGTGTATCTCAAGTGTGTAGTGAAATAGGTTTTCAGTGACTGGAAAAACAATTTGACTATCTCAGCTCAAGATTGTTGATTTTTGTCGATAACTTTACACACCCTACACAATTAATATAGGAAAATATACCAGTTTAGTATGAAGTAAAGCTGTCAGTAGCCTTGTGTTTTACTTTCAAATTTGAAAAATAATTGTCACAAGCATGTAGATATAGTATACATACATGTCTGTCTCGAAATTCTTGAAAAAAAAGTATTTCAGGAACATTTAGTTACGTTATGGTTCTAATGAGAACATATTTTACAGATGGAATACATTTCCCACCAAGTGATCTTAATATCAAACCTATAAAAGTAGTTCGATTAACCAAATTTCTCTTTATCTTTCTGAATTTCTGCTTGTCTTTTCAATATGGCTGCATTTTTCTCTTTTATCATCTGAATACGTTTCTCTAACGCATCATCAGGTCCATCTAAAATATATAATTATAATGAATATATAATATAATACAAGTTTAATAAAAAAAATATAATCATACATGTTTCATTCTTCTCTCACTCACCTCCCTTAAACAGATAGAAGAAACACTAGCCAACTAAACACACGCCCACAGCAGTCAAATCATCCAAGTAGACCACAAGATGTCTGGAGTGAAAACCTCAGAAATCGTTTTAAGTTTCCAGTCAATTAAATGATAATGTCAGCGCCTATGTCTAAATATCCAGGAGATCTTTCAAATTAATCAAGGGTCAAAACTTTGACACTTTTCAAATATTATGTTAAATAACAATAAAGAGAAATGTGTCAAATAAGAGTAATTCACCAAAATAGGAGACCATGTGACATTTTACCGGTCTTCATTAGACTAATCGGGTGGCTGAATGGTTAACACGTTCAATCAGGTCGGTCAATAGTAGGGTAGCCGGTCCTGTTTCCTCCCACGGCTAAAGACCCCTATGCAAAAGTTAATTATTGATATAAAACTGTACCATATGTTAGTCCCGAAATGACATAGTTTGTTCAGAAATATAGGACGTTAATCCGAAACAGTCCATTTCATTTCATATCTATTCATTATACATGACAGTTTTAAATACAATGTGTACTTTACCTACCTTGTAATTCAGTTGTTTCATCTTCATCTATAACCGATCTTTTTACTCTCTTTCTTTTTTTATCATCTGATCTAGATTTACTTTTTCTAGTTTCATATGATGAATCATTGTCTTTAGTAAATATCTTAACAACTTTAGAGTCATAATACTCAGGAGATGGATCTCTATTAGAAACTTTCACAAAGTCATCTGATTTTATTGATAGAGACATGAGACTTGGCACTTTCCTACCCAAACGTTCATGAACAGACGGCTTTGGTGGAGATTCATTATTGCTATTTTTATCTTGAACTGTGATGCTTAAGCTGTTATGCCCATCTTCACGAAATACTGCTTTACGAGATAATTTTTTTCTGTTCCTTACACCTTGAAGTAACTCGGAGGCATCTCTGATATCCTCGTTTTTAGGTTTTTTAGTGAAAGGAAGATTATCATCGGTTATCACTTTCCTCTTAATTTTAAGAATTTTACTTCGATCTCTATCCTGTCTTGGTGACTTTGTTGCCCTCTCTGATCTTTCAACTTTTCTCGTGGGACTAGGCTCCTCCACGTTCTTATTCAACAGTACAACACTAACAAGCTTTTTATTCTTGGACTTCTCATCTGAATCACTGTCATCCGAGGCAGACTTTTGTGCGACATCAGTTTTCCGATAATTTGTGGCATCAAAGCCTCTATCTATATTGTCTGAGTAAATATGACTATAATTTCTGTTGGTTAAATGACTAGATTTATTTTTACTGGTACCATTCTCACCCTTCGGTTTGGTGATATTTCTTTCTTCGCGAGGTTTTCTGTCTTCACGAGGTTTTCTGTCAAGGAGTACATTTTCTCTCGCAGTCACTACTCGTTTACGAATTTCTGCATGTTTATTTTGGTTTTGTTCCTTACGCCACGATCGACCTTCATCATCACTACTATCATTATCACTAACGGATGACACTGAACTTTCACTATCACTATTTTCATTTTCCTTTGATTCTCTTGATTTGCGTTTTGCTTGAGTTCTGTTAACTTTAGGTTTTCCACTTTTAATTAAGGATTCAGAATTTTCTGTGTGTGTTTTTTCTTTTGAATTCGATCGCCGTGTTATACCTTTTAATGAAACAGTTTTCTTAACTGGCACAATCTCTCTATTTTCAAACTTGGCTCGCCTGGCCTCAATCTTCCTGCGTTCTTCACTTGTCAAGACACGTTTTTCTCTGCGTCTACTTGGTGACCGACTTGTTGATCGTCTTATAGCAGGAGATCGTTTGCGTCTAGTGTCTGGTGATTTGCTATGTCTGGATGATGGGGATCTTCTTTGTCTGGGTAATGGTGATCTGCTATGCCTGGGTGATGGTGATCTTCTTTGTCTGGGTAATGGTGATCTGCTATGCCTGGGTGATGGTGATCTTCTTCGTCTGGGTAATGGTGATCTGCTATGACCGGGTGATGGCGATCTTCTACGTCTGGGTAATGGTGACCTACTATGTCTGGGTGATGGCGATCTTCTTCGTCTGCGTAATGGTGATCTGCTATGACTTCGTGATAGTGATCTTCTACGCCTGGGTGATAGTGATCTTTTACGTCTGGGTGAAGGTGATCTTCTGCCAGAAGAAGATTTATATGGGGAATATGGTTGTTTGTGTTGAGATAGGCGGGAGGGAGATCTAGATGAGGACGGTGAAATTGATCTTGGTGATTTTCGTTTTAAATGAGGGGAATCTTTATTCGATTTCTCTGATGAGGTGACATCGGGTAATGAACTTTTTCTTGCTGCTTCTTGTTTTTGCCGTTTTTCTTTTATGGTCTGTAAAGCATTTAGAGTTTTTTCTAAATCGTTTTCAAGGGTACGCTTCAGTTCAAGTTTTTCTATTTCGCTCTTATTAGTTTTTGTAACCTCTGACAATTTAGAAAGGGAAGAAATAGCAGTTTTGCCTTCTTTTGAGGCCTTTGGAACTTGATTTTCATCACTACTGCCTTCGTCAGACCAAGACCGTTTATTTTTAGATTTTGGAAGAGAATTAGTCACAGTATCACTGTCGCTGTCGGACCAACAATTACTTTCTTTTTTCACCGGTTTATTTCTACACATATTGGTCAACGTAGGTATAGGCTTTGCCTCAATTTTCGTAACAGTTTTCTTTTTAGGAACCTCAATCGTTTGTTTTTTCAGAGGTTCAACTACTTGTTTTTTAGGGGCTTCAGCTGTTTCTTTGTGAGGAAGATTTATAGTAGCAGATTGTTTCGGTAATTCTGGGGACAGTTTTTTTTCTTCTTTCATAACCTCCTTTTTATCTGTTTTTTTCACAGAATCATTCAATATATTGTCTATTTGCGTTTCTATATCACTTTCCAAATCAAAATTATCGGAATCAGAACCTTTGTCACTTTTATGTACAGGTGACAAAACTTTCTCTTTTTCTTCTTCCTCTGAGTCACTACTGCTACTCGAATAATCTGAGCTTTCACTATCACTTGTATCAAATCTTGAAAATTTACTTGAAGCTGAAAGTATAAAAAAAATAATTTAAAAAAAAAATTCAAAGCCATTACTGGTAGTAAATATTTAGGAGACACAGTCTCTTACTTTCGTAACCGCAGTGGCTCAGTGGGTAAAGAACTGGCTTGCTAATCTTGAGGTCAAGGGTTTTATCCCATGTTGGAAGAGAAAGTTCCTTGGGGATTCCCAGCATGGTTCCCCTTGCCAGTGGTGCAGGACTAGCAAGGAACAGTGTCTAGTCTTTTGGATGGTACACAAGACTGAGATCCCATGTATAGATTGGCATGTGGGTAAAAGAAGCCTTGACAGCTGGAACTTGAAATCCTCATTAGAAAAGCAGAATAATAAACCCCAATTCATTTCTATTACTTTCTTGAACATCCGATACCACTTACAACCAGTCTTATCTGTTTGGAGGGGTGGCAATTGTGGTGGATCAAGTAGCTGGAAGTTTGATTCATTTACAAAGTTTGATAACAGAGATATATTTTTATAAATAAAACAGGTTTGTTCTGTCCATTTAAACAAAGTCTAGTTTGAACCTAACCTCTGCGATACCTTTTTGAAATTACAAATTCAGATTCAATTTCAATGTTGGATTGGCAATGAGTCCCAAAATTCTACATGGTTTTAGTGCCTGGATAATCATATTTATATTCTTGTTATATTCTAATAGCAGGTCACCCACTGACACTACAGAAACTCACAAGTCCAGCATACATTTATAAACAGCTCAATATTGCACAAATACTAGGTCATTTCGGGACTAACATACCATGACTGTTCCTTTAATTCATGTTATTACTGTTGTTGTTTTAGGACAGTTAAATTGTTACTATGACCACCAATTAAGTTTTACATAGAATACACTAATTATGAATTATCTAAATGCAGTTTAACCTTTTTCTTTCTTTGGTTGTTCGACAATAACTGGTCTTGTGTCCGAGGCACACCATTTATCTTGAGGACGAATCAACATGGGTTTATTTGTTGTAGTAGTTGTGGTAGATCTTGGTGCTTCTTTAACTGGCTGTTCCATAGGTGCCGGGTTAATAACAATGAGATTGCTATTACGGGCAGGTCTACCACGAAAACCACCCTGATGGAAATTACCATGAAAATTTGACTGTGCATATTTAGGCGAATTAGAATGGGGATTATTCCATGGAGAGCTTGACTGAAATTTAAAAACAAAGTTAACAATTAAGTAAACTGTACCAATCAATAAATTAAGTTTAGTTTACAATCTATATAGCAGCAAGGAAACTACTCAAGACCAGTCGCACATTACGCCTTTCTTGTAAATCATTGTTTTGTTTTTCATTTAGACTGAATAATGTGAAGCCGTTATCATTACAGACCAGAGACTTTACACTTATTGCTGGGGCTAGTATCCTGTCACATGAGCGGATATTTGTTGTTCATGGCTTGCAATTTCTGTGTAATTTGTATCTTGTCGCAGGTTTGTCTTTTCAGTTTTATTTGTGTGGAGTGTTGTCCCCCTGCACTTAATATTAAAATATTATCTACATTTTTTACCTATTGAGACACTTAAGTTTTTCTTGGCCATTCTAACAATTCCTTAATATATTTTATTTACTGTGTAGTGGATCAGAATTTATTTCAATTGACAATATCAATATGGAAGCATATAATGTTAAGAATGTATTAAACCTATGTCAGACAATGAAAAAATTAGGCTCAAAGGATAAATCCAGTCATGGCCGATTCTTATAATTTATTAATCATTATTCTGAATTGAAATAGCCTCACTGAACCTGAAGAACAAATCTGTGAGATATTATGAAGGTAAATGTTATCCATTGCATACGAAGCAGTGCACATGCTATACACACGATTTTCCATTTAAAGGACAATATTGGTGTCAGCCATTATCACATATGTAATAGAACTGGTTAAAGACGTTCCAAATTTAACACAGAGGTCATTGCAATGATAAATGTGTAATGAAGATTTGAAGAAACAGAAGTTATGCCAAAAATTGAAAAAAAGAGAGGGTTGTTCTTTTGGTTTACCATTGTAGAAACTATTTTAATAGTTAATAATGAATAATAAACAAAGAATCTCCTTTAATATAGAAGAGACACAATGTTGGTACCATTACTTGCTGCACTTGAGTTACAATCGCATGCTGTTGTATGGTAGGTAATGCTGCATCTCGAACAGATACCACCACTTCTTTACATGGTTTCGGTTCTTCTTCTGCTGCTAGCTTCTACAAACAAATATAAGTTTTGATATACAAATAATCATATTGTTCATGTTATTACATGAATAAACATAACATAATGTATTTAACTGAATAAGCTCCTGTGTACAACTGAATGTCGGAAAAAGATCAAGTAAATCAAAATGTAGCATGTAGCCCTAAACTAATAAGTGATATTTTGTACATTTTCACTCACACAAACAAAAACAGGAAAAGTGTATTGTGTATTTCTGAGAGATACAAGGATAGATTCTGCTGATTTTTATCAAGTTATCAACAATGGGTATGCATTTATTACAGTATGTTCACAGTTACTTGGTTGGTCAAATTGAGTATTTTCAAGCAAGACTGAAGATTCATTGTCATGACTGTCTGTGGTCTACCAATGGAGGACATCTGCCATGTTCATTTGATAAATTTAATGATCTTGTGTACATGTATGTATTCCTAGTAAGATGCAGTAACAGTATTTGTGCATAAATGGGTAAAGTTTATCGAAATACAAATTTTCCATTAACGTAAACTGGCTAGATGCACCTCTTATAGATTAACCATTACCATGTAGCCTCCTATTATTCTATTATGTTCTTGTGCAAACAATAAGATACCCAAACTTAACATGTAATAAGCCAAATGAAAATAAAAGTGGTTCAATATATATCTGAAAATACTTACATTTTTCATCGACTGTAAGACAGCTAACCGTAGTGCATGAAGCTCTTCATCCTGAAAAAACATAAATTCACATACCGGTACATTTATAGTCTGCACAGCAGTCAATTCAAAGAGCATGGACATGGCAAGGGTTCTATTCATCAGGGTAGCAGGATTTACTCAAATTTACCATTATTTTCTTTTTTATGTTATTAGTACTACTAGGTTATTTTCAAATAAATTCATCCTTTTATATATATTACTACCGGTAATAATATTACGGGAAATAATTGTTATCAAAGACCTGTAAGTGTATATAATGTTTTATTTTTTGCAGGGCCTTTTGATAATCATGTGTCATGCTAAATATTTTTATTTCTCAAGTTTTGAATTTGTTTATTTGACATAAATTCATCAGATATTTTTGTTTCAATCTGACAATGAAACACATATTTACATTCATTGTGTAAACAATCAAGATTGGAAATATTGCTGTTCCTAAAGGTCACCTACCCAAGTCTGAAACGGCAAAGATATAATTTTTGGAGCATGTTAGCCTATTTTTTTTATAGGAGCTTTTATGTGTGACGTATTTCCGGTGTCTATTTTTAGCCTGGCCTTTTCACTCCCGTCTCTTAGCATGGCAAATGCTAAGGAAAACGGGGTTTTCCGTCTTTATCTTTTAATATAAAACGTATTCTTGAATGCCACCCTTGTTGTAAGATGTGTGTAGCATTCTTAATAAAAAAACAATCTTTTGTGTTAATAGTCCTGTAATTAATAGATAAAATTTGTTTGGTCGTAAAATGCGTAATGAATTTGAGACCAAACTCTAGTTCACACTATGAGCATGGACCAGTCTTAACTGTTTTCCTAGATTGCAACGGCCATTACGGGTCTGGTAAACTTGCCGTATCTTTTCTATATCGAAGTTTTTGTAAATATCGGTATCTGGCATCGGTTGGTAAACCTTACATGTATATAGAAATGGCGATCGGATCCATTTTATGTAAAACAAGCTCACTGTATGGCGTTATTTTCACAAAAAAACACACACTGGCCTATGGGTTACAGTCTACGAATAAGGCCAGTGTCTGCGCATGACCGAAAATGACGTCAAAATGGAAACCCGTAAAAGCTCCTATTGTTTAGAGACTGTGTTAGTGTGTAATGACTGTATGAGTAGCCTAATGTATTGTAATGTCCTAGGTCTGAAACATCAATTCAAAGGGGCAATTTTTTTAAATAGCAGTAGTTTATTTTTACAGTACAAACACATTTTTTTTTTTTTTTTATGGTGGCTCAACATCTGACATTATTTCGTTCACAAAAAGTCAGAACTTCCGCCTTTCTTCTTACTGACCCAACCAAGTTCATTTCTTTTCTCGCCCTCGGGCGATTTGTTTGTTTGTACCTAAAGCTATAGAAAAACATTTCAATATATTCAATCAGAGAATATTGAGCCATAGTGAACATTCTTTCACGAAATAAGTATTATTTTTCAATTATGGGAATGAGAGGGCGTAATTTACAATTTTTGGGCCAAAAAAATGCTAAAAATACCTCTTCGTCGGACGCCATTTTTTAGTATGAAAACGATTGTAATCCCGCACCACATTCAAAATGTATCCTTTGAAAATAATCATGATAAACTAAGAGACTAATGTGATCATTTTGAATGTCTATAATTTAAATTTTGGCTTGTATTATTTTTAAACCCTTGATTGGCGAGGAAAAAAAATAATTTTTGTCATATTGGTGTTGCGGAAGTCGAATGATTAGCGCGCCGATTGGTCATGTATGAAAAGGAGCCAATTTCAAAACTGTACAGATCCAAAACAAAGTTGATAAAGTGCAAGCTAACATCAAGTTACTGTTATTTTTATGGTTATGTGGTGTTTTAGAGCACAATAACTGCTTTAAGGTGCATTTTTAAATTAGAGTTTTAGCAAATGTATTGGGAAAACTGGACAAAAAGTTTTAAAAAAGGCATGATTATTTTAGTTTGTTACTCTACTCTAGGCCTATCTAAGATCTAAGTGAGTCAAAAACTGGCCTTGTTTAGTTGTTTATTTTGTTGGGTGAACATTTTGATTTAGGCTACATAAATTGTATGTAAAAATATGCATTGATGTGTCATTTGAATTATCTATTTCCTGTATTTATGGATCTTGCTACTTAGGGGAAACCCTACAGTACAGTACAATAAAATAAACCTTTTGACACTTTTGTTGGATTTAAAATTCAGGTCAAATTAATTAACCTAGTCTGACTAGATGGTAACACTGTCACTACTCACTACTATAGGTTTCCTGTCCAACGACTATGCATTGTCCCTTTCCAGACTTTCCGTCCTGAACAAGTGACGGGAACCAAACCCGAAAATCTCTTATTATATTACAACACAAATAATACAACAAACTTAGAAAACAAAATACATTAGGCACAAGGTGAACTAATAAATTAAGCCTTAATTAAGGAATATTTTTTCAATTATTTCTTAAAATTGTAAACTAATAATATAATGAGCAGATAAAGTGGTCCAAGTTAAGATTTTGTCTTACTTATACTATACTGCGTGTTGACAGTGGAACACTAATTTTGATCCTTGTTTTCATCCAATACCATGAAATAAGTGATAATAGCAGTACAGTACATAGAAGGAGATATGTGTATTATTTTTCGGTTTTCTATTCCAGGTTTCATTATTAATACTGTAAATATCTGATAGATTGAACTTTCCAAAATGAGTTCTCAATATCCAGAATTAAAGGGTTTCTACCATTTAAGAGAAACCATTGGTTCAGGTAAATCAAGCAGCATTATTTTGCTCTTCTGTGAGATTGATTTTTTTTTTAAAATCAAATATGTGTATATTAAAGGACAATATTGGTGACAGACTGACAGTCATTATTACATGTGTTAAATACATTCCAAATATAACTTTAACACAGAGATCATTGCTACGAGATGTGTAATAATTACTGGAATGAACGGGAAGTGACGTCTGATATCCTCTCACTGTCTCATATAATAATAACTTTTCATTGTCAACAAAATTATCAGTGAAATGAAATTTGATCGAGTGTCTTTTATTTTTCGTTACTTCAGTCAGTTATACAGGAGGATAATCTGTGTTAGTCATGTTTGATGTCACTTCCCGTTCATTCCAGTGTTTGTTACACATCTCCCGTAGCAATCATCTCTGTGTTAAAATTATATTTGGAATGTATTTAACCAGTTCTATCACATATGTAATAATGATTGGCACCAATATTGTCCTTTAAATGCTACGTATGTGCATATTTCTGAGTTTGTATCATTAAGGGGTTGTGGTTATCGGAACGGTTAGCACATGCTTGTTGTACATTGTATCACACGGTCTGTCATTGAGTCAACTGGTGTGGTTTCAATTCCCTGGTAGTATGTGACAAGGAGTAGGATCGCCTGTCCAACCTTGTGCGTTTTTTTTTTGCCGGGTCCTCCGGTTTCCTTGTACTGCTAAAGACCTGAACTCACAAGCAAATTATTGAAATAGAATTGAACCATTTGGTAGTACCGAAATGACTTAATTTGTGGTAAACCCTATTTCATATGAACAAAACAAATTATGATCAGACACCACCATTATAAGTGTTGTGGGCCTGTATCATCGGAAATGATTAATTTAAAAAAACAAAAAAATCTACAAGCGTTAATTATTTAAATAGCATAACAAATCGTTGATGTCTTGCTGATATAGTTGTAGTATTATTAGTGGTATGATTGAACCGTTATCAGATGTGTGTGTGGAGTTGAAAGATGAACTGTTTCAAGTATGACAGAAAATTTAACGTTATAATTATTAATTGACCAACACTGAGATGGGCTGTGACACAAAATCTGTCGATTGTCCTAGAACATTTTTTGGGCCTATTGTCATTGATTAACAAACACATTTATATTTCAGGTGGTTTTGCTAAAGTAAAGTTGGCCTATCATGCCTTAACAGGTGAAAAAGTAGCCATAAAGATAATGGATAAAAGAGCTTTAGGGGTATGATATAATTACTGTACTGTTAGTACACTATGTTACACACAATGCTGATGTACATCAAAAGATTCTGCAACTAGGAAAAGATTAAAGTTATGCATGTACCAGTAGTCAATAGCTCATTGGAAACAAGATATTAATTACTAAGTGTCATAAAAAAGATTATTTTTAAATTGTTCAACAAATTTATGATGAAGATTAAAGAACAAAAACAGTACAATTTAATTCAAATCAAATGGGTTTGGACTGAATTTTACTGATCATCTGAAATGTTTTATCATTGTGTCATGTTCTCCCTTTGGAAGGCCAGTAAAAACATGATTGCTCCAATGACTCCCAAGTCCCAAGACATCCATCAATCTACTATATGTTAGCTTTTATATCAAAAACATAAAGAAATGAAACAAATTGAAGATATAATTCTAATTATTCCATGTTATGGTAAATTTCTTGAAATCTTTTTCCCAATACCTTAAGAACAACGTTTCTTTCCACCGATTTCACGTATGTAGCTGGATGGCAACACAAACCTTTAATTCCAACAGTAATGTTTATTAAGGGTTATCAAGCAGCACCAAAAAATTAATAACACTTGTATTTGTACGTAATGGTAAATATTACTGAAGCTGCAAGAGTTAATTGGTTTAATATTTGTTGTAGGATGATTTACCAAGAGTTAAAACGGAAATAGCAGCAATGAAGGAACTTTGTCATCAACATATTTGTAAATTGTATCAAGTTTTAGAAACTGAAACGAGATTCTATATGGTGTTAGAGGTATGACTAAAATACTCTTGTTTTTACACATTAAACTTTTGATGGCCATTCTAAATCTGAATCCATTTTAATATGGTGACAGATTTGAATGACATTTATTCAGTTCAAGGTAATTGTCATGTAATGCTATAGCTACAACTAATATACAGGGTTTCTTGAAATTTAGCCACTTTTGTGGTCTAAGGGGAGATAATATTGCGTTAAGGAGAAATAAACGGAGTTACCCCCCTTCATCACTGAACACTGAATTTTAGACAGATTTCTGCATTTGTTTTCTTTATCATTTGTTTATTTACAATTAAACATTGAAATAATTATTTCTATTAAAAATACAGTATATTAATATTCCCCAAAACTTCAATGTTGATTTTCAGTACTGTCCAGAAGGAGAATTGTTTGATTATATTGTTTCTAAAGATAGACTAGATGAAGCAGAAGCTAGAATATTTTTTAGACAGATTGTATCAGCTGTTGCTTATATACACATTAAAGGATATGCTCATAGAGATCTAAAACCGGTATGTATTTATAATAAATATTACTTTTATTTTGATTTGCACAATTTTTTTTTTGTGTGCTAAAAAAATATTTTATAGCAAGTACAGGAGGAGTCTGGAGAACCACAGCACAAATGAATAATTACACCATACGATTACATCATGTGTACCTACTTCAAGAATACACATGATGGCAAATGGCCGCCATTTAAAATACTACGCCCGCCTCTTAGAGACGATAACTTAACTCGCTATAAATTGTAAAAAAATTTACTTCGGCTAGAATTAAAAAACACCTAAGATTAACATTTGCTAAAAATTTCTAAAAAACAACCTAAATTTATGGAAATGGGGCCAAATCAAATCAGGCAAATTACATCAAATAGTCCATGTTAAACGTATAGCAAAAATTTTAAACTAACGCGAGCACGCGCGTTTCTAGACAACGCCATAGCGGGTCATAGCAACCAGTGAGTATAAATTGGAAATCCCCAATGATGTAGATATTATAAATTGGAAAGCCGAGTCTGTCTTAAAATAAGTAGTACCGTCAGTAAACAAGATGGAAGCCATCTGCTATCGTGTTTGATCATGGAGTAGGCAAGCACAGGTGTGTCGTATGTAATTACACAAGACAAACCAACCTATGGATAGAACACAACATAATAAGTCCACAATAGGAATAAGAGATGAGAATCCATGAAATGATATACGGAATTGAGTTATTTGTAAATGGTAATAGCCAAAATAATAATACTTTATATCTCTCCCATTCTGTACCATTTCTAAACACTTTTCTATCTTAATATTGTACATTTTCTAATTTGTGTATTTCATTTTTTCTTATTTTATTTGCAGGAAAATTTACTACTAGATGAGGATCAGAATTTGAAATTGATAGATTTTGGTTTATGTGCTAAGCCCAAGGTAGAGTATGTTATTGGCAGATGTTTAAATAATCTTAGAAATTTATTTTCAAAAGTTTATGTCATTGGCTCTTGAAATACTGTACTCAGATTTGTGATGTGATATTAATAATCGCAAAGAAAAAAGGAAGAAAAATGAATATTTACCCTTTCCGTTTGACATCATTTAGCAAATTTCAGTTTAAACAATCAATCAATTTGAATATTTTTCAGGGTGGTATGGAGAATCATTTGTTTACATGTTGTGGTAGTCCAGCATATGCTGCACCTGAACTCATCTCAGGAAAACAATATCTTGGTGCAGAGGTAGGTTACATTTAGACTAATAAAGATTCGAAGAAAAACAATTCTGAATAATATTTTAAACAAGCATAAGAAAAATTAATATTAAATTTTAATAACTTTTCATCCTTAAACTTCGATAACTCAGGAGTTAATTAGATTGAGAATGAAATGAATTGTGGTTTGTTTTGTAGGCTGACTTATGGAGTATGGGTGTTTTATTATATGCTTTATTATGTGGTTATCTTCCCTTTGATGATGAGAAGATACCATCTTTATATCGTAAAATACAGGTAATACTAACCCTCTCATATTTATATTTTAGAATTATACTAACTTTACTGTTTGTGTCTATTAATCCAACATGTATGTTTTTCTTACCTAAAATCATCTGTGTAGCTGAATACTTGAATGTTTCAGAGTGGAAAGTATGAAGTGCCCGATTGGTTAACTCCGGAAAGTTCTATATTAATAGCTCAGATGTTACAAGTTGATCCCAAACGTAGAATATCTATTCAACAATTAATCAATCATCCCTGGTTACGTAAAGGTTTTAACATTCCATGTGAATTTGAAAGTAAATATAAGGTAATAAATTCTCTTACTAATTTTTGTCAATCAGACATCGATCATTAATTATTAAAATGACACACAATATAATCCTCTGTTGAAAAAAACTATTTATGCCATAACATCAATCATGAGTTGACATGATGCTACATCTAACATGGGGATATTCAATTGAACATTATGGAAAAAGGGTATTTTGGGCTGAATATAAGATAACATCAGAAATAGTACATTGGCTGTTATTTGGAATGATAGAACTGTGACAGGACTAAATTCAGTGTCACAAGATTGCAATGGAATATACTTGACCATCCATGTACTACGATAGCAACATCAGACTTGGTGGTTTATTAAGCAGTTTGAGTTTATAATTATTCCAGGCCATTAAAAATATCAGATTTACATCTTTCAGATAGCAATAAATTTAGAAGATTTTTACCAAACAGTAGTCCCAAAATAATTTTCTTTTATAAACACATATTCCTAGACATTTCATTAGGAATATAAATTTATCATTGTTAAAATATTTTTAAATCAGATGACATTAGATGAAGATTGTTTAACAGAATTAGCAGTTCATTATGGTCAAAAAAGAAGAGAAATGGAAACTAAAGTTTCTGAGGTAAATTTGTTCAGTGAAAACCGTTGATCTCCCACAAAATTATTCATTGTGCCATTAGCCTGTAATGACTGTCACATGACCAAATGACCATTATCAGAGTTAGTTTATCCGACCACAAAATGAATACATGTCATGTGGTGTTTGCCAGGGCGTGTGGCAATGAGAGATATCATTTTTTTTCTTTTGGGAGATATAAATTTTGCCACCAAGAACTTGCATTATGTCAGGACAAATGCAAGACAATATGATTTTAATTTTCTCAAAGAGACTTAACTTTATTTAAAACTTACATATATTTGATCCCATTAACTGACTCTGCTAGGAGGCTGATTAATTAAGGGCTAACTAAATGTAATAAATACAACTATTTTATCCTATCACAATCTGTATACTTTATCATGAATTATTTAATATACGCTCGGATGGGATCTACATTTGTTAAAGATACATTATAGGAGATAAGATAATGAGTTGGCAATTTTCACTATAATAGTTAAAAACTAGTAAATGTAAAGGCAATTTGCTGAAAATATCGGTAAAATTGATCTGCTATGAACTGAGAATTAAGCAAATAAAAGTTCCGCCTAGCCTCGATCATCATTACTAAAGTCGGTACAACGAAGATCATTATCTCGATTATCCGTTTAATCATTAAATCACGAAAGAAAGTTATGCACCAAATCGGATCGTAATCCAACAAATATTGCAGACTCGCATCGACATCAGGAGTTGATTTTGATTATGGTCTGGATAAGTTAATTAATGTGTAATTAATAGTTTATATAACATTTCAGGTCTAAAGAAAGACGTGCAATAAGCAGATTTAGCTCTTGCATAATGTATGTTTAATATGTGGTAATTAGGCGGGAATCTCAGTATATGAGATGAACCTTCGGGAATTTAAACCAAAGGAAAATGTGTCTAGTGCCAGGATGCTATCTGGGCAAAATTCTTCCCCTGATATTTCACTGTTAGACTAGTTTCAGCTTGTTATATTAAACTTTATTTTGATTTGTTATTTTAGTGGAACTATGATTATTTAACTGCTTCATACTTCTTATTACTGGAGAAGAAAATGAAAGGTCGACCAGTTAGATTATTACAGAAACCAACAGCAACTGATAAATCAAAGGTAACTAAAAATTTATAGACTTGAAAAGCATATATTGTATTAAACAGATATTTCTTATTACTTTACTGAAAATCTCCATTGTGGAGAGAACAAAGCAACATCACAGCAGACAATAGAAATTAAAAAGTTGGCCTGTAGAAGATTTTGTTTAAAGGATAAGGACCTGCTCTATTAATAAGCGCCGGGGGACTGCACCACACATAATTTATTTACACAAAAACATATACACGGACAGGACATCATTTTCAGAAACCACAAATAAACAAACAATATGTATGTGAAATAGCTATGTTTAACATCTGTTTCCACCGAAGTAATATCTTTACATACCTCTTGTTTTAATATGAACCCAGTGCTCTTTTGTAGTCTGGTAATGTTCCACTAACCTGTAGGTCCCTGATTTGATCCAGGTGATGGCTGAGATAATTCCTCCAGATTTCCAGTCTGGTTTGCCAATGTCAGTGGTGGAGTACAAAGGGCTTTGCAAAAAAAGCATGTCGTAAGAATAGGATGAAAAATGGCTCCAGTTTATCAGAGTGCTAGCACACAAACAGTTGGAAAATGAAATAAAGAGTAGGCCATAGCGTGGCTGTTTATTTTCATAATCCATATTGATACAAAAAGTAATACGTTAAACCCCATTTCATTTCATTTGTGAAATCAGTATTTTTATTTGTTTGATCTAATTTGTGTAGGTACGACCATTAAGTATTGAAGATGATGGTGAAAATTCTAACCAATATATTCTAACTCCTAATAATCGAGGCGTTAATGGATATAGTGATCAAAAACAGAAACCTTCGAAGGAAGAACGGGTCAAGGGTCGTGCCAGGGAGAGACTGGAGTTCAGTGAAGGCAATAAGGAAAATAAAGAAAATGAAAAGAACTTTGTGGTTCCATTTACACCAAAGTCTCAATATAAAAATCAGAAGACTTCAGCTTTAACAGAGCCACCAGCTAAACCCCTGTCACCTCTCATGTCAAAACAACTTCAAGTAGCATTAGATGATACATGTAAGTTATACACAATTTACATTTCTATAACAGAAAACATATAGACAATGCTTTCTGTCACACATTGCATAAAAGTTTCATCAAAAAATTCTTACCTCTAGAAGCACCACAACCATTGTATTTCATACTTTTACACTATTTGCGAACACTGAGCGACCATTTTGACTGGCAAGTTTTGTCATTCACTTAAAAAAAAGGTTTATTTCTTAAAAGCAAGAATTGTGTAAAAAGAAACAGCCATATTCCAATTAGAATATTGCAGTTGTATCACAGTAAAGATTTCTACCTGACAAATTTTATAAAAACACCTGTCGTGGTAATTTGTAATTTTGTTCAACTAAGTTATTGTTAATTACAGTGTGTACGCCATCTAAGTCAGGTGAGAAATCATTTATGAGTACAACTTTATCACCATCTCGATCATACGATTCCCAGATTAACAATCTACCACCGGAAAATCCACTTGGTGCACATAAAAAGTAAGTTGTATTTGTATTTATTCCTGTTCAAAAATCACATCTCTGTCTTGACTTGTGAGATATGTTTTGCTTTGTTCATTATGAACAACATTCAAGACCATATAGAAACCAACATTGGTAACTAATTTTAAAAATTTAATTTTGTCTTAAGATATTAGACATGAACACATATTTTCTCTGAAAGATTATGTCAATGTTATCGAATTCTAATTCATGTTTTTAATGTTGAATATATTAAACACCCTTTCAGTAAGTATTTTAATTATCTGTGAATTACAACTTATGTTTTATATTTCTAGAACTGTATCAGTTGATGATGAACTATATAAAATACACATGTCGACACCTACCAGTAGTCAGAAATCACGTAAAGCTGCTGTATTTGGTAGTTTAGAGAAGGTCTTTAATATGTTAACACCAAAGAAAAATAAAGGTTCTACATCAGACGGACCCAGAAAAGTCAAGGTACTATTGCAATTTATTTGTTTTCTGTAAAAAAAAATATGTAATGGTGATTATTAATGTATTTAAGTATACCTTTTATTAGTTTTATTGTCATTACTAATTTAGTAAAAATATATATGTTGTTAAATTGTACTCCAGTAGGTTAGCAAATGTACACTGGTGTTGTAAGGTCTGTCATTGAGTCAACTGGCGTGGTTTCGATTCCCATGTTGTATGTGACAAGGAGTAGGGTCATCTGTCCAATCTTTTGGGTTTTCTCTGGATCATCCTGTTTCCTCCCAACACACAACTGAATTATTGAAATAAAATTTAACCATTTATTTGTCCCGAAATGACTTAGTTTGTGTTGAGTGGACATTAAACCCCATTTCTCTCTCTCTCTGTACTCCAGTAAATATACAAGGGTAAGGGAAGAAAAGATCCTTGTGTGTAGTTTATAAAATGATTGATTTTTTGTTTATTTCGATTTAATCTTGTGTTACTTTATTTATAATTATTTTTACGTTCACCAACCCTATTGAATTTCAGCAATTTCTAATTGTTGCTGTCATAGTTATTGCCCCTGATAACCGGTACATTGCCTTTAATAAATGATTGTTATTGATGAAAAATTTCAGGCTTTACACAATGTATATAGAACAAATGAATTTAATGCTGATTACGTATTGAACAGACTCAAATCAACAATAGACGCTAAGTGTATTCCCTTTAAACAAAGCGAGTAAGTAATACTTTTAGTTATAGAAAATATCTGATATTCAAATATGATTCTTTCTGATTTGGAGTTAAATTTCTGGGCTGAACAAATGGTTGCTGAAATGGTTGCTGAAAAATATTTATGCATAACATTAAACCCATCAATTTCCTAACTATTGCTCATAATTTCTTATTTGTCAATATTGTTTATTTCAGTTACATGTTACGATGTACTGTTACTGATGATTGGGGTCGTGTTAAACTGGCCTTTGATATGGAAGTATGTTCTATACCAAAAAGTTCTTATATGGGCGTTTGTCGTAAACGAGTTAAAGGTGATACTTGGCATTATAAGAAATTATTTGAAGATATATTACAGACAGCTGGTCTTTAAATAAAGAAAAATAGTGTTCAGTGCAGGTAAGTTGTTGATGCTATTATATCTGGGTAATTATCTGATAGATAAACTATTGCATTTTAGTAGAAAGAAAGGAAATTATTAAAATGAGATTATCTGTCTGTTTGTCACGCTTTCTTGAATACAATTAGTCAATTACTGTTTCAAATTGAGGTAGAATGTTCAAACTTACTGTAGGTGTTCATTTGGTCAATGTCTAGGCTATGATTACAATTCTTTTGTACAATCTTCTAAATTACTTTAAACGGTGGCTTGGTAAGACACTGGCTTGCTAGCCTGGAGCTCATGGGTTAGTTCTGGTAGTTGGCCAGGAAAGTTCATCGTGATTTTCCTGCTTGGTTTCCCCTTTTTTTTGGTGACAATGTTATTATTTTAAGTTGTGTATAAAATAATTCATTTTATTCTATTGGTTTATTTTAGATTTTAAAAAAGGAAAACAATTAAAATTTACAGAAATTGAGGTCAACAATGCAAGTTCCTGAAAATAATTTCCTAAGAATGGATTGAATTATTGCAGTAACCATAATACCTGAAGTATGATCATTGAAAACTGTGAACATATTTAACATGAAAGTGCTATTATACCAGTGTTTTAGCCAACAAGTTTTAGTGCCTCTTATCTTACAATTGTGTAGATAATAAATTACAGAAAACATTCAGATTTTGCATAATTTGACTGTAAATAAAGAAGAAGGTTACCTCTTGCCCCAATTAAAGAAATCATGTTAAAATTTGTATATTTATATATGTATAGTGCTTCAATCAAATTAATGTAAACATTTTTGGATCAGGAACTGGATACCAAATGTTCTTGTTCTACTTGTGGTGATGCTCTTCCAAAATAGCCTAATAAAGCACCAATTCAAGTACTGTTTTTATGGAACTTGGCATGCCGGTTCCTTGGACAATTGTGTACTGATTCCAAGATGGTGCCATGCTCGGTTCCCAGTCCATAGTATGGTGTATCCTCATTGTTTGTTTTTTTTTTTAAAAACCAACCTATAATATGCATGTTTCGTTACAATTTGAGATAATTAAGGGCAAACTATGTGTAAATCAAATTAATATTGAAATATCTACCTATATCCAACAACATAATGCAGTGTTAGAGATTTGTAGGATATATATATATTACATATTAGTTTGATAACTGAAAAATATATTTTAGTTATTATTTATCTCTTTTAATTAATGCACATTATAATACTGTGTCTTAGATGTATATAATAGTATTTTACTTGAGATTTTCTTTGTCAAAAATATTTATTTTTGTTTCTCACTTTTGACACTTCCAAAATTTCTAAGAATATTAAATGTGATATTTGACTACATAGTAATCTTTGAAATAACATTCAAATTCATGTCTTTAATGAATCTGATATAGTTATAAACTATATGGTTATTCCTTATTAGGATTTGTGCCATTAATACGTCAAAGATAGATCAACTAAATAAAAGTATTACTTATACTGCTTGTTTAGGATAAGACATCTAGATGACAATTGTAGACTAGTGAAGATCCTTCTCAGTTTCTGTCCCCTTCCCCCCTGTGTCATAGTGTAGCCTTGCTATTAGTGTGGACCATTTGCTATTCTTTATTATTTGGTCATTAAAATATGTCATTCCACAATAATGGACGATTGTAAGTTTTTAAATAAAAATCTGCATCTTTTGAATATAGTTGATGTCGTATGGGTCTCTTGTCAGGAAATGTGAGTTATAGAAGTTGTACAATATTTAAAAACTGGGTAACATTCGGTTGTGAGAAAATATTTGTTGTTTTTTATGTTCTGGATGTATGCTATCTTGTCTAGCCTGTCTCTCTTAAATCTGTAATAAAATATATATTTTTATTTCCCCCATTTCTGAAAATTGCGTGATAAATACATACGATTATAAATACATAAGATTATAGATGCATAAGATTACAATTCAACAAAAATAAATTAAACCAATAAGTAGATATGTTATGTAGAGTTATATAATGGTTTTCATGTCGCATGTTTAGTTGTACAGAGTTTAAAAGATCGTGTGTAGAATTACTCCTCCACAGCCCGACTGTGACTAAACTAACCAGAAGAAATGAACTATATTATTTTATGATCAGTAGTGGAATACCGCATTTTATCAGTGAAATAAAAGTGTTATTCCAGTGGTGGACAAAGTAGTCCATGTTGTGTTACCTAAAATAATTGTAAAATCATAAAATAAATAGAACATTTTACGCATTCGTGAAAATATAAGTTTTCTTGCTTCTCGATGAAATAAAATATGTTATTCACTCTAAAACGACAAATATCCTCTATATAGTATAATTCTATCTAAGATCTTTCAACAGACACTTCTAGTATATGTACTTGTGCAATAGAAATATAAGTTTAATGTTCACTTCTTGTATATATTGTATGTACAATTGTTTTAACTCTCACTATATGTAATCTATCTCTCTCTCATGATATAAAATATTTCCTAATTTCTCACATATGTATTTACTGTTATATGTTTGGTGGGAAAATATGGCAATATGATATTCAGAGAATGTTGAGTAGTTAGGTTTTTGAATTCCTTCCATCATAGGATAGCTTGCTGTTCAAATCTTGCTGCCTAACCTCCGACTATTTTGGTTTATTTCAAATATCCATGCAGTAGTGTATACCTTTTTATTTCATGTCAGAGGCGGATTTAATGGGGTGTGCGAGGGGTGTGCGCCCCCACTAATTTTCGACAGTGCCCCTTTTTACTGCTGAAAGTGCCTTCTCAGGCCCAAATATGTCCGTTCCTAATGTTTACTTAGATGAAAATATCAGCCAAATTGCTCTTGGAATGGCTACAGATGCAAGGAAATGAAGGATAATTATCTTGCCCCCCCCCCCCCCCCCAAATTGTCGCAATTACTACGTAAAGAGCACATGTCAGACATTATTTTCGTTTTAATAAGCTAAACGATTATTGGCCTCATGGTGCATCAATACTTGATATGAGTATCGAGGCCGTCTGTTTAATGCAAGGTCAGTTGTAGAATATTACGGGCCCAATTTGGGAGTCCCGAAGTTACAGACTATGAATACATTGCAGGATGTGAATATTGAATAACTAGGCCTATATTCATTCATATTTAAATCATCTATTCTTTACTTCACATTTTAGTAACTGGTTAATACCTGAAAATAGCGTGGTTTCTCTTCGTTAGTGGTGAAGGACGGTGATAGTGGCAATAATGAAAAGGAACAGTCTAATCGCCCAGATAAGCCCCCCCCCCCCCACACACACACACTCCCCACCGACGATACCCCGTGGTGGTGCTGTGCACGTAAGAGAACCAGTTAGAATTCACTTGCTCTCAAAGTAAATTTTACCTCATAGTACAGTGTCCGGAGTGTACCGGCTTGGTGCAGAAATGTGATTATTTCATTCACTAGTTCGTAATTTTAACAACATCAAGAAGAGAAAGAAATGGGTTTAGCAACTTCCACTCGCCAAAACTAAAACTAGGCCATTTCGGGATTTACACACGGTTCAATTTTATTTCAGTAATTCGCTTGCATGTAGGGTTTTGGCAGTCGGAGGACCCGGAGAAAACCCACGAGGTTGGACCGGCGATCCCACTCCTTGTCACGTACAACTGTGCGAACGAAACCACACCAGTTGACTCAATGAGACTTCATGATACGTGCGTACTACCCATTCGGCCAACAATGAACAACCGTACCATCAAACAAGCAATACTGGGGCCTGTTTCACGAAATTTTAATTTAAATAAAATCCTAATTTTGGTAATTTGATTGGATAATATTAGATTGATTTCAGTGCTTAGCCAATCAAAATTGAAGTATCTGCTAAATTTTGGATTTTATCTTTAGTTAAGATTTCTAGAAACATGGCCCTCTTCTAATAAATTAAACGCAGTTATTCCCCTTTACACGCAACGCGTTACGCTGCACTACACAGTTTTTCTTTTTTTGTTATTCTCTATGTAAATCGAGAGTTCAAATAGTTTGGTGCAGTATTTTCACCAATACTGTTCTCTTATTATTCTAAACATTTTTTGTGCATATTTTCAATATATCGTAAGCATCAATGCAGCAATTTTATTTTCGCTAGAAAAAATAGCTAACAAAAGAATTGAAACTCATGTAAATTACAAATATAAAACAAATATAATATTCTAGTTTGATTATTCAGTTTGACACTGTCGCCAATTGTATAATTAACTAAACGTACAATCATTTTAAACATCTATTTCTGCTCAACTGATTCTTAATGTACCCAATAGTTCAATTGGTTTAAATTACACAAGAGTCAGTCATTTTTTAAAATCAATTTGAGAAAGACTTTTAGCTTATCTGATCATTGCATTAATAGCACATCTGTTAAAATATCTTGTGAAAATGAACAGTTTTCAATAATTGTTTAACGTCTGCTTTACACACCTCCAATAAATAAATAGAATGAAAAACTAAACTTCTGTATTATTCGGGATTAATCGTATTCTTTTAAAACCCACTCGTGTATTTCACTATACATGAATTTGTTGTTGAATATATGTGTTGGGTGAGTTTTTGTGTATATATGTGCGTTTATATTGTTTTGTTTTTTTGCATTTGATTAATGTACCGAATATGACACCACATTGACAGAAACAGTTTTATGTGATAAAAGTTTTTGTATCTCTAATTGTAAAAGCATTTAAAAAATACCAAACTAATTGCTTTTGTATAAATTGTATAATTGATACACAGATGTAGAATTTCGTTCATTAATAATACATATACTACAAAAAACGTTATATATAAAAAGAATATTTCATTTAGAATCTTTCGCAGGTTATTTCATTTTCTTGTCTTGTGTTGCCAGGGCAGGGGTTGGGATGGCCGAATGATTAGCGTGTGCGCGCTGTATCATAGGGTCTGTCATTGTGTCAACTGGCGGGGTTTCGATTCACTGGTCGACGTGACAAGGAGTAGCATCGCCTGTCCAACCTTTTGGTTTTTCTCCGGGTCCTCCGGTTTCCTCCCACCACTGCTAAAGACCCCTACGCGCAAGCGAATTATTGAAATAAAATTGAACCATGTGTTAGTCCCGAAATGACCTAGTTTGTGTCGAGTGGACGTTAAACCACACCCCCTCTCTCTCTCTCGTTGCCAGGGCAGTGGCATTGCAAAAGTACAATCATTTGTAGAACATGCGTGGTTGTCAACTGGTTGTTTTCCATTCGCAAGCGTGCGTTCATCGTATCGTCTCAGTTGCGGCCAGTTGCTGCACCCTAGATTATCCAGCATTGGTTTTCTATAACTGCCTGTTTGATTTAATACTTGTATGAATGTTCAGATTAGCAAAAGAAGTCGACAAATGTAAGATAAATTTAATAGACATTGAGTTAAGCCACTTTTGAAATGTCAGATGTAATTAATAAATAGATGGTGTTTGTCTTGGAATAACGATGTCATGGTGTTAGAATACATAGGATGAAAGTACACTGAGATATAACCAATGAAGAGATTCTGTCTCAGGATTTGATTGTTACAAACAGAGCGTGGATGATAGGTGCCCCTAGTGCAATTGCTTTAGATTACAATTGATTTTCTATTATAACACCCAGCTTCAACTGTATAATAATTCTGTTAGTAACGCAATGTTTCAGTATTTGTTGTCTCTATCGAGACTTACTTCTTCAAATACCAAAGTCTCCAGAAGCAGCGACTTCTTTTTAGATTTTCGCTACGGTACAATTAACGAGACTGATTGTTACAAACAGAGCGTGGATGATAGGTGCCCCTAGTGCAATTGCTTTAGATTACAATTGATTTTCTATTATAACACCCAGCTTCAACTGTATAATAATTCTGTTAGTAACGCAATGTTTCAGTATTTGTTGTCTCTATCGAGACTTACTTCTTCAAATACCAAAGTCTCCAGAAGCAGCGACTTCTTTTTAGATTTTCGCTACGGTACAATTAACGAGACTAGACTACAAACTACTGCCGAAACAACCTGTGAGACATGAACCATAATAGATGAAAAATCTAGTGAGACAAAGAGATGAAACATTTTTTGAGACAAGAAAAATAAAAATAAGAGATGGAACATCCGGTGAAACCAAAAAAAAACAAAACAAAAAAACATCAGGTGGGAAATTAGAGATGAAACAACCGGTGAGACAAAAAGATATAAGCTATGATACATCCAGCAAGACAATAACAATGAAACATGAAACATCCGGCGAGACAATTACAAAAGAAAAAAAAACAAAAGAAAAAACAAAAAATGAAACATCCGGAGAGACAATTACAATTACAATAAAACATGAAACATCCGGCGAGACAATAATAAAAAACATGAAACATCCGGAGAGACAATAACAATAAAATATGAAACATCTGGTAAGCCAAAAACAGTAAGTTATGAAACATCCGGCAAAACAAAACGAAACAAAAATGTACAAATATTATAACATCTGTAAATATATATGATGTACATGTATAAAATATAACATCTGTACATAATGTGTAAATATTACATCTGTACACAATGTGTAAATATTATAACATCTATAAATTTACACCATTTATGAATAGTATACCATGTGTATATTTCACTATAATTCTCATGTTTAACAGTATTGTATGGAATTGTCTTCACATTCAAACAGTTGCAATTGACACTGTGGAAGAGAATGGTTGTCTTATTGCTGATGAAAAAACCTAAAGAATATTACAAAAATGAATCCCTTATTTAAAAAAAAAAATTCACACAAAACACAAGAATCTTTGTTGTGTGTAATGAACATGTGCAGTGTATATGTATATTTTATATATATGTGAATATAGGTATATTTCATACATTTGCTAAAATCAGACTGATATCATCTTTAAGATAAGATATAATTGGTGTAAACGGGACAATATTATAGAATTTGAGTGTATAGACCTTATTATACTTTTATTTTTTTACCTTTACATTTCTATTGTATGGCAGAAACGGGGTTCAGAGGTTAGCTCTGTATAATATAAGGCAATGTGTTCATCTGTACCCCACTTTTCGCTTGTCCATTTTTTTAGTGGAAACATATTAAGTATATGGTAGAATATTTAAATTAACAGGTGGCACTTCATGTTAAGTTTCTGTAAGAATAAAATACTTCATAAAAAAAGATTAGGTGAAAATAAGCAAAAGATATAAAATCAACGATAAAGAAGAATTTTTGTCTGTTTATTATAATAAGCTTTTATAACGAGTATTAATTATCTATATGAATATTTGAAAATCTAATATTATGTGAAAACATTTACATCCTTATTAAGCAGATAAAATCTCCAACTTTTTTTCAAATTACCTATTATCATGGATTCAGGTGCGTGGAACTCTTTCTTGAATGAAATATTTCACTTTAAAGTCTCACGCTCACTTATAAATAGGGAGGGTGGGTGGTCGATCGTAACGCGTGTGCGTTGTATCATAAGGTTCGTTATTTAGTCAACTGACGTGATTTCGACCCCTGTTTGGGCGTGACAAGGAGTAGAGTCGGCTGTCCTACCTCGCAGTTTTTTCCGGGTCCTCAGATTCCATCCCATTGCTAAAGACTGGCGTGGTTTCGACCCCCTGTTTGTGCGTGAAAAAGAGTGGGGTTCCCCGATTCTATACGTGTAATGAGACCTATGTTCTGAGAGAAATAGAGAGAGAAATGGGGTTTAACGTCCACTCAACACAAACTAGGTCATTTCGGGACTAACATATGGTTTAATTTTATTTCAATAATTCGCTTGCGCGTAGGGGTCTTTAGCAGTGGAAGGAAACCAGCGTGCCCGGAGGAAACCCACGAGGTTGAGAAGGCGCCCCTATCTCCATGCCACATACGCTCACACCAGGGCTCGAAACCACATCCGCAAGCCAGAGGTGACCGGCCAGCTAGAGGTCGAAGCGCGGCACTCTAGACCACTAGGCCATCCCAACCCCCCCTACCTACGTTCAGAACTGACCTACTAAATGCCCTCACGCGCAAGCAAATTGTTGAAATAAAATTGAACCATGTGTTATTCCCGAAATAACCTAGTTTGTGTCGTCGAATGGACGGTAAACCCAAATCCCCGTCTAATCGTTTGGATTTCCAGTGTACATCTTGGCGTGCACGCTAGTGAACCCTTGGCAGTTGAATTATGAAATAAAGGTCAGGCAGCAGCGCCGTTGTCCGGGTATAATCTTCCACATAGCACACTGCATACGCGTACGCCTCTTCAGTAGCCCGGATGATGCATAACAGTGGAACATTAAACTCAATTCCGCTTCATTTTAACTCTCTACAATAATTCGGCCTTTGATCGGTACGTTTAGAGTGATATGCTAAAAAACATTGGATCGTTGTGTATGATTATTATGCCTTTTTGTTTGATATAGCAACCCATATTATTATTAAAGCTCTTCATCAAAGAACTAATAAAACAAATTTCGCACAAAGTTCCAAAACTTGATCCGAATGTAGCTAAACACGAACCGAACGTTATCACGGGACAATACACCCCCAACAGTGGCATCGATTGTTCCTGAACATTTCTGCAACTCCCCCCACCCAAACTTCACGTGAAAATGAAAAAACAAACGGATTACTGACACACCACAAGATGGTGGATGCGACTGTCAGATATGTGTATCTAAATATTAATAACAATATTAATTCTGTCAAATTACTATCCTATTATAGTTTGTTTTCAGATTCACCCAACTACACATATCTGTATACAATATTGTATGAATAGATTTATATAGAAAATAAATGATGCGATCATAGTCTTCAGGTTCATTTCTTTAAAAGCCCAAATATCTTCTCTAATCTTATAATGATACGTGGAATTTCTTTATCGGTTATTTGATGTGTATGTTGAAAACAATAGAGAGAAAATGGTGTTTTCGTTTATTAGCGAAAATCAGAAGAAATCATATTATATATAGCAATCAGGGCGATTCATCACAAATAAGTTTGTAAATTAATAATTGACACTGATCAGCACGATGGCATGTTTCCATCCACAGTTAAAAGAAATAAAATAAAAAGGTCTGTACAGGCATTAGCGCTTTGTGGGTTTTGGTCGATTGATCAGAGACCCCCCCCCCCCCCAAACTTTACTTTTGATTTGATATATAATTTGATATACAAATTGAATATACATTATACGGGGATGAGCAAAACAGGCTGTTTTTAAAAGCGAAAAATGTCGAAACAGTATTTGCCATAGATGGAGAAATTTTGCTATAATCCAGCCACCAAGGAAACTTTTACGCGTACTATAAATGTTTTGGTAAATTTTGAACTGCGGTTAAGAAACAGCTATGTTAACCAACCTCTTGAAGATATAAAGTGTTTATTTCTACCAGATTTTTATGAACAATATTATTTAAATGTTTTCATACACTAAAAGTTGCCAAAGTAAGGAATACTGCTTACGAGAGCAATAACTATGAACACATGACACGTTAAAGTCGTTTCTTCAGTTTAATTACACATTTATCACAATACAAAAAACATGTATTCTTATAATTTTCCCTTTATATGAAACTAATGATAGTTCTATTGAAGTTGTAGATTTCAATATATGAACAATAACACCAGGTGATGGTCACGCTATGAAATGTAACAGACTGTGATTGACATATGAAACGTTGAAATTGGCACAGAAATGTACATAAGTTTGTGCACATACATGAAAGATGTCAATTTCTGTGTGGCTAACTATGATAAATGGGGGTCTAAGGAATACCTCATTTGTAAAATGTCTGTCACACCAGACAAAAATCTATTCTCAATGTGTGGGCGATAAATTCATTCACAAATATATTAATACACGGTGGAATCATTTGAATAAAGAAATGCACCACAACAATTAAATTTTGATACTCAAAAGAATTACGAAATTACTGCGTTAGAACGACCTTGTATAAAACCCAGAGATGCATGTGTTTCACTTGATTTCAATCTACTGTAGGTCAAAAAAATAAACCAACAGGGAATACTCAATATTCATCCCACAATTTATTTTAATCGTGCTTTAAACCAACACATTTATGATCGAAGGTATTTAGCAAGTATACGTCATATATTATTATACACAGGGAGGCCCATTCAGCACAACGCATTTCATTTCGGGGCTATAAATTAAAATGGTACAATTTTATTTCAATATTTTGTTTGCGCATAGGGGTCTTTAGCAGTTGGAGGAAACCGGGGGACACGGAGAAAAGCCACCAGGTTAGGCAAGTTACCCTCTTGTCACATTCAAGAGTGGGGTCGAAACCACGCCACTAGACTCAATGACAGGTCATATAATCTAAAGCGAACGCGTTTGATCGTTTGGCCGCTCAATCGCTATATCAGTTAAAAAAGCAATTATTCAGATTTCGGCGTAAATTCGAAGACCAACTCCCAATTTCGTTAAGGTTCATGACTATAACAAACTAAGTAGGTTTTGAAAAAAAGCTCTAAAGTTTTGTCCTGGAAAGACAAATAATATTCAGTTTTCGTTCCAACATATTTCTGTTTATAAATGTTTCTTTGAATTTCCTTACTTGAATTCCTTAGCTTTATATCAACAACGAGAACGTTTAAATAGTTATGACTATAATTTGCATATCAACAACATCATTCTTGTAAAATCACAATAATTAGACGAATATTTTTATGATCTATGTCCTGCTTATTTTATTTTACAAATATAGAAAACAACAAATATTATACATCGCGTGTTTATATATTAGATTGATATAAGATAAAGTCATAAATGATCTATATTCTGTCAATATGAAATATATCCAACCCTTGTCCTCTTATTTTAACAATAGCCATTATCAATAACATATAATCATTATATTTCTATACTCGTATTGTTGGTCACTAGAAAATAACTAAATTAACTTTCCTTCTTTAAAACCACGTTAATCTTTCTCTTTATTATTTCTAGTCAATATAAACGACTATATATTATAATCTATCATTTTCTACATATCTTATCGTACACGTGGGCTTAAATACAATTCCCGATATTAAATATATTCTTCTGTTTTGATAGTAAAATAATACCCAAACAAATAACGAACCGAACAAAAATACTAATGATTCACACCCAAACTGTGTGAAACGACTTATAGTTAGAAATTCCAAACTAATTTCAGTGGCGCTCCCACCCCATTCTCCCAACTCCACCCATAGTTACTACAAAACGCACGGAACTATTTTTGAATCTACATAGATTTATTCACTAATGATTGAATATCATGTATGCCTCATCACCGTCTTCGTTTGTCCAGTCGGCGTAGAAAAGTAGGACGCCGAAACTCCATTTCATTTTATTTTTCCCCGAGAAAAAAATATATTTTCATGCTTTAAAATATCCATTTAATTAAATGATGTATTGATATATGCGGTACCCAAGTATTCGTCGCCATTATTATTGCTTTCTATTTTAAGTAGAAAATGGCGGAGACGAAATGAGTTTGTGATTTTATGATTTTTTCATGTAAGGTTTTGATTATATTATAAGGGTGTCACGAAGTACAAGTTTAAACGTAGCACGATTGGCTATGTAAATCAATCAAGCACAAATGGAATGTTCTCTTCTCAATTATACATACACATTATGCTTCATTTAAAACAATGTCATTTGTCATTTTAAAAAAAGACAACAAGGAATATTTTTAATAATGGTATAAGAAACGGGCAAATCGTCTACTCTACTGACATGATAAAAAAATACATTATGGTTAATTATTTTCAAATTAATTAAACAAGTTCAAGATAATTAAAAATAAAACAAAAAGTGATCTTTGAAGTATTTGTTTCTAACTCAACTTCTTACTCTAATTGTATTGATTTTAATATTTTACAAACCTAGACAACTAATAATACATGTAGGTCGGTAATACAAATAAACTATATATAATTTAACACAACTTATATTAGCCAATTTGTTTATATTCATTTTCCAAATGAATGACGTAACATGTATACAATAATCTTTTTTAACAATAATTACGTAGCTTCTCATTATTTAAATTGAAATCGGCAACCATGGGTTTTTTTATGGAAAGAGGAAAGGGTTGTCGGAATTAGGACAATCTGATTAAAATACAGATCAATATTTCGTTTCGTATTTTATACTCTCGATGACCTACACTAAATGAAGATCTGACCGGTTCTAGCGTCAGGGTTTTTTTTTACCTTTATGACGTCACACATTTGATTAACAAATCAGCATTGATGTTCCTAGTGGATTACCCACAGTTCCGTGCAAAACACGCCTAAAGCTCGCCTAAACAGACCGTTTCATTGGCTAATCACATTATACAAAAACGCCGGTAATATAACAACTCTTCCAGATCCTAGTGCAGTAAAAACGAGTAAAACGAAATTTTGGAACTACAAAAAAAAAACCGAAATAGGATCTGTGCTTTAGATACGATTGGATTGAGATAGTGTCCCCCCCCCATCAACTTTCTACTAAGTCGGTTCATCCAGGCTGTATAACAAATCTCTCGCTCGGATTACTTCCAGAATTACACGTCTCTATAAGATCATCTGAAATCAAACAAATTTAGAAACCGAAAGACTTGAGCTATTTCTTCACAAATCACTTCGGTCTACTACTGCGGAAACTTTAATTTATAAAGGTGATTTAAACAGGCGCCATATTTTTGATAAGACACGCAGACCGTATCCATGATGTGAGAACCGTATTTAGGAGTAAAGACCGCTGCCCAAAAAATCAAGCTGTTAGAACAATTACATACCATTTCTATGTCCCTTAACATATGCATGATGTGTAAGAGGTAGCAGCCCTATATAACATGTTTTTGGGTTGCCGTTTCTTTTTTGTTTTGGTAAAAATGTTGCAGCAATGTCCATTGAAAACTTCAGCAAAACTTTTAGGCCCCATTCAAACATAAATGATCCAGTAAGCCTAATATTTTCAAATCTATGAACATAAAATGGCTTACGCTAACAGTCCACGAATATAAAGTATAATTTCAAGCCTAAAACTGAATATACACGACAGAACATTATTGTTTTGCTAAAATAATGTATCCTAAGCCATTTACGATGAAATACGAGATTTGCTTTTATTTCCGTCATATGGCGAAATTTTACGAGGAAAGCGGAACTCGAAGAGATTAATAAAAGTTAAACATAGCTTGATCAAAAGGAAAATAAAATGGCAGCGAATGTGCTATAAACATCGAGTTAACGACTTGTCCTTGTATAAATTTACTCAACCAATACCTTTCAATATTACAACGTGCATCTAATAAACCAAAATTTTATAAACGAGTGAAATTACTCAAAAACACAAAAAACAACTCGACACCATGTTTTCAAAATATCCATTAATCCCCGAAGAAAAAACATAGTGCTAAAACTCCTCACTTGTAAATATTGAATATAAAAAGAAAGAAAAAAACTACCAGGCGGGATTTATCGTTTCCGGTTCATTCTATCAATGACCCCAATCTTTTGGGAAACTTGTCGCAATCTCATCTAACGCGGGTCATCATTGAAATATACGACAATTTGTCAAACCTCCGAACATGTAAAATTAACGAGCTTTAAAACTTTTCCCCTCTCGCATCTCATAAACTCATTTAGTAAGCGAGGCGTAGAGAATATTATGAAAAATGACCAAGCTAAAATTCAATGAGCCATATATTACGAGTTCGGAGTCTTTGGTGCGAGCGCTTATTTTTTGTCCTACTTCGAGACAATGATTTTGATATTAATAATGTCTTTTATTAATATGGCAGTTAATAATGTGCTGGTTTATTTCGGTGTACTATGAATGTACGCTAAAGAAATAACAGGAATGGTTTTCAAAGCTTGGTCGGATGTCCATTTTGGTCTAACGTTTTGTTATAGTAAATCAGACGACGTACATGCATAAACACTAGCATATTTAATGGAATTTAATATTCGGAAAGAGGGAATACCTAATGAAATTGAAATCATCTCATTGTCAAAATGGTTTTATTAATTTTCGATGAAAGGGCCGGGCAATGCTTCTCATTATGAAACTACGAAATTTTATAAGACACACCAGTCTAAAGAGCACGCTGATTGCATCAATGACATTCACTTGTTAAATCGCACCAAGTTCTTTTGATATTCGGAATGAACACACTTGTGCTGTTAAAGTTTGTAATCTATTTAACCCCTCAAATGGGACTGTGGATTAACTATAATCTAATAACAAACCGATATGAGGTTATCATTCTACATGAGGTTTTTATTCTACATAATAATCCAGTATGCGGTTTTTATTCTTCATAATACTCAATATAAGTTTTTTATACACTAAAAACCGGTGTTAAGTTATTGTTCTAGATGATAACTAAAATGAGGTTATTATTCTACAAAATAAAACGGTATTAGGTTATTATTCTAGATAATACCCAATATGAGGTTATTATTCCACACTAAAAATAAAACGGCGTTAGGTTATTATCTAGATAATACCCAATATGAGGTTATTATTCTCCACTAACAAAACAGTGTTAGGTTATTATTTTATATAATACCCAATGTGAGGTTATTATTCTACACTAATAATAAAACGGTGTTAGGTTATTATCCAAGACAATACCCAATATGAAGTTATTATTCTACAAAATAAAACGGTATTAGGTTATTATCCTAGATAATACCCAATATGAGGTTATCATTCTACGCTAAAAAAAAACGATTTTAGGTTATTATTCTAGATTATACCCAATATGCGGTTATTATTCTCCATTAATAATAAAACGGTGTTAGGTTATTATCCTAGATAATTCCCAATACGAGGTTATCATTCCACACTAATAATAAAACGGCGTTAGGTTATTATCCAAGACAATACCCAGTATGCGGTTATTATTCTACACTAATAAAACGGTGTTAGGTTATTATTCTATATAATACCCAATATGAGGTTATCATTCTGAACTAAAAAAACGGTATTAGTTTATTATTCTAGATTATACCTAATGTGAGGTTATTATTCTACAACATAAAACGGTATTAGTTTACTATCCTGGATAATTCCCAATATGAGGTTATTATTCCACACTAATAATAAAAGGGTTATTATCCAAGACAATACCCAATATCAGGTTATTATTCTACACCAATAAAACGGTATTTGGTTATTATTCTAGATTATACCCAATATGAGGTTATTATTCTACATAACATCCCGGTCATTATTCTACATAGTACCCAGTATGAGGTTCTAGAAAATTAAACGGTATGAGACTATTATTGTACGTAATACACAGTATGATGTTATTATTCTACATAATAAAACGGTATGGGGTTATTATTCTACATAATACCCCGTATGAGGTTTGTTATTCTTAATAATATCTCGGTAAAATTTATTCTTTACTTATATGTAATTTACATCCACGTGTCTAGTTTTTATTTTTTTGTGACGGCTTTGTGACATAACACAACCCTCCTTAGTTATTCTGAAAAAGTAAAATGTCGAGAAGTAATACTCCCAATTGGAATTCCTTCCTCGGGTTTTATTATTCCTTTTACCGCATAACTTCGGAGTCATGCTTTATCTCCGGATACTCTTGTTACCTCCCACTGCCAAGACCCCTACGCGCAAGAGAATTATTGAAATAAAGTTTGCGTCGAGTGGACGTTGAGCCCCACCCCTCTCTCTCTCTCTCTCTCTCTCTCTCTCTCTCTCTCCCTCTCTCTCTCCTTAATTTGTTATCAACAAGGAACGTTTGTTCTTTAAAATTGTTTTATTTGGCTATCCTTTCATCAAAGCATCAAATAATTGAACATCTCATTTCACCTAGTCTCTAAATTGGGACACCTTAGAAAAATGAAACAAATTATAACGATTCAAAGAACATTTGAAATAATGAAAAATAAAGTGAATATTAAATGTTGTATATAAAAGAATAAATCAGAACGCTTGTATAAACACAAAACATGGGGTATCCTTATATTTCTCTCTTCCTTATCCCTGGGGAAGTAGATCACTTGACTAGGTTTATATTGATTAGACAACACGATGATTTGCCACCTTTGTCTTTTCAAGGGTTACTGAACCAACTTGAACATAACGGTTTTTCAACTATGAATTGTATATAAGCTATGAATTAAGATTTCAAATGAAATCAACAACGGATGGAGAGTTGATTATAGTTTGTTCACTGATGCTTCAATGGTAGGTTCTCGTGTTTGGTGTTGCGGTCCGCTGCGATTATTTAAGCGTAAAACGAGGCGATGTTGCGAACGATAAATCTGACAAAAACTTGCCCTAACCAGCCTACTCTTTGTATCATACAGGGGAATCCCCTAGAGACATTCCTATGATAAACAATTACGTACATAAAGGATTGAAATTTATGAAAAGCTTTTATGTTGCTTCTCTTACACGTCATATAGTAGAAAGAAAGAGGTGGGTTTTAATTATTGATAATGCGGATTGTCCATGGTCAGGGTTGGCTAATTACGCAGATTAAAGATTATTACTGGTTGCGCTGTATTCTTCATAATAATATATTTATGCATAAAGTATTCGTTTCTATATATGTCGTTTCTACTTGAATCTATAAGATAGCAGTCTGACTGCATTTACACAAAGAAACATGTCGGTAAGCCTATTAATATTATAAATGTTTTGATTTTCTTTAGATTTATAACAATAAAACCAGAAAGTGAATAAATAAATATGGCTTTGTCCTGTCTTTTATTTGCCAGATTCACGTTTCTATTCATTTGTATTTCTATTGGAGTCATATAAAAACTTACACAACAATAAAACCAATTGAACGAATGCTGAAGTACACGACACCATAGTCGCCATTATATAAGGTTGCTGTACAGTTTAACAGACATGAGAACTGCACAACATACAAAATACAATGCACAACCAGATATACATCCCCAAAATCCACAAATACACAAATCTGATCCAAACACAGATTCTATTTCGTTTCGTTTTTATAGTTCAAAATTTCGTTTAACTTGTCTTTACTAATCTAGGATCTGGAAAAGTTGTTATATAGCAGGCGTTCTAGTTGATGTGAGTAATTAGCCAATGAAACGGTCTGTTACGGTGACTTATTGGCGTTCTCTGTGGGGAACTGTGGGTAAACCCCTAGAAACGTCAATGCTGATTGATTAATCAATGTCTGGAGTCATAGGGTCAAAAGCCGCTCGTTTGACCCCTGACGTGAACTCCCACTATTACTTGTCAGATCTTCAAGTAGTGTTGGCCATCGGGAGTATTAAATATATACACATGAATTTTAATCTGATTGCGAATACAATATGCAACCAAAATGTAAATTTTGTGGTGAGGCCCGTGAGTGTGAGGAGTGGTAGGGTGGAGTATCATGAACGCCACCTGCGCAACGTCATCGCAGTGTTACCGCCCCCCCCCCCCCCCAAAAGAAAAAATATAGTAGCGTTGGTATAACAAAATACACGACATACTTCATGCAGGATGATATGTACATGACCACGGAACGGGCTTATTGTTACGGGGGACCCTTAACGTACTGACAATTGTATACATGGAACCTCAGCTCTTTTGTTCCATCCCAACAACTTGACAATTTTCACCATTAGCAAAGGGGTGGGGGCAGGCCGGATATTTCCGAGGAAATTTCTCGGCTAACACAAGGATCGAAAGTATAAAAAAAACCATGAAAGTGCTTAATGGTTACCCCCCACCCCCGAATTAGCTTTACAGGTAGTGACGAATATCGTTCTTTGAGCATAGTAAGGTCTACTATAGAACACTGAAAATAAAATCTCATATGAAGAGTTAGCTAACAACTCTTTTTGTTTTCAATAGTAAGGCAGATTTGCATGCTAATACAATCATACAAATATATTGCAGAAAAAAAATCGTTAACTTTTCAAAATTAAAACATCACTTTAATGCAACGTAATAGTTTTGTTGTCTTTTTGACAAAATGAACAAAAAGGAAGAATAATTTGATAAAATATTTTTCTAGACAATCTGTTTGAGTCCAGATTGCTTTGATTAAAAAAACCTAACATAATGTTGGTAATCTATTTCTCTTGATGATGATGTGTCAACCTCATGTGTCATGTTAGACCACGAAATTTACACGGCGAGCTATGTGTAAGACACTGTTCATTAATATCTGTTATTGGGGGTCCTGATGTTGGTAATAAAGCCCATACTACCAATTTTGATGGCGTCATTAAATGTAATCAAACAAACAAGAGAGCTAGGTCGCAGTTCGATACGGGTTTTAATCCCATACTGATCAATTTACTCCGTGTTAGCAAATAGATTAAAACAGCGAATAGAACTTGATTGGCTCCGTTTTGCTTCGTTTGCTTCGAACGCTGTAATAAATCTGCGAGAAGACAGGAATGAATACGTGTCAATTGAGACCGACCACAGAAACGCGTTTTCTCACCCCTGGGTTACCAAAGAAAACGTACAAAGAGATAATCTTTTCTACCAGAGCTCATTCATCTTCTTCCTTTTTGTTTTCTTTGGATTCTCCATTTTATATTTGATTTATTGTGGGTGGCTATATTTGGTCTTTTAAAGACAAACATTCCTAGAAGAACAAAAAGCAATCTACCAATACCCGGGCCGATATATTCCCCGCAGTCTGCCATTGACACAACGACGCTATCTATCAAGCATCTCCAAACATGGCAGTGCAAAAATTCATATCTCCGAAATATTCCCAATGAAATAATGTTTCTGGTGGGAGGTAAAAAGACACCGTGTATTCAGGTGCTTTACTTAAATTATTAAGAACACAATTTTCCTTGAATTGCGAAGTCTATTGGAAGGATTTGAAAGAAAAAACCGTTTTTTTGATACCCAAGAACTTTCTGCGAGTGGTCCTTTTAGGAAAAACATTGCTTTTAATTTTGATAATTTCGGTAAATCAAATATAAATGACATACAATAATACTTTGCGTTTTATATTCAAGAAACATACTATACCACCTTATGAACGATTAAGTATTATATCTTGTATGAAGTTGGCATTGGTATAAATATGAGTGAATGTACATCGTCAGTGATGTCGCAGAAATAAACATTATAGATTAGCAAGTTATTGGGGCTTCATCTTAATGAACTAATTAGTACTAATTTATTATCAATCTGTATTACAGCGGAATAACAATAATTGATATCATAACAATTGCTTCCACTCCAAATGTTACCAGACCAATATTATGTCGTATCAGATGTTACAAGACCGATCGATAGTGTATCAGATCAAATGTTACCAAATAAATTAATACCGTATGAAATTTTACCAGATACATTTATTCCGTATTAAATGTTATAAATTGATATCGTATGACATATTACCAGATAAGTTAATAACTGTTACCAGTTATAAATTATTACCGTATGCAGGCTCCCTTATCGTATGTAATCTTTTATATTTATAAGTTAATAAAGTATGAAATGTTACTAGCTACACTAATATCGTATTAAATGTTACCAGACAGATTAATACAGTATGAAATGTTACAAATCATTACCGTATGAAATTTTACCAGATATAATTTAATATCATATGGAATGTTACCAGATATGAATTAATACCATATGAAACGTTACCAGACAAATCAATACCGTATGAAATATGTTACCGGATAAATTAATACCGTATGAAATATGTTGCGAGAGATAACTTAATATCGTATGAAAGGTTACTAGATAAATCAGTACCGTGTGAAATGTTACTAGATAGATTAATACCGTATGCAATGTTACCAGATATACATGGAAATCATTAACGCATGGAACGTTACCAGACAAATCACTACCGCATGGAATATGTTACCTGATAAATTAATACTGTATGAAATATATTGAGCTAACTAAATACCGTAGGAAATGTTACCAGATATAAATTAATATCGCATGAAATTTTACCAAATACAAATCAATGCCATATGTAATGTTACCAGATACCACCAGACATGAATTGATATTATATGAAATGTTACCTGATAACTTATTATCGTTTCTCTAGAGCAAAATGGGATATCGTTTATAATGCTATCAAATTAGCAGAAGATTTTGTGCTTTTATCTTAAAAATCATTCAAACGAAATGTTATATCATTTTCATCAACTTAGATTCGGTTTATTTCTAACACATTATAGGGGGTCGGGAGACAAAGGGGGTTTAACGTCTACTCGACACAAACTAGGTCATTTCCAGACTAACATATGGTTTAATTTTATTTCAATAATTCGCTTGCTCGTAGGCGTCTTTACCAGTGAGAGGATCCGGAGAAAGAGAGAGGGAGAGAAATGGGGTTTAACGTCCACTCGACACAAACTAGGTCATTTTGGGACTTTACATTTTATTTCAATAATTCGCTTGCGCGTAGGGGTCTTTAGCAGTGGGAGGAAACCGGAGTGCCCAGAGGAGACCCACGAGGTTGAAAAGGCGCCCCTATCTCCATGCCACATACACTCACACCAGGGATCGAAACCACAGCCGCAAGCCGGAGGTGACCGGCCAACTAGAGGTCGACGCACGGCACTCTAGACCACTAGGCCATCCCAACCCCCCGGAACCAGAGAAAACCTACGAGGTTGGACAGGCGACCCTACTCCTTGTCACGTACAACCGGAGATTTGAAACCAAGCCAGTTGACTCAATAACAGGCCATGTGATACAGAACGCACGTGCTAACCATTCGGCCATCCAGCCCCCAGGTAACTAAAATTATTTAATCATAATAATATGTCCCTTAAACTTTTTTTATACTCTTCTTCATCGCTTTTTTATCCAAAAATAATCGTCTAGTTAAAATCCACGAAGACCAAACGATATATTAATCAAAAATAAATACGATCTACATACTGTATAGACTATGTTAATATTTTTCATGACATACAAAAAATGTTCATATATAATAATATTACAGGCCTATTATGTCTTTATCATATATCGCAAAGATGTTTGATAAAATAAAGAATTGGAACATCTCCACTCCTTCAAGATTTGTAATCTACCAATTCTTTCAAATATCACATCATACTTAATAAAAAGAAATTGCGATGAAAATGAATTTGGAAAAAAAAAATAATGACTTTGTTATCAGACTGAACGAAAATTTCCTCTTTCCTCTTTTTTAGTACAGAACAATTTTGTCAATTAAGCGGACAATTTTCTCTTTTTTCTATTCTTTGTCGACTTGGTCCTAATTTCTTAATGCTCCCCCGTTTACTCTCGCTCTGTCTCTATTAAGTGTTTCCTCACTTTTTCGTATAATCTTATCCGTTGGACATCAAAGAAGTCGGAGATAAAAGACCACCCATTTAAAGATTTTAAAACGACGAATGAGTCAACAGTATATCTAATACTGTCAGTCTCGGGGAAAAAAGAATTCACGCTATGTTTAATAAGCATATTAAATCTTCTGTTAAATTATGGAACAGAAAAAAAAATCGAAGAGAACATGAAAGTCGTCATCTATTACCTAATTAGTGGAACCATTTCATGTGATTATCACGATTACCAATTATTGACAAAAATTACAAATTCTACAATCTGAATTTGGAAAGGATATATTTTTGTCTTTCTTCAAACCAGCGAATAAAGCAAATAACTATACAATATTAAACCACAAATTTATTTCATCCCATAATGATACCAGTGAGACGTATTTTTTCATACATTGTTCTTGAATGGTCATCTAGCCATATGTTTCTTAAAGGATATAAGTCTGTTATTAGCAGTGGGTCATTTAAAGGGCCAATCCCGATAATATTCTAGAGAATAAAACAGCTTAATTTTGTGTTAAAATCCCTTAAAATCCTCCGTCGTAGGACCGAGCAACTAACTGAATATATGCGATACATTTTCAAACATCTTACATCCGCCAGTCCTCATCTGGAAATCGAGACCGATGTCCAAAGTTGTATTATCCTGAGTCTGGATAAAAACAGACATATATTTTATAAAAATAATGTGTAGGTGACATTTACCTTTCGTTATCAAGTATAGCACATGTACCATCACCTGTTTAGATCTCTAACGGAACAGGAATTGATTATCAGGTCACCCAAGGACAAAAATTAACTGGAAATCTTTAATAAAGGGTTACTTCCGGATAAGCAGTTTTGACGTTCATGTCCAAACGACTCAATATTTTGAAACAGAGTAAATACACGACCCTTTTATATTTTGGCGTTTAAATTTCAGACGTAGTCTGACTTTTAAGTTGGAGACTCTGTTCAAATCGAGATAGTCTCTTTAACGAGTAAAATATATTAATTTGTTGTGTGTAGCGAAGTGTACAGACATTGTCTTAAAAATCTATTAGGTATCAGTTATCAAGTAATTTGACAGTGTGTACTGCACACTGAATCCCCATCCAAACAACTACATACGCAGCCTTTAGTGGCGATTCCTCAAACATTTTATGTCTTTGGTAACAAATATCTATAAGAACAAAACTCTATAGCAAATAATCACCATGGTAACGTATCCGTATATATTTGGTGACCACACCCATGTGACAGCGCCCACAATTTTTTTTCCAAAATCTGCATTTAGATCTAATTTCTAAACTAAGCAACAAATGTTTGTGTAGCATAGGGCGCCCGAATTTGATTTTTGTTATTGGGAAGGGGATCGGTCATGTTTCTTGGACAGCAAAAATTAGAAGTTCTCCATTGTTGTGTAGTGTTTTGATTTTATTTCTAGTGTGGTATAATTATTAATTGATTTGACGGACATCAAAGGTTCTAGTTATATATCCAATATTGATTAGTTTTGTTTGTATTTTGTCTGGTTTTTTTATGAGTTCGTGTTTGGTATATGGCTTATCATCTTATAAAACAGGGTCTGGTTATTGAAGACTACTGTAGACTAATACAAATCACAGACGAGATTTGCTACTACATCAAAGGTATTTTAAAAATAGATAAAATCAAACCCCTTTCTCCTCCTTTAGTTTGATTTCACTCGACAAACGACATCAAAACCATGTATACCGTCATTACATGATCTATGGAAATTGAAAGGCTGTATCGCTGGGGCTAAATGTTTCTATTTGACGATCGTCTGGCAAAGTCGGGCCAATTAGGCTAAAGGTTAAATGGTTTTTAGATGGCCTAGAGATGAAAACAGAGAATAAGTTGTTAAAAGCAGGGAGTTTTATATAAATGTCCCTGTGTGGTAAAAAGGACTGGGCTATTAACAGTTGTCTTGTCTGTGATTCTATGTAAATTTACATACAAATGTATATAGGAGATTGTAAATTGCTTCGTTCTTAGTTCGACATCAGAATCATTAAACTATAAAGAGAAAATCAAATACGTTCCACATGACTGCTTCTTATTGAATGTAATTACAACATCGAGAGAAAATTTGTAAGCAGCGAGAACGCGGAATTGTGGACGATACGAGAAGACAAAGACAATATTATATAAGTAAACATCAACAGGATAATAAAATGAAAAAGATACCTGCACTGGCCAAAATGGAATCCTGCAGGATAGTTTGTTTTGGGAGATTGGAATCAGCAGGATGCCAATTTCACTGCCACGAGTCGATCAATTCTCTTGTGTGATCTTATGATTTATGCAGATATTTTAGTCAAAATCTGTCCTGTTCAATATTGTCTTTTATTATACTGATTAAGTGGGTACAATGTTAAATGTGATTAAGTTTATCAGGTTATTTATTTATTTTTTACGTTTCTAGAATTTTTTCATAAATAATTAATTTCTATAACATAGGCCTGTTAACTCACAAAAAACCCATTGAAACTCGGAAAATGATGTTCCAAACCTTAACAGTCCAATACCTGACATTTTGATTTATGCGAAAATGGTGTGAAGTAACGTCCTATACTTTTCCGCTTAAATTGGGATAATGAAGACGGACAGAAGCTATGCAGGTCAAACAGAAATGTTATTCCAATTGTCAAGGTGTAGCCTACACGAAGTGAACTACACACACAAGACCTCGGATTTTTCGTCCCATCTGAACAACTGTTCCTTGCCAGATCCCCGTATTACACCAGTGAAATGGGGAAAACGACAGCGGAAATGCGGTTATGGAAATTTTTGAGCGTTTCATATATGGCATGTCATCATGTGCATGTAGCCTAACTCATTATTGACAAGTATGTTGGTTATCAAATTTATGTACGGAAGCACAGATTCCCAAAATAAAGCAAATGTGTTTAAGTGAGGTACAAAACGTTTATTCTCCCTATAGCTTCTGTAAAGTTTGACAAAGAGGTAGCAATGTCGACCCCTGTTCATATAAATTTATTGGTCCAGTATATAGCATATGCTCTTGGATGCTTCTATATTGTAATTTAATATTGTCGGTATGTATTTGTTTGTTCTTGACTTGATTGGTATCGCAATATAAACCATTTAAGGGTGAGGTTAACAATCAATGTATATATATTTTGGGCACTATCCGAATAAAAACTTACTTGCCTGAGAAAAATATCTACGGAGATATAAACTGGCCCCCTTAGACCCCCCCGCCCCCTTTGGCCTACAAAGGGCCTCAAATATTTTCAGACCTCTTTACAATAATATAATGAACGAGAAGTTTCATAAATGTATAAAGATAGTAAACCGATCATAAAATCTTATATAAAATATGTCCGTGTTACTCCCAACGAAATGATGGACAGTGGATCTGTGAGAAAAATCAACCCAAGGTAAACATTTCTTTAATACGACTCTTAATCATTGACAACATATTTAATGACAGACAAGCAAATTCATTCTACACCATTCACAACTCATAAATCTTTATTCTTACAAATTTATAAATGTCGTTTTACTTTTCCTTTATGGTCTCTTAAACTACTCCTGTTCGGATGTATCCACTGTCCCCCTGTCGCTTCTTTATGGTCAATTTCTACAGGAGAGTTAAGTCGTCACGTTCCCCCCTACCCTAAATATGTTGAACAATTGTACCATTAGTTAGACTCCCACCGATAAACGCTTGCCATTTGCAATAAAATCGTCATTAAGATTATCCATGCTAAATATCAACCGATAAAATGGCCACCGTTTCGTAGCTTAATTAAACACAAATAATACAAAACGACCATTGATGATATTTCACATGCACGGTGGTCAAGTCGTCATCGCTAGCAACATGTCAGATGTTTGTGCGAGCTGTTTATAAATGTTTGTGTGAGAATTTTTACCATCTGCTAATTAACAATAAACATTTTATATCATCAGCATCGACTTCTGTACTACGGTCTAAAAATATCTTTTTAAACATCGGACAAGATCAGACCCTGAGTTCACAAAACATTCTCAGATCTAATATAAGAATTTACACCACTGCCAGTCACTGTTTATGAGAAATATCTTTGATCCAAATACACATAGTTTCTTATTTATGTATTTCATAAATTAAAACAACAAATGTTTTATAAAGGGTTATTATAACTTTATTAAGACAAACAATTTAGAGTAAATTCGGAACTTAAGTCTGAGATTGCCGGGTCCTGTAGTCAATAAAGTGGTACGTCTTCATTATCATTAGCCAGGTTGGTAAAATAGGACGTAATCCCATTTTTATTTCTCGAAATTGGTCACAAGAAAAGCTGGTCTACTCTTACATCGAATTCCTACTGCCAGGGGTTCTATAAAACTACAAATCATAATAATACAATTCCACTGCACCATTATTTAAAATCGTGCATCCACTATAAAGTTACTTCCTGTGATTTTGGTGTCTATTTTTCAGACCATATTTACCCGCCTGTATCCGTTATGCGAGGTTCGTGCTTCGATTGAAATTGTGGTTTTAATCGTGGAGTAATCGTGGCGATCCTATCATATATTGAGATCATTCGTTGCAATCGTGTTAACCGTATGGAAACGTATCTGCACGTACCAGATCATGGACTGAATAAGGACAATCCATGGCACGACAGTGGAAACCTATATAGAGCATTAGTGTACTGTAGTATGTTATTTTGTATGATAATTGATATCCCAAATTTGATTAAGATCTAATATTATGTAATTTCAGAGTAAACCATGGTACACTTGTTTTCCAGTAATTATCACACGTCAAGATGTTTCTAGATTATATAAGCTAACCATATTAACACCATAGCCCTTTCTCCAGCTTGTAGCGACCATGGGTTTGGTATAGTCCGAACGATAAATCTATTTTTTAAATTATTTTGCAAATCTTCAACGCTGCCGAGTTTTTTCGGAGATTTTTACAGGGAATATGTTTGATCACCGCCCATGAGTCACAAATTGAAAATCTGGTTTCAAGAGATGAAATTCATACCTTTCTAACAGGATATTGTACGCAAAAAATGACTGCTTATCGATATCGCCTTAGAGATATCGATAAGTGATCAGTCTAATACTTAATACGAAAGAAATCGGAAATACATATTCAAAAAGGTAAATGATTCAATTTTCAAACGGTGAATAATAAAAGATATTTCCGTGACAGAATATTATAACATTAAAACACATCTACAATCTTACGGATTCCGAAATACAATGACAAAAAACAGGACTCTATCTTCTGAGTCTCGCCCACAAGTGGCCATTGAACGTCGCGATTTGATCCAGGGAAAAAGTCAGATACGTCAGATTTGGTCATGGTGGTCTTCTTGTAGGGTATTCTTTCTCGTGTGTCGACTTCATATGGCCAGTCGGCGCATCGACCATACTCCACACAGTGTGCTTTGGGGCAAATTTTGACTCCTATATCGAATTCCAACTGTCAATGAATCTTTTACGTGCACGTCAATGTGTAACCATAACCTCGGTTTTTTGGTACTACGGCTAGACAGCTGTCATTGTCAGGCTCCCGCCCTGCACCCGCCGTTGTTAGACCAGTCGGAACAGAATAGTAGAACCTTAAATCATATTTCATTTCGTTCTCGCAAGAAGATTTTCCTACAGAAAACGTGACCTGTATGTGTTACGAAACGTCGTTATTAAATTTTAGAGAAGTAGTTATATCCATATATACCTTGTGTTGTGTTTTATTATGAATAGTGATCCGTGCTTCTAGATGTCATTTAAAGAATTGATTCGGATTACTGTTTGAAGTTAATTAAAATGTAACCAGGGAGTAAGACGACCGTTCAGACAATAGAAAGCATGACCCTAATCTTTGTCACTTCCTCCAAGTACTTAAAATTAAACGTATCATGAAAATAAGTAAAATATCAATTAATATATTAATCTTTATATAACCTCTCCACACAAAGATGTTTTCCTTACCAGCTGTGGAATCTTACTAAAAACCTTCAGTGGTCTGCTTCCTGATATCAAACTATTTCAAGGACAATTTGCCCTCAATATACTCATAGGCCTACCAGAATTTTTTTTATTTTCTATCTTCATTATCAGTTACATTTATAATTTACAGGACATATTACTCGCATAATATTTCTATTTGACACTAACACCGTGTATGCATTATTGATGACAAGCCGTGTCAGTGACAAAATCATTAGCAGACGATGAAAAGATGAAGACAACAATGGAATGGAAACGAAGAGGACTGAATGATATTTTATTAATGACCCCATTATACCAGTCACCTTCTTATATCCAGTCGATATACGTACACCTTAAAATCCAGCACAGCTATATAAAAGTTTAAATGGGAAAATGACAGTTATTATTGCGACAGACTAATAATTTAGACATTAAAAGCAATATTCATTGTTCAATGGTACATAAATCAATTAAGCAGAGAGGTTTAAGGAAAAGCTCATGTTTTAAAAACAGTGGTAATTGACTTGTTTTATGAAATATTGATAATCATATCAATATCTATGTGAAATCCGAATTATGGTAAAAGAAATCACGTCGCGGATTTCAAAGTTGGCTGTGCTTGAAATTACAACTATTTAAATAAATTTTATTAAAGCGTGTAAAGATTTATATACGAATGTTACCCACAGAATATGGAGACTATTATATTCATTTGCCGCATTAAAACGTTTACTTACTCGAAAATGAATGAAACCGCTTCGTCGTTGCATTGTAAGGTATAGTACAAATATTTTTACACGGAAAATTAAAAAAAAAAGGACAACGAAATGGAGTAGTGGTGGTAAAATTTTCTTTTAATTTCCATAATTCTTACTTTACAGAATTTAGAATTTATGTTGCTTTATATGTTAATTTATCGAAATAAGAATAATGAACACATAAATTTCACGGATTTTGATTACAAGGGGCGATAACTCTTTTATCAACACCTTTCCGTGTTCTAAATCATATTTTTATACGCTTTTTAAATAGAAATTGGGAACATTGGTCACTCTCGACTGGAATATCCAGGCTGGGAATCTGGATAGAACCGATAAGAAACTTTCGGATTTATCACTTGTCAGGGATAGTAGGCTACCTATGGGACTGACAAGAACAGCATTAGTCATTTGAATAGGACGAAAAATATAACGTAATAAATATACATAGATGATGTCATTTAAATCAAGGGCGATAACTTGCGACTGGATTGTCCGTTACTATTAAGATCGTTGAAAAACTCGTGTTTTGCTACAGATCAATATTTGAAGCGAGTTGTACCACAATGGGATTGAAAGAACAATACAAACTTCTGTAATAAGAATAGTGATCATGAGTTAGCTCATATTTATTTTATATCATTTTGTCCCTCATGGCTATGCAAGAATACAAATAGCTTGGATTAAATGCTGTTTTTTCATATTAAAGTGAGAATTTATATTATAAATCAAACAACCTGTAAACCAAATAATCTGTGACCCCCCATCTCTAATCAGGGATTAACAATCTAACCAAGCTTGCACCTGAAACTTTTTTCAATTCTCCAGCTCGCGTGCCAACAAGCTGTTTTCTAATCATTGCATATCTTGGAAATTAACTTTTAAAAAGAGTATAAAGCTGTACCGCGAGGAAAGAATGGAATATCATAATATCCTCTGTATTACAAATCCCCGAGACGTGTATTGGTTTAACAATAGAAGAATCAAAGCTACGAGAGAGAGAGAGAAATGGGGTTTAACGTCCACTCGACACAAACTATGTCATTTAAGGACTAACATATGGTTTAATTTTATTTCAATAGTTCGCTTGCGCGTAGGGGTTTTTAGCAGTGGAAGTGAACCCGAGTATACCGGGAGAAAACCCACGAGGTTGGACAGGCGACCCTACTCCTTGCCACATACAACCGGGGATTCGAAACCACGCCATTTGACTCAATGGCAGACCGTATAATAGAGCGTGCGCACGCTAAACACTCGACCCCCTCCATCAAAGATACAGGGGTTATATGTATTATTGTTATATTCAAACACAAGACTAGGTTACCACGAGGTAATTAGAGTAGTGTTATAACACGATTGATATCAAAATATATTGAATTGTGTTATTTTTACTTTATTGTTGAGGGATATCAGCGCGGATAAAAAAGTGGATGGGGGGGGTCCAAACACCACTCTGAATTAAATCACAATGTGATCCTACATCATTATACAAAATTTATCTCTTTAAAAAGCACAATTTGTATGTATGCCTATGCAATTTAGAGATGATGATGAACCTGGTCCCCCCCGCCCCCCTGCAAAAATTCCAGGATCCGCACGTGGTAATATAGAAAATGTATCATTTGCATCTTTACCAGCTGTCATCGACGATGTATTCTTATTCGCCATTTGATATTCGTAATCTATGTTATTCTTCTTTGCGTACAATTCTGCGTCGGGTCATTTGCATATTTTTCATTGATCTCAGAAAGAGTTTAATCCGCGGATATTTCTGTAACTGCTGCCACACGCTTTATAACAATACTAACGATGTCTGTATTTACGTCCATGGTCACGCGTCATCGGTCTAAATGATGACAATGGGTGTCGTGCACGAGGCTTGCTCTTTGTAGTACACCTTATGCTAGTTGACTTGGCTGATAAGTTATTATAGTTCCGTGGTCATTCAGTGGCACAGCAAAGACAAAAGAGAACATAGTTAGTCTCTTCCCTGCTTTCTAGGTTTATGATTTATATTTGTCCTCAAAGAAAAAGATCGTTTTCAATAATGTTCTGCTTTGCTATAACATTTGCTTGGTGCATTATAAAACGTAGTTCATTTTATGGCCTTTTCTTCCTTCATTATTCTTTTTAAACAAAATATCGTAAAATATTACTACCAGCCCTCCCCAACAACCTTGCTACGCCACTGAAAGTTATTCAAAATACATAACGTATTGAAAAGCGACCATAGACATTACAACATTTTCCAGTGACACTTTAGGGAAGGGGTGGTGTCGGCACTCATTGCATGAAATACCTACGAACACCAAAAAGAATTGATATAGTCCACCAAATTTTTATTAATTTGCATTCAATATCTTTCCACGAAACAACGCCTGAAAGGTTACGAGTCACTATGCAGCTTTATATCCAACTGTATGCCCTATTATACTATACCATCATGGTTTCAAATCTCCGGTTGTACGTGGCAAGGAGTAGGGTCGCCTGTCCAACCTCGTGGGTTTTCGCCGGTTTCCTCATACTGCTAAAGACCGCTACGTGCAAGCGAATTATTGAAATAAAATTAAACCATATGTTAGTCCCGAAATGACCTAGTTTGTGTCGAGTGGACGTTAAACCCCATTTCTCTCTCTCGCTATACTATATCATTAAAATAAATCACCAGTTGATAATATTTATATATATTTTGATGCTAGTGATAGGTACGTGTGAAGAATCCTTTCCATAATACCGCCTACCGTGTGGATCATTTCCAGAGGGAAGAACCTATAATATATTGGTTGGTACTTCTTGTAATTTATTGCCAGACATTCTCAATCATAGACACACATCGGGGTGAGGCGTATAGTTGATGATAATGAATTTGGGGGATTTTAATAACTCAAAATATCCGAGACCATTTCTCGGGGGAGGACATGCACACAATACCAAGGATTATATCTTTTCGACAAAGCAGATCAGCAGGATGTATATTGCTATACCAGAATGCACGATTCGAGACCCATATTTGCTGGGATGGTGCCATGTTTGTAAAGGTCGATACTAGAAATTTGTCATGAGTGCGCTGAACTTTTAACAAAATATGACCTTTAAAGGTAAATTATTACCCTGGTGAAATGATTGACTAAGAAAATACAGATGCATATTTTCTCGGGATTAAAAATAAAACCATCTTATGACGACGACAATCTAGTAGTTGCATGGTTGTAATTATTGGTCGAAAATTTTTTTCTCAGGAATGGTTTAGCAACTCCTAAAGTGCTATAACTTGTCGTTGCATAATTGCAAAACATGTTTTTTTTCAAGAATGGTTTAGCAACTTAAAAAATGGTTTAATTAGGGACAACCGACCTACATAAATTATTAAATAAAAACTCTATATTAAATCTTTTTATGTAAAACAAACCTCCGATACTTTATAAAAAAACAACGACAAGCTATTTTAATAAAAGAATAATATGAGATTTATTCCATATGAAATTCACACTATACATATTATAGTGAAGAAGGTATCTGTAGATATAATAATAAGCAATGGTTTCTTAAAAACATTTGAACAAATACTGAATTAACACACATAACATTTAACTCTTAAAATATACTGACAAGAATATGAGACATTTTACAGATCATTACAAAATGACCGCCTTATGTTCGTTTATTGACAAAGAAGAAATTATTAATAATCCTAAAAATAAAATTGATATTATTTCGAATGATACTTGCAAAGAGTTTTTAAAACATTGTATTGATATCATTTACATGTGTGTGTGGGTTAAAATATGTAAAAAAGAGAAATTAACGTTAAAACAAAGACAATGTTATTGAGAACAAAAGGGAACACAAATATTTCAGCAGTTTATATATATATATATAATGTATATATATGGTAACAAATTGTCTTAATATAATACATATGTCAAATAAAGGACAGAAAACAATAAGATTAAAATACTTCAAACAAGGGTGTTAATTAATGAATTTTGTACACGTGAGTTTTTACTGTTATTAATATTTATATTGATATTAATAATAACTGGCACTCTCTCCTTTTTCTGCTTTCCGTTCATTTCGAGACACAATTGGAAAAAAAAACATAGAAAAATCTAGATAATTTGTTCATTATATACATATTAGACAATGTCAGTTTATAGCACTTATAAATGTGTGGTATATATCTAAGAGCTAAAAGTGTTCGGATTTCTAACTAAGTTAATGTGTTGATTGGTTCCTGGAATTTCTAACAGAAACGCATTATATTACTGATGTTTCAATTTATGAGCCATTTTCACACATATATACAAATGCAAACAATGATTATTGGCAAGAAAATTATTATGTAACAAGTCGATAAAACTCGAGGCCCTTAGAGTTATGTCCCTTCGGGGAGAACTTACACAATAGAGGGCGCTCGTAGTCTTATCAAAGGAGTATTCGTTTCCTCCAACGAAGTAGAGTTTAGGTCTATATAATATAATCTCAAAAAGATTGTTTATTTTTTTACACACATAACAATTAAACAAATGAAGCATTATCTTATTAAAAATATCTACAGTTATTATAATACAATTACAGACATAAATATAATGTAGATGTATATATCTTGTCTGGTTAAAATAATAATAATTGTAATAATAAACTATGCAAAAAAAAAAACTGAGCAAATGTCCAAAATGTTTAAATACCCGAGGACCGGCAAAGTGACCGAGATGTTCGGTTTAGTACATGTTTTCTACTTTCGTATTGTACGACACTGTACACTAATCTACGATATTTCTTATATAGTAAGTTTATACTAAATAATCTCTTTGAGCAATTCTTCAGAATCCCAATCCCAATATTGGCTATAGTTAAGCGCAATGGTAGCTAAATACACCTCGTCTCATATCCGATGCCTAGCTTTTCCGTTAAACCCTTGGTCGGATTTAGATTAAGAAACTAGATAATCACGCCATATCGTATTTACTAGCCATATAGCTAACTCATTTCTACTATAGCTAAACAACAATGAGCTTACTTCTTTTTTTTTTAGCCAATTACAAAAGCAGCTAAACGCATTTCACTGCTTTAATGTTTACAACTTAAGGTAGCATTTGAAAACCTAAAACCGTACGTAGATATAAATTAGGACTTAAATATTAATAACCGCCAAACTAGAAAATAAAATGATTTCTCGCATTTTAAAATAGTTGCTATACTAGTTTAATACAAGGGAAAGGACGTGCGTAGCTTTGTCATGTGCTTAAATGATGCAAGCGTTGGCGAAGATTAAAATGGTTATATAAAGTAAATTATCGGTTTTTTTACACAATGACAATGTTTTACCTACATATTGCACACAAAATATATTTTGATTAGTATATTTGAACACCACGCGGTATGAAGTGTTACTAAATGCTGTTTATAATGATGTTCTCAGGAGATGTCAAAGCAGTTTATTTTTTTCTTCATATGGCACAAACAAATCAACAAAATGCCATGTTAATATTTTTTTTTGTTCAATATTAAATAAATAATACACATAATAATCTCTCTCTATTTATATATACAGAGATATATATGTAACTCCTCTCGTGTGGTTCATCTATATATATCCCTCTCTGTTTTTACTTATATAATTATATATAATTCTATTTATGATATAAATTTCGTATATACTAGATATATGGGACTTTGTCTTCAACCATTTTGTATATAAATGGTAAATACTACCTACATGTATATAAATAGAGTACTGCATATCACATAAAGTTCTTCATTGTTATACTGAAATCATGTTATGGGCGTACCCACGTAGGAGCAGTGGGTAATCTGCATCACATGATCAACACGTGCTTCTAATGTCAGCCATTTTGTTTTCAGTCAACTGCAATACCCCATTCAATTCTACCACGAAGCTACGCCCATGAACTTGAATGTATATTGTTGTATGATCAATGAATTACGTCATTTAATTCCATATTACATGTCATGTCTCCAAGAAAAAGAAAATTCCACCAGATGCATACGATTTTTATCCAGTCGTTTTAACACGGGACTGTATCTGTGGTGATGAGAAGTGGTCTTATGACGTAATAAAGATGGTGGTGACAGTAGTTGACTTTCTAACTCTTGCCTATGGCCGTGGTAGTATCTGTTCGGGCACTATGTGGGTAGTAGTAGGGTGTGTCTGTAATTAGTAAAAGGCCTAGTTCTTCTTTCTGTCCTCACACTGTTAGTATATATAGGTTAGAAAAAGCTTTACTTTTTGCTCAATTGACTTAAAGTCTTTACACGATTGTGAAGCATTTAAAATAGAAATCGTTTCATAAATCTAACTAAATAAGTTAAGCCTGTTTATTAAAATCAGAATTTTACATTTAAATTTGTTATATGAATTATCTTATTATGAAAACGATAAATTTAATTTTCAAAATTGGCAAGTTAAAAACAATACTCACTTAAAAGGCCACTTGGCGCTCCATATCTCATGTAAGATGGATCTATTGTGTATGGTGCTGAACCATATTGTGTGTAAGGGACTGAGTTGTATGTCGTATAATCACCGGCTGAAAATAGACAAAAAATAACATTTAAAATGAAAGCATTCTATGTAAATAAATATACACAACAATTAATATTCTTAAAGGAACAGAAGCTCTTGGATTTAGCTCAAAATCAAAAGTTGCATTCGATTGACCTGATTTGTTTTTTCGGTTATGTTTATATTGGAAATTTCCTTCAAACTGCTTTATTCTGGGCGACTGTATCATTGTTTGGAGTTTTGACATAGATTTTTTTTATTATCGTAACAACGCTACTTGTTAATCAAGACTCAACCTCTATTCTTTATTTTTAAAATTATGAAATGGCGATCCGTTTATAGTGTTTCATATGATAACCTAGGCTGGTCATGTGGCTATATGTCTAAATATTCATTTATAATGTATAATATTCGAAGCCCCTCTTAAATAAAACATCTTTAAATCAACGACTATATCTTTTTAATTACTTATGTCAGAAAATCTAACACTAGAGTAAAGCTAAAGTTTTTAAATTCAACAACAAGGGGGGCTCACGCTTTGTTATTCCACAAAACGACCTGTTCTCCAAACTTTTATATTGGTAGAAAACCCCGGAGGAAAAGTGTGCAATCAAAACATGGCTGTGAGAAGTCATCTGATTTCAACCAAGTTTTTGTTTTGGCGTGTCGTGGGATATGGTGTTGATAATATATTTTAGCCGCAGATTATCCAAAACAATACTATAACAGCTGGGTGCATACAATTCTTTCTATATGGTGTCAGTTTCCACAAATCTGTTTATATTTATCAAGGCTATAATTTACAATAGTTTTCCCGCCATTTCACCCCCGTGAGGTGTGTGCCAACAGAAATGACTATTATTTTTCGCAACCTAAACATTATTGCTATTAAACGTTTCTCAAACACGGCGCGTCCGGCATGTATTTTGCCAAGACCACGCGAATAATGAAATGAAGTAAATCGAGACAGCGCCTTAATTGATCGTACGTCCCCGTAGGCTGCCATCTGATTGGGTTATGGCTCATCGCAACTTCCATTTCATTGGCAAGTGACAGGCAAAATTAGATCAAAACTTCGACAATAAAGCCTATTTCCCCCTTCACTCTTTCAACATCGACTACTCTAAATAATGTTATTTCAACCTTATTATTCCGAGCCAAGTTAGTTTTGCGAAACAAAATTTAGAAAAGATGCGACGAGTGAGCTATAAAGACAATCGTATTTTATCGGGAATTAATGGGGCCGACCGGGTGCCGAGACAAGACGAACAACAAAACCAAACCTGGCCTAACTAATTAATAGGAATTGTGATTTGTAAAACAACGAGGCAGCAAAATTAGACGGGTTCCCTAAGGACCAATTATTATACGGCTTTCGGCGAAAACAATGACGAGTCCATCTAAGTGATTTTCGCTACTTCACTTCCGAAGAGATCTTCTAGAGTGCCATTAAAAAATCTCATAATTCGTGAAAAATGCTTTCGGGGTGCTTTAATATGAAAGATCATATTATTTCGCATCTCAACACATTTGTTATGATAGTCTCCCGCTGTGCTAGAATTGTCCTCACTAGTCATATATTAGCAAGAGATGTTGAAGAGAAAAAGCGGGGGGAAGAAGGCTATCAACAGATCTGGTAAATACATTTTGTTGAAATCTGTATCAATAATTCCCTTCTTTATAGTTTTATAGTTAACGCCTCATTGCCTAAAGTGAATTTTGATGACATGATATATGCCATAAAGGCCATAATATATCAAATATATCATTAAGAAATATGGAGTTTTTATTCTTAATGGATGTGACATTTTATTCATGAATACAAGTTTTGAAGAGAAAAAAAAATGTCCAGGTCGAGAACAATGGTCCAGATAACACTAAACGTGCTGTAGCAAAAACTTAAAAATGTTAAGATTAAAGTTAAATTAAATTAGCAATGAGAATGTCGAGGCATGGGACACCGTCATTCGGTTAATTTAATACATGTATTCACAAAATAAGTTAATTAATTTATTATCGATAAAAAAAAACAAAACCCAAAGGTGCCCTGGGTTGTTGTTTTTTTTCAGAAACAATTTTCAATAAACTTTCACACAGTTAAACCATTTTAATTGCATGGTCGATTATTACCTGAAAAAGTGTCTCATATTCACATTTATCAATTACAATACAGACATTTTATTAAAAATTGCATCCCACCGTTAAAATATTAAAATTGTGCAATATTCGATATCTCATTCCAATGAAACGTGTGTTTAATGTTTTAATGTATTATGATAGCTGATAATGAGGTTTTGGGACGTCTATTTTTCTCTTTTGAAACAAAACACAGCCTTTGCCTTGGAGTGATGCTTAGTGAGTGGTGTATTCAGGTTAGGAATCTATTTGGCTATTGACATATCTTGATATAAGACTACATTACTATCGATCTGCCAAGCTTTTTACTCTCTCCCTTTGAGAAAATTTGCGACAAAAGGATCCATTCAAGATGAACATCGGAGCCGGTCGGCGATATAATTCCAATATTACCGAATAAAAAGAGGCTGGTATCTCGAGAGAGAATTGGAATAAAGGCGAGGTATTGATGGGGAATTGTTGGTAATCAGTCAAAGACTTGAAATCAGCTCTAATCACTGCAGCTCGTAACACGATATATCGTTGGAATATAATCAAGTGAAAGCAAGGCAATCTCACTTCTCACATGCCTATTTTCCAGACCAGACGAGGCAATACATCAAACTAAATCACAACTCAATACTGAAGCCGTCATCTCAGTGGGGGAATAACAATCCTCCATTGATATGATTACATGCAATTTATCCAATTGTCTTGTAATTGCATTACTAGCAAACGCCTGTGCCCTCATAGTCCAAACAAGATTTCACGGTAATCATTAACTCTCCTATACCCTCCCAATAAATTTATTGCCAGGCGCTCATACAATTCCGCTTGGAGACCATCTACTTTTAGTTCGTCTGCCTGAATTCCCTAAACAACTCACCAATAGAGTGATTAGTGAAATTAAATCTCTGATAATCACCAAACAACTAAACTCATCAGTTAACCCTTTGTACCCCATTATTATTTCTACGACTTGTTGAGATATGTTATCTCCCAATCACGACAAGATAAACAGTTATGCATTTATAAACTAAATGAATAAAATTCGAAATCCGAGAAAGAAAAATTCATAAGATGCCAGATTTGCAATGCATAAATGTGTAATCTTATGCAATCGTTATATGCCAACATCAAATTATGTAGACACTATGTTAAAACGAAAATATCATGACATCTGCATATCAGACATTACACAAATTGTAGACCATTTTACCTTAATACATGCGATCTGCAATGCCAACAAGATATCCTAAATGCCACAAATTCTAAAATAATGTCTACAGTCTGAGAGGGTGTTTTTTTTTATAACATTTTGAGAATTGGGAAGCTAGTCAAGTCTAGTGATACAGTCATTTGATGAATTATTGACAAACGTGGCAAATGTTAACTACATTGCGTGATTGAGTAATTACAACAAATGGCGGAGACCACTCGTCTCTTTGAGTTATGAGTTTGCCTAACATGCCTCGTCCACTTGATAGTTTGCTTATCCTCGCCGCTCAGAATTTCCATGACAAAAGCAGCTTTAATATCCTATAATTTAGTCGACAGTTAACTTGTGCTACGGTATCAATTCATTTCCCCTCCATTATTGAATTACATGTGATAGCAAATAGAAGATTGAGATTTGCATATCATTTCCATTAGCTAAACATTATCACGTGATCCCCGATAGCCATCGGTTCGTATTTCTTGAGCTAATAGCCATTATTTTCATCATAAAAACATTAGTGCACTTAAATCACAAACGTCTTGCAAATTTGGTAGACACTCGGTCATTAATAAACGCTTTCTTAACCTACTTTGTATAGAACAGAATTTACATAATAGATATGTACCTAAACTTTAAGGTCGTTCAAATTAAAATCCGATACAAACCCATTTTAATTTTCTTCAATTTGTGTTTAAAGGTGCATTCATTAAAGATATACTAACCTGGTACATTTCCGGTATTATATATACTGCCAACTTGATTTAACATAAGGGGAACTGTGCTATTCACTGCTGATTGGCTAGAATATGGTGTAGGGTTTGTACTGTAACTAATGGCTGGTGCTGGAAAAGGGAAATGTTACCTTTAGATTTATACACAAATGTATAGACCCTGGACCCAAATTCGCAATTTACTCTCAGAGTTAAGTTACGAATTTACTCAACTTTCAATCACTGTTTATGAGAAATCTCTTTGATCCGGAAACACGAAACCTTGCACATAGTTTCTGCTTGATGTATTTAATACATTAAAATAACACAAGTTTTATAAAGGACTATTTTGAGTAAATTCTTAACTGAAGTCTGAGAATTTTTTGTGAACTGGGGCCAGATCAAATAAAACAAAAGGAAATATAAAGAAGAGTAGCTACTACACACCGCAAAATCGTCGTTAAACGACAACATAGTGGCATCAGCTAATATTGTATAAATAAACTCATTGTTAACCATGTTTAAGTCAATTTCATTAAACCTCTAATGGCTCAATATTTTCAATTAAATTTTTATAGGGCACGTGCGAGATTCTGGCCCCTGATCTACTTGTCAACAATAACTGCCTCGACACGATAGAATTTTATAGTCACGTGTTAAAACAATATTGCCTACACGTGCGTTATGAATAATGACATCATTGTCTATAATTAGTATCACCAGTTTGAGGTCATATTATGACATTGACAATCATCAATTACAATGTTACTCTGACCCGCTGACACCCCCTCTCACTGACGATAATTTAATACGTTCATTATCATTCTAATAATAAACATAATGCAATTTACTTTAACCACAAAATAAAAACAGGGACGGATCCAGGAATTTTTGTAGGAGGGGGGGGGGGGTGCCAGGTTTCTGTTACGGAAATCTGCCATCATCGTCTCTAAAATACACAGGCATACACACAAATTGAGCGTTTTAAACAGAAACATCATTTTTATACTAATGTAGGATCACTTTATGATGTAATTTCATTGATGCGAAGCATTATTTTTTTTATGTAGATGAGCAGGGTGGGGTTTGGACACCTTGCCCCCCCCCCTGTGGATCCGCCCCTGAAAAATGTCCATAGACCATAAACCCCTCAAAATGACTTCTATGTAAAATCTTGCAATATAAGTATTAAACAGGTGATATATATTTTTTTCTTTCTTTTTTGGAAAGAATGTATTTGAATCGAAAAAGATATATAAATTACAACATAAAACAAACAAGCAACCCAAATAAAACTATTGCAACCATAAAATGTAAATAGAAACATCCAGAAACCAAACAGAGTCATACAATATAATATAGAGATCCTGTCAGTTCACAGATTCTTGTTAAATTCTTTAAAGAATCCAACATAAGAAAAATAAAACTATTAAAATTGATTACCCAGGTGCTTACTTGAAAACTGTCCAATAGACGGAAGTGGTGTATATTGATTGATTGGCGTGACCGACGGAACTGGTTTCAACTCGGTAAAGGTCGTACTTCCGGATATATTTGGGGTGCTACTCTTGGAGGTGGGAGAGGGTTCATTGTTGTTGGTGGCTGGAAAGGGATAAGCAAGGCATGCAAATGTTTGGGTTACCAACCATGCAAGAAATAATAATGGTAAAGGTTTACTATATAAACATACACAAACTCATTACAATAAATATCCAAATTCACAGAACTTCGTAAATAGGCACTCCATTCCAAATGGCGGTTCTTTTCGAATTTTCAAAACTTGTTTCCGGAGAATTTGGACGAAGTTTTGTGAAATGGACACCCTTGTATAATTTACTTTTCTAAACCAAACAACCTTCTAACATGGCAGATTATAAATATCAACAATTACACATTACCATTCTTCCATCAATCACATTTACTTTAAATAATATTTAGATAAAACCATGCAATATTTATAATACAGTCCATTTCAGATCGGTTCAATCCACTATTCAAATCTTCGAATTGCTCCTATTTCCCATCACACCCAAAATTACGTTATTTTTAGAATCTTAGTTTTGTATACTAGCTGATCCGCCCCGCGCTCTAAAAACCCACACCGCCAACCACCCCAGGAAATTATACAGACAAAATCCTTATTTATGACAAATTTAAAATATCAAAGAGTTCAAAATAATTGAAAGTAGAAAAGAGAAGAGCAATTCGAATAATGTAGGACAACAGATAACAACAATATTGATAATATCGTTCATGCAATAGGAATATATTATAATAAGAGTGCGTCGTACATAAAAAAGAAAGGGAAAGAAAAACAGTAGTAGCGGGAATTCTATTTGTTTACCTTCTTCGTATTTGAGAGGTGGCGTTTCCGAATGTTCTGATATAACTGTTACAATCACTGGTTTTCGTTCATTAATGCCCGGGGTAGCAGCAGTGTTAATTGGCGAGATTGAAGAACCTCAAAAACGAAAAAGAAAACAAAACGTGCAATAGAAAATCACTATCTAATAAGACTGGACAACAAAACAACAACAAAAGACTGGAAAACGCATTAAAGTTCTAAGATTCGAAAATTTAAATTCCGAATTTCTTTAAAGTTCACCAAAATAATGATGGTCCCGTTTTGGCCAATAAGGTTTGGCAGTTTTCAAAATTAAGTAATTACATTTTTCTAGCCTTGGGAAATATTTTTCAAATAATAGGGTAAGCGAATTTCAAAATGCACAAACAAAAAAAAGTTAGAAAGCATGGACACGACAACATTAATATAGATTCACTTTTTCGGTTAAAAATTACGAAAATAAAACTTAAGTCGTGCAGGAAAAACATTACAAAATTACAACATCAACGTACACCTTACGATTTTGTAACTCACCTATAGCGGGGCTGTATGCACCAGCAGAATTATGGGAATCTGTACTATTGCCGGTTGTTATATGGAATTCTTGTTTTACTTCTGTAGAGGGATTAGCAGTGAATGGAGGATAACCGGTAGCGTAAACAGAAACTTGACCATTGGGTAATATTTGTGCTTGTTCTATGCTTGAATCTTCGGTTCGGGGAATTTTAGGTTGTCTTTCATACCATAACTATTTTAATAAAATATATGAAATAAACTTGATTAGTTCAATGGATTTTTCTTCCTCACCTCCGTTATAAACAATTGTAGATGAGCTTACCATATTTAAACTTTAAATTTGGACAAATACTTCAAATTAAAACTGCCGAAATATATATATTATTAAATTTGGTACTGGATTTTATTGTCCATCAAAGAAAGCTTAATGTACTTACGTCGAGTCTCTCTCCATCATTATTTCCATTCGTTACTGAAACGAAAGAATTATTTAATTCATTTATCCAAAAGCAGAAATGGGAAAAGAATTGTGGTCTGTGTAGGGGTAATCAACTCATTAAGAAGCAATGAAACATTATATTTATTCGGAAAAAGGAAAATTGTTGAACTTGTTAAGTGATATCTTAAAACACCAGACGATTTCAATAATGAAAAGAAAATGGCAATTCAACAAATTGATATTCAGTAATGGCCGCCCCAGTCTGAGACAAATTCAAGATATCCACGCAAAAAGGAAAACTCAAATGAAAGCAAATAAATGGCCTCATTCACGATTCACGCTTACTTCCGGAAGAGCGTCACGCACGCGATGTGGTGTCAGACTCGCGTCTTTTCCTTCGCTAACTAAATTTCTAATTACAGTTAATTTCCTTAATCTATAGTGGATTACGACTCCAAATTCTGACGTACTTAATAGAACAGCTCGCGTTGTATCCTGTACTCTATTACGCTGCGTAATATACACCACTTTACCGGAAGTCAATTCAATGGATCACTCCGCCATATTTGTGGCCTGACATTATCAGCGTCTTATTGTCGAATTAAATACGTCAGCTTAAGGTTTATGTCGACAAATCTTAGAGAGGGTTTTTTGTTTTGTTTCTAGAGTTTTAAACAGGCTTTGGGTTTCGCGCTGTCTATCGAACAATGAATCTATAACCACTAACAAAATAGAATGAAGTCGAATTAGAACTCGAGCTTGGTTATCGATATTTTTGTAAGCAGTCAGGGAACTGAAAATAGAGGAGATTGTTTTCGTATCGCGGCATATTCCATCGGTTCTTATTTCAAATGCATTTCCTGCCGCCAATATAAAGGTTGAAAACAAAAGCTCGGCAATAACAGGTGACTAAGTCCTCGACGGGCGGTATTTCCACTGTCTAATTGACAATCGGATAAATTTCAATTCTCATTAACAGTATCAATGCACAAGGGGGCTTCTCATAGAATGTCTTTTAGCATCAGTTGGACCCCCCATATAGGTGAAAACTATTAAAATCGAATCTGATAAATTGATTGTTAGATGTAGTCGATGTGCCAACAAGGATTGCTCAATGATGCCATTAGTGGGAAAAAGACACTCTATCAACTTCCCATGTAGTCGTTAGTTTAGGTAGACAGTGTAGCATGGAAACTTTCCATAATAATCAATTATTATACGCTATGACCGCCTTTATTCCATTAAATAAATCAATAAAGGTCTTAAAACTTGATATAGATATCCTCAACTTTGACATTTCCAAATATCCCGGCGTCAGTTCAGAACTTTTAAGATTTTCCAGCATAACACATATCCTCCCATAGACTTTCTCAAGTTTCTTTGTGTATTAAAATTTGTCTGACGATCAAAATATTGGAAACAATGGCGGGCTTACCGACTTTGACATTTACGATGAATGTGAATAAGAGAATATATGGCCATATAATTGGTACATGCTGTAAAATCTATAGATTTATCAATCGTTTCCAAAATCTCGTTTGGAAGAAATAATTCCTCTCTGGGGATCATCGAACCCTAATTACTAAATATTGGTCTCTTTAAGGTGAATGTCGGGAGGCGATTTCGCAAAAAGTCAACACGCGGGTGTGTAATGTCGATAGCGATTGTAGCGCCCCCTGCCGAGCTATTTAGTGTAATGAGCGCTCGGACACGATTTGCCACTATTCCATCGACAGTAACGTTCAGCGGAAATTGGCCTAGCGTGCTAAAGTGTTGTTACAGTTGATAACATTAACCTTCATCTTAATGTTATAGATGCCTATTGTACTCGAGTACATGCAGTGCAACGAAAGGTTACCTGCCAATAGGAAAATACTCGAATATCCACAAGAAACGGTTTTTACATGGCTTTAAAAACTGCACATAAACTCAATTTTCATCTTCAACTCGTTTCCACAACAAACGGATGAAGACCAACTCACCGATGTCAGTTAATTAAAGATAAAGTCGTCTCAAGCGTCTTATTGGAAGGCGGAAATTAAAATTACCACAGTCGTTAAACTTATGTTCTTGTTAATTGACAGTTGAAAGAATAGCAGTTGAAGAAATTGATTGTTTTCTCTTCATTAAAATTATAGATAGGATTCGTGTGTCAATAATATACGCTCTGGTGCATGAGGCAAGGCGTATCAAATTTAGAAAAGGTGGTTGCTGTATTGTGAACAGCGAGTAGAAGGCATGGTTTTTGCGGTTAATATAGAATGACGTTAATTACGGACAAGTCAACTTTGACGGTAATGAAAATGTCTTTGTAATGCCCATTCAATTTTACCTCTTTTAATAAAGTCACAGGGACGAAAGCGAAACCAGTAAATATAGTATTGTGCCAATTTTCTCAACGACACACACACTTCAGTCATTTTACTCTTCTCCAACTCAAGTTCATCTTTTGTCTGGTGTGTATAGAGCCTGAAGACGTGTAATGTACAACGCATACGGTTTGACAAGTGCAGACGTCGTTCATTTTTGGTATGTCACGTGTACGTGAAACAAACATCGTCTCCCACGTCTTGTGACAGACGTCAAAAAGCAGACGTGAATTTCGATTAGAGAACAATGTGGAAAATTAACTTGCTAGGACCATAATGATAGAGAAACACGGTCACTTCCATACTGATGTTATCTCGAAGACAACTGCTGTGGGTGTCCAGACAAGACCTTACAAACCCATGGTTCCACTTGGTCAGTCATCTTAAGAGGGACGACCCAATGCAATTTCATACACATGGTCAATACGATGCTCAACTATGCTTTAAAGAAACACTGACAAGCTGTTGACTGCTTTTTCTTTTAAAAAAACCATAATCATTTCAACATTGGTACACTAAAATCCCCGTAGAAACGATAAGAGATATTCATTGTTGGGGTTTACTTTCCGTGCATAGGAATACACAAGAATTTTAATATCTCATTGTAAAAAATATTAGATTGTCAGCTGTCCATAAACCACATATCAACGTTTATAAATCTTCAGTTTAAACATTTTGCGGCATGACTTTTTGTTATCAGGACCAAAACGTTGAAAGGAAAGCAATTACGATAAATTAACAACAAAGGTATGGCTATTGTCATTAAAAGTAATCCGTGCTATATTCGATTAACCACAACGTAATTCTCTATTCTTTACTTCAAGACAGCTAAATATAAATGTGTATGCAAAAACACGCGTTATTTCAACAAATCTAAAATGTCGGATATAGTGAATTGCTGTGACAATTCTACCTGCGCTTCAAGGTCCTTTGATGTCCACTGACCTTTGGAACTTCAAAGTGTTTTTCTCACATTACGACAGTAACATCATAGGCGTCACCCTTGACATTCGAAACGTTTTGAAAGCAAATGGCCAACTTGAAGAGACAATCACATTACTTTCCTTATATGCCTCTTAATAAATAATTCATCGAGTCGTTTTACCAGCCGTGAGTCAATTTGCTGATTAAATCGTAGTTCAACACAAACTAAAACAAGAGTCAGGCGAACGTCTTAGTCTTCTATTCATATTTTCTTTATACTTTAATGGCGGTTGACAAATTTATCATTTGCCAGTTATGAGAACGAACATTTACTTTGACATGCCGAGTTGGTCAATATTACGCGAATATGGCGCCGTAACACAGATGTGACAACGCCGTCAAATTCGATTTTTTTTTCAATTCTCTTCGCATCTCTTGTATAATAATATCTGTATTTATAAATATTCCATAGTCTTTAGACAAAATATCGACAAATTTCCTGCCCTATTGCCTCAGCACCACAACGCACAACTAACTATACATTAGTGGAAATTGCTTTAAACTTCCATGAACTCTTTAAGTGCGAGGATGACACAATCGAAGTCTATCCGTAACAGACAATGTAATCCCGCTTTTGTTTTCGCCGCACACGATTTTTTCTCCATGAAGGAAGCTTTGAGAAAATCACATAGCCGACTAAAAAACTAAATTGAGAATATTTGACGATTGGACAAAAAAATATAAAAAAATATGCGATCGATGATATTATCAAACAAAACAAAATTATCAAATGATGGAACGAAATTCCCTCTTTTCATGCACTTGATGTAAAAGCGATGTTTTCAGGGGAACACAATGTTTGTTTTCTTAATCGAACATGTTTTTTGTGGCATGGTGAAGTTTGTATAGTAATACGAGAACAAAAATGATTTAATTACAGTATTGATATCTTGTACAGATGGGAATCAATTGTCCCTTACTCAGATTTAATATAATATCATCTCAAGAGTTTCTCTAAAAAGTAGACCATTTCACAGGTGTCACATATACAACGGGTTCCTGCTCAAACAAATTTAAAGGGGAATAAAAACAATAAAACGTTATAAATACGCTAAAGCTGGTATTGATAATGTAAAGGACAATGGGTAACTTGTTTATCATATCGTTATATGTTCGGGGTTCGATAAAATTCAAAAATCGAATTCACCTTCGGTCTTCATGGGACCTTTTTATGTCAATCTATTAACTGTTAATATATGTTTAGTTTCTTTTGGTTATTGTTTTCACAGAAAGTTGATTTGCAAAGAAATGTACAACAATTTCGTGTCGCTTTTTATATTTGTGACGGCCTAGTAACAGTAGAAAACGTAATGTCGAATTATAAAAACGAAATGAAATAGGATCTGTGTTTTAATCAAATTGATAAGCAAACAGATGTCCCTAACTAATAAATATCAATCTACAATTAGTTACTTATATCTTTTTTAACCAAAAAAGCTTGGGGAATTTATGAATAAGGTTATTACATTCTCTTTTATCTACGGCGAATTTCGCAGCTTTCGGCTTTCAACATAGAAATAATAGATATAAAACTTGCACTGTGTTAGGTTATCATACAATCATGAACGAGAATCATTACTTAAAAAATACTTGTTAAGTAGTCAATAAAAAAGAAATATTTAGCTCATGATAATTACAAGGCAGTGTTGTGTTTTTTCTCCTATTATATTTATGTTATAATTAAATGTAATAATAGTTGTACTGGCAGGTATCCATTTGGTTTACTACGTAATTGATTTACAATTGCTTGAAGAATTTGGCATCGACATAAAGAAAATAGAAGCACGCTTTGATGTATTTCACAGAATATGAAATGTTTTGCAATATGTGTGATTGTCCTTGACCAAGTACCCATTGACTGGGTTGTCAAGATCGGATTCTTAGATACCAATGTCTTAGTTCTATTCAGTTATTCACACTCTCTGAATCTGAACCACACGTGTTTTGATTCGCTGCAAAAACGTACAGGGTAAGCAATGTATTTAAATAATTGTTTTGAGAAATCATTTGAGTATTGTTATATTTTCGCAGGTGTCCTTATTCTGTGCTTCACATTTATTTTATTTATTAAATTTGTATATTGCTGTATGTCATAATAAAAGAGATCATATCAATAAATACGTTTCGTTGGGTTTTTTTTGGGCTCCTCATTTTTACTTTTTATGCATATACATTTTAGTAATTTACCTGAATCGCTATCCCCTTTTCGTTTCGCTGTTGTTGGTGTGTTGAGAATTCCACTTATTGTGTAACCACCACTGGGTCGTTGTGAACCGTCGCCATTAGGGGAGGAAGAGGAGTGAGAAACTAGATCGCCAGTCATTGATGTTGGACTCTGTTGGTGTTCGTTTTCGTGACTTGGTTCCAACTTGGCTCGATCTGAAGCCTGATTTCGGACAATTCTGAAATGAAAGAAATATGGATAATGCCATTAATAAGTCATATTTTGTACAATTATACCGTTGTTCTTAACTTTTCGTGAAAGGTTATCTGACGAAACAATGATCTAGTGAAAATAGATATAGATTTAACATTAGATAAGATTAATGGAAATATTATAGGGTTCAATGTCATCTCAACACAAAATATGGTATTTCGGGGCTAGTATTGGGTTATTTTATAATGGGGGGGGGGATAAGGACCCAGTTTAAACCCCTAACCCGGCATCGAAAGTGCAACACGTAATCTAAAGCACCACCTCCAGCCCTAATGAAGGGAAGTTCTGCAGAGTAGCGTTAGGCTTGGTGATTCTGACTGAGACAGTTTTGTAATAAAAGATATATGTATTAAGATATTATTAACATGGGCTGTTTTATCTCTTGGTAAAGGTATTACTATTTAACTAACATGATCTTTATTGCTCTTTCGTAATCACTAGTTGCGTTCAAAGATCAGATGCTGTATAGGTTAAAACTAATTTCTGTTTTTTACATTTTGCCGGTCATCAAATCAATAAAAACAACCCTATTAAATCACGTAATTTTATCAGATGTAACTTAATGACGCATACATCACTTCAAATAATCTTTTGATATAAGTCAAAAACAAAACCAGAAAGATTGCACTCGTCGACATCCTATAAATATTCTTATTAGAAATAGCTGGCACATATTAACCAGTGTGCCTTCATCAAAATATTTGCTTTTTCTCTTTTGAAAATTGAGATGATCATTAAGAATCGATTTCTTGTTATTTAACGGATTTGCCATCTGTATCCAACAACTTCCGAGCCATGGACCATTAGGTGGGCGTTTTCGAGTACGTTGCTGATATAGAAGTTGTAATAGCACGAGGGATTATGGGTCCTACCTATAATGGTGGATGTTTAATTTCACATATAATTAACCAGATCAAATCACCGATACTGTAAATCACTTTGCTAATATGTCGTTCTTGAGCCACCAGATTTTAAAATAATTTCTTGTCTGCGATTTCACACAAGTTTAAAAAGAGGCGGGCATGTCATAGAAATTTACCGCCCCATTTCGAACAGGTATTATGCATGAATGCAAATAACATATGTTGAGTAAGTAAAAACGAGGAAAAGTAGAAGGTAGAATACTCAAGAGAATAACGTCAAGTCAAGGTGTTATCGTTTATCGACAAGAAATAACATCATCATTTCTCATTTTTCATAACTTAATGAATTTCTCAACTCCCTATTGCTAACGAGATAGCCAACCGGGGAGAATGCTGCTGATAAAGGAATCGAAAATATTGTAAATGTTGTCAGAACTTTGATCTCAGACGTCAAAAAACAGGTGCAGACGAATACGCCGCCATTTTGGAATATGTAGCCAAAATGTTGTTATTTTTCAATATGTTACTTAATGATATTCCCCTGGAGAGAAAACCTGCTTTCAGATTACTTTTTCAGATCCATTTATGAATGCTTAATGATATTCGGTACTTTCTTAAAATCCACTTAAAGGATAATGTTTTTCTGTCAGCCATACAATACCGTCGCCGTTTTAGCCAAGGTATTTTTTAAATACATAATGCACTAAAGTCTGACATGTAATTTACATCAGCTATTTTATCGTGGTAAATTTTCCACTCTATTAAATAGTTTCAGTAATCTACAAATTAAAAGTCGATGGAGAAGAGTGTGAACGCGTAACATGGCAAGTCACGGCAGCATGTAGGGTCACAAGTGATACGTCACGCGCAAGTAAAGTTCTGTTTGCCTCGGGACGGGGCGCCTGCCCCGCACTGAAAAACGGGACGAAATAGGCAATATGATAGGCCGCGCATGGATACACACGGTCGATTTTGAACGGAGAACGCCATTTGAGATGTACGGATTACTTTTATTATAGTGAACCTAATCATTCGATTAGTACTAATCCGCACCCCCTGTATTCTTCTCAAGCGAACTAAACACGTTATTGTTGTAATATGTTGATATAAAGTGTAGCGAGGGGACATAATTCTCTTTCCTTTGATCGTTGAAAAATACCGTCTATTGATCCACCAGATATTAAAGTTTAACTCTAGCTAAATAATATACAAATAACAGATTCTAATGAACAGTTTTTACGACCGTTTCCATACAATACCATACTCAGAAAGTCAATATCAAAAGCGTTAAAGAAACCAAATGCCTAACAAAATGTTGTCTTTATTCGTATTGTTAGGGCGTTCCATGTCTGTAGTGGGGCTTTTGGCTCCTATAATTAATAATCATTTGTTTGCATGTCTTTAATGTTTTGAAAAGATAAAAAGTGAAAATTAATTCATGTTGACAGCGAAGGGCACAAAGTTCTCTCATTTCTTAAGAGGAAAATATGTGACATGTGGGAGAGAGAGACAGATCTTAAGTTACTTGAAATTCATCATCAACTATTCAACATTATATTGTATTTTTTTATTAATCCTTTTCAACACCATTGACAAAGGCAAAATATGGAAGGTTTTTGTATCAGTTAAGAGGAAGATCACCGACTCGCAAAATTCGATTTCGCCCGGTAAGAATACATTGAGTACAGTATTAAAGGCGCAGTGGCCGTAAAACGCTGAAAAGGACAAGAGTAATGAGAGGCCAGGATTTTTTTCAGCGTAATCATTAAGAAGTTGAAATAACGGTTTGAATAGTATTAGTTGTATTCATTATACTTTTCCAGTTCAATTGTTAGCGCAAAATTAGCCTCGTTTAATTAACATTCGACTCTTCTCTTCTTGAACAGCCAGTCGACAACATGAAATAATTTCTTACTGGTCACTGAAGCAGAAGGGGGACCCCTATATCCCATCTACTGAGATGTTTATGTTATATTATAAACATATAAGAGCAAGAGATTGGTGTGAGACAAGGGGAAGGCTTATGCCCAATTTTATATTAATAATCAAACAACGGTATAAGCCATTCTGAGGTTTCTACACTGGATGACCCCAGATGACAGAAGTAAATAGATCTCCCAAAAAAGTAATTTAGTAAAAATTGAAAGGCAAATCTTGCATTTCGAAGAACTAAAACACGCAAAACAGAAAATATTCCTGACAGCTGTAGCAAAATTCGGCAACATTTAAAGAGCATTTGATTGATTAGGCCCTTACGCTTGGCGGCACCTCGCTCTTGGGTGTATAACTTGAACATTTGTAGTGCGTGGCAATAAAGGGATCTCATAGTTGTTGAAATAATAGACCCAAACAGAACAAATCTGGCATGAAGTGTGGCGTAACTCTTTTGTAATCGAGGGTGATTTGAACTTGTAGGCCATTGCTGGAACTGCGCCAGTGTTCAAAGACCACAAACGAAGTGTCTGACAATACTAGATCAGTAGTCTTTAGAATTCGAGGAGCACTTGACTCGTGTGACGATCTGTAATTCATTGTAATCGTAACTCGAAATAGTCAAATGGCGAATATGTCCAACCGATATAGGGGGTGGTAAAGACAATTTTATAGTCTCTGAGGAAATTTGAAGGGAACATAAAATCTGACTATAAATACATGGGCTGGGACACAAGAATAAACTGCAAACATAACAGTAACATGATTCTTTTTGAAGTCCACCGAATTGAATGGAGTTTGGAGATATGATTTAGCTGCAACCACATTAAAAGATACTAGGAAGGGATGGTTTTAGCAAGAATAGAGAAGAACAGCCGATCGAGATATAAATGAAAATTGCATAAAGATAAATCAGTTTAAATAAAAGCTTCCAAGAAGTATATAGCTCGCGGCAAGATGATATCCAGGATAAAAAGGTAGTTAATGGGGGGTATGAAAATGGCGATATATATGGTATATTTTGATAGCTTATTGTGCTCTAAAAGTTAAAAGGGTAGATTTAGAGTCCAAATGGTAGGTGGGACTTGTAGTTTGAGAGATTCTGATAATGATAACAATGTACCACTTGTTGGCTATTATTATCTTTATACCAACTTAATTTCTTTATAAAACTTTATATATCTAGGGGAATGGGTCGAGTCATCACGATTGATGAGAATTTTGTTGTTTTCGCACTAAATTTCAAACTATAAGTACCTATTATATATGTGATTACTAGTATACATGTATTTCTGAACAATTGGGGTGTATTCTAACTGGCGTTAAATAAAACTGGTCCATTTTATAATTAACATAAAGGAATGCTTTCTGTTTGAGTAAATATGTAGGCTATTCATATTACCCAGATATTCAGTAAGCACAAAATGAAGCCCGATTTATATCTTTTATCCATTAAAAACTTGATTTTCTGAGCTTTGAAGATTATCAATAAGGACTTGACTTTTTTTTGCCTAAACGACATTTAGGTAGATTGTAATAACGGGTAGATCTTAGGCCTACAATATCACAGGAGATCAATTTTATCTTGGAATAGCTTTAGTTCAGAATTTGTAAACTGCTCTTCATTTCTTAATATAAAATGTTATTAGTTTTTTAAAATGCAGTGAATTACTGTGAAGTCAAAGCCCATACAGCGAATGTACCGACGATAAACAAAGCATCTTAGACTATTCGACAAAACATTTTCTAAAGAGAATAGGGAGGGAAGGGAATGGCCTAGCATGTATTGTGTTCAACCCCCTCTGTGATATGCCCTTAATAACACCCTTACACGTTACCCCTGATGACACTGACCACGGGGTTACTTGATTAAGATAAAATGAACAATCTAAAGCCATAACAGATGTTTTGACTTTTTTTAAAAAAGAGTCATCTGAAAATTGACATTAATCTCCCCTCTTTTTCTTTAAACAATTTTAGAAGTTAATCACTTTTGATATTTTTATGCCGTTGAATAAAAGTAGATTAGATAGCCCATGTTTTTTTTTGTTCATTTGTTAAAAGAGAGTACAAATGGTCTATTATAGGTTCGTATTGTGAAAGGAATTAAGTTATTCTATTGAGATCTTCCAAAAAATAATGATTTACTTTCATTTTTCTTTCAGAAATAAAGAAGTAATAAAAGATATCAGGCAAATAAAACATTTAATAATTAAATAACAAGGGAGGGGGTACATTATCATATTTCAACATAAAACAACGATAAATTTATGATTATTTTCAGAAATTGATCATTATTTGGATTTCTTCTCGTTCTTAAATTTAATTTTGTTCAATTACAATTGAAGAAGTCAAGCAATTATTTAATTCAATGATATTCGTAATGCAGTAAGGGATTTAAACTTGACATGACATCTCGATAAGAAAAGAACATATTACTGAATGAACTGGGATTTCATCCATGGACATTTATCATTTTTGAAAAAGTAAAAGTATTGTTATAGTAGTTGTAGAAACTGGTGGTTTAATTACGTTAAATATATTACCTATACTCTTTACAAAAGAAAAAAAAAGAAATTCGTCCCTCGTCACCCCTTTAACCGTCTGTCAGTCAGTCCAACATGCTGCGAGCCTCAATGAACTATTTTCATTTTCTATAAGTGTCTAATTATATAGTATCTTTGTGTCACGTCTCTGTATACCCTGATTCTCCCCTGACATCTCATCAACTTTTGACATATATACAACTCAATACAAATAAAATTATAAATACACGTCCTTACTTTTAATCCTAAATATTACCTGCTATATAGATGTACCTTTCATTAATAATTGGCATTTCTCTCAATCACCTGACCTTGTACCTATACTTTTGTTTGATTTGTAGAAATAGTACTCTTTTACATAGCTCATCCCTTTATGGCGTCTTCCATTCATTTTTCATCAAGATTTGACAATTATGTTTTAAAATATTTTTTAAAAAATGTTTAATAAGATGTTCTTATACTTTTAATATCTCTGTGTTGTAGTAGGCCAATGAAGATTTTGTTAATTTAAATTGGACAAACATAAGCGCTTTGGATAGTAATCTGCACTAAAATGTATATGTAGACATCGCCTTGACTTTAGTATTCATGAAAAACGTCGAGAGACAATTACAAGAAATTCAAGATGGCGATCTTAAATCAATAGAAAATAATGTAAAATTTAGATGAGGTTTTTGTAAATTTTGGATCTAACAGTCTACACTTGGCTGTTAATGTGTTAATTATGTTTTGGATACTTTTGCAGACAAGATAACTTAGATCTCTCAAGTTAGACATTTATTACAGATGTATAAAATTTGAAAACTCAAAGCAAAATATTTTAAGGAAGAAGCCCTTTTTCATTGACGAAGAACCGAAATTTGTACAAGGATTTTAACCCGCAACCAATGCAAATCCTGCATACTCAAAATATTTTAGGGTAAGCTCCCCCTTAGTAAGGACCCGGGCATGGAGCAACATTATCAGTATATTTCTGTGATGTTTTAACTTGCTTAATATACATTTGACCTACCTGTTTATTGAACTCACACTGGGTACATTATCTTGAGAACAAACATTTTCTGCTAATAATCTATCACGAATTTCCCAGGCAAACATTGTAGGATTGTCAATTTTATATTGTGTGATGGCATCCACAACTTTCGGAGTGGCAACCTTTGGTTTGGACCCGCCAATAACTCCCGGTCGAATAGAACCAGTTTCATAATATCTGAAACAGAGAGAAAAATATTTTATTAACAATTATGACAATACTTGTACACCTCTAAACATGTAGCAAACACACATCTTTGATTCAGCTCTTTAATAGAATGGAGGCGGAGGGTGGCACATAATGTAGAGGGATTGTTTGACTAAATAACAAATCGGCAGTTAGAGTGAATCTAGATATGGATATAACTCATATATCTCTACAAATAGACTTATAATTTAGTTTATGTACAATTTATGTATAAAAAATCAATAATAAATAATGAAATCTCAGCTCGTTATGGATAAAAATAGACCATTAATAATAATAACTGGTTTATGAGATAATATACACCACATTTCTTTCATTGCATATTCATAGATTATGTTGTCGCATATAAAAAATAGCAATATATAATGAATTCTTGTTTGTATACCTAATGTAGGTACTGAAAAATGTATATACATATTTGTTCATCGTATAATCTGTAACTTACATGCACAGTGGTTTCTACAATATTATTTGCATATAAATATACAATGATAAGTATACAGTGATAAAGAAGTCATTATTCTATATAATATGAAAACATAATTTCTTCATTTATATTCACCATTGAGAAATAATGAGTTTGAAACTGGAAATATCAACGAAAATATATCCAAGGGAGAGAATCGGCAGATACAAACTGAATATCCAAGTAAGCAATTGAAATGAAATGTAAAGGATTTTTTTTTAAGCAATATTTTAATTCAGATTTGTATCTGAATTTAACGTTCTACTGATCTAAGTAAGCATTCAATGGGGCATACGATTACATCATGTGTACCTACTTCAAGAATACACATGATGGCAAATGGCCGCCATTTAAAATACTACGCCCGCCTCTTAGAGACGATAACTTAACTCGCTATAAATTGTAAAAAAATTTACTTCGGCTAGAATTAAAAAACACCTAAGATTAACATTTGCTAAAAATTTCTAAAAAACAACCTAAATTTATGGAAATGGGGCCAAATCAAATCAGGCAAATTACATCAAATAGTCCATGTTAAACGTATAGCAAAAATTTTAAACTAACGCGAGCACGCGCGTTTCTAGACAACGCCATAGCGGGTCATAGCAACCAGCGAGTATAAATTGGAAATCCCCAATGACGTAGATATTATAAATTGGAAAGCCGAGTCTGTCTTAAAATAAGTAGTACCGTCAGTAAACAAGATGGAAGCCATCTGCTATCGTGTTTGATCATGGAGTAGGCAAGCACAGGTGTGTCGTATGTCAATGGGGATGTTTCAATAAAAATCGTGTATTTTTAAATTGTTTTTCAATGTTCAAAACTCGCCATAATAATGAAATTTTAACAAAAGGAATATATATGTATTCTAATTAATTATTCATTATTCAATGAAGTATGTTAAATATATGTTTTTTGTTACTTTCATGAAATGTATCACGTAAAGCCAGATGCCATACTGATAAATACTCAACAGGCTTAATATTAACGATGTCATAAAACGATAAACGTATTGCATCAGTGTTTTCAAACAAATGTAAGCAAAATAATACATATTATTAATTTTATATGTGGAAATTAATGTTGTGAATGATTATTTACTAATTTCAGGTTGATTGACATGCATGGTAGAGTTAGTTACATACTTGATTGGCAGGAAATAGATACATATCACACTACTATATCACGTCATACACGTCATACAGTGGTTGCGTTGTTGAAAAAGAAAATGCATCTGATTGAGATATAATTCATCTGTTAGAAAAACAAATGTAAATTTAATTTCTAACTTTTTGCGTTGAATCTAATTATTGTGGGTTTTTTTTATGATAATTAATTATATATCATCGTTAAGTAAATGAGGCGAATACGTACTATGCATAATTATTGATACAAACCTAAACTGTTTCGAATCATTAATTAAATTGCACTATTTCACAAAAGATATCGCAACATATTTAATAAAGAAACAGAATAAACTTACATTGAATAAATTGCATATAAAATAAATAAACTCTCAAAAAATGATTCAAATAATAACACAGTATTCAAGGAAAGAAAACTGGCATCCATTTAAAAAAAAATTTTTTTTTTATATTGTAATAGTGTATTGCGAAGTGTGTAATTGGATGGTATGTAGACCTAGTAGGGTATAATTTCTAGTGATAAGATGTACTTAAACTGGTATAATGTGCTATTATTGTGCTTATTATGTTATCATAGAATGTTATTATTATGTATTATTAACATAATGTATTGATAAGAGCAGCTGCTATATATATATGCAGCCTCTAGAGTAGAACATTATGTTTTTAGTATGGTTTTTCTATCCACGACAACTTGAAGCAAAATGAGAGAAGAAAGGGATTGGGCTTAAGGCTCTTATTGGCATGTTGTCGTTAACTAAAGACCCCAAACACTTCATTAGACACCGACAGATCAATATAAAACCCCCTCTTACAGTATCAATGTTATAACCCATAGATAATATAACACCTGAACCCCTCTTCTCTTCTATACCTTCATTAACTACCCTTCCATTACAACAATCATAGATGTCGCTGCTCTCCAACATCTTGCTCTTTTTTCAAAAAAAGACAATAAAGGCCATAGACTTACCGTCTCTACCATATAATAGACGGCTATTTTAAAGGGTGTTGGCTGGCCTATGTTTGTGGGTTTACTATACAATGTAACGGTAAAATCAATAAATTTATGAATAGCCAATATCTTCTGAAAAATGACTTATACGAATTAATGTGTGTTATGAAATAATGGTCACGGCGCCGACTATTTATTCACAATATTGATCTTTTTTTGAACCAACAAAATGACGTAAATTCTTTAAAAAAAATAAGGGGGTTTACTTTGCCGAAATACAATATGTTTAGCAATGACAAGGCTTGTCATCAATTCAGACTGAAATTGGTAGGAAGGGATTTTAAATTATTATAATAATTGCATTTCGATCTACACAAAATATTTTTTAGATCCCGAACGAATGCCCGATACAAATTAATTTAGATATTATATAAAATATTTTCTCGAGAAAAATTTAAGTGTGTTGAATTAAGGCCACGTGTCTGTTATTACGACCCATGCACAAAGTCTACACGAATTGAACAATAACTTAGTAACAGGTTCATTTTCAAACTATTCTATATTCAAAAAGCCGAAATCAATAGTTTAAAGAAATTGTTATTCACAACCAGTAAAAGTTGAATTAAAAACATGTGTTCGACATTGATTGAACTCGGAGAAAAACTCTTTTATGAATGGAGTAAATTATTCCAATATTAGTCCGTTCTGTATATTTTAGGAAACAACCTGTCGCATACCTTATTATCATCGACACCAAATTTTGATTCTTTGTAAAAGAAAAAAACCCCAAGATTGTGGAAAAAATGCAGAATACGAAATTCAATAACAATTATTGTTAGTTTAATATTTTCGATTGATGATTTTTTTTCGTTCTCAAGAAATTGTAATTTTAAGGTTTGATATTCCAAAAATTAGCATATTCTAATAATACTCGAATTTATGAATGAAGAATCAAATAAAAATATGCTTATAGCAGAAAATATGTTGTACTATGTCATTATTTAATGATCGATTATTTGGCTTTCGTTTCAATTGTTAGATTTTTTCACAATGACTTGAGGTAGTGTATTTGTTCATTACTATATTATAGTTAGTTTCTTATCAATATCCACCTGCTTGTTTACCAGGTTTTTCAATATAAAATGGTCTCAAAATCTGATAAAGTGACCTACTAAATGTCTGAACAGCCTTTTATTTACAGACCTGACTTCATTAAATAACCGGTGGTTATTGATTATTTTATATTTTGATATGTAAACAAACATTGATGCCCATGTACGTTATGAAAAATATATAATTACTCACTTCATAAATCATACTATAGCCATAAAATGTGTTTGAAATCGCTATTAACAATTTAATAGGCTAGCAATTATCCATTCAGAAATAAACATTTCAGAAATTATGGCGTAATTAAGGGGCAGAAAGGTAACATTATTTTCTCTCTCTAATTTGTGAGTAAATTGTTATGTTATTTCTAGACATGTAACACAATCGCAATATTATGTGTTTTGTGAATAGACATGCTCTGTTATGTACCGAATGACATTAGTTTGGGCAAGTTTCGGACCGGTGCTTCGTGAATTAACAAGTATCAAGATTCCACCGCCCGTGGCCCCTCTTCCACACCACTTCACATGGTCAATTATGAATACAACAATTTCATCACAGATACACTTAACAATCTCAAGTCTGACAACAAGCTAATTCTTTCTATTAGTTTCGTAAAATAAAGACTGGATATAAATGACTACCAATTTAAGGGGCCGATAATTTCAATGTAAAACCAAAATACACACCATATTGTTCCCAATATCTCTAGAATATAAACTATTTCCAATATATTTTACATTATCCGAGTAAAGACTATTCGTATCCGACCAGATAGCATTGATAACAAGTAATTAGAATCCAGTGTTAAGTTTGCGTGTTGCTTTGTTTTCGTCATGTAAAATGTTTCAGTTTTGGTAGTAACATGAGCATGCTTCTTCCTCTAAATAATCGCTGCCAGATAGGTTTTTTTTTTACTCTGTACGTATATTAAACCATAAATATCATTGATGCCAAATTGGAGTAAAATAACATAAGAGAAGACTTTGCTATCAACTCGACTTGTGATAGACGTCTGAACGATACGAGTCACGCGAACTGATTTATTATACGACCTTCCAGCATATAGACGTTTTACATGCAACTAACACGACATACTCTAATAATACGTTCAACTATCGTTTCGATAAAAATCTATACAGGGCCGTTTTTGAACTGATATTTTTCTTATCTTCTTGTCAATATCAAGCTTAATATTTTAACGTTTTAGTAATTATTTAATGGATATTTTGACTCTTTAAAATTTTATTCATTGTTAACATAAACTTAATTTTCTTCAAAAAATCATGGAATCTTCATAAGTGTGACTCGTAAAGACAATAAGTTATGCAGAAAAATAACTTTGTCAGAAAATTGGTGACTAAATATTATAGTAGTCATTAGTTAGATTGGAATCATGAGAGATATACTTTCGTATTGAAATGAACCGACTTATTCGCTTGTCTCTTCGTGTTTAGCACACCTGTGAAATTAATATTTTCTAGTTTAAAGAAAACTCGTCGATTTTAATGAAAAAAATTCTACCATTACTGGAGGAAAAATATGGCGAGCCGAAGGAGGATAATTGAAATAAACACAAATCGTTATTATCAGAACGACAAGAGCTCAAGTCGCTTTTTATCCTCACTGATAGCAAGTTTTGATAATATTTGTAGCCCGGAGCAGGCAAGAGAATATGGACCGTGCAATCAAGTAAATTAATGCTTTTCATATCAGGACTGTTCGTTTCAACACAAAACATTATAGTCACACAATAGAGGGAAAATATGGATGACAAACATTTCATCAATAGTAGCGCTTGTAGTTAAAGGCCATCTAGAAAATTGGGCTCGATCAGTAAAAGGTGTTATAATGAGAACTGGAGGTCGTCAATGTTTTAACACCAGACTGTTATATACAGCCTTAGTACCAAATACATCATATTGCTCTATACTGGTTTTTTTGTGTTGTGATACTATTATTTGCCTGTCAAGTGGTAGACGGGCTGACCAGACGGTTTTTATCTTTGTAAATCAGGGAAATGGACTGAACATACAATTATTGTGAAACTATAACATACAAATCTAATTTTCATTTAGTAATAATTTGGGAAGTATGTTTCTTGGATTGTGTCTTCGTGTGGTTGCACCAGAACGTTTTAGAAAGTTGAACCAACGGTAATTCAAGATGAACACAATAACCGGAAGTCGAGATAATCTCTGCCAATGGCTAAATATATCAACTAATATTTAATTTTGCATTGAATTAAAATTTTCCTGGTTTTCCTATGTTACTGATTTTATCAGAAAACTCGTTTCAGTTTATGCTCGGAGTGTAGTATTTGTAATTACATAGAGGAAACCCCTTCCTGTATTTGTCACTGGAGATAGAAGGATATTAGTCTACCATGTTCTGTTTTAAGGATTAGATTCTCAAAAGGTGTACATACCTGCCTAATATTTTACTAACACAGCCATGAGAAACACGTAATTGGCGAGAAATATCACATGGTCGTACGCCTTGATGAGCTAAATCTACAATACGATTTCTGACTACTTCTGGTAGAGGTCGACCATTCACAAACACGCCTCCTAGTTGATTCACTCCTCCATGACCTAAAATATACAAAATATCATCTTACATTATTAACCTTGTCAACATCATTTACCTGATAACATAAATCTTAATTCCAAAAACTCCACAAGTACAAAGCCAACAAACAATATCTCAATTCTTCATTGTCCTTAAGGGCGACCATTTTGATAATGATAAAATATAACCACCATAACAGCCATGATCTTTCGCCGTGAATAATTTGATGAAAATATACAGCAAGTTCTGGTCTGAAATATTAAATCCAACTATCTTTAAACAGTCAATTGGTTTTAATTGAATCCATCAACTTGTGGTTTACAGTTTGTTTTGCATAGTCCATCGTTTGTAATGGGTAATGCTTTAACAAAACCATCTTATATTCCTACCACATGTTTTCATATCATCATGGATGGCATCGATCATCTAAAAGTCGTTTATCAAGTTTCAACTTTTAACATGTCTATTCGACCGTGGTATTTATCAAAGTTTAAAATCTTAATTGGTTCTACATTCAATAATGTGAGAATATCTAACTTTATTTAATATGGTTATTATGGATATTCGGTATTCTGCAGAAAATACGGTTCCTACAGATATTCTTGGTTATATCAGAGTTAGTCTGGGTAGTCAGCCAGAAAAATTGGTTTGCTTATTTATGATTTTACTCAAAGCGCAATCGGTTGTTAAAAGAACCAAATTTAAAGTGTGCCCTCCAATTCAAAATATTATCAGTATTGTCTTAATGGCATATAACCTTACAGTGTTGAGGATATTGAGTTCCAGATAGGGTGAGTTAAAATATTTAGTAACTCTTAAATTGAGCATGCAATAAAACTTTAATGTTTAAGATCACTTGGGCATAATCCTTATATAAATGTTAAAAAATCCCATAAATTTCAGAAATATATAACAAAACCACTACAACGAAATAATTTGAAACTTATAAGTATTGCCATTTTAATGCTTATATTAAGATGGGTTCATTTGATACTAGGTGCCAACCTTCAACATCAACTCCAAATTATAAAAATTATATTGGTGTTCCTTTTCTTGAAATACCAAAAACCTACGTATATTCAACCCTGGGAACCCTGTTGACGACAATTATTGCCAGTCAGCCTGACTCTTTCTGAAATCGCCGACTGGTAAATTGTTCGTGCAGGGAAGGTTTCCATAAGCAAAACGTTTGTATCGTCTGTCTGTCTCAAGTTTATAGTACTCGTATTAAAATACAAAAACCATATTACAAAATACAATATTTTACACATATAAGACACACGGAAAGTAACAAGGGAGTTATTCGCTCGCTTCACTGACTTCCATTTATTTCTTAGCAAAAGCCTATTCAATGCTGTGTGTTGTTATGTAGTATATCTACCCAACCCACCTTAATCAACCGCTTTCAACTAACATTTTAACGAGATGCTATAATACAAAGAGATTCAATCATCCACTCAACAAGCCCTATACAAATTTACTATAACTAGTCCCCCTATTTTATATTAAGTTTTCCCCTTTATCATAAAGATAGAGGCGTTCTCAATAGCTATACAAGTAAGCTAAGTGTTCATTTTAATTATTACTTTTTTTTTAAAAAGCGAAGAATATGAGATACGATTACATGTTCTTCTAAACAAAAACACCCCTCGGCTCTTATAATATTTTTAAAATATGATATAATTTAAGAAATTTTATTCAAAGTTGAAAACTGAATAATAAGACTAAAAAAGTACTGAATTTAAGTTACTAAAATAGAACACTTTATACGAAGCTACCTAGAACAAAAAAGTGTTAAATAGAACGTAATATACGCACTTTAATTTTAATTTTTTAAAAATCGTTTCATTCCATAAAACAGTAAAAATAAAGAATATTATGCTGATGAAGACGGCAGTAAGTGCATAATACTTGCATTATACACTTTCTTTCATTAAATTGTTTTAAGTTGTAGATTCTGTGCTGTTAAGTATATTTTCAGAAAGACGTAGGCGTGAAAATATTCATTTTAACATAATTACTAAAAATACATTCCTCAGATCTTTTTTTAGGTGAAGGAAAAATAAACCATTCTACGCACTAGAGAAAAACTATCACTTCCTAAAGACCTAAGCAGAAAATCATAGCATCAAATGTTATGCGAATGTTTAGAAAACAGTGAATTACTCTGTCGTTGATGTGTTTAACAGGCATATGAAATAAACATAGTATGTATTTAACGGTAAGAAAAAGACAACAATTGGCGCTGTGTAAATAAATATTCGAGTCGTCGAGAGGCACAGATCAAAGCTCTTGTGTTACCTAATGTTGTTTCCGTATCGTACATACATATGTAAAATATGTAAAGCAAAGTATCTTATGTATCTATAACCATCATCCTTGAGCATTCATAACGTATAGAAAAGTCAGCCATTTTATACCTCGAGAGAGTCAACTAAACCGAACGCTGAAAACTTACCGTTAAATCAACCCGATATTCCCCTAAGTGCGTTACAAGGCTTTAAATATTCATTCAAATCAAATGAAATACATTTTATTTACACATACCATTTAACACAATAACTTTAACAGGAGAATGTGGAATTCAGGAATTTACAATCAAAAGTAACGCAAGCTCATTCAGCAATAAAAAAAGCCAGAAAAAATCAGAATGGAAAATAACGTAAATCACGATTAATTATACAAATGGCAAGCTAAATTATATTAGGCAAATAGAAGAAATACGCCATGTTATTGGTGATGCTGTAAGAGATATGAAGTGAAGGGGTTTTGTTCAAATAAAATTATATATTCTCGTGTGAAATTATACTCTAGTTATAAGCTATACACATTATTATCAAATTATCACATGATAAATTTATTAGTGTAATAATGAGGCCGAGAACGAATCGTAAAAATCATTAGCAAATGAATCAATTGACAATAAACTAAATCAAATCTTGAAATGGCCATATAAAAATAAATAAGTATGCCATTTGTTGTGATTATTGTTATTAAATATGTCCAATATATTATGCACATATAATTCATAAATATAAAAACCAAAAAATGGTCGCTTTACCTGAAAACTGATCTTTCATAAAATTAGAAGCACAGCGATATCCAAAATGAGGTGCCGGGTTAAAGTTCGGCCAGCTCGTCTGCATATTTCACGATGTATAAAATGTTAATCTCCCTTTTTTATAGATAGTAAAACACGTACGTCCCGCACCTGAGCCACGAAGCGACTAAAATATTAAAAGATACTAAATACTAGTTGTCATCGACAAAGTACGGGTCGCTTAAACTCACTCGGGCAGAACCGTCCAACTCTTTGACCAGTCTCTTAAATAGTGCGAGTACCGAGGGTCATACCGACTAAAGGGGCTCTGAAAAAATATTTGAGTGTAATGGACCCGCTGTGAGGGGGAGGTACCTAAATGTCTCATATAATCACTTATTCGACTAATCGGCTCTTTGTAGGGTTCCGGGTCACTCAACAATAAACTTAGCACATTTTGAAAAAACAAAACTGCCCGATCATTGGTATTATAAAATAGCCTCAGGGTCAAAGCCATATTTTTAAAAAGGATTTAAATTCAAGGCACCCATCAACATACTGGACCGCATGTTACATTCATTGATGTTTAGTTAAATTTGATTAATGGCTGTATTAGCTTATTTCGTTTTAATCTAATCTCATAATATTATATCTATTTACTTATCTAATCCCCTTAAAAGATATATCACTAGTTTTATATTTAAAAAAATTGAAAAAATAAATATTAATAAAACACATGCGAAAAAGAATAAAATTTGTAGATATATTCAGTTTTCAATATATGCAACGAAGGAAACAAAGACATAATTGCTATGGATACTATAAAATAAATTTTAAAAAATGCATTTCAATGATCTATTAAAAACGGAATATTTCTTATTTAAAAAAATATACATCAATATTCCTGCAATTATTTAACACAATTCAATTTAATTTGTATAATTCGAGTAAAAAATATATCTGCCATACATCTCCAGGCATAGAAATCAAATACTTTTTATTATGTGTAAATAGGCGACATTTTGTTGCAGATGTCAGTTTTTCACATATGTGATAAAAATCTATAATGTGCCATTTCAATGCATGTTCAAATAATTGTCGACAAAACGCACCTGAAATTGATAGGCTTTAAAAACTAGTCGGCGAAACTATACGAGTGGTTGCCCGTCACTAACTCTGTGTGACTATTATTCCGATGATATCTTTCAAACTATTAACCGCTACACGGGTCTCTCTTCACTATGGCGTTACGGATTGCCACTTTATATTACATATTATATTTCATAGACCATTTATTGCACAAATAAATCTATTTAATGTAGGTAAAAATAATCAACCCTGTATATTGCATACTAATCTTCGGTTAATTCACAAAACAACTATCACAAAGGTTGAGAACCCATGCGTGATGTATCCAAACCAACCAAAACAATAACAAAAATATAAAATATAAATCATTAATTTACCCCGGACCTTCCATAATTGAAAATTATTTTTTAACCAAGTTGTTATTATTAGCTTAATTTTCTTGTATAAACATTATAAAATGTATTAAAATAATGAACTAAAAATATTCATAAAACAGTTATTACAGATATCAATCAAAGGCGCATTACTTTAGACCCCATGGCCTTTTACATCAGTGTATAATCAGATAAGAATATAGATATTAACATACAATACAGGTATTATTCACATGCTAACAGTCTATAGCTGACAACCAGCATAGGAACATGACAGAACTTATGTTATTATAAATTCAATTACATTTTCATAAAAAGGAGTAAGCAAGGTTTATTTCCAGAATTTGTATACAACTTTACAGAGGCGGTGTCGAGACCAGAATTGACTAAATCTTAGAAATGATTTAGCTAGCCACTGAATGAGAAACGTCGTTCAAATACGGAACAAATTCATTCTTGTGTGGGAAATACTCAATTCATTCCAAATAAAACTCATCAAATTCCAACCAAATCTGAGAAAATACCAGTCCGGGGAAATGTGACAACAAAATGATAGAAAAGAGGGGGAATAAAAAAGAATTGTACGCGCTGTGAATGGTGAGGAGGATCTGAATACAGAAGGTAATCGAGTTTACTGAAGCAGTACAACTGTCAGTCAAGAGAAACTGTCCTTACAAGAAAAGCTAATAATGTAATTTTTACAACTCGACGAATATCTATACGAAATGAGTTACTTCACCCGCCAATGACTAATGTTATTTGGTTCCTATTATTATTGTTGCTAGTTAATCACGAGTAAATTCAACTCTATAGTAGATATGACATCGGTGGTGTGGAGATATATATCTCATGGATAATGTACGGAATATACACAACACGCGTGTACACATGTATCAAATTTCAATAAACCAAGACTAAATTAACCCCAACTACGCACGTTAGGTAGTGAGGTTGACTGTTTAAGTCTCCGATACAAAATAATAAAAAAACATTTTTGTCCCAGAGAATATGACATCATGAGTTCGATATGACTGGATATAAAATTTATAAATAATTAATAAAATATAAAACAAAATGGTTGACATAGATAAAGTGTGAATGTCACTTACTTTTACACGAATGGTAGTAGTCCATCACAGAAAAATTGGCATTATGATGATGGTGATGATGATGATGATAACGATAAGCTGCCGCTAAGTCCATTTTCAGTTTTTGTTTATTTTTTAAAAATTTATTGAATAGACTAATCTGTGTGTTAATTTGACATCAAACTATGATATATAACGTCGTTGAACAAGGACACTTTACCGCGTCCAGTCCAAAAGAGTGCGATGACCCTTTACGAATCTGTATGCAATTTCACAATTGGAAGTGCTTTTAATTGTCGCCGAGATCACCTTTCACGAACAGGTAGCAGAATAAATCGTCAAATCTATAGATTAGAGTCGTGGTGGAACACTGGTTTCGCCCCGTCAATCCTGTCACAATTACTTCTTGTAGCGTATATGTGTTGGCTTACGAGAAGCCGTTCAAGCGCGGATCATGAAATATTAGAAAGCATCCCTGTATTTGACATAAATTCAAAGAAATACCAGCGATTTAGCAAATGATTGCATATCACGAAGCCTATCGATTCGCCAAGCACCTCCCGTTTTTCGCTCTTGCATGAAATTTATTTGTGCTCGGGCAATCCATCGTGTCGCGCTCATATGCCGTATATGGACATCACGTGACAGACACGCCTGTCAATCACTTACAGGCTGTTGATCAGTCACCAGTAAAATATCTTCACGACGAATGTCAATTTCAGTGCTATTATATTATATTTTAAGAAGTGTATTGTTGATATAGTTCTATCTAAGTGTACATATCGATAATAAAGCCCTTTTACTGTCAAATATACAAGAAACACATAATTGACATAGGTATACATTTACATAAGGGACAAATTATATATAATGGGGCAATAAGACCTTCAGTTAGAAAGCTTGGGATTTTTTTGATTTCATTCTAATTTATTAAATTGCCTTCATTAACATTTCTGTCAGTTCTCCTACCCTTTATACAAAGTGAAATATTTACAGGTAATTCAAATGGGGATGATTTGTAACTGTAAATTTCTATATTACTTGCAACGAAATTATAGAAAGGGGTTTGGTGCAACAGAATATGGGATTTATTCAAAGAGAATTATAATAGTCCCTTGTATCAACATGGATGTCATTTTAAAGCTCTCGCCTGATTTCAGACAAAATCAGTCTGTTATTGAACTGTTATTGAAAGACATCTTCAAAACGTGATCACCTTCATACAAAAGAAGGCGTTACAGAACATTGGATTCGGTGTCCTAATCTTTAATCTCATTTCCAAATCACTCGGGCATCGATATCCACTGGTCACCTTAAGTGCCAAAAACCGATCAGTCTAGTGTTCGCGCTCCGATGCCTATCTGTAAGCACCGAACCGTCATCTGTTAAGCCAACGGCTGATATTAAACGCCTCGAGCTTTTGTTAGAGTTATCTGCACATTGACATATCAATCTGATTTGGACGTTCTCCTAATGACCTAACAATGATATATACACCTAGTTTAATCAGTTACAATTAATTATTTAATACCCAGAGAGATTAGTAGAAACAAGGTGTTTAATCTGGGGTAAATCCTTAGCACATGGTAGTCTAATCTGTATGATCCCTTAAGAAGAAGGAAATGAAGTTTCATAGATCGCTTTCATTCTAAGGAGAAAAAGTCCCATAACTCTGATGTTTATCTTAATGATTAATTGCTCATTGAAAGGTAGCAGATTAAACATGGCCACCATCTTGTAAAACAATAAAAAGATCAACTAAGATGTTGACAATGATTTCATTATCTGATAAATAAATAATCCAAACAGTGATTTTTAATTCTCAAGAGGAGAAATAACGTTTACAAATTATAACAGAATACGTTCTCGGGGCTAGAAGATACATGAAAACAACAGTTAGGTAGGGAGCATCAATGGTAAGGTAAGTCTACTGTTAAACTTGTCAAATAATCGTGAAACATTAAGCCAGTGCATTGTTTAATATCAATACAGATACGTAATAAATTCTAGAGGATAAGCAAAGACAAAATGTCCATAAATTGAAACTGAAAATCGAGTAAATAGTAAGCGGACTTCATAAATAAGATATTATCAAAACATCAAAGTGTTATCAGGTGTTCATGGAAAGAGTGGGTATACTCTGATACATGTCTTTTTCCTACAAGTAAGACCGCCGACTCATTGATACTGTTAGGATGCTTTGACTGTATTTTTGTTTGCTTAAAATGGAACATATGTTTTATTACTCTGGTCAGAGCGGAGTAAAGCGGGTACCATCATATATTTAACAGCGGGGGACCAACAAAACAATACAACAGGGATATTCTCAATAGAAGTCCAAAATTGTGAAGCGAATTTCAATTTGTTGGCATTGAAGACACTAAGCCTTCTAGTGTACAGTTTTTCTATATTCCAGATGGTCATTGTAAATGTTTTTTTTACAAGAATAACACGCCATAGATTGTAAATTATATAATGGTTTCTTGGTATACGGCAATTCAAGAAATTATGCAAGAAATTCCATTTCTATAATTACTTTCTAGTAATTCGCTATGTCTATGTACAAGGCTATCTGGGTATAGTTGAGACAGGTGCCGCACACGTGGTAGAGTATATACCCATTAATGACAACCAATACTACACCTCTATTGAATTTTACAATTATTTTGATAATTTCCATTTAGGAAGTCCACTTATTATTTACTCGATTTTGCTCAATCTGATTTACACACAGATCCTATTTCGTTTCGTTTTTTATAGTTTAAAATTTAGTTTTCGACAGTATAAAAAAAACGAAACGAAATATAGATTTGTGTTTTAACCAGATTGGATTTTGCCTTTTGTTTTAAGGAATTTTTGACTTTGATTACCTCATTGGGAGTTAATACGTTTGTAACCCCGACTTCATTAGCTCAATCGGAGCAGAAAAGTAGGACCGTAGACCCCATTTCATTTGGATTCAGTCTACGTTTGTAACATTTACTTTTTACAATATCGTAATAACCAGGGAGATCAAAATGGAGTACAGTTGCAATCTGAATATTTTTGTTTGGACAATAATCGTGTGAAATAAACAAGGTGAGTAAGAATTTAACTATTTCAATCACGTATTGAATGTCGGAAGTGATTTTATTTTCAAAACATACAGTCACCGATCTTTATGTACATACTATATAATACACAATTTTATACCAATCTCAGTTAATCGGCTTTCTAACATATAGCTGGAATGTTTTTGCCGACTAATGTATACAAATTTCCAGAAAACTCATAACGCATCAGATGAAGTAGATAAAACATTCTTTAACACGACGCAGAGAAATAACACAGCCCCTATAACTTCTTACCCAACCTTATGAATTAAACCAATTTGTTGACAAAAACTCGTGAGCTAAAATAAACAGCGATTCGACGCGTATGGCGCCAAATTCAGAAATGACAATTTTCTCTCGCATAAAGAAGGCGGCGAATCCCACAGAGTGATGTATAGCGGCTTTAATAAAGGCTAAATTATTGAGAGGCAATCTATGACTATCTATATGATAATAGGAATTAGACCCTTCTATTTGTAAGTGGACAAAAAACAGCCGCTTAAAATGCTGGTCCAAATGGAATTTTCAACAAGTCGTATTGTGAAGCGTCGGTCGGTACAAAAGAACAGATTAAGAAGGGGATTCGTAATCTAAATTGCAAAGAACGATTTGTAAATGACAAAAAAAACCCCTCTTGATCCAATTGAGAAATCGGCTGTTCATTTTGAGGAGCGGACAATTAACAGGGTACATTAACAGTTCATAATGCTGGATGCATTGTTGGAAAACGTATCGAAGGCTCTTATCCTCACAACTTCGACAAGGTTCATACGACACCGCTGTTGTTGAACACTTGTAATGAACTATCGTACATGAATATTGGGCAATGCCAAACATGTATAATGACTGAATTTTACGGTGATCAGATTTGTGTGAACCGTTGAAATCAAATTATAAATGCAAGAAACTGAATAAATTAACAAATTCATTAATCTCACATAAACTACGACCTCTTTCAAAAGACAAATTGTCCAGTTCGGTGGACGTATAAATCTTGAAAACCTTCCCACCAACCAAGTCTCACAACGCTTCTTCTTTCTAGAGCGACTTTCAAGATGGTTTGAACTGAAATCGCTTCATGAAGCAACCTTTAGGCTTCCTAGTTTATTTATCTATGTCCAATACTAACTTGAACACACATAATATACAACAGTACAACTAAAATGTGTTGGCTACACGAAATATTCTCAAGGTATTCTTAGTTAAAGTCATTCTGCACACAGACACCCACCTACTTCATACTTCGAAAAAGAAATCTGTGTCCTGTATGGCGGCCATATCCAAAAACTAGTACATTGTATATAGTTTTATAATTAGGTTCTACTCAGTTTCACATCTGACATACACACAGAGACTGCTTAAACCTATTCACTTCCATTAAAGGGACAATCCCGATAAGAGCAGAGTCTCAAAAATTAAAGTCCGAGTATTTATGAAATTTATGGACCAAAATATAGTGGCATGATGTATTTACCTTGTCTCAAAATTTCAGCTCAAAATATTGAGTCGTTTGGATGTGAACGTCAACACTGCTTATCCGGACACGTAACCCTTTTAAGATTTCGGGTCAATTTTTTCATTGGGTGACCTGATAATCGATTATTGTTTCTTGAGAGGTCTATACAGTGAATGACCCATGCCCTGTACTTGATAACAAAAGGTAAATTTCACCTACATATTATTTTTATAGAAAAAAGTCTGGTTTTATCCAGATACTGTATAATAAAACGTTCTCCATTTCCAGATGAAGACTGTCAGGTTTAAGTTATTTACAAGCGCATCACAAATATCGGGTTAGTAAGTGGGCCTTAGGTTAAGGATTTTAAAGGATTTTAACATAAAATTAAGCAGTTTTATTCCCCCAAAAGTTATCGGGATTGGCACTTTAAATGGAAGCAGAATAAATACTGTGTTTTCGACTAAAATCGTCGATTTAGGACATCAAATTTAAATGTCGGCCAACTATCTTAGTGTCTATTCACAGGCGAAGCTAACTGTAAACAGAAATCCTAAGTTTAGTATAATTTGAAGTTTGAGGAAGTTGATATTTTTCAGTATCAGGTGATCTAGATATAGTAAGCAATACAAAAGGCTACACATACAAGTTTTGAAATTCTAACCAAACTTCAGTGCTTTAAAGTTATCATTATTTTACGTTTAAAAGAGGAAGTTGATATCTTTGATGTAACCTTGTTTTAAAAAAAGGTATACACGTAAGCGTATGTAAATTAAATGGTAAATACGTGTCGGATATGATCGAAAGGGATGATTTATAGAGTTCTATCATACGCTATTCTTAATACTGTACGATTGACTAGACAGGTATCAATGTAGATCTAAACTAGCATATAAAACAATACAAATAATATGATATGAATTTCTATAATATCGTTACGGTTAATCTAAACGATACGACATTCAATACAAATATTAACAAGCATAACGTTATGATGAACGATAACAAAAACTTGAAAAGACAATGTCGACTAACAACCCAATACAAAAACTTATTCGCTCATCAGTGCTTGCAATGCATAATGATTATGGAGATCGGATGGCAATATATATTCTTAATGAATCATATAAATGGGATATACATGCCTCTTCTATTGTTCCCTTGTGTCACTAAAACATAAAAATAGATGTAATCATATAGGTGTGAGGTTATACATGATACGTCATTTAGATCGTTTAATCGCCGAGGGAGGAGAAAGTAAGAGCCACATTATTCTAACCTTATTGAACAGTATTGTTACTTTTTAATTGACTCAACGACACCTGACAAAAATTCTTACAAAACGGCGGTCAGTACAATAACTATGTCCAGTACTCATTACTGTCCAATGGTCAATCATGCCTATCTCTTTATGGCCAATACTAAGTGACCACTGCAACATGTGGTATTGAATGAGGGGTATTAGACTAGCATCATTGACCGAAGCAAATTAAAAGATGAAGTTTTAGGAGACAAATTACTTTCCATTGGCCTTTTATTAGCTGACCATTGTACTGGTCACTATTTAATTTCGGCCACATGACAAACGAAGTGACCATTGACTATATAACTAACACATGACATCCATAGAACCCATTTGTATACAAACAAATGACTGTAGCTTTATGTATTTCCTATAAAATCGGTGAAAGCGGTTGGGTTTTGAAAATAAAACTTTGTTACAAAATTGTAAAAGTTTGATGGCATTCATTGGGTACAATTTGTAAAGTTTTAATGTAAATTAAATTTTTGTGGAATTGTTCAACTTTAAATAATTGCTAACCGAGGTGTTAAAACTCCATTGTGAAATTCAAATGAAACAGAATTCCCAATTTTTGGAGCAACTTTAATTCCAAAACTTTTCATGTCTAAAAAGGATTAGGTACATTCAATTTATATAAAATTACCCCTGCTGTACACCGACATAATATACCAAGGATGGTTGTCAATTAATTCTTGTATAAAATGCAATAAATATTACCAAGAATATTAGCCCCTTTAACTCTCAACTTGCGCAAAAAAACCCTCAACAAAATGTTAATAATAATATACATTATGCAAGAGCTAAATCTACCTATTGCAGGTCTTTGCTTAGGCCTGAAATGTTATCTAAATTATTAATTCATTAACTTACCCAGATCATAATCAACTCTCGATGCCGACGCTAGCCTGCAATATTTACTGAATTAGATCCGGTTTGCTGCTCAATTTCATTTATGATTTAATCATGAAAAGGATAATCGAGACCATCTTTTTTTATCGTATCGACTTTACTAATGATGATCGAGGCTAGGGCGAAAATTCAATCGCTAAAATCTCGGTTCAGAGTGGATAAATTGAACTGAAATTTCCAGGAAATTCCCTTTACATTATCTAGATATGAATTATAGTGAGAACTGGCAGCTCTTTATCTGATCATCCGTAATGTATCAGTGCCTTCACTCGTTCTAGAACTCTTCATACCACTTCCTCACAAGATTTGGCATTTTAAATCCGAAGCATTAACACAAAAAATCCGAAATCATATCTGTGTTAAATACTATAGCTCTAGAAAAAGACATACATGTACATAGGCTTCATTTGAATACTGGAAATTACGGAGAAGAAATCGGAGAGTAAATACTCGAATATTAAGGAAATACTGATTTGTATTATGATAAAATGAAAGCACTTGTATGATTAATGTTAATATTATTGTATATTATGTAGAGTTAGTTGACTGTGTTAGCTGAAGGATCTGTTAGAGGCGTATCTTTATTTTCTATTGTTCGATATACAATAAGCCCATAGTTCACTCAAGTATTTTATTGGTATATACGTTTTATATAAATATTAACCGCAGAAAAATAACAGATTGAAAATTACAACCGTTCGTGAAATCTATGTCGTTTGAAACGATTTATACATTATAATATGCAACTTAAAACCACAATTTTAATTTTTATCTTGGGAGATAACTTGAGGGAATGCGTGTTGTTATTGTCGCATAAATCAAGACATCTAAACAAAGAATCCTATAATATACTCATTTGGGGGATCCATTGATGGCAGCGATGTAAGTTAAGTATATGATAGCAAGACAATTTGTTATTTTATAACAATTGATTTCGGATTTAAAGATTGTTATATTGACGGAAGCGATATAAGTTATGTATGTGATAGCAAGACAATTTGTTATTATAACAATTGATTTAGGATTTAAAGATTGTTATATTCTACTAATTAAATAAAATCATTTTTCTCTGATTAATTTCTATATAGTTAATAATAAGATAGAAACTGGCATCTATATCATTATAACAAAGCATTCATTAAGCTTATAGATAAAAAAAAAGAAGTCCGCCTTGGAGAATAAGCTTCGTTCCGCTCTTACCACAAATAAATGCGAGTTGTTTTTTTTTTCAGATACGAATATAAGAAAATTAATATCCTCTTATTGTGTCTGGGATTTGGCTGAGCAGGATATCTTAATTCCTTTTGATATCAATATAATTTCAGTTATTAAATCATCATTACCCTAGCCTACAACCACAAATGATATATCTCCTTTATTACCGCCATTAGTTATATGGAATTGCGTTTCGTTTGTGGATTCTAAAAGCAGTTATTTTATCCAACGATTGTTTTTGTTCTTGCCGCTATATAATGATCGCGCCTCTCGAGACAAAGTTTCGTCTCGCGGCTAATTTTCCGCGAGGTTTCGCCTCGAGGAACTTCAATGAGGGTCGGAACGGCGGCCCTCCCTCCAGACTCTTCTAAAGCCTGAGGGGATCTGCAGCTTTCCCGTTCGTTTCCCCAATCAACAGACAATAACATTAAATCTGAACATATCAGTCACGATGCATGTCTGAAAATTATCAGCTTCAATGCCTATATGTAGAGTTGAAGAAGATCGTTCATTAGTTACTGTGTGGAAAAAAGGGAATTTTAGTCCAATGGATCTGCGACATTTATTTTACAGTCGCTCAAACACAGATTTTTGCGAGGATGAAAAAACGTCGAGTAAATTAATTTAGAAAAAATTATTTGATTTTCCAACCGCTCCAAAAGGCATGAAAAATCATGAAGTCAGCGATATATTAACTCAACAACTCATTACAAAAATTACACAAAATATTACAGAATAAAAAAAGTAATTTAGGATGTCAAAAATTGAATATATTCCGATATAACTCACTTTCACTACTACTAATGAATTTACTTTTACCGCAGGATCATTAGGTTCTGTGTGGTTTTTAAGGAATGGATTTTATTCAATTGAATTTATAAATTGAAAGTTTACACTATGTGAATATAGTTTGTTTACTTTCTTTTTGTTTTTTCTATTGGGTGTATATCTAAATTAGATATATTGACGGTGTCTGTTTACCTAATAAAGACTGGGATTAATTTAAAGCTCTATTTTGCATATTAAATCATTATTTAATCTATATTCATAATGCGTCTGTTCAATTAAAATCCAGGTAATTGAATTTAGTAATTAAAGGTATATATCAGCAGTTACTAATATTAACAATGAGTAACACCGTCAATAGTCTGAGGGAACATTCAATTCTTGTTAATGATCAATTTTAATGATATTTACGATTAATTAATAAATCTAAGCGATATTATCATTGGTTTATTGTACCCTTATACGTCATTAGCCCATTTATACGTTAAAAAAGTACGCGAGAAAATAAAAACGATTAAATAAAATGGGGTTTAACGTCCTATTTTTTAACACCAGCCGGATATGAAATAATACATTTTAACGCAATTTTCATTAACAGATATATTTCTTTTTTTTTAATTGAAGAAATGTATTTTTCTTCACTCAAATATGTTTAGATTAGGTTATTTAGAATAACAACTTATATATATTTATTTCTTTGATCAAATCACAATAGTCATTAAAAAGGAGACATTGGAGAGATAATTAAGATGTTTTTGGTCCACATAATCGTAGAAAGTCAATTATATAGTCATTATTCAAAACCAATCGGCTTTTTATTTTCTCTTCTATATAGTCTCTTTTCACTTATTTCCAGATTAATTACAACTTAAGCCAAGTCTTGCCAGAGAGATCAACAAAAACATAAAATTGGCGATAGTGTTTCACGAGAAAAAGTAATAGAAGTTGAAAAATTGCACTTGGCTCATATCCGTAGAGCCGCGTCATTCTGCTCCTCCCAAACTGTTTTCAATCTTCTACAACAATATGACGGGAAATAAGTATATAGGAGACTCCATTAGTCCACGTCTCGCTTCGATAGCTTAAAAATACCACGTTACTTGTAGCCGGTGATAACCCAAACATTTGCCATCAAGAAGCGACTCGGTTATTAGCATGAAAGGGGGACAAGACAAACTAACAACCACGAAACGTACATCGTATCTTGAGTGACAGGTGAAATGCCTTACTTTGACAGGTATCAATAAAATGCTTATTAAGTTCGAGTGAATTTCAATACATTTGTCAAAATATTAGATGCCTTTTTTCATCCAACGACTTAAATTAGACGACGTTAAAGAGGACAATTTGTTGTCTCTAATTTCTGGAACAGGATACGATCAAGAAAATAGATTTTCAATAATCGTATTTAATTGTTAAATAGTGTTATGGACAATACTATATACTTATCCGACCTTTTAACATTTCAATCTTTCCTAATAACACTAACAGTTTATTAAAATGTATTTCTAATTAATTCCCCAATAAAAATCAAGAGTACCAAAACATACCTTTTATTCTACCGCCTTTCCTCTGAAAATAACTGGCACACGTCGCCGCTGCTGCTTGGCTGAAAGGCCCGTAAGGTCCCATGGCAGGGGAGAAGTACCCATTGCCCTCGGCACCCTGATTAAAGTTCGCATAAGAACAGGCTGAGGGGAATTCGTATTTACAATGAGGGTTCACTTGGGGGTAGTTATACCCCGTTCTAAAGGGATAACTTCCACCCTCACCAAAGTATATCATGTCCATTCTTTTATCCACTTCGACGAAATTACCATAAAACAATTTTCAAAAAGTTCAGCCAGTACACAAAAAAGTCCGATTAAGTTTTAGTAGGTTACAAACACAAATTAGTTATAACTGTGCAGTATCTCTCCAAAAAGATTGGCAATTGTTCCAAATGCTACAGAATGGTCTTATTTTTCCATTAAAGTTTATTAATCACTTAATTAGATAATTATTGTTAATCGTTTCCTAGTCCAAGTCTCATCCGTATAAAAAACAACAAAAGGCAGATGCACTGTGTTTAGAACCAGCGACAACACTGAAATCTTTAGTCCACACAAGTTATTCAACACAAGCTATCAAATAAATGAGGCTCTCTCCCACCGGTGTAAATTACTGTCTTGCCAATGGACATGAATTTTCATGTGCCCATTAATGAAGGAGACAAATGGCGAAATGGTGAGCCTTCTTCTCTTTACTGCGATGGAATGCTCATCATACATACAGCAAGAACTGAGATCAGCATGCAAATCCAGAATTCGACACCTCGCCGAGGTTTGTCTTCTGATTAATACATGTGCGTTGCGGTGAGACGAAAGGGAACGCTTGTTTCACAATTAGTGTTAATTTCTTCACGAGTACCGTCAAGTGACGCACGCTTTAACCGACTCAACTTCTAGCTGTACATGTGTTGTATTAATAGCAAGAAAGATGCGGAGAAAAGTCTTAACACTGCCTGATCAAGCCCTTCAGCAAATCTTGAGATCAGATAGGCGTAACTAACAGAGAAACCAACGTTGGTACTTATAATACACGCTTATAGTCGGTCTTCATCCTGGAAATCTACATGGAATCTACAAACCATTCCAACACTAATCAATCATTATATCTAAACTGATATTCATTGAAACTGACAAACGCCAAATGATGCCTCTTCGTTCAACCGAATAAAAATAATGCTCTGACTTCAGTCGACGACCGACGTATATAAAGAGGAAATGGCATGCGTATCGCTTTGAAAACTATTTAAATAGTGTCTATTACGTGTTCATTAAGAATATTTTATTGATATGTGCAGTTTTCATATAGAAATGTCATTATTTTTATAAAGAAAAAAAGAGAAAGACATAAAGAATGAATTTCTTATCAACAGCTGAAATCGATACAATGTGATACAGCCTATTGTGTGGAATAATTTACCTATTTGGTAATTTACCTTTTAAATATGCCGTTTTATATTTGAAACTGGTGGTTGACTGCACATAGTATAGGTAAAATATATTCAAGAACAGATTATTTCAATAGAATATAATAAGTTTCTTCGTGTGTGAAGAATTATATATCGACATTAAACCACATATGTACGATGGTCTACGTAAACCACGGGGACAGTTGACATTTCACAGAAATAATGGAAACAAATTTTTAAGAGTTTTCCGACAAATTTACACCAAGCCTAATTATACCGTCTCGAAATCCAAAGACTGGAATAGCCTAAAGTTTAGAAAGTACTTAAGTTGAAAACCCGCTGTATACTTGTTTCGATAAAAATTATGGAGACTTTTTTAAATGAACATTTTAACTTGAAGTCGACACCTGGCAAATTATCAAAGTTTAAACACTACTTCCACAAGATACGTATATTTACTATGGCACAATTGCATCAACACAAAATACTTTTTATGATTTTAATTTACCCAAGTAAAAAAGGGAATCAATTTCCCTTCGGTTTGAAATGAACAAATAGGCTGCAGTTGTGACGGGTTGTCTTTTAGCTTATCAAGGGAATGGGAACTGTCTATGGAGCTATTCCATTTTAATAACTGCGTTTTTAAAATATAAAAAGCTTTGATGCTGTGATAATGGTGACTAATATAATGTAAATATACTTTTAAGTTGCTTGATAATCTCGTCAGTATTACTGATGAGTGGTAAAAATCTCGAACACAAATTTCCCTGCTTCTGAATTCCCTAGACGAACCTTCAACGAAGAATGTAGTCGGCTTTATGGACATCTATACCGTTCTCCGTCCAAATTTAATATTTTGATGGAACTTTCGATTTGATCCCGAGGTTATGGCGGGGTCTCTTTAGTGACGAGTTGTATTGCCAGAAGCGACGTCTGCTAATGGTAATAGACATGCTTAATGGCGGCCCGGCGATGAAACAAACACAAACTCTTAGTAAACTCTTTTAAGCAAATTGATACAGCTATGAGCTATAATATAAGGACGAGGGAAAATTGTCCCTTGTCGTGTTTGGTTTTATCCTGGTGCTTGCTGTTCTTGGCGAGGGTTTAACGGTAATAGGAAGACGATGGCTGTTAACAGAAAACTAAGTTAACGATGCGAAATTGATTTGAGCTGTTAATGCGAGTGTTGATGCGATATCTCATAGCAGTAATTGGCGCTTAACCACCGCACCAAAACCCCACTTGGCATCATGGATCTGTTATATTCATATTTTCTTAATAACCGCGCATTAAGGCCCATAACACTTTATTGTATTGCTGACGACTAGAACGTGAGATAAGATGCGATATATTTGCCGCTAGGGGGCGGTAGCGATTCCCGCGGGATGATCGACACAATTTCCTTAACTGTGGCTCTCGACACCAAAGTCTCTTTGTACTCAAGATGGTTATCGCTTTCAATTAAATGTTGACAAATTTATGCGTCTTTGTTTTCTAACCATTAATATTACAGCCAATTGACATGACAGCAGTGATTAGGCCGACAATACACAATACACAACAAAATTGTCATCCATAACAACCACTTTCGCGTTTGTAATTATACACTATCTCAAATCCAAACATCTCGTATTTTAGCTGCCATTACCACCAATGCCTAATTTATTTCCAATCAAATAGGCCTTTAAAAAACAAAATAGAAAAGGAAATAATGTTTTCTAAACAACTCAATCTGGTGCCGTATTTATGTTGCAGTTTTGTGGAACTTTGTCTTTCTAGAATAGAAAACCCGATTTCGCATATGTCCTGGACATGACCAAATGTAAGATATACTTGTTTTGTAGCGACTTCATTAAGGGGCGCGATAGGGGTGGGAGGGGAAGATTTCTTATATGCCCATATTCCAAAAATTTTGAACCGTAATTTTAGAAAGATTTTCGTGGCAGTAAATTTGCAATTTGTGGAAGATTTCGTCTTTCGTAATGGAATTGTTTATAGCCTGGATGGATTCAGCTAAAACGTGCTTTATGGGATTTCATGATAGTGATTTTAGAGCCATAGCATGGGGAGTTTGTCAGTTTTTGATGAATTAGCAGGCAGAAAAAACAAACAATTTTCATCCTTTATTGTGTTCGTATAGCAAGTAGGATATTTTGGATTTCTTATTATTTTAATAATCTTAACTTTCAATTTTTATTTTAGTTTAAATACATAAGTTCTAAAATGAACCCAACTGATTCTGTGGTATTACTCGATAATTTTGAACTATTCCAAATAGGCTACATCAACCCTATATAATATCTGGCTTGGTCTATTTTGGGTTTTATTCTTATAATTACAATAATTATGTTATTTTATGTAATTTATAAATTAAGTCTACTCGAATGTCTTCATTATCTTTATTTAAATACAAGTAACTAAAACTCAGACGACTTTCCAAAACTTTATGAAGGGGAATAAATCTCTCCGACAAGGACAAGTGACACATAGACTCGATTAAATTAGTCATTTATTGGATGTGTCCATAACGGTTTTTAAAAAGTAGGGAATTTTCGGTAAAGGTAATTAAGTTTGTAGTAGTTGGAGTTTTTTTATTCGAGGAGTAAAATTGGCAATCTATTATCACCCTAAACTATCTCGTAAATGTCGGTAAATACGTGGAGGTAATTTTTCTTTCCTAATTCTGAATGAACCAAATTTTCACCTTTTTGCAATAAAATCAAGGGAAATGGCGGATCGTAATCAATTTGAACAAGAAGTGACAAAGCGGAACGCGATAAAATTGGCAACTATATATTTTAGCCAATCAAATAATTTATCAGCCAAGAAGCGTTCACCATACCATATAATATAATAAGACATAAGATATTATCCCTAAACGTGCTTCATCAATTTTTGGCCGCTTTAGTTAAAATTACAGCTTTCTCAGACCACAGATAACTTATTTTTTTCTGAAGCGCTGAAAGCAAACAAGTTATTTCATTCGGCTAATCAATAAAAAAACTAACTTGAGAAAATACGAAGAAAGGGTGTTAGTCCTGAGATGAGGAGAGAGAAGACGTTGATGTAAAATTACCAAAACAAAAAATAGAAGAAAACGGAATGTTAAAAAAAGGGCATCTACACGTCTTCAATGAAGCAAACTGCTATTTTCAGAAGTATCATCTAACAAAATAATTAGCATGGAAAATCATTAATGAAGTTTTATTCACTTTAATTAGATTTGTGCCAGCCATCGGAAAAGGGCAAGTCAATTTGAGGAGAATAGTAATAAGAGGAATGGCGAGCGAGCTAGTTGATAACTCTATGTACCAGTTCACTGAGCTGAAAAATTGCATTATTTTTACCGACAGTTTCAAACTCGAAGGGTTTATAGAAAGATCGGGTCGAGAAGGGAGCAAAGTCGAGAGAATGCGCTAGTTTGAAAGATGGTGGCCAAATGTTGAGAAAATTAAAAGGGCGGTTTGAAAAGAGAAAATAATCGAAATGAGTCCCCAGTGAAACTGTACTGGGAATAGTGAGGTCGTTTACTGACATCTAATATGACAAGTGAGTTACTGATTTCCTTTCATCCGTACTGCATTTCTTTCATTGAAATTGATTTGATAATATTTACGTAATTTCTCAATTAATGACATCATTTATAATATATTGTGGATTGCCATGTCTGCTGGCTATGTAGTTGTATTAAATATTATATTTGATGACTGCTATCAACTTGTAATAACAACACCGTTATGTTAACCTCAGTCCTTGCTACAAGTCGCCAACTGCATCTCATAAAACGGGGGCAAATTCAGTTAAAATCACCAACATAAACAAAACAATGCATTACTAAAAAAACAAAAAAATCTCGCACGTCAAAATATCCCCCAACAAATTTGCACACCAATTTCAGAATTCAATAATTTCACATAAAAGAATCATTTCTTCAAAACAAAAAGTGATTACTTTTAAATTCAATTTATGGCATAGACAAATATTTTTTGAAACAACGATTACTGCAGATATTGGAATAATAATTAAAATAAACCTATGACCGCATCAAAAATATTTACATTAAAGTCCTCGAATGTGATAATAAACATTAAGGTTCTTTGGCAATGTAAACATTTTCTTATAAAATCAAATAATACATTTTGAATAATAAAAATAAGTTTTATTATTTTCAAAAATAATGTGCGTTTAACAGGTTCCTTATAGATACCAGGAAGTGTTTTACCGCTTCTTAAATAACAGTTAAATAACAGATAAACATTCAAATCTGTTGGATGATCTTTACTGCAGGAAAAAACCCAACAAAAAAACGAGACGAAATAGGACCCGAGTCTATTAATTAGTTGGGTGTCTAACAAACATTGCGGGTGGCAAATCTACTTTATTGCTTATACAAAACTAGTCCTTTTTAAATTGAATTTTAAGACCCTTCAAATAAATGAACGATTCTACAACAGTAAAACTCTAAGGAACGATGAAGTATCCAAGTATTCTAAAACGTATCACAAAGGGTTTCACTGTTACTTACACGTTGCTCCCCAGATTTAGATAATCGGGTATCTATATTTGCATATTGTTTTTAGTTCTATTATGTTATTCTTCATTTAAAACGAAGCAGAAAAAGCGTGCCGTTAAAACATCTTTCATGTCATTTCATTTATTTAAAATGGTGCAGAAAAGTATGGCGTTAAAACCCTTTTCATTTCATTTCATTATTTGAAAATAGTGTATAGAAAAGTATGACCTCAAACCACTTTCTTTTCATTTATTTAAAATGAAACAGAAAATGTGTTCGTATGACAATAATAACAGACTAACTCAGACTTTTGAAATTTGATGTTTCCCCTTTTTTCTGGACAGACGACCGTAGAGATAAAAACATTGCCATTTTATAGAAAATGACAGAAGATACGTAGTCAATGTACTTTTACATTTATAAAATATTCATGGTTTAAAAGTGACGATAAATGTTGAACTAATTCTACATCTTATCAGGTTTGTTCATTATTTAAAGAGATATTTAAATATAAATTTCATGCTCTCTGTATCGTGTATTGCGTGCTGTTTAATTGACATGTTTGAGGCTGCCCTGTTGGTACGGATCACGCGCTTCCTAAGCAACCCGACTTGCGTGTAAGTTTCACACCAAATGCTTCTTGGTTTGTAAATTGTCGGGTCTATGTGTGATAACACCTATCTATGACCAAAATATCATGAAGTCAAAGTCAAGGAGGCTTTTTACTTTTAGATCGGCTACAGTTGCGAGAGTTGCCGAACTATGCAAATCGAGCGCGAGGTAAACAGCCGCCGTGCTGTTAATGGGCGGAGCGCTTGCTAATTGTCTCCACCCATTAAAGACTTATCACGTAACTCCGCCCATGTGGTTCCACCTACAACTCCGCCCATTTCTTATTTGCAAAGGAATATACAAGCAGTAGATGTTAGTGTGATTAACAATCTTTGAATAATAACTTGGATATTTAGGTACTGATAAATACGATAACCAGGGTATAATAAACTTTGAAGACAAACTTAAAAAAAAAAAGCTCTCACGATATATTTTTTTTTAAGTTTTATAGGCCTATGAATAAATTAAAATATTAAAGATTAGGTTATAAGAAATTTGATATGTTGAAGTTAAGTTGACATGTTTTAACACCATTCCTGCCCAGACTACTTTATTATAACGCCTCGGATAGACTCAATTATCAAGATCTAATTATGTATTGTTGAATTCATTTCTCAGGTAAATAACCAAATTACAAGTATAAGTGTCAGCCTTTTCATTAAAGGTGTTTTAAAATAGACATTATATAATGTATTCAAAGTAAATATGATCTTACAACGAATAACCATAGGCAATTTAATTAACAAATATGAAGCGACATTCATAGTGTATGTTTGCCTCTAAGGGGGAATAACTGTGTTGAGACTTTAGTAAAACAATATAATTTATATCTGTAACTTTCTGAAAGAACTATGATAAATAAGAACTTCTTGGAGTAAAAATCCCCCACCACCCGCCACCTCCCAATCACAAACAACCAACAAATTAATTAATAAAAGAACAGCCAGTGATGTTTGTCTCTTGCTAAAAGAAATAAAAAAGATTAAGCTAGTATCTGATGATACCCTTTCCCATTGTCGCATGAAGCTTTATTTTCAAGGGTCTTAACAGAGCATCAACAAGCAACATAATATAAGACCTCTGATTCGACGAGCAAATCGTGAATGACAGCCGATAGCAAATCAATAGACCAATGTTAGAAGATTTGAACAAGACATGTTGTCAATCAAAACTACACATGCCTTTGAATACGCCCACCAGTTTGTCAGTTATCAATACAAAGTTTAGGATCTGTTCAATAAGCGTGATCTACACTGAACCATGGCTATGAAAGAATCAGATAAATTCAGATCAGACAATACTTGTATTTTATTTACGGTCAAATTTTAAGGTATTTCTTTAAAATTTTATCTCGTGTAGTTGATTGCCAAATTTGAAAAAAATGTGTTTTAAAATGAATAAATGGATTGATAGAATTAGCAAGGTCACGATTTTGCCTTCAAATTTAGCATTTTTAAAGATCAATAAGAATACCGCGTGTAGATCATTAATGGACTGGGTGTGCTTGATGACTGACAGCCGAATATTATCTCTGAAAAGACCAAGATAATATAGATTTCTAAAACTACCCCTAAAATATGTTTGACTATTGTGCCAATATAATTTCTATCAAGTAGATTATTATTTAGTCTATAATTCGACAGCATCCAGCATTGTTGTCATCTTCCCACGAAAGTCATTGGTTTCCCGCGACGTTTTCACAGCAGGAGTAATTCTGTCAAGTATTTTATGCCGTATTGTCGTCTGCATGTGAACGAGGTCATTTGTAGTCACGTTGGGGGTCTGTGCCAACCAAGAGAATCGGCTGTTAGAAACTGTAAATGTATCGATACTAATAATGATTATCAGACCCGCCATCTTTTTAACTTTTTTTTTCAAAAGAAAATACCCAGAAAAAGTTCATAAACCAAAATAAAAATTATGACAGACGATAAACGAGTAGATATCATAGTCTCCCCTTGCATTTAAGTCTTGTCATTTTTTATGCCACAACAAAATGTCAAGACAAAAACTATTAAGATTGACATTACGGTAAGACTGTAATAATTAGTTTACTATTGGGAGGGGCTAAAAATAACTGACAGATCTTCAATGTTTATGTTTACTTTTCCAATCCCGTTAATGGCAGACAAAACACATATTATGACGTAATAGAAATTATATCCCTTTGTAAACAAAAACATCGCATATTAGAAAATCCTAAAATCAAAATTGATCTATCTTACAAACGATTTGTTAGTAATGGACTAAAATTTATTTGTCATGTGCACATTGCATAAAACAGCATTATGGATGTATATATTTTTCGTATCTACACCACTTGGACAATTAAGATTATGTCCCTAAAAAGCTAATAAATATTTCCTATTATTTAATATATATGTAACTTAAAATTATAACAATATCTAAATATAAAATAATTACTGAAAAGTTCAACTTCTATAGTCATTTCAGAGGCTTTTTGGATTACATTATATGTAAATAATTAGCCATAGATGAAGCAGTTAGGGTAAAGGTAATTATGACAGCCATATTGCATGGGTGTTATTGTATTATCTTATAAGCGATATATATTGGCAGTGGCTAAATACCACGCTCCAAAATACCACGCTCGTCCCTATTGCTTCTATACAAATGTAACGTGGTACGGTATTTCGGTACCACGTTCTTTTTAATTATGGTGATTTCACCTTTTTAAAAGCTAATTTTGCAAATTACATTAATTATTCAATCAATTTCGATGTTTTATACTATTTATAGATCATATTTACACTTAATGTTTAATATAATACAATTCAAACAGTCGGTTAAAATAATCGCCATTTATATACGGTGTACAAGTTATTGTTACCTATTTAAAAAGGCCCTACGTGGTATATTGCACTAATGCGTAGATATGAAATAAAACGTGGCAGTTAAAAACGTGGTATAATGACACGAAAATGGGAATGACACGAAAGAAACGTGAGTTGATAAGTAAAAAGAACGTGGTACAATATAATCCGAGGCTGAGATAACAGTGCCAAGTTCATTTACTGTTTCTATACAAACGAAACGTGGTACGCGACTTTGACTTATTTTACATTATATAAAGCTTATTTTTCAAATAATGTTGATTATTTAATCCATTTTGTTGTTTACACTTTATGTTAAAATAAATTACAATACAGGTAGCTGATCGGTCCGTTAATGACCATACGGTTAACAATATTGTGTAAAAAAAGCCTTGATATAATAGAATCCGAGGCGGAGATAACCCCAACACCCTCGCCTTACTGCTTCTATGCAATTGAAACGTGGTACGCGACTTTGGTACCACGTCCTTTTTAATTATTGGGATTTACATTATTTGAAGCAAATTTTGCAAATTGTCTTGATTATATATTCCATTTTCATGTTTTTATAGGCATATTTATGCCGTCTATCTTAGAATAAATTACATTACAAATAGCCGATAGATCGGTTAATGAGCATATACGATTAATTATATTGTGTAAAATTTATTATTATATACTCTATTTAAAAAGAGCCAACGTTGTATATTGGGTAGATATGAAACAAAATCTGGCAGGTAAAAACGTGGTATAATAAAATGTGAGGATTATGCGAAAGAACAATAAGTTCATAAGTAAAAAAAATAGAAGTACAATAGAACCCGAGGCTGGGATAATAGTACCACGCTGGCCTTACTGCTTTTATACAAACGTGATACTCGACTTCGGTACAAAATACGTGGTATAATCGAATCCGAGACTGAGATAACAGCACCACGCCCGACTTACTGGTTCTATACAAACGGAACGTGGTACGCGACTTCGGTTCAAAAACGTGGTATAATAGAATCCGAGACTGAGATAATCGTACTGGTTCTATACAAACGGAACATGGTGCGCGACTTCGGTTCAAAAACGTGGTATAATAGAATCCGAAACTGAGATAATCGTACCACACCCGCCTTACCGGTTCTATACAAACTGGACGTGGTATAATAGAATCCGAGACTGAGATAATCGTACCACGCCCATCTTACTGGTTCTATACAAACGGGACGTGGTACGCGACTTCGGTTCAAAGAACGTGGTATAATAGAATCAGAGACTGAGATAATCGTACATCGCTCGCCTTACTGGTTCTATACAACCGGAACGTGGTACGCGACTTCGTTAAAAAAAAGAGTGGTATAATAGAATCAGAGAATCGTACCACGCTCGCCTTACTGGTTCTATACAACCGGAATATGGTGCGCGACTTCGGTTCAAAAAACTTTTTATAATAGAATCCGAGACTGAGATAATCGTACCACGCTCGCCGTAAAGATTCTATACAAACGGAACGTGGTACGCGACTTCGGTTCAAAAAGTGGTATAATAGAATCCGAGACTGAGAAAATCGTACCACGCTCGTCTTACTTGTTTTATTCAAACGGAACTGGGTGCGCGACGTGGTACAAAAAGACTTGGTATAATAGAATCCGAGTTCGAGATAATCGTTCCAAGAACCCGTAACTGAGGTAACCGTACCACGCCCGGCTTACTACTTCTATACAACTGAAACGTGGTATGCTCGCCTTACTTCTCCTATACAATTGAAACGTGGTACTCGGCTTTGGTACCACCTCTTTTTTAATTATAGAGATTTTAAATTACTCGATGCAGATTTTTCAAATTTGTGTTGATAATTTAATCCATTTTTATGTATTATAGGCCACATTTACACTTTATATTAAAATAAATTATATTAAAGATAGTCGATTGTTCGGTTAGTGACCATACGGTTAATATGAAATGTACTGAGACAACATGTTCTATACAAACGGAACATGGTGCGTGACTTCGGTGCAAAAAACGTGGTATAATAGAATCCGAAACTGGGATAATCGTACCACGCTGGATTTACTGGTTATATAAAAACGGAACATGGTACGCGACTTCGGTTCAAAAACGTGGTATAATAGAATTCGAGACTGAGATAACCGTACAACGCTCATCCTACTGGTTCTATACAAACGGAACGTTGTACGCAAGCCTTATAAAAATAGAAGTACAATAGAACCCGAGGCTGGGATAATAGTACCACGCTGGCCTTACTGCTTTTATACAAACGTGATACTCGACTTCGGTACAAAATACGTGGTATAATCGAATCCGAGACTGAGATAACAACACCACGCCCGACTTACTGGTTCTATACAAACGGAACGTGGTGCGCGACTTCGATACAAAAAACGTGGTATAAAAGAATCCGAGAATGAGATAATCGTACCACGCTCACCGTGCTGGTTCTATACAAACGGCACGTGGTGCGCGACTTCGGTACAAAAAATGCTTTATAATAGAATCCGAGACTGAGATAATCGTACCACGTTCGACTTACTGGTTCTATACAAACGGAACGCGGTACGTAACTTCGGTTCAAAAACGTGGTATAATAGAATAAGAGACTGGGATAATCTTACCACGCGACTGAGACAGAGATAACAACGTGGTACGCGACTTCGGTTCAAAAAAACGTGGTAAAATAGAATAAGAGACTGAGATAATCGTACCACGCTCGCCTTACTGGTTCTATACAACCGTAATATGGTGCGCGACTTCGGTACAAAAACGTGGTATAATAGAATCTGAGACTGAGATAATCGTACTGGTTCTATACAATCGGAATATGGTGCGCGACTTCGGTTCAAAAAACGTGGTATAATAGAATCAGAGACTGAGATAATCGTACCACGCTCGCCTTACTGGTTATGTACAACCGGAACGTGGTACGTGACTTCGGTTCAAAAAACGTGGTATAATAGAATCCGAGACTGAGATAATCGTACCACGCTCGCCTTACTGGTTCTATACATCCGGAACGTGGTACGCGACTTCGGTTCAAAAAAACGTGGTATAATAGAATAAGAGACTGAGATAATCGTACAACGCTCGCCTTACTGGTTCTATACAACCGTAATATGGTGCGCGACTTCGGTTCAAAAAACGTGGTATAATAGAATCAGAGACTGAGATAATCGTACCACGTTCGTCTTACTGGTTCTATACAATCGAAACGTGGTACGCGACTTCGGTTCAAAAAACGTGGTGTAATAGAATCAGAGACTGAGATAATTTTACCACGCTCGACTTACAGGTTCTATACAACCGAAACGTTGTACGCGACTTCGGTTCAAAAACGTGGTATAATAGAATCTGAGACTGAGACAATCGTACTGGTTCTATACAAACGGACATGGTGCGCGACTTCGGTTCAAAAAACGTGGTATAATAGAACGAGAGACTGAGATAATCCTACCACGCTCGCCTTACTGGTTCTATACAAACAGAACGTGGTACGCGGCTTCGGTTCAGAAAACGTGGTATAATAGAATCAGAGACTGAGATAATCGTACCACACTCGCCTTACAGGTTCTATACAACCGGAACGTGGTACGCGACTTCGGTTCAAAAAACGTTGTATAATAGAATCCGAGACTGAGATAATCGTACCACGCTCGCCTTATTTTTTCTATACAACCGGAACGTGGTACGCGACTTCGGTTCAAAAAACGTGGTATAATAGAATCCGAGACTGAGATAATCGTACCACGCTCGCCTTACTGGTTCTATACAAACGGAACGTGGTACGTGACTTCGGTCCAAAAACGTGGTATAATAGAATCTGAGACTGAGACAATCGTACTGGTTCTATACAAACGGACATGGTGCGCGACTTCGGTTCAAAAAACGTGGTATAATAGAACGAGAGACTTAGATAATCGTACCACGCTCGCCTTACTGGTTATATACAACCGGAACGTGGTAGGCGACTTCGGTTCAAAAAACGTGGTATAATAGAATCCGAGACTGAGATAATCGTACCACGCTCGCCTTACTGGTTCTATACAAACGGAACGTGGTACGTGACTTCGGTCCAAAAACGTGGTATAATAGAATCCGAGACTGAGATAATCGTACCACGCTCGCCTTATTTGTTCTATACAACCGGAACGTGGTACGCGACTTCGGTTCAAAAAACGTGGTATAATAGAATCCGAGACTGAGATAATCGTACCACGCTCGCCTTACTGGTTCTATACAAACGGAACGTGGTACGCGACTTCGGTTCAAAAAACGTGGTATAATAGAATCCGAGACTGAGATAATCGTACCACGCTCGCCTTACTGGTTCTATACAAACGGAACGTGGTACGTGACTTCGGTCCAAAAACGTGGTATAATAGAATCTGAGACTGAGACAATCGTACTGGTTCTATACAAACGGACATGGTGCGCGACTTCGGTTCAAAAAACGTGGTATAATAGAACGAGAGACTTAGATAATCGTACCACGCTCGCCTTACTGGTTATATACAACCGGAACGTGGTAGGCGACTTCGGTTCAAAAAACGTGGTATAATAGAATCCGAGACTGAGATAATCGTACCACGCTCGCCTTACTGGTTCTATACAAACGGAACGTGGTACGTGACTTCGGTCCAAAAACGTGGTATAATAGAATCCGAGACTGAGATAATCGTACCACGCTCGCCTTATTTGTTCTATACAACCGGAACGTGGTACGCGACTTCGGTTCAAAAAACGTGGTATAATAGAATCCGAGACTGAGATAATCGTACCACGCTCGCCTTACTGGTTCTATACAAACGGAACGTGGTACGCGACTTCGGTTCAAAAAACGTGGTATAATAGAATCAGAGACTGAGATAATCGTACCACGCTCGCCTTACTGGTTCTATACAAACGGAACGTGGTACGCAACTTCGGTTCAAAAAACGTGGTATAATAGAATCCGAGACTGAGATAATCGTACCATGCTCGCCTTATTTGTTCTATACAACCGGAACGTGGTACGCGACTTCGGTTCAAAAAACGTGCTATAATAGAATACGAGACTGAGATAATCGTACCACGCTCGCCTTACTGGTTCTATACAAACGGAACGTGGTACGTGACTTCGGTCCAAAAACGTGGTATAATAGAATTTGAGACTGAGACAATCGTACTGGTTCTATACAAACGGACATGGTGTGCGATTTGGGTTCAAAAAACGTGGTATAATAGAATCTGAGACTGAGACAATCGTACTGGTTCTATACAAACGGACATGGTGCGCGACTTCGGTTCAAAAAACGTGGTATAATAGAACGAGAGACTGAGATAATCGTACCACGCTCGCCTTACTGGTTCTATATAAACTGAACGTGGTACGCGGCTTCGGTTCAAAAAACGTGGTATAATAGAATCCGAGACTGAGATAATCGTACCACGCTCGCCTTACAGGTTCTATACAACTGGAACGTGGTACGCGACTTCGGTTAAAAAAAGGTGGTATAAAAGAATCCGAGACTGGGATAATAGTACCCTGCTCGTCTAACTGGTTATGTAAAAACGAAACGTGGTACGCGATTTCGGTTCAAAAACGTGGTATAATAGATTGAGATTGCCGTACAACGCTCATCCTACTGGTTCTATACAAACGGAATGTGGTACGTGACTTCGGTACAGAAAACGTTGTATAATGGATTCCTAAACTGAGATAATCGTACCACGCTGGCTTTACTACTTTTATACAAACGAAACGTGGTACGCGAATTTGTCGTATTTCTCAAATTATGTTGATTATTTAATCCAGTGGTATAATAGATTCAGAGACAGGGATAACCGTGCCACGCTCGCCCTATACTGGTTCTATACAAATGGAACAAATCCCTATAATTAAAGGGGCTCGATCGCTAATATCTGGGACCTCGACATTAACACAAATGGGTCGCAACGCATATATTAATGTAATATGAATGAAAATAAACTGATTTACTTTCAATCGTTTCTGTTTTTACAGTAATTTCTAATCAGGTTCGGCGAAATCGAATGGCAATCTCTAGCGTCTGGTTATATCAGTCTACGTCGATTACGTTTATTGCAAATGCTCTCCAGATAAGAATATGCGGTCACCGTTTAACATGACTTGTGGAATAAGTCTAGCCTCGTTCTTCGAGTCCCTTGTTACAAATGGCGCTGAAACGCATTATGTTACACGATAATTTATTTAATCATAAAGTCTAAATATGGCCTATAGTTAAAACATCAAAATGGATTAAATAATCAACACAATTTGCAAAATCTGCTTCGAATAATGTAAAATCTCTATAATTAAAAAAAGACGTGGTACCAAAGCCGAGTACCACGTTTCAATTGTATATAAGAAGTAAGGTGATCATAACACGTTTCAGTTGTATAGAAGTAGTAAGCAAGGCGTGGTACGGTTATCTCAGTATCGGTTTCTAGTTACCGTTATCTTGGTCGGGGGTTCTAGTTTACCACGTTTTTGTACCCAAGTCGCGTACCACGTTTCGTTTGTATAGAGCATGTCAGGCAAGCGTGGTACGGTTGTCTCTGTCTCGGATTCTATTATACCACGTTTTTTGTACCGAAGTCGCGTACCACGTTCCATTTGTATAGAACCGGTATACGGCGAGCGTGCTACGGTTATCTCAGTCTCTGATTCTAGTATACCACGTTTTTTGTACCGCAGTGGCCTATAAAACATCAAAATGGATCAAATAATCAACACAATTTGCAAAATCTGCATCGAAAAATGTAAAATCCCTATTATTAAAAAGGACGTGGTACCATAGCCGCGTACCACGTTTCAATTGTATAGGAGAAGTAGAGCGAGTTTACCACGTTTCAGTTGTATAAAAGTAGTAAGCCGGGCGTGGTTATCCCAGTCTTTGGTTCTAATTACGGTTATCTCAGTCTCGGATTCTATTATACCACATTTTTTGTATCGAAGTCGCGCACCACGTTCCGTTTGTGTACAACCAGTATAAGGCGAGCGTGCCATGGTTATACCAGTCACTGATTCTAGTATACCGCCTTTTTTTTTACCGAAGTCGCGTACAACGTTCCGTTTATGCAGAACCAGTAGGATGAGCGTTGTAGGGTTTTCTCTGTCTCGGATTCTATCATACCACGTTTTTTGAACCAAAGTCGCGTACAACGTTCCGTTTGTATAGAACCAGTAAGGCGAGTGTGGTACGGTTGTCTCAGTCTTGGATTCTATTTTACCACGATTCTTTTTTACCGAAGTAGGGTACCACGTTTCGGTTGTATAGATCCAGCAAAAGTGGATTAAATATAATCCAATTTGAAAAATAAGCCAAAGTCGCGTACCACGCTTCGTTTTTGTAGATGGAGAAAGTCGAGCGAGGTACTGATATGCCCGTTTTCATTAGCCCGGTCGGAGCAGAACAGTAGGACGTTAAACCCCATTTCATTTCATTTCCAATATACCACGTTGGGTCTTTTTAAATTTACACAGTATTATTACCGATCGGTTATCTGTATTGTAATTAATTTTAACATAAAGTGTAAATATGGCCTATAAAAACATCAAAATGGATTAAATAATCAACATAATTTGAAAAATGTACTACAAATAATGTAAAATCCCTATAAATAAAAAGGACGTGGTACCGAAGTCGCGTACCACGTTCCGTTTGTATAGCACTAGCAAGGCGAACGTGGTACGGTTATCTCGGCCCCGGAATACCACTTTTTTTACTGTCAACTTATCGCCCTTTCTTATCGCCCCTATACAGGATTATACCACGTTAGTTTTTACCTTCCGGGTTTTGTTTCATATCTATGCATAGTCGCATACATAATATGCCAATATACCACGTAGGGTCTTTTTGAATAGGGTATAATAACGGTTACACCGTACTATAAACCGTAGTCTAGGTACGGCTCGATGCAATAACCGACCGATCGGCTATCTGTATTGTAATTTATTTTAAGATTAAGTGTAGCCTAAATATCACCAATAAAAACATCAAAATTGATTAAATGATCAACATAATTTGCAAAATCAGCTTTATATAATGTAAAATCCCTATATAATTAAATAGAAAGTGGTACCGAAAAAGCGTACCACGTTTCGTGTGTATAGAAGCAGTAAGGCGAGCGTGGTATTTTGAAACGTGGTATTTAGCCGCTGCCATATATATTACTACAGATTTGTTTTAACCTTGAGAATAATATCGGTCTACTGAAGCAAGAACATCACATAAAAACAAACAGAATCAATCAAATTAGATAAATATATAATAAAAGTAAAGTATAAAATAAGTAGACATGACAACAAATAAAATAATAAAAAGGGTTCACGTACCATTATCATCTTGCTTAACGTTTCCATTTGTATTCGTCATAACTGAATTAAAGAAGAGAAAAACACACAAAACTTAAAGAATGTTAAAAAGATAATAAGAGAGGAAGCTATGTATATATGTTTTTAGAATAAGCTAGGTTATACTCGAATTAAACCATCTTTATTCTTGAATGGTAACAGTAACAAAGCAATCAATAGAAGTCATTAGATCAGCTGGAATGATCAAAGAATGTCCATTATCTTATAACTCTAATGACATCAAGTATTAATGACTTGGTTTTGTCTCCAACTTAAAATATCTTTTTTTAAAATACAATGAAGCGGAGCTCTCTGTACCGAAAACATAAAATAATAAATATTCCGTCACACATCTTAGAATGTAATTCGATTAATTGGCCATTTCAATGTCAATTATTTTAACAAAGACTTAAAACTGTATTCACGTATTGCAACAAATTCACATTTTGTAAATGTAAGGAGTCCTGTCAAGATATTTTGTCTACCGAGTATAATATGTTTATAAACATATTTAAATTAAATGTTAATTTTATAAGCGATCTGGAGGTTATTTTTGATTATGTTTTTTAGTCAATATCAGTGGAAATAAAGCAGTGTAATGTTAATATACACGTCTTGCAAAGAAATATATATGTTAAGCTGTAAGCTATGCTATGGGGCTTGTTGGTAGGATTGTAAGTAGAAAGTCTACAGTAATGGTTGAAATGTTGACAGACAGGAGTAGCTTCCCTTTTAACCTTCATGAACTATGGGATTTAAGACCAGCCCACACCAAAGATTATTTGTCTGCGTTAACTCACTACAAAGCATCCTAATATAAATGCATGACCAAATATCGAATTCGTGAAATTAATAGCAACGAAAAAAATTGACTCATTGGGAATTGGCACGATTATGAGTTACGGTGTTCTTTCAGATATTTGTCTATATAACTAATTTAAATATAGTCAACTGACATAGTTTTTTCTAAGAGACATTATCAGGTCTAATCTGGAAACAGATGGGTCCGACCAAGGTAACTAACTTTAGCAAGGCTAATGAGCTAATAATACCGTAACGTCTACTTCAGGAATATGTCAATCGTGCGCAGCGAAAATTCGATTTATGTTTGAAATCGTTAGCGTGTGCTACCTTTTATATAATAAACAATGCGGCCAGGAGTTATACTTCAAAGCCATTTTTGTATATACAATATATATAAATAGACATTGTTTCAAAACTGTCGTATTTATGATCATTCTTACAAAGTTGATTCCCTTGATCTGTCACTGTACTGAGTGAACTAGAGCAGTCAATACTGAATACAGAAGTATGGTTTAATAATAGTCAGCTATTGTGTTATATTAGCATATTGTGTTTTATATTTGTATGGCAATAATAGTGTACATCTTTATTATATGTTTGTCCCACCAGCATAAATAGGATAGGACTTAGGCTTGTTTCGTTGCATTTTCATGACGTTTCCGGAAACGGCGGCTATTAATGTATGAAACGTCGTTAGGGAAATTCAGAACCCATACGTCAATCATGCTTTCGCCCGAAATTAAATGTTTTCTATTTGCAGCAGACATAGAACCCATCCTAATACTAAGTATCAAACACTTAACCTTTATAACTTGGATACCAAAGAAACTGAAAGAGGGTTATTATGTTGCCAAAAGCATTCTTTAATTTGCATAAATATTCTTTCAACATTATGTACATTTTGGTTTTTACACTGAAGCCTCTCGAAGTCTTTGTATAATTTTCTTTGTTTTAAAAAATGGTAGTGTCTGTTTAAAGAAATGTTGACTTTTTTTCAGACGAGACCTTGTGTTCTACTTTTTTTGTATCAAATATATTGCTCATTTTAAAAGTAAAATGGTGTCTTCAAAGTGAATTTTTCAGTAGTCTTGAGAGAGCCGCCAAAACATAACGATCAAATGAAAGTACAAAATATCAATAGTTAAATGGGCGTGGAAAATGTTTAGACTAGAAATGAAACGAAAGGAATTGATTGACTGGTAGATAAGGATCGCCTTTTGGGAAATATCAAAATTTATAATTCATGATGTCTTCTTTAAAACGAAAAGTCGATAAACCTAACTATCTCGATCAATGACTATAAACATTATCTAAACCCCATTATTACGTTGTGAACAAAACAAAGAATAGAAAGATTTGAATGATATTATAAATAATTTATTTGTCTTGTGTACCAGCATGAAACTATCCAATTAGCAAACACCATACAACAAACATGCGATCACCATCTAGACTTCTACACACGATCTTCTTATCCCCTGATATCCATCTAATATATCACATTTACACATTATATAATTATGTTATATCTACTCAGGTTACAGATATGAAATAGAACTACCGATATGGGGATTAAAGGACAGGTGTGTTATCTCCCCTTTTCGTTATTTTTGGGTGAAATATTTCCACTGCGAAAGATCATAACTCTTTTTTGAGTTTTTGTTTTTGACAATTCCCCCCCCCCCCCAAAAAAAAACAACAAAACAAAACAAACCACCATTTAGTTTTGATTTACCACATCTACTTAAACATACCCTGATATATTAACTTTGCTGGTGTACCACATCTTTTCGATTTACAATCCACTAATATCTATTCACTTTACAATCACCTTATATACCACACCCGCTGACTTCATATCTCCCGATTTACCAAATCTACCCACTTGAAAATCCCCTGATACACCATGTAAACTCACTTTACAACATCCTACCACGTTTACTCACTTAAAAATTCCCAAAACTTGATATACCATGTCAACTCACTTTACAACACCCTGATATACCACGGCAATTCACTTTACAATACCCTGATATACCATGTCAATTCACTTTACAATACCCTACCACATCTACTCACTTAAAATTCTGATATACAACGAATACTCACTTCACAACACTCTGATACCACGACAATCCACTTTACAATACTTTTACATCACTCATATTGTAAAGTGAGTATATGTACTATATCGGGGTGTTGTAAATTGAGTAGATGTCATATATCACACACTCACTTTACAACACCCTGAAATAGTACATATCCTCACTTTACAATCTCCAAATATTTCACATCTCACTTGACACTATTTGGGACATTACATGTACTTGCTTATTTTAAATCGCCAATATATATTCCAACTTCTCATATTTACTTAAAATGAAATTCTAGATGACCTGCCAAAAGGATTAGTTTAATTAATCTTAACCAGGGAAGATGGTTTGAAAATGTAATGTCGTATGGCTTTAGGGGACGTAACAGTGATACTTTATGTCTAATCTAATATAAATATCTTACGGTTATTACCATACATCTCAGTAAAATCTTCATTGAAAAGTGGAATCTGAGTAGCTGGATATCTTGATACAACACGATTTCAATTTGTGCTGCATCATTGTGTTAAGTGTAATAATAAGCGTGAATATGTACATTATATAAACCCATGATGGCATCGCATTACCTAATGTGATATCGCTAACTATATACCGATTACATATTCAGCATATAATTTGGCAGTTGAAGCTGAACCACCTCCACTCAAATTCTTGATTCATTTTATTACCAAGGTGTAAAAATATTTTGAAGTAAACAACAAAAATATTACCCCACCCTACATTGTTTTGGGGTGGAGTTACAATTTAAACCTAGATATAATTACCAAGTATGTAACAGATATACAGTAATCGAAGCTATGACAAGGTGATATTTACAAGAGGCAGCATATTATTCACTTTCTGCCTGAAAGAGGATTCGAACGAAGTCTGCATTTATATGAAAATGACGCGATCCGGGATTTCTACTAGATGCACCTAAGCAATTTTAAAGATACAATATGAGAGATTAGATAACGAGTTGGCAGTGTCACTAGAATAGTTAAAAACTAGCTAATACAAAGGCAATTTGCTGAAAATTTCACTCAAATTGATCCACTATGTACCGATAACTAATGAAAGTTACACATAGCCTCGATCATCATTACTAAAGTTGGTAAGACAAAACTAGTAGTCTCGATTATCTATTTAATCGTTAAATCACGAAGGAAAATTTTGCAGCAAATCGAACTATAATCCCACAAATATCGCAGGCTAGCCCTGACATCTAGAGTTGATTATGGTCTGGATAAATTAATTAATGTCTAATTAATAGTTTTTATAACATTTCAGGCCTAAAGAAAGACCTACAATAGGTAGAGTTTGCTTTTGCATAATGTGTGTTTAACCAGTTTTTTTCGGGTATTTCTTTCGTATTACAAACTACCATAGAAAAAGACTGGATCGTACACAAAAAAAGATCGTTTTGTAAAAAGTATAACGGCAATTTACATCCAAAAGGCATTACTGTCGTTTGATATTGGAGAAAATTCATTTCTCACTATTTCGTAAAGCTGACAAGTTTACTATCTGATGGAAGATAAAGTTCACCAAAATAGTTGGGACTTCGGTACTTAAGAATTAAGACCACCCCTTTCTTTCTTTAAATTTAGTTCGTACCAGGCTTTCACTGGTATGAAGATAAAAACAACATCAAAGTACTATACAATTTGACAATGTACTAATGCACTCGTTGAATGGTTTATCTTATCAGAAATCTAACTACTTCCAAAATAATAGTTTCGTGTATTTTTTTCTTTCCTTTTATCTCCCTTTTTTGGTGTGTCTTTTTCAGGGGATAACTGATGTATTTGAGAGGTGCTTATTTAATAAATGGTTGTTTAACAAAACAATACGACGGAGGATAGATTGTGCGAACCTAGGCTTAATATTAAATCATAGTCGTATCTCATCAAGCATCTGTGTCAGCCATTTTATTATGCTAATTAGCTGTATAATTATATATGTCAATAAACAATGAATTTGGTTTCGTATATAGATTCTTCAAGTAGATAATTTTAATTGTAGAATTATTGAGAGTCTTATGTTTTAACGCACAACATTAAATTATAATAGAATGTTCTCTTATTCCAATGTAGGTTTAGATTAGCCAGCTTGATTTGTTTATTTTCTTTATTAAATATATGCAGCATATTAACGATTCATAATTTGTTATTGTTGAAATTGGCGTGTGGTGAATATAAAAAAAAACAAAAAACAAAAACAAAACAAAACAAAAACAACAATACAAGATGCCAAGTCAGCACAACGTAACCCAATATACAATAATGTATCGTTCAATAATTCCCTATGATTCAACAACATTAATGAAGTGATGAATAATAGTTATAAAAGATAATTTTATTGATTTATATAAAAATAATGACCGCTTATAAAAGGTGGATCAACGTGTGGAATATTGAAAGATTCCCACCACTTTGGTTCGTGTCAAATAAAACAGACACATCATGTACCTTGCAGGGGAAGCTCAGACCATACTACATGTATTCCATTACCATTTCAGCAGAAACAAATCTCACTACAAAGGACTAACTACCACTATGAACAGTACAGTAATCTATGATCCCCTTTATCGTTATTTTGGTTGAACCTCTGCGATTTCAAATTGAGCAGTAGATTTTGTGTTAAATTTACATTTTTTGTTATGTTATTAATTGTGTCTGATTTCGTTCGTTACGTGGGCTGAAGGTCCGCTGCCACCGACGTGTGATATCACAGACAATGTGCTCGATTTCAAAATCTTGGAACATCGCATCGAATGGCAATGACAACCAAGAGTAGATATCCTACCCTGTCAATTTCATTTCAAAATATTAAACAATCCATGTCTAAATAATCTTAGCTGGTGCCATGGTTACCTATTCCAGGATAACAATGTTACCAGGAACAATTTCAGTCAGAAACATTATAATATATAGGAAAAAGGATTAAAACCTACAAATTGTACGTTTTGACAGACTTTACACTATTGTATATTGTCAGTTAATAACGTCTGTCTCCATGACACATTACATATATACATTTAGATTGACTATTATTGTGATATATATTGTATTGTCAGTTAATAACTTATTTGTTCACACGTATTAAGCACATATAAATTATCTGACAATAGCCCTTTAATTAAAACAACATAAAAACCCGATTAATCATGTCGCCCCTCTTTAATATTTACTGATACTCCTCTGTTGGTTTTATGTACGTGACAAGGAGTACATGTAGGGTGGCCTATCTACCGTCGCGGGTTGTCTCTTGGTCCCGTAGTTTCCTCATATTACTAAAGACCCATACACCATCTCCCCCCCACCCTTTCTCTCTCGCACCTCCGTTACGGATGTATAACTACCATACAGATTTGTTGTCCACTATATAAATCAAAAAGCGTGACGACACAGTTTTAAAAACGGGCTAATAGGTTACTATATCAACAAGTTTACTATACCGTAATATTATAGCTAGATTGTAGTCTTGGCTGACTGAATCAACAGCATGCAGTTTTAACCTATCCATCAACAACCAATCCCTTCCAACCTTTTAAGCAGCTGATGATAATGTGGTTACGATGCATAGCAAGCATCCAGCAGTACTGACCCAACTCTCTATGCATGTCAACACACATAAATTGTGCTGGATCTCTTCTGACAGAAAATCTAGAGTACCTAGGAAATGCAATGAAACAAGGCCGATAAGGAAGTGTGCCTGTTGCAAAGGAGTTCAGTATCCAAGGATAGTTTTTTCCAGTTGCCCCGGTAATTCAATCTCACATTATACACACCTTATGAGCCTGACGCCTTTAGTCTAGCACACGGCTATAAGCTGGCATCACACCACGATAACATAATTTATCATTTAGTGTAAAATTACATGATATGTGAGCTATTGATATTAATAATTGATGACCACGGTAATCAAATAATGTGAATATCATATCATTGTATTTATGGTTGTGTAACTATATACACACCCATTTGTACAGGTACCAATCATCTAATAAAATAGCGATATTGTATGTACCACTTCGTATATACAACAATTAACCTACGATTCTAGCAATGAAACCTGCGATGGTGGTCAACTAATCAAATTCTCGTTATTGTTTGTTCAATGACGTCTGCCGTTGAAGCAGACAAACTTTTTAAACTCTCCATACGATCGAATTTAATAATGTTTGGAATAATGTTCTATTTGATTAGATAGATTACTTGTAATGTATATTTGCCGATTAGTTTTTGATATTGTGTCATTAATTTCAGCAAATTCCCAAAATTAATTCCACGCAGAATAGGTCGACTGCCAGGGGTGACGACAATCCTAAACTCTGGGAATAAAACAACGGTGGATATTTTAAAATCGAAGCTCAAATTCAAACTTGATATTTATTTTTAACATTTCCTACTAAATCTGTGGCGCATACAGGAAGAAATCATCTATTCTGAATGCAATCTGATTAAAACACAGATCCTATTTGGGGTTTTTTATTGTTGAAAATTTCGTTTTACTTGTCTTTACTACACCAGGGACTGAAAAAGTTCTTATATAACCCGCGTCCTGGATGATGAACAAGGTAAGCCAATGAAATGGTCTGTTACGGCGAGTTTTTGGCGTAAGGTGCATAGAACTGTGGATAACCCACCAGAAACGTCAACGCCGATTGTTTAATCAAATGTCTGGCGTCGGATTGTCATGTAGTGTAGGCCATCGAAAGTATAAAAAAACGAAACGAAATATAGATCTGTATTCTAATCAGATAGTTCTGAAAGTGAATATTTGTTAAAATTGTTGTCAGGTTTTAGAACAAATTTTATTTTACTTCTAGCAACCGGATATGGACTGGTCGTGTAAAACCATGCAGGCCTTTTTTGCAGGATTCAGTTGTTCCACAAATTGTTTAGACACTGATTCACATAAGAAGCTCATAATGGCTTAGATCTAGAATGGATAAGACAATACCAACCACATCTGCGTTAAACGATAATGTGACAGCAATCACGGGCTGAAAATCGAGACTACCATCTGGGACAATTTAGTTTATTTCTGGTCAAAACATTAAACATTCAGAATTTCGTTCAGAATAAAGTGATGTAACAGAAATTTCCAGTATATATATTCCATTATTTATTTTTAAACTTTTATAGCAAAAACGGTCAACTCCTATCTAATTTTTACATAATTAATGCCTATATGCCAGAGTGCCATCGCGTATCTTTCATATCTTGCACACCTGTTGCAACTTACTCGAGTTTTAAAAATCACGATTGTGTAAGCTATAAACTAATCTAGCAAATAAACCATTGGGTAATTTTACCATAATCAATCAAGGTACAATGTCATTGTTTCGTGAATACGTGAAATAACTCGCTATCAGATATCTAACACAAAATACACGCTGTCAAACCAAGAAGGATGTATAGAATATTAAAAAGGGGTCGCTCAAACAAAAGACGAAGACAGGGTGTAACAAGAGATTGCCGTAAAATAATACATTTAATGACAGGTAGATAGCATGGGGTAGTGTTTGGGCGAGCCAAATACCATCAGATTTACAGCAATACTCTGAATACATTGATTAAAGTGTATATCATAAAACTGTTTTTGTTAAGAAAACGACACATATTCGCCCAAACGCAATTTAAGGATAAAAAAATGGTCTTATACACGTTAAGACTTTAGTAACAATACCTGGGTAGAGGAAATAAAAATACTATTTATCATAGAATGTTTTCATATAAAATGATCTGAAAAATTCACATAAAGCGCCATATAAAATGGTATCTTATCGAGACTAGCTTCACAATGGGACATTTTACCTATTTCAAGTGAATAAACTACCTACATAATAGGTCTATATAATATCCTCTAAGGCATACTAGGTCAAATGAAGTCCTTCAAAAACAAGATTTGAGGATCCGATTGAACCTAGGTCAATTACCAGAGACATCGTTATAGTTGTAAACTTGGTTTATATTTCAGTAGTCAATTACAGACTTGGTTACAAATTGAAGAGTTTATCGCTTGATTGGATTGGGGGCTACAGTGATACCTAAATGGTGACGCTCGATTTATTTTTGTAATTTATGAAATAATTTGATGAGAGGTAAACATGTGTATATATCATCACCGACCGTAAAAAAATGCATAGATTTGACACAATCGAGCAAAATGACATAACGTAACAGTGGTAACAGTTGTTCATTGGAGGTAGGCATACTCTGCATTCTAAGGTATTGCATTATGATTCGTAAAGAGATTCAGTCGGTGGCTGTCTTATTTGTAACATTTGGCTCTACGCAGCACTAAATGCAAGCTCTGCTTAATTTCAATTCATCAATACGTGTTAGTCATCGTTGACTTATTTATTTTCTAAAGATTTTTTAAAATAAAATAGACAACTGTGATCATTATTGTTAACAACTTCAACTGATGTTTAAATAGTACAATACACATTTATTGCCAAGCTTTCGCGAATACGGCGTCCGAAAATGTTCCCACGTCCACGACAGTTCATTACACATCATCGTCTTATAGTAGAATATATGATACCACATTCTTTAATAATTGCCTCCATTTTGATGTATAAAATATCCCAGAACATTATACTTCGTGTTCAAACACGTTGGCGATGAAAAGTAGTTGCCATATCCTCTTTACAGGGGGTCATTATCGGCCCTTTACAATGGTCCGGATAACTAACGAGAACAGGGGATAAATTGATAATTCCGTTATGAGGGGGCCAATGAGTTGTTAAAATATCTACTCATAATACATACTTGAAGAAGGGGAATTTAGTGTCATTGTGATCTTAATACCTACAGGTCCATACACAAAATCTATCCCATTGTTCTTGTCTATAGTCCGTGAGAACCAACCAGTAGAGTTGGAGCTTTGGCTGTAAAAATTAATCTTACGTAACGGGATTCCTGTCCAATTTCCTCGCCCGATCTCCGGCAATTTACAGTTATATAAATGAAACGCCCTTTAAGAGTGTTTAATGGACATTGAATGACGCCTATACAGATTGTAGATTTCAGTGTGTTTTAACATAGTCATCTGCAAAATCGTTAATCTACATTTTGAATTAACACAATAAATTGGCACTTATGTGCAACCTTAATTTTAATAAAAGAGTTTTTGTTTGGGGATGTCCACAGATTTAGACAAAACAATGCCGTTGACTAAACAAAGCCATTGGTCAGTCTAACCTGTTTTTTGTACATCAATGGATACACGATAGTTTAGATTGTTATCTAATTGACACATTTTAATAACAAAAGATAGTTTTCATTGATAAAACCATGTATCGATTGTTTGTTATCATAAATCAATACCATGGTTACCGACCACGGAATTAAAACTATACCAAGTAAAGTGTGTATATCGCATGGAGACCATGTGTAGTATCTGGTTTCTGTGTAAATCATGAATTGTGCATATTAATAAACAATAAATGGCGTCACTTCTTCTATCATTTAAAGCTACATTATGCATGATTTAGCCAAACAACTGACCGTTCTTGCAATAAAAGTTCAAAAATAGATAATTCTTTTAAATTACTTTAATCTGAGCGAAGTATCACTAGTTTTACTTTTGACAAGATATGTGCATTGGCTGTTTATTATCGTATCCACAGTGCTCGTTATTCGAGTCTTAGTCTCGCTGCTCCATTTTTAAATTAGATCATAACATAAGGCCTAAAGAAAGACCTACAATAGGCAGATTTAGCTCTTGCATAATGCCTCTTTAATCAAGATTGAAAGTACAATGTACTCCACCAAAAATTTTAATTGTTCAGAGACCCTTTCTACACTGGCTGGTTTATTTATGAAATCTATTAGTCACGTGATTTTAGAATGTTTCTCTGATCTCAATAGGTCCAACTGTGTGTGAAATAGCTATAACATCCGCTTCCACCGACTGCCCAGATAGACCCTTATATAGATATTAGTTCGGCAGTTATTTTAGGTTTTGAAACAGTTGGTCAAAGACATTGGTATAGATACGGAAATCCATTCTCACATTTTTTGATGGGTCTACTAGTTTCAACTTATGAACAAAAATAACAATCTGATTATTTTGGGGAATTTGAAATTTAATATCTAAATCCTATGTCGTGGGCAACAAAATAATAACAGGATATTGGTATTAATATCCTTAAATCATACACACCCTCCGCTCCTTATTTATACATGAACATCAAATTATGACATCATCAAATTAGATGTCTGCGTATATTATTGTGTCGCATTGTTATTTGGGTTGGCCTTGACTCACCTCAGGTGTCAAATAAATATCAGGTGTAGCCTATGTTAAGAAACAGCAGTGAAGATTTAGCGGCAAGATACGACAGAATGGACGAGATGATTTATCGTTCGCGCTATCTTTTATATCTGCCATAGTTTGGCCGCCGGCAGCCACTATAAAACTGTGAAATAATAGCCTAGTCTTGGCATCTACCTAACAATAATAGCCTATCGTCGAATATCACCGACAGATACAAAATACAAAAAAAGTAGTGTTTAATATAATAAAATTGGGAATAAACTTCAGTAATAATATTTATAACATATACAACAAACGCTATTTCTACACACAAAAACACATACAAATACTTCGAATTTTATAGAATTAAGAAAACGAATTTAATAACTTATCACCAAATTTCATCAAAAACCGGAAATCCTGTACAAATGATGAACCAAAAATGAATAGCATTTCTATACATTAATTATATAAACAATCAACTGTTCAATTGATGAAAAATACGTCGTTAAAATATTGGTCTACTAATTTTTTCCAATAAATTGTTCATACTGATTTAATCGAATAAGAATTGTAAACAGCGTTCCACATGATAAAATTCACGTGATGAAATGTGGTAGTAGATATGCTAGAATGGTCACAATTCAAAATAAAAACAACCCAGATTCAAGTGTTTGAAATAGAAAGTTTTATGGTGGTAATGCATCAGTTAGTTGGGCAGTCAAACGTAACATATCATTACCATTATTATTGGATGGATGGATGAATAAATGAAGTAAAGAAGGACGAATGAAATGAAATCTATGGCCTGTAGAAAAGAGAAAACAGGATAAGTGAATTAAATTACATTTTACATTTTGATAAAATTGGGCTTAAAATTAATGATAGACCATTTTAATGCATGTTTTATTAGCTTGAACTGGAAACTCTTGAAAATTGTAAAATTATATCAACTTAAAGAATTATAAATATCTACTTGAAAAGTCATAAATATCTATTTTATGAATATTTATCTATTTGAAGAATTATAAATATATATTTAAAGTTATTATATTAAGATATATATTAAAATGTAATTTCAACAAACTGTGTCTCAGTGGGAAAGGCTAAGGTTCACTAACAAGGGGATTCGGGGTCCGATCCCGGTGTTAACAGAGAAGGTTCCCAGGGGTTTCCCTTGTAAATGGTGCAGAGGTAGCACATTTGTCCAGCCAAAATGTCCCTCGTGCTGCAAGGCACATGCCTGTCTTGATTAGCCTATATTCAGGTCACAATTCTATGGAATACAATTAGTGTTTATTAGTGAGAGACGTTTCGACTAGGCTTCTCTAGTCATTATCAACTATACATTCAATTGAAACAAATTGACTAACCTAGTCGGTGAGAAAGTTAACCCCCTTTCATTTCTTTTAATATTTTGTTTACGAAAACACATACACTAAATAAACCCTAAATTGTATTGCCTAATTTTAGAAGGTAGGGCATGAATATATCTATATTCCATTATTGAGTATATTATTGATGCGATATGTACTTTAAACCCACTTCAATAGACAGTTTTCAATATAACATGACTTGTCCTGCTCGAATCGTGTGCGTACGCATTTGTTTTCTTCACATTGAAAAGAGTTTACACTGTAGATAGAGTAGAAAATAACCAATGCGAACATTACCATAACTCTTATAATAAAACACTCCATGTCGCCCAACTTCTTTCATGAAAACACATTATTTATGGCAGGGGTGAAATTATCATGGGTTGAAAAAGTCCTTGACCGCTTGACACAAGAATAGCTGTGAAGATGTTCCTATGGGTTGCTCAAACGGCACTAAAAGGTCGGATACCTCTATAGAATAGCAGAAGAATGGCTTTTCTCCCTTGGTTCAATAACATCGCCATTTATTACCAATGTTAAGTCGGAGATCACATAAAAGATACATTGAATAGAGGTCCCCGTCATTGCAATAATATCTATTGAGAAATAAAGGTAAAGAAATTCGTCACATATTGATAAATGTGGTCTTAACAATCAAATAGAGGAGACCTTTCAAAATATTTCTCTCTGTGGGGGCGTTTTGGGAATTGCACTTGATTCAAATATTCAACAAATAATTCCCTATAAGACTATGTTTTAAAGTGATGTGTTGATGTGTTTGCAGTCCATCAACATTTTAATGTTGTTAGATGTATCCGCTTTCGAATGAAAACTTCAGTTGTGACTGTCACCCAACTTCAATGAGAAATTTACAATAGGTTTGATATTTTCTTTCAAATTGAAGAACATATACATAGGTAAATTGATTTTTGAGCATTTCTTTTAGGGCTAGGCGTTACCGCCGATCTTTTATTTTGATATACATTTAGAATTCATCTATAGTAATTTAAAGATGAGAGCTACAGGTATTCCGCCATCTTGACTCCACTTGTCAATAGCAAAACCCACAGATTCTATCTTCTCTTTTATCCTTCCACCATTTTTTTTATCCTATTTGAAAGCAAGCCTAGGAGGAGGGTTTCGGACTTATTGAACTGAACACATATATTTAATCCCTGTAAAAATGTACCTATGACGTTAGCCTTGAAAGCTGTCCCGTAAATTATAACCATGTACATGTAAATTAAAATGTTAAAGACAGAAAACGGAAATGCTTAAAAATAATGTCCTATTATTATAAGCTTAGTGTTTCGTTACAAGTGCGGAGTTACCCAAATCTGACAAATAATTTTTAAATTTATTTCAGTACTTCCTTAGTAGGCCTACATTAAATTAAATACTATAGCTGTGGAAACATGCCCACCAAGAGCGCCTGTGTAATATTTATAAACAACCTCCAGACATAGGAATTTTCAAGTTATTTTCGTGGGAATGATACATCTGATTGAAAATTATGGTCACCATGTACTAAGAGCCTATTGGTGTTGGCCTTGACCTCCACCGGGGGCAATGTTGGATACAAAGACAGTAACTTGGACTGCGCAAATCGGATTAGTGATGTGGCAAAATGGGTACTCAACTGTGTGTTTGATATGATGACCACAAGGGACCCAGAGGCACCATTAATAACTTGTTTGTTAAGTTCTCGAGAGCGGAATTAACATAAATTAAATTGTCCAACTCAACTGTTAGTGGTAGATACTGTTATTCACGAGTACAGATTAAAATCGTATGTGTTTCAACTTGGTGTTAATCCCAGATTAAAGCTATTTCAACTGTTTCTAAAAGTATTAAATGGATATAATACAACTCAATTTCCGTCTTTCATGTTTTAAACTTGTATACTATGATGCAGACTTTGAATGCACACCTTTTGATAATTAGCTAATCAATTTGCTTGCAAATCAAATCCCAAATAAAAGTAGACTTTTAATCCATACATATTGTTTTTAAAAAAAATCTTACCAAAATCTCAGTAGAACGTAAAACCCCATTTCATTTCTTTTCTAACCAAAATTCATACAGGTACGAATATTATTAAAGATCGATATTTCGATAAGTTATGACCAGTTAAAGGGGGAATGGGTAAGATTAGATAAAGAACTGGCATTTCTCACTGTGATAGTTAAAAATAGAAAACAGAATATGCTAAAAATGTGAGTCAAATTGCTTCATTCTGAACTGAGATATTAAAGATTCAGTTTGACTAGCCCCCATCGCCATTACTAACGTTGGTACGATAATAAACAAAGTCTCGATTATTGATTTTTATGTTAAATTAAACATCACAAAATGTATCAAAATGCACTAAATATCGCAGGTTAACGTTGGCATCGAGGGTTGATTATGGTCTGGATGAATTAATAATTATCTACTTAATAAGGTAGATAACATTTCAAGTGCAATAGGCAGATTTGGCCTTTGCGTGATGCCGGTTTAATGAAAGAAGTTCATATTACTTTCTATTGATATCTCACTGCCATCTTTAACGTCTTGAAATCGTTTGTTAGGCAACTCATTTCTGTCTACGAACACCTAGGTCACTTTTTAGAGGTTTTAATCGTCTAGAAAAAAACTTTACTATCTACAGGATACTTTTATTAAATCTAAATAATGATAGACACAATCATCCAGTAACAGTGGTCTTTAATCTGACTATGCACCTTAAAAGTTTTAAAGTTTATTGCCTTTCCGTCGTCAAAAGATAAGAGCAAAGCAAATATTATTAGGTGAGCTTTCTCATGCACGACGTATTTTAACCTCTACTTACGATGATGAATATAATTGTTTTGATACAATATGTTCGATATAATATAGGTTTCAATATGATCTATAGGCAAACAGTATACTAATAATGATCTCTGGCTTGTGGTTTGTTCGAACATGTGTTCAGCCATTTCCGTATTTAGATTTTAGGTAAAATGGCGTCATACTCCGATGATTGTCAATAAGAGACAGTCGTTTAAACACAAATTTCTACTATTCCAAGTCAAGTTGGCTCAACAATTATTAACAAGTTGTCCAGGTCATGCTTCAAAGATTTAAAACGACCTATTATAGAATGTTTCTATATCATTGAGAGTTTATCAACTTGGTGTAGGGGTCTATTAAACCTCAATACACAACAAAAACATACAAAACATTCACCACCCTATTGACTTTCCCAGCTTTATTTAAACAACTACTTGATCAGTTCTACTTATCAAAATACTTATTATCGGTTTCATATACAAAACGCCCCTTTTTCAAAAAATAAAATATTGATAGTTCCAGATTTGGATGACAGTCTATTTGATATCGTAAAACTTTTATTAAGAGGACCGGCGAGTCTGGTTTCCATACGGATGACGTCTGCTGTGTTCTGATAAACGAACTGCTGTACCAAATTCAATGGTGGCAATGGAACCATCTTACAAAATGTGCAGACGGTTTAGGCCTGTCACGTGGATGCTCGTGTACACATAGACAGTAGGTATTTTATGGACGATTGATCATTTAGAAATTTGATAGAAAGATGATAAAATTACACGCCGACTGGAGATGGTTTGTCATATGGCAAGCGTCAATTAGGAACTCCACTTAGTCTCTTGTAGATGCTCATCTGAAAGTTTTGTGAGTTTGGACGTAATAGCAGTTTGCATGCAATCGGCGTGAACCAGTTTTGGAACTAAACAATTTCAGCCAAGTTTAGTGAATAGAGGGCGTGTTTTCATTATTCGTCAAGTAATGACCGACATATTCTTCCAGATATAGGCGTATGTAGGTGAGGAGAGACCAGCGTTCTTGTACATTGACTAGCCAAGTTTACCTGAACGTTTTATATGGCGGCAATTGTGTAGAAACTGTACAATTGAGGTGAGCGCCGATACTTCTAAGCTATTAATGCAAGTTCCCTGCTGGGCTTTTCAATGTGTTGGTTATAGCTGATAATGGAGGGCACGACAGAATAGTTGGAGTATAAATTAGTTGCTGGCTAGAGTAACAATGAACGGGCCAACTCGAGTGCTGCCACACAATATCAAATGGCGACAACAGAATATTCAAAGCATACCGTTCCCTTCCATCAAATAGATTTATAATTCATGAATTAATTACAAGGATAAAAAATATTACACTCTACTGTCTTCAAGTGTGTATTGTTTCTAACAATATAGGTATTATATATTTATGAAATAAGTATGAACATGGATAATGACACTGTCAGGTGATCGATGTGTGTCTAGTTATCGTATTTATAGTATGGAAGAAAGGAACTAATTATCTTATATTTACTTAGCAAGATTTAAAGAAATATTAAATAAAGGTGTTTGTTCGACTGACATCAGAGAAGAGGATATCTGGTGACTCATCACAAAATTCCAATTCCCTCTTTATACCGTCAAAAAATGTATTGGATTCTGAATTAATAATCTGTAATCCTTCACAAATCCTGTATCTTAATATAAGCTATGACCTGAAAACGGTGTTCACTTATATATATAGTTAGATACTCATTTTCATCAGACAGACTGAATCGTGTTAGGACCCCAATAATGAACATTTCTACCAGATCTGTTATAACCCTCAACCGAGATTGAATCTCAATCAAACCGTAATAGGTTTCAACAACGAAATATTAAAAATTGTTTCTATAAGTAAGATCGTTTAACCAAATCTTTAAACAAAAAAAAATAAAACATATAAAATACTGTCATTGTTTATAATTATTTAAGACACCTTTGCGTAATTCTGTAAAATGTTTACTTATGGGTCATTAAAAACTCCAATTAGTCATTTTCTACTCGAGTTTCTCTCTTGGGACATTTCTTTCACCCTTAAACTAAAATTACTTGAATGTGAGCTTGAATTTGTCCCAAGGTTCGTGTTTTGACAATAGAAGATTAGATGAATCCTAATGGTTAAATCTCTGTAGGTTATAACTACCTATGGGTGAAGGTATTTAATACACTTTTTAAGGTGAACATTAAGACTATCTCAGCGACGCCCAAGGCTCACAAAACAGTAAAACGAGTCATGCCAAAAACCGAGGGGAACTAATTCTATACCATCGGTATAGATCTGGGTTTCATTTTACCAACAATAAAGAGGACTTCAACGGTTAGAATGACGTTATATAGTTACATGTACTTTACTTTATAATGTCAAATTAAGGTCTTGACGTTTTAAATGTTATAGTCTCCACCAAGCTCGCCTACAAAAAATATATGATTTAATACAACGCATTTAAAGAATTTGTGTTTAAAAATATGTAGATTTCTAAAAGATGATTATCAAGTTCATCTTAAAACCATGTTATTTAAGGTTCCCCTTTCAGCCATGCCTAGTAAATTTTGTTTAGAAATTTGAAAGAAACCTATAGAAGGCTCGTCAGCATGTTATCAAATTTAAATCTGTCCATAAAAAAACCCACCGAGATGCTTTGAAAAGGGAATTAAAGGTGTTGTTTGTCCTAAAAGTAGGTAAAATGTTAAACTGAACAAAACCCCACAGATTTCTTATATCAAAACAAAAATCGTGCTTGTATAAAATACGGACCGAAATTTGAATAAATATGTCCCCCACTGCGGAGTATTATTAATGGCTTTTAAAGGAGCTGTGTTTTGGCTTATATTAAATCAGAGTTTAACTTTATCACCTTCCTATTAACATATCAGAATTTTAAATTTGACATCAAAAGAATTTGAAGATTGTCTATCGTGTCTTTTTTTCGGGTCGGTCTTTTGAATTGCTTATGGGTATATTGATTCAAATTTGATAGACGTTAATTAAAAAGTTAACCCAGTTCAGTCCAATAATCAAATATGAATAATGATGTCTATTTATGCTAATACTAAAATAAAATGAACACTCTGTTTATTAAACGCCATTCTCATCTATCAGCTAATTTTGAATAATTTTTGATTTTGTACCAGGATAAATACATTTTATATTAAGACAATTATCGAGGTCTTATATTTCATTTTAAGATAAGGTTTTGAATATGATTTAAATACATCGTAAGAATCATGTAAAGATTGGTTTGTAGTAATGCTTTAATAATAAAATACTTGAAAAGTCATATTTCACCCTTAAACAGACATTATGCAAGAGCTAATTCTGCTTATTGTAGGTCTTTTTGTTGCGGGGGGGGGGGCTTAAGTGTTATATAAATTGTTAATTAGACATTATTTACGCGAAAAGACCATAATCAACTCTTGGTGCCATCGGACGACCCCGATGTGAAGTAGATTAGAACGGTTCGGCCATTTAATCATTTAATTTAAATGAGAAGCTTGGCTTAGACTCGATTGACCAGTGCGGTGGTTACGATCAATGCACACATCTTGTCAAAACTACAACTGTATAATATGTTGATAAAGTCGCTCAAAATAAAGTAATTTGAATGAAATTTTCAATATATTCTGTTTTTGAAATATTAAAGCGAGAACAGACATCTCTTTATTTACATGTTACATAATGTCCCTATAAATATGTAATAAATTTCAACTAAAACGAAATTTTAAAAAACTCCACAACAAAATATCTGTTGTGATGTTTGCAAAAGTAAATATAATTTAGTTCTTAATTGAATATATTTTCAATAAACATGTAATTATCTGTATTGTAAATATATATTATGTTATTTTTAGGTTTTGTTGTATAAGAACTAACTAACTTCAACAGAATTCAAATGTGTTTTAAACACTTAGTAGGTTTATTGATGGGAATTTAATTTTATTAGGGTATATGTTTCACAAACCAGCTTGAATTGTGAATGTATGACAATTATTTGTATAAGAGAAGATGTGTAGTAGTTTAATGTGATCATGCTCACTGACCACGGTAACGGTCAACTAGTCAAGTGAAACCAAGTCTATAATGACGCGTCTTATATCATATTATCGACAATATAACGTAATGTTACTTTATGGACTATAAGTAACTTATTAGTACTTATAATATCATTTATTATATAAATTATGTTTAGTTCAATACCCACTATTCTATGTTTAAACAATTCAACCATACACAAATTATTGTTTTTCACATAAAATATTTCAGGCGATAAAATTATGAGCATTTTCATCTTGTTTTGAAATTTTTGAAAATATTCTGTCATTTAATATTATTTACCAGAAACGGTTGAATATATTATTGAATAAACCTGGTATTTAATAAAATTTAACCAGTAATTTATTAATTAATTGAAAGGCTATCATACATTAGGCAATCTGTGGAAATTTTAGATATTCGAAAACCTATCGTATTGACAATGTATATCATATTTTAAACTTCATTAATTAATTCATTAATTAAAATTATTTTTCATTTTGTTTATTTAAAATCTTTTTTTTTCAATTTCCACTTGACATGAATGACGATGCCGTTTAACTGTCCAGATATACATGTATACAAATTAATTCAGGAATATATAAATATGATCATTTATGATTGATATTTGCATTTAGACATAATTTGATTTCTGTATATGTTGATTTAATTTCATCATGTATATCAATAATATATCACAGAACGTTTAGATTATAGATGCAAATCTATTATGAATAAATATTAAATTTATGTATGAAACAATAAAACTAATATTTATTCAAGCCTACAACACATTTTTCTTATCTGTACATTTACTAACGTTAGCACAATGCACGTTTAAGCCTATATAAAATATTTTACTTGGTTTTTTTTTGTTTTTTTTTTTTTAATTTTACAAATCCTAATAAAATTTGGAAGTATAGTTGGAGTAGACAAAAATATAATTTTAGAGATTTATATCTGTATAATAACATGTATTATGTTGGTACCTACAGAACAATACAACTTATTTATTAATAATAATAACGGTATAATATGTAATGAAAAATACAAATTTTATACTGGTATGTATGTATGTAGAAACATTATAAAATATATAATAATCTTTTAACATCTGGATGTAAATATATTATTACATATATTATTATACTGGTATAGGTAGCAGATGGGATTGTTTTGCCTATAAATAGTGTTCAGAGATGAAAGCGTTTACATACACTTTTATTGAAAAAAATCACTGTAGCTTGTATTAATTTTCATTTCATTTCATTTCACTAAATAAAAATTTAACAAATTACTTGATGCTCACAGCTTGCATTATCTTCGTTGTGTATCTTGTCCGCGCGTTTGTCTTTGGTTTCTGGTGTTTGTCTTTATTGGTTCATGTTCTTTATGTGTGGTGCAGTTGTCCAGCAGAACTTACTATTAGTAAGCGATACAAATACATATGTTTCAGACAATAAGAGTAAATGCTCCATTAATTTTAACATCCGGACAGTTATAAATAAAATATTTAAAAACATTTAAAGCACGATGACGAAGGAAGATACAAGCAACAACGGAGATTTGGGGATAGATGATCTTATTTTACATTGATTAAAAGAATAATCGCTATAAACATGTTGGGGTTTTATTTTATTTTTTGTTTTTCTTGATCTTTTAAAGTTGTGTTTATTTGTGGAATATGTTGTCATTGGCCATACACCATTACCTACAAACATTTGTAACGGATTTGGACTATGGTTGTTCATTCAGTGCACATATATAAAAATATTCCATTATGACATAACACACTTAAGTCCCTTATTTAATTGCTTATATAAGACAAGTAAAGGCTGTAACAATGTTGAGGAATGTAAGTAAAATTATGTCATGTCTGTGATATAAGTATATCTACTTCGAAGTACAGAGGATATAAATATATAAAAATGTGTTTAATTTTGAATAGGAAAGATGACAGTCATGTCTCTTGATAAATAGCACAGATAGATAATTATAAGTATACTAAGTTGTATTTTATAGATATTTACTTATATATAACCCATATGTGTGTTTATATATATAACGCACATCAATAAACTATTTATGTTATGACATTAAATGTATTAAGGCGATGATATAAATACACGTATATGATTATACTTGTATGATTGAGTGACGGTCTATGTGTACGTTTAAATGCGACCATGTGTAGCATACATTTTCCTTTCTTCTAACTAGATCTTTATATAAGTACAATACAATAAATATAAAAAAGAATCTAAGGCCGAAGAGTAAATATGACCCTAAATGAGAAAGATTCATTACAAATATGCTATATTGTCAATTGTTTGCTCTCTCTGCGACTCAAACGCTTCTGTGTTTGTACGAACCGTTATGAGCCTCTTCAAATCCACGGTGAAAAACTATCTATAAACTTAATATACGGGGCAGAGTTTAGGAACATCGTAGAAAATAAATACACAACTGAATACTATACCTATGCTAGTATTAAGACATTTAGTTTAGAATGCGATGTTGACAATATGTGAATATAGGGTCTGTATTAAGAGGGTTATAAAATCTAAAGAGTTTTCTTTAAGCATCGCACAATTTTTGATTGATTATAATGCGAACTAATCTCAAGGTTAGTAAATTATGAACATCAGTGTTCACCTTGGATTTCTCTTAAAAGTTTACAATTTGCTGGCTGAGTGACTTAATCATACGAGCGTAAACACTGAGGTAGAATAATGAAAAAGGACGTGAAACACACTCGGAAAAATGTCAACTAAAAATAAAAAAATAAGTGATCTTACCTTTGCCTTGTTTAGTGGGCTGCGACATGTTTTCCATGGGTCTCAACATTGACAGATCGTTGTCGGACACCGCTACTTGAAAAATAACACAAACTTTAGTGTGTCTCCAGACGTTACAGATGATCAAGACTTGAAGAACGAAGGATCCTAGTTTCGTTTTTATGTTATTGTAAAATAAACAGATTTATGTTTGTCAGTCACAAACTGTTCACATTGAAGTAAAGAAGTTTATCCACCTGTAAGGAAATAATATCACTTCAGAGATTAATATGAAAACACGGTCGTCAAATCCATTCGGTAACAAATACAAGAGAATGTAGTATTAAAGCCAAAAAACTAAAATATTACATTGATAAACAGTTGTAGAAAATGGCTCAATGATGACATCCATATTCCGTAAATATATCAACGAATGGCGTTGAGATGAGACGGAGAAGTTGTATTCTTGTCAACTCACCTGGGCGATCAGCCGTGAAAACAGCTCGGCCACGCTTGGCTGATCCGTGGGGAAAAGTACGAGATCAAAATGGCTGGAAGTGTACCCGATCCTCACCAACTTTACACGTTACCTACAAAAAGTATTGATATATGTGTTGTGTTGTGTTATAGCGCGCTAATAGCCAACCAGGATTCTATCTCTCCATTGTAAAGCTTTTCTACTTGTTTTTCCATGTCATGCATATTTAAACCCCGTTCCGTCTCGTGATTGGTCGAGCGGAACGCGGCGCTGCGGAGACTCTACCTTCGCCTTTTAAAACGGTAGGTGAGTGGTTTGTTAACGTATAGCTGTTTAGTGTATAATCTCATCATCTTGCCCATTCTACGACAATTTTCATCAGCCATCGTCATTTTTACAATTTGGGCTTTTTAAAAAATTTGATTCTCCATTTTCAATGTAATTTGATTTACCTGGATAGTAATGTAGGTCAGGTTATATTGCGCGATGGCGTCATTAAAGCTATAGCTGGTATACAGTTGTAACGGGTTGAAATATGTTGACGATACTACACCATTACATTCTTTACTAATATAGCTTGGGGCAAAATGGTGACGTGTTGAGATATAAACCAAAATGGTTGTCGTTTCATTTTGTCATTCATCTTCAATAGGGGCTTGCAGCAGGCGACGGTTTGTCATCTCGCGTTGAGGTGCGCGCATTGAAAATATGATATGAAATCATAATTCAATATACACTATACCTGGAATATAATCGTCTGCAAGGTTGTTTTCCAATATCTAGTTTAAAACACAACGTCTGCTCACAACTATGCCCAGGACTCCAATCGTCTGCTTGATTTGTAAATTGGGTTCAGCTGATTAAGCTAACGAATCTTACTATGTTTCACATCGGTGTGAAAAGGCTCTTGTAAATGCAGTAAAAACTTAAAGTGTCCCTTTAGTTTAGATAAGCATTTCAGAGGACGAGAGACGACAATCCTGTCACTGATTTAATCAAAGCGGGACTGAACGTTACTCAGTGATGAAATTTCACGTCTGGATTAGGAAAGTTTGGCGATTGGTTTCAGCTAATTAACGTAACAAGCTAATCTTTAATGTTAACAATTGTCCCATTACCAATTAATTAATCTTGCTGATTGTACGTAATGGAGGACGCCAATAAATAGTTTCTAAAAATCTTGAGCCCACCGCCATGTTTAACTCAATGTTTGATGGGATTAGGATACATAAGAAGATTTTGAATTTATTCATAAGTCGCTACCCTTATTCGCAATTGGTAGAAATGAGAAAGACATATTGAGGCGATCGTATAAGCCTATTGTGGGTTGTTTTTGTTGTATTGTACCGGTCAACTTAAACGAATACAATAGTAGAGTTCTTGTCCCGTTCACTTGACGGCTCTTCTACTCAGCATACCTATACACCGAGGGACAAAGGCAATAAAAACAAATTCTTCGTTATATGTCGCTCATAACAAAAGATATTTATAAATAGAAAGCAACGTGCTTAGTGTAACTATTAAAACTATGGCTAGGAATATTCATGATTTGACACTATTTTAATACAACAGTTTTACCACACGAGCAGTTGCGATTATTTTCAGACAAAACAAGAGAGACGAAAAGGGGGGTTAACGTCATATCTTTCTGGGTTAACGAAAACGGACATGCGCAGTGTAGTGTGTACTCTTATTTAGATTTGCAACTGTCAAGGATTCTTTTACGTGCAAGTCAACGTGTACACAGGACCTCATGTTATTTGTGCCATCCGAAAGACTAGACACCGTTACTTACCAAGCCTTCTGAAGTGGCACCATTCAAAAAGGGCAAAAATCCTGAGGAACCTTCCCAGTCAACACTGGAACGGAACCCTTGACCTCTACAGCGGCTCCCATAAAAAAGAGAATAACATATTTATGCATATGAAACGTGTTGCGCTTTATTCTCCTTAAAACAAATAAACACACTATCCTCTGACGAGAATACATATTATCAACAACTATAACGTCATCATCTGAACAGTTCATCAAGATTGATTGGACAGACAACGTTCATTTGTGGGCGCTTTAACTGCACACACGCAATTTCTTTTTTTTAATCATTGTTTTTGCATTGAAGATATATGGTCTGTAAGTTTGCTGTTGCCCATTACAAAAAAATCTTCCGCTGTTAAACATTAAAACCAGTTAGCTATGTGGTGATGGCTGTGGTGTACGAGATAAGGTATTTCTATTTCTAGAACACCTGAGATATCTTCACTTTGACAACTTGGCTGGTGGTAGTCATTGCTGCAGAGGTTATACCTTCTACCACGAAGCTTCGTGCTTTCGTATCGGACATTGGTTTACCAATTAGCGTTGACTGGAACCAAATTTGCACCGTGGTGTAATCATGCAGTAGGGAACTGGCCTATTGGCTGGAGATATAAGCCAGACTTGGAGCAAGAGGAGCCTACATGGGTTTTTCAAGTCCCGTACCCACTTGTTAGGGTGGAACCTTTGGGAATGAACAATGCAAACCGTGCCTACTCTCTCGGGTGGGAGGTTTAGACCTGTTCACGCAAAAGAACCCCGGTCCCAGTTTCATAAAGCATTCCCAGGTTTAAGAATTTACTCAAATTTCAACTGGTATGTCAGCATAACTATCACAGTGTAGGCTCAGTTCCCAAATACTTAGAAACGGTTCCGCATATGAGACTGGGACACAGTAGGCTTACCCTGGTACCACTTTTCAATTTAAATTTGTTTTCCCTATTTGGAAAGTCCACTTACTTTTACTCAATTTTTCCTTGAATAGTCCGTACGATTCTGTAAGGACCGATTGTACTTATATGGTTATTCTGACTTTGTCGTTTTCGATATTTGTTTTTAATAACTATTTAAAGTATTGGTCCCACGCAAGTTTTATCAGATCAGATACATCTAGTTCAACAGTTGTCATAAAAGGAGTTTTATAACACAAAGTTATCGGCTTCTACAATTATGAAAGAGGAAGAAATGATGTCCCTAAGATGTTCTGTGTTCTATATTAGTCTTTTTGAGATAGAAAAGATTGAATAAAACCCAAGCAATCAGCTCAATTGGTGTCTGATGCACACACAATTACTACATGGCTAGATATTATCTCTTTGAAACCAAAGTTATTTATATGCATACGATGTATATTACGCCTATTTAGGTGTCCATTACCTTACCTGATTAAAAACATACCAATCAATTTTATAAATCCAAAGTACCCTGTGAACTATGGGTCTAATGTCATTTATTTCATAAAATGCACTTGATAAGAGCTTATAAAGTTGATTAAAGAAGTCAGCCATCTTAATGGCTTGTTATTTTCATTAAATAAATAAAAAGACTGAGAGAAATAAACAATCGAAGAAAATAGAATAAAATAATATTGGTATTTGACTTTGATATGTCTTGAACAGTATACATATTTACTTGTCTGATTATACCCAATAGTACACAGCCATTGGCCATTGTCGCTATAGAATTAAGTTTTTACGAAACAACGGTTTAACCCCCTTTTGGGGCTTGTACAGGATTAAACTTAGGCCTATATTGACAGGTACTTGAGCCGAGTAAAGAATCGACTATAATTAATACATGTATAAATTGTGTTCTATTTATAATAATGGTAGCGAATCTATTGTATCAATATGAAGGGGGATAAATGGGTTTTGTTGAGATGGTCAATGGAAGGTGTAAATACAGTTAGTCGTCTTTAGACAATTGTTCAACTTATTGGCCCAAAATATGTTAATCTTGTCACCCTAGTAACCAACTTTGTATCTTTTCCGAAAATTAAAAATGTTATTTATTCTCTGTTCAGTTAAACACAATTAACATTTTCATCACAATGCCCAGTTCTTGTAATCATTGTTGATGTCACTTTTTGCGGTTATAAGGCGGCTGGTACCGAAATAGTATATTGACTTTAGAGTTATTTCTTCTAGTATCTTTTACCAGTCAATGAAGCCTTGTAATCTTTCTACAAGCTAGGGTATAAGCGATTTTTTTTTCAAAAACATCTTACTGGTATATTTCGACTGGTAATGATGATGAACCATATACAAATTGGTGGGTTTAAATATGTATACATTTATGTAAATGTGATGGTACTAGAATATCGTATATGTGAACGATGTTGAAGGATTGTGTATATCTGGTGGTTCTAGATTGTTGTATAGTTGAGTTAGTTGAGTGCTGTAGTGCTGTTTGTTAGTGCTGATGGTTCTAGACGCATAGTTGAGTGCTGTCTGTGTATATCTAATGGTTCTGAAGGTTTGTGTATATCTGGTGGTTCTAGATTATTGCATAATTGAGTGATGTTAGAGGTTTGCATGTTTATAGATTGTTGCATAGTGGAGTGATGTTGGAGATTGGTGTACATCTGATGGTTCTCGTTTTATATAAGTGTTGTAGATTTTAATAAGGTACGGTTCGAGGTCTCTGCAGAGGTGATGAAGTGTTTCTAGATCTTCGTTCATCTGATGTTCTTGACTAAGTTGTGGTTCTAGATCTGTATGCCCTAATTAAATTTTCACGTACGAAAAACAGAGGTGCCACGTGTACAATTGGCAGAACGTTAAACACCACTGATACGCGGACATCGAAATAACAGTATGGAATATTCCCCCCATGCCCGTCTTTATTAGCACAGTTGGTGAAGGAAAGTAAGTTTAATTTAATTAGACATTTCACATAATTCTCTTAACGTTCTTTGGTATTGAGGTCATCGATTATTGAAGAAGCTAATAACTTAGTTAGTTCCTTGGAGATATCAGAACCCTTTTGTCTTCATTTCGTACCCTGGGAGAAATAATGACTGGTTATATTTCGGTACCAGAGCGAAAGAAACATTAATATTAAACAATGAATATGTTTAGAACAATGTCTTGTCAATCAATATTGTGCGTTCATAAACAGGTATATCTTACAGAGTAATTGGATATAAATGAGAAAAGTTTTTAAAACAGTGTAAATTGAATAGTGTAAATAATTGAAAGTAGCATTATTATTAGTTCCTTCCATATGTACCGTACTCGAGTTTGTTGCAATTAGCAGACCTAGAACTAACCAGTTAAATTACCGGAATAAACATCCGACAAAGTAAAAATAGTCCCTGATATTTTAACTTTGTGTCGGAGATACATTAAACATGCATTTACAGGTACAGCTATTTAGAATATCTATAAAACAGTAGAGTACTATGGACCAGGAACCGATTATGGCGTCATCGCAGCAAACTTGGAATTATGGCGTCATATCGAAGTCGCATTCCGTCCATCGACCCGAAATTGTCTAAGGAACAAGCATGCCGAGTGTCATGTAAATCGCACATGAATTGGCGGAGACTTAAAGACTTTTTTTTTCGAAGAGCGCTCGGACACCAGTTCCTATTTTTGTCCACAAATATCAATGTAAAGGGGGAAGAAGACAAACAGTGCTTGTCAAACTCATAATGACGATAGGAATTGTTCCTGGGAAAGTCTGAATTTGTGCCTATCAATTACAGTGTCAGGTGGCTTCTTTCTAAGCCTGAAATACCCCCAAGTTATCAAGTGGCTTCTTTCTAAGCCTGAATTAACACCTCTAAGTTATCGCTGCTTACGTATAAGCAGTTTAAGCATTTAAATATGTTTAAACAACAGTGACTTTTTCATTCGGATTACTTTATTGAAATTCCAATACTATGATACTATTTTTTATTATCAGTCAAGTCACATTAAGCATGCATAAATAAAGATTTAAGCGAAAGAGCTTCAAAGTAATTTTCATTTCAATTTGTTTTCGGGTCTAAATCCCTTTTCTTCTATTTGATGAGACATTTAGACTTGTAAATAGTTAATATTGATAAAAGACAAGGAGACGTAAAGGCTAGTGTTTAGAAAACATGGAGAAAGCAAAACGATTTTCTATTGTGTTTGATTACAATTGAATGTTAGTCATTAAGTACTGGTAGCGTTGCCTCGGAAGAACAAAATCTCATTCACATGCTCTGACATCCAGTGTGTTGTCTGATGGGAGACACGCAGGGACATCTAGCGACAGAAAGCAGGCATAATTCTTTCTTTATCTTACCTAATTATCCGTAAACCTCTATTTTTGACGAGAGACGTTGACACGTGACGGAAATACCAACTTTGACAGAACGTAAAATGGGGAAGTTGATTGGACGTTTCTTATTGATTCCACGGTTTCGTATCATTGTCTTCACGTGACTACACCCATCAAAACTCTGAAATGGAAACAAAACATTCATTATTGTGGAGTGAATGTTTTTAAGCGATCCAGGCTAGATAAGCAAATCGATAATTATTTATTTGTATCGATTATCAATTTTATATATTAAAATAATGTCATCTTGGTAAATATTGACAAATCGTTCAAGCAGACTTTGATATGTAGTTAATTATTTTATCGATTTGTTCAGATACATATGTTTAAAGTATTTTATTATGAATAAAGATGACATGTCTCGCCACGTGAGGTTAAAGATCGATGATGGTGATTGATTTTACACACATGTTTATACCTACAACCATCACCAAGTCTTCTATCATTACATGTTTACAACAAGTTTTTTAATTTGAGGCAATAAGATAATCGGTAGCTTTGCTAGGTCACTATCTTAAAGGAGCTAAATCGCTAATATCTTTATCTCCTAAAATTGTGTAGATATGCAACTGAAACGACAATTTCACCCTTTTTAAGAATTGCAACTCAAAAATAATGAGCCGTTTGAAATGAGTTTACATGAGCTCTGTTATTCATTAAAGCGCTGGCCTCCATTTTATCATAAGTGATCTGATATACGCGGAACGTCTATACCTTACCTGCTGAAAAACAACAGAATAGTATAGGACACACAATACCCACAAAATTAACATTTAGTTACTACGAAATTAGTGCCTTTTATTTGTATAGTCTCTTCTCCTTTTGACATGTCGAGTTTTGTTTACTTTTTTGGTGATGTACATACATTTTCTGCTAGGTTTTGGTGAATATTCACGGTTAGGAGGTGGGTAGCTCAGGAAGTAAGCGGAATCACCTACAAAATTGATGTTACAGCTTATAGATTCTTTTGGCCGGGCCCAAAAAAGGAATCGTAACGGTCAACCCTTCAATAATCTATCGGAGGATAGTTCTATATTGTACTCTTTGTGGTTATAAAGGTTAAATTGAAAGGATAGGTACAGCTTATAGATTCTTTTGGCCAGGCCTAAAAAGAGACGGCAACGACCCCCCTTCCCACCATCCCCGACTGATTTATCACAGGATAGTTATATATTGAACTCTTTGTGATTATAAAGATTAAGATGATCGGGATGTTCAAAAATATTATGGGCCAAGAAATGTCATGGATTTAAAATGGTTCAAGTCGATGGGGAGTGAATTATTAGTCCCAGTTCATACAGTGGAAAATTGTCATTAACACAGGGTAATTGATATTGAAGAAGCTCCGAAGACAACTGCACGTTGGGAGTTGGTATGGCTTAGTGGTCTAGTGTGTCAGGTTTCGAGCTCTAGCTGGTCAATCACCCCTGGCTTGCGCTCGTGGTGGTTTCGATCCCCATTTCGCGCCGTGGCTTGGGGATATGGACCGGTTTCCTCCCACAGAAAAAAAACCCAGTGCATGCGTTTTCCCTTGTCAGAAATGATGGGAAGGGGGCCTGGCAAGAAACAGTGTCATAGACAGTTGTAATTCGACGAAGAGTTGGTGAAAACGCCGCTGTCCGCGCAAAATTCCCCAACTGCGTGACTTATGGCCGCCCTCACTAGCCCAGATGGAACAGGAAAGTGGGACGTTACAACCCATTTCATTTCATGCCATGTCTCGGTGGTCATATAGGTCATCGGAATGTTCAAATTTTTATAGGCTAAGAAATTTCACGTAGCCTACCTTGAAGTTAATATGGAGAGAATAATTATGCTGTAGGGGATCGAGGAAAAAGATTCTTCATGTGCATATTGGCAATTCACATTCTTGTCGACGAGAAAGGAAGCGACCAATTCTACGGAGAAAAATAACACAATTATCTGAAATATCCTTTGTGTTCAACGACCACTACTTTCACAGGCTCAATACTTCTCAGATCAAATTATCGCCAGGATCATTGCAACAATCCTGCTTTCTGATAAACACCAAATGCACATAGGAACCATTAAATTGAATCGATTAAAGTAGAGTTGTCAATTTTTGTTTGTTTTACTGTAAATTCTTTTAAAAAATTTTTTCAGGTTTTTCTATGGATATGAGTTTTGTCAACGCTGGAATTCAATAATTTCCATTGGAACGTGTCGGACTCGAGCTCCAAATGTATTTATGGTAACAGTGGTTCAATGAATCATAATCAAACGAGTAATATTCAAATACATCGCCCAAATACATTCTCATTAAAAACACACTGGTAAGCCATATTATGTTTCATTTCAAGCCACCCGAATGACTTACTACCCTGTTTGACAATACATGAAGAAAATGAGCCGCCTGAGAAAAGTTTTGCCTCTTGCTGACCTGAGTAATATTATATAATGTGCATAATGTCAAGCGAGGAAAATACTGGGGAGTATTTGATCTAGGGACGTGACTATCGGTTAGAACATTCTCGAGTTGGAATCCCGGCATGGGCCGTGCACGAATAGGCTTGATGGTTTAAAATCGTGGAGGTACCTGCATAACCTTACCTTTGCCATGTTCTTCAGTTTCCACGTCCCAACCCAACCCCGTCCACAGACACGCACATTGCAAAATATTCATGCTCACAAAAGAATTAACCATTTAGTCAGTTTCTCCTTTACTGCTATCTGATTAAAACACAGATCCTATTTCGTTTCGTTTTTATAGTTCAAAATTCCGTTTTACTTGTCTTTACTACACTACATGTAGTTTAGGCCATCGAAAGGATAATTGGATTGTTTTTACTGGTAAACAGTTTTATACAGCAGACAGTTGAAAATGATAACGATGTAAAGTTTTAGAAAAATAAACATAGTTTGTTGTAAACAGTGTGTTATATGTTTTGTATTTTGATTAACAATTTCAACTTGCCAAACCATTTCCAAGATTTAGAAAGCAAAACGTCCCAAACATCTTCGCAAGCATACCCAGCAGCAATAGGAAGGGTCCAAGCAAAAATGGGATATGTCTGCAGTGTGCATGTTCAGATCTGCAAAAGAAGGGGATTTTTTAAAAAATGGTCACGGCGTTAATGGTGCTTGTACTAAAAATAGAAAAAAAAACCCAAAAGCGCTGGTATCAATCGCAAAGCCCCCTCCCTCTTACCATCATATTGACCTTAAATTGTATACTTATCGTCTGTGTTGCGATGGTCATGGACAATTGCTTTAATCGTGTTTGCCATCTTTATGCAAAGTTGACCAGCTTAAAATTTATGTCATATTTAAACGCCTCTACAAATAAGGTTACCATCTACAAATCTACAAGTAAGCTTCATCATCTGAAAGACTAGTGTTTTGGTGTAGAAGGTTATCCTGCTGGGTGAGATCTACATGTACGTTCTATTTAAACACTTCTACCATCTACAAATAAGTTTCAACTTCTGAAAAACTACGTTATATTGAAACATGTCTATACCTATGGCTACCGTCTACAAATAAACTGCAGGTTCTGAAACTCAAGCCTTTTTGTATAGCTGGTTGTCTTGTCTGGATGGGCCTACATTCGGGAACACCAGATAACTCTTTCCAGAGCTAATATTTATAATAGTCTTCAACGTACGGAGGGTCTGGGTCCGTTATCAATTTTTGACGAAAATTACTGGATAATCTACCACATGAAAAAACCAAACTCCCGGTTACGCATGGGCAATGGAACCTTTTGGCTAAAGATAGACGCCATTGGCTAAAGTCTCGAAATATATCCCACAATTCACTTGACACATCTATTATCTGGATCTGGATAGATACGTTGGGGACATTTCGGTATTATAATTAGAAACAAAATAGAGACGAGGAATAAAGATGAATCGCGATGAAGAATTAAGAAGATTGAGAGAAGCCTTACGTTTGATTCTTGGCGAGAGAAAATTATCATTTCAATTAAAATCTTTACAAACAAAAGTTTTAGAGAGTGTCGTTGTTCACAAGCGAGATGTTTTGGAAGATTCAGTACGTGGTAACATAAAAGACTGGATAATCCAGACAATGACCTACCTACCGTCAAATTTTGAGAACCCATCCAGACTAATGTTCGTAGGATAATTGTTTGGATGATAAAGACTAATATTTGTACTTCAATAAGTATAGAACTTGATCCTTGCACGGGTTGTGAACTTTGTCTTGATGTTGTTTTTAAAAAGTAAGTTCGGTTAATTCACCAAAATTAAAGGTTCGCGTGATTATTGGTTTCAATACCCTCTAAAATTCATTATCATTCTTCTCATGAAACATCTAATAAAATATCCAAACGATCGATTTAGAACTGCAGCCTCTGTTTCATTCACAATAGGCAAAAATTGTACACTATGCACCAATACTCGTTCAGAGGATCCACGTGTATTCAAAAATGTAGTCTCTTTTGCGATAAAATTTCATAATTAAGGACATAACTTAATCATCCCAAATAGAGGCAACCATTCGGGGCGATGGAAGGCAATATGCCATTAAAATGTGCGCACTTAAAAGAAATCGTTGGCCGCCTTTTCTTCACTTTTTAATCAAAGTTTTTTTTAATGGTTTCTAATCATAACATCAACCATATGTTCTTTTTATTGTATATAGCGTATGCAGACTGATCCGGAAAATTCCCTTTACATAAGGAAAAGATTTTTCTATTTCAAATGTAGTGTACTTATAAAGACTGTAATACTAGAGTATTGAATGCAGTATGTAACATGTGGAAACCTTTTGCTAAGACATACTTTAGAAATATGAGATCAAATTGACGCCATTGTGAACAAAACACATCTAACCGCCTTAACAACTTTTTGTTGATTTAGCTGATGCGAGTCAACAAATAAGACTACACTATCGCGGCTTTACATTCATAGGCGGAGCTATGCTAACGCCGGGAGTGAATAGGTTGGCGGGGTAATATTTGCACAGTAGCCGAGAGCCTATTAGAGTTAAAGAAACCTCTTATATATTGACACATATGAAATGTAGCCGGTTAAGGCAAGTAAACATTATCAATTGTCAAGTAGGATGTGTGTTTGTCTTGGTCTCAGATTAGAAATTATAGAAAACTATATTCCTTCAATACCATCCATTTGTTTCTCATCATATTTTGACTGACATCTATTCACACACATTTCAAAAATTACATTAGGCCAAACAAAACTTAATTTTAAACAGTCTATTTTTTTACAATATGAAGCAGTCTAACGTTGATGTAGGTCTGGCAAAAAATGTCCATTAACATTTTGCAACACTATTTTAAATTTGTATTTGGGAAAGAAAATTGACCCCAAGTTCTCGGATCGCCATTGGAGCAATTGTTAATCGCTTGCTAACTGCAATGGTGCACGTTATCCCTAAAAGAAATGTTCGTCCAAATATGGTTCAGTTCCACATTTACAAATATACGACGAATTGAAAATTTATCGAAGTTCAGCATCCACTGCAGACGATATTATATAGTAAACACAAACCTTTGTTTTCTATGAAATGTTTTTTCCCGACTGAATCCAAACCGGGATATCGTCGAACGTTGATATTTTGATTTGTTTTCTTAAACATGCATTGTGCAAAAAATGTTATCTTTAGGTCTGAAATGTTATCTAAATTATTAATTAGATATTAATTAACTTATCCAGACCATAATCAACTCCCGAAGTTATCTTGCTATATTTACTGAATGAGGAACCGATTTGCTGCTCAACTTTCATTTATGATTTAAACATGAAATGGATAATCGAGACTATGTTTATTACCGTACCGAATTTAGTAATGATGATCGAGTCTAGACCGAAAATTCGATCGCTAAATTCTCGGTTCAGAGTGTATCAATTTGACTGACATTTTCAGCCAATTCACTTTATATTATCTAGTTTTAAACTACTATAGTGAGAACTGCTAGCTCTTTCTCTGATCTCACATACTGTATCTTTTATAATGTAATCGATCGGAATACACTTTACCGCGGATTAAGCCGTAGATTATTTGATATTCTCCAAAAAATGCAAACACTCTGTATCTTGGCAACTACATTATTTAACCTTAGCGTGCCACACTTTATACATTAGAAACGCTACACGCAATTTTATTTAAACGATGACATACTTTTTAAACGCTTAAAGTACACATTTTACTAGGCATAATAGTCTATATTGTAATAATGAGCATTCCCGTGTTTAATATGCCGGGGGGTTGCATGGCCGAATGGTTAGCGTGCGCACACTGTATCATGCGGCCTGCCATTGAGTCAACTGGCGTAGTTTCAAATCCCCGGTTGTACGTGGCAAGGAGTCGGGTCGCCTGTCCAACCTCGTGGGTTTTCTCCGGGTACTCCGGTTTCCTTCCACTGCTAAAGACCCCTACGCACAAGCGAATTAATGAAATTAAATTAAACCATATAGTCCCGAAATGACATAGGTTGTGTCGAGTGGACGTTAAACCCCATTTCTCTCTCTCTCTCTCTCTCTTTTAATACGCCCGAGGATGGGGATCACGTGGCTAAGTGGGTAAGACACTGGCTCGTGGAGGTCGGGTGTTTGATCCCTGCATTGTCCGAGAAAGTTCATCAAGATTTTCCTGCGTGGTTTCCCCTTGTCAGTGATGCGGAACGGAGGGCCTGATAAGACAGCTGTCTAGTCGTTCGAAAAATCTACGTACCGTGTAAAAGATCCCTTGGCAATTGGAATTTGATGTAAGAGTGGGCCGTAGCGCCGCTGCCCGGGCAAAATTTCCCTCATAGCACACTGTATGGCGTATGCCCGTCTTCTATTAGCCTACGTTAGGTGCAGAAGAGTAGGATGTTAAACCCCATTTTATTTCATTTCACGTAAGCGAGGTTATCAAATTCAAGAGCAAATAACTTGTCTGAAATTATTTTTGTATAAGTAGATAATAATACACAGAGGTGAAAAACACGCTGACAACGAAGGGCGGGGTCAAAGCCCACGACATTCCGTCAACCAGTCGCAATACCCACCAATTCTCACCAGTTAAGCCAGGCTGACACTTTTTGCACGACTTTTGGCCACGATTTTGTCGTACCCATCAGTGTCCACATTGACACGAACTGGCACGACGAGTTCACGCATAGTTTGCACATTGTTTACGCTTTTCCCGCATTGGCACGACGAGTTTGCGCAAATCGGACTGTGTCGTACCGACTCGAGTAGTGCCAATGCGTGCCACGGAATCGTGCAAGTGTCAGCCTTGCTTTAGAAAATCAGCTCTACGATGTAGAGCATTGCCTAACAACATCGTGAAGTAGTCTATATTACGGTCGGATGACGGAAAGTAAAACACTTGTCTGTATTGTCTTACTTGTTGCAGTATTAATCACTTATTGGTTTTCGTTACCTCCGGTGTCTACCGCCTTCTTGTGGTTGTAGACAGCCTTTTCTGAGTACTCCCTATGCCCCATCCCCCGGAGGAGACTCATGTATATGCCAGGTTCGCTCACAGGGTTTGTCTTCCTTGGTAGAATTAAATAAGAGTTTTTGAATATACATTGTCGGGTAGATTTTGGTTAATATTGATGACTTGGGGAAGGGGATGTGGTAGGAGGGATTGGCGAACAACTATATGGGCAATATAACCCGAGCGCCCATGGTTCATAGTCAGTATTTTGTTGACATCCATTGTGGGTGGGATTGTGGGTACCGCCCAAGATTTGCCCCCCCCCCCCCTTCATAGCTTCTAAATTCGCTGCTGAAGCTGAATGTTCAATTCGTGTCCAGATCAGAGTCACAAATCACCATTGACACACTGATTCAAAGGGGTCTTATGTAATTTAAACCTTCTGCAACTGAGACACTTCTTTCAGCTGGTTCGTAGCTATAAGGCCTTAATAAATAGTTGTGGTTACGAATAAAAACGTTTATATTTCAAAGGACAATTTTGGTGACCACCAATATATGATAGAACTGCATGGTTGAACGCTTTCCTTTGCGTCATTTCCGGATTCTTCACGTGTTTGTTAATATCTGTATTACAATTCTATTTGAGGACACCGACATTATCCTTTAATCATCCTGTGTCGTACATTTGCATTCAACATTCCAGTATATTTTGGTTGATTAAGTCAATAATTAAGAACTAACATGAACTTTTCTATAATGTACAGGAAAACGTGTCAACAATATTTTCATTTAGTACTTCTGGTCACTCAATCAACTCAACAATGGGTTTCTATTGTAGGGGATCTTGTTGGTCTATTATCTTATAACCCACGCTTAATCAGTCAAACAATTAGAAACATATTGATTAATATGTCTAGAAAAATGGACCGTCTATAACTAAATTATAAATGGCGTTATAAACGATTAAGCTAATGTCCACGCCATACGTTTTATGCCACCAACGTATTGTTAAAGGAGCAGTCCTAAATATGCAAACTCTGGACGGAGGAGCCGGCAGGGGGAAGAGATCTAAAATACAACTGTTTCATTTAAGTGAATTTTCATATTTTTGATAATTTTTGATTTATTCTTATAACGAGAAATATCTCTGAGTGCATAGTCCCTAAAGCCGCCATAAAAAAAATCGCGTTTGATAAATATGCTCCGCCGTCCCTGCCATGTGAGTCAAATTTCACGCTATGTAAGTCACCCGTACAAAGAAAAGTATTTGAATTAGTTGTGTAACCCTTTAACAAAATCCATGTTTTCACTTCAGAAACTACATGTATAATAGGGTTGGCGACCTATCAAAAGTGTCAGGGGAGACAACTACGTTTCTAGTTCAACACCAGTGCTAAGACGTCTGTAAAGTTACCAAACTCCTGTTTCGTTACATATATTTTGTATAGAAAGGACAAAATAAAAATAGGAAAATTAGTGTGTAAACTGTTTTAATATCCCAAGTGATAAAATAGGATAGTGGCTTTCCGAAGATTATTGTAGATTGTCCTTATTAAAAGCGACCATATTTTAAAAAAGATACAAACTGCGGGTAAATTCTCAGTAATACAAATTCAACCATTGATTGAAGATTCCATATTGCTGTAAGTTCTTATTCGCATATACTGTATTAGATATCATGATCTTAAGTCCAATCCTGGCAATCCATCACTTATAAACGATCTGTCATGGCGTAACGTTACATCTGTATACACTAATTATTTAATTCAGTAAGCAGGTCATAGTTCACGGCCCCGTATTTAGCACCAACATCCAAGTATTGTGTATGGATAATGGTCAATAAGGGTCGTGTGGTGACGAAGATGAATATAGATAGAGAGCCAACGATCCCGTTATATTTATATCTCGCCCGCTTTCAATCTGCCTTATAATATAAAATGTCGTCTTCTTTCTATAGCTGGTGTTGCTACAGCAAGAAACCCAACCGAGGTGAGATCATCAGAAACTCATCAATTTTACAAGTAACGTCAAACACGCAATCCAATGAAAAAGATGATTCGTTAGAACGGCTTTATTACTTGGGGATTTGTGAGGACTGTTTTCATTGAGAGCAGGGCAGGGGGTATTTATTCTTTATGTTGGCTTTATTGAGTTAGTCTCCAGTCTTCCCACGCTGCTGTAATTGTTACGTGGCGACAACAAAAACACGGTTTTATTTATTGATAAAAATTGTGATAGGTGGAAATGATGTCATCCTAATTGACAATCTCGATATTTATGCGATATGAATTGTATTTCGATCCACGCATCAGTTAACTAATCGGATAACACTTAGACATTTTTCCGAGCATTACCACTGTCATACAAAAATAAAACAGGAAATATCACTGTCTGAAAATAATTCGGATATAACCTCATCCAATGTCTACATTTGGAAGTCAGCGGTACCCACAAATTATTCACATCACAAAATGCATTAATACTCGTATAATCAAAATTAGCTCTACTACTCTCCGGGTTTTTTTATGGCCTTTCGAAATTAAATATGACTTTAAAGTTTAAAATCAAACAACGTAACTTCCCATTATTTTTACGGAAATGAAATGGTGTTTTACATCCTACTTGCTTCGTCAACCGGGCTATTGAAGACGGACATACTTCATGCAGTTTGCTATGACGGAAATGTTGCCCGGATAGCGGTGCTACGGCCTATCCATATTCCGAATTCCAACTACCAAGGGTTCTTTTTCGTGTAAGTCAATGTGTTCACGGAGCCTCTGTTTTCCTCACCATACGAACGATTATTATTTTCCTTGATTATAAAGGCATCGGAAGACGGGAATATTATAAACTCCGCCCATCCTTTTTAAACAGGAAACGTAATGCCAATCACGTTATGATGTCAATTTGTGTACATATCCTCTAATCTGCACAACTTGCATCTGAAATTACCTGGGTTGTAAGTTGAGAGGAGGCACGTCGGGGATCTGACAAGGACACCGAGGTCCCGTGTACCCATGCATTGGCATGCTCGTCAAAAATCCCGTAGCAATTGGAATTCGATAAAAGGGAAGGCCGTAGCGCCGCTGAAGAGAAAGCCATAACGCCGCTGACTGGGCAACAGCACACTGTATGATTCCCAGTCGTAACAGAACAGTGGGGCATTAAACCTCATTTCAATTCATTTACATTAAAACACGGTATTACGCAATGTCAGTCTATTTGTGGTGTTCGTAACAGCAACCTGCACCACCTCCTCGTATTTGAAACATACCACTCGGCAAATCTTTACAGATTCCGAAACGTTCCGGAACCTACTTCTAGTCTCGGCTGTATGACAGTAAGTGATATGTACCTACGCCCATACATTTGCGATGCGGCTACCGGTTTACGTTAACAGGAAAACTAGACGCTATTACCAACAAACAAGACACCATGTGCGCAGTCATGTTTCATCCGGGATCTTTAAAGTAGTTCCAAGACACCATGGGTGCAGCCATGTTTCATCCGGGACCTTTAAAATAGTTCTAATATGGCGGAATTCGTCATACAGCTGAGACTAGATGTAGGTCAGGAATCTGTCGAGGATTGCCGAGTGTGAAACATACATGTTTGTTTCAAAACACTATCCAAGGTTTCGTATTTAACGTACAGTGAACTCTATCACATCCGATCTCTGATGTATCCGGATCTCTGTCACATCCGACATGATTTTAATGTCCCGATTTATTTCCTTATTACTTCAGTCAAAAAATCTCTGGTAAATCCGGACTCTGTATCGTCACATAATTTCCATTGAATCGTCACCGTATTCATTTGTCTACGATATCACCTTAGGTGGAAGTGGACGTTAAACCCCACGAACGAACGAACACTGTATTCATATAACTACTATTATACAGGCCCATGCCACCACACATATTAAGGGATCAGCAAACTTCTGAATTCAAATTATAGTTTGTTAACGCTAATAGTTTTCTTGAAAACAACATTGTCTAAACTTTTTATACAATTATATACGGTATTAGGTGTTTAAAAATTATAATTGCGCGTGGGATTCGTATGCTTGCTTGGGTCGTTGGGCGCCTTAGTTTTTCGACAATAATATTTACATTTAAAGATCACGGATTCTGTTTAATATGCAAATTCAAAAAATAAAAAAAAGATAATAATAACACAAAATTATTATAGATCTAATCACGCAATCTTGCTCTACATTCTAATTCACGTTGTTTATCAACCCCTTTTTATCATTTATGGAAAAACGAGTATTATTATAGGTTATTGGTATTTTTTTAAAATCTATTTTTAGCTTTTATCTCTTCATATATTGTTTAAATTTTATAAAAATGTATTCCTTTATTAGAAGTAACATGATATATAGCTATAAGATAACACACAATATTATTTACCACCAACTTATACATATCTATCTCATCATGTATCTTGAAGAAATATCATCTTTTTTATGTATATTATCTTTCTATGGCCTATATTATGGCCTTAGCATTATCATACTGTTTCATTTTCTCCTCATATTTCATATCGACTCGAATATCTTACTGCCTGAAATGGACACTTCAAAGAAATTGCACCTGAGCATAAAATGGCGTTTTATTTTCCCACCGATAAGCATCATGCTTAATGCTTTTGATGAGAGGCATTAATCAAGCGGGTATTACATCTCTGCTGACTTGATCATAATTTTAACGCTTTTACCATCCATGTTATTAAAATCATTCCACTCGAAAGCGTGTTTTACAAAGGCGCCCACTGCAAGTTAATTCTCAACAGATAGAAGTTATTAGAAACTCTCATCTAGCGAAATAACCCCATCATCTCTGCATAAATAAACGCTGACAATATAGAATGTTTATGTATCAACTATTCACTCACACTGTTTTGTAACATAGAAGTAATAGATGAAAACGCCGTTTATTGCCCGTTTGTAGACCCGAGAAACCTTTAAGGCTTTAATATCAGAAGAAAAGTGAAATAGGGTTTAACTAACGCCCGACTTTACTGCACCAACCGAACTAATGTAGAGAAATGAATTCACTGACAAATTAACTTTATTTATTTATTTTTTTAAAAAAAAAACGCAAAAAAAAAACAAACCAATGAAAAGCACTGTAATTAAAATGTGAGTGCTAAACAGGGGCCTATTTCACGAAATTTTAACTAAGATAAGATCCCAATTTTAGTAATTTGATTGGATAATATTAGATTGATTTTAGTGCTCAGCCAATCAAAATTGAAGTATCTACTAAAATTGGATTTTATCTTAAGTTAAAATTTCGTGAAACAGGGCCCAGTTTTGTAGGATTAAGTGAGTTGAGGGGAGGGGGCTCTTGAATTTTATATTACAATATATTTATGGTCATGTGCATTCCTAATATGTGACAAGCAAAATGGTAGACTTTTTGCCTCCATATAGTAAAACATTAGAATTCAGGGCATCAAGAATATCGCCCTTAGCCTGGGCACATTTATTTGTTTCAGTTGGTATATTTCCCTGTTTATTCAGTCGGCATTTTCTTGTGTTTTACGTCACTTTTGCTCCTCGGTTTCATATAATTTATCAAACAATTTTTACCTGATAACAATATTTGTTAGGTTTGTTATTTTACTAAGAAGAAAAAATATAGGCACCAAATTATTAGAAATCTATAATGCACTCTAACTGGGATGTTTGTCATTTCTCACAGCAGGAAAAAAATCAACCAAGTTAATGATGGACGCTTACGGTTATAAATTAATCCTCTCTTTTTACTTTCAGGGTGAAATTGCGGTCAAATAAATTCTATACGTCTTCTTTTCTACGCCAAATTTGCAGCGAATTATAAAAAAAGATGGTGTTTTGATCATGTTACATGCCTGAATACTTACAATACATAGATGATAAGCTGTTGGTGTGGTCTATTATTCCTGCTAATCTGATATGACAGGAGGCTGGACTTTTAAAACCAGACTTAAAATAACCCTGAACTTCAATAGAATATGAGCGGCATGGTTTTTTTACCTTGATTATTTAATAACAAAGCGTGTTAGTATGACAACAATGAATCATAATATATTCAACATACGTGTCTAGTTGATTTCAGTCAATTTTTGTTGTTAAACTTTGGGTAGCCTACATAGGCCTATATAGCCGCCATGCCCATATGTTTAGGTAATTATTTCATATCGCTGTTTGTATAATTGTATTGTGTAATTTATAAAGGTTTCTCATATCTAAACCCATATTTATTTGTTTTTGTAAAATGCCAAACACGTCGGTGTTTGGCTGGTCGAGTGGCCAAACATGTACGCTTAAGAGATCTGTCATTACGTCAAGTGTCGTGGTTTCCAAGCTTGTTAGTGAAAACTTCGTGATAGGTCTCTTGATTCCTGTAACTTTCCCCAAGAGCTAAGGGCCCGTATGCACTAGTTCCTTTTGGAACTGTCTTTGATTGGAAAATGTTCACTGACTACGTATGCACAAACAGATTAGTAAAATAAAAATAACCACACATAAGTGCCAATATATGATCTAGTTTGTGTCGAGTGGACGTTAAATCAACCTCCTTGCCTCCCCCTCTCTCTATCTCTCTTTCTCTCTCTCTCTCATTTGTTTATTCTTAAATATCTTAAAAACATGCAGATTTGGATACTGATTTTAATCTTTAACACTCAAGTTTCCAGCCATCTGTAAAACTATCTAACTTGTCCAATCTAACAAAAGTAACTATATTATAGAGTCTGGACAATCGAGTCCACATACTGACAGACGACACCATGTGTTTGTGGACTCGCATGTATGCTGCCTACTCGTACGTGGTCGCTTGGAACCATGAATGAAATAAACATCTAGATGAACAAAACAAAACGTTAACGACGTCCCAGACGTGTACAGAATATTACATCATGGTAAGTTGACATGACCTGGTCAACACGTCATGATTTTTAGCGGTGTTAAAATAACCCGGTTGGTAGGCTAAAACGGGAAATGCACATTAAATGTTGAGCCCCGAGTCCTTTCTCCCGATTCCTTCTGTAGCTCCAACCCACTGACAATCAAAGCAGAGACGAGCAGGACCAGAATGTCTCGATTCCAATTTTTATATCCCGGTTCTTTCTGGCAGGGGAACCTAATTGGATGAAAACGTCCAAAAGGCCCCAGTCCTGTGATCGTAAACCGGATGTTAGGCCCCAAATGAGCCCGGTAAAGTGCATGGGCACAAAATGTCATTCCATTTCCATGTCATGCCTCATTACTTCGGACTTTTCAGACAAGTGCAGCGGCGTTTTCAACTACTCTTCATTGGTTAAACCTGCAAGCCATTTTATAGGCGGTTGGAATTCAGGATTTACAGTATTTTTGATGTAGCCTACGTCTTGTGGTGGTTTTGGACAGACCGTCCTTCGAAAAGAACGTGCACGTAATGTTAAGTGTCTACCATTGACAGCACGTTAAATATCCTATGGCAGTTGGAAATAATAAAAAAAAGTGTAGGTCGAAACACCGCAGTCAGGGCAAAATGTTCCTCACAGAATATTGCATAGTGTATGACTGACTTCATTTGCTAAATATATTTGTAATTTGCTCGAAGACCTATAACGATTTTCTTCTAGACAACAACATCCATTTTAAGACGAATGTTGATAACATCTTGGTGGTTCATTTTCAATCACAAAAGAGTAATATTTGATCGTTTGTAAATAACATCATATAATTAGTAAAATTGTTCTTTGAAGTACATCATAAAAGTCATAGCTCATAAATAAAATAAAAATTTGATCCTAAGGATGTTATCTATAAAACGTTATACGTACAATAACTAATTATAAATTATCCACCAATAATCAAAATCACTTGAAGTGTCGTGGTGTCACTGTTGTCCATTAGTAAATTAAATGAATGTTATTCCAACGAAATTTGACAGAATTGAGCGAAAGAGAATTGTTTTAAAACGTTCACCCAACACAAACAAGTTCAGCTGGGGACTAACACAATGCATGTCTTTATATCAATAATTCTCTAGCGCACACGAAGGGTAAAAGGTAAACTGGATCCAAGTTCAGCCTTCTAAAAAGGGTTTGGGTTAGTATCCCCCAAAATAACCGAAGTAGGTATTTCTAATTTGCAACTGATGAGCAGAAAAGCAGGGTCCTGTTTCACGAAATTTTAACTAAATATAAAATCCAAATTTTAGTAGATACTTCAATTTTGATTGGCTAAAAACTAAAATTAATCTAATATTGTCCAATCAAATTACTAAAATTTGATTTTATCTTAGTTAAAATTTCGCGAAACAGGCCCCAAGACAATAAACCCCATTTCTTTCATCATAACTTGTTGTTAATTTATATTTCAATACGACCAGTCTTAACATAATTAAAAGAGGATTATTAAGGAATTGATTGTTAACTATAAAGACAATTGATATATTGAAACGAGAACCATCGAATACACCGATGTCGTTGTGCTATTAAACAGACGTTGTTATTTTTTTTCTAAATGAAGTATAACGTCTGAGGATTTTAAGAGCTGAATCGTGTTCTTCCCAATTCACTTTTCCGTTCGTAAATTACTTACAATCAACAGGTACTTGGTGGTGTTCGTTACAGTTCACGCTACGTGCTTTTACGTTCTCTCCAATCCACGATTAGCCTCGTACGACTGTTCATTTTACGTCAATATCTGTCATCTTGTAGTTTTCACCTTGACATGAGCTACCGATGAGAATTAGATTTAACACATGAGTAAACTACATAGTGAAAGTTTTAATATCTTCTTCGTCTGTACTGATGCGTTCGTTTCATTAATTGTAGTTTCTTCAACAAAAAATAATTCCGATTGTTATTTTAGACGGGTGTGGCCTTTCATATGTTACCACCTCACCACCATTTTCAGCTGACAGACATACTTCAGATTAGACTGCACATGGCATATCAAATGAAGGATCTACTCCAACTAAGGACTTTAAGTTTAAGTTGCGCTCATGCACTCAGCATGCATATTTAAATGCGAACTCCGGAATTGGTTTATCATGAATGAAAAATGGTGCTTCACATTACAGCTTTTTCGGATTGAATTCCAATCGAAATGGGCTACATTGAATGCGCATAACTAGCAGAAGTGAAGGGCATGCATATCCAAAGCTGCGTTCACACAAGGGGTTTAATCTGAATTGAATTCAGAATAAAGTCTTATTCCGGAATTTGACGTCACACTCAATTTGATAAAAAAAGAACTGAATCCGTATATTTTTTCCGAATTCAACCCGGAACAATTACTTCGCATCGGGTTATTCGCAGTCAAGATTTGAGTGTGACACGCTTGATTCAGATTAAACTGTTCAAGTCCAAATTTCTATCCCAGAGTCTTGTAACTGTTGCCAGTTTCCAAAGTGTTACAGCCAGTCGCTCGTGGCGAGGCACTTGCCCCCAGAGTATTGTATCTTGTTTTTAAATGCAAATTATGTCGAACGTAGCCCTTGACTTGCGAAGGTTATCTCGACAATCGCTTGTTCCCCATGATAAATTTTGTGCCAATAATTCCAAAGACGGTATTTCAGTCAAAGGCGACGAGGATGTAACTTACATAGCTGTAACCTTTCGTCTCTGAAACAAATACTGTGGTAACATGACCAGCAAATAAATAGGTTCTCAGGCAACGAAACATAGGCCATCTGCAGTTAAGTACTCCGAGCAGTCAACAAGGGTTGTGTATTACCTTTACTTTTTTCAGTAATGCAAACATTTAGAACAGGTCTGCCCCATATTTTAATAACCCAACCCAATGTTAAACATTAAATTGTTCAAAATCAATTGACCTCCTCATCCACCACCTTAAACACTATGCATACATATCATGGGCCATAACTCTGGCAGTAATTTATCGTACATCGTTCAAAATCAATTAGCTTCTTCACTGATGACCTTAAATACGAACGGGGGTAACGACAATATGCGACCACATTTCATTACATTTCAATTATGAAATGTGTCTTCTTGGAATAAATGTACATACGCGTTAACGTATAGCAAACGTTACCAAAGGAGTATTCACCCTCATTCGCATTTGATTTTGGTGTCCGGCCCTATACATAACAAGGTGTCGAAGGTTTTAGGCCCCGTGTCGCTGATGTAGCCTTGCTTGCCTCAGGAAATTACACATAAGCAACATAAGGCCACCAATACGAATGTCTGGCGCATCCATCTTGGAAATGAATGACCTTCACTGCGCATTCAATGTGGCGCTTTTCATTCTGAATTCAAGCCGAATAAACTGTAATCCGGGAAAAACCAATCCGAAATTCGTAACGAATACACGTGCAGCGTGAAAGAAGCTCAAGATGGATGCGCCTGTCATTCGTATTCGTGATCTTTTTGCTAGTCTTTAATTTCTTGCCTTTGAGCGCCTGGCACGATTTCCACTGCACCAGAATTGAAGGCGAATGATGATGATTACACTACTGGTCGCGTTTGCTATGTGTCAAGTCAAAAGCTATATGTTTCAGTGAGATAGGGCTGCGGCTATGCAGACTAGACCCAAACTGATTTGTGCGATAACACAGTGCGATAACACGGAAGTAGAAGTAAACATGCGCGCACCGGTAAACCCGTTGATCTAAATCAAGACGGGCCCGTAATCAGCTCATAAAATTAGGGGGGGGGCTACAGAATTTTTTGGATGGGCTGAGGATGTGGCCGGCTAAGAAAACCCCTAACAAATCATTATTGTCGGCGAAATATTTGTGGGGGGGGGGGGCTAATTGGATTGGGTCCGATTCAAGAGCGTCACACAAAGATTTTGACTGCGCATAACCCGATTCGGAATAGTTGTTCTAGATTGAATTCGGAAAAATATGCGGATTTTTATTTCAGATTCAGTTCGGATCTATCCAATTCAATGTAACGCCTAAATCCGGAATAAGACTTTATTCTGAATTAAATTCCGATTAAACCCCTTGTGTGAATGCACCTTCAGTAACATCGGCTTGACCCTTATCGACTATAGAATAGACGTTTTTGTACAAGCAAATCCAGAGTTATTGCCCAGGGGGCTATTATTACTGATAAAAGTATTCTGTTGTTTCTCTCACTCGTGCCATTTATGAAGGAATTGTTCCAAATTTCACGGTGAAGATGAACACTCAATGATTTGTTGAAACGCGACCAAGTAACTTTATAAAAAATGTGAACACGATGATATTTCAAGTTGTATAATTATAACACGAGAACAATAAATATCCAGACATGTATCGGATGATTTCTTTATCGGGCGAGGAATGTTAATCTGCTAAATACAAAAGGGGGGTATCTAATTTTAATAGATCATAATTTTTTAGTTTGTTAGGCGACAAGTGAATAATTAATGACAAGTAATAAAATACAGATGCTATGTAATGAACAGGATTTAACAATGCTGTAATATAATACTAACTGCCATGCAAGTACGTAATATGCTATTTCATCCCACAATAACATACTTGTTTTGTATGGTTTTTATTGAAGGAAACTGTGGGGAAACGTAGCTTGGCTAATTCTGTGCGGACGTTATTCAAAATTCAGCAGCTTGACTCTTCACTAGAACCAGAAAACCTCAGAATATCTCCCCTGTATAACAATCCCTACGTTGAGTCCTAATTCACCAACGAATTAAAGGTTAAATCGCTAATATTTTGAACCTACAAATTGACAAATAGTTCTCAACGCATATAATAATATAATATGGATGTATATAAACTGATTTACATTCAATCGTTACTGTTTTATTGTAATTTCTAATCAACTATGTTCGGTGAAATACGCCAGAAGTCTTAATTGAATGGCAATCTTTAGAGTCTGGTTATTTCAGTCTACATATTTATTGCGCAAACTCTCCAGATAAAAATGATAGCGTCACCATGTAGGCTAATATGATTGTAGGCCTATATAAACTGATTTAGATTCAATCGTTTCTGTTTTATTGTAACTTCTTATCACCTACGTTCGGTGAAATACGCCAGACGTCTTAATTGAATGGCAATCTTTAGTGTCTGGTTATTTCAGTCTACATATTTATTGCGCATGCTCTCCATATAAAAATAATAGCGTCACCATTTAACATTATTTGTGGAATATGTCTAGCCTCGTTCTTTCAGCCCCTTGTTCCAAATTATGGTACACGATTCGTTTACCAATGGTAAAATATTTATTTTGTCTTAAATATTGGATATCAGAAGACAATTTTCTCTCGGTAAGAACACAAGGCCAATGTTGATTTGAATTGACAAATAATTCGTGTTTTCAATATCGAAGATTTTTGACGATATTGAGTAAGAGACTTAGCTACTTTAAGTTAAAGTTACTTCGGATTGTCTTCAAGTCGTTAAATAGCCAAGCCCCATCTTATATCTAACACCATCTCAACTCTCCAAGTATTAGTATTAACTTACAAATTGGGATTACTTTAATATCAGCGAAGTTATGGGATTACTTTAATATCAGCGAAGTTATGGGTGTTTTAAGTTTTTACAAGATAGTCGCGGTTGCTGAGTACCATTGCTACGATAATAAACAAAATCTCAATTATCCATTGTTTCCCCGATAAATTATTGTGTTGTAATCCATTCAGTATCTCAGCCAGTAATTGATTATGGGCTTTTCGTGTGAATACATGTCTAAATATGTATATAACATTTTAAGCTATTTAAAAATAGAAACGCGACCCTCTATAGTCAGATTTAGATCTTAACATAATGCATCTTTAATATTTTAAACTGAAACTTTCGGATAAGAAAAACTGATTATTGCAATGCTGTCCCGAAAAATCAACTCTGGGATAAACTAAGAGACTGTAAACCACAATCAGTTTATTTCATGTATACTTGATGCAATCAATGTTAAATTGGTTATTAGAACGTTAATTTTTCTCTCTTTGAAACGTATTATACATTCTTTTCAAAATACATTTTTAGGGTTGTTTTTTTGTTTCAATTATAATAGGGGCAGAGAAGAATTGCGAATTCATCAATATAAATGGAGACGATGATCTTGTGAATGTGGGCTATGTCTAAGACATTTTAAAAAAAGAACAATTTAAAAAACAAGACCTGTGCCCTTTCATTTTACTAGAACAATTAATTGGCTTTCTACAGCTGTAACAAATTATGTTAAAAGTCTGGAATTTGTCTTCTGTATTATTAAAAGTGATATGATAATGATACCCTGTCATAGGTAAATGACAGAAGTCATAGGGAGAACGATTACACAGTACAATAGGAAGGATTTCGTGTGCTTCAAACAGGTTTATTTACTATATGAATTAAAACGCATTAGATAACCCCAAACACTATCATTATCCTGGTTTTCTAAGCAATACCAATTTTATGGCAATAAAAGCTTACGAAGTACCATATTGTGATAATAATGTTTTTGGTTCTTTTCAATTTTTTTTTTAACTTTATAATTTCCAAAGCATTTTTTTTAGCTTTTCATTAATTTTTTACATCCGTCTTTTGTTGCCTTAATCATTTGGCATAGCAGTGTACTGCCCCAATAGTTGAATTGCTTTTACAATATATCTTCCCTTTTACAAATCAGCTGGCTAGGTTGTGGATAGCCGAATGGTTAGCGTGCGCGCGCTGCACCATAAGGTCTGTCAATGAGTCAACTGGCGGGGATTCGATTCCTCGGTTGTACGTGACAAGGAGTAGTGTCGCCTGTCCAACCTCGTGGGTTTTCTCCGGGTCCTCCGGTTTCCTCCCACTGCGAAATACCCCTACGCCCAAGCGAATTATCGAAATAAAATTGAACCATATGTTAGTTCCGAAATGACCTATCTCTCTCTCTCTCTCTCTCTCTCTCACCCCCACCACACACACAATCACACCCACAATTCGACTGTTTACAAAAAAAGTTTTAAAAGAATCTACAGTTTCACATAAGCTTATGTTAAATAGAATATAACGCCTTTTAAATACATATTTATCAGCAAATAAATGAGATATTTATTATTTTTGTGTATAATATTATGTCTGGAAGTATTATTATTTATGACATGTACTCTTCTATATTTTAATACAGCCACATGGGGTCTGGTCTATAACTGTACACCGCTCCATTTTGATTGCCTCCCTATAGTTAAATAACCATGTTAATTTGACATAAAACTCTTTTCAATACATAAAACATCTTATTTATGATCGCAAAATATTTTTCTATAAAAATGGGAAACCATCAAAAACAGAATATGTAATATGACCACTGGATATTTTAAGAGGGAACTTAAATTTTTAACGAAATTATATGTCCTTTTAATAACTGTTTGCTATTTTTTGGACATACAATTATTTTTGTGCGAGGTTTTTGTTAGAATTTAGGTCAAGATATATTGTGTATTGTGTTGGATATGAGAACCATCATTATGTTAACGGCGTATATAACCACGATGATCTGTATCTTTAAAAGATAAAATGCGTATATGGTTATGTTCTTGTCACAAAGATGGCGAATATATTAGTGTCGTATTTCGATTTTCAGTGATATTAACCAAGTTATTATATCGTTTATTTAACATAGAATTGTTTAGATCCAAACAGATTACATCCTTTGAAGTGGACTTCCTCAAATTTTTGTGTTAGGCTGCATTTCAATATTTTGCATAAAAAATACACGATGTTATCCAACTTACCTCTCGTAAATCTCTTGAAGGTCAACAATCGTACAATACCCTTCGAGTCGGGACCACACAAGATGTATACGGCGAATTAATTAATTCTTTGTCCATCAGTAAAAAGGGTGGGTGGGGTGTTCGCTTCAAAAGAAGGAGAGAAGACATCTCAGGAAACAGGTAAATTATTAAAGTGCCTAGATTAAACGATATAACCCGTAAACAGCTGTAAATCAGTGGCAAGCCTACCCCATCCCCCATCACCAGCTCTAATACACTGAAAACGAAATGTAGTTATGAAATTTGGGAACAAAATTATTCTTTTTTCGTAGAAATTTTACAATTTTATTTCGTTTGGGTTGAGAGATCTTTAGCACAGAAAGTGAGAAAACCAACGAGGTTGGGTAGGCGACCCTACTCCTTGTGTGGAATCGAAATGAGACATTAACAGTTCTTATCAATGGCGTGGATATATATATATATATACCCCAAAAGCGCACGCGCTAGACCCCCACCCCCATAACACACAAAGTAAAATAATGTAAAATAATGTTGGGGGGGGGGGAGTCAAAGACTTCGGAAGACGGTTTTGGTCCGTGTTGATCATAATTTGCCGCTATGAGACTATAGATGTTCCAGAAGATCTCTAAATCAATATCGGGTGTAAATAGTGTTTTTATGTGATATTATTTTACTATGATAACATGTAGATAATGATGTTTCCGCTGACAGCTTCTAATAAATCAAGGTGAATATCTGCCTGATGGGTATTTAATTTATTATTATTCTCCCCCCAAAAAAACTGTTTCAGGTCATGACCTCAACGTACTGAATAGCCAAAAACATGATCGTGAAAGTACCTGTAGTGATGGCCAGGTTAATACCAGTTTTGTTGGTGTAATGTTGTGGAAAATAAGCAAATCACTCAAATAAAAAATACATTAATATGAAATTCACCAATGATTAGACTGTACTGTATGATACACAAAACAATGTGTTATTTGTTTTCGTCTAGTAAACAAATAACACATTGTTTTGTGTAAATAAAGTTTATTTTACCGATACACCCCATTGTCTACCGCCTTACTCGTTCTAATTTTTCTTTCTTAACAAAGGGGGGGGGGGGGGGTATAGTCGTATAGCTACATTCTGCACTTCAAAGTAGAGCTCGTATACGTACGTGTCTAGTTTTTCGTATCACACAAAAAAAAATCGAAACCGTACATGTTGGATCTATTAGCAGATGGATAAATTGGAATTTAGTTGCTTAGAATTAATAATTTTAGTTCAAGCACATAAAAAATATTTTGTATATTTGTCTTCAACCGAATTAATAACACAACAAATGTATTTTTATTTTTCAAATAATTATGTACCCTATAAACTATGGTACATCGTATTTCATATTTTCTATGAAAGCTCATTTATCCGGTAAATGATGTTGTGGACGCTCGGATGAACGTCAAAGAATGGGAATCGTGATTGGTAGCGTATAGAGCGATAATCCAATAATACAGCTTTCCTTAATCCGTTACTTCTTCCAGCAACCACCGAGATTATTCGAACGAACTGATAGGGGCCAGTGGACCACCCTTGACGCCACCCAAAAAAATAACAAAATAAAGATCAATGAAATGAAAAGGAAATAATTCCGTTCACAGACTGTTGGATCAAAGGGAATGAAAACGGCCACATCACCCGAAACAAATCCATCCTTTAGTTTATGCATTATCATTTGATAACACTGTTCTTTATCGACACTAAGATAATACTGGGCGTAACATAAACGAAGAATATAAACATATGGATTTGAAATTCGGACAGTCGCGTTAACTGCTTCGTTTAATTCTTTGGAATATTTCAGACGATTCGCTTTGTCGGTTTTTCGCTTCGCATAAAATAAAAATTCTTCAGAGATGACGATGAAAGTATTTACGGTGCTGTAAATAAATTGAACAAGACATCGTATTATCTTTTTCTCTACAACAAATTGTAAATTTTGCTGTTATAGCTTTTGGACATGACTTATTGTTACCATTTTCACCCGATCGGCGTATAGTCTCTTGTTCGTAAGTCATTAGGTACAAAATTACTATGCGCATGCCCTTTGATGTCCTATAGACCACTTTGGCCCGTCTACATTAAAAGTAGCCCTTTAGTTCTCGGAACCGTTCCTGACACGCTTAAAATTTGTAATGTAAACGGGATATATTTTTTTTATTTGTCCATCGATGGTTTCAAAGACTATATCTTAAAACATATGATTGAAAGGTTTTGTTTTGAAATATATAGGCCTAACCATGTGTCTTCTAAAAAATAATTTAAGTTTGTTCCAATAATGCACAGGTTATTAGGAAGTAAGCCGATCATAAAAGACATTATTAGATCTATACATATTAAACTGTGGGGAGTCAATATTAGTGTCAAAATTTTAATCTAGTTCTTTGTATCAAGACGGGCTTTTATAGAACTGACTATATAGATTATTAAACATTCCCCTACCTAATTTAAACTACTTTTAAGCCACATGACACCACAAGAATAGAGGATATACATAAAAGGATTGTTCATGACGATTAAACAATCTCCAACTGCTCGCGGAACCAGGGGTTTTAAAATTCGGAACACGAAAGGATTATTTAAATAGCACAGATGAGTTGAGTATTGGCCTGGTTGAACTCATTGTCATTAGCCAAATGGTAATAACAATGTAGTTAAAGGGAGACAATTACAAATAATGATCTGGGATCAGACCAGTAAATCGTTCAGCATAGCTTCATATAGCTTTCTGTTACTATATTATGAATATGATTCCGGTAATTTTTAATTTTTATAACATAGAACCCGATATGTTACCGTAATGTGAAGAAAAAGGGTTTTCCTATCCGGGTCCCAACAATTTATTTTGTGCGCTGATTTCATATGAAACTTACTTTGTAACAGCCGAGAATTAAATTAATGATATTGCTTCATATGGGTTGAGAGAGCTTTTCAACAACCCATACATTTATTACCAGTAAAGTAGTTTTATTTTAACACAAGGTACAATTTTATGGATACACAATTACTGAGTTTGATACTAAGCGACGTTTCGACGAGGATGCTCTCGTCTTTATCAAGCAATGATACAAATTTGTGAATAGTGTGGTTTTATTTTATTTTGTCTTGCATTTTTTATTTAGTTAAATATCATTCTTAAACGAGTTTCTCTTTATAATGGCATATATTATTATACATCGCCGTTGCAAAGGTGTCAAAAAATATACCAAGCCAAATCGGGTACACATGTACATAATTAAACCACGACTAAGATTAGTCGATTTGATTTAGGTCAAAATAAAGGGTGATAGATGTTGATAGTTGGGGTGTAAACTCGATTTTTCTTTATCTAATTTCGTATTTTGCTTTAAGCTGTAAGTTAATATTGGTTCTATCTATAAACTTAAAATATTAAATGTAGACAGAATCCTACTCAATAAGGCAAATCAGCTCATCAACCTAAATTAAACCGACAACGATTTTTAATAGTATCGCAAATTTAATGAGTTTTTATTTGTGTATACTTGACCGTTTATTATATACATTGGGGATGGTCTGGGGGCTTGGGTACGGTCCATGGTAGAAGTAACGATATTCGTCGATGTGTATGCAAAATAGGAAATTAAATGAAATGGAGTTTAACGTCCTACTATGTTCTGCTCTGAGCTGGGCTAATAAAGACGGATGCTTAATAGACGTGTTTCAAAAAACATGTTAGAAAATAATACGGACATGCATGACGATTTATCAATGTGGCCACCGAAATGTCCAAGTATAATGTGAACCGGGGTATTTTCGTCAATATTACATTATAGCCGTCTTAAAAGATTATATTTTTCAATGATATTGGACGATACATCGCAATACGGTGGTTTATAGTCTTTTTTGTTGCCACAATATTATTAAAATCGGCTGCAGAAGAAACAGTGTTGCTATTATTCGGTATTCGTAGATTAAGTTTACAGGAAAAAATGATGGAATTCCTTAGGAATTTGTCGCACTCATATAAATCGCCTCGTTGGACCCCGACTTCTGTCACGATAGCGCATTATTTCAAAACCAAAATACTCAAATGCTAGACTTGCTGTGAAATCGTTTTGCATTTAGCCGTAAATAAAACAGGACCAAGTTTCGTGTTTTTTTCTTTCTAAAATATTCTCGTAAGTTGAAATCATAATTTGGTAATTGGATTAGGAAAAGATAACCACTGCGCAGATTCCAACCACACCACCCCATAATTAACGGATCACAAAGAGGGGACCAAAATCTCATAGCTTCGATCTTTTTTTACGTATGCATCTTCACATAGCTCAATTTCTGTCACTATTTATAATTATAACCACTGATAAATCCATTGCAGTCACATTTTTTAAAAAAAAAAACAAAAACAAAGAAACAAAAAACGACGCAAGCACATCAGCCTATACATTTTCACACTACTGTCACTAGCGAGCTTTTACACGATATGTTATTCATATTAGTGACAGAAAACGATAAAGGTAAATAAGTGAAATGCATCAAACTGAATGCAGTCCGCAGTAGATTTCATATAAAAGTTAGATAGCAAAATTAATGTTATGTAAAAGCTTAGAAATGTATTGCGATCAAGTCTACACTTGTAGGTCAAACAGAGTTGTTTCCCTTATTGTAAACAAATAAATGCTAAGGAAACAAAACACTAAGCGGTGTGTATTATTTTACATCTTTTTTATTGAAATTGTTTCAAAAATTGATAATTTGGAAAGAGACGACGTTTGTGTAATTAAACGGTGCTGTTAATAACCAAATATTGATAACTAGGTTAAGCATAACACAAATTAGAAAATATTTCTAATCGCTCCATTCGGATACTTTCCAACAATTCCTAGCGTTTCCGGTTGAAATACTTCAACATGGTGCTGGAATGAAAACAAATTTCAAGTAATATGTTTCAGTAACTGGTGTTCTCATCTTATTTAGGTAATTTTGAATTATTTCAAGAATGTCAGTTATTCGTTATTTTTAATGCCACTCTTAAGGTGTAAGAAAATAGGCATTGGCATTACGATTATTTGAAATTTAGATGAAAATGGAAAACATAAATGACAGATTTTAAAATCGTTTTTCAAATTACGATGGTTATAGTTATATCTTCTTTTTTTTTCAGATAAAAGCCAGCAATGGCTGTGTATTTTGACCATCGACTGGATTGTGATAGTAACTCTATCAAGACAGATATTAGTTGGTCACCATCTTCACTTTTATTGGCTGTTACTTGTTATAGTGATGAAAATGGTGGAGCAGTTCAACTTTTCACTGAAGAGGTACCATACATTAGTCTAAGCCTATTTGTCATACTTCAGAATTATATTGCTTAGGTGGTACTTATTCAGATTTGTTCAAACGAAGATGATCATCCCATAGGGACTGGATGAAGTTTGTTCAATATATAAAATGAAATGAAATGGGGTTTAATGTCCTACTCTTTTGCTCCTAACCTGGGCTTATGGAAGATGGGCATACGCCATACAGTGTACAATGAGGGAAATTTTGCTCTAGCGGCGCTACAGCCTACTCTTATATCGAATTCCAACTGCCAAGGGATCTTTTACGTGCACTCCAATGTGTACACAGGAACTCGGTTTTTCCTCCCATCCGAACAACTAGGCAGTTGTCCTTGTCAAGCCCTCCTTCTGCATCACTGACAAGAGGAAATCATGCCGGAAAATCAAGATGAACTGTCTCGACCAATGCAGGGAACGAATCCCCGACCTCCAGGCTAGCGAACCAGCGCCTTATCCACTTAGCCACCGTGACACACACCCCCCCCGTTCAATATATAAAGAGACAAATTAAGGGTCATGATTATCGGTAATATACATATACCACCTGAATAACATTTTGCAGAAATGTTGGCTTGTAGGTAGCCATTAGGTACTCTTGTTATGAAAATTGAAATTGATCTACGTGATGCAACTGAATATTAATTATCATATAAATATACTTATTGATCTTTTCTTTTTAATTTCATATCATAAAATAATATCAAAATCCAAGAACTAGCCAATTTAGTTCAAATCGTATTTAATAACTGCTATAGGCTGTGACTGGTGTTAAAACTCAAACAAAATCTTAAAATTTCTGCCATCTATCAAAAATTTTGCGTGCTATCTAATTTGAACACCCCTATTCTATCCATATTGTCAAATTGACATTATTATTTTTTACCAAACAGTCAAATTCTCCAAAAATTCTTATGTTTCTGTAACCCATTTTGTTTCCCCATCACGATTCTTTCTAGTTGCTGGCAGGTCAATTATTTTCTGTTAATTATAGTAATTATTTGGTTTTATTGTGGATATGAAAACAATATTTTGTCCATTCTGCTTTTTAGGGTGAGAAAATAGAGCACAATGCAGTTCAAAAGCATTGTCATGTGTCGGTTGTGGCATGGCATCCAACAAAACGTATTATAGCTGTAGGATGGGAAACCGGAGAAATTACTATCTGGAATGAACAAGATCATGAAGTCAGTGATGCCGTTCATATTCATAAAAAAGAAGTTTCAATATTACACTGGAGTTCTAATGGGAGCAGACTTTCTTCTGGTGATAAGGTGAGTTCATTAAATGTACAAGGTAGTGCTGGCATGATATATTATTGTAGAATCAATGTATTACAATTTGGCTTATTGTGTACACTATATCTGGGGGGTTGGGATGGCCTAGTGGTCTAGAGTGCTGCGCTTCGTTCTCTAGTTGGCCGGTCACCTCTGGCTTGCGGCTGTGGTTTCGAGCCCTGGTGTGAGCGTATGTGGCATGGAGATAGGGGCGCCTTTTCAACCTCGTGGGTTTCCTCCGGGCACTCTGGTTTCCTCCCACTGCTAAAGACCCCTATGCACAAACGAATTATTGAAATAAAATTGAACCATATGTTAGTCCCGAAATGACCTAGTTTGTGTTGAGTGGACATTAAACCCCATTTCTCTCTCTCTCTGTACACTATATCAAATCACTTCAAATTTTAATGAGAATTATTCTATAAATTTTTAACCGATTTTTGATGCAGAAATACTCCATTACACTGACCCCCCCCCCCCAAAACAGAATATATGAGTTGTACATACACTAAAGTACAAACATTAATCTAGTATCTAAGTATTTTGTTTGTTGAGTTTATGACCTGAATATATATATTGAGATTTTATGGTAATGGTTTAGGAAGTAGAGAGACATAAAAAGACATGTATATATACAAATGTTATGAAGACTAATGTACAATTTGTTGGATATACAATTACCAGATTTAATACTATGTAACATTCTGACAAAGGATATTCTTGTCATTATCAGTATCCTCTCGAAATGTTGCATTTGCGTAATAATTGTATGTCAATAAAATTGTCCCTTGTTTTGATATCTTCAATTACTAAATGGCTATCAAAGAAGTTATACATGTTGTAAACCCGTGTAAGCACATGTTATACATATACAGACAAATAAACACATTATATTATAAATACATGGAAAAGACACATGTATGGTGTAAACACAATATCTTGCCGTGTCTTATCAAATATGGCCTGCAGTCAAAATTTCGAAGTGGAAACCCAGTTTTCAACTCAAATGTTAAAGAAGTAAAAAAAATCTGTACAAGTGACGAAAAGCCTTCCCAGATACCTCTCAGTCAAAGTGAATCCACAGTTGTTAGTTACTTGAGATCACCACTAGATCTGCTCAGAAAGGCTCATTATCAATCAAGTGGTATATATAGTTTAAATGATATTTATATTTTATAGGGTGGTGTATTACATGTGTGGAAATCTGACAGTAAAGGAAGATTACAACAAAATCCAATGTGTCAACATCATATACAGGAACCATTAACAGCTATATTATACCGACCACCTACAAATGGTGGTGATCCATCAGCGTTAGTATATAGTTATAATTATATTCATAATATTATAAAAAATATCAATAAGGCTGTCTGTCATGTATAAAATCCAACATGAATCAGACTTTCAGATTAGGTGTGCAAAAAATCATATTGGTTTAAAATTTACCCAAATCATTCAATCCCCATGGAAGTTATGTCTTTCTGAATTGTCTATTGCTGTCATCTTGTTTTCTCTAAGATTGTTAACTGCCGCCATAACAATATTTCATTTCCATCTACAGTCACCAAGCACAAGATGTTTTGATATAGATTGCCTTCTCAACCTCGTGGGTTTCCTCCGAGCACTCTGGTTTCCTCCCACTGCTAAAGACCCCTACGCGCAAGCGAATTATTGAAATGAAATTAAAACCATATGTTAGTCCCAAAATGACCTAGTTTGTGTTGGGTGTACGTTAAACCCCATTTCTCTCTCTCTCTTGATATAGATTACTATCCTAGACAACACATTTAAATCCATATTTTTGTCAAATTCCAATTAGGAAAAAGATATTAGACATCTTGTGCATTATGCTTTAAGATGGCTATTTTTTTTATTTTAGTGATATAAGTTCATTAGCTAGAGCTGCTGTCAGTGGTGATGAGTCAGCCTTGGATATGTTTAATTGGAAAAGAAGTAAAAACTCTAAATTGCCGTCCTTTGGGCCCTCAGAATCTCTCGCTTTCTTTGTTGGAGGTGGAAATGGTAAGTATCTTTCAGAAGGAATGATGGTGGATTTGGGCATAATGAGCTTGGTAACTTTTGATTAATTTCATACAATGTCTTACCTACTTTATAATTTATACAGTAAATATTATTGCCAGGACAATAGAAAACTATCACTTCTTGTTTTATTGTATTGTTTTTGTACAATGTCATTGTACATTCAGTTTCAACTCTACCTGCTGTGTAGCAAAAGAAAACATCCATAGATTATAAAATTATTCACTTAAAAACAAAGACATCTTTCTCTAGCCCAGACATTGTGGTAAAATTACATCAGACAATTTATCAATAACAAATTCAGCAGAAAGTGTTGCATATCAACACTAAATACTTATCTTGTGACTGTCATGTGAAAATTTTCATATATCAAAAGAAGTTGTTATATGAATCTGAATGTTTTGATTATATTGTAGGTGGAGTATATTATGTAAATGAAAATGGTCAGTGTACCCAGTCTTTCTGTCTAGATGCTAGTATAAAGAAATTATTATTCTATGAAGAAAGAAGTATATTAGTTACTGTAACAAGTCAATTACAGATGACACAACATGCTGTCTTACCTGATGGTGGAACGCAAGAGGTTTTAAAAGTGAGTTATTTTTCATTTACATTATAACTTTGGCATCTCAAAACTAGACTGTTTACCCCATTGCATACTCTTTTAAGAACACCAGATTCAGTTATTGTAGTTTAAGGCGCTTGAACAACCATATGTAGATTGAGGCTATAAATCGCTCCCTAGAATATTTCATCTTTTTGGCACTGAAAGTCACTTTGTACTGTATTTTAGTACCATCAAAGAAAAATGAGAATTTTGTGTGACAAGGATCATCAGTTCCTTGTATTGTGATTTTACTCACACCACATCAACAACAAAGTGTAACAAAAATTCAATTCCATGTCATTGTATGAATTCAGGAAGCTCTGGACCACCTTAGTCTTTACCAATTTTGTGAATGTTGTCAGTCCATGCTCTTGATTGGTATTCTTACATGTACGTGAAATTGATTATTATGGTTATTGTTTCAGGCTAAACTAAGTGGTAGAAGTGTTGATGATTTATTTATATTATGGGCTGGTAAAGGTTTACTAGCTACAGCTTCAGGTGAAATGGTTGTCAGGTAATACCATAATATACATAATAATCATAATATTGTAACTTTTTATCAATTTTCATTCATATCTACATTGAATTGCTTTATTACTGTTATTGCTCCTTTTTACACGAAGCTGAAATTAAGAATGTTTTATTTCAGGATGTGGGATTTAGCTAGTGAAGATAATTATGTTTTAAATCTAGATTCTAGCAACAGTTACGATGCTAATGAAACTATTATCTGTATCAGTTATTGTCATCAAAAAGGTAAACAAAATATTATAAAAATAGAATATTTAAAACTCAAGTCAGTGACAATTCATGGTGTCTAATCAGAATATGATGATGTACAGTTTTATTTTTAGAGCAGAACAATGGGACGTTAAACCCCATTTGATTTCATTTACAATTTTAATTGGGTGATTCTACTACAAAAAATGTAGAGAGTTGGATAGAAACTGTCATTTTGACCTAACAATTCAGCAATTGCTTGTGCGTAGGGGGGCTATAGGAGTATAATAAAACATACTAGTTTGCGCAGTCGAACTTATACCATGTCACACACAAGTTTGGAATCGAATTATCGAAACCATGCCACTTGACTCCGGGACAAAACCCAGCCCCTGTCATTTAATTGTAATGATATCCAAAGTATGAATGTGATAGAATTTGTGTTTATTTATTCAGGTACTTTGGCTGGTGGTACAAATATGGGTAACATAGCATTGTGGAAATATTCTCCTAGTCTAGGTAAAGAAGGTGATGCGGAGAGTATGTGGAAATTACAATCTCCACCTGTTGTTGATGGTCAAATTACTCAAGTACAGGTTAGACACTTTATTTATCAGATTTTTTTTCACCAATTGAAATTTTCTTTATAAGAATTGTCTTCACCATTTAATAATTTCTTTATAAGAATTATCTCATTTAATACTTTATTTATAAGAATTATCTCATTTAATACTTTATTTATAAGAATTTTTCATTTGATACTTTATTTATAAGAATTATCTCATTTAATACTTTATTTATAAGAATTATTTCATTTGATACTTTATGTGTAAGAATTATCTTCACCGTATGAATTTATTGTATAAAACCTGTATTTGACAAAGTATTTATTTTACAGTGGGCTCCTAATAAAGGTTTTATAGCTGTCAATACTGTTGCTAATGTGTTTATGCTCAGTGAACAAGTCATGAGTGCTAGTTTTAGAGATGAGGTGAGTGTATATCATACACAAAGTTTAAAGAATTATTTGTGTAGGATAAGTTGTTACCTGTTGGGAGTTCAACTCTATATGTGACAATTGATGATAGATAAATGTTTCAAAACCCAACATGTTAGTGTGTCACTTACAGTTCATATCAGTCCTATGTAAAGATATGCAGTAACAAATATATATGTTCATATGTGGTAACAGTACTAGTACCTTGATCGGTTGACATCTGCTACCACAATAGTGGTGATGCAGACAAATTTGTTTATATAATTTACTCACTTTATATATCAAAGGATCTGTTAAAAAGTTTAGTCAACAACACAAACCATCAAGATCTTTGTTACATGAAATTACTCTCTTAAAAAACATTATTGGTAATGAATGGCTGATGTGCATTAGTCTACATTCAGTGTTGCCTGTAAATTTCTATTCATTTAAATTATGAATTTATTATTTCAGACAGCAGTGGTACAATATGGTCCAAGTTCTTTAGCTATAGAAATATTTTCTACTGGTAATAACCATGATATAAAAGTTGATATACAGATTAAAGGAGCTTACACCACCAAGGTACATTAAACCTTTGTATTAACAAAAATGGCATATTAAAGCATTTCTTCATTTTTACTTTCATTTTCTTCACAAATATATTTGTGTACACTGTTTTATTGTGTTATTATTTGGTTATATTTGTTAGGATGCCTTAGCTATATGGAATGGAAAGAGAGTAATAATATATGAATATGCTGCAGATAGATCAGTTATACGAGCAACAGGTAAGAGAATATATGTTGATTTGATTAAGTATACTAGGAATGATAATAGATCTGAGTAATGATAACATTTTATCGTACACTGCCCCAATAGTTGAATATTTGTCGTTTATTTCAACAGGATCGTTTGTAACCGAGACGATGGTGATTTGTTTGTATGAACAAAATGTCTACACTATAGAACAAAATAAAGTACAAGTACGAACCTTTCAGGTCAGTATTATTAAATTAACTTTCAAATTAATAATATTTATACTGGCATAGTGAAATCAGACTTTTTGAATATAATTACGAAAAAATACGAAAACACATACTTATGGAAGACCAGTTACTAAAATATTTTGCCGCTGTTTTGTAGAATATTTTTCAATGTTGAGAAAATATTCTTCGAATGTGCAAGCAAATTATTGAAGTAAAATTGAACCATATGTTAGTCCTGAAATGACCTTGTTTGAGTTGAGGAGACCTTAAGCTCTCTCTTTCTCTATCAGATCTAATAATTTCATTCATTATTTGTTTTCCGATGATTTAGGGTAAAGTTATAAGGATAGATTTCTATATTACAGGGTACAGTAAAACAAGTGTTAAGTTTTATAGATACGGAAGGTGTACCAATATGTTTAGATATCTGTGGTAATTATTTAGTGGTAGCTACAGATGTTGGTGTAGTTAGAGTATATGATTTATCAAGAAGGTAAGAGTTAGGCCTTCAAGAGCCAATGATTATTTTTTATTAATTCTGACTGTACCAGGAGCCGCGGTGGCTTAGACATTGACTTGCTAACCTGGCGGTTCTGTGTTTGATTCCTGTGTGTGCAGGAAAAGGTTTTCTCTGGGTTTTTCCGACGTGGATCCTCTTTGACAAGAGGACCTGGCAATGGACACCTTATAACTGTTCAGATGAGAAACAAGGTCCCATTCAACATATGGTGTGCATGTAAAAGAACTCTTGGCGGTTGGAATACAAGATAAGAGTAGGCCATAGCACCATTGTCTAGGCAAAATTTCCCTCATCGCTCACTGTATAGCAAATGTCTGTATTATTATCCCAGTCATTCTTTCATACTTACTTGGACCGTCATTCATTACTATCATGTTTATTTTATTATTAGAGGTTTTTGGCTAATAGACTGGTATGTTTCGTGTCTAATCTGTCATTAATGCATGTCGGGTTCTACCCAACGTCGTGAGTTTTTCTTGTCTCCACAAGAAAATTGTGTAGGCAAGAGGAATGTTGAAATGAAATTAACCATGTGTTAGTTCTATTTTCTAGCTTGTAATATTTATTTTTTCAGGGAAGCTAAGGCTCACAGTAATGCGAAAGCTTTAGCTGATCTTATACCAGGTTTTGGTTCTGTAATATCAGCTAAATGTAATTGTACTGGTAATAGAGTTAGTGTTTTAGTTCAAAAAGGAGTAAGTACAAATTTAATCACAGCAATAATTAGTAGTAATTCAAAACACTTAGTTAGAATTCCCCCATCTATAACGCTGGATTAAGAACTTCCTGCACAAAATGGTGTTTGAAATGTTAACATCAGTACAAAGACTTTTAACCTTTAAGTTTTTATTTACAGGTAGATAATTCTGTAGATCCAAAGTTATATTTCTGGGATGTAGAAACCGATTCCGTCCAGTATTTTAATTTTGAGTCTGGACGAGGTGAACAAGATGATTATTTAGACCCCAAAAATGGAGAGGAATTAGATGAGGATATAAATGATGCTGAAAGGTAATTTGATCAGTGTAATTATTTCAATATAACGACTTCAACAATCATATCAAATTTATTTCAAAAATTGGCTTTAATTAAGGCACAATAACCCAGATAATTGTCTATTTATCTCAATAGTTAAAATTATGTTTTATTGTAATTGTTAAGGCATGTTATTATGTAATTGAAGAAATAAAATTCATGAAGAATTGACTGTGACCGTTTTAGACACATTATTAAAAATGGTGGTGTGAAATCAATATAAACTTGAAATTGATCAGTAAAAATGATCAATATAAATATTTTTGGGTCCAAATGTTTTTTTTTTCCCTTTGTTAATAACATCTTAATGGGTATGGTGTTAAACTCTATTCTTAAATCATGACTTTTAGATGTTTTAGCATCAGATGTTAACTAGTAAAGTTTTTGTATTTAAAAAATGTAATCTTTACTAGTAAACATCTAATGCTTAAATTAAGATAAAGCATGATAATGTTTTTGTTTCAGGGGTAAAAATCAAGCATCTAAAGACATTGCTGGTCGTTATCCTATTTCACATTACTGGGATATGATGGAACCTAAACTACTTGTATGTGAAGCTAAATATGTTCCTGTTAAAATCACTAAAGACAGTAGTTTATTTAAAAGATCAGTATCACTTAATAAATCTGACGATGACTGTCCCGTAAGTTTTTTTTATTAATTTATATTTATAAATTAAACAGTTAGGATGAGTATCAACTTATATAATAATACTTACATTTTTATGAGCAATTTTATATATTGATAAATAGAAATTTTTATTCCAGTAGTGTTGTAAGTTGATATCCAGGATGCATGATCATGCTAAAGATTGAACCAATTCCTAGATCTTAACCATTGCACATTATTTTTGGGTAGTGTTTTTGTTTTCATGTTAAGATTTATGCCATAATAAACTGATTTTGTCTTGTTATTAACAGGTAGAGAAGATGATTGTGTCATTATTTTGTACACCAGAGAATGGTTTGTTAATACAAGACAGTTTCCCTCTAAGTTTACAGCATAATTCTCTCATCGGTATAGAGGTCCCTCATCTTTACTTTGTTAAAAACGTAAGTTTAACTTTATTCCTCTGAAGGTAACCTCAACTGACAGACTTAGTTATGTGTAACAACTCAAGATAAAAAAAAGGTGTAAAAAAATAACTCCAGTAGTTGTTTAGTTGTGATTATTGTCAAGCACAAGGCAGACTATTTCTACTCTTTTTTTCTGATTTCAGCCTGAAACATTAGATGATGAAAATCAACAGTCTGATAATGGTGATGGAGACATGCCTATTTATCCTAAATTAGTAGCTCGACGTATCATGAGAGATTTTGTTGGTTTAGAATCAAGTGATAAATCAACTAGAGATGCCATGATGAACTTCAGTTATTATTTAACTATAGGCAATATGGATGAAGCTTTTAAAGCTATTAAACTTATCAAGAGGTAGGTTTGGTATTATATCACCTAAATAAGACACCTTTTCAATCCATAACAGTTTCTGAATGTTTGTTAATACTTTCTATTTAATTGAGTTATATAATATGACAAGTACCAAAATACATGCCAATTAAAGAATCTGAGAGTCTGGGATCCCTTGCAAGCTACAATGTGGTAGAAGTTGATCCTCTAATAAGAATATAGTTTAGTTTTTAGAAAAGATATGATAAATTGAAATTTCAATGTAAACAAACCTAAAGCCCTTTTTATGATCCAACTAAATCCAAGCTAGGAGTTAATGAAGTGTTGATATTTTGATTGTTTTCTTAATTAAATATTAATTATTCTGAGTACATATTCACATGGATAAAGCAGTGAGAAATTGGATATTTTCAAAAACATGCTTATCATGCACAGTTACTTTAACGATTATGACCTAAATTATAAGATTGTTGGTATATTCTTTGTTACAGTGAATCTGTGTGGGAAAATATGGCTAAGATGTGTGTTAAGAGCAGACGGTTAGATGTGGCAACTGTTTGTTTGGGTAATATGGGAAATGCTAGAGGTGCAAAAGCTTTAAGAGAATCTGCTAAAGAACCAGAGTTAGATGCTAGAGTTGCTGTATTAGCTATTCAGCTGGGACTCTATGTTAGTATATTTATTTAGCTTTGTCAAAAGATTCAATATAAGTGAAAGATATATGATTTTTTTTTTTAAATTTCTTAATTAATTTGTGCTATCTCAAACTGATGTATCAGTTTATATTACTTGTTTTTTTGATGATTACTTGTTTGTAACTACGAAGGGTATTGCCAGAAGTAGTATATATGAAGTTTATCTAAGCAATGATTGGTTATTTGTAGGAGGATGCTGAAAGGCTACTTAAAAACTGTAAGCGATATGATCTTCTCAATGAGTTTTATCAAAATAGTGGGCAGTGGGAGAAAGCTCAAGAAACAGCTGAAAAATATGACAGAATACATCTACGTACAACCAACTATAATTATGCTAAACATTTAGAAGATATTGGTGAAACAGCACTAGCTGTACAAAAGTAAGTTTATTTGTATTATGTGACAAATCGTTTTCAGTCGGTTTCATGAAACCATATTTGTTTGGTCAGATATGACTGATAGACTTTAAGTAATTGAGTTTAATATAATTTTAATTGTTTACATCTTTGTTTAACTAGTTATGAGAAGTCTGGTACACAGAGATTTGAAGTACCAAGAATGTTTGGTGATGATCCTGATATATTAGAACAATATATCATTAACAGTAAAGACAAGTAGGTTTCTTTATGTCTATATTTTCACAGGGCCTGTGTCTATTGATTAGGTCATCTGCTATGTCCATCTTTCGAATCCTGGTGTTAGCGAAATAGAAACAACCATCCAGTTCTGAAAACATCAATTTCAATGACCTTATTTTAGAAAGTTCTTATCCCCTGTTTTGCATACATAATAAAGTAATATATTTAGAATGTCTGATATCACTTCTTATTCCAGGATTTCATTTAGCAAACCGATTGTGGTCAAGTGTTAAAATGAAGAAAATGTTCATTCTTTTTTTTAACTTTTACTTAATTCTGTCATTATGTTTAGTTAATTGATAAAAATTAAGCTTTATCATATTTTTAGAATGAATCATAAAAGATTGTCACTGATTTATACATGTATTATATTATTATAAAGAGATCATATTGTTAAATAATATTCTTTATTTCTACTTACAGAAAATTAAGGAAATGGTGGGCACAGTATTTAGAGAGTACATCAGATATGAAAACAGCTTTACAATTTTATGAATCAGCACAAGATTATTTCTCAGTTGTTCGTGTTTATTGTTATTGTGAAGAAATGGCGAAGGTAAAATACCTAAACCAATAATTGATAATGTGGTAACATAGTTCTAGCCACATAAAACAAGAAATTAAGAAATGGGTTGAGTGGCAAACAACCTTCCCAGATTTCTTTCTGTAACTTGCAAGCAACTAGTTTCTTTCTAATTTGAACTCTTCACTTTATATGATCTTGAAAAATCCTTGAATTTCAGTATCATACTTAAAAATCTAGAAAGTTCTTCACTTTAACATTAATCTGTTGTACTATTTCATATCTAGCCTAGTGCTAATGAAAGAAATTGTCTTTAGATGATATTTTAAATATGGCTATGAACCATATAGACAAGGTTGTTTTGTCTATTTATAGGCAGCTGAGATATGTAATGAGACCGGGGATGCAGCAGCTTGCTATTATTTAGCTAGGCAATATGAAAACCAGGGACAGATTAAAGAAGCTATACATTTCTTTAGTCGAGCTAAAGCTTTTGGTAGTGCTATTCGTTTATGTAAGGTTAGTAAGATGTTTATTAGAGTAGCCATTTTCATTTGTGTCAGAAAAGTAGGACATTTTAATGTCATTTCATTTATCAGTATTTTCAATTGTTCACTGTATGAACATGTAAATTAAATAAGTAGTATTGGATGTTCTGAATAAGTATGAATACTCTGCATTGCTAATGACACCTACTACTACTGAAGATGTTGATTTGAAATGCCACCAGTTAGATCTACAAGACCTTAACATACCCTGTATCACCTGAAGTTGATTATATTTTTATTATAGGAACATGATATAGAAGATCAGTTATTAAATCTAGCGTTATTAGGTCGACCAGAAGATATGATGGAAGCTGCTAGATATTATGAACAGAAACCAGGATCTCAAGATAAAGCTGTCATGTTATATCACAAGGTATCAAAATCATCTATTTCAAACTTTACAACTCAAACAATAAAAGTTACTAACTTTCAGATCCGTAAACATAAATGTATAACAAGCCGTGGTATATTAATATTCTAATTGTTCATTTGGCAGGTGAACTGTGATCACAGGCTGTCATTTTGACAGTTGATCCTTCAATTCTTTTTTTCTGGCTTGATGTAGTATTGTTATCTTCTTTTTTATATGACCATATTGAACTTTTAATTTATATTCATAGGCAGGTAACTTTTCTAAAGCTACAGATTTGGCATTTAAAAATAAAGAGTTTGGTGCATTACAACATATATCAGGTGATTTAGATGACCGAGCTGATCCTGAATTATTACGACGTTGTGGTGATTTCTTCTTGGAGAATGGCCAGTATGATAAAGCTGTTGATCTTCTTGCTCTTGCTAAAAAGGTAAACATTTAAATTTAGTTCCAAATCATCAATGATTTATGGTTTCACATGTTGTTTTATCTTGTTGACTGAAGTATATTATGTTCTCGTTTTATTCACTCAAAATAAATTTGAGTTGATGACATTTTCATAAACAATCATTTGTTTTTGTCAGTATTGGGATGCTTTAAAGATCTGTATGGAGAAACATGTAGAAATGACAGAAGAATTATGTGAGAAATTGAGTCCAGAGAAAGATGAAAATGAGAATAATCCACAAGAAAGATTAAAAATATTAGAAGCTGTAGCAGAAGTTTGTATGCATCAAGGACAGTACCATATAGCAACCAAAAAATATACACAAGCTGGCAATAAACTAAAGGTAATATCCTCATCTTAATATAGTGTGTAAATTTCACCACTTAATTAGTATAAAAGATGCAATAGTCCCCACTGAACAGAAGTACAGAAAAAAGGGATGACGTTTCAGGTCCCATGACCCTTTTGGAAATGCAATGTAAGAATTAAATTGCTGCTTATTTCTACATAGCTCTGTTTGTAAGTCTGTTAAGCAGAGTCTATTAGAACTTCTATGCACATTTACTCTCTCCAGCTATACAGATCTACGAGCTTGTTTAGTCTCTACAATTCTTTTATTGGGGTGTTGCACATCCACATCCACTCTAAACATCCGGTTTCCTCCCACTGCAAACAAATTATTAAAAAAGAATTATTTAAATGAATTTGAACCGTATGTTAGTCCTGAAATAGCCTAGTTTCTGGACGTCAAACTCCCCCTCCCCCCCCCCCACCTCTTAAAGTTACAGGTTAAAGTGTTAGTATGTTCAGTGGTTTATGTTAAATGATGGTTAAGGTGCATCTCACTGCATGTGCATTATACAAGTTTAATGAATATTTATGAGTCTGACAGTTTAGAAATTGCCTTATTATATTGTTACATACATATAACTGATACAAGATATTTCTGCCATTGTTTAACTGTGAGAGTGGCTTAATAAACACAATAATTATTTACCTTCAACAAGTAATATAAAATTCTTATTCAGAATATAGGGTGGCATTGAGAATTTTATTACCAGCCATTCACATTTCTACAAAATATTATCACAAATCTTCAGGTCATTGCTCCAGATGAACACAGTATTGACTCACTAAAATATATCTTGTATAATTTTTCGTTTTTAGTACAGTGTTATTTAATTGTGGGGTTTTTTTTCAGGCTATGAAAGCTTTATTAAAGTCTGGAGATACAGAAAAGATTGTATTTTTTGCTGGAGTTTCACGACAACGTGAAATCTATGTGATGGCTGCTAACTATCTACAGTCACTAGATTGGAGAAAAGATCCAGAGATCATGAAGAATATTATAGGTTTCTACAGCAAGGGAAGAGCATTAGATTCATTAGCTGGTTTCTATGATGCTTGTGCTCAGGTAAGTTAAGATGATAAATTCATAGACTGTTATGGGATACAATATAATATAGTGATTGTAAATAAATTTAAATTAAATGTAGCGTGTATAATAAAAGGCCAAGTTGGTCCCATTTTAATGGACACATGATCTGGTCTGTGAAGGAGAATTGGAAATTTATCCATTACCATAATATGTGCCTTATGACTATGGAAATGTGGTTGTATCTCTTTGTCGAATGAAAATGCTGTGGTAGATCGTCGGTTTTGGGGTTTACCCCAAATTTTTGTTCAACCACTGAGGACTACATTTATCATGTGATCTTTTGAAAATTAATATATTAGTGATTTTTTTTTTTAGCCTTTTTTTTTGTAGAGTCTTGTGAATGCTCTACTGACCAAAAGTCACTAGTCCATCTATTGGAAATTTAATGCATTGTTCAAATTAATGGAACCTATCTTTATTCACATATTAAAATTATATTTGATGTAAAAGGTTTTTAAGGTTAAATACAGTGTGAGTCTTCAACTTATACAATTTGATTAATAATATGGGTATTATTAATGATAAGAATTCCTTTAACAGAAGTTGTATGTATATTAACAGGTAGAAATAGATGAATATCAGAATTATGATAAAGCTTTAGGAGCTCTAGGTGAAGCATATAAATGTATGAGTAAAGCTAAATTAGCTGATGAGAGTTTACAAGAAGAACGAATGGCACAGATTAAACATAAAATAACTGTCATAAAGAAATTTGTACTAGCTAGAAAGTATGTATCTAAAAAGTACATTTCTATGAAATTTTCCTTATATAAATTATTTCAAATTGAAAATCGGTAGGTAAACTTGTATAAAACATTGTAAATAAATTTGGTCATACAAAATGCAGTAAAGGTGCAAATAATGAGATTTGATTGTAGTTTACGTGGAAAAAGGTCCTGCTTGTAACAAACAAAAGAAAAGTAATTATATCTCTGTGAATGTTTAGCATAGCAATTACAAGAAAGAAACTGATGTACTGTATACATGTATAAATTATATTACAGAGCATATGAAGATGATCCAGAAGATGCTATAAAACAATGTCAAGTAATATTAGCAGAAACTGATCAAGAAGGTTCTTTAAGATTAGGAGATGTATATGGTTTTATGATTGAACATTATGCTAAAAAAGAAAGGTGGAAGGCTGTAAGTTTCATATACTAATATCATACTGATTAAAAAGTGTTTTGGGTTTTTTTTAAATAACTTTTCAGTACTTTTTGTGCTTGTATAGAGATGTGTACAATTCCAAGATTTAATTTTAATTAGCTTTTTTCTGAAGAACAGTGTCTAGTCATTCGGATTGCACAGAAAACAACAGTCCCATGTTCACATTAGCATGCACATAAAAGAATCCTTTTAATTCGAATCTAATTTTCATCACAGCACACAGCATGAGAAATTCCCGTCTTCATTAGCCTAGTTGGTACAGAACAGTAGGATGTTAAAATTGTGGAGTTTATACCTTGTTTTATTCCCTACCACTGTATAAATCTTGTATATAGTCAATATGAATTATATTCTTCAGGCTTACTCTACATTAGAAGAACTGAAGAGTAAGATGCCTGTAGTCAATCCTGCCTATTATGTGGAGATGAAAACCATTGAGGCAATTCATCGAGCCTTAGACATTCCTCTTAGTCGCACCATTAATACAGACAGACTGAATGGATTCCGCAAATCTCCTGAAGAAGAAGATGGGGAGATTTTGGACGAAGAAGTAGCAGAAGAATTAGTGAATGGAGTGTGATAATATATTTATCTGTGATCTTCAATTTATTCCAATATTTATAACTTCATCATTCGAAAATTTCATTAATAGTCTTATTGTTCAATTGATTAAGAAAGATATAAATCTGTCATACATACATGTTCATTCCAATCACAATTGTGGTGTCATTTCCTAAGATAAAATATTTATAGTTAACAACCATTTCACATGCTGTAGGTGACCAATTTTTTCTTGTTATATTTTTCAGTCTAACACAAGACCTAATTTGTGTTGTTTTATTATCAAGTTAAATAGTTTAGCTAGATTTTTTTCTGCAGTGTCTGATTAATGTAACTGGGGGGAGATATTGGTGAAACATGCAGACTTGAGCATGGTTATTATTAAGCATTAAATGATAAAATTAATAGCTACCGGAATCACTTAATCGTTGAGCCAAATTATAGATCAAGTTTTTTAAAATAAATTTATTACAATGTTAATAATTTATAGATTTAAATAGGTTTAGTTATTGCAACATTTAGCTTCTTCATTTAGGTTGTTGAGGTATAAAAATTTACCTTGCAAAATAGATGTATGTAAAATATTTATTTCCAATTTATCTGTTGTATAATATTTTATTTATTGTGTTTTATTTATTGTTAGTTTGAAAACATACCACAGTCATAAATGTCTCCGTCCATTACAAGATATATATTAATTTTAGATGAAGTTTATTCAATATGGAAAAACCAAATATATTTTATATTTTACAATAAGAATCTCTTAATTAAATTCCAGCCATATATTCTCATATCAAAATTTTTTAAAAATTATTAAGAACAGAATCAGACACATGTTCAATAATTTTTCATTATATAAATATATATTATTCAGTTTACATTATATCAAATTGTAGAATAAAAAATGAAAATATATTAAATTTATAAATTGTTGTAAGGTGTATAATAGCATTATTATCTGTCCTCATATATCTTGCCTATCACAGTACACATATTTTCGTATTTATATGTATGAAAACGAAGTGTGTGTATATTTAATAATAGAAATAATAATAATATTTTAGGAATACAGGATTTCACTGGTTGTGAGCTTTACTCTGTCAGAATTTAGCTCAAGGCCTTGGAAGTGGTAGTAATATCCTAATTCTTACCTAGATTTATATAAAGCTGCCTGGTTTATAAAATTTATGTCAATTTTGCAAATGCTGAAGAACATAAAATGCTAGAGAAATATTGTAAAATTTAAAAAATGAAAATTAATCTGTACAAAAGTAACTCCACAATTTAAGAAAATACTTACATGTACAGATTACTTAACAATACCAAAGTAATTGACTTTTATACGTGCTTTAGAGAGTTGAAGATTATTGTATAATTTATGCAACTGTTTGTTGTGCCTTTTATATTTTAATGTTGTGGAGTTAAATAAATTCTGTCTTGGTTTCCAATACTTGTACTTAAAGAAATGAGAATAATAATCATCAGCCGTCCTATTATAGCTCTGTTATTATATTTTGTGTATAATAGTTGTATTGTTGTATTTATCATTGTTTATTTATGATATCATTATCATTTTTATTGTATAGAAATAAATTACCAATATTGTAGGTGAACAAAATTGTATTATGTAAAACAAAGAATAAGAATTAGAGGAGAAACCATTTGAAGACTCATCTTTTGATGTGTTTAAAAGAAAACAATTATGTTACCCTTTGCACTCATTACACTAGACTGGGTATTAAATAGTTAATATCAGTATTTGAGTTATTGTGATAGCCGTGACAATAACCTTTAATATTGTCACCTAATGTTTCCTTTCTGAAATATTGATGTTTTAGTGGGGACTGATATGTTAGAAAAATATATAGTTTAGAACTGAAAGTGACAAATAATAGTATGCCCATTAAGTCAAATAAAAGGTCATGTTACCATGGCAAACATGTTAAGTTGGATGTCTTTCAAATCAAATACTGTAAAAAATGATCCAATTATTAGTAAATACAAATCCTATAAATATGAGATAAAAAGATTTTTAGTATAAATCACGATTCAGTTTTGACTATGTAACAATTTTGTTGCCATAGCAACCATATTAAATGAAATATATTTTTTGTGATAAATGAAAACGATTCAGTATACATGTATTGTATGTGCAGGAGAACCACACTACGTACAAACAAACCTAACATGGAAACCGTACTCAAATTAATCTTTTACTAAAATAAATATCTTTGCTAAATGTATAAATTTTCTATATAAAATTAATTGTATTAAACAATTAATATAAAATTAATTTTATTATAAATCAAATTTATATTTAGAAATCTGCAATTCATATTAATCTCATTAAATTAACATTAAAGATATTGTTTTTAATAAATGTAACAAATCCTAAATAATATTGCATTAGATATTTCCATTTGATCAATTTGTAAAATGAATTTAATCAAAATTAGTGAAAAGTGTGATAAATAGTTTGATTTTGACTATGTTTATGTTTACATAAACCCCATTTCTCCCTCTCTGTGGGGTCTCATGTGTCGGTGTCTCTGCAAGAAGAGTGTTTAAAAAAAGTCAGTTTTCTGACTACATGTATCTTAGTTGCTTCTACTTTTATAAATAATCTTGCAAAATTACTTTCAAACATTATGCAGATCAGCCAGAACAACAACTTCTTAGGACAATATCAGCAACATTAGAGTCAATCAATTGTAGTAGAAGTCCATTGTACTGAAGGCACAAATATAATTATTGTGCATAACAGCCATTTAATTCTGCGGCCCAAACCTGGCAAATGTACACCAACCATAAAAACAATCTGACTCCACTTAGTGGAGTCCACTTGGAATCTAAAAATAAATGTCTATGCATTTAAAGGTATTCTTAAAAGTTCAATGTACTAAAAACAGAACTAAGCCACCAGTGTATCAATATTTAGAAGATTTTATTATAGAAAATACTGATTACAATGATAAGATGATTGCTGTGATCTATTTACACATAATACTATATACTTTAAATACTAATACACAATCTGTAACAATAGATTACTCTAATATATACATCAACAAACTATTTACAGATAACAAATAACCCAATATCTTCATAATATATGCCATAATAAACAGTTTGGGCTAAGGCATTTACATACATATTTACACCAAGACACTATTAATTGCCCTTTTCTTGGACTAAATGCTGATAGCCCCGGTATGCACGGGAGCTGCCAAGAAGCTGAATTATTCTGTCTACCCTTTCCTTTCTATACTGACTAGGTTTACGACAAGAAATCGTAATATACTTGATCACTTTTTTGATTTCTTTTTCGTTGATAAGAATTATTCAAAAATCGTTATCTTAAGTATGAATTGTCGGTAGTTACGTAGATTAATATTACGACATTTTTATTTGACTTTTGACTATATTAGGTAATGGAAGGGTGTCAACCATGTCGTTGCAAGATAAATTATTTCTAATAATACTACAACACTTTTCGCGTAAAGAAATATGTCGACAATATGATCGTCCAATGCCCAATTCAGTTTCTGATGCTGTCGAGCTGACAAGGGGATATAACTGTCCTTGTTGTAAACGCCGATCATAGAAAGCCACACCCATATTTACACCATTTCTATAGAATGTCAATGTCCCTAAATAGGTATTCAGATGACAACCAATAATCGTTCCTTCATCATAGATTGGATCACAATATTTCCACGATTCACCATTATGATAAATACGACCTTTATACGATAAACCCCAACTCTCTTGATCGATTCCTATAACAACAAAAAAAAATCGTAATTAGACCCTCAGATCAAAATAATTAGAATCATGTGTTCCATTGGGATAATTTTGAAAGCTAAACTAATTATAAGCTGCCTTTAATCTAATACGGTAATCCATTGAAGCATTTTATAAACCCAATAATACGATGTCTGATTATTATGTTACACGACCATTATAGTTAAAAATAGTTTAGCAAGTATATAATTCGTATCCTAGATACAATTTTATGCTTGGAACATAATCAAATCCATAGATCGACTTTTTTTCTTGTTGGAACTAGTCTGTCGATAACGGAGTTTCACAAATTATGAAGTAAAAAACCAAACACTGACGAGATGCGCTGATTACGGTAGTGAATTAGTGATCTATACGCAATTAGAACCCTCAATGATGTTGTTGAATATATAAATTATACAAACCTATAAGATTGACATATTTGTAGTTGTTTGTTTGTAATGTAGCATTTTTTGTTCCAACCCCCATCATAACTGATGTTCCACAAGGGGGTTCTAAAAATACGATTTCCCAATAATGTTCGCCGTCATTTAAAGCTTTATTTCCTCTCACTCCTGCAATAGATTAAATATTAAATTTACTTCTATTATGATTTCTGCACCACAAGACACATCCTTTTTGGCCATAATCAATAATATATCTTAAAATATTGTGCGTTTTCTTTGAATTCGTCAAAAAATCGTTTAAATTAGTCCCTGAACTTTTCTTGCGCATAATTATGTAGTTACCGACTTAAAAACATCGACAGGTGTTACATGTAAAAATATTGACAACCAATGATGTTCCTTCCCTTGTACTGATACGACACATTACAGTCATAGCAAAAATACAAAATATAATATATTGTTATTTGCAATGGTTTCCAGCTGTCACCGCCGAACTCATACCGTGCTATTTATATTTCAATAATTTAATATTCACCTGCAGTTCCTGTGCTAAGATCCACCGGGTCTGTGTAGAAGTAGGCCGACTTTTTATCATTCGATAAATGCACATCGGAGGATTTATTTTGATTATCCCACACCCAGTTATTTGCATAAAATTCACTCAGTATGAGTTCCCGTTGGTGCTTGGAAAGTTCTGAGAAAACAATAAAAAAGTTCTTTTATTATTAAGCAATTATAAGCCTACAAATAAATAAATATAACAGACAAGAAATATTGAATAGCTGATTGGCAAATGGTCAATATATCTATATATTTATATATTTTTTTATATTTAATGAATTATGTGAAGGATTATATTTAATCTAGCCAGTAGCCGAGTGTTTTATGTCCTGTTTTACCTCAAATACTCTCTAATATATAAATTCTTGAATAATTGGGGGAACATATATTTTGCATTAAACTGTAATATTATATAGTATATAATAGACACACTTACCCATATGTTTTAACTTTTCTTTTCAAAATTATATTAGGTTGATCTGGAACAAACCGGTTATATCAGTGATAAAAAGGTTTTAAAAGTTGTCCTTGTTAAAGATTTTCGTAGTACATAATTTATCTATAGTCAAAACAAACATCTGTAAACCACGTGTGGAAATTGCGGCAGAATCACGTTTGATTTGATTAAAATCAAAGACGCAGAAACCAAACAGGCTAGAACTTGTATTACAGCGATTAAAACACTAACCGTATTTAAACTTAATCCGCGAGTACATGTAAAGCAAATGTCGGTCTGTTCCCCGACACGTAGTCGTAACAATTATTACCACCATATTAGGGAAATGCAAATTGGACAGCCTTCACTTATTTCCCAGGGACGAATGGCCTTGCTTCAAGTTCAAAGAAATGTTTATAACATTGCTAGCGTATCTTTGCACTTAGATTTTAAGAATCATATTCTTACAATCCGCATGCATAAAGATATCACTTTTCATTCCAAATTGTAAATCGTGCTTATGGTTGCCATATTGCAAGTAATTTGGAACAATATTGGATTACTATCGTTTATTTTTGATTTTTACGGGTTTGTTTATTTACAGTGCTTGGCGAGTTTTGTCTTACTCCCTTGTAAATGATAAATATTATATCACAAAACTCACGTCTATAAGGGCAACATTGTTATGAAAAGATTGTTCCAACAAACACTATAAATTTTCAAAAATAAACTGAACAAGAAATATTTGACTTATAAATTTGGTTTTAAAAGTATTAATTATAGTTGTTCTTGTATTATACTGTTGACAGCACACATTGGAACAGCGCCATTCACTGTAAGTCTAAACTGATTGGTTAAAAAATGTCACACACCCAAGAAAATCGGTCAATTTTTAGTCCTGTATTTCGGTACATATTTGATGAAATGAAATGGGATTAATATCCTGATGTTCGGCTTATTTGAATTTATTGGGGCTTTTTTCACCATCGACGTGAACTTTGAAGTTCAAATATATAAAGCAAGTTGGTTTCATTACTTAAGAATAAGATAGAGTTTTCAGATAAAAGTGGATCTCTTGAAATAAATGGTGGATCAATGCTTCCGAGAGATAACAGTGGGTGACGGGTCGGTGCGCGGTGCTTTACGTTAGCGCATGTGTAACATTTATTTTCAACTTCCGCTTCGATTTGTTATGATGGTGTTGGAAGTTCGAAAAATATTAATTTAATAATTCGACGCTTGGAAAGAAAGAAATTAGGATGATGGACTATGAAATCGAAGAGGATAAATTGTAAGTCCTTAGTGCACGAAGCTGTACTAACACCTGACTGCAAATTATTGGGTTATATTCATTTCAAAAATTGTCCAGGCTTCTCCAGTCCAAGGAAAATATTACATATGATATGACATATATTATCATTTTCATCACGTTTACTCTATATCATACATCTCTCGCCCAACGCCACAAATCGAAGATCCAACGTAGTTTCTCGAAATTTATTCACTAATAATCTAGATATCGAAATAAATCCGCATAAAAGTTTCTCATCTGTAGTTAAATTGACGCTCTGATGATTTAATTGTCTCCCGGTAAGAATCAATCACGTGATCCCAACTCACTGGTTCTGGTTGCATATCAACAGCTGTCGCTATATGAATTGAGTATTGACGTGTCAACAAATTGCCTATAATAGCAACATTTATACATGACCTTTATTTCCAGTCATTTTTACCTCGAAATCGGTCTACATGATATTGACATTTACATCAGTTTTGGACATGTTCATTGAGACATGGGCTTATTAAAAGCACAATAATTTATCATTAACTTTTAAGTTATGTTTTATACATTGAGTCTGCACTTGTTGAGTGTTAGATATTTAAAATATGAGTTCTGGATCTCAGGAATATTCACTTGTGCCAGAGAATGATATTGAGGATTATTTTATTGATAAAAATAAACACCTTCTTTTGCCATGGGAAGACCCCATGTGAGTATACTTAGAAAATAGTTATTTACATACCAAACTTATGATACAATCTATAATGCCAACAGTTTTCAGCACCGGTGTCACAGTTTCAGTTGGTCCCTGGTGTGTGTTTACCATTTAGCGCATGCGCAATTGTAGGAGTCAGCTTACACTATTATAGACACATTGTGCGTTGACTCCCCGTGATAGGATTACCCCTACGATTTTCTTGCGGCCAGATCGGTTTCTACTATTATCTACCAATATATAGTATTACTACTGACAGCAGTCAAGGATGTTGAGTTTCTACTGTTAGTTTATTTCAGTAAAAAGGAGAAATACAAATTGACGATCTTTATAATTCAGTAGGCTATAAAAATTGAATATTCCTGTCCACATGTGGAAAGAGAAAACAACTGCCACTTATATAAATGTAGAGTATGCAATGCATTGTGCATGCATGTTTGAATCCAAATTTACAAGGAGTATTTATTACCACATTCTTTTCTTTGTATGGATTGGGTGATTCATGTTCAAGAAATAGTGGTATTTTCAGATTTAGTTTCAGATGTAGATCACTAGTTACTATAATAGCGGAAGATATTGGCTTTCGGAGAGAGAGAGAGAAATATGGTTTAACGTCCACTCAACACAAACTTAGGTCACGAACGATAGAACAATCAATCTCAAGCCAATTAACTGAAATCCGTTGATCGTGTAACTACTGATCACTAAAAAAACAGCTAATTACGATAACAAGTATGTTTATTAATGACAAAACTCTAACTAAGAACATAACACTTTTTCCTGAAGTGCTCAGTTATTTGAGTTATGAGGAACCATCTCACAATGGCGGAAGTGGATAAAGCTGTGTTGCTAACACAAACATCAGTCTCGGACATGCACAAGTGCCCAGGAGCAAACACACACCAATGACCAACTGAAACTGTGACACCGGTACATAAGACTTTTGGCCATAGATGGGGGGGGGGCATGTTTAAATTAAGATAATTAAATCCGAACTAAATCATAATTCATGCAGCATAATGCAGTAATTACTGTCCACATGCAAATAGGTCAACTTACTTCAAATAAATTTTAAAACATTGATCTTTATAATTATAAGTATCAGTTTATTTCTGCTAATGATGGATGATAGGCTGTAAGATATATTTTATAAGAAGGCCTTTTTATACGCCCACATTGAAATGTGGTCGTATATTGTCGTCGCCCCCGTCCGTCCGTCCGTCGGTCCGTCGGTCCGTCCGTCCGTCCGTCGGTCCGGCGTCCACAATTGCTTGTGGACGCTCTAGAGGCTAAAGTTAATATCCGATTGACTTTAAATTTATACACAGTGTTTAAGGTCATGAGACGAAGAAGCCTATTGTTTTTCAGCGATTTCCGATAATAACTACCAGAGTTATGGCCCTTGATCACTTCAAAAAATCTTGTGGACGCTCTAGAGGCCAAAGTTAATATCCGATTGGCTTTAAATTTATACACAGTGTTTAAGGTCATGAGACGAAAAAGCCTATTGATTTTCATCGATTTCCGATAATTAGTGCCAGAGTTATGGCCCTTGATCACTTCAAAAAATCTTGTGGACGCTCTAGAGGCCAAAGTTAATATCCGATCGACTTTAAATTTATACACAGTGTTTAAGGTCATGAGACGAAGAAGCCTATTGATTTTCAGCGATTTCCGATAATTAGTGCCAGAGTTATGGTCCTTGATAACTTCAAAAAATCTTGTGGACGCTATAGAGGCCAAAGTTAATATCCGATTGTCTTTAAATTTATACACAGTGTTTAAGGTCATGAGACGAAGAAGCCTATTGATTTTCAGCGATTTCCGATAATTAGTGCCAGAGTTATGGCCCTTGATCACTTCAAAAAATCTTGTGGACGCTAAAGAGGCCAAAGTTAATATCCGATTGGCTTTAAATTTATACACAGTGTTTAAGGTCATGAGACGAAGAAGCCTATTGATTTTCAGCGATTTCCGATAAATAGTGCCAGAGTTATGGCCCTTGATCACTTCAAAAAATCTTGTGGACGCTTTAAAGGCCAAACTTATCATCTGATTGACTTCAGATTGATACACAGAGTTTAAGGTGTTGAAACGAACAAGTATATCGATTTTCAATGAATTTTGATAACTGAACACTACTACTACTACTACTTAGTGTTTAACGTCTGCTTCCACATAAGTGATATCGCAGACAACTTATAACTGAACAGCTAAATCCATGATTTTAAATGTTTCATGTATATATACTAATTCAATTGTTAGCGTGGGGTAAAACTTTATAAAAAGCAATCAAATTCTAATGATTTTCTGATAATTACATAATGAGTTGTTACTCTTAATCAGTTTTTAGAGTATTACAAATGTTTCATTACCGAAAAAAGTAAAAATATGCGACAACCCTTGTTGACTGCCCGGACGATTTAGCTGCTGTGGGCGTATGTTTCGTTGCCTGGCAACCTATCTTTGGTTATCATATCACTTGTGCAAGGCCATGCACTAGTTCAATATGCAATGTTTTGATTACCAATGTACTCTTTATAAAGTAAACCTGATCAGGGCCACTTGACTCTCAGACTACAAGTTGACAGATGCTGTACTTGAGGCAGTGTATGCTTAATGCGGCCTTTTGATCTTTGCCCATAGACTGATAGAGATCTTGTTTGTGGCAGTTTTATATTCAGCTTACCATTGCAGGAATATACAGTTGTATTGTCATTACACAGGCCCATCTACCCATCCACAACACTACTGAAAATCAGACTTGCCAATCAATTATGTGTAGTTGTTTTACTCATGACCATGAAAACCTAAAAGTCATTGTTTTAAAAGCTGCTGATGATTGTAATTGTTTTTTACTTTCACAAATAAATTATTAATTATCAGGATCGTCTTTTTAATTTTAAGACATACAAATGTACAAATTGTTTCTGTATATCTATGTATACCAATTACGTTTGGATGAAATAGATATTATGGTATATACATCCATATGCATGTAGTTGTTTTATCAATGCCTGTAATGTTTTTTATAGGGGTATGACAGTGACATCTGGTCATGTAAATTTAAAGAAAGATGGCCAAAACTTGATTGGTATTAGTATAGGGGGTGGTGCACCTCTGTGTCCTTGTCTCTATGTTGTACAAGTATTTGACAATACCCCAGCAGCTAAAGAAGGTTCTTTAGCAGCAGGAGATGAAATTGTTGGTGTAAATGGTCAATCAGTTAAAGGTAGAACCAAAGTAGAGGTGGCTAGAGCCATTCAGTCTATTAAGGTGAGAGTATGTATCAATTCATGGTACATGTATATAGTTGAAATAATTCTTATATATAAATTGACACTGATAATAGATAAAATATACTGTTAGTAATCCAGCATTTATTGATTTTCTCTGCATTTATTGAAGTAAATAGAACATGTTGAACTAGAATAATAATTGTTTGATGACTCATAGAGTTTGTATTGAATAAACCTATTCTGTCCAGTAACTATTATTAGCTAAAATGAGTATGTCAGAAATATAAATTATTACATGTATTGTACAGTTAATTGTCCCCCACCTTTTGAAGAGAGATGGGGACTATTAATTGGGTCTGTCCGTCACACTTTTTGAGACACAATAACTCTGCTTTTAAGTGAGCAGAATTTTCAAACTTGGTATAGGTGTTTATTAGGTGAATGCCTTGATGGAGTTTGAAGATGAGCATTTTCTGCTTAGGGTAAGCAGAGATTAGCAATTTTATTGGTTGATGCTTTGGGACATGATAACTTGGTGTATATAATTTCATTACATCAATACTCTGACTAATTTCGGTAATGAGCATTTTCTGACTGTCAAGGCAGAGTTATAAGCAATTTGATTGGTTGAGTCTTTGTAGTTCGACAACTTTGATTTTAATTTGAGAGGGAACATCAGCCTCACTGTTAGGTGTTTTCTCTATGTATAATTCTCTACTACATTTATTTTACAGAGTGAAGTAACAATAAACTATAATAAATTACATGCTGATCCACGACAAGGCAAATCACTTGATATAGGTAAATTAAACTCGCATATCCATTCCTCCTTTAAATTTCTATTATTTTTTTTTTTAAAGTAATATTTATGCCTTAATGATAACATTGTTTGTTTTTTTCAATCCATATAAATTACTTCCTGGGTTTCTATTTGGTTGTTAAATGTGGTGTGGTTCTCCTGTGCTTACTTATGTCGTTTAAATCAAGCGTTGAAATCAGTTGTAATCACCTATTCCATGTAGTACATGGAATAGGTGATTACAACTGATTCCATGTACTACGTGGAATAGGTGATTACAACTGAATTCAACAATTTTATTAAGTATTCCAGGGATACAAGTCATGTTTAGTCTGTCTAATTCAAATCCAGATCACATTTGTATTCACTTATTATTCCAAAACATTAAACTATCTATTTTAAACTGTTTCCAGTATTAAAGAAAATCAAACATAAAGTTGTGGAATCTATGAGTTCAAATACAGCAGATGCTTTAGGGTTGAGTAGAGCTATACTTTGTAATGGTAGGTACACACCCAGTTATTATAGAATTTATAAATTTAGTGTTTAACTATAATTTGTTGAAATAGTACAAGTAATTATGTGTGACAGGTGAATTAAATTTCTAGTAGTTCTAATTTCATGTTTTTCACAAATACACATGAAAATGGCTAAATGATATCAATACAACCACATTTGTAAAACTAAAACCAAGTCAAAAACTTTTTTTTAACCTATTTAAATTATTATCTCTTTCAGATGGTTTGTTAAAGAAATTAGAAGAATTAGAAGGCTGTGCTAATATGTACCAAGCCCTAATTGATCAAACTAAGAAATTATTACGTGCTACATTTGAACTGTCACAATCACATAAAGGTTAGTGTTTTTGTTCTTTTCTGGGAAATGAAGTGGGGTTTAACGTCTACTGCTCTACTTCGAAGTTGGCTAATGAAGACAGGCATACAGTGTACTATGAGGGAAATTTTGCCCAAGCAGTGGTGCTAAAACCTACTCTAATGTCAAATTTCATGCACCCCGATGTGTACACAAGACCTTGGTTTTCATACCATCCGAATGACTAAGACAGCTATCCTTGTCAGGCCCTCATCCTGCACCACTGACAACATGAAACCACACTGGAAAATTCCGAATAACTTTTTTTCTGGGAATATCAAGTTTATAGTTAATCTAACCTAGACAGGAAACATCTAACACAAATTTTTCTCTTAGCCTCTAAATCAATAATTTATATTTTATTAAAAGACGAAACCTATCCAACCACATGTAACCACTTTATCTTTTAATTTCAGCTTTTGGTGAAGTGTTCAATTGTATTGGTGTAAGAGAACCACAACCGGCTGCCAGTGAAGCATTTTCTATGTTTGGTGAAGCTCATAGAAGTATGGAGAAATTTGCAATCAAAATGTTAAAAACAGTAAAACCTGTAAGTGTTTCATCTATTTAATTTTTATATTGGATGGATTTATTTACACAACCTACTTTCAATTTTATTTCAAATTTAATACCTGCTGTATCTGGTATAATTTCATGGATTTAATTACACAACCTACTGTTAATTTTTATTTCAAAGGTAATTGCGTCAACAACATAACTTTTACTGATGACAAAAATCTTTGAGCAGTTACATTTTTATTTCAAATTTGAGAAAAACAAAAGGTTATTCGGATCTACTTAACTTTTTCTGGTGACATAAATCCTTTAGTGGTCCCATTTCAGGGAAAGATTAATCAACCTTTACTGGAATAACTTTATTATTCTATAGGTTTATCTGAAAATTTGTATGAAGATGATGATTTGAAATGAAATTAGGTTTTTATTTGATCTAATATTGCCATCTTTTATTTATTCTTTAGATGATCTCCGATTTGAATACATTTTTACATAAAGCTGTTCCAGACACAAGATTAACAGTTAAAAAATACTTAGATGCTAAATTTGAATATTTGGTGAGTTCTTACTTATTTATGTAACTGTATTTCCTGTTATGTAGCACCATGAGTCTTTTTGTCTGAACGTGGAGAACGTGCGTTGTCGGTCCGGTCGCCACATCCTACGTATGACTCATGCATCTTGTTTTTGCTACATATTACCGTTAGCCTTGTGATCGTCTAGGATTTATCTCTGATCATCTTTTCTTCTCCTTCACGTTGTGTTTACTTCTTACTGGTTTCTTAAGACGTTTGTCTTCTTCAGTTATAACAATGCAACAGTTATTTACTTTTTCAACATTTTGCAGTAATTGACTTGTCACATTTTGTTTTTAGTCATACTGTCTAAAAGTAAAAGAAATGGACGATGAAGAATATAGTTATGCTGCTTTACAAGAACCTTTATATAGAGTAGAAACAGGAAACTATGAATACAGGTTTGTCTTATAAATTATAATTCATAACTAATAACTTTTATTCATTTATTTTTTTGTAAATGTGTTGAAAAATGGATTTTGTGCCTTTTTTAAAACACTCAATTCTTATAAATCAACAGTAAAAATACACTAGTCTGAACAGATAATGTAAATTTTGTAGGTTAGTTCTAAGATGTCGACAAGAAGCTAGGACTAGATTTGCTAAGATGCGATCTGATGTTATGGTGAAAATGGAATTATTAGACCAAAAACATGGTAAGTAATTTTACTATATTCTGTACTTTCCTATATTTCTGATGCCGATGATAAGTATCTCATTGTGTTGAAAAATAAACAATTAGAATAAATATGTTGATTATATGCACATTTATTTTTTGAAAACCATCAAGCAGCTTATTTATACTGTGACAGAAAGTGTTTATTCTCAAATTTAGTCAATTAATGTAATGAAACTATACACCAAGTTTCATCACTCAGTTAAAATCTCAAAGTTATTAAGTCCCAAAGCATTGAACAATCAAATTGCTCATCTTTGTTAGTCTTTAGCAGAAAATGCTCATCATCAAGACTAATAAACACCTACACCAAGTTTGAACTTTTTAGCTCGATTAGAAGCTGAGTAATTATGTCCCAAATGGTCTGACTGACAAACCCATTTTAATAGTCATCTGCTTCTTGAAAAACAAATTTTTCTGGAAAGATTTTGTCCCCACATTTTTTAGATTATTCTATATTAATAAATATTTTGAATGGATATTTGTGTTTTTTGTTACATACAAATCTTTTAAAAAATTTGATTCTTCTTTTTAACAGTTCAAGACATCGTTTTTCAACTACAAAAATTTGTGTCGGCCATGTCCAAGTATCATAATGAGTGTCATGGTGTTATGAAAGAGGCTGTAGTATTTCCTATTGAAGTAGATCTGTCTCGTGGCACCTTCACATATGACACATCAAATCAATTTGATGAAGATGAAGATGAGGAGGAGGAGGAAGAAGATGATGACGAGACAGTTCGAGCTGTAACAGAAAGTGATAATACCATTACTGAATGTGGAGACCTAATCAATACTGATTAAACTTTTTTTTTCTGGTCTGTGAGACTGAAAACATTTTATTCACTCCATCATTCATTCGTATAAAAAAAACTGTTTATGTAATATAAGTATTATAATTTTTTTCTATCACCATTCAAAAAGATATCCAATTGATTATTCCAATTCAAAAAGATATCCATTTGATTATTCCAGTTCAAAGATATCTGATTGCTTATTTCTATTCAAAAGATATCTGTTTGATTATTTATTCCAATTCAGTAAGATATCTGAATCTCAGTAGTAAATGATATATCCTACAGTGGTATATAGAATATACCATATCTGATAAAGATGTTTAATAATATTATGTATGTTGTTATAAATTATTATATATTTGTTGAATTGTACTCTGTCCAGTGTACATGTACTTGTAGCTTGTGATAATATACATTCCTAAGTTGATGTTTTGATAAAGGTATTGAGTTCCATTAAAATGCTTTTGTCTTGACAGTTCTTGTCTGTGCAATAAAACTTTATGAAATATGTCTGGTTGTAGACTATATTAGTTTGGGGGGCATTATCCAACCAAACTTCTTGTCAGTGCAATAGAGGCAACAGTTTTTATTGGATTTTCGTTATTAAAGAGGTATTATGTATTGCTTAATGGTCGAGAGCGAGACATTAAGTAATATATTGTAACAACATGAGGGCTGTAGTCCTGAATGATTTTACAATATATTACGCAATGTCGTAAGCTAGAGACCATTAAACATCTTAAAATACTGACACTCCACACAAGATTTTACAGTGAAATACGTCACACTAGTATGAATAAAGTACTATTGGCAAGTTACCCGTACGATTATTTGAAATAATGTAACGCAAACATCAAAGGGCGACGTTACATCTGTATTTTAAGAGATTAGATAGAGAGTTGACTGTTCTCAGTCAAAATTGCTCCATTCTGAACCAAGATAATAGCTTTAGAATTTTATGCCTAGCCTTGATCATCATTACTAAAGTCGGTTTAGAATTTTATGCCTAGCCTTGATCATCATTACTAAAGTCGGTTTAATCATTAATGATCGTTGAACAGCAGATCAAATTTAAGTCCAGTGAGAATCCAACACAGAAGACATCAAGAGTTGATCATATCCAGAATGGTACAGATTCAGGGTCTTGAGTAGCCTAGTCTCTGCATGATGTCCAGACTCCAGATCCTATGGAGGAAATCTTTTAAGGCAGATTTTCATTAGATTCTGGAGAGATTACCATCTCAGTTCCTAGACCATTTGATGTAGTAGTTTGTATCTGCAGACTCAGCGTGGCTAGAATTTGAGAGAATGACTATTATGTATTGTAAAATATGTAAGCAGCTATGATATGTAAAAACGAGCTGTTGCATTGTTATACCTGGTAAGACAAACATCTTAAACTTACTACTTGAATAGTAAAAAGGAATTACACAACACAAGATGAACCAGAGATGATCACAAGATGAACAAGGGATTTTCCAAAATATATAGCAGAGACGAGCGAGTATGCATCACATGGTGGGTGTGGGGAGTTTCCCAGCATATTTTCCTCATCTTACCAGCGATTGCATAAAACTAGGTAGATTGTTACACAAGCAAAGAAGGTAATATCCGATTGATTTCAAATTTATCCACAGTATTTAAGGTCACAAGACAGACAAGCCTATTGATTTTCACCAATTTCTGATAATCACTGCCACAATTATGGCCCCAAATTCTACACCTCGATGTTGATAAAGTTCAAAATGATAAAGAGTTTGAAATTCGTAAAAAAATTGACCTGAACTGCCCGCTCCTTTATGCAAATGGTGTAAAAGTATGCGACACCACATTTGTGGTCCCGCTTGGTCACAATTTTTGTCCAATTTTGATATGTTTATGCCCCAAAGATCTTGGTTCTTTCGATATTCACATATCAGATTGTAACTTCCTGGATTAGTCCCCCCGAATTGAAATTGGGACCAGGTAACTTTGTGAGCCAGCGATTATTAATCACTCAAAATGCTAAGATAGACTGCAATCAGCCGGTCTGACTATTGATAATAATTCTCTCCAAACAGATCTTTTTCTTCTACACCCACATGTATATTGTTATCCACTTTCATCCATTCACTTTACATTCATGAACACTACAGGTCACAATGCATGTATAGAACCCAGGTAACTTAAAATGTATCTATACTGAGAGCCATAGAAAACGCTTCACTTTGTTTTTCGTATAACAAAATGATCCTGTAAACAATTCTTATTTATTTTGCTTATTATTGTGAACAATATTCAAATTGGAACACATAAATAACAACACATTTGTACACTTATCGATGTTTAATCTATAATCAATGGTACAAAGTCAGAGGGGTCAAAACCAAAAACAAATGTGTTATTGATGTGTTGCCATTTGAATATTGTTCACAATAAGAAGCAAAATAAATAAGATATGTTTACAGGATCATTTTGTTATACGAAAAACTAAGTGATGCTTTTTCTATGGCGCTCAGAATATATAACCCAAAGATCTTGGTTCCTTTCAATATTGGCACATATCTGATTATGCTTCCCTGTTTATATGTAAAGTCACAGCTAAATCTACTAGCAGGCATTACAAATCGTGGGTACCGAGATAAGGGAAGTAATGACTAGTTCGAGTGAAAAAACTCATACAAGTGGTCTCCCCTGCTTTGCTAAATGCATTAGCATACCAAGATGATACTTCTCACTATATATATATTCTGAATAGCCAATAGAAAGCATTCTGACCATGTAAACAGATGGGTCATTAAAACAAATTCTCTTCAAAATCTTTTATTACAAGGAAAAGAAAAAAACTTGACATGATGGAATAGCACTGTAAAAATCAACAAATGGGACTAAGAAAAATTCACTGGGATTGACATTGGCTTTGAAAAATTATACTAACATAACAATATTTGGTTTATAAGTTCCACATAGAATTTGATCCCTATAGCAACAACATTTAAGATCCACTAAGAAAACAAGTACAAAAAATCTCAATAAATAGATGTCATAAGACTACAATAAAATAGATTTCACCCATTTTGGATTCTAAACTCATTACTGATTTTTCAATTTTAATTTTTTTTTTTTTGTTAATCGTTTTTCAATATTTTTTTTTTGTCGTTTTTACATGTATTTTATATAAGGATAGTGTGTTTTTGCCTGTCGTTAATTCACCACAAAGGATTTAAAACAACTCCAATTTTCTTGGCATTTTCTCCCAAAATAAAATTCTCATGGTCTCCATCAATGATATGGGTATGAATTTTTCCAGAGCAAATCTAAAAATAGTAAAGATTCAAATTTTATTCATGCATTTCATACAAAAAACACTTGGCAAAACATACAAAAATTTAAAGTCAAAACCATTTTATACCCAGCAAAATATATCATACAATCCAAAATAATATATTATTCTTACTTGTGATAATCCCAGGTCAGCACCAAGTACGCCCGATTCATGTGTACACTGTTTAGCTTTCAGTAAATGCATATCTCCTTTATAAATGGTTTTTGGTTTATAGTTTCCACCAATTAGAACTTTCTCGTAGAATGATTTGGCCGTTATTTCCAGTTCAGTTCTGTGTTGGAAGATTCTTAAAGACATCAGTTTATCTATAGCACAGCTTATTCTACTAGCAAAATCTGGTTTCTCCAATAACTCTAAGTAAATCTACAAGTAAAATCAATTTTAAATGTCATTTAAAAACAAACATGGTAAATTTTCACAGCTGGATTGAATCAAAACCACGGTTTAGAGTTTTAATAACTAAGAAAAACTAGTATATTGTTAAATTTATTGTTGATTTCATGAAAAATAACAAATATGGCTAATATCTTGGAAGGTTTTGCTCTTTTATTGGATTTCATTTTTTATATGCTAATTTCAAGCTTTTTTATTTCATGAATATTTTACAGTTTTAATTAGAAACCTTGAGTTGCCATGCTACCAATATTGGTTATATTGGTCAATGGTCATCAAGGTCAACCCTATAATAAATTAGATTCTTGTTAGGTTTGTTAAAAATAGTACATTAAATTTAATAATGGTTCATAATAAAATTGTATAGTTTCTAGTAACAATAAATGTGGCAAAAAGCGCATTTATAAATCGTACCTCTTTGAAGTCAATCGGCATAAACTGTTGTATGAAGGCCATCATACCATATGTTTCAGCTTGTGCTGTATTACCGGGTTCTATTTTATCTAAATATGGCTGTATATGAGCTGCAACATATTTGTGAGATCCATCCAGTAATATTAATGATTGCACAATGTCAGGATTTTCTGGGTTATGTTTCTGTAACTGTACTGCCATCTCCATAGCAACACATGCTCCAAAAGAATATCCAGCCAATCGATATGGACCATTTGGTTGAATATTATCAATTTGCTGAAAAACAAAGTATAAATATACTCTCAGAATACCGAACATGCTCCTCAAACCAATAAAATCAAGGGATAATTCAAAATAATTCTTATATATAGCCTTTATATTGATGGTGACTGCCGATTCGTTTTGGGACTAAAGGTGATCAATTTATGTAGACAGAGCCATTAAAAGTAATTGTCAACAATTTCTAAACTAAAATCAGAGATAACATTTTTATCTTGAATTTGAGACTTTCTGCCAGTTATGCAAGATATCCAGGCAAACCTAACTATATTGATTTGAGGGAATTCATTTGGCAAGGAATGTTGATCCACAATTTATAGAATACCTGTAAATAGAAACCAGCTAAAGCTTCTACAGATGATAATGGTGCCTCCTGTGTACATTGTATACCATAAACAGGACAAGATAACTGTGAGGCCATATTCTCTAACATAATGGTTACACCTGAAGATTGAAAATAGAATTAAAGTTATCTTTCAAAAGTGATACTTTGGGGATGCTTGATTGTCAGCAGAACTGCAATCGACTCACAGAATTCAGTCCTGTCAGATGTGTAGTGGGTAGAATTGCGACGCTAGGAAAAACCAATATTTTCTTACTAAGTTGACGCATGCGTTGTTGCCCGAAATACCCATTTTCACTCGAGTGTCACTATTTTGGGGATTGAGAGAATTCAATTCCAGAACGTTCAATCGAGTACCCCTAATCTCTTAATCAAGGGTAGAATACCTTAATAATAATAATACCCATCAAAAATTGTTATGCTAACTACTTTTTTTTTTTTTTTTTTCCACAGAAATTTTTTTGTCTGTTGATCTACATGTAGTTTCTAGAAATATTTGGTTTCAATAGCGAGCTCAATTTTTTCAAAATAACTTTAATTCCATCCCTCTTGCTCATACTCTAGATAATTCACAGCAAATGACAAGCAACAAACATAACCTAATGCATTAGCTGAAGTTCCTTAACTGGACTCCCTCCATTACCCAAGGCAATAAATACCCCATGATGAGAATTAATTGTATAGGGGCTGTGTTCACATTATGTTGCCAAAAGTTTTTACAAATCGAAGTAGATTTTAATCAGTGTTAACATACCTTCAATGGGATGGACGACAAATAATGGAGTAACTGTATTTTTAATGTTGTTCAGATGAATGATGGTTGTAGTTGGGATCAGATGGTCAAAGTCATAACGAATTGAAACTCCACTGTCGTCTAAATTAGATGGCACTTCTGTTACAGATTTATCAGATTCTGTTTCTTTTTTGTCTGTGGGAGAACTACCACCAATGTTTCGTAATTTTGTTATACTCAATTGACGAATTTCACGCATCGATAAACTCATTTCAAAGTCTCTTTCTAAGGTTTGTTTCACTTCCACTCCCATTAAAGAATCTAAACCAAGATCGGCTAAACTGGAATCTGCATTGATACTCGATACATCTTTCACACCTAAATTGAAAAAAAAAAGCCAACTTCAAAATCTGTGTGGGTTGCCTAAGCTGGCAAGATTTCATATTACCAGTACTTAAATCATTTTACATTCCACTGTCTGCCAACTGAACAAAATCATTGTGAAGAGGTCAAAATTAGTTTGATTTATCAATCGGCTGAATCCGCCTATGGACAATTGTGAAACATGCTGATACACATCATTCATATTCTCTTTGTGATGGCATTTACATAGTAAATGACTTAATGTGTTACTTCGACTAGTGATGGGGCAAGTGCTATGCATTATTAAATATATGCTTCAAAAAGATTAATAGTCTGTTAACTCATTTTATATTGGGTTAATGATTTCAACATAGGAACACAAAATGGACAATTCTTAACAAAATGAAATGGGGTTTAACGTCCTACTGTTCTGCTCCTAAACCAGGCTAATGAAGATGGGCGTACGCCATATAGTGTGCTATGAGGGAAATTTTGACTGGGTAGCGGTGCTACGACCTACTCTTATGTCAAATTCTAACTGCCAAGGGATCTTTTACATGCCCGCCAATGTGTACATGGTACCTCAGGTTTTCGTTCTATCCTGACTTCTAGACAGCTCCCTTGTCAGACCCTCCACCCTGCATCACTGACAAGGGGAAATCACACCAGAAAAGACAATTCTGAACAATGTTAATTCAACAAAGATAGATTGTTATCACCACAAAAATGAACATAAAATGGGATGAAATTTTGAAAAATGTACCTAAAATTCTTGCCACAGATTCCACTAAATCTGGTTTACCCAGACCTTTGTCTTTGGAGCCTGTATTCTTTTCAGCCATAACAAAACTAGACATAACCGGTTGAGTCTGGTTTAAGAACTGGTCCAACACAGAAAGACAGGATGTTATTCTTTGAGGTAAAGTTCCACCAATAACAGTATCATTATCACCCATTGTTTCTAATACAATACCCACATCACCAATAGCACCCCACTGGATAGCAAGACCTAAAATATTACAATAACATTTCATAAATATTCTGGAAAAAAAGTATCCTTTAATCAAGACTAATTTGTGACCCGCTCCCACAAAACCAGATGCTTGTCACACAACTTAATTTTGTACTATGGGCACAAAAACATAAACTGTATGCCTTCTTGTTACTCAACTCCAGATGATATGACAAATTTAACAAGCCAACAGTGAGGCTGATGTCCCCCGCCGAAATCCCAAAATAAATAGAAGACACATATTAATTAATCGCACATTTATTTTTTTCAATGTATCGAGCAATCAAACTGTACACGAAGTGTCATCCAAAATTTTTTATAAAGAAAAATGCTAAAACCGACGAGAAAAATGAAAATGTACCCTAGTTAGGGGGACCCTAAAGGCAGACAAAGGCGGGGGACAAAAAGAACTGCATTTTTGGAAAGCTTAGCTGTGGACTACTCAAATATGGTGCCAGCTCTATTTTGTGGGAGCAGCTCAAATTTGGTCATTGTTAAATCTTCACTTGACAATAGTAAGGCCATACAAAAAATATTCTTGTTATCGGACAGGCATCACTACTATTCAAGGCACTATACAATTTTTAGAAATGTTTGATAATCCAGTATCATTTATGATTGTAACATTCATCAGGGTACCTACATGACCAGCATAAAATATATATTAATGAGATGGTTTTTATTTTGTGAAGAAAAAAACCCCCGGATAAGCTGACTTTGACAAAACTATCTGAGAAAAAGAATATATTTCTTATGTCCCAATATTTGAAAAGTAAAGACTTCTGCAAAATAAGATACGTCCTCACAAACTAGTATAGTTTATAAGCAATTTAAGGCACTTGGATATCTGATATATTTAGTTGTTACATTACATGGAACATAAAATATACATGCTACTACATACCTGGTAAACCGTCTGCTTTTCTGCATTCACATATTCTCTCCATGAAGGAATTGGCAAAGCCATAATTAGCTTGCCCAGCATTACCTCTTCCACAACTAACAGATGAGAACACAACAAACCAATCTAAACTATCTTTACATAATTCTCTCGTCACTTTATCCAAGTTAGCTGTACCTTTAACTTTTGGTTCACAAACTTTCTGAAAATTCTCCACCGTTTGGTTTTCAATAAATCCATCTCTTAAAACCTATCCAAAATAAAATATAAATGTGTTATAATCCATGAAAAGTCTCAATACAATACTCAGATAATTTTTAAGACAAACAGGATCAAATTTACAATTAGGGATTCATCGACAATGTTGAGGGAATTGACAATGCTTTTTGGATAGTTGACCAACTACTAATTTCAGAAACATGCCTCTATTTCAATAATTCACTTCTGCACAGTGGTGACTGAGAAAACTCGCGCTTTGAACATATATCCAATTGTCTTTTCACATATAGATATGGTATTTAAGCCACAACAGACAGTATCAATGACAGGCAATCCAAGGTGTCAGCCATAGAACACCATCTCAAAATTCCTGCTACAGCAAGTTAAAGGTGGTTTATGAATATGAAATTTGTGAGAATGTTTACCATAGCTAAATTAAATATTCCACCAATTTGTCCTAACTGACTAGATTCTATGATTAGCTGTTTAGCTTCTGCTTCTGTTTTAACATCTCTAGTTGAAACTTCAACCTGTATTCCACTTTTCTTCCACAGACGCAGTTTACGGGACTGATAACCAGATTTAATACCAGATCTAGACGTTAGAACTAATTTCTTGGCACCTCTGTCAATCAGCCATTGAGATAATTCTAAACCAAATCCTCCGAGTCCACCTACTATGATGTAAGTTTTATTAGGATGAGCCGCTGTTCTAGCAACAGCTGTGGTTTTAATGGTCACTGGTTTTACTACTTTTGAGGTTTCCTCATCCCGTACCTAAAGTAAAGTAAAAAAAAAAATTGCAATGAGATTCTTGCTACAATACTATATTTTTATAAATTGGGCATATACAACTTTTGTTTGGCAGGAAATGGGAATATATTCTCCTACACAATTTTCATCTTTATTACTTCTTGTTCTCAAGGTCAGGAATCATCACAATTCTCTGAAGCAGGAAATCTACACCAAGTTTGAATATTTTATCCGATTTAAAAGTAGAATCAACCAAGTTTTGACCATTTAAATTGTGTATCTCTGCTTTGCCTGATTAGAAAATGATCATGAAGTCAAATCATTCAACTAATGAACAAGTGCACCATGTTTTGTTGTGTCCAAAAAGGTGACAGTCTAATTCATTTTAATAGTGCTCTGCATTCTGAGAAAGGTTGGGGAATAAAAATATTAATGATTTTGATAAAGGTCTTTACTGTAAACTTTAAGTCCATACCTTTATTACAACTTTTCCAATATGTTTTCCTTGAGCCATAAACCTAAAGGCTTCTTCAATTTCATTTTTCTCAAATACAGTAGTCTGTAGAGGCTTCACAGCTCCCGATTTAATACCCTCGGTGACAAGATTAGCCACATTTGACCAATCAGAATTACCCTCATCAAACAATGCATCCAGTAAAATGCCATGGAAACTTATATTCTTCAAAAAGATGGACATTCCTGAAATCACATTCCATTAAAACACTGAAGAATCAATACAATCAATACTGTGATTCTAAAAAGATGTTTAATATCTGGATCACGGAATTAAAAAACACTAAATCTAGAAGACATTGAAAAGGTTAACAGTACAATATATAAAAATGGCCAGTGATCTCCAATTTCACACTTGAGTTCTGTTAGTTGTGTAATTTCATACATGAATTCAATTAATTATTATTTATCATTAATTAATAATTCTTATAATCTCATTGAGTTCACTGATTAATTCTGTATAATTTCACTGATGTTATACAAGTAAATTAATTCAAGTACATTGATTGAGTGTAGTTTAATGGTCTGAAAGCGGACATTAAGTAATATATTGATATTGTACGCTTATAATTATAATAGTACGCGAATTTATTTTGTCAGTTAAATCGCTTATGGACAAATTAGCAAAATATTCCTACCTAATGGTGTGTTGTTGGAGAGATCAAATTTTCCTATTTCCAAAAATCTTCCATGTGGAGCAAGAAGTCTGATACTTGCTTGTAACTTTTCTTCTGCCAATGAATTCAATACAACATCCACACCTGAAAGAATAAAGTTATAAAATTGAATTGGTTTGTCTTGGTTTACTATCAATTAATCTACATATCTATTCCTGAAAAGCCCTTAAATTGAAACCTTTTTATTGCAATGCAACTGAATTTACCACAGGCCATGAAGTATCTATAATTTCTGAAATTCATCTTTTAGTTTTTATGACCTAAAAACTGTCATCCTAGGGTTCAAGACAATCATATCTAATGGATCATTCCAGAAAAATGACCACAAGTATAGTTTCTGTGTTAACCTCGCATTGAAAATTTTTTGGGTTACCTTTTCCTTTTGTTGCTCTTAAGAAATCAAATTCAAATGCTGTACTTCTGGAATTACTGAAATGGTTGTCTTTTAGTTGTGGAAACATTTTCTTCAAGAATTCTCTCTTCTCCATAGAACCACAAGTAGTGAAAACCTCACAACCATGATGTAATGCTACAGAAATGGCTGCCTGACCAACACCACCCGAACCAGAATGAATTAGAACTTTGTCACCTTTCTTTATACCACCTCGTACAACCAAAGCATAATAAACAGTAGAATAAACTACAGGTACTGTTGCAGCTTCCTCCATTGACCAATGATCTGGAATCTCCCATAAGAACCGATTATCAGCATCAACTGTTGTTGCCAGTCCCTTTAAAATATAAAAATAAAATATTTACATTGATATCTAATTGTTTAACTTACTTACAGATATGACATTCTATTGCAAAATTTCTGTTTTATCATATGAAATTGTTAAAATGCTAAAAGCGTCACTTAATTCAATACATTATTTTAATTATTTTTTATTTAAGATTTCCCACAAAATATAAGCTATATTTATTTACCTTGGCAGAAAGTAAGCCCATGACTTTCTTTCCACAGTAATTTCGACCCGAAAATTCCATGCCTAAAATACAATCTTGTAGAGCCATATCCCCTGGAATAGCATCAGGAGGCAGCTTGCCTGTAGCCAACATTATATCACGGAAATTCAAAGAAGCATAGTACACACTACACAGACTTTTTTCCTTGTATTTAGCTGGTTCAAAATATTTCAAGGGAGACTCAATCCATTTTAAACTGGATAAATCACCACGAGTCAGGACATTAACATAGGCATGGTCAACAGGTTTCATGGAGTTACCTGAAAGTAGAAACAAGTCAGAAGATTAACACTGTGTCCATTTCCATAAAATTCTAAAATTGTTCAATATTATTGAAACTTGAACCATTTGCATGTATTAATGTATTATTGGTTATTCTAAGACTACGATATATTTGTTGATCATAATATGATTTAAATGATCCATTTTCCAGAATCCTTTACTGTATCCTACCTTCAGTGGGAAGATGTCTTAAGGAACCTAAATTCCCATTACTGTAAACATTACTGACTAGATCAAGCTCTTTCATTACTGAAAATTCTTTACTTTTAACAGAGAAATCTTTCAAGGAGTTATCATAATTATGGATGAACCTGAAAAACATCAAAATTTGTGCATTTCAGATCTTGTCATTCAGGGTGGGCTATGTAACCTTATAGGTTTTCTCTGGTTTCCTCCTGCAGTTAAAGAACCCTATTAAAATGAAATTATACCATATGTTAGCCTAAAAATGATCTAATTTGTGACAAGAGGACGTTTAAACCTCACTAATTGCAAGTCCAAATTTACCCAAGATTTGTACATTTTGTCAATTTATCAGTTTCACAATACTGAACATAAAATATTTAATTTAATACAAACCTTAATCTTTCTCCACCACCTTCTTGTCTTAAACAGTTAGCTAAACCAACTAAACCATTCTTCTTATTGGCTGAATATAACCACAAATTTTCACCATCTGCTTTTGTCTGAATATCGGCCATATTCTTTATTAAATCTTCTGCCCAGTTGCACTCCAAATCATCAACATTCATAATGATCTGTTCTTCACTCAAATTGGATTTTTTGCGTAATAAGAACAATGTTGACAGGAATCCATCCGTTTTTTGACAAACCACTTTGAGGTTTTGTTTTTCGAATTCCTGAATCCAAGAAGATTCATCGAGGTAAAGTCCACATGTTCTGCTATCGGTAACCGTGGGCAATGTTTTATACAGAGCATCTATTGAAAGCGCCAACGGAAAATTTTGTGTCACTTCTTTCACCAAAATAAAACCATTGTCAACCACACAAGCAGAAACGGCTGCAAGAGCTTCACAAATGTTGAGTTGTTGATGTAAAACATTGTTGACTACGGCCAAATGCATTCCATTCACAGAGTTCTTTGTAAAATCAAAGGCAACACTTTTTACTCCTTTGGATTCTAATTCAGACGTATCAACATGTTCTGTTTCTGCTGTTGTATAGTCTATTTGAAGTAATGGCTGGGTGTTTAATTGTGGAACTATTTTATCATGAAGTGGACTTTTGGTAGCGTTTATCTCTACAACTTTCATTTTACGTGTAGAAAGGTTTTCTAGCACAATATCTAAACATGGTTTTAGAGCTCTGGGCTGGGTGAGACAAAGTAAGAGTTGATCTGCTGCCAACTCGGGTTGAAATGCATGTAGAATATTGTTTACGTTTTCAGAGAAATTAGATGATAAAGACGTTGTGAATATTTTCTGTAACACTTGAGCAAGTCCACATGATGGCTCTTTTGAGTACTGTGGATCAGCTTTGGAATCTACACCATTATGGACATTTGTTGTGGCTATCTTTAGTGTGTCTTTATTGTAAATATCGCCGTCACAGATATTTTTTAAGTTATGTGATGCCATATTTATGCAATATTTGGCATAGTCCTGTAACTCATTGCTGAATTCTGATTGAAGGTTTTCTGTGTTAGGTATAAACTTATATTCTTCTATAGTAGGAGAATTTTGTAGTTGCCGTTTTGGTGCTACAGTTGCATGGAGACCATGAATTCTCACAGATCCAGCAAAGCAGACATCTAATACTTTATCCACTTTAACATCAATAACTTAGAAAAATCAAATGACAAAATGTTAAAATTGACAATCCCAAAATAAGTACAAAGAATTAATTCTATAATGAAAATGTACAGTAAAATTAGTGAGCTATACGTGCTAGATAGATGTGGTACTTGGTATTCCACAGTCAACTGTGTTCACTATTAACACTATGACAAAGAGAAATAGTTTAGTCTTTGTAATTTAAGAAATGTAAAATTATGGATGGTCATTTGGAAATCAAAAACCAACTATCCAATGTGAAGGTCATAGGCTAACTAACATGGCCTCAAGCAAATCTATGAATTTTAACGGGCACTGAAACCAAGTTTCCAAGTTGTATTAATTCCTTTAAAATATATGGTGGTTTCAACTCCCTGCTTGTATGGGACAACGGGTAGGTTCACCCCAGTTGCGCCCCACTGCTAAAGATCTCTGACAATCTCCATAGTCTGAGATTCCAAACACAGTATAAAGACCCTACTACTAATAAACTATTTTTAATATTACTACAACTGGTCCCAAAAACGAAATTTCACTTTTAACAGATCAGAAAAAAACCTATTTAATATAACTAACCTTGTTCAGTAGGTGAAAATTCTACAGCTGAATCTACATGTGTGGTAGGATCTATATAAATAGATTTAATTCTTGTTGGTAATCGTAAACCATGACCTGATAAACCCAATACTTGTATCTGTAACATCGCGTCTAAAAACATCACCCAATTACCATTCCATATTAACTGACCTCGGTTTCCTGTAAAAATGAAACATTGCTTATTTTAACGCTAGCCGTAACATAATCTGTAGCATTTGTTTTGGGGGTTTCGATTCACATATCTTGTTGGTTTAAAGATTATGCATCACAGTAACAAAGAAACACTTTTTACATCAGAAATGTGGTGGACAGTCGGGGTCCTATTCCAGTCAATTGTTATAAGTTTAGAGAAAAGTGTGGGTTCAAAAAGGCCCAATTGTTGCAGAAATTGAGATGTAATTGATCAAAAGAGTTCTAGTCGGATGTGGATTCTGATTTTACAGATTTTAAAATATTAATTTGCACTACAAGAACAATAGAAATAAAAGTTACTTTCCATATTTAAAACAAACTTACCTTCATTGTTGGCCATTAATATACCCTGGAATGTTGGTCCATATTCATAGCCTCTTAACCTCAGTTCTTTATATACGTCTGATTTGGAAAGATCTATCCCAACTTTAGTATCTTCTGCAGCTTCACTATCAAAGTATTCCGAGTTTTGATTGGGGTCTTCCATTATTTGGATATTTCCACTAACAGACAGGTTTCCACTTTCACAGATTTCAAAATCTCCAGTAGACGTAACACTCACATCAAGTTTAATAGTGCCTGAAACATAGTACACAATATTCTATAGAAGTTCTGTTTATTTCTCGTAATGTCTGTACTTTGTCTTGTCTGTGGGTTTGTCTATCTGTTTTGTTTTGCACTTATTAACTATAAGATATTAGTATTAGAAATTTCAGATCCCAAATGATTCATTTAAGATAATTGCATTATGGTTTGTACAAGTTAATGATCTACATCCATGACAATTAATTATATGAGCAAAGTGGGTATTTTGAGTTCTGAAAACCGTATACCCATCTTTGTGCATGGCACCCATTGTGCAGCAATGACTGAATTTAGATTTCTGTGCATCTAAAATGTTATATTACAAAGTTATCAACCTACCAGTTTTTGGTAAAATAGTGGCTCCATGGATGTTAACATTTTCGAATTTTACAGGCAACTGCTCAAAGAACTTTCCTTTTGACTTAGCAAGAGTTTTCCAGACTAGACATAAATAGCCTGTAGTTGGATAAATAACACGTCCATCAATGGTATGTCCGACTAGATAGTGGTCAGGTGATTCTGGAGAGGCATCAATTTCATAAGTAACATCGGAATTCATACCACTCCCTCCACTGAGAAACTCATCTACTTTAGGTACAGCCCAAGATTGGCTATGGTCCCATTTGATGATTGGCGAGATTAGTGGTGTGCCTCGTGACACGGGGTACTGTACAGGGGGGAAAATATTTAATGGGTGGAAGTTGAGACCATTTATATAACATCTGAAATAGAATTTCCATATATTATTCAATAAATCACTCTTGGAGACAATTCATTTCAAATATAATCCTTAAGGAGGCATTTAGTAATTGAGTACATTATAAACAATTTATAATAAATACAATCACTGGATTAGAAAACTGTTCTCGTCGAAAAACTTGTGTATGAGAACGAAAAGAGAACACTTGTCAAAACATCATGCTATATATTGTAACAATCGAATGTATTCCATATAAATTGTGTTGTGTGTTAGCTTTAAGTAACAGTTTAAATATACATTATGCAAGACTATAATCACCACTAGATGGCATCATATACAAGATTTTAACTAGATTAGAAACGTGCGCCATTTAAAAATTTAACTTAAAAATGGATAAGAGAGGCCAATTCTCGGAATTTACCAGTGTCATTGTTACCACTATGCACACATCTTGTCAAAACTACAAACATTGATAATTTGGCTCAGGATGAAGTAATGTAATGAAATTTACAATATTTTTTCTTTTTTAATCATCTATTTTTTAATTATAGCAATAATGACCAACTCTTTAATTAAACTCTTAACTAATGCATCATTAACTATTGTTTTCAGAAAAAATAAAAATTTTAAAGAGGAAAATGAAAATCGGACTTACTTGCCAAGACTAGAATAGAAGTATTCTACATTGCTGGTACTTTTTCTACTCATTAAACCAACCATACAACAGTTTACATCTAATGATCTTTTTAATATGGCTTGTAGGAGACAATGGGGAGCTATCTCCATTACAATAGCATTCTTTGGAACATGTTGAAGAGCTTCTTGGAAGAGAACCGGACTTACAAGGTTATTTACGTGGTAATCTGCAGATGAAAATTTAGCTAAATCTGTGTTCCATTTCGCTTCTGGTATTGAAGAACTTATCCAACGATTTGACCTTGGTTTAGGAGTAATGACCTGTAATATAAATCCCACAAAGTCAGTTCATTTCAGTAAATATGGAACTTTGCCCACAGAGTGAATCTTAGTATTGGATGCAAAATAAGCTATTTATAATCTTTTCATTATGTAAGGTATTATAAATTTTACCTTTGACAAAGCTGCCTTAAGTGAAGGAGCTATATCAGCCATATAATAGGAATGGAATGCTACACCATTACTGTTAACTTCTTTAGCAAATACACCATCAGCTTTTAGTTCTTGTACAAATGTAGCGATTTTATCTGCTGGACCTGATATAGTTACTGTATCTTCTGAATTATGACAAGCTGGAACAACACCCTCTGGTGATCGACGTTTAGCTTCCTCCCACGTCAAACCTAAAAATAAATGTTTGTCTCAATAGATATACGAGTTAAACACAAGCATCTTAGTAATATTAAAGATTTGATCTATGAATGAGTTACATATCTAAGCATTTATTTAAATATGAAAGACTCGATCTATGAAATGAGTTTAACATCAAAGCATCTATTTAATAGCATACATTTTTCCTGTGAGGCCATGCAACACCAGGAATTAAAGACTGGATCATTATTTGTCCATTTCAAACAGGCACTACAAATTAAGTCACTGTCTTTTGTCATAATTGTAAATTTAAGAACATACCAACAGCAGCCATGCCACCAGCAGGAAGCTTGGCTTCTTGTATACACTTTCCTCTCCAGTATGCTGCTAACACAGTTTCTGTTGCTGTTAGTGAGCCGTCTGCATAAGCACAACCCAATTCTCCAACAGAATGTCCAACAATACCATCAGCTTTAATATCCATTTTATGTAAAAGATCAACTAAGGCAACCTGTAATAATTTAATTGAGAAAGTTATTTTATAAAAAAATATTAAGGTCATAACAAAACTGAAAACCTACGTTTTTGTTTATGTTGGGAGCACCCACATGTCCGAACACATAAATGGGACATCAAGACATAAAACTGAAAATTCAATGTTCAGGACAAGAACTTCATTAATAATGGTTAATGGCAAGGCCATTGAGAAAACCAGTTTTTAATAATTTAACAAATTGTAAAAATAAACATAGTTACCTGGATAGCTGCTATACCAACAAAGGAATGTAAAGTATTTTCAAATGTTTTATCATCACCATGCATAATGAGATCATAAAGATTGATGCCTTGTGGTTTTAATACAGCATCAGATTGAAGTATGGAACGTTTAAATATTTCTAATTCCATCATCGTTTTACCCATACCAAACCACTGGGTTCCCATTCCAGCAAATACAAACCATACTGGACGATTATCTCCACTAGATTTCTACAAAAGAAATATCATCTGCAGGATTTCTTAAACATAAAATATGAATGTGTGATACCATTAGCAAACTTGTCGATTTCAAGAGATGTGGCCTGAATTCATTCAGAAGACTGAAAAACCAAATTTTTTTTTTCTTTGAGACCAATGTCCAAGACTGACAATGACAATTTCCGTGCTGGAAAGAGTAACTAATTTAAACACTGAAGTGAATATCAATCATGCAAGTCATGAAACTCGGCAACACTTAACACTTTGCAAATTGCAATTGATGGCATTTCACAGACTGCAGATCTGGGCGGTTGTGTATAAGCCAATCTCTGTAGTCCATTGTGGTTCACTATAATAAGACACTGTGAACTAAGCCTTACAAACGGATTTGACAATTTTTGTGAATTGAGTAAAATAGTCTGTTTTAGAGATTTAAAGCATCCAAACTGACAGACAGCGATTTAACATTTTCTTTCTCTGGTTTTCGTGCAGGTTGCTAGCTTAGCATGATGCCGTCATGAATCACTATACCTCTGTAATTTTTGGCTTGTTTGACTTATCTATTATTAAGAACGTATTAAATTGAATTTTACACTTATGGTAAAACATGGTGGACACCAACCTTTACCCTCAAAATGGTTTGGATAATTAATAGTACCAAACAATCTTAAAATTCGTCAAAGAAAGTTTATTCATACCTGGATTTCTTCAACTTCATTATCTGTATTTAATACTGTATAACCTCTAATAGGATGTGAATGGGTGGAAGATCCGGCACTTTCACTTAACAAAGCATTAAACTCGACATCCTCACAATGTTTCTTAACTTCCGTAAAAATATGTTTAAGTCCTTCCTCTGTTCGTGAGGAATAGGTAAAAAGTCTTTTTGCTTTTGAAGCTGGATGAACGTGTGTCTTTTCGATGTTGTTCGATTTTAGCACAGAATGTACATTAGCACCTCCAAAACCAAATGAGTTTACTCCAACATAGCCTCCGTTCCATCTTGTTCTTTCTGTTACAACTTTCAATCGCCCATCCCAAAGGCCGGGTATATCAGGATTTGGATTTTTAAAATGTAAATTAGCAGGAATCATTCCATCCTCCATAGCAACAATCACCTTGGCAACGGCTGCTAATCCTGTATTTTAATTACAATTAAAAATATAAAACATACCACAAATTTAGTAATCAAAACAATTCAATGTCATCTCAAAGTAGTGATGGTTCACATCTTATAGAATGGCAGAGCAAAATAAATTGTCTATAAAGCCTTAAACTGGAGCTGTACATTTCAATACAAAAAATAATCTACGTAATCATCCAGGACTCTAATTGGCGTGCCTAAATTTAGTTCATCTTGCCATCAATTTCAGAATGATTGCTGTCCATCAAAATTATGTAGCACAGTATAACATGTTACAAAAGAGATCACTGAATGACAAAATCTGCACCAAGAACAAGTAAAACTTACTTGGTTGCCTATTGGACTACAGCTATTGTAAAAAGTGTCACATTTGCCATAAAGATGCAGCACTTATAAATGGACAATAATAAATCTGATTTTATTTAAAAATATACCTGAAGCTGGTTCAGGATGTCCCATGTTAGATTTAGTTGATCCAATTAATAAGGGTTCTTTCCTATCTTTACAGAATACATCTGTTATACTGTTGACCTCTTGGGGGTCACCAACCTTAGTACCAGTACCATGAGCTTCCACAAAACTGACTTTCGAAGGTGATAAACCAGCCTCATGGTATACATCTGTCAATAGTTGTTTTTGAACTGCACCAGATGGAAATGTTATTCCTAGAAATTTAAATTTCAAATATTTTGTGGATAGTTTCCTTTTATTGGAATATAAAATACAACATTTACCATTTACAGATAGACGCAGCTATAGGAGAGAAAGTCTTAAAAGGTATAAAGCTGTCCCATCTAACATTCTTATATTTAGTTATTGATCAATATGGCAATTTCAATCATTTATCAAGTACTCCTTTTTTTATTTTATCTACTTTGTGGTTATTTGTATATGCACATTATACTTTTCTTTCAATCAACATACCGACTTATGACTGAAAAATAAGACCAATAGAGTAGAGGGGTTCTTGTCGACGTTTGTAGTGGGAAGATGGATCAGTCAATCAAGAAGCTCACAGATACATGTTTTACCATTCTTATAAATGACTCACCTTGCTCTTTATTACCATCAGAATTACTTTTTGAATGTACTAATGTAGATAATACTCTATGAGCTGCCGATCTCTTCTGTAAATATACTACTACAATACCTTCACTCCTGCAATAACCATTACCTGTAAAGGAATGAAAGGGGGTTTAGCATCCTACTATTCTGCTCCTAAACTGGGCAAATGAAGACGGGCATACGCCACAAAGTGTGCTATGATAAGGAAATTTAGCCCAGGCAGTGACGCTATGGCCTACTCTTGTATCAAATTCCAACTGCCAAAGGATCTTTTATGTGCACGCCGTGTCATGGGTTTTCGTACCATTCAAATGACCGCCGTGTCATGGTTTTTCGTACCATTCAAATGACCACAACGCTGTCCTTGTCCTGCATCACTGACAAGGAAGAAATCATGCTGGAAAATCTGGATACACTTTATCTGCCAATGCAGGGATCGAACACTCAACCTCCAGACTAGCAATCCAGCGTCTAAATAAATATATTGCTGTTATAATATCCAGCAGTAGAAATGATCTATTAAAATTTTGTATTTTTTCATGGATACATTTAAAAGTAGATAAATAGTTAACAGAACATAATTGTCAATTTCCAGCGAATCTTGCATTCCTACAAAACTACTGAATTCATAAATAAGAACTTACCAGATTCATCAAATGATTTACAGGAACCTTCAGGTGATAACATTCCTAGTTTCAAGAACTGTAGAGCCGATGTTGGTTTTAAACATAAATTGGAACCACCAACTATGGCAGCATCACAATGTCCCATTCTAATATTGTGTAAAGCTTGATCTAAAGCTAGCAAGCTGGAAGAGCATGCAGTGTCGATGGCATAACTTGGACCTGAAAACAAAATACTTTTTAAATCCTTCCCTTTATTGCTAGTCACGATTCTAAAGTTTGAAATAAAATAGGGTTAAACCGTGGTTTGACATCCCGTTTAGTTCAGACTGGGCTGATGAAGACGAGCATATTCCATACAGTGTGCTATGAGGGAGATTTTGCTTTGACTGCAGAGCTACAATATACTCTTATTCAAATTGCCAAGGAATCATGGATGTACGCCGGTGTGGACACTGGACATAGTTTTTTGTCCCATCCAAATGGCTATACATTGTGCATATCAAGTTGTGTACCAAAGTGTATGAGATATTTACTTGAATGTCTTGGTAACTATTAAATATTTTCTGGGATATATATATACATTAGATATTGACATGTGGTATATTAGATATGGACATGGGGTATATTAGATATTGACAGTGAACATAATTAACTATAATAATAGCTGTAAATGCCAATGGATTTTAATATAGTGTTGCTAATGTGTATCCAGATACTGATTTAATTAGTGTTAATTATCATAATATGTGGATTGTTGTAATGAAGTCCAATAAATATGGGATAAGTACTTTTCTGTAAGAGTATCATAAATCTGTAAAAGACTGCCCCAACAATATTATACCTTTAAAATCAAAGAAATAGGACAGCCTATTTGCAAACATTGCCCTACAACATCCGGTCATACTGTAACCAACTAATTTTTCTGGATCTGCAGCCCATGCCTCTCCAGCATCAGATGAACTTACACCAATAAAAACACCTGTACGGGAACCTCGTACTGATGTAGGATTAACACCTGCAGACAATAGAAATATTTATTGAACAACTTAAAAATGATAGGTTGCCTAAAAGATAGGATGCCTTAAAAGGGATAAGTTGCCTTAAAAAGATAAGAAGCCTTAAAAGGGATAAGTTGCCTTCAAAAGATAAGTTGTCTTAAAAAGATAAGTTGCCTTAAAAAGATAAGTTGCCTTAAAAAGATAAGCTGCTGTTCAACGAAACATGACAAGCATAAATTTGGTTGCATTTTGGTGCGCAAAATTTTTAAACATAATTACTGCAATGATAAGATTCTATAAAACAAAGGGTTATTGCACTAACTGTTGTAATCAATTCTTAACCACAATAGTCGAGATAAATTTAAATTGGATCATATGACTTTTGTGCCTCAGTAATTCAAATACTGGTAATGATTAATAAATGGCAATAATTCTAGAAGTTATCAGAAATTTGGTGATGGCAATATTTAATTGTGGGCACTTAAAAACAGAATTGTTATCTTGATATGATAAAATTTTTATCCATGTTGATACAAGAAATTGTTATCTATATAAGCCCACACTTCAACTACATTATTATGACATTGACAACTAATGAACCTAGCAATCAAGAGCTGTTGTTTTCCCCATAGAGATTACTTGTACTGTACCTATATTTCAATGTATTCACCTTATCTAGTGTTATACTAAATAACCTTTTCTCTCAAGTATATCAGTTCATTTTCTCTGAAGTCAGTTACTAAATAAAATGATGTAGCTGCATACAAATTCTACATGCAGTCATTCTTCATTAACAACATGCTAAGAATTGACAATTCTTCCCCTCCCACCCCAATTAAGACATTTCTACTCATCTAACCTGCATCAACCAAGGTTTCTTGTGTTACTTCTAACAGCATTCTCAGTTGTGGATCCATTGCATCCGCTTGTTTTGGATGAACACCAAAGAATGTTGCATCAAATTTTGATATGTCTTTTAGTTTACCATTTCGTGTGGGTAAGCCATGTAATCCTTAAAAATAAATAATTTTAAAAATCTTTATTCTCCATTTCTGCTCAGACTAGAGATGCAAAAGCACGCTACAGGCGCCACTGATACTATTTTTATAAATGTCAAAGAAACTGACCGTAAAATGTGTCATTTTTGTTCCGCAACTTCAGGATGTATGACTACCGATATTGATGACTTTGTGCTTTTCGTGTTGAGGAGAAATCACAGTTTGTGTCGAGCATGGTTTGGACATTCAGAAACGTATTTACAACTTATTTCTTATATTTTGAAAAAATAAAATTATCAAGAAAAGGCAAAAACGGTGCTTGTCACTGAAAGTAAACTCATTTTCTGACAGAAAGACCCTTATGTCAAATGGGAATAAATTCTATTGCCAAAATTTATCAATTCCAATAAAAAACTTAATGATTGGAAGGACGTTTCCTGAAAAAATGATGCCTTTATCTTCAGTGGTTGCTGAGAAATTGTCTTCTGTGACTTTTTTTGCAAGTTTAAAAGTAGTGGGGCTTTCTTAAATGGGAGAGGGATGGAACACTAGTAAAAATTCAGTTTTAGTTTAAAAAAAAAAGGTTTTGCATTGCTACTCAGATGCTTTTGGATTTTTACCAACAAAAAAAATGATAAAAAAGGTTATTTTAACAAATCAAAACATGTAATTGTATAAATAGAATAAATATGAAATTCCTCGTTTACCAGGTTCCCATCTTCTGTCGTCTGCTGTAACCATATCCTCTCCTAGTATAAGATGTTGACGGAATTCTTCCATATTTTCCGATTCTGGCAATCTGCATGATATTCCACTAATAACAACGTCTTCGTTATCTACATGTGCATTTGCTGTAAATACATCCCCCGATCCATTTTCAAGAATTCTGGACGGCATCGTAAAATTTATTGATCTATAACGACAAAATATTTCATAAACAATAAGACACGAGGATTCAAAATAAAATATTTTCGTGCACGACAACTATTCATCCAAAACGATCGTCATACTTGAAAAGACAAATAATAGATCACGCCATACCCATACACTCCGGTCGCATCGAACGATCGATGTCACTTTATTAGCCTACAGAAAATTCAGTGAACAAACTAAACCGACGTAATATGATACCTGTTTAAAGATCAATCCTTCGTGTCAAATTTGCAAAACGCCGACTAAAATCTTGAATCGTTATCGTTTACCTTTATATATTATCCTATCAAATGACAAAAGTATACGATGAAATTTACTCCAATCTAATGATGTATCTTTTAGCTAATTCGTATAGCTATGCTTAAATTGGAACAAGTACCCCACCAATCTAATGGTAAAAATAAAATAAATTTGGTTTTATCTACGATATAGCTCATTTGCAACCACCCACGTGGTTACATCATGTCATCAGACGCTCAGAAATCGAAGTTTTGCTGGCAAAAAGCGTGCACTGAAGGCTGTCGTCTGCTACAGGAGACATGGTGATCAGGAGATGTTTCTCGTAATGGAGGTTTTGTTTTTTGACGATTAAAGATAAAAGGTCATTAGCGCTCATCATTTAAATAGAAGGTTAGGCCATTTACATCAATCATTCAATGATGTAGGCGCTACACATAGGCTAATCAAAAACCGTACTGTAACCTGTGGTTTATTTCTCAAACGAACTTAATTCGGCGTAAAAATCTCAATATTACTGCACATGTGACAATGTGCGAGGGTCAACAATATTTTGTGGTTTATAACTGGGTGTAAAAATAATAATCAGCCGGTCGTGAAATATAATTAAAGCTAAACATTATTATATTGATACTGAAATTCATACCAAACTCCGGTTAAAGCATCGCCCGGCGAAAATTCAGCTAGAAAAAATTGTCCGAACCGACAAACGAAAAAACAAAACATAACAAAAACAACACGAAAACCGTTATGCGATGAGACGGAATACAACTAATACAAGTTGAAAGTTATACAAATTATCGACCAGGGGAGAAGCCCCCCCTCCCTCGGCCCACTCACACCCCAAAATAAAACCAACATATGATTTAGAATAGACAGGAGAGAAAAAATAGAGATAGATAAGAAGTTCTCAAAGTACTTTATGATAATCTGATCGTGAAGCGGGATGGTCTTTATGAATGCGGATGTTTCAACGCGTGATATTTTAGTCACCGAAAACTTTCTATTTTGCGTATTCACCAAACAAAGGTAATAAATATAGCTCTATTGCATAGAAGGCGAATTTGTGTTTTTTAGAACACGATCGTTGCTGTATTGTTATTCAAGAATAACAATTCATTTTTGTCATTTATTATCTACCTAAAAGCTCAAATGCATGCTGCATAGAAGAATAACTACAGCCTAGTTTTTTGATTAAAAAAATTAATTTGTTCAGAGAAAGCGAGAATATAAATCAATAATTATTAATATGGCGGACCCTGTTGTTAAAAGTCTACCGCAATGCATTTATAACTATGGTATAAATATACATTAATATATTCCTTTATGTAATATGAATAACACCAAAAATAATTAATAGTAGTCTTATAATTATGTCAGCTATCCATATATTACAGATAAATAATATCAATTCCATGATTTTTAAATCCAGGGACAAGGAGCTAGGCCTAGTCTAATTACGGCTCGTCGGATTTGCTACAGGTAATATTATAACTCTTTGGTTTTTAAATCCAATGAGTTCGAACTCGCTATTTCTATAGCTTCATTACTATAAATAGTATTACATGATTTAAAATGGGGTCTACAATAATCTGAAAATCACAATCTACAGTTGTTGATTAGAAGCAAGATTATATTGTGTCTCAAAAATTGTGACGAACATCTAAACCGTATATAATTACTTATCCATTGCTTTCTTTGAAACTGCGGGGTCCAGTGCTTTCACTTAATTTTTCACATTCATTTTCTTAAGTAACGTAGACCTTTCAAAATTGAAATAAATATATGGCCTATGATCTAATTTACCCCCTACATAGCCTAAATTTGCCTCCGGGATTAGGGTCCGAGCCCTTGCTCTTTTGGGAGGTAGTTTACACAAACTCTCAACACCATGTCGATTACCAATGGTAGGCGTATAATATTAATATAGTTTCCTGGTCCACCACGTCATCTGGTGTGCGCTTTTAATTTATATTAATAAAATATCTATCTAATCTACAATGGCATGTATATTACAAATTTGTTTTTTTTTAAAATCTGAAACCCTGGAATAATATGGAAAGATATCAGTAGTCGGTGCGGAATAAATCGATATTTTATTTTCCTCAAAGACCGTAGGAAAATGTACGGTTATCCAGACATTTGAGCGTATTGCCGTTATACCAATTATAAATAGTAACATTGGGTCCAAAGTCTGCCTCGATAAATCTTAACGCACTGCGACAAGCGATAGCGAAATTTTGGTGTTTATAATAATGACAATAAACATACCTGTGGAACTGATGAAGAAAAATTAAAAATCGCTTCGTGAATTTCTTAATAAATAATGGTGAATCCTGAAATTATCGTAGTCAAAGAATCTAAGTCGTGTGATTGCAAATACTCGTCAGATATGGGACCACGAAAAATGAACCAATGAAATGTGTCGTAACATTTTTGTCTAAATTAATACGTCACAGCAACATACGATGAATGAAAGAATGAAAATTATTATAATAAAAAAATAGATCAATCAGGGTTTGAAATAAGGGTTTGGTCAGGGTTAAAAATGGGACCTGTCTTACACTGAGCCCTTATTTTATATAAATATGTTAAGTAAAAAAAACCCATTAAAATGTTATGCGTATTTAGCTTACTAATCTATAGGCCTAGCTATGTCTCCAGGCAGTCCAGCATGGCAAATAAAGAAAGGGCGACTGTATTGTTGGGAAATATCAGGCCAATTCAACATAAAATATCACACGATCGGTGTATGCAGCTGCATATTACTTTGATAGCTTACGTTAACTGACCCTGATATAAAATGAATGGTGGTGGGGTGGATGGCCGAATGGTAAGCGCGTTGTATCATAAGGTGTCTTTGTTGAGGCAACTGGGTAGTGGGGTGGTTTTGATTCACCGGTTGTAGTCACGTGACGAGTGTCCCGGTTCAAGTTATTTAAATAAAATTGAACCATATGTTAGTCCCCAAAATGACCTGGTAAACGTTAGGCCACCCCCCCCCTCTCTCTCTCTCTCTCTTTAAAAAAATATTGGCGTGAAGCATGAGTCCATAATAATAGTCCAGTGGCTGAAAGGGGGGGGGGGGATATCGCCACCCGAGCTGTGAATTTATGAGACTAAGTTTTTCTAGACCAGTTTTTTGCGTAGATTCCGATTATGGTGGTGATCAGGCATTTGAGGGGGCGTTTTCAAGATATATAGGAGGTTAAATGTGTACAATAGGCGCGTGTGTGTGGTGGGGTCGGGAGAATTTTATGTTGACATAATATATAGGCCTAAACAGTCTCAGAAACAAAAGTGTATTATGGAATTTAAGCGCCAAAATATAGAAGAATGGCGTATTTCTCTGGCTCAAAATTTCAGTTCGAAATATTGACGGCTTAACCGGATGGGTGCCGGATACGTAAGTCTATTAAGGGTTCGATTCAATCTTTTTCGTTGGGTGACTTGATAATCTATTGACTTTCCGTAAGGGATCTACTAGTATATAGTGCATGTATTTGATAACTACATTTCACCAACACGTTATTTTTTATAAAAAGTCTGGTTTTATCCAGATACCGTATAATACTGCTTGGGACATCGGTCTCCGTTTCCAGATGAAGACTGGGTTCGATATATTGAGTTAGTTTCTGGGCCCAAAGGTAGGGGATTTTAACGGCTTTACACACAAAATTAAGCAGTTTTATTCTCCAAAATTTTATAGTCGAGATTGACCCTTTAAAGGGGGCCCCAGACGTGGGCCGGTCACCTGGAAATGAAAATATAATTATCATTTTTAATAAAGTTGGTCGCATCGCCCCGCTTGGCATGTCATTTTATAAACATAGATTATGTCTATTTCATGTTTTGATGGAATTTAATTGGCCGTTTAGACACTGCTTTTGCAATTTTTTATGCATACAACTGAGTGTCAATTACATTAAATTTCATGAATTATATTAAATATAATATCATTTATTATATAAAAAGATGAACAGTAGGCTATATTTGTAATTATAAAGCTTCAAAGACCTAAAATACGATTATTGTGTTAGCTCCGCTTTGAACTTGGCTGTTTTTCATTTCTTACATCACTTTGTTGGTAATATTGTGCGAACATAATTATGAACCTGCAACAAAGAATGTAACAAACTCTTTTAATGCAACAAATGTCATTTTTACAATCGACATTGCCTTGTGGGTTTTTTTCCCTTACATAATCGCTTGAAACTGTCACCAAATATGTTGTCCTCGTTACGCTCGTAACGAGGATTGGAGGGAGGGGGCAGTCTCTAACACGACAAGGCAGGCCGCGGGCTATTTTCCGTAGGCTATATCATAGCTAGTTCAGCTCTGAACGTAGGTCTCATTACACTCGCGGGATTACCCCTCTCCGTGCCTATACGGCTCTGCCTCTAACAACGGCGGGCGGAGACGGGGGAGAATTCGTTGCATACCCACACAAGACGATGGTGTCTGTAATCGCTGACTTTATTACAAATATTGAATCCTAATTAAATTCTCGAATTATCCACTGTCCGCGTCTTTTTCCGTGATTTTTATCTCAGAAAGTGCTGTACGTCTAACTCTTCATAAAGTTTATCAACACACAAAGCGCTCAATGTACTCGTGCAGCCTTCGACGTCACGCGTAATCGCCGGGTTGTTGATTAAGGGAACCCTTACATTTTTGTCTTGTATATGAGTGTTTTTCAGGGAATCCAGTATTTTTCTAGTAAGATTGGATATCTCTACTTAAATTGTCACACTATTATTGCCAATAACCACCGATAAATACTTTCTTGGGAACCCATCTTTAAAGGATCCTTGTCAAATTTATTCAACATCCACTTTTCCTTTCGGACAAGCTGCTGTCTATATGAATGAGCGGGCCTATATTAAAAAAGTAATCCAAATCGAAAACCCAAGCGGTCCATATTATATACACGTTTAATTTTTTCGTCAACTTAGTGTCAATTTTCATTCTGGCACTTGCCCACACGGTCAATTTAATTCATGGACCATCTATAATTATAAAAGAAACTTTGATCTGTCAATTAATCGTTTCAATGAAATTATTTTAATTAATTCGCCGTCAAAGGCCCCTATACACGTTCAATTTCTTCGTCAATGCGTCAATTAATTGACGAAGAAATTGAACGTGTATGGACCGCTTTATATAGGTAAATAGCCCAATTAAACATATACATGAAGGGGGGTAATGTTTTGTGTGTAAATGACCCACATTTGAAGTTATCACCTCTTCAATTATACGTCTTCTGTGATCTATAGCTGATAATCATAGCCAATCATTAATGGAATGTGTATTATCTATGATAAAATGATTACAGTTGTTTCATGCTTATAGGATAAATAGGATTTTAAAAATGTGTTTACATAGATTACGTATATATGTAGAGTAAAATTCAAAAAGAGTTGACCGTGAAAAGGAAAGGGGGTCTTTCTAAAACAAAAACCCTCACTGTAACGGCATATAGTGCATTCTTTTACCGCGTGATTCTTGTTCGAAGTTTATCAGATGATATTGAATAGTACTGAGGTGGGGTTAAGTGTCCTACTGCTCTGCTCCGACTGGGCTGTCAGGGGTTCTTTGACGTGCACGTCTATGGTACACGAGACCTTGGTTTTTCGTCTTATTCGAACGACTATACGTTGACCCTTGGCAGGTCCTCTAATTCTGTAGCCCACATATAGCTACCTATGCAACTTTGGAACAAATATAGAGTATTTAATTTCATACTCGGACGTCGTGTAGCCTGAAGGTCGGCATACTCCGCGCAGCGTTTCGTTTGATTAAGAGTTAATCCTACTACACACTGCCAATATGGGACATTTCCCCTTGTCAGTGATGCAAGGCCTGACAAGGACAGCTGCCTAGTCGTTCGGATGGGACGAAAAACCGAGGTCCCGTGTACACATTGGAGTGCATGTAAAAGATCCCTTGGCAGTTGGAATTCGATATAAGAGTAGGACGTAGCAAAATTTCCCTCATAGCACACTGCATGGCGTATGCCCGTCTTCCATTAGCCTAGGTTAGGTGCAAAAGAGTAGGACGTTAAACTCCATTTCATTTCATTCCAAATATCTTTACATAACGTTACGTCATGGCTCACGATTTTATTATGCCTAATTAACCCGTGCAGAGCAGAATACTGCAGTAAAACTAATTGAGTGACAAACGAGGCTATCTAGTCGAATGAAATGTAAACAATACTGTTTGGAAACGAACATACTTTCACCGTATTTAATACCTTAAATCACTGTCCAAAGTTTTAGGGAAGACCCAGATTAAACGAATGACTGTCATGTTGCTGTACTTAAGTGACAGCTTTCATTGAACGGAAAGAATAGACGCACTCCCAAACTGATCCCGCAGTGAATATTCGCTTGGCCGCTACAATCACAGATAAGCATGACCAATCTGTTTCACAGAGAATTACTTACGAATTATCTCTGTAACAGATGACTGTCCATAACACGTGCGTTGACTGCACACGGCGTTATATATTCATTGGCTCAACGGCTCGTGTAATGTTTACTTAACATATAACTGCTTCGGGCAAAATGATGCATTTTACTCATTTTAATACTCATTTACACTAAATAGGAAATATTTTTTAACTACAAATACTTCAAACGTCTTTATTTATTTTTCTTTTACCTCAAAAAAATGTTTGAAAATTTAATTTGTCGGAGTAAAAAAGTTAATATGCCGTACTCATTAAGCCTCGTCGATGTCATGCTTATCAGTAATTGTAGCGGCCAAGCGAATATTCACTGCGGGATCAGTTTGAAGCATGACATCGACGAGGCATCATTTTGCCCGAAGCAGTTAGGTGTTAAGTTAAAATTGCACGAGCCGTTGAGCCAATGACTGACGCCGCGTGCAGTCAACGCATATAGATCTGTGGTTACAGAGATAATTCGTAAGTAATTCTCTGTGAAACAGATTGACGCACTCCCGCATAAGTTCAAGAAACAGACGCTATTCCTGCAATGGCCAGAGAGGGATTTCTCGGGCCATTGCTTCAGGAATTATGGGCAAACTGATCCCGCAGTGAATATTCGCCTGGCCGCTACAATTACTGATAAGCATGACAAAAATATTCCTATTTAGTGTAAATGAGTATTAAAAAGAGTAAAATGCATCATTTTGCCCGAAGCAGTTAGGTGTTAAGTAAACATTACACGAGCCGTTGAGCCAATGACTACCGCCGCTTGCAGTCAACGCACGTGTTGTGGACAGTCATCTGTTACAGAGATAATTCGTAAGTAATTCTCTGTGAAACAGATTGAAATATCGGAGGTCGGGGGTTCCCATTTGTTAGAGAAGGAGTACGGAGGGCCTGACAAGGACAGCTGTCGTCTAGTCGCTAGGATGGGACGAAAAACCGAGGTCCCGTATACACTTGGCGTGCACGTAAACGATTCCTTGGCGTTCGATATAAGAGTAGGCCGTGTGAATTATTTCTTCAAATTAAGGGTTTTATGCATTTCTCTATGTATTTTTATGAAATAAGCGATGGAATGTCCAGAAATTTCCCTGAAATTTAGAAATAAAATCTTTTATTCCATTCTATAATAGTCTTCATTCTGTTATTTTACCGGGTAAACGGTTAAATGAACAGGGATTTACAGATTATTTCTGTTTGCAAATGCAACGATATTATAAGTAATCGTATACATATAATCATTCCTCATAATTATCATGTTACAGTATTCATTTCAATTTATTAACCATCCTATGAAGAATCATATTTTTTAGATTTGATATATATTATAAATGTCATGTATATATAATTTCCATCATTTAAAAGATCTATAAAGTGTTTTATTATTCATCATACGTTAATCAGATTATAAGTATTTTCATAAATGTATAAAATATGTTTTAACGCTCCGTGCGTACAGGTTGTATTATATGTTACTCAAGCACGCTTAAATTCTGACAGTTTAACCAACTGGCCAGATGTAAGAGTTTCCATACCTGTAAATCGATAGTACCGAAGGCCTCTAACCAGCCCAATCTCTTGACGAGTAGCAGTCTGTGATAACTTGCGCTCGTCTCTCGATAAGGATATTCTGTGATACCTTGCGCTCGTCTCTCGATATGAATAGTCTTTAAAATACTACAGACTTTCGACAAGCGGGATTTTCACATCGCGTATCCGAATGTCACGTGATACGTTGCATCAATGTAGTTTTATATAGTGTTGGCAGATTTTCGCGCCGCATACGTATAGGTAGCTGAGCTGAGCTAAGCTCTATATTACAGTATGATGTCAGTTATCTTCAAGATCACCCTCAGTACTGTTCCTAGCCTACAAATCCCCGAAAAGAGTAAAGGGGGGCTTATGTCGACTTTGCAACTGAAAGCAACTGGCGTTTCGGCAACTGGGAGCAACTGAAAGTAATGAGCGTTCTTGCAACTGGAGTCAACTCATTTCCATGGAAATAACATCACGTGATAAGACACGTGTTATGTGACTTTATAAATAAGCAAATGGAAGCGAACGAAGACATCCACTTTTCAAATGTTGATGATGTCGACAATAATATACTAGGCCTACTAGAATTGTAGTAAGACCGACCATGCCTTTGTGTTGCTTCTTTTAAAGCCCCAATAACACTCTTGTTGTAACTGAATAATATGTCCCAATCTTCATTCTGGTCAACAAATCGTATTATTTTAGAATATTCCAATTAAATGATGATATAAATTTCATCTTAACACACCTATTTTAAAAAATTGGAACAATTCAACCAATTGATTTGAAAAGTCTAACGTAAACCTTTTCAAATGTGACTTGGATTTTAAAATATTTTCGAACTCTCTGGACAAATAAAATAGGTTGTAATGGATAATTTACACAACAGGTAGGACACTCAAACATCTAGCACTTAGAATAAGGGTATTATTTATTTTCTGGAGCTACCAAGCCAGCAAGAATGTTATTGTCCCTTTAAGTTATTCGCCATGATGAATAAATTAACAGTCACGTGTTAAATGTGATCGCTTTCAGTTCCGAGTCGACATAAGTGTTATAAGCGCTCCGAATTCAGTTGCTCCCAGTTGTCCTCAGTTGCTGATATGATCGACATAAGCACTCATGCAACTGACTGCAACTATAGTTGCTTTGGGTTGCAAAGTCGATATAAGCCCCGCTTAAAGTCGCTCGACTGTCGCTGAGCTATTAAATAAAATTTAATGTCGGATCTTATTAAATACCTCCGACTTCGACTCGACAGTAATTTTTGGTTTCACTAATGTACCAATCTATCATTTCAGAAAGTTTATACCCCTTCACCATAGAGTCACCGCATTTACAGATTTGCAAGGTCCCATCTCCCTGAATTTAGTACGTACATTTTAACCAGCATGCAGACAGACTGACATGCAGGAAACAATCTTGAAACCAGAAATTTTTTGAAGAAATTTCTCTGGTGAATCGGGGTAGCCATTTTCCCCAGAAGTGACGAATCACATGACTGTCACGTGTCATGTATTTATTTTACGTGCCTGGATGACCGAATCACTTAAAAATATACCCACGCGTAGAAAAATAGATCTTTACAAAAACTTGAATTTGTACGTTTAGGATCGAATTTTTTATGTCAGCGAGTTGACTTTGACTCAAGGATCATTTTACAACAAACGAAACGACGATCCGACCTCTAGTTTTCGATAAATCGACCCAAAAAGAATGACCAATCAGAGGTCAGAATGGGCGGGGCTTAGGTTGGAAAAAAATTGGTAAAAATGGCCGGTCAAAGGAACCAGAGGCTTCCGGCTCCGCGGCTGCCTCTGGGAACGAGATTGGCAGAAAAAATACCCGAGAAAACCTCATAAAAAATGATTAAATTAAAGTCAATGTCATGGCTTAAATCAAAGACAGCCGCCTAGTCGTTCGGATGGGACGAAAAACCGATGTCCCGTGTACACATTGGAGTGCACGTAAAAGATCCCTTGGCAGTTGGCATTCGATATAAGAGTTGGCGGTAGCGCCGCTGCCCGGTCATCCACACTGTATGGCGTATGCCCGTCTTCCATTAGCCCAGGTTAGGTGCAAAAAAAGTAGGACGTTAAACCCCATTTCATTTCATTTGGTTTAAATCACTTCAAATATACACCTTCGTGTCGAAGGATACTCTTAGATTCAGAAAAGTAGCAAAAGAGGCGGTATTAAAAAAGACGACTATGTTGTACGGACCGTGTCCGTGTGAAAGCTGTTCGATATGTGCTGTCGTATCCGTGTGCCTTATCACGTATGAGAAATACACATACATCGATGACGTCACAAGAAAAATAGATACGGATATCACGGTTGTTCAAAAGTAAGTTATTTTAAGCATATTTTAAACTCTAACGGATCGTTATCTTGCTAATGTGTCGTTTGTTTACCGCCCGTTAAATTTCTTTTGCTGGAAAGTCAATTTAATTATCCATTAGTTTTACATTTACATGTATGTAATGTACATGTACATGTATATAACAACTTCATAGCAGGTAGTATTCAAGAAACTGAAGATAGTGGGACTACTAGTGCACAGCCTGTTCACAAAACTTGATTAAAGACAAACAGATAATTTCCTACAGAAAAAAACTATTGAGTATTTATTTTTTCATTTAGAAATTTTAGCATAAATATGAAAAATTATGAGATTTGCACTACAGAATATTTGGGGCTATTATTTTCTACATACCCCCAAAATAATTCAGAATACTATAGAATTTTATCCTAGAAAATGGAATAGCCTCCCATCGCCCAACAATGTTCTATAAAAATTACACTTGTATCTACATGTATTACCTCCAATAACAACGGCAAGTTAACGACACGTTATAGTTAACGGGGCTTCCAGCAACTATGGTGGCTGATTGGTATCATGTCGTAATGTCGTGATGTCGCCTTTCATAACGCGACAACCCGACATCACGACATTTCTACCCGACAACCCGACATCACGACATTTCTACCCGACATCACGACATTTTTACCCGACATTACGACACTAAAAATGTCGTGATGTCGGGTAAAAATATCGTGATGTCGGGTAAATATGTCGTATTGTCGGGTTGTCGTGATGTCGGGTTGTCAGGTTTTCGCGTTATGAAAGGCGACATCACGACAATACGACATGATACCAATCAGCAACCATAGTTATTGGAGGCCTTAACAATGTGGCATGTTTTCCACCAGGTTGGTGATGGGTACCATGTTGTAAAGCTATGGAAATTGGGGGTGGGGGGAGTCTGTTCCAGTCTCCGAGTATCGATTGATTGCAGTTGATAAATTCAAGATCCATCTAATGTCTCGATCAGAAAAATCTACACAACAACCAATTTAATAATATATATAAATATATTATTAATAAAATGATATTAAAATAATTGAATACAGGTCAGGTACTACGATCTAAGAAGTAACTTTCACGACTGTATTTTCAACGAAATAGATAAGAAAAGAAATAAAATTTCAATTCATTGCTAGAGTAATTAAGAAGCCAGAAAATGAAATGAAATTGGGTTTTACATCCCAATGTTCTGCTCCAAACTGGGCTATTGAAGACGGCATATGTCATACAGAATGCAATGAAGGAAATTTTGCCTGGACACGACACCATAGGAGCTTGTGTCCTCTGGACACTCGCCTAAAGACTTAGGGTCAGAGGCGGATTCAAGGGGGGTGGGGTGTGTGGCGCGCCCCTAATTTTCGACAGTGCCCTTTTTTACTTATGAAAGTGCCTATCAACTGGCTTTTTTGCTCGATTTTGGGGCTATTTTTCAACGATCCCGAACGTTTAGACGAAAATATCAGCCAAATAGCTCTTGGAATGGCTACAGATGCAAGGAAATGACGGATAATTTTCTTGGGGCCCCAACCCCCCTCTCAGCGACGTGCCCCGTCTCCGCGGTCAGTGCCCTTATTTTGCGGCGCCCCCCCCCCCCCAAATTCCTAGATCCGCCCCTGAGGGTGGTAGCCACCCACCTACCCCGATCAAGAATTATAACTTTTAAACCACCGTATGTCCCATGTTCCTGAAGCAACGACTATGAGATTTACAAAATCTGGCTTGATAAGATGTACGTGGTAAAAGCGTGATCAACCCTTCTATTGGATATGCGAATGTCTTGGATTCGATATCGATGCTGTTCGAGAAAATAAAGTTCCCCGATATTTCCCAGCATGTTTTTTTTTCTCTCTCTCTCTCTTCATTGGTCAGGGCGAAAAGCCCGTGGATCGTGTAGTCTTTCGGATGGGACGACAAAAAAACAGTGCCAGTGTACACCTGGGCGTACACCTGGAATTCAATTTCTGTCAAATGTGGGTGTACTAAACAAATGTGACTAAGATCACTGATCTAAAGCTGAGGGCCTACCCGCCGACCGAAATAAGCGAAAGTGGCCAACCGAGATGTGGGAGGGGGGATTTAGATTAACCAGACTGTTTGCTTCAAGTAAAAAGGAGTTGCCTCCCTTGGCCTGTCCTCTGGCTTTTGTTCGCGATCGCCATCTTGGAAATTTTAAGAAGCACAGAAAAAGCACGGGATGGAAATTTAATATTATAAAGAAATTCTTTATAATTCACCATGACTGCCCATGACCAAATGCGAGCTATGCTCGACCAATTAATGGGTACAGCTAGGGATGGTAAGTTTTCGGAAATTCGACAATTAAAGGCCATTAGAGTATTATACTTCGATTCGATAGATTTGATGACCCTGTTTTTTTTGTGTTTTTTTAGAATTTTGTTTGGGCACATCTTGTACACTAACACAGTGCAAAGTGGTCGTTTATTAATAGGCTACCGAGTTTTGCAATACAAGATTCTTTATTTTGTTTCAATTTTCAATGTCTGCTGTTTATATTTGGGCTCCCCTACACGATTTATCCAGTACCATGTGTCGGTTTTAATAGCTTATTAAAGCTAATGTTAACTTTGTTATAATATGTACCGACTTGAAATAAAACTTTTGATTTGATTTGATTTGATTTGACCATATTAATTAACTGAGTTGGCACCACCTTGCTTGACATTTCCATAATATATACTGCTCAGGCGCGGATCCAGAGGGGGGGGGGGTGGGGGGTCCAAACCCTCCCTGCTCAGCTACATAAAAAGAAATAATGCCTTGCATCAATGAAATTACATCACAAAGTGATCCTACATCGGTATAAAAATGATTTCTCTGTTTAAAAAGCTCAATTTGTATGTATGCCTATGTAATTTAGAGACGATGATGGCAGATTTCAGTAACAGAAACCTGGCAAACCCCCTTCTACAAAATCCCTGGATCCGCACCTGCTGCTCCGTGTACAACTACGACTCAGTCGACTGTATTGTGTAGTGTCACTGTAGGTAAATGGAGATAATATTGTAGTGTCAGTGGGTTGCAACACATAATAATGTGTTCAGTGAAACACACAAGATAGATGTCTCAATCGTGAATCGAATGGCAATTCTTGCTTTTGGTTATTCTGGTCTACACCGATAGTTTTTATTGCACATGCTCTCCAGATAAGAATTTGAGGTCTTTTTTTGATTTGACTAGATGTCTAGTTTTGTTACATTTTTAGACTGCCCATCAACCTCAAGTGCTGTGCTAATAGTACTGGGTAGGGTAAATTGTCCTTATTGGTCCTTTTTGTCTTTTCTAAACAAAATTGATCTGATTCTGGTTGAGTCCAGGTTAATCCTGAAGGGTTGGGTACTAGAAACATCAGCAGTTTCACATTCAACACAAAAACTGGGGAGGTCAGTTTTTGGTCAACAAAATCCAGTTAAGTTGCAAGCATGGTTTCGACCTAGAATCATGTTAGATTTAACATACAGAAAATTCTACCAAACCCTGGTTTTGTTGAAATTGTGTTATTATAATGATGCTGAATTCATGTTTTCATATGTAATTTATAACCACCTTCCTTTTTCGGGATTTCTTTTTCTTATAACATTATGTTAGAATTTCATTCAGAGAAGGATTAGCTATTATTTGATTGCTATATGCCTTTTACATCTCCATCTATCTGTACCAGTATCTTGATTCAAACAACCATCTATTCTTTAAGACTGTATATGATGTATCACATATAAAATTCAGGGTTATAAGATCGCTTATGTTAATACATGTACGGTGTTTGAACAGTTAATGAAACTCTGATGAATAAAACTTCAATAAATTATCATGGTATTAGTATTACTTAAAGTTAAAGGAATTTGGTGATGGTGTTTTTATCTTCATCTGTAAATTACCATCAGTAGATGTAATGTGGGCATACATCAAGTTAATGACGTAAACTAATAATTGTAGCTTGAAAATAAACGACTGATGAAGAAGAGTTTTGTATATTGGTCATTGGTGTCACCAAGTTGAAGTTTTATAAACTATCCAACTAATAATATATTATTTGCTTATAAGTTTTATAAAAACAAATTTGAACTTATTTTTTCTTAGTGTACACAGTAATTTAGTAAACTCTCATTTATTTTTGTATTGACTAACATACATGTACCAGTTAATCTTCAAGCAATAAAATGTATATTTTTTTATGATGGATTACCGAAACTAAATAAAACTTAGATAAAGTTAAAACAAACCCCTTTAAAAATTAAATTCTTCATAATAAAACACCAGTTCTTTCTTTTACGGTAAGAAACTTTAATGAATTTTTAATCCCTATTTTGAAGGGAGGTTTGTAATGTTGGTTTCTCCAGACTTATTTACAAAGGAGGTGAAGTGACCAAGGCGTGAGTTAAAAATTTTAATTATATTTCAGTGTCCAGAATTCAGACCTGAATAATTTTTTTTCCCAAGATTAACTTCAGTTCAATTCAAATAGATGTTTTATAATTTTAAATATTTGTTATGATAGTTTTAAGTTTTGGTAAGTTTTGATTAAAGAATGTTTAGAGATTATTTATAATTACTGTATTAATGACCATGTCAAAAAAAGAATATTTTTGATTCTTAACAACAAATAGTAGGGGAATGGCTTGGTACATCTATTTGCAGGAACCCTTGAGATGTTTTTACTGTGTATGCCTCTGAAATAATACATGGCTGTATGTATGTATTTGAAAGCTGATGCTTAATAATAAATTTGTTTATATATTTTAAACCATAGTTTTGAATATGGTCATGAATGATATTAAACTGGGGTTGGTTGTGTAATTGTTGGTGTAATTTTTATTTAATAAAAAGAAGCAAGTTAACATACATTGATGTAACACAGATTCCAAAACTTGAGAATACCAATTAGATTAATTGAACTCTTGTATTTAGTATTTATAAGTAAGCAGGGAATTGTTAAAATGGATTCGTCCGTCGTCCTGCTTCTAATTGAGCTAGAATTTTAAAACTTGGTGTAGATGTGTATTAGGTGAATGTCTTGACTGAGTTTGATGATTAGCATTTTCTGAGAAGATTCAGCAAAGATAAGCAATTTGATTTATGAATGCTTTGGGATGCAACACTTTTGATTTTAAACGGGTAAGATTGTAGTTTCAGTACCGCAAAACCATGACTAAGTTCAATCATGAGCATTTTTTTCTTTGGGCTAAGTTTGATGGCTTAATGCTTTAACTGCGCCATTAACTGTTATGTGTCACCTGTTTTGGAATTGGGAAGGAGGAGATCATCTGCCTTACTGTTAACTTTCTATCGAATTGGCCATAATTTGGATCAACCAACCCCTGACGATCATTAATTGCAATATAAATTGTACCTAGATAAAATTATGCTAAGTAGAATTTTTGATTGACTTTTTACTTATTGCAGACATCATTTGTTAAAAAATGCATTTATTTACATGTAGTAGTCACTTGGAGAATATCAGCATTTTTACAAATAAAGCCATTTTTAATTCTTGAGAGATTTTTTTTTTGTGCACAATTGAAGTTATGAAGAAATGTAGACCTACATATTTTGTTTTATTATCGGGTAATTCCATAGATATGTTAACTGAATAAGCTTACATGTACATTTTCCTTGAAAAAAGAAGGATCCAATTTAATAAACAGGCTCTATGTTTGAACAATAATGTTTGAAAGTGTCTATCTTCTCCAAGAGATAAATATATGAAAAAGTGATGACTTAATAGGGTTGTGGGAAAAAAAATACTTTTATTTACACATTCAAATTGTTTATAATTAATAAAAATGGCTATGATGAATAATTATAGGCGAAGGTGGACTTCATAAAGAAAAGTTTGATGGGCCTAGGGTATGTAAGAGTTTCCTGTTGGGCTGCTGTCCGAATGATATACTAGCAAGTACGGTAAGTAATCATTGAAAAGGGCTTGATTGACGCAGTATCCATTCCAGGGGATATTGGTACGTACTATGTAAACTGAAAGGCAATACATATAATCACAGTTCTGGATGTTTCATTGTTAACATACATTTATCAAATTTAGACTTTCTACTACATTTTCATTTTGGCTACATCCTGGAAATCTGAGAAAGTAGAAGAAATATTCATTACATTTGCCGGTACACGCATATTTCTAAATAGTTTCAATATGCTTATTGGTTAATTTTTGAAATATGTAACATATACATGTATTTCATACAAAGCAAGCAGTTTTATACTAAAATTACTATCTGATCAGTCTTTCCAGTAGCTTTAAAGTATATTTTGTTGTAAGTGATGAAAGGGTTTTCTGGGGAATAAATGAAATGCAGGCCATTATAGAACAATATTTTAAAGAGTTTTGGTACGTATATATTTAAAATTCCATCATTTAGTGGTAGTAACAATTCATCACATTTCTGGAGAATTTCTGACCAGAAGTTGAAAATAGGGTACGTACTCAAAAAGAATTTGATGATCGGTGTGGTATGGGTTCATATACATGTATGTTTAACCCATTGACTAATGTCCTTTTGTTTGTTCTTGTAATCTTTTAAAACAGAGAATGGATCTGGGGGAATGTTCAAGAATTCATGAATTGGCATTAAGAGCAGATTATGAACAGGCCGCATTGACAAAGGATTACTACTATGACATAGATGTAAGTACTGTCTTTATGATTTATTGGAATAAAAACAATTTTAAGTTATAGCTTTTATCAAATTATTTTGTATGTAATGCATCTATAAAATCTTTTAAAAACTCTCCTTTTTTCAGGCAATGGAACATTTACAGAACTTCATAGCAGACTGTGACAGAAAGATGGAATTGGCTAAAAGAAGACTGAAGGAAACACAGGAAGAGCTGAGTGAAGATGCTAATAGCAAGGTAGTTATAGCAAAGTTAATGGTTTAACAAAGTCATAGTAAAAAAAAATGTCCTATTTTAGTTATTTAACACAAATTGCATAGAGAAGGTTATTTATTCATATTATGGTTGTGAATAAAAGAACTCGGAAGGACACACACAACCCATCCCCCCCCCCCCCCAAAGAAGTCTCCGCTCTTTCAACTCAAAACAGTCAATGTTGTTTTATGCTAACCCTGTATGATTTAGCTTTCAAGGTTATCCTGTGTTAAATTTAAACCCATGTCATAACAAAAATATGGTATACCAAATGGATATTGAGTTAAACATAGATGTTAAAAATCCAGTGTTTTAGTTTCAATGTGAGAAGATAAATAATTGTTATCTCCCTTTAATTGACACCATACATAAATTGAAATAGTGTTTACCATCCAACTGGGCTAATGAAGACGGGCATTTACCATACAGTATAGTATTAGGGAAATTTGACTACGCTTATATATTCCAATTGTCGAAGTTCTTTATGTTTAAACTGTTTTGTACACAGATTTTCTTTTCGTACCATCCGAAAGTCTATATACGTTGTCTCTTGCCAGCCCTCCGGACTACACCACTGACGAGAGAGAGCCAAGTCGAAAAAATCATTATGAAATTTCTTGGTCAAGAAAGGGATAGAACATGTGAACTCAGGTAGCCCAGCGAACGTCTTACTGAATCACCTTGGCTCCCAACACCATACATCAATCACAGACTTCTACACTCTTATATTGAAACATGGTGTATACATCGTCACTTGAGGCCTCGTAGTTGATATTTTACATTTAAGATTGTTTATTTGGGGGGGGGGGGTGCCTTGAAAAGATTTATAATACCACAACCATTATGAGCTGCTTGGACAACCTGACTGCTGTGGATTTATGTTTTTTTCCTGGTAATATCAGTAAATTGTTAGTATAATGGCATATAGACCTGTATAATTGTTGATCTCAAGGTGATGACATTATATATTCATTTCAGGCTGAGAAGATACATCAATTAGGAGAACAGATTGGTATAACTTTAGCCAAAGCTGAAGAAATGGGCGCACAAGGTAATGTGGAGGAATCCCTCATCTATATGCAAAAAGTTGAGGAACTAAAAGCTAAAAAGAATGGTGAAGAGGTCAGTTTATACTTGTTTAAACATTACCCATAATCTGAAAAGAATACTACAATGTTCTGGTTATATTTTTTCCAAAACTATCAAAAATTAATTATTAATTAAATAATTTATCAAGATCATAATGAAATCGCGATGTCATAGTTAGTATGCAATGTCATAGTTAGTTGTGATATTTACTGAATTTGAATACATTTTGAGATGAATAATCCGTCATAAAAATTGATAATCTACCAGTTAATGCCCCTTAAATAAATATATATAAAAATCCGATTCTAATGTTTAAAAATCATGGCTTGTATACCTGTTAATTATTTTATTTTACAGCAAGAGTATAGAAATCAAATGCCAGCTTCTAGTTATCAACAACAGAAACTTCGTGTATGTGAAGTTTGTGGGGCTTATCTTGGTATCCATGATAATGACAGACGACTGGCAGATCATTTTGGCGGCAAACTTCATCTGGGTTTTATCAGTATTCGCGATAAACTAGCTGATCTTCAGGTAATATAAGTCATAATGAATATTATTCAAGAAACCGACGTCTATTTGATTGTAGTAAGGAGGATTTTTGCATCCAGTTGTTCTAGTATGTGACATCAATAAATATATACTTCCATGTGAAGTTAGAAGTGATTCTCGAATGAAAGATGGTTTCAGGCTGCAGCCCTTGCACCTACTGAACATAATGTTTCAACCAAGTACAGCAGCTGAAACAGTTTTTTAGCATCTACTTTACATATACTCTACTAGAGATAGAAAATTATTTGAAAACACAAACAAAAGCAAAGGATTGAATTTTGTCAATTTGTAATGCTCCAGTCTAACAATCGAGTATCTCCTTTATGCAAGTTTTTGCACACAGCATTTGTTTTTTTTGATGGCTAATGTTTTATATTTATTTTGCCTTTCAGAAATCTGTAGCAGACAGGAGACTTCAAAGAGAAAAGGAAAGGGAAGAAATGAGAAAGAACCGTGAAGAAAGAGATAAAGAAAGGGAAGAAAGTCGTAAAAAAAGAAGTAAAAGCCGTGAGCATGACAGAGAAAGGGATAGAGATCGTGATAGGGAAAGAGATCGTGACAGGGAAAGGGAACGACGTCGTAGGTCAAGAAGTCATAGCAGAAGGTATTGTATTTTTTACTTATCTCAGATGATGATTTAAAGGAGCTATCTGACATTTGGCAGGACATCTGTTAATGTACATGGGGTTAGGTACACAAATCAAACTACAATATATAAGTAGATAGCCTGTGCTGTGTTTTACTTGTATCAAAGAATTACACAACTGGGATACAAGAAGTTTAATCTACTGTTTTTCATGTAATGATTGACTTGACAAATGCAACAAGTACACTGCAACAGGATAATAGACATGGTTATCAGTTATAAGAATCAGTATTTGAATAAAACCATATTGTATTAACAGATAAATTAGAAATCAAACTTCACACATTTACAGATATCCTATTCATTTATTGTTTTTCAGGACCAGATCACGATCTAGGGACAGGAAGAAGCATTCAAGACGTTCTCGATCCCGTTCCCGAAATAGAAGAAGGTATGATAAATATTCCATTTGTCTGATAAGAAATTTAAGGTCATTAGGGTTTGTCGTCTCATTACCACAAATTTGAAACAAAAAAATCTGTTAAAAAACTAGAACCTGTCGTGTTCACATGTTTTATTTTTTTTGGAAAAGAGGACCATTACTCTGGACACCAATATCAATATGGTTGTCTTCTCAAGACCGAAATGCTTCACACCAATTTTGGCAAAAAATATGTGAAAACTTTTTAATTGTTTAGGGCACACAATGGCTCAGGGCTCAGTGATTAAGAATCTGGCTTACTAAACTGCATTTATAGATGGGATGAAAAATTGAGGTCCCTTGTGCATGTTGACATGCTTATAAGAACCTGTGAAATAGAGAGAGAAATGGGGTTTAACATCGACTGGGGACATACCAGTTCATCCCGGGTCGTATATTGCCTTCGTCCAAATGTTGGACCATCGTCTACAATTTATTGTCAACAGACTACATTTATTATCTGATAGTTTTGAAATTTATGTATGTTGTTTACGTTACAAAGACAAAGAAACCTATGTAATTGCAACAATTTCCGTTAATTATTTCTTCAGTTGTCGTCAGTTATTCAATTTATATGCATTATGCTTATTAATAAAAGAAAAACTAATGAATTTCAGCAATTTCCATTGATTACTTCTAGAATTTTGGTCCTTGCTTCACTTCGCCCTAATATTATTTAGATTAGAAAAATGAAGAAGCCGGTAGGATTTAAACAAATTCCCTATATAACTTCTAAAGTTATGTCCCTTGTTTTACTTTGCGAATGCTCTGTCGACAAAAGTTATCATCTGATGTGTGTTTGATATCGATGTAAATGCACCTATTACTTACAAAAGGATGCAAATGCCACAACCATTGTTGACTGCTGTGGATGTATATTTTGTTGACTGACAACCTATCTTTTTACAGAACTATTATGTATAAAAATATATATATTTTTTGTAGTAGACATCGCTCAAGATCTCGAGATAGAAAAAGGCGATCTAGATCTCGCAGCCGATCCAGTAAAAAGAGTAGAAGACGTTCAAGGAGTCGGTCTAAGAAAAGCTCATCTCCCAATATTAAAGAAAAAAAGCCTGACCCTGTAATGGAGAAAGAAGAGTAAGGATGATTATTAAAGAATTATATTCCTTTCTGTAAAAGAATACAGTCAGTCAGTCTGTTCATAAATTCCTGAAAATGTCAGGCTGGGAAAAAGAGACTTGTATAGAATGATGAAAACTGTTCCATAAAATGACTTTAGTATCATACAATTGTTATGATAATTGTTCATTTTTAAAATAGACATTATTTCTTCTTTTATTTTTCAGGGCAATCGACAATGGAAGTATAGAAAATGCAGAATAAAAATATGTGTGCACAGTGCAATTCATGATTTCAACAGATAAAACCATCAGGCCTTTCGATTTCCTCTCTAACTTAGGAATGTTACAATTCAATTACTTTTTTTATTGTTTATTTTATTGAGGAGATGAAACGGTATGGGATATATTGTTTGTTTAGACTGTTTTAATTTCTGTGCCCAGTATTAATTTTAATTATTGTACAAGAATAATGTTGTAAATTAAAAATTAAAGCCGAGCTTATATGTACATTTAGGTAAGAGTCTATGTTGAAACCCAATAAGAATTTAATAAAATTATTATTCAGGATTATCTTTTGCTACAAGCATAATCCAGGTTAGAAACCAGTCTGAATGATAAGCCAAGTATTGTCATGGGTCCACCTGTCATGCAACAGCGGGCTAGTCCAAGAACCCTTGACGCCTGGAATTTTACTGATGTTTTACAGAAACACTGCCGTCTAGGATTAATTCCTCCAAAGCAATGCACATGACTATAGAAATAACTAAACTAAACTGTCAGTTGCAAAATGAGTACACATTGATGACCTTTCAGTTCTTAGTGCTGATTTTGTATTTCTTAAAATCAATCCAGCCATAAGATTAATCCATTATCTTTTGTACCAGAATGGAGCTAAATACATGTATTCTTGCCAATGTGGCTGCCATATACATAAGGACCAAGACTAGTAATTATTTCCCATTATTTCATGATGGACGAATGTAGTGTGAGTTATAGACAATGTTTCCCTTATTTTCTTTCTCCCCTCTTCCTGCATTTTTGGGTTGACTTTTTGGTCCAGAATTGGAGAAAAGGCATCAAATTTTTAATTTCATAGCAGTTTTGAGTGATTGTGATGATATTAAAGTGGAGGGATAGGGGGTGTAAAGTGTCTTCCTGCAGAGCAATCACTGTGTCGGAAGTGAGATTTTCACCCCAGTCAACTTCAAATCGCTGTAGCAAAAAATCTAAACAGTCAACCCCCTACAGTACAAATTTATGATGAGGAGATTGCTAAATGTGGTCCCCATTGTGCCTATAAAGATTGGAACCAACAGAATGTTGAACAAAAAGCTACAGCCTGTGATGTTACAGCCATTTAACATTGAAGTCAATGGGCAAATAATTACTAGTCCGAGTCCATAAAATCAGCTACAATTAATGAGTTGCCTCCCTTCTTATATCAAACTATAAAGGGGATCCACCAGCATTCCAATTTATTGATCCTCTCCAAACTTTGATTATTATTACTTATACCCTAAGGAAAATACCTATTGTTTTTGAACCAAGTGACCTAATTCGGTCAATAATTAATGCATGCACATATTAAACTGTGCACATGTTAAACCATTCGACAACCCAACCATCTTGAAACTTGGGTACTTGATTATCCTCTAAGGATGATTCCTATCAATTTTGATCTTTGTGACCTAAGTAAGTGCTAATATGTCCCCATTTATTTAAATTATAGGGATCACGTGACTAAGTGGGTAAGGCGCTGGCTAGCTAGCCTGGAGAAAGTTCATCTCGATTTCCAGTGTGGTTTCCCTTTGTCAGTGATCATTTGGATGGGACAAAAAAACAAAGGTCCAGTGTACACATTGGCATGAACGTAAAAGATCCCTTGGCAGTTGGAATTCGATATAAGAGTAGGTCGTAGAACCGCTGCCCTTCCATTAGCCCAGGTTAGGTGCAGAAGAGTAGGACATTAAACCCCATTTCATTTCATTTTTTATTTAAATTATGTGGATCACAAATTACAGTGGTGTCTTGGTGTGTTAGTATCTCTGTATCCAACGTTAGACTGAGGTTTTTTCAACGACAGGAATGGGTTAAGAATGTGTTTTAGTGGTGCATAACTGGTGTTTAATTTTATGCCACAACCTGAGCCTCTTAATTCAACTCCCGCTTTAACACATTTTTTTTAAAATTCCACTTTTGTTTTTGTCTCGTGTCCGGGCACCCACGAGGTTGAGAAGGCGCCCCTATCTCCATGCCACATATGCTCACACCAGGGATCAAAACCACAGTCGCAAGCCAGAGGTGACCGGCCAGCTAGGGGTCGAAGCGCGGCACTCTAGAACACTAGGCCATCACACACACACACCACACCACACCACACCCCCGACAAAATGAAGAGTTCAGGTATATGCTAGTGTTTGGATAAGGATGATATATACATGTACACCAGTGTAATTATATCCAGTTTTAACAGAACCTTGATCAACATCACAGAATGGCAGCCATTCTTATTCACTGGTACTGTACTCAGTGTTTGTTAAATTAATGGATATCGAAAATTTAATGAGATCATAAACTGAATAGAAAAAATACTGCAAACAATATAGGCTATTATCTGTATTTATTATTCAAGTGAGGCAATGTTTTGTGTCTGGTTATGGTTAGTTGATAACCTGGCTCATCAATTATTCAAGATATTTACCATTTATAAACCCAATTCCACAAATCTACAACCTATATTCAGCAAAGAAAAAGCGTGTTTAAAGTTGTTTTCCTATTCATTACATTATTACCATTTGTCAAGGAACTGTCACAGATGAATGTCCGTTCAATGTAATCAGCCAGCAAGAACTAGAATGGGACATTAAAGGGCAAGAGTCTGTATGCGCATCAGGTTGTAACTGTCTTCGCTTCAGAATCTGTGGGATAAATTTCAACTATAGTAAGTCTTCTGTGGATTGAACTGAACCTTGTGCTCTTAATGACATGGCAAATTATAACTTTTATCAAAAATGCACAAATTTATAACATGCCTAAATCATAATCTGTATCAAAATTAAATACAGGGCATCCTTGTATAGATGTACTAATCATCTCTGCACCTCATAAAATTAACATCTAAATACTATAATTTGTACTCATACTCAAGATTAAAGTCTGAATTATTTATTCCCCATAACAAAAATACTAAATTCTGAACTGAGCACTTGTTTCACTAATAATACAGACGAAAAAAATCACTGCTTAAGTTCTTTTTGCTTTTTTTAAAAATATGCTAGCACTGTACTGATAATAAAGACTGCACAAACTGTTAATGTATATCATCTTATGTCATGTTGTTATTCATGACCATCATAAAATTTTGACAAAAAGTCAGTTGGCCTAGGTGTTTCTGTATCCCGAAAGTACATCATAATATGATTTCTTTGTTTCCAGATATTAATGGTTTCTACAAGCTCCATTTGACCCTGAAAGAATAAGGGAATAATTTATATCTTTACGGTTTAAAGTGAAAAAAAAAAATAGGTTGCCAGGCAACGAAACATACGCCCACACAGCAGCCAAATCGTCCGGGCAGTCAACAAGAGTTGTCGCATATTAAGGAATTATCAGAAAATCATAAGAATTTGTTTGGTTTTTATAATCAAACGTTTTTTTTTAAATCAGATAATAATTGTGACCTCCAGAGGGACCACAAGCTAAAAAGGGTGATTTTTCGTACAATCAGGGGACATAATTCAGGAAGTAATGACCCGATGGGCACAAATATCGAAAGGAACCAAGATCTTTGGGTTATAAACATACATGTCAAGTTTCATCAAAATCGGTTCAAAATTGTGACCTCTATAGGGTCCACAACCTTGATATAACATGTTTTCACACTATTCGTGTACAAACGACGGCCATTTTGTCCGTCAATTCTAGTCCGATTTTCACGTAATTCAAACTCTCTCTTCATTACCATGTAACGGTGATGTAGTCAAAAGTTTTTTTAAATCGGATAATAATTTTGACCTCCAGAGGGACCAAAAGCTAACAAAAGCGATTTTTTGGACAATCCGGGGACATAATTCAGGAAGTTATGATCCAATGGGTGCAAATATCGAAAGGAACCAAGATCTTTGGGTTATAAACATACATGTCAAGTTTCATCAAAATCGGTTCAAAATTATGACCTCTATAAGGTCCACAACCTTTATATAACATATTTTCACACTATTCGCATAAAAACGGCGGCCATTTTGTCCGTCAATTTTGGTCCGATTTTCCCAAATTCAAACTCAACCTTCATAACCATGGAATTGTGATAAAATCAAACGTTTTTTTTAAATCGGATAACAATTTTGACCTCGAGAGGGACCACAAGCTAAAAAGGGCGATTTTTTGGACAATCACGGGCCATAATTGAGGAAGTTACGATCCGATGGGCGCAAATATCGAAAGGAACCAAGACCTTTGGGTTATAGACATACATGTCAAGTTTCATCAAAATTGGTTCAAAATTGTGACCTCTATAAGGTCCACAACCTTGATATAACATATTTTCAAACTATTCGCGTACAAACGGCGGCCATTTTGTCCGTCAATTTTGGTCCGATTTTCATGAAATTCGAACTCAACCTTCGTAACCATGGAACGGTACTATAATCAAACGATTTTTTAAATCCGATAACAATTTTGACCTTCAGAGGGACCACAAGCTAAAAAGGGCAATTTTTCGGACAATCAGGGGCCATAATTCAGGAAGTTATGATCCGATGGGCGCAAATATCGAAAGGAACCAAGATCTTTGGGTTATAAACATGCATGTCAAGTTTAATCAAAATCGGTTCAAAATTGTGACCTCTATAAGGTCCACAACCTTGATATAACATATTTTCACACTATTCGCGTACAAACGGCGGCCATTTTGTCCGTCAATTTTGGTCCGATTTTCACGAAATTCGAACTCAACCTTCATAACCATGCAACGGTGATATAATCAAACGATTTTTTAAATCGGATAACAATTGTGACCTCCAGAGGGACCACAAGTTAAAAAGGGCGATTTTTCGGACAATCAGGGGCCATAATTCAGGAAGTTACGATCCGATAGGCGCAAATATCGAAAGGAACCAAGATCTTTGGGTTATAAACATACATGTCAAGTTTCATCCAAATCAGTTCAAAATTGTGACCTCTACGCTGTTCACAAGCTAAAAAATGTGATTTTTCGTACAATCAGGGGCCATAACCCATGAAGTTACAGTCTGATACATGCCAATATCGAAAGGAACCGAGATCTTATGGTGATAAACCTATATTTTAAGTTTAATTGAAATCGGATAAAAATTGTGACCTGTAGACTGTTCACAAAAAAATGTGGACGGACGGACGGACAGGGGCGACGACAATATACGTCCACATAAAAATGTGGGCGTATAAAAATGGAAATGATTATCAGATGATAAAGTCACTAATCATCAAATGTATTTTTCAGACAATATCCATGTTGATATGTAGTCAATATTATAATTTGCTTAAAAGTTCAAAATTTCAGCAGTGTCTGACAAATGTCAGGTATGCTACAACTAGAATCCTTGACTGCCATACTTAATGTTTTCAAAAGTAAATAAATCTATCAGATTAGTATTTAAATCTTATACCTTAATCACAACAAGATCTATTGTTCGGATGTCTGTTAAATGTTTGTTTTTCATGAACTGTTCTCTTAATTTTGCTTTGTATGTTTCTAGTGTTACAGGAACGTTATAATCTTTCACTAAAAGAAAAATATTTGATTAGGCATTATTTTAAGTTAATTTTAACATAACAAACAAAATTTGTATTATCACCTTAACATCAGTATTTATGTCATTCATAATATGAAGTGACTATATTATTACGGAAGCATTGCTTGTGCAGCTTGCCAGTTTACAGGTCAGGTACCACCGTCTGTACCAGTAACTTTCAACCGTTGTTAACAGCACTAATGATTAGCTAATATTTGGGACCTAGAAACTGACACAAATGGGTCGCAGTGCATATAATAACTGTTTTACATTCAACCGTTTCCGTTTTTAATCTAATTTGACAAAATACACCTTGAATGGCAGTCTCTAGCGTTGTTATTCCAGTCTACACTGATAGTATTTATTCTGCATGATCTCCATATAAGAATATGGCATCATCATTTTTGAAATGACTTGTGGAATATGTCTAGCCCTTGTTCTTAGAGTCCTTTGTTACAAATGACGCTTGAAACGCATTTATTTATGGTACATGATTCGTATACACCACCGTAAAATGATTTATTTTGTCTTTTAAATATTCAAAATATTGGATATCAGAACTGACAGAAGGTCTCATAGTCATACCGTTATTAAAATAACTAATCTTTCCCCTGTAAGAACATAACGTCGGTGTGGATTTAAACTGACAAATAATTAGTGCGCTCCCAAAAAGACAGTTATGAAAATAACTAACAAATAATGTGTGTTGGGGTAGGCAAAAGACTTACTTTGCTACTTTATTTATTAACGAAAGTTTATATTATTTGGTTTGACAATGTAATACTAATAATAGTATACATGTAGCAGCCAGTAGCAATGTGACCTCTGTCGGCTCCTAAAAAAATGAATGGTTCCCTGTTTTCCGTCGATATTATGAGTGCAGTGACATAATCTTACCAATGAATGGAAGTTGGCGATACCATGCTTTATAAAGATTTAATACACGTCGCCTTGCTTCGCCCCTGTCAGCAGAAAGGATGGGTTTAACTTGTTTTACAGTTTGTTGGACTGACCGTGCAGCCATTTTGCTGTACACCACCGACAGGGCATTCAACGTTCTTCGTTTCTTCCTGTCCAATTGCACCTCGGATAAACCGAGTTGCAGTCCAGATCACCCAGTTCTCTGAAGACGTGAGGTAAGCATTGAAGTGTAATCAAGATGAGATGCGCCGTCATTTTTTTTAGCTAGATTGTTTCTAAAGCCACATAAAGTTTCATTTAAAAAGCGATGAAAAAATATCCAATAAGAAAATATCAATAGATATAGTTAACAGTAAAGGGTAAGTGTGAGAACTTTTTTAAAACTTTTTTTTTTGAACCTAATCTACCCAAATCAACCCAAATCCACCATTATTTCATTGGATATAAATAATTACAGCTATATTTGATAATATACCAGAGGCGGATTCAAAGGGGTGCGCACCCCCCATAATTTTCGACAGTGCCCCGATTTATTACTGAAAGTGCCTTTCAACTAGCTTTTTTGCTGGATTTTGGAGGCTCTTTTTCTACGATTTCCGAACGTTTAGACGAAAATATCAGCCAAATAGCTCTTGGATTGGCTACAGATGCAAGGAAATGCCGGATAATTTTCTTGGGGCCCCCCCTCTCAGCGGCGTGCCCCATCTCCGCGGTCAGTGCCCTCATTTTGCGGAGCTCCCCCCCCCCTTTTCAAAATTCCTATATTCGCCCCTGTATACCTTCTTATTTCATATTGCCCTATTTAAAGATACATTATGGGAGATTTTGACAAGGAGTTAGCCATTCTTGCTATAAAAGTTACAAAATAGATGTTGAAACAAGAATATATTGAAAATTTCAGTCAAATTACTTTATCTTTATCCTAAACAAAGTTGTTACCACTATAATTTTTTACTAGAAATGGCGTTAACTCCATCGACACCCTTTTTCCACTATGGCCGATTGTTGATTGACAGGCGTTAACTCCACCTACATAGTCTCGATCATCAACTATTGTTTAAACGGTATCTAGTGAAGCTTGTGTATAGCCTCGGTCATCACTGTCTTTTATGAATAATTTCAACGTCACGGAGAAACCCCACCCACGACGCCATAGTGATTAAATCAGTCGACGAAATCATGTTTTAATCCGAGCCCAATCCAAGCCATCCGTGGGTCTACAGAGTTCATTTTGGGCTTGTTGTTTAAATAAAGATCTAATTTATAATTTCTATGACATCTGAGGCTCAAATGAAGACCGACAAAAGTCAGTTTTTGCTCTTCCATAATGTATGTTTAATTTAAAATTTTAGCTTTTTCGTATTAAAAACTGCCACTCGAAATTCGATTTCTAAAGATGCTTTCTCATGGCCATGTACAACTGTGTGATTTGATGATAAATCAAAATTTTTCTGCAAATCCCTCCCTTAATATTCTATATATATATAATTGCAATCTCAAAGCCATACAAATCTTGTTTAAAGCCAAAGGAGCTCAATGGCATTTTATAGCTCAGGTTCAAAGAAGTTGAACAAATAAAACGGGAGAAAAATGCTAAAACCGATGAGAAAAATGAAATGTACCCTAGTTAGGGAGGGTCCTAAAGGCAGACAAAAGGGCCCCTCGTCTGACAAAAGGCCCCCCGAGTCCGAGTCAATCGCTTTCTTTACACTGTTACTATCGAATCCACTACTGAATGAGAATGCAGTTATTGCACTGGTATGAAAATCATCAATCAACCCCCCACCCGACCCCGGGACCCCCGCGAAAGAGGGCCCTTAAAATAGTATAGCCTCCGCAATGATAAACTTTAAAAGGCCCCTAAAGGAGCTAAATGGCTAATATTTGGGACCTAAAAATTGATACAAATGGGTCGAAGCGCATATAATAATGTAATATAAATGTACAGTATATAAACTGATTTACATTCAATCGTTTCCATGTCAAATCAGTTATGTTCAGCGAACAACGAACCAGAAGTCAAATTCCAATGGCAGTCTCTAGCATCTGGTTAGTCTAGTCTACATCGATAATATTTATTGTGCATGCTCTCCAGTTGAGAACATAGTCTACAGAATTTTTTGGAGGGGCTGAGGATGTGGCCGGCTGAGAACACCCATAAAAATTCATTAGTGTTGCCAAAATTTTTGGGGGCTAATTGGATTTTTTGGGGGGCTAGGGCCCCCCACCCCATAGCCCCCCTCCATGGTCACATATTTAAACATGGACTAAGCCATGAAAAATTTGATATTTTCCAACAAATTTTCATCAATCACACATTGTTACTTTAAGACACATGATTGATATAAAAGTAAATACAATTGATCTGAGCCTAACTTCTGTGACCCGACAGAGTTGCAACCGTGGGTGAATGTGGCTGGATAATTTATAATTTGACTATCTGGTATAGGTATCCAGATAATTGTATTATCTAACTGAAGAATTCAATTCTTAATGTCAGATATCAGAATACCAATTGTGGTTCTTTAAGAAAACATATAAGTATAATGTTTATAGGCCTGAAGTGAATTGTGGTTAAATATTGTCTTCACTACTGTCAGTCAATTGTACACAGTCAACAATTCAATAAGTTAAAATTACCATTTAATTGATTTCCATTAACTGGATTGTCAATTACCATCTGATTGCTGGTTCATGTTTTGTTTTTGTGAGGAAGAAATTTTAATTATTTCTGATGCCAGTAATTGCCTTTGATTAGTTTTTGGTTTCCTGTAAATGTTCACTTTATCTACTATAGAATATGAATGGGACAACCTTTATGGACTGCTTGATCAACTTTGCTGCTGTGGTCGTTTTAAAGCCACTCACACAAACTAGGTCATTTCGGGACTAGTTAACTACTATATGATTCAATTTTATTTCAAGAATTCGCTTGTGTGTAGGAGTCTTTTAGTAGTGGGAGGAAACCAGACGACCTGAGGAATACCCACGAGGTTGGACAGGCGACCCTACTCCTTGTCACGTACAACCAGGGAATCGAAACCATGCCAGTCGACCAATGACAGAACTTATGATACAGTTCACATGTGCTAACCATTTGGCCCCCCACACCCAATGTCAAAAAAACCTTCATAGGTGTATTACATTTGTTAAAATCAAGTGAAATCAATAGAAATCAAGGGCCACAACATAAGTTACAATTGATCAACAATTGAATAGTATTACTAGAATTACTCTTTTTCTTTTTGATAGTGTATGATGTTAAACTTATAAATCAGTATTTACTTTTATTCCTGCATATTGGGTCTTTCAGTTTAAAAGAAAAAAAAAAATAAACACCAAAATTGTTTGAAAAGTTAAAAATAGGTATACTATAATAAGTAATTTATTAAAATTTGCACAGGTGTATTCTAATATGGAAGCAGTTACTGTAAAAGTGGATAATCAAGACTTTGTATATATTGTAACAACGTCAACAGTGGCAATCAAAGCTAACGGATAACTGCAATCTAACAGACTTTTTATCCCCATATTATCATGGATGTATACTCCATTCTCAACAAAAACGCCTTCTTATAATCTCAAAGTATAAACTCAAATGATACAGATCGTTGGTTCACTTTGTGTCTGTTCTGTGGAATTAATTACCCCTGAACATTAAACTATCATCCAGCCGAGAATCATTCAAAACTAATTTAAAAACTGATCTACTTATGAATTATTATGGCACCCAGACTGTGTAGTGCCTTGAGCATCCATATTAGCATGGAACAGTGCACGGTATAAATGTACATATTATTAAATCCTGTATCTGGCTGGATAGTAAAATTCCCTTCCCGGTGCCACCCTATAGCTTGCCATACTATTAACTGATCGAACTGAAACACCTACTACTTGTGTTTTAGAAATTTGTCTTTGACAAGGAAACCTTTTGAAATAAACTCAAATTTCTTCTCGTTATTCACTGGATCATAAAAAAGCCCCTTCCCCCCAGCTACTCTGTTCTTATTAAATGGACCTCAATCATGTAATGTTTCGTATGTACAAGTAGAGGAATACACGCACACAATACACGCACAAACTGACTGAATGGCTTCCAATTGTCTTTAGCATCAATAATGGCAATTGTCTAATGGAGCTATGTCCATGGATCACATATATATGTTCTTAAACTAAAAATGAAGAAAACAACATTTATCAATGATAATAAGTAGATACAATAAGACTATTAAAATTTCATAATAATTAATCTATGATTTCTCCTGTAACTTATCTGAAAATAATTAGAAAGTTTTTTAATGATACAATAAAACCATTTACAAGCATTTCAAAGCAAGGGCAATAACATGTTACATGCATGATTATAGCTTGCAGATTTTATAATTATGGTTATTAACTTAAAGATTCTTTCCCAGTAAAATATTTATCGAGTGGTTATTTCCAATAAAAGTATGGCAATTTTGGTATGGATGGAAAGAAGAAACATCCAATCTTACTAGAAAAATAATGAATCCCCTGAAAAACACCCATGGGCCAAGCACTGGGTGAAAATCTTAGGGTATCCTTAATCGTCAACCCGATCAATAGTGGTTCCCACACGCGTGACGCGAAGGGATGCGCGCGCAGGTTGTATGAGGTCAAGACAAGAGGGAGCACTCAATGTGTAGTGCACTCTTGTTGACAAGCGTAATGGCGAGTGGACATGGAAGAGGTGAAAGACTAAAACGCACAACAGATACAGAGTTTAAACTGCGGAGAAAGAAATGGGCAGAAGATAATCCAAGAATTTACTTAGGCTTCGACATTTATGGTAAATGGACAGCGATTAAAGAGAAATACAATCTTAAACGGGATCGGGAAGTCGCGTCTCTATATGCTGATTGAATGTTAGTAAGTTTTCATGTTATCTCCTACTTTGGCTTGCTTTCGATTTCTTTTATTGAAGTTCGTTGTAGGTTTCGTTTGGGATATAGACCTAATTATTGAATTATATTAATTTTCATTTTCTAAAGAGCATTTTGTGTGTATAGTTTATGTTGACTGAATATTAATGATGTTGACGATTCTCTTTTTTTGCAAGATGTAGGCCTAAAAAAAAAAAGTAAACATTGCCAATGCTTTTCGGGCTTTTTGATTCCATGTTGACCATTTCACTTTTACCATACATTTATTACATGTATGCTATTTGTATAGGCCTATCAACTGGATAAAATAATATAAGGCCCGTGGTTGACACTCTTAAAATGCAACTAGTTGTTACAAATATCCCAACTTTCCAGAGCTTCATAAATATAAGATAAGTAAAATATACATTTATTCATTTATATATTTTAGGAACCAACACAAAGAGAAAGAACTGAAAGGTAGATCTGTCCCTGGGCAAAGTTCTACAAAAGCTAAATATGTTTATCAAATGTAAGTGTAAACCATGCTAATTTCGTATTATTTTATGCATTGTAGATCTATGTGTATTTGTTGCAAATGCAGACACAATTCCTCTGTATGGATGTTAATTTTCAAAATTTATTACATACATGTACAGTAGAATGTGTGCTGATGAATATCAATCAATTTTTTTAATTATAGGCAAATTGGTGTAGGTCTGCAGTCAGTGTACACATTGACATGTAAAAATAAAGGATACTTGACAGTGAAATTTAAAATGAGAGTAGTTCATAGGGCTGCTGTCTGGGCAAAATGTGGCTTTTTGCACTGCCTGTCTTCATTAGCCTGGATGCAATGAAGTTTAAAATGTTTTTACAATGACTCAATGAGACAAATTATGGCTTATAATATAATTAGGATTATTTTATTTCAGACATACAAGGAAATTAGAAAGCTTCCACCAACATATTTTAATGTATGCTGCAAAAAGATTTTCATATACATGTAGGTATGTCATTGTATATTGTTGGAATGAATAAATCCCAAATTGAAAATTTATTTTGATGTTTTTTCATATAGGTATGTAGACTGAATAAATCTCCAAATTTATTTTGATGGTGTTCCATATCTTTAAATTCTGGCTTTGTATTGTTGTAGCTACCCTATGTACAAGGCTAGAAAAACTATTTGGCAGCTATAGACTACCAGCGACACAAAGAGAGAGGGCAAGCCCTTGACAAGGCCGGGAATCCGAGGTGAGTTTGCCTTGTTATGGTGTAGGAGCTTATGTAGTGGTTGAATATACAATTAGACAATCTAACAAGTGCTATTTAGATAAAGTCTGTTTATTGAGTCAAGTTGTGTGGTTTCGATACGAAGTTGACTTTATACGGAGTAGGTTCGATTACCACTCCCCCCATCCCCCAACAAAGTTTCCTTCCACTGCTCCTGACAAAATAGTAACTTATTAAATTTTAGTCAAGAAATGACCTAAATTGTGTCATGTGTGCAACATCCTCCCCCCTCTCACCCCATTCTTGGCATAACAAAATACAAATGTTATTCTCTCTCCCCATTCTTGACATAATAAAATACAAATCTTATTCTCATATATTCATTAATTGCTAATACAATAGATTACAAAATTAAAACAATAATCTACAAAATTTAAAATTTTACAGGTTTCACAGGCTATATTCTAAAAGAAAAAGTACTTGGAGTGCTGTTCCTGTAAAGGTTGAAAAAGAATACAAATACATGGATAATATCCTTAGTGGAATTTTGGATAGATAGAATTAGGAATCACCAGGGTCCCATCCCTCAAATATTTCCACTTTCGGATGATGATCCAAGAAAAATAAAAAGAAACATTGCAGTTGTATCACCTCCGCCAACAAAAGAACTTGATGCAATAAAAAAATCGAGATTTGGTTAGTTAATTCCAAGGGTTATAATTAGAATTTCTGACATTCTAAATCATACAGCTATAACTGATATCTATTACTGTGTCTAAAATGGGTATATCGTCCTGTTGCACTTGGGAACGTTAGTCTGATGCGCATAGTTACACAGCTTGGTACAACTCTTCTGATGCCTGAACCAAGACGTCCATGTCTCCATAACGTGAAGTTTCTGTATGCTGTGTAGCGTGCGGTTTTGTTTTAGTTTACCGTTCTTTTATTATGTCTACCCATCATATCCCTGAAGTAACCATCGGAAATAGCTATAACATTTTGATCCAAAATCAACTGATCCATTTCCTGCAGAAGAGATATTTACAATAATATTTATACATACATTATGCTAGAGCTAAATCTGCCTATTGATATTATTAGATAACTGATCGAGGCCATAATGAACTCTCGATGGCACAGGATTTCTCTGATAGACTAGAATGTTTCAATCATATTTCCATTTAATTTAAAAATGGAGGAGCGAGCATTAGCTTCGATCAACAAAGGCTAATATCTTCAATAGAGTAATTTGAATGAAATTATTCATTTTTTAACATTACATAACTTCGACTATAATAGCAATAAGAGTTTATCTAAATTTTATATAATGTATCTTTAACATGAAATATTTTTGTTTATACATATTTCATATTGTAAGAATTGTTTGATTTCATTGGCGTTACTGTTTTTATTTATTATATTTTAATGCTTTAAACTTACAATTCTTGTGGAAATACAAAAAGCTGGTTGGCATCCACAGCAGACGTATTCTATATCCACTTCCATCTCTCCACAGTGGTTAGGTTACAAACACACCAGTCGGGTGAAACTCTATCTTGTGCTGGTTGTGGATCTTCTGGGCTTGCATTAGCACTCTTACTCAGGTCAAATGTAAGAGCTGGTTCTCTATTTGCAACGGCTAAGACAAGTTCTCGAAGTCTTGTTGTATCAACAGTATTTATGGTTGTCTGTAAATAAAATGTTATGTTGTTTAATTACTCTGGAATTTTTTTTTATCACCTTAAAATCTAGATTATTTGTAAAATTAATAGTTAAATAAAATATATAAATCTTACAATAAGTTGTCGTCTTCTATTTTCTATTCGTCCAGCTAATCTTTGTCTGTCTTCCTCCAAAACCGCTGCTCTTTGTGTGCCTCTCCCCCTTCCCCTGGATGTAGAAATACTTCTGCCTCGTCCCCTGCCCCTAGAACGGGGTCTGCCTCTTCCCTTGCCTCTTACTACTGGAGCTACTGTTACAGGAGAATCCCCGCTTGAACCAGAACTCTTAAACGAGACAATGAATATGATAATATTGTAAGAAACATTTTATTTCATTAGTTTGCCCGCTCATAAGAGTTTTTAGCAGTTGGAGGAGCCAAAGAAAAAGTTAAACAGTCGACTGTATTAGGAGTCGAAGAAAACCCAAAAAGTTGGATAGTCGACTCTCCTTGAGGCATTGAAACCACATCACTGAACTCAATGAGCTAAAGCAATACTAGAAAAAAATCTCTGCCCAGCTGAAGATGAATCTTGGATATAAATGTATCAATATAATCCTATAAATTTTATTGCAACAGGGAATATTGGACATTTAGGAAGTCAACATTACAGCCTTGTGAACATTATAAATAATAAACCAAAGAATGAAAATTGATTTATTATAAGGGAAAGGTGTTAAAAATTGGAATATAAAAAGTTCTCTAAAACAAAAAAATAGAAGCAATTTCCATGTATACATAGGCCTATTGCCACTATTGGATTGCAGAAATTCATATCCGACGGGTCCTTCTAAAGTAATAACATCACTTTATGAAAAGTCGCTATCATGATATTTTTTCCTCGTTATTTTTAAAAAGATAACGTACATATAATCTTTTCTTTTTTTTTTAAGAAATAGCAAAGCTGTCTCGCACGGTGACAATGATATTTTCTGCTAACTGAGTAACTCGACAAATCCCGTAGCAACACATTATGTACAAGAAGGAATGCAAATCTTAATAATAAAGCAAAATTTAATTACCATTGAAGTTTCAATATCCATATTACGTTCTCCTTTCGTAAAATCTGCATTGACAGTCACTTAAATTCACCGCTTTTACACATCCAGATAAGTGTACAACGATACATCGTCTTTTATATATTCAACGAATTCTCCCTCGGCTTACCTCGTTTCCGTGACGTTCAATTCACGTCACAAACATGGCTTCTTAAAATAAATATTTTACCGTCTGTGGTGTTTCCCGTGGATAGCAGTGTTGTTAGAGGGATTTGAGGCAAAATTGTGATTGTTTAATTAGTTTGAGTATGTTTTTAGTGTAAATATATCATCAAATCACCCAGTTTGTTCACGGGAAGGCATCTTTAAATCCTGCTAACACAAACAAAAGATTTTGAATTGATCTGAAAACAGTGAAGGAGATAAGTTTAGATAGTCCAGAAATTGTATTGGAGCTTATATTATAATTTTACGATTAGAGAAACTATCAATGTCTTTTGTCGAAAAGAAAATAAATGCTGTTAACACATGGTTTTATAATTTAAGAAATGCAGGGTTTGGGGTGGGGGCATTTTGTTATCAGACTAAAAAAATATTAACCAAAGAGCTTGTGTGAAAATATATGGAGATAATCTGTTAGGATGTCAGAGTTTGAGATTTAATTAAGTTCCCAATAGATTGTCAATTAGTTTCAATGTCAAATTCTTGCTGTCAGTCACAGGAAAGACCAATGAGTTGAAATTTAAAATTGTGATGTAAAATGTCACTATGCTATCGAGTCTGACATAGTCAATGTATTTTGTCCTTAGGTTTGTGTTCCCAGTTTCTGTTGGTTTATGTATGATGCAGTTTCCTGGAATACTAATAAAGAGTTTAGTGAAGGGTTCCAAGGAAATCGGCTAAGTTTTTGTCAATATATTCCCATCCCCTTCAATATGTCAGTGTAGGAAATTGTTTCCTGGAATAAAGGGAAAATCAGACTGTAATAGAATCTGTCTAAATAACAAAATCTGATGATCAGTAGACAGAATAAAGTAACAGTTGGTCTACTATAGACTTTAGCTAATCACATTCAACCAATATCAGAGGAATTTGTCTGTCTTGAACCTGTCTGAATTTAATAACATTTGATAGCGACACTGACTGAATATTGAATGTCCTGTTACGACTTTAACAGTATAGTAACTAAGCCTGTCAATAGATACTACAAAATAGAAACATAAGAGTCTTGCAACTAATGTCTAAAAGGTCTCCACCCTTGAACCCTCCTGCCATATAGTAAAACCAATCAATAACGCTTCCTGTAAGCTCATCCTCTCAGTCATTGGTCAGTATCATGTGGGTTAAAAAGTCAATATTGTGGTAAATTCTACGCTCACATCAGGCATGTTCTCTATACAGACTTGTAGGGTGAACTGGAAAGTCTTATTTACTCTGACTATTATATAGAATTTCTTGTTTCATATTAAGTGCATTAGTAGAATGCTTTATTACATTTATTGCAGTGAAAGACATGAATTTTAAAGCGCTGGTAACAAATAATATTGAGAACTGGAAGTAAGATTGAAAACTGATATTATACCATAGTGATTCTTGTGGTAAGTATGACAATTTCTGCAGTTTCAGATTTAATTTTGGCCTTCTATGTCCGTTTTGAAACAAATTAATGGGAAAACAATAGCAAGAAATTGTGATAAATGACTCATTGATTTTATTTAGCACATGATACTTTTTCAGGACATTATTCACAACACAAAAATCTGCCTTAAAAGTCAAGATTTGCGTAATATAGATTTTGAACTTTCTCGAATTGGATTCATGAGATTGTATTATATTTTTAAACCATATTGTATATATTACTGATGGGAGGAACTTATTCTTTTATAATGATGTATAATATCAACTTTATCGTCATATATTTTTTTATACCATTTAATGCCTGATGAAAAAAACACAACCCACAGTGTCCTACTCTTGTAATGTATCATGGTCACCCCAGGCCATTTATCCATGCGTGCAGTGTCTACAGTTGCTTGTGATTGCTGAGATTACCACAGATTTACTGGATAACTACTCAGTTACTCATTTCATGTGAAGAGAACAAATTAGGAATTTGTTTATTGCTCACATTAGTTGGATTTCAATATATTGTCTTTGTATGGCAAGTTTAGGAAGAAAATGTAAAATAAATTTAAGCACAACTCTCAATTTATTTTACATAGTTATTGGTCCTGTCACTGATACATTTTAGACACAATACAGGTCATAGTCTTTGAAATTGGTTTTCCAATTTCCTATAATGGTTTTATAAGTGGTAAATAGGAACCCAATTCAACCTCTAGATTAAAATCCAGATTCACCAATTAGGGGTATTCTCACTGTGCCACCCGCTATTGTTCTCATTGGGGGATTAATCAAACAAGGGGATTATCGAATACAATGGTGTTAAAAGTATAGTCCGTTTTTTAAAACTACTAGGGTTAAACTAATTAACAACTTTTTTCACAATAAATAACATAAACGTAACAACAAATACATGTATCAAACATAAATCATAACCCTACTAAATGAAGAAACCTGTCACCTCTGGAAGTATGGCTGTAGGCATGTGGTAGTTCAATATCTGAGCGCTGACTTGGAAGTCGGGGTAGATTTTTGGATCTGGCTCTGTACAACGATGCATGTAGGCTATAGTATGTCGGAACATGCTTGATTATATCTTCAGCTTCGCGTCTGAAATCTGGAAAATAAAAACCAACAAATACAAAATAAATTCAAATGATAAAAATAAAAACTCCATAAATTAACATATTTAATAACAGATATAAAAGAATGACTTAAACAAAACATGCTATACTAAATATTAATATAATAATGTTACATAATTATTTGTTAAAGTTAAAAAGGGTAAACTTACCAGATAAACATTCGTTATAAATGGAAGGAATTGGCTGACAAGTATGTTCTAGTTTGGCGTTCATTGAGGTAATAAACTCTTGTACTATTATAGCATTGTCGTCGGATGGTGGTTGTGGTTCTGACCGTAGCTTCTTACCATACCATTTGATGTGTTGATCGTTGCGGGACAAGTCTGTTTGCAACATCGCCAATGGGTGCTATTGGTTTTGGTATTTCGTACTCTATACTTATACCCAAAATTAACTAAATTTTGACCTCCTTGAGAATTAGGAATAAACCGTACACGCACTTGAGCCATTATAAAAAATATAATTGAATTGGGGGTGACAACTATCCTTACAAAATGATAGTGAGTTTCTAGTTGATTGATTTATGAGTACTGTCTGAATGAAAGATGGGTGAGTAATATTTAAGGTACTTGATAACCGATGACACGTGAACTTAACTTATATATTTTAATCATTAAAATAATTAAATCTTAACTAGGTGAACAGTACTAATAAGGATACAGTCTATAATCCTTTGTTTATTGAACTTTTCACACCACTACCCCATAACACCAGTTGATTGGGTGGCACAGTGAGATTAAACCACCAATTAGTCAGGCCCTGAGTTCACAAAGCATTCTCAGAGCATTACTCCAAATGGTTTAATCTCACTGTGCCACCCAATCAACTGGTGTTATAGGGTAATGGTGTGAAAATTTAAATAAACAAAGGATTATAGACTGTATCCTTATAAGTACGGTTCACCTAGTTAAGATTTAATTATTTTAATGATTAAAATATATAAGTTAAGTTTAGCAACAGAGATAAATATTCATTTATCACCTGTGACCATCTTCACGGGTTTTGAAATAGCAGCACAAAACGCAGCTATTGAAATATTCCAGTGTGAGCTTAAAGGTTGCCTGTTTCATTTTCGCCAAACAATTTGGCGAAACACACAGAAATTTGGGCTACAGAGAGTTTTCACAGACAGTCTAGTTGTAAATTTACTTGTGCGTCGGGCTTCCGCCCTCCCATTTGTGAGGTTATGTGATATAGACAACGTATGGTTGAATGCCTTAGTGGAAGCTGATTTGGAAGATGACAATATTTCAAAGTTTGCAGATTATGTTACTGAACAAGTGGTAGAAAGCGATAGAAGGGCTATGTGGAATCACTTCAACACAGATGGTTCACGGACAACTAATCACCTTGAGGGGTGGCACAGTAAAATGAAGAAAACCGGAACAAGCCACCCAAATATATTTAAATTTATTAATATTGTGTCGAAAGAGCAGACTTTTACTGAAAATACAATAGTTCAATTGGATAACGGGGGGGGGGGGTCGATTGCCTCCTAAAATGCAAAAATATATAAGAGTAGAAGAATCTATTAATGATCTTAAAATCGAAATGTTAACGGTGTAAAAAGTGCAATTGAATATACTGACGCCATATCACATTTAGCATGGTTATTATTCATTTTTGATACATTTGTTTGTTGCTACTTTTATGTAATTTATTGTGAATAAAGTTGTTAATAAACCTAGTAGCTTTAAAAAGCGGACTATACGTTTAACACCATTGTATTCGATAATCCCCTTGCTGGATTAATCTCCCAATGAGAACAATAGCGGGTGGCACAGTGAGATGTTCCCCTCCAAATTGTTCACCTTATTTTAACTAAAATGTAGCACTTTATATAAAGCTTTTGTTGTTTTAATGTATCAAATAGAAACTATATGTCTGGATGAAAGATATTTCTTATAAACAGTAATTGAAAGTTAAGTAAATTCTCAACTGAACTAGGGGTCAGAACCCGAAAACCTTTAATAAGCTGTTGGTAAAACTATTTCTTTTTGTTTGCCTGGTCATCTCACTATAATATATCAATTCATACAGTGGTATAGCACATTAATTAAAACTCTTTATCCTTTTAGTTATTTGGTACTTATAAATTTTAGCAAATGTTTGATATCAAGAATGACTTCCAGTAAATGATGGAACAGATGGAGCCAAAGAGGAAGGCAATCCCTCTAAATTTCTTAAAATGTGTGTTGCTTTGTGCAAATCAACTATTTGGGGGGAAAATATCTAATTTGGAATGACTACAAATTTTTAGAGCAGATGAAAGTCAAAGGGGGCAGCACCTCTTTTTTCATTCAAAAAAGCAAAATCATATGGGATTAATTTTTTCATGCTACTAAAACCGATCAAATTTTGTGTGGTTTTTATCTAGTTCATTCTAGACATGCGATATCATTAAGATCAATAACAGCTAAGAAATGAGAAATATCCTAATTTTCTGCACCAACTGGGCTATTGAAGATGGGCATACACCATTTTGCCTATACAGTGGCACTACAGTCTACCCATATTTCAAATTCCCATTGTCAAGGGTTCTTTTACATGCACGTCTATCAGACTTCGTTTTTGTTTGGTTCCATCTGAACGACAAGACATAGTATGTCATCAATGAAAACAATTATGGGCTGATTGATTTTAATCCATAATGAATTGACCTTTCAGAGACAAAGATCACAGACCTCTATTCATTAATCCAATCCCTAACATGTGGGAAAAAAAATGAAAAAAAATATATTCAACTATATTCATTTCATCATGTTTTCTAGTAACGAACAGAAATAAACGTGAAATATTTTGAAGAAATTGTTAAATGCCACTCAATCTTTGATCTGAATGAAAATAAAATTGTTGATTTTATTGGAGTTTCTATTTTGATTTGTTTTTCAAAATTTTATGTCGATACATGAAGCATGTGTGATATAACCAAATGTTTATTTATTTTCGACGATTTACTAAAATTAGTAAACAAACTGCTCAATATTCAGGAATTGTTTTTTAATTGTATAGAATTGGTGTCATTACCCGTTGGAATTCTTCATTTTGACATAAATCTAAGAGCTTTAGCTCCTTTGATTGAAGCTTACATTAATTTTTAAAGAGAGAGAAATGGGGATTAATGTCCACTTAACACGAACTGTGTTCGAGACTAACACACGGTTCATTTTTATTTCGACAATTCATTTGCGCGTAGGGGTCCTTAGCAGTGGGAGGAAACCGGAGAACCCCAGATGTCCTGTCTGCCTCTCAATCATTATATATGATACTGTATTCCTTTAATTTGCTTTCTTCATTTTACTATACAACAATGGGCTATTGATAGTCGTCTAGAGGCTTTGAAAGTAATATGTCTGCTTACACTGCAATTATAGTCATTGAAGACAGACAGAATTTTAACCTTGTGTCAGTTGAGGCAAGAATCAAATGGATTAACTGCATTAGTGGGAGAGTAAAAAAAGAAAGGATCAAAATGATTGACCAATGATTTTTTTTTAACTAAGGGATGTTTACTTTGTAATAAATAATGAAGGGTTCTCAGATGGATATTGCAAATGCTGGTTTAGTAAAAACAGATGACAAGTTGCACGATATACATACAAATAAAAAACCTTTAAAATATATCAGCTATTTCACTGAATTTATATTCACAGGAATTTAGGAGTGTATAAATAAAAAGATCTTCACTTGGTCGTATGAGAAGTAAGTGCGGAATGATTGGAAATTTGCATCTGATTTGAATATATGAGATAAAGCTTATATCTAGAAAAAAATAAAAATTTATAATTAAATAATATACAAAAAATTAATTTTTATTAAACATTTCAGTGAATTCATTCCATTAAAAAAAAACTTATTTAGCTATTTTAGCCATTAACCACATTAATTATTTATCAGGCCATAAATTCTATATTTCATTTGACAGGCTGACTTCTATTAATGCCATTCATTTGGACAGGTGACATTCTTATACTTATTTACAGACTAGGAATGAACTACCAGGAAATGTATAGATATCCAATGTCAATGAATGGATAAGACACTTTTGTAAATATTTGTTACTTTTCTCCTTTGATGCTTTATGTAAAGAAATATGGCAAATAGAACATCAATCTAATGCTTTAAAATCATTGGCTTTATGTAATGCAAATTCTAACTTATCTCATTCGGTTAAATGCTGGTTTTCGCTGTAAAAAGTGCAGATGGAAGATGATAGTTTTGTAAGACAGCTTTCTGTCCCTTTTAGTAAGTTGGCTATCTGCCAAGCATTGTTCATACACCAGTTGGGCAATAACAGTATGGCTAGACAGTAAGTTGTTGAAAAGCATCAATTTTTAAAATTCTATTTAGGTAATTGTTTTTTCATCAGTTTTGTGTAGGATATAATGTCTTATTTTAAGACAATTTCATTGTAAACGGAACAAACATAACGGCAAATTAATACATGTATACAGAAAAAACAACCCAACTCCTATTACCTGATGTGAAAGATGAAAAAGATAGTTGAAGACACGCATATAGTTATTACAAGAGCTTAGTCTGTGGTGATTATAGGGTAACACACTGTGGAGTTATTATGTTTCGAATTCAAATCCCAGTGTGGGCCACCTTCGGTATCATCAGTTATTGCACGTCTAGTTATTACCAGAGCTTCGTCTGTGATGCTTACAGAGTAACACACCGTGGAGTTATTATGTTCCAAATTCAAATCCCAGTGTGGGCCACCTTTGGTTTCCCCTGTGGCCAGGGCTCACACTGTCGGTCGCCAAAGTCGCAATTTGCGATTAAATTATGAAAGTGGCGATTCTTTTTTAGAATTGGCGAAAATTTTTGCGATAAAGTTTTGGGGTACTGGCGATTCTTTTTTAGAATTGGCGAATTTTTTTTTATAAAATTCTAACCGTATTTATCCTTGACTAACCATATAGCGGCATACTATAAATCAATCAACTTGTTGATAATCCCAAACGTGTCTTGAGTAACACTAAACACTTGTCTAGGATTAATGGTTTCAACTGATTGATATTTGTCGATCATAAAGCCTATATCTAGCCATTGTTCATCATTAGTTAACCCTAACAAATAGATTAGCGGTGACTTTTTGATGTTGTGTAATGAAAACAAAGGGGAGTAATCAAAATGGCTGATCATTGCCGGCAACTCTTTTGAAGGAGAGTTACATGATTTGATAGTTGAATTTCGTTTACTGTACGTGGCTCCATACATCATGTATAAATATTACAGCATGGCTAATTGGACATTAATATTCCAAATTATATATCGCAATGGGTCGAAAACGAAAGAGCGAGTTGAATAGCAACGATTCTGGAGTGAGAAAACTGTCTGCCTTTTTTTTTCGTTACCGCCGCCGAAGTGTTCTAAAGTTAACGAAGAATCTGACGTCGGCTTCTCTAGACGAAATGAACTTGATGCTACGATTAACGATTCAGATGCTGATACCCTGACCGTACCCGAAATCAACAATAGGAAATTCAAAGAAAACTGGAAATTTGGCAACCCTTGGCTTGTCAAATTTGATGTCAATCACATTAACAAAAAACCAACCTGATCTCAATACATCATAAAATGGGCTAATGTAAAGCAAAGGAGTATCTTGTAAATTGTAAATATGGTTGTTAAAGAATGTTAAAGAAATAAAAAAATATTATGTTATTACAACATGTGTTTTTTTTATCATATATTTTTGGCAGATAAAATATTCAAATTGGCGGGAAAAAAATATCATCATTTTTTTAAGTAAAAATTAGGTTCCATTTTGGCGGATAAAAAATGAAAGCCAGTGTGAGCCCTGCCTGTGGCCTTAATCCGTTCTACTCCATTATACCCTGGGTTCATTTATGGTGTATTCACATACTCAAATTATCTGCTCTTGATCATAGCTCGATTTATAAACCAATCTTATCGTTTACGTTCACAACAATATGGCAGCTTGATCGCTCCATTATGAGTAAGTTTGCAAGAAATTTAATATAAAAGAAGTGACATGCCCACGAAGAGATTTGTTAGGAATGGTCAATTAAAAAAGCACAATCATCAAGGGTAGATAATTTGAATGTGTCTCCCCCATGGATGAACGCAGGGGTTAGTGGTGTGGAACAAAATTAGACAACTGGGGATATCACTTATCAAAACAAACTGATCCTGCGGTGAATATTCGCTTGGCCATTACAATCACTGATAAGCATGACATTGACGAGACTTAATGAGTTCGGCATATTAACTTTTTTACTCCGACAAATTAAATTTGCAAACATTTTTTTGAAGTATAAGAAAAATAAATAAAGACGTTTGAAGTATTTGTAGTTAAAAAAAATATTTCCCATTTAGTGTAAATGGGTATTAAAATGAGTAAAATGCATCATTTTGCCCGAAGCAGTTAGGTGTTATGTAAACAATGCACGAGCCGTTAAGCCAATGATTGACGCCACGTGAAGTCAATGCATGTGTTGTTGACAGTCATCTGTGACAGAAATGAAATGAAATGGGGTTTAACGTCCTACTCTTTTGCACCTGACCTGGGCTAATGGAAGACGGGCATATGCCATACAGTGTGCTATGAGGGAAATTTTGCCCGGGCAGCGGCGCTACGGCCTTTTCTTATATCGAATTCCAACTGCCAAGGGATGTTTTACGTGCACTCCAATGTGTACATGGGAACTCTGTTTTTCATCCCATCCGAACTACTAGGCAGCTGTCCTTCATCTGTGACAGAGATAATTCGTAAATGATTCTCTGTCAATCAGATTGTTATCAAAGGTGATGTCTGTGGCCTCACAAGGAAATTGTATCTAGTTGTTGTAGGATGGAAATCGCATGTCAAACGTACCAGTAGGTATGCACATAAAAGATCTTTGAAGTTTGAATTTAAAGAAGAGTAAGCAAAGCATCACATCACTGTCTTGGTGATAAATCCCACCAATGCATTGCATGGGTACATGAGTAATCGTAGAATTCAGAATTACATTTGAGTCCATCTCTTGCCAAATCTTAGAAAATGTTACTCACGATGGTAATTAGGATGTTTGTACTTGTTGTGGTACCAATGAATTGTTTGTATGATTAGGTCATTGAATTACACATTAGAAAAATATATCTGATGTACCATCCATTTTTGTCTGTTTTGTTTTGTTTGGTTTTTTAGCTGCAATGCAATTTGATTGTGTCTATAAAAAAAAAACCATGAGCTTCTTTGGATAGTTGCTTGATAGTTTAAATCAGCATATATATCTTGAATGTAATCTAATAATGCTCTAGTAATCATCCTGTGGTTATTTGTTTCAGGTTTGTGATCTGCAGGGCAAAGGGCACACATATTTTTAGCTAGTTTCTAAGTACTCTTCAAATTAAATCATTAAAATGAAAAACAGTAGAGGTCTTGCTTTTACAAGTATAAAAAGGCTATTAAGATTATATAAAGATCCATAAATAAATGTAATCTGTAAGGTGTTAAACAAGGCTATGAAATCTAGGGACAAAACTCGGGCAATTTTCATCAGACATTTTTAACACCTCTCTTCCCCATGATTTTACCAATCTAAATAATTTATTATTTCATAGATTTCTATTTATAATTGCAGGCACTGTGATGTTTTTAACATTGTCTCGTAATTATGGGACATTACATTGGAAGTTGTTATTTGAAATTGTTGAAAATCATAAGATGGATATAGGGAGTTGGATGGTCGAATGGTTTGCGCATGCACGTTGTATCATAAGGTCTGTCATTGAGTCAGCTGGTGTGGTTTTGATTTCCTGGTTGTATGTGACAAGGAGTAGGGGTGTTTATCCAATTTTGCAGGTTTCCTCCGGTTTCCTCCCACTGCTGAAGACAACTACAGGCAAGCGAATTTTGTAATAAAAAATTGAACCATATGTTGTTCCCGAAAGGACAAGTTTGTCGAGCAGACGTTAAACCCCATTTCTCTCTCCCTCTCTCCAAGATGAATAACATATCAAAATTTTATAATGATGCATTAATGATTATAGCTTAAAAACTGAAAACAAGGTTTCTTAATCAAGTTGTTAACAAAAAGTTGACAAAAGAATTGTAGTCTATAGAGTGGTAACAAGAAATTGTGGGTGGATGGATGAAATTTTTGAGGTAGGGCTCCTTTAATAGGACTGGCTGAGAATGATGCCACGGACAGTGTCCAGTACGAAGCCCGGCAACGCTATGTTACATACAGGCATATTTATTAGATGTGCTTTCTTCAAAAAGTATTCAAATTTTCCAGTATGCATGAACATATTGGAAATGTGAACCATATTTGAAATTGCCATTTTTTGGCTGAATGATTGTGCATTGATTTGAGACCTAATTTTGTTCTAAGCAATCAAAGCAAGCAATTCCCAGGAGAAATCATGCTATCACTGACACAAACATCAGGGTTATATTTGTCAGATTCACAAATTTTTATATAGATTGTATCCAGATGACTGAATCTGGAATCCAGGCTTTAATAACAAAAGATGCAAATGCTGATGTGTACCATCTGACAATAATATGTTTATTGTCTTGAGACTAATGTAAAAAGGAGATATCATTGATTTTGAGGGGTATTTGTGGCCATGGAGAAAGCTGTAATTATATTCCGTATGGACGATTGACTGTAGTCATTAACTCGAAATTATGTTAGAGAAAACATCATGTGTAATCACTTGGTAGTAATAACAAGAATAAAAATAATTTATAAAGCATCCTCTTAACTTAACTTACACGGTTAATAGTATGTCTCTTAAATAAATTCAATGTGAGAATATTCTCAAATAAAACAGGATTATTGTGTTGATTGAAGTGTTTATCTGATTAACTTGAGCCAATATTGAATGTTTAAAACTGGTGTTGTCAATGTCAACATAAAAATCAGAATGGAAGCAAGTGTCTAAATCTTCTGCCGACCAGTACTAGTACGGTATATCCTCATATTATTGATCTTGCATGTTGACCCAGTATTTTACAAAACCAAGATAACGCAAGAAATAATGAATTGAAATTGAAACTTCCTAGAAACAATTCAAAGCCAATGTTTTACAGGATTGCGTAACAAGAGACATGGGAAAGACCTTTCAATAGTTTGTATAGGCTGGAGACAAAAGACAAACACCTTTCCATGCAAGTGTTTCAGGAATAATTGGACGATAATGTGACACACTGTAAAAGATTTATTCCCTAACGAATACACACGACACATCAGTTATACGAGTTGAAGATAGGAAAACGTGCCACAGAAAAAAACAATATTCAATAAAACTCAGCCATATATTTCTTCATTTTCCTCGAGCCGGAGTAAAAATTATCTGTCAATACCCTATACCTGCATTTTGGAGAAAATCTGCTACACGTCTTAAGTGATGGAAAAACTCTGTTCTTATTGAATTATCTAACTCCTTCGAGCATGTGATGCTTTTGAAAAAAAATCAATGCAATGACTTGTGCTGTATCAAATTTTGGAGCAGCAGTGGCGCAGTTAGTAAGACGTTGGCTCGCTAACCATATGCTCCCATGTTCCAACCTTGATGTCTACCGAGTATGTTCATCAGGTTTTGTCAGTGGCGTAGGACCTGGCAAGAGATAATGTTTAGTCGTTCAAATGAGACAAAAAAACAGGAACCTGTGCACACATTTTCTTGCACATAAAAGAACCCTTGACAGATGGAATTAGAAATAAGAGCAGGCTGCTGTGTGGGCAAAACAATTTCCCAGATAGCACACTGAACACTGCATGCCCATCTTCTTCAGTCCAATGCTGGCCGAAAAAAAATGTTGAACTATAACTCCATATTAGATCAAATTTGTCTTTAAAACTCTTGTTGAAATGAAACAATTGTTCAACACAAAATGAGAGATTAACATTATTCAAATTCTTCATTGCAATTTACATAATTACTGGAGTCATAATAACAGGATGATTGATGATGCGTGACCTTGTCAGGAAATCGTCACCTCAGCGATTACAGGATTAATCTAAGAATTTGACTAAAGGATCATTGTCTCTTTGAGGTACACCACAGAATTTTGTAGAGTCATTATATTGAGTCTAAATTACAAAGTCGTCATTGGGATTTCATTAAAATCATCCTAATTCCAATAATTGATTATCTTCTGGTTTCTACTGATTCAGCTAATTGTGAAAGTGAAATTAGATGTACTGGATCTTGCAACCAATTTATATTGGAAATTGAATTTGGAAGCCAACTATAACATCCTGCTTGGATTTTTGATCTTTTGTTTATGTGTGACAACAGTTTAACAATTGTTAATCAATAGAATAAAGCATTAAAAGTAACTGAATCTTTGGGTAGAGGTAGAAGATTGTTTTATGTAATGAATTATAAATGAGAATAATCAATTTACTCAGGCCATTCTGTGTTTGTTGTATTTTTCTCTGTGTTGATTTTATGGAATTTCTAGGCAAGTGTTGAGAGTAGTGGTACCGTTTAATAGAATATTTGAAGGTCTTTGTGGTCAGTTGTATTACTTGTTACTGGTACGGTATATGGTATGGTTTTTTAAAACATTTACTTTTCATATTCTGATGCCATCCGATATGTGTTATTGACCTTGAAGTTTATATTCTGATATTTTATGGAGTTTCTTGGCTACAGTTCAGAGTACCATATTGGTAAATGAAATATTTGAATTTCTTTTTATGGTTTCAACTTTTACCTTTCATATTCGGATATTTTATGGTATGTGTTTATGACCTTGACTTTTCTTAAGTTTATATTTTATGGTATATTGACCATGACTTTTTTAAGCTTATTTTCCAAAATGGTCATCATTTCTATGAATTCATTATGTAATAAATGAAATGAAATGGGGTTTAATATTCTACTCTTCTGCACCGAGAGTGCTAATAAAGTCAGGGTATTATATAATCAGAAATATTCAGGTTTCATTTTAAAAATTCTGAAAAATGATGATAAATGAATGAGAAGGAAAACGTTATGTGGTTCATTTATACTGTGAAGGAAAAAGGTGACACAATATTTTGATATTCTGTCAAACCAACGAAAGAAAAATATATGCTCAATTGTAATGTGACTGGCAAAATGCAGAGTAAATGCCTCTCGGGACAAATTTCAAAGGTCATTAGACTGGGGAAATTTCAAAAACTCATACATTATCTGCTTGAGATTTCCCCTAGTGGTATTCGTGATTATCACAATCTTTTTCTTTTGAGCATAATTGATTACATTACCACAGCAAAATAAGAAATATTTTAAGAAGTTGTGCTAATGTATTTTCATTGGAAAAGACTACCTCTACATTAAATACGTTTTAATGCTAAACAAAGTAACAAATTTATGGGAACGTCTGCATTGTTAGCAATTACAAAATTAAGGATCAAATGACAGTTGAAATTCCATGAAGATTAGGCAGAAACGCCAGTACCAGGACAAATTTTCCTCATAGCAATCTGCATGGCATATGCTCATCGTCATTATCTCATCTGGTGCAGAAAAGTAGCATATTACACCTCATTTGATTTCACTGAAACCCTGTAGTCTGATGGGGGGTTGGGATGGCCTAGTGGTCTAGAGTGCCGTGCTTCGACCTCTAGCTGGCCGGTCACCTCTGGCTTGCGGCTGTGGTTTCGGGCCCTGGTGTGAGCGTATGTGGCATGGAGATAGGGGTGCCTTCTCAACCTCGTGGGTTTCCTCCGGGCACTCCGGTTTCCTCCCACTGCTAAAGACCCCTACGCGCAAGCGAATTATTGAAATAAAATTAAAACCATATGTTAGTCCCGAAATGACCTAGTTTGTGTTGAGTGGACGTTAAACCCCATTTCTCTCTCTCTCTCTCTCTGTAGTCTGAGGGATGAAACCCTGTTGTCTCAGGGATGAAAGCCTGTAGAAAATCGATAAAAAACACTATTAAAGTGTACAAGCAGAAACGTGAGATTTAGCAGGTTGCAAAATTTTATTCTGCTACAACCTGTTGTATCTAGTTCCATTCTCATCTTTCAAATGGTATTAAGTTATCTAGATATCGCCGCCATCAGCAAATAAAGAGAATCGCTAGACTAAAGTCTTGTTTACATTTGGAAGGGAATGGTTTAAGAATGATCTCAAATTATTCCTGTCCATTTACATTTGGAAGGGAATGGTTTAAGAATGATCTCAAATTAATCTAGTCCATTTACATTTGGAAGGGAATGATTGCAAATTTTTCTATCTATATTTATATTTGAAAGGGAATGGTTAAAGAATGAATTCAAATCATTCCGATTCTTGACGACACATGTATTTCACTTACACAAAAATACATTACATTTCTAGAAAATGCGACCCTAGTTTTTAAAAAGTGGGAGGGGTCACCTCTATATCAGAAAGTGGAGTGATTACATTCGTTCATTCTCTTTTTATCGATGCCATTGTTTGCATTGCATATGGTTCATTATGACTGTATGTGTTATATGATATAAATAATGTGCATATAATACACTGTTCAAATACATGATATTATATTTGTTTTTAATTAAGTGACATAGGATCAGATTAATCATCATGCTATATAATAATAAACCGATTGTAAACTCTACTATAATGTTTATTATTTTTATATAATGACATCATTTGCCAAATTTGGGTTGACATTTTATACTATGATATATGTTATGGATTTTGGATTCGATATCAGTTATTAAAATGAAAAGGGAAATTAATGACTATATTTAGCAAATTTTCAGTTGGTACTAAATCACCTGCTACTTTTGACATGAGTTACTGAATGGTCCTGATTGCCGGCTGCTGAACCATGATGGGTGTTTATCTTACAGAAGTAAATAGTCAGAGTAGGAATCAGTATAGAATGAACTATATATTTTACTCAGACATTTAAATGTTAAAATGTGCTTGGAGGGAATTCATTTTGAAATCTGAGTGTGAATGAAGACTTGTTAGACATACGCAGTGTAACTTAAAGTAGCTAAGTCTCTAACTCAATATCATCCAAAATCTTCAACTTTGAAAACACAAATTATTTGTCAATTTAAATCAACATTGATGCTGATGCTGTGGTCTTACCAGGAAAAGATGGGCTTCTGATATCCAATATTTCAGACAAAATAAACATTTTACCATTGGTACACAAATTTTGTACCACAATGTGTTTCAGCCCAAGTTCTAGTAAGAGACCCGGTGAACGAGGCTAGACACATTGCATCAAATCAAACAACGTATGTAGACTGGATTAATCAGACGCTAGAAATTTGCATCTGTATGAGACTGCTGGCTTATTTCGTGGAACATAACTGAATTGAAGTTAGAGTAAAAACGGAAACCATTGAATGTAAATCAGTTTATATACATTCATATTACAGTATTACATGTATATGCAGTGTGACCCACTTCTGTTGATTTCTAGGTCCCAAATGTTAACGATTTGGCTCCTTTAAATAGACATGAAATTCCAAAATTGAAATGAATTGAACAGAAACACATTTTATATTATATGAAAGTCCTTTCAACAAAATAATCATAGCATGTGGTGTTCAATAAAAATCATCATCTTAATCAATCATGGTAAAAAAAAGTCTGATAATTTCGTGTCATTTGCAATTTTTAAGCCTTAATAACCTTGACATTTTGATGCAATAAATTATCAACTTTTTCGTTGTTTTACTATTCAAAGAAAACAAAAACACTTAAAAACCAATTTACTGGTGGCCAGGCGGCATAATTATTTCTTTTACCACCAGACTCTCAATAAAAACAGATTTGACAAGTGATAATTATTTGCATGTTATTACACAGACATGATGAATATAGCTATTTAGTTCGGCTATTTTGTTTAGGTGACAGGAACGTGAAGCTTTTATTTGTTATTGTACAATACTAACTTAGAATTAATGGTGCATGGTTTTTATTGTGAGACTGGATAGTCAAGGATATTAAATAATGTAATAAACTTAATGTAAACATTAATGTGTTAATATTAAAATGTTCATCTTTTTAAAATGTGATTCTTCTTCTTTCAGTTTACAATATGGACACTGATTAAAATAGAAAGAGACAACTTAAGTTCATGGATAAATTCTCCATGCATACAGATAACGACGAACTGCCGTATATATTACGCAGAGTTACGTGAGTATAATTATTTGGTTTGAAAGTCTTCAATATAAACAATAGTCATCTAATTCTTAAGTAAGTTTATATTCTTTGAATGGCATCTTAAGTAAGTTATATATGTTGTGCTATCATACATCGGTGGTAATGGAGTTGAGCGGAACAATACCACTGGGGGATATCGACTATGGTTATCATAGTATCATATTGATACAGATATTTACCGTTCGACAATTACTCTATTGATTGTCACAAATTTGTGATAGAAATTTTCAGATTTATTGCTTTTGATCAATCTGATTAAAACACAAATCCTATTTTGTTTCATATTTATAGTTCAAAATTTAGTTAAACTTATCTTTCCTACAATAGGATCTGGAAGAGTTGTTATGTAACCCATTTCCTGGTTGAGTGAGGGATTAGCCATTGAAACAGTCTGTTGCAGTGTGTCCTTGGCGTGCGATACACTGAATTGTTGGTGTCCTACTAGAAACATCAATACTGATTGATTAATCAAATGTCTGGCGTCAAAGGGTCAAAAGCCGCTCGTATGATGTCCAATGCAACCTCTCATGGCAAATTGTCAGATCTTCACCTAGAAGTGTCCATCAAAAGTAAAAAAAAACCCCAAAGAACACGAAATATGTAGATCTGCATTTTAATAAGATTGGTTTTTGATCACTTTATAAACTGGTAAACAATGTTTATATCTACGAGACAAGAAGACTAATAGAGTTATTACTCTTGATCACTTTGAAAACTCTTATTTGTTTCATTGCCTGGCTAAATATCTTTTAAAGTAATCTAAGTGTATCTAAGTTAAATATTCAGAATTCCTGATATACGTACATGGACATTAACCGACATTGACTGGTGATAATGGCCATAATAAGAGGGCTGTTACCCAATTTAGAAATGTAAATTATGTAAATTTATTTGATAGTAAACATTCTGCATTGATTTGTTATGGACTGTCACAATCAATATTTATAATATGTTGATAACAATACAAGTAAATATAGTACTTAAAATCTCACCGCTGTTTAAAAATTCGCATTAAAATTGTTGATGGCAAATCATGTTAAAGCTATTCAGAAAACGGTATGTGTCAAAGTTTTTCTTGTGTGAATGTTTTATCAGTTTAATTCTAATTTCACCAGTAATTGCAGTGTGATGCCATAGAAAAAATTCTTCCTAGGTTTTGTGTGTGGAGATTACTTTGACTTAACTTAAGATCAATTTGATGATTTTCCTCTACACAGTATCAGTTGGTGGTAATTGATTGGTTTTATTGTGACAGGGGGGCGATGCTGTGATCTTAGAGATGTCAAAATCAGACAGATCGATACCACTATGCCAAACAATAAAAGAGTAATAATCACCAATTCAACAAATAAAATGCCAATTGAGTGCTTAAAATCAGACCGTAGTTGAATAATATATGTGGTGTTATATATAGAGTTCACATTTTACACGTTTCCCGATTCAATTTAGATATATGGTCATTGACAAATCAGATGTTCCTTATATTCTAGGCCTATGACAGTTTTGTAAAAAAATTAGCCAAGTTTAAAAAAAGCAGCAAAATTTCAGTTTGGTTTGTTAAATACAATTATTCACTATTAAATAAATACATTAAAAGTCTGTTTAATGGAGACAAGTTGCTAACTCAATATAATTCAAAATCTTCGACATTGCAAACATGACTTATAGTATAAGTTATAGGTCAATTTAAATCAAGATTGATGTTGTTATCTTACTGTGAAAAGATGGGCTTCTGATATCCAACATCTAAGACAAAGTGAAATTTAAAAATTTACACATGAATCGCGTGCCGGAATGATTTCAAGTGCCATTTGTAATGTTAGTCTGAAGTATTAGTCTCAAATTGTGTTCAGTACAGCTTTGATATAAAAAACCATTGCATGTCTTTAAGTATGTTTTATAGTAGACACATCAAAATGGTTGTTTTTATTTAAACAGCTTTAGATTCGATATGAAACTTGTTCTATTCCCTGGTAACTGTGATACCATCACTGTACTAACTGATGGTAGTAAGATCTTCTTTTTAATTGAATTTCACTTCATCAAGTTGCCTAGAGCGAAGCTTGGCAGATGATTTTCAAAGTCCTGATTAACAACCATGGTTTTAATTCATCTGTAAAGCTCATTTCAAGTAGAAAGCCAGTAATTGTACATATAAGTCACTTTTACCATAAAAACAAGAACAATGTCTTGTACAAATTGTTCTAACAATCTATTCTCTTTGATGTCAAATGCTATTTTAGTGTTCCATTTTATATCCCAAACTGATGGTATCATTTTAAATTTTTCGAGATATTTATCTAAAAGTTCAGATCACGGAGGTGTATCACGGTTACTTTAAAAAATGCCAATAATCTAACTGTATAGATCAATTATTGGAAACTAGAATAAAACAAGTTGGACGGCTATTCTGGAACTTTCTAAAAATACAGACATATAATCAAAGGTAATGGTTTGGAATAAAGTCCCTGCTATTTATTTGTGTAAGATTTCAGCCACATATCAAGTAAATTGGATAATACATTGCTAGAGGTGAAAACCTTTACTTGGTACATTGCTCAGATTGGATCCAATAAATGTAATGAAGATGGTTGAAGGTTGCTTCATTCTGTAACAGGCAACTCATTAATGACTGATGACTTGTTTTAATGAAACAGACGATAATAATCTTTGGTCCCTGGTTCTCGTGATTTATTGAACTTTCCTCTCCAACAGGTTACAGTAGAAAACTATTTTCAACATCTACTTGATTTATAGATTTGTACATTTCAGTTGTCATATTCTCATCTTAAACACTTAAAATAACTTGTTCCAACCTTTTAAACTGGAGAATTTGATGATTTTCCCTATGGCGTTAAAATCTGGTCGAAATCTTATTGATTAAATATATTTTGGTCATTGCCCACAATGATTTACCAAATATTTTTCTGAAACTTTATAAAAATCTTACTTCTGTGTCTCTTATGTAGTCTAAGTATAATTAAAATGAAGACCATCTATAATGGACTCACATTAATTGACAATTTTCATTTGAAAATCTGGAAGACTAAATGACCTAAAATATCATTAGAAATTGAAATGTATCAGTATTGGATTATATATAGTTCTATTTTTTTTATCCAGATATACTTCATAAAAACCTTTATTTTTTTGCTTAATAATTCAAAAAAATTGTTATGGAAAATAATTTGCAGAAGAAAAAAAGTTACTATTGAGAGCTAATTAATTTGTCTCGATGACATCACTGTCATTGATGTTGGTGGTCAAGTGAATATTTACTGCTGATTAGTTTGTAGTTATTTATTCTTATTTACAGCATCAGGTGGCATGATGATCAGATCTATAGACGCATAAATCCAGTATATTAGAATACAAACATGTATTGGATAATTAACTTCATGACATATATCTGTTTTTTGTCATCTATGTACACCATAACAAATATACTACCATTAGTATAAATTTTGGAATCAATATAATCTGAAACCAGTTAACTTAGGGGGAAAAAAACCCAGACACTTTCATTTATGTTCTTTAGAGAAATTTGGACATGTCTTTTGACAAATTGACTAATGAGTTTACTAACAAGAAAAAGACATTCCTATATGAATAAAGATGAAGGAGAAACCATGGGAACGACTAGGGAATGGAATGGGATATAAATGTTGATTTAAGATATCTTGAATCACCAGTAAGCCCTCATGTTGATTACCATGTTTTACTACGCAGGTTGTTTTTATAAATACTTGACTGGCAAAACAAGTAATGGCTAGGTATATCAGGTTATTTAATTACTTTGAGATATATTATGGATTTTTATACACCCACATTTTTATGTGGACGTATATTGTCGTCGCCCCTGTTCGTCCGGAGGTCCGTCCGTCCACAATTGTTTGTGAACAGTCTACAGGTCACAATTTTTATCCAATTTCAATGAAACTTAAAATATAGGTTTATCACCCTAAGATCTCGGTTCCTTTCGATATTGGCATGTATCGGACTGTAACTTCATGGGTTATGGCCCCTGATTGTACAAAAAATCATGTTTTTTAGCTTGTGAACAGTGTAGAGGTCACAATTTTGAACCGATTTGGATGAAACTTGAAATGCATGTTTATAACCCAAAGATCTTGGTTCCTTTCGATATTTGCGCCATTCGGATCGTAACTTCCTGAATTATGGCCCTTGATTGTCCGAAAAATCGCCCCTTTTAGCTTGTGGTCCCTCTGGAGGTCACAATTGTTACCCGATTTAAATAAACGTTTGATTATATCACCGTTCCATGGTTATGAAGGTTGAGTTCGAATTTCGTGAAAATCGGACCAAAATTGACGGACAAAATGGCCGCCGTTTGTATGCGAATATTGTGAAAATATGTTATATCAAGGTTGTGGACCTTATAGAGGTCACAATTTTGAACCGATTTTGATGAAACTGGACATGTATGTTTATAACCCAAACATCTTGGTATTTGCGCCCATCGGATCGTAACTTCCTGAATTATGGCCCCTGATTGTCCGAAAAATCGCCCTTTTTAGCTTGTGGTCCCTCTGGAGGTCAAAATTGTTATCCGATTTAAAAAAACGTTTCATTATATCACGATTCCATGGTTAGGAAGGTTGAGTTCGAATTTCGTGAAAATCGGACCAAAATTGACCGCCGTTTGTATGCAAATAGTGGGAAAATATGTTATATCAAGGTTGTGGACCTTATAGAGGTCACAATTTTGAGCCGATTTTGATGAAACTTGACATGTTTGTTTATAACCCAAAGATCTTGGTTCCTTTCGATATTTGCGCCCATGGGATCATAACTTCCTGATATATGGCCCCTGATTGTCCGAAAAATCACCCTTTTTAGCGTGTGGTCCCTCTGCAGGTCAAAATTGTTATCCGATTTAATAAAAACGTTTGATTATATCACCATTCTATGGTTATGAAGGTTGAGTATGAATTTTGTGAACATCGGACCAAAATTGACGGACAAAATGGCCGCCGTTTGTACGCGAATAGTGTGAAAATATATTATATCAAGGTTGTGGACCTTATAGAGGTCACAATTTTGAACCGATTTTGATGAAACTTGACATGTATGTTTATAACCCAAAGATCTTGGTCCTTTCGATATTTGCGCCCATCGGATCATAACTTCCTGAATTATGTCCCTGGATTGTCCGAAAAATCGCTTTTGTTAGCTTTTGGTCCTTTTGGAGGTCAAAATTATTATCTAATTTAAAAAAACATTTGACTATATCACCGTTACATGGTAATGAAGAGAAAGGTCGAATTTCGAGAAAATTGGACTAGAATTGACGAACAAAATGGCAGCCATTTGTACACAAATAGTGTGAAAATATGTTATATCAAGGTTGTGGACCCTATAGAGGTCACAATTTTTAATAGATTTTGATGAAACTTAACATGTATGTTTATAACCCAAAGATCTTGGTTCCTTTCGATATTTGCGCCTATCGGATCATTACTTCCTGAATTATGTCCCCTGATTGTACAAAAAATCACCCTTTTTAGCTTGTGGTCCCTCTGGAGGTCACAATTATTATCTGATTTAAAAAAACATTTGATTATATCACAGTTACACCTTATATTATGGGTGAGTTTGAATTATGATTTTCTGATGATTACTCTACTCTTGTTGACTGCCCGGACGATTTGGCTGCTGTGTGGGCGTATGTTTCGTTGCCTGGCAACCTATTTTTTGTTTTAAAAAAGCCACAATTTAATTAAGCAAATTAAAATAATGAGCCCCAGCCAACTTTACAAAAATGTGTCTTCAAATTTTTGTAAATATTTTTTGGCCAACCATTAGTTAAATGTTGGGTTTTTGTTAAATTTAGAATTTGTGTGTGGATCTAATTTGCCTACATAGAGTTTGTGGTACCCAACTCCTCAAGGGATCTGCCGTTGTAGATATTGACTAGACTAGACTAGACATGTATGTAATTCTCTTATCAGTAAGCATACTCATCATCCTGTACAGTTGTTACTGCTGTCAGCTTGTTCTTTTAAATGATTGATCAGATGATTCAAGTCAGATTTCTATAGGCTAGTTTCAACAACTGTATTTGTATTTATCCATAGTTTTCCTAGCTTTTAAAGACTAGCTACATCTTACTAAGTATTATGAGGTAACATTCTGTCTCTCTTGTATTGTCTAAAATGAAATGGGGTTTAACTTCCTGCTTTTCTACTCCAGAATTTGTATTTAAATGATGTAGTTAGCTCAAAGCATATTGTGCTTATGGCATTTATTAATAAAATAGTATTTTGTAAGTAAGTTATTTGTAACTGAGGATATCGATTCACTTTGATTTATCATAATGTGACTCATTAACGTAACTCATAATTCAAAAACATGAATCTGGTTGTTGTTAAGTTGATGTATTGGTAATTATGGTATGTTCTGGTTTATAGGTAGATTAACTACGTACTGTACTGTGTTATTACTAATTCTACGATAGTGTTTTAAATGATACCATGGCATAATAACTGTTATTATTGAACGCCGTCTGTGTAACCAAAATATTTCTATTTTGGGAAAACATACAATCTGATTAGAATACAAATCTATAGTTTGTTTCATTTTTAAGCGCCTACATTGAAGTCTGGTTGTATTTTGTCATCAGTCTGTCATCTATGATTGCTTGTGGATGTTCTAAAAAAAGGGTAACATTATTATCTGATTGACTTTCAATTTATACACAGTATCTATGGTCATGAGACAAAAGTAGCCTATTGATTTCCAATGGTTTCTGATAAATATTCCCATAGTTATGGCCCTTGATTTTCAGCTAAATTCATGATATTACATGTTTGTATACTTAACTAGAAGACAAACAAATTCTGATGATTTCTACATAATGGGTTGTTACTCTATATCAGACTTTATCGACAAAAGAAAAATATATGACAAACCATGTTGACTGCTCGGACAACATAGCTGCTGTGGCATGTTTTTTGCCTGGCAACCTATCTTTTTATATTTCCGATGACTTATTCAACTACATGAAAATCTCACCAGTTGTACTTGGAGGTTGTATCAGGGGTCATACAAATGACTGTGACCTTGTCTTATGATATTAGTCATTCGATTAAACAGTCAGCTTAGTTCTTTCAAGTGGATAGAGGTCCTCTATTAGAGGGGTTAAGGGTAGAATGGTGAAAATGTGCGTATGACATCATAAGGTCTGTCATTGAGTCATGTGGTTTGATTTCGATTCCCTGCTTTTATGTGACATGGAATAGGGAAATAAAATTCAACTGTTAATCATGAAATCGCCTAATTTGTGTTGAGCAGACGTTCAACCCTATTTTGATCTCTTTCTCTCTTCAAGTGGGTATTCAGAAATACAGCTTTTGTTTTGATTTGTTTATTTGCTGCGAATGTCTACCCAGTGTTCAGCGTGTGAGTCTATAAGAACTTGACTCAACAAACCATTTGTTTGGCAAATCTCTCACATCAACCAGAACGCAGGTTATTGTACAACTCTTCCAGATCATTGTGTAGTGAAGATAAGTAAAACAAAATTTTAAACCATAAAACGAAATAGGATCTGTGTTTTAATCAGATAGGGAAACATAGTATACTGAGCGCCATAGAAAACGCATCACTTACTTTTTTGTATAACAAAATGATCCTGGGAACATTTCTTATTTATTTTGCTTCTTGTTGTGAACAATATTCAAATGGCAACACATCAATAACAACACATTTGTACACTTATGGATGTTTAATCTGTAATCAACGGTACAAAGTCAGAGGGGTCAAAACCAAAAGTATACGAAAAACTAAGTGATGCGTTTTCTATGGCGCTCAGTATATATAGCTTTGAAATTAATATTACCGATAAAATCATTAACAGACTTTGTTGAACTCAGAAAAAGACACTCAGCTGTGATACAAAGAAAAAAAGTAGGGTATGGAGAGTCACATTAATCTGAGTACACATTTATGTTAACCTACTTCTGGTTGCATTAATTTCATGATAGATTTAATTAAGTGTGAAGGTTGCAAACAGACATTACGTAAAATATTGATTCTACCTTCCCCAGTAGAAAACAGCTACTGCACATCAAATTGCTACTGCAATAGTCCACATTTTGCTACTGGCTGATATGCTATGATTTTCTAAGTTCAATTATACGATTTGACATTTTTGAACAATCAAAATTGTACGTTTGTCTAGGATAGGCCTACACTAAAATATTTTATCTTAGCAAAAATCATATCACAGACATCTTAATTTTTAACCTATTTCTCTTGAAATATATATTGTCTTTAATAGCCAATTGAATTTAAGAAACCTATTGTTGTTTCACTTTGTTGTAAAGTCCTGGCAGAGGCTTCAGTTCTGATCTGATTTTTTTTTTTAGATCTTTTAACTACTGCTTTGACAGCGTTGCTGCAGTTTAATAAAGATTTGATGTCCAATGGGTGTCAAACAAATGAGCATTGAACACTGTCTGTTTGTTAATCATTTAGCGTCTGCTTATACAATAGTGATACCGTATACAAGATTTACAGGAAGCACGAATTACTCTTGTATATCTTGAATATGATTTTGATCTACATGTATTTCCATTTGCGGCTTGCTATGGATTGGTTTAGAGGATTTTCTTATCTTTATTAATGTAAAACATAATAGGCTTAGCCCCAATTGGTCGTGGATCATTAGAGAATCGGACACTGTGCTTCTTGGCTTTAAATGGTGTACCATCACACAATCAAATGTAAAGTGGACGGCTAGTGTTAGTATACATGTGGGGGTTTAAGCCAAAATAAAAACATGACTATTGAAGATGATCGTTACACATATCGCTAAGTGGGTAATATGCTGGCTCGCTTCTCTGGAGTTCTAGTGTTCAGTCCATGCATTGGCCGAGAAAATTTATCCTGTTAAGGCGGCTGTCTACTCATTTGGATGGGACAAAAATCTGAGGTCCCGTTAAAGATTACTTGGCAGTTGGAAATCAATGTAAGAATAGGCCGTAGCACCGCTGTCCAGGCAAAATTACCCTCATAGCGCACTGTATGGCGTATGCCCGTCTTTATTAGCTCATTTTAGGAGCAGAACAGTAGCACAACAGTAGCACGTTAAACCCCATTTCATTTCTTAAGTGAAATAGAGTATTTTGGTAAGAAAATGGTTTCTGTGAAACTTATACAAGAAGTTAATACCTCAGTATCTTTACTTGCTCAACAAATAGAAGGCAGAATTCAATTAATAATAAGACATGTATTCACTGACCTCTTTGATCAGGGAGCAATGAGAAGCTCAAAAACAAACCATAAAGATTTATCTAGATAACAGTAGCAATTGAACGTGGTTTAAGACATCAAAGTAGATTTTAGATGAAGAATGGAAAACAGTCTGGAATATTTCCATCATATTGTTCAAAGTCATCTTGTGAAATTTGATATAAAAGAAGTGACATGCCCCGAAGAGATGTCTTAGGATCGGTCAATAAAAAAAAGCACAATCATCAATGGAAAACAGTAGTGTGGAATATTTCCATCATATTGTTCAAAGTCATCTGGTGAAAGAAAACTTGACAAATTAATTAAAAGAAATTTATTTATATCGCAACCAAAAATTGAACAATTTGAAAAGGGTGTGGATCACTTTGGCATCCCCATCTATATCCTCCATTACATGTATTATCTATCAGGGGAACTCTCAAAATCTAACTCGGACCACAACGGTACAAAATGCTGTTATAAAAGCAATTTGCTGTTTGAAAGATTACCCAGGAAACAGGAGCTGTTATATCCCATTAAGAATTAGGACTGAATAATCCTTGTATGATGAGGCCCGCTTGGTGCAAATACCGAAGTAATCTATGGAGGTGGAACGGTTGGATGAAATGTCGTTTATTTCCTTTACTACTTAAGTCGTTTGCTTGAAATAAGTTAGATATCGACCATCTGTTGATGGAAAACAAAGGTTATATCTATTGGTTGCAGCTAATTTTTTTTTTATATACACCAACATTTAAGGTGGTTGTTGTGTATTATCAGTCATCACCTGCGTACTTAGGCTGTTCCACTTCTCTTATCACTGCTTTACAGGAGAGTTAAATGGTCGAATATAGTTAACTCGGGCGCACTGTATCATAAAGCCTGTCATCGAATCACTTGGTCGCCTCTCCAATCTCGTGGGTTTTCTCCGGGGCCTCCGGTTTCCTCCCACTGTTAAAGACCCCTACATGCAAGCGAATAATTGAAATAAAATTAAACCATATGTTAGACCCAAAATGACCTAGCCTGGTCAAATGGATTTTGAACCCCATCTGCGTGAGATTAGACTATAGTTTGTGTGCCCTTTAGCTAATTAATTTCACTAATATACGACAAAATTAATTTGATAATTTGTACGTTAATTACACTACACGATTAATCTGTGATTGGTTTTATATAGATTAGATTATAGATCAATGTATTTGATGTATTTGACAACAACTGGTTACTCAGGCAAGATGATGTTAGTGGAGCTATAGGATTAAAGTGATTTTTTTATAGATCCAAATTGTCTAAGTATTAATATTGCATGAAGAAAAGGAATAAGGTTATTGATTTATTGGAGGGGTTTTATAATAAATTGCTAAAGAACTATAAAAGCCCACTTATGTTCTGTAGCATGAATGGTAAAAGTGTGATTAATGACAAATATTTCTATAAACAATAATAAACAGTAGCCGAGTTTCTTGTTTCTATCACAATACATAACCAGTCTTGTCTAGCTGTACTGTTAAATAATACAATAGAATGTCTGATGAAACAACCTACAAACATTTTGATTAAGATCAAATAATAAACCATTCTGTAAATGCATACATCCATGGGGAATATTTCCTGGAATGAAGTTCGTTTTAAAAGTGGAATGCTGCCAGTATTTGATTTTGTCGTGAGACTGAAAAAAGTGGAATGTTGCTTAGAGACAATTTATGGAAATTGTGATTGATTAATAAAATAGTAATGTAATAATAATCTTTTTCCATAGGGGAAGATGGGGTTTGACATCTACTAAGCACAAACTAGTTGGGACTAATATGGCATATCCTTATTTCAATGTGCTTGTGCACAGGACATTAGGGAATATAGACAGGAACCCAGAGAAAACCAATGCAACCAAATAGTTTGTAAATTGTATAATTTGTTCTGATCCCGTTTGTATATACACATATACTTCTATGTATGTATTTGCAAATAAACTATTTAAAAAAAAAAAAAAAAATAGTTCTTTGTAAAATCTTTTCAATTGATATCACTGAGTAATAATGACATTTATTAAATTCATTATTTAGAATCTTTGCAATTTTTGGACAATATCTAGATTATCTAATTTTTTTTTTACTGAGATTTGTAACTAAAAATGTAGTTTGATTAAGCCAGCAAATTCAGAATATCACTGGTATATAGTTTAACATCTAGATTCAGTTGATAAATCAAGGCCTGCCGGGATCAAAAGCTTTTAACAAATGTTATAGTGACATCAGGTATATTGTAAGCAGAGGGTTGTAAAATTTACATTATGTCAAGTCTATGTAAATACTTGAACTAAGCAATTCTGGACTGATATTCTTGTTAGAAATCCAACTTCAACAATATTCTGGTTTGCAAGGGAATCAAAGTCCCTGCAAATGACTTAGAGATATTGAATGCTTTTAAATTTGAATTAAAATAACATCTAACATAGTGAGCCTACGTCATGTAGTCAATGAATTGAACTCATTTTAAACAGATCTTTCAATTTGCTAACTCTATTATTTGTTTTGCTCTGAACCCACAATAATTTGAACAGACATCAGGTTGATATAAACGATATTCAAAAACAGAGATTCTCTGTAATGTGAATTTAAAGATAGAACATGTCTGGATTGGTTTAAAGCTAAAATGGATGATTATATAGCCATCTATATTGGTGTACTTATGTAAACGTGTGTAAGTGGCCATGTCATACGACTCTTATATTCTGTACAGATAATTGACCTTCACAAGATCATTAACTTCACAGCTTGTTAGAGCTTCATCCCTATAGAATTATTATTATCTATAGCATCGGTCATGTACACGTTGGCTGTAGACATCATTTATTTCATCACCGATTGTCATGTATAATCATTATATTGTAACTCAATTTGTAATAGCAGCTAGATACCTGGTGGAATCATCCTGAATCAGGTCCTGACTATAAAACTTGGAAATAAATCTAAGTAACTTTCTGAATAATTCAACACTTAATCCCATGCGAATAGAAAATGGTTTATTCAATCGATTTATAAATGGGTTTTACGCACTGGACATTATTAATTATTGTAGCACAAATCTGAATTTTCCTTGATTCTGATTAGTTGAAATCTATCTTTTATTGGACAGTAACAGTCCTCTTATTTTGAGGTGATTCATGACACACTTATATAATTTCCTAGCATCCATGTTAGCATACAAAAAACACTTTTCAAAACGTATTTCATAAAAAAAGTATGGCAAATCTTCATTTAAGGTATTCTGGCGACATTTCGACAAGGGTTCTCTTGTGTTTATCAAGCAAAGAATAACTGTCCTATATATAATGTTATTGCAGTTTTTACGTGAAATTTACCATATTTAATTTTTTTCCAGTGGTGAGCGGAAGTCTGTGAAACCTGGTGCTCCATCAGAACCAAATGAGTACAACTTTAATTACAAAAACAGAGGTATCTTTATTATCATCAATAATAAGCATTTTGATGAGAGTACAGGACAAGAAACAAGAGAAGGTACTGATATTGATGCTGAAAGATTAGAAGAAAGATTTCAGGATCTGGGTTTTGAAGTTCGACGTTACGATGATGTTACTAGAACTAAGATGACAGGATTAATGTATGATAGTAAGTAGCATGATGTGTTGACTATCTCAGTTTACTTGCTCTTCTTCAAATATCAGCTGCCAAGGAATCTTTTATTCTATATGTTCATTGCTGTTTTATACAAGTATCTAGACATGCTACCTTGCTCACAAAGACCCAAATTGAATGTAGAATACAATAAAGTTAAGCGGTTCAAGGTAAAATCTCATGAAAAAATTGGACTAGTTCTTTAAACATTTCATGTTTTTGTCCTACATTTAGATGGAGAGCAGAAATCTGCTAGGCCTGAAGCTTCTCTGGTGTCTAGAGGGGTTGAATGGCCAAATGGTTACCATATGTGCACTGTATTATTAGGTCTGTCATTGAGTCGGTTGTACGTGACAAGAACTAGGGTCACCTTTCCCAGCTCATGGGTTGTCATTTTCTTCCACTGCTAAAGACCCCTACGTGCAAGCAAATTATTGAAATAAAATTGAACCATGATGACCTACTTTGTGTCGAGTGGACCTTAAACCCCATATCTCTCTCTCTGGCGATTTTTTCAGTCTTATCATATAATCCCTCTTCTTGTACTTTAAGTTGCATCATATGACCATTCCAACTCTGATTGTTTTGGTTGTGCTATACTCAGTCATGGTAGAGATGGTAAAGTCTATGCTACGGATGGTATATTACCAATAGAGTTAATGGTGCTACCATTAAAAGGTAGTAGAAGTCCTACACTTGTTGGTAAACCCAAACTTTTTTTCATTCAGGTAAGGCAAAAGTTCTATAATTATTCAAATCTAACACAGGATAACTTAAGGGTTGTAAATTTTTGGCAGGATTTTGCCAAGTCTTGTTTTGTCTGAAGCAATCGCTGATTTTTACCATTACTACTTTATTTGTGACCTCAGTGATTGCGTACAAACCTTAGCATAACTTGAAGTCTCCCATTGAATATTTTGCCATAACTATGATTCACACAGAAATAATGTACAAATAACTATGACAGTCTGCACTAAGCGACACCCAGACATCTGAAAGATGACAAAAATTATACAAAGATAGTTCAATGAAAAGAACAGTTTAAAACAATACTGATTTATTTCTACCGGTATGTGAATTGGTATTCCAACGTAATGGATTTGATTAAATTGTATCTTATTTAACACCCAAACCTTGGTTTCAATATATTTACTTAGATAAGACTATATAGTCATATGTAACATATCTGTGACAGAATTATATTTTTTGTGTTGTTAGGCCTGTCGAGGAACAAATTTAGATTATGGAGTAGAACTAGTTGAATCCATCACACCATCACCACAAGATGAAACAGATGCAGCTGCTCAAACTGTCACCATACGTAAACTTCCAGCTGAGGCAGATTTTCTTTTTACATATTCTACAGTCCCTGGTATTACATTTACTCATTTATTTCATAATTTTTTTCAAACCTATGTAACAAGAAAATAAATGTTATTTCTATTTTGTTTTAATGGTTGGTCACTCCATGGACATCTCTGTAAATGATTTTTAGACAAAAAATATGGTAGTGGCATACTCCTTGCCATTTAAATTTTTAATTTGAATCGCACATTTGCCTTAGAATATCATACTTTACCATTTTCTTGACAGGTTATTATTCTTGGAGAAATAATCAGGATGGTTCATGGTTTATTCAGGCATTGTGTATAGTGTTAGAAAATCATGGTTTTAAAATGGAATTACTACATATGTTGACACATGTTAATCGGATTGTGGCCTACGAATTTGAATCTTGCACGGATAAAGAATTCACGGATGGAACTAAACAAATTCCCAGTGTTGTATCAATGTTAACGCGATATGTGTACTTTCGACCAAAGAAACAAGACATAAGATGATCTACTGTTATCCAACTTTTGGCATATATAGATATGTGCTGTCATTTCTCATGTAATACTGTATGATGTGATATTTAATCTCTTTATCATGACATGTCTTTTCTTCTTTGTATCATCATTGTACATTCTGCTTTGATATAGAGATTTCAACTGTTTGCTTTAGTGTCACCATTTTTAAGATATTTGAATAACTATGTATTGAATAAGTTTGCTGATTGCTTTGAACTGAAGTAATGATTACTTGCATTGATATATAATTTTCTGTGTTGCCAGGCAACCATTCAGGATTATATTAGAATGCTTTGACATTTAAAATAATAATTCAGCATAAAAGAACTAACTTCTACAATATTTACAAGTTTTTAATGATAAGTAAATAAATGAAATATGTCACTCTGAATTTCAAGAAGGTTCTCTCCCATGATTAGGAGAACAGAAATCTACAATAACATAGTTTTGAAGTATTCAAGTAACGCTATAAATATCTGACATGTTCCTTCATTCAGCTAGTTGAACAATCCCAGAACGTTTGAAAGAGGAATGCCCAACAACATTGACCTTCACTTCAACAGCAAAGTCTTGATAAAAAAAAAGACAAAAATAATTCATGGACCATTCTTATTATTCAACAAGGCAGCAAATTTGAAAAATAAAATCATAAATACTGTAACTGATCAAGTAATTACAAACTTTTGACAATACTGAGATTAATATATACCAGTAGACATTACATAATATATGTATATTAATTTAGAATAGAATTATGTGCTATGGTATATTAATAATTTTCATACTGGCTATAGTTAATGGTTCTGTAAATTTGTGTCAGGCTTTTTTGTAAAGACATAAAGATGTACTGGTTGTATGTATATTTTATATAGCAAGTGTTATTTATAGAAATTGTATATTAAGTAATAAATATGAGAAATGTAGCTTTGTAGTTCACTTCCTGCATATTTCAATTGAAAGTAAGAGAAATTGAATATGTCCACTCATAGAAATCCTACAGGGTTAGTCAGGAATTCCTACTTCATCTTACAAATATAGGATCCAAATCACAACTGAATTAATGACAGACCTTATGATCTTAAAGGGCACATAAGACCCCAACCCCTTCCTTTTGAAGTTATTATAGTATTTCACATGATATTTACCAAACAGATAAATAGATATTAATGTCTTAAGGCCAGCCAAAATTCTTCAATGGAACAAGGAAATTATTTGCTTTTGTTTTTTTTTCAAGAATTTTGCCTACTCAGTGACAGAGAAATGGGGTTGTTTCGAGACCAACATGGTTCAATTTTATGTCAATTATTCACTAGTAGTAAGGGAAATAACTCTTTATACTATTCAGACCATATTTAAGTAGTTTATCAATGGGTTAGTTACATTTAAAGAAGTGATCTCGTGTATAATAATACTGACGATATGTTGCACTGAATCCCTGCCCTCTACAAATATAACACTCATACTATTGTTCAGCAGATAATCCTTTATGAGGCAGAAATTTCGGACTTGCATATTATGACCAAAAATATATTTTTGGTACAGATGGGATAAATTTAAAGAAATTGGAATAAGATCAATATTAATCTGTTATAGATACACCTAAGGTGCCAGTAAGGTAGGATGTTAAGTAGACTGTGGTATTCAACTGCTATTTCTTTCAAAATGACTTGTGACACACATCATCATCTCGATGTTAAGATATTGTTCTTAACAAACAACTATGGAGCTGCCAGTGGATGTGAAGTGGAAGAATATACGGGTAAAATTTAAAACCTGCGACATCTCAAGTAATGCGACAATGTCTCGCTTATTCCTGTGTGGTTTTTCCTTGTTAGTGCTGGAGGACAGAGGTCTTTGGTATAAATTGGCCTGCACTTTATCACCGCTTACAGAGACAAAATTAGCCTCAATACACACTACAGGGTATATGTCTGTCTTCATAAGCCCCATTGTTACAGAAAAGTAGGACAATAAACCCTATTTCATTTCATTTTCACCAGTAAAATGAAAAATAAAACCAACAAATTATATTGATACATATAGTTATATTAACTAATATATTATTATTATATAAAAGTATACTTATTAGAAGAACAACAGAGTTGTATGATAATTACAATGAATCAATATACAACAGACCAGTCATTTAACATGATTCAAAAACAATATTCTCGTCAAAACACAAGGTTTGAGCCTTGAGATGATAGAATTCATATTAGATTTCACAGTCTGAACTTACAAGCAAATGCGTCTTCTATTCTGTGTTGTATAAAACAATTTAAGAACAATTTAGCACAACTGGGCAAAAACAATTAGGAAAACCAAGTATGTTGATTGTCCCTTTAATTAAGTTTCATTCAGAATAATAGAATCTTAAAATTCACATAAAAATATGGTAATGACGAAATAACACCATGTCAAGGAAATTATTAAATCTATCGATTATATTAAACAATGCATTTACCCTTGGCTAAATATTACTAGTATTTACTAACACTATTCTTCCACATTTCTTTTTAACTAGCCAGCCGAGGTAATTACTATTTTTTTTCGATAAAACCATTCTCAGAAAATAAGCATTTCTGGCAACATTCAGGCTACATCTGAATATATTATAAACATCTTGTTGGAATCCTAATCTTGCTGGTTATTAAAATGGTGTGAATGAAAGACAATGTTTATATTTCTGCAACATAACCAATTTCTAAGAATGATTGTCAGGTTGTGATAATTTCTATAATAAACACATTCATCAGGTAAGTGAAGTTAAAACCAGGCCAATAATTTGAAAAAAAAACTGGTCACAATTTTTTTCACTCACAATCCTTTTACACATTTTGTCTTGCTATAAATAAGAATATTTCAGTCTTTAGAGAACATGTCTTTGAGTCTGTCTCGACTAGTATAAAGACAATATGCTGTAGCTAATCCAAATCCTATTCCACCACCTCTAACACACCTCTTCCACCCAGCTGCAAAAAGAACCAAGTCAAAATTAAAAAAATACATCATTTTTTTTCAAAAACATTAATTATTATATATCTTCACGGCAGCATACATACTTAAACATTAAAATGGAACCAATCAAATATTCTAAGTGAGGGATACTTATTTTGATTAACGATCCTTAATATTATGATAAAACATCCATTTAAATGTATCATTATCAGATCTCCCATCATTACAATTTCTATCTTGACTAATGTGCTTTTTGTCAGGAAGTCAATAGTGGCAGATGTAGAATATTTGGTTAAGGGGCTCAATGGAGAGTGGTACTTTCCTCTCTGTTCCCTCGACCGATTGGAGATTCTGAGATCCTCCTGAGAAATTTTTGAAAAAATGAGGAGTCACTGGTTATTTGTGGCACATATTTGGACCCCAATATAACATACACAACCAACACAGGACTCAAAGTTATATGCTTGCTTTAATAAAAGAATAAGTGAATTTCTTAATGTGTTATTCATATTCAATATAATAGAACAAGAGAGAGATTTAAGATATCAACATGTGATATACATACCTGAACATTTATAAAGTAAACCTGTAGCTGTAGCGGCTGTTATAGTGTTTAACTCATCTTCTACACCTCTACCCATTGATAACACAACACCAAATATACTATACATTAACGCTATAAATACACCAACAAAAACCTCAGTAGTAAAATACAATCCAAATCGTTACATATGTTAACTTTGTGGAAGAACAGTTTGGAATGCTGCTATATAGTACATTGTTGTATAAATTTTATGTAGGAAAGCTGTAACATCTTTATATCATTAAGTTTCGTTTAACTAATTTTTTAATTAAAAACTGATACATATCTATACTTTAATGAATGATATTTAATTTTCATTCTATCACACCAATAATCATAACCAATTCACTTTAGACTACAAGGCACATTATTTTGATGAAATATCACACAAATTTCATAAAACAGTATTAAGATAACGCAATACATTGAGTAGTAATACCTCAATACAATACTCAGCCGTAATATGTATAGTAAATAACATACCTACAACTCCTAATGTCTGAGCTGATGAAGCTCCTTGCTTTGCTATGAAGTTCAACATTCTACAGAGAAAAACAATTAAAGAATTTAAATATAGGTTGCCAGGCAACGAAACATACGCCCACAACAGCTAAGTCGTCCGGGCAGTCAACAAGGGTTGTCGCATATTGTTTCTTTTATCAGTAAGGAGAACATTTACAACACATGATAATCTTATTACGAGTAATAGCCCATTAAATAATTATCAGAAATGATTAGAATAGTTTTGATGGTTTGTCTCAAGGCCTTTGTCAAAGTGATCAACTGCCAGAAATTATCAGAAATTATCACTGAAAATCAAATAGGATTCTTTGTATCATGACCGTAAATAGTGTGTATAAATTTAAAGTCAATCGGATATTAAGTTTAGATTTTTCAAAGTGATCAAGGGTCATAACTCTGGCAGTAATTATCGGATATGCTGAAAATCAATAGGCTTCTTTGTATCATGACTTTAAACACTGTGTATAAATTTAAATTCAATCCGATATTAACTTTAACCTCTAGAGCATTCACAAGATTTTTCAAAGTGATCAAGGGTCATAACTCGGGCAGGAATTATTGGATATTGCTGAAAATCAACAGGCTTCTTCTTATCATGACCTTACACACTGTGTATAAATTTAAAGTCAATCGGATATATACTTTTGCCTCTAGAGCGTTCACAAGATTTTTCAAAGTGATCAAGGGTCATAACTCTGGTAGTAATTATCGGATATCACGGAAAATCAATAGGCTTCTTCGTCTCATGACCTTAAACACTGTGTATAAATTTAAAGTCAATCGGATATTAACTTTAGCCTCTAAAGCGTTCACAAGATTTTTCAAAGTGATCAAGGGTCATAACTCTGGCAGTAATTATCAGATATCACCGAAAATCAAAAGGCTTCTTCGTCTCATGACCTTAAACACTGTGTATAAATTTAAAGTCAATCGGATATTAACTATAGCCGCTAGAGTGTTCACAAGATTTTTCAAAGTGATCAAGGGTCATAACTCTTGTAGTAATTATCGGATATCACCGAAAATCAATAAGCTTCTTCGTCTCATGACCTTAAACACTGTGTATAAATTTAAAGTCAATCGGATATTAACTTTAGCCTCTAAAGCGTTCACAAGATTTTTCAAAGTGATCAAGGGTCATAACTCTGGCAGTAATTATCAGATATCACCGAAAATCAATAGGCTTCTTCGTCTCATGACCTTAAACACTGTGTATAAATTTAAAGGCAATCGGATATTAACTATAGCCTCTAGAGCGTTCACAAGATTTTTCCAAGTGATCAAGGGTCATAACTCTGGTAGTAATTATCGGATATCGCTGAAAATCAATAGGCTTCTTCGTCTCACGACCTTAAACACCGTGTATAAATTTCAAGTCAATCGGATATTAACTTTAGCCTCTAGAGCGTTCACAAGAATTTGTGGATGATGGACGGACGGACGGACGGACGGACGGACGGACGGACGGACCGACGGACCGACAGACGGACGGGGGCGACGGCAATATACGACCACATTTCCATGTGGGCGTATAAAAATAGTAAATAAAAGTCAATATCAGTACTATGTCACATTTAATCCCTCTCAGTGACAATGGCGCTATGTTGGAAGAAAATATTACCAGTATTTAATGATGCAACAGATCAATATACTTACTGTGTTCGTCTCACTGCTCCTGTTAACTGAGCTGCTTTTGTTTCTTTAAAACCAGAATATAATCCATTTAACCCTCCTACAGCTCCTCCTGACATAATAATACAATATAAGAAATTAACCCACTCAACTCAAGATCAGACATGTAATATTATATAGAGTGGTCCCCAAAAATGTTACCCATTCTGATTATACATTACTTTTTTAAATGTAAATAATTTAAAAATGTTACAAAAGCATCAAGTTTTTATTGGAGACTATTGTTTCTGCAAGGGTCACGAACTTTGTCTCCCAAAAAATAATAATATTGTTCACTTAAACTGCTCAAATATAATTTTTTTTCCCCGAAAAATGTCACAGAAGCAAGCACAAAGCTTTTACAGGAGACTATTTTAATACCCAATATAAATTTATACTTCTGTGAGATTTTTCTGAAAACATTATTATTAAAGTAGGTATTCACATTTAAAAAAGAAGTGTACAATCAGAATGGGTAACATCTTTTGGCCCAACCTGTATATTGACAGTGTAAATATGACCAAACTTCTTATTTTACACTATCAAAACTACATGTACATCATAAATTGTGACATCCATCACCAATCAGTACTATAATAAAGATTGATTGTTAGAGTGATCATGATTCATGTTTCTACAGGGGTCAGGAATTTTGTCATCTCAAAAAATAATAATTATTTTTTCAACATTCTTTTATAAACTGTTCAAATACAATAGATTTGTTCGTCATCTAGTATTATACAATTTAGAGAATGGAAGAAAATCATTTGTTTCTCACAATCTATAGCAAATGCGATGATAAGGTTTATATGTATATATTTATTTCTATCAAGTTCTATAACTCTGGAAACAATTATCCGAAATTCAGGAAACTCATTTGTCTTACACATCTTAATCATTACCATAAACAAAGAGTCAAAATTAGAAACAATACGATGACAAGATATATTGTAGTCTAGGGTGTTTGCAAAGGATTGTGGAAGATAATTTACAGCATGATTATATGATTACCTGCAAACACAGACCCTCCTATCTGAGAAAAGGAAAGTTCTAATCGACCTCGTTGTCTGTTGGCTCCTTCAGGAAATATAAACTCAGAATCTCCACCCTGGAAAAAAATGCATTTCATGAGTAATTTTATGAATTCAATTACTTGAACCAAACTGAGAAATTTCTTAGCTCTTTGAGATCTTTTAAGATTGACCAAGGGTCACAACGATGAGAAGAATTTTGACCAGGCAGCAATGTTTCTGTATACTTTTCATCAAGTTGCAAATGCCAAGATCTCTTGTCATGCACGTTGTGAACACAGTTAACACATATTAACATTAACAACCATGTTCAAAATTCACCAGTTTGACTCTTCACTAAAGCTAGAAAACATAAACACGTCTCCCCTGTATAGGCTGTATTGCAATCCCTACACTGGCCCCACATTCAGCAAATTATCAAATTTCAACTGAAAACATTCTTGTTTCAAAATTCTGATCTGTTATAAATAATCAGTGAATATAACAAGCAATAGTGCCTTACTAACTGTTCTTCCGTATCAATACACTTTATAAATGACAACATATTATTATTATTTCCTTCTCACCCAAATGACTAGATGTAACTGACCAAGCTCTCCATCCTGCGCCAATCTCCCATCAACAAAGATAAATGTATACAAAATTAGAATCTTACCGGTGAAATAAATGCTGGATCAAAATTTAAGTAAGGTGACATAATAGACCCTGCTTGGCCAGCAGTAACTGAAAATAAAAGGACACATATTTTACTGCCCATTTGAGAGTAACAACAGTGAGACCAAGTAAAACTTATATTTCCACACCTTTACATTTTCCAACTACGATTTCTACTCAAAAGTAGAATAATCAATCTTTGTATTTGTTCGAATTGCTTCTATATCAGTATATCGGTCTGAGAATAAAATATTTTCTGTCGAGGTAGGGTCAACTATACTACTATAAGCGCTTAAATTTGGCTTATAGTTTAGAGAGGCACCCTTAATTATAGATTAATTAGGGTACCCAGTGAGTTAAATGTAGGATATTAATAGACTCTGGTTAGTTGGCTACGAGCATTACATACATGTCTCGAAACACCGGTTGTAATTATGTGCCAGTGGTACGATGAATTCCAATTATTTATCATGTATTCATGTAATGTAATATTAATATGAATAAAAGAGAAATACCTGGTACATCCATACTTGGATCTCTGGAAGAGTAGGGAGCAAAAATACTCGATTTCTTCTGGTGGTCCGGATCCATCACTCATATATATGTATATTTTCTAAAGTTGTGATTATAAATTGTATTTTCAACAAGAATTTAACGAAATTTGTCCTTCACACTATTTATTCACATGCAACTTCCGGAAGACAACTCTAACATCCCATGCGTTCGTAGCCTTTGTCATCCAGACCAACTAGACCCCTGATCACTGATCTATCATCAGTGCCCCTGATCTGTATCAGAGAATTCAGTGAACTAGACACGTATCGCGACGGGGATTCGAAAACGAATAATAATGGGAAAACAAAACAAATAATCACAGTAAAATATTGATATGTTACTAATGGATTATATAATAACTAACTAAAATAAATTCCATTTTGACCATTTGATTAACCACTTAAACCAGTTAGGAATATTGATTAAGTAAGAATATATTCATTGAAAAATGTTCCAATTTTGTTGCCGGGAGCGCTAGTTGATTCCTCCTGTGATGGAAGGCCACGAGACACATTCAATTGGTATGACGAAAGTGAAATTCATAAAAGCTGCTTTTTGAATTTTAGATTCTGGCGTATCCCCACAAACAGAGTGCAGATGACGTAATAATTAGTAAATTTGCGGGCGACAGTGTCGGGTGAAACCGATGAAATTTTCGAATGAAATTCGAAATCCCCATTGCAGGAGAATTCTGGCCCACACCCAGCACACCCAACCCAGAAAGTCTATTATTATACTAGCCCATTCCAGACTCCAGGGATGGCGTGGCCCGTTAAAGCCACCGGCCACATACATGATCATCATCGCTCCATGGCCGGTCCAATACCCCCTCCCCCATATAATGTTCGGCAGAAAAAGTGTTTTTTTTACACGAATTGGACAAAATTATTTTTCTTTATTTTTTGTCCGACCAGCCCTTCGGGTGATCGTCCAACCGGCCCTTCGGGCGATCGCCCAATCCGCCCCTGAATATTGTTTATATAAAAATTTGGAGATAATAACGATTTTGTTTATTTTTGCGGGGGTGAGACTGACTGATACACAGGCTCATAATTATTACGATTGACGCAGCCACTTTCGAGAGAGAACCCTCTTGTTTACTGTGTTTTTTGATTTTATTTCCATATCTGTTGAAAAGTACCATTATATTTAATATTTGGAATGACAAAATCGGTACGTACAGAACAAAAAAGCTAACGAGAAGCCACTTTTCAATTCAGGTCAATTTTGAACCAAGCGCACAACTGCGACCCCCACCCTACAAATCAAAAGAATTGTTCAGGGGCATCATACACACTGAGATGGAGAGTCCTAGAAATTTGTTATATTTGAAAAAATAAATTGCAGCCAACACAAGACTGAATTAAGAAAATTCAATAAATCTCAGGATGACAACTTGAAATTCTTCAATATACTGATGTAACAATTTAAGACCAATTTCAAGGAGTTTATTTATTCAAATTTTGTAATTCCTTACATGGACTTTTAATATGATTGTGCGATTGGATGTAGCATATATTACAATGATGTAGTACAATATAAAACTTTATAAAGATATATACATATGTACAAAAAAAATATATTTCTTAAAAACAACATATCTATATACAATTTTCTTCATTGTATAATTAAGAAACTTATTAGATTGAAATAATCCATGTTTGACACAGAAAACAATAACAATTTTCAAAACAAAAGCAACATTTTTTGCCTTCTTATAGGAAATGGCCAACCAGCAAACCTAATGAAAACATTTACCTCTGCTTCTATGTATGTTTGAAGTACGAATTCATGCATGATTTATTTAAGCTTGAATTTTCTAATCTGGAGACTGTCAGATTGCATGTTGTGAACTAGAAATAGTCTTTATCAAGCAGCTGGTAGTAGTACTTTAACTGTATTCAATAGAATGGTGGACTTGGTTGATAAAAGTTCCATATAAAAGAGCTGGGGTAATGGGTAATGGTGCATGTATTGAATATAATCGTAACATTTTTGGAGTAATGGTTATGTAATGAGTAATGGAAGATTTCAAAAGTAGTGAGTAATGGAAATGTATTGGAGGATTTCATAAGTAATGGAAGTGTAATTCAGTACATGTAAATTCCGAATAAATGTAATGGTCAAATACATTTCAATTACATGTACTTTGTAGCAAATATCAATATTTCCAACTGTGGCTCAAAGAAGCAAATTAAATGTACATATATGACAACAATCCAATTTATAACTACATGTATTGAATTTGATTTCCAAATAGATGTAGATTGGATCAGAGATTAAGGTTAATTAGAATTCAATCATTAAGTCAATCAATTAGATTAAAGACAATGAAAGAAGATAGTCCCGTTACAGATTAAGCCAAACAATGGTCTTCAAATATCCCATCATTATGTGGTTACTTAGTGTACCAAATATATCTTCCAATTATGCAATGTTTATACACAAACTATTTGATAATGAATTTTATCTGAAATTACTTGAAATCAAATGTAGTTATCTATACTTTTAATACATGTGTCAAAGACATACAATTAAAACAGGTTTTTTTTTTACCAGAAGTGATGTTTTATAAAAATAACAATTCATACCAAAAAAGAGCCAATCAAAGATAGTTCGAGCTTGATTTCATAGGTTCTTCACGGCAGAAAAATAGGATTGTCGTTTTAATGTCATAAAGCAATGGGTAAAAGTAATTAATTACTTTCAATGTAATGAGTAATGGTAATGAATTAGTAAATTACATTTAAAAAGTAATGAAATAAATTACATTGGCAATGACAAATGTAATGACCCCAGTCCCATATAAAGCCCCAACATGCTAATATAAAGGTTAAATTCAGAGCATAAAGTTAAGCTGTACACAATCAAATGGATTAATTCTAACTTGCTATGGCACTTTTAAGTTTCCATTGGTTTCTAGTTTCTAGAACTTCTACTGATTTCACTCCACCATCTTATGGCCTTTTGCATCTATTTTTAAACAAACTAGTCCATTCTTTTTTAATAGTATCACATAGCTTCAGGCAATTGCATAAGGCTAGGTCAAGACATTATTAGATTTCACCCAGAAGTATAATTCATTAATATATATCTGGGCTGGGGTAGCTCCTTTAATATCACATATTATTCTTACTGACTATTATAAGCACATTTTCACAGATAGAAATACAAACTGCTATGATATCACTTTCAGCTATAAAGGTCTTGCTGAAATATACACTAATTTATTCATTTCAGATTTATGTTCATTTGTTTTATGCGCTTCAAGTACTTTGTAATTTCTATAAACAATATGGCAAATATCACATGTCCTTCTTGAGTCCATTACGTGAACGTTCATATGTCCATGAAGAGCTTGAAGAGTTCTGGCGGAATATGGACATAATGTACAAAAATGTCTTTTGTTTCGTATTGCAGATTTACTACTGCTTGAAGTTTCAACATTATTATCAGCATCTTGCCCAGCAACTGCTTCAGTACCAGCTACCATTTCTGATATCTCATTCCCTGAAAATACATAAAGGAATCAAGAAAACTATTAACCCTTCTATTACATGGGCCCCTGTTCCTCACACACTGCACAAATTTCTTAGGACCTATGATTTTTCCAGAACATGTTTGTTTTCTCCCTTTTGAAAATAAACTAAAATTGATAGGACAAAATTTTATCTGACAATTACAGAACTCCGGTTTAATAACATTTCCAATCATTTGGATGACTTTTTTGATTTCATCTGATTTAGCAAATTTCTTTTTTAGGGAGGGTGGGGGGGGAGGGCGTTGAAATTATACTCTGGAAGCTAATTTTGCTTTAACTTTTTCCCTTCTATATACTTATCTGTTCACTGACCTTTTACTGTACCTTTGCATATATGATGATCTATGACAACTATTATCAAGAAAGTTTAATATTGATGAATAACTTATAATTTTATTATGGTTGCATTATGTAAGATTTAGATTCAGAGCTGACAGTCCTCCCTATAATAATTGAAAAATAGATAATGAAAAGGGAATATATTGAAAAATTTTGGTCAAATTACTTCATTACTTGTTTGCAGAACAGGGTAGTCTCGATTGTCATTGCTATCGTTGTTGCGATAATAAATAAATTCTTGATTTTCCATTTTTATACGCCCACATTGAAATGTGGTCGTATATTGTCGTCGCACCGTCCGTCCGTCCTGCCAGAGTTATGGCCCTTGATCACATCAAAAAATCCTGTGAACGCTCTAGAGGCCAAAGTTAATACCCAATTGACTTTAAATACACACACACTGTTTAAGGTCATGAGACGAAGAAGCCTATTGATTTTGAGCGATTTCAAATAATTACTTCCAGAGTTGTCTCCCTTGATCACTTCAAAAAACCTTGTGACGCTATAGAGGCCAAACTTATCATCTGATTGACTTTAGATTGATACACAGAGTTTAAGGTGTTGAAACGAACAAGTATTTTGATTTTCAATGAATTTTGATAACTGAACTGCTAAATCCATGATATTAAATGTTTCCTATACTAATTGTTAGCGTGGGGCAAAACTTTTATAAAAAGCAAACAAATTCTAATGATTTTCAGATAATTACATAAAAAGTAAAAATATGCGACAACCCTTGTTGACTGCCCGGACGATTTAGCTGCTGTGGGCATATGTTTCGTTGCCTGGCAACCTATCTTTAATTAAATCATTACCTACAAATCGTATTTTAATCTGTTGATAATCAAAACCATCCGATTCATGATTTGTGAATTTTATGATGTTTGTTGTATCAAGAATGAAGAACCAAGCGAACTGATTTAACAAAAATAATTACCTGATACAGCAGTGACTTCATAAGGCTTTTCCTGAACTAAGAGATGAATCTTTGGGAATTTTCTGTGCATTTCTAAATGTTCACTTAATGATTTTGTATTCACAGTAGCATATTCTCCTTTACAATAATTACAAGAGTACACATTTCGCATACCGTTAATAGCAAAACGACTTTCAATGATATGGAAATCGGAAAACATTTTAACAAAACAATCTTTTATTCCCAATTTAGTTTTAGCTTTTTCTATATTTTTGCCAATTTTTACACTAACAGGTCCAGGATAGTTCTTATAATCAAAAGGACATAGTGGATCTATGTTATTAATACTGACATCATGTTCAATATTTTTAGCAGTTTCATTATGTTCAATCGGTTCAGTTTTCACACCCGATAATATATTAGTTATTGGAATGAACTCCTTTTGACTGCTACTTAATTGAGCTGTCTGTATGTTACCACTTTGATACGTAGGTTTACTAAAAATCCTATAACTTCTACGCACTAAATCCTCTGAAGAAAGTATTTGTCCAACTTTGAGAGGATCTGGTTTAATGTCTGCATAACCTAACGGCCTGTCTTCCATTTCATTTGTGTCCGACTCTGTTTTAATTTTTTTTATACTGACTAAATGAGCATCTCCAAGCTGACCTCGTTCTCGTTTCAGTGTTAAATTACTAGTTTGGCCTTGTTTTGAAACAGAGTCTTCATTTGCGTCAATATTCAAACTGCAAATGTCACTGATTTGTAGCGGATATCTCTGATCCTGTGTCAAAGGAAATATGGGACTTGTTGGTTCTGTTTTAATCGATATATTATTTTCTGTAACTTCATCTGTTATACCTATCATATTTGAAGGGTTATTAGATGAAAAATATACCCCTTCTAAATCAAAGTCATTTATAGAAGATATGACTTCATCTGAATCTATTTCATTTGTATTGGTCTCGACAACAACTCGAGGTTTAGCAGGAGGTCTTTTCTTTTTCTTTGGTTTGTTAACCACAATATTGCCAGTTTTAATAAATGATTGCTCCGCTTCAGCTGTCCTGTTTGTTAAGACTTGTTTCCGTCTGCTTCCACCCGTGGTTTGCTTAACAGGAAACTCCTTCAGGGCGGTTTTTAGAAGGTTGCTAGCACATGGCTGCTTTGGCATCTCTTGGACGGCAACAATAGGACTGCAAGGTCTTTCATCTAAGATTTCTTCTATGTGGATAGGGGGTTCTTTCTTTCGCTCTGTAAGTGAAATTAAATGTTCAAGTGTAGCAGATCCACATGCTTGAAGAGGTAGGTAACAAGCCACATCTTCATTTTTCTTGTTACTACCAGCTTTTGAGAAAAAGACATCCTTTTCTGGTTTCTTGAAGATTTGTCTATTTGGTCCTGTAGAGGCATTTGACCTCTTTTCAATCCACTCAACTGTATTTTTTGCACCAAATCCAGTTTTCTCTTTATTAATTTCTAATATCTCAATATCATCATCTACAGCCTTCTCTGGGTTTACAGGTTTTGACAGCATATTTAACAAAACTGACTTCCTTTGTAGTACAGCAGCTGTATCCAGATCTATCTGCTTTTCCATAGGCTTCTTGTTTGGATCATTCTCTTGTTTTAATGCACTGTTTAAGGGAATTATTATCTGATTGCTTTTAGGTGTAACTAATGATTTTAGAGCTTGATTGGTAGATGGTTTTAAGTTTTTATTAATTCCTTGCAATGGAATAAATGTCTTGACACCATCAGTTGACATTGAGTTGAGTTTCCCTTGTTGAAATACAAGGTTACTGGTACCGGTCTTTGCAGTTGGTACCGTGGTGTTGTTAGAATTTATTGGTTGTAGCAGTAACCTCTGACCATCAGAAGTTTGTAGAACAATTTGACCAGGCTTTGGTTGCATTGGAGTTTGAGCAGTGTTTTGTGTGGCACTGCTGGGAATCTTTACAGGTGCTGACTGTTTTGAGGCTTGTAATACAGTTGAATTGGTAATATTTTTCGAGAGCATGGTGGATGGAATAAATATTGGGGCAGGGTTAGATGCTTGACCTGTAACTGTCTGTTTTGGATTCAGTAACATTGGACCTTTGAGCACTGGAGGAGCCTGCAAGATAAGATTTCCTGCTGTTTGTGTATTTAAGTAAACAACTTGGCTTTTTGCTTGGTTACTTGGCTGAATATTGCGTACTGGATTATTTGAATTAGGAACCACCATACGAATTGTTTTAACAGCATTGGGTTGAGACATCATAACCGGGCCACTAGTACTGGAGTTTGATGAATGAAGAATTACCTGACCTGGGTCTTTGGAACCTACTGGTTTGAGTAATACTTTAGACTGTGGCGAGATAAGTGAATAATTTGAATTTGATAAAAAATTTCCAATGGATTTTTGCATAGTGTTTTGTGGATTTTGTAATCTGAATACAACCTGTGTTGGTGCTGGTTGAATAGTAGGTGCTGTTATAGGTTTAACACTGAAGGGTTTCGCTTCAATAGAAACTGGACTGCTACTGGTTATAGGAGGAATTACAATATAGTTTGAGTTTAATCCCTTATCCCCATCCTTTGCAGCATTGTCATCTTTTCTTTCATCATTTAATACAGCTACATCATCATCTTTTCCAAAATCTGCAGGTATCATATGTTCTTCAGCGTAAGCAAAAACATCTTTTGTTTTCAAAGATTCCATGGAAGGATTAGTTAAATCGGTATCTTCTTCATCTGAACTTATATTCTCCTCAATTTCAAAATAGTCATCATCATTATTTTTGTTGCTTATCCCCCATAAATCATCGGTCTCTTCTTCAGCCGAATGCATTCCAACAATAGACAGTTCATTCTCATTTTGTTGGTCTTTAGGAGAATCCATTTCACCCAATATCAACCAATTTCTGAAAAATAAAAATAATTTTTTTTTAAATAAAGTTCATTATAACTTTGATTTAATCATTTCACAGGGATTTACTGTCTTCCAACTCACAATAAGTTGCAGATCAGATTTGAAGTGTCTCATATTTCAAAACAGCATTACAAATTCACTAGAACTAGTTAGTAAATAAGTCATTCGATCTTACTAATAAGGAACTAAACATGGCTATTGACTTTAAAAATTCCTTCCCACATGTTTTTAAAATATCTTTGGACTATAAACATATTCAAAGTAATTTATCTATCAAAAGATTGCTCAAATCTTTCCCAAAACATTTTATTCTGCCCCAAAAAACCGATCCCTTTATTATGACTTGAGGGAGAATCAATATTACTAGCTTGTATTTGTCGTTAGTGTCTGTCCATAAATATCGAAGTCTGGCTAGGTATTTTCCTGAATTATCGTATCCTAAATTCTTTTTCCACTGTTTAATCGCAAGCAAAGACTATTGGAAGTTTAATTTTCTAAATGTTTGCACAACCCTTAGCCATTAGATCAAAACATAAGAATTGGTCCTTATTTCATTTAAGGATGGATACCCTCACATTTTTTTTCAGGGAATCTTGTTTTTCTTGTAAGTTTGGTGTGTCTTTAATTGCATTTATGTTATATTCACACACTTTTATTGCATAATTCTGATAAATACTTTCGTGGGAATTTAACAACAAAGTGAAGTGCCTGTAAGTAATATCTTGATATCTTCAAATTGATGGTAAACTAATAATTTTAAATCAGGCACTGGGAAACATTTACCGGTTTAATCACCTAGAAAGTGAAAGAAGTATGGCGGTATATTAGTGCCAAAATTCTAACATGCTATCGTCTAATTTCTTACTCTGTTCATGTAATTTCTAACCTCCATTCATGTAATTTCTAACTTCCATTCATGTAATTTCTAATTTAATACATAGTATAACCCAACTTCTTTGTTTGCTCTGTGTAAATTTCAATTCTGTTCCAACTTGTTTCTAATATTTAAACAAAAAATGTCTTCTTAATAGATGCTTTACATGTTTAGCATCAACATCAACGAATTTAGAATTTATACATTTCTGCCTAGCAACCATCATTATGAAGACGTTTGGTGTCGCCACTGCTTGCTCAATTGGGTGATTGCGCACCTGATCGGGACCATTATTTGGTATAAACGACCCATTCTTCTTTTGGTTGAAGGTTGGAAGGCGTGCTGAGAGAGAGAGAGAGAGAGGTCACTTAGTATTAAACTCAGTAACTGTGTAGGCCTATCCATAACATTTATACCCTGTGTTAATATAGACCAACTGCATAATAATTATTAATTATTGGTTCATCCCTAAAAAAAAGATAGGTTGCCAGGCAACGAAACATACGCCCACAGCAGCTAAATCGTCCGGGCAGTCAACAAGGGTTGTCGCATATTTTTACTTTTTTCGGTAATGAAACATTTGTAATACACTAAAAACTGATTAAGAGTAACAACTCATTATGTAATTATCAGAAAATCATTAGAATTTGATTGCTTTTTATAAAGTTTTATCCCAAGCTAACAATTAGTATATACATGAAACATTTAATATCATGGATTTAGCTGTTCAGTTATCTAAATTCATTGAAAATCAAAATACTTGTTCGTTTCAACACCTTAAACTCTATGTATCAATCTGAAGTCAATCGGATGGTAACTTTGGCCTCTATAGCGTCACAAGAATTTTTGAAGTTATCAAGGGAGATAACTCTGGCAGTAATTATTTGAAATCGCTGAAAATCAATAGGCTTCTTCGTCTCATGACCTTAAACACTGTGTATAAATCTAAAGTCAATCGGATATTAACTTTGGCCTCCAGAGCGTCCACAAGAATTTTTGAAGTTATCAAGGGAGATAACTCTGGCAGTAATTATTTGAAATCGCTGAAAATCAATAGGCTTCTTCGTCTCATGACCTTAAACACTGTGTATAAATCTAAAGTCAATCGGATATTAACTTTGGCCTCCAGAGCGTCCACAAGATTTTTTGAGGTGATCAAGGGCCATAACTCTGGCACTAACTATCGGAAATCGCTGAAAATCAATAGGCGTCTTCGTCTTATAACCTTAAACACTGTGTATAAATTTAAAGTCAATCGGATATTAACTTTGGCCTCTAGAGCGTCCACAAGATTTTTTGAAGTGATCAAGGGCCATAACTCTGGCACTAATTATCGGAAATCGCTGAAAATCAATAGGCTTCTTCGTCTTATGACCTTAAACACTGTGTATAAATTCAAAGTCAATCGGATATTAACTTTGACCTTTAGAGCGTCCACAAGATATTTTAAAGAGATCAAGGGCCATAACTCTGGCACTAATTATCGGAAATCGCTGAAAATCAATAGGCTTCATTGTCTTATGACCTTAAACACTGTGTATAAATTTAAAGTCAATCGGATATTAACTTTGGCCTCTAGAGCGTCCACAAGATTTTTTGAAGTGATCAAGGGCCATAACTCTGGTAGTTATTATCGGAAATCGCTGAAAAACAATAGGCTTCTTCGTCTCATGACCTTAAACACTGTGTATAAATTTAAAGTCAATCGGATATTAACTTTAGCCTGTAGAGCGTCCACAAGCAATTGTGGACGCCGGACCGACGGACCGACGGACGGACCGACGGACCGACGGACGGACGGACGGACGGACGGACGGACGGACGGACGGACGGACGGACGGGGGCGACGACAATATACGACCACATTTCAATGTGGGCGTATAAAAATCAAATAAAATTCTCCAAATCCCGTTTAGCTTATATTTGAAATAGAAAATGAAATGAAATGAAAGGGGGTTTAACGACCTATTGTTCTACACCGAACCGGGCTAATGGAGACGGATGTATACGCCATACAGTGTGCTTTAGGGAAAGTCTAACGGTCACGGGATCTTTTACGCGCACGCCAACATGTACACGTAACCTCTGATTTTCATCCCATCGGAACAAGACAAGACAAAAATAAGGGGGAACCACGCCAGAAAATCTGGATGAACTTTTTTCGACCAATGCAGGCAGGGATCGTACTCTCGACCCACAGCCTAGTGAGCCTGCGTCTTACCCACTTAGCCACAGTATTCGAAATAGTATTTGCAAACCATACATTTATATCACGTTCAATGTTGTTTAGAGGGTAGAATCGCCGAATGGTTAGCACGTGCACGCTGTAACATAAGGCCTGTCATTGAATAAACTGGCATGGTTTCGATTTCCCGTGTCATGGAGTAGGGCCGCCTTTCCAACCTCGTGGGTTTTCTCCGGGTCCTCCGGTTTCCCCCACTGCTAAACACTCCTACGCGCAAGCTAATTATTGAAATACAATTGAACGGTGTTAATACTGAAATGACCTGGTTGGTGTCGAGTGGATTTTAAACCCCATGTCCACATCTCTCTCTCTCCCGATGTTGTTTTTAATTTTAACACTCAGGCAAGCCACTCAACCTGACGAAGAGCGAGTAATTTGTATCAATAGAATGGTCCCGATCAGGTGCTCAATCGCCAAACTGAGCACATGGTGGCGACACCAAACACCATCATAATGATGGTTGCCAGGTAGAAGTATCATAATTCTAAATTTGTTTGCCGTTCATGCTTAGCATGTAATACAACAATGAAGTAGACATTTCGCCTCAATAATAGAAATAAGATGAAACAGAATTGATATTTACACTGAACAAATAAAGAAGTTGAATTATACATTGTCTTAATTTAGAAATTACATGAATGGAAGTTAGAAATTACATGAATGGACGTTAGACATTACATGAATAGAAGTAAGAAATTAGACGATAGCATGTTAGAATTTTGACACTAATATACCGCTATAAAGAAGGGCCTTAAGTTCAGAAATAACAGTAAGTTAACCTCTGTCGTTAAAAGGTAATCTGCACATACAGAACGACTGGAATCGTTTGGAAAAAATTTGACATGTATGTTTTTTTCAAAATGTATACAATTTATTTTCGCATTCACTGAAAAATGTACTTAATGGCCTAAATCTAAGGAGAATGATAGGTTGCCAAGCAATGAATCACACGCCCACAGCAAAGTCTTACGAGCAGCTCACAAGTCAAATAATAGGTCTAAATTTCATATAAATTGGATGAAAACTAATGTTATTAGAGTGTTCAAACCATTCTACAAAGTAAAGCAATGGTCTTAACTCTGGAACTTGAAGTAATAAACGGAAATTGTTGAAATAAGTTTATGAATAGGCTTTGTTGTCTCACTAATTTGAACAACATAAATTCAAAACAGATCGGATAGTAAATGGAGAAAGTTTACAAGCAATTGAGAAAAACATGAAATCCACGATATGTAAGTTTGGCTTGTTGAGAAGTAAATGACCATGTGTTAATATGAAAGTCAATCAAAACAAGGAACAGATGGGGAGAAATGGGGTTTATCGTCTACTTGACACAAACTAGGTCATTTTGGCTAACATGGTTCAATTTTATTTCATTAATTCACTTGAGCGTGGAGTTCTTAAGCCGTGGGAGGAAACTGGGTAACCAGGAAAAACCAACAAGGTTGGACGGGCGACCCTATTCCTTGTCATGTACAAGCAGGGAATCAAAACCACACCACTTGACTCAATGACAGACCTTATGATGCAACACGCGCACATTTGCCACACGTCACCCAACCCCCCAACAAAGAATAGAATGGAATACAGGTCAATTAAACGATTTTACAAACTAGTAAACCGCAGTTGAGATGCAGCATATCAAATTACCCAATAACAGCCACAAAATTAATTGCAAGTTATAAGCTGGCAACAGAAATCGAAGAATTCAAAAGCTTACTACGTAGATAAAAGAGTTCTAGCCCTAAAAAAGTGTCTGCATAAGGGTTTTATTGAAGATGGGTAAAATTACTGGAAGGGTTCAATAATACGATGAAGCAAGCATATTTGTACCTAAAGATTATCAAAAAGTCTGTTTTTTATTGCTGTTATTTAATCCATATGTACTCGGTATATTGTATGGTGCTAATCCACCATGCCACTGACAGGCAACTCCATCCCTACTGTAGTGCTAAACATTTTTGCTAACCCACAACTCAGCAGTATTACGGTAGCTAATGAAGACAAGTCATGTGAAATCATTCTTCAAATGACAAAATGTATTGAATATATGTTGTGTTTGTGTATTCTTCACCCTGAAATCAGTTGGTCCAAGTGCCCTGAGTTACCTGGGTATGCAACTGCTTTCTGCACCTTTAGCACATGGTTTATTTAAATATGTCTGACGGTACACATACATGTACATGTATGTAAGAAGTAATGTTCAGTGAAATAAGCCAGCAGTGTCAAACGAGTGGCTATTTCGAGCGACTGGTTATTCCAGTCTACATACGCAGTTTGATTTGGTGCAATGTTTCTAGCCTCGTTCCACGAGTCTCTTGCTAGAACTGGGGCTGAAACGCATTGTGGTATGAGATTAAACCACATACCAAGTTTCATCACTCTCACTTAATAAAAACTCAAGTTAATGTGTCCCAAAGCATCAACCAAATTGCTTATCTCTGCCTACCAATAGCCGAAAATTCTCATTTTCGACATCCATCAATGCATTGACCTAATAAAAACCTACACCAAGTTTGAACTTTCTAGCTCAATTAAAAGGAGAGTTATTGTGTTCAAAAGTCTCGACCAATCAAACTGCATATCACTCTGCTTACCCTTAACAGTCAAGATATTCATGTAATGAAACCATATACCACATTTCATCATTCTCACTTAATAAGAACTCAAGTTATTGTGTCCCAAAGCATCAACCAATCAAATTGCTTATCTCTGCCTACCAATAGTAGGGTGACCCACCCCAAATGAATATCTCCAAATATCTCGACAATTACACCACAATATTAATATATTTACCAAAAATCTGTTTCACACATTTATAGTCACTAAATAAACGACCATGTTGTACTTAATAAGCTATGACCATTTAACCATACATAAATTATACTGAAAAATGGTTTGGAGTGGCGTCCATAACATCCAGACACTTTTGAGTAAAAGATAGGTTACATGCTCTTGTTTTGAAATTAGCCTCGCTTAACCAGTCTACCGATCATTCTACATCTAATTGACAGGTCTGGATAATCAAGACTACTTTTTTTTAACGAAACATGGAACAAGAAATTGAATTTAAAATTACACACATTAGACAACTCAACAATATTTTTAAGAACCTTGTAAAAGTAAAATGAAACTACTGCTAGTATCATATTCTTGCTTTACGGACGTGAGTCAGAGATATTATTTGTACTAAACCAAAATATGCAGCTTCTAATGGTATAGTTAATTATAAGGCTATTTAAAAAGTAAAACAAGTGTAATTTCTAAAGATGCCGTAATAACCAAAAAGTTAATTATTATTGCTATTCAGAATCGTCAACAATAGATTTTTTACGACTGTAGTAGTTGATAGTGTTTTGAACATTTCCGCATGCTGTTGCTATTTATAGCCTCAACTAGTGTGCGAGACTGTCAGAAATCAGTAGTTAGTGATTCAACTAAAGCGTGCATAATCAACGTGTCAAGAACAACTTTTCAGTACGCACGTGGGGGCACCCTACCAATAGCTAAAAATTCTCATCTTTTGAAATCCATCCTGGCATTGACCTAATAAACACCTACACCAAGTTTGAACATTCTACTCAGGCTCAATTAGAAGGAGAGTTATTGTGTTCAAAAGTCTTGGCCAAGCAAATTGCTTATCACTCTGCTTACCCTGAGCAGAAAATGCTCATTATCGAACTTAGTCAAGGTATTCATGTAATGAAACCATAGACCAAGTTTCATCACTCTCACTTCATTATAACTTAAGTTATCGTGTCCCAAAGCATCAATCAATCAAATTGCTTATCTCTGCTTACTCTAAGCAGAAAATGCTCATCTTCAAACTCCGTCCAGGCATTTACCTTTTGAGCAGACAGACAAACCCAATCAGGCCCGTAGCCAGCTTGCTGGCTTCGGAGGGGCAGTGAAGTTTTCAGGAGGGGCACACTCGTTACAATCTACAGTAGTTATTTTAGAGTTATGGTTGGCAAATTTTCTTTCGGGGGGGCAAAACATTTTTTCAGGGGGGCATTGCCACCCCCTGGCTACGGGCCTGAACCCAATTGACAGCAATTTAATAGGGTTCTATGTTTTACTAATTTAAAGGATGCACATTAAATTCTAACAAGAGCCATAACTCCAGAAAAATTAACAGAAATTATTGAAATTATATGGGATTCTTCATCTCAGTAATGTAAACAACATATGTATATCGATTTCAAATCAATCAGATGTTAAATGTATTCTTTAGAGTGTTCACAAAAAAGCAGGCATATAAACAATCTTATTAACATACATGTAAAGATCGTTTTATTCATACCTTTGATCAATTGTAGTGGAAGGTCATATTAGAGGTCGTACAAACCGTTTTGACCCTATCGCGTCACATATTGATTAATCAATCAGGGTTTAAGTTTATTTCTAGTGGTTTAGGCCCAACCACAGTTCCGTGCAATGCACACCAAGAACTCATCGTAACAGAAGGTTTCATTGGATAATCTCTCACTTCAACCACAACATGAGTTATGGGTGTAAACAAGTAAAATGAAATTTTGAACTATGAAACATACGCCCACAGCAGCTAAATCGTCCGGGCAGTCAACAAGAGTTGTCGCATATTCTTACTTTTTTCGGTAATGAAACATTTATAATAGCCTACAATAAAATCTGATTAAGAGCAACAACTCATTAAGTAACTATCAGATAGACTTTGTTTGGTTTTTATAAAGTTCTGCTCCATGCTAATGCTTAGAATACGAAACATTTAAAATCATGGATTTAGCTGTTCAGTTATCAAAATTCATTGAAAATCAATATACTTGTTCGTCTCGGGACCTTAAACTCTGTGTATCAATCCAAAGTCAATTGGATGATACGTTTGGTCTCTAGAGCGTTACAAAAGGTTTTTCAAAGTGATCAAGGGAGATAACTCTGGCAGTAATTATCGGAATTTGTTGAAAATCAATAGGATTCTTCGTCTCATGACCTCAAAGACTGTGTATAAATTTAAAGTCAATCGGATATTAACTTTAGCCTGTAGAGCATGGACGCCAGACAGGGGCAACGACAATATACGACCACATTTCAATGTGGGTGTATAAAATGAAATAGGATCTGTGTTTTTAAATCAGATTGAGCATATAAAAACTTATTAGAAACTTAATTTACAGAAAAAAAAACACTTCACATCGAGGCCTCATTAACTAGGCCTTAGGCAATCCCTATCAGTGATAAAGCGGCCAAGCTTCGCCTCATGATGTTTAAATTTCTTATAAATCAGATAAATAGCAATCAAGGGCGTGAACTCCAAAATTAATCCTTGGCTTCATCTCATGAACATAATAACGTGTATACATGTAAATTCAAAGGTAATTTGAGCATACACAAAGTTTTTTCAAATTGGTCTTAAAGGAGCTAAATCGCTAACATTTGGGACCTAGAAATTGACACAAATGGGTCCCAACGCATATAATACTGTAATATGAATGTATATAAACTGATTTACATGGTTTCCGTTTTTGCTCTAATTTCAAATTAGATATGTTCGGTGAAATAAGCCAGCAGTCTCCAATGAATGCAAATTTTTAACGTCTGGTTATTCCAGTCTACATACGCCGTTAGATTTGATCCAATGTTTCTAATCTCGTTCCACGAGTCTCTTGCTAAAACTGGGGCTTAAACGCATTATGGTACACGATTCGTAATGGTAAAATGTTTATTTTGTTTTAAATATTGGATATCAGAAGCCCACCTTTTTCGCGCAAGATCAGAGTGTATAAAAGTTATCCACAGACTGAAGGGCACGAGTAACAACAATAATATATGGGAAAATATTGACTGAATCTGAACACATCTGTACTGGAAAGATAGGCCTACATGCATACATGAAGATGGTTGAACTTGAAGAGAAATCAAAATGAATCTGAGTAGTAATGGTAAAAGGGAAATAAAAATATATGTTGACCGTCCAGCAAGACTGCCTGACTTAAAATGATCTAAGTCTTTAACTCAGTATTTTCGCTAATATTTTAAATTAAAATCACAAATTAGAATTCAATATTGATCCATTTCAATGAAACTATAGGAGCCTAATATCCAATATCTAAGACACAATTAACATGTTATAATTAGTACAGGAGTCAGGTATCATTTTGTAATGAACAAATAAAAACATATCCTACTACACAATGTAGAAATAATAGTAAAGGCTAATTCACGAACAACAATTAAGAATCTAAAAAAAACATGTAGAATGCACTAAGCAGGTGTAAACGACAACCATTCAATTTGAACTGTTCACATATTTCTCCAAACATAATTGACAAGAAATTTCAATAATTTTAGTATTATTATTCATATTACATTAATATGTGCTTTTGTCCATTTCAAGGTTTCAAAAAATAGAGCTATATATGCCCTTTAAATTTAAGGATAATAATTTGGAGCACCAATGGAGATATAATATATAATTTAATGTCTAATATGTGTTTTGGTAAGTAGGCCTACATTTTGTTTGAAATAAATGCCTTTCTATACAACCTAATATATAGGCCTTATTATTGATATAAAATATTCATGACATTTTGAAACAAAAATGTCATGACCCAAGTAGGCCTACCATTTTGTGTATAATAAATATGGCAGTCTAAAATATTTATATCTTAATACATCTTTAAGATATACTATTATTTAATGCCAAATTATACAAATATGTCATGACTATATTATTAGCATAATATATCTCTCCAAAAAGTTTTGTTGAGCAAAGAATACAAACTGAACGAAAACCCAGTTCCTACGAAAGTTCCTCCCAGTTCCTTTTGAATACCGGTACGTTTAAATTCTGACATAATATCACATGCATCATAGTTTATAATATAGGTTTTAAGGCAATAATTGTTGACATAGATTCATTTTGTTTGTGATGTATGTGATTTATTATCAGTAAGAGGTTTCTAATGTCAAATATTGTCTATAAGGTGCCTAATGACGACTGGGAGTTACAGCCTGTAAAACATGCGAACTTCAAGTTGTGCCTCGTGTCCAACTATGATAATGACAACCCGTTAGAGCACGTATGGCGTGGTAGCTGTTGCATCTAAAGCGCGTTGCTGATATAATGTGTAGTTATAACGTACCTCTAAATTGTATATTTTGTGGGAAAATAAAATATTTTATCAACAATGTATCGATATTCTTGATAAAATGGCGGTCAGGCTAAGTATAGTCGGGACGAGTGACGTATGTAAAATACCTAATTTCATTGGGTGATAGTTTTCATTATAATAATTATTCATCGAGCATGCCACATTTTAAGGTCAAGGTCTTTCCCTAACGGACGTGCTTGATAGCCTGTAGAATAAAAATTATGAAGTTATAGAAATACCTCTCCAACTTATAAAATGATTTATGTAGAATATTCAATTCTCAACAGCAGTAGAATTGATTTGTTTAAACTGGAAACCTATAATGCATATATTTATCTACAATAATATGAACCATTCTCCACGACTCCAACCAAGTTACCAAGACAACAAGTCGATGAAGAGCCTCGCATAAGATATCGGATGCAAAACCTTTTTAGGTTGACAGTCGTTTTAATACTCGAAGGACAAAGTTTCCTGGCTTCATTGGGCCTAGCTTGATAATCAGTAACGTGTTGGCTTACAAATGGGCCATAGTGCAACTGTAAACGGCAATCGGCCTTGGAAGGGTCCGTTTGAAGACCACGTGGTTTCGATGAGTCCAGACCAACCAGACGCTAAATTATTGCTTCATTATTTCTCGAGTGAGCGTGGAATCATAGATCGTATTCTAGTACAGTTCTATGGTGGAATGATGACAACAATATTAACACCATGTCTTTCCAGCTCTATATAAATTACAATTTCATATTTTTAAGTTACATTTTTAAAATGTATTAAAATAAAGCCCTAAAATAGATGGTATCTATAAACAGTCCTACATCGTTAAATAATAATGCTGGTATTAATCCTATAATTCACGATTGCCAGTTGAGAATTTACAAATATATTTTATACATAATATGTATCATTTTCAACTTCAAATTCAAACGCTTGAAGATTGCTATTCAATGGGGGTTGGGACGCAGGGATAGAAAAACAAGGGATGTAATTGTGTTATTAATTCCTGATTTTCAAGTGTGGGAAACAATATCTATGATTGTATAATAGTGAATTGACAATCTTTTGAACAAAAAGACAGTAATAATTATGTTTTGACTTCCTTAGTTCCTATAGATATATTTTATATAGTTCCGAAGCTGAGATTTCATATTTTTAAGTTATATTTTTTAAAATGTATTAAAATAAAGCCTTAAAATAGATGGTATAATAATCCTATTAATAAGATAATTCACTATAATTGCCATGAGTTTAGAAATTGGCAAATAAAAAATAAATTATTTTCAACTTTAAATTCGAACGTTAGAAGATAGCAATTCCATGGGGGGGGGGGGGGGTGTAATAGAAAACAGGGGAGGTAATTGTGTTATTTTTGATGTCAATGATTATTAAATGTGGGGAATAATACTTATGATCGTGTAATACTGAGTTGACATCCTATTGAGCAAAAGACACAGAAATAATTATGCTTCGACTTTCTTTGAAAATATGAATTTCTCCTTTTAAGCAAATAAAAATCTGATGCACAAATTAAAATGATTTCACTATATCAAATTAAAGGGCCAATCCCGATAACTTTTTGGGGAATAAAACTGCTTAATTTTGTGTTAAAATTCATTATATCCCATTACCTAAGGCCGACCAACCAACCCGATATTTGTGATATGCTTGTAAATAACTTAAACCTGACAGTCTTCATCTGGAAATGGAGACCGTTGTATTATACAGTATCTGGATAAAACCAGACTTTTTCTATAAAAACGATATGTAGGTGAAAAGTACAGTACACGGGTCATTCACTGTATAGACCTCTTAAGAAACGGGAATTGATTATTAGGTCACCCAATCAAAAAATTGACCCAAAATCTTAAAAGGGTTACGTGTCCGGATAAGCAGTGTTGACGTTAACGTCAAAACGACTCAATATTTTGAGCTGAAAATTTGAGCCAAGGTAAATACACCATGCCTCTATATTTTGGTCCATAAATTTCATTAAGGCTCGGACTTTAATTTTTGAGACTCTGTTCTTATCGGGATTGTCCCTTTAACACTTGTTTGAATTTGAAATTGTAGGTGTTATTATTGTATTATATGAGTCAAACTGTTTGATTGTGTGGTAAAATACTATGTTCTATTATGTGATTATAATCGGTCCTTCCTGCCTTCTGTACACTCAGTTGTTCATGAGAGCTTGCGCTTAGGGGTTGAAGAAAACCGGAGGACAAGGGGAAAACCCATGAGGTTGGACAGCGACTCCTCCATATCACTTAACCATGTGGAAATCCCCCATCCCCATGACGGGTTGTAGCAGGGAGCATGTCTGATATTCAGAGACCATTCAAAGAAATTCAATATAATCTTAAGAAACATCCGAACATCTGTCTAACTTTATTTCAGAGGCGGATCCAGTGTCCTTTTTTACTGCTGAAAGTGACATTTTTCAGACCCAAATATGTTCAAACGTTTACTTAGACGAAAATATCAGCCAAATTGCTCTTGGAATGTCTAAAGATGAAAGGAAATGACGAATAATTGTCTTGGGGCCCCCCTCAGCCTTGCAGCGGCATGCCCCGTCTCTGCAGTAAGTGCCCTCATTTTGCGGACTCCCCCTGTATTGTGTCTAATATTTACTTTTTATTTTTTTAATTCAAATTTACATAGAATAAAGATGTAAAAACTTCTTTGGGGTCAAAAATATTATATTGGAGTATTGGACATACCACCGATTTTATGTTCAATAGTTACCTGAATTAAAGAGGTAAAATATATGTAATTAATTTTGAATAATATACGAAAAATAATCTTAGACTCGATCAAATCCTTTAAAATCCCACAGAAATTTGTATGACGCATATTTGAAAATCAATTATGGCCCCAATGCTTCATACCAAATTTTAAAACATAGAACTGTTACAAACTGTAGACTCTATTGCATCTTCTGAAAAAGTATTAAAAAAAAACCTGATAACAATGAACACCGAATATCAATAGGATTTGCCCTTCCATGTCTGTAATACTTACACCAGCCAGTGTCTTACTCACTTGTTATGCCAGTCTATGTCTGTCAGTCACATCTTTTGTTAGGACATTGGATTTAGAAGCCACAATAAACCATATATTCTTTTTGAAATTGATATGGGTTGTCAAAGGATCAATTCATTGGATATTCACAAATGTTGTTTAATGTTCACAATATCTGTGTAGTTTGAGTATCTTGTCTGGAAGTCTGTATAATCATCTTCAGAGTTATGTCCCTTCGCTAGTAAATCATTTTAGAACTTTAGAGCCTGCCATTGTACCTTTCTGAAATTTATATATAGTTGTCCATCTGTCCTGTTCAACCCAACAAATCCTATTGATTTTCAATGACACTGATTATTCTCCTTTGTTCCAAAATCTCTAGTTAGCTTGAGAGAGAAATGAGGTTTAACATCCACTAGGTCATTTCAGGACTAACATATGGTTTCATTTTATTTCAATAATTTGCTTGCGCGTAGGGGTCTTTAGCAGTGGGAGGAAACCCACGCGGTTGAGAAGGCGCCCCTATCTCCATGCCACATACGCTCACACCAGGGCTCGAACCCACAACCGGCCAGCAAGAGGTCGAAGCGCGGCACTCTAGACCACCCCAATCCCCCTCTAAACACAACAGAGGCCTTTGGAACATAATTTGGAGAGAACAGCACCTTAATGCAAAGCGGCCAAGATAACTGAATCTTTGGGGAATGATCGTACACAGACTGAAGTCTAAGTCCTGCAATTTAATAAAAAAAAATTATGGGTTCTCCTTTGATGAAAACTGTGGCCTCAGTCATGCAGTGCGGACAAGCATTGTGAACAGGTTTCAGCAGAAAAGGGGCATAACTCCTAAATATTAATCAGATTTTCACAAAAAGATACGACTCTTGCATTACAAATATTTCTTTAGATAAAAGATGGTAACCATTCTCCTGACATTAATTCTTACATGAACAATCTGAATGCAGACATTGGTAAGAATCAAAATACAGCTCATAAACAGAAATGTGCAGTGTTTAAATGGATATATTTGAAAATCCTGGGGGTGCCAACAAGTAAGATTTCGGGTATTGAATTAAAAAGCAATTGATCCATTGTAAAATTGATATACAAACTTTATTCATTTTACCTATGACATGTTATGAATAAGTTACAATTTACAATGTCTGATGAAGGCTATTTGTCTTGATGTTAAATATTGAAGACTGATATATTTGTATATTTATATATACAGTTATTTCTCTATAGAAACAACATTATACATGTAATTATACTTTGGTATTTTAATTATAAGGTTTAGTTTACAAAGAGGACATGCAAAATGCTCACAATTCACAAATAAAACATAACAGTGTACAAAGATAATATATAAGTTTGAATTTAAATTTACACATAAATTAAAAGGAAATATAAAGTTTCTCATTTGATCAGGAAAAAAAATTCACTTTGTGCTTTTTGTTCATCTTCTAGATAGCTTATCACAGCATGGAAAATTACAGGTTGCACTGATAAAGGCACAATATAATAATCATACATTAATACTGTTCTTGCATTTTTGTCTGTAAATTATTGCATATTTTGATCTTATATCTGTAAATGTATTAATTTAATATTAAATGCCTATGCCAAAATGGTTTTAAATTTTAAAAAAGCAATTTTTCACATCCTGAAATTTCATTTGATCAAAATTGTCAAACAAAACATTTAATTGTATTAAAAATAAATAAATTTGATTTGTTGAATAAAATTTTGCTCTCATAAAAAAGGAGACAATAAAAGAGATAAAGCACTCAAATAGATTTTTAATATATTTGATTTAAAACAAAAATATTGTAGCAAACAATTCATTAATGCCATGCAGAAGAAATTGCTTAAGTAATTTATATGAAAATCTATGACATTGTTTAGTGTTTAAACAGATTGGTTTTTGTTTGATATGCTTAAAATCATGAAACTGAAATAAAGGATTGTACCCTATGGTATCACCCGTTCGTTCATATAATGCATGACCATTGCCATATTTAAAACATGTCAACACCACATAAAACATAGTACTCACTGACAGTGAGTCTTCCCCTGAGTCAATAAAATTATTGGTTTTAATTATCATCCATTATATACATGTTTATACAAAGAAAATGGCCATGCCTCTTGCCATTTGTCATATACAAATACATTATATATATATATATACTATTATTTATAATATATATACTTAATTAACATTAATGTAAACTAGTTTTTGGCATTCACAACAATTTGTAACATTTTGTCTTTGATTACTCTGATATTTGATGCACAACATTTTCTCATCTTGAACAAATACCTGGATTAAGTTTAATTATCTTTAACATCAGTAGAATATTGCAGTTAACATTCTTACATATGGCATCGAAAGAAAAGTTAAGAATGCTGCCTATTCTAAGGACGTTTATGATAAAATAATATCCCGTTTAATCACTTCAAATGACCATCTTATTCAATCTTGTCGACTTTAGCTACTATTTTGTTTTCCCACATTGGTAAGACAGCATTATCATCACTTATTTGTTCAAAGACAGCACCTTCCCCACCAAATTCATCACTATCAGTCTTGAAGAAATATCTGAAATTATGAATAACATCATATAAACAAATGATAAAAGGCGAAGATATTAGCCTTTGAAGGTTTGACCAGGTGTGCAATAATTTCAACCACATTACTGGTTGTTCGAAGCAAGTCTCGCTCCTCCATGTTCTAATCTATTTAGAAATCAGAGAAATTCGATGCCATCATGAATTGATTATGTCCTGGATAAGTTAGTTAATGTATAATTAATAGTTTAGAAAAAACATTTCCGGCCCAAAGAAAAACCTCAAATAGGAAGATTTGGCTCTTGCATAATATTTAAACCAACTCCTAAAAAGACCACAACATTTACGGGACATAAAACTCAAACCCAAAAATAGTACTAAAGAAAATGAGAGAAAAGGCCATCACTGATTCCTAGTAGTATTAATATCCATTTGAATTTAGCAAGAAAATATAAATGGTATGTAAATTCAAATCTCAAAATAAGTCTTGGTTATTTGTTTTTACTGTCTTGGTTTTTTATTTTTACTGTCTTTTTGCTTTCCAAAATCATCTCACTGAACAATCCATCTTTCAGTGGAGGAAAGGCATAGATTTATACCACAATGGAAAAATCATTTTCTTATAAAATTTAAATGGCTGAACAATAATCATCTAATATGATACTTACTTAAAGTTTCCCTTCTTTGTTATAAGAGTTTTGAACTGGCCTAATGTTATATTACGTCCTGGTAAAGTATGACGATATGGTATAGGTTCTGTTCCGAAATATATTCCAATTACTGTGGTATTCGATGATGAGGTAGATACGTTGGCACTGTTTGATTTATTAGATAGCACTGATCGACTGTAAAAATTATAAATATACAGATTAAAATTTTATAAAAATACAGATAAAAAAAATTCTATAAAAATTTTATAATTTATCAATAAATAGTAGCCTAAACAAATATATTTATTCTTATACACGAAGTGAAGAACTATTAATTCTATTCCTCAATGATTTGTTTTCTAACAACCATTATTGAGATTCATTTCTATATAAATACTTACTCTAAGGTTTGACTTCCTGATCTGTCAAGATCGGATGGTACAGTTTTAGCCGATGGCATTGTCCGCACCTGAGACGAGCAAGACTGCATTGTATGGCCCTTTGACACACCAGTGAAAGATCTGAAATGAATTAATATAATATTTAAAGAATGGAACATAACTTGCAGCAAAAACTAATATTTTTAAATCATTTAGTAATGTATAATGATTTCTATCAACATAGTAATATGTTTAATGGATTGGGGTAGGATAGGAAAGGAGTACAAGTGGGCTAGGATATTTTGTGTTAGTATTCTACATTGGACAGAGTAGCCTACTCTACTTGACTATTGTGTATTGTTATACAGACTGGAAATGCTGACGAGACATAATGTAGCTGACATGTTTCTGGTTAATGTGCCTGATTTGTTGAGGCATTGTCACCTGTTGCTGTCCAGGCCTTGGCTGCTCTTTACTGGCGCTGCCCACTGGAAACAATAAGTCTCAAACTGGCAGTGTGATTGCATCCAAATCTTTCAGTGATGGCTCTGGCATTCGTGGCCTTTTGAATTAATGCAATGACACATATCGGTGAACAATGAAAGTCCTTATACGAGTTGTTTAACCCAGTTCTGAAAATATCAGGATTCAAAACACCAAGGCAAGATAAGATTGAGCTATTTCTTCATTTTCTGGAATTTGATTTGTTCATCTAAATTATACAAGAGATTTTTTTTTTTTTAACTTACTTTGACTTGATTGGTGAACCAGGATAATCTTCCAGCCTTCTTTTTGCCTCCTCTAACTGAGTACGGGTGTTAGGATGTGGCGGCAATGGCATCATTGTATCTTGTGCAAAAGGTTGACTGGGCATAACTTGACTTGGTGGTATCCAAGACTGTAATGTGTTACCACTTCTTTCCACGGATGTAGATCGACTATTTGTATGTGTGCCACAGACTTTCTTAGATCTAGAGAAAAAAAAAATGTTTACAATATTAAAATTTCATACTTAACAAAATGGTTATTTATAATCACAGCCTTAAAAATTCACAATAATTTGTTCTAAAATGGGGAAAATGGAGTAACAAATAATGGACAACAGTTGTAGGGCTGTCTGAAAGACAGGCTACATATAATCATTACTATATTGATGCTCAAATTGTAGGCCTACTTAGTTTCTTCTTTTGGGTTGTTTAAAGCAGGCTTCACACTAGTCGATCATTTGGCCAAAACGTTCAACCAGATAAACGCCACCAAAATTTGCCTAGTGTTTCCAGAGTCCTGATGCCGAATTTGTATTTGCCAGAATGATTTGCTCAAATCAAACATGTTTGATATATTCAGATAAATTTTTTTTTGCCACATTTATATTCACCTAGTATGTTCAACCAGATAAACGCCACCAAAATTTGCCTAGTGTTTCCAGAGTGCTGATGCCGAATTTGTATTTGCCAGAATGATTTGCTCAAATCAAACATGTTTGATATATTCAGATGAATTTTCTTTTGTCGCATTTACATTCACCTAGTATGTTCAGTTCGCGGAAGACATCACCTGATTGTAGAATACATGATTTTTTAAAAGACAAAATGGTGACTATCACGCCAACGTCTTCCTTGGCCAATTGTCAAACGGCATTGCTTAAAAAAAAACCTATGTTTCTCGTCGACAAATCCAGCTACTCCTCTTCTCCCCACCCATGTTTTATACTCCCCTGCTTCCTTTGAAAGACATGGGACAAGAACTATTTTCATGCATACAAAGTTAACAGTAATAATTTACCCTTGCTTGTGGGATGGTAAAGAAGCACTAGCCGAATGGTTAAGCCGAGCTGCATGTGATTTGCGATTACTGGAACTTTTATCGGAATCTTGATAGCCACTTGATGGTTCTGCAACACGATCACTCTCCAACATCCAAGAAAGAACCCTGCAAACACAATAGCATAGTCATTAATGTTTAATATTTTTTTTATATAATTCATGTGAATAGCACACATTACATGTAGCTTATCTATTATCTGTTTAGTTTACCATTGGCTCAATGGGTTTGTAATATTTTACCATCCTTTGAAAGGATAATACAAATTAGCAGGTCTCAGAAATTAGGCAAAATATTGAAAAAGAAATTTAATAGCATTTGTGGGGTATGGAAGGTATTAATGTTGGTAATATTATAATAATTAAAATAAATTATTATAATAATTACAATTAATTATTATAATAATTACAATTAATTATCATAATAATTAAAATAAATTATTATAATAATTAAAATAAATTATTGTAATAATTAAAATAAATTATTGTAATAATTAAAATAAATTATTGTAATAATTAAAATGATCTATTATTATTATCAAAATTAATGGTTATCTATTAAAGGGTTTAAAGTTATAAACTGAAATTAAAATCTAATCAAAGTTTTTAATTAAGGGTCCTTTTCAAGTTCATATTTTTTAAAATTTATTAAAAGAAGTTGCTACATGTATATGTACTTTAAAGTATGACCAATTCTGTAAAGCTATCAGACTAATCCTAAATTTATCATCATAAAAGGGAAGTAAACAAATTACCATTGACTCTATTTCTAATTTTTTTAACGTTATGCTTTTCTCTTTTCATGAAACACAAGAAATTTAATACTCTTTCTAGTGCTCATCTCCTGAGGGATAAGTACAAAGCTTTAGAAGTGAGCTTCTAAGAGCCTCTGAACACAGCTGTTCTTCATTTAGCCTACTGGCATTCACAAAGAAGAGGCTTTGAAGTTGCCATTATTCCTAGCTAGCAGACAGCAACCATCTTGGCAGAAAGACCGTAGTTCTTTGATCTTGCCTTGGGTTACTTTGTTTCTGCCATGTGTAGAATCTCCAAAGCTCCAAACTCAAAAAAGAAATTTGGGTAACTTAGGAAGGATTTTTTTTGCCTTTACAAGGAGTAATTAATAACAAAATGCTGTACAAAGAGTCACAAATGTTTTAATACATCTTTTGATATGTTCTCATCAAGAGGATTGCCATGATCACATGTACAATAAATCAATTTTCCTATTCATTTCATGATCTAATCTTTTTGAGATTTCATGTGATAATGATCCTTTGATTCCTATGACAAATTAAACCATTTATATCTTAGTGGAGTTTTATATTAAAGTTCTTTGTGCACAATTTTTGTTGGACTATTGATTTTTACATTGTTTAAGCTTTTAAGATTCAAATAATTGAGTAATCTGGTTAAAAATACTATTAATCTCTGGTCCCAATAAATTTAATAGCAACTTTGAACTGCATTAATTAATGCCTTACATTGTTTGATTCAACAAGTTCTCAACAATATGTCATGATTATAATAATGGCTTTGTGTTTAGGGTTACCGAGAGAGTTGCCGGGACAGTATTTAGTTATTAGGATGGGTAAAAAAAATGAGGATCTGTCTTTACATGTGCATGAATGCACATGCTCACAATATTTTCAGTGGTTAATCTTAACACTGACTTACATGTATCTATAGGAGTAAAATATTTAACATTAACGCCGACTTACATGAATCTATAGGAGTAAGGTGCGCATCTAACAAATCCAATACGGATTCATCAAGTTTATTTCAATAATTCATTTTCTCATACTCATAGGGGTCTTTTAGCAGTATATGGAAACCACAAGACCGTTGCTAGTTCATTGTAACATTTAATGTGTGTCAATGTATTTGGCAATTGGCATAAGATGGTGTCATTGGAATACTGATATTATCTATATTTAACTTCATAATTAAATACATACATATTTTCACAGCTAATCATATACTACATGCATTTAAGAATGTTCATAAAATATTATGAGAAAATTGTAGTTCTTTTGTGAAATAAATCAATGAAGTTAGTTATCTTGATGTTTTTGTCTAATTACACATGCACATGTTCAATTTATGTTTCTGTTGATTTATTAAATATGTATATTATACTTACTTGGAACTTGTAGGATCCATTAGATTAGGCATTGGAGGTAGGGATTCTTTATCATACACAGTACTAATTCCACTATCAATATAACTGCTACTATCAGACGATTTAACACATTTGCTGGCTTTCTTTTTACTCGTAACACTACGATTACCCTGTCCAAGCACATCAGTCCAACATGACATACTAGCATGTTGGGCTTCTTTTTCCATCCGCGTTTTAGATGTCCGTGGTTGATGATGATGGTGATGATGATGATGTATATGTTTATGTGTCTCTTTTCCTGATTTTTCATCTCCTACACCACTATCACACGATAATGACGAAAGACAATCACGTTTGCGATGTTGTAAACTACGTGAATGTATGCCACTGGATCCAGTTCCTGTGGCCGGTAAGGACTGATTGAATTTTTTACGTGCTAATGTTGGAGATTTATTAGGAGGTGAATGTCCACTAGGCGTATGATGACTTGAACTTGCCCAAATTCTACTACAATGTTGATCTAAAATACTTTCAGCAGTTTCATCTTCTATCACAGAGTTTGAAGGTATGAATGGTATATTGAAAGACGCTGTTGTATTTTTTACCATTGAGGAGGACATTTTTTCCTCTTCAGCTTTATCATACTATAACGAGAAAAACAAAGCACATGTATTTTCACATTATCAACCGACAATTATTTAGGTCATGTTCACAATCACACTGATGATAGTTCAGTGGATGTTTTTTGAGCAGAGTTGACACCATAATGGTATAGGTCAACAAGATTGCTAAGCCATACCTGTAATACCAACTTTATTGCTAGGGTGTAAATAAACATTTATAACAGACAACCATATCTTTAGTTCGATTGGAACCCTTGGACTATAACAGCATGGTGTCCAAAGTTTTGTTGCTTACATAATGAAGCACATAATCAAAGGAAATTTACAAACCTCTAAACATTTTAATTTCTCTTCCATTTTTATTCCAATTTCTTGTTCTTCATATACCCGTTTTAATTTTTCAATGACCAGACTGGCAAATTTCTTTGGATCAGTTTCTGCTATATTTCTATCTTTTGGTGCCCTTTCCGTTCGCTAAAAAAACCCGACAAACAATTAGTCATAAAACAAGTGGTGGTTGTAATGGGTATACAAATAATTGGTTAAGACTGTAAACTATTTGAAGATATTGTTTAGAATCCGTTCATAACATGTGAAAGGCTCTTACATGTATAAACATTAATCCTTGTAATATGCAAGTACATGTATCTGAAGCTCTGGGGTGTTTTTTTAAACAAATATAAACTTTCACTTTCCATTTGAGATAGACGATAACTCTCCCCGATGCCAACCCATCCACAAGTGGATAACATTGTCTACATACATGTTTACATATACCCATGTACTTGTTAAGTTGAAGAGTCAAAGGTACATGTAAGTGTTCGTCCTGATTATCAAATCACTCATTCAACCAAACAACAAACTTCCTTAAAAGAGTTTTGTGCATGTAACCCGGTTAAGCAAATCTAGCGATCATTTTGCAGTTATTAGAGCTGAAACTTTCATACAATATTGCTAGATCTGTCCATTAAATTTGCATCCTCAAAACAATTTTACTAACATATACCCTATCATATATCTGGGAGAGAACTAGGTGAGAGAGAAAGAGAGAGAGAAATGGGGTTTAACATCCACTAGACACAAACTAGGTCATTTGGGACTTACATATGGTTTAATTTTATTTCAATAATTCGCTTGTACGTAGGGGTCTTTAGCAGTGGGAGGAAACCGGGGGACCCAGAGAAAATCCACGAGGTTTGGAGAAAACCAGGTACTTACAGGTATAATGTGTGAATGGAGACCAGCACTTGTTTCTCTATTAACCTGAGCTTGATTTTTCATAGACTTTCTACTTCGTTTCCAGCTTCTATTGGACAAACCATCTCTGTAAGAAACATCAAATTATGCATGAAGGAGTATTAAAGATACAGTGAAATTTAATTCCAGATTTGCTCAATTGTAAATAGATACTTTAGTCAGTAAACCTGAAAATCAAAAGATATGACCAACATTTTTGTGGGTTTTAAATTTTACTAAGATATACATGTAACAGTTAGTCATTTTAATTTACTATTTTTTTGTTTGCATACAATAAGTTCATGTATTGGTGTATGGAAATTCCATTGACCTTCATATTTAAAGGAGTTGCCCATCCTTGTTGACACATGTACATGTCTAAATTGAGGTACATTTAGGCCTGCATTATATTATTCCAACTGTACTGTTATATAGCAATTATTGTATTTTATGGTCTACTTAAAACTGATGTATATCGGCTTCACCAGAAGCATGAACAATATATCAATACTGAATATTTTGAAGAATTAAAATTGTCATGCCAAGGTATCACTGAAATACATAAAGTATCAGATACATCTTACTAATTTTTTCTTAGATAACTGTCATGCTTCAATTCATGTATAAACTAATATGTTCTTAATAAATGTAATTTTAAAATTCCAGCATAATACACATGAAATAAGAAACATAAATGTCTTGAAACAAGATATCTTAGCATGTGTAATATTGTATAAGTCTATCATTCATGTATGCACTCATGCTCTCCCTTTTATTACAGTAACATATAATAAAATATGAACCTAAAATATGTAAGCTACAAAGCTAATGGTATTCAATTTGATTGCTATATTCTAGGATATGATTAGCTAGGCCAGGTAAAGACAAGATCAAAGAAAAAGCAAGTCATTAGATAAAAGCCCCTTCACTATAAAAGTGGCTGTCCCTTTTATCAACAGTGCATAAATTTCTTCACGGTGGTAAAGCAAAGCCTTTGAAGTCCACAGTTTTGATAAGGCTGACTGATAACTAAAGGCCCAATCGATCCAAGAAACTGTTCACACTATAATAGTCTACATGTTTCAAAGGCAATAGGACAATACACTCCTCACATGTGCACATGTCTCAGTAATAGGTTTCAAGTACAATTTAATTACAAATGAGAAAACGTGGCCTTTGTTAACCATGTTAAGCTCTCAAACATAAGAAATAAAGTCTATAGTGTCTGATAATGGGTGATTATTGATAAAGACTATACTATTGATCTAAAAACATAAATAATCAAAAAATATTACAAATTTAAGGCCCAGAGTTCACAAAGCATTCTCAAACTTAAGTGAAGAATTTATTCAAAATGGTTCGCCTTATTTTAACTAAAATATAGCTCTTTATAAAACTTTTGTTGTTTTAATGTATTAAATAAATCAATAGGAAACTACATGTATGTGCAAAGTTTTGTGTTCCTGGATCAAATATATTTCACATGAACAGTGATTGAAAGTTGAATAAATTCTTTACTTGGGGTCTGAGTTTAGAGATGTGTAAGTTTACAAACAATATAACGGAATTCATTGTACGTGTATTTCATAACCATTTTTTTTAAAGGAATTGTTTTGTTACAACTTTCATTTAGATATTTAGGTCGACACTGTACATGTGTAAATTTTAATAGTGAAACTGGGTAATATAAATTCTCTTTGATGTTTACAGACATGCTGTACACGTACAAGTAACAAACATGTCTATACAGGGTCAATGTCTTCTTAATTGCCTAAGTCTCTGTCCATGTAGTATGTACATTTGTTCATTCATGTACACCGATCCAGTAACATTATGTACATACATGATGTGAAATTCCTTAACTAACTTTGATTATGATCCATGTTCAGCACATGTATAAATTAGAAGAGAAGGGAAAAAGGTTTGAAATCAAAAATAGTGTGAATGTGAATAGTACATGCACAATTGCACAGTTAAATAATACTGTGATTACATGAGATCTATTAAGAAATGTGTAGCTTCAAAAATTTTAATAACAAGCTTTAAAATTCTTATTTTCTACATGAAAGTAAACCAACTAAAGATGAAATAAAAAGCACAGAGCCTTTAGCAAAATGTCCCTGTAATCTACATATCTTTATTTCTTTTTCTCTACCTCACTGATCAAAGCATTTTGAAAGGTAAGCTTGGAGTTGATTGTCACACCATGACTTATGTTCATCACTCAACCAGAACCGAACATAAAATAAAATGAGGTTCTTTACATAATATATTAAATAACTCAAACAGTTCAACCATTTATATCGCTTTTGTTAAAAGGAAATACATAAAAGGATTTGAATATTTTTTACACTCCACCTTTACCCCTCTCTTGTGATCAATAAATTTATAGCAAATTTTGAAAAGAAAAACGGTTGGGAAGAAAACTTTGAAATCTGAATTCCCATTGATATCAAACATATATTTGATCTGAAGATAACATTATTTTATTACTGATCATAAGTTTGAATAATACCAAAACATGAGAAAAACTTTTATTCCCATCATGTACATATCATAAAATTTGTTAAAGAAAATCACCCTGGTTAATTTTTGTAAACAATTTGTGTTTAGTAATACATTTTTTACATTAATACATGTATGTTAGCAATAAGGGACATAAGGTTTACCATTAAAATTAAAATGTGTTTAATTGTCATGATCTTACTGCTCATATATTCTTAAGTGCGGTTTAATGATTGAGAACAAGACATTTACATGTAGTAATATATTGATACTGCAAGAGGGCACTGAAATAATGGAACACCAAAATCAAAGGATGACATCATTACTTTAAATAGGCATAACCACAAAAGTACATACCTTTAAGAAAATGAATACCATACATATATAATTTACAAGAGAAAAGGGTATAGTGTAATTGCAGGTAGTGCATTTAACCGTTGTCACTTGACTACACACAGAATTCAAGAATCATGTACATGTAGAATGATCAAAGTGGTAAGTACATACAATGCATGTAGCTAAACCTACAGCTACATGAATGCTGTACACAGCCTAGAAGGTCCAGTATTAAAATTTCCTGATCAAAAGGACACAACTTTGTCGAATCATATAAGATTAAAAGTATGTCACGGTTGACTAACATACACCTTAAACACCTCATTCATACACACTACACAGGCATAAAAAAATATTTCACTACTTACACAGAACTATCAGTTAATGATATAGTATCATCAGTTAAGGCATCACTGGACAAACTCTGTAATTCACTATCCACAGTAGATACAGGGGCATAGGAAACATGGGCTGGGTAAGCAGAATTTAACATTCGTGAGGTATATCGGGAGCACCTATGCAGAGAGCAAGAAGAAAATGAACAGTGATTTTCCTACATAAATAGAGTGTATTTAGAGTAAAATCAAAAAATAAAAAGTGATATTCCTACACATATTAGAACATTTGATAGTCAGGGTTGTGGAAATGCTGTTAGCGACTTGCCAAAAAATAATAAGAAGAGATAATATTTTACCATTAATACTGCCAGACATTGTTGACAAAGTTTAATTTTAACGATGTCAGGCAATAATAAATGACAATTTCAACTTTTCAACCAAAGCTATTCATTTATTAAAGCATAATAAAAAAACATATTTGAAGTATTTCATTGTTGTCTTCAAAATATCCTTCAAATGTATACAAATAATAGTTCTCAATTTCTGATAAATTTTTGTGCTATATGATTTGTTTTCACTGTTTGAAATAATCACTGAAATGATTATACATAGGCCACTGATGACACAGTGCTAACATTTTGCCACAATGCACAATTTTGATATTTCCACAGTCCTGACTTACACATAGTGCTAAAACAGTTACATTTACATTGTATAAAGCTTGAAGCAACATTAATATAAAACTGAAGATATTGGAAAAAACATAGGTAAATGTGAAAGTATAATATAATTTGTGTAGAACCTACCCAGTAAGAGTTTCTGTTCTTCTAGCACCAGGTAATTCTGGTCTTTGAAAATTATGACCATGTGATTTATTCAAAACACTAGATACAGAACCATAATTTAATTGGTCACTTTCTAATTCTTTGTCTTCAATAAGGGCCGGTAGGAGTCCCGCTTGGGATACAGGCCTAGCACTATTTGAACCACTAGAGCGGCTTGATTTAGGACTATCGCCATAGTTCTGCACATATTGCACATAGAAATCGGAGTTTAAAAATGCGGGGTATGTCACACCTTTCATATAACCTTCAACTTCAGCTTGTGCAGAATCGAAAATAGTTCTATCCATTTGTTCCTTTCGATTTATTTTATCTGTTATTCCCTGTCGTGTGTCTTTATCAATACACTTTATTTTATCATGACGCACAAATTTTTTATATATCACTTTTATTACACTTGGTAATTGTTGTTCATCTTTTTGTCTTAATCCTTCACAAGCAAACCAAAAATCCACTTCATAGCACCCTCCACTTTCTTTTTCTAAATATTCCTTAAATAATTCAACACCATCGCTATCACTGAGTAAATGATGCAGTGTTTCTGCCCACTTTAAGTGAGGGGGTGTACTATTTTCGGTAAAGGGCGGTGAACTTGCAGCACTTCCTTCTGGTTCAAACCCAAGCGGAGCGTCAATATCATCACTGAACAGTCCTTGGGTAGAACAACTAAGTGAACCTCCAGTTTTATCCAAATTTGATTTGCGAGGCGTTGCTGCAGGAGAATGTGTCATCTCTCCTTTGCTGGACGACATACTTTTACCAGATGACTGGCTTTTGCTTGAAACTTGGCTCTTATGAGAGCCACTACTACGGGTTGACATTCCACCGTTTGAATGGAGCTCATTTTCTTCTCCAGGAACAGGCGGTCGAGGTGCCGATTCAGTAAAGTTGTTTCCACCTGAATCATTCAGAAATTCAAACACCTTCTTGCTGGTCATCCTCACAAGGGTGTGAGGTCAATCACTGACCACAAGATGCTATGGTTATGATAATCTGCGTTTACATCTGAAAAATATAAAAGAACCTGTGTAAGTTACATTGAGCTACTATTTTAGGTTATAAGTGAAGATTTCCCCTAAAAAATAAAGGGAACTAGGGCCAGTACAAGGGTTCCAAATGATAAGATTGTCCGTAGTTAGGGTTCTATTTGTTATAGAAACTTTAATTTAATGCCTTGTTAACTGAAGATTACATGTATTATCAGGACCAGATATGTCAGCAGGAATACAGATTGTTCCACACGGACGCCAAAGACTTATGTAAACCAAAGCTTCATTTTTGGTGAAAACAATGTTTTACATGTACAAGAAAGTCACTTCTGCATGTAGTTCAGTTGCATTCAAATTTTTATTATTCACTGTACCAAACTTGGACTATATTAAGTGAAGCTACAATGTGACTAACTCCATACAAACTAACAGAAATCTTATAATTTGTAAGTACATGTACTTTATAATCCTGGGAGCCACTTTACTTCTGAAATTCTCTTGGCTTTGAAAGACTTGGAATGACTTTGCTGTGCAATTAATGTTCAAATGACTTTAAGTAAATATTTCAAAAGTATTCAAAGCTCTGTTAAACCAAAAGGCTACCCTCTTCATCTTTTGAGCTGGCAGAGAAAACTACACTTATACAACAGTAAAGAGTAGTCATTTTTGAAAAATGAAGAAAATAAATGGTCTCTACATTTCAACACAGAAATGTCGGTTAAAAAAGGTTTAGCTCTGATGAGTTGCTTTGAGTGTGTCAAAAACGGTCTCCAATTTTCCTTCCTTTGATCTACTGCAGGAAGTCTTCAGCTGTAATAAAACGCTGCTGACATAGAGGGACCTTCAAAGCCTTAAACTATCAAAGGCAAGATAGTTAAAGAATCCTATGTACGACCATGTGTTTACAACTTTCTTCTCTTTATACCTGGTACAACAGTGTCTGACTCAGGTAAAAGAACCAAGTGACCTGTCTACACAAGAAATCTATCTTTTATTCGTACTACACATGTAAGTGCGATATTAGAGTGTTCTTTTAACACTAAATTTTAATGTATATACAATGTAAATGTAGGCTTGCATGCCATATAATTTTAAAAAGTTGGCATTATATTTCCTTTGTGAATTTGAAATATAAATATGGTGAATGTAAAATGTTCTAATTAAAGAAGCTAAAGACTTGTGTCAAAAGAAGAGATTCCTCAATAGAATCGATCTAATATGGTATTTCTATTACTGATGGGACAGCACATGTAGTTACATGATTAAGTTTCCAATTCATTAAGCAGTTTGTTTACTGATTTTAGTGTCGCCAATGACTTAAACAGTAAAACACAAGTTATGTCAATACTTGTTCTACATGTGCCTGTGGACCTTAAATTTTAAAAATAGACAAATACCCATTTCATCAATTAAATCAACACTTTACAAAAAATCCATTATAATAAATCACCAAAATTTCTGAAAAAGATAAAATTCAACTCATCACCAATATCAAACATACACTTACACTGTTTGATGGTAAAATTGAATTTCATTTGAAATAAAAGCACCATCAAATGCAATCAACACATTTAATGGATATGACTGTTTTGTCCCTTATTTCCAAATACCTTTGTACTTATAACTAGACCTACATGTACATGTGCACACTGAGTTCTAAAGCTTTTAACTGAAACGGTCTGAATGGAACCTCAAACCTAATGCCAACACTTGATGTTGAATAGCAATGCCTACAATAACACATAATGCTGAAAATTCGATAAATTATGTGTGTTCAAGGTCTCTATGTTTAGCAAAGGTATGTTAAACATTACAATCTATAGATGTGGATGCTCAAAGACAGTATTGATTAAACTGAAGCTCTTGCTCCAGAGGTAATTGTTGCTAATTGATCTGCACACTGATACTCTTGAAAGTGGGTTATATGTACATGAATGATAGGCCTTTAGTTCTCTTTGATCTTACACATCAAATACATACAGCTTATGATAAAGTCTCAGATGTAGTGTTTCTATATAATCCTCAATCTAATTTTTTTTAAATTATATCTGTATAAACAATTTTCAAGTATATGTATTGCTGCCAGTGTCCCTTTTTAAAATCTAAATTTGAAAATTTAAGTTATATCACCTCTAGCTAACTTGTTGTTATTTTTAAAAACTGCCAGTTATTTTAGTTTTATTATTAAAACATTAAATAGGGTAAAATATTTATTTCTATCTACATGTATGCTAACCTCACAATCTACCCACAGGCCTCCTGTTTTGTGCATAATCAGACCTACATGCATAAGGTAACATACATGTACATGTAAATATATAGGGTTAACTGATCCAAATGTGTGTTTCAAAATCCTCTTAGATGTATGTGGAAAGAATCTTTACATTCTGACATAATGGGCCTATTGTACCGTACTTGTATTGCAACATTTTGACATGTTTTGTTGTGAGAATATAGTCCTGACATTAGCAGTTTTCAGAAAAAATAGTCCTATGTCATATCACAGAACATTTGGCACAATTGATACAAGATGGTAACAACTTCAGCCAATTGAGAAGTGTTGTGTATCGTACTATTGAAATCCCCAAAGGTAAACAGAAATGTCATAATAAGTCGTTTTTGAATTTCACTATATTCAACTTCTTAATTATGATTGTACTGACAAAAGCTTTGATTATAGAGACTGCAAAAGGTAGTACATGTAGCCTACCTTAAGCCTTTTCTGCAATGCTCGTATGCTCATGATTTTAATCTATTTAGCATACGGACATGGAATAAGACATCCAGTTCAATCTTCAAGTTATCTCAGAAATTAAACTGGATTCGATCGGTTCAACATGATGCATGTCACACTCAACAAATGATAATTTACTTGAAAACAATTTCTGTGTCGAATTAAAATGTTTTGGTCTAATTAATCATTTTATTTAGATAGCTTGGTTTCTGAATTATTCCCAACTATTATCAACTCATATTGAACATAAAGTAGAGTTTGTCTACTAAATCTAGAATACCCCCTATAATTTTGTGTCCAAGTAGTGCTATGTAATACACAATGTATGCTTACCCATACCTACCCCTTCTAACACAGATTAATAACCTACTCTAGATAATAGACCTTTGAAGACAATGTATTACATTGTTGCAATCAATATGAGCTTTATAGCCCTTGTTTTTGTTTAACATAACCCATTATCTATAGTTAAATAAAAGAGATACGTTGCAATGAAGACCTAACCTATTTTATGACCTATCTTGAAAAGAATAGAAGCGCTTCTAGCCTATAGCCATCACATTTTCTCACCAAGTGGCAAGTGGCTCAATATATTTAGCTCGGCTAACAAGAATTTGTGTCTTATACATGTTGATGTTCAGGCAGCCATACGCCTGAAAGAAACTGAACAAATTCCTCCCAGTAAAAGTAGAAATCGTGTGTCACCTTGAGATACCCATGCATCAAATTTTAAATAGTTTCTCTTCGAAAGGAACATTCAAGACATAAAATAGTACGTCGATCTTGTAATTTTCAGATGCACGAGGCCGCCATTACTCTCTATGCAAATGGTGGCGCTGTCAGCAACATTTCGCTCGATCGCTAACTTTCGACATTGGATGCAGTTATAGACAATTTTAATATCAATCACCGAAGTTTATCGGAACTTTTATCATCTAAATAATATTTTCTAAAAGATACGAATATATTCAGACTTTAAAAAAATTACATATGCAAGACCCATTGAACAGTGTTTATGTCGGCATACATTGTAATTTTGTAAATTCCGAAAATAAAACAAAAGAAAAACAAGATCAAAAAATATAAACCATTATTTTCCAAAAAATGTGTTCACCCTCAGATAATTTTGTAACTATAATAATCCAGCCAGTCATATCATTATCCGAATTATTCGGCGAGTAATATGCCCTGTAGGTCCTACATTATGTTACATACAAAACGATACACTCTACACACATAATTCCACATATTTGCCACTTTTTGACTTACCATCCATGTATGTAACTATAAAACAACTTGTATGTCAGAAGAGTTGAAGGCGAAATGTGTCCTTTTGAACTCGGTCTATAATCCACAACGCACTACTGAACGAGAATAACTTGTGAACTTAAAGTAATGTCTATCATTGTTATGTTAGCCTTTATTTTGTAAGGTAGATCTACTCCCCTAGTCCTATTTTTAGCTGGGGATTCCGAAAATAATATCTAAAAGTAGACATTTAACTTTACCACGTAAATAAATCCTTTTAAATATCATGTTTTTCTATGACGATGTACGTAAATCCATGGTAATAAACTTCATCACACATTTTATAAACAGAGTAAACGAATTACACTAGAAAGTAGAGGTGATGGTGCTGACGCCGTCTCACTAGGTTGGAACGCGGTTTGCTACTTACTGGGTCGTATCACTATATACATAGGCATATGGCAAGCTCCATAGGAGGATAACAGATAGAGCTTACCTTTGCATTGCGGTTTCACACAAAGGCTATCTCGACTGAAAACAACAGTTGAAAGGAACAAAAACGATGATGGCGATTTGAAAAGTTTGAATGCAGAAGATCAAAGCCACATGCCCGCCGCCGACAATCCCCCCATACTACATGACGTCATGCCTTTTAGAAGAGCCGCGCCAATCAAAATTGAGGTGGAAACACACTGAAAGAAATCTGTTGGGCGAGTCTAATATGTAGAGGAATATAGGTAGTGTATTTATACTAAATAATAAGGTTAATTTGTTAACTCCTTGTTTATTTTGGATTAAACTTTATTAAGCACATGCATTCATATAATGAATATTTTATATTTGAAATAATTTTACAAACATTGATTTTCGAACAAAAAGTAACAGTCTATTCAACCCATTGCACTATGTTACAATTTTATTGCTTCCGATAGCAACACGAAGTTGAGAGAATTTAGAGGCTTTGATGTTTACCGCCGTCGTTGATTACTTATCGCTTTAATTAGCTGTAATTTTGACAAAGTAAATAAAAAACACCTTTTTATTCTTTTACCCTACACTGCTCTGATCATCACGGTCATCATTTTAGTGTGGATTTCTTCATTAATAATTGAATAATTTTGTTTTCTTTCTGACAATGCTTTGCCCTTATAAATTACACATTTGCCGGAGGCCGCCTTTGATGTTTTTGGTTAGTGTATTAAGCACACTTGTAAATCACAAGAGAACAGCGTCTACGGTAGAGGGTCGTATAGCTAGAAACAAACGTCACAGACACGACAAAAATGTTTTGGGAATATAGGGATAGGGTTATAGAAAAACCATACCTAAGCCATTTTAAAAGGAGTTTTTTAAGGGCATAAAATCATAGTTTATGATAACATTTGGCACCATTCCAAAAAGTCTTTCTTTCATCTTTGCGGACAGATGTGTGTGTCTTTGGTTTCTTCACAAAGGACGAAATGGATAATTAATGTAAACAAAATGGATAATACTTTCTTCGTTTAAAAAATACCCCTGACTTAGTCAAAGTCGGTGATAAGCCCATTTATTGCTCATTGCGTATAATTTATATGTATGAATGATGAATAGAAACCCAATGAAATGAAGGAAATACGTTAATAAAACTTTGAATGCTGTATACGTTCAATATTAATGGGTGCATGTGTGCATTTGGGTTGGAGTGGTGGTGGGTGATAATAACGGGAAGACGATTTAGGTATATTATCTCAACTTAAAAAGATATTGGGATAAGGGGTGAAAAAACATGTATTTGACGTTCGGCTATCTGTACATTTTTGTAAGATAATAAGTACGGTTATAGTAGGCTGACTGGATATACCGATAATATATATTATATAGGTGATCTTCAAATTCTTATCTTGATTAAGAAGCAAATTCCAGCAAAGATAGATGAATTAGTGTATATTATACATGGCACAAGAACCAATGATCAATAATTGTAAATTAATGTCTTAAATCGGCATCAATGTAATAAAACCTCTGTCGGCTCTTAATATAATCATTTTCCCTTCTGATAATAATAAATAATGGTTTTGATCTGAAATCATGCAAAATATACAAAGGACGGTTACAATTACTTTTAGTAATGAATTCGTTTGATTTCTATTCGCTTTTGATCTGGGTCTATCAGTAAAGCCCTTTTGAAATTATCCATTTTTTCATCTCTTCAAACAGACTAACAACCGAAGCCCTCTTTGTTGTTTTCAAACAAATATAGCGTCGTCTTTGTAAATAGGTAATTCTAGGTCTACTGCTCTTTAATCTATGGAGTTGAAACGTGTTTCTTGTCATGTAATGACGACGATTAGAAAGCACATCTTAAGAAATAGAATGGCTTCGAGATTTTGATATTTGATGCGTGGTAAAGAATGTTAGAAAAGATAGCAGACTCCACATTGTTTTTAGAATCATAGACAGATCCTAAATGACCCATTCTCTATGGGTCTATGTATACCTGCCTATAAAATTAGTTGTAACTTAAGTTTGAGGAAACGTGAAATAATAAAATAACAAAACGTGATGTAAGAATTGGTTCTCGATATTATTTCACTTTAAGGTAAGCTGTCCTGTACACAGGACACAAAACAAAAACAAAAAACCGATCAAGGTATGTATACACTATGCCACAAGATATTTTGAAACCAAGTATGAGTGAGTATACAGGTCAGCTAGAATTTGATGTAGTATTTAAGATTATGACTGAAGGCTATAGCCTAATGTCAAGGTTTCATTTGGCATGTATCCGTAATTTAATTATAGTTCATCCTACGGCAGACAATATATGGTTTTCATAGAGGATTAAAGAAAATCAATTTCAGTGTTGACAAATTTTCCTTTGAAGTATTTAATTAAGGGTGGAAGCCAACTGAGGCCGGCAAGCTGTTGGTTTTATGCGCTACAAGATCAAAGAAATCAGGTTTTGTTACCCACTGATATGCCATTGTTAACGCTATAACCTATATCAATGTGCCCTTTATCGTTTGTAATTGTCGGGTAGAACAGGTGTAATTATCCTATACACCTAACAATGCCACGTAATGGACTTAAAAAATAACTTATGAAAACAAATATATTTACATTCTTTGATCTGTACTGAATCCATAATGTTAATCCGGTTTTATTATATCCAATAGTCTTGAAATAAGATACCGGTTGATTAATTAATGAACCGTCCTTTGTGAGGTGTGGAATGATGTTTAATTTGCACAATATCAATCCAATTATATTATTACATATTGTATTAGATAAAATCGAACTGGATACTACCATTTTCAGACGTATAATTCTATATTTAGACGTTATTTTGATCTACTCCATTCACATTTTGTTGAATAGTTTAGCTAGGTTAGCATTGCATGTCAATATTAAATTATAGTTGAGTAAACTTCAATCAAATCAGTCCATTCACAAATGCAGTTTTATCCGATTTTGATGAAATTTGAAATATATATTTATGTACAGAAGATTTCGATGTATTTTGGCACATTATCAGACCGTAACTTCATGTTAAAATTGCCCCTGATTGTACGAAAATCGCATATATATAGCTTGTGGTTCCTCATTTTAGATGTCACACTTTTTATTCAAATGCATGGTAATTAACACATAACTGTCGCAGATGAGTTCGAAATCGGTAGATATCGGACCGTCCAGTTAAGATTGCAAACCATGGCAACAGTCAAAGCTTGTTAACTTAAATGGACTATCCCAATTTAAGTAGAGTCTCAAAAATAAAAGTCTAAGTACGTATGAAATTTAAGCGCCAAAATATAGGGGAATTGTGTATTTACCTTGTCTCAAAATTTCAGTGCAAAACATTGAGTCTTTTGGATATGAACGTCAAAACTGCTTATCTGGACACGTAACCCTTTTAAGATTTCGGGTCAGTTTTTTCGTCAGGTGACCTGATAATTGATTCCCGTTGCTTTGGAGGTCTATACAATGGATGGCCAATGTGCTGTATTTGAAAACGAAAGGTAAATTTCACTTACACATTATTTGTAATAAAAAGACATGTCTGGTTATATCCAGAAATCACATAATTTTGACCGTGAGGTCCGTCAGATATTACAAGAGTCAGTTAGTGGATCGGCCCTAGGATAGAAATCTTTGCGAGATTTTAAAACAAAATGCAGTTATGTTCTTCAAAATATTATCGGGATTATCCATTAAGATATGTTTTTTTAGGATCAAAAGAAAATGGTTTGATTTTGGAGCACACCAGACCTCAAAATTCACGGTCTCTGCCTTTCTCACAAAATGTGAAATATGTACGAAGTTTGTGAACCCCCGGCAAGCCACAATTTGTGTCAGATTTAGATACAACTTAAAATATGCTAAGCACCAAAAGATCCTGTATAATTGTCATTTTGTTGTACATGGGATAGTAACTTCCTGGATTATGGGGCATGCCTTTAATGACACTGGGAACAAGAAAGCACGAAAATCGATATTCATCGTAAGCCTCTCTACTGGTTCGTCTGTTCGCCAGGGACGAATCCTATATACATGTATATACAATCTGAATTCTTGACACGATGGATTTTTCTGTTCGCAAGTTGGGTGACAAAATATAATACCTTGTCAAAGGTAACCCGAATGTCAGTATGAAAACAGTAATCATGGGTGGCACCAGTTACACACGATACAGTGGTGCCCCGGACGACATTGCAATTCACTTCAACATCGCTCCTCTCAGCAACATTGTCTTTCTTTAAAATTTGTTTTCATCCCTAACCGAAACACTTCCATACCGACCTGAATAGTACACACATATATATAATGATTTCTGACAATGAAACGCTAAACAATTAACGTGTTGTATAATCTATAAAGTATACCTATATTTGATTATGTGGACTTGTTTGCTTTGGCTAAACCCGATCCGGATTCTATACTGAAGACCACCGAACCATCACACCCACACCTTCTGGACTAGAGCTGTTATATAAATATTATAGACAAGTTATAAGAGACATCAATCATTCAGAAGTCAATTCTTGCTTTGATATTCCATAGCTTATAATACAAAAGGCTAATCTATCAGCGATTGAGGTCTGTATTACAGAAAACTAATTCAAGCAGATTTTTTAATTGCCGAATACGTGTTGATGCAACTATTATTTCAAAGTGAAATTTAATCATTTTAATCATCCATCACAAAGACCCAGGGTTTGGTTACAAAGAAGTCGGCGCGTGCCGACCGTTCGGTAGCCTCAACGTGCGATTATAATTTCTCTTTGATCATGCCGCTCTGAAGATTGTTTGTCCGTTTTACGGGGCTGAAAATCCTCCTTATCTAAAGAAAATTGGTCGATAAAACTACACATCTGTCACACTCTGATCATACTTAAAGTTTGTCTAATGTCTTATTATATTTTATAAAATACAAAAAGAAATATAGTAGATTAAAGAATTCATTAAAATTCATAAAAATGTCAAACCCATCTTCTTTAACATTGTAAAGTTTAACTTCACATTTAATTATACATTGCAATCATTGCATGAACATTTCTGGTGATGCAGACATCAATTTACCTCTTTTTTTAAAATAAATAAATAAAAAAAATCATATTGTATTTGATAACATTCATTGCACCAGTGAAGCAAAGTTATTTCATCAATATCAATTAAGCACCCCTTAAGTTAATTTTGCAGTTTTAACGCTGAGACTTGACCCTTTTTTTTTTTATAAAAACAGCTCATGGGATATTATTCTCATTACAACAGTGAAGCAAGCAGGACAATTTTCTAATTGCAAAATTATTTGATCTTAATTGGCTAGGGAAATTAACTCTATCATAGAATCACGTGTTCAACAATAAGCACTGGTCTCTTATGCCCAGAAACGTAATTTCTGGGGTTAACAGTTCCTTTGATCTTGACCACTCAGGGCTGTTCATTGGAGAGGTTAATAAAACTTGGACATCTGTCCCGCGAACACTGTTTTAAAGCATCAACAGTTCCATATTTATCCAAGTATGACGTTCGTAATTACGTCTATTGGGTAAATTTGAGAGTGGTATTGTATATAACGCACACTGTCATTTCGGGACTAACATATTTAGTAGACCTCTATTGCCCTAAGTCTTCGTACGCATGGCCCCGGTTTCATTAGCCTGCAGTCGGAGAAGAATAATACATGTCGAACTTAACTTTTTTGGTGGAGATCGCATGTTTGTATTTGGATATGTGTTGGTATCACGACCACTGATTGGACCTCTGCAGTAAAGGGAAATAACGTATACCTAAAAATTCGGGAATTTCAGTTGTAAAACTGCGGCCGTTGCTTCGGGAACATGTGATCTATACACAGCTCTTGTCACATTGCTAATCGATTTCCTCGCAATAATTTGTTATCAGACTTAAAATAAGTAAACAATAATAAAAGTGAATGATAATAATGTTTCATAGTAAAATGTGACTTTGTTCTTCGAGGGGTCGCGATCTGATCCTGGGTCAGAAAATGAAATGAAATGGGGTTCAACGTCCTGCTCTTTTGCACCTAACCTGCATGGGCTAATGGAAGACGGGCATACGCCATACAGTGTGCTATGAGGGATATTTTACCCGGGCAGCGGCGCTACGGCCTACTCTTATATCGGATCATAACTGACATTTGTAGCCGTTCTGCTTCTGCTGTAGCCGTTTGATCTCTCTTCGCGGCATCGTTATGGACAGAACCTTACTGAAACGAAACATTTGATCTCTCTTGTATTCTCTTTCTTCTACTGGAACCTTGTTTGACGACGGACAAGTACAAATGATGTGCTGTGTTTGACAACAAAAGAACAGTTGGAATTTAAAATATGAGTTGGCCTAGGATAGCGGCTGTGAGAACATTGGGGGAATTATAAGTCTAGTAGACAACGAAAAAAGAAGTTGGCAGGCGCGGATCCAGTGGGGGGCGCACCCGGCGCACGCCCCCTCTATTTTTTGAGGTGTCGAACAATTTTTAGCTCCATATATTCTCGCGAGAAAGGAGAAAGAAAATAGTTTAGTTTGGAAATCGTAATTTACAGTACTAGTACGAAATTAGTCTTTGTGGGCATTTTTTACACTCAAAAATCACGGTCCCGGACTTCGCACTCCAAAGCTGGTACAGCACGCCCCCTCTTTCTGAAAATCCTGGATCCGCCCCTGGTTGGTAGGGAATGGTTGATGATCGAAAAACGATTAACGACAAAATTTAATAGACAACAAGCTGTTAATGGATTTTTGGTCAAACAAGTCATGTGATAAACACTGGTAGTTAAAATGGACTAAGAGAGTTTTCCCCCGATTACAAGAGAAATGAAATGGGGTTTAACGTCCTACTCTTCTGCACCTTACCTTGGCTAATGGAAGACGCGCATCAGTGTGCTATGAGGGAAATTTTGCCCGGGCAGCGGTGCTACGGCCTACTCTTATATCGAATTCCAACTGCCAAGGGGTCTTTTACGTGCACGTCAATGTGTACACGGGACCTCGGTTTTTCGTCCCATCCGAACGACTAGGCAGCTGTCCTTGTCAGGCCCTCCTGCATCACTGACAAGGTGAAACCACGCCGGAAAATCGAGATGAACTTTCTCGGCCAATGCAGTCCCGATTACAGATAGGCCCTAGAATCTCACAAAAGTAGGCCTATTTGCAGAGTTGTTATTTTGGTATATGGAAAGCGGAGACACACAATCTTTCTAGAAAAATACAGGATTCCTTGAAAAAAAAAAGTTCATCACGATTTTCCGGTGTGGTTTCTCTTGTCAGTGATGCAGAACAGAGGGCATGACAAGGGCAGTTGTCTAGTCGTTCGGATGGGACGGAAACCTGACAGATAGTATCAAAGTGTTTAGTCCCAATATAGGCCTAATAGGCCTAGGCTATGTCATGGTTAGCCTAAGTGGGTAAGACGCTGGTTCGCTAGCTTGGAGGTCGGGTGTTCGATCCCTGCATTGGCCGAGAAAGTTCATCACGATTTTCCGGCGTGGTTTCTCTTGTCAGTAATGCAGAACAGAGGGCATGTCAAGGACAGCTGTCTAGTCGTTCGGATGGGACGAACACCTGAGGTCCTGTGTAGGCCTACACATTGGTGTGCACGTAAAAGATCCCTTATTGGCAGTTGGAATTCGATATAAGAGTAGACCGTAGCGCCGTTGCCCAGGCAAAATTTGCTCATAGCACACTGTATGGCGTATAGGCCTATCCGTCTTCCATTAGCCTAGGTTAGGTGTAGAAAAAATAGAAGAGTACCGTAGGGCGTTAAAAGTAACCCCATTTCATTTCATTTCATGTCGTACACTATAGTTTATTGAATTATTCGCGGGTGGGCATCGTTAAGTCTTATCCCTTTTTATTGAAATTTCAAATAAAGTTATAATTTCATTTCAGTGTATAAAATCAGTAAAGTTGGGTTTTAAGGCTAACCTTTCATTGGAGCTTATAAAATAAGTAAATTTTCATGCCAGGCTTATTTCGTATTATTAATTGTGGCGTAACGAAACGAACGAGTTCCGAATGTCATAAAACGTGACGTAATGACCGTCTGCTGCTCCGTTCATTGTTGACGTTTTGTCAGTCTTTAAACTCTTTTACAACAAATTTCAGTCAGACTCAGAGACTGCATAATTCAATTGTTTAGGCTAATGGTAATTATGCCTGGAGTATGACCGACAATTTATATCTACAGCTTGGGACTGCCCCGGGTCATATTAATATCCTCGATTTTGCCATTCTGAACCTTAGGCACTGTTTCTGAACGGATCCGCTGACGCTAAGTCAGTAGCCTACCCTAAGTGATGCTAAGCTAAGAAGTGTGATGATAGGCCAACATGTTAAAGAAAAGGATAAAAGCTTTAGTTACGCCCATTCCTTCTTATTAACAAGATGAAGATATTTGGATTATAATTTTAACAATACAGGCAGATAACAAGATATTATTTTAACAGAGTTGTTATTAAAGCCCCAATAACACTCTTGTTGTAACTGAATAATATGTCCCAATCTTCATTCTGGTCAACAAATTGTATTATTTTACAATATTCCAATTAATTGATGATATAAATTTCATCTTAACACACCTAATTTTAAAAATTGGAAAAATTCAACTTATTGATTTGAAAAGTCTAACGTAAACCTTTTCAAATGTGACTTTGATTTAAAATATTTTCGAACCCTCTGGACAAGTAAAATAGGCCGTAATGGATAATTTACACAACAGGTAGGATACTTAAACATCTAGTACTTAGAATAAGGCTATTATTTATTTTCTGGAGCTGCCAAGCCAGCAAGAGTGTTATTGTCCCTTTAATAAGCCTTTACTTTGCTCATTAAACTTGTTGTAATTTGTCACAATTTGAAATTCAATTTTACAAATCTTGAAATTTAATGAAAATGATTACAAATACCAACACAAGGCAAAGATCTGTATAGACATAGTTTAATAACTGGAACTATTGCTAAACTATATTAATATTATTATTACACATTAGTAATTACAATACACCCTAGGGCTAGGGACAAAATATGACAGATTGACATGAAATTTTTTTTAGGGACGATTTTAAACTTGAAAATGGTGAATTTATTTTTGTAACACATAATGTTGTGACTGTACAGAGTTAAAATTATTTTAACACAGGTCACATGGATGGAATCGGCCAAGACAATATTAACCCGATAAGTAATTGAACCAAATTCAAAGTTAAAAGTTTTGTATTATACTGTAGCTATGGTATAAACTTACCGGTACTGTAACTATGATAGTATAAACTTAGCATATATGTAAAAGATCCCTTGACAGTTTGAATTCGCTATAAGTAAGAGTAGGCCATGGTGCTGCTGTTCAGGCAAAATTTCCGTCATACTCATAGCACACTTTAAGGCGTATGCCCATTCGGACAGTACAGTCACATTGACATAAGACTTTAAAACCCATTTCATTTCATTCAATCAATGTCTGACATAGGGTCAAAAGCCACTCATATATGAACTCTGACCAGACCTCCCACAACAACTGGTCAGGTCTTCATTTCTAGTAGTAGAAGCCATTGAAAGTATAAATAAAAAAACGAAATACAGATCTGTATTTTGATCTGATTGATAATATATTAAAGGTGAATGTGTGGTGAAAGTAATGACAGACTCTTTAATTTCTGTGTCAAACATTGACGATAACCCAATTCCCTACGACAGTTCCCTTCTATAAACCTTGTGAACACCATTTTGTGATCATGAGAGAATGAACAGGTTTTTTCCTAAAAAATATTTTATATCTGTCTGTGGCAGAACTAGACTTCTTGCTATTTTTGTTTCAGTTCTGAAGAGATTGATTGACAAAATGACTATTTTTAAAAAGCCACAGATTAATACTTTCATTGTGTTAATAATGGTTATGATTTTGTGTAAGTAGTATTAAAAATACATTATGTAAGATTTAGATAGAGAGCTAGCCATTCTTGCTTTAATAGTTCGAAAATAGATAATGTAAAATGAATAATTTGAAAATTCCATTTAAATTACTCTATTGTGAGCAGAGGTATTAGCCTTTGAAGGTTTGACAGACGTGTTCAATAATCTAAACCACTGTACTGGTTGTTCGAAGCTAAATCTAGCTTCTCCATTTTTAGCATTTAAATCAAAATATGGCATAAAACGGTTCTAATCTATTTAATATTGGAGAAATCTGATGCCATCAAGAGTTGATTATGGCCTAGATGATTTAATTAAAGTTATCTAATTATTAATAATTTAGAAAACACTTAGGCCTAAAGAAGGACAGATTTAGCTCTTGCATATGTATGTTTAAGCTTAGTGCATTTTAGTTAAAAATTAAAATGTCTTTCTTTCATTTTATTTTTGTTCCTTCTGTTAAATTTCTTACCATTTCTTCTTTTGGAGACTCTTCTTGATATACTTTTACTTTATAAATTTTCTGATCCCACTTTGCAGATATTTGAACTAGAACTTCACTTGTGACAAAGTTTGTCCGACTTTGATGAAGTTTATTTAAGATATCTTTGGAACATGAGATTATGAAATCTCTTGATTTTTCTAGTTCTCTTTTGGTATGTCCGTCCATCAGGGACAAACTACTATAATCAGCATTCTGCAACCTTAGAACTTTATTCTCCTTGAACCAAAAACCTTGTGGATGAAACACTTACTCTTTTAAAATTGGTGTAAAAATTTGGGTTATAAGAGGATAAAATTCAGCATTCTACATCTTTCTGTTCCGAAGTTACCTTCCTTTTACAGAGGCTACAGTTTTTGCAAATTTTGTGTTAAGACTTGGTTCCAATCATGTTTTGTTGAAATTATTTTTTTCAGATGTGTTTAGTAATGGAGTTGCTGGAAATAACACTACAACACAATCATCAGCTGCAGATAAAGTAAAAGGTAATGCATTTATTGTTTCCTGAATTTATTCTAGATACTAGTTATTAATTACTTTGTGCCCGATGGTAAAGTCATAATTGAACAGAAATTCCTAATATTTAGATTAGAATAAAGGTGGATCCTTCCAATTATTTTATATGTGGAGCAGACAGATGATGCCTGGTTTTACATTTGTAAAATACAATTAAAAATGTAAACGTGATATAAGAAAACCAGAATAGTCAAATAACTATTTTTATACGTATCATTCTAATGTGGTCATTGAGAGCTGTCACTTCTCTATCCATCTGTCATTCACATTTATTCTTACTGCTTATGTTGGCTATTATTATTTATTAGTACTGCATTTGATTTTCTCATTTTATCATACTATTATAAGAGCTGGATCTTTTAATCCAGTCGAAAGTCATATTCCTGATGCAACAAAGGCCGGATTTTACATTATCTAGGTGTTGCTAGATAAGTTTGCAATTCCCAAATTTTATGTATGTTACATTCCTTTACCACAAACATGTGATACAAGTAAACAGATTCGTTTACAGCCATTGAAAGATTTTTTTTTGTCCCCCGCCTTTCGAAGAAAGTTGGGGGACTATTAAAATGGGTTCGTCCGTCTGTCTGTCTGTCCGTCCGTCTGTCTGTCCGTCTGTCTGTCCTTCTGTCTGTCCGTCTGTCTGTCCGTCACACTTTTTGGGACACAATAACTCTCTTCCTAATTGAGCTAGAATATTCAAACTTGGTGTATGTGTTTATTAGGCCAATGCCTTGATAGGGTAAGCAGAGATAAGCAATTTGATTGGTTGATGCTTTGGGACACGATAACTTTAGTTCTAATTAAGTGAGATTGATGAAACTTGGTGTATAGTTTCATTATAGTAATACCTTGACTAAGTTCAATAATGAGCATTTTCTGCTCAGGGTAAGCAGAGCTATACGCAATTTGATTGGTCGAGAATTTGGAACACAATAACTCTCCTTCTAATTGAGTTAAAATGTTCAAACTTGGTGGATATGCTTATTAGGTCAATGCCTTGATGGAATTCGAAGATGAGCATTTTCCGCTTATGGTAAGCAGAGATAAGCAATTTGATTGGTTGATGCTTTGGGACACAATAACTTTAGTTCTAATTAAGTGAAAGTGATGAAACTTGGTGTAAAGTTTCATTATAGTAATACCTTGACTAAGTTCGATAATGAGCATTTTCTGCTCAGGGTAAGCAGAGCTATACTCAATTTGATTTGTCGAGAATTTGGAACACAATAACTCTCCTTCTAATTGAGTTAAAATGTTCAAACTTGGTGGATATGCTTATTAGGTCAATGCCTTGATGGAGTTCGAAGATGAGCATTTTCCGCTTAGGGTAAGCAGAGATAAGCAATTTGATTGGTTGATGCTTTGGGACACGATAACTTTAGTTCTAATTAAGTGAAAGTGATGAAACTTGGTGTATAGTTTCATTATAGTAATACCTTGACTAAGTTCGATAATGAGCATTTTCTGCTCAGGGTAAGCAGAGCGATACGCAATTTGATTGGTCGAGACTTTGGAACACAATAACTCTCCTTCTAATTGAGTTAAAATGTTCAAACTTGGTGTATATGCTAATTAGGTCAATGCCTTGATGTAGTTCGAAGATGAGCATTTTCCGCTTAGGGTAAGCAGAGATAAGCAATTTGATTGGTTGATGCTTTGGGACACGATAACTTTAGTTCTAATTAAGTGAGAGTGATGAAACTTGGTGTATAGTTTCATTACAGTAATACCTTGACTAAGTTCGATAATGAGCATTTTCTGCTCAGTGTAAGCAGAGCGATACGCAATTTGATTGGTCGAGACTTTGGAACACAATAACTCTCCTTCTAATTGAGTTAAAATGTTCAAACTTGGTGTATATGCTTATTAGGTCAATGCCTTGATGGAGTTTGAAGATGAGCATTTTCCGCTTAGGGTAAGCAGAGATAAGCAATTTGATTGGTTGATGCTTTGGGACACGATAACTTTAGTTCTAATTAAGTGAGATTGATGAAACTTGGTGTATAGTTTCATTATAGTAATACCTTGACTAAGTTCGATAATGAGCATTTTCTGCTCAGGGTAAGCAGAGCTATACGCAATTTGATTGGTCGAGAATTTGGAACACAATAACTCTCCTTCTAATTGAGTTAAAATGTTCAAACTTGGTGGATATGCTTATTAGGTCAATGCCTTGATGGAGTTCGAAGATGAGCATTTTCCGCTTAGGGTAAGCAGAGATAAGCAATTTGATTGGTTGATGCTTTGGGACACGATAACTTTAGTTTTAATTAAGTGAGAGTGATGAAACTTGGTGTATAGTTTCATTACAGTAATACCTTGACTAAGTTCGATAATGAGCATTTTCTGCTCAGGGTAAGCAGAGCGATACGCAATTTGATTGGTCGAGACTTTGGAACACAATAACTCTCCTTCTAATTGAGTTAAAATGTTCAAACTTTGTGTATATGCTTATTAGGTCAATGCCTTGATGGAGTTCGAAGATGTGCATTTTCCGCTTAGGGTAGGCAGAGATAAGCAATTTGATTGGTTGATGCTTTGGGACACGATAACTTTAGTTCTAATTAAGTGAGAGTGATGAAACTTGGTGTATAGTTTCATTACAGTAATACCTTGACTAAGATCGATAATGAGCATTTTCTGCTCAGGGTAAGCAGAGCGATAAGCAATTTGATTTGCCGAGACTTTGGAACACAATAACTCTCCTTCGAATTGAGTTAAAATGTTCAAACTTGGTGGATATGCTTATTAGGTCAATGCCTTGATGGAGTTCGAAGATGAGCATTTTCCGCTTAGGGTAAGCAGAGATAAGCAATTTGATTGGTTGATGCTTTGGGACACGATAACTTTAGTTCTAATTAAGTGAAAGTGATGAAACTTGGTGTATAGTTTCATTATAGTAATACCTTGACTAAGTTCGATAATGAGCATTTTCTGCTCAGGGTAAGCAGAGCGATACGCAATTTGATTGGTCGAGACTTTGGAACACAATAACTCTCCTTCTAATTGAGTTAAAATGTTCAAACTTGGTGTATATGCTAATTAGGTCAATGCCTTGATGGAGTTCGAAGATGAGCATTTTCCGCTTAGGGTAAGCAGAGATAAGCAATTTGATTGGTTGATGCTTTGGGACACGATAACTTTAGTTCTAATTAAGTGAGAGTGATGAAACTTGGTGTATAGTTTCATTACAGTAATACCTTGACTAAGTTCGATAATGAGCATTTTCTGCTCAGTGTAAGCAGAGCGATACGCAATTTGATTGGTCGAGACTTTGGAACACAATAACTCTCCTTCTAATTGAGTTAAAATGTTCAAACTTGGTGTATATGCTTATTAGGTCAATGCCTTGATGGAGTTTGAAGATGAGCATTTTCCGCTTAGGGTAAGCAGAGATAAGCAATTTGATTGGTTGATGCTTTGGGACACGATAACTTTAGTTCTAATTAAGTGAGATTGATGAAACTTGGTGTATAGTTTCATTATAGTAATACCTTGACTAAGTTCGATAATGAGCATTTTCTGCTCAGGGTAAGCAGAGCTATACGCAATTTGATTGGTCGAGAATTTGGAACACAATAACTCTCCTTCTAATTGAGTTAAAATGTTCAAACTTGGTGGATATGCTTATTAGGTCAATGCCTTGATGGAGTTCGAAGATGAGCATTTTCCGCTTAGGGTAAGCAGAGATAAGCAATTTGATTGGTTGATGCTTTGGGACACGATAACTTTAGTTTTAATTAAGTGAGAGTGATGAAACTTGGTGTATAGTTTCATTACAGTAATACCTTGACTAAGTTCGATAATGAGCATTTTCTGCTCAGGGTAAGCAGAGCGATACGCAATTTGATTGGTCGAGACTTTGGAACACAATAACTCTCCTTCTAATTGAGTTAAAATGTTCAAACTTTGTGTATATGCTTATTAGGTCAATGCCTTGATGGAGTTCGAAGATGTGCATTTTCCGCTTAGGGTAGGCAGAGATAAGCAATTTGATTGGTTGATGCTTTGGGACACGATAACTTTAGTTCTAATTAAGTGAGAGTGATGAAACTTGGTGTATAGTTTCATTACAGTAATACCTTGACTAAGATCGATAATGAGCATTTTCTGCTCAGGGTAAGCAGAGCGATAAGCAATTTGATTTGCCGAGACTTTGGAACACAATAACTCTCCTTCGAATTGAGTTAAAATGTTCAAAATTGGTGTGTATGCTTATTAGGTCAATGCCTTGATGGAGTTCGAAGATGAGCATTTTCTTCTTATGGTAGGCAGAGATAAGCAATTTTTGGACGACACTTCGTGTTCAGTTTGATTGGGCGATACGTTTGAAAATAATTAATATGTGTCATCTATTTATTTTGGGATTTCGGCGGGGGACATCAGCCTCACTGTTGGCTTGTTTATTCTAAAACTTGTGGAAGACCATTAGAAAATCAACCTTAACCAGCATAACGGAAAAACAAAAAGTAAATTAGAAAGGTTTGGGCTATCTTAAGATGTGAAGTGGGTCATATCATATAATCATAGCCAAAAATCATAAAATTACAGCAACCTTGCAACTTGATTATCACAGCTAGACATTTCAGTTGGAAGGCGCATGACTTGGTATTTGCAACAATGTTTTCTAACAAGGAATCTGAGAGGTTCTGTGACGAAAAATGTAGGGCATTACATGAAGGGCTTGATAAGGTGTACCGGTATACGGTACAGGGTTATTTAAAGCGAGACCATGCCTTCCATTGAAGATGGGTCTGAGTAAGCTTAAACAAACCCCAACTACTAATGTAGGTTCAAAGGTTAAAGTTAAAGCTTATATCAGATATAACATATATTTCTGAAATTTATATTAGTTGTCTTTTCCATAGACAGGAAGAATTTTATCCATTTTCAACGACTTTTTGATGACTTCCTGTAACAGTGCTTCTTTGCTCATGCCAAACGTCATATCAGAAGAGCTATTTATCGCTTCTTCGCGGAAAAAATCAATCCCATTATATTTTACGGACTTACCCCCCCCCCTTCCCCCACGCAAAAAAGCCCATTTAAACAGAACCTCAAATATTGTCAGATGACTATGAGGATTTTGTTTCTGGTCCGCTGCAAAATATCGGTGAATTTGATATACAGTGCTGGAAACATGATGTGTCATGTAAATAGGTGTTTTGTTTGTTAACATGAAAATATTTATAGAAACTTATTTATATTGTACATAATGTCAAATTCAGTAGCTACCCCAGCTACTGTGCACTACATAAGGCACTACATTTTGGTCATTTCTCATTTCATTTTATTATTTCCTTTAGATCTGTAAATTTTGTAATTACTGTGTTTGGACCTGTAAGCTGCAGGTGTGCATATTTTGTTGTCTGGCAACCTATCCATGATAAGCTTAGATTATCTTTCATTGTTTTAAAACGATTCTAATTTTTTTAGTACAGTGTCTCAAATTGTAAGTATTAGAATTGGATTTTTGAAGAATTATTAATTTGTTGATTATTTAAAGATACATTATGGTAGGTTAAATAAAGAGCTGGCTGTTCTCAATACAGTAGTTCACTAGATAATGTAAAGGGAATTTGTTAAAAAAATTTAGTCTGAACAGCAAATTTAGCAACTGAATTTTTGATCTAGCCTCGATAAAAACATAGTCGTCATTATCTATTTTTTGATTTAATCATCAGTGAGTGTTCAATCAGCAGATCAGATTCCAATCCAGTAAATACCGCAGGCTAGCGATGACATTGAGAGTTGATTATGGTCTGGATAAGTTAAATAATGTCTAATTAATAATTTAGAAAACATTTCAGGCCTAAAGAAAGACTTGCAATAGGCATATTTACCTCTTGTGCATAATGTATGTTTAAGCTTTATCATGGAATTTCACAAGATATATTTTTTACTGTACTAATATAGCTTACTTACTAATATAGTCTTTTTTTTTTTTTTGCTTGCATTTTCATGTAGACATTCTCAAGGCAATGTGCACTGTTGATCTATCTAGCGGCTAGCCCACAATTTCACTGATATATACCATTTTCAAGAAGCTTGGTATGGTTATCATCGAAGAGAACTGTTAAAATTGGTGTCTGTCACACTTTTTGGAACACAGTAACTTCTTAACTCCATTTGACATAGGATGTTCAATCTTGATGTTACGTGTTGAATAGTGTAACTAAGTTTGATGATGAGCATCTTTTTTATTAAATATTGTGTGGTACGACATGGTGTATGCATATGTATATATACGGATACAAGGTCAGGCTCCTGTGATTAGACATTAAGTAACTTATTCAGACCATAATCAACTCTCAGTGTCATCGCTATCCTGCAATATTTAGTGGATTAGGATCAGATTTGCTGCTCAACTTTCATATTCATGATTTAATTGTGAAATGGATAGTCAAGATTGTTTTTTTATTATACAGGCTTTAGGAATGATGATCGACGCTAGGCAGAAATTCAAACGACACTAGGCAGAATTCTCCGTTCAGAGTGGATCAATTTGACGGAAATTTCTCAGCAAATTCCCCTTTACATTATCTAGTTTTTAACTATTATAGTGAGAACTGCCAACTCTTTAACTAATCTCCCATAATGTATCTTTAATATTGGGTGTTAGAAATTTATTGCTGCTTGGTCTGTCAACCATTGTTTGTTTATTTTTGTGAATGAATTTAATGTTAGTGTTTAAGTTGCTGGTTTATTTATGAAATTGTTTTTAAAAAATGTTATAAGCTATGCTCACCATACGGTTAATGTAGGATTATATGGTTTAACTCTTTAAATAAAGGAAAGCCTGGTTGTTGCAGAAAAAAAGAAGTTAACTTCTTTTCATTTGAAAGAGATAGAACTGTGCAGACTCTGCCTCAAGATAAAGGGAGCTAAATCCAAAAGATGGTCTTGGATTTTGTTTTCTTCAAATGATCACCATGTTTCTGTTATTTGTATTATTGTTATGCAGTAAAGAAAACAGCTGAATTCCATCGCCCAATTTAGGAAATTGTTTACATATTTTATTGGTATGAATAATACAAGAGTTTATTGGGCCATTCATTAAATATAGTATGTACATGTCAAGAAATAAAAGGCCCCAATGGCCTTATAGTGGTACCCTAATTAAAATACCCCTTAAAGTAAATTTACAAACAACAAAATCATATGATAATGTATGATTCAGATTGTCATGCATTTTTGTTAACCAGTCACAATACCGGTGGGGGTGGAGTTATTAATCTTTTCAATTATTTATTTTCTAAATTTCAGAATAAAATTATATACTTTACAAAGAAAGGAATATCGCATTCCCTCTGCATGTCGAAAATATGAACAGGTAAACTTGCTATTGTATAATAATATATTATAATACCAGACATCAGTCATTGTGAAGGGAATGTATTGTCACAATTAACCTCATTGATAGACTTGTTTTTATATTATATACTGTGTGGATGTACTTTGTTGTCACCCCTGATTAATATAAATAAACACCTTGTTATGGTTTTTCTAGTCATAACAAAAGATTTTTAGACGTAAATTTGTGTTTAAAAACACAGGTAATATTTGAAATGGGCCAAACAGGGAAATATCCAGCACCTTGCAAAGAGTTTCGCAAGAACTGCTCATGTCAGAACCATGCGAATTTTTAAAAAAAGCAGACCATATCTTTTTGTGGGTTAAGGCCCCTAGCTGCCTTTCATACAGAAGCCATAATAAAGTTTATGGGCTCTCTTGTGGAATGAATTGGGAACATGTGCCTATCAATTTTGCCTATTCACCACCCATCTCTTGCAAATGTGGGCATATCTAGCATAGCCCATATGGCAAACACTTATTTGCCTGTGATACTACCGATTTATTGAATTAATTAATGTTTTGAATCATGTTTTAATATCTTATTTCAGGTTTCAAATGTGACAGCAGCAAGTCTTTTAGCAGAAATAAAAAAACCTACCAGTAGCAAGGAACACGTTCACCAAATTATTCGACATCCATCTTTTTCTTCAAGCCTTATTAATCCTTTTGTTTTACTCTTACTTGATGAGGCAAAAGTAAGCAAGTTATAGTTGAACAGATTTTATTTAAAATAGCAGAACAAGTTACATAATTGGCTATGTCTTATTAAAAAGTCAAGAATATGTACTATTTTGATTATGTAAAGACTATTGTTATAATATAAAATTAAGTACATCGATAATTGTTTTTATTTTTTTGAAATCAGTAGATTGAAATAATTTTAGGACCAAAATGTTTTTGAAGATGACTTATAAACTTAATTTCAAGAAACTTTATTAAACATTTTATGGTATTCCTAATTAGGGGCGATAACTTAAATATAAGTGGTGCCTTTTATTTATCCAGAATTTGAAATCAGAAGCAAGAGAAGTGGCCACTGAAGCTCTTTTGGAGAAAAACAGCAACTTTCAAGTTCCAAGGCGGATAGCATTAAAAAATATCTCGTTTTTAAAGCGTCTTGTGATATATTTGCCAGGATACTTTATCAGCAGAATGACACATGATGCATTTGACTACCTGTGAGTTTTCTTAAATATTCTAAAAAATAAACTATTGATAGATTCTATTATTTGTAGACTTTCTAAAACTAGCAACTGCAGGGTCAGAATATTAATGCTTTTGATTAAATAATGAAAAGAGATTTTCATTTTTTGTCAAATAAAAATGAAGACAGTTAATTGAATTCCATGCTTTGATATTAGGTATTTAGACAAGGGGAATTTTATAGGCAATTTTTGTAGATCAAATTTATATTTTAAGATGATCATTTTGTTTTGTTATAATTACACAGGATAGACACCATCCATAACTTCACAATTGCAAATTCAGCTACAACACCAATGAAATTGATTACAGAGCATATTTTGGATGACCCCATGAGGCATAAAAGTCTATGTACAAAAGCTTCATCTATGATGACTAAGAGTAAAAGCATGATAAATGATCATGTGAAGAAGATTTTCTATTTGATGAACTGTCTTTCAGCTTCCATTTGTTCGTCTCTGTCATTGAATGTGGTATAAACTTTTATGTAATTATTACTATTTAATTTTTCTAATTTATTTCATATTCCTACTCTATAGATTCTGGTCTACTTCTTTGAGACGTTTCATTTATATGTGCCTTTTGCTATTTCTCTGATTTGATAATTTTTGTGCTTCCGAGGAAAAAAATTTGCCTTAGTTTAATTCTAAAAGAAACGGTGGTGGTTTGTAATTATCTCATAAACTGTTCAAAATATTTTGTGGTATACAGCTTTTATTCCGGAGCACATCTTATGGAACTTTAAAGAATTTGTTTTCAAGCTTATATCTGTTGTATGTAGAACAGATCACATAACTTTTCAGTCTTTTGATATGTTGATAATTTAATTGTAAAGAAAAAGTGATGGAGGTTGGTGTATATGGACAATAATTGTATTGCAACTCGAAACATTGATTTATACTGTTTTGATTTGTAGATAAAATCAAATCTTCCATTGTTGATGTCCCTTCCATGGAGTCAATCCTGTGCTTTAGATATCATCTCAGAAGACAAGCGAAAACACTTGAATGAGCATAATTTGAAAGCTGCAGTCCAGAAAGGGTCTGGATGTGCCAGAGAAATTGCCAGTAAACTCTTAAAGAATGGCATAGATACCAGCAAATGGGATGATATTAAAAAGTAATACTAGAATTTTTCTTATCAGTCAAAGCTTTTCGATGAGATCATGCCAGTTACCGTCTGTCAGTTATCTTAAACAACGTCAATTATCATTAACAATTGTATAAGTTATTCAGATATAATCCTGAATGTCAACTCGTCCAGCTTATCATTACTTATGATAATATAAGAACATGAAGGACTGAAATATTGTTGAAATAAAGGATTGTGACTAGTGGTAATAAAATCGTTTAGAAGCTTATTGATTTATTAGTAATGTCAAATTATATTTATGATTATTGCAGAATTGGTCCAATTTTAATTTGCTTGTCAAATACTGAAGTTAAGAAGGTTTTGAATAAAGTAGATTGTACACAAGCAAAAGCTGGCCTTCAAAACATTGACAAAGCTAATTCTAAAGTGGTAACTATTTTATTATATGTCTAAATTGTCATTTGGACATATATTGTCTTCACCCCTGTCCGTCTGGATATCTGTTCACAGTTTTATCACCGTTACACCGTAATGATGATTGAGTTCGAAACTTCCCGACAAAATGGCAGCTCCTCGTATGCAAATATTCTATAAGTATATAATACCAAGGTTGTGGACACGCTAGAGGTCACAATTTTGTTCTGATTTTGATGAAATTTGAAATGTATGTTTATAACCCAAATGTCTCACTTCCTTTCGATATTCGCACATATCGGACCGTAACTGCCTCTATTGTGACCCCCGATGATACAAAAAGTCACATTATTTTTTTAGCTCGTTCTCTGTCCATCTCTTGCAAAATGTGGGCATATCTTGCAAGGCAAGCACTTGATGCACAAAATGTCAATTAGGGTATGTAACTAAATGTAAATTAACATACAGTAATTAAGTTTATAATTGAATATTAATATTAAGTTTATAATTAAATATTTTAGTCAACACTTTCAAATGCATCAGCATAAAGTTCCCAATATCTATACCACTATTCGATGACTGCTATTGAAATCTATTGAAATTGAGTTTTCTATAAAAGTCTACGAAAACAACATGATACATACTATTACAATTTATACACAGGCACTTGAAGGGATTAAAATAAAACTTTTTACTACTGCCTGACTATATAGTATAGTATGATAAAGGTAATTCAGATGCCATCTTTGTTATGACTGGTTTACGATATATCGTCTGTTATCATCTCATAATACTCACTAGTTCTAAGCCTCCATATCCCCAAAATAGTGTGTGGTTTTACTCCGTTTCATGTTTGCCATACACACAAAGACTAAATGAACCTTGTCAATGATATTTATAGGAAGCAGAATCAATATTTTCATACGCTCACATTTTCATGTGGACGTATTATGCCGTCGCCCCTGTCTGTCCGTCCATCCACAATTGTTTGTGGACTCTCTACAGGTCACAATTCTTATCCAATTTTGACGAAACTTTAAATATAGGGTTATCCCCATAAGATCTCGACTGCTTTCGATATTATTATTAGCATGTATCGGATCAAAACTTCATGGATTATGGCCCTTGATTGTCCGAAAAATCACGTTTTTAGCTTGTGGACCCTATAGAGGTCACAATTTTTATCCAATTTTGATGAAACTTGAAATGCATGTTTATAACACAAAGATCTTGGTGCCTTGATATTTGTGCATATCAAATTGTAACTTCATGAAATATGGCCCTTGATTGTAGGAAAAATCACTTTCTTTTTTAGCTTGTTCTCTATCCATCTTTCAAAAATGTGGGCGTATCCTGCCTGGCAGCCGCTGGTTCTAAATTATCCAAAGTATACATAGAGTTTCTGGCTGAAATTATCCATTTAGGAATTATATGACAATATTGGTGTCAGTCATTATCACATAGCATAGGACTGATGAAACACTTTCCACAGAGATCATTGCTACCATAGATGAGTGATAAAGCTTTCAACAATTGGAAGTAATAAACGCAAAAGGAAAACATGAGTTATCCCTCTATATAACTGACTGAAGTGACAAGTGATTAATTTCTGCTCACTAATAATTCCTTCGATGACTAAAAGTTGTGGGAGAATGTGAGAGGATATCTGACAATTCATAAAAAAAAATTGACTGCCACTAGACTAGAGAACACGAAAAAAACCCCAGATAAAGTCTGTGCATTACCTTGTGTTTTTAAGGTATAGAAGGAATAAAAACAAGGGAATGTACGGACTATCTGTTAATTGTCACTTCAGTCATTAATATAGAGGGATAACTCGTGTTTTCTTTTTTGTGTTCGTCACTTCTGATTCATGAAACCTTTATTGGGTATCTATCGTAGCAATGATCACTGTGTTAAAATCATATTTGGAATGTATTTAACCAGTTCTATCACATGTGATAATGACTGACACCAATATTGTCCCTTAAAATGTTGGCCAACTAGCTTCATGTCTGTTCTCATGAGGGATATAATTATAGACAAGCACTAGTTTAATATGAGTATAGTGGTGCTCCAAAGGGGACATAAAATGCGTGCAAAGTAAGAAATTCATTTTTTGGGGCAATTGCAGGTAATCCATAATTTTAAGTGTACAGTTAAGTTTTTGACATAGCCAAGCTATTTTGAATACCGATTTAGTAACACACTGAGTTATGTGGAAAAATTAAGTATTTTTACTCGACTTTAAGAAAAACCTTTAAATACGTCCCAAGTTTTAAACCTTCACAAAGATTGATTATTCAAGCATTTTTATTTTATCTGTAATTCATTTATTGGTTTGATTGATTTATTTTACAGGTTATAAAAGCTATTGCTTCGAGATGTGTTTTTGGGACGGTTGAAGCTTCAAGTATTACCTGTGATGGGCTTAAAAACTTGGCCAGTTTCTTAACCAGTGTACCACTAACTTTTTTAAAATCTGTGCCGAAGACTGCCCTTTGTGGTAGTGACTGCCAAAAGGTGTTTTTCAAGGGTGTTGGTGATTACACAATGCCATCCTTAATTGTAAGTGAACAATTTTGAGAGTATAAATTATGTTAGAAATGTTTAGACACTCTTTTATGAAGCTGGAACACTTCAAAGAAATGTTTATCATTATTAAATGATTTAATAATCATTAGAAACTGACAATTACGTATTCATAGGAATTACCTAAAATAACTTTCAGAGCCAGCTGGTATTGATTATTTGCAGATAGATTGCAATTTTTTTAATTGTTCAGTCAATGGAAAGAATAAACCTTAGTTTTTTTAGGATTTTTCCTGTCAAGAGTTTTACTATTAAAATGAATCTGTCTGTCACACTTTTTGGCACACAATAATTCTGCATCTAAGTGAACTAAAATGTTCAAACTTTACAATTTTCATTTTTTAAGATCCCAGAAGAGCTTTTTCAGGTCCCCAGACAAGAAGGTTTAATATTTGTTGACAGTTAGTTAAAGGTCAATCTTATTAAAGATAGATCTTATACTCTTTCCTTTTCTTGGTTAGAATTTTATTTTGCTTGTCTTCACTACACCTGGATCTTGAAGAGTTGTTAAATAACCTGCTTTCTGGGTTATGTGAGAGATTAGCCAGTCAAATGGTCTGTTGAGTTGAATCCTTATTTAGTGGCCCGCACAACTATGAGTCGACATTCGCACTGATAGGAAACAAAAACAAAAGTTGTAGTTCTGAATAGCCACTTGGAACAATGACACTGATTTGTTAATCAAGAGACTTATGTTGAAAACTCACTTGTATGACCTTTGACATCATCTTCTACTACAACTCGTCAGATCTTCATGTAGTGGTGGACATTGATAGTATTTAAAAAAAAAAACGAAAAAAAACATTTTAATCAGATTGTTTTAAGGCTAGAATATGGTAGTTGACTGTGCTGCTATATTCTGGTTCTTTGTTTGAGAAGTGTGATACATCAGGATACTAATGACGCAATTATTGAATTGTTTTGTAGAAAAGTCATGTTTTGAAGACATGTGGTTTAGATGGTCCCCTTGATTCTGCTGCTTTGAGTCGTTTAGGTGGAATGGTTGTTAAATTGCCAATGAACAAACTTAAAACTTTATCTGCTGCAAACTTGGGTAGTATTTTATCAGATGTAAAGACTACGATGAAAACTGACATGAGGAAGGATCCTAGAAGGAATGCTTTGATGCGTAATATGGCTAAAAAGGTATAAACATAGACATTAGGGTACAAAAACAGTATTTGGTTGTCTGATATAATTTATTATTGTTTGCTTTTAAAACAACTATTTAAGATCGGTAGTTGTTATTGCATGGTTAGTTTATTTGACCAGAAGTATCAGAGGTTCAAACTCGACTGACTTGAGCAATGATTTGTCTCTTGTTTGTAAGCCATATTTATAACATTTTGAGACATTCATTTAAAGGGACGTTAGGTTAGATTAGATACAAAGCTGACAGTTTTTGCTATAATAGTTAAGATACATAATGAAGACAAAATATGCTAAAAATTTCAGTCAAACTGCTTAAATTTTAGGGTTGTCCCTGTCGTCATTGCTGACGGTATGATAACAAAGTCTCGATTATCCACTTTGTACATTATATCATCCATCACAAAATGTATTCAAATCCAGTAAATATCAGGCTACCGATGGCAAAGATTAGTAATTATAGTCCGGATAAGTTAATTACCAATGAATAATTTAGCTCTTGCATAATATATAAATTACGTGCCATTAAATCCATTTGAAAACAACTGAATCACTGGAAAATGATTTGTGTAATTATTAGAGATATATCAAATGCTTTAGTTATTAGGTGCTGGCACAATAAGTGGTATTGCAGATAATAGAGATTTTATGAAACAGCTTTCCTTGAAAGATTTGAAATCTGTTCAAGATGTTTCTAGTATATACAAGACCAATACAACAATTGATTTACCAGATTCTCAGGTAATTATTCAATACATACTACATACATACTCAAGAGAACAAAGGTTATTTTTATATGGGTGTATATTGTCCCTTCCCTTCCGTCAACAATTTGTTTGTGGACACTCTACAGGTCATAATTTTTATCTGATTTTGACAAAATTTGATATATAGGTTTATTTCCCAAAGATCTATAGGTACCTGTTGATAACAATTTATCGCTCCTGATTGTACGAAAAAACCTGTTTTTTTAGCTTGTGGACACTCTAAAGGTCGCAATTTTTAGGCGAATTTGATGAAACTTGAAATAATATGTTTATAAGCCAAAATCATGTTTTTAGCATGTGGTTCATCTACAGGTCACAATTTAAATATATCACCATTGGTTGAGTTCGAATTTTGTGAAAATCAGACCGAAACTGCCAAACAAAATGACCGCTCTCTGTATGCAAATAGTGCTAAAGTATGTAATACCAAGGTTGTGGACTCTCTAGAAGTCACAATTCTTATTCGACTTTGATGAAATTTGAAATGTATGTTATATCACAAAGATTTTAGTTCCTCTCGATAATCATGCATATGGATTATAGCCCTTCTATTCACACATTTCAGACCATAACTTCTTGGATTATTGCCCCTGATTGTACGAAAACTAGCAGAGTTTTTTTCAGCTTGTTCTCTATCAATTTCTTACAAAATGTGGGCATATTTTGCTTCTTGTAAAATTTTGATTACATTTCTCAATTTTGAATGGACTAGATTTATGTTCTTTTGAGTAAATTTGTATTCAAGTAAGCAGTGCAGAATGTATTGTACACCAGTGTTGACATTAAACTGAGAGCACTGGCACAGCTGACAATTGCCACACTGCAGAGGTCATGATATCAAATATTAAATTTTGGTCTAGTTTTCTAATTAAGAGGGGTTGGATGGCAGAATGTGCACACTGTATCATACGGTCTGTCATTGAGTCAACTGGCATGGTTTTGATTCCCAGTTGGTTGTATGTGACAAGGAGTAGGGCTGTCTGACCTATCTTGTGGGTTTTCTCCGATTTTCTCCTACTGCTGAAATTGAATTATGTGTTAGTCCCAAAGTGACCTAGTGTGTGTCAAATGGACATTAAACCCTGTTTCTCTCTCTCTTTCCAATATTTCAGCATAAGTGCAAAATGCACAGTTAAATGTCTGCCGTTTTAATCTTAAGGCCAAATCTGAAAATGACTCTTGTCATTACTTCTGAACATCTATCCTGTGTAAACAATTTTTAAAATTCATACAATTTTAAAAGTGTACATAGATGTCATGTTATGGAATTTTCCAGTTTAAAATGCAAAAAAACTTATTAAAGCTTTTAAGTAAATCTTTTGGGTGTACATAAATGTCATGTTATGGAATTTTCCAGTTCAAGATTCAAAATGGTTATTTTGGATGGTTTTATATTTCAGAATAAATTTTTCATGAAAAAGGTTTTGGAAACCAAAAGAATAGATAATATGTCGGCAGCAGATGTAAGGTAAGAAAAATTCTATTTGAATAGAGAACTATATAATGTTGAATTGAATTTGTAGTCAATGAAATCTTGTAAATCCTCTGCAGTTCCAAATTTATATTTTTTTTACATATTTGCTGAAATTTTTGGGGTAGTTATCGAATCTCAGAGTGTCGCATTAATTCCATGCTGTGTTGTATTTTGTGGTATTATTTTTTTACAGTATATATGAATTTATTTTTTTTACTGTAGGGAAATGAAGTCATTGGTAAAAGGTCTAATATCAAAGCAGATATCTGAATTTAATCCAGAGTATAGAATGGAGATAGCCTCTGCATTATGTGAACAGACAAATTGGCCAATGAAATCGGTATTTATCTTTCATGTTCATTTCAAAACCATATTTTCAATTGGAGTATGCCATATATCATTAAATATAATGGATGATTATTTTTAATTTGAGTAGATTTCAGTGCTCAAAATGAACCTTGGCAATGGAGAAAGCTGTTGAAAAAATTTTGGCAAGAAATGACTACTACATCAAAATTAAATTTTCATGACCCCTTGTTGTATTTTTCTTACATGACACTAGGTATTCAGTATTTTGTCAACATTTTTTAGTGATAAACCAACTTTATGTTTTGTCTATGCTGTATGAATGGCTTCATAATTCCTATTGAAATCAATGGCTACCAAAAATCATCTTTCTCGGAACATTGGTACATTGGACTCTGTGACATCCAAACTCTGATCACTCCGGCACTCTGTGACATCCGACATGATTTTCATGTCCCGATTGACGGACAAAATGGCCGCCGTTTGTACGCGAATAGTGTAAAATATGTTACATAAAGATTGTGGACCTTGTAGAGGTCACAATTTTGAACTGATTTTGATGAAACTTGACATGTATGTCTATGACCCAAAGATCTTGGTTCCTTTCGATATTTGCGCCCATCGGATCATAACTTCCTGAATTATATCCCTGGAGTGTCCGAAAAATTGATTTTGTTAGCTTTTGGTCCCTCTGGAGGTCAAAATTATTATCCGATTTAAAAAAACGTTTGACTATGTCACCGTTACATGGTAATGAAGAGAGAGTTCGAATTTTGTGAAAATCAGACTAGAATTGACGGACAAAATGGACGCCATTTGTACACGAATAGTGTGAAAATATGTTACATCAAGGTTGTGGACCCTATAGATGTCACAATTTTGAATCGATTTTGATGAAACTTGACATGTATGTTTATAACCCAAAGATTTTGGTTCCTTTCGATATTTGCGCCCATCGGATCATTACTTCCTGAATTATGTCCCCTGATTGTACGTAAAATCACCCTTTTTAGCTCGTGGTCCCTCTGGAGGTCACAATTATTATCTGATTTAAAAAAACGTTTGATTATATCACAGTTACACCGTAGTTATGGGTGAGTTTGAATTATGATTTTCTGATGATTACTTAAAATGCAACAACTCTTGTTGACTGCCCGGACGATTTGGCTGCTGTGTGGGCGTATGTTTCGTTGCCTGGCAACCTATTTTTCAGCATGGAATGGATTCCCCCAACCCCTGTCAGTAGATCAGGACAGAATACGGAAATTCTGTGTTCAATTTTGTGTAAAAAAAAAAAAAAAGGACCCAGATGACCAGATACAATGCAACCTTGTCCAAGGATCCAATTCCTAGTTAGCAATAATTTGAATTCAAGTATTTATAATAAATAAAACTCATAGTCCAATGTCATTTGATAGTAAACCGTTGCTTTCAGAGAAGCTGCTCTGGAAATATTAGTCTCGTCATTGACAAGGGAATCTGTAAAGTGTAGATCTGTTAGAGTTATTTTACCTTTTTTTCCTCACAGATCCGTGCTATTAATCGCAAACTCATTGTTGAGAGTTTAAATGTAAAAGAAAGTACAACTCCTATGGAAATATTTACTGCAATGGATGTTGAAAATTTGGGCTGTGAATGTTTGCTATACTTTAAGTAAGAAAATCTTATAATTTAATTTTATATCCAAGCTTTTATCATTGAATATAATTTCTTTTTTATGGAATAGTTGAACACTATCACAAGAGAGATGACCATTTATAATTTTCTACAAATGGTGTAAAATAGCAAATTTTTTGATGACCTATACACACTACATGAAGATCTTATGGGGAGGTTGCGCCAGGAGTCATTTGAGTGGTTTTAACCCTATGACGTCATACATTGATTAATCAATCAGCTTTGACGTTTTTTAAGAGCAGGCTAAGAACTCACCGAGCAGACCGTTTCATTGTATTGGCTAATTCCTCACATCAACTAGACTGCCTGTTATATAACAAATCTTCCAGATTCAAGTGCTGTGAAGACAATAGTAAAACAAACTTTTGAACTATAAAAAACAAAACGATATAGAATCTGTGTTTTAATCAGATTGTGCTAATACCCAAGACTCTATTTTTACAATGTGTGTTGCAATTAATGTGACTGGAGACACATTTACTATATTGAGTTCGTTTCCAGTTTTACATTATATACAAATTATGCTTCAATGTTTTGTAGACCTAAAGAAATAAAAGAAATGACGTATGAAGCATGTACTACGACCTGTACAGCCATAGGGTCATGTCAGAAATTCAAATGCCTCAACCCACAACAAAGAAGGGGTCTGCTCAGTGCTTGTTTGACTTGTATGGTGAGTTTGTCGTTATAAATCCTAAGTTCTCCAATTGGATTTATTATACCAAAACTGAATTAAATTATTATTTGAATTCTTCTCTAGCACATATTAATTAACATCATGTAAATAGACATGTTCTATAATTTTATTAAATGATTATTGTTATTATGTAGGAAATGCATGCCTTGTCGTATCTTAAACAGATCCTTTAATTTGTTTAGAATTTAACTTCAAGTCAGTTATCTGTCGAAGATGTTTCATCACTCGGTCCTAATCTAGTGCAGCAACTAACTTCATCTGAATTTGATAACAAAATAAGTGCTTCCATAATCAGCAGCATACTCAGCTTCTTCCAAGGTGGTTGCATAACTGTGGATCTTCGAAATGCCTTGAAGAAGAAGATACTTGAAGGAAAGGGGTAATTTCAGACTGCTTTAATGTTGTCATTAGTCACCTACTGCTGAAAGCAGAGGGGACTACATGTATAATCTTTCTCCCATCTGTCTTGTTATTTCTGTTTTCCAGATTATTTTTTATTTGATTGAAATTTGGTACACAGCAGCATTAGAGATCCAGTTAAAAATGTTTACATAATATATACTAAAATTGCCATACTTTGCCCATCGATTAATACTTTTCTGGGAACCTATCCTTATAGCCCCGTGTTGCGATGAGAGTAATGATAATTCCATTTTCCATAGTTGCAGATGTTTTATGAAATTTATTTTGGTTGTCTATCCATCTGATTAAAATGAAGGATCCAAACAGCTTCCAGCAATTTTCAATGATAACCTCAAAATTTATTCCCCCTTATTATGAAATCTTATGATCTGTTTTCCTGATAATTATTTGGGTGACATATCTGCAGGTGGGCATGTTTATAAATGCTTTAGTAAAAACCTTTATGGATGTCCTAGCAGGTGTACGTGTTTGGTTCATTGATTGGTCCCCTTGGTAATTTGTCTTTAGATTTTTATTTACCTCTTACTTTTATAAAGACCCCATATCTAATCTTGGAAATAAAGGTTCATGTTTTTTAACTCTTTGAAAATATTTTTTATTAACTTATTTTAAGAAACACATCAACATTTGATCTGACAGTATTTGAAGAACTACAGGAACTTGTTATGATCTTTACTGATGAAGAGAAAAGCAAGATGGATATGGTATGTAAATATATCAAGTTTTCTTTAGATGTATATACTGCCCTCATCTCCATTATTCCTTTCTTTTTTGTCCCCCGCCTTTCGAATGGGTTCGTCCGTCTGTCTGTCTGTCTGTCTGTCTGTCCGTCTGTCCGTCACACTTTTTGGGACACAATAACTCTCTTCCTAATTGAGCTAGAATTTTCAAACTTGGTGTGTATGCTTATTAGGTCAAAATGCCTTGATGGAGTTCGAAGATGAGCATTTTCTTCTTAGGGTAGGCAGAGATAAGCAATTTGATTGGTTGATACTTTGGGACAAGATAACTTAGGTTCATCTTGATTGATGATTTTTATGCCAATACAATGACTGCATTCTCATTCAGTAATGGATTCGACAGTAACAGTGTATAGAAACGATTGACTCGGACACAAGGGCCCTTTCCCTTGGCCAGAGGGGCCCTTTTGTCAAGTCTGGGGGTCCTTTTGTCTGCCTTTAGGGTCCCCCTAACTAGGGTACATTTTCATTTTTCTCGTCGGCTTTAGCATTTTTCTTTATAAAACACTTTTAGATGACACTTCGTGTACAGTTTGATTGCTCGATACGTTTGAAAAAAATAAATGTGCGATTAATTAATATGTGTCATCTATTTATTTTGGAATTTAGGCGGGGGACATCAGCCTCACTGTTGTCTTGTTCTTCTTCATTTGCTTACTGGTGAAAATATTTTAAAAAGATTTTCAAAACTTTTTATAATCCTGCAGGTGTGACATGGACAGACGTGCTGTCTTGTCTGATGGGACAAGAAACAGGGGTCTATCTGTGTTCACATTGATCGTTAGAATTTGATCAAGAATAGGTGAAAACTTGTTATGAAAAAATTCAACTCTCTGTTCTGTTCCTGATAATTGACCTGCTTTCATTTCTGAAACCTCCATTTGTAAGTGGGTGTATCTACCACATGCTTTAATTTTTAAAAACAAGTTAAGTATTAGTTCTTCTTAATTGAAGGTTATGATAATCTTACCCATCTCCAATCAGCGTGACAGAAATACTGCAATTCTAAGCTATCAAAAAAATTATTTGGCAATTGATTAATAAGTTATTTGGTACAGTTCTCAGTAAGACCATGAAGATAAAGTAACAGAAGAGTATAAACTGGCTTATAATTATTTTTAGGCTGCTTTGAATGGAATTACTGGAAGTATTTTGAAAGTATTGAATCCTACAGAAAATACAGATATTGAGATTCAGAAGTGTTGTGATCGATGGATGTCGAAACAAGATAAAGCTACAATTAAATCAAGTATTAAAAGTCTCTATTCAACAATAATGAAAGCCAAAAGAGCTGCATTTGTGTCAAACAACAGGAAAAAAAGAGAAACAGGTATTGCATGGCCATGTACTCAGTGTTTTAATAGTTTGATTGGATGTATATTGTCACCACCTACATCCATAGGTTCTCCATTGTCTACATTTAAATTATTGAGATAAAAGACAGAGTTCTGACAGAAATTCTAACAATCTGTATGATTGATTATTGTGGAATTAAGAATTAACTATTAGTCATAAGCTTTTCAGATCGTAAATTGTGGAAGTGTTACCTATCTGTTTTTATCTTTATTTGAGTGTGGACATTTTATGCTGTCACCCTGTCTGTCCGTGGGCCCTTGAAATCTTGTTTAAGCTAGACTGTACAAAGCTCATAATGTGATTTTAAGAATTTGGTTGGATTAGTTTAGGGAAAAGATATATATGATCTAAGATTATTTCTTCTGGCATCCTTAATAGAGACATCTTAGCTCCATTAGCGTGCTTACTTGTTACCACAGACACATTCTATTGAAGAAGAAAATCCTCTTTAAAAAAATTTAAAAGCGAACTGAAACCTGATACATGTTTCAACAACTATGATTAGAAGTAAACAGTTCCGACATAATCATGTAAAAAGATCAAACTTTCTTATTAAAGATACCACTGATGTTGTAATTTTTTATAGATATGCCGCAGTGACCAGCCATAAAGAGTCATAAAACATCATGCTGGAATATGGAACTAAATATGTTGGGTTTTGATAGTAAATTTAGAATTTTCATCGCCCAATCATCATTCCTATTAAATTTTGTTATATTTTAGCTACTTGGACTTGTAGTGATATACAGAGTGTGGGGCAAGCTTTTACTGATAGTACTGTTGCTGAATTACTGGCAATAAGTAATACTGAATTTTCCAGTTGTATTCAACATCTGGGAACTTTAACAGGCTGGACTTCGGAACAACTTAATGTATTATACAATAGAACAGAAAATGTAAGAATTTTTATTTGTTAGCATACAATATTACCAGACTGGTTTCCTGTTGATAAAAATAAAAAATAATTGATTTTGAAATTACTGCAAGATTGTCGTCATGAGCGACACTTGGCTGCATGTGCTCAAACTGTTAAAAGGGTGGTCACTTTCATTTTTTCATCCTGTCAGCCAGTTCTTCAATAACAGTAGAGAACCCCATCTCCCTTTATTCACTCCTATTCCTGGAATATAGCTGGTTCTAGTTCCCCAAGAGATAGGTTGACATGTGAAAAAATAAAAGAAATTAGAAATGGAAAATATTAGTAGGCCTAATAAATGAGCAAACTAGGACCAGTCAAAACATTCTTGAGACTACAATTTCCATCAGATTTCCATTTGTAACCTACAAAAATAACTGGCCTATTTTTCATTGCAAATAATTGTTTCCTGTACAGTTACTAGCTAACAGCTGTAATATGACAGAAAGTGACATAAGTTCCATTGGAAATATTGCCTTGGGAATGAAAGTAACAGATATCAGTTGTCTAAATATGACATCTGATGATGCAGTTTCTGCTTTAGGTAGCCTCTCAGTTTGGACTACTGCACAGGTAAGTGTTTAGATTTTATACACCCACATTGAAATGTGGCTATAGTTATGACAAAGAACTCTGTTGAATTTCAACACTTTCTGTTAATTAGCATTAGCACAAGAGTTATGACCCTTGTTTTACCTCAATGAATCTTTGGAACACTCACGACAAATTTTATTTGATCTGCGCGTTATTCGAATTAGTAAACACAGAAAAAGTCTATTGAAATTGTGCAAAGATATTAATACGTCTAAGATTTTGTCTTTTGAACTGCTCAGATGACTAAGCTGCTTAGGATGTATTTTTGTTACCTGGCAACCTATCTTTGATAATAATAATTACACATTAAGCAGAATTCTGTTTGTTTATTTCTTACAGCTGAGAGCTTTAGCTGAGCAATGCAAATCTGATAGACAAATTTCTACTTCCTCTCTGTCATCTGATGATCTCACTAAATTAGGACATATTTTATGTGGTTTTCAAGCATCTGAGTTGAATACTATTAATGCAACTGCAGTAAGGTAAATTGTTCATAATTATTTGTTTAATTAATGTTCATTTATTAATGACTAATCAATAGTGCTTTGGTAAATTGTGAAATGGAGTATATAATGATCAGTAATTTAAAATGGGGCGTATCTGTTTTAGAAATAACAGCTTGTCAAAGAATGATTTTTTCAGGCGAAGAAGAATGACTCTCTGTCAACCAAAGCTGTTTATTTGTTAACAAGAAACAAGCATTAAATAGGGCTGTATTGATACTTTCTGGTGATATTTATATCGATACGGAATATAGCTGAATCATTGAAAAAATTTGCTCTTCAGTTAAGACAGACCAGGAAACTTGTTAATAGATACTAAGTAACTATTAATTTGTTTTGCTTCATTACCTCTGTCTTTGTTGCAAAAGATTTGTGATGTGTGTGGATTGTGATGTGAGGTAAACAAACTGAAAGTGCTTCTGCTTCTGTTATCTGTTCAGTAATAACAGTAATAAGAAAATAATTAAATTATCGTAACACAAATTAATTATTTCATTAATAACAAAAGTGATATCCCTGTCACAGTTTTTTTCTTCAAGATGTGATTTGAAATCAATTTCTTGACTTCCAGAGTGCATTTTTATTGTCATGTAACACATTTCTGCATTTTATTTTGATAACTGGTTACCTATAGCTGCACAAGCTTGATCTCGGTTCAGTCGCACTTGAAAAATCAAGGCCAAACATGCATAATTACCAAACGTCTTGAGACGAATGTTAGTATTTTTCGGTAATTATATAAAGTATCAAAAACAAAAAAGTTTTTTCCAGTGGTTTTTCGGTAATTTTGGGTATTTAGTATAGTATAGCTAAAAATTTATGTTGAGTTTCACTACCAGGTACTTCAAAACTTGACTGAGTTTGATAGTGAACATTTTCTGCTTAGATAGATTATCAGTTTGATTGCTTGATACTTTTCAGAAAGGTAAATGTGCCATTAATTAATACATGTCATCAGTCATCGATTTATTTTGGGATTGCGGCAGGGGACATCAGCCTCACTGTTGGCTTGATGCAGTCTTCAGTGTGTAAAATTACTATGTCTTAATAAACCAATGTCTGAAAAGGGTAATTACCAATTGAGCTTCTTGTATTAATAGACAATCTGATATGCAGTTCTTATTTGTTTTAATCATTTTTATTACAGTAATTGTGGTTCCCAATTAGGATCATTGTCACCATCAGTTTGTTCAATAAGTCATATCCAAGCTTTAACAAGTGTTGCCCTACAACCATCAGGTTATGGTCATTCCAGTACCTGGGATGCAGCTGTACTCAGTGAGCTTGGAATTTTAATTGGTAAGAGTTTTCAGATTGAAATTAGAACATTATTTTCTAGACAAGAATGAATAATGATCTGGAGCATAAATCTATATTCCTAATTTTCATCAGGAAAGATCTCGATCTTGAGGTTTGGGCATAAAGCTCTGCTTCTAAATGACAGTGATGGAAGAAACTTGGTATATTTGACCAATGTTCAAACTTGGTGCAGGTCTTCATTAGATGAATACCTTGACTGAGTTCTAGATAAGCATTTTTTGTTTAGGATAAGTCGAGGTAAGTAGTAATTTAATTTGTCAATTCTTTGAGACATGATAACTTTGAAAAGTTTGTTTATGAGCATTTTCTGCCTAAGCTAAGCAGAGTGGTAACGAGTTCGATTGCTCCATGCTTCACAAGCACGTGAAGACATTTTGGGATTGAAGCGAGGGACATTGGTATCACTGTTAACTTGTATTAATCTTCATGCTTAATGACAACAACCAGGGCAATCATTATTTTTTGTTGTGTAGTTGATCAGGCTTTTGTCATCATTTCGAAATTTGGCACACTAAACATGGCATGTTTTTTTTTTTAAATGGATGTCAACTGGCAAGGAATTCATTCATGTATGAGTATATTGTCGTCGCAACCATCTGCTCAATTATAATTCCTTTATCTACGCTTGCTAATACTACTGGATATCAGTATTAATACTACCTATATATATTTTTTACAGCCGGATTATCTAGGAATAACTTTGCAAATATGTCCATTTCTGCTATTGAAGGGATGTCAGTAACAGCTATACCTATAGTTCCATCCTCAGCTCTAAATGTAAGTTCACAAATCGTTATGGTTATTCACTAGCATTAAACAATATGTTCGAGTATGTTTTCTGTCATATTATAAACACCCATACAACACAATTTTTTAACCTGCTGTGCAAATTAAGGGGTGTCTGAGTAGTATAAATAAGAGCCCACCACTTGAGCCCAATGAGTCTGAAGAGTGAAGAGTTCAATACGAACAAAACTATAGTCACTGACACCAGGAATAACCATTTCTTCATACTTATCTCTTAATTTAAGGTACATCTTATCCAAACTACAAGATATGCCTAAATACGGTTGTTGTAATTAAAAAAAAATATTACTTATGCAGCCATGAATTGAAAAGTGCTTGAACCGTATTGAACACAAGCAAGAAAACACTATCGACAGTTTAAACATGAATAATGATTGCATTTCAATCCAACTAATTTTTATTGAGACGAATTACGTATTAGATAAAACTGTTGCCCAGCTCCACAGGTCACAATTTTTATCCGATTTTGACGAGACTTAAATTATAGGTCTTTCTCTCAAGGATCTTCATTGCTTTCAATACTGGCATGTATTGGACCATATCTTTGTACAAAAAAATCACGCCTTTAGCTTGTAAACACTCAAGAGGTCACAATTTTCATCTGATTTTGATGAAACTTAGCCCCTTTTGATATTCAGACTATAGTTCCTGATTATACCAAAAATCTATCTCTTGTTGAATGTGGGCGTATCTTGCTGGCAGCTGCTGTTCTGTTGTTTTTTGTAGGAGCTATTTTCTCATCTGTATACGCCGAAATTGAAATGTGGTCGTATATTGTCATCGCCACCGTCCGTCCGCAAGTGTGGACGTACTACAGAATAAAGTTAATATCCGATTGATTTTAATTTATACACAGTGTTTAATATCTGATTGACTTAAATTTTTACACAGTGTTTAAAAGTCATGAGACGAAGAAGCCTATTGATCTTCACCGATTTCCGATAATAACTGTCATAGTTATGGCCCTTGATCACATGTGGACGCTATAAAGACTATGGTTAATTTACTTTAAATTGATACCTAGTGTTTAAGGTCGTGAGGTGAAGAAGGCTATTGATTTTCGGTGATTTCCGATAATTTCTACCAGAGTTATGGCCCTTTATCACTTTGAAAAATCTTGTGGACACTTGATCACATGTGGACACTGTAGAGGCCAAAGTTTATATCTTATTTTAGTTAAAATTTAAATTTATACACAGTGTTTAACCCTTAACTGGTCAACCTTATTTTGACCTCATTACCTGAACTGGTCACGCTAAAAAAAAAAGATGAAATATATTTTATATGGCTATTTCAAACATCAACTGCCGGATAATCATAAGTGATAGACTCTTGACACTAATAAAAAAGTTGAAGAGGATAAGTTGATCTAAAATTTGTTTCACTCATTTCAAAATGCAACTTAAACACCAAACTAAATACTCAAATTCGGCTTATCATCCATACAAATATTCTACCAATATTAGTCTGGATGGGTCCTCAAAATTTGACGGAAAATAGGTCATTGTCTGGATTATCCAGTCTTTTAAGTTACCACGTACTGAATCTATCAAAACAGCTCGCTTGTCAACGATGACACTCTTTAAAATTTTGTTTGTAAAGGTTTCAATTGAAATGGTAATTTTCTCTCGTCATGAATCAAGACGTATGGCTTCTCACAATCTTCTTAATTCTTCATTGCGATTCATGCTTATTCCTCGTCTCTATTTTGTTTCTAATAATAGATGTGCCAAGTGAATTGTGGGATATATTTCAACCACGCTTTATAGAATCTAGCAAAATCCGCCCGGCTTCATAAGATCTAGCACTTACCGAGACTTTAGCAAAAAGGTTCCATTGCCCATGCGTAACCAAATGTTTGTTTTTTTATGTGGTAGATTATCCAGTAATTTTCGTCAAAAATTGAGAACCGACCCAGACCCTCCGTGCGTTGAAGACTAGGGGGTTCTGGGTGACCGAGACTATTTCTAGAATTACATTGGAAATATTGCCATTTCTATTGGTCTGTATAGTGCATGACCGTGGATGACAAATTGTATCTGTCCTGAAGTCTGGGAATCAAAAAGGAGGTTGAATTATGTATGGTATTTTGTTATACATTAGGTTTTACCATATTTCATTCTTTGTGAACTCAATCCCTAAAAAGATTTATTTATACTCAAGACATAGTACATGTATTTTAATGTTAATTTTTATTTTGTTGTTTTTCACAGGCAATGTCAGTTGCTCAGTTACAATCGTTCAGTTCACAACAAGCTATAGCGGTTACACAATCTCAGCGTGCTGCAATGTCTATTGATCAGAGAAATGCTCTGGCTAAAGCTGCTTATGGTGAATTTGCAACCCTTGAATCTTCTACGTCAGGTGGATGAATGCTCACATTTATTTCTTTACTCAAACTAGATATATTGTTCTTTAATTAATCAGTAGCCACAATATTAGTACATTTATTCATCACTGTCATTAAATAACATCATTGCTTCAGTCAATATACAGAATAAACTGTTTATTCTGTTTAAAACAGTGCCAGCAATTTAGATTCTTTGTCTTTTCATAACAAAAGGCACTGCAGCAATTTTAAACAAATCTTGTAAGTAGTGTTGATGGTAGATGAGTGAAATAATGAATGTGGTCATATTGTCACCTATCCCATCTGTTTATAACTTCTAACACTGGAGACCACAATAACATAATATTTTTGTAATTTTAATTCATTCAGCTTAAGGTGCTCCAAGACATCATAATTATTGTGGGATATTTGCATAATATTTTATTAACCTCACTTTTAGAATGAAAAGAACTGCCTAGAAAGAGTCTTAAAGTACTTTAACTACATTCAATAACAACTTATTACTCAACCTTGACATGCCAGGATTGTTTCATGCCCATGCATTTTAAGTTTAGAACCCTCTCTTTAGAAATTCTGAAGGTTAAATAGGTGATCATAAAATTTGAGTATATTTGGAGTGGATGCCAGAGATTATTGTTAATATCCATCAAAGGTTTAGGTCTTTTTATGGGTAAATATAAATATATATATATATCAGCAGAAATAATAGAACTCGTTTCTTATAGTGTTAAGCAATGTTTTTCTTTTTTCTTTACAGGAACAGACTCGACCTCACCAGTAGTAGTACAGATGACATTAACAGTTATCATGGGAATTGTCTGTCTGTGCTTGTTTTTGCCTTATTAATCATTAAGATATTATTTATTATACGCTATTTGACCAAATATACATCCATGTGCTCATTCAAATAAAAATACACTTCATTAGGCCGTAAATAAAAAATTCTGGTTCTCAGGTATAATCCGGCATAAAACAATCTCATTTATTACTGCAGGTTAATGTTTTTGGTATAAACATGAAGTTAATAACATTTATTGTTCATTCCTTCCTCTATTGCATAAAATTTAGTAAAATGGGCAAAATTTATGACTACTTCTTTAGGTACCAAAAGGGTCTTTACTCACCCACAGATGCCGAGAATGAAACGAAAAGTTTGCCAGTTATGATCTCACATGTGATGAATGTAAGCAGCAATTAATTATGTCCTTTCTCTAAGTATAATACACTGCAAATTTATGTCAACCTGATGTAACAGTTTCTAGTTTAAAGATGCATTATGTAAGAATTGGAGAAAGAACTGGCCATTCTTGCCATAATAGTTCAAAAATATATAAAAAAATAAGTATGTGTTTATTGAAAATTTCTGTCAAATTACCTTATAATTTATTCTGTGATAAGTTCTGACAAAGGAGTGTAAATTATTTATTACCTTAGCAACGGTACTTGTCAATTACGACTAGCGTAGATTATTTATTTTATTGTTAAACTCTCAATGGCCACAGTGCTATAATCTACTTAAAAACGTCCTCAACCAACAATCCTGAGTTGATTATGGGTTTGTCATCAAAAATGCTTAATTTATATAACATTTGAAGTGTACTTGTTTATTTGAATATATTGAATATTTTTTCACATACAATAAAAGGTTAAACCAGTTTTATGTTGACATCTATACTTGGCATTGATGCAAGTGAAAACCAACTCTCAATGCTGAGGTATAAATCCAAGACCACCCAAAATTATGACTAAATTTTTCAAGAAGCAAAGGTTTTTATAGCTCAAGTACCCCAAGCAAATTTCCACAAATGTAAACAATATGGTCATCAGCTACATGACTGAAACTTAAAGGAACTAAATCGATAATAGTTGGGACCTAGAAATTGACACAAACTGATTTACATTTAATCGTTTGTTACCATTTTTACTCTCAATTTCAAATAGGTTATGTTCGAATAAATGTGCCAGAAGTTACCAATCAAATTGCAATCTATAGCATCTGGCTTTTCCAGTCTACATAGTATTTATTGCGCATGCTCTCCAGATAAGAATATACTGTCACCGTTTTACATGACTTGTGAAATATGACTAGCATTGTTCTTTGAGTCTCTTGTTAAAAATTGGCCCTATACACATTTTGACTTAAATATTGGATATCAAAAGCCCATTTTTTCCAGGTAAGATCTCAAAATCAATGTCGATTTAAATGGACAAATAATTCATGTTTCAATCTCGGAAAATATAATTTTCAATAATCAAACCAAAAATGTTGTTAATTCCCCCCCCCCCCCCCAAAGTCAGATTACCCAACTACAACATTTGGACGGCTAAACCTTAACTGAAATAACGATCCATAAAGGGAAGGATCTATCCCCAAGTATATCCGAAAAAAAAAAGGACTTGTATATATAGTCATCAGTTACATGGCTGATGCTGAACAGAAATAAGGAGCCATGCATGGAAAGAGTAAGCAACTATACACAGGACACAGACTCATTCACGACCCATTACTAACTTACAATCAACGTAACATTTGGGATGTTTCTGAAATATCTTTAATGGACAAGAACCAAACTTTCTATTATTAACTTTAAATAATTTATTTAGAAGTGTGATAGACATGAAAAAGATCTTTAAAAAAAATAAGAAAAATATGTACATGTATCGTGTCATAAAAGTAAATAGAATATATGTCTTGCTTTTAAAAAAAACAATCTCTACACTAGTCTCTGCATTTCCTCCCGTACAGCATGTCCATGATGTTCAAATTCTTTCCGCCTGGAGTCTAAAATCTTTTGCTATAAATAGAAAATATTTATAGTAAACAGCCTTTCAGCAAGCAGACAGAGTTTGAGTAAGGAGTTGCTAACCAGGCTGCAGCCAGGGGCTCCAAAATTAGACTTTAAAAAATTTAACATGACTAAATGTCATATGTTACGGTAGTAGTTTAACTAGGGGACGTACTGACAACCAAGTTTCGGAAAATGACCAGAATATGCCCCCTTTCACAGTTATCGCAAGGACCCCTAGTGACATTTTTAGTCAGGAGCCCGACAAAAGCTTAATCTGGCCCTGTCACCAAAGAACACTGCTTGAAAAACACCTCTTCCATAAAAAGGAGTGCCAGAGAATTAAGTGCAAATTATTATTTATAATATTTGAGTTTGATCATAGGCTTTACACAAAGTTAAAATCTGTAGCGTTTATCACCTTCGTAAGCCAACTGTTCATGGATAATATGTACATCCACACAAGAGATCTTTCCTGCACAGTGGTTACTAGAAGGTGGATGAACTGACAGTCTTGACACAAGATGAAAACATAATTAGGAACAAAAAACAATCAAACCAAGGGAGTTGTAGTATTAAGAAACTTTTCAAAATTTGTTATAACCTACCATTTTATTTTTTTGACGTTTTATTTCAAGCTTTATAAACTGTTCTACAGTAAGTTCTTCTATAGGCTTGTTGATCTTTAAAAATGGACAATTGGGAGAGTGCTTTATATGTTCTTCCCTAAAAAAAGAAAACAAAAAATTAAATTCAGATCATTCGCAGTAAAATTAATTTAAGTATTGGAGTTGAAATTATCGAATTATTGGTATCTTGAAAGTGCAGAGAGCTAACACTGTGATGGGCCACATGTAGAACTGTATTGGTCAGCTTATAAATCTCATTGTCTGCGATATCATCTCCAGGGAAGCAGACATTTAAGACATTAATTATTAATAAATAAATCCATTTCAAATACATTTAATGACTGAGAAGACCATCTCTCACAAAAATAGGGCGTATTCCTCTGTTGTTGAAGATAAGAGAAGTATCTCAATCCAATTTTTAATTACCATGTGCAGGCTACTTACCAGGGATCATCTGTTGGTTCCCAACCATCTAATTCCTTAAAACACAAAAAGCAACAAACAGCGTCGGGTTCTTGGTCAGTTGGACAATGGTAAAAACCAGCTTCTGCTAACTGTAATATACAATTAAATATGTTATAATAAATGATGAATGCCTCTACATGTGGTGTAATAATAAAGACTAGAAAATTATAATATCTATCACATGCACATTTCGATCTTTCACAGTCACAAGATATAAGCTTATAATGAAATGGGGTTTAACGTCCTACTCTTTTGCACCTAACCTGGGCTAATAGAAGACCGGCATACGCCATACAGTGTGCTATGAGGGAAATTTTGCCCGGGCAACGGCGCTATGGCCTACTCTTATATAGAATTCCAACTGCCAAGGGATCTTTTACATGCACTCCAATGTGTACATGGGACGTCTCTGTTTTTTGTCCCATCCGAAAGACTAGGCAGCTGTCCTTGTCAGGCCCTCCTTCTGCATCATTGACAAGGGGAAAATCACACCAGAAAATCGAGATGAACTTTCTCGGCCAATGGCCCAATGCAGGGATCGAACACCCGACCTCCAGGCTAGCGAACCAGCGCCTTATCCACCGTGACCCCCTATAAGCTTATAAATTTCCCATCAGTGTGATGCAAAGTAATCTGATTAAAACAAAGATTCTATTTCGTTAGGCATGTTTGCCCAGAATTGTGGTTAATCCACTATTGTCTGTCCCATGGTAAATAATAAACGGATTTTTACGATTATGAACAAACTACTCTACTTAAGTTATTATAAACTTACCTATGTGTTTAAAACCACCTCCGGTTAAATAAAATTCATTGCACAATTAAACATCCCAACGGAAAAAAGAGGTTCTCTCTTGAAAATTCAATGTTTTTGCTTGTATTTTCGTCTGTGTTCATCACAACATTACACACGTGACGTTATGGGCTAAACCATCGTAATTATGCTGAAGGGGGTAATCTATGATAACCACGTGTGTTGTAATCAAAACAGAACACTGCCTTTTCGGTCGTTTGAGTTTGGGCAAGAAAATAGCAACTGGAGACAATGACATTAATTTTAAACCGTTTGATTGTCAGTCTGCTAAATGTTATTTACGGATTATACGAATACTCGTAAATACATGTATAATATTGCTTTTCACCCCGTAATTTCACCCGTGTATATTATATATATTTTTATAAAACACATTACAGCCCAGTCAATCATAATTTTAATTGATCATATTTCGTATGAAAAAGACCGCCGCTTCTCAATAATTTCCATATTTTATTCACGTTCGGACTGTTCATATCATTAATGTTCCTGATTAAATTACTTGTTTTTGTTCATTCGACAGATACTGAAATCGAAACATTCTTGATAAGAACAGTTCGGGATGTCTAAACATCGTTTATCGTCTTTATAAAAAATGTATTTAAAACAAAAATATCACACGTCAGATTTTGTGTATTATTTGGTTTTGTGTGTTAATTATGCAGACCGCGGGGAAAATTCGTGCAAGTTTCGCGGCACTAAATTTAACCATCTGTGTAGCATATAATATGACATGGTACCTTTTTACGGCAATATAATTCAAAGCGTTGATTAGCTGGGACATGATCGCGAGCTACGAAATGCCATCGGAAAATTCCATTCTCCGTGGATTTCAAAATCTTATGGGTAAACAGCCTTGTGAATTTCACGATTATAAAATTCTGAACACACCAGAAATAATATTTAAAGAGAAATAGAAAGATATGGAACTATCTACCGATAATTAAACCGATGCGCGGTATGATTTGGTGATAATAATTATTGGTATTTATCTATAAAAAAAACCGTTATATACCTATTCAATGATTCAATGGCCTCGGCTATTAATTTTGTCGAGGCAAATGTAAAATACATCGGAATTTAGGCCTACCTCGTCCACAGCAGATTGCCGGGGTTAATTGGCAGGACTGCTTAAGTTCATCATCAGGAAATATTAAAAATATTCAACGGTGATATTCAAGGCCAGTAAAACAAATGTAATTCCAAAGAAAAAAATTCCCCCAGAACTCTCTAACCAAATAATTAATACAAGGCGGAAACAAAATATCGGACTATGGGCGTATTTATGTTTGTAAACGCTCAAACTCATTACTGGGTCTCAGAGCAAAAGTTTATTCATACATGTCGCGTTCAATTATTTGCTCCGTGCTTACTCGGACAGGATCCTCGAGTACGTTTCGACATGCGCAGTGGGAATGGGTAATCAAACGGCGCGGCACTTTCTTCGGATATCAAAATGGAAGATGAACGTCACCAAACAATTAATTGTGCTCGATGTTCTGATAAATAACAACGAGCAGACAATAATCCGTAAACAAACTTTAGACTTTTTCATTGGTATCTCATTGGAATTATTAAATCCAGAGAAGCGAAATAAAGCCCATATTATGCAGAACATCACATTTTCGTTCAACCAATGTAACCTTTGGTTAGCTTTGTTAACCAGCTCCATAGCTTACAAGAATAAACACAACACTACTGAGACAAGTGTCAACAATAATTCTTCCGTCGCCTAAACTTTTAGCGGCAAATATAACTTCGATCAAATAATTTATTTGCTTCCATGCTGAATAATAGGATACTTCCAGTAGTAACCCGAACGCATTCGCGGTGGCTAGAGTAAGCGCGGGGCCAGTAATCGAACGCATCAACACAAAATATGAACTGTCGTAAAATAGCCTTGCTTTGACCCCCTCATACGAAATGATCTATTCCGATAAGTGACGTAATAAGCTTCCATTTTTTATTTCTCGGTGTCAAAGTTTGTGATAAGTTCAATTTTACAAGAGAGAACTTTTTTATTCGTTGGTATATTAAGCTGTATAATGGATTTTATTTAACCGGAGGTAATTTTAAACACATAGGTAAGTTTATAATAAGTAGTTTGTTCATAAACGTAGAAATCCGTTTATTATTTACCATGGGACAGACAATAGTTGTAACATCAAAGCTGATAGGTTAATCAAATGTTGGACGTCATAGCTAGATAGCACAGGAATCTGACCTTCTATCTGTATATATATGCATACAGTGACATACACCATACCGAACTAGACAATATATAAAAAAAAAATTATATATATGTCTAGTTCGGTATGGTGTATGCATATTATACGCGGATAAAAAAAAAAAATCAACAACAACACGAATAATCAATTTTACCGGATTTGCTTACCCTTTGTGGTGTACATTTCCAATCGTCATCAAACGGCCATACTTTGAAACTCTCAAGTCGATACTGCAATAAATGCATATAATAATCACTCATTAAATTATTCGACATATTAAAGCCAAAACAATAATATAAACACAACAAAATTCTTCAACTTCAAATTTCCCTCTCTAAATAGGTGGCGCTGATTATGGAAAGACGACTCTAGGATCAAGTGAACTTGACGATCAGGAATCAGACTAGTAATCCTATGTGCCTTTCTTTGGTCTAAGCATAAGTTACAATAACATTTTTGAAACATTCCTATGATATGTCCCTCTATTATGGCGGTATATTAGTGCCAAAATTCTAACATGCTATCGTCTAATTTCTAACCTCCATTCATGTAACTTCTAACTTCCATTCACAATTCACGTAATTTCTAATTTAAGACAATGTATAATTCAACTTCTTTATTTGTTCAGTGTAAATATCAATTCTATTTCATCTTATTTCTATTATTGAGGCGAAAAATGTCTACTTCATTGTGGTATTACATGTTAAGCATGAACGGCAAACAAATTTAGAATTTTGATACTTCTACCTAGCAACCATCATTATGACATCGTTTGGTGTCGCCACTGTGTGCTCAATTGGATGATTGCGCACCTGATCGGGACCATTCTATTGATACAAACGACTCCCTCTTCGTCAGATTGAGTGGCTTGCCCGAGTGTTAAAATTAACCAGATTCAAAACTTTTGCACCATTGGGTCATGCAAATTGATCGGTTGACGACTCGTCGCTGGAATAACTTCCCACTTGTCCGTTGTACAGGACAGAGGGTCTGGCAAGGTATAGCGTCTATAGTCTTTCTGATGGAACGAAAAAGCCGAGGTTCGCTATACACAAAGGTGTGTACGTAAAGGAACCCCTGGAAGTTGGAATTCAATTGCTGTCCGGACCATGGAGGTGTATCCGGACAAAAATCCCTCGTGCCATAGCAGTACTACATGCATGGCGTATAACAAATAATGCCCGTCTTATAGACCGATCCATCGGAGTTGAAAAGTAGACCGTTGTATATCATCATTGTAATAAGCTCAATTTATATTTGTTGGTAATGGACTCGACTGATGTAATTTACATTGAAAATAGACATATCGAATTCAACGAAAATAGTATTGGTAGGCCAATGATCATTAAAGAAATGTTTATAAATTTATTGGTTTGATCAGGATAATACTTTGTTGAAGATATTTACAATAGAAATAGACATATTTCATTTGATTTCTGAAATAGGCACATCGCAAAATCACCAAATACCATACAACAAAACGCGAAAGATAGTCAATTAATAAAAACAAGAAACGATGTTGACACGAATCCTCCATGCGCTGACACAGTGAGTAACTAAGAGATCCCATGCTAAATCCAGCGTTTAGCCGTAAAAGTTCCTCGAGATTCACCTGCCATGTTTTAGGCCTAGTCATTCTTTACTCAAAAATATCTACTGCGAGAATAGATCCCTGCCCCGATTGGCCGCCATAAACATTTTGTAATGCGGTTCTGCTCCGTTTCACATCTGCCATTTACGGAAGCCCATAAGGGTCAATCAAATGAAAAAAAAAATTCTGACTATCTTGTAATTACAAGATAGGCTATCTTGTTATTACAAGATAGCTATCTTGTTATTACAAGATAGCCTAAGATAACCTATCTTGTAATTACAAGATAGACTATCTTGTTATTACAAGATAGCTATCTTGTAATTACAAGATACCGAGATGCCAATTTAAAGGTCACCATACACCGATTTCATGCTCCCATAAATACCATTGCCTTCATACACCCACCAACTGCATATTTATATCATGACTCATCAATTTTAATACGCTCTTTGAAGCCACAGAACGCTATTTCTATAAATTTTGATTTTTGAAAAGTAAGTAAGGAAAGGGATATTCTGAAAAACGGACCCTCCATCAATGAAATGAGCTGACTGACATAGCGTTTAAAAGCAGATTATTTATAGCTTGCGGTATCTCCTGATGTATACAATGTTTTGAGAGGGATTTGAAGCAAACGTTTGATAGATTAATTAGCTTGAATATATTTTTAGCCCAAATATATCATCAAATCACACAGTTTGTACGCGCGGGAGGTATCTTTAAGGAGAACATGAAATCAATGTATCATAAATGCTATTAATGAGGGAATGAAGTTAATGAGAGTATGAATAGTATTTAATGAGGGCACAACCTCCTGATGCCGGGGGATTCGAAACCACGTCAGTTGACTCATAGTCTCTATCATCCACACAAATATTCTACGAATATTAGTCTGGATGGGTCCTCAAAATTTGACGGAAAATAGGTCATTGTCTGGATTATCCAGTCTTTTAAGTTACCACGCACTGAATCTATCAAAACAGCTCGTTTGTCAACAATGACACTCTTTAAAATTTTGTTTGTAAAGGTTTCAATTGAAATGGTAATTTTCTCTCGTCATGAATCAGACGTATGGCTTCTCACAATCTTCTTAATTCTTCATCGTCTCTATTTTGTTTCTAATAATAGATGTACCAAGTGAATTGTGGGATATATTTCAACCACGCTTTATAGAATCTAGCAAAATCGGCCCGGCTTCATAAGATCTAGCACTTACCGATACTTTCATTGGATACTTTAGCCAAAAGGTTCCATTGCGCATGCGTAACCAAATGTTTGGTTTTTTATGGGGTAGATCATCCAGTAATTTTCGTCAAAAATTGAGAACCGTCCCAGACCCTCCGTGCGTAGAAGACTAGGAGGTTCTGGGTGACCGAGACTAGTTGACTCAATGACAGGCTTTTAAGATAAAACACGCACGTGCTAACAAATCGACCTGCCAACCCTCCAGCTCAACGAAGTATTATTGTATGTTACGGGATCGGCATCATCAGGTTGTCAGTCCCCCGGGTTCCTCCAACTGCTAAACAGAGAGGGATATATGGTTTAACGTCCACTCGACACAAACTAGGTCATTTCGAATCCCCATTTGTACGTGACAAGGAGTAGGATCGCCTGTCCTTCCTCGCCTGTCCACCGGTTTCCTCCAACTGCTAAAGAGAGTGAGGGGAGGTGTAACGTCCACTCTACACAAACTAGGTCATTTCGCGACTAACATATATTTTAATTTCAATAATCGCTTGCACATATGGATCTTTAGCAGTGGGAGGAAAGCAGTGGACCCGGAGAAACCCCACGATGTTGGACAGGCGATACTACTCCTTGTCGCGTACAACGGGGGATTCGAAATCACGCCAGTTGACTCAATGACAGGCTTTACGATACAGTGCGCATGTGCTAACAAATCGACCTGCCAACCCTCCAGCTCAACGAAGTATTATTGTATGTTACGGGATCGGCATCATCAGGTTGTCAGTCCTCCGGTTTCCTCCAACTGCTAAACAGAGAGGGGGATGTGGTTTAACGTCCACTCGACACAAACTAGGTCATTTCGGGACTAACATATGGTTTAATTTTATTTCAGTAATGCACTTGCGCGTAGGCGTCTTTAGCAGCGGGAGGAAAGAGGAGGACCCGGAGAAAACCCACGATGTTGGACAGGCGACCCTACTCCTTGTAATTACAAGATAGCCAAAGCCTTCTGACTATCTTGTAATTACAAGATAGCTATCTTGTAGTTACAAGATAGCTATCTTGTAACTACAAGATAGCCTATCTTGTAACTACAAGATAGCCTATCTTGTAACTACAAGATAGCTATCTTGTAATTACAAGATAGCTATCTTGTAATTACAAGATAGTCAGAAGGCTTTGGCTATCTTGTAATTACAAGATAGGCTATCTTGTAATTACAAGATAGTCAGAATATTTTTTTTTCATTTGATTGACCCTTATGGGCTTCCGTAGCCATTCACATAAAGACTAAAATAAACCTTCTCTATTCTATTGATTGGGAACGCAATAAATAGGCCTACTTCTCAACATTCGCGAAGTATACTAAGTGTTTCGACTAAAATCGTCGATTTAGAAATTTAAAATATCTGTCGACTAGCTTAGCGTCTGTCAATCGGAGCTATTATTACATAATATATTTCTTTGAAATTGCTAGTAATTTAATCCAGAGAAAGAGAGAGAGAGAGAGAGAGGGGGGATTCTTACACAGGTAGAATACCAGTTTTGTTTGTTATAGAGGTTCGAAACTCTAAATAATTGAATATGAATTGAAAAGTGGAATTATTCTCTTACCTTGAATCCATAGTTGTAGCAAATCTCTGAATAAAAGCAATTTTATTATACAGAAATAGGAAAAGGGCGTCTTACTAATTCTAAAACTTGTAAACTTGTGATAGAACAATAGAATAACGTCATCAGTTTCATTATCCCGTCGTTTTAATTGTGACGTCATAATGGGTAAATTTTCAACCCCGTACTTATCTTATTTATACACAAATATAAACATTCCATGCTTATTATTACTTTAGTATACCTATATCTTATAAGTGTTTCGACTAAAATCGTCGATTTAGAAATTTAAAATATCTGTCGACTAGCTTAGCGTCTGTCAATCGGAGCTGTAGACAAATGAAATGAAATGAAATGTTGTTAAATGGCACGTCAGCACCAACCGGGCTATATTGCGCCACACGAATGGTAAATTGAACGAGACAAATTAAAAAAAATATCACAGAGATGAATACATATATGTAATAAAAACAAATATCACAGAAAAAATAATTAAAAATAAATATATCAATTCCTTTACATATATAAATATTAAAACACAATATAAGATAAATATATACAATTAATATTTTGAGTAAAAGTTTTTCTCTTTTAAAAATTCTAGCACTTTATCATGTAGCCCCGGTTGAGCAAATAGCTGACGTGCTGACTGGCAACGGTGATATTCAAACCTTATATAAACTTGAGATGATTGCACTCAATCAAGATTTGCTTCACTGTCAAAGGATCATGACAGTGAATACATGAGCTGTAGACAGACAGCGTAAGTTTAGTATGGATTTTACCATGCCAGTTTTACAAGACGGAGGGTATCGCAAGGTAAAGAGCGTCTAGTCATTCAAACGGGAGTGAATAATACGTGACCGTTTGATTTCGATGAAGAATAGAGGGAAACACCGCCGTGGGATCGAAATGCCCATCTTTACTTGCCCGATTGCGGTACAAAAGTAGGAATTACACCCCATTGCATTTCCACTTTAAGTCTTATGAAATTTTATTGTTGGTTTCAATTTATAGATTTTTGGTAATGTTGGTACTGATTTCCTTATTTTAGGTAGAATTGGAATTTTACTTTCTCAGTTCCTGCACTGATGTGTTTGACTGATATGGATTTAATCTTTGACAGAGCAGAATTAGTATTCCCAGGGTGATTTGGTCTTTGGCAGAGCAGAATTTCTACATTTGATCTCGGCAAAGTATAATTAACGTTTTGAGACAATGGCTTGGTTACAGACGGTAACGTGATCTTGGGCACGGTAGAATTTTTTTTTTAGTAGTACTAGTATTTCGTCTTCCTGGTTTAAACCTTTCAGCTAATCTGCAGCTTGGCTCTTTTCTTTTACCAAACAACTTAGCAACTTAACGGTGTTAGATCTTATGAATTTCAGCATTGCCTTTATTGAAGCATAACAGCTGTTTATATAGATTTTTCCGAAACAGATATTCTTGGCTTTGTCTTTTGATTTTCTGCATGTTGATCTGAGGAAGGAATTGAAGGAACCCACCCAAGAGCAGGTATTTTATTTTATATTTTCCCACGCTATCTTGATAAGAGAACGACTCTTTTAGTGGTGAATAATCATTAATCATATAATTTCCAATGAAAGCTGACGTATCTTCTTTGTTTTCAATATGATAATCAATAATCTCAATTTCAGCTAAAATTCTGTCAACATCGTTGACGGTTGGTTTCTAGAGGATAAAATGATGTCCCTTTGCTGTGTTCATCGTTATTACTGAAGCATTAGAGGAAGTTACTGACAGGCTTTTTCTTTGCGTGGATGAGCCTCTCATGAAGTACTTGTGGGGACATTTGAAAGCCCCGTATCTTTATTTCCTTCGACGTTGTTTGGAAACATAGACCTATGTATCCTCCCTTTTTTCGGAGAATCTGGTTCAAGAATTTACAAGCTGAGAAATACCCATCATGTGTTAATGGAATTGCCTTTTTTGTTCGTGCCGATGTTAGAGACGTAGGCCCTACCTTTCATTTTTTTTGTCCATTGTTGTGTATCTTTCTTCTATGTCTCCGATTTTTATAGTCCACTCTTTTCTAGCATTCTATTAAGCCTTATATTCATCTGGATTAGATCGTGTTATTGATTCGAGTCGTAGGTCTTTTACAAACGGTTCAACAACTATAGTTGGCCGTCATCTTGGACCCTCTTCCCGGAACGATATCTGACTCGGTTTTGTTTCTTTGTTGGCCGTACTATAACACCATTCCACCCCTTGAAACTCTAAAACAGCTTCCTATAGAAACCCGCTTGTTCCTCCGATTTTTCTACGCTGTTTTGAAGAATTATAACTCTTGTTATGTCATGCAATCATCGGAATTGTAGATTGTTTATGCACCTACAATAGAAATAAGAAGTTAAGTAAGGACCCGTAATCAAAGTGTTTCACCTAAATCTTTTACAGATAGACATTAAATCAGTAATATTTCAGCTGTTTGAAATTATTTTTTTTAAGTAAAAGAAAAATAAGGTTCATTTGTTAAGACCTTGAAATTTCCTCTGTAAATCTCCGGAGAGGTTTCCCCTTGTCAGTGATGCAGGACGGAGGGCCTGACAAGGACAGCTGTCTAGTCGTGCACGTAAAAGATCCCTTGGCAGTTAGAATTCGATATAAGAGTAGGCCGTGGCGCTCGCCCGGACAAAATTTCCCTCATAGCATTGATAATTAATTTTATAACTAAATATGTTTAAAAAAACTTTCAATTTTTATGTGTATTGATTTTTGTTTTCTCTTTTTATGATAGATTGATTTATTAATCTTTACCCATAACTTTTGTGAATAAAGACCTTTTAGTAGCTGGATTGCTACTTGTGAAAGGCTTTCCACAGTTGCAACATTCATCCATGTTGGACAAGTTTAGTTTCGATTTCAAAGACACATGATTCCTGTCATTGACATTTTAGCCGAAATTCTCTTATAGTATTTGAGCTGGTCAGCGTATAGTAGGCATTGCCTTATATGGAAAGCCAAGGCGTCGCGCTATTTTGCAAGATTTCAACTGGCCTGTGTCGTGGCTGCCTGCACATTACAAGAAACGCCGCTAAGAAAATGTAAAACGCATTACCACAAAGAAAAACTGTTCGGTAACTCTTTTAGTTGTTAAGACTTCATTATGTATGATAGGAATACTTATTTTAATACAAACTGTAATGACAATTGTGCGTTTTAACCTATTTGAACTTGCGTCAACGGTCTTCGACTGTACCACTTGAAACGATAACCAGCTATAGTTATCGTTACATTATAGTAACTAGGTTACCAATTGCTCGTGTGAGCGTCCCTTCTTCGCCTTGTCGCGGATAAAAAAAATCATTTGCGTTCAGCTATGTGTCAAGATCGTATGGGTGCACCAGCCCTCTTGTGCATTGAAGCTATATTGTTCTGCACTCGCTTGATTTGGATGAGATCTTCAAAACGTTCACAAACCGCAAGGCCAGAATGGATCATATCGTGTTGTAAAGGATCTTTTTGTACTTGAATAAATTATTGTTTGAATCAGAAAGGATCATATCGTGTAACTGGAATATGTACCAGTAACGTCCTTGAACTTTCTTCAAATATTATTTGAAATCCACCATATTCCATTCATTATCATTAATATTTGATCGAGCTCCCGGTACGAACAAGTGATTTGTTTCGCATTCAGGCTTCAGACGAGTATCGAATTAGTCCCCGACCCTAAGATTAAATGGGCTTATTTTGCAAAATTTCTCCACCTCCAGTGGCCGGGGCAGAGAACCCCCCGACCCCAAGCGAAAGCGGGCCCTCAAAATAGTATAGCCTCCGCCATAATAAACCTTAAAACGCCCCTGAGTTCCGAATATTATTTTATCCGTAGCGGTTCGCTCGGAATTGATTTAGGAAGACCTACGATCAGTGGCGGATTAAGCTCCACCAAGGCCTGAGGCGGCAGTTTCTGGAGGGCCTATTTAAAAAGGCGTGGGCCTAATTAATTTCGGGTCAGGGCCTAACATTCATTGTCTATGCGTTTTTAATCGTATCAGATAAGTCTAAAACATTTTTTTTTACAAAATCTTTGGGCCTGAGGCTGCAGCCTCATCCGCCTCACTAACACTGATAATCCGCTACTGCCTACGATTTAGAAATAAAATATGCCATAAACTTAACTGAAAATCTGTCTTGGAAGCTATTATTACATAATATATTTCTTTGAAATTGCTAGTAATTTAATCCAGGGAAAGAGAGAGAGAGGGGGGATTCTTACACAGGTAGAATACCAGTTTTGTTTGCTAGAGGTTCGAAACTCTAAATAATTGAATATGAATTGAAAAGTGGAATTATTCTCTTACCTTGAATCCATAGTTGTAGCAACTCTCTGAATAAAAGCAATTTTATTACAGAAATAGGAAAAGGGCGTCTTACTAATTCTAAAACTTGTAAACTTGTGATAGAACAATAGAATAACGTCATCAGTTTCATTATTCCGTCGTTTTAATTGTGACGTCACAATGGGAATATTTTCAACCCCGTACTTATCTTATTTATACACAAATATAAACATTCCATGCTTATTATTACTTTAGTATACCTATATCTTATACAATACTAAATTTGATCATTTATACATGTAGTTATAGGCGCTGGCTCACTGACTAGGGTGTTCGGGGTTCGATCCGTTGTTGGTCGCGGTAAAGTTCTCCGGGGTTTTCCAACATGTTTACACTTTATTATACTAGATAAGAAACCTCACCTCTCAACCCTACGCATATCTGAACGTTTATAGCTACGTTTCGTAGCTAATTGGGTACAGACCGGTGAGTCCGACAAGAACAGAGTCTAGTCGTTCGAATAGGACGTAAACCCGAGATCCCTGTACATGTTGGCGTGAACGTAAAAAAAAAACAAACTGCACAGTTGTAATTCGATTATTCTTCTTCGTGGTTTCACATTGTCCCAGTGCATAGGATTATTCGGATGGGACGAAAACGCAATGTCCCGTATTCACGTAGTTGGCGTACACGTAAAAGAACTCATGACAATAGAAAATATATCTGTGTATACGTATGATTGCTTTGACTGGATATCACAATAAGCGCATAAAGTTCACGTAGTTTTCATGCATTATAAAGTTTATTTCCATATGATATTCAATATTAATAGCAAATCCAATGATTATTTCAATTGATATTAAATGTTTTGCATGCTAAATGTTAATATTGCTTTATGGGGTAGAACTAGAAGGATTGTTGGGGGGGGGGGGGCTACTCGTAATCAGATTTTAGTGTGTTGTAAAATTAAAGATACGTTATGGGAGATTAGTTGACGAACTGGTAGTTCCCACTATAGGCTTAATAGTTAAAAACCTAGATAATGTAAAAGCAATTTGCTGAAAAGTCCAGTCAGTCAAATTGATTCACTTTGAGCCGAGAAATAAGCGATTGAAATTTCCACCTTGCCTCGATCATCATTACAAAATATAGTTTGTACGATACAAAATATAGTTTCGATTATCCATTTCATAATTAAATCGTGAACGAAGCTTATGCAGCAAATCGGATCACAATCCATTAAATATCGCTGGCTAACGATGCTATAGACAGTTGATATGGTCTGGATAAGTTAAATAATGTCTAATAAATAATGAAGAAAACATTCCAGTTCGAAATAAAGACCTGCAATAGGCAGAGTTAGCTCTTGCATGTATGTTTATGGTTTTCATTTCTGACGACTTATAGTTGCCGTGGGTGTATGTTTCGTTGCCTGGCAACCTACCTTTATATTCCTTAGGCTCAAAACAAACGAAACTAAAATACATCAGAATTTTTCAGATGATTCATAAAAATTCCCATACGTAGTACGCATATTTACTCATTTTTCGGACCATTAGAATTACGGAAAATTTTTGCCCCCACACACTCCGAAAAAATCGATATGAACGCCCCTGTAGGCTAAGTGTATTGTCTTTCTTTTGTTTTTTTAAATTCCACAAATTAATTTGGTCGTAGGTCCACATATCGCCGTCGTCATCTTGCCATCTCACGACATTTATTTTCCATTATAGTTATACGGAGGAAAGGGTTGAAGAATTTCAACGAGATCAAATCATTCGCCTTTAATCTTTTATGAAATCTTGTAGTTGTAATTTTCCTATATACTCAAAAAGTAAAGTTGATATTTCAGATTAATAGTCAACGGGTGAATAGGCCTACAGGGTGAATGGGTGCTTTTAGTCAACTTGTATGAAAATTCACTAGAAAAGAAAGGTAACATCAAATAACAAACCCTCTCATATCGGTGCCTATTCAATTTTAACTATCTATGATTATTACAAAGAAAACTTTGTCTGTTGAATTATTTTGTGAGTTTCACTAACTTGCAAGGTTTCTGGGTCTAAACTTAAAGAAAAGAATTAATGAAATGTAATGGGGATTGCCGTCCTACTGTTAAATTTAAAGAGGCGTGCTTAATGACATTAATGATCTAAGAACAGTGTTGCTTTTATTTCTGAAAACTGAACCGTTCTTATGACTTCTGTACGACAAACTGATAGTGGGCGCGGTACTGTGTTCTTTTTCAACCTGCTTGAATTGTTAGTCTTTAAAGTAAATTGTTGCATATTGTAGGATTTCGCCTGTAGTATAACATGTTGAAGCTTTAAGCTAATAGATGTTGATCTTTTGGCTCTGAAAGGTCACACATTCCTACACGTCTACCTTTAAAGTGATAAATGCCATCTGTTACTCAAAATACAAATGAACTCACACCTTATTAAGTGTCAAAAGTAAAAGGATATTGTAACTCTGTTTCCAAACCAATGGCATACCCCTCCATATTTCACAATGTTGAAAGTCCCTTTATGTTAAACACCTACATGTAATTATAGATTCATTCATGTTAAAATAGTGATCATATCAATGAATAAGAAAAAAATTCTGCATAAGATATAGTTGGTCAGAGGGGGGAATATTTAATTGCATAGTACAAGAACAGACACAGATGCCATGTTGTTACCCTATTACATGTGAGACAATAGCGACCAAACTCTCTTTGCTCACCATTTATGTAATTACTTCCAAAATATCTGGGAAATGGCCAATTCGCAATACAATTAATTAAAGGAGACCCTTAAAAAAAAAGTACTCAAACTTAGTGTTTTCATTTTATATAGAAATAGAATCTTTATTTGTATAATATTCATTGTATAAAAGACATATAAATTCTAATAATGGATAGAAAACATTATAATTTCATTCATAATATACAGGTACATATAACTTTGTTTAACAATTTACATTTTTGGTCTATGTACATATATTTTGCTTTTAAAAAAGTGAGATTCTTTCTTTAGTATATGATGATGTACTCCTGTCAGTTACTATATATATGAAATACATCATTATTTACATAGTTATAACAAAATATGAGAATTGTTTGATTTGGTTTTATAATATCATAACTACAGTTGTATTTTGAGACATAATAATAAACTAAAATAAACTCTAAAATAAATTCTATTTTGAAGACAGTTGGGGATGAAAAAAAATAAATTCTTTTCACTTCAATGAATTGATTGCTGTTATAATTATTGACAAATATTTACAATTTTGCAACATAATTAATAACAATATTTTTGCACCAATTACTATAAAAATAATATGCTTGAAACGTTTTTTTACTATTTGCATTGATTACATCAGCAGAGATATTTCGATATTAAAAAGGAATGTGGATGCTATGCATATATAACAATAAGGCTTTTAACAAATTAATTTGCATAATTTATTCTTAATAAATTTCAGGAGTCACAAATATTTCAGCAGTCACAGCACCACTATGTTGGGATATCAAAATATTAACATAAAAAAAAAATAACTCAAAGATTTCAATAATTAAAATTCATTATATAAAAAAAAATCTAAAAATGTTTTGGTTGTTATTAAAGTGTAAGTATTTTACAGAGGCAAGGAAAAGCTAAACTAATTTTCCTTATAAAATTGTTGTACTTTCTTTCATACCGGTTTGTGCACCTTGATTTTCTCTGAAAAATATAATAATTTTTTTTTATTATGATTTAAAAATTGTGATACGGTAGATAATCAGTTATTGTAATAAAAAAAACCCCAGTACCCTTCATGAAACAGGAATGGTATATGTAAATTGAATTGTGATATTGCAATGATATTGTTTTCTAATTATATATACAGGCCTATATCTACATAAATATTGTATATAAATAATGAAATAAATAGATGATTTATATCATTATAGACTCTTCTGTTGAAGAAAAATAACCCAGAATACAAAGATAAAAGAAAAATTCTTTGCAACTTTGCTCTTCGGATTTACTTTTCACGTAGCAAGAAGTTTAAACTGTTTGAAATGTATTTGCCAAGAGCTTAACAACAGAAAATGGCAGTTTAATTTGACTTAAGAAAATCAGTTTTTATTGAAAGAGAACCTAAAGCTATTAACAATCAAACATGTACACATAAATACACTGTCGATTCTCTGCCAATCATCAGCCATTTTTTCTACATCTATTTTGATGAACCAGGTCATTGGAAAATACCAAGATATATTCTTTGCTAAAACTTGAAAACCAAGCCAGTGGTATTTGTTTTTCTTAAGTAAACAATGATAGAGAGGAAGACTCAAGTAAACCAATAGATTGAGCAAACGTAGGCCTATTCAAATAGTACACTGTCAATTCTGCATGTTTTTATTTGTAACAGGTTTTATATTGGTCAAACCTTTACATCAATAACAACACTTGTTAATGGAGTTTTTTCTCAATTCAATGTCGATTGAAAATACAATTAAATTCAATTGTTCAGTTGAAATAGATACATATAGTTAAGATGTTTTCGGGGAAACTTTTTATCAGTAAGTTTAATACAAATGTTTCATGCTTTCAGAACACTGATGATGTACTAGGTGTGTCAAATAAAAGTGTGAGTTTAAGGATGAACTAAATTAAGATGCTTAACACTTACATAGTGATGATCAAGCTTACATGTTACCGTAAATCTAACAATATCAGGTACTGTGTACGTCCCCGCCAAAATAATAATCCCATAAGTTTGAATACTTTTATGAAATGCTTACCTTCCATAAACAGGATTAAAAGCGGCTTCTGCCCTCGGGTCTGCACCAAAATGTTGACCTTCCATATTATCACCTTGGAATGTCATGTTAATTTCACCTAAATCTTGTACAGCTTCATCAGGTGGTACATACATATTTAAACTCTGCAAAAATTTAATTTACACATATAAATTTCAAATAATATAACAAAGAAATATTTATTCTTAAAGCTTTTTAGAATAATACTGAATAAAAGTATTTTAATAATTTCTAAAATATGTAGTTTTTGGGGAACTTAAAACTTACCTGTGTTTCATATTCTCTCAAGAAAGTTGGAGGATCAACAAATTCTGGGTTTTCATAACTATGTGAATAAACTCTGTATTGATTGATGAATTTGACGTATCTAGAAAAATTAAACACATTTAGAAAAATTAAAAATCAATTTCTAGTTCTATAAATCCATATCTCTATTTCTATAATCATGCTACTTATTAAATAGATTTAAAAAATAATATTTAATATAAAAGAACACAATTGTGGGTTGATTTGTTTTGTGAAGAGGACATTATTCTACATTGAATATTTATATCTTGAGATCTGAGATAAAACTGAAACTACAAATTAATAAACAAAGCGACTTCAGTTTACTTGACCGAAACAAAATTCATGGAATAGTGTTGCCTGCCGTTCTCCAATAAAAATAACAGGTGGTCAACAAGTACAGCTACTGGGTAATTCAGATTGGCATATTTTTGTTTCATGATTATGGTCTCACTGTTTCAATTAAAGTAATATATTTAAATATAAAATTCATCAGACCAGAAAATTGATTAAATATACAAAATGTCTTACCTAGAATATGTGAAGACTATTACAATTATTCCGACTATGCTGAGTAGAATAATAATGGCAGCCAAAGCGATTAATGCTGCCCATGGATCATCCATCCACCATATATAAGATTTGGTAACCATGCTTCTTAATAAAACACCTTGTGCATAGGGTACTCTCACTCTTTCAACGTCTATTGCTGTTACTGCCGTAATCTTAGCTCCTAGGACACCTCCTTTACCTAAAACTCTACAAACGGATAATAGGAATGTATTTTACTGTATCCAATAGATGTAAACTACAACAATATATCACTTGCAAATCAATGCCACACAAAAACAATATAAGATGTATAAAATCCAATATGACGAAGTCAAGACTAATATCCTAATATAGACGACACATCAATGTACAGAAACTGTTGCTGTGTCTGCAAACAGCTAGCTAGTGAGCTAGACTCTAACCTGAATTAGTTTCGTACACAGAGCACGTACTCGGTATAGAGTTAGGAACGTCCCTGGTGAACACCTTATGTCAACAAATTGTTACAGTGAGTCATCAGCTTTAAATCATGTTTCTTTGTCTTCAGTTATAATTATTTTAATGTATTTAAAAACAAGTCGACTGCCTCCAAACATTTATAAATATATATTATTATATACATCTTTTATCTACATGCAGTTTTTATGGATTCATAAAAGGTAATTAAATTTAAATTTGATGTGAAAAAAATCCACAATTTTACTTACTCTGCTGAATGTGCTGGATTGGTGTTGTTTAATAGCCTATGTTCACTGTTTATTTCAGCCAATACAAACGTCACATCAGTCCTAAAAATAATGCATTTAAATTAAACTTATTATTGGTTGTTTAAAAGTCATGTGTGCCCTACAAAATCAAACACATAGATTGAATTTATTATCAGTTGTTCTAAAGATCAGTTGTTCTAAAGACGATCAAATGTGTATGACTGTTAAATATACTTATATTTTCGGCTCAAAATGTGCACACATCTAATTAGAACATGTTTTTACTAACTGCCAGGTTTAGATGGCCCTTCAATAATCTATATTATATTCTAGATTGATTTGCTTTAAACTATGAAACAGATATTGCAATTATGTTGGAATTAAGTACCGTATATGAAGATCAAAACGTTTTGAGGGTTTCAATTAAGGTTCTAAAACAATTATAAACCCTGAACTATATTTAAATTAAAATACTCACGATGTCATTTCTACGACAACATTATTAGCTTCCTGTAGCACACGTTTACCCTCTACTCGTTCAATTAAACATACTCGACCATACTCCTCTTGAAGCATTCTAAAATAGATGAATAATGTTTTTAAATCACGGTTTGAATATTAAATACTGCACTCCCTCCAATATTGTGGAGAACTCATAGCAAAATACAAAGATTAAAGATAGGCTGTTCTTGGACTCACTAATTTGAACAATGCATATCAATTTCAAGCAGATGAAGATAACATTTGTCGCTAGAGTGTTCACAAGATTCCTCAAAGTGAGCAAGGACAATAAATAAATATAGAAGACAAATATTAATTTATTGCAAATTTAACTTTTTGTTAAGTATCGAGCAATCAAAATGCTTATCTATATGCTTAGCCTAAGTATAGAAAATGCTCATCATGGAACTTAGTCAAGATTTTCATGTAATTAAACTATATGCCAAGGATCTCCAAAGCACCAATCAAATTCTTAACTTGAGCAGAAAAAGGTTCATTGGTCAAGAAATTGATGCATAGATTAACCCTCTGACCTTTCATTTTCAATTGTACTCAAATGTATGCGATCTTTAAAAATACATAAATGACCAGCGTCCGGATTCACAATGCACATTATAATATACAGCTCTTTTGACCTTTATCCAAGCTTTGTGAAACAAGTCCTTAATCTACAGTACAATGTTAAATATACTTACTGTCTTATTTGTTCTCTTCTAGGTAAAACATCTTTTGGTTCTCTGTCTTTTAAGACTAATATAAAACGGTTATATTGTTCAATAAAATTCACCTAAAACAAAAGAAAGATCACGTTTCACATATGGAAGGGAGGTAACTGCAAATAAAGCTCATAATCTTACATGGGTCAATAGCATACTTCATTGGTCATACTGTAAAAACACTCAGATATTAACCAATACAAGGATTTACCCAAATCATCTTTAATATTGGATCCATATTTTGTGCAAAAATATGGATCCAATATTAACTATTCTTAAAAATTGAATGAAAATCGATGAAGAAATGCACTGTTGGGCTTGGCATATAAAAAACAAAAAGTAAAATCATATATCCATAGTGATTAATAATAGTTAAACTGATTTGTTTACAGGATGGAAAAATAGATCATGCAAACTACTTACAACCACTGAGGCTTTAGCTACTCTATCTTGTCCATCAACAGGATTATCTCTCGCTATAATATTAAAGTTATCTTGGTGAGTGTGTTCTGGTGTTATTTCAAATTCAATTGTAGTAGTTATAGTGCCCTCTACTGGATGTATAGTAAATGGTGGAATACGGGTATTTTCGGGATCCATTTGGAATTCGATTTCAGCATTTCGTCCGGAATCTGCATCTGTTGCCTGAAGTTTAAATGATTAAAACATAAAATACACTTCTTATAGATTTTTAGGCTACTTTCTAGGTTTTATTCTCAGTATCATCCACATTGAAAACACAAATTATTGGTCAATTTAAATCAACATTGATGTTGTGTGATCTAAGCAGTAAAAGATGGGCTTCTGGTATTTAGTATTTAAGACAAAATTTTACCATTGGTATACGAATCGTGTTCCAGAATGCATTTCAGTGCCAGTTGTAACAAGAGACTTGAAGAACAAGGCTAGACATATCCCACAAGTCCTGTCAAACGGTACATATCCCACATTGTTGGAATTTCTACGTCCCAAATATTAGCGATTTAGCTCCTTTAAATCTACAAACTTTTGTTTGTTTTTTTATCTCTGTCTAGTTAAAACATTAAGTTACAAGGGTTGACGGTCAATTCATACATGAAGATAACTTTAGTGAATCGTGATAAAAAAAAAAATTGGATCACAAATTCAGAAAATTCACACAAGTACAAAATGTGAAAAGAATTTAAAAGTATTACCGAGGTCTGGGTAACGATTTCATTTGGTTTAGATGTTGCTGGAATAGCTGTGATGTACAAATTTGGTGTTGTTAATGGTGGGTAGACAGGGAAAATGAATATTGGATCATTATCATTGACATCTAATACAGCCACAATTACTGTCGTATATCGCCATGTATCTGTAGAAAGAAAAAAAACCACTCATATATTCATGTCTGTGTCAGATGGTTAAATTAATGCTGTCAGAAAGTTTGGATTTTGTATCACATTTCAGTGCAGTGGCAAAAAATTCACTAAAACTAATACATATTCCTAAACAAAAGAAGACATTTTCCTTTCAATATATATAATCATGGACCAAGTATTAAAATAAACCTACTGTAAATAATATTTTCTACTTGTCTCTTCTTTCTATTATTAGTAACGCTCTTTTCTACTAATAATGTCATATTGTATAGATTTTTCACTTCATAATCTAATTCTTTTTGAAGTTTCAAGAGACAGTTCTTAATGTCTGGGTCAGTATCTACAGTAAATACAGCTGAAATAAAATAAAAAATTATCATGAGTAATTTCATAACACATAATTTGTCAGAGTCCACATATGGACCTTTTACTTTGAAAAAAAAAGATATATATATGTGTCCTTTAAAGAAATTAGTGTACCAAGATCTAAACAGTCAGAAGGTGAGTAGGTCCTTTACGCAATCAATATATTAACATTTTATTTTTCATATGGTTTTTAAATAGTCAGGATCTAACTTGTAAGCACAGGTACTTGAGGCCATGTACATTAAATGCAGGATTCTGACCCTTTCCCGGTTGTATGTGACAAAGAGTAGGGTTGTTTGTCTAACCTCATGGGTTTTCTCTGGGTCTTCCACTTTCCTCCCACTGCTAAAACCCCTACACAGCAAATTATTGAAATAAATTGAACCATATGCTAGTCCAGAAATGATCGAGTTTGTGTCAAGTGGATGTTAAACTGTTAAACTCCATCTCTCTCTTTCTCCCTCCCCCCGCCTCCCCGGGACCATGTACAGACTACAGTTCTTGTGTACGTATGCTTACAAGTCCTTTTTTTCAAGTTCGTATAGGCCAGTCATCGATTCACAAATTATGTAATATGTGACATGTATATTCTAAGCCCAACTCACATCTCACAGGCCACGCCCACTTTCTCTGTCTACCAATAATTGACTTGTTGTATATCAATCTACATAGATCTTTTTGCATAAAAAATATATATCATATCTTACCTCCTACATTTCCACTAACAAACGTACAGCGGACTGTATTACTGCCTTGATTTTCTACATTCAAGTCTTGTATTGTTGTTCCTATAGCTGTATTTTCTCTCTGTTCAACGCTGTAGATGACAAAAGAAAATTGCCATAAGTTGTCGGATTCAAGAAGTAAGGATAAACATGTCTGGATTTAGGATAAATCTCAAGTATCGGTTTATGATTTAAAAAAAAAACCAACCCAAAACCATGTACAGTATAATGTAAAATATTGAATATTAATGTAGTAAAACATGAAGAAAAAGGAAATAAATATACATTTAAATAAGGATTGTAACCAAGTAGACTTACTAGTAAACTGGTTGTATAAAACCTAAATCTCCTTCTGTTAAAGTTGCTTTATTGATTCTTAATTCAAATTGAATGTCGTTAGATTTAGGATCCCAGCCACTATCTGATGCTCTGAGAGTGAACTATAAAAAATAAAATGCAAAAATGGCTTATTTGGTGATCGGTGTTATTTCTATAAATACTAAAAAAAACATCTTTAAAGCAAACTTTTAAGATCTGTTTCCTCAAGGTTAACAAGGTCATCTTTTGCAACCTGAAAGATTATCTTTTAATATTGAAAGTTTGACATTTCTTTATCAATAATAAACATAAAATCATAATAAAGATAATTATCTTAATGTTCTGTTATTGATTACAAAATAAATGGTAGTATAGCTTTGTTCTGAAGTTGACATTATTATTTACTACAAGTACTTACAGAAAGTGTTTGTAAGTTGGTAGAATCTACATTAAATAGAGATTGTCTAACAAACACTGTTCCATCATTATTAACACCAAAATATTGACTACCTGGCTGGGTATTATCTACAATACTGTATCTTATCTGAGCATTAGGTGTCTACAATACAAATTTTCATTTATCTCATTAGTCATTTGAAAACATTTTAAAGAAATAAAACATACTAAGAAGATACCAGTTAAAAAGTTGCGATATCTGTTCATTGATAAACTTTAACAGGAAACAAAACTGATTGATAAATAACCAGAATTAGATAACTGATCCATGAGAAATTACTTACACCTCGGTTATAAATGTCATTCACATCCTCATCGGTTGCATTTACTGTGAGGATGGGCTTGTAAACTGGTGAATCTTGTGATACAGCACCATTATAATTATTAATACTAAACACGGGAGGGAAGCGATTTCTAACAACATTTATTGTCAGAGTAGTTGTTGCTGATTTTGGTGAAGCTGCCATATCCCGTGCTGATATTGTCAGCTAAAATATAGAAAGTACCACATGAAATAAAGACACTTGAAATTTATCCTGTATTCAAATAAATCTGCAATATTTGACATGACGCAACAAAAACACTACATAGATGCAATTTACAACCATATAAAAAAAACATGTTATATGATTTTCTACAAATAAAACATGGTTTAAAAATTACCCATATTATTATCTCATAACTCATTCTTGGTAACGATGTCTTAGTTTTTTGAGAAAATTAACAACAATTTGAAATGGATTTGAATGATTTTGGAAACAAACCCTCCAACGAAGAATTGCATTTTATTCTAGAAATGTATTTATGATATCTTAAAAATAATTACATTGTGTACACTGAACTTTTAATGGATATTGGTTGTTCTAAAACATAATAAACTTACATCAAATTTATCAGGTACACCGGCTCTAGTTAACTGTTGTGATAAGATAATATCTCCAGTATTTGGAGTTATAACAAAATATCCTAAACCACTGTTGGGACTAACAGATGTAATACTGTATCTTATCTGACCACTTAAACTCTACAAAATACAATAATTCAATTTAACTTAAATAATATAATGAGCTTCAGTTTATTTATTAAAAAATAATCAATTTATAACATCATCATCTGTGTCGGTGAATTGAGAACAGATTAAAGGCCTATCTGAGGTTCCGCTTAGTACAAGCAAGCCAACTGTGGGGCTGATGTCCCCTGTCTCAATTCCCAAATAAATAGATGATACTCATTAATTACCTCCTCATTTATATTTTTTTTAAAAGTATGTAGCAATGAAATTGCTTATCATTCTGCTGAATGTATGCAGAAAAATGATCATTATCAAACTAAGTCAGTTTACACCACGTTTTGTCTCTTTAACTCAATTAGAATCAAAGTTATCGTATCCCAAATCCGATTGCTTATCTCTGCTTGAATATTCAACCTAAACAAATAGAAACAGAGCTATTGTGTTCCAAACCGTAAGATGGACGGATTGACGAACCCATTAATTCAAATTAATATCATATACTTACATTACTACTATCACGATCTGTTGCTGGGATTCTAGTGATAACATTTCGTACGGCCTCATATTCAGAGATAGTTACATTATAGTTACTCTGACCGAATTCTGGAGCATTAGGATTTCGGACAACTGTTACTCTAACTAGAGCTGTTCCAGTTCGAGGTGAAACACTAACATTGTCAGTAGCTCTCACTCGGAACTGTTAAAAAAAAAAAAATATAGATCATTTAATTCAAATGGTACAGAAAATTTCAACAATGAGTCTAATTCTATTTAATTTCAGCAGGGCCACTCATTCTATATTAAGATGAAAAATTGTCACTTTGATAAAAATGAAATGAAATGAAATGGGGTTTAACGTCCTACTCCGAATTGGGCTAATGAAGATGGTACTTTGATTTACAGGTATTTTTTAAGATTTTTCTTCTTGTTGGCTTTTATATCAAGGGTAATATCTCAGACAAAGTTCTAAGATTCAATCTGCAGGATTTATATAGTGAAACGTACCTGGTATTGAAGATTATTATCTCTCTCTACACTCTGTGCAAGTTCTATAGTGTTGGTGCCAGCTCTAAATCGGAAATACAAGGCATCGGTAGGTCCCTCAATCAAAGAGTATGAAATTATATCCTGTAAAGATAAAGAACAAATATTATGTCAGAATATCACCATTGCTGCAGGCAGAAACAAGGATAAAGAAATAAAGAACCAGTTGGTAAATGGTGGCTGTCTCTTACAGCAATAATTTCATGCACACAGTTAATAGAACTTTAAAATATTGTGTTAAAATATCCTGCAGCTGCATCATTATTTTGGGGTAGATTAATTTGAGTTACGGTTTAAAAAAAAGTGTTTTTATCTGGCAAAAAAGAGGATCATAATTCAGATTTTCTTTAGAACTCTACTGAAATTTGTACTTACGGTAGGATCATTGTCTCTGGCAAATACATCAACAATTTTGTCACCCACACTATGTGTTTCATTAATAGTGACGTCATAAATACTTGGAGAGAATATGGGAGCATTAGAATTTCTAGTTACATTAACTGTTACTCTAATACTACTCTGTCTTCTTGGTGTGCCACGATCTTCAGCAATTACATTAAACTAAAATAAACATTAATAATAAATCAGTACGCACTTGTTTATCTATATCCCACATCCAGCAGGACTAGGTAGGTCATCTATCTAATGTTCTTCTTACATTCAGTTTGAGCACATCATAGACCAGGTTGCATCAGTAGAAGGAAGGGTAATGTAGGGGTAATTTCATGCATTGATTTAGGTTTGATTTATCCAAAAGATGGGTGTTTGGGACAGATTTTTAATTCCGGTACTTGTCATGAACACTATTTTTCATAAATACACATATTTAATGATTAATGCTGATATTGCCAATGGAAGATGCAAAATCGAAAAGTTTTAAATGGCATGCCATCATAAAATTAACAATGCAAAATAAAGACGATACTCTGTTTTGCCCATGCTCTACACTAACTATAATATATATAAAAATATACTTACTAAATATATATTTTGGTTAGGATCGTTACTTAATCTAGTGATGACAGATAATTGACCAGTTGATGGATTGACAAAGAAATAATCAGAGACATAATTTGGTGTTGATTGTAGTCTATCAATGGAATACACGATCAAACCACTTCCCATCTAAAAAAAACAATAATAAAGCATTTTACATACATTAGAATTTATTCTTTACAATCTATGATTTGAAAATAGAAATTAGATTGCTTCGAAATTATTTTTCCCAATTCCTATTCGTTCGACAAAGAATATCATTTAGATGATAAATAATCAATATGAAGTTTGCAGTATTTACCTTGTCAGTGTCAGCATCTGTGGCATTGACATCACCAAATTGTTGTCCAAGTGGGAAATTTTCTGATAAAGTAAAGAAGAGATTGCCATGTCCAAATACAGGAGAATTAGGATTACGTATAACAGTGACTCGTACTAAAGCAATAGCAAACTCATTTGGATCACTTTCTCTGTATGCAGCAACACGGACCTGAAAAGTGCAATAAAGACCGTGATAACACAAGGCAAAGAACAACACAAAAATTTAACAATCGGTCTGTACTGAAAAATGGTTGGAAACAATTTCTATTGCATATAATACTGAAGTAATACACATTTGTTTTTTTTCTGGTTTAATTGTTGCTTCAAGGGACATAGCCTTATTTTTACATTCTTTTGAGACTAACAGATTATATCAATTGCTAAGACTGAAATCATATCTATTACAACTATAGCAAAAAACATCTAGTTGTTTGAATAGTACCAAAAAAAAAACCCATGGAAGTCATGGATTTATCGTTGGCAACATGTTAAAGGGTTATATTAATAAAGTTATCTTACAGTGTATATTCCAACTTTATTGGGATCGTCAATAAAAGATTTGTTAATTGTAAGAACTCCACTATCTTCATCTATAATGAAATATTCTGGTGCTGTTGAATCTCCACGGATTTCATATTTCACTCGGCTCTGTTGAAAAAACACAAATTGCTATAAATAGTCAAAAGGTTATCTAACTTGTTATATATTATCAAATTTATTATCAATAATCAAGAAAAAGGTTATGTTATTTATTATAAATAACCATGAAGTAATTTGTTTTAATAGTTACAATTAGAAAAATTTGTTTATTTTAGTGTTTTGATAAGTAGGATACGGAAACCAACTATTCATTCATGGACATGATTAATCTGTATATAAAGTATTTATTTTCTATCTTATTGGATTTACATGAAGTAATTACAATAATAATAACAACTTACTCCTAGTACAGGATCTGCCACTTGTAGAGTAATAATAGAAGATCCAAGTGGTAGGTTTTCAGGTTCTGTGGTACTATATTCTGATGGTGAGAAGTTCAGTTTACCAGTACGTGATATGGTAATAGTAGCAGTAGCCGTGTCAGATAATGATGGTATACCTTTATCATATGCTATCACTTCAAACTAGAAAAGAAAGAAATTAATTCGAGGTGATGAATTATACATCTAATGGTGTATTCTTAATTACTAATGAATAAAATGGCTGTTCGCTAATCTCCATTAGAATAATGGACAAGGCCATTATATTGCGTATCTTTTTCTACTATAGTGTACTGAACATTATTTCCAAATCATAAATTGACTTTCAGGCAAAAGCAATTAATATTCAAAGATTTAATATCACAAACATTTATGACTATTCAAAATGCAACATATGAAAAAGATATATATAATATTTGTGTGCTCAAATCATATATCATAAGTATTCCAAAACCTACCACCCATCTTTCTTGTTGAACAGTTTGAAGGCCAATTCGAGATGAAATGGAGCCTGTTTGTGGATCAATCTGGAAATTTCTCATAGCGTCAGCACTGCCAAGTCTATATTCAATCTGGCCATTCAGTGTGGACTGAAAAAAAAACAATTCACAAAATTATTTCCAACAAACAAAGTCTCTAATCTAAAACTTTTTTTGCACACACACTTAAAGAGGTATAAGCTCTTTGGATATCTTCAAAGTTAAGTAAAAATAACAAACTTATTTGATAGGAAGCTCTTTCACTATACAGTTACCTCAGGTTTGATCAAATTAAGACTATTTATAATCTTAGTAAAACTGGTTTTCCAATTTTTATTTTCAAGTTTATATTCAATTAATCTAATCTGACTGTAATCTATATACAGTACTTACAGCAGGGTCTTGATCATTAGCAACAACGGTAATAATATTGCTAAAAACTGCGACGTTTTCTGATACAGTTGTATCAAGAGGAGATGTCCTGTCTATAACTGGTGCATTATTACGTAATACAGTGATTGTAACAGTGGAGGTAGCACTATTTGGGTTAGTACCAGAATCTGTAGCCACGACAGTTAACTGAAAAGATTAAAAAAATAATGAGTGTTCTTTAATCATTTTCTGAATTGTCTTACTCCTTAAAGATAACTAGTGTGACCCCCGAAGAATCTTTCAGAGTTATTAATCCCATGGTTCTCCTTTATCAGAAGTGCACCTTCATGTCTGAAAAGGAAAGTGGATGTTCAGGACAAAATTGATTTAACAATATGATAATTTCAAAAGTTGTCAAGATTTAAAACGCCAATTATTAAAGACTTTAATATCATATGAATAAAATTTCAATATAATCAATCATTTTTTTTTTCGTTTGGAAATGATGATCTTATAAAATATTGTTTAATAATAAACTGATCAAGGAAGCAGCCATTATTTTAGACTTCGAATACTGTGTATTGGTACTTACTACATATTGACCAGGTTTAGCTGAATCACCAGACGGCCTCTGTTTTACTGATATCAAACCAGTTAAAGGATCGATTTGGAAATAATCCAGAGCACTTCGACTTGGATCAAACGAATAAATAACCGATTTCTCTGGTGCCTGTAATTTACAATAAAACATATTATACATTACAGTTAGTTGTACCTGAATATCGAATTGAAAAGCAAAATGGATTATACGACAGAGAGAAATGGGGTTTAACTTCCAATCTAGACAAACTAGGTCTTTTCTGGACTAGCACATGGTTCAATTTGCTTGCGTTTAGGGTCTATAGCAGTGGGATGAAACCAAAAGACCCAGAGAAAACCCACGAGGTTGCACAGGTGACCCTACTCCTTGTCACGTACAACCAGCAGGGAATTGAAACCACGCCCGTTGACTCAATGACAGACCTTATTATGCAGTGCGCACATACTAACCATTCGGCCCCCACCCCCCACCAGTGAAATATCTTACATCAATATCATAATTTACAGGGGCGGATCCAGGATTTTCAGAAAGAGGGGGCGTGCTGCACCAGCTTGGGAGTGCGAAGCCCGGGACCGTGATTTTTGAGTGTAAAAATGCCCACAAGGACTAATTTCGTACTAGTACTGTAAATTACGATTTCCAACCTAAACTATTTTCGTTCTCCTTTCTCGCGAGAATATATGGAGCTAAAAATTGTTCGACACCTCAAAAAATAGAGGGGGCGTGCGCCGGGTGCGCCCCCCACTGGATCCGCGCCTGATTTACCAAAGTTAGTTCACATTCATAAACGTGAAATGAAATGAAATGTGGTTATATGGCACTTCGGCACCAACCGGGCTATATTGCGCCAAACCTACAATGATTTATGCGAGACAAGTTAAATAAATATCACAGAAAAAGTTTTATATGCATAAATAAAAGCAATATCACAGTAAATAAGATAAAAAATCAAATAAATCTTTTATGCATATAAATATTTAAATCATAAACGTGATAATAAAATTATAATCTGCTGTTCAAATTCAGAACTTGTTATCAGAGATTGTATATACCACACATTCAATGCCTTCAACTCAAGATATCTAAAATGGATTTCATTTAAACTCTATAAAGTTTAAATATCATTTTCTTATCTTTAAAAATGATAAAACAGATGTGTGATGAATACTATGTTTCTACTCACAAATAAATCATCATCGGTAGCTGTAACAGTGATGACGGAGGTTCCTGGTCCATCGTAATCATTGATAGTTGCAGTATACGGTGACCTGGTGAAAACTGGTGATTTCTCGTTCCTGTTAACATTGACGACAACTGAAGTAGTAGCTATTTCATTTGGTCTGGCAGTATCAAACACTTCAACCAACATCTGTAAAACAAACATGCAATTATTACCTCAGACATTTAATTCATTTGAAGATAGCTAACAAAGTAAAAATTGACATTCGTCTGTCCCACACAGCATTAACAATACTTAGGGAGAGAGAGAAATAGAATTTAATGTCCACTCGACACAAACTAGGTCATTTCGGGACTAACATATGATTTAATTTTATTTCAAAAATTTTCTATCGTTGGGGTCCCTATCAGTGGGAGGAAACCGGAGGACAAAAAGCAATATTTAGTATATATAGGAATCTAATATCTTCTAATTAAAATCAGTTATGTACAAACATTTAATTTTTTTTCATTTTCTCACTACTAGGTACATTAGAATTGATATCTGATACATTTTCTTTGAAAACAGTGTTCCAATCACTGATCAGTCAGATTGCCTCTTTTTGTATCCCTGACTCTGTTTTGTCGTGAATTCTGGTTATTTTAAACCACAAATAATAATGTATCTGATGGGTTTGAAGTTAAAGGGCATACAGCATTGAAACCTTAAAATAAACAAAATATGGTTTTCTTTGTTCACCAATTGTTCTCATTACAAATGGGTGTCGAGACCATATCTCCTATATCAACACTAACAATAACTACCATATATATAAGATAAGTATTTGACTGTACTTACTGTGTATGTTACAAACTGTTGGGTATTTAACCGCAGTGGTTGTCTAGTTGTAATTTGACCAGTTTGTGGATTTATTTGGAAATATGTGTCAGCTTGACCAAATCCAACAAGACGATATTGTAGAGTTCCCTAGAAACAAAAAATAGGATGAGAAATACATTAGAAATCGAACAGTTGGATAGAACAATCTACTGTAACTTATTAACTCTTCCACTGCCAAGTGAATTTAATTGCTGGTCTCAAGTAAATTCAAGGTTGAATCTTGTTTAAATAAATAAGAAATCTTGTAACTTTTATATCTAAAAATATTCTTATTTGTTTTATTTAAAACACAGCATATAACGATTTGGTCACCTTTTAAGTCTGATGCTGTGAGCCACACACAGTAGTAAAATAGCTAATATTGTATTTGTAAATTAGTGCAAGAATTAACCAATAACTAAATTTAATTTAACACTATTATATAGTAATAACATTATATCAATTTTACCTGCAAATCTGGATCTCGAGCTTCAGCTCTTACAGTTGCTACGTTTGCATTAGTTGATATAGGTAATGTCTGAGAGTAAGGTGTTCCAATAAATCTTGGTGGTCCACTATTATGGCTAACATTGATAGTAACAACTGCTGTATCCTTCTTTTCTGGTGTTCTATCATCAGTAACTTCTACATTAAACTATAATAAACATTAATACAATAGTCTGCTTAAAACACACATCCTCATCTACGTTTATACACTCACAATAGGGATTATATCCTACCATTTCTCAATGAGAGGAATATATCACAAAAAATAAAAACATTATCATCCTAAAATATCATAAAGAATTGCACAGACAGAAACAGAATGAATTAGATAATCTTAGTGGATATCTTGGATATCTTATAAATACAATTTTACTTACCTGGAAGCGAGTGGCGGTGGTTTCTGTCAAATCTTTAGCTACAACAATTTCTCCAGTATTAGGATTGAGATAGAAGAATTCTTTATCAGTATCTGTACCTAGATGTGTATATCTTAATCTATCCTAAATAAACAAATAAAATGTTCAAATATTATAATTGTTACAGTAATTTGACATAAATATTTACACATTTCTGACTTTAATTTCCACCTATGCAAACATTTTATTTCGACTTTAAAAGTGAAAATGAAATAACCACTTTGATTCATGAACCCGAGTTGACTACAGTCAAGCACAGTTTGACGTTCTGTTGGCGAACGTATGGATGCTTTAAATAAATCAATCAAGTAGGCTAGTGGTAGGAAATGATTACTGACGAATTAAAAACAATCTTGCCAAATCAGTTTCCAACAACAATCACATTTAATCCAGACATATCATTTCAGCTAAAATCTGTTAACTTATATAACCAGTGCATTCTCTCATATTATATTATAAAGTACAATCTATATATCATAACATACCCCATCTGAATCTGCTGCTGCTACTGCAAGAACCAAATTTCCTGGAGGACGAGTATCTGGGATACTCGCACTATATGGTGTGCCTTGGAATACAGGTGCTCCTTCGTTTCTTTCAACATTGATGGTAACAACACCTTGTTGTTTGTTATTAGGCCAGGCATCATCATAAATCTGAACTCGACACTACAACAAAATCTCTCTTTTATTTACCGTTAATAACACAATGATAGGCGCATATACCACCCCTCCCACCCTGCTCGTGCATAGCATATATTTTCTCTCCGACATTAATTGAAATAACATCATCCAAACAAATGGTTGAAACATTGCAACTGTTTTGGTCTCATTCCACTCTTAATCCTATATATACGTATGCACCTGAATGAGCAGAAATATTGTCTAAGAGCGTCTGATTTTATAAAATTCTTGGGTAATCCCCTGGACCTCATGCCACTTGGACCCCCAGATGTTCAAATTCCTGAACAAGGTTCAAAATATTACAGATGATACTTTAAATCATGTTAGTATTTTCACTTGAGAATTAAGTAAGTCATTCATTAATATGAGAGTAAATCTGTCAAATCAACTCTCTCCAACAGTTGATATCTGATACTAAAAAATGAAGAATAAATGTTTTGATTATTATTACTTACAGTATAAGATAAAGTCTGAAGACTGTCAGATTTAGGACTGTTCCTTACACTAATCACACCTGAATTTCTATCTATTTGGAAGAATGTTTGACATGGGAAATCTCCAACAAGTTCATATACCAAATTACCCTGAAAGAAAATAAAATAAATACATTGTCTTACTTATAAATCATTTTTATTAATGCATTATATATTAATCATTCTCAACTGTCATTGGTTTTTAAAACAAAAATATTAGTTCCCTTTCAATAATTATATTAATGTATTGTGTAACCTTTTGCATTTTAGTCATTTAAGGGCTTAAAACTCTAAAGTTAAATCAGAAATAGACAGTTTTACCAAAAACTATATTGGTCTAAAATTTATTCAAATTGACCTATCTAATCACAATAATGGCCAACGAATCTACTGATTTCCCCATACCATCTTTATTGTTATTAAACAATTTCAAATAGTATCTAACCTTGGTTGTTGTTGACCACCTAAATTAGTACTTAAAAATTTTGTTACATTTAAATATGGAAAACGATTATCAGTCTTCTGGCTCAGGAAGTGTTGGTTTCCCCACTGTACAGTTTGTATGCATTTGTACACATGTTCTTACAGTCTTATGTATAATATGTAATTGCAAATTATTATTTATTAAATTCAAATAAAAAAATTAAAATTTACCTTTAAATCTCCATCAGTACCACGGACAGTGTAAACATTACTATTGGGTACAACTGATTCTTTTATATCCACAGTGACTGGCAAATCATTGAAAGATGGATTAGAGTTATCACGAGATACACGAACCGTTACAACACCAGTACCAACTTTAGGTGGACTTCCATCGTCAGTAGCAACTATATTTATCTAAATTAAATATCATATGTCAGTAAAGTATTCAATCTAAATAAAACATCATATATCATTATCATACCAATACCAAAGTATCAAATCTAAATTAACATCATTATATCATTATCGTACCAATACCAAAGTATTAAATTTAACATCATATATCAACTACACCAGTAAAGTATTAAATTTAACATCATATATCATTACTGCACTAGTAAAGTATTAAATCCTCAAGAATAACAATATTATTCATCAGACTGACAATTCTCCATTTCTGTTCCAATATGTGGCACTCTAGCACTCATGCATTTTAGCAATTTTAATAGGACTAGCAAAAAACAAAAAGACTTACTGTATATTCTAGAGTATTATCAGGGTCTTGAGATAATGGTTTCCTCAAAGATATCAAACAAGTTGTTGGATTAATGGCAAAGAATTCCTGGCTTTTAGGAGATCCACTAATTGAGCATGTAACAGTCCTCTGATAAAAAGAATGGAAAATATTTTAATTATCTGTCAAAAATAAAGTGTCATTTTATTGGACTTATGACAAAGGGTAACTGAACATGTCCAGAAAGTACAGGACATATTACTGTTAATAATAATACCAATTTCCATAGAAATTAATACTTGTACACATGCCTAAAACCCTTTATCCTTTATATCCATATTACAATAAAATGTCTGTCTAGAGTAAAATACAAGATGTACTCACGCTATCAGGATCTGTCACATTAACTTTATAAAACCAGAAGTTAGGGTTAGTAGCTTCTGGCAGGTCAATAACAGCAGTAGGTGGAGTAATAATAGGTCCATCTCGGTTTCTACCAACCGTTATCTCAACTGTTGAAGTTGCTGATAAACCTGGTTTACCTGTATCCGTGGCAACAACAACCAACTATAAAAACACAAAACAATATATCTTTAAAACATATGAAAGTTAGCAAATACAGGTTTTGTATTTTAACTATTATACATTGTGATGTTCGTCACAATAGCTCATATAGAAACAATTTCAAATTAACTTTATTTTAATACTAAATTAAATAACATCTTTATATATTCATTTACTTACTTGATACTTTTCTAATCTTAAAGGATCTTCTCCAAGATTACGGGAAATTGTTATTCGACCTGTAGAATTATTGATTTCAAAAAAGCTAGGAGCTGGATAAGTGCCAATAATCTCGTAATTTATTCGTCCCTGAAAGATACAGACCAATAAATCATAAAATTATACCATACAGTTACTATAAGGACACTAGAATTAATACACTTGAATAAAAACAGAACATGTGTCTGTATTGTTTTATTGAATGGTTAGATCAGGTTTGTCAATCAATGGTTATTGTTGTTTGTAACAGTAAATGCTGAGATTTTTCTTTATTGACCAGGGAAATTATGTTTTATGCCGTGATGAATATAAATGCAACAGATGTTGGATGTTCACTAATCAGTGTCCATCTAAGGTACAGCTGAGGATTCCGATTACTTTTTCTACTACAAGTTCACAACACATGTCCATAATTTGTACAATGTATTGAACATTACTCGCTATTCATTAAGGGAGGTAACATTGACTACTTCTAATAAATGCAGCATTAATGGGTGTCCTCGCTACAGATTAAGGGCCATAATTTATAGGTGACACCATAGAGGATGCAGTCCCATGAGACTTCATTGTTTACCTTACGTCTGGTGGGAATTCCTTCAGCGAGAACACCCATTCCAAACAAAGCAGATAAATGAGAAATGAGAAAAAGAATATATATGAATAACTTACAATGAGTGGTGTCTTTGTAGCTAGGACTGTTGTAATTAATGTTCCTACTGGATTACTTTCTTGTGTTGAACCAGTATAAGTAGTTAGTGAGAACGATGGTGCGGGTTGTCTTTCCACATTGATTTGGACTGGTGTTTGTACAACTTTAGGTGTAGGATAACCATTATCAGTAACACTTACAGTACACTGAAAATACAATAAATACAGAATTCCTACATCATTGACATATGGTAATCGGGGTTGCATTATTTCTGTTACATATTTTTCAAAATCATTTTAAGTGAAGCCTGTACCAGCGCAGTGGACGCTTACGGCTGGCCCTCGGATCCATTCACTTGATTTGATATTACTATTAGTGTAAATCTATATTTTACTCTTACTTTGAATATTTGCACTATATTTGTATTTTGAACATTTGTGATCTTTTATTTCATGCATTCAAGTTTTTACCATTTGTTTATTGTAAAGCATTTTTGACTACTCTTTGTCTGGAAATGGTGCTATATATAACAATTCTTAATAATAATAATATTAATGTATGTGGGAGATTCATGACACTAGGTCAAATAGCAGGCTACATCGGGCCAATGGTAGGTTAAAATACCTGATACACATGTGTAAAGAGAAAACAAAGCCTTGTTTATCAAATTGTGATTATTCTATTGTGTTTCTGACCTGAGGGAAAGGTAAATGCTATTTTTTGCTTCCAAGATATATCTGCAATCAAAGTTCTTTCCATCGCATGGCTTCTCAAGGTTTGTTAATTTCACAAATAGTCAACGAACATCTCAATATTAATGGAAATGTCCTTAATTACTATTTTCAGTAACCGACAGTATAGATAAATATACTTACATCGTAAACAGTACCAGTAAAAGTTCGCAGATCTTTAGTAACATACATAATTCCAGTATCTGATGCTATATAGAATATATCTCTACAGCCATTTGAATCAACCAGTGAGTAAGTTAATTTGTCCTAAAAAAATAATACAAAAATACATTAAAGTTAATCGATCCTAATAAAATATTCCAACATTTCACCAACAAAGTAATGCAACAATACATTCTTAAAAAAAATAATCCAACAAAAGATCAAAGTTAATTCATCCTTGAAAAAAGAAAATCAAATAGATCATACCCTAAAAATATAATCCAACAATACATCAAAGTTAATCTATCCTAAAAATCTTAACCCAACAATACATCGAAGTTAATTCATCCCAAAAATCTTAACCCAACAATACATCAAAGTTAAATTATCCTAAAAATATTAACCCAACAATACATCAAAATTAATTTATCCTAAAAATATTAACCAAACAACATTCAAATATGCTAATCATACCAAAATTATATATATTTAAAAAAACAAACATCTGTCTAAAAGTAAAAGAGATGTATTACCCCATCATTATCTGTTGCATTTATCTGTATAACTGGGTTGTTAGCTTGATGATCATCACCAATATTGGCTATGTAGGGTTGACCAGAAAACACTGGTGAGAAGAAATTTCTGTTCATGTTGATGATAAGTTCGGATTGACTGGTAAATTGTGGATAGTTGATATCATAGGCTTCAACTCGTAACTGAAAATAAAACCCATGACATTTTGATATCTCGGTAATTGAATCTATCACAAGCAAAATGTTAATACACCAACCATTTCAACAAACCTCTAATTTGATAAAAACAACAATTCAAAAGATGGCCTAGCATATTTATATTACCGATATTAGCTTGATCAAAAATATGACATGTTTCCCACATCGATACATTAATATACATAACATATACACATAAGTGTACTTTTTAAGAATAAAATTCACTATTTCCTGAAATTGAAATATAAACTTACCGTATATGTCAATTCTTTTCCCAGACGCAAATCCCTAGTATTAGTTATTTTACCAGTTATTGGATCAATAGCAAAGTAAATTGGGGCTGTGTCCAATCCTACAATTCTGTAGCGTACATCACCCTATAGAAATAGATTCATATTACGTCATTGCAATAAAATTAAAACCAAATATTTTCTACGAGTCTTATAATCAGTGTTTGTAGAATATATTGATTGACTACCACAGTTTCTGAAAATTACTATTTTGTCGTCTGTGACTCAGCCATTTTAAAAACTTCCATGTTTTCTTCTCAGATGTTTTTGTCTTAACAAATGGCGTTCTAAACCATAGAGTACACAACGTTGTGTACTGATATCAAAATGTCTTAAATATCCCATCTCTTCACAGTATTTCAATATTGATTGAAATGGACCAATATTGAAATGTAATTCGTATTTTTATACTAATATTATTAACAACATTGAGTTATAGAGGTTTAATTAGCCGTTTTTCATAAAATGGCATTTGATTACACCTGATGTTTGTTTACTACAAGCCAATACTACATAAAATTATTTACCTGAGCTCCTGTTTTTGTGGCCGTCAAATCAAAGAAGTTGGTACCAATAGGAACATCTTCACGTAGATTTGTTCTTTGAGGTGTTGGTAAGTTAAAGGTTGGAGGTACAATCTTGTCTATGTTGATGTTAATGATAGCGGTATCTTGTTTAGATGGCCGACCACTGTCAGTAACAACAGCTTCCAACTATAACATATAAAACATTGTAGTCAATCAGTTGCCCTCATCATCATCATCCCCCCCCCCAATTCATCAAGTCAATTTAAAGACCATTCTCCTACACTATAGGTGTACAAATGATTCTAAAATACATTTTAGGTAAATGATAAATTTGACGGACATAAAGTTTCTAACTTACAGAGATAGTATTTCTATTGATGCCAAGTACAGGTTGTTTAAGGTAGATGCTTCCAGTCTGTGGATCAATGTAGAAATAATTTAATCCATCTCCACCATTGATATCTCGGACCAAAGAATAGGTGATACTATCCTGAAATATATAATTAACATACAAACTTTACATTTCTTTTTATCAGAGAGAGAGAGAGAGAGATGGGATTTAATGTTCACTCGACACAAACTATGTCATTCATTTCGGGACAAACAAATTGTTCAATTTTATTTGAATAATTTGTGGGAGGACCCGAAGAAAAGCCAGAAGGTTGGACATAAACATGCAGGGAATCGAAACCCCCTTACTTGACTCAATGACAGACCTTGTGATCTAACACACTCATGTTAATCATTTTACATGGTTTCCCACTAAGGGGGCATAAGTCAGGCTTATCGACAGGGTTTATCCTCTTGTAAACACAATGCTTCAAAAATTTAAAAAAAAAATCTGTTAAAAAGTCTTATGGCTGGCGTATAAAAATTCAGTGTATAAAATAAAACTGTGTATAAATATATATAAGTACCCCATCATTATCTGTGGCTGTTATATTTTCAACTGGTACAGTAAATGGATGAGTTTCCAGTATTCTGGGATTATAGGTCTTAGGATTAAATGCTGGTGTAAATTCATTACGAAGAACATTAATAGTACAAATAATTTCAGCTGTTCTATCAGGTACATTACTGCTGTAGGCTATCACACGTAACTGTAATAATAAAAACAATAATATAAAAGATAGTTATTAATGAATTAAGAGACTATCACGCGATAGCAAATATTCTATAAAATTTCATGAGATCTTTAAATTATCAGAAATGGGGTTTAACGTCCTACTGTTCTGCTCCAAACCAGGGCTAATGAAGATGGACATAAAATGATCAAAAAAGCTTATAATGGCAATACAGATAATAGCAAGATCTGTATGAGTACTTACGAGATATTGTGATCTAGCTAGTCCATCGTTTTTCAAATCATCCTTGACGAAGATTTCACCTGTGGAATTATTAATATCAAAGAAACTCTGAGCTGGATAAATTCCTGTTATTCCATACACAATTGCACCCTGTAAGAGTAAAAAGTAACATATACTTAGAATTGTACATCATCATCATTATCAGCTAAAATACAAAATCTGAACTGAACAAAACAACTATCATTGGTTTAAAAGGAAATGAGATTTTCTAAAAATTTATGAATGGCAATCTACATACTATTGAATAACCATTTAGTTTTTAATTATCAAATATGTGTCCGTCATAATTTTAAGATTTTTACCTGGTTGTCATCATCTGTAGCAGCAACTGTAGTAAAAATTGATCCAACACTTCTCTTCTCTACAATAGATGGTTGACAGCTTCCACTAGTAAATCGTGGTGGAGTTTGATCTTTAGTTATAGTAACTATCAAGTTAACACTACCAGTTTGTGTTAACAATGGTCTATCTGTGGCTTCGATATTCACCTACAAATTAAAATAAAACATCAATAGCAAAACGTCTTTGGGTTAACAGGTAATTAAAATATTAATGAATCCACTTTTTTGTAGAAACTTTTTTGAAATTTGTAATAATGAAACTTGTTAATTGACCACACTATATTAAATTCAATGCTATTTCATTTTCACTTCCATCAGACCATTAAAATACATGTTCTTGCTTCGATGTACAGAATACTTGTGTAACGCTTTACCATTACAACTAGATCTACAGCTGCGCTCACAGACACACATCTCATTACTATTCATATATTCAATTATCAGGAATATTCATGTCAACAAAACTGACTTACAGTGAATTGGTTTTGGGCTATGTTAAAGACAGATTTCTTTAAGAAAACTTGGCCTGTGGATGGATCTATGTAGAAATATTGCGGAGCATCACCAGAACCAGTAATTCTATAGGTTAATGAATCCTGAAATAAAACAGTTGTATATCTCATTAAGTATTTTAGTTTATCTTTTAATTTTATAATTTTAACATCATTCTTCATCTTTTATATGATTAAATACAAACCTGCATGATTATTTAATGCATGGATTATGCAGAATAAAATCAATATGTAGTTCCACCATTTTAGATATAGAATACACTATGATGGTTCCTATTTTGAAGCTGATATTTTAATAAGACATTGAACTTACTCCATCCGTGTCAGTAGCTTGGACATTTTTAACCAAAAATCCAAGTGGACTTCTTTCATCTATTGTAGCACGGTATGGTGATTCTCCAAATGTTGGTACTCCAGGATTAATTCCAATCGTGATTGGAATATTATAGAATGTTTTCTTTGTTGGTACTGCAGAATCATAGGCTGCAATTCGTAACTGCAAAAACCAAAACCAACAATATTAGAAATGAAACAGATTATTATTAAGGCTGAAATATAAATTCGGTGTCGGTAGAAGAGGATTTATTAATACATCGTTTTGATCCTTGTTAAACCTTCATGGTTGTGTCAAATGACACAATATCTAACTTTAAATGTAGGTTACTAATGTGTATAATTTGACAGTACACTAACATAAAACTTAGACTAAAGGAAATTAAGTTTTAGTTCTTGTTGATCAATGAATTGAGCTACTTGATCCTTGTGAACAAGGCTTTATTTTAAAACATAAAAAGCTGAACTAAGAGCGTTTGAAAGGAGCAACCAAGCTTTATCTCGGTTTAAACGCATTTTTTTTTCTTCCTTAGATATAAAAAAATTAAAATATAAATAAATAGGTGTTCCCTATCAACAAAAAATAAAATTGATTTAGCCTGTTTTGGTTTATATCATAAATTGATTCAGCCTTTCTTGGTTTATATGATGAGAAACTTACCACCATGCTTCGTTGTCCTGCTTGTCTCACATTTCCTCTGACAGTGATGGCACCAGTACTTGGATCGACAGTAAAGAAACTTGGAGCTGGGGTATTACCAACAACTTCATAAACTATACTTCCCTGTTTACAAAGAAAAAAGAAGACGATTCTAACACATGTATCATATCTACATTTCTAAAAATAATAGTATGTCTAATAATTGTTGGAATTACTTTTTATAACTAACTAAAATCTTTACATGACAAGCCTGTAATCCATTGTGTATACCATCGGATAGCTGGGATTAAAACATTCACAACATTTAAAAATTAGAGATAAAATGGAAAATCAAGGTTAAGTCTCGGTTATCAAGTACCTTTGCTAGGACAATGAACATCAACGCTATATTTTCAAACACAAATGTATCTTTAAGATTAGAGTTTATATAATTACCAATAAATCAGTATCATTGGCTAGAACTGTTCCTACTGAATTTCCATTTACCAGACTTTCATTTAAATTGAAACCATTCATGGTTACAAAGGTTGGGGCCTGATCAGGTGTAACAGTAATAACAACAGGGGCTGTAACTCTATTGAAGGGAAATCTCTGGTCAGTAGCTACAACATTAAACTGAAATAAACAATACCAACTAATATGTTAGATTTGTGACACAATATCAATATTTACTAATACAAATAAAATGAGGTTTACAACCTTCTGTTCAACTCCGACTGGGCTGGTGAAGATGGGCATACCCATACAGTGTGCTACGAGGGAAATCTTGCCAGGGTAGCGTTGCTACAGACTACTCTTATATCAAATTCTAACTGCTAAGAGGTCTTTTATGTGCATGCCAAAATGTGTACTCTTGTCCATGGTTTTTCATCCAACCCAAGAGAGAGAGAAATGGGGTTTAACGTCCACTCAACACAAACTAGGTCATTTCGGGATTAACATATGGTTTAATTTTATTTCAATAATTCGCTTGCGCGTAGGGGTCTTTAGCCGTAGGAGGAAACCGGAATGCCCGGAGGAAACCCACGAGGTTGAGAAGGCGCCCCTATCTCCATGCCACATACGCTCACACCCCAGGGCTCGAAACCACAGCCACTAGGCCATCCCAACCCCCCTTATCGAACCCAAACAACTATACATCTATCTTTGCCAGACCCTGACAAGAGGAAACCATGCCAGTAAATTTTGACGAACTTTCTCGGCCAACAAAGTATATGTGTAATAATGTAACTAGATTACAATAAAAACAACTTCTCCACAAACTGTATGCGTTTTACTTCCGTGCATTTTTCCAGTTTATCATTGACAATAACATTTGAAAACAAAAAATGGACCTACTCTATATTCATTTTGAACATTTGCATTAAATGTCTTTTTATGGTAAATAATACCAGACACGGGATCAATATAGAAAAATTCATTATCATCAGGTCCACCATCTAAACTGTAGCGCACTGCATCCTGAAAATATCCATTATACATTCTATTAACACTTTAGTTTGGAGATAAATAATTTATTTCAGATTGTCAGTCAGCAAGATTGTGACTTGACAGCATTGACATAAAATCGAATCCTGTTTTTCCAGTGGTGATTATAGTTAGAAATACTATTATATTCAGTTGTAGAATAACCCATCTGGTTTACTTGATTGTATCTTTCAAGGAAATGACAACTGTTGGGCCAGGAACTGATGCCCAAGTGCTACTCATCTTTTTCTTGTTAAGGGGGGAACAAGACTCTTCGTAAAAAGCCTAAGGCTCTGCCACTTGAAGTAAATTGGACAATGATTTGCTGACTCTGATATTTGATACAGTCAAAATTCCAAGATGGCAGCAATGGTGTCATTCTCGGTTCCCGGTCAATAGAAAGGTTGTACTTGTTAATTTGCATGAGATATATTATTTCATGGTAAAACAATAGACATATATTATACGTTAATATTTATATTTACCCCATCACTATCAACTGCTGCAACTGTTATTACTGAATTACCAACTGGAAGATATTCATATACTGGTGTAGAATATGATGGTCTGTCAAATACTGGACGACCTTGATTACGTGTTACAACAATAGTTACATTGATATAACCAAAATTATTGGGGAATTCTGTGTCGTAGGCAGCTACTCTTAACTGTTAAAAAACAAAGACACATACATTCATTTTAATAAATCTAACATTAAGCAGTGTAATCAACTTTAAGTTGAATAAACAGTTTCTTGTTATTAAACGAAAGTCTAGCCCTTTCTATTAGAGTTTCCTGAGGTTCTTATTTTATTAGTTTCGACTAGAATCACAAGAGATAGGACCTTGAATTTCACAACATGAAGATAGATGTTCAATATTATATACAACACTTACATCAAATCGTTCTATAGTTGTATCTAAGAGTGGTGATTTGACAAATATATTTCCTGTCACATCATTTACTCCAAAGTAAGCCATGGCCAGACCGTTTCCAACAGCTCTGTATCGGATTTCACCCTACAAAAATACAATGTTAAAAATTACAATCAAAGAATCAAAATTATGGTTTGGCTTCCAGTCAAAAATAGAAATGATTTTAAAATTCTATGCTTGATTTATTAACGGAACAGGTCCTCGTTTATCTTAGTAGTATGCAAAGAGATTAGAGACAACAAATTTGCATATTGCAAAATGAATTTCTATTAACGGTTCCTTTTTATACACTTAAATCATAGGATACAGAGGTCTCTTCCTAAACATTACCAGACCTATACTTTGCAATCTTTCTTTTTGGAATATTGGAGATGCATGACTGTTAGTCAGGAACATCACAATTGGCATCGATTGAAGTGGAATTCAGTTCCATCACATATAAGTCTTTCTAGCAGAACACTGATTATAGAAAGTTAGTTAGATTGCTTTGTATTTTAACTGTATCTTTGTGCGTATCCATCACTGGCAAGGGACAATGTACAGTGGCATGCATATAGAGCCTGTGACAGTTGGATTCCATATAAGAATGCCGCCGTCCAAGCAAAATTTCCCACATAGCACATTGCATTCTTGTCTTCGCTAGCCGAGTCTGAGCTGAACAATAAGACAATAAAGCCCATCTTATATGGTTTTATTTAACATACCTTTCTATCATTATCAGTAGCTATTATTTGTCGAATATTTGTATTAACAGACGTAGTGTCAGGGATTGTCACGGTGATTTCTGACGGTGAAAAGAATGGGCTTCCACCATCACGTTGTATGGTGATGGATACTGTAGCTTGATTACTTTTTTGTGGAGATCTGTTATCATAAGCTATCACGTTGAACTGCAAATGTCAAAAGCAATAAATCACATCACATTCTTTTAATATATAAAACACTATTAAATCAACACTGATCCATTTTATCATAAAAACAAGAAAAAAAACAAAATAAAACTGAATGACTACTTACAAGATAATTGTTTTGGGGAGCTTTGGTCAGATCATCACGGACATAAACTACACCTGTCAGACCATCGATGAGGAAATATTTCTGAGCTTCTGTACCACTTGCATCATTACTGATATAAAATTGCACAGTATCCTGTAAAAGTCAACAATTGTTAATATCACAGAGACATACATCAAATAGAATATGGCAGTCAAATATGTAGGCCTATACAATATATAGATATGATTTATAATACACTTTATCCACAATGCACAAAGGTTGTGCATAAAAGTTTGATACAATTACTATCACAGTCTCTAGGATACCTGTAAAGCCTCCTTTTCCCCCCCAAACTGTGCTGCCCAAAGAGTCTAGAATTTTTTTGGGTGAAACTGTATAAACAATCCTACCAGTAACTATTGACAACTGTAGATTGGAATACAGGGATGATGTATCGTATTCAAGGATAAAAAAAACTAAACTTGACGCCAAATCATGTGGTACTCACCCTATCGGCATCAGTTGCAGCAACTCTCAATATACTTCTCGTAATTGCATAAGTTTCAGGAATGCTTTGAGAGTAACTAGACGGTCCGAAAACTGGGCCATTAGGATTTCTATTGATTGTGATGGTGACTGTTTCTGTAGCTCTTAGATTTGGGTTGTTGTTATCGTAAGCATCAACACGTAACTAAAAGAGAAAAAATATGAAGGTCATTATCTATATACTGACAATGTTGAATCTTAATCTTACTATAATAGTAAATGCATTTGTTAGTCACAACATGATCGTGTTTCTGTTGAGTGGATGTAAAACCCGGTTTCTCTCTATTTCAGATCAAAAAAATACTGTAATTGCCAGTGAGTAGAGATATAACTGTGAAACAGATAAGTACATTCTGTCGATAAGATACTACAGTTATCTTTTACACTTTATAAATAAATGTATAAATCAAATAATTAACTCATGCTTACCACATACGTTACACCGTTGTTTGGGTCTGTTGATAAGTTTCGTGTAACAGTAATATCTCCAGATATTGGATCTACCCTGAAGAAATTTGTTGCAGGTTCAAAGCCAATGACTTCAAATCGAATTTCACCCTGTATAATAAAACAGTTAGTAATAAATCTTCATATAAATAAAGAGGTACTGACTTGTAATTTGTCACATGTAATTCTTAAAGACTTTATGCATGACATCAGAATCCCTTGCAAACTAAAATATTGTTAACATTGAATCTCTAATAGGAATATCAGTTACAAAATGGTTTAATTCTGTTCAGTATTTACAAAGATATGACGAATTGAAAATTCCATGGTTATATGTTGCTTCCTAATATGTAACAAGGCGGCCACCATCTTTATTTGTTGTGAACCAAATTGACGGGTCTGTTTTCAATCTGATTGTTTAGTTCGACCCAGAAGGTTATCTAGCATTGGTATTTTGATCTTGTCTTCCAAATGAAATGTTTTATAATCAACAGTAGTGAGGATTAAGCGATGAAAAAATTAGACATTTTCCAAAATTAAAAATCAGACATAGTTAATTTATGAGTATTATTACCACTTATGACTGATGGAACGTCTTTACAGAATAAATATGAAAAGTTACCTTCAAGTCGTCATCGGTAGCTGTAAGTTTAAAGATAGATGAACTGACAGCCTGCGTGTATGGTATTGTTCGAGTGAAGGCAGGATTGGTGAATCTTGGTCGTATATCTGATGGTATACGGTTTATATTGATGGTAACACCAATGTTACTTGACTTGTCTCTATTAGTGTAGGCTTGTACAGTAAACTGTGAAAAACAGATAAAACGTTAGTCATTTGATTATAAAGGTTCTAAAAATAAGGCCACACCAACGTTAATTTCTGTTGTTGGGGAACATATAATACAAATTCTGCCTCCATTTTGTCACAAAAAAAAACTAATTTAAAAGAATAAGAATTTAGTAGCTCTTTTCAAAAACTTTTAGTTCTATATGTAAATTTCAAAATTTTAACAAAACATCAAGATCCCAAAGGATTAGAAATCAAATTGGTTTGGTCTATGGTATTTCAGTGGTTCTTTGGGTAGACAGAGAGACATAAGTTAACTTACTGAATATGTATTACTAGGAGCGCCAGTAAGAACTGCTCTAGTTTTCATCAGACCGGTATCTGGATCAAGATAGAAATAGTTGTTTCCACCAGCTGGTTGCGAGTTGGTAATACGATATTTGACCACATCCTGTAATAATTTTCCATTGCATTTATACAAACAAAATTAAGGAAAGATTAATAATAGAATCTATTACTGTACAGAGAATACTGCGAAGGACAACAACTAAGGGTTGGGGAGTAAGAATTAGGCTGCAAGGATGGTAGGCTCAGTTGCCTCTAAAGAAGATAATTATCTCACATAGTTTGTCGTCCATTTTTAGTCTTTGATGAAATGGTAGATGGCCACACGCTAAATTTGTATATATGTAGGCTAGAAACATCAAGATATACTATAGAAAGCATCAGTCACAGTGTATTTTTTAAAAATATTTAGAATATTATCATAAACTTACCCCATCGGCATCGGCAGCTGTTATATTCAGAAGTTCAGTATCAATATTAGCTGATTCAATGATACTTGTCACATAGCTTGTGTCAAGGAAAACAGGAGCATTAGGATCACGTGTGACGTAAACTATGGCACTTGTTTCAGCTTTTCTGTTGGGATAAACACTATCATATGCTTCTAGGAGCAGCTAAAATAAAAGTACAAGACATTTTTATCATCTAAAGTTATTAAGATTTTATGTAGGTGATCAATTGACAAAAATGAAACCTTGAAAATCCCCAAATCACCTTACTAAATTGCCATTCAAAAAGAAAATATCTTTTTCTACATAGTTGTATTTTTAAAAAAATTGTTATTGTATACATGTGTATCATAATCGAACAGGAGGATGATGTATACAGTCGGAGAGTTAATGAAAACAATTATGTACTTACCGTGTATGATCCTAGTTGACCAGGCTCATTTCTAACTGAATTTATCATTGTTATAACACCAGTGGCATTATCGATGGCAAAATACTGATCACCTGGATAGTTACCAACTATTTTATATACCATTGGGCCCTAAAAAAATAACAAAACAATGTTATTTATATTATATAACTGCTAATTGTGTTCAGATTTTAGGTTTATATACATGTACAGGTATCATTTATACATTAATAAGAACCAGAGATGATTTATTGGTATACACGATGTCATTGTGGTCTAAAACCTTATACTAAAGTGGATATAAGTTGTCTCCCTTATGTTGTACTTTTAATGCCTTTCTAAGTAATAATGTCAGATTGGAATTCTCACACTGAAGATGTCAAACGTCCTAAACTTATAGTGCACCCGATCTAGTTTTATTTGGATGTTAATCCAAAGAATCTGAGGATCCAAATACAACAATAAAATTTTGATTAGTCTTGTGTAAAATATAACAACCAAAGATTAAATATAAATAGTTTAAGAAAATCACAGACACTCACAACTAAGTCTTGGTCAGTTGCTGAAGCAGTTATGATGCTAGTAGTAAGGGGATCACTTTCTTCAATTGTTCTTCTGTAAGGTGCCCTAACAAAGATAGGCCCAGAATCAAGGTCAACGTAGATATAAACTCTTGCAACTGCTGTTTTGCCCCTAACTGGACGTTGATCAGATGCTTGCACAGTAAACTAGAAAGAAAAAACAAAACAACATGAGTAAAATAAAATCTTTAAACAAAAGGTGAGAAATCAAAGCAGATAATAAAAAAGATGTGGGGCCTACTGACATGCTCAATTATTATTTAATAACATACTTAATTTAAAGAAAGGACCAACATTTCAAAATAAAAATTTGTCTTCAAAAGTGCATATTGGTTAAAAAAAATCAACCAATGCTAACAATCCTTACTTTCAGACCAACACCTTTATCTAACTCTATTCTATCCATGTACATTGAGGCCAAGACATTATCGAACCGATATTTTTTTTGTTATTGTCATCTAACTTATTTTATAAAGACCACTTTTCAGTACTTATTCTGGTTCAATGTAAATAATGAAAATAGTTTATTTGGCCACAATAGTAACATTAGGACATATAACAGTAGGACATTACACCCCATTTGATTCCATTTCATTTTGCAGTATTTAATAGAAGAATACATTATATATACAGTTAGTAATACTTACATTGTAGAACGTAACAGGTGTATTAACAAGTGATTGTTTAAGATAAATAAGACCATCTACAGGGTTGATATAGAATGTATTATCTATATTTACATCATTGGATATAATAGAATATCTCAATACATCCTGTAATATATAAAACAATAATATCACATTTATATTAATGGCACGTTTTTTAGGACTTTGAATTCTGTCTAAATGGTTTGGATTGTTCGTACTTGGTTTTATTTTATTATTACAGGTACATCTACAAGCAAGTCACATTTGCTTATGTTTGCCATTTTGTTTTTTCTACTGGTTTATGGCAATATTTACTAACCCTAACTATCAATTCTCACTTACAATAACTATTGTTTTACTAAATTTTTTGTTAACAGGACAATATAATCTTAGAATTTTGTTCAATAGTTGTTACTTGTATAAAATTATGTGCACAGAAGTACTGGACAACTAGAGAGGGTCGCAGTGGGTCAATGCTGAAAGCGCTAGCTCACTGATCTGGAGGTCCTGGCTTCGACCCCAGTGATGGCCGAGAAAGTACCTTGTAAAAAAACCTGTGACAGTTTTAATTCGAAATTTCTCTCGTTTTTTTAGATATCTAAATAAAGATAGATAAAAATATGTTGATCAATCTTTGTCAACATATATCATGTTTATCCTTACCCCATCTTGATCAATGGCTGTGACATTTTCAACGCTACTCCCAACAGCATGATATTCAGATATAGTTCTATTGTATGGATCAATCAAGAATTGTGGACCATTTGAGTTTCTATTAATAAAAATAGTAACTTCAATTGGAACACTTGGATTTCTTTCTTCTAATGAATCATAAGCTATCACATTAAACTGAAAAAAAAATTAACATAGTATATAGAAATTTCTTTAATATTCATTTTTAAATTATACTCAATTCTATAAATGACTTTATATTTATCACTATATATGTGAATATACAAATATTTCATTGAATACATTACTTAGAAATAATCACAGTGTTCAAACTATCTTTTACTTACACTATAAACTTCTTGATTAACATAACGAACACTTTCTCTCAGAGTAATATTTCCAGAATCGACATCCAAACTGAAGAATGCTGGTCTTGGTTCTACTAGAGCATATTTAATAGATCCCTGGAGAAAAAAAATATATATCAACTTTCATAATTCCTATAATATCAAAATCAATGATAGTTTTTATTTTCTAGAACAGTTAATTGTATGGAAGGAACGAAAAACATGCCCTGTTTACAGCCTTGTATGGCGTATACCCATCTTAGCGTAGTCAGTGCAGATAAGTAGGCGATTAAACCTCGTTTCATTTTGTTTATTTTATTTTCTGAATATAGATGAGATTCAGATGACTTTTAAATACTGTTCTCATTTGATAGTTATTTCTAAAAATCTTCCATGACAAAGTAAATGAATGGCCAAATATAATAAATACCTTTAAATCGTTATCCCTAGCTGATAGTTGTAAGATAAAGGTACCAGGTAAAGTAGTATCCTCAATCCTCTCTTCATACCGGTTTCTATCAAATACTGGTAGTTGAGCTTGTCGGTTAATTCTTACAGTTACCGGAATGGTAATACATCTCTGAGGTACGCCACTGTCACATGCTTGTACTTGCAGCTATTAAAATATTTTTATACAATCATATTAATATTAACCCTCAAATGGTCATTGATATAATGTTAATACTTACTGTGATAAAGTAAATAAAAGAATAAATAGTGCTGGAGATAGAAGTAGTTGGGGGGGGGGGAGTTAAGGTGTCTGTAAATGATTTACAGGGAATTGGTTTGTGAGTGTGATGGGAAGGGTAGAGACAAGAGAAGAAATGACAAGAAGAGGTTACTGAAAATTGGTTTGTAGAGTTTTAATCAAAACATAAGCTGGCTCCCTGTCCTTAATGAGCAGTAAATATAAATTCCTTATCCACATTATTTCACTGTGGGGATAGGGTTAGGGGAGGGGTGCAAGAAAGAAAGAGAGAGAGAGAGAGAGAGAGAGAGAGAGGGAACTGTTGTAATGACTTACCAAGAACTCGTTGATATTTGTATTCAAGACAGATTGTCGTAGAAGAATAACACCTGTATCATCATCAATAAAGAAATAAGTTGCTGGTCCAGTACTTAAATCTCTTTGAATAGTTTCACTTAGGATGTCGTATTTAATTGTATCCTAAAACAGAAAATAAAAGGTGATAAAATAAAGGAAATTCAAGAATCTTAACTGAAAGTGGGCAAAAAAAATCTAACATGGATAAAAAGGTACTTGATTAGACATTTCACATGAATTCAACACTTCTAAACATACTGGATATTCATCATTGGAAAAATAATGCTAGACTTACCGTAGGATCATCATCAACTGCTGTCACGTTAACGACAGAACCTAACACAGGATGATCTTCTGGTATAGATACAACATATGATGGTACTAACCACCTTGGACCATTAGCATTACGTATAACATTAATAAAGGCAGTAGCTGTAGCAGTCAGATCAGGTCTAGCATCATCATAAGCCTTTAATCTCATCTACAATAACACAAAAGATGAGATAAAATCTGCTAAAAATACTGATATAATTTACACTATTATTGCCCAGTTGTCAAAATATTTTTTGAAGACAAAATATTGTGGTGAGGCTAACGTGTTGAAATTATAAAAATTAAAGATGAAAATTCTATCTGGTTCTGTGGTAGGTATTTGTATATAAATTCTGCAAATTAATTATATATAAAAGTTTTTCATACTTTATTTTCCAAAAAGACATTTTATCATGGCCATAAATATTTTTTTCAAAGTTTGTATTCCCTTATTTATTATATTTCCTAATTACTTGTACCATTTTCAATTCAATAACTTTAAAACTATGAGTAATCTCACCCTTTAAAGGGGATAGACAATTAATTTAAAGATATTATGGTAATATATTTTGACACATGTACGTATATAGATCTACAGTTTAACATACCACATATTGTTCCTGTCTGGTAAAATCTGTCATTAGATCTTTCTTCAGCGTAATATCACCTTGACCATTAGTTATAGTTCCTAGTTGGAAGAAGGTTGGAGCTGGGTAATCACCTTCTACTTCAATAACAATTTTACCCTAAAAAAAATAAATATTTATTCATTAAAGTAGATAAAGTACAAATAGTACTATGTTTATGGTAGATAAATACATTCCCCCCCCCCCAAAAAAAATATATATCGAGATTAAAAAAACCCTGATTAATCAAAATATAAGCTGGCTCCCTGTCTTTAATGAGCAGTAAATATAAATTCCTTATCCACATTATTTCCCTTCATACATCAAATATATAAAGTCTGTTTTTCTCAAATCATTGTTTAGAAAAGCAGACAAGTTAAATCATATTTAAATCAAAAGAATACACATCCTTCTTTGTAACAGAGGACAAATCAATGAATGAACAATAGAATTTTAATGAGTTTTCTGTTAAGATTGTTTATGTCTGAATGCATGTACAATGAGAATAAAAAGATTACTTACAGAGAGTTGATTATCAGCAGCAGAAACTCTTAAAACAAATGATCCTACAGTAATATTTTCACGGACTGTTACATTGTAGACAGAATTGACAAGATTTGTAAAGAATGGTCTTGTATTATCTCTGGATACGGTAATAGTAACAAAACTTGATGCCCATTGTTCTCTAACAGCATTATCAGTGGCGTTTACAGACAACTGTAAAATACAATTTAGAATTAGCATTATATTCCATGAGCGATAATGTCAAAATTCATCACAAGTTCATCCCTTTTTTGTTTCTTTTTTTTACAAAAATTGTGGTTGCTTTGTCGTGACGTCATTACACTTTGACAGAATTCGGAAATTGATGTGATTCTGAACAAAAGTAGTACGTTTTCAAGCCATTGAAAACAACCATAGGTAATTCAGTGGCTGTATTCAATAATATTTGCTTATATTTGCATCTACTTATAGAATACTATAAAGGAAATAAAAGTATATATAATGCAGCCTACTAATGTATGTTAATTTATATAACATTAGAAACCATTTACTTGATATTTATAATGACATCATTTGATGTTCTACAATAACACTGATCCTCCTATCATCTAATTAATTGTGTTTAACAATACCACTGACATACCGAATATAAATTATGTATTCTACGTTGGAATATAAAAACGTATAAAATCATACCCTATATGTTCCAGCCGTTTGACCTTCTAATGGTTTACTGACACTTATAGCACCAGTATCACTGTTAAGATTGAAAAAATTCATGGCATCTGCATCACCAGTAGCATAGTAAGATATACGATCACCCTGTAACATACATACAAATATACTTATTACACTACAATAAATATAAATTACTTAAATCAGAGCAATATAATATTGCAATTGTCATCCTTCTTTACAAATAATTAAAATTTCCTAGTCATTTCAGACAGACATACAATGATATTTTTCATATTTATGGTAACGAATGCAATGCAAATGGAAAAATCTTCTTCAAATTTCAACTGCCAAGGAATCATACTGGACCTCATTATCACATCTTATTTTCCTTGTCAGCCCAATAGAACTGAGTTTGAAAATAACAAACACGTTGGTATGGGAGGTCCTGGATGTTAATCAAGATGACTTAGCCCTTGACAGCTAGAGTTAGTACCAGATAATAGCATATATATTTTGCCAATATATTATTAACATACATCAACATCAGTAGCCCGTATATTGAAGAATGATGTTCCAACTGCTAGTTTTTCATTGATGTTGGCATTGTATGGTGTCTGTTGAAATATTGGAGGATTTTCATTTCTTCGTACTGTGATAACCACTGGTGCTGTAACTGAGTTTCCAGGATAAGCACTATCATAAGCCTTTATTTGAAGCTGTAAATATCAACAGACAAGAATGGTTTTAAACATTACATCAAAGTTGGTCAAGTTGCAAGCGTTGGACTTTATCTAACTGAAAATTTTTGAATATTGCATTACTTTAAAATTGACATCGATGAGATAAACTAAAAATAAATATACGAGGTTGTTTTAGTGTAGAGTACTGTTGTATTAATATTTACCGTGTATTCAAATGTTGTTGGATCTGTTAACAGACTGTTTTTGATTGTTATTGCTCCACTTGAAGAATCAACATTAAAGAAATATGGTGCTGATCCATCTCCAACAGTTTCATAAACAATACTTCCCTAAAAAACAAAAACAATAACTTAAGTACTTAGGCAAACAAAATAACGTTTCATATAAATGAATTTCAATATGATATACAGCATGTTTAGCTCTTGTTTATTTCGGAAGTTTAAGTAATCTCTGGCACTATTATCTTTAAATTTTTAGTATGAAACAGTGCAAAATGGTGATAGAAATAGTTTGAAATTTGGCATTGATGTAAAATAAACAAGCAATGCACATGTTCAAGATTAAAATAAAATAACTTGACACATACCCTAAGATCATTATCTACAGCTGCAACAGTTTTGAAATTATTGCCCACTGGGAGTTTTTCAGAAATAGTAATTGGTGTTGCTCCAAATGTAAATCTTGGTGGATTATTATCTCTCAGTACATTGACTCTTACATTGGCTTGAGCTGTTTTTGCTGGTGTACGTTGATCACTAACTCTTACAACCATCTAAACACAAACACAAGATCATTAGGCGTGAACAATAACATCAAACTATGGAAAACCTCCTCTTTATAATTAAATAAAACACAACGTGATAATAAAACATGCCCATGGCCTATCTAACATGTGGTTTTTAGAGTCAATATATTTCAATCCATGCCATTCATGGTGAACCAGAGAAGTAACCCCCACAGAGCATTATACATGTATTAAATTGTTTGATATTTTAATTTTATGGAATATAAATTTTACTGACAGGTACATTTTCTTGCAAGTTAATTTCGCTAAAACCAAAATCCCTTGTATAGACAGTATCACAAGTAAATTTATCTTACATCGTATCTTGTAGCAGTTTGTCCATCAGCTACTAAACTTCTTATCAATTGAATCCTTCCTGTATTTGAGTCAATACCAAAATATCGAAGAGGTGTCAATGATACTGAATTACCAACAAGATCATATCTAAGCACATCCTATAATAAATCAATAAACATTTATGCTTTAATTCATATTAAAAAAAAATTAGTATTAGAACTTTAATATAATAGCTAAAAATAAAATTAGCATATGACAAAAAATATTTAATCTCTCTTTACCATGCAATAGGATCGAGAAACTTGATATAATATTTGTTTGAAATAACTATTTAATTATTCACGAAGGAAAGGTCATATCTTAATTTAATATAACAACTGAATCAGCTCTTAGAAAACCTATTTTATAAAAAAGGGCATGTTTCAAGAGTTCATTTTTTATGTTTTTACCATTCCAAGAAAACCCTCAAGTGGCTGCTTCATGGAAATCAGTGGCATAAATGTTCAGTTAGATTATGTTCAATAGAAGATAAAAACTCACCCCATCTGCATCACTAGCCGAAATATTAAATAATAATCTACCAACAGGTATCAATTCCTCAACTGTCGTTTCATATGGCCCAGTCAGTATCTGAGGTGTGGCAGGATTTCGTGTTACAGTGATAGTGACTGTTGCTGTGGCTGTTTTACCCAGAGACTGATCATCATAAGCAGTTATGACAGCCTAATGTGGGGAAAAAATGATCAAATCCAAAAATTTAATTAAGATTTTGATATAAAGATTTATTTTTCTATCTTAACACACTTAATACAATCTCTACAGATTTCAATAAATCCAATTCCGTCACATTTGGATGTACAGATTTCAATATCTACGATTCTACCCCATTTGGATGTACAGATTTCAATATCTACGATTCTACCACATTTGGACGTACAGATTTCAATATCTACGATTCTACCACATTTGGATGAAGTTAAATCTAACAATGTCATCAAAACTGTTAATTTGTTATTAAAATAAAAATATAGAAGAATAGTGTTACCTCATATTGTGTAAAAGAATCAGATCTCAGACTTCTTTGAGTTGTTATTCTGCCATTAGAACTGTCAATTTGAAAGTAGTAAGGAGCACTGAGACTGCCAACCATATTATAGACAAGATTACCCTATAAAACAAATTACACTAACTTTTAGTAAAATGTTGGTTACATTTGATCTAGTACTGTATCTTTGTGATTGAAGATGAAAATATACAAATTTTTGTACAATAAGAATCAATTGAACGAAAGAGAAAGAGAGAAATGGGGTTTAACCTCCACTCAACACAAACTAGGTCATTTCGGGACTAACATGGTTTAATTTTATTTCAATAATTCGCTTGAGCGTAGGGGTCTTTAGCAGTGGGAGGAAACCTGGAGTGCCCGGAGGAAACCCACGAGGTTGAGAAGGCACCCCCATCTCCATGCCACATACGCAATTGAATGAATGATTATGAGAAAACCTCCATTGTTATATATCTCATTTCAGTTTTTAATGTATACATATGTTGATTTTTTGTAAATTCTTTACCTTGAGATCTGGATCTGTAGCTTCAGTAGCCAACACTAAGGTATTACTGGCAATATTCTCATTTATATTTGCACGGTATGGAGTTCGTAAGAACACAGGTGGACTATCAATTATAACAGTTACTCTCACAACAGTACGACATTGATTTGGTGTAGGGCTACCGCCATCTTCAGCTAATATATTGAACTGTTAAAAAAAATAAAAATCATCAAATTATCATAATGACAGTTACGTATATCAGATAAACTACTTCTAAAGCCCAAAACTTTTCAATTAGTCTCTTTTGGTCAGCACTCTGTTAATTATCAAGCACATGTTTTACTGAATACTCTATTTAGTTTAAGATGTTGTACATCTCTATATACAGTGAAATCCCTCTATTAAGACCACGTGTGGGACTGTCTAGATGTGGTCTTAATAGTGAGTTGGTCTCATTACTGAGTGAGCATGCTTGAGACAATTTCAAAGAAAAACAGATAGTGTTAGGTAAATTATATACAGTAAAGAGTAGCCTACTTTATTACTAATAACAGATGTAATGTTAAAACACATCATGAAAACATAGTAATAATTAGGCATGTTATAAAGTCTTAGATGACGTTATAATTTTTAATTCATAATGCTTCCTTTATTTATCTTCATTTTTCGATTAAAATCCTACAACCACCCTTTAATGTCATCCATGATTTTTTATTATTGGATCTCCATGTAACCGGCAGACGAGAAATTAAATGTTCAAATAATAAACATGTCATCCGAGGTTATTTATTATTGGATCTCCACGTAACCGGCAGACGAGAAATGTTCAAATTTCTACACATGTTGATATTTTGACACCAGAACAAGTTAAGCCACGAACGGAGAGTGTTTTATCAGTGAGGCCACGATAATTCACTCCTCTCTCATCCATGTTGTAGATATCCCGAGCGTCGTAACTAATGACAATATCAAGTACGCCATCAGTCCATTCTTTCACAACGTCGTCATTTACGCTACCACTTTCAACGCACATCTTGAAAAATTAAATGTCTTTCTCTAAATCTGCTTTTTCACGAAGCGTAGGACCGGAGATTGACACACGCTGAAACCACGCCCACCTCCTTCCATCGGCGAGCGAACACAGAGACGTTTCCTGTCGCTGTCTCTATTTTCTTCGTATCCATCAAGAATTTCTGCCTTTCTTTTCAAAATCGTCTGTAATGGGTCTTACCAATTCCAAATTCTTCGGCCAATTGCTTTTGGCTTCTACCCTCACTTTTTTGATAAGTTCTACTTTTGCTTTCAGGCTTTATTCTACACGAGTACGCTTATTACTACGGGTTTTTTCCATAACACGGGTGAAGGTCGAATAAGAAATGATACCCTTTTGACAAAATTTAATCATACAAACAGACGAAGGCCGAATAAGAATTGATAATCTTGACAAAATTTACTCGTATAAATAGTAAGAGTTTAAATCACTTACTCTGTTTAAATTAAACAAACAATGAGAAATTCCATTGTTTAAAAAATGAAATCAACAAAGAAAGATTAGCGGCTCGTTAAATTGTTGCGATAAATCAGTCAACCACGGCTATTTGATGTTGGTCGTTTGATTGACTAATCCCAGTCAGTGGTCGTTATCGCTTTGATCTCGGTCGTGAGCTGATTAATCCCAATCAGTGGTCGTTATCGCGAGTCACAAAAACAATGAAATTGACTGATTGGGACTGGCTTCGGTGGTCGTAATCCGTAATAGTGAGTTGCCCGTAATACTGAGTTCAGTTTATAAGGACTATAGAAGAAAAAAATTGGTTCTTTTATGTGGTCGTATACGTGAGTTGCCCGTAATTTTGAGTTGGTCGTTAAGCAGGATTTCACTGTACTTTTAAAAAACAACTTAAAACGCCTTTATTTAATCAGGCTTTTAACTGACTCTGTATGCAATCGTTAACATCTTGTTGTTTATTTATGATTACATTGCATTTTGTAAAGTGCCCCTTCAGATCAAAAGTGCATGCAATAGACTTATTGCCCAAATTCAAATAAATATAAGTTACCGTAAAAGTTGTTGGTGTACCAGGTTTGGTTAAAGAATCTCGCACCAACAGCTCTCCAGTGGTAGGATCTACGTAGAAAAACTGTTTATCTACAGCATCCGTTGAATCCAAGGAATAGGTAATTGTATCCTGTAGAAAGGAGAAATGGCAATAAAAATCTAAGCTTGTCCACACTTCAATAGTCTGATGAAATTTCAAATCTTGTCTTAGGTAATTTGTTTGTTTTTATATATCGAAAGTAAATTACATACCCCATCACTGTCTGTTGCGTTCATGTTGGCAATAATTGTCTGGATTGGAGCAGTTTCTGGTACATTGAGGTCAAAAGATGTGGGATTACACACAGGACTGGCTGGATTTCTGTTAACTGTCACTGTTGCTATTTCTGTATCTCTATTGTTTGGGTAGAATGTATCATAAGTAACCAAACGAAGCTGAAATAACGAATTTATAATAATAATTCCAACCTAAATTTAAGAACGAGATTTAGATATAAAGAACTGATATGAGAGCTCTTAGAAAAAAAAACACTGATATAAATGTGTTAATGGTACTCACTTTATATTCTCCATTCTTTAAGCCGTCATCCCTAATTGGATTAATTAGAGTTATTTCCCCTGTGTCTCTGTTCACACGGAAGAAACTTTGTGATGGGAAATCACCTATCAGTTCAAAAACAAGTTTTTCCTGTAAAAAAAAAAAAAATAATTCTTAGAAGTTGATATAATTTTCAGGAATGGGTATATTAGAATTTAAGGTATACATATTATGGGGTTGCTACTTAATTATTAGTTAAATATCATGTGTATGAAGTTAGAATTAATCCACTAATTATGGGGTCTATTAATGTTTCAACAAGAGTATATTTTAGTGGAAGATATGATCATTCATGCTAATGAATGGTCCTGGAGGTTACAAGATCACACAATTGCAGTGTTAAATGGCCTGGCAAAGAAAAAACATCTAGTGATTTGGATGGGATAAAAAAAACAAAATCATGTTTACCATTGTAGGCACATTAAACATCCCTTTCCCTTATAGAATATGGCATGCCATTTGCCCGACTGACGCAGAAATGGAACCCCAACCCCATGTCATTTTGTATGGAACCTATTCCCCTCAAATAAGTCATTTTTAACATACCACTAAATCAGCATCTGAAGAATCTATTTGAGCCGCAGTAAAGACAACATCCCCTGTTTGAGCACCAACAGACAACTGTGTATTATAAGGTGTATTTTCAAATACTGGAGCAAAAAGATCTCGATTAATGTTAATGGTAGCTGTTGCTCGACCAAATTGTTCTGGTGTTGACTGATCACGAACTCTCAAATTAATCTAAGAAAGTAAAACACATATAAAATAATTTATACCAAATAATTTTGAATAGCTCTGAATATTTCTTAAAGTTTTCAATGGTAATAGATAACTGAACAAATTTAACTAACATGAAAAGTAAAGAAACATCGATAATAAACAAAACATTTGATCAACAGGACAATGTTAATCAATGTTAACAAAATTCTGTCTTCAGGACCACAACTATTATTACCAATGTCAGAAATTCAGAATAAATTGATAGATAATTTTTGTTGTTAAGAACTTACTATATCCCTGGCATGACTAGTACCAACAAGAGATTCTCTTATACGAATGACACCTGTTAGTTGATCTATTTCGTAATAACGAGCAGCTCTATTATTTACATCCGTAATCTCATAAATAAGTACATCCTAAAAAAAACAAATACATTAAATAAATAAGTACATCCTTAAAAAAATATGCAAATACAATAAATAAGTACATCCTTAAAAAAATATACAAATACAATAAATAAGTACATAGAAATGGCATATTTAAAATACATCAGAGTTAACTTGTTATGAAATAAATTTAAAGATCCCCGAGCAACAGCAAGACAAATAGACTGTAGGTAGTAGAGATTATTTAATAGCACAACGTTTCGGGTGGCAGTACCCTTTTTCAAGTGATAATTTAAATGATCCTGCGACGCCTTTATATAGGAATAATGGACATGACGTCACAGGATCTAAATATAAAGATACAATGATTGGTGGTTATTAATAGAAAATATGTACAAGGATCGTTAAATTTAACTAGATATAAAGTATTAAAAATATATACAATAGGTTATTTATTTAATGGTGATAAAAGGAGATTTTTTGGTATTTATGTTAATTATGGAATTTATAGTTATACAAGTCATTAGTATGAGAAAAAATTTAAAAAAAGTTTTTTATCATTTTTGAAAATTAATTTAGTTGTTAGATCATATAAGAAAAAATTATTAAATTAATTAAATTATTAGATTGAGCTTCAAAATATCTGGTGGTGTCGGTGGTGGTGGCTTTTATATTTTCATACTAAGTTGAAGGGTCCGTTGATGGTTGGTTATGTTGAGGGATCTCTTCCATAGCGGTGGTTTTAAAACATTGATTTTCTACACTTAATAAGTGTTTATATCCATTAATGTAAATAAATTTTGGCCTGGACACAAATGGCCGAATCCATTCTGCCGGTGGCCGGGCTTCTACTTGACTATCTTTAAATACTGTAGTGGTAGTTGTTGTAGATTTTTCTGAAGATTTCTCAGGATTGGTAGAAAATGGCGCTGGTATCGTGGACAGAACGGCGGCTGGTTCTGTGGACGAATCGCCGATTCTTTTGGAGGTGTTGTACTTTAAACCGGATCTTCTTTTCTTCTTAAAGGTTTGGATCTTATGTATAGTTCGGATGTGCCTTTTTCCGTTACTGGCGTTGGTAAATTTGTCATCACAAAAAGGACAAGTAAACATGATGGCTATGTTTGTTCTTTCAAACCTCCTGGCGCCTGGGTTGCTAGGAGGTCGACAATCGATTCTTCGTGACGTAATCGAACGTTGGTATTGCGTGACGTTTTCGCGATGATTTGGACCTTAAAACGGTGTCCCGTATTGTTGAAGTGTTTGGCCACGGGTGTATCATTATATTTTTTGATATCGTTGGTGTGTCCATATAGACGGATTCTGACAGAGTTACTGGTTTGGCCCACATACTGTATAGAACAGTTTTTGCAGGTGATTAGGTATATGATGAATTTAGTATTGCAGTCTAAATGGTTCCTAATTTTATAGGTGAAATTATTATAGCTAGATTTTATTTCAGTGGATTCTTCTAAGAGTTCTTTCTGCATTTATAGCAGCCTCTAGGTAAGCTGTTGGTTTGGTTAGGTATATCTGATCTGATTAGTAGGTTCCGGATGTTAAGGTTCTTTTTGTAGCAGATACGAATTTTGCAGTTGTATATTGATTCGACGTCTCCGTGATTTTCTAGAAGTTTTTGATTGGTGGTTATGATCGATTTAAGATTGATTTTCGGTACAAAGTTGGTGGTGAACGTAAGGGTGTTGGTAAATTTGTTATTATCTTGACTGGGTTGGGTCGTTGGTGGTGTTTGTAGAGCTTTCATAAATCCCTTTTGTATAGTCTTATAGGGGTAACCTCTGCGTAGTAATCTGGTTTTTAGTAGTTTAAGGGATTCCTTTTGATCATCTAAATTGCTGGATATACGTATGATTCTTAGAGCTAAATTGAAAGGTAGGTTATTGCGAGTGTGTGCAGGATGACAGCTAGAGTAGTGTAGATAAAAGAAAGAGTCTGTAGGTTTGGAATAGAGCTTGGTTTGAATTAGGTTGTTTATGTCGCGATAGATGGTGACATCAAGGAAATTGATCCAGTATCCAGATAGATGCCGAAGCCTGTCCAGCTTTTACAGTTTTTAAGGGAGTGTTCGCCGTCCACCTTTTTTCCGTCTTGTTATGAAATAATTAAAATTCTTTTTCCATAAGTATGTGTATAGCTTATTCATTTTCCACATTAAAATAAATTCAACTTATAAATCTTGTAATTTCGTAATAATAAACAAGTACTTACATTGGTGTTAGCATCTGAGGCATTGACTCGAAGGATGGAAGTGCCAACATTTACTGTATCATATATTGTAGCATCAAAATTAGATATGGTAAATATAGGTTGTCCCAAATTTCTTCTCATCTCTATAAATACAGTAGCTGATGCCCTATTATTTGGATAAGCTGTATCATAAGCTATAACATTCAACTGTAATAAAACATTATATATGTACATTCACCATAATTGTAGTATGCAAGAGGAAATAGTTTTTAGCAAGGATGATTATAAGTACATATATTATTAATATTTGGCGATATAATTCTTGAATTAAAAGGCAAATAATTTATTTTATTTTTCTTTCCTTTCATATTAAACATAGATTTTGTATATAAATACATGGATTTTATTGATATTGGATTGGTATACTGAAAATCATTGTGGTCTGAAACCTTACATGAAAGTGGATATAAGTAGCCTCCCTTATGTTGTAGTTTTTATGCCTTTTTGAGTGATAGAGGTTTGACTTCCAACATCCAGAATGATTTGAATATAACAATATGGATATTAACAACTATTTACCGTATAGTTAGTAACGTCTCTTCTTAAAGCCTCTATGTTAGCAACTGTTATATTTCCATTATCAGCATTCACATTAAATAGTGCTTGAGAAATTCCAAATCCTTCCTTGTCATACTTAAGTTGGCCCTGTATAACAATAAATGCAGAGAAAAAATTTAGTTTTGCCATTTTTATTGTTAATGATCTGTTTTCTTCATCCGACATTAGACCCCACTGTAAGTTTAGGCTACTGATCGAGGTTTGATCATAATACAAAGGGGGTACTCGATTCACAGTTCTGGAATTGAATTCCAAAACTGGTGTCAATCGAGTGAAAAGGAGAATTTCGGATTACAGCGCATGCGTCGACTGTTTAAAAAGTATCCCAACCAATCATGACTGCTGAAACATATTTTTTACCTAGGAATACGTCACGATTCTACTCACTCCACCTCAGCTGTCGGGACTGGCAGAACTGTGACAGGACTGAATTCCGCGTCACTCGATTGTAATTCTGTCGATTCGGGACGTTCTGGACTGTGAATCGAGCACCGCCGTACATTTCTAGTACATTTCAATACAGTGTTGATGACTCTACTGAGCTTTGATTATAATCCTATCTCATCAAGTATGTCGCAGTGACAAATAAATCAAACACTTAACTCACAGTATACCTATGTCGACTTTGATCAACAGAACCGCTTAACCAAATACAAGGATCCTAGTGTAATAAGAGTTACTTCCCTTATAAATAGACAACTTTTATCATTAGTTTACTTACTGTTTGACATTTTGACAGTAAAAAATCGTACAGTTTCCCCTTGAAAAATTATTATGAAACAGCGATATTGTCTAGGCCTACACAAAATTATCTCCTAATTATGGCTCACCATTATGAAATGTTATTTTTACATTAAGACATCAAACTTCTGAGACACTTAAAGAGTTAAATTTGTTTCATTTGGTCTAAATATATTTTGATTGTTTCAATTTTGGGGGGCATTAAATGTTTGGTCCTCTAATGGCAAATAAATTGAAGCCAACCAGTGAAAATATAGCATGTTTATGTTTTATTGTGGTAAAACAAAATTCAGTTTCGAAAAATTAAATATAAATTATTGTGGGTCCTATAGAATCCATGTATCTGTCTCACTAAGAGCTAACATCCATATGTCATTAAGAAATGTCTTGGTTTATTAACGTAAAATAAAACCTACCTTAAGATCGTCATCAATGGCTGAAATTTTATATATTGAAGCACCATTCACATTATTCTCTGTAGCAAAGGTATTGTAAGGCAAGTTCAAAAATCGTGGAGGACCTTGATCACGAATAATGTTAATTCGAACATTTTCGTTAACTGTGTTTGCTGGATTTCGACCATCACTAGCTTGAACTATTAACTGAAAAAATGACAGAAAAAAACCATTATTGTTTGATTGAAGAAATAAATTTATTTTAACCCTTGTCCTGCAGTACCTGGATTATTCCGGTATCGACATGAGCCCTCCATATTCCGGGATTACCGATTGTATTTATTTCTGGGCATTTCAATAGAGTTAACACCCATGTTCGATAGGTGGCGCTTCACTAAAGGAAAGAAGCACAGTCTGCTGTAATTCTTGTTGCTTTGTTTACATTTTTTTTGCTAATTTTCTGAAGATTTGGGAGACTTATGTGATGATACATGTCCAAAAATAAAACGTGACGTTATGTCACAGCTAACTGCTGAAGATTAAGTGTTGCTGGTGGATGAATTATTTAATGATGAAGATAGTGAATTCGGTGAAAATTTGAACATCTAGTTGTTGACTCAGATTTTTACGGTGTTAGTGCTAAAAATCTGCCTTGCAGTTTCTGGCAGCTATATCAGTTTTAATAGAGGCAACCAACGTCATGCATGTATTTTGAAAACAATTCAATTGACGACGTCATGATGTCATATATGACGTCAACAATTCAGCAGCTTAAGGGTTAATAGAATCCAACTATAAATTATACTGCAAATTAAGTAAAATTAAGTCAAATATCACAAATCCGACATGAAAATTGATTGACACTTAGATTTGACTGCAGAATAAGTGTAACTTACATCAAACCTATTAGCAGTGGTATCTGTAAGAACTTTAACCAGTGTGATTTTTCCGGTTGTTGGATGAAGGTAGAAATAATCAGTATTAGGTGTTCCACTTAATATTCTATAATCAATCATATCCTGCAAGTAAACAATTTAAGTCTCAATTAATTTAAAGCATAAGGGTACTGGTATTTACAAAACAAATTATAGATATAAACTATGCTGTCATCAAATCTAATTTATGGATCAGGAACTAGTCCCCTAGTGCTCCTCATCTTCTTATTCTTTTTGGGGTACCAATCTTCAAAAAAAAAAAAAAAAAAAAAAAAGCCTGTCAATTCAAGTTCAACATGAAACTTGGTATGCTTCATTGTTGGACAATAGCGCACTGATTGACAGACGTGATGTCATGCTATATATTTTCCTGGTCAATATCGTACTTTGGGACTTGTTAAGTCAATTAAATACCCTAGTCTCATCACCTTGGTCATTAAAATTAAGCTGTATCTATTCAAACGTTCAAGTTATATCAATTTAATGTAAACTACCTACCCCATCTTGATCTGTAGCACCAATTGCTAATATCTGGGTACCAGGTGCTATTCTTTCATCAATAGTTTCTTCATAATTTGAACCATTAAACACTGGTGAATATTCATTTCTAGTAACATTGATAGTTACTGTCGCGATGGCGGTTTGTTCGGTAACACCGGCATTTACTGAGGCTTTAACTTGTAACTACAGAAATAAATAAACAATATCAATCATTGCAGCTGATCATCATCTGGACAATAGCAATTATTGCAGCTAGTCATCATATTGACAATATAAATCATTGCAGCTCAATTATTGCAGCTGATCACTATATAAAAATTGTTTATAGTCTTTACAAAAATTACTACTTAAAACTATCAATGTTTTATAAAAAAATCAGAAATTTTATTCCAATTCAAGCTCTAATAATTATTTTTTTTAGAAAAGCGTTTTATTCCAGCAGTGATATACTAATAAATTAGCTTGAAGAAGTTATTGTTGAATATACCTGATATTGAGTCAGCTTGGTGGGATCAGTACTCAGTAAAGTTTTAACTCGAATTCTATTATCAACTATATCAAAGTAATTTGTACCAGGTAAGAAGCCTGTTAATTCATATCTAATATTGGACTGTAAATAAATACAAATATTTGTAATAAATAGAAAGAAAATGTTACATATATCCACATTCCACCAATTATATTTATCTAAACGAAATCAATACAATCAGAATAGATAATGTTAGAATATATGAATTAAGATCCTAAACTAAACAAGTATTTTTATTAAAATATTTTGGCCAAAACATTATTCACATTGATTGCACACTGTTATATTTATGTAAAAAAAAACAATTATAATTCTATTACACATTTTGATAACAGAGATAGAGAGAGAGAGAGATGGTATGTAACGCCCACTTGACAGAAACTAGTCATTTTGGGACTAACATAAAGTTCAATTTCCTTTCAATAATTCACAAACACTTACCCAGGTTGGACAGAGCATGCTACTTGACATACCTTATGGTCTGAAAGCATTCAGCCATCCAATTCCGTCATTTTGTTCAAGCCAGTGTATTGTTCATTAAGCTTAGTGTGCCTTTAATAGTTGTCAACGCTACACACTTCAAAAATTACTTCTTCTTTAACGTACAATTATAAATAATTTGTTTTAAAAATATGATATATTTTTCATATTTATACTTACTCCTGGTTGAGCAAGAACCACTTGAACTTGTTGACCGACTGGTACATTTTCACTTATGATGGTTGCATAGTTAGGTGCAGTGAAAGCTAACAATCCGCTATCTCTTAGAATAGACACAACTACATCAATTGTAGCAAATCTTGAAGGTGTTCCGCCATCTTTTGCTTCTAATACAAGCTAAAAATAAATCAATATGATGAACAGTAATTTCAATCTATTTCAATAATCATTACATACATTGTGTCAATTAATATAATTACCCGTTGTTGCACAACACGTCAGACGAATGTCTATATAGTTTTAAGTTTGCGTCAAGAATTAGCCCCAAAAATACAAGAAATAAAGCCCCATATATATCAATACATAGCACCATTAAATTTCTTATTATAAAAGTAATTTAAAATCATAAGTTTAACCATTTGCTTTCCAATAACAAAGCAACAAACTAACTTTTACTTTTATACTGATATAAAAGTTTATAACCTGAATTATTGTATATTGTATATATAAAGTATACTTACATTATAGAGATTAACACCACTTTCTACGGGTTGTAACAATGTAATAACACCTGATATTGGATTAACAAAGAATCTATCTCTACCTGTACCTCCAGTTATAGAATATGTAATGGTATTCATTGGGGCCTGAAATTGAAGATAAAACGTCCACTATTAAAATAATTTTTTTTTACATACATCTTAAAACATAATGTGAATGTAATACAAATGAGCATATTGTGTAAGAAATCAAACAAAATTTTTCAAGAAATAAAACATTGCCTTTCAATGACAAATGTTTTCCAGGGAGAAGCAATTGATTAAAATTCAAAGTCAATCCTATTTCGTTGTATTTTTGCCACTCACACCCACTCTTTCCATTTCTGGAGAGAGAGAGAGAGAGGGGGTTTAACGTCCACTCGACACAAACTAGGTCATTTTGGGACTAACATATGGTTTCATTTTCATTTCAATAATTCGCTTGCGCATAGGGGTCTTTAGCAGTGGGAGGAAACAGGTGTGCAGGGGGAAACCCACAAGGTTGAGAAGGCGCCCCTATCTCCATGCCACATACACTCACACACCAGGGCTCGAAAACATCCACTTCTGGAATATGATTGTCAGATTGTATAACTCTTAATAGTATGACATTGTGCTTATTAATTAAAAAGTTGGTTAGAATACAATGGATTGTAAAATTCAGAAAAAATAAATAACAAAACTGTAATCAAATATAAATCAATTGTTTCAATTGAACTGGAACATACAGGTCAAGATGGAATAAATTGCTGCTTATAACTGAGGGACATTTCAATTAGGCTTCTCTAGTCATTATCAAGCAATTATAATATACCAAGACAATATATACATGTATACAATAATACTTGGTTATTGCTGATCATTCAGAGACACCCTTCTATCTACCTTAAAGGGAACCTACTTATGGTAATACTAATCAGATTGAGAAAGAAGCTATGTTAACTAAAGTACATTTTTTGCTGGATGATAAAAAAGAATTTTAACTTACTTCAGGGTCAGCATCAGATGCATTGACATTTGTAATAAAAGTACCAGTAGGAGAAGTAAATGGTATTTCTACATTAATATCTGAGTGTAAAAAGATTGGTGGTGCAAAATTACGTGAAACATTAATAAAGACTTCCGTAACATCATACAAAGCTGGGGTACCACCATCTCTCACTTCAACACGTGCCTGAATAAAAGAAAATCATATTCGATCAAATTCAACTATAAAATAGACTGTGTATCCAAATCATAATCTACATGCAGATAGCCCTCCTACACTACTACTAATACTATGATCATAGCAACAAAATCTTTTAAAAGTATTGGAAATATAAATATATATATTATCAGAAAGCACATACAAAAACAATAAATAATTAGAATAACTTCTGTACACAGATACACATATCTGGAGATACATATAAATGTTGTAAAACAAGCCAACAGTGAGGCTGATGTCTCCCACCGAAATCCCCACATAAATACATGTAGATGACACATATTAATTAATTGCATGTTTATTTTTTTCTAAAGTATCAAGCAATCAAACAGACAGACAGATATACAGATCTATTTCAATCATCTCCTGCCTTTCAAACTATTAAGTATGGCAACAATGACAGCATTCAGATGCTGTCTATCTATACCCGTGTATTCAAAAAACAAGATAACTTAGTCAACTTACTGTAAAAGTGTTTCGTCTATCAGATTCTAAACTAGCCCGTACTTTAATTTGACCATTTGTATCAACTTCAAACAACGCTACAGCTACACCATCACCAATAAGTCTATAACTTAACACATTGAATGGGTTCTAGAAAAAACATAATAATAAAAATTAGGAAATCTTTATATTGAATTCAAATAAAATAAATGTAAAATCTTTCTGGAATGACAATAATATTATTATTTGATGATTGAAACGCCCAATATAAAATAAAAGATTGAGATTTGTATTTGCAAGTCCAGCATATTCTGTGTTTGAGAAATGAAAACATATTCTATAATCTGTATTTTCAATACCTGTGTACCTACCCTTGTATCGATATCCCTTACAGTTGTCAGATACACGTTACTTCCTATTCCAGCATTTGCATCAATACTGGTTCTGTATGGTTCATTTATAAAAGTGGGGGGATTATTTCTAATAATAGTGATAACAACATTTGCATTATTAGGTGCCGAAGATCGACTAGGATTGCCTAAATCTTGTGCAATAACTGGGAACTGGAAAAAAAGAAAATAAGATCATTTTATTCTCTGTGGAGATTTTGTTGCCAGAGGTTTTGCGAAAGAACCCAAGATATTATTTAGTTAGCAGCAACTTTTTGATACTAGAAGTGATATAATAACCCCAAAAGAACACACCTTAAAATTTTACCACATTTTACTATGCCATGGGAACTTTTCAATAATTTAATGCTGTGTTTTGTGTTATAATGCTGTGTTAATTTCTTATTCTTAATAGGTGTTCTTGTCAAAATGTTACTCAATTTCAATTTAATAAAATGATTTCACAAGCGGTTTTGTCTGAAGTGGGTAATTAAATTATTTACGATGAATTATATAGCAACCAACTGCAATAAATTTAAGAGAATCCCACAACCACCATTTTCATAGAGTAACAACAACATAATTTCAGATAAATAAGTTAAGCAGAATACTAATATAAAGTAAAACTAAGACTGTAAGCCTTAATTCAAATTGGATTGAACAGACAAACCATTGATGTAATAAATTTCATAATAACAAATGAAAACTTAAGCCACAGAAACAATGCTGTTGTATGGGCATGAAGAAAGTTAGTAGATCTACAACAGCAGATATCAAACTGGTTATTTTTTTATTGTAAACAGATCTTCAAATCAATTTTGTGAAATAATATCCTTGTAAAAACACCAAATGAATATTTGTAAGAGTTATTATAAAACAATACTCACACTAAAACTGCTCGCATTTGTACTGGTTCTAAGTACTGACTGTCGTAATGAAATAGCTCCAGTAACAGCATCGATTTGGAAGAAAGATGTTATTGTGGCATCACCGCCCAATGAGTAACGAATCTGATTGTAGGGTGCCTTTAAAAGATAAATCAAACAAGTAATTATAAACTTTCATTATATACAATATGAAAAACTCAAAATAAAAATTTTCTAATATAAAATAAACTCTTGACTCTTATCCATTTTTAACGAGAAATATAGGCCTACCAAAAGTTATACAAAAATTATATTTTCCTGGGACCCAGGTAAATATACATTACTGGTAATCAAATAACATTGAAATTCTTACGCTGGAATCAGCATCCGCAGCTTGTACAGTTTCTATTGTCTCGCTAACTCTTTGGGTTTCTAATATACTCCGTGCATAATCTCTATTTGGAAAGGTAGGGGCATTGTTATTCCGATCAATGTTGACTCGAACAGTTTCAACAGCCGTTTTAGCAGGAACTCCTCCATCATAGGCTAAAACACGAATCTAAGAACAAAAAATAAGCATAAGCTAAACTAAACATAGACAGAACAAACATATACATATATTGCATTATCATGGATTTTTTAAAATCAAGAGATTACAACATATGGTTTTATCAAAATATACTCCATTATTTAAAAAATATTCTAACAACCCGAGAAGTTGATAACTGGAGTGTATTGACCACAATATGGCCTGAATTGTTATGACAAGCAGAGGGGCTACCAGTCATTTAAAACAGACATTTTACATTTCATTCCATCCCAGAATTCCATCTAGGAGCAAAGCCTTTTACCAATGAAGGGAAGTAACTCAAGTAACATAAAAAACTACAGAAGATATCAGACCACTATTCTTTAATAATATGAATAAGTTGGTTTCCTAAATGACAAAAATTTGTAAGACCACACCAATTTGAAATTTTGATCTTTGGGAACACCCATTCTAAATTTTACTTCCAATATCTTCAGAAAAAAAAAAAAAACTAATTTAAAACGTAAAGGTTTTGAGATTTTAAAACAAAACATTATTCACGATCGTCAATGGCTATTTATCTATCAAGATCTCGAGTAACTAAAAATTGAATAATTTTGTCCCAAATACATGTTATTTCATTCTATCCCAATTTCCCAATTGCTGAATTGCATAGATATACTGGAAACAGATTAATATTAGTTTTATAGCTTGTTTGCAAGTGCCATATAATTGATTATGTATTGAATATTGCGTGTAATTATACAATAATAAAAACTATTTAAATCATAGTAGCTAAATATATCTTACAGTGTATACAGTGTCAGAGACAGTGTTGAGGTTTCCAGCCAGCGTGATCACACCAGTAACCTCATTAAGACTGAACATAGTAGAAGCACTACCATCACCCGTTATGCTGTATCGCACAACATTAAAGGGGTTCTGAAAATAAAGTTTAAAAATGTTAAATTCAAAACCAAAGAAATAATAAGGTAATAACATATACCTTAAATAAACATATTTGTTAACCTTGTCAACTGCATTGTTTACATGTATGATTGTTTGTGTGTATGTTGTCTGTTCCAACTTTCCAATATTAAAGGTAAAACACAATCTCAAGATTTAATAAGGATTTTTTTAGTACCGGTAAGAGAAGCTTAGTCATCTTTCTTATCTCATTCAGATTATTTGATTATCAAGATAATATATTTACCACTGTATCAGCATCTGTAGCTCGAACTGTAGCTACTGTTGCTGGAATATTATTTAAACTGATGGTTGAAACATAAGGTATATCTTGGAAGATAGGTGGGAACTGATTACGAAGAACGGTCACTGTTAATCTTGCAGGAACACTGACTCGAGAAGGATTTCCATTGTCTCTTGCTAAAAGATTTACCTGAAAAACATAAAATTCAATTTTTAAAAGTATAAGAAATGACTAGAACTTTCAGAAAACATAAAAATTTGTACAAAAGATGTTTCCTTCCTTCATATCCCAAAAGCTTGATGAGTCCAGGGTTACATCTATCACTATACTAGAGATAATGCCTCTTTGATTGCACGATTTTGACATTGAAAATTTCTAAGGTATCGACCACACAAGTTGTGCCATTGACAAAAGTGACATTGAGAAGTGTTTGGAAATTAAATGAAATGAAATGGGGTTTATTAACGCCCTACTGTTCTGCTCCTAACCTGGGCTAGTGTGCTATAAGGGAAATTTTGTCCAGGCAGCGCTACGGCCACCTACTCTTATATCAAATTCCATCTGCCAAGGGATCTTTTACTTGCAAGTCAATGTGTACACGGGAACTCGGTTTTTCGTTCCATCCAAACGACTAGACAGCTGTCCTTGTCAGCCCCTCCATCCTGCATCACTGACAAGGGGAAACCACACCGGAAACTCTGGATGAACTTTTTCGGCCAATGCAGAGAATTGTTTGGGAATCAATCGGATCAGAGGAGTAATTGACAAAATTGACATTGGGAATCGCTTAGGTATCTATCGCACAAGATGATTGGTTGGGTATCGATCACATCAGATGAGTAACTGACAATATTGACATTGATAATTGTTTAGGAATTGATTGCATATCAAAACTACAACTTTCAAAAAGAATACTTACAACAAATGGATCTCCAGTTGTTCCAGTTAGCTGCCTACGTAAATACACACTACCAGTAGCACTGTCTATATAGAACAAATCTTGATTTGCTGAAATACTAGCTATTTCATATCTTATTACTCTAGCTGGACCCTGAATATCAAAAAAATTATTCAAATTAGTGCATCATGAACTCCTGGTAAAGAGTTGTTTTATTCTCACATGTATTTTTTATCATTTTTCCTTCATTGTCTATTATATAAAGTAAATAAATTTTTGTAAGCTTGAGGAATCTTAGAAGGATAACTTACGGTGGGATCACTATCACTAGCAGACACAGCAGTAATAGATTGTGATACTGGAGCTGTTTCTAGAACTGTAACAGTAAAGTCAGTAGTTGTCCACACAGGAGGTTGGAGATTTCTGTTCACATTGATACGAAGTTGTGCAAATGCATCAGGACATTGACCATCAGTAACTTTTACAATAAGATTATAAAAATTCTCTCTTTCTGAGTATAATCGACCATATAGATCCCCAGCAGCACGTACAACAGACACTTGTCCATTATTGGAATTAACGGTAAAGAGAACAGTCGCTGTCTGTTCACCAACAACAGTGTATGTCAACGTATTGAATTCAGGCTGCAATGAAAGAAAGGCACATAATTAACATTCTCATCATTTTCAAATCATAAAACCTACTGGATAAGATTCAACACAGAAAAAAAAAAAAAAATTATGCCAAATTTATTATTTTCAGTTTTAATATTATCAAATTCATTATCAGAGTTCAACTCATATATTAATAATTTCTATAATTAATATTGAAATATTCTCCATACACATTATGAGAAATAATTGTTTTTGATCTAGACAGCATGAAATTCATCAAGCAGTTTAAAAGAGAGAAATGGGGTCTAAAATCCACTTGGCACAAACTTGGTCATTTCGGGACTAACATAAGGTTCAATTTCATTTCAATAATTTGCATCTGCATATTGTTCTTTAACAGTGGATTGAAACCTGAGGACCAGAGAAATCGAACAAGGTTGGAGAGCCCAGCTTAAGAGAAGGCGTATTCAATGCAAAGAGTTTATAGTTTGCTGGGGATAATCGTATAGGCCCCTAGGCAACTGGTTTTCAAATGTCAACAATTTATTAATAGGTAATTTTGAGAAAATACTTTTTTCAAGATGAAGCACAATATTCTCTAAAGATAAAGATAGGCTGGCACTGCCAGGCAGGATACGCCCACATTTTCGAGAGATGGACAGAGAACAAGCAATACCGAAAGTGATTTTTCCTACATCTTTACGTCCTGTATTTCATACTGTATTGGGAGCAGCCATTTAGTTGGTCAGTTCCAGTCTGATATTAATGAAACTCGAAACCGACAATGATTATGGTGTGACGGTACACAACCTAGAAATGTGACTTTTCATCAAAATCGGATAAGAATTGTGACCTATAGCGAGTCCACAACCATGATATACCATATTTTTACACTATTCGCGTACAAACGGCGACCATTTCGTCCGGCAATTTTGGTACGATTTTCACGAAATTAGAACTCAACCTTCCTCATCAAAATCGAATTAAAATTGTGACCTATACAGGGTCCACAACCATGATATATCATTTTTTTAACAGTATTCGCGTACAAACGGCGGCCATTTTGTCTGTCAATTTTGGTCCGATTTTCCTGAAATTCAAACTCAACCTTCCTTACAGTGCAACGGTGATATAATCAAACGTTTTTTTAAATTGGATAATAATTGTGACCTCCAGAGGGACCACAAGCTAAAGAAAGGGGGATTTTGCGTATAACCAGGGGCCATAATTCAGGAAGTTACGATCCGATATGCGCAAATATTGAAAAGAACCAAGATCTTTGGGTTATAACCATGAATTTCAAGTTTCATCAAAATCGAATTAAAATTGTGACCTTTACAGGGTCCACAACCTTGATATACCATTTTTTAACAGTATTCGCGTACAAACGGCAGCCATTTTGTATGACAATTTTGGTCTGATTTTCCCGAAATTCGAACTCAACCTTCCTTACGGTGTAACGGTAATATAATCAAACGTTTTTTTAAATCGGATAATAATTGTGACCTCCAAGCTAAAAAAAAGGCGATTTTGTGTATAATCAGGGGCCATAATTCAGGAAGTTACGATCCGATATGCGCAAATATCGAAAGGAAGCAAGATCTTTGGGTTATAACCATGAATTTCAAATTTCATCAAAATCGAATCAAAATTGTGACCTCCACAGGGTCCACAACCTTGATTTACCATTTTTTAACAGTATTCGCGCGTACAAACGGCGGCCATTTTGTATGGCAATTTTCGTCCGATTTTCCCGAAATTTGAACTCAACCTTCTTTAGGGTGTGACGGTAATATAATCAAACGGTTTTTTAAATCGAATAATAATTGTGACCTCCAAGCTAAAAAAAAGGCGATTTTGCGTATAATCAGGGGCCATAATTCAGGAAGTTACGATCCGATATGCGCAAATATCGAAAGGAAGCAAGATCTTTGGGTTATAACCATGAATTTCAAGTTTCATCAAAATCGAATCAAAATTGTGACCTCCACAGGGTCCACAACCTTGATATACCATTTTTTAACAGTATTCGCGTACAAACGGCGGCCATTTTGTATGGCAATTTTCGTCCGATTTTCCCGAAATTCGAACTCAACCTTCCTTAGGGTGTAACGGTGATATAATCAAACGGTTTCTTAAATCGAATAATAATTGTGACCTCCAGAGGGACCACAAGCTAAAAAGGGTGATTTTTCGGACAATCAGGGGCCATAATTCAGGAAATTACATTCCGTAAGCCGCAAATATCGAAAGGAACCAAGATCTTTGGGTTACAAACAAGCATGTCAAGTTTCATCAAAATCGGTTCAAAATTGTGACCTCTATAGGGTCCACAAGCTAAAAACGTGATTTTTCGTACAATCAGGGGCCATAATCCATGAAGTTTTGATCCGATACATGCCAATATCGAAAGCAGCCGAGAACTTTTGGGGATAAACCTATATTTCAAGTTTCGTCAAAATCGGATAAGAATTGTGACCTGTAGAGAGTCCACAAACAAATTGTGGACGGACGGACGGACGGACGTCCGGACGGACAGGGGCGACGACATAATACGTCCACATGAAAATGTGGGCGTATAAAAATCTTTTACTGAAAAAAGCAATGCTTCCTTAAACGACAATAAAAGATACTAGACTATAAAATTAATCACTAAAGATATTTCTCTATGTTGAATTGCCTAACTTATGACTCGTGGTAAAGGTATAATTATAATACTCACACGTGTATCTGCATCATTAGCTTGTATTGTATAGATAACACCTGTATCTGTCTGATTTATTGTTATTGCAGAAGGTAGGTTGGTAAATGATGGACAGTTTTTGTTTCTAAGAACATTTATAGTAACTGTTGCTTGATTTTGACTTGTTCTTTGAGGATTTCCCAGGTCAGTAGCACGTACATTAAACTAGTAAAAAACAAAATCACAAGAATAAGATCATGATATAAATGTGTTCATACCAAACCTTGAGGATGCCAAATTCACAATCAAGAAATAAATTCCACTGTTTGGATCATTCTAATTTTGCTGTATCTATGAATCTATCAATTTACAATAAAATATTTACATCAATTGTGTTAATGTTACAAGATTTTGATGCTCGCCATTCTTGCTATAATAGTTCAAAAATAGATAATGTAAAATACATAATTTGAAAATTTCATTCAAATTACTCTATTCCAAGCAAAGATATTAGCCTTTGAAGGTTTGACAAAATGTGTGCAAATATTTCAACCATCGCTCCTCAATTTTTAGCTTAAATCAAAATATGGCTGAACTGTTCTAATCCATTTATTATCGGAGAAATCTGATGCAATCGAGAGTTGATTAAGGACGGGATAACTTAATTAATGTCTAATTAACAATTAATTTAGAAACATTTAAAGCTTAAAGAAATCACTGCAATAGGCAGATTTAGTCCTTGCATAATATATGTTTAAGTCTAAAGTCACCATATACATTCTATCAATTTTGTTTGTAATAGTTGGCTTACCGTATAAGAATCTGCTGAATCTAATTTTAGATCTCTAGTTGCATAAACCTGACCATTTTCAGGATTCACAGCAAAATACTGTAAGGCTACTGTATTTCCAAATGCTGTATATCGGAATTGATTATTTGGGGCCTGCAAAAAAATCATTTCAATCACCGATCATAGATTCATTCTTATAAATGAATTTCGTACAGGCATACATTTGTTGATTTAAATACACAGTTATATGTTTTTAATACATGACCATTGTGAAAACCTTTTTTTAAGTATGCATTTAGCTAAACAAAGAGTACCTGGGTGTCATTATCTCTAGCTTGTAGAGTTAATATAGTTTCACCAACTCTCTGTGAATCGAAAATCGTCTCTGTATAATCAGTTAATATGAACTCTGGATTAAACAAGTTTCTTCTAACACTGACTGTTACTGTTGTTCTATCCGATAAACTAGGATTACCACCATCAGACACCAGAACAGTTACCTTAAAAATAAAATAAAATAAAATAAAATAAAATAAAATAAAATAAAATAAAATAAAATAAAACAAAACAAAACAAAATAAAACAAAACAAAACAAAACAAAACAAAACAAAACAAAACATAGATTTGCTCCAAATTTGGGCTTGTGAAGACAGCATACACCATACACTGTGCTATGAAGGAAATTTCAACTGGACAGCAGCGCTATGGGCTACTCTTATATCGAATGCCAACTGCCAAGGGATCTTTTAAATGCACGCCAATGTATACACAGCGCCACGTTTTTTTGTCTCATCCGAACATCTAAAAAGCTGTCCTGGTCAAGCCCTCCATCTAGAATATTTTTATTACATATAATATTACCCTGTATGTATTCAATGTATCAGCATTAATAGGATTCTGTAGTATGAGAGCAGCATTGTTATTATCCCTTTTTACAATACTGAAATATGTTGGGGCTGTACCATCGCCCACTATTGTATATTCTAATTCATTAAATGGTGTCTGAAAAAAAAGAATCAAAAATGTAAATCGTAGTCAAACAAACTGATATTTAAATGTCCATTAACAACAAATTTTAGAAAAATGATAAATTTTTTGACCGTATAATGAATTACACTGAGATCTAAAACAGTCCATTGAGAATTCTTTTCTCTATTGTTTTAACCTTTAACTTTAAATCAAAAAATTAAGAATTCTTCTAGGTTTCTTTCCAAATAAACCATATCCAAAGGAGATATTACACAGTACATATAAAATTTATCACACAAGCGATATCTACAGTAGAATGTCTTATTCAGTGATAAAGCTCCGCTAGCTCCAACCTACAACTGGCTCTTTTTGTACGTTTCCTAAGAAACACATGTCTGGATTAAGCTCCAAGAACACTGAAACATACATTTATTTTTGGTAAAACAATGAAGCCAGAAATTCAATATTTAAATTATACTTACCACACTATTAGGATCAATAGCTGAAAGAATGTAAACTTCTTTTCCTGCACCATCACTTTCAAGTATTGTTGGCGTATACGGGTCATTTTGGAAATTTGGTGCCTGGTTTTTGATAACGCTGATTGTAACATCTGCTAAAGGACTACTGGTTCGTGCCGGGGTGCCCAAATCTGTAGCTGATATTCTCATCTATAAATAAGGAATGAACCATCAGTGAATACTGTATGGTAATACTTTAATAGAAGTTAAGTCAGTGGTGTGTTTTACTACGGCGGTGTGGATGGGGGATATTGTTCGGGTCCCCTGATTTTCTGAATAGTTTGCATGGCATCACACATGTTCACAAGAAGTTGTAGAAGGGTGTGTGCCTAAACCATGCAACACCTCTGAGAAATTCATCCCTGCCTTAAAAATTGATTAAGGGACAGAATCTTTGTTCAAGATTAAGAAATATGTTTATCATGGATAATGTTACTGATTCCATGACCTTCTGGGTTATGCTATTCACGCATGAAATAGAATAAAAATACAACTTACAGCATAGCTGTCACGGTTACAAGGTGCTTGATTTAAAGCTTTCTTTGCGAAAATTACTCCACTGTCCACATTTATATCAAAACATGCTATGGCCTCAGCACCTTCAGATATCGAATATCTAATCTGTCCATTCAGACCCTAAAATTCAAAAAAAGAGCATAAAGCATTCTAAAGTGTTTGAATATTTAAAAAAATTATTGAATTTAATATATAGAAATAATGTCAAGGATGACCATTTATTCTTTTTAAAAACTATTTCATAATATAATATGTATAAAATTTTCTTGTAATGAGAATCTGTTGCTGTTCAACATACTGGTATATACCAAAAAAATTATAATGCTGAATAAAAACACCCAGCTGTTTTCTCTAACCATTATACTTACAACTGAATCTGTATCGGTAGCAGTTACATCTACAATCTGATCTCCTAGTGGGTAGGTTTCAATAACTGTCTCACTATAAGAAGTTGGTTCAAAGACGGGTGGTGCAAAGTTTGTTTGGACTGTGACACGAGCAACTGTGGTATTACATTTAGGAGGTACACCCTTATCACAAACTTGTATTCGTATCTTAAATAGAAAAAAAAAATATTTGGAACTTGTATTTCAAAATTGATAATGATCATTCAATAACAATCTACTGTTACGACACATGGTGTTAATGATGAATTTCAAGTTTTAGATCTTTGAGGTCTAAAAATAATCCACTCAATTCTTGTGTGGGATGTTTTATTTGTTAAAATTTCCAAAATTAAATATTTGAAACCAAATGTATTTGAAAGGAGTAACTTAGTAGCGAAGAACTTGGAAGCAGAATTTTAACAGGTGTTATGCAAGAATACAAATTCAAATTAATGTGACCTAAGAAAAGACTTCAATCCAATATTAAATCTAATTGATGTACTTACAAAAAAGCCATCTGCACTTGTAGCAGCAGGTGTATTACTGACTGTTATACGTCCTGTGGTAGGATCAATATTAAATGAGCTAGGAGCTACACCATCTCCAATTATAGAGTATTCTAGCTGACCAAATGGTGTTGTCTGAAACAAAATATATGTAATGAAAACTAATTATCTAGAATTCTAAAACAAGTTGAAACTTTATCCTATTAGTCTCTGGAAATCTCCTGTTACAAATATTTCCTGTTTCACAATCTGGCTGCGGTGTCCCAATGATTGAGATCTGTAATCAAGGCAGAAGATGCGGTGGCTCAGGCGATCTCTAGTTTTCTCCCAGTTTTGGCTGAGATAGTTCCCCTGGTTTGGTTTCAGCATGTCAGTGGTGTAGGACGGAGGGTCTAACGGGTAATCATATCATTAGAAAAATCAAGGTCCTTGACTTTCAGTGCATTGGCCTGCATGTGAAAGAACCCTTTTTGATGTAATTTGAAAAAAGACTAACAGTAGTTTGTAACAGTGCTGTTGAGGCAAAATTTCATTCATAGGGCACTGTATGGCTTATGCGCGTCTTCATTAGCCCAGTCAGTACAGACAAGTAGGATGTTAAACCCCATTTCATTTAATAATTAGGGCGCATAAGCTGAATTTACATTTTGTCTATTTTCTACAACATGTATTACACTTTTCTAAATGTATAAATAGGACTCACATCTGGATCAAGGTCTCTTCCGAAAGCTTGCAGAACAAATGTATTTGGTGTCAAAGTTGTACCCAAATTTTCCTGGTATGGTAACTGTTCGAAGAATGGTGTGTTAGTATTTCTGATAACATTGATTGTAAAGTAGGCTTGAGTAGAAGCACATCTTGGACCATACGGAGGTTGACCTTCATCACACACTCGTACACTTCCCTGAAATATTTCAACAGAATGATTCAATGGCTAACGACTACTATATTTATTCAAGCAATGTTTCAATAATAATTTAACGGTCCGTAAATATTGATCGATCAATTATTATTTGTAGAACATCTATTTTTAAAAATTGTTCAAACTGACCTCAAAATTATTCAGACTGGTCAATCGTAAAGATTTTTTCGCATATACATCCCCAGTTTTGGTGTCCACATTGAAAAACTCTTGAAGTGGTACTGTGGGGTTATTAAATGCAAAGTTAATCACATTGTAGGGTGCCTGAAATATATCAATATCAATAAATGATTAATATCTCCCCTAAAATCAGTCCTTCACATTTAAAGGGAGCTTTTGCTCCTGCTCCTCTCAACGCATATCAGCTTTCCTTCACAGGGGTCATTAAAGACTCCTGCAAATTAGCTAAATCGCTCTCCTAAATTTTGAGATTAATAAACTACTTTCAGATTTTGTTTACTTTCAAACTGCATACATTCAAGGTACCAGGAGCTTTTTATGGTTCCCGCACAATTTTATAAACGTGAAGGACTGCAAAATTCATTGTTCAAATAAATAAATCAATTAGAAATAAAATATATTTGTGAATAAATAACATGATTTGTTCATACATAAGTAAATTACAGGACTAATAACTTACTAAAACATCGGCATCTAAAGCATCAACAGTAAACAGCACCTCTCCTAAAGTCTGAGTTTCAAAAATGGTAATGGTACGGTTTCCTGTCTGAAGCTGTGGATCATTCAGATTTCTGTTAACATTAACGGTGAAAGTAGTTTCACTACTTAAGGATGGAGTTCCACCATCATAAGCTCTAACAATTATCTACAAAAACAATCACAATGCATAAGGATTTAAAAAGTAAATATAAAAAATTAAGAAACAAAATCTAAAATATTTTTACTCACAAAGTTACTTTTATTACATTAATTTCTAATTTTCACAGTATGAATGATAATATTATAAGAAATTAGGAGACAGCAAGTGACTAGGACATTTTGGGACTAACATATCGTTCAATAATTCGCTTGTCCGTAGAGGTCTTTAGAGGTGGGAGGAAACTAGTGGATGGATGACTCTACACCTTGTAACCAGGGATCTTAATCGGCTGTTTTTTGTCGGCTTTAGCCGATTGATCTTTAATCTAGCCGAATCGTAAAACAATGAATCGGCCACTATGGTATCATATATCAATCAACTTTCGGCCGATTTACAAAGAGTTAATTATCATGCTGATTGATAAAACAATGAACAACAAGCCACTACGCCTACGGTGTCATATATCAATCTATTTTCGGCCGATTACAAAGAGGTAATTATTACTCGTGGATTAATTAACCCATCTTAAGAGTCAATCAATGCAATGAATACCTTCAGTGTCAATCCTTCTCGGCTCATTTCGTAAATAAACAACTTCGTTGAGTTAATTCATGCCAAGTACGGTAAAAGAATAGCCGAAAATAATGGCGGCGTTGACCTTGAACTTCAAGCATGCACGGAGGCATTGTATTTGGAAGTTCCAAAAGATTGAGATCCTCCCACGTCCAATATAGGTCACCCAAAGTTGAAGACTAGAAGATATTTTAGATCCGAATAGTTAGCTTCTTTCAAACGTCTTTCGTTTGATAAAAATTCACAGAAAATGTTTTGTCTCATATAGGTTATCAAAATCTACTTTTTGCGAGAACCGGTAACACTAAAAATAAACTATTCTGAATCACAATTGGCCACGTGACCTTTCGCCCGTACGGCATATTTCCGAGCCCCGACTATTCACGGAAAATAATTTGTGCTACATTGTTTTATTATTACAAATATACTTTTATATATTGACAAGTGTTTACGTATAAAATAATTAAAAAACGAACGTATTTGTATTTGCTTGTAGTTTTTCTTTTTACTAAATAATTCTAACTTCCGTTTGTTTGGATGAAAGCAAAAGTAGATTATGCATTATGCAAGTTGCCAAAATTTGACTATAAATTTCGATAATGAATGGATATATGAATACTAGTATGGATTCTATGGAATAATAACACAGGCTTTGTTTATTAGAAGTTATTATTATAATATTACACGGAATACCGTAACGTTATTCAATTACTGACTTGAATAAAGTATGCATAAACCAACATGTCTGTTGTTCAAAAGACGACTATCCCGTGATGCCCGTGGCCGGTTCATTTCAAAATGGATTAAGAACCCTGCTTGTAACATACAAATTTTGGATTGAAACAACGCCAGCTGACTCAATGACTGACCATATGATCTAAAGGGCACATATACGACCAATCGACCACCCAATAACTAAAGGAGCCAACTTATTACTTACTGAATATTTGTCATCATTATCATTATTTAATGCAGCAAGTTTTCGTATTTCACCAGATACATCATCAATTGTAAAGTATGGACTATTTCCAATGATAGAATAACGAACTCGATTAAATGGATCCTGAAAATATAAGAATCAATAATAAATTGAGCAAGATTGTTGTTTAATATAAAACATGTAGAAAAGGTATTATTTTGAAGTCAATCTAAACATATCACACTGTAAACTATATAACATCTATTGAACCTATATATATCACGTTTAATTTCATTACTCGAAGAATGATCCACCAATCTATTACACAAAGCCCAACATTCAAACAAGCTTATGTTATTTAAACCCATAGTTAATATTTACTTTTCACATTGTCAATTCTAACTCTAAGGAAGGAATGCACTGAATCGTAAATTCCTATCAAAGAGATTATATAAACAAGATAACGAGATAAATGCAGAATCCTGAAATGTGACATTTGTGTGAAGTCACTCTACCATGTGAACAAAATAAAAGCACCAAAGAAAGAAAACCATTCCCTCCTGCATCAGATTTTTTGGAGGGAGGGTCTGAGAATCAGAATATGTTTTTTTGTATGGCATTATATAATAAAAACACTGACCACTCTATCGGCATCAGTAGCACTGACTGTGTTTGGCGGCTGGTTAACATCCACACGGGAATCAGATGGATTGACGAATATTGGTGGAAATAAATTCCTGTCAACAGTAATGTTAACAGCAGCAGGTGTTAGTGTTGATCGCCTTGGTACACCATTATCTGATGCGATGATATTGAACTAAAAAATATTATTAATACACAATTATTAAAAGTATAGAACACAGAACCACAGTCATCTTTTAAAACATGGGTTCCAATATGCTGATCAGGGGCCTGTTTATGAAATTTTAACTAAGTTAAAATCCAAAGTTTAGTAATTTGATTGGATAATATTAGATATATTTTAATGCTTAGCCAATCAAAGTTGAGGTATCTAGTATAATTTGGATTTTTATCTTTATTTAAGATTTTGAGAGTCAGGGCCCAGGACTGCTGTTTGGCGTAAAAATTCACTGAATTGGTGGAAGCTATCAGGCAATTTGCATGCCACAAAAATAGCATGTTTTTTTATCCCTATGTCAAACATAGCTTAAAATTAAAAATCATATTTCTTGGACAATTGGTACAGAAATTATGGTAGTATTTGTCATAATCATAAATGCAGAAATTTAAATTAAGCCACACATGTTCAAATGTCTGGCTTATTAAACACAATTTTTTGGATAGTGTATGATTTTATTTTTCCTATTCATATGAAGAACTATCATATGGAATATCATTTATGATCATTTTTTATTATTGTATTGTCCCTAACAGTTTATTTGTCCATAACAAATAAAGATACTTACTGTATAAGTTAAGGTATCGTCAGCATCACCAATCAAAGACTGTCGCATGTATACATTACAATTTGATTCATCTACTCTAAAGTAAATACCAGCTTTATTTCCTGCAGTTGTATCAACCATTCTGTAGCTCAATACACTTTGTGGTCCCTGTTAATACATAAAATTCTTGCCATGTCAACCCAATTCTCAAAATCTTTATAAAGCATTAAGGGCAAAATTGATTTCGACAGCATTCCTCCTTAGGGTAGTAAAGAAACAATACCTCTTAACTGAAGGACACATGACAGGACGGACTGGTGAAACTACAATATACACTTACATCAAAGAGTATTGTACACAGACTGACTGATTGATGGACAGGGCAGACAACAATATCCTCTCATATATTCCATGTGGAGGTATAGATTGAGGTATTGATTACTTACAGGAGAATCAGCATCTGTAGCTCTACATGTTATTACTGGTACTGTATCTATAGCTCTTGTTTCCAAAATCCTGTTTGAATATGCCAGGGAGTCAAATACTGGTGAATTCAAATTACGAAGAATATTTATTTTGGCAGTGGTAACAGCAGACCTTGCAGGATTTCCACCATCTCTAGCAACTATTCTAGCCTATAATGAAAAGAAAATTAGGTATTTTTGGCACAGCACTTTTAGATTGAAAATTCTAGAACTTGATGTCTGTATTATAACAGAGTCTGATGTTGTAAAATGAAATGAAAGTAAAAAGAAATGAGCAAACAGTTTTGTTTACTTACAGTATACTGGTTTTTATCTGCTCTTGTAAGATCGCTATTAACAGTTATAATACCATTACTGGGATTCAGACTAAAGAATGAAGCAACATCATCATCGCCTATCAATTCATACGTCACTGTAGAGAATATAGGCTGAAAAATATCAATATATTCATTCAAAATATTTTCTCAGATTATGTATCTTATATACTTGCTTAAACATAAATTGTAATTAGTAATAAACTTAATAAGAAATACAAAAGTAAGCCATAGGTAGTCAAAACTTACATTGTATTGACATTCGCATTAGTTTGCAAAGTTAGATACCAATGCACATAATTGTCTCTGTGAACACGTGAAATTTGGGAAATTAGCTTGATCAATGTGAACTTAACCTTTTCTTAGTCCACATTACAAATGATATTTTGCATTATCCATTTCATCTGTCTATGGACATTCTAATACAGTCAATATAAATGCATAGTACAGTAGAATCCGTATGAGCAGCCACTCCTATTCAGCGACATCTCCTTGTAAGCGGTCACAATAAATTCCCCTCGTAAAAATTCTATTGTTTCATCTCTTTATTCAACGGCCACTCCTCTAACGCGGCCAGCGGTCACTATTTTGCTAATAAATTTAACAAAACATCGCCCATTCAACGGCCATTGTTGAATGATACCATCTTGTCGTTCTTCGTAACACCCCCGCTAATCTCGTGAGTAGTAATCAATTAACTGGACTCTCACTGATCACGTAAAAAGAAATGTGAAAATAACAATTAACCCGGGATTATCTGTTAATCAATCTTTTGTTTTATTAAACGACTAACCTGATCATTGTTTTCACACTTAACGGAACATTACTTGATACTGATTGAATAAACTGAAAGTACCGACTAAAAGCCGCTATGTTGTTAAATAGACGTTTTTAGCGCCACCTATAATATTTCATACAGAGTTACACCCCCGGTAGCAAAATCAGCGATGTTTTTTGGTTCATGTGCTTATTTTTGATAACATAAAATTAATTCATCGATTTTCTTCACAAAAATGGATAAATATTATCAAATGCATCACAATAATAGACAGTAGTATTGAAGGTTGGTACAAAATGACAACTTTACAGAAGTTATGTCCGAGATCCAGCGACAGCCAAATTTACCGATGCAAGTGAAGTATTGGTGTTTGCTTCCAATGCATTCAAGCATATATTAATTGATGTCAGCACAAAAAAAGCACGAGATTTTACAAAAATGGATAAATATCGAATGCATCACAATGATAGACAGTAGTATTGAAGGTTGGGACAAAATGACAAGTTTACGGAAGTTATGTCCGAGATTCCGCGACGGCCAAATTCATCGATGCAAGTTTATCCAAGCGTAATACTAATTGATGTCAGCACAAAAAACCACGAGATTTTATTAAGAGGCCACTCCCGTTAAGCGGCCAATCGCAAAAATTCCCATGGGTGGCTGCTTAATGCAGATTCTACTGTATATCCGTATCCATTTGTATTTAGTAATATCCTTGTGAATGATGCAGTCTGCTAATAATTTGCTCCATACACAATACCATATAGCCTCCCAAAAATTATTTTAAATAACCACAATCAATATTTACTTACTGTAGTGTCTCCATCAGAAGCAGTGATATTCAAAATTTCTCTAAATAGAGGCTCATTTTCAGGCACAGTAGTTTCATAAACTTCCAGGAATATAGGCGAATTTAAATTTCGTATAATCGTTATTCTTGCTGTAGCTTGTTGACTATTTTTAGGTGATGGTGCTACATCTGTTGCTATTATAGACAGCTACAAACACAATAATTAAATATTTGATAACTTAATGATGATGCGGTTGTCAACAGTTCATAGACAATGAATCATATGAGCTAAATTATCTAACTAAAATAAAATTTGGTTAAAACTTTGATTGAGAAATATATTTAGCTTGATAGCACAGATATTTCGAAAAGCCTAAAAATCATAAAATAAAAAATACTTACAACACAACTGGTGAGAGTTTGAGGCGATGCTGTTAAATATTGTTTCGCTACTATTTCACCATTATCAGCATAAATTGTAAAATAGTCGTTACATATAGGAGGATTAGCACTAATAACACTGTAGCGTACAGCTTGCTTTAAATAAAAGACATAAATGGAAAATTTTTAATAACTAGTTGATTTATTAAGGAACGTATTCAAGTTATCAAGATGGCTGAACTCCATAAACTTTAAGTTTAAATTCTCAGAAATTCCTGTGGCGCTGATGAATAACAGGCATTATCACTCTTGACAATGAAAACTGTTTAAAAAAAACCCCATAAAACTCTCTGAATTATCGAAAATATGAACACTGATGTAGTTAAAGTAAGGTATATAACTGCAGCTTTTTAAAAAAAGACAGACCAAGAAATATGGTCCACTCTACACGCAAACCAGGTCATTGTGGGATTAAGATGCAAGTCGGGGAAAAACATAAGATACAAGCATGGGATTGTATCCACGTCCCTTGACTTAATAACAGACCTTATGATCTAAAGCTCACATGTCAGACCATTCAAACAGTGCTCTGCAGATTTTCATTGTCCAACCTGATTTTGGGGGTACGAAAGAGATGACTGTATTCAATTATTTTGAATTTGATAACAAAGAGAGAGAGAGATGTGGGGTTTAACGTCCACTTTACACAAACTAGGTCATTTCGAGACTAACATATGGTTTTTATTTTATTTCAATAATTCGCTTGCGCGTTGGGGTTTGTAGCAGTGGGAGGAAACCAGGGTGCCCGGAGGAAACCCACAAGGTTGAGAAGGCGCCCCTATCTCCATGCCACATATAGCTCACACCAGGGATCGAAACCACAGCCGCAAGCAAGAGGTGACCGGCAAGCTAGAGGTCAAAGTGCGGCACTCTAGATCACTAGGCCATCCCAACCCCCTTGATAACAAAAGGTTAACAAGGATGATGTAGATGTTTATATACAATGACTGAATGAGGTAGACTGAATCAAAACATTAAACTTACACCATCTGGATCAGAGGCTAGAACTGTTATAATAGGTACCACCACAGCTTGGTTTTCATTAATTGTTTTTGCATAATTTAGTGGTGAGATAACTGGAGCTTGTGGATTTCTATCAATGTTAATTGTTACATTAGCACTAGCTTTTCTATCTGGAGAACCACTGTCATAGGCAATAACTCCCAACTGTAATACATAGGAGAAAATAAATACATATTTATAAGATCCCCTGGAGGATTTGGGGGTCATATAAAATAAAGCATAAACTAAAAATGAGATGCTGAAAATATCCATAATTGGAACCTGGGATCTCCCACACCATAAGAAAAGTTCATACTGATAGCTGAACAAGCCACTGTGTTGTCTTGATACAGTTTTTTTCGAGAAATGCCTTGAGCCACAAATTTCGCCAGGTTGAATATTTTATTGCCAAAATTATATTTTTGTCGCATTTGCCGGAAATGGCGATCAAAAGTGCTCCCAAACTCACAAGTTGCCAATGATTATAATCAACCGAATCTATTTTTTTTTTTTATCCCACTCTGAACTATCAGGCCCCAAGCACAACTGAACACTTCCATCCAAACAAGCAAAGAAAGAAGTGTTGTAAGATCAATTAAAGTTACTAAATACAATTACCGTGTATGATGTAGCGCTATCAGTTGACAATGGATTTCGTACAGAGATAACCCCAGTACTACTTTGAACTGCAAAGAAAGCTGGCGCTGCTAAATAATTACCACTTAATTCATAGACCATAGAACCCTGCAAAAACAATTAAACAGGAATTTAGTATTAAATAAGTGAAGCAATCAATTTTTTTTAATATAAACTGGAACAGGCTAGACCTATATTATCTTTCTGCTACAATCAATTAACAGAACACAGAGATGGAATGCTAGGGGTGGAGAGAAAAATGAGGGTTTAACATCCACTTGATATAATAACAAGTTTATTTCAGGACTAAGGTATAGTATACTTCTATTTCAGTAGCTTTTTCTAGATGTTTACCCAGAGATAACCCATGAATTAAGGCAGTTAACCCTAGATTTTGACATATATAAACTTGGGACTAATCAATGACCTGCATACAAACATGTAATTACAGGACCAAAGACTGTGCAGTGCACTGTATGATTGCAACTGCCCCCCACCCCGATTTTATTCAATCGGTCCGTTCACTTGAATTGATGTTTATTATTTGTAATGTCTGTTTATATTGTGTGTTCTGGGTTGCGGTTCTCTTGCACCTACTTTAACATAAATGGACTAGGACCACTCGCAACCACCCCCACCCCTCCAATGTAACAATATATGTGATATTACTAACCTGTAAATCATTATCTCTAGCTAAAACTTGGAATATAGAAGAACCCTGAGCCTGAGTGAATGTTATGTTGCTCGAATATGGTAATCTAACAAAAACAGGGGGACTGGTATCTTGTGTGATGGTTATGCTAACTTGTGCTACATCAGTTTTAGCTGGATTAAACTGATCACTAACGGTAACTGGAAACTGTGGAATAAATTAATTACAGCATTTAAAGTAACGTTCAGAAATAAATCATCATAATAACACAGTCGATGGACAGATATATTATATGGAAATTAAATCACTTCTCTTAAATTCACAATCATCTACAATGCTCTACTATTTTTATATTTTAAAAGATTTTCAAAAAAAAGATATCTATTCAGATAGCTGACCTAATTATGGTTCTAATTATGTATAATATGTATGTGGTTATTGAAATTTAATTTTCAATATTTTTTGTACTACTAATTAATTAAGTATATTTTTGTAAATACTGGTAATAGTTAATAATTAATAATTAAAATAATGCAACATACCGTATAAAAAGAATTGGCTGCAGTTAATGGTCTCCTGACTGAGATAAGACCGGAAGTTGGTCCTAGGTAGAAATAATCAGGTATTGCTGTGGAGGAATATCTCAATACATCCTTAAAAAAAAAAAAGCTTTCCATGAATACTTCCAATATCATTTATTAATTAGTTTGATAGTACTGTATGAACAAAGAACCAAATAAGAACTCATTGCCAACATCTTGGAATGGTGGAGCCTTAGGCAAGATGAGAATAGATGGAGGAACAGTTTCTAGTCCAAAAAAGCAGTTACATAATAAGATATGTACCTGCAAAAAGATGCAATGCCAAAGATGGTCAATAATAATTATCTTTTAAAAAAAGTTAAAAAAACAAAAGGGGTTTAAAAGTGATCCTAGGATTGTAATTTAAACCAGATCAGATAATATCATGGCCTGTGTAGATAATTACTGACACATAAAGATGGTAATATACTATCTAGACACATAAGCTTTTTGTTAAGAGTACTTTTATAGTTTATGGTTTGAAAGTATATATTTGGAATACTGTTTATATTGTGATGCCATAGACTACTTCCTGAAAATGAGCTAATGACCTGGAATAATAATATGTTACCTGATCATTGTCTGTAGCATTTAGTTGTACTACAGACATACCCAATGGTGATCTCTCATCAATAGTGACGGCATAGGCTTTTGGTTCGAAAATTGGAGGGTTGACATTTCTTTGCACGTTAATCGTAACAGTGCTAAATACTTCTTGAAGATTGACAGAAAATTGTTTCGAGGCCTTCACACTCAACTGAATAAATAAATCAAAGCCTTAGTTAAGAACCAGTTTATGTCTACATATTAAAAATATATATATCCCCTATAACCTGCATGCTTTTCTACTTTTACCAAGAATTTAAATATCCATTAATTAAATGATGGTCTGAAACCCTTCTGAAAACATCTATGCTAAATTGAGTTGTTCCCCTTGAAAATAAAGGTCCTTAATCCTAAAGGATTCCGGGATTGTATGAACATCACGATGAATGCTTGTTTTTTTATTGAATGGTGAAAACTAAATAAATCAATAATGTACAGAAATATACCCCAACAAAAAGGTACTTGAGAAAAACAAAGGATATCATGTAGGCCTTATATAAAGAAATATTAAACTATTAAAATGTCTAATTTATACTTAAGTACGGTAGCGGTATATCTGAATAAAGATTGATTAATGCAAACAAATCAAACTAAATTGAATAATACAATTGCTATTTTAACGTACAATGTACTGTAATCTGTCAGATGGGTCTGTTCTTAGATCTTTTTTAACAGAAATAACACCAGATGCAGGATCAATCTTAAAATAATCTGGAGAATCACTATTTCCAACAATTGCATAAGTAATACCAGGCTGAAAAAATATTATTCTATGATTAGTGCAATTAAAAAAATAACCAGTTTGTCGAATACATCTTCCGATTTTAGAATTCATTGGGCCAATCACTGATGTCGAGAAAGTCACTGATTTTTTAAGACAAAATTACGATTGGTCAGATCAAATAATTTTTGGGACAAAAATGCTAAAACGTCATGCTTTTCTGCTTTAAATTGGGTTTAGTCTGAAAGTCTTTGTTTTACATTTTAGTCTGGAATATTAGGCCAATAATACATAGTTTACGCGTAGTAGACATAATTATTCTAAAGTAACCCTGTTTATTAGTTGTACTTACTCCTGGTGATGCTATAACGGTTAATACTGTACTATCTACAGCTCGATTCTCCTCAATGATTCTAGAATAATTTGTAGTCCTTAAGGTATCTTCATCTTTCTGTATAATAACATTCAGTGTAACTGTTCCGGTTCTTTTAGGGAAACCCTGATCAACAGCATTCACTAATAACTGTAGTAATTAATACAATAATCAATTATTAACTCACATACAAAATATAAAATAAGTAATATTTAACAAAACTTGTTTTAGAATCGGATATATTCAATTGTCTGCGACAGGGTCAGCCATGGTGGGTAATTGAGGAAGACACTGGCGGTCGCAGATTCAATCCAGGTGTTGAACAAGAGAGTTCATCAGGATTTTCCACCGTGGTTTCCCTTGTCAGTGGTGCAGGACAAAGGGCCTGACAATGGCCGATGTCAAATGTACACACTGGCATGCACATAAAAGATCCATTAGCAATTGGAATTCAATAAATAAGTAGGCCATAGCAGAATAGTAGGAAGTAAAACCCCATTTCTTTTCTTTTCATTTTAAAGATATCACAAACAATAATGGATTAATAAACTCTACCTGCATAGTACTGAAAGCAACCCCATTGACTGATTTTTTGAGAGTAACCTGACCATCTACAGGATTAAGAAACAAGTACTCATCTCCATCAGCAGTAGTAGCTGGTCGAGTAGGGTTTGCAGCAACTGCATATCGTATTTCGTTGTTGGGTGGCTAAACGAGATAAAAATAATCACACATAAATATGTCACTAGGCCTTTTAAAACCAATAATTTTAGACATTACTTTCAATGAGAAATTGCTTGTGTGCAAAAATGGAATGTACAAATAATCCATTGTTAGGGTGCCCCACGTGCCTACTGAAAAGTTGTACTAGACACGTTGAATATGCACGCTTTACTTGGTTCACTACTACTAATTTTCTGATAGTCTCGCACACTAGTTGAGTCTATAAATAGCAACAGCCCGTGGAAATTCTAAACACACTGGTAACTATTACAGTCGTAAAAAATCTATTGTTGACGATTCTGAGTAGCAGTAATATTTATCGTTTTGGTTATTACGGCATCTTTAGAAATTACGTTCGTTTTATTTTTTAAATTGCTTTATCCTTCGCATAACCGTTAGAAGCGACATATTTTGGTTTAGTACAAATAATATCTATGAATAACTTGGGTTGTACAGAATCATGATACCAGCAGCAGTTTCGTTTTACTTTTACAAGGTTAGAAAAAACAATTGTTGAGTCAACACTGTGTGTTATTTATAAATTCGATTTCTTGTTCCAGCTTTCAGTCACGTTTCGTAAAAAGTAGTCTGGATTATCCCGGCCCGTCAATCAGACGGAGAATGGTCGGTAGGCTGGTGAAGTGAGACTAGTTTCAAAACAAGGGCACGTAACCTATTTTTTACTCGAAAGTGTCTGGATGTTATGATGAACCATTTTTCAGTGTATTATTTATGATGTTTAAATGGTCATAGCTTATTAAGTTTAACATGACCGTTTATTTAGTGACTATAAATTTGTGAAATAGTTTTAAGACATGTTATATATATAAATATTGTGGTGTAATTGTTTAGCTATTTGGAGATATTTATATATGGTGGGGCACCCTACCATTGTATAACTGTATCCTATTTTCTTCACCAACCTTTGTCAGTGTCAATTTATATTCTAATCTTACTTTGAATATTGCACTATATTTTTATATAAAACATTTGTGATCTTTTACTTTGACAACTCTTTGTATGGAAATGGCACTATTCAAATATTCTTAATAATTGCCAACCAATGTCTGATTATTTCTGCAGATAGAAAACAAATTAACAATATTGGATTAAAAACTTACTTGAGGATCATTATCAGTAGCAACCAGTTGTATAACTGAAAACCCTAATTGTTCATTTTCTTTGATAGTTACAGTTTCTATACCATCAGGGAAGCTAGGAGCGAGTAGATTTCTATTTACAGTAACGTTCAGTAGAGCGGTGGCTGTCAAAGATGTTCGGCCACCATCTTTAACTTGCAGACGTACCTATAAAAACATTTTAAATTTTTATCTGATTAAAATAAAAAAGATAGGCTGGCACTGCCAGGCAGGATACGCCCACATTTTCGAGAGATGGACAGAGAACAAGCAATACTGAAAGTGATTTTTCCTACATCTTTAAGTCCTGTATTTCATACTGTATTGGGAGCAGCCATTTAGTTGGTCAGTTCCAGTCTGATATTAATAAAATTCGAAACCGACAATGATTATTGTGTGATGGTACACAACCTAGAAATGTGACTTTTCATCAAAATCGGATAAGAATTGTGACCTGTAGAGAGTCCACAACCATGATATACCATATTTTTACACTATTCGTGTACAAACGGCGACCATTTCGTCCGGCAATTTTGGTACGATTTTCACGAAATTAAAACTCAACCTTCCTCATCAAAATCGAATTAAAATTGTGACCTATACAGGGTCCACAACCATGATATATCATTTTTTTAACAGTATTCGCGTACAAACGGCGGCCATTTTGTCTGTCAATTTTGGTCCGATTTTCCCGAAATTCAAACTCAACCTTCCTTACAGTGTAACGGTGATATAATCAAAGGTTTTTTTAAATTGGATAATAATTGTGACCTCCAGAGGGACCACAAGCTAAAGAAAGGGGGATTTTGTGTATAACCAGGGGCCATAATTCAGGAAGTTACGATCCGATATGCGCAAATATCGAAAAGAACCAAGATCTTTGGGTTATAACCATGAATTTCAAGTTTAATCAAAATCGAATTAAAATTGTGACCTTTACAGGGTCCACAACCTTGATATACCATTTTTTAACAGTATTCGCGTACAAAAGGCGGCCATTTTGTATGGCAATTTTGGTCTGATTTTCCCGAAATTCGAACTCAATCTTCCTTACGGTGTAACGGTAATATAATCAAACGTTTTTTTAAATCGGATAATAATTGTGACCTCCAAGCTAAAAAAAAGGCGATTTTGCGTATAATCAGGGGCCATAATTCAGGAAGTTACGATCCGATATGCGCAAATATCTAAAGGAAGCAAGATCTTTGGGTTATAACCATGAATTTGAAGTTTCATCAAAATCAAATCAAAATTGTGACCTCCACAGGGTCCACAACCTTGATATACCATTTTTTAACAGTATTCGCGTACAAACGGCGGCCATTTTGTATGGCAATTTTCGTCCGATTTTCCCGAAATTCGAACTCCACCTTTCTTAGGGTGTAACGGTGATATAATCAAACGTTTTTTTAAATCGAATAATAATTGTGACCTCTAAGCTAAAAAAAAGGCGATTTTGCGTATAATCAGGGGCCATAATTCAGGGAGTCACGATCCGATATGCGCAAATATCTAAAGGAAGCAAGATCTTTGGGTTATAACCATGAATTTCAAGTTTCATCAAAATCGAATCAAAATTGTGACCTCCACAGGGTCCACAACCTTGATATACCATTTTTTAACAGTATTCGCGTACAAACGGCGGCCATTTTGTATGGCAATTTTCGTCCGATTTTCCCGAAATTCGAACTCAACCTTCCTTAGGGTGTAACGGTGATATAGTCAAACGGTTTTTTAAATCGAATAATAATTGTGACCTCCAGAGGGACCACAAGCTAAAAAGGGTGATTTTTCGGACAATCAGGGGCCATAATTCAGGAAATTACATTCCGATAGCCGCAAATATCGAAAGGAACCAAGATCTTTGAGTTACAAACATGCATGTCAATTTTCATCAAAATCGGTTCAAAATTGTGACCTCTATAGGGTCCACAAGCTAAAAACGTGATTTTTCGTACAATCAGGGGCCATAATCCATGAAGTTTTGATCCGATACATGCCAATATCGAAAGCAGCCGAGATCTTTTGGGGATAAACCTATATTTCAAGTTTCGTCAAAATCGGATAAGAATTGTGACCTGTAGAGAGTCCACAAACAAATTGTGGACGGACGGACGGACGGACGTCCGGACGGACAGGGGCGACGACATAATACGTCCACATGAAAATGTGGGCGTATAAAAATTTATCCTGCGATTAAAATTACAAATATATCAATAAATTTACAGGTTATTCAAACATGCCATTTAACTATTGGATACAAGCATGATGTATGTGGTTTTACTCTATAATACAGTAGATTTTTTGTCCATATAGTAACTTTCATCAAATTAAATGTGATGTTCAGCTAGGTATAGTTCACTGAATGCTCTTTTAATTAATTGCAGATAAGAACCTACTGTAACTCTTAAATCACAGGAAGTATTTCCTAACGGCTACATATATAATTACTAGATTTATTTAGAAACATTCATCAAATCTTGATTATACAAAGACAATTCTCAAACAAAAATGAGAATAACAAACTTGTAAAAGTTGTATGTTATAATGGTACATTACATCTGATTATATGAGTAGGTATACGATACTACTTTAAAATATATTCTATCAACATTCGTTTTAAAACATTGTGCTATTTACATTTGTTTTATCAAGATTCTATCAAGATTTGTTTTAAATACATTCTTCTATACCCATCCCTTTTAAACACATCCTTATATAAACATCCCTTATAAATACATTCTTTACATTCTTCTATTTACAATAACATCCTTTTTAAAAACATTCTTCTATTAAAATCTGTTTTAAAAACATTCTTCTATTTACAAAAACATCCTTTTTAAATATATTCTTCTATCAAAATCTGTTTTAAAAACATTCTTCTATTAATATTCATTTCGAATACATTCTTCTAAGTGATCTACTTACTGTGTATTGTGTTACTGTATCTCTTGCTATATCAGCTGCTGCTCTAATCACAACTTGATTACCAACTACATTAAATAAATTGGCACTATTTCCATCTCCAATAATTGATACACTAAGCTGATCAAATGGGTTCTGAAATATAAAGCATCAGTTAGATACATGGCCAGAAGGCAGTCAATATTCCCGGACAGCCCCAAATGAAATCTACAAAATGAAGGAACTGGAGACTTGCAGGAAAGAATCAATTTAACTCCAATATTGTAACAATAGAGAATGAAAGTGGAAAATTTGATAAAAAAAGGCCCCTTATATGTGAAACTGGAAACATTAGACCATCAATGTGTGGACTTTTCAAATATTTAACTCATCAAAATATTCTATATGTAATAAGCATTATAAACAGAAATCAGAAATGATCCCAGTGAAATGATCTCAGGGAAATATTAAAGAGAAATGGGAAATGATCTCAGTGAAAAATATTCTATATGTATTCAGCATTATAAAGAGAAAAAGGAAATGATTTCAGTGAAATATTCTCAATGTATTGAGCATTATAAAGAGAAAAAGGAAATGATTTCAGTGAAATATTCTATATGTCATGAAAATTATAAAGAGAATTAAAGATAAATCTTACAAAACGATCAGAATCAGCTGTAGTGAATGTTGCAACTGCTGTACCGTCAGCACTATTTCTGTTTATAGTACCAGTATAAGGAGCACCACCAAAGCTTGGAGCAGTGTTTCTGACCACACTAATTGTTGCTGTAGCATTGTTTGATGAGGTACGTCTTGGATTTCCAAAATCTTGAGCGGAAATGGTACACTAAATGAAATATTTCAATAATCTTAGATAAATAAATAGCTGTAGAGTTACTGTAATACATAGAACTGTATTGTGTTTTAAATGAAACAGAGATGTATCAAGACCTGCCATTCATTGTATCAGGGTTCAATTTAGTCAAAAACCAATTGGCAGCAAATTTTTGTGACAGATTCACATTTTGGCTAATCAATTCAAAATTTGAGTAGCATTTGCTCAGATTTGAGGTGCAGTAAACCGTACCGTACATCAAAAAAATGTACAATTCTGATAAATAAACAATATTATTATAATCTTTAATCTTATTTTATCATTCGTTTACATGTAGCCTACATGTAACACTTAACAAATAAACAATTAACATTATTAACATTAACAATCTGAAACAACGTAAATTGTCTGCCTTGAGTTGAGTGTCGATCCTGTAGTTCTGACGTCAATGAATTGAATTTTGATTGGTCCACTGAAATTTCTCGAACAGTTTATTTTATGTTCATACTTAGCACAGAGTTTGCAGGAAACTTTATTTACAGTACTGACCGTTTAAAGTTCATAGTTTAACTATGTATGATCTTTATCATATTTTTGTATCAACGAATGTACCACGGCTAATTTTATTCCATTTGTTTGTCTTTTCAAGCTAGCAGAAGACGCCATTTTATCTTAACTCACGCCCACAGAAGTTTTAAATAACCAGACGGAAAAACTTTGGTAACTGCGCTGAATTGCATACTGGATAATTTGGACTTTTGGGGCTCTTTTCTCAAACCGACCGACAATGATTTGCCTTCGGACGCGATCACGGTAGTTTTCTCCAATTTACCGATTACATAAATAAATTAGTCATGATACTTTTATCCAAATGAAGTATTTTCATCCAAAATATAATGAATCAGACTTCTCAAGGTTGAAAGCAATTTTTGGCTTATGAATAAAATAATTCTATCGCTTTTACCGCGATTTGAATCGCTTTTTGCGATGCGATACCGCTTAAATTTAACCATGCATTGTATATAAACACACTTACCACATAAGTTGTAGATCTATCAGGATCAGATGCTAAATCACGGACAACATACATTGATCCACTTCGACTTCCAATACCAAAGTAAGTAGTGCATTTGTCTCCAGATAAAAAGAACTCCACATCATTTGTAGTGGTCTAGAAGAATGGAAAGGAATAAACATTATATACATGGCTAAATTTTAAATTATCATTAAAGTATGGAAATGAGAGAGAGAGTTTAACCTCCACTCAACAAAAACTAGGTCATTTCAGGAATAACATATTGTTCAATTTAAAATCTTATTTCAATAATTCCCTTGCATGTTGGGGTCATTAGCAGTGGGAGGAAACCGAACGATGCGGAGAAAGTTCCTAAAGTTGGACAGACGACTCTATTCCTTGTCACATACAACCAGGGAATCGAAACCATGTCAGTTGACTCAATGACAGACCTTATGATAAAACATGCAGTTGCTAATCAATTGGTCATCTTTCCTTCCCAGACCCTATACACAACACAACATAAACTGAAAAAGATGCTGGATCACACAGCATATACCACAAAATAAGATATATCTTTACAAAAAGATTGAAAATTGAAAATAAAAATGAATTGTATACATCAATGATTGAGACCAATTGTAAAATTTTTGGAAATTGTTTAATCATTTCATGACAGAAAAATGGTTTAACTCCTGCTGATATTGTTTATGACAGACTCAAGTGGAAGTTTTTAAATACTTACATCACCATCTCTAGCTGTTATATCTAAAAATCCCACTCCAAAGTCTTGTATTTCTAGAATCTGAGCTGTATAAGTGTCTGGTGCTAGCTGAGGTGCTTGAAGGTTTCGACTGACAATTACATTTACAACAGTTACATCAAACAATCTTGGAACACCACCATCTCTAGCTCTTACTCTTATCTATATCAAATACATGAAAAAGTCAACATCAGTTATCTGCAGATTGTTTTTCTATAAAGTATCGACAAATAAAACTGCTTTTCATTATACTTTACCTGAGCAAAAAGAGCTTGTTTTCGAACTTAGTCAAGGTATTGATTCACCAAGTTTCATCACTCTCACTTAACACTAAAAAGAATCAAATTACTTACCGCAACCCAAACAGGGAATGCTTTTTATTAAAGACATTTTACTAATGAACATCAACACAATGTTTGAACATTAACTCAATTGGAAGAAGAGTACTAATGCACATACTGTTTATGTCTGTAGTAAATAAATAACATCGAGAAATATTGATTTACCTTATATGATTCGGCGGACTCAGTTGCGAAATTATTTGTAATGGATATTTGTCCATTTTGTTGTATTTGGAAAACATTTGGTGCTGTATCATCTCCTATTATATCATAGGTTACAGTGTTGAAAGGACTCTGTAAAAAATAAAACTTTAAATAGTGAAACTTGAAAAAGTGTTTACAAATAGTCAAATGAATGGTCTGGGATATCTAATTAACAAATTTTTATCACATACATGTCTCATCCTAACGGCACATTGCTGTTCTTGCTTTAAGAGTTCTAAGAAACATAATAAGACATGAATATTGAAAGTGTCATTCAAATAAATATATTCTGAACGGTAATAAACAACATCATAATTGTTCATTTTATTGTTGAAATATCATACAATGAGGCTGTTGTAATCCATTTAATATCTAACGATGGCCTAGAAAGTTGATTATAAATGTCTAAATACAATCTGATTAAAGGGACAATAACACTCTTGCTGGCTTGGCAGCTCTAGAAAATAAATAATAGCCTTATTCTAAGTACTAGATGTTTAAGTGTCCTACCTGTTGTGTAAATTATCCATTACAACCTATTTTACTTGTCCAGAGGGTTTGAAAATATTTTAAAATCTAAGTCACATTTGAAAAGGTTTACGTTAAACTTTTCAAATCATGTAGTTGAGTTTTTCCAATTTTTTAAATTAGGTGTGTTAAGATGAAACTTATACCATCAATTAATTGGAATATTGTAAAATAATACAATTTGTTGACCAGAACGAACATTGTCACATATTATTCAGTTACAACAAGAGTGTTATTGAGGCTTTAAAACACAGATCCAATTTAGTTTCGTTTTTTATAGTTCAAAATTTCGTTTTTACTTGTCTTTACTACTCTTGGATCTGGAGGACTTGTTATTTAAGTCGTGTTCTGCCTAATTCATGTAATATATGAAACTAGTAAAAAAAATTTCCAATAGGAAGATTTTGCTCTAACCTAAAGCATCTTTCAGATTTTCATGGATAATAAAACAATACTTACAACAGTATCATTATCAGTAGCCAAAACAGTTGCAACTAATGTTGTAGTACTATCAGCTGAGATAGTAGCAGTGTATGGTTCGTTTTGAAATACAGGTGCAAAATTGTTACGTTGTACATTGACTGTAACAAGAGCATTTGGGCTACGTCTGGATGGACTTCCCATGTCAGCAACATAGATGTTGAACTACAAGAGAACAAATTTATAAAAGAGTTATTGATAATAATAACTCATAACAAGCAAGGTTAAACCCAAATTTATTGTACCACATGACATGGTAAAACAAGTCTTTTATTTATACCTTTTATTAGATGAATTAAAAGCAAACTTAAATTTTGTGGTGGTGGGGGAAACTAATAACAAATAAATCAAACTCAAGTTTGTTGTAGCTTTAGACATGGCAAAACATATATTGTTTACAACTTTCATTAGACAAGGTAAAAACTTCTTAAGTAACTGGGACTTTCTTTGTTAGTATCATAATACAGAAATCGTAAAGTACTTACAGTGTATGGTGAAATATTTTCTGAATTTACGGATCTCTTTAGTTGAATTTGTCCAGTAATTTCATCAATCAAGAATCTATCATTTGTTCCATCAATATAGAATCTGACTGTATTGTAGGGAGCCTAAAATAAAAATTTATATTAGAAAGTGCTGCATTTTTTTCTTCTGAAGTATAAGTTTTTGAGGCAATTCATGATGTTTAAATTTTCGATTTCTTTGTTCATCTCAATTTAATCTGGTTATATAGAATGACCCAAAGTTCGGATAATAACATTAAAAAAGAACAACCATCAAGATTTTTCAAATCCAGGCTTCATTTTCAGTGTGGGAAAGGCAGGAGTGTCCCTAGTTATTTAAAGTCCATCTGTGTTGCATTCCATTACAACATTCGTGATCTAATTCTATATCATTACATTTCAAAGGAAACCTTTTTCTCCCAAATGCTCTATTCTATTATATTATTAAACCAGGCCCCAAGTTCACAAAGCATTCTCAGACTTAAGTTGAGAATTTACTCAGAATTGTTTGCCTTATTCTAACTAAAATATAGCTCTTTATAAAACTTTTGTTGTTTTGATGTATCAAATACACCAATAAGAAACTATGTGCAAACTTTTGCGTTTCTTGATCAAAGATATTTCTTACAAACAACAATTGAAAGTTGAGCAAATTCTCAACATTAGTCTGAGAATGCTTTGTGAACTTGGGGGCCAGATAAATGAATATAATAGCTTTTAGTAAAAAAAAAATAATTGAATAATACTTACAAATGCATCATCATCACTACCAGTAGCAGTAATGATGGTGTTTCCGGTCGGATGCGTCTCTAATATAGTTCTTTGAAGTGCGGGTATATTAGTCAATACTGGTGCATTTAAGTTATTGTTTACAGTGATCATTAAAACCTGCGTATCAGATAATCTTGGGCTTCCATTATCTCGAACTCTCATTCGAACCTAAAATATAATTAATGTTTGTTATACACAAATGTATCAATTATATAAACCATGACGTTATAACAAAGATATCAAATCCACTTTTAGTGCCAAGTTTCCTGTAAGAGTATTTAAAAATTGATAAAGATTTGTAGAGAGTTTTATAGAATACCTGAAACTGTGTGATTTCACTCAGTACTGGTTGCTGGAATAATGACACCTGTCCAGTCTGACCATTAATGGTTAAAAAGGAATTAATTTCTGTTCCATCGCCAATTATATCAAATTGCAGTGTTCTGTATGCAAGCTTAAAAATGAGAATAACTTCATATTATACAAAGTCATCAAAAATACTTCATTAAATCGTCTTTGTAAAAATGTAAGGAATATAACTGATGGATTATTATTTAGTTGTGAAGGTAGGAAAACCATCTTTTACAAACTGCCCATTAGAGCAGCTGTGGCCAGATGAACGAATCGAAAGGGTACACCCACATTTCAATATGGGATTATAAAACATGATACAGCACTAACCACAAAAATGGCCAACTGATCATCATAAATATAATTTATTTTAAATATACATGTACTTACAAAGGTATCAGAATCTACTGCATCAGCATCAAATATCACACCAGTCTGTGTATTATTCACTGTTATAGCATACACAACAGTTGTTACAAATCGTGGCGGGGTGTTTCGTTGAACATTTATTTTTACTGAAGCTGGAATAGCTGATCTTCTTTCACCATCAGTAGCATATACTTGAAACTATAAACAAAACCATGTATTATTCAGTTACCATTACAACCATATATTCAGTAACAATTATTTGCAAAATATCGAGAAATTTTACCAAATTGGGAGAATCAAATAATGATTGTTAGAACTTTTAGTTTTTATTTTAGAATTTTCAGTTGGAAATTTTAAACAATTTGCTTACATTATATTCTGCAGGTCTTGTGGTATCTTGTGTCAATGATTTTCGTAATCGAACGAAACCTGATGTGGGATCTACAGTGAAATATTCTCTAGCAACAGTATTAGCTGGTAGTGTTTCATCTATACCATACGTAACAGTCTTAAACTGATCTAATCTGTCACCATCTGTTGCTGTTACTTGAATAATATTTTCACCAAGTGCTCTTGTCTCCTCCACTGTTTCCTCATAGGTAGTTGGAGCAAACACCGGACTGGCCAAATTTCTAATGACGGTGATAAAAACTAAAGCCTGGGCTGTTTTAGAAGGTGATCCATTATCTTTAGCATTAATTCTCATCTAATATTTAAAACAAATTACAACATCATAATAACATAACTTAGATTGACATCATATATCCTGGTATTATCTTCAAATCTCAACTAAGCACATCCTTTTTCTGGATATAAGATATATCCTTGTAATGATTATATGTTTCAATCCCAATTAAGCATATTTTTTTTCTCATATAATATATCTCTTTGTAATGCTTATGTTTGAATATCATCTAATAAGCAGGTCCTGTTAAGGAATCTTTATTCGCATGAAGAAAATAATCTGGATTTGTACTTGCGGGTTAATCAATTTGTAAATAATCCAGAAAATCAACGCGGAAACAAATAAAACATTAAACCAAAAATTAAACTTACCGTGTAAAATGTTTCTGGTTCAGTTACAAGACTAGCTTTAACTCTCACATTAGCTGCGTTATCTACACTAAAGAAATCAGTAGCTTTTCCATCTCCAATTGCCTCATATGTAACAACATTAAAAGGGGCCTGCCAAAAAAAGTCATTATACAAATATATACGTATATAAATGAACCTTTAGCCATAGGTAGTCAATAAATCTTCGTGTAGCCAAATCTTAATATGCTTCTTCATTATGGTATCTAAATTACTGTATATTTAGTTTCCATACAAAAAAAATTAGAAACTGGTGCATGCACAAAAATTCAATGTCAATGGCTTTTTTGTTCTTGATAAAAGAAACAGTGAAAGATGTGACCTATAATTTTAGACAGCACACAATGTTGCAGTAACAAAATCCACAACATCCCATCATGTTTAAAATATATTAAGGATGAATTTGAGTGACATAAAATATAAGAAATGTGTAAAAGTAATAAGCAAAACATCCGGATTCTTTATAGTTATCCTGGCATTATTCATAAATCCGAAACATTATATGAAATGAACAAAACTTACGCCATCGGCATCAGTTGCACTGACAACTTGAATAACATCATTTATATTTCGTGTTTCTTGTATAGTAACACGATATACACCATTACCAGCAACAGGTTGGAAAATTGGAGGATTTCGGTTTCTGGTCACAGTAATTCTTACGACAGCTTGATTACCAGTTCTTTGTGGAGTACCCAGATCACGCACTTGAAGAGTTAACTATTGACAAAAAAGACAAGAATATTGATACACTATTCTTCCTTTTAACAAATAATACACAAATCCTAAAAAACCTAGTATCTGAGCTATTGAATTTTAAATTTTGCCTGTCGGAAAATTTATGATGAAGTTGGGACAGATGTATGCATGATAATCTTGAATAATAACTCAATAACAAAATAAATCAAAATATCAAAAAAGTATAAAGTTATGAATGGCCTAACTAAAACAAGAATAATTTAACCCTACCTCAAACTGATTTATAGTTGGTTCCAACGTCAAAGATTTTTTCACATAAACATCGCCTGTACTGCTATCAACAGTGAAATATTCTCTTGCTTTTGCATCTCCTATTTCAAAATATTGAACTGTACTATGTGGTGCCTGAAATATTGTAATATAATATAATAGAAATGATTTATATATCTAATTTATATAGTTAATACCATAGATTAGAGGATTCCATAAATCCTTCATTAGGAAAATTTTCAAATTGATACTTAGTATTAAAGAAAAAGAGAATAAAAAAATTCTAAAATACAGATGTGACAACTTCCTTTGATGTTTTCGCACCATTATGTCAAATAATAGCACAGGCCCTATGCCAGTCGTTCATAATTTATACTATATTAAATATTGGACTCATGTGACGATTTTATTGAAATGCAAGCGTAAGATAGTGTCTGTATTTTAAGTGATTTAATTTTCTTGCGCAAGACATTGCTTTATTTATTGATACAATACTTGGCCTAACACGCTCGTACAGTATCAATATATCACTTTCGATCATTAAACCACACTTAATTGTCTTATCTTAATTTTATCACCATTTAAATATATTGAGTAAATTATTACTATTACATGTGTGATGAGAACAACTTACTGAGGAGTCACCATCTGTTGCTACAACTCTTACAAATGGAACACCCAGGGCTGTATTTTCTGGTATAGTTCGTTCGTACAGAAGGTCGTTAAAGGACGGTGTGAACAGATTTCTGTTGATAGTAAACGTGACTGTAGTGATGTTCTGTTTAGGTGGAGTACCATTGTCATATGCTCGGACACGGACCTAATAATATACAAAAACAAAACACATTTACGAATGGACCAAAGGCAAATAACCTATGTCATGTAAACTTTGAAAAAAAACCCACCTCAATTAAAAGACCTCAATAAAGCACAACATGAACAATTCTTTCAATTAATACATAAACAGCTAAATATACGCAGATGTCTGTTCTAATGTCGTGTTATCATGCTACTAAGTATGTTAATCATTAGGTTTGTTAAGTGATCACAAATGGATGGTTTGTTGAATAAATAGGGGTATTAACGTTGGGTATACTCCTGTTACTATAAATATATAGAATCATATATAGCATGATAGATTTGTATTTTCTAAATGGTAAAAAATATCATTTTTACATTCGGATCCACAATGGCAGCCACATAAGAGAAATATTTGCCAGTCAACAGAGAACATTTTGATAGAAATATTTGGTGATCCAAATTAGATAAAGTTAGAAATGGAAGTAGCTGGGACATTAATTCAGTTGAAGAAATTACAGTGCTATTTTTCCACTAATTTTGCGAGGTCAGACACAGCTGAAAGGGACAAAGTAATCGAACATGGACTATGCTTTAATGGGGATAGTCAAATAACTGTTGAAAGGAAACTATAAAAAATACTAAATAAACATCTTTGTCAAATACTGTTATTTGGGGGAAAAGAATGACCAGCAGGAGTCATAACCTTATCTTGCTAAGTTCAGCAGTCCAAGTGTTAACATCTATATTTTTTTCTAATTACTGAATATAGAGTACAACTGAAAAACCATAGAGCATACATGAAACATAGAATACAAATGAAATACCACAGAGTACAAATGAAAAATAAGAGTACGAATGAAATATTTACCAGTAATGTAGATGTAGTTATTCCAGCCAATGATCTTGTCAATGAAAGTAATCCAGTATCAGGGTTTATATTAAAATATACTGGTGCTTCTCCATCTCCAGTAATTTCATATCTAACTCTCTCAAATGTGTTCTAAAATCCAAAAAGAAATCATAACATCACAGTAACTGTTCTCTTCAATGGGTGGTTTTGGAATATAAATTCATACTGTCATATAACCAAAGTGCAACAATAACTGGGCATGTAATATATAATAAATATAATATTCTTCAGCGGTGAAAACAGTCGTTTTTAGATCATTCAAATGAATCTGTATGATTTATAGTATTATATAAATAGATAGGCTGGCACTGCCAGGCAGGATACGCCCACATTTTCGAGAGATGGATAGAGAACAAGCAATACCGAAAGTGATTTTTCCTACATCATTAAGTTAGAATTTGATATGTGAAAATATTGAAATGAATTAAGATCTTTGGGTTATAAAGGTGCATTTCAGTAGGCTTCAAATTCGACTGGGGATCATGTTGCTAAGTGGGTAAGAAATTCGAACTCAACCTTCCGTAGGGTGTAACTGTGATAGAGTCAAATGTTTTTTTAAATCGGATAATAATTGTGACCTCCAGAGACCATAGGCGATTTTTCGGACAATCAGGGGCCATAATTCAGGAAGTTACGATCCGATATGCGTAAATATCGAAAAGGAACCAAGATCTTTGGGTTATAACCATGAATTTTAAGTTTCATCAAAATCGAATTAAAATTGTGACCTCTACAGGGTCCACAACCTTGATGTACCATTTTTTAACAGTATTCGCATACAAATGGCAGCCATTTTCTATGGCAATTTTCATCCGATGTTCCCGAAATTCGAACTCAACGTTCCTTAGGGTGTAACGGTGATATAATAAATGTTTTTTTTTAAATCGGATAATAATTGTGACCTCCAGAGGGACCACAAGCTAGAAGGGTGATTTTTTGGACAATCAGGGGCCATAATTCAGGAAATTACATTCCGATAGGCGCAAATATCGAAAGGAACCAAGATCTTTGGGTTATAAACATGCATGTCAAGTTTCATCAAAATCGGTTCAAAATTGTGACCTCTATAGGGTCCACAAGCTAAAAACGTGATTTTTCGTACAATCAGGGGCCATAATCCATGAAGTTGCCAATATCGCAAGCAGCCAAGATCTTTTGGGGATAATCCTACATTTCAAGTTTCGTCAAAATCAGATAAGAATTGTGACCTGTAGAGAGTCCACAAACAAATTGTGGACGGACGGACGGACGTCCGGACGAACAGGGGCGACGACATAATACGTCCACATGAAAATATGGGCGTATAAAAATTGAAATAGTTACAAAAATTCTATGATTTACTTCTCAGGACAATATTTTTTTGCAGGCTAGTATTGTTATGTTATATAGTACAGTAGCTAAAGAAACAAATATAACAAGATTCTTTTTCAATAGAATTTATAACAATATATTTACCGGTAGATCATTATCGGTTGCTCTTATCGTCATTAACTGTGTATTAGGTAGTACAGTTTGATTAATAACAGCACTATATACAGATTGCTCAAACTGAGGTGTAAACAGATTTCTCCTGACATTAACTGTTATTGTTGCTGTGTTTGGACTGGCTTTTGGCGGTGTTCCTCGATCTTGTATTGTAACTCTCAGCTGAAAAAAAAAAACCAACATATTTACAAGAGTTTTTTTTATTAATCATTCCATAAAGATAAGATAAATAATAAATATACATGTACCCATTGTTTGTAGCATTTTGACTTATGATTTGACAATTTGGAATTTCTTGGCTTAATTCAGAAAAATTATAATACAAAAGTGGAATTTAACAAACTAGGTATTTTTCTTACCGTATAAACGGAATCGTCTCCTTGTAATAATGAAGATTTCAGTCGGATTTGACCATCATCTGGATTTATCTGGAAGAATGTTGGTGCTGGATTTGTTCCTACTATTGAATAGGTCACTCTGCTAAAATCACTCTAAAAAATATAAATAATCACAATACATACTATTCAAAAAAAAGTAGCGGATATTTGATTTTTAAGTGTTATTAAAGTCACCTAATGAAACTGACGAAGAAACAAATGACAAAATGAAATGAAGTTCACATTCATCGATTTATTCCAAATGATCGTTAGACTAAGTAAGGCACAGACTGACCATTATAAGGGTAAAATGATACCCGGGGTCAAACAGCAAAGTTACAACAGCATCACAACAAAGTCAGTAACGGGTAAATCCTCCTCTGTTTGCCAAACAAGCATTGATCCGACGTGGCATACTCCTAATGAGACGTCTGAGGTCATTTTGGTCCAGATTGTCCCATTCCTGTTGCAACGCAGCAGCAAGTTCTTGGACATTGGCAGGACGTTGTTGACGTTGACATAACCACTGTCCAAGCATGTCCCAGACATGCTCGATGGGGGAGAGGTCGGGACTCAGTGTTGGCCAAGGTAATGTGGTGATGTTCTGTTGTTGGAGGTAACCTGTAACGATCCTGGCCCTGTGACATCTTGCGTTGTCATCCTGGAAGATGAAACGGCGGCCATGACGTCGTGCGAATGGCACAACATGGACTGCCAAGATGTTGTCCTGGCTGTACTGGCCTGTAACACGCCCTGCAACAACATGTAAAGCCGTTCTTCCAGCAACAGTGATGCCTCCCCACACCATAACAGAAACACCCCCAAATCGATCATGTCTGATGACGTTAACGTCTTGGAAGCGCTCGTTTCGAAGACGCCACACCCTCCTACGTCTGTCCAAAAAATCAACAGTGAACCTTGACTCATCTGAAAACATCACATTGCTCCAGCGTCGATTATCCCAGTGTTGACGATCCCTACACCAACGACGTCTTGCCTGAACGTGATGATCTCTCAAACAAGGGATCACGCGAGGACGTCGGGCGCGAAGGTGACCCCTATGCAGTCGATTCCCAATCGTCTGGCCACTCACTCTCACACCAGTGTCTGTTTGAAGACGAGCGCTGATCTGATTTGCTGTGATGACACGATTTCTCAAGGCCAAGGTACGGATAAATCGATCCTGGGCTTGAGTTGTCGCCCTTGGTCGACCTGAGCGTGGTCTGTCCTATACAGATTGTGTATCACGGTATCTGGACCATAGCCTGCTTATGACAGACTGAAAAACATTCATTGTCCGTGCCACAGCCGCCTGTGTTGTGCCGATCTGTAGCATGCCAAGGGCACGTAACCTTTCATTTTGGGTAAGCCGACGCATATCAAAAGTTGTTTTCTGGTCACTAAAACAATTAAACTGATGTTTCCACCCTGGAATTCAATGCCACAATCACTGTAACATTCAAAGTCAGAGTCGTGCAAATCTTGGGTTGGACCCCCATGATGATCCCAAGCATCACCTGCATTCCATGCGGTAGCTATTGGTGCGTTTGGGCGTCACATGTAACTGGAAATGTTTCTTCTGTTAGGTTCTATATTCATTTTTTTCCTAGTCATTTGCATATTTTAGTATTATGCCCCCAAAATCAAATATCCCCTACTTTTTTTGAATAGTATATATACTCTGTGTAGTAATACAGTTTATAAAAGTAGAAAGAGAGATACAGTGAAAAAAATGAGGCGTCTCTTTTCAGTGGATGGAAACAGGAGGACCATGAGAAAACCCTTCAAAACAGGCAACCCTACTTCTCTCATCGTCACATAGACGAGTGGGATCTCTATCATGCCACTTGACTCTATAACATTGACAGACCTTATGACCTAACATGCACAGGTTAGACCATTCAGCCACTTAACTCCTGCTTATAAAAGCAATTATATATTATGTACTATATGGACCATTTTCTAAACACACATAAGACAAATACTTTAAATTTAGTACTTACACCAGCAGGAACGTCACTATCAACAGCATCTACATCATACACATTTTCAGTAAATGATATTGTTTCTAATACAGTAACAGAATCGGCAAAACCAGGTGTCGTTGGTCTTGTGAACTGAGGTGCATTCAGATTCCTATCAGCAGTAACTATGACATTTTCATAAGCAATTTTAGGTGGTGATCCTCCATCTTGAGCAGATACAATAATCTATAAAACAACCAATGTTCGATTTATTATGTCTTATATCTCAAAATAAATACAAAGGAGCTAAAATCTATTTAAATTTCTGTCAAAACAATGTAATGAATCAGGTTGATCTATAAGTTACAGGACAAACCAATTCGGTTAAATTTTCACTTTGAAAGAATATATTTTGTTTATCAATTACAGTTTCGTATTATTTTTGATAAAAATGTCGTGTGTTGACCACAATACTCATTATATTTCAAGATGAGAATTATCTGGCAACTTAAAAATTCAAAAGTACAGGTAGACACAAACCCTGGTCACAAAACGATTCAATGTCTCAAAATAAACAAAAGGTAATTCTATGTGTTTAATCCTTTTCAATGAACACATTTAACTTTGATTTTTCTTTCTATTAAATTCATCTTCATCCAAATAGATTTCTATCATTAATTGTATCTTTAATTGTTTTAATTCAAGTTTGTATTATTAAATATATAGGAAACGAGAGGGGGAATGGCAACACTCCCTTATAATAGTAGCAGAGGTTAGATCTGTGTAACTGCTTGAGACATTAATAGATAATTAAAAACTTCCACTTAACAGCAGTACAAAAACTGAATTCGGTGGAAATGAGAGGTGGTTTATTCATCTTTGTAACGTTTCGAGATAAAAAGCCCTTTATCTTTTTTTAAAATGTAATAAATAAATGATTAATATTTACCGTATACTGAGTTTGTGGATCATTCTCTATTGAGTTTTGTAGAGTAATGACACCAGATTGAGGGTTGATACTAAATCTATTTTCTACTGTAGAACTTTCTATTTTATATGTTACAGTATTAAATGGAGCCTGTAAATGCAAATGGAAAAAAATATGAAAAATTATTTAATCAATAACATCAAAATGTTTAAACATTAATCAACTCTTAATAGTCAAATTAAAATCAAATCATATTGACAACATTTTTGATATTATAAATGTTCTTACCACAGTATCATCATCAGTCGCCGTTATTGTCTGTACAGTGGAACCAGGAGCAGCATTTCGCACCAAATTAGGTCTATATGGCAGATTTTGAAAAACAGGTGGAGACTGATTTCTTACAACAGTAATAGTTACAGTTGCTTGTGCATTTAAAGCAGATAATTGCGGTGATCCTCCATCTATAGCATTCACAGTAAGCTATAAAAATAAATTATGTTTAAAATTATAACATAACGGTCAAACAATGGTGAAAAGACAGAAACCAAAATAAAATTTATAAGACTCCACTACAACAATGACCCACCATCAGTTGGGTTAAATCCATTATGTCTTTTAATAGAAGGGAAGAAATGCCAGAGAAAAACCCACGAGGTTTGACAGGCGACCTATTCCTTGTCACGTACAACTGGGGATTCGAAACCACACCACCTGACTCAATGACAGCTTTACGAAGCCAGAAATGAAAGTTTATATTTCAAAATCCTATACTAATATACAGGAGTATTTTGTGCTTCTGGTACATTTTGTATATGATAACACCATTGGGGAAGCAGGCATTAAACAATCAAGGTACCGGTACTACTATTACACTGGAAATACAACAGGCAAGTTACATATTATACTCTAGAATTCTCACAGATCCAACGATCTGCTACATAAAAGAACAAATATGTGCTTTGAATGGAAATACAGCAGCCAAGTTACATATTATACTTTAGAATTCCCACTGATCCCATGATTTGCTTCATACTTTACTTACAGTGTAAACTCTATTACTAGGCAGGGTATCATCTGTCAATGGTCGTTTAACTGATACTTCACCAGTTACTGGATTAACATCAAAGTATTGTAGAGCTCGAGAGTTACCAGTTGCCTCAAATCGTATAACATTGTTAGGAGCCTGTAAAAAGAAAGGAGAAAGATAAATGAATATAACCATGACGACAACAATAACAACGACAGCACATCACATGATTCTCTCCATTTTTCGCACCGTTACTTAATTATGGATGATGTGAAGGGATTCAAATGTAGCAAAAAAATTTTCTATAAGCAAAAATAAGCAATGATGCCTTCCTGTGTACAAATTGTTTGCTTTTGATGGTTTATTTGGTCTAAAATCATATTCAAATTAATATATCTTTCAAAAGTTTGCTTCAAATCCATTCAAAGCAGAATTCCCTTTCCAGCTTGAATTTGTCGTTAGGTGCTGTCTATTCACCACAGCTATCGAACACTAAGTGATTTCATTGATTATCCTCTGACAAATTCCTTTTCACAGAGTCTACTGGATGTCCAAGTCTCTTAATGTTCTCACAACTGTTAGCCATTGTATCAATCAAGTAGTTAGTGACACCCTTACACAGTAATTTTCAAGAAAGATTGTGTGTCTCTGAGCTTCTTTCCATATACACCAAATATGTCATATATTTATTAGGAATAATTACCTTATAATTTAATCTTTGAATGGCATTTAGCTACAGTGTTATTATCCAAGAAATTACAAATTTGTTATTATCCAAGAAATTACAAATGAGGAAAAAATTGCGACAGTGTTATGTATAGGTACAGGTACCTATATTAACACTGTCGCAATTTGCATGCTTGATAACTATTAGTGAATTCTTGTCGAAACGTTGTGTGTTTATAATATAGTGATAGTTATCCATAGAACTGTGTTGTGTTATACCTTATATTTAACTACCCTATTCTTCCTTCAATATTTATCATATAAATAAAGAAATACTACAACAGTAATATCATGACATGTTCAATAAACTTACTCTAGAATCACCATCAGTGGCCTCAACAGTGACAAAAGCACTTCCTAATGGTCTGTTTTCATTAATTGTTGCAGCATAATCACGCCTGGTGAATGTTGGAGTATTCAGATTTCTGTTGATTGTAAGACTGACAACTGTGGTAGCTAGCCTAGCTGGAGTACCGTCATCCGATGCTTGAACATAAATCTGTATAAAATATAATACAAAAACATTTCAACACTAAACTATACATTTGTATCGTTAGAAAAATACTAATAATAAACTAAAAGAAGAGGAACATTTTGTAAAAGATCAGTATGCAAATCCCCAATATTCTTAAAAAGCAATTAATACCTACAAAAGTTCTATCATAATGTGAGATGTTGAAACAGTCTATGACAGAGACTGGTTATGCAAGTCTTGTGTTATCACATGACTTCCCATAAGCCGTTGTTGTGACACCAATCATCCTTGGTTTTTTTGCTGTTCATAATTAGTAGGCCTACTTGAAGAAACCTTTGATAGGCCAACACAATATAATCTTTGTTCACCCAAGACAACTCTACATCAATCTTAAAATATTGTTTTCATACTTACGTTAAAGTTTGAATTTGGGCTATTATTGATAGTTGCGCCATTATTAACTGTTATTCGTCCAGTATTGGCATCGATTGTAAATAATGAAAGAGATGCTGGAGGGCCTGTTATACTGTAGGTTACTCTTCCAAAACGATCCTAAAATAATAATTGAAGTTTTATTACTGCTTTAGTTGCTACATCATCACATTATAATCTTTTACATAAATACCAGTATATACATGAGTAATGGAATTACTAAAAGTTATGATGATTATTTCCTGAAATTAATATCCGAAAATGTATGATTTCCATACTATCTCAAATATAACTAAAACTCTGATATGAATTTTGCTGTCTATGATACATCAGGACATAAGTTTTTTTCAACAAGTAAACTGTTACTATGAAGTCTAATTCAAGCCATTATGATTGGTAAAATCCATTATACTAGGTTACAACTGTCGTGCGATGCGTTGAGATAGGATTGCCTGGTATATGCAGATGCGTTTCAACACGATCAACGCGATTTCTACGAATGACCTTAATATATGCTAGCAGCAACACAATTACTCCACGATTAAAACCATGATTTCAATCACAGCACAAATCATTATAGCGGTAACCTGGCATTACGTAACTAGAATTTACAAACAGATAATAATAACACTTACAATTCGATCCCCATCTGTTGCTGTAGCTTGGATAACTTCTGCTCCATTAGCCAATCCTTCGTCTATTGTAGGGTTATACGGTAATCTAATAAACTCAGGTGTAAAATTGTCTCTGTATACACGAACTGTTACATCAACTTCACCAGATCTACTTGGACTTCCTCCATCTACAGCTCTTACTTTCAACTAGTAAAAATAAAAACAATCAAAGCTTATAGACAAGAATATTTCTTATAAATCATTGCAGAGGTGCTGACTCTGTCTGTAGCATACTTCACTTTGTGCAGTATATAAAATAAATAACGAAACCCCCTGTCTTATAGAATATTTTGCTGTACATATTTACAAAACAACTCTTTTAAAAGGCTCCCTGATAAGTATAAATTCATTCATATCCTTTTTACACACCATAAATGGTATTATTACTTACATTATATACAGTAGTTCTTTCAACATCGGCCCACAATGGTCTGGTAACACGAATACCACCATTATTACGATCTATTGCAAAATATGTAAGAGCTTTAACATCTCCTGTTAACTCATAGAATACTGTGTTACTAGGTGCCTGTTAATTAGAGAAAAAAAATTAACTTAAACCAAACATTAACTTCAATAAGAAACATACAATGCCTGTTTTTATTTCTCTTAAAATTTCATAAATATAGCCATATCAAAATACATTGATTACTTTACCATCCACACGTACATGCTCATGAATCTGATGGCTTCATCATTTTATGTAAAAATATCAATAAGTACTCCAACGATTTGAGACGTATATAAGATTTCTTAAGGCCACACCAATTTAATTTCCCCTTTTATACCTGTTAAAATTACTTAAGGCTACACACCAATTTTATTTTATTTTCTTGGTAATACCTGTTAAAATTGTTCTTTTTGATTCTTTTGGAAAAAGACTAACCAAAAAAATAAGTTTGAAATTTTAAACAAAATATCTTAAAAGTGATTCAAGTGGCTATTTGTTTATCACAATCTAATTGAAATTCAGATCTATATTTCATTTCGGTTTTTATAATTTTGATGGCCTACACTATATGTAGATCTAACAAGTTATAGCGGGAGGTCATGTTCAGCCAGTTCAGATGTCAGGCATGCGATATTTGACCCTATAATCTCAGTCATTCGATTAACCAATCAGAATCGCTGTTGCTTTGTTTTGATTTCTATCGCTGATAATGCCTACCCACAATTCTGCGCAAAAAAGGTCAAACCCTCGATTCGACAGACAATTTGATTGGCTGACCCATCATTTCAAGCAGAACACAAGTTAAATAACAAGTCTTTCAGATCCTAATGTAGTAAAGACAAGTAAAACGAAATTTTGAAGTATAAAAACAAACAAAATAGGATCTGTATTTTAATCAGATTGTGTTTATCAAGGCCCTAAAGAACAGAAAATCAAATAGGTTTGCCGCCCCCACTCCCCCCAAGATATCATATCTAATAAATTCAATGAAATGATTATAAATTCAATGAGACAATATAGTATAGAAATCACCCATACCGTTCGATCATTATCCCGTGCTGAAACTTGGATAAAAGATGTTGCTAAACTTTGATCTTCACCAATCTCTGTAGAGTAACTTGTTTGAACAAATGACGGTGTTTGAAAATTTCTTGTTACACGAACAAAAACCAAGGCTGTAGCAGATCTTGGATTTGTCAATGAATCTTTGGCAACAACACGTAACTGAAAACACAGTTAAATAAGATATATTTTTTCACGCATGTTGAAAAAAACAATCCATTCATAATTGCTAAAAAAAATACAAGCATAAATCTAATATCAAATTGCATAATAATGTGGGTGTAAACACCAAAGTTCATAAAGAAAGATAGTCTTTAAATTTAAAATGCGAAAGAGAATAACGATCTATAGTCTGTATATATATATGTAATGTGCCAAAGCGAATGACGATTTAGTCTTAGGTGCAAAAAGCCTAATTAAACATAGATCTATAGTCTGTATATATATATGTAATGAGCCAAAGCGAATGACGATTTAGTCTTAGGTGTAAAAAGCCTAATTAAACATAGATCTATAGTCTTTACATGTAAAATATGAAAGTAAATAAAAGAGTGTGTTGACGTATTATCAGAAATTTCATAATATAGTGGTATATAGTACTTACCACATATCTATCCTGAGCTTCTGTTGTTAAATCAGCTTTGACTGTAATATCACCTGTTGCACTGGAAACTTGGAAGAAATCAGGACCTCTGTCATCTCCAACTAAATCATATGAAATAGTTCTAAACTCAGGCTAAAACAAAACCAAAACATACAATCATATAATGTATAAATTTGTAGTTAAGTCCACTTCAAACTCCTTACACATATGGTCAAATACCTGGCTTTACTACAACTCTGTTAAGTATGGGTTTGCCTTTAGCTTTGCTAAATAATATGATAAAATGATAAACAATAATCCCATCATTGCTTTATCTGAATATATATATACAAATTGACAAGAGTATAGAAGAACCATACTTACCCTTGTATCAGAATCAGTGGCTTCAACTCTAATCACCTGAGAGTTAACAGTTGTTGTTTCAGGAATGGTAATTTCGTAGGTAGTGTTGAAAAATATAGGATCCTGGGAATTTCTAACTATATTAACAGTAACATATGATGCCAAGGCAGCTACTTTAGGTGTTGGTAAGCCTCTATCACTTACTTCTACAACAGCCTAAAACAATGCAAACAATAAAATGTCAATTTCAATGTTAAATAAAATCATTTTTCGTTGTGATTAATGTTAGCATAAAAGATATCATTGATAAACATTGTGAACAGGAGGTCAATTATATTCAACGAGACATGATACTATTGATTTTATTTTTGTTCATTTCACTAAAAAATATCATATGTTCAATTTCTGCTAAATTCTAAACTCGAATGAAATACACCAGTAGATGCAGATCATGGGAATATGGAATTTTAAACTGAGGTGTCCAAATCAGTTTAACTTATTTAAAAGTGTTTGACATTTGATTTCAAGTGTGGACCCAGTTTAAGGAACATCCTCTATGGACTTTATGTTGATTTCCTCTAAAGTTATTTAAAACAATGCAAAGCTTTAACTAAAATTCTTTGTTGATATTTGTTGATCAGACCTAATTTTGCTCATCATTACAATGTTGGGGCTTCTGACTTAATGTTATAGTCCAATCCTTGGATCTTGGGGTGTTTACACAGTCACGTGTGGGTTAAAGTGAAAAACAACCATCCTCCACGTTAGAATTCCAATCTCTATCTTTATTACTCAAAAAGGCAGATGAAATACAACATAAGGGAGACAACTTTTATCTACTTACACGTAAGTTAATAAAACTTAACTAAACATTAATTAGCATTGTCATTATAAGTTAAGAGATTTGTATTGACTCATAGAAGATAAACACTTACATCTAATCTGTTTAAACTGGGTTCTCCAACTGGTGACTTGATTAATACCACATCACCAACATCATTCACACTTAAATATTCAAGAGCCTTTTGATTGGACTGGATCGTGAATCTGAGTTGGTTATGTGGAGCCTATAGAAAGATAAAAACAACACAAAAATATAATAGCATTTCTATACCCTTTACATAAAGTAAAATAAATTTTAATTATCGATGGGAGTTTAAATAATGTAAAGCCAGAAACAGCGTTGTGATGCTTGGTTACATTTTCTACTCAAGTAATTCACTAAAATAGATCGTATCATTTCATTTTGTTTTCTTTGATATTGGCCAATGAAATTGTCTGTTAAATAAATCTCTACCCAAGTTTTGCACTGAATTAATGGAGATGTCTACTAAACACACGAGAGAACAAAATAAAATTAAATTACAAATAACTTAAGTCATTCGATCAAAGTTCATCTATGTGAACACATCCACAGAATGGTCAGTTCAAAATGGAGTTAAAACCAACAAACGTCTTAAAAAAAGATTTTAACTAGATTTTAAAATAAACTGGCTAAACAATATCACAAAAACAATGGATCCACTACTTCATTTTATTTCTCCAATTTCGGCGATATAAAAGAAACTGAGATGATTATTGTAACCAATTTTCAACAACAATCTCTATAACAATTTTCACTATTAAATCAATGAATAACACATCAAAACCAACCTGCGCATCACTATCAATTGCTATAATTCTAGTTAAAGGTTCATTAAGAGCTCTGTTTGCTGGAATTGTTACTGAATAATTCTGTGGTGCTGATACCACTGGTGTATTCAGATTTCGGTCTACAGGTATAGTAACAGTAAGATCATTAAACAAACCACCACCATCAGTGACACGGATTCGAAGCTGTAAGAGAAATAAAATAAAGCAATATTATTCCTTATTGTTTCATTTCATTAATTATCCAGAATAAAACAATTCGTTTTTATTAACTAGTATTTTATCAATTAGTCTAAATTAGTCATAATAAAACAAATCATTATAATTATTGCTTCTTTTTATTCATTATTCATCATAAAGGACTAAACTGTAAAACTTGCCGATTTAAGATTTCATAATGTTCATGTTTTTAAACAACATTTGGTGGATAATGATTTTGTATGGAGTTAGATAAAATATTTGATGTTTTAACTAACAAATTCAACATGCTATTAATTTGCTCCGTACTTTACAATTTTAATTAATGAATACAAAGGACAGTTGAAAATACACTGTGGATCCAACAAAGCCTTAAATCCATTATTATCCACTTACTGTGTATGTCAAAGATGGGTCATCTCGTAAGTTTTTCTTGATCAAAATATTTCCGTTGGATTCAACATTAAAATAATCTACAGCTATCCCATCTCCAATAAGCTGATAAGTTATCTGATTAAATGGAGGCTGAAATATGAAATAAAATCATATAAATCATTGTTATTCACTAAAATGTGTTGAAGTTCAGTATGTCACTATTGTCACTCCATGCAGACATGCAAATAATGAATAGAGGTATGATCATGGTTCACAGCATAAGTAAGTTGTCAATAATGTTTACTTTATAACTAGTCCATCAGTTTTGTTTTAATTTTCCCCTGCTTTTTCAAAAGAGTGGAGAATAACTCAGACCATTCTGAATTATGAAAGAGCTCTACTTCAAGCCTAAACAGATGAGATGAACAAAACAACCAAGTTCTAAAAGCTTCATTGAGACTTGTGTCCTGTCAAAGTTCTCAAGCTTTTATATATCAATGGAATATTAATTCTGAAAATTTTGTAAGCTTACACGAGTTCTTACATATACAATAAGAAACAAACACAGAACAATTTCATCAATAACTTTTTCCTTTCCCAAGTTTTCATGAAAATGTGGAGATGACTAGTAAATTATAGAGATAGAGAGAGAAATGGGGTTTAATGTCCACTTGACACAAGCTAGGTCATATCACTAACATATGGTTTGATTTTATCTTAATAATTCGCATGCGCGTAGGGGTCTTTAGCAGTGGGAGGAAACCGTAGGACCCACAGAAAACCAACAAGGTTGGGCACACGACCCTACTCCTTGTCACGCACAAACGGGGATTCAAAACTGGTAAATTGTATAAACTGTTTATCCTTACCTCTGTGTCTACTTCAATAGCTACAGCTTCTCCAATACGTCCATTAATTTGTTCATCTTCTCGAACATCAATAGTTCGAACGTTAGGATCAAATCGAGGAGCTGTGTTTCGTACAACTGTTACTTTTAGAGGTTGTGTAACAGATCTGGGTGGGCTACCTTCATCAGATGCTTTGATTGTCAGCTACACAAATATAAAACATTATAGTTCTTAATTAAATTAGATTCACTTTAGGTACATGTAATTAAGGGAGATCTCTGGTTTGTCAGCATTGAATGAAATGAAATGAAATGGGGTTTAACGTCCTACTCTTTTGCACCTAACATGGGCTAATGGAAGTCGGGCATACGCCATACAGTGTGATATGAGGGAAATTTTGCCCTGGCATCGGCGCTACGGCCTACTCTTATATCAAATTCCAACTGCTAAGGGATCTTTTATGTGCACTCCAACCAATATGTACACGGGACCTAGGTTTTTCATCCCATCCGAACGACTAGGCAGCTGTCCTTGTCAGGCCCTCCTTTTGCATCACTGACAAGGGAAATCACGCCGGAAAATCGAGATGAACTTTCTTGGCCAATATGCAGGGATCAAACACCCGACCTCCAGCGCCTAATCCACTTAGCCACCATAACCCTCTGTCAGCATTAACTTAGTATTGTTGTGTACATGTATATATTTCCTTTTTATATTTCAATATTTTTATTGCTTGATAATAACTAGACAAGCCTAGTCGAAACATCGCTCAGTAATAAGCAGTAATTGTATTCCATAGAATTGTGACCTGTATAAAACATTTAGTCTGAGTTTAATTTTATTCAATAGTTTGTTTTTTTGTCAATGAAAAAATATATATTTATTCATTTACATCCTGACAAGTTCCATTTACATTTAATTCAACTATTCTACGAAAATGGTAAACAAATAAGAAATTAAGTATGTACATGAATAATCATTGTGTTAAAAAACAAAAACAAAGACTTACATCATATTCAGCAGGTCCGTTAACATCCGATGTGAGTCGATTGCTGGTAAGTAATTGACCAGTTTGTGGGTTAATGAAAAAGAGACTACCTCCTGAGGCCGGAATTATATTATCAATTGAATACACAATTCTATTATTGGGTCCCTACAATTTAAAACAATACAAAATTCATACATTATTCATTTTTTAGTCAGGGATGTGGGTTACCACTTATTTTGCCTCAACATAATCAATTTTGGACTGTGTGAATTTGTAGCATATCTGAGCGACGACATGTCTGACATTGGGTGAGCATTATCATTATAGTTTTAAAAACTGCATCGAAACCATGTGATTGTTTCCATATGAGGGGGTGGGTGAATGGTCACAAAAATCCAAGGCCCAAAGCTTGTCATTACATCTATAAAAAAAAATGTTTACTTCAACCATCTTCGGAAGAATCTGAATTAACTGATCCAAATTTTAAAGTTGACATTTGAATAAATTATACCTTCCATCAACATGATTTTCATTCACTGCACATGTTTTTAAGTCATTTTTGATTGAGAAGATTTTCTATTGACCCTTACCGGACTATCAGGATCTGTACCTATGGCAGTACTTATTAAAGTCCCAATAGGAACATTCTCTAATAGTCTTGAATTTACTGTATTTAATACTAAGGTAGGTGTTCCATCATTCAAATCCTGAAAACAATAATTCAAATCAATTTAATCTATAACTTCTGAAATTAACATTTCATGAATCTGAGTTTTTAATAATACTCTAAATAACATCTATTGTGAGTTGCATATTAAACGAAATAATGCATTATATTTACTAAACATGACTACATGATTTTTGAAAAAACAAAATATTTACCAAAACATTGACAGTAACTGTAGCAGTACCAGAGAGATCATTTTTACCTCTACCATCACTTGTTGTAACTTGAAATACATACAAAGCTTTTGTCTCATAATCTAGTGCTACTCTAGTCGTTATTGCACCAGTTGCTGGATTAATAGTAAAGCTGCCTGTTTCTCCAGATCCGAATTCATAAACAATATTTTGATTAGTAGGACCATCTCTATCAATTGCCTGAAGAAGTAAATACTTATTAATACTATAGGCCTATATACCTTTTTATTTCAATGATCTCCACTACATGATGGTATGTCTGGCTGTAATGATAGGTCACACCTAGACATCAGTGTAATTTGACTGAGATTTCGTAACTTTTTTTTTTTTTAACTTTCATAGCAAATATGTTCATTTTTTTTTTCATCTAAATATTACATAATGAATCTTCAAATGAAGCCTGCAGATTGCGTCGATTTTCTGAAATTGATGAAAGCTATACTTACAGTTACTGTTACTACATCAGCATTTACACTACCCTCGGCTACATTGACTTCATACTCTCTTGGATTAAAAAGTGGGTCGAAGTCAGCAACATCAGTAACATCAATAGTTACAGAAGCGGTACCAATTCGTGGGGTAATTCCACCATCAGTAGCTATAGCACGGATAATATGCCGCTGCTGAGCCTCATAGTCTAAAGGTACTCTAGTTGATATTTCTCCAGTATTTGGGTTTATCAAAAACCTATTGAAATAGAAACGAAGCGAGATGAAGTTTTAAGCGTCAAAAGTTTTCTGCATCAATTGGGCTAATGAAGAGGGAAAGAAGTCAAGCTGGGTGCTATGGGGGAAATTTTTACCCGAAATATCGAACTAAAACCTGTCAAGGGTTCTTTTACATGCAACAATGTGTACATGACACATTGGTTTTTCACACCATTCTGACACTGTTCCTAGCAACAGTAACACAGGAATCCTGAGACAGGTTTAGTGAGTGAGTGTGGCTACCAATTGAAATAGACATATTTATATATATATGTGTGCAATGTCCAATATACTATCACATGACTTGTCTACTCCATATTACATTAAACATAATAACAATCATACCGTGGCAAAGAGGGACGTGTAATTGAACATCCTCCCGACACAAAATATGCTTCAATAATTTGTTTGGACAGGTTGACTCAGTGGCAGATCTTATGATCAAAAACGAACCTATTAGACCAGTGGTACCACTAGTGGTAAGCGAGGGTCTTTCAGGTTGTATGCGATCACTTTCGGGGTCATGAACGATTTTTAGTTATTTTTTACTTCACAAAAATGTTTACTGCCTAACACAAGCTGGTGGAGAAGAAGCAGATACGATCCTTCCTCGCATTGAGTATTCTGCTTGTAATATTATGCAAATAAAGTGATACTTGATCAAATTGAGTTTCTCTTGAACCAGGTGGTATGCGGTGTTTGACGGGACCTCCAAGTGGTACGCTATTACAAAAAGGTATTAGACCATTTGATGCCCAACCTAGAGAGAGAGAGAGAGAGAGAGAGAGAGAGAGAGAGAGAGGAAAAAACTTACAAATTATTTGGATCATCAAGACTGTATGTTATAGCACTATTTGGGTTGTTCAACAAATCATTATCGGTTGCCTAGATAAAATCATAAACAAATAACGGTCAATACATTAATAAACTAAATATAGAAAATTATCAACAGCTTGGTCACATGACTTACATAAAGATTTTTTTTAAAATTTTCAATCAGAATTATTTCATATTCTAATAACATGTGTATCAATATTCAGTGTGCATTGAGATACAATTTTTTTTTGCAAGCTGGATATTTTGTGTTTCTAATAATAAGAAGATTAAAAAATCTTACAGTTACGGAACCAGCAATAGCATTTGGAGTATTTTCAGGTACATTGAAGTTGTAGGATGCTGGCCCAAATACAGGGGAATTATCATTAACATCAGTTACAAGGACAGTTACTGTTGTTGAAGCCGTCTGCAAAGAAGAACAGACATTTATGTACATATATCTACAACATATATAGAACTCATCTAGCTTTATTTGTCAAAATACAATTAAATCAAATGATAATAAGAAAGTTCAATAGATTGAAATAAACAAAGTCTTTAAAACATCCAATTATCAATGTTCAAAGCTTTCAATCAACAAATTGTAATCTTGTCAAAACAAACATTGATTATTGACGTCACATAAACAGCAAAAGAGGTCATTAGAAATTTGAAATTCCATCTCATCATCCCATCCATTGTTTTCTTTGATTGAGAAATAGTGTGGGAAGATAATACATGAGAACCCAAATGAAAATTTAAGAGTGGTCTTTGGTATTGAGGTTGTGGGTTCAGCCCTTTCACCACAAAACATGACTGAAATCATTGACAATGTGGAAAGGACCTATAGTAGATGATCAGCTATTTGATCAGTATAATCTCAGAGAAGAGTCAACAAATATTCACGTTGTTTTTTCTTCAGAATTTTGTAATGCATTTTTATCATCTAGTTGTCAGATTTCTTGGCTAATAAAATAGTGTTTTACAGATAAAAATTGGGTGAATTTGTGATACATTGTTAACCATTTAATGAGTAAATGCAAAAAACAACATTTTAATATAATGTACATTTCTGTCAATTTTTGTTCCATTAAACATACATTATGCAAGAGCTAAATCTGTGTATTGCTGGTCTTTGTTTAGGCCTGAAATGTTATCTAAATTATTAATTCGACATTAATTAACTCATCCAGACCATAATAAACTCTTGATGCCTTTGCTAACCTGCAATACTTACTGGATTACAATCCTATCTGTTGCTTAACGTCCATTAATAATCAAATCAAAAAATTGACAATCGAGACTATGTTTTTTATCGTACTTTTAGTAATGGTGATCGAGTGTAGGCTCAAAATTCGATCGCTAAAATCTTGGTTCAAAGAGGACCAAGTTGACTGACTTTTTCGGCAAATTCTCTTTACAGTATCTGGTTTTTAACTATCACAGTCAGAACTGCCAGCTCGTTATCTAATCTCCCATAATGTATCTTTAATTATTAAATTCGTCTCGATAGCCAACAATGATAAAAATATCAAACAACTTACCAAAGCTTGTGGATCAGAAACCACTACTGTCAACTCGTGTCTGTCTCTAGATTCTCTGTCTAACAGTTTTACATTTCGAATAATTCCCCTGTAAACATCAAAACAATAAATTACAATGAAATTTGTTTATTATGTCAGAAGCATTCAAGAACAAGAAGTCTTTTGTGTTAATTAACTAAGAATTAAAAATAAAATAATTGAAATCAAAATACGTCCACTCCACCCAAACTAGGTCATTTCGGGACTAACATATGGTTTAATTTTATTTCAATAATAATCGCTTGCGCGTAGAGGTCTTTAGCATAGAGGCTCCTAAATATTCCATTTACCGGAAAGTACTCTAGTATAATTTGTATATGTCAATTGTTTAAGAATTAAACCATATTTTCAACTGGTGTAATATTATTATTACAGAAAAACTATTATAAATATGAAAACAAATGTAATGAAATGAAACTTACTGATTATCAATACTAAATGATGAAGTTATATCTCCACCAGTAATTGAATAAGTCAGCACCTGACCTTCTGGGTCACTGGCCTATAATATATATATAAAATATATATAAAATGCATATATAGTTTTAGTTCATTAGCAACATACAAACAATATTCTGAAACAAATCTCACACCAAGCAGAACCTAGAAAATTACAAATTTAATGTCTGCATCAACAGATCAAAACATCTTGCCAACACAAGTAAAAAGTCTTATAATTTCATTCTTACGCCAATTCCATTCAAATCATTTAAATTGATTTGTTATGGAATTGGTGTAAAGTGTATATAACCACACTGGCTTCAAGTAGCCTACATGCCACTTTTATATGGTCATTTTATATGCTTTTTAAAGTTAAATTCGTTTTTGTATCTATATTTATTCTATAAAAAGAAAGAAAAAGAAATTAACTCACTGGAACATCAAAGACTTGACTGTTAAGAAGAATACCCTCGCTGACAGATACAGTATACCCTGGTGATGGTATTTGTGGATTTCTATTTTGTCCTGATGTAACAGTTACGTACACAATAGCCACATCACTAATTAAAACAAAAATACAAAAAGAACAATTTAAAAAAAGAAAACGTTTCTTCGGGGGCAAATGTCCTTCTCCCCAAACCTAAAGTAATTCAGACTGCTATCAGTTTTATGTACAGAAAGATCATATATTTTCCAATGTTTAATCTGAATGATCGTTTAGTTTTCCATGTAGAATTATCATATATTTTTTCATACTAAATCAACCCATTTATGTAGAGTAGCCTATGTTTAATCAACCCATCTGAATGAAGAGTGCAATCAAATAGCTTTACATATATATATATATCCAAAATTATTAGTACAACCGCAAAGCTGCACTACTTTGTTTCGCGGTAAATGATAAAAAGATAAAAGGTATGCCGTCACAATTTGATTTCAACACTGGTTTAATAACATTTTAACATTTTAAAGCACTTTTCGTCCATCTTGGGACTATTCATAAATAATGTCATTGTATAAGGATGGACAGTATAGTATATTTATACGTATTTACACAATAACACTGTGGTTTTAATTGGCTATAGTTACCATTGTCTATGGTTACATGGTATATCGTTAACTAATAGACAACATGTACACATGTGTGTTAATCTATATATATTTACCTTCGTGCTGGATTTCCACCATCTGAGGCCCGGACTGCAATAACATAACTGTCTCCTAAAGTAACTTCACCATTTAAAGCGACAACATTACCACTTACAACAGAAAATTTTTGTTGTTGGTTTGCTGGTTGAACAGATTCTATTTGATATGAAAGAGTATTGAAAGGGGCAGTCAAATCAGCATCTGTAGCATCAACCTGAAAGTAAAGGGATATATAAATTAACACATAAAACATGTACATAATATGTACTTGAGAAGACCAAAATAATGTCATATATTGGTATATTGAACATTATTGTGGTTCGAACCCTTATACAAAAGTAGATATAAGTTATCTCCCTTATGTTGTAGTTCTTATGCCTGTTTGTGTAATAGAGATAGAGATTGGATATCTAACAAGTTAATTCGTAAGTAATTCTCTGTGAAACAGATTGATAATTACACTCTCCATAGCTCTCCTATTAGTATTTCAAATAAAAATGTTTTGTAAAAAAAAAGGGCAGACAATATGAAATTCTGTTGTGATTAATTCAGGAATATATAAATTAATTATATTCTACATGTTCCACAATATAACTTGAAATTTCTTCTGTGCTTTACCAATATTATGAGAAAGTTTAGGCCTATTTATTACTTACAGTAGCTAGAGCTTGCGGTAGTGAAGGGGGAGAATAATTGCCCTCTGCCACAGTTGCATTATATATCTTAGAAGTAAAAATTGGTGAATTATCATTGACATCCAATACATTTATAGTTACAGCCGTTGTAGATTGTCTTGGTACAGCTGTATCTCTTTCTCTCACTGTTACCTATTAATACACAAACAAAATATAATGATGAACCTGGCCATTAAAAAAAAATTAAACCTACTACTATTAAACATTATGTATACATGTACATGAATGCTTAAAGTAAAAAAAAAAAAGATTCATAAATGTTAAACATTAAAGTAAAATCGAAATTCAAACGGAAAAGGTATGGTTGTTAAATATATGATGCAATCATAAAATGACACAGGTAATTACTCCTGAGCTCTTTTAAACAAATGAGTTTTAGAAAATATTCTAAAAATTGCTGCTGTGAATAAAATATGGAAGTCTATCAGAGAGAGTTTGGGATTACAATCTTAAAATGCTCCTTCTTGTATCATGGCATTAAAACACATGGCCATATGTATGGAATACAATCACTGGTTTAATATACACATCAGGCAATGTTACGACAAGTGCTTGAAAACAAAAACAGATGACTTGTCAAATTATTGCGCTATATGATTTCATTAACCAATGATTGTAATCCATATACTGAAATTGATCGTTGTGTTTTCGTCACATATTGTTCGGAAACAAACAGCATACTTACATCAAAGGTATAGCTTCTAACTGTTTCATAATTCAGATTACCGGCTAACAGACGTATAAAACCATCATTATCAACTCGAAAGGTTGTAGATGGACTCAAAGTAAAATCGTAGTTTGGTTGGGGATCACCTGGTTTCTATCAGAGAAAATAGTATTAAAAACAAATGAGGATTAGTCTGATCTGAGGTTTCATGGATATAAAGCTCTACAAAAAGTTTTCTCAATATTGAATAAAAAATATTGTCACTGTAGAATTTACAAGTGTGAACTGACAGAGATGGTTGATGACATTATCAGTCTACATTAGAAGAAGGAGTATTAACTCTAGCTAATATCTGAGAAAAACGACTTTTCTTCTTAAACAAGTCTTTCATTTTACTGAAGTTATGCAACATATTCAAATAAAATTTGAGCTTAGATTTGAAACTGAAACATCTATTTAACTTACAACATCAGCATCAGTAATTATAAGCTGAAGGGCAGTTTGCAAATTTTGTGATTTAGCAAAAGCTCCAGCCACAGCATCTTCTCGAATATAACCTACAAACTGTGGTGAAATGTTACTTGATATAACAGGAGCAGCATTATTAGCCGGTACAATGTTCACCCTTAGTACAGCTCTGTTGGATCTTCGATTAGTTGAATCGCCACTCTCTGTAGCCTGCAACAGAAAATATATCATTCATACCAAAGAAAAAACAAGAATGTCAGTATTTTACTGAAACAAAATATAAAATCTGCAAATAATTCAAGTCATTATTCTTCAAAATCAAAATGTAACTAGGAATATGTAAACATTATTTTGGCACATAATGCAGAGTTTTAAAGACTTGAGTCAGGGTTCCAAAAGGAGGGTCTGGCAAGTCGTTCAGATGGGACAAAAAACCGAGGTCCCATGTACACATTGGAGCGCACGTAAAAGATCCCTTGGCAGTTGGAATTCGATAAAAGAGTAGGCCATAGTGCCGCTGCCTGAGCAAAATTTCCCTCATAGTACACTGTATGGCATATGCCCGTCTTCCTTTAGCCTAGGTTAGGTGCAAAAGAGTAGGACGTTAAACCCCATTTCATTTCATTTCATGTGTCAGGGTTCCCTGGCCAGATCACTGTTGTTGCTGTCAGGATCTCCAGATAAGCGAGCCAATGTCTTACAAACTGATCCATTGCGGCTCCCATATGTTTCAAAGTCACATTTATTTTGACTTACCTTAAGAACAACCTGTAGTGAAGTTATCTCGTTCCTGTTAATCTGTTCTATTACAGAAACTGTAGCAGTATAGAAACCACCTATAGGACCAGCACCACTCACAGAAAACTTGTTTTCATATCCAGCAGGAATAGCTGCAAATTAATGTATTTGAATAGACACTTTGAACAGAAAAAACAATTTAATTTTTGGTTTTATGGTGTCTTCTTCAAACAATAACCTAAATTTTGTTCAGATTTGAAAACTTAAAAGTAAAAGCTTTTGAGAAGAGCTACAAAGTACTTTTTGTTTGAAATTTTTTTTTTTCCTGAAGAAATGGAGGCAAAGCATTAATTCAAATAGATGTCAGTGAGTTAATTTGATTATCGAAACAATTTGTACATGGTTAAAACTAATGTCAAATTAGATAACGCCTTCTTTGATATTCTATTTAAATACACAACCAAATCACTCTTTCTAGGCATCAAATCTTAATCTTTGTATAACATTCACGAATCTTTGTATATCATGAAGTAACTTACTCTGCTGAATTGAAAACTCAATAGGATAGTTCAATGTATCTTGATCTTTGGCTTGTATAGATGTAGGTAATCCACCATTTGCTGGTACTGGATATACAATTAGTGATCCAGGCTGTAAAATATTTCAAATATACTAATATGAAATGAAAATACAACACTTATATTATATTTATAAATGGATGATTGAAAATCTTGTTTTTAAGATAGACAGAAATCCTGCAATTCTGAATATAACATCAGATCATGAAGATAACATATGAAAATGATGTTTTAACTATCACGTAAATGCACAATGAATTTGAAAAAATAGGAATTTGGAAATTCTCAAATTTATGGTGCAGAAATACAGTATAAAATCTTGCTTTTATAGCTAGGGTCAGTACGTTTCTTACAGTCCATGGAAGAACATTGAAACCTCGTCACTAAGTTCATTCAAGAGGGCATGAGTCGTAACCAGAAGGTTTGGATGCCATTAAAATTTACCTAACCATTCTAAGATGGACCAACCATTTAGAGCCGACATGATCCCCAAGAGATAATCCAATGTCCGAATGTCAACGCCAGCACATTATCTGGAAACATCTCCAGTATTGCAGTTTTGAAAGCAAACTAATTTCACATCTTTTAATAGAAATATACTGTACATTACTTAAAAATAGAAAAGACTTACAGTTGATAATGATGTATAGTCTACTGTATATTCAGGATTGAAACAGATACCACCATCATTGATACAAGAATCGTAAACAAATACTGGTGGTAAATCATCACCATCTTGTATTGTGACAGCTAATGTAGTGTAGGTAACTCTAGGTGGTAAACCACGATCCTGTTAAATAATTGCAACATATCAAATACCAGTTTAATCAAATCAATCATCAATCAAAGAAATTAATTGTTTTTTAATCATAGAAAATTTCTTAAAAACATCTCCAGATTTAATAACTTGAAAATGGATATCAATAACATTTTGAGAAAAATACTAGTTTACTGGTTTCTAAATTTACCAATGGGTTAAAAGAGATTTTGGTCATTTATTATCTTAAGCAGTCATGAATGACATATAATGTCAAGTAGGAACCTATGGTTCAGATATTTAATTGTACAAGAGATTTTATTAAGTAGATTATTTGTATGGGACGAAATTACTTTATTTCTTATAATGGAACAGATCACGATAGCGTAAACTTACTGTAGCTGTAATATTCATGTTGTAAACTGTCCTGCTCTGAGCATTCAAAACTTCAAAATCAAGAACTTTTTTTACACGAACATTACCACGAGAAGAAATTTCAAAGTCAAACTTAGTGCTGCCATCAAACTAAAATAAAATAAAAAAAAATAAGTTAATTCTGGAAAATGTAAGTAAGTAGAACCCTTTTATTTTGTTTTTCAATTTTCAGGAACATGCGCAAAGTCACAAAATATAGAAAAATCTTATGTCAGACCTCCTTTGGCAGAAATAAAGCTGAAGAGTTTCTTTATTTTCCTTTCAGTCAAATTTGAAATCCAATCCCCAATGCTGTACCATATGAAAATAATGTATAATCCTGAGCTTCAAGATCTAACATAGATGAAGAATTTGTCATATCTACTATGAAGTCTGTATTAAGGATTAAAAGTACAGACAGGTTGCCAGGTAATGAAACATGCCAACAACATTTAAGTTTTCTGGGCAGTTCACAGAAGTTGCCGCATCTTTGTTCATTTAATGGGAACATTCACAAGACATTAAAAACTGTCAAACAAACAAAGGCACAATGAACAGAAATAATAAAAATTTGATTGGTTTCTAGTCCTTCCTGTATATCATGAATTTCAAATCATTCAAATGATTACTTTCCACATTAGAACGCACAAATGATTTTTCAAACTATAAAGGATCATAATAAGGCAGCATCTATGTGAAACTCAATAAATGAATATTAATTTTTAAACACAAAAATAACTTACATTGGTTCCATCACCGGGTACTATACTATAATCAATTTCTGCATTAGCACCTTCATCAATATCAAAAGCATTGATACTTTGTATTATTGTAGTCATAACAGGTGTCAACTGTAAAATAAATAAATAACCTATAAATACTCTTTCCATAAAAATTTGTTTACTGAATTGGACCTGGATCTGTAGAAGGACTGATATTGTGAAGGAATTTATGTTCAAAATATATCTATTAGATGTGAGGCGGCATAAGCTGGGAGATGGAGCAATTGGAGGTAAATGATCTTCCATCAGAAATGTAGTATAGAGATAAATTAACCCTTGGTATGCCATTGAATAAGAATGTAAGAATGTAACACCACATACCTCACTGACATTAACAGCATAAGATGCAGGTGAAAATACTGGAGTGTTGTCATTGATATCTACTATATTTATTCTCAATGGAATAAAATTTATCTGAAATGATGAAATAACAATATAATAATATCTTCAATAATATTTGTTCTTATCAGGCATAGAAACATCTGCCCACATCACTTATATCGTCTGAGTAGTCAATAAAGGTCAATTAAGAGCAAAAGTTTACACTGTATAATATAAATTGAGCATTAAAATGAAAGAAAGAGAAATGCGGTTTAAAGTCCCAACGACACAAACTAGGTCATTTTGGGACTAACATATAGTTTATTTTTTTCGCTTGCGCAAAGGGGTCTTTAGCAGTGGCAGGAAACCAGAAGACCCGCAGAAAACCCACGAGGTTGAAGCATTAAAAAAAAGTGGCAATAACTCCTAGATGTTATTATCAGAAATTATTGTAATTGCGTTTCATTGCAATAATCAAAGTACAGAACAGAAATTTTAAGTTGATACAGCGTTTATTTACAATGTAAAAATATTCATAAGATTCTTCAAAATGAAAAAGGGCTATAACTCTAGAAGTGATTCAGGCGAAAATGCTGAAAATTCTTTTTAGAATGTTCACAATGTTCACAAAAAATTGATGAAATTTGTTACTAATCAGATAATGATTATAGAGGAATCTGAAATAATATCTCACACTACTGAACAAGTACCCTCTACCTGACATTTTCAAGTTTGTGCCATACATATCAATAAACACTGACAATGGAGGGTACTTTACGAATTGCACATAATGATTTCTACTACATAAGACTAGGAACCAAGCATGACATCATTGCAGCCATCTTAGAATTCTGACATCATATCAAAAATCAAAGTCTGTCAATCGATGCACAATTGTCCAAGGAAGTAGCATGCCAGATTTCATGTCTATGTTAACTGTAACAACAATAACAAGATGAATACCAATAGCTATTGGGGTTCAACCAGTTCCTGGCCTAAAATATCAAACATCTAGGAATAAAGTGTACTTTGGAAAGTTGATTGTATGGTAACATTAACTGATCAAGGGCGTTTTATAGCTGAGGTGCTGGAGGCGTCAGCCTCCTCGTGAAAAAAAAATCAAAAAAGTTGAACAAATAAAACAGGAGAAAAATGTTAAAACCGATGAGAAAAATGAAATGTACCCTAGTTAGGGAGGCCTCTAAAGGCAGGCAAAAGGGCCCCTCTTCTGACAAAAGGGCCTCTCTGGCCAAGGTAAAGGGCCCCTCTGGCCAAGGGAAAGGGTCCCCGAGTCCGGCTCAATCTTTACACTGTTACTGTCGAATTCACTACTGAATGAGAATGCAATCATTGTACTGGTATGAAAATCATCAATCAAGACCCCTCCCCCCTCTCCGGACCCCTGCGAAAGAGGGCCCTCAAAATAGTATAGCCTCTGCCATGATAAACCTTAAAACGCCCCTGTAACTGATTAAATGTAATACAGAAAAACTACTTACTCCTTGAAGAGAATTTGGATCTGATGGTCTACATTCCAGTGTATACTCCAGAATTGTGGTATCATCAGTAGCCGAAAGAGTGCGACCCTGTAAAGTTTTTACATATAGGTAAATGTAAAGTTTATGCTTAATTATTTTCTAATCAACACATATTGATGGAGCTGATTTGCTGCTGCATAGTTCCATAAAACAATTTCCAAAGTTTTACCTAGAATGGAAGCGTGCCTGATTGGTCGAAAACAATAAGTAGACTGTAATTTCCAAATTTCTTTGGCCATTTCAAAAATCATTTTATCTCTAAACTTGTTAGCATTTTAAACATACATTATGCAAGGGCTAAATCTGCCTATTGTATCTAGTTTTTAACTATTATAATGAATACTGCCATAATGTATCTTTAATGAAGAGTCAATTCTGTTAAATTTTTAATCTATTTTTCTGTCATTCAATGTGGTTATTTCTGTTATCTAAGTGATGTCATGACATTAGTTCAAGGGTAGCGTGGCACATGTGAAACCCATCATCACTGCATTGTAGTTCTGGTTTCTTTCTATTGTTATTATGATTATACAATTAACTTACATCCCTGTCTATAGGTGATACAGGTCTGATAAAAAATCCTGTTTGAGTTGCTCCTCCTGCTACAGCCGCATTGCTGAGATATTCAAGAATAAAATCAGAGGGATCTATTTTGGCTGGTTCCAAAGGATCTTTTTGTGTTAATGTCACTCGAACATCAAATTGAGGATCCGTCAATCCCAGAAATCCACGATATTTTGTTATGTCAGCTGCAAAAGGATAACAAAGGTTTAATGAATGCAGCCTATAAAATTCTAACAAGATTTTGTAATTTTGACTATCTATATATTTCACTGAACATAATTTTTACAATAATTAGAAATTACAATAAAAGATTTTAAAGGGTGTATGTGGTTCTAAAAGCACATATTAATGTAATATGAATGTATGAAAAGTGATTTATATTCAATTTTTGAAAGAAATATTGTAATTTGTAATCAATTATGTAATGCTAGGTCCCCACTATCACGATTCATGATACAGTTAAAATCGTGGTTTTAATCGTAGAGTAATGGTGGTGATTCTATCATATATTAGTTCAATTTGGACAATTGTGTTATATCGAAACATATCCAGACTGTGGATTTAATAGTGACAATTCCATCATAACGTATTTCTAGACAGTGGAACCCTAGCATCGGTTGAAATATGTGAACTGTTCAAATTGAACGCCATCGTATGCACCTACTTAGTGCATTCTACACATTTTTAAAATTATCATTTTGTCATTTGTGAATCTGTCTACTAATTACTTCCACACTGTATTGCAGGATATATTTTTATTAGTTCATGACAAAATGGCACCCGAAACCATAGGTTACACAACTACTGTAGGCCTACTGATTATAAAATGTTAATTGTGTCTTAAGTATTAGATAACAGGATATTATAGTTTCACAGCAAGATAACAACATCAATATTCATTAAAATTCATCAATATTGAATTCTAATTCATGTTCATAATTTGGAATATTAATTATGGAAACTATTGAGTTAGAGAGGTAGATCCTTTAAAACTGAATATAAATCAATTTATGTGCATTTATATTATGTTAATATTTGCCTATAGGCCCATTTTTGTCTATTCTAAGGTCCCAAAGCATAGAGCTATATCTCTTTAATTTTATTTGGTCCAACCATTATCACATACACATTTCCTTTACTTTGTTACGAATTAACATAAGCCTTAACAATATATTATATAAGGAAAATAAAAGTTGACAAATAATGTTTTCCTATTTCTGAACATCCAAACATATCAAAGAAGAGATCTATGCCTTAAAAATTGTTCTTATTAACACGCTATGTATAAATGAAGATATTATTATTTTTATTAATTGCATACTTACAATCAAAGGCTGTATCTGCTTCCTCGATTGATACACGAACAGTTCCTCCTTGAAAGGATGCCCCCGTACTTAGTTCACATACTGGAATAAGGTATTGCAATTTATATAATACATGTGCATGGACATTAATTCCAGAGATTAGAAATTATTCAAGAAAAGGTTATCTTAATCGAACCCAGAAATATCTATCAGTCATATAAAAAGTAAAAATTAGAAATAATCCCCAAGATTCACACAATCATTATTAATTTTAAACCATGTCCAAATTATTCTAAAAGCCTACACATAAATGCTGCTTTGTAATACTAAAACCCTTTACAAGTCTGCAGTCAAAGTTGAAAAAAAACATGGATCACCATATCAGGTTTTGGATTACCACTGATTATTCTTGTATCGTGTTATGCTGTACTGAATATCAGATATTAATGATATCATTCTCTTACCATTGAAAGCAACTTAACTGCAGGTGTGCCATCTAAGTTTTATATAATAATTTGTAAACACATATCTGATAAATGTATACAGTGTACAACATGCACACCTTAATTCTTAAAATGAAAGTCAAGCCAAAAAATGAGATATCTCAAAATAAGTAAAAACAGTCATAAAAGCCCATTTCAATAAAGTGTTAATTTAACATCATGCAAATTTCATTTCAAACATAAAGGTTAATGAATTAACCATGGTATGCAACCCTTTACGTACATGCATCCCAATATTTCAAATTTTAAAAACTAAAAGTGAACCAGTTACCACATGCAATAAAAATCATTCCATTTAGATTTTGTCCCTGGCCATTACATACATTTAGTAATCATTCATGACGTAAAATATAAGTCAAGGCATTCTGCAGGAGGTGAAATATTTTACAAAGAGAGAGAGTTTTTGTCTTGGGGGGAAAACCTTTTGCACCGCAATTTATTTCATCAGAACCGTCTGGACAATCTCTCTCTCCGTCACAAATACAGGATCGTAACACACATGTATCATCGTAACACTGGAAATAGTCAGCTGTACATGTCGGGTGATGTGAATTAGTGTAACTGTAGTTGGACATTGTAGAGGGGGCGGCCTGGTACCATTCATTGTAATTCCCAACATAATCTGTATTTTTAGAATTTCATTATGTTGCAATCAAACAAAAAATCAACAAAATCAAACTAAACACATGCAGTTTTGTGCATGTCATTCATCCTAATCAAACATCATGATGCAATAAAAATATTTATCTTATACTTAATCTTATGCGTTGGCCGTCAATCTGTAAAAAAATATAATTTATCCCACATGTCTAACTACTATTAAACAGCAATAATCATAGACGTTTATAAGAGGGGTTGATAAGGCCTAGCGATCTAGAGTGTTGCGCTTTGACCTCTAAGAACAACCAAGTATATGCAACCAGTTCAGTCGATCATGTGACCTAATGTTGGCTTCCACCTAGAGTGATATTATAGACAATATCATATACCCTATTTTATACACATTTATAGGTTTTCATATAAACATGACATTATCTACTTCAATTACAAGCAAGAGGATATTGACTGATTATATAATACATATTTACAAACAATTCTAATGACATAAAAAGTTTATAATATTAATACTTACATCCGTCTGACTGTCTTACACTAATAGCTATAACTATTAGCAATAGTAGCGGTCCCATTGGTGGGGACGTACCCATGATGTGCTTTATCTTGTTAAATCTTTCTGTTAAAGAGAAATAAATAAATTTGTAAACTCATGCATACCTCATTTTTTGATCGATAAAACCAGAATGAATTAGAATTCATCCCAATAGATCATTTAATAGCCTAGTTTTCATAACTGCTTAAAAATTCCTCGAAAGAAGATACCTAAGTCTATGGGTTTTAACATCCACTTGGATCATTTCAAGATTGTAATAATATAATATGCTACAAATTTATTTCAATAATTTGCTTCACATTAAACTTTAAGTTCTGCAGTATTTCCCTGTTAATGGTGCAATTCTCTGGAATGATCTCCCAAAAATAATGTGGGAACTACCTTCGTTTACAGAATTTAAATCTGTTTTAAAAACTTATCTATTTAATAAGGAGTACTAGTGATGTAATCATAGATAAACTCTAGAGATACTTTCCACATAATATTCAATGTGGCTGAACAGCGCTTAGAAATGACCATTAGACATATTATAATGTAGTGCTTTGAATACTATTTACTCAAAATATATCAGACAGTCTAAGATATTGTTTTAGGCAAATAACACCCTTTCTACAGATAATAATTACTATGGTTTATTTTACTGCAATGGTTCAACAAGATTTCACAAGTCGAATAGATAAAACAGAATGAGAAAATATGAAATTATATACAAACATCTGAGCGAATTATCCATATTTTCTCCTTCTACTTTATTTGTGTATATGTCATAACAAAACCATATCAAATCACAAAATAATAATACTTCAAACAAATGTAATATATCAATCATCTGATTTCAAACAAAAAAAAATGAATCATCAATAACATTAACAAAGAACAAAGGCAAATATATAACATGTAGTTTCCAAGTTTTGTAAGTTACATGATGTAACATATACCTAAAATACAGAGGGAAAAATTATTACAGTCTCAAAAAGTCCCCTCAAATTTTCTTACTAAATAATGAGATATAAATGTTCAAGAAAACAAAAAAAATATGGGGTTATTTACACAAAAATGCAAAAAAAAAAAAAAACAACACTTGTACCCATAAGCAGTCTCATTTCTTATTGAATCCATGTTATTATTGACATTTTTATAAGTCTTTCTAAGGTTTGGTGAAAGAAGAGTTGAGAAGACCCAACCCTGATAGTACATATATTATACCTAAATAGCTTTGTATGATGCAGTCATGCATTCACAGAATACAATAGGGGGCTCCCACTAAACTACACAACTTGCTAGACTAGTTCTAACAGTAGTCAGTACACTCCCTGGCCTATTATTATATTTATTATAAAATATCTCACATAGAAATAAGTTTTGAATAGCTCACAATATATTACATAATTAAATAAATATTATATGTTGTATTTTGGGCTGAGTTGAGTTTGTGACTCAAATTTTGAGGCCAAACCTCCCTTAACAATGAATTACATGTATGTAAGATTTAGAAATAGAGCTTTGATAGTTAAATAATAGATAAAGAAAACTTAATTTATTGAAAATAATAGATAATGAAAAGTGAATATAATGAACATTTTCGAGACAATGACTTTATTCTGACCAAAGTTATGAATGTCTGTAGTTTTGACAAGAAACTGCGTAAATAGTCTCAAGTACCATTGCTACATCAACAAATGAACAAGTCAGCCATCTGACAGTTTAGAAACTTGATTATGAATTTTTCGTGCGAATAAATGTCCAAATAATAACTTGCAATAGGCAGATTTAGCTCTTATATAATGCATCTTTAATGACCAACATAAATATTGTTATCAAATACATTATCTAATCAAATAAAATCAACAAAAAATAAAATTGTTTATGTTGATTAGGAAACGATAAGGTTTTTTTTCTTTTGCTTTTATTGCTATTGATTGATAATTATCCAATTTCAGACCAGAGAAATAATTTCTAGTACTGACTGTAAACAATGCAATACAAACAAGTAAATTAAGGTGTGTTAGATAGTTTTGTTGTGGTTTAGACTTTTCATCTTGGGAGTTCACAACATCATATTAATATATTGTGGCCTTGGGATTCAATTTCAAATTTGATGTGAAAGAATGAAGCAGAGGATTCGCATTCATCTTTATAAAACACACCTAGCACAAGATTGTCAAAAACAACCAGGACTGGTCAATCATTAGAGATCCACATTGATAAATTATTTAAGATATTGTATTGAATAAAACTGAACAGAAATGTATTAGAATATATTGTCTAACAGTCAGATATGACACATAAATGTACTATGTGAGCATTTCACGTGGGTTAAACCATTGAAAGAAACAAATGTTGACTATTGTAGAAGATAATATTGTGTAAATAGCCACTTTTTTTTCACATAAAGGCTAAGCAATAGCTTACAGGACTCATCCTACCAGATAAAGTTTCTAGATTTTTTACATGACACATGTCTAATTAGCTCCGAGGGTCAACAAACAGCAAACATTGATATCACATATAATACACATCACTGCCAACCAGGTGTGTTTCTGGAAAATAATTTAACTGAGGCAAATATATACCTAATGTCATTGAAATTATATATTAATATGTTGTTTCAATATCTTTAATTTTGCAATTATCCGAGGTCCAGGTCAGAGAGAGAGGGAAATGGGGTTTAACATCCACTAGACACAAACTAGATCATTTCGGCACTAACATATGGTTTAATTTTATTTCAATAATTCGCTTGGGCATAGGGTCTTAAGCAGTGGGGAGAAACCAGAGGGCCCAGAGAAAACCCTCGAGGCTGGAAAGGCGACCCTATTCCTTGCCACATCACGTACAATCGGGGATTCGAAACCACTTCTGTTGACTCGATAAGCAGGCCGTTTGATACAGCGCGCGCATGCTAACCAATCGGCCATACAAGTAGTACAAATTATGTTTGGCCTTACTATAGGTCAGACAAAGCATTAAAAGGGTTTCTATGGATGTCTCCTGTAGAGGAATGTGGATATGCATGGGCTACCAGATCAGCTGTATTCTTTTATTGCTCATCTCAAAATCTGCTTAATGTGTTGTGAACATAAAGGGTGGGTCAGTTTTAAGAATTTCATAGTTTTGCCATGGTAACCACTAATAAGATAACACACTTTTTGACACAAAACTTAATGATATTCTAATCATTGCAACCTCAATCATATATCTTCATAAATTTATAAATTAGATGTACCCTGAAATTGACCTATATGAACATGCCTAAGAATGGAAGGTAAGAGGCTTGCGAGAAAGTTAAACTGAAATTACTCAGCCATGGACATTCAACCAAACATTTTGTGTGTTCAAAAGGTCAGTTTTAGATACACTGGAATAAATCTTCTGGATTCGGTATACAAGTTCAACTTCTCTTTCAGGCAATTCTGAGGCTAAATTTTATTTTTAATCTGATAATTATGGCAGTATTCAATACACCGTTCAATTCAGATCCATGCCACACCTTTCACATCCACCTATCATGCACCTACACATTAAATTTCCATTCAGAGAGGAAATATTGTATTAGAGGTAAATATATAGATTCTTCTTATTATTATTCAACTTGCTATCTTATACTTTAGTAATGGCCTACCTTGATTTGTGATCCAGGTACCAATTAATTATCACAAGGCTATAGCTAGTCCCTCCCTTTTTTCAAAAAAAAACAAAACATGCCTTTCCCAAAATTTATAAAACGGGGCAGGAAAAACACCCCACTAAATCATAGGTCACTGAATGCACCCAGGATTTTAAACCAAATTACAGGGGAGCATGCCCTCCTCTCCAACCCCGCCCCACATTACTGACATTGTTGCAATCATATCATTTTTGATGAATCACACGTCAAAGAATTATGGTGGAGCATGCCCACCTTCCTATCCTATACTATTGCAGTCACTTCATTAATTCTAATGCCCTTCCAAAGGATTTTAATGAAAAGTTTAAAATTCCAAAGAACCATAGTGAATGGTTGGCAAGCACTGTATATTTTAATAATAGAAAGACAACACCCTATTACATAAAATGAAAGGCTGGAAACATCATAAATACTAAAATTTAAATTTTTTCCTTGAAAAAGATATGAATATAAGTTTTATTTTACTTTATAATAGAAGCATTATAAGGCCAGAGATTTGCTTATATAACGAAAATGTACCTTAGCTTTTAGTATGGCATGATAATCTTAATTTTTTTTTTTTTTTAAAAAAGATATCAATATCAAATTAACAGTTTAATTGGCAGGTTCATTAAATCTTGTCAACAATTAAACACTAATTGTAGGTGATAGTAATTTATTTATTTGATACTTACAATTGGAGCTAATCAGATTTTTACTTACAGTACAAATAACCCTCTAAACAAATCTAAACAGATCAATATTTATTCTTTGTTTAAACATGTTCAATTCAGATTATCGTCATTGCAAACTCTTTAAAATCCTCACCATCGTTCTTCAACTATAAAAGTCTCACGCCTTTATTTGAGTTACCTGTAAGTCTAAGCGTGTGAACATGCCGAGACACAATTTTGGGTGGAACATGAACAATCAATATCTAGACAGCGTGTAGAACTATTTCATATTTCATATTCTCGCAATTATTGATTTTGTCAACGAAAAAAATAAAATTACCACCTTACTTACTTTGTTTTAGAGGTACATGCAAATATTATTCGAAAGGTTCCTGTTTTTAGTCCGTGTTATTGGCGATTCTTGTGATCGCTGTTTCACCACCACACCTTATGAACACCGTTATAATAGTGGCGATATATCATAACACAGAGCCGCGCAGCTATTCTATTTTGGTTGCGCTTCAATGGGATTTGATTGTTAAGAAATAGTCGCCAAACCGGTTCCGCGGCTAGTTTGCCATCTTTGTATAGATTGCCATTCATGGGATAAAAATAACCACCAATCGTGCGAGGTTGTCGCCCTTTTACTGTTTATGAAACACACTTCGGTGTAACAGTAAGCGGTGCTGAACTGAAGACGATCATCAGTGGTGTTAATCTGAGTTGACTGCCCAAGTGTCAAAATAATAATGGTCATCATTAAGATTAATCTTGACAAAAATTAGCTAAAATCGTCTTTACTGATCAAGAAGCTTCTCTATTGGTTTTGATAAGAAATATATTGGCTAATTTTTCACTAATTTTAAAAAGAATATGAACTTTAATTATACACGCAATTTTTGGCCTAAAATTATTATTAAATAAAATTGAAAAATATTGAAATCAGTCATTCCCCATCTATTATATTAGTAGGTTTGAAAATCTTTGGTGGAAAATGGGTTCCCCGGAAAATGTTTCGCTAATTTAAGAATATGGACTTAAACATGACTGTTAGTTGGACCGATAGGCGTGTCAGGTAGGGCTATCTTTTATTCAATTTATAGCCTATAATTATTATTACATAAAATTGAAAAATATTGAAATTAGTCATTCCCCAACTTTTGGCAGACTGGAAAATGTTTGGTGAAAAATGTTTCGCTAATTTAATAATGTGAACCTTTTAACGTTATTTGTCGGGGCGCTGGGTATTGGTATCTCGTATTCAATTTATGGCCTGTAATTATATATTATATAAAACTGAAAAATATTGAAATCAGTCATTCCCAATCAACCAGTTGTCGAATACTTTACTAAAGATTAGTGAAGAAGAAAAACAAAACCAAAAGTAGTAAAACATGTTAGGTTCTTAGAAATATCGGCACTTTTTATTAGTTATAAAAGGATAAAAGGAGAGCTATACGCCCATGCCAAAACATTTAACAAAAGATCTATTTTTTACAGACTTGACCCAACAAAGCAAACATTGTAGGCAAAGGCGATATGTAGGCCTACAATCACGATTTTATTATCACCCAGTGTGAAAAATCAAACGAAATAAATAGTTCCAAATACAAAGTCAGGGGCTCCGGAAGCGCGGGGTACACACAAAACCGCCCTTTTTGTTGCGTGGGAGGTGGTGTGGTGTGGTGGAGTGGCAAAATACGTATTGCAAAAATTCCATCGTCGTATTCTTTCAAAACACAGATCAAATAGTACCAATAGTAAAATGTTTATTTTGTCTTAAATATTGGATATCAGAAGCCCATCTTTTTTGGTAAGATCACAGAATCAATGTTAATTTAAATTGACAAATATTTCCTGTTTTCAATGGTGAAGATTTTGAATGATATTTCATGACTTAGAGACTTGGCTACTTTAGTTGTGAAAATGTCCAGTTCAGATAAATAATGGTGGATTTGACGTTACAATAGCAAATTTAACGGTAATCAGTTCAAAAGATCAATTATTTTGACCCGTTTGGTCTTTTATTATTAAATGGCATATTAAACAGGATAGCCCAAATTTCCCTTAGGGTGTGAATTCTTGATTGGAGAAATTGTCAGTGGTTGGTCTGCCTACAGGTACATGAACATTTGTTTGGCTTGTTTCTCTTTATCTTGCTTCCGATCGATATGCCAGATATTCGCAAGAAGTTTTAGTCTAATTCTGTATCTTTTTCCCCCACGATCACTCTACTACATAAAAGCATTTCAACATTTCCGTGGGTTTCTTACTTAAACATAACAATATTTTAAATGCATGTTCATTGAGTATATAATAAACAGACGTAAGTAAAACTCAGCTTAATTTCTTTTTATAATTTACTAATTGTTCATTACAAATGGTGCCCGAAGCCATATATTGCACAAGTCATGACTCGTGTAGTGATTATAAAATGTGTCTTAAATATTGGATATTAGGATCCCATATTGTCACAAGATAACATCAATATTAATTGAAATGGACCAATATTAAGTTCTAATTCGTGTTTCAAATTTCAAATATTATGCAAAATACGGAGTTAGAGGATTAGCTACCGGTACTTTAAACATGGTTACGTTATCCTGCTATACAATGCGAAAGGGTACATTTTCTACCGATCATAACATACGTGTTCGAAAGACCGATTAGTGCGCGATAAAACCAACAGAGATAGAGAGAGAAAATGGAGTATAACGTCAATCGACACAAACTAGGTCATTTCGGGACTAACATATGGTTTAATTTTATTTCATTATTTCGCTTGCGCTTAGGGGTATTTAGCAGTGGGAGGAAACTGGAGGTCCCGGAGAAAACCCACGAGGTTGGACAGGCGACCCTACTCCTTGTCATGTGCAGATAAAACCAACAATCTCATTAGATAATTTCAAGCGATACATAAGAGATCACATATTATATATAAATATATATATGTATGGGTGTATCTAAACTAAATATATACATGTATATTATATCCACGACTAACTCAATCTTTTGTCAAAATAAACACGTCTCAAAATCAGATGTTGGATATCAAGGATATAGAATAAGATATAAATGTCACGAACATAAACCAGCACAGTTGTTCTTAATACAGACAATTACAAGTCCAGTCGGCCATTTTATGGTTGATAGAAACTGAAACATTTAATATAATGTTTTTCATAAACTTTAAAGTGGGGACAACGGTGACTCATGGAGTAAGACGCTTGCTCACAAGCCAACAGATTTGGCTATCGATCCCTATATGTTGGCTGATAAAGATATTCTGGATTTTCCAGCTTGCACCCATATTCCTGAAGCAATGGTCCGAGAAATCCCTCTCTGACCATTGCTGGAATATAGCGTCTGTTTCTTGAACTTATGCGGGAGTGTGTCTATTCTTTCCGTTCAATGAAAGCTATCACTTAAGTACAGCAACATGACAGTCCTTCCTTTCATCTGGGTCTTCCCTCAAACTTTGGACAGTGATTTAAGGTATTCAAAACGGTGAAAGTATGTTCGTTTCCAAACAGTATTGTTTACATTTCATTCGACTTGATAGCCTCGTTTGTCACGCAATTAGTTTTACTGTAGTATTCTGCCATGCACGGATTAATTAGGCATAATAAAATCGTGAGTCATGACGTAACGTTATGTAAACATATTTGGTCCAATATTGGCAGCTAGTGATTGGTTGGTAGACGGACTACTGACAAATCAAAATTAAAAACAACAATATCCACTCATAATAGCAGTGTGTAGTTGGATTACCTCTAATCAAACGCAACACTGCGCGGAGTATGGCTTGCACCCAACCTCCGTTTCCGTGGTGAAGATCCGGCAAGCCACATCTAGTTGTTTAGATAGGACAGAAAATGGAGGTTATGTGCAAAAGAACTACTGGCAGTTAGAATGCGAATGAAAAGCCGCTTCTCGGGCAAAATGTAATCTTTATAGCACACTGTATGGGACAAAAAATGGAGTTTCTGTTGACATGCACATAAGTGAACAATTGACAGCTAGAATTCAATTAAAGAAAGAATAGACGGAAATGTCCCCTTTAGCACAATGTATGGCGTATGTCCGTCTTCATTAGTCCAGTTGATGAAGAAAAGTAGGACGTTAAATAAACCTACTTTCATTTTATTTATGCTGTGTCATCTTTAACGGTCAGAGCTACCGGGGTGATCCATGGGCCTATCATGTCTATATGTATAGATGGGCATTGTAGTGATAGTACTAAAAACATTCCATTAATTTCGATTTATTGATTTCTATTGAAGTCATGTGTGTAAATTAGGATAAAATAATAATACTAGTAACTATAGTCAACGTAACATTGCTTAATATGTCAAAATCCCCTCTTGTTTTGTACAGCACGAAGTTGTAATCACTTCATTGAAGCACGCCCTTCAACAATGTGTGTCGACAATAATATAGCTCCGGGGTATGTCCATGGTTATGGAGTGGAATTCGCAACATTGGCCTAGCCTATTTATAACTCTTAACCTAGTAAGGATTGTTGTAAATGTGCTAACATGCATTCGTAATTGCAAACTTCTTACTTTCACAATAGTAAATTGGCTATTTGCACATGCAACAAGCTAATGCCATGCAAGCAAGATATGTCCACCGTTTGAAAGAGATGTCTCAATGCTTTACATCGAATTTGAAATGAAGAAAAACAGCTAAAAACTTAACCAACAAGATTAATAGTTATAAGTTAATATGTCGTACAAATAGAGCAGGGGTCAATCTAGGTGAAAAGTGTACCAATATGGCATCAATGCATGTATATCTCGTTGCATCAGTTTTCATGTGGTACACTTTTAAGCTAATTTAGCTCTATAATTCACGCCCAGAATCACAATCCCCACAGCAACACCCACCATCAAAACCCAGCACTCAGCAGACTCTGATGAAACCAGATATACATGTATTGATACAATATCATAATCATATTGGAGAAGATTGGTACACTTTTAGGTTTCCCTGGGCTCCTGGTCTAACATGCTGACAAAGGCTCAGTTTAAAAAAAAATAGGTTGCCAGGCAACGAAACATACGCCCACACAGCAGCCAAATCGTCCGGGCAGTCAACAAGAGTTGTCGCATATTAAGGAATTATCAGAAAATCATTAGAATTTGTTTGGTTTTTATAATCAAACGTTTTTTTTTAAATCAGATAATAATTGTGACCTCCAGAGGGACCACAAGCTAAAAAGGGTGATTTTTCGTACAATCAGGGGACATAATTCAGGAAGTAATGACCCGATGGGCACAAATATCGAAAGGAACCAAGATCTTAGGGTTATAAACATACATGTCAAGTTTCATCAAAATCGGTTCAAAATTGTGACCTCTATAGGGTCCACAACCTTGATATAACATGTTTTCACACTATTCTTGTACAAACGACGGCCATTTTGTCCGTCAATTCTAGTCCGATTTTCACGTAATTCAGCCTCTCTCTTCATTACCATGTAACGGTGATATAGTCAAACGTTTTTTTAAATCGGATAATAATTTTGACCTCCAGAGGGACCAAAAGCTAACAAAAGCGATTTTTTGGACAATCCGGGAACATAATTCAGGAAGTTATGATCCAATGGGTGCAAATATCGAAAGGAACCAAGATCTTTGGGTTATAAACATACATGTCAAGTTTCATCAAAATCGGTTCAAAATTGTGACCTCTATAAGGTCCACAACCTTTATATAACATATTTTCACACTACTCGCATACAAACGGCGGCCATTTTGTCCGTCAATTTTGGTCCGATTTTCCCAAATTCGAACTCAACCTTCATAACCATGGAATCGTGATATAATCAAACGGTTTTTTAAATCCGATAATAATTTTGACCTCCAGAGGGACCACAAGCTAAAAAGGGCGATTTTTTGGACAATCAGGGGCCATAATTGATAAAGTTACGATCCGATGGGCGCAAATATCGAAAGGATCCAAGATCTTTGGGTTATAAACATACATGTCAAGTTTCATCAAAATTGGTTCAAAATTGTGACCTCTATAACTATAAGGTCCACAACCTTGATATAACATATTTTCACACTATTCGTGTACAAACGGCGGCCATTTTGTCCGTCAATTTTGGTCTGATTTTCATGAAATTCGAACTCAACCTTCATAACCATGGAACGGTAATATAATCAAACGTTTTTTTAAATCCGATAACAATTTTGAACTCCAGAGGGACCACAAGCTAAAAAGGGCAATTTTTCAGACAATCGGGCCATAATTCAGGAAGTTACGATCCGATGGGCGCAAATATCGAAAGGAACCAAGATCTTTGGGTTATAAACATACATGTCAAGTTTCATCAAAATCGGTTCAAAATTGTGACCTCTATAAGGTCCACAACCTTGATATAACATATTTTCACACTATTCGCGTACAAACGGCGGCCATTTTGTCCGTCAATTTTGGTCCGATTTTCACGAAATTAGAACTCAACCTTCATAACCATGCAACGGTGATATAATCAAACGATTTTTTAAATCGGATAACAATTGTGACCTCCAGAGGGACCACAAGTTAAAAAGGGCGATTTTTCGGACAATCAGGGGCCATAATTCAGGAAGTTACGATCCGATGGGCGCAAATATCGAAAGGAACCAAGATCTTTGGGTTATAAACATACATGTCAAGTTTCATCCAAATCGGTTCAAAATTGTGACCTCTACGCTGTTCACAAGCTTAAAAAACCTGATTTTTCGTACAATCAGGGGCCATAACCCATGAAGTTACAGTCCGATACATGCCATTATCGAAAGGAACCGAGATCTTATGGTGATAAACCTATATTTTAAGTTTAATTGAAATCGGATAAAAATTGTGACCTGTAGACTGTTCACAAAAAAATGTGGACGGACGGACGGACGGACGGACAGGGGCGACGACAATATACGTCCACATAAAAATGTGGGCGTATAAAAATAGTGTAGGCCTACTCATTGGTTAAAGGGGCCCTCCCGATAAGAACAGAGTCTCAAAAATTAAAGTCCGAGTATTTATGAAATTTATGGACCAAAATATAGAGGCCCGGTGTATTTACCTTGTCGCAAAATTTCAGCTCAAAATATTGAGTCGTTTGGACGTGAACGTCGACACTGCTTATCCGGACACGTAACCCTTTTAAGATTTCGGGTCAATTTTTTCATTGGGTGACCTGATAATCGATTCCCGTTTCTTGATAGGTCTATACAGTGAATGACCCATGTACTGTACTTGATAACAGAGGGTAAATTCCACCTACATATTATTTTTATAGAGAAAAAGTCTGGTTTTATCCAGATAGTGTATAATACAACGGTCTCCATTTCCAGATGAAGACTGTCAGGTTTAAGTTATTTACAAGCGTATCACAGATATCATGTTAGTTGGTCGGCCTTAGGTAATGGGTTTTAAGGGATTTTAACACAAAATTAAGCAGTTTTTTTCCCCAAAAAATTATCGGGATTGGCCCTTTAAGGTTATTGCATAGCTGTAAGGAGGTCGCCCATATTAATATTAGGGACAATGAGCATTGGTCAAATTACGTTGATTATAACCATACTCCATAGCCATGGGATGGAGGTGTAGGCCTATACAATTTCATAATCATAAAGTCACCAAATTTAATAATGAATGACTTTTTTTCAAACAATACCGTACAGTTCGCAGTACGAGAGTTCTTCAAACTTGAATATTAAATCATATTCAACAGGAAAGATAACAGCAGATAATTGGAACTGGAAAGATACAAACATTTCAAACGTTTTAAGTACAACCGAGATTCGAATTGGGTTGATCCAGAGCCTGGGTTATTCCCCATTTGAAGGGGTTCACAAAATGAAGTTACTTCCCTTGGTTCGTAAAATCTTGATCAGCGCGGATTTACGAGTTGCCTTGGCCATTTGATTACACATTATTAATGAACAAATTGTATTGACGTACGTCTACTTACAGAACAATTACATTTCAATCACAAAAACACACGAATCATCAATTAAAATAAACAATTATAACCCGGGCACATAATATTCACTTTGTTGAGATATTTTCAATTTTCCGACTCTTCTATTAAATAAAAGCACAAAAGCCCTACTACATAATCTTATGTAGACTCGATTTTATATGTCACATTTTGACAAAAAAGGAGACTAATAAAAACCCCACCAATCTGAACGACAGATCCACCCTCACACTGATCAGCAGTGAATATTCACAATACCTCTGTGAATCAGATTGACCAACACTTCTTTCTCTATGGAAACCGCTTGTTTTAATTTGTATTTTAATTTCTAATTAGTTCTGTGAGTGAAATTTAATGGCAATCGTTTGCGCCTAGATGGCCCAGCCTTTAAGCACAGGCACTTGAGGGATTAAAATAAAACTTCTTACTACAGCTTGACTATAGCCTATTACAGTCACGGCAGTGTATGATTTTAGAAGTGGGGGTATAGTATATAATTACTATACTTCGCAACCTTCTAGTTACAGTTACTGAGCGCGGAGCGGCGACCGACCTAACCAGGTGCGTCAGCGGTGGAAAAATTAGACTGCCGCAAACGCGTTTTCCACACACTCGGAACCGCGGTCAAAGTCGCAGGCAAGTGATCCGTGTGTCGATTTCGTCAGCGCCATTTCTCGTTTTGATGTTAAGCACACCAAAATGAGAAACTTCATGTCCTCTAAACTTATAGACCTAGTCCGAAACACCAATAAGGGCATGTGACGGCGCCCCCCAAAGACCGATAAGGCCCAATCAAATGTGGATAGGGCGACCAAAACGAACCTTCTAATGGCATGTGGTGGTGCAGCCGCTAACCTGGCCAGGGGCGATAGTTGGGGGACTTTGCCTATGGGGCTGCATCCACGTATGGGGCCCGCCCTCAGCAATTTTTGTTTTAAATAACTCTGTTGGAAACACATTTTGTTTTTTATATGAGGCGGCATATTTGCCCCTTGTTTCCTCGCGCCTGTGGTCGCGCCCCATGGCCTCCACATTATTGATATATAAGAAAGTTTGGATCAGGGCAAACGAATCGGGTACCAAATGGCGCGTGGGCGCCCTTAAAACCGACCGACTGATCACTGTGTGATCATAATCTAGTGTATTTTTTCATAATTGAAAGGTTGTCAATTTTTTTTAAAAGGAGGCGCCATTTCCCGGGGCACCTTATTTTTCTGGGGGTATATACAATGCTAGGTACGATCCTGATTACAGTACTATTGCTTGACTACATTATTTACAGTACTGCGAAGTTTTATTTTAATCCCTTCAAGTGCCTGTGTCTATAAACTAACTCATTCCCGCCAAAAAGTCAGTATCTAAGTTAAATTCCAACGTAGTAAAGAACATAAACGCATCATCCAAATATTCCGATTTCCAGGGAAATTGATATGTTAGATTTATTCTTGACGACAGGTAACATAGAAAACGCCTGCCGAGATGACAGTTGTCCGTGACAGAATTAACAAGTATTTCTGTTAAATAATGTCCATTGCTTGTAAATCTGGTCAAATTAACCCGCCAAACAGCTTCATCTTCTTAACAAGTACTACTTTATAACATATCCTACACGTGAGCTTACATTGTCGTTAACACTATCTCCAAATCTCTCATTATCTGTTTGTGAGACATACATAAACTCTTACTTTTGTAACCAGGTAAAAATCTATTAACACAGGTGTGTCCTGGGGCACAGTTGTAGATCTTGTCATAAATTTTGAATAGCGTATATATACTTTCATTTCGCGTCGTATTCAGATTTTCTTGTTGGATTAAACAATCTGTTTAAAGGGACTATCCCATTTTAAACATAGTCTCAAAAATAAAAGACCGAGTACGTATGAAATTTAAGCGCCAAAATAGAAGAATGCTGTATTTACCTTGTCTCAAAATTTCAGCTCAAAATATTGAGTCGTTTGGGGGTGAACGTCAAAACTGCATGCTTATCCGGACACGTAACCTTTTTAAGAATTCGAGTCTATTTTTTCGCTGATGACCTGATAATCGACCCCCGTTTATTGAGTGGTCTATATAGAGAATGACCCATGTACTATACTTGATATCGAAAGGTAAATTTCACCTACACATTATTTTTTTTTATAAAAGAAGCCTGGTTTTACGTAGACACCACAGAATACAGATTGGGCACTGTTTTCCTTTCCCGGTGAAGATTGGTGGGTTTTAGTTGTTAAAAAACGTATCACAAATACGGAGTTAGTTTCTCTGCAGTTAGGTACGGGATTTTAAGCGATTTTAACACAAAATTAAGCAATTTTATTCTCCAAAAAATATCGGGATTAGCCATTTAAACTACTTTGCCTGCATCAAGGTCGATACTATTGAATTGGTATGAAAATGTCCGATTTTGTGGACGTTAAACCCATTCCTTCCGCCTTGAATAGATCACACAAATACATTTAGATGACAAATTATATTTTTCATTACATTTATATAAAAAGTTGCTTTCCCATCATTAGTATGTGCTTAATATCATTCGGAACTATTGGAAAAATTGGCATTTAAAATATTGATTTGTATGGGAACAAGTCATTGATAGTCAACATTACGATACACGCAAACCAATTACTCTTTAACTGTTGGCCTATATTGTATTCATATTGATTTAAAGCAACAAAGTCATTGAGTGGAAGATTGTATTTGATCATTTGTCACATTAAATATAAAACATCCAAAAAGTAACCATAACCGAAATATACAAGATACAGGACAGAGGGTATTAAATAAATCATAAAAAAGTGCATTATCTTTAAATAATGGGATAAAATTATTTTCAATGCCAGATTACACGTTGCCAAAGTGGTTGTGCATACTGTAGCTTTTTATAGTAGGTCTACACAGCATGTGGCAGATTGTATGAACAGCAGTTTTCTATTACTGTTTATTTTTCATACACTGTGATAATTTTAATTATCAACTTCTTTGATGTATAAAAATTAACATCACTATTAAATCAATTATGTCATATCATATGGAAGGGTTAACGGTCGCTCGTTCGTTTGTACGGTTTAGCGTCCGCTTCAACTGAGGGTGATATCGCAGACATAATGAGCTTTGGATTCGGGTCTACTCTACGGCCTACTCGTATGTCGAATACCAATTGCCGAGGGATCTTTGACGTGCACGCCAAATTGTGTATGGGACCTGTCCAGTTATTGAAATAAAGGCGCAATAAAATATCAGGTCCCGATATACCTAAAGGCGTTTTATCGACCATTGACTAGCCAAAGTGATTTGCATTCAATTAATTTAAGTTTCATCTATAAGCCCATCTAATTCAAATCGATTAACGAACTCCCCGAAGTACTTTGTAACCAACTTAACTGTCACATGACATCACCACTAAATTCAAATCGATTTGGAAAGTCGATAAAAAAGCACCTAGTTTGTGCCAGGGGCGTGGTGAGAATGAGTTCATGAGTAGCCATACTCATGCGCCAAAAAGTTTTTGCGCCAAAATCACAATCAAATTACTCAAAAAATGAAAAACATTTGTAAGTGGAAAAATTGTTTCATCTGACCCAATTAAAAAAATTTTGAAAGAGTCAAGTTGGAAAATTTAATCATATTTTATTACCGTATTTCTTGTCTCGGATTGCTGGAGATTGCGTTTCTGGGCTTCTAATTTTCGAAATTTTCAAGGGGGAGGGCCCCCCGGACCCCCCGCCGCGGGTTCGCGCCTTCGGCGCTCGCGGTCAGTAAAAGGGTTTTTGTGCCAAAATCTTTTTTGTTACTCATAATTTCTTCTCAATAATTGCCCTCACCACGCCCCTGGTTTGTGCGAAGAGGAAGTCACACCCCATTTTTTGCTTTCATTTTATGACACATTAAATAGATCAAGTTCAGAATAAAAAAAACGAGGCAATTCCAATCAACATTTAACACGCATGCTGTTTTATACAATCATATATCACTTGATTCCGTGCACGTTGCTTTATTCAAATAAAATAGCGTGTATTATAGGTTCAATGCGCTATTGTAAGTGTCATAAAGATGACAAAACAAGTTTCAGTGACCAATAAGAATAATTACATCAACGTGTTCTATATAAACAGTGATCACAGACAGAATAAACCCATACAATAAGAGACATAAAATTGCCGCAGGCGATCATCAAACGTCAACACTTCAAAAAGTCTTAATTATGAATATTCAGTGTTGGCGTACTGGGCGATAAGACAACACTGTTTTAACTATAATATATATATATATATATATGTATATATATACATTATTAATAAAGGTGTTAATTGATTATAAGGTTCCATTAAAAAGTACATAATGTTTTGGTTTATTTATTATACCAGCCTACCAATTGCTAACCATTTTCTTTAATTTATTGTTTTGGGGTTTTTGATTTTATTTTCATACATAATTTGCCATACATAATGTGTTACCACATGGGGGAGGAGGGTCAAGAAGTCTAACGGTTTCGATTTAGATCATAAGGACTGTCATTGAGTTAAGTGGCGTGATTTCAATCGATTCCAACCTTATATTGTTCCGCCTTGTTGGTCTACTCAGGGATTACATAGGTAAAGCACTTAAAGGGAGGTAACACACTTCAACAGGAAGTAGACCGCCCTTTTCTCCATTAATTCTGGTTTCTCGGTTTCTTTGCCTGGCGTACATTAATTCTAGTTGGCAATACCGCGAATTTGCACTGAATTGACCATGGATTAAAACATTTTATCCAGAGCGACATTTTTTGGTCATATATTGCAAAGCCATGGACAACATTGAAGTAAACGCATTTGCGTTTGTTAAATTTTCAACACTTTCTCGGGAAGGTTGATGCACCCTCACACCACAAAGACCGACTTCGCTGTCCGCGGCATCCTTAGCGATTTTCCAAAATTTTCTTGAGGAGGCCCCTACTTCATGAGTTCGGCACCCTCACCATCCACAACACCCCCGCAACATGCATCGGGTCGGTACACCTATTCAAGCGTATTCACAAATATCTGAAACTCTTTTGATCTGAATCAAGACACAAACTAGAGCCTCTGGAGAGTCCACAAACTAGAGCGACCATGGCTAAATTCGTTTTTTTTTTTTTTTTTTTTTTTTTGCTTATAAGCTGGTAACTTGAACATTTCTGACATAAGAATGAGATGCCTGATCTGTGAAGTACTGCACTTAAGAATTTGAGTGTTTAAAACAATCGGGGAGAAGCGTTGCCTGGCAGATTTTTAGGTAAGGGGTGGAATATATGCCTTTCTGACCATCCATTTTGCATATTAAAACGTTCCAGTAGCTGCCCCCACTCGCCAGCTCAAATACAACAATGACGTCCGCGTGTTAAATTTTTCCCGTGTAGTAATTCAATTCCGTCGTGGGTTATTTTACGTGCACTCCAAAGTGCAGACAGGACATCCGTTTGTTCGTCCAAACGACGTACCCTGTCTGGCCCTCCGTCCTGTACCACTGTCAAAGGGGAAACCAAGCTGAAAAGGTCTGATGAACTTGTGGGCAAACACAGGGATCGAACCCAGGACAACTGGTTAGTGAGTCAGCGCCTTACCCATTTTTCCACAGCGGCACTCTAATGACAGTGAAGAACGATGTCTTTAAAGATGGAATTTAATAATATTTGTATCAAGTAAATAAATCATTTATTTTAAATAGATAAATATTTATAAATATTTAACAATAAATAGAATAAGTTATTCATTTTCCGAAAATAATCCTACATGTTCACTAATGTTTATGCTTCATCGCCCTCTCCTTCTTCTTCGTCAAATTCTCCTTCTTCTTCAGCTGTAGCATCTTGATATTGTTGATATTCAGATACCAGATCATTCATGTTGGATTCAGCTTCGGTAAATTCCATCTCATCCATACCTTCACCAGTATACCAATGGAGGAAAGCTTTCCTTCTGAACATAGCAGTAAATTGTTCAGAGATTCTTTTAAACAGTTCCTGAATGGCGGTGCTGTTACCAATAAATGTGCCGGACATCTTCAGACCTCTTGGAGGAATATCACAAACAGCTGTTTTAACGTTGTTGGGGATCCATTCAACAAAATAACTGCTGTTTTTGTTCTGAACGTTCAACATTTGTTCATCTACTTCCTTCATGGACATACGACCTCTGAACATGGTAGCTACCGTCAGATAACGACCATGACGGGGATCGCAGGCGGCCATCATGTTCTTGGCATCAAACATCTGCTGGGTGAGTTCAGGTACAGTCAGAGCCCGGTACTGCTGGGAACCCCGAGAGGTGAGGGGGGCGAAACCAGGCATAAAGAAATGCAGACGTGGGAAAGGTACCATGTTGACAGCCAGTTTTCGAAGATCGGCATTCAATTGACCAGGGAATCGCAGGCAGGTAGTCACACCAGACATGGTGGCCGATACCAGATGATTCAAATCGCCGTATGTAGGTGTTGTCAGTTTCAATGTCCTGAAGCAGATGTCGTAAAGGGCCTCATTATCAATACAGTATGTTTCGTCTGTATTTTCTACCAGTTGGTGAACTGATAGAGTGGCATTGTAAGGTTCAACAACTGTATCTGATACCTGAAATTTTAAAGGCAAATTAAGTTTTAGATTGGGCTTTATATTATGCTTGGCGTGATAGAAAATAGTGGTGCGATTTTAAATCTAAAAAAAGAGTGTGAGAGAGAGAGAGAGAGAGAAGAGAGAGAGAGAGAGAGAGAGAGAGAGAGAGAGAGAAGAGAAATGGGGTTTAACGTCCACTCGACACAAACTAGGTCATTTCGGGACTAACATGTGGTTTAATTTTATTTCAATAATTCGCTTATGCCTAAGGGTCTTTAACAGTGGGAGGAAAAAAATCTAAAAGACTTGCAGATGATTTACAATATAATAATATACTGATAATATATTTGCACTGGTAATAGAAAAATCACAACTTATATATATAAATGATATTAATCGTATGGACTATGATAAATGTGAATGTGTATTTAGAGAGAAAACCAAGACAACTCACCTTAGGTGAAGGACAGACAGAGAATGTGTTCATGATTCTATCAGGATATTCTTCACGAATTTTACTGATGAGGAGGGTTCCCATACCAGAACCAGTTCCACCCCCAAGAGAGTGGGTCAGCTGGAATCCTTGAAGACAATCGCAGCTTTCAGCCTCCTTACGGACCACATCTAGGACAGAGTCGACCAATTCAGCACCTTCGGTATAATGACCTTTAGCCCAGTTGTTACCAGCACCAGATTGTCCAAAGACGAAATTATCTGGTCGGAAAATTTGACCAAAAGGGCCTGACCGTACGGAATCCATGGTGCCGGGTTCCAAATCCACGAGAACAGCTCGCGGTACATATTTTCCGCCTGTAGCTTCATTATAGTAAACGTTGATTCTTTCCAACTGCAGATCAGAATCACCGTGGTATGTTCCAGTTGGGTCGATACCATGTTCATCGGAGATCACTTCCCAAAACTAGAATTAGAATAATGTAAGTATATATAACACACAATATCAACATCTGCTTGACAAACACCATATTATTTATTAATTTTAGTAACATATTTTAAGTTTCACACCCAGTAGCCCCACCTTGTCGACATAAGGGTTATAAATTTGCCTCGTTATTCCTTGTCATCGCTCTATTTTGTTTTTTTAACAACAACAGTATCAGTAGTTAGTGTTTACATTTTGATTATTAGCAATCCGCAGAAATAATCTTTGAATATTCTAATAGAAGCCATGGTTCTGAAGCGGCCACGGCGTTAAAGAGAGGCCAAGATTGAAGATGAGTAGTAACTGAATTTGGCATCACACAAAAAGTTCATGTCTGTATCAGTTTCACGTCAATGATAGTTACATTTCAACGTAAAAATGTTCAACACAAATGCAATTATGTGTGTTTATAGGATAATCTGACAAACTGTAAATGAGCCAGACCAGGTGTCAGCTAATAAAAATAACGTCATCTTTGAATTTGATGTCTTCAGTATGTTTAGAAATTACGGTCCGAGTGCTAATGAAACTTCGGAGAGATAACCGCTTGTAGACGATTATCGAGATTTAGATTTTCTAAACACGCTTAACCGAACGTTGAGACGTTGGTCAGCTAATACCATGTAAATTACATGTTCAAGTCTTACCTTAGCTCCAATCTGGTTGCCACATTGGCCTGTTTGCATATGAACGATTTCCCGCATGTTGGAATTGGAGTAGGATATTGAATGGTTTGTAGAAGTTGATGTGGTGACACTGGTAGTGGCTGTACGGAGGTAAAATTTTACCTTCGTTTATATACACAACACTGTGTAATGCTAACCATAACTACGCTGTTGTCCGTAGTAACATTCCCCATTAAAAGTATCGTTTAGTAACGGGATAATCCTAATAATCGGATTATCGTTGATAGGTGCGATAACTGCAAAACTAGTAGACCGATATCATTAATTATAGCCGCAGTTACGTGGCGCTCACACAAAGTTGGGAAACTATATTTTTGTTTATGCCTACTTGCCAAAGCTATAATAAAGAGCCTGATTCATTTCTTGGGAATTAGAATTAGATACTTTATTGCTCTGTTAGGAAATACCGTAACAACAGGGATTAATGTAGAGCAATTTGAAAATAAACACAATGTCACTCATTTTCCCTATTTGAAATGGAGAAAAGAGAAAGGAATACCCGCCACTCTCCACCCAAAAACCCAACAAAAACAAAAAAATCATTCAAGAATACTTTGTTTTTAAACTGTATGTATTATGTACTTTATGTAATGTACTTTTATATAGCAAAATAGGTCTAAATGTGCTTAAGGCATCAATGAAAGGGAGGGGGTACACGAATATTCCTATTATGACTAGTATTACAGTACTGAAGAGGCTATCGTTTTAATTTCAAATTACATATACATGCAGGTACTACCACAATCTTGACCCCTAAACGTGCTAATCTTGTCTTATATACTTTCTAAAGATAGGCGTCATTATGTAAGATTTGGTCAAAGAGCTGTTCATTCGTGCTAAAATAACTCAAACAAGATAATGTAAAATGAAAATAGTGAAAACTTCATTCAAATGACTCTATTCTGAGCCAAGTTATCACTGTTTGTAGTTTTGACAAGATGTGTGGAGCACACCGGTATATTTGAGCCTTAGTTTGGCTTTCTCATTTTGAAATTAAATTTTAAATGGCGAACCGTACTAATCTATATAAAATCTCGAGTATCCAATGCCATCGAGGGTTGATTTTGATCTTATTTTGTTAATAAATGTAACATTTTAGGGCTAAAGAAAGAACGGTGTTGTGTCTCCCCATTGAACGTGTCTCATCAGTAGACCAATATATGAACACTATTCCGGAACTGGTTATAGAAAGAACGGTGTTGTGTCTCCCCATTTAACGTGTCTCATTTAGCTTGAGATATCAGTAGATCTATATAATATGATTACTGTTCCGGACCCGGTTATATGAGGTGAAATGAAATCGGGTTTATTGTCCAAATTTTTTGCACTAGCCAGGATAATGAAGATCGACATGCGCCATGTAGTGTGCAATAAGGAAATTTCGACTGCGCATTATCGAATTTCAACGGCCAAGTGATCCTTTTAATTGCACCCCAACGTGTGCACTGGTTCCTGGCTTTTGTCCCATCGCTACAATTAGATGCGCCTCCTTGCCAAGAGAAAACACACCGGAAAATCCGTAAGTTCGAAATATAGGCTAATGCGCGTTAAATATTCTGAACGCCAATAAATATTTATACCTCCGGACAATAAAGGGGCCAATCCCGATAACTTTTTGGGGAATAAAACTGCTTAATTTTGTGTTAAAATCCCTTATAACCCATTATCTAAGGCCGACCAACTAACCCGATATTTGTGATATGCTTGTAAATAACTTAAACCTGACAGTCTTCATCTGGAAATGGAGACCGTTGTATTATACAGGATAAAACCAGACTTTTTTCTATAAAAATGATATGTAGGTGAAATCTACCTTTTGTTATCAGTACAGTACATGGGCCATTCACTGTATAGACCTCTCAAGAAACGGGAATCAATTGTCAGGTCACCCAATCTAAAAATTGACCCGAAATCTTAAAAGGGTTACGTGTCCGGATAAGCAGTGTTGACGTTAACGTCAAAACGACTTAATATTTTGAGCTGAAACTTTGAGCCAAGGTATATACACCATGCCTCTATATTTTGGTCCATAAATTTCATAAATGCTCGGACTTTAATTTTTAAGACTCTGTTCTTATCGGGATTGTCCCTTCTTCATTTTCAAAGTGACAACAAACAATTCGTCATGAATGAAGACGTGGTGTACATGGTGCTTATATAAGGTAATACTAAAACACATATTCATTTACGACTATCAGTTGTTTGAATGGGATACAAAGGGAAATTGTAGACTGGGAAAATTGGAGAGCGGGAAATCTTTGAATAAATAAGAGTTGTTCCCCTTTAGTGCACATTTTCTCCACAATTCACTGTCGGCTTCCAATGATCACAAATAGTTTTCGGGCAAACGGGTAAACTAAAAGTGGACAAAAATAACATCTGATTAATTGGCCGAAATTTAATAAAACACAACTTTTACTTTTCTTTTATTCACATATATAGGCTACCGCGAAAGAAATGACTACAGGTTAAGACATTTTTTCTTCTGGAGCCATTCTGCATTATGCGACGTTTTTCGGACATCGACCATTATTTCTGAATGCAGCTGCAGTCTGTTTGGGTGATCGGTAATCAGGCCGGAATAGAGTGAGATTTAGGTTGCAAAACTATCAAGGACAACTTTGAGGTTGCTCAACTCGGGGGCTAGAACAGCAGAAAAAAGCATTTACCGCGATTACATTTTCTTGATTTTCTCGGGTATGGCGAGGCGCCCACAACCCGCGTCTCTGTGGACTAACTCGGGGGGGGGGGGGGGGGGCTAGAACAGCGGTTAACATTTTCTTGGGTATGGCGACCCCCCCCCCCACACACACACACACACACGCCGCGTCTCCGTGGACAGAACAATTAATCGCTTGTTTGGAATTCAGGTCGGCCACCTAAGTTAGCTAGGCTGTATTGACACATGTAGAAGTTGTTGTATTTACGGGCTGGAATAGCAGAAAAGCGCATGTTTTGCGGCGGTAAATTTTCTCTTTGGACTAGACACGATTCAACATTTGAATGGAATTCAGGTCAGCCTACTAAGTTAGGTTGTATTCGACCACTTCGAAGGTCGGAATAGCCAGTAAACCTGGGGCCTATTTCACGAAATTTTAAGTAAGATAAAATCCCAATTTTAGTAATTTGATTGGATAATATTAGATTGATTTTAGTGCTTAGCCAATCAAAATTGAAGTATCTACTAAAATTGGATTTTATCTTAAGTTAAAATTTCGTGAAACAGGGCCCTGGTTATATGTGTCAGTCAAATTTTCCAAATTCCGCGCTTTTGGCGCTTGCTTTTGACCGATGCGTTCGTCCGTCTGCCCCCCCCCCCCCCTAACATTTTTAGGACCCATACGCCGATATGCGGGTGACCATGATCTTCCATACACTGATTACTAAAAATTATGAGATTGTGCCTCTGTGCTCAACACTTGAATGCCCTCGGCTGAAAATTCCCTATACCAAAGTAGGAACTCCTTTAGAGCTGACACGAGATGCCGATCTCCATAAGACATAGTTAGTGGTATGTATAGATCGGTAGCAGGCTACATGTAAAAATATCTTAAAGTAGAAACGACTCCACTGCAGGTAAATACCGTTTTAAATCATGTGTTTCTAAAAAGAATCCTATATTGTTGAATAAAATTTATATTTAAGCTTAGCTACCTGTGACCTGACGAATTAGGCTGAAATTTTAACTTTAATCATTTTCACATTAAAAATTTAACATTGGGAAGAAATTTGGTATGAAACCAAAATTGGCACAAATCCTTTTTTTATTCAAATTATGCAATTGTTCTTGCTCCTATTTGTATAAATGCCTATGTAATAATTACAAGAAGACTTATTTTCCCTTAATCAACTCCACATTTTTAAAGAAAAGCCAAAATGATATTTAATTGAGCTATTCCACTCTCATAGTTAAGTGACTTGCCCAGAGATAAACCTCTTTCAGTGGGAATTAATCTGTCCTAAATATTAATTACAAATAGCCTCTCTTGGGTAACTTTACCGTAAAAACTATATAATGTGCAAGTTATTATTGGAATTGAGGAATGACTGTTTGATGGATGACATCATTGCATTGCTGCAAAATTGCACTCTGTGAGACCCTGCAATCTAGGATACTGATTATGTCAAAATATTGTTAAAGAATAAAGAGGCCCCTCAAACAGTGCTCATTTTTTATATAGAGCATATAATATATATTGTTATATTGACCAGAATATGCCCCCTTTTCACAGTTGATGCAAGGGCTCCAGTGACATTTCAGCCAGGCTCCATATGCAAGCTTAACAATAACGTGGGGATAGAACTAAAATAAAACAATACCATTCTTCATCAAAACATTTATTGAAGTAATATATATTTACATGTTTGCGAACAAAGTTCTTTCTGTACAATATAATATAATATTTTCAATTTATCGACACATTATCAAGTTTACATGAGACTCTAAATTGTGGTTTTTGTGTTTAAGAGTAACACAGTCATGTACACTAAATTATAGATTATAGCACTATTGTAGCAATACTTAAAGAGAAAAAAAAACATTAGTTCACTTACAAGTATCTTATATAATAATTTAATAGCAAAGCCTTCAGCTACAGCTGTAAGACTTCCAAACAACAAAGACTTGGTCATGAGCGTCAAAATGTACAATTGCTTAAGACGATGTCATTTTTTGTTACTTTGATAGAACACTAATGAGTTGGATTCACAATGTAATTTTTTGTTACTTTGATAGAACACTAATGAGTTGGATTCATTTCTGTAGTGAGTTACTAATGTTGTATTGTTATGAGTTACTCGGGTCGTAATGAGAGTTACTTCCCTTAGTGTATTGTAATATGGCGGCTACCATGTGAATAAAGACTTTCCATATTCTTATAATAATATCCATTGTTATTCCCGGTTTGGGCGACTCATCTCTGAGCGGAACACTACAGATTGGCGACAAGGATGGTCAAGCAATATGATCATTGAGTTATTTTAGCTTCGAAATGACTACGGCATTAGAAATTGGGGGAATCTCAAACTTTGATCCCTCCGGCGATCCCACGGCGATCTCCCTGAAATGGAAGAGGTGGAAGCGAGCATTTGAACTTTTCGTAATTGGAAAAGGTGTAACGGATGATAAACAAAAACGAGCACTCTTGCTTCATTGTGCAGGAATGGAAGTGCAGGAAATTTTTGAGACTTTAGATAACACAGGCGATGATTATGCGACTGCCATTGGTAAATTAGATAACTATTTCTTACCTCAAGTGAACATTCCATTTGAGCGGCACCAGTTTCGACAGATGAAACAGAATGATTCAGATACGTTAGATCAGTATATTACCAAACTTAAACGTCAGTCAGAGAACTGTGATTTTGGAGACAAAAAAGATGAACACATACGAGATCAAGTAATTGACAAATGTCAATCACATCATCTCAGGAAGAAGTTTCTAGAAAGAGGAGCAACTCTGACTTTGGTGCAAATGATGGACATGGGTCGAGCATTTGAAGCGGCCGAAAGACAGGCAGCGACTATAGAGAATTCCAGTAAAGAGAAACCACATGATAATCTTCATTATGTGCGTGGGAGAAAGTTCCAATCAAAGCCAGGTTACAGTAAATTTGATAATAATAGCTATCAGAAGAAAAATGGTGATGGTGCAAACAATCGTCGGAAAGATGATTTGTGTCAAAAGTGTGGTCGACATGGTCATAAACAGTGGGATCGTGAATGTCCGGCAAAAACAAGACGGTGTGATAGGTGTCATAACATAGGTCATTTTCAGAAAATGTGCCCGACCACAACACAGTTGAAATATGCACGTGGTAAAAGTTCTAATAAAGTTCACTACACACAGGACTATGATGATGGTGATGAATATGCCTTTGGTATTAATACCAGAGACAATGACAACATCGTGGATGTATTTATTGGTAAGAAGAAACTTCCCGTGAGAATGTATATTGACTCGGGAGCGAGCTGTAATATTGTAGATAGGACAACATGGGAACATTTAAAGAGACAGAATATAGACTGCTCGTCAGAATTAACGCATAAGAAATTGTATGCATATGGATCGAAAACACCGTTGAAGTTGTTAGGTAAATTTACAACATCGGCAACTGCTGGTAGACAGTCTCTTAACTCTGTGGATTTTTACGTCATTGATGGTGATGGAGTTTCGTTACTTGCTAAGGAGTCTGCGGTTCAGCTGGGTCTTTTGAAAATCGGTGTAGATGTAGGCATCAACTTTATACAGAATTCGGACATATTTGGAAACTATAAAGACATTTTTATTGGTGTCGGGAAGTTAAAAGACCACCAGGTAAAGATACATATTAACCCCGAAGTTCAACCAGTGGCACAGCCGGTTCGGAGAATTCCATTTTCCTTACGGAGGAAGGTGAGCGACAAACTTCAGGAGTTGCAAGACTTAGATATTATTGAGCCAGTCGAAGGTCCGTCTTCGTGGGTCAGTCCAGTCGTCATCGTCCCGAAAAGTTCTGGTGAGATCCGATTATGTGTCGATATGCGCCAAGCGAATACGGCAATAGTTCGCGAAAGACATCCTATTCCGACCATAGACGAAGTTTTGGAAGACTTAAACCAGAGTAGTATATTTAGTAAACTCGATCTTAAATGGGGTTTTCACCAGTTGGAACTATCGGAGGAATCGAGAGACATTACAACTTTCGTGACTTTTAATGGATTGTATCGGTACAAACGTTTAATGTTCGGCATTAATTCGGCTCCAGAACTTTATCAGCATACAATTCAACAAGTTTTACAAGGTTGTGAAGGAGTCCGAAATGTGTCTGATGATATAATTATTCATGCCAGAAATCTAGCGGAACACGATAAGAGACTTGTTGCGGTACTGGAGAAACTGAGAAGTAGGGGCTTAACCTTAAACAAAGACAAATGTTCTTTGCGCTTATCTAAATTAGAGTTTATGGGCCATGTTCTGTCTGATAAAGGGATAGATCCTACCGAAGCTCGAGTCAAAGCTGTTGTTAACGCTAGACGACCGGAGACCTCATCAGAAGTGCGCAGTTTTCTTGGTTTGGTGAATTTTAGTGGGAAATTCATACCTGACTTAGCGACATGTTCAGAGCCACTACGGAAATTAACACGGAAAGTGGTTCCATTTAAGTGGGGTGTAGACGAACAGAAATCGTTTGATGCATTAAAAAGTCGTTTGGCGAACGCTGAAACACTTGGGTATTACGATAAAAACGCACCAACGCAAATCATAACGGACGCTAGCCCAGTTGGCCTAGGAGCGGTATTAATTCAGCGACAAGGGGAAAATCACCGAATTATCAGCTATGCGAGTAGAAGCCTAACCGATGTAGAGAGACGATATTCCCAGACAGAGAAGGAGGCGTTAGCAGTAGTCTGGGCGTGCGAGAAATTTAATCTTTATATCTATGGAGTTGAGTTCGAATTATTTACGGATCATAAACCTCTCGAAACGATATACTCAACAAGATCGAAGCCTTCAGCACGTATTGAGCGTTGGGTGTTGCGTTTGCAACCATATAAATTCGTTGTCAAGTACATTCCTGGACCGAAAAACATTGCAGACTGTTTAAGTAGACTTTCGGTAAGAGCTGATAAGTATTGCTCGGACAATATTGCAGAAGAATATGTTCGATTTATCGCATGTACTGCCGTTCCTTCAGCTTTAACTATTCATGAAATAGAAAGAGAATCGGCGAAAGACCAGGAAATTATGTATGTCATAGGGTGTATTCGTTCCGGTGATTGGAAACAGTGTGACATGGCTTATCGTATGGTTAAGGACGAATTATGCGTAGTAGGGAAATTACTGCTGCGTGGGACAAGGATAGTAGTGCCAGTCAATTTGCGCAAAAGAGTTATACAAATCGCACACGAGGGACACCAGGGAATCACGAAAACGAAAGAACGATTGCGAACTAAAGTGTGGTGGCCAAATATGAGTAAAGACGCAGAGCGTGTGTGTAGAAGTTGCCATGCCTGTCAGCTTGTTAGTTCTCCATCGTTACCGGAACCGATTAAAACGAAATCTCTTCCAGATAAACCATGGACAGATCTCGCAATTGATTTGATGGGACCATTTCCTAATGGCGAATCAATCTTAGTAGTGGTTGATTATTTTAGTCGTTTCTTTGAGGTGGTAATTTTGAAAAGTACGACAACCGATAAAATTATTAACAGCTTAGACAGTATATTTGCACGGTTTGGTTTACCAGAGACAATTCGTAGTGACAACGGTCCACAATTCATTGCTGTTGAATTTACTAAGTATTTGGAAGAAAATGGTATTTTACATGTTAAAACCACACCTTTATGGCCCCAAGCTAACGGGGAGGTTGAACGTCAAAACAGGACATTGTTAAAAGCGATGCGTGCATCCCAGGCCGAAGGGAGAGATTGGAAGAAAGATCTGAATAAGTTTCTTGTAGCATACAGAACAAGCCCACATTCCACAACGGGCATGTGTCCATCGGACTTAATGTTTAAGTATTCTGTGCGAACAAAATTACCAGGATTACAGATCGATACCAATTACAACGATGAACTTAGAGCTCGTGACGGTATGCGAAAACTTAAAGGTAAATTGTACGCGGATGAGACACGTCGCGCGAAGGAGGCGAATATCTCGGTTGGTGACAGAGTTCTTTTACAACAAAAGAAGAGTAATAAACTCTCAACAACATACGAAAGCAACCCCTATGAAGTTGTTGATAAAGACGGAAGTGAGCTGTGCATAAAATCGCCAGAAGGCGTAATCTACAAACGGAACTCAGCCCATGTTCGTAAATTTGTCGAACCGATTTCGCACGAAAATGAACAAAGTTTATCAACCGATACGAATCAAGAAGCTACGGTAACGGATGGTTTGGATCTTCATGAAACTGTTACTTTAAGTGATAATACAACTAGTGAATCAGATTGTAAAAGTCTGAGACCTTTACGCGTTAGAACTTTGCCAAAGAAATTTGAAGACTATCAACTAAATTGACTTGAATGTATATCAAAGTTGTGTTAGTCTTATTGCAGTTCTGTATTACACTGTTACCCATAACATAATTAATGTTTGTAATTTTAGTTTAGTATTTGGTTAACTTTTATATGATTTTTAGTATCCTAAAAAAACCGTGGATGGTTTTATTTGAAGATAGGAGGGATTGTAGTGAGTTACTAATGTTGTATTGTTATGAGTTACTCGGGTCGTAATGAGAGTTACTTCCCTTAGTGTATTGTAATATGGCGGCTACCATGTGAATAAAGACTTTCCATATTCTTATAATAATATCCATTGTTATTCCCGGTTTGGGCGACTCATCTCTGAGCGGAACACTACAATTTCCAACCAGTGATTTTTGTTTTTTAAAAGATGGTAAATAATTCAGCTGGTCTTTTATGTGAAGGGATTTAATTCAAACTTATTTTTTTAGAAATGTTGCAAATAGAATCTCTTGGATATTTGTATAAAAAGCTTACAAATAGTAGGTCTTGGATATTTGTACAAATTTGTAATATTTATTTATAAACAAAACCATGAAATGTGTGTAAGTTTAGAAATTAAATGCTTTCACTGGGTCAACTTTGATTGACAACGAAGACATAGTGTATGTAATGTATACTTAAAGAAAGTAAAGAAAAAGATTGATAATAAATAACATTTTAAGTTACAACTTGAATGCAAGAATTGCTCCAGTTTGAGCATAAATGCACATATTTATATATATTTTATATTCTTATGTCACTATAATACAGCAAATATACACCATAATATAAGTTGTTACATTTTAATCTAAATCTACGTTCTTTAGAGCATCGGATGATATTTTGTTTATACTGTACACAATAGCACCAACGTTTTTGATTAGCTTTCAGTCAGATATAGGTAGAACAGGGCTTGTACAGAGTCACACATAAAACACAATCCTTCACAAAAAAAGCATCAATTTCATCTAATAATTTGTGTTGTTTCTAATAGTGTGAATTCCGAAAGATGTATCAATGCTGTAGTTTGTACCAGACACTTAACTTCTACTAATTTCTGATATTAAAAGTATTCAGGTTAGGCCTACATATTACATTCTAGGGATTTAGCATGCTTGGGCCTGTTTGACGAAATTGTAATGTAACTAAGATTAAATCCAAATTTTAGTAATATGATTGGATAATATTCAATTGATTTTAGTGCTTAGCCAATCAAAATTGAAGTATCTACTAAAATTTCGATTTTGTCTTTAGTTAAGATTTCGAGAAACAGGGCCCTCTGATTTTGTTTTTTTCCCCCAATTACCTGAAACTTTTACAATCTTATCAATTGTTTCATGACTCCAGCCCAGTAAGTCAAGTACTTATACACCTTTATACTTCATTGACTAGAATTTTTCATTCTTGAGATATAAGTAGATAAGTTATATCTATACCTACATAAAAACTGACTGTAACTTAAAGTATATACATGTACAATATATAAATGAAAGAAATAAAATCATGTTTGCCAGCTATATGTGCCAAGTATAAAAAGTCATGAATAAGTTAGCAGCTAGAATATTAAATTAAGTCATGTACACTTTATTTAGAGTAACTGTTTCTAAGTAGCCTATCATATAAAACTATACAAAATGCCTTCCGTTTTAATTACCATGAATTAAACAATTAATATATTTATAGCAATGATCACAACTGCAATATCACTGTATAAACACAAATGCATGTTGACTAACGTGATATTTAAGGTCACACAAGCGTTTTCGCATTTGCACAGAGTAACATAAGGCAAGCAGCTGTATAATGTCCAAAGGTTTAACATGTTTCACAGTTAGGTCATTCTTCTTCATCTCCAAACATATAATATTTGCATATTTGGTTTAAGCTGAACTGTTTGAACATCAACACACACATATTTATGACAATATATGTAATAATAATGAAGCTTTTTTTTTTCTTTATCAAATGTTTGATATGTACTTATATGTTTATCATATTAGAAAACATGGTCGCCATGTTGTCAATGCAAAATATTGCATAGTCCAATATCCAATCTTAATAGACTTTTATGAAAACTAAAGGATAAGATTGATCATAGGCATGATTGCAATTGAATATATTAATATAGAGGCACATATATCTTGTTTAAATATGCATTACTTAGTATAATTGTAGGCTAGTTGCTTGTCCACATTGGAAGCAATGCTAATTATAGTGTTCGTGTTAACAAAAATGGAGTTAGCTCCCTTCTTCCTTCAAACCATGAGTGGCTATTGTCTACAGCTCACAAAACCGATTTTCTATTGTGTTCATTGCTCTCTGTATATTATAACATCTCTTCTTCCTGGCATATTTTTGATGGTGTTGGCACAAGGTCTTTTTAAAAAAATTTACAGAACACTCACAAAATCACATACACGGCATGCCTCCACATTTCAAACTATTTTAAGTAGTTTACAGTTGTCATTATTACCAAAAAAAACTTTGTTTGGTGAATTATAAATATTTAAAGCCTTTGTAAGATAAAAAGTTTAAAGGCTTTGGGTGGGTTTTTAGCCTTCATATCTTTTAATGTACTTGGTACATAAATTTGTTGTCTTTGTAATTCCACACATTTTGTGCCCAACTGCACAGCAACACTTATCACAATGAATGTCTATACAGATGTATATATATAATATATATATATAATATAGTATTCGTGTTACTTCATAGCAACATCACAAGTCATTACAGCAGAAGTGTAGTTCATCATAACCACGATCCCATGTCTTTTTCAAGCACTGCAGCCGCATCCATGCGACCCATAACACGTAAAATGTTCATTAAATCTGTCACTGCAGTTTCCTCGCGATGTCTGGCTTCCCACAAGTCTAGAATATGTTCTGTTGGGCTAGGTTTAGTTGCGAAGAAAATGATGTACCTAAACGATAAAAAGATAAATATATTTAATTTTCACATAATTTTTCAGTTCTTATTATCTACGTCTTTTTCAAAATCGTGACGCATTCTACCCCCCTACCCATCTGTTCTGGCATAATCTTCTTAAAGTAGAGCCCTTCTGGTATCTAAGTAGAATATACAAGACATACTGTATGTTACTGTCATGCTGTCAATGTTAACAGTGTTTACTGATAATTACAACAGGTGTCTGACTATCTTAGTTTCCGTTAAAGTAAGACTATATTAATTATATACCCCCGAAAATACAAACTCTTGAGAAAAGGCCAGATAAAACATTTAAAGTTTGATTGAAATTTAACCAACTGATAAGGAATAGAAATTAGCACTTAACACAGTTGAGTTACGATAATAATAAATTAAACAGCCTTTCAGACAGAGTCATATAGATAGCTATAAAGTACATATATCCTTGTTTCTTTGATATCTACTATCAGAAGAATCAGCTCTTTTTAGACTGGCAAAGCATTTCAAATTAAGTTACTAGATCCCTTTATTCTAAAGCAACGATAAGTGTTTTTTAAGTAGTGTATTGTCACTTCGCAGAATTTCTCGTATCACTAAGTCAGTTCGTAGAATTTCTCATATCACTAAGGGACTTGATGATGCTGACAATTTTTACTGTTTTTTGGGGGGACCAGAAACTGGGAACCAAAGGCTACACATAACATCGTTGTTGTTCTAAATTCTTGGGGGTGATGCTTTTTGAAAAACCCTAGGGTCAGCCAATTCAAGTGTGATCGGCATGACACTTGGATTGGAATGCTTGTTCCTTGGACAGACTATGATTTTTAATATGACATCACAATTCCAAGATGGCAGTGATGACATCATGCTCAATTCCTAGTCCATAGCCTACATGTTATACTCAATGACAGCACGTACAACATCGATCCTTGAGTTATATCATACATGTCACAATTAGGCGTATTTTTTTTTTAAAGATATGTCTAAGCATATGTAAAACATCAATGTAAATCTCTTGACAAACTCTTCAAACAATACCAACAATTCTTGCCAACAGTAAGTAAACAATTACCTACGACATAGACTCATGTCTTTACACACCTATACTTTGTCCTTTCTAACAAATTAAATCAATTTAAAATGTACAGCAGGTTGTCTGTATACAACAGACAAGATAAGTAATGTTTTGTAAGGTTGCTACATACAAGAAATATAGACAAAGAACAAACGTGATATGTAGAAGGTAAAAAAAGAAAGCTTATCCACCCACCTATCTACAGTTAAAGCTTGGGCCAACATTCTCCAGTCATTTCCTCGAGCATTTGGTGGATCTAACAACATACATAACTGATGGCGGATATGGGGAGGAAGTCTGAAAATAAAACATCCATACACAATTAGAAATATTAGGCAGATGAGATGCTAATCAATAATACCTTAAGTATTTCGTCAGTCAACCTGTATTTTTTAGCCTAAACAAACTTCAAAATAGAGGGAAAAATGATATATCTGTCTATAGAACTCAAAAATGTTCAGGTGCACTATCAAAAAGAAAATAATGTTAGCACAGCAGACGGCTAATATAGAGGGTGCCGTTTTTTTCACTTTCAGAAAGACAGATAGTAATTTGTTATGATAATGTTGAAATATTCGTTTTGATGTATAGTCTAATGTTTCCCCTTCAAGACATCGCTTGTGTTTTCAATGGGCGGATCTGGGTAAATTTTACCAAAATTGTGGCTCATGGAGCAAAAGTTTTTGATTGCAATGCTTGATAGATGTTCCCTCAAGAGTTTGAGACTGATGCCAAAGAACTCCACTAGCTTTTATCAAATTGTTTTTTCTACTTTCTGTAGATACGGTAAGGATTGATCTATAACTTTCGAATGAATGATATACAGTATATTTGTTTATATAAATATCCTTTATATATAAGATAATGTAAGTGGATATTTGTACATATGTTTGTTAATCATATATTTAACATATATATATATAACATAGCCTCTAGTTAACCTAACCAGCAAATCTTTGTTCAAAATAAAAGCCTTTTTTTAAAGGCTTGTGGAAAACAAAATGAAGAAGAATTATAAAACATGTGATAAAGACGGAGTAAAGTGATAGAACAGCTGTTTAAAGGAGCCTATAAAACATCTTGGCCTGTCAAAAACTCAAGTTTTCTGCCTTCGTTCATGAAAAAAACTACAAGCAAAAGTCATGAGATCACCAGTTCTTGACATTACATATTGTGTTTCTCTATGCTTTGTGAAAATGTTTAATACCCAGCATTCAGTCCTTTACCAGACCATACACACTGTATAACAATATTACCATATGTATGTATGATGGCCATGGTTTGATGGTAAAAACAATCACTCACCTAAAAACTTGGGCTGTTGGATCCAAAGCCACCATTGAACTGAACCCAGAACTTACTGTAGAGTTGGTTGTTACTGTCGATGACCTGCCCTTTAACGTAGACGAAGGAGTTACACAAGGCGGTAATTTCTAAAAATAGAAATATGAGATTTTTCCAGACTTGGTTTAATTAGGCAGTGATTACAGACACGGTATTCATACCCGTCCGAGTATATTAAATATTACTACAATTGATTAACTCTAATAATGCATATTCCAATGAATAGTTGTCAATATATATTGATTTCTATACAACGTCTGCTTCCTGCAAACCAGACTAATTAAGAAACCTAATTATGCAATAAAAGAATCTGAACTACAATAGAAGCGACCACATGATGTAGCCTTATGTTTTCTTGAGCATGTACCAGCTAAAATATTGTCAGACATTTTATACCAATAAACTATTCTAATACTTAAACACTTAATGTTGTTAAATAGAATCGGTGCAACTGCACTTGCATTAGCGTTTGTAATATACGTTATGAACCTATCAGGAAGACAACACTATATACTAGAAGTAATAATGCTTCAAAATTGTCTATTAGTTTACAAATAGCTTTTTTATGAATAAACTCACAAAAGTATGAATTACTTGAAAATTTGAATGAAATGTATAGGCCTACAACTTACTGGCATACTCTCTCATTTATTTGGACATAACAATCATTAAAACTAACATTTACTTGGAAATTATTCCTAATTATTTAGTGTTTATAAGTATTTCAAGTATTTATTTTTGAGGTAATGTAACAGTTAAAGTGTTAATACAGGTTTTATTATTACTTCTTAATGACATTTACCGCAATTTTCACAAAGTTTCAAGAAGAACTTCAAAAAGCTACATAACTTTCCATAATATTGTAACCAAATCAGCATTGATCATTCCAGTACAAATTGTCCCCTGACTAACAGCAATATGTACCAGGCCAGGTATATGGTTCTAAAGGCCATACAGTATGTCAACCAAAAACAGTCATTTACTGCATACAGACTGGACGACTTTTTGTCAAGACTACTATTCATTGTTGTCAAACTGGCATGATCAAGACTATAACCTATCTACATATAACTGAACAAAAATACATTTATTGGTACTAAGTACTAGTTATCTCAAAAGTGCATGAGAATTGAGAATTGAAACGGTATTAAGGTTCTGTTTTCTTACATAATATAGATGTTTGCAAGTTATTCCAGTCACTTTAAACATATTTAATTAACTATGGCAGATCTAAGGAGAGAGCAGGAAATTACAGTAAAGTACCTTCTTATACGTTAAATGATTCTCAAGTGTTTTTCTAATGTTCAATTATTTGGAGTGTGTTTTCTAATTGCCTGCTTAGGTATCAACCAAGACATCATTTTCTTCAATTGGTAACAAGTTTATTTTAAACATGGGGCCAAGAAAAGAACACACAGAAACTGGAACAAGACGAAAGTTTCTTCAGATCAATCTCACTTTTTGTCCATAATTTTTTTTATTTTAAAAAACTTCCTGTTTTTTAGGTTTGACCTCTGGCAAAGAATGCCAAAGTCAAGAAGGTAATCATCTTAAATTCAATTTCACTAATAAACTTTCATCATGTGTTCATGTGAAGAGCTTCCTTTTTTTTTCTTTCTCCAAATGTTTTATTGTTTAGCTCTTAACATTGGCAAAATTACAACAAATTTTAGAAATTCATGGCGCTGTTTCGTGCATGGCATTACTTTCCAGATGCAATTAGTGTTTGTTGTTTCTTTCCAGGTGGGTAGAAGAGAACTGTACACCCAACAGTCTTTCATAGAAGTCGACTTCATCAATACACTCTACAAATAGCTTTTTGTTTTTGCTTTCTGGCCAATATGCATGTATTGTACATCCATCGCCCACATCAAGTTTTATAAACCTCAAAGAATTATTTGGCGCAGGGACCATGTTTATACATGTAGTATAGCCTATCAGGGTGTTGTTTGGCTAAGCAAATGATATTTAATTCTTAATCTTTTAAATTATTTAATTCAGTTTATTTATATTGGAATTTCTGTTTCTAATTTATCTCACTGTGGTATGTTTTTAATGTATATATATATATATATATATTGGAATTGCTGTTTCTAATTTATTTTTTTCCGATGTGGTTTCCACTTGTCAGTGGTGCAGGATGGGGGGCCTGACAATGACAGCTGTCTAGTAATTCAGATGGGACAGAAAACTTAGGTCCAGTCTAGACATTGATGTTAACGTTAAAGATTCCTTGACAGTTTGAATTCGATATAAGAGTGCCAATGCCCGAACACGATTTCCTTTATTGCATACGGTATGGCATCTTCATTTGTCCGTTGGCGCAGAACAGTATGACGTTAAACCCCATTTCATTTAATTTCTAATTTATCTACCCGTGATATGTTTTTAGTCTATATATTAAATTGGCACAAACAAGCAACTTTAGGTGTACTTGGATTTTAGGCTCCCTATCAAACAAATTAAACTATTCTCAGTTTATTCATATTTGTATCATATCTGATTTCAAAAAAAAAATCACTTATTATTATCACAGAGCAATCTAAAATATGCTACTAAGAGCGATGGAGTTTGACAGCCACTCAACATAAACCAGGGGCCTTATTCACGAAATTTTAACTAAGATAAATCCAAATTTTAGTTATTTGATTGGATAATATTAGATTGATTTAAGTGCTTAGCCAATCAAAACTGAAGTATCTACTAAAATTTGGATTTTATCTTTAGTTAAAATTTCGTGAATCAGGGCCCAGGTATTTTGGGAATTGCTCATAGAGGTCTTTAGCAGTGGAACAAAACCAGAGAACCCTGAGGAAACCCCCATGAGGTTGGGAAAGGAAAAACATGTCACCATCTAGAAGCGTTATGTCAGAATGTTGTTTTCTATGCACTAAAGAGAATAACAAATATTTCTATCTGGAATACAAAAGCGCAAACAGCAAAAACATGTTATCTTTTTTTGTCGAAAAATGAAATGCCTATATTGTGAAAGATTATCCTATTTAATTTTTGTATAAAACCTGAGAATGCCAGACTATGTTTAAGTTGATGAAAGAAATTTGGTGGCTGTTTGCCATTGCATCTGACAGAATGAAACATTAGGTCTGACTTTCTGTAAAATACCAGCCTTACCATATGGCTAATGGTGACCTTTTATAATAAGGTAGGAAGTAGAATCGTACATATCTAATGACATTAATGTTAGTTTTTATACTTCTATACCTTTCTTCTTTTTATATTCATCTATTTATCTTAATCACAAAGTACGAGAATAACTGGATTCTATGTAATGCTGAATTCCCATATGGGATCTGTTAATATATCTTTCTTTTTTTAGGATACCTAACATGTACGAGAATGATTGACTGGTCTTGGAAGATAGTGGTACATGTTGTCGGCGTTTATATACTATCTATTTCAAACATGTACAATTTCTGCACAACAGTAAATATGCTTTCAGACATTTTTGCTGTTAAATTTAATTCTACATCGAATCATAAGCTAGGTAATGCAGCATCTATATTTGTAAGGATCTTCAATTGTATTCACTAACAAGAAAATCCAAATATTATAAGTAATTGTATGTAAAAATGTATTAAAGTAGGCTTTTACCTCTTTGAGATTGGAAGATATGCGTATGACTTGTCGATTGTTAAGAACACCTTTTTGGTAAACTTGTATTTTACATGAAACTGAGAACTGAGCTCGATCTATTAGTTCTACACTAAAAGAACAGTGAAGATTATTCTGATTTCCACTCCATATGTGTCGGAATGGTATTTCCTGAAAATATACAAACAATATTTCAGTATTCTGAAAATAAAATAATCAAAAAGCTCTTGAGACTGAATCACTCAGCGATTAGAACATAGAAATAGCATAAAATAAGTTTCCTAAACATGTACATTCATGTACACACATCATCATAAGTCTACTCAAAAAACACAATTAAAAGCATACTATTGACCAAACAATAAATGTAAAAATATTTCTGATGGATTTATTCCATTATCAAGTTGATATAGTTAACAATATTTACAATATTCATCTGCATAACTAAATAATATTTAAGAGTTATCTGTTTCACGAGGTTGTGTTGACTGAGTTATTGCTCCATGGTTTTTATATTATCGTGTCAAAACAGTCAGGTTCTAAATGGGTAATTTCAACCTGGCGATTCCACTTCTTTTTACATCGACCATTTTGATATCAGAAACTTGTGTATCTTTTGGTGGCAGTTCTTAAACTAACTCAGGAAGTCTGGTTTATTTGTACTATCTCCGGTTAGAACATATGTTTTGACAGAAACAAATCAACAATTTATTCTCAATTTAGCTGTGCCAGCTTTGAGAATACCGACACCAAGTTTAACGGGTATAAACTTGAAACACGTAGAAAAAAACCACAATCAATAACAAATACTCTTGTTTACAACTCCAGGTAAAATATCTCTCAATCCATTCAAAATCTCATTTATTTTTAATATCCATTTAATATTGTAATGTACAGCAAGAAATCAATAAGATAAAGAAATTAATTTCCATACACATTTCTGTTTTCTGACATAAAATATAAGGTATGGAATTGCTTGGAATCAAATTAATTCTATCATCAAACATAAAGACCAAAACAAATCAATATAAAATAATCAACATTGATTTATTACATGGTCGCCTAATTTCTTCTCCATTTGAAGTAGTCTTTTATTGTTAAATTTCAAGAAGCTACTTGACGGACAAATTATTTTTTGTAAGCCAGGTCCCTTGAATTTCAATACGCATTTACGGTGACCTCCTTCATGACATATTAATTTCAAGACGCATTAAGTTCCTGTTTCCCAGTATTTCGAAAATCTTAAAACAACATGTCTATGCTTGCTTATACTCTGTAAAACGTTGTAAAAGTACAAACAATGACATTGATTATGTAGGACAAGACCAATGATGTAGGTGCAGGGATGAGAACACCACTTAAAATATTTGTCATGAGTTGAATAATTTAGTGTTGTTTGTGATAATTACCACAGTACTAACAACTTACCTGGTAATTGGCTGCTAATTTGCTTCTCCAGCCTGGTGAAAGTTCTTCTATAGTTAGACACAGGTTATTACCACAGTCTTGGAATGGAATCTGTTTTGGCTTGTCAAGCAGACGGCCCCCTAATTTCTTCTCCATTTGAATAACGCCCTAGAATTTAAACAGTCAGTAGAAACTTAAAAATAAATTATGTAAGATTTAGATACAGATATGACTATCCTTGCTATGATAGTTCAAAAATAGATAATGAGAAATAAATGCATTGAGCAAAGTTATGAGTGTTTGAAGTTTTACAAGATAGTCTTGATTGTAAAGTACCATTGCTTTGATAATAAACAAAGTCTTGATTATCCAATGCTCATTATTAAATGGCGAGGGTGTTTAATCCATTCAATATCACAGCCATCCGATGATCTAGAGAGTTTAATATGGCTTGTTATATTTATAAATGCCTATTAATAATTTATACAACACAAAAATCTCTGCAGTAGGAAGATTTAGCTATCAAATGCATACAGTACTTTTATACACATGAAGAATATATTCAATGGGGGTATTTAATATGACGAACAAACATATGGAGGATATAAAAGTTTGTTTAATGAGATATTATATGTTTACGCTACCTCTAATGCATCTTGTGTATCTTCCACTACATAAACTCTAATACTATAATCCATTGAAGGTGGAGAAGCAGGAGCAAAGGCAGCTAGTCGTAAAATTTTTATCGCTCTCGCACCTGGCACAGACTCCCCAATGATGGCATAACGCTGTAATTGTTCACCCATAATATGACACTGGTTTGGATCAAGTTGTGTATAAACTGGTGTATTTATTGTTTCGTGACCCAATGTAACCATTTTCTACAAAATAGCAATATGAATACAGGGTTTAATAACAATGTGATTACATGGCTTAATAACAACAGGGTTAAACAACAATATGAATACAGGGTTTAATAACAATATCAATACGGGTCTAATAACAATATGAATATAGGGTCTAATAATAACATGAATATGGGTCTAATAACAATATGAATACAGGGTTAAATAACAAAATGAATACATGGTCTAATAACAATATGAATACAGGGTTTAATAACAGTTGATATTAAAAATATCATTACAACCACACAATATTATGCTCTCTCATAAAATATAACATCACCTAGATTCGGTGACATGACATTGACTGACATATCAACCTCCATTTCATATCAAAGCCAAATATTAGAATTTTGAATTTTGAAAATGAAAATTTCAAAAGGACAAACCCAGACTACCATAATTCATAGCATATTAACACTACTCAACCATCCCCAAGTCTATACCACTTCAAATCCCTTCGAGCATAAAACATTAAAAGAAAGTGTTACATTTACCAAATTTGATTTGTGTATTAGTTTTAAAAGCGGACTATTAGCAGACGACATTGTGTAGTGGTAGTGTTAAAAAAATAACCAGATGTGTAGATGTTATAGAGTCTGGCTTTATTTGTACAGGTTTTCAACTTGAGGTATCTAGATAATGAAGTGGAAACAGCTGTGTACTTACCTTCCAATGAGGGGGTTCATCTATTGGGCTGTCACTGTGAAAGAGCGAAAGAATCCAGCCTCCTTGTCGCATACTTGCACAGTGTTGGTAGGAGAGAATAACTGGTTTCAACAAAACAACGCTGGGTGGTCCAATTAATAAGATTGGACTTAAAATAGTTTGATTATCTGCAATTGAAGTTATTCTTAATTATTAATTTGAAGAAACAATAATAAAATATCAACACCAAATTTGATAAATAATATATGAAAGCCATTTTGCATGTAAACCATTATTCCAATAGATGCCAACTCTCATATGTATATTCCCCTGCCCCTATTTAAAGACATGACACCTCTCTACACCCCCTTCTCCATGTCCACAAAAAAAGACTTTGACCTTATACAATGTTTATAATTCATATCAATTGTGTATTTTATTTGCTGAAAGGACTTTCCACCATTCTCTCTATTAAATCTTATCTGATTGTCTTCTCCAGAAATTTATAAGGACAGCTGTTTATTTTATCTAAAAGTAGATCTATTTAATTTGTTCACTTACCATTCAACTTGGGTCTATCTTTGTCATCTCGGCAAATCGCCAGATAAATTTCCTCCACATGACCTTCTTTAATAGCTCCTTCAGGAATTAATAAACTTACTCCTAAACAAAAGGACACCAATATAAATACAAAGTGATGCAAAGGCTTTTTCTAGTAATATTTTAAAAAAATAACAAAAAAGTTATTCTTTTACTATGTCTTAGAAGTTATTGCAAAGCAGACAAGTGTAAGAAGTACAGTTGATTTATGTTGAGATAACTGATTATCTTGTTGAGACCAGTCTGATCCCAATGCCATCATGTGTGGTAAAAACATTTGGAATACTTCAGTATGCTCTATTTGAAATATGTATAAAATTGGATCAAGATTAAGTCGATTTTCAAACGACAGACTAAAGTTAGCAGATAAATGTGAACTTGATGTACAGAGAATTGATAAAATCTAATGAGTGCATTTCCTCAATGGCATGAAATTCTTAGTTCTAGAGAGCAGCCAGCCTGTCTGATAAACGCTACACATGTCATGAAAATATCAGAAATCTGTCATCTAAAATAGTCTTATTTTAATTAGATAACTTCATAGATCTGTTTGCTATCTACAAACTATATATGCAAGCGATGCGAATTTTTTTTTTTGCTTGACAAATTTCAGTGACGTTTTCAATCCATGTCTGGTGGAGCTGAAAATCAGAAAGATATATGCTGTCTGAAAGTACGGAACTCTTCGATCAAACTCAATATCGCAAATCTGTTGTTGGCATGAATATTCCTTAATACCAGACATTCAATTGCATATTTTAATAGATCAATTACTGACTATATTCTTAATTCTTTTATCTACAGCAGCGAAACACTTGGACCGAAACTAAAGGTTAAGGGGACATCGTAAGATGAAAACTCCCCACAAGCAGCATAGAGATTTTTCATTGTCTCTTGACCTATGGATTTTGTCCCTATGGCTTTGTTCATACATTTTTCATAAATGTTGGAATATCTTATTTTTAATATTGCACCAACCTGATTCTGGGAGAACCAAACGGCCACCACAACTATCAAAGGTACTCCATGTTACACCATCTGCATCTATTGTACTGGGTAACTGTACTGATATCATTGATTGTCGACTATCTTGTAAATTATCACACTGAGACAGTCTATTATCTGACGGAACTAATAATGTATTTTTATTGTCACAAACTGATAACTGTTCCAGGGAGGAAGTGAGATTATGGTTTAGAGTAGGTTCCACCAACATCATTTTACTGTTCTTAGGAAGAGTTCCTGATAATCGATGGTGTGCATTAATGTCGGGTACATCGTACAAGGGTTGTTTTTCCATCATATGGTTGTTATTTGGTGAATCAGGGGGAAGAGCATGTTGAACTGTTACAACTGTCTGTGTTAAGTCTGGTTGCATTGACATCAATTCTGCAAAAAAATAGGAGAATTTTAGATATGGTAAACAAAAGAACAATAAACTAGTCATGCATGGTAAAAAATCAAGACAAATGATGCAGAACTTCGTGTAAAATGATGTAAAACATTACAAGGACACACTGAAAAATTATGAAACTTTGGTTATCTATTGAAAAAATCAATGAAGAAAAATGTTTTATAGTTTTAGGGATGTTTTTAACATATGTTAGTTGAACTGTCGTTTCTTTAAGTTTTGCCCTTGGTGTCAAACGTATTTTCATTCTTAGCATCTGGTTATGTCGTTAGAGAGAGATGTAATCATACATAATTCATTAACAGCTACTAGACTAGTTCAAATTCTAATATTTGGGTGGCATTATATTTCAATGTAAAATATCCTAATTTTTCTTTTGAGACAAAACGCTGATCTGTATCCCATTCTAGATCACAGAGATTAAACAGTACAAATGCTCGAGAAAACGCTTTACCATCTTTCAAAAAAAATTTGTATCATTTAAAGAGGACAGTTTGACAGATGTGGATAATAAGCAGTGCGTCTGCTCAAGTCTGTGTAACATCAAGGAGCTGAAAGACAATCAAGGGAGTAACCCTGCACCCTATAATACACAGGATCACCTTTCCCTGGTAAAATGAAGTTTTAATGACCTGAAAGAGTTCAGGTTCTTTGACTGATAGGTTTAACTATATTATGTAACAGTCCACAGACCTCTTCCTTATCTTTGTTTTTCTTGTCTCCCCCCATTCCCAACTAAACAAGTTGACGGCCTTTTGTTTGTTTGAAAGCCATTCTCCAAATTTTAACTAACGTGTTTATAATTACTCTGGGGGGCGCTCTTATCTCTGATCCTCTTTAACCCATCTGTATTTTGATGCCTTGATTATGGCATATCTCTCTCTGAAACATGCCAAATTTCTGCATTCTAACTAAATATTAATATGGATGTTTATTTTCATTGCATTTGAACACCAACTAAGAGGGGTGTAATTTGTCTCGAGAATGCTGTAATTATCTTGTACAGGTCTGCCATAAGAGAAAACTACAGCCATGGAGAATATATGTCCAATTCAATTATCCATTCACTCATGTCAATGGGGGGAAAAAATAACTATGATTCATATGGATGGATTACTGAAAATATAAGTTAAATCTGATAAGGTTGACATTTCCTGTCTCTCATTATGTAATTTATTTCACCCCCCAACAAAGCTCTACTAAACATAAATAGATCTGGGCTAAATTAACCCATCTTAAAATAACTTGAATCCTAATGGCAAATCAATTCAAGATATTAGAACTGGTTGAGTTCAAAAGACATATATACACAACCGAGTCTCGGAGTGGCAGAAGAATTTTAATGCCTTTGTCTACGAAATGCTAAAGAGATTTAAATATCCTCGGACAAAGATTTTTATCAGTTATTTGTAAGCATAAGAGGAGTAAAATAACAGGAGAGTACATATGTGAATGTAGGAAACATAGAGTTTTATAGTATTAACGTGTTTATCTAGCACACAACACCATATTTACACATCTATAACACAATTGTTTTCAGATGAATAAAAATGTCAGTATTCCTTGCTTAACAAATGAAAGCCGGGTCGTTCTTCCTGCTTCTCATTGTTTTCTAGTTAAAACCCAAATACTTGATGGATTCAATTTCTCAAAGTAAATAGCCAGTTGTCCTGTAGAAAAACAAACTTTATGGACATGGTTTTCAATGAAGCAGTTTATGTACATTGAGCCCATCTTAACACCTTATTGGTGAAGAAACAAGAGTATGAGATAGACAAAAACATTTCTAAATAAACTCTTTATTTTATTGATTTTGTATCTGAAATAACAAGTTGATCAACAGAAACTGTTATTTTTGCAGGACTTAAGGGTTTAAACCAAAAAACCAATGTTTTTTTTCTTGTCTGCATATCTGCTCAAGATTATTCAGATATGACCCGTTTTGTGTTCCACTGTGAGCCTAATTTTCTTAACAAGTCGATGTATTCTTAAACATATTATAATTTAATCCAATTTAATGCATTATTTTAACCTAAAATCAAAGAGCTTTACCACTTTATTTTTACCTAAATCAAAGGGTTTTACCTCCTTTAATGTTGGTTTAATCAACACTTTATGACATACCAGTATATTCCTTGGTTGGGGTTTTTAAGAATGAAATATGTTTGTGGTAACGCAAATATACTTGATATTGTCTTGGCTTTTATTTCATATATACACATAAATTATCTTGTTTTAATTATGATTGAAATTGATGAAGTTGGAAAACCTCATAAATATAAGTCATAATTTACACTTCATGACACTATTTTATCCACTTCAAAGCCAGGAATCAGTTCATATCTTTTTTTCATATAATTCTTTCCAGGAACCTTTTACATTTGGTATGTTAACATGTGTACGTCTGTCAGTGGAAGCTATTACTCTCAAGAATTATGTGAGCTGATAAATAACTACAAAACCTAAACAGATTATTTTTCTAGTTAAAGTTGACATACTAGTGTATGGTCACTAAGTCATTTTTCATTCTATTTTTCCATCAAGCAAGAAGGATAAATCCCAAAGAAAAACTCAATCAAACAGTTGCAGACGCCCTCAAGATGTCAAAGGTCATTATTTTGAATTTGGACAAAATCTCTTACATTCTACTAACATATGTTTTATCACTATATACAAAAAACATGATAACTTCTGTTTTTTCAGGCACACAAAGGCAATGAAAATATTTCCACGCCTGCAGGTGTAAACTCTAGAGACAGTATACAATGTTTATTGACAATATCCAAGCGAGTCAAAGATGTGCTCTGGTCATAAAATACATAATGCTGGAACTAAAGTGCAAATTATTGCTTTTAAATGTAACAATAATCCTGCACAACTTGAATCTTTTTTTAACTGTTTACCAGTTTAAGAAGTTAATGTATCCAATTGATACTTCAAACCAAATGTCATCCTGATGGCACCTCATTTAACAAAAAGAAATTTATATAAAAATCTGATTTATATCAGCTATAAGTAAACATAATTGTGATATGGAAAAGCTTTTTGAAAAGGATTATGAGAATTTTGCGTTTGTTGTACGATCATCAACTGGCATATCTGTCATGAATAACTTGGACGTCATTTATAACGCAGAAAGAAACAGAGTATTTCAATCAATCCAAAAATGCACTTACCCCCATTCTTGGTGATTTTCTTCTCTTCGTCAGTCATAGAGTTAATTGTAGAATCTGCCAAAAAAGTAAAAGTAACAATCTATATTAATTGATGTGATGTAAATTTTTTGGCAATGTTTAATGAGCTAAAGATGGGAGTGAAGAGAGCTATTAATTACGGTAAATAACAGCCTATGTTATCATGATCACATCAAAGATTTTCCCTTCCAATCAAAGAGATGCATATCAAAATCATACAATAATTTGATTACTTTTCATAAGCATAACATAACACTGAAAGACCTAGTAGCTCTTAAGAACGTGACCGTGATCTAAATTTCATTATACCTCGAGCATCTCTAATGAGTTTACAAGCTGGGATGAAAAGCATCTTACAAGCAGACATGTATTTATATTTACTGCTTCTAAGAAGCTTTAGATGTTGTTTTTTCTTATTCATTATGTGATTTAAATTGACGAAAATGAGGTTGGCTGTTTGAAAACATGCACCTAGAAGTTTTCTAAACTTAATTAAATTTTGCCTATATTCCCTAGTTAAGTGTGCAGGAGTCTACTTTATTTATGAATTTTTCCATTATTTTTAACATCTTTCAGCGTCTTGCAAATTAGTGTAGGAGAAGAAAAATGTTCTTCTGGAATTCTGGTTAAGTTTTTAAAAAATCGCTGTTTTAATTATACAAGATATTGTGCCCTGTAAATTTAAATTACTACGTTGGTTGTTAGGTCACATTATAGGTAAGCTAATTTAATTACTGAATTAAAATATCAACAATATCCATAATGTTGAGATAAAATTTCTGAATATTGTCTCTCATTTATTCTCTCTCATTAAAGACTTTCAACACCACAGGCTTCCATAAATATCATTGAAATGTTAATGTTCTGGCCCCCTTTTTTCTTATAACGGTGTAAACATGGCAGTATATTATATCTTACACCAACAGCTTCATTTAACTCAAGATAGTTTTAATAGTTTTGACATGCCGAAAAAAATCCTGCAACATGCAATTTTGACATCAATGATAGAAAACATACAGCCTATTATCAAAATTTCCAACTGACAATTTAAGTACACTAGACATCTACCATAAGCCCCTTAAAAATTTATTTTAGGACAAGTAGGCTATTTAAACTAAATTCTGTTCTCAAGCTCAAGGAAGAAATGCAGTCTCAAATGAATTGGGACTAAATGTATTAAAAACAACAAGCCAATGACGGTGTGTGCTTTTTCAAGAGCTTTTTAAAATAATCTATGTTTAATGCTTCAACTAATCTAGAATTTGCCTCCAAAGACCGAAGAAAACACCAGTAATATAATGACGATGAAATTAGATTCTGTCAAGTGTATGTCAATATTTCACTTAAAACAAGATTAAGGCTAAAAGAATATCCAATTATCAGGAACTGCGAAATGTCAGCTTGGACTGGGACTTGACCTACTCTGTTGAGAAGACTTGAAAAACATTGTTATGGACATAATGGTATTTGAAACTCCAGAAACAAGAGCTAGGTCAGCAATTCACAGAAGTTTTGTCTTAAGCCAGACTGATCAAGTATTTGTATTGTTTTATTAAATCCAACCTCGTTTTATATCGTTCCTCGTTTAATAACCATTTGCTTTCACCAAATCGACTAGAGATTGTGTGTTTGCAAGTTAATGTTAAACAAGGGAATAATTTGTTATAAATCATATCTTCTATTAGTTTTACTACTAATTAAATTCACTCACAGCTCTTCTGTGGGGGTATAACATTTCAAACACTTTTATCAGTGCAACATTTCAATAACTTTCCAATTTAATACAATAATTCTATTTCCATAAAATATGCAGTTTGACATTAGAAAATTGACGTGGCCAGCCATAAAAGAGTAAAGTAAAGAGCAATGTTTATAAAATTGCTTTCTAATATCATCATCAGGCCCTCTAAGTGAATTTTATTTCCATTATTAAAAAGCAGTAAAAACAGTCCTAGGACCGAAAGACGAGGCCATAAAATGTGCAAGTCTGGTAACACATGAGTCAGAGAGATTAAGATATTAAAGCTGATCAAAAGGGGTAATAACTCTAGTTCTCTAGTAACATTGGTAGTTTCCTATTATCCGACATAACTAGGAAGACATTTTTATACTAAATATCAATTTTGTAGAAATTTATTGGCTGTTTTAAAGATTTTTTCTTAAGTACTAACAGTCCCTTTTTTTAAAACTATTTTCATGCCTTACACCTGTCTGACATTAAATTAACAAACTATTTAAAATTCTTTATATGTATTAAAATCATTTTTTCGTCTATGTTTTTTTTTTAAATTCCCCACCCTAGAACTACTCTCAATATGACATTTATAGTGTTTTTGAACTGGGTTGTAAATATATGTCTCCCTCTTCATGGTCACATTTATTCATCAAATTTTCACTCCTAGAGATCATTCTTGAGTCGTATGCAGGAGCGGATCCAGATATTTTTGCAGGAGGGGGTTTGCCAGGTTCCTGTTAAGGAATTCTGTCATCATTGTCTCTAAATTACATAGGCATACATACAAATTGAGCTTTTTTAAAGAGAGAAATCATTTTTGTAATGATGTAGGATCATATTGTAATTTAATTTCATTGACGCAAGGCATTCAATTTTTTTTATGTAGCTGAGCAGTGTGGGGTTTGGACCCCCAAAACCCCACCTCTGGATCCGCCCCTGGTATGACCTGCATCATTCTTATACTCAAAGTTTCATCAAATAAAATACATAAATAAATTACAGATACTCGAATACTTTTACACACTGTTTGGCTACTCAAGCACCAGTTACGACAACATGTTCCAATTGTAAAATGTGTTCTTTGTATATTCAAATTCAATAGAAATAAGAATGAAGAGTACTCTATATATCTAATGTACATAAATTAAAAAACAAAGTAGAGATTTTGGGTGATCTGAGGACAGGGGATTAGCTCACCTGTGCTCAGACACTCCCTGTTAAACACACCTTGTTGGCGAGCTTTTCTTCTTCGCATAACAATGACTATAACCACCACCACGGTTATAAAGACAGCTACGGCCACGCACAGACCAATATACATGGGAATATTTTCACCATCTTCAGCTCGACTAGTAGCTGTAAATAAAATAAATAACAGTTAATTTATGATATATCATGATCAGAATTGTAATTCATAAAATATTCTACAAAAATAATAATAATACACATTTATGAACTTCACAGTGATGGTGGAAAAGTAAATTTCCTTCTGATTCTGACTTCCGTAAAATGTCAGTTATCTTTTTTTTAAAGTTCGGTTTGGGAAATAGAATGGCAGAACTACTTTGGTAATGTCATAATTACATTACTGGTTACATGTATGATGTAAGGAAAATCATGATTAATAATCCTATTGGTCTGTTCAGAATGCAACTTTATACAATAAAAGCTAATTGCAAGCATCAGATAAGTTCAATGAAATACCAGCCATCAATTTCCTTCAAAAATGAAGACCTGATGTTCAAAAATATTTTGTTAACCTAAAAACTATCTTTCTTAATGAAGATCGCTACTGGATGCTCAAGATTACCATAATAGAAGTCTATTTTGGGGATTGGTTAAGTGACAGTGTTTCCTTGTGGAATGTTGGCATGGAAAACATAGAACTGTTGCCATACAAATTGATCAGTTGTATGGAACAGTTGAAATATGGAGGAAATAACATCTCACTATGGCCAGTAGATATAAATTATCCACTTTACGTGCTGAGGATAAAGGCAGCAATCAGACATATTTCTTAACCCGTCAACTTCTTGGGTGATTAGTCTGATGTACAAGCGCTAATATTCGTCTATTCATTTAACATACATTGTACATATAGTTGAACTACTGAAGCAGCGCCAATAAACGCTTTCATATATGATGCAACAAAACACAGAATGCTAACCAGTACAGTAAACACAACATGACAGTTTTTCTATATTAGCTTGGCACATTTTTTTCAACAGATCTGCATACAAAATCAATAAAAGATTTCTACATAGTCTATAGAGCAATACATTCCATACCCAATCCACACATAACAAAACACAGACCAAAAACATGCAGAAGCAGAAATTTATGTTTAGATTTCAGCAAGCTGAGAAATATAATGTAATAATAAACAAATATTCTACTCAAAGTTTGGGATGGAATCTCAGGTCAAACACAAGTTATCATTGTATGGCACTAAAATAAACATAGGCAAAATACGGGGTTGGAATTATTACTATATCCTCCCTGCCATCATTCCAATCTGTATGGTGCCTGCTGTTTTTAACTTGGCTTTCTTGAAAATCTCACAGATATCAATTAGAAGGGTAGAAATCATTAATCTTAATGTAGGTTTAATGAGATCTTACTGTGGTAGCTCTAAAAGATCCATATCATTTATTTGTATTTAAAAACGACCCTGCAGAGTTCTATTATAGATGGGTTTATCAAAGATGGCTGACACAGACTTCTGGGGTTTGGGCGAAAAATATTTATCAAATCAGCTTAGCTTAGTTAGGGGGTCGAAGGATATTTATGATACACTTGATATGACTTATGAGACAATCTCTGAGAGCACTTCAGATAATTCTTATTTTTATAAATGCTTTGAGATAGAAATGGATAGCGTGTCTTAACGATACCAATCTTTTATAATAAATGTAAGTCATAAATTATGATGTTTAGAAGTGAAGAATCTTAGAACACACATCATTTAGGATTGAAGCCATAATGTTTGGTTGTTAAGTTGATCAGGTCTAAGTATGTAAATATATGGTGTATAGCTTGGAGATATAAAACTAAAGAAGAACCGAGTGAATGTACAAATAAAGCAGATTTCTTTTTGAAGAATGGTGACTTTGTTTGTGAAAGACCAGCGTCTAGTAAAATAAACAGATCCTCTGGTCACAGCCACAAATAAACACATGCAAATTTAAGACTTGATGATATATATATTAACTTTCAAGACTTTCAACTTTCTTTTGAACCTAATTTGTTGTCCATTCTCAGTGTCTGTGTGGTCATCTGGTTTCCATTTCCCTTGCTACTGTTTATTTTACTTGTAAGTCAATGTGTTAAGCTAAATGCAAACCTCAAGGACTCAGTGGACAAGTCTACTGCATTAGACTCAATTGATAGGAGTTTTATGCTTCTACTGAAGTCGTAAAGGTTTGATTTAATGGAAAGGGGTGGTATGGGATGATCTGATGCAGACCTGTGAACATTTGGTAAGGGTCTGCCATCATCTTTACCATTATTTATGAGCTATAAAATTTTAAGTGATGTATAATGAGCGCTTTATAAATTGGATAAATTTGACAAGAGTAAATATATCCTAGTCATAGGGTACATGTTAAATGTTCAATTACAAGATCTTCCTGTGCTCGTTCGGCTGTATACTATTAAAAATAAACACTCCTTCAAAGAATTAAATTATGTATTATCGGGCTTTGATGTTTTTTTTCGAAATTTTTATCAAACTGGTAACTAGGGTTGAAATTGGCGTTGTTACTTTTAACCAGAAATTAAATGTCCTAAAAATTCCAAATAAACCAGACCACTTATATGACTCTTCTAATTATCGCAAAAATTCTGAATATATGACCATGCTGATACAGATTCTATGCATGTCTTTTCAACTAGAAGCGTTTGTACCTAGCTAGGTAATGGATTACTGGGAGGGGGGGGGGGGAAATTCACATTCAAATATAAAATATTTTGGGGCAGCTAAGGCCACTGAAAACCACAAGATATTGCATATTTTCATATTGAAATAACCTGGGGTTCAATGTCTTAATGTTCTGCTCCAACCTGGCTTATGAAGATACGATTTTAATTTACAAGTAGAGTCATTTAATATACCTACAGGTAGTGGGGAAGAAACCTTAATACATGCACTTGTACTGGAGATATATACTGTTGACTGACTTTTAAATGACTTTAGTCTAAATTTATCAATTTTCTCTTGTGTAGCTGGTTTTTGTTATCTGTGTTATTGAACAGACTACAGTTCTGATAATATCACTGATTGTTCACTTTAACTGCTGCAAACATTCACTTAATGTAAACTCTCTACTCGAGTATATATTTAGGCTTCGATGTTAATTACTTCCCTAATGGCTCTCAAAGCCAGTCGGCAAAATCTATTCTCATGAACACTGTAATTCCAACGAGTTGATCGATCGCAGTTGGCAGCAAAATTGACAATTATTGATTAGTAGATATCAATTAATATTATTCTTACTTCATAATCCTGTAAGCTAGCATTATGTACGTTCACAGTACAAATAATTTCAAGGAGTAATGTCCGTCAGTTCCACATGAAAGCTTTGGGAATAGTGTGAATTAATAATAAATGCAAAAGAGAGCCGATATAGAATCAAATAACCTCTTATTGTTAGGTAGTAATCGTTTTCCTTCCAAAAATGAGTGGGATCACCACAATTAATTTGTGGGATTGACCGATAAAGCAAAGTGCTATGATAACTGAAATCTATTTAATACAGATATATCATAGATCTTTATATTAAGTACAGGAAAATAGGAGGCTTTAATTCATCTATCTTTGTGAATCACCATATTTGGAGCTAAAGGACTTATTTAAAGAGATAATTATCATTAATCCCTTTTAAGCGAATGTTCGACTTTATCATATATATATATATTTAAAACATGGAATCAAACTCAAATCATTTCAAAATTAATATGGACAAATTTCTACATTAAGCTTTGAACTATCAATGACATAAAAAGCATCCCAACTCCAGCAACAAGGTAAAATAGCACAATCTCTCATCATGTATTATATATATTATCATGCAGATGTCATTGTTAGATATCATATTGTACATTTTTAGGCCAATCGTAGCGGTGATTAGTTATCCAGATGGAACAATGAATGTGGAAGCATGCCGGCCACCAGGTTACTTTTTTATATTTGTTAATTACATGTCCACCCTAGCCCGTTGCATTCATAAACCGTCATCCTATTCTTATAACTAACCTTCTGACGTTTCAACAAAAATATTCTTAGTACTAACATCTGAAACGCAACAAAATCACAAATTTGTAAACAAATACCCTTTTATTCTTTTTTTATACAAGAATCAGTTCAAATAAAAAGAAACCAAGACAAACATAATATACAGGTACTTTCAAAGTTTTTAAATAAAAATTATAATTGATTTCAAATTTAAAATAAATCAATAAATAATATGTTAATGTCACTCAATCAAACTTTCAGATTATCATAAATTGGGAGAGGGAACTGTTTTACTAGTATCTTACTCATGCCATTAAAGATAGATATAATAGGATAAATTTATTAGTCTTTTGTAAGTAAACTTTCTTTTATATCTTAAACTACAACAGATGGAAGAAACCACGATGTGACACACCCTATACTACTTTGGGTTTTAAAGAATGACTCACATGGGATTCAACCCTAAGCTAACAAGTACAGGTGTACTATGGAACAGGAACAGAGTGTGACGTTAAAATCGTACCAATTGTTCCAAAATTGTCAGAGGAACAAGCATGCCAAGTTCAATTGACGGTGCCTTGGGCTTTTTCAGAGAGTGTCGCCTCCAAGAACAACAACAAGAATAACAAGGTGTGTAGTGCTTGGGATCAGTTCCTGGTCCAAAACTGTAGCTTCTCATGTTTATTTGTGGTCTCATATCAACCAGACTATGGTCAGAAATGCACAGACCGCAATTTCTGTGATGCCAAAAAACGAGCTCAAATTCATTCATTTCAAATAACAGTCCTGACGTCACTGAATTATGACATTGACATCTGTCAATGCCTTTTTTTTTTGACCAGACTTCTTTAAGGAAATAGTACCTTTAACCAAATCTATCCTTGTGCCCTATTTTTTAATCTGAATAACTTCCCATATTTTTCCAGCAAGTTGTGAAAAAACATCAGCAAGAGAGATAAAAATATATCTAATTAATAGCATTTAACAGGGCAATATAGAGAAGTCAAATAGACTAATGGTTGATCATGCACTGTGGTATATATAGTCAGTGCAATCTTTGATTGTTTTTTTTCTCTGTACACTTGTTCTAAATGACTCTTTCAAAGATTGCACTAAGTGAGTTCAGGGTTTTCTAAACATTTCTAACTTGTTATCAAGTTTATACTATGCAGGGTAATATCAGGTCCAATGTTAGTTGTTGCTGGGAGGGTTTCTTTTACTTTTGATTTTTCTTACCGAGACTGGGTGAAAATGTCTGCAGCACAAATCTCGAATTATTTCTTTTGTCTGAAATATTTGAACCAAGGGATTTTTTTGTTGGTGGTAGTTTAATAAAACAATGGAACTATTTTAATAATTAAAATCTGTTACTTTCACACTTTCACTGTGAGGGGGATATTAAATAACTGTTATAATGAGACTGATTCATACTTTTCCCTCCCGAAGGATTTGCTACAAAAACTTCAAATTTACAAACCATCATCAAGTACTTGATTTCACTAGAATTTTATAAGTGACTAATTTCTTGAATAGCTAATCTCTACAATATGAGTGACACTATGCCAAGTTTAATTACAATGCAGAAAGACTAAGTGTCAACAAATAGCCTTAAGGCATGCCATGTCTCTCTCCAGAGATATTTCGGACAAAAAATAACATTTATTGCGGCTAATTTTTTATTCTTTTTGGTTTGCAACTAAAGTCTAATGATAGATTTTCACAGCAAGTAGTACTTTTTAACACCAATGTGCAGCCATCGCATGTCATGTGAAAGTAATCAACGATATCGCATTTATCATGATGTTCAAGAAGTTTCATATTCAATCAAGCATTTAATAAAAAAAATATTCAATGAGTCATTAAACACATTTGCCTGTTACAATCAGAGGATAGTATCTTCAAATAATGCCTAATTTCTAGTGAGAAGAATTCTGACAACGAAATAAACAAATGATAATAAGTCTTTAATCTTTTATTTTTTAAATTCCTTTTTTATTTTTTTTGGACAGTTACAATCACCGGACAGTATCTTCAAATAATTCCTAATTTCAAGTGGGAATAATTTTAACCACAAATAAAAAGAAGATAAAAAGTCTTTCATCTTTTGATTTTTAAAGTTCTTCTTGTCTTTCAAATGTAAAGAAAGAGAAGATATAATGTGAAATATAATATGCAAAAAAAATGTTTGTGTGTAATCTGCTCTGGTTATAAAATACTTGCTTCCAATCTACAGGTCTTAATTAAAGTTCTATCAAATAACTAATGGAACGAAACCTTAGAATGCTTCTCTTCTCACAAACTGACTTTATTATCAGAACTTTTCCTAGGCCAAAAAGTCCAAATGTCAGATAGGCAGAAAGAGAACTGATGGTCATTTTCTCATTCAATGGCTGCATTGTATCTTAATCAGAACCTCTCAGCAAGAAGAGATTTGATAAACTGGTCGAGATATACAACTGGAATGAAATATTTGTTGTGGTATTGGAATCAAGACCTCTTTGCCCTTCTATTGTTCTCAACTAGAAAACTGACCTTGCTTTCTCTACATATCACATGTTTAAGCAAATAATTATTTCTTTTGGTTAGCGGCTTTGATTTAAAGCAATTTGAATTTGAATGCAGCTTACTTTTCTTTATTGGCAAGGATATAAAAATACAAAATTTACAGCAGTTTGGCATATAATTTTTTTATAATACTTTCAAAACAAAATCATTACATCCACAGCGATGTTTTTGAATGCAATATTTGTGCTAGTTCAACAACAAGAGTAACATCTTTTATCACTTATCATATTTATTGACTAAATTCAACATTTTTGGGCTTCGTATGTCTGCATGTAAAAATGTAAAGAACTGCGATCCATCTATTAACTTAAATGAATCACTTCCTAAGGTGCGTTTTTTTTCTACGTAGAGCTGCAAAGTAAAACATCCTGCGTTAATTATAAGATTCATGTAGTGTATTTGACAACAACTGAACCGAAGCAGCTTGAAAAGATCGACTGATTGACTTTTCGATATTGCCACAAGGAGTGTAGTTTTTATATTATAATTTTGTTCATACTTCAGTTGCGTTAGTAATTGTTTACATAACTTGTCCATGTATTTGGATTGAAACCGTGAAAATGTATCAGAATATTCTTCTAGTTGTTATTTTATAGTAACCTATAGTAATTGATTTACTTATTCAAATAAAAAAAAGGAGAAAATTACAAATGGGAAACTTGATGTTATGTATGGTTAGTGTTGTTTACAAAAGTACTATAAAAATAGGTGATCTCCTCAAATAAAACAGATGTGGTATTAGATGTTCCAGAAAGAGTACACATACTTCGCATTATGCACAACACATATGAGTGAAGTCTGTGTCACCACAGGCCCGGGACTGTACAGCGCAGTGGATGCTTACGGCTAGCCCCCGGATCCATTCACTCATTTTGAATTGTGTTGTTCGTTTTCTCTGAGTATGATGTCTTGTCCATATATTTGTTTTTGTGTAGAATTGTGTGTGGTGCAGTCCCCCTGCACTTACTATTAGAGCCAAAGTTGTCTTCACAATGATACTACCCATAGTAAATTAGCCGAAGCAAATAGGTTCTTATCAATGTTTGCGTTTTTAATTTGTATAAACAGGCCAAATATATTTGTCTTTCTTGTGGGGTTGTAAAATGTCACATGCAGTGATGTCACAGGAGAAGCAGTAGGTCTATCCCTGTAACAAGAATTAACACAGAGTTTCTGCTAAGCCCTTCTGATTACAATCTTACTTTTTACTTAAAGCAAATTGATCAAAAGCATCTGTGCTGACATACTTCAAGAGAATTGGTATCCAGGATTATCTTTCTGACACCAATCTCAATAAGATTTCAGAAGTCAAAGCCACTGTGTGTTTGTTGCCTCATACCGCTAACCAGGGGCGGATCAAGAGACCATGGATGGATGTGAGTGTATGTGGAGCTGTGAGTGGATCCAGATATGGAAGGGAATGCGCTGGGTGCCCCGCCCACTAGATCCAACCTTGCTAACCACCAGCACAGTGAATATATCATGTCATTAATTACAATTTTTCTTTATATCATTTTACCGGAGTAGGTGGCTCATATCGATTGATTAAAATAATAACAATAGATAAGTAAGTTAATTATCAGATGTAAAAATGTATTAATTATTGTTTATCACGACAACTTATTATTAATAGTAATCAATGACAAGAGAAAGTTATAGCCTTGTACGCTTAATAGTAGAGTGATAATGATATATATACAGGAGGATTCAGACGGCTTGTTTTGTGGTCATGAACCTTAAAGTCATTATTAGAACAGGACATATAATAATTATGTTTATTAAGAGACAAAATATCTCTTGCTGATTCTAGCTTTTAATAAAAATAGGGAAAAATAAAATAAATAAATACAAAGGCTAGAACAAGATACTAAAGTAAAAGTAGAACAATAGTTACCAAAAGTAGACTAACAATTACAATTAAAGTAAATATTAAGATTGTGCAGAAATTAAGAAGGTGCAAAGTTACTTTTTTTGCATACAAAATGCCAATTTATAAATGAAATAAACAAAAATAACTACCTCTGCACATGCCCCCAGTACAGTTGGCAGATGCCAAGTCATTTCCAATGCAATATTCTCCGCCATTGGCTGGAGCAGGGTTATCACATGACCTACGTCGATGATGAATACAATCTGGACTGCATGTTGACCACGATGACCAGGGGGACCAAAGACCATCCACTAAAATGGAGGTTTCAGATAGAAAGGAGGTGACCAAATCGGTGTTTCTTCTAAATATTTTGAATTCATGCTTTATGGCTTTGGTTTTGTTTTGATGTAATTATTTCAAAATGACTTATGAATCAGGAAGTTTTTTTAAATTCTATTTCACTGCATTTTGTCACCAAGGGGTAGAATAAGAAAATGAAAAATGACAAAACTAAAGACAGAAAAAACATGAAATCAAAATATATCAAAAACGCAAAAAAATACAAAGCAATTAATATGCATGGTGTCTAAAACACAATGACTAAATATGAACTAAAAATGTCACAATATCTCCATAGTGAGGTTTTTCTACATCCCCAAATTACACATCATGCAGTGAAGGTGTGCTCAAAAACAATCAAAGTTGGCATATTGTGACAATATTTTGATAAATAAATTGGCATCCTTTTTCTATGTCTGTCAATCAATATAAATCATGTTTTGACACAAGATTGTCACACACAAATTTCAAATGTCTTGCAGGGAAATTACTTGCCCTTTTCTTTTTGTATTCCTATAATAAGATTTACAGCCAATAAAATTTTGAGCACCTCCAAAAAGGAAATGTCAGAAAGTTCAAGACATAAATATCTTTGAATTTAAATTTATATCCTTGATGTTTTTATTTTTTCTAAAATCAAAATGGTGGACTGTTTTGAGACAAACCTTGTTCTACATGGTTTATAATAATTGCCATCAATATTGAAACCACAATACAGGGACTAATAATCTACTGCTACTAGTACATATAGGTACTGATAATAATATTACAGATATATAGAAAGGGGAAAAATAATAAAATACAATGATGAAGGAACAATAAGCAATAGTAGAGATCTAATGTGCATGTTTGATACTAAAGGACATGATCAACATGAAGGAAACAATGAAGGCTTACCTGTTTTTCCATCTAAGAAAGCCAAAGAAAAAAATTAGAAGGAAATGTGAGAATTGTGGGATGATGATGGGAGAAATTTGTTTTAGAAAATACAGTATAGATTTCTGATATTGTGTACAGAGCAGTATTCACATATATCTACTCAAATATGTTCATGTGTGTTTATTCTTTTGAAAGTGATGGAGAGAATCAAGACCAAAAAGTTAATCAAAAGAAAGAAATAATAAGCTAATGGAGTTTGGTTTAAGATTACTGCAGAAACAGAGATTACCAGTTGTATGATATCATCTCATGCCAACCATTAAATTAGAATTTGTGGCCATGTTCACTGGCAGACGACTAATGTTGATTTCAACTCATTAAGATAGCTGAAAATTCTGTACAAGGAATAATCCTTGTTTTGATCAAATTGTAAAAGACTTACTCCAGAGAGAAGAAATGTTGATTTGATTAACCAGAAATTACTTATATTGATGAAGGCACCAACTGAATTTCCTGTCTAGACTAGTTTGAGGAATAAACCACTTAAAGGCAATGCTCCACACAAACTACATCTCTTTAAATAAAGTCTTATCACATTCTTATTCTTTTACTGTTTCTTATGCCTCTATTAAGTTAATGAATTGCAATAACCATGAAATGAACATATAACATTTACTTTCGAGATATCATTAAATATCAATAAATGTATATATTGTCATACAGACAAGTAGTTTGGGAAAAGAACAATTCTAAGGGCCCATTTTGCTCACAAATTTCCTGCTTGCCTATTTACCCTTGCCATGGTGGCTAACATTCTATAATAAATTGGGTTTATTTTCTTCATGTCGTGTTTTAAATATTCAGATTTCTACAACGCCAAATTCTGTTTATGTTTTCAACATTGTGTTTTAAATATTAAGATTTCTACAATACCATAAGATTAGCAAACTACCATAAGATTAGCAAACAGGAAGTGCCTTGAAAGGCAGTTTTCAAAGCAGTTTTATTGTTTAAATTTCAATTTACAGGTAATCAGAGAAAATTCAATGTGTTATTTTTTAAAGATATAAATGAGTGAATATATATATATATATATACCACCTATGTGAAAACGTTTAATACATCTGTCATATCAAGTCTAGTTGTAGATATATTTATGATATCTGTGTTGTTGATATTTTTCCACCAATATTAATGTAAGATGAGAGATTGATGCGGCCCTTTATAAATTAAAGATAAATAGACATCTCTGCCCACTGAGTTGTGTATATAGATAGATACGTTGAATCACATTTTCTGTACATTTTATGGGCCTGCCATATTGATAGAGCTATTGAGTATCCTGCTTAAAATGTTATTTCCCCCAAGCTGGGGGTCAAACAAATTATACTTGAATCAATAAGTGCTCATTTTCACCATGGTTTTCAGTACATATACATAAATGAGTAATCAATTACTTTTTAGTAGGGCTAAATGAGTATTATCAGCTGGAAACTACCAGGGAAGTTGTTGGGACCCTTTGAAATAATCAAATACGCTCCACTTTATAGTTTATCACATGACATTTTAAACAGTTTAATCACCATTAGCGGAATAATACTCTATAACAATATCAGAAATTTATACTGTAGTTATGTATAGAATGTATACATGATTAAAGGACATAAAATGGTGCACATGATATTGTTATGTTGGGAAAGTTGCGAACAACTCGTAAATAAAAACAGCATGTAGATATATACCTGGACAAATTGAAGTACAAGCTATGCGGTTGACAGCTTCCCCAGCACAAGAGGCACCTCCATTTAATGGTGCAGGGTCTGTACATGTTCTTGTTCGTCTTTGAGTGCCTTTTCCACACTTGGCTGAACATTCAGTCCACTGACTCCATGTTGACCAGGCACCATTTACTGTAGATGAGAAACAAAAAGTGACAATCAATTACTCAAAATTTGCATAATGTTATTCCAAGCGTCCGGTATAAAATACATAAATAGCCTTGGCAGCTGTCCATCCACTTTATAATTTACGACATTAAAGTCACTCATTTATTTTCACAATTTTTTCTTATGTTGGAAGAATATGATTTAACTGTACCGTAGACGTAGATTTATCTAAATCAATGTCACATTGATGTTCCGTTTTTACGTTCTAGAAAAAGATATATATGTACATATAATTTATAGACAAGCTAAAATAAGTCTGTATTGAAACATTTCAGACGGCTATTAAGAAAATGACATGTGCCCAATTAGATAATGAGACAACCAATGTTAATGACGTCGGTAACCTGTTCGCTGTGTTTTTGACATGTCTACATTATTCCTGATATTGACAGAATAAAATTTCTTGAATGGCCTCGGAACACAGCCATCTCAAACAGCAAGTTACGATTGACTTGCTCATCTGAATAATAATATATCTCAATGCTTTAGGGAATATTTAAAAATTTATTTTATATGCGTGGAATGTCCTTATCTAAATATATGAATATAAAATAAATTTACCGAGAGGTTTTACTGAATATTACCACAAATCTCATTGAAAAATTAATAATTGCATGAAGTCAAGATTGTTTTTTAATTGCAGCATCTTGTGTTTGTAAATGCCTTTGATGGTGTTTGATCGGTTGTTATAGAAACCGTAATAACGAACCGTATTAGAGACAAAAAAAGCCTCTATACAATACTTAACGGAGATAAAAAGGAGGTTAATTACTTCTAATCAAGAGACAAACAGGTAGTTTGATGTTTTACAAGAAACAGCTTGTCGTGATTTCTAAATTTAATATTCTATATACAAATCATAAAAAAAACAACAAAAGAGAGCTAGACCTAGACGCTTTTTCATATGTTTCCATGGTAATGAATAAACAAGATTTATTAATGACTAAAAATGTTCTATAGTAGATTTCAAAGTCTTTTGCTATTTGTCAAACAAGTATATTATATTGTAGATGGAAGGAGTGTTTCATATTTCTTTCACACATGTAGATATTTTTTTATAGTTATTTCTAAGCCGATTATATTTGATGTTAAGAGAAAAAAACATAACCATAAAAATCAGTAAACAAAAAGCTTGAATTCATAAAGCTTTTTTTTTATTTTGAACTTAACATATTAATTTTGATTTCATGAAATTTGTACTTAAGTCTTTATAAATTTACATAAAAAGATCACTGCCTAATTATTTGCTCAAATGAGTTCTGCTGAATGACAAAACTCTTTTTTTTTTAAACACAGACTACATTAAATAAACTGACAAAATTCTCTATGTTCAATATGGGCAACTACAAAAATATATGTTATTTCTTTTTCTTTCAGACTAAAAAAGATTGGCTTTATTCAATACATCAAGGTACTTAGCTTTATTAGAAGTTTTCGCAGCAATTTGTCAGGGAAATAAAAATGGCCTCATTTGATTAGATTTTTAAGAATGAATCCAATTAAAATGACAAGCCAGACTTATAGATATCATACTGTCTGTATGTAAATCAAGTCTATTTGAAGAAAGAGATTTCAGTAGAAGCAGATTTATTATTAATCTGATATTACATAAATCACTAGTAATGTGTGTGTTCTTTAATATAGCTCATGTCAAAGATGAAGAAAAAATCAATAAGTTCTATCAATTATTAAAGCTCTATATCATTTGATATATGACAGATACTACTGTTATGTTTCAGCTGTAATTATTTTCACTGCATTAAGCGAATGAAGCCTTCCTCTCATCCCTTCACTGTGGTTCTAAAATAATGACATGAGTTTTATATACAAGATGGGCGGAGGAATCCTTGACAACACAATCCTAAAAGTTAAAGTCACAGGTTCTGATTGTGCATTTTTGGACAATATCTAACTTGTTGTTCATTACCATTTAATCCAAGATAAAAATTTTGCAGTACTCAAAATCATTTAAGAAATCAAACCAAAATACCAAAGGTAAAATATCTCACGACTTGAATTCAATTGGATTAAAAAAGAGGCCCATCAAAAGATTTTAGCAAACACTGGTTTGTTTATATCGTCTGCACTAGAGGATGCCAAACATTGTGAAATTTTCAATTTATCATATCTTTTTAATCTAAATACTGAACAGAACTGAATCATGTTTGGGCTGTTCCTTCTAGAGATTTAACTTTTGTGATGTTTTAGCTTGACCAGATTCAAAATCCCTCAAATGATGATCACAAGCTTTATCCAGCCATTAAAAAAAAAGTCCTTCAAATTCCCTAGTTGTTTCACCCATCACTTGTTTTGGTTGTGGTTATTTGTGTAACTGTTTCATAGCTGAAGCACTTCAATTTCATTTTACTACTAGATAATGGCTGGTAAAAGGAGACATACTGTCACTGTCATAGTTGTCTTGTCATGACAAAGTTTGACTGATACATCCATGTTAAATTCAAATGTACTTTTTCTCTAGGCACCTTTCCCCACATTAATATAGTATTTAATAGGACTTCCTTCATTTTACAATCAGACTCCCTGTACACAATCTAAATATAGACTGCCATCTTCTTGCTTACGTTTAACTAAACTACTGTTAATATAAGACATGATTCTTCAATTTGTAATAAATGGGTACTCATGATTCCATCAAATATGAGTTTGCATTAAGAATTTAGGGGGAAGTGTTTTTTTGTTTACATATTGATTGTCATGGCAACCGTCCTCTTTTTACAATTACTACCTGCCTACAGTAAATCTATATTTAAACCGGGTCTTTACAGGAATGATTCTGTCAGTTTGTACAGGCTGGAAATTACAAGTAATTGACTTCAGCGCAATGAACACTCATCTGAAATTCTCGTCTGCTTTGAGTTCATGTAATTTCATTATACTTACCAAATACGGTTAATACAGCAGACTCGCTAAAGCGTCGACTTGCAGGATTCTGGGCTCCGCAAGTATAATTTCCTGTATCTTTTAAACGTGCCTGATTGATAATCAAGTTTCCCTCGCTGGATATAATGAAATTGATTTCTTTCCAAACTTCGATCATTTCTCCATCTTTTAACCAAAATACCTGAAACAAAATATGATTGAAGAGTTTTTATTTTATTCTGTAGGCCGACCAATCTCATTAACAAATATATTTACTTGTTGCAATAAGTGAGATAGTTTCAATATCGATAATATCTTTTATCTAGTCAAAATAATGGCAGCTCTATTTCCATTTGATGACAGAACATGCAGAATGTATAAAGATGGACGGGGCTGTCAAATTTCTTTATTGATATTCCATGTTGTATAATATATCAATCCATCTACAGAGTAAACAAAATCAATTTTTTTTGTATCAAAGTCAATTTTAAATAGAATGTTGCTTTTTTATTAAATATTATTTTTTTTATTTAACCTTTTCAGTTAATATTGTGCAGGCTTATCTCACACTTTCTATAATAATAATCTGAGAATGTGATCATCTTTATGAATTTTTGTTTTTATCAGATGTGGTTGTGTAGTCACTGTCCTATCCTAGATTTTGAATGATTTTCAAGATGGCCATCATGCAGCTGGTCCCCCATCTTGATGTTAGATTGGCTCTAGATTCTATCATTTTCTCTTTTAAATACAAATTCCATAATTTTCTATGAGGTTGTTTCATGTCAAGTTCATTAAGAAATTACCACAAACTTTATTTTACATGTTTAAAACATAATCTTATTACATTTATAATGTGTGCTATATCTGGATTCCATCTGTGTGGGGTGTGCTAACTCAATCAATTCATAGATTCCATTCTTTATGGGTGACCATTTGTGCACTTTCTCCCTGTCTCCCAATTTTTATAATAACAAAGTTGCAACAAAGCTTGTCCAATACCTTGTAAATTCATTAAGTAATCTTTTTTTTTCATAAAATATTTAAAATCAAAAAACCATGGTGCTACATGTGGTTTGTCAGTTGACCAAATACACCATTTAGGAAGTTCGGAGGGGAAAAGGTGCGCAGATGAATGCACAAAGTTTTGACTTCTGCATTATTTCAAATCTAATTAAACTTTGTCTCTTATTTTCACTTAATATTTTAAATGTAATCAAAACAGATCTTTGTTTTAACAGAATCATGCAAGTAACAGTTGTAAATTAAGGTCAGGCTAGATGTCAAACTAGTGCTATTTGCTCAAACTGTGAATGCCCCAGGACCCTATGATAAAGAATGTGGCAGTTGGTCAAAATATGTTGACTTTTTTTCCACCACAAAAATCCATAAAGTTCAAGTTTAACAACAGAGGTATGACGGAATACCAGTAAGTGAAATGTTCCTAGTGTAACCCCAATAAAAACAAGACTGATTTTATCTTCTATTTTGAGATTCATATTGAATTTTTGTTTGTTACATATGTTGGCAAACTTGGTATGTTTTACCCACAATGTTCTTATCGAAATAAGAAAAAAAATCCTCAGTGGCTTAGTTAATGGATTTTCTTTTGTTTCTTTTTTCCTTGAGTTGTTTTGTAACAGGTGTAAAATTTATATTACTGGTATTGGGTTTGTGTCGACCAAAATGTATCTTGTCTGAGGTGTGTGTTGATCTTATCTTCAATTCTCTATTTCAAATAATCCCCCAACAAGTTATTTAGAAACATGTTCAAATAACGATGCTTTTCACCCCTGTAAACACAATTTATTTCCAGCTCAAACAAAAGCCATATGGGATGTTCTGACAGAGTTCATGTTTTCAAAACGAAAAATCAACCAAGTTATCATTTGGTTTCAGTCTTCTTTTAATTTTGCACAACAAAACAAAATTGTCAACCTTGAACGTTGATTTTATTTTTAGAAAATCCTACCCTCTAAAATTTATAAAGTCTTTGTAGACTATCACCAGATTTTAACACCAGTATAGTAATGACTGTAACCACAAAACAATCACCTTGTATAAATATGGTCACACTGGTATGAAAATCCCTCCACTCTCGCAAATTAAAACCAGAGAGATTGTGTTTCCACTGAGTGATAAGAAGACAATGGGGGGTATTTCAGGTGGGCCACCGACCTGATCAACACCTTGATACTTGATAGCCACACTCAAAATATTGATTTCAAATTGAATCCTACTTATCTTTTGACAAGATAAACCAATAAAGACTGGTTTTCGGTAGTTTGATATTTTACTAACAACTACCCTCCGTAGCCTCGACACCTAACACCTCAGGTATATAAACAGTGTATATAATCTATGTAGTTAAAGTTTTAAAACATCTACTACACACAGATTAAAGTCTTTACATATCATACAAAATATAAGCTTATCAATGATAATTATAATCAGAACTATTTGACAGACCACACCCAGTCTTATAAAGACAAATGTTACAGCTGTATATCAGCTTTTGGGGGGTAGACATTCATCAAGAAAATATCTTTTCAAATCTCAACTCATATTTATTTATTTGATGCATTCATCACAGATGGAGGTGAGCCGGCTGGGTTTTGAATAGCTTCAAATATACGGGTAAATTTACAAAAAAATAATTTGGGTGTGAAGCGAGGGGACATATGTATGTGCTGCGTACGTGAAATCCTGGAAGAGATTACCAGCATCTGTCAATGTGTAACGTATTCTTCGCACGGATATTTGATACATCAATATCTATTTAATGAAGAATGCACATTTAAAATTGTTTTTGAAATTAAAAGTTGTCTGTATAGATATCATGAATGATATGACAAAGATATGAGAACTAAATAAATGCAGAGATTTATCTTGGTGTAGAATGAAATTTAAATAATTTGAGATATTTTTTTTAAACCATTATCAACCTAACATCATTTTCCCAGTCTTTCTATCTGATACAAGAACAGACAGGTGATACATCTGCTCTTTGTCTACAATTTGCCGCTGTGAAAGCAATAAGTTCATATCACACTACTTTCATAAAAGCCTAGAAAATATTTATGGAGGGGAATACATGAGTTCTTCATATTATTGCCCTATATTATCTATACATGTATCTACTGTGTATGACACATTTATTATTCCATGTATCATCAATGAACTGGAATATTATGGGAGGAATTCTCCGCTTTATGAGCAGATAGATAGGTTTCTATCATCTACCAGCATACCAAATGATGGTATTAACTTTGTGGAATGCCTCCATCATATTTCTCTATCGGTTCTTCAACAATATTTTTGATTTAATGCACAACAGAGAGACAAAATATGCTCTGTAATTAATGCTGGAATCTGAACATCATTCTACAACTTTTTACAAAAGATGGTCTGCAACAAATTACAGATGACAGATAATAAGTTATGTGCCTGGCAGTTGTTTAAAAACATGACATGTTCACATCATATCTCTCTGATAGTTAAATTTACTTTAGCAACTGGAGTTTGAAAATAAAATGGTGGTTAAGTAACAAACACACCAGGTTAACATTCATAATTTTTTGACACTAGGTGAAGAATATTTTCAGTTGCATCACAATTCCTAATCTCTGACAGCCAAATTTATCTTAGCAACTGAAGCTTGGAAATATAATTGTTGTACTTTAAAAACAAATGCACCAGGTCATTCATATTTCTTACTCAGAGCATAGATTTGGGGACTATATGCACATGTAGATGAAGAATATTTTTATTAATAAACCCCTTAAGAATTTCTTCTGGATTCTGGTACCATTCATTGTTGTTATCACAACATGTATGCAATATACCTACCTCAGGTAATGGTTTGCCCTCTGGAGGTAAACACTGTAATTCAACTGTAGATTGAAGTTCCATGGTTTGGCTCATTGGAACTCTCTGGAATCGTCTTTTCAAATCTGAAATGTATAAATTATAATTTGGTAAGATTTGAATGTAATTTATACAGACAACAAAAACAAACTACATGTACCATGTTTGGATTGGCAAATAGAGCAGAAACAAAAGTTTTATAGTAAAAAAAGTCGTATCAATACATAAAAAATCATAAACCGGTGGATAAAGTTTATATATATTATATTTATAAACATTATATATGTACTTATCATACTTTAAATTAGAAACCCTCCCTAACTAGAATAGAGTTTGACCTGCATCATTGATTTAAAGGCTACTAAAAATGGTTGCTCTTTTGTTCACAAGCAATTTATTTTCATTTACATCTATACCTATTCATGCCTAATTTCACACACAATGGCCACCATGGGGTGTAGTCCACATTGAAACCGACTATTTCCCATGTTATGCAGTCATTGAAGCATACAATATGAACATTTAATACAAATATTTCCTCTTAAAACATTGATATATTTGACCACAAAGTTTGACAGACAGAATATCAAACACAATCAGAGAAAATATATATAAACTTCTTTTCCTTGGTGACCTCAGCTAATATAAGACATTATAAGCCCACTGAGTGTTTTTCACATTTCTACTCCAGAAACTAAATATGTTTATACATAAAAGGACTTCTTTCTTCACAGAAAGAACCAAGCAGTTATTAATTGTTGGATAAACAAACCAAACCTGTTGCCAAATTGTTACCAAATTTTGTCATCTGTCCGGGATATCTACCAAAAATCTTTTCTATTGCTTTAATCAGTGTTTCAGTCACACTGGAAACTTAACATTGGCAGGTGTACACATTGGTCTTCTGGTATCCTTATGCCCAAATCTGCCTTTCTCACATTTTTGCAAAGTCAGTTTTTCATTTCTGCAGTATTCTGAAGCACATGTTTGTACAAATACAGTATACAACAAGTGTATCAGTAGAAAGTCTTTCAGAGAAAAATTTCTCCAGAAATACGTATGGAGGAAATGAGCATAAGGCCACCAGATTTTGTCAAGGTTTCTCCCAGGTTGATCTTATGATTCTGGAAGTGTAATGCAATGAGAATCCAACCCACATAGGGAGAACACAGATGATTTATTACAAAAAGGACCCCCTACCCTCTCAAAAAAAACAACAACCAAACATGTAGGCAAAATATCATGAAGAAATTTCTTTTTTCTTCTTCAGAATCTTACAGATTAACATATTGCAGCAACAAAACGTTCATAACGTTACACGAAATCAATTTGATTTTATTTTGTGGAATGTTTACAGCTATAATGTAAGCTACAGATTATACATGTGTAAATTCAGCATCATTATGATGTTAATTGGTGAGAATATACTAATATACGACATGTATATTCTGTTGGTACCCAGATAATTGAGAGTACTTTAATTCCTCATAGTACTGGTCATAGTATGGTCATAGATCTCCATTCATATCACTGTAGGGATTGTAACATATTTTGAATTGATTCTATAATAAAAGTAATCCTTTTATAGTAGTCCATCTTCTAACCCATCATACTATGAAAACTTTTTCAATATTCTTGTCAAGTTAGTAAATGGGCCCTTGAGAATTTCCTACTAGCACAAAAATTCGAGGAATTTCATTAATAGAAAATGACTGGAGTTTAACTGAAGCCTCCTTTCATCATAAAACCATATTGCCCAAGTGATAATTACATTAAGAATGTACTACCCACTATAATCACGAAGTCCATCGACTCATTCACAACCAATTCATGGCCAATTATATTTCTTTAAAAACGATGGCACGTTATTTGGCTAGAAGTAATGGCTGATATACTCTAGAGATTATAGATATAAAATCTTTTTATGAGTTTTTGTGACTTAGACCTGATCTTTACCAGATTTGATGGCAAAAAGTTACTCCTTTTGTATATATATTTTTTTAGAAATAATGGCAGCTATTTCATAAAAGATATGCAAGAAAACTATATGTAACATATTCTGGGAGATAAAAATGTGAGCTATTTTACCGTTTTATGAAATACAATGTATAGGATCTAAAACTTTAAGAATTACTCATCTTCTCTACATTTAATAGTTTGCAGGTGTGTTATGATAATACACATCAAATTGCTGGGGTTTTTTTGATAAAATAAAAGTATCAAGCCTCCACCTAGGACTTATCCGACCTTCATCTCAATTCTAATCCTAACAAAGACTCACTTTTTAACCATTTTTCTCAGCAAGTACATGTAATAATGTAATGATGTCTAAGACACTAGAATTATCCCAGCATGGATTTTCAATTTTCATCGTCATATATGAAAATGTCCCCCATTCATGAAGAATTTTAACCAGAGGAAATTATTTGTAGGTCTCTTTCTATTAAATGTTAACAATTGCCCATTCAGTAAGGTAATAGCTATCAGAAAACCAACAATGGCTGTTAAAATGGCAACCAGCTTTGTGTCATATTCTATTAATCATTACCAGTAATAAACTAACTAACTCCTTTTCAATTCATTTCACTTTTCATCTTACAAGTCAAGTATTTCAATTTACTCAGACCACCAGCCGTTTTTATAAATGTGTAATACACAAACCCATCATAATCTACGATATCTATTGAATCAATTCATGCATGGTATATTCCAATCAAGCAGACGCCAGGCTCTTAAGTTTGTCTGAAATTTGGATACTGAAATATGTAGAGATATATCCCATATTTACATTGCGTTTAATCCTCCTAGCCTGTAAAAGATACCAGACTTATCTGAAAATCTTTTAGAGTTATCGCTCCTGATTTGAAACATCTGTGTAAATGTAAATCATCCCCCTTACTTCACTAGATGCACTTTCGTGAAAATTAACGACTAAATTTGTCAGGTTTTTGTGGGTAATTTGGAGTACAGAACTTAACTGCCCATATCACAACCTTAGTGTTTTCTATTCCCCAAACTAAAAATATACCATTATTTTTATATCCAGTCATTTTTTTTTACTAAATGTAGTTTCAAGTATTTCTCAACTCAATTACTAGACCAGACCTTCGACTACCATTTTTTCCCTAAGTTCAACAAACACACTAATTTTTTACTCCAAAGGTTGATGCCTTTGCCAACAAACACTAATTAATTATTCTTACCCATAATTTAATCCTATACCACATTCTTGAATATAAACACAAAATGTAGATCTGCATTTGAATAACTCTGTCTGTTAAAATAAATACATGTATAGGCCTACAATTCATTACATGTATTCATGTATGTTTTGAAGATTCACCAAATTAGCATTAACCTTTTTAACTGGGCAAAGTTATACTCTACAAGTGTATCAAATTGACGAAAAGGTTACAGAGACTATTTAAATAAAGATCTCCGGATTTATTCAGAAAAACTTGAACTAAATATTTCAATAATCCAGTCCTTTCATGGGCTACAAACTAAGATTTGTCCCTCGATTTCAATTCTCAAACTGCGAAATGTCAGCATCCTTAAAATATTTATTTTCAAGTTTTGTGAATTCCGTCTCTGATTCAATAATCTTGGACATCATGTAGGTTTAATTCAATAAATACAATACGTTCCAGATTCCCTTCAGTATTGATCAGATCTCAGAGAAAAATTTGTACTTCTGCTTCAGAAAGTTACATCTACAGACGGTTCCAATGACCAAAACAAATTCAATGACAGTAAAGAAGAGATCTGGACAGGGATTTACTCACAACTTAAATTAAGTGGAAAACTATATAGGAAATTGATCAGGTTGCCGTTCCACAAGATGACAATAATATAACCAGTTAGGTAATTGATTTTCCAATGAAAGATCATTGCTGAAGCTCTTGACTCAAATCAAATGAATACATACTTATACAAACATCCGATTACCATCATTTGATGCTATCAATCTATCTCCAACAAATCAATGTGAAATCTCGCAAACAGTTACGATATCTAAATGGATATAGTGACACAGGGCTCAGTGGAATTGATGGCGTTTTAAGCCATGAATCTCAAATCGCCTACCTCTCAATAAGTTAAGTATCTTCAAGTACAAAGGGCTTGAGGAGGCATTTTCGTTACAATCAATTTATCAATTGAAACAAACGTGGTGTAATCTAGCTAAGTATTTTGACTTACAAATGTGCCTTGAGATTATCTCTTACACGACTTTCTATTGATTCCATTCCCAAAAGATTTCAGTGGTCGAATATTCAAATCGGTTTTTATTAGGAAGGATGGAACACTAATGCCAACCCTTATAACAACAATCATGGCCCGAGAAAGAAAATTAATTACTTTAGTCAAGAGATCAGGAATTCCCATCAGTGGCATACTAATTCAAGTCTTCAAAAACAGTATAAAAACGAAAGTAGCATATTATCTAGAAGGCAAATGAATAATATTCATTTATTTAAATTTGATTAAAATAATATAAGAAATGTGCTGTGAGAATACAGTCTTGGAACCAATGCGTTCTGCTGCATCATAACAATACTAGTTTCAGGGTGTGGCTTTAATTGCAAAATCATGTACCTTACGAGTATTTACCAGTATGGAGACTGCAATAAGTTTATTCATTTAAATTGTTTATAACCAAACATGCAGAGAAGCCAAAGGCTGTGTTTTGTTTTGTCTGGTGTCAGTGCTAGAATGAAACACATTACTTCCAATTGCCATCTCAATATTTGTAAATAAAAGATTTGGAGGGGGAATAATCTTGAATATTTCCAGAATGTATTTTAGTCAAACAAAGTGTCTAATTCAGTCAACATTCACATGCATGTTTATTGTTCTATTCAAATTAGATGCCAAAAGTACTAATTACTGGATCATTAGCACTATTCTTCGGTTGTTATTTGGCAAGTAGCTCACACCCAGAAAAAAGTAAAAGTGTTTTGGGGGGTTTCACTCCCCGCTGTTTATACACATTATTTAAAGAAAAAGGCTGGCAAAATGCCGTCTGCAAACGGATCATTTCCCTTATGCCCCGCAGGTGTCTTCAAACTAAAAGATATACATGTATATTTTCAGCCTATTATTCTGTGATGATATTATAATTGATTGGTTTGTCAGTTAAATAAATAACAACAAGTGTTAAAAAATAGACAGACAAACACGTTGAGGTGATTTACATTACAGAAAAGTGATCCTTGTAGCGGTGGTTATAGGCACAATGGTAGATAGACTGCTATTGTCATTATTTACCATTGTTATACTATATTACTAGAAAATCAAGGAGATTTCCAGAAGTGTTTGTATTTACATATAAATAAATAAGAAAGTTATCTAATGATGACGACTGTGAATATAAGCGTCTGTTCACCAGAACTTCTCATAGTAAGAAAACTATGAGAAAGTTCTGGCAATACACCTGTTATAACATTACATGGCTGTTTCTTGGTGATATTAACTCAATACATGTTCTACAAATGATATATTTTCTCTACTAATGAATCTAACTTCCTACATGCCTTACTAACTGTTATACAGACAAGAAGCGCTGTTGCGTCTGTTGTTCTTCATGATTACCAATGCTTACTTTTTTGCACCCCCTAAAAATTCACCCTCAGATGGATTTTTAGACAGAGAATTAACTAGAGTTTTTGTTTCCTTCCAGGTCAAATCTTTTCAGACTTTGGCAAGTTCTACAAGGTACAAATTTGAACATGAAACCGATCTTAACAGAAGATGTATTACTTAGGCTAAAGTTTCCTTCTCTGCATCATCTGATGGCCAACATCAGCAAATAATTATAAACATACAATAGAAGGTGTTACCAGCAGCAAAACATTCTAACTATTAGAAATTGTAATCATTCCATTTAATAAAGCCAACATAATTCAATATAAATGCTAGTTAGTTGATTCTAGCTAAATAACATTCAATAAAGTTAAGCTATTTAAAAAAAAATGCTAGTTATTTCTCTCTCACTATAGAACTTTCTGTAAGTTATTTCTATAGAAATTCTAGTTATTTAGTTCATTATGTATAACATTTAATAAAATTAAGCTATTTCAATATAAATGCTATTTATTTCTCTCACTATATAAAGTTATTTCTAGAGAAATTCTAGTTAGTTCATTACGTATAACATTTAATAAAGTTAAGCTATTTTAATATATATAAATTCTAGTTAGTTCATTATAGCTTAATAACATTTAAAACAGCTTGATTATTTTTTTATGCATGTAAATGCTAGTTTAATACATATTGAAGATTTCTGTATAAATAATAATCCTAGTTCAATCTAGCTGTTTGGCATTTCAATGATATAAATGATGTTATTTCATTCCAACTAAATAACGGCTCTAATTTGAAGAATGAAAGAAAAACAACAACATAATAATGATTTTTCTTCATGGAACATTAAGTTGGATTCATTGTAAAGAAATTCTCTGAGAGAAAATGTTTGAAATATTAATGAGATGAAGTCGTTTGAAAAGCAAATAAAAGAACATGTACATCTTTATGAACCCACATTTAAAGTTCATTTGAGATAATATCAAATTTTGATGTTTTCCAGTCTTTGGGTATTGTTTTTTAGTTCTTGGCATAATCTTGTTTTTTTCACCATCTGGTTTGACTTTTCAATTGGAAAGGTGATAGAACCAAGCCTACTCTATGACAGTTTCAAACATGACATTTAACTAACTACAACTCAAAACATTGACCAGACCCACTAACTATACATAGCAAATATAGAAATAGGAGTGAGCCTGTCACATCAAAGAAAACACTTTTTCTTGGTATCGGATATATCTTTCCATGCTATTGTTTTGTTTTATACTCGTATATTTTGACTAGTTCTTTGTGGTGGTTTTATATGTCAATTACTGACCAAATGCCCACCTTTGTCCCGAACTGTCCGAAAAACATCTCAAGGCAATTGAAGATTTCTAATCATTCTTCTTTAAGGTCAAAAGCGGGAGAAACATGGTCTTATCTTAGTAAGGAGAACAACTGAAACATACAGAATCTATCAACCTCCCGAACCTTTCTTTTCGGTCAGTATGTGATGTCCTCCACCTGGTACTAATGTCTTACTAGTTAACCAATCATTTGTAAGCTTCCATAAAGACGTGGAACATTATCAGAAATGAAAATAGTAACATGTAATGTAGTCTTACTACCACGGTACCGCACAAGCCACTTCTGTATAGTTTGTTTACCATCAACAATTAGATTTAGAGAGAGACACACATTACCAGTGCCAGATATAACAAATGGCCGACTGCACGATGATAAGAGAATTACTGCCTTCATAGATAAACATACTTTCTTTCTGATATAACAAAGACACTCTATTATTTGTGGTAATTATTTTTACTTGGGGTGGAATGTTTTCTGATGATAGGCCTTGTATTGAGAAAAGATAGGACTACAATCTACATGTACTTACATGCTACCTCCACCATCGCTCGATTACTTTTGCGGCTCTGTGGATCACTGGAACCAGGCACTGTATTCCAGGCGTAACATTCACACCAATATCCATCACTACCATAATATTCTTCCACCTCCTCCTTCGTGAGTTCGAGACTGGATTGTAGAGTCTTTATACCCGAGACCGGATCTATTAATTCTAAATTTACTTGTTGTTTTGCTGGCATCTTTTTTCCAGCGCAAACATAGGTTATCAAAATGGCTGGTGTGGCTTTACAACTTATAATAACCGGTTTATTCTTCACCATGTAATAATTATCTTTGGGTTCTTCATTAAATACGGGTAAACCTTGTGCCAGTGGGTTGCTACTACCAATGACTGGAGCTAGGAGATCACCTGAAAAATCAAAAGGATGACACATAAGTAACAGTATCAATGCCAAATTACATTCATATTATAACGATTGGACAACAATGTTTTGAGTTTCAGACAAATTGCATTTCAGCTGCCTTGGATTGTACATGTTTGTGTTTTTTCCTATATGAATGACATGGAAACTGTCCCTGTGATTTGGAATAAATAAGTCTAATTTATCAACTGACATGGCTGAAAGTGCCAATTATCTCTTCTAAAGTAACTTAAACTCCTAATCCAGTAATGTTGGATGTTTGTTTTAGCTTTCTTGTGCCCTCTAACTAGCTTAATCTGCTCGACAGACATTTAATATAACATATAAGCCACCCGTATGCTATATGAGCCTGTCAAAGTAAACATAGAGAATACCTTTAACTATAATGGGTAATACATGTTTCATTCAGTTCATTTACGCGGAGGTAAAGAGATTACGGCAAAGTGTGTAGATTGAGGTTTTTATCATTAAGGATGTACCTTTCACACAGGTACTAAACGAATTCTATTCCATGTGGAAATGTGTTGATGATCATTAAAAATGTTGTGTTTATTGGTTTACGTCTTGTCGGGTTCATTTTCACCTTGTTTCCAACATATTTATGATTGCTAAAAGTCCTGTGTTTGTGGTATATATAACTACTAACTATTATGTACTACATGCTTGATATTATGTAAGACACCCAATGGTTAAGCGATTCTCATTTTTCTAAGTTTTACGTTTTTGTCTTAAGTCGATCTTGTTTTAAGTGTTGTGATGTACAGAACAGATTGGTTAGTTGTTGAGGAGAGCTGTTTTTACGATGTACAATTGATATTATAGATGGGTATATTACATGTACAGACTACACACATCCCTAGTCACCAAATCAATCATTAGAACATATCACGATAGATTCAACCTTCTAGTTTCTTTTTATACATACTATTATTGTCTTGTTTCTCCATCATGAATTTTATCACTTACTTCATGTCCTGAGACACAAATTTATTTCTTTTGTAGCGGTAAATTGATTTATTTTTCAATAGATAATTTTCTGTCTTCTTCCATTTAATATGAGGGTACAAATGAAAGATTATACTGTTAGTAAAATTTAATATGATTAAGATTAGAAGCTAGTGTTAAGATTGACTCTCCAGATGATAAAGGGGGGAAGATTGATACAATAATTTTACCTATCATACATACTACTTATCTTTTGATAGGTAGGTAAACAAGCATATAATTCACTGCCTGCCAGTAACTAAGTAGTATAGAATGCAAGCGAAACCTGCCTCCTGTGGAGTCTGTTTGGTCAATTGATATGAACCCAGGTGACCCAAGTGGTCAGCTGATATTATCTTTCTTGATACCATGAGCTTAGCTTTCTTCTTACAAAATATATCCTAACTGGCTACCTGTCGATGACTTTTCCTATCTATTTATATACACAATTTTATTAAAGCTTGAATGGACCACCTTAACAGGTACAAAAGTCTACATCAATACAGAAATATCCAATTTACTAGACTGTATTAACAATTACTTCAGATAAAGCCAAGATCAGTTCTGGACATTTTTAATCCATTTTGAACCCATGTAGATTAAAGCTTATTATAAGGATATTCCAGCATAAAATTCAGGCTTATGTATTATTTATTTATTTAAATATATAGTGAACTCATATTGTTCATGAATATATATATAAATAGGAATTATATTTTTTCATGAAATTTTATATTCACATATGAGAATAATACAACGCTCTTAGAATATTGTGGTTTTTGCTATGTTTAATAATTTTCTCTTGAATAGAAGAATTATTGGTTCCATATGAGCCTGCTTTTTCATTCTTTCTGAATCACTCTTTCTGTTTCTACAATTAAAGTGATTCTATAGACTTTAGTCACCGATAATAGTACTTACAATTATTCCCATGAATTATTTAAGGAGATATTGTGAGTGTGATAAATAGCACGCTCTCTAGAGATGGTGAAAAACGCTGCCCAAGATACGATTTTTGCCAATAAAATATTCAGTTCGGCCAACAATATATGACAAGGCATGACCTGTAAATCTCTGAGGGTCATGTCTAAACCAGACGCAGAAGGAAACTAAGCCTAATAGTTGTAAAGAAAGATGGCAAACGTTATAGAAACTAGTTAAACTTTATTCTATCTATAGAAAATAATAAAGATTAGTTCACACTATTCTTTTATCATGATTGCCCGAAGGAAATATGAAAAATCAGCGAGTATTGGGATAATGTGATGAACTAAATCTCCTTGGTATTAATGTGCTTGATAGAAAGGAATTAACTTGCCTTCCAATCCAACCATATTGTTCTTTTATGACTTAATGAAATTTTCACAAAATAAAAGATCTAATGTACGTGATATGAAGGAAATAAGAGTAGTTGACTTTGATTTAGAACAAGATGGTCTGTTAGAATGATTTTATATCAACCAGTAAATGTACATGCATGTTCAGTCAACAATCAACAAACTGTACAGAATCCATTTTGAAATAAATTTATTCAGAGAGGGAAATCGGCTGCAGAGAATGTGTACATTTTCTAGAATTCACAGACATTATTCAATGGACTTGCATTCTTTTTGAGTAGTTTTTAACAAAAAAAGACTCATATAAAGCTATTTCTTTTTTAAAATCTTATTCGTGGAGATTTGTTTTCAAACTTTGAGTGTGTTAAGATGTAAAAATGTCTCAGTAGGTAAACTATGTGCCTTTGGTTATAACCGTCCTTTCCTTGTACATATGGCTAACATATGGACGATGTTCACAGGTCTAAGAGAGCTTTTCGTTTAACATGAGAAGGGTATATGTACCAGATAATTTCATACCATTGTTTTCCTAGTATCTCCAGTGATACAAACTGGAATTTACCCTATTAGATAGCCTGTGGCTGATGGCATAAATTAGTGCAACAGTCTTGGGGATGAGAATTCTTAGTGTGGGCTGGGAAGACCGATAATGAAAATCATCTGGAAATAACTCTCAGCATCAATTTAATGAAAATACTTTTTACTTTATAATGATGTAGTATCAACTACACTGTACCTGGCTTATTAATGCTCTTTATATCTCACACAGAGTCAAATATTGTGACATATTGTACAATTTATTAATATAAAGCGACATAAAGATACAAGAGGTATTGCAGAACCTTAGGGATAAGTGTTCTACTTGTAGAAATAGACGTACATGTCAAAGATCAGTTATAGAATATTATCTAGACTAACAAACTTAATCCTAACAGACCTAACAATTACAAGGACCTGTCAAGCGTTTCCATGACAAGAAAAATGGCGTGCTTTATTAGAGTGATATGATTGTTATTAGATCAGTCAGTCAGCATGGCAACACAAGAAATAGGAAATAGGTTTTTTTTCCGGCAATCACCAGGCACACAGTGGGGGATACAATCGAATCAATAGCCAATAGGCCGATAGAAATCATGGCAATATTACAACTATTACTGATTGATTTCTTAATTGAAATCCACGTCTTTAACGACACTAATTAATGATATGATATATTTATTGCTTCTACCACGGTAAGCTAATCTGGATTGATTGCTTCTCAGTAATTGTGTGCTTTTATTGCAGACCTAGAAATAAATGGATGGTACTCAATCACTGTATGGTACTTTCAGTTCTATGAATAACTGTACTTAAGTCACAACAATATCTTGATTTTAATGTTACGTTCACCATAACCCGTATTTCGGTCAGATCATATAAAAGCCAGGGGTTTTTTTCACCTTAAGTTTCCTGACTAATTTGCTCGGGCTCGAACTAGTATTCTGTCCTTTATCTAATTATACATCTCGGCTACTGATCTAATGTTAAATAATTGATAAAGGAAGGGCACAAATCAAATTAGGAATAGTCAACTTTAACTGAAATTTATACTTGCTTTTAATTTGATCCATTTTTATAGTCAGCAGAAAATGTATAATTTGTCAAATTGCTTAGCAACCAGAAAATATGAGGAAGCATACATAACAAAACATGAAAATTTGCAAAGTTCAGATTTGGAAGAAAACAGACAACTGTTTTCATGTAGAAAACATGCAAAATGAATAACCAGATTAGCTTTCTCCAAAAAAAAAAACCTGAGATTAATTGTGCAACTCCAGACTCCTTGTCTTGTTGTTTTCTCTCATCCAGTCAGATGTTTTCTAAAGCCTTTTCAATTTACATTCAAATAGAATTACAATATATTGAAATGTCAAAGAAAATTTGTGAGTTTCTATGTAAAATTATCTTAATAAGAGTTAAACTTTTTAAAAATTATTTCAGTCAATTTGAAAGATCTAGTATTGAATATCTAAAACATATCAAATTCACAGGTTCAATACTTATGCGTCGGATCAGACTTTGTAAAAACGGATAAAAGTACTCAGATGTCAATACGTTATGCAAAGCTTCGCTGATTTCAATGTGTAATGCTACTTTATTGAGTGAAATTTATAACTGGTTTGGGCAACCAAGTGTTACTTATCGCCTGTTCCTCCATGCATTTAATTGCATGAAAGGTGCAGACGTTATCATTGCCTCATGCTTTTCCGTCAATTTAAAAGAGGCTGCGGTAATAGTCCATTATAGTAGCTGGTATGAAAACAGCCTTTATATCATATTTTGCCTTTGATCTCCCTGAATGATATATATGGTTCTGAGAAAGGCCAGTTGCATGTAAGCCATTACAAAAAAAAAAGATTTATTTTAAGACTAAAGTAATATGCTATCATTTCCCTTGACAAAAGATCATCACATCATCCTGGTGTATATACATGTACTTTCCAACTTAACAAGTGCGGCAAATTACTGTTTATAAGAAAGCGGACAGATCTGAACAAAAATAAGTTTCTTGTAGGGCACAAGAACCATTAGAGAAATATGACAAGCTATGATAAATGATGGTAGTTTACTGCCCAATTAGCGTCATCTTGCTAAGTTTCACAAAACCTGGCTGAAGAGTTTCTTTGTTACATTTTAGATCAGTTAAAGAAAATGTCATGTATGGGGTCTCCACACCTGTAGCAAGCGTAAACAATGCTTTAGTTTTAAATAATGTCATCTGACAGTTTCTACACTGGTAGATAGGAAATAGTGATAGTTAAGTTTCCAAATACACTCTCCAACAGCAAAATTGTCCTTGCATTGCTAGATCTAAAATCAATCTAAACAAACAAATCCTGAGTGGCAAGTTTTAAAATGTAACAGTTTGCATACAACTCTGCACTGTATTGTTTTCACAACTCCTAAGGGGCAATAACTCTGTGACTTAAAATCAAAATTTTCATTATTTTAATAGGTTTTATGTCAAATCTATGCCCCAAAGTAAACTTCCATGACTGAATCAATTGCATAATAAGCCATATTAAATTCATAATTTAATCAATTGCACTGTCATCCATTATTTGAATGTTTGCAAGATGTTGTCACATGTTACAATGCTAGTACTCGCATCATGATTAAAATGACCTGGCAGTATTCAGACTCTATAACGAATTCAAAATAAAGTAGATTCAATCACATAAATTGATACTAAGACCTTTGGGACACAATCATCAAATTTGTTTGTTTGTGCCTTAATAAAACAATGGAAGTTGACTTATCGGTAATTATCAATGTGAAACTAAGCTAATCACTCATTATCTCTGCTAATCTGATTTACTGGTCAGCTTATTGACCACTCTATCCTCTCTTGACCTTTGGTCCATTGACAGTCCAGTTTTATTATCCCGCCTTTTATTTCTAATTACAGGTAGCAAATCAATATTGAGAGATCCTACAAGTCAAGCTCATCAAGTTGTTCAAGTACCCCATAATTAACATTGATACACTCTCATTATACAGTATACACAATAAGGTAGTAAAAGTTCATTGAATAACAATGACCATTACCAACAGTCTAGATCAATGTTAAAGTGCCACTCATGGCTGAAAACAAAATCTGTGATTTCATAGAATCAAATATAATTTAAAGTTGCTACTTTATATATGGCCATTGTTGTATTAACTAAATGTTGTTTACCTGAAGTGCTTAATGACATATGCGAAAGAGCTAGTAATCGACAAATATTTTTGTATATACATGTATATTATACAGGTACTGTATATATATTGCGGGTGAGCAACAATGTTTTTTGATCACCTGTTACTGTTAGCCACACCTTATATTTCACAGCGTCTCTTTGAATTTGTATATATGCCCTTCATGTATAGCACTTGAAATAAAAATAACTGCATACTCAGACTACATCAATGTAATCAGATTTTATCCAATGATCTTTCAGATAGAGATTTTAATCAATTGATGAATAATTAATGAAGTCTGTACCATTTTCAAAGAGATTTTTTCTTTTTATCAGTTATTTTTTTGCATCGTTATTTTTATAATTATATAATTATGTTAATAAAATTCCAACCAAACAAAAGGGAGTTTCATTGCAGTCTTTGTTCTTTATTAAAATAATTTTGAAATTCTGATTTCCTCACCAAATGGGGATGATTCCTATGACAAACTCTGGTGCAAACTCTGCTTTCCTAGACCCAATTTACTATGTGACTTTTCATGGTGCCACACCAGATTTCCCACATGCATCATTCAAAATTCCAGTAATTGTTGTACAATAAATGCATGAATGAAATCGTGTGTAGTATCCCACTCTTCTGCTCCAAATAAGCTAATGAAGACCAGTATACGTCATAAAGTGTGCTATGTGGGAAATTTTGTCATTGGTTTTTTGACATGCACACCAAGCTCTACATGAGACATGTTTATTTCATACCATCTAAACAACTAGATGTTGTTCTGTGCCAGGCTCTACATCGTGCACTACTGACAAAGGAAACCACACAAGAAAACCTTGAGGAACTCGGCCAACACTTGAATTGAACCCAAGACCTCCAGGTAAGTGAGCCAGCATGTTACTCACCAGCACACTACTCACCAAGCCAGCACATTACTCACCAAGCCAGCACACTACTCACTGAGCCACTGTGGCTCTATGATGGTACAAGTATCATACCAATACCACTCCAATGTAAAGTATTATTAATTTCATATTAATGTGTTATACATAGTATTTTACATGTGTATATTGACACTTGTCTCATGGTGAAGATTTTTGACAGTACATAAATTACTTGCAGCTTTATGATGAAAGTAATTATTGGCCTATCAATAATGTTTGAGGGAGAATTAACTGTTTAGGAGATCAAAGGAATTGTTTATTAACCTTACGAGAAATTTCAGGACCAACCTATTGACAAGTGAAACAGTAACCTAAGTTATTCATTAACAATTCATGATTTCTGGTAATTTGTATTCAGTTAGTTGGAGCTGGCGCTATAAAAGCAGTAGGAAAACCATGTTAAATTTTCCTAATGTCCTAAGCCACAACGCTGAAAGATGGAAAAGATGGCTGCGAGACTCATAAAACTTGTCGCATCATGGAGAAAGAATGGGATCATGGGTTGGTTCTGTATAATTTCATCATCAATCAAAATCACATGGACCCTTTCACAGAACATTATACATCTGCAACACACAGGTTTCAATCTCTATTTTTTATAGCGAGAGTTTTCTCGGTTCTTACATGTATCTGTGAAAATAGATACAGCACTCCCATTCTGGAGCACAGGTGTTAACTACGGGAGGTAGGTTCAGGATATCTTATCCCATTTCATATAAACCCTTATCGCCTATTCTCTCTCACCCAACCAGAAAAAATATTACACAATTTTGAATATCCTCATTATTCCAACTGATATTACATTAAAGTACTAAGAAAAAAATCTCAAAGGAATCTTTATATGGGTCCGATAATAAAGTTTGGGTGTAATATATGTATAAAGACTTTCCTACACACATGACTGTTGAACCAAGCGAAGCTTAAGTAATATAAAATAATACATATTCCCTATATATATATATATACCACTGATTGCCCTTCAGATGAATTTGCGTCGGAGACAAAATTGAGAAACGAACCAAGACAACTTTCTAAATATTTAATTTGATCGAGTGGAGTGAAACGGAAAAATCTCTTATTAGTAAATATATTTTCTTTTTAAACAAAATTATAACAAATGTAGGTCCCCCATTGTTCCACGATACGCCAAGATTGTGGTCGATCTGGGTTTGTTTAGTACAATACGATTTTATCTATTAATATATTATTAATACAATATATCATAGCTTTAGCAATACTAATAGATATACAACTGATATCAATTTTACAATAACTCGCGATAGAAAGAGATTGATTTAGTCGGTATCCCCTACTGTTTTCTGATATCAAAAACACATTAAATCAAAGAGTTGACCCAACAGTAAACAAGTTTTATGTACCTTCTACTCCAAGCGAATAAAGGTGAACACGAAAATAAATTATCATAGAAGAGATGTATATATAGAGATAGTCAGAGGATCCTGCTGGGCTGCTTCAAACATGAAATTATTTTGAAGAGAGAGGCAATCAGGACATGTTTAGTATAAAACAGTAGAGGGTTGACATTGATAGCCCCCCACAAAATATCTTAACCTTTCCTTGGGTACAGTTTCCATACCTTCATCTTTTATTTTATCTTAACTACAAAAAGTCTTTTAAATTTTAAATTTTTTTATGAGAAATTAAGGAAGTTTGATATCAAGAAAGAACAAACTGGCATAATTTTCATAACAGATATACCGAAACAAGCCAGGTGGTTACAATTGTACTTGTACCTGCCGCCACTGACCAAATAAAGTACAATTTAAGTGCATTAAAAATATCTTTAAATGCCAGAAATAACAGAAATCTTTGCCACACAGAAGACCATGCACCAAATGGATTTGTTTCTAATAAAGCCTGAATTTCAGTCTATCATTGCCTGTGACAGGTGGCTTATTTCAAGAGTTGATTAAAATGACCATATAACTGCAGAAAAGATGGAGCATGTGAACTGGATATGTCATACATTATTTAATTGTAAACGCAGGTTAAGTTGACCATGCCAGACTATAATTTAATGGTTTGTTGAAGGAAGGTAGGTTTGATGATAGACACATCTACCTTGAGGTATACTAAAACTACTGAAGCCATGACTGGTACAGCCATGATGAGCAGAAGATTGTTTAAAGATAACCAAGCCACCTTTCGAGATAAGGAAATTAAAAGCTTTGATAGAAGTTTAAGGGAGGAGCCCGTTGATGGACAGCCGTTCTCTAAACCTGCACAAGGTAGATTAGGGTGTTGAAATCGACATGCCAGAAAGAGAATATGTATAGATTGATGAAGGCTGATGAAATGTAGTATAAAATGTTACTCCAGGTGCATTATTACCATCAGTCAAAACCCATAGCTCAGTTACACGAATATAACTATACCTCTCCATTTAACCTCCAAAAAAATTCAATTCTGTCAATTTTCAGACAGACGGATTCAAACAGCGAAAACAAGCAAATTATTTCCACATTTATTTCTGGAGCAAATTTAGATTTCGATATATCAAAGGCAACGCAACTGTGCTCACAACTTCAATGACACCAATAAAAAACAAGCAAGCGCACAAGATATCTCAAAGTTTATATACATCCGTGTATTCAAACTTCAAAAATTGAATTATTACCCCACCACATGTTGGCCTTAAGTTTTTCATTTTCGAATCTATATTTGTGTGTTTTTTTGTGTGGATAAAGGCAGGTGTAAGTAAACATATGGTGAAAGAAATAAATATATCACTGGAAGATACGGACTCGGTATTAGAAATAAAATGTGTATATTAGCAGATGGTACCAAGTTGAACACCACACAATTAGAAAGCATATATGACATATTATAGTTTTATTTTATTAGACATAAACAGAAGCGAGTTCAGTGTATATAATAGAAAGCATGTTACATGCATCATGCAGCTGGTGCATAAACTGCCACTTCTGTGCTCAATACATGTAACTGCAAGCTAAGATTTCTAGTCAATATTGACTGATGTTGACAGTGAACTTGAGGTGGTTGAGTTCTATTGGTAAAAGCCTATTACAGCCGTGTTACACAAAGTTTGTTCAAACTTATTTTATTAATTTGATAACTACAAACAATTTGGAGGAGCTGCGCTACTATGCGTCTGATTGCTTGAGTTTGGGAAAGGTTGTTGGAAAAGTCAATATTATCTTTATTTAATAACTAGCTACTGCAAACTCTTTAAATCACACTCACAGTGGATCAATTGCTAATTTTGGTCAGCTTCTACCACATGACAAATGAAATGAAATGGACTCCTCTCACCCTTGGTCATTAATTACTTCTCTAATAATTTCTATGTACTCAGTATCGACAGTCGGCCTGGCAATATATTCCACAAGTCGGTGTTAATCTACCGGCTCAGAAAGTCCAAATCATCGCATAAGTTAGATTGAACCAATATCCTCGATATTGTTAATAGAAGGTACATGTAGTTTTAGGATAACTGTGAGTGAAATATTCGCTGTGAGTCAAGGAATGAATCACTGAAGAAATAAATTATTGCTATAAACTTGTTAGTTATTGGATAGTAAGAGAAATGTCTTCTTTATCAACTCCATATATGATGGATTGAAATTGAACACTTGGAAGCCTAATATTTCTTCTGATTAAGTGACAGACGGTCTTTCTTCACATTTAAATGGCTGTTTCTTCAGTCATGTTTACTGCAATATTTTCTACTGTCCGTGCTCATCTTTGGTACTAAAAGCTCTTACTAAAAGTCAAACACAATTTTTATGATATTTTCTACAATATATGAAATAAAGAATGCTTTACTTTGACATTGTTTTAAACAAGATTTGCAATACAGAATTTTTGAAGAAAACATCACCCACATAATTTGTTGCATTTAAAATATTGCACATGTTTCATTATTCAAATTAGGAAGAGGAAGGTAACAATAAAATACATGTTTTACATGCTTTGTAGGCGTTGGCAAAAATCTGTGTCCTTTTAACCTTGCCAAATTTTGTTTCATGTTCAATCACACAGCTACATGTACCAAGCACCAGAATTTTTTTTTTCTATTGAAATTGTAAACAACTGACATTTTCTTCCCTTTCGTTCCCTTTTCCTCATAACCTGTCAGACAACAATCCTATACCTATATATTAATATTATTACCTTGACTATTACAAACCTCCCACAAAATCTGTAATATGAAGATGATTTATCATTTGAAAAATGAAATATCTAGTTAAAAAAACAACCTGTCAGGATAATACACGAAAAATATAAATCATAAACCAGTATTCAAAAAACAACAACTTTCATTTACATATTTTACTCTTTAAATTTCACTGCTACAATATTATAGTAAATAAAATAAATTATTCAGTACACAGCCAATTAGACCGTCTACCATCCACCTAGGGCACCGATCATTTTTTTGTTTTTAAGTTTCGTCTGACCATTATAATAAAATTTTAAATACCTTTCTGGACAGACTTGAGATTTGATGAGTTTTCGGATTTGAATTTTTAAATATGTTTGCATATCTGCACTGTACACAAAAGCTTTTGTGTATCTAATAAAATATAGGTTGATTGCTTCCAAATGTTTTCCAGTTTACAAAAGGATAACTTGTCTATTTCATGAACCTGTATTAGCTTGATACAATAATACCTTAGCCAACATAAAGATCACAGGCTGGGTGCCATAATGATGTTGACATCAGAATTAACTTATCTGCATTCTTGATATTCAAATTACCTAGGCTGATATCACAATTATCCAACTGAACTTATCTCGGCCTTTTATCACATTTTATAGTACCAATTACCTTTTATTATACTACATTACCATAGACAAAAATGTCATAAAGTTTGTTCTACAAATAACTATTTAATTCAATCACAATGTATACAATTTGGTAGGCCATATAAATAGGCAAACTATGTTGCTTATTTTAATGTATATTACAATGTAATTGCACATTAAGATGTAATGTTCACTAATTACAAGAGTAATTAACAGAGTCATTAATTAAAACACAGAGTAATAAACTTATATAATCTTTATTTGTATCTAATTACAATTATGTATCTATCATAGTGTTGTGAAGTTGTAAACATAGGTATAATAAATTACATATCAGGCTTGATAATGGTGTCATTGATTAATCCCAATCAAAATTTAACAAGATATGGGATAAAATGATATATATCAAAATACATGATTTTTAACTCTTTTTTTATATGTCATCTATCAAAAAAAAGTTGAACATCAACATAAATTTCAGAGATATAAACTTTGAAATAAATAACCCCAATTAGTAAGAAAAAAAGTCGATCCCTTAAGCCAGATTTCTCTTTAATAACTCAGATCTGCGTATAATAGTTTACAGACACCAACGATGCCTTAGTGATGAGGCTATTTTAATCGTGCTTTTAGTCTTATCTCTTGTATAGCTGATGTTTATTGGGCTAATCACATCATTTTATAATATGTTTATAAAGGCTTAGACACTGGTGTGATAAAGACCTCTTTACTACCAATAACTTAAATAGAGTGATAAGAATCTATACAAATCTTATGATATACTTATATAGTAATATATACATGTTCTTATAATCCTACCTCACAGAACCTATTATTATTAAGTAATAAATCAGTTTTCTTTAAAGAGGCACTTATTCCCACAAAATAAAACAACTGGTTGATACCATCGATGGAATTAAATATAAGATCAACCTCTTAATTTCTGTTACCCTTAAGGCCTGGATCATTCTACCCGTATCAATGTCGTTTCGTGTAGTATGCATGGCATTGGCATCAGACACACACAGTTCATGCAGGAGTGATACAACAAAGTTTTATTAGCTTTTGGTTGTGTTTATAAGAAAATCCGGCAACTTTCCTTGGGCAAAGTCAGTTCTTTAAACCAATAAGTACATTATGACTTCAATTTGTTTCTTTTAGAATTTTAACAGATATTGAGATAACGGCTGCCACTACCCTACTCATACATTAAAAGTCCATTTTGATTTTCATGATTACAGATGATAAATGCATGAACAACTGCAATACATTGTCAAGCTCCTTTATAAATCCTCTTAGCCTGACTGGGGCTGGAAAAGTCCTGGAGGAATAGTGCTTAAGACTCAGAGGATCTAAAACTGGCAAAATCTCATAGAATTTCACTGAGCACCAATCTTCCTGATTGATCTTAAATCAGAGACGATCCTTCAGGATTTTAACAAAAGAAAATTCAAAAGATTAAGAAGAAATTTTCACTTCTGAGAGGATTACCACTCGAGACATTTCAACAAATTCTTCTTGCAGGAACCTTTAACTATAAAAAACGGCATCACTGTGCAATACGTGAATATGTTGGTTATATATAAAACATTCCTTGAAGAATTAAACACTAACAACTGAAATCTAGCAGGCTTTCTATTTACATGATCTGTAAACAAAACAAGGTGTTGCTTTCATTAGACAAAAAATATATAAGGACATTTATCATGAACAAATTTCAGCCGTTGATATCCAATTCTTTCCAAATAAATATGAGGTTGGTTCATTGTGCTAAAAACACAACTGATAACGCTTCTAAATGTTCCTATTTTTTTCCCCTTTATCAATGGTGCCTGTGGGCCATGATTTATTAGATGTCATAATGGCTTTACCTAATACTACATTTCTGTTTCTACAGTGTAACCCCAGTGCAATAATTTTCCTCTTTTTTTAAAGTGTCAAACTCTGTGGTTGAAAAATAAATTGGTAAAAATGATTTATCTTAAAGGGGATATCCCAGATTTCTCAGGATTTCAGTTGAGTATGTAAACCAATGACAATATGTAAAGAAATACATGTAGCTAAATTATTGTGTATGAAATTTTCAAATGTAAACATTGCACTATTCCGGTATGATTGCTAGATTTGTTTAACAGAGTTATATTGTAACTCAATTAAAGGAATTTTACAGTTTAATAGCATGAGTGTCTGGAAAGTCGTGACAATCACTTACCACTATACACTCCAACTTCAGTAATTATATAGACACGGTTATCCAATATAAGATTTTAATGTGAAGAACGAAAATTATGCCTAACTCTACATACATGTATATATAAAGATATCTAACTATAACTGAGACAATTTCTTTACTCAACATGATATTTCAAATGAAATGTAAAACTAAATTGAAATAGGGAATTAAGCCCTACTGTTCTACCCTGACTTATCTGACCCTCACCTCACACACTGATCAACCGTGGTTCCCAAGATATTTCAAAATTGTAAATTTAATAAAGTGTACATCTAGCTCTATTACAAATGATTGGTTTATATTAAATCTTTGCGTGTGCATGTTCTATTTAAACTTAATTAATACCAACATATTAAATCTTTATCTATATTAAAAAAACAGGCAGAAACGATTTCATAGCAATGATATGGATAAAATGTTGGCTTCTATATAAATTATTGAAAAAGCCATTGGCTATGTTTCTTATCTATCCATTCAATTATAAGTTATTGCATTATTTATAAGGATCGGGAAATGGGCTTTTATGGCAAGTTTAATGGTAACTACTCTGTCTGCCAGCCTTTGTGTTGGATTAATACTAATATATCTTATTTCACCAATACTATTACTACTGTAGGGTTTTTGTTAATGAAATCTCTGTCCTTCTAATCAACCTATCAATAAAGGTCTATTTACCATAAACTCCATAAATAAATCTACGGCTGCACACATATCATAAAATTATATTTGTATACAGTACTTGTATGTGGCTTGAAATAGAAACTTACGATTGAACATTATTTTTTACTTTAAAATCAACACATTTTTTATTTCATTGATAGCATTTATTAAATTTCCATGTTATAAAATGCAATCAGATTTTTCACCAAAAAATCTCCCAAAAAACAAAGTTAATTTATTGATGAATTTTACGTGTATTGTATTTGTAAATGTGTCACATTTTATCAAGAACACCATATTGCTTTTTATAGTGTAGTATAACAGATTACAATGTCTGGTCCTGCGCTACCTTAAGACGTCAGGAAAACAAAGAGAGTTACCATAAAACTCCTGAATTGATCGATAACAATATGTGAAATTTAACAATGCCTGGATCGAGATACTCTCAAAGTTTAAGATGATTAAAATCGACCCGTTCTGGCTTTATTCTTGTCTTCCTGCCCCCCAGCTATTATACATACCAATCATCAACAACAACAAGAGAGGCTAGTAATCTAGCTAATAAGAAGGGTCATACTACATTCATCTCTTTACCTCAACTTCATTATATTAACTATTTCATGTAAAACGGAGATAAGTGATTTCTGCTAACAGCTAGTGCTTTCATTTTTTGCGGCAATTTTCCTCTTTTAACTCGTCAATTTGTTGGAGATCGTTTTAAAAAAAATATGACAAAGTCATAAAATGGAGAACTTCAAATGGATGGTATTGCGTGTCAATTCTCATTAATCGCCTTAAATGGTCCTATTTCATGCTAAACAATCTGACATCACGCCTGATAAACATGCCAGGGTCAACTGCTGACCTTAATTAGGATGAAGGGTAATTTTCACCTGCACTTGTTGTGGACATACGAGAAGAGTGTGAACATCATAGGGAGGAGTTGTAATCAACCCCCCAGTGTTTAGGGGTGTGTTAACCTCCATGTTAATTACTCTTCATCTCCTCAAGTCTATAAATACACCTTTAATGATATAATGATTGAGGAACTGATTCTATGGAAACTATTGTTCATAGATACTCTCTGTCTGACTTTATTAAAGAATATCATTAGTTACCTTCTAGACAGCACCTGGTGCAAGTATAATTGTGTAAAATTACAGCTGAATAATGCAAAGAGATATATACAAACTAATGCCTCATACAGAGATAAATTCTTTTGTATATTTTGTAACACAGTAGTTCGACAACAACTCTGCCATTGAACAATATTGATTTAATACTAGATTTGATATTTGAAACAAATCCAAGCCTTCATCATTCAGATCATCCTTTAGTCTAATTCAAATACAGCATGGCGAAGAGATTTGTCATTAATACATTTCTACTCAAAATAGAACTGAATTTGCCTTACCCAGATTTTTATTTGAAAAAAGGACCTCAAATTCTTGGTTACCAAAGCATTTACACATTCAGTAACCTAAAATTATTCAACTTTGGCCCTAGTCGTATAATCAAAAAAAATTCATATGCAAGTCGATCATTTGTTGACAATTGAACAGTCCACAATAAAGCTGCACATAGACTTTGTTTGCTGAACATTTAATCTTTGCCTTGATATGTCAATCACGTAGGTAAGTTGTCTTTTAAAAGACTTAACATTCAATGATATACAACAAAACTCTTTACAACTTCAAAGTAAAGGAGTTTGAAATGCAGAGTTTACTGTCAATAAAGCAGAAGTGTATAGTGTAGTTTAGGTGAATGTTGTGAAGCTTTTATACAAGTTGGAGATAATATTGTTGTTGTTAGGCTTCCAAAGGCAGACGGCTACTGACATTCTACTCTCTAATCTGAAAGTACTTGACATCAAGTGGTGGCCTGCAGCTACTAACAACTCTCAAGCCCAACTCTAACTTACGACAGAATAAACATCAAACTACCCCGGGATGTGCACAAGTAGGAGGGCAAAAGGGATCTAAACGAATCTGGACACCTGAACATAAGTTTAACGAAAGATCTAAACCATAAAAGTTAATGTGATAGTATACAATTCACTTATAAGAAGGTTTGTTCAATAAAAGTAAATTGTTACTTTGATGTTGAAGATGGTGAGCGCTATGTTTTTCTTGGATGTAAATTGTAAAAGGTATAATTCAAGATGCAGCACATCATAAAGACAGGAAGCTCGAAGCACTTCTATATAAATACCGCCATCTTGTACTAATAATCAACGACTCGCTGCAACAGATGGACTTTAACAAAACGTGCAGTTCTCTATCTAATGAAATTTATCTGCAGATAAAATTTCTAATAAAATGTTCATTTTTCATTTCATTTTCTAATTATTGCTATGTTTTATCTCTAGGACTTTGTTTCATGAAGTCACGATATGAAGGGAATAAGGCTGTTACTTTCTCATGAAATAGCGAATTGGTCAATTTAATCTCCCAGCAACTATGGCTTCCTTTTTATAGTGACCACATGTTATTGATTTCTGGGCACATGTTTTGATGAAAATATTTGCTTAAGCCATTTTAAATATATGCTTTGGAATTAAAACTCCATTCTGTATATAATAGGTATTGTTTGCATGCCAAGCTGTGACAAATTGGACCAATATTAAAAGATGTACATGTACACCCATCAAATTATATTTCCACCTATACAACTAATCCCTTGACCAAGCCACTACATTTTTATTTGCAACAGTCTGTTTCTATTTAATTAATAAAATAATTAACAAATTTATGATAAAACCAGTGGTAGAAAGTGATCATAGGTCATTACACATTTAAAATGTGTATAAACTATCTTCCAAAAGGTTCAAATTTTATAATGTCGAATGAAATCATTGAAAAAATATGTGTGTATTTTTGTTTCTGCATTGGATATCCATCTTCTTTTTGTACAGAATGGTGGCTTCCAATCTATTGAAAATGAAAACACTTGAAGTGCCTTGCTGCAATTATCGTAATGCCAGTGCCAATATTAGATTTGATTGAACCTATCTTATTATTGTTTTGTGAACTAATCTAATAATGGTTGAACAAGTTATATATGATTAAAGGCAACATAATCAGTCCAAGTTTATCTTTTCCCCGTGGCCATGGTGCTGATGGCAGCTATTACAATCACACTTTAACCTTAAGTAAAATCAACTATTGATAGAGGAGCGATCATAGAAAATCAATAGATTTCACACCTAATTTCCTTCAATCTATTTCGATAAAATGGTGTAACTTAGACAACAATCACCTAGTGGAATTATAATAAATTGAATCATTGGTTAGTGATTATTACTTGTTGTCATATAATGTGCAGGTTTCGCGTACAGTTTTATAATAACATTCGATTGCTAAAAAAAAAACGGCATTGATATAATCTCCTACATTCCATCTCTTGTAAAAACGCAAGCAATAAAATTCACCGTCAAATAAATAGAGAGAAAATTGAATGTTTGCTTTATTTATTTCCAGGGAATAATAACGGGAAATTTCCTGTGAGTAGTAGACTGACATAAAAATAATAGACTGCATCATTTTTATGGTGATTCATTGCCTTTTTTCCATTTTATCTTTTAATTTATTTTCATTTTGTTTTTTTTATTTTATTGAAAACTAAAATTAATGACTCAACAATCAAAGCTTCAATAGAATATGTCTGGATAATCAAAATAGTTGGTACAGTCTTGGCATGCCCTTGTAACCATGTTTGGATTCATATATTTATCCCTGTGGTTTTTATTTGCATTTTTGGGCGATGTGATCATGGTATATACACCTAGTTAAACGATCTGTGATATTTAGTAATTAATTCCTGGCTGTTAAGTTATGATATTACTCCCATGTTGGTTTAAACTAATAGATTCCGTTCTGGTTCTGTGAAAATTTCTTTTCCATCCGCCTGGCACCTACCTGGTATTCCCATATAAAACTTGGCTCCAACCATATACAGGAAACCTGTGTCAAGATCTATCTAATGAACCATTTGACATATCAACTCAACCTTTTATTTTTTTAGGACATTTTTTCCTCTTTTGATTCAATAATAACTAAAATCCAATTATAACTGTACTGTGGTGAAGGATAATTTAATCAGGAATAAGAATAAGGTCAAGCCTTCATGACATGTTGATAAAATTCTTCAGATCCCTTTTTATTGCCAGAATTTAATTCAATATATGAAACTGCTAGTTTTTTTTTCTTTTTAGTAAATTTAGTTTTAACTCAAGAACTAGAACTCCCACAAATAAATCATTATCTTATTACTGAAATAAACACGACCAACCTTTAGAAATAAGCAACTATATTTCCATATTTTTTCGGTGTTAGATTCGTTATATTTCTTTAACACAGAATTTGTCTGTTCCATGTTTCGATCAGTCCATGATTTGATTATAGACCAAGGTGCTTCCAGTCAGAGAGAAGATGATTTGAACAGTACATGTATTTAAAGCCAACAGCTTAGCTAGATTATAGGTTGCCGGTGTTTCAGTCCTGATGGATTTTGCCATCTTTGATGCATGAAGTTTAGTTTGATGGAGAATGATAACTCAACTTCTCCAAGGAATAATTTGATTAGATCCCTACCTCAATTCAACATCTGTTCGTTTTCCCCATTTCCTGTATTCATTTCTCTGATTCATCTTCAAAATATGCAATCTATGGAGACTTATCCGAAGCCAAGGCAGTTGCAGTAGAGGGGCAAGGGAATGACACTAGAAGGGGTGGAAGCAGAAGGTTGCTACATTAAAGTGTTTGTTATCAGCAGAGAATAAGCCTACACTCCATCTCACAATACACATGTTTTACAAATTTACTTAAAGATGTCCCTACATGTCTGATAAAGTCATTGACATTTCAAAAAGATATATAAAATTTAATACATGTCATTGACATTTCAAATATAAACAAAATTTAATACAATCCCTGTCTGTTTGTGATATTTTTCAATTTATCATTTTGTTCCGAGTTCTGATGTGATTTGTTCTTCATTTTACTGGGCTTAATAGCCCTGTCTCAGTATTGTTGTATTTGAAGCCGGTATTTATGCTAATCTTTTTGATAATTAGGCAGACATTGCAATGCTACTGTAATTGTGTTTCAGCATTGTTTAGCTTTAAAGCAAGCCAACAAATGAATTAAAGACAGGGACTATAGCTGGAAGGGATAAAGAAATAACATGGCCATATGCAGCACATTGTTGCCCTTAATTCCTGATCAGACTCTGCATTCTCCAACATTGATATTAATTCTAGTTAATTTCTGGCTACTTTTAATGAGTACTAACAGATAGCTTTCTCTTAATCAGATGTGATTGACACACATTTCATGAGTGCATTGTTATAAATTATCTTATTTTTGTCTTTGTTACACCAGTTCACTTTCCTTCATTGGTTTGTTTTTGTGTAAATGGTGAAATCTGCAGGACCCATGGCTGCTACTGAAGGCTGCAAATGATCAAATTATCATCAAATTATTTGAAAACAGTGTTGGCCCATCTGTGAACAATGCTGGTCTCTTCATACTGCGCTGTATAAGGGGCAGGGCACAATAGCTAAGTTCAGACTGTTTTTATCCTCATTATTTAGGAGAGTGTTCTCTGTCAACGAGCATTTGATTCTTGTCACATGGGTCACATAAAACCTTGACTCCATTTCACCACTTCTGTCATTCATGAATCAGAGTTTTAATGAATGAAATTTTCTAATTATTTTAATTAATTAAAATTAGCATTTAGCAATAGCGAGAAGTAAACCTACAAAATGACCAAAATATAATGGGATTGAATGATTTTTCAAAGTCTAATAAGAGTTATAATAAACATATTATCCAAAATTAATATTATGAAATATGACATCATAATTGATTCATAATGGCACCATTTGTGTGTAACAATCTGTTAACAACATTGAACCCTGCTTGCCCTATTTACAACACATAGTAGATTCCATGCTGGGTTCATTATTTAATATTTTAGCCAAAGTCAAGACTTATCTTATGTTAAATCATGTGTGACACTTTTAAAATAAGTCGGTACTGGTAAAATTGTATTTATTGAATAAACATCTCCATAACTAATATAAACAATGGTTAAGAAAGAGCTGCTGACGCTCTTCCTACTACATGACCATTTCGCTTTTGGCATAACAGTTTCAGATTACCAGAAACCACTTCAGCTCGACTCCTTCAAATATTTGTGGCTATTATGAAAGGATTGCGTAAGGCTGCTTCTGAAGTGCCGGAAAGTAATGTATTAACACATGAAGTACTGTACAGACACACGGTCCAAGTACACTTAAATGTGTGCGGATTTATTCCGTGATTACCAAATTTAGCCTAAGACCTCTTTCCTAATTCATTAAATGTATTAGCCTTTACGGACAATTCTTTCTATGAGATTTACGATGTCATTTAATCAGACACCGGGTCAATAGGTTGTAATATGATTTTTACTACATGACACTGACAGTTAAATCAAATCGTGTAATCAGATCTTCCCGTGTTTGTATATTTGACAATCAGAAATAAATCTTACATAATGACATTTTGGCCGGTTATTCAGAAGTACTGAAATGGGGGATAAAAGGATATTTGATTTCTAAATGATAATTTTCTACCCATTTATCAAATAATCACGGCATTTCTTCTGTCAAATAAATGAATTCAGCGGAATAATACAAGTTAGTGTTTCGCTAGTAAAAGTGGGAAAACAGAGCGCAAAATGATGAATCAGTTCATTTCATTAAAAGCTTTTATAAATTTCCTCTGCTAAAACAAAGCCACATCTTCTATTGCTAAATGAAATCTTTGATGAAAAGTTAATCCATCAAGATTATTGATGTCATCAATTACAGTCGACAGGTGAGAAACAATATCGTGATTAAATTTAGTCATCGCTTTACACATTTAACTCAATATCCTTTTAATTTTCAGCAAACATCAATAAAAATACAAATATTTACTGGAACTTTGGTGCAGCATAGTTCAGATAAAACTTGGACTATGTAACCTCTAAATAATGGAGCATGACTCAATAAGTCACCCCATATTATAGATTAGCCGCCTTCTTAATCTCTTCTTTTAACCTGAAACAATAGGATTCAACAGAAATGGAAAGAAACCTTCATTATTGTTTTAATAAACTAAAGAGTATTGGAGCATTTAATTCTTTGTCTGTATTTTTCTGGGTCGCTGGTTGAAATGTGAGGAATCCCATGTTGAATTGAAAATGGTCCATTCCTGATAATGCCTGCTTTTAGGATCATTAGCTTTCGTCACTTTTTTCTTTGTTACATTGCAAACAAAGACGAAGCAATTTGACGTGACTGTGTGTCATAATGCGGTTTAATTCCGTCAAACTTCCTGTAAGGGTGTCTTGTCCCTTCCTTGAGGCTACTGCTTTTATCCACCTTCACCTTGTCATTACTTTTAAATGCACGTGCAATCATCCCTGAATACAGTCACAAGTACCTTTTACTAAATATGCTTCAATGAGATCTTTGAAAGATAATTTGAACGAAATACAAACATTGTGTAGTGTACTTGATAATGTACATGATTGTTTGTAATTGTTGTAAGAAGAGAATCGCAGCTTTTTACCGAAAAGTCAAAACAGATAGTTTTACAAGACATATTAACAACCCAAGCTTGTGATCTAGATTAAATTAAATATGCCCGTCTGCTTATTCCTGAGTGATGAATTTCAGAAATTTGACATTATATTCACAGAAATGTATCAGTTACATTACAAAGTTAAAGTCGTTCCCTTAATGTTTAAAAAATGTTTTAGTGCCCGTTTTAAGTTTCATGGTATTTGTTGAATATATTTCTTTGTTTTCTTTTGAACAGTGAGCGAAGAGAATGAGTCATAGTTTTCTAAGATCCTACTGTGAGACAGATGGGTATAGAAACACTGTTATTTCCCCTAACTCCTCACTCGCACACATAGCTTGTTGTGTGAAGTGTGTAAGGTAATTTCCCTGTCTCCCTATAATTGTCTGCCATACCATATTCATTCAATTAACAAGTAATTCTCCCGTTTGGTTCGGCTTTTTTTCCGAAGTCCAGACATTGTGTTAGCACCATTCTTTTTTCTTTAATCAAGATGGACATGGCAACTAATCACTTTTTCACGTGCGAAGTCTTCTTAGCATGCGCAAATCTTGGTGCAGCAAGGCCTTGCTGTATCGAAGATTGTCATTAACTATAATTGTATAAAGACAGTTTTCTTGACAAATAACACACATGATGAAATTTTATCAGCTCATTAATTCAAGACAGATTTTTTAACCCGAATCATGTTGGCTGAATGGAGCTAAAATGACTAATGTTTTGACAAATTACTTTTTGAATTATTTAAAATATTTCTATTTTTATAGCGAATTTCATGCCACACTTTACTGAATGGCTACGGTCTGTAATAGTATTACGGCCGATAATATGAATATCATCAATTATGTTATTGAGCAATTTAGTCGAAGAAGCATGTTTTAACCATGAATATTGCACATTATCTGGAAAACAAATCATTCCAAGTTAAAGAGTAGTGCAGTGCAATTGTGTATATATGTAACAAAGAATTAAAGAAGAAACATGTAAAAGCTGTGGATCTGTATATCGCATTTCTACATTTACATATTGTATTATAGACGTCTGCAATATTAAGCCCATCACTAGCCAATGATGAATGGCCAAAAACTAAGCCAGCTAACAACTAATCAACAACCCTTGAAGAGTTAATGTAGTGGCACTAATCTTCGTAATCCCATTAGAATATAAAAAACTGCTGTAAATAAAACCAATTACCTACATAAATATATTCTTATGGTATATTGATAGGCTATTTAACAAAGGGGGGTCTCTTACATATTGAACAAAATGATTGAAAGAGGATATCTGATTCTATAGTTGTTGCCACCAATCAATTAAAAACGTTTTTAGTTTTGTGTGATTTGAATATACATGTACTATACATGTAGGCTCTCTAAACCGGAGGTCTTGGGGGCCATCATAGTGCTAGCCCTTTGGATATTCCATGTCAGTCTAGTCATTCAGATGTAGAGAATTAGTGATATGAAAGACCATATATGGCACTATCAACCTTCCAACATACAACCTAGCTTCATATTCTCTTGTTCAGGACAATAAGATAAATCAGTGGCCAAAAGTGTATTTTTGGGCAACCGCGGTGGAGTGGTGATCTCTTTTCAAAATCGTGCAAACGCTTCTGTGATAGATCTAATTCCACGAATGTGGATCAACCAAGAATTTATAGATATAATTTCCCAATGGTGGTAAAAATACCACTTTAAGTTTCTTACATTTAACCTAGTTTGTTATTGAATATCTGAAAACTAGCAGATATAATAACCCTCCATCAACAAGCACCACTTGCTACCATTTTTCTTTCTGAAATGACATGCCATGTGTAGATATGCATCTTGACTGATTATCCTCCTAAATTATACATGTATTTCAATTCACTGCTTGTCTTGTTTATTTTCAACACTGTCAAGTCAATAAAAAAATAAAACTATGCGAAAAAAATCGTCTGATAGCAATGAATAAATATAACTCTCATAAAAAAGAGTGATACGTCCAAAGAAATAAGACAAAAGATGTTCTATCTATTAGATTACGTGCAATGTGGTGGTAGATTTACAAAAACACAGTGTAGAAAAAAAAAGAAATCTGAAGATCAAGAAAAGAGTTGAAGAGTTTTTGCCAATGACGCAGTTTTTCATTCTTAAAACAAATGTCTTTTATCAAACTGTTGAATTTAGCAGTAACGACTAAACAAGTGTGGGTAGCTTGTTTATTTATTCAAAAGCTCACAACTAACAGTAGTATCTACAACATGGACATAATTAGCTATATAAATCACATCAACTCTTGCTGTTAAAGCCTGCCGTCTTTTCTCTACACACTTTTAGTCTTCTTACCGTATGTCTTAGCAAGCCTTACAACCATCCGCCTGCCCACCTATGACCTGGCTTTGATGTGGACCGCATCAAAGCACACCTGGGTGGGTGATACAAGATAGGGAATGGTGTAACACAAACAAACTACCCATTCCATTCACGTTGCTATGTCAATCATATATTTATATATCTTGACAGATAGAACAACTAACAAGCATGAAAAGCACAGTCTTCATCTTAATTAAAATAAAAGACAATTCATAACATCTTGTCAACCCCCAATCATGAATAAATGAACTCTCCTGGCTATCAGGTGTGCAGTTACCTGTCAGGTTAAGTTTATTATTCTGCAGAGCCTGTTGATCCTCAGCTAAACCATCCTGTCCTAACATAGCGCAATAAGATATATCAGGGCTATACACAGAACAATGATTCTATTGACATTGATAGCCACCTCTAATTCTATTATAGCACATTGTTACAAGGAATATATTATTCCACTATAATGACTACACCCTCTTGTTACATTAAAATCTTTTAATTTGATTTCTTTATTCTGCTTGGTAAACTCTATATCGAACTCGGCCCTTTAAAGTATCAGTTTACAAATCCACATTATTCATAATATTTATTATACTCTGCTGTAGATCTTGTTTTTTTTCTGTATATAAGCAGTATTGTCCTTACTTATTTAGTATTTATGAATGTATATTTTTTTGAACCTGAATGTGTGTGAATTATGTTTGAAGCTTAAAGGCTATTGAATATTTATTTACTTTAATATCTATTTCAGTCTTGACGGTGTGAATTTTGCCAAGGGTAACCATATTGCATCAATCATAAGTCAAATGCATCAGTTTTAGTTCAGAACTTCAGGCCCGGAAATAACAGTTTCAGTTGTACCTGACAACATTTCTGGAACTACTGAACTTGTTCCTGACAAAATAACAAACACCAAAGGGGTTTTGCCTGACGAAATCTGAATTTGTGCCTGATGAAACCTGAATTTGTACAAGACAATGTGTATGACAGGTTCCATATCCCCAGGCTTATAGAACTTGTTGCTTAAACTACATACTAGATATAATATAGGATGTCCCCAACTTTTCAGGAGACACCTGACTTTCCTGAATAGATTTACAGTAGGTGTATAATTCATATACTTATACTCAAGATTGTATCTTATCATCCTTGCTTTTAAGGTCAGAAAATGTTGAAAGAAGCTTAATCAGTGTATTTGAAAGGTAATTTTACATTGATCCTTGCTATATTAACTGGATCTTGTTTATTATACAGTATATATCACTACATTATATTGACTTAGACCCTACCTGAAAAGCGCTTTCCCAAACATTGACAACAGTCAAGTGAAATGAGCACATTAACATATTTTTAAACTAAGTAAACAGCGGGTGAATAGGGGTATGGGGCCTGGGCGAACAAGTAAACATAAACCCATAGACATAATTTCACTTTACAAACACACACAGATCAAAAAAGATAAGACATGCTAAGTGTCACAAAAGTTGGGGTGAATAGTACATAAACATGGTTAACATGATGAATTGAATGGATGGGAAAACTTGTGTGGCAGGACGCTACATGATCTTACAACTTTACTCAAAACCACTCAACAATATCAACCTTATTTCTGTCAAACTGTCTCCTCAAATCACCTCCAGTCCACACACCTACCTCTTGTAATATTAACGAAGGTTCTATCCTCTTAAACTACCCCCTTCGTTAAACCAGTCAATGAACATATGACATGTTGATCATGAAATACATGCTTTCATATCTAACAAGGAACTGTCGAAGTACAATCCCAGAATCATCTCAAGAGAATAGAGGCATTGCATGTCGAATAGTAAGTGAAGGAGGACCGTAACACACACAAACACAAAATCCATTAGACAAACATGTGGACAAGACACACCAACATTGTAAGCAATAAATATATCAAATCAAGAGAATGGATCTGGGGGCCATCCATAAGCATCCACTGGATGACATAGAAGTTTTCAATGGTGTAAAGACCATACCTCCCACATTATACATTACTTAGTTTCAAATTTCCCCATAAATTCAAAAGTTTAAAAATTTGTCATATTGAACATATCATAGATGAAATCACAGAACAAGAAATTTCCCATTATTTATTATGTCAATGAAACATGAATTTTAATATCCCAGCAACAAAAGAAAACAGAACTTAAACAGGTGTCATCAATAAACATAAGTAAGATTTTATGTGAATAAAAGTTTATACAGCTCATAACAATAAATCGTGTGAACTATTGTGAAAATCTTACATCAAACGCACTAATATATCATAATAATATCATATGGATTTTATTCCGTTACTTTTTGAAGTTGAAAATAACAAACACAGTAAAGATTCAACTCCATTTGGTATTTTATGGAATTCAGATGTAAATGGAGTGTTGAAATACATTAACAGAATAATCCCTAATATAGGTCAGCTAATGTAATGTCTGAAGAAAGAGCAATGTGAAAAACTTGATAACTAACATATTAATGGTTTTGATGTTCCATTACTTACTACAGACAAAAATAAAAATACCCATTTTATACTTGGACATGTAAAAGATTCTTTGTACAGATCTCTGTCGATTTTTTAACTTCAGAAAGAAAATATAAGAGTTTGAGGTAGGTTTTTTGCAATGTGTTTGTGTATTAGGGAGTTGGGAGAGCTGTTACTGGTTGAGTTACTGCTGAGAACACCAACATCAAAGACTTGCCAATCTAAAGAGAAACCAGGTGTGAAATAAAATAATCCTCTCTCTAATCCCTCTGTGATTTATAACCAATAAGCAGAAGTGGCAGCGCAAGCTTTAATAAAATATCATATTTTACCCTACATGTATATATTACTCGCTACTGCCAACAGTTTAATATGTCACTAATATCTAATTATTGCAACGTCACTCCACGGTGAAACGTTCACATCTGCAATATCACAGAAGGGAATTAAAACTAAATTGAAATATATTAAACCAGGCGTATGAGTACATATGTTATAAGTTTTCAGCGATATTACTAATAATAATTCAGATTACCTTGAATCTATTTTCAATTAGAGGCAAGTGAATTTTAAATATAGATCGGGATATATATCACTTCATCTCAGTGATAAAAATGGCAGGCTACTTTGTAAATGATAGCTACCCAGTTGACATATTAAAGAAAGACTGATTTATAGACAAATTTAAGCGTTGAATCTCTTCGTTACCTTGCTGTGATAGTGGTCAGTTGCGATGTCCACACTAATGTTGACAAAGGGTGATAGCACAGGTGTGTTGTAGTAGGAATTTGAGATTGTTTAATGAGAATTTGCGGGGATTTTCAACCAAATACTCGTCAACTCACTTAACTCTGAGGTTTACCATTAAACAGACATACTTTGTTCCATGCTTTACTCTATAAATATGGGTTAACAAAAAAACCTACAAATGTGAATGACTATGTTTCTTCACCCCAAAAATAAAGCCTTTGCAAAACTGCTGTTAAAACCCAAATAGATAACAAATTTAATGGAATTTAATTAAAAGCTTCATAAGAAATGTTTTGCTGATTTAAGCTTTTTTTTTTTGACCCATAAAATCCCACACAAAGCTATCTCTGTTTAAAAGAGCGTATTGGTTAAGGTCAGAGCTGTTAAAACATTTCATATCTGAAAATGCTATAAATAACCAACAAAAATTCTCAAAGTTCTTCTCTTGTTTTTTTGTTCTCAACCAATTAAAGGAAGCATTTTATCAACCTAAATAAGGAAACAAGGCAGAAATAGTGAGAATAACTTCGAACCTACATTTTATCTAATCAACATTCAAAAAAACAATGGCAGTTGCGATACTGGAGAAGAATGGCTGATTTGACAAATGAAATACATTAGAAAGATTGCAGAAATGTGCCTGCAGGCTTAAAGCAGCTTCATCTTCTCTTAATTGAGTACATGTGTAGGCCTATAATGTAGATTACAGCTTTATGATCAATAATTTAGCATGAGTTCCATGCTGTCTTCTCAGGTATTGTCACTGTTCGACTGTGGAATACAGCGCTAACCTCTAATTATAGATATTAATATATATGATTTCTTGTCGTGTGCTAGAAATAATAAATAGATGTATGTATGTAGAGTACCGTTGGTTGTTTGTTGTTACTAATGAGCCCTTACACGTATGTTCTATTTATCTACCTGTTCTTACAAACTAATGGACATGACATCCAGTCTGTCAGTCATTTGTTCTTCTTGTCACTGATTGACAACACAACCTGTCACAGTATATTAATACTACCTATCTGACCTCTAGTAATAAGATTAAATAAGGAGATAAACCTTTATGTCAGTCGGGACATTATAGGATTAACTGGGGCTATACATGTATATAATATACATAATGAACAGATTGTTTATAAATGCTGAGACCCATTATTCCAGGTATTAGTCATGAAACAATGTGTTTTATGTGCTTGACACTTCAAATTTAATGGGATTTTCTGGACCAAATCTATTAAAGGACAAGCACAGTATATTCACAATGAAAGTGAACTTAAAAGATAAGTGAAGGCCTAAGTAGGGGATATAATATGAGTGTAATATTGTACAATATGATACTGAAGTTCTCGATAAAACTATCTAGCCTATTTTATAATTCTAAGATAAATTCAATCTTAATAGTCAGGTAAATTATACAGTAGCCATAATATAACAATACAAACATGCTTGAGTCACTAAAGTAAACCTATAATTTGAGATTCCGAGTTAAGTGACGAGATATAAACGAATACAAAAAAACTTCTGTCTCAGTCTGAATTAAAAATCAATTCAGGAAATAATGACTCTTTACATTCACCGCTTACAAATCAATATTTTAAATATGTCCGTTTCACAGTGAAGGAAATATAGGAATAAGCAGGTGTGAGCTAGGGCAGACGTAATTGACAAGATTTACCTTCTACAGGTGGTAAAAGAAAACAGGAATCCAGTTACAAAGTTTGTTTACAGCCAACCAACCAGAATAGAAATTGTGTAGCCTTTTCATGAACGTCTTTCATGAACTATAACATTACATATTTTAGTGACACTGCATTTGAATGAAGTATAATCAGTTTATCGAACTCTGCCCCTCCCTACTAGAGTAAAACTTGTGATATTGGGTGATGTGATGAGCTGATTTAACAGCATTCTAAATATATAGATGATCTATGTATGGATTTGCAAATTGTTCTTAATTTTGAAAATTTGAAATATATAATAATGTACAAGTAAGTCTTCCAGACTCCAAAATATCTAATTCTTTGAAAACCACAAAAGAACATCCATGTATATGTATTGTCTCTCGGTTCATTTTTAATCCTCACACTATTGTTTTTTTGCTCATGGAAAAAAAGATCAATATGCAAGAAAATCTATTTCTATATGCTTGCTGTGTTTGTAGGTAATTAAGATATAAGATACCTGTAATTATAATAGGATATGAACATCTATATCTCATGTACGGCTTTATCTGTCTTTATACAGCTTTCCTTATTAATTATACTTGCCAATATACTATTGTTTTTTATCAACATTACATGTATATTTGATATAATCGTCTAGAAAAGATTTTTAGTTCAGCTGGTGCTAATATCTATACCATATGTTTGTAATATAAGTCTTGCTCATAAACAAAATAATATCCAATAAAAGATCTCCTCTGGCCAAATTCAGCTCTCCCCATTTTTTCCAACTTAATTTGGGTGTTTAAGTCTTATCAATTTTTTAAAATACACAAACAAAATAGTTTGTAATTTGACTGTTTAAAAGATAAATACAAAATTTGTTTTTGAAATGTCAAGAATCTTCAATGTTTTTTTCTCTTATCAAAAGGTTTTATCAGTGGCTGCCCTTTATGAAGTTTAAAGTAAACAATTTAGAAAGCGTGTTTCACTATCTCACAAACACAAAAGTAAATCTTTTTTGGTATGATAAATAATTGAAATTAAATCCAAGACAAATTTTAACTTTCAAATTTAAACATTAAAGTGGATGAACACTGTTTTCAAAATTGGACGTTGCTTTAATTTCAAGTTATATGAATCGGAAAAGCATAAAATGTTATGATGACAAAGATCTCTAATGTCACCCTTGACCACATCTTTATGGATTCAGCATTGCCACGAATAAAGCCGTACATGGCACTGACATCAAATAATTCAGTCATATTTTGTCAGATTAAAATGAAATGACTGTCAAACTTTAATACTAAGAGCTTTCTTATATTCGGATAATTATCTACCATAAAATGCCCCCTTTGTGGTTTCGTTTCATATTTGCCATTAAAACTTCAAAGATGGGAATTAAGAAGTTGCACAGGGATATTTTGTTGTTGCCTGTAGCAACAATCTCTCGCCATCTTGCAAAATACAGTTATTGGCTTCCATATGTCATATGATAGTATTACAATTTATTCATGAGAGCTGAGATTTGCTACCCTTTTTACTGAGAGAGTGTGCAGCTGTACTGTAACATTTATCAACAAAACTTATATCAAATGAACCAACCTAACAATAAAGGTGTGTAACCGAAGTCTTAACGATCGAAATTTTCTAGTTTGCAAGTTAATGGTATAACAAGCTAATTAAAACAAGGAAACTTGTAATACAAGCAAATTGCATCCATAACTGAGTAGTCTGTAGTTGAGTGAATCATATTCCTGGTGAAAGTTCCTGTATTTAACAGCAGGTTCGAAGTGATAATGGCAGTTTTCTAGTTAACAACTGAACATACTGTAGAGCCTGCAGTTTTCTTATCTTTCTTACATAATATGCAGAGGTTTGCTGTGTCTGCTGTCAGAATATTATGGTCAAGTTTTCAAGTGTGGGAACAATTCCTGATAATTTGTCTGCTGACAGGGCCAGCTGGTGTACAGAGTTCTACACTGGGTGGACTACCTAAACCGCAGGGAATTAGTACTTCTTGCTAGCCAACAATCACAATATTTATGAGGATTCTGGCCTACAGCTCCATTAGGGAAAGAGGATCAGGTTGCTGGGGTCAGGCTATAAGATGTTAAGACAATCAGAGCCATGTGGAATTTGTCCCCTGGCTAGTTATACACTTTCAGGTCACTTGATAGTCGAACCAAACAAACAATGGTTACTTGTTATATGGAAGACAAAATATGGATCTAGTTAATTCAGATTTCCATGAGAACTTAAAGCAAAATACCCTCAATCCTTTCTCTAAACAGATTAATATTTATGAATTTGTATATTTATATGATTATTTGAAGCAAAATACATGTACCATCAACCCTTTGTTTAAACCGATTAATATTTATGAATTTTTATATATTCCTGATGTAAACTCAGAATGATAACTTATATTTTAGACTATTTCTGCACATAAATAGATCAAAGGTCACAGGAAGTATAGTTTCATTGATGACATCATATACGTTTGTTTACCGCAACTCATGGCAAATGGTTATAACAATGAACCATACCCATATGCTGATTTTCTCACTAGTGTATATCTAATATGTATCAAAAAATAAACGACAATATAAAATTTTGAAGTCAAAAGAAGATTTGTACTAATCTCATAGCATTATTTATCGATTATCAAATTTGCATTTGACATGACTGTCTTTTAAAATTTTAAAAGTTAGTACTTCTTTTTGTTAAATTAAAACATGGATTTTTTTTGACTCACCAAAACTGAGTGGGTAAACAGAAGAGTAAAGATGTGTTGGCACAGCAGTGTTTATCTTACTCAAGCCTCTTTATTGTTACCTTTATTTAATGTCCACATAGTTCAGGTTTGAAGTTCGTAATTGTTGATGGAGAAAAGCCAACAAAAGACTTGAAAACATTCTTGCAAACTGTTTCAAATTTGAACCGCTCGTTTTGATCAATATTGGGGAACTGCTATGGGAAGGGAGAGAGACTTGTTTGCGGCAACATGGCAAACATTACCTTTTGTTTGTTGTTGCTTGTATACACATTTGGTCTGTGTTTTTGGTGCCCACCTGCAATGAAGGGCATACTTCCAGCCGCAATCTAGCAGAAGACAATGTGCTCCTTTGATGTTTGGCTTCCACTAAGCTGACAAATACCTATGGAATTGATTAACATAGCTCAAAATGGTGATACATGTACATACAGCGTGGCTGGCTTTTATTTTTGTTCTTTGTTTGAAATGGATATAAACTGCATACTCTGTGCCTTTTAAATGTTTAATCCCATCACAAATCTCAGGAAATCATAGCGGAGTAAATAAAGACAGTTCTATCAACATATTCCAATATAAACAAACTTGGTTGCAAAATCATTTCAGAAGGAAACCGAAAAACCACAGAATATCTTTGGTTCAACTCGTCAACCTCAACCAGCATTCCACATCATTTTCATGTAACTCTCTCTTGTGAGGCATCATGTAACGCTTTCTTGTGAAGCATCCCATATTTTTTTTCTCTATTCTATGAAGGTCACCCTGTGTGCCCTATACCAATGCCATGATGTTACCAATGTACACACGCTAGGAGAAATGGACACCTGGGATATAGTAACACTATTATTGTATGACTTGATGAAATTAGGCCTACTTTTTCTCTCATATTGACAATATTGACTAAGATATTGTGTGGCTATTTACCTAGTCCAAGTTAGTTATTTTATGCGGCTAGTAAACCGATATCGAGCTTAAACTCAGTCAATAAACAGTCAAACACATTTTATAGGGGAAAAATAGATTTGATTACATGAGTCACAATGGCTGTGAGTCAGGTATTGTTGGTCTACCTGTATCATAAAAGACATCCTCTATTATTAATAAGCAGTCATTTAAAAAACATAGCTGACATCAAGAAATCAATAGAACAAGGAGCCAGCGCTAACAGTGGCACCGTGTGGACAAAGTCTCTACCTTATTATATAACCATGACGATTACATTGTTTCCTTTTACTCGTGCTTCTCATGCCAGGTAACAACTGAGTTAATTAAAAGTAATTAAGCACCATTTAGATTCATTCATGATTTTTATTCTATGCAACTGTCACCTTGTTTGCTTTTATCAATTCAATTCCAATTGATCAAAGGCGGATTTTTTGAAGTAGGTGTTTTAGAAATTTAGCAAATAATACTAATAGAAGTGCAAAATTTTAATGAAAAAACAATCTATAGATTATACAGTTTTCTACTAAATATTGTACTAGAAATCCAAATATTTTTGTACATTGCCAAAGAAGAAAACGAACATATGCGTACATTGCATACACTACAATATCACTGTATCAATAGCTTCCCTGAATAAACAAAGTCAGATGGTACAATGTAATTAGTATTATGCAAAAACAAATTAACCAACCAACCAATACTCTATTACATACATGCCTGTTAAGACCAGGTATACAACTGCCTATTAGCCCAAAATACACTTTAAATTATCATGTCTACATTTGAAAATAATATTCATTACATTAGACAAGCTTTTAATATGACACAACTGCCAAACATTTTAACTAGTTTTGTATAATGTTTCTGACAGGATGTTAAGCCTGACTGCCAAAATCTTCTGGCTGGATGAAGATGGTGAACATTATGCAAAGGGATTATTAAATAAAAGGTTAGATTAGTCTTGGACATCCAGGTGAGACAAGAGTCATGACACACCGGTCCCTGGAGGCATATTGCTAAATTAATTGATTATTGGTCGCACAATCAAGCTAACACTATAAATCTGTTGTTTAAAGAGAGTCCAGAAGTCCACATAAACGGTTTAGAAACATTAACATGTCAGATCCTTTGTGAATTTAGAATTTTATACATAATAGCCCGAGAGAAAAGTTTAGTTAGTTGGTCTAGGTGAGCTATAAGGTTGCCTAACATGTTTAACTGGACTTAATCCATTCCATTAGGAACTGAAGTAGTGCCATGTAAATTGGGTTGACAACCAGACAGGACTTTAATGAGATAAGTCAAGAATTAATGAGAATATTCATCCTATAAACATTGCTTCAATCATAGTTCAATTATCCAATAACTCCACTGTAGCAACTTTCACTCTACACTAGAAAAATATTTACTCAGGAGAATTTCAGTCCATTCTTTGACATTAAAAACTTTGGCGGTATTCTGATATATCCGTCCAATTCATTTCTGTAGAATAACAGAGTTGTTGTGCTTGAAAAATTTAGAAAGAATGTAACCTTTATCCTGATAGTTAACAGAATTTTTAAATTCATTTTATTAATGCTGATACACTATTGCTGCTAATATTTGTCACTGTAATAAAGCCTATAATAAAATGCTATCATAAACATAAAATTAATAGTTTGTAAGTGAAAAGTGTTTTATAAGTAATATCCATGTAGTTCTATTGGTAAGCGATGTGGGGATGAATAATTAATGATTTCATGATAGTGCCTTTATGGTCATTTACACTTATGTGAAACAACAATAATACGACCATTAATAAGAACTCTAACTACATACACAAATATAGTATATTACATATAAACTGTTCCAATGCAAATACATATATAATCGAAAAAAGTTCAATAAGGATAAATAAGTTTCAATTCCAAGGGCAAAATGTGTCTGAGATAGATTGCATCGAGTCCGACACCATTTTCTCAAACAATTTCACTTTTACAGATTTGTTGATTTCTCATTTTGGTTTGTTTCTGTTGTATCATGTGGTAACACATAAACAACTTGAGCCATATGTAGGTTTTAGTCCAAATTACTGTGACAGATATAGTTGAGACACAAGCAGGCTAGACAAAACAATTTTAAATTCTACACTAAAAGTTGTACTCATTTAATTAAATGGCATTCCAGAAGATCCTAGACTTCAAAATGTAGTAAGTAATAGTAATTCCAAAGTTCTGCGTTAACCTTCAGAAGGTCAAATGGTAAAAAAATAAGGGCATTGTGTTTGTTGAATAAGATTAGTAATACTACTAATAACATCAGTTAGTTGATGATTAATTAAGGGCCTATTTAAACTTACATCTACAGCTACAGAAGATAAAGTAATCAAGCAGATGCAGAAGCTCATGTTTCAATCTGAAAATTCACCATTTCTCTCAACGACAAAATCTCTTGAGGATCGTTTTTGCTCAAATGTATTTAACATACGTTGTACATAGAATTTTGTCTCAACCCATTTGATTGTATTAAATCAATAAAACTGGACTTGTAAGTGTATGAGTTTTCCCAGAATTACAATGGACACCTTTACCTATTCATGTAATATGAAAGCACTGTAACATAGTGTTGCGTTTAGCACCCGGTGCAAGACCAACTAGTAAATTGTTGTCTTTCCCAGTCTCTTAAGAAAAATCAAACAAAAATCACAATATTGAGTTAGGGTGCACAGAGAGTTCAATTAATTCTTTGTTGAGTCTGTCGAAAATTGCCCGCTGAGCTTACTAAAATAGCAAATGTACATACTGCATGAGCCTGTGAAAACAGCCATTTTTATTTTGAGGTTGGTGGTGTGGGTTGAATTAGCTGGGTGGAGTTTGGTTGGCAGGATAACATTTCTCCCCATCTTAACGTAGGTTCTTTAATAGATAACTGAGCAGTCAAAACATGTTCATTGTGCATTTGTGGCATGTAAAAGAAGTTTAGTAAGCTGATGAAGGAGACTGGCAATATGGAAAATACACTAGATAAACACTAGCAAACCACAACTCAATGTTGACTGAAGATATTAGACTGTATTCACTAATCCTATCTTAAATACCATGAATACAACCAAGTCAGCTGCCTGTAGCTATCACCTAAAATGTTATTTCGTGTATAGCAACATTGAATAAACAGACAATAAACACCAAGCACCCTCACTGTCCGCCCTGTTAGTAAATTCAGATACCCAGCGTGTTTAGCTGACTCGAAACTTCTAAAACAATACTTAATTTCCTCATCAACTCCTAATTACCTTTAATTACCAAAAGCAAAGGTTCATCAGAACTTTTTTTATAACTTAATATAGTCCAATATAAATCTTACTTAACAAAACACAAAAAATAAATTGTACAAATTAAGTAAATTACATGAATAAATTGACAATTAGTTTTTTATATAAATTACGGTATATTAATAAATATATCAATAAGTTACATGTAGTTACAGACCACTTATCTGATCTATCATGTATGTAATTATAACAGTAAATAAAAAGAATATTAAACGATTTCTAAAATTAAATGCATTGGCAAATAGTTTGCGGATTTTTGAATAGGGTTTTATAAAACATACATGTGTGTGATGACTAATCCCAGCACCAAGAGGATGTAGATTTATTGATTTCTTCATTTTGTCACCTATCATTTGTCTTTGTCGTCATTTATTCCTCCACCACTTTTTATCCATTCTCTTATGACTTTTTAATTATAAAAAAAAACAATATGAGAACCCAGCTAAAATGGAACAGATCATGCTAATTTTAATCCTAATGAACATTTTTCAAATAAGAAATGGGCTGCCATCTCAAATATCACTAAGTCTTAATTCGATGCCAGATTTTCAAGAAACACAATTCTAATTGCAAAAAGTATCAAATTACCTGACCTGCTAAAATATTTTCTTTATGACTATCTCATTCGTCTTTTCAAATGAATTTTCTCTAATCAAATCCTTGAAAAAAATCTCACTAATTATTTTATTATAGGGCTGTTCTGTGAACCATTATGAAAAGTATCATGAAAATGAATAGTTTTGGGTGTAAGATAATGTGATTTTATTCCTGGGAGAAGGGTAGGGTTTCACAGTGCTTCATTGCCCTGTCTCTCGTCTCAACAGAAAACAGGAAAAAGATAGAATACATAATTAAAACGGCAACAGTCTCGCAGCAATTATTAGCTTAAAGTGAAATTAACGGCTTAAATGGATCCGAGAGAGTCTGTTATGAAATGGAGCAAGATGACATTTGAACCAGGAATTTTAAGCTAAAACAAAGACCAAATTATAAATGAATTATTAACTATTCTGAACGGACTGTGATAGGAGGCGGTTTCTTTGGGCATCAATGTCTTGAAGAAAGTAAGTGACCTGTCTGCGAACAAATGTTGATTCCTTTTGTTCTTCAAGTTAACACGATACTTGGCAAGAATACTTGAAGAAAACAAACTAACAAATCAAGTACTCTTGACAATTTCTACATCAGCTTTAACAGGATGACCTCTATTAGCACCATGGATGATCTTATCAAATATAATTAGTGCTTTAAACCATCAAACATGTAGATTCAGCAAAATATTAGGCACTTAATTAGTCAGGATTATATCATTAAGATTCCAGTTTGATATATATGTTTTTTTTAAATTCCAGATTCCAGACCACAACTCACCCCTAAACAACACATTTGGCTTTAAGTTGTCATTGTGCACTTAATTAGGTAGAATTATTCAATTAAAGATACCTTAATAGTAGCGTATTGCAATCATGCAGGGATGAAAACTCTTCCACATAAATAACAAAGCTAAATCTACCATAATATCTGTTCCATAATCGTGTACATGTAGACCATTCATAATATACATGTACTGTACTGTTTTATGGAAGATCATTTTCCAAAAGGAACCTACAATGTCAATACATTTGGAGAAACCAGTGTAGACAGGCACGTGTGAAAAACGCATAACCATTTAATTCTCATGGACCCCTAAAATTCATAACCCTACTGTTCTTGTGAACAACAACTAACCCAAAAATTAGACAATTTTGGTTAATTTTCATTGTGAATAGCTCAGACATTGGGTAGAAATAAAACTATTATTCCGAAGTTGGCATGTGTTAATGCTAGATTTCGTGTAGAATTAATTAATATGAAATGTGTCTGTTCATGTTCACTGTAGCATGGAATATACTGGCATCAGTTTTCACATGCTAACACAATTATTGATTACTTGAAATGGAGTCAAAGAGAAATTATTAGACTTCTAAATTAATTACTTATTTTTAAAATCAATCTATAAAAAACACATGGATTTTTATCAACAAGACATGAAAAATGTTTTTAGAAAATGAACTTTTTTTTACATATAAAAAGATAAAATCTGAAAAATATCACTTTTTTTAGCAATCATAAAAATCTGTTTTCTTAGAGTACTGGTACATGTATATGATTTTGAGTATATCGTGAGTTTTCATCCATTTGTCATAGTCATATTTTATTGGGTTTTTTCCTGTAAAAATCGTCAAGGCGAAATGAGGAAAATGGAAATAATTATTTAAAATGTTATTACAAATGCTTGTCTGAATGTTTTATTATAAAAACACCCATCTTCCCTTGAGGTGATACAATTTCGATTTGATGGCTAACCATCTCGAAAAACTGACAAAACGCCACGAAGTACAGCTTCTCTTAACAAGAATTGTTTAGTATCGTAATAATTAGTCCTTGTTTTGTCTTATATGACTCACGGGCATTACACTAATTTGATTAAGAAAGGCATCCGTCTTCTTAGAAGTCGGGAAAAAACGGTTAGAATATTCGGGAGAGCTCGACATGAATGTCTATCCAGGTTTGTCAGTTTCACCCAAGGGAAACTGTGTCTGATTCTAAGACACCCCGCGATGATCGACAAAACAGTTTTGTTACTGTTATGTTTTCCAGTATGGCGCGGACGGCGCTGATGTCGGCCATGTTCCGCCAATCTTCTAAATTTCTTTCTTTGAATCACGAACGTCTGATCAAACCATCTGAACATCTAAAAAACAAACCATGCTTTAGACGTTCTTGCTTGCACTGATTAGATACTAAAATTGACACAATTCAAATGGTCAAAACTAACCCGTCTCTCTTCGAGTGTTTTGCGAAAGTAAATATTGGCACAGTTAATTACGGCGTCTCAAACCCCCCAATATTATTGTTAATATGTCAATGGTGGCCATTTAGTGCAAATTATTTGATCACATCTGTCATATAATATTAATAATTACTAAAATCGCATTTTATTTGCTATAAGAGATTTTTGTTAAGCCTTCTCCGGTTTGCTGTGCGCTGCCTGTTTGCTGTTGGAAATGAACGGTTCGGGGGTTAAATCCTGATAATGGAGCTAGAGTAGTCGACTATACATTTCTACTAAAACGTCTTTAAATAATTATAGCACTTTTGGTGGAATTTTGGGCAGGACAAGCGATATGGCTGTAACAACGCTTAAAAAGACGTCTATCTCGAGCTCGGGTTGATCTCCAGTCATTAAGACGCTTAAGTTTTTCACTTTATAAATCTGTAGAGAATTTACCGAATCGACCAGCCTAAATTCTTTTAATTTGATGTGCTGGGAATCGGGGTGGCGTATTTCAGTATTGACTTTGATCAATAAATAATCCCGAGAAAGGAATCTTACTACTGGCAGAACTCGGTAATTCATATCGTGTTAATATCAACAACTCGACACATACTGTTTCCGTTGGCCTCCTCACGTTTAAGTGAATCAAATTTGTGCGCACAGATCAACAGTTTGAGCAAAAATACGAGAATTTCCTGTAAATGGCACCGTGAAAGCAATTTTACAGTTGGCATTATTGCTCGTACCAGACTTCAGCCATATCTGTATAATATCATAAAAATACGCTTCATGAACCCAGAATAATATTATTAAAATGGAATCGATTTCAATTTTAGCGAGCGCGTATCGTTGTCTTTATAGCTCGCTACACGACAGCTCATGCTCAAAAAGACATCATTATACCATGAACTTTCATAATGGCACTTTTCCGTCTTAGCACTGCACATGTTAGTAAGAGGATTGTCACCGCCCACCAACGGCACACATCAAAGGGCACGCGAAACCAGGTGTTTTTACTAGAGACCTTACCTTAGGTCTCATAATCCATGGCAAGTAAATGTAATAGAAATACTATATCGGAAAATATGAATGAATATAATATGGAATATGTTGAAGTTGAAACAAAAAGTCAATATTAGGTATATTAGTAAGTAAATGGTAGTATACACGGAATGTTATCATAAGAAGAAGCCAGAATTGACGCCTTTTTATAAAATATAAGATGAATATGGGGTGTGTTTGCAACAATGTTATGAATATTTGGGATTGCGTGAATTACTATTGTGTGTTTTGCTTATGGAGTGTATTGGGTAGTATTCAGATGTAAATGTATAGTGGTATACCGTTGAGCTGTAATGAAACACGTGCATGCATGCTTTCTATATGTATTTGGGGAAATAAGACGAGTAACAGTAACTTACCTTTAGAAAATGATACCAAAAACGTCACAAGAAACAGCATTAGAAATGGTACGGGACTCCTCCCCTCCATTGTGTATGAATTTGACATCCTTGAGTATCATATAAGAATTATTTTAAACATTCACCATTTGACTATCCAGTTTAACACGACTATTATAAGTAATTATCTCTTCGCTAATCACACGTTTGTCTTTAATCCACACTTAGTTTTGTAGCTTTTACCCATATCACTCAGCTTGTACGTGTATTTTGGGTTCATGAACATTAACGTACATATAATGCGTTATACACTCTCTTAGTAAAATACATTCAACAAAACATACAACAGTAGTAATCCTAGAACAGTGTTTTAAGCGGGTTGTCCTATGCAACGCACGGTATCCCAATTCTGTAACTCGGCGGCAAACACGAATGACAGTGTGTCTGGAAGTAAACCTGTAATTCTCAGTAAGAAGATCACTTGTCTATCTGTTGACTTTTGTTGTCCAAGGTTTGTTGTTCATTCATTTGCAGGCCATGCACTGATAAACCTACGGGCTATAGTGAAACGGATTGATTGGGTTTCAAGCCAAGCGGATCCGAGAGGTTAATCTAGGCGTGTGATTGGTTTAAGCAAACACCTATACCCACCCATTCCCGTCGAACGTATTTGATTGGTCGCCTGTGAATGACTGACAGGTTTTAGTTCTAATACCTCTTAGAGAGCGATTACGGTTGACACGAGGCTAGTTAAATGAACAGTAAATAACCTGCCTTATCCAAAACATTTTTGTGTATTCAAACAGTTTATTCAACGTATAATTACAAACCCATTATCCCATAGATAAGATAAGGAGAGAGCAATGGAACAGTCAACGTAATCTCTTTAATTTACTATACCGCAACCCAAAAAAGGACATTATAAATCGTATTTTACTTGCTAGATGACAATAATTTATCAACACGGTCACATCGGAAGTTGTAATATTAGGGCATCAAATTACCTTTTTTACTTTCAAAAGCCCCCTTTCACTGTAGCAACACATATATTTATTCAATTAAAGTTATTGGTGTGAACAAAACAAATGATAGAAGAGAATAGGTTATTATGGTGGCATTATTGTTCTATAAATACATATTTTGCATAACAACATCTTCCAAGAAGAGTCTGATTATATAGGGACATTAAAATTGTAGGCTATTTCCATAGACATTTGAGGCCATTTAGCCAGGACAACGATGTTTTTGCTTATGTTAGAGGTTTTTTTTTCTGTCTCTTGATTATCTAGTTTGATGTCCATTTGTTAGTGGTGCATGATTGAGGATCTGACAAGGAAATGCGTCTAGTTGTTCGAGTGGAACGAAAAACCGAGATCGGGCGTACACTTTGGCGACTGATAGTTGGAATTCGCCGAAGAGTAGTGGGCAGACACGCTGCTTACTGCAGGACAAATCAATGTCCCCAATAACATGGTTGTATGCCCGTTTTCATGAGACCGGTTGGTCCAGAAAAGTAGGACGCTAAATTCAAACTCATTTTATTTATCAGAGTGCGTGTAGAATTGTCAACCGTTAAACCCAATTTCATATTTTTCCCTTAGAGGGTTTTCTTGATCTTCATCTTGATTAGAATTCAAATCTAAGTTCCATAATCTCATTGTCCCTTCAAACTTAACATGCACACAATTCTACCTGCTGTTTTCTTTTAGACTAATTGCCTATTATATAATGGTCTGGATAGGACAAAACAGCACTATGAACTGAAACATTCCACAAATATGAATAAAATTTTAATGAATACTAATGCTTAAAATAGAACTTTATTTTTGCACACGCCCACAAGGGAAAGACAATTAATTCACTGCTAGTGCGAAAGAGACGACGTATTCTATTAAAGAATGCGAGGAGGAAATGTGTATATCTTTGGAATCTTTTTTTTCCTTTACAAATAACAACCATTTGTACTCTCTTCTGTCCTGACTGGCGTGGTTTCGAATCTCCAGTTGTACGTGACAGGGAGTAGGGTCGCCTGTCCAACCTCGTAGGTTTTCTCCGGGTCCCCCGATTTTCCCCCACTGCTAAAAGACACCTACGCGCAAGCGACTTATTGAAATAAAATTTAACCATATGATAGTCCCGAAATGACCTAGTTTGTGTCGAGTGGACTTAAACCCCACTTGTCTCTCTCCTCCGTCCTGTAGGTATAACGTAAGAAGACGCGGATCTATAATTAAACCCTTTCCAATGCTAATTTTCATCTGATAAACTAATTAGAATACGCGAAGATTATGTCATTAATTTCAAAGGTTTACAAATAAGTCGTTCTTTTTGATGTGAATAATGCTGAATTGAAAGTATTCCCACGTCAATGCTTTATCTTTCTTTTAACCTTCTCGAAAAGTCATCAGTTAAGATGGTGTACTGTGATATGGCGGACTTATCAAAACTCTTAGCAACCAGACTTCCCGTGGTTCGCTTCATTACATATCCACATAAAAGAGGCAGTGCATTATCTATTAATCTGCTATAATTACTGATCACCATTCCCCCCTCCTAGTTATTATAGGTGTGACTCTTTAATAAAACTGGTCCGAAACTAAAATCTGAACAGGTTGATCGACTCCCCGCCACTGATTGGACTATACAGAACACAGAAACGTGATTCAAGACATGTAGGCCTACATACATTGATTATAAAACTGTTATCTCACTCCTAAGTTACTTATTATCTTACACGAAATTGCTCTTGTTGACAGAAATATAGTGGACGGTAGATAGGCTGTAATGTAAATTATTTATTTCAAAACTGACATCAACTAAGCAAAATTGATCAACTGGAATTAAATCGTGGTGTTAGCGTCTCTGCAGACGGGGCATACGTCATACGTCATACGTCTACGGCCTGCTCTCACTTCAAATGTCAGGGGATCTTTAACGTGATGCCAATGGTATTCACGGGACGTCTTTTTAAATCCATCCGAACAACTAGATACATTTTATTAATATTGTCGCTGTACCACTGGTCAGAGGGGAGTCAGGATATGAAATCCTGAGGAAATATCTCGGACAACACCGAAATACATGTACACCCTTTGAAGTGGATCAGCACCCTACCCACCGCGCCATCGTATACTGAAAGTTATGGGTTAAGGGTGTCTTATTTAATAGAAAAGTTGACCAAGGCAAAGATTTTGCCTTCATCCTCTTGTACGAATTCCAGCTCTTATGTACAGTTATCTGGAAAGTCTATCCTAACCCCCTCGCATTCGTCGTTTGAACAATTCTTAGATAATTTATAATTCTTGGCGGTGTTCAAAGGAGAGGAAGTTGCGTGGAATCTTTGAATCCCGTTTATTATATTAGAGTATATAGGGTGGCGTTCAAAATATCTTCAGTATGTAATAATTGAAAGGTTCTGTTTAATATATACAACGTTCTGTTTAATATATACAACCTCTTGTAATCATCGATTTAATTGAATTTTAAATAGAATTTCAAGTAAACAACATGCACACCACCTGTACACAATTTCTATTACTTTAAATAGGTATACTCATACTCTCGAGAACGCCATCGATAGTTTAAATAAAACGTTTAACACCCAACCCACACACGGACACAAAGGATGATATTTTTTACAATGCAGGATGTGCTTAACTTTTTTCGATACGCGGCGGCCTTACACAACAAGGGGCCCCAATGCTGTCAGTTGACAAACTAACCGTTTATAGTATATCCATTTGGACATTTTTCACATACTTTGCTGAGAGAAAGTTCCCCGCGAGTTTCCAGTGTGCCCCCCCCCCCCACCACGTTAGTGGTGCAAATGGGGGGCCCATGAAGGAACAGTGTCTAGTTGTTCGGATGGGACGAAATTATTATGTTTTCTTTGTTGATGGGCAGTTGGGACGAGACACAGAGAGAGAGAAAAGGGGAGGGAGAGAGAGAGTTTAATGTCCACTCAAAGCAAACTAGGTCATTTTGGGATTAGTATATGGTTCAATTTTATTTCAATAATTCGCTTGCACGTAGGGGTCTTTAGCCGTGGGGGGAAACCGGAGGACCCAGAGAAAACCCACTAGGTTGGCCAGGCGACCATACTCCTTGTCACGTACAACAGGGGAATCGAAACAGTTGAGACGCACTGCAGTCTTTTATAATTGGGTGAGTCATCCAAGCCTCCCCTACCCTCCTTTCGTAAATCCGACATAAGTCTATTCACCGCTGCACCAGCCAATCAGTACCAAAACAACCATTTATTCCAATCATCCTCTGTGCAGATGCCTTATATTGTTGGTTGATACTTGTAAATCACCTTACGTGTAGTTCAAAGTGGTGCTTTTGTTGTGACGGTGTGTTATTAGAAATGTATACTTGTCTTATTAGAAATGATTTTATAGCCTCGTATTATATTATTATCTACAAATTATATCATAGATTATTGTGTATCACACATAACAAATGGATTTTACTAAGCGTGTGTGTTTGTTTCTTTATACAGTAAATTGAAGTGACACTTCCAAAGGCTAACCTCAAGAAAATAATCTGCATCCTAACTCTGTATTCAATTTACGATTGTACCACAATGGAATCGATAAGTATACATATATATTATTAGTAATTATCGTAGATGAGACGAGGCAATCTACACGAGGCGTGAACTTGTTATTTTCTACATCTATAGGGGAAACGTATAGGAAATATTGTGCCCTCTTGGAAAACTAATAATCATTCCGGTCTGAACAAACAGTTTTATGAGACGAAGATAATAAAACCTGTCGATCAATAACAATGTCAAGTGTGATAAATATATCAATCTAATCAAATATTCAAAAATCCATTATAACTTCTAACTCCAGTCGCTATATAGACCTTTCCATACTTTATAACAGGAGAACCAATTTACCATGACGTCGTTGTAGGGACTGGTAACCGCGCCCCCTGTGGTCAAACTTTCCAAGATCGTGTGGACATCTGATGACCGATGGGCTTCAGTCATGCCAAACTGACCAAACACGTGGCCCGTCCGGTGTCAGAAGTAGAAGCCATTGTTTAAATTGTTTGTCAATTTAGGAAATATTTTCAACTTGATTATATTGATGATGGTCAGCCACGTGAGACGGATTTCCTTAATGATCTCACTGTTAAGTGAGTGTGCACAAAAATAAACAAGTTGGTATCTCAGAAACTACACACGGCCATAAATCATTAAACAAAATAATAACAATGTGCCGGGTTTTATAAATGACCACATCATCACGGCTTTAAATATATCAGCGGCGTTTCAACCAGACACGAACATGCTAGAAGACTATAGTGTGATAAACTCCGAATTGTTTCACCGTCGTAAATACATCATTTGGGTATGTCTATGGAGATTAAATTACTTTAGCTCTATTATAATCGTCTTGAAATGAAAATTGACCGTTTTATGGGATCCTCTTTAGTCCTTCGCTGTCGTCGCGTGGTGTCATTATATCTTAAGCTTTCTAATTGGGGGAAAATTCTCACTCTCAAGTCGATGACACCAATACTTAGCTAACACGGCTAACACCTATAAAATTCTAATTTGATCCAAGTTGACATCGTCACTAATATTTCAACAGTTAGTAAAGCTACGGTAGTAAATTAATTGCAGACAAAGTGTCAAAGAGTGAACGTGGCGACATCAAACTGGTAAATTGGGGTTTAAAGTCCCACTATTCCTAAACATGCAGCGTGCTATTAGGGAAATACGCACAACACTTTCCCTTCCACTTTTCACTGAACTCCAATTACCAGGAGACCTTTTCCGTTCACGTCAACGAGTGCACGGGTGGACCCCGGTTGTTCTTCCCAACAGGGCGGGATGGCCTAATTGTCTAAGTGCCGCGCTTCGACCTCTAGGTGGCCGGTCACTCTGGTTTGCGGCTGTGGTTTCGAGCCCTGGTGTGAGCATATGTGGCATGGAGATAGGGGTGTCTTCTCAACCTCGTGGGTTTCCTCCGGGTACTCTGGTTTCCTCCTACTGCTAAAGACCCCTTCGCGCAAGAGAATTATTGAAATAAAATGAAACCATGTTAGTCCCGAAATGACCTAGTTTGTGTCGAGTGGACGTTAAACCTCATTTCTCTCTCTCTCTCTCTCTCCCAAAAGGACGACCAGACACTGATATCGAGAAACCAGTCTAAAAAAAATCCCGAGGTACCCTCTCGGCTAACACGAGGATCGAATCTGGTACGTCCTGGTAAGTAACCCATCGCCGTACTCACTGCGACACAGACTATGGTTGAGGAAATGGCGATGTGCAACGAAATGTACAACTTTTAATATGTTCCACGTTTCGTTAGACCGTTTACAAACCAGAAGTTATTCATAGTGTAAAACAAAAAATATAAAGATAGCTGGCCGGTATTTCTCCGTGAGAATATATTCATTTATGTCTAATATTCCAGATTCACCCAAATCCAATAACGATGGAACGCTCTGATTTAAACAATAGTTTATTCAGGTTATATACGAAATGAAATGAAATGGGGTTTAACCCCAAACTGTTCTGCCGGGACTGGGCTAATAAAATGGCATGCTGAATAACACATTGTCAAAAAGTAAGGATTAAAAAACAATATAGAGACTTTTATGAATTCGTCTCCTTATTAATAATTATACTACAAACTACAATGGAAGGCTTTCATCATGTATGGCATGGTTCCAGAAGATGATGGCATTTCAGATGTTCACACTGTAAACGCTTCTACAATTAAGTTTATTAGCGAAACACCCATGTTGTGCTATCACAGCGCGTTTTATAGATTTATATTTTTATAATTTGTCACGCATGACCGTCCCATCTTCCGTGTGATGTGAGTTAAATTAAATGTTGACTTCTGTTTAAGCTATCTACAGTTTAAAAGACCTAACAGATGAAATCAAGCATACTATTTTACTACTTAAACTTTACCATCCCACCAGAACGCTATGATGGCGAAGCGCAATTTTATCCATCCAACTATCGGCGGTAAAAGGGGTGCATTGACGGTGAAAATGACCCTTCCACTGACGGCTAACTTTGGTCTGTTGATTTAGTCGATAAACATTATATAATCTTAAACCAAGGAAAACAAAATGACATAAGTGAGATGCGGTTAAAGTGAACTAAGTGTAATTACGTTGGTCGTCTCATATGAAGCTTATCTCCCGGAGTCTTCGGCATTGAAGATGGCGGACACCCCCTATGGAATTCCCCCGGATCGCATCTTTTAAACAGACCAACAGACGGCCCGTGGTTCCCAGGACAAGATGCTAATCTCGCCCCACGTGCCGATAATAAAGCGATTAGCCAGCTCTCTCCGGCCATTGTAACAGGTCGAATTAAAGAGATTAAAGGGACGAGGTTATTCATAGATTATCGCTTAGTTAGATAAGACCATGATATGACCATCAACACAATATATATCACAATAGGCGCACCACAGATTACAGCCAAATGAATGACTCGAACAGTTGGTCAGATAAATCCAATGAGCAACCACGACCGATCTTCAAAGAACAATGACCGGGAAGCAGCGAGGACACTAATGGTTAAGAAATGAGTGTTATCTATAACGTGATATTGTGGTTGTGGGATATGGATATTGTTCTCGTCTGATTGGTTTTAAGATAACAATATCTGTGGCGATTAGGCTACTATAACATGTTCTTTCACTCCATTAGATCAACTCCATTGATAATGCGCATTGATGCTTGGGTATGAATAAAATACGGACGAGGAATTATCTTGTTGTATACTAAAGTAACAGAAAAATAATACATTTCATACATAAAGTACATTCATGCCTTGATAGTCTTCGATATGACTATATCAATTTAGTCCGACCGGATTTCATACGTCAAATTAAGGAGTCGAAAAAGTGGGGGTTGTTATAAAAAATGTTCTCTGGCCGACACATATCAAACCACAATCTCTTTTATTCTTGATTGTTTCCTCTCATTATACAGACGCCTGTCCTGAACTAGACGATCATTCGATCAATGTTATCCTCCCGAATCATACAAGTTTTATTCTTCCTTGTATAAAGGCCGAATATGACTGAAATCCACAAAACAAAGTCTACGCATCGCTAGCGTGCGACATTAAGTATAATGAGCTCTCTGCACAACAATATATGGACCGTAAACGCAGAAGCAGCCTTTCGGTGCAAACAAACCAAATTTTAATTTCAATGAAAGGAACTAACAATGGTGTTTGTAATATTTTTTTCATTTTAAGTGATAATTTGAATTTGTTTTACTCCCTTAAATAGTAAAGAAATAACGGGGAATATCGAATAATGTTCAAGTCACAGGAAGAAGGCTTCAAAGTGTATTCATAAATAACACAGTACAGCTGTTGTCGTTAGCGTCGCTAGAATTTCATTGTTATTATTGATGTTCCAGAACAACACAATATTTTGTATTCGTTTGAAGCAACGCGCACTCTTCCGGTTTATTACATAATTATATTATTATTTTATTAAGTATAAAACAAGCCATGTTTGGGCCGTGATTTTAATTACCTTAATTGTAGGCCTAAGTGCCCATTTTGTATGGGTTTTTAAAGATAAAAAATGGACGTATACAATCAAAGTAATTATATCACCTATTAGTCTAGCCGGTTTTAACCTATATACCCTAATTATAGTGTATATTTAAGCCCATGTTCGGCCTATATTTATATATATGCCAATATTTATACCGTTTATGGTTAAATTGATTTCAGATGTTAGTTAAAATCTAATCTAAACGATTATTTAGAATAAAAGCGTATGGGATTTCCAGCTACCTAATAATGCATTCATAGACCTATGCGACAAAGCGGATACCATATGCGAGTCTATTAGAATGGGTCTTATCACAAAATCATGACAATTATACTGCTGCATAAAACTGTTACACATTTTGGTTGATACGGTTATCCGTACAACGAAAGCTAAAGGTTTTGAAAAGAATGTAAGAACCAATGGTATAGTTGAATAGATTTTAATAGTAGTTCAAAATGCGAAATATACGTTAAATGTATTGTTACCGTTTACTTTATTACTTCACGGGGGTTGGGTGGTCGAATGATTAGCGCTTGTGCGTTGTATCATAAGGTCGGTCATTGAGTCAACTGGCGTGGTTTCAATTTCCCGGTTGTACGTGGCAAGCAAACAAATGGTATTATAAAAGGACAGACATGAGGATTTTTTCATCCTTTCCGAAAAGGAAAACAAGTACACTACCCACCAAACCCGCTTTTCATTATGCATTATGTGGTAATTCTGAAAAGTTCTCCCCAATTTCGGCAAATATTCACACGAGATTTCTTTTGTCTTTAGCCCAAAAGCCAAATACGTAAAAGTTTTGTTATTGTTTTTCCTCCACAAATTTAAATCTCTCAAATAGTTGTAGCTATCTGACATAGAATTGGATTTCATTTTGCAAAAACATTTTCTCATGAATATAGTTTTGTTTTTTCGTTGACATTTTGATGGATATTCAATATTTCCTTCGGCCAAATGTCATTGATAGCAGTACCCATTAAAAGTCTAGTCAGTGATGAAATAATCCTTTGTGTTATTTAATTTGTGTGGATATATTTCTTAAAATTGGCACTATTAGATAATCACTATGAACATGTTCCCCACTGGCACCGACAAATGTTATAATGCACACATCATACCAAGCTAATATTGCGAATACGGCTAATATACGGCATGTTTGTGAATATATAATCCAATATAGATGGAATACATTATGTAAAATTGAATTTTCAATGAATTAGTCTATAACTCTTCTATGCAAAAACAGTATAAATTTCAATCAAATACCCTACGAAAACATTGGTTTCTCTCATTTGGTAATCTTCTTCACACATAATGATTTGTATAGGAAATTGAAAAGAACAAATTTCCCATTAATTTGAAATTTAGATGGAAAACCTACCGTCTTCATTTTGCCCCCCCCCCCCCAATAACCAAAGCGTGGTCATCACAGAGTGAGTTTACTCAGTCGGAATCGTCGAATAGACTTGTTTACCCTTGAACCTTTGATCTGATGATGTTAGGTTGCAAAATGATTTTCACGACCACAGAACTTTCAAACTTGTCCAAGCGATGATCACTTAAGGTCTCTCATGGTCAAGTTCTTTTCACCAAATTTGGGGGGTTGGATGGCCGAGTGGTTAGCACGTGCGCTTGGAACATAAAGCGTGGTTTCAAATCCCCGGTTGTGATTCAAAAATTAACAAAATCCTAAATTTGATCTGTGTCTGACATCGCTTTGTGAAGGACAGAGGCCCGATTGAAAATATTTTTGTTTTTTTGGACGATTTTTAATGCTAAATTTTAATTTAGAATTTGATCTCTATAACTTGTGACTTTCGTCGAAATCCCGACAACAGAACAAATCAAGTCATTAGTGACGTATAATCTGTATGCGTTTTGGTAGGCTACACAGTCATATTTTAAATCTTTTTCAATTATGTGTAGCTCCTTCCGCCATAACATAAGCTTATGACCTGCCCAAATCTACAAAAAGGTAACAAAACCACAAAGCATAGTACTCATAGACGTTTGGTGTGTGTGGGGTGGGGGGGGAGAACTGAAATGCCTGAAACAATTCCTGTTGACACGTATCTTACCGTATAAGGGACAATTTGACGGCCACATAAACGCATTTTCCTGCTATAACAGCCCTTGGTCCAAAACATAGCCTAACTTAGGTGGGTGACCGTAATTCCAATTAACCACCCAAACGCGTTTCCTGCTATTCGAGTCGTTCTTCGAGGTGTATTGGGACCATGCTTTCCCCGAGAAAATTTGATCGTTGCAAATGCGTCCTTCTTTTTTATTGCAACCAAAATAACACTCCATATGCTGACCTCAATTGTACTCACCCAATCGGACTGTTACAACTGCATCAACAAATCATAATAGATGCTGGAATAATGTTGCACAAATCAGAACGACTGCAGACTAATTCCTTTTCACCCCTCCCCTCTGCTCGTACGCCTGTAGAAGTAATCCTATATAGTGAGATTGAAAGGGAGGATAACTGTAGCCTTAATCTGTGAATATGAATGAAAAAAAAAATACCGACATCGGTTCAACATATCAATTTCCTCTTCGATGATCTTCTTTCAAGAAACCGGAAATGATGGCCAAATTGTTAGTTGATTATTCTATTTTGATTAATATTTGAAAAAATATAATTGAACCAAACGCAAGGATATCCCCAGGGTAAAGTGTTTATGAAAAGTTGCATGTGAAATTAACACCATTTAGTCATTTTAAACAATTTAGACATTTATATCTGTATGACGATCTCCCTGTTTAGACCATATTATGTCAGTCCAATATTTGGATAAAACCAGCATTAAATTACCAATTAGACAAGCCATTTTATACAACCCTTTCTATTTTCCGGTGATTTCCGTCGAAAGCCGAAACCCGGTTATTCGAATGCTGTTGAGCGAACTACCAATGACCCGAGTGATGTAAGCCTATCAGACCAGACCCCGAGTTCACAAAGCATTCTTAGACTTAAGTTGAGAATTTACTCAAAATTGTTCGCCTTATTTTAACTAAAACATAGCCCTTTATAATAATTTTGTTGTTTTAACGTATCAAGTAGACCAATAAGAAACTATGTGCAAACTTTTGTGTTTCTAGATCAAAGATATTTCTCATAAACCGTGATTATAAGTTGAGTAAATTCTCAACTTAAGTCTGAGAATGCTTTGTGGGCTTTGACCTATAAGGATGTAGACATGGAGCACAAAGTTAGGACCAACGTTTTGGGATATAGTCAGTGAAGCAACGTAGTTATGATTATGTGTAAATTTAAACAGCGGAAGTAACGGACATCCTAAAAGAGGTAGGTCAGGTGTAACTTTAGCAATATTTATTTCGATTGTTTCAGTCATTTGGTTTCTTGGTCATAAAGGAAAGAAATTAGATCATTCTTCTGCTTTACGTTAGGAGAGATTTGCCCAATACAGCCCAGAACCGACTTTAGACCTAATATCATTTATAGACTAGAGACCAGTCCAGAACCGATTGTAAATTAAGTAATGTCATTTATTGATATATATAGGCCAGTCCTGAACCGACTGTAGAACTAATACCATTTATAGACTAGAGGCCAGTCCAGAACCGTAGACAGCAGGTCGAACCAGAACCGACTGTAGATCAAGTAATAGCACCCATAGACTGGGGGTGCGGGGTCAATCTAGAACCGACTGTACTTCTATTAACTCCAGCTAAATTATTTTTATTAAATTTAAACCAATTATTTAAAAGTGACTATCAGTTCGTATCTATTATATACATTGTAGGTGTGTGTAATACCGAATCGTATCCAAAATCATGAAATAAAACAAACTTTTACCACATTAAAGGCTAGACGGCGGTTTAAACCGTATAAACTACCGTCTTGCATTCAAATCAATTCATAGATCACGTAAATAGCGAGGAAAGATAAACATCTGCTTGAAGCACAGTGGTAAACCATACCTGATATGAATTTCATGTTCGTATAAATAGTTACTACAATTAACACTCGTCTGTGACTTTCAAATCGTCGGCCAAGGGGATTAGGTGGCTGTCGGGCGTGTTTTCCAGTCCGAGGTCACGAGACGGAACTAGCCAACGTATGTTGTGATACTATAGTACAGAATTGAGCTGCAACTTCTTGTCGTCTGAGATCGTGTATGTAAACTCTCAATGTCAAAGAAAACTGGACATGAAATAAATCGGCGATCTCAGTGAAGTTTTTGTACAGGTCCCTTTGTAGTTATTCACGTATGTGCCCCGACCTTAGAATACAACTTTGACCCACCTAACACGCCTGTCTACTTTGCATGCACAATTGTATATTCTATGGCAACTGGTTCACAGCAGGTTTAAAGGGTTAATGGTTGTTTGTAAATTTTGACCGTGTATTGTTCAAGATCATTCTCTTCCCACTGTAGGAAATCGATCTTGAATCCAGAAGTCAGAAGCCCCTTACTATATATCATATTTCTATGATATTAAAATCGATGTTTACACCGACTCGGCGTACAGAATTCACAAAAATGCAAAATTTTATTAAACTATCTTGTTTTGTATAATGTGTATTAGTTTCTGAATTTTCTGTGTTGTCCTTTTATTGTATTTAACGGAAAAAATTCCAACATTACGCATATCCAACGAAGAGCTTCACAAATTCAAATTGTTCATAATTCTAATGGGAAATCATCTAAATCGAGATGGCGTTAAGTTACACATTACACATGCCCTAAATATCTTCTATGCTAAATCACGAAATTAAAATTTCCAAAATGAAAAACAACAGTTGTTGAAATTTATTCAATCTTATTAAAATACAGATCTATATTTCGTTTCGTTTTTTTTTCTTTCGATTGCTTACACTTCATGAAGGACACCCTATGAGTCAGACATTTGATTAACCAATCAACATTGATGTTACTAGTAGATTACCCACAGTTCCGTGCAAAACGCACCTTAAGCTCGCCGTAACAGACCGTTTCATCGGCTAATACCCCAAACCATTCAGAATACATCAATGATAACACCTCTTCGGAAGATCCTAGTGTAGTAAATACAAGTAAAACGAAATCTTGTCCTATAAAAAGAAACAAAGTTGGATCTGTGTTTTAATCAGATTGAAATTTATTTGTCACGTGAATCTAGATCAGAGCCGGGTAGACCAACTGACAAATAGAGTGGTTTGAATGACAGTATTTACTGCTTATCAATAGCAGTGCTACCAGGTATTACGGGTCAAGTTTCCAAGTTGTCAGTAAAACAGGTGTAACAGCTAATTTGATGGATCTCAACACTGGCCTATTGTAAGAGCGATTAAACAAAGACCACTTGATATTTTACCACCATATTGACTAGGCTGTATTTGAGACAAAAACCCGTATGCTATCCCCAGGAATTCTTAGACTTTCCAGTTGTCGTAAAACAATTCAAAGTTTATTTTATTTACTAGTTTTATCAAACGCTCTATCGGGGCCGTTGTCATAGAGAGAATCATCAGCCAGGTCATACAAAATGGCTCGAAACATGATCGTAGATGATAACCTTGCATGTTAAATATGGCTGCCGGAAGTACACAACGGTAGTATCTTTATTATAAGCGCGTGAAACTTGACATCCATTACTGTATGTATTCATCGTTATCGCAGTTGATGTGATCGGTTTTCGATTTTTCGATTAGGATCTATTATATCTAGACCAACAACAGGAAACGTATACCATACCCAGATTCTCTCATTTGTTTGTAAATTTATCTGATTCTGTTTCGCGTGGTTTGTTAGTTACTGAGGGGACAAATGATTAAATAATACTAAAATCACGAACATTTACTAATATATGTATTGTCATTTGTCACCTTTAGTTCAAAGTTACACGTACAAAGGCTAGTCACACCCATATATGTTACACAACCAGGTGGTTCGGGTGAAAGTTCATGTCCCTTATCGTGATTATGAACAATACAGTGTTGAGTAAACGGGTTATGGGCAGTGTGCTGCCAACGTCTATAGTGTACCCCACATCACCGCTCTTAATCAAAACTGCGATTTGCATCAATACTTTAAGATGACTATTATTGTAAAACGACAATTCCACTCCATGGAATCACAATCTGATGAAAAATTTCGTTTTTTATACTTTCGATGGCGTCTACTTCATGAAGACTGACTGGCTGTAGCGGAAAGTTGCGTCAGGGGTCTTGCGAGCGGCTTTTCAACCGATAAAGTCAAGCATTTGAGTAACTAATCAGCGTTGATGTTTCTAGTGGAATACCCACAGTTCCGTATACAGCACGCCAAGAACCCGTGGTACCCGACCATTTTAGTGGCTAATCCGCCACATCAACCATAACGCGGGTAATATAACAACTCTTCCAGATCCTATATTGTAGTAAAGAAAAGGAAAACAAATTTTGAACTATAAAAAACAAAACGAAATAGGATCAGTATTTTAATCAGAATGCTAGAATCATAACTTTCCCTGAACTGTTATACTAGAACGCTTGATAAACACCTTATTTACATGTATTTAGGAAGTTCAAATAGTTATCAGCCTTCGTTGTACTTTTAAATCTTAGCCCATGCAAGTTCACTTCCTTTTGACATTCTTAAAATATGGTTTCGGGAAGGAAATTACTTGGTCGCTAATTAAAATCATATAGCCTACATTTATATGGTATACATTTTGTACCAAATATGTCCAAGTGAAGTTCAGACGAAACTTGACAATTCAGCCAATTTCTTTTATTTCCAGTAGTGATCAGACAAGAAGGTAATCCCAAGAGAAATGATGGTGGTTGGTTTCTGTCATATTTCAATGAACAGACGACTCCAATAAGAAGTCAAGGACATTGACTCTTTCTGATGTCTTTTGCTTGGTTAGCCTTGATTACCCATGTGGTCTCCTTTGTTCAACAGACGTACGCAGAATGGCACACATACGCAGGTTGGGTTCCAAATGGACGTCTGTCGAGAATAAAGTGCTATTTTCTCTTCGACTATAGAATAGTATCATGTGGCGGTATCATTGTTGAAGAATGCTTGACATATCGCAATGTTTACCTCTGTACCATTTAGACACCAGATAAGCGTTACAGTTTTAATAAATGCTAGCGGTCACAAAGACTATCATTAACAAAAGCAGTAAAGATAGAGAAACCGACATCTATCTGCAAAATAGTTTATACCTTAATCTTAATCAGTTCTTGAAATACGTTTTTATACAATGTGTTATATCATCATGACATTCATGTCTAACCCTGGTATGCAATTGCTGCTATTGGAAAATGAAACTCGCTTCAGTAATATGATAACGCCTGAGTTGAGAAAGAGACATTGATAATCGTGAGTTATTATGTAGGATCATCAAGCCTCCTTTAACCTGAAGACTTCCCGGGAACATTATGCTAACACAGCTAACTTTAAATCAAAGGTGTGATGATATGATTATCATAAACAGTAGCTTGAATCAAGTACATCACATCATGGGATGACTGTGTTGTCAGATTATTTTGCCAAATTTTTCATTATGATTTCTGCAAACAACGTGTATTATTGGTAGTAGCGAAATCTGGAGATGTCATCAACTGGTATTAAAATCCATTATAAAGGTAATATGTGGCCCACAGATGTGCTTTAATACGCCTGGCACTCAGCGTAGCGTTACTATTTTACCTGGTGAACATATTTCTATTACGACCAGTTGGTTATTTTATATTCTATAATATCAACTCATTCCTATTTATATACCTACAATATACATATATACGTGTGTTAAAAAACAAAAAATACAAACATATATTATGTACTCATTACCTGTCGAGCGAATAGGTGTTAATCGAAGAGGCAAAAAAGCCTGCTAGATCAGATGTCTGAAGACAGCTGAGAAAACATTAGTACCGTTAGTTTAAATTGATACGTGCAAAGTATATGGCGATTTTTCCCCGTCTATAAACGCCTTGAACATATGTGTGGTATATAAGTTGGGTTGTTAGCAATCTAATGATGAATGAAGGGCGCAGGGTTGAAGCAAATTTTGTAACTCTATTATTATCATAATTATGAGTGCCTGTCAAAAGAAAAGGTTCGTGTGCCATGATGACAGGTATTCACACATTGCGAACACCTTTCCCAAAGTCTACGGAGTCCATGGTGTTAAGACTGTAATATTTCCTTCACCCACCGTTATTACAAATATGCGAGGGTAGAATTATAGGCCTCTCTGTATTGGGGTGTGGTTTTAATTAGGGAGACGTACTTGATGGCCTTGAACACAAATTCAGCAAAATATGTCATTGGTTATAGATAGAGCAAATAAGGTATCCATTGCTTATCCAGAGCCGTTACGATGTTCTGATTCTCGCCGCCATCTCAAAGAAATGACCATTTGTTATGCTTGACGGAGATTAGGATCAATTTCATCGAAAAGCAAACAATGGTGTCCAAAAGAAAGCAATTATTTTGTGGTTAGAACTTATATGATATTTGTGTTGAAATTACTTGTCATCGATACCTGGCCATTTTCATCTTAATTTCAGCAGACCTGTAGGTGTGAATTCATGCACCACAGATGTGTTGCCTGTATTTATGATATATATACATATACACACAAACAAGAGGCAATGAGGTGTTCACGTGATGTAGCTTATTAAAAGTTCATTCTGTCTTGAAGGAAAGAGGAGGCCGGTGTTTTTTTATAAACACATATGAGACTAAAGGAAGCAGACAGCGTAAATAAAACCAACGTATACTGATTACCGAAGCGACTAATTCTAACTTCATTCTCAAGTAATATTTTCTACCAGTTAAACTTTTCTCAATGATCACATTAAACATATACATGCCTATATATGACAGTTGATCATAATTTCCATTATATATGATTCGTGAAGGATCCGCAGCAAGTCGACGTTTAATGAAACTGTCATCACAAGTTAGTCTCACCGTTCTGCTCCCTTTTTATACCGTCGTAAAGAAAGCTTGTGATCACTGGCATGGATGACCCTAACCGTCATTTTATCTATTATGATAGCTTTATAGCCTAAATCATTAAGATGACTGAAGCTCAACTCTTAACTCATTTGCTTTCCTCCTTTTTACTGTACAGTTCAATATTGATTTTAACTATTGCCTCCGCTCTACTTGCAAACCGACAAGATTTCTCCATATAATTGTCTGATTACCCTAATATGTTGGGCGTCAGGAACTATATAGTAGAATAGAAATGAAGGCAGGAATGGAGGTTAGTTGACAATGGCAGAGATTGCCGCCATACATGGCCTACATAACCGAATCTTCTGCCTTGTTGCGTCCACTGTCAGAAACATGTCCGTCATATTACCATGTTATTGTGTGCGTATAGGGAAGGAGCTGGTCCAGATGGTCGTCTGCGGGCAAGCCTCAATGTGGTTATTATTTAAGGAATGTATTACATGTCAAATCATATTCCTCATCATGGTTTCAAATTATGTTATTTGTTGATCGTTAAATTTAAAATTATCTCCAACTAATGTTTTCATTATTAAATTCTACAAAACGTAACCCAATATTGTCAACATCAATGCTATAAAATATAATATATTATCAATGAGAAAGCATAAAGCCGGAGATAGCTTCCAGCTACTATTAGGAATCTAATTACATTGAGTAGACTGTAGATATGGTCTATAGATATCATTTATCTATGTAATTAGTTTGATGGTAATAATGATATCAAAAGCCGATCATGTTATTTGATAGTCCTAATGAATAATTGAAATACTTCATCTACTATATAAGGACTTTTATACTAATAGTAGATTGGCTTTTGTATTTGAAAAAAAACCCAACCCACCTTTAATTTCAAAGAAGTTTAGAATTACATGACCGTGTTCGATTAATCTAAGATTAAATTCACGACCATCTCCTTCTTGGTGCAAAATTGCTATCTGGATTTCAGAAATCATCTTGAAAATTGATACGATTGTCGGTTTTTTGAAGGTTGTTCTGTTTAAAACTTGCCTTCAATGGCGGTGTTTGTCCATGTACTGTGTTATAATTGACGGTTTATACACGAATTAAGCCGAATTCTTTGTTCTTCAAAATAAAACAAAGCCGGTGCAATATTTTTTATGAAAACCAATGTAAGCATTTTGAAAACTTGACATCTCGAAGGGTAAATCTCTCAGATAACGTGCGAATCTACGTGTAGTCAGGGTTATTCGAGTAAGTCAACACATTAAAGAAATCGATATTTAAAAGTTGCCCATTGCCATTTAAAATGCTACACAACAAGATATTGTTCTTACTGTTGTCATGGATACTATACGTAGATGTTTTTAAGCAAGCGGAATGATGTAATAGGTAGGCCACCTTACTGTTATCTTACCTACTTATACCTATTTTTTCTAATTCTATTTTTATTGCGGACATATTTATATTCTCCGGGTAGAGTCACATGTAAAAGCAAATCAACAACAACGGAGTAATCGTTTGTTGATAACGTGAATAGGAAATTGCCATTCGCCTTATATGTAGTCTGGAGCCACGTTGGCTAAGTGAGGCAGACGCTTACTCGCAAGCATTCAGGTCGCGGGTTTGCTCCCGGCAGTGGCCGAAAAGTTCATCGGGATTTTCCTTTTTTGTGGTGCAGGACGGAGGGTCTGACAAGGACAGTCGTCTGGTCGTTCGGTCTCGTGTACACATTGACGTACACGCAAAAGATCCCCTGGCAGATGGAATTCGATATAACCCAGTCAGAGCAGAACAGTCAATTCATGTTCGATTGGCGTGAAATTTGACATGCCCGGTCTTTGGGCAATTGTGCATGGATTGGCGACTTCGATTGGCGATGACGTCACACTCTGTCATTGCTGCCAACTAGGCACGTACTTGTTACAAAAACAACCAAGCTTATTTTAAAAATGTAAATATATATATATATCTTATGAAATAAATTAAAGAATGAAACAGACATTGTCAACCAGTTACAGAAGTCGTAGGAGATGATAAGCCACATCTTGCAATGAGCACGCGATGTATGTCGCTCGCTAAATTGTCGGACTTTCCCACACATTTTTTTGTTTAGAACCATATATATTATCTTCCTAATAATTTGTATATATCCGAAAATCGATCGGTAAGTAATTAAAATATGGACTTCAAAGACGAATATATATATACAATTAATTATATCGAATACTGAAATAATTTTTATATAGGTAGATAACTGTAGTCATACTTCCGTTCTAAAATTAAATCGACTTATGTTGCCTTGTATTATTAAGAACACAATCCTCAAGACTGAAACTCCACGACTTCCTGTTCGGTTGAATTATCTCCCTCATAACTTCGAACTTAAGGCACATATTTTTTTTTTTAAATGGGGAGAAAGTTTCTTGTTGCAGAGTCTGTTTGTCGTTAACTTATACATTGTAACCAGAGAACCTTTGGTAATGTTGAAGAAACAAAGCTAAATGCGGCCAAGGAAACGACGAAAATGTCAGATTGTGCGCAAACTGTAGTTGTTTTTCATAGGAATGGAAAAAAGTAAAGACCTCACCCATCTCATAATACCTACTTAAACATATTAGAATGGTCTCCAGTAGATAAATATATCAAATAAAGATATAGACTGTCAGAAAATACAGTCAATTGTAAGTATATAGATGGGGTTTATTAATAGCTTTACACGAAGTTTACATGTTGTCTAGAAGTTTGTAGAACCACCCTTCTGTCATGGAAACTATTAATTTATTCAAACGGCTCATACAAAGGAATGCACATATATCACCGATATGCAAGAACTCGTTGAATTTGTTTGATTGTATTTAAAAATGAATACAAGGTGCAGTCCAGCGACATGTACGATGAGTCGGCTAAAAACGCATGTTCAGTTAGCTTCATGTAATAGTATTATAGCAACGGTTCTTGTGGAAGAGTCAGGGTGCGACTTCCCTTTATAAAAGATCTGTACCTATTAATGTATACCTATTTTTCAGAGAACACTTTGAAGTGTCGTTCTCAGTGGTGAAGTTTTACTGGCCCCGAGTTCACAAAGCAGACTTCAGTTTAAATTGTTTGCCGTATTTTAACTAAAATATTTCCTTTAATAAAAGTTTTCGCCGTTTCAATATATCATATAAATACATCAATAAGAAACTATGTGCAAAGTTTTGTGTATCTGGGTCAAAAACATTTCTCATAAACCGTGAATGAAAGTTGAGTAAATTTTTACTTAAGTCTGAGAATACTTTTTTATAATTATTTGTCTTACATCAAAAGTTTCGTGCACAAATACGAAACTAAGATTGTGCAACATGTTAGAGAAGGACTGGAGCCGAAATACCCACGATATAAAACAGAAAACAAGATGGTCAATAATTCTGACACCTGTTTTAATCGTTGGTTACATGTGTTGGTGTGATTTATATCAGTTATGAGAGTTTTAAACGCGATACCCTTCTATCTGGACGGGGTTTATGTTTTATTGTCCGCTTAAGAGTATTGTTGCTGCCTATTTTATTACTGCTGATATTTTTGGAAAGTCGAGAGGGAGGAATCAGTTCAAAGAGCTCGTAGCAATCTATCTCCGGAAGACACAAGTCTGTACACAATACCTGGTTTCCGTCATGTAAATATCAACACGTTGGAACGCCATAAATTCATCCAATATGTGCAGCAACCGTCTAATTTCTCCACACATAACACCTTGAAAACAGAATGAATTGATGCAATTTTTGCTGGCATTTAACAAACATCATTGTTTACCCATATCCACCAGACTAAATCTAACACAGCTTACAATATTTCTAACCCGCCACTAATACTGTTTCAACCTCGTCCTGACATTTCAAAATATCTCCCTCCGATGTGGTGGGAAGAATTTTCTGCTGTAAGAATGTAATAGTCAGGAGAATTGGAACACAAAAAAAACAAAATTCTGTGGGCGGTTTGATGGATCTCGCCCATAAAACTTCCTGGTTCTTCCTCATCAAATATAATAGTATTAAGAAATTTATAGATATAATTTGAGAAATAATTAAGTTATAAGATTAAAATTCGATTTTCAATTAAGAAGAGACACATTCGGGAAGTTCAATCCATAATGATGAGCATGGTTAAATTGGGCGCGTTTAACCAATAATATACATATGGTACATGGGTGTTAGCGCGACTGAAATTTCGAAACATGATATACAAGAAACAAAATGAAATTTTAAAATCATTAAAAATTCAAAAAACTGAAATAGTGAAAATAGAAGCTAAATTGTTCCAACTTATCGTGTTAACAATGTATTAAATTAGACCTTTATTGTGTTCCGATTTACATATTTCGTTTGCCTACACAAAATGAAGATTTGTGTTATCAGTTTTTTTAATGATTCGCCGTGATTGGTTAAACCATTGTTGCACAAGACGAAACATGGCATGGAGTTATTTGTGGTGAATTCTCGAGAGGAACGATCGTAAGTTGGATGGATGAGTATTTACGTATACATGTATATTAATAAAATGACGCCATATTTTAAACGCTGCTTTTTGCGTAGCTCCGTTGAGACCGGTTGTCAAAAATTATGGCATGAGAGTTCGAGTGAAGAGTTTCATATTATAGATGTAAGTGATTCAAGATGAAGTTAGACAATTTAAGGTCAGGTTGTGACAACCCGAATATTTTCTAGAATCTAGACTAATTGTTCTAATTTATTGCTGGCGACATTAAATGTTTTAGTAACTACTACCATTATGTATCTCCATTGTTTCCTAATCCCAACCATTATATATATAGTCCTAATACTATTGTTTTAAATGCTATTTCCGGTGATTTATGCGATTCTAATCTGAATGGTGCCATTTTGGTGGCTGCCATTTTATCGAGTTATGGACGATGCTATCAATCTAATGGGTTGATATGTATTAAATGTCGTTCTCAAGAGCTACATGGTTTGTATCGTAACCATCTGTATTGGAACAATAGACATGGAATAAATGCATTGTTTCTAAATCTTGGAATAATTAGAAGCCTCGTTTGTTGAATTAGGAATGGGGTTGAACAAGTGTTTCGTGGCTGTCATTACCCTTTCTTTGAACCACGATCTAGTACGGGGGTTTAGTCCAACTATAAATGTTGATGAAATGTCTTCATCACATATTGTGTCTGCGATATCTCTCCGGTGGAAGCGGACGTTTGAACTACAAAATCAGTCCATCTTTTTTTATCAACAAACGTTTAACCACCCAGCTTAATAGAAACTTATTTGTAATTGTACATATTACAAGAGAAAAACATGCATTATGCAAGAGCTAAATAAATCTGTCTATTACAGGTCTGTCTTTTGGGCGTGAAATTTTATCTTAATTATTAATTAACCATTAATTAACTTATCCAGGCCATAATGTACTCTCGATATCAACGCTAGCCTTCGATATTGACCGGACTAGATTCATATATGCTGCTTAACGCTCATCGATAATTAAATTAATAAAAATTGGATAATCGAGACAATGCTTTTTTGTTATCTTACTTACTTTAGTAATGATGATCGAGGCTAGGCGGAAATTTCAATTGTTTAATTCTCGGCTCATAGTGGACCAATTTGACTGAAATTTTCATTGAATTACATTATCTAGTTTTTAACTATTATAGTGAGAACTGCCAACTTTTTTATTTAATCTCCCATAATGTATCTTTAACTCTTGTTATCTGTGGTCTATTTCAGCTGAATTTTGACCATGCTATATATTCACAGCTAAAATGTTCCATGGATGGGAAGATAATCTATTTAAATACAAAATTTGATAAATAGAGTTCGTAATATTGTAGTGAAAGTACATCATTATGAAATATTTTTAGATTTATACAAAGAAAATGAAAGAAAAGTTACTTTATCTCCCATCTGATGATGATAATGATGATGATAATGACGATGATAGTGATGATGATAAACTTTAGGTGTCGATGTGATTCATTTGGGAAAGGGGGTAGTAGTCTCGGGTAGCACCAGTTATTCTCTCATCAACGTCTGTCACCGTAACGATATAAAGCCTGGGCATTATCCGGGACGAATGTCAGTCACTGGGCGGTACATGCAAATTAGATGCAGAGATCGGGTTTTGAAACCCAATGTCAATCAGTTTAATTTGATTACTATTAAAGCTATTATGTTTCAGTGCAAGCTGCTTTATCCGTGACAGGTCATCAATTGGTTTCAATTTCATGGCCAGGAAATATCATTTTGTATTATCAGCAGTAAATTGTAGTTAATCATCTTTTAGGGATATGTATGCGGGTGTTTTAATCTGGGAATTGAACGTTATACGATTCCCACAGATCGCACAGATATAATGCGGAAAAGGATATTTTCTTAAAACTTTGCGTATTTGTTTTAGATTTAGAAACGCACTCTAACAAATAGCATTAAAGTCGATCGTCTACATGAAACCTGATGTGACATTAATAATACTTTGGGAGTAAAAACACATTCTTTTTAAATGGAATATATCATGTAATCATAATCTCTTGCAGACGATTTTACAAGTCTTGGTTGTTTATATATCACACAGAAAAAGATGGACATTATTAGTGACATACTTATATTCGGATCGGAGTTACCAAATGTTTCCGTGGGGCGTGGGTTCTGGTATATTCAGGGTTAAAATAGGCGTATGTGCCCGATGTTTTATATTTTTTTTGGGGGGGGGGGCAGAAATTTAATGTCAGAAACAATTCTCATCGTAGTCGGCAAACCTGGGCACCAGCAAGCGAAAAAGAAAGCGTCGGGGGGGGGGGGGGGTCCTGCTCCCCACAAATCTGTAAATTAAACGTCTTTTCCTGTCCTTTCTATGTACAGCAACTAGATAATAGACAGATAGACAGATATGTAGCCTTATTGATGTGGCTTTGCAGCCAATATCCCTCCTGTACCCACCTCATAATTAGGAAAAATATGAAACAAAATATGTTATTGTCTATAATACTACCTTCCGAAAGAGAATTTATAAAGTCAATTCTTTTCAAAGAAATTATTGGAACAGTTTCTGAAGAACTTGTCATAAAACGAATGTCAGACTGATGACATAAAATATACTTTGGTCGTTTAACGTCTGCTACCAAAACAATTAAAACAGCCATGTTTGTGTTTAAATTCCAGATAATTTTTAATGCGGAAGTTTACGATAGTCGGGTCGGCACCCTTTCTTCGGTATCTGTATACATTTATCGAATATTTACCATGACTGAGCACAGTACTAATATAATTAACTCAATGTACACTGTAAATGTATATTAGAGTATTTATTGGGTTTGAGGGAGGACTTCAAGGAGACGTGTCAGATGAAGGCTTATTTACGAAGACCACAACGTATAATAAAACACACGCGGTCCGTATCATGTTCATTCACGTAGAGACCACTATTTACCCATTTAATAATAAACAGCCAATATTGACCAAACGAGCTTGAGTCGAGCGACTCTATTCTAAACACTGGCCATTACATGCTTAACAAATACCAACCCTACAATGGAATTGAATAGCGTTAAACATGCACTGTTTATTTATCCGATACGTATCATAGATCTTTAATATAATAAACTGTCCACTAACTTAGTTATAAATTCACTCACGTCCTTATTTCATTAGTTCCAAGTGCCCTCTTTTCAAAATGTAACGTATAAATTGGGTTTTCTAGGTACAAGAACTTTTGTTGGTTAATTCCTCTATTGTATATTTATAGACCTACATATCTATATATACAAAAACATCGATCATTCATAACTTTTTGGTATATACAAATCGATTTTTGTGAATGGGGTTCAATATTAATGGAAAAGTTCGCACAATAAATCAAAGTGACTTTGATTTTGCGCCGTACGTATTATTCAAGCCATTTAAATGTGTAGTAAAATCAAAAATATATATATTTTGCTGAGTATAGGCTCTAATTCTTAAACGGATTACCGGTAGGCCCTACCTGATTCTGGGCGAGAAAAAAATATTAAATCTGAACCAAAATCGTAATTAAAGTTTTGGATTTTTTTACGAAACATGTTTTTAAAACAATGTACTGTATTGCTTTTTTTATTATCTTTTTAGTTAAACTTTAAAAATTAAGGGAATTTATTTTTTTTCTGTTCATCAGCGGATTCATTTTCAACAGATCTTATTTTCCCAGTAGAGCCTGTTGAATGCCAATTCATAATGTAATGGGCTTGAAGTCCGCACGAAGAACCTTCGGGATTTTAATCAAATTCCATTCTTAGGTTTTTTGTCTACTTTCAATTTGTTTTATGATCTATTTAATAATTGGTATGTGTTTTCCCTCGAGTAGGCCTGATGCAAATTATTTTCTTATTTCAATTTTTTACATTCCCGATTGCCTCAAAAAAGACTGCTTATTCAATATTCGGCTGTATTCCAAATAATAAATAACCCAGAATTTCAAATAGCTTTAAATTTTGAGACAGGTGCAGAATAATATAGTCTTAAGGTTGCATATTGTAGGGAATTATGACTTTAGGAATTTATGTGTCTGAAATATTGTAATAGATGTGTAGGATGTTGTTGTCGAAGATATGACGTGTTTTAATGCAATGTACATTATTGTTATTTTCACCTCAGTAATTGTGTAAAAAATACAGTAAAGGAAGTCACATCTAGAAGTGTTAAAGATGAGGATTCCATTATAAATAGCACAAATTCCCATGACATAAAAGTCTTCCGCTATTAAAAGACAAAATGTTCCAACACAATAGTCGTTACTCTTGTAAGTTATTCCCCTTGGAGCTGTTGCACGTGCATGTTTATTAAAGACAACGCGACCATTTCTAATTAGTGGTTGCCAATTCGACATTGAACTCGCTCAATCACAAAAGAAGGGGTTATAAATGCGATTTCAGGAGGAATGGGGAAATTATGGTCTTATTTGAAATGCGAAATGGCGGTCAGCTGCACAGTAATGGTTATAACGGTATGCATGTGGTCCAGATATAAATCACAGTTTCACTCTCGCCCTAAAATTAATTTACCATCGTTCACGGTGGAGCACGTGTTATCGGGGGTCAGTTAACAATATCTCAACAATTATACTAAAACCAACATAATTCACCCATGGCACCCGTGTAAGAATTTTGTGCTTTTTCTTGTTTTCATACAAGCGTTTAATATTTATTCATACACAGTATCGGAGTCTATATGACAAATTCCACACAGTTCTTGCGTTTTCAACTCTTTAAATTATTATCCTTAAAACGATATAGTAACATATATTGTACAAATGGGCATTATTACGAGGGGCGGATCCAGAGGGGGTTCCCCCCCCCCCCCCGCTCAGCTACATAAAAAAAATAATGCCTTGCATCAATGAAATTACACCACAAGTGATCCTACATCAGTATAAAAATGATTTCTCTGTTTAAAAAGCCCAATTTGTATGTATGCCTATGTAATTTAGAGACGATGATGGCAGATTTCCGTAACAGAAACCTGGCAAACCCCCCTCCTGCAAAAATTCCTGGATCCGTCCCTGACAATCGGGAATTTTTACATTATTAAGAAATAATTTTGATTGCACTGAAAACCCGAAACATACCCTGCCTCCCACACATTATCCAACTCTTCATTAAACTATGGAGCTATGGCTTAAATAAAGATTACTAATATAATATAAAAATCTTTCTCAAGGAAAATTTAATTCTACGTTTGAAGTTCTTTAACACCATTTCCCGTCTTCATTAGCTCAGCCAGTGCAGAACAGTAGGACGTTAAACCCCATTTCATTTAATACCGTTTACATGTATTCACACCTTTTATCAAAATTTCTAATGCATTTACATTAATGTAAACATTTTTTTATATCACGATTTAGAATAAATCAAATAATAACGTAAATGTATCCTTTGATAGATAGACAACGAAAGATAAATATGGTAGATATTTTACCTGTATGTACATATAACTTGTGTATGATATTATATTTATCTACAGCTTATAGAATTAACCCACCACGTTCTCGTGGACGACTTTTAAAACGGTAGGAAATACAGTCAACACAATCTTTATAGTTTTTATCCGGCCATATTTAATGCGGGTGTATATTGTATGTCGACGAGAACACTTGTGAATTCAAATTTTAAAGAGAATAGATCATTAATGACACAAGTCATTGCACCTAACTTATCCAAAAAAAGAACACGAGGCCCTACATATTTTTCGTTTTATTGTAATGCAACCTAAATTGATTTATGGTCAAAGACGTTTATAGCTGAGGCGCTGGAGGGCCCTAAAGGCAAACAAAAGGCCCCCACGTCTGACAAAAGGGCCCCTCTAGCAAGGGAGGGGGCGTCCGAGTCAATCGTTTTTTGTACACTACTGAATGAGAATGCAGTCATTGCATTCGCATGAAAATCATTTAATCAAGAAATCACCATTCTCAGGCTTCAGACGAGTATCGAATTAGGCCCCCAGATTAAACCGGCCTCGGGGAGGGGGGGGGGGGGTAAGGGGGGACTGGAGGATATGTCGGAATGCCTCGCGAAAGAGGACCCTCAAAATAGTATAGCCTCCGCCATGATAAACCTTAAAACGCCCCTGTTTATGCTCTTACAGGCTCCGCTATCGATAAGATGTACCGTTATTCGACAATTATTCGCTAAGTTATTGTCCTTGAAAATAGTTCGCAGTCATATCCGATGAAATATGTCAGAAATAGATTGTAAACGCTTAGTTCATGAGATAGGTAAAAAGACAATTCTAAAACAACTTGAATTTACCATCACTCGTAAGTACACTTGCGTCCGTGTTTAACATACTCCGCGCAGTGTTGCGTTTGATTAGAGGTAATCCTACTACATACTGCTATTATGACTGGATATTGTTGTTTTAAATTTTGATTGGTCAATAGCCCGTCTACCAACCAATCACTAGCTGCCCTACAAATGCTTTACATTTAAAACGAGTGCCAATATTGGACCAAATATGCTTACATAACGTTACGTCATGGCTCACGATTTTATTATGCTTAATTAACCCGTGCATAGCAGAATACTGCAGTAAAACTAATTGCGTGATAAGCGAGGCTATCAAGTCGAATGAAATGTAAGCAATACTGTTTGGAAACGAACATACTTTCACCGTTTTTAATACCTTAAATCACTGTCCAAAGTTTTAGGGAAGACCCAGCTTAAACGAAGGACTGTCATGTTGCTGTACTTTAGTGATAGCTTTCATTGAACGGAAAGAATAGACACACTCCCGGTGGAAGCGAACGTTAAATAAAGCTATTTCACACACGCTATTCCAGCAGTGGCCAGAGAGGGATTTCTCGGGCCATTGCTTTAGGTATATGGTGTTTAATGGCTTTAGTATAACTGAGTTGGAAATGTAGTTGGCCAGGAAAAAACGGTAATTGCACCCCCATGCCCCCCCCCCCCCCTTCCCTCCAAAGGGGTAGTTTCATATTAATGATTAAGAACTGGGCTGTGTTCGTCTAAAAGATTAATAGAGTTATGCATCACCAATGGGTGGGTGCTATATGACATTTAATACAGACATAGTAAAGAGCAATGTCGAGAAAATAATAAAAGATTTTTCCTGAAATGTTAAGTAACAATAAACTTGGGGGTTCTTGACGTAACCATTGCCACAGAGTGGGTATATGCAAGTGCTTATGAATGATTTAATGAGTTTTTGAGAATATATGTATACTTGAACGCCACCTGGCTAGGATTAGCTTTCTTCTTAAGGAGCGGTTAGAAACTAAGAAGATAGGTAGCGTAAATGATAACAGTATGTAATAGAGCTAATATATTTAGTACATAAGTGGGCTTATCTTATCTACTGTGATATTCATATCACATAAATAACAATTATAACATTATTGTATATAATACCTCCGTTACACCTGCAGCTTATTACACCTTTATTATATACAAAATATACCAAACTAATATATATATCACGCGGCTAATATAACGTTATTCCAATCTAAACTATTATAATATATACATACATATATTTGACGCTGACGGTATTTTACGGATCTTTTATGAAGACAATTCAAACGGAAAGCGTTGATCCTATTCACAGAAATTGAATCAAATATTAATCCCGTTTCCGATCCGTACTTACCGACTTCTTCTTGAAACTTTGTCAACCCGATAGAGGTTACAGTTTTAAATGGATTTTCTTTTTCAAGCATTGAAGCATTGGGATACTGAGTGGACGAATACTAACGAGTTCAACCTCTTTTCGATTTCGTTTTTGAGATCTAAGTTTGGAATTGTAGGTTAACTCTTTTAAATGTTATTGCGGCTATCATCGAAATCTTGTGACCAGATCAGAATCTTTGTGATTTGCGACCGTTTGTATCTTCATATACTGTAAGTCCCAGGTTCCCAGAGGGCTGACTGAAAAGTTATAAGTCTGGAAAGAATACTTCAATTGGGTTGAAACACACTTTTGCCACCAACAAGCACAATCATTGAATGACTATAAGAACTGCAACTGTAGTGTTATTATTGTATTCGTACCAGACCATCTTGTGACCCTACCCATTGAAATCTCCACTAATGGACAAACTGGCTACACGACAGTCATCAAATATCCGCAACTGAAAAGACTAACCCCTTCACAAATACATGCCGACATGGTCTCCACTTTCTGAGATGATATCCCTTCCTTTTCCACAGTAAAGAAATGGACTGCATAATTTAAGCATGCCAGAGGGGGCCTTAGCGAATACCCGTGTTCTGGAAGGTCATCAACAGCGACCATGCAAGAAAACATAACCGGGATGCATGTTATGGAAATGGCTAATCGACGTTTGACCACACGGCATATTGCTAGGGCTGTAGGCATCTCTCATGAGAGGATTGAGCACATTATGTCCAACCAGTTAGGAATGACAAAAGTTGCTGCAAGATGGGTGCCAAAGCTCTTGACTGCGAATCAGAAACGTCCCCTGACAATCTACGCCATTTTGAAGCAAATCCTGGTAAATTTTTGGCCAAATTTGTAACCATGGATTGGACCTGTCACCAAAAATGAAAAAGGAACTGGTCAGTCGTCATTTTATTAGTAATTATGATAACGCTATGTCAGCTGTGAACGACTCTTTTGGGGTGACTGAAGACAATTCCTTCCTGACCGATACCCAAGACTTGCAACAGTTTTGGCAAAAGTGTGTACACCTATGTAGAAAAATCTATGGAAACTTTCTACAGGTTTTTCACAGATATGCTAAAAACGTTTACGCCGACTCTCGTAAACCTGTGATCTATACAACTCTTGTCACATCGCCAATGGTCTTTTCCTCTCTCACGCCACGATTTATTTCTTCAGTCTTTCCTTATAATATTTTCATCTCCAAATAATGTTGATGTTTCAAGGTAAACATTTATATTGCCCCAACCTTTTAGATTAGCAACGAAATGGGATTTAGTTACCTACATTTCTGTATCGACTGGGCTAATGAAGTCCGGCATGTGCTATGCAGTATTCTAGACGGGACCCCGGTTTTTTGTCTCATCCGAATGACTATTATGTTGTCCCTTTGATTAGTCTATACAAATGCTGGTACAATGCATTGAAACCATGATTTGTAGAGACAGATAAATGTTCAGAAATACAGAACATATTATGAAATGTGGCGTCGATGCCAGGAGAAAGTTCCATAAATACAAACGCGCAACATTAATGGAAAAATCGAACAAAAATTAATTTTTATTCTTTTAACGTTATTAATCCAACATGATTCATTCGACGCTGAATGAATAATTCATGATATTACTAAATTATTGTTTTATTGGCATAACTAAGTCTCCAGTACAGTAATTTTGGTGTCGACTCGTACTATCAGAGACTATTCCATTATTAAAGGATAGTTATTTAGATTTTAAAATAGACTAGACTCCTCCATTAGACCAGATCCTGTCTACGATATTTCCCACCGGTTTTTAACTCCTGTCATTCAAGATTGATATGGGAACCCAAACCTAACTATGATAATGACTGAAGTAAGCCGGGTTTCCGTAAACTCAGTTCTGTATTGACGTTGGCTGCTAAATTCTAGGCGACATATTTGTATATTATATAAATCATTGAAGCCATGGAACAAACATCACCTTTTATATATTTGATAGGTTATTTTGAAAGTGATATTAATCAAAATTAATTAGATTTATTTTAAGATGGGCGTGGCAATAACTCGTTAATGAATTGTGATGCCAATTCAAGACCGACATGACTTCAAATTTTTACAGTAAATTTAAACACATGATATGGGAACCATTCCTGTTCCAAATGCAACCTACTCCTTTCAGTCATTTCATTTCCCCACACTACCATTTCCAGTCAAGTTAGGTGTTCCCAACTGTTAAAACTGAATACTATATATTATCCCTCCGCGTAACTGCCATTATATCTTACCACGGACAATTACGTGTTCCGAATTGTTAAAACTGAACACTATGTAGTATCCCTCCGCGTAACTGCCATCATGCCCTATATCACGGACATTTTTGTTTTAAAAAAACCCATTAAAAAAAAACAAAAAACAAACGATAAACCAAAACAGATTAACTGTACAGTTTATTATGATAACTGACTGGACAGATTAACGTACGATATGTTGCAATTTTATCTTTAGATAGATTATTCTGAAAACTAGTAATAAAAACACGGTATCGAAAAGTTTATAGTCCACGATCAGGAAGTAGTTTGCCTTTCCTAACACGATTCAACTCACAAACTTATTAACTGACACCACGAGAAATCACGAGAAGAGAATTCTCATCTCCGGTCGATTTCCATAAAGAAAAAGCAAATGGTCGTTTATATGAAAAAGAGAAGAGAAAATGGGATAATATATAAACTCAATTGATACTTAGTTATCAATAAAAAGAAATAAAATTATCACGTACACTATTTTTCCATTACCGAACGTACAATAGAAGTATTTTTTATTGAAAAGATGCTGAGTTTTAAACCGAGCCAATTAAATTCATTGATATTGTCCAGTTCAGCAGACTGAAACCTTTTAAAGAGAACAACAAACCCAGCTCTATAACGTTATATATATATACTTTGTAAATTTACAAAAAAAATTCTTTTTTGTTCAGAAATATGAATTTACTTGCATGTAATTGACATTTCTTTATTTAGTATTTACATAATGTGTTGGGTTGTTATTGTTATTTTCAATTATTTAGTATTTACATAATGTGTTGTTATTGTTATTTTCAATTATTTTCATTGAAATACATTAGCTATGGTAGTCTTGAAGTTCAGCTTGTCATTGGTATGGTACGGGTGTCCTTGCAAGGAACGTTCGAATGATAAAAGAAAAACCGAATTCCTGTGTACACGTTGGAGTGCACGTAAAATTCGAAATAAGAATAGACCGTAACACCGCTACACAGGCACAATTTTCCTCGTCGCGCACTGCTTAACGTATGCCCACCTTCATTAGCCCAGTTGGTGCAGAAAAGTATGGCGTCAACGTCATTTTATTTCACCTTACCTTTTGAAGGTTCTATCTAATATTTTTTAACGTGAAATAGCCTTCTTATACGGTGTCGCTGGTAGCCGATACCACGAACAACGCAGTACCCAATAGGCCTAATTCTAATAATAATTTTAAAGGACGATGGCGGTGTCAGCCATTATTGCATATGTGGTAGAACTGGATAAAAATATTCGAAGTATAATTTTAACTCGGGGATCTTTGCTTCGGTAGATGAGTAACACAAGTAAAAGACAGATACATGACCAATACACTACTAAATCAATGGTTTACAAAAAGAATAAACCTCTGGATTGTTGAAGAGCCCAGCCCTCGGCTGTTATGAAAAAAGGTACCATATTAAAACGGAAAATCAGATACGTTACCACAAAAGATCCGTAAGCAAGAAGCATGGCAAAGCCTGGTAGTGAACCAAACCGAGGTATCCACTGATCCAATTTTGTCGTTGTCAATACAAACCATTCATAAAAGACATAAGACAGATCTATAACAGAGCAGTCAACGAAACGTATTCGCATCATTTTTTATGGATTTCTTAAAATGTTACAGATCTGTTCAGTGGTGATGTAGTTAAGTAGTTTTGATGTGAGGTGATATAAAAAACAGACTTGTTCCGTTCGTGACAGACTCAAGGGATAGCCAATTTGGCCACTACTTGATCATCCAACAAAAGGAGAAAAAACTTAACGGAAATAGGTTTGTTTTTATGTATTAAATCGTCTGACTTTTAACGAAAATATCATGGTAAATGGTCATAAATCCGTCAGTTGATGTTGATGCCCGGCGCCTTCTCCAAAATTGTCAACGAGATAGAATAGAAAGGAGCGTGTCGTTGTTTGTCGGCGGTACAACAACTGTCAACACAGGCGCCATCTTTCAGGTACACTACAATGATGAAAGAAGATAGAGTGAACACTTGAACGGTGTTTATGGTAATTAGCAATGACTACAAGATTAATTCGTCTCGCTTAATCAGACGACACGAGAATTGGTTGACATGACGACCAACATCTATAAACATTACAGAGTAAGAGATGTTGGTTATGGAGACACGTGTAACAGTTAAACCCGTAAGATGACTTGATTTGATTAATGTATAGACTCTCATATACGTAAAACGATCAAAAAACCTTTGATGTCCATCTTAATTTCATTAAAGTGATCATTTTGTGTGTAAGACTCGTATGCGATAGTCGTTTTTCTGAACCAAATTCTCCGAAAATCCAAATTCCAACCCTGGACAGCCAGTCACTAACGCTGGTTGCTTTTGGTTCCGACACCATCGTTATCTTTTACCCAGTAGTTTCCGTCTTCGATTGCCCCGAATTACATATTAAAGGGAAACACCACTGTCCTGGGTGATGTTCGTCGCACAGAAATAAAGATATTCACGCAAATCGTGGAAATATTCATACACAGCAACTATGTCTTGGGGGGAAAAACAAACCAGATAGCAGCCAATTCGAACGGAAAACTTGGATCTTAACGAAATTTGACAAGGATCCCTGCAAAAAATCTCGTATGTATCGTAACGAAGTAACTCCGGAAGTGGCGGAACACTGCATGAATATCGATAGGGTCGGTCCTCTCTTTCACACACCCCCGCCCCTCTTGCAGAAAACCACGTGAACGCCCACACTGATACAATTTTATCGCATTTAAAAGCCAATTGTGACATAATACATCCACACTGAAATATGGGCGTATAAAAATTACCACATTTGTGTCTCATAATGCCTGGAATATTGCGTTGATGAGATATTAAAACCGTTCAATCCCAGTCTCTATAAGAAAATTAAAAACATGTTTTCACAGTATTACAGTATTATTTTTCAATAATTCAGATTCAAGACATCGGTCCAGTTGGATATGTATATTGGTTGGGATCTTGCCCGAGATATGGTAGGCGTGCTCCTTCTGGGCCACCTGCTACCATTTTCTGTTGAGAAGAGCGCAACCAACAACTTATGTATTTAAACAATGATAATATTCTTCGGATTCTGTAAACTTGTTCGAAATATCGTAGCAGTATCTCATACGTGGTGACGGTTGTCGTGCATGACGACTTTTATGTGTTCTTTTAGGAACACCCAATAGCTTTGTTCATTTAATATTTCACATAGATTACAATTTTGTGGGTTTGAAAAATTAAGGTGTTTTTCGGGATTGCCCAGAAGAGCTTAATATTTTATTCTAGTACTAGAACCTAATAAAGGTCTCTTTTGATAGAGGCCCGTCTACTAACGATTACGGTGAAATATTGTACTGAGCATTCACCAGAAATGGTGGATGAAGGTGAACTGACCTAGGCCAGGTGATGACATATGGACGTATTGATGCAGCAGTAAAATTTGTGTCCATAAAGATAATCTGTAATGATTGAGGTAAGCAATCCCGCATCATACAATCTACAAGTAAAACTCCGACTGAAGCAAATTGTTGGGAAACAATATTGTCTAAAATAATATTGGCAGTTACAAATTATGACTAGATGAGAGAAATTGAACAAATAGAGTGAGAATTAGATGTGGTTATATACCGATGTTGTTACAGACCTTCCAGTGTAATCAATTTTGGTCAAGCTTGAAGGCTTTATTTCCACTATTCAATGATTAATGACAATGATTAAATGAATCAACTCTTGCCATGAAGTTCAACAAATAGCGTGCCTCTCGATTCTCAGATCAAATTTACATATTGTAGAATGTTGATATTTTGAAGAGTTATAGACCAGATAAATGAATAAGTTTCTGTACATATATTTGGTGTCTGGTTAGTAAATAGATGACGAAAATAGTATACAGACATACGATCAACAGGCCCAACATCAAGAATGGACCCTAATTAGAACTTTAACCTTCCAATTTTCCGCCTTTATTAGCCCGGATGGAGCAGAACAGTAGGACGTTCAATCCCATTTCGTTTATTTTCTATATTCTTACACATTATAATCTTATTCAATCAATCAGAAAGTCAACAAGTGTTAGAATATTTAATCATTAAATCAAACAATTAAAACCATTTAATTGAAATCTTTGAATTTTGTTGTACTTTAGTGCGGAGTAGATGTTGTATCAGGTTAAGTTATCATGAACACTATTTATAGACTCATTTCCTCCATATCGTGCTCATAATGTATACCGCCCACAACCCATTTTGCTATAATACAGAGAATGAGAAACCTTACAAAAATAATTATTTCTCATATCAGATATATCGAATTCTATCCGGTCTTTAACGATTTCTCTCAAAATTTCAATCTCATAGTTTTGGATATTTTTTCGGGCACATAACCAAAGTGATTGTTCCTTTTCGAGCTATTAGAATTGTGTAATTTGTGTTGCATCGGATTTATTGAATTAAAGTGTAAAACTAATTTGAGAAACAAGTTAAACGAGGTTGAGCTAATATCCTCCCGGTCATAAATTCTACATGAATTACTACCCATACGCGAAGTGATGTAATTTCATGGTAATAGCCATTTGCTTTACGACTTACCGTCTGACCTCTCGATCAATTTTTCTTACTAATCATATCTAATTTATATTTACGTTAGTATAATCTTTAACCCTGTATACTTTATTATTGACTTATTAATACTTTATTATAACTTTGACCAAGATGAAGCAATCCGCCTGGATAATCCGTTAATTGCTCGTTTTTCTCTCGAGCAGTTTGATTGTATCGTTCTCGTTTTGGCGTTATGCACAATTTCTTAAAATAAAATTAACGTCCCAGTCTCTTTAGAAGCCGATAAGTACCCCTTCGCCCCTTCTCGCTTCCCCGACACTATTCCCCCAATTTTTAAAATCGTATTAAAAACTTAATTTTAATTGCATTATGTCTATTCATATGGTCATTCAATTAGTATCTCAAGACATGTTAAAGAAAAGCTCGTCTTTGGCCTCTGGTGGTTATTAAGCTAATATTTGAGACCAAGTTCGGTTGATATTAATTATTGATATTGTTCTAGGTCAAACCCAGAGTGGCCCTTGAGGCAGTAAAAGAGTGGCCCTTTAGGCAGTAAAACAGAGGGTCGCTCTTATCTGGTGCCATGACTGGGATATTCCTGTGACTTATTCATTTTTTGCAGTGATTTAAGTGGATACACAGCTTACCTTCCAGCCAGACTCTATGCACGGCATGGTATAAGTGTGATTTGTAATTGCGGTAGCACCCTAAAAGTGTTAAAAGATGTGTAAGGTAGTCTTGCGAACAATTCATTCACGAAACGTATATTTACGTAGGCAAAGGCAGACGACACAAAATGTCTTATTGATTTGTGTTAGACATTCGTATAAATAACTAAGGTGTAAATATACACCATCTTTGGAGACTTTATGAATCAAACCTTTCAAGATTTTCACAGAACTACATTTACCAAAGTGTTGATTTGATTAGATGCATTACAGGGACTTTGAGATATATCCACATTACAAAGTTTCAACCTCTAGATTCAGCCAATATTGAGGGAGATACAAATTTCAATAGTATAGCACCAAAACAGAAAAAATGCCAAAGACCGTCTTCTATCACGTAAACAACGTATTAAACATTAAGTAGGTTTTCTTATCACATTTACAAATGACACCAACACCCTTTCTTACATGTACCAGAAACGCTCTGTTCCAGTAAGGTTAAAATGTCACTTTTGGAAGTATCCATTATGCCTATTGCTGCCATATTATGTTCTTAGAATAAAGTACATACGCTAGACATTTGACAGTTTTTTAAGTAAAAGAGGAAAAGATCGTGGAGGAGGAGAATGCTATTGGTGATGTTCACACTTCTGTCAGTTGTGATTTAAGTAGTGTATAAAATATCTGAATTAATCACAGTGACTCAGAACACGTCGGTATTAAATACACTTGTATAACACATCACCTAGTGGTGCATAATGAAAGGAATCCATACCATATTTCTATACACACTTTTAACATGCCAAAATCACCAAATGTCGAACAGACAGAATTTGGAAGCAGACAACAACAGGGTATGTAATATTTTGTCTGAAAACATGGCTCATTCTCCTTCAATTACCAGTTGATATAGAAGTTGGTAAGTTTGGTGTTGAATTTGTGTTGGTAATTTAAGGTTTTTTGTGTTATTAAGTTGATTTGTGTTGTAAGCTGTATAAAGTACACCTGGTAAAATTGCTCTTCCTTCCCCCACCTGGTCATTTTACTTGCCAACAGGTTAAGTAAAGACAGAAGGAAAATAAGTCTGTTTTTGTGAAAACTCGACAACTCTGACACGATTACAATTTATACAGCTGGCTTTACGGTGAAATAAATCTCATGCATATTCTACTGTTGTAATACAAGTTAGTTAACCGATAGAAATAGATGCAAATACGTATTCTAGCGAGTGTGGTATTTTTATCACGAGTTTACTTTCTAAACTTTTCATCTGCCGTTAAGGTAACATATCCATGAAAACAGGTTAAAACTGCAAACATCATCTGAAATTTAGATTTACACTGTAAAAACGTACCTGTAATATATCAGTATTTAAGCAATTTTCTCCAAGATGTTTTTGCTATTATATATTATATCTTCAGTTTGTCTATTTCAGGTAGACGGGACTATGGTGTGCAACAAGGGTCTATATTAGGGTCTAATAAATCAACATAATATAAAATAAAAGTAGGTCTAGTTTTGAAAAAGAAGAACGCAATGAAATAAATTTGGATTTAACGTCCTACTGCTCCTGTCCGACTGGAAAAAGAAGTCTGCAAGTGGACTTAATCTGCATCGATTGACTCGGTTTGAATGCTACAAACTATATTTTTAATTTCTTTTTACGAGTAAATGACTACATTTATCTGTTCTTGGGAGAAGTCAACATTCCTACAAAATGGTAATAAGAAAATATCTACTAACCCGTCGCCTTCTCACCACACAAAGTTGCAAAGATACCGCCCCGATAGGGCTGACAAGCCTGACCAAGTGGCATCCAACGTACTACCCAAGCAACGATCTATGAAATTAAGTGGGAGTAGAAAGAACTATATTCAGACAAATCTGATTACGCACCGTTCATAGATATCGGACATGTATTTTTGAAGACAAATTATAAAATATGTAAAAGCGTCAAAATTATCCTTTCCAGGGTGCACCCAAGGACCAATACACTTAATTTAAACACTTCAGAATAACACCACACAACCACCATTTCTACCAAATCAAATGGTTTAGGAAAACTAAAATGGGGCCGATCAGCTTCATTTGAACAAGTCTCGAAGGTAGTACCGGGCTGAATTCCATCAATTGATTCCAAGGTTAAAAGAAGTCAAAAATGTAAAAGAGATAAAGGGCAGACGGACTGACAAGGGACACTATGTTTATTGGACTCATGGTCCCATTGTCTAAAAATAACCACGGTGGTTGTCATTTTCAAGGCCGATTTACATATTATTGCACTCGTCTGGGAATAACTACTAAGACTAACTAAACAACAGTACAATAGTTGCACACTAAAATTGAGGTTGTAAAAGTTGTCAGCTAAATGAACCCACCAAAATACAAAATCCACAAGAACCACAGCACATGTAATCAAGGCCAAACAATACATGTATAATGCAAATGAAAAATCAAATTATTTTCACATACTTTATAGGAGCTAAATCTCCATTCTTTGGCACTTGGAATTGAATTACATTCAATCGTTTCTCTGTTTATTGTACTTTCTAATCAGTTATGTTCGACGAAATACGCCAAGAGTCCAAATGAATGGCAGCCTTTGGCGTCTGGTTATTCCAGTCCAAACTGGTAGTATTCTCCACTGTGGGGTATATCAAAACCTCGTTCACCGAGTCGCTTCATTAAAAATGGCGCTTGAAAATTTTTTAGCACGCGATTCGTGTGTCAATTTTAAAATGTTTTGTCTTAAATATTGGATATTTCACTGTAAGATAACAGCACCAATATTGATTTAAATTGACCAATAAGTCGTGTTTGCAATGTCGAAGACTGTGGGTGATATTGGGGTACAGATTTGACTACTTTAATATTGCTTTACAATACATGAAACTACGTAGTCTACATGCTGATATACCACCAAGACATATTAATACAATTCTTAAAATAAAGCATGCGTAATAAATCATTTTATACACGGCTATTGATAGTTAATCGCATATAAGACGCACCACTGTTAGTCAAAACACAGAAACAGCTTCATTTTATTGCCGTCTGATGCCAATAAAGTGGCGGGAAATTTCTCGCCCCTGGGCCAACTTTCTTATCATTGTCGCTCGATTTGCGCGCTTATTTTCCTTATTGATTTATTCAAGTTACGAGACCGGTACTTGTGGAGCTTTCAAAGAAAAGTTAGTCAAGGAGATCACTTATTACAAATTTCATTGCCCTCTTGCTCCTTTGGTAAATCATTTTAGCCAAGATCTAAGCGAGACTTATTCGATTTATTCTTCGACAATTTTTGTTAATTCTGTTTCCTCCCGTAGACATTTTGAAAAGCTCACGAGGTTATTGAATAACAGGCTAGATCTATTTATGTCGCCTCTCACATCTATTAGATTAAAATGGTAGTATAGATGAATTTTACAGAAATAACCCGCAGGAAATCTCATCGATACTTGAAATGTGAAAACTTCTCTATTTGCTGTACTTCTCCTATATAACGGCATAAAAATCTTGGTTAAGAAACGAGATATTTTTATAAGGAAACAAGAAGTGTACTAAACACACATCTTCAAATGCATAATGCTCCATATATAGAGAATAACTTAGTTAATACATCCATATCTGGCAATTTGAATTTTTTATTTAAAAGGAATGCCCAAATTGTATCAATTTTGAGGCCCGTACGAGTAGTCATCTTTTTAATTCGGCCTATCATACTAAACTGTTATTAAATTGTATAATAAAGGAAGAGAAAATTAAAATATATTTAGTAAATATACCGAATAAATGTCATAACAAACATATTTTGTTTTGCTGTCACTTATATTTTAGTAGAAAGATGAATCCAATAAAAAGGTGTCCTTACTGCACATTATCTCTCCCACTGCGGACCTTTAACTGCATACAACCTCTCACACACTCAGGACATTTCGGGGGATTGGGATGGCCTTGTGGTCTAGAGTGCCGCGCTTCGACCTCTGGCTGACCCGTCACCTCTGGCTTTCGACTGTGGTTTCGATCCCCGATGTGAGCGTTTGTGGCATGGGGATAGGGGCGCCTTCTCAACCTCGTGGGTTTCCTCCAGGCACTCCGGTTTCCTCCCACTGCTGTAGATCCCTACGCGCAAGCGAATTATTGAAATAAAAGTTGAACCATATGTTAGTCCCGAAATGACCTAGTTTGTGTCGAGTGGACGTTAAACCCCATTTTTCTCTCTCTCTCTCTCTCTCTCTCTCTCTCTCTCTCTCAAGACATTTCCCACCTCGTTCACACGGCACGTACCTCTCTCACACTACAACCGTCTCTCCCACTGCACAGCTTTCACACACTGCACACCCTTCTCACACTGCTGTAGATCGATGTCTGTAAAGGAATACTAAGCCCATTTTAAGAAATACCAATACCTAATTGGGATATGTTATTTGCTGCTTCCGCTTGTTTTTATTTGGCTCTAATACGCTTCAGTACATACTATACTCACACTGCATAACTTCAGGGGGAAGGGTGTCTGTCCCCAACACCCTCATTAATAATAATTAATATATATTTCAGCAACTCTTTATTTCTTTAACCCCTCTCTCCAAATTACACACGCTTACTTTACAACGGCTTGTTACAACACGGAGCACCATGGCATCATTCTTTATTTACGTCAAGTTTCTCAGTTAGCTTTGAAGTAAGTAAGCTATAATTTATATTGAAACAAGTCTGTCTCATCTCAGACGAAAGAGAAGGAACAATTTTTAAATTAATTACATTTTAGTCGTGAAAACTCTTCAGTCCCACATCCTGGTCTTATATCAAATGGATCCTTTTGTTATTTTACAGTTGTAACTGGACTAAACGGGGCACACACGAGTGCTCTGACACACAATCCCGTTCTAGATAGAATATAGGTCTATAATCAAATAACCTGGAATGGAAAGAACCCAATACTATAATACCATGTCTAACGTAATATAACCTAGACAACTATTAAATAACTTCAACAAAACAAATTTGAATTCTTGTTGACGTAGACGAAATCGTCTTAAGAAATACGATAATTTTAATGGTGATGATCTTCCTTGTTGGTAGAAGGATCAATTCCAGGTTTGGTACGATATTTGATACGATTTCAACATTGTTACAACTAGTAATCTGTTGTCTTACATATCTTTCTAATTACAACTGAATCTGACCAAATAACAACCTATCCAACCGGAGTACTGTTGAGTCAGGAGACCCAAAAGATCTTAAAGGAGTACACCATACGGTGTGCTATCAGGGAAATTTAGCCTGAACAGCGATGCTACGGCCTACTCTTATTTCGAATTCCAACGGGCAAGGGTTCTTTTACGTGCACACAAATGTGTACATGGTTTCCGTTCTACCCGAACTAATGGACACTGTTTTTGTCGTCCCAACCCCTCCATCGTACACGACTGACGAGGGGGAAAACTACGCCGGAACTTTCTCGGCCAATACCGCGATCGAACCGGAACCTTTTCTATAGCACACATACACTTGTTACTATAAATTCTACTAACAGTGCCATCGATTAGACATATGATAAACTGAACTTAGCGTCCACTCTACCAAAACTAGGTCATTTTGCGACTAACATACGGTATAATTTTATTTCAATAATGTCCTTGCAGTAGATCAGGTGACCCGTAGAAAACCCAAGACAATGGCAAGGCGACCATATTCCTTGTCTTGTATAAGCTTGTGATCGAAACCACGCCACTTGATCCAATGATAGACCTTATGATCCACAGCGCACGATGTTACAACACCCAACCACCCACCCTTCCCATCCTCGCTTAATTTAATTATATTTATTGGTGAAATCTAAAACTAACTCAATTAATGCACGGGCCAACATATTATCAATACTATCATAGTGTGCTGATTCAAATAACCAGTCTATTCAGACCTTTCCATACAATAGTAGCTTAAAATGTTGCTTATGTAATATCTAGCTGTAAAATATAAGAGAGCAAGATGGCGTTCAAAATATAAAAAAGTTCACGTCATAAACAGACATAGTTGTGAAATTGGACGTAGCTTATGACGTGAGTAAAAACATCACGTATATTACCGACTTGTCTACTCGACAAAAGATCCAATTACTGTCCAACTAATATAAAGTAATTGGTTCTAATAAAGTTTAACAGTAAAGATATACATATCAAAGAAAGTCTTGGCGCTGCATTTAGTTCCATCGATCGACTTTTATTGACATTGATAAAATCTATAGCAATCTTCTAGGTCCAGGATTAAATGACGACTCATTCACCAAATTATTTCCAATACGACAACATCTTTTTCTCTACCCCAATGTTTGATTTAATCCTTCAAATCTGCTACAAAATAAATTCCAGTCATCTTTGAAGAAGGGTGATTTCGAGGATAAGTCTTTTTATACATGCTTATGATGAGAGAAGCAAGTCAAACGATAGTTTACTTTACAGTATCGAACGCCGCTCGAGAAACTGTAGGAGGCACACACACTCGATGACGGCGCGACCAGAAACTGTTGATACAGCAGTGGTGATGTAGAAGCAACAATTGGTTTCGTGACTAACGGTAAGACAGCTATAGCATACATGCAACCTGAATTAAGACTTTTATTGAACGCCACAAGTTAACTAGATCAGAGCAATATTTGCTCGAGTTGGAAACTTTTCGACCTAATCGTGAGAATTACTAACATGAGCCAGATGTCAATCTACGACTTGATGAACAATTAATGAACACTACGTAGGTCTTGATAACCTATAAAACAAAATATACATTCAGTAATAGAGTTTGATCATTCAAACATAACCCGTAAACCCAAATCGTCGGACATTGCATCTGATCATCTGTAAAAGTATCCTTACACATCAGCTGTTATCCTTGATATGTCCCTTATTAACCCTCGCCATCCTTTTTCCCTCATCAGTTGTCTTTTTATCCTTCATTACCATCTGTTCATAATGACAATCTGCTGTTCCTCAATGACCAGCAGCTGTTAATCTCCAATGGTCGTCTTTGAACTTCATAATCAGTCGCAAATGATCATCAGACTTTGGTCGTCTTTAATCTTCATTATCAGTCGCAAATCATCATCAAACGTTGATTGACGTTCATTTTCAGATGGCAACCTTGACCACCAGTTAACCATTTACATTTGATCATCAGAAATATTCCCTCGATCATCAAATTCAATTGATTGTCAGTTTTCGACTCCTCACTGTGTGGTCTCTTTATCATTTGCAGCCCCATCCGCAACAGCCAACCTTGATCGCTAGCACTCGACCGACCCATTGCGAGCATTTTGACAGGAATGTTGATTTCTATCAGACCACCGATCATAGACGTGATCATCTGAAGGCTATTCCGGTCAATAAGTTTGTGAGTTTCTATCTGAATAACCAAATTTAATTGCATGTTGTTATAAGATTGTAAGTTTTTAAGAATGTCTGAATGACAGTTGTGTATATTAATGTTTGTTATCCCATGCGATTTTGAAATACGAAATAAATGTATTATAAACGTTGTATTAAATGAAATATTTCAAGATGTTTTTGGTGGATTGTATTCAACTCAATTCCATAGAAAACCGATCTGTAAAGACAGCAGTGATGTTTTGCTCAATTTTATAATTTGATTTATACAATACGAATTACCCTTCAGAAATGTTTTATCAAATGTTTGAATAACTTGATAGTCGATCAAGGAAATGTAAAAAAAAGTATTAGAGCTGAAATATCGAAATACCATGGTAAAAAAATAGCCATGTTTCTAGCTCTTGCGGCAATCTTCAAAATATCATAATAATTATATCATTTAATTTTTTTCTGGAGAATAAATAGCTATTTTTTATGTTTTGAGGGGGTGTTTTTAGCATTTAAAGAGAATTTACAAGACGAAGACCTGTTAGAATGAACAACTTGACAATTCATTCAATACCATCAACAAACCATCTACTTCAATAGCTAATTAAATTCCCTGTAGGCAAGGGAGATAATCAATATTCTTCTATTGACACTTTTATTCGCCAGTGTGTACACATAACCGTGATTTTCCGGCATTTCTCCTTCAAACCATTGATCTGCGGTAGACTGTAGTGGCCAGTCTTCACATAATTTGTATCTCCCGGTTGGTAGTAGATGTCCAATTAAGTCATGTGTTCTATGTAGACCAAACTGACCACAGAATATATTATTGTGTCTACATACGTCTTTACCTCCTAAAGATATCTGACCATGATGCTGTTATCTTATGTAAATATCATACGGCGAAGATGCTCTTTAATAGAAGAAGCCGATTTAATGCCCGATTCCACGGTAGAATTATATCGTTATGGTATATTATAGTGCTAAGAGATGAATGTTCAATTTCGCAGGACTGCTTGTTGCTCTCATTTGGCGGAATGCTTGGCAGATCTCACCTTTTCTTTCTTACTGGTGCCGCTCTGTGATACTTAGGAGCTAAGAACAAATAGTATGCTATCCTTTCCTCAATGGAAATTTCTGGCTGGAACACGCACAAAGTACAAATCAACGGGGAATACCCTCTTTATCACTTGGGTGTTCTTTAAGTAGTTGCAAGAATTCGGGCTCAGAATCACTAAATATGTTTATAGCACAACTATGCACAAGAAAGACGTTTATTTTTAAAGGAATTAAAACGAGACCTGAATTGAACCCAGAAAAATCAAGATAAATGGTCATAGTTCTGAGTGCCGACGGGCATAAACGAGACAATTCAATATTAACATACCACTTACAACGACCCGGACGTGAATATTTCACAGCCTTCCGGTGATAGCAAGGGACGCCTGTGGGTAAAATGATGAGGAGGTGACTGATACTTCAAAGAACACTATCAATCCGGCCAATATCCCAAATATTGATAATTCATTCATCATTGTTCAATTAAAGTCAGATTATGAGAAGCAATTACGAACAGCAATAACTTACTGAAAGACAAGAAAAAACAGTAGCGAATAGATAAATATTTACATTCCAATCAAACAACGGATATTGTATTAAAAAATATATCCGTAGGAACTATTCTCAAAATGGTTTTTATTTGATAATATATCAAGTAAGACAAGTTACAAAGCTAATTTATCAAAAATGTCAATTCTTAGAGAAAACTGCTAAATTATTGACAAGTTTCATGCTAATGTGCTTTGCTCTTGTCTATTGTAGTACTGCCCAAAAAAAAGAAGTTATGATAAATTAACTTATTGATTGGAATAGCTAATCGAGTTAAGGACGGTCGTGGTCATATGCTTTAAGGTTCACAGATATTGTTGATAGTGACAGCAAGTAGGTGTCATCTAGGTTGTTTCCTGACGTGACCCTTCCACGGAAGTAAACCTTTCACACCTTTTTCCTCATCACACCATCAAGAGTTCAACAACACTCTAATTTCTCGAACAAAGTACAACTTACCACAAATAGCCGCTTTAAAGTAGCAACAAATATATTATTTATAAACTCAGCTTTTAATAGTTTTCTGGTGGTGCTGGCAAAATTTAACCAAGAATAGCAATTAATTACTCGGCTGTAATTAATTTTAAAAACATGGGAAAGAAAAAACATCAATCAAATTCGTCTCGAAATCTTATCCAGAAATGTGATTTCTGTATGACAATTAAACTCGCTGTAATAATACACGTTTTCCCAATGAGTTCTGTTGATTTATATAGTATCTTGCTTAAGTTGTAATCTGGAAAGAAACAACTAAATCGGATTCAAAAGGAAAAACTGGACAGCAGAATTACATTTTGTCATGCAAGCTTGGTGTTCTTGTGCCCCCTTCTGGATACGAAACAGATTAGATAACCCAATGATATCCGACTGCCTGAGAAAGTGTCTAGAGTTTATCAGGAGGCTACTTTTCTTTAATTTCAAAATGATGAACGATTGTCTGATGATCGGTTATACCTCGGTCGTTTTACATGTTAAAGTGTGAAATTAGGTAAACGAGTGTGTATTGATTAAGACTGGCTGTAGCTGTACACGACTAACGACCAAGCTGTAATCTATATATTTTTTCTCATCGATTTTTTTAAAACCTGATTTATGAGATCACTGGGTTAGGACTAGGAAAGTTGGATGAAAATCCACCGTTGTCACGGAATTGACCATAAATATGGAAGTAATTCCAAAGCTTGAAAGCAGATGTCGTGGCCCAACGGCATAAATTTTCTGGCATTAACTTCAGTGGAAAAATATATTGAAAGATTACCACGGTACTGCTGATTGCGTATAATATATTGTTGATTAAAAAACTATTGCGTACATGTACAGAGTGTGGAATTCGTCATGCTGAACTAGTGCCTATGTCGAAAGGTCCCGTAAGATGATATTTGATTGGTGTATGGTTGTATGACTACCAATAAGATTAAACGATACTTTTCTTACTTATAGGCCATGCACGTTTAGGTTTATGCCAACCGACGATTAAATATGATGTGTCCGAATTTGCCGTCAACGTTTAAAACCATATAAATGATAGTTCGATTGTTTGACATTTGGTTTAATAGATTTGTGGAACTTGGACTAAAATAAATGCTGACAGTGGATACTGAACGCGTCGTCTCTGTTACAGTCACATATAGATTCGTATAAAGGTCAATCCCTAATGTCTGGCTCAATAGGCAAACATATCCACAATAGGCAAACATATAACAAAATAGTCATTGGTATCTGGTCTGACTGCATGTCTTTTGATGAATCAGCACTTCAAATCAATGGATGGCAAAATTCCGTGTTTCCACAAACACACAAGATTCGAAAGCCAATGAGTCAATTAGTGTGTACAGAGTGTGACGAAATAACCTATATAACCCCGAACAAAGGTACCAGGTTCTATATTATTATCGGGGGGGGGGGCGGAGGTCGAGAAATTTTGCAAAATAGAAATCATTTTGGTGCATTCTGACATATCCTCCAGGCCCTTCGAGGCCGGTTTAATCTGGGGGCCGGGGTCTAATTCAATACTCGTCTGGAGCCTGAATGCGAAACAAATCACTTGTACGTATCGGGAGCTCAATCAAATAATAATTAATGGAATATGGTGCAGTAGGCCTATTGTGCAAGCAGCACGCATAACCCCGGAAATTTGTACAGCAAAGAATTGTTCGCCCCGCCAAGCCAGATCACACTGGGCGGCCTAGCCATCTCTTTCCTGAATAGCTTATTAGTAGGTTTTCAGAAAAGGTGATTTCTTGATTAATGATTTTACATGCAATTGCAATGACTGCACTCTCATTCAGTGGTGGATTGACTTGGGCTCGGGGGCCCTTCCCCTTGACCAGAGGGGCCCTTTTGTCTGCCTTTTTAATTTTTCTCATCGGTTTTAGCATTTTTCTCCCGTTTTATTTTTTGATTTTGCAACTTCTTTGATTTTTTTCGCGAAACTCTGCTAGAACAGAATTGAGAAGCACTGCACTGACACGTTTACCAGGACACGTGTCAGTGCAGTGCTTCTCAATTCTGTTCCAGTAAAGTTTCGTTTCGTTTATCTTAATGTCATTGGCCACTGCAGTTTGTTCTCCAACAGATTCCATACATTCATCAGACCGGTAGTATGGCCACGAGGCGTCGCAGAAAACCCTTGACGTCAACGCTATGGCCAATTTATAACCTTATTAGCTTGTGTAAAAAAATTTCGAAATATATTAGGTTTTTTTTCTGTTTGTAAAATGGTGCAAAGGCAATTTAAAGAAGAACTGTCATTCTGGTAACAATAGATGTACGCAATCTGGTGTTTCTATTGAATTACAGGTTCTATTGTTAGTTTGTGTTGAAGCCACTAGCGCTAGCTTTTAGAAGCCAGTATACACAGTGGTTCGCCATTCTTATAGATTGAATTCAGGAAACCAATCTTATAAGAAAATCTTATTCAATTAGTCGTCCTCATCAGATAGGCAGACGAACTGCGATTCACTTTTTATAATGGCGGCGAAGACAAGCCAAATCTAATGACGTATGCATCATTCTTGGTATTTGTACACCTAATTTCCGAAATATTTATTTTTGTCGGGATATACAGTCGCCCACAATGGATTACGTATCGTTTTACTTATGTTCGTGTTTACACATGTTACCAATATTAGACCATAACAAAATCATACATTGTATATTGTAGAATGCTGGGGATTACAAAAAAACATGTTTTCTGTTAAGTCAAAAGATGTGCCCTTTTCCCTTCTCTTGTTAATATGATACAAGAGTTGTGATCAAGTCCAGATTACCAGAGGTAGTAATTAACATCAAACTGATTCTTCTCTCAATGCGTTAAGCAACAAACGTGGATATCTCCTTGTCCGCCCTTTCTTGGTGGAACTGGTACCCCATACACTGAAATCGTAAAATACTTCAGTGGTATAAAATATGATTTAACGTGTCCATCGTATCGAGACTAAATGGAAAATTTCATAACCGCGTGCATGGGGAAGGAGTGGGTGAATTCCAACTTCCAAACTTCAGTGTTATGAAATATGATTTTTATTGGGTGTCGTTTATTTTGAGACTAACAAATGGTAAATTTCACACCCACGTGCATGGGGAAGGGATGGGTGAATTCCAGTTGCCAAAGGTTATTTACGTGTTATTGTGTCCACGGACAGCCCCCGGTAGAGCAACTAGCAAGGGTGGAGTGGGTCATTTGCAAGGGAACTGAACGTGTAAGCAGAATGCCATAGTTTGGACTGGTGGAATCCTAATGTTAAGTTGAGAATTGTCAGTGTATATTGAATTCTCCCAGACTGCACACCTAACCATTAGAGAAAATAATAAAGCACCACACATTTATAAGCTACGAAAGGCAGCACGACAGAGGGGGTTATAAATTTATTGAAATGAACGGTCAGAATCTGACCATGGCGTTGGCCAAACCCATAAATCAAGTGCATCTCGTTTGTTCATCAGATTTCTAGATTTAACTGGCATGTTATCGCGTTACACCATGCGATCAGCGATTCTGTATTTATGTGATTGTCTGAAATAGAAGTCTCGGTTCAAAGCCACAATTCTATCAGTGTAATTTTCTCTAGGGGTTTTATGGGCGCTTCGTCTTTGTATTAAATTGTATAAACCACTGAGCTCCCATTCCAATAATTCTTTCTATGTTATTGAGTAAAATGCATGATTGAAACTATACTCGGTGCTTTGTTTGATAAAGATGGGGGAAACGTTTTTTTATTTGATATAATATAGTATATCTAGCGTTATATTGTTAAGACGTTAGGATTTATTTATGTCAATAAAACAGTTGCTTTTAAAGAGAGAACATTATTAAGACCACCAACACGGGTTGGCTTTACAATTTGCTGCTCAAATACACTGGAGCTGAATGACATCAATACGCAATAGGCCTCCGGGTTCCTGGATCTGCGACTTCACCACCGTGCCCTGGAGCATGCATCCCTACAAATCGCTGTCTTTCTAGATTTTGTGTAAACCGGAAATGGTAATTGTAAAACAGATTCATAGGATATCTTTTATAACTGTCAATTGAACAGAAGACTTTAGGATTAAAACGTGTTTAATTATGTCATATAGTCTACTTTTTCACAAAGAGCTTCTGGCAAACTTTCCATATATTAAGCTTTAAAAGAGATTCAGTACAATTTAAATCCTATTAGAATGTGAATTGTAAAAATACATCTTTATTTCGCTCTTGTCTGCTGTTTGTTTACAGTCCGATTGTTTTATACACGTTCACACGGGCAGTTTTTAAAAACCTATTCATATTGCATTTGATAGTGATCGCCTTGATTCAATTATATATAGCTAAACAAGGGTAGTTTTATATAATATGTTAAAGCCCCAATAACACTCTTGTTGTAACTGAATAATATGTCCCAATCTTCATTCTGGTCAACAAATCTTATTATTTTAGAATATTCCAATTAAATGATGATATAAATTTCATCTTAACACACCTATTTTAAAAAATTGGAAAAATTCAACCAATTGATTTGAAAAGTCTAACGTAAACCTTTTCAAATGTGACTTGGATTTTAAAATATTTTCGAACCCTATGGACAAGTAAAATAGGTTGTAATGGATAATTTACACAACAGGTAGGACACTTAAACATCTAGTACTTAGAATAAGCCTATTATTTATTTTCTGGAGCTACCAAGCCAGCAAGAATGTTATTGTCCCTTTAATAGATTCACTACAGATATTTTGTTTGGCATGTAATTGTGCAATTTTTTAGTTAGCGCGTAGGCGAAATGTAGGCTCAAACAGGAAGTACAAGTGTATTTCCGAGTTACTACGAGATAGATTTGGTAAAATAGATACCACGAGATAAATTTGGTAAAACGTATCTGTTGATTACAACACACATAATGAATTATATGTAAAAAGTGAATTTCGTCTCAAAATATAATTATATCAAAATATTTGACATTCCGGTAATTATTATATCTATTCCGAAGTAGAACAACATCCTAATGAACATTCATGATCTTTAAGACTTACCCTATTTCTTAAATAAGGATTTTTTCGAGCAATATTGTATAAAGAAATTAAATATGAAATGAAATGAAATGGGGTTTAACGTCCTACTCTTCTGCACTTACCTCGGCTAATGGAGGACGGGCATACGCCACACAGTGTGCTATGATGGAAATTATGCCCCGGCAGTGGCGCTACGGCCTACTCTTGTATATATCGAATTCCAACTGCCAAGGGATCTTTTACGCGCACGCCAATGTGTACATCAGACCTCGGTTTTGAGTCCCATCCGAACCACTAGACAGCTGTCCTTGTCAGGCATTCCATTCTGCATCACTGACAAGGAGAAACCACACCCGTAAATGGAGATGAACTTTCTCGGCCAATGCAGGGATGGAACATCCGACCACCAGGCTAGCGAAAATTGAATATGGCAGGTAAATTTGGAGTTTTATTCGAAAACTAGAGGCCACTGCAATAGATCACAGTTTACAATATTAGTTATTAGTGCTAGTAAAACGAAATGCGAGAAATCAGCTTGTCTTTAATCTGAAAAGTTACAATGTTTATAATAGTGTTAATAAACGTGACAATGATTATGAAAGTTTTCATAAAAGGTGACAATGATTATATATAATTAAATCATCAAAATCAGCTATTGTTTTTGACGAAACGTCAAAAAGGGGTTAAGTTTTAATTTCAGATCATTATACGGAAAAGAGATCCTGCTAAAATATGCGGGTTCCTCGTCTAGTATCGTCAATTAATAAATTCAATTATTAATGTTCCTATTATAGTACAACATTACCAATTACTGGGGAAAAGATGGAGCTCTTTGTCTCGTGAATGACGCCAAGAAACTTTTGAAATATGAAAATGATAGGGTCTCTTAGGAAATGTTTCGGTTCGATTATCATTAAAGTTTGGGATCGAGACTGAGAGGAAAATGGGCGGACGGCTTGTAACGATTCATATAATTTGCCGTGATTTGATTTTAAGGTTTTGACATATCGACAACTTGTTGCACTAACGCTCGAGGGCAACATGACGTAATCCATCTGGATAACAGTGTCCATTATGTAGAACGGTACTTAGGTTAAAGTTAATATAAATATTTGATGATATGTGATTAGGATATGGCGGTGATAGTCGTCTGTCGGATTCATCACTGTCAATAAACAATGTATTATGAAGTAATCTGCACGGTCAATTTCTGTAACATCATGACATGACACAAACAATGTCTGCTAGAATGACACGTTTCATTTTAATCTTAACAAACAATACACACGTCAGTGATATGGCCCCTTTAATATACAATTAAATCAAATTTACTAATCTTTCAATATAACCCAGTGGATTACATTGATGAATGATGGCTCATGGATCATGGGCCTTACTACTCCTGGACTCGAGATTTGGAGATTTTCAAATTTACTTTCGGTTCGGAGACTGGTGTCTCTTAAACCTCCGCTATAATCCGATGCTGGGGGATTGCAGTTGGAGATATTACTGACAATTTTGAAAAAGAATTATCTTAAGGAAATTATGTTTCGAATTTGTTACTTTCATACTTTTAACATACATAATTTGATTTATCATTTCCAAAATAATTATACCATAATGATATATTTGATTTTTATGTTATAAATTAATATTATCAAGATAAATGCATTATTTGATGTAGAGAGAATGAGCGAATGTCGTGTCATACTGTAGTACTTAACAGATACCATCACTAAATGATATAACTGATCACAAAATATACCCTGATGATATAATAAACAATATGAATGCTTGCCCCCGGGCTCACGTTGAGAACATATGCAAATCAGTTGCCATGTAAAAAGAGGCCAGGGGCTATCTTACAACTGTGATTTGTATATTTTTGTTTATATTGCCCTCGCATCTGTTTGCCGTTGTTTTCAGATCAAGGGCTCTTGGCTTCACTCTAAATATTTTCTTAGAGTTCACTTCTGCTACGACACGGGTATGGAAGTCATTATTCTATGATATCCCGTCGGCAATAAAATATTCAAATATATATAAAAACCCAGTAGCATTATTACAGAACATATAATATGCACATTTTGTTCCATGCCAATCCTTGATGCGTTTTAGTTTATAATATCAGGCATATAACATAAAACAGATTTTGAAGGAGAATAAAAAAAAGCCAAGAAACATGATATAAGAATACGTTAGAAACAAAATAAAATTCAGAACACACATGGTACCTTCAAAACAATACAATACCTAAATTTAGTGTTTTTAAATATTATATTTGAATATATGTACGACATTTAAGATGATCTTTTTAATGATTTTAGTTTAATCCATCCTTATTTTATATCGTATCGGTATTGGGTGTTGAGAAAACCGGGGGCCTATTTCACGAAATTTTAACTAAGATAAGATCTCAATTTTAGTAATTTGATTGGATAATATTAGATTGATTTTAGTGCGTAGCCAATCAAAATTGAAGTATCTACTAAAATTGGATTTTATCTTAAGTTAAAATTTCGTGAAACAGGGCCCAGGGTGGTATGTAGGATTTTAAAAGTGGGGGTGCAGCAGATTGATGGGGCGCCAATATAATGTCCAAGTTACTGACGGGGACTGCCGCAATCAAAGTCCTAGCAAGTAATCCCGTAGAGGCGCCAATTCTCGGGTCGCCTTATTTTTCTGCGGATGCAATGTACCCCCTGCACCCCCGCTAAATACGGCCCTGGAGAAAACCCATCGTTGACTGGACACTGGTTTGCTAAACTCTTTAAAACCACTATAAAATGTGTACCTAAAACATCTGGCAGGTTTATCCAAAATTGTTCACATAATCTTATTTGACTTTCTGAAATTGAATGATGTAGTCAAAACGGATATTAATTTTTTACTGATCAGTGACGATAGCCAGTCAAATTGACACTGACAGTACCTATGGGGTTATTTGCAAAATTGGAGTTAAATTGACATTTTTGTATGAAAGTGCTGTTGGCAAAATTATCAAGTAGTACGTATAAATGCTTTCACAATATTCTTCTGTTCTTGTGCTCCGGGCCCTGTTTCTCGAAATCTTAACTAAAGATAAAATCCAAATTTTAGTAGATAATTCAATTTTGATTGGCTAAGCACTAAAATCAATCTAATATTATCCAATCAAATTACTAAAATTTGGATTTCATTTTAGTTAAAATTTCGCGAAACAGCCCCCGGATTTGTTTTTATTTAAATTTATGAATGAAACAATTTTACGTTTGTGAAATGTCATGAGCTCATAATGATAAATGAGAGATGGATCTGCCTGTCACCTGACATCTTAAGTCAATCGCTGAGTACAAATATTTAGCTGTTCATCATTTGTTTTTAATCTGTTTATGTTTTAAATAAGCCAGGTCCGATCTAGGTGCAGGCCCCGGGGTTAAAGTGTGGGGTCAACGTCTGTAGGGAATTAATAATATAATGATGTTGGCAAACATTGGGTAATAAGTTGATGTAACATGGTGCCATGATTTGATCTGGTTGACTTGTTGAAGAAATACCCGAGGTTATTATAATGAACAAACAACCGTTATTTAATTTCGATAAAGTCTGATATTAATTAGATAAAATTTAAAGCCTCGTTAACCATAACGCGTTAATAAACGTCACTTATTTAATACTATAACCTGATTGTGGTGTTTACTAAGTTTTAATGAATATGACGTCATCACTTTAAGATAATTTTTTTTTATCTATTATGATTTTAAAGATGGCAGGTTTTCGAGATTGCAAACACAACTTTTAGACTGCAATAACCAGGCGCCATTCAATTAAATATTTGGACTCTTCGCGTATTTCGCCAAACATAACGGATTAGAAATTACAGTAAAAACAGAAATCACTGAATGTAAATCAGTTTATATATACATTCATATTACATTAATATATGCTTTGCGAAACATTTGTGTCAATTTCTAAGTCCCAAAGAATAAAGATTTCGCTCCTTTAAATCAAAATGTTTTGTTATTGTAAAATCAAGCCAAGAATGTAGGCTACCCACCTTCATTTAAGTATGATTAAAAGCGGAATTTTAACAGTTATATTTCAATTAATATTCTGTAAAAATATTGCTGATATTTAACTCAAATAAGAGCTAAATTATTGTTTGGGCAGACCGCAGACCCTTGTTCAACATTCCAAGTGTTTATTATTGTTTTCTAGTTCACAATTATTTGTAATTTACTCCTTCTGAATTTACCTTTCATAAAACCCTTGTTTAGACCTATAATTCAGCTAAATGTTTGTAACACTTTAAGAGCAAATTATTGACATATTATATTTCCGCTCCCTTTCATTTCTTTTTGTAGGTATACTCTTCTGTACCTTTAGCTGATTAGTACCATGAGTTCCAGCGAATTTCGAATGGTGGTTGCTCTTTCTAATCGAGTGGGGTGACCGAATGGTTAGCGCGTGCGCGTTGCGTCAGAAGTTCTGTCATTGAGTCAAATGGCGTGGTTTCGAATCTTCGCTTGTTCGTTACAAGGAGTAGCGTTGCATTCCAAGTTTTTTCCGGGTACTCCCACTGCTTTAGACCCCTACGCGGAAACGTTTGAACAAAATAATATCAAAACCATATGTTAGTCCCGAAATGACCTAGTTTGTGTAGATTGAACGCCCGCTAGATTGCTACGATAATAAACAATCTATGCTACATCTTCCAACACCCATAACGGCGATCAGAATAAAGTAATTTGAATGAATTTTCAATATAGTGTATGCATATTTTATGATCTATTTTGAACTATTATAGCAAGAATGACCATCTTACACAACGCATTTTCAAAAGAAGCCATATTTTCTATAGGCTAAGTGACCTGTTAGATAATACATTGAGTGTACCTTACATTTGCAATCAATAAATCAATAGCAACAATTAATTAATCAAACACCACAACTGCTATATTTTGAAATTTGATCAAGTTAATTCAATCTTCGGTTGACTCTGCCTTATAAGGTTACAGAGTTTCTTGTAGGCTACCAGCTAACATAACTTTATAAGAATCGACCAAAGAAGTAAAACAAAACATGTCTGCTTTTACTGACAAAATCACCGATCGACATGACGTTGGCTAAATTGCTTTTATCTACGAAAATTTCACCATATTAGCTTTTTCTCAATTGCTTATGCCTGTGGGCTGAACTCTTCATTTCTAAAATTGTTCTTGACATGCAAGAAACACTTCTTGTTCTTTGATACTGTGACTGTTGTGTTAATTTGCCTGCAGATATGTTTAGATTTTAAAATAAACGCAACCTTAACCCACAGTATTCTATACATTATTGAAAATACATGTATTATCTTCATGCCATGAGCACCAACAAAATAGAAATTGAATGTTACCGTTGTGAGGGATGAGTCTTGTGCTCGTCTGTTTCCTCTTCGTTCAATGCTGGTGGGATTCTTTTGGTGGCTGTTAGCGATCATTCTATCATAGATTCTTGCCATGGCATTTTAGGCATAAATCATGTAGGCCTACTGTAAATTATTGAAGGACACTGTACTAGTACTTTATAAATTTACCCGGATGCGTATTTAATCCTTATAACTATACTAGGGCGCATTGATTAAACTGTATTTTCCTCGAAATTCTTTATAGAGAAGATTTGTAAAGGTAAGATGGGATTGAATAGCCACTAAACGCAAATATATTGACGTTCGATTAGGAAATATACCAGGATATTGAATCCCCTTGTCTGTGGAGTAGGAGGGAGGATTTGCATCACGGTAGCATCTAGTCGTTCGGTTGGGACTAACATTTCCATGTACACTCTCTTGATTACAAAAAAACCCAACCCCCCCCCCCAAAAAAAAAACCTAAACACTTGGCAGTTAAAATTCTCTCAAGACACACGGCATGACGTATGCCAATCTTACTAGCCCGACTGGACGACTCAAGAGTCTGTTCCAGTTCGGGTTGTGTTACTTTTTAGACCAGGCCCCGATCCAGGATTTTGTCGAGGGTGGGGGGGGCATACATTGGAGCAAAGCGTATTATGTCGCAACCTTGGATTGCTTGGGCGGAGACAATGTGTAAATCATGTTTATATCATCTATTAAAGAGCAGATATGTGAACTACAACAGTAACAAAGCAAACGAAAGTGAAAATCAACTATGTCACTGGCGCTGACAGGGGAGGGGGGGTCACGACTCCCAAGGACCCCCCTCCCCTGGATCCGCGCCTATAGACCTCAGTAATTTCAGGACTTACAGTGGTAAATGTTACTTATTTCCACGCAATGTCTTTACCATTGTGACAATACCAGAGGACCAAAAGAAACCCCACAAATGAACGTGCTGTCGACTAAATGACGAATGTTCACGACTGCATTGCCCTTTAGGAGATACATGTAAGTTCTGCCACAGGTACAAAATACATAGAAAATAGTGCGCGACGTATGCACAATTTGACTACTTTCTATCAATAATGTCTACGTTTCTGCATATTTTCCAGGAAATTTGTGCTATGCCAATGTAGACGACCACCTTCAGCGCAAGCATGCAGTTTAGCATGGAGAATATGGAAAGCTGCATATATTATACTGAGATACAATGGAAATGCAACATTCTTTGACTGGAAGTGCTGGCAAATCGTAATTCAGCTGAAATGTGAATTTTGGAACGAATATCGCGGTCTTGAACATTTGCCGACACAAGAAACTCGTCTACAACCCACAGAGGCCGTAACCCCGTTTGTCCATCTCTAGTAGTCACACGCGCCATGCAAATGAGATGAAGTTTAACGTCTTATCCTTCTGCAGCTCCGGTTACAAAGAAAGTCTTATATTAAATTCCAACTGTTGGCAAGTGATCTTTTATGTGCGCTCGGTCCTGAAGATTTGCAAGGCAACGTCTTACTAACTTAGCCATCGTGGATCCCCAACACACGCCGTGCCCCCTCAAGAAAGAGAGAAATCACTTGATAAACGCATGCTGCTACCAGTGACTTTGGTGTTCAAGCTTTTTTGCATTAACGCATGGCGCGAACTGTAGAAGTTCTACTGACCCTAGCCCTAGCTTTGTAAAGGCACTATTCTATACCCTTAGTATCAAGCATAAAATCGTAATTCCCAGCATTTCCATTCTGTAGAATACAAATGATCCATGGTGCGTTTACGCGACTGTGAAGAAGTCATTCCCCTCATGATATCGCCGTGATCTGATGTTTCATTCAGAATAGAAGGATTAAAGTGAGTCTCTTTAATAAGGTTTACAATCATACATTTGTAAAGATGGTGGGTATATAAAGAGATACACAAACAAATGTGTAGACTTGAATAGTTTATTGGTAAAAAACATCCATCATGTTATACATTCCTGATATCTATAAATATAATGCTGAAATATTTAAAGCTGACGAAAAACGAAAGACAAGAAGAAAAGCTAAATATCCTGCCAGGAACATTCTTGTATGATAAAAGACGTACAATAACTGATCACAACAAAACAAAAAAAATCAAACCATCTCAGCAGAATGGGGTGGTTACTTTGATAAAGTCGAAGCTTGTATCACCTGTTTTATATAGTGCCAAAAGATAACATTTATCTGGTCAAGATGGAGATATCTGCAGCAAAATAGACATGACTCATTCATGCCTTAAGACTAGTTTTCATTTTTGTGTGAGTTTCAATTTCTGATTTTATAATTTTCACATTATGTATTCTGATCAGTGTTATATTAAATCAGTGAATCACTCAATTAACTGCTCAAATTTTTTCAATTTGGAAAAGGTCATTTTAAACCCTTTTTCTGCTCAAACCAAATCTATGTTAATGTATACACTTTTTATTCTAACATTAAATTTTTAAATTGCTGGTTTATATTACCGGTTGCATATAATGAAATATATTTATTGAATATGTGCATTTTATGTTGTAGAAGTAATTCCAAATTTGCATATATGCTGCCATTATAAACATTTTCTTTTGTTTATCACAAAAAGCCACCAGACAGTATTTAATCTTTTCTTTATTAATACTCTCTTCCTGTATTTTTCTTGAAATGAATCAGGACATTAGCTTATCAATACAGTCTATAATACACAACTTAATGTGTTTGAAATAAACCAGTCCTATAATAATTCAAATTAGCCTAATAATATTCCATCCAGCCATATTTTACCATTCAAGTTGAAATTTTAGACTTTTTATCTCAACATATTAATAGCTCCACTTTCCTTTTGAGTCAACAATCTTAAATCTTATGTCTAAGATAATTTCTCATTTTTTCAATACTTTCATGTAATTATAATATCAAGTACCATATATAACCCAAAGAATGAGCATGCAGTCACGATTGAATACTCCTACGATCTAGTTGTATAAATCATGTATTTCAGAAACTGACTGCAATAATCACAATAAATTTAACAATAAATATGCAGTGCCTCAGACCACCCCCACCCTCCAAACAAATTCCATACCTTTCCGAGTCACGTTGCATTTATTTGGTTGAATATGGTATGTATGTACTCATATCATATAACAATATTATCTTCTAGTTTTATACACAAAATATCAGCCCCAAAATAAAAGCTAATAAATTCTCTATAAAATAAATATCACAGTTTACTTATAATAAAAAAGTTATAAATTCAGACAATAGTTCTTTGTACAATGTAAAAAATATATAGGTAAAACATCTCTAACAAAACAACCAGCAGAAAGTATATTATTACAATCAAATCTGAAGTCAATTTCATGAAAGCTACCATAGTTCTTATAATGCTGAAACGCCTTTTCCGAGATTCATAAAAGAAAACAAAAACATCGTGAGCATAACATCAATGTGGAGCTTGGAGTTATTCCGCTATCAAAATAGACATTACGATATTCTAAATAATTTTCTTGTGCTAAATATCCGTTCTATCATAATCATAATAAACTGTCTTTTATATTATAATTGTTTATTCCGGAAAACAGCTAATGAAAAAAGCTTAGAGTAAATACTTCTCAAATGAGTTGTTAGCATGTGAAACAATTATATAATGCTACTTTCATGACTGCATGTCGTATAGTATCTGAATATAAATCAAATAGTGAGTAATCGTTTCTTAATGTCATATTTGGTTTTAATTATATTTATCCTGTAGGTGGCCCCTACTTAACAACCATTACTACACATTAATACAAAACAATCCTAATTCTTCTCACAAAAAAACAATTTCTGACTCATTTTCTTTTATGATATATCGAAAATGACAAAATACTTCATGGTAAATATACAAGTATCAGGAACAGTATTCCACGATATATAATCTAAAAGCTATATGTAAGTATAATTATATATACAAGTATAATACTGTATTTAATATACTCTTTAGTTTATTTACAATCAAGAGAGTGCAGAGTTAATACATAAAGTTTAATAAAACATCATGGAGCTCAGATCAATTTACAATTTTAATTGTTAATTTATATATTAGATGAATATCAGTTCTATTCTTTCCAATATTAAATAAGATAAACTTTTTTATATAATTTTTACATTCCTAAAAGGAAGGTATGTTTAGCCGCAGTTCCCGGGTTAATCGAATCCATCTTTTGTGCCATGGGGTTTCCGAGGGTGGAATTAAAAGTTCCTTTTAGTACTGTGTCTTGTATCAAAGGTGAAAACTGAAACAAGAATGTATAAGAATTAAGATACATTAATTACAACATAACATAAAACAGGAATATACTAAGATTATAACACCTACACACATTACAGGTTAAAGTGACTATCCCCATTTAAACAGAATCTCAAAATTGAAGTCTGAGTACATATTTATCATGTTTCAAAATTTAAGCTCAAAATGGCTTATCTGGACAGTAATCCCTTTAAGATTTCCGGTCAAATTTTTAGTTGGGTGACCTGAAAATCAATTACCGTTCTTTTAAGGTCTGTACAGTGTATGACCCATGCGCTGTACTTGATAACCAAAGGTAAATTTCACCTACACATTATTATTATAAAATAAAAAGTCTGGTTATATCCCAACACTGTATAATACAGCTTGGGACACCAGTCTCAATTTTCAGATGAAGATTGACAGGTTTAAGTTGTTTGAGATGTATCACGTATATTGAGTTAGTTGCTCGGTCCTAAGCAGTTTTATTCTCCAAAATATAATCAGGATTGATCCTTTAATGTGCAGAACAATACAGGTGGACATTACAGTACATGTACAGAAACAAATAAATGCTGTGGATTTCCATTTATTTGAAAGATCCACTTCGTCTCAGATCAATTCAAAAGATACATTTTCCTGAAATTTGGACACCACAAGCCATACAGTTACATCCATATTTCCATCCCTGTTTCCCCTCACCAAATTTCTATTGGGCTAGTCATCCCACTTCTTATAAGGCTAAATTCAAGGCATCCATTATGAAGACATAACTGGGATAGTTATAGATGTGCATATTTAGTGCTGAGTCTGCTGACTAATGAAATATTTCTCACGTTTATTTTTATTGACCTAAATATGTCGTTCAATTCAACTGCACAAATATATTTTGTTAAATAATTAAAATGAAAGACGTCTGCTTGGGAAAAAATTTGACAGAATAATATGTTGAGAATGTAACAAAAAAACATAAAGAATTAGCTTAGGATTAATAATAAGGATGCCTATAAAAGTTTACTTCACAATTTTGTTTAAATAAAGACTGATATGTCTGAAAGGTGATAGAAAACACTTGTTGAGAATTAAATTCTTTTTTATCTAGGACCATCATTCAAGATTTTACTCAATGCACCTTTTGTGTGCTAATTCTATTGGGAATTATTGATATGAATTGTATAGCAAGGAGAGATGCGATAAATGGTTGGATTCGTATTAAAAGGTTGTTAAGTATGATGTATAGGTTGGAATAGGTTGTATTAAATCCTATACTATACAGTGACCTAAGGGCATCAAGCACATTATCCTCCTATGTAAGACTATATCAGTTAACTAAATTACTTGTATCTTAGTGATGGATTCATCTTGTTCAATTGATTCACTAGTTATGTATTTGACCTATCTGACCCCTTTTGGGAAATTTCAGAGCATAAATTGAATACTATACATAAGAAGTCAATAATTATAAGCCACATTTTGTATTACCAAAATTACCCACTTAAAATTGGAGTGTTTGGTGTATATTGAGTAAACTATATCTGCCAATGCTGTCAAATTAAGATACTGAAATGTGTAATGATGGGTTATTTTCATTAGAATGAGACAAGTGCTATATAATAACATTTTTGTTTCAAAAAAATTAAGAGGAAGCCGGCTTATTTACTAATTTAGTTACATATTTGGCTGACAAAATGAAATGAAGTTTAACCTCCAACTTTTCTGCTCCTACTGGGCTTATGAAGACGGGCATATATCATGCAGTGTGCTATGAGGGAAATTTTGGGGGGTTGGGATGGCCTAGTGGTCTAGAGTGCCGCGCTTCGACCTCTAGCTGGCCGGTCACCTTTGGCTTGCGGCTGTGGTTTCGAGCCCTGGTGTGAGCGTATGTGGCATGGAGATAGGGGCTCCTTTTCAACCTCGTGGGTTTCCTCCGGGCACTCCGGTTTCCTCCCACAGCAAAGACCCCTGCGCGTGCGCTAAGATAATGAAAATGGAAAAAATAAGACTTGTCTGCGATATCACCTTCGGTGGAAGCGGACATTAAACACCAAGAAGAGAGAGAGGGAAATGTTAACCGTGATGCTACGGCATACTTTTATTTATATTCTAACTCTCAAGGGGTCTTTTATGTCAATGTGTACATAGGACCTCAGTTTTTAATCCCATCCGAATGACTATACATTGATTTGGCAGACACTGGAACACAAAATTGGTTATAGCCACAAAGACAAAGAAGCAAAAAATACATTGACTTTAAAGTACTATACGTAATGGTGAATTTCAGAACAGACTTCATAAAAAAAAATATCTAAATAAATGGGTAATTTAAAAATCACAGAAGTTGATAATGAAATATTTTTGATTTGATCCACAAGATTCTATGAAGCTTGAATTATTTGTGAATCTTTACAAGACATTAATTTATCCAACTATTGGTAGATGAATAAAGAATCTTGTAAATGTTCCTGATATTTGTGTCTTGTTAGAATGTAAATGTTGTACAAACAGTTAGCAGCATATAGCTTCATCATAATATAAGTATGTCTATAATTTACATACTGTGTAGTTTGTTTAGTCTGAGTAATAAATTACTTAACAAATATACACATAGTTATATATTATTACCTTGTGCTGACATTAGGTATATAGTCTGACAGTTAATGTTTAGTCTTATATTTAACCTGATGCAATATGTCTATCAACAGTCTTAGTTTATCAATACCATTATTATACTACCAGACATAATTTACAACTGGTTTAATTATACATGTACCAATACTAGACACCTCTAGTACTATTATAATATAGACTGGATATATAAATACAAGGGAAACAACTCTACTAATAACTCTTATAAAAATTGTAGATGTACGCACAGGTATTTGGGCAAAAATTCAATTAAAGAAGTGTCTGTGTAATTCTGAATAATTTGTTATTATTAATCAGCCCTTTATCATAATGAATGCTGAATGTGCATTTTAAACTACGAATTTTAACAGTTTATATTCCAAGACTTGCAACCTTGTTTATGTCTGGAGTCTTGATAATGTCACATACTGTATATACAAAGGTTTTTTTTTAACCCGTCTTCATTAGGCCAGTTGATGCAGATAAGTATACACAACTCCATTTCATTTTATAAATTAATATCAGTATTGTTAATTCAATGTGCATCTATGATTTTATAATAAACAGTTTCAGTTACTATTTTATCAAAAGGAATAGTTACAGTTAGTAACATTACCCTATATCTGATCATGGTCATGGTATGCTCACCATTTTAATGTATATAAGGGACAATGTAAGCTATCACAAGGTTGTTCAAATTAATACCAGTACTTCATTCCTCACCATTATAGATTCAAAGTGACTATTTCACAGAACAAAAATCTCTCATATTTTCTAGGCATAATAAGCACATATCACGCCCAAGGTGGAAAGTGAAATAGACTAATGAGGAATCCCGAATGACAATTATTGATAAAGATTAAATATTAAAACAGAAGTCGATAATGAATAGTCAAACTAATGGAATGATATTACCTTACCATCCTGATTTTTACATTCGTAATTTCAATTTATACTCTCACTAGTCTCAGATAGATCATAATTAACCTTTTTTTTATAAACTATTCTTTCTGAATGAAATGAGATTTTATTTTCTGACTCTATATAAAACAATGTATTCACAAGAACAAAAGTGACAAACCCCCTTCTCTCATGTCACAAGTTGGATAAAAAAAATAAAAATGACAGATCTGATCGAAATCTTGGAAGATGTGAGACTTCACAGCTTGATGGTGAATCACAGAAAATTAATTCATTAGAGAGTATTTATGAATATTATATTTTATTATTCGTTGATATGTTAAAGGGTGGTTGAATAAATCAAGGTACAGATTTGGGTTTTAGTCTTCAGAGAATTGGAGCAACAATACAGATCTTCAGGGAAAATGAATTGCCAAGCAATGACACATGCATTGACAGTCAAGTAAATGTTGTCACTATTGGGTTGTTTTGAAGTTGTGAAAATTATTTTTCCACAATTTTGAATTTCAAAAGGATTTTTCCGTATGACTAGTTTGAACAATCACAGAAAGTTTTAAAAAAATAAACCCATGTACCTATATATATAAACTTATTACAAAGATTTGTGGCAATATGTCTGATTTGAAACAGGATTCATGAAATATAAAAAGACAAAACATTCCAGAAAGTTTCAGGAAGAAATAAAACATAGGCTGCCTGGAAATGAAACATGCCCACCAGCAGATAAGTCATCATCAAAGCAGAAATGAGCTAAACAAATCGTACATTTTTTAAAAAGTTGGGACCATAATTAAAGTTTCAATTTCAAAAAGATAAATGGATTTTTGCAACCTCTGTTGTACTAACAAAGAAATGTGGGTCTGTGTATGTGTGTGTGTGAGAGAGAGAGAGAGAGAGAGAGAGATGGGATTTAACACAAATAAGGTCATTTTGGGAGTAATAAGGGTTCAATTTTATTTCAATTATTTGCTTGCGTGTAGGGTCTTTTGCAGTGGGAGGAAACTAGAGGACCCAGAGAAAACCCACAAGGTTGGACTGCAACTAGGGAATCGAAACCACGTCAGTTGACTCAATGACAGACCTTATGATACAACACACTAGGCATCCGGCCATTCAACCCACTTACAAAGAAATGTAAAAAAAATAGACATATTAAAATGTGGACATTGATGTTCGAAATTGATGTGAAACTGCCCGCATGTTAACTTTATCTTTGCATAAGTTAACAGTCGTAAAATTGGGGGATGTACTGCATTATAATTAATGATTCAGTAATTAACAAATTTCAGAAACATTACTGAATATTATCAATTTATTTGATAATTATATTTGTCATCGGTAATGTTAATGTGCAATGACAATTTAAAGCACCAAATTAAAACTCCATTTCTTTCTTTTTTTGTCAGAAATAATTAAATTATACATAGCTTGAGTGGCTATTTAAATTGTATCATATTATCTGATCAAATTTCATGATTTTTTGACCTCTCGTGTTAAAGGGGTGCTGGTGGTATAGGGTGGGGTAGTGAATTTAGATTACCCTGTCAATCAATTGTGAGTTTTAACGGAAATGAATGGTTGAAATCAAGTAACTGATACTTTGATGAACTCAAAAGTTGTGCTTGAACAAAACTACTCAAAAAACCAATGTCATCACCCTTCACCTTTAATACAATATCTGACTGTCTTAAGATGAACGTTATGAATATTCAAACATCAAATGACTCATATACAGAGTTAAAATCAGAATTGGTATATAATGAATATTTTAAGCTTATAAAATACTTCTCTAGTTGACATAGTGGGGATAATCTCTTAATGTTTTCTTCCAAATGAATAATAAATACAAAAACACCCATTGAGAGATATGGTCAATATGTGTGAAAGCATTGACCACAGTATTCTCTGTTTAAGAGAGAGAGCAATGGGGTTTAATGTCCACTTGACACAAACTAGGTCATTTCGGGACTAACATATGGTTTAATTTTATTTCAATAATTCGCTTGGGTGTATGGGATCTTTAGCAGTGGGAGGAAACCAGAAGACCCGGAGAAAACCCACAAAGTTTGACAGGCGACCCTACTCCTTGTCATGTACAACAGGGGATACGAAACCATGCCAGTTGACTTAATTGCAGGCTTTATGATACAGCGCGAACATTCTAAACATTTGGCCATCTGCCCCCCCCAAAAAATTCTGTGTTTAAGAAAGACATACTCCATGATGATTCTTGGTGACCTATTATTCCACACTGTTATATTTACTATTCAAACCAATTTCTTCTATATGCATAGGCTTGTATGACTGATATTTTGAAAACCAGGGTTTCAATGTTTCATAAGGATAAAAATAATTCAAATATTTTGTTATTATGTCATAAACTTACCTCGTATGTTCCTGGACCTGGAGCTTCATTTTTGAAATTATGGAATCTTTTATTTCTCGATACCATTAACCCTCCTTTCTTTGTTAATGTGTCTGTATTATTATCGTAGGCACCAGGACCTGAAAAAATATATTTATCAGTATTGTCACAAAACAATTATACAGTACTACTGTCTTCACCAATTAAGGTGCTTCTGTCGCTTCACATCCAATCTGAACAATTTAAAAAGATAAACCCAAAACACATACATTACAAAATATAGTAACAGTAAGAAATAAATGAAAAGGAGAGAGAGGGAAATGGGGTTTAACATCCACTCGACACAAATTATGACTAACATATGGTTTAATTATATTTCAATAATTCGCTTGCATGTAGGGGTCTTTAGCAGTGGAAGGAAAGCTAAGGACCTGGGTCAGGTACAACTGGGGAATTTAAACCACACCCATTGACTCAATGACAAGACCTTATGATACAGCGTGCACATGATAACCATTTGGCCATTCAGCCCCCCACCCCCCCCCCCCCCCCGCCGAAGTAAATGAATATCAAGAAAAGACTACTATAGTGTGCCATATATGATGTAGGTTTATTACTTAATTTACGGGGTACTCAAAAATGCCAAAAATCGAATAGTTAGTCAGTGATAATGAAGATCTGTGTAATAGAAAAAACACCAAATTTTCTTTAGTATGAAGGGACGAGAAATAAAAATAAATTAAAAAATTTGCTATTACATGCTACTGTATTATGTGATTATAAAGTAATTAAGTATTTTATGATCTTTTATATGAAATTAAATTACAAAATTAGCATTGGTGTCGTAAATATCATTTCCAAAAACTGTACAGTCAAAATGTTTTCTAGATTTATTAGTGCCATCTGTTTGGGGCAAGTGATTAACATAATTGGAACTAGTTAATTGACAAATGGCACAAGTCATAATTCACGGCCATATCACTCAACAATACATAAAACCTCCACCATTGTAGCAATTACTACAAATACTTCTCTCTAAAACTAATTACTAAAACCTAAGGTATTTATATTAATACTAATAAAACCTTCTTTGAATATTTGTGTGTAATTATATCGAAAGTTGCTTATTTCAAGGTTTTCTACTCTTACATACTAAAATATATCTCTGTGTAAAATCAAATCATACATGACTAGATAATTTGATGGTGCAGTATGCAAGAGTATACATGTCATCTCCATTATATGGAGTTGATTCTCTGAAGCCTGAACCAATTATTCGGTTTGTGTTATGCTGTTTTTAAGGAGCTTGAAAACTGATTGCTATGCTAGGATTGTATTCATTGCTGGTTGTTCATAATTTTTTTTATACAAGTTCCAACTCAATGTGGGTATTTAATCTGAGATTTTCAATATCTATAACATTTACCAGTAATTGGTAGAATCTGTGCAAGACAAGACGATTTATTCACTGCCGTATAAACGACAATATGATTTACTGACTCCTGTGACTTCATATACACATATAATACCCTTCACGTGGCTTGGGTAGATTAAAAATTGGTCATCACGGCAAGCAAGTTTATTTAGCTGATTTGAAGCTTTGATTCAGGCTTTTATTAGCAAATACAACCACTCTCTAAAGATTGCTTCAATAAATCAAGTCAGATCATGTTCATTCTCGGTTATTTCTTATTTTTCTTTTCTGAGTGGGGAATCAATTTTTAGACGAGCGATTTTCAGATGTATATTAAGAGACATAGATTGCTTTCTCTTATTCAGTTTATTTAACGCAACAAAAGTCGTTAAAAAGATCAATGAATGTCAAATCATACCACTAAGATACACAATTCTCAATAATCATTCACTCGAGAAACAAATTCACAAGATTGCCTTTCAAAATGATCATTTTGTAGAGGATAAAGGCATTTAAGAAAGAAACCAAACTACACTATTACACACAAAAGCGAGATGATTTTCTAAAATTTTACATTTTTCTATTGAAAAAAGGGTAAAAGGTTAGAACACCATAAAAGGGGAATAATTCTTCATCAAACAAAGTCAGTGAAATTTGTCCCATTATTCAACATTAAAGTACTTCATATGTTCTGTCAAGTATGCAATACATCAAGTTATGATGGTCATATATGACTCATGACTTACAATTCTTGTAAAACACAATCCATGCTTCACAAAGTGAAACCCATTTGTATAAATTGAAATTCATGTTTTAAGGCCAATATCCACTTAGTATGAAACCCACCAGACTATTGCTCAGTGGTCAACAATTTGGCAATTTTTTTCGATACAGCTTGAAAAGCAAGGTTCACACATGCAACAATGAATTTCTACTAGTACTTCCATACAACAAATACAAAGTAAAAATCCAAGTTTCATAAGTCAATATGTAAAAAAGCATGGACTAATTACTTAGTAAGTCAATTATATTATAGAAGACATCTGTCAATTATGTTATAACTATAAGAAATAGTCAATTATGTTATAATGCAATAATAGTCAATTATGTTATAATGCAATAATAGTCAATTATGTTATAAGAAATAAGTTAATTATGTTGTACCTATAATGCAATAATAGTCAATTATGTTATAAGAAATTATTTAATATGTTGTATTTATAAGATAAGACACTAGTCAATTATGTTATAAGAAGACATTAATACCAATAATAGTCCATTATGTTATACGACAGAAGTGAATTATCTTTTAGGTACTGATCATAGTTAAAGCAGGTAAGTTTCAAGCAGTAAACTGCAGCAGTCAGAACAAATTACAACCATTTTTTTTTTGACAGCGAGCTATTGGTAAAGTACAAAAATTATGAAATGGACTTGGCTATTGTACAAACATTAAACTTGAGGAGTTTATTTTCAATTTTCAAAAATTAGGCCTATTGTCAATTTGTGACTTATCATCTTATCTCATACAATATTAGTAAACAAACTTTTCACTAAATTTCAACTAGAATAAATTCACTTAGTAAATCAAAAGTATGTCTGGCGATATTCATCAAAGTCAACATAATTTACCGGCTAGTGTACATAATATCTCTTTTTAAAAGGACATAAATAACCCTAAACCTATTATGTAAGGTTAAAAGGTCAGGTGAAACATAATAAAGGAGTCTTTTAAGTTTGTAAACATAAGTAAATATATAAGAAAAGCGAGATTAAGTGATGTAATTATGTAGGTAACCAAGATTAACTCAAAAGCTGTTAAACAGATTCTTGGTACCTGAGATCTGGCGGTTCCACATCTTAACTGATTTTAAATATTTGTTTAGTAATATTAAGATATAGTAAAGAGGCTAAGAATTAGAATAATAATAACCAAAACATTTTTTAAGATAAAAAAGACACTCAGACGATTAGCATAAAAGGCTGATTAAAATCTCAGCTAGATATCAATTTTACTTAATCTAAAAAAGAAGAAGGTAATTTTATCGAAAACAAACCCAATCCTGAAACCTCTATTAAGCTTTTTAGAATGACAGTTCACCTAACAAAATTTCTTGTTATTTGATAAGGCGAAGACACAAATCTCTATCAATCATACCATTGTTGTAATGACACATGTGAGTTAAAATCTTAACAGTAACCATGTAAAGATCAATGATCTGTGTAGATCAGATCTTTGAATATTGTTTTAAATACCAGTATCGAATGTGGCAAATTTTAACATAAAATAAAGATCCATCACAACAAAGGGAGTAAATTGAATATCTATAAAAATAATTGAACAAACCTGGTACATCTGGATCTGGCTGTTCCACTACCACATTACGTGCTGGAGCAAATCTTGATGCAGCAGACAAGAAGGAGCCGTGTTTCTTCTTCGCTGTTTCATTCCTTGGTTTAGCTCTATGGGGCGTTATTTGAGAGTTTATGTAAGATTTGTGAACTTCATAAGAACCTGGAGGGGGAATTTCCTGTAAAATAATCAGTTTAAATTAAAACTAAAACAAATGCCAGAAAAATACAATTTAGAATAAATAATCTGCTAGCTGTTATGATTTTGCATTGCATATAATTGTTCAAGTTCTTGTATGTGTTATTGGATTTTCCAAATATTCTAAATAATTCTCTATGATTGTGAAATTGTAAACAAGAAATTAAATCTCTAAAAGTTGTCAGTCTCCTGTAAATAAATATGGGTTGCCAGGCAACTAAAAGTTCATCCACCCACTATTTATAACTTGATTATCACTTATTTAATGTTTTGCAGTTTTGAAAAGAATTTATCCAGAAACTAAGCATTAGCTGGGAAGCTTACATGTTATGGACACTATAAAACAGAAACATATAAGAAGAATATGTCTCTAATGGGTTTAAGGTTTAGAGTATGATTGCAGGTGTACAGAAAGAGAGAGAAGGTGGGGGTGGGGTGGGTTTAAAGTCCACTCAACAGTGTAAACAGAACTTTCGCTATATGCCAGTCATAGAAAGTATGTTAGATTTTAATTCGATTGGTAGAGCGATTACACTATTTTGATGGCAAGGGCATCAACTCTGAAATTTGATGGGGTGTAATTCTATGAGTAAAGGAATAAGCTCAACACATTTTTAAAACCATCAGATCTGTGGAGTAAATATAAAGAATTGGAAGGAGAGACAGGAAAATATTAACATGGACAAGTGGATCTCAGTGAATTTATTAAACAATAAATACTAGACTAGTTAATTATTACAGACTGGTTAATCTCAACTACTACGCAATTGTTGATGGCTTTACAAGAAGTTGCTGTTGATTTAAATCTTAGAACAAGACAGAAATAATTTCAAGAAACTTGTGGTGCATTGCATAAAAATTTCTAACCGAAAGGGTAAGTGAATTTGGTTATCTATTTTTATAGGCATATTGTATTACAGCAGTACAATTTGGTAACAAGCATAAGTCTGTTTATTATTAATGGAAAATTCTGCGGTCTCAAACAAACACATTGAGATGAGGATATCTAATTTATACTGGTAGTTGATTGAGTTAACAAATATTGACAGATATAGATGAGTCCCAGTAGACAACTGACATTACACTGTAAGACAGTCTCGACAAGAGATATCTTTCATTACTCACTTCTTACAATTGTTGTTATAAATGTAAGGTCATTCTGTCGACATCTAAGTGGATTACCTTACCAAGTATATGGGCTCCCTAAGCTCTCCATATTAACCAAATTCCATAAATTAAAATGGGTGCTGTATAAGGCAGTGTCACCTTATTCTTTTAGTCCCACAGCCTCTCACCCTTCGAAATTGATATTATAAGGTTTTCTCTCACCAGATTTTTGAAAGTTAAGATACCCCAGCATTATTTTGAATATCAGTTATTAGGCATGTCCATAAAACAGATTTTAATAAATTCCTTTTTTTGTTCACATTGGTGTGGATTCTAAAACAAAATATGGGAAATAATCCTACAATTTAACCAAAATACATTACAAGAACTGTTAAGGAGCGAAATGTCCATTCTTTTGCACCTACAAATGGATACAAATAGCTTGCAATAATGTAAAATGAATGTTTATAAACTGATTTACATTCAATGATTTCTGTTTTTACTGTAATTTCCAATCAGCTTGGCAAAATATGCGGACAGTCCAAATTGAATGGCAGTCTTTGGTGTCTGGCTAATCCAATCCACACTGGTACTATTCTCCTGTGGGATATGTTTAGACTTGCTCCATTACAAATGGCACTTAAAAGCATGCTAGTACATATTACGTCTGCCAATTTTAAAATTTTCATTTTGTCTTTTAATATTGGATATCAGACGCCTGACTTTTCATGGTAAGATAACAACATCAATATTGATTTAAATTGACCAACAAGTCGTGTTTGCAATGTCGAAGACTGTGCATGATATTGAGTTAAGAGACTTGCCTCCTATAAGTAAAACGATTATTTGTCACACTGTATCGAAATGACAACAACCTTAATTTATAGTAATTGCATATTTTCTTCAATGTTTAAGGATTTCTTGGACACAACACCATGACATTTGAGTAGTTTAACTATAAAATGTCATTATTATAAAAAATCGTACAATATTTATACAGCATGTGAGACAAGATATAAAAATAGACATTATGTTGACCGCTATCATTTGATCCAATCAGTACAGAAAGAAATTGTAAATATGAACAAGGCAATTGTAGAAATAGCCTCATTCACTTTGGCTAATTTTCTGTGGTCTATGGTGAAATGATCAACATGTAAATTACGGACATTGATGAAGCATCGTTTGTTATAAACGTTCTGGTGATCTTGTAGGCGAGCTGACTCCTAATGAATAGAATTATGGTGGTGTATTGAGTTTTATTGACGAAGCAATAGAATCTAGATATAATGAGGTATAGAGAAAGACGGAAATGCTTGTTGGTCTTGATAACAGTTATTTAGTCATCTTCCTTCCAGCCATGCCATATAATATAATATGACATATCATCAAACATGTGTAATAGACTTGATAGAGAGCTTATATAATAGCTCCTTAAACGTCACTACAGTACCGTACTATTATTAAACACGTGTAACAGTCATGAAATACTAGATTAGAACAAGTTACATCTCTGTAAATCTAGAAAAACTACAATCTATTTGAAACCTGTTTTTTTTTGTTTTTTTTTTTAATTCCCTGGTTAAACCATCACCTACCCAGCAGCTATTAAGTTTCTGACATTCTGGCTCAAATCATGATTTGTGACAGGTATTGTTCACATGGCAGGTTATGCTTACTCTTAACTGAATTATCCTGATCACTAATGAATTCCTGTTGGATACTTTTCTAGCAGATTTATGTGTTTCCTAATCTGATACATTACTTTTTGTTTCAGTGGATTCTTAGTTGGTTTTTTTTTTTGAAAACTTTACCCAATTCTGAGTCACACCATTTTCAAATTGGGCTGTCAAAAGAAATGATGTAGTGTAATACAGGTATTCTGCAATAAATGTAGAGTTGATATTATCACTTTGTTTTTATTAATTGAACAAAATGAAATGGGATTTAATCTACTTTTCTGCATTAACCACACAATGGAGACAGGCACATACCATGCAATGTGCTATAAGGGATACGCCATATGCACTGTGCTGTAAGGGATATGCAATGCAGTGTGCTATATGGGATATGCCACGCAGTGTGCTATACGGGATATGCCATGCAGTGTGTCATAAGGAAATTTGAATGCCATGCAGTGTGCTATACGGGATATTTTGCTTGGACAGCAGCGTTTTCCACCTAATTTCATCGAATTCCAACGGTCAATGGTACTTTTACATCCTTCAACATTGGCAAGGGGGGAAACTAGGCTGGTAAACCTTGTATTGAAATTTTAGTTTCGTATTTTATGGCATCATTTCAGATTCTAATTACAAAATTTAAAAAAACATACATAAATATATGCAAAAGTGTTCACAATATATATTGCGATTTCGATTACAATACATCTTATTGTCTCGCAACTTGCATTACGATCTAGGACTGCAATACACAGCCCTAAGTTCAAATGGTGAGCTAGCCAGACATTTTAAAAATGTGATTAGAACAAAATAACTTATGCATCAATTGGTAATCAAAGGGTCCATATGTCAGATTTCAACCACAGTGTTAGCCATTAGTCAGTGATTCTGTTCGTATTTTTTTCATTTTTATAACCGACTTGTTTAAAACAAAGAAGTGTCTATAAATATTTAACATTGTGCATGTATGTGTCATATCAGTGACAAAGAACTACACAGAACAAAGATTTCATGTTGCATATAATCATGGTATAATATCACCTCTTCATTTACAATCCCCAAAGTATCAATTGAAACAGCCAAAAGAATTACTTCTGGAACAATTACAAATACTTCTTGACAATGATTTACATTAATATTTATAATCTCTGTGTCACATATCATGTCAAAAAATAGGCAACTTGCAAACAAAATTCAATTACTGTGTAACTTAATATGTTTACTGAGACTCTGTAAAACACACTTGTCAAATTAACTGCCTGTAATAACCAAACCAGAATATCATCAGTCGTATTATTACCCTGGCAGTTAAACTCAGTTAGCCATCTTTTATAAGTTAGAAAAACACATTATTTTAATTTCGTGAAGCAGCCATTATGCAATTATCTTTAATTTATTTAATATTTATATTTATTGTAGTGTGATAATGTTTTTTGATGATGTGTTTTAAATCATTTATGAGTTTGTGTAACAAGACTAAATATAAAATGCTCCAAATTTCCAGCTGTTTATACAGATATCAAAAATTATTTCAGTTACAGAAGATAATATAAAATTCATTAACACAATTTATTGTATCCATTACCATTTGTGTAATTATTTGATAAAATCAAGTATTTCTCATAAACTATGAGTAAATGTATATTTAAGATTAAATGATATTTTCAAATGAAAGGAGGTTCTTGTTATTGTGTCATTATTATGGTGATATAGTCGTTTTGAAAACAGATTCCATAGTTATGAAACATGAAATTATTTCATTGCAACTATCAAGTTACAATCCATCATTAGAATGAAATTTAAGAATACCTTATAAACATAGGATTAATTAATAAAAATGTTATTTTTTTTTTTTAACAAACAAATACACATATCTTTGTTAAAGATGCATTCTGCCAGAGCTAAATTTACCTAATTTTCTGTTAAATCAATTATTTTGAAATACATTCACATGACAAGGAAAGACACAATCAGTTCTCTAGATCATCGGATGGCTGATATATTGAATGGATTAGACCATTGGTACTATATAATCGGTTAAAATTAAAATGGTATCATTCAAATAAAAGGACTTAAAATCATCATGGCAATGGAACTTGAAAATCTGTTATTTCTTGTCAAAACTTCACTCAGAATAAAGTAAGTTTAGGAAAGCATATTTTTTTTTCATTATCTTTTTTTGAACCATTATAGTATGATCGACCAGCTCTTTATCTAAATCTTACATAATGCATCTTTAAGGTTTTCAAAATTAACTCTGGACAAAAAAGAAGAGAAATCTGCCGAATTTTATTCCATTATAAGGTGATAAGGTTGAAATGCACAGATCTGAGGGGGTTTGGTAAAGAGGTCTGAGTGATCCAAGAAGGCGTTGTAGAGTTGCATTCCGACCATGAGCCTCTCACCCATGCAAGATTCATACCACATGCAAATAAATGAGCCTATGATAGCCCTGAAAAGATCTATATATGTGTAGTTTACTCCAGTGGATCTGTCTTCTCCCAAAATACAAATACAACCCCATGATTATTTCTGTGAAGCCAATAGTTAAATTACCTACCTTTACTACAGATGGTGGCTCAGTTAATCTGTTAGTTAAAGATGAAAAATTTGAAGTCATTTGTTGAAGGCGGGTTGTATATGGTTTATCTTTAACTTGATAATGGGCTGGTCCAGGGATTTCGGTTTCTTCTTTCTTATTCAAGACTTGTATACGAGCAGATGTAGTACCAAATACTCCCCTTCTTGTACTCTGTAGATATGCTTTTCTCATGCTCTCTGATCCCATACCTGCTATATTATAACTTCCTGGACCTAAAATATCAACATTATACATAAAACAATTTATAATGATAAGTTTCATAAACTATTTCTTGTCTAGTTTACGTATTCTAGAAAAAATAACATTAAAGATAAAATTCTTTTTTTGTTTTTGTTTATCAGAAAAGTTTTGTGAGAATCTTAAAATATTTAGCCATATCTGAATAAACATTAACAAACACTTTAACACTCTAGCTAGCTTGAATAAAATCACCAAATTTGATCACGTATTCTGGATTAATGCTTATAAATTACAATCTATGTTTGAGTTACAACTTATTGCTCACATTTGAATTAGATGAAATTAATTTCATATTTTGAAGCCAACGATTGATAGCATTTAAATTTAGACAAAGTTGTTATACTAAAAGTAGCGTTTAAAGATGCAGTATGTAAGATTTAGATTAAGAGCTGGATGTTCTTCCTATGATATATTGAAAATTTAAGTCAAATTACTTTATTCTGGTCAAAGTTATAACTGTCTGAAAATCGTTGCAACAGTACTTGACAACTGAGCCTAAATTTTTATATCTCACTGGTGTACAAATCTGTTTTAATTTTGGCCATTAATTTGATGGACTAGAGAGTTGACTATAGGCTTGTCATATAAATAAATGTTTAAAATATAATTTCCATAATATCTAAAGTCAAAATAAATAACTACAATAGGCAGATTTAGCTTTTACATAATGCATCTCTATTGTAAAGGATGATTAAGCTTATCAAAGAAATTTACCTGGTATTTTTCGTATGTGATGTTCATTATTAAAGCGAACGGATGTCTGTGAAAATGGACGTCTTTTTAACCCTGTGACTCGACGCAGACTCTCTAAAGCAGTTCTTGGATCATTATAAGTTCCTGGAGCTGGAACTGCTTTTTTTACAGGTTGAAATCTCTACAGAAAAGACAGAATGTGTATAAACATTTCTAAGTATGAATCATCGTGATCAGAAAATAAATTCTTGATATATGTAGTTGAGAGGAGAATATTTAAATTACGTTGCCTGATTGTTATTTTCTGATATATATATATATAGGAGAGAGTCATATATAGGCCATGCCTGTTCCTCAAACCTATTCAATTATTGAATAAAATATTGTAATAAAAAATACTGTTATGAATGAAAACTGATCTCTCACCTTGGATTGAGATAAAAATGGTGGATGTTCAACTTCTATACCTTCAGTGTTAACTTTCGCAGGCAATGGATCAAACTGACCTTTAATATCATATTTACCAGGACCAGGAATAGACTGAAAAACAAAATATAATAGAAAGGTAGTCTTAATTTGAGTGGTAAATTGAATCTTGAACACATATATACAACTTTACAATAAAAAATTACAACAGTCATGTGTTTTTTTAAATTAATTTCAAATTAATCACAAAGTCAAGTCTAGTGACTATCTAAAGGCCCAATATTCCAAGTAAATATAGACTTTCAACAAACCTTACATACAAAAATAAAGTGTTCCCGGGCAATGAAAAAAAAACACCACCGACATTACAGATGATGGCTATCATTTTCTGAGGGTGAGGGGCTATCATGTTATGAGGATCAGGTGGCTATCATGTTATAAGGGTCAGGGGCAAATAACTGCATAAAATTTATGGGCAATATTTTAAAGTCTTTACAAGTTTTTGTGGCATGGATAGAAACATTTCAAAATATCGTTATACTGCTCTGGATTTTGATAGGGTACCTTAAATCCAGCCAATTTAAAAAAAAACAAATCTCTTAATGTTTACATGGATTGTTGGCAGATCGCTGTACAGAAAGACTTGACAATTATTATACTCCCAAATGAAATAGGGGTGTACAAAACTCATTTATTAAATTTACTCAATTCTAACATTTGTTGCCACCTAAGTTCACATACTATATTCTACTGATTTCTACCGCCATCTTTATTTCTTTGTAATTCATTTGTCGAACATCAAGATCAAGATAATATCTCACTAACATTTATTTTGTTTTAATCATTACCCCTAATAAACACTTTTCAAACCCTACTTTTGCTAAACTTAAATTTAAATAAGGAAAAAGGTTATAATGAGCCTTCTGTCACATTCTTACCCTTTTCTCTTCTTCTAAAGTTACAACTTCATGATATCTTGGTATTCGTGCATCATAACGTTTGGTTTCTTCTTCATGCATATTTGTGTTTTCGGCTTTTACTAAGGGTTCAATATAAGGATCATAATCCCCGGGTCCAGGTCCGTGCTTCCCATGAAAATCACTTCTTTTGGATGACATTTTCCCAAAATGAACACCTTTATATTGCTTAACGGTTCTGGTATCTGACTGAAAAAGCAAAAAAAATTCATTTACATTACATTCATTTTGGTAACGTCGGCAATGGCAAAACTTTAATAAGGTTACAAAATTGATTTCAAATGTTAAATTAATACGATCCAATTTGTTTATAAAAAATCAACTGGATTTAATTCAGCTTTCTTCTGTGACAAACTGGAAATTGTTTAACACTTCAACATATCAATACATCAAAATAAAAATGAGAAATTGGTTGGAAGAGAAAAATGGAATAATTTGTACTTGTACAAGAAAAATTGTACTTTGTTTTCCACTATTCAAATGGTGTGGGATGGGTCAAGTGGTTTAACACATAAGATACTGTCACTGAGTTAAGTGGCATGGTTTAGATACCAAGTTTGTATGCAATGATCAGTATAGGGTCATCTGCCTAACGTCTGGTTTCTTCCCTGTAATTGTTCAATTTTGGAAAATTTAAATGCTGAAGCTACTTCCAAAATAACACAGTATGTGTCAAGTGGAAGTTAAATCCCCATTTAAAAGAGGACAATAGCAAAAAAAAAAAGCCATTTAAAAAATAAATCTCACACTTGTCATTAAAACCTTGTCACCAAAATAAACAAATTTCAAAATCTTATTGAGTCATAGTTCCATTACCATGGCACCATATATCTTAACATAATATCATCAAGACAATATGATTGAAAATATTAAATTAATTTTTGATAAAAATCCATCCCTGCATCATTAATCATGATTATTATCATATTACTGGCACTTGTAAACAATGGTAATTACTCTAGGGATGCTCAAGACAAAACAAGTCCACATGATATATTAGAGCTGTAGTAATCCTTTTAGATCTTGGAAAGGCAATTTCAATTCCGCAAAATGACCAAAGCTGGCCAGCAGAAGTATAAATCATAAAAAACAACAAAGGATTTCAACTAACTAGAAATATTAAAACAGAAGATTAGGAGCATTGGCATTAATTGTTACTTTACAAAGTGTTTTGAGGTTGTGTTATGTTTCTTCAATTTCATTTCTTTGTTCTGTGTCTTGCTACTCTATCAGTCACAATATCTACCCAATCAAAGCCATTTTTACTTGTAAAACCTGTTCATCATGTCTCTTATAGGCTTTTTATTCCACTTGAATAACCGCTCCTAATTATTTCAAGATAAGATGGGCGACCAGCATGCCCTGTCAAATGTGCCGTGACTAAAACATTGTTCCAATTACACAGAGCACTTAATATTTCTTTTGTTCGTTTGCTGGTGTTAGGTTTGTCTCTCAAATAAATTCACTCATTTTTACTTCTGCACAAAAAAATCTTTTTAAGTAGTACTAGAAATGATCAAGTCTAATGAAGCACTTAAAGACCATAATGCTAATTATTTTAGAATGATGAGAGACAGGCTTAGAGAATTTCCACAAACCTTATACTACTCATGATACCTTTAAAGTGATCCTATTATAATTACATGTAATTATCAAATTAGTTCCAAGATCTCGTGTCAAATCCATGATATTTAGTCTAATTCAACATGGAATCAAGGTAAGTATTTATGGATGATATAAATACACAGCTTTTGATCAATTTTAGAATTAAAATTTGATATATTTTATGTGCAGATCACAATTATATGGAAAACAACTACTGAGCAACATTTCGACTGGGTGTCTCTATCAATCAATCAGTAATAAACATTAATTGTATTTGTATTACACAGAATTATGACTTGTGTTTTATGATTCATTGTTCTTTCTAACTCGCGGATATGCAACCATTTCAATTTTCAAATTTTGGAACTTTAAAAGTAAATTAAATATATATAGGTAATTTGTATTACAAAAAGTTACCCTGACTGACGGACAAAGAGAAAATGTAAATTCTAGATGTGAAGATTTGTTCTATGAACCTAGTTCACTGAAAAGAAACAGTTCAGATACCTACATGGTCTAATTTATAAAATGCTGGTCCTATTGAAACATCTCTTTCTGGTGCATTCTGCTTTTTTAAGGTACCATCATCACAATCTTCATAACCATAAGCTTGTCCAGGACAGGGTATTGATGGTGCCTCAGGTTTACGATGGTATTTTATTCTTGATGCATTCTACATATTAAATAAAGTTTCCTTTTATAACAGGTCAACATTTTAATATAAAAATACCAAACTATTTTTTATTCATATCATATAAATAAATAAACTTATAGTTCTAAATATGAACGAAAAATTGGAAATATTAAAACCTACTTCGTAATTTTGTTTGAATATCTAGGTAAAAATGCGAGAAAATTTGTTAACTTGTGAACACCAATGTAAACTGAAAGGTGTTATCTGGTGTTCTAGAGATAGTAAGAAAACAAATGGTTAGAATACTTACAGGATCTCTACTAGCTGCTGGAGCTGATTTAGATTGTACAGTAAAGTCAGATGAAGCATGTACATTGTAACTTCCTGGACCTGGCGTTTCCTTTAAACTATCATCAAATCTTTTACTTTTATTAGCCACAGTTGATCCACCCTATATTAATTAAAAATTTGCACAAAAATGAATTATGAAATTTTTAGACAAGGCGAAACAACACCGGAAAATCTGGAAGAATTTTCTTGGCAAATGCAGGGATCAAACGCCCGACCTCCAGGCTAGCGAGACAGCGTCTCACCCACTTAGACACCATGATCTCCTATGTATTAAAAGGAAATAATTTTTGAAACACTACGAATGACAGATAACCTTTATCTATATGGTTAATTGCTACATTATTATGTATCACATACATTTTCTTGATAGTAATTAGTAACACATTTGAACATTGTTATGTAGACGTGACTGATAATTTAATCTAAAATGGCCATAAAGCTAATCAGAGATTGTTCTATCTTAATTTATACTTTTCATAGATACATTAAAACATATTTTCCAATTAAGGCCATGATGCGCAAGAACTCTTACCTCAGAAAATTGAAAAAAATACATGCCATGTTGAAATTTAGTTTAGATGTCTTAACTTACGACAGATTAATCGTATACTTTTTGGCAAAATTACCTTGACAATAATTTGTGATGCCTGTAGGTCATAATGACCTGGACCAGGTGCAGCTACCACTTGATCATTAACATTTAAAAATGTTTCTCGTGATGTCATAGACAAAAACGGTGCATACCCATCTGAAGAAAACAATTATTATGATTATCACAATGCTCTACAAAAGTAAAAGAGTGTCCTTTGTCATTTTTTAAAACGAAGTAATTTTTGAGGAATTTGAAACAGGTACGGGTCAGCACACTTTCATTCTATCCTACTATGACAATACGTAATTTTGTAGGAATAATAAGTATGAATTTAAATATTTTGTTGACACATGATCTTAATTGTGGGATTTTTAATTGTGGTCTGAAAACGCCAGCTTAAATAACGAAAAAATGTCCGACAAGAAGAGTTCTGAAATCACATCACTGCCTTAGACATTAAATAATGTCCCCACTTATCATAAAAGGTGGCACTGTTTTCTACCCTTAAGCATGGATAAATAAAGATAGAGACTTGTAATTAATTTTCTCCTTCACAGAATTTTTCACAGTCAATAACTTTTTTTGTGTATTTTAATCTAACCACAAAGAGGCCAACATTTTGCAATTATCTGATAAAAATTCTAAAGTGAATTGACCATCTTGACTTTTTTTTCTACACAAGCTGAAAGATATCTAGACAGTGACTTATCAGAAAATGTAAACTATAGAAAAAGTGAAATATTGGAAAAGGCGTGGAAAAGTAAGAAAAAAAAGAAAACTGTTATGAATAGACAAAGGACATAAATCTATACACAGATTGCTTATAAAATGGGAATAAGACTTTGTGTGGTCTCATGAATTTATTTGCTTTTAAAAGTGTTAAAAGGAAAAAAAAAAAAAAAAAAAAAATAGGTATGCCAAATTTCAACACTATCAGCTTTGGTGTTCAGAATTCCCTTGTGTCTATATTTAGAATCACAAGAGACTATTTCAAATAGTATTTGATGGAGAAGAGAATTGTGTTTAAAAGTTTGAAACCAACTACATAAAGGTGTTTGAAATGTAGCACAAGGGAGATAACCCCATTCACTGAAATTTCTCTTTAAGGGTAATTTTGTCTGCCGGGATGTAACTTTTCCAAAATTTTTCTTGGGCTGAAGGCATCTAGTTCAATAGCGTAGCTCATTAAGAAACAAAAATTGGACTATTATACTAACAAACATGTAACCATTCACCATGGTGATGTATCTCAATTTTTCAATAAATTACCTGCTTTTATGTGTGATAGTCTGTTGGATTCATATGTTCCTGGTCCTACAACTGCTGGAGTACTTCCACAGAGACTACCAATAACTCTCTCTGCTCTGTCATACATTTTCTCATTGATGTAAAGAACTCTAGGATCTATCTGCTAATCTTGAAAAAAATAAAATGAATGACATTGATTGAAAGTTTCTGTCTGACAATTTATATTCTTTTGTCTGGATAGGCCTACCTACTCAAGGATTATTTATTTCTGACAGCTCCTGATTTATAGTTGTTGACAATCTGCCTGGCAAAATATTCTGTGCACACCATACCGAGATAACCAATTTGGAGGTGTTGTAAATGGTGACAGTCAAACAAGTACTCACTTGGGGTGTTCGTTATTCACAGTAATTGTAATCATTCAATTAAACAAGTGGTCGCAAGCTTATTCTGCTATAGTTTGATTAAGTCAAGGGATATAACTGTAATAAATGTTTTATTTAAATTGGATGAAAAATGTCAACACACTTATCAGCTGTAAGACTCTCTAATTTATGTCTAATGGTCCCTGTACCAGACTTCTGTAAGGGTACAGGAGTTTGTAAAATCTTACAAAAATTTGTGTATAAATTCCTACATCACAATTCAAAGGAAATAATTCCATGATCGCAGGAAATTGTGCATGCAGTATTATGGCATTTGTATGCATTATTGTTTAAACTTTAATCTTGTTGATCATTGTGTGATCAGGAGACAGTTAACTCTGAGTCAACATTAGGGTACCCTCACAGGACGTCAGGTACTGATATACAACAGCTTTTGAGCCGATCTTGCGATGTGTTACAAAATGGTTGCCTAGTAGCTCTACTTGTCTGTACTGCTATCAGTGTCACCAACAATGACCACTTCAGCAATAGTAATCGTTTTAAATTGACATCTATACAAGCTTACTTATTTAGTTATAGCAAGATAGTTCCTTTTCGAATATGTAATATAATGACTATTTAAGTACCTATGTTATTATTATTATAAATGAAAATAACGCGGTACACTTTGACTTTGCTTTCGTTCAAACAAATAAAAGCGAGACTGATCTAGTAGTCGTAGTACACTTGACTTATGTTGTTTTCTATATATCCTATTATCTAGCTGGTCGAGGAAATAGTTAGCCCTTTTGTAATGAAGTACAAGTAGCCTAAATGATAAATCCAAGTTCCTGAACAAATTCCCCACCATATGACCTTACTGACATGTTTCAAAGTTTGCTATGTGTAGGCTACTCGTAGTCTACTGTTGTTAGTGTTGAAATGTTTGCTAATGATCAGAACGGCACACCAAGTTCCGAATGTAATACTGACATTACTTATTAACAGTGAATGAATAACTAGGCTAGTGCCTTGTACTTAGTAATAATTATAGTTAGACTTAGTAGAAATTAGAGACAGTAGCTCAGGTCAGCTGCCACATTTTAAAAACAAGCAAAATTCCAATTTGTCAACAAGCTGGTGTAGACAATTGTGACTGTTACTCCTAATTTTTTATATAATATATTTACTTACGTACTGTACAAACGCTTTAAGATGTTGAAAAACAACGAATTTTCAATTTATTTACATTATTTCATGTAACAGTAATAATAAAGCGACATCAATCAAACCAATATCGTATAAGGCGTCGTAGTTACCATGGTAAACATGGAGGACACTCAAATGCAACTCTAGATTTAGCCTCTGTTACCCAGACTATCAGTTGTGTTCGCTCATCTCCCAAGTCCGCGCAATATTCGAATATTAACCATACATGAAATAAAATGGGGTTTAAACGTTATTTTGGGGAATCTCTGCCTGGATAGTGGTATATATACCCTTCGTATATATATATATATATTGCAGCTGCCAAATATTCTTCAAATACATGCACGCCAAAGTCAGTAAGTAAGCTGATTCCGACATTTGAATTCATAAATTATAAACAATTTCAGTCGAATATACTAAGTTAGTTATTTTAATAATAACGGAAAGTCAGAGATAGATTATAATAACTAACACTAAGTATACTTCAATAATTTTGAGAAGTAGACTATTGATACCTCTTTCCATTTAATGGTATTGAAAGTCTGTGGTTATATGCCAGGCATACTAAGGTAAACTGCTGGAAATGGCGGCCAGTCTGGGCAGAGATCTATTCTCGAAGTAATATACAATGTAGTTCTACACAGAACAGATTCGCAGCGCCCCATTTATCGTCACATGACAAGCAGTAATGGCGGCGCCCATGAAAATGCTTACTTAAAATATTCCAGCGATTATTGAATTCGTTTGTCCACTGCTCGTGTAATCGCCCACAGGTAGGTACAGGTGGAGGACAGCGAGAGATATTATCGACCACGCCACTGACGACAGGGACTCTGGAGTTGCCTTTTTTTGTGTTATTTATATTATAAATTATAAATAAATTCCCGCAGTCAGAGAATTTTTGCCTGAATAATCAATCAGTCAGACTCAGAGAGTGAAACTGATGTGATTGTTGTCAAAAATAAAACCTTCAAAATTAAGTTTCCCAAGTGATACAAGTAATGATTATTTGAGAATTAGTTTCATAGACGTCAAAAAATATGTGCCGTCATACTCATTGGGCGTCATTTTGTAAGTTGACATGCACATGACATTGCCAATTTTACCCACTCAGGAACAGTATCTGGTATTGGTCTGAATTTTTTGTTAATCAACGGTCTGTGGGTGACAATTTTACTCACGCGCCTGTTTTATCGGAAAAGAGCTTTGCTCAAGCACTGCAATTCGCGCGATGCTGTAGAGCTGTAGAGCTGACGACAGGGACTCTACTAGTTCATTAAAGGGACTCTTGCTGGCTTGGCAGCTCCAGAAAAATAAATAATAGCCTTATCCTAGTTCTAGATGTTTAAGTGTCCTACCTGTTGTGTAAATTATCCATTACATCCTATACTTGTACAGAGGGTTTGAAAATATTTTAAATTAGATTATTAGGAACCTCCGACCTCATCTCTTAAACCCTGATATCTCAAGAGGGTCGCTTGGTATCTTCACACTGCTAAAGACCCCTACGCATACATGTAAGTGAATTGTTGAAATAGTATTGAAACATGGGTTAGTCCTGAAATGACCTAGTTTGTGTTGAGTGGACATTAAACCCTATAGAGAAAGAGAGAGACTACAATACTACAGATATTGTTTCATCTAGCACTATCACTGTCAGTGGCATTCAATACAAGCTAGATTCAGTGCGATTAAAAAGATGTCCATTAAAGACTAGCCAAGATTACAGGTGGTGCTAACATTTCACCAGGTCCTATATCTGAATGGAATTGAACGATTTTTGCACTGATATTCTTTTAAAAGATCCAGCTTTGACAATTATTGTATTTTGCAAGGGTTTATTCTATTATAGGCTAAATTTATTAGCCTATATTTCTGAAATTTATACTAGTTTAGTCGTATTGAAAAGAAGATTTCTATTGATTTACAATAATGTTTGATAATAACTTCTACTCCATTTACAACTAAATATTGTCAGCCCCTTAGTGGCTTTAATTATGATCTGATTTAGCTTGTAACTACACTTACAAACTCATGTTTTCTTTTAAGTGTGGAAGCGCCGGTTTAGAATGGCAGCAGAATCAAAATATAAAGAACTGCATGTTATAACTGGTGGTGGCGGGTATCCAGGTTTTTGTCTTGGTAAAGAGTTAATCAAACGAGGACACAGAGTTAGATTGATTGATATTCGTGAACCTGTCTGGGATCTTTTAGATGGAATGGAATTTGTAAAGGTGATCAATATTTTCTAACTTATAAGAGAATACGTGTGTATTAGTGGTGCATTTAACCCTGTTAAACATGGTTCCAATGTAATGTCTAATTGATGTGCCTTTTCAATCAAAAATTTTCTGTCATTAAAATTAGATACTGTTTCACATTCAACTAATGCAAAATGTTTTTATCATTTTGTGTTGTCAAATACTATTGGTTTGAATGTATTAATGAAGGATATATATATATTTATTTGTTATAGAGTGTTATACCAATATTTTTTTCTCTCTTGTAGGGTGATATACGACAAATGACAGATATTAATACAGCATTTATAGGAGCTGATATTGTTTATCACTTGGCATCATTTGGTATGTCAGGTAGAGATCAGGTTAGTCTTGGATAACCTAGTTATATGTAGTTGTACTTTTCCCAAGGAATTTGAAACAATTTTTGATAAATGGGTTGCAAATAATGACTGATTTAGGTTTATTTTAATTTCAGTTATATTTTGTGCTGATTAATTTTCTATTTTCCCATATTTTATAGTTAAATAAAAAGCTTATTGAAGAAATCAACATCGGTGGAACAACAAATGTTATTAAAGGTAGTATTTTAATTATATCAATTGACAACTTGTATTCATATTCAGAAATAATTTGTTTGTGGGTCAACACTACATCTCCCTGCACCACAAATGTTAAGTTAGATATAACTTTTCTGGGGTTTTTTTTAAGGCAAACAATGTACATGTATCCACTCTAGGAATATATCTACATCTAATTGTACTGTTTCGACTGCATTGTTTTGGAGGTTGGGTCGCCAAGTTAGTTAGCGTTTACACTTTAGATCTAAAGGCCTGTCATTGAATTAAATGGCATGGTTTCGATTCCCCATTTGTACTTGACCAGGAATAGGTTTGCATGTCCAGCCTTTTAAGTTTTCTCTGGGTCCTCCTATTTGTAAAGAACCCTACACGTCGTGAATTATAGTAATTAAATTGAAACATATAGCTCGAAATGAATTAGTTTAGGTTGTGTGAACATTAAACGCCATATCTCTCTCACTAGATTGTTTGTTTTGTCTGTAAAGAGATAAAGTAGATTGGTTGCTTTTGAAATATACTTAAATACTTGTTTTATAGGATGTTATGATAACAATATAGAACGTCTAGTATTTACCAGTACCTATAATGTAGTGTATGGTGGCACAGAAATTATAAATGGTGATGAAAGTTTACCTTATCTACAAGATGATAAGGTATACATTTTGATTTTACAATAACTACAAGGAACTATGTCATGTGAGAAATTAGATGCCATGTCCATGTATGGTAGTTCAAATGGGGTAGCTGGTAGAGTTTTTGTATAAAAACATCTGTAATATAGCAATAAACATCAATATTCAATTGCTTCATTACAATGCTGCAACAGATACAAAAAAATAGCCCCATTAAATGTTTTGTAAAATCTAGTTATTACATGTATGATATGATTTTAAAAGTTTAACTATATGTTTGTCCTATTTTGAACTTACCTTCTCAAAGAATATATTTTAATTTTGGTCTAAGTAATTGAAAGAAGAAACAAATTAAAAGTACAAAAAAAACCCCACTGAAGATCCAGTTTCCCAGATGCATTAGTTGAAATAAAATTAAACCATATGTTAGTCCCGAAATGACTTGGTTTGTGTTGATTGGACATAACCCCCTCCTCTCTCTTTCTCCCCCTTTCTCTATCTCTCCCTCTCTTATGTGTGGAGTGGGCACTATTTTTCTTACTTTTATTAAGATTTATTTTAGTTTACAGATCATTACTCTAAGACCAAAAGATTAGCAGAAGAGAAGATAATATCTGTGAATAATACAGCAACTAAAGATGGTAAGAAGTTATATTGTTGTGCATTAAGATTAGCTGGTGTATATGGTCCAGGAGAACAAAGACATATACCTAGAATTGTGGTAATTATATTTCAATAAATCAATGGACCAAGTTGTATTGCATCAAAATTTATTACTTCAATTATTGCCATTGCTTGAAAACATGTTATGGGATATGGATCATATTGATAATACAAGAAAAGGGCTATATATAGAACAAAATTGATGAACATTCTACACTATTACTTGCATCATGTTGTTAGTAAAGATTATTTGTAAGAGCTAAAACTTGTTATTTATAATTAAGAAGACAAGTTGTGGGTTTGATAATCTTGCCATTGATGAAAGTGGGTTAAATTCAACCAGGCCCCAAGTTCACAAAGCATTCTCAGACTTAAGTTGAGAATTTACTCAACTTTCAATCACTGAGAAATGTCTTTAATCCAGAAACACAAAACTTTGTACATAGTTTCTTACTGATGTATTTGATACTTTAAAACAACAAAATTATCATAAAGGGCTGTGTTTTAGTTAAAATAAGGTGGACAATTTTGAGTAAATTCTCAACTTAAGTCTGAGAATGATTTGTGAACTCGGGGCCTGGTAACAACACACAGATTCAGTGGTGGAAAATATTGGAGAACAGAATTTAATACCTTTCTCAATATTGTCTTGAGTATTGAATATGATTTGAGATAATTCTCTGTTTGTCACTTAACGACTTATTTTACTATTTTCAGTCTTTATTAGAACAAGGTATAGTCAAGTTTATTTACGGAGCAGCAGATTCACGAGTTGATTTTTTACATGTTGATAATTTAGCCCAATGTCATGCTTTAGCTGGGGAGGCTTTAACACAATCTAAACATTTTAAAGCGGTAAGTTTATTGTTTTTGGTTTGTTGTAAAAAAAATAAATTCTTACCTCAGATGTAAGCAGCTTGATATGAGAGTTATTCCCCTTGACACATTTTTTGAAAATTATTTTTTTTGAAAGAATTTGCAATAGATCTGACTTATTAATATTTTATTTAACAGGCAGGTCAAGTTTATTTTGTATCAGATGGAAAACCAATCAACAATTTTGAATTTTTCAGACCTTTGGTAAGTAGAGGTATTTACAGTTCAGATCAGGGGATGGGAAATTTCTGTGTTTTAGTTGGTTTAATACCTGAACAAAATAACATGTATTATCCCCTGAACACTGGAATCACTGCCAGAATCTTATAGGATTGCATCTTGGCTTAGAACGATAAGAATCTTCAAATTTTCTTTTTCATGAGTGAGACCTGCAGAGCTGATAAAGAAGGAAAATTGGAGGTCCAATTTACAAATTGGTAGTGATTGCAAAAGTCCGTAAAAACTCTTGGCAAAATCATCCCATTCCATGAATATCCATAATCTTAAAAATAAAATCATGTATGTTACATTTGTAAAAATTTAATCTGGATTTTTTATTTGTATCTAATCTATACTCAAGTACGGTACATAAGTTATGTGTAATTACTAATATAGAAAGCTGTCTGTATAAAATGTTAGTACAGATATGATGAGAACTGTGACCTACAATGACTGGGGGTAACCCTATATATACACCTATTTATGATATTTACAGTTTGAAGATTTAGGATATTCATATCCTTCTATACGTCTACCATTTGTTCTTGTATTCTATTGTGGTAAGTCGACTTTATTTACTTTGAATTTAATTTATTACAACAGATAAATTTAGTTTGTTAAAATGTATGTAAAAGATAAATTTAGTTCATTATAATGTACTGAATGGATAAATTTAGTTCAATATAATGTACTGAATAGATAAATTTAGATTTACCAAATACATAAATTATGAAAATATTTCTCTTTGTCAATCAGTGTAAAATACATTTATATTTTGTACTGGGACACCATCCACTCCCATCTATAAGTAAAATGTCCACTTTAGAAATGTATAGAAGCACACAGAATAAACAAGCTAACTAATAGCCCATAATTACTATCTAAATGTGGCAAAATTAGTTAAAGTCCATAGCTCTTAACTTAAAATTATCCATAATATTTGAAATTAAAGACACAAATTGGAATTCCATATTGGTCCATTTAAATCAATAGTTATGTTGTTATCTTGCACTTGGTATCCAATATTTGAGAATCCAATATTTGAGACTCAAACATTTTATTTTCATTTCCAAGACTTTCTTTTCGTATGGACCTCATGAACAAAGAGTTGATGAACAACGCAAAACATATCCATTGCATATAAATCAGTTTATATATATTCATGTTACATTAATATGTGCTTTTTGATCCTTTATCGTCTATTTTAAGGTTCCGAAAAATAAAGCTATATGATCTTTGAAAAGTTGATAAAGCTTCAGCATTTTTTGAGCTTCCAAATGAAAATGATTGAATGTGCTGAACAAATGGACTAATCTATGTATTGTGATAAGCCTGCTATGTGTATATGAATCAATTATTAATCCCATCAATAATGCATTTATTATCTTGTTTGGTGTGTTTTAGCTTTTGTGATTGAAATTATTCATTCAGTGATCGGGAAGATATATAATTTCCAGCCCTTGTTAACAAGAACAGAGGTATGATTAATCTTAATGTCCATTAATATAAAATAGATGATTATCAGAATAACAATATTTTGTATTTGTATTTTACCGACTAAAATACTTTTCATTTTCATGAATTATTAAATAAATTTAAGATATACACTTTGCCATAATTCACTACAATACACAGATCACAACTGCATATACCAATACTTACAACTTGATTACTGAAAAGGTCATGTGAACTGAATGCCGATTTCAGAGAAAATAATTCACACATCAATGAAATTGGGTTTAACATCCTACTGTTCTGCTCCGAACTGGGGTAATGAAGACGGGCATATGCCATAGAGTGTGCTATGAGGGAAATTTTGCCACTGAAATATTAAATTTTTATAATTTTTTTTAACTTTAGGTGTATAAAACTGGTGTAACACATTATTTTAGTATCAAAAAGGCCCAAGATGAACTAGGTTACTCTCCGACCAAACAAAATGATCTCTCTGAAGTGGTCCAACTTTATCGTCAAATGGGACGTGTAAAATCAAAACGGAAAAGTTATTTTTCTATCAGTGGTATAATTTTGAATGTTGTGTTATTTATTGTGATATTTTCAATGGTTATGTCTTATTTACCATATGTTAAATGATTAAAGTATATTTTTAGATTAATGGTGGTTTTATTACAATTTAATTACAAAGGAAATGAAATGGAATTTAAACAGCAGAATTGGTTTTCAAAAAGATAGGTTATAAGCATCAAAACATATGCCCACAGCAGCTAAATCGTCCCCACTGTCGACAAGGGCTATAACTTGGGCAGTAATTAACGAAAATGGTTGAAATTCAATGGGCTTCATTGTTTTACTGACCTAAAAAATGCATGTAAATGTAATACAGATTGGATGATAACTTTTTGTCAATAGAGCATTCACACGGTTCAATAATGTGAACTAGGGCCACAACCGAAATTGCTGATAGGTTTCTTTGTTTTACCAATTTGATAAATTTAAACAAAGTCTAATGCATTTATTTTTGAAGAAAAACTTTATTCTGAAAGTAATATGGTAACTACTTACATCACAATAATTAATATAACCAATTTGTTTGTATTAATGATATATTATATACATGAACACGTTGATTACTGTAACATGTTACAGATATAAGTAAAACAAACAGTCTTCAATCCCCTAAAAACAATGATAAATCTGTTGTTCTAATACTAAATAACAAATTGTTAGTATTGTTCTATCCTTTGTAGCAATCATTTACCCATTTAATACAACTCTCACATATATAAGATACATTATGTTGAAGTTTCTATCAATTCATGTGATTTATATTTGTTCCTTCAATCTTTCAGTCACATTTATCCAGAATATGGTGGATATAAATATTGTTTTCATTATACATAACATCATTCTTTGTAGAAATTTGTACACAAAGGTGCTATAAAAACCAACTCGTACATTTGAACCTGATCTGGTATATTGTAGTTATTTTCAAACTTTTATCTGAAATGAGTTAAGCATTATGCAAGTTTGATATGTATACACATACAATAAGTCTAGAATTTATTGCTGACATTTATTATCTGTAGCAGAGGGTTATTCAGTTTTGACAAAAGACATCTCACACATAAAACATGCCTTAAAAAGCAATGTTGTGACTTAGTTTCGACTCCTAGAGATCTGTACATTTTACTTACAGCAGAGGGTTATTCAATTTTCACTAACGACATCTCGCAAGTAAATCATGCCTTAAAAAGCAATGTTGTGACTTAGTTTAGACTTCTAGAGACCTGTACATTTACATCATCACAATGTCAAGATATTGTGACATATTTCTGATCCCTTGACTGAGTTAGATTACTTTAACAGTGTCAATTTTCACTTTAATGTTATACGTCAAACTACCTTGAAAATACAAGACAGTGCATTCTATAAAAATATAGATTTGTTTGGTTATCGAGGCCATATAATAAAACTAACAACATACGACCACATGAATATTCATGTATTTGTACAGAGATGGCATCCATACTACACAAAATATCAATCTTTATGAGATTTGAATGACAAGTTATAGTCGGCCATACAATAATATCACGGATACAAACACTTTATTATTTACTGACAATGTTTTTAAAAAAAGACAAGTACCCTTATAATATTTTTTGAAAGATAATAAATATATTACTACTAGGTTTACCTACATGCTTTTAAATTTGCGACCTTTACATACAGTAATACATTATAAAAAAAACAAAACAAAATTAATATGTTAACAAGAACAATGTCATATTTCTTAATACAATGTATATATGTAAACTATTGCCACATGGTATCATTTATGGACGTATCAAATAATTTAAATCCAGAGAACTATTAAATTGGTATTTTTACAGATATCAATAATTAGTACCTATTCTCTTTCACAATATATTTGATGCAAATTAAACTTGCTAAATCATTGTTTTTCACTTCTAAAAAGTACGAACTGTATGTTTTATATAATTATTTTTTGAAGATTATTAATTTCTTAGACATGTTTGTTTTTTAGTAAAAAAAGACAAAACAACATGAACAAGATCAAAAGAATTTGGAAAAAGCTTCAATTTCATATCACTCATATTATTTTCTCTTAACATTCGGTTTTCATAAATGGTGTACAATAATATACATGTATGTTATAAATATATGTTTTTACAGTTCCTCAAGGTTTGATGGAACTGTTGAAGACTCAATGACTTAAGTTGAAGGTATAAAAATGTTTATTTTAATATACTGTAGAGCAAGAAAATTTTACATTCATGAAGAGAATGTACCAAAATTACATTTCATGTTAAAATATCAGAATGAATTTTCAACTCAGTTGATACAAGCCCATGTGAGCATGTCAAAATGGCCACCGTATTTTGAGACAATAAAATGACTTTCATATTCAAATAGAACAATGCTGATAAAACTTGATTTAGAACTCGACTAATCGCCACAATTATCTTGCTTTACAGTACATTATCGTCGTCGGAACGCAGGCATGTAAAACCCTACTCAAATATTTTACATACATGTATATCACAAAAGAAAACAATAATGTGCTAAAATATGTTCAGTGCTGACATGTGTTGGTGATTTTGTCATCATATAAATCATGTAGAAGTTATTATTAAGGTATCAAAGTCTCAATAATAAAACATCATCATACACGTATATAAAACATAGCATTAAATATAAACTTTGGCAATTTTCTTTGAGTAGTGATAACAATTTGTTGACAAAAGACCTAATTTATTGGAGTAGCCTAAACTTAAATATGTAAATAACCTATTTTGATTATATGCACAACCTTTGTATGGATAGTCATCATATTGGATGCTATTTTTTTAATATGACTTGAGAAACCCAATTGACTGAAATGAATAATAAGTTCTTTTGTGAAACCATATATCATAGAGGCTTAAGATACGGATTGTCATTTTTCATCTTAGAAAAAATATGATTGCGGATTATGGCCTATTATACATTAAGGATGTGAACAATATGGCACACATCTAATAGAAGATACATTTATACACAAATACACCACTGTGGACATCAAATCCAATATGGTGGAAAGTTTGGGAAAGTAGTCTTTGAATGGGATAAAATAGAGATTCATACTGGATAAGGACTGAAAATAAATACTAAATAGAGCATTTCTAATATAATTCTAAACTATATCACTGTGTAGTTTTTATGTCATAAAGTTGTAATTATTCTGATGTAAATTTAACTGTACGTTCACAATAGAGAATACTGACAATATGGCAGCAGTGGGATTAATCTTAATGTGTTCTGTGACACGTAAAAAATCAGGACATTGCAATTTAATAGGCCTACCTAAAAGGGTATGCCAGTTTAAAAAATTACTCTCCCTCTGTCGTTTTTAATAATTTATTTTATAAAATCAACCATATATAATTAAACTACTTGTAAATATATCCATCAACAAATAATAATAATCAACACTGCCCGTCTGTTCAATAATTAACAACAACAACAAATAATTGTCTCTGTCTGTTCTTCCTTGTTTTGTAAGCTGTTTTTGGGGGGGTAGATTATTTTGAAACAAGCCCTGTATCGTATATGACAGACATTTACATTTATACAAGATAATAAGATGTAAACTCAAAGAGAATACTGAGGCAGTCATTAAGATAAGAGTTCAACTAATGGGCACCCAATTTGTTAATATTGCAGCTGATGGTTAAAAAACAAAGTTTGAGCTGAAACACTTTCACACTGACAACGATACATAGCTATTATACTGAGAAATATTCCTCTTTAAAATATCTCCACATGGACCTAAAACTCGTTCAAAGCGGGCTCGATCTAATTTAACACATTTTAATTGACTTCTGGCAACAACTGTAGCAGCTCTAGGTCTATCTAATAATAGGGCGATTTCACCTACAAAATAAAATATATAAATGTTTAATACATATGTGTAAAATACAGGGCATTTTGATGTTGAATTCATAAAACAATTGTTATAATAAGCAAATGATGAATTCCATGCTGCTCAAAGTTTTAATCCTCGTAAAGTCACTTACCAAAATAGTCTGAGGTTCCTAACCTACCAACTTCTACTGGTTCTTCATTTTCAGATCTTCTTTGTAACACAGCAGCACTTCCCTATAAATATTATAATAATTATATATATGTTAACACAAAACCGCAGACATTTATACTGGTGCAACATACTGCAGTATACTACAACTCAGGTTTAAATTTTTAGACTTTATAATTCATGTCTTCCCGGATTAAACATACATTATGCAAGAGCTAAATCTGCCTATTGCAAGTCTTTCTTTAGGCCTGGAATGTTTTATAAATTATTAATTAGACATTAACTCTTGATGGCATCGGATTTCTCTGATATTAAATAGATTAGAACAGTTCAGCCATATTTTGATTTGAGGTAAAAATAGAGGAGCGAGACTTAGCTTCAAACAACCAGTGCGATGGTTGATATATTGCACACGTCTTGTTAAACTTTCAAAGGCTTATATATTAGCTCGCAACAGAGTGATTTGAATGTAATTTTCAAATTATTCATTTAACATTATTTTCGAACTATTATAGCAAGAATGGTTAGTTCTTTATCTAAATCTTACATAATATTTCTTTAACTATAAAACACGCCATTTCATAAATGGAAATGAATCCAAGCCAGGAGATTTTTTTACTGTTGATATTTTGATTTTATTTTTTAATTAAATGTTAAATAATGAATTTGAGAAAATTTTAACTGATTACAACAAACATATAGGGCCTTATTGACATCAGGGTACCATGAATGTAGGCCAATACTATGCCAATACCGGTACCAGTATTTTATATTCAGACAAGCTCATATGTCACATTTCACCTCAGTATTAGTATCTGAAAGACCTTGTTGATATGCCATCATTTGACAAAGTATTAAAATCCCACACTGGCAATTTATTTATACATACTGAGGCATAATGAAAATGCACAGTAAATGCTGGCAAAACAGTGCAGCAAGATAGTAGCTGAACATTTACAACTCACCGAGGCCATAACTTTAGTGAAACAAAGGCACAAAGGGTCAAAAAACAAAAAGACAGCAGTGTGATGGCATCCCAAACTTTAGATGATAGCTCTGACCTCCTGCATTAACGCACAGATGAATTTGCAGTGTTCAGATACCCAACTTGGCATATCGTGGCATCTTTTACTGATCTGTAGGAGTTGTATTGACACAAATTGCTTCATCAAATTGTGATTTAAAACATTCACATTCGGTGGAATTTTGTTTTTGTGAGAAATTGATTTCTGGTGCATTTAAGTGATTGCAAAAAAGTTCAGAATTGCAAGATTAATGTAGATCTCTCAAATGAGATGTACAATCATCTATTTATAAAAGTTGTGCGTTTTCATTCTCTTATTATATAAACCAAATTTCAGTTTTGTTTCATAATCTGTCTTCTATTCTGATGCAGTGATTGGATAAGTAATATAGTAATATTTTAAGAAATTACACATCAAAACAGACGGGCCAAGAATTCATGCTTTTTTTTGTCAAGCATAAGTAGATTAATCATTACCTCTAAAATAATAAAAAAGTCTTCTCCTGGTTCACCCTGTTGTACTATGACTTGCCCTTCTTCAAACTGAACTGGTTCTAAAGCATCGGATACTGTAAGCCTTTCCCATTTATCAAGATTTTCTATAAGTTAAAAAAAAGTAAAAATCAAAGTCAATAAGATGACATTTTATAAAAATACATATTACATGCTAATTGATGAAATAGTATGACCAGGCAAGAAATCCAATTACGGTATCAAAGACTAAGATAGAATACTTCAATATATTTTAGATTATATTACCATCAGCAAATTTTTTACTTTTTTAAACCATTAGGATTATGATATAAAAAAAAAGTCTATTAAATGCATATAATATACTTCCATTATTATTTTTTTATAAGTATGTTACAATATATCCTAGTAAAATATTTTCAGAGTGTTAAAGAGCAGGAATATATCTTGATTTTTTTATTATGTGTTACATTTACTAAATCATATGGAATACTCACCCAAAATAGATACTTTTGTGAGGAATTCTTCATACATCTTTCGTTTTCGTATTGTGCTGCCCTGTGAAAAAAAGATAGGTTGCCAGGCAACGAAACATACGCCCACAACAGCTAAGTCGTCCGGGCAGTCAACAAGGGTTGTCGCATATTGTTTCTTTTATCAGTCAGGAGAACATTTACTATTTACAACACATGATAATCTTATTACGAGTAATAGCCCATTAAATAATTATCAGAAATGATTAGAATAGTTTTGATGGTTTGTCTCAAGGCCTTTGTCCACAAGATATTTCAAAGTGATCAAGTGCCAGAAATTATCAGATATCACTGAAAATCAAATAGGATTCTTCGTCTCATGACCCTAAACACTGTGTACAAATTTAAAGTCAATCGGATATTAACTTTAGCCTCTAGAGCGTTTACAAGATTTTTCAAAGTGATAAAGGGTCATAACTCTGGTAGTAATTATCGGATATCACCGAAAATCAATAGGCTTCTTCGTCTCATGACCTTAAACACTGTGTATAAATTTAAAGTCAATCGGATATTAACTATAGCCTCTAGAGCGTTCACAAGATTTTTCAAAGTGATCAAGGGTCATAACTCTGGTAGTAATTATCGGATATCGCTGAAAATCAATAGGATTCTTTGTATCATGACTTTAAACACCGTGTATAAATTTAAATTCAATCGGATATTAACTTTAGCCTCTAGAGCGTTCACAAGATTTTTCAAAGTGATCAAGGGTCATAACTCGGGCAGGAATTATCGGATATTGCTGAAAATCAACAGGCTTCTTCCTATCATGACCTTACATACTGTGTATAAATTTAAAGTCAATCGGATATTAACTATAGCCTCTAAAGCGTTCACAAGATTTTTCAAAGTGATCAAGGGTCATAACTCTGGCAGTAATTATCAGATATCGCTGAAATTCAATAGGCTTCTTCGTCTCACGACCTTAAACACCGTGTATAAATTTAAAGTCAATCGGATATTAACTTTAGCTTCTAAAGTGTTCACAAGATTTTTCAAAGTGATCAAGGGTCATAACTCTGGCAGTAATTATCAGATATCACCGAAAATCAATAGGCTTCTTCATCTCACGACCTTAAACACTGTGTATAAATTTAAAGTCAATCGGATATTAACTATAGCCTCTAGAGCGTTCACAAGATTTTTCAAAGTGATCAAGGGTCATAACTCTGGTAGTAATTATCGGATATCGCTGAAAATCAATAGGCTTCTTCGTCTCACGACCTTTAACACCGTGTATAAATTTCAAGTCAATCGGAGATTAACTTTAGCCTCTAGAGCGTTCACAAGAAATTGTGGACGATGGACGGACGGACGGACGGACCGACGGACGGACGGACGGACGGACGGACCGACAGACGGACGGACGGGGGCGACGGCAATATACGACCACATTTCCATGTGGGCGTATAAAAACCCCATAATAATTGTATACCCATAATAATTGTATATTACTATAGTACAAAGATAAAAGAGAGAAATGGGGTTAACGTCCACTTGACACAAACTAGATCATTTCGGGATTAACAAATAGTTTAATTTTTTTTTCAATAATTCACTTGCGCATAGGGGAAACCCATGAGATTAGACAGGCAAAGTACAAAGGTAAAGTATTTGACCAGGGCAGCAGTACTTGAAAGGTCATTATATAACATATATGACCCGGTTTGACTAAAGGATCAACCGGTCGCATTGTATTTCAGTTCAGTGTATAAAAGTGCTGAGGGAACTCTTCATCCCACGGCACTTTTATACTCCTTGAAGAAAATTAGGGACAAGTGATATATTAGTATCAGTCAATCTTGGATGTAGACTTGTTCGTAGACTACATAATAACATACAAACCAGATCCTTTGTTACAACAGTTACATATAGACTACTGTAACTAAGACTCACAGACACAACCAGACAACGGAATAAGCAAGCTATTAAAAATTCTTAATTAGGTTAATTACCATAAGAATTCTTCTGTAACTATCACGATCAATACCCCATAATTTAACATCATTTTTGGCCTGCAACAGATAAATATAACTACTAGTTAAAGGTTTTAATTTAACAACAATAATTATTATTATTATTATATGGTTTGGAATATGAAAGGTTATTAACAATAGGTAACAGAAGTTATTATATTTTAATATTACAATAACTGAGAAGAATTTACTCTTTTGTATTTTATGTACATGTAGTCAGTTTAGCACAAATAACAGAGCTCCAGGCAACGCGAGAGGTAGAATGAGTGAAAAATTGACACTTATTAAATACATAGAGACATAAATCAATAGAAAAATATATAACAAGTATCAGACAATTTAAATTCTCTGACAGTCATCTAAACAGATTATTGACACCATATGTTATCCACTATAGCAATTGATGTATTACCGTTTACAGCATATACCTTGGATGGATTAAGTGCTTTATATAAATGCACATTATTTTTACTATTACCACGTATATCCTTTTCACTGATACCAGTACTAAATATTCTTATGAAACCAGTATTTACACGGTTTTATTGTGGCAGCTGGGGGCACATGGAGATTATAGTTATTCAATTGTAAATGCAGTCCACTACTACTAATATTATCTTAATTTTTTGTCTTTGATTACCCTTTACAATTGGTACACAGTTTTTATATGACAGTTTAATAGAAGGTGACTTACATTTACTGTGGCTGCTCTAGGTGTACCATAAATTAAAGCTAATTCACCAAAACTTGCTCCTTCTCCTATTGTTGATACATGTTCACCATTTACATATATCTATTAAACATAAATGAAATTATAAATCCATTATACTTAAGAGCTAAATCTGCCTTTACAGGGTTTTGTTCTGGATTCATAAATATATTATATCAATTATGATTTTAGACATTTATTCACATGACAAGCCTATGGGATGGCTAAGATATGGAGTGTATTAGGCTATGTCTGCCGTATCTCTGCTAAATGTTAATAGGGATGATATTCTCTGGGAAATTGAAGAACCGAAATTCTAGACTTAATTTATTATGGTGGCAATGGTAAGCCTATACCTACATGTACTTCACAATCAAAACTTTAAACTTTCTTAACTTTGCTCAGAATAAAGTAATTTGAATGAAATTTATAATATATACATTTTTCATTATCTATTTTTAAACTATTTTAGCAAGAATGGCCGCTCTTTATTTAAATCTCAGGTAATGTATCTTTGAATAAACACCATAATTCTTACTGTCAACTGACAAGATGAATTTAAACTTGCTTAGGAAGACAAAATGAACATTCAATGATTTTATTTTAATGTAAGATAACCAAAAGGATGTCCTAATTATTTCTAAATTAACTTTAAATCCTGTGATCTAAAACAAAATTTAAAACACAGAGTTAATCAATAGAATAGCATGCTAATGGTAAATCCATAAACCTGAAAGACATGCCTTGGTCCAACTATTCATTATTGATTACATATTACATGTAAAATAATCATTATAAACTTACATCTACTTCTCCTTGATCAATCACATAAAAATTATCACCTTCATCACCTAAAATAATAATTGAAAATAAAATGATGAAAAAGCACTTAATATGTCAATACTTCATCTATATTTGGCAAACATCAACTGTATGTGGTTTTGGAATGCTTCCCTTGGTACCAGTATCTGACATAAATATAGCACTATAGCCTAGCATTTAGTTTCTTGACCAGGCATTATGCAAGAGCTAAATCTGCCTATTGCAGGTCTTTCCTCAGGACTGAAATATTACATAAATTAGCTTACAAGACCATGATTGATACATGATGCCATTGGATGGCTGCAAGATAAGGAGATTTAAATAAATTTTGTGGTCGTTACGGTTACCATAAAGCTAGGTTGCCAGGCAACGAAACATACACCCACAGCAGCTAAATCGTCCGGGCAGTCAACAAGGGTTGTCGCATATTTTTACTTTTTATCGGAAGTCGCTGAATATCAATAGGCTTCTTCGTGTCATGACCTTAAACACTGTGTATACATTTAAAGGCAATCGGATATTAACTTTGGCCTGTAGAGCATCCACAGGATTTTTTGAAGTGATCAAGGGCCATAACTCTTGCACTAATTATCGGAAATCGCTGAAAATCAAAAGGCTTCTTCGTCTCATGACCTTAAACACTGTGTATAAATTTAAAGTCAATCGGATATTAACTTTGGCCTCTAGAGTGCCCACAAGATTTTTTGAAGTGATCAAGGGCCATAACTCTGGTAGATATTATCGGAAATCGCTGAAAAACAATAGGCTTCTTCATCTCATGACCTTAAACACTGTGTATATATTTAAAGTCAATCGGATATTAACTTTAGCTTCTAGAGCAATTGTGGACGACGGACGGACAGGGGCGACGACAATATACGACCACATTTCAATGTGGGCGTATAAAAATGGATCGTCAAGGCTTTGTTTATTCTTGTGACAACAGTAGTAATGACAATTGAGAGAAGGCTATAATTGGATCGTCGATATCTAGGCTCATGTGAAGTAATTTTTTGCATACTCTCTTTGCATTATCTATCTCTTAAGTATTATTGCGCGAACTGTCAGCTCTTTATAATATCTTGCCTAATGCTGCTTTAATATCAAAATATGTATATATAATGTTCAAACTGTGATATAATATATAAACTCATTAAATACCTTGCTGAATAATAACTTCTCCAGCATGTCTATGGACAGGAAACATGGCATCAAATATATCACTGTTGGGAGAGGAAAATATACATTAGTCTAGAACAAACTATTCCACAGGTTTGTTATGACAAAGAAAATCAATATCTTAATATTCTTAAGTGAAAATATGACTAGAATTTAAGTTTCTGTTAAAATAGATGGGCCTATTGCCTACTCAACAGCACAATATCATTCTACATGCTTTAAGTTCTGGTCATGACTAATCGATTCTCTGTGAACTGTCCACAGAGGACTGAATTCAAAGAAAGATATTACATTCATCTAGGGCAATTTATACATACTGAAACACTTTTTTAAAATCATTCCCAGAACATTTAGTGTGTTTTTATTGTAGGCTATTGTGAGACTAACAAACATGTTTGTTATATTTTTATTGATATAACTTGTAGGGGTGAACTCAGAGTAAGTGAAGAAAATATAACGACAGGCACGTAATCCTACTCTTTGTCACATGTGTTACCCTTTGCACTTGCATAGAGAACGGACCTTCCAATCTACAGCGCTTAGTGAACTAAAAGGGCTGTTCACATAAAGATTATTATTCATGAACATCAAGCATGATTTCCCAGACCCATAAGTTACAATTTCCAGTACAGACTTGCCAGCCACCACTCTTTTTATTTGCTCAGGTGGGGTTCCCCCTTGTGAGTGGTGCAGGACGGAGGGCTATGACAAGCACAGCTCTCTATTTCTTTGGATGTCCCTTGTACACATTGGCGTGTATGTAAAAGATCCCTTGGCAGTTGGAGTTTGATATAGTGCAGTCCTCATGCCTATCTTCATTAGCCCAGTCGGAGCAGAACAGTAGGACGTTATTAACACTATATGTAAGTAACTAAAATCAATTATTTCCTCAGAACTAGTTGTATTTTAATAACTTTCTTCTTACCTCCTTTCATTATCATCTAAATGAGCAAATAAAACATTCTTAGATATAGCTTTGGATAGAGCTGCCATTGTCTTATAATCTTTAGGCACAACCTACAAATATAATAAACAAGGTACATGATTTCAAATGTAACAATCACACAGTCTCAATTTTGAAATTTAAGAATAATGCTAGATGGACGATTTCTTCTAAATATGGCTCAAAATATAATAGCCCACTGTTATAAGCAACAATGTGTATTATATCTGCAATATTAACGGCTCTATGGTATATCTTATTGCAGATCTGTTGACATGTAAGAGCTCGGACAGTTGCCTGTCAAAATAACTAGTGGTAGTAATAGAAGCATGTCTGTGTCAATTTTAATAAAATGAAGTTATTATATGTGATAAATATGGCTAAATGTTCCGATACTATTCAGTTACATAAACTCTGAGTGACAGATGCTTTAGAAACTTATATTCTATTCCGGAAAACTTGAAGTTATTATATGTGATAAATATGGTTAAAAGTTCCGACACTATTCAGTTACATAAACTCTTAGCGAAAGCTGCTTTAGAAACTTATTCTATTCCGGAAAACCTGTATAAGCTTTCAAGAACTACAAAATTTCATTGGCAGATAATTAGATAATCATGTCTATATATATACATTTACTTATAGTAGTATATGATCTTCATGGTTACTAAGTAACTTATAGATCCAAGAAATTTCTAAATGATGGTGGATGTTTTTAAAAACTCTGTAACTGTTAATGGGAATAAGAGAGCGAGATATAATCAATTTTTTATAACTTGGTGGATCTATTCGATGGGACGTAAGGAAAAACACTATTGAAATTCTTAAATATTGATCATAAATATCTAACATAAATCAATGAAGTCTAGTCACATGGTCATTAAGCTCTTTTCCAGACAATGATCAACGACTTGTTGAAATGATTAGAAGTTGCAGCCTACGACAACAAATTAACTGTATTTTTTGCCAGCTGCTGCTATTTACATTTTGTTTTTCTACCTGAGCAGGGTTATTTAACCTGCTGGCAATAGTGGCATCATGTTGCCCTCAGTTATAGTGTAATCTGAGACCAGCATTATAATTGCCAACTTTGTTAATAACAACAACATCAATATGATCACCTATAATAGAACAATGTCAATGGCAGCACTCAATTTGACTTTTTCATCATTTCTTAAGCCACAACTTTCTGTTACACACAAATTTAAATTATCAATATTGATCGGTAACAGCTTAGAGATGTTGACTGTCTCAGTAATATAATAATCAATACCTTTTTGACATACTGGGCTGCATCTTCTTCTTTATAAACTTCTGCACTGACAGCCCCTCGTCTCGGACGAGCTTTCATTGGTGGATGGGGTGGTGTTATTGATATATCATCTTCTCTTTCATCACTTGGTGGTGTAGCAGATTTATGTTTTTCTTTTACTTGATCCTGGAATATATAATGTAATACAACCATTAATTCACTCTTTAAAAAATGTCTATGCATTTAGCTCCTAAGACACCTACCCACATACTCCGGATTTAATCTCAGACTAACTTTAGAAAACTGCAAACAACAGCTTGTCTATGATACTAATGATAGTTAAAAAAAAAAGAAGGGAAAAATAAAACTCTGTAAAAAGAATAGTAAAATGTATATGTAGATAGTCTAAGCTACCCGGAAGAAGTCGTTGCCATGTCTCTAAGGAGCAGATGACAGTTTCAGATTACAATGGTGGACATTTTATGGTAATGGTAAACATGAAATATGATAAAGACAATAGATACTTTATTACTATTACAGAGAATCATTACTTTAACAATATGTAGTATGGTAGTTAGTGATACCTTAGAAATCTTGATCATGAAGACCTATAGGCTGTTGTTTCTTTCATATCATAAAAATTTTAAAAGATTTGCTTTCTATTTGATTCAACATTAAAGACAATGTGATCTATGTGAATATATTTGACAATGTGAATATATTTAAATCATGAAGCAAACAAGTGGACGATTAAATGTCTTTATAAAAATAGCAACACACGGTCTGTGTCAAGTTGATCTGAAAATGGAGAAGGATCATTCAAAGAACAATTCTCCTACACTTTGCTGAAATTGTGGATGACAGAACAAAGGAAAGACAGACAAGACGAGGCAATAACAATCTGCAATCACATATCAATGCAAGCAGATATAAACCGAATTCTTAGTAAGCATGGCCACCAAAGAAATATTCTGACAGATATTTGTGGAACCCCTTGGTCTTTAAGAGGAAGTGATATCACAGAAGAATCAAAACAAAATCTTGTTTCACCAATTTAATATACTTAAAATTCAAATTTCATACAGATTGGATAATGGGCCATAAATAGAAGTAATAAACTGAAGTTGTAGAATTTGATAAGCTTCTGTATTTCACTAATCTGAATAATGCATATAAAATCCAATCAGATCAGGTATGATTCTCGCTTCGGGTGCGAGAGGTCCCGGGTTAGATTCCCGTACAAGCCCATTTTACATCGATCTGTTCGCAGCTGACCTGTGTGTCGGTGGATTATAAATGGTCAAAGAGACGAAAATTGTCACTCGAAGCGGTGCGATTGCCTTGTCGGTAAATACATGATGATGGCATTATTTTTAGAAATCGTTGCAATTCAACCATTCACATCGCTATTATTATAAACAAATTATAAAATCTAAAATACATTTTGTCCGTAGAGTTTGCACAAGGAATTGTGGTCAACATACGGACAGAAATGGTTAATGTGCGACAACAATAAAAGACACCATTTCTATGTGGGCATATGAAAGATGTGATAATAACAATTGTCTGTAGAGTGTTGACAGGTTTCTGTGTCTCAATACTCAATGTTAAAGTAAATGTCAGAAATATAGAATGATAAATCTAGAATTGTCTAAGATCAGACTGACACAATTATCTGAGTACTCACATACAACACACATGGAAATCAGCTGTATAAAGATGATGCCACAGCAGCTATTACAATCTACAAAGCTTGTCACGTTTTTATTTGTTTATAGGTAAAAGGAGCACTTACACATCACTAAAAACTGACCATGGGCAAAAACCCATTAAGTAATTATCAGGAGAACTAATTAATCAAACTTTGATACTATTAATTCCTAGCGTTAACATTAACAAAACATTTACCGATAATCAGACGATTACTTTATCTGTTTTGAGTATTTGTTGAAAATCAATAGGCTTCTTTGAGTCATGAACATAAAGTTTAAAAACTGTGTAAATTTCATATCAATCAGCAATCTGTTTCACAGAGAATTACTTACAAAATATCTCTGTAACAGACGACAGTCCACAACAGGTGCGTTGACTGCACGCGCCCTTAGTCATTGGCTCAACGGCTCGTGCAATGTTTACTTAACACCTAACTGCTTCGGGCAAAATGATGCATTTTACTCGTTTTAATACCCATTTACACTAAATAGGAAATATTTTTTAACTACAAATACTTCAAACGTCTTTATTTATTTTTCTTTTACCTCAAAAAAATGTTTGAGAATTTAATTTGTCGGAGTTAAAAAGTTAATATGCCGTACTCATTAAGCCTCGTCGATGTCATGCTTATCAGTGATTGTAGCGGCCAAGCGAATATTCACTGCGGGATCAGTTTGATCAATCAGGTGATAATTGTGGACAACAGACAGACTTGAGTGTGCTGACAATATACCACCACATTTCAAACCTTTAAATGACACCCTTACTTTGGCAAAATATGTAAGTATGTAATTAGAATTTAAATCACATACATGTATGTTCTTTCATAGATTGTGTACAAAATCTATCTAACACTCATTAACCAAGGTGCACATTATTCTATTGAATTTTGTGAAAGCAAATCAAATGATGCTACTTTAATTTCAGGAACTCGTTTCTAACTAAACTTAAATGTCAATTTCATAAAGGTCGTCCAGTAAAAAAAAAAATCTGAAAATAAAATAGATTCCCAAATAGAATTATCCTATGACTAAACACAAGTTCACATGTCATTACTGTAATCTTTTCATGTTGCATTATCAAAGAATTACAAAGATTAGCCCATAGTTAATTCACAGCATTTCTATCTCCTCCTATCCTGTCTCTCTGGTCATTAATTAGTAATCATTTTGATTTTTAGTTCTATAGATGGTTAACATTCACCAAAAACCAAAATTATTTATTGGCAAGTAGCCACAGTGGCTCAGTAAAACATTAGCTCGCTAACCTGGAAGGCCTTGTCTGATCCCGGTGTTGGCCAAGAAAGTTCATTGGGGTTTTTCAAGTGGGGTTCCCATTAAAGTGGGAAGTTAAATCTCATTTTATTTATTTGTTGACAAGATAATGTGATACAACTAATATATAATATCAGACTATTTCTAATAGTTTTAGTTCGTACCGAATTAATTTTATCCAATATTTTGTCATTAGTTTGAACTTTCATCTGTACCAGGTTACCCCTTGTTAATGGTAAAATTCATATTTAAAGTAACTCTTGAAAATGAAGGTTGAAGATTACTGGTTGTAAATTGAGTCGAATTATACTACCCATAGCTGTTGAATAGGGCTGATATAGGCTATTCATCAATAATCAATACTGGTAGTAAAAATTTAAAGTGAGTGTTTCCCCAGAGAATAAAATAGATACAGTTTTCTTCCAGGTCAATGGCTAATTACTAGAAGAAAATTTAATCAAGGCTGGTTTTGTTTTATTTTTTCTTAATTTCAGGAAATGTTTTATTCATATTACCTGGGACTACAATTAAATCACTATAAAACACTTTTGAAACTTTGATATAATGTTCACACTGATATTGTAGCAGAGTTCAACACATATAATTTGATTTGGTCCATAAACTGACAAAAAAATAAATTCTTAAGGGTATTTCAACGTCTCTAAGCCGAAACAACAACTTAAATGGATGTGACCAAATTTGAAAAGTATCCCCCAATGCTTCACACAATATTTGAATATTAATGGGGTTCATTCTCTCAGTCCTGAAAATCTATAGCAATTAAAATATACTACATGTATAGAAACATGGTATTGGAATATTAGCCTTGTGTGGCATTTATCACAACACAATTTATATGCAATACAATCAATGGTTGTTATGACAAGTGTTCTCTTGTCTTCTCAAGCACAAATGATGTTTTTTAACTGCCTCATCTCCATATTTTCATCATGCTATATGTGAAACAACCAGTGCTTGTATTCCATGTAAATTGTGTTGTGTTTTTATGGTATTCAATGTTTTCTGCCCTTATTCAGATCATGTGTTTAAAGAGAGAAAGAGAAAACCCATGTGGTTGGAAAGGCGACCCTTCTCCTTGTCAGATACCTGGGAAACAATGACAGACCTTATGATACAACGTGCACATGCTAACCTTTCAGCAATCCAACCCCCGCAACAATATGTGCTTAAGGCCCAGTGTCTGGCACACAGAGGCATAATTTACTAACTATATAGTGATAGGAAATATAGTCTGAATTATCCAGGTAGGTATATATTATACAAATGTTGCTGATGGATATGTTGCTAGTTTTATACTAATTAATTTTTGGGCTGATAACTTTAGAAATATGTAACACTTGGAATCACATCTGTATATAGGTAGGGATAAAATAAAACATATTTGTTTTGTTGTTGAATTGAAATCAATATCAAACCATGTAATCATTTCCAAGTATCGCCAACTCCCCTTCTTGAATGAAAATGTAAACACATAAACATAGGAACTGGTCAATTTTTATGGTTTTCGTCTTAATCAACTAAGTGGCAAGTAAAATGGTCAATGTTGTGTATATTGGTATTCTTCAAGTAAAATGGTCAATCAATGTTGTGTATATTGGTATTCTTCATTCGATAACAACAGGAATATTTACTTTCACTTTAATCCTCGAGATCGATCATCGACCACATCAACTCGTTCCAATTACATTACAACAGCTCACTTTGATTGCAGTACTGGTTGATAATCGTAATTTAATAAAATGTTCTGTCTACACCGAGTTAACATTTAATCAAATTAAGTAAAGGATTCACATATGAAACACAAGACAGATTTACCTTCATATACATATGTTGCTGTTAGCGATACACGGACAGTTTAGATCCTGGAAAACTCATCAATAAATATCTAAATTAATTAATATTGGAGATCTTTTCAAATTTGTATTCCGGTGACAGATTACTATTTAATCAAAGGAGATTGAGATATGGTACATTGTAGGTGGGCATACAATATCAGAAATGTTAAAGATTTGAAATTTTGATGAATTTGAAAATAAACAGTTGAACAGACTGATTTAATGTGTAGTTTTAATCAGTGATGGAGCAAGCACAAGAACTAATATTTTCGACTGTTAAACACAAATTAAGTTATATCCCAACAATGCGTCTATTTCTAGAGGAAAAACTTTTTCTTTTTACGGTAGACCGATCATAATAAATTTTATTACCAGTCAATAACATTACACAGGTGATATTTAGCATTATCTGCAGCTATATCTTCTATATACTCAGGCTTCAACTGACATTTCAAATTCATGGATATCTTGTTTTTTCTCTTATTCATTATAAAATCAAATCATTATCTCTTTCCCATATCTAGACAGACTTGTACCAGATTATCTATTAATACCTACTGTAGAAATCATGGTTTGGTATTAATAAACAGGTTTATTGCATACAGTTATAAGTCAATCAGGGATTGTAGTACTACTAGTAGTAGATTATAAAGTGAAGGGACAAACACCGAGCACTGTGGCGAGTCTAAACCCTCCTTGTATACTTATAGCTATGATCAGAGGCATGCTCCCCTAGGTTTTGTTTAAAGGGACAATAACATTCTTGCTGGCTTGGTAGCTCCAGAAAATAAATAATAGCCTTATTCTAAGTACTAGATGTTTAAATGTCCTACCTGTTGTGTAAATTATCCATTACAACCTATTTTATTTGTCTAGAGGGTTCGAAAATATTTTAAAATCCAAGTCACATTTGAAAAGATTTACGTTAGACTTTTCAAATCAATTGGTTGAATTTTTCCAATTTTTTAAATTAGGTGTGTTAAGATGAAATTTATATCATCATTTAATTGGAATATTCTAAAATAATACGATTTGTTGACCAGAATGAAGATTGGGACATATTTTTCAGTTACAACAAGAGTGTTATTGGGGCTTTAAATTCGATGTGTTCCTAGGTGCTTTATTTAAAAATTTAAGGCTTCAGTCGTGAAAGGCAATGAAAATGAAATGACTTTATTTTTTCTTCCATTTAGATGTATTTTGAAATTGGTGTGTTTGGATCAATATTCAATTAATATGAATTGTCACAGGCGAGATCATCTTTTCAAAGCCACGGTAATTCAGTGCTGCATTTCATTTCAAGAGGTGTTTTACCATGACAAGAGCAAGTGCATAAATCGTAAACAACTATACTAGTTTAAATTGCCCCCACGATGTCACAACCTATTTAAATTATCCAATGAAGAGTATCATTTTATTGCACTATAACGGAATATTAAGTAGAACCGCGGTTTGTTTTAAAACATGATGTGAAATTGCCAATTTAAGATATTAACAAGAACCCCAGTTTGTTTTAGAACATAATGTGAAATTGCCAATTTAAAATAAACCATTGATGAAAAGTAGACTGTGATTGATAGAAAAATATTGCAGCTTGGTCAAAATGACAGTATATTTGGCATGGTAGTATCAAATATCCTAGCAAAGCGAAGTATTTAGAAACCTGTCACTGGAAGATGAGGTCAATCCAATGGGGTTTTTTCTATAATGTCAAAAGTTCACGCCAGAGGATTCAGGAACATTTCCCTTTGAGAATGGTATTTCATGGACACTTAGATCGTCAACTACATAAGGACTTGATTAAATTAATTCCCTGAACATAAAAATATGGTGTGATCCCATATGAAGAGAGGGATCATACTCAACTACATGTATGTACAATGTAATGACACTTTCCTCTCAGTCTTCTAACCGTACTTTCTCCTATTTCTCAATATTTGTTTTATAAATGTTTATAATAATATTATATAATTTCTCCTCGAGGGAATTTTCTATTGAATTTGGAATTATTCTGGCAGATCTTGTTATTGAGTAGTAAAAACCGAGGGGATATGACACAATTAATACTGACAGGTTATTGATCTATCCATTATTGTACATGGTAGAGGGACTAGTAGATATATCCACACTATATACACTGTTAAAATATACACAAGTTATTTATATCGACAATTTGAAAAACAAACCAATAAAATAATGTTGAAAATAGTTACATGAACAGTAAATATTATATATACTGGTATGTACTTAAAAAGCAAAGTATGTTTAAATTCAGGCCCGTATCTAGACACCATTAAGCGGGGGGGGCATTACCTTTCGTTAGGGGGGGCGAACATTTTGAGGAAATTTTCGGAAAGGTCATTCTAACAGACTGTTGTTATCATCATGCTATGTAGTTACCTAGGCGTCTAATAAGCATTTAAGAATAAGTATTCAAACAAAAAAAATAGCTTTTTTAGGTTAATATAAGGAACTGTGTATACTTTAATGATTGTTAGCAATTTCTGAGCGGGGGGGGCGAGCAATTCACGCGGGGGGGCATGGCCCCCCTGCAACCCCCTGTAGATACGGGCCCGTTTAAATTTAAATGCTACCCGTATTTGACATTTGTTCCCCTGAGCACAAAGCACATCAATAATTCATTTTGACATATATGCATATATTTGTTCATTTTCTCTTCAATCTTAGCTCTCCTATGACAAAATGAATATGTCAACTGGCTTTTTCTTCTATTTTGATGAATTGCTATCTTTAAAATGGGTAATAATATTAAGGTTTGATACAAATCACTATCATGACAAAAAAAAGAGTTTATTTTAAAGCAGGATTTATATTTCTGAGAAGGATCTCTTGTAAAATCTGACAATCCAATGATTCAAATAAAGCCTACACATCCAAGGCGGTGAGAAATATTTAAAAAAAGAAAAGATTCCCCACAACATATAGCAATCATCAAGATTCTAAAGTAAATGATGTGATTACTCCCAAGTGACGTTTGCACTGGGCTCCATCTCCATCTATTTTATAATCAATTCTTATTAGACTGAAGTCTTAGTCCATTAATTGCTTCAGATCCCTGTGGGTGAACCTAGAATCGAGTTATGTTATAATAAGCTCTAAATAACTACCTAGATCATACCAGCTTATATATCTTCTTCATATAATAAGCTTCCAAGATCAAAATACTTCAGACTGAGAGCTTAAATGATTTTACAAGTCTGCTAATTATAAAACATGTGGGGATAATGATAAAATGATAAAGAGAACAGAGATATGTGTTCAAAACCAATATATAAAGTTACTCCTACCTCGAACTCATTAGTCTGTAGCCAGATAAAAGATAGGTTGCCAGGCAACGAAACATACGCCCACAGCAGCTAAATCGTCCGGGCAGTCAACAAGGGTTGTTGCATATTTTTACTTTTTTCGGTAATGAAACATTTGTAATACACTAAAAACTGATTAAGAGTAACAACTCATTATGTAATTATTAGAAAATCATTAGAATTTGATTGCTTTTTATAAAGTTTTACCCCACGCTAACAATTAGTATATAAATGAAACATTTAATATCATGGATTTAGCTGTTCAGTTATCTAAATTCATTGAAAATCAAAATACTTGTTCGTTTCAACAGCTTAAACTCTATGTATCAATCTGAAGTCAATCGGATGGTAACTTTGGCCTCTATAGCGTCACAAGAATTTTTGAAGTTATCAAGGGAGATAACTCTGGCAGTAATTATTTGAAATCGCAGAAAATCAATAGGATTCTTCGTCTCATGAACTTAAACACTGTGTGTAAATCTAAAGTCAATCGGATATTAACTTTGGCCTCCAGAGCGTCCACAAGATTTTTTGAGGTGATCAAGGGCCATAACTCTGGCACTAATTAATGGAAATCGCTGAAAATCAATAGGCGTCTTTGTTTTATTACCTTAAACACTGTGTATAAATTTGAAGTCAATCGGATATTAACTTTGGCCTCTAGAGCGTCCACAAGATTTTTTGAAGTGATCAAGGGCCATAACTCTGGCACTAATTATCGGAAATCGCTGAAAATCAATAGGCTTCTTCGTCTTATGACCTTAAACACTGTGTATAAATTTAAAGTCAATCGGATATTAACTTTGGCCTCTAGAGCGTCCACAATATTTTTTAAAGTGATCAAGGGCCATAACTCTGGCACTAATTATCGGAAATCGCTGAAAATCAATAGGCTTCTTCGTCTTATTACCTTAAACAATGTGTATAAATTTAAAGTCAATCGGATATTAACTTTGGCCTTTAGAGCGTCCACAAGATTTTTTAAAGAGATCAAGGGCCATAACTCTGGCACTAATTATCGGAAATCGCCGAAAATCAATAGGCGTCATTGTCTTATGACCTTAATCGCTGTGTATAAATTTAAAGTCAATCGGATATTAACTTTGGCCTCTAGAGCGTCCACAAGATTTTTTGAAGTGATCAAGGGCCATAACTCTGGTAGTTATTATCGGAAATCGCTGAAAAACAATAGGCTTCTTCGTCTCATGACCTTAAACACTGTGTATAAATTTAAAGTCAATTGAATATTAACTTTAGCCTGTAGAGCGTCCACAAGCAATTGTGGACGCCGGACCGACGGACGGACCGACGGACCGACGGACGGACGGACGGACGGACGGACGGACGGACGGACGGGGGCGACGACAATATACGACCACATTTCAATGTGGGCGTATAAAAATCAGGAACTAATAGCATTTCAGACAATGTTGTTAAAGAATAACGTATGGTAATGTGTTTCATAAATTGGACAAAGATTTGTTTATTTTGACAACACCATTTGCATATAGACAAGTCATATGCAGATGAACAAAACATAAAGATGATAATACCTTTAGCTCTTGGCATCTAGTTTGTGGAACTTGGTCGTCATTGTTAACTTCTTTCTTAGCATCGGTATTATCCATGAGTTGGGTTTCACTCTGGTTTGCAGTGTCTATATTTTTTGTAGAACTGGAATCTATTTTTTCCTTATTTTCATCAACCTGAGTGATTTTTTCTTGGGGTTCAATCTTAGTATTTGTTTCGTTGTTTTCACTAGAATTACCACCTTGTCCCTGACCGGTTGTACTTTCTACAACAGCATTTTTTAGTTTTTGTAAATTATTCCCCATATTTATAATTGCTATCTGCTGACAAAATGTTGCTTACACCAGTGGGAAGCATAAACCAAGCTTGATATGTCAATAATATATAGTTTCTGATGAAAATGTCCAAAACGCATTGAAAACACTCTTGACAGCCTGAAACAATGAATTTACTGAATATTTAAAATCATAAAATTTTCAACAGCTCACAAAATACTGAACCGATATGCTAATGCATTAACCAAATGTGAACCAAATAACAGCCATCTTTGTTTATGTATAGAAATATGACTAGACAAGCAGAAAGAAAACCTGACCTACAAATTCACAACAATGATATAGGTAAACTTATAAATAACTGTTGGCTCAAGGTGAAAACTGTTTCTTAATTATCACTATATAGCTCCTATCTCATTCTAACATCTCTCTCAACTTCTTCAGATAGAATCACTTGGTCCACAATAAAGCAATGGCGGCTTGTATCTAAGATGTTTTTCAACAAATATTGATCACTTAAAAGATTGCCACACTTTATTTGATCAACTATTCCTTCAACTTGCGTCAGTCTGCATAAATAAAATAAAGCTTTACGATCCAAGACATTCTCAAGCAATCTGCATTACATCTGTACCCAGTACAACCGTTTATCATCTTGTCCCAAAATCAACACAAAACTCTTAGACCAGGAGCCCGGGGGGTTCAACCTAGCTGAAAAGCTAACCAATTTCCATATGTGTCACTAAGTTCCCTATGGGTCACTGTCACAGGATATGAACGTCTGCCGCGCCCGTTGTGGTGGGTGTGGTCAAGGGGGTCAAAATAAATGGACCCAAAAATAGGCTAGACTAGCTCATTCTATTAACCACGTAAAACTTGTTGCAAAATGTTAAGCATATCAAAATGTATTGGGAATGACCACCGCCAGACATTTTAGGTGGTGGGGCGTGTCCGCCAGACTAAAAAAAACGGGGCCCTAAAACTAAGCTAGACTAGCTCATTTACTAACCGCATGAAACTTGTTGCAAAATGTTCAGCATATCCACATGTATCAAGAATCACCGATGCCAGACATTTTCAGTGGTGGGGTACCCCTGCCAGACGTCCGTAATTGCCCCACCCCCAATAGCTAAGCTAGACTAGCTCATTTACTAACCGCATGAAACTTGTTGCAAAATGTTCAGCATATCCACATGTATCAAGAATCACCGATGCCAGACATTTTCAATGGTGGGGTACCCCTGCCAGACGTCCGTAATTGCCCCACCCACAAAAGCTAAGCTAGACTAGCTCATTTACTAACCGCATGAAACTTGTTGCAAAATGTTCAGCATATCCACATGTATCAAGAATCACCGATGCCAGACATTTTCAATGGTGGGGTACCCCCGCCAGACGTTCGCAATTGCCCCACCCCTAAAACTAAGCTAGACTAGCTCATTTGCTAACCGCATGAAACTTGCTGCAAAATATTCAGCATATCCACATGTATCAAGAATCACCAATGCCAGACATTTTCAGTGGTGGGGTACCTCCGCCAGACGTCCTCAATCGCCCCACCCCAAAAGCTAAGCTAGACTAGCTCATTTACTAACCGCACAAAACTTGTTGCAAATTGTTCAGCAAATCCACATGTATCGAGAATCACCGATGCCAAAAATTTTCAGTTTCTTTTTTTTTATCTAAACTGATATTTTTGATACGTGTACATCATTGTTGGGGTATTATTATCATTATTAAAACGATATTCATACAGCCATTATCTTCAATCGCAGAGCAATGCTCAGAGGCGCTTTACAAAGACATAACTGAAACAATACAAAATTCAAATGTACAAAATAGTCTACATGATAAAATTACATACATATAGAGAATGACAAAATGCAAGATATATAAAAAATTTTTATTTAAAAGCCTGTTTATAAAAGTGTGTTTTTAATGATTGTTTGAATATTGTAATAGATTTTGCTGAGCTTATGAAAAAGGGGAGCTTATTCCAGAGCTTCGGTGCCTGGAAAAAGAAGGATCGTTCTCTAAAACAAGAAAGATTTACAGAGATGGGTTTAAGGAGAAAGGGGTCACTAGATGATCTCAAACATCTAGTTGGCGTATATACAGTGATTAAATCCTTGATATAAAAGGGCGAAGTTTCATTAAAACATTTATAAAGTAGTAAAAGTATTTTTGCTAAAGAGTTATCAATCCGGCAGCACAATTTTGATCTTTTTGAGGTTCCTCATACTTCTGAAGATGTCCAGTAACCACTGGATCAGAAAGATATGCCTCTACTTCCTTTGGGTTCAAAGGAACTGTGCTCATGACATGTTGGAACCAAGGGCATTCCTCTTGGTCTAAGGTCATTAGAAATCTCGCATAGAGCTTCTTTTCCAGAACAGTTGCAAGGAGCTCATGAATCCTTGTGCAGCGGTTATAAAACTTGCCTTTGATGAAACCCATCATTGAGCCTTCTGCAAATACACCTGCCTCTGAAAGAACATATTCAATTCCAGATTCATTTATCAGGGTAGTACCAACGCCCTGTAGAATGCTAGCTCAATGTGAAAGTTACCTAGCATTACCAGAAGCTTATCAAACAGGGGTCGTTCGATGGCTTGTATTGAATATGCCTTCAGTGCAACTGCTAAATCATATGTAACAACTGCATAGTTTTGTCCTGTTTCTTTTGCTACGTTCATGGTACGGATCATGGTCTTCCTCACGACATCGTTGTTGGTTGCCGATCTGGGTATTGGATCCATGTAGCAGATTCGTTGTAATGGTAAGGTGTCCATGATGTACTTGCTGAAAAATCCAGCATGCATTGGTGTATTTCCTTCCTCCAGTCTCCAAAACCAGTAGATATCCAATACTTTCAATGCAATTTTTATTTTACTGTCTCCAAAAGTGGGTTCAGGAGTACTTGACACTTTGTCAGCGGTTTCAGTCATAGCTGTAACGCAGGCAAATTGAGCTTTGTTGAGTGGCTTTCTGAATGAAGGTATACTATGATCTTGTCCCTGAAACGTTCGTCGGTTTCTTCCATCTCAAAACTGTATTGGACGAAAAAACTTAGCTGTCTGTGATCATTTAATACATTTTGGTAAGTGTGACCTACAGTAGCCTGTAATGTTGCTTTGCCATCTAGGGTTTCAATATTCGCGTCATTGTTGTCCCAGGCACAGGCAGTTGCTAAGCTTGGATCGAGGTGTATACCGTCAGGGGCGTCACATTGCTCAGACTGTACTGAATTTTCAAATTCAGTCTTGAGACCCTTTGTTTCACTGTAATTAATGCAGTGTCCTGCTCTATTCAAAATCTGAAGAGATAATTTTGAGCCAGTTAGTGAACCTAATCCGAGGCCTACAACAGTGTGCTTCCATGGCTTGAAAATACCACGAGATGCCATGAAATCACCTTGCGGTCAATGGTTTCCTGTTACGCATCGCACCCCCTTCGTGCTGAGCCACATAAAAGGTTCCTGAAAAACTGGTCCAATTGTTTGGGAATGTCTGGGGCGCATTCCTTTAGATTCTGGACTGTTACTGGATCTGGAGTCTTGGTCTTTTGGTAACTGCTTTATTAGGGATCGAAGATGCAGAGCTGCCCACCGTAACTTGTCGTCCTGTTTGTGTCGCTCTGCATCATTGTAGAGACGTGCCACAGCATCTTCTTCCGTCAAGCCGGAACAATAAATGATGTTACCAGTACGCTGGTCAACTAACATGATATTGACTCTTTGTTTGAAGTGGTCTCTGATCTTTCGCTATAGACTTTGAGTCTGGTAGGAGATGATATCAACCTCATCCCCACCATTGCTTGCATACTCAGCTTTATACATTTCAAGTAACGCAGTAACTGACACTGATCGCTGGTTTTCTATGACCTCTGTTTTGATATAGGTACATAGCGATGTGAATGCTATTTTGTGGTACTGGTGCTGTTTCAAGCCCTCTTGTGCTTGTGTAGAAGTTGATGGCATTTGATCAGATGTTTTAACAAGAAACTGGGCTCGAAAGGATTTATGATATTCCGCTTCCTTTGCTATAAGATTGACGCCAATCCTAATAAGACTCTTTATGCGATCATTGGTCGATTTATTAGCCCGTTCAAGCAGGGACTGACAACCTGTTAACGTAGCAATCTTGACTAAGTTTTCTTCTTTTCCACGAATTTTCTTGCGTGTTTTTCATATGCATTCACCTTTCAGCAATCATTGTTGGTTTGACTTCGGTAGAGAACTACACTGTCTTGTCTCAATCTGGGCCTTTTTGGAAAGTACATCACTGAAGGGTGGGTCAGGATGTTAACGCTTCACCGCTGTATATCTCTTCTGACAAGCAGGATGGTAACTTAGAGCAGATGCATCATTGCAACTTAAAATCCTACTTGTACTATCAGAGTATACGTTGGACTTAGGGTTTGTACGTGAGGCAGCAGCATTCTTTATTGCTGCCCATGTGTTTTCGACAAATTTCTTGAGTCTCTTGTCCTCTTCAGTTGACTTCTGACAGATGTAGCAGATGTTAGGTTCGACATCCGGACCCTGGAATTATAGAACAAGGCCTATAACAGTGCATCAATATATATATTTTTTTTTAAAAAAGCATGACTATGTTTCATCATGAATATTTTCTACCAGTGTGCATGAAGTAGAAAACCCATAGACATGATGCACGCATTCCTACGCAATTGGCTTACCAAAATACGCTGTGAAGTAACAGAATGTTAACTAACTTACAATGACTTGATTGAAACAATCAGCAGAAGTATTTTGTTCTTGCGCTAAATCCTCCAAAACTTGCCGCTCCTCCAATGTCCTATCTTCACGATCCATATTAGAGCACGAGGTAGTCATCATTCAGGAAGTCTGAAAAGTTAAAAATCCGATATTTGAGGAATACGTTATTTTGATATTGAAAATACCTAAGATCGACAGTAATAACCCTCCATAAGTGATATCCTCAATTCAACCCAAAAACATAATTAATACGACAAATATTTTTATTTTTTCTCTATGTTTTATTCCCAATATGACAGTTCTTATGGTATTGCAATAATGTTAAAAAAAAATATAGAAATACTTACATTTTATCCTACTTATCTTTGGCATAAACAGCTCTGAGAATGACTAGAGATCAGCCAGATTTCAAGTTTAGGAATTTGACTCACAGATAATACAGAGAATCCTGTAATCAACTTCTCCAAGACAATAAATTGTAACCCAATTATTATCTATTCCATGGTATCATATTATATTACACTGCCTTTATATATTTAGAATGTACAAGCTAAATGGGTTTGGAATCAGGTATAAGAGAATAAGAAAAACTAATCAAATTAAACATATAAAATAAACCAATTTAATAACAATTTAATATAATAAAAAAATGATTCAATTATCGTGCGTTTAGTAAATGAGCTAGGCAAACTTTACTCAACTTTGAGTGTGTGTGTGTGTGGGGGGGCAATTGGGGACGTCTGGCAGGGGTACCCCACCGCTGAAAATGTCTGGCATTGGTGATTCTTGATATATGTGAATATGCTGAACATTTTGCAACAAATTTCATGCAGTTAGTAAATGAGCTACTCTAGCCTAGCTTTTGGGGTGGAGCAATTGAGGGCGTCTGGCGGGGGTACCCCACCACTGAAAATGTCTGGCATCAGTGATTCTTGATACATGTGGATATGCTGAATATTTTGCAACAAGTTTCATGCGGTTAGCAAATGAGCTAGTCTAGCTTAGCTTTTGGGGGTGGGGCAATTGGGGACGTCTGGCAGGGGTACCCCACCACTGAAAATGTCTGGCATCGGTGATTCTTGATACATGTGGATATGCTGAACATTTTGCAGCAAGTTTCATGCGGTTAGCAAATGAGCTAGTCTAGCTTAGTTTTAGGGGTGGGGCAATTGCGAACGTCTGGCGGGGGTACCCCACCGCTGAAAATGTCTGGCATTGGTGATTCTTGATATATGTGAATATGCTGAACATTTTGCAACAAATTTCATGCAGTTAGTAAATGAGCTACTCTAGCCTAGCTTTTGGGGTGGAGCAATTGGGGGCGTCTGGCGGGGGTACCCCACCACTGAAAATGTCTGGCATCAGTGATTCTTGATACATGTGGATATGCTGAATATTTTGCAACAAGTTTCATGCGGTTAGCAAATGAGCTAGTCTAGCTTAGCTTTTGGGTTTGGGGCAATTGGGGACGTCTGGCAGGGGTACCCCACCACTGAAAATGTCTGGCATCGGTGATTCTTGATACATGTGGATATGCTGAACATTTTGCAACAAGTTTCATGCGGTTAGTAAATGAGCTAGTCTAGCCTAGCTTTTGGGGTGGGGCAATTGCGGACGTCTGGCGGGGGTACCCCACCATTGAAAATGTCTGGCATCGGTAATTCTTGATACATGTGAATATGCTGAACATTTTGCAACAAATTTCATGCGGTTAGTAAATGAGCTAGTCTAGCTTAGTTTTAGGGCCCCGTTTTTTTTTGGTCTGGCGGACACGCCCCACCACCTAAAATGTCTGGCGGTGGTCATTCCCAATACATTTTGACATGCTTAACATTTTGCGACAAGTTTTGCGTGGTTAATAGAATAAGCTAGTCTAGCCTATTTTTGGGTCCATTTATTTTGACCCTCTTGACCACACCCACCACAACGGGCACGGCAGACGTTCATATCCTGTGACAGTGACCCATAAGGAACCTAGTGACACATGTAGAAATTGGTTAGCTTTTCAGCTAGGTTGAACCCCCCGGGCTCCTGCTCTATCTTGTACAGTATCTTAGAAATAGATGTTAAAACTGCTCATAACATTCTTGGCGAAAATCTAAAACATTCTTTCTTAATGAAATAGAAGCTATCACACTTGAGCTGTTACAAGAAGTGTAGTGCTACCATTAAGTACAATCAGAGCTGTACAAATAAATCAACATTTAATTCAATTAATAGTAGCCACAAGTGTGGCTGTCTACAGATACTATCACCTTTATCAATTATTAATAACAACGTATTATGGTCCATTCAAACAACATTGATAAACATTGATGTCCATCTGTGCCAGATTCACAAAATACCAGTATTTCTTCATTTACACATTATGAAAATTGAAAAGCTATCTAGCTAGATATTTCACCTTGAGAAAATTTGATCCTCATTATTTGCCACAACTATATGATATAGAGGCTAAACTATAGTGACTATACAGCTCATTAGGAATGTGTGATCCTTTAAGTTTAATAATGGCAATATCATGCCCACTATGTCGAAGGCCATCGGCATAACTCTATAATTACTCGTCCAAGACTTAATAATAAGATCAGACACAGCTGCCCCTAGAAATACGACATCTACATAGTAAATAATTAGAATGAATAATCATAATCTTTTCTGTCATCGAACGCACAGAAAATGAATTACCTGCCTAAAACATGTCTATGCATTTTATTTTAGTTTCAATAATATTACTTTTTCTTATTAGATATTTTTAGAACAAGAACTGAATGTTTGTAATTGTCAGAGGTAGCCTGTAACATATTATGGACATTTGTGTCCTTCGCTAGACCATGGCAGACCCTCCAAAAGCCATGTTTGACCCAAGGCTAAATTGTCTAATACTACGACAAACATTTGTCAATGTCACCTGTTTTTTTTAGTCTAAATGCATACTTGTACTGCAACCATTTAAAACCTAAAGCAAGTTCAACCTGTTTTTTTCAAGATATATATATTTTTTAAATTCAAGAAATTTGATTGAAGTAAAGTAAAACAGATTTAAATCAAACCTATGCATATTTAAATTAAGACAACTTCCCTTTCAATGTGATATACATGTACATGAATAGGAATAGGTCCTGGTCGGAATATTCTAAATATAGCCACAATTTACCTGTCCTTAGTAAATCAATACACTAAATTCCTGTTCAACAACCCAATAATGGTTAAACGATCCTATGGTATATAACCAGATTTCAATTATTACAACAAACAGCAGTAAATAATATGTCAGGTTAACAAGTCAGTTTAGTTAAATAAACTAGGACAACTATCATTAACGGTAATTGTGTATATCACAAATAAATTTTACAAAGTAGATCAGATTAACCAATTCTACTTCAATCCATACGCAGTATTACATTAATGATTTCAATTTTTATCCAATTTCTACTCCAAACTCAATGCAGTATTACATTAACGATTTCAATTTTAATGCAGTTTTTATTAAACCTGGCATTAAGCCACAACCTTGAGTTATTTTTTTTGCAATTAGGTTATATTATATTGACAACCAGTCATATTTGTAACATTATATCTTTAAAATAATTCACGTCTGCTTTTGCTGTAAAAATCTATTTTCTTTTGCTGTCTACATTTTAAGATCAAGTGAAGTAAACATGTTTTATTGAATAAAACGGAAAACGTGCTCTTTGCCAACATGGCTAACACTAGAAACAGACCAATAAATCTATTCTATTTCCATCCAACGATCGGACTTCTAAAACCTTAACAGACAAACGTTATTCTTATAAAATAGCAGTCAACAATAATATGTTAATTCACATAAAAACTCATACCTTCTAATAACTGAATTAACAATTTTGCCCTCGAAAATACAAAAATAAACTAAACCTTTATCGGCAACCTACTAAGTGAACTGTTTAACACACTAACTGTCACTGAAACACACTTATTCAATAACAAGTCTTAAAACACACTTATTCAATAACAAGTCTTACTGTCAGTTGATAGATGTTTATTGCAGATGGCACCACTTACGGTATAGGTATATATATATAATATGTGAACACAGCACACACAACGATATGTCACAGTAAACTACAAGCACACTGTTGATAATTCACCAACAATCATCAACTGTATATATATATATATGGCTCAACATTCTATATCGTACTATAGATCCATCCAAATAGCAAGAAAACAACTTAATTTCAGCAATGGCTGACACATACAACTGTTGCAAGCTCCTGGCTGTTCAGTAAGCAAGACAGTGATTCTGCAAAAAAATCAATAGCCATCCCAGAATAATTGTGAATACTATAATTCAGTGAAGTGAATTACCAGTGACTGTTTTCTCACACATGAATTGCTAATCAGATATGCAGATGATCACCATGGTATTATTGATGTCCCTCGATAATCTTCAGGTACAAAAAAAAGTTTAATTGTAAAAATCCCACATGATTTCTACTCCCTTAAACTCGATCTATCGGAAAACACTAGTCGAACAAGTACTTACACGGGTACCTCAAAGTACAAACAATGTTTCTCCTTAAAGCATAATGCCATTTGGGTTAAGAACTCAATCAAACTCAATTGCCTGTCATAAGGCTTAAAACAGAACTGTCATTACAAGAGAAACACTAGAGAGAGAGGAAAATCAATTAATACATGTATGACTTATTTATTGATTTTATTGATTTCAATTTTATATCTAAGATAAGACAAAATACTACTGGAGAATCTAGACTATACTGTACATATTGATATAAAATATTAGTCCAGATTACCATGCCTAAAACTATAGAATAAGAGCAAATTACTGGAAAACGATTTGAATTCACTTACTGTTGACAAAGATAACATATTATTCTATTTACTTTGAAGCTGAGGTATGAAAGAATAACAAAAGACAATATGACCGATATATGAACTCTTTCAATACTTATTTGATCTATTAACTAGGACAAATAGGAAATAATTTCAAGGAGTCAATCGGCTAATTATAGATTTTGTTACTTCTCTGAAGTGAGTCCTCAGAAATCATAATTCCATCAAAGGTGGATTTTGGAGGCTGGAGGGTAGGGATACAAAAGGGTTAGCTCCACCCTGGCCAAAAAAAAATCTTTATGGACTAAAGTAAATATAACATTTACCGAAAATCTGATTATCAAAGGCCAAATGGCCGCTTTTCCGGTAGGTTTTTGTTTGTTTGGTCTAGACCAAAATTTGGAGCAACGGTTCCGCCATTCAAATTTCACTGGATCCAACTGGCCAACGGTTATGATTTCATCTCAGGGTGGTACAAACAGACAATATTTATGTGCTCTGGGCAACCCATGTTCTCGCTCCACCCTAAAACCAAGCTTTGTTTAACAATTCAATTTAACTTTGAGATAAAAGCAAATTATCAATCTGTTTCCCAGATGATTATGAAAGTCTCCTAATATCTCTGTAAAAAGATGACAGTCTTCAACACCTGACTTCCACTAGACTTCATATCACACAACGTCAATCATTGGCTCAATTATGCAGGCATTGTTTACAGAAGACGTCACTGAATCAGACAGAATGGTGCTTTTTACTCATTTTAATACCCATTTACACTAAATAGGAAATATTTTTTACCTACAAATACTTGAAATGTTTTATTTAATTTTTCTAATACATAAAAAAAAAACTGTTTTAGAATTTAATTGTAGGAGGAAAAAAGTTAATATTTGGGCTCATTAAGTTGCATCGATGTCATCTTTATCAGTGATGGTAGCGGCCCAGCGAATATTCACTGTTGATCAGTGTGGCAAATTATGTCCAAATAGATAGCACATCGAAACAAGTTATTGTAGGATTTCCATCGAAGCTCATTTGTAATGAGTAAAGTAATATCAATTAAGACTATAGACCAATTCATCAAGACTATTTTTTTAATACATGGTTAGTGGAATCAATGTCTGAGCCATGCTAAAAAAAAATTAAATTGTTTTTGTCGTGTATGAACAAAATACATCATTGTGAATCTCACAATCTAAAACACTGACCCTATTTCATTATGGTTTAAAATTTCGTTTTTTTTGTCTTTACTACACTAGGATCTTGAAGAGCTGTTATATAACCAGTGTTCTGGATGATGTGAGGGATTAGCCAATTAAGCGGTCTGTTACGGCAAGTATTTGGCATGAGGTGTGCAGAACTGTGGGTAACCCACTAGATACATGGTTAATCAAAAGTCTGCGCGTATGACCTCTAACGCCATTAAACGTATAAAAAAAAAACCCAACTAGGAGGCTTAAAATTACTTTTGAAGTTCTTGCCCTTGATAACTAGTGGCAAAAGTTGAAATTAACAAACAACAATTTCCAATAACTTTAACGGCTAAATTCATCATTTGATTATCTTTAGGCATACATATTTTACATAACATATGTTAAGAAAAACTCTGGTAGCCAATCAAATTTTAAATATTCCAGATAATTACTTAATCGGTTGATATTCATGTTCCAATATGTTCATACTGAATGCTTCTTTATTTGTCATCATTCTACATGTATTTGCATAATTATTAGAATCTCTCTCTTTCGTATTAATGTGTAAACTCTGCATTGGCTCATTGAAAGATACATTGTCCCCAAAGTATTTATCGTGTGGTTATTTCGAATAAAAGTATGGTAAATTCATGCAATCTTACTAGAAAAATAGCTAATTACATAAAAAACACTCATGGGGACAAGCACTGGGCAAAAATGCCAGGGTATAATTAATGGAAACTACAACTGTTGTCTGTCAGCTTATTGTGTGCTAGCTGGACTGAGGGAGCAGTTGTTATTTCTTAATCAAATGATTAGAAGTTTGGGGCAACATTGAGGGTGGTCAATGTACAAATAACTCTGCAATAAAACAGCGGAAAAAGAATTTGAGAGAAAATAATTAAGAATTTACTACAGGCCTCTATATGTCTAGTTAATGGACAGTAAGTAATGAAAAGTACATTCTGAAGAAACAAGCATAGACTCCATACTCAGCACAGTGTTTCGTTTGATTAGAGGTGTGTAATCCCACTACTCACTGCTGTAATGAGTGGATATTGTTGTTTTAAATTTTGATTGGTCAGTAGTCCGACTACCAACCAATGACGAGCTGCTCTACAAAAGCTTTACATTTAAAACAAGTGTCAATATTGGACCAAATATGTTTATATAATGTTACGTCATGGCTCACGATTTTATTATTCCCAATTAACCTGTGCATAGCAGAATAATGCAGTAAAACTAATTGCGTGACAAAAGAGGCTATCAAGTCGCATGAAATGTAAACAATACTGTTTGGAAACGAACATACTTTCGCCGTTTTTAATACCTTAAATCACTGTCAAAAGTTTTAGGGAAGACCCAGATTAAACGAAGAACTGTCATGTTGCTGTACTTAAGTGATAGCTTTGATTGAACGGGAAGAATAGACTTACTCCCGCAAAAGTTCAAGAATCAGAGGCTAATCCAACAATGGCTAGAGAGGGATTTCTCGGGCCATTGCTTCAGTAATATGCATGGACTCATGACTCATATCAGTCTATTTATAGCTTGAGGCATCTCCCCACATAAACAAAAGTTTGAACAAAGTTTTTAGTCAAATTATATCATCAAATCACACAGTTTGTACGTGGGAAAGTATCTTTTACTATACATGTAGATGTCCTTTCATGGATAAAAATTTTGTGTGTATCATTATATTAGATAGTACTGAATATATTAGTCATGTTTAACCAAATATATGATGGCTTAATTTCGACAATAGTTTCTCAGCATGCTTTTATTTTCTACAACCGCTTCTCAGCATGTTTTTATTTTCAATGTAACAATTTCCACAGTTTATATTTAATACTTGACTAGTAATATACAAAAGTCATAAATAATTCATAACCTAGTTATAGTCTAATTCTTCCATGAACAGAGTCTTCGTCTCGATTGATAATGGGTCATTTTCCTCATGATTGCTTTTTCTTCATTACCGAAGTGAAGTGAAGAGTGATAGACTAGATAATCTCATCAAAATTTCACTGATAAATTCTTACAATTGACTGTATACCATTGAATAATTCCAAGTTCCTTCCAATCGATTGCTTCACGGAGGACAAAATAGTGATATATGGAAATATCTAATTTGTGAGGATGATAAATCGCCAGAAAAGTTTATGGAAAGAAAATGCTATTATACATTTATTTTTGGATTAATTGTTTTAAGTCTAGTGTCCTAAAAAATATTTATAAAATTTCTTTAATCAAACTTGAATTATCCTCTTCAGAATCGTTTAATGCAACTAAGTACTTAAACAACATTCATCTCTACAAGCAATCATGATAAAAGTAAGGCAGTTAATTACGGTAATAAACAGAAAGTTGCTGCAATCCAATTAGGGTGCTAACAAGATTATTCATACAAGTACTGAAAAGAAATGTCTGATAATGTAATACTAAAAGACGCAACAGGAAATGGATAAAAGCTGTATAGTACACTACTTCTTTATAAATTTATCTCAAACTTGAAGCATTTCTAAGAAGTGAAAAGTATTTTTTTTTTTTAAAAGTCATACCGGTATGTACATCAATTGTTAAAGTTACAAGAAAACAGTTTCATATCTTATCCATGTTTCTTTCAAAGTTTTTAAGGTGATTTAATGTTTTTTATCACTTTTAGGTCAAACTTATCTGAATGGACGACAGAATAAATTTTGTTTGTATGAAAACCATAAATATTGCCAAACCAATTAGGAGAAAACTTTATCAAATCAGATTGATATAAGAACTATGAAGTAATAAGCGGTCTTAATACTTCGAACATGTTTTTCTATGATGCAAGAGTGAATCAATCTCTGCATGCTAATGTCTTAATTGTAAAGTATAAGAATATTTTTTATTCAACATTAACGAATGAAAAAGCAACTCTCAGGCAAGTACCAGCTTGTGGAAAATCTGCATTGCATGATCTGGCGGAGGGTATGGACTGATAGTTTTGCTGAAAATTTGTCAGAAATTAATGGTATTTCTTGGCTGGACAGTCATTGATGTGCCTTATAATTTTAGTTTAGATGACTTTGTTGATATAGTACCCCAAAACCTGTTTAAAATGGATTTGCCAGCAGCCAATTTATTGCCATAAATTTTTCATAGAAAATCACATGAAGAGCAATATACCACTAAAATTGTGTCAAATTTATTTAAGTCAAAATAAAAGATCTAAATTCAAATGTGTTTTACTTTATTAAGTCTTTATTTATTGTAGCTGTCTGCATAAAAAAAATCAAGTGTATATTAATTTGAATAAGAAAGCATACCAAATTCATCGTGGATAAAGGCCTTGCAAGAGTTTATGTTGAAAATTACAGTTTGTGTTGGGTTTAGCACACACCCTCTCAGGGAAGAACAAAGTATCGATTTTACACAGCCTTATGGCCAATCTTATATACAATCTGAACGGTTGTATTTCTTAAAAAAGTATCAAAGCCCTGGGGCCTGTTTCACAAAATTTTAACTAAGATAAAATCCAATTTTTTCTTATTTGATTGGATAATATTACACTGGTTTTAGTGCTTAGCCAATCAAAATTGAAGTACCTACTAAAATTTGGATTTAGCTAACAATTCGTGAAACAGGGACCTGGATATGTATACAGGCTGAACATTAAGGTTTGCACGAACTTTTCACACTGTATTTTTATAAATTTGAGACTTCTCCTTTAGTTTAAATCTGCATATAAAAATCATCATCACCATACTGTTAATGGCTATAGGATGTTTCAGTTTTATCATGCTTGATTTGTTTATTTAATAACACAGCAGTGAAAATGTCAAGCGTGAGGCACAGAAGTTTTAAACGATTGGTGTAAAAAGTTTTCCTGCCTTTGATATTAACTAGAAATGATTAATATTGAATCTCTAGGAATAACCATACCATCCCTGGTCTCATTCCATTCCATTCCACTACATGTATACCCTGGGTTCATCCATGGGGGAGACATGTATTCTAATTATCTGCCCTTTATGACTGTGTTATTTTTATCAACCAATACACTTGGTAGCATAATGACTTGCCACTGCCTGTTTTGACTGAAATAAAAACATCTTTTCCATTCTTTCTGTGCACTTTTTTTATAATAAATTTCTTATAAACTTTCTGATAACAAGCTGCCATGTTGTTGTGAACATAAACAATGAGGCTAAGACTGGTTCGTAAACTGTTTTTTGATTGGTTCATAGAATCAAGCTATGATCAAGGGCAGATAATTTGAATTAATGGATGAACCTTGGGTTTAGTTGAGTGGAACGGAATGAGCTACATACGACATTTAATTATAAGTTGATATTATTATCCCCATAATACACACTGTTTGGTCAAGTTAACAAACATGAAGAGTGGGGACTATATAGTAGCATACCTCTTTGAAGAAGGACAAATAAATGCAAGCAGTTAAATAACAAAACCTTTGAATTCAAGCTAATAGGCCTAATGCAAATCAAATGTCAGTTGTGCAGGGAAAAAAATTGTTTCCATAGTAGCATCACTGTTCTGAGTCAAGTCAAACATTTAATCCCTGTCTTCTTGTAATGTTCCATATTAAAATAGACATTCATGATCAGTAACTGTTAGGCTATTGAAAATCCACCATCGTTCAGGGTTTGTTTAATGAGTTATTTCCAAAAGCAGCAACATCGGGTTGAGATGAATTTGTGTGCAAAAAAATCTCTTGAGCATGCAATCAATTGTGATTTTAGGAGTTATTGCCAGAAGGCTAGCGTTTAATTAATAACCAATAATTCAATAGTCCTAATCCAATAGCTAACATTTACAAAAGACCCAAGTGGGCGTATGTCAAGCTTACTTGTCAACAACATGTTGCTAACATTAAAAAGTTTCCTATTTCCATTATCAAGGCATTTTACATTTCTATAGATTTTTATATGTTGTAAATGCCAGTATTACCGGTATTTGTCTCTAGTTTCATGCTGACTAAAACTATCTGATTTATATATAGTTACTTTATTTAAACCATATCTTATATGAGGGCAAGATTTTCATGTCCAAAGGCCTTCATTATAAAAAGAGCTGTGAACTCTAGCAAACAATATATGCCGATACAACTATCAATCCTTATATTAAATGTGCCCTTATTTTGTCTCAGTCAATGTGAATTATTTAAAAGGCCAGAGACTATAGCCTCTTTTTCAATAAATATTTTTGTTTCAGTAATCGATTTCATACTTTGCTTAATTAATCGGTAGTGACCTGTCAATCCACTTTTGGGGGAAAAAAAATAATTTCAAAGTGAACATTAAATATTTCACCTATTTCAACCATTATTTCCTCTTCAAAGCCTACAATGAAATGTTCCACCAACAATTTGTTGATAAAACAAGCAGTCCCTTTTAATGAAATGTTCCACCAACAATTTGTTGATAAAACAAGCAGTCCCTTTTAATGAAAAGTTACACCTTCTAGCTCTAGTGTCAACCATGTAGGTTTTCTGCGGGTCTTCCAGTTTCCTCCCACTGCTAAAGACCCCCATGGATATTAAACCCCATCTCTCTCTCTCTCTCTCTCTCTCTCTCTCTCTCTCACCCACATAGCAGAGGTCTACTGGCCAAAAGCTTGTTGTAAACTTGATGCTGTTGCCTAGGACCATTCCTAACTGAGGATTCATCTGGCATAGTGAAAATAAAACTGAATGTAATAATCATTATAATTCAAATTCAGCATGTGTCACAACTTTCAACTTCCATAACCTTATAATGAAAACATTTGACAGGGAGGTAGAATATAGAACACATTGGCTCAGTTTCAGATGTGACATGTCAACTTCAGGAAGCATTACCTAAGGGAAATGGACATAGAATATTTTCTATAATTGCTTCAAAAACCATGAAGAAAGGCAATGACAATGCTGTCACTTATCAGTAATTGAGCCAATCAACTTACAATCTCACTACCCGTTCAATACAATACTTAATATATAAATATATATACATGACAATTATGAACTATTTTCAGGTGACCAATGAAGAAAAATCTTATGTACAGGTACTATTTACGACTGTTCTAAATACATTATATTAAATGAATGGGATGATAAGGACGATACATAAATTATACATCCAAGTGAGAGAGAGAGAGAGGTAGGCTCAACACAAACTAGGTCATTTCGGGACTAATATAGGTTTCAATTTAATTCCTTAAATTTGCATGAGCATAGGGGTCTTTAGCAGTGGGAGGCAGCCAGAGGACCCAGAGGAAACCCACGAGGTTGGACAGGCGACCCTACTCCTGGTAACATACAAGTGGGGCATCTAAACCAAGCCACTTGACTCAATGACTTGACCATCCAACCCTTCTTACATACAAGTGACTAATTCCTAGCATTAAAATGAAGTCAGTTTCTGTTGAGTTTTATTTATAAAGCTGACCAATCAATGTGGATCCTTGTGATCCAAGGCTGTTGTACATTTGTGCTAAAACTGCTTCCAACAATGATTTAATGCTTTTATTCTGGAGGCTCACAGTTACCGAGTATTCTTCTCAGGTTTGATAATGGCTTAATACTTTACTTAGTTCAAGTATATACTTCCTGATACAGAAACACAGGAATGGATCATCATAACAGGAAACAAGGAAGTGTTGCTCTGTTAATAATTTTCAATATATTAGATATGTACCATGCAGTTGAAATATCAAGGTACATATTTCTAAAAGATCATATAATCTCTTGAATTTCTAATCTGTAAAAAATATAGTAACGAAAAGGCAATCAGGACCTGTCCATAAAAAAAAATCAAGTGTATTGAGGAATAGGTTAGCTCTGCATTCTTTCATATTCTAGGCCAAGTGTGGTTCATCTGTCCAGTTCATTATTATGGCCTTCAATGAAACTGATAACCTATACAGAGGTCAAAATCATTTTGTTTATAGGTGTTTTTTTTTACTCTATTTTTAAAGAATGAGTAAATTTACTAATAAACAGGTACATTTGAACTTACCATTATCTATTAGAAATATGTAATCCGTATTCCTTACAGATACTGAATCAACACAAGAGTTAGAACTGGTGCTAATTAACTTCAAAACATTCACTATATAGGTTATGGTACTACCATAAACTGTAATGGTACTTATAGTTACAGGCCAATTTCAAGGTGAAAATAGCTGCCCACTTTCTGAAGTATGGTTCTGATTCCTATCTGTATATGTTTATACATTCACCCTGTACTAGAACTTAATACAAGTACTTAATTAAACAGTTTGGCCAATAAATTCAATTAATGATTTAGGCTATGAATATGTAAAATTATCATGATCAAACAATAATGTTTGGGAAATGAAAGTGGTTATTATAGCTTCAAAAAACATGCAGTTTACTGAGTACATTTTTTCTTTTCTACCAATAAAAAACATAATCTGCTCATATACTGCTATCAACAAGTTATAGTAGTAGACTTTGAAAATAGCCTGTTTCACCTACCATTTCGATCAACCAAAAATAATATGGACTCTCCAATCTTGAAAAAATGTGAGTTAAATGTGGCAGTTCTATTAAGATATATCAGTGTTTTCAGATGTACCAATATGATGATCAATCAACTTAGCATATATTAAACTATCAGAAATGATCTACAGCTGTCACACATTAGAATACATACCATAACAGCTCCATTCAAAGTTCAACATTTGTGTAAAAATTTCTATTTAAAACATAATGGCTATGGCAGGAGTGTAAGCTGAACAATTGTATTATTTTGCAGCAAACATCAGCTTTGTAAGAGCATGTAATTCTCACAAGCATTAAATGGCTTTAGTTTTGAAACTAATGTTCGTTTAAAAGAGAGAAGTATTTAAATCTAACTATTGCCTGTCATCCTGGTCGAGGAGGACATTAAATAAAGCTATTTCACACAACTCCTCCTTGTAAAAATCAATCGCAACCAGATGAACAGAATGCAGAACCTCAAAATTGAAATGATACAATTTATTGTTAACCGGTATAAGGTTTATAAGTGAGTTAGAGTTGAGACATCAATGTAAATCCAGAATTAAGAACAGCTCATTTCATCTTCGAGAGGTATCTGCAGTGGGCTGCAGAGACGGTGTCAAATGGTGCCACTTGGGGTGGGTGGGAGGACAACTAGAAATGATCGTTATTTACTTAGTTGTGAAATACCAATCTGTTTCACAGAGAATTACTTACGAATTATCTCTGTAACACATGACTGTCCAGAACACGTGCGTTGACTGCACGCGCCGTAGTCATTGGCTCAACAGCTCGTGCAATAACCTAACTGCTTCGGGTAAAATGATGCATTTTACTCATTTTAATACCCATTTACACTAAATAGGAAATATTTTTTAACTACAAATACTTGAAACGTCTTTATTTATTTTTCTCTTACCTCAAAAAAATGTTTGAGAATTTAATTTGTCGGAGTAAAAAAGTTAATATGCCGTACTCATTAAGCCTCGTCGATGTCATGCTTATCAGTGATTGTAGCGGCCAAGCGAATATTCATTGCGGGATCAGTTTGGTGAAATACACCCACACAGCAACTCTGTCTTGAAAAACAAGGACATAACTCTAGAAAAGAAGGGGTCACAACACTGAATATTGTAAGGGGTAGTGTAGTACTATCATGACCTCAATGCTTCACGCCAAATTTGAAAAATAAAGCTGTAATGTTCACAAGGTTTTTGGAAAAAGGGCATCTAGCTGTCGAAAAAAAAAAAGGGTGGAATAAGAGTTCGACCTTACATGACCCCTTATTATATGCTTCAATCTGAAAAAGATAGCCACACAAAGAGTGGAAATTTGTCCATACCGCTGCAATGTCTCATCCACAATTTATAAGAAAGGAAAACTGTGACCAATTTGACAAGGATAACTCATACCCTCAAGAAATAGATCACTATCATGTTTACAACAACTGATTTTGCCAAAATGAAATAGCGAAATGGAACCGTGTTTGGACAAATAACTATACTGGACTCTTGAGATGCAAGATTCACACTACTAGTATTATATATATATATACACATAGTTAGTTATGAATTGAAATTCCTTGAAATTATAATCAGAGATCTAATAATCAACAAATCACCTGGTTGATGGAAATTATGTGCGAGGAATTTGTGATTGATTAGTTTATGAACTGATACTCCTGCTTCGTAGGGTCATATAAACAAAGAGCTTTTAATGATTGTTTTTTTTACACTACAGCCATGATACAAATGAGTGATGGGGATAAGGTTTTAATGTAGTGATCTGTGTCTATGTCTCAGAACTCAGTACACATATGAAGATGTAAACTTGATGAATTCTAATTCTAAATCGGGTAATAACAAATTTTCTCAGAAATAATATCTAAAATAAATACAATACAGGTTATGTAATCAATTTCAAATTATTTCTATGCAATCCAATAAGTATAAATATTTCTCAATATATTTCTTTTGGTTCCTGAATCAAATGTCAAATGTACATCTCAAATATTCAAGATATCTCACTGAAAATAAGTGGGTAAAATCCTTTGAGACTAAAATAAAGACACAAACACCAAACAAGAGACACAATGAATGACATAAGATTTGAGGGAGGAAATCTATATAACATGAAAAGGTTAGCAAAAATAAAATGACAGTGTATTAATTTAACATACCATTTCGTAATGTGCAGACTTCAGAGCATTTTATAACAAATAGCAATCTATCTCCAAGAAATTTCACAATGCATTGTCTCTTCCTGTCCATCTACTTCCATGTACATAAGCTTGCTTTTAGCCCACGTTAAAATGTACATTGACACATGATGATAAATAAATAATGATCTGTTGGTATCAAAGTACTAAACAGGTATCAACTAGAACTAAGATGTACCCTATAATAACCATCTACAAGTTACTAAGAGCAAAGAACTACCAGTGAACCCCAGTAAAGCCTCAAATCTACATAGTATAAATAGCGTGTGATTAGTACACGCTGTGGAGGTGTAACTTACTGTATAATGAGTATGATCAAATCAATTCTGACCTATTATTCCCATTCAATTCTTCTTAATCCAATAAGAATAATTAAAGACAGAGTCTTTCTTTCTGTCGACAATGATCACAATGTTCTTGTCAGATAGCCTTGTGTAACACATCATGAATTAACAATGAGAGAATAATTTTGGTTGTCTGGTCGATTGGCAATAAAGAAAGTACGGAATACGTGTTACATTTATGCCAATTCCAGACTTGAATTCTACTCAAAATTGATGACAAAATTGCCGGTTATCCTTTCATTTCGTTTATCCATTAAATTTGAATGTGTAATGAACATGAAGTAGTCACTGGAGTTGTTAAAATATCTAGCGTAATACTAGTTCAATATGAAAGAGACAACTGTTGAACATTTATTATAAAATAAAATTAAAAAATCCTCGTCAAACAGTATCACAATCAGACTTGGTAGAAGTGAAGATTCTTTAATCAGATAACGTTTCGGGTGTAGATACCCTTTATCAAGTGAGATGTATAATAATCCTGTGACGCCTTATATACAATAACGGTGGTTACTTCATTTATACATATGTACAAATATGGGATTTAAAAAAAAGAATTAGTCACCACCCCAGATCAACTAATTCTAAATTTATCCTCTTTTAACCTTCCATTGGAACACAAACAAGCATTATCACTCTGACAACCTCACCTTTAAGCCTCAACTATATTATCTTTACTTCGTATATCTTTCTCTCGTGGCCCTCTAACTGCAGAAATTATATTCATAGAGGTGACCAACAAGCCTTCTATTTAACCTGCATACGATCTACCACCCATCATTAACACCCATTCCACGATCCAAAAGAACCGCACCAGCTACAAAACTACTCTTTTTAACTCAATACTCCGCCAACCACGCAACCCCGAGACCGATCCAACTTCTGCACATTTGAAGAATAGGAGGTTCCGGATGACCAAGACTACATACATATTCCATCTTTTTTTTTACCTCACCAGAAACTACCGCCATTCATGTAACGATACCTGATGATAGTCATCATTTAATACTTATTTGTTTTTGGGGGGTTTTTTTCAAAGAATTTAATACATCCTATTTCATTCATATTGTATTTATACTTTATTCATATTTATCATTATTTTATTCATATTTATCATTACTTTTAATTAATTAAATTTTTAAAGTTTAGTATAACAATCCTTATTTAATCTTCTCCTTCAAAAAGCAATTTTTGTACATATATTTTGTAAATCTTATATTTTAATTATTGGATTAATTTTTAAAATCCTGTGACGTAACCAGCTTTATTGTATATACATGTAAGGCGTCACAGTATTATCATACATCTCACTTGATAAAGGGTATCTATACCTGAAACGTTATCTGATTAAAGAATCCTCATTTCTACCAAATCTGATTGTGATACTGTTTGACGGAGATTTTTAAATTTTATTTAATCTACTCTCTGCTTCGCTGGCATCATTTTTTGATCCAGTATCCACGCAAATGTCTTAGCCTGTCCAGTTTAATCTACCACCAAGGGAGTGTTGTCGTCCCCTTCGTCTTTTCTAGATTTATTATAAAAGTAAAGTTAAACATCATCAATAAATCAAATGTAAATAATTGTCCACGAAGCTCGTATGATCAATATTCTTGCCATGAATACCCAAATTACAGGATACATGTATGTGAAACCAGCATATAAACAGGAAGCCAGATGTCAAAAGTACCGGTTACCAGTAATAATTTCAGGAAACATGAGCCCAGTGCAGACTAAGGCCCAAGGCCTCAAGATTTACAGGGGGCTTTAGGTCAAGGTCTATATTTTTGACACCGTCATAATCCTTTCTTACCAGCATATAAACAGGAAGCCAGATGTCAAAAGTACCAGTATCTGAAGATATCAGTAATAATTTCAGGAAACATGAGCCCAGTGCTGGATTTACCTATAGGATTAGCAGACTAAGGCCCAAGGCCTCAAGATTTACAGGGGGCTTTTGGTCAAGGTCTATATTTTTGACACCGTCATAATCCTTTCTTACCAGCATATAAACAGGAAGCCAGATGTCAAAAGTACCAGTATCTGATCAAGATATCAGTAATAATTTCAGGAAACATGAGCCCAGTGCTGGATTTACCTATAGGATTAGCAGACTAAGGTCCAAGGCCTCAAGATTTACAGGGGGCTTTTGGTCAAGGTCTATATTTTTGACACCATCAAAATCCTTTCTTACACGCACTGTGCAGTCTTAAACATCCTCCATCATCCTCGGCTTTGCTGAATTGTGTTTAAAACATATTTACATCTTCCTCTAGTCCTGAGGGCGGGGGTTGCGAGGAGCGACATAGGTGGAATAGCCTAGCTAGGGCCTCTCTTCATCTACATCTGGTACTGTATGAGCTGTTGTGCGTATCATTTTATATCAGATGTTGAATATTAATACAAAACACCTAGTATCCTAATATATGGTCTTTCAGGAAAATATATAAAAAAAAAATTATTAATAAAATTAGACATAGTTATGAATCATATTTAGCAAGCCATGTAACATTTCTCTTCCTTCTCTTAGTTTTCTCCATTCCTAGTGGTAGATAGGTCTTTCACAACAATTACAGCTCCTTCCTTTTAGCTTAAAGAAGTATAAATATAGGTTGCCAGGTAACGAAACATACGCCCATCGTAGCTAAATCGTCCGGGCAGTCAACAAGAGTTGTCACATATTAAGTAATTATCAGGAAATCATAATTGTGACCTCCAGACGGACCACAAGATAATAAAGGCGATTTTTTGTACAATCAGAGGCCATAATTCAGGAAGTTACTTTCATATATGCGCAAATATGGAAAGGAACCAAGGTTATAAACATTTATTTCAAGTTTCATCAAAATCAAATTAAAATTGTGGCCTCTATAGGGTCCACAACCTTGATATACCATATTTTTACACTATTCGCGTACAAACGACTGCCATTTTGCGTGTGAATATTGGTCCGATTTTCACAAAATTCATATACGATTCATAATTGTGACCTCCAGAGGAAGCACAAGCCAAAAAGGGCGATTTTCGAACGATCAGGAGCCATAATTCGGGAAGTTGTGATCCGATGGGCGCAAATATCGTAAGGAACCAAGATCTTTAGGTTATAAACATACATGTCAAGTTTCATCAAAATCGGTTCAAAATTGTGAGTCCACAACCTTGATACACTTGTAACATATTTTCAAACGGTGGACATTTTGTTTGTCAATTTTGGTCCGATTTTCATGAAATTCGAACTCATCCTTCATTACCATATATGTAACAGTGATATAATCAAATGGTTTTTTAAATCTATTGGGTCCACAAGCTAAAAACAACATTGCGACCTCTATAGGGTCCACAAGCTAAAAACATGATTTTTCGTACAATCAGGGGCCATAATCCATGAAGTTTCGATCCGATACACGTCAATATCGAAAGCAGCCGAGATCTTATGGGGATAAACCTATATTTCAAGTTTTGTCAAAATCGGATAAGAACTGTGACCTGTAGAAAGTCCACAAACAAATTGTGGATGGACGGACCGGGGCAACGACAATATAATATACGTCCACATGAAAATGTGGGCGTATAAAAAACAAACTAACGATGGTATTCAAGTATTGGTACTGTGGACAAAATGGCAATATACACCATGATATCAAACCCGAGATCATTTTTATCCATCAACAATTCATCACCTGTATGAACATCATTTTATCTAATAAATTTATTGCATGTATATCTATTAATCTATGTACATGCAGTTTATGGTCTCTTTGTATGTGGCTTGTATAGAAGATAGTCTGAAGGCAATTGCCATTAAAAAAAAAATAATCAAATTGACATACTAATCAATTAATATTCAAAGACTGAGTATAACCAAATCCGTTCTGTTTTGTTTATCTGTGACTTTTAAAGATTACATACTAATTACTTAATGGAGATTTACAATCATTGAGCAGTTGTTTTGTTAATAATTTATTGCTCTTATTAATATACCACTACTGTATCAAATACTTAAAATTAAGTAATTAAAAGAGTTATCTCCCTTAGACTACATAAGAGAGGTAATGGGCTTTTCAATTCAATTTGATGTATGGTAAACCAATGTTAGAATGATATAATTTTTAAAAACAAGCCGTAATGATGCAAGATACGACCATATTTTCCAAGAGATGGGCTTGGAAGAACCTAAAAAAGCACTTTTCATACAATCAGGGGTCATACTCCACAAAGTTGAAGTCCAATGTGCGCCACTATGGAATGGAACGGAGATCGTTGGGATATAAACATTTTAAGTTTCATCAAAAACCAGACAACAATAGGGACCACAACCATCAAAATCAGACTAAACAATAGGGACCACAACCTTGGTATTACTTGCCTTTACACCATTTGCTAAGGAAAAGTGGCAATTTGTTGGGCTGTTTCGGTCCGATTTTCATGAAATTCAAACTGAACAGTAATTATGATGTTGCGGTGATATATTTGAGCAGATTTTAAATCAAGAAAAAATTGTGACAGGGTCCACAAGCTAAAACCTTGGTGACAGGCTCAATATATGGTGGTGATGCATTGATAGATGAAATTTCAATTCCACATATCTTTGTAAATAATCAAAGGAAATGATCCGTTTTGGACTGGTATTCCTATTCAATATTCAACTTCCAGAATATTGTCAAGATTCCCCACCCTTCTCTTTTCTCACAAATCATATTCTTGGTAAAACATATGTTGCATGTATGGTCATATTGTAACAAGCTGCTCTATAGGTGGTATATAAGCCGATTGATAATAGCACATTCTGGTTACTGTGACTCTTGTATCTCCATGGTCATAATCACTTGTCATTATTTCACTAGAGTTTAATACTGCACACCTACTGTTTAATCTTCAGACTCTTAAATTTATGTTATGATCTAAGCATACATTATATATGCCTCATCAAATATTTACAATTATCGAGAAATGACGTGTCTACAGGTCAATCAATATTTAACATTTCTCTATGTGTAGTTCCTACTATAGGTTATTGTATATAATCATCAAAATCCTAATGTAATCATAAATCATACTAAATACAAAACATTTACACATTAGCTTACGTCATAAATTACATACAAGGCCAAGGGATGGCATGTGGGCCCACCTGCCAACTTATAAACCAAGGTTTCTATTTGGTTTATTGTACAAAATGCACTGTAGTAGTTACTGGGTATTGTCACTGCAATCATCATACGATTCGATACGTATTGCAATTCAGGTGCTCCAATACGATTTGTATCATGATTCATAACCAGGTCAATATTCACCAAGAAAACAAAGGGATAAATGATTAATTGATAATTTAGTCTCGCCGATTTTGAATATAAAATTGTTTTATATCACAATATTGATGTGGAAATAATGACCGAAACATCAATTCAGCATCTCCTGATTCAATAATAATAAGAATCGTGAGAAGGTTAATCGCAATACATTGCTTCAACAATATATCATGCCAACACTAGTGAGTTCTGAACAATTTTAACACAAAAAAAATTAAAAATCAGTTGACATTAAGTGGTTTACTTGCAAACATTCAACATACAGTTGTTTGGATTTGACGCTCCCTGTTTCAGCTACTAAACCCAACTAGGGCACGGCAACAAATTTCCATCCCTTAGTTGCGACCACCCAACCATGCCACTGTTTTCAGCTTAAGTAAGCCTATTCTTAAAACTCAATTTTCAAAACTTGTGGCTCACTAAATAAAATAGAAATCCCTGAAGTAAAAAAAACTGATTTGAAAGGTCGTTGCAAAGCTTACCTTGTCTGTATTCATTTATTTTAAGTAACAATTTTCCAAATACCGCCTCCAGCGAACTCCTAATTACTCTTATCAAGTACTGTATTATTAGAGATACATTAGATCTTTGGACAACTACTGGCAATGTAGCCACTCTTTGAACATGACACCTATAATATGTTTATAATTGCTTCTGTTGTTAAGACACAATGTCATGGCTATTCAAGGCTTCTATTTACTGTTTTTCAGTCCATGTACATCTATGGCTTCTTGTTAATTTACCAATAATTTCATCTCTTATAGAGGATTCCATTTTCTTGTCAGTCAACATTAATCACTTCAAAACCATTACATTACTGTCAAGGTACATGTAGACCATATTGTCTTGTAAATATATTTAGAAATAATTATTTTGATATACATACATGTACATTTTAAAAAACAGCACAAAATTCCTTACTCAAATATAGACTTAATTCCATAAATAGAATGAGACTTAATTTATAAAATAAAGATGATAGGAGTCTTAAAACTGGTCCAGTTATTCACGGTTGTTATGGAGACTTTGTGAATTCAGAGTCGGAAAAGCTGCATTATCTTGCAAAATTTATTCAAAATATTATATACAATGTTTTATACACTAGACACAATAAAAATGCAGCACTGGTTTGACCAGAAGTGCCTGCAAAACATAATAATGCTGAAATATGACTTTTGGCACTAATTGCAAGCAGGACATGTACAAGGAAATCAGCAATAACCCATAGAGGCTAAAACAACTTTACAGCAAAATGCAAGAACAAGGCTTAAAAGATAGGTTGCCAGGCAACGAAACATACGCCCACAGCAGCTAAATCGTCCGAGCAGTCAACAAGGGTTGTCGCATATTTTTACTTTTTTTGGTAATGAAACATTTGTAATACACTAAAATCTGATAAGAGTAACAACTCATTATGTAATTATCTGAAAATCATTAGAATTTGTTTGCTTTTTATAAAGTTTTGCCCCACGCTAACAATTAGTATAGGAAACATTTAACATTATCATGGATTTAGCTGTTCAGTTATCAAAATTCATTGAAAATCAAAATACTTGTTCGTTGTATCAATCTGAAGTCAATCGGATGATAAGTTTGGCATCTATAGCGTCACAAGGTTTTTTGAAGTGATCAAGGGAGAAAACTCTGGAAGTAATTATTTGAAATCGCTGAAAATCAGTAGGCTTCTTCGTCTCATGACCGTAAACAGTGTGTGTAAATTTGAAGTCAATCGGATATTAACTTTGGCCTCTAGAGCATCCACAAGATTTTTTGAAGTGATCAAGGGCCACAACTCTGGCACTAATTATTAGAAATCGCTGAAAATCAATAGACTTCTTCGTCTCATGACCTTAAACACTGTGTATAAATTTGAAGTCAATCGGATATCAACTTTGGCCTCTAGAGCATTCGCAAGATTTTGTGAAGTGATCAAGGGCCACAACTCTGGCACTAATTATCGTAAATCGCTGAAAATCAATAGGCTTCTTCGTCTCATGACCTTAAACACTGTGTATAAATTTGAAGTCAATCGGATATCAACTTTGGCTTTTACAGTGTCCACAAGATTTTGTGAAGTGATCAAGGGCCATAACTCTGGCACTAATTATCAGAAATCGCTGAAAATCAATAGGCTTCTTCGTCTTATGACCTTAAACACTGTGTATAAATTTAAAGTCAATTGGATATTAACTTTGGCTTTTATAGCGTCCACAAGACTTTTTGAAGTGATCAAGGGCCATAACTCTGGCACTAATTATCGGAAATTTTTGAGGTGATCAAGGGTCATAACTCTGGTAGTTATTATCGGAAATCGCTGAAAAACATTAGGCTTCTTCGTCTCATGACCTTAAACACTGTGTATAAATTTAAAGTCAATCGGATATTAACTTTAGCTCTAGAGCGGACGGACGGACAGGGGCGACGACAATATACGACCACATTTCAATATGGGCGTATAAAAATGAAAGTCATTATTAACAAATATGTCAGATATGCAGTCTGTAAGAATGTAATCGGGGACAAACAGTATCAGCACTGATTAATCAATGTGGGTCCCTCAGTACATCAGTACATAAAGCTGGTAGCATCAATCCTTATGTGTTATCATATCGTGGTAATCTGATGTTCTTACATTCAGAATTGCAAAATTAAAGTACATGTATATATTTCAAAAGAGACTTGCAGTCAGCCATTGATAAAAGTGTTGTGTTTCTTCATTGAGCTTAGTAATATTATAAACCATGATGTATATGCTTTAAGCAGTAAAAACTTTGATCAAATGATTTAAGCAAAACAACATATTTGTGTATTATTCACAAGCTCTACCTGTCAAAATGTGAATGAAATTGTATGTACACAAATTTGAAGTTACAGTAAACATGTACTGCCCAACATCACCTTAACCAATCTATTGGCATAGTTATCCTTCTATAACGGCTGTCCGCTAACTAGTATGTCGGGAATAGTTCTCCAGTTTTTTTAATTACTGGAACTTATATATATGTTACATATGCATGAGCATGACAAATGACAATAATTCATTACACATACAATGTACATCACAGATCACACGTACAGCACAGTGGAGGACCCACCTAGATTAGCCTTTTTATATTCTAACTATTAATGGATAAGCTCAAGTGTTGACATCCGAACATATACAGGATTATCACTAGAGACAGTAACCTACATAAACAATAATGGATTAAATTAGCTGCTACCATGATGCATTAAATACTATCTAAAATTGACTGATAATTATGCCTGTCCATACTTTTAGTTATACATTGTAACTCTAAACTAGATTTGCTACTGTCCCATGCACAATGCAGATATGAAAACTTTCATATTCATCATCACGTGTCGTGAATTATATCAAGTATCTTAAAAGAAAAAAGAACTAGAAAAATAATCATCAAAATCGGTCACCCGGGCTATCCTGAAATGTATTAATCTCAGAAAAAGGAGACCCATCGAACATATTACAGTCCTTTGTGTTTATTTTCATGTCCGTTAGAGTGGATTTTTTTACTGTTCTTCATATTCAGTTCAAAATAGAGACCATTAGTTGACTGAAATCAAAATTCTGCTCTGAAAGTTTGTAGGCTTTCCTTCAAGGATTTACCGTAGAAAATGTAACTCCCATGTCTGTAAGTATCATATCGCAAGAGCCTCATGGATTTTTCACATTTCAAGATGGTGGCACTTTCAATTCGCTCGATAGACTTCATATGTTGTGTAGGCATCAGCAAGCTAGTATAGAAAAAAATCGTAATTCTGCTCTGAATGTTTTTTAGGCAATCCTTCAAAGATTCAGAAAATATAACTCCTGTATTTGTAAGTAAAATATCAAAAAAACCTTAGAGATTTAGAGATATTTCACATTTTAAGATGGTGGCACTTCCAGATTGAGCTAGAAACTCCATTTTTTGTGTACAAATCAGTAGTGTCTTAGCTAGTACAGAAAAAATAATTCAAAGTGATCTGACCTATATTTCATTGGTTTTTTTGCAAAAGTTTGATCCATAATTTCTCCAATGGGAGATAAGTTAGAAAATTTCTTATGACATCTTTGAAGTTGTATCTGTATGTTCTACGGACATTCCAAATTTCATGAAAATCGTTCAACTATTAAAGAAGTTGTCAAATTGGTCTTAACTTCCAGAACAAAATCACATCGACTAATTTTCGAAATTCGGAAACTGCAGATGAAAATGATTTTTGTCAAGGTACTTAAAGAAAAAAGAATTAGTAACATCAAAGTTTCAGAAAGATCCCATTGTTAGATTCTAAGATATAAGATTGGTGGGAAAATAACACAAAAATAAACAATAATCTTAACAGAAACAATAAGCTTTCAAATGAAATGTGAAAGCTTAATAATGAATATTCACCAAAACCTGGCAAGTTTCAGATTCCAGACCAGGAAGTCAACTATGACCAGGGACAGAGAGAGAGAGAGCTTCATTTGTTGGTAACCAGATAGGGGAAGTAATTGGTTGGCTGCCTCAAAATGTTGAAATTCGATTATTCCACATTGAGAAATCTTACTGAGTTTCAAAATATAACGAGAATGCTGGCCTGTGTCATGCTCACCTGCTTTCATTAATTTGAATTTTAACAACAGGCTCTTCCTTAGACCATGATAAGCAATACCCCCAGTTCACAAGTTTTGAAAGTTAAAATATGACCAGAAGGACTAAAAGAAGAACCAGGACATCTTTAGGATGATGAAAATGTAATTATAACTTTAAGAAAAATTGTTCAGTTCTCTCCAATTGAATGTTCGCTTCAAGGATGTTGAATTATCCTTAATTACTAGCTTGTTCATACTGTGAGGATATAAGAAATATGCCGTTTTCAACCATTGTGTTCGCAATCCAGTTCATAAAATCTCAGAATTTACAATCAGTATAAAGAGAAATGAAATGAAATGGGGTTTAATTCCTACTGATCTGCTCCTCAATTGGGCAAATGATGACGGGCATATGCCATACAGTGTGCTATGAGAGAAATTTTGGCCAGGCAGCAGCTCTATGGCTTACTCTTATATCAATTCCAACTGCCAGGGGAACTTTGACGTGCACACCAATCTGTACACGGGACCTGTTTTTTGTACCATCCAAATGACTAGACAACTGTCCTTGTCAGGCCATCCATCCTGCATCACTGACAAGGAAAAACCACGCCGGAAAATCTGGATGAACTTTCTCGGCCAATGCAGGGATCGAACATACAACCAGTATTAAAATCAATCTTCACTGGTAAAAGTGCATTTGTATTATCAAGCCTTGAAGAATTAGAAAAAATCTTTTTCACTAGCCAAAAACTGTTTTGCGTCACTGTATCCTACAAGATTTTGTACACACACACACACACACACCCTATGCTTTATCTATCCCTTCTAACAATAACTAAAATAACAAACGCAGACTTTTTCAATACAGAACTCCTGATCAAGTTTAGTAGGCCTGTCTTCTAAATATTAACGGGGATCCAGATTGTAATATTGTAACATTTATATTTGAAGAAAAACTAAAAACAATTCGTGTGAAATGTCAATAAAACAAACTGTTCCACATGAAGTGAACTTGTCCATATGGAATGATCAATGTAATTCATTGTTGACAAAGCTACAAATTTATTCTATTTGATTAAGGACATAATTTGCTAGTTGGAATACTTGTAACAAGTATCATTAATGCTTGTGAAAACACTTGTAACAAGTATCGTTAATCTATGGAATGTTAACATGCTACTTGACAGATAGACCAGATGCAAGCCTACAAATATGGCACCTGTCAGTCACAAACAATGACAGGCACAAATTCAGGGTACATTTGTATGTCGGGCACAATCTCCCTCATACCTGTCATTGTGTCCAGCACAAATTTGTCTTTTACTAGTGTTTTTAATGATATTTGTAATACATCACAAAGTTCAAAATGTCAGGTACTGGTTCTTCGGTGACTGACATTTTGTCAAGTACATCTCAAATTATTATTCACTGACCGCATGATATGAATACATGGAAAATGGAAATCAAACTATGGAATCTATGACGAATCGAGTAACAAAAAAGTTACAAACAGTAAACTACCTGAATTTCTAATTAATCTGGCCCAAGAGGTGTTACAATTAGTAAAAAGTCTTGCTGCGACATTTGCATTTTCACTAAAATATAAAATTTCTCAAAGCTTAATAGACGGTAAATATATATGTGCTCAGATGATTATGTAATATCTGATTATCGTCTAAATATCAAGGCCACTTGCAGATTTCGTCAAGGTTACAAGATGTAAAGAGAACTAGCAGTAACACTGACCCTAACCCATAAATTTTGGCAACAATCATGTGCCCCAACACTGTTTACATGTCGTGACCTTAACAGAATCTGAAGATGGCCTTAGTATTTAGACCTGATCCCCATTTTGTAACATGCACACAAAGAAAATTAATGTCTGCACAAAATTTGGGCCATAAAAAAAGTCATTATGGTTCTCTGTGCAATACTTGACAACAATCATATCCATATGAACAATTTTTATTTGAAATTTCAGAAATAAAAAAATTCAAACAGAACATTTTAAAGGGAAGTAACTCCATTAATTTATTGTTGAAACGGAAAATGTACCATAGTCTCAATTTAGTGTGTGAATACCAAAGACAGAAGGCCGAGGTGAAGAAATCAATACCTCATGAATGACCTAAATATTTATGTTATTTTGATGATCCAGTTTAAATTTTAAAAAATGTTGAACATAAAAATTTAAAATAACTTCATAAGTTCATAACGAATTTTTTTACAAGACATTTAACAGCGCTAATCAATTTTGTATTTATTTGGTTCAGTATTTAAAGATGAAAGTAACAATTAATGATTATTGCTTTAGTTATAGGGATGTTGGAGAAACATTCAGCAACATTATATGGATCTAGTGTTTCACCCAAACAACTCTGGTAAATTTGCTAGTGTCCAATATGTGGTAACTGTACATTTAAACCAACATATACTGTGATATTGATAAAGGATTTTACATCAGTTTAAGAATTTGGAAAGGTTATCAATTAGAGGTGTAATTGAATGGGTTTTTTTTTTTTTTTACCATTTATAGTATTTTGTGCACATCCTACTGTAATAGTATTTTTTTTTTCTACTGCCATAAGATGTGTGCATACAGAATACTAAAACTTAGAAGGAAGAAAGAATTGGGGTTTAACGTCCACTCACACAAGCTAGGTTATTTAGGGACTAACATATGGTTTAATTTCATGTCAATAATTCGCTTCTGCGTAAGAGTCTTCAGCAGTGGGGGGAAACCGGTAGTGATGTGCAGTTTTTAAATTTTCTTTCGGTTTCAGTTTTCGGTTTTTCTGAGACAAAAAACCTTGGTTTCGGTTTTCGGTTTTTTCATTCATTTAAACACACTGCGTTATGTATGTACGTATTCATGGTTATTTTATAGGAATACTTTGAAACCAGAAAAAATATCAAAAATATTGATGTAAATCCGATGAGCATTGTCGAATACCAATTTACACCAAATTAAATTTACATTAATAATACAAATCCAACAAATCGAAACATGTGGTCTTTCATTTCTCGTTTATAAACTTAAAAGCAAAACTAACGCATTGCCGTTTTCGGGTGTTGTTGTTCTAAACACTAAATCTGACTCAAAATTGTTATATTAACTTCTTTGTCATGCTTGTATTTTAGGTGCGCCTTCAAGTTGGATGTGTTTCAGAATGCAGCAGAAACATGTTTTTTACAAAGATTAAATCTACAATTTGTGTCATCTAATCTTTCATAGTTAGTGAGCAAGCCATGAAGACATTTTACTTTTTAGAGGAAGCCATCGTTCGTTATTGACAACCGGCTTCGGCTTGATTAAAATTTTGGATTATAAACCGAACCGAATTGAGAAAATAAATAGTCTAGGCCATCCAGACTGTTTAAACACTCTATCACTCTATACATATGGGCTCTGGTTGATCGAAAATAAAAACGGAAGTGGTGGCTACATTAAAATGTTGGAATTATTAAGTACATATGTAAATGAAATACAGCTACATAAAAATTAGGAATTTGGAAAAAAACCGAAACGCACGGTTATTTATTTTTTTTATCGGTTCGGTTTTCGGTTTATTTGTAAAAACCAATACCGTACAGTTAAACCGAAAAACCGCACATCACTAGAAACCGGAGGACCATAGAAAACCGACGAGGTTGGACAGGCGACCCTACTCATTTTCACGTACAACCAGGGATTCAAAATCAAGCTGGTTGACAAAATGACAGGCTTTATGATAAAGCGTGCACATGCTAACCATTCGGCCATCCAGCCCCCCCCCCCCCCCAAACTTAGGAGCATTGGTGCAAAGGTGCTGTCATTGAAACTACATGTGGCTTCCAATGTGGGCATATAAAAAGTATTGAATTAGGTTGATCTACAATGCTATTTCAATTAGTGATTGGGTCACTTTAGAGGAATCAATGAACAAACTTCCTCTTGAAAAATAGAATTTTGCCTACAGGCTAATTAGACCATTCAGCTCATAGCTCATACATGTAATGTATAAATGGTTCTTCAACTTATAGTGAAACCAGTAAAAAGACTACATTTTTACAATACGAGTGAAGAAAGTTTGTGTTTATTATCTGAATTATTTACAAAAGGTAACCGGTGTGATGCAAAATGACATTTATGATTTAATACTCCACATTATTTAAACTCCTATTTTATTGAAAAATCTTGTTTGCAAAACTGATATTTTGTTCCGTTCACAGACCAGTAAAACTCCTTTCCTTCCAATATGCAAAACGGAATCCATGAAACGCACGTTTCATTATTCTGCATGTCTTTTGTGGAACAATCTGCCTTTTGATAAAGATGTGTAAAAATGTTGAAAATTTTAAGATTAAACTGAAAACTGATTTATATTGAGCACTGAAGAGACCCTAACATCCATAAATGACATACTTATTTTAACTTATTATTGTTTGTGTGGTTTCACAGTGGCTAAGTGGGTAAGATGCTGGCTCGGTAGCCTGGAGGTCAGGTCCTCGATCCCTGCATTGGTCAGAATGTACACATTGGGATGCACGTAAAAGATCCATTGACAGTTGGAATTTGATAATATAAGAGTAGGCCGTAGTGCCACTGTCCAGGCAAAATTTCCCTCATAGAACACTGTATGGTGTATGCCCGTCTTCATTAGCCCAGTTTGGAGCAGAACAGTAGGATTTTAAACCCATTTCATTTCATTTTATTGTTATGTATAGTAACTTACAAATGCATTCTATCCTATTTTGTGTGTAATTATAGTGTGTAATCTACTAATTATCTATAAAAATACAAAGTTGTGAAAGAGAAAAATGATTTTAAATACATTTACAAACAAGTATTTTGAAAGACACAGTTTATAGTAACTCAAACACATAAATCATTGTAAATTATTCATCGCACAAACATATTGTATTCTTATGTAAATAAAATATAGTGTGATTGTGTCATTCTTATGTATAAAACGATAAATATCTCAAAACTGATTACGTCAATAGATCATTTTGTTCCCCGATTTGTGCTTGTTGCACATGTCCATAAAACATGATTTTTTAAATTTTGACTATGTGATGGGTTTTGTCACGATGCCACACAATTACTGATTCTAAATGAATGATTTCTAAACATATCAGTACAGTAGAATCCGTATGAGCAGCCACTCCTATTCAGCGACATCTCCTTGTAATCGGTCACAATAAATTCCCCCTGTAAAAATTCTATTGTTTCATCTCTTTATTCAATGGCCACTCCTCTAACGCGGCCAGCGGTCACTATTTTGCTAATAAATTTAACAAAACATCGCCCATTTAACGGCCATTGTTGAATGATACCATCGTGTCGTTCTTCGTAACACCCCCGGTAATCCCGTGAGTAGTAATCAATTAACTGGACTCCCACTGATCAGGTAAAAAGTAATGTGAAAATAAAAATTAACCCGGGATTATCTGTTAATTAATCTTTTGCTTTATTAAACGACTAACCTGATCATTGTTTTCACACTTAACGGAACATTATTTGATACTGATTGAATAAACTGAAAGTAACGACTAAAAGCCGCTAGGTTGTTAAATATACGTTTTTAGCGCCACCTATAATATTACATACAGAGTTACACCGCCTGTGAATCGGTAGCAAAATCAATGTTTTTTGGTTCATGTGCTTATTTAAGATAAGATAAAATCAATTCATCGATTTTCTTCACAAAAATGGATAAATATTATCAAATGCATCACAATAATAGACAGTAGTATTGATGGTTGGTACAAAATGACAAGTTGACAGAAGTTATGTCCCAGATCCAGCGACGGCCAAATTTACCGATGCAAGTGAAGTATTATTGGTGTTTGCTTCCAATGCATTCAAGCATATATTAATTGATGTCAGCACAAAAAAAAGCATGAAATTTTACAAAAATGGATAAATATTATCGAATGCATCACAATGATAGACAGTATTGAAGGTTGTGACAAAATGACAAGTTTACAGAAGTTATGTCCGAGAGTCAGCGACGGCCAAATTTACCGATGCAAGTGCACCCAAGCGTAATACTAACTGATGTCAGCACAAAAAAACACGAGATTTTATTAAGAGGCCACTCCCGTTAAGCGGCCAATCGTAAAAATTCCCATGGGTGGCTGCTTAATGCAGATTCTACTGTATTTAAAGTGGGGTGACACAGGAAAAAGTAAGTAGCCTACCATTCCAGTTTGAAATTATCTACTACTACTAGCAGTAGCCTACTATCTGCTGTCACTGAGTAAAATCGAATAATATTTGGTTTAGGCCTAAAATCATGCCATTTTCTGCCATAGGAAATAGGACAAAACATAAGCCTGAATGACAGGATTCCTTAATTCCTTAATAAAAGATTAATTCAAGGCCTACCACCGGTAGTCCATATAAAACAAACTTATTTAAAGGGACAATAACACTCTTGCTGGCTTGACAGCTCCAGAAAATAAATAAGAGTCTTATTCTAAGTACTAGATGTTAAAGTGTATTACCTGTTGTGTAAATTAACCATGAAATCCTATTTTACTTGTACAGAGGGTTCAAAAATATTTTTAAATCCAAGTTACATTTGAAAAGGTTTACGTTAGGCTTTTCAAACTTAGTTGAATTTTTCCAATTTTTTAAGTTAGGTGTGTTTAGATGAAATAAATTTGTATCATCAATTAATTGTAATATTGTAAAATAGTACAATTTGTTGACCAGAATAAAGATTAGTCTGATTAGGGCATATTATTCAGTTACAACAAGAGTGGTATATTATTGAGCCTTCAATTAGGATTTTAAATGACTTATTTATTTTATTTCATTTAACCATCGATGTATGACTCAGTGGCTGCATGTGTAGTGTATGTAGTTCCTTCATTAACCTGTAACTAAGTGTAGGCCTACATTCAACGAATAGTTGATATTATCTTCTAGTTAAGAAGTTATTGGCTACATAAGTAGTATCGTTCATTGACTTCCCAGTCTGCCAAATTTGTAAACAGAGAAATGTTAAGACGAATACGTACCTTTTCTATGCGCTCGAAGTGCTCTTTTAGAAATATAATTGGATTTTCAGGTTTGTTAACACATAGCTGAACTATGCAATCTTTCAAAATTTGTTGTATATTGTGATTTTGAACGTAGGATTCGCATTCTTTCAGATTCTGTTCTTCTTCTGACATCGCGGCCATGTTGATATCGATATTACTTCAAGCTTCTATCATCCAGACGGGACCAGCAGGCCAGTTGTCATTACGAATAAAATTTCCTTGTCTGGTGAAGTCGAGACTATCACAGGGGCCCGATAGAGAAATAAAAGTGAGCATTTCATTGGATAGATGACGTTTTGTCGGCGATAAATGTAATTTGATCATACGAAAACTATTATAACGATTCATGCAGACCATACGGTGAAAGTATCAATTTTACACATGGTATGCACGATCTACACCAATCTTTTATTATTATTAGGTTGTTCTAATTATTAATTCAAGCAACCGTTTTAATCTGACGTATTTTTCCAGGGCAGTGATATCAACGACATTGTAAGGCGCTCACTCGTTGATATAATTAACACCCGCGTCCACGGTGATATCGCACGCAGGTGGGGGGGGGGGGGGTAATTACTCTCAAAACGTAATTGGTTTTTTCTCTTTTTTTTCGGGCAGGAGGGGAAATTGAGAAGAAAAAAAATGAAATAGTATTTTGAAACTTTTGATTCTTTTTTGTTTCACCTTGTAGTCCACAAAATTAAATGTCGGAAGAACAGGTCTTCTTATCATATCTTATACTTACATCTTTTCAGTGCGATATGGACAATTTAAATAAGTTGCTGATCTACCGAGCCGGAATAGCAGGAAAAGGATTTTAAGCCCATTTAATTTTTATAATGCAGGAAAATCGGTTTGCGACAGTCTAGATGTCATAAATTCTTTCGGGCCCAACTTCATAATAGTGTCCGTCCATAGCCAAAATGATTCTATTTGTTGTATAAAATATTGAAAGAGAGAGAGGAGCGTGGGGGTCCACTCGACACAAAATTAAATGAGGTCATTTCGTGACTAACATGGTACAACTGTATTTCAATAATTCGCTTGCGCATAAACGTTTTTAGCAATGGGAGGAAAACGTCGGAACAGGAGAAAAGCCACGAAGTTGGACGGGCGACGTACAAGCGGGAAATCGACACTGACTCAATGACAGACCTTGCCACAAATGTCAAGTCGTTTGGACGGAATGAAAAACCGAGATCTATACACTTTGGCGTGTACATAAAAGACAGCCGGAATTTTGTTCCTGTCTGAGCAAAATTTGCCTCAAAACATAGGTACAACATGGCGTATGCCCGTCCCTTCTCTTGGTTTGATTACGAATATTTCCAGATTGATGGAGACTTTGGGACGCAATCACTCTGCTGCTAATTGAGATAGAATGAGAGAGAGAGAGAGGGGGGGGGGTAACGCCCACTCGACACGAACTAGGTCATTTCGGGATTAGCATATGGTTTAATTTTATTTCAATAATACGCTTGCGCGTAGGGGTCTTTAGCAGTTTATATGCTTAGGTATAATTTAAATAAAATGTCCACTTTCACACTTTTATTATGGACAATGTTATATCTTATACCAGTTTCCTTGGTTTTAATTGATGCAAATATTTCTATTGCAGGAAGGGGGGTTGAAATGAAGTGTATCTTCCTTGGTTCATAAAGACGGATCGGATAAGCATCACGAGTGCGATAGGGAAATGTTACCCAGCCGGTGGCGCGCCAATGTGTACACAGGGCCTCGATTCTCGGCCATCCGAGCGACTAGACAAGATGCTGCGTAAGTGAAGAGAAAGGGGCGAGATGTAAACGTAGAAGACGGTGCCAGTGTACCGTAAAACAAATAACTATTTACCTGCCAAAAACATTACATTCAGATTCGGATATTATATTATGTGAATCTTTTTAATTGCGGACAGTAGAATACCGACGTAAACAATGTTTTTCACATTATATCTGTACATGTTGTATTAAAAAATTAGGGAAATACAATAAATTTGTAAACAGTGTTTAATTTGTTTTAAATCGTGTCATGGTTTATCATACTAAATCATTTTAGTCTATTTTAACCACACTTTAAAATGTTTGTTAACATTTCAGAGAGTCTATCTGCTTAGAACGCCTGCAATCTATAATTGAAATTCAGATCCATATTTCGTTTCGGTTTTTATAATTTCGATGTGTTGAAAGATCGAGGGGGGGGGGGTGAACGTATAGTGTTAAAAAACAGAACACATTTTATGCGTCACAAGTGTTCTCAAATCCAGACGAAAATACATTTAAAACTGAACACATACTGTTCTGAGAGTAAACACAAAGGGTTCTGATTGACAAAAGACGCGTAGAAGTGTTCAAAAGGTGTTTCAAAACAGTGTTCTAAAATGGCGTATTTGGTGTTCTAAAAGTGGACGCGGCGTTTACAATGTATGATACAGCGCGCGCTATACCATTCGGCCATCGACCCCGCACCCCCGAGGTAGAATGAACAATTTTAATGCATGTTCATTAAGTGAATGTCTTGATCGATTTTGATGATGAAAATTTCAGGAGTTGTTCTTTCTGTTCACATTTTGACCGGGAACATTTCTCAGTGGAATATTTTAAACTCGTGGGTTTGTCCACTTTGACACCAGGTTAATCCCTATTAAAACTCTTCCTATTTCGAACATAGTTTTATATGGATTTGTCAAAGTTGTGACCTCTATATTGTGTCCACATGGTATTACATAGTTTTGCACTATTTGTGTTCAAGGATCGGCCATTTTTCGGTTCACTTTCGTTCCTATTTTTACGAAATTCAACCATCATTATGGTGTAACGGTGATATATCTAAACGGTTTTTAAAATCGGATATATAAAAATTGTGACCTCTAAAACGTGAATTTTCGTAAAATTCGAGGAAGTTACGGTCCGACAAGCGCGATAGCTGACGATAACAAGATCTTTGGGAAATAAACATATATTTTGAGTTTCATAAAAATCGGATCAAAATTGTGACCTCTATCTAGATGGTAAAAAACTGAAACCAGCAGCCATTTTACGAAAATGGAACCCAATCATCAAAGGCCATAAACTAGGAATCTTTGAGTCATAAACACCCGCTTCTGGGCTTCATTTAAATTGGGCAGAAAGGTAAAAACGTGGCTTTCCGTACAATTTGGGCCAAGAATCCATAAAGTTTCGATCTGATACATGCCAATATCGACAGAAACCGAGATCTTTTTGGAGATAGACCTATATTTCAAGTTTCGTCAAAATCGGATAAGAATTGTGACCTGTACAGTGTCCACAAACAAGTTGTATTGTGGACGGACGTTCACATGAAAATGTGGGCGTATAAAAGCTTCTCTGTTTGATGATGAACTTCTCAGATTCAGTTTACTGTGGATCGATTGAGATAATGTTTTGCTGCGTCGGATTTAGCGATCGAGGGTTGAGAGTGTGTATGTTTACTGTTACCGGAATACAAACAGCTGAATGTCAGCTATTATGCTAGCTTTCCATTCCAAAGTCTGATTTGCCACATTGTCCAATGTATATTTCATTAGAATCTGTGATACTTTATTCTATAGCCATGCGGAACAATTTTAAAGTGGAAAGACCAGGAAGGAGATAAATAAATAAAAGACACCGACAAATGTAAATAAAATTCTTTTTTAACGTATCAACATCATCCCAAGTATCAGCATCACCCCACCCAATATCAAAACTATTTTTCTTAAATGATAGTCATTTTATTTTAGTAGATTGTTAACAAATACAATTACATCTGAAACAGAGTGACAACATACCAACAGCTTTCACCAGAAGTATCTAATACTTAAGCTATCATAAGAGACCCTAGAACATCTAATATATAAATGTACAAGAAAAAAAAAACAATTTAAAGATATATTATGAGCCGAGAACGAAGCGGGGGAAATTTCCGCATAGCCTCGGTCATCATTACTAAAATTATTAATATAAACACCATGCTCGATTATCCATTTTTAAATTTAATTATCAATGGTCGTTAAGGGATTTATAGGAATCTAATCCAGCCAACATCAAAGACTAGTGTTGACATCGAGAGTTTATTATGGTCTGGATAAGTTAATTAATGTCTAATTGATAATTTGGATAACATTTCAGGCCTAAAGAAAGACTTGTAATAAGCAGACTTTGCTCTTGCATAATGCGTGTATAATCAACTACAATAGCTGGCAGGCAAAAGAATACGGTGGACAAATCATCCATTTTTAGATTGAACTATAAAATGGCGCCCGTGTTTCAATCTAGGAGGAGGGTGATAATGGGATTGTCGTGTGAATAATTGTGTTATTAATAATTAATATAACATTTGAGGCCAAAAGAAAGATCTACAATAGGCAGATTAAGCTCTTGCATGATGCATGTTTACCCCTGTATATATGTCACGCTTGTCAAACAAAGTACTAAAATCAAAAGAAAGGTTTTAGTCAATGATGTTGTTATTGATGATGATGATGGTGAGCAAACATTTTGGTTATTTGTCACAAACGTGATTCTATCCTCTAGACCAGCTGCTACAGGTGAAACTGATTTGATATACCCAATCAAAACCTCTGTATCCAGATCGCCTGTAATATATATTTTAAACATATAAATGCAATGAATTGAAATGGGATTTAACGTTCCACTGTTCGGCTTAAATATAAAACGTTCGGGTGTCAAATTTTCAGTTTGAAGGAAAAGATTTATAAAAAAAAGAGTGGACTGAGTAAATTATTTTTTAACATTTTGATCCTTAGTCCAAGACAAATTGAAAACATTCAATCAATTCACCCAGTGTCAGTGGTGTAAAGTCAACTTCAACATTTCATCATGGCTCTGCATCTAGTTTGATCCATATCCAACAACGATAACTCCGCCAGCTCAATAATTGTGAGCTTATCAACTTTGTTTCGAAATCAGATTACAAGCTAATTGAATTGTGTTAAGGCAATATATGAACACATAATAACGAATTTCATTCAAATCTCCACGAAATATTTTATCTTGGTAGATTTTGAGGATTAGGTCTCACGGGATGATCCTATTATTAGTTTCTTATCGGCTTATTTGGGGATCATTAAGCAATATTCATGAATGACAAGAAATCGATAGTTCTCATTGAAAAACGTTTTATGTACATTGTGCAATTTGTGCTATTCTGACGTAAAGCATTATGGTTTCTATGCAATAAACTTATTTACTTACTTAACACACCACCCCTACCGGCTTTCGCGAAAACGCATATAGACAAATTTGTTCAAATTCGGCGTGAAGCATAAAAAACTGCGAGCGGCTTAAATATATTTTCAAATTTAGTGTGAAGCATAGAGATGGGGAGGATGAACCCTGTTGATTTTCAGTTTTCTAGGAATTTCAGTTTCAGAGATTACGGAAAAGCATGATAAACATCCACTTTTTACTCTCGTATAAACTGCACTGTCTATGGCTATATTTTTTTATGAAGATATGAGGTCATCTGAGTTCCACGACCTCACGCCTTTCCGTAAACTACTACAGCTTTTGATTTCAAGCTTCTGAAGACTATAGCGGGTAGATTCTCGAAGGCCTAACGGATCCTTTCCAAATTTGGTCAAAATCCAACTTTTCCTGTCAGATAAGCATCGGTCTATGACTAAATATTTTCGAGGGGCAGCTACTTTGCTTTGCTATCTTTGTTCCCCATGTAGCCTATAGTGTCATTCACGAAATCCTTCCAGTCAATAATTATTGACAGCAAACTTTGAACCAGATAAGAAATCTCAGCAAGCCATATGTTACCTATTATATGATGACGTATTATGTTGTTTTTAATGTGCGTGTGTCCATCTCCGCCTCGAACAATGTAAGCAGGGACCACCACCTTGTAGATTTCTTCCATTTCTAGATCTACAAATCTAGGGATAGAACAATTAGTGCATTTAACTTGAACACTGACCACCCTATTATTTTCTGGATTATTCATGTTGAACACCACCCTTAGACCTGTAAAATATAAACGATATTATAAACTAGCATATTATTATAATTGTTGTTCGATTTATTACACATTTTCTAAGCGCAATCACAACAAAACAACCCAATTTTTTAAAAAATAAATGTTAATATATAGTCTTAAAGCTCTGCATGGAAGAGGACTCTCGAAGAGTTTTTGGAAGATCATTCCATAGCACATTTTAGCTGCTCTGACGGAGAAGGCATATTCACCAGGACTTTTATTATATCCAGGAATCCTCAATTTTCTACAATCACTCTTGAACAACGAAGGATAGATATAGAACTCAAAGAGTTATTTTAATTAACTGGATGCAGTGTCAGAATAAATTGATTGAAACACATCAACAAGAGCGATTTCAATTGAACCCTGGTCGAACTCGTATCTAGTGGAGTTTCTCCCATTCGTGTCTTATGCATGGTTATGGTGATCTTTTGTCTGTGAATATTTCGATTGTCTTGTAGTAGTTTTATAGTATAACAGAATATAATAAACTACAGTCAAAAGACGGAATCGCCCACTGAAAGAATCGGCACAGAACAACAACTCAGATCACGAATTCAAATACAAGTGCAGCTGCCAGTACATCCGTGTAAGAACTCCCAACTTGCCCACATATTTTATAAGTGGCAATATAATTCCTCATAGGTTTCCACGGTTAATAATTTAAAGCGCTCTGTGGGTCAGCTGACTTATTAAAAATGCATTATGCAAGAGTAACATCTGCCCATTCCAGGTCTTTGTTTATGCCGTAAATGTTATATAAACTACGAGTTGGACATTTATTTCCACAACAAGACCATAATCCATTCTCGATGCCATCTGATAGATCCGATTTTAAACAGATTTGAATATATGGAGTCAAAGGTTATAAATACAATCGAAGGTACGGTGTTATTGAAATGATGATTAACGGTAAAAATGGATAATCTAGACATTGTAGCAACGGTAATAATGACAATTCAGGCTATAGTGTTATTGAAATGTGGGTTTCTCAACTCAGAGTGAAGTAATTTGACTGTAATTTTCAGCATATTACCTTTACATTGTCTATTGTTTTAAAACTTTTAGCGAGAAATAGCAGCTCTTTATCCAATATTCTATAATGCCACATTAAACAAGATAATGGGTTTTTTTTTATTATACTCACCAGAAAACTGGAAAAACCCACCAAAATAATCAACAAAAGATCGCCGTACAGCAGTATATTCCAAACTCTGTTTGATATATTTACCCTTTATCTCTATAATATCTATAGTATTACGAAATGGTAGGACAGACATAATCGCTTCAATTGTTATATCACCTATTTGGAGTAGAGTAAAACAAAAATCGATCAAATTATCCTAATATCTGAATTTGAAGAGTCGTGAAAAAAATAAATATTGTCCATTTCAAAATAACTGCAGTCACGAATGGAAATTACAAATCCTGGCCTAGTACATGTACTAAGAGTAAAATATTATTTACACGCATCTTTTAAGTTCCTTTAAAGATAAAACTAAAAACCGAATATGGTTCATAAATTGAAAGTTAACACTTTTATATCTCAGCGATGGGTTAGCATATTTATCTCAAATTGTGCATTCAATCTATTTTAAATTCCCCTGAAACTCTATTGACATCAAATATAAAATTAGATTTCTACCAAGCCGCAAAGACGTCGAAAGCTCTCAGGTTCCTTTAACTTGCTATATATAAAGGAATTAAATTTGAGGAGGACAATATACCTTTTGAAATAGGCGCTCGAATTCCACCACTGTTCATTATGGCAATAGAGACGTCACTCCATTCCAGAGAATCTGAATGCTTGAGATTTTGATGAACCATGCTGTCAGTTATTAAATTACCTGCCAACATATTGGTGATCATCGTATAATAGAGAATCGAGACCCATCAGCTTCCCACGACCCAAAGTTGACCTTGTCTAAAGCTAAAGCTTTGGTGTGGGCAAAAAAAGTAGGACGTTAAATCCCATTTCATTTCTAAAGTTAAAGAGCATGTTTCTTTTATTATTTAAAATTAAACAATGAAATCCATGATATAGTTAATTGCTTCGTTACACCAATTCAAATTTAACGACCATGGCTTGCCCGCACCAGGTTTGGCTATATACTATAGGATATTTTCAATGAATTTGTAGAGAGAGATGGGGTTTAACGTCCACTCGAGACAAACTCGGTCATTTCGGGATTAACATATGGTTTAATTTCATTTCAATAATTTGATTGTGCGTAGGGGCCTTTAGCAGTGTGTGTGTGTGGGGGGGGGGGGCGGAGGTCAAGGAAAATTCCCACGAGGTTGGACAGACGACCCGTGTCACGTACAACCGGGGATTCGAAACCACGCCAGTTTACTCCAAAACTCAATCGCATGAAAGTTGGTATGATTGTCTATCGAACAGCCGAGCTTTATTTTGATTGCTGCATATATCATTAACTACTAAGTACATCTGTAAATTACAAATAGTAACCAATGTATACATGTATTTCTTTTATGACATTACCAATACCTTTATGCTCACCTAAGTTACATTCTTCTACCCGACATACCTTGGGATCACTTTCTAAATAAACCTGAGATCGACCTACTACTTCATATCTTGAGGCGTCTACTCCAGCTTTATAAACCGCCATTTCAGCCAAAATATCAGCATCTGAAACATCGACCACGATAAGAAGACTTTCGTATAGTAATAATTCGCCGACATTTTGGAATTAGTGTATAGGATCAAACGTGGCATTGGATGACCGAAGAATTCTAATTTAGATTTGAACAATGGTGTTCACCGTCAAATCGCGACGAAAGCGTTCGAATTGATACGATTGACCGGAGTTGGTAACTTGATCGCCTTTTGCCTAGAGGTTTCCCATATCGCCATTTGTTAGTGATTGTTGTCTAGCTGGGATTCGTGCCTTGATTGGAGTCTAAAATTTTTGTTCTAATAGTAATTTCTTTTCAATACATGTATTTCTTATGTTACTCGCACAGAACATGTCACAGATTGTACCAAATCGCTGGCCCGGATCCAGGATTTTGTCGTTGCGGGGGGGGGCATACATACCAACCCTAAACAGAAATTAAATCTGGGAATTCCACTGCTGGCTGCAGGTGCTGGTCTGGACAGTGATGACCAGTCTCACTGGGGCTCCCCCTTCCCTGGATCGTTTCTATTTTTTAAAATTGTCCGGGCCGGACCCTATGCGTTTATCTTGAATTCAATCTCCATCTCATCTCAGTGACCTGTCCCGACCGCCACAAGGTTAATCCAGGGCCGTATAAAATAATGCACGTGGTTATGTTCATACAGTGATGATCTTAAGGCACTGATCAAGCGACCGTTTTTAGGGGCGATCACACTCTTATATCAACTATGTAAGTTCTATGGGGCGCCACCCCAGACGCGGATCCAACTGCCTCTCCCAAACAATCTGCCGCCCATGAAATACAAAGAAAGGCCGAAAAGGAAGTTTCCAGCAGCGTTATTTTTCCAGACGTGGGTGCCACCGCCATAGGCGAAAAACCCCTCCTATCACCTCTTTCTGGGTCAGCACATGGCCTACCACATGACATTAGAGGGTTCGTTTTGGTCGCCCTATCCATATTTAATAGGGCCTTATCGGTCTTGGGGGGCGCCGTCGTCACCAAATGACATTATTAGAGATTCGCATTCGCATTCTGGTCGCTCTATCCACATGGTCTTATTGGTGTTTCGGACTAGTTCTAGTTTAGAGGACCAGACGTTTCTTATTTTTGTGTGTTTAACATCAAAATGAGAAATAGCGACACCGAAATTGACACACTGGATCGCGACACCAAGTGCGTCGAAAACGGGTTTGCGGTAGTCAAATTTTCAAATTGTTCGGGGGGGGGGGGGGGGGGTGATGTCTGGGTGTTGCCGCTTCGCGCTCAGTAACTCGGGCATTATATTGGCGCCCCCTTCCACCATTCTGCTGCACCCCCACTTTTAAAATCCTACATACGCCCTGGGCTAATCCCGCCCTGATTGTAAAACTATTGTGTGTTTAACAGTATGGTATACTTGACCTTGCATAGTAGAGTTATCAAGTAGTATCGGATTTCCTGTCCACGATTTAACTTCTCCATTATCGTCAAAAGTTACTTGCAAAAAACCAAGATATTTTCCATAAGCATAGTCTTGTACAACCAAAACCTTCCTTCCAGATTTCTGAGTTATAACTGTTGGATACTCCCCGTCGGGTTTATCATTGGAAGGCGCTTGTCCTGAAATAAACATAGTTTATCATTAAAGGTAACATACTCCCCACCAGCAGCTATATATGATATATGGCTCTTCATCACCACATCTTTACCTGTTTTATCCAGGGATTCTGAAATTTCATTGACTGAGAATTAGAATCCACATACAAAATTGAGTGTTTAATATAGTCAATTAAAAAGCTACTTCTGAAAAAGTGTGTTGTGTATTATAAGTTCCCTGCACCGTAAATATCACAAATCAAACTTATAAGTTAAATTCTGTAATCAACAACCATAAGTCAATAGCAATCTTTCTAGAAGTGATCTACTTTTGTGAATCTGGATTTTGTTTGATCAACATAGATTTAATAACTGCATGAGTACCAGACTCTAAAACTTCTTCTATAAAAATGCTCCATTAGACATTTTCGTCTCAAGGAATTAAACATAATTTAATCGAAGTTAAAGTCCCAGTTCTACTCAGTATTTACAAAGATATCATATAAAGTCCCAGTTCTACTCAGTATTTACAAAGATACGTTGACGTGGTATTGTATCGATGACTGCTGCTCGCTATGTAAATAAGCCCGTCGTCGTTCTGTTGTAGGTTGTAGGCAAACAGAATTGATAGGTTTAATTTAAATCCGATTCATCCAAACCGGGAGATTATCTAGCATTGGTATTTTAATATTGTTTTCTTAATTAAATGTTCAATAAGCAGTCTGAATACATTAGCGTGGATAAAGTCGCGAGAAATTTGATATTTTAGCGATAAATTCAAATGATGCGTTACTTTAAAGACGGCACTTAATATTTCAAAATCCAATACCCTTCTTTATATAGATTATTATTGACAATGTCAATAGACTGATCCTTTTTAACGACAACAACGAGTAGAATAGATTATTATAATGACTGTCTATCGACAGGTAGACTATTTACCCGAGTATAAGAAAGTGTTTGTATGGCCGCCAATGACCACATCCACTCCATTAATTTCTTCTGCTATACGTTTATCTGTAGTAATGCCAGCATGACCTAGAGCTATAATGATGTCTACACCGTCATTAATCAATTGATTAACTTGTTCTCTTACAGACGATACTTCATCATTGAACACTAACCGTCCTGAAATAAATATACTTTTTAAAATATAAGGCAAATAATATCGACCACTGAACAATTTCCAACAAAGCAATGACATGCGTTCTTTATTTATAAAACCTCCCAGTGTGAACTCTGGTAGAGAGAGAGAGAGAGAGAGAGAGAGAGAGAGAGAGGGGTTTAACGTCCACTCGACACAAACTAGGTCATTTCGGGACTAACATATGGTTTCATTTTATTTCAATAGTTCGCTTGCGCGTAGGGGTCTTTAGCAGTGGAAGAAAACCGGAGGACCGGGAGAAAACTTACGAGGATGGACAGGCCACCCTACTCCTTGCCACGTACAACCGGGGATTCGAAACCACGCCAGTTGACTCAATGACAGACTTCATGATACAGCACGCACGTGCTAACCATTCGGCCATCCATTCCCCGAACCCTGGTAAAGACTATTACAATTAATAAATAATAAACTGACCTGGAGAAGATATTTCTCTGGTTGTTGTAGTGGTGTACCCAACAACACCAATTCTTGTTCCGTTGATGGCTAGTGTAGTTCTTTTCTTTATTTTTCCCTGGAGTCCTGGTTCCAATGAGGAATTGATGTTACTGGACAGAATGGGGATATCTGTGTTATTCACCAGTGACAGAACACCCTTCACACCATCGTCAAATTCATGATTACCAAGACTCTGCAAGGGCAAGAGTGGGAGAAGAGAATAGCCTTTGTGTCGATTAAACCAAATACACCACCTTTGAAGAATTGGAGAAATTCGTACAAACCACCAAGCTTAGGTCAGATCCCACTTTAACTATATTTAACATCAAATAAATTTTTATTCAACCAAATATTGAAATTTAAAAATTTATAAAATTTGCAGTTTACTAAATACGTTTGTTTGAATATTTTATATTGACATGGTGATACTTTCTAAAATGAAGAGAATGAAATATGAAATGGCTGCAATGACTAATATGACAAGGGGCAAAGAAGGCTAGGCGTTGGGTATGTTTTGTAGACTACATATTAATTTTAAAATGTGGATATGACACCGCCCCAGGAAGTTGGGGCATGTACCAAAATAAATAGTTGCGGTCTTTACGGTAATAAATATGCAAAGTTCCAAGAGCATACATTCAGAATTGCAGCCTTTAAACGATAAACACAAAAATTGGGCGTGGCTCTGCCCCACCGATAAACAAAACAGTTGGTGTGGTACCAAGCCCCTTGGGTCGGGGCATGCAGCAAAATAAAGTAGATATGACACCGTCTCAAGTGGTTGGGGCATGCACCAAAATAAATAGTTCATACATTCCGAATTACAACCTGTAGTCGAAAAACACAAAAAAATGGGCGTGGTTCTGCAACTGGATGGCTGGACTTGCACCAAAAACAATGGGTATGATCTTGAGGGTATAAGGAATAAGTATGTAAGTATTCAAGATGATCTGCAGACGACCAAGAAGCAAATACAAAAAATGGACTTAACTTTTTTGTATAAACACACATCTGTTATTATGTGAACCCAGATGGTCCGAGGAAACATTTGAAGGAAGCCCATTATTTGTGTGGAATTAAACAGATATTACACATCCTTACCATAGCATCGTACTTCAAGAGATCTAAGAATTTAGCAACAACTGACCCACCATAATTATAATACCACAAGGTGCCTTGGAATTGGTCACCAGCATCCAATAGTATCGAGTTTGCGTACTTCGCCCTCAGTTCTTTGATTTTAGTCTGTCTTCTAGCAATACCGCCGAAGCATTTACCTTGATCTCTGTTTTTAATACTACAAACGCCACTGTATTTGTCCGTCTGTTCAAATCTATCATGGATATCATTAGTATGTAAGATGGTCAACTCGTAATTACACGACACATATCCAAGGAGTACTAGAAACCATAAAGGATAATACATTGTCTTGTCTTGTCTTAAGAAGATTTAACTCAAATATATGGGACCACTTGTTTCGTGTTGTGCCAGTTCTTTAATCATATAACATCAACTCCGTTTCTTTAAAACATGGAACTGAAACTCGTGGGTGTACTTCATATGTCCAAATACAAATAATACCAGCAAACTGCTTGATTCGGATCGAATATAAGCAGGTGGATAATTATAAGATGGCCGATGAATATGATACTGAAAGTGAAGTAGACAATATTTATATAAGTTAAACAAACATATTTCGTCACTAAAGATTTCAATATTTTACTCTTGGTGGTTTACCTTTTCTGTTATAAAAATAATATGTTGCTATATATTGAAGTATCATTCCTTTCTCTGACAGATCTAGTAAAAGCTATCATTACACCCTGGATTATACAAGCTGAAAGATTTTAATACGTATCCGCCACGGAAATATGTGTACGCTGACAGCCACATATACAACGATTGTTGATACAGAGACAATAATAAAATGTTATTTGACCTATCCTATTTTATTTGGCCAAAATGGCTGACCCGAAACTTAGTTAACAGGTTCTAAGAAGTACAATGTAGATATATCGGTAATTCAACAGACCGTACTCAGCAAGCTAAAAATTTGGGAAATATACATTAAACATCTTACCGTATTCTGATCACACTTTTAATAGCCTACGCAGTACACATGCATCTTCATGTTTCAACGTATAAACACCACTTACATGTAGTTGTCTAACATATATTGCGAAATGTTTATTTTCTTCCCGTCTCGCTTCAGAGACTACGACCGATATCAGGTTTAATCGTGGAGTAAAAGTGATAATCCTATCAGGTCTGTATATATCTTCATCAGTCGCAGTAGTACGGTGGGGGTTGCCATCCGACATGTGAATTTATGAGACCATGACATTGTAAATCTTCATTCCAGCCATGCAGCAAAAGACCACGCATACGGCAAGGTGATAATAAATAAAGGTGTGTTATTTTTTCACCAAGGAAATCTTTCGCGATATTTCCTACCTTTGCCCGTCTCATTATCGATAAAAATTTGCACATTTAGATCATCGTGTGGGAGGAAAATGATTGGGGTGTCTATTTCCCTCGAGCAAGAAGGCAAAATACAATATTTTTCAGCACCTCCATTAATTTGAAATGCGATTATGCGAAGAGGAGTAGGTGAGATATTTTGGAGTCCTCGTGGTTGGTTGTCAGTTCTTGGATATTCTCGACATTTTCAATACAATATTTTGATCAAATCAAGATTAATATTGAAAGTGTTGATGATATCTCGGCCTACGGTACATGCTTGCAGTGGTAGTAACTATCTGTCTTTCTTTTTCAAGACAACCCCAAATTTCTAACAACTTTTAAAGAGCTTGGTTTAGAAAAAAATTGTTTGTACCTGGTACAGGGAAAACTAACTTACAAAACATCAGTAGATGACACTAGAAGAAAGATCTCCTGGAGGAATTTTAATTGTGATGAAAAATAACAAAACTTTCTTTCTTTATTACCTGAGTAGTCTTTTGCTGCACATTAAACGCAATAATTTAATGTTGCAACAATACTGTGGGGACAGGCTACAAAGCCAATGATCGAACAAAATGACACTGAATGGATATTTGAAGATTTACAGCGTGAATGGATATCTGAAGCATATCCAAAGATTATATGCGAGCTGTTAATCAGCCATCAAGAAGATATCTATCCCGTTCATATTATAAGAATAAACTAATATCTGAACATATGTTTTTATGTTTAAATTCCAGATCTTTTGAAAGTACCATTATAATTTAATATTTTGAATGACAATATTGGTACTGATCCAAAATCTCGAGAAAACACTTTTCAGGTCAATTTTTAACCAAAAGGTTTCTGTCCACCATAATACACATACCCCCCCACCCACCCATACAATGGTAATCTTATGCACATATTTAGAGATGTGCAGTGGAATAAAAATAATGTTTTACCAAGCTCTAACAAAATCATCATTTAAATTAACGTCAACTCTTTTCTCGCCAATCCCCCCCCCCCCCTTTCACACACGCACACCTGCTACCCCCCCCCCCCCCAAATCAAACAGTTATCTAGGGGCACCATAAACACTTCTTCAGAGATGGGCAGTCCTAGAAATTTGTTTTATTAATATATAACATGATCGTCATTTATGTCAACATAATGACCATACTGCAGCCTAAGTTTGGGATGTATAATGACCGACACCTGCTACCCCATCCACCTCCCCACAAATCAAATCAAATCAGTTATCTAGGGGTGTCATAAACACTTACTTAAAGATGGACAGTCTTAGAAATTTATGTTTTATTAATATATCATGCCACCATGACATTCTCACCCCCACCACAAACACATAATATATTATGTCAACATGACATTCTCAGCCCCACCACACACACACATGCCCATTGTAGACATTTGACCTCCTATACTGAGCGCCATAGAAAACACCACTTAGTTTCTCGTATAACAAAATGATCCTGTAGACATATCTTATTTATTTTGCTTCTTATTGTGAACAATATTCAAATGGGAACACTTCAATAACAACACATTTGTACACTTATGGATGTTTAATCTGTAATCAACGGTACAAAGTCAGAGGGGTCAAAACCAAAAAGTACGACGCGTTGTTTGCCTAAGGCAAATTTCATTAAACAGTCATCATATGTCATTAAAATATAGTAACCGGGTTTTATTCAGATGTTGACTCTGCAAACATAGATTTAGTGATTTGTCGGGTCATAGCATAATAGTTCAGAGTGAGTGTACACTGTTAGAAATATTCTGGTTAGTTTACCCTAAAACTACGGGCAGCACAAGTTGCCCCTATATGATACGTCAAATTACACCGTTAGTTATTTAACATTTTACTGTAGAATTACATATATGTTAATTTACATTTCTGGTAAAAATACATCACAATGTTAATTTACATTTCTTTTGTAAAAATACACCACAATGTTAATTTACATTTCATGTAAAAGTACATCACACTGACTTAATTTACACTTTCGTTAAAAATACTAAATTTTGGTAATTTTACATACAGGATTCGGGCAACTTTTGCTGAGAATTTTCAACCAGTATTAACATTACTTCAGTATATTGAATATCAATAACCCATTTGGTAGACGGGGGAATTGTTTCAGGCTTTCAGTTGCAAGCTCTCTATTTGCAGGCATTAAAACCCTGCTTTACAGACAGTACGTTCCAACTTACACTGGCCAATCGGTTTAATTAGTCATCTTCAAGCGAACTTGAAACCAAGATGATACGGCTAATAAGTCAAAATATTTTTCTTATATATTTAAGAAAAAACTTACATACTGATTAACGCAAGCTAAATATTAATACACTTTATAGATTTTAGATGACATGCAATATACACATATTTACAAAATGTGGTTGACCATATTATGGTTATCAAACTGAAATGAATACTATAAGAAGATAATTATCAGGAATGTTTTGTTGCTATATGGAATAATAAAATAAAATAAGAAATAGTAAATTTACCGATTACGAGAACTCCCAACAGGTAAATTTACAAACTAACGTTTCTAGACGTAAATCTGAAAATAACATGCTGGTTATGTTATATTCCGTTCAATTTTGAAATATTGCATAATAAAGTGCCTTGTGAATATTGGTAAATATTCCTAATTCGTTTTAAGGAAAAAGCAAATACTTTAACTGCTGTAATTTTACCTATATTTCTTGCCTAAAAGTAAATTACATAATAATGTGAATAAAAGTTATATGCCAGCTTCCTTTCAGCTCAATTTTATTACATAATATGTAAGAATGCACTTTTTAGCGGATTTTGATATCATCGCTGCTTATTGACAAAAAGACACGAAACTCGATAAACATACACGAAACACGGTAAAAATACATCAGACTTGGTAAAAATACATAAGTCTTGGTAAAAGTAGTATATGTTGTAAAATATACCGACAATTGGGGTGCAAAATCTACTATTTGGTCGTGGACTTCAACGATCACTGTTAATTGCTTGTGTGTTTAGAAATGTTAACAAAAATATCCCAATTTTGATTTCATTACTACTAAATAAAACGTTTGTTTGATATCAACTTTTTAGTCATTTTTACAACAACCAATTTGATCTACGACATACAGTTGGAATACACTGTACATTACTGTATTTTGACGTTACGTGTGTAAAATGACCTATTTCAGGGTAAAATCACCTGTATAATGTGGTATTTTTACGTGTATTTGTACTATCACTCCTATTTTGCTGTGATAAAACATACATATGTAAAATAACACATTGCACAACTACGTAAATATTTTACCATATTCTTACGGTAAATTAACATTTATTTCTAACAGTGCGTACCGGTGGGGCTTCAATGCAAAGATTATCGTGTCGTGTCTTATCTTGTCCTGGGAGTCTCACATAGCATACTAATATTTTCCAATTATATAATAATATTGGACACAAATGTTTTCAAAGGTATATCCCCTTTCATGGCTTATTTATCAATGGTTGTGTTCAAATAGTAGAGACCATCTACAATCTTAAACTTTTCGAAACTGAATATGAAATGGACTTTGGTTGGGTATGTGAACGGCGTCATTTAAACGCGAACCTACCTAGATCACAATAGTATACAAATCAGTATTTAAGTTGGTTATTGTTCAAATGCATACAAGGTTTACGTGAGAAGAATTTGGGCCTGCCATGTACAAATAAAACACTGACGCTCATAACCTAAAGGAGCCTTCTCAAATAAATTTAGGGTATCTTATTTCTGCGTGGAAGACTCCTGTATGTCCTTTTGCTAGTCATGTACAAACTATCAGAAGCTCTGTGGTACTTCTTCGCAGAAATACAAGTACATGTACTTGGATAGCCACGTCGACGTACTTGCATAAATAATTGTGTAGGCGATTGTCGCTAAATTGTCCAAACAAAGGGTTCAAAAAAGATAACCTATGACATTACCGAGGCATGTCTTTTGCCAGTTGTCTATCTAAATGGTATCCACCCATATCTTAGACATCCTAAAACAATAATATTTATGGTTGAGCACACGGCATATTGAGATGCTGTTACCATTGCTAAATCATAGAACAGTCATCGATTGATATTGTTGATAAATAAATAATTTGTACTTTTTATGACGGTCATATTATAATGATAATAATATACATGGATTTATTTACTATTCACTGACGCCTCCGAATTCGCGGATAAAATCTGAAAAGTGTCCTTAAGAACCCCCCCCCCACCTTCAAAAAAGCAAAAAAAAAAAAAAAAAAAAAACCAACAACACATGGTCACGTACTTCAGCGCGGCCCCCTTTACTGGTGACCCGAGAATGCGGTGTTATTTTCGGTATGAAGGACATATTGATTCCTCTTTCAATTAAATATACATTATGCAAGAGCTAAACCCGCCTATTGCAGATCTTTCTTTAGGCCTGAAATGTTACCTAAATATTAATAACACATTAATTAATCAAGACCATAATCAGCCCTTGTCGTCGACGCCGCTATACTCCGATATTTACTACATTTGGATTTGCTGCTCAACATTCTTTCCCGATTTAATCATGAAATGGATAATCGACACTATGTTTTTTATCGTCCCGACTTTAGTAATGGTGATCGAGACTATGCCGAAAATCCAATCGCTAAAATCGCGGTTCAAGGTGGATCAATTTGACTGAAACTTTCAGAAAATTCCCTTTACATTATCTAGATTTTAACTATTATAGCGAGAACTGCCAACTCTCTCATAATGTATCTTTAATGATAGAGTATGGCCCAAAAGTAAATTACAACACCTCTTAATAGTAAGTTCAGGGAAACAACAAGACAAACTACTTAGACATTGCAAGAAATAAACTGCAAATATCAAATCAAATGAATTGACCCGGGGACTGTTGCAAGTGTCCATTGCGCTCTCAAGTCACTCAAAATGAATATAAATATGAAGTATCAGAATTTTAATAATGCGGCCGACCTTGAAGGTGGTCGTCTCTAGAATGACGATTATATAGTCGTCTGCCAGTTGACGCCACCCAACGGTCTGATTTATTTAGCACAAACATACAGAAAATAATAAATACAGTCCTAAATTGTTTTTATAAATAATTTGGGACCCTCTCTAATAACCCCGCATATTCTGATCACATCATTATGAGGCGTTCTGAAGATCATAAACCAGCTGATACCCTCTTGTGAAGGCTGGAGTTTGCCCGGGTATCACCAAACCTTCGGCGTGCACATGAATATTTGACAGTTGAAATTCGATGAAGAATACCGCTGGCAGAATCGCCGCTGTCCGGGCAAAATTACCCTCATATAGCAAACTACATGATGGGTATATATCTTCATGAGCCTGGTGGCTGCAGAAAGTAAAACCCATTTCATAATATTATGATATTGAATACGAACAATGTGGAAACCGCGGTGGGCCATCGAGTAGGGCGTTGGCTCGCTAAGCTATAGCTGAAGGGCAGCTGTCTAGTCGTTCGGATGAGAACAAAAACCGAGGTCCCGTTTACACATTGGCCTGCATGTGAAAGTTGCCTTGGCAGTTCGAATTCGATATAGAGCCCGGGCAAAATATCCCTCAAACGCACATTTCCGTCTTCATTAGCCCAGCTAGCAGAACAGTAAGACGTTAAATCCCATTATTTCATTTTCATTTCACTTACGTCTTCAATAGCCGCATTTTCGCGAACAATGTAGCACAAAGTGTAGCAGACGACGATTCATACTTTTATTGTCCAGGCCTTCACGTATAATATTTGTTCATTGAAGAGTCTGGACGACCACATCTACCAGTTATCCATTATGGCTGCCAGAAATCCCGGAGTCGAGTATGGTAAGGTTCAATATGACGTGAATTCGGTGTTTTATTGTCTTGATAAAAGATATTATTGCATATCTAGACAGATGCAAGTAATTTTGATTTCGATTTTCTACAGAACAGCAGACTCAAACCATTATAAAGCAATTATTATCATGAAAGTTCTAGATTCCACGTACGAAGCCTACATATTATGTAATATTAATATAACATATTATTACACTGTTGTTAACACATTTTCAATCATTTGGTTTTTTAAGCAGTGTTAAAACAAAAATTTTCTGTTTCCAACAATTTGATAACTATTTATACGCACCTATATTTATGATTTCATTATGAATGTTACATTTCTAAAAGGCCAACGTATGTTTTTCGAAATTTCTACACTTATGTAGGCTTACATGATATAAGTCAATATATATGGAGCATTATCTTAAAAACTAGGTTAAAGTTTTACTTAGAAACACAACCTGTTGTTATCTATCATTCAATAGGCCTACTGGATTTTCTAAAAAGAGAGGTACATGACAATGTCGATAGTCAGGTTGGTGTTGAGGTTTTGGGGCATTTATTTTTAGTATTGTAAGTAGGCTGGACCCCCTATGCCCAGTGCTTTAGATTTCTTTCAAAATATCCTAGTAGGTATATGGTATCACCAATTTGTTAATGCACCTAATAGACAAAATAACAATTAACACACCTAAAGATTAACCCACATCCCAAGTCTTATCCCCCCCCCACCACCACCTTTCTCACAGTTCCAACTTTCAAGAATGGTTTAAGGAAAGTCTAATGTTGCGAGAACGCTACAGAAAGCGGGAAGAGGTGTGCACTGCATCAGCACCTAATATACCATATAATAATTATACATATATTATATCTCGTAAACTTGGTCCCATCAACTGAACTGGCACAAAATACCCCATTGCATTGTATATGCAAGAAAATAGATCATGGTCTCAAATGACAAATGTACTGTGTTTCTAGGAGAGGGTTCACTAGTTGGCAAGTACACAAGTCTGCTGTTGTAAGAAATACTATAAATATGAGTATCAATAAACCTAACCCTAACCCTAACCCAACCCTCGCCTTAATTAATAATAGATATTTGGTGGACAAATGAACTCCAACACAACCGTAAAGCTGATGATAGATATTGGTGGATTAATGAACCCATGGACTAGTGACCCCAAGAGCTTGTAAGCATTCCCTGTTTCTACATGTGGGACACTCCATTTTATTCCTTTATATGGCAGCAGCCAGTAATATAATATATATATATATGTTTTGATTTTCTTCAGATGAATCTTGGATTCAGAATATATATATAAATCTACCAGCAGTGAAACGTAGGGCAGAAACTTTAGGTACAAGAAGAACCGTCAAAAAGCAATGGCAGGTTTGTTACTTTTTAACTTACGAATTAATTGCTCAATTGTGTTACTATTATGATGATAATGTTGATTTGAGAAAATCTATGGTATACGATACAATTCCCTTCAAACTATCGTTCAAGAAAAAAATTGTATCATTACCGGAGTGAGTGTGCTAGTGCATTTTTTAATTACACCAAGAATCGTCATTCAGAAAAAGATTTAATGATATTATTATGAAAATGTTAGGTTCTGGGGAGATGAACTGCTGTTTTTACTTCAGATCATAATGTCTGTACTTGTTTCAATCAAACGGAGAAGGGACATTGTAAGTCATTCAGTTTCCCCCCAAGTTAATTTATGAAATAAATCTCTCTTTCAGGCTGCCTGGTTATTACGAGCTGTTACATGTATAGATCTTACAACACTAGCTGGAGATGATACACCAAGTAATGTGGAAAGATTGTGCTACAAAGCTAAACATCCAATTAGAGAAGACTTAGTTAAAGCTTTAGATATTAAGGATAAAGGTATAGTAAGAAACTTATATAAAATGATGTTTACCAATTAATTTTCTGCTTCAACCATTGAAATAGACCCTGGCATACGCTTAGCAATTAGGGTCATTTTTTCCTGTCAGTCACAATATGACCTACTCTTATTACAATTGAAATAAAATGGGATTTAACGTTTTACTATTCTGTTCCTGCTGGGCTTATGAAGATGGCATATAAATTTCATGATTTCTATTTAGTATTTCAGGCAAATCAATCAGTTGAGAAATTAAGGGCACACGCCACATTTCCAGAATCCATTGTTGTTTAATTTTTAATAAAAAGTATCAAATTGTATCTTGTTTATTTTTTGTTTTATGATATGAGCTGCCGCTGCATCCAGTATCCAAACTACAGTGTCATAGCTATCTTTTATTATGTCATATTACCATTGGTTTTCGTTTTTCTTTTCAATTAGTTGATTTAACAGCATATTCTGATTTTATCGTTCCAAATTCAAATTCTATTATAAAACAGGATTTATTTAATTATATTTTCACAGATATAACAACAGGAGCTGTATGTGTTTATCCAAGTCGTGTTGCAGATTGTGTTAAAGCATTAAAAGCCTGTAATGGAACAAATATTCCTATAGCATCTGGTAAAACATATTTTCAACAATTTTAGGTTTTTCAATTTTTGGGGTGATGGAATCTAGTTTAGGAATTATACAGAATTGCTGGGCCTTTAGTTTGCTAAAAGCATTTTGATATTTTGGACAGCTCCTCAGAGGGGATACATTTGTGAAAAAGCAGTTTGCACAAAATAAAATTTAAAATTCAGTGGAAACTTAAATATTGAATGTTACCCAGGAAACATTTTGTTAAAAGTCAATATGAAATGAGGATGAAATAATTTTGTTGTGACATCTTCTGGAAAGTATTTGTAAATTAACAATTTGATTTCATGAGGAGGGAATGATTGAGATAAAGGGAAATAAATGTTTCTTACTTAAAGTTCCAATTTCACTTTTTCTAAGAAAGTCAAAATATAATTATTTCTATGTTTTTTGCTCAAAAGGTTGTCAACTCACTATTATACGATCATGGACAAAATTTTGGGGGGGTTAGAAAGGGTTACACTGGTTGATTGAGGAAATAGTTACTCAAATACCTCCCTTGTTTTCCTATTCTTCTCCATGGACGGCAATCTTCAAACGTTTGAATTTGAAGTTGAAAATGATATTTTTGCCAATTTCTCAACTGGCAATAGTGAATTATAGGATTAATAGGATTATTCTTTAACAAGGTAGGACTGTTTATAGGTTCAATCTATTTTGGGGCTTTATTTTAATAAATTTTAAAAATATAACTTAAAAAAATGCTATTGGAACTTTAAGACACGATCATTTGATCGAATCTGATTTAGTACTATCATTGTAAAGCACTTAATATTTATTACAGTTGCAACTGGATTTCCAACGGGACAAACACCATTAAAAACACGCCTAGATGAGATAAAGCAAGCTGTCAGTAGTGGGGCCAGAGAGATAGATATTGTCATAAATAGAACATATGCTTTAACAGGAGACTGGAAAGGTATTGTAGAGATACAATCAGTTTTATTACATTATACAAGGAATAAAGCAAATCTTCTCCATTTCAATATAGTGTGTTATTTTACACTTTCTTTCATTCAGGTGTGTATAACGAAGTTCGTTTAATGCGAGAAGCTTGTGGTGAAGCACATTTAAAAACAATATTAGCTACAGGTGAATTGGGTTCTATGGTAAATGTCTATAAAGCCAGTATGGTGTGCATGATGGCTGGTAAGTTGAAATATTTCGTGTGATGTGACATGATAGTTAATCTGAATTAGTAGTCTGAGACCAGCTGTTAAATGGAGTTACACCCCTTTACTTCCTTTGAACCAAGGTTTCACACAGGTTATCGGTATTGTTTCGAAGTAGCGTGAAGATGCAACTTATATTTAAAAATGAGAGTTTAAATATTCATTTGGTCCTTCTTCGAAAATTGATTTAAAAAAATGAGATAATATATTATTTTAAAAAATTTTTTAGCACTATGATATATATATATATATGTATATAGGCTACACATGTAACAACCTATGTTGTTACGCATGATCCTTATGTACAACCAATTAAGCCAATTTGAGTATGTAATCAAAAACAACACAATTCAATTTTATGATATTTCAATATTCAAAAGATGAAAAATTGACTTGGATATCTTAATAAAAATTTTGACATTGATAAACTACTAGATAAAGGACTACAGATCAAGATATGTAGAGTGTTACAGCCAGCACAAATTGAGGTATTTGTATTGAATTGTTGAATTATATAACTGTATTTTTAATTATAGGTGCTGATTTTATTAAGACATCAACAGGTAAAGAAGGTGTAAATGCCATATTACCAGTAGGTCTTGTCATGGTTAGAGCAATCAGAGAATATCATCATAGAACTGCACACAAGGTAATGTAGCCTTTTCTTAATTATTCAAACATCTGGCTAGTTTATAAATCAAGGTTCGTTTGTATTATTCTAAGAATGATTTATAATTCTATACTATTTTCATAGCACCTAACAATATAGAATGCATGCAAGGCTAATAGTGGCCATGGCAAAACAATGAAATGTTGATGGGACATGAAGGGTTTTCCCTTTTATAGTCCTGATATCGTTATCACTAGAATGAAAAATAGTTGTGTCTGACATATCAATATCAACAGAAAAGTTAACAAATGTGCAGTAGTGTAGCATATTTCTTGGCGACCGTTGAACTGATTTACATCTTGTAAAATTGAGAAAACATTAGAATTTTAAATTGAGTCTAACACAATATGAGTGAAAGAAATAGTGTTATTTTGGTATAATATCATATGTTTGTAAAATCAATTTTACTGACATGGAATTCAGTCCAGTCACAGTTTGGTCAGTCCCGACAACTGAGGTGCTGTGAGTAGAATCGTGACATAATTACCGCCCTACCCCCACCACCACCACCACCACCCAATAATCATGACAAGTATGAACAGAAAGTTATAAAGGAAACATTGTTTTATTATTCTCTGTTACTTTAAAGATTTATATGGTATAAATAAATATACCTGCTACCTGCTTGAATATTGTATTTATTTTTATTAGGTTGGCTTTAAACCTGCTGGAGGTATTAGATCTGCTAAAGATGCTTGTACATGGTTATCAATGATGAAGGAAGAACTGGGAGATGAATGGACAAAACCAAACTTATTTAGAATTGGTGCTAGTAGTCTTCTTGGTGATATAGAGAGACAAATATTTCATTATGTTACTGGTAGATATGCTGCAGCACATGAATTACCTATGGCGTAATTACCTTGGTATCTTGTATAAAAAAAATCTTGATGCAATTACCCTTTAATTAATTAAGTGCTGCTTTTGATACAAATTACATTTTAATTTGAGAGAAATAGGGAAACATAATAAATCCAAATATTGTTGCATATATGTACTGTATTTTATTGATATTCTCAGGTATAGGCCTATAGAAGTGATTAAAGGGCCATCTCAATTATATTTTAAAGAATAAAACTACTTAATTTTATGTAAAAAAAAAAAGCCTTTAAGAACCTCTGTCTTAGGGTCATGCAACTATATCAATATGCGTAATTTGTTTTATAACAACTTAAACCTGTCAGTCTTTATCTGGAAATGGATGCTGGTGTCCCAAGCTGTAGGTGAAATTTACTGTTGTATTCAAGTACAGCACATGCATCACACACTGTTTTGACCTCTAAAGGAATGGTAATAGATTATCAGGTCACCCAACAAAAATATTGACGTGAAATCTTAACAGGGTAAGCGGTTTTGAAGTCCAACCGACTCCATATTTTAAGCCGAAATTTTGAGACAAGGTGAATACACCATTCCGTATTTCTATATTTTGGTGCTTAAACTTCATACCTACACAGACTTTGTTAAAATCGGGATGTTCCCTTTAATAAATGCATTAATGGGAAACAGAATTCATATATATATATATATATATATATGAATTGGACCAAAACTGACAGACAAGATGTGCAATAACAAAACCTGATTTCAAACCAAACATTCTGTTTCCCATTAATGCATTTATTAAAGGGACCATCCCGATTTTAACAAAGTCTGTGTAGGTATGAAGTATATATATATATATGAATTCTGTTTCCCATTCATGCATTTATTATAGGGACCATCCCGATTTTAACAAAGTCTGTGTAGGTATGAAGTATATATATATATATGGATTCTGTTTCCCATTCATGCATTTATTAAAGGGACCATCCCGATTTTAACAAAGTCTGTGTAGGTATATATATATATGTTTGGTTTGAAATCAGGTTTTGTTATTGCACATCTTGTCTGTCAGTTTTGGTCCAATTTTTTTTAAGTAATTCGAACTCAACCATCCTATGAGTGTAACGGTGATAAATATATGACAACGGTTTTTTAAATCGGATAAAAAAAATATGACCTTTATAGGGTATTATCAGGGGCCATAATTCGGAAAGTTATGGTTCAATATACACGAAAATCGATAGGAACCGAGATATTTGGGTAATAAACTTACATTTCAAGTTTCAACAAATCGAATAAAAATTGTTACCTCTATAGGCTGAAACATGATTTTTCTCACAACCAGGGGCCGATACATGCCAATATCGAAAGGGACTGAAATCTTACGTTGAAATGGATAAACATTGTGACCTGTAGAGTGCCCACAAGCAATTGTTGACGGGCGTCCGGACGGACTGGGGCGACGACAATATGCATCCACATGAAAATGTGTGCGTATAAAAAATGAAACAGAACTCAATTTATTAATAAATAATATAGAAATAAATAAATGGATTGAAATGCACTGTTCCCAAAAGTATTAATCAATATTTATTGGTACATAGAATGACGTTGAACCCCATTTAATTTCATTGCTTAGTGGTACATGGTATAGTTCTATTTCAGTAGCCTAGTGCCCGGGGTTCTTTAGAAGTAGGAAATGAAGTTTTATGGTCCTATTATTCTTTACCAACTGGTCTAATGAAGCCACGCATTCACCATACATTTAGCTATGAGATACACTTGTCCTGATAACAGGTTTCCATCCACTCATCATCCAATTCCAAATGCTAAGGTTTCTTTGATGTGCTAGCCAATGTATAGGCTACGTAAAAAATGGGGCTTTTAGTTTCATCCGAACCGACTAGACTCTGTTCTCGGACAACACAAGGCTGAAACCCGGACCTCCTATTTAGCGGGCCAGTGCCTTAATTACTGACCAATGTAGCTCCCTTTAGAACTGGCGGGAACACACAGAAAATTGGGCAGACGATCCTATACTTCATGTCGAGGGTCACGACTTGCATCTAGAAAACAGACTTAAGAATCCCCAAAGTTTTCATTAATCCCCACTTGATGTGCCAGCCAACCCCTATTACATGCATGATATACGTTACTAAACCCAAGATTCACTTTTGGACAAGTTTTCATTCTCCAAACTGTATATCATTACAAACAACGATTCTAGAACGCTTGTTGTATGGATGTACATGGCCAACGCGCCCTTGTCAACCCAAAGGGAAAGGAAGCGGGACAATAATATAATGGTGAAGTAGAAATTGAGTAATCACTATAACCACCCGCGATATATCTCGAAAAAATCAGATTAAAAAAGCGTCATGCGTATTATTACCCAACCCAATTATTACGTGTAATGAAGTGAATGCTGATTTCCAATTCATTATTTATGGAGCACGATTTCTTTTTACAGTAAAGGCTGGTCATAGGAAAATATGCTGTATCGATTATCTAAGTAAAAGGATTATTATAATACCTATACAAGTAATAAAAAGACTTAATCGATCATTTGGCACAAGTTATAATTTCTAATAACACTGCTCAGGTTAAATTGATTCGCATGAGAAAACGGATTAGTGCTATATTTATTACTGCATAGTGTGTAGCTATAGAAATCGCCATTGATATAATGTAGTTTGTTTTATATACCACATTTGACATTGTTTTTGTTCGTGGTGTTAGTGTCTGTCTATTTAGCGACGCTGGAATTGATTTCGAATTGAACGTATTCATTTTATAGGATCATAAACAATAGAGTTGTGAAACTTTTCAGAAGATTTGTGAATACCTGTTTGAAACGCGTGCTGCTTATAAAACCGTAAGACTAAGAGATCTTCGGATAACAGAGGTGTGTTTCAGATATGTAGCAGCATGGGTTCGTAGAAAGTCAATGTAAAATGGTTGAGTCTGTTATACAAGGGAATTAATGAATATAAATACAAAAGGTAGCAATGAATGCAAATTAACACCATGTCCTTCTCTAGCAAGGATATATATCATCTACCATATCTGACGACAGTTCCAAACAACACCCCGCGTACCGAATTACAAACAGCCCATGTAGAATTCTGTGATTTGTCGAGACCCAGCGGAACCCACAACGATAATAGTAAGGATTGTCACAACGCCTTCAGGGCCAAACAACCGATATTGCCTCGTATCCAGAAAAGGATAATGCCCAATACATCGGAACAAGAAATAGTCAGTAAAAGTTACCCCACACTTAATTTCAGCAAGTGCAAAGTTCAAACAAAATTCACGGAAGGGTTAAGTTCCTTGAGTAGATCTGACGAACCCCTTTACAGCATTCAGAGAAAGGATGTTCTAGCGGCAAATCTACCAAATACAATAAAGTTATCACAAGAGCGAAATAAAAGTTATTTCACCATTAACTGTAACATTTATTCTGAACAGAAGATGAAGTCACATCTTAAACCTAAAAGACTAGCTGAAAGAGGAAGGATAAAGTGCAATGTCACTACACAACCTCAAAGATTGCCAATTCTTAGATTCGCACCTGATGTTCTTGGGGATTCTCCGATCCAGAAAAGGCGGACGTCAGACCAAAATGAGAGACCCGTTACTCCATACTATCCTGAAAGCAAAAGACCAAAACAACACGCTATTGTCCCAAACGTTGTTTGCGTTGGGGAATCATTAAAAGAAGAAATCGAGGACACTTTGGTATTAAATAGCCGGCAAAAACAACAATACCCCATTGTAGACTCCAGGCATTGCCAGAGAGTACCACCATCAAAAGAAACGGGTTTATCCAAAGCCCAAATAGAAATTCCAGAGAGTATTTTGAGAGATTCTAGTTTCCTCAAATCAAACAAACGGTATCAAAGCAATTCGCTGGAACAAAACAAATATCCTACAAATCAAATCAAACAGATATGCCACGAAGAAGGATCATCAAAAGTTTTCAAATTATTTGTAAAAATGCCCCAAATAAATGGTTTTGGAACATTCATGGCTCCACCGACAACGCCAAGTGAAGGATATTACCCACCTCAAAATAGCACAACTATTAGTATTGCTGCACAGTCGCCCCAAAACTGTGATAATCATAATGATATTGTGGATAATGACCTAATTCGGATCGATTCTGTGAACTCAAATCCATTGTGTACTGACACTTATTCAAACGCTTATAACCAAAATGAAGTTGACATTTTAAACACGGATCTTTGTTGTCGAGAAGTTACAACCCAGATATATTCTGATCATTAAAATCATTATTTCAAAATGCGAAAGTATAAGTTTTGTAATTGGCAGGGTTGAGTGGCCGAATTAATGGTTTACGCTTGTGCTTTAGATTATAAACGCCTGCCATTGAGTCAGATGGTGTGGGTTCGACCCCCCGCTTTTATGTGACAAGAGGGTGGGTGGATGGTCTAACCTTGTGGGTTTTCTCCGGATCCCTCGGGTTCTTCCCATAGCTGAGACCCCTACGCGCAAGCGAATTATTGAAATAAGATTTAACCGTGTTAGTCCCGAAATGTCGGGTGAACGTTGAAATGAAATGGGATTTAACGCCCTACTGTTCTGCTGTAACTGGGCCAATGAAGACGGGCGGATGGACGTTACTCTCATGTAACACATGGATGTTTTTTTTGTTTTGTTTTTTTAGAAACAAAATATGATAATTAATTTCGATATCAGTCAATATCAATTTTATGCGTCCGTTCATGAGAACACTCTTTATATCAGAGTTCTTGACAGACTAAACGGATTGTTTTTTGGGCCTCAGGAAGACCCTTATTTAGAATGCCTGGTTGCAAATCATAGTTACCACCTACCCGAACGTAATTTCGAACGTGGAGTTTTGTTTCCGTACACGTTTTGACTGTTAATAAACGTGAGCGCGACATAAGACACAGTTGTTGAGGTTGTTTATATTGGACAGGGATAGAAAACACGATCGTAAGCCACTATAGGACATACACACCTAGTGGTTTTATGTCTGTCTCCTCGGTATTGGTAGGCCTATCGTAAACAAGAACTAGGCGTTAGTAGAAACTTACTACTGTTTATAAGAATAGGAAATTGTATTCTTCCATGATTTGCGGCCATCGATTGGAGAGAGAGAGAGAGAAATGGGGTTTAACGTCCACTCGACACAAACTAGGAGGTCATTTCGGGACTAACGTATGGTTTCATTTTTTTTAATAATTCGCTTGCGCCTAGGGGTCTTTAACAATGGGAGGAAACCGGAGTGCCCAGAGGAAACTAATGAGGTTGAGAGGGCGCCTCTATCTCTATGCCACATACGCTCACACCAGGGATCAAAACCACAGCCGCAAGCCAGAGGTTACCGGCCAGCTAGAGGTCGAAGCGCGGCACTCTATACCACTAGGCCATCCCAACCCCCTTACCATCGATTGGTTTAGTGGGATGTTCTTGAACCCAATGGGTTCACCGAATGTAGCGCCGAATGTAGTTCGTCTACTCACGCAATTCTTTGTTTTCCCCCTTGGTACCATTTGCATGCTACTGTATAGGTTAACATTTAGATCTGGGATCGAAGAAAGGTGTTTGAGTATATAATTTAAGCCAGTTTGTTTTTTTAAAGTTCGTGATTTGAGGGCGGAGGGATCGGGTGTTACAGACAGGAATTACAGAAGTTACGTGCGAAATTGATTTCACCCCCTTCAATATTTTTTCATCATATGATTATTCGTAGCTAGATTTTGACATGTTAGGCTCACTGTTGTTTTGAAGATCAAGGTCACCAGGATGTTAAAAATTATAGGCTAAGGCATTTCCATTTCATTTCAGAATTAGTAGTCTAATTCCCGATATAATAAATGAATTTACCTCCCTTATATCTATAAGATAATATACTATTATATTGTGACACCTCCATGCACAACACCAATTCCAGACCTCATTTACTTTATATATATGACATATTAAAGAACATAAAATGAATATGGCCGAGTTTGTAAATTTGTGCGTTACTCTTTCGATCAAGTTGGTTAGAAGACGGGCACGTTATTTTAACAGCTTGTTTTGTCGCTCATACTGGTTCTAGTGAGGTAAGCAAGGTCTTATTTTCTCACTCACTAAGAAGTTCGGTTACATTGGTCAGGCGTTCAGAGGAACTGACACGCGACCGTTTAGCAGTAAAAAGTTGCCCAGTAAAATTGATTAAATGATTCAATAGCACAGTCCCTGAACGTACAGGGCGAGTGTAATGAGACCTACGTTCACAGTTGAACTAAATGTGCCCTCCCTTCTGACAAGGTGCCACCGAATTACGAGTTCCCTTCAATAGCCCACTCGGAGCAGAACAGAGTATGACTTTAAACTCCATTTCATTTCACCTCAAATACTAAATGACATCATATTATTGTCCTAATGAATATCTTCTTTTCTTGTCGCCTTTCCCTTGTTCTAACCAGATCCAGTGACACTAAAAACCAATCACGCCCAATCTGCGGTCACTGATTGAGGCTGTTATCCAATTTTTTCTGAATCCGGTCTTGATTTGAAAATTTCGAAGTTTGCAAACTTTTATTTTCGGAATTCCACAGAAACGGTCCTGGGTGCGATAATTCTTTTGTAAAACTGACTGTAAATGGTGCTTTTAAGGGAAAACCCTGAGTATATTTTATGCCCGGAATAACTTGCGATCTGAAAGTAGGTGCCGGGCGGCTTTGGATATATACAGGGGGATTTGGGCTAATTCTCCTGGGGCCGGTTGCTCAAAGTTTTGTTAACTTTTAACGATCCCTTAACGGTTCGTTAACTTTATCAGAGAGAAAGGTTGCTACTGGAAGCAACGTTATCTTTAACGTGTCGTTAACTTGCTGTTATAGTTAATGGAAGTGTTTGGTCCTGTTATTTGCTCAACGGTGTCATTAGTGGGCTGTAGTATAAGTCATACATGTAGATGGTTATACCAGTGTAATTTTCTATAGAACATTCCAGAGGGTTGGGCGATTGGGGGCTGGGGTATTCCATTCTGCATGGGATGAAATTCTATAGTATTCTGCAGAATTTGGAGGGTCTGCAGAAAATAATGACCCCAAATATTCTGTTGCAAAAATTTGTTTTGTGAACAGACTGTACAGTTAGTTGTCCCAAGGTCTTCAGTTTCTTGTTAATACTAACTTCTATAAAGTTGTTATATACATGTACATTATATATGTAAATTTAAAATTCAGCCAATGAACAGTCTTCTCTTGGATTAACGTTAATGATTCCGTTAACAAACGGATAAAGAAATTTAACGCACCTGCCAAGTTAATTTTCCAGGGTAGGTTTTTTCCATAAGAAAACATGACATGAGGTTTTTATTACGGGAATTCGAGGATATTCTCTTTTTGCATACATGTTAACTTAGAAAGATAAGGCCTCGATTTCGCTTATGCTGGGGAAGAAAGACTTCAGACAAAATCCTGGAGAGAAAAAACCTCGACCTGTCGGCCTCGGTTTTTCTTTTTCTCGGGTTATTATCTTCAGTCTTTCTTTCTCCCAGTATAACCCCAGCCTCATGTTTTATCCTGGATATATTTACTGCGTAGTTATTTACTTCAAAAGTAGGGGGGCGGGCGAATGGTTAGCGTGCGCGTGCTGTATCACACGGCCTGCCATTGAGTCATCTGGCGTGGTTTCAAATCCCCGGTTGTACGTGGCAAGGAGTAGGGTCGCCTGTCAAACCTCGTGGGTTTTCTCCGGAAACTCTGGTTTCCTCCAACTGCTAAAGACCCCTCTCTCTCAAACGTATGGCAATTTTGGTATATATTGTTTAAGCAGACATCCGATCTTACAACAAAAATAGTAGATTCCCTGAAAAGTTCCCGAGGGACGCACACAAGACAAAAATGTGAGGGTATCTCTACAATTCGGACTGTCTCCAGCTTCGGGTTAATCGTATGGCTAACGGTTGTGAGAACATCGAAAGAATTAAACGGACAGTAGAATTTGCGATTAAACAGTGGAAAACAAGTTGGCAGAGGATAATTCAGGAATATATTTAGGCTTCGATATTTATTGTAAATAGATTCACGATAAATACAAGCTGAAATGTATTCCCCGTCTACTCAAGTCACGCGATAAACAAGGTTGATTCTCGCTACATGGGGTAGTTTTCTTCGGATTAAAATGTTTTGACTGGGATCTGAAGCAGACCTCTGAAAAATAAATTAGTCTGAATATGTTTTAGTCCAAATATATAATCAAATGAAACAGTTTGTACACAGGAAGGCATCTTATAATTCAAGACTAAACATAAAATAGACACCCACCCCATCCAAGGTCGAGAACTGATTATTGTAATACCGCCACAAGAACTTGAATCACAGCATCAATTCATTACTTTCGTTATTTCAAAACGTTATTTCAAAAGAGCGCAATTTGCATACTTAACAGTATTAGGTTTGGGAAGTGGAGAATTTAGAAACATTTAAGGATATTAACCTTATTAACCTCACTATTTCGGTTCCATTTCGATTCTTGGTAATCTGTGCGCTGGGATACATTAATCAAATCAATAACCACCCTCAGTGTTCCAGCATTATATTCCTTTCACAATATACATACGATACTAAACATAATAATATCTACACAAGAACAAATAAATAGTTTAATACAAACTTTTCCGACATATTGGCACAGACGGCTAGATTAAATAATAATCATTTTATCGTTACTTTTTAGCACTTCCAACAATAACCACACCTTTGACTATTCGCATGGGCACCGCACTGTTGTCCGAATTACCGTTTTCGTTTTTGACCACAATATCCATATCATCTTTCGAGATACAGCGTGGGTCCAGCTTAAATACGGGTGGGTGGCTTCGTGGAATCTCCTTTTTAAAGTTTATATGGACAAGTCTGTCATCAGACTTTTGTTCGTATACGTTTCGTTTGTTTTCGCTGAAAACTTCCAGTTTTTTATATTTGGCTATTCGGGCTTTTCTCTCATCACTCTGTACCTGACTTTTATCACCAGTATCAACAAGATTTCCAGTCATAAATGTTCGCGTTATTTGATTATTTTCAGAGATTGCATCTCCGTTTTCCGTTTGATTCATCCATAACGGATTTTTGACATTTTTTGGTTCCACTTTTTGGCGATTAATCGATTCAATAATGTGTCTTGGTTGCCTTGAAAGAGCGCAGTACTGCTGTTCGTCAAAACTAAGAACAATCGCATTGTGTTCATTTTTCTCACCAAGTTCACTTTTTAAAATAAAATGTGGGTTTTCTTTTACTCTTTTGGAAGTAGAGTTTTTTAATCTCTTGAGTCTTTTCTGTCGGAACATGTAACCTTGATGAAAGGTTTTCGTTTGAATGTCTTCCTCTAAAGGCAAATCTCTCTTTGTGCTTACTATAAACAAAGGACAGGTTTTGGGATCAAATCCTAAGTCACTCTCCTGGTCAATTCCATCTAGTGATGTGTCTTCTTCCCCATTGGATTCGATTTCTTGGATGTTACGCAATTGTGGGTCTTCTTTCTTGGTAGGAGGAACTGGAGAAACTGGAACATAATCTGGCCTCTTCCTGTCAATTTTATCAAGAATAGACGGTCTACCGTCATTAAGTCTTAGTTGTGATTGCAACTGAAGCCGGTAAATGTCCCTGTTTAAAATTATTGGTTCTTCAGCTTGTTCAGATCGAAGTTCGTTGTAACCGATAGGAAAATTGTCATAATTTCCTTTAAAGGGTTTACTTAAATTTGGTAACGGGGCATTTGAACGATGGTCTTTGCGTTTCAGATTTTCTTGTATATTCTGTTCCATGATTTGTCGTTTGGCCTTCTTTGTTGTAGCATCTGGCATTTGCGAAAACCATTCCTCGAGTGTTTCCTGGTGACTGTGTAACAAGTTTTCATTTTGGACCACGCTCATCTCTGCTATGACACCTGGAACTTTCTTGGGTGCTAACTTAGGAAGAGAAACTGAACGATGGTGATCTGGCTCCTTTACTTCCAAAAATGTAACATGGCTTGTCTTTCTTTTGAAATTAGGGAATTCCTTGTTGTAGAAACTAGTAAGCGTTGAGACCGTCTTTTCCCTCAGTATGTTCAAATCTTGCATGCTGGAAGATTGTTTGATCATAGATGTAGGTTTAAAACTTGCGGAACGTGGTTTACTAACCTGTGATTTACGGACATTGAAACCATTTCTAGGTGAAGATTTGTATGCCTCGTAAGACAAATCCAGATCATGCGCTAATTGAGGCAAAAAGCTGTTGTCATCAGGGTGGCTGTATTCTATTGCACCATTTCTGCATCGAACCTTTTCAGAAAGCAGCGTGTACCAGTCTCGGGGATTTGTTATATCTTTACCATTACGGTAGGACTTGGAATCAGTCGGTCCTACAGAAGGCACTCTTTGACGAGAGGCAATCATATTCGGTATGTACAACTGTGTTTTAAGCATGAGTAAAATAGATTATCACAAAACTACTAAATTGTTTAAACTTCGAACAATCCAAGTATAAGTCTACATGGCGTACTAGAAAAACTAATAAGTCGCCCCTTGATATAAGAGTAATCCCCAGTACTCTCTTTGGTTCACATGGTGAGGATTTCTATTATCTGAAATAAAAGATAGTACAATAAATATCTGGATTATAAGTACTAATCTGCACTATATATAGATATATGTATGGCTGTACGTATCTGTGTTATCCCCTTGTTTTGTTGTTGTTCTTTGTAATCAATTTACCCAGGGGGCATTAATTTATAACTTAACATTTTTATTCAGCTTATATTTTCATCACTTGGGTGTCCGGTGTCGAGAATTTGTGAGATGTATGGGATATTCTCGTATTGATTTGTAGAATATTTGTAGCTTTTATAAATGCAGGACTATGCTATTTTACCAGGATTTATATTATTATTATTATACTACGTGTGGCTACCACAATTACACGATTATAGTTAAAGCTATGATCACCTGAATCACAACCAATGGTATAAAACACGAAGCTTTAATGACGAACAGGAAACTTTTTTGTTTACACGACGATAAACAGGGGCGTTTAATTAAAATACGATTTGAAGTCTAATATTAATTTAAGTCTTGAATTATTGAAATTTACAAACAATCGAAAAGATTTAAACTTCAATTCAAAATCGACTTAATTTAAAATAGAACGACGCATACGGTCCTGCATAACCAATACATTAATAGACTTAAAATACATTACGTTTACATACCGCTTCAAATGCCTGTTGACTTTTTAAAATAAAAATACACTGCAATCCTATAAAAATAATAAATCTCGACTGAACGCTTGATCTATTTATTCGTTATTGATGATCTGTTTACGATAAGAATGTTAGCCGCGACCTCTAACATGAATCTAAATAGTTATTAGTTGTATTTCTTAATTCTCTTTTGCTAAGTGATCAACCCTGTGTTACACCTCTATTGTCCAATCACATTCACCTACAAAACTAGTATTTGGTAATGCTGTCTAGTTATTAATCGGCTTTATGATCAGCCTATTATTATTATATGCCAGTTTCTATAGTGAAAGAAATAACAAAGGTATACTCGTATATACCTATCTACTATACATATTTGTATTTTGTATAACAATTCAATGTATGTAAACATCGTGTCGAAAAGATTTAACTGACTTTTACCTGTCAAAGTCAAATACGAAACTATAATAGTGAAGCACTTACTAAGCTAAACTAACGATAGCTTTATGTAAGCATGCAGTAGTTGAATAAACGTGTCTAGCATGAATAGATGTACAATTTGAGTGAACATTAGTGTCGATCGGCGGAAGACAAGAGGGCAACGTCGCACCACCTCTACCCCCGTCTTTTTACGGGCCATATTAAAAGAAAACACACGAACGAGACAGCACATCTTCATGTTGTATTAAAATGAACTGGGGTCCAATGTCGTACTTATCTGTATTAACCGGATATTGCAGATGACAAGCAGTATTGTAAAAATAAGAAGAAAGAATTTTGATAGATTTAATTATGTTTGTGATATTAAATGGCGCTTAAATGGCGAGATTTTCCCGATGGGATGACCCAAAGACGGTGAACGATTTAATTGGTAATTGGGTTAAACACGTCTATAAGTTATTTAGAAAAGGCACGGAGGTAACTCCAGTACGTGAAGTAACGGAATACAGGGATGGGGGGGGGTGGTGAAACTTCGGGAAGGACAGTTGTGGGAACCCAAATATCAGTAGGGTTCGTCCTCACATTAAATTGGAAATAAATCCGCTATATACAGACTCTCTTGGTGAGAAGGTATTCGGAGGGGGTGAGGTGTCGGAACCAGTGTGGTTACATAATGGGTATTTTCTTTGCTGACACGTTTGGTGTTGATCGGCACCTACCACAATTATAATGTAAGCACTGTATACGGTAATGAGGAAGATGACATCCATATTTGCCAGTATTATGGATTCATTGTGGGTATGTATAATATGACAGTTTAATTATTTTGAGACAGAGTTTGCTAGACCGACAATAGTTCCATCCTCCCACTCTTCTTATTTTCTTTTTAACAAATTATTTATTGGTACATTGAATTAGAATAATAGAAATTTCAAATGTAAATATAAACCCTTGGTGTGGTCACATGTAAAACTCCATTTGTAAGACGCCAGATTTCTGAGACATGAGACAACGAGGATGGTGTCTAGTATTGAATATTTATTGCTTAATTAAGTTATGATCATTTAGTGAAGTTTTCTTCCTTTATCTTCGGTTCAAATCAGTTGGCATAATTCAATATAGGACAGAATTCAAATTGATTTATTTATGATAGCGTAGGCCTATGTCATTGATGTTCGTTCAAAGGCTAATAATGTCTTTCTTCTCTTTTTTGTTCTTACGGAAGTAGCAGTTTGTATACCAACAAAAGAGTCACGCGATGTGGTTAAGTATGGTTTAAATAACCCGAAGAGTATACAATTAGGGAACTATTTAAAACACGCAAATAAAGAAGGAATTTGCGTGTTTGATCTAATGCAATTCTAAAAACTTTAGACGAACAGTGAAATTTTGTTTAGATTAACCTTAGACTGTAATTGATACTTGTTATCTAAAATATACGTAATGTTTATTAGTCCAAATGTATATTTAACACAAACAATTCAAACAGTTCGAAAATAGCATATTTCCCGCGATGTAGCACAGCTGGTTTAACTGTGTAGACCTGAAATGTTATATAAACTATTAATTATACATTAATAAAATTGTCCAGACCATAATCAAATCTCGATGTCAACGCTAGCCTGCCATATTTGTTGGGTTATGATCCGATTTGCTGCCTAACTTTCCTTCATGATGTAATGATTAAATGGATAATCCAGACTAGGCGGGACTTTCATTTGCTCAATTCTCGGTTCAGAGTGGATCAATTTAACCGAAATTTTCAGCAAATTGCCTTTACATTATCTAGTTTTTAACTATCATAGTGAGAACTGCCAGCCGTTTGTCTAATCTCCCATAATATATTTTTAACTGTGGACTACTTGTGTGGCGATTGCTTAAGGGAGAGGGGGGAGGAGGAAATTGGGTTTAAAGTCAACTCTACAATGCTTAGACGGATTGGACTATCTCGAAAACATCGAGTATTGTATTGACGGGCTGAAGTATTGTATTGACGGGATAAGTCTTGTATTGACGGGATGAAGTCTTGTATTGACGGGATGAAGTATTGTATTGACGGGATAAGTCTTGTATTGACGGGATGAAGTCTTGTATTGTCGGAATGAATACTTGTATGGACGGGATGAAGTCTTGTATGGACGGGATGAAGTATTGTATTGACGGGATGAATTATTGTACGGACGGGATGAAGTCTTGTATGGGCGGGATGAAGTCTTGTATGGACTGGATGGAGTATTCTGTTAACGGGATGGAGTATTGTGTAGACGAGATGGAGTGTTGTTTGGACGGGATGAAGAATTGTTTGGACGGGATGAAGTATTGTAGTGAAGAGATGTTAACCTCCATTCCATTCACGAGATTACACAAGCACAGATAATAACTCTCTCTAGTTATAAAACGATTGTTTAATAAGAAACGTATAATTCATTGTCTAACAATACAATCGATTATTGCAAAGTTGGACGTTAAATATAATTTCGTTTCATCTTATTTCCAGTATTGAAAGTTTTATTAAAGTTGCAACTAAGAGTGCGAATTTTCTGTCGTGGACATTTAAAAGGTGTTAACCGGAAATGATATAGCTCCACTGATACACATAAAAAGAAGGGTATATAGCTTCATTTCTCACAACTCTTTCGGTTAGCTATATTTTTGCACGTATAAATTGTTTGATTCAGTGATTTATATCTCCGGTTTAGCTTATATATAGAACAATAAATGTAGTGATTGACTCATTATAAACGGATAATTTACAGATACGGTTACAGACTAGCCGGAAATGGCATTTGACACGCTAAACATTTTATTTTTGAGTTCATTAGGTTACTAGTTGTTGGGGGTTTTTTTTACCCCATACATCATGTTTCTATGATATGAAGACAACCAATTTATACGGTCATAACTGTACAATATAATTGTACAAAGCCAATTGAGTCACGGATTATTTTAACGTACCTGCAGGCACGGACGTATCGTGGGATGAACAGCACGCGTTTCAAAAATCAAACATTGTATGTATCCGGGAATCTAAAACGATTGCATGAGAAAGCTAAACAATCATTGTAATCATCGATGACGTCATTGGGTTTGGTATCCAGAACCATGAGTTCATTTCATTTCCTTCTTGTGATTTAAAAGTCTTGGGGTTTTTATGGTTATAAAACTGTTGATGGAGAAGTCACATTTTTTGTCTGATTCAAATGTTGGAAATAAACATTTTGAACGGTACATGATCCCACTGTTTGTATTCGGCCTGGTTAAAAGGGGCCCATTTCAGATGTTCACACTTCCTTCCTTTCCGTCTTCATTAACCCAAAGAACAGTAGGACGTTTAACCCCATTTCATTTCATCTGGACCCGTAAGCATTTTACGTTAAAAATGTCGGCAGATGATTGCGAATGTTGTTAAATTTTCAATTCATTTTTTAACTGATATTGAATCAGAGATTCAAGCGATTAGTTATATGAATTATATATAAAAGAAGGTAATATTTATAGACATTAATCTAGATAAGGTTTTATATAACTTGACACAAACCTTCAAGGACATTAATCTTAACAAGGTTTTATAGAACTTGATAGAGGTTAATTATACACCAAGAACACGATTCATGAAGTTTTTATAATCTAAATGTGTTCTGAAATGTTACCCCTATATTTTTTTTGTTGTATACTACATTATTACACTATAATTTAAAACAAAATAAGTAATTCAGAATCCGATATACACGTGTCATTCTAGCTCTTACATTTCGTTATTTAAACAGTTCTGTTGACAATAAGTCTATTATTTCCTAGAAGTTCGATTAGATTAAACACAACAAAAACACAACAGGGTATTTTTAACATTTAATAACGTTTCGTAACACATAAAGGTTAGATTTCCAATATACATCAAGTCAGTTTATTTATACCTATATTATTATAAAATCATCATAACAATAATAATACTTGTAAAAGATATATAAACAGATTATTGGCAATCTTGAGTAATAGCAATCAGATAAGAAATACCGGCTAGCGTAATAACTACTAATAGGGAGAGTAATAATGACTAGAGTCTTGTTCTCTAACTGGTTTATTGCCCATTCTATTATGAATTGGATTCTAGGACGAGTGGAGTTAAAGGAGCTAAATCGCTAATATTTTAGACTAAATTGACACATTTGGGTCGCAACACATATAATAATGTAATATGAATGTCGGTGCGTTTACAAAGATGTCATGTAAAGAGCTGATAGATGACCCGTAGGTAGACCATATATTTGTAGATAAATTCATTCTTCTTGGTAAAGTAGGTGGGGGTTAGTTAGTCTTCTATGCGGAGTTTTGTTGGGGTTTTTGTTTTGGTAAAGAGACCTACGAAATCATTAGTCTGGATTTCTTAAGTCCTGTTGCGTAAGTCTGTATGTACCAATCAGCTGGGTTTGCTACAGGGAGTCATTGACGTCTTAAATATTTGGGTAGATCCACAGAAGGCAATCTTTCATGGAATGTTTGTATATCTCTGAGCCTTGTCATATTATTGTGGTCTTAAGAAATTCCTATAGGTTACTGTCAATGTGATTATCTTTAGCCAGTTTACAGTCAGCGTCTTTCCTCTGTTTGTTGGTTTCACTAATTCATCTAACTGATCTCTTTGTTGGTTTCACTAGTTCATTTGGTTGACCAGTTTGAACTTCTTTTTTTATCTAACTATTAAATCAGCATTATTGAAGACTGTATGATAAAAAAAGCTGAGAGCATTCGCTATAATACTGAAAAAAAGATAATGTAAAGGAAATGTGTTGAAAATTTCAGTCAAATTACTTCACTCTGAGCTGTGGGTGATTGTTTAGCCCGTGCGCGCTGTATCATAAAGTCTGTCATTGAGTCAGCTGGCATGGTTTCGATTCTCCAGTTGTACGTGACAAAGAGTAGGATCGCCTGTCCAACCTCGTGGGTTTTCGCCGGATCCTCCTGTTTTCTATCTCTGCTAAACACCCCTACGCGCAAGCGAATAATTGAAATAAAATTGAAACATATGTTAGTCCCGAAAAAGACCTATTTTGTGTCAAGTGGACGTTAAACTCAATGGGCCGGTGTAGAAGTAACAGGTCTTTTATAAAATTCAAAAAAACACCGGCAGCAAAGTTGACCTCAATGATGGTTGGTTGATGCTATGGTGTAGACGCATAATTCATAAGTGATTAGACTGTTTAACTGCTTATTTGTTGTTCCATAGTTGATTTATCACAAAACTTGTAAGGGCTATTTATTCTATTAGAATCTCCTGGGTTCGAATTACGGCATAACCGAGAAGAATCGCCGGGGTCCAAGTCGTGTGGATTGAACAAAAAGCCAATATCCAGCCGAGAACACATTAAGGTGCACGTAGAAGAACCCTTGACAAATGGAATTCTAAGAATAGATTGACACGCTTCAATGGAAAGTATATAATATATATGTTTGTCACGAAATGACTGACGTGTTGTGTTGACAAGTTCAATCCCATTCCATAAAACTTATTGATGTTAGCTCACAATAAATAATTAAGATAACTTTGTCGTCTAAATGTCGGCTGAACAACAGTTTCAATTTATATTATTTTTGTAGAGTACGCGTGTCCTTTTATTTCATTCCGATTTTCTGGGTGTCCTTTTATTTCATTCCGATTTTCTGGGTGTTACAGTTTCATTAATTGTTGCAGGGTTTTGATTATAACTTTGAATGAGTTTAGCTTTCTTTTTAATACCATAATCGCACGATGCCTGCAGCTAATGTATCTAACAATCAACGCCGGATTAACCACGGGGCACTATGGGGCACAGGCCCCAGGGCCCCCCACATTAGGGGGCCCCCCACAAAAATCTCAGTTGCGCGCCTCGAGCATGGTCGGACCGAGAACTACAGCGGCTGGTGACCTAGTGACGGGGCCCCTCCGATGCTCCGAGGGCCCTCCATCGGAAGTCCCTTGGGGCCCCTCAATCCATGGTGTGTCGCGATCGACATCCGAGAATTCGGTGTAATCGGGTGATGGGTGTAACACATGGTCTTTTATTGTCGTGTGATCTTCTATTGGACCGAACATCGTCTTACTCGAATTATCGTATAACTCGAACAAATTCGAGTAGCGCGGATTTTACCTCAGATTGACGTACGATTGTATATAAGCTGCTGTTGTTGTTGATATTTGTTGTGGGTATAAGCTGAATTTGATGAGATGCACATTATGATCACACGAAATATTCTGATTTCTATATTAAATCTCGTATTACCATTTGGTACTTAAAATGTTTGACATTCGTCAAAAATCGAGTCCGGCATGGTCGTAACGTTACGGCCCCCATTCATCAAATCTTCGTGGGGGATATAACGATTCCGAATCCAGTGACCCCGATATTTATCACTTGGTGACTTCAAAATTAGGTTTGATGTAGCTCTGCTCACTAATGGCACTCGCATAGATTAATCCACTTTAATAACGCCGGAATGCGCTAATTTTGTGGTAGAATTTTATTTTTATTTTGGGGGGAAGGGGGTACTTCTAAATGGCTCCGACACAAGTGCCTGAAATGTCAGGAAATCACGTTTCCGGCCTCCAATTTCTTAAAAATTTCATGGGGGGACCCCCCACCCACCCACCTTATGGGGCTACGCGCCTTCAGCCCTCGCGGTCGGTGATCAGGGGCCCCCACATGCTCCAGGCCCCAGGGCCACCACCATGGTTCATCCGGCGTTGCTAACAATGATATCTCTGTGATAATTATAGAGATGGAACACTCTGTGTACGACATAACCCACTAAGGTTATACGTTCATCTTGATCGTTTAAAGACATGATAATTTATAATGTCAAGTATAAATTTACCAGTATTTTGGCCAGTTGTCACATTAATATCAATTTCTTCTCCATTATTGTTCAACATCATGGATGAAATTTTCTGAAAATTCGATGGGACTAAATATAGGTTATGTTAGTTTGTGTTGTATGAAATATGCGATCTGGACCAATTCTCCAATAACTGATTGTAAGATCCAACAACTTTAAGATCATTCTCGATAAAAATAATTGTGCAATGGGGGGATTAGATAAAGAGCTGGCAGATAATGTAAAGGGAATTTACTGAAATTTTCAGCACGATAAAATGATATCGTACACTGTAAAAAATAATTCTGTAAAAAAAACAGAAAAATTCTGGCAGCAGATTTACCAGATTTTTTCTGTAATTTTACAGATGACTTAACAGAAATAATCTGTTAAAAAACAATAAAAATTACAGACAAAATCTGCTAAATCTGCTGCCAGAAGATTTTCTGTTCTTTAACAGATAATTTCTGTTAAGTCACAGAAGCATGTACGTGTAAAATTACAGGAACAAATCTGGTAAATTTGCTGCCAGAAGATTTTCTGTTCTTTAACAGAATTATTTTGGTTAAATATAAAACAAAATCATCCGTAAAAAAATAATTTATTTTCTGTAAATGTAATTTGTCAACATGAATGTACAACGATATTACACGTGAACAGAAATTAAGAGCAAGAAATCGTGAATGGCTTTATATTTTGAATTTTCTAAAGGCCAGGTTTACTACTTTCTGCCGTTCCTCTGTCCTCTTGCAAATTCTGTTACCTTCCAAACAAACCTGAAACAAAATGATGAAGCACTGCATACGTGACATGAAATAAAAAGGCGTTAATTTTCCTGCATGTCATGGAGTATCCTCTTGCCGAGATAATCCAGCACCATATTCACTGAACCATCGCGTTTCTTACACTGTAATATTGTTTACTTGGTCGATCTCAAATTTACAATACAACACACATTTGCATGCATGACCACTATGTGCATTGATCTTGGATTCTAAACATAAAAAATCAGCAAACTAAACAGACAGTACAGAGGTTGCGTCTTTAAATCCAATAACATACGCAGTATCTACTTATGCTGTAGATTTTCCGTCACACATAGATATTATTAGAAAGACTTACCTTCACATTTTAGTGTTGATTTCCCTCTGGTCTTTATTCTGCATCATCAGTGCACATTCAAACATTAGCAACCATAAGTTGTGTCTGCGACGCACATGCGTTAGTCGAATCCAACAGTATAACTATGTGATTTAACAGAACATTGCCGTTAATATAAAGATTATTCTGGAATATTACAGGTCTTTTGATTAATAATAAAATTTAGATTGTTAATACACAGTATCTATCAGTTAATATACTGAAAAGTATGTAAGAATACCGACGTTTCTGTGCAAAGACAGAAATGCGTGTAAAACAACAGCTTTTATGGTATAAATACAAGTTATTTATCTCAAATCATAGATATTTCTGTGATAATACGGATTATTATACTGAAAAGTATGTAAGAATACCGACGTTTCTGTCCAAAGACAGAAATGAATGTAAAACAACAGATTTTATGGTATAAATACAAGTTATTTATCTCAAATCACAGATATTTCTGTGATAATACGGATAATTTCCTTCAAATAACAAAAAAGGGGGATTTTAAAAACAGATTTTTTTTACAGTGTAGGTACGATAATAAAAGAAAGTTTCGCTTATCCATTTTTTAATTTAATTATCATTGAGGTATGATTGTAATCCAGTAAATATCGTATGATAGCGATGACACCGAGCACCGAGAGTTAATTATGGTATAGATAAGTTAATTAATGTCTAATTAATAATTTAGATAACATTTAAGGCCTAAAGAAAGACGTGTAATTCTCATATTTAACTCTTGCAAAATGTTTGTTTAAATGCTGCATATTAGTGAAATATATCACTAATCGAAAAACGCAGAGAGGAGATAACTCCCATTCCCTAGTTACCAAGTTTGAACATTAATCAATAGTATTAGCTAATGGCTACCATACAGATCAAATAGAGCGGCCTGTATCTTTTAGTGTTGAAAAAAAAATGAAATTAACGATTTATAAACTGAAAACATTATCGAAAAGGTTGATCCACTTTCTGGGTTAATCCTGATGATGTTACAGGTCGAAAAAAATAATAAAATACCACTACCAGCTTTCATTATAAAGGTCAGAGTAAGAACTTACACAACTTGTACCATTATCGAACAGGTGTGTTTGATTAGCAGATCTTCCGGGATGATAAAAAATGATGGGACATAATTCTAGAAAAATATCATGGTGTTTATAATTTTCTAGATAGTAAATTCTAATTGTTGCTAAAATGGGTGATCTTGAGAAGAATTGAAATGAAATGAAATGAAAAGGTGTTGAACGTGCTACTGTTATTGAAGATGGGCATACACCATAAATTAGGCTCGAACAGCGGTAGAACCACCTACTCTTATATCGAATGGCAACTGTTAAGAGCTCTTTTACGTGCCCGCCAATGTGTACACCGACCTCGGTTTTTTCGCCCAATCCAAACGACTTGACAGATGTCCTTGTCAGGTCCTCTGTCCTGCGTCACTGACAAGGGGAAACCACCATGAGAAGAATGGTTTGACACTCAATTCCGAGGCCTGTAGCTAGCGGGGGTGGTGGCAAGGGGGCAGCTACCCCCCACCCTCGAAAAATTTGGAGCCCTTTGCCCATTGGTTAGAAAATCGGCTCACCCAATGTCGATACGAAGCCGACAAACGAGGTGCCCATATCAGTATGGGCGACACAGAAAGCCGAGTGACATTGGTTGGGCGCCCACGACAAGATTATCGAAGAACACAAGCAATGTCAATTGGTTTATGGTCGCATCGCCAATAATTGCGATATATGGTGTGGCGCCTCATATTAACATCAAAAACTTGATTGATGGGGCGCTCAAAACGGCTTTATCCGTTGGGTGCCTTATCCTGTAGGGGCGCTCATAATGACATGATTGGTGGGGCGTCTTATAATGACAATATACGATTGTTGGGCCGCACACATTGCACAATGCCGAGTAAGATTGGTTGGGCGCCAAAAACGGAATTATTGGCATGGTGCCCTACCCCGAAGGTGCGTCCATAAAGCTGAGATTGGTGTGTTACCTACGACGACATCATGCTGGTTCGTATTGTTTCTGCGAGATTCTAATACTGTTGCCAGTAGCTAAATATGAATTTATTAACCGACTTCTAAACGCCAGGATAAAAGATAGCCACGTAAAGTGTTCGAATAGATATAGACAACAGCCATGTCTCAACAACAGCTTAAACGAAATGTAAACTTAGATTTGACCAAAATTAATAAAGATCCTTCCAGAAATCTAATGTTAAAAAGTTTTTCCTTAAGTGGGTGTCACACTGTCCCGAAATTGACACTGGATGGACACACGATAGACTAAATGTTCAAACTCGGCTCTGATTGTAAAAACATTGGGCCATTCATAAAGGCATCTTAAGCCATCGTACGTACTCGTGTATTTTTTCAGGCTCTTGCGGCAACTTCTTGTGCGCTGGCAAAATCTTTAGAAGTTTCATATTTGTTTTGAATTCTTGTGTCCATTTTGTCCCCTATAAGGCCACGGTGGGGGCATCTTGTCAAATCGTGTCATCTACTTGGACGTGGACGTATATTGTCGTCCCCACTGTTGGTCAAGATGTCCGTCCACAAATTGTTTGTGGACACTCTACAGTTCACATTTTTTTATCCTATTTTGACGAAATGTGAAAAATAGAGCTATTGCTCAGAGATCTGGGTACCTTTCGATATTGGCATGTATCATGGATTATGGCCCCTGTTTGTACGACATACCGTAGAGGTCTCAATTTTTATCCCATTTAAAAACATGTTTAAATGTAAATGAAATGAAATGAAGTAGGGTTTATCGTCTTATTGTTTTGCTCCCACTGAGCTCATAAAGACGGGCATACGCTGCCATACAGTGCACCATGAGGGAAATTTTGCACGGACAGGGGCGCTTCAGCCTACTCTTATATCGACTTCCATCTACCAAAGGATCTTTTAGATGCACGCAAATGTGTACATGGGACCTCGGTTTTCGTCCCATCCGCAAGCCAAGACAACTGTCCATTCCAGGCCCTACGTCCTGCACCACTGACATGGGGAAACCACGCCGGAACGTCTCGATCAATTTTTCGGTCAACACCGTAATCCTTAGCACCATTACACTGCAAGAACGGTTGAGTTCGAGTTTTGTGAAAATCGGAATAAAAATGCCGGACAAAATGGCTGCCGCTACCTATACTCAAGTAATGTAAAAGTATGTAATACCAGGGGCGGATCTAGGAATTTTGAAAAGGGGGGGGCGCCGCAAAATGCGGGCACTTACTGCGGAGATGGGGCACGCCGCTGCGAGGAGGTTGAGGGGAGTGGGGGTGGGGTCCCCAGACAATTATCCGTCATTTCCTTGCATCTGTAGACATTCCAAGAGCTATTTTCGTCTGAAAAAAGGCACTATCAGCAGTAAAAAGGCACTTACAGCAGTAAAAAACGGCACTGAATACCAAGGTTTCTCCTGGTCCTCCGGTTTCCTCCCACTGCTAAAGACCCCTATACCCAAGCAAATTATTGAAATAAAATCAAACCATATGTTAGTCCTGAAATGACCTAGTTTGTGTTGAGTGACGTTAAACCCTATGTTACTTTATTTTATTATTTTTCTTTATCCGCGCACGTTTTCTTGTGTATTTTTATATAATATGAACTTTAATATATAAACCCCTTTTTTGTTTAAAATTTGTGTTTCTGCAACGTGTTCTCAATTTTCTGTCAAGATGTCAATGGGGAGTTAACACAATGTCAAGCTACATTATCTCGTATTCATTTGGATATTTTGGATTCAATACATTCGATAATCTCTGTAACGGTTGATATTTGATTGTGGTTTCCAGTAGACTTGAAGATATCTGAAGATTTATTTTCTATGAATATTTTACATCAAATTGTTGTCAGATGAAGACGTTTAAATAAACATACAACATGACAATACGTTAGCTTTAAGAGACGGTCATTTCAAATTATGAAAATAACAGTTTGCGGCAATCGTCAAGCATAAACAGTAAATGGTGTTAAGTTAATAGAATTCTTAGGTAATATGAATATTATGAAAGCCTAATCTAAAAAAAAAGGCTCTCTGTTATGCTTCCCTATTATTTAAAACACAATTTGTTTTAGAACTATGATCAAATTAGCTTAGTCTTTAACTTAATATCATCTACAGTCTTGGTCATTGCAGACAGGTCACGATGGTTTGTCAGTAGTGCAGGACTAAGGGTCCGACTCGACAGCTGTCTAGTCGTTCGGAACGTAACAGTTCCCTTAGCAGTTGTAATTCGATATAAGAGTAGGCCTTGGCGAAAAACCGTGGTCCCGTATACATATTAGCCTTTAAGTATAAGATCCCTTGGCAGTTGAAATTCCCCTCATATCGCACTGTATGGCGTATGCCCGCCGTCGGGGCAGAAATCTGGTCGGAGTAGAATCGTAGGACGTTAAAGGGACAATAACATTCTTGCTGGCTTGGCAGCTCCAGAAAATAAATAATACCCTTATTCTAAGTACTAGATGTTTAAGTGTCCTACCTGTTGTGTAAATTATCCATTACAACCTATTTTACTTGTCCAGAGGGTTCGAAAATATTTTAAAATCCAAGTCACATTTGAAAAGGTTTAGACTTTTCAAATCAATTGGTTGAATTTTTCCAATTTTTTAAAATAGGTGTGTTAAGATGAAATTTATATCATCATTTAATTGGAATATTCTAAAATAATACGATTTGTTGACCAGAATGAAGATTGGGACATATTATTCAGTTACAACAAGAGTGTTATTGGGGCTTTAAACCCATTTAATTTCATTCAATTAGGATAAGGATCTTTTGCAGGCGCATCTGTCACCAACAGATGGAGTAAATGAAATGACATCTAGATTGCAGGCCAATTTTTGAACCAAAAAATATATTAAACACAATTTCAATTCTTGTTTGCATAATCAATATTTGGCTAACAACTCTCGGCATATTTGGGCATATTCAGTCAATCAATTAATCAAAACCTTGTTTTCCTCAATATAAAATAAACAAACTCACGTCGGCTGGGTAAAACGGTTTCCGGGATGTTTATTTATGGATATTTCTCTTGTTGGTTTCCGACAAAATTTCCAAAACGTGGCTCTCGATTTCCCAGACAGAACTTGATAAGCTCAATTTAGCTTCTTCCATCACCTTTATCAGATCTACTATGTTAGAATAAACCTTCTAACACCGTGACCTATTAGTCGTGACTAAAACAAAGGCTAGCCAGAAGTGGCGTAAAAACTTCCTGAATTATCAACACGCTTTGACATTTATAACCATACAAACGGTTGTCATTCACGCAAGATTTTGTAAGAGATATAGCTCATACTCTCATTTTCCCAATGCCTCACATCGAAAATGAACCTGTAGCCTCCTATATCGCGTTCACAGGGAATTTGGAAAGGTTAGTTGCCTCCAGAACGGAAGAATACTAAAGCTGAATGTCGATAGATTTGTCCGTTCATGACCCCAATGCTTCACACCATTTTTTTTTCTAAAAATGTGGTTAAAACGGTAACCTCCTCTATCATCGCTTGCACAGGGTTGTCGATCGAGGAAGTGAAGGTAGCGGATGCTGATTATCGGTAAATGATTGCTAACGGCACACTTGCTTAATTTCGTCATGCAATCTTTTCAGATTCACAAGGATACATTTATGATTCTCGAAGCATGGAATTTTTATTTTGAGGCACACCCGTATGCAGGCATGTTAAAGTAGGTCGCGACCCGTTAGCATTCTAGAGAGGTAGCAGAAACTAGCCGTGCTAAACGGGTTGAGAAAGACCTACACTCATGTAGATCTAAGAAGTTATAGTGGGAGCTTACGTTCTATGACGTCAGGTATCAAGCACGGGACATTTGACCCGATAACGTCAGTCATTCGATTAACCAATTAGCGACCGCCATGATTTTTAAAATCTACTTTTGTTTTGTTTTGATTTCTATCCGCTGGTAATATTTACCCACAGTTCCACGCATGAAAAGGTCAAACGGTCGATTCGACAGACCATTTGATTGGCTGACCCCTCATTTCAGGCAGAACACGACTTAAATAACAAGTCTTCCAGATCCAAGAGTAAAAGACAAGTAAAAACGAAATTTTGAACTATAAAAAACGAAACGAAATTGGATCTGTGTTTTAATCAGATTGAGAAAGACCGAGAGACGTGTTATCTTTAAGAAGATCAATGTATTCCTGAATTTTGGAATAAAACACGCTGTGAAAGGATATTGAAGTGATGTCAAAGTCCATATTGGGGCTGTATCAGGAAAAACAACGACACTACATAGTTGCCGATTCACTGCCGTCACATAAAATGTATGACTGTATCCAATCGCTGTTACCATGAAAACCAATATTGTTTTATATATTATATTTGGGGTTGCTCTGCTACAAACAATGTTAATATTAAAATCAGAAGAGCGAATTTTCTTCTTTCGCTTGTGAGGGTATACTAAAATAGATTTGCCTGTCTCTCTGTCACACTTTTTGGAATATAACATAAATTGATTAGTCGAGCGATTGACGATTCAGTAGTAAAAATAAATGAAGAGACCACGAATCCCAGTTAATGGCGTCATCTAGCAGCAAATTGTATAAGCTTTTTGTTGAACACGCAATTTCACGTAAGAGCAATCGGAGTCACATCGAACCAAGGCCCTTCTGAAATTCTCTAGCGGACACACACGGCAAACCTCGGCAGATTCCGGAACTTACATCTATCCTCGGCTGCATGGCAGTAAGTGATATGTACCTACGCCTATACAATTGCGATGCGGCGCCGTAGAATTTTCAAAGCAAACTTGCCCTTTTCTAAAGAAAATCTGATAAACTTCAATGAAAAACAGCTTCAAACTTAGATAAAGAGCATTCTTCAGAGGCGTCGCCATGGCCAACGCCGTTGGTAATCCGGGAACTTGAAAGTAGTTCTAATGGCGGACTTCGTCATACAGCCGAGGCTAGATGTAGGGTACTGGGATCTACTGAGGTTTGCCAAGTGCTCCCGGGCAAATACAAGTACATCGGACCCTTTAATTAACCTTAATTTGTCTGAAAAGTTGAAGTCAGTTTTACTGGTAATTATGGTTCGTGTTACACATCATTTTGAAGTTGTAATTGAACCCACTCGGTGTTCTGTTCTCGTCCAAAAGTTTCTTTTGCATTTTATGTGAAAAGACAAACATGTGACTGAGATCGTTCTTTCCCTGGGCACTTGAAATGTTATAACATTGTTGAGTGGGTAATTTCCGACTATTAGGAACAACCTAAGGGCAATATGTCTTGACATGTAACTTCCAATAGAGAAAAGCATGGAGCCCGGAGTATCTAGTTTGTATAACGTAATTAATAAAGTTTCAGGTAAACAATGAACTCGTGTGGAGTAATAATAAAATTGTATAATAGGAATAATTTACCTTCGGGTATATTTACCCAATAGGTTTATCAAAGTCGATTCACTAGTTTATTTACTGAAACTCAGCTCTATTCAAATGATGCATTACATTTCGCCCGTGGGTTAAAATATTAGTTCAGTAAATGCTTCCCAGCAAATTTGAAAGACATTCGTTAAAAACTAAACTGGACAGGGCTTTTGGAGAAAGCGGGATAACACCGGAATGGAAAGTCGTAGAACGTTGAATAATTCTGAAGATCATTCTCTCATAATCCTTAAATATAGCCCTATCGCGTTCACAGGTTTTTTTCCACAAAACGGGAAATACACGGAAACGAAAATCAATAGGATTCGTACACGCATGACTCCAATACTACCCACCAAATTGCAGTGTTCTCGGGATTATGGGAAAAGGGTAATAACTCTGACACGGAATGTCGCGGGACACTGAATATCGATAGGGTTTGTTCTCTCATGACCATGATGTCTTGCACGAAATCGCGTTCACACGTCAATTGTTGGTGGACCGACAGGCAGGGTGGCAGCATGATACACGCACACTGAAGTATGGCCGTATAGAAATAAAAACAAAGTTTTTGTTAATTATGTTTTTACGGTTAATCACCCGCCTAGCCACACACGCTTTCACAAATATTTCGCGGTTAACTTTGCCAGTATGGGATAGCGATGATAATGAATCGTCCGAAATATGGATGGTTCTAAAGACCTCAACGCGCAAGCGAATTGTTGAAATAAAATTGAATCATATGTTAGTCCTGAAATGACCTATTTTGTGTCGAATGGACACTAAATGCCACTGAACGGCGGTGTCGAGGGGTCTATCGTATGAACTTGCGTAATGAGCTATACTGGTCTTCTGCTCCATCATTCGTTTCAGCATGTAGATTGCAATGCCCTATGCCGATTGAGGAGTGATTAAAATGGCCCGCAACTATTCTTAAAAGACATGGCAGAAGCTTGTCTACTATAGTTCTTTGGATACAATGTCCCAGTGGGCTATGAGGCAACGCACAGGAATCAAATGTCTGTCGTCAGACTAATATTTGACATCCGTAAGTTCGTGTTTGATTTGAGAAAATATGGACTGAAAATGGTTGAATATCTACCGCAATCATCTCAAGCAATTTACTGTTCGCACGCTGAGTCTTGGCATCAGCCTTTGGCAAGGGAGTAATTATGTCTACCATTGCCGTAATCCGTATTTGGCGAAGTTTCTTGGTTGTTTCGAGGGCGAGGCAGGTGTATTTTCTTCTTTTGCTGCCTTTTAATTTAGACTTGTCTGCATCTTTTTATACGCCCACATTTTCATGTGGACGTATATTGTCGTCGCCCCTGTTCGTCCGTCCGTCCGTCCGTCCACAATTGTTTGTGAACAGTCTACAGGTCACAACTTTTATCTGATTTCAATGAAACTTAAAATATAGGTTTATCACCCTAAGATCTCGGTTCCTTTCGATATTGGCATGTATCGGACTGTAACTTCATGGCTTATGGCCCCTGATTGTACGAAAAATCACGTTTTTTAGCTTGTGAACAGTGTAGAGGTCACAATTTTGAACCGATTTGGATGAAACTTGAAATGCATATTTATAACCCAAAGATCTTGGTTCCTTTCGATATTTGCGCCAATCGGATCGTAACTTCCTGAATTATGGCCCCTGATTGTCCGAAAAATCGCCCTTTTTAGCTTGTGGTCCCTCTGGAGGTCAAAATTGTTATCCGATTTAAAAAACCGTTTGATTATATCACCGTTTCATGGTTATGAAGGTTGTGTTCGAATTTCGTGAAAATCGGACCAAAATTGACGGAGAAAATGGCCGCCGTTTGTACGCGAATAGTGTGAAAATATGTTATATCAAGGTTGTGAACAGTGTAGAGGACACAATTTTGAACCGATTTGGATGAAACTTGAAATGCATGTTTATAACCCAAAGATCTTGGTTCCTTGCGATATTTACGCCCATCGGATCGTAACTTCTTGAATTATGGCCCCTGATTGTCCGAAAAATTGCCCTTTTTAGCTTGTGGTCCCTCTGGAGGTCAAAATTGTTATCCGATTTAAAAAAAAACGTTTGATTATATCACCGTTCCATGGTTATGAAGGTTGAGTTCGAATCTCGTGAAAATCGGACCAAAATTGACAGACAAAATGGCCGCCGTTTGTACGCGAATAGTGTGAAAATATGTTATATCAGGTTGTGGACCTTATAGAGGTCACAATTTTGAACCAATTTTGATGAAACTTGACATGTATGTTTATAACTCAAAGATCTTGGTTCCTTTCGATATTTGCGCCAATCGGATCGTAACTTCCTGACTTATGGCCCCTGATTGTCCAAAAAATCGTCCTTTTTAGCTTGTGGTCCCTCTGGAGGTCAAAATTGTTATCCGATTTAAAAAAAAACGTTTGATTATATCACCATTCCATGGTTATGAAGGTTGAGTTTGAATTTTGTGAAAATCGGACCAAAATTGACGGATAAAATGGCCGCCGTTTGTACACGAATAGTGTGAAAATATGTTATATAAAGGTTGTGGACCTTATAGAGGTCACAATTTTGAACCGATTTTGATGAAACTTGACATGTATGTTTATAACCCAAAGATCTTGGTTCCTTTCGATATTTGCGCCCATTGGATCATAACTTCCTGAATTATGTCCCCGGATTGTCCGAAAAATCGCCTTTATTAGCTTTTGGTCCCTCTGGAGGTCAAAATTATTATCCGATTTAAAAAAAACGTTTGACTATATCACCGTTACATGGTAATGAAGAGAGACTATGAATTACGTGAAAATCGGACTAGAATTGACGGACAAAATGGCCGCCGTTTGTACATGAATAGTGTGAAAATATGTTATATCAAGGTTGTGGACCCTATAGAGGTCACAATTTTGAATCGATTTTGATGAAACTTGACATGTATGTTTATAACCCAAAGATATTGGTTCCTTTCGATATTTGCGCCCATCGGGTCATTACTTCCTGAATTATGTCCCCTGATTGTACGAAAAATCACCCTTTTTAGCTTGTGGTCCCTCTGGAGGTCACAATTATTATCTGATTTTAAAAAAAATGTTTGATTATAAAAACCAAACAAATTCTAATGATTTTTTGATAATTCCTTAATATGCGACAACTCTTGTTGACTGCCCGGACGATTTGGCTGCTGTGTGGGCGTATGTTTCGTTGCCTGGCAACCTATTTTTTTGCTTGGAATCCCGCAAATTCCAGTCCTTAATTCGAGCGTAAATTGGTCGTCAAATTTACGTAGTGTTTTCTTCCCGCTGGTATCACCTCGGGAAATGGAAGCTTCGTAAATTTCACCACAGTTTGATCACTCTCACTTACCGTGACATTATTCAAAATCTTACTACTTCGCGGCATTATGTTTAGTTCCATCGGACTTATTAACCAGTGATATTTTCTGCACACTGCCATAATGCAAAAAGTAGCTAATGCGTACAAGTATAGCTATATTTGCAGAAAAGGCGGGAAAATTGGCCAATGCCGATAAAAAAAATAAAATGTGATTTGAATCGATATTAACATTTAATAACTTATACTTTATTAATAAATAAAACAACAAACAGAGAGTTCTTTATTTTTAACCTTATTGGAAGCTTAACCCAATTATTGTTTCAATAAACACCAGGTTAGTGTTTGATTCCCGAGATAAAATAGTACCCTGCGTTTCTGGACTAATAATGACATGTATATACATCAATTATCTTGACATTCGAGACATTTTAATGGGTAATATTTTTATATCTGTCTCTATCGGTAATTGCATCTGTATATGTTTCGCTGTCAGCAACTGATATCGGTAAAACCAACAGTAACCACTAATTGTTACACTGTAAAATGTCAGTGGTGCACCGACACGAAAGTACGGTATAATCAATGGCAATATTTATAGAAGCATCCATCATTCACGACAAATCTAGTTGCTTATGTCTGCTTAGCCTTAGCAGAAAACGCTCACCATTCCATTTCAGAATCAGTTTGTTCAAAAAGGTTTGACAGACAGACAAACAGACGAACAAGCCCATAAAATAACCTTTACCATTATACTTCAATTAGCAGGGTGGGCAATTGTGTTACAACGGGTGCGTCGGACAGGGCTTTCATAGTCGAAATAGCAGACTTCTCATTTGACAGAGCTATTGTATTACAATATCAGTTAATGAACAAAAATCAGGGTTTTTTTTGCTGATGATTGATATTTGGAATTAACCTTTAACTTTCGTCCAGAATAAAGGTGACAAGCCTGCCTTTAATCGTTTAAGGTCGTATATACCCATGTTCCGAGGTAATTTAAAATTAATGAATGTCTATAACATAAAAGCGAGGACTGTTACATATCACTCCTTTCTCCATCCACATTTCGCATGACCCTCTTCTAACTCAAACCGAAGAAATGAAATTAAATTAGTGATACAGATACATCCAGATAGTAAAATATAGATCACAATATAGAAGCAAGGAATCTTAAAAGCGTGTTCATTCCAGACAGTTTTTACACACGATAGAATCGTGTAATAATTAGCATTACATTGCGTAAATATGTAAGGAACCTCCACAAACTAATGTCGATTCATATCAATCAAGAAAAATAAATTACACCAGTTATCTTATCAGTTTAAATCACCATCAATATGTTTGTTTTTAAAGAAATCTTTGTTGTCATGGAACGGGTTATTAAATTGCAACCAAGTTGCCCACCTGAACTGATAACTCACTTATTCAAGTAGGATCCTTGAAACGACCTCACCAAATTTATGCCATATAATACCAAGGATTGAAAATCTAAAGAAGAATTGGTTTGAAAGAGGAAGACTTGAGTTGTTGTTAGTGGAAGCTTTAACGGATATTGCTAGATCATTGCTATAGTTTCTCTCTTACGTATGCCTTAAGAGTTAAGTGTTCGGTGGATCGAAGAAATAAAATCCCCGTCTTCTAATCACGCTGTCTTTTACAAACTTTACTTCCACAACTAAAGACAAGTTTACAGCGAGCTAGAACCTCGTTACATAAACTTTAAAAGGTAAGATCATTTGTATGTAATATATTTTATTACTATTGACAGATATAATCGCTAATGTAAGCTGACTGAGATCCTAAAACGTAATTAACTATTTAGAAGGCGATGACTCTGACATTAACGTCCATAATGTATTTTTTATTTACTACTAATTGTGGATTTTTTTTTCAAAGAAGAAGAGGCAAAGGTTAATAACCTCTTTGTTCCTTTGTTTCTCATTTTTCACACATAATTGTTAACAATTCTGGAACATGAACATAAATGGTAGCGTGATAATCTATCTTTAAAAACCATTCTTACAGAATAATTTTATACTATTTGCACTTCCATGAACGAACCATGGTTGTAAATATATTATGAATGTTATATATATTTGGTTACAATAAAACATGGTTTGACACGATTCAATTGCTTTGAATCAAAGTCGTGCAAATGTACATTCTCTGTCAGAACACTTGATAGATTTTCTCCGATATATAATAAGTTCACAACTAACATCTGTGTTGTACGTTTGTATTTCAAGAAATAGGTCAACAAATCTGCTTTGATCACAGCGACCAGGCAGCTTCGACTTCTCACATCTTAGCAGGTATCTCTGCAGGTCACATTGAATTTTAAACTTGTCACATGGGAATGCATTATTATTTTTTTTTTATTGAGGACAGGTTTTTAAATATGTTTAGGATTACACGGAACTTATAGCCAAGCTTTTAATGGTTCCTATTAATCTCATCCGATTTGCAAGTTAGGTTTCGTAAAGCAGGAACGCATCGATAATTGTTTTGCAAACTTTGACAGATAAATTGGCCATTTTCTTAGAAATAAAATCACTGAGGTTGAAAATGTGTGATTCAATTAAATGATTTTTTAAGGGTTGAACGATTAACTGTTCTGCACCAACAGGACTAATGAAGATGAACATACGCCATGCAGTTTACTATGAGGGATCGTCTGCCTGGACAGAGTCGATTCCGACTACCCTCCATTGAATTCCAATTGTCGGGAGTTATTTTACGTGCACACCATCGATTACTGGGAGTGACCTCGGTTAATCATTCCACACAACAAGAGGTAAACTGACTGAAAAATCCAGAGTAGCATTCTTGGCCAACAGTGGTATTGAATCAAAGATTCAGTTGTTAGTTGGCCATTGTGGCCCAGATTTCAATTAGGGCTTGGTTGTAAAAAATCGTTGTTCATTTGAGTTGCTACTAGATTGGTTGAAGTGTAAAACTTTTCTTTTTCGAACAGATATTTGTGATGTTACCAAGGAAAGTTTTAAAAATGCTGCAATGTAATAAATGTTTCTATATTTCTCATTAGAGATTGAAAAGGTTGCATTACTAATTTATTGATAGTAGTTATTTGTTTAATATTGTTTCAGTAGTTTAACTTTTAAACATTACGTTGCAAGTTCCATTTAATTGGCATCGATATTCTTTGAGTACTTCTAAAGGTTAGAGAGGTTGGTCTGTCAGATTTGTAATTTAGAACAAGATTACTTCATACTGATTATCGGTATTGGGAGATTAATTCTAAAAGGTTTCTGCGATTGAGGCTTGTTTCTTTCATTAATTTAGTTAAGCTTCATCGCAAACCGAGAGAAAAAAAACAATGGGGCTTGGCCGGATTTTAATCTTTTAAAAAAATGAACACAGATTCGATCGATTCTCGCTTTTGTTACTGACATGATGTAGAACGTCGTGCATATGAGTAAATGGACAACGTAAAAAGTATTTATCAAAACTGAATCGATGTGTGAGAAACTTATTTTATTGCCCTAAAAACATGAAATGTAGGAATGGATTGATGTCTGAATGTGTTTGATCGTAAATTAAATATTATTTCAATCCGAAATACTTATTTAACAATTGTTTGATATGCTAACGTAGGAGGATGTATAGAGAACATTTTTTTAAATCAATTTTTTTAGAATAGAAATAATCCATATCAAATAGTAGAAACATGATCCATCTTTATCTTATTGTTTTTATAATCGGCTGATCACATATCGGGATAACACAGATTGCCGATACCTGCTTCTTAAAACAAGATATTCCAGGTTTATTTCTATTCATATATACTTGTCTTCGGATTTTTTCTCGGGGTGTCGACAGAAATCTTTTAACAATCGATGCCTTAATACTTGTTATTGCTCTGATTACAGACTCGACGATCATATTTATTGACGAATTGGCTTTGTTCTAGTCTAAAATAGAATAGTGGGGATTGTTATTGGGCCTGTTTTTCTAATGACGTATGATCCGATTAACGCACGAATAATAAATTGCACTTTAAAACATATATTTGAAACAAAAAGTAATTACATGTGTGCCGAAACCTTGGGATGTCAATTATCAGGGGGTAAAATTGAAATAATATACTGCAATATTTATGCTTTTTCTTCCGTTATAATTTTTCAAAAATAAATCTCTTTTCAAGTTTACAATGACGGGCTACATTGGTTCTCTATGAAACCATGCTTCAAGCTCTCGACCATGCGGAATCCACGTGAACTTTTAAAACTGCTTGCCATGTTCGCCTCGCACACCGATTCGATACTCGGATGTGTGAAACTAGTTGTTAGTTATATTATGAAATTGGTGGGCGTCAACGTTGTTCTATAATTGTGGATCGGAAAAATTACCATTGTAAGTAGATATCACCCGTAAATGGCGTCTGCAATGTCACTATTTCACCCACAGGCAGTCCATTTCGGGACTAACATATGGTTTAATTTTATTTCAATAATTCGCTTGCGCGTGAGGGTCTTTAGCTGTGGGAGGAAACCGGATGACCCGGAGAATACCCACGAGGCTGGACAGGCGACCCTACTCCTTGTCACGTACAACCGGGGATTCGAAACCATGCCAGTTGACTTAATGACAGGCTTTATGATGCCGCACGCACGTGCTAACCATTCGGCGATGCTGGAAGTGGGTGTTTAATTAAACTATTTAAAAGCCGGAAGTGCTAACTATTTGGGATTAATAATACATATGTTTTATGTAAGATTTAGATAATGAGCTGACTGTTATTGCAATAATAGATCAAAAAGAGATAATGCAAAATGAATATATTGAAAATTTCATTCACATTATTCTAAGCAACACTATCACAGTTTGAAGTTTTGACAGGATGCTGCATATATTGTTTATTATCGTTCTTGTTATTCGAGACCTAGCCTCGCTTTGTAATTTTTAAATTAAATCATTAAATGGCGACGACGAGAGTTGATTATAGGCTTGTCAGATTAATAAATGTCTAAATAACAGAAACATTTGAAACTAAAATAAACACCAGCAATATGCAAATTTAACTCTACATAATGCACCTTTAAATAACCACTTAGATAATATGGCAGTTCACATTGTCAACACTGGTTGACAGTCCGGTTATCCAAGAGATAGTATTCTGTGCAGATTGTCTTACGGTCAATATACGGTCAATATGGTACTTCTCTCCGTCCAACACCATCGGCAAAATGAGACGATTCTAGTTGAAATTTGAAATTCAAAACATCTCAGATGTAATGCTATCAATTTGTTGATTAAATCTACTGACAATATCAGAAATGAAATGTCGAAAATTGTGTATCGACGACAAGTTATAAACCCAACTCTGGCTAATTCAGATTGTCGACTTAGAGAACCAGACATCTGCATACATCCTTTCTGGATACTTGAGCCTATTGGTCGACCTGGTATACGTCCCGAGTGGTATGTAATAATTAAAATGAACTGTTATATTTTATAAAGTGGAACACATTATAATCTGTGTCAATGAATCAATTATAGTTGATGACAATTAATAAATAATTGAGTCGATCGGTGATATATATGGACCAGATGCGACTCATTTAAGTCATGTAATGACAATGGCTTGACAGGATACGTCCATTATTACCTATAATTACTGTCGTTATATATATATATATATATATATTAACACGCATGAGTTTAATATTGATTTTATGCAATAATTCAGTTCATCTAAGGTTATTTTAAAACAGGTCAATGGTAGAACAATCTTTAATTCCGGATAATGGTAATTTATTAGTAATAATTGACCTAAATCGCTATTTATATCCAAACCTGGACCTCCCAAGACTTCGGTTAAAACACCGGACATCCGTTTGTGTGGGCATGTAGGTCATATAATGGTCAAGTTCAGATTTAATGAAGGTAAATTGCTTTAATGACGTTTAAAATCAGTTTGAGACATCTGACTGCTTTGGTTTTTAACAGGTGATCCAGAACCACGGTATCCATGCGATGTATTAAATTCCCAGTACGGAAACTATCTCGCCACCTAGTTTTTTTTACAGTGCAATGGGCTTATTTTAGTTTTAGATCTTTTAGTTTTCTGTATATAAAAGAATTTTTTATCTGTGGATACAGACGTCATATTTCTTTGTGTCAAAAGGTTTTGAGTTCCTTTTACATAGACGAATGGTGGCCATCCATTGTAGTGAAGAATTATACTTCTTGATAACTTTGTACTGTGTGGAGTACATGTGTCTGCCAAAAACATCTGGGTCATATGAAATAGAATGGGTTTTAGCATCCTACTGTTCTCCTCCCATTGGGCCAATGAAGACAGACACACGCTAGACAGGTTTTGTCCTGAAAGCGGTGCCACTGCATACCCTTTAAACCAAAATCCTAATTGTCAAAGAATTTTTTTAAGTGCACGACAATATTTACATAGAACATCGGTTTTTCGTCCCACCCGTTCGACTATACCTTTCTATTTCTATTGACACACCCTTTATCCTGTATCACTGACAAGGGGCGATCACGCAGGAAAATCCTGATGAACTTTCTGTCTCGGCCAACATCGGGATCGAACACGGGAACTCCAAGTTAGTGAGCCGTCGTGTTACTTACTTAGCCACCGCAGCGCCGCTATTTGTATGAAATAAATGCCCATGTTTGTTATCATCACCACATTGTTGTTTGTTCCAGAATGTGGCGTATTGCTGTCTCTCACATGTTTTTGTTTTAAATTTCTCATAGATTGACTCCTGAAAGTGAAAATGCACCAGTTTACTTCTGAAGTTTTTCACATTAATTTGTTTTTCTCAACTGTTATGGAAGACTTGCATTTTGATATCTTGTGATAGAGTCGTATGTACCAATGATCTAAGAATAGACTATTTTTACCATAATTAGGAAAAGCGCCGAAGATTCTATTCGCCAGTAATTCCTGTCATAAGATATTCTATAACTAAGTACGTACAAGATTGAATCAGAGATGTAATGCTTTATTAATTCCTAATTCTTTTATCGTCACATTTCTGCCTGTAATCGTGATGATTTCACAGGCGAATTCTTTCAATCTGCGTGTGTACAACGCAGCAAGTCGCGACAGTGAAGAAGAATGATGAAGGGGTTATCACATTCTATGATGTGTTACACTACCCTACATCGTAAATTACTCTTCACAAAGTCTACTTAAACCTCCGAGACACATTTCTCCAGGCTAATATATCATTATTATTTCAAACGGAAAGCTAGCTAGATTACTATGTTGAATAGTTCCCTTGTCGACAAATTTCTGTGTAATTGCATAGTATCAAATAGATGACACGCAACGTCATTCCCCGATCTTTAAAAAAATGTAAAGTAATACCGATCTTATTCCTATTATATTTTTTGCATTTAATTCAAGGAGTAAGAGATTTCTAGAACACCTTATACAACTCAATACTTTGACGATTGTAAAATTACACGTGTTCATTCGTGTTACATATTTTGTCCATCCTTATTATATTTTAAAATACATGTATGTTGGCGAAAAACAAAAGTTCATTTTGTTCAAAACGATGTAATTCAAATTAAATTACAAGTTCGTTTCTTATAATTTTTTGATTTTTCTGATTTTAAAGCGAAAATTTCATATTTTCTAAGAAAGCCACAACATAGTTATTACTATGTTAACTCACTATTATACGATCATAGGTATCATTCTCACACTTACAAATCATCCACACCTGAAATAACACAATTACCTCCCTTGTTTCTACCCCCTCCCCCTCCCACATGGAATAGCTATCTTCAAACGGTCGGATTTGAAGTTGAAAATGATATTTTTGCCAATTTCTCAATTGGCAATGGTGAGTTATAGGATCAATAGGATTATTCTTTAACAAAGTGGGACTGTTTATAGATACCATCTATTTTAAGGCTTTATTTATACATTTTAAAAATATAACTTAACAATATGAAACAATCGCTTTAAAATACATGTATGTTAACGAAAAACAAAAGTTCATTTAGTCCAAAACGATGTAATTAAATTAGATTACAACTTCGTTTCTTTAAAAGTTTTGATTTTTCTGATTTTCACACTATGCTACATTGTAAGATATTTCAAATGGTTATAACCAATTATACGCTATGATCAGAAGCATAATATACTCCTGTGTTTTTGCTCAAAATTAATCACAATAAGCCACCCGTACAAGTGCAGACCATTTAATTAGCCAAGAAGAACACAAATTTTAAATGTCAGATGTTAAAGATGCATAATGTTAAATTTGGACAACTGGTCATTCTTGCTATAATGGCTGTTTGAAATGGTGTAGCAACTTGACAACTAAGACTAAGCCTCCCTTTTCCAATTTATCATTACCGGTAATTTCTTCAATCGAGAGGGTGTTTAAATCCATTTAAATCTCGGCCATCGCTTGGTTTAGAGAGTTTATTTTTGACTTGAAATGTGACCAACAATTGACGCAAGAAAAAAAGACCAGCAATAAGTAGATTTAGCTCTTACATAATTCATCTTATTTAAATGGAGACAACATAAAAAAAAAAAATGAAACGGAACATAATCAAAATTATGTTTTAATCAGGTTGAGACTTTGCTTTAGTTTGGTAAATCCCATAATTTTCTGGATTACGATAAGCATTTAACACAGTGGCTATTACATTTGAAAAAGTTTGATTAAATCCTTGGCTTTTCCTTGTGAACGCTTTTGTAACGCAGTATACTAGATTAAAGGGAGGATTAAGCTAAGGACTTTCCCCAACCGTCATCGGGTAAAAAAATACGTCAACAGGCACGGTGGAGGTCAGATATTTCTAATAATAGTTCATTTACTAAAACAGAGATGTGTTTACACACTAGTTAATCATGGTATACCATTAGGCAGTAATTGTTTGCCTTTGATTTTGCGTAAAGCAATGTATTGTTTTGAAGAGAGAGAGAATGGCTGGCATTTCATTTCATTATTATGAGTAGTCACTGCCTTGGTGATCATATTCATTTTTTCAGCATATTTTCCAACTTTTCCAAATTTAACCACGTCTTAAAATTCTCTGAAAATGGAAAATATGGAGACATTGTTTATCTGGAAATGTTGATGGATGTACTTGCCCTATATAGTCACTAGAATCTTCACCATCTGTTTATCTAAAATGCATTCTGAAAGAGGTAAATTATTGATCAAGACATGTATTCACATGCCAAGCCCATAATAAACTCTCTTATTCCTCGGGGGGGGGGGGGGTGGCCTAGTGGACTAGAGTGCCGCGCTTCGACCTCTAGCTGGCCGGTCACCTCTGGCTTGCGGCTGTGGTTTCGAGCCCTGGTGTGAGCGTATGTGGCATGGAGATAGGGGCACCTTCTCAACCTCGTGGGTTTCCTCCGGGCACTCCGGTTTCCTCCCACTGCTTAAGACCCCTACGCGCAAGCGAATTATTGAAATAAAATTAACCCATATGTTAGTCCCGAAATGACCTAGTTTGTGTTGAGTGGACGTTAAACCCCATTTCTCTCTCTCTCTCTCTTATTCCTCGGATGATTGTGATTTTAGAAGGATTGAAACACGATATAATAATGTAATTTAAATATTGATAATCGAGATTTTGTGTACTATTGTAACAGCGGTCATAGTTTCGTTTAAAATTAAGTAATGTGGCTGAAATTTTCAATATATTCCCTTTTCATGCTCATTTTGAAATTATATAACGAGAACTGTCATCCATTTACCCAAATCTTACATAATGCATCTTCAATATCTAATATCTGTTCTTTTTAATCCACACTGGTTAATATAAAGACATCTCCCTTTGATCATTGCATCTGTTAACTCTGGTACCATAGATCTTATTCATTTAATATCTTGACTAATAATTGTAATACTGTGAAGAAGATTCAGACATTTTTTTTATTACCACATGTTTTTCAGAATCTTTCTGCAGCTGGATTTACACAATATTGAATGGTTACATGATGTCGAGTTTTGGACGATGTCTAAACAATAAATAATGCACCTTTGATATAAACATATATGTTTTAGGTTCAATTATCTGTACTCGAATAATGTCCACGAATCATTTGCGTCATGCTAGATATAAACATATGTTTTGGGTTAAATAATATCTATTCGAATACTGTCCACGATTATGTATAATGATTCGTCGATACCTGATCTTCCCCCCAGCATTCCCAAAATGAAACTGTCCGAATATGGGCATCTATTATTTGGGGAGGGTAGGGGATGGGGGGGGGGGCGGGGCAATCGTGAGAGTGTCCTCAAAATACAATAGTGTTGTTTTTTTTTCTGAAATTTGATTTCATCGCTGTTAACTTCGTGGAACTCAATTTGAATTATCTGCTTAAAATACAAATCTATATTTCGTTTCGTTTTTTATACACTACACGAAGATCTGACCCCTTGTAGTGGGAGGTCACGTCAGAGGTTATACGCACGGCTTTTGACCCTATGACGTCAGACACATATTAATCAATCACCCTTGCCGTTTCTAGTGGTTCACCCACAGTTCCGTACGTGACAACCTTTTTATTACACTAACCCTTAACTACAACCAAAACGCCGGTAATATAACAACTCTTCCAGATCCAAATGTAGTAAAGCCAAGTAAAACGAAATTTTAAACTATAAAAAAACAAAACGAAATAATTAGATTGGTATTTTATAATGTTTACCTTTCTCACCTGTCTCAGTACTTGGCCCTGTACACGAGTCTCGGGTGGGGGTATCACCAAACACCAGTTTTGCCAGGCTATCACAGGGGGGGATATTTTTGTCTTCCGTGACCTATTACGGACTTTCTTTAAGTAATACTGAAGAATCTTAGTTTCGGGGGAGCGGGGCGAATTGTTAGCACGTGTGTGCTATATTTTAAGGTCTGTTATTCAGTCAACTGGTTCGGTTCTCCGATTGTCCGTGACAAGGAGTAGGATCGCCTGTCCAACCTTGAAGGTTTTCTCCTGGTCCCACGGTTTCCTCTCACTGCCAAAAAACGCCTACGTGCAAGCGAATCATTGAAATAAAAAATAAAATTGAACCATTTGCTGGTCCCGAAATGACCTGTTTTGTTCCCAGTAGACGTTAAACTCTCTCTCTCTCTCTGTCTCTCTCTCTCTCTCTCTCACTCACACTCCCTCTCTTTCTGTTTCAGATAATTATTTACAAAGAATATTGCTACCGCAATGATCAACAGCTAAATATGTTGAGAGAAGTTTGGAAATTTGTAATTCCTCCAAATGTATGCTACATTCTGGCTATAATACGCGCACTAATAGAACGGTGTCGCCTCTCTCACGGATGATTAAAGGGCAATGTCTGTTTCTACAAATTGTGGGCTTATGAAAATTCATAGAACACCTCTTCATAAGACAGCCCTATTTATGCTAGAAGAAACATGTCTTTAATAATAAACATACGCCTAAACGTACTAAAACCTTTAAGGACCCAAATAGTAGGCTATTATCCACAGTCTTCGACATTTCAAACACGACTTATTGGCCAATTTAAATCAACATCGATGTTGTTATCTGACCATGACAAGAAGGGCTTCTGATATCCTGTATTTAAGATAAAATTAAAATTTTAAAAATTCGAGCGCTAATTGTATGAAACAAATCGGCGAATGTGGCTTAACATTTCCCATGTTGGACAATGCTACCTGTGTAGAGTGAAATAACCAGACGCCAAAGACTGTCTATTCAATTTAGAATCTTTGCGCATTTTGCCGAACAAAACTGATAGTAAAACAGAAACGAATGAATGCAAATCAGTTTATAAACATTGATATTTCATTATTATATGCGATGCGACAAATTTGTGTCCATTTCTTGATACCAAAGAATATCGATGTAGATCCTTTAAAAGAAAAATTAAAATTGTGCTATCAAAACTAAATTACATTGTTCAGGAGTCGCCGTGTAATAAATGTAACCACGTATTTTTTGTGGGATTTTATTTTATTACAGTATACATGTCCTTGTTTGGTTGTAATAGGGATGCAAAACTGGAGGAGGTGAAATTTAAATAATGATTATGGCACCGCATCGACGTAATATTATCTGTAGATATAAAAAAAACTCAATAAGACATTATTAAAAATGATTAAGTAAATTATACGTATCATTTAGGTTGATGTCTTGCGTACTAAGATATAATTTGAAGAAATTTACTTCAAGCCTTTTATTGGGTTTCCGATCTTTGTCATAATAATCTTCAACTTCTAAGAATAATCAATAAATTGTCAAAACGCATTCTGTACTCGTCATGAAGTAATCAATTAGAGAGCATAAAAGTGAGCGAAAACCGCTAAAAGCTGAATTTATCTTTAAAACTGCAATAAAAAAATATTATTCACGTACGTAATACATGTATTTACCGAGAGATTGAAACACGTAACTGGTGACGAAGATATCGTTCGTATATAAAATACGCAGAATAGACCTATTAATTACGGAAGGCAATCTACCGCCTCGCTGCATCATGCGTCCGCGTTAAATGCGTGTGAAGGCGAAGCCAAAAGTCAGCGGCGTCACTATGAGTTAGCATCACGAAAGAAAGACACACTCGGAAGAGAATGGCAAGACGGGGAGAGGTGAGTTCACTTTGTCCCCGGTTTATATCTGCCATGCGCATATTCGAATGCACATGTCAGATACAGACCGGAAGGCGAAGTGAAATCTCTTCGCACCTTCTTGCCCCAGCCTTCCGTTTATAGTCACATATTGAATCGAAAGCAGGAAGTCTCGGTCCGTAGCATCTATAGTCTTAGAAGTGACTCACAACTTCTTGGCTTCGCACTGATTATTTCATGCATTCGCACTTATAGTTAATTCTATGGTGCTCTATATCCATAACCAGATACATGGTTAGAACTCGTGCAATGGATGTAAAGAGGGGTCGAATTTCAATACCCTCAAATTGATGAAATCCTGTTTATAATTAAAATTTAAATGTTGCATTGGACATATCAACTCTGCCCATGTTACGACCGTGAAATACAGGTTTTATTTTGAAAACGTAATCAATTGTATTCTGTAATTCATTCGGGTTTGGAAATCAGAATGCAGGCCCGGATCCAGGATTTTCTCGAGGGGGGAGGGGGCAAGCATTAGAGCAAAGGGTAATAATCAGGTTTGGAGTAGTTCCCAGTGGAGACAATGCGAAAATCCTGTTTATATTATCTATTAAAGAGCAGATATGTTAACAACAACAGTAAAAGAGCAAACGAAAATAAAAATCAACTATGTCACACTGGGCCCCCTGCTCCCCCCCCCCCCCCGGATCCGCGGCTGGAATGTATTATTAATCGAATTATCTACGCATCAAGATTACCAGCGTCAGTTGCATGAATTTATAGTGGTGTTGGTCCCATAGCTCTTCTGATCTGAGAACCCTTCTAATCAAACGGAAACATTATGTCTAATTAAACCTTATATATTGTAACAGTCATGAATTTAGACGTCGACGTGTTATTCTGTTGTACTTTTTGAAAGCAGTGTTGAGAAGACGAAACTGAAGAATAGCTATAATTAACAAGGAGTTTGTCTGGAGCTCACATCATTTTTCAGTGAGTAAACATCGTTAATCATCTTATTATACAGTATAAATCTTCTAAATTACAACCTTATACAATCTGTCCACGTGATGTTTAATACGATTAGTACCAGGCTAGACAATTTAAACATCTCTTTAGCCTTCATTATAGTTTATACAACTCACAATTGATTAAACCATACTTAATTACTATCCAAATCTTCTCCTTTTATGTCTCAATGTTGGTATCAATCGATGCACGGATAAGACGACATTTAAACGGAATACGGCATAAAACTGCAGGATTTAAAGGCACACGTGAAAAATGTATAAGAAGCTGTAAATGGTCTAATACATTAAAGGCGCTAAACCTAGAAATTGACACCAATGGGTCGCAACTCGCAACGCATATAATAATGTAATATACAAGTATATTATCTGATGTACATTTAATCGTTTCCGTTTTTACTGTTATTCAGTTATGTTAGGCGAAACACAAAAGAAGTTTCAATCCAATGACAATCTTTAGCGTCTGGTTATTCCATTCTACACAGAGAGTATTTATTGTTCATGCTCTCCAGATAAGAATATAGGGTCACTGTTTAACATGACTCGTGTAATATGTCTAGCTTCGTTCTTCAAGTCCCTTGCTACAAATGACCCTAAAACGCATTGTGGTACACGATTCGTATACCAAAGGTAAAATCTTTGTTTTGTCTTAAATATTGGATATCAGAAGCCCATTTTCCTGGTACGACCACAACATCAATTTTGACGGATAAATAATTAGTGTATCAATGTCGAAGACTTTGGGTGATATTGAGTTAGAGACTTGGCTTCTTTGAACTCTTCGATAATACTACCATTGTATTTTTTTAAAAATGCAATAATACAATATAATAAGACGCTTGGTATCCTGCAAAAATATGTAGCTCGGAAGCGGTATTACATTTTGTGTAAGACATAAAATATTCTACAATAGCAAGCAACAAATGTGTAAAATATTTTATGAGTTGTAAATGTCACAATACATTTAGTCCCAGACAATGTTTCCATTTTGCCAAAAAAAATAAATAAATAAATAAAAGATAAATGTAATGTAATAATGCATTCATAAATTGCTCGAATCAAAGGGCATGGCTATGGATTCTGCTAAATATTTTATCCTTTGATAAATGTAAACTGTATCAAGTTCTAATACCGATAATGATAAAGACAAATATGTCTAATGACAAAGCGAAATGTAAAAAGTCACACTTAAGTCTCTAACTGAATATCATCCAAAATCTTCAACATTAAAAAAACAAATTAGTAGTCGATTTAAATCAAAATTGATGACGTGATCTTACCGGAAAACGATGGGCTTCTGATATCCAATATTAAAGACAAAATAAATATTTTACAACTGGTACACGAATCGTGTATCATAATGCGTTTCAGCCCCAGTTCTAGCAAGAGACCCGAGAAACGAGGCTAGAAACATTGCACCAAATCAAATGGCGCATGTAGACTGGAATAACTAGACGCTAAAAAATTTGCATTCGATTTACACTGCTGTGTTATGTCGCCGAACATAAATGATTTTAAATTAAGAGTAAAAACGGAAATCATTGAATGTAAATCAATTTATCTACATGCATATTAGAGTATTATCGTTGCGACCGACTTGTGTCAATTTTTAGGTCCCAAATGTTAGCGATTTATTTGTTTTATTGTAGCGACTGGTTATTTTACTTATGTGATAGAACGGGCTAAACACATTCCCGATGTAATTTTAGCACCAAGAACATTGTATAACAAAGTCAAAGATTTGGAGAAACTGGAAGTGACGCAAACAAAACGGAAAACAAGAGTGCGATAACCGATACACGGTCGATTTTCAGCTCACTGATAATTCCTTTGAAGAAGGAGGGTTTTTATATAAAACCGAGATGATATCTATTCAAAACTAACCATTCATTAACAGAATTAACTGTACCGAGATAACACTAAGCGAGAAAAATAGAGAAATCCTGTGAATCCCTTTGTTTTTATTCATTTTCTACTTAGAAGATAAACACTTCCTGTTTCGCATTTAGAGGGGTGTTATTGTCCAATAGACATGTCATGAGATCATTAGGACCCAAGACGCTATCGACTTTGTAACATGCTTTTTTAGGATTTTAAAAATAATTAACTAAAACAGAGGGGTGTTATCGTCCAATAGGCAGTGTCTATTTGACCAATCAAAACGCAAGATTTACCCTTAAGCATGTTACAATTACATATTTTAAGGTATACTTACAGGCTACATCGCATAGATTATAAATAGCAATTCTGCGTGCGCCTGCAATGAACGCAATATTTATTCCTTTTCCATCATCAACAAAAATAATTGCAAGCTTTTTACCCGTCCAGATTGAATTTTAGACCAGATTGTAATTTTTTTTTATTTCGTGGGTGTTTTTTTTAACAGAAATTTGAGTATGCTTGGTGGGTAGTAGCTCCGGCGTCTGGACACTTGATCTATCCAAAAAACCTCAACAATATAGGACCAATCTAGCTAGCAGAAAATTATACAGCAGTCCAAAAGACCCATTTTTGCCACATACGACAGAAAATTCATGAGAAATTTCGTGTGTCACCTTTATCGGATTGTGTTGCTGTAGACTGCTACTTTAGCGTGTTGTTCATGTTCTCGACATTTTCCCGCCAGAAGTAACCACATCACACGCTTCAATGCCATTTATTATCCAGAAAGTTGTTTAAATTATTTTTACGTCTAATACTGGACATTAACAAGTATAATCTAGTTATTTCAAACGTATAAACAGTTTATATTCTTCGTATTTGTGCCATATTGCTAGAATGTTCTGCATAGTCGTCTTTCTCGTATTATTTTTATTTGTTACTGGCTGATATTCTTATTGGTTGCTGGGCTTGAAATTGTAGTCTACTAATTTGTAATGAGTTTGTTCCGAAAACGTGTATAGTTAGGTGGCTTTTTCGTTGCATATTGCAAGCTGTGCTGAGCGATGCTACTGCAAATGACAAATGAGATGTGGTGGTGCGCAGATTTTTAAATGTCTTGGATGAATGATAAGCTTACGTTATGGTGTCAAAAACAGTTTTAGACGTTCGACACATTGCATGTTACTTTTTACACCTAACTATCATTCTTGATTTGACTTATATTCCGTGAATGACATTTAGGACATAATTAAATATAACACTAGTGTAATATACGATAGCAATTGTCATTCACCAATAATGTTGTATTGGATCATTATCAATATAAGGACATTTTACATTTAAAGGGGTATTATGAAAGATTAGACAAATAGCTGTTAGGGTCTCACTATAACAGTTAAAACTAGATAATGTAAAGGGAATGTACTGAAAATGTCTGTCAAATAGATCCACCCTGAACCGGATGTTAGCTTTTGAATTTTAGGCCTAGCCGCGATCATCATTAATAAAGTCGGTACGATAAAAACCGTCTCGGTTATCTATTTTTGGATTGAATCACCAGTAATTGTATTCCTTGGAATTCTGACCTGTATATTACTAGGATTGCTGGAATGACCTCAGTTCAAAACCCTTTAGAAGGCCGGCCATTTGAGTCCAAAACCATCAAAAGGTGTCACAACGTAAATTTCTTGAGAATGGAATATATTGTCATCGATTATGAAATTCATAATCTAAAAACGGCACAATTGTGTAATAGTACCTGTACAATTATCCAAAATAAAGATTAAATTAGATATTTCTATTCCTGTTTCATAAACCAGAGCTAGTTTTATTTATTGTATATATAAAAACATTATTTTAATTCTGAACTGAAACATGAATGTAGATTGAGTGCACAACTTATTTTCTTTATATTCACCCGTTAAAAGTTTTTCTATGTAAAATAAGAAGTTTTGTTTTAACATGTCGCATGCTTTTTTATAAATTGATTTTTTCAAATGAATGTAGATTTATTGCAAGATTTATATACATGGACGAACAACGTACTCAGTTACCACCCGACCCCTCTGTTCATATGCCTTTGAGCAATACTTGATTGCGGGTGCTGTGTTTGAAATCTTAATTTAATAAATTGTTTAATTTATTGTGGCGTGTATAATGATCCGTCCTCTTTTGGCCATTAGGCAATTTGATTTTTTTTTTCAGATCACTGTACATGTATTCAGATAAAAAAAATTCACTTAACCTCTATTTTTAAAATTTGGCTTGTTATATCAATCAGTGTGGCTATTTCCGTTGTTAATTTCGAAGCTTGAATATAAAACGTTAATTGTCGTATTACGTATACATATGTATCTTCAATTGTTCTCTTCATGGTCCTATTTCATTTTTTAAAGTTCAAAGTTTCATTTAACTTATCTTCACTACACAACGACCTGGAAGAATTGTTATATTACCGGTGTTTTAGTTGAAGTGACGGATTAGCCAATGAAACTGTCTGTTACGGCGACTTCTTAGCGTGCCATGAACGGAACTTTGGGTAAACCACTAGAAACGTCAACGCTGATTGATTAATCAATGTCTGGCGCTATTGGGTCAAAATCGGCTCCAGCGACCCCTGACACGACCTTCGAGTTGCATGTAGTTTGGGCCATCGAAGTATAAAAAACGAAATGAGATTTGTATTTTAATCAGTTGATTGGGTCCATACGTACAACTGGGAGAGAAGAGAGAGAGAGAGAGAGAGAGAGAGATGGGGTTTAACGTCCACTCGATACAAACTAGGTCATTTCCGGACTAACCTATGGTTTAATTTTGTTTCAGTAATTCGCTTGCGCGTAGGAGTCTTGGGCAGTGGGAGGAACCCAGGGGTTGGACAGACGACCGTACTCCTTGCCACGTACAACCGGGGATTCGAAACCACGCCAGTTGATACAGCGTGCGCACGCTAACCATTCGGCTATCCAACCCACCGTAAGGAAATGAAGTAACAATAATTGTACAGTCATCCTCTGCAATTCCAGCACTATCATTTTCCGCCCCCATGTCATTATTGCAGCCACCAAAATATGTTTATTTCATTGATGCCTACGAACAATTGCTAGCTTGTTTTTTTGCCGCGAGGGAAAAGCATCCCATTGACTTATTTCTTGTATCTAAACCCGTCTCAAATTGTACGTTTGTGTTTTAATTTGTTTTTCTTTGATTTTCCGAAACACAAAATTATTGTTTTACTTTCTTGCTTCGTTTATTTGAGAGAGGGAGAGAGAGAGAGAGAGAGGGAGAGAGAGAGAGAGAGTCGGCCATTTTGGTCTTTAGCAGTTGGAGGAAACCGGAGGACACGGAGAAAAAACAACGAGCTTGGACAGGAGACCCTACTCCTCGTCACGTCCACGTACAAGCGGGAAATCAAAACCACGCCATTTGACCCAGTGACAGACCTTTTCCAATGCACAAGCGTTAACGATTAAGACCCCCACCTCTGCTGTTTATGTAAGACATTACCATGCTTACGTTAAATCTTTTTTCCGCGATTACTATATTTATGAATGATTATAAATCACCAAGAATAGTAATGCGCACAGTTATCAATGCGCAGTTATGAATTGATGACGATAAACAATGACTTTGTGACATCCCAGGACGTCTTGAACAAAGTGATATATATAAATATATATATTTAATAGACATAAGTATACTTTATGTTAGAAACACGTGTATACGGGTTCTTTAAGAGACCGGTACTCCAAAAGGAAATTAAAAAGGTTGTTTATTGGCCTAGCAATCGGTGTACTTGACTGTTATATTTCTTGTGTTATACAAGTAATCTGTATGTTGTTCAAAGGATGTCTTTACATCCTGAATAAAATGTCAAGGCGGTGAAGACCCGCAAGAATTTTATTGTTGCCTAACTCGTTTTTATTTTTAACATAATATCGACAACAACCGAATCGAAAAACAGTCTGACACTGCTGACAGGAGCGTGTAGAAAACAAATTACCAATAATAATGGTACAGTTATAGGACCATTGGTGTTTAACCGGCATTTACGTCTCCGCCGCTATACGATTAATTTACAATAATATGCTGATATAGTAGTTATAGGGCAAATCAAGCGATAACAATTTCCACATCTAAATGGACACGTGTTTAGCAGTAAAGAAAAACATTCCTGCAATAAAGTTCAGAAATCAGCGTTAGTTTTATGTCAAAATATTTTTCTAATTAAAGAATAAAAACCAGCGGGCATTTTATTGATGTAAAACATATTGGAATTCGTGTGAAAAGAGAAAATACGCTTTTAGGCATCTGTAATACCAAGAACATTCAATCTATCGCACAGCAATCTGGTGTCGGATGCTGTACTAATTTATTTCACTGTTTGGTGTCTGTGCACTTAAAGGAGCGGAGTCGCTAACTCAATATTTCCATAATATCCGAAATTAAAAACACGAATTATAATTCAATATTGATCCGTTTCAATCAATATTGATGTTATCGTGCCGTGAAACATATATAGGATACTAATATCCAAAGTTTAAGACACAATTAACTTTGTATAACGAGTACACGAGAGTGTAAACTGTGGTTTCATGATCTATTTTATAATGAACAAATAAAAATATACCCTACAACACAATATAGAATTGTACATAAATCACTTTACATATATTTATATAACATTAATAATGTGCTTTTAGAACCATTTTTGTCTATTTCAAAGTTCCACAAATGGAGCCATACTCCCTTTAAGAAGAGAATGCTGGGAGGCATTAAATTACTCAATGGGAATAAAGTTAGTGGAGCTTCCAAAATCCATGATGCTCACACAAGCATACATTCTTCGATCAAACATTAAATGTCTTTCCAGAAGATAGCTAGGGTTCTAGAATAAGCCTATCTTGGGTAAGTAGCGTCAATGACGTCCATTTAAAGCTTCTTGATCTCGGCCTATAGTCGGCCCGCACATCGGGTGTGGTGGTGTTTACCGATTTGAGGTCTATGAAGGATTATTACCCTTTTTCGTGTATTTATCCCCCAGCAAAAACTTCAGCTACATGTAACATGTTTAAGTCAAATATTGTATGTAACTACACGTATTACTTAATATCTGACCTTTCTCGCGTCCCCGGTAGCTTTTTATGATAGTTGCCGGTTGAAGGGGTATCAGAAACTTTAGGTGCGTCTTTACCTGATTAACCAGATCCACAGCCCTTATCCTTTACACTATTTCCTAATATGGACAGAGAGACAAAAAATTAGAGCGGCTACTGTTGGGACACCAGGACCCTGATTCACGAAATCTTAACTAAAGATCAAATCCAAATTTTAGTAGATACTTCAATTTTGATTGGCTAAGCACTAAAATCAATCTAATATTATCCAATCAAATAACTAAAATTTGGATTTTATCTTAGTTAAAACTTCGTGAATAATCCCCCAGTGTTCTAAGAATTCTCTCAGCGTGGTAGGCCAGATTACCAGACTACGACGTCATTGAGCTATTTAATAAAGTCTTATGCCTAATTCAGGCAGACCAACCCTATGCTTTAAGGGAACTGCCCGTAACAATTACACTATTCTATCAATGTCGACGCTGATACACTAATCAGAACATGTACTAAAAGACCTTGATATTAACATAGTATTACATATCTGTAAAGAACAATCTAAATTAGCAAATTCATTCAAGTTGTTAGCATTTACGTGCCCTGTGACCCATTTTCCCATGATCTAAATTTAAAATCTTCTGGGGAATCTTTTCTTATTATACCGAGAAAGAGATCGAATCTTAAACACAACACACTGACCTTTAACTGATTCATTAAAATGAGTTTATACTGGAAGTGAGTGGTGGTTTTGTGGAGCCACGGTGGTGAAGCACTGGCTCACGAACCACGAAATCCTGGTTTCGATCGCAATGTTGAACAGGATAGTTCCTCAGGATTTCCAACCTGATTTCCCCGATGGTGTTGTCAGGGACATCTTCTCAGAGGGTAGGGTGGTAAGGAAAAAAGTCTAGGAGTGTGTGGTGGCAATGAAAATGAGCTTCTTGTCAAAGGGCTGGCAATTAAAAGAGGTGTCTTGTCGGAGGCTGGAGGTGGCAAAGAAAAGCTGCGTCTGGTAAGAGGGTAGGGTGGCCAGCAAAGCGGACGTCTTGTTGCAGGATGAGGTGGCAAGGAAAAGAGGCGCCCGGTGTACACATTGGCGTACAAGCAAAATGAGCCTTGGCAGTTAAAATGCGATGTCCGGTTTAAATGGCGCGTGTAGGTCTCCGTTAGCCACACTGGTGCAGACAAGTAAAATGTTAAACCCCAATGTTGCTGTTTATAATATGTTCAATGCACGTTAGAATATGCAACAAACCTTTTTTCCGATTGGAGCCACTATGACTAAGCTTTCTTGTCGTTCCGATCTCTTGATAGTTGGAAATATAAGAGTAAGCCTTAGCGCCACTGTCCGGACTAAATTTCGCTCACTGCACAATGTTTGGTCATTTTCATTAGTCCAGTCGGGAGTTAAACCCCATTTCATTTATAGTGATTTAGATTTGTGAACATCCGCCACGTGGCATTTCTGGAATGTGGTTCAAAAGTGCACAAGTTCGTTTATCAACCTTTGAGTTTTTTTCCCATTGGAGTAATTTGTTTCTGTCTTTCAAAGTGAAAGAAAACCATTATAAATCGGCCTTTTATCAATGGACTTTTCTGGTAAAAAAATAAATGATTCAGGAATATGTAGACTCACTTTGGTATGTATCAAATTTGAATTATTAGATTTATTTTACAACCCTAAGAAATATCAAAACCAGGAAAACATGTTGTGCGTTATGTCAACAAACTACTTGAAGCCTTGACTATAGTATATGGAAATTTGGCATGTGTAGATAAAAATACAAGATATTAATATATTTTCTGTCTAAAACCTCACGAAAAAGATTGTTAGCAATTGCAGTCAAAGAATTAATAGGTCTTTGACATACAGAGTATATTGTCTATTACGACATTGATAAAGTTGACAAAGAAACGATTTATTATCAAGACAATCAGAAATTAATAACATAAACGACATTTTACCTTACCTAGATTCAAAAGATTGTGAAATAAGCTTCATTGAATTTACCTAACTAGAAGTAGGACTTTGGATGGTTAACTAATTCTGGTTTACAACTAGGGAAGTAAGGTCATAAGAACTATGGAATACGCGGTGGTAGCATAGTTATTGCCTAATTCTAGTGATTAGTTGCGTAATTATAGAGGACAGTTTTTGAAGAAATGATGGACACCGTTGTTGTATAAGATGTTGCAAGGAATCCACCACGTTTCTTCAGATGATTAACGGATGCCTTGATTGGTTAATGTGTTTTATTTAATCTTCTTTTAAACGGTTCTTTATTGTGAAACTAAGGGTATTATTTCGTCAATATGTATATTGATCAAATAATATGCTGTGCTGTTCTTTGTAACACGGCTAGCTTACAAATGAAGTTTGAAAGACAAGTCGGGCTGTTATTAGTTTAGCGAAATAAAAATGAGTACAGATTAGACTGCTTTAGAAAAGAAATAAGTAACCACCTCAAGATTTAACTTTTTAAAATGGCACAAACCACAATCCATTCAATACAAATAGACAATAATACACACTACCATTATTATTATTATTACATCATATTTATAGTGAACTATTTTATATAACATGTTCAGGGACACTTTACACAGTGACAATGTAATCATAAATAAACAACAAGATTGTATACAATCTAATAGTAAGTGCTGAAGGACCACACCACGCAGTATTTTAATACACAATACACAATGCTTAGAAATCACAAACAAACGAACATATCGTGCCATTTGCAAATAAAATTGCAATATGCCTTTCCCGAATGAAGAATCTTGACAAATTTTATAAGACAATACGATAGAGATTTCTAGCCGATAACAAACAGTTGTTGAGCCAGTAACTGGGCCCCCAACATTTCTTTTTGATGGTCGTGATCTTCGAACAAATCATAAGTTTCGGTCATTTCAAGTACGATCGAGACGACACTTGACATGCTTGTTCGTTGAACAATTGCGCACCAGTTCTAAGACATTGTACGATCGGCCCCTATTCCATAGTCCTTATTATGACGTTCTTGGATTTACATAACCGTCAAATTGAGAACGTGCCCTTATTCTGTCTTGGGGATGTGTCTTGGGTTATTTGTCACTAGTTCTCACAATGTTACCTAATAATAAAAAGAGATTGTAAACACATAATGTCTTTAATGTCTTCAAGAGATAATAATGATGATCATAATACAATATATAGTAATTATGCAATTATGAAAATATTCAATTATGAAAACATGTAATTATGAAAATATGCAATTATGAAAACATGTAATTTCAACAGAGATCTTCCAACGCTGACCATTTACGACCATCGAAGAGATACATAATACAAAATCATCGACTGGAAAGCATATCAAGACTACCACGGAAATATGTATACTTTTGAACAAAAACATTACACCTTTGAGATATTTCAATTTAAATATTTTGACCATCTGTAAATTTTAACTTGATTAATGTATTTGAGCTTATCAGTAAATATTAGTCTATAACATAACAGACGGGGCGGATCCAGGAATTTCGGCTCGAGTTATTTTGTCAGGTTTCTGTTAAGGAAATTTGACAGTTGGCAATGCATGATGTCATCATCGTCTCCAAATTATGTAGGCATACCTACACACTGAGAAATCCTGCACCCCCGTGTGATTTCATTTTCTATATTGAATTAATAGCATTGTGATATCACTAATATTATGTCTATATTATTATCTCGGGGCTGGAATGCCCACCCCATCCCTACATCGGATGATAATGCACGCGACTGTTACACTTTTCTGAAAAGAAATAATTGTTTTACATTTTTTTATGTATAGCAGATGTGTTGGGATGTCCATAATAAAAATGAGTTTGCTTGTTCGGTAGGTGTATTCCATGAACACATGCTGATAATGTCCCGGAATTGTGGTATCTGTATAATATTCGTTGGTTATATGTTTAAATTTGACTATTATTCTTGTTGTTGTGCTTCGATGTTGTGGATAGTGGAGAGTCCAAATAGGAGTTATTTACAATATATGATTTATACCAAACTTTTAAATTTACAAAATGTTAAGCGGTTTGACCATCAATAAATTAATATGACCGATTCTACCAGCGTGCAGTTTGGTTATCAAGGCATCAGTGTTCAGTTCAGTATGGAAGCACCAAAAGTCCCCCGAGACTTTTTATACTTACGTTCGATATTCTGATTAAAAATTAAAATTAAAATATATTATATGGTTCCTAATATAAAATGTTGTTGTGTTCTTAAGTGTTTTCACCGTTACATAGATGACGCACATAATATTTTATTAATTCGCTAAATTTAAATCCTACGATAACAAACTGTTCAATTTAAACCACTAAGAAGAGGAAAACATTTCATTCAGATGTTGTTTTTCAATGAATCCTATTTTATTTATGGAATTTCAGTTAAGAAAACAAAATTGTTTTCGATGGAGATTTTGAATGCTAACGAGATGTTTGACAATCAATAAATACTACGTGAAGATATAATGTCGGCACAATATGTACATCTAGAATATTGATTGGATACTTGGCAACATATCCCTTTCTCTTAGTATATAATACATTGTGTTTGATTAACCGTCTTGCGTCTACAATATCACCCTTGGTGGACGTCGACGTTAAGCTCCAGAAACCGAACAAACGATTACCCGTCACTGGCATCATCTTCATTTGTATAATAAGTATCTTTATTGTCCATTGATTTATATACTAATTTTGTGCATTACTATGTTTAGAGAGTCATCATCTTCATCTTTCATGATAACAATTTGTGACATTGTGGTGGAGAAAGCTCAAATGTATATTTCTTACTTTATCTATTATATAATAAACTCCATTGCTCTTTAGTTGCCACCAATTTATCGGAGGAATTTTTATTTCGCAACCTTTCATCAGGGCATTTTCATACTTTGAATTCAATTGAGAGATTATTACATTTTTTTTTCTTCTCGTAAAATTGAATTTTAAATATTTATTTAGAATCAATAAATATATAGACGAAAAAAGCTGAAATAATGAATGACAACCCAATTCTTGTAAAAAATCATGTGAGATGCAATATAACTGAATTTTTAAACTACCGGACAAAAGGAAATTTACACTGCGTGTACATGATTGTCTGGAGCAAAAATGGCAATATTACCAATAGTTTACTGTGATAAACCATGGTTAAAGATCATTGAGGCATAGATAAATAAGTACACATACATGAGTCAATGCTGAGCCTGGAATAATCCCTAATGTACAATCTGATAATTTGACAAGGCAAGAGATGAACAAGGTGTGTGGTCGCCTGAAACCTCGGCAGAACCCGGTAACATACATCTAACCCCGGTTGTATGGCGCTAAGTGATGTCGCTACACCCATACAGTTGTGTTATGGCAGCCGGAAACTTGCCGCTTTTAGAAAGAAGTTCTCAAAATGGCGTTATTCGAAGTGTGTGTCGAGTTTTCTTTGCAAAGTTGTCCTTTGTTTTAAAAAATCGGATAAACCTGAAAGAAAATCAGTTTCAGGCATCGGAAGTAAATAACAAACAATATACAGTTTCTTCAAGAGCGCTGCCATTTTTTAATCCGTGAACTTGAAAGTAATTCTTATGGTGGAATTCGTCATACAGCTGGGGTTAGATGTAGGGTACTGAAGTCTGCTGAGGATTGCCGAATGTGTCCGCCGTGGGTATCGATACATGACATGTCACGTGGATGACGTCAGTCGCGTTATGAAGTCGTTGGGAACCCCTTGCCAGGCGCGGATCCAGAGGGGGGGGGGGGTTGCTCAGCTACATAAAAAAAAATAATGCCTTGCATCAATGAAATTACATCACAAAGTATAAATATGATTTCTCTGTTTAAAAAGCTCAATTTGTATGTATGCCTATGTAATTTAGAGACGATGATGGCAGATTTCCGTAACAGAAACCTGGCAAACCTGGATCTGCCCCTGCTTGTCATTCTTGCAATAAAGCTTTCTCAAGCTTATGTTGGTTTGTAGGGGGGGTGCCCGTTGCTTCAGTTTGCCGATCAAGATGATCCCCGGGGTGCTTTACTTGGTTCATGCCAGAGGTTGCGGAACATCATTTCTGTATCTTTGGCCTGACAGGTGTCCAAGAATGATAAAAAGGCTTGTTTACTGTTGGTCACAAATCCGTACCCATATCATAACGCCACCTCCACCGCAGGGATGAACATGTCGAGTGTAGTTAGGTGCCAGTCCCTCCCATCCACGGAGAAAAACACGAACCCGGCCATCATTTCTTAAGAGGTTGGAGCTACTTTCATCTGTGAAGACGACACGTTGCTAATCACACCGCGCCATGGACGCACAGTTCTTGCTCATTGTAACGTGCGCTGGTGGTATTGGGGCTCAAGATCATTTCTCGAAATGATCGGTAGACTCTAGTCTTATACAGTGTGCTGATTTGTTACCCTAAAGATATCCGTGGACTTGAGGGAATAAGTAGCAATGAAACTGCAAGAATATCGATGACATGGATACTACTTAGCCATCTTTAAAGTCATTAATTTGTGAACTTGTCATTAGTTGTTCACTAGATCAGAATGGAAAACAATGTTAAAACGGTTCTGTCCTTTTCGTTTTCGCTATAGTAAGCCTGGAACGTTGTAATGGACAGAACCCTCAGTGTTTAAAGCCCCAATAACACTCTTGTTGTAACTGAATAATATGTCTCAATCTTCATTCTGGTCAACAAATCGTATTATTTTAGAATATTGCAATTAAATGATGATATCAATTTCATCTTAACACACCTATTTCAAAAAATTGGAAAAATTCAACCAATTGATTTGAAAAGTCTAACGTAAACCTTTTCAAATGTGACTTGGATTTTAAAATATTTTCGAACCCTCTGGACAAGTAAAATAGGTTGTAATGGATAATTTACACAACAGGTAGGACACTTAAACACCTAGTAATTAGAATAAGGGTATTATTTATTTTCTGGAGCTACCAAGCCAGCAAGAATGTTATTGTCCCTTTAATATTAGGATTATGTTAGACTCAGATAAAAAAAACCTGAATATTATTACTAGGATAGTTCAAAATAGATAATGAAAAATGAATCTATTGAAAATTTAAATCTAAAAAAGTTGCCAAATCGATACAAGGTAAAGAGGACAGGGGTCGATATAGAAGTATTTCATACTTTCGTCACACTTATATACAGTATCTTCTTCATTGGGTTTTTTTGTTTTAAAACAACTACTATTTCTATGCGCTAACAACACAATAAATGTTTTTCTTTAGATGTAAGTTTACTTTTACCTCATTAAATACAGTGTTGATGAACTATTTTCAGTGGTTTTTGAAAAACCATCAATTAATATTTCTAGAAATTTCCGCACAAGTGTATGTAAAAAAAAAGTCCTCTAATCGTGTAAAGAAATCAATGATATGAGTAATGTATTCTTCTCTCGGGGACATAAAATAAATTGTAAATGTTTGATTTTGTATTCATTCATGGATTTGGTAGACAGTTCAAAGCCCTATAAACAATTTAATAAGGAACTTGATAAACTAATGATCATAGAAAGGTTGTAGTATGTGACGTGGCTTGTAGTGGCATCGATTTAACAACTATAGTGTTAAGCATATCGATACTAATTAAGCTTTGATGCGTGGGTGGTGGGAGTGATAGGAAATCTCAACTTTATTTCTGACGTGAGCTTCCAGCAGCAACAAATGGTCTCATCATGGAATGATAGCAGACAATAAGACTTCAAATTAAGGTAAGGGGAACATGTCAGTCACTAGGGCGGTCTCTTTTTGATGCTTTAGATCATATAATAAATATTTTATGCATGTCTGAAAAAGGAACTATATATAAAGGATAGTTTCTATCGGGATAATAAGTTTACTGATTTGAACTTCAACGATCCAAGTAAGTTGGTTATACCTTTTCTTGGTGTCAAGTACATGTAAGTCTTATATTTTAATGTTTTAGATTATACTTTAGGTAGGTGTCAGTTTCTGACTTATTCTGTATTAAGCATCACGGAGTGAGGATTACATTTAGCTGTTGAGACAATTTTACCGACAGTGTCTGAAACCGCTGAGATTTTTTTTTTGCAGCTGGTCTCCACTTTTGAGTAAGACCTACATATTAAATAACCGAAGTCAATAGGGTGTATATTGACGGCAGTAAGTGGATAGGGGTGGGGTAAATTTTATCCGGAATTTTTATTTCATAAATGTCGATGGTTATATTTCAAGTAGTAAGCGTCTGCCTGGAAATGGTGTCCTTAGTGAGCAAGTCTTTGGAAATTAAATTTAATATTTTTAAGCATCACCATAACCTCGATCGACTAGGGTGGTGTTTTGTTAAGTTATCTAAATATATATTAATTTAGGAATAATAGTTTAAGATTCTAAGTAAGAACACTTTCGATGGGTGGTATTTAAGTACGGAATATTCTACTCTCTGCACCTGGATAAGGAGTGCTGTCTTGTGGGAAGTCATATTGGCTCCGGGTTTTGCCATGGGCAAATGCGAGACGGGTGTTGTCTTGTGGGAAGGTTAAGCTAGCCTTGAGGTTAGCTTTAATACGAAAGTTGAATAATCTCAAATGCGTCGCATTTCAAACTCGTATAATTTCCTACAGGAGTCGTTACAGATAACAAAGTTAATTATTCGGGGAATACTCTTAGAAATCCTTGTCATCGTTCTGTAAAACTATTGGAACCTCCGTGGTACTTTTTATAGAAACTTCCATTTTGCATATGAAGACCACAGGGGGGAAACTGGTGATGTCCACATTTATGATTTTGTTTGATTACTTCTCCTGATTTTACCAATTGGTCCATTTTTTCTTTTCCATAAATATTGTATGGAACAACTGGACATGCCACTCTCTACAGAAGTTTTTTTGAAAGGCATAAAAGGGAAAAACTGGTGATGTCCAAACCATGGTCAGTAAAATCAAAATACACCATAGCAATGCTATTGGAGTGTGCACCAGCATAATTAATGTTCTCACTAAATGCATCATTCTTCATAGAAACTTGCAATATTCAAAACAAATATCTTCCAAACTAAAGAAATGAGTGTTTAAACCGGAAATTTCCATTTACTCAAAAGTCAGAAAACGTGACATCACCAATTTTCCACTTGGAGTCTTCATATGTTTTAGCGATAAGTCTCATCAACATACGTGTCGTCGTGTATTTAAAGATGCATTATGTAAGGTTTAGATAAATAACTGGCAGTTCTTGTTATAATAGTTTTAGAATTACGACCATTAACAAAGTCTCGATTATCCATTTTAAAATCAAATTATTAAATCGTCATCTTGTTTCAATCCATTAAAAATCGGAGTATAGAGAGTTAATTATGGGCTTGTCATTCTGATAAATGTATAATTAATAAATGGCTAACTTAAGACCTGAAATAGGTAGATTTAGCTTTTTAACAATGCCTCTTTCTTAATATTAAATGCTATTAGATGTTTGTTTTGGAGTGGTGGTGGTGGGGTGTTGTTTGTCTTAGCGCGGTCGTCTCTGTATCAGGTATTGTCGTAACTTAAATATAGCATTGGACTTTAACCCAAAACAGCTTTAAAATAAAAAAAAACACTAAAAACTTCAAACCAACCAAAGGCACGTCAGAGCAGTGGATGTCACACTTGTAACTGTCGGCCTATATTATGTCTAAGGTCGCGTTCTCCACAGATAAATAAATGATAGTAATATGTCTGTCAACTAATTGACACTCTTATAATCAATTTAAGCCTTTGATTAACATTGACGTCTCACTGATGTTTTCATTAGGGATCTAATTTTAAACCCAGTCTCGTCCATTGGCAATAAATGAAACGTTGCTAACCATACAAACCTTCAATAATAAGGTAATTTTATAAATTAACCATTTTTTAGTTTAGTTTCAGATAAAAAAAAAATAAATATATAGATAATATAATCAATTTTCATGGGAAAATGTCCACTGTTTTTTTTTTATCTTTATCTGTGCCTTTCAGCGTCAATTGTAGTATTGTTTTGGCCAGTAAGTAATTATTGATGAAACGCTTGGGAATTGTAATTTACAAAGCGGTAACGTTTTTTTCACAGTGGGACACCGGGCTAATTATTGTTTTTCTTTCTCAAGTTATATTGACGTGATAGATTTCCCTAACGTTTATTTCATTTACACACCTGTGAAATTCCTGATCAAGTACATAGTAATTTACCCTAATTAGTCTACCGGTGGACATTAGTGGCATCGGCAGACTAATAAAGGATCAAAGGGAGGTAAAATCCCAACATTCCGAATTTAGCGAAAGATGTGTCTGTATGTCAATGGTTCACCAATTTAGGCCACGAGTCCATCCAAATCATCCAATAATAGTTGGCAGTGATTTCATGAGACGTCAATGTTCCATCGAGAAAAATTTGCTACTAGCCATAGAGATGGGTTTTTTTTTATCATCCAGGAGTTTTGCTAGAATGCGCAATATCACGTCCTGTTTTCCAAAATTTCTCGTCCACCAGGGGAAGAGTGACCAAAACAGGTCCAGTTTTCACCAAGGATTTACTACTTTAAAATCTTGGTACACCACTTTCCGAATATTGAATAAACGTGCGTTAAGATATTGACTTGGTTAGATTCTGCTTACTTATACAGCGATCAAGGGTTTGGGTTCAGGTATAGGCAGGATCAAAAATCGCTAAAAAATATTGAAACTGAGTTGAAAAACCGTCTTTTGATTGTGCCAACGTATATAATACCCTTTGACACTGAATCTACGTCAGGGCGTGGTGACCCATGATTCTGCATGAGGAACAAGATCCTGCCCGGTCCCCCGAAAACAATATTTATATGTGTGTGCAGGTAGGGGGACAGTCCTTCCTGTACCACCGGGTGATATTGGGCTAGAGTAGTTGCGAGGTTACGCAAAAACTCTAAACCATGACGCAAGACTCACCATTGCGCCCTTCTCACTTAGCCTCTGATCTATGTAGACTTGAAGTGCAATACGCTTTTTTGTTAGACTTTCTTAAAATCTTTGTAATAATGTAAAACATTTACTAAGACTTTCCTAAAATCTTTGTAACAATGTAAAACATTTACTAATCTACGAACTCTTTATAGGAATACGTGTGTAGTAATATGGAGATTAAGTGTAATAATACCATGTCATATTGTGAATCATCGTATATAGTTGAAGGGTAGAACCATCAGATCTAGAGGATCGGGTAAGGTACATTATAGACCAGCCGGAAACCATAATTGGACAGACAATATCGTTTGTGTTTAACAGTTTTATCCCCGAGAATTGTTTGATCTTGAGTAACAACACCGTTGTACTTTTATTGGCACTCTATTAACAGGTCATTAAGCTTGATTAGTTTTTCACACAGTCTAAAACAACCTGAAAGTCTTTCAATTTGTAGCGCAAATATTAAAGAGTTGTTAACCAAACAATAAACGTCAAACTGATTTTGGGGTATTATAAGTATATCCGAATGAATATTTTGTATTGCATCTAATGGCTGGAGATATTACATATTGAATACACTGTTGTGGTAAAAGCATGTTCAAGTAAGTAATGGGTGCTTTTGTGTCTTTTCAATGGAACGGGATCAGTCATGATTATTTTTATTTCCTATTTTTCGATAGCGCATTCTATTGGTATGTTGTTTCACCGAGGGCGCGGGGTTGGCATGGAATGGTCTAAAACGTTTGTTACACAGGATTTGTGATTGATTCCATAATTTTTATCACAGTCTGTATTATTCGACGTACCCAGTTTTCTTGCTTCTGCTAAAGAGACCTGGAGATATGTTAGTTCTGAAATGACATCGTTGTGCTGAGTAGGCGTTTAACGCCCGGGGGGGGGGGGGGGGTAAATATCGTGTTATAAACACTTACTTCACTTTTCTTAATCTAGAAAATAGCTACAGCTACTATACAAGCCTCGTGGAAATTTTGTATTCGCTTGCTTTTCGAAAGTTACAATATCGCTGTCCGTTTGTTGTAATATTTTTTTGTATCATATTTCGTAGAAAATGTTTGCCAGTTTTGATATCAAATAGATTTGTATTCAATATGGCACCAAGTATCAGATGAGAAAGTACTCCATTCCGAAAAAAACGATGATATTTTATTTACCATGTGTATTTTATACATTTTTAGTATTAAGGCGGTTTATACGTTTCGTTTGTTATTTTAGACTTCTGTTTAATTATATCCGGGTTAACTATTATATCTTATCAATTTATGAGGCATTTTACGAGAATTAGTGCCCTTTATCATCTGCCCCCGCCTCCCATCGCTCCTTCTAGTCATTCAGAATTAATTAGTGACTTTTCCTTAATTATTAGAAATTATGATTGAAAATAATAAGCCCAATGGAGAAAATCTAACGCAAATAGAAAATAATGAGACGGTATTCTGGTATATTTATGTAGGTATATAACAACTACAGTGTATTTTATTTCTCCGCCGAAGGATAATATAGAATCAGACATTTTGCCTATGGTCATTCCTAATATAAACGCGCTTTCATTAGAATAAAGTATTTATTATGATACAAAGGTAAGAGTTGATTGAACTAAGCTTTTTATTCAATCGAATGGCCTGGTAGTTGTGTAACAAGGTCTGGCACCCCTCGGTGATATCGCGATTTATGAATATATTATTTCCTCATTTTGAGAACATCTAAATCTTATAAACCCCTATTCTGAACAGCTTTTGATTCGGTGGAGTGGTCTGACAGTGGCTTAAAGGAGCTAAATCGCTAATATTTGGCATCTAGAAATCGACCCTAATCAATGGTTTCCATTTTGACTCAAATTTCAAATCAGTTATGTCCAACGAAAAACGGCATGAGTCTCAACCGTATGACAGTTTCTAGCGTCTAGTTATTCCAGTCTACTGCGCATGCTCTCCAGACAAGATGTGGCATCACCATTTGACAGGCGTTGTGGAATATGTCCATAGTCTCGTTCTTATTAGTCACTTGTTACAAATGACGCCGAAACGCACTATGGTACCTAATTCGTGTACCAAAGGTAATATGATTATTTCATCTTAAATATTGGATATCAGAAGACTTTGTAAGACTTTGGATGATATTGAGTTAAGGGGAGGCACTACTCGACAAATATGCATTTCAAAATAACTGACTTCTAATAATGACCTAGTTTGTGTCGAGTGGACGTTAAACCCCATTTCTCTCTCTCTCTCACTAGACTGAGCACCTCTCGCCGCATCAATTTTTGTTTTGTAAACCCCAAGTGTTTAAACAATGGGACACAAGCAAACATGTTTAACTCATTGATATAGCTCACTTAAAGTGTAAAGAGGAGTTTAAAGAATACTCTCAAACGCAAAACAATATCCAGGTCTGTCAAACCAAAACAGGCAAGCGGGTATCACACGACACATTGAGTTACTTAATCGGTGATAAATTCTGTGGACTCAGCTGGTTTACTGTAAATCCGATTCAAATCCTACCCTGTCGGTATCAGTTGTAATGATATTTCTTATAAATATTATCTACAAGTCCACCACGTAAAACCAATCCCCCCTTCATGTTCATATGGATAAACGGTAATTATGCATTTAAACTAAGAAACGAGAGGGGAGGGGGTCTACCTTAAAAGACAAGTAAGGGCTATGTAATGGTTGGAGTTGGATCAAGCGATAAAGAGTTTTTTTAAACCCGAAACTTTATCAAGGTGAATAAACCACTCCTGTTTCAACCTATGTCGCTTTTGTACTGCTGTTGACTGGGGATTTTTAAATGTCCATTCGTTTAAACGTCAAGTCCTAACAGTATGGAGGAAAAAAGATGACCTGTCAAATCAGGACTTTTTAAACTTTTGCTATCAACTGAAAATCTTCTTCAAACTCTTTTTAACAGCCTTACACCCGGTTATTATCACGAGGTAATTGAATTAATTATATAATGCCCATAAGCTAGTAACAGATGAGCTTCTAACAAGAGATCATCATGTTCACTGATAACCATATGCAATTTAAGGTCGGCTAAACTAGGGATTTGTTTACATGGCAACGACCTTGCAAAAGAACCGCTACGATCTTTCCGAATCAGTGCAAAGTGTATCCAGCCAGACGGGGTAAATGACCAGTGCATTGGCCTGTTTATTATTAGCGGTCAAACGTACTCATAAACATGTAGCCGACTAAAACTGATCTTTTTTCATTATGATCAAAACAAATGTAGCTGCATGGTTGGTCACATGATGAATTATGTTGTGTTGACCATCTGGTTATAATGTTATGGAAGCCATCTTCATCATTCCAATAAGAAATCTTGAGTGTGAAACTTTACACACAGTTTTTGCCACAGATATAATGAGATGGTTAAATTAAGAACTACTTGCTAAATTGACCAAGAACATTTTTTTATTGAGTAAATGAGTGGAGTAGGGGAATATGATAAACGTGGAATGACAAGGTTAATTCCTGGAACGGAATAGTGCTTATATTCATATTGTTGTGATGAAAATCCTTCACATGATATTGCTGAAAAAGTTTTGCTGTCTAATTTGGTAGTTTTATTAGGTTAGTATAAAAGTGTTCTTTTACAGTACCATAACCGTATGTTTAGCCATAGAAAGTTCATCTTTCAACGTTATTTGTATCGGGGTTTTTTTCTCCTGCTTTAAAATACTGCTTAATTGAATTAACTTCTAAATACCATTCCTATGGACCGAACTTTGCTATCAATTTTGAGTGAGAAAAGATGCTTCTATTCACGATAGTCACATCTGATAATAAATCAAATGTCAAAAGTAAATGTAAACATGTCCAGAAACCTTACGAATTAAACTGTGAAGGATTTTTGAGAAGGTTACAATTTGACATTTTCAGTCAAGTGCATAAATATTCTTAAAAGGGTTTCTCAATTCTGATCCTGATCAGTTAGTTGTAAAATTGCTCTACATGTAGTGTGTAAAGTTTTATCTTAATTTCTGAATGTAATTTATGATATACGATGGGTTGCTTTTATAGAGAAGGAAATCTCTAAACTTATTTTGTTTTAATGGGAGGGAGAGAGAGAGAGAGGGAGAGAGAGGGGGGGGGGGTCTTTAGCAGTTGGAGGAAATTGGAGTACTTGGAAAAACCCACGAGGCTGGATAGGCTTTCAAGAAGAGTCAAATTAGATATGGGTTTAGAAATATTCACGGTTAATTAAATAATATGACTCATCTATTTGTTCATTGAATTATTTTTTACATATTTATAACGACAATCTTGTGGTTAAGATTATTTTTCAAGTGTTTGCACATGTCTGGTACAGTCACGCAGAAACAATTTTTCTGGAATTACGTAAATGTTGCTTGTATAAATTATTCTGCGATTTTATAATTCACCACATGTTCCAATTGATATTGATCTAGGAAGAAATCTGATCTCTTTGAAAGTCAGAATTATTGGATAACAAGGTTATGTTAGTACATTGATATTGACGCCGTTTCCTCTAACATCGTTAGCCAACAAGCTGCATGATGATGTTCATATCACTTTGATTATCATTATATCATTTTCTAAACATTGGCGACCTTGAGTAAATGTTGCTTCGATATTAATTTAAATTCGGAAAACAATCTTACATAATTTAGTATTGATAGTGATGTTTTTAGCTTTGAAATATAATTAATGTGTGTGTTTTCTTTTATCCTACAGGTGCCTTTAATTCGCTGAAAAATCAACGAACGACAGTGCCATGGAAGGGATGTGTAAATGTCCTTTAGTTCTATTGGGAGTTCTCTTTCTTAATCTAGGAACTGTGTTAGGACATCTAGAATGGACATGTACATTAGAAACAAAACGAGAAGCCCCACGGGGTGTGTGTGGTCGACGGTTACCGGATCTATTGTCTCTAGTTTGTGTATCATTTGGTGGTTACAGAGAAAAATGGTTCAGAAAAAGAAGTGACGAAGGTTAGTATGCTCACATCTGATTCGGGCTTAGTTTGTGTGTTTCTGATTTCATTAAAATGGTTCTAACGTTATTTGAAGAAATAATACAGAATAAATAATATTTAAAAATAGAGTAAACCCTCCCACCCTTTTTCCTGACAAAAAAATTACTTATAAAAGAAATGCCCTCAAAGTAATAAACATTTTTGAGGGCGACAATAAAGATATTCTGCCGTATTTAAACATACCCAGTATATGTCTATCACGGGTAATGTATAAATCTCAATAAGAAGCATATACCTACCAAAGTCACATTCTCCCTTATCGCAATTATTTTTACTTTAACAATCGTTGAACACCTGTGACATGACATATTTGTCTGAAATGGTTCATACCCTCTAATGTAAACGTGCCTGAATGTCGACCGACCGCAGTGACCTTAATGATCATCCTAATTTGTTTTTGTTTTTTACAGATACAGCCCATAATTTGAAAAATATAATTCTTGGAAAACGAGATGCCTTTTCCTATTTGAGTAAGAGAAGATCATCATATGGAGAACAGGGGATAACATGTGAGTGTTGCTATCACGCTTGCAGTTTTAGAGAACTTAGGCAATACTGTAAAGATCCCAATCAAATCAAGAAACGTTCCGTTTTAATTGGAAATAAGTAAAGCACTCCAGACCAAACCTATAATTGCTACGAAACTGACAGGATAGTAAGCAGAAGGGACAAGCTTCATTTTGTGGAAGGTACAGAAGTTGAGTCAGGTTTCGTTTTCAAAGACAACAAACATCTACAGAAGTCAAAGTAATTATTGCATATAGATGACTAGGCTGTATAAACCAGTATGATCTAATCACCAGACTTATGATAGTTTCATCATAAAATCGGGACTTTAATAAACTTTAATATACAAACTGTTATTTGAAAGTGTGATATACAGTTCTTAAAATGTGTTGTGAACTTTTTGATAAAGACATTTCTATTTTTGATTAGGCAGAACAATATAGCGATATAAGTGGAACAAATTTCTATTTAAAAAAAATACCACTGGTATTCAAATGAAATGATCTCGATCTATAAAGATCTCTGGTTGAGCTTTCTTTAAACGACTTGAACAATAACTCCATTTCTTTATTGAACCAGAGACGCCTCTGATTGCATTGAAGTGGATACTGGCATAGAAAAAATGTTTTCACTGCGGAAGTAAAGTCGGCCTTCCTACCGGATTCATGGCAGTAATTCAATGAGGCTACAACAGACTACTGTAAATGAGGGCGCAGATGTTTGTAATTTGATCAAAGAAGATGTCTGCCATATTGGTCCGTCTGTTCACTTCTGGTGATAATTACAGATTAGTCTCACGTAATTAATAGATAATTATTAATTAATATCAGAAAATCTGGCTTGTCTTTCTGTATCCCCAGTGACATTCATTGCTCCAGTCAAAGGTATCTACCAATTAGGACTTTCATGTGTTAGAAAGAACAAAATACCGAATGACATCAGGTGTAGTGATATCTAAGTAAAGACTACTCACTCGAATTCGTATCAATAACCTTTAACAAAGAGTGCTTTGATTAACAATTTCTGTGATAGGTTAAACAAGTGTAAGTTAAATTTGTAGACTCATCCCATCCCAGGAAATATGTTTTTCTAAATAAAAAATGAATAAAACAGTTGTGGAAACATTGGTTTAATCTACCAGCAGTGGCGACTTTATTAAAAAATCTCCAGTGAACATAAAAAATACAAACTTGAAACTATATCAGTAATTCATTGCTTTTGTTGTTGTTTTTTTCTCTGGTGGACATTTATTTTTGTTAACAGTGGGTTATGGTTGATACTAATGGTGTTATATACCATTTCTATAGTTATTCTTAATTTTTCATTTATGCTATCACACATTGTTGTTACGTTGTCGTTTGCAATATGTCATGTCTCACATTGATACCTATGTCATTAAAAAGGCAGGTAAAGAAGATTGGAAATGGTAATCTTGTAGTTATTAACACGTTTATAATCGCCGTAGTAATAAGTAACGATCTCTAATTTTTGAAACCCGAAGCAGGTCCTTAGCCCGAGGGCTGTTGTGATTCACCGATAGTTATATGTTGTTTGAGTATAACCTAGTCCATAAATATTGAGAAACATAGACGGAAGTATTATTAAGCTACGCCTATATTTTTTTAGACATCCATTGACTTTTGTAGAAGTTTGTTGGAAAATGCGAATTTGTGTCATTGTGTTGACTAGAACGACTAGACGCTGTTTTATCTTAAAATTCTTTGATAATGCTTCATTTTCCAACCCAGACATTCTTTGAAAGGTTACGCATTAACTATTATCAATGAAATGCGTCTTGGGTTTCTAAAGACCTGACGTCCATTTGCATAGGTACCGCACTTACATTTTCAATAACCATATCAAACACGAATTGAAACTTCGAGAAACTATATATTAACAGCATAAACAAAATTGTGTTTGCATATATCCAGAATCGATATGTTAGGTCTTTAAAAGATATTTTTATAGCATTTAAATGAAATGTTCAAGTTCTCTAATCTAAAGTTGTAGGGAATTTTACTTTACGATAGCTATGGTAACACGTTGATTCTGCTGAAATAAAGGCTGTTCGTAAAAATACAGATGGATCTTATTTATTTAACTTCGCCAAGTCCATTTCGATTTGGTAATGCCTTAGTACTATTAATACACTTTAAAATGTGTAAAGAGGCTTTGTAAGATGTGTTAGAGATACCGCAACATAGAGCCAACAGCTATGTGGTACAAATACTGTACGTAATAAGTCAAGACAAAACGTCCAAATCGGTTCCCTACAAACACGAATGGATCAAAAATAACAATACACAATACCCTATTGCGACGTAGCAAAAGCACGATCTTCCGTGCGAGACACACCACGCACACCATCCCACGCTAGACAGTCTAGCGAATCCACGACGGCTATGATGTTAGTATAAAGTTTACTCCCGTTTCTACCCCTAACAAAAAAATTGTAAATGCTGTGTGATTTCAGAAACAGCCAAACGTGAAACGTTCAACATAAGAGCATACACCAAATATGGGTTTCAAACAAAGTCTTGTTCTTTTATACACCTGTATACGTGGGTTATTTCAAAGGCTCGGATTTTAGGCTGTTTGTCAAACCTTCCCATACATAAACTTAGTGGGATATACTTGTCTCTTCCACCACTTTTACAAGAAAAGTGGCTCATTCGTGATGCGGATTGGTGGATAAAAACTGCCCCGATGTGTCCCTTGCAGAAAAGATTCATTTCATACAGACAATGAAATGTGTCTTCGGTTTCTGAAAACCCGACGTCTCATTCGCAAATAACTGGAGTCCTACCATACAACATGCACCTTAAGCGTGTTGCTTAGAAAGTTGTGCACCACGCCAGAACGCAACTTTATGCAGACCGGAATAAGGAATTCCCCAAGAGTTTTCATTAAACAAAATTCTGTAGTCCTGAAAAAGCGTCACCGAATTATTTTGCTGTTTAAAAAGATTACACAAAGGAATTTAGTCTCATCCTTGATCTGGACGACCTACCTGACCACTGAGTCGTCCTGTCAACCTCGCAGATCTTGCATCTTACAAACTAACATACCCGACGTATTTGTAACGGAGATTTTGAAGCCCATTGGTACACAGAAGGGGATAAGTTTTTAACCTTCCTGCGTCACACCACAGGAATCTGACCTTCTATCCGGCTCAGTTTTTTTCTCAACAATTCGTAATATCAGGCAATCTAACATCTGCCGATTCAATCAGATATGTTTTTTCTCCAATCTAGCCATACTGATTTGCATATAATATAACATAAGGTGGTCAGATCTATCTGGTCAGACGTGTGTAAAACTGAGCTTGTGGTATACAGTATTAGTGGACAGTGTTATTCCATAGCTGAAGTACACTTTGGTGTCATCTGCTACGACATTGCAACAAGTAGCGCTATTGCCGAACCAGTATTTTTTATTATTGTTCTCAATGACACGATATAATTGTGCCACCAATGTAATGTATATTTTCTATAATCATATGCCGTAAGGCATTTTGTCTGGATTAAGATAATTACTCCCAAATGAAACCCAAATTCAACTTCCAGAACAAATGGCGCACTACTGCTGTGGAAGATGTTCACTTCAACAAATACAATCGAACCTTAATGTATCATGCGTAGGGGTGCTCTAACAATGAGATCGGACGTGCAAAACGCCAAATGACCGTCAACAGTGCACAGCGGAGTAAGTCGAGTTCTATTAGGAAAATCGTGGAGAGAAATCTGTACCCCATACCCGAATGATCGGCGTAATAATTTTTTTCTAATCAAATATTCTAACTCTTCATTCATAATCAGTAACTTACTGTTCTCAAAGCGCAGCCGTTTGAAGTGGTGGGAAAATATGTCATACCCTACCCAAAGGGCTGTCGCTGAAAAGGTAGTGCCCGGAATTTGAAATTCGCCGCTGCGTGACTATGACTACTCACCAGGCGTCCAATTGTACTCGTTGCTTTGTAGGCCTACTACGATCCGTAAGACGGCAAAGTAGGGCCAACTTCCCCCGTTGCGTTCACAATATGGTGACATAGGCCCAGACATGAACTTATACTTATACCATTAAACTTGCTGTTCATCATTGTGGGGTTGTTTAATCCATTCCAAACTATACAGTATTTGGAGATATTGTCCGCGAAAATGACAAATAGCGGCTTAAATTGATTTAAAGTTACAAGAAAAGACCCTGGGCTTCTAGATGAATATATTTCCCTTTAATATTAGGGAATTTGCGTTCGGGGAGCTTAATCTGAATTATGTTTTCCGAATCATGCTCTTTTTCCGAATTACCTAGAGATTGAATTCAGATTACATCCTCAATTTGGACATAATATTCCTACGCATATCTGTAAACCTGCATCTTTTGGCATTTGACAATGTATAATTATACTATTTTTACACCTGTTAAGTTTGTGGATGGTCAAATGTCGCCAAGGTTGCATCTTTGGGTCAATAGACATGGAGTATGTACAGTCTTCAGATTTGCTAGTGGGTTCAGAGTATAGTTTTTAGTGTGTTGCCTACCTTCCAGCTTAGTGTTTGTGAATATAGCCAGGACGATCATTAACAATACTATAGTCCCATGGAAAAAGCAATTGCCTGGGACCCATATCTACACAACAACTTCCAGAAATAAAAGTTTAAATTTATGCCTATAGGTCCCAGTGGGTAAAAAATCATCGGCGATGTTAAAATGAATATGTGCTTATGGGAAATATAAGCGTCGACCATCTCTAGTCGAAGTTTCGGGGGATCTTAGATGATATCTTCGCAGTTCTCCCGTCCGAAAGTTTCCGGTGATTCAACATGATTCGCGACGCTCCCTAAGCCTCCACGACGCCCCCGAGGGTTATCAATTTCCATCGGCAAAAACTGCCCAGTAGGACCTAGCCCTAAACACATCGTCTTGTTATATATAACTTCCAGCAAACTCATTGTTTAAACATTAAAAACAAACATACCGTGCAGCAAAATTAGTCAACACAAACGCTTGAACGTGATCTTTAAAAAACACAACAAGCGGTTAATATGTGATTTGATGCGCACCAAAACGGTGATGGAAAACAAAACTGTTCCTAAATTGGTCACAGTCGAGTGAAAACCTATTATGGTTGCAGACCCCCCATATATTATCCAATTGATGTCAATGTTAATTCTCTTGTATTTCACTGACTCGAACTTTTTCTAAAGGCTGGCAATTAATGGTGGTCTTGATCCAAATGAATGTTCATTACAGACTGAAATTTATTGGATGTTAAACCTAGGATTGACATTATAATAAGCGATAAATTAGACACAGTTTACAGTTCGGGGGTCCTTCTCTACAGACCCACCCTTCAACACATTAGTGCCTAAACATTCGACCGACAGTTGTCACCAAAAAAAGCTATCAGAGACCAGGTCAACGTCAGCGGTTTCAGATCTTGTCGCCATGCCTTTCTCGGATATTTATGGAAAAAATAATATATTGCACTTCCCACTGAACTGCTAACAAAAGCCCAATTCCACATCCCGGCTTAGATTTTTCCTCAAAGTGTAGTATATTTTAAAGAATTGAAAGGCCAAACGCTGTAATAATTCTTTTAACGTAAGTATGTTTGGGTGAAGGATGCTCACTAATGGATTACTGAAAACTTTCAAAATGCTTTAGACTAAAAAAAAAGCCAGTTGCATTCAGGCAAACATCAACTTTCATCTGAAAAGTGAAAGAAGACCACTCTAACATTCGACACCAGGCACATTAATTAAATTACACAAGATAGATACTATAATGCGATATAAAAAAAAATGTCCTCCTAAACAACATGGATGCACGTGAAATAGAAATATAAACATATATTAATATGATTCAGAGACCAATTTAACAATTATGTAAGATAGAAATCAAACACAAACCAATGGGCCAAAATAAAGTTCTACGTCGAATTGTATGATATGACAGTATTACAAAATACTCGTATCTGAGGTTTATTCATTAGCAGAGAGAGAGAGAGAGAGAGATAGTGAGAGAGAGAGGGGGGAACTTTTCTGCACCAACCCAACTAATGAAGTTTTGTTTTGCGTGAGCGACAAACGTTGTTACTTGCAAATGGCGTTCCAGAAGCGTTCCACCGATTTTTACCATAACTCTCTGATCGCTGCGCGTGCAATACAGCATATTCCTGGCAATACAGGGATGGACGATGGACAAACTGTTGCGTCTGGATAACGTAAGCATGTGGCCCATAGAGCTTAGCATCGTCAACGCATTAATAGTCTAAACTAATTTCCAAGAGCTAAATTGCATATTGCAGGTCTTTCTTTAGGCCTGAAATGTTATGTAAATTATTATTTAGACATTAATTAACTTATCCAGACCATATAAACTCTAAATGGCATCGCTAGTCTGTGATATTCACTGGGTTACAACCCCATTCGCTGCTCAATTTTCATTCATGATTTAATCATGAAATAGATAATCGAGACCATGTTTTTATGGTACCGACTTTAGTAATGATGATCGAGGCTAGGCCGTAATTTCTATTACTTAATTCTCGGTTCACATTGGATCAATTTGGCGGAAATTTTCAGTATCTGCCTTTACATTATCTAGTTTTTAACAATTATAGCGAGAACTGCCGGCTCGGTATCTAATCTCACATAATGTATCTTTAAATGATATACAAACATGTTATTTGCTGGCCAACTTTAGAGGTACAATCACTAGAGGTAAATTTGACATTGCTCCGAATAAATGAAAATATATCGACTGAAATTTTAAGAGAATCTAAACAAAGTGACAACATGACTTAAAAATAGTCTGTGACGGAAACATTTAAAGCCAGTGATGGTAAAATATTATTATATAAGACAAATCTCAACAACAGTTTTTGCTACATATAAAATGATATATTGACTGGAGACATGCGAGTATAGAATGATATAATCAACAATTTCTGTGTTTACATCACATAAATAATACAACTCTATGGATTCTGCTAGTTATTGCTATCTTGATATATATAAATATTGTGGTTCTAATCTATAAAACACGATAGTTAAAGGTTTTAGTTTCTCGTTAACTTCTGAGACTTGCAACACAACAATGAATTAGTCTGTAATCATTGATCTGACAAAAAGTTATCGCAATTGATCTCGAATGTTTATTTCTTTCTTTTCTCAATGCATTGCACTCTGCGCTGTTGTGGAGTTTTTGCAGTTTAATTTAGTGAATGAATGCCATCAGAGATTGCTTCTCAATCCGCCACAGACTTTCTAATAATCGCTGAATCAGTGGTTCCACGCTTTTGATACGCTCGCGTGAATGTTTGGTCGTAGGTTACATTGTCGTTCACCCGTCGTTTACAATTTCTACTGACTACATATCATGATTTCTTTTGAAGTTGGTATATGTTGTTTTCTAATGAAATGAAGAAGCCAATTTAATTCCAATACTTTCCGTTATTTTTTTCTGAAGTTATGGTCCTCGTTTCACTTTGTTGAACCCTGTGAACGCTCTAATGACAAAATGTATCACCTGATCTGTATGAAATTTATATTCATCATTTAAATTAGTCTAGAGTTATAGAATTTCAGTTATTTCTATTAATCAAGTCTAGAGTTATGGCATTTATTTCACTTTGTTGAACCATGTGAATGTTCTAACGCCAAACCTTGTCGTCTGATCTGTATGAAATTTGTATTCATAATTCAAATTATTGAAAAAAAGGAAGCCTGTCGAATTTAAACTTCCTGAGGGGGGTCTGTGGGGGTTCTCCCCCAGGAAAATTTTGAAAATTGACAACCGCAAACCCATTTTCCATGCATTTCAGAGCAAAGCAGAAGAAGGCAAATTTTGGATTTCCTGATACAATTAGATAACAGAATGACCTATCATTAGATGATGAGAACTATCATTAGATGATGAGAATTCTCTTTCCTTTTTTCTTTCTTCTTAGGCTTAGGCCCACTTTTTTTAATTTTTTAAATGAGCTTAGGCCCACCTGCCACGGACAGGTGGACAGGTGGACCCAGTCCGGCACTGATTGCAATGAACTAGGGCAGAATGATCATATATTATATAAGAAATAAAATTATGAAATTCTAGGTACTTACTAACCCCACGCCCCTTAGATATATAATACGCTGCTATTAATTTAAAACCAGTGTATATAATCAGTATAACATGATATTGGTCAATATGTTTTGGCAGTTTACTGTCAATTAATGATGATAGGAAACTTATTTATTATTTCTCATTCTAGAATATGTTTCAATGATTTGTCTGAACGATAATTTATCTGCCCATCGTATCTGATCACTGGTAATCCTTCTGTCAAACCAAGTTTCTCAGAATCCAGGTCCGCTGTCAGAGTGCTCACGGTTCGAAAATCGGCTAATCTTTCATCTCAATACTCTAACGTAATGGACCATATAATTCATTGCCAGCAAATATCATAAAAGATAAATAACCAATAAAGTATAATTCATCTTTTTTTAAACGGGATTTTCATTCTACAGTTTAAAACTCGAGGTTACGATAAGGCTAGCTGGAGTCATTATCGTAACCAGTTATATGGTAGTTTTAATAGCCAAAATTTGAAATTAGTTCCAGCTTACGCTTGATCTCACATTAACTCCGTGCATCTTTAATAGAAGACTTGATCTCGCTTCAATCTTATCAAGTTAGATATTGTAAAACGCGTCAGACCACAAGCGCCAGTAACGTGGAAATATTTCAAAGATAACATTAAACTATGACTAAGTATATATAATGTCTAAAATCTGTTACGTACATGCTCGTAAACGAGATTATCAAATAACTGGTCTGGTACCGATTTCTAACTCAGGGGCAAATAACTCGTCTAAAACCGATTCTTTTTAGGTAGATATAATAACATCAAGAACAGGGTGAGAGACGCGTTGGAATAAAATAATTGGGATCAAAGTTCTAGATTCCGTCAACCAGTAGCAATACTCAGATCAAGCTCGCGCAGTTATATTTTTTAAAAAGCTTAGGTGAAGACTTTTAAAATGTTCAATTCCCAGTGTCAACTTGACACTGGTTTATACACGACAAAAGATTTTTGTCTGCCACATCACTTCGATGGAAGCGGACGTTAAATAAAGCTATCTCACACACACAACAAAGTTTATTAAACACTGGTTTGTTTTTTTTAAAGAAAAAGTAGATGAATGAAGCCGAAGTTTCAAATTGTTTCCCTTATACCCGTCTCGCATCCTCTGCTCATCCCATGTTTCAGCCATTGACCGGCTAGGTCACTGATTGTAACAAACAATATATTACCAGAAATGACTTGAGAGGCCGTTAATTGATTCAATTAGACTAACACGTGGATATTAAAAACATTAAACTGATCTCGTTAGTGTAATCTGATTTCCAGAAGTCGGTTAAATTCTCTTGCTTGACACAAAGATCATAGTTTCCATGTCTAGACACACTTGCTGAGAAATCGGTAGTTGAAGAAATATGGTATGACGTGTGCATATTTGTAGTATTGCGAGTATGGAGAATAACTTGACTGTTTGAAATTTACGAACATAGCATTATTCTTTCAGGACCTTCCCGAACTTGGCACTACAAGAATTAAAAAGGAAATATGGAAACAAATTGGCTAGTTCCTGAGAAAATACCTAAGGGATATTTCTGTAGGCTCTAATCGCAGTGACTTGAGAAAAGGACAAAGTACGTTTAAATTATACAGCAAGTTTATTAGACTCACAAGATTGGTAATTTTATTCGCCGTGCTTCTTGCAGAGTTTGTCAATATAACCTTGAGACAGTATTAAATACTATTTACTCAAGCTAATTAGTCACAACAGGATGTCATATTGCATGACATATGCCACATGTCGGATTACATTCACACCCTGTGGCCATTGAGTCTTAATACGACCAGCCAATAATGGACCTTTGAGACTTGTTGCCAAATAAGGAAGGCTTGGTTTTCTATTGTAGCCTTGTTAACATTTACCCAATGTTTACAGATACCGTGTGGGCTTTACACTCATCCTTATATTTTTCTCGTAGTATACGGGGGTGCCTTTGGGAAACATTGCGTAAATACATGGACACTCAATCATTTGCTTAATAAACAATTTTATAATTAGATATTACCACTATTAAACAGGCTGATGATACAAAATAATTACAAATTTAAAAAACGAACAGACACACCCAAGAGATTAAAGACTGCCAATGGCTTTATATTTCTTCACGTGAAATATTAGATAACGTCATTGTTTTGTAGCTAAGGGATAAAATTCGAGAAAATAAAGGTGGAGGGTTTGTGAAGATGTTTTAGTGGGAATATACGTGTTTATTTTAAGAGATCTGATTAAACCATCTGTATTTAATAATCTGTGTCCCGTCTTCCATTAGCCCAGGGGGGGGGGGGCCTAGGGGTCTAGAGTGCCGCGCTTCGACCTCTAGCTGGCCGGTCACCTCTGGCTTGCGGCTGTGGTTTCGAGCCCTGGTGTGAGCGTATGTGGCATGGAGATAGGGGCTCCTTCTCAACCTCGTGGGTTTCCTCCGGGCACTCCGGTTTCCTCCCACTGCTAAAGACCCCTACACGCAAGCGAATTATTGAAATAAAATTAAAACCATATGTTAGTCCTGAAATGACCTAGTTTGTGTTGAGTGGACGATAAACCCCATTTCTCTCTCTCTGTTATTAGCCCATGTTGGGTGCGAGAGAGAGAGATGGGAGAGAGAGAGGGGGAGAGAAATGGGGTTTAACGTCAGCTCGACACAAACTAGGTCATTTTGGGACTAACATATGGTTTAATTTTATTTCAATAATTCGCTTGCGCGGAGGAAACCCACGAGATTGAGAAGGCACCTCTATCTCCATGCCACATACGCTCACACCAGGGATCGAAACCACAACCACAGGTGACCGGCCAGCTATAGGTCGAAGCACGCCATCCCAACCCCGCGTGGTTAGGTGCAGAAGAGTAGGACGTTAAACCCCATAAATATCATTCAAATTAATAATCTGTGTACTTAATTTATGATGCATAAATAAGTACATTCTCTTATCGTAGTTTAATATGTAGTTTAAGCGTATGTTAAAAAGTTTAATATATAGTAGACATTAAGATTTATAAATTACATTATTTAGTATGTCTTGCTATAACTTCAATTTGGTCAAAACTTCTTACATTTAGAACAAAACTGGGTTGATATGGTCTGTTATTTCCAGTAAATGATGAGTGGCCTAGAATCCACATGTGTCAAATATGTTTGTAAAGATTCAGCGAAATATAATGTTTGCGTTTGACACAAAATCTACACTGATTTGATCGAAAGACATAATATTGTCAATATAAATGGATTCTTATTACAAAACAAATCAAAACGCTAATGAAATCTACATTCTGTTTTGTTTTTTACCCAAATCTAGCCGTATTATAATTTTGTCAATTCACAAACGCAAACAAAAGTTGTTAGCTATGTATATAAAAAAATGATCTTAAACGTTCTTCCCGATTTACAGACGTAGCGGGAATTTCTAGACGTGATATAGGAGACGGGTTTGAATGTAATAAAATAGCACCTAACTCTAACCTTATGGCTAGCTAAAAAATATTTTACTTGCTACTGCAATTTATTTGCACCTGATGCTTATGCTCGAAGCATGTTATTACCTATTAGGTTCTAAATAGGATGCTATCGTGAGCGAAATTGCCGCGGACATACAAGAAAAAAAAGACTACAAGGGAATCTGTTCATCATCGTCGAGACCCAGTAAGGCGATACGACAAGCGAATCTTGGAAAATAATTCGAACAGGCACCTGTTAAATGTTTTTGTAATGGTACCCCATGCATATTTTCCTGCGACTAGAAGGTGCGGAACTTTGCGGGGGGGGGGGGTATTATATCACATTGCTAAATCAATGACGATACTTAGTCGATAGCCTAAAAATATTGATATAGAACTCAAAGAATTGTACAAATACATTATCTACATAGTGTTTTTAATATTCCTTTAAGAATGATTTAAGCAAATTTTATAACTGTTGCGCCCACTCACATTTGGGATGCATCAGAAATGTGAACTCACAATAGCCCCAAGCAAGACAAGAAATGGGAATATATGTGTACGATCAGCAATATAATACAGATCCTATATCGTTTCGGGTTTTTTTTTATATATATATATTTCAAATTTCATTTTACTTGTCCTTACTACACTAGGACCTGGAAGAGTTGCTATCATTGACGTGTTCTGGATGATGTAAGGGATTAGCCATTGAAACGGTCTGTTACTGTGAACGTTAGGCGTGTGGTGCACGGAACTGTGGTTAATCCACTGGAAACATCGATGCTGATTGGTTAATCAAATTTCTGACGTCATAGGGTCAAAAACTTCTCGTACGACCTCTGACACGAAATATCGTTACAACCGTAAGATCTTCTTATAGTGCAGACCATTGAAAGTATAAAAATCGAAAAGAAATATAGATTTGAATTTTAATCGGATTGTACGATCAGGTACCATGTACTAACATAACTCGCCCCTTTTATGTGAAACTGGTCTCGTTGATACTATTTTGAAAGTTATCCTAATGAGTACTTTAATGCCATATAAGCGTAGACTAATTATGACTTGAAATACAGCCAGTTTCCTAGACAACTGCCATAAACAGATCGAAAAACATGGTAATAAAATCAAAATAAAGATATTTTGTATATACCATTAAATGGAAAGCAAGTTATTTATAACAAAAGAATATGGAAAATGGGTGTCTGGATATAATATATTGGTGATTTTAAAATGTCATGGGTTGGATTTTAAAGCAAAACACAATAACGCCACTTTTGAAAAACGAACAGACAATTCAGAAATCATAAAGCCCGTATATATACATAGTGGGGACGGTGTAGCATATTATTACAATGACAGTTCAGCCAGCCAAAAACATTAAGTGCAATAATGAATGATCTTTAATATCATATGAATATTAAAAAATGTTGCCAGGCTGTTACTACGTTTTCCTTTAGGGGTTTCATAATTTTGCCCAAAGTCCACAATTAAAACACTGAGAGCTGCAGAATTCAAATTTTGTTAAACCTTTTTATGACTTTCAACAGAGCACTGACAGACGAATGTTATTACTGTGTCACGCGCTATGACGTACCTATAGTAAACAAAAACTAGTAAACTAAAGGGCATGCAATATAAATTTTATTCATCAGTGAAAGTAATATTTTAGCGTATATATTGAGAATAATAATACGTCCATAGAGGTAATGATAAAATCAAACATAAGGCCAAATGTCGAAATTGTCTCAATTCTGACCGTGGAGATAGAGAAATAGGGTTTAACGTCCACTGGACACAAACTAGGTCATTTCGGGACTAACATTTGGTTTTTTTAAAAAATTGTATTTCAATAATTCGCTTGAGCGTAGGGGTCTTTAGCAGTGGGAGGAAACCGGAGGGCCCATTAGTATGAATGTAAGTGTAATGGGACAATAATTCGTGACGAATACAAGTTAAAGAAAAACTTTCGTTGGCTTTGCGAAACAGGCGTAAATAAGTCGTATCGTTTACTTTGCGTCAATTTCTCTCTTTAGGTTACCAGCTGTCCGTACTTGCTCAATTACTAACATGCATTTTATAAGCAATAGTCCTTCAATTATCCATTTTCCGAACCTCCCACTGCAAACGTTTGCTGGTGTTCGACATAGAATCTAATCATGGTTTTAATCATGAATCTATTTCTCATTCAAAAATCCATGTGCGAACACGTTGTGCTAAATACCTTGGCAGAAACAAAGGTTAATCCAAGGCCCCAACCATAGAGAGGGTTTTATATGCAGAATTTTATTCAAATACGATCAGTACAGAGCTGCATATAATGGTTAAAGAATAGAGAAATGGGGGCTAACGTCCTCTCAACACAAACTAGGTCAGTAAGGGACTAACATATGGTTCAGTTTTATTAATTCATTTGTGCGTATAATAGAGGTCTTTAATAGTGGGGGTGGGGGGGCGGAGGCCGTGGAGAAAATCCACGACATTGGATAGGAAACCCTACACCTTGTCATGTACAACCGACAGACCCTGTGATACAGCGCGCACCAGCTAAAGAATAATCAATCCAATAAGGAAAACAGTGAATCTATAAGGTAGTTTTGAAATCTGTAAACCACTTTTGGCATTTCCGTGTAGATGCGTCTTTTGTTGGAGTTGGTAGAGTCTTCGATTTGTTCATACGTCTGGAATACTACAATGATGGACACAATAACATAAGGAAGAGCGAGTCTAAGTTCGGAGCTTGCACCGAGCACAGATAATTATAGGCATCGATCTTAACAAGTATTTGAAAAACATAAAGACCCATTTTTCCGGTGTATCCAAACAAGGGTTAAGAGATTTACATATCTTACAGATATTTGGTTAATTTTATGTTAGCCATTGGGATGGAACATGCCAGTAAAAGAACCTTTGACAGTTAAAAACCGATAAATGTAGGCGGGAAAACCACTGTCCGTGGGCAAAATACTCCGTGGAGACATTAAACTTTAACTTATCCCATCCCATTCCATAATAAAAACTAAGTATTAAAATGAAATGTCTCTTTTTACGTTGTTTGTTAATGATTTTGAGGAAGTGACGACCAGACGACACTAATACTAATTCTCTATTAATGAATTCCTCGCACAGAAGGTGCACATTATTTTACCTATAAATATTGGCAGTTCACTTTAGCTAATAAGCTACCTTAATCTTAATGAGTATTATTGTCATATTAACGATCTTTAGTATCATGAATTTCCTTTAACATGACATGAAGGCTTGTATCCGGAATCATATATTTAACATATAAATTACAGGCCATAAAATAACCTCATGATGAGGATAATCACAATGTGAACGACACGCCCATTTTTAATTGGAATCCTAGAAAGTTCGTTTGTCAAAGTCTGCTATTGAGATTTTACCCGGTTGATTTCCTGTTTCAGTTTGTTTTTTTTTAAAAAAGAGATGAAATCTAAAACTATAATCTGCACTTGGAGGTGAACACGAAAACAGTGTCTGGTAAACAAAAAAAAGGTAATTGATGGCCCAAACTAAGGGGGATGCAGAGAAATACTGAATATGGCGACTATAACCATATACAACTATACTTGACAGAATAGTTTATCATTAGAATATTTGACACTATTTTAGATTCATTTCAGGATGCGAAATGAAATGATATGGGGTTTAACGTCCTAAACTGGGCCAAACATACATGTTGTCTAAGATTTACTTAATAATAGTTCAATAAAAGACAAATGGTAAAAATACCATCAATTGCTTGTCATGTATCTATAGATTTTGTTCCATTAGGTATTTTTCTATTTGGATCCAGTGGTGGTGCGCGATGTCAAAGAGAGGGGAGGTGTACCAAATTACATTTGATTGGTGTGTTAAAACAATAATTGATGAGATGACAATGTGACAAGAATCATTTGGAAACAATGAGTATGAAAAAACAGTATATTTATATTATCTGAGAAATATTATTATAATGCTGAAAAGATAGTAAGGAAGACATTTTTTTCTGTTTTGATACTGGAAAACATTTTTGAAACTGTTTAAGAAATTGTTTGCCCGTTGTCGCGATTGTGTTAATTGATAAAGGGAAGTTTATGGCGTTTCCTAATTAAGATGTCATTATTAATAACAGCGGAACTTTCCGATATTTTAATAAACGACAAATGTATTTCTCCAACAATTCATTACGATGAGATAATGGTGGTTTTTTTTTTAGCAAATTACGAGTTCGATGTGTTGCTACGTTTTAAAATTGTTGGGAGCCGCGGTGGCTCAATTATTAAGACGCTGGCTCGCTGACTTGGAGGCCCAGTGTCCAATCCCTTCGGTTGTCAGAGAAAGTGGTACATGGCAGGGGCCTGATAGTAGACAGGGGCGGGGTCATGTGTAGTCATTGGTGTACACGTAAAAGAATTTATAAGCGTAGGCGGCAGCGGCGTATGCCCATCTTCAAACTCCCAATCAGTGCAGTGTAGGACGTTAAACCCCATTTCATTTCATTTTACAGTTGTCATCTGAAATTTAGCCAAGTGTCAGCTGTCAGAATCAAAACCTACAAAACAGTCCATTTAGATTTTATCAACTGCTTCCATAATGTAACGGTAACGAATGCCTCACTGGTGCTATTTCCGCAACATCCATATTAGCATATTAGCCCCCGTGGTCGTTCGTTTTATACTCTGCAAACTGATACACAACATAGCGGATGAAGATTATAGTATAATATGTCCAAGTGTTTTCTCGAAACTCCTTTACTGATACTAGTTTAACGGATATATTTCCAAAGAGTAATCAGAAGAGGGTTTCTCAAAAGTAAACATTGAAGTGCAGATCAATACAAAATAGATCTTCGACGGAAAGCTATCAGTTTGGTATATTGACTAAACGATAATTTAATGAATTTAGAGATTTTGAACAGTTTTGAGTGATGGTATCAGAGCAGTAGTAGGTTAAATCCCGACCCACACAGCACACACAATAATATTATCTCCTTACTTTATCGAATATCACTTTGATTACCGTGTGATTAAACCTACTTGGACACTGCCATTTTCTCAAGTTATCGATTCTAAAGCGTACACATGGAGCTCGGGGGCTTTTCCTATTAAATACTTTAAACACTTAATGCCAGGTGTAGCGATAGCACACCCACATAACCAACAATGGCCAACTACTTCAAACGTTAATTAATACGTTTAATATAATAGTCAAATATCTCTATAAAGATTAGTTCCGGTCAATATTACGAAATATTAAGTGTTAAATTTCAGCTATACTTCCGGCTTTTGAGATGTTTTGTGACCGAATTTAAATGTGCAATTGAAATGTTTTGCTCGCGAAACAAAAAATTACGTATACCAGGGTTGGCTGAAAAGTTCTAAGCCTCTCCGTAAAAAAAGCCATGTGCGACGTCGATGACTGAATATTTTTGAATAATGATTAAATACAAGTCCATGGTTACCAATCTGACCAAAAAGTAACCAGGGTCTGCTTCAAAACGGTGAAGATTGCCACGGGACGTCGGAAATCTGGCACGTTTCTGATCCACAATGAAGAGTTTCGGCACCCAGCTTTCAGAAACCCTTGTCATTCCTAACAAGCAACCATCACTATGTCATGAACGCGGGTAATGTTTTCTCGAGTGGTCTTCCGGGATCCGGGACATCGTCAAGGCTCACTCTTCCACGCTTAACTTCCACGGCCCAGACAATAATAGAGTTGCAGCTATTATGTCTGATTCATTCAATGATTGTACTTGTTGGTGTTTCAACCCAACTGATCTCGTCTTTTCAGGCTTTGGGCTTTTCGGACAGCCTTCGTATGAACAAGTATTATCAGCACTTGGCCTAAAAGGACGTGTACCAGATAAAATTGCTATAGCACCAATGATTATTTGTCACCAACAGCCTAAGGCATTCTGTGCACACCAATTCGGAGTATGTACGGACATTCTGTTGGATTGTAAGGAAAATCGCAAATAATTAGTACTTTGTGGCCTTTGAAAAAGAGTTTTCTGTTTAAAGGGACATGAACATGCTGATTTCGTTGTTGCTTTTGTTACAGTTTAGTTGCCTCCAATTCTAATATTTGAGCTCAATCGGTTGAAGGTAAACGTATTTAAGCTCTTTTCGGTGGTAATGCAAGTATTTTGTACGGAAAGACAAGCCTTTCAACTATAATATATATGACCTCGGTGGTAACCGAACAATAGTTATTTTACGACAGGGGGTTTGGGATGGACTTCGACCTCTAGTTGGCCGGTCACTTCTGGCTTGCGGCTGTGGTTTCGATCCCTGGTGTGAGCGTATGTGGCATGGAGATAGGGGCGCCTTCTCAACCTCGTGGGTTTCCTCCGGGCACTCCGGTTTCCTACCACTGCTAAAGACCCCTACGCGCAAGCGAATTATTGAAATAAAATGAAACCATATGTTAGTCCCCAAATGACCTAGTTTGTGTCGAGTGGACGTTAAACCCAATTTCCCTCTCTCACACTTGACGACAGACTGTAGAAACCTGGAATATAATCGAAATGATATTGTAATCTCATTTTGATTAGTTTGTCCTTGATACGTAAATAGTGGACTAAAATGTACGGCATTAAGTAAACCCGTCAGAGACTCCCATCGTTATTTGAAGAATTTTTAATCTCTTGCAAGCTAAACTGTTATGAAAGTTGGGTCTCTTAACGGGATACCCATTCCGTCCAAAACATGGTTTTAATTCTGTTATTATTTTCAAGGATATGGTAAATCTAAAATTTACCAACAACTGACATCCAATGCAGAAAATATAATGGGATATGGTCTCCACAATCCACCAATAAAATCCTTTTAATCCGACTGAACCTAAACCAGGAGATTATTTAAACGTGATATTTTGATTCTCAATGAAATATTACATAATAAATTTGAGTTCGTTTATAGGTGGGTTAAGCCATGAAAAATACAATACCTATCGGACGATGTCTCTTGGGTCTGCAAGCACTCTAAGCTCGCGGAAGCTACACCAGATCTTAAATTTGGCAGCTCTATGGACAACTTAAAATTAAATGAGCTTAACTGTAGATTTCCAATCGGCTTGTATCAGCCATGAATATATTGGAAATGTTCAAATTGCTTTATTCTAAGCCAATTAACTGATCACTGTTTGTAGTTTTGACAAGACGTGTACATTGATTGTTTATTGTCGTAACCATGGTACCCATATATTCGAACTTTTAAAATTATATCATTAAATGTTCGTACCCTTCATTCCACGACATCGGCAGTTGATTATGGTCTTGCTATGTTAATAATTGAACTATTACTAAATGCCATTGAAACAGTTTATTAGACATCAATATGGAGATGTGGCAGTCAAACTCACTGATCAGATACGAAGAACAGAAGGAAAATATGTACATGTGTGTAATAATCTTACTTTCTTAATGCGATGCAGGGATATCTGTGGTTTGTCAGCATTAAGAAAGTATTGTTGTGTACATGTATATATTGACTTGTCTCTTTTTAGATTTTATCATTGCTTGATAACGACTAGAGAAGCCTAATCGAAACGTCGCTCAGTAATAAGCAGTAATTGTATTCCATAGAATTGTGACCTGTATACTCTAGTTCAATTACTAAATGCCATTGAAACAGTTTACATTTATATAACTTTTAATCCCTAACAAAAGACCCGCAATAGGCAAATTTGGCTCTTGAATAATGTATCTTGAATAATGTATCTTTAATAATGTATCTTTCTTTAACAATCAGTTTTTGTCTTGCTTTACTGGTTCAGAGTTTCCTTGGGCCAGTTCAAAAAAGATTGAATACCTTCCAGAACGTAAAATAACTGAAATATCTGATCAAACACAAGCACTTATTTCCGATGGGGTTGCGATATTTGTTTTCTAACTTTCGATTAATATACAGATATGAACTTCATAAATGTGGTGTTTTTTTAAATTTATTCTGAAAAATATTTTTAATCAGACGCATTTATTATACACGCCAACGTGAAATATTTATAGTGTGATCAGCCAAAAAGTAATATCCGTTGTCTCAGCTCTAAATAATTGTGTATTTTAACTAATGGTTTTCATGATAATACTTGTACCTAATAATAGAATTTATTAGACTTTAGAAACAAAACAATAAACTTGAGGTATGGATTCTTTCCTGGTGGCAGATCATGTCGTAAGTAGGAAGAGGGACAATAAAATTTTCCTTTCTTCCAAACGTAGTAGTTGTTGTTATTGATTATGAGTAATAATTACCTATTATATTTTGGGAGGTTTTTTTAAATGCCACGCGAGTCTGAAGTTTTATTTTCTTGTAACTAGAAATATCAGATTTTGAGATGGAAAAGTTCTTTTTTATATTTAACTAAACACATTTTTAACTCATTAGGGTAGGCGACTAGGTCACACATAAGCTCGAATAAGATATTGTTTTTTAAGTAGGAGTGAATAATTTCCATTTACGTGCGATTTCAAACAAGATTATGTTCATAATATAAAGTGTAAATGGGAATTACGGGTTCCCTGAAAGGATCACTAAAATTTCTAAAGCAACTGATCTAAAAAGAAAAGCGAGATATAGGTCTACCTACATATTGGTATGCCATGGTAACGGCTGAAAGAAATGTGTCGAGATTGTTGGGATATATCTTTTGATATTTCCTCATAGACTGTGGAGTTGGGCAGAACAATTTTTCTTCGGGCGATCATCAAATATTCTGGCTGACGCAATTCCCAATGGAACTAACATAATATGAAGAATTGGTGATGTCACGTTTTCGGACTTTTGAGTAATTGGAAATTTTCAGTTTAAACACTCATTTCTTCTGTTTGGAAGATTTGATTTTGAATACTGCAAGTTTCTATGAAGAATGGTGCATTTAGTGAGACCATAAGCTAGTGCACACTCCCATAGCATTCCCATGGTGTATTTTGGGCATTTGATTTGACTGACCATGTTTTGGACATCACCAGTTTTTCCATTTTATGCCTTTCAAAATACCCTCTGTAGAGAGTGACCTGTCCAGTTGTTCCATACAATATTTATGGAGAAGAAAGAAGGGACCACGGCGTAAAATCTATCGGAAGTTATGGAACAAAAGCATACATGTGGACATCACCAGTTTTTCCCCTGTGAACTTCTGGAGACACCAAGGGAAAAACTGGTGAGGTCTCGTTTTCTGACTTCTGAGTAAATGGAAATTTCCAGTTTAAACACTCATTTCTTTAGTTTGGAAGAGTTATATTTTTTTTAAATATTGCAAGTTTCTATGAAAAATGATGCATTAAGTGAGAATATTAATTATGCTGGTGCACACTCCAATAGCATTCCTATGGTGTATTTTGATTTTACTGATCATGGTTTGGACATCACCAGTTTTTCCCTTTTATGCCGTTCAAAAAAAACCTCCGTAGAGAGAGGCATATCCAGTTGCTCCATACAATATTTATGGAGAAGAAAGAATGGACCAAGGGGTAAAATCAGGAGAAGTAATCAAACAAAATCATAAATGTGGACATCACCAGTTTTTCCCCTGGGGTCTTCATATGGTTTAATTTCATTTCAATAATTCGCTTACACGTAGGGGTCTTTAGCAGTGGGAGAAAACCGGAGTACCCAGAGAAAACCCACGAGACTGGACAGGCGACCCTACTCCTTGCCACGTACAACCTGGGATTCGAAACCAGTACGCCTATATAATTTTCTGCAATATACTCTCCGCCCCTATGACCTTAGCTTTCAGTCTCTTCATTTTGGACCTTAGTTTTCAGTCTCTTCATTTTGGAGGTAAATTACGGAAATTAACTTTTCAGAAATAGTTTATGTGTCGATATATATTATCAGGGTGTAACAATGATATACGAGTTATAAAATCAGATAAAAATTGTGAACATACATTTAAAGTTTTGGCAAAATCGGATAAACATTTCGACCTGCAGAGTTCCACAAACAAAATGTGAATGGACACATGGACGGACGGGCGCACTGGGCGACGACAATATACGTCCGCATAATAATGTAGGAGTGTAAAAAGGTACCGCCAACCCTCAGGTGTGTACCGTAACAAAAATATGGCCACTGATAGCAGCTTATCTGAAAGCAAAACTTGGATGTTGATCAAATTAATTAAAGATCCTTTATGCCTTCAAGAAATATTATATCAATCATGTTAACCTGCTTTTCCGGACTCCGGACATGTAATATTCCGGAGCCCGGATAAGTAATATCTCTGGTCTGGAACAGAGAGTTCAAGGGTGTTGGAAACCAAAACGATTCATCATCTGGCTGAATAAATACATCTTCTCGCACCAAATGAAGAAACGGGTTTGAATCAAATCTGGTCTGGACGTATAAAAGTCCTATACACCGATCACATCAAAAACAAAACATCTTATAACATGCTATATATTTATCATTTGATTGAAGATAAAATAGAGAAATAATATTAATAGTAATTAATTATCAACAATCCGGTCTATAATAAAATACAAATCATACACAGTAGATATAAATTGTTTCCCTTGTAATACCAATTTAATATAGAAATATATTTAAATATAAAAACAATGAATATTTATGTACCCAATTTATTACTGAAGGCCAAAGTGCAGGGTTACCCGAGAAGCCTAATGAAATTGTCCGGCAATGTTGCCTGCCCTAATGGTATGGATAAAACTACATTGCACAAGAAAATTGTTTGCTATGTTTAAAGGATTTCGTGAGGGGGAAAAGGACACTTAATCGTGGACTCAATCATGTGTCTTATGGAAGAATAGGCTTGTGGAATCAACACTTGAAACTCGTCAAACTTTAAATATCAAAATCCGTATCAAGTACATACTGACATCCTGACAACAATTACGTCATATTACCTTGTATAATAATACTTAAATTTCAATTTGATAAAGAACATTAGTTTAAGTTCATCACTATAGAATTTCATTGATACAACAAATAATTGTATAGTTCGTGACTATTGTATTACATTGATACCATGTATATGTGTATAAATGATCGGTTATTAAGTCCATTTGTATCTTAAAACAAAACTCAGGTAACCGTTTGTTGTGGATGGTGTTTTATAGATGATGTTAGAAATCAATGGAAGAGTTTGAGGGAGAACAAGGCAGCAAGTTAACATTATAATATATACTATTTAACTGTTGTAAAACCGGACATTTATAAGCTGATCAAATATATCCCAATATCCAAAGAAATGTTAAATCAAAAGAAATGAATGTAAAATTCAAATGGCCAGATATGATTGATTTGAATATGTTTTGGTGCTTTTGATTAGTTGTGGCCTTTTAGTCTATATTTAACTTTTAGTGTGTCTTGTTGTCCTTTACTTAAAAATAATGCCAACAGTAACTAGATTTAATATGTAATAACAACACTCACTAGATTTAATATGGAATACGTAAACATGCATTAAGCAAGAGAAAAATCTGCCTATTACAAGTCTTTCTTTAGGCCTGAAATGTTATCTAAATTATCAATTAGACATTTATGAACTTATCCAGACCATAATAAACTCTGGATGTCAGGGCTAGCCTTCAATGTTGGCTGGATTAGATTCCTATATGCAGCTTAAGGGTCATTAATAATTAAATTTAAAAAGTGGATAATCGAGACTATGCTATTTATTAATGATTTTAGTAATGATGACGGAGGCTAGAGTGAAATTTCACCAGTTTCGTTCTCGGATCATAGTATATCAATTAGACTGAAATTTTCAACAAATTACCTTTATACTATCTATTTTTTTAAACTATTATAGTGAGAACTGCAGACTATTTATCTTATCTCCCACAATGTCAAAAGAGTCTTAAGCTCTGTATAAATACATCAGCCCGCAAGTAGGCCTATTAAGCAGTTAGTATACAGCATGCATAACTTTCACATATCCTCAGACCTAACATTACTACAATAATGGAAAATGTTAATCCAAATGGCATGATGCTACGAATTCTGATTGACACAAGTACAAGAATTGTTTTTGACTTGAAAAAGAATATTTTAATATAAAAAACCTAGAATATAATATACGATAGTAAGAAAATAGATGATTAAAATAGATATACATACTATTATGTAGATTATTGTATATATATTATGAGCAAAATGATAGATATGTTTAACATTAAATAATATATTAAATTTATAAAGCAATCAATGTTTATACTAAGATATAATTTTGAAATTGTCATGATTAAGACAGGGTAAGTTGACCTTTCATTAAATTTAGACTGCTAGGTTTCTAACAAATCTTTCAAGGCGTAAATCACATTAACGATAAAATAAAGTGTGGAATTGTATTGTTCTGGAGTATTATTTCTCCTTCTGAAGCAAGTTTTATACATTTTTGTTTTGAATGATGAAGTGGAAGTCAATTTGTGTATTAATTTTAATTTTGTTCTCTACTAAACTGTTGACTATCTCAGCTCAGGCTTCATCTTCAGGGGTATTTTTTTTATTATTGTCCCAACTCGATAGGCCTTCAGCGTCTGTGGAGTTGACTATTGAATAAGTAACCATTTGAGATACAGAGTTCACAATCATCAGCTGTGACTTATTATCATATAAGCTATTATCATATACATGCAATATGGATGGAGATAGCACATTCATAAATGTACATTATTATTACTATTATATTATTTGACTGAACATGTACATTACCTTAATGGAGCAAAGTTGATTTTAATGTCTATTTTCTTATGTTATATATATATAACATAGTTATTAGCAAGGATCTCTCTTCAAAATGAATCATACCAGCCAACAAATTTGGCATAACTTTGTTTTTCCGAGAAAATTACTATTTTTTTTAGCATTATCTCTATGTAAATAAAGCAAATTTTATTTATTTCCACACAGAAGATTACAAATATTGTGTTTCTGAAAATACCTAATTATTGGTATGTAAATTGACTGTCAGCCTTAGTATCTGAATAGCTTTCAATGCCAGCCAGTCAAGGCTGTAAATAGAACCAAAAATGAGAGCCCCAAGGTATGATATATGGTAATTGATATAATTTATGTAAAAAGTATAAAGTAACAATTTAAAAATGGAGATGTAATTTAATAAAATAATATGGTATACATAAATATATTAAGTGTAATTCAACTATATGATCTTTCATAACAATAATCAATATCATTATTCAAATTTCATAATTTAATCAAAAACATCATTACAAATACACAGAATACGGGCTACTAGGATAAAAAGGTTTATACTTAAATGTCAAACATACTTAATGTAAAAAAACCCATGAAGTTCGAAGAACAAAGACTATTACTATCTATCAATAAAAGGTTAACATTACAGTAACATTCAGAAAAACAATATTAATAAAAAGTTAAGATTACAGTCAACTTCACAAAAAAACTAAGGAGAGTTTACTAATATAAATTCTCCATATACAAGTATATACTATTCTATTTAAACAAATATAGCACTATCTATCTTTGACTTAAAAATTTTCAGAACTGAGAAACTATGCACTTCATATAAGATATAAATTACTATTACAGTTTTGAAACCCTAATATAATACTATTCTGTGACCGGACATTGTTTAGATTCCACATTGAAATATCAATCACAAAACACCATAATACTAACAATATAACAGTAACAAGTATTTAAATGATAAAATTTTATGCATAGATAGTATACATAGCAAGATTGTCTGGTAACTTATATTAAGATTGTAGGCATTATATCATAAAAGGTTTGGTTTTTTTAATTAATTATACTAATCATGTATAGAATCTATTACCATACATGACACAAATATGTCTTAATATCCTGTATCATGAACGTATATATATCATCTTTCAGTTACCTCAGTTTAATGATCTCTTCAGAAACGATTTCAGAAAATTTGAGATTGTTTGGACTACAAGCTTGTGTTCCAAAATTATCTTTTCAATTTAAACATTTTCTAAAAAAAAAAATAGCGATTGTTGATAAGGATTAATTCTTGCTGGAATTCTAATCAAAAGAGAAGCATTATTATTTAAATTTTTTGATATGATTTAATTAAATTAATAGACTACCTGCTGCTATCTAATAAACTTTGTGCTGTTATTTATTAGTAAGAGAGATTTGTCGTACAATAATGAATCAAATTTGATCTCTGGTTACAATTTTAATAAAACTTCACCTTTTATAACATAATACACAAACGAAATTATGCTTTTTTTATCAGTGGTCTCAAACAAGCCTGGAAATAATTTTAAGGAACAGGTCACTGACAATGTCAGGTATAGATTCAGGCTTTGTAAGGCACAAAACCTCTGGTGCCTGTCATTTTATTAATACATGTCAGACATTAACTTGAATATTTATATGTCAGGTACCGTACTATTTCATTAGTGGCTGACATTTTGTCAGGTAAATCTAAAACCGTTATTTCCAGGCCTGGTCTCAAAAATAGAAACATTGCAAATAAATGTAAGCAATAAGAACCTGTTTTAACACATGGTGCAATAGTATAATACTTTATTTGATCTATATAATCTAAGTAACATTTAACATATTTCTACTGTATGTTTTAATCTGCAAGTGTTTTTTGGTGTCTGAGTAGTCTTCATATAAACATTATTTGATAGCTAACTGTAATTTAAGCTATATGAACATACAACTTATAAATCACTGAGTTGTTTTGTTTAAATATAATGTAAGTAATAACAATAATAATATAAAGAAAGCAAATAGGAAAATACATATATTATTATATTTAAGGACTACCACCAACTAATGCCATTAGAATTTTTCTATAATCCCCAGACACATCATCCTACAAATATAAATAACATAAACAATGTAATCATGTGAGCGAGAGAGAGAGGGAGAGAGAGAGAGAGAGAGAAAGAGAGAGAGACATGAGGACCCATAGAAGACCCACGGGGTTGGAGAGAGAGAGAAAGAGAGTGAGAGAGAGAGAGAGAGACCTGAGGACCCATAGAAGACACACAGGGATGGACTGGCGACCCTACGATCGATCAGGGAATCGGAACCACACCAGTTGACTCAATGACAGTACTTATGGTACAGCCTGCACATGCTAACCATTCGACTATCCCCCCACCCTCCTTTGTAATTTTTTTTTCTATATCAGTTCATATTATTTATATTCTACTTCTTTACATGCATTTCATTCTTTTACAATTAATCAATTCTCAACAAAATTTGGAAAACATGAACCGAAGTATGTTCTGCATATAATCTGCCAATGGCTGGCACTTGGCAGCTGAAGGATGCAGACTGTGAGCATACTGAAAAAAGACATCAAATTGGCCATATCTAGCTTAGTTCTGGTAAGTTCATATTATTAGATTGCAATGATAATTCAGTATCATAATTAATCCTTTTATTTCAGACTTCTAAAGCTTATAAAACACTTGCGCAATCCAGATCACTATGGAAATATGTTGATTCCAGATTACTGCAGATCTCAGTTGATTCAAAATCACTAACAAACTCAATTTATTCAAGATCACAATAGAACTCTGTTTATCACGGTTTAACCAAAAAATAAACAGATCTCTTATATTACTTACCCTAATAAATGACTCTAATGTCTTTCCATAACGTCTTTGGAATTCCTCTTTAATTTGCTTCATATCCACCTCACAGCGAGTAACAACAATACGGATTAATGTTCTATCATCAGTTCCTGCTCCCTGTAAAACAAATGACAAGGTATTGAAGAATAATGTTGACCCAAAATATAACCAATAATCATACAGTCCCATTTGAAAACAATAATAAGCGATTATTTTCACTGGTTTGCAGCAAAACAGAAAATTTTTAATACAATAAGCAAAATTGATAAAACAAAATGGACACTGAGAAGATAACAATCTGAATAAAAGACAAATCCTATTTCATTTTTTTTTTCCTGTTCAAAATTTTGATTTATATATCTGGAAGAGGTGTTAAATAAACCGCTTTCTGGGATATTTTAGGAAACTCAACTATAAAATGTTTTGAATTATGGATACCGGGTAATTAAAATATAAGAATTACTAACCTTCATAGAATGATAGAGACGATCAGCAAAATAACCAGCTTTATTTCTTACAACACGGACTGTAAATAAACAGTTTTACATAAGATATCTTCTTAGATATAGTAACTAAATACATCAAATTTAATTACAGTGTACTTGAATAGGGTATAGAATAGCACATTCTTTCAAGTACGGCTCCTATTGCAAGGGAGATTACCACTATTATATAGTATATACATAATGGCGATGCTTGATTCACAGTTCCGGAATTAAATTCTCTCAATTCCAAAACTGGTGTCAATCGAGTGAAAAGGAGAATTCAGGAGTACAACGCATGTGTCGACTGTATAAAAAATATCTCAACCAATCATGACAGCTGAAACATATCTTTTACTAGGAATACGTCACGATTCTACTCACTCCACCTCAGCTGTCAGGACTGGCAGAACTGTGACAGGACTGAATTCCGCGCCACTCAATTGTAATTCTGTCGATTCAGGACGTTCTGGACTGTGAATCGAACAACCCCAATGTGACTTGCAATCAAGTGAAATATTCACTGTTGGTCATTTAGCTTTAATTTATTCAATATCCGCTTCCACCAAAGTGATATCGCAGATAAGATAAGGAACACACAAAGCCTTTGCAAAGATGTCTATACCATGTGACGGAACACAAAATAAATAAAAGATAGGCTGGCACTGCCAGGCACGATACGCCCACATTTTCGAGAGATGGACAGAGAACAAGCAATACTGAAAGTGATTTTTCCTACATCTTTAAGTCCTGTATTTCATACTGTATTGGGAGCAGCCATTTAGTTGGTCAGTTCCAGTCTGATATTAATGAAATTCGAAACCGACAATGATTTTGGTGTGACGGTACACAACCTAGAAATGTGACTTTTCATCAAAATCAGATAAGAATTGTGACCTGTATAACCATGAATTTCAAGTTTCATCAAAATCGAATCAAAATTGTGACCTCCACAGGGTCCACAACCTTGATATACCATTTTTTAACAGTATTCGCATACAAACGGCGGTCATTTTGTATGGCAATTTTTGTCCGATTTTCCTGAAATTCGAACTCAACCTTCCTTAGGGTGTAACGGTGATATAATCAAACGGTTTTTTAAATCGAATAATATTTGTGACCTCCAGAGGGACCACAAGCTAAAAAGGGTGATTTTTCGGACAATCAGGGGCCATAATTCAGGAAATTACATTCCGATAGCCGCAAATATCGAAAGGAACCAAGATCTTTGGGTTACAAACATGCATGTCAAGTTTCATCAAAATCGGTTCAAAATTGTGACCTCTATAGGGTCCACAAGCTAAAAACGTGATTTTTCGTACAATCAGGGGCCATAATCCATGAAGTTTTGATCCAATACATGCCAATATCGAAAGCAGCCGAGATCTTTTGGGGATAAACCTATATTTCAAGTTTCGTCAAAATCGGATAAGAATTGTGACCTGTAGAGAGTCCACAAACAAATTGTGGACGGACGGACGTCCGGACAGACAGGGGCGACAACATAATACGTCCACATGAAAATGTGGGCGTATAAAAATTAGTATGCTTTCGCACCTTTTTTTCATTATAATTGGGGTTTTTAAAATCAGAAGTTGAAAAAAAATCAATTTAAACTTTATCTTATAAACAGCAAGTCAAAATTTTCCCTTTGTCACTGTTTTTTTGGGAAGAGTTGTCAACTCATTTCTAAATAAAACAGAAATAAGGCTGAGAACCCCTGCCTTAGCCCTTTGTTCATTAACATGAAAGTAAATAACTTACTGATTGTTGTCATTCCTCTAGCAAGATCACCAGACATCTCGCTACTAATAGCTCTCTCAATATCATTGTTAGCTATTCTAGAATAGGCATCAAATACTGCACGTAACTGAGGATAACTCTGTGATGCCATAACCATATTAAATGTATTCTCATCTGTTCCCCATCTCTTAGCACCAGCTTGATATAATTTCTATAAATATATTAATTAAAACATAGTTAAGATGATGCCCCATCTCGCCAAAAATAGGAACTAATGAAAGTTGAAGTTATTCCTGGGAATGTTCAGTGTTCACCCTGAAAAGGCGTTTGAGACACAGCATCTGAGTATCATTTATGTAACCCAAAATTTATTTCTTTAGAACGCTTGTTGAATATAACGCCAGATTATGAATTTCAATCACTTTAACTTGTTATTATATCAAACAAAATCTAACTTTTATAAAAATCTTCTAGAAAGCACTCCATATTGAAAGTACTCCATGGTGTAAGACGTCGATTGTCAATTCAAATATTCGATTCATTTGAAATATCATGTAGCTTATTGGTGATGGAACAAACTATATTCATTATCGATCATAATAAATGATGCTGCTAATGGAAATTGCACTGTAAATAAATGACTAAGGAGTAATAAAATACAAGATAGATATTTACCTGTGCATCTGCATTAGCTTTGTTCTGATCTACAGTTTGATTCTCCATTCTACCACCCTACAATATCATATAAACATCTTACAATTAAACATACATTATGCAAGAGCTAATTCTGCCGTAGGTCTTTCTTTAGACCAGAAATGTTATCAAAACTATTAATTAGACATTAATTAACTTAGCCAGACCATAATCTTGATGCCATTGCTAGCCTACAATTTTTAGCGGATTAGAATACATTGTGTGAAGGATAACTAAAATGGATAATTGAGACTTATTTTTTTAGTAATGATGATCGAGGTTAGCCTAAAATTCAAAAGCTAATATCTTTAGCATATTCTACTTATTTACGTTATCTATTTTTAAACTATTAAATATAGCACGAACTGTCAACTCTTGATCTAATTTCCCATAATGTATTCTTTAATATATTATACCTTTAACTCAAATTTATATATGAAATATAATTATCAAATACTTAATTACAACTTAGTTATATATTTTATTCACTATAAATGAATGGGAGATCCGGGAACAGACAACATGTTGGATCCCTATCCCAATATATTAGTTTTATCTATTTAGTCTTGTTTTACAGTTACTTACAACTGACATAGAAACTAAAAGTTTTTTAAAATGACCAGATGTCTCACTGATGATATCATCCTCAAGTTTACGTCCATGCACTGAAACAAAAAATGAAATAAAATAAAAATTTGAATAAAATAAATGAAATGTGAAATATTGGAATATAATAAATCCAATCTTGCGAAAAAAAAATTGGAATGTAATAAATGAAAAAAAGTAGTGATCTAATTAAATATTTGAGTGTTGGAATTCATTGAAAACGTGTTCTAAGCATTGTATAATAATAATAATATAACTTTATTTCCAATCAAGGGTCCACAGGATGATACAGATCAACAAAGAGAGAAAACCCAAATGACAGTCAAATAATAAAATATAACATGATACAACATAGCATGGCTCCCAACGGGGGAGATATAAAATATAAGTATGCACGCCAAATAAAAACAATTGGCTTGTTACAACATTATTAATGAAAGGGAGATAAATCCACTTAACCATATATTATGTTACAGGCCAAAACTAAGTCGGCCTATTATTCACCATATGGTGCTTAACCAAGATAAAGAAAATAGTTCTATGGCAAGTTCTTGTGCAAAAAGCGACCAAGTTCATTTAATATGTCTACATTTTCACAAGTTAGTAACCAAATATATTTATCCAGATTACTGAAGTTAATAAAGTTTGAACTGGATTTTTTAATAACCTCAAATAAACATTTCCTGTCTGCTGCCAGATATACACAATCAATTAAAAAATGCACCTCGTCCTCAACTTTCCCAGACAGGCATTTTTCACAGAAGCGTGATTCACGATTTATTCCTATATACCTGCCTGTTTCTATTTTGAGCCTATGTGAGGATATTTTCAGCTTAGTGATATCCCTTCAGAATTCATATTTCTTCAAGGATAGATAATTCTCATATCCAAAGTTAGTTTTAAGTTGGACATATAAATCTAGTTTACCAGTTTTCAAAGATTCCCTATGCTTGAGCCAAGTCTCTTTATGACATTTGACCAGCAACTTTTTCAGATGGGTCTTAAATGTCGAAAATTTACGACATGAAGTGTTTATTAAGGCCAATTCAATAATTGACATAGTTCAGTTACAGTGCTAAACCATGACTGACCAACCTTGGAAAGTTCTTTGGTAACCAGAAAGTTTTAAACTTCAGTTGAAAATTGTGATGAGCATGTAGATTGATATAGTACTATACTTACTTTGTTTATAAGCAGCAGTAATAGCATGTATATCAGCATTGCTACGTGTACACATAATTTCAATAAGAGCACTTTCATCTGTACCAGCACCCTATATATATAAAAAAAAAAACTATTTGAAATGGTATGCAGAAAAAAAAGAAGATATTTCATCTAAATAGAATATTAAGAGAAGGTGAGCTATGAGGTTTAACGTTAAATCAACACAAACTAGGAATCTTTAGCAGGACCCTATTCCTGGTCACATACATCCAGGGAATCAAAGCCACACCCGTTTACTCAATGACAGACTTTATGATGCAATACACATAGACTAAAAAAAAAACACCGCCCAAGAAAGTTATAAATGGGGTTTAACATATACTAAACACAACTAGGTCATTTCTGGACTAAAATTATGGTTCAATCTTATTTCAATCATTCATTTGCGTATAGAGGAACCGGAGAAAACCCACAAGGGTTGGACTGCTGACCCTACTCCTTGTCAAGTACTGGGAGAACATGAATAGCATTTATAAAGAAATCAATAGAAATGTTTTGGGATATATAATAATTGATATATACATGTACTACACAAACTTACCCTCATAGCTCTTCTTAATTCATAGGCATCATATTCATCTTTTTTGAATAATAAGGCAATCATTACATTTTCAAATCTACTACTTAACTCACTTCTCAAATCATTCATTAAATCCTGAAAACAAATGACAATAGTTTTACATTCCAATTTGGTTAGTACTGAACTAGAAATAAGACATACCAAGAGATGGCAGTACAGACTGTCAGCAACAAGTTAACTACTAAAGACAATTACCTAAAAATTCCACTTATTATTAATTATCTTGAAAGATATTCTTTTTTGGTAATAAATATATTTCATCTGGTAAATACAGTATGATCAATATTTGCACTGAACTGTTAAATATTTATCATATTGATTGTTAGGGAACTATATACATTACAATAAAACAAAAACTTACTCTTCCAAAACATGTTTTATACATCAACTTAATATTCTGTCTCTGGTCACAACTTCTATAACCCAATACATCAATTATTGCCTTTTCATCAGTGCCTATAGTATAAAATATATTATCTCAGGTATACATAAGGGAATATATAACAATATCTGATAAAGAAACAAATTCCATGAAGTACTTAAAGATGCAATATGTAAGATTTAGATTAACAACTGGTTGTTCAAAAATAAGATATTGACAAATGAATATATTCAAAAATTTTATTCCAATTACTTTATTCTGAGCAAAGTTATGAGTGTTGGATGAGGTAGTGTACATGTTTATTACTGTAGCAATGGTACTACATGAATATTCGTTTTTATTGAATATTCATGCATGTGTGAATAATATCTATATAATAGTTTATATAACATTTGAAGCCAAAATAAAGACCTTATATCAGCAGTCTTAGCTCTTACACAAAACATCTTTGAGCAACCTAGAACTTAGACTATAATTGAATATTTTTTCAATATATACAGATATCTAACACTTTATACAAATAGACAGAAATATTCAAAGCCTACTTCAAAAACTTTTGATAGAAATCATTTTTTCTTACCAAAACCCTTCATGGCTTTTCTCAGCACTTGACAGTCTGTTTCTGCATTAAAATTTGGATTAGGTCTTAGTGTGCCTTCATCCTACAAAATAAAATATGATATAAAGATAAAGTCTTCATTTTTAAACTATTTACACTAATTTTATGAAAACTTGTGAATAGAACACAATTTGTTAAAATCTGAAGCAGAATTGCTTATTAAAAAACTTAAAGACTAACAGTAGGCTTACCTTCATGGCATAAGAAGCAGCATTAGGTGTTCCATAACCCCCTTGATTGGCAGGCACTGAAGAATAACCAGGCTGTTGCCCAGGCATACCTCCTGGTGCACCAGATTGTCCATAGTTTTGTCCACCAGGCTGTCCGTAACTCTGTCCACCAGGTTGTCCATATCCTGGCGCTGGTGCTCCTGGCTGTCCATATCCTTGTGCAGGAGCTCCTTGTTGTCCATAACCTGGAGCACCACCTGGAGGGGGTTGTCCATATCCAGAGGGTTGTTGGGGATAACCTGGTGCTCCACCAGCAGGCTGCTGGGGATAACCTGGAGCTCCACCTGCAGGTTGTTGGGGATAACCTGGTGCACCACCACCTGGTTGCTGTGGGTAACCACCTGAAGGAAAGCCTCCTCCTGAGGGATATCCAGGAGCACCCCCAAATCCCTAAAATAAAGATAAATCAATCACTATTCAAGCTCAATATTATACATACCTTTGTATACATATGTATACCATTATACTGTATGACAACTGTATGTCGATATATTTTGATATCACAAAGAGTATCCAATTCTCACATGCAGAATTTACTCACAGATTGTATCGTGTGACTATTATTTATAATTTCAATTCATATTTCAAATGCATCTTACGGATAATTTTGATACTAAATAATGTCAATATTGCAACACTTCTGTATGTTTGTTTTTTTTATCCTCATATTAATTTGCTTTCTAAACTACCATTGTTTGAATAAAGTTATAGATTTATCTATATATAAAAGGGGAAGTTTGCTTGTTTATTTCTTGAACTTATCAATTTTAAAATAACTTTATAAATGGCGCTATTCATTTTGTAATCAGTGCAGTATTTAATGATGAAAGTGCAAATGATTATTGACGATCTTGTTGGGTATAACCAGGAAATCAAAGGGAGAAAACTCCATATTGCGACATTGGTTTATGAAAGTTATTCAGTTTGCACCCTTGAAAGTAAGTTTAAGAAGAATCAAATTCATAAAGGTGATATAAATTTTGTGTTAGGTACATTATTTCATCATGAAATTGACAGTTTTAATATTCTGGGAAGGGCAGACTATGTATTTCGAAAACAAGAAACTTGCTGGTTATTGGCAAGATAGAAATAAGAGATATTGAAGTCTGCACCAAAAAAAAAAATGAAACAGAAAATCTGAAATCTATTAAGAAATCCACGACTTTACTTTAAAAATCCATCAAGGCCAACAAGAAGATTTCTAATATTATTATTTCAAAAATGGTTGTATCAACTGAAACATTAAGAATAAACCACCTCTCAGTTCTACTGAAAATCTGTACAGCTGTTAAGCGGAGATTTTTATGTATTTCTTTTTGTCAAATGACAATGCCAGCAGAGATCAACCTGCCTGTCAAGCCTAAGCTACTCTTTTAAGGCAGTGTTGCTGTTCCCACTGCCCATTCTCGTTAAATTTACAATTATTTGGTTATCATGGATGATAAAACCATGGAAACAAACTATATGAATGCAATGCTAAGTAACACAAGTGGTATAAACATAAGTCACTCACATATACTTATTACTTTGATTTGAGTCTATAGTAAAAAGGATTAAGGATTAATCTACACTTACTGCATTATAGGTAGGTTGACCACCTCCTGGAGCTGCAGGCATTGCTACGCCAGGGGGTTGAGGGTATCCTCCTGGTGCTGAACCAAATCCTCCAGGACCGCCCATCTATAAATAAACAACAACATGAAATATGGATTAAAATATTTATTATAGTTTGAAAGAGAGAAAATTTTCACAATGTTTATACCGTAGTTCATTTATATGACAATAAAAATGTAGCCCTCTCAAATTCATAATCAATGGAATTTGACAAAACACATTGCTATTTTTAGTGATTGGATATATATAAGAAAAAAGCTACATTTTTGTTGAGATTTACTTCATTGGGTTCATAGTGTAGACATTTATAAGACACATTATTCAAGAGCTAAATCTGCCTACTGTAGGATCTTCTTCAGGTCTTATATGTTATAAAAACTATTATTAGTAAGACATTTATTAACATGACAAGACCATAATCATTTCTCTAGGTCATCGGATCCTTTTGATTTCTATTCATTTTCATGGATAACCAAGAGTTTGTTTATTATCTTAAAAATGGTAGCAAGGACAGAGAGAGAGAAAAAGAGAGAAATGGGGTTTAACGTCCACTCAACACAAACTAGGTCATTTCGGGACTAACATATGGTTTAATTCTATTTCAATAATTCGCTTGCGCGTAGGGGTCTTTAGCAGTGGGAGGAAACCCACGAGGTTGAGAATGCGCCCCTATCTCCATGCCACATACGCTCACACCAGGGCTCAAAACCACAGTCGCAAGCCAGAGGTGACCGGCCAGCTAGAGGTCGAAGCGCGGCACTCTAGTCCACTAGGCCATCCCAACCCCCAGAAGCAAGGAAAATCCAGGGTCTCTTTTTTTTCGAACTGCCCTAATTTAGCTCAGAATGAAGTAATTTTACTGAAAATTTCAACATATTCCTATTCTAATTTTCAAATATTTTAGCGAGAAATGTCAGCCCTTTATCTTACATAATGCATCTTTAAAAAGTCATATACATGTAACACACAAATTTTTGTCTATTTTGTCAAGTGTTAGTATGACCTACTTTCTGTATTAATAGCAGATGATAATATAAACAATGAGGCTATTTATAACAAATCTCTCATGTTGTTTATATTATCTAGATACACTTGAAGACTGTTACAATGAAAAATTCAACAGCAGACCCACAGATTAAATCTACCAGTTCCTGTATGCCAATGTCATCCAAGATTAAACCACACAATATTGAGTTCAATATTACTTTATAATTTTCCTTGAAATCATATTACTGTATTTAACCAAGACTTATTAAACAATCTTTTTTTTTTAAGCAGGGGGTGGGGGATGGGATGGCCTAGTGGTCTAGAGTGCCGCGCTTCGACCTCTAGCTGGCCGTTCACCTCTGGCTTGCGGCTGTGGTTTCGATCCCTGGTGTGTGCGTATGTGGCATGAAGATAGGGCGCCTTCTCAACCTTGTGGGTTTCCTCCTGACACTCTGGTATCCTCCCACTGCTAAAGATCCCTACGCATAAGCGAATCATTGAAATAAAATTAAACTATATGCTAGTCCCGAAATGACCTAGTTTGTGTCAAGTGGACATTAAACACCGTTTTTCTCTCGCTCTCACAAATTTTTTTGTGTGTTCGAGTAGATCAATGCCTTAGTGGAGTTTTCAAGATTAAATTAATATGCTGAGATAGGTACTATCTTTCCTTACTATATCAATTCTAGACACTATCATCCCTACCATACAAAACGATGTCAAACCATACACTAACACCTTCAGACACAGATCACAAGAAGGATTCAAGCTGTACAATGTATGGACATAAAAAAATTTTTTAAACTATAAACACATCTGCATCTCATCTTCAAAATAGATATATGTACTGTAATATGTAATGAAAACAAATTGATTTGCTGTCACTCTACTTGAACATAATTCATTAGGTAAAATTGACACTTCCTCATGGGGAGGAAATTGACAATTTCATCAGAATTTTTGATAATTTGTTTTGTTCAATGATTGTCATCTGTCTTTGTGCATCATTTTACACTAATCGCTAAAGCAAATTTTAAATACTGACTTTCTCTTAATTTAACGGTATTATAGAATTTTTTCCATAACTACGGTGTCGGTAATCAAAAAGAAATGGATCCTATATGACTTCAATAAATCTAATCTCTATTGTGTTCTCAAGCTTTTTTGGACACAGCTAAATATATCTCTGGTACAGTAAGTACTAGAATGATGAAAAATCAAAGGGTTCATTGGATGAACTTCATCCTGTCCAATATGAATGTTTGAAAATCAAAATGGTTTGTTCTTTCATGACCCAATGGCCAACAAATTTAAAAGAGAAATTTACTAAAAGCTGGAGCCTCTATTGCATTTATAAAGAGGCAGAAAGTTGAAAATTGTTAGGGTTTGTCCTTCCATATAACCACAATCCTTTAAATCAAATTTCAAAATAATCCTTTCCAAACTGTTCACTGGGTTTTCGGAGAATGTTAAATAACTTGAAATTGAAGGTAGCAGAATGCTGAAAATTGACATTTTTTTCCCCTCATGATCTCAATGATTCTTACCAATCTGAAAAATATCCATTATAAATTGTAGGTTCTACCACAAGGTTTATGGTAATGTGAGATTGCAAAACATGCTCACAAGACAGCTGTGAATACAACAGACAAACCGATAGGTTCGGAAAAAAAATACTAAGTGTTCCCTCTCTCATAATGAACCAAATAGGGTGTAACTCCTAAACAGAAGGTTTCCTGAAAAATGACTACAGCAGCATTGAAATAATAAATCCACATTGAAATGTGGGCAAATACCCAATTCAATACTTTTTTGGGGTATGAATTGGAGAGGGTTAGCTCTCTTAAGCATCGTAGTACACCTTGACCAATATATGTTTAGTAACTTACATCAAATCCAATACCACCTCCTGGTTGTGATGGGTAGGGCATTCCACCTGGATTTCCTCCATAAGCTGCTGAAGAGGCTGACTCTGGTGTTGGCATGGATACACCACCTGGATAGCCAGGTTGTGAAAATCCTCCTGGTTGTTGTGGATAACCACCAGGTGGGCCTCCATATGGTGGATAACTCATACTTTATTGATTAGGTTTAGTGATTTACAGATGTCTCCTAGAACATATCAAAGGTTAATTTTCAGATAAGAAAAAACAAAAAAGCTAATCTGACATCTGAAGAAACCATCCCAATCAGTAAGCTAGATAATTACTGTAAGTCTCCTAAAATGTATCAAAAGTAAATTTTCGGATGAGGTAATATGAAAAAAACAATCTAATAAATCCATCTGATCACTACATCAGCCTACTCAGTAACTCACTGTAGTGTGACGTAATTAATGGATGAATTTTAGTTTACTTCACACAAATCTGTGAAAATAATGCAGTTTTATTATGCCTATTCTGTTTTGCGTTTGGTGCCCTCTTTCACTTTGAATAATATAATATATAACTATAACAGTATCAGACGTATTCATTACCAGGCTAATTCATTACCGGTAAAATCGGCGTATTCATGACCAGTATATTATAGGGTTGATTGGTCGGTATATAAAGGTGCTAAGTAGTACTCATCAGTGTGGATAGAAGCCTATACGATAATTATTATAGATGATTGGTGTTTGATGTATTAAAATTGTTTGGTTTTTTTTATTATTGAGTTGTTGTTTAAATTATTTAATCTTAAGCTTGAGATTGTAAATCCCGGCTTTGTTATTTTGATTGGTCGGTGTATAAAGGTGCTAATTAGTAAACATCGTCGTAAGTGTATTGTAGTGTTGTTTGTGTTGTATCAACTATAAAACTAAAAGAAAAGAAAAAAAAAATAATAGTGTATCACATTTAGGAACACAATACCCCGTTCAACTATAAAACTAAAAGAAAAGAAAATAATTTATGAACACAATACCCTGTTCACAGTTATTTACGAACCTGTTTAATTCTTATTTTAAATAACATCTAGTTAAACACAATACTCAGTTCAAAGTTGAATACGAAACTATGGCTATTATTCATCGCATTAGCTGAATGCGTTGATTTTTGATGTGATAAATAAAGAAATATTAATAGTAACATCAAGTTAAACACAATACTCAGTTCAAAATTGAATACGAAACTATGGCTACTATTAATCGCATCAACTGAATACGATGGTTTATATGTAAATATTGTCTTCGAATATTAAATATTTCAACTGTTGCTTGTATTATGACTATTGAAAATATATAATAAATACCTTGTTAATCCTTCTATTGTCTTGTCTTAATTGATTAATTAACACCCATAAACAGAGTACTACTTAGCACCTTTATATACGACCAATCAACCCTATAACATCCTGGTCATGAATACGCCGATTTTACCGGTAATGAATTAGCCTGGTATTGAATACGCTAGGAGTAGGATTCACTATAACATACGTCTTAATATAGATTGCTTAAGTACTTTATATTTAACGTCTTATTATCTCGTTTCTTCTGTCTACTACTATTTCCTTAATACTCTCGCGAACATTCGGTTAGGCGTTAACGTTAGGGTACTTAAGGTTTAGTTTCAGTCAGAATTAACTTGTTGGATGTTACGCAAATCAAAAATTGCCAAATTCGGAATCGGAGCGGCCTACATCATCATGTTAGTGTTACGTACCAATCATGTCATTGACGTTATAATCTATGTTATAAATAGGTAATTATACGACCTCGCCCCTTATCATCATTATGTCGCAACAACAAATGTTTACTTTTATAATGTGATGGATAGATTGCCAATTTTATCTCTTACTTACCCAACAATTTGCTATTTACGGAATTCCGGAAGCAAAATTGTGAAATAGACAGGCCACAGATCACTAATTATTTCCCCATTGACTTCAATGTTAATTCTTGTCTCTTAGATCGGCTGTAACTTTTTCCCAAATATTCGTTGGGTAGAACGCTTTCTGCCACAGATGGAGCAACATGTGGCAAACTCTGGCCCAAAAGCATGTATGAGGTTCACCATGAAAAACTTGAGATACACAAGCTGGAAGTAGAGACAGCTAACCAGGCAATTTTCGGCCCCCCCTTTCAACGTAAGCAACCTCACAACTCTTGTATCCTTCCGCCTCAAAATCATGAATATTCACCAAAACCTGGCAGAAAATGTATTTTCAAACCCTTTTCTTCGATTCTACACCAAAAAGTAAACAAAAATCACCATGCAAAAGGGGGAAAAAGGGAAAGGGAGAGAAAGACTAAAAATAACTTGGCCCTACAATTTGTGGGTACCGGCGTAGAAATATTTAGTGATCTGTGTCCTATATAGGGGTGAAACTCCAGGTATCACCAAAATGCCCTTTCTATATGCTTCCCATATGTTCTGGCAACACACCGGTGAAAGAAAATCAAAATCAAAGAATAACTGCAAAAATGATGGCCCTTTAAGTATACAAGCTGCTTTATGTACAGCAGTGCATCTCAGGTCCCTGGGCCTTTTGTGCTAAAATTTAAAAATCTTTCTTATTAAAGGCAGTATTTGAGTTTTGTGAAAAAATACGACAAGTTACAAACAAATTACACAGAAAACACTCATAATCTGGAAATTTTTTCAAAAATATATTTTTTTACTGTCATGTCATGAAAAATGTACAGAATTTACATGTAGCATCTTTCAAAAAACCAATAATTTTCCACTTTTTTAGATACTCAGACTGGCAAGTAAGACATTTTTGGAAACCCTGGACAATATGCAAACAGAAAAATCACAAAACTGTTGCATTGATTGAAATTATAAAGGTCTGTACTGAAACATGTAACCCCACCCCCTAAAAATGTCAATGACTGAATCAATCTTATCTTTGGTTGCAAAGCTAACATCATCAAAAGAATCTGTCTAACAGATATGATTTACCATCCCTGGCTAATATATGAACATAAAAACTAAAATAGGTGCAATAAATGTGAATTATGGTTAAAATAGGCCTTGCTGAAAGAAAAAAATGCCATAATTGGCCTATGTCCACCCCTCCCTAACAAAAGGGTCACAGAATACACAATTTTTACAAATTTGGAAATAGTTCAATGTTATCAATATCTCAAAGCTCAGAGGCACCATACAAATCTTTATTGCAATTCTGGTGCTGAATCAAGATGTCTGGACCTTTACATCAATTGCCTGAAAAAATGAAGTCAAAATGGTAGTTATAACAGAGTTGACATCATAAAAGAGGCCTGAAAAGGATCAAAATTAACAATTTACTGTTCTATAAGTAACATAAACGCAACAAACACCACAAATCCTAGATTTCGATAAGAAAATATTGACCATTAAGCTGACATTTACACATCTACACCAGTTTTGTATCAGGGTATGGTCTTATTGGCCTGACATGTCTCAGGGTCCTAAGTTTGCCTTTAAACAAAAAAGATTAGAAATCCTTGAAATGTACAAAATAACCATTTATTGGTGTAAAATAACATTCCTAACTGTAATTCAACAACAAATTCCAATTATTATCATTTAATTGTCAACACAGGTGCAATTAAAACTCTCAAAACACATTAATAAAAAGGGTGGGGTGGGGCATTTATAGCCTCTGTAAACAGAATGGTGGGGTGAAAAATGTCTATAAAGACTGGGATATTGCTTCCTCCACGAAGGAAATGCAAGAATTTAATGTTTCAAAGAAGAAAAAAATGCTTTTTTTGGCTAAACTGGTGGCCAAATTGAGCCAACCCCTGTTTTGAACATTTTTTATAAACCCATCTGCTGTATATTATTAACTCAGTGTTGCCAATTTTCAAATTTCTGTAGGAAAACTGCAGCTATTTCTAAACCTGACAAACTTATAGATCCCATCTAACTTACAATAGCAATGAAAATAAGGGGCATTTTTAGAAATTTTGACTAATTTGAGTAGGCATGAATGCATTAATTTCTACATCGAAATGGGTGAATTTACAGATTTTTTGTGAATATTCCTGATTTTTAGACAAAATTAGGTGAAATTACAATGTTGTTAACTTTATCTATGCTTTCTGAGGCTGAATACACCAAAATTGGACACAGAAATATTTTTCTTACTGTTAGAAATTAAATAAAAACTGAGAATTGAGAAATTTGCAGTGAAATCACAATTTTTCTCCAAACTTTGATTTTTTTTTTTAAATTTAACCTTTTTTTTTAGTTTTTCTGTAGTCTAAATACTTTATACATATTTTCAGACAATTTAGTCATCATATTTTCAAAACTAAGGCCTATCAGTCACAGCCTTGTCATACACAGACAGGCCACAGATCACTAATTATTTCCCCATTGACTTCAATGTTAATTCTTGTCTCTTAGATCGGCTGTAACTTTTTCCCAAATATTCGTTGGGTAGAACGCTTTCTGCCACAGATGGAGCAACATGTGGCAAACTCTGGCCCAAAAGCATGTATGAGGTTCACCATGAAAAACTTGAGATACACAAGCTGGAAGTAGAGACAGCTAACCAGGCAATTTTCGGCCCCCCCTTTCAACGTAAGCAACCTCACAACTCTTGTATCCTTCCGCCTCAAAATCATGAATATTCACCAAAACCTGGCAGAAAATGTATTTTCAAACCCTTTTCTTCGATTCTACACCAAAAAGTAAACAAAAATCACCATGCAAAAGGGGGAAAAAGGGAAAGGGAGAGAAAGACTAAAAATAACTTGGCCCTACAATTTGTGGGTACCGGCGTAGAAATATTTAGTGATCTGTGTCCTATATAGGGGTGAAACTCCAGGTATCACCAAAATGCCCTTTCTATATGCTTCCCATATGTTCTGGCAACACACCGGTGAAAGAAAATCAAAATCAAAGAATAACTGCAAAAATGATGGCCCTTTAAGTATACAAGCTGCTTTATGTACAGCAGTGCATCTCAGGTCCCTGGGCCTTTTGTGCTAAAATTTAAAAATCTTTCTTATTAAAGGCAGTATTTGAGTTTTGTGAAAAAATACGACAAGTTACAAACAAATTACACAGAAAACACTCATAATCTGGAAATTTTTTCAAAAATATATTTTTTTACTGTCATGTCATGAAAAATGTACAGAATTTACATGTAGCATCTTTCAAAAAACCAATAATTTTCCACTTTTTTAGATACTCAGACTGGCAAGTAAGACATTTTTGGAAACCCTGGACAATATGCAAACAGAAAAAATCACAAAACTGTTGCATTGATTGAAATTATAAAGGTCTGTACTGAAACATGTAACCCCACCCCCTAAAAATGTCAATGACTGAATCAATCTATCTTTGGTTGCAAAGCTAACATCATCAAAAGAATCTGTCTAACAGATATGATTTACCATCCCTGGCTAATATATGAACATAAAAACTAAAATAGGTGCAATAAATGTGAATTATGGTTAAAATAGGCCTTGCTGAAAGAAAAAAATGCCATAATTGGCCTATGTCCACCCCTCCCTAACAAAAGGGTCACAGAATACACAATTTTTACAAATTTGGAAATAGTTCAATGTTATCAATATCTCAAAGCTCAGAGGCACCATACAAATCTTTATTGCAATTCTGGTGCTGAATCAAGATGTCTGGACCTTTACATCAATTGCCTGAAAAAATGAAGTCAAAATGGTAGTTATAACAGAGTTGACATCATAAAAGAGGCCTGAAAAGGATCAAAATTAACAATTTACTGTTCTATAAGTAACATAAACGCAACAAACACCACAAATCCTAGATTTCGATAAGAAAATATTGACCATTAAGCTGACATTTACACATCTACACCAGTTTTGTATCAGGGTATGGTCTTATTGGCCTGACATGTCTCAGGGTCCTAAGTTTGCCTTTAAACAAAAAAGATTAGAAATCCTTGAAATGTACAAAATAACCATTTATTGGTGTAAAATAACATTCCTAACTGTAATTCAACAACAAATTCCAATTATTATCATTTAATTGTCAACACAGGTGCAATTAAAACTCTCAAAACACATTAATAAAAAGGGTGGGGTGGGGCATTTATAGCCTCTGTAAACAGAATGGTGGGGTGAAAAATGTCTATAAAGACTGGGATATTGCTTCCTCCACGAAGGAAATGCAAGAATTTAATGTTTCAAAGAAGAAAAAAATGCTTTTTTTGGCTAAACTGGTGGCCAAATTGAGCCAACCCCTGTTTTGAACATTTTTTATAAACCCATCTGCTGTATATTATTAACTCAGTGTTGCCAATTTTCAAATTTCTGTAGGAAAACTGCAGCTATTTCTAAACCTGACAAACTTATAGATCCCATCTAACTTACAATAGCAATGAAAATAAGGGGCATTTTTAGAAATTTTGACTAATTTGAGTAGGCATGAATGCATTAATTTCTACATCGAAATGGGTGAATTTACAGATTTTTTGTGAATATTCCTGATTTTTAGACAAAATTAGGTGAAATTACAATGTTGTTAACTTTATCTATGCTTTCTGAGGCTGAATACACCAAAATTGGACACAGAAATATTTTTCTTACTGTTAGAAATTAAATAAAAACTGAGAATTGAGAAATTTGCAGTGAAATCACAATTTTTTCTCCAAACTTTGATTTTTTTTTTTAAATTTAACCTTTTTTTTTAGTTTTTCTGTAGTCTAAATACTTTATACATATTTTCAGACAATTTAGTCCATCATATTTTCAAAACTAAGGCCTATCAGTCACAGCCTTGTCATACACAGACAGGCCACAGATCACTAATTATTTCCCCATTGACTTCAATGTTAATTCTTGTCTCTTAGATCGGCTGTAACTTTTTCCCAAATATTCGTTGGGTAGAACGCTTTCTGCCACAGATGGAGCAACATGTGGCAAACTCTGGCCCAAAAGCATGTATGAGGTTCACCATGAAAAACTTGAGATACACAAGCTGGAAGTAGAGACAGCTAACCAGGCAATTTTCGGCCCCCCCCTTTCAACGTAAGCAACCTCACAACTCTTGTATCCTTCCGCCTCAAAATCATGAATATTCACCAAAACCTGGCAGAAAATGTATTTTCAAACCCTTTTCTTCGATTCTACACCAAAAAGTAAACAAAAATCACCATGCAAAAGGGGGAAAAAGGGAAAGGGAGAGAAAGACTAAAAATAACTTGGCCCTACAATTTGTGGGTACCGGCGTAGAAATATTTAGTGATCTGTGTCCTATATAGGGGTGAAACTCCAGGTATCACCAAAATGCCCTTTCTATATGCTTCCCATATGTTCTGGCAACACACCGGTGAAAGAAAATCAAAATCAAAGAATAACTGCAAAAATGATGGCCCTTTAAGTATACAAGCTGCTTTATGTACAGCAGTGCATCTCAGGTCCCTGGGCCTTTTGTGCTAAAATTTAAAAATCTTTCTTATTAAAGGCAGTATTTGAGTTTTGTGAAAAAATACGACAAGTTACAAACAAATTACACAGAAAACACTCATAATCTGGAAATTTTTTCAAAAATATATTTTTTTACTGTCATGTCATGAAAAATGTACAGAATTTACATGTAGCATCTTTCAAAAAAACCAATAATTTTCCACTTTTTTAGATACTCAGACTGGCAAGTAAGACATTTTTGGAAACCCTGGACAATATGCAAACAGAAAAATCACAAAACTGTTGCATTGATTGAAATTATAAAGGTCTGTACTGAAACATGTAACCCCACCCCCTAAAAATGTCAATGACTGAATCAATCTTATCTTTGGTTGCAAAGCTAACATCATCAAAAGAATCTGTCTAACAGATATGATTTACCATCCCTGGCTAATATATGAACATAAAAACTAAAATAGGTGCAATAAATGTGAATTATGGTTAAAATAGGCCTTGCTGAAAGAAAAAAATGCCATAATTGGCCTATGTCCACCCCTCCCTAACAAAAGGGTCACAGAATACACAATTTTTACAAATTTGGAAATAGTTCAATGTTATCAATATCTCAAAGCTCAGAGGCACCATACAAATCTTTATTGCAATTCTGGTGCTGAATCAAGATGTCTGGACCTTTACATCAATTGCCTGAAAAAATGAAGTCAAAATGGTAGTTATAACAGAGTTGACATCATAAAAGAGGCCTGAAAAGGATCAAAATTAACAATTTACTGTTCTATAAGTAACATAAACGCAACAAACACCACAAATCCTAGATTTCGATAAGAAAATATTGACCATTAAGCTGACATTTACACATCTACACCAGTTTTGTATCAGGGTATGGTCTTATTGGCCTGACATGTCTCAGGGTCCTAAGTTTGCCTTTAAACAAAAAAGATTAGAAATCCTTGAAATGTACAAAATAACCATTTATTGGTGTAAAATAACATTCCTAACTGTAATTCAACAACAAATTCCAATTATTATCATTTAATTGTCAACACAGGTGCAATTAAAACTCTCAAAACACATTAATAAAAAGGGTGGGGTGGGGCATTTATAGCCTCTGTAAACAGAATGGTGGGGTGAAAAATGTCTATAAAGACTGGGATATTGCTTCCTCCACGAAGGAAATGCAAGAATTTAATGTTTCAAAGAAGAAAAAAATGCTTTTTTTGGCTAAACTGGTGGCCAAATTGAGCCAACCCCTGTTTTGAACATTTTTTATAAACCCATCTGCTGTATATTATTAACTCAGTGTTGCCAATTTTCAAATTTCTGTAGGAAAACTGCAGCTATTTCTAAACCTGACAAACTTATAGATCCCATCTAACTTACAATAGCAATGAAAATAAGGGGCATTTTTAGAAATTTTGACTAATTTGAGTAGGCATGAATGCATTAATTTCTACATCGAAATGGGTGAATTTACAGATTTTTTGTGAATATTCCTGATTTTTAGACAAAATTAGGTGAAATTACAATGTTGTTAACTTTATCTATGCTTTCTGAGGCTGAATACACCAAAATTGGACACAGAAATATTTTTCTTACTGTTAGAAATTAAATAAAAACTGAGAATTGAGAAATTTGCAGTGAAATCACAATTTTTCTCCAAACTTTGATTTTTTTTTTTAAATTTAACCTTTTTTTTTAGTTTTTCTGTAGTCTAAATACTTTATACATATTTTCAGACAATTTAGTCATCATATTTTCAAAACTAAGGCCTATCAGTCACAGCCTTGTCATACACATATATAGGGGTGAAACTCCAGGTATCACCAAAATGCCCTTTCTATATGCTTCCCATATGTTCTGGCAACACACCGGTGAAAGAAAATCAAAATCAAAGAATAACTGCAAAAATGATGGCCCTTTAAGTATACAAGCTGCTTTATGTACAGCAGTGCATCTCAGGTCCCTGGGCCTTTTGTGCTAAAATTTAAAAATCTTTCTTATTAAAGGCAGTATTTGAGTTTTGTGAAAAAATACGACAAGTTACAAACAAATTACACAGAAAACACTCATAATCTGGAAATTTTTTCAAAAATATATTTTTTTACTGTCATGTCATGAAAAATGTACAGAATTTACATGTAGCATCTTTCAAAAAACCAATAATTTTCCACTTTTTTAGATACTCAGACTGGCAAGTAAGACATTTTTGGAAACCCTGGACAATATGCAAACAGAAAAATCACAAAACTGTTGCATTGATTGAAATTATAAAGGTCTGTACTGAAACATGTAACCCCACCCCCTAAAAATGTCAATGACTGAATCAATCTTATCTTTGGTTGCAAAGCTAACATCATCAAAAGAATCTGTCTAACAGATATGATTTACCATCCCTGGCTAATATATGAACATAAAAACTAAAATAGGTGCAATAAATGTGAATTATGGTTAAAATAGGCCTTGCTGAAAGAAAAAAATGCCATAATTGGCCTATGTCCACCCCTCCCTAACAAAAGGGTCACAGAATACACAATTTTTACAAATTTGGAAATAGTTCAATGTTATCAATATCTCAAAGCTCAGAGGCACCATACAAATCTTTATTGCAATTCTGGTGCTGAATCAAGATGTCTGGACCTTTACATCAATTGCCTGAAAAAATGAAGTCAAAATGGTAGTTATAACAGAGTTGACATCATAAAAGAGGCCTGAAAAGGATCAAAATTAACAATTTACTGTTCTATAAGTAACATAAACGCAACAAACACCACAAATCCTAGATTTCGATAAGAAAATATTGACCATTAAGCTGACATTTACACATCTACACCAGTTTTGTATCAGGGTATGGTCTTATTGGCCTGACATGTCTCAGGGTCCTAAGTTTGCCTTTAAACAAAAAAGATTAGAAATCCTTGAAATGTACAAAATAACCATTTATTGGTGTAAAATAACATTCCTAACTGTAATTCAACAACAAATTCCAATTATTATCATTTAATTGTCAACACAGGTGCAATTAAAACTCTCAAAACACATTAATAAAAAGGGTGGGGTGGGGCATTTATAGCCTCTGTAAACAGAATGGTGGGGTGAAAAATGTCTATAAAGACTGGGATATTGCTTCCTCCACGAAGGAAATGCAAGAATTTAATGTTTCAAAGAAGAAAAAAATGCTTTTTTTGGCTAAACTGGTGGCCAAATTGAGCCAACCCCTGTTTTGAACATTTTTTATAAACCCATCTGCTGTATATTATTAACTCAGTGTTGCCAATTTTCAAATTTCTGTAGGAAAACTGCAGCTATTTCTAAACCTGACAAACTTATAGATCCCATCTAACTTACAATAGCAATGAAAATAAGGGGCATTTTTAGAAATTTTGACTAATTTGAGTAGGCATGAATGCATTAATTTCTACATCGAAATGGGTGAATTTACAGATTTTTTGTGAATATTCCTGATTTTTAGACAAAATTAGGTGAAATTACAATGTTGTTAACTTTATCTATGCTTTCTGAGGCTGAATACACCAAAATTGGACACAGAAATATTTTTCTTACTGTTAGAAATTAAATAAAAACTGAGAATTGAGAAATTTGCAGTGAAATCACAATTTTTCTCCAAACTTTGATTTTTTTTTTTAAATTTAACCTTTTTTTTTAGTTTTTCTGTAGTCTAAATACTTTATACATATTTTCAGACAATTTAGTCATCATATTTTCAAAACTAAGGCCTATCAGTCACAGCCTTGTCATACACAGACAGGCCACAGATCACTAATTATTTCCCCATTGACTTCAATGTTAATTCTTGTCTCTTAGATCGGCTGTAACTTTTTCCCAAATATTCGTTGGGTAGAACGCTTTCTGCCACAGATGGAGCAACATGTGGCAAACTCTGGCCCAAAAGCATGTATGAGGTTCACCATGAAAAACTTGAGATACACAAGCTGGAAGTAGAGACAGCTAACCAGGCAATTTTCGGCCCCCCCTTTCAACGTAAGCAACCTCACAACTCTTGTATCCTTCCGCCTCAAAATCATGAATATTCACCAAAACCTGGCAGAAAATGTATTTTCAAACCCTTTTCTTCGATTCTACACCAAAAAGTAAACAAAAATCACCATGCAAAAGGGGGAAAAAGGGAAAGGGAGAGAAAGACTAAAAATAACTTGGCCCTACAATTTGTGGGTACCGGCGTAGAAATATTTAGTGATCTGTGTCCTATATAGGGGTGAAACTCCAGGTATCACCAAAATGCCCTTTCTATATGCTTCCCATATGTTCTGGCAACACACCGGTGAAAGAAAATCAAAATCAAAGAATAACTGCAAAAATGATGGCCCTTTAAGTATACAAGCTGCTTTATGTACAGCAGTGCATCTCAGGTCCCTGGGCCTTTTGTGCTAAAATTTAAAAATCTTTCTTATTAAAGGCAGTATTTGAGTTTTGTGAAAAAATACGACAAGTTACAAACAAATTACACAGAAAACACTCATAATCTGGAAATTTTTTCAAAAATATATTTTTTTACTGTCATGTCATGAAAAATGTACAGAATTTACATGTAGCATCTTTCAAAAAACCAATAATTTTCCACTTTTTTAGATACTCAGACTGGCAAGTAAGACATTTTTGGAAACCCTGGACAATATGCAAACAGAAAAATCACAAAACTGTTGCATTGATTGAAATTATAAAGGTCTGTACTGAAACATGTAACCCCACCCCCTAAAAATGTCAATGACTGAATCAATCTTATCTTTGGTTGCAAAGCTAACATCATCAAAAGAATCTGTCTAACAGATATGATTTACCATCCCTGGCTAATATATGAACATAAAAACTAAAATAGGTGCAATAAATGTGAATTATGGTTAAAATAGGCCTTGCTGAAAGAAAAAAATGCCATAATTGGCCTATGTCCACCCCTCCCTAACAAAAGGGTCACAGAATACACAATTTTTACAAATTTGGAAATAGTTCAATGTTATCAATATCTCAAAGCTCAGAGGCACCATACAAATCTTTATTGCAATTCTGGTGCTGAATCAAGATGTCTGGACCTTTACATCAATTGCCTGAAAAAATGAAGTCAAAATGGTAGTTATAACAGAGTTGACATCATAAAAGAGGCCTGAAAAGGATCAAAATTAACAATTTACTGTTCTATAAGTAACATAAACGCAACAAACACCACAAATCCTAGATTTCGATAAGAAAATATTGACCATTAAGCTGACATTTACACATCTACACCAGTTTTGTATCAGGGTATGGTCTTATTGGCCTGACATGTCTCAGGGTCCTAAGTTTGCCTTTAAACAAAAAAGATTAGAAATCCTTGAAATGTACAAAATAACCATTTATTGGTGTAAAATAACATTCCTAACTGTAATTCAACAACAAATTCCAATTATTATCATTTAATTGTCAACACAGGTGCAATTAAAACTCTCAAAACACATTAATAAAAAGGGTGGGGTGGGGCATTTATAGCCTCTGTAAACAGAATGGTGGGGTGAAAAATGTCTATAAAGACTGGGATATTGCTTCCTCCACGAAGGAAATGCAAGAATTTAATGTTTCAAAGAAGAAAAAAATGCTTTTTTTGGCTAAACTGGTGGCCAAATTGAGCCAACCCCTGTTTTGAACATTTTTTATAAACCCATCTGCTGTATATTATTAACTCAGTGTTGCCAATTTTCAAATTTCTGTAGGAAAACTGCAGCTATTTCTAAACCTGACAAACTTATAGATCCCATCTAACTTACAATAGCAATGAAAATAAGGGGCATTTTTAGAAATTTTGACTAATTTGAGTAGGCATGAATGCATTAATTTCTACATCGAAATGGGTGAATTTACAGATTTTTTGTGAATATTCCTGATTTTTAGACAAAATTAGGTGAAATTACAATGTTGTTAACTTTATCTATGCTTTCTGAGGCTGAATACACCAAAATTGGACACAGAAATATTTTTCTTACTGTTAGAAATTAAATAAAAACTGAGAATTGAGAAATTTGCAGTGAAATCACAATTTTTCTCCAAACTTTGATTTTTTTTTTTAAATTTAACCTTTTTTTTTAGTTTTTCTGTAGTCTAAATACTTTATACATATTTTCAGACAATTTAGTCATCATATTTTCAAAACTAAGGCCTATCAGTCACAGCCTTGTCATACACAGACAGGCCACAGATCACTAATTATTTCCCCATTGACTTCAATGTTAATTCTTGTCTCTTAGATCGGCTGTAACTTTTTCCCAAATATTCGTTGGGTAGAACGCTTTCTGCCACAGATGGAGCAACATGTGGCAAACTCTGGCCCAAAAGCATGTATGAGGTTCACCATGAAAAACTTGAGATACACAAGCTGGAAGTAGAGACAGCTAACCAGGCAATTTTCGGCCCCCCCTTTCAACGTAAGCAACCTCACAACTCTTGTATCCTTCCGCCTCAAAATCATGAATATTCACCAAAACCTGGCAGAAAATGTATTTTCAAACCCTTTTCTTCGATTCTACACCAAAAAGTAAACAAAAATCACCATGCAAAAGGGGGAAAAAGGGAAAGGGAGAGAAAGACTAAAAATAACTTGGCCCTACAATTTGTGGGTACCGGCGTAGAAATATTTAGTGATCTGTGTCCTATATAGGGGTGAAACTCCAGGTATCACCAAAATGCCCTTTCTATATGCTTCCCATATGTTCTGGCAACACACCGGTGAAAGAAAATCAAAATCAAAGAATAACTGCAAAAATGATGGCCCTTTAAGTATACAAGCTGCTTTATGTACAGCAGTGCATCTCAGGTCCCTGGGCCTTTTGTGCTAAAATTTAAAAATCTTTCTTATTAAAGGCAGTATTTGAGTTTTGTGAAAAAATACGACAAGTTACAAACAAATTACACAGAAAACACTCATAATCTGGAAATTTTTTCAAAAATATATTTTTTTACTGTCATGTCATGAAAAATGTACAGAATTTACATGTAGCATCTTTCAAAAAACCAATAATTTTCCACTTTTTTAGATACTCAGACTGGCAAGTAAGACATTTTTGGAAACCCTGGACAATATGCAAACAGAAAAATCACAAAACTGTTGCATTGATTGAAATTATAAAGGTCTGTACTGAAACATGTAACCCCACCCCCTAAAAATGTCAATGACTGAATCAATCTTATCTTTGGTTGCAAAGCTAACATCATCAAAAGAATCTGTCTAACAGATATGATTTACCATCCCTGGCTAATATATGAACATAAAAACTAAAATAGGTGCAATAAATGTGAATTATGGTTAAAATAGGCCTTGCTGAAAGAAAAAAATGCCATAATTGGCCTATGTCCACCCCTCCCTAACAAAAGGGTCACAGAATACACAATTTTTACAAATTTGGAAATAGTTCAATGTTATCAATATCTCAAAGCTCAGAGGCACCATACAAATCTTTATTGCAATTCTGGTGCTGAATCAAGATGTCTGGACCTTTACATCAATTGCCTGAAAAAATGAAGTCAAAATGGTAGTTATAACAGAGTTGACATCATAAAAGAGGCCTGAAAAGGATCAAAATTAACAATTTACTGTTCTATAAGTAACATAAACGCAACAAACACCACAAATCCTAGATTTCGATAAGAAAATATTGACCATTAAGCTGACATTTACACATCTACACCAGTTTTGTATCAGGGTATGGTCTTATTGGCCTGACATGTCTCAGGGTCCTAAGTTTGCCTTTAAACAAAAAAGATTAGAAATCCTTGAAATGTACAAAATAACCATTTATTGGTGTAAAATAACATTCCTAACTGTAATTCAACAACAAATTCCAATTATTATCATTTAATTGTCAACACAGGTGCAATTAAAACTCTCAAAACACATTAATAAAAAGGGTGGGGTGGGGCATTTATAGCCTCTGTAAACAGAATGGTGGGGTGAAAAATGTCTATAAAGACTGGGATATTGCTTCCTCCACGAAGGAAATGCAAGAATTTAATGTTTCAAAGAAGAAAAAAATGCTTTTTTTGGCTAAACTGGTGGCCAAATTGAGCCAACCCCTGTTTTGAACATTTTTTATAAACCCATCTGCTGTATATTATTAACTCAGTGTTGCCAATTTTCAAATTTCTGTAGGAAAACTGCAGCTATTTCTAAACCTGACAAACTTATAGATCCCATCTAACTTACAATAGCAATGAAAATAAGGGGCATTTTTAGAAATTTTGACTAATTTGAGTAGGCATGAATGCATTAATTTCTACATCGAAATGGGTGAATTTACAGATTTTTTGTGAATATTCCTGATTTTTAGACAAAATTAGGTGAAATTACAATGTTGTTAACTTTATCTATGCTTTCTGAGGCTGAATACACCAAAATTGGACACAGAAATATTTTTCTTACTGTTAGAAATTAAATAAAAACTGAGAATTGAGAAATTTGCAGTGAAATCACAATTTTTCTCCAAACTTTGATTTTTTTTTTTAAATTTAACCTTTTTTTTTAGTTTTTCTGTAGTCTAAATACTTTATACATATTTTCAGACAATTTAGTCATCATATTTTCAAAACTAAGGCCTATCAGTCACAGCCTTGTCATACACAGACAGGCCACAGATCACTAATTATTTCCCCATTGACTTCAATGTTAATTCTTGTCTCTTAGATCGGCTGTAACTTTTTCCCAAATATTCGTTGGGTAGAACGCTTTCTGCCACAGATGGAGCAACATGTGGCAAACTCTGGCCCAAAAGCATGTATGAGGTTCACCATGAAAAACTTGAGATACACAAGCTGGAAGTAGAGACAGCTAACCAGGCAATTTTCGGCCCCCCCTTTCAACGTAAGCAACCTCACAACTCTTGTATCCTTCCGCCTCAAAATCATGAATATTCACCAAAACCTGGCAGAAAATGTATTTTCAAACCCTTTTCTTCGATTCTACACCAAAAAGTAAACAAAAATCACCATGCAAAAGGGGGAAAAAGGGAAAGGGAGAGAAAGACTAAAAATAACTTGGCCCTACAATTTGTGGGTACCGGCGTAGAAATATTTAGTGATCTGTGTCCTATATAGGGGTGAAACTCCAGGTATCACCAAAATGCCCTTTCTATATGCTTCCCATATGTTCTGGCAACACACCGGTGAAAGAAAATCAAAATCAAAGAATAACTGCAAAAATGATGGCCCTTTAAGTATACAAGCTGCTTTATGTACAGCAGTGCATCTCAGGTCCCTGGGCCTTTTGTGCTAAAATTTAAAAATCTTTCTTATTAAAGGCAGTATTTGAGTTTTGTGAAAAAATACGACAAGTTACAAACAAATTACACAGAAAACACTCATAATCTGGAAATTTTTTCAAAAATATATTTTTTTACTGTCATGTCATGAAAAATGTACAGAATTTACATGTAGCATCTTTCAAAAAACCAATAATTTTCCACTTTTTTAGATACTCAGACTGGCAAGTAAGACATTTTTGGAAACCCTGGACAATATGCAAACAGAAAAATCACAAAACTGTTGCATTGATTGAAATTATAAAGGTCTGTACTGAAACATGTAACCCCACCCCCTAAAAATGTCAATGACTGAATCAATCTTATCTTTGGTTGCAAAGCTAACATCATCAAAAGAATCTGTCTAACAGATATGATTTACCATCCCTGGCTAATATATGAACATAAAAACTAAAATAGGTGCAATAAATGTGAATTATGGTTAAAATAGGCCTTGCTGAAAGAAAAAAATGCCATAATTGGCCTATGTCCACCCCTCCCTAACAAAAGGGTCACAGAATACACAATTTTTACAAATTTGGAAATAGTTCAATGTTATCAATATCTCAAAGCTCAGAGGCACCATACAAATCTTTATTGCAATTCTGGTGCTGAATCAAGATGTCTGGACCTTTACATCAATTGCCTGAAAAAATGAAGTCAAAATGGTAGTTATAACAGAGTTGACATCATAAAAGAGGCCTGAAAAGGATCAAAATTAACAATTTACTGTTCTATAAGTAACATAAACGCAACAAACACCACAAATCCTAGATTTCGATAAGAAAATATTGACCATTAAGCTGACATTTACACATCTACACCAGTTTTGTATCAGGGTATGGTCTTATTGGCCTGACATGTCTCAGGGTCCTAAGTTTGCCTTTAAACAAAAAAGATTAGAAATCCTTGAAATGTACAAAATAACCATTTATTGGTGTAAAATAACATTCCTAACTGTAATTCAACAACAAATTCCAATTATTATCATTTAATTGTCAACACAGGTGCAATTAAAACTCTCAAAACACATTAATAAAAAGGGTGGGGTGGGGCATTTATAGCCTCTGTAAACAGAATGGTGGGGTGAAAAATGTCTATAAAGACTGGGATATTGCTTCCTCCACGAAGGAAATGCAAGAATTTAATGTTTCAAAGAAGAAAAAAATGCTTTTTTTGGCTAAACTGGTGGCCAAATTGAGCCAACCCCTGTTTTGAACATTTTTTATAAACCCATCTGCTGTATATTATTAACTCAGTGTTGCCAATTTTCAAATTTCTGTAGGAAAACTGCAGCTATTTCTAAACCTGACAAACTTATAGATCCCATCTAACTTACAATAGCAATGAAAATAAGGGGCATTTTTAGAAATTTTGACTAATTTGAGTAGGCATGAATGCATTAATTTCTACATCGAAATGGGTGAATTTACAGATTTTTTGTGAATATTCCTGATTTTTAGACAAAATTAGGTGAAATTACAATGTTGTTAACTTTATCTATGCTTTCTGAGGCTGAATACACCAAAATTGGACACAGAAATATTTTTCTTACTGTTAGAAATTAAATAAAAACTGAGAATTGAGAAATTTGCAGTGAAATCACAATTTTTCTCCAAACTTTGATTTTTTTTTTTAAATTTAACCTTTTTTTTTAGTTTTTCTGTAGTCTAAATACTTTATACATATTTTCAGACAATTTAGTCATCATATTTTCAAAACTAAGGCCTATCAGTCACAGCCTTGTCATACACATATATAGGGGTGAAACTCCAGGTATCACCAAAATGCCCTTTCTATATGCTTCCCATATGTTCTGGCAACACACCGGTGAAAGAAAATCAAAATCAAAGAATAACTGCAAAAATGATGGCCCTTTAAGTATACAAGCTGCTTTATGTACAGCAGTGCATCTCAGGTCCCTGGGCCTTTTGTGCTAAAATTTAAAAATCTTTCTTATTAAAGGCAGTATTTGAGTTTTGTGAAAAAATACGACAAGTTACAAACAAATTACACAGAAAACACTCATAATCTGGAAATTTTTTCAAAAATATATTTTTTTACTGTCATGTCATGAAAAATGTACAGAATTTACATGTAGCATCTTTCAAAAAACCAATAATTTTCCACTTTTTTAGATACTCAGACTGGCAAGTAAGACATTTTTGGAAACCCTGGACAATATGCAAACAGAAAAATCACAAAACTGTTGCATTGATTGAAATTATAAAGGTCTGTACTGAAACATGTAACCCCACCCCCTAAAAATGTCAATGACTGAATCAATCTTATCTTTGGTTGCAAAGCTAACATCATCAAAAGAATCTGTCTAACAGATATGATTTACCATCCCTGGCTAATATATGAACATAAAAACTAAAATAGGTGCAATAAATGTGAATTATGGTTAAAATAGGCCTTGCTGAAAGAAAAAAATGCCATAATTGGCCTATGTCCACCCCTCCCTAACAAAAGGGTCACAGAATACACAATTTTTACAAATTTGGAAATAGTTCAATGTTATCAATATCTCAAAGCTCAGAGGCACCATACAAATCTTTATTGCAATTCTGGTGCTGAATCAAGATGTCTGGACCTTTACATCAATTGCCTGAAAAAATGAAGTCAAAATGGTAGTTATAACAGAGTTGACATCATAAAAGAGGCCTGAAAAGGATCAAAATTAACAATTTACTGTTCTATAAGTAACATAAACGCAACAAACACCACAAATCCTAGATTTCGATAAGAAAATATTGACCATTAAGCTGACATTTACACATCTACACCAGTTTTGTATCAGGGTATGGTCTTATTGGCCTGACATGTCTCAGGGTCCTAAGTTTGCCTTTAAACAAAAAAGATTAGAAATCCTTGAAATGTACAAAATAACCATTTATTGGTGTAAAATAACATTCCTAACTGTAATTCAACAACAAATTCCAATTATTATCATTTAATTGTCAACACAGGTGCAATTAAAACTCTCAAAACACATTAATAAAAAGGGTGGGGTGGGGCATTTATAGCCTCTGTAAACAGAATGGTGGGGTGAAAAATGTCTATAAAGACTGGGATATTGCTTCCTCCACGAAGGAAATGCAAGAATTTAATGTTTCAAAGAAGAAAAAAATGCTTTTTTTGGCTAAACTGGTGGCCAAATTGAGCCAACCCCTGTTTTGAACATTTTTTATAAACCCATCTGCTGTATATTATTAACTCAGTGTTGCCAATTTTCAAATTTCTGTAGGAAAACTGCAGCTATTTCTAAACCTGACAAACTTATAGATCCCATCTAACTTACAATAGCAATGAAAATAAGGGGCATTTTTAGAAATTTTGACTAATTTGAGTAGGCATGAATGCATTAATTTCTACATCGAAATGGGTGAATTTACAGATTTTTTGTGAATATTCCTGATTTTTAGACAAAATTAGGTGAAATTACAATGTTGTTAACTTTATCTATGCTTTCTGAGGCTGAATACACCAAAATTGGACACAGAAATATTTTTCTTACTGTTAGAAATTAAATAAAAACTGAGAATTGAGAAATTTGCAGTGAAATCACAATTTTTCTCCAAACTTTGATTTTTTTTTTTAAATTTAACCTTTTTTTTTAGTTTTTCTGTAGTCTAAATACTTTATACATATTTTCAGACAATTTAGTCATCATATTTTCAAAACTAAGGCCTATCAGTCACAGCCTTGTCATACACAGACAGGCCACAGATCACTAATTATTTCCCCATTGACTTCAATGTTAATTCTTGTCTCTTAGATCGGCTGTAACTTTTTCCCAAATATTCGTTGGGTAGAACGCTTTCTGCCACAGATGGAGCAACATGTGGCAAACTCTGGCCCAAAAGCATGTATGAGGTTCACCATGAAAAACTTGAGATACACAAGCTGGAAGTAGAGACAGCTAACCAGGCAATTTTCGGCCCCCCCTTTCAACGTAAGCAACCTCACAACTCTTGTATCCTTCCGCCTCAAAATCATGAATATTCACCAAAACCTGGCAGAAAATGTATTTTCAAACCCTTTTCTTCGATTCTACACCAAAAAGTAAACAAAAATCACCATGCAAAAGGGGGAAAAAGGGAAAGGGAGAGAAAGACTAAAAATAACTTGGCCCTACAATTTGTGGGTACCGGCGTAGAAATATTTAGTGATCTGTGTCCTATATAGGGGTGAAACTCCAGGTATCACCAAAATGCCCTTTCTATATGCTTCCCATATGTTCTGGCAACACACCGGTGAAAGAAAATCAAAATCAAAGAATAACTGCAAAAATGATGGCCCTTTAAGTATACAAGCTGCTTTATGTACAGCAGTGCATCTCAGGTCCCTGGGCCTTTTGTGCTAAAATTTAAAAATCTTTCTTATTAAAGGCAGTATTTGAGTTTTGTGAAAAAATACGACAAGTTACAAACAAATTACACAGAAAACACTCATAATCTGGAAATTTTTTCAAAAATATATTTTTTTACTGTCATGTCATGAAAAATGTACAGAATTTACATGTAGCATCTTTCAAAAAACCAATAATTTTCCACTTTTTTAGATACTCAGACTGGCAAGTAAGACATTTTTGGAAACCCTGGACAATATGCAAACAGAAAAATCACAAAACTGTTGCATTGATTGAAATTATAAAGGTCTGTACTGAAACATGTAACCCCACCCCCTAAAAATGTCAATGACTGAATCAATCTTATCTTTGGTTGCAAAGCTAACATCATCAAAAGAATCTGTCTAACAGATATGATTTACCATCCCTGGCTAATATATGAACATAAAAACTAAAATAGGTGCAATAAATGTGAATTATGGTTAAAATAGGCCTTGCTGAAAGAAAAAAATGCCATAATTGGCCTATGTCCACCCCTCCCTAACAAAAGGGTCACAGAATACACAATTTTTACAAATTTGGAAATAGTTCAATGTTATCAATATCTCAAAGCTCAGAGGCACCATACAAATCTTTATTGCAATTCTGGTGCTGAATCAAGATGTCTGGACCTTTACATCAATTGCCTGAAAAAATGAAGTCAAAATGGTAGTTATAACAGAGTTGACATCATAAAAGAGGCCTGAAAAGGATCAAAATTAACAATTTACTGTTCTATAAGTAACATAAACGCAACAAACACCACAAATCCTAGATTTCGATAAGAAAATATTGACCATTAAGCTGACATTTACACATCTACACCAGTTTTGTATCAGGGTATGGTCTTATTGGCCTGACATGTCTCAGGGTCCTAAGTTTGCCTTTAAACAAAAAAGATTAGAAATCCTTGAAATGTACAAAATAACCATTTATTGGTGTAAAATAACATTCCTAACTGTAATTCAACAACAAATTCCAATTATTATCATTTAATTGTCAACACAGGTGCAATTAAAACTCTCAAAACACATTAATAAAAAGGGTGGGGTGGGGCATTTATAGCCTCTGTAAACAGAATGGTGGGGTGAAAAATGTCTATAAAGACTGGGATATTGCTTCCTCCACGAAGGAAATGCAAGAATTTAATGTTTCAAAGAAGAAAAAAATGCTTTTTTTGGCTAAACTGGTGGCCAAATTGAGCCAACCCCTGTTTTGAACATTTTTTATAAACCCATCTGCTGTATATTATTAACTCAGTGTTGCCAATTTTCAAATTTCTGTAGGAAAACTGCAGCTATTTCTAAACCTGACAAACTTATAGATCCCATCTAACTTACAATAGCAATGAAAATAAGGGGCATTTTTAGAAATTTTGACTAATTTGAGTAGGCATGAATGCATTAATTTCTACATCGAAATGGGTGAATTTACAGATTTTTTGTGAATATTCCTGATTTTTAGACAAAATTAGGTGAAATTACAATGTTGTTAACTTTATCTATGCTTTCTGAGGCTGAATACACCAAAATTGGACACAGAAATATTTTTCTTACTGTTAGAAATTAAATAAAAACTGAGAATTGAGAAATTTGCAGTGAAATCACAATTTTTCTCCAAACTTTGATTTTTTTTTTTAAATTTAACCTTTTTTTTTAGTTTTTCTGTAGTCTAAATACTTTATACATATTTTCAGACAATTTAGTCATCATATTTTCAAAACTAAGGCCTATCAGTCACAGCCTTGTCATACACAGACAGGCCACAGATCACTAATTATTTCCCCATTGACTTCAATGTTAATTCTTGTCTCTTAGATCGGCTGTAACTTTTTCCCAAATATTCGTTGGGTAGAACGCTTTCTGCCACAGATGGAGCAACATGTGGCAAACTCTGGCCCAAAAGCATGTATGAGGTTCACCATGAAAAACTTGAGATACACAAGCTGGAAGTAGAGACAGCTAACCAGGCAATTTTCGGCCCCCCCTTTCAACGTAAGCAACCTCACAACTCTTGTATCCTTCCGCCTCAAAATCATGAATATTCACCAAAACCTGGCAGAAAATGTATTTTCAAACCCTTTTCTTCGATTCTACACCAAAAAGTAAACAAAAATCACCATGCAAAAGGGGGAAAAAGGGAAAGGGAGAGAAAGACTAAAAATAACTTGGCCCTACAATTTGTGGGTACCGGCGTAGAAATATTTAGTGATCTGTGTCCAGTTCATGCATTTAGAGTAGTCTACCCTTCCCCAAACGTCATTGGGTCTTCATTAACCAGTCCATTATACTATGGTTTGAATTCAGTTTTGGGCTACTTCTCGGGCATATTGAACAACCATATATACATTATCTTTTGAAAAAATATAGAAATGAATTTGAATTATTAATCAAAATACTTTATCCGGTCCTTAACGATAATAGTGTCTTCATAATTTTTCACAAACAAGTTCTACGTGCATTATACAGAACAATGTCGACCTTTCATTTTTTCAGCATGGAAAAAATCAATACCACCACGCACCCTGGATGATAGAGACTATAATAGCTCATGAAAGTTGAAGAAGGAATGAAAAAATGTTTCGACTGCCCAGAACTTTAATCATAGCTGGAACAAAACGAATCTTTAGTAACAACCACACAAAAACATTTAAACAGCTAGCACTAGGATATAAGAGTCAATATAACGTAGATAACATTTACACTAAAAGTAACACAGATTTTCTTTCTGACTTGTCAAAGGTAAAGAAAAAGAAACCTCGCTACCCAATCATCAATGCAATATACTCTCCACATACGGGGGGGGGGGGATGAAGGGCATTTTGAATAAGTAAGACGCTGGCGTGCTAGCCTGGATGTCGGGTGTTTGATCCCTGCATTGCCAAAAAGAAAGTGCATCCAGATTTTCCGGCGTGGTTCCCTATTATCAGTGATGCAGCTGTCTAGTCCTATGGATGGGACTAAAAACCAAGGTCTGGTGTACACATTGGCGTGCAGGTATTTAAGATCCCTTGACAGTTGGAATTCGATGTAAGAGTAGACAGTAGTGCTGCTGTCCAGGCAAACTTTCCCTCATAGTACACTATGGTGTATGCTTGTCTTCATTAGCACATTTCGGAGTAGAACAGTAGGTTGTTGAACACCATTTCATTTCATTTCCAGGGATCAAAACCACAAATATAAGTCAGGGGCGACCACCGAGCAAGAGCTCTAAACGCGACACTGAAGTCCACTAGGCCTTCTCAAGTTATATAGCGTGGTTGCAGCTGATGTACCATATTAACTACGTTTCATTTCCTGTCAAATTAACTATTTTACTAGTGAACATGTTAATTACCCCAGAAAAGCATATTCTTGAAGCAATGGCCCGAGAAATCCCTCTCTGGCCATTGCTGGAATAGCGTCTGTTTCTTGAACTTATGATGCGGGAGTGTGTCTATTCTTTCCACTCAATGAAAGCTGTCACTTAAGTACAGCAACATGACAGTCCTTCGTTTAATCTGGGTCTTCCCTAAAACTTTGGACAGTGATTTAAGGTATTAAAAATGGTGAAAGTATGTTCGTTTCCAAACAGTATTGTATTCATTTCATTCGACTTGATAGCCTCGTTTGTCACGCAATTAATTTTACTGCAGTATTCTGCTATGCACGGGTTAGTTAGGTATAATAAAATCGTGAGCCATGACTTAACGTTATGTAAACATATTTGGTCCAATATAGGCACTCGTTTTAAATGTAAAGCTTTTGTAGAGCAGCTAGTGATTGGTTGGTAGTCGGACTACTGACCAATCAAAATTTAAAACAACAATATCTGCTCATAATAGCAGTGTGTAGTGGGATTACCTCTAATCAAACGAAACGCTGCCACGGAGTATGCAGAAAAGTTGTGAACGTATTACTATTATGAAGCACGAATCCATTTTATTAAAAGTAAACTATATGTTGGATCCTGGAATAAAGTTTCATAATTTTATTATAATTTTTCTCGACTACTATTTCATTAATAAAATTTCACTATTTCCAGCACATAACAAAATTCAGTTCAGCAAATAATGAAGAATTCTCTGGCTATATACCCACAGGTAAAGTACTGTTGATGTAGCCTAAGCTTAGATGGGTAAAAATCTGTTCTAGTATTTAAATGCTTGTGGGTTAAAAAAATTGGCAGAGAGATTTTTGAATCGCCCCCATATATAATGTAATACTGTAGGCCTACCCTCGAAGTATGCTGCACATTCCCAATAATTAGTTGATTATGAACTCACTACAGTGATAATCTCCCTTGGTGAAACCTTTACTCAAGTTTTTTTATCCTCCGTTACAAAAATATCTGCATGAGAAGGCATCAATTTGCTGTAACTGTAAGCCTCTAGTTTGGATTAATGTTTTTTTTTATAAAATAAAAGAGAAAGTTTTAAAATTCAATGTGATTTCAGATCAACTTACTATATCATATTCAAGAAGCAGTGGACCAGGTGGTCAACATGTAAATAAAGGTGAATATGTATAAATAGATTCATAGTAAATACAAATAAATTAGGTTTGTTGTTCGGTGGGGGTGGGGTGCTAATTTAAGTTGGATATAGCCCAGACTGTACAACATTAAGTCTGCTTTTAAATGTCTCTGTAAACTATCATCTAATTTTGCAGCCACATCAGTGTAATGTGGGGTTTTAGCTAACATAAGTTGGAGAAAAAATCTTTTAAAAGTTTATTTAAATTTATACACTTTTACATAGTTCTGCTTTCCATTTACTTAGTTCTGCTTTCCATATCTGTGTAAAGCCTATAAGTGTCAGCCAGAATTTCAGTCTTTATCAGGTACAATTACTCTGGTGCCTATCAAGTTGTCCAACACCAATTTGTATTTTTTCTGTGTTTTTGTTGATCTTCAAGTTAATGTCCTGTACTATAGGCTGACTGTGTGAATGCCACTCACGGTGGTGGGTCATGTTTTTAGTTTGACCCATATCAAGATTGATCCATTCAATCTTGTGGGGGGAAGGGCTGCCTTTTTTCTGATTACACAAATATTAATCATGGAAACCATTACATTAACAGCATAAACGCTTTAATATAAGATTTATTATTTTTTAGTTAATACAAAAGTTGAAATTCGATTCCATGTTGAAAGTGCTGAATGGATACCACAATGGGTTAGAGATAAACTTGTACAAAAGGTAACATAAAAAAATGTGTTGTGCTTGAAAGGTTATTTATGATCATTCAAGCTAAATGGTTCGAAATACTTTTGTATTTGAAATGTTAAATAAGTATTGGCCTCCAACTTCTCTGGAAACATGATCATTTCAGTGGCAGGGTTGTTGTGATACCATAGCAGTGCATTAAGTTAAAATTAGTTTATCATGTTACTAATTATTATTGTTTGGTGGCTCATGAATTTTTTTAAAAGAGGGAAAATATGATCATCTTATATGATGGATTATACAGCCAAATCACAGTAAAAAAATGTGTCATGTTTTGTGGGGTTATTTTTTCAGGAACAAAATAATATAAATAAAGAAGGATTTTTGATCATCACTTCAGACAGATCTCGTAAACAAATGTTAAATCAAGCTGACTGTCTAGATAAACTTCGTACTATGATATTTAACAGTTGTCAGAAACCTTATGAACCAACAGAAGAAGAGATCAGGATAAAAAATAAAAGGTATGATGCAAATACTTGTTCCACCTTGGAAATCCGTTTCCCAAAACATTAGCACTGTATTCACATTATCACAATTTGAAGCATGAAGTTGGTCAATCCCTGCTTTGTATGTGACAAATACCAGGATCATGGGGTTCCTCTCAAAATGATCTGGTTAGTTTGCACAATGAACTCCATTTCTGCCATCATAGAAAATTTATATAAGTTATATTGATTGATCAATGATGATATATATAATATGATACTTCTTTCTATTACAGAATAGCAAAAGCACAAAGAGAAATATTACGGAAAAAAAGAGAACATTCATTAAAGAAACAAAATCGAAGTTCACCTTCTCTTGGTGATAGCTGATAATGTTTGTGATTGAATAGAAAAACTAAACAAATAAATATAAACATGGTGATGTTTTTAGTAATAGTGTGAAAACATGGAAGATATTGTTAGTGCTCTTATAAATTGAACAGAGTGATATCGTGTATGATAAATATGAAGACATTTTGAATAAAAGTATAAATAGCAGGGAAAAAACTTGCGTTTAGCAACTGAATCCTTACTGATGGTAATCCATATCCATTCGAAGTGGGGGGTGGATGGCTGAATGGTTAGCATGTGCGGGCTGTATCATAAAGCCTGTCATTGAGTCAACTGGCATGGTTTCGAATCCCTGGTTGTACATGACAAGGAGTAGTAGTCCAACCTCCTGGTTTTTCTCCAGGTCCTCCAGTTTCCTCCCACTGCTAAAGACCCCTTCGCACAAGCAAATTATTGAAATAAAATTAAACAATGTTAGTCCCGAAATGACCTTGTTTGTGTCAAATGGGATTTAACCCCAGTTGTCTTTCTCCATTCTAAGGCTAAAATATATATATATATATGAAGAATCCAGGGGAAGGACTATCCAAGTCACTTTTTCTAGGAACCCAAGTTAATCCAAGTGGTAGCAAATTGTATAAGATTTTTGTGGAACAATCAGTTTTAAAAAATGCCCTTCTGAAATAGCCTCCCGGACATATACAAGTCCATTGTACCATTTATTTAACCTTAATTTGCTTTAAAAGTTGAAGTCAGTTGTACTGGTATTATGATTGGTGTTAAACTCATTTTGAAGTTGTAATTAAACTCCCTTGTTGTTCTGTTCGTGTCAAAGATTCTCGTCCAAAAGTCTGTTTTGCGTTTTATGCGAAAAGAAGTACGTGACTCAGATCGTTCTTCAACTGGGTGTCGTTCCTCAAAACGATTGTATCCTACAATAGTTGTAACAGCTACAATCAACTTTACAACTATCGTATATATGTAACTGGGCCCTGTTTCACGAAATTTTAACTTAAGATAAAATCCAATTTTAGTAGATACTTCAATTTTGATTGGCTAAGCACTAAAATCAATCTAATATTATCCAATCAAATTACTAAAATTGGGATCTTATCTTAGTTAAAATTTCGTGAAATAGGCCCCAGTTTAATTGCGTTCCTCAAAGTTATTGTAAGGGAATTGTAAGTCTAGCAATTGTAAATCTAGTCTCGGTCACCCAGAACCTCCTAGTCTTCAACGCGCGGAGGGTCTGGGTCGGTTCTCAATTTTTGACGAAAATTACTGGATAATCTACCACATAAAAAACCAAACATTTGGTTACGCATGCGCAATGGAACCTATTGGCTTAAGTATCCAATGAAAGTATCGGTAAGTGCTAGATCTTATGAAGCCGGGCCGATTTTGCTAGATTCTATAAAGCGTAGTTGAAATATATCCCACAGTTCACTTGGCACATCTATTATTAGAAACAAAATAGAGACGATGAGGAATTAAGAAGATTGTGAGAAGCATTACGTCTGATTCGTGACGAGAGAAAATTACCATTTCAATTGAAACCTTTACAAACAAAATTTTAAAGAGTGCCATCGTTGACAAGCGAGCTGTTTTGATAGATTCAGTACGTGGTAACTTAAAAGACTGGATAATCCAGACAATGACCTATTTTCCGTCAAATTTTGAGGACCCATCCAGACTAATATTCGTAGAATATTTGTATGGATGATAAGAGACTATTGTAAATCGTGCGATTGTAAACTTACAATCGTGATCTTCCGGCAAACGTAGGCTTGCTCCACATCAATAGGTGGCCGTTTTATGGGAATGAGGGTCCCGTCAACTCACCCCAACACCTTCGGAAATCACCCGATTTCGTAAAAACCGATCATGGTTTGTGGGGCGGTCCCCAACGTGGGAAAGGAGATGTTGTCGAGGACATTGATAATTCCCTCGACTGTTGGATGAAACACCCGAGATACGCTCGACTTCGCCGTGCTGTGGATGTCCCCCAACTCCGAAAAAAATCCCCCTTTTGCAAGAAATCTTAGCGTTATCAAGACTTTGTTTTCAACGCTGAGTGCGTGAGAACGCTTTGTGTCGGAAGACAGACGTGGTTCCAGCATATAATCAGCTTAAAAATTGACAACCTCGTCATCCTATAGCGGGGGAATATATCAACATCAGAGAAGACATCTAAAACACGGGTCCTGTCCCTGAATATCCTATCAGGACCAATCTTTCCCTTCTTTTGTTGTTGTATTGCAACAAATAACGCTATTTTGCATTCCACTACAATCGATTGTAAGTATAGGTTACAGACGGTCATAGTAACTTACAGAATTGATTGTAACTTTCAACTATTGTAACTTACAATTGCTTTGAGGAACAATGTAGTGATTGTAAATAAAAGTTACAATTGGATTGTACTGACTTAAACTATTGTAGGGTTACAATCGTTTTGAGGAACGGGGCCCTGGTTTCTTCATATATATATATTATGGTCTAAATTTTGAAGATTTAAATAACAAAATAGTATACAGTACATGCAGTCCTTTTCCCAAGTAAATTTTATGTCCCAGAACGGCAATCCTGTAATGGGCACAATATCAATGGGGAATATTTATGTTATATTTATATATGTTGTCCAATGGTGAAGATTCTTAAATTTATCAACATAAAACAGTGTCAGGGTTTGCTAAAAGCTCATTGATGTCAGTGACCATCGAATTAAAGACGGGTGTGGGTTGTTCCCCCAACAGTGACTGATTATGGGCTGAGTGGCCACTGCCCCTCTATAACAGGTTCTAAGCTTTACGATCATCGTTCAAATGAGCATTTTGAATGGTTTAAACGAACACTGTAAGTAGGTTTTCTTTTCTTTCTTTTTTTGATTAAAACAGGAATTATAACTAAAAAAATGATCTTAACGAAGTAAGTTTTTTGGGCGTGGGGGTGAGGGTTAGAAATATTACATTCCCGGATTTATTTCTAACGGCAAGATTATTGTGGGAAGTATTCTAAAGTTAACAGATTTTGAACTCTGTCCATGGGCGTTTGTCACGTACCCTTTTCAAGAAACACGTTAACGGGAAAGAGGCTGCAAAACACAGCGAATAAACGTGTTAAGAGGCTACAGTTTTGATTTTTTTTTTTTAATGTGTAAGAAGAATTTGGGGTGTGAGAGGATGAATTCTGTTGATTATAAAATTTGGTGTGAAGCATGGCATGAAAATTGTTGAATTTTATTGTCTTGGACTGTCTGTTTCAGAGATATAAGCCTTTGTACACGATAGAAGTAGATGTCTTGGAGGCATCTTTATCAAATCTGGCCAAAATCCAATTGGTTTGGTGTTTTTTGAGACATATATTTTACTTTGCCTGGCAGTCGACTTTACCACTGTGTCCTTTGTATATTTATGGCCGGTTTTGTAATAGCTAGTGCGTCATTGTCCAACAATGTTATGATGTCATAATAGATAATACTTGCCACCATGGACTCGAAGGAGGAAGAGAGATATGTGGCTAATATTATCGAGTTTACGGGTGGATTTACAGTCCACGTTGACGAAGATGCAATTAAACCACAAAAGAAAACAAAGAAATCTATTCAAAAGTTCGGATATGTGTTGGGCGCAACCATTGGTACTGGCTCCTATTCAAAAATTAAAATTTGTCATTCTAAGAAATTAAACGGTAAAGTAGCCGTCAAGATCGTGCACAAGAAGAGACTTCCCGCAGAATACATCGACAAATTTGTTCCCAGAGAAATAGCACTCCTTCAAAAATTAGAGCATCCCGGAGTTGTAAGTTGGTTTGAAATTTCGATTATTAAAGCGATCTTTTGATTATTAAAGCAAAGTTCAACGTTATTTGCCAGGCAGTCTTGTGTGGGTAACTTCAGCATACCAGTTTTACCCTTAGAAAGATATAGTCAATGATATTAACACCGCGATAAATATTGTATGCACTGCATCCAACGCATTTAATAACGGCCCCCGGTTGTTACAGTAGTCTTGAAATTTGTTGGTGAGTCACATCGGGGATTCTTTCCCCGGAGAACGCTAGATCGAGATCGGTCCTGTACATATGACGTCATATGTGGATTGTAGGTTTGGGTTCGGGTAAGGGTTAGACTTGGTCCATGTTTGACTTTGACGATATTTGCAGGTCTTATCCTTTACCATAACCCACAATGCGCTAAAATGTGCAGGGCCGTCTCCGATCTAGGGTTCCCCTCTGTCCCCGTGTATCATCATTCATCATTGCGCTACCTGAAATTAACCAACGTCAACACAGTTTTTTTTATTATTGGGAAAAATATATCAGAACTATTTTTGTCTCTCGGGGTTGTATTATATTTATAGATGCAACTAATTGAGGTATTTGAGACGGAGAATACTATGTATTTAGTAATGGATTATATGCCACATGGAGATTTGTTGGATTATGTTAATAGTGTAGGTAGTCTACAAGAAGCTGATGCTAGACGACTGTTCCGACAGTTAGTCGATGTTGTATCCTATCTCCATGGAAACAAAGTTTACCACCGTGACATCAAATTAGACAACATTCTGTTAGATGAAAATTATAATTTACGCCTATCAGGTAAAATATTTTATCCGCAAATTTTACCAGCCCCCTCTATTGCGTTTTATTTTCTTTTGTCCTGTAATGGCACTCTCAGTTTAACTTCTTTTAATTATTTGATTTCAATATTTCGTAGGCGTAGAAGCAGGTATGTAATTTCTGAAGGTCACAAAGCAAATTGAACCCAAAATTCACAGTCTCTGATATACATAAATTTGTGATTTGCTTTTATAATTAAGATTTTGGCTTCTCAAGATTTAACCCACAACGTGAAGAACTACAGACATTTTGTGGATCTTATTCTTACGCAGCTCCTGAAATTCTTGATGGCGAAAAGTACAATGGTGCTAAGATAGATATATGGAGTATGGGTAGGTGAACAAACACAGTTGTGCAGAATATAAATTTAACTTTTATTGTCTTTTTCCCAAGTTGTGAAATTTTACTTACGATCTATTCAATTTTTATTAATATAATTCAGAAAATTGACCTAATCTCCCAAATAGCATTTGCTCGATTATAGTCAATTGTTGGGTGAGGAAAATAAGACCATACGCACAAACCAGAAATGATTGTTGTAAAATCAGATCAAATAAATGGCTACAATATAGAAGAATGGGCGATAATAATGCTGCTTTGGCAGGTTTCCCGCCACTTTCGTTAGTGAAAAAAGGGTAGTAATATTCTAATTGCCTAATTGCTGGATGGTCTCTAACTCTTTGAATCTTTGTGGATTAATTGCTTTAAAGGAGTAATGTTTTTTGATGGGATGTTATATGCAAGTGCCCGTGGTTATACGGCACTGTAAATTATAAAATATATGACATAGCTTGTTATTATTATAAGGTGTGTGTTTATATGGTATGTTAAATGGCAAACTACCATTTCGTGATACTGATGCTGATGTGTTGAGAGAATGTATGAAAGAAAAGATCAAATTCTACAAACATGTATCAAGAGGTATGTTTAATCTTTAAATCGTCCCAAATACTAACCGGTGAATTCTTTTGGATAAAGGGTTCGCCCCCCCCCCCCCCCAAAAAAAAAAAATTAAAAAAAAATCTTCTGGAATCTATCTAGGCTCTGTGGTTCCAGTTTATTTTAATTACGGCCGTACTTATACTTTCTGTCACGTACACGCACACAGCTTTTAGAGTTTCACACAATGCACACCTCTATTGGCCTGCACACCTCTCTCACACCGCACATTAAATCTTCAAGTCCTAAATTAGGAGATATCAAGTCCTAATTAGAAGATACTGAGCCCTAATCAGCTGATATTTTTTTTAAATTTTGGTCCTAAAAAAAAGCTCCAATTAGGAGTTGCGGGGTCCCAATATCTCCTAATTAGAACATAGAATCTTCTATTTATTTGGCCATAATTCGCATCCGTTATGTGCATTTCATATCGTACGTTTTGCTTATTCTGCTTTTTTTTCAGATGGACGTGATTTAGTACGTGCTATATTAGAGCCTGATGTTAAAAAACGATATAGTATAAAAGATATAACTTACAGTAATTGGATGTGTCGTCCTATTAAAACTGGCGGGGCCATGTCAATGTCATCACTAGCTGTAGCAGCAGGTTAGTAATTAAATTTAGTTACATCACCAAGTTTATTTGTTGTGTGAAATTCAAAATAAATGACGTGGCATCTGATGTTTTTAAAGAGTGAGCATCTTGTCGTTGGGATGGCGAGTAAAACCAGGGTCTCGTATACACGGCGGCCTGCAAGTAGAAGAACCATTGACGGTTGGAATTTGAAATAAGAGTAGACCAGCGCCGCTGTACGGGAAAACTCCGCCTCAAAGCATGCTGTGGCGTACGCCCTTATTAGATAAAACATTCACATAATATCTTTTGAAATTGTTTATGCGCAATAATCAGACGCGTTCTGTTATATCGATGATGCTTTTAATAAAAAAAACTACCGGAGTTTATTATTTATTTACAGTGACGAGTGAAACGACCCATCGAGCTAGTTTGGATCTCAATACCGAGCATGGATTCTCTTGTTCACAGAATACGAAGGACCAGAAACCAAATATAGTATCTGGTGTTCTCAGATCTGTAGCTGTCAACCATTCGTAAGTTTTAACATTTTGTTCACATATCACGCCAATTCATACATAGTTATTACGTTGATGTGGGTTTATAATGAATGCCGTACAGTGTGTGCTATGAGGGACTGGTTGACCGAACAATTATTGTCAGGAGTTAAATAATGAGAACGTCAACGAAAACACGGGACCTCGGTTTTTGGTTCTATCCGAACGACCGGGTGCTGTTTTTTCTGACAGACTTTCCATCCTGAACCATCGACAATGGGAAACCACGCAGACTTCCCGTCCTGGACCATCGACAATGAGAAACCACGCTTGAAAATCCAAAGAACTTTCTCTCCTGGTTGAGCCAGCTCCTGGGCTACTTTAACTCTCTTATGCATGCAAATTAAAAGCCCGAGACATTTTTCTGGAAAAAATGTTGTATTTTGATTCTTAGTATACATACAGTAACAATCGAACAACTATATTAACATTCATAAATATTTTACCCCAGAACTGGTAAGAGCAGTGTGAATTTGGAGAATGTAAAAATGCCGTTAAAGAAAGCTTCATCAATTGAAATGACCACTGGTGTTAGTGGACCCGCAGGAAGACGTATAAGTGTTCAACTCGGAATAATGCCAGGTTTATTTTTTTTTTACTTATTTCACTAAGTCAACGCCAACTGTCACTCAATATATATTTCGGTACCATAATGCAAAGTTAGTATCGATGTGCTGTTCTTAGAGGTCATTCTCTGCTACATTTAAAAAAGTACCAAATTTCCCTTCAAAACCTACTTGAATAAAACGTTTGAAAGATTGGTTGACACTATAGCACATAATGTAGCTGGAGATATACGACCTGCCATGTTTGAAACGGTAACAATGACAAGACCGAATGCCGTTAATTTTTTTTTTGGGGGGGGGGGTGGAGGTAGCACGTGCGTGCTGTATCATGAGGTCTGACATTGAGTCAAGTGGCGTGGTTTCAATTCCCCATTTGTATGTGAAAAGGAGTAGGATCGCCTGTCCAATTCCGTGGGTTTTCTCCGGGTACTCCCACTGCTAAAGCCCCCTACGCGCACAGCGAAATAAAATTGAATCGTGTGTTCGTCTCAAACAAATGACCTAGTTTGTGTCGAGTGAACGTTAAACCCCGTCTCTCTCTCGCCATTCATTTGGATAAATTACGATTATGTTATGTTATGTAATTTCAGATGTTGCCCCTGATGTCATAAAAGCGGAGCCAACGCTGACACCAACTTTAGCACCTGTTGCCGAGAAACCAAGTGGATTAGTATCTAAGTGGGGAGCCGCAATGGGGGGAGAAGAGGCTAAATCGGGAAAGGGAAAAGCTAATTTTAAGAAAGCTCTTAAGGCACTGACTAAATTCAAGTGTGTGGTTCGGGTTGTAACCGCAACCAAAAGATTTAAAAGAGGTCCTCTAACTACCATTCTCACTATCCCACAAGAAACAGCAATGGAGAGGATGATCGAGAAGAGAAAAAGTTTACAGTCACAGGACTTGAAGCACCTAGCTCACACAGATGGTGCCAAAGTAGCCAACATGTGCTCAACGGACGTTCGCAAAGCAAGTTTACTAAAGAAACAAAGTTCCCAATTAATGGAAGAGTCGGAAAAACTACGCAAAGAGAAAGTTGAAAAAATGGAAAATACTTTCAATATACTTGGTTCCAGTGTTTAAATAAATGATTAAAGGTTAATTTCTTTAAATTTAAGATTTTTCCCAAATAGGATATTTAATAGTATGTTTATGTTGAAATAAATATTATAATGTTATTATAATCATTATTACATTAATAGTGTAATAATTTTTGTAATCTTAATAAATGGTCATATATTAACCATACATTATGCAAGAGCTAAATCTGCCTATTGCAGGTCTTTCTTCAGGCCTGAAATATTATCTAAATTATTAATCGAGACTATGCTTTTCACCTACCGATTTTAGTTATGATGATCCAGACTAGGTGGAAATTTCACTTGCTTAATTTTCAGTTCATAGTCGATCAATTTGACTGAGATTTTCAGCAAAGTGCCTCTACATTATCTAGTTTTTAACTATTATAGTGAGAACTGTCAGCTCGTTAACTAATCTCTCATAATGTATCTTTAATCAATTTATATTTCACAGCCTAATGGGGGTGGGGACCTTTAAAAGTTCCTAATATGTGAATCCTTTTTGATTCAAGTACTTTTCACGTGACATATCATCATTTTTGTCACAATTTTATCAGGATCATTCTTGAAAAGCTCAATTATTTGTTTTGTAACATTTCTACTTGTGTGTCTTTCTTTCAAGATTAAAATTTATTTCGAACGGTTTCGGTTTCGCTATGTTATATCTGCAAAGTGTTCTTTAATTCACTTTGAAAAAGTATGTTTGCTCTCTGCTGTTGCGTTTATAATATAGGGAACAACTCATCATCGGGTCATAACTCTAATATATGGCCAAACTGGAACCCATGAAGTAATTAAGTAGGACTTCTACTGTGCTTCCATTGGGTGCTGCTTTTTCTAGCTTGTGTAATGGATGCTATACATTCAAATAGGGGCAAATTAAGATATTAGGGGGAGCGGGTATTTATTGTTCTTTTAATTTTAATGACTCTATCGTTTTCAGTTTATTTGCTTTGCACTTTTTAGAAAAGAACTGTCCTTACACCAGATTTCAGAAGGTCTAACAATGGTCAAACTGGATGTTAATGCGTTACTGCTTGGATATGCAGTAATCTCATGTCGATATAGTTGTATGATAAATTAAATGAAATAAAATAACTTGTCTTATTTATTCTTTTTTATTAAAAGTTAAGTAACATAAAATTTTGTAGCACAAATGACCAGAAGGACTATAATTCATTGACCCCTGAGATCTGACTCACAATAAATTCTCTGGGCATGTCCACCATGTATTATATACTGGCACAACAAGTTTAATTCTAAAATTATTGCAATGGATTTCAGATAAAAACAAATTCAGTAAACAATAACAAATGGCACAATATAAAATATCATCTACTACTTCTGTTCACCGGTATCAACTTCAGTATTCTCCTTTCTCTTAGAACAATAATCTTTGATTTCTGGAGAAGACAAACAGACAAAAATTGGTAAATAAAGAAGGAAAAGAAAGGAAGCAAACCAGGTGAATACTACAATATGTTTAATAAGTTAATTAAAATAAAATGAGACAAATCACTCATTGATCACAACTATTATAATGCTCAAGATTAGTATAGTCAAATATATCTTATGGTACAGGCTTCACTAAAAATGATTTGAAAAAAAAAAAAAGAAGTAACAGAAATAATGCGACCAATCTTTACAACGGTCGTCTCTTCAATGGCGATAGTCTGCCAGTTGACGTCAGATGTTAAAACGTCAAACAATTTCAACAATAAGGGCGATAATCCGGATAGAATCTCGGAAAACGCCAAAATAATAAGTGTAGCGAGCAAACAGGAGCAAAGCCCGACAACGAGAACATTCTACAGTACGAAGGGCTAAAACTCTACTCTAATAGTAAGTGCAGGGGGACCGCACTACACAAAAAACAAAAACCTATAAGATTAACCTGCGGAAAAATATCAAATCAAGTGAATGGATCCGGGGGCCAGCCGTAAGCGTCCACTGCGCTGTACAGTCCTGGGCCTGTAATAGACACTATTAAACAGATATTGAAAATATGAAATTATCACTTTAAATTAAATCTCATTCTCTCTGTGTCCAAATTATGCTACTGTTGAAATACAGTACTTGAGCTATCAGCAATAGACTTACTTTCTATAATATCTTTAAATGCTTGTGTTGCTGGTGAATCTTTTACTTCATCAAAAAATGACTTGCCTTCATCACAACATTTGCCTAAAACATATAGATATCATTCAATAACAAAATCATTATTTATCATATTGTGACTATGAAAATTACATGAAATGAATTTCATGTTCACATCATCCACTATGATTATTAACATTGTTACAGTTTTTGACAATCTGATTTAAGTTCACATTTCAATTTTTAAATTTTATTTTTTAATTTTTCATAGTTTCGATTGCTGCCAATTTCACTGTAGTAAAGACAATTAAAACATAACATGTAGAATATAAACAGGCGCGGATCCAGAGGGGGGGTTTGGGGGGTCCAAACCCCCCCCTGCTCAGCAACATAAAAAAAAAATAATGCCTTGCATCAATGAAATTACATCACAAAGTGATCCTACATCAGTATAAAAATGATTTCTCTGTTTAAAAAGCTCAATTTGTATGTATGCCTATGTAATTTAGAGACGACGATGGCAGATTTCCGTAACAGAAACCTGGCAAACCCCCTCCTGCAAAAATTCCTGGATCCGCCCCTGATAAATGTAAACAAAATGAGTCTTATGAATAAAATGAGTTTTATGAATAAAAAAAAAAAGAAACAGCACTTGAAATTACCTGCAGTCTTAAAGTTCAGTTTGCTCAATAAATATGATCTTTATTTTTATCAATGAATGAGTAAATTCATATCTCACAGTATAATTATATCATATATATGCTAGCTTTAAGCGAATACTTGTCACATTTTATATAGCAAAAGTATTAACACCGTAGAACATCAAACTAATGTTTGAATTCTGAATAAGACACAGCAGCTATTTAAAACGAGGATTGTACTATTAGTTTCAGTCTTACCTATTCTAGGGTCTAGAGGTAATTTGCCTAAAAATGTAATATTAGCATCTGCTGCCATTTTCTCTCCTCCACCAGTTGTTGGTGGAAATATCACAGACTCTTTCTGTAAAACATACATGTAATAATACTAAAAATATTATAACCAAATACATCCAATGCAATTATTTTTGTATACTTCATTAAAATGTTCTTGAAATACAATTTTGGTCATGGGGTACTTGTTACTTGTTATTGTAACACAAGTTTGTAAGAAAATAACAAAAACAGCGCCCATATTTCTAAATAGATTATAAATAAAATGAATATATTGAAAAATTCTTTCAAATTGCTTTATTCTGAGCAAAATTATGAATGTTCGAAGTTTTGACAAGATGTAGCCTAGGTAATCTTGATTGTCAAGTGCCATTGCTATAATAATAAACAAATTTGAAGCCAGAAAAAAAGAGATGCAATAGGCAGATTTACTCTTACGCACACTGTAGTGCACCTGAGTGATCAACCCTATTGAATATGTTTTCTACTTACCGTACAGTGAGGACAAACAAAACCACTCATATTCTCTACTACACCAATAATCGGTAAATTCACTTTACGACAAAAGTTGATTTCTTTTCGGACATCTTGTATTGCTACTTCCTGAAAATATTAATGATTTTTGTTCATATTCCTGCCAAAGAGGTTAAACGAGTCAAAAGACAGTAACTTGAAAGAAGGGAAATAACTCTGTCTATAATTGACAAAATAAATGGTCCCTGCTCATCATTGCTTCAGTTGCAAAATTTGTTCCAATTATATGCATGTATTTGCAAATAAATTCTATTTGTTTAACTGAACATGCCAGATTAAATCAAATGAATAAGGCTTAAAATTTGGTAACCTCATATCCAGTTATGACAAACTTGTATCCAGGAAATTGACTGGATTATACCATTGAAGTAGATGATAAAATTATACCTGAGGTGTTGTTAATAATACAGCACCGTCAACATGTGTTTGACTTAGATATTGTGTTGTTGATATATGTTCATCACTAGTACCAGGCGGTGTATCTATAACTAAATAATCTATATCTCCCCAATCTACATCCCGTAAAAACTGTTTGATCATACCTGCAAAAACATAATACAAATTAAAAGCACAAAAACATATTCAGGGACTTCACCAAAAGATGACTTGCTATAAGTCGGGGAGGTTAAAATGGCTTTCAGCAGATTATCCTAACCAATCCATCTCATAAGTGCAACACCGATTGTCCAAAATTTCCTATGAAATAAGGTTCTATTTTCATTTAATTTTTTGAATTTCGTCTACTGTGTAGACTTCAACACAACATCAACACTCCAATAATAATCTTTGATGTGGAATAAATTATGCAATGGAATAACGAACCCCTATCTAATTATAAATAAATTTTTACCATTTTTCTTTGGTCCTCTCCATATAACCGCATCATCAGGTCCCGATAAAAGAAAACCAACTGACATTACAGCAAGGTTGTCTGTAACATACTATAAATAATGTGTCTATTAAAATTTGAGTCAATATTGTCAGAATTGATTTTAAGTTTCTGGTAAAAAAGCAATTGCTAACTACACTTGTTAAATAAAATCTTCTGGGAAACAATCAGAAGCAAATAGATTTCAGTCACAGGCCTTCATCACGCTTATTGGTAATCAATGATAGTATTTGTTAACTCTATTCAAAATAGTTTCAAGTCCCAAAATAACTCTTAATTTCCAGTAGCTTGATTAAAAAAAAAATTGATTCAGACTATATTGGCTGTATATCTTAATTCTTAAAAGATCCTTCAATGACATGCAGAAATTTTCAGGCCAATGCCTTGCTTGATTATATGACTCCGAGATTGAAGCATAGGGCCTAGTACTCAAAAATATGAGAAACAGAGACATTTTTAAAATGCAAAAACGAATGAAATAAACTTTTTATTAAATTAAATATAAATTAGTCACATTACCACTACTTTTTATTATCTTAATCAGCCAGAGAGAGAGAGAGAGAGAGAGAGAGAAAAGTTGGGCAGGTGACCTTACTCCTTGTCACAACAAGCTTGCTGGTATGAAACCCTACAGCTTGACAAGACTTTATAATCTGAAGTGCACTATACCAGACAACACCCCTTAATCAACATTGGTGTATAAGCATTACATGCATACTAACAATGAAATAATTCTGAAAGTCTATCAATAATTTGACAAGGAATCAAGTCTGGTAACCATGGATGGTAAGGTAAATAGGTGTATAAAAGTGTTAAATTAGATAGATATCATGTAACTATAACAAAGTAATCAATGACATCTCATCTACAAATCAACAACTTCATTTATAATACATCTGTAATGTTTCATGTAAACACTACAACATTTAATTATTCACCCTTCCCTAGCACAAAATAAGGCCAGCGCTGTTTCTACCATTCTACTCAACCTAAACATTAGAATATTGTATCAAACTTTGTTAGTTTTTATCATAACATAACAGTCATATCTCATTATACCATCAATTATCAATGATTTTTTTATTAGTCACAATAAAATCAATGCTTTCTTATCATTTCTTTTTTAAAAAATATTTATTCACAGAAACAGGATTAGAGAACAGAAAGAAGACTAAAGAATTCATCTCCATAAAAATACAAACATAAATATGTATTGAAAACATGTAATCAAGGATTCTTACTTAGTCACTGTTTTAAAATTAACGCTTACATGTATCTGCTGATAATCTAACATTCAATTATTTACTCCTAGCTTAAAATAAACTGAAGGCCAGTGCTGTCTCTAGTCTCTACCATTTTTTTGTGCCTCCATGACCATATTTTATCATGTTTGGTCAATATTTATCATAATATAAAGTCATTATCATTATAAAATCATCTGTGGTCAATGATTATTAAATAGTCACTATTGTTTACATATTATCACCTACTGCTACTACTACTACCTGGTGTTTTAATGTCCGCTTCCACAGAAGCGATATCGCCTACTGACAATAATCCTGTTTACATACACTTGGTGAAATGGCGACCTGATCAAATTTGTAATAGTGTTACAGGCCAGTAAATGAATGATGTGTGACAGCAGAATGGCGTCAGAAGATGTATCACTGTGCTGCACTTTTGATTGACTCTGTATGTATTCCTGTCACATCACATAATATTTAACTGCACTCAATTCTATGTAGCTGTTACGGGTCATGGATTATAAATTATTTTTGTAGTTATGTAATTGATCATGGTTATGTCAAGATGGTCATATCCAGAATAGCCCAGAAAAAAAATATCAAGTTCAATATAATTTTGTGGCAGTGGAAGGAAACCGTACAATCCAGAAAACAATAACGTACAATGAAGGGTATCTTTTCAATGTTGCCACATAATATTTATCATCACTTGAGAATATAGCGATTGTTATCTCAAAACTAACAAATTTCAAACAACATAAAAGAAAGTGTGAGAGGAAGGTCAACACAAACTAGGTTATTTCAGGACAAACATATGGTTCAATCTTATTTGAATAATAGGTTTCCTGTAGTGTGAGAAACCGGAGGAGGTGGGGATTGAAACCACACCACTTGACTCAATGACAGACCTTGTGCTAGACAAATAACGTATATATATACTTACCACAGGAGACCATCCTGAAGCACTCTGATGAACCTTTAATGAAGAGATTGATGATAATTTACAGACATATCAGTACTTAATAATTAAATATACATCAAATCAAACTTTTATACACTAGTAATAGTATACTATTATGAAAAACAAACAGGTCAATGGCAGCCATATTCCAGATATTGCATGGTAAGGTACCCAGTCCCTTATTTAACACATGGCCTGTAAATATGTTTTATGATTATGGATAATATATACCTGTTCTCCTTCTAGACCCAGTATTCTAGGGATTGATGGGCCACATATATCAACATCTAATACACCAACCTGTAAAATATATATACATACAATAAATGTAAGTCATTCAAACAGTCCATAAGAAATTGTTCAAAATAAATAGCCTTCTATATATGAAAAAAAACAACAGAATAATGAATGAACGCCAAACTCTTACAGAAAACTGTAGTCTGAGAATGACTAAAAACTTCAACTACTCAAGATATTTGCAAGTAAGGATGTCATTGGCAGCTATGTTCAAATTTGAGAAATGTCATTATACTTTTATTGCAATTTCTAATGATATACTGGCTTTACATAGGAATAATAATGCAAGAGCTAACTCTTCCTATTGGAGATCTATTTTTTGGCTTCAAATACATAAATAATTAATTAGGCATTTATTCTCATGACAATTATAATCCACTCTCTAGACCACCGAAAGGCCTTGATACTAAATGATAAACCCTCAATATAAACTGGATAATCAAGACTTCATCTTTTATCAAGGCCTATCGTGTCAAAACCTGGGAACTCATATATTTGCTGAGAATAAAGTAATTTGATTGAAATTTTCAATATTTTCATTATCTACATGTATTTGAGAACTATTTTAGCGAAAACTGCTAACTCTTTATCTAAATCTTACATAATGCATCTTTAATTATCTTAGCCATTAAACACCCATTGTCCACATCAAAAGACAAAATACATCAAACCACATGTGTACTCATTGCCAAGCACACCAAAAAGACCTATAGATAATGTAACTTTGGATGAAAATTTAACATGTAAGTACGTCTTGACGCACAGGGGTCATATAAATATTGACTTAATGAACTTTTAACTTGAAAATTAATTGATTTGAAGTGTGAATAACACGGCACAGCAACTCAAGTGGCAAACAACTAAAAAAAAAAAATGGCGCCGACTTCAACTCCCGTAGTAGTAAGAAGTGAGTCAAATGAACTAAATAACTGCTCTCGTGGGGAAAAACAAACAGAAACCAATGAAGCAAACAGTCGATATGGATTTAGACATCTAGACCATGAAATAAGTATTAAGAAATGTCTACGACAACAACTGGATGCGACCTACAGACAAGACTACAGTTTTAAGCAGACGGGCGGTGGATTTCGTCTGTTTTTAAGTACCGGCTTCTACCAAGAATTCAAAAGAATTTCACACCTGTTCTACAAAAGCATGAAGAAGCAGGGTATGTTAGATATGAGTGTGTCCGAAATGAAAGACCGGAACAAAGTATGTGAGTACTCCACATTTCGAATTTGGTCCAATAAGCCGAAATGTAGTTTTAGATATACTCTAAATATGTATCACACTAAATGCAGTGCCCTCATCAATGGTTCACATGAGGAAATCTTTGTCAATGAGCATCTCCCAGACTTGTTATGCATGATAAATGATAAACGAGCTTCAAGCATAAACAGGGCGATAAAAGACACCCTGTCCACCTCGCATGTTCTGGACACCTCTCAAAAGACGACCCCAGTACAGTTAAGTCTGGGTGCAAATAAATGTACAAGTACAACTACCAAAACTCATGTCAATAGAGACCCAGAATCCCAGGTTATGTCGAATACGAACTTTGATGAAGAAGTAACTCTGACTCCTACATGTACACACTCAATAACCTTGGAAGAAACGTCCCGAAAAAGTGTAACGATCAATAACAATGACGAAACAACTCCAGTTATAGCCTCCTCAAGAAACGTGGACGAACTCTCTCCAAAAAGTGTGGCGAACTATGACGAAACAACTCCTAAAATTATCTGTCAAAATCGACCGGATACCACTAAAGGGAGACGACTTGCTCTTTCCATGTCAAACTCAAAAACTATTTCTTCCAAAATTAGGCCTCGATGGCAATCTTCAAATAAAATAACCAAAACAGTGAGCAGTACCAGTAACTCAAATGGCCTTGAAATAACAAACTTGCAGCTCACCATAAGGAACTTAGAGGCAACTATTACGAAACAGAATGAGACTATTTGTAAGCAGAATGAAACAATGCAGCTAGACAAGGTTGCGCTAACAGCCATGGCGTATGAGAAATGCCAAGCATTAGAAGAAATGTCGGCAATAAGCGAAGAAAATAATACATTTGTGGTTGCAGTTAACAAACTAACAATACAAATTGATAGTCTAAATGAACTAAACCAGAATCTTCAGGATGACAACGAAAAGCTCACAGCTGAGAACGCAAAATTACAGAAGTTCAAAGACAGTACAGCTGAAAAAAACTACCTAGACAATAATAGAGTCCCTGTTAATAACTCAGAGTTGCAGAAAATCTCTCAACTGCCACAACCAAGTTCATGTAGTAGTAATCTAAACCTGAATTGTGGAAATCAAAACATGCAACAAAATCAAAATGCTCACAGTAATTCTAGACCATGCAGTGAAAATGTAACTCTACATCCCAAGTTTGAGACTGTAAGACCAATTGAGATTAAAAAAAACATAGTTTTGGGATCATCAATTCTCAAATATATAAAACCCTCAAGGCTGGATTTCAATTGGAATACTTCTGTAAGGACATTACGGGGAGCTAAAATTCATGACTTGGATAATTACATAAGAAAATATCCACTTCCACCTAACAACATAGTTGAAAATGTAGTGATGCTAGTTGGATCAAATAATGTCTCCAGTAGATGTAACTATGATCAATGTAGAGAACAATATGAAAATCTAATCACAACAGTTAAACAGAAATTTCCCAGTGCATCAATTAAATTTCTGCAATTATTGCCCAGAGTCAGTGATACATTCAATGTCAATCTTGTAAATATGAACAAAGTTCTGAAAGAGGTATGTATAGAACACAGTTGTACTTACATACGGACCAATGATGTTTTCTTTAACAAGGAAGGCAAGGTAAATCTGTCATTGTTTCATAAAGATGAAACCCACATTGACTTTGTAGGCACTGCACGATTAGCCATCATAATAAAGGGAGCCCTAAATATTCCACTAGCACCTAAAGTACATGTACACAGATCTAAACCGTCACAATCACCCACCTACCACAGCAACCTACCTATATCCAACTTGGGTTCACAAACACCCGCTTACCACAATAACTTTTATATATCCAAATTGGGTTCACAAACAGCAAATTTAAAGAGTCTGGGTCCATTTGCACCTATTTTTCCAGATATACGATTCCCACCCCCACCAAGTTTTCCAATGCTACCATACAGATATCAAGTAATTCCACCTATGATGAGATGATATACACATGTACATGTGATGTTTATGTAGTTCTTATGGACCGAAGTTATATGTACTACATTCTGTGACAGTAACTTGTGTACCCAATCATAGTATACATGTACATGTATATTACCTGTGTTTAAATGTGCATATAGAACAATAAATAGTGCTACAGTGCTTGTGACTTAATAAATGGCTAAAATGTCTATACATGTATAATTCGTGTTCAGCTATGTGTGTATTATTGCGTGTGATAGGGACTTGTGTACCCAGTTTGACATATTACTGTTGCTATGTATCTAGTCAACACATTCACTGTCTCTACTAGTGTCTGTGAAACAATAAATTATTACATGTATATTGTGCTTGTGGTACAGTGTGTGCCCAAAAAATTGTGATAAACATTCATACATGAAGTGCTGAGCAACATTTATTTATTTATGTTTTTTTATTTATTTATTTTTTTTTGCTTTTCTTTGGTTTTTTTTTTTTTGCTTTTTTTTTTTTGCTTTTTTTTTTTTCTCTCACTCTCTCTCTCTCTTCATCAATCAGACTACAGTGTACACTGTGATTATTTATATACAGTAGAAGAGTGAATGTAGAACTTTCCTTTGCTCATTGAAGTGGGTTATGCCTGCGAGTAACTGCAATAATTTCATTGAAAATTTATTCTACCTCAATATACTGGTTTATTTAACACCAGCAAACAGGTTATTTTTTTTTATTTTTTTTTTTTATTTTTTTTAATTTTTTTCTTGGTTTTTTTTTTTTTTTATTTTTAGTTTTTTATTTATCTACTTTATATATTCTATTTCTCTATCTATTTATTTTTTTTTTTTTTTTTTTTTTTTTTTAATTTATTTTAATTTAATCTTTTAATGGTTCTTCCTCTTATCCAAAGGAGCATTATGTACATCTATAGGTCTATGGTATTTATTGCATTTGTCATATATATTATATTTACGGTTACAGTGTGTGTACTTTTTCCTTTTTTTTTTAAATTTCACTTTATTTTCCTTTTTATTTCTTGTATATTATATACGTAAACCTGCACAATATAACATTTTTTATTATTGACATTGATTGTAAAATTTGATAGTTTGCAATGTCGATTTCACTTGGTTTTTGGAACATAAATGGTCTAACTTCTAAGGTAAATGATCCTAAAATTCGCTCTGACCTGCATAACGCCATCAAACATTTAGATATTATTTGCTTCTTAGAATCTTGGACAACTATTGAGCAAGAAGAATCTGATCACTTAAAAGACATTTTTGAAGGTTTTAAAGGTTTCATATCTAGTCGAAAGAGTGACAATGTCTCTCAAACATGGTTTTCTCGTGGTGGATGTTCTATTTATATTAAATCCAAACTATGCGATAGTGTCCAAATTATCGATAAAAAAGATGGTGATACCATTTGGCTGAAACTGTGTAAAACCGACTTAAATCTAAAATCAGATATCTTTATTGCCGCGGTATACATTCCACCACAAAACTCTCCAATATGGAACAAAAGACAGTATGATCCCTTTGATGAATTGGAAAATGACATATTACGTTTCAAAAGCCAAGGTCAAATTATTTTAGGTGGTGATTTTAATTCCAGAACTCATGTTTTAAGTGATGTTTATTTTCCTGATTCTGATAATTGTAACATAAATATGCCATATCCTCACTTGCTTAATGATATACCTGATAATGAATTTTTAAAAGTTAGGAACAACCAAGACCCAAAAATTAATACCTGGGGTAGAGAGCTTATTCAGATTTGTAACAACACAGACATCTGTATTCTTAATGGCAGGTGTATTGGGGATATTCTTGGTTCGTATACTTGTATAAACTACAATGGTCAGAGTACTGTGGACTACATTCTTACCAGCCTCTCTTTGTTTGATGATGTCCAACTTTTTAAAGTGTCTCCTTTAAGCTACATGTCTGACCACTGCTTAATTGAGTGCAATATTGTTGGTACGTGTATAATCCCCCAGAGCCCTAAACCGTCCTTATCCCAACCTCATCTTATTTCTAATAAAACCGATAGTACGACTAAAAATAAAACTAAAGTAAGGAAATTTATTTGGAAACCAGAATCGGATATTGCTTTTCTTAAAGAACTACAAAAATCCCCAACAAAAACTAAGCTGAATAATTTTCTAATGACCCCATATACCAGTAATCAAAATAGTATCCAGGAAGCGACTACAGATTTAACCAATATCCTTATAAACAATACTAGAGTCTGTGTTAGATTTGTGGTGGTTAAGAAAAAGAAAAGAAAACGTAAATGGTTTGATAAGGATTGTCAGATGTTAAAAAAAGAAATGATAGAAGCCCAGCATAAATTAAATAGGAATGTAAACAACAGGCATCTCAGGGAAATCTATTTTAACAGAAAGAAATTATATAAAAATGTTACTAAATACAAACAACGTCAAGAAAAAAATGTTATCCTCAAAAAACTCGCCGAACTTGAATCTAATAATCCAAGGGAATACTGGGATCTTGTGAACTCTCTTATTCAAAATAAGCAAACAGAAGATAGTAATATTAAACTGGATGACTGGCAAAATCATTTTACAAGCCTTTTTCAAAACAACTCCCCAACTACTGATAATGATAAAACTGAAACCTTAATTAATACTTTGCTAGATGCGAATGCTGATAATACATCCCTAAACAATCCAGTCTCTGCCGATGAAGTGAGAACAGCCTTCTCTGGTCTTAAAAGAAACAAATCTGGTGGGCCGGACCTCATACTAAATGAAATGATACTCATGTCACAGGAAATCATGTTAGATCACTATTTGAAATTATTTAATCTAATTCTTTCGTCGGGGCTCTTGCCCGAATCCTGGAAAAATTCCTTTATTGTTCCGATTCATAAAAAAGGAGATAAGAATGACCCCAACAATTACAGAGGGATAGCTCTAGCTAGCTGCCTAAGTAAATGCTTTTTGTCAATCATAAATAAAAGACTTACAAATTTCCTTGAGGATAATAATGTCATAGACGATGCACAGTGCGGATTTCGTAAAAATCACAGAACTGTGGATAACGTCTTTATTTTAAAAACAATGATTAATAAATGTAAAAAGGAAAAAACTAATTTATTTTTATGCTTCGTCGATTTCTCTAAAGCCTTTGACTCAGTTTGGAGAAAGGGCCTGTTGCTAAAATTACTTCAGCATAATATTAATGGGAAAGTTTTCAGTCTAATTAAATCTCTGTATAACTATACTTCTTATACTGTGAAAACCTTGGATGGCCTGTCAAACAATATAGAATCGTCCTTGGGTGTAAAACAAGGATGTGTCCTTAGCCCTACCTTATTCAATATATATCTTAATGACCTGCAAACTTGTTTAAATACATCTAATTTAAATTTGGACAGCCCATGTCTTGACTCGCATGAAATATCTCATATTCTTTTTGCAGATGATCTTGTTCTGTTATCAACATCATCTGTTGGTCTTCAAAATTGTCTTCTTTGTCTCAATTCTTTTTGCACTGATTGGAAACTTAATATTAATTCAGCTAAAACGAAAGTAATGCTTTTTTATAACAATAAGACAAGTTTGAAATACAAATCCCGGGTGAAATTCTTTTTTAACAATCAACTGCTCCAAACTACTGATGAATATCTATATTTGGGAGTCTATATAACAAATAACACATCCTTTAAAAGTGCGATAAATGAATTGAGTAAAAAGGCTAGGAGGGCATGGTTCGGTATCCGTCAGAAAGTGTGCACCAATGACCACCTGCCAACTGAAGTCCTCATAAAACTGTACGAAGCAGTAGTGAAACAAATAGCTCTGTATGCCTGTGAGGTATGGGGGTCGCAAATAGTAAATAGCAGAAATGTGAATTTACACAGATGGAACTATGTGGATCATAATAAAATCACTATAAAAACTTGCAAATCTATTTTACTCCAACCCAAAAAATCTTCAAATATAGGATCATTGAGCGAACTAGGTATCTTCCCAATTCAAATTGATATTTATCAACGAATGTTACTATTTTATAAAAGATTAAATACACCTGACATAAAACGGATAAATCCGTTACTATCCGCCGCATATGTGGAAGATGTAAAAATAAGCAAATCCAATCCCAATCTATCATGGTCAGCAGCAATATCCTCCCTCATGGACCAGTTCAACTTATCTCTCTTGCAACTTTCAAAATCTAACATTCAAACGGCGATAAGGTCCCAATTCAATAATATTTATAAAACCGAATATATTTCTGGCAATTCAAAACTTAGAACTTATGGCACCGTAAAACCTACTATTGACTATCCAGCTAATTATCTGCTTCATGTACACAATAAAAACTTCAAGTCGGCTATGACCGCACTCCGTCTAAGTTCACATAAACTAGAAATAGAGAGGGGCCGGTACAAGAACGTCCCCCCAGACTTGAGGCTATGTGCACTCTGTTCCCTATCCAAAGCAGAAACCGAATTTCACTTTTTAATTGAATGTCCATACTATCAATCCCTTAGGCTAAATATTCTTTCTGCTACCTTCAGTTACAACAATTTGGCTATAACATTTGAAAATCTATTTGACCCTCCCCCTTCAGTTTCGGTGAGTGTATGTCATTATGTATATAAAGCTTTTCAATATAGAAATCAAGCCTCGAACCAATAAGGTATTGCTAAACAAAATTTGCATTCTATTTTCATCTTTTAACATACATGTGTATACATTTTGAAATAAGGTTTCTGATATATATTTTCACTTTAAACAAGGATCTGTATTTCATGTTTCATATTCTATATTTATATGTGTACATGTATATTGCTATTTATTTTATGTTACTTATGTCATTCACTTTTAACACTAGTCTGGCGTCCTCAATTGCTTGTGGACGCTCTAGAGGCTAAAGTCAATATTCGATTGACTTTTGATTTATACACAGTGATTAAGGTCATGATTTTCAGCGATTCCCTATAATTACTGCAAGAGTTATGGCCCTTCATCACGTCAAAAGTCTTGTGGACGCTCTTGAGGTCAAAGTTAATATCCGATTGACTGTAATTTTATACACAGTGATTAAGGTCATGAGACGAAGAAGTCTATTGATTTTCAGTGATTTCCGATAATCGCTGCCCTTGATCACATCAAAAAATCTTGTGAACGCTCTAGAGGCCTGAGGTAATATCCGATTGACTTTAAATTTATACAGTGTTTGAGGTCATGAGACAAAGAAGCCTTATTCTTAATCAGATCTTAGTGTATTATAAATGTTTTATTACCGAAAAAAGTAAAAATATGCGACAACTCTTGTTGACTCCCCGGACGATCTAGCTGCTGTGGGCATATATTTCGTTGCCTGGCAACCTATCTTTCATTTTCTTATAAATATATGTGAATATTGCTATTTATTTATTTTATGTTCCTTGTCACCGTGGTTGTGTCATGTATATGAATTGTATGCGGCCTGCAATGGGTGTTATGATACAATAAAATCTTATCTTATCTTATCTTATCATAAAAGAACCCATGACAGTTGCAAACAAAAGAGTGTAGGACGAAATGATGCCTTTCAGGTATAATTTCTCTCACAGTACACTACATGCCTGTCTTCATAATCCTGATGCTTGTGCAGAAAAGTAGGACCTTAAGCCCCATTTCATTTTCTTTGAAAACTATACTCCCTGAAACCCTAGATGTTTATTGATGAGATTTGTTAGCAAAACTCTTGGGTGTGTATATAGGTGTAAACTACTGTAAACTAATGAATTATAAACTAGTTTAATACAAGCTAGTTATACATATTTTATAATCAACCTGTGTCTGGCATGTACATGTAATATTAACTCTACATAAGAGAGTAAAATACAACACAACAAGGTCATTAATTTTCAAGACTAACATTGTACACATTTAATTCATTTTAACAGTCATGAGTATTGAGTAATACTTCTCAGCCAAGCGAGTAAACTGGAAAATTTGTAAAAAGGTTAAAGCCGGTATTTCATATTTTCTAAGAAAGTCAAAACATATTTATTTCTATGTCTTTTGCTCTATAGGTTGTCATTATTTTCCACACTGAAACATCTTTCACATCAGAAATAATAACACAATTACCGCCCATGTTTTTCCATTCTCCCCATGCAATAGCTATCTTCAAACTTTTGAATTTAAAGTTGAAAATGATATTTGTGCCAATTTCTCAACTGGTAATAGTGAATTATAGGATTAATAGGATTATTCTTTAACAAGGTAGGACTGTTTATAGATACCATATATTTTAAGGCTTTATCTTAATGCACTTTAAAAATATAACTTAAAACTATGAAATTGCAGCTTTAAATAACGTTTTTATATGTTTACGAGAGAGAGAGAGAGAGAGAGAGAGAGAGAGAGAGAGAGAAATGGGGTTAAACGTCCACTCAACACAAACTAGGTCATTTCGGGACTAACACATGGTTTTAATTTTATTTCAATAATTCGCTTGCGCGTAGGGGTCTTTAGCAGTGGAAGGAAACCGGAGTGCCCGGAGGAAACCCACGAGGTTGAGAAGGCGCCCCTATCTCCATGCCACATACACTCACACCGGGGCTCGAAACCACAGCCGCAAGCCAGAGGTGACCGGCCAGCTAGAGGTCGAAGCGCGGCACTCTAGACCACTAGGCCATCCCAACCCCCCATATTTTTACGAACTTAAAATGCTGTTTACTAAATACTTTAACAGGCATCAGCTCTTCTTTGATATCTGAAGATTAATTATGACCCATACAAACTATGGTCTATAATTGTCTTCAAGGAGTTCAGTGGCCACTTGTGTGTGACACAGTGCTTTAATTAAACACGGTCATTATAAATGTTTAGAATTTTCTATATCACTAATCAAGTGGCTCCTGGGTTATTTTATCCATGATATAACATAAAATTAACGCTTTTATTTCCAGCTGAAGTGATTCATTAATTAGGGCGATTCTTACCTAACCAAAGGAAATCCCCAAGGTAGATCATCCCACCATCCAATGTTTAATGTTCATGTGATAATGTTGTTCACTTTTATCTTATATGTTTGGTTTTTTATAAATATATAATATATATATATAAATTATATTTTTATTGAGATCTATATTAAACCCCTCTCCCTAAATATATTTGAATGAAAACGGTCACCTGTATTATTCAGATAACAAGACGCACAAATACATTTTTTCTTTATCAATATTTTTTTTCTCATTGCATATACATGTACTTCAATACAGTTCAAACTATATCATTAATAATTCAATCTACAAAACATCCAACAGTAGAATCATTCAGACTTAATTGACTTCTGAAAATACAAGTGAATAATTTGATATCAATTCACTGACGAAATCCTGTCCTTTTATATACTATTATTATCTTTCTTTCATTTATTCACCTGTTCTAATATTACTGTTATCATTTAATGTTAACAGGCAGTCAAGCAAGTAAAAGGGGCGTGACATCTTAATCCACAAAAAAAAAAGAGAGACAATATTAGCCTATGGTAAATAACATAGTGGGACTTATGGGTAAAGCAGACGTTTGTCGCTATGGACACAACTAGTGTTGTTTAAGTCTGCTGGTTTCATGGTAACAGTGGCTTTTATATAGTGTAGAGTGTATGAATCTACATGTCGGTGACTTAATGTGCTTGGGCTACAGTACTTAGGAAAGTTTTCTATTCATATAGATATTACAATTAAAGGTAAGAAATAGAACAGCTTAACAATAGCTAATGTCTTTTCACCAGTGACTTAAATCTTCTTACTATCAAGATCATATCACTGAAGTATTCATATATATCAACAATACATGTATGTACCTTCATTAAAGTATGATTTTGTCAAATAACTTATTATTGACATAATAAAATACATATTACATCGGTAATCATTTCTTTTGTCTTACATAACTTTTGTTCAAACTCTTCAAACCTGTATTGCAAAGTAAATATAAGTTTAACTTATTAGGCCAATATTTTTTCTCAAAAAATGTCTTTGAACATTTTATCATGTTACGAAAATTTAAAGAACATTAACATTTTTCGAAAGAATAAAAAAAGGTATATATGAGTGACAACTGACAAGGGTACAGATGAGTTTTGGAAAAATGAAATTAATACAGTAAAATGGTATGAAATTTACACTTTTATAGAACCAATATTACATGTTTATCGATAATATCACCTATAAATCAAACAAGGGATTTAGCGTTTAGAGTTTAAAATTATACAGGTACAATAAGACAGCCTACTCTGTGTGTTTAAGGGGGTTTAAATCAATACACTATATCATAACCACATGTAATACAATAAATCTCTTTTTATATAAATACTTTTATATTGACATGAATATTAGATGACACAGACAAATTGCTTTGTTGCATGTTAATATAGTGTTACAATCACTGGGCCATACCTTAGAATATGTCTAGATGTTTTGTGCTGTTGTGTATAACAATATCAGGAAAGATCACATAGCAAAATTGTTAAATAGTTGAGTTTGTAAAATGATTTGTCAACTGATCATGCTGCTGATCACAATGATCTCTGTATGGTACGGTATGTTAATAATGTCAGTTCCCCATGTACATATATGTATAAACCATTATCTGGGAAGTGGCAATACAATCATATGAACCATTATCAGGGAAGTAGCAATACAACTGACAACTGTAACACAAGAAATTAATGCAAGCTACAAATATTTATGTGTTACATGCGATCAATCATATTAAATTCAATAAATCAGTGGTCTTACCCAACCAAACAATAACCAGGGGTTATTAATCAATGTCATCAATAACATTAGAATGATGTCATTTATATACTGCCCTTTGTATTATATGTGAAAATTACAAGAAGCCACCTAATTTAGACAAGAGTAGAGCATGTATGCATTTAACTTGACAAACTTGGGTCGAATATATTTTATGATATTAATTTCAAAACCTACACATAGCGAGGAGTGCCATGAAGCGTATATCTGCATACTCTCATGACTTTTAGTGGTAGGCTGTCTGATATAGAGAGAGAAATAAATGAATATGTTAGTTTTATAAATATAGTGTGTTTAAGATTAGAATTATTTTCGACACAAACTAGGTCATTTCGAAAATAACATATGGTTAAATTTTATTTCAATAATTCACTAGCGCGTAGGGGTCTTTAACAGTGGGAGATAACTGGATGACTCAGGGAAAACCCACGAGGTTGGACAGACGACCGTACTCCTTATCACATACAAATGATGAATCGTCACCATGCTACATGTAATTGATTCAATTATAGACCTTTCAGGACATAATATTAATATATGATTCAATTATATTTCAATAATTCGATTGCACATAGAGGTATTAGCAGTGGGAGGAAACTGGAGGACTCAGAGAAACCTACGAGGTTGGACAGGCGACCCAACTCTTTGTCATGTACAACCTGGGAATCAATTTTCAGTATGTTGACATAATTGCACTTTGCATGACTGCATGTACTATATAATATTAATAAAGGCTTACCATTATGCAATATACAATATGTATATCTAAATTTCTTTGTTGTTGAATTCTATTCGCAATGCGAGACTACCCATTATTTGAAATTGAACTATATGGGACAATAAAATGACTGTTACAATCGCATAACATCTCAAGTCGATAGTTCAATAATAATCAATCTAGCACAGAAAACTGATTTCTAATGAGCAGGGCATCAGCAAACCCTCCATTTTTGGGCAACGTATTTCTGCTTTTTGGGCACAAACTTTAGAGAATGAGATAATTGTAAAATGTAATCATTTCTGTTTACATGTTGAATACTATAATATTTAAAGGAGCAAAATCGCTGATATTTCGGACCTAAAATTTGACACAATTGGGTCGCAAACAATAATGTTATCTGAATGTATATGAACTGATTTACATTCTATCGCTTCTGTTTTTTTACTCTGATTTCAAATCAGTTATGTTCGGCGAAATACGCCAAAAGTCTTAGTCGAATACCAATCTCTACGTCTGGTTATTTAATATAAGTCTATTGTGCATGCTCTCCAGATATGAATATGGCCTCAGCCCTTAACATGACTTAAAGAATCTCTAGTCTCGTTCTGTTAAAAATACCACTGAAACACATTATGGTAAAATGTTTATTGAATATCACAAGCCCACCTTTTCCCGGTAAGATCACAACATCAATGTTGATTTAAACTGACAAATAATTTGTGTTTTCAATGTGGAAGATTTTCAATGATACTGAGTTGGAGACTTAGCTACTTTAAATGGTGCTTTGTTGAAACCTCATTTAGTTAATGGTAGATTCATTCTGCACATTTGGGTAAAAAGGAAACTTTTCAAGCAATTTCCGGGATTGGCCAACTATGCCTACGGAGTAGGGAAAATAAGATCTTATTCTCCAGTTGCTTATTAAGGTAAATTAAATATGTCATCAACCACTGATGAGATTTTTCAGTGGCAAGAAACAGTGGCCAAGGCCCAGTCTCGATCATCGTTACTAAAGTCGGTATGATAAAAAACATAGTTTTGATTATCCATGTCATGATTAAATCATGAATGAAAGTTGAGCAGTAAATTGGTCTTAATCCAGTAAATATCGCAGGCTAGCGATGTCATCAAGAATTGATTATGGTCTAGATAAGTTAATTAATGTCTAATCAATAATTTATATAGCATTTCAGGCCTAAAGAAAGACCTACATGTAGAATAGTCAGATTTAGCTCTTGCATAATGCATGTTTAAAGAACCCTTGACAATATTTATAACCTTCCACCTGTCTGTATTGATATTTTAAAATTCTGCAATCCCATGAATGAAACTCAGCATAAGCTATTATATTTTGGATGTAGGTATATTTTGTAATGTAATCAGTGCAAAAATTCTTGAAACTGACAGAACCTTATTGGAGGTACATGAACAGGTAAAGCTAAAGGACTGTCTTCTGGCTATCAACTAATAGACCTCACACTATTGGTCACCAAAATCTCAATTGGCACAAAAAATAATCTTGCACAGTATTGTAGTATCATCTTTGTGGATTAAACAATTGTATGTAAAGGATTGAATATTTAAAATGTATTCAATATTAAGTTGAAAACACTCATTTCTATCTATCTAAAAACAAGTTAGTCATTGTTTTACTTGCTAAGAAGAAATAATCATTTAACTTTGAGCTGTAAAATGCATACATATGGCACATTATTGTGTCAAATAAAACCAACTTACTACTGTTTAATCATCTATCTTTATTTTATCAAGAAGTGAATGTTATATGCTAGGGGGCTACATATTAAAGTTCCAATAGCATTTTTTTAAGTTATATTTTTAAAATTTATTAAAATAAAGCCCCAAAATAGATTGAACCTATAAACAGTCCTACCTTGTTAAAGAATAATCCTATTAATCCTATAATTCACTATTGCCAGTTGAGAAATTGGCAAAAATATCATTTTCAACTTCAAATTCAAACGTTTGAAGATGGCCGAGATGTAGAAGAATGGGAAAACAAGGGAGGTAATTGAGTAACTATTTCCTCAATTAACCAGTGTCACCCTTTTTAACCCCCCAAAAAATTTTGTCCATGATCGTATAATAGTGAGTTGACAACCTTTTGAGCAAAAAACATAGAAATAAATATATTTTGACTTTCTTAGAAAAAGTGAAATTGGAACTTTAAAACAAAAATTTAATGGCCACTTTCTTTTAAATTAGTAAATAAAACATTGAGAACTGATCTGATATTGTTTTTTTGTAATTTGGGACAAATTTGGCTAGAAAGAATGCATAGTTCATAACTCTGTACGATATAAATTTGTGGTTATAAAAGTCATACCTGTTTACTTTCATCAGCTGCTAAACCATGTGCCAAGTGAGCAGTAAAAGTACTTTTACCAACACCACCTTTTCCAGATAAAACTAGTATCTTATGTTTCACAGATGTCAACCTTTCTTTTATTTCTGCTATATCTATAAACAGAAAAATAACAACAATATTAGAAAAGTATACAAATCTGTGAATTAATATTATCATTATTTCGTTATTGTAAAGATCTGTTTTAGATTTAAAGAACTGTGTCGCTACAAATTTATTTAATTACCAATTTATTTCAAGAATTAAATCAATTTGATAATATCCTGAACTCCTGAACAGCTAAATAACAACCTATCAATGTAACATACTTTGTTTGTTCTCTGAGAATAGATTTTGTAAAGTTATCAAGTAATTATGTACCGCAGGGCTCACACTGTCGGTCGCCAAAGTCGCAATTTGCGATTAAATTATGAAAGTGGCGATTCTTTTTTAGAATTGGCGAAAATTTTTGCGATAAAGTTTTGGGGTACTCGCGATTCTTTTTTAGAATTGGCGAATTTTTTTTTATAAAATTCTAACCGTATTTATCCTTGACTAACCATATAGCGGCATACTATAAATCAATCAACTTGTTGATAATCCCGAACGTGTCTTGAGTAACACTAAACACTTGTCTAGGATTAATGGTTTCAACTGATTGATATTTGTCGATCATAAAGCCTATATCTAGCCATTGTTCATCATTAATTAACCCTAACAAATAGATTAGCGGTGACTTTTTGATGTTGTGTAATGAAAACAAAGGGGAGTAATCAAAATGGCTGATCATTGCCGGCAATTCTTTTGAAGGAGAGTTACATGATTTGATAGTTGAATTTCGTTTACTGTACGTGGCTCCATACATCATGTATAAATATTACAGCATGGCTAATTGGACATTATTATTCCAAATTATATATCGCAATGGGTCGAAAACGAAAGAGCGAGTTGAATAGCGACGATTCTGGAGTGAGAAAACTGTCTGCCTTTTTTTTTCGTTACCGCCGCCGAAGTGTTCTAAAGTTAACGAAGAGTCTGACGTCGGCTTCTCTAGACGAAATGAACTTGATGCTACGATTAACGATTCAGATGCTGATACCGTGACCGTACCCGAAATCAACAATAGGCCTATTGTACACGCGAAACGGAAATTCAAAGAAAACTGGAAATTTGGCAACCCTTGGCTTGTCAAGTTTGATGTCAATCACATTAACAAAAAAACAACCTGATCTCAATACATCATAAAATGGGCTAATGTAAAGAAAAGGAGTATCTTGTAAATTGTAAATATGGTTGTTAAAGAAATAAAAAAAATATTATGTTATTACAACATGTGTTTTTTTTATCATATATTTTTGGCAGATAAAATATTCAAATTGGCGGAAAAAAAATATCATCATTGTTTTAAGTAAAAATTAGGATCCATTTTGGCGGAAAAAAAATGAAAGCCAGTGTGAGCCCTGATGTACCGTACCTGGATCAGGTCCTTGTGGCTTTGCTGAACATAATGTTTGATTAGGACATCCTTGACAAGCAGATGCTTTACCAGCTTCTCCACTACCAGTACCAGGACATTCTGTAACATAAACAAACACCTTATAATGTTGAAATTGAAAACAAAGATTAGTTTGGAGATGGGTGTGTGGGGGTAGAGAGAGGAACAACATGGTAAAATGAATACCACAGATCTTTGTTTTGCCTAACAAATCCATAAAAAAGTTTAAACCTTCTGACTTCATTTTCATTGTGCATGAGTTTAAGACAATATGTGAAAATTACATAGGCCTAAGACATATATCATGCACACTACCCCAAACACCCATTGTTATTCTAAAAACTCCAGTAACCAGTACTGCAAATTAAAGATACATGTACATTATGGGAGATTAGATAACGAGTTGGCAGTTCTCACTATAATAGTTAAAAACTAGATAATGTAAAGGCACTATGCTGAAAATTTTAGTCAAATTGATCTACTATGAACCAAGGATTAAGCGATTGAAATTTCTGCCTAGCCTCGATCATCATTACTAAAGTCGGTACAACAGAAATCATAGTCTCGATTATCTATTTAAAGAGAGTCTTGCAATATTAGGCAGATTTAACCCTTGCATAATGTATGTTTTAAGTACAAATACTTAGAGTGATGAAGTGTGTGCAAAATTTCCCCAAAATTGATTCTAGAAAATCTATAAAAACAATTGCATACAACTCGTAAACTCAGTTAAAATGTTTATAATCAAGAGATATGACTCAGCAGATTTGTCTCAACTTTTACATGAAATCAAATTTGAACATGCATGTTGTAACTGTGAACTAGTCTAGTGTGGGTCGATAATCTGTTTCAATATTGGTAATTGGCCGATAAGTGCCCTATTGGGGGTTATCGGTCTCAGCGATAAATAGCCATTGTTCCGATACCAGAGTTGCCGATACCAGAGTTGCCGATACATGTATCTGTTCAAAACGACTCAGCAGTACTAAGAGTAAGACCTTTAAAATATCATCTGAATAGAACTGGTTAAACACGTTCCAAATACGGTACCAAATATAATTTTAACACAGAGATCATTCACTAAAACCGTTCAAATCCTCATGTAGTGTAGGCTTAATTAGATTAGATTGCTCTACTCAGTTTCATATAAGCAGTGGTCTGAAACCTGATTCGGTTGGCTACATGTTTGACTTACTTTCAATGCACGCGTAGGGCATTATTCAAAGTGGTTTGTTTACTGTAATAAATATAAATCGATACAATATTTCAAGAATCTTTAAAAACATGATTGACATTACATTTGAGGCCACGGGTACGGTTGTATCAGTATTTATTTTACTCACGTTCAGGCGCATCTTGCGGAATGTCAGCCATCTTGAAACACTGTACAACCGTTTGTATTTATATTCTACTAGAGAGCTCTTCTCTATGACGTTACGTCCCTTTGCATCCTGGGAATAGAAAAGCCGCACCAAGCAACCAAAGTATTGCGGCAAATTTTTTTTCACTGAATTAATAATTAAAAAAAGAGTTTGTCAAAGTTGATTTTGGGGAATATAATAAAACCACAAGGACAAGTAAAATGCTGTTAGCGAAGATTCATTCATATGACGAATGGTTGCAAAAACTTGATTCGAGGAGAGGTAGACTATAGTATTTTATTACTTACACAATAACATTTTTGTATGTTTAACTTGTAGAAAATAGCGAAAAGGTAGATCTATCGACCCCAATCATGGTAAGGTAGACATTAGCCTATTATGTTAGTTATAGTCTCACGCTCGTCGATCTTATTTTGTGATTTTTTTCTCAGATTAGTGATTGTCAATTTAAAATAGTGACATTCACCACATTATATAAATAGTAGAGTGGTGAAATTTACGGACTTGACAGAGCGGTCTCTAGTCGAGGGCGGGGGGGGGGGGGTCGGTATTCGGCAGATGCAACATTCGACTATGTAGCATCGATCTCTGGCAGTCAATAAAATATGTTTACATTTTATAATAATCTACCGGAGGAACACATTTTAAGTACCTATAAAAAAATAACGCGCTAAGAAAGTTGTTCAAATTCTATTTTTCAACCAGCCCAACTGTTAAAACTTGCTTCTTCTTCGTCATGAAATCAGACATCTAAATAACTATGATCAGATATAGGACCGTAAATTATATATTTGGTTTGTATTCCTTTTTATGCGGCTCCTGTCTTAAAGAACTGTTTAATACACTATTTATTTGTTTCATGTAATTAATTATATTGGTTATTGCACGGATTATGTGATAAACATAAATTTCAATCCGATGTGGGTGGGAAAACACTTACCATGATGTTGCTTTTGAGTTTCACGCCACAAGATATCCAAATGGAATGGGCATGAATTCTTCCTAATATGTGTTTAAACTCCAGGGACAAACGGTTCAATGCGCTCAATAAAAGCAAAACTAGCGACTACAAATTGAAGCTTGTAATTTCTTTTTTTTTTTGTAATTTTAAATATGCAACAGTTACATTGTTTGCGACATCATCTCGTTCAATGCGGACGCTAAATAAACCCAGCTCTAACAAACTGTTCTCTAAATTAACACTCGAATAATTGAAACAAACGTCTCATATTGTGACCCTAAATGATCAATTTATTCGTCACAATCATTATTAATGCACAGAAATGAAGCATGCAAGAAAAGAGAGCTAATGTGTTATTTAAATATAAAGTTCAAGTTCATTTGACCGAGCCTTTCAATCCTCCATACACCAAACGGTCAACAAAATAGTTAAAGAATCTATCATAAATACCTTTTGTATGTATCTTTTATGATAAACATAATGACAGTAGGTCTACACAGTGTCAAATTACAAAAGGGGTTCACTCAGTAGAAACGAGCCTGTTGTGAGACGGCTATGCCTGACTAAATTACAGTAATCGATAAGCAAATCAGAATTATTTTCATTTGTTGACAATATTGATAATATCGTAAAGTATTGCCATGCGCCTTATGTTAAATCAATATTAGGTAATAGCATTTTGGTTTAGCGGTACGTTGCCCTGGTGTTTCTAAGCATAGTGCGCATGCAAACACGAGTCGGGCCAGGAAACGTGAAACACTACTAGTGTATATATTCTGATTGTCTAACTATGGAAATCATTGCTTAATTATAAGTAGTCAAGTGGACTTCAGTGGCGCTTTTACAGTCTGATAACTTTTAGTTCCTATTCCGAGTCCAGGTAAGGCAGTGTTAACGTTCATTGATCAATTGTTAAAGAAACAGCATACCTTTAATAAGAAAATCACATGCGGCACTTAACCCTTTATTGCAGTTTAATTTGTTCTTGCGTTATCGTTTTTTATTGTTTGTTTATTTACTGTTAGGCGGCGCGGCTGAACGACGCGTGCTCTTTGGATCAAAGTCTTTGATTGAGGCAAGTGGCGTGGTTTCGATTCCCAGTGTGTACGTTGCAAGGAGTAGGGTAGCCAGCCCAACCTCGTGAGGTTTCTACGGGTCTTATCCCGTCCCTCTACTGTTAAATACCTCGGGGATTTGATATAAAATTGAACCATAAAATATTGTTATTTTGGAAATGACCTGGTTTGTGTTGAGTGAGCGATAAACCCAATTTCTTTCACTATATCTAATTACTATTGTTTCGTTAAACATATTTTATTTTTGACGATTGTTCAAGGACTTGTAATCTCACTGTATCCTTTAATTGTATATTAAGAGAGTTTATGACCTATCATAATCTTTAGTCAAGGATTGAATTCAAGCAATTAATAGCCCGATTGAGTCGTTGTTTATACCCGTTCATAATAAAGATTACAATAGAACCAATAGATAACACCAAGTTAAGACTGCAGGTATTTGTTGGCAACGTATATGCTTATAGTTACCGTGTTGTAAATTATTGATACATTACACGATTTATTAATAACCATGTTATATACAGTGTATTGCGCTAATCCAATAATCTGATTACTGTAGAACATATCGGCATATAACCCGCCATAAGTGGAATAAATCTTTAATATCCCTTGAACCTTGATATAAAACTTTTATAATTTTGTGATCTTTTCAGATAATATCGACCTTGACCCGTTTAGCAACATGGAGTATATGGGCCACACACAAACTGCCACCTACATGACTGGCCCTCGTCAGCTAACTCAGGCAGCGTTACCATCCATCATGCAGTCATCTTATAAACCATTTGATACATATCCAGCACCTTCTCCTCTTAGAAGATCCCTCACCACCTTACCCTGGAGGCCAAGCACCTACTATCAAACAGCTCAAACCAACCCCACCACAGCAATCTCCAAAAGTATGAACGAACCTCTGTCCACTCGAAACCAACTTTCCCAACTAGATAACATCAAAGTTCCTCCAGTGTTCGCTGCTTCCAGAAATGCCCTCTACACCCGATATACCCCAAACGACTGGTCTAGTTCTAACCAAACCAATTATATGTCGTCTGACCGAGTCCGAAGTGGTGCTGAACGCATCCGTTTGGACACAATTCGTCTGTGCCGAGAAACCGACGACAAGACCAGAAGAACCCAAACTGATGTTGGTAAGAAACTTGGCGAGAGAATTGGTGATATTTCTTTCTGGAAGACAGAACTTAATCATGAAACAGATAACATGATTGCTGAAACCAATGCCTTAAACGAAGCTAAGCGAGTTTTGGAGAAAGCTCTAGCGGAAACCGAAAACCCATTACATGTTGCCCAAGAGTGCCTTTACCACAGGGAAAAGAGACAAGCTATTGATCTAGTCCACGATAACCCAGAGAAGGAACTGATTAAGGTAAGCGTATTATCTATTATCAGCAAGACGATCGATCACAGTCGATATCTATTGACTACACACTTAATTTAGATTCGTAATTACATGCTATGGAACCTGAAATCGTGTAAAGTAAACATTTGGCACGCCATTATATCATAACATGAGAGATGACTTCGGCATTACAGTCCCAGACCTCGAGTTCACAAAGCATTCTTAGAGTAAAGTTAAGAATTTGCTCAAAATTGTTTGCCTTATTTTAAATAAAATATAGCTCTTTATAAAACTTTTGTTGTTTTAATGTATGAAATATATCCGTAAGAAACTAGGAGCAAAATTGTGTGCTTCTTGATCAAAGATATTTTTCATAAACAGTGATTGAAAATTGAATAAATTCTTAGCTTTGGTCTCATAGTAAATTCTTAACTTAAGTCTGAGAATGCTTTGTGAAGTCGGGGCATGATTTTTTTTAACTCTATAATGTACTATATTTGGAATATTCGATTAATTTGTTCACAGGAAGTCGACATTATCAAGAGATGCCAAAATAAAATGCGAGACATTGTTGATAAAGCCAGTGTACAAATAGGGTGAGTTGCTTTATGAACTTTTTCAATAAAAAAAAGTAACCCATAATATAATGTAAATTGAGATGCTGTTTAAAATGTATACAAAAAGCTAAAAATGCCCAACTCTAACGCCAACTATAAAAACCAAGATTACAATAAACCTAACTTAGCATTGGGATTCTTATTCCCAGATATCATGCTGTTTGGTTCGTTTACATATACATTTCCAACAGCAAGTTACATGCACATAACAACAAATGTTATTGTTTTACAGATTAAACCGAGCAGCCCAACATGAATTAGAGAAGGATTCTGGTGACAAGTTCGCTGCCCAGAGTTTAGACGAAACTTGCCATGGTATGAGAAATGCTTCACGCGGATTAGCTTTCCATAATGGTGTACACAGAATTGATAACACGTAAGTTTTCAGGCTTTTTCTTAAACATTTAACTTCCCAGATAAAACTGTCAAATACGACTACGTTATCTATTCCATTTGCCGAATTAAACAAGCGTTTATAAATTTTTACAAAAAAATAACCACTGAAAATCAAAAGCCCCGTTTAAAACTATAATATTTTCATTACGTTCTGTAACAATTTTTTGATTACGATAACAAAATTTATATTGTTCTTTACAGTGTTTCAGTTCCCGAATCCTGGGCCAAGTTCACCAACGACAATATTCAGAGATCCCAAAGTGAAAGAGCCGCCTCTAAGCACATGCGAAATGAGATCGAAAGTGTACTTAACGCATGTGCCAACGAAATGTGGCAAGAATGGAATGCCGTCAATGTTGCCTTGACTGGTAGAATGCAAGATACAACAGATGCTAGAAACAAACTCCAAACCCATCTGTCCAAGGTATTAACAGATTAATAGATCTTTAAATATTACGGAAAGGCACCATTGACTCTATTATACCTCGGATGCTTACAAATCATGGTCGTATTGGGGTTATGTGACCTATTTTAAAGCTTTGTTATGAATCAAGACATGAACCCAGGGTTATAAATATCAGTTCTTATGTTTTTGTTTACCTATAGGTTCTACAAGAAATCTTTGATATGGAGAAGAATATCGAACTCCTCAAGAAGTCTATCCAAGATAAAGTATCCCCCATGCAGGTTGCTCAGACTCGTCTTGATACAAGAATCCGTCGACCCAATGTTGAATTGTGCAGAGATCCCGTACAACACAGGTAAGCGTCTATAAATAAAGATTTTAGGTAGATCCAATTCAACAATTGACTGTCAAGCCATTAATATATTGAGTCGACGTCTATGGCATGGCCTGACTAGAATCGCGGGGCCCCTTACGCGACGAAAATAAATTCTTTTGAATGGCATGGATGGGTAACACGTCTGTAATATTAGAGAAATTACATAATATTGCTGATCACATACGAAATCTATTCAGTTCCGAATGGCATACAAAGCGCGGAAATGACATATAACTTCACAGAGAAGTCAAATTCACATAGATAGCTCAGTCTCCAACTCTCCGCACTCGCGCCGCTAGATCGATTACCCTGAAACTTTCAAATGTAATTTGAATTTTTTCTCTTTTTGCCATGAACCGCGAAGCCCCCTAAACAGCAAGGCCCTGGGCATGGACCCCTCAGACCCGTGCCTAAGCTGGACATTGATCTATAGATAACCAATAATTATTCAACTATTTAACGATGAATTCCATTTCTATTTTCAGATTGGTATCTGAGGTCTCTGAAATCAGTGAAACTGTTGATTATCTACAGGCTCAACTCAGACAATCTGAGAACACACTTCAAGAACTTCTTCGTACCAAATCTACACTGGAACAAGATCTGTCCGTCAAGAACAACAGTTTGTTCATCGACCGCGAGAGGTGTCTAGGCATGCGTAAGACCTTCCCCATGTCCCCTCGAGTAGTATCTTTCTAAAATGTTCTAACCGAGCTATGATATTTATCATTAATCATTCCCGGTTTTCGGATATTATTCATTCGATTCGTTTTTTTTTTCGAGGAGCTTTTTCTGTGACCAAAAAGTATATCCAAGCTGTGATTGTATTATATAGCCAGTATTTCTGAAACAGTATTATTGTAAATAAAGAAAAACGGTTGTATCTCATTGTAAGATTTAGATCTGCTCTCTGCCCGGTTTATTATTAAATACTAAATGGAATATGTAGCTCTGATCTTAACAATAGCATTATATCAAGAGAAAAGCAAATAAATTAACAATACATGTAGTACGATCAGATAAAATCAACAGAATTTTTAACAAATAATCAATTGAAAATATTATGTTCAAATGAAAAGCAATAGAATAATTATTATAATCATGAATAACAAATTTATACACCAGTTGTATTATGCATTTAAAATTATGTTTTAGTATGAAAGAAAGTTAAAATTTCATATTGTTTATAGTTCTAATCCTTATAATAGCATTATCAGGAGACAAGAATTAGCATTAGTATGATCAGATAACATCTACATAATTTTTAGCGCAACAGTGAATAACAAATGAAAAGCAAAAGAATAATTCTTTTAATTATAAATAACAAATTTTATATCAGTTGTATTATGCTTTATTATTAAAGTTAGAATTTCAAATTGTTTTTAGTTCTGATAGCATTATCAAGACAAACGAATTAATAATAGTATGATCAGATAAAATCAACACAATTATGAATAACACAATTATGAATAACAAATGGACAAAATTATTTTCATAGGAAAAGCAATATAATAATTCTTTTAATTATGAATCACAAATTAACAATCAATAGAATAATTCTTTCAATAATGAATAACAAATTTTATATCATTTGTAATATTAATATTAATCTAAAAGTATGAGATTTATTATTTATTAAAGTTAAAAGTTCATATAAGCATTATCGGGAGAACTGCATTGACAATAGCATGATCAGATAATATAATCAACAGAATTTTCAACACAATAATGAATAATAAATTGACAAAATTATTTTCATATGAAAAGCAATATAATAATTCTTTTAATTATGAATGACAAATTAACAATAATAAATTTGATTGAAAGGCAGTGGCATAATTCTTTTAATTACGAATGATGAATTTCCCATTGTTTTATTGTTTTATGCATAAACTTATGAGACGTTTTATTATTAAAGTTAAAATTTCAGATGGTTTTACTAGAACGTTGCTTTCCATTATTTATATTCACTCTGCCTGTCATCAAGTTTGTATATATTATAGTTATGTAGCTTATTAATTTATTATTGATTGTTATGATTTGTGTGTTAGTTTATTTGTTAGTATTTATTCAAATTATGATTTATCCATAATCAAATTTCGTCAATGGCTGTGATATGAAAAAAAAGAAACCAATTTAAACCGAATATATATATATAGGTTATAAAAGTTGTTTTATATTTAATGTATGAAGTGATGTAACATAAAATATGTTCTATTTATTATTAGTGTCTGATTTTTAGTTTCAATTATATATAATTTTGCATTTGATATTTTGCGATCAATTTAATGTATATGATAATATAAAAAGAAATGAAATGGGGTTTAACGTCCATGCAGTGTGGTGTAACTATAAGCGAACTTTTGCCCGGACAGCAGTGCTACGAATTACTCTTATATCGAATTCCAATTGCCAAGGGATATTTTATGTGGACAGCAATGTGTACACGGGACCTCGGCTGTTTGTTCCATCCGAACGACTATGCGTTGTCTTTTTTCCAGGCCCTCTGTATGCACCACAGACAAGGGCAACCATGCCGGAAAATCCCGATGAACTTCAGTGGAAATCGAACACGGGACCTCCAGTTTAGCGAGCCAATGTTTTATGAGCCGAGCCAGTGTGAACCCCTATAATAATATACTGGTTGGGAGATACACTTTAATGTTGCATGTATCATCTGATCGCAACGATAGCACGTGAGAATGATGTTTTCATGATCGGGTAAAGATGCAACAGGTACATTATCTCAGATATGACAATTTCGAAAATCGTGAATTGACAGTGCAGACATAGGAATATTGAAAATCGTGTGGACACAATAATTGGGCCATTGAAGTCAAAACAACGCTTACAGTTCTGTGTAAGACCATGCGAAGGTTGGTACCTGAACACCAAGAACGAGGATCGCAAGTCCGTTCGTTTGACACTTTACGTCAACGATCATTGCCTGAAATACTGGCAGGTTGCATTTCCGACAGCCTATTTCTCAAAATTTTCTGAGGGAGGCCCCCTCCCCCTAGTTAAAGCTCGTGTCGTTGCCCCCTTTACCTTGGACTTTGCCCCAGCCTTGCCCCTCCAACCACCGACGCCTGGCGCCGCCACTGCAACAACCTCATACTATCTCAAAACCTATCAATCTGATTAAAACGGATCCTATTACGATTCGTTTTTCCTAGTCCAAAATTTCGTTTTTACTTATAATATAAAAAACGAACAAAACGAAAAAAAAATGAAATGAAATGGGAATGAAAGTTTTGCAGTTCTGCTCCTAAACTGGGCTAATGAAGACGGAAAAACTCCATACAGTGAGCTATGGGGAAATTTTGCTCGGGCAGCGACGCTACGGTCTACTCTTATATCGAATTCCAACTGCCAAGGGATCCTCTACGTGCACGCCAATGTGTACACGCGACCTCGGTTTTTCGACCCATCCGAACGACTAGACAGCTGTCCTTGTCAGGCCCAACATCCCGATTCACTGAAAAGGGAAAACCACGCCGGAAAATCTGGATGAACTTTCTCGGCCAATGCAGGGATCGAACACCCGACCTCCAAACTAGCGAACCAGCGTCTTACCTACTTAAACATCGTGATCCCCCTGTACAAAACTAAACGGAATATACATCTGTATTTTAATCAGATTGACCACCACTCAAATTGCAGACTTGATGTTCATCAAGATAACATGCAGGAATGAACTGGGAACAGGAGATCCGCGATGGGTTAGTGTTCCGCAAAATACTCATTTATATAAATCGGCCCAGACGGCCCATCCGCTTCAGAGATATGAATAATCAAATTTCACCGCGTACGATATCGTAGCTTATGACATATCAAGTGTAAAGGAACTTCCGGGTGTTTTTTGGGGTTTCTTTTTGTAAACAATATTTATTCACAGAAACTGGATTGGAGAACAGGCAGAATAGATAGACCCGCTCTCCATAAAAGTACAAACATTAATATATATTGAAAAGTACAGTAAAGTAAAATAGATGAACAATTAAATTATAAGATGGATATATACACTATTTACACGATATGTACAAACCACAATCAGAATGTTTATATATCATACATCTTCATAAAGGATTTTCAAAATCGTTGGGCGATGTCGATGAAGTTATGTACTGCCGCAAAAATTACTTCAGAATTGTTTCTGTCATCAGTTCCGAATAATAAATTTTGAGAATTTTGATAAAATTTTGAAAGTTTTGATATTGCCGCAGATTCAGGTGTATTCTTTGTCCTTGTACTTTTAAAACACACACTGAACAGAAACGGAGAAAGCGATTACAAAATGGCTATCCTGGCTATAGGACAAATAGTGGTCATTTCATCCTTGACTCACCACTGGCCACCCTTTTGGTGATTACATTATACATCAGGATCAGGTGTAATACTTGGTAGAACACAACCTGACACAATAAAGCCACAAACCCCAAGGTTTCAACGGCGACAGTAAATAAAACATCTTTGATCAGAGAATTTCTACACAAATATATAGCGGTGCCAAGACCGGCGTAGCAGTGTTGGGGGTTCAGGACAAAGAAAGGATCAAACGCACACATAAAACCACATAATGCCATCTCGACAATAATTGTAAACTCTTCGCTGTGTCATTTAATTAATTCTCACTGGTCGGCTCCGGCTTGGCTATTGAAGACGGGCAAATTAATATGTGCTGTTAGAGGAAAATGTGCCAGAGAGCGGCGCTACGACCCTCTCTTATATTGAATTCCAACTGCCAAAGGATCTAATATGTACGCGCCAATTTGTACACGGGACCTCAATTTGCGTTCCATCCGGACGACTATACATTGCCCACGAAATCAAATTTCGACAATAAGAGCAAACTCCTCTCAACAATATATGTTTCACTCTATTATTTCAGAAATTCGAATACAAAGTTGGAAGATACTTCCAGGGCGGTTGCCGCACTGCGAGCTGTAACAAAGTCAGTCGAATAAAATGAAATATTTATCTCATTGCCTAGGTCAGGATAAGTATCCTGGGCAATGGGGCGTTAAAGAATTATAGACGGCTTTATCAATATTTTAAAATAACCAAAACATTATGAAATCTCTGTTGAGAGAGAGAGAAATGGGGTTTAATGTCCACTTGACACAATAACTCTCTGTTGAACTCTCTGTAAAAATGTGAACGCGATTGGAATTCACGACCCCCAAATTAGATATAGCTCTTTCTTACCGCATCAAATAACTTTCTCATATAACGGGTTGGTAAGATTTCACGAATTTGATTTGAAACAGGGGATAACTTTGACATATATTACTTAAGTCTATTATTTGCCCTATTATTCCATCTGTGTCTATATTCCAACCAGTCTTGAGTCTGACCAATAGGCATGGCAGGCTGAAGGATGGGTCTCAAGTTCTAAAGGGTCTGTGGCCAAGGTGTATAATATTTTCGGCACTGCCATAAGCCCTCGCAAACGCACCGGAGTCTTAAACATCCACCGTCGTCCCCTGTTTTGCTAATTTGTGTTTAAAACCACGGTGGTTCAGTGAGTAGGACTTTGGCTAGCTAACCAGGAGGTCTCGTGTTAGATGAATAAGTTCATCGGGAATTTTCGATGTGGTTCTATCTTGTCAGTGATGCAGGATGGAGCGTCTGGATAGTCGTTCGGTGGGAAATGAAATTAACTAAAAATGGGATTTAAAATCCTACTGTTCCGCCCCTAACTGATACTAAGGAGGGAAATTTTGCCTGGCAGTGGCACTACGACGCAGTGGCGGCACCAGCCGTCGGTGGTTGGTGGGGCAAAGCTGGGTCAAAGTCGAAGGTTAAAGGGGCAAAGACACGAGTTTCAACTAGGGGTGGGGCGGAGCTCCCCCAGAAAAAAAATTGAAACATAACGCTAACGCTACAATATACGTCCACATTCCTACTTTGATTGATATGGTACTTTGTCAAGAAGGCTAGGCGTTTGGTTTGTTTAGCGTTGAGGGTCGTGCACCAACATTAATAGTTGCCGTCCTTAGAGTATAAGGAATAACCAAGATAATCCATTCAGAATTGTGCCTTCCTAGCACTAAAGGCAAAAGTGGGCGTGGCTCTGACCCTGGGGGTCGGGACATTCATCAAAATCAATAGTGGACGCCCTCAGGCTATAAGGAATACATAAACCAAGTACCAAGCTGATTCATTCAGAATTGCGGCCTGTAAACGACAAACACAAAAATTGGTCGTATCTTGCCTGTGTGAGTCGGGACATGCAGTTGACGTCCTTAGGCTATATGGAATACATATCCCAAGTTTTAAGACGTCAAGACGATCCATTAAGAATCGTGGCCTGTAGACAACACACATAGACACGAAGTAAAAATGGGCATGGCTCTGCCCCTGGGGGTTAGGAAATCACCAAAACAATAGGGGTCATCTTTAGGGTATAAGGAATAGGTTTGTAAAGTTTTAAAAGTATCTGTTAAGAATTGCATCCTGTAGGCGAACACAAGACACAAAAGCATTGGGCGTGGCTCTGTCCCAGGGGGTCCGTCATGCACCAAAAATAATAGTGGTCAGCCTTAGGGTATAAGGAATAAGTATAAAAAAAGTTTTCAAGACGATCGATTAAGAATTGTGGGCTGTAGGTGACACACAGACAGACAAAAAAAAAATGGGCGTGGCACTGTCCCTTGGGGTTGGGCATGCACCAAAAACAATAGGGATCATCCTTAAGGTAGAAAGAATAATCATTCAAAGTTTCAAGATGATACGTTAAGAAATGTGCTTGTAGACGACAAACAAATAAATACAAGGAATGGGCGTGGCTCTGCCATTGGGGGTCGGGCATGCACCAAAAAACAATACGGATCATCCTTAGGGTAAGTATACAATGTTTTAAGAAAATACAGTTAGAATTGCAGCTTCTAGGCGACACAGAGACACACAAAAAGAAAATGGGCGTGGCTCTGCCCCTGGGGGGTTGGGCATGCACCCCAAATGATAGGGATCATCCTTAGAGTATAAAGAGTAAGTATACAAAGTTTTAAAGAAAATCCAATAAGAATTGCGGTCTGTAGGCGACACAAAGACACACGATAAGAAAATGGGTGTGGCTCTGCCCCAGGGGGTTGGGCATGCACCCCAAATGATAGGGACGTTCCTTAGGGTACAAAGAATGTGTATGCTAAGTTTCAAAATTATAAGTTAAGAAATGTGGCCTGTAGACGACAAACAAATACATACTAGAAATGGGCGTGGCTCTGTCCCTGGGGGTCGGGCATGCACCAAAAACAATAGAGATCTTCCTTAGGGTATAAGGAATACGTATACCGAGTTTGAAGAAAATCGAGTAAGAATTGCGCCCTGTAGGCGACACAAAGACACACGAAAAGAAAATGGGCGTGGCTCTGCCCCTGGGGGTGGGGCATACACCCCAAACGATAGGGATGTTCCTTAGGGTACAAAGAATGTGTATGCTAAGTTTCAAAATTATAAGTTAAGAAATGTGGCCTGTAGAAGACAAACAAACAAATACTAGAAATGGGCGTGGCTCGGCCCCTGGAGGTCGGGCATGCCCCCAAAACAATAGGGATCTTCCTTGGGGTATAAGGAATAAGTATACCAAGTTTGAAGAAAATCCATGAAGAATTGCGCCCTGTAGGCGAACCACAGACACACACACACACACACACACACACGCTCACACACACACACAAACACACAGACAGGGGCGACGGCATAATACGTTCACATTATGAATGTGGACGTATAAAAAAAGACTGCCGGAGAGATAAATAGAGCTGGCCAGATCACATTTTTTTATTTTCGAAAATTATTTGGGGGGCGGGGGCAAACAGAGGACAGGCCAAATGCCCCCTCTTGCCCCCCTTGGCGCCGTTACTACTACGACGGCCTACTCGTATATCGAATTCCAACTGTCAATGGATTTTTTAAGTGTACGCTAACGTGTATAAGGAACCGCAGTTTTTCGTCCCATCTGAACGAATAGACAGTTGTCCTTGCCAGGATATCCGTCCTGCATCACTGACAAGGTGAGACCCCGTCGGAAAATCATGGGCCTGCACGTAAAAGATTCCAACAAAAGATAGATAATGATAAACGATAATCAGATCAACTTTTAGAAAAGTTCTACGTACGTCACCTATATTACTAGATCTGAGACGTCCCTGGGCCTAAAATTAACCGAGTTTTTAAATAATTACTCAAATTTGTTTATTTTTTTAGACGCGTGTCTATCCTTTCCAGTTAAAAATTGCAATTGAACTCTTTGAAAGGTTTTAAAGCTGACTCTTGACGGTCGCCATCGTAGTATAGAAAAAGGATATCATCTACTTCAGATTTTCAAGTGATATCTGAAAAATAACAAGTTAACGGTGTTGGCATGCTGTGGATTTATGGCCTAACATAATCCTTCGTCCGGGGATTGAATTCAAACAAGTAATAGTCCGATTATGTAGTTGTTGAAACCCGGTCATATTAAAATAAACGGTGGATTACACCAGTATATTATGATTAAGATTATTTATTGGCAACGTAAGGGCCTATAGTTACCGGTTTTAAATCATTAATAAATGATATGATTTATTAAGAACCCTGTTATACATAGTATATCGCGTAAATCCAATAATCTGATTACTATGAACCTTGTCGTCTGTAGCCCACTGTATTGTTGCTTCTGTTTGTGTTTTGTGGTATTGTCTATTACAACATGCCGTTTTTAATCTCAACTCCCAATATGTAATTATTGGGTAATAAGTGGAATAAATCTTTAATACCTCTCAAGCCTTCTGTATATAAACAGCTGCATTTTTCAACTTGTACATTGTCTCCGATATCACTTGTGGAAGCACACGTTGAATAGTTAAGGTAGAAAAGTATAGTGAACTTGTGCAAAGATATCAACTAAAGTAGTATAGTATAGAGAACTTGTTCAAAAATATCAAATAAGGTAGTATAGTATAGTGAACCTGTGCAAAAAATATCAACTTCGACCGATTTAGAAACATGGAGTACATGGGCCACACAAAAACCGCTACCTACGCGTCTGCTCCACGTCAGGTGACTCAGTTACCATCCATCATGCAGTCATCTTATAAACCATTTGATACCTATCCAGCACCTTCTCCACTTAGAAGATCCCTCACGAACTTACCATGGAGGCCCAGCACCTACTACCAAACAGCACAGACAAACCCCGCGACGGCAATTTCCAGAAGTATGAACGAGCCGTTATCCACCCGAAACACACTTTCCCAACTAGATAGCCTGAAAGTTCCTCCAGTGTTCGCTGCTTCCAGAAATTCACTTTACACCCGATATACACCAAATGATTGGTCTAGTTCTAACCAAACCAATTATATGTCATCTGATCGAGTTCGAAGTGGTGCTGAACGCGTTCGTTTTGACACCGTTCGTCTGTGCCGAGAAACTGAGGACAAGACCAGAAGAACCCAAACTGATGTTGGTAAGAAGCTTGGTGATAGAATTGGTGATATTACTTTTTGGAAGACAGAACTTAATCACGAAACAGACAACATAATTACTGAAACCAATACCTTGAACGAAGCCAAGCGAGTTTTGGAGAAAGCTCTAGCGGAAACCGAAAACCCATTACAAGTTGCCCAAGAGTGCCTTTACCACAGGGAAAAGAGACAAGCCATTGACTTAGTCCATGATAACCCAGAGAAGGAACTGATTAAGGTAAACTTATTATCTATTATCGATCACAAGACTATACACCTAAATTGACCATGGCATGGGTTGTTCGTCAATTGTACAGGACTGAGGGCAGCATCTAGTCGTTCGGATGAGACGAAAACCCCGAAGAACCCTTGACAGTTGGATTTCGATGGACACAACAGAAGGTCGCATTTCCAAAATTTCTCTATAGCACACTGTGTGGTTTATGTCCTCTTAATTAGCCCAGTCGGTGCAGAAAAGTAGAACGTACAAGTCCATTTTAAGGTGGCATGGAGTGTGGTCCATTGTCCAACCTCAAGCTTTTTCCCATTCTTACTGGCCCCGCCCCCCTCAACTTCAAATAGGGTGGTTAGTGTCTAGCGGGCGTTAAAACACGTTATTTCATTAATTCTTAATAACCGAGCCTAGCTCGAAAATGCTTGGTCCTCGCATGTACTAGTATTTGAAATACATGATTATTTTTGTTTACAGGAAGTCGAGATTATCAAGAGATGCCAAAATAAAATGCGAGATGTCATTGGTCAAGCTAATGTACAAATAGGGTAAGTTGCCTTTTGAATGACAAATAAATCATTAATTAATATACGTTCATGGTGACAGTAAAACTAAATCTATAGGGACTCTTACAACCAAATATCATCCCGTTTGGTTTTATTAACACATAACATACCGAGAAGTAATATGAAAGAAAATGGCAAATCGAGATGTTATTGTTTTACAGATTAAACCGAGCAGCCCAACATGAATTAGAGAAGGATTCTGGTGATAAGTTCGCTGCCCAGAGTTTAGACGAAACTTGCCATGGTATGAGAAATGCTTCACGAGGATTAGCTTTCCATAATGGTGTACACAGAATTGATAACACGTAAGTCTCCCGGTAACTTTCAACTATATCTTTAATTAGCGCCGGTCTTGCCTAAATAGCCGTCTGAAGCTTGGGTCCCCAAGGTCGATACCTTGGGTCACCAGATCGAGTGGGCCTCCGGCCTAGCTGTATAGTATTTTTCACACTTTAACATTCTCAGGTTATGGGGGGGGGGGGGTCGTAAGCGGAGCAACCTAGAGCTTCTCTTCATCTAAATCCGAGATAGTCTTTAGCGTGTTCTCTAGCAATTTATTCTACTCTTCAGCGAAATATTTCCAAAGCAAAGAACATTGATCAAGGTAACAAAATGTATATTGTTCTTTACAGTGTTTCAGTTCCAGAGTCCTGGGCCAAGTTCACCAACGACAATATTCAGAGATCGCAAAGTGAAAGAGCCGCCTCTAAGCAAATTAGAAATCTGATTGAAAGTGTTCTTAACACATGTGTCAGCGAGATGTGGCAAGAATGGAATGCCGTCAACGTTGCATTAAATAATAGAATGCAAGATACAGCAGATACCAGAAACAAACTCCAAAACCATTTATCAAAGGTAGGGCAAACGCTTTTGATAGACCTGTCAAATATTTCCCAGCAGAGAGAATTAAATCACCGCAAACTTACCACCCACCCTAAGTTTACCCTTTAGAATTTAGGGATAAATGAGTGAACATTGAAAGCTTACGAGTGACATCTCTGATATAAATTTACTTTACCCCATCTTCAGCAGAAGGCTTTCGCGGCCGTTGCTTCAGGAACATGATTTGACCCAGCATTCAGAGTATATAAATGGGTACTGTATTTAACATAAGTACTTAATTCTTTGCTCAGGACATGCACACATGTTCATAAAATATAATTTCTAACTTTTGTTTACATTTAGGTATTACAAGAAATTTTTGATATGGAGAAGAATATCGAAATCCTCAAGAAGGCTATTCAAGATAAAGTATCTCCTATGCAAGTTGCTCAGACTCGCCTGGATACAAGAATCCGTCGACCTAATGTTGAATTGTGCAGAGATCCCGTACAACACAGGTAAGCTTCTATAAATAAGTCAGAAATTCAATCTGAAACCAAATGTATGTAAGCCCAGAGTTTTAGGCAGATCCAGTCCAACAATATGCTGTCGACCGATTAATATGCTAATTCGACATCTAACGATAACCAAGAATTATTCAACTATTAAATGATTAATTCTGACGTGAATTAAATGTAAAAATAATGTGTTTTGAACATTATAACCTAATTTACCAGTTTTACCCAATATTTTATTTCTTCTATTTCCAGATTGGTATCTGAGGTCTCTGAAATCAGTGAAACTGTTGATTATCTACAGGCTCAACTCAGACAATCTGAGAACACACTACAAGAACTTCTTCGTACCAAATCTACTCTGGAACAGGATCTCTCGGTCAAGAACAACAGTTTGTTCATCGAACGCGAGAAGTGTTTGGGTATGCGTAAAACCTTCCCTATGGCCACCCGTGTACTATTCTAAACAATTCAAACGGAGTAATGGTGTTGATCATTATTCATTCCAGGTTTTAGGATATTTATTTCGATTTTTCTTTTCGATGAGCATTTTTATGATCAAAATCGTACATCCATCTTAATATTTCTAAAATAGTATTACTGTAAATATTAAATAAGATATTATACGATTTCGATCTGCTCTCTACCGGGTTTTTATTACATACTTAAGACTTAAAGGAATAAAGAATTGAATTGAATTAGCATTGTCAAAAGAATGATCCGGTCAAAACAATAGAATCTAATTAATCATGAACAACAAATTAAAAATACTATGAAAGAGATCTAATTATTATATTGATTATGAAACAAATTTTACCTCAAATTGATTATGCATATAGAAGATTTATTATAGAAGTTCAACTTTTACATTGTTGCTTCTACCTGTTGACACTGCCTGTCATCAAGTTTGTACATGTAGATAGTATATTGTATATAGTAACCTATTGATCGTTTGTTAGTATTTATTAAAACTTTATTTGTTAGTATTTATTAAAATTTTGATATATTCATAATCAAATTTTGGCTGTGATGTACATGTATATAAACCGAGTGTATATATATTTTCTGATTTATTATAAGTCTTTGATTTCTATGTTGCAAAGTATCAATTATTTATAAATTTTCATGTGATATTTATTATACAATGTAGATAATATTATGAATTATAAAACCAATTAAATTTATTTTACATGTATATCAAAACTGCTTTCCGGTTGTTAATTAATATCTGTCCGAGCAACTCCAGCTGAACAAATCTGAGTAAGCAACATCCAATACCTACTAAATTTAATTCAAGTCTGCTATGAAATTGAAAACTAGACAAATGATGTATCTAAATTTGCTTCTTAAAATGTTCGAACATTACCCTTATTGGACAGATAAACTTATTTAACAAATATAAAAAGGAAAGCACTACTCCAGCAACATTTGGTTGAAATCCACTAACTGGCCCAGGAAAAGGTCAAAGGACTGTAAAATCAATAAGAGGTTATTCCTACTTCAAGAACAATATATCCACGACTAAACGCCCTGACTACCAAACGCCACCTGTGGTTAACCGTGGAAAAATATGCTAAAACGTTTTGTTCTATGTACTTATGATGTTTAATATCGATCCCTATCAAAAAGTCCTTGTATTGGATTTTGCATTTTATATCATACATAATTTTCATAAACGGAAAAATTCCAAACCATGGTTTCCTTTTCTGTATAAAGACATTATAAATTACATCAATAGCCTCTTCAAAGGGCATGGCAGAATTCCCTTTACAGTCACTAGCGCAAATGAGAGACCATGTAAAGTTGCCCTGAATTTGAAAATAAGCTAACCAGTGTTTATTAATAGCTAATAAGAGGGGCACTTTTGGATGGATGGATCTTTCGTGTGTACAGCATATATTTTGCTGCACAGTGAATGCAGCATCTGTAATAATTTCCATGCCCGTGTTATCAATAATCTCCAAGCATATACCATATTATCAATACTAAAGGAGCTAAGTCTCTAACACAACATTTTCCATAATATTCGAAATTAAAGACAGGAATTAGAATACAATATTGGTCAATTTCAATCAATAATGATGTTGTTATTTTGCAGTGAAACTATTTGATCCTAATATCCAATACTTTCGACACAATTAGCATTTTAGGATAGTAATATCAGTATAGTCAATATTGTTAGAATATTGAGATGAATTCGCCGTACCTTAATGTCCGATTAGGCTTATTTGTGGCCGGACTTATGTCAGTCCGTGCAGGACATGTCCCGGCCATACAGAGGAAATACAATCCCTCTGCCAGAATCGGGGTTGTGTATATTCAATCTCATTTTAAGGCAGATAAACCAACAAACACAAGGTTTATAGAATAGTTTTATCAATTTACTCGATACATAAATAAATCTGCTAAATCCGAATCCTCGTTGTCAACACTACCATAAAGATGAATATTACCGGAGTTAAGAAGATCTGGGTCGTTTAAGCATGTAACCCATTTATTTAAATCTATGTCAGTCTGAAACATCAACAAATGAAGTTTGATCAAATTTAAGCACAATGACAAATTCTAATAAAACTGTTACAATCTTGGTAGAGATTTCACATTCAGTTAGTGCTTTGGATTTGTGATTTTGATTTCAAAAATTTTACTATGATGTGGATTGGGATAAATATATTTACCTGTAAATGACTGACCATAGCCTCTAAAGATGGAATTGATATTATTATTGTATCTTTTCTTCTAAAAGTATTTCTAACAAATCTCCACATCCTTTATAAACAATGAAGAAAAACAGTTTAAATACTTAAACTATTCAAACAAGCTATTGATCCAAACTATTTCTGGTCACATTTATATCTTTCCCAATCTAATTATAAAAATCTATATCTTGTTTTGGTATTTAAACTTTCCATCCATGGTCTCCACTATATGAATAAATGTAAAACAAAATTTTGAACAATGAAAAAAGAAATTAAATAGGATCTGTGTATCTTTTCCAAATTTTTAGCATATTCAAAGGGTTGCTAATTTATTTTCTAAAAAATCCCAAAACACCTGCTTCATTTTACGATATTGCACATAATTCGATATTGAACATAATTCGAACTACTGATACTCCATGATAACTACAGCGTAAACTATTAAATATATGAAGTTGTCTGGCTTGGTTTACATGGTAGATCTAGCATATAAGAAATTGAAATTTATCAGTTAATTTAATCCAATCTTACCTTTTTTGCTCTGATATCGGCAGAAAAAAATCAAAAACATTATGAAATACAATGACATCACCTACAATAAAAGATTTTTCTCCATTGATAATCAATTCAATGCCATTTCATTTTTATCCATAATTTCTTTTTAAATATAATATATTAATGTTTATCATGTTCACAGACTTGAAAGACAAAATATAACTGGAAAGAGGCATCATTTATTGCACCAAAAACATACATATAGAAATATCCCACAATTTTCTGTTGATTTGTTCACCTACGTTAGTTTGAAATCTAGCCTATATCAAACAGCCATCTTATTTTCAATTTATTAAAACTAAAAGCTTACTTTCACTTGCCAACTGTCCTTGATTAAAAATATCATCTTCAATAACCTAGAAAGATGAATATAATACATTATTGCATTAAAACAAAAACATTTATATTGTTGGGTTTTTTTAAAAAAATAAATAAATAGATATTGGAGTGAAACTATGGTTTAGAGATTCAAACAAAGTAAATCTTCATTATATAGACTTTCTACATCAGACTTGTATTATTATCATATTTCTTTTTAATTTCTCACTTTGACGTCTTAACCTCAGCCTCCTGTCATTCGTTTGCAGAAAGAATATTTTTCTATTTATAATTATTATTACATGTATTTATATTGCGCTCCTTTCATGATAACCAAGTTCAGATGCACTCACTTTACGGTAAAAATAACATATGTTTCTTGACCACATGACAGCCTATTTAAAAATTATACACACCACTGCCAATAGAATTTTTTTTTATTTGACTAAAGAGTAACAGAAGAAAACCAGACAAAATGATATTTATATTTTTTCATTGGTTCATCATCATCAGCTAATTAGTATTATCTACCAACAGAAACCCAAACTATCAGGTTAATGTATATTTGGTTATTTTTATCTGTAGAAAGATATAGACAGACAGTTCAATCTCTTACCTGTATTCTGTCACTCATATTATATTTGTCTATAATTTGTTTCTGTAATTCACAAAATGCACTATCAATCTCTACACCAGTTATTTTTCTACTGCTACTGTATAAATAGGCCTAAAAATAATTAGTGGCATTTGTAACTTAAAACAGCTTGTGCCCCCCCCCCCCCCAAAAAAAACCCACCAACATATGTCCAAAGCAGGTAAGTCATTCAATCATACCAAAAAGGTTATTAAGTTGTGATTCTCTTGGAGAAAAAAAAATTCTGGTGAAGCATGGCTGAATACGCCATTACAATGTCGTGTTAAAGTTTGAAAAAAACCCACAGAAATGAAATAGTAATCTAATTTTAACAAAACTGTACCTACCCCATATAACACACCACCAGTTCTGGAACCTATATCTAATACAGTTTTATTACTAAGATCAGGAACTAAATATTGAAATATATACTTGATTTGTTTGATGGAAGTTGAGTGACTTATATAATCTGGAAATACAACAATTAACATGTTGAGGACAACCTACATCAATTTATCATGTATTGATTTACTGTACTTAACTCAACACAGCAATATCAAACAAATTCAGAGATGTTTAGTAAGGCTGGTTCAGAAATATAGATTTTTAATAAAAAAAAACATCTGAAATATTCAAATGTAGTTCCAAGCAACTCTCTGAAGCTCTCTGATACATTTCATTGGAATTAATAACATCTTGTTGTCAAGTTTAATTAGTGACAATGTCTATAATTCAGATGCATGCACAGTGACAACTTCCCAATATACTTTACTTTTTTGACGTTTCAAGTGACAAAAATTATATATTATAAGTGTTAAGTCATTCTTGAGCGTAAAAATGAAATTGTTGATGGTAAACAGATGAGAGACAATATGACCACATTAAAATTAATATTTAAATAACATACTCAACGGCTGCACATCCTGAGATCCACATTTTGTACAAAAGTTTCGATTTAGTTTGCCTTGATCCACTAAATCATCAATGCCTTTTTCATCATAGAGAAAGGCATCAACATGAACTGTAATATTTGGATCACAATCAGCATTCTGCAACAAATAAAATGAATGTTATTTTATGGATTATGATTTTACTACACAACTATATTGAACCTACAAATTATCTTATTTTACATAATTATGCCTAATGTAACAGGACCTGGGATATCATATACATGTATTGTATTTGGTTCAGTGTTTAGTGTTGAAATGCACAATTGATTTTTTTTTTTTATAAGCAATATTTTTATTCAGATTTCTATTGATGATTGATGATTCCTCCAATGACTTTAATGTTAATTCTTGTATCGTTTCCCAAATTTCTCACTGTAGAAAATGCTTTCTACAATGTCTAGCTCAAAAGAATCTAAATGGTTAAACATAATCAATCTTCTATGTTCTGTTATCCTTCCACCTCAAAACAGAAGAATCTACTTCCATTAGTACCAAATGAGGGGAATTAAGGGTGGTCTGTATCCAAACAACCAAATAGGGGTTATCTCCCTTATATACCTAATCCGACTGGCGTCTGCTATTCTACCTTCATAGCTCTTGTGTCATTTGCCATGAAAGCTGTGTCTTGTAGGGGTGTCACATTGTAGTTGATTTTGAGTGAATAATAATAATAAAGGGAGAGAAAAATTGAATAATGATGGCAGAAATTATAAGTATGAGCTGAAAAAGAAGGCATTGAAAGGTATGGGCTGCTTTTTATGTCTAAATTCTAAATGTTGGTTGATTCAAAGAAGAGAGAGAGAGAAATGGGGTTTAACGTCCACTCGACACAAACTAGGTCATTTCGGGACTAACATATGGTTTAATTTCATTTCAATAATTTGTTTGCGCATAGGGGTCTTAAGCAGTGGGAGGAAACCAGAGTGCCCGGAGGAAACCCACGAGGTTGAGAAGGTGCCCCTTATATCTCCACCCATGCCACATACACGCACACCAACCCCCTGATTCAAGGAAAACAGCTTCCCATGGAAACTATGTCTTTAATTTTTGAAATAAAACACACTGCAATCAAAATTCTTTTTTTTTTCAATAATCCTTTTCAATAATCCTTCCAATGAATTTCACAATTTGAGGTGTATTCTGTATAATTTTTTCATATTGGAAATTTGTTTAAGGCGATACCAGTAGGCTTAAATACAATGATGCCATTTTCTGTATTAAAAGAAGTATAATAAAAAAAAGGCAGGCGCTATTTTGCCGGCGCCGGGTTTACTTGGCAGACGCTATTTTGCCGGCACTAGGGACACTTCCGTTTAAACCTCAGCTCCGACATGCGCAGTTCTCTGATATTAGGACTTAGCATTTTTCGCTTTAGCAATGATACTTAGCCCTAACCCTAACCCATGACCCTACCCCAAAATCTAACCCATACCACCATTTGTTTTTTGTCTAGCCTTTCTTCTCTCTCCATTTGTTATATGGAACCAAATAGCCATACTTGAATTTTGATGGTAGACCTAGGAGAAGTATTTTTAAAAGAAAATAGGATAATAAATGTAAATTGTTGAAAAGCATTTAGAATATTATTCTATTTTGGTCGAGGGTGCATTTCTGCGGATTTTGGTTTTAAATTTAAGTACTCCAGAGTACTTAGACTGTCAGTGGTTTATGTTTTCCCCTTAAAATCGTGCTTCTGCGCCGAAATTGAAAGGAAGTTGTCCAAAATGGTGGAATATATCAACTGCGCATGTCGAACGGACTGCCGGAAAAAGAGCGTAATCGAAAGTTTTGCCGGCGCCGGCAAAATAGTCACTTTCTAAAAAAAAAAAGAGATTTTGGACCATTCAGTTCTCTGTATATATACATCACTAAAAAGTTCTAGTTATGGTGTTATATCTTGAATTAATTTGTTAGTAGAGTATATTGATAAGAAATATAATTTTATCACTCAGTAATAACTATCTATTAATGAAATATTACTTTTTGGCTATTCATATACTTGTAGCTATTTTTATTACCAAAATTTCTTCTTAATAGCAAACCCACTGATGTTTGAGAATTTTCAGTTGTATTACAATAACTTCAAAATAAGAGATCAAACTAGAATTATCCAGGACATATGAGCCGATATGACTTCCATACATCTGTAATATCATGTACACGCCATTGAATTTATGGGAACATGGCAGAAGTAAACTACATCCTTATCTGACAGGTCAGTTTTGAAAAATATTCAAGTCTTTCTGCGTGTAAATTATCCAATGATTCCCGAGACATTTCGGTAAACTTGTAACTCAAGCAGTCATGACCGGCATATATAAGTTATTTAAAGCCCATGATTCGGAAAATGTCATTTTTAAGAGGTAAGTAAATTTAGAAGATTTCTGTAAATTGTAGGTAAACTTACTGGTCCTACTTCAGGTACTAGTATAGTTTCTGTATTAGATGTAGCTGTAACAGGTAATTTTTCTTGTATTTCATCTCTAATACTTTCTAGTATCGTATCTTTATTTGCTGACTCTGTAGACAAACCATCAATCATTTCACCTACAAAAAAGATAGGTTGCCAGGCAACGAAACATACGCCCACAGCAGCTAAATCGTCCGGGCAGTCAACAAGGGTTGTCGCATATTTTTACTTTTTTCGGTAATGAAACATTTGTAATACACTAAAAACTGATTAAGAGTAACAACTCATTATGTAATTATCAGAAAATCATTAGAATTTGATTGCTTTTTATAAAGTTTTACCCCACGCTAACAATTAGTATATACATGAAACATTTAATATCATGGATTTAGCTGTTCAGTTATCTAAATTCATTGAAAATCAAAATACTTGTTCGTTTCAACACCTTAAACTCTATGTATCAATCTGAAGTCAATCGGATGGTAACTTTGGCCTCTATAGCGTCACAAGAATTTTTGAAGTTATCAAGGGAGATAACTCTGGCAGTAATTATTTGAAATCCCTGAAAATCAATAGGCTTCTTCGTCTCATGACCTTAAACACTGTGTATAAATCTAAAGTCAATCGGATATTAACTTTGACCTCCAGAGCGTCCACAAGATTTTTTTGAGGTGATCAAGGGCCATAACTCTGGCACTAATTATCAGAAATCGCTGAAAATCAATAGGCGTCTTTGTCTGATAACCTTAAACACTGTGTATAAATTTGAAGTCAATCGGATATTAACTTTGGCCTCTAGAGCGGCCACAAGATTTTTTGAAGTGATCAAGGGCCATAACTCTGGCACTAACTATCGGAAATCGCTGAAAATCAATAGGCGTCTTTGTCTTATGACCTTAAATACTGTGTATAAATTTGAAGTCAATCGGATATTAACTTTGGCCTCTAGAGCGGCCACAAGATTTTTTGAAGTGATCAAGGGCCATAACTCTGGCACTAACTATCGGAAATCGCTGAAAATCAATAGGCGTCTTCGTCTTATGACCTTAAATACTGTGTATAAATTTAAAGTCAATCGGATATTAACTTTGGCCTCTACAGCGTCCACAAGATTTTTTGAAGTGATCAAGGGCCATAACTCTGGTACTAATTATCGGAAATCGCTGAAAATCAATAGGCTTCTTCGTCTTATGACCTTAAACACTGTGTATAAATTTACAGTCAATCGGATATTAACTTTGACCTTTAGAGCGTCCATAAGATGTTTTAAAGAGATCAAGGGCCATAACTCTGGCACTAATTATCGGAAATCGCCGAAAATCAATAGGCGTCATTGTCTTATGATCTTAAACGCTGTGTATAAATTTAAAGTCAATCGGATATTAACTTTGGCCTCTAGAGCGTCCACAAGATTTTTTGAAGTGATCAAGGGCCATAACTCTGGTAGTTATTATCGGAAATCACTGAAAAACAATAGGCTTCTTCGTCTCATGACCTTAAACACTGTGTATAAATTTAAAGTCAATCGGATATAAACTTTAGCCTGTAGAGCGTCCACAAGCAATTGTGGACGCCGGACGGACAGTCTATTATTTTTCAACTGGTAGTGCATCAAGAAAATTTAGGCTGATTTTAAAATGTTCATTTTGTCTTAGATACCCGATTAGATATCAGGAGCCCGTAAGATAACAACATTAGAGCTAAATATCAATCCTTTGGAACCAAAACTTTTATTGTTATTTCCAATCATTTTGTTTCAATGAAATATGTGAGCAGTCAAAATTGAAAGGCAGTTGTTCGCATCTGGTTGGTCAAGTCTAAATCAGAAGAACAGTTTGGCATTTCAGTTACGAACTGACATTTGGCCACATTCATGAAGGCGCCTCATTACATGCGCATTGAGTAAAAGCATGTACTGGTCTTAAAATTGTTCACTGTATCAGGAGACCATATTTTCACAATAAGATAACAACACCTCCATTGATTGAATAATATTGAGTTACATGTAGAGCTTTACACCCTTTAATATTGATTGAAATGGACCAATATCAAATTCTTATTCTTGTTTTATAATGTAAATGGCACAAATAATGGATAATATTGAGTCATAGATTTAGCTACTGGTACATTAATTTATCATATAAAACGGCAATTTCATATTTTTTAGTTATATTTTTAAAATATATTAAAATAAAGCCCTCAAATAGTTTGTATCTCTAAATAAATCTAATGGCCCCGATCTTATCCTAAATGAAATGCTGATTGTATCCCAAGACTTAATGATAGATAATTACTTAAAACTTTTCAATTTAATTTTATGCACAGGAATATTCCCTACGGTTTGGCAAGATTCCTACATAACACCCATATACAAAAAGGGTCCTGTACTAGAACCGGGAAACTACAGGGGTATAGCACTTGCAAGCTGTCTAAGCAAATCTTTCCTGTCTATTATAAACGCCCGAATATCTAACTATTTGGAAGAGAATGACATCCTTGATCAGGCCCAATTTGGATTTCGCCGGGACCATAGGACTTCCGATAACATTTTGATTCTTAAAACAATAATTAGTAAGTTTAAAAACATGAAAAAAAATATTTTCCTGTGCTTTGTTGATTTTGGTAAGGCATTTGACACAATATGGAGAAAGGGACTATTTTTCAAACTATTAAATAATAACATAAATGGCAATATATTAAATCTACTAACCTCAATATATGACAAAACCAATTATATCGTTAAAACTCGCGAGGGTCTTTCAGAGCCTATCAATTCTTGCATGGGGGTTAAACAGGGTTGTGTTCTTAGCCCAACCTTGTTTAACATCTATGTCAATGACCTCCAATCATATCTGAAAGTTCCTGATGTTTATGCCCCTACACTCCATAATATTACTGTACCCCATTTACTTTTTGCTGATGATCTCGTACTTTTATCCACCTCCGCCAATGGAATTCAAAATAGTTTTCAACATCTTGAGAAGTTTTGCGATGACTGGAAATTGAACCTCAATACAGATAAATCTAAAATTATGTTGTTTATAAATAACCCTAAGCTAAAGAAAAACATTTCTACCAAATATTTTTTCCGTGATTTCAACCTTGAAGTTGTACAATCTTACACCTATCTGGGAATCAAGATATGCAATAATTCATCCTTCAAACTAGCAGTCTCGGACCTTGTAAAAAAAGCTAAACGTGCTTGGTTTAGTTTAAGGAGTAAAGTTGGCCTATATTCCTCTCACCATGTCCCTATTGATGTGTTAATAAAACTCTATAATGCTGTTGTGAAACCGATTAGTACCTATGGTAGCGAGGTATGGGGGAGTGAACTTGTACATAGCAAAACATTTAATGTGTCTAAATGGAGCAAAGTTGAGCACAATAAACTCACCACAAATGCATGTAAATCTATATTATCACAGCCACCAAGAACCACTAATATAGGGTGTCTAGCTGAAGTAGGCTTGTTTCCACTTCAGCTCGACATCTATAAAAGCATGCTGCTGTATTATAAAAGACTTCTCGCATTGCAAAGCACCATAAACACTACCCACCCCCTCCTCGTCGCAGCACTTAAGGCGGATGCCGAAATTGCTAAATCTAACTTTAAAATGTCTTGGCTAGCTTCCATTACCGAGATACTGCACTATTTTGACATAGATAAAAATCAATTAACAAAACCCAAATTACAAATGTCACTTGAAACTAAATTTAACTCACTGCTAACAAATGCATGTTCTCCACTCAATGATAATCATCACAAATTAAGAACCTATACGCTAGTTAAAACCTCAATCGCAAACCCTCCAGACTATCTTTTCTCTGTTACTAACAAACACCACAGAAGTGCCATGTCATCTCTCCGACTAAGTTCACATCAGCTAGAGATAGAAAGAGGGAGGTACAAAAATATACCCGTTCCACAAAGGTTATGTAACCAGTGTACCCTTTCTGTCGTAGAAGATGAAAAACACTTCCTACTTGAATGCACAAAATACGAAAATCTTCGGAAGCAAATTGTCTACCCAATTCTCTCCCAAAATAGCCTACAGTTCTCTTTCATCAATCTATTTAACCCCCCAAGTTGTATATCTCGCGAAATCTGCCGTTTTGTGTTTTCTGCTCTTAACCTAAGAAATGTTACGTGACAGTACCTTTCCTGATATATATATATATATATATATATCACTAAATATATTTGAATGCTCTAAGATATTCTACATGTATCCGCATATATTCTAGTCGTGCTTATTTTTTTTTTTTTCTTTCTTGTTTGTTGTAAACGTACCTTCAAAAGTACATTGTAATATTGAATTGGGTATTATGCTCGATTTAAACATCTTTACATACAGCCCTTGAATCAGTAGTGAACAAGGCAACGTTTATTTTTGATAATTGTATGCTGCTCCACGTGGGCGTTTTTATGCAATAAACTTATCTATCTATCTATAAACAGTCTTACCTTGTTAAAGAATAATTCTATTAATTTTATAATTCACTATTGCCACTTGAGAAATTGGCAAAAATTCAAACGTTTGAAGATCGCCATTGCATGGAGGGGAATGGAAAAACAAGGGAGGTAATTCAAGTAATTGTGTTATAATTTTCTGTGTCAGGGATTTTTATGCCTGTGCAATATTGCCCATGATCGTATAATAGTGAGTTGACAATCTTTTGAGCAAAAGACATAGAAATAATTATGTTTTGACTTTCTTCGAAAATATGAAATTTCCGCTTTAACTATTACTATTGATTACATCAACAAATTATAAAAACAAAAACAGATCAACTTACATATTAATTCAATATTATTTTATATTAAATCAATAATTTATTTTTCAAAGATGCATTATGTAAGATTTAGATAAAAGAACTGGACATTTTATCTATATACTGGTAGTTGATAAATGAATATATTGAAAATTTTAAGTTTTAGGAGTGTTCATATTCCTGAAGCAATGGCTTGAGAAATCCCTCTCTGGCCATTGCTGGAATAGCGTCTGTTTCGTGAACTTATGCGGGAGTGTGTCTATTCTTTCTGTTCAATGAAAGCTTTCACTTAAGTACAGCAACTTGACAGTCCTTCGTTTAATCTGAGTCTTCCCTAATACTTTGGACAGTGATTTAAGGTATTAAAAACGGTGAAAGTATGTTCGTTTCCAAACAGTATCGTTTACATTTCATTCGACTTGATAGCCTCGTTTGTCACGCAATTAGTTTTACTGCAGTATTCTGCTATGCACGGATTAATTAGGCATAATAAAATCGTGAGTCATGATGTAACGTTATGTAAACATATTATTTGGTCCAATATTGGCACTCGTTTTAAATGTAAAGCTTTTGTAGGGCAGCTTGTGATTGGTTGGAGGACGGACTACTAACCAATCAAAATTTAAAACAACAATATCCACTCATAATAGCAGCGTGTAGTAGGATTACCTCTAATCAAACGCAACACTGCGCGGAGTATGAGGACTGTTAAGCTTGACAAGATATACCTTAAATAATCTTGATTGTCAAGTACCAATGCTACAATAATATAAGGTCTTGATTATATATTTCAACGTTAAAATATTAAATGGAGCTGGTGTTCTATTCTCATTCCGATTCTAATCCATTCAATATTCTCAACTCATTCCATGCCCTATAGTAGAGAGTTGATTATGCATAGGCTTGAGTCATGTGAATAAATCAATTTAATAAATGTAATAATAATAATTCATGTAACATTTGAAGCCAGAAGAAAGATTTGTAATGCCAATAGGCAGATTTAGCACTTGCTTATAATGCATATTTTATATTCTTAATATCTGTAGGCCCTACCACTGGTTCTGGGCTATATGTAGGATTTTAAAAGTGGGGTGCAGCAGAGTGGGGAAGTCGGCACCAATATAATGCCAGCATTACTGAGCGCGCAGCGGCGACACCCAGACATCATCGGGTCCCTAAAATCCCCCCCCCCCCACATTTCAGTGGCGCTATTTGAATTTCTCATTTTGATTTGAAGTTAAACACACCAATTGAGTTATTGAGCACGGAGAGCCAACACCCAGACATCAACATCCCCCCACCCTGCGAAAATTTGACTGTCGCAATGTACCCCAGTACCCCCACTAGAAACGGCCCTGCACTAGCTGGTTTTGGTCCAAGTTGTGAGACAAGAGACTTTATTTTTATAGTTATAGTAGATCCCTGCTGATCCGACCTGTGCAGGATTCTTATTAACGTGCAGTCAAATAAAAGTGACATTCTATACTGAATCTACATACTATTCTGAAGATAATCTGTCAACCACATGAGAAAGTCTGTTCTGGATTCCTTTGATATAATATTTAATATGTGCTCGAAAGTTTTCTTTGCTTGGTTCAAGTCCATTTTCACAGCTTTAGAGCTTAATGGTTTAAGAGAGGTTGTAGAAACAATTGCTACCGGTAAATAAAACGAAACGCAAATTTTAAACAGGACTTAAATTAGAAAGATAGTCTTCGCATAAATTGCCATTAAACGTTGAGGAGATGGATAATATGATTATTCGACTATAGTTTCAAGTACTTACTATGTATCGTCGTGGTATTCACGAATATCATTTTATTTCGTTTTGTGTATATTTCGCCGGGTACCTGTAAATTTTTAATGACATTCATCAACAAACAGTGTGTTGGGTTTTTTTGTCGGCGAACATAATGAATGATATATTATCGCACGTGTAGAAAAATTAATCCTAATGAAAACAAGAGAAATACGTGTCGACAGTTCTTTGAGTAAAACGAACAGAAAATAATGTATTGATTTGAGAACAAAGGAGAAATTGTAAAATTCATTATTGTCTGATCCGTTGAACTAAAGACTTCATTTTTTGGCCTACTTCTACGACTTCGTTTAGACTGGGAAAAATGAATTCGATAAAACGAAGTCAACTGGAAGATATTTTACTTCAAGATTGTCAGTTAGGAGACAATGATCTTGTTCTTATCTCAGAGTCTGACTGTCATGTGGATGGCACTTTTGTTATCCATTCACTTTTAAGTTTATATCAAAAGGAGGATTATAACATTTGTTTTCTCGCAATAAGTCAGTCAATTAGTCATTATTTGTCAGTGTCAAAAAAGATTGCAACAGATCTCAAACCTTCTATTGATTCAAATAAACTGATAATGGTGGATGGATTGAAACTTCTAGGTTTAAGTGTTGTTAAAGATTGTGTGGATATGAATATCCAAAGTATTCAAGATATTGAAACAGACTTTGAAGATGTCTTCAGAAAAAATTCTCTGCAAAAGTTATTGGATTTATTGAACTCTAATGTTGATAAACTTTACAGTCAATCAAATGGAAGTCCAACTGTTTTAATGATAGATAATATATCTTTCCTCTTAACTTTAGGAATTTCTTTTAAAGACATTGTTATATTTTGTCATTCACTCTCACAACATCTAAAGGAAATCAGCCGCGGTACATTAGTCATGTTATCAAGTATATATGGAGAAGATGACAAGTCCGAAGCTTTGACCAATTATTTCAAACATATCTCATCAACATGCCTTGAGATCAATAGTTTATCTAGTGGTTATTGTAAAGATGTACATGGCGAGGTACGTATGTAACTTTAATATTTTTTTGTAACCTCTACATTTGCAATTGTGCAGCGTTGAATGTGAAATATTTTTTTACTACCGTATGGTAAACAAACCTCAACCATTGCTGTCTTTTAAATTATTCATGTACCGTATGTCTTTATTAAACAGGCATTATGCAAGGTCTTTTTTCTTTAGGCCTTAAAAATAATTGTTACATAAACCATTAATTAGACATTTATTAACACGACAAAACCATAATCAATTCTTGATGCCAATCGGATATCTGATATTATTATGCTTCAAACAACCAAGCAGTGCGGTGGTTTCAAAAAATGCACACATTTTGTCAAACCTCCAAATCTTCACTCAGAATAGAGTAATTTGAATGGAATTTTCAATATATTCATTTTGCATTATCTAAGTTTGAAGCAAGAATGGCTAGCTCTTTAACTTGATCTTGAATAATATAAGTGCTGAAAGAATAATGATGTCTTTAAAATTGTACTGATTTCTATTGTTTTATCTTTCAGTTGAGAATAACAAGGAAGAGAAAACTTGAAAGACAAAAGAAAATAGAGAAAACATTACAGTTTAAAATTAGTGATAAGAGTATTAAATTGTGGGCATTAGGACTTTCATCTGCTGTATTATGAGAACTGAATTTATTTTTATGTAATAACTTATAAATAATTATGAATATTGAAATGTAGGGTTATTTCACTAATTTCAGTATGCAATAAAATCATAGTACGGTACAAAGTAAGTTACAACATTTATCAGATTAATCAAGAGGATTTAATTGGGCATGTTCAATTACATGTAAGTGATAATGCAGCTGTTGCCATAGTATTTCTAGTGACAGTTTTTATTGAGGTGTGATGTACGATTGACAAGGATCTGGATAGCTGTCTAGTCATTCAGATGGGACAAAAAAACATGGTCCCATGTATACATTCGCGTGCATGTAAAAGATCCCTTGGCAGTTGGAATTTGATATAAGAGTAAGCCATAGTACTGCTGCCCAGGCAAAATAGCGTACCGTATGGCATATGCCCGTCTCTGTCTTCATTAGCCCAATCGAAGCAGAACAGTAGGATGTGAAACCCCCTTTCATTTTATTTCATCTTGATGTACAATCGAAATATTCTTTTAATTTAGTTTCACATTTTGTGCTAATGAACAAATTACAACAATCCCACAAAGTTTTACAAAATTCACAATAAACATGCTGTAAAAGTTAAAAAGTGGATGGAAAGATAACTCTTTTTAAATTTGGTAGGGTTTTTCCTTAATGCCCTAATTTAATGAATTAAACTCCAAAATTTTTAAGTCAATGGGTTTCTCTTTACACTACCAGTCAGGTATCATATGTAGATTGATGAAAACATAAGTTGCCAGAGAACAAAACATGTCTAGGGCCTAATGGCAGCCATGTCATCCCAGCTTTTGGAAATTTTTTAAAAATCAGATTATAATTAAAGCTTTAAAAAAATTTGAACATTTTCGCTTAATTAGAAGCAGAGTTATTGTGTCCCTAAAATTGTGATGGAGAGACAGACCCATTTTAATAGCCCCCAGCTTTCTTTGAAAGGCAGAAGAAAAAGTAAATATGGAATATTGTAGGTTCTTCTGAAAGATACATATTGGTTAACGAAAGGGGCATAATGTTGACGATCAGTAGCCTTCTGTGTTTCATTGATAATAGAGGCAATTCCTGTGTTGGTTGAGAAATCTCCTCAGGATTTTTCCAGCAATTGCATGGTTCTCCTTGTCTGTGATGTACATGTAGGACAGGGGACCTTTGTAAATGTATGAAACAGTCTTTAGGTTTTGGGAAGTGACAAAAAAACAAAGCCCTGGGTAAACGCTGTCATGCCTGAGAAAGGACCACTTAAAAGTTGGCATGCAATTGATCTCCAGGCAAATTTTTCCCTTGTCAGTGACACAGAACCAGGCACAGCAGTGTCATGCACATTGTATAAAGAACCCTTGACAGTTGGAATTCATTTTCCTTGAACTCATATACTATAGCACACTGTATGGTGTATGCCAGTCTTCATTAGCTCTTTATTTCTCCAAAATATGGATCAACATCTTTGAGATGAATACTCAAGCTAACCTACCAAAACAGAACACATGCAATCACACAGGGTGAAACATTAAACAAGTGCTCTAAATCAGACTAAATCTAATATCATCTACTTTTCTCTACAATACATTGTACATGTAACATATAATAATAAAGAACATTTAATTGTTTTATATAATGGTTTATTATAAGTTATGAATCATTTCATACATATTTATATATACATGGTTATTATAATCTATAATATACTACATTTTGAATACTCTAAAATTCAATAAAATTGTTCTGGTTCTTCATGATGTAAATGTAATCTTTGCTCCAAGTTTGTAATTCTTTCTTTTTTGAGGAGTAGAAATTTGCTTTTAACAGACATCCTGGTGATTTTTCAGCAAATGACTAGCATATTATTATTGCATGTTCAATATAAAAATATAGCCATACAAATTATGGAGCTGAAAATGACAATCAAACCACACAGAACTAAATATCAACAGTAACATTTATTTGACCTTTGAAAATGAATGTTTTTAATTTTATGTTGATGTTAATTTGGTCAAGAAGGGGGAGAGGAGCAAAGTCATTTTTTGCCTATATTTAGCTATTTTAAATATATCTACTTTTCTATGACTTATTTTATATCGGTGAAATTTTCGCTGCAAATACAAATACATATAGAATGGTCATACATTAAGCACCAAAGATTCTGTCAATTATTGCTGAGCCATTCATTATAATATTATGGGAAAAATCATATGATATGTTCATTTACACTACAGAAAACTTATTGTTACTAAACAAAGTCGTTGTTAAGCAAAGATAAAAGTATGAAGACAGACATATGCACCTGCACATTTTGACATTTTTGTTTTACATTTTGACATTCCTTTGTAATATGGATTGATTAGCTGGACAATTGTTTAAAAAAATTCAACATTAACATTTAAACTTAATAGTCCATAATATAAAACATTTCCACTGGTTAAAATACAGGTCAATCCTTGGCAGGTAAAATAATCTGTGTAATACTCACAATCCCAGACTCTTTAATGCAGACATTTGTAAATATAAAAAGCAAAAAGGCCCATAAAAACAATATCGCTATACATTAATATAACAACTTTTATATATATTATGATCATGTCAAAATGCTATTATAACTATTCCCCTCCCTTACCCCTGACAATAATAATACAAATTTAACGAGAATATGCAATAATATGTTCTGTTTGTGAAGATACACAAGTTATTAGTGATTAAAATATAAAAAACATGTCTTTTGATTGTTGATAACTATTGATACTCCTTAGGTGTATGTATATGCAGATTATGTAGACAAATAAGGATTCCATGCAATGATCTATGGCACCTTGAATACATGGAATGCATTACTGATTGGCACCAATATCAGAAACATTGTCAAGAATCTTTTCCTTGATGCCTCAGTACATCATGCTGCCTATCTGTAACTAGCCTTACTTTTAGTGATCTTAAAAAGAGATGATATTTCTATTTTTCCATTATTCTTCTGCTCATATAAAAAAAAGTCTTTTTGTAGTTAACAAAAAGGGGTCTGATTATTAAAACATTCATCTGCCAAGATTAAAACATTTCTCGCTATTTGATCCTTGACGATCACCCACTGTCATTAAGCACTTTCTTGATGATATGAAACATTTTATGTGGATCTATGTAATTAATTATGTCCATTCTTATTCACAAATACAAATTCCATAAAGGTTTAAAGAAATAAATATACAATACTGTGAGATTTAACAAAGCAAAATCATTCATTTCTGTCAAATTCACAAACATAGCACCCACGGTTATCATTAATGAAAAAATTAACATCTTTTGTCATTTCCAATAGATATTTAAAATTTTCACAAATACATTTCATGACTTCAAATGCAACGTTGGCTAATTGTTTTAAAATAAACACTAACTTGGTCAATCAGTTAGGTCTTTTTAAACCGATAATTAGCTCTAAAATGTCTCTTAAAAACTGCATGTCAAGGGGTGAATTATACAAAGTACATTATTTATGCTGCAGTTTCTTTTTCAAGTGTGGTTTTGTTTCCATCTTCATCTGTCATTACGGTTACTAGGGTCCCCACAGCGCGACCAACTTGACCAGCCATATGAAATAAATCACCTACATTACTGCTCCCTAAAACAAAATAATGTAAATGTATTATACATGAATAAATCTTGACCATTAATTAAATCCAGTTGGCACAATGGTCTAGCAGTGGTTAGCTAGTTTATGAACTAGATGCTGGGTTCATATGTATGTGAAAGGGGTGTGTGTGTGTGTGTGTAAATGGTTACCGCGTGCGCAGTGCATCATAAGGTATGTCATCGAGTCAAGTGGCATGGCTTTGATTTCGCCTCTTGTATAAGACCCTACGCACAATAATCAAATCATATTATGTTAATCCTGAAATGACCAAGTTAAATTCCAATTCTCTGTCAAGTGACAGTGTGATTAAAGGTAAAGCAATTGCTATTCACTGTGACATACAGTGAAATGGAGTTTCATGTCTGTTCAACTAAATTTGGTATCTTTTGTACTAACATGATGATAAATCTTTATTAGTCACCCACCTCTACCCAATGTAGTAATTGTAATCTAATTAAAATATAATCCATGTTCCTACCTGACTGATGACCATTTACCGGTAATGTTGATTCTAACTGTGGTGAAGAAAAGCTCTTTGAAGAATGAGCTGATGAAGACATTAATGGTGAATTTCTGTCTTCATTTGGCTGTAATACAAAATTAAATTGTTTTTAACAATATTCTGGTTCATTTGAACTTATACCTAATGTATCATGCTTTATACAAAGGAAATAATGAACAGTTTATGATTAAAGATGGTTTGTCCCATTTGCATTTTTAGGAACATACCATTGTAAATACTGAAAAGAACTGAACCATTTTTGGAGTAATGTTCCTTTTATAGATTAAACTTCTACAAAAGTTGCAACCGATTTACAATCTATGAAATAACGATCAGAATGATCAGATATTTTAATAATTTTTTCTTAAAACAATGTTTATTCATAGAAACTGGATTGGAGAACAGGCATGCCTAAAGATTCCCCTGCATAATGGTGTTTTAAGTCTTTACGTAAATTTACTTTTTATTACAGGCTTAATATTTACCTCGTTTAAAAGTTGTCTTAATCGCTGCAACTGTGCTGCTAATTGTCGATTATGGTCTTCCAATATACCCATCCGTGATTCTAATCTACCTTTATGTTGTCGTAATAACCGGGCTTCTGCCAACATTTCATCATCTCCACCTACTAAATCATTCTCTGATGTGGAGAAAGCACTATCACTTGATGCATGACGTAAACGTGCATATTCTTCTTGTAAAGTCCTGAAGAAATTTGATATTTTGTATGAATAAAGTTGGTCAAGCAAAGTGAGAAATAGTTGACAAGCACAACAGAAATAATGTATACGTGTATATTCACTATTCACTCAGTGGTAAATATATTTATCAATTATTTCAATATCTACTAGTTTAGACAGAACAGAATATAGCACCTTGTCGTTGGTGCTGCACCATTCTCCCAAGAAGAGTTGTCTTCCATGGCAGTTCATACTAGACTCTTCTAATTGCTCACTTTTTTAGCTACAAAGATTCTTTGTATGATAAACAATGATTTACAGTTAAATGAAAAATAAATAAAAGATTGTATATGAAAATCCATAGGCGTCTTCATCTTATGACCTTTAACACTGTGTACAAATTTAAAGTCAATCTGATATTAACTTTGGTTTATAGAACGTCCATAAAATTTTTGAAGTGATCAAGGGCCATAACTCTGGAAATAATTATCGGAAATAGCTAAAAAAAACCCCAACAGACTTCTTCATCTCATGACCTTAAACACAGTGTATGAATTTAAAGTCAAACGGATATTAACTTTGGAATCCAGAGCATCCACAAGATTTTTTGAAGTGATCAAGGGCCATAACTCTGGCACAATTATCGAAAATCACTGAAAATCAATAGGATTCTTTCTCTCATGACCTTAAACACTGTGTATAAATTTTAAATGAATCGGATATTAACTTTGGCCTCTAGAGCATCCATAAGATTTTTTGAAGTGATCAAGGACGTATTTGCCTCAGGACCATATACACGGTGTATAAATTTTAAGTTAATCGGATATTAACTTTGGCCTCTAGAGAAACCACAAGATTTTTTGAAGTGAACAACATTTTTTTAAATCGGGTAATAATTTTGACCTCTAGAGCAGGGGCGTTTTAAGGTCTATCATGGCAGGGGCTATACTATTTTGAGGGCCCTCTTTCGCTGGGTTCCGGGAGGGGGGGGGGTCTTGATTGATGATTTTCATACCAGTGCAATGACTGCATTCTCATTCAGTAGTAGATTCAACAAGTAACAGTGTAAAGAAAATGATTGACTCGGACTCGGGGGCCCTTTCTCCTGTTCAGACAGGCCCTTTTATCAGAAGAGGGGGCCTTTTGTCTCATCGGTTTAGCATTTTTCTATTGTTTTATTTTTTCAACTTCTTTGATTTTTTTCGCAAGGAAGCTGGCGCCTCAGCTATTAAACGCCTTTGCTCTAGAGGGACCACAAGCTAATAAAGGCAATTTTCCATACAATCAGGGGCCATAATTCAGGAAGTTACGATCTGATATGAGAAAAATATCGAAAGGAACCCAGTTCTTTAGGTTATAAACATGTATTTCAAGTTTCACCAAAATCCACTTAAAAGTGTGACCTCTACAGGGTTCACAACCTTGGTATACAATATTTTTACACTATTTTCGGTGGCCATTTTGTCCGGCAAATTTGAACTCAACCTTCATTACGGTGTAACAGTGATATAATCAAACGTTTTTTTTTAAATTGGATAATAATTGTGACCTCCTGCCAGACAACAAGCCATAAAAATTTTTTCGGACAATCAGGGGCCATAATTCAGGAAGTTCCCATCCGATATGTGTAAATATGGAAAGGAACCATGATCTTTAGATTATAAACATGTATTTCAATTTTATCAAAATCGAATTACAATTGTGACCTCTATAGGGTCTTGATGTAACATATTTTTACACTATTCGCGTACAAACAGCAGCCATTTTGTGTGTCAATTTTGGTCCCACTTTCACAAATTTCGAACTAAACCTTCATTAATATGTAATGGTGATATAATCAAATGGTTTTTTTTAAATCAGATAATAATTTTGACCTCCAAAGGGACCACAAGTTAAACAGGGCAATAGAAATATTTCAAGTATTCCTTCAATAAAGATTGTATTTTTGTTTAAAGGGACAATCCCGATAAGAACAGAGTCTCAAAAATTAAAGTCCGAGAATTTATGAAATTTATGGACCAAAATATAGTGGCATGGTGTATTTACCTTGTCTCAAAATTTCAGCTCAAAATATTGAGTCGTTTTGACGTGAACGTCATCACTGCTTATCCGGACACGTAACCCTTTTAAGATTTCGGGTCAATGTTTTCATTGGGTGACCTGATAATCGATTAATGTTTCTTGAGAGGTCTATACAGTGAATGACCCATGCCCTGTACTGTTAACAAAAGGTAAATTTCACCTACATATTATTTTTATAGAAAAAAGTCTGGTTTAATCCAGATACTGTATAATAAAACGTTCTCCATTTCCAGATGAAGACTGTCAGGTTTAAGCTATTTACAAGCGTATCACAAATATCGGGTTAGTAGGTGGGCCTTGGGTTATGGATTTTAAAGGATTTTAACACAAAATTAAGCAGTTTTATTCCCCAAAAAGTTATCGGGATTTGCACTTTAAACAGTTGCATTTGAAAATTTTGTGATCTTTGACTTGCCAGGTCAAGGCAAAAAACAGTGCAAGCTGACTGCTGGAAGGCAAGACTTGCTTTGAAGAATGGTACTGCCCATGTAAAAGACATGAACTTACTTATTTTCTTCTTCTAAATCACGTATCATATCCTCTAACTCTGACTTTTGATCAACATCAACAGCTAGCATTATTTGCATTGGACTCTTCAACTGAAAAATATTTGAGATTCAAGATTGTGAAATACATTGAAACCCAACCATTGTTTTGTAGCAGGACAATCAATTGGAGCTTTGTTTTAATTTGGTATTGTTTTCAACTCCAATGTGTATAATTAATAATATTATTGAAACATATATAGTTATCATGCACAATTTCATAATAATAATTTTTGGTGAATTGAGGGCATATAAAAATGATTAATTTAAAAAAATATTCTAAATCTTATAAACAAACACTAGGCCATTCACTGAATGTAGCCAGTTATTCATTCTGATTGAAGCCAAAGCAAATATATATTTTAAATAGTTTTTAAAATCATAGTTAACATACCGCTTGAGATGAATAGTCTCCAGTTAAACTTTGGCAGTACTGCGCTATAAGATTATGCTCTTCAAGTCTGAAAATAAATTGCAAGTTTTTAATCTGTCTATTTCCTAAAACATACACAACAAAATTTAAATGAAGATCAGACATCTTCATAAATACCAAAACACTATTGTTACCTAGATTTTAAGCTCTATAACTAGTATAAGGAATATAGATATTCTCAAATAACTGAAATACTCATGAACAGTCTTTTACAGTTGGCTTGATTATGCTTTACCAGCATTTCTCTTAATATGTGTGTTTCCTATGAACTTTGTAATACTTACAAATCAGGACTTGAATTAGATCGACCTTGTTCTACTTCAGCTAATCTGTAAAATGAAGCAAATAAGGTTGCAAAACTCGTGAACAGTAATCATCATGGGTCAAATTTTTTAGGTTCAGGACATTCAAATCATCCATGAAAACTTTTTTGCCAACTCTCAGAGACTACAGAAGCATTCAACAGTTTAAGATTTAGTGAATAAGAAATACAAAGTATCTACAGTGCCAGGGTTAACGAAACATGGTTTAGTGTTTCTAACATTAGTAAGAAGTATTGTTACCTGCTCGCATATATTTCAAGTCTAGAATGCATGTCCTGTGATATACTGTGCATGGGAGAAGGACATGGACTGAAATAAACAGAATACTATCACATAAATCTATTAAACAATAAGGACATCTAATGCCTAATGCAAACATGAAATGTATGTCTTAAGGAGGTGATGAATGAGGTCTTGATTACTTTTTCATAACATGGAGGCAGTGGTGTTTTTTTTTAGAGTGCTGGTCTTTGATTACTTTGAATAGACAATAGTTAAGATGTGCAATTGATTTAAATTACAAAAAAAAAACAGTCTGGGTTAGTTCAGTGCTTATGAATGATTAAGTATGTTGATGAATTCTAATTTCAAAACACCATAAGCTTGAGACAAAGTATTAATGAATATTGGTGTTTTGTGATGACAAACCTTTCTAATTCATCGCCTTCATTAACTGTTTGCACCGGTAGATATCCTATTCGCTGATGTGTTTTAAAATGTTTTCTGCTTTTAAATTTGTTTCGAAAAACTTTTGAAAAATCTCTCATATCTTCTCCAGAAGTTGTCTGAAAAATAGAATTACTGTGAGTTATGCTAAAACACAAAGCTAAAGTCGTTATCTATTACAAGTCACATGTCATTTAAGTATCCCCCTTTCTGTAACAGGAGCAAAGAAAATAATGAGTGTGGCCTTGTTGTCGAACTTAAAGTGGGAATTTCATATTTTCTTAATAAGTCAAAACATAATTATTTCTATGTCTTTTGCTCAAAAGGTTGTCAACTCACTATGGGCATTATTTCATGGGCATAAAAATCAGTGATACAGGAAATAATAACACAATTAACTCCCTTATTTTTCCATTCACATTTGAATTTGAATTTGAAAATGATATTTTTGCCAATTTCTCAACTGGCAATAGTGAATTATAGGATTAGTAGGATTATTCTTTAACAAGGTAGGAATGTTTATAGATACAATCTATTTTAGGGCTTTATTTCAATACATTTTAAAAATATAATTTAAAAATATGAAATTGCAACTTTAATACCTCTCTTGATAATAAAATACAAATGACAGCCCAATGAATGATCCTGATAACATAATGTAACTGAATGATAAATGGTGTTATCTAGCATTACACATTTATGTTGATGCCATGCAAGTTGCATTCCTATTATGAAGCATTAATCTTTTTCACCTGCCAGTACAGTTTATGTCAGAAAATGAAGAAACAATTTAACCTATTTTGTTTAGTTATACTTACAGCTGTACAATATTCTTGCATGGGATGCGAAAGTTTATGTGATTTACTTTTTCTACCAGACAAGAAACAATTTTGACACATATCATAATTAAAACATTTTAAACATCTATATCTGTAAAATAAAAAATGCAAAATAAATATCTAAGTGACCTGCATTGAATCTACAAGTAGATGTGGATATGTTTCATTATGTTGACTGTGAGTGACTGAATATGTATAGAAAATTTCACCAGTTTTCTTGTAATTATAGAGTACATTGCACATCAATTATAAAGAAAAGTATTCTACTATATTTGAACTCATTATATTGAAAATGATTTTATTTAATTATGATGTACCTGAATCCAACAACTGGAAAATCTTTGCAAATATTACATTTAGCTTGATGTTTGGCTGTTTCTGCTGCAGCTACACGATGTAATACTGGTAACCATACTATAGACTGAGGTTCTAATCTTAACCAGTTCAAGAAATGACTTGCTTGTATTTCTGTAGGATCACCAGCCTGTGAAAAGAAATGAAATGGAGTTTAGCGTCTTTGCGTTCTGCTCTGACTGGGTTAATGAAGATGGGGCCTGTGAAAATAATGGTGCAATTTATTTAAAGATTAAATCATGAACGTTTCAATTTTGAAGGTTTTTTTTAAACTTCTACAGAAAAGGTAAATAACTTTTAACATATCATTCACATGATAAGATCGATTTTGCAATGGTTACTGCAGATGACTTTTTGAGTAGACAATTTAACCATGTATTTTAGGATATATATTTCCAATAGGTCGGCAGGGTATCCAATGCCTTTCATAACTTGTGACACATTTACAACCAGTAATGATTATAGATACATAAGTAAAATGTCTTTGATTTTTTTTTCAAGCTCTATATGACAATAACAATAATATATATTTACATTTTTAAAACAACTTCTAACACTAGGTTCTATATTACTGCCACCAAATGCTGCCACTTCACCTAACTGTTTGGGTATTTGTATCATATAATGTAATAATAAACCCAGTTTTCTTTGATCAGCTAGGCCATTTGTATCTGCTATCAGTAGAAATAAATCTGAAAAAAAAGACATCTTAAGTGTGATCTTTTATTTCTGTATGCATACTTCCAATATCATTTTCCAAAATTGTTATTTCAAGGGAATGTAATCCTAATTTTTATTCCAGAAACGTTATAAGGTAAACTTTCTGTATGCATACTTCCAATATCATTTTCCAAAATTGTAATTTCAAGGGAATGTATTCCTAATTTGTTTGTAATTACTATTTTAATCCCAGAAACTTCATAAAGAAAACTAATTAGTCTTGTTAAAGTTCTATATTTATAAAAACACTTACATCTGTATTTATCTTCCAACTGTCCATTACATAATACAATTATACCAACTTTAAAAGATAACACTCTTATATGACCACTTCTAGACCTGAAACAAAGAGATGAAAAAACAGACTATATTGTCACTTGGTACTTTGTTCATTTAGTCATATAGTTTATATATTTTTATTTATCAATCTTATTTTGAAAATTGAATTAAATGAATAAAGCCACCACAGTTCACTTAAGACCTATTGAATTATGAACATACAATAAAAGGAGAAAAGAAAATTATATGAACTTACGAATCAAAGATATTTAGTAGCCAATTTAAGACCAGATCTACGCTGAGTGGTACATTAACTAAGTTAGGATGTTGTTCAGCTACAACTTCAAACATACTGGTAACACAGTTGATTATCTCAACTACATCCATTAATCTATCATTCTGTCCTCGTAAATTATGCTGTTCAAATGTGTCAATAGCTACAGCCATATTCACTAAATCCACTAAAAAATGAAAAAGTAAAATAAGGACTTAAAAACTGTCATGAATTTTAAAACGTAGATAAATTTTATCAGATACAAATTATTTATGGCTTACAGTACAAATGTACAATGGAAATTATTACCGTAGTAAACGATCAAGAAGTACTAATGCAGAAGACCTATTATTACCCACACCTAATTAAACCGATAGTTTGGATTTGATCTTGGTGGAAAAGTCACTCGCCAACACAAAGAATAACAAAAATTGCTAGTCAAGCAAGCACCCCAAATAAATGTGACGGGGTACTTACAGATGTACTAGATAAATCATTAAAGACTATGCAGGACAAATTTATCCTTAGATACCAATCAGAAGTACTAAAGAGATATTGTCCTTTATACTGTGTTAATAAATCAAGGAACTCAAAGTAAAGCTATAAAGACTTACAGCATATTTTTTTCTGTAACATTCTTAATTTCATGGCTGTTCTATAGGCAGCAAATCGAACATCATTCAAATCATCTACAAATACATGAAATTGAATATTTAATGAAATGTAATGAAATGTAATGAAATGTAATGAAATGTAATGAAATGTAATGAAAAACAAATCAAATGAATATTTAAACACAACAATCGGCAAAAAAACTTACGTCGCTTGCCTTAATCTCAAAATAAATTGATGACACTCATTACTTCCTTGCACATTTATCTTTTTATAAAGCATTGAGCAATCAAATTACGAACAATTTGCTTTACCTCATCAGAAATTGCTCATTCTGAAACTAAGCCATGTTATTGATGTAATTGAACTTTACATTAAGTTTCATATATCTCAGTCAATTAGAACCAAAGTTACCGGGTACTGTGCTCCAAAGTCTCAACCAATCACAATGCTTATCACTCTGGTTAACCAGAGCAGAAAACACTCATTATAGAACTTAGTCATGCTTTGATGTAATGAAACTTTAGACCAAATATTATCAATTTGAATATACCAAGTTTGAACATTCTACTTCAATTAAAAACAGGGTTATTGTGTTCGAAAATTGTGATAAATGGATTTTAATATCCCTAAGCATTATTTAAAAGGTTGGAGATAATAAAAAATATAACTTACTGAGAGCTTGTAATAACGTGGACATGGCAGGATGATCCCACTGTGTAGTTTCTGTAGCATGGCTAAAATACACAAGTGTACATAAATTGCATATATGAATTTGCAGTATAATGTAGAGCTTTTATTTCAGTCTTAAGTGAGTCTTGTTTGAATGGCAGTGAAATTGATCAGCTGAGGAATTTATATGTCAGTTAATTTACCTGCCATAAAATTAGCATTTAAAAGGATTTAAAAGTAAAACACAATAAATACTATGTAAAGAATAGCCCCCCTCCCCAATACAAAATACATCATAATGACACACTGACAAGCATGGGTTCCAGGGTTATTGGAATCAGTGAAAGGCCAACAATCTTGATGTCTGTTCTTTAATAACAAAGCACTTTATATCAATACAACAAAGTTTACTTACTGTACATAGTAAGGCACTTTATTACCAGACACACTTCTCTCCCATGGACTTTCAACAGATACTACAAATATACAAAATAGTTCATAAGCTAACATAACGTTAATGGAATATGAATATGTAGCTCAAAGTCAATCCTTGACTTATACAATTGATTTATATCCAGTCAGAAGTAGATAATTATTGACAATGAACTGAATAATTTTTAACCTGATAAGAAATGTTGAGAGTTGGGACCAAAATCTCGAAAAGCTTCTTGTAGTTGTTTATAACGATCTTCTATAGAAATCTGTATGGCTTTCCATCTAAAAACAAATATTGTATAATTAAGTATTTTAACATTTTAAAAACAAAACAAATTAAATCATGATTTTGAGTTTCATTGAGTTCCCATTATATCAATTCATCAAAATTTATTACATGTATCTTCACCCTAAAACCTTTCAAAGTTATTTTTCGTTCCATAGGTTTAAAGTAGACAGATATTATACTTCAATACTAACCTAGTATTAAATTCTTCTATTCTTCTTACATTAACATTAGATATACTGACATCTTCTACTTGTAATTTGTTAGCTAAATAACTAACATTATCTATTTTACCTTGTATAGGATCAACTTGCTGTTGGAATACCTGAAATAAACCATTTAGAAAATAATTGATAAAATGAAATGGAGTTTAACATCCCACTGTTCTGCTTCTAAACTTGGCTAATGAAGACTGAAATAATCTATAACAGTGGCATAATATAGCGATTGAACACATAAAACACCAAGACAATTTATATGGAATACAATTACTACTATATTATACATATACATATTCATAACTGACATTATTTACATTGCGGCTATTATATAATTCAAAATTCCAATCAGACAATTTTCATATGGATGGCAGTGATGACAGTTTTATCTATTGTACAGCACAGCAATGTGTCCTTGACTCCTACTTTTCCCATTCATAAAACAACCCAACTGTCTAGTCAAGATATTTATCACACAGATATAAATGATTTATTTTATGATCAGTAGTGGAATACCACATTTTATCAGTGAAATAAAAGTGTTATTCCACTGGCTAGCAGTAGTCCATGTTGTTTTACCTAAAATGATTGAAAAATCAAAAAATAAATAGAACATTTGACGTTTTGTCATGAATAACATATTTTATTTCATCTCTAAGCAAGAAAACGTTTATATGTTCACTCATGCTACGCATTCGTGAAAATATAAGTTTTCTTGCTTCTCGATGAAATAAAATATGTTATTCACTCTAAAACGACAAATATCCTCTATATATTGATGATTTCTTCACTTACTTTTATGTTATCTATTTCTTCTTGTAAATTTTCAATAATAATATCACCAATGGGATTCCATTTGGCTTTGTTTTGTTCCGCTTCTACTAAATTTTCATTCAGGTCTTCAATATTCTCCTCTAATACAGTCAACTTCTGTAAAATACGATATCAAAGTTATATAAAGCCAAAACATGGCCGAAGTACAAGGATTGAATATAGACTATATGTACAAATATATAATCAAAAGTATTTTTGGTCCTACAATTATTCGATCGTCGACGATCAATCAGTTTAAGGTATTGGCCATTTCAAGTTCATATTTTGAAACTTATATAAGGATATTACTATCATACTAAATCTGTATTTAGTAAAATCTACAAATGTATAATAAACAATACATACTTGCGCTACATCATCTAATTTTGACTGCCATTCATTGACTCCTCGCTTTAATTCTGTCCAATGTTCATTTAACAGACGAACTTTACTTCCTATTTTACGCCCTAGATGTTGTGAATCTACTTCTAGTGATAAATTGCCCATATCATCTGAAAAAGAAAAGAGCAAAATTAACTTCTTTTGTTATCATTTTGTATAAAGAATGCATCTCCAAAAAAATCCCCACAATTGCATACCACTACCTTTACCCCAATAAGAACAACCCCAATAAGAACAATCAATTTCGTTCATATTATTTACCATTTATATAACTATCATTACTGTTATTACTAAGCCTCAGTTCATCTTTATTCTTTGACATAAAATTTTGACCATTTCTGATACTCTGTTCCAAAAATGGTCTTTTTAATTCTATCTGCTGCATTAATTTCTGGAAAAAGAGAATGAAATAAATGTCAGTGTTTAGTTTTAAGAATTTAGATTTTCACATTTTAATGGTTTACTCAAATTAAGAATGACGCTTAAAGTTCAATACTAATTTTGACTGCTTCTACAATTAGCTATAAATAGTATAGTAAATATGTTTTGCGTTTGGTTATATTGTTTAGTATCATCTGACTGACCTGGTTTTCAATAAGCTGTTTCTGCACACTAGCATAATCTTCCCCTACGGGTTTCTGAAGGAATAAATCTTCTTGTTTTTGTTTAATCCAATTTAACAGATCTTCATGAGTCCGTAACAGATGTATTTTCTGTTCCACATTGCTCTCTAATCGACTTCTATATCAGAAAATAATATAGTGAATACAAATGTAAAGAAATGATTTTTTAATGTGGTATAATATCATCTGGAAAATATAATGTAAAAACATTGAATAGGTACAAACATGCACCATATGATCCATATCAATATCCCACTAATGATTAACTCATCAAAATTGTTTTACTTACTCAGGGGTTTTTCATCTTCTAACCAAACTATCAGGAATTTACTCCTACGATAAAATTTACTGCAGTATTTCATGAACTGAAATTATCTTTGTTTGCACACAAAGCAATATGTATGTCCCCTTCTTCATTATCCAACAAAAATAATGCTCTCCATCTTAAATGGTAACCCCTTTTTATTTATTTCTCAAATGGTAAAGAAAATGATTTTCAATTTGTTAAATGAACATCATGGCCTCTAATTTATTACTGATTTGTCATAGCTATTCATACCTTATGTTCATGGAGTTTAGCATTAAATTCATCCATCTTTGATCAAGTTCACTTGGTTGTTTATTGCTCGTATTTTTAAGTGATTCATAAATACTCTGATGACTGTCAACTTCAGATTGTAGATCCTGTTAATTAACGAAATTATTTCATTAGTCAGAATATGGAAAATTTATGATTCATTACAACATTCATTGTTTTCATAGTAAGGGAGCATATCCCACTTAAATAAATTCCCAAGCATTATCGTTGAAGTCCACAAGAATACATATATGAAAAAGAGTTTATTTTGCAAATCAAGGTTTGGTAACATAGAAGAAATATTCATGGCCATGTAAGTTTTGATTGAATTGATTCTGTTTATGTTTGTTTTAGTAATGTCTCAACTAGTGTACACAATTATAACGAAAAAAAAAAAAGAAAATATGTAAAGTGTACACAAGTATAATGAGAAAAGAGCAGATATCTAAAGCATCTATAGTTGTAAGGGCCTACGTAAAAGCCTGGATAACCATGAAAACCTCCAAATAAAATAACCTGTTTTGACATGAGATTTCTCCAGCTATTTTAAAGCCAATAGACAAAGCCTGGATATATTATGTGCTGCCCAAGCTTTAATTTCAAGAATCCTAGATTACCCTTGATGTTTTAATTCAGATACTCAGGAATGACAAGAATCATATACATGTAAATGCATAAGAAATATTGGTTAGCTATACTTACACGAAACTGTTCTAAATATTCCTTGCATAATTCCTGATTTTGCAATATTTCTGGTTTAGAAATTTCTTCTGCAAGATTATTATAACTTTTTTCTACACCACTTAACCAGTTATCAAATTCCTCCATCGTTGTTTTGGATGAATTTTTGGAATTTTCTAAAGACTTCCACTTGTTATTTAACCTATAAACATTTTTCATGGCATTTTTATACAAATTACAAACAGTTACCATATGTTACCAGTAGACACATACATTTACCATTCAAACTTTTTTACAAAAATCATCTTTATTTATACTACAGGTGAACCATTATCAATAAAGGTCATGTGTATGTAAAAGAAAACTTGGCAGTTAGAATCCGATATAAGAGTAGGCCGTGCTGTGGTGCCGACGTCTGGGCAAAATATCCCTCATAGCACACTGTCTGGCATATGCCTGTCTTCATTAGCCCAGTTGGTGCAGAACAGTAGGACGTTAAATCCCATTGCATTTCATAACTAATAAATTACTGAAAGAATACTTGGTAAGAAAACAATTATTACGACTGTGAATGTGACGCAACTGCTAGTAATATAAACAATTTACTAAATTAGGGGTATTCTGTTCTGATATATGTTTTGTTTAGAATAAATTTAGCTATCTTTTCATCATAAAGTAGATTACCTATTTAAAAGTGTAGTCCATCTACTCTTTAATCTTTCCTTGCGTATTGTAATATGGTGTTTTTCTTCTGGACCATATTCTTCTTGTAGTTTGGTAGCAAGATTATTTAATTTATCAAAATCTGCCTGGTGTCTGTTTACATCTTCTTTGGTTAACTATAAAATATGACAAACCAAAATAAATCAATTTGTATTTTGCTTCAGTTCCTTGTCATACTTTTGTTGAACACTGCTCTAAATTGTATTGGGGACACCAAAATCTCCCTAACCTCCCCACGCAATGTGATGAACTGGCTAATGTGAGTTTCATTTTAGAAAGTTTAATTACCACTCGACTTGTAGTAGAAACCCTGCATGTTAGTAACTTTTATATTCACAAAATCTTGATTCAACTTTAAATTAGTTTGTAGAATATTGATGTAGAGCAGTTTTGCTACATTGTTTCCTGAAAGGGATGTATGTCACATAATTACCCGAGGCGCATTCAATGGGGGGTACGAGGGGTGCATGCCCCCCCCTAATTTTCGACAGTGCCTTTTTTAACTGCTGAAAATGCCTTTTCCCAGACCCAAATATGTCCGTTATGAACGTTTACTTCGACGAAAATATCAGCCAAATAGCTCTGCCTTGTCTCCGCGGACATTGTCCTCATTTTGCGCCCCCCCCCCCTTTTTCAAAATTCCTAGATCCGAACCCTGATTACTATGAGACCACAATGAGGAATCATCCCATAACAGGTTCTTTAATGCAACGATTTAGTGGTCCATGAATATAGCGAGGTTTGATAAATTAATGATTAAAGTTTTCTCTTGCTTAATCACACTTCAGTCTATAAGGATTGACCCATACTTTAAAAATATAAGTCATAATTATATATGACCGACAGAGGCAAAATAGAACAAAATAATTTCAGAGACTTTGATCAACATCAAGTATAGGTCAACATTTCATAAAACTGCATCAGAATTTTATTATGAGTTATCAATATGATCAGATTGGTTGCCCTAATTCAAATTTATTAGGCTATACATGTATATACGGAACACGAAGGACCATCTAAAATAAGCCTGTACATTTCACTACTGCCTTACTCAACTGCGTACGTGTATACCTGGTAAACAGAATTGCATTATTATAAATATTAGACCCAGACACACGTCTAGATCGCGAGTGCGTCACGAGATTTCGGCGTTTATATCGGTTTTGCGAAATACAATCCTTATTATTATTACCCGTGCATTATACATATATCATCAATAGCTGTTTATCACGAATCTACGAATAACACACAATAATAATCCCGCTTTCATAAATAGAGGGGAAATTTTGGGCAACTGTGATATAAATAGCCGAGAATACGGAACTATTTATAGCAACAATGTTTCAGCCGTGAACGGGCGATGTGTATAATTACCGTTAGCTAAAATTAGCACGATATTTATTTACATTTAAGCTGTGCTAAAGTAGAGGATGGAATACGAGTTACCTTAGAAAATTACCAATACAAGCGAGCAATTATTTCTTAATTGGGCGATCAACAATAGTTCCAAGTCGAGATTCGCGTTGCACCAAAAATAAGGTCGCCATCTTTGTTTTCATTGACAGCAGCGACGCTATCGTTATCGGCTGAGATTCAATAAGCATGCCTGTTTTGGTTTACAGGTGGGATTGATAACCCAGAGAGAATAATGAGGGAATTAGACTATAAGAGACCGATCAGCACACGAACAAATAAATATATAAATAAATAAATAAATATGTTCAAAGTCTAAGAAATAAAATCTAAAAATATGAGGTTTTTTGATATTTTTTTAAATAATTAAATCAATATTATTTATAGACAAATAGGATAAAGTCAAACAGTTTTCTAGCCCTGGGCAAATTAATTTATTATCTCCAATAGTAGAAATATGAATATTAGATACACATAAACAAATTTATTTTTCAGATAGTGATTCATATAGTACCAAGTACTGGTCTTAAAATTGGTTACTGACAGTATTTATTTATAGTGTTACGATAGTGTTAAAATTGACTGGGTGCAATGCTTAATTGGATTCCACTAAGCAAACATTCATACCATTGATATAAATTACCCTCTCATAGAACTTTAAGGAAAGTTTGACAATTAGCTCGATTTTGTGCTGTGTCGAGCAGCGAGGCGTTCCTAAACTCTTGTTTAATTTCCAATTGCTTGACTAAATTATTAATTTCTTCATAATAAGTTGTATGTGATGATGTGTATATTTTTAGTTTAGCAGTTGCCCTGTATTGAAATGCGGTTTAACATCTACTGTTCCCTGTTTTTTCATCATAGAATCATGGACCTTATAATGCGCCAAAAGTATAAAATATCTTTCCACCACAGGCACAGAGCATATTAAAGCGATAATTTCATATTTTCAAAGAAAGTCAAAACATAATTATTTATATATGTCTTTTGCTCAATAGCTTGTCAACTCACTACTATGCGATGATAGGCATTATTCCTGACTCTTATAACTCATTAACACAGGAAATGATAACACAATTACCTCCCTTGTTTTTGTACTTCCCCAACGCAATAGCTATCTTCAAACGTTTGAATTTGAAGTTGAAAATGACATTTTTGCCAATTTCTCACCTGGCAAAATTTGAATAATAGGATTAATAGGATTAGTCTTTAACAAAATAGGACTATTTATATATAAACACCATCTATTTTGAGGCTTTATTTTAATGAATTTTAAAAATATAATTTATGAAATTGCAGCTTTAATCTTGTTTCATTCAAATCAAGACCTTAAATAATTTATAAAGATGCAGTTTGTAAGAGTTAATTCTGCCTATTTCAAGTCTTTATTTTGACTTCAAAGGTTATATAAACTATTATTTAGATATTTATTTATATGACAAACCGGTAATCAACTCTCTAGAACAGTAGATGACTCTGATCTTAAGTAGATTAGAATGCTTCAACTATTTAATGATTTTATTTAAAAGTGGAGGAGCAAGGCGAAGTCTGGAATAACAAGTACCAGTACTGTTGTAACAATAATAAACAATCAATGCCACTAAAAAAGATAGGCTGGCACTGCCAGGCAGGATACGCCCACATTTTTGGGAGATGGATAGAGAACAAGCAATACCGAAAGTGATTTTTCCTACATCATTAAGTCCTGTATTTCATACTGTATTGGGAGCAGCCATTTTGTTGGTCAGTTCCAGTCTGATATTCATGAAATTCGAAGCCGACAATGATTATGGTGTGACGGTACACAACCTAGAAATGTTACTTTTCGTCAAAATCGGATAAGAATTGTGACCTGTAGAGAGTCCACAACCATGATATACCATATTTTTACAATATTCGCGTACAAACGGTGACCATTTCGTCCGGCAATTTTGGTACGATTTTCACGAAATTCGAACTCAACCTTCCTTACGGTGCAACAGTAATATAATCAGAGGTTTTTTTTAAATCAGATAACAATTGTTCGAGAGATAGACAGAGAACAACCAATACCGAAAGTGATTTTTCCTAGAATCAAAGGCCATAATTCATTAAGTTACAATTTGATATGCGCAAATATCGAAAAGAATAAAGATCTTTAGGTTATAAACAAGCATTTCAGGTTTCATCAAAATCGAATTAAAATTGTCACCTCTACAGGGTCCACAATTTTGACATACCATATTTTTACACTGTTCGCGTACAAACGGCGGCCATTTTTTCTGGCAATTATGGTCCAATTTTCTCGAAATTCGAACTCAACCTTTCATAGGCTGTAATGGTGATAGAGTCAAACGTTTTTTCAAATCGGATAATAATTGTGACCTCCAGAGGGACCATAGGTGATTTTTCAGACAATCAGGGGCCATAATTCAGGAAGTTACGATCCGATATGCGCAAATAACGAAAGGAACCAAGATCTTTAGGTTATAACCATGCATTTCAAGTTTCATCAAAATCAAATTAAAATTGTGACCTCTACAGGGTCCACAACCATGATATACAATTTTTTAACAGTATTCGCGTACAAACGGCGGCCATTTTGTATGGCAATTTTGGTCCGATTTTCCCAAAATTCAAACTCAACCTTCCTTACGGTGTAACGGTAATATAATCAACCGTTTTATTAAATCGGATAATAATTGTGACCACCAGAGGGACCACAAGCTAAAATAAGGCGATTTTGCGTATAATCAGGGGCCATATTTCAGGAAGTTACGTTCCGATATGTGCAAATATCGAAAGGAACCAAGATCTTTGGGTTATAACCATGAATTTCAAGTTTCATCAAAATCAAATAAAAAATGTGACTTCTACAGGGTCCACAACCTTGATATACCATTTTTTAACAGTATTCGCGTACAAACGGCGGCCATTTTGTATGGCAATTTTTGTCCGATTGTCCCGAAATTCGAACTCAACCTTCCTTAGGGTGTAACGGTGATATAATCAAACGGTTTTTTAAATCAGATAATAATTGTGACCTCCAGCGGGACCACAAGCTAAAAAGGGTGATTTTTCGGACGATCAGGGGCCATAATTCAGGAAATTACATTCCGATAGGCGCAAATATCGAAAGGAACCAAGATCTTTGGGTTATAAACATGCATGTCAAGTTTCATCAAAATCGGTTCAAAATTGTGACCGCTATAGGGTCCACAAGCTAAAAACGTGATTTTTCGTACAATCAGGGGCCATAATCCATGAAGTTTTCATCCGATACATGCCAATATCGAAAGCAGCCGAGATCTTTTGGGGATAAACCTATATTTCAAGTTTCGTCAAAATCGGATAAGAATTGTGACCTGTAGAGAGTCCACAAACAAATTGTGGACGGACGTCCGGACGAACAGGGGCGACGACAATATACGTCCACATAAAAATGTGGGCGTATAAAAACACAACACAATTTATATGGAAAACAAACACCAGATTGTACACATATAGCAAAACGTTTCGACAAGTATTCTCTTATTGTTCAGAAAATAAGCAAAATCAATCATGAACTCTATCTCAACTTGAATAATACTGCTTTCTGGTAAGATAACGATCAGCGAACAACTAAGGTACATATATAGCCAAAGGGATCCATGTTCTACTGGGGCATTCAGTCTTATTTTATTATGTATTTTTTTAACATTCATTGTAGGCTGTGATTGTGGATGTGCCCTAAATTTGGAACCACACCACCTATTCACATGCGGTGTGGTTCCATGTATATTTATAAAGATTGGTCTTTATAAATATACATGGTGTGCACAAAACAGGATGCTAAGCAATGAGAAGATACATTGTAAATTCTATTTTCTCCCATCTACACAGATATACCCCGACTTTACACCAGTATCTTTCACTTTGCTTATACCTTTTATTTGTTGGAATTAAATATAGTGTGTACATACAAAATCAAAATTGAAAAAAGTTTGTACCTGTCAGATAAAGTTTTAAACTCAAGTAATAGTTGTCATTTGAGTAGATAAAAATAAAACCATCTGTTCCCTAATGTTTATTTTATTTTTATGTGTTTGCTGTTTCTATTTTGTATGAATAACAACAAAAACCAGACATAATAATTAAATATAGAATTTTGTTTTAATTGATCAATGTTGTCAGTGCTGTCAGAATTGATTCACGGTTTACCTAGTTTAACCATCTGTGCCAGACAATAAAAATTATCCCCATGAGCAGTTTCATCTTTGAAAAGGGTCATGCTACATTCTAATGTAGGTCTTAGGAAGAAGTAACTCTCAAAAAGTTATCTCTAGAGAAAGTTTAAATTAGAAACAAAAACAACAAAACCTTATTTCGGAACTTAATGTTAGAAATTCATTAATTTGATATGACAATTATTCATGTTTACTGAATGGTACAGCTTTTCCCCATTTTGAGTTTGGTTTATAATTTAAAAACTTGTTGATACTAACTTTAAATAGAGAGAGAGTGAGAAATGGGGTTTAACGTGCACTCGACACAAACTAGGTCATTTTGAGACTAACATATGGTTCAATTTTATTTCAATAATTTGCTTGTGTGTAAGGGTCTTTAGCAGTGGGAGGAAACTGGAGTGCCCGGATGAAACCCACGAGGAGAGAGCGAGAGAGAGAAAGAGAGATGGAATTTAACGTCCTCTTGGCACAAACTAGGTAATTTTGGGACTAACATATGGTTCAATGTTATTTCAATAATTCACTTCCTTGTGGTGGTCTTAAGCAGTGGGAGGAAAGCAGAAGACCCAAAGAAATCCCACACAAATGGACAGACGACCCTACCCTTTGTCATATACAACTGGGGAATAAAAACTGCGCTAGTTGATTGACAGACCTTATGATACAGCGCACACATGCTAACCATTCGGCCTTGCAAATGTCCGTAACTTTAAATGATAACATTTATAGTATAGAATTGAAATAATATTACTAGATAACAAAAGATAGATTTGGCTGGTGTATCTATATAACCAGAAGGTTTTCTTTAAGGAGAAGCTTAGGATGATATGGTCTACTGTATAATATGGGTGCAAAAATGGCCGGTCCCACCTGACATAAAATCAAAACAAATTCTATTCTAGTACAACTGGTTTGACGAATCTTGACATTTCATTATGAATAGAATGAAAGTCATATCAAGTCGTTCTAATTTAGTTTTCACATTCTATGAGCTGGGCTAAGTAAGATTTCCTTTACACACTAGTGATTAATACTATTGGCCCATACATTTTCTCTTCTACTTGCCCAATACTTAGAGAAATCCTTTTGCAGAATTAGCAATTTGAGAAAAAAAAATAATAACCAGTAACACACAAAATGGGCATTGGTCCAAGGGTGGTTATCTTTCTTAACAATGCTTCTGTTCTACAAGATTTTAACATGTAAGTTTTATATTGGAAAATGTGTAGCTGATTCCTTTATAGATTTATTATTACGATAGACACTTCAAACATAACTTGATTTAACTGCTGCCTTTTTTAAAAAAAAATGCTTCTCTGTCTCCTTAAAATAGTGTCTTTTTGAGTAACCATTATTCGTACTTATGTACATCTGGTTTGTCTCAATTTTGGTATGATTAGATTTGATTTGAGTTCTTATCTAGATTTCACTTCAAATGGTGGCTTATTTTTAATAAAATATTGTCTTCAAACATTAATTTCATACTTACTCTGTGTTCTTGAAGGAGTTGTTCTATTTTATCTGGTGATTGTGGTAGTAATGGTTGTGGAAGTAATGGCTGACTGGCTAACTTGTCTTCTGTTGAACATAGCCATCTCTCAAACTCAGCATACTGATCATTGAATTGTATTAGCTGTGATTTACTGTGTTTACTACTTTCTACAACATTACTTTTTACTGTGGTAAAAAAAATATGGAAGATTGAATAAAAGATTCTTATTTATTATATTATAGATATGCTTATTGGGAACATGGCCATATAAAGCAATAATTACTATTCTTCATTCATATAATTTAGTAAATTATAATTCTACAAACACAATTTCCAGTGCTCAAGGTTATAAATTATCTAAAGTATTTAAATTTTCTATTGGTTTCACTTTCCTTTGTCAAAACTACCAAACATTCAGAATTACCTTGTGTAATTGCTTCAATCTTTGGTTCTGTTTTGGCCAACATCCTCGCTTGATGTGATTTAACTTGTTCCCAATCAGATGTAAGAGTTTCATATTGTTCAATTAACTGAGGGGGTATTTCAATATCCTGATCTTTACATTCAGTACAATATTGTCTATATGCAGCAGTTACATTATCAATATTCACTTGACCTGCCTTTAGTGTATCTTCCATATTCTGAAATAATAAATCATAATTTCACTTAAAGTAGCTATGAGCTGAAACCAGGTCAGATCCCTAACATTTTTTGTAATAATCTAACAATTGTCACAGTACAAAAGAAGAAATTTATTTTCACAATAATCTTTTTTAAGTATAAAGTTTATATTATATGTGGGAAAAAATAACAGCATTTAGTAAATGCATTTATAGACCTTGCTAAAACCAATATTTGTGTATAAGTACCTGTCTACCATATATATTCATATTATCATCATTCTTTAATCTTTCTTCAATTTCTTTCATCCATTTCTTTAAATCATCATTTTGATTTTCATATTCCTTTAGTCGTTGTAAGTATTTCTTGGTAGAAGTCTGGAAATTTGGTAAATCAGAACAAACCTAAAAGACATAAAGTGTAACAGGCTGTCAAAGTAATTATATTGTTTATTACGCTATGGTTATGGGTACCCTTACAAGAGATATCTATTTTATTAGGAAGTGATTTAGATATTCTTGTTAGTTATATGAAAAATGTAATTACATGTAGTACTCTAATAATATACTAAAAATAAATTATTTTCATTCTGTAGTTTTAATGCAACATACACAAGTTACACCAAGTAACAGCTCCTGCAGATATCAACAATTACCTTTTCCCACCGAGAATTTAGATTATTTAAGTCTTTTTCAATATTTTCTTTATCTGATGTTGAAAGATTTTCATCATTGATCATCTGACTACCAGTTTTATTTATCGTATCAACCATTTTCTTTTTTGTCGAAATATCTTCTTCTTTTATCTAAAACAAAGATAAAAATACTAGTTACTAAATGGTGACTTTTCCAATCTATATTTCTAAGGAAAGAGAACTTTAAATATTGCATGAAATTGAGATAATATTTTGATGCCAGGTAACAATTATGTAGATTAGTGGTGCCACACTTTATTCATTTCAGAATCTGAATAATCATTAATTATAATAGACACCTTATTTGAAGGTGTTTTCTGAAAAAATAGTTAACCTTTGAGTTTTCACTTCTCACAAAGAATCTGGCACAAGAAAAAAACAAGCCATCTTCAACTTGTTTTAGCTACAAATTTTAAACAAAAAGTTACAATGTCAGCAACATTGTCCAAGATGACTCTTACAAAGCTTACCTTAATTCTGTCTAAAAGATCTTCTAAGTACTGAGATTCTGGTCGAAGGGGTGAGCTTATCACATTTTCAGTGTCGTCAATCAGGAAAAATATTTCATCCATATTGTCTGTAAATTCTGTAGATTGATTTGCAATCTGACCAACTCTGTTAATAAAAAAAAAATATCTAAATTCCTGTTAACTTAATTCATCACTCTGGAAGTACCAATATATGAAACACTAATATTGGCAGTCAAATTAGTGTGAAGCACCTGGACTTTACCAGTGGAATATGCCTAAGTGAGTGGAATTCCCATGCCAAATACATGTCGTAAATTGCCATAATTTAGGAGGCGCATGTGCCCTATATTTGAAGCACTGACTAATAAGTAGGCTACGTGGCAAACAAACAGTCTTTTAATGTGAAATATGAATTCTAAACTATTTGTTACTACAAAATAAGGAATCAAGAGAAAAACCTAGTCTTACCCCAACTTTTTCCTAAAAACATTAGTGCAGAAATTCTTCCATCGTTCATTCAAGGCTTCGAGTTTCTTACTAAGCTGTGTTTTACCAGGTTCCATAGATTGATTTACTATACTATTACCATTATCATTCAGTTTCTTCAAATTTTCTTGTTGTTCATGAATGTTGCTCTGTAGCTGCTGAAAATTACACATAAAGGAATAAAGTTCATCCCATTTTTGTGATAATTAGACTTCATGTAACATGGCATCAATAAAAAAAACATTGCATGGAAAGGGTAACATAAAGCAACTGCATGTATTCCTTTATGATGTATGCTCCTCCTTCTAATCTGAACCTCCAGGTCGTCCTGCACTGAAGTTGCCTGGTTAATAGCTTATATGTTTATAAGTACAGCTAGCACTCACCTTGTAAGCTATGTTATTAAACAGACTAGCATGCTACAGAGGGTGACTAAAAGCTAAAAGGTGTATAAAGGAGTGTTAATAGCAGAATTGGTTATTCAAAAACACAGCAAAATTGACACACTTAAATACTGGAAAGTGTTAAGGATCTATTTAGAATTTGGAGTTCTTCATCTGATTGGCCAAAAGAATGCGCTGTATGGACATCAATCATTAAGAGAGTCAGTTTTAGAGGTTGATGTTAGTTAAGATCTAATAGAAGTAGAACAGGGATGTTCAATTGTATATTACTATAAAGTAGCTAACTGGAAAATATTAATTTTTTAGTATTGCATAACTGTGCTGGCATGCTACAATGGAGTATAATCTATGTTGCAGGTTTCATTGAGGTTCCCTCAAGGTCCAAACTGACAAAACAAAGGTTTTTGCAGTCATTCAGATTCTATTTTGTATTAATCCTTTAGAGGCATTTAGTAACTGGATAAAGCAATACACTATAACACATACATATGGAAGAAAAATTATTTGATTCATCTGCGCGATGTTTCGAAGAGTATTATCTCAATGTTTTCAAGAAAGTATAAAGTATATTGGGACTTTATATTCTGTAGCCCTATAATGAATTTATAAGATTTGTCTGCATTATAGGCTTATGCTTAGACAACTATGTCTAGCTAGACCTCCTGATACTCTCTCCACATTTTCAGAGGTGGGAACAAGTCGCAAGACCTCGACTGAGTCGAGTCCAAGATTCTGCATGTCACAATTGCTATGTCCAATTCCAGTCTCGAGTCGCAAATCAGGTCATTGTTGCAACTTACATCTCACTCGAGTTCGAGTCGCAGGACTCAAGTTCCCATGTCTGCTTTTGTACTTGGTAATAACGAGCCAAGGGCAAGCATATCTCTATTCCCTAAATATACAAAGTAGCTCTTCTAAATTATAACTTAATGTTGCTTATTTACTGACCTACTAAACTTGTACATATGTTCTACTTCAGAAGGAAAACACAAACTTTCATGCAAAAAATTGCAAACCATGCAGGTGAAACATGTCCATAAAAATAAATATTTTGTTTAAAGAAGAGAGCAGGTTGCACATTGGCATCACCCCAGTTTATTAATGTATCAGACATTTTATGTCTGTTGTATTATCTGTGTAGTTTGGTGCAAATAAATTATGTATGTGAACATTTATCAGTTAACAGTTTTAGGACCATTAGTAAGCGTTCGTCTGCGATATCATTATTAACTTTGGGTGCAGATGTTAAACATCAGGGAAAAGAAGAGTTACTGGTAACTGTTTGGTGGTAGTTAAAATACCTTCAGTGAGCTCACTCTCAAAATGACGCACCGGTTAACAAGCAGTCGTCTGGGTAAATGTCCTTCCCATACATGTATGTGTATATCAAATAACTCTTCATATTTGCGAACAACAGCACACAACAAAAGTGATAAATATTAATAATAAGTAAACACTAACATCATATACTTTGGATCTGGAAGCTTCATTCCTCTTTTCGTCTGCTTCTGATAGAGAATGTTCTGCTTTTGACATCCAGTTCCAAAATAATTGAAAGTCATTCTGAAATTCTTGCCACAGTTCTTTGGTGCTACACCATTTCCTGAACAAATCAAAGACAGTTAAATATAGTTAATTAGTAAAATTATTCAGTGGTCAGTGGAATAAGCAGGATCTCTGAGGGTGTGTACATGCGAAACTACTTTGGTTGATTATAAGCAGTTATGCAAATCTTTATTTACTAGATAATTTCATCATATTTCCAATTAAGTAGATTAAATTTGAATTTTAGATTAATGTTACATAAGACTCACTCATTTGTTTCCTCATAGCAATTTAAAGCTTCAAATTTCTCTTCTTTCAGCAATGAAAGTAACTCCTGAATCCGAGCAGCTTCTTCTGAATTGGCTTGAGATAAAACATTTAATTTCTGTCGCTCCAGTTCTTGTATTGAAGTTACAGACTTGTGTATCTCTGTCTTTACATCCTACAAATATGCATAATGCATTAAGTCCAACACTTTTTTTGAAACCCAGAATTAATAGAGAGACATACAGCCTTGCAGGCATTATTCCAAAGGATAAATCTACAGATTGCCTTCTCTCTGTTCTAGAATTTAACAGTTTGGTACTGAATGTTTTATTGGCCGCTGATCTCTGTCATATCAATCATATACCCAATTAAATCATGAGATGTCAAGTACCTGTTGCTTTTCATCCTTGTAACACCAAGACTATCGTATTCAATACTTAAATTGTAATTAACCCTATTAGAATTCATCCGATTTCTGTTGGGTCATATATAATTTAGATTAGCCTTGCTGACCTGATTTGTGGAGGCAAATATTACTTTTTGTGTCTGGTTGTTTTAATGAGATCTGGTAGACTAATATAGAGGCATCCAACATGACTAGATCAGTATACTAGTTGATGATGCTCCCATTTTGAATCATGTGATACAGTTTTGCTAAACTGTTGATTACTCTTGTTGATAGCTCCGTCCATAGCCTCCAACTTTCAAGACTGAGGCAGGGCATGCTTAATCTTTTACATTACTTTTTTTTTAACCTATTACAGCTGTAACAATTGATAATGCTATTTATTCTATTAGTCTTTTTTTTATTTTGTAATAAGTCCAAGTCCAAGTGGGTACTTATAATGATGATGATGATGATGACGATGAGGGTAATGATTTAAAACAAGCATTGAAATTTAGAATAATTATAAAGGTTAGGTATATACCTTTAGTTTTTCATCATATTCCGGTAATTTAGAAAAGTTGATGCTGCCTTTAAAACTCGACATGGTATTCCTGGTTTTTTCCAGTTGTTTCTTTTCTTCTAGTAATTTTTGTCGGTACTGCTCTGATAATAAAGATGTTATGTGTGCAGTGTTACTAGGAGAAGCTGTTAATTGAAGAAGGTTGTGTCGAGTCTGTAACTGTAGTTCTTCTCCTCTAATAGATCTCATAGTCTCTGCTTCTCTTTGATGTCTTTGTACTTCAGAATCATATGTCTATTAAAATAAAACACGAGAAACATAATAATAACCATTCAATCAAAAATGCTTTAATTCTGAGTTCTCAAATTTCTTCCACCGATCTCAAGCTATTAAAAACCTGACCAGAAAAATGTTGGTCTTGTGGCTTGAATTATGATCAATTTGTTATATTGCCATATAATCTATCTTAAAGGAACAGTGCCAAATCTGTTTCAGTGACTAAAACTGGTTAATTCTGTAAGTTCTGTGCAATTGTCTGAAATACAGTGTACCTTTAAGAGCCTTGATTACTATGTCTATATACCGCATACTCCGCGCAGTGTTGCGTTTGATTAGAGGTAATCCAACTACACACTGCTATTATGAGTGGATATTGTTGTTTTAAATTTTGATTTGTCAGTAGTCCGTCTACCAACCAATCACTAGCTGCCAATATTGGACCAAATATGTTTACATAACGTTACATCATGACTCACGATTTTATTATGCCTAATTAACCCGTGCATAGCAGAATACTGCAGTAAAACTAATTGCGAGACAAACGAGGCTATCAAGTCGAATGAAATGTAAACAATACTGTTTGGAAATGAACATACTTTCACCGTTTTGAATACCTTAAATCACTGTCCAAAGTTTTAGGGAAGACCCAGATTAAACGAAGGACTGTCATGTTGCTGTACTTAAGTGATAGCTTTCATTGAACGGAAAGAATAGACACACTCCCGCATAAGTTCAAGAAACAGACGCTATTCCAACAATGGTCAGAGAGGGATTTCTCGGGACATTGCTTCAGGAGTATGATATACCGGTACTTGCCAGAATAAAAAGTTGAAGAATAAAAATTTCATAAATGAGTTATATATATAACCCCATTGAACAAATGCATCCATTATTTCCAAACAGTTCATTTTTTTTTTTTCATTTGAACAGAATAAACAGGCTATATTGCCAAATTACATCCTCTTTTTTTTTTGGTGTCTTGTGATATCAACTTAAAGAAGACAACTGACATATTTCTGTATAATATTAACTATGGACAGATAACAATGGCACAGCAACTAGCCAACTACTTCTAACAATTACATGTTTACCATGCAACACCCTCAATTGAAAAATGCCTTTGTGACGTCACTAATGGCACCACACTACTTTTGAATTTTATGTTTGATGTGAACAATCTGGATTTTTGTACTTTTATCTTAAGGCTTAATATAAATTACTATGCATATAAGACTGCCAGTAATGTTATAAGCCATTTACACAATTTGAATTTAATACTGTAAATCTAAATATTACATTTTTTATGGAAGGTTGGTTGAAAAGGTTAAGCTTCAGATCACAAGTCTATCAGCAAGAATGTGTATGTACAGGATTGTAATGGAATCAATAGGTTGCATGCCTATTTGTCTGTCACAAGATTGGTCTATTTTTGTAACTGCACTTTATACTGACATGTTAATTTTATATAATCATTTTTGCTGACATGTTAATTTAATATAATCATCACAGGGTGATCTTTGCTGACATGACAAATTATCAAGCAGAGCCAGACTAGTAGTCCATTCCCCTGTCATTACTACTAGTAGCTGTACTCAGTAAAACATGGTTATATCAAATAATTTAAAAACTTGTAAGATTTTTGGCCAATTTTTATTCAGACAAGCTAAAGGAGTCTTCCCAGATATATGAAATTGAATAGAAAAAGGCTTTTTAACATGTTTATCCTATTCATTTGCAACTATTTGAAGCACTGTAATCTTTTTGAGTAGAAATACAAACTTTCAGTTTTTACTTGGGACTTATGATAAGTTTTCCGGCAACTTGGTTGTATTTTCACAAGTTGGCATTATATTTGCATATTTAATGATATATTTCCACAAAAGTATTTATTCTGTACATACTAGAAAAATACCAGATTCCCGGAAAAACACCCATGGGTCACGCGAAAGACAAAAATATAAGGTTGTCCTTTAACTGACAGCATGTCTTCTCCAGTAATGTAAGGAGTGCTTCTTATGGTTGATCTAATGGTTCTGAGAACCTGTGCTTAAACGGGGGAAAAGGAAGTTAATAGAGTATAATCCAAGGATATACTTTGGCTTTGATAGATGAACTGCAACTAACGACTAATACAAATAGGTTTTTCCCCTGTCAAGTCACATTGCAAACATGATTGCTTAAAATAGATTGGAATACTTTTCTTCCAAATAAATTTTTTGAGAGGGATTTGAAATTAACCTTTTGATAAATAAATAAGTTGAAATAAGTTTATAGTTCTTTTACTATATTTTTAGTCCAAATATATCATCAAATCACACTATTTGTACATGAGAAGGTATCTTTAAACATTCTTTGATCAATGACTACCTAATGAAATCTCTGGTTACCTCTTTAAAAGTTACATCTACTCAAAATTTGTAACTCATCACATACCTAAAATACAGTTGCTACAACATATACTTTGATTTGGACTGTGTTGAGTCATTTGATAAAATTTGTCACAAGGAAAATAACTTGACCATACTGATATAGATATTATATCTTGAGCACTAGCAAATGTGATTGAATAAATTTAGCAAAACATGTTTTGACTCTGGGACCAAGTTTCATCATTAAAGGAATCAACTTTGCTTGATTTTTTCATAGAAAAAATAAAAATAGCAAAGTTTGAGATAAATAAAGTTTGTCTGAATTCTTATTTCCGAAAACCAGCAAAATTCTTAAATTTAAAAACATTAACTTCTGGCAAGGACAGTAATTAAGTAATATATATTTTTTAAAATTCAAATTAATACTACTAAATACATATTAAAATATATTTACTGTTTTTAATATCCATATTCCAAATGTAAGAATACAGGCAATAAAACTGAGAAAAGCCAGTGACATCACAGCTGTTAGAGCTGTCACCAGACTGATGATGTCTGCAGACATTTTTACAATTCTGTCCTTCCAACATATAGAATTCTTCGAAAAACAAAAATCCCTTAAAACTGCCAACATTAACTGGAAACGTCCTTGACATTTAAAGTCCGACACACCGACTGTCTGGTCACTGACAGATACATATTATTCATTATGACCTGGATTTTCACACTCCAAAATAAATTATCGAAAACGTCCGATAGAATGGAGATTTAGTTTCCAGACCACAAAATGAGGAGAAGATCTATTTACAGTTTTTCATCCAAACTTCAATAGAATGATATTGATATCCTGTTGGGAACATATTGGAATGCTTGGCAATGCCTCACACCTGCCACAAGTAAAAATATATAGGCAGTACCTACGTAGATTCTTTCTAAACACATGCTCACGGTGTGTATAAGTTACTACCTGTTTTGCTATTTCCCTCAACCTACACCTAGGTGTATGTATAATGCAGTCCATACTCTATTATTTTTCACATTACATGAATATAGCTTCCAGATTTCTAAATTTGGTAAATATATAAATACCACTGACATTAGCCTACACAAAGACATCACCAAGAAGCCCGGATATCAAAGTCATGCTGAATTTATAAAAGAAACAAGAGCTAGTTTTTATAAATATTCTATACTGTTCTTAGACTAAAGCAGTATGTTACCGGCACTAGAATACTGCTATATAAATAAGCCAGGCATCAATTGACTAGTTGTCAGTCTATAATTAACAGCTGAGATAGAAACCCAACCTTTTAATAATGTTTATTTTCCTCATACTGATTCCACGCCATCAACTTAACAATAGAACATAGACATTACTCCATCTTCAAAATTGCATAAGGTTTACAATAGCACAATTTGTCTACCTTAGAATATGTATTGTGGTGCACAAGATTTGTGTATTAATAAAGGAATAGAATCCATTGATTCTAGCCTACGTGAGTGTTACTAGGTGATGACATAACATTTCTTATTACCGTAACTATAGTGATTATTGATACCTCTTCTCCATTCTTTAAACATTATATTTTACAGCCAAAATGTGCTTATCCTCCCAAAAAAGGATGCATGTTATATATAAAAAAATAAAAGGGATGCACAAATAATTTACTTTTTTTTCCTAGCATAGTTCTTTAAGAAGTTAATATGAATAGATTTTTAGATGATTATCAAATAGCAAAGATGCCAATTTGACATAATATTTTGTGCATACTCATCAAATTGAACCTAGACTATATCATATATAACATTATTTCCTATCTGAATAGAAATGTAGTGGGTTGGAGTTTTTTTTCTGAATGAATAACATTCACAATGTGTTATACAGACAAACAATAAATTCCTCTCTTTTTTTCTATTACATTGGTCTAGAGTTAATATCATCTTCATTACTAAAGCAATAATATAATAGATATTATTTTTTTGGTCTCTATTTAATACTGACTATATACACAACTTGAAATGAATAAACTGAAAGGTATTTCATTTACTGATGGAATACATGTAAATCGATTAAGCCCACATAATGGCTCCGTGATTTGAATTGATCTTTTCTATTTGATTGATCATACCTAGAAAACGTATTATGTTCAATCAACACTTTCAGCTTGGGTAAACTTCCTATTAGCAGACGCTTCAACTGATTCTTCTACCACAGCATATTATACTAACGATCTACAAACTTCAATTGAGTGCACATTTGTTTAATGTCATCAATTTCAACTTGTTTCAAGCTCAAACCATGATGGGCATTGATTCATGAGTTAGATTTCTATTAAAGACAATTCAGCATATTTTCCTACCGTTAAAAATCTACTGTACTTGGATTTGATTAAAAGTTTCAGTTTGGCTGGACACATATTTTGTTTTTCATGTCATTAATTATAACAAAAGCACTTGTATGGATTTAAATCATTGAGAATTAATAGAGCATTATCATTTACAGCAAGCTTGGAGGTTGGATGATTGATTGAATGTTTGCGTCACAGTAAGAGAGAGCTACTCATTGTTAATGAAACTGTGTGTAGCATATCACAGAAAACATTTCCAAGAGGAGTTTTTTCAGAAAGTGGTTGGTATCTATGGGTACCAAATGTGCACCTATCAATGCCAATACACTTCAACATTCTTATACCACCAAAAAAATATGGATAGTGTTGGCTAGTCTAGCAAACATACTGAAAGCTGTACAATGAATCGCTTTATTCTTCATATGAAAACTGTTTTACTAACCTCAAATCAGAAGAAGAGACTAAAAATATAGTTGATAATCAATCATTTGAAATGAATATAGGGTAACAGCAAAAGAATAAAATTTAGGCATAAGTTCAAAAATAACAAAATAGGTTGTTCTTATTACTAAATAAATACTTCTTTGGCTTGACAGAAAATCCCTAGATTACAGCTGAAATCTTAGCTTGGCTTATATTCTCTCATCAACAGCATAATTAACACTTACATAACTATGTGATATGAGAAATCCTTGACACTGGCTTTGAAATGACAACACAATCCTCACCAAAAAAAAAACTTATTTGATGTTTTAAGAAAACTGTCTTCATATAAGTAAATTGTCTCTTTATACAAACTTCAAACGTCTCTATGATTTGTGTGAAATATAAAAAGTTACAAAGTCAAAGTTACAAAAGAACAACCTAAATTGTCAGCTATGTGTACTTTCCTGATAGTCGGGAAATGGCATCCTAATAAATAGTAAGCATACCCTGCATTTTGTAATAGCAGCAAAATTGATTAATTAAAGCCAAGGTAACCAACCAACCAACCAACAGCAGTTACCAGCTTTTCAGACTTGTTCGGATTGGACATGTTAATAGAGCATTTGCCAAGATCTCAAGATCTTGAGATCTTAATGCTGATTGCTGAAAAAATAATTTGACTGTACAGTCTTATCAGGGGAGTTGAAATTAGATTGTCAGTGAGTCAGCAAAAAAGTCGTTTAAAACAACATTTTGCATGTTATACAAATTTTTTACTGATGTTTACAAGTTGCACACATAAAATCAAGAGGTATAAAACCCCATATCAGTCTGGATTATTTTGTCTTAAAAACTATGTGCTTATCAGTTTGAAATATTGGTATTTGCCAGGATTTTCAAACATAATGCTCAATTATTTCTTTCAGTCATCTATTCCCGCTCAAGTTCCACCTTCTAGTGATTTTATATTGTTTATTTCTCCACCCATACTAAAACAAAAAGTCAGGCACAATGAAAATCCTAAAATGGTAGCAAATATGCTTCATAATCAAGAGTTCTAGGCTTTATGAAAGTAATTCTTCAAATGCTCTGCTCAGCAATATTCAATGTTTTTTATCCTTAGATATAATTTTTAAAAAAAAAAGATGGGGATTTGTTGTAACTCCAGATCCCAATGCTTCACACTAAATTTGAAAGGTAAATTCCAGGCAATGAAACATAAGTCTGAGTACTCAACAAGGGTTCTCACATATTGATTCTTTTCCAAGCGAAGGGGGCATTAATAAAACAATAATTAACTCCAACAGTAATTATCAGCAATCATTGTAAATAGGCTACTTCATTTCATGAAACTGTGTATCAATTTAAAATCAATGATTTTTTTTTATGTAAGAGTCTAGTCCCTTTAAGATTATTATACCAGATACCGGTAACCTGATTTCCTACATAAAAGTTGTTTGAAATAAAATTATGATTCATTTCTTCTGTCACTAACTTTTCCTGTTGAGTGTTCAATACCATTTATATCTGTATGTATTCATGTATATTAGTTTGGTTTGATGTGATTTTTACATTTAACCATCATAAAAATGTCAATCTACAGCCACATGATGCATTATGACAAAAAGTTTGTATAATCTATTAAAGCGATAATATGGAAGATTAGTTAAAGAGCTGACAGTTCTCACTATGATAGTTAAAAATGTAGATAATGTAAGGGGAATATGCTGAAAATTTCAATCAAATTACTCAACTATGAGCCAAGAAATACTAATTTCAAAAACGCTATAGAATTGATTGTCATTGTTACAATAAACAAAGTCTTGATTACCCATTTTTATGGTTAATCACAAACAGCAGATCGAATTCAAATGTAATGAAAATCGGACCCATCAGATTGCATCAAGAGTTGTCATGTTAATAAATGTTTAATTAATAATTTATACAACACTTCAGGCCAAAAGAAAGTCCTGCATTATTTTGCTCGTGCATAATGTATATTTAATGGATGTCATCATGCCTGCAGATTTTTAAATCTCACATCAAATAAATTCAACAAAAGGCTTCATTTCTTATGGAAGGCCAGGAAGTAGCCACCCCTCCCCCTAAAAAAAACCAACAACACTTCAACTGGTTGTGACTTGGAACGGATTGCAACATGACCTTTATTTAATAAATGATAATCAAGACATTGTTTTTTTTTATTGTAACTACGGTAGCATTGCAAATTCTTGATACAGACTATTCTTCAAGATGTCATAACTTCACTTACAATGAAGTAAACTATTATAGCAAAAACTGTCAGATCTTTTTCTAAATCTTACAAAATGCTACTTTAAATCATTACACAAATAATATAATAGATATACTACACCCCACCTCCTTCAGACATTCAATTCGAGGTCTCCCTTGTTATTAAATATATCTATTCTATCCTACCTAGGAAAAAATTATTTTACCATAGGAAGTAAATTGGAGAAATCCATGGATTTTCAATAAATTTCAATTTTCCAGCCATTATAGTGCAAATTGATAAAAAAAAATAAGGTAAAATATTGTAACTGTTATCACTAGATGTCAATATAGATTTATTTCATTCTCGGGTCACTGCAGTAACGGTGGGTTGTATATACATTTGTAAATATGTTGCATACCACTGTTGGCACACTGCCAGTGGGATACCTCTCCAATTGGCGCCAAATGTGCAGACCTATAGTCTTTTGGGGTATTATATGCTTGTTGTCTCTTATACATACATTTCAATACAAATTTCATTCTCTAAGATGTCTTCAACACTGCCAGAACTTAGCAAAAAATATTTTTTGGTTAGGGAACAATTAGATGCTCTAATGTTTGTCCTCTACAACATGTAGCCATAAAGATCATTGACTGAGAACAAAACCCCAACAAGTTAATAATGCAAGAACTAGGTTCTTTTCTAGTCAGTTGATACTGACATGCTAGACCATCATATTCAATGTAAGTGGTCTAATATAAGTGTGCTAGCCAGCTGTTGATATTTTGATTAATCTGCCTTGTTTGTAAATTTGTGTTTCTTTACCATCTCACTTACATACAGACATTAAGAAACCATGTTAATATATTTTTCTAACAATAAACACAAATATTTACATGACTGGATATTGTACGAGATAAATCTAAATATAAATCTCAATTCAGTTTTGTTGGAAATGCTTTTAACATCAATTTTAAGTTAGGAGTGATAACTTATACCATATGTTAGTTAATGCTAGATTTTTCCAATAGGTTTTCCAAAATATAGAAGTCATAGATAAATAGTACCACGTTAATTTCAGGGGTTATGATGCATGAAATTTGCTTTCATTTTCACGAATACAAACTGCCTGGGATTTCTTTTTGTGTGACCTTTTCATTTTTATCGTGGGCCGAGTTCACAAAGCATTTTCAGAATTAAATCAACTTTCAATCACAGTTTATGAGAAATATTTTGGATCCAGAAATACAAAACTTTGCACATAGTTTCTTACTGATTTATTTGATATATTAAACCAAAAGAAATTAATTAAAGGGCTATATTTTAAATTAAATAAGGCAAACAATTTTGAGTAAATTCTTAACTTAAGCCTAGACTGCTCTATCTGTGAACTCATGGCCTGTTTCTTTATAATCTGTTGTGGTGGTGTGGACAGAAGGGTTTTACTAGTGTAAGCTTTATGGGAGTGGAATGTGTTCTGTTGTAATTAATTGTGATATTGAACAACAAATTGTCAAATTTATATATTCTTTATATTGTGGTCATGTTTAGAATATACCATATAAAAACTCATCAATCTGAATGTTGGAGTTGTATCTCAACATCAACATATATCCTATATTTTTGAGACCCCAATCAGGGTATTGTTCTAATTTGGTGATTTGTGCAGTGCTTGGGCAGAAATGTTTCCTGTCAACATTTTTTAAAAATTCCAGCTGTTGCATTCAATTCTGTGCATGAATAGGTAACACTTTTGCTTCTTCTGGCAGGTGTGGAACTGACTTTGAAGAACTCAAAAAGTTTTTGTCTGATTCATATGCTAGACTTTCTTGTTAAAGAATATGGACTCCCTTATAACAGGTTGAAACAATGCATTTTAAAAGCATTTGAGTATTTTTGGAAAACTTGTACAATGGTTTGTGATACTGTGAAAGTGATAGATTGATAACATACTAAGGTATTATTTACCTTCAACTGTTTAGTGATGGCCTCCCATCTCTGATTTAGATGTGTTAATTCAGGTTCTACCATTTTGTTATATTGTTCACTTTTACTCATTAAAACAATAGCATTATCTCGTACTTCATCAACGGTACTCTTTAAATTATTCATTTCACTTTGTAGATTCTGAATTAAAAAATTGCATGAACAAGTTAATAAAATGTGCAGATCACTTTTCCTAAATATTTAGAAGCATTTCTTTAAAATTACTTACACTATCCGGTATTAAAACGACAATTTAAAATCAATTCGGCACTGTTATAATTCAAAGACAACTAAATGGTTTTCCTGCAATCTGGAATCTTGTATATGACACAATGGAATAGAGTTAATGTTTGATATCATTTCAATTGTTTAATAGTTTCATTGAATAAAACTAACCTTGATTTTGTCTATTTGTGGTTGTGACATCCGTTCTTCAAGAGGTAATTTTTCGTAAGCAGCTGTAGTTATATCACAAACTATCATCCAATCTTTAACCTGCATCATCTGTGTTTGAAATTCTATAAATACACCGTCCAACTTTGTTTCTTCTTCCTAAAAATTTATTAAAGAGAAGAAAGACAATGATAATAATGGAACTGACAATCTTAGAGACAAACCTACTTTTTGATACCTAAAATCATCAGAATTGCAAAGATTACTAGATTTAAGAACATGCCTTAATTGAATTGTCTCCATCCCTCTGAGAGGGTCAAAAGACTTAAGACTATAAAAAACGAAACGAAATAGGATCTGTGTTTTAATCAGATTGGTAAGTGCTGTTTGATTTGCCTAATCAATTATATATGTATAATATAATATATTAACCTGTACTTGTTCCTTCCAGTGAGCTACATGTATAGAGAGGGCTGACCAGTCTATATTTAACTTAGTTACTAAATCAACAGCTGAATTAATCTCCTCCTCATCAACAACAATTAGTTTTAATGTCTGTAAACTATCGCCAATGGATGTTAATAAGCCTTGTCTTTTTAACATTTCTGTTTCTATCACCTGAAAAATGTTAGACACAATTGTCAAAACAAATAACACAGTCACACGAAATGTGTTCTTCACAACATGGTCAAATAAATTATCACCCGAAATGTGTTTTTTTTATAGTAAGAGTACATAGAGTTACCATGAATTGATATATTGTTTTAAACCATGGGCCCTAGCATACCAACAATTCTGTGTACTTTATGTTTGTAAACATGTTGGGTGTGAGTGAAAGTTCAGTTGGCCACCCTAGTGACTGACTGGATAGCATGTACATCTGCCATCCACTGAAGTTCGCAGGTTTGATTCCTGGAAGAAGCTATACCTGTGATCTTAATAATAATATGCTAATTTCAGCATGATGGAAAATATTGCCATTTGTTTCTCAATATAAACTACCTATATACATACCCTGATGTTCTCTAGTTCTTTATCAATTTGAAAGGTTTTCTGTTTTTCTTTATGATCTAGATCATTGGTTGTAACTGTTATAAAATCTTTAACTATGTCATATTCCTTCTTAAACTTCTTCGCTACTTTTAGACCTTTCTCTAGATTAGACTTTCCTTCTGTAACCTGTATGCAGATATAAATGTTTTGACAAGTGTACTATTATCATTTTCAAGCACCAGTTTTGTTTTTAATGAAGGATGTGACAGTAAAATTTTTGTGAAAATTTAGTGCAATTACTGTAATCCAGGGGAAATTTGCTATGACCGATTTAACTTTAATCATTCATGTTTGGTTACTAAAACTAAATCTACCTGTTTGCCTAAGTCGTTATATTGTTGTTTTATGGCATCAAGCTGTTCATTCAATTTATCAGGAAAATCAACTTGTTTTCTATCTACAACATGGCGTCCAGTTTTTATAACATACTCCACTTCAGGCTTTAATTCACTCATAGCCGTGTAAAATTTCTGCAAAGAAAATTCAGTGTTAAAAGAATTCTCATTTAAGGTGTTTCTTAAGAAGATTAGATTTTATTTTGTATGTTGATTATTTTTATGGGATCACTATCTCTCCTTGTTGAATATTTTACATCTGTAGATAAAGCCAGTATTGAAATATGACCAATTGTGTGTTTCCCTGTTGAAACAGTCATCTAAAGATGAAGCAAACACACCAAATTAAATGCATAGAGCTTGCTCCGTCCATAAACAAAATAACAAATGAGATCAATACAATTCTATGATTTATTGGCTTTTTAAATCCTTTATAAATAAACAGCATCTATTCAATTACACAGTTTAATTTTTATAGAATATAAATAAATGCATTATACTAAAATTCCTACCATGCATTGTTCATGACGTTCCACTATGTCCACAGGGTTACAGCTAGGCACTTCAAACATATGAGATCGGTCTTGTATACTATCCATCTCTCTCTTTACATGACTTAATTTAGGATCAAAATCTGTTGGTCGTTGATACTTGCAAAATTTCTTTGATACATCAGTAAAATGTTTCTAAAAGAAAGAAAATTTTATTATAGTTATAAGAGTACTGTATAAAATTCAATAGTTTGAACTAATAATATGATGTGTAAAAGAAATAAGCATTGACAAATTGACAATACATATATAGCCTACAAACATAATTCTGTTATTACATTATGTGGTGTAAGGGGAGACAACAGGTAAATGCAGAGTCATCTCCCATGTATATGTTAGGTAAAGCTGAACAATATTTTTATGAATTAGTAAAGCTACATGTAACTAATGTCTCTAAGGGTCCTATTCATGAGCGATAAATAGCCTAATGATATGTTTGTATTCTGCATGGCTGTTTGAGTAAGGAGTAGGCCTATTTCATATGACAAAACCAATGACGGCTATTAAGAGTGTAAAATTGATTTCCATTATTGTTTGCAGTTCTTTAAACCTTTCACCAAAGGCAGATAAAGTGTTTACTTAGTCAATATTCAATTTGCATGTAGAGTCATATACTTAAAAAGTAATCAGAACAAATAATAAAAAAAATATAATGATGAATGGTTTTGCCACTATTAACAGAACACAGTTTTTATGGGATACAATCACTAGTTTATTCTAAAAGCAGGACGTTTTGACAAGTATCCTCTTATCGTTATCACAGTTTTTACTGTAAAATCCACATTTTAAGACCCTTTTATCAATGACATCTTTTAACCATTTATTTTAATTTTTGTCAACAGGCTTTTCACTGCATGATCTAATCACTTTCTTGACATATAAGATAAGATAAGATAAGATAAGATATTATTGTATCATAACACCCATTGCAGGCCGCTTACAATTCATATACATGACATGACATAAGGAACATAAAATAAATAACAATATACATAAAATGAAATAATGGTTCATGATAAAAGTGAATGACATAAGGAACATAGGATAAATAGCAATATACATACATTATACATTTATAAGAGTGTGAAAATGAAATCCAGGTTTGTGATCAAAGTGAAAATATATATCAGAGTCATTATGTCAAGATATATACATGTTAAAAAATGGAAATACAATGTGAAGTTTGTCTTGTCAGGTCGAGGTTTGATATCTACGTTGAAATGCTTTATATACATAATGACATACACTAACAGAGACTGAAGGGCAGTAGTGTTTACCCCATACATTGTCTATTGTAGGCAAATGAAAGCATTATACCAAGAACTTGAAATACCCTTACCTTCAGGAGTTGTGTTTGTTGTTCTAATCTGACACTGGCATCTTCTTTACCCTTGAGACGATACTCCTTTGCACTTTCTTCCAGCTGTTTTAAAAACATTTCTTGCTGTTTAAATTCATTCTTCAAAGTCTGTAAATAAAATAAAATTGAATTAATCTTACCGTCATATTAATAAAAAAAATAACTGAAAAATTAAACAAATTGTGCTTACAGTATCTGTTCTCTTATTAAATTCAACTTCCAATTGTAAAGGTAATTCTAAACTTAGTTTATTGAAGTCCTGTTTAAATATCACTCTTGTTTGAATTTAAGTTAACAGCTTTAGATTCAGTTTGATATTTGGACCTAGTCAGACTCAAAGTTTTGTGTACATGTTTCATTATGCAGCATTGCCATTGACTACACACTAATTAGTGATCTCCTAAGACAATTTCTTATCCTTAGATTTTGCATATCAGGGGAATCCCCTAAATTCATAACCTTTACAGGCCTACATACCTCAAATTCAGCAGGATTATCACCAGCTAGTATATCAGCATCAAGTCGAACCTGTAGATGATCAGATATTTCTGACATCCATTGTGTCATTTCTAACATCTGACGTTCTATTGATTGAGCTTTGTTGATATTTTCTTCAAGTGTTTTCATCTTTTCTGCCGCCTATAAATAATTTCAATATCCTGTGTAACCAATCTGCTTATTTATTTATGAAACTTAATATCAAAATGTAAAAGCTCTATCTGTTTCTGGTATAATTTAAACATTTTGCTGTAGTTTGTATTCAAACCACTGAAATCTAAGTGGAACCTGAGGATGTGTGTGTCATGACAAGGAGGTCCTCCTTCAAAGGTTATCTCTGATTTCTCCAATTTCCTGCACACTGCACACAAGCCAAATATTGAAATGACTAACAATACCCTATGTTAGTCTCAAAATAATAATAACTTATGTTAGTTCCAAAATTATATAATTTCTGTTGATAGGATGTTAAATGTAATCATTCTCTTTCTTTTCATTCAGTTGAGGAGCTCACATTTCTATGATCATTTATATCAAAATATTATAACAAATCTTGTCTCACCTCTTTTTCAAGATAATCAGATCGTTCAATATATTCATCATATTCATTTTTAACTGTATCAGCCATGATAGAGTTTGCGATTAAATCATCGGCCAGATCTTTTATTTTATCTTTATTTGTTGCATCATGATTTCTCATCACTGTTTCTAAAGTCTGAAAATAATTACATAGCATAATGTTTATAGGAGTTCACTTAGTTAATAGAGTTTTGTTGCACAGTTGCAGATGAACTAAATTAAGATTGTTTTAGCCAACCAGTTTCAGATTCAAATTTACAATCAGTCATTGACAATAGAAGATATTGCATAATAAAAATATTGGATTTTTTATTTCTGACAAGAGTTTAATTTATTTAGGTATATACAAGGGTTTCAGTAGAACAATAATGTTGTGGACTAGTGGCTCAACCTGCTTTGCAGAACAAAGCCTTATTTATAGCAAGGAGCTTCACCTTTATACTGGAACCCATATTTCAGTGAACTACGTACATGTAATTATGAGGTCTTAGTGTAAATATTCAAACTTACATCTAATTCTTCTGAAATATCTTCAGCATCAGAACTAGCCAGTGAGTTTTTATACAGTAATTTTTCTAATGTTTGATTATAATCCTGTTCATGTTCCATAAGATCTACAAATAAAATATGTTGTAAGGATGAAACAAAATTTGAAACAAATCTGTTAAAAACTGAAGCCACTATCGTGTTAACAAACTTTTCTGCAAAAGGGGAGTAACTCAGAAATACTTTTTAAATTGTGGCCTCTTTTTTTTTGAGAACGGGGTTAACTCTCTAAAACAAGTTCACAAAGAGCTGAATATCGTCATATCTTGACCGCTATGCTAGAACGGACCAACCACATAAGTTACAATATAGTACACCAACACTCAACTCCATTGCGGGCATATAAAAAGGTAATGCATCATGTCGAAACATAGATTCTATTACAAAGAATACTGAATGTCCATATTCACATATTTACCTTTAAATTCTCTCCACTGATTCTCAGCTGTTTCATAAATAGTTGAATATCTATCAACCCTCTGATGTACATCTTTCCATACTGTATTTAACTTCATCTGTGATCTAGCTAGTTCTTGTAGAGATTCTGGAGTTGCTTTATTTAAACTAGTTTTAGCCTCGTTATTCAATCTATTTACTTCCTCTTCTCTCTCTAAAATTTCTTTCTTTAAACTCTGAAATAATAAGAATATTCAACTCGGTCATATATACATGTCCTGACCGCTTATGTTAAAAATTGACCAAAATGTCTCAGGAACCATCAGTCACTACTACATTTTTTAAACTCCCATTTTCCAACATGGCTCTGCTATATCCCCGACCTCTACTGTGTAACTTTAAAATTCAAAGAAAATTAGAGAAAAGTGATATATGAATGCTATGTGAATAGCTTTCCGTAGAATATGACCATTTACTAGTTCATGCAGGCACAACCACTGTGGACGTGACACAGCAGTATGTGGCAGTCTAAGGAGCCCTAGTTGGGCAGGTTTGGAGCCCTGTAAGTGCTAAAGGGTTAACATAAAGACCTAGTCTGAACTTGCATCATAGCCTGAAAAGTGAAAAAAGGTCAGAACTCTTTTCCTTTGTATCTCAAATAAAACATGTCTATTTGGATTTATTTATAGGGGAGCTGAGTCTGAGTCTAAAACTTTCCAAATAAAGAGAAGGACAGCCAAGTGGCATGAAATCAAGACTGCCATAGTCCTTTTAGTCCTGATAAGTAGAATAAAGATGTAATCTTTAAACATGACAAACAAGTTTTGGTAAAGATATTTATCTGTTTCAATGGTGTAATGAACCAGACACATTCTTTGTCAATTTTATAATAACGAAATACCCTCATATGGCTGCATGTATGTATAAATGTACTGCTAATAAAAAAATAACAGAATGACAAATATAGCAATATATACCTTAAAACGCTTTGATTTTACTAACAAGTCATTAGCATTTTGAACGGCATAATCTTTATTAGATAATTCTTCTTTAAGATCTTCCAACCATTTTGTTAATGTTTCCATTCGGTCGTACATATTCTTACTGATTTCTATGGAGGATTTCAAGCGGTCATTTTGTTCTTTGGCTAACTTGGTTACTTCTTCCCATTTAATATTAATACCTTCAACTTCTTTCTTCATATCTTTAGTAAAACTACTGTCTGTTGCCTCTGATAGCGATTGACATAAAGAATTGATGTTCTTAATGTTTTGTTTTAAAGTTACAATGTCTTCCATAACGCCCTGTAAAAAAAACAATGGATTTATATAGAGGTATAATATAAAAGGAGTTTTATGTTTTGTTTTTGTGAACAAAGTTTGATAAAGAAAACTTTAATATAGAACAGAAATAAAAATATTCAGTTATGTGTATTCTTTTAAAACTAACACATCTTATTTTCCGGGGTATATCCATTTTAATTCTCTCCTCAGCATTTAAAATTTGAATTCAAATACTTATATCATTTCCCAATGATCATCTGCTCTTTTTATATTGAATAAAAATAAACCATAAATCTATTATACTTACATTACTCTCAGTTAGTTGTGCTTCTAATGTAGGAAGATCTCCGATTTGTGGATCTTCAGCATGTAGGAATATGTCCATTTCATCCATCCAACATGTTAATCCTTGTTGCTGATTCTGAAAATTGATGCACAAAACGAATAATTATTGACATTTTGCTTGGAAAAACATATCATGGCTGGTGGCAAGGCAACACATACACAGCACAATACAACATTTCAACTTAATACTTATCCTACTATTGTAAATTCAAATTACCACATTTTAATAATATAAACTTATTATGAGTATATTCACTATGGGCATCTAGTATCCTATCTTGGCGTCTTGGTTATAATCAACTTTTTACTGAATAAATCTTTTATGAATTACAAGACGGAAATTAATTCTGGTGTCTGGTTTATATGATAAGTAGTACCTTATATAGACGTAATTGAGCAAGATATGTTTCTAATTGACCATGTCGTTCTGTTATCGTAGAGGATATATTTTCCCAGTGTGAATTCAGATTATCTAAATCTTTATTTATTGTGACCACTTGTTCCGGAGAGTTTTGCATCAGTTCTGTACCAGTTTGTCGAATATAGTTTATACTTGTTTGATGATCACTGACGTCACTCTGCAGTTCCTAAATATAACATAAATAAGATATAGGAAATTAAGGTGGCCATTAACCATTTCAATTTTGTCCCATACCTAAAAAGTATTTTACATGTCAGTAATCTGGATTAAAAATTGTGTGAATATAACTGATTTGTTCTTTGTAAAAATCGGGCTACATAACAACAGTTCCAATATTAGTATTATTCCCCAATTCTGATCAAAACCAATTAATAAATCATAAAAATTTCAATCTTAATTTTTATTAGAAGATGATCACCCATTCAACTTCAAATTGATAAAATTCTTACCTTGTATTGACTCAACTGTTTCTCCATAGATTCAACATCTGTTACCTTAACTTTTTCCGATTTAAGAATATTTTCCATGTCACAGATCCATTTTAACAGGGCTTGCATGGCATCAAGGTATGACTTTGGTGGTACTTTCTGCATTGCTTCTTGTAGTTTCTTTTGTCGTATACCTGTATATTATAGAACAGATATTAAATATCGATTATATATACAGATTACCCATTTACAGTGAAAGACTTAAGTGTCATTAATCTGAATCAATATTTGTACAGTGCTTAGAGATAACTCTCACTTAATGTAGCACTTTAGAAGGTAATCCATAATAATAATAGAAATAATAATTGTTTAGAGTGCTGAACATTCAGTCAGTTTTTGCTGTTTTGCAACGTTTTACAAAAGATAAAACAAAGACAACAACTAGTACAAGTAAACAAAACTATCAAACATACAAAAACTTGACATGTTCCATACACAAATATCACATAAATTGAATTTTGATAGGTAATTAATGAAAAATACTTTGTTTTAAAACATTTCTTAAAGGTAGATATAGTTACAATAATAAGGCATAAGATTTAGCACTTTTCACAGATATTGTATTAAAAAAAACTGTTAGAAACCACTTACCCATTTTACGATACAGATCTCTCCATTTTATAATAAATTCATCAAAATCCTCCTGTACTTTGGAATTTTTTCCTCCACTGTCCTTCATTATTCTTTTAACATCAGCATCAGATTTCTCTATTCGACTTTCATGTGTTTTCATTGCCTTTAATTTAACCTTTAGAAAAAGAATTTTTAAAAATATTGTTGCAAACACTTCACAGCATGTTTTACCGTACATGTAACTTTATTTCAAAAGGATTACTCTTATCTCCTTTGTTCAAGATTAGAGAGAGCTAACATTACTGATAAATAAAAAGTGAAACATATCTGTAAAACAACCTAAAGTATGGATAATCCAAGAATATAACCTGGAGAGGAATTTAATGTTTAGAATTCAGACAGAGAACCCCACCTCACACTCGTCCAAAAAATCTGTAAATATCTTACATTAGTTTGTTCTAGTTGTTTTGGAATTTCTGAGGCTTCATCAGCATTGATGGTAGAGGCACTTAACCATTTTTCATAACCCGATAATAATTCTTGTAAGGCACTTAATTCCATGTAGAATTTATTTGTTTCAATATTCAAGTGAATTATGGTCTTTGCCTTCTTCAGCAATGTCTTCAGATTTTTCTGATCTTCTTTGATCTTTTTACGAGAAGATTCAATGTTATTAGTTGATTTCTGGGCTGAAAAAGTAGAATCACACAGCCAGGTGCATAAATAAATTTCTCAAAATATTTCAATAAAAAATTCAAATAAATTAATAGTACAGATGGAATATCATGTTAGTGTGCTCGTTAAAGTACTACTTTTACAGTATGATATAATTGAAAGAGAGGGTTCTAGGTTTCATGGTTAAATTTTATATGATGTGTAAATTTATAAAAAAAAACAGAAGCTTTCCATATATATGCGGGTAAAAATCTACCTCTTTTTAATTCATTAACTGCAGCATCAGCTAGTAACAATATATTCTGATATTCTGTATGGTGATCTTCTATATCCTTCTCACAATCCTGCAAAGAACATTTAAAAAATAACAGATACAAGAAAAGTTTATAAATACAAAGGAGTTTATTTGTGTGGCTGAACTGATTTTAAATTAGAAAAGTTTATAAACACAAAGGAGTTTATTTGTGTGGCTGAACTGATTTCAAATTAGAAAAAAAAAACAGAGAGAAAATAACCTCATTATAATTGTAAAAAATAATCAAACTCCTAAGTTCCTCTTCAATTTTATTAATTAGTAGTGAAGTCAGTGAAACTCTAATGACAAAATTTCCCACCTGTAACAAGACAAGTTTTTCGTCATCAGTAAATTGTTCATCAGCATCAGTATTTGCAGGTGATGATAATAACTGTAATGTATCTTCTGTTCTATTAAACCAATCATACCATTTCTTCTCTTTAACTTTAAACTCTGTAACCGTCTTAAATTCAACAGGTGCATTCTGTAGTTTAGATGTTTTACTACGTGACACATCAAATTCTAGAAATTCTTCTGAATCTAAATCTTTCGACAACTCAACACCAGAATTGGCAATCTGAAAGATGTATAATATGTAGTGTTATTTCATTGCTCCATAATAGAGTAACCAAGTTGTTAAATTCAGAATTAATGTTCCACACACAGGAAAATGTTTTAAAATTTGCGCTTGCTACTGAATCATTTCTTTATTTTCAATGTAAACTAACTGCTAAATGTGGAAGACAGATGTATAATTTTAAACAAATATCCTAACTTCATATTTTTAGACCATACCATGACTGAAACTTGCTACAAACATATACCGGTAACTGATCTTATACAGTGCTGTGATAAAGAAATTTTTTATAAACAATATTTTATTCTCAGAAAAGAACTGAGGAAAAGGCTAGGCCTATATTACCTCTCCATTTGTTAAGCTTTCATTTACAAGCCATGTGAAGCTCATATTTCATAACAGTCCTGGGACTGTGCAGTGCATTTGACAATTACAATTAATAGTTCTCTGATATGTTGTTTGTGGTGTCAGTGTTTGTCTTACTAAGTTCATGCAGATAATGACAGCTTGTTTTACTATGACTTCTGGATTTAGTTTCAACTTTTTTTTATTCTGTTTCCTGTAGTTTATTTTCTGCTCGAAAACGTTAAGAGAATACTTTTCTAAACATTGTGCTATATGTGTAAAAACAAACATCTGCTTGTATTCCATATAAATGGTTGTTGCGGTATTTTGCTTGTATTTGTTTTGGCATTGGATTTGTCATCCATTTTTCATTATGTCCCATGTCTCCCTTCAATCTTATAATATTATAAATTTTAATTATTAGTATTTTCGTTGCGCACCTCTTTACTTTGAAGTTCCATCTGTTGTACTAAATCTTCCCATCGAGCCTGTAAATCCTCTAATTGATGACTAATCTTTTCCATGGCTGTTTTACTTTCAACTCTTTCAACAATTTGTTGACCGTGAATGTTTAATTCATCAAATCTAGCAACTTGTTCTACCATATCATGTTCAATCATCTACAAATTTGGAACATTTTCAAAACATCAAAAATAACAACAAGTATCCAAAGAATGACATGAATAGAATAATATTATTTCATCTGCATTGCCAGGAATTATTTTTTAACCAGGAATATCTCAAATTGAGCAATACAAGAAAACGAATTTCATATAAGATAAGAAATGAAATGGAGAAGAAATGGACTTCAATGGCTACTCAATGCAAACTAGGACATTTTGGCACTAAATTCTGATAAAAAAAAAATCATATCTTTAGGCGTGGAAGAAAACTGCAGGGATCTGAGAAAATACATTAGTCGGTTTCAAGTGGGGACCAGACTCCAATGAAACAACTGACATTGCTGACATCTATGCATATGTATTCTGATATTCATGATTATCAAATTCTCTAATTCATTTTGAAAAATAAATCACGCCAACACCTAGTTATTCGGTCTGGAATGAAAGAAAAAAAAGTTTAGGGGTAGCGATTTTGGATAAAAAAAATAAAGTTGAGCAGGTAAGCGTATAGGCGTACTCAGGCATTTTTTGTTTTGGTATTTAAGACTGTACCTTGAGATGTCTGACTTGTTGAACAACCTGATTAGAATTAGACAAATCAGCAGACTTCATTCCTTTCAGAACTGCTTCTTTAGAAGCTAACCAATCAGAAAAGCTGGCCTGTTCATCATGAAAATGTTGCCATTTTAAAAGAATATCTTTCAGTAATACCCACTGTTCTTCAGCCCAGCGACAAATATTACTCCAACGTTTTCCTAATCTTTCAAGTTGCCGTTCCATAGTTTCACAAACTGAAAATCAAAAGTATTTACAATCAATACTCTGTCGGATAAGGGAACATAGCTTGATCATTTTCATTTTAAAGGATGTTATGAGTAAGAAAATGCATTAAATTTGGGCATTAAAAAATAGAAATGTTACAAGTTGCACATAAACAAAGTTAAAACTAACCACCTTCTGCACTATCACCATCTTTTACAACCGGTATATGATGTAAAGCTTCTATTACATTCGTACTCAAGACAACTTACCAAGTTTCAATAATATTGGAAGAAATGTGTAGACTTATATGCATTTACAAGCAAATGTGGACGAACAGGTGGAGATAGATGGACATTAAATTATGTGTGCATTTAAAAAGGATGCAAATGTAATTTGATATTATCTATATTTATAAACAAAGTTAAAACTAACCAGCTTGTGAATTATCATCGTCTATAACAACCACCATATTATGTAAACCTTCTATTACTTTCTGTTGAGATTCTAATTCTTCTTGAAGTTTCTAATTAAAATATATAATTAAAACAACATCAGTTTACATTACATTGATAGCTGGCAGGAAGAAATATCAACAATGAACTACTTCAACTCAGTTAGAGAACAGGTAATTCCTAGATATTTCATGTTTTGACTGATCATAGGTCAAACTTCAGTGTTGGGTGGGGTTCAGCTGATCTTTCACAAAGACTTCTACAGTACAATTTAGGTAATTTAGAAATAAAACGTAACTATTTAGTTTGTTTTTCAGCCCCAAATAAATATAGAAATGTGTAGACTTGATCAATGAGGCATATAGAATCTGGTCAAACATGTATATATGCAAGTAACCTTAATTTACCTTATGTTTTTTAACTTGAATTTTAATGGATGACAAGTCTGAACCTATTGTTTGTTGTTGTTTAAGTTGATGTTCCATAGATGTCAGCCATGTTGACAATTCATCTAACTGTTCTTGTTGTTTCTTCATTAACAATTTTTGTAGTCTGTTAACATAAAAGAATTTATAATTTAATTAAATCATACCAAAACACATGTTTCCACCTTTCTTACATATTCTTAAATAGATCATTTCTAGGACTATTGTGGAAAGAATCATGATACAGCCTATTCCACCATTCGTCTTTCTCGTATATTGTCACAGCAATTATGCAGGAGTGTATATAACACCAAAGAATAAAAAACAAAGATTTAGTTTTTTATTGCTTTAGTCACATAAAAAAATCTGTTTATATTCGAGGTATGAAAGGTGAAATAGTAAAAACATGTGAAGGTAACATTTGAGATTCTTTGATATGCTTAAAGCCCCAATAACACTCTTGTTGTAACTGAAAAATATGTCCCAATCTGGTCAACAAAACGTATTATTTTAGAATATTCCAATTAAATGATGATATAAATTTCATCTTAACACACCTAATTTAAAAAATTGGAAAAATTCAACCAATTGATTTGAAAAGTCTAACGTAAACCTTTTCAAATGTGACATGGATTTCAAAATATTTTCGAACCCTCTGGACAAATAAAATAGGTTGTAATGGATAATTTACACAACAGGTAGGACATTTAAACATCCATTCACTTGATTTGATGTTTTCCGCAGGTTAATCTTATAGGTTTTTTGTTTTTCGTGTAGTGCGGTCCCCCTGCACTTACTATTAGAATAAGGGTATTATTTATTTTCTGGAGCTACCAAGCAAGCAAGAATGTTATTGTCCCTTTAAAGATGGGTTCCCAGAAAAGTATTTATCGGGCAATTATTGCCTATAAAAGTATGATAATTTTGATGGAAAGTAGAGATATCCAATCTAACTAGAAAAATACTGGGTTCTCTGAAAAACACCCATGGAGCGTATACAAGACAAAAATGTAAGGGTTCCCTTGATAGACAGCCCAACGATTAGGAGTATCTGGAGGCGTGACTCGAAGGCTGGACACCAACTTGAGCACTTTGTTTACATGTTGCTAAACGTTATGAAGAGTTAGACGCACAACACATTCTGGGATAAAAGTCACAGAAAAAGAACACAGGCAGTGGATACTCTGAGAATTTAATTAGGATTCGATGTAATAGACAGTAAGCGATTACAGACAACATTGTCTTTTGTATGCATTGAATTTTCCTCTGTCTCCACCGTCGTTGCTATAGGTACAGAGAGGGGTGATCCCCTGACGCAAATATAGCCTCTTTTGATCGATTTTTATAGCAGGGTATACTTGGCAATCACAATGTTTTGAGAAGGATTTGAAGCAAAATTGTGATAAATTAATTAGTTTGAATATGTTTTTAGTCCCAGTTTGTACCTTGGAATGTAACTTTAAGACATATAGAAAAGGTATCTTGTTTACACTGTTATATCTTATTTATGTTAAATGTCAATATTTGATCACACCCAGGTTCACAAATTATGAAAAAGATATAAATGGGGTCTTTGTTTGGGGTCTTAGGTCTTTAACCAGTGTAAGAGTAATAATTGCAATAATTGCATCTTCACATTCAAAGCATTATACACTCTTCATGTAAATATTCTGTTCCTTCCTCTGGCAATTTCTAATATCATGTGTGACATTATCTAAATAATTCTGGTTAATATTTACTTGATCAAGACTGACAGTTCTTAAAAATTATCTGAATGTTCTTGGAAGTTGGAAATTGTAGCATTTGAATAAACTCCACGAAAATACACAACTGTCTTATACAGTGGCTAAAAATAGATCTCTAAACGATTTATCAATGATCATCTGTAGATAATTTGTACAGTTGTTACTAACATGTAAAAAAACATATTTAAAAAAAGTAAACTTTCTGTTTTTAGAAAGTATAACCTGTTCATATTTCAGGATACTTAATAACCTGGATATGTACCAAGTTTGTGAAATAAAAAATATCATTGAGTATTCAGAGGCTTTTTTTGCACATCTGTTCAATGAAACATGTGCATCAAACAAATTTAATTCTGTTTGTTAGAATGAGATAATTCAATTTGTTCTCAATGTTTATATGTTTTTTTCATTCCAGCGTTCAAGATGCTTGAAACAGTGAATTTATGAGGTATTTTTATTACCCTGTTTGTCTTTTGAGAGCTTGCAGACGGAGATCTTCCCATCGTTTGTTAAGTAGATTCATTTGTTCATGAATTTCATTTTCTTCTTCAGCGGTCATCTTGCCATTGTTAATTAGGTCACCACCTTCTCTTAGGACATTTCCAATACTGTCCTGATGATCAGTTAGATCTAACATAAACGCCTAGAAGAAAACAGTCATGAGTATAGATAGATATTAAATGCATATGGTCATGGGATAGTGTTTACCTCAAGCCAACTATGACTCTCATTGGCATGGATTAAAAATAACATTTTAGTCTCAGAATGAAAAAACAGTTTTGTCTCAGAAAGCAAAATAACTTTTTTAGCCTCAGAAAAAAATAACATTTTTAGTCTCAGAAAAAAAAATAACATTTTAGTCTCAGAAAAAAAATTAAATTTTTAGCCTCAGAAAAAAAATAAAATTTTAGCCTCAGAACAAAAAATAACATTTTTAGTCTCGGAAAAAAAAATTAACATTTATAGTTTCAGAAAAAAAATAACATTTTTAGCCTCAGTAGGTAAAAAAAAACATTTTTAGTCTCAGAAAAAAAACAAAATTTTTAGCCTCAGAACAAAAAATAACAGTATCAGTTTCAGAAAGAAAAATAATTTGATGCATTAAAGGACCACTAGGTTCATATCTGCCAAGACCTTAATTTCATAAATAATAAAAAATATATATATGATTTTCTCACTGCTGTGGTTAAATTATTAGGAATCTGCATCATGTTTTTTTTATTTACAAGGTTGCAACCTCAGATCACAAATGGAATTTCGAAATATAATTTTACAAGGAAAAAAATTTTTAGGATCATTTTGGCATTTGTCCTCATCAATATTATTTTATAAATTCATGATTCTTACTGGTGGAAGCATTATAATCACATGGTGTTTACCTTATTTTTAAATAGGTTTTAAGGTTGTGATAATAACCTCAAAAATCTCATATTTTCACACATTATCATTTTAAAGTTAGCATTACAAATCATATTTCTTAAAATTCCAAAAAAAAATCCTCATAAATTTTTAATTATGATATGTCCCTACAATACATTTTTACTCTCAGTGGGAGGCAAATACATCTCAACATGCAAATATGCATGTTCTATAATTTAATGTATAAGCATTTACAAAGATGTCACAGAACACATATTCCTCATTTGATTACATATTTTATCATTAAATTTCATCATTTCATGATATCCTTTGACCGAACTTGTAGACAGAAAACACATCCATGTTACCAAAACCAAACAGTTTATCAGTTGCCTAATGTGCTGGCAGAAAAACCAAAAAAAATATCTGTCTACAGGGTACCAGACTGATTAAAATATTGGCTCAGATATCTGGCTACAAAATACCCTGTGGACTAATATAAATATATAACTCAGAATATAAATATACCTCATGTTTATTAAATTCTTGTTTAACATTATCGATGGTTACCAAAGATTCCACTGGGTCAAGTTTTTCTATTGTTTCTTCTGAATCTAGTAACCATGCTAAAACATTCTCTAAGGCATCTTGATAAGAGAGTAAATCTACCGATGTAGTACTGATGGTACTGTGACGACTTTCTGGAGTAGGACTACTCTTTGACATGGTTTTCTGAAATAAATACAGATTCATATAAGTCTAAAGACAATAGATATAATATTTTCTACTTGCAGCACTAATAGAATTTATCAATATACATGTAGGGATTATCTGATTTTTTTCACTGCTAGGTTAATATAATCTAAAGACTACATGTCTTTGAAGGTCTGTTGTTTTGTTGCACCAAAAATTAATATCATTTGAATCCATTCACTATTAATTGAGATAAATTCAATCAAAGTAGCCAGTGTGGCCTCTACCCAAGAAAAAGATTTTGCCAATTTCCTATGCATAGGACATCAAAGAGATTAAATGTTTATTAGAAGGGTGTAAAGCTATAGACCTATACATTCTATTATACAAACAAACCAATGAGGATGTGTACTGATCAGATATTAATCCACATGTGTAATAAAACATAACAATTGAGCAGACTAATAAGTTATAATTCTCTTATATGAAATTAGGGAGAATATATGACATGTAACTGGTTAACAAAATGCATTTGCTATAAATGTGCAATAACAATTGATAAATTGATACATTTTACTTGGTCTATATAATGTACTATATGCTGTCCTAAATAAAAATCTTATCTTATCTTATATTATCGGAATTAGGATCTATATGATACCATGTGTTATTCCTGTATGTTATGACTAGTAATACACCTACAATAATTAGGTATATGGAGGGTGTGTAATTCTTATATATAAACGATGTCAGTGATACAAACACATATGCTATCTCTAGCTTGGCAAACCATTAGGTCTATTAAATATACAATATGTCGGTCTTTCTTTAGGCCTTAAATATCATATAAACTATTAATTAGTAATTTTTTAACACGACAAGACCACAATCAACTCTTCATTCCATCTGCTGGGAACTATTTCTGTGTCCCTCAATCCAATAACTAAATTCAACATATCTTGATAACATTTAAAATGTCATTTACTATTGACGAGAGAGAGAGAGAAATGGGGTTTAACGTCCACTCAACACAAACTAGGTCATTTCGGGACTAACATATGGTTTAATTTTATTTCCATAATTCGCTTGCGCGTAGGGGTCTTTAGCAGTGGGAGGAAACCGGAGTGCCCGGAGGAAACCCACGAGGTTGAGAAGGCGCCCCTATCTCCATGCCACATACTCTCACACCAAGACTCGAAACCACAGCCGCAAGCCAGAGGTGACTGGCCAGCTAGAGGTCGAAGCGCGGCACTCTAGACCACTAGGCCATCCCAACCCCCCTACTATTGATGAATACAAACATTACAAATATCAACATTACTCAAATAAGTATAAACATTAAAATAATCACAATAACGATATTCCTGACCCTCCACAATAATCGTAGTGGGCTAAATTAGAGCTCCTAATTTTTCCAAATGGAATGAATAGTATATTATACTTTCTCCATACATTTTATTGCGGGATCACATGGGTGAGTGGGTAAGACGGTGGCTTGCTAGCCTGGAGGTCCGGTGTTCGATCCCTGCATTGGCCGAGAAAGTTCATCCAGATTTTACGGCGTGGTTCCCCCTTGTCGGTGATGCAAGATGGAGGGCCTGACAAGGACACCTGTCTAGTTGTTTGGATGGGACGAAAAACCGAGGTCCCATGTACACATTGGTTTGCACGTAAAAGATTCCTTGGCAGTTTGAATTCGATATAAGAGTAGGCTGTAGCACTGCTGCCCGGGCAAAATTTCCCTCATAGCACACTGTATGGCATATGCTCGTCTTCATCAGCCCGGGTTAGGAGCAGAAAAGTAGGACATTAAACCCTGTTTCTTTCATTTTCATTTACTACAATTTATTACTACAAATACTGTTCTGTTAATTTCAACACATCCTAATAAATTAATTAGCAGCTGACCGTTAAGATTGTTGATCGGGTAATCATGTTTAGTTTATAGATCATTAAAAATGTAAGTATGCCATTGAATGTCGTAGGCGTTAACAAAGTGGATTGAATTTCCTTGCCATATTTGATTTCTTCTGTCTTAACTTCAACTTCAGTTGTACGTTGGGAATAAGTAATTAACAGTCTACAGAGATATCATCATTTTAATTGAACTATGTCCAGTGATCAAATGTATTGAATATCTTCAATCAAATTTGTGTGGAATTGGTATATAGTATATATAATAAATCTGGCTTCATGTCATGCACATTTGATGTGTTCAATTTACGTGCTCTTTAATAAATAAATTTTACAAATAAATACGACTAGATGACTTTTCTTAGTACCTGTCCTCATATAAGATTTGCAAGAGAAATACATCAATGCCTTGACAACAAGAGATAAAAACATCAAGATTTGTTGCAAAATGATTGACATGAATCACATGATTAGCTTCAAGATACCTCTTTTATTAGAAGATATAAAGATTTATTTCAAATGAAGTGAATGGGGTTATAAACATTCTTTTACAATATAAGCATGTTGAATCTCAGTTTAGTAGCTACTAGTTTTCCTACAGATTTGTGAAAGTGTGTTACAATCTTTTTTTTGATAATATCAATAAAAATAAAAAAAAGTAGGTGAATATATTAAAGAATAATGACAAAGAAAATATAATCTAACTTCTACAGGATACCACAGTAGGTCACTTTATCTTAGATGATAACAAAAATATTTAGAAAATTTTGATGAGGGTCAAGTTTAAAGGAGAGACAGAGAGAAATGAGGTATAACTCCACTCAATAGAAACTAGATCAGTTATGGACTAACACATTGTTCAATATTTTTTCAATACTTCACTTGCGCATAGTGGTCTTTGGCAGGTTATTGGAGGACGCAGAGAAAACCCATGACAGGCAACCTACTCCTTGTCAAGTGCAACCTTGGGATCGAAACCGTTCCCTTGACTTAATGAGAGACCCGAAGATCTACAATCTACAGCTCATTCAAATACCCCACCAACCCCCAGTTTCAAGAACTCTAATAAACAGTGGTATAAGATTTATGTTCTGAAAAGTGGTTGTAAGAAAATTTGAAAAATATGTCTACCGGGAATTCAGTTTTAATAATAATAATATAAAAGATTCTTGTACTGTCAATGCAACATACTACAGCCGTAATTGGGTGTTTTGATGACCCACAAGGTTGGTATGAGACATGGACCAATATGACATTGCTTATATCTTTATTTTCTAATTCCATATTTATTTAAATATTAAAGTCTTTAACTCAATATCATCCACAGTCTTCAACATTGAAAACACAAATTATTTGTCAGTTTAAATCAATATTGATATTGTGATCTTACCAAGAAAAGATCGGCTTCTGATATCCAAGGTATTTAAGACAAAATAAACATTTTACCATTAGTACAAAAATCGTGTTCCAGAATGTGTTCAGTGTCATTTGTAACAAAAAACATGAAGAACAAGGCTAGAAATATTCCACAAGTCATGCCAAACAGGGATACCATATTCTTATCTGAAGAGCATGCATAACCAGATTAACATTTGATTGAGATTTCTCACAGATTTCATGGAAAATAGCTGATTAGTAAAAACAGGAAAAAATATATGCTTATCAGTTTATATACATTCATATTACATCATTATATCTTTACATCATTTATGTCAATTTCTAGGTCCAAAATATTAGCCATTTAGCTCCTTGAATAGGCAATAGGCGCCAATCCAAAACCGCAGACTATAGCAAGCCAGAGCATGCATAACCAGATTAACATTTGATTGAGATTTCTCACAGATTTCATGGAAAATAGCTGATTAGTAAAAACAGGAAAAAATATATGCTTATCAGTTTATATACATTCATATTACATCATTATATCTTTACATCATTTATGTCAATTTCTAGGTCCAAAATATTAGCCATTTAGCTCCTTGAATAGGCAATAGGCGCCAATCCAAAACCGCAGACTATAGCAAGCCAGAGGTTACCACACAGCTCCAAAATAATTCAGTACTGAATGGTCAAACCTAACATGATCATAAACACTAACTTACTCAAAGTGTAGAAATGCCAAATAATGTTGTCCACAAATGAAAATAGGAGATTACAGCATGTGCTAAGTTAGAGATTTAATTTAAGATTAGGTATATGGCTTATCTCAATACGGCAGATTAACATAAGATAAAGGCTTTATAAACCCTATTCTATACATATCAACAAGCTTATCCCTGTTAGCTGTAGGTAGGAGTTTATATCTGTGTTAACCATGGCTATTCATCTACAGCATGTCAATGTTATTCTTAGCCTTTAATTAGATGTAAGACAAATAATGGATTTCATATAATATACAATGGTTATTTCCAGGAAATCCAGTTGATATAATAAAAGTATACTTTCAGACAAACTCATGAGATATAGATTGTAAGATCATACTCAAACACAAGTCTTCTTTCTTCAAATATATTGGTCCAAAAATTATCTAAATTCATGGATTAATTCTGTTTGTTTCTATTGATTTTACATAAAAACCATCCCAATCTGAAAAAACCCCATCCAATTTCATTTTGTTTTTATTTATGTGGTTCAAATTTCATTTTATTAGTCTTGAACATGTTACTGTTAGAAGGGACTGGAAGGATTTTTTAATAAACCAATTTCTCTTTGATATAAGATATTCGGTGGTGCAAGAACCCATTGAAAATGTACAGAGATATGTATATTTCATCCGTCAGAACTCGCTACCTGAAAATCTCTGATCCAGTCCATCATTAGACTCCTTTAAATCCAGACTGAAAACATACTTATTTGCAAGTGCCTATTGTGTGTTTTGTAGTGCCATGAGCGTGACTATATGTGGAATTAGCCAGATATAAATGGACTTATTATTATTATTAAGTATCTAGCAGATATACTCCCACAGACATACCAGAAAATGACTCTGAGATACAGTAATTCCAAAGATAGGTTGCCAGGCAATGAAAAATACGCCCACAACAGCTAAGTAGTCCTGGCAGTCAACAAGGATTGTCGCATATTGTTTCTTTTGACAGTAAGGAGAACATTTACAACACATGATAATCTTATTACGAGTAATAGCCCATTAAATAATTATCAGAAATGATTAGAATTATTTTGATCGTTTATCTCAAGGCCTTCGTCCACAAGATATTTCAAAGTGATCAAGTGCCATAACTCTGGCAGAAATTATCAGATATCACTGAAAATCAAATAGGATTCTTCGTCTCATGACCCTAAACACTGTGTACAAATTTAAAGTCAATCGGATATTAACTTTAGCCTTTAGAGCGTTCACAAGGTTTTTCAAAGTGATCAAGGGTCATAACTCTGGCAGTAATTATCGGATATCGCTGAAAATAAATAGGCTTTTTTGTATCATGACCATGAACAGTGTGTATAAATTTAAAGTCAATTGGATATTAACTTTAGCCTCTAGAGCGTTCCCAAGAAATTGTGGACGACGGACCGACGGACGGACGGATGAAAAGGGCGACGACAATATACGACCGCATTTCCATGTAGGCATATAAAAATTGCCCAAGGCAGAATGAGGAAACCCTTTCCTCCCCTATAATTTAAAGTCGGCCAAGCAACTTACAAATATACTTCCCACCCCACTGAAGAGATCAGCTAATGAAAATGTTTGTTTAGTCAATCTTTAAGCAAGAAGTTCACTAAATTATGGGGAGACATCTACCAAACAATAGAACCCCTGACATGTCCTCCCTCCCAAATTGGATGTAGTAGAGACATTACAAGCCAGAAGGTATTTAAAATAATAAATTTAGATCTTCAGTTTTATCAGATTTAATCCAACCCATTATTCATAAAAGTATATTTTAGGGTAATGATGTATCTTCTGGGTTTATGAGTGCAGGTGATGGTCAGATGGCTTGGACAAAAAGTGTTACGATTACACATTATAAAGTCAAAATATCAAAATTGTCTCAGGGGCATACCACTTGCCAGTTTTGTATTTCTTATGATTACAGATAACAGACCCTTTTTTACACAAGATAATTTGGCTCATATTGAGGAATCTATCTTAATTTAATTTGACTTAAGTAGGCCTATATATCCACTCTTCACTTAAAAATCAAAGAACACATCATTCAGAATGATGCTATACACTATACACTGTTAGCTTTCAAAATAAAATTTGATTATGTGACATAAGGTCAGGGCTTGATAAAAGATGCAGTCAACAAGCAATAATAGTGTGACAGACAAGATCAATGTCAATCTCTGATCACATTATCAGACATTACTGTAGTGTGAACTTCACCACAATATTTACTGTTATATCAGCTGGCTGACAGACAAATCCCTTGTCAACATAATATTATGTCATTTACATGTTAATGATTCCTAAATATTATGTTTATGGGAAATTTAAAGGGGCACTATGGGAGATTAGATAAAGAACAGGCAGTTCTCTCTCTAGATAATGTAAAGGGAATTTGCTGAAGATTTCAGTCAAATTGATCCACTCTGAATCAAGAATTTAGCCTCTGTCATCATTGATATAATCATAAATGAGTGTTGAGCAGCAGATCGGATTCAAATCCAGTAAATATCGCTAGCGTTGACATTGAGAGCTGATTGTGATCTGGATATGTTAATTAATTAATGTCTAATAAATAATTTAGATAAAATTTCAGGCCTAAAAAAGACCTGCAATAGGCAGATTTAGTTCTTGCATAATGTATGTTTATTAGATTTTAATACTTCAAACCATTTTAGTCTAAAATATTGTGCTGTGTATTTTTCACATCTTAATAAATGATTCCTAAATATTACTTTATGGGAAATTTAACAGATTTTAATATTTAAACATTCTTTTTTTTTGTCTAAACTATTGTGGTGGGTATTCTTTCTGAGAATATACACAACTAAAGAAATCATATGGCCAGGGAGGCAGTGACTCAAACAATCTTTAAGTAATTAGAGTCTAATATATACACATCCCCTAGCACCACAATGTTATTGTGATTACCTATATTCCTATAACCTACAAAATAAGATACCTATATATAATAATATACAGACTAAGTTAAAAACCAGACTCCTCTTCTACCCCATTCTATACTGTACATCTGTTTATCCATCTTAAGTATGTAAATTGTTGAGCTAAATATTCCAGCACACCGAACCAAAATCTAATTAGTAAAACGCCATTTTGGACAGAGAAAACGGTTATAACACATAAAGTCGTAAAAGCCTCAAATACCCTTATAATATACATTGTTTACGTAATGTAATCCAAGATCTTGTAGTCTACCTTTTTTTCTTTTGTCAATAGAGAACATATTTTTCTACATATGTATTGTTGGCTTATGTCTTGATTATATTTTAACAGTCCAATAAAATGTGTCTTGATTAATTTGTAAGCCTATAAGTAAATAACTGAAACAACTTTCTACAGTTGTAAATGTTTACCATGACAAATTTCAAAGGCTTACTTGAAATAAATAATAAATATCAAGACCTGTACGTTCAAACTCATTCTTAGGCGACATTATTTATGAATGAAAAGCTATATTCCAACATAGAAATTATCAAACATCGTAAATTAACTAAAGTAAAGTACCTAGATAACTTATTCCGCAGGTACATGTAATTAACAGGCACGCTGCTTCCATACAGTCTTCTAATAGCTGGCTTTAAAGCATACCAATACTCTCTAGCTAGCTATTGATCTTAAAAAGGAATGCTAACATTGATCATATTATCTAATATTACAAGATAATCTCATCAACTAACCAGTAATTGTACTATATATGTCTGGTTGTACTGACCTGTATGTAATAGCATCTGGGAATATCCAAAGTTCTTACTTAGCTCAAAGACCTTATGGTATACACATCTCTCAATGTACTGTCAGTCTCTCTCTACACAGATACTCTATTTAGGTCAGCTCAGGCAGTTTGCTTTAATTATACTATAGTGAGGTTGGAATTTGTGTGTTGAGTAAAAGATGGCTGCTACATTTCTGGGCTGTCTATCAACATGGGCACATGTAGGAGGTTAATGGTTAGACAATTATATACCTAATGTGTTGATGGGTCATCAATTATATCCTTCCAATAACACACTACAATATCAGAGTAAAATTCCTTATTGGTTACTTCCAAAATGGCATAAATAAAAATATTAAGCAGCAGGTGGGACTGGAAACCAACTACAAGAGAATTACCTGTTAAAAGCATGCCATAACATTATAAACTGGTCTACACAGGTTTCGATTGGGACCTTGGGGCGCACAGGGGCACATAGAAATCAAATTACATCGCAAATAAAAAAGTGAACTAAAATGAATGACAAATTCCATACGTTTGAATAAAAATAGTTAGATCCTGAAATCAGACATCTTTCTCAATTTTATCAAATTACTGATCATCTGTTAGATATTCAAAGTGTTGTGGGTTCTGCAAAGGAAATTGAGGGAGGGGCACTCCGAGGAATTGCTGCCTTTGCTCATTTATAAATACTGTCAATGGATAAAATTCTATCGGCAGCATTGCTGTCAATGTCATAATAAAATCGCTTCATAAATTCAAGGTTAGATCCAGAGGACCTGAAGTGGGGGGCAGTCCGGTGCCATTTATAAAAAAAATAAAAGTCACTAAAACAAAATATTTAAATCATCAATCAGAAGGGGAATTTTTGGAGGTCTAAGGCGGGGAGGTGGAGGGGTTTAAGATAAGGTATTTATGTAATAAATGACATAGCTGCCACCTCCACCTGTAACAGTTATTTGCTGGGAAAATTGGGAAAAGAACAATTCTGTAGCAGTAAGGGGACATATTTATGAATCTAAAAGAATTGTGTACAAAAATGACCTTATTTAAAACCTGATTTATTGTCAAAACAAAATCAATTCAACTGACTACTTTAACCTTTTCCCATAATCAATTTGTTAATCTGAAAGTGAATATCAAAGATGTTTATTCTTTGTTTAACTTTAAGACAGAGTAATCGTTGCCACACTACCATCCATTCACTTTAATCTTTCTCTTTTCAATTTCAAGTAAAGCATTGTCAGCCACTAGAATGAATAACAAAATCTGAAGAGTAGACACTTTCACAAGTCTCAATAGATTTATTACTTAAATTAAATTGAATGACTGAAGATTTGTCTCTGTTGAAACATATCCCTCATTTATCGACATTATATCCCCGTCTGGATATCAGACAATAGACTAGAATATCAAACAGCCAATATATATATATATTCTCTTTAGCTGACTGTTTATCATGCATAGCAAACCAGTCTTTTACCTACATAGACATAGAATTTATCTACATCACACATCCTTTGACACCTCACAAGATACAAAAATACTGAACACATGCCATTACAAAACAATATTAAACATACAAAATTCATGAATAATATGTTACAATTCTGTTTGCTTTTTATTTTTTTTATGATTTTGTTTATTGCATTGTTATCTGTCTCCATTTCAGTATGTGTATCATGTTGTCGGTGTCCATTTGGTGCATTAACCATTGGCTCAATAATTTAGTTTGAAGCATTGCATTCAAATAAGAACAAACCATATCAATTTTCATCATTTTGCTATCTTTAGTTCCAGAATTATACCCCCCTCTTTTCTGAAAACTTTTTTAAAGCCAGAAAGTAAACAGTTTTTAACATTTTTTTTTCTAATTGTCATCAGATTACCCTTTCATTTCGGCCCCCAGGGCATCTTTTCCACTCAAAAGATTGTTAATGTAATAGTGGCCACAGTTTGTTAGATATGTTTTTCAAATATTGGTGTGAAGCATAATTGGTACATGAGAATACAATCCCCACTGATATTCAGCTGTCCATTACTACCTCTCCCTTTTCCACAGACCTTGTTAACACAATGGAGGCATATTGAGGACAAACCCTATCGTTTTAATAGATTTTTTCAAATTCAGTGTGAAGCATTAGGGTTAAAAGTACATGAGGCATGAACCCTATAAATTTCCAGCATTGGATTTTTATCAAGTTTGAAGAGACCATTAGGATTCGAGAGGATAAGTCCTCAGCAGCACGATTTTTAACAGGCAGCAGAAAATACCAACACATAACACCAATCTCGAAACAACTCCATTGGCTCCCCATCAAGCAGAGAATTGTGTTCAAAACACTCCTGCTTATTTCAAAGCTCTAAACGGTTCAGCACCAAAATATCTTACAGATATGATGATACCATATGCATGTAACAGAACATTGCAATCAACAGACAAAAACCTATTGACAATACGGTCGGTTTATCTGGAAACAACAAAACAATCATTTTGGTTTGCAGTATCCTACTTGTGAAAGTCACTCCCCCACCTATTCGAATAATATCACTGCATGTGTTTAAACTACAGATAAAGACTCTGCTTTTCACAACTGCTTTTCAAGACATCTACTGAAAAATTTGCCTGTGCAATAGAATTTTTAATTAGTATTATTGCGCGAGCATAAATTTAAGTATATTATCATTATTATAAACTGCTGTCTATGAATATCTTTTTGGGAGCCTATACAGAATGGCATATTTCCATGCTTTTTGTTGTTATCTGTCTTTATTAACATTGGTTGAACAATAAGTAGACTAAGTATTTATTATTATGTCATCGTATGTGTATTGTTTAAGCTGTATTTAGTGCTGTTTGCTCTATCTGTGTTTTGAAGTGCAGACTCTGAATTGTCCCAAAGAAAGTGACATAAATGTGAGTACATGTACTGGTATAAGGTGTTTATGTGGTATAATTTATTTATTGCTTCATTTAGCAACAAAAATAGTGTCATGCACAAGGCACGGTATGCTTACTCTTACCAGAACACCAGAAACTACTTAGTTTTTGTACTTTTAACCTTTGTATTAAATCAAAATAAAACAGGTGGAAGTTAGATCTAACTAATGTGTTGGTTATTTGAAAGCCAGACCAGATTAGTAGCTGATTGTTGAGTGTTTATGTGCGTGTGTGAATAGTTCTGTAATTCATGTAAAAATAAATTTCTAACTAGAAGGTAGTTTATGTCGTACTTATATACAGAAACCCTTAAAATACTAATAAAATCAAATGACTTTCAATCCATTCAAATTCATATCTAAGTAATTTACAAACAACACAACTACTTTACATACTTCTACGGTTAAATTTTACTGGGAATTAAACTCTATATTTCAGTGCCACCCATCTGTCTGTCTGTGAGAATATATTTCTATATACTCAGTTAGTTGAGGTGGTACTCTAATTGGAAATTAAAATTTTTACCTTTACATGAACTTGATTTTCTTTGGTTATCTTAGTTTCTTTAACAGCCACTTGCGAATGAGGTAGAACTTGGAAAAAACACATTAAATATGTCATCAAAGATTTCTTGTCTGGGCTCAATCCTATCATATCTGGAAAAACAAATTAATGAGTCATTTTTTAATTGTAAACACTTTTATAAGGTAATTAAAACAAAATTTCAGTAATCATGATGAAAATAGCATTGGTGTCTAGTTGACCAAAAGCAAAACTATCAAGTTCATCTTTTAATCAACTGGATATGTGGGATATTTGAGGGTGATATCAGAAATTAATCAAATATTACAGAACCATGTATATACCCTTCACATGGTGGAAGTTAATTATTATTTACATGCTCTTAGCATACAACTAAAATTTATGAATTTTAAATTACCCAATATTGGCAAAATTCCAGTGTATATATATGAGTCAGATTGATTGGACTTCTGAACTTAAAATTTATTGCATCACGATTATTTGTAAAAAAAACCCAACAACATTACTTACCTTCAGGATCTAAAAGTCTATATATTGATAAATATCTCTCAGCAATATCAAACGCATGTTCTAAACATTCTTCAGCATTTTTTCTCAATAACGATTTGAAGTTAAATAAGTCAGGTCTATAAATACAAAAGTGTACATGTACAAATAAAAACTGGTATTTTGTACAATTTTTTTAAGTTGAACAAAAAAATTTGTTGCTAATAAAATTGTTGGTAGAATCTCATACATAGATGTGTTCAGATAATCTTTAGTTCTATATTGTTCTCTCCCCTTAAATTAATTATCTTATTAATTAATTCTGAGCATAATACATTTCCATTTTCAAATTGCAGAAAAAATATATAAATAAATGTTTTATTTATGAGGCTGATATGGCCATCTGGGTAAATGGTTGCACATCTTAATTCAAGGGAGATAATTTAGTCTTCAGAAATAAAGTAATTGTTACCCATCTTATTTTTTTATGCAATCCAGTATACATTGAACCCATGGTACCATCAGAATATAATGATGTTATATAATGCTTCAATATATATAAAGTATTTTACCTGTAGTGATGTATCAAAGCATTAAAAGCTAAACCATCTTGCCAACTAGAACCAAAATTTGCCACATTCACTCGCTCATACCTGTAAATAATCACTGCTCTTAATCTTTTATAATTTGATGGTTAATTATTATAAATGTGACATATAGCTTTAATTTATAAACTTGACTTTCAATTTTAATAAATTTGATTTTTATTTTTCATGAATTTAATCTTTAATTTTCACGAATTTAATCTTTAATTTTCACGAATTTAATCTTTAATTTTCACGAATTTAATCCTTCATTTTCACGAATTTAATCCTTCATTTTCATGAATTTAATCCTTCATTTTCATAAATTTGTTCATTCATAAAATCTGATCTTTAATATTCATAAATCGGATTAAAATGAGTTGTGAGTAAAATATACGATTTATTCATCTTTCAGACTATTGGGGATTTGTGTATTTCTAAAGTAGATTTCCACTCTACAATCGTATTATCTGCATCTTAAAACTAAATATTCTAATATATACATACCCAGCTGTTGACTGTTTGCACCAACTTAGTAGCGTCTTTTCTAAATTTGTTTGTTTTAAATCTTTCATAACATTTTTCATAATGTCTTTCACCTGAATCAGAATTAAAATAAAACATTTATTTCCCAGTAAATTGAACTTTTAAATGGTGGTTTATAATACTATAACTTGATCATATTAATGTATTAATTATTTGTATTGAAAAATCTATTTAATAATCAATATATTTGTAAGTTCTTATAGAGAGTAGTTAATCTCTTAGTCTAGATTCATTAGTTTGTGTGACACATGTATATAATTCTGGTTAAGAATATGAAATGTTACAAAGTCTATAATACCTGCCAATGAAGTATTATTAGCCATACTAAAGCCAATGTTAGTTTAGGATTACCATCAACAATATCGCTACTACTTATATTTACCAGTTTGATCTGAAATAATATAATATGCTGATTAAAATCACAATTACCCAGTTTTTAACAAACAAGTAAAAAATATGAAATAATGTGATTTAACATTTGGTGCTTACATCCAGACACTGTTAATCAGGCGCGGATCCAGAGGGGGGGGGTTGGGGGGTCCTACCCCCCCCCCTGCTCAGCTACATAAAAAAAAAATAATGCCTTGCATCAATGAAATTACATCACAAAGTGATCCTACATCAGTATAAAAATGATTTCTCTGTTTAAAAAGCTCAATTTGTATGTATGCCTATGTAATTTAGAGACGATGATGGCAGATTTCCGTAACAGAAACCTGGCAAACCCCCTCCTGCAAAAATTCCTGGATCCGCACCTGTTAATGTCAGGCAAGCTTAAATCTATGGCTTATAGCCAATTTCAATTACACAAAATAAGTGCATGCAAGTAAAGACCCATTTTCAATTTAATCAGGCAAATACCTCATCTATCAAAATACAGTTGTAATCGGTAATTCATTTGAATACTGGAAGGCCTACATAAAGGTTTTGATACAATTGAGATATAAATGGTTTAATATGTGTAACCCCCAAATTTTTCATTTATAAATACATGTATGCCTCATAGTATGTATGCCTCATATTTGTTAAATTACAAGTTAAAGAGATATAAAGACGTGTTATCAATTTATTGACATTATATAATATTCAAGGTATATTTCATTATAATGCTTGAGCGGCTTTAAGTAAATGAGCACAACAAAATACAACATTTATATGGAAAACAATCACTTGTTATACATTTAGCAAGTTCCCTCGAGTGCTGGCACAATATAAGGCGATGCTGAATCAATGCATCACGATTCTTTTTTAAAAAGTCTTTTTGTCGCTTCAGTAAGTAATCGGTTAATCTTAATTATCCATATCACACATTATTTGTACGTATACAAACACTTTAAAATTGTTTTGTTCCTTATATGGATCCAAATCAATATCATGATATAAAACAGTTTTATGTCTTAGATATCAACAGAACTAAAAATATCAATTATTTATTTATCCTGCTGTTTTCTTAGTAAATATTGGCCTGGCTATGAATCATAATATGAATTGTATCGTAGCACCCAAATTGCAATACGTATTGTATTTTGACGGCAGTGGCAATACCCTGCTCCAGTCTGTCAAGTATTCTCTTACTTGAGCTAGGAAATGATAAAGAGAAAGAGAGAGAAATGGGGTTTAATGTCCACTTGACACAAACTAGGTCATTTGGGGACTAACATATGGTTCAATTTTATTTCAATAATTCGCTTGCGCGTAGGGTCTTTAGCAGTTGGAGGAAACCAGAGTACCCGGAGAAAACCCACGAGGTTGGAGATGCAACCCTAATCCTTGCCACGTACAATGGGAATTCGAAACCACGCCAGTTGACTCAATGGCAGGCCGTATGATACAGCGCGCGCAAGCTAACCATTCGGCCATCCACCAACCCTAGGAAATGATAAAAGAATACACGTTGTGCTATACATACAACAAGTAGTGATTGTTTTTCAAATAAATGTTTGTTGAGTTTTATTCATCATCCTATTATAAAGTACCCCTTTAGTTGATTTCATTATACACTCTCAGCTAAAACTGTGTGCTATATTGTTCAACTTGATTGATTAAACACTCTGTGCAACTGCACTTGCTAGAGTTTCTGATGGCACGATTTAAATCAATTGAGAACTGCTGGAAAAGGTTAATTTCCCAACCATTTGACATTTCAAAGTTCACAGTAGAAAATCTTACATTATAATTATGCTCCATTATATACAGTACACGATTGACATTATTTATGTGATGGACTCGTAATCGACCTTTCTCCCGACTCTGAAATGACAATGAATTATAGGTCTGATATCTAGTATGGTAAACAAGAAAAAGAATAATGCATGCAATGATTTGCCACAGCATTTACATGGTATCACAATTTTAAATATATTTGAAACAATAAAAATAGCTTTTTAAACAATCCTTGGCAGCACATCTACTTTTAAAGATTTTTTTTCCCTTTTTCTGAGATGCATATAACCACTTGTAGTTATTAGCCAAGGCTTTCACCACCTCAACCACAAATAAATTTAAATACAAGTACCGGTACTTAGTAAGTACTACTTACAATGGTTAAAGCACTTAAAACCTCTAATAAAGATAATAAAGCATTTCCATCTCTCAGATCATCAAATAAGTCAGAAATAAGGGGACGTCCACCCTGGAACAAAAAATAAAATAATTTAAAACGATGGTAAAAAATTAAATTGGAAATAAACATGCCTGGTGACCGGCTCTGGCGAAATGAGAGTCACAAAGCCAAACCACACCGGTAGCTATAAATAAATTTGATTATTGTCTTCCAACTTCTTTAAATGGCTATGTATTGCATATATTTTTATAAATGACTGCATTGTTTAGCTTTTAAGACACTATATGCCATATTAACATTAATTTTCAACTAATGGTGATTTAATATTTTTGAAACCCTCAAGGCAGTAGTAAATAGCACCCAACTACAGCAAATTTTGTGTATTTTCCTTTAGAGTGTTTGGGATATAAAATAGAGTCATTTTTTAATACAAATATACTGAGCGCCATAGAAAACGCATCACTTAGTTTTTTGTGTAACAAAATGATCCTGTAATCTTATCTTATTTATTTTACTTCTTACTGTGAACAATATTCAAATAGGAACACATCAATAACAACACATTTGTACACTTATGGATGTTTAATCTGTAATCAACGGTACAATGTCAGAGGTGTCAAAACCAAAAGTATGACAAAGATGGTTAATTGTCAGTAGGGTGTGTGACCTCCACTGGCTCTTACGCATGCTGTGCAGCACAATTAACCACAGTGATGCGTTTTGTATGGCGCTCAGTATAGGTTTGAAACTTAAAATTGTTAAATTAATATCATAACTGTTTCTTTTGGTGCGAGTTGATAATATATAATTTTAGACATTTAATACAAGTCATCTATACTGTATTTGTCTATGTTCTTTAAACTCACACAATCTAGGTTTGATGACCAAGAATATCTAAACAGACCTTGATCACGATAACAATAAAAACCAGATGAGATCAACTGAATCATTTCCACTTGTGAAAATATGTTTACTGGTAATTAAAATCAGCCACATAAATGCAGGACAGGTCAGCCTTAAAATGTGACCACTTCTGGTTAAACTATATACATTAGTCAGGTTCCCTATTTGAGGTATGGGATGAAATATGTTGGCCTACAAAAAGGGTTTCCAGCATATGTGTATTCAAGATTGACTTCCCCAAATGCTCAAATGCCAAATTTGTTGGTTTTGGTTGATATTGAGTGTTGCATTGTTTGCTTCAATAACTTTCAATAGCTTTTTAATTTACTGAACATTAATGGTATTTTGCATATAAGTTTAATATATTGACCATTTTTATCTCAACATTGATGAAAGTTGCTGAAAACAAGATATAGTAGTTACAATTTCAATCATTGTTGTCATCAACTTTGGGCAAACCCTTAGACTAGTTGAAGTTATTTTCAAGAACTTAAAGAAATCTTTATAAATTTTTAAGAAACAAAAGCTTCAATCAATACAATCCACTGCTGAACTTAAATCTAAAATTCCTTGTTCTGCAGGAAATTGTAATTTAGCTCTATACTGACTATACTAACATCTTATCTTGAAATCAAAATTAATCGACTCTTTTATGAATCTTCCAATTTCTCTTAACAAAACTCCAAAAATGGAGATAAGAAGTTGATGCATTATAACAGGGTCCTTGATCCATTTTGAAACGAACTGGCCAGATTGGGTCAAATGAGGGCCTAGCAAAAAACAGTGTAATTGTAAGCTTCCATTCTTTAATATAGCCAGACTGTCCAATTTCTTATGGAGAATTTGACATGCTGTACTATTCTAATGTATGTGATTACCACAAAAACTACAACAAATAGGTACCCCTTTCAGAAAATTTCCCAATTTAATTATGTTCCTGCTTGGAAATTGTCTCAGTAGACACAAGACAATTATAGATTGATCAGGAAGCTATTGCAATTCCTTAAGAAAAATGCATCTATTGCTTACCATTTTAAGATAAATGCATCTTTTGCGTACCATTTTAAAGGTAATTAGATACAGAATATAAATTTATAAACAATTGTGTTTCAATTTTTTGATCGTTTGTTTTATTTAGCCAGAGCTGGTAATAAATGGTTGAACTAGCGTTTACTGTATCAATGTCCGTAGAGTAAAACAGTTGGTAAGGGATTAATACAGATTACCATGGATGTAATTTTTATTCGACCATAGTTTGTCCACCAACACTAACCATATTTCCACAGAATACAATTTTACTTGTTTATATAATTGATCAATGTTTTTCATTTCATCTAAACAAGCAAATAAGGTGAGAACAAAAATCCTTTTGTTTTCTAGTTTTGTGAACACACCACACAATTTAGGTATGAATGCTAAATAAATAAGGACAAAAATTGAAACTTAAAAACGTGGTGTTTGTTATTTTATCAGTTTTAAAACATCAAATATACCCTCTGTAGTTGCGAATTTATCCATTTTGTAAAAGTTTTCTTTTGTACATCTTCTCTTTCATCTGAAAAATAACAAACATACATTCATGTACATGCATTATGTGATTTTACGAAATAGTTACCAATTTGCTTTAATCAAACCCCTTTAGTCTTGAGTGGTGGTTCAAATAATCATTTTTTCCAACACCCCAAATCTTCAAAATAATGCAAACAGAAAAGTGTATCACGAATTTTTCAAAAAATTCAGAATTTATAATAATAGATATAGTATGTACCCCTACAGAGCTTGAGAGCTATTTATAGCTTCCTAAATAAAATATACCACCAAATAATACCCTGACATTCGGAGACTTACCTTTTCCTTTGTGGTATTTGACAAATGTGGAATCCATTGTTGAGGACATAAGGTTACATTTATTCCTTAAATCTGGTCATCCTAAAATGTTCAAATACAAATAATAACCAATAAAACTTAAAGCCATTGATTGTCATTTACATTTTTCAGAGAATATCAAATTCTTCACAGCTTAATCCAGACTAAAATGTATTCAACTTATTCAATTGGTACTCAAATATCTGTATCATGGACGAGCGTATACTTGTCAAAATGTCGCTTAAAATTGGACTCAGTAATTGTGTATCCATAAAATTGTACCTTGTGCTGTATTCAACTTGATTCTTTAACACTTTGTTAAAACAAAACTAAGATATCAAATATATATAATCTCATGACGTAGATTCAATCGGATTAAAAAGAGAAACATATCACAAACGATTAGCTGGCTTGTTTACATGGGTTATAGAGAAAATGACCTTAAACCAAAACCATCACAACATTCGCTCAAATAGGCTGTAGATTGGTCATAAAACCTATAAAAATATCAAAACGACTGATTCAATATTTGTTATTTATTATGAATCCTCTGTTATATATTTACATAAATCCTGACCATACTTTGAGACCGAAGTGGTTTTGGTTGTTTAGGTTTAAGGCCATTTTGACCAGATCTTGTTTGTAGCCTCAATTCATCATATCTTTGTTTATAATGATCAGGACTGAATCATGTTTCGTCTAATATAACTATTAGATATTTATTATATTATTAATGTAGTTTGTAAAGGGATTAAAAATACCTCAAATGGTCATCAACAACTTTAAACAATAAAAACCTGTCCCTACATGTTTTGTAAAAATATTGTATCAGATTTTAAATTCAAATTTCAGCTATCAAATTTTACACAAGACAGGAATACATGTGGTGTATATTAGTTCTACCTAACTATACATGTATATGCACTTTACCCTTTCAACAATATACATGTACTTGTAAATTGTCTGGAAAATTGCTCATTTATTTTGGAGGCTTGAGTTAACGACCATTCAACTACTAGTTTTCTAGTATCGCTTTATTCTCAAGCCTCAAGAAAGTGTCTGCGTATTCGGACGCAAATTACACAAATATAGGTTGCCTGGCAACAAAACATACAGCCTTCTATAGTCCATGACTTCATACACAAGTTTAGTTGTCTGTACTTTCTATAAATGTTACATTTTAAGGTTTAATAAACACCAAAAATTTTTAAATTGTCAAAAATTACACACAAGTTTGAAAAAATAATCTTATAAAACCATTACTGTCCAGCCAGCGATTACAAGGTTTGTTTGACAGTCAATAAATCTACAAATAACTGATACACAACTTTTAATTTTAAACAGGTATTCTTCTGACTAATCAAACATTTTGACCGTCAAGGCAATTATAAGGTATTGACAACAAGGGCAACAAAAATGCAAATAAATGATTATTAACTATGGCTTCTGTCATGGTTCGATCATCCTTGCGACTATAACAATGGAAAGAAGAGATGACAAAGACATGCTGTAATGCCACTGCTCTTGAAAAATTTCCCCAACATGACATAATTTCCCAGTATAAGCCATATATTTTTACAGTTCCTTTATGTTATCAACTTCAAAGCAAAATATTCTCCAGCCAATATCAATTAAGATATTGGTGTTTGTTTGTAGTTAAGTTGGTCACAAGTGACAAAATACCTTGTACCTATGTGTTTGAATTCTATATAGATGTTATACTTGTTATGAATATTGGAGTGGATATAACTTCATTACCATAATGATGTTTTTATTATTAGAATGTCCTCAAGAGACATATAATGACTACAAATAGATGTTAAAACACTGAGTAAATAGACCAAGAATCAATGTGAGCAGTGAGCACAGATATAAATATTGATTTCTCACCGATTTTATTTACAAATAAAAAATAATCAAATCATCTGCATGCAGAAAGGATTCAGTCAGTTTGAAAATTATATACCAGTTTTATTACTATATATATATACTTTATAGTTCTGTTGATACAGAAACAGTTTCAAAGGAAAACACATTTCTGAATTTATATCTTACATTTACGTATATATTATTTATATCTTATAGTACAGTAGATTTTTATTATTTCCTATATGATATCGCCTTTTCTAGTTTGTCAACGCATTTTGTTGAAGTCTGATGAAATTACAGCTTTAAATTTCTTTTTATTTGAAATGTCCACAGACACTGCAGAATTGAATGATATCTTTGGTAAAAAACTGTTTACAATTATAATTGCTATTTCTACTCAGAGGAAGTGCTTGTAGTGTTTATTATAATACTAATTAGTGCAAACTTATTTAATTACCTAATTAAAACATGCATATTTTTTCTCTCTTTATATTACATCAGTTTTATTAAGTAGTTATTTCCGCATTCCTGTGGCTACATGTCACTGATACTTTTGCAGAACTAGTCGACAAGTATATATTATACTCTCCAAAAACTGTTTATCTATCAATCTTTTCATCAAACTTAAGTTTTTTGTTTCATTTTTTCAAAACTTCTTACAGGCATTTCTTTTTTTTTTTGCCAGGTATGGATGGCACTTAGAACACCTGATGCACCACCATAGGGACATTTTTCAATATGTAGGGAAGTTCCCTAGCTATGATACTATATAAACACCATACGATTTTGTATTGGTGCATAAGAAGGATGCTTATATGGTTATCTAGCTTATAGCAACCATTACAATACTTGAACCCATCACACGGTGTCATATATAGTATCATAAAATATTAATTTATAAACCCTAAAATAAACATTTGGTCTCGCTCTATTCGCTCTATTCGTTACACGATACCATCTTTTGCCCACCCGTATTTAAAATAGCTCCCATGCTGGAGGCTGTATCAATTTATTTTGAGTAATATTATATAATAGGTCACAGACTTGACCATAATATTTGGCTGCATATTTTTGTTATTAAAATCTGTTAGAACACGACAATGTTTTATAAGCTTGAAACAGGACTATTCATGCACCGTTTTACAAGGAACAATCATTTTTTGTCAACACACACCCATACATATAATATAACGGTATCTGTCCAATGTGTATCCTAAATTATAAATCCAGTTAATCATTGCACGCGGATCTTTATCGTGTCTTCATGTTTAAAGGTTAAAGCCTCAAGTTAAAAAATCAACTTGTCATTTGTACACTCACTATAAAAAAATGCGTTGGCGTCTGGGTATAGCAGAAGTGATAGAAATTCCCTGAACTACTTCTTTTATGTGACATTGGCGTGTACCCCAAACTCTAAACTAACATTCAACTTTTGTATGCAGCTGCGACAAAACGCGTCGCTATAGCACACCTTTGCCACCTGTACGGTCAAACCACTTACCTTAAAAGAAAGTTTAAAAAGTCAACTTACCAGAAGGTACACAGAATTCTTAACATTTAAATGCACAGAGAAGTTTATTTAGATGCTCCATACATCAGACTGGTCAGCGAACCTGTCACCAATTTTCTGAACATGGTCGTATTTACTCAATTATTTACAACGACGAGCTGTGACAGGGAGAATCTCAAAATAACACACAATGTACCCGCTCTAAACTAAAGAGACAGTTCAGCTATCGGCATATGATATGTGTGCAGCGGTTGACAGGCAAACATGAAATTTGTATAATGCAAGTTTTGATCACGATTCTATTTTACAGTAATAGAAAATGAATATAATTTTTTTTATGAAACTACAAAATGTGCAAAATTCAAATTTTGTGAGTGCAGTGCCTCCAAGACGAATGACGAGAGTTGTTGGCCCGTCAGTTTTACCCACAGGCACTTGAAGGGATTAAAATAAAAAAAAAATACTACTGTTTGACTACAGTTAATCTTACAACTGCTTCAGTACATCAAACAGTAGTAAGAAATTTTATTCAGTTTTCGACCTCCACTGTTAGTTTCACAGCAGAATTATTTTACATCCGTCCACTGCTAGCTAAATGCTTTTTAAACTATTATTATTTTGACCTAGTGGGCCTAGTAGATGGTGTTCATAGAAAGCCCCTGCCTACGGGTTGCAACATTGTTGAGGCGAATGGGTGGGTGGGGGTATTTTTTTCAAAATAAAAGAAGTTACTGCTGGCCAACTCCGTACTTAAAAAAATGCAATATGCGTAATTTCCCTTTAAATAAAAATAGTTACTCTGATCTTTTCAGTACATATGTGACATACAGAGAAGCTAGTTAACATCAGTTTGATATACCTTAATTGGTATACGACCATTTGACCACGTGCTACAGTAAGTGTATATATATTGAAAGGGATTATAAACCGCATAACGTTGGCTAACGGTTACAATTCGCTTGCCGGTGCAATGGCAACATCAGCATCACAGTTAAAACACAAAGATGATTACAACCAATAATAGATTTAGCAAGCAATAATACAGTAGTTTAAATAACATTATCGCAAGAATGAGAATGCACGTGTTTTCGCGCCAATTTCTATCAATGTAGTCTCTTTGAGGCGGCTCAGCGAGAAAGACGCTGCCAAGCTGAAATGAAATGAAATGGGGTTTGACGTCCTACTGATCTGCTCCGAACTGGACTAGGCGTCGGTACAGAAACATCTCAATCTACAGATATATTGGAACATCATGAACAATAAAAATAAAACAATTCGTGACTAATGTTGCTTTATTATAGCTTGGATTATGTATGTATACTATTTAAAGAAATAAATCATATTTTAATTGAGAATATTATTATGTCATATTGCATATATTCCGTTGCCTGGCAACCTATCTTTCATTTTCTTATAAATATATGTGTATATTGCTATTTATTTTATGTTCCTTGTCACCGTGGTTGTGTCATGTATATGAATTGTATGCGTCCTGCAATGGGTGTTATGATACAATAAATTCTTATCTTATCTTATCTTATTGGTGGTAATATATATCTCGGCAGGGCATTATTTAAGTAATCTCAAGAACTATGGATTAGGGAGTACCAGGGAGATTGTCTCCATCGGGCGCGGGAAAACTTTTGAATTTCTGCAAACGGCAAACTTTTTGATGAATTTCTGCAAGCCATAGTGGAGTTGGGGTATGTTTTGTGTTAGAAATGTAACGTTTACTGAAATATGGTATGATTTTCACTTGACATCTCGGTATTGTCCCATAGATTCTTTACTTTTGTTCCTTATCAGTCGGGCATTTTAGTCAGCAATGGTGCATTTGCATTTGCCCCACTAATTACCGTGCTAAAAAATGCCCCACTGTTTGATTGTCCTGGTGGATTAAATGTCGTTTTATATACCGTTTTCTTTGGTACAGTCCTAACGGTCAGTGGCGTACCTTTAGAGTTTGCCGCGCTCACCCCGCACCACACCACACGCATAAATATAGAACAGTAGCCTATACATAATTAAACTGTCGAACAAAAACAAGTTCCCGGCGAAAATTCTTTTCTAATATTTCCGTAGACCGCCATCCATCTCGCCTCCTCCTTCCTCCGCCCCCCCCCCCCCATCCTTTACTTAGTCGAACATTTTTTTTTCTCTAAGTCCAATATCTTGTGGAAATCTCGTGGTGACAAATTTCACACCATCGTCCCCACAACCAGGCACAACCTTGCCATAAATGCCACTCCCGCCCCACCTCCCTAGTCAAGCTCACCAACAGACACACTCAATTACGCTACTACAGACGGTTTCCCGCTTTGACGTTTCTACGATGAAGCGGTACCAACTTAGTCAATTATGTACCCCAGCGAATAAATGGATGCCATCGATCGTCTGTAGGAACATGCGCATTTACTGAAGAATCCTGACCAGAATCTATGTATTGGTGAATGTGGATCGATTGTATATGGCACCATTATAGAAATAGACGAAGAAAAGTCACCAAACGTCACCAGAGATGTTTTAATTTAACGCCCGTAGCATTAGCCTCATCGTTGGACGTCTGGTCTCCGCCCTCACTATACATAAAGGTAAGTAATCATTGTCACATAATATAGGCACATTAGATGAAATCCTATAAATTATTAATGACCAAGTCTGCCTGAACGGTTCCAGATAATGTAAGACGTGTTAAATTTACACTGTAAACAGACGGTTCAACATAATGAATCTTATAGACCACAAGTCTGAGACATTTTATGCGTTGGTAAGCTATTGCAGTATTTTTAAGCAACGCGAGGTGCATAATTTTGATACATGATATTTTCTGTGTAGAATTGTATTTGTAACGATTGCCTGAGAGCTTTTCATGTATGACATCAATGGTGTATTCTATCGACTTATAAAAAGGCCACGGACACTCAACATTAGAACCTATTGGGCTTATCCAAATATTGAAATGGTGGATCTATATTTCACATTAAACTTAACAGCACTTATTCCATAATTTATCTGAACTGCTAGCTACTCAATATGTGTTTATTTTATTAAAGATGCATTATGTAAGAGCTAAATCTACTTATTTGCAGTTCTTTATTTTGGCTTCAAATGTTATATAAACTATTATTTAGACATATATCCACATGACAAGGCTATAATCCACTCACTACCATTGGATGGCTGAGATTTAAATGGATGTAAAAGTTAAATGATAAAATGGATAACAGGGACTTATTATGTTGCTATGATAATAAACAATCTACACTACATCTTCAGGCAGTCATAACGTAGCTGAGAATAGAATAATTTAAATGAAATTTTCAAGATATCCATTTTTATTCAGCTCTTTATCTAAAACTTACATAATGCATCTTTAAAATAAGGTTTTTAATTTGTAATTCGTCAAAATAGAATGATTCCTTCTCCTACCCCCAAACTGCAACAATACCATGATAGTATTTTGTTTTACAACCCTTTTATTTGTTTTTTTGCAGACAAAATGCTGTTCGGTTTGTATGAGATTGACAGTATGAAATGACCAGATAAAAAAAATGTTTCAAAAAATATTTATTGTGTGCATGATAGGATTTGTAACTGATTCTGTACTGGGTAAGAATTTTTATTTTTATGGAGATATTTTTAAGTGTTAGCATTGAAGAATGAAGGATATTAGATATAGGCTGTGATTTAGCCACGAAAATCGTTTCATTTTGTCCCAGCAAATTCCAGGCGAAAATCTGACGCTTTGCTGCACAAGTAAACAAGTAAGTCGTCACTGTAGTACACATTTCTATTGCGATGTTTTGTACAATCAGACCAACACTCGAATTACGCCTCGGACTATATTTGTCAAGTGTAGCCATAATGTGGTGAAGAAATCATATTCTAAGCCAATCAGAAACCATAAAAGCAATCAACGTCATTAGGTCAGGGGTCAATAGCCATAAATAGACCAGGGAATACCTTTTACGAGACGGAACACGTTGGCTTGTTTACATTTGTATGAGAGAATTTTTCTGCAAATATGCCTGAATTACGGGACAATAACATCAGATAAATGTTGTGCTGACACCGTGAACACGACGGGCCCGTGATTTGCGGAAAAAATATGGTCAAAAGCGAAATTGTATCAATGAATGTGATATTTCCTGGAAAAAGTATTTTTTCCATTTTATTTCAATAAAACAATATGCAAAAGAAATATAAATATAGTATACAGATGAAAACGTTTTTGGCATGATTGAAATACTGGTTCGGTATAATAATTATATATAATGTTGAGAAAAAAACAAAAAAAATAATACTATCTACATGAGCCCACTGATACAACAGAATATTAATAATGATTCACCTAACAACCCTGAACATGCAATTATACTTGTTTTTTAAAAAAAAAAACAATAAAGACATATTATAAGAGATGTCAAATAAGTATACATTTATTTTATAGAAAGAAATACAGTACTAAAAAATAAGAAATGAATGCAATTTTATATACTTCCTCATACAGTATTCCACAACAACACTCGATGGCATGAGATTTCTCCGATATTAAATAGATTAAAATGATTCAGCGATACTTTGATTTAATCAAATATGGAGGACCGTGACTTAGCTTTGATCAAACAGTACAGTGGTTGAAATTGTTGAACATGACTGCCAAACCTTTAAAGGCTAATATCTTTGCTTGCAATAGAGTAATTTGAATGAAATTTATTCATTCAAATTATTCATTTTACATTATCTACTTTTGAACTATTATAGCAAGAATGGCTATATATAATGTATCTTTAATGAAAAATGTATATAATAATAATAACATCATTTATATAGTGTATTAATACTGGAGAATGGTTTCTAATCTGCTTTTCAGATTTTTATATCCACAGAATCGGGGCCGTCGCCAGCTCATAAAATTGGGGGGGGGGGGGGGTATAGAATTTTTTGGAGGGGCTGAGGATGTGGCCGGCTAAGAATACTCCTAAGAAATCATCAATTTTTTTTTTTTGGGGGGGGGGGCTAAACCGCACAGACTACATGTATTTACACACAGATCAGGTCTTGTGTCCGTATACACTGTACAAAATTAAAAGATATATGCCAGTAAAGAAAAGTACATATAAGAGAAAAACAAACAGTTAACTAAATAAAATGGTTCCAGTAATATGAATAAGAAATGAAATGGAGTTAAACGCCGTCCTACTGTTCTGCTGTTATACATGTACATGTACGCTATACAGTGTACTACGAGGAAAATTTTGCCTGGGCACAGCACTATGGCCTACTCTTATATCGAATTCCAACTGCCTAGGGACCTTTTTACGTGCACACCAATGTTACACAGGAATTCGGTTTTTCGTCACATTTGAACGACTAGACAGCAGTCCTTGTACCTTGTCAGCCCCTCTGCCTGCACCACTGAGAAGGAGAAACCACGTCTGAATTGAATTGGAATAAAAAAGGAAAATAAAAACATATATGTCAACTTAAAATAGCTAAATATGATATGAACATTTATCGACATGTACAGTACATTTAAGTAAAACATGTTTAAAATACAAAAATACATATGTATACAGGTTGAGGCCTACTCATAAAAATCACAATTTCATCAATTTGATTTGGCTGTCACTTTCATATTTGAACAATTTTCACAAATCCATACTAGAAAACTTTCACTTCTAAAAAATACATCTATCTGTAGCTCCTATATACATGTACTGGGTTAAGGAAGACGGGCGTGCGCTATACAGTTTATTATGAGGGAAATTATGCCTGGGCACAGCACTATGGCCTACTCTTATATCGAATTCCAACTGCCAAGGGGTCTTTTTACATGCACACCAATGTCCAAACCGCTTACAAAAATACATACAGGTGTAGGACTATTCATAAAAAATCATGTAATTTCATCAATATCATTTGACTGTCACTTTCATATTCAAACAATTTTCACAAATCCATACTAGAAAGCTTTCACTTGTAACAAATACAACTATCTGTAGCTAATGCAGCCTGATTTGCATCCACAGAGAAAATATTGTTTGGTTCTTGGTCTCTATAGTCAACCTAACCCTGTCATTTGTTACAGTTGAGTTTAACAAGAAGGGCATAAATTTCTGCAGATACAGTAAGGCAACTTTAAAGTAATGCACATGGTATTTCACCTCAATGGTGACACAGTCATTTCCATAGTGGTCTTTTGTCTTGGTCTGAGTTGTCATACATTTAGGAATAGGAGAATATCTTCATCAACTTGCATTTGCAATAAAATTGGAAAATTTTAAGATAATGATCCCCTTAACAAATTAACCAGACCTATTATTCTTTTTCTTATTTCGCTGGTAAAATATTAGCTGCTCTAAACATAGTTCTTTATTCATACACAGTTGTTGGGTTTTTTTTACGTTGGTAATGTATGTGAGAAGTCTGAATTGTTAGAATGAGAGAGAGTTTTGTCTGCACATTCCTGCAATTCTTTGTCCAACATATCAATATTTCCATCTAATTTGATCCACTGGTTAGCACATACCCTAGATTTTTCCCAGTTTCTCACAGTAAACGGTTTTACATCGGTGTTTTAAACAAAATCTACACAGAGTATACAGTTCTAGTTATTCTTCCGCTTGTTTACTATCAAAACGTAAACAAACCGGTGACTTTCACTCTACACGACCCGTTGACCTTTCGTCGTGTGCGTCTGATTGGTGAGCTTTGTCACGTGATCTATTAAAACCAAATCACCGCGAAATTCAAATACCATCGCACATTGATAAGTAAGCCCATTTTTATTTTGACGTTTTCTGTCAAACGTCAAAGAATTGATAAAAGAAAAGTTGTGTGGAAATACAAAGTAATACTAGAAGAATTAGATTATGTTGTTTGTTTTCCGCCTGAAAATCGTCGGGATGGAGCAACAGAAGCAAGCTTGCTAGAAATTTCACATCACGGCCTAATAAGAGGGCCCTGTCAGGGTACCACAATGGCTAAGTAACTAAGATGCTGGCTCGTTAGCGAGGAGGCCATGGGTTCGCTCACAGTGTTGGCTTTGAAAGTTCATCAGGATTTTTCAGCGCAGTTTACTCTTATCAGTGGTGCAGGAGAGCTGTCTAGTTGTTCAGATGAGACAAAAAACTTAAGATCTGGAACACATTGGTGTACACGTTAAAGATCCCTTTGTAGTCGGAATTTGATATAAGAGTAAGGCATAGCATTGCTGTCCGGGCAAAATTTCCATCATTGCACATTGTTTGGCGTATGCCCGTGTTCATTAGCCCAGTTGAATCAGAAAAGTAAGACATTAAATACAATTTATATAGGTGATATCTTATTGAGATTTTTGTGCATAAATGCCAAGTGTGTTAAGATATCAATTGTAGGTGTTAATACAAACCCATATCTTCTTATTACATGGTGTATGGTATTACATTTACTAATTAATGACATTATCTTTGTATCAGGTATTAACAGCAGGATAATTGTTCAATTAACAAGCCGGTTTAAGACCAATAGAGGCCCCAAGAACTTAATATATAAGCCTATTGGCAATTCTGAATATAAACAATAATAAACCATAAAATAATTTTGTATTTTTTTTTAAAATTTGGTTTAATACACATCATAATTAATTGAGATAAAGCAGACAACAGTAATGAAGGAGAGAAACAATGAAAAGCTCAGTTAAAAGTTCTCAATTTTGGATTACATATTTTAGATTTGTCACCTAACAAGGCAGGTGATGCCCCACCCCCATGATGTCTTAAGCATGTGCTTATTTTATTTAATGTCGATGAAGCAAAGATAGAATACACTGTATACAATATACAGAAAATATACTATAATCTGAACTTACATTGTGCCTCAGAACGTGTTAAAATTCTCATGAATAAATTAGTTATATGATTATTTTGGAAGTTGATATATTGTTATTCGAGACCATGCCTGCTCATAATCTAATATGTAGTTATGATATCTTGTAATAGTTAGATTACTGTGCAGAAGATAATTTTGCCAGGGCAGCTACGGTCTTCGCTTTCCAAGAATAATTTTGTGTATTAGATCTTGTGTTTTCTTTTAGTGCTAAATTAGAAATCATTAATGTGGGTACCGGTATTTCCCGTATCTGACAGTATTTCTTGTCTTCATTAGCCCCAGGTGCGGATCCAGGGGGCGGGGTCCAGGGGGCCGTGACGCCTCCGTCAGCCCCAGTGACAAAAGTGATTTTCATTTTCGTTTGCTTTGTTACTGTTGTAGTTCACATATCTGCTCGTTAATAGATGATATAAACATAATTTACGCATAGTGTCTGCACAAGCAATCCAAGGTTGCAACATATTACCCTTTGCTCCAATGTGTGCCCCCCCCCCCTTCGACAAAATCCTGGATCCGGGCCTGAGCCCAGTTTAGGAGCAGAACAGTAGGACGTCAAACCCCATTTCATTGCTTACGGTATTCAAACCCCATTTAATTGAAATAACACATCAGAACAAACTGTCTGAGGTTTTCTACCAAATAGATACTTTAAGACAGGTTTTCTGAAATTCAAGATGATAACAGGTGAATTTAATTATATAACGAAGCTAATTGAGGTACTCTGACTCTTGGTTATCGCTGCTTTATAACTCATTCTATCCTATCCTTTCTCCTGTTTTCTCAGGTTTAAGTCCACCGTATCAATGTCATTCTACATATTATACTGATCCTAAATGTATTGATCACCCGGATGGCTATGGATGTGAATGTGGACCAGGATTTCACTGGAATACTTTTATGTGCATGTGTAAGTAATAAATGTGCAATAAGAATTTTATTGTTAATGTAGTCTGCACATCTTAGATTACAAATCACTCAGGGGTGTTTTAAGATTTATCATGGCGGAGGCTATACTATTTTGAGGGCCCTCTTTCCCCCGGCAGGGAGTGGGGGAGGTGCGTGATTGATGACTTTGATGCCAATGCAATGACTACATTCTCATTCAGTAGTGGATGCGACAGGTGACAGCGTATCGAAAACGGTTGACTCGGACTCAGGGCCCTTTCCAAACTCAGGGCTCCCTAACTATGGTACATTTTCATTTTCTCATCAGTTTTAGCATTTTTCTCCTGTTTTATTTTTTCAATTTTGTTGATTTTTTTGGCGAGGAGGCTGGCGCATCCATCGCCTCAGCTATAAAACGCCTTTGAAATCACTATATGGCAAATTTAAAACTACAAATTGGACACTGAAAAATTTATCAATTTTTATACGCCCACATTTTCATGTGGACGTATTATGTCGTCGCCCCTGTCCGTCAGGACGTCCGTCCGTCCACAATTTGTTTGTGGACTCTCTACAGGTCACAATTCGTATCCGATTTTGACGAAATTTTAAATATAGGTTTATCCCCAAAAGACCTTGGCTGCTTTCGATATTGGCATGTATCGGATCAAAACTTCATGGATTATGGCCCCTGATTGAACGAAAAATCACGTTTTTAGCTTGTGGACCCTATAGAGGTCACATTTTTGAACCGATTTTGATGAAACTTGACATGCATGTTTGTAACCCGAAGATCTTGGTTCCTTTCGATATTTGCGGCTATCGGAATGTAATTTCCTGAATTATGGCCCCTGATTGTCCGAAAAATCACCCTTTTTAGCTTGTGGTCCCTCTGGAGGTCACAATTATTATCCGATTTAAAAAAACGTTTGATTATATTACCGTTACACCGTAAGGAAGGTCGAGTTCTAATTTCGGGAAAATCAGACCAAAATTGCCATACAAAATGGCCGCCGTTTGTACGCGAATACTGTTAAAAAATGGTATATCAAGGTTGTGGACCCTGTAAAGGTAACAATTTTAATTCGATTTTGATGAAACTTGAAATTCATGGTTATAACCCAAAGATCTTGGTTCTTTTCGATATTTGCGCATACTGGATCGTAACTTCCTGAATTATGGCCCCTGGTTATACGCAAAATCCCCCTTTCTTTAGCTTGTGGTTCCTCTGGAGGTCACAATTATTATCCAATTTAAAAAAACGTTTGATTATATCACCGTTACACTGTAAGGAAGGTTGACTTTGAATTTCGGGAAAATCGGACCAAAATTGACAGACAAAATGGCCGCCGTTTGTACGCGAATACTGTTAAAAAAATGATATATCATGGTTGTGGACCCTGTATAGGTCACAATTTTAATTCAATTTTGATGAGGAAGGTTGAGTTCTAATTTCGTGAAAATCGTACCAAAATTGCCGGACGAAATGGTCGCCGTTTGTACGCGAATAGTGTAAAAATATGGTATATCATGGTTGTGGACTCTCTACAGGTCACAATTCTTATCCGATTTTGATGAAAAGTCACATTTCTAGGTTGTGTACCGTCACACAATAATCATTGTCGGTTTCGAATGTTATTAATATCAGACTGGAACTGACCAACTAAATGGCTGCTCCAAATACAGTATGAAATACAGGACTTCACAATTATTATCCGATTTAAAAAAACGTTTGATTATATTACCGATACACCATAAGGAAGGTTGAGTTCGAATTTCGGGAAAATCGGACCAAAATTGCCATACAAAATGGCCGCTGTTTGTACGCGAATACTGTTAAATAATGGTATATCAAGGTTGTGGACCCTGTAAAGGTCACAATTTTAATTCGATTTTGATGAAACTTGAAATTCATGGTTATAACCCAAAGATCTTTGGTTTTTTTCGATATTTGCGCATATCGGATCGTAACTTCCTGAATTATGGCCCCTGGTTATACGCAAAATCCCCCTTTCTTTAGCTTGTGGTCCCTCTGGTAGTCACAATTATTATCCGATTTAAAAAAACGTTTGATTATATCACCGTTACACCGTAAGGAAGGTTGAGTTTGAATTTCGGGAAAATCGGACCAAAATTGACAGACAAAATGGCCGCCGTTTGGACGCGAATACTGTTAAAAAAATGGTATATCATGGTTGTGGACCCTGTATAGGTCACAATTTTAATTCGATTTTGATGAGGAAGGTTGAGTTCTAATTTTCGTGAAAATCGTTCCAAAATTGCCGGACGAAATGGTCGCCGTTTGTACGCGAATAGTGTAAAAATATGGTATATCATGGTTGTGGACTCTCTACAGGTCACAATTCTTATCCGATTTTGATGAAAAGTCCCATTTCTAGGTTGTGTACCGTCACACCATAATCATTGTCGGCTTCGAATTTCATGAATATCAGACTGGAACTGACCAACTAAATGGAAGCTCCCAATACAGTATGAAATACAGGACTTAATGATGTAGGAAAAATCACTTTCGGTATTGCTTGTTCTCTATCCATCTCTCGAAAATGTGGGCGTATCCTGCCTGGCAGTGCCAGCCTATCTTTTTATTTTTATATACTTACCTTTCAACATGGTAAATTTTTTGTCAAATATCTCACCACCAGAAAAAGATTATTGAATCTTAGTATCCTTTTTGTAAAGTAATAAGTAAACACAGATAAATGAGGTGATAAATAAGAGTCATATGTCTTTAAATTGTTGGTTACTTTTCGTTTTTATATAGAAAATAGGTAACTTATTTCTTTCATATTAATATTATTATATAAGATAGTAGATCAGATTTGTTTAGAAATGTAGAAATTTAAATAAATAGCACTACATTAACATTATTAATTTAATCAATCAATGTTTGATAATGCATTTAAATATTTCTCAACATAGAATTAGATTTTTTTACGCTAGTGCTTTTTTTTTAATCAAAATCAATTTCCCATGGCTAATCAAATTCAAATATACATAATTGTAAAACAGTAAATTATTGAAATCAAGAAATGAATGTTTTAAAAGCCAAGGTACTTCAACAAGTAATCAGAAATGTGATCATATAAAATACCCCACAAAACAACCAAGTTGATAGACTAACCAAGTTGATAAACTATTTAAGTTGATAGACTTATTAAGTTGATGATTATTTAAAGTGATAGACTATTTAAGTTGAGAGACTTAATCATTCTTGTGAATAACAGATTAACAGGTACTTATCTATTGTAATTAAACTCATGTATTAATAATATCAGTTGTAATTTTAGAAAAAAATGTATGGCCGGTTGCATTAATTTCAATACTCAACATCATTTTCTTACAATATTCTATGCTCTTAAATTATTTCAGCATCAGCTATTGACTCAAGGTTCGAATTCAAAGCAGTTGATCCTCCCAGATATACCTTGCTGTTGAACAAAGCTTTTCCTAAATTAAAAGATTTTACTATATCTTTCTGGATTAATGTCAGCAATCCTGATCTGCCTGGTACCATTTTATCCTATTCTCATAGTGAGGAAAACTTAGTTCGTATGATGAGTGGACCAACTTTACGGTTTGAAGTGTTTAATCGAATGAAAGATACAAATATTAAACTGATACCACATCAATGGTACCATGTCACATGGACATGGACGTCTACAGGTAAGTAATTTTACAGATATTTCTCTAACTTTATTTAGAGGTGTTTGAATAAGGTGGTTGAGGAAATTGGATTCCTTTGTCAGTTGATCACGTTATAAGACTGTCACTAGACAATTCATTATGCACACATTTTGATATGATACAATACCTTTTAACTTTACAACCCACTGTCGGGTGTGCTGTCCTACCAGAGGGCCACATAAAAACTTACAGGAGCTTGTTTCACAAAACATATGTAAAGTTATTGGGCCTTCATGGTGTTCCATGTTGGATTTAGTTCCCAAACTTGATAAATGCTATGCCAGAAAGATAGTTTTTTTCTGAAATAACAAAATGATGAAATTATATGCCAATGGTTTTAAACAATTTTATTATTCTTTTCCAAGTACATGTAACTATTTTTTTAATTTTGTGAGATGGGAGCCTGGAATTAAAAAAAGACGGTGCTTATAATGCATTGGAAAATCTTCCTGTGTTTCAATAAGGTTTCTCATTGAAACAAGCGGCATGCTTTTCGATCCCACACATGTACATGACAATAATTAGGGTAGCTTTGTTTTTCTGGGTCCTTTGGTTTCCTCCCACTGTTAAAGATTCTCACTGAAATTACATTGCACCCTTTGATAGTCCTGAAATAACATCTTTTCTCTTTCTGTGTCCAAATAATATGTGTATTTGTGTTGTTAGAATTATTACCACTGTTATGATTATTGATTATTACAATAGATGGCAGATGGGTTTTCTACATCAATGGTGATCAACGTCAGAGTGGATATCTAAATCGGACATTGAAGCCTATACCGTCTGGAGGAGAAGTTGTTTTAGGCCAGTCACAACCATTTGAAATAGCAACTGCTTTGGATGGAGATCTCTCTCATCTGAACATATGGAACTATGCTATGGCCAAAGAAGAAATTAGAAATATAACTAAATCTTGTAATTTTATGTACTGTGGAAATGCTGTTCAGTGGGTAGAATTTCGAAGTGGTACACGAGGGGCGATGAAGATTAGATGGCCATCAGGAATTTTCAGTGAGAAATTTAAGGATGTCTTTAATCTAATAATTCGATCTAATTTATAAAGAATTTATCAATAATGGTATATTTTTTACACCCTTAAAAAACAAAGTAAAAAACGTTTTCCACTTTCTTCTTCACATGATTAGATATCAGATTAGATCAGTGCTGTTCAACACAGGTTTAACATCTTCAAGTATAATGATAAATTATAAAAGTAACTATATTTATGTTCTATTTGGATTTATGATAATATTTCCATAATTTCTTATTTATTCAGCGGAGCAATGTTTTACAGAGAAAACTGCTGCTATTTCTTGTGATACATTCTGTAGTGATCTGATAGGTTTGTAATTATATCATTTACAATAGAGTCTTTTTCTTATACCTCTGGTAGCCACAGTGGCTCAGTAAGTAAGACGTTGGCACACTAGCCGAGAGGTCCTGTGTTTGAACCTGGTGTTAGTCGAAAAAATTCTTCAGGATTTCCCGTTGTCAGTGTGGGTGCAGGATGAAGGGCCTGGCGAGGAACAATATATAGTCATATGGATAAGTCAAAAACCAAGGTTCCATGTGCACATTGGTGTGCATGTAAAAGAACCTTTGGCAAATGGAATTCGAAATGTGAGTAGGCCACAGTACCACTGTCCGGGCAAAAAATTCCCTCATAGAACAGTGCATGGCAAGAACAATAAGACGTTTATTAAGTTGCACTGATGATGATTTCTGCCGATTGTTTTAAACCTATGTTTATGAACTCAAACTGTTTTTACTGTTTAATTTATTCATCACAGGTGCACAATGTAATGAAGAAATCAAAGAAAACATTAAATGGAACAGAACAAAAGCTCAAATGAATATTAGTGTTGACTGTCCAAGACAGGGTGATAACACTACCAACAGTGAAGGTTTGAAGTTTTCTTTTGATTAAAGCTATGCTCTTTTTTATTTGCATCTAAGTCATATGATTTGAGGGGTGACCTTCCAATTGGTCACAAGTGTTGTATTGCTGATCATGTCTAAATATTCCAGGTTCTCTCAAACCATTAAAGTAGGTGGTGGGAGTGGGAGCAAAAACATGGGTTTTTTTTCCCCGGTAAGACAAAAATGTGTATGAAATGTAGACCTAAACCCCCAAATCAAAGAAGAACATCCATTAATTTGCTTATGCATTTTGGAATATTTTTAGAGACATGCATTGATGACAAATAAGTAATGACAAGGGCAGAATTAATTTTGGGTCTCTGTCTCTGTTTGATAGCTGTTCTTACAAACAATAAATCAAATTGATGTGGCATAATGGAGTGATTACGGTAGTTTACATTGTGAACAAAAACTGTCATCTGATATGCTACTGCCATGGAAAATTTCATTTTGAAAACTGTAAACACAGTAGATAAGGAGGAAGTAGAAAAACTCTGTAATACAATACAGGTTTTAAAAAGGTGGTTTTAGAATAGAACCACACTGGCAAAAATCACATTATTATTGCTCAAATGTGAATTGAATAAATATATAGTTAAATAATCTAGGATGTGTAGTTTAATAGTTTAATATAAGATTTAGATATTAATACATGTATTATTTATATTGTCAGGTCACGCTGTAAGAGTGTGTAAATTAAGAGAGAATGCTAATGATGGTATATGGGCAGAACCATTAATAGATGGCTGTATATCAGATCGCTTGTTAGAGATCAAGAATAAGGTAAATTTACACCTTGAAAATTTAAAGCCTGTATCTAAATTGAAAAGGTGGCGATTTGTTTTTTTAATCTCATATGGGGATCACTTCCCTAAGGTACTTTTTTAACTTAAAGGGTATCCTGCAGGTAAAAGTGGTTTTGCATTTGGGGAGGGGGGTGGGGTGGTGGTGTCGAGTCAGATCCATCTTGTCCAATTTTCTGTTGACCATTCTATAGCTAAGAGTTATTATAAACAGATTTAATCCATAATTTCAGTGCAAAAAATCTCAAAGTTTATATTTTGAAGGTCATGTAAGCCATACCTTGTATATGCCACACTTAATGTGGATGTATAAACTTGTCACCCTTATCTGTTGGAGTGGAGTTTTCATCCACTTGTTATCTCTTTATTCATGAATTTATTATAGCCCTTCCATTAATTCAATTCATTCTCCTTAATTATATAATCAGATTGTTGCCAAAGCTAGCACCTCAAACTAGTCTTTGTTTGACTTATGCCATTTCTCAGACCTTCAGGTTGGCCACTGGTTTTAAACTTGGTGTGATTGATCATAAGGAAATATCCTGTTCAAATTTACAAGTTGTCTCCCTTTTTACATTTGGACTTATATAGCTGGAACTGACAATTTTGCTGCTGTGGTGGTAGGGCTTGGCAAGTTGCGCTTTATAATTTTACTTGACAATTACGCAAATTACCATATAAAGTAGATTGTACATAATCTTTAAGTGGCATTTAGCGATCGGGAAAACACATTAACAGAAAACAGTTTTTATGGGATACAATCACTAGTTTTAGTTGTGCTTGATAACGATAAGAGGATACTTGTCGAAATGTCGTGCTTAGAATAAAACTAGTGATTGTATCCCATAAAAACTGTGTTCTGTTAGATTGTACATATTTATTGATTGATCTATATACAATAATAAATTGTTATTTTTTTAGTTTCGAAGTATTGGTAATGATGATATGAATGAGATTATGATACTACAGTTAGCTGATGAACTGTTAAATCATACAGAGAATAATAGTTATACTAATCCTATAGATATAGCTACAGTTATAGATTTATTACAAATCATGGTCAAAACACAGGTATGTTTAACTGTTGGTTTTCCTTTGTCAGCAGTGCAGGGTTTAGCAAAGAACAGCATCTATTTACCGGTATTCGGATGGGCCAAAAACCCAAGTTCACTTAAATTGAACATGTTACCATGCACTTAAGAAAAAAATATATTTTCACTTTATGTATTCTAAATAAGTAAAATTTGCATTGTTATTATTATATTTCAGTTTCTTAATATTTTTAATATTAACTGATCTTTAATTTCTACAGGGAGTAGCACCAAAAACAATAACATGGCAAGATGGTGGTATCAAGTTTGCTAGTGCCAAGGAAGTTTATCCTACCTTTGAGCAAACTAAAACTTTCAGTCAGGTGTGCGATTTTTCACTTTTAAACTCCCATTCCCCATTATTCAATATCACACACGATAACCTCAACATTAATTTTAAGACTAAAATAATGTTACTTCTTGTTAAGAGAGTTTATATATATCACCCTTTTCAAGGAAATAAATGTAAATAATTTTGAAACATAACCTCAGACCTACTTTGTTGTTGAAAACCAAACATCCACTTCATTAGCGTAAGGTATTTTTACAACGTTGTTAATTTTTTGATTTATAGTTACATAGGTATTAAAAAAAGTTATTGGAATATATTTTTGTGTCATCTGTGTTTATGATAATTATGTTGCTTTTTGTGTTTAGATCCTGGGCACCATTATTGATAATCTTTTGAGTTCAAAGAATGATGCAGGATGGAATGCTACCCAACCTGCTGGAGTAGAGGGAGATAACCTTCTGGTGGTAATGCATTTGTTTGCAGACGTAATATCACGTAGTCTTGTATATCATGTAATAGATGGACTTGTCAGTTATAAAGATGCTGTCATCACTATTTTTAAAGAAAATATAGGTTAGTTAATATTATTCTATAGGTTGTCAGACCTGTATTTCAACTTCCTCATAAATGAATTTTATAATATTATATGAATTTTTTTGTCATTTTTTTCACTTACATGTTGTAACATATTGTAGAATGATCAGATAATATCTGAAAACTAATTTAATGGCATATTAGTGTGTTCTTATGATAGTTAAGAATGAAAAAAAAATGTCAACAAGCATTTAAGGAAGTTCCTGCTCATCATTAAGCAATTTAAGATTTTCTGAACTAAAGCAAAGAAATGTCTTTAATGTTTATTTTTAATTATAGAGTTTAAAATAGAAACTTATTGGATAGAAGAGTTTTATGGATCATCCTTTCCGAGTCCAGAAGATCAGAAACGCTACAAATTAGATAAGAATAATGGTTTCTTGAGGATAAGACGTGGTGTTTTAATGTCACAGAATGCATCGGAACTCCCAGGTACACAACTTCATTGAAATTGCAACACGAAAAAAGAGTTTTATTATGAATTATATGTTTAAGAATGAAATTTGATGTCGCTTTAATATCACTCAGGTACACAACTTCATGAAAAGAATTTTTATTATGAATTACAGATGGAAAAATGACATTTGATGTCACTTTAATTTCTTAATCAGCCATTCCTAGAATTTTCAAATCTATTGATATAGTTATAATGTTTGTGGCATAAATTTTTGAATTAAAGATATATATGTTTAATTAAAGATATATATGTTTATTTAATTTATTTGTAACTTAGCTAAAATTTTTACAAGAAAAAATAGAACAAAACTGATGGTGAAATTAACTTGGGGATTTTTTTTAAAATTCTTTTTTGTTTATCAGTTTTTATTGGAGTGTCAAGTTTCCGGTACCGAAAACTCGCACAGAATGTACCAAATAAGGTTTGGAAAGGGTAGGTATATTATAGTCAGATTTAAATAAATGTGAATCAATCATTTTTATATACGCCCACATTGAAATGAGGTTCTATATTGCTGTCTTTCTGTACGTCTGTCCGGCACCCACAATTGCTTGTGGACTCTCTAGAGGCTATTACGTTAATATCTGATTGACTTCAAATTTATACACAATGTAGTTTTTAAGATCTTGAAACAAAGAACCCTGTTGATTTTCAACATTTTTGCTTAATAACTGCTAGAGTTATGGCCCTTGTATAGTGTTTACGGTTATGAGACGAAGGAAGAGGCCTATTTATTTTCAACAAGTTCTGATAATTACTGCTAGAATAATGGCCCTAGATCACTTTGTAAAGATTTTGTAGATGCTCTAGAGGTTAAAGTTAATTTTCAATTGACTTTAGATGTATACACAGGGTTAAGGTCACATTATAAACTGTCAATAATAATGATGTTTTTAAAATATGTATATTGTAGACGTAAAGAAGAAGATCTTGTTAATACACCTATAATGGCTGTATATTTACATATTGGAGATTTTGCTGTGAATAATTTATCCTCACCTATTTTAGTAGATCTACCTATATTAGATGTAAGTAACTAGGCATCATGAAATATTTATCTTGTTAAATTGTTTTATGGAGGAACCCAAATTAATAGTATTATGTCAAGGAAGAAAATCTTTTGTTTTTTTGTTGATCTACACTAAAGGAATATATTGCTAATTTCTTATTAGTTGCCAGTTCTATTTCATGTTTAATTTACACTTTTTTTAAACTTTGAGTATTATATTATAGTGGTAGAGAATTTTCAAAATTTTTAAATTATAAATTGAATATTGTAATGAGAGGTGGGAACATGTCTGCTTCTCAAAGGGAAGGACATTTATCAAGTAATGATGCATCATTTCACAAATAATAATATATTGAATTTCTCACAAATTGATAATTTAACATTTAATTAACAAAATCCTATGCTAGATAATGTTCTGATGTGGATTAATTTCAATTTAAAACGGACCTACCAGGCATGCTTATTGCCTAGAGAACATCGTAGATCAATGAAATTTCAATTTCTGATATTTTTATAAATTTCTAATGAAGGGAATTGAACAATTTTTGGACAGATATTCCTATTAGGGATCCATTTGTAACCATATTTTAGTTTGCAAGTGATTCCTACAGCGCTTAAAAGACGTATTAAGATTTTCCATTCTTTATAAATTAATTTCTATGATTCAGTCTGATTTTCTGATATACATATTGGTTTCTTCCAGACATTTAATATATCAAATCCTGAGTGTGTTCGAGTTGTTCACAAACAAAGGTAAAAATTCATTTATTTATTGATTAGAGAACTATCTTAGTTACCCTGCCTTGTACAGGTGAATGTCTTGTATAGTTTTGATTGTGAGTTAAGAATTTGGTTGAGAAAAAAGAATTTCCCTGAAGGTAATGGGCCAGTTGAATGTTTCTTCTCATAACACCCATAATAATGCAATAATTATTAATTTCCAATTTCATTTCTATAGCTACACCAAATACAAACTAAATGGCATCATTAAATTCCTTGTAAAAATGGTTTATATGAAGTAATGTTCAGTAAATGAGAACCATATCTCACAAAACAAAGAAACACAAACTCAAGAAAGTCCCAAGACACACTTATTCACCATTGGGATAAAGAACAGACAATGCAAGATATCAAAGAACTGTCAAATAAAGTGAATAGATCCTTACACTGACTTGGCATTCACTAATCTGTACAATCAGGGCTTGTTGATTTTGATGACAACAAAATATCTACATAAAATATCTCCTATTTGCCACTGAATATAAATATTGTATACTGGTTTATTATAGAACTAATGAATGGTATTGGTCCAAGTCAGGATGTAGATTATTATATTTTGATGGTAAATCTGGAACATGTGCTTGTCATATACCTGGTGTATTTTCTATAACAACAGATATGTATGATGTTAATGTAAGTACTATTAAAACACTAAATACTATTCTGTGAGATTATTATTATTATGCAGACGATTTGTACCCAATCTAATTAAAATACACACCGTTATTTCGTTTCGTTTTTTTTTTATACTTTCCATGGCCTTGACTACATGAAGATCTGACAAGTTATAGTGGGAGTTCCCGTCAGGGGTCATATGAGCTGATTTTGACCCTATGATGTCAGATATTGATTAATCAATCAGCAATGACGTTTCTAGTGGTTACCTTCAGTTCCGTGCATCAAAAGGCCAAGAAGTCACCGTAACAGACATTTTCTTTAACTAATCCCTCACATCATCCAGAAAATGTCAATGATAACAACTCTAAACAAGACAAGTAAAACGAAATTTGAACTATAAATAGGATCTGTGTTATAATCTGATTGATTTTTATACGCCCACATTGAAATGTGGTCGTATATTGTCGCCCGTCTGTCCGTCCGTCCGTCGATCCGGCGTTCACAATTGCTTGTGGACGCTCTAGAGGCTAAAGTTACTATCCGATTGACTTTAAATTTATACACAGTATTTAAGGTCATGAGACGAAGAAGCCTATTGATTTGCAACGATTTCTGATAATTACTGCCAGAGTTATGGCCCTTGATCTCTTCAAAAAATCTTGTGGTTGCTCTAGAGGCCAAAGTTAATATCCGATTGATTTTAAATTTATACACAGTGTTTACAGTCATGACACGAAGACGTCTATTGATTTTCAGCGATTTCCAATATTTACTGCCAGAGTTATAATCACTTAAAAAAATCATGTGGATGCTCCAGAGGCCAAAATTAAGATCCGATTGATTTTAAATTTACACACAGTGTTTAAGGTCATGAGACGAAGAATCCTATTGATTTTCAGCGATTTCAAATAATTACTGCTAGAGTTATCTCCCTTGATCACTTCAAAAAAATCTTGTGACACTATAGAGGCCAAACTTATCATCTGATTGACTTCAGATTGATACACAGAGTTTAAGGTGTTGAAAGGAACAAGTAATTTGATTTTCAATGAATTTTGATAACTGAGCAGCTAATTCCATGATATTATATGTTTCGTATACTAATTTTTAGCGTGGGGCAAAACATTATAAAAAGTTAAGAAATTCTAATGATTTTCTGATAATCACATATTGAGTTGTTACTCTTAATCAGAATTAAGTGTATTACAAATGTTTCATTAACGAAAAAAGTAAAAATATGCGGCAACCCTTGTTGACTGCCCAGACGATTTAGCTGCTGTGGGCGTATGTTTCGTTGCCTGGCAACCTATCTTTACCTCATTTGTAATCTTATCAAAAGTGATGGTGACTTTACTGGTATAAAACTACCATTAGATAGGATTGTTCATGGGGGCTTACCTCTTCTCTATCAATAAGAGAGCTAAATGACACTGATGATAGGTTTTCTTTATTATAAACTGCACATGAACCAACTTCAAACTCAAACCTTTAACAGCATCTAACATAGTTTTGAATCGCTGGTGGTAAAAATCTGACATGAGAGAGATCAACAAGTCCATGAAACATTTGGGAGACAAAGTAATGACGGGACTGCTGATTGATGTGGCATTTCGAAATATTCATAATCTGGATTACTCAAAACTATTTTGGTTGAAGTAATATGGAAATAAACCTGAAAATGATGATGGATTTCACAGAATGCCATAGTATTCAGATGTTGGAAGTGACAAGAGTACACTATATTGGTTATTAATCATTTGATAATAACTACATTATATTGTTAAATTTATGATATAAATCATGATTTTAATTTTAACACTTCAATACTATCTTACACCATGATATCAGTTGCAACAAGAGTAGACAATATTTTTAGAACACCTTATATCACTTTTCATTCCCATTTAAAAATCAGGCACACATCCCTTTATTTTGTTATTATTTGGTTTATTTATAGTGGGATAAAGGAGATAAAAGACCTCACCTGATGAATTTTGCTTCCTATATTGGCTGTGCTGTTTCTGCAACATTTTGCCTCATGACTTTTATTGTGCATGTTTATTTAAGGTAATCCCTTATTTTTTATACATTATGAAAATATGAAAATTTAGTTAAAAAACACTGAACTTATGTTCACTATCGGTATTCTTACAGCGCTATATGGATATGAGGAAATGAAATAATATACATGTATAAGAAACTGAAAAACGTAGTTACAGTTATTTTCACTGATGTGCTTAAGTTAATTTTGTAAACAGTAAGGAAATGAAGTTATGGAGTTAACTTTTCAAAAAGGATGAATTCAGATAAAGAGCTAACAGTCTTGTTATAATAGTTAAAAAATAGATAATGAGAAATTAATATATTGAAACTAGTTGTTGTAGCCATGATCAGGAAGAACCGAAGAAGTATGACTTCGAAACTGGAGGTGGGAGGTCCCCTCTAAAGATCACAATTTTGATCTGATTTGATGAAACTAAAAACACATGTTTATAACCCACAGATCTTGGTTCCTTTTGATATTAGCACATATCAGATCGTAGTTTCCTGAATTATGACCCTTGAATTTACAAAATTTGGAGGTCACAAATTTTATTTCATTTAAAATAAAATGTATGAATATATCACCCTTGGTTCCTTTTGATAATCATGCCTATTTGAATGTGAGCATATCTTGCATGACAACCGCTTGTTTTTGAGCTTGTTCTCTATCCATCTCTTGCAAAATGTGGGTGTATCTTGCATGGCAACCGCTGGTTATTTTAGTAATTTTATCCAAGTTTTATTTATTCAGTAAATATTTATTGAGCTGTATAATTTCACACAGGTCCACCTGTAAATATATATATTTAGTTTATTTATTTAGTTCTGTAATTTTTGTCCTGTTGTCCTGTTGGCCGTTACTTATTGTGGTGTCTTTTATTTCTTGTAGTCTTATACAAGTATTCTGATTAAAAAATTGAATGCCTTTTTCAATGAAATTAAATCACAATATGATGCTACATGATTACAAAAATGATTTCTCTCTTTAAAAAGCTCAATTTGTATGTATGCTTATGTAATTTAGAGACTATGATGACAGATTTCCTTAACAGGAACCTGGCAAATTCCTTCCTGCAAAAATTCCTTGATCTGCTCCGGGTTCTGTCTGTCTTATTTGCATATTTGTAATTTGTATTTATATTTTCAGTGTGTTTCTGTTTTGTTTTATTTTACTACTGAAACAACTCTTGAAAGTGTTTGTGATCCTCAATCCAAAGACCCTGGGATAGGTTTAGACCCTCGTCTCCAGCTATATTATAATTCTGAATGTTCTCTTAAATTCAGTAAACAGATATTCCAGACAATAACGAAATAATTTCTGATGTTTGGAAGATCAATTTATTCCGAATTTGAAAATAGAATGGGTGAATTTTGTAAGCATGGGTATAGGATGAAAGAACAATACAAACAAATGCAACATCTGAAAGCAGGCTTCATTATTGTTCTGATAGGCTTTGCGTAGAACTTTATATGTATGTCGATCTATTGATGAAATTCAAAATGGCTATTGGCACCAGACATCAGGACCTCTTGCATTGCAACTTATGTGACCTTTTTTCACATGAAAAGATGGCTGATGGATGTTAGCTTTGTTGTCAGTGAATAAATATTGATAATTAATTTTCTTTTCTTCAGAACATCGTCTGCTTCTGCTGCTTTGCACAAAAATCTCTCACTGTCTATCAGTTGCGGTCAGGTTATATTTATGTTTGGTATTGATAGATATGATCAACCAGTAAGTAAAATATATTAATCATTGTTTACAAGCAAACTGAAATGAAATGGATCCACCTTCTACCTTTCTGTACCCCAGGCTCGTAGCCAGCTCATAAAGTTTGGTGGGGCTACAGAATTTTTGGGAGAGGCTGAGGATGTGGCCGGCTAAGAATTCTCCTAAGAAATCATTAATATTTTGCAAAATATTGGGGTGGGTATGGGGGCTATGGTCTGGATAATTTGATTAATATCTGATTACTAAATTTGATGACATTACAAGCCTAAAGAAAGACCTGCAATAGGCTGATTTAACTCTGGTATAAAATATCCTTAAAATGACAACTAATTTCACGTAAATAACAAATTATCTATGAAATTTATTGCCTCCGCAGGCTGTGTGTCAAGTGTTTGCTGTTCTTCTGCACTTTTTTTTCCTGTCTAACTACGCCTGGTTGATGAATGAAGCATTCAATTTATATATTGTTATAACATATTCAGCACATAATCAGACAGATTTAAATGATTCCGGTTCCATGTTAAGATATCATATTTTAGGATGGGGTAAGCTTCCTTTTTAATCCACATAATTTGATTGCACATTTGTTTTTTTGTTCACATGCGTACTGTGTCATAAGGTCTGTCATTGAGTCATCTGGCATAGTTTTGATTTCCTGGTTGTATGTGACAAGGAGTAGGGTCACCTGTCCAACCTCATGGAGTTTCTCTGGGTCCTCTGGTTTCCTCCCACTGCTAAAATAATGCACAAGCAAATTATTGAAATAAAATTGTGTTAGTCCCGAAATGACTTAGCTTGTGTCGAGCAAAAGTTAAACCTCATTTTCTCTCTAAATTACACTGAGGCGTAGGTGTTGTGCACAAATCAGGGCATGCTCACTCTTTTGAGAACAGCTGATATCTCCCTATATGGATCAATTTAGAATGCAGGATGAAAGATAAAAGATGAAAATTGATTGAGTTTCATGGCCACTTCAGTGCATTCAATTGAAGTAGATGCTTTAATCAACTTTTTAATAGTATATTTATAATATTGCCTTCTAACTTGCACATGCTGGGTATGACCAGTTCTTACTGAAAGCAACCCATATCATGTTCCTTATTTAAAATATATCAGGTTCCTTATTTAAAATATGGCACAAAGTGTAAAAATATATTTTTAAAGCAATTTTCAGTTTCCATCATATATTACAGTTGCACAAAATTTGCTGGTTTTTTGTTAATATGGAGTCTGGATTTGTAAAAATAGCTAAATATCTTAACAGTTTTCAAAATTAAATGGATATGTTACATACCACTTTAAAAGGTTTTTCAATACAGAATTTAAATTTATGTATAGTTGTCTTTGAGTTTTTGACCATTTGTCTCATTAAGTATTGGTCGTATCTACTGGTAAATATATAATAGAAAGTAGATAAAGTACAATTTGATTTTTTTATAACTAGACATATTTTTATTTATATATAAAACAACATCTGTATTGACATGATAATTTATTTTTCATAGGAATTCATGAGTAATTAAAACATACAACTATTCAGATGATGAAACTGTATTGTTAATTTAGTGTGTACCTGTTTAAACTTAGCCAAAACCATAAATACACTTGCACATTGATATGTGTATTTGTGCTTCAAACGCTGTTATTGATATATTCTGTTGCTCATTTTTTATTTAAAGCCCCCAACATTCACAATCAATTTGTACTTGAAAACCATAAGAGAAAATTTTGTTGTGTTGTCCACATGCACTTTACTTCTCAAAATAAATTATACATACAAAATATATATCCCGTAGCTGAAATGAATAAAGTAGAATATTAATAAGACAAATTCTAATAAGATTTTCTAAAATCGAAAGCAATCTTTTCGAATCAATAATTAATCATTTAAAGTTTCATTCTTATGTACATTTATAAGGTGCATATGGTTTCGACATCAAATGGGAGAAGATTCATAATTTGTTATAAATTGTTCTTATCCCTTTGTAAAGAATATTTTTGCAATAAAATATGTTTTGGATCAAATGACTATATAAAGAAAAGACTCTTGAGATCAAGTGCAATTTAAAATTCGGACTTGTAGATAACATGAACGATTACCAAATGAACATAGTTATAAGCTTCTAATAAACCTTGAAATGTTGAAGGTCTGCGACTTCAGTTTGTGATGTGGAATTTTGTGACTGTTCTTGTATTGATTTCTTTCTGGAAACACCAGTCGGAAGCCCTCGACTCTACTTCTTTCAATAATCCAGTGAAAATATTGACATGGCTCTAAATTTACTAACCATACAAAGATGAACTCTACATTTTCTGTTGGAATAGACAGTCTCCATTTTCCCCAAGAAATAGGATGAGCTCATTGGTTATGTTGGGATTTAGTGCTGTAGTTGTATTTGTCACATGTCACAATGCAATTTGATATCACCATTGCATAAATATCTGGCATAACTCAATTCAAGGTAGATAATTCCCATATTAGTTAGGGAGTGTGAGATCTTTACAAATCACCTCGTTTTTCTTTTGTAAAAGTTGTCATAATTATGTTATACTTAATTTTCAGTTATTCCTGGAATTTTAGTTGGGGCATTTATAGGAACTAATTCTGATACCTATTACGCACCAGATATGTAAGTTACTTAAAATAAATTTAAATATTGAAATCTCTTTTTAAAGTAAGTGGAAAGAAAATTGCCTTCTATGAAAACACCTGCTTTATCCTTTCATAATGAGTTCCCATGTAAATACATGACTAAATCCCATATAAATACAAGACTAAATCGATCCAGAATTCCACCCAATTTGTGCAGAAATGTGGGATGTTAAACTATCAAATACATATAAATGTTTTCTATTTTAAAAAGGTGTTGGATTTCTTGGGCCCATTTTTGGTTATTTATTGGTCCTGCTGTTGGAATCATCGCTGTAAGTATAAATTAAAAAGAATAATCTGTTTTCTATCATTGATGAAGGATGTTCATTACCGGTACCTTATCATTTTGAATCTAATGGGGTTAGGGTTCAAGAGCGGGACAGAGAAGTGAATTTAGACCAGTGATCCATAAAGTTAAACATAAAAAGAGCTCAACACAGTTGTAGGCAATTTTCTATATGAGCATGGAATAAATGAAACTTTCCTTTTGTTATTCTTCCATACAATTTTAAATTTGTCACAAAAATATTTTCCTCTCCAGGTTTCAACACTTGTGTTGATTTTCACTGCTAAAGAACATAATGAAAATTCTTATACTAAAAGTGAAAAGACCAATAAAATCATCATGTGAGTATACCAGTAATTCTCTTTCAACTTACATTCTTCTTATTACATAAAACAACTCTGAGCCGAATGGACTTGTGAAAATGTGAAGAAATCCTATGGCTTTCCTGTGCTAGGTAATTGAAATCAAATGTTGACCTTTTATAAAATTTAAAGAAACTGAGTCTCTTTCTTTTCATTATAATCATGTGTACATGTAATGTAGCCTATATGTAAAGAAATATAGCCTGCAAGAGACAGGATATTGTTTATTGATAAGAGGCTTAATTTTGTATATTAATTCATTCATTGGTATATTTTTTTGTTCAGGATTCATATGAAGGGGTTGTGGACTCAAATAATTCTTGTCACAGTTTGCTGGGCTTTTGCCTTTATTTCAATCAAAATGGTGGATCAGATATTGAAATATATCTTTGCTCTATTTAACTGTTTACAGGTAAACATTATAGTCTAAATGATAAGATTAGTCTGAGACCAACATTTACTAAACGTAGATTGTAGTATATAGCTCTACAATTTATGATGGATGTCAATCTGATTAGAATAAAGATCTATATCTCGTTTTGTTTTTTATACTTTCGATGGCCAACACTACATGAAGATCTAACAGGTTGTCGTGATAGGTCACATCAGAGGTCATGTGATTAACCAATCAACATTGATGTTACTAGTGGATTACCCACAGTTCCATATAAAACATGCCTAAAGCTCGCCGTAACAGACCGTTTCATTGACTAACCCCTTGCACGATTCAGAGCATGTCAATGATAACAACTCTTTCAGATCCTAGTGCAGTAAAGACAACTAAAATGAAATTTTGAACTATAAAAACGAAATGAAATAGCATGTGTGTTTGGTTAGATGACATTTACTCTTTGTGGAATATCTAATACCACTTGACCATTTTGTTGTCTTTTTGGACATTTTTGCTCTGTATTTATTTAGACTCAAATGTTGTGTACTGGTATGAGATGGGCACTCGTTATGAACCACTTGATACATCAATAGTCCATTTATTCTCCTAGTTTGTACATCTTAGCTTTATAAAGCAGATTACTTGTAGCCAAAATTATTGAATTTATGCACTGTTTAAATTATATCTGAAAACATTTATTTGATCATATTTGACAAATGACTATGTAATAATTCAAAATCTAAAGTATAAGAGAGAATCGAAACCACACTTTGTCTAAATGACAGACCTTATGATAGAACATACACATGCTAACCATTTGGCCATCTCCGCACCCCCTAAACTATAAGACAACCTTCCATATTGGGTCAAATGCTCACAAGGAACAGTTGTGTCATGTTCAATTTTTGTATTGATATTTCAGGGAGCATTTTTCATGGTGTTTTATCTGTTGCTTCATGAAGAGGTAAGTCTACATTTTTAAGGCAGATCTTCAAATCAGAAAGACTCTCATCATTTTTATATGAACATCATAGGTTTACAATTCTGGAGCAGAAATAACCTTAATAACATATCTTAACTGATGATGTTCCGAGGATTGGTTGACTGAGCAATGACTGAGAGAAGAAACAAACATGAGACATGAGAAAATCTGTTATTTAACCAACCCAATTAAAATATAACCAAATATTGACTCATGGTGCAGCAAAGGCTGTTAAAAAACTGCACATAAATTTGATGGTGATGGATGATGATGTATCAATAAATATTGACTATGTTTAATCTTACAGATTAGAGAGGTGTTTAAAAGTCAAAAGAAAAAGCAGACATTAGTGCTACAAGGCTATGATTTTCCTGATGAACATTCCTTGGATTCCAGTGTTTCCAGTTGTCTCCTTGATAAGGTACCATTAAGACATCATTGTATAATTTTAACGGAGTAAATTAATCATTCTGGGGATCTCAATTTGATAATTTTTTAAAATTAAATAAAAGGGCACAATATCCTTGTTATGCTTCACTTGGTCTCCATTCAGCAACAGATTCTACAAAAATAAACGATGACTGGCGGATATAAAAGTTTTCCCCAATAGTCATTATTTTTTGAGACCTCTAGTTGTTTATTAATTTAATTAAATTTTGGTATTTCTGCTTTTAGGACAAAGATTCCAGAAAAAAGTCGCATTATTTACGATCTCTTAAAAAGAGAACAAACAACGAAGACGATAAAGGGTCAGACTGTGAAATGATAACTTCCGTCTAAAAAGTCAATTCATATATATTGAAAATATATTATTGGTGTAATTAGTTTGCCAGCCTGTTTAGAAATATTTTTACAGACGCTAATCTGTGTGTAATTTATGAATGTATTAGATAATTGTGTTTGTTGAAAGTAGATTAGTTTGAATATCTGTGATTTAATCTATTTATTATAAGACATTTTGATGTAAATAAATAGTTACTTATTGGAGAAGAATTATTTGTACTTAATGATTGATTTTGTGAGATTTTCCAATTGCCTAACTAGAGATCAAACTTTGTGAGATTTCCTATTCTCATTTGCCTAACTTGAGAAACATTGTAATAAGCAGTAATTGTATATTCCAGTTCAATTACTAAATGCCATTGGAAGAATTTAACTTTAGATAGAGTTCTGTGAGATTTCCCCATTCCCATTTGCCTAATTTGAGACATAATTACAGCACAACACAGACAAATAGTGTTCTCTTATCAATATCATAGAGAAAGAGAGAGAGAAATGGGGTTTAATGTCCACTTGACACAAACTAGGTCAATTCGGGACTAACACATGGTTCAATTTCATTTCAATAATTCACTTGTGCGTAGGGATCTTAAGCAGTGGGAGGAAAGTACCCAGAAAACCCACGAGGTTGGACAGGCGGGCGACCCTACCCTTTGTCACCTACAACCGAGGAATTGAAATTTCGCCAATTGACTCAATGACAGACTGTATGATACAGCACGCTGGTGCTAACCATTTGGCCATCCAACCCCCCAAGCAATATCATAGAACACAAGCTAAACTATGTTATGTGCTATTAACTTGCTGTCATGAGATGTGATAGTACTTTATACTTAAAAGGCACTAAAACTCAAGTTAAAATCAAGTCCTGAATTTGGTTGATCTGATGTGTTATTGCGATTATTGATGTGGTAATATGTAATCGATTAAATTTGTGTTTTGAAAGATTAGGCAGAGTCGACTTGTTTACTAATTTAAGTTTAAATTTTGGCTGATCTAACCCTTGGGTAGAAAAATTCTTTACCTGTTCCAACCCCTTATGCTACTGACAGATCAAATTTGACTGAAATCCTGTTGGTTGTAATGAAAATAGTTTGCCCAGGATGGAAAGACAGACAGATGTGACACTATAACCCCATGTCCCATGGACTTTATAAATGGTATTTACACAATACTTTATTACTTCAGTCAATATAGAACTTAAAGCCCCAATAACACTCTTGATGTAACTGATTAATATGTCCCAATCTTCATTCTGGTCAACAAATCGTATTATTTTAGAATATTCAAATTGAATGATGATATAAATTTCATCTTAACACACCTATTTTAAAAAATTGGAAAAATTCAACCAATTGATTTGAAAAGTCTAACGTAAACCTTTTCAAATGTGACTTGGATTTTAAAATATTTTCGAACCCTCTGGACAAGTAAAATAGGTTGTAATGGATAATTTACACAACAGGTAGGACACTTAAACATCTAGTACTTAGAATAAGGGTATTATTTATTTTCTGGAGCTACCAAGCCAGCAAGAATGTTATTGTCCCTTTAAGCAGCTCACACACTGCACAAACTTTTTTATCAATAACATTGACGTCAAATGTCAATTGAATGTATTGATGGAGCGGTTCTAGATATTTATTTTTTGCCCAAACCATCACCAAGGCTAACACAAAGCCAATGTAGTTGGTCCATCAATTGTGACAGTTGGGCTCAAATTAAATATTGCATAATATAGGCTGAGAATGTAGGACAAATGTCTAACTGTTAATAATATTGACGAAAAAGTTTGTGTGTGTATAGGCCACTTAACAAGTTTCAATCAGATCAAATTGGCTATTTTTTTTAAATTTATTTGTTGTTTTCTCTTTTTTTTTTTAATATTTTACCACTTGGTTGTACTCTACAACTTGTGCAGTGTAAAATATCAGAACCATATCCGCCTAACAAACCAAATATAGACTGGAAAGCTTATTTTGTTGAGTGTTTGCATTTTTCGCTCAAATATGAATTTCTCACGACTTAAAGGAGCTAAATCGCAAACATTTGGGACCTAGAAATTGACACAAGTGGATCGCAACGCATATAATACTGTAATATGAATGTATAAACTGATTTACATTCAATGGTTTCCGTTTTTACTCTAATTTCAAATCACCAACGCTACATAATGTCCTGGTTTGAATTCAACAAAACATACCTATTATTTAAATTCCAGGGACAACAAAATGGCAGTAATTATCGGAAATCGTTAAAATAGGATTTTTCGTCGTGTGTCTTTAATCCTTGTGCGGCGTATACAAGGGGTATTTTTGGACCCCACGACCATATCCTTAACGTTTGTGAGAAATTGGTTCATAATTTCTAGCGAGAATTTTATACATTGTCAGCTACTTAATGTCTAGTATGATGCTGTAAACAGAATGGATGTGAGGCAGTGGCAACATTCATCATTTGACAAGAAACTTTGAGTATTACGTTGTCGGTCACCAGGGGTCTTGTGGACCCCCCCCCCCTACCCTTTACTTTTAGGTGTCTAATCTGTTCTGCAATCAGTGCTAGCTTTGTATTAGGAATCATTCTTACTGATGATATTGTTTTGGTTATTCTAGTAATCTAGATCTGAGAGCAAATCAAGGTACACTACCAACCCCATCAAAAGACTATTCTGCATGGAACATGATAATTACTCTATTTTTAGATTTGTATGGTTTCAAAAAAATCTTATAATTCCTATCGTCACTGATAATACCTGAAATATTTTGATCTAGCCTGATTGATTATTGTTCAGTCTTGATATGAAGCTGTAGTTTGATCATATTTGAATGAAATTATTCATCCAAAAACCTTTTTATGTCTGGGGTCTGAGGTTACCCCTTGTTACCGACAACGTTTTTCGTGCGACGTGTACGCATCGTTTATAATTTAAAGTCAATCGAATAATAACTTGCGTCCACAAGATATGTCAAAGTGATCAAGGGCCATATCTCTGGCAGTAATAAGCTTCTTTGTCTCATGACCTTAAACACTGTATAAATTTAAAGTCAATTGGATATTAACTGCAGTCTCTAGACTCTAGAGCAATTGTTGATGCTGGACGGACCGACGGCAATATACGACCACATTTCAATGTGGGTCTATAAAAATAGAAAAGCTGGGCTTAGCTTTGAACAACCAGTACTGTGGTTACAATGAATGCATACATCTTGTCAAACCTTCAAAGGATAATATCTTCGCTTGCAGTAGAGTAATTTGAATGAAATTTTTAATATATTCATTTTGCATAATCTTTTTTTAAACTATTATAGCAAGAATGGCTAGCTCTTTATCCAAATGTTCATAATGTATCTTTAATCAGTTCAGTAATAATTGATCTGGCAGGTGGTACCTGGTATACAAATTCAACTCTTAGAATATAGTTTGCGCGGATTCCTATATCGTGCAAACCACGCTCAGTTATTTTAAATCCGTAATATTCCAGACTAAAAGGCAAATATAGACTTTCAGACCATACCCAAAGTCCTACCGAAATGCACTTTGATCAAAACGTAACTAAAATTGATCAATCTTTGACTTCTAGAGTTCACTTTGTTCTTAAATTTAAACTCCAACCCTATTTACTTATTTTAATTAAATCCTTATATGGCATTTAGTAACTGAACATATGATAAATAACACAAATTTATATGGAAGAACGACAAGAGGAACTTGTTGAAACGTAGTGTGAAATAAACTCAGTGATTGTTTTCCATATAAATTTGTGTTATTTATTATTTTAATTAAACAGCATTTTTGACTAATAAAAAAATAACTAGATTTTGTGTATTTAATAAAAAATCAATATTTTTATAGACAGAACATGTTTAAGTTTACATATATATTTACATACAATACATTTGAACAAATAATAATATAAATTTTGTGTAACAGATAAATTAAAAATATGACAATTAATAATATTTACATGTTTACATGTATAGTGTATATATTCTAAAATTGGTATTGACTTTATGACTTGATAGGTAATGGATGTGCTTCTGTATTAAAAACCCATTTATGTAGAGGTATGACCGAATCATCAGAAAAAATTAAATAAAGATACTTTAATGTCTCTGCTAAAAAGAAACTTTGTTGAACATCATCTTTATTTGGATTTAATTGATAAACATCTCGTATTCCAGTATAACCACCTTCTACTCTACACCACTTCTCTAAAGCCTGCAATAATAATTTGTATGCATGCTAAAAATAGGCTTACACACAGTTAGTCAAACAACGATTAACTTTCTCTTTCATATAACCCTGGGTTTATTCATGGGGTATTTACATATTCAAATTATCTGCCCTTGATCGTAACTTGATTCTACGAACCAATCATTTTACTAAACCAGTATTAACCTCATTGCTAACGTTCACAACAACATGGCGGCTTGTATGTTGTAACAAGATGGGAGTTACTTCCCTACGCCAACTTCCTTTGTTTTTTTTAATGATTTTTTTTGATTGGTCGATAAAAATAGAAATTATCAGGGGTAGATAATTTGAAGACATGTCTCCCCTTTGTTAGTGGAGTGAAACCGAATGAGACCATTGAGGATACCGAGGATGTCATATAACCTGTTTTCATTAGCCCTGTTGGTGTAGAACAGTTAAATCTACTTTCATTTCATTACTCTTTTGTAATTGCTGTCCACATTTTAATATATGTTTTGAATACCATTTAGATGTTGAAATCAGACTAAAATTACAGGTCAAACATTATACATTTGAAAATGTGAGAGAGAAATGGGGTTTAACGTCCACTTGACACAAACTAGGTCATTTCGGGAGTAACATGGATTTAATTTTATTTCTTTAGCAGTGGGAGGAAACCAGAGTGCCCGGAGGAAACCCACAAGGTTGAGAAGGCACCCCTATATCCATGCCACATAAGCTCACAACAGGGACCGAAACCACAGCCGCAAGCCAGAGGTGACCGGCCAGCTAGAGGCCGAAGCGCGGCACTCTGGACCACTAGGCTATCCCAAACCCCCACATTTGAAAATGTACATACAAATCACTTCTTTAAAACGTATTTTAATGTTTATAAAAACCATTAAAGATAGGTTGCCAGGCAACGAAACATACGCCCACAGCAGCTAAATCGTCCGGGCAGTCAACAAGGGTTGTCGCATATTTTTACTAATTTCGGAAAAGAAACATTTGTAATACACTAAAAACTGATTAAGAGTAACAACTCATTATGTAATTATCAGAAAATCATTAGAATTTGATTGCTTTTTATAAAGTTTTACCCCACGCTAACAATTAGTATATACATGAAACATTTAATATCATGGATTTAGCTGTTCAGTTATCTAAATTCATTGAAAATCAAAATACTTGTTCCTTTCAACACCTTAAACTCTATGTATCAATCTGAAGTCAATCGGATAGTAACTTTGGCCTCTATAGCGTCACAAGAATTTTTGAAGTTATCAAGGGAGATAACTCTGGCAGTAATTATTTGAAGTCGCTGAAAATCAATAGGCTTCTTCGTCTCATGACCTTAAACACTGTGTATAAATCTAAAGTCAATCGGATATTAACTTTGGCCTCCAGAGCGTCCACAAGATTTTTTGAGGTGATCAAGGGCCATAACTCTGGCACTAACTATCGGAAATCGCTGAATATTAATAGGCGTCTTTGTCCTTTGTCTTATGACCTTAAACACTGTGTATAAATTTAAAGTCAATCGGATATTAACTTTGGCCTCTAGAGCGTCCACAAGATTTTTTGAAGTGATCAAGGGCCATAACTCTGGCACTAATTATCGGAAATCGCTGAAAATCAATAGGCTTCTTCGTCTTATGACCTTAAACACTGTGTATAAATTTAAAGTCAATCGGATATTAACTTTGACCTTTAGAGCGTCCACAAGATTTTTTGAGGTGATCAAGGGCCATAACTCTGGCACTAATTATCGGAAATCGCTGAAAATCAATAGGCTTCTTCGTCTTATGACCTTAAACACTGTGTATAAATTTGAAGTCAATCGGATATTAACTTTGGCCTCTAGAGCGTCCACAAGATTTTTTGAAGTGATCAAGGGCCATAACTCTGGCACTAATTATCGGAAATCGCTGAAAAACAATAGGCTTCTTCGTCTCATGACCTTAAACACTGTGTATAAATTTAAAGTCAATCGGATATTAACTTTAGCCTGTAGAGCGTCCACAAGCAATTGTGGACGCCGGACCGACGGACGGACGGACGGACGGACGGACCGACGGACCGACGGACGGACGGGGGCGACGACAATATACGACCACATTTCAATGTGGGCGTATAAAAAATTACAGGACAGGACATTTCTCAGAATCTAAAACATCAGTTGTTCTTACATGTATCTTCTTGCTATTCTCACTAATAAATGGGCAACCGAAATAATAAAATTTTGTAATGTTCTTATTTAAAGCCCCAATAACACTCTTGTTGTAACTGAAAAATATGTCCCAATCTTCATTCTGGTCAACAAATCGTATTATTTTAGAATATTCCAATTAAATGATGATATAAATTTCATCTTAACACACCTAATTTAAAAAATTGGAAAAAATCAACCAATTGATTTGAAAAGTCTAACGTAAACCTTTTCAAATGTGACTTGGATTTTAAAATATTTTCGAACCCTCTGGACAAATAAAATAGGTTGTAATGGATAATTTACACAACAGGTAGGACATTTAAACATCTAGTACTTAGAATAAGGGTATTATTTATTTTCTGGAGCTACCAAGCCAGCAAGAATGTTATTGTCCCTTTAAGAAATACTTAACGTACAAAAATCATTTAATGTTTAAGTGTTTAATTCAAATGAAGCAGCTGTCACCTGTGAAATCATTTGAAAATTTAAAGTTGAATTGGCAGAATTCTTTCTGAAATACACATCTACAGAATTAATGGTACAGTACCTGTACGGCTTCCCAAGCCCAGTCTCGGTATTTTTGCTCTTTGGTTAAACGCCACATATAGAAATATGTTTCTATTACTTCTGGTCGTAAGATATAATACTTTTCATTTTGTCTCGTTGCTTTGGCTTGTGTTGAATCATCAAAACGAAATGCTTCAGGTCCTAATTTCGTTGCTAAAAGGAAAAATAAAAAGAATATTGAAATAATATAAAAGTAACTGTGATCAAAGTATGGGTTCCATGTTGAGATCAAGGGCTATGGAAAATGACCGAAACTAGCCCCATCGGTCATTTTGCATGCTGGAAAACTATCAGGTAGCTACGATCGACCTCTGTTATGCAACTATAAAGTTTTACCGCCTGTACAGAATTATGTACATATATTGAAGCCACTTGTAATCTCATGAATGGTGTTGTGACATAAAATCTAACTCCTGGTACCCTCTAAATAATGGCTCTAATTAATATTGTTATGTAATGATTTAAAAAAATCCATGCAATTTGTTTATTATCACAACCTTCCTTAGAAAAAACCCTAACGTTTAGCTTTTAACCATTTCAATATATATTCATGTCCGACATTGTCAGTCTGTACTGGTCTAAGTACAGAATGACTTTTTTTGCCTGGATTAATGACATCCCTCGAACTGGGGATTATATTCTAACTTTTCTTTTATCATACTATTAAATGTATGCAATGCACATAAAATAAATCTTCTATTGGTATTAGTGCTGATATCAATGCATCGATTCGGCCGACGCCGATGCGATTCTCGGCCTTCTTTCGTAGTATCGATACATCGGCAGAAATACCAATAATTACCTTTAAGCGTCCAATAGAATAAATAACACATTTTCCATACGTTTTTTTTTTTATTGAAAATAAAACAACATTGTAACGGAATAATTCATTGAATCCTGCACGTAGACTATTAGGCTAGCCCAGCTTCACCTGTTTACGTTACGCTTCTGTTATGTTTGTCTCGATTTCCCAGTGACTACTAGAACCATTGACGTCATCAATGACTAGAACTGTCTTTGTTTGTTACTTCCGCTATCATGCCCTTCGACCCCGAGGTCAAATTCACTACATCTGTCCATGGCCCAGCGAACTTAGTAGAACTATGTCAGGAGGATAATATTTCCCGGCCCGTTTTTAATGCTAGTGTTAAAACGATTTAGTCTTATTTTTTGTAATGGGCTATAAAGAATGTATTTCATAAATCCCTATAATGTATAGACAGGCTTTGGTACGACCTGTAAACCGCCTCTTGGTACTTGAAACTTGTTTGTTATCGCCTTACAGTTACGCACACCCTCACGTCGACAGTCACGACAATGGCTAACGAGTGTCAATTGAATCGAACGATATTTGAAGAATATTGTCGAAATAAATTATTCAAATAATCAACATTTCTATAATAATGATAATGTTGAGGAAATCTATGTTTCTATCATAAATACTAATGTTATTTCAGAAATTTTTGAAAAACAAAATGGCGGCAAAAAATTCCTGATGCATCGATGCGAGTATCGATGTTTGCGTCCGATGCATCGCTGCATAAAATTTTACTTGATATCAGCAGTAATTGGTATATTAATGCCATTATATATGCAATTATTTGGGTATATTTTTGACTGACCTGATCTGTCATATGATTCATGACAAGTTCTGGCTATTTCAGCACCAAGATGTAAATATTTAGTAGGATTTGAGGAACCATTAGCTCCCAAAGCCACCATTCCACCTAGATAAAAAAAACCCAATTATAATATCTTATTTGAACTGTGTAGTTTATGAACTATATCTAATTAAACTAAAATATACGGGAATACAATATTGTAAAGCTTTCATTTTATATATACAATTTGAACATTTACACATATACAGTCACATTACAGACATATAGTAATTGTACAAAGATTATAAATCTACCTGAAAAGCAGGCAAGATGGTCCATTTTATGTTCTAATCTTCCTGATTTATACTCCGCAAAATATGTCAGACCATCTTTTGAAGTTTGTAACATTTTATCCTCCATAGCCTGAAAAAAAAAAGAAAAGTTTTTTCTATAATAATTCAAATAAAAAACCTTCAAGTTAAAACTATGCAACAGTTTTTGCAGTGTTTTTTTTTTATATCAGAATAGCGAGCCATGGTGACCTACTGCACCTCATCACTGCAGAAACAAAGGTTGATGTTACCTAACTTTAATCATATTGTAAAGATATTTATTTATAGTAGTATATTTATAACAACCAGTCATCAGTAATAACTTTACCTTTATGGCTCCATCATACATAGTTCTAGCATCTTTATCTGTTTTTCCCGATAATAACCATGTTTTTAATAGATATTCATAGAAACTATCTCCTAGAGCACCCATAGATACATGAGCTGTAATGATAAAATATTCTGCATTACAATTTCATTACACTTACCGTAATAACATTTCTCTACACTGCGATGTCAATCAAACTAATATACTGTACAGCCGTTTATTTTTAAACCAGTTCAAAATCGCCGGGTTTTTAAGACAGCCTTGTGTTGCGGTCACACATACTGTAAACCAAACCTGTTTAACTATTCTGATCTCTTTGACCGGAGGTTAGAGTTATCTACGCATGGGCAGCTTCACCATCTTTATTCGGTACTCGTATGCTTTCGATAACATTGGCACTGTCTGACCCCGATATTTTCACAGGAATGCAACTTACTGCATATTGCCCATGCTCAAAGCAAGCTGGAGCCAGGGTTTTTAAGCCAACTTCAGACTGCCAAGAAGAACCATTTTACAATAAAAAGCTTTCTCGAAGACAGGACGCGAGCTGGGGTTTTTAAACTGGTTTATTTGCCCCGCATTTGCATTCAGACGACAAAGTTAGTTAAACTGGTTTAACGATCCCCAAGGTTTTTAAATCAGATTAACTTAAGCCTCTACTTTTTCTAATCAGAATCTTTCCTTCACATAAAGTCATACCTGTGTGTAGGGACAATGCATAGTTACTTGGATAGTGCAAAAAAACCCAGTGAGGTCCTGTGTACAACTTGGATGTGCACCTTCAAAAAATACTTGATGGTTGGAGTTCTAAATAAGAATAAGAGTATGCCGCTGTCCTGGCAAAATTATCCTCATAGCTATTGTATTGTTTATGTCTGCCTTCATTAGCCCAGTGAGTGCAGGATAGTACAGCAATCAACACATTTCATTTCACTTTTTTCACCTGTGTGGGAAATCTGTCACCACTTATAAATATTTATAAACGTTGCTAGGGTTGTGTACGTATTGTCTTCTCAAACTGACTGCATTACAGTTTGTGCTGTGAGATTTATTGCAACATAATGCAAAATCCACATTCAAGAGATTTAGCTTAGCGAGAATATGAATGCCTGGCTATAATATAGACCTTTGTGACTTGGTTATATGTTAAAATATCTGTTTTATTGTAGGCATTTAATCCATTTCTTACGTTTGTCTATCATGATCTACTATATTACTAGAAAATACTTACTTTGACACCATTTACCAGTTCTAGGATTCAAATAATTTGGGTATAAACCTTGTGGTTTTTCAATGTTTTGTAAAAAGTTACGAATTTTCATCACCTGTAACATAACAAGTAAAGAAATTCATTTTAAAGGTAGGTTGCCAGGCAACAAATCATATGCCCACACTAGCTTAGTCATGTGATCAGTACACATAGGTTGTAACATATGTATACTTTTGTAGGTAAAAGGGGGAATTACAAGACAGTAAATACTAATCAAAAGTAATAACTCATATAGTCATTATCAGAAGTATCTTCAAAAGCAATTATCAGCTTCTTTTAATGGATGATATGGGACAACAAAAATGCACAACAATGTTTTAATGTGGATGTTTAAATACCTACAAGTTCAATGGGAAGTTCAAAAAAATATCAGAAGTTCAGCAGATTATGAAAACAGAACAAAAGCATGTAAAAAAAAAAAAAAAAATACCAAAATATAATTATGGCTTATGTTTGATCAAATTTAGTTTATTTTGTTTGGAACTAAGCCAAGGTTTTGTAGTTATCACAGACAATTTAAGCTATATAAACATGGAAATTAATATTATTTACAAGAGAAGCTGGCATCAAAATGATTTTAAGTGCAATTCATGCCCTGTAAACAACTGATCAGATTGCAGATCAATCAGCCATGATTGGTTTTTATACATACCTTATCCATATAAATTTTATCACCAGTTATTTGAGATAAATATGAATATTCTAAATGTAATGAACCAAATTCTGATAATATAGAACATCCACCAGATGCCCAACCCCAATTACGACTACTACCACTGCAATAAATAAATAGGTATGATAAGTGCAAGCATATATACAGTCATATTTAAAGATGTATTATGTAAGCGCCTATACTATTACTAGAGATATAAATTTAGACAAGCCCATAATATAGTCTCTAGACCATTGAGTGGATTAGACAATGTCACTGATCTTTGTTCAATGTCAATATTGACATCATTCAACAGAAACTGCAGAATAAATGACTGTATCGTGACAATGGTATCGGTACTTGACAATCCTGACTATTTAGGCTATTTACTTAGAATAAAATAATTGGTCTGAACTGTTAATATATTCATTTCTAATTATCTATCTTTAAACTATAACAATAAGTGCAGCCACCTCGTTCTCTTAATCTTACTTAATACATCTTTATTATACAGAACTGTGAGTAAAAGATACGGAAATAGCGTTAAAACTTTGGGCAAATTTTTCATGTGGTTTATAGAGAGAGAGAAAAATGGAGTTTAACTCGACACAAACTAGATCATTTCGGGACTAACATTGTAACATATGGTTCAATTTATTTCAATAACTCGCTTCCGCTTAAGGGTCTTTAGCAGTGGAAGGAAACCTTAGGACCTGGAGAAACCCCACCGAGGTTGGACAGACGACCCTTCTCCTTGTCACATACAACTGGGGAATTGAAACCTGGCCAGCTGACAGACTTTATGATACAGTGCGCACACACTTACCATTCAGCCATCTATACCCCCCACCCCACCTCTACAGAAGATTTGAGTATTGGACCATCATCTTTGTCAGGTAAATGATCAATAATCCAATTATCCTCACAGCATTTTGAATGAAAACTGTTTTTTTTTTCTCTACAGTTTATGACAAAAAAAAATAAAACATATGAAATGGTCACATATGTGCAACCTGATATGTATTTAGAATCATTGAACAACTTTTTTGTTTCAAATTTTGTTGACTTGAAATTCTAACCATTGCTATTCAACAGCTATTAAATTTATGACGATAAATATATTACTCTCTTTGTAGGTTATATTTCACTTGATCGATAGAAGTTTATTCAACTTTAAAACCAAAAATTCTCAAACAACGATCTTATCAATATTGTCCTTGGAAGTTAGATATGAATGAACATGCTTGGTCGCTTTTTAAAAATAGAACTATCAAGGCAGGACTATCAAGGGAAATCTCTAGGCTTTTTCCATAATATTCAAACAATAGTATTAAATAAATTTAGACAATAGCTTTAGAAATTATTGTGTGTACAATTCTTCATAGTTAACAAGGGACATGATAATATTATAATGCCAAAACAGTGACATAAATCAAAAAAAATTATGCAAATTTAATAGTATTAACTTTAAAGATTTTGTTTGCAGAGGGCCTAACAATCAGAAATTCAACAGAAAATGAGAATCAATATTACTTCCCAATGTTATCAAAAGGCATTACCAAAACGAATTAAAATAAATGGACTTATTTGTTTTGGTTATAAAAAGAATGTGATGAATTAACTCCCTACTAAAAGTACAATAAAACGGGTGACTGAATCTCTGATATGGAAGGGGCGTATCCAGGTTCCCCCCCCCCCAGCTCAGCTACATAAACAAAATAATGCCTTGCATCAATGAAATTACATCACAAAGTAATCCTACATCAGTATAGAAATGATTTCTCTGATTAATAAGCTCAATTTGTATGTATGCCTACGTAATTTAGAGACGATGATGGCAGATTTTGATGACAGAAACCTGGCAAACCCCCTCCTGCAAAAATTCCTGGATCCGTCCCTGTATGGTGATGTCAAGAATGGATTCAAGTGATGCCGTTGGGACAGGAAGGAAGCAGTCTTCTGCAAGTAATTCATCGGTAGTAATCCCTAGTTATTACCTGTGCACACTATAAATAATGTATACAAAATTAACAGTGGATGAAAGACATTGAAAGACTGGCAGGTGAATGGATGAGTGGAACAACTTATAACAGATGTATTACACTATATACATGTAGGCATATATATAGAAAGTACTTTATTAAGAATATATAAGATAGATTGCCAAGCAATAAATCATATACCCACAATATAAGTCAATCAGATGACAACTTTAGCCTTTAGAAATGAACTGAAATAGAGTTTAATGTTCTACTGTTCTGGGGCCTATTTCACAAAATTTTGACTAAGATAAGATCCCAATTTTAGTAATTTGATTGGATAATATTAGATTGATTTTAGTGCTTAGCCAATCAAAATTGAAGTATCTACTAAAATTGGATTTGATTGGATAATATTAGATTGATTTTAGTGCTTAGCCAATCAAAATTGAAGTATCTACTAAAATTGGATTTTATCTTAAGTTAAAATTTCGTGAAACAGGGCCCCGCTCTGAATGAGCTAATGAAGAAGAACATACTCTATACAGAGAGAGAGAGAGAGAGAGAGAGAGAGAGAGAGAGAGAGAGAGAGAGAGAGAGAGAGAGAGAGAGAGAGAGAGAGAGAGAGAGAGAGAGAGAGAGAGAGAGAGAGATGGGTTAAATCTCCACAAACTAGGTCATTTCGGGACTAACATGGTTTTAATTTTATTTCAATAATTCACTTGCGCGTCGGTGTCTTTAGCAGTCAGAGGAAACCTGAAGATATGGAGAAAACCCATGTGGTTGGATAGGGGACCCTACTTCTTGTCACATACAACCTGGGAATCGGAACTGCACCAGTTGACTCAATGAGAGACCGTATGATACAGCACGCACGTGCTAACCATTCAGCCATCCACCCCCACCCCCACCATACAATGTGCTATGAGAGATATTTTGCCAGGACATTTCCATCCAAATGACTAGAAATTTGCCTTTAGAGTATCCACTAGAAAACAGGGCTGTGGCCATTGCATTGGAAATGTAATTAATAACATTACCATTACTTTTTAAATGTAATCATTACAATTACTTTCTCATTTTTAGCAATGTAATTTAAATTACCATTACCCATTACATTGAAAGTAATGAATTACCATTATCCATTACTTTACTCCCCCCTCCCATCCCCCAATGCACAGAATAACGAATTTACTCATTTGAAATATACACTACATTTCAATAATAGTGTAAAAATCAATTTTACATATGTAACTTTGTGTAAAGTTAATAATATTTTTGTCTTGTGTCATAATTTGTCAGCAATAAAATAAGTAATTGCTTCTATCACTATGGTATAGAAATCCATACAATATTAGCACAGCAATGTTTTATACTGATTATATTCACGGATAAATTGTCAATATTTTATATGAGCTTGTCAACGCATAAAGCTCAATAATTCTATAATCATGTTACCTACAAATCAATAACTGAATAATGAAAAACTGCTACTTAAATAAGTGAAAAGTAGAGTATTACTATCAGTATATACACCATATACTCCAATCCAAAACAAGATGTCAAAGTAAGGGAAAGAGAGAGCAAAAGAGAGGGTGTGCGCGGGAGAGAGAGAGAGAGAGAGAGAGAGAGAGAGAGAAAGAGATGTGTTTTAACATCCACTCCATAAAAATGTCATTTTGGGACAATTGTATTTCAATAATTTGCTTATACATAGGGATCTTTAGCAGTAGGAGGAAACCATAGGACTCACAGAAAACCAAGCAGGTTGGTCAGGCGACCGTACTTCTTGCCATGTACAAGAAAGGAATTGAAACCACACTATTCAAGTCAATGACAGATCGAAGGACCTTAAGTGCATGCATTAGACATTTGGCCACCGAACCAAATCAGAAATTAAATGGGGTCACATTAATTGCAAACCCATTTCCAACTCTACTGTGCAAACAGTACATTAAATTTCAATAATAATAATACATCTCACAGTTTCATCTAAAACATTTTCGGAAAACCTAATTTTTATTGATTTTAAGTCAATACAGGGGTATAATTCACGAAACAGTAACTTTATCAATATACACTTGATTCAACCTAAAATAATCAAGGGCATTTTCATTCATTTTAAGTCAACAGAGGTCTATAATCCAGTTCAAAGATAAATAGAATCCAATGAAATCAATCTGTAGCTCTGTATACAGTGGAGCATCAAATTTCACTCAAAGTTTCATTAAAAAAGAAACACCTGGAAAGCAAATATGTCAGATGGAGAGAAAGACAATTGTCCTATCCTGTTTCACCAGTAGTCAACTAATAAAGTAACCAGTACTAATGAATTAGTTAAATATAAAGGTTTACTTACGTTTTTACATTCACCATACTTTGTGGTATACCTGTAGGTGTGTTAAAGGCTGGCATTAGTTTATCTGCTATCATTTTAGCTTTATTTTTAAACATCTGAAAAATTAACGGACAGTAGACTTAAGGTTTATTTGTATTGTTTATTCAAACGGTTTATTCAATTTTTTATATACTATAACTAACTGAGATTGGTACATGTATATATATGTTGTAGTTATGGCATCATACTCTATCAACATCATATATTCAAATTCAGGTCTTAAATATAATTACCGGTAAAGTTTAGGATTGATTCTCGATGATTAAATCATGCTCTTCCCAGTAGGATTTTAAGCGTAAAGTTTCAGGGTTGATGACAACTTATACCATTGTGGACCAAAACAGAACATCAACATTCAGCATTCAACATTCAGCAAACTAATACTACAGACAGATCAATAGTCTAACAATCCTGATGAACAGTTTGATAATCCAGATGAACAGTTTGATAATCCAGATGAACAGTTTGACAATCCAGATGAAAAGTCTGACAAACAAGAAAATAGTCTGACAATCCAGATGAAAAGTCTGATAATCCAGATAAATAGTTTGACAATCCAGATGAAAAGTCTGACAAACAAGAAAATAGTCTGATAATCCAGATAAATAGTGTAACAGAGATTTCTGTAAGAACTGTTATTTCTATAAATATCAAATTACGGCAAAAGAAAATTTTCAAGTGTGGGGTGTTCAAAAACCAGTTGTTGTACATTAACTTTTTGGTTTTCAAGTAATTAGATAATTTTTTTCATATCTTTATCCCAATGTCAATAAATAAATATTTGTTCAGTCAAAAAGCGTGTGTTTAACATTAGAATATAGTTGTTTCAAAATCTGTATAGTTTACGGTGACATTTTCTTGGTCAGCTGTTAACTTTTTCCCATATTTTTTTACTATATCACTGACACTATGCATTATATCACAACAAACATGGTACCGTGGGTGCGTATTGATTGTGTCTTATGTAAATATATGTGTTAAATTATTCATCTTTCTACTATGTATAGTCCTGTTAGTCCATAATAGATAAATATACTGTAAAGTTCTATACTGCTAATCTATCTTTTATCTTAAGCATAGCTCATGTTGACTTTGCTAATGGGAGCAACTGCTTTCAACTAGTTACAAGACTGCTTATGTTGATCAAATCAAATCGGACCCAATTCAATAATGATTACACTTAACACATAATCAAAAGACATAGCGTAAGCATTAGAAGATGCCACCCAAAGGCATGGTCCGTCTTGTAAATTCCATTATTTTAATATTGTTGATTTGACACTTGAAATGTCGATGCCTTTGTTAGCTTCTATTTTGCACATTAACACAGTCACATGACATATTTCTCTTATACATGGAAACAAGCTGAAGCCAGTTGTGATGGCAACATGTCAATGGCACCTAGCTTGCTGCTTGTTGAGGAAAGTTAAACATGGGTAACTGGTTCAATTGACTGAAACTAGTTGCTTTGAGTTGTAAGAAGCACTCAGGTCAAAGATTTTCAGTTCAAATGCCAGTTGTAAGGTTACATAAGCCCCCCTGTACACTCCACACTTGTCAAACCATTGTAAAATTTTGATTACAAATAATTAAAGTGATTTCAATCGAGTTCAACCTTATTCCTTGGGAAGCATTCCCACAACAACCGTCTCCTGTACATGGGCAATATATTTCAGTAAATGAATGAATTGCTGTCATTTAAATACAACACCTTAACAATTATTAAAGATTTATCTATTGTAACCAAGTAACCTCTGATAAGATATTTCCTAGATGCTGTTACTTATTAAATTACTGGTAGGATTAGTCAACACCTCTTTCAATAATTGATTTGCAATTCTGATTTTTGATACAGTTACAAAATATTTTAAAAATCTCAAAACCTCTGAAACAATGTCTGTGGCGGGGGTTGTGGTCAGAGAAAATAATACCAATTCAGCATCGTGCAATGATTATTATTGTACTTACCTCTTCTCCAGATAGAGCATATGCTGATAGCAGACCACCAATAAATCGAATATTTGTCTCAAATACAGACAGATCAGACGACTAAAAAACAAAACAAGAAATATATAGGGTTATTATAGTAATCAACAAATACTTAATATCATAACCAAATTATCATTACTTCAATACATTCATCTCAATCATATTGGTGCTTTTATTTCATCAATTATAAAGTCATCCATGCTAACAAGTTTGGTTCGTCTGACATTTTGTCAGGTACATCTGAAACCTTTATTTCCAGGCCTGCATAATGTACCTGTAAGCAATAATACTGAAAGATAAATCTTGCATATTGTTTGGTAGAATACATGTACATAATACTTACTCCTTCAAACTTTAAATTTTTATCAATCCAATCTTTAGCTTTTTCAAACTCTTTTTTCATGCCCATAATGTAAAGGGTATCAATTGCATCAACAATTGTCGCACCAAGCGGAATGTTTCCAAATATACTGGCATGTCCATGCCTTGATATGGGTCGTAATTCATTAGCACCCCATGCGTATGTCTCGTAATTATCCCAGGAGTGTCTCATCATCTGCAAGATATCAAAAAACATAATGTCTTTTAAAAGATAAAAGCTATATTTATCTGAAAGTATGATCTGTCTAATGACAAATGTAATATCAAATTAGAGTTATAAATTCAATCTGTAAGCCTACAGTGAACCAAAAGCCCACGGCATCAACATTGATATAATTGACAACAAAACTGAAATTCAAAAACTGTATCCTTAGAAAATACAGAAAACAATTATTAAAAGCTTGATGCTGACCAACCGTGTGAAACATTACCCACAAAATATTATAATTTCTTCCAGGACAGCGATTAAATTTAAGACATGGACGACCAAGCCATTTAAAATACGGACACTATCTAGTTAAACTAGTATCTTCAAATTGCAATTTTCAAGGTTGATCGTGATTCGTGGGTGTTATTCAGTACCAGTACAAATATTGATGCAAGATTTTGAAGTTTCTTATGTCAGAACTTTGACATGGTTGTAGGTGGGATACATGTACACATGCATAACCATTGGACATTGTTCATTTATTATCATAGACATTTATTTGCATTTCTGGAAAATTTATTTTTCTATGACATTATCCATGTTAAAATAAACTCAAAATATTTTTTTTTATCAAAATAACATTCAAATTGAGTTATAGCATATATGATAAATGAAAGGTCTATTCTATCTACAACTATGTCTCCTATAGTTCTATTTGTCAAGCTATGTAAAACAGTTTCATGCAGACCTCTTTAGTCTTATCAAGATAAAGTAAAGACAACAATTTTGTACAATGAAGATAGAACACATCATTTACATCTCTTATCAAATTTGGTCAAACACCTTTTCCAGTTGGAGTGTATTAAAAAGCAGCACAATCACCATATTGATTCTTTTTTCAAGCTAGTTTAAAATTTTTATTAACCCCTCACAAAAGTGTTTGAAATTAAAACTACAAACATAAACAACAACAGTAAAAGGCTGATGTCCTCGCCTTTATTCCCTTAATAAATAGATGGCATTCATTAAATACCGTACATCTATTATAAAGTATACGTATTGACTGATCAAATTGTTTATCTGTGTCTTTGATCTAGTGAAAAGTGTGAAAGTCGAATGGCAATTAATAGGGAAAATGGGACTAGGCTAGGTGGTCAGCATTTATTTATTTCCCAACTATTTTTATTGCCAGATATTCACAATGAAACGTTGAGAATGTACGTAGCATTGCAAAGAAATCTTATTTCATAATATGAGAGAGAGCGTCTATTTTACATGACACTATTAGACAAATCTTCTGTTCACTCAGTTTATTTAATGCAACTGTGCATACATGTACATATACTCAAATTGTGTATTTAAAGACAGTTAAACAGGTGATACATGCAATTATTTTAAAACTGGTAGTTATTTTTCCAAAAAAAATCACTGAGACTAAATTTTTAATCCAAAATCAACAAATTGTGTATTTCAGATAAGGCTTCACCAACGAGGAAATAAATATAAAGTCAGTTTAAAGTAGCTTAGTCTCTAACTCAATATTATCCTTACATGTTGAAAACACGAATTATTTGTCAATTCAAATCAACATTGATGTTGTTATCTTATCTTGAAAAGCTAGGCTTCTGATATCTAATATTTAAGGCAAAATAAACATTTTACTATTGGTACAAGAATCGTGTACCATAGTGCGTTTCAGTCATCCTTTTTAACAAGTGACCAGAAAGAACGAGGCTAGACATATTCCACTACTCATGTCAAATGGCAACACCATAACTTATCTGGAAAGCATGTGCAATAGACTAGAATAACCAGACGCTAGAAATTTCTGTTCGGTTGCGATTCATGCCGTATTTCGCTGGACATAACGGATTTGAAACTAAAGTCAAAAGGGAATCAATGGATGTAAATTAGTTCATATACAAACCTGTTACATTATTATATGTGTTGCGAGTCATTTGGGTCAATTTCTAGGTCCCAAATATTAGCGATTTAAGTTCCTTTAAGCCAATATGCTGGAGACTCAAAATAAATTTTACATGCTATACCAGATTATAAATAATTTTGATGTTTTTCAATTCATTTCATTTTCTTTCCTTATATTTTCCATATATATTTTGCAATTCTATAATATTTACTGTCCTATTCCTTTTGTGAATATATTTGGGTTTATCTAGTTTTAATAAGGACAAAAAATTTTCTGGTCGGAATAATTAACAATCATTCTAAAATTACACAACATCTAGACCATTATAAATCACATTAAACTCAATTTATTCCAATGAAAGACAGTATCACTAGTATATTTTATAGATTTTAGGGGTGTACAAATATTTTCGATGTTCAATGTAATGTTGGTAACAAAACAAAATATGTCAAAAATCTCATTTCATCTGAAAAACAGTATCATGGGGTTTGGCTGTCACAATATTTTCTTTGGTCAATGTAATATTTTATTTATCCCGGATTTGAATAATAATGTTATAAACTCAGTAAAATCACACTTCACCTACATTATGTATGTGGGTCAGAAATTATATTAATAGCTTTTCAGATTGATATCATAATAGAACAGTTCATTTATGAGATAAAAAGGAGTCCCCCCACTCCATATCACTTAGCTTCTCAGATGGATATTATATCAATAGACCAGTCAATACATGAGATAAAACGAAGTCCCCCCACACTCCCAATTTCACTTAGTTGCTTTTGTATTTCATTTATATAATACACGCATACATGTACACCCCACTAATTCTTAAATAGTAACCATTACATATCAAATTACAGTTTTAATAGTTTAATAGTACAAATTCTATACCATAAATACAGCAGCATTTATATTACTTTATTCAATTGCATAATTATCAAGAAATTATAGTATATCACTGTTTGACTCAAATGCCAATGCCTCTCAGTCATAAATCTCTGTACTGAATTGTATTTGTATGCTAATAAAAACAACTTGTCAACCTGTCATCAATAGTCATCATGTCAACAAATAATATGTCTTTAAAAAAATCATTAGTTTATGAAGTGGAGTTCTACTTAAAGGAGGCAAGTCTAACTCAATATCATCCACAGTCTTCCACATTGCAAACACGACTTGTTGGTCAATTTAAATGATGTTGTTATCTTACCACAAATCGTGTGCCAGGATGCTTTTGAGAACATAACTGATTAGAAATTACCGTTAAAACAGAAACGATTGAATGTGCCAAAGAAGAGCGATTTAGCTCCTTTAACCCTTTGAACTATAGGTGGTCACAGGGTTCTAAGGGTTAAACAGGGCTAAAGAAGAATGGCATGTACAATGTGTGTAAAATATACATGTTTGAGGGACATTTTACCCAGAAAGTGCTCTTCTGTCTTTTATTTCTTTCAAACCCTGATAATGAACAGTTGTGTTTTTCTTTATTTGGTTTGAGTCAGTCGATGTGCCTAAGACTAGTCTGTGTCTACGATTGTATGCCGTCTGTGACTTCTATTTTGCAAAATTCAAATATCTTTCCTACATATTTAGCCAGGTGTGTCGCTATTTCTTCATGTCTCCCAAGGTGTGCCGTGGGTAAGAAAAGTTGGAGAACCACTGACCTAGACAATGGACATCATCAATCTGATTAAAATACAGATCTATATTACGTTTTGTTATGTACTTTCAATGGCCTAAACCACATGAAGATCTGACAAGTTGTAGTGAAAGGTCGCATCAGAGGTCATATAAGCAGCTTTTGACCCTATGATGTTTCTAGTGAGCTACATGTATGAAAAACACTACAAAATAGGATCTGTGTTTTAATCAGATTGAGACATTGTTGGCACCAATTTACAACATTTGAAAGCTCTTATTCTTAAATCAGTTGGCAAATAAAATTATGTAAACAATGAACAATGTTTTAGAAAGATCAGCATTATTCAAGAACATTACAAGAACAGGTTCTGATGCATAAAACTGATCAATGATCACTAAAAGCTAATCCTCTTTGATTTAGGTCTCCCTAATGCTCTTAAATTACATGATGTGAATATTATGATCTGATGCGTTATTGCAATTAGTGGTTGGGCAATGTCTAAGTGATAAAATTATTGTTTCATCAAAAGACTAACAGAAGTCTGTTTATTTACAAATTTTAGTTCTATATGTTCTAACAAAGGTAAGTAGTCAATATCATCCACAGTTGTCAACATTGGAAACATGCCTTATTGGTCAAACATTGAGGTTGTTATCTTACCATGAAAAGAAGGGCTTCTAATATCCAATATTTAAAACAAAATGAACATTTTAAAACCGGCACACGAATCACGTGCCAAAATGTTTGTGAGTGCCATTTGTTTTGAAGCGACTAAACAAACGGGACTAAACATACCCCACAAGAGAATACTACCTGTGTAGACTGGAATATCCTGGCACCAAAGGCTGACATTGATTAGAAATTACTATAAAAATGGAGAGGACAGAATGCAAATTAGTTATAAATTAATGATACATTATTATATGTGTTGCGATCCATTCGTTTCCATCTCTAGGTGCCAAAGAATAGCAATTCAGCTCCTTTAATGTGTCAGTTGAAGAAAACCCCTGATCTATGAAACAAGACACTTACATGTAGTGACTTAGTTCAGCTCTGAAAGCCAGTCTCATTACACTCACCCTGAGCGTTCATAAACTCTACCATTCAATCAATGTCGAAAGAAAATTGGCGCCCCAGTCAATTTTACTGGGCAACTTTTCACTGCTAAACGATGGGGTGTCAATCCGTCTGGACGCATGTACAAAGTAAACGAACATGTTATTGAGAAAATAAGACCTTGCTTACTTCGCTAGAGTCTGTATTAGAGTGGTCCTTATTTTTTATTTTTCGAAATGTGTACTTCTCACCCCTGGAAAGTGTTCCTTCGTCCGTAAAAACACCACAGCCAAAAAAGAAATGAAATCCATCAATATTTAGGGGTAGCTCAAGCCTGCTGAACTTTTACCATTTTTCACATGGCGTCAATATAGGATTTTCACTCTGACGTCATCTATTCCCGATGATTATGTCACGAATAAGTGATGTTATCATTGTCATAGATACTGACAGTCAATTAGATTAATTACCTACCACTATCTGAGGCGGCATACTATTAATGATATCGTTTTGAGGCATTGGGGACCTTCGGTGAAAATGATCTTATAGTCTGTGTGAAAAGGTATTGTCACATACCATTGTTGATTTGTTCTACTTTATATTACAGTATTCATCAGCACTTATACACTGGGGTACTACTACTGGTGTACGGTAACATGTGAGCAACGGTAGGTGGCCTTCAGGATAGCACTAAAATATCACCCTGCCGGTTTACACTCACTGAGTTGATATGTCACCCTATATCAGTAGCATAGCCCCAGTTTTTTAAGGCTTTGTAACCATTCTGACTTCACACAGATCAAATATGGCGTTACCAAGTACTAAGAGGCAGCAAGTGTATTTGCTAGGGTCTCTCAGTGACATAACTGGATCTAAATTGCCGTCTATTTGTCAAGTCTTGGGATTTTTCCTACATCCGCATCTAGACTTAAAGAAACCAAAAAGAGAGGCATCTGCGTCTACTATTGACAAATTATTGACCTTTTGGGAGAGAGCCCACATACCAACATGTGAAAGACAACACTGCCAAACAAAGGTCGAAAAACATTGGTGCTGTCTTCATAGTACGCATGGTAGCTTCGTCTGCTCGAGAAGTTCTAGTCTTTAAGCAGTTTCAGGCTCAATGGGAGTTTCTTGATCTGGAGAAATTTGATGACGCGTCTACAGATGAGCATGTTACTAAAGCACTGACTGATGGCTCCTCTTGCAGCATGTGTACCTTACAATGACCTCCTCCTCATGAAATCATTGGTTGAGTATGAGAAGATCAACAAGGAGGTATCCAAGGCTGCATCCACAAAGCTGGCGGCTCATATGTGGTACCTGTCTGAGGAATTAGTAGGTCTGGCTTTATTCGACAGGAATGGTACTGTCTGGAGATTGAAGGTGAAGACGACCCTCCGAAGAGGGTACAGATGAGCATACCGGCAATTTTAGCCAGTGAATTGAAGGACTTCACAACATCATCATCAAAGACTATGTTCCAGAAGATGAAACTGCCAGATGATTTCCTCGTCACAGATCCTGACACCTGAGATGAGAACGATGACTTCAACAGGGCCTTGTTAATCGTACAGAAAATGAAGGTTGTCAACGATCATGCTGAACGTGGCGTGGTACTCATTCAAGAGTACAGTGGTATACTGACCAAAGATGAAGATCAACTACAGTATCTTTTGTAAATCGTACAAGAGCACAGGAAAATGTACCCAGACAGCAAAAAGGTGACTCTTCTGAAGAAGCAGTAAAAGAGACATTTTGTGAAATTTCAGAGACTTTGTGAAATTTTAGAGACATTTTAGAGACATTTTGTGAAATTTTGTTACTTTAGAAACATTAGATGTTTTATGTTCATTGTCAGAATATATGTTGATTTTGGATGAGCACGGATTTAGTATCAATTGATTTTAGGAAATCGGTAGGTGTAGAAATAGCAATAAAACGTATATGTATATTAGGCAAAACTTCACCAGGCTTGAGCTACCCCTACTTATTTAAATAAGTGACCGAAAACTTCCAGGAATTGTTTTTCTACCGAACAGAACATATTCTGGGGGTGAGAGTTGTAAAAAGTTCAAAAAAAATATTTTATCTTAAACAAGGACCACCCTAGTCTGTATGAACCACACAACACGCTGTTAAAAATACGTCCCCTCCTATCAAATTACAATTTCGCAGCCATGACACTCTAACTGTAGGTCAACGTCCACATTCAGGAATGTCGGTCATGCAAGAAGAAACGAAATGTACAGGCTTTACATTGTACAGACTTTCACCCGGATTGACACCCCGTCGTTTAGCAGTGAAAAGTTGTCCAGTAAAATTGACTATTCTCCAATTTTTTTCGGCATTGATTCAATGGGACAGCCCCTGGACTAGTAGTGACTTAGAAATATATCCACAGACCAACATACAAATACACCCACTTTTAGAAAGAAATCTCTAAACTTTACGACCTTAATGCCTTTATTTATACAACTTGAGTTGCGAACACAACTACCGAGTAGGCTACTAGCACTGACTTGACAATTGCCAGGATGATTATTAAGTACTGTGTTCCGTAGTAATTATTGGGATAAAAATCATTAATAGATCTACATGTATTCCTGCAAATCATTTCAAATATATGTTAGCTAACTACTAATCCGGTAGACCTATTACAATATAATGAAATTCATACCTTTAATACAGTTTCTCTCCGTTTCCCAGTTTCATCAGCAGTTGATTTGTCACCGTGTTGTTCCATTTTCACGACATCGCCAGTATCCGCATTATTTATCTTTTTATCATCCTTTTGTTTATCATTTGACAAATCTTTTAATTCATCACTTTTTTTGTCTGATGGTTTCTCAGCTGGAACAACTTTGTTATTAATTTCCATATTTTCAACCTTATTATCTTTTGGTAATAATGGATCAACTAAAGAAGCCTTATCCTTTTTATCTTGTTCCCACGCGGCTTCAATTTTGCCTCTTAACCTAACTTTATCATCTATTCTGTGAGGATCTATATTATATTCATCATGTCTTAATATTTTAGCTTTATCTGAAATTGGATGACCGTCAGGTCCTATTCTCGCATGTGGGAAAAATATAACATTGCCAGCATCTCTCAAATGTTTTCTCATACCGTCCATAGAAACACGATCACGTAAATCGGGAAGAAAGAAAAATGCACCGAAACACACTGTCCCGAATGTCAAGAGCACAAGCATTATAATATATTTTTCGCGTAAACGTAGCATTTTACGTCCATTTGGTACGGGAACACCATTAATATAACGTTGAAAATTTGGCAATCCACTTTCGACTGCCATGTTGTTTTCCGGAAGTGACATGGACGTGTACCTGTCACGACCTTGACCTTGTCACATTAAAATTCCTCGACGTCGTAACTTTTAAACCTTGTCTTAGTAGTTATATGTATCGGAATTATCAGGGGCGGATCCAGGATTTTCAGAAAGAGGGGGCGTGCTGCACCAACTTGGGAGTGCGAAGCCCGGAACCGTGATTTTTGAGTGTAAAAAATGCCCACAAGGACTAAATTTATACTAGTACTGTAAATTACGATTTCCAATCTAAACTATTTTTGTTCTCCTTTCTCGTGAGAATATATGGAGCTAAAAATTGTTCGCCACCTCTAAAAATAGAGGGGGCGTGCGCCGGGTGCGCCCCCCACTGTATCCGCGCCTGATTATCACTTGATAGACCTCAGACCTAACAGAGGTCGTGGTTTTACCACGGAACTTATAATAAAGCATTTTGTATAACCAGGGACGCACTGTAAATGTGTAGAACCTATTTCTTAATATACTGTATAGTGTATCAGTATGTCAATTTGAATTAGATAAGAAACCTCATGGCTCATCTCTAAACACTCCGTGTTTCGAGATAAGAGATGGTCCTATGTAGACCCACGTAGCAAAGCCGAACGCGAATCTATCTCGCAGAAAGTTGGCAAAATTGACAATATTTTTCATCAAAACAACGATTGATTATTGTTATTTATATTTATAAGATTTCTGCCACATCCTACTACTCTAAGTACTACAATTATTGAATTAAGGAGATATCTCTACTCTATTAGCTAGTATTACCAGACACGGGTACAAATCCCCTTTTAAATCATAGCGATAGCCTAGTAGATTGCTTTTTCCAACATTTTAAATTTACGTCGTTAACATATGAAAACTAAGCTAGATTTACTTTATTGTCAATATTTGCTGAAAAATGAATGTTGTTTCAGTAGATTGGGCTGTGTTATCATGTGTAATAAGCACTAATATAAAATTAACTTATAAAGATGGTAGGCTTATTACATGCATTAATAAAGAAATTGAGTTTGCCACTTGGAACTAAAGGCATCCAATCGTAGCTAAAAACAAGCACATCAGTATATCTCAATGTTTTTAATTACGTTCTCGTAGCTGTATGTAAATATACTCTGTAGTAAGTAGTGTCATTTCAATATATATTTGCCTGTAAAGTTATTTTAATAACCAGAGAGCGATACCTAGGACAGAGCTATAGGGATCACTCTTGTACTCCGTCGTTAAAACAACTAATATTTGCCACAAGAATTTCAAAATAGCCTTGGACTACTACACCGCATGAAACTTAATGATTATGATATTAAAATTATTAGATAATATCTCTGGAGTAGCCAAACTTTAGACTACTTTACCCAGCTGGTGCGACTTGTCCCTATGTTATTGATCGATAATATATGATATAGCATAGGCCTAGAGAAGTCGACAGCAGGGACGGATCCAGGAAATTTTGCAGGAGGGGGTTTGCCAGGTTTCAGTTAGGGAAATCTGCCATCATCGTCTCGAAATTACATAAGCATACATACAAATTGAGCTTTTTAAACAGAGAAATCTTTTTTATAATGATGTAGGGTCACTTTGTGATGTAATTTCATTGATGCAAGGCATAATTCTTTTTTATGTAGCTGAGCAGGGTGGGGTTTGTACCCCCGACCCCCCTTGGACCGTAATGCAACCTACATAATTGTCGAAAGGAATCTTTGTGGTTTGTGATATTAAATAACATCCAGTCTCTTATAATTTGCCTACTTATTGTAGGACCACCAGCAGGCTACTAATAAAAAAAAGTTTTACACCCACTTCCACTAAAGGCTTAAGTTGCACAAAATAAGTTAAGGATGCATCATAGTCTACATTTATGATCTAATTTTCCTGAAATTTTTATTAGTTGGTTAAACTCTTTCAAAGGAAAAACTTACTAGTTTCGATATAGGTACTTACATATAGTTATGCCCCTTTGTTGTGAAATCAACATCAGTTTGTATGTCATTCTTGTTAATGGACATATTATAAGAGCTAAGAGGCTACAATATAATGTTTTGGAAACTGACAATGAGTTGTCTTGTCTTACTGACAAACATGAATAGGGGAAATCCTGTACTAAAATGACCACAGTGAACACAGTTTATCGATTCATTTGATCAGGCAGAGAAAAAGAAATAAAATAGATGGCCAAACCTCTGGGGAGAGGATTATTAGTCTGGACACATACTTGTTAATTCTTTCCATGAACTTTTGATTAGATTTACTTTTTATACGCCCACATTGAAATGTGGTCCGTGGACGCTCTAGAGGCTAAAGTTAATATCTGATTGACTTTAAATTTATACACAGTGTTTAAGATCATGAGACAAAGAAGCCTATTGTTTTTCAGCGATTTCTGATAATAACTACCAGAGTTATGGCCCGTGATCACTTCAAAAAATCTTGTGGATGCTCTAGAGGCCAAAGTTAATATCCGATTGGCTTTAAATTTATACACAGTGATTAAGGTCATGAGACGAATAAGCCTATTGATTTTCAGTGATTTCTTATAATTAGTGCCAGAGTTGTGGCCCTTGATCCCTTCACAAAATCTTGTGGATGCTCTAGAGGCCAAAGTTAATATCCGATTGACTTGAAATTTATACACAGTGTTTAAGTTCATAAGATGAAGAATCCTATTGATTTTCAGCGATTTTTGATAATTAGTGCCAGAGTTATGGCCCTTGATCACTTCAAAAAATCCTGAGGACGCTCTACAGGCCAAAGTTAATATCTGATTGACTCTAAATTTATACACAGTGTTTAAGGTCATAAGACGAAGAAGCCTATTGATTTTCAGCGATTTCCGATAATTAGTGCCAGAGTTATGGCCCTTGATCACTTCAAAAAATCGTGTGGATGCTCTAGAGGCCAAAGTTAATATCTGATTGACTTTAAATTTATACACATTGTTTAAGGTCATGAGACGAAAAAGCCTATTGATTTTCAGCGATTTCTGATAATTACTGCCAGAGTTATGGCCCTTGATCACTTCAAAAAAATCTAGAGGCCAAAGTTAATACCCGATTGACTTTAGATTTATTCACACTGTTTAAGGTCATGAGACGAAGAAGCCTATTGATTTGGAGCGATTTCAAATAGTTGTCTCCCTTGATCACTTCAAAAAAACCTTGTGATGCTATAGATAGAGGCCAAACTCATCATCCGATTGACTTCAGATTGATACACAGAGAATAAGGTGTTGAAACAAACAAGTATTTTGATTTTCAATGAATTTTGATAACTGAACTGCTAAATCCATGATATTAAATGTTTCCTATACTAATTGTTAGCGTGGGGCAAAAATTTTATAAAAAGCAAACAAATTCTAATGATTTTGAGATAATTACATAATGAGTTGTTACTCTTAATCAGATTTTAGTGTATTACAAATGTTTCATTACCAAAAAAAGTAAAAATATGCGATAACCCTTGTTGACTGCCTGGACGATTTAGCTGCTGTGGGTGTATGTTTAGTTGCCTGGCAACCTATCTTTTACGAAGAGAGCAGAAACCGATCTTGGACAGAATTTTAGTATAAGACTGATAGTGTGCACGACTACTATGTGATGTGAGTTACTGCTAAAATCCTATCTATTAGTTAATAGGACAGTTCTTCTTTCATTTATACAAAATCAAACAAGATATATATTTAATATCCATAAATCATCCAATCCAGGCATCCAGGATGGTAAATCTCGCCATGGTGCTAAAGTTACAGGGACAAATTAAAATGAAATGGATGGTGGTTTGCCAGGCAACGAGATTCTTCAATATGGTCCAATGAACCCACTAACAACTATATTTCTAAATTTCAATAGGATCCAAAATAAACAGTAATCATGGAATTGGTCAAAACTGAGATAATGTAAATGTTTCTAATTTGTTAAAAATGAAAATGTTAATTAAAATATTTATTCAGGAATGTACATTACATAAACAGGGATAGATAGATACATGTATACGACTCAGTACCAATACATAGATAATATAAATAAAGTATACACAATGAATTAATAAATAATATTCTTCTACATGACAAAGGCATAAGCAATTCTTCAGGACCATAACCCCCCCAAATCGAATTAGCCCCCCCCCCCCACAATATTTCGCCAAAAATAGTGATTTCTTAGGAGTGTTCTTAGCCGGCCACATCCTCAGCCCCTCCAAAACATTCCATAGTCCCCCCCCCCCCCCAAAATTTTTTTTTTTTTTATGAGCTGGCTTACGGGCCTGGCTCAGCTGTCACTTGTAAGAGGTGGAACCTGTGAGAATGACAAGTTAAAAGAGTTTATGGCTCTGATTTTTGAAACTTTGAAATTGACAAAAATGGTTGTAAATGCAAATATTAATGTAATATGAATGTATGTAAAGTGATTTATAAAAGAAATATTGCAACTTCTAATAAATTTTGTTTGGTGAAATGTGTGAACAGTTTAAATTGTATGGCAGTTGTTTATGCCTGCCTGCTTAGTGCATTCTACACATTTTTTAAATTCTTATTTTGTCATTTTTGAATCAGCCTTTACTAATTACTTTCACATTGTGTAGTAGGATATGTTTTAATTTGTTCATTACACAATGGCACCTGAAAAACATAGGGTACACAACTTGTGTACTGAATATAATATGTTAATTGTGTCTTAAATATTGGGTATTAGGATCCTATAGTTTTACAGCAAGATAACATCAATATTCATTGAAATTGATCATTAATGTTTTTAATTTCAAATATACGGAAAATACTGAATTAGAGACATTGCTCCTTTAAGTGTGTCCAGCAGTCCTTTGAATGGTATGAAATAGAACACAATACAGATTTACCATCCCATTCAGATGACTGGGCACTCTTTCCTTGTCAGTTCTACACACACTGCCAAAAAGGTGAGAACTGAGCATAAAAATTCATGAAGGTTTTCCGAACGACCACAGCCTCTCCCCCATCGGTCAAATGTTACCCCATCGGAGTAAGGAGAAAATATCAAGCTCACTAAGCATCTTTGAAACAAGATTTCCAAATTAATCAGAGAATAAAGAGGTTTTGGTCACTATCTCAATAACAAGAGAATAATTCCTATATGAAGATAAATGATGATAAACTATGAGTAGTAGGAAGACCATACAACAACATTTTAGCCGTAAATTTAAATCTATATGTGCAGACATTGCAAGTTTCATCAAAGTCGGAAAAAATTGCGACTTCTAGATTGTCTACAAACAAACTGTGGATAGACGTCCATATACCTCCATATGAAAAAAAATGTTGGTGTATAAAAGTGGTGGAGATTTGTCATGTAATTCTATATATGATTGGAAATTGCCGGTTGGTAATTAGTTGACAGTTTAAATATGATACACAGATACATATATGACCATCAGCAGTAACTTCTACAACACAAACAATTTGAAACAGGAACTCGTTGGACCATTCACTTAAAAATCCTATATAAGTGCTGATATTTATAAACAGCAATTATATACATTACCACTTTAAAAATAAATTATCACATAATTATATAAATGTCTTTCACATCACAATGAAGACCACAAGGATCTGTTATAACATATAATTACCACATAATTCCATCCATAAAAAATTAAGACTAACCAGTGTCTGTTTTGACATATGTAATTATTAACAGTGATTATATATGTACATTATATCTTTAAAAAAGTGGAATTAGATCATTTCTTTCAAGATACAACTTAGAGTAAGACCAAACTGGATCTGTTCTGAAATTATGTAGTCATTTAATAAATAGTTTAACAGATGTCATTTCAATTAAATTTTAAAAACTTTCATAATCTCTAATAATGAGATATCTGAATTAACATTATAAACCATTATTGATATAATTTGTTGGGAAAAACAATAGAATAATTTATTTATGCTTACAAGTATAAAATATAAGTTTTCTAAAGATAAACATTTATAAAAAATTCTATTAAAGCTTATATTGTAATAATTGGATAATTTTTCGGAAGTGAGACAAATCGATACAGCCTTCAAAAGAACAGAATAGAAAGCACAGCTTATTTGGACAGAATACTGTTGATTGTATTTCATCATTGTCCATTAAAAAGGACTCAACCTCAACCACAAGTTATTTTACATCAAATTGTATCATAAAACACCATAGAGCAGTTTTGGATTGGATGTTAAGGGCTATAAGTTTATTATATTACACATTTTAGCATTGTGGATCTTGTTTGTTACAAACTACCAGTACCATTACTGCGTTTGTGCACGGAAGATAAAAAGAGAATAACTCTTACATGTACCACTGTAGAGGTCCCAAGTCCCCACTCCCAAGGGAAGACATATTAATTTTTAATATTCTCATTTTTAAAAAAGGACCATTATATGGGCATATAATCCAAAATCAATTACAACCCATAAACTACATAAATTTTGATTTTAAATGTTGGTAGATTAAAATGCTAATAATGCTTAAAATGACGATAATTCTTTTAAAATAATTGAAACAAAAATATATAATGCTTATCAGTTATGTACAAAGAGGAAGAAAAATAAATTTTTATATCAGGGAAGGTAAATGTCATTATTTATAATCCATTTTAATGGTAAGAATACTACATCTGAGCAAAGTTTGAATCCATCTCAGATATCATCAATACAAAGCCATGATCAGAGTAAGATGAGCCGAGTGTGGATATACTAACAGACAGGAGTCATAACAATATATAATCCACATTTAATATGAACATACAACAAAGGTATGATTTGTTCAAAGATAGGTTGCCAGGCAATGAAACATACACCCCACAAGGGTTCAATTGACAATAGGGTTATTACCTTTAGTAATTATCAGAAATCATTAGAATTTTGTTTGGCTTCTCGTCCTGCCACATGCAAACAGTTATTATAAAAAACCTTTAATATCATGAATTCTGCTTTTCAATTTACCGGAAGTCAATCGACTCTGTTGTGTTATGAACGTCAAGAGCAAAAACTCAGGCAGTAATTATTGGAAATCGTTGAAAATCATTAGGCTTCTCCGCCTCATGACCATAAAAACTGTAAAATTCAAATTCTATTGGATATTAACTTTAGCCTCTACAATCCACAATATTTTTCAAAGTGATAAAGGACAATAATTCAGGAAATAATTATCGGGAATTGTTGAAAAAAATCAATATTTTTCTTCGTCTCATGACCATAAATTTAAAATCAACTCGATATTAACTCTAAAGTGTCCACAAGATTTTTCAAAGTGATCAAGGGCAATAACTCTGTCAGTACATATCATGTGCAATTGTGGATGCTGGACGAACACACTGGGGTGATAACAATATACGACCACATTTCAATGTAGGCATATAATAAGCTTCTTAATCACCTATTAATATTATGATTTATCCTATCTTACTATTAAATATCACAGTTTCCATATACTACCCCTGAAATAGAATAAAAAGTAAAATGTTACGTACCAGAAAAAAGGGAGTTAGAAATAAAAAATTCTTTAAGAGTTAACTAAACTAATTTCATATATTCAAACAAATAATGCAATTCTAGAACAAAAAGGATACTTTTTTGAAAAATTAATTCTTTTACTGACTAAACAATAGTTAAACAAATATGATCAATTTTTCTTCTATAAACAGACTTTCTGTTTGAGTTACATTGTAATATTTTGAGTACCAGAATTTTCTGCATATGAAGTGGATCAAATTAATGTCAAACTTTCTTATTCAAGATACTCTTTTCTTTTCTAATATTCGAACTACAATATATATTGTTGTTAAGAATGGTATATGGAAGTGATTACCGTCTGCTCATTCATCTTAATGGCATTCGCAGGAAAAAATAAATGGCGACACTTTGGATGTAATAGAATAATGACAGTGATATAAACTTTACTTACCGCCTCAACTTCTGTCTGATTAATTGTAGTTAATATGTATGTATATGTAGGTAAAAATTCTATTTTTTCTACTTTATATTTTAAACTATTAACACCATCTTTATCTTGCCGATTTTTACCTGTATTAATTAACTTGTACCTGTAATAGTAATAACAATGACTAATAACAATGACTGATATAATAGTAATAACAATGACTGATATAATAGTAATAACAATGACTGATATAATACCTCAGGTCCTTGGTGCATGCATGTAAAATAACCCTTGACAGTTGGAATTCGAAATAAAAGCAGTGCCACTGTCCGGGCAAAATTTCCATCATAACATACTGTATGGCATATGCCCGTCTTTGTTAGCCTAGTTGGAGCCCAACAGTAGTACATTAAAACATGTTTCATTTCATTTCTGATATAATAAATACTGTGTACTTCGCAGTCTATGTAACTCCATTAAACTCAAAGTTGTACATAAACATATAGTGATTTCCACCATTCTTCTGGGAAATAATTTTTTGAGTGACATAGCCCTATGATACATCATGATCCAGGAGGGGTCAAGTTGGCTTAAAATTTCGCTAATCAGCTCATTGACAAATATTTCATTTCCTAAATTATAGAGCACTAATAAGCTAGTATGAAGAGTTGCTATTTAATATTTAAATCTGTTTGTGACTTTAATCAATTTTGGCAATATTTTTACCACATAAATTAATTCTTAATATTCGAATGAAAATTGAATTTCTGATTAAATTTTTTATGCTAAATGTTGAATTCAAAGTGACAAGACTTTATTTTTACAATATATATAGTGGATTAGTTGCCAAGTTGACAACAGTTTAAGTTATACTAACAGCCAAGCCTTGATGAGTTAACAGGTTTAAAATATGGATGTTATGTCATCCTTTGATATTGGAGTAACATTATTTCCAATAATGTATGGGCAACTTGCCAATAGTACATTATCTGTACTAAATGAAATATTGGACTTGCGAGACAAATTTCACTGCGCTATATAGTGTCTGTATTTTAAGTTGTTTAATGGTTTCGAGCTAAAGACATTGCATGATATATTGAAACAAACTCGGCTGTCGCCTCGTGCAGTATGAATATATTACTTAATGTCTTGCCCTCGTCCATTACACCACACTTAATCACCAAGCCTATTAACAAATAAAAAAAAAGGCAGACGAGACATTTTGCTCATCAACTAATCAGATCAGTGTACGTGCATGCTTGCACAATCTCATGTGTTGTTAAATGGTTGAACCCATTGCTCTTGAATAGTAGGTCTGTCTGTGCAGTGATGTGGTGAAATGGGGGCATTGCTCTACTTTTCATGCATGCTGTTATTGCACAGAAACCCACACCACATCTCTATATAATAATCCTAGTTACTGGATCGAACAATTAAATGTAACATATAGTTATTGAAAAACAGCTAATAGCTTGATAACTTTGAAAGAGTAGTCTTTGAATTCAAACTTTGCCCCAATAAATTATTAGCAATTTCTCCATAATTACAGGTAAGTGTTATCTGTTCTCTATATGATTTCGACTATCAACATTATGTTCATGTTCAAAATACAGCTTATTTCATAACATCTGTGACATAACTTAAATTAAAACACAGATGTGACTTCAACCTTTCATGTTGGCTACCATCATTTCAAATAATGGTACAGGCAATGTGCCAAGTGTACATTATTTACACTAGTATTTAATTGAAATGCACATGCTGGAAAGTGTCAGTATTTTATGTTGTTAAATGGTCTCGTGCAAGTCATTTCGTAATATATAGATACAATACACAAAAACACATACTTATGGAAAAACAGCTACTTAATTTATTAAGGCGACGTTTCGAAGTTAAGTAGCTACAGTGTTCGACACAAACGTCGGTCCGTAGGCCCGAGGCCGACTGATTTATCGGAGGACTCCTGCTTGCCTATTTCACTCGGGTCCTCCGGGCCTTCGTCTTCTTAGCGCGCATAGTTAGTGTCCTCATTCGACAATTTTGGATATGGTAGAACTGTCATTGAAACGCAACGACAGAGCCTCCGATAGTTAACGGTTATTACTTGTCATGACGGAAGCTGATGTTTTTCCAAACAATGACTCGCGTAACCAGCCTCTTATTTGTGCATCTCGTTCGGGAATCGCGCTTCCTTCGACGCTCCATATGAATTCCAGGTACCGGTAGATATTAAACTGATAACTATGCGTTTAATGGTTTCGCTGACCAGTTGTTAGTGACATTTAAATCTTAGTTGAATATAATCCTCTGATAGAACACCAAATACACTGAGAAACAATCATTAATAATAATATATATTATATTTTTTCCGCCATTGCCAAATCCGCCGATGACACGTGTGACATTGATTGGAATTTCTAGGTCAATAAGCCGGCGATGCTACGTTCAATTTTAAGTTGCATCTACCGTTATGATTTTTTATATACACATGCTGACAGAGGCTTAATTTTAACCATGTTGAATTTTTGTCGTTATTATTTTAGAAAGGCATCTGGAGTCGTACGGAATTTTATTTTAAAGCAATTTCAATTATGGTTGCCATGTGACCACTGTGCCGTGTGTCTATCATGGACGAATGAATAAAAGCATATTTGAAAGTTACGTGACAGACAAAAATTAAAACTTGTGTTATGAAAAAATACTATTGTGCTGTATGCATCCAAAAAACGAAGACAGTAATTTATTCAGGAATATTAGGCTTACTGACATGAATTTTATGAAGCCGAAACATGTATTAAATTTTCCGAACGCCGAACGGTGTAGTTGTGGGCCGGCCTTTTATTAAGGTTAACTTTTTTTTCCGTCCACCGGAGCCTGGTCTTATGACGTCATATGTGGATTGTGGGTTAGGATAAGGGTTAGGCTTGGCCCAGGGTTAGGGTTAGGGCTAGCCCTGTCTACATCTCAAGACTGTGACGAAATCTGCAGGCCACAGCCCTTATCCTAACCCTTATCCTAACCCACAATCCACATATGACGTCATAAGACCAGGCTCCGGTGGACGGTAAAAAACGCTTACCTTTTATTAAACGTAATGGAGACTGATGATTTTAAAAACATTTCTTACGGACCTCTTTTGACTCAATTCTGGGCTATTGTGCTAGCAATCTAGGGCAGTTAACTGTTTGGGGGGTTTTTGTAACTATTTGAAGTTTACGTAGGTTAATATGGAAACCCAATGTAGCCATGAATAGATTTGTTCCATTTATAAATTGAAATGACACACTAATTCGTGTCTTCTTTTTTTCTTTCGCAAGTTACTAAACCATAGCTTTATACATGGAAACTATAAAGAATTATTATTGGTTGGGCCTGCGTGTTACCTGAAGGACCCACGTGATCATGTGTCGCACAGGTCCTGTGGGCCTGTGCTTGGAAAATGTTTGTTTCGGACACTGAGTAGCTATGATGTTATGTACGATACTAACAACACAATACAGTTATGATATACCTTGTTTTGTTTAGATAACAGTAATTGGCTTTAAGCAACTATCATATCTCTAATTAGATATACAGAAGACTATAAACTAATTCTCATTGTTGAATTTTGATCTTGTTGTTGTCCTGTATGGTTTCATGAATTGTTGTTATAGTTTTTCTGTATATATTGATCTCATAATTCTTGTTTTACTGTATTAGCTTGATAACGTTGAGAGAATACTCTTCGAAACGTCGCCTTAATAAATTAAGTAGTTGTTTTTCCATAAGTGTGTGTTTTTGTGTATTGCTCTATCCAGTTACTAAATGCCTCTAAAAGATTATATAGATACTGTTGTCGTGTTAAATGCACTCGTGCAATATTATTATTTTTTTTAATTCTCGCAATCAACCATTAAACTCTCCGTAATGGATCTCTACTGAAAAACAATTCCTTGAAGGAATAAGGAAATTTTTTGTCATAATGCGAGATTTTTTGTCATACTGCGAAATTTTACAGCTTTAACTTCTTCAAATTTCAATTTAACACACTCACAGCTAGAGCACCAAACTTCTCAATATTTAACTTCGTGATTTGTTTTTAAAATCTGGTTGAATAATAACACTTTCTGCTGTATTAATGACCATTTAGTTAGAGACATCAATGAAGGCATTTGTGTGAATAATGAGCATATCCAGCTAGACTGGAGTGTAATATCACTTTACCTTTTAGGGTTAACAGGGTTACTTTTTTCTCGTGTATGTTTAATCATCTTGTATCGAGCCACATCAACAGAATATCGTATAACTTTATAACCTTTCCGATGTATCCTGAAATATTCAAATTTAAATCCATTTAACTGGGTTCATGATGTTCATAGGAAGCTCTGAATCTGTGTAAAATAAATAAATTTAGATCCATTAAACCCGGTTCATGACTTCATGCACATGGCAGTTCTGAAGCTGTGTAAAAATTCTCAAAATTTTAGGAACCCTAAAATGTTAGGAAAGGGACAAAAACAGATATTAAGGAAAAGTCAGACTAAGATCTTATTTTTTCATAAATCTAATAATTTATTCCATATAATAGATTGAAGGTACTTGTCCTATGTCAATTAGGAAACATAACATGTTACATAACATGTTTGCAAAGTAACATTTTTGGCTAAGAAACCAAACAAGTACCAGTAATGAATCAAGATGTTCTGGCATAAATCAAAAACAACATTGAATGAGATAATTAATTTCATACCGTCCATTCATATCATCATCTTCACCACCCCATCCAAAATAAAGATTTGAATAACCATTGATTTTTAAAAACTGTTCTTTTGTTAAGGCACTCACTCCACCAAATATACTTGCATATGGTAACCTATAACAACAAAATAGTAAAATAAAAAAAATACAATTCAATTATAATATTGCAACTCGTTGATCCATTTGAATCTAGACAGTGAATTTTCTAAATTTGTCTTTGCTACCTTTCACCTCCAAGCATGAAGACAAGAGAAACTGCATCAAAACGTCACCAGATATAAATTTTTAAGTAACTTAATTGTATTACATATAATTGTGGCATATGATTAAAATCTCCAACATGTATGAAAGAGAAACATAAATTAGTCATTTCGGGACACTATCATGCTACAATTTTAATTTTAAGAAACAGAAATAGACTTTAAAGGACAACATTGGTGTCAGACATTATTACATATGTGATAGAAGTAGTTATATACATTCCAGGACTAACATGGTTAAATTTCATTTGCATAATTTGCATGCACATAGAGGTCTTTAGCAGTTGGAGGAAAGTGGCAGAACCAGAAAAACTGGAAAAAAAAACGGTCATCTGGTACTTATTTTGAAATTTTATCAAAATTGGTTGGTAACATAAAGTCTGTGCAACTTTTAAAATGTTTAAAAACAGAAATCTTGTTTGGTTGAAATGTGTACCATAACAAATTAGTTCATAATTATTTTTTCTTTAAAGGGGTGTTATGGGAGATTAGATAAAGAGCTGAAGTTCTCACTGTAATAGTGAAAATTTAAGTCAAATTGCTCCACTTTGAACTGAATTTTAGGCTTGATTATCCATTTAATTTTAGTCTTGATTATCCATTCAGACATTAAATCATTCATCACAAAATGTATTCAAATCCAGTAAACATCGCAAGTCGGTTACATGTGACCAGAAGTCATGACTGGTTGAGATGTTTCTGGTTTATCTCAGCCAGTTTTGGGGTGATTTTATTTTAAAGCGACATCAACAAGATTTTTGGGTTTTTTTTTTTAAAAAGTGCAAAACTTTTATCAAAACAGGTTCTGTGCAACTCTTTAAATGTTAAAACATGAAATTTTGTCCGGTTGCAATGTTTCTCTTTATAACTTGGCAACTTTTTGGTTGATTTTAATCATTCTTTTTTCTTTTTAAGATTTTTCACAAATCCAATAACTTGTGACCATGAACATGAATGTTTTCGTATCTGCCTGGCAGATCTCGTTTATTTTTTTTAGTAAATTTATGAAATGTAGATTTTCATTTCTAGTTTAGAGGCAAATTAAAGAGAAGTATCTAATGCAGGTAAGGATAAATAATGTCACATGTATGTAAAATAGAAATTAAAGTGTCACGAAATGCAGCAAATTAAGAGTATTACAACATAGTGTACGCTAGTCATATGATATACTGGTAGGGTAATTATGTGTGGTTTAATGGTCGAGAGCTAGACATTAAGTAATATATTGTAACAACATGAAGGCCTTAAGCTCAAGACCATTAAACTATTTAAAATACAGACACTCTGCATGTGAAATACGTTAGACTAGTCCAATTACACTGGTATGAATAATGTACGATTGACAAGTTGCCCCTACGATTATTTGAAATAATGGTACGCCAACAATAAAGGGTGACGTCACATCTGTATTTTAAGTGATTGTAAGGTTGCTAAATGTCAATGACATCTAATAAATCATAATTGATTATTTTATTGCTTATGGGCTGTTGAGATTTAATACAATTCATATCTAATCTGCTGGATGGTCTAGAGAGTTGATTAACTAAATGTCCAAATAATGGATTATATAACATTTGAAGCCAGAAAAAAGAACTGCAATATGCAGATTTATTTCTTACATAAAATATCTCTAACTTCAATTAGATAAATCCAGAAAGAGATTTCTAGTTATGACTCTACCTTATTGGCATCTATCAATCTATTACCAATATGTCTAGCTATTAACTAATGTAAGTGATTCCCTTAATAAATTTTATTAGCTATCTTTAAGTCAGTCCAATACTTACTTGAATGGTTGTATCAGGAGGCATCACATGTTCGATCTCTGCATTGGCAAAGAAAGCTCATCCGGATTTCTATTGTCAGTGGTGCAGGAAGACAGCTGTCTAGTCATTCGGATGTGACTAAAAACAGAGTTCCTGCGTATACAAAGGTGTGCACATAAAAATCCCTTGGCTGTTGGAATTGGATATGAGAGTAGGCCATCGTGCCACTGCCCAGGCAAAATGTCTCTCTAGTCATAGCACTCATGCCCATCTTCATTAACCCAGTATTGGATCGAGCAGAACAGCAGGACGTTAAACTCCATTTCATATCATTTATTCTTCTCATGCGTTTTGTAGCTATAGTTTAGAAAGGACTTATGGAAGAATGGTTTTTGAGGTTTTTTCATTATATAAAAACTTATATTATTATAACACAATACCGTGTTTAAGAGTGCTTTATAAGCACATGTTAAGCATAAAGCAGATTAATGTAACTGGTTCTTTTCAATGGGTTTAATTTGTATCGAACCACTTTATTGAATGCATTCAATGATATGGTAATATTAACAGTGAGTTTCAAATAGAGTCTTATTGATTTCAAGTGAACCAGCAAGCTTTATAATCTATAGCACAGGTAAGGTAACCGCAAGGTTTATTCATATTAATTTGTTTATTTTTATTCATTATTCATATTAATTTGTTTATTTATTCATTGTTTATATTATCAGATCAGATTAACGGATATATTAATACCATTACCACTTTAAGTATCTTAATCCTACTTCACTCCTACTCTTCTCTCACAATGACTTCATGGCATATCACACACAATAATTGGCCGCCATTTTAAATCATGACATGTATCAAATTGGGACTGACTTGAGTTTAATGACAAACCTTATGATCTAACATGCATGCAATAAACCATTCGGCCACTCATTCCCCTTATTACGTAATATAAATAGTTACCAATTAATTCTTACCTATACTTAAATTTATCTACAGCTACAGACATATGACGAGGGCTTTCTGGACATGTATACAAGTTTCTATCATTTTCTGGTATTAAGTCCACATCATGGAAAATAAAACACTGATAATCATAAATCTTCAACGCTTCCGCAAAACCTATATTCATTAACATCGCTCGATTAAAACTCGTTGGTAATGTCTGAAATAGAGAATAAATTAAATTTCAAACAAAAAAATCCAGGATACATTAATTGGAAATGTGCAAATGATTTGTTTGTTTCTAGAGTTTCACATCCACTTCCACCAGGAGTGATACTGTAGACAAAGGTGTGCAAATGAGTTCCCTAAGAGGTTTAATTCTTGATGTTAAGACACTGGGTGCATCTTTTGAAATATACCAGTAATAAAGAATATTGTTGAATATATTGTATAGAAAAAATATTCTAGTTCTCAAAAAATCAAGTATCAATTAAAACGCGCCATATCATCTGTTCTTAATTTTAAAAAATAACTAATAAAAATAGACGATATAATTATGGTATATATATTTTACCATGGTCACAGCCCATTCATCAAGAATACAATCCTGACAGTTATAAATTTTACTGGATAATTATACGGTAAAATAAACAACATTATCACATAATTTAATCCCTTGAAATGTGATATTTATACCAAGTCATTTAGCCCTGGAGCAATCGTTTGAATAAATAAAAACACAAAATCAAAAACCTTCCCTCCACATGATCAGATTTTGTGGAATGGTTTTCGAGAACCAGAATATTTTTTGGGTATGGCCTTAGTGGCCTGTCCATCTTTGTGAGTTTTCTCCATGTCCTCCGGTTTACTCCCATTCCTAAAGACTCCTAGGCCTAGGTGCAAGTGAATTATTGAAAAAAAAAATTTGACTATATGTTACCCCCAAAATGACCGAGTTTGTGGATGTTAAACCTCATTTCTCTCTCTCTCAATTTTTCCTATATTTCCTGTAGATAAGAATTATAAATCTTTCACTGTTTTTTAACTTTAGCAGACTTCACAGAATTATCTTTAATGAATACAAAATTTACTTTTGAATAACTTTGGAATACTATCTGTAACTATTTTATATGAGTAACATATAATGTATTATACTTGTTATACTGCTGTAACTGGGTGTATTCTGATGTCATCTGATAGAGATGAGTGAAAAAAATGTTGGATGCTTTCACGGGAGGGTTAATTTCCTAGGTTAGATTAGAACATTGTGACTTTTACCACTTAACACACCAAACTATTGACATTCTTACTGAGAAGATCAGTATGCTATGTTTTGTTTACCATTTTTGTTGTTTGCTAGGAAAGATAATTTTGCCAGATTCTAAATTCACCTATCACAAGTAACACATTTGACTATACAATTCTATCAAACTTTGGGTACACTTTACCAACCAGGGCTCCTGGAATATAATCAAAAAACACACTTTCATGGAATAACAATTACTATGGTTTACTTCAACAAGATTTCACAAGGCGTTATATCAAGTATATGCTTGATAACGACTTGTGAAACGTTGCAGTGAAATAAACCATAGTAATTGTTATTCCATAAAACTGATTTTTTTCTGATTACTTTTGATTTCGTTTGATACACTAATCCTTGTATCAACATAGAAATAGAAATAGTTGTCATTGTTAGTCAGTTTATAAAAATCCATTATTCAAAAGTATAATGCTGTGAAAATAAACATGCCAACATAATAAGTTACTCATTTCATACTGAGTTAATAAAATCAATTAGAATTCTACATCTGTGTATGAATCAATAAAATGTGTTACTGTCTTTATAAAAACTTTACCATATCAACTACATATATTCCATAATCAATCAACTGTCTTGCAAGTATAGGATGTAAATTCTGCAATAGTATCTGTAAGTGTGTTATTCTATCTCTGTAGGGTATAATAATGGCTACTTTATGTCTTGCTACACAATCTTTTGGTTTATATCTTCCACCAGGTTGTAAATCCGGATTGTTTTTTAATATTTCTTCAAAGCTGATAGCGTTGGTAAAAGTGGCTAATGGTCCGACTAAAATCAAAATACAAAAAATTATCTTCATTTGGTGAAAATGAAATGAAATTAGGTTTAACATCATTTTGGTCTGCTCCGACTGGAGAGAGAGAGAGAAATGGGGTTTAACGTCCACTCAACACAAACTAGGTCATTTCGGGACTAACATATGGTTTAATTTTATTTGAATAATTCGCTTGCGCGTAGGGGTCTTTTAGCAGTTGGAGGAAACCGGAGTGCCTGGAGGAAACCCATGAGGTTGAGAAGGCGCCCCTATCTCCATGCCACATACGCTCACACCAGGGCTCGAAACCACAGCCGCAAGCCAGAGGTGACTGGCCAACTAGAGGTCGAAGCGCGGCACTCTAGTCCACTAGGCCATCTCACCCCCCCCCCCTGCTTCCGACTGGGCCGATTCAGTGTGCCGAGGGATATTTCTGCCCAGGCACTATAGCATACTTTTATATCGAATTCCAGCTGCCAAGGGATCTTTTATGAGCATGGTGCTGGCTGAAATAGTTCATCCATTTTGCAGAAGTGGTTTCCCTCTGTCATTGGCACAGGACGGAGGGCCTGGCAAGGACAGCTGTCTAGTCATTCAGATGGGGTAAAAACCAAGGTCCTGAGCAGTACAGTAGGATGGTAAACCTCATTTCATTTTTCATTTTGTGTTTTCCCATGTGTATTGTAATCAGGAAATTAAATTATTGATCTATATACAAACACACTGAAGTCTCATGCATGACATTATTGAACAGCACAAATGCTGAAGCAGAACAAACATTTCACAAACCAAAATTAAGGCATAATTCTAATTAGCGTGTGTTTAATGATCCAGTTGCCATATATAGACAAAGTCTGATGTGAGTTGCCAATGCTCAAGTAAATTTTATCTTCTTTATTCTCCATTTTCATGTTGAGTGAGCTTTAGTCATTGTCAATATCTAGTGAGCCATTAGTCAATGTCCATATCTAGTGAGCAATTAGTCAATGTCATATCTAGTGAGCAATTAGTCAATGTCCATATATAGTGAGCGATAAGTCAATACAAGCAAGGTTAATATACCCAGATTTTTAATGTTTAAATTTGATCTGCAATACACCTGTTTATATAATATTGATTATTCAGACAATATATAATTTCATTGCTGGTATAATTAGTAGTACATGTAAGCATCTTAGGCCTTCACTCATTTAATGTTTTCTCAATTAATTTTAAAAGAAGCAATTGAAAGAAAATTTACAGATAAGGCTACAGTTTTGGGGGGGGGGGGGACAAACTCTGGAACCTGAATCATTTCATTATCAAACCAAAATAATGATTATGAATCATGGATGGTTTACTGTACCAGTGTTATTTCGATAAAAGCTGTAACTAGGGATAATATGATGACGATGTGGAAAAATTCAATACCTACATCAAAGCTGCACAAATATTAATTGTTCATGAAAGTTAAGTGAATAGTCCAAAGTTGTTCATTCTACTATCAGGACTGTTCTCCATGAATATCTTGGCAACATGCTATAGGTCCTGATCATGAAGGAGTTGCGCAGCCAAGTTTTGATACTGCGCAGAGTGCTGAAGGATCGCTCAGCTGAGCAGGAACTAGCGGGGTTCAGCAGTGTGAGACTGAGAAAAGCTTCAGCAGAAGGGAACATCTGCCTCACTTCAAGTGACATACCGAGGAATGCTTCATGCACAAGTGAAATAGATTTGACTGAAAACTGGCGCCTGAAGAATGACAATTCTTGTTCCAAGTCCCGATTCAGTGGATATATACTGAGACCTATTCATCACCACTTCCGATTCTACACCCATGAGAGTCACCACAATGTCCCTTTAAGTATTACTGTCCGATGGCACCTTTAAAAATTAATGATATTTTTGCAACTTATTGCAGGAGGTGCTAGCAACCTAACTTAAATTTATCAACAGAAAATATTGAAATCAAAATCAACTCACCTAGTTTTGGAGGTACTAATGGACATAATGGCAGTGATTCATTTCTAATTGGTTCTTTGGAGGTAAGTAATGATATGTTAGGTGATATGAATGCTGGTGTGGGTGATCGGTTTATGTTACTTGTGTTAATTTGGCTCGTATTTGAGGGAAACAAGTTTTTAACAGTTGAGATCACAGGTGGGATCACAGTTACACTTTTATTAAAAGAACTTGAAGACTTGGACTGTTTACCAAACATTGGGAAGTACTGAACTATTGATATGTTACGTTGAAACATGAGCTCCATTCCAAAAAATCTTGACACATAACTGTAGGCAACTAAGTTGATCACATATTGTAATGTGACTAAAGTTAAACATGTTACGAGCAGAATTTTTAATATTTTTACAGTATTGCACTTTGTAGTCATTCTTTTAATCTATAATGAGTGCTTATATTGTATTTTATCTTGAATTACTTTAAATGATATGCAACAGGATAAATGGAACATTTAAACATTGCTATGGCTGTTGGAAGACAAACAGTGGGATTTGATTCTTCTCTTTGACACCTCTTTAATCATCCATTCAAGCAATAACCTAGAAGAAAAATTATATGATTAAAAATTATATAGTATGTATATCCCCCTTCTTCATAACATCTGATACTTCCAACAGACCCACACGCAGCAAAGTTATCTCTGCTAAAATCATTGTTAATCCTGCACAGCAAGTTTAATGCACTATGAATTCTACTTCACACTTCGAAGAGGGAGATAGAAAAATGGGATTTAATGTGTACTCGACAAAAAACAAGGTCATTTTGGCACTAACATATGGTTCAATTTAATTTCAATAATTTGCTAGTGCTTAGGAGTCTTTAGCAGTATTAGTAAGCAGGAGTGGGCGTAAAAAACGAGGTTGGACAGGCAAAATTATCCCTTGTCATATACATGCACATCTTCAATAGAAGGCTTGATCTCACCATAACTAGGTACATCTTATCAAGCTCTTCACGTAATACCCTGCATATTTCGTCACTAAATTTGATTGGGTAACAAGCCCAGCATGGGAACCTATTAGATTCATCGGTTGTCGTGAATACCAAGACGCACGCTTCTAACTAAAATGTTTACATGTGACAATCGAGTTGCAAAGTTCAAAGATCGATCAATTTCAAGGTTACTGGTTTTCCGTGAGTTTCTCAATTTATTTTTTAAAAATACAACTTTCAACGGCTGTATACTTGTTTGTTTACAGTGTGTTATGTGCCACAACCTCGGATTGGACAATGCTAATTAGTCACGTGTCTATACAACGGGCAAAAAACAACTTTCAACGGCTGTATACTTGTTTGTTTACAGTGTGTTATGTGCCACAACCTCGGATTGGACAATGCTAATTAGTCACGTGTCTATACAACGGGCGAAAAAATTCGGAAATTGCTAAGTATTGAAGCAACGGTTAGATGTTGTAAAACGCACGGACATTGCTTAAGGAACATGATACAAGCAGGGAATGACAAACCTTCTGATCCAACGCATGCGTGTTTACCTTTGCCCTCCCCCCTCCTCTCTCCCATGCCAATTGCAGTTCTCTCTTTGAGTCTTAAATGTTATATATATTATTAGTTAGACACGTTAACATGACAAGACCATAATCAAAATCACGGTGACATCTGATTTTAAGTAGAACGGTTCGGTCATGTAATGATCTAATTTAAAAATGGTGAATCAAGGCTACCTGTGAGACAATGTATGCCACATATTGTATCAAAACTTCAATCTGTGCTAAATTTGCTCAGAATAAAGTAATTTTAATGAAATTTTCAATATTTTTATTTTTTTTCTTTTTTGAAAATATAGCCGTGGTTTGCATAGACTTATCCCAGCCAGTCCTTTTTAAGACATACGGTCACTAATAAAAAGGCTAAAAGAGAAACCTTTAGCTAGGGTTATGCGATAATGATAAAAAAAATATTGTGATAATAATTTATCAAATATCGCGATGTGTGTCTTAAGTATGGCGGGGGAAAGCGGCAAAAACCTAATGCTATGTAGAAATGTCTAATTCAAAACACACATGTAACATAATGCCATACCAAATACCTAAAACGTCTAATGCAAAAAACAAAATACAAGAAACCTCTAATACAAAATACCTCATACGTCTATTGCAAAAGACAAAATACAAGAAACCTCTAATACAAAATACATAAACCTCTTATGCACAATTGATTTTACAATCTGAAACATCTACCATAAGCATTAGATGACATATCTCGTTGTCATTACTTACATTTCTCCACTGAATTATTTTTATTTAGGTCAATGTCAAGGTCACCGAACACAACTTGGCGACCTAGTCGGCTAGCGAGCTATTCGACCGATTCAGCTGGCAACCTATTCAGAATTAAGACAACAGTCGCCCAAACTCATCTATTTTTAACAACCAATAAAATCCAACGTTACGTCTATCAAATGAAAGTAGAATAATATATTATTTTTATCAATTCCTTTAGCTCAGAATAGAGATGTAATTTCGCATTATCGTACAAAATTCTAGACATCCAACTAAATATATTCCGAAAGGTAATTAAATAGGCTTTCTAAGTATTATCAGTAAAAATTGGCACATTCATATTAATGCACCGGTCAATAGGAATCTTGAACTACCCCCCCTCAAGCGTTCACCCCGGATTGTCATTTAGCTCAATATTTTAGGGTCAAGATTCACCCCGCAATGTACTTGAAGCCAAGACACATTCACTGAAGATTCACTTTCTAACGCAGGTCTAAAAATAAAAATTAGTTCAAGATTCACGCAATAGTCATCTTGAACTACCTACCCCAAGCATTCACCCTTGATGGTATTTTTTACCTTTGAAAATTTATCGTCCTTTTTTACCAGCATTTTAAAAATATTTTTTTACGAACCGATCTTTTTCGCCATTCGAGCAAAGACATTTTTTAGTTCAATTATTTATCTGTAGATTAAAAAAAAATTGTGTTGATATCTATAAAAGATCATTTGAATATGGCACTTTTAAAAACACATTTAAAAAAGCCACGCCCCCCCCCCCCCCCCAAAACCGGGCCGTTTTCTTCGAAGCGAACATGACGTGACGGAGAGCCGTAAATTTGTGTTCAACTTGAAATACATGTATTATCAATTTAGGACATCTCCTGATCCAATTCTGTTTTTAACGATGTAAAATTTACATGTGTTTATTTTAAACAGAAATATCATTAAATGATGAAAGCGCGCAAGGGTATGCACGCAGGTTTAGGCTGTTTTAGACACAACATTTAAAGTCACGTGACTGTACACCCTACAGTAAAAGTACTTATTTTAATAATATATTTTTATTTTAACTTTTATTCGTTAATTTCATAAAGACGACAAAACGGTACATCAACGCCTTGAACTAACTTACATTGACTGATTGAGCATGGTCCGTAAGGCGTAAGTTGAGACCAGATTATCTTGTCATTCATTATTCTAGACACACGTGCAAGCTCAGACTTGGACAATGGAGTCTATATCAACCGGACACACAATCAAACAAATCAGCTAATTTATGTACAAATAAATTAGCTTACCGCCAAATCATAGGTAAGCGTTAGATCCTTCATTGCGAGGCCGATTTTATAGATTATGCTAAGTGAAGCCGATGTAAGCCCCGCCTCTTTCTTGTTTTAGTCCCTCCTATTTTATTTGAAGGTCGAGTTTAGAAAGGACTATTTATTGTTAATAACAAAATAAATCTCAAGTGCTACTACACTTACGTACACCTAGTGGTTTCCGTGGTCCTAGTGTGTGACAATCAATAGTCGCTCGTAAGACTTCCTAAAAATTTCAAATCTCTTCTACGACCATGGGAGGTACTAGCGGTACGAAAATTCAATAACGACAAAATGTACTCTCCCTGACCTGTTCTACTATATAATTAGTCTTTATCGTCAAGACAAATATTCTACGTTAAAGACTTGGGGGGGGGGGGGGGCGAGACTACTGTGAACTCGGAGTTTTAAGTGGTCGATGAATTTCCCTATTTCTGGAATATAATATTCTAAAAATATGTGAATCACTTACTGAAATATCATTTAATTTACAAAATATTATATTTCTATGAAAATTAATTCATAGATATACTTTATAATCTTTCAAAATTAAGAAAAAGTTCCACTGCTCTGCTAGGCCCATTGGGTTCAAAACTTCGAAGTGTACTGACTGCGTAGCTAGACCGATTACACTCTATACGCGGTATTGGATCATGTATTTAAACGCTCGAAAGAAATATTATTTTATGAAAATCAATCGAAATAATATCACCAAATCTTTAAAACATAAGAAAAGGGCGGACTGCTAAGCTAGGCTGGTTGTATATTTCATGTAGAATAGTGCGATGTCTTTGATATATAATTAAGATACTATCCTAAATTTCTATAATGCATTCACTCAAATATTATTTTTTTGCAATGTAAATCTTTCAAAATTAAGAAAAAGTCCCACTGCTAAGCTAGGCTGATTGGGTTCAAAGTGTGCTGACTGCGTAGCTAGACCGATTAGACTCTATACGCGGTATTGGACGATGAATTTAAACGCTCGAACGAAATATTATTATTTTATAAAAATCATATCCCCAACTCTTTAAATCATAAGAAAAGAGCGCACTGCTAAGCTAGGTCGGTTGTATACTTCACGTGGTATAGGTATAGTGCGATGAATTACGCTATTTGAGTATCTTTATATATCACTAAAATAGCGGCTTTTTTAGTGATATATAAGATACTATTCTTTTTTATATAATACATTCACTCAAATATTACTTTTCTATGAAAATCAATTCATAGAAATACTTTAAAATCATTCAAAATTAAGAAAAAGCCCCACCGCTGAGCCAGGCCGATTAGACTCTATTCGAGGTATTGGGTGATACATTTCAGTGTTTCTGGGATATATAGTATAATGTCCTTAATATACGTAAAACGCTCGAAGGAAATGTGATTATTTATATATCAAATGAAAAAATATCCCCAAATCTTTTAAACATATAAGAAAAAGGCGGACTGATGAGTAAAGCCGATTGTATACCGTATAGTGCGATGAATTCCGCTATTTCTGTGATACATGTATATAAGATACTATTCTTAGTTTATATAATACATTCACTGAAATATATTTCTATGAAAATAAATTCATAGAAATACTTTATAATCTTTCAAATAAAAGAAAAATCCCACTGCTAAGCGACGCTGATTGAGTTCAAAGTATACTGTTAAGCGAAGCCGATTGTATACTTTATGTGGTATAGGCCTAGTGCGATGTCTGTGATGTATAAGATGCTATCTTCATTTATATAATACATTCACTCAAATATTATTTTTCGATGTAAATTTTCGAGAGAGAGAGAGAGAGAGAGAGGGGGGGGGATTTAACGCCCACTCGACACAAACTAGGTCATTTCGGGACTAACATATGGTTTTAATTTTATTTCAATAATTTTCATGCGCATAGTGGTCTTTAGCAGAAAGAGGAACCCGGAGAAAACTCACGTGGTTAGTTCAATATTAAGAAAACGTCCCACTGCTAAGTGAGGCCAATGTTCAAAGTATAATTACTGCTAAGCGAGGTCGATTGTACACTTCATGGGGTATAGTGCGATGTCTGTGATATATAAGATACTATGGTTCAATTATATAATACATTTACTCAAATATTATTTTTGAATGTAAATTTATTCATAGAAATATTTTATAATCTTTCAAAATAGAAGAACAAATCCCACTGCTAAGCGACGCCGATCTGGTTCAAAGTATACTGACTGCTAAGCGAAGCCGATTGTATGCTTCATGTGGTATAGTGCGATGTTCGAGATATATAAATACTATCCTTAATTTGTATAATACATTCACTCAAATATTATTTTTTTGGTGTAAATTAATTCATAGAAATACTTTAAAATCTTTCAAAATAGAAGAAAAAAAAATCCCACCGCATAGCGACGCCGATTGGGTTTAAAGTATATTGACTGCTGAGGGAGGCCGATTTTATACTTCGTGTGATATAGCGCGGTCTCTGTGATATATAAGATACTGTTCTTCATTTATATAATAAATTCACATAAATATTCCTTTTCAATGTAAATTAATTCATAGAAATACTTTAAGATCTTTCAAAATAGAAGAAAAAATCCCACCGCTAAGCCAAGCCGATTGGATTCAAAGTATATTGACTGCTAAGCGAAGCCGATTGTATACTTCATGTGGTATATCTAGTGCGATGTCTGTGATATATAAGATGCTATCTTCATTTATATAAATTCACTCAAATATTATTTTTCGATGTAAATTTTCAAAAGAGAGAGAGAGAGGGAGGGGGGATTTAACGCCCACTCGACACAAACTAGGTCATTCCGGCACTAACGTATGGTTTTAATTTTATTTCAATAATTTACATGCGCGTGGGGGTCTTTGGCAGGGGAAACCGGAGAACTTGGCGAAAACTCACGTGGTTGGTTCATTATTAAGAAAACCTCCCACTGCTAAGCGAGGCCAATTGGGTTCAAAGTATAATGACTGCTAAACGAGGCCGATTGTACATTGCATGGGGTATAGTGACATGTCTGTGATATATTATTTTGCGATGTAAATTTATTCATAGAAATACTTTACAATCTTTTAACATAGAAGAAAAAATCACACTGCTAAGCGACGCCGATCTGGTTCAAAGTATACTGACTGCTAAGCGAAGCCGATCGTATGCTTCACGTGGTACAGTGCGAGGTTCGAGATATATAAGATACTATCATTAATTTATATAACACATTCACTCAAATATTATTTTTTGGTGTAAATTAATTCATAGAAATACTTTAAAATCTTTCAAAATAGAAGAAAAATCCCACTGCTGAGCGAGGCCGATTGGTCTCAAAGTATACTGACTGCTAAGCGACGCCGATTCTATACTTGATGTGGTATAGTGCGATATCTGTGATATATAAGATACTATCCTAAATTTATATAATACATTCATTCCATACTTTTTCGATGTAAATGAATTCATAGAAATACTTTAAAATAATTCAAAATAATTAGAACAAAAAGTCCCAATGCTAAGCGACGCCGGTTGGGTTTAAAGTATATTGACTGCTAAGCGATGCCCATTGTGTTGAAAGTATAATGACTGCTAAGCGAGGCCGACTGTATACCTCATGGGGTATAGTGCCATGTCTGAGATATATAAGACACTATCATTCATTTATGTAAAAGATTAACTGAAATATTATTTTGCGATGTAAATTAATTCATAGAAATTCTTTAAAATCTTTCAAAATAGATTTTATACTTCATGGGGGATAGTGCGATGTCTGTGATATATTATAAGATAAAATCCTAAATTTATATAATACATTCACTCAAATATTATCTTTGGATGTAAATTAATTCATAGAAATGCTTTAAAATGTTAAGGAAAAAATCACACTGCTAAGCGACGCCGATTTAGTTCAAAGTATACTGACTGCTAAGCGAAGTCGGTTGTATGTATAGTGCGATGTCTGTGATATATAAGATACTATAATTCATTTATATAATAGATTCACTCCAGTCTGAGATATATAATAAAATTTATAGAATAAAATGACCCAAATATTATTTTTCCATGAAAAATAATTCAAAGAATTACTTTAACATGCTTCAAATACAAGAAAAAAAGACATAGCAAGGCCGATTGGGTGCTATATTTCTATGTGACATTTAGAGAGAGAGAGAGAGAGATAACAGATTTAGTGGAAGATCCGACATCTCATTTTTTCAACTACTATACTATACATCGAGCCTGTTTAGATACTTTGTGATATAGGGCGATGAATTTGCCTACTAGATATTAGATAATATTCATAATTTTTATTTACATTCAAGTACGGAAATTAATTGTGAAAATGTTTACAAAATATAAGCGCAAGAAACGGATGCCAGAAGATCCAAACCCTCATTTTAACCTCAACTAAACATAACATCAAGGCCGTTTACCGAAGTGTCAATCAAATTGACTGACATGCGGCCTCGCTCAACATCGGTCTTGCTCTGTACACTCTATCATTTTCCCAAATCATACACCATTTTGTAGCTACGATTATCCAGATTACCCCGAAAACATCATAAAGACAATCGCGTCTACAATTATAGGCCTACAGGTGGAATTTCCGTATGACAGCCAACGAAAACAGACGGAGGTTCGTCCGTTTTCAAGAAAAAAAAAAACACATTTTTAAAAATACAATATTTACTGAAAAATGTGTTGGTTGAAGATTCGACGTCTATTTGTGTTCAGCAATATTTTATTTTGTTCAAGATTCACCTTTGGCAAATTTTGTTCTCACCAAAGATTCACATCTCTTTCACATTTAGCTGTCTATTTTTACGTCAAGATTCGACGCCGACATGGCGTCGAATAGCCGTCGATGCTTGAGGGGGGGTAGTTCAAGATTCCTATTGACCGGTGCATAAAGGGCTGCACTCTCTTCCTAAACATGACCAATTTTTTTAAAATTTTAAAGGGAAAAACTGTTAATATCCCGTGTCAAAATTCGGACCATCGTACAAAATTCTGATGATCCAACTAAATAAATATAGCTGGATGATCAGAATTTTGTACGATAGTCGAAATTCGGACTTCGAAAAAAATTCCGGTCTATCTTTACATATAGAATATTGAAAAATTGGCTATGTTCAGGTTGAGAGCACGCCCCTTTAATATGATTGTGCCTACTTTTACTAATAATATTTGGAAAGTTTATTGAATTACCTTTCAGAATATATATAGCTGGATGCTCCAAATTTTGTACGATGGTCCGAATTCGGACTTCGAAAAAAATACCGGTCTATCTTTACATATAGAATATTGAAAAATTGGCTATGATCAGGCTGAGAGCGCACCCCTTTAATATGATTGTGCCAACTTTTACTAATAATATTTGGAAAGCTTATTCAATTACCTTTCAGAATATATATAGCTGGATGCTCAGAATTTTGTACGATGGTCCGAATTTCGACTCGGAATATTACCGTTGTTTCACTTTAAAATATTGAAAAATTGGCTATGTTCAGGTTGAGAGCGCGCCCCTTTAATATGATTCTGCCAACTTTTACTATTAATATTTGGAAAGCTTATCCAATTACCTTTCAGAATATATATAGCTGGATGATCAGAATTTTGTACGATGGTCGAAATTCGGACTTCGAAAAAAATTCCGGTCTATCTTTACATATAGAATATTGAAAAATTGGCTATGTTCAGGTTGAGAGCGCGCCCCTTTAATATGATTGTGCCTACTTTTACTAATAATATTTAGAAAGCTTATTAAATTACCATTCAGAAAATATATAGCTGGATGCTCAGAATTTTGTACGATGGTCCGAATTTCGACTCGGAATATTACCGTTCTTTCATTTTAAAATATTGAAAAATTGGCTATGTTCAGGTTGAGAGCGTGCCCCTTTAATATGACTGTGCCAACTTTTACTAATAATATTTAGAAAGCTTATTCAATTACCTTTCAGAAGCTGGTTGCTAAGAATTTTGTACGATGGTCCGAATTTCGACTCGAAATGTTACCGTTCTTTCACTTTAAAATATTGAAAAATTGGCTATGTTCAGGTTAAGAGCGCACCCCTTTAATATGATTGTGCCAACTGTTACTAATAATATTTGGAAAGCTTATTCAATTACCTTTTAGAATATATTTAGTTGGATCATCAGAATTTTGTACGATGGTCCGAATTTTGACACGGGATATTAACAGTTTTTCCCTTTAAAATTTTAAAAAAATTGGTCATGTTTAGGAAGAGAGTGCAGCCCTTTAATATGAATGTGTCAATTTTTACTGATAATACTTAGAAAGCCTATTTAATTACCTTTCGGAATATATTTAGTTGGATGTCTAGAATTTTTTACGATAATGCGAAATTACATCTCTATTCTGAGCTAAAGGAATTGATAAAAATAATATATTATTCTACTTTCATTTGATAGACGTAACGTTGGATTTTATTGGTTGTTAAAAATAGATGAGTTTGGGCGACTGTTGTCTTAATTCTGAATAGGTTGCCCACGAACAGGTTGCCAGCTGGATCGGTCGAATAGCTCGCTAGCCGAATAGGTCGCCAAGTTGTGTTCGGTGACCTTGACATTGACCTAAATAAAGATAATTCAGTGGAGAAATGTAAGTAATGACAACGAGATATGTCATCTAATGCTTATGGCAGATGTTTCAGATTGTAAAATCAATTGTGCATAAGAGGTTATATGTATTTTGTATTAGAGGTTTCTTGTATTTTGTCTTTTGCAATAGACGTATGAGGTATTTTGTATTAGAGGTTTCTTGTATTTTGTTTTTTGCATTAGACGTTTTAGGTATTTGGTATGGCATTATGTTACATGTGTGTTTTGAATTAGACATTTCTACATAGCATTAGGTTTTTGCCGCTTTCCCCCGCCATACTTAAGAACTGCAATTTTGAATTATTGTTGCTAATGTTAACCTCTGGAGAATCAGCTAGATAAAAATGGGACTTTTCAAACAATCATGGACCATAATCCAGGAAGTTACTTTCAGATATGCGCAAATATCCAAATGAAGCAAGATATTTGTGTTATAAACATGCATTTCAAGTTTCATCAAAATCTAATGCAAATTGTGATCTCCACAGTGTCCTCAAGCTAAAGCATGATTTTTTGTACAATCAGGGGCCATAATTCCATGAAGTTTCGATCTGATACATGCCAATATCAAAAGAACCCTGAGATCTTTTAGAGATAAACCTTTATTTTAAGTTTCGTCAAAATTGGATAAGAATTGTGACCTGTAGAGAGTGTCCACAAACAAATTATGGATGAACAAATGTCGAGACAGTTTTGATCAGATTTTCACGAAACCAACATCATGGTGTAACGGTGATATATTCAAACGTTGTTTTAAAAATCGGATAATAACTGTGATCTCTAGAGGGACCACAAGCAAAAAATGTGATTTTTCATACAATCACATGGCATAATTCAGGAAGTTATGATCCGATATGTGCAAATTTGATCCAAACGAACCAAAATCTTTATGTTATAAACATGCATTTCAAGATTCAACAAAATCAGATGAAAGTTGTGCCCTCTAGAGCGTCCACAAGCTAAAAATATGATTTTTCGTACAATGGAGGGCCATAATCCATGAAGTTTCGATCAGGTACATGCCAAAATCGAAAAGAATTAAAGTTTCGTCAAAGAATTGTGACCTCTAGAGTGTCCACAAATTGTGGACGTACAGACGTCCCGACAACGGACGGGGGCGACGAGAACCTACGTCCACATGAAAATGTGGGAGTAAAAAAACTGATATATCGTTATTTAGCCAAAAGTCAATCAAGTTACAGACATGGATACCTCCAGTGAATCGTATAAAATTTCAGAGCAATGCATGAATGATCTCACATTTCCTGACCAACTAGCTCTACTATAAATATACAGATGTCTATCAGCCGATTTCAAGCCAAAGTCAAATTTACTCTCAAAACCCTTTTTCTGTAAAAAAGGCTCTGATTGTGGACCAAATGCAGGCCCATAAAATGATCTTTTTTGTTCAAATCTAAATTAGAATCTCTTGATATCAAAGTAACTTTGAATTTTGTATTCAAACCAAAATGGGGGGAGAGGTTGGCATATTTGTCAAGATTTACATCTGGTACAACTCCACAAATAAATAATTACTACTGTTAAAATTAGATTCATCCCTTACTACCATTTTCAGTCAAAGCAAGTATGTAAAGGGAGGCTACTCTTGTTTTAAAAAACTTACAGTTATAAGTGTGTTTTCAGTTTTAGAAACTTCATTGTGAAATATTGTGAAAATTGAATCTCTAATATAGGAATATCAGTCCATATTTGGTCAAACATAATTCTGGTAATTGAAAACTTGTTAACATTAAGCATCCACTACTGTTGTTGATGATAACCTTTAAGTAGTCAACCAATGTCACTAAAATCTTTATATGCCATGGGCCTCTTTTTTTTTTATCCAAGCTAGGAGATTATCTAATGTTGATTTTTTTGTTTTGTTTTCTTAATCTTAATTAAATGTTAATCATACATTATGCAAGAGCTAAATCATTCTGTAGCAGGCCTTTCTTTTTCTTACAGAGTTGATTTTGAGCTTGTCTGTGAATAAAGGTCTAATTAATAACATCTGAAGCCTGAAGAAAGACTTACAATAGGCAGATTTAGCTCTTAACTAATTAATCTATGTCACTTCATTTAATTAGCTTTAAACAGTCTGCTAGAAGTAGAACACTTTCAACAACTGTATTATTTACTTATTCATTCTTTTTAAATATTATTAATTGGCCAACATCGTAGTAACTTACACATAGGTCATGGGAGTAAATAGTAATATGTAGATCTTTAATTTTTACAAAACTACACATATAAAGAACCAAGTCAAGCCCAGTACCAAGCGAAACCATGATACCAATTCCTATTGACATCTAGTGCTTGTTCTAGATAGTAGATAATTCTTTAAATATGACCATTGTTCAAAATAATCTACACCCTCTTGACGATCCTGAAGTTTGATATTTGTGTACTAAGTGGTGTATTATTAATTTCTGGATTAGATTTAAGCCCTTTACTTTCATCTTGCAAAGCCATTTTATCTATTAATGCCCATAACATCTTTAAAATAAGATAGCATTAAACTAATGAATACCCAGCCAAATGTAGCAACACAACCTCTGCACAACTGCAAAACTTATTGGTTTAATAAACCAAGTGGACTTTTTCACTACAGTACCATAACTTTTTAAGGCCATTGAAGTAAGTTCATTGCTGTGCACTTATAAAAGTAAGACACATACATGTATACACATTGTACGAGCAGATCTTATTAGTTAATGCCATATTTAGTCCTACCTTTGTGACATTTTGATGTAGAAATTAAAATGTCTGGCTGTGATTTAAGAGATGATATAAATGTCGAGTAGAATTATATAAAACAAAACATCCTTTTTGGCCATAATGAAAAGATATTAGGAACCGTATAAAAAATACATAAAAATTGGATGATATATACACTGAACTAAATTTAAACTACACGTATATGAATACATTGCTTGGAATACATACATGTTGATGCTTTTATGGTATTTTGGGTGTGGCAGAAATGCAAAAAAAATTATCTATCCTTGTATTAAAGAAAAACATGATTTTTAATGTCGTTTTGATTTACAATGGTTAGATGCCAGACAAAACCTTATAGTATTATTATTCCTACTCTCCAGATATCAAGGGTCTCCTCAGAAGTTTTCGAAAAGTTCATCAGGTTAGAGGTTGTGAACATTGCTTTAAGATTAAAGGAGCTAAATCGCTAATATTTGGGATGTAGAAATTGACCCAAATATGTGTCTCAATGTATATAATAATGCAATCTGATTGTATATGAACTGATTTACATTCAATTGTTTCCATTTCGACTCTTATTTCAAATCAGTTATGTCCAGCGAAATACGGCATGAGTCTCAACCCAAAAGAATTTTTGTAGTGTCTGGTAAGTCCAGTTTATTGCGCTTGGTCTCCAGATAAGTTATTGCTTTGCCATTTAACATGACGTGTGAATATGTCTAGCCTCGGTTTTTCTGGTCACTTGTAACAATTGACGCTGAAATGAACTTGAAACGAACTAACGTACATTGGTAAAATGTTAACTTTGTCTTAAATATTGGATATCAGACACCTACCTTTTCCCGGTAAGATAACAACATCAATGTTGATTTGAATTGACAAATGATTCATGTTTTCAACGTGTAAGACTTTGGATGATATTGAGTTAGAGGCTTAGCTACTTTAAGATGGACTCTTCTTGGATGTTTATAAATGATTTACAAACTCAGATGTATGAGAAACTCAGAATTATTGATAAGTGTTGAATTATTGAAAATTTGTGTCACATATTGGGATAATTCCTTTTGGTGGAAAATAAAGAATCACAGTTAAAAATAGAAGATAAGGGTTCGAAAACAGCCTGAGGACAGAGGCGGGGAAGAGCGGTATTTTACTGTATTTTCATACTGAAGCCATATAGGGCTGGACAGGAACTGTCAGTGGACATCGTCCGCTCAGAGACAGTTCCTAGAGAAACTAACTATATTTATGACATGGTGGAAGTTTCGGTTAGAAAATGTTAGACTTGTTCCATTTTGCGGTTAGCAAGAGGCGATTATGCAGTGCTTTATCTTATGACGAGATCATTGTATTTTTATGACAACTACATCGTCCAACTTGACCCCTAATATTGTTCACTCTCAAAACCTTACCCCTTCTGGTATGTCAAGATGACCCTCCTGATAAAAAGCTATGCATTCAAGTTGGACCATGTAATTGCAAAATGGTACCAGTTTTGTCAAACATTTTGTAACTTGCGCATGCGCTACCAGAACTTTCATCATGTCGTACGAATTGTAATGAATTGATAAAAGGTACTGTTCTGCTCTGACTTAGTTCAGCTCTGAACGTAGGTCTCATTAATCACTCGCCATTACTACGTTCAGATCTCGTGCCATTCAACCAATGTTGAAACTATAATCTGTCCCAGTCAATTTTACTGGGACAGATTATAGTTTCGACAATGGTTGAATGGCACGAGATCTGAACGTAGTAGTAATGGCGAGTGTAAAGAGACCTATGTTCAGAGCTGAACTAGCTCTGACTGTGCTGATCGATGAAGACTGGCATATGCCATACTGTGTGCTATTACTAGTACTAGTCTTATATCGCATTCAACTGCCAAGGGATCGTTTTACGTGCATGCCATGTAATAATGTATTTGGGCTATACATATATATACGGGACCTCGACTTTTTGTCCGATCAGAACGACTAGGCGGCTGTCCTTGTCAGCCTCCCGCCCAGCACCAATGACAATGGGGAACCACGTCGGAAAACATTTACTACTAGTCCATCAATAATGTTTACGACTCGTCGTAAGATTAGAATAGCCACGGCGTTGTTTTTATTAGAGTATTTTAGTCTTACTTAGAGGCTTCCGTACGGAGATACTAGATAGATACCACACTGACTGTAATGACACGACTTTATTGAATCATTCGAATGTGGGCAAACTCTTATCTTAGAAAATGAAATGTTATATTTAACCGTCCGCTACTTACTTTAAGCTTCCTACATCCACAGATACAAAATTCTTCTATTTATTAAAACAATTAGACCTTGACGTCAAACTGGGAATTATTGATCGCCATGATTCAAGGGAAATAACTATTGTTTTAGCATTTGAAGTCGAGGTTGTCCAGAAAACAACTGAGGCTATAACACACACTGATTAGATTGGCTATAAGAGTCTGTACAAGAACAACACTTGAATCGACACTTTACACCACACTGTGTGCACAGATGGGAGTGTCAATAACAAGATGATATTTATATTATGATGTAAAATATATAAAGATAGATTGTCTGTATTCAGGATTTAAAGAACATATAACACAAACACATGTAGCCTATTTAAAGCCCCAATACCACTCTTGTTGAAACGGAATAATATGTCCCAATCTTCATTCTGGTCAACAAATTGTATTATTTTACAATATTCCAATTAATTGATGATATAAATTTCATTTAGCACACCTAATTTAAAAAAATTGAAAAAATTCACCTAATTGATTTGAAAAGTCTAACGTAAACCTTTTCAAATGTGACTTGGATTTTAAAATATTTTCGAACCTTCTGGACAAGTAAAATAGGTCGTAATAGATAATTTACACAAGTGCAGGAGGTCCACACAACACGCAAAACAAAAATCTACAAGATAAACCTGCGGACAATAGCAGAATGTAGGCCTAGACGTTGTAAAAAATAAAATAAAATAACAAATAAAATCAAGTGAATTGATCCGAGGGCCAGCCGTACGCGTCCACTGCACAATTCAGTCCCGAGCCTATTATGGTATGCTTCACCCAAAATGAATAAATGATTTTAATTTACCAAAAAAGACGGAACAGAAATAGGCCTAGGGCTCGATGACAGTTAAGGGGGGGGGGAACTGAAATGCCCGAAAAAATTGGGGGTTTACAGAGGGCGGCGCCGGTCTTCTTCGAGAGGCGAAGAAGCGGAGCTTACCTTACATGGACCCCCCCCCACCCCCCCAAAAATATATTTTTGGAATGTTTGACGGCTGAAAACACGTTTTTCTGCTATTTCAGCCCGTCAACAAAGCAACGTCGAAGTGATCTATTATAGCCTAATTAAGGTGGCTGACTCGAATTCCAATCAGTGGCTTAGTCCACGCAGACGTGACCGTTGGGAGTAAATTTTGAAACGCGTTTCTCGCTCATCAAGCCTGCGAATGCAGTAACTTCAATGTGCTCCAATAATATAGTATACCTGGCTGACCCGAATTCCAAACAACCAATCAATCGTTGCTGGGGTCTTACCCTCCCGGAGAAAAATTAACCACCACAAATGCGTTTTCTGCTATTCTAGCCTGTGTAAGCAACTCCAAATGTATCCAATAGTTTTGTAATCGAAATCCCACTCTTAATTACCATCCAATCAGACTGTTGCAGATGCATTCACAAATAATAATCGATGCCCGAAAAATGTCGCACAAAGTAGAGTGGCCCCAGACAATTTTTTAAATCCATAGTCAACTCAGTACAAATTCGCTGTATTCAATTAAAAGAAAAGTAAAATTAATGTTATATTAGGGATTGATGATAGTTAAGGAAGCAAAACTAGAAATGTCCGAAAAAATTCAGGTTTACAGACAGCGTCACAGGTTTTCTTCGAGAGGCAAAGAAACAGAACTGACCTTGTAGGGACCTCCAAGAATTTTTTTTGAATATTTGACGGCCGCAAACGCGTTGTCCGGTAATATTTGTTTGAATAAAATAAAACCAAGTACGAACAATCCAAACCATTAGTCAAAATTCGAAGTCCAATAAAAACGGTCGAGGCAAAATAGTGTAATCAGCAGATGGACTGGTCACCGTGTACAAAATACACGACAAACAGTGGTAACAGGTGTCCGGAAGAGTAAGCTTACCCTGCCTGGCGCCACACCCGCCATCGCTGCATCCAAACTATTAGACGAAATCTCAATGAAATAGCATGATTGGCCAATGGACTATCGGTATACAAAATGCACGTGATGAACAGTGTTAACGATGTAATAGACAGACATAAATAGGAAGATAATATTTTACGAGTCAATAAAATATATCTTGAATAATAGCCGAGAGAGACATGTTATATTTACCAATCAAGTCAATATGACGTCCATAAAACTTTTTAAAGGTTTTAATGAGTTTAGTGCGCAAGTATCCCTGTAGTTGAAGCCTAGATGACAAATGCCTCGATCTATTTAAAAAATCAGAATAAAAGGAACAAGCTCTCGTGTAACGTATTAGCTGAGACACAAACACTCCATAAGCTGGTGATATTGGAATGTTACTACTAATAAATGGAAAGTTAACGATCGGAAAGTCAAAGTCATCACGTTTATCGTACAATTTAACACTAAGTTTATGGCAATTGTCAAAATCGAGACGCAGATCCAAGTAGGAAGCGTGATTGTCACTGTCAGTAGTGTTTTTAATTTCGAGCTCATCGGGATATATGAATTCTATGTAATCACTAAATTTTGGATTGTTCAGTGATAGAACATCATCGATATATCGATAAGTGAAATTAAAATGTCTGACTAATCGTTTATTAGTTTTTACGAGTGCCTGTATGTAATCGGCTTCGTACGAATAGAGAAATAAATCAGCAAGCAAAGGTGCACAGTTGGTACCCATGGGGATACCTACCACTTGCTGATATATTTCCCCTCCAAATTCGACAAAGATATTATCAATTAAAAAATCCAACATCTGAATTATCTTGTTGGCGGAGAATTTATTTTTTGAATCACTATGGTTCTTGACAAAATATGTGGATTTGTAATTAACAACTAGATATTGATATCTAGTCGTTCCTGATTTTGATGAAAAGACACTGTGAATAATGTCTTTTAATCGAGCTTTTAATTTACTATGGGGAATTTTCGTGTACAATGTAGAAAAGTCAAAAGTTTGTATGGAGGAGACTGAAGCAAGTGATCTCGATTGTAAACCATCAAGTAATTCTTTGGAATTTTTTAATATCCACATCTGATTAATACCACTACGAGAGTATATTTTGTCACAGTAATTTTGGATACCTTCTTTAACTGCCGTTAATATAGATGTCAATACTTTAGAAATTGGTTTTGTGGAACAACGGGATGAACCTGCTATAAAACGTTGCTTGTAGGGATTTTTATGTAGTTTAGGTATCCAATATAACAAGGGCAGATCTGTATAGGTATCTCCACATGGAGTACCAAATGAAGTTAGTACAGATCTGTGATTGGATATAATTTCATCCTTACTAAGTGTAGTACGTTTATACGTAGCACTGTCAACTGATGTCCCAAAACCAAGTTCGTTGAACAGACAGTCATAATAGTATCGTTTACATATAAACACTATGTTATTGGACGCTTTGTCAGCCGGAACAATGATATACTTGTCATGTAAGGCGTTGAGATTTTCAACAATGCTAACATCATTGAAAATAGATTTAGGCCTTGTGTCAACTAACAAACGTTGCATGTAAGTTCTTCGTTTCAGTAAACGACTAATAGACTTAGTCCAATCTGAGAGGGTATCGATGATAACATCTTCCCTCTTGGCCCATGATCTAGCGTAGTCCTCTACGGCATCCATAATAAGTTTGAAATTTTGATCCCATGAAAATGGTTGCGGTTCCCGGTATTTGGGTCCTTTAGACAAAATTTCACGTAACTTATTATTCTGGACTATATTCAAATCACCAGTAACCACATGTCCAGCTGGCTGGTAAAGGAAGGACGACGTAGAGCAAGAACAGGGCGGAGGGTTATCATATAAGTCTTTTGCATTGATGTCAGATAATGCGTTTCTGTAATTAAATATCTTGGATGCAATGGGTTTAGTATAAGTATAAGAAATCCTTGGAACAGTAACAGTTTTGAAGTAAGGAGGGATGTGTGCTGTGACATGCTTATGGTGTAATATTTGGCTTAACCCGATAGCATCAATGCCTTTATTAGCAAATTTCAGTTTTAGAAATGAACTGTTGGTGTTAGATGCATCGGGCTCAGTCACAACGTCCAAACGACGATGGGCAATGTCAAGAACAATGGACACAACCCTGTATTCAATGGATGCAGGATCAGTACAATTTGAATCCAAACAGCCTAGTTTTCTGGCTATTCCAGCCCGTAAAATTAGTGTTTTATTAGATTTCGGGCACTTCTTTGCCAAGTAGATGAAATAAAATTTTCTTTTCACTTTACCCGTCTGCCCGAAAAGTCAGCTTGTCCAAAGGTTTGGGGGCAGCTGCCCCTCTGCCCCCTTGCTCGTACGCCTATGATGGACACGCAAGCTTATATTATTTTATTGCTTTCATTGCCGTTTTATTGTGCAGCAGGTGTCATAATCTTGTTCGATAACGAAAGATAAAAGTGTTGTTTTATACTTTTAATATGGTGCAATAATTCTACAACATAGTCTTGACAGGAAGTTCTAAAAAAAACATATTTTTTGTCAGTCTACTGGGGCATAATGAACAGGGGTTTTAGACCAGTCCACTATGGCAGTGATAATATTGTGGCAGGGGTGACAGGTTATAACTGCCTTTAGCTACAACTACAACAGCAGGATTACAGACTATTGGTTCCTTAATTAGGAGACTTCGTTGTGTACCCAAGGTGAAAAATATGAATTGTCAGTTGGAAATGAAAAATAAACAATTAATTATTAAAGGAATTTGCGCTCAAACTAAAAAAAAATGTTTCGCGGGTTTCCGTTAGCTGATGCTTACTGATACACATGTAGCTAAGAACTGAACGAGCTTATTGACTATAAGACAGAATGATAAATATTTGGGCAATTATAAATTCAAAAAATTTCTATTTAATTATGTGTACTTATAAAAAGAACATTTTCTGAATTTGGTGATTTGTATAATATATACATGTATGCACCACAGGCACTTGAAGGGATTAAAATAAATTAAAATAAAACTTCTTAGTCAAGCAGTAGTAAGAAGTTTTATTTTAATCCCTTCAAGTCCCTGTGGTATGCACAGATGTTGCAATTCAGAAAATCTCTGAATTTGGCAACTTGTATATTATAGACCCCTACGAAACTCACAATTTAGAAACTTTCCGCTTCAAATAGAATGGGATAGAAACTTTTGGCGAAATTATGGGATTTTCAATGCCATTTGGGTCATCAAAGTTTGAATTGAGTTTTGGAGTCCCACAGGGATTCTTCCTATGGCGGTATATTAGTGCCAAAATTCTAACATGCTATCGTCTAATTTCTTACTTCTGTTCATGTAATTATTTCTAACCTCCATTCATGCAACTTCTTACTTCCATTCATGTAATTTCTAATTTAAGACAATGTATAATTCAACTTCCTTATTTGTTCAGTGTAAATATCAATTCTATTTCATCTTATTTCTAATATTGGGGCGAAAAATGTCTACTTCATTGTGGTATTACATGTTAAGCATGAACGGCAAACAAATTTAGAGTTTTGTTACTTCTACCTAGCAACCATCATTATGACATCGTTTGGTGTCGCCACTGCGTGCTCAATTGGGTGATTGCGCACCTTATCGGGACCATTATTTGGTATAAACGACCCATTCTTCGTTTAGTTGAAGGTTGGAAGGCGTGCTGAGAGAGAGAGAGAGAGAGAGAGAGAGAGAGAGAGAGAGACCACTTGGTAAATTAGATTCAATTTGGTGCATTCTGACGTATTTCCGGATGGTAAATTCCAAAATTACAGGTCTAAAAATCGCCACTAAAATCGCATAGATTTAAGTTTCAAATTTTCAAGCCTGAGCGGGGGGGGGGGGGGGGCTGTGTTAATATAGACCAACTGCATATAAATATTAATTATTGGCTCAACCGTAAAAAAAATAAAATAAAATTCTCCAAATCCCGTTTAGCTTATATTTGAAATAGAAAATGAAATGAAATGAAAGAGGGTTTAACGCCCTACTGTTCTGTTCCTAACCGGGCTAATGGAGACGGACATACACCATACAGTGTGCTTTAGGGAAATATTGCCCGGAGAGCGGATCAACGACTTATATCGAAGTCTAACGGTCACGGGATCTTTTACGTGCACGCCAACATGTACATGGAACCTTGGGTTTTCATCCCATCAGAACGACAAGACACTAATAAGCGGGAACCACGCCAGAAAATCTGGATGAACTTTTTTCGACCAATGCAGGGATCGATTTCCCGACCCACAGCCTAGCGAGCCTGCGTCTTACCCACTTAGCCACGGTATTCGAAATAGTATTTGCAAACCATACATTTATATCAAGTTCAATGTTGTTTAGAGGGTATATGGCCGAATGGTTAGCACGTGCACGCTGTAACATAAGGTCTGTCATTGAATAAACTGGCGTGGTTTCGATTTCCCGTTTTTACGTGACATGGAGCAGGGCCGCCTTTCCAACCTCGTGGGTTTTCTCCGGGTCCTCCGGTTTCCTCCCACTGCTAAACTCTCCTACGCGCAAGCGAATTATTGAAATACAATTGAACGGCGTTAATACCGAAATGACCTGGTTGGTGTCGAGTGGATGTTAAACCCCATGTCCCCATCTCTCTCTCCCGATGTTGTTTCCAATTCAGGGGCGTGGTGAGGGCAATTATTGAGAAGAAATTATGAGTAACAAAAAAGATTTTGGCACAAAAACCCTTTTACTGACCGCGGAGCTGTGGCCGGCGAAGCCGGCCACCGCGAGCGCCGAAGGCGCGAGCCCGCGGCGGGGGGTCCGGGGGGCCCTCCCCCGTGAAAATTTCGAAAATTAGAAGCCCAGAAACGCAATCTCCAGCAATCCGAGACAAGAAATACGGTAATAAAATATGATTAAATTTTCCAACTTGACTCTTTCAAAATTTTTTTAATTGGGTCAGATGAAACAATTTTTCCACTTACAAATGTTTTTCATTTTTTGAGTAATTTGATTGTGATTTTGGCGCAAAAACTTTTTGGCGCATGAGTATGGCTACTCATGAACTCATTCTCACCACGCCCCTGTTCCAATTTTAACACTCAGGCAAGCCACTCAATCTGACGAAGAGCGAGTCGTTTGTATCAATAGAATGGTCCCGATCAGGTGCTCAATCGCCAAACTGAGCACACGGTGGCGACACCAAACGATGTCATAATGATGGTTGCTAGGTAGAAGTATCAAAATTCTAAATTTGTTTGCCGTTCATGCTTAACATGTAATACCACAATGAAGTAGACATTTGTCGCCCCAATATTAGAAATAAGATGAAATAGAATTGATATTTACACTGAACAAATAAAGAAGTTGAATTATACATTGTCTTAATTTAGAAATTACATGAATGGAAGTTAGAAGTTACATGAATGGAGGTTAGAAATTACATGAATAGAAGTAAGAAATTAGACGATAGCATGTTAGAATTTTGGCACTAATATACTATGGCGGATCTTCCTAGGGTAGGCCCCGTGCTGTTTACTATAGTATAAACACGCTACCTAGGAGATACAGGTAGATCACATTGAGCTTCGTATAATACAGATATATCGATCGCCAAATTCAATATTTTCTGACTTGTGACATCTGTGCATATATATACCGATTGCCAAATTCATAATTTTTCCGAATATTGTGAGCTTCGTATATTATACAGATCGCCAAATTCAGAAAATTTCCTTTTTATCAATACAGATAATTAAATATACAAATTTTTTGAAGGTATCAATTCCCTAAATATTTGGTTCCTTAAATTCAGGCAGTTTTTGTGTTGTCATTGGAAACAGAATTTAAGCAATGTTTAGAACAAAATGTATCTTGAGGTTCAGGTCTGATCAATTTGCGTACGAGAGGCGGGCATTTTCGGTCCGATTTTTACGAAATTGAAACTCAGTCGTTATAATGGTGTAACGGTTTTTACAATCGGATTAAGTTGTGGTCTCCAGATGACACAAATGCTAAAAACACGATTTATCGTACGATCACGGACCATAATCCACGAGGTTACGACCCGATATACGCAAATATCGACAGGAACCGAGTTTATGTTATAACTAACAAACATACATTACAAACTAAAAACACGATTTGACGTACAACCGAGGACCACAATCCACAAAGGTATGGTCCAATACATGCCAATATTGACAGGAACTTATATTTCAAGTTTCTTAAAAATCCGATGAAAGTTATTGTGGTCTGTAGAGTACACGCAAACAAAATGTGAACGGATAAGTGGACAGACGAACAGGGGCGATCACAACATACGTCCACATGGAAATATGGGCGCATAAAATACGCTTCTGTGGAATCCCACTTAAAAATACCATATGTTCATCATTTCAGCTGTACATGGTGAACAGTCAACTGGCTATTTACACTAGTTTTCCGATACCGTTTTATGAGGACTTCGAATTTTGTCTAATGGTTTCGATTGTTCATATACGGCTTGACAATGGGAACAGATCTTGCCCAATTTCTGGCCAATGCCTTTTAAAATAAATATGAATTCTACCTTAGGAACATAAAAGTATAACGCTGTTGTTGTTTCTTGAGGTGGGGTGGGTGGGTGGTGTGCTTTAGACTATCACGACCATTTTAAGATCTTCCGCCATAATTATGTTAAACAGCAAAACCAATATTATTATCTGTTTGACATCAAAACGTAACTGGTGATCATGCTACAAAGCAGAATATAAATCTATCACTTCCGATATCGATAAATATATAATTTATCGAACATAACTAATGTGTTCTGATAATATCAGTATTATGTCGGGTGATTGGGGTGGGATCAAGTGGGGTAATTTGTGGGCTTTAGATCATAACGTCTGTGATTGATTCAAATTTTAAACAAATATATGTTTGAATATTTCAGGCTGCCATGTTATTAAGACACTGGCTGGAAATGATTCCTCAAGTGATGTGCCAAGATTGTACTACAAATCTAAACATTCAATCAGAGGAGACTTAGTTAAAGCTTTAGATATTATGGATAAAGGTATACATATAGTAAGAAACTTATATTTATAATGTCTTCTTTTTCTGCACCAACCAACCAGCTCAATAAACCTAAGTGAGAAAGAGAGACGTGGGGTTTAACGTCCACTCGACACAAACTAGGTCATTTCGGGACCAACATATGGTTTAATTTTATTTCATTAATTCGCTTGCGCGTAGGGGTCTTTAGCAGTGGAGGGAACCGGAGTACCGGGGTACGTAGAATCGGGGATTCGAAACCACGCCAGTATGATACAGCGCGCGCACGCTAACCATTCGGTCACCCGACCCCCGTAAACCCAGGTATTCGTCATATGAGAGTAATTTTGCCCTATCCCTGTCGGCGACACTAACACCTACTCTTATTTCGATTTCCATCTCCCAGGGAATTTATAATGTATCATTTGAACGACTGCCCGTAGATGTTTTCCATTGCCAAGCCTTCCATCCTGCACATGAAAAGGGAAATCAAGCTGGCGGCGGTTTTGGATGTGCCAATTCTGCCCTGTGTTAACCCCAATTCTTTTTCCTGATACTTCTATTTTCAATACGACTGAATCAAAGCCGGGAGTTTATCTAGCGTTGTAGTTTTTATTAGATTTATTAAATAAATGTCTACTATCATAACCATCCCATTTCTTTGTTCAAAAATCAATAGTTCAGGTGTTGGTCACTTCGAGTTGTTAACTACTCGACTTTACGATGTTCAACAGTTGGTTTAACACGTGAAACTAAAAATTATTATAGATATTCATCAAAATCTGACAAACGAGGAACATTAAATTTAAAATCCATTTCTTCGTTTGTACACCAAAAGTCAACAAAAAAACCCCCACTAAGTAGTTGGTCGGTGCCACAAGCGCCAGTAACGTGGAAAATAATAATATTTCAAAATTAACATTAAACTCAATTATTTGTCAATTCAAATCAACATTTATGTTGTAATCTTACCTTGAAAAGGTAGGCGTCTGATATCCAATATCCAAGAAAAAAAACAACATTTCACCATTGGTACACGAATCGTGTACCATTGTGTGTTTTAGCATCATTTGTAACAAGTCGCCAGAAAGAACGAGGCTAGACATATTCCACAACTCGTGTTAAACGGCAAAGAGCATGCTCGTGCGTATTTCGCTGGACATAATTGATTTGTAATTAGGATAAAAACGGAAATAATTGAATATAAATCTGTTCATATACAATCACATTACATTATCATATGTGTTGTGACTCATTAGGGTCAATTTCTAGGTCCCAAATATTAGCGATTTAGCTCCTTTAAACTAAGACTAAGTATAATTTCTAAAGTCTGTTACGTCCATGTACATGGGCAAGATTATCAAGTAACTGGTCTGATTCCAATTTCTAACTCGGGGGGCAAATAACTCGTCTAAAACCGATTCTCTTTCAGTAGATAATATAATACCAAGGTGAGAAACGGGTTGGAATGAAATAATTGGGATCAAAGTTCACAGCTCTTGATAATCTCGTTTACGAACATGGGCGTAACAACAGACTTGACATTAGTTATAGCTTGATGTCACTCATATTTTTAATATTTCCCGGCGCAACGATTTAGCCCCCTCTACCCCAACACCACCATAGAATTGTGCATTAGAAAGTCTATTCCGGTATTTTTTATCACAGGTAATTGAACAAAGCGATGGACCATGACGTTTTGAAAAGAAAGATTGTCGACCCATTAATAGTTTTGGATCTTTAAATTAATAAATCTCTGCACATTATCCGCGGAAGTTGTAAGTAATCTAAGTATAAACTAATTAGATAGCAACAGATAAGACTCTATGTGAAGGATATCAGTTACATCGCGGAAGTACACACAATTGAAAAAAAACCCATACAAATCTTATCCATTTGAATTTTTGATGTGGAAAAAAAGTTAAAAATGAGAGCAAATGTCTCCGCCATATTTTGTGTTTTAATCTGTCACATGTTGTACATTTCGGCTTGACATTCAGGTGTCAACCACAAGATGCTGTAAATCTCAATGTATTCAGTGCAGAAAGGTGTTATTCAGTTTGTAATGGAAATCTACAAACGTTCATTCGCATTGATTAGCTTGTGTGAAATGTATATTGGGAAGTGCATTTAAAGGGCCAATCCCGATAATATTTTTATACGCCCACATTTTCATGTGGACGTATTATGTCGTCGCCCCTGTCCGTCCGGACGTCCGTCCGTCCGTCCGGACGTCCGTCCGTCCGTCCGTCCGTCCACAATTTGTTTGTGGACTCTCTACAGGTCACAATTCTTATCCGATTTTGACGAAACTTGAAATATAGGTTTATCCCCAAAAGTTCTCGGCTGCTTTCGATATTGGCATGTATCGGATCAAAACTTAATGGATTATGGCCCCTGATTGTACGAAAAATCACGTTTTTAGCTTGTGGACCCTATAGAGGTCACAATTTTGAACCGATTTTGATGAAACTTGACATGCATGTTTGTAACCCAAAGATCTTGGTTCTTTTCGATATTTGCGGCTTACGGAATGTAATTTCCTGAATTAAGGCCCCTGATTGTCCGAAAAATCACCCTTTTTAGCTTGTGGTCCCTCTGGAGGTCACAATTATTATTCGATTTAAAAAACCGTTTGATTATATCACCGTTACACCCTAAGGAAGGTTGAGTTCGAATTTCGGGAAAATCAGACGAAAATTGCCATACAAAATGGCCGCCGTTTGTACGCGAATACTGTTAAAAAATGGTATATCAAGGTTGTGGACCCTGTGGAGGTCACAATTTTGATTCGATTTTGATGAAACTTGAAATTCATGGTTATAACCCAAAGATCTTGCTTCCTTTCGATATTTGCGCATATCGGATCGTAACTTCCTATATTATGGCCCCTGATTATACGCAAAATCGCCTTTTTTTTTAGCTTGGAGGTCACAATTATTATTCGATTTAAAAAAACGTTTGATTATATTACCGTCACACCCTAAAGAAGGTTGAGTTCGAATTTCGGGAAAATCGGACGAAAATTGCCATACAAAATGGCCGCCGTTTGTACGCGAATACTGTTAAAAAATGGTATATCAAGGTTGTGGACCCTGTGGAGGTCACAATTTTGATTCGATTTTGATGAAATTTGAAATTCATGGTTATAACCCAAAGATCTTGCTTCCTTTCGATATTTGCGCATATCGGATCGTAACTTCCTGAATTATGGCCCCTGATTATACGCAAAATCGCCTTTTTTTTAGCTTGGAGGTCACAATTATTATCCGATTTAAAAAAAAGTTTGATTATATTACCGTTACACCGTAAGGAAGGTTGAGTTCGAATTTCGGGAAAATCAGACCAAAATTGTCATACAAAATGGCTGCCGTTTGTACGCGAATACTGTTAAAAAATGGTATATCAAGGTTGTGGACCCTGTAAAGGTCACAATTTTAATTCGATTTTGATGAAACTTGAAATTCATGATTATAACCCAAAGATCTTGGTTCTTTTCAATATTTGCGCATATCGGATCGTAACTTCCTGAATTATGGCCCCTGGTTATACGCAAAATCCTCCTTTCTTTAGCTTGTGGTCCCTCTGGAGGTCACAATTATTATCCAATTTAAAAAAACGTTTGATTATATCACCGTTGCACTGTAAGGAAGGTTGAGTTTGAATTTCAGGAAAATCGGACCAAAATTGACAGACAAAATGGCCGCCGTTTGTACGCGAATACTGTTAAAAAAATGATATATCATGGTTGTGGACCCTGTATAGGTCACAATTTTAATTCGATTTTGATGAGGAAGGTTGAGTTCTAATTTCGTGAAAATCGTATTAAAATTGCCGGACGAAATGATCGCCGTTTGTACGCGAATAGTGTAAAAATATGGTATATCATGGTTGTGAACTCGCTACAGGTCACAATTCTTATCCGATTTTGATGAAAAGTCACATTTCTAGGTTGTGTACCGTCACACCATAATCATTGTCGGTTTCGAGTTTCATTAATATCAGACTGGAACTGACCAACTAAATGGCTGCTCCCAATACAGTATGAAATACAGGACGTAAAGATGTAGGAAAAATCACTTTCGGTATTGCTTGTTCTCTGTCCATCTCTCGAAAATGTGGGCGTATCCTGCCTGGCAGTGCCAGCCTATCTTTTGGGAATAAAACTTATTAATTAATGTTGTATTAAAATCCATTAAAACACTCTATCTTAAGGCAGAACAACTAACTTAATATGTGATACGTTTTCAAACAATGTAACCCCTCCAGTCTTCATCTGGAAATGGAGACCTGTGTGTCAAGCTGTATTATGCGGTGTCTGGATAAAACCAGACTTTTATTTCATAAAAATAATGCGTAGGTGAAATTTACCTTTCGTTATCAGGTGCAGCACATGGGCCATTCACTGTATAGACCTCTAAAGGAATGGGAATCGATTATCAGGTCACACAACGAAAAAATTGACCCGAAATCTTAAAAGGGTTAAGTGTCCGGATAAGCAGTTTTGACATTCACTTCCAAACGACTTAATATTTTGAGCTGAAAGTTCGAGACAGAGTAAATACACCATTCCTATATAATTTGGCGCGTAAATTTCATAGTTTCAGACTCAAATCGGGGTAGTCCGTTTAAGTTAAATGTGCCCCACACAAAAAAACTTCATATATCCGTGAAGCTGTTTTTATGTTTCCGAAAGTGTTCATTGATTAACAATTTATTTCAGTGACGGGGCTAGAATACAGATATACTCATCCCATGTTTAGCTTTTATTTATCAGCCAATACCGAAACTCTCAAAACAATATCATCGCTTAAACATTACCCAAGAGCTAAATCTGCCAATTACAGGCCTTTCTTTAGGCTTTGGTTATATAAATTATTAATTAGACATTTATTAACTTTCCAAAACCATAACCAACTCTCGATGCCATCAGAAGGCACCGATTTTAAGTAGATTGGAACAGTTCGGCCAATTAATGATTTAATTTAAAAATGATGAAGTCAGTCTGTGACGTAAAAGACCAGTACGGGGGTTACGATCATTGCATACATCTTGTAAAAAAACTACAACAATTGATAACTTCGTTCAAAAAAGAGTTATTTGAATAAGATATTCAATATATTCATTTTTCATTATCTATTTTTCAAATAAAGTGAAAACGGCCAGGACCCGGTTTCTCGAAATCTTAACTAAAGATAAAATCCAAATTTTAGTAGACACTTCAATTTTCTATTGGCTAAGCACTAAAATCAATCTAATATTATCCAATCAAATTACTAATATTTGGAGTTTATCTTAGTTAACATTTCTTGAAACAACTCCTGATCTTCATCTAAATTTTCATAAGCCCGTTTAAGAATACTGATAGTCAGTGATACGTGCGAGTTGTGTCTTGTTTACGGGAAATTACAAATTTAGACTTTAAAATAATGCCCGATTCTTGTGAGAACTATTTAAATCGTTATCTCTCTAAATGCAGCATGGCTTGAACACAGCTTGTAAGTCTTGCCATTATAATAGTGGAAGTAATGAAAATAACTCATGCAAAACGGAAATAAAATGAAATGGTGTTTAACGTCCTGCCCCTGGCTGGGCTCTCGAAGAGGGGCATGCTACAACTGGGCTAATGAAGACGGGCATACGCCATACAGTGTGCTATGGGGTAAATTGTGCCCGGGCAGCGGCACTGTGGCCTCTTCTTGTATCGAATTCCAACCCAACAAATCTATTACAATGTATACACGGGACCTCGCGTTTTCGTCTCATTCAGACAGCTGCCCCTGTCAGGTGTTCCGCCCTGCACCACTGACACGGAGGAAAAGACGCGTCGGAAAATCCAGATGAATTTTCCCGCCAATGCAGCAATCGAACAGACAACCCCCAGGCTAGCGAGCCAGCGTCCGTGGCTCCCCTAAGTAAAACGAAAAAGATGTCAGAATTTTCAGTGAATTTCTGTGCAAACTTTGAATGGCAGCAGCGTTAAAATGTATGGTTATTTTGTAAATCAAATTGGTCATCGAAAGCTATTTAGGCGTGAATCCTAATCTTTAAAAACTAAAACTAAACATCGCTTTGATATAAGTGAGGACATGGTACAAGCACAATGACATTCATGATCGCACGGCCGTGTTTTCTATTATCATTATGTCAGCCAAACAGTTAAATCATTCAAAAGTCACGACTATAAACAAATTAACACAGTGAGACGGCGGAAAACATTGCTCACTTTTTTCCCCGCTTTTTTTCTAAATCCTATAAAAGTGAACAATGCGAAAATCTATCAGTTATTACGTTCAGGAATTTTGAGTAAAAATGAATACCTTAATGTTCATCGCTGTCATTGTAGTCCCTTTTATTTCCCTTCGTGTAAATGCCTTTGGGCGATTAAGGGAACTCATTCCCAATGGGTTTTCCGTGAAAAACCCATGTAGTATGGTTGGAAACACATGGGCTGGAGTTGGCCACAGATCGGTTAATGGCGGTGGAGAACTAAATTCGTTTGGTCAGGTACGTTATTCAAATCAGATTTCAAGGTTGATTTATCCTTGGGTTTATTTTAGAATTTCTCACGACGGAAACCCATTTTGGCAAATAAATATGTTTAGTGCACAAATTGCCAAAGATTGTAATTATACTCTGTGAAGTTTGTGTGCATTATCTGTGTGTTACACTAAGAATAATAAGTAGTTTATTTTTTTTAAATTATGAACTTTCGAGGAACGCCTAGGATCATTGATGCTTATTCAAATACACAATGGTACGTCAAAGAACCTAAACTAAATAAATGTATGCACAACCTAAATTTTCTGATAATTAGTTTTCTGTAGCCGACTTGTAATGAATAATAACCTCGACAATAAAACGAAATATTGTGATGGCCAATTTCTCACATATTTAGTGAATGTTAAAGGGACAATCCCGATTGGAACAGTCTCAAAAATGAAAGTTCGAGTAAGTATGAAATTTAAGCGCCAAAACATAGAGGAATGGTGTATTAGTCCTGTCTCAAACTTTTAAGCGGTTTTAACACAAAATAAGCAGTTTTATTCTCCAAAATATAATCGGGATTGGCCCTTTAATGCGTAACTATACGCACTGCACAGGTATTTGAAAGCAAATGAAATAAAATGTATACCTACTGTTCTGCTCCGACTATGAGGGAAAGATATAAGGGTAAATTTGGTGGACAGTGACGCCACGACCTACTCTTATTTTGAATTCCAACTATCAAGGATTCTTTTACGTCCACGCCAAAGTGCACACGGGGCCCAAGATGTATACGCCCCATTCCAACAACTAAACACTGTTCTAGGACGTCAAACCCCATTTTATTCTCCATTTTTCACCACTACCTAATCAAACGGTGGGTATAGTCAGGTTTATGTCTTTAACTGGCTGTCTGCGATATCACTACTGTGGAAGTAGACGTTAAACCACCAGCTACAGTTAAACTTCCCCCAGTCAATCAGTCCTAACCGACAAAACCTCTTTTTTGTACTGAGCGGTTATAGGTGGGAGGGGACTTTATATCTCCCGATCTTTTTTAAACAGATATGAGTAATCACCTTTATATATTTTAACCGATTTCCTTTAAAACGGATTTAAATGTAAAACATCCGCATTGTTTTTAAAAAAGTGATACTATATCTCAGCTGGCTAAAATAAATATCTGACCAACAAGGATATGAGATTCATATTTCTATAGCAATGGTATAATCTGGCATTAATACCTCGTTGGCCATTGCTATACTCCATATCATACATTAACGGAATTGATTGTGTATATCTGAAATAGACACGACCGAAGCACAAAATAGTGCCAATATTATGCCGACATTAAATCTACAGTTGTAGACGTTATTTCTGTAAAATATCATTGGAACGATAAGACTTTATGGCTGCACGGATTAAACAGTCCTAAAGGCTACAGGAAGGCTGCATTGTGTCTTGTAATGTTTATAATGATCTTAATGATAGTGTTGACATTTTGTTTGTTGATGTGACCTCATGACCCGTGACGTTTAGATAACGTCATTATGAATATCATGGCTATTCACTGTGTCAGAGTCACTTCTCTGCATGTAGGGTGAATCTGTCGTTCAGATTGGGGGGGGGGGGATGAGGGCCACTGAAATGCAAATCCCATTTCGCCTGGAAGGTAAACCAACCTGTATGCTGACTAGATTCATTTTATAAGTCTTAGAAATGTTTTACCAGCTTGCTGTTAGCTATTCATTAGACTTGTTTTTGTGTTATATTGTATATATATTGAAATGTTTTTCCAGCATGTTGTTTTTATCTATCTATTTAATTATGTACATACAGCCGTTTGTTAATTTGCAATATTGATATGTACTTTTTATGGAGAATGGTTTGGTATAGGTATAGGCCTAGCCTGTTCCCAAATTGTAATAATATGCTCTTTGCGACCATGTTATACCTTTCGCTAATTATTAGGTTCGCACTTTCTATGAGATGATGTGTTTGTATATAAATAAACCCAGTGATATTTTGGTAAAAACACTGGTTATGTACCAATCTGATTAATACATATTTCCTATTTCATTTCATTTTTATAGTTCAAAATTTCGTTTTCACTACACTAGGATCTGAAAGAGTTGTTATCATTGATATGTTCTGGCTGATGTGAGGGGAAGCCAATGGAACGGTCTGTTACTGCGAGCTTTTGGCTGCTAGGTATTCGGAACTGTGGGGAAACCACAGAAACGTCAACGCTGATTGATTAATCAATGCCTGACGTCATAGAGTCAAAAGCCCCTTGTTTGACCCCTGACGTGAAAGTATAAAAAAAAAAACGAAACTAAATTTTGATCTGTAGTTTAATCAGATTGCCTGAATATAATAATCATTGTCGTGATTTGTTTGATTGTCGAGTAAAACAAAATAATCGGTACATTTTGCTCGTTTATCTGGAGGTCGCGTGTTCGATCCCTTCATTGACTGGTTTCCCCCTTGTAAGTGGTGCAGGAAGAATAGCCTAACAAGTATAGCTGTCTAGTCGTTCGGATGGGACGAAAACCCCCAGGTCCCGTGTATACATTAGCATGCACGTAAAAGAACACATGGCAATTAGAATTCGACGTAAAAGTAGGGTAATGTGCCGCTGCCTAGGCAAAATGTCCCTCAAAACACACTGTATGGCGTATACCCGTCTTCATTAGCCCCGTCAGAGCAGAAAAGTAGGACGTAAAAGCCCATTTCATTTCGGTACTAGGAACCTGGCCAAACCGCTTACCCGGTCAAACTGTAACACCAGTCATACGTATAGCCGGAAAGGCAACATTATCCCGGAAATGGTTCACTCTCTCGTATTGCAAGTATTGACGTAAACACGTAATTTTTTCGTGTCAGAATGAAATCAGTAAATTTTGATTGTGACTTCCACGTTCGCTGTTTTGTTTGTTTTTAGGCCTTCGATAGAGCTGGAGGAGAATGGACTGTCGAACTATGTAATGAAGATTCTGACGATGACGGTTTAACTAACGGTCAAGAATTAGGTGATCCTAACTGTGAATGGTCAAAAGGCCAGCAGGTGTATTCTGAAGCGGAAGGACACCCAGGTAAACCAATACCCCCTGTCGTTGTATATCTTTAGTATGTAAAATGTGTCTACGCTATCTAATACATGTAATAATTTTTGCCTCCCTTTTTTTAAATGAAAAACAAAAACAACAACAGACTTGAGTTTTAGTTGAAAAAATATGTAACATTTTTATCAAACATTGGCTTATTTTGTCAAGAATCTACACCGGTGTCGCGGTTTCACACGGGTACCATATCATCACAGGCACTTGAAGGGATTAGTAGTAAGAAGTTTTATTTTAATCCCTCCAAGTGCCTGTGCATATCATCTGATTTCCGTTTCCTGTCTTTTATTTCTTTATAACGGTCAACAATTGATTTATTTTTATGGTCGTTATACAAGAGCTCCACACAACAGCCAAACGCGTTGATTTGGTGTTGTATATAACACATTTCTTTTCAATTTTGGAGGGTTAGGTGGCAAAATGGTTAGCACATGCGCGCTGTATCATAAGCTCTGCCATTGAGTCAACTGGCGTGGTTTCGATTCCCCGGTTGTAAGTGACAAGTAGTGGGGTCTCCTGTCCAACCTCGTGGGTTTTCTCCGGGTTATTCGGCTTCCTCCCACTGGTAAGGATTCCTAAGCACAAGCGAATTGTTGAAATAATATTGAACCATGGATAATAGATTAGTCCCGAAATGATCTAGTTTGTGGTGAGTGAATGTTAACCACCCCCTCTCTCTCTCTATCTCTCTCTCGGCCTCTCTGTTTTCAATTTTACATATCATTGTTTGGGTTTTGCTTTGGTAGCGCTGTTAATTTTACGTATCTACCATTTTGCTAGCTAAAATATCACTACATGGTCGGAATTTTGTTAAAATCGAATGAATCACTCGAAATAAAGCCAGCTGTTGGATAGCAGAGATAGAGAACAGTTTATGCAAATTAATCTAAAATGTTAATGTGATTAATTTGCATTAATGTGATCCAACGCGGGATATCAAGGTTAACGAGCCAGGATATTATATATCAGACAATGTACATCCCCGAGTCTGACCTCATTAGATTCCCTCACTCTATCCAGAGTCCGGGCACAATAATTCTTTTAAAAGATAGGCTGTAAATGCCACTTTCTACAATACATCCTGATGTTTTCTAGAGTGTGACAGTCTTTTCAGTTCATCAAAAACGACGCAATTTATCTACTAAAAAGTGTCCTCAAATTAAGTAAGAATATAAAGTTTTTTAAAGTCCCCCCAAGCAACATACCTGGAACAGCATACATTAATCTTGTAACTGACACTGTACCCTTTAAACCGGATTGTTGACTCATTGTATCGACTATTGGGGCCTTGTTGTTATAGTTCTTAAGATATCTAAAAGTAATTTGTTCCAACTGTTTGGGTAGTTTTATCACAGTTGTCACACATTAAATGTCTACATTATAAAACATCGATCAAATGAAGAGGGTTTTTTTTTACACGCGCAGCATATGTTGTAGTTATCTGAAACAGGTTGCTTGTTTTTAACGCAAGATACTCACAGGGGCCTGAAACAAGCAATGAGCTCGTGTCATGTTGGCGTGTATCCCGATATATTATTGACCATTCACGCGACGTTTTGTCGAAAACTATAACATCGATATTTTTAGCGCCTAACGAAACGAAGACGAAAGTAAACGTTTGGCTTGTAGTTTTGTTTTAATGATCGGATACCAGTCAGTCTACCTAGAGCGAATCGAGTGGATGATCACTTGCGTTCTACACATACACTTTTAGAAATAAATGTTAATTTACCGTAAGAATATGGTAAAATATTTACGTAGTTGTATGTTTTTTTACATATGTATGTTTTATCACAGCAAAATAGGAGTCATAGTACAAATTATACACGTAAAAATACCCATATTATAAGGTGATTTTACCCTGAAATAGGTCATTTTACACACATAACGTCAAAATACAGTAATGTACAGTGCATTCCAGCTGTATTAAGATGTGATAGTACAAATAAACGTTAAATTCCCCACATTATACAGGTAATTTTACCCAGATATAGGTCATTTTACACACGTAACGTCAAAATACAGTAATGTACAGTGTATTCCAACTGTATTAAGATGTATCGTAGCCCAAATTGTTTGTCCTAAAAATGACTAAAAAGCTGATAGCAAACAAACGTTTTATTTAGTAATAATGAAATAAAAATTGAGATATTTTTGTTAACATTTCTCAACACACAACCAATTAGCAAATGATGTTATGGCAACTGTCAGAGAAATTTATGTAAAATTACGGTAGTACAAGTAGATTTTGCACCGCAATTGTCGGTATATTTTACAACATATACTACTTTTACCAAGCCTGAATGTATTTTTACCAAGTCTGATGTGTTTTTACCGTGTTTCGTGTATGTTTATCGAGTTTCACGTCTTTTGTCAATAAGCAGCCATGGTATCAAAGACATTCAAAATCCGCTAAAAAGTACATTCTTACATATTATGTAATAAAATTGAGCTGAAAGTAACGAAGCAGGCATGTAACCTTTATTCACATTATTATGTAATTTACTTTTAGGCAAGAAATATAGGTAAAATTACAGCAGTTAAAGTATTTGCTTTTTCCTTAAAACGAATTAGGAATATTTACCAATATTGACAAGGCCCATTATAATGTAATATTTCAAAATTTAACGGAATATAACATAACCAGCATGTTATTTTTAGATTTACGTCTAGAAACGTTAGTTTGTAAATTTACTTATTGGGAGTTATCGTAATCGGTAAATTTACTATTTCTTATTTTATTTTATTATTCCATATAGCAACAAAACATTCCTTATGATTGTCTTCTTATAGTATTTATTTCAATTTGATGGTCTATCACATTTTGTAAATATTTGTATATTGCATGTCATGTATATCTTGTTTACATTATTTTCTCTCCCCCCCTCCCCCCAAAGAAATTTTCAGAAATTGGAGGCCAGAAACGTGATTTCCTGGCATTTCAGGCACTTATGTTGGAGCCATTTAGAAGTACTTCCCCCAGAAAAAAATAAAATTCTGTCACCAATTAAATTAGCTCATTCTGGCATTATTTCAGTGGACCAATCCATGCGAGTGCTATGAAATGATGACATTTCTAGAGGAGGGGACTGTAAGTGGGCAGAGCGACATCAAAGCTAATTTTGAAGTCGCTCAGTGATAAATAACGGGGTTACTTGATTCGGAATCGTATTATACCCCCACGATGATTTGATGAATGGAGGCCGTAACGTTACAACCAAGCCGGACTCGATGTTTGACAAACAAAATGGTAATACGAGATTTAATCAAGAAATATGAATATTTCGTGTGATCACGGTGTGCATCTCATCAAATTCAGCTTAAACCCACCACCGGATTACACCGAATTCTCGGATGTCGATCGCAACACACCATGGATTGAGGGTGCCCCAGGGACTTCCGGTGGAGGGCCGTCGATACATCGAAGGGGCCCCGTCACCAGATCACCGGCCGTTGGAGTCATCGGTCCGACCATGCCCGAGGCACGCAACTGAGATTTTTGTGGGGGGGCCCCCTAATGTGGTGGGCCCTGGGGCCTGTGCCCCATGGTTAATCCGGCGTTGTTTCCTGCCCGTGAACACAGCAACTTCAATGTAGTCCAATATAGCCTACCTGGATGACCTGAATCCAAAACAATCAATCGATCGTTGCAGGGCATGGGGAGGGCGAGACCCCCATGCCCTGCAACGTAGGGGTGTAGGTGAGAGGAGAGATAGCTCGTGAGTAAAGCAACTCCAAAAATATCCAATGGTTTAACCGAAATCCCATCGACCCGAATTCCACCATCCAATCAATGCCCGAAAAATTTCGCTCAAAGTAGAATGCCTTCAGACAAAATGTTTATTCCATAGTCACTTCAGTACAAATTCGTGCGTGGTATTCAATTAAAAGAAAAGTAAAATTAGTGTTTTATTAGATTTCGGGTTCTTTATTCGTCTGTCCGAAAAGTGAGATTTCCCGAAAGTTAGTGGGGTAATTGCCCCCTCCCCCCTTGTCCCCTGGCTCGTACGCTTTTAAAACGGAACAAGGACGGACTTAGCGCCACTATAGATACCCACATTCATAAAAGTCAAAGGTTTTATTTTACTTTACGATCAAGTAACATTGTATTTTTGTTTTCTTAATGTATACCAAAGTGCATTTTTTTTATTAAAGGCTCATCAATACTACTCTTGCTGTAACTGAATAATATGTCCCAATCTTTATTCTGGTCAACAAATTGTATTATTTTACAATATTCCAATTAATTGATCATACAAATTTCATCTTAACACATCTAATTAAGATGTGACTTGGATTTTAGGATATTTTCGAACCCTCTTGACAAGTACAATAGGATGTAATGGATAATTTACACAACAGGTAGGACTTAAACATATAGTACCCAGAATAATGCTATTATTTAATTTCTGGAGCTGGCAAGCCAGCAAGAGTGTTGTTGTCCCTTTAATTTAACCAGTTTAATTGGGTTTTTTTTTATTAATTTATACCAACAATTGTTTTAAAAATCATTATTCGGCATACCCCCGGCTCCCTTCTAGTCTCCGAGCTCCTGGACAAGTCCCAGTTGACCAATAACGAGACCTGGGGCCTATTTCACGAAATTTTAACTAAGATAAGATCCAAATTTTAGTAATTTGATTGGATAATATAAGATTGATTTTAGTGCTTAGCCAATCAAAATTGAAGTATCTACTAAAATTAAATTTTATCTTAAATTAAAATTTCGTGAAACAGGGCCCAGAATCCTAAATATGTTCGTCCCAGTTTCCAAGATGTATAGATATAACTACCAATAATGGACACTTTTTTAAAAACAAAGTTGAAATCAGATGGCACAGATTTCATTTAAATGGTTAAACGTTAAAATCACCTTGCACACAAACATAGCAGAATAGAAGATTAAATAGGAAAATGGTAAAAATGACAAAACATTTCTTCGTTTAAAGGAGCTAAGTTTCAACTCAATATTCTCCATTATATTCGAAATTAAAACATGAATATGATTTAATATTGATCCATTTTAAAATTAACATTTTATAATCAGTACACAAATAAAAACATGATATTGGAGTGATTAGTAAATGTTGATTCACAAACGACAAAATAATAATATAAAAAAAACCTGTAGAATAAGAATGCATTAAGCAGGTGTAAACGATTGTCGTTTAATTTGAACTGGTCACGTATTTCACAGAACAGAATCGATTATAAATTACCATATATTTTTTTTCAAAATTTGAATATAAATGTGTTTACATACATTCATATTATTATTACATTAAAGTAGCTAAGTCTCTAACTCAATATCATCCAAAATCTTCGACATTGAAAACACGAATTATTTGTCAATTTAATTCAACATTGATGGGCTTCTAATATCCAATATTTAAGACAAAATAACAACATTATCAGTGGTACATGAATCGTGTTCCATAATCCACTTCAGTCCCTTTTAACAAAGGACTTAGAGAACGAGGCTAGACGGTGGTGCATGGAGAGCATACGCAATAATGTACAATAACCAGACGCTAGAGATTGTCACGCTCTTAAATGGACAATCCCGATAAGAACAGAGTCTCAAAAATTAAAGTCCGAGCATTTACGAAATTTATGGACCAAAATATAGAGACATGGTGTATTTACCTTGGCTCAAAGTTTCAGCTCAAAATATTGAGTCGTTTTGCCGTTAACGTCAACACTGCTTATCCGGACACGTAACCCTTTTAAGATTTCGGGTTAATTTTTTGATTGGGTGATCTAATAATCGATTCCCGTTTCTTGAGAGGTCTATACAGTGAATGACCCATGTACTGTACTGATAACAAAAGGTAAATTTCACCTACATATCGTTTTTATAGAAAAAAAAGTCTGGTTTTATCCAGATACTGTATAATACAACGGTCTCCATTTCCAGATGAAGACTGTCAGGTTTAAGTTATTTACAAGCGTATCACAAATATCGGGTTAGTTGGTCGGCCTTGTAATGGGATATAAGGGATATTAACACAAAATTAAGCAGTTTTATTCTCCAAAAAGTTACTGGGATTGACCCTTTAAGACTCCAGGCGTATTTCAAAGTGATTTGAAATTAGAGTAAAGACGGAAATGAATGAATGTAAATCAGTTTTTATACATTCATATAAGATTATTTTATGCGTTGCGACCCATTTAAATAAATTTCTAGGCCCCAAATATTAGCGATTTAGCGCCTTTAATATGTTTTTAAACCCTTTTTGTCTATTTCAATGTTCAAAACAATAGAATGGTGATCACGGTGGCTAAGTGTGTAAGAAGCTGGCTCGCTAGCCTGGAGGTCGGGTGTTCGATCCTTGCATTGTCCGATAAAGTTCATCCAGATTTTCCGGCGTGGTTCCCCCTTGTCGATGATGCAGGACGGAGGGCCTGATAACGACAGTTGTCTAGTCGTTCGAGTAGACCGTAGAACCGCTGTCCGGACAAAACTACCCTCATAACACACTGTATAGCATGCCCGTCTTCATTAGCCCAGTTCGGAGCAGAAAAGAATGACGTTAAGCCCCATTTCATTTTTAAAGAAATAGAGCCATACGACCTTTAAGGTGCCTCTATGGAAGCCTATAACTACCATTCATAATTTCTACTTTTCGGCCCTTCAAAACACGAAAGTCGAAAATGTAAGGCGACAGCACGGCATACAAGCCAAATTGAACTCGAAAATAGGAAATTAAGAAATTGTACACTGCGATAATAGCGCGTCCCGTTATTTCCTAATTTCTTATTTTCGACTTGCATTTTGGCTTGTATACCGTCTTGGCGACTTTCGACTTTGTCATATTTTTGTAACTTTTGATGTCTGTAAGAAGGCGACAACACGCCAGGGACTGATCCAGGAATTTTTGCAGGAGGGTGTTTGCCAGGTTTCTGTTACGGAAATCTGCCATCATCGTCTCTAAATTACACAGGCATACATACAAATTGAGCTTTTTAAACAGAAATCATTTGCATACTGATGTAGGATCACTTTGTGATGTAATTTCATTGATGCAAGGCATTATTTTTTTATGTAGCTGAGCAGGGGTGGACCCCCCAAACCCCCCATCTGGATCCGCCCCTGCACGCATACCAAGCCATAATGCAACGCGAAAATAGGAAATTAAGAAATAATCATTATTTCCTAATTTCCTATTTTCGACTTGCATTTTGGCTTGTATACCGTCTTGGCGACTTTCGACTTAGTCATATTTTTGTATTTATTGATGTTAGCAAGCAGGCGACATATGGGAAACCAAGCCATAGTGCAACTCGAAAAGTAGAAATTAAGAAATAAACACACGCGCTGTAAGCGACCTGGTTATTTCTTAATTTCTTAATTTCTCATTTTCGACTTTTCGCCTCGGAAGTTGTAGTAGTCTCTACTTTCCAGATCACACTTGAATACGTACAATCTGAGCTGACATTGGCCTTCATTTGTTTTCGCCAAAATGAATAAAACATTTTATTCCAAAAATTTATTCACATTTTTTCTCCTCCAACTGGAATATTTAATCTGCAAAAAATGTCTGTTAAAAACAAACTTAAGACAATTTGATTTATTATGTAGGCCTATTATAAAACAAACATCACGTACCGGTATTATACAATATACAACTTATACCATGCGTTGGGTGATCTAGTATTTAACAAGATCTTTCATTGATTCAAGTGACGTGGTTTCTATTCCTCGCATAAACAAGGGAATAACGTATGATTTAATTTTATTTTAATCTGTATGAGTGTGGGGATGGGGTGGATTCCCGAATGGCTGTACGTCACAAGGAGTAGGGTTGCCTCAATCTGTTTCACAGAGGATTACTTACGAATTATCTCTGTAACGGATGCCTGTCCAAAACGCCTCGTAGTCATTGGCTCAACGGCTCGTGCAATGTTTACTTAACACCTAAATGCTTCGGGCAAAATGATGCATTTTACTCATTTTAATACCCACCCATTTACACTAAATAGGAAATATTTTTTAACTACAAATACTTCAAACGTCTTTATGTATTTTTCTTTTACCTCAAAAAAATGATTGAGAATTGTATTTGTCGGAGTAAAAAAGTTAATATGCCGTACTCATTAAGCCTCGTCGATGACATGCTTATCAGTGATTGTAGCGGCCAAGCGAATATGCACTGCGGTATCAGTTTGGGGTTGCCTCTCTCTCTCTCTCTCTCTCTCTCTTTCTTAAATTTACGTTTAAAGACCCCTAGGCAGAAGCGAATTATTAAAATAAAATTATATCATACGTTAGGTCAGTGTCAGCGATGATTGTACGTATTCAAGTGTGATCTGGAAAGTAGAGACTACTACAACTTCAGGGGTGAAAAGTCAGGGCCCTGTTTCACGAAATTTTAACTAAAGATAAAATCCAAATTTTAGCAGATACTTCAATTTTGATTGGCTAAGAACTAAAATCAATCAAATATTGTCCAATCAAATAACTAAAATTCAGATCTTATCTTAGTTAAAATTTTGTGAAATAGGCCCCAGGTCGCTAATAACGTGTGTGTTTATTTCTTAATTTCTACTTTTCGAGTTGCACTATGGCTTGATTTGCGTGTTGTCGCCTTCTTACTATATCAATAAATACAAAAATATGATTATGTCGAAAGTCGCCATAATGATTATTTCTTAATTTCCTATTTTCGCGTTGCATTATGGCTTTGTATGTGTGTTGTCGCCCTCTTTCAGACATCAAAAAATACAAAAATATCACTAAGTCGAAAGTCGCCAAGACGGTAGGCTACACAAGCCAAAATGCAAGTCGAAAATAAAGAATTAGGAAATAACGACAGACGCGATTATCGCAGTGCATTATTTCTTAATTAACTTGGATATTTGTATGCTGCCTCTTATGGGGTGTATAGATACAATAAAATCCTATCTTATCTTATCTTATCTACTTTTCGACTTTTCGACTTTCGTGTTTGAAGGGGCGAAAAGTAGAAATTATGAATGGTAGTTATAGGCTTCCATATATGCCCCATCACGCATCGCAAGTTAGTGTCAATGTGAGCATGACACAGTCAACATTCCAAATATGGTGTAAATCCACCAAGAGTTTGTGATGATTGTAAGTGTGCACAAGTCTCAATTTTCTAACTTTAAAACATGGCGGACGGATACAGACTGAAATTATGCTAAAATTGATCCAAAATTAAAGATATGCCTTACCTGTGTATGTTAGCTAGGTTATCGTAATGAGTACTGAAAGGTACATGTCATTGTATTGTACATAATAATAGATATGTTACGTCTTCGTTATTATATACGCTGTATACGCATGAATACTCATGCTCTATGATAGTGTAGCCTCCCTGTACAAATATAGATTGATCCAAACCACTGCATTTTAAACGCCCCGATTTAATTACGACAACAGATAATTCGTACAACATATTATCAACTGATAGAATCGATTCTTTAGATTATTTAATACATTAATTGTAAATATATGTACACAACTGACGCGTTTATGGTCTGAAACCTAGCTGGTTCTTCCGGGTTCTCCGGTTTCCCTGCAAACTAAGGAAATATACATCATACTCATTATAGCCCAATGATATATTTATCCTCTATTAATTTCTTGTGGGGGTCATAGTGGTATAACGCGAGCACATAAAATCACACGGCCTGTTATTGAGTCAAGTGGCGTACATGTAGTTCGATTTCCCGCTTATGCGTGACAAGGTGTATAGGCTCGCCCCTGCAACCTCGTGCCTTTTGTCTAGGTGCTCCCACTGCAAAAGACCCGTACGCACAAGCGAAATTAAATAAAATTGAACCATATGTTAGTCCCGAAATTACCTAGTCCGTGTCGAGTAGCCGTTAAATCATTTTGAACCCAAAAAGCAATATCTACACTTACAATCATCACAAACTCTTGGTGGATTTACACCATATTTGGAATGTTGACTGTGTCAACGGAAGAAAATGACGATTAATTAAAAATCCGCCATTTTGGACGTCATTTTAGCGGCCATTTTGGATTTTGAAATTAATTCAATCATTAATTCAACCAAATACTATGTAAAGATCTTACGACGACGACATGACTGCACATGTGTTGCCATATGTTTGCTTGCCTGGCAACGTATTTTATGTGTGTAAATGTAAATATGTGCACAATAGATGTAGGTTTTGATCATACCCACTTAAGTCGATTCAGATGATATAGTACACACCTGTCTAAATATATCTTATAACGCAATCTGGTCTGTGGTCTATTAGTACGGTAAATATAATAAATAACCTAGACCAAATTGCAACAGAATTTATCTCGACGAAATCTGATAGAGGGGTCCCTGGAGGTCTCTCAAACAAAAATCGCCCAAAATAAAAAGATAGGTTTTCGAGTAATTAGCATAAATCCAATATGCGCGACCCCCAAAACGGGTGGATGAGGCAGTTTATTAAAATATAATTCAAATTGTTATTAAAGTTAGATTGTTTGGCAATTTTTAATGTATATCGAATGACCTTAACATATTATTTAGGCCTATTATAGGGCGAGAGTCTAGGGGGTCAACCTAGCTGATACCTATTTTCTCCTATATGGTATCAATGTCGGGTAGCTGGTGGTGGGTGTGGTAACATTTTAATTAAGAAAACTAAATTCAATATATCAACTGTAGATAATCCCCGTGGCTTTTGACGCATATACCAGCCCTGCATAGGTTGCTCATACTCCTCGCAGTGTTCCGTTTGATTAAGGGTAATCCCACTACTCACTGCTGTAATGAGTGGATATTGTTGTTTTAAATTTTGATTGGTCAGTAGTCCGACTAACAACCAATGACTAGCTGCTTTACGAAAGCTTTACATTTAAAACGAGTGCCAATATTGGACCAAATATGTTTACGTAACATTACGTAACGTTACGTCATTTTATTATGCCCAATGAACCCGTGCATAGCAGAATACTGCAGTAAAACTAATTGCGTGACAAACGAGGCTATCAAATCGAATGAAATGTAAACAATGCTGTTTGGAAACGAACACACTTTCACCGTTTTCAATACCTTAAATCACTGTCCAAAGTTTTAGGGAAGACCCAGATTAAACGTAGGACTATCGTGTTGATTGAACGGGAAGAATAGAAACAAGCCCTCAAAAGTTCAAGAATCAGAAGTCAATCCAGCAATGGGCAGAGAGGGATTTCTCTGGTCATTGCTTCAGGAATATGTAGGTTGCTAAATGGCAACATATTCGGCTTTTGTCGATTATTAAAGAGCTAACATGTCTCGCTTTAATAGTTACAAAATAGATAATGAAGAGAGAATGTGTTGAAAAGTTAAGTCAAATTATTCCATTCTGAGCGGAGTTATGGCCGTTGGAAGAACAGTGTAGTTTCGATTGTCGTTTCTACGGTTGTTACGATAATAAACAAAGTCTCGATTATCTATTTTTAAATTAAATCATGTAAATAAATGTCTGATTAATGATTTATATAAGACGTGAGCATAAACGAAAGATCTGCATTAGACATATGTTTGACCATACTCCTTGCAGTGTTTCGTTTGATTAGAGTTAATCCCATTATACACTGCAGTAGTGGAAGAAAATTTCTGTTGAAAATTATGACTGGTCAATAGTCCGATTAACAACCAATGGCTAACTGCGTAACAAAATCTCTAAATTTTAAACAAAGTTACAAATTGCACCAAATATGTTTACACAATCTTACGTCATGATTCACGATTTTATTATTCCCAATTAACCAGTGCGTAGCAGACTATTGTAGGAAAACTAATTGCGTGACAAACGATGATATCAACAAGAATACAACGTTAACAATACTGTATGACGGCGAGGCATACTTTCACCGTTTTTAATACCTTAAATCACTGTCCAAAGTATGAGGAAAGACCCCATATTAAACGAAGGACTGTCATGCTGTGGTACTCAAGTGATAGATTTGATTGAACGGGAAGAATACAAAAACTCCCTCAAAAGTTCAAGTATCAGAAGCCAATCCAGCAATGTGCAGAGAGGGATTTCTCGGATCATTGCTTCAGGAATATGACATTTGACAGTGGTTAAGCATTATGATTATAATTTTTGCCATTTGCGTCAAGGGGGAGCACTCATGAAACAAAACGCCCCACCCACTTGAACCCTGATAGAAGTTATAACGATAAATTTGTCTTATCTTGTTGGGTTAAATGAACTGTCTTTCAGAACATGATAATTGTGATGATTGCTATTCCTTTTGTGTTTTTTTTTTATTTCAGGTATATGTCAACCAGTTGGATCATCTAACTGTCAACATCAACGACTGAGGTGCTAGATACTAAATGAAGTTATCTTCTTATTGAATGGTTTAAACAAATTACATTGAATAGTGTTTGAATAAATGCAAAATGTATGTGGCAGTAAATAGTTGTATTTTATATAAAAAAAAGATATGTGTGATTTTCATGTATACTTAAAATTAATTCCATGAAAAAAAAAACCCTCGGCATGGTTATATAGAGGCCATGTTTTTTGTGAGAGCAGAAATAAAATGATATGGGGTTAACGTCCTGCTCTTCTGTACCGACTGAGATAATAGACATCGGTGGAATTAATTTTATATACAATCATCCCAATGCCTACCAGTATTGTATAAATGTATCGAAGAATCAGCAAAACGAGATCAATCAGTTTGAATAGTACACCTATCAATCAACGATTTCTGAAGAATATATTAAGGCCAAATATAGGTCCAACAACTGGGTGGACATACCCCCTCCCACACACACACACACCATCACCAAATATAGGTCCAACAACTGGGTGGACATACCCCCCACTCACACACACCATCACCACCACTTTTAAAGCCACCGAAGAATGCAATGGTTCAGTTATCCAACAAAAGGCAGGAGGCCAAAAAAAGTCAGCATTACGATTAAGTTCCTCACTGTTCTCACAACCGCTAGCCATTCGATCAAGAAAACCAATAATTAGTTGTCCCTCAAGACATCCAAGCGAACAGCAAGCGGAAGGCTTCTGTTTGTTATTGCATTGCTTATTTTTTTCTTTTTTTTTTTTTTAGGGAATCTAGTTATTATCTAATATCTTAAGTTACCTGCTTTTTTTGGAAGGCGAGGGGTAAGCGTTAAGGAAGGGGAGGTGTTAATGGACCCGAGTTCAGTCCAACTTTACCGCCGTTAAATATAGATATGGTCATCTTCAAATAGTTCTTCTAAAAAAAAACAAGCCAACAGTGAGGCTGATGTCCCCCGCCGAAATCCCAAAATAAATAGATGACACATATTAATTAATCGCACATTTATTTTTTTCAAACGTATCAAGCAATCAAACTGTACACGAAGTGTCATCCAAAAGTGTTTTATAAAGAAAAATGCTAAAACCGACGAGAAAAATGAAAATGTACCCTAGTTAGGGGGACCCTAAAGGCAGACAAAAGGCCCCCACGCTTGACAAAAGGGCCCCTCTGGACAAGGGAAAGGGCCCTCGTGTCCGAGTCAATCGTTTCTATACACTGTTACTGTCGAATCCATTACTGAATGAGAATGCAGTCATTGTATTGGCATAAAAATCATCAATCAAGATGAACCTAAGTTATCTTGTCACAAAGTATCAACCAATCAAATTGCTTATCTCTGCCTACCCTAAGCAGAAAATGTTCATCTTCGAACTCCATCAAGGCATTGACATAATAAGCATACACACCAATTTTGAACATTTAACTCAATTAGAAGGAGAGTTATTGTGTTCCAAAGTCTCGGCAAATCAAATTGCTTATCGCTCTGCTTACCCTGAGCAGAAAATGCTCATTATCGATCTTAGTCAAGGCATTATACTGTAATGAAACTATACACCAAGTTTCATCACTCTCACTTAGTTAGAACTAAAGTTATCGTGTCCCAAATCATCAACCAATCAAATTGCTTATCTCTGCTTACCCTAAGCGGAAAATGCTAATCTTCGAACTCCATCAAGGCATTGACCTAATAATCATGTATGCACCAAGTTTGAACATTTTAACTCAATTAGGAGAGTTATTGTGTTCCAAAGTCTCGACCAATTAAATTGCGTATCGCTCTGCTTACCCCGAGCAGAAAATGCTCATTATCGAACTTAGTCAAGGTATTACTGTAATGAAACTATACATCAGGTTTCATCACTCTCACTTAATTAGAGCTAAAGTTATCGTGTCCCAAAGCATCAACCAATCAAATTGCTTATCTCTGCTTACCCTAAGCGGAAAATGCTCATCTTCGAACTCCATCAAGGCATTGACCTAATAAGCATATACACCAAGTTTGAACATTTTAACTCAATTAGAAGGAGAGTTATCGTGTCCCAAAGCATCAACCAATCAAATTGCTTATCTCTGCTTACCCTAAGCGGAAAATGCTCATTTTCAAACTCCATCAAGGCATTAACCTAATAAACACATACACCAAGTTTGAACATTCTAGTTCAATTAGGAAGAGAGTTATTGTGTCCCAAAAAGTGTGACGGACAGACAGACAGACAGACAGACGGACGAACCCATTTTAATAGTCAAAAAATCAACCTAGGAAATTCTTAAGTTGGGGTTACGGTTAAAAATAGACTCATTAATATGTAAATGGCATGTTGGACTCAATTTGTGTCTAACTTACCTCCGACCAATAATGATATTTCACTCGATTCTCAGCATCAACTAAGTCAAACTTGGAACCAAGGGGACCCGGGGCATAGCATAACAGACCGGAAACCTGCTTAATATTAACATTAATGGGAAATTCATAGAAATCCATTTATTTTATTAAGGAAACAGTATCCAGTCAATATAAAAACCATTAACACATTTTTCAAACTTGCTTCTTTTATTTCAACGTTTATACTCATTTTTTTGAATATCTACACGCGCCAATCTCTCGATTACATGGAATATGGTTGGTATTTATTCATTTCAAACAACATTTTGATTAGAACCGTATCTACACAATGAGCTGGAAATCCTTTAAGTATTGGTACAAGACCATTTTGTCTGTTATGGAATATATTATTAAAGTGAACATAACTTTCCACGGAGTCAAACTGATATTTGATACCGTCTATCCAGGATTTTGCTTTCCGTGAAAAGTTGGTATTGTTAAAATTAACATTACCCTCCCTGTTCGTCCTTTGTGGAAATTGAGCAGGATTGACTTTATACGGATCGTCTGCCTTTATATTACTGGCCGAGACATTTAGACCTGAACTAACCCGAAGGCACTGTCTTAACGACGTCGCACTCTTTTTACCCTGCGGAACATTCGTTCTCATCTGAGTTCGGGTGAAACGTTTTCGTCTCCTTGTTAAGTTTTTTGTATCCCGATGTGGTGCACTATTTACTGATTCGGCAAGTCTTAAATTTACTTTGTTGGATGTTAGTAGTTTCTTTACTTTATCACTATCTTTTCTGTGCGCTGCTCCTGGTCCCTTGATTTCCCCATTTCTTTCGTACTCAATCCACCTGCTACAGGAACTTCTAGTAGACGGCATCTCTGGCGTTGTCCTGGGCCTGGAAGTCTTTAACTGCGGTATAGAATAGTATTGAGGCTGAAATACAGCGTTAGCTGGAACTGGATGACCTCTGATCAGAAAATGGTGATTTCGTGAGTCGGGTAGCGAATTTGTTTGATGTATTTTACCCAAATGATTCATATCATATTCATTTCTTTTGAAATTCTGCATTACAGGAAACGTGCTTTTGACTCCCGGAACACGACATCCTTTAACATTCAACCGTTCTATAGACATTTTTTATTCTTTTCAATTCTGATTTTTTTTATATTTTCTTCTTTCTTTCTTTTTTTTTTTGGTTACACCCAAAGGTTTGGTATAGATGTGTTTATTTTATTTCATTTTTTTTTCTTATCCCAATTCCTTAAAAATACAAAATAACAGAAATTTAATATCAGTATTATAACGATGATTTTTCCATGTAGGGTAACAAAAAAAATGAAGCATCGAGCGAAACGAAAGTTTGCAATATCAAGTCCTTTTTACTTATACCCCTCACTCCCAACCAGCGATGTTTTGCAAAGCTAATTCACAAACTGTTAAATAATGTAATGATACGAACACCTTCTTCCGACACTTTAGTCTATTGTAAATTATTTAAAACTATCGATAAAATCATAAAAAACACATATAAATACCCAGTTGTATTTTACCTATGTTAACCAGTGGTTACCAGGCAACATACGTCGACATGTTGCAAGAGGTGAAAATAGAACAAGCTTAAGACAAAAGTGAAGTTCCAATCCGATATGCATGAATATCGAAAGTTTCAAGTTTCATCAAAATCGAATCAAAATTGTGTCCTCCAGAACCCCACAGCCCTTGATATACCATGTTGCGTACAAGGGGTTGTCATTTTGTACGATAGTGTTTGTCTCATTTTCACAAAATTCAAACTCAACCATCATTGGCACTGTTTTTGTACAATCAGGGTCGTTAATCCAGGAATTTATGATCTGAGGTGCTCGAATATCGAAAGGAACTGGGGTCGTTGGGGTATAAAGGTAGATTTTGAGTTTCATCAAAATCTGACAATAACAGTGACCTCTAGGGGGTCCACAACCTTTGTTTTACATACTTGTACCCACTTTGCGTACAAGGAGCGGTCATTGTATTCTGCAATTTCGTTACGATTTTCTTGAAATTCGAACTCAAAACTTTAAAATGTTGGAACGTTGATATATGGAAAATTGTATCACAATAATGTGACCTCTGGCGGGTTCACAAGCTAAAATACATGATTTGTCATACTCATACAATCATGAGCCGTAGTTCACTGTTCATGAAGTTAGGGTATGATATGCACGAATATCGCAAGGTAACAAGCTCGCTTGGTTATAAACATACATTTCAATTTTTTTCAAAATCGGATAAATATTGTGACTTCTAGAGGGTCCACATCCTTGGTATTACACAGTTTTACACTATTTGCGTACATTTTGCCCGTCAGTTTCGGTTAGATTTTCATGAGATTCGAACACAACCGACAAGATGGCGTAACAGTGATATATTCGAACGTTTTGTTTTTAAATCGAATAAATATTGTCACCTCTGGGAGTTTCGTTCGGATATGCTGGATTATCTCAATCACCATCATGGTGTAACGGTGATACGTTCAAACGATTTTTTAAATCGAATAAAAATAGTAACTTCTAGAGGGGCCACAAGCTAAAAAGACCATTTTTCGTAAAATCAAGGGTCGTAATTCCGGAAGTTCCAAATCGATAGGCGAAAAATAAAGGCAAACACCAAGATCTTTACATGTATGTCAAGTTTGATCAAAATCGGATCAAATTTGTGACCTCTAGACGATCCACAACCTTGATAAACCATATATGTATTTACACTATTTGCGGAAGGGCGTGTTTTGTCCAGCAGTTTTCATCCGATTTTCACGAAAAAGGAACTCAACCGACATCACTGTAATGTTGATATTGTTGAACGATTTTATAAATCGGTTAATAATTGTGACCTTCAGGGGACCGCAAACTAAAAGAGCCATTTTTCGTACAATCGATGGGCGCCAAGATCTTTGGATTATAAACATGTAGTCTCGGTCACCCAGACCCTCCTAGTCTTCAACGCACGGAGGGTCTGGGTCGGTTCTCAATTATTGACGAAAATTACTGGATAATCTACCACATAAAAAAACCAAACTCCCGGTTACGCATGGGCAATGGAACCCTTTGGCTAAAGTCTCGGTAAGTGATAGATATTATGAAGCCGTGCCGATTTTGATAGATTCTATAAGGCGAGGATAAAATATATCCCACAATTCACTTGGCACATCTATTATTAGAAACAAAATAGAGACGATACAACAGCACGAATCGTGATTAAGGAGATTGTGAGAAGCCATACGTTTGATTCATGACGAGAGAAAATTACCATTTCAATTAAAAACTTTAAAACAAAATTTTAGAGAGTGTCATTGTTGACAAGCGAGATGTTTTGATAGATTCAGCACGTGGTAACTTAAAAGACTGGATAATCCAGACAGTGACCGACTTTCTGTCAAATTTTGAGGACCCATCCAGACTAATATTCGTAGAATATTTGTTTGGATGATAAGAGACTAATAAACATGCAGTTCAAGTTTTATCCGGAGATAAAAGATTGGAGATTCGTTAGAGAACCACAACCCTTATTGTTTGGGATCAAAATTACGCACTTGAATCGTAAAATACTGTTCACGTCCCAAGCCACTACCCTACCCTCGCCCTCAAAACACTCTTCTCGTAATTTCGAAACTTTTGGCATCTTAATTACATTTAACTGGAATTCTGAAATAAGATAATGGCATAATTGTAGTACGTACCTGGCAACCACATGAAGATGCATCGTCCGGCGATTATGACATCACGTCTAAGAGACAATTAGAATAACGTCTTTAGGCGCATGCCAAAACATCATCGATAAATGTTAGCGTTGGTAGACCCATAGCGTAAAAAAATAATAAATATTCTACATAACAATGCGTGTAAATGTAACTAAAAACATTAAACATCATTCTTTTTGACAGTTGGATCAGATATACTATACATACGTAATATGATAGTACTATATATAATCAAATTAACAAAAAGTATTGTTACCACGCTTCAATAAGCAAACCCACCTAAGATAATCAATCAACATATTAAAGTAGTAGGCCTATGACTGATTCGTTTAGTCATTGCGTGAAATGACTGATTAAATCGTAACTTATCTTATCATATCATGCAACTTAATCGGGTTGAATTATCATTTTTACACATTTACGAATTCCCTTTACCATTAAAATTTAACAGTAACTGCGATGTTTTATTCAAATCTGCTTTAGGAATACTGTAAACTAACACCCTATATCATTGAAGCCCCGTTTCAACCATCTCGCATTTACTGCGATATTTTCATCACGATGCGTTGATGTAAGAAGGTGTTGAATTTTTCAGTGAATCTTACATTCGAATTAATATCTTTTGTGTTTACAAAATCCCAATTTCGGTAAAGGTAAATGATGTTATTGCCCAATCTGATTAAAATACAGATCTATTGAGAGCCATAGAAAACGCATCACTTAGTTTTTCGTATAACAAAATGATCCTGTAAACATATCTTATTTATTTTGCTTCTTATTGTGAACAATATTCAAACGGGAACACATCAATAACAACACATTCATACACTTATGGATGTTTAATCAGATTGGTTATTGCCGATCGTAGCGGCAAGATAATGTTTAAAGTGGCTTTCATGTTTATGATTGCTATCACCAGAATTTTGATATTTGGTATTTGAATTGGTACGTGGTTCAACATGGTTCCTTGTGCATCTACCTCAGCTATAAACCTTCGGAGGTATTTTATAACAGACGACAATTGATTTAATTATCACATTTCGTCACCTTCTGCGTGATACATATTTTAGAAAAGACCATCTGTTCAGTTTTTGCTGTATTTCGTATTTATTCAAATCTTTTTTTTATCGATTATTATCTCTATTTTGTGCAGTATTGTATAGTATTGATGGTAACCATTTTGTTTGCAAAGTGCTGAGTCAAACCGGGTACCGGGTTTAACCGCTACACCTGAATGCAACCTTAACGCTTGATCCACTACGCATTCAGCATTTCGTCAGTATGCGTATGTCATATACTTGGCAAGATTTGTGAATTTACACGTGGGGAATCGGTGTAAATCCACTTTAAATCCTTAATTATTAATGCAGAAATCTGATGTTAGGACTTAAATTCGACAAAAGGCGAGACAGTCAAGTGGAACGAAAAATTAATTTATTCAAATTCTTTGAAGCAGTATGGAAACATGTTATGTCAAGCCGAGCGGAGCGACTCTCCCAAATGTTTGAGTATTACTACCCCCTTGCCTCCCAACACACGCAATACCGACAGTTAAGAAAAGGTTGTTATAGTCTAGTATTATGAGAACCCTAAGAAATGTACAAATGGTTGACATGCAAGATACACCCACATTTTGCAAGATATGGACAGATAACCTGGAAAAATCGACAGGGCCCAACCTCTACGAGTCCAAATACTTCACGTCGAATTTTAAAAATACCCAATCAATTAAAAATTGTAACCTCTATCGCGTTTACTAGGTTTTAGGAAAGGGGAGTAACTCAGGAACGAGGAACATAGGAGGAGGCAGATCAATTGAAGTTCGTCTATTTATAGTAAATCTCTCTCCGTCTCTTTTCTCCCCTTTGCGTGCCCATTTTTGTATATTTTTATGGAGTGAGAATGAACGAAGAGGGTTTGAATTAAAATTTTCTGCCAAGTTTTGGTAAATATTCATGATTTAAAGGCGGAGGGATAACGGAGTTATCAGGTTGCCTACGGTGATGGGTACGGCAACTAATAACATGTGTATCTGAAAATTGGTGGTCAACCTCATACACATTTTAGTGCAAAGACATGGCAATTTGTTCCTCTGTCTGTAGTGTAAAGCATTCAGCCCAACGAATATTTGGGGGGAAAGCTGGAGGTGGGCAAGAGTCCAGAATTAACATTGAAGCCAATGGGGAAATTAATGGTGGTCTGCCTCCGAATAGGCTGTTGATAGCACTTATTCGCCCTCCCACGAACCTGGGCCCTGTTTCACGAAATTTTAACTTAAGATAAAATCCAATTTTAGTAGATACTTCAATTTTGATTGGCTAAGCACTAAAATCAATCTAATATTATCCAATCCAATTACTAAAATTGGGATCTTATCTTAGTTAAAATTTCGTGAAATAGGCCCCTGATACTTAACACAAAATTTTAAAAAGAAGGTTCGGTAAGAAGTTTAGACTCTATCTAGCATTCACTTTGTTATGTATCACATGTTTTGCTTCTATTTGCGTAAAGGGAAGGGGCAATCTTACGATTCGTTATTGTTGTATAATGAAAATTTGAATGGTATTTAAAATCGAATAAAATTTGCGAACTCATGATGGCCCACAAGCTAAAGAGTGATCGTGGGCAACAATCCAGGAATTTAGGGCTCGATACTTGCCAAAATCTAACCAATTTTTACGCGTTGATGATTAGCATATGAACCTATATTATTATAAGTTATATCAAAATAGGAAACAAATTCTGACATATAAGGTAACATGCGAACGGTCGAACGGACGGACGTTGGAAGGACAGGGGCAGCGACACTAGATGACTTACTCTTATATCGAATTCAAACTGCCAAGCAATGATAATGACTAGAGAAGCCTCGTCGAAACGTCGCTCAGTAATAAGCAGTAATTGTATTCCATAGAATTGTGACCTGTATACTCAAGTTCGAATACTAAATGCCATCGAAGCAAAAATATTTGAGATATTCACTATACCGATTGTGTAGCGTTCTCGGTTCTCATCCGCCCCCAAACTTCCCCGCGTTATATATTATGTGGTTGTTAGGCATAATTCTCAAATGAAATTAACCGCGTGTCCACATCAGACCGGCCCCTGTATTTTGTCGGATCATAACGTCCTTATGTAATTGTGTCAATTATATAAACAACGAATGTCTAAATATAAAAAAAGATCAATATTTCGTAACTGTCCAACCCATATCTGCTTGATCATGTGTAATAATTGCTTTTAAATAATGTAACTGTATTTGTAAGTAGAAAAAAATAATTCCCTACAGACAACAAATTAATACCATGGAGAAAGGAATTAAAGTACAGGTATTTTTTATTACAAAATCCCACTCAACGTTCAGATTATACTAATCCCCTAGTCTCTAATCTTAGCTAATAGGTCTAACCAATGTAAACATGACTTAAATCTTTAAGCTGGGTGTTGTAGGTATGCACACGTATCAGTTGGGTGAACACGCTTTCACTACACGGACGTCGTTTTATTTGAGTACGAACCATAAAATGTCCTAAAAACTTTGGATTGTCACAAATGTGTTAGCCGATCGAAAATAACTACTTTTATTGTAAGTATGACCATACCACACATAATACGAATCTAGTAGTTGAATCTACGATGGGAAAGGGTGATTTAAACATCTTGACTACTATAGTTCGTTTTTTGACATGTTGGGTTTTTTTGTTTTTGTTTTTGTTACGGAGGAGGTGAGATAAAAGGGTGCCATATCTAAACCCCAAGCTCCCAACCAATTCCTTATAGTCTGCTAAATCACCCTCGGAGTAAGTGGACGTTAAAGATATGTTATCCATAGCTAAATCTGCCTATTGCATGTCAATATCTAGCTTGAAATATATAAGCTGTTATTTGTTCACAAGTTAAGCCCACGATCAACTCTCTAGAAATTGGATGGTCGAGATACTGAATAGATTAAAACATCCGTGTCAGTAATTTAACGTTAAACTGGATAACCGAGACTGTGTTCATTATCTTTTACATTTCAGTGGTACGTGACATTCGAGGCTATCTCGCCAAACCTCCGGAAGCCGATAACGACGCTGAGAATAAAATGAAATGGGGTTTAACGTCCTACTGTTCTGCTCCTAAACTTGGTTAATGAAGACGGGCATACGCCATACAGTGTGCTATGAGGGAAATTTTTCCCAGGCAGTTGCGCTACGGCCTACTTTTACATCAAATTACACCTGCCAAGGGATCTTTTACGTGCAAGCTATTGTGTACACGGTACTATGGTATTTTGTCCTATCCGAACGACTAGACAGCTGTCTCTGTCAGGCCCTCCGTCCTGCATCACTGACAAGGGGAAACCACGCGGGAAAATCTGGATGAACTATCTCGGCCAATGCAGAGATGGAACATCCGATCTCCAGGCTAGCGAGCCACCGTGACCCCCCGCACTGAGAATAGAGTAATTTGAATGAAATATTGAACATATTCATTTTCATTATATATTTTTGAACTAAAATGAACGGCAACTTCGTTTTCTAAACATTACATAAAACATCTTTAAGTTCCATGAACGAATCCAATTCTTTAGGCTATCGATAACAGGTCAGGGAGACAACGTATAGTCGTTCGGATAGGACAAAAATATTAGCATACACGTAAAACACCCTTTGGGAGTGGATTTCGATATCAGCGTAAGTGACAACGCCGCTGTCGGGGCAAAATTTCGCCCGTAGCACACTGTATGTCGCATGCCCGTTTTCATTAGCCCAAAACAGAGAACGTTAAACCTATTCCATTTCATCGATTACAAAGTTTTGCATGATCTATAAAGTACAACCCATTACCCTGAAAAATGAAACCATGTTTGACTGAGTTTAATTATGAATAAACAGAAATATGAGTGGCTTTTACATATGTTACCTGTTCTCATATACTTAACTACTGATCTGTACAAATGGTTCAAAGGAAAAACAAACAGACGATTGTGATAAAAAGGGAGACGTACCATGTTCAAAGACCTTCTCTACTCAGGCGCGGATCCAGAGGGGGGGTTTGGGGGGTCCAAACCCCCCCCCCTGCTCAGCTACATAAAAAAAAATAATGCCTTGCATCAATGAAATTACATCACAAAGTGATCCTACATCAGTATAAAAATGATTTCCCTGTTTAAAAAGCTCAATTTGTATGTATGCCTATGTAATTTAGAGACGATGATGGCAGATTTCCGTAACAGAAACCTGGCAAACCCCCTCCTGCAAAAATTCCTGGATCCGCCCCTGCTACTGTATCCATGACACGCACTATCGTTATAAATCGCCATCTTTTTTATTTATATTATTTAACAAATTGAAATTGAAAAGTTAAAAAATGTCCCCATATAAATCTCAAATATTTGCGACTTCAATACTTATGTTCATCGTATTTTGGTAACAATTTTTACGAATTAAAGATACATTATGGGAGATTAGATAAAGAGCTGGCAATTTCACTGTAATATTTAAAAACTATCAGTCAAATTGATCCAATATAAACCCAGATTTTAGCGGTTGAATATTCGGTCCAGCCTCGATTGTCATTACCCAAATTTTGATTTAATTATGAATGGAAGTCGAACAGCAAATCGAAACGTAATCCAATAAACGTCGCAGGATAGCGATGCCATCGAGAGTTGATTATGGTCTAGATAAATTAATCAATGTCTAATCAATAATTTAGATAACATTTCAGGCCTAATGAAAGACAGGAAAATTTAGCTCTTGCATAATGCATGTTTAATAAACACGTATTACTTGTGGTATAAACAAAATTTATTCAGAATATCTGAATGGGATTGGGGAACATGCAAAGCCTTTGTAAAAAAAATGTGCTCCCTATGTTCATATAAATATTTCGAATGAAGAAGAGGGATAGATTTGTTTGAACTCTTTAGTCGTTCAGATGGGACGAAAAATCAAGGTCACGTGTATACATCGGTATAGGCTACACGTGTACATGTTAAGAAACCCTTGGAAATTAGAATTCGATTTAAGAGTAGGCCGTAGCACCCCATTTTATTTCATATTATTTATTTGGATTCTTGCAGGCATAATACTTAAGTGTCAAGAAAGAACAAGGCCAGTAAGGGAACACACTGTAAACTGTTATGAACCGTGGATGTGTCGTCACCATTGTCGTGTAAATTATGTAGACCATGTAAGTCGTTTCAAAAACATGAACACCAAAACGAATAACGATCTTACGACACTCCGTCAAAGAAAAAGACAGGAAAACTTTGGAGACCGGAAACTAAGTTATACCGGTGAACTCTTAAATGCTTCTGTTTACCCTTCCGGTGTTCGTACAAAAACCTTAGAACAATTACAGCAGAACTACGGTGCGCCATGTTTGTTGGACTTTATTCGCGACGAGGAAAGTAATATTCCATCAATAAGAAATGAAGCTAGTATTAGAACGAAGGGCTTTGATAGAGGCGTCTACAATTCCAAACATATGAACTCTAGTCCCCGAGAACCACCTAATTCCAGCAGAAGTGAAAAGAGAGAAATGAAAAAGACGATGTGGTTGACGACAGAACACAAATGCACAATTCCTGACGTCAGAGACACCGTGTACATTAATACGTTTTGTCCAGAGGAACGACCATTACGGTACAAAGAAATAACGCTGCCTAGAATAAGCAAAGAACGTCCATGGACTGTGAATGAAGGTACCCCAACAAAGAGGTCAAACGCTACATTATCTCATGACCCAATAAAAAGTGACCGGGGAGGATACCATGACAGAAGCAATGGATGGGTGGGTTCATCTTCCCCTACCAGACATCCGAACATTGGCGGAATGTCAAACTCTTTACCATTTTGTGACATTAAGCGAATTCCGATAGTTGATAGAATGAAATACACATCAGATCTTTATAATAGTAATTATATGGCATCACCTCGTAATACTAACAGGCCTTTAAGGGCAGAACAGGGCAAATATCGGCCCTTTTCTACGATTTCTGTCAAAATACCACATGTTTATAGAGAAACGTCTAATTCTCCCAAAATGTTTATATCTGTAGGCCAGTATATGAGATACGTAGAGACAAAGGCCCTTCAGGTGAAAGTGAACAAGACACTTACAACCCCTGCACCTAGTCCACAACAACGATTCAACACGGCCTTATCCCGATATCACGATCCGGATAATCAAGCCGTACAATTCGTAATGAACGTTAATCGACCACCGTCATCCAAAACAGGGACGCTAGTTTTAGGCAGTGCGTCAACGTCTAATTCAAAAAGTCCTGTGCTTAATAACACATGCACGTGTGAAAAACGTTCAGTCCCAAGTTCTACAACTAGTGCAAGTCAAGAGAGAGGTGGTGAATTTTATAGTGGTGTTAATAATGACTTAAGTTAAAGATGTGTTATGTAAGAGCTAAATCTATGTAATGTAAATCTTTCGTTTGACCTCAAATATTATATAAATTTTAATCATTGATTAGATATATGCCAATACCACAATACAACTCTCAAGACATTAGATGTTTTTGATTATCAACGGGTTTAAACACGATTGGCAGGTAATAATTTAATTAATATGTGAATAATCGAGACTTTATCATCGTAACAACGGTAGCAGTGACAATTGAGACTACACTTTTCTTCAATCGACCATAACTCCGCTCAGAATAAAGTAATTTGACTGAAATCTTCAATATATTCCCCATTTCATTATCTAATATTTAAAGGGGGCGGGTCTCTAACTCAATATCATCCACAGTTTTCGACATTACAAACACGACTTGATTGGTCAATGTTGTTATACCTTACCGTTTATTGTGAAAAAAATGGGCTTCTGAACATTATAAAATTAGCACACGAATCGCGACTCAGATTGCGTCCGAGAGCCATTTGTAGTGAACGAGGCTAAACATATCCCATCCCACAGGTGAATATTACCGGTGTAAACTGGAATAGCGAGACGCCAAAGACATTCAATGTGGACTCTTCGCGTATTTTGCCTAACATGACTGATAAGAAATTGCAGTTAAAGGAGCTAAATCGCTAACATTTAGGACATAGAAATTGACACAAGTGGGTCGCAACACATAGAATACTGTAATATGCATGTATCTTAGCCGATTTACATTCAATGGTTTCAGTTTTTACTCTAATTTCAAATCATTTATGTTCGGCGAAATAAGCCAGCAGTGTCAATAGAGTGGCTATTTCGAGTGTCTGGTTATTCCAGTCAACATATGCCATTTGATTTGGTGCAATGCTACTAGCTTCGTTCCATGAGTCTCTTGCTAGAACTGGAGCTAAAACACATTGTGGTACACGATTCGTGTACCAATGGTAAAATGTTTATTTTGTCTTAAATATTGGATATCAGAAGCCCATCTCTTTCCGGTAAGATCACAGCATCAATGTTGATTTAAATTGACAAATAATTTGTGTTTTCAATGTTGAAGATTTTGGATGATATTGAGTTAGAGATTTAGCCCCTTTAAAACGAAACGATTGAATGTAAATCAGTTTATATACATTCATAATATATTATTATTGCGACCCATTTGGGGGGTCACGGTGGCTAAATGGGTAAGACACTGGCTCGGCAGCCCGGTGGTCGGGTGTTCGATACTTGCATTGGCCGAGAAAGTTCATCCATATTTTCCAGCGTGGTTCCTCCCTTGTCAGTGATGCAGGTCGACGGTATATTCAGCTAGGTACCATTCAGCAATGCCTCCCGCACGTTCAAGCCAGAAAAGTCCTGAGAGTAGTTTCACAAATGCCACATTGAGAAATGCGGAATAGTTCTGACCAATGTGTACCTTTAAAGTTAATAGTGGTGTTTTTCTTTTACTGTTTCTTTGCTTACTTCCCCTTGGTGATCACCAGAACTTTCTTCGGGACAGTTTCTTTCACTTCCAAATCATCTGACTTAATCGAAGAGTATAGGATGTTCACTGGAAGTAGACTTAAAGCATGCGTTGTAGTTTAAAAAGTTTCTCAGAGCAACGCTGCATCTTCAGATAGCAGTTTGATTCTCTGAATCCTGTCAAAGATGTACTTCTGCATATTCCTCCACTAGTTGGAGGTTCGGTTTTATCGAGTGGAGAGAGCTAGCCACAGAAATTTTTAGTAGCCTTTCAGTTTTTACCCATGTTATGCCAGGTTGGGTTAAAATGGGGTTTAACGTCCTATTTGCTGGGCTTATGTAAACTCTGAAAGCTTATGAAAGTAAATCAGCGATCAGATTTCAACATACCGGTAGTTGAAATAATTGAAAATATATAAAAATTAAATTTTTACTGGTTGTAGGTAACCTGAAACTTATTTTTCATTAAAATAAAGATCATCATTATAAATATATCTTGTCGAAATGGTCGCCTCTCGAAAAAAATAATGAAATTAACTTCAAAAATTCCCCAGATAAATTTTGTTTTTTGTCTTGTCACATTTAGTATTGTATCTAGAATAGTCTAAGTTCGTATTTCCAATATCAAACCGTGAAAGAATCAATTTAGACTCAAGTGTATAAAGAGGAGTTCGACATTTACGTTAAAACGTACAGAGCTTTTTATTGCACAGCAGGCTGTTGTCATAATCTTGTTTGATAATGATACATGAAAGTGTTGTTTTATACTTTTAATATGGTGCAGCAATCCAACTACATGTGTTCAAGGCAGTAATTATCGGAAATCGCTGAAAATCAATAGACTTCTTCGTCTCATGACCTTAAACACTGTGTATGAATTTAAAGTCCGACGGACGGACGGAGGCGACGACAATATACGACCACATTTCAATGTGGGCGTGTAAAAGCATGGTTTGTTGGGATCAGTCTATTGAGGCATAATGAACAGGGGTCCATTATGGCAGTGATAATAGTGTGGCAGGGGTGACTTTAACTGGAACTATAACAGCTCAATCTGTTTCACAGAGAATTACTTACGAATTATCTCTGTAACGGATGCCTGTCCAAAACACGTGCGTTGACTGCACGCCTCGTAGTCATTGGCTCAACGGCTCGTGCAATGTTTACTTAACACCTAACTGCTTCGGGCAAAATGATGCATTTTACTCATTTTAATACCCATTTACACTAAACAGGAAATATTTTTTAACTACAAATACTTCAAACGTCTTTATTTATTTTTCTTTTACCCCCAAAAAATGTTTGAGAATTTAATTTGTCGGAGTAAAAAAGTTAATATGCCGTACTCATTAAGCCTCGTCGATGTCATGCTTATCAGTGATTGTAGCGGCCAAGCGAATATTCACTGTGGGATCAGTTTGATAACAGCTATCACTGGATTTAGAGAAAAAAATCAATATCGTAACCTATATTATAATTTGTGGAGATTACGAAATAAAATAAATATTCCATAGACGATAAGATTGTTTTAGTCACTATGTTTATTAAAATAAAAAAAATCAATATCGTAACCTATATTATAATTTGTGGAGATTACGAAATAAAATAAATATTCCATAGACGATAAGATTGTTTTAGTCACTATGTTTATTAAAATGAAAGTGGTGTGTATAATACTAATAGAATGTTACCGGTGCGTAATTTCGTTAAGATCAAACGACAAGATTTATTTATTGGGGCCACCTCCAGATTTGGTCATTTGGTCGCAGAGATGTAAATAATGTTAGAGCACGTGATTGTTGACGAGATTGCGGGCTAGGGTTTGGGCAAGGGCTAGATCCAGGGTTAGTGTTGGAGTTATCACTACCATAAAATTCAGCCGTGATCGTTACAGCCTCGATGCGCCATAGGCACTTTTCGCACGTGCGCTAAAAAAATATGCAAATATATTACTCCTATTACAAATTCACCGTGAGACTTTGACAATATTGTAGTATGAACAAATTTAAAGAGACTAATGGAATTCAGTTTATCCATATACACACTGTTCCTGGCAGTTTTGTACGTACAGCGGCGTTGCAAATTACAATGACGTTCGTTGAGCGTGACCTGTGTCTCATGGATCTTTTCTGATCTAAACCTTTATGCATTCGCACCAAATTCCCTACAAAATTATATTGGGTTTAGTTTTCAACACAATCGACCGTAGATTAATATATGTTTGGTTCCCCAGGAATCTTTTCCAAGCTAGGAAAAAATTGCCAACGGATTCAAATTACGTCAAATCTTCGGAGATTTTTTTACTATTGCAAAGGGCGCCGATGGTGCTAAATATGAGTTGTCAATGGGAAGTGGAATTTATATACGGTAATTGAATAATTTTAGATCAACATTCGAGTTGAACTGCATTGATGGCTCAGTGAGTAACCATTAACCAGGGGTTCGAGGATCAATTAAGCCACGTTTCCCCTTCGCATGATAGGCGACCTCACAAGGAAGCTAACTCCCATGTTCGGATGGAACAAAAACCGAGCTTCCGTGTAATTTAAAGCGATAATTTCGTATTTTAAGTTTATATATCTTAAAAATGTATTAAAATAAAGCCTTCAAATAGATGGTATCAATCCCACCTTGTTAAAGAATAATCCTCTTAATACTATAACTCACTATTGCCAGTTGAGAAATTGGCAAAAATGCCATTTTCAACTTCAAATTCAAACGTTTGAAGATAGCTATTGCACAAGGGAGGTAATTGTGTTGTTATTTCCGGTGTTTATGATTTATAAGAGTGGGAATTAAATAATGCCTATGGTCGTATAATAGTGAGTTGATAACCTATAGGTCTAATTGAGCAAAATAAGACAAAGAAGTAATTATCTTTTGACTTTCTTACAAAATATGAAATTCCCATTTACCTCGTACTATACTGCATTGCGTATGACTGTCTCCACGAACCCAGTAAGTACAGAAACGTGGGACATTGAAACCCCATTTTTCGCTCCCTGGCTAAATCCCGAAATGTGATAGGCCTATCCTTTTGAAAACGGTTGGAAGTCGCCTGTATATAACGACCTGGTTTTGGCTCTCGATTCCGACATAACTGCTTTACTTTAATTGCGTAATTTCTCGATTATTGAAATTTTTGTTACGGGTCAACCGTAGCAAAGATCTTTATGCTAAAATTATCTTGGGAATACCTTTGTCCGGTTGTATCACTTCTGTCAGTGCGTACCGGAGTCTTACTGCGTTCGGAGATAGAGTTATTTCCCTTTTCAGACGGCTTTTCATACGTAAAGGTCGAAATGGTTGTAGCTGGTTATCAACATAAAATCAACATTTCTAATCATCCCCAATAAATAAAGAAATTGGCATTTTGTCAACGTCGAAAATATGTTTTGTACATCTCCTTATAAAATCTAATATGTGAACAACTGATAAAACAGATTATGGTTGAATCTTTTTTTCAATGATTCGTGTTGGTAGCTGTGCAGTCTAAACAGTAAGTAGCCAGACGTCAGATTTAGATTAATGACAAAATGTCAGTCATTGACTTCTTGTCATTGATATTGAAGAATGAAGTATATAGATTAGCTAAAGAATACCTATTATAAGATATATATAGCAGAATATACCTGTTCTTTTGTTGCTTAGTATTTATGATTAATCCAATAGACAGTAACCATAACATGGCCATTAAATGAATAACCATCATGTTGTGAACCTCTGACATTTAGTTTTTATTTACTAGGCCTATTTATCGGTGCACTTAGTTAGGGAAATAAAAGGTAAGATAGTAAATAATTTCCTTTAATGGGACAAAGCAGATACAGGACTCAGTGACTGGGATTTAATATATTAATATTAAAAAGATATACTCGAATGTAACCTTTCAACCACTGCATTTAAATAGGCAATGGGGAGTGCACTCCTGCATAGTGTATATTAAAAAAAAACAACAGTGAAAGTAAATTGTTTGATTATGGTATTCTTGTTTAAACAGTATAGTATCTTAATCTTACATGAGCTTTGTCGAATTTCATGATATACAATACTGGTACCTTTTTGATAATCAAACACTTTTGTTTAGGACCCACAAGATTTGAAATATTTACTGATGTCTTGTTAAAAAGATATACTGTGTCAGTGTTATTCTGGATATTTCTGTCTTTATTATCAAAGGTACCAGTATTGTATATCATGAAATTTAGGCATATTTTCTGTGTGATAACAGTCTTTAAAGAAATTCTCCAAGAAAAGAAATATGCTATGAGTATGACACAATGATAGCCAAATGGTTAGTGCATGTCTGTTGTATCGTAAGGATTATATTCTATTAATTATTTTATATCAACCTATCTGAATATCAAAGTCATCATTGTGACTTGGTCAAAATTGATCCCATCAAGCTGTCAGTATTTCTTTTAAGTTTCCTGTGTCTATTTATTGTAAGTATCATAAGGTCTGTCATTGATTCAACTGGCATGGTTTCTAATCTCAGGTTGAAAGTGACATGGAGTAGGGTCGCCAGTCCAACCTTGGGGATTTTCTCTCAGTCCACCGGTTCCCTCCTACTGAAGACCGAAACGTGCAAGCTAATTATTGAAATGAAGTTGAACCATATGTTAGTCCCGGAGTGACTTAGTTTGTGTTGAGTGGATGTTGAACCCCATTTCTCTCACCTAGTCCAACCTCAATGGTTTTCTCCAAATCCTCTGGCTTCCATCCACTGCTAAAGACCCATACCTGCAAGAGAATTGATGAAATATAATTGAGTTAGTCCCAAAATAACCTACTGTCTGTTCCATGTGATACTACAACGAGAAAGATTAAGTGCATGGATATGCCATGCGTTCGGTTATGCCGTTATGAAACAAACAAACAGGGGGTGCTTTAAGGTATATGGGACCTTGTTTTTTCGCACTGACAAAGGGTAACCAACCAGACAGGAAAATTCTTTTTCACATAACAATGTACTCCTTCAATTCACAATTCATTGAATTTTTTCAGATCTGCCAAACTGGGGTGTGGGAAGTCAAAAAGTGACTCGCCAGTTCATAGTAGTAGTAGCAGCACTAGTCATAAAGGCGAGAAAATGGCAGGCAATAGTTTAGGAATTCCATCCTTTCCAAGCTCTAATTCTCCACAAAGGATCACAGGGGATGGCTCTTCACCAGCCCGAGTAAAGGTAGCACTTAGTCCAGGGAGATCGTTAATGGATTGGATAAGATTAGGAAGAAGTGGACAAGATTTAACCAGTGTAAATGGTCAAGTTTTAGACGTTACAGAAGAAGAATTATCTAAACACAATACACAGGAAGATGGTTGGCTCTCTCTTAGAGGTAAAACTTGTATCCCTACATTTCTCTCTTGTCATGTACGGGAGTTGGATGGCCGAATGGTTAGCACATGCGCACTGTATCATAAAGCATGTCAATGAATAAACTGGTGTGGGTTTGAATGCCCGGTTGTACATGACAATGAGTAAGGTCGTCTGTCCAACCTTTTGGGTTTTCTCCGTGTCCTCTGGTTTCCTCCCGCTGCTAAAGACCCCTGACGTGCAAGTGAATTATTGAAATGAAATTAAACCATATTTTTGTCACGAAATGACCTAGTTTGTGTCGAGTGGACGTTAAACCCCATTTGTTGAGTAGGGCCTTAACTCCTGCAACAATTTGCTACTCAGTGATGCTGTTACATTTTGTATCAACAAGAAACACAACCATACATATAAAATAAACCAATCCAATATCTATCAGTTCTATTTAAAATTTAAAAAAGCATAATATAAAAATTTTGTTCCTTCTCTTTATATTTTCTATGGGCTCCACTCCACTAATGTAAAGATGTGGCCAATTTGATTGGGAGATCATATCAGGAGAGCAAACAGGTGAACTTCACCCAAATATCTATCATTAGTTTAGTATGTAAAATCTTCTATGTTTTTATTTTAAAAGGTAAAGTGTATAATGTAACACCATATATGGAATATCACCCAGGTGGCATAGATGAATTGAAGAGAGGTTTAGGAAAAGATGCTACTCAGCTTTTTGATGAGGTTTGTTTTTTCTATGCTCCCACATTGAAAAGTGATCTTATACTGACATTGCCCCAACATGTATTTTGATCTGTCTGTCCATAATTCTGGGGGTATTGGATGGTCGAATGGTGAATGCCAATGGTGTGCACTGTATCATAGGTCTGTCAATAAGTCAACTGACATGAACCAGAGTTATTGCCCTTGATCACTTTGTTGAATCTTATGAAAGTTCTAACAACAAAAGTCAGCTTCAGATCTGTTTGAAATCTATATGCATTGTTTAAATTAGTTCAGCAAAGAATCATACTGAATGTCAACATTGAGCAATAATTGCTTCTAGAGTTACGACCTAGGTTCAGTTTGTAATTTGTATCATCCAATACTTGCATGAAGTTATGTGCATTGTTCTTTTTATCGAAGTTCAAGAAGATTTCTTCTAGAGTTTATGACCTTTGCTCACTTTGTAGGAACTTTAACAAGTAATCTGATCTGATTTGAATTTTTTTCCTTGTTTCGGAAGAAGAACAATTTTTAATAATTACTTTGATTATAGAATCTTGTCAACTTGACAGTAATATTATACAGTATAAAGATTTTGCTTGGGTGACAAGTTATATAGTATTATAAAATGTAAGCATATCTCCTTATTTGGAATAGAAATTGTATGTGAGATCTGTTTTTCAGATTCATAAATGGGTGAATGCAGAATCTATGTTAGAGAAATGTTATGTTGGAAGATTATGTACTTCTGTTAAAAATCAAAGAAAAGGTTGGTATTGATATATTTATTGATACTTCCTACCTTATATTATAACACTTTGCACCATATAGGCCTAATTATGGTCTTAATGAATTCATCCTGTAAATTATTGATTATGTTACCAATAACCTACAAACTTCATTAATATGAAAAAACAAATCTCCTCTAATTGGCAATAAAGCTATTATTGATAAGAAGATTATTTTTTACAGCCAGTACAGCATCAAAATCAAGTATATCATCCAGTAAACTTAGTGCTAATGGTGAGTTCGGCTGTATGATACTTGTTTATAATTACACAGTAGATATCACCAGCTTGGTATTTAGCTTCAACAATATCTTCTAGTCCTATATTACTCCAATTGACTTTTGGCCGTCGCTCTTGATTGTTGGTTTGTTTTGTTGGTTTTTTTTAATGAAATTTAAGAATGATATTGGGTAGGGTAATTAATAATTTATTTAATAAGATTCGTCAACAATGTAAAACCCTCAGTAGTTCCTATGAGTTATTAACTAGTGTTAATAAATTTGTTATAAAAAAAGATTTGAATGAGATTCTTTAATATAGATATAATACTTTTGAGGAAAAGGGTATTTAAACTTGTTAAATTTCTGGCTATGTTGAAAGTTCTTTTAGTATAGCTTTATTGTTAAAATGTTAAAAAAATAAATTTGGCTACCGGTAAATCTCAACCAAATTCCTGTTCAGTATATCAGTCTATTATTTCCTACCAAAGAAACCAATCAAGCCATCCATAGTTTCAAAGTGTTATTTTGTCCCAGAATCTCTAAATGATGGGATAATGATCATGAACTATAAATAGGTTGAGAATAATGTAATAGAAAAATAAAAGTGATTTAAGACAAAATCAATATGATTGCTAAAAATTGGGTCAGTCTTACCCAAATCACAAGGCATATAGACAGTCAAGCTATTGTAGACTGTGACCCTAATGTAGATAGTTGATATTGACTATGACCATTCTGATATCTTATTTATTCAAGAGAACTTTTAACATTTCATTTCTTAATGTTTAATGTCCAACAATCAATAAAACTTTATTGCAATTTCTTCCCACAATTATCTTTAATTGTAACCTGTCATTCAAAGAAAGCAGGGCACTATTGAGATAGATCCTCAAACTGTTGACTAAGTTGAATTATAAAGTCCAGCTTTGATTGTTTGATGCTTTTCGAAAAGATAAATATGCAATTTATTTATATGTTTCATCTATTTTGTGTTTTGAATTGAGGTTTGATTTTATCTGAATATATTATTGATTGTGTTTGTAGGAACAATAAATTTAACCAATTTAAAACCACCTGAACCAGCAGGACCAGTTCCACCAAAGTGAGTATACACAACATCCATTTAAAAACTAGCTAATATAGAGCTATACATCTATTATATATACTTACTTTTAATGTGGACTTATTGTTCTTTTTCATTATTGTGAGACCTCACAACTAACGACCCATCCTTGGAACCGTTCACTTGATTTGTCATTAATTTTATTGTTCATGCTTGCTGTATCTTAAGGTCTGTCATTGAGAAATAAAACAGAATCATGTTTAAGTCCCAAAATGACCTAGTTTGTGTTACTTATGACTTACAATGTCCATGTGTTGTGTTTATATGTTATGTGTTGTGTCCACAGAAGAAAGGAATGATATAACGCAAATGATACAAGGTTTAGTGTTAACATCTATGTATTATTTTAGATTTGATTGGTACCAAACTAATAAATGTATAACATTGGTTGTGAGTACCAAATGGTCTGGAATGACATCAGATATGGTTATAATAGAAAAAACATGTAAACAGCTGCTGATTTCTATATTTATACAAGATTATACTTTTACTGTACATACAGGTAAATTTATATTTAATATTATCTCCATTTTTCTACGACCACATCTCAGCATGTTGTTGCCCTAATCCGTCATCAGTTGATCTGCCAGTCAGTCATCAACGCGTTCTACAGATTTGAACAAATTGCTTTCAAATTTGGAGGAAGAATTGGGTTTGTACAGGTTGAAGCCTGTTGATTTTCAGTATCATAGGAATTTCTGTTCAAGAGATGTATTTCATTTCCTGAAAAGTTTGTGAAGGATGATCCCTATAAAAATATGGTCAACAATCAATTTTTTGATTTGTAATTACAAATTAAACATGATGTTTTTAATATGTTATTGCAGAATTAGAAGAGGAAGTAACAAGTGATTATATTGGTGAGTAATTATATTAAAGATCAGATGAAATATCTTACAGTAGTCAGTATCCCAATAACTTTTTAAAATTGCTTTTTAGTTATCTGAATTTGGCTTGTGTTACCATATTAAAAAACATCTGGAGAAATGTACACAAGGAAAAAATTGTATTCAGCGATATTACCTTCTTATCGGAATTTTAGAAATAAACCCTAGGTATTACCAAAACTCTTTTACTGAGACTTGTCATAATCAAATTCTAGGGCATGCTATACGTTAGTCTACTGTCACTATTATTGTATAGCTAAAAGGAACAATTCCTTGATGACAATAATACTGTTTTATTTCTTATTGAAAATAGAAATTTTTCCCTACACCACCTGAAAAAATGGTATAGACAAGTGAATTCACGATGCCATTCCATGAATAAAAACGTGATATATTTTAAGATTTGCAAAGTGTATTCCAAAATGTTTTTGAGGAAGCTCTGGTAAGGATACAAATGTATTGTTGATCTTACCTAATCCCAAAGAACACAATGTTACCTGTTCTAAAAAAACATTTCATACCTGTATCCCTTCAACCTTTACTGAAAAATTTTGGAGATTATGTTTTGGAGAATTAAACTGCTTAATTTGATTTTAAAAGCCCTTCAAATCCTTTACCTTAGGGCCTAGCAAACAATATGTAATACGTTTTCAAACAATGTAAACCCTCCAGTCTTCATCTGGAAATAGAGATCAGTGTCCCAAGCTGTATTATGCGGTGTCTGGATAAAACCAGACTTTTATTTTATAAAAATAACATTTGGGTGAAATTTACCTGTTGTTATCATGTACAGCATGTTGTTCATGCAATGTATAGACCTCTAAAGAAAGTTACAACGATAGATTAAAGGGCCAATCCCAATAATTTTTTGGGGAATAAAACTGCTTAATTTTGTGTTAAAATCCCTTAAATCCCATTACCTAAGGCCGACCAACTAACATGATATTTGTGATACGCTTATAATTAACTTAAACCTGACAGTCTTCATCTGGAAATGGAGACCGTTGTATTATACAGTATCTGGATAAAACCAGACTTTTTTCTATAAAAATAATATGTAGGTGGAATTTACCCTTTGTTATCAAGTACAGTACATGGGTCATTCACTGTATAGACCTATCAAGACACGGGAATCGATTATCAGGTCACCCAATGAAAAAATTGACCCGAAATCTTAAAAGGGTTACGTGTCCGGATAAGCAGTGTTGACGTTCACGTCCAAACGACTCAATATTTTGAGCTGAAATTTTGCGACAAGGTAAATACACCACGCCTCTATATTTTGGTCCATAAATTTCATAAATACTCGGATTTAATTTTTGAGACTCTGTTCTTATCGGGAGGGTCCCTTTAACAGCTCACCCAACATAAGAATTGACCCAAAATCTTAAAAGGGTTATGTGTCCGGATAAGTGGTTTTGACATTCACGTCCAAACAATTCATTATTTTGAGTTGAAATTTTGAGACATGGTAAATACACCATTTCTTTTCATTTTGGCATATCTACACCAAATTTGAGACTCAAGATGGTCCCTGTAATACCTGTACTGAAAAACACTTTATACCTGTATTCTAACGCCTGTACTGAAAAGCACTTTATACTTGTATTTATACTTGTATTATTACATCTGTACTGAAAACACTTTGTACTATAACTGTATTCTTTATCATTGTTTGGAAAACACATAATAGTCAAGTGTGTTGTAATTCTTTATCTTTTAATTGTAGTCAAGGTACAGAAAGATAGTGGAAAGACAGAAATATTTCTACCTAAAGTACAAATGGAGAAACATTGGTCTAGTTTGGGTAAATCACTAGATAATCATTGTTCTTATAAAAAAACATGTGAATCAGGTAGGACATAATTTATATTTGAGGGGGTCACTTTGGTGTAATATGTGTAACCTCATGAATTCCCTATAAATTTAATCACCCTGGACGTCACAAATTACCCTTCTTGGTCCATTACCCAATCAGATCTTGTGACAAAAATCCATTTTGACAGTGTTTTTGATGCTACAAAATATACATGTCCATCAAAGTGGGGCAGACAAAATATTTTTTATGAATGTACAGAATGTGTACCATTGTTGTGAGAGATACCATTAAATAAGGTATTGAGAGTTAACTGCTGAGCATTACCGGAAATGTATTTAATTTATTTCAGGATTTCGTCAGTATAATAGTAAAATAATATCAGTATCAAATGTTAATCATGATACTAAATTATTCTGTCTTCAACTACCAGAAGGGTGTAGAATGTGTGTACCTGTTGGATATCATGTACATGTACATCATCACATATCAGGTAGGGCTTATAGTCTACATTGGCGCTTTCACAGTTAGTGGGAGGTAACTCTCATACAGAATGTGCTTCTCACACCACTATTGTATAACATTATAATAACATAGAAATTAAATCTCAATTTATTCAACAACAAACTGCATCAGGTCGTTTGGATAGGATGAAGAACAGAGGTCCCATATTCACATTGGTGAGCGTAAAAGAACCCTTGACAGCAGACTATATTGCCACTGCCCTGGCTAAATTACCTCACAACAGACTGCAGAACAGTAGGATGTTAAAACCCCATTTCATTCATTTTACAAAGGTACATACTTTACAGAAGGTTAAATGGTGCTATGTAAATTTTTAATAAATGGCCATTTTTGATTGAATATGAGCTTTTATACAATCTAATTAAAACATAGATCGTATTTCGTTTTGTTTTGTATGTTTGTACTACTCTAAGATCTGAGAGAGATGTTATATAACCTGCGTTCTGGATGGCGTGAGGGATTTAGCCATCTGTTACAGCCACTTTTTGGCGTGCGATGCACGGAACTAAGGGTAAACCATGAGAAACGTCAACACTCATTGATTACAGTAATCAGTGTCTGGTGTCATAGGGTCAAAAGTCGCTTATACAACCTCTGACATGACCTTTTACTACAACCAGTAAGATGTTCATGTAGTGTAGGCCATTGACAGTATCAAAAACTAAACGAAATATAGATCCATACTTTAATGAGATTGAGCTATTATGTTGTATTATTTGTAGGTATGGAGATAGTACGAAGTTATACAAGTGTAATACCAAGTTTAACTGAAGAAGTAAAACTATGTGATGGAGATGATGGACGGGTTGTATATTTAATGATAAAGATGTATACAGATGGAGCATTAACTTCCTGGTTAAACACATTAAATATAGGTAAAAACTAATATCTTCTAATATAAATGGTTCTGATCTTTATACTAATGATAGAAACAAATATCTAATAAGAAATGATCTATAATGTAATAAAAAATCTTCTAGATTGTTATAAGAAATGTTCTAGATTGTGGGTAGAAATGTTCTAGGTTGTATTAAGAAATTTTCTAGATTGTGGGGATATTTTCTTGTTGATTTGGTTAATAGAACTTTTTACTGTTTGTTACTATTGTGTTGTATACAGATTTTAATAGTTAAATTGGATTTCAGACTCTTTAATTGAATTATTATATTACTAATCCATGATATCATTTTTCAGATTGAATTGTTGAGTACCGGTACCTCCTATTTATAGCATACCATGTTGGGTTTTTTTAAAGATTGAATATCATTGACTGTTTTATTGTGAACACATTCACATGGTTAATTATTTAATCCAGTGATTTATATTTGGTCATATATTTGCAGGTGATTGTATAAAAATCAGTAATTTTGATGGCAGTTTTAATAGACAATATTTAACCTCTAGTCATCATCTGATAATGTATGCAGCAGGCAGTGGTTTTACACCAATGATAAGATTATTATATCATAGTCTTAAACAGGATTCTACTATTAAGTAAGTCAGTTATTACATAAAACAAAAGATACATAACGGTAAATCCATTATCTGAGTTAGACAAAAGCATTGCAAAAAAGGGGGCCTGCTACGTTTTTCTGATTTAGCAGGAACTGGTCACATGAACAAATAACATGTTATCTGAGTTAATTTAACAGCAGATGCTGTATTAGTCAATCTTTGTTATTATTTTTGCTCTTTATAATTCTAAACTGTTCTATTTATTATCACAATAAATAACTAAACCACATTTTCTTGTTGTGTCTTGAAATGGCAACCCACATAAAAAATCTGGAGATTTTCATATCACAGAACATTTCAGTTTGGCCATCTGTAGCAGATTTGAATAATAGTTCTGTTTAGCAACAAAAGGAACCTTAAAAGGCTTTGTCCATAAAACTAAATTTATATAATAAATAGTTGTCGTTCTCCATTCGGCTTTTGATAATGTTTTATTTATTTCAGGTCAGTGAAATTATTATTTTTCAATAAAAGAAAAGAGGATATTTTATGGAAGGATCAACTTGATGAATTAGCTATTCAACATAAAAACCGGTATATGTCTTCTTATATTAATAGATGTCATGTATACCTTCTTACATCAATAGACAGGAGTTAATAAGACGTTGGCTCGCAAATCTGGAGGTAGCAAGTTTGCTCCCGATGTTGGCTGAGAAAGTTCTTCAAGATTTTCCAGCGTTGTTCCCTCTTGTCAGTGGTGCAGACGAACAACAACAACTGTCTGGAATAAAAAGCGAGGTCCCGTGTACACATTGGCATGCACTTAAAAGATCCCTTGACTGTTGGAATTTGATATAATAGTAAGCAGTAACAAAAACACAATATGGATTATTCAAAACAAAACCCTATTACAATAATCCTTTATAATACAGTCAGCTACTACCATCTTGATCAGATGGTTTAATGATAAAAATATTACTGGAAAGTGTAATCCACAATTCAAATAGTCTTGTATTTTATTAAAGATACATTCTGTGTATTGCAGGTCTTGTTGCCTGGCAACCTATCTTTATATATATACAAGTGAAGTTTTTGATAGGTATAGAATGTAGATTGTCTACAGTTTAGAAGAACGAGTAGAGTTCTCAATAAAACCAACAGAATGATATAAATGAATTTTATATTTCTAGGTTTGAAGTAACATATATATTATCAGGTGAAGATGATACATGGACAGGGTATACTGGTAGGATTCGACCAGAATTTGTAGAAAATTTTATTCCAAAATCTGAAAGTGATGTTAATAGACTAGTGTGTGCTTGTGGACCAATACCATTTACTAAAGAAGTAATGAGGTGAGATATCTGAAATTTAAAATCCAATTTTATATAAGGAGTCACAGTGGACAGTAGGGGATCTTAGGGCCCCATCCACAATCCTACCCCACATGTCAATAAAATACTGACCATAACACTGTCTGAGTGCCCTGGTTATCTCGCTGAAAAGCAGTTTTATTCAAGTTGTCATAATGTTCCCCGTTAACAGTGGTGTAGGACAGAGGGCCTGGTAAGGGACAACGTATGACCTATCCGATGGGACAAAAAATCAAGGGTCCTGTGTACACAAACCTATACACAGCATCTTCATTAGCTTGGTTGTAGTAGAACAGTAGGACCTTCATCTCCATTTCATTTTGTATTATTTTATAATTATTTTATTGTAGATTAGCTAAAGAGTATGGATGTCAAGACAGTGAACTTCATGCCTTTCTTGGTTAGAATAACTTTCCAACAAAAACCAAGCGCTAAAAACAAATACACGACATCTGTAAAATAAGGTTTCTAAATATTTTTAAACAGTGAAATAGCAATAGATTTTTAACCATAAGATCATTCATAACAAATAATTATTTAAGTCATGCTAAACCCTAGTTGTTAAAGTCTTGTGAGGTTAATTCTATTTACCTTATAGTGTCTGTTTTGTTCGTTTCATTTGTGTAAGAAGTGTGATTGTTTTTTAGATCTGAAAACCTAAGGTATAGTAAAACTGAACCTACTTATACCTACATAGATCTATCTTATGTTTTGTACATTAAGTATATAGAATGTAGGCTTAATGTATATACAAAGTATGATACGAAGTTTCTAAAGATATGATATCTTGATAATAAAACCAATGATTACACAGAATTTTGTTGTAAAATAATTGTTAAAAACAGTGAAACATAATCCATATCTGTCTACTTTATTATACAAAGTCAAGCGTCGGAACAGGACTTACTCTCTCTCTCTCTCAAGATCTGACAGAGTATACATTTACATGTACATGTGTTAGTTGTTATTTATAAAATCATTTATTTCATGATGGACACCAGGAATTAAAAACTGTTAGTTAAAATGATAAATGTTGTTAATAATGTCAGGGAAATACTAGAATGTATTATAAGTCAATTGGTTAATCCCATACTTAATGTTTAGTGCTATTGTTATTTAATCTGATTAAAAATACAGATCTATATTTCGTTTCGTATTTTATATAAACGGTCTGTTACGGCGAGCTTTAGGTGTGTTTTGCACAGTACTTTTGGTAATCCACTAGTAACATCAATGCTGATTTGTTAATCAATTGTCTGGTGTCATAGAGGGTCAAAGTCGTGCATATGACCTCTGACACGACCTATTGTTACAACTGGTCAGATCTTCATTTAGTGTAGGCCACCGAAAGTATAAAAAACGAAATGAAATAGGATCTGTGTTTTTATCAGATTGATTGTTATTGTATATTGATGAATATAAAAATGGCTAAATACTAGAAACCTATTAATTAGATGTGCATGTGTTTAATGTGCGATTGTTTTATATATTTATGATCATATTCATTTGTTATCAATAAGAATACTAATGATGATATCTGTTTAAGATTTTAAAGTGACAGTCCTTACTATAATAATTAACACTACTAAGAATTTTTTTTATTAACTTGTAAATTTGAATGTTTTGACAGAATAATAGGTTTAGAAGTTTTATTTAACTGATCTATGTATATATTTCGTCATCTTAATCTATTAACAAAACATTGTGGGGTGTGACCGTGTTTCAAATCCGAAACTTCAAGAGTAATTACCTATATATTGATGTAACCAATTTATTCATTTACAAGTTTTAAGAGACTGTCACTTTAAAATAAAATGAAATATAGAAAAATAGATTACCTCAGTAAACGAAACCATATTTTATAATTTATTGTTTGATCTCATATTTAGAGAAATATTTTATATGTATTTTGATAAATGAATAAATCCGTAGAAATATTATAATGATATATAAGATAATATGAGCATGTTTGTTTTCTCTGTTTTTATGCATGTAACTAATAATAACATTAAAGATAATCCTTCATTTAATTCCTGTGCTTTACCTTCAAACACCCCAAATTAAAATCTGTTCAGATCGCAGTGGAAGGGGAGACACCCTCCTCAGCAAAATGTGTCACTCAAATCTGAAATCTCTGCCAGTAATTTGTTTTGTCAGGTGCAATAACACAGATTTGATTTATCTTTTAAATTTGTTTATATTGATAATTTCAAATATATGGCCAGTATACAATGGCAGGTTCAAGTTTGTAGCGCCAGACATTTTGTTAGATACAATTAAAATTTTTATATTCATTTCTGATGTTACTTTTGTCAAGAAGTATGTTATCTTCACAATATGTCTTTTATTTTCACATCACAAGGTAATAAAACAATTGTGTAAGATACTTTCTGAACACTTTGTTCCTGTACCTATTATGTTTAATTCTTTAACCATCTGAATATATATGGACCTAAAAATCAAAATAACTTACCTGCTGAAAAGTAATTTATAGTCATGTAAAGTGTTAATTTTAAGTTGTATATATTCACTTATGTTTTATTAAAAAAAATTTCTTAAAACCATGAGTATATGTTTAAAACAAGAAGTGTACCTTACAGCACCTTGTTCACAAAATTTCTTTAAAACATAAAAGTTAACATTTGGCATTGTTAAAATCGAATATGTTACATTCAGTTTTAATGTATTTATGTGGGCATATAAATATGTATAATAGACCAATTGTTATTACTTATATATACCTATTAGTAATGTATATCAAAATATGTATTTACCTATTATTTTTCTTTCTCAATAATACAGCACCCTCTTAACTATGTTACATTATGACTTTGATAAAGGTTAAATCCAAATCTCTGTAATTTTATGGAAAAGGGCTGCACTTTATGCTTATTTCATCCTGTATATTGAAAAGAAAAAAAATGTTTCTTTATGCTTAAATAGAAATAAACTGGGGCTTTTTTGGGGGGGGGGGGAGATGAATTGACATAGTCAGGGAGTTACCTTTAATAGATATAAATGTAATTTGGTGAAGATGGAACTGTGTTAAGGTTGAGATTTTTTTAGTTATTATATTATGTGTTATTTCATTATGCAATTTTCTTTAAAGTGTCAAATCTTTGTTAAATATTGTAAATAATTGAAGAATGAATTCAAGTCCTTTACATGAAATATATAACAAAACCACATGGTAATATTTTAATTTCAGTATCTTTCTTATAAAGTCACTGAGTGCAGAATTATCTATAAATAAAATATAAAATAAGCTTGCCTGAACAAAATTAGACAAATTAAATTTTTGAAAGTAGCTAAATTTTCAGCTGTTGGAAAGGAATAATTTGTCCTCCTTTTCTGTCTGATATATGAAGGAAAATTTAAAGTTTAAGTATAATAATTTGAATTCATTGTTCAATTTTTTTATTTAGATTAATAGATTTGTTTTTTGCATTCCAAAATAGGCATTTACTAATTCTTCTCTGTTGGTACACTACTCTGTATACAGGGAGATGAATAAGTAATAATAAGTTTTATTAGCACTTAAAATGAGGCCTCTTGCACAAGACATACCTAAAGCTCTGAACACATCAAAGATTAAAAGTCAATGATGTACCAAAACCAACGAATAACCAATGAAATATGGAAATTTGGCAAACAATCCTTCACCGACAAAGCCTGGTCAAATGTCATATGTTGCTGCTACAAAGCTGACATGGAGAGTGTGTCTAGTGGTTCATAATCATGGAAAACCAAAATGACAATGACTATATTTTAGTTAAAACCTTACCCCATTTGTTTCAAATTCACAATTTTAAACTGTATATTTATTTTTGTATAAAGTAGTCATTTTAAGGTGAATGCTAAATAAATATGAGCATGTATACATGTTTACCAAAGGGAATCCGCAAACACAATATAATATCACAGATGAACCCTCAGATCTGCACGGTGTACATTGAGTGAGAAATTCGGCTTTCAAATGATCCCCGATGTGTGCAGTTCTTCAAATTGTAAATATGACATTTTACTATATTATAATATACTTCTATTGAACAAAAGGTGTAAGTAACTTGACTTACACACTGTGCCATAAGACAATGAATTATTCAAACTTTATTTTACCAAAGTCTATGACTTCCAGATGTTGGTTTCTTCAAATATATTGACAAATATTTCTTCTGCAAAAGACAGTGTGAAAACTTTTAAGTTGTACATATTTTAAAACCTTAGTAAATGTTTTATTGTCGTCATTCTAAATATTAACCTCAGCAATAAACTGTTAACATGAAATTATTCTTTCCTCTTCCTACATATACAATCATAGTTTCTTAAAATACAGATGTGATGTCATCCTTTGATGTTGGTGTACCATTATTTCAAATAATATATGGGCAACTTGCCAATCGTATATTATCTTTACTAGATGAAATATTGGACTCGTGACATATTTCATTGAAAAGCACACAGTGCATACTGTCTGTATTTTAAGCTGTTTAATGGCCTCAAGCTAAAGACATTGTGTAATATTTTGAAAAAACACTCCGCTAACGCTTTGTGAAGTATCAATATATTACTTAATGTCGCACTCTCAATCATTAAACCACACTTAACTAAGATACATCCAAACTGATCCCGCAGTAAATATTCGCTTGGCCGCTACAATAACTGATAAGCATGACATCGACGAGACTTAATGAGTTCGGCATATTAACTTTTTTACTCCAACAAATTAAATTCTCAAACATGTTTTTGAAGTATAAGAAAAATAAATAAAGACGTTTGAAGTATTTGTAGTTAAAATAGCTCTAAAATAGATAATGTAAAATAAAAATATTGAAAATATTATTCAAATTACTTCATTTTGGGCCAAGTTATCACTGTTTATAGTTTTGACAAGATGTGGGCATTGTGATTTCCAGGGCACTGGTATATTAAAGACTTAGCCTTGCTTTCCCATTTTTGAGTTTAATTTTTAAATGTTATACCGTTCTAATCAAGTTATAATCTCGCCTATCCGATGCCATCGAGAGTTGATTATGGTCTTGATTTGTTAATAAATGTCTAACTTCAGTCTTAAAGAAAGACCTACAATAGGCAGACTTAGCACTTGCATATTGTATGATTAATTGTTATTTTGATTTTTGAAATTAAATTTCCCTCGCTTAATAGATAAAACTCCCTTCTCTTAACAAGAAACCACTTGATAATAAGTGATCTTGTGTTAGTCCCAAAAGTACCAAATTATTATATAAATGAAATAATAATATCTCATTCTTTTCATGACATTATTATAACAGTTTACAACTCTTGCAGTGAGCTAGTGTACCAAATATTCAAACTTTAGTTCTCAGCAATATAACACAAGATCATAATAGAAATATAAATTGTTAGATATAGTTTACATGAATCTAAAGTTGATAATATTTATTGTATATGATTTTATATATATTATTTTTAAATGCAATACTCTCCATCCATAAAAACCAGACTTCTTTTCAATACTTTGTTGTTATCAATTTAAATTAAATCGAAAAAAAAAAACGTTATCAAACTAAGACTACATTTTTGAATAAATGCAGAATTAGATCACCCACCAAAGCGAACTTATACTGAAATTTATTTTTGAATGTAGAGAAATGGTTTTATAAATATAATAAGATAAGTTGATGGATTAATATTATTTATTGTTTTTATCTCTACCTGATAACCTATATTGATTGTAATTAATATCAAGAAATGATATTAACCGTGTAATGAGTAAGAGCCTAGAAATGTTTTTGTTTTTAATGTAATGATTTATGAACACACATTTAACTGCATGCATACTTACTGCATGTTTGTGTAGTTATTATAAGTTATTTCAATTCTTATTGAATCTGTTACATCACAATTTTATATAAGTTATTATTATTACTGTGTATTCCGTTCCTATTAAATTTCACTAAAAGAAATGTCATTCTGTGTCTTTATATACATGTGTTTTTTTAGGACATTATACATTGTTTTTTATGTGCCCACAATTGAAATGTAGGCGTATCTTGTCGTTCGCCCATCCATCTGAGCGGTGTCCACAATTGATTGTAGATGCAGCAATGCTCTACAGGTTAAAGTTAATATCCGATTGACTTTAAATTGATACACAGCGTTTAAGGTCATGCGACGAAGAAGCCTATTGATTTGAAATGATTTCCAATGTTTACTGCAAGAGTTATGGCCCTTGACCACTTTGAAAAATCTTGTGAACTTTCTGGTGCCTGAAAGAACTAACTCAGTTATATGGGAAAGTTAATATCAGATTGACTGTAAATTTATACACAGTGTTTAAGGTCCAGGATGAAAAAGCCTATGGATTTTCATTAAATTCCAATAATTACTGCCAGAGTTATGGCTTTTGAGTACTTTGGCATATCTTGTGGATGTTCTAGAGGCTAAAGTTGATATCCGAATGACAGTACTTTTTTTAAGGTCATATGTGATGAAGAAGTCTATCAATTTTCAAGGATTTGTGACAATAATGGCAATTGATATTTTAATTTAGAAATGTTTTGTTATCTAAGTGTTAGAACAGTGCAGATTTAGGAGTCAAATGGTTTGTTACTTGTAATCAGATTTTAGTGTGACTCCCTGTATGACTCAGCTGCCGTAGGCGTATGTTTCACTGCCTGGCAACCTAACTTTTTTGAAAGGTAGAAAAAAAGTTTAATAACCAAGCTAAAATAAACTATATTTTTGATAAGGCAAAGAAAACTGTCCATTGATAAAACCATTATCAAAATTTTTTTTAGAGGATCATAAATGATCATAAAAACCAGGTCAAATCAATAAATATTGATGTATTTTAGGTCAGATAAGTGAGGTCATAGTTTTATGAGATTTTTAGTACGTTAACTACCCCGTTTTGATATCAGTAGAATTATTATCATGGCCCACTTTCTGAAAAACGTTATAACACACACACACAGTCATTGTAAAGTACGTAAGTTTTATGAGTCGTTAACAGGAGCTTCATAAACCTTTCAGATAATCTTCTTGATCATGTTGCTAATGCTTCACGCCAAGGTTTTTAAAAATAGATCTTGTTCAAAACTGTAAGCACTTTCACAAGGATTTCGGCGTAGGGAAAGGGGGTACCTACCGGACGAAAACTGCTGGAATGCAGACTAATGATATGGTAGAAGGGCCTATCGCATAGACGATGAAAATAGATACGTTGTGCGGCTGCCATGTTCTCAATTCATCACACAAGAGAGCCAACACACTTTCGATTTGATGCGTCCAAAAAACTAGAGGGGCCAAAGTATATGATACATGTATGTATTTAATGCTTTGGCGCTAGTTGCGTAGATTTTACGGTCCGATTTCAACTAAAGTGACCCGCGATTATTGTTTCATAACATATAAATATTTTGATCGCTAACCAAAATTGAATAGAAAAATTGTTACTTTTAGTAGACTCCTACCGTAGACCCCTACTATAGGCCGGGAAGCTGTGTGCATGAGTTTCTCATGTGCAACAATCCATGAAGCTACGGTCCGATATGTTCCAAAGCCGAACCTACCTGAGATCTTTTGATCGCCGAGTAACGTTCTATACGGTTGTTTCGACTTAATTTTGTTTCCCTTTGAATGTGGTGCGGGGCAGAGGGTCGGATAAGTACAGCTGCCTAGTCGTTCGGATACTACGTAAAAAGGGGGCCCAGATTATACATTAGCCATATGCCAAAATGCCGCTATCCAAGTAAAAGGTTCCTTATGACACAATGTATACAATTCTTCATTAGCCCAGTAGGTCGTTAAACCCCTTTCATTTCACTTTTTCGTTTCGAAAGACAAAATCAGATGACAGTTATTAATCTTTTAGTTTGTTTTGGCTTAATGGAGCTATTAATATTCTTTGGAACCTAAAGGAAAATAAGATGGGGTTTAACGTCCTACTGTCTGCTCCGAACGGGCTTAATGAAGACGGGCATACACACAGTGTGCTATAAGGGAAATATTGCCGGGCCAACGGCACTACAGCCTACTCATATCATATTCAAACTGCGAATGGATCTTTACGTGCACGCCAATGTTTTCACGGTACAGCTGTTCTTGTCAGGCCTTCCGTCCTGCATCACTGACAAGGGGAAACCAAGCCGGAAATTCGGGATGAACTTTCTAGCGAGCCAGCGAATTACCCACTTAGCCACCTTCATATATGAGTAATTTTTATTTCAATTCTAAACAGTTTTGTTTGAGGAAATAAACGGCTTGCCATTTCCCTATAGCCCCAATCGACAAGACGCCCCATTACAATAGAGTTGGCTTTAAATTTGTCCCCCGTGTCTTAAATATCAGATATCAACCAAGGGTCTATGTTTTCACGGTAAGATAACAACATCACCATTGATTGGTATGAACTTGGTAATGCCAAAGACTCTGGATAATAATGAGTTTGACCTTTACGGCTTTTAAACTCTGGATTGTCCGGTTACATTGCAACTTTGGCCATGTGTGCATAGTTGCGACATTTTTTTTTTAGCAAATCAAGTCATATTTTTTTTAGCTCGACACTTTTATTTTCCACTCAAATCATAATATCCTTTTACAACTACATTGTTTTCATTAACAGACATGAATTAATTCGGCAGCCATGAAGGTCCATCCTTCCGAGTCATGACACAATCACTGCAATCGTCAGCTATTTCACGGCTCGTCACAATATCCTTCCCCTTTTCTCTTGACGTCTGCAAGCCAACACACATGATATTGCCACATATATTGGCTGTGTCCAACTGAATGCCAGATTCTATAAGCATGTTTTTCACACAGCGATTAATTTGCCTGGAGGAACTTTGACTTTCACGTTTTCTGAGTATCTTTATAACATTTACAGAATTCGTGACGTCAACCAAAACGACCCTTTGTTGTCGTGAGAATGCCGTGAGCAAAAGGCTCGTGGCCGTCTCATGTGCAATCATGCTCGGTATATTAGTCCACTCAAACTGACTATTGGTCATATAGATATCACTTGAGCCATCACGAGAATATTTAACATTGGAATTAGCAGACATTAATTCTGGAAACAAAGCCTGCCAGGCTGCTTGTTTATCTGGTACAAGCATACTTCGTGCTATCATTAATACCGGTTCCTTTCGTGTAGTGGAACCGTCGTTATTAATTACGCGAGTAGCTCCTAGGATATCCGTTGAAACAAACGTGTCCCGATTTAAAAACATGTAAAAGTGACTTCTGTAAGATTTTGAGGCCGTTTCGAACATTCCATTGAGCGTTGGTCGGGTATTGCACATTCTTCTGGTATGTGGCATAACATCGACTTGTGGTAATAATTTCGTCCATTTTTCAACATCATCTGTAAAAAAGACGAATTTAACCCGTTTTCTGGTTGACAACCAATGCGTTGTCCAATTTGATATAAATTCAATGTCAGAGACTGAAGAGTCTACACTGGACATGATAACAAAGTCATAATCAGTTCCACTTGACCGATAGTTTGAGTTTATCCAGCCCCTTGGCCAATGTAACTCTAGAAAGGTAGAGATGAATAAAACTATTATAATTACAAAAATACAAAGTAACCATGGTTGACTGTATCTCAAAGAACTCGCCATTTTAATTCACTGGGGTGAAAACAGGCTGAAAATTACTTTCTGTCAGAACAAACGTCCAATTATTCGCTCAGAGTTGCTTGGTATTAACATTGTGTATCCAAGCCAGGACGGAAAAACTATACTGTGTTACCTGTAGGGTAGACCGTCAGATTTCGATATATTACCTTTGACATGTAACATATTGCCAAGATTAGAAATAACCCCACGGTACTCATAAACGCGGATTAAATGCATTAGGTTCCATCCACCATATGTTATATGGGGGAAAATAGAAAAGGCTTTAATAATGAAATAAAATTATCTGTCGTTTCAAGAAACAAAATCACCAATGGCTCTAGATTTATATGGGATATTTTGTCAGGGCAGTGACAAAATGTCATTTTGATTTCATAAAACGTTCAGATGTTACAGATGCGAACAACCGGGGCTTCCATGATTTTATCTGACGTTTGGTCATACGAAATGAGACCGACGGATGCCCAGACCCCTTATATAAGTCACGTAAACACAAGTCGTGCATCACGGGTGCAAGCTTTATAAGGGAGTCCTCAAGAGACATGTAATCTAGAGTCCCAGAAATGCCATTTTCTGGACTTTCTAGAATTCCATTGGTCGAAAATGTGTTCGAAGTGGGTATTAAAACTCTTTGGTAACAAAAGTGTATCATATTCGGCTAAAATATGAATAATAAAATTTACAGTATTTTAGATTCGTTTGGTTTGGGGTCTAAGGAATATTAAAAAAAATAAGTTATCGTATACAAAACTCAGGGGTATTTTAATTGATATTTATCACATTCTGACGACCGGAGTCCAACTATTGGGGTTCATAAGTTCAACATTGTATAATCTATGTTTGCAGGTTTATCTTGTACAGTTTTGTTTTCGTGTAGTGCAGTCCTCCTGCACTTATTATTAAAAACCCAATTTCGCATCCTGCATATCGCGATTTATACTCTATTGTTTTCAATAAACTGAATAAGAACCCGGCCAAGGCTCACTTATTGATTTTTTCCCGAGATTCGGTATATTACAATACAGCAAAATTATTAACCCGTCTGGGGGTTGGATGGCCGAATGTTAGCAAGTGCTAACGCTGTATCACAAAGCTTGCCATTGGGTCAACTGGCGTGGTTTCGAAGACAAGGAGTTGGGTCGCCTGTCCAACCTCGTGGGTTTTCCCCAGATCCTCTGCTTTCATCCCACTGTTAAAGACCACTACGCGAAAACGAATAATTGAAATAAAAAAAAAATTAAAACAGTCCCGAAATGACCTAGCTAGTTTGTGTTGAGTGGACGTCAAACCCCATTTTTCTCTCTCATATTTAGACTAAAACGACATCTCTCAAGTGTATATCATTTTTTTCTTTCGCAATGGCCTGGAAAGTACAACTGGGCCTCGCGACAATGGCGTTTGGGTCCGTATTAGGGCTACTGCCAACTAGCGTACAGCCGTATGGGACCATGTCAGTCAACATTTGCTTGCCACCATCCAAGGGGTCTATATCAGCTATATAAACCACCTGTTCTCAGGAGCAACGTGTTACTATGGAAGCATATTATGGCCATCTCATTATCTTAACTTCTCGCCTTCGAGACTATAAAACGGCCACAATAGGTTTCCGTAAATTACTATCACGGGACCGCATAAATTATGAATGATAATCATTGACCGAATAAACTAACAGTAATCTTCAACCCACTCTTGGTGAGTGTTGTAATAGTTGAATAACATTGTATATTATTATTTATATTTATTTAAGATTCCACCCAAAGGCGGTTCCAGAACATTAAGTATATGAGGTACAGATGGTGTCATTTTAAAATCTTAGACAAGTTAGTTGAACTTGAAAAGCTTCATTAAAAGTTGAAATATGTGAGCTACAATGGCGGTATATAATTTACGTACTCGTCGAACGGAAATCACAATGGACTCGCTACTTTCATCACATTTCGGCTGTATTTGTTTGTAAAAGACAACCATTATGCGTTTTAACGGTTAGACTCTCGTGTGTAACTTCGTAATTATTTTGTATTTCAGGTAATTTTTCAATATGGCGACTTCAAAACTTCCAGTGATAGATTTATCTCAATGTGGGGATCAACAAACTCGAGTAGCAGTTGCTAAGAAGATGGTAGATGCTCTGAAAACTGTTGGTTTCCTGTATATTGATAATATTCCAGGCTTTGACCAAGACGAACTTCTAAAATGGTGCAGATGGTTCTTCGACCTTCCAGAGGAAGTCAGATTTAAACTCTACAGGAAGCTTTGGAATCCCAATTCAAAATCTGTTTACAGAGGGTGCTTTCCATTGCAGAAAGGCGAGATCTCGTATAAAGAAGGCTTTGAAATGGGGCAAGACATAGCAACAGATGAATCGATCCACCCTTTCTTCGCTGATCCAAACGTATGGCCGGAAGTAGACGGTGCAGATGAATTCAAGACTTTTATGTCGTCATTTTATACCAGTATGATGAGAACGGGAAGGCAGATGTGCCATTTGTTGTGTATTGGGTGCGGATTAAAAGAAGATTTTTTGGATTCGACATTTTTTCCTGATTCCCTATCAACACTCAGGCTGCTTCATTACCCAGTCCGGACAGAACCAGCACCAGATGTAGCACGACATGGTAATGTGACGGTATGTTGTTCAGAACATAGTGACTCTGGATTTATTACTCTTTTATCGACGTTTAACTTTCCTGGTTTACAAATCAAATTAGAGTCCGGGGAATGGATAGATGTTCCCAGCCGGCCAAACTCACTTGTCATGAACATTGGCGACATGTTGTCTAAAATGACCAACGGAAACCTCAAAGCCACAAGACATAGAGTTCTTGAACCACTCGAAGAACGATTTTCGGTACCATTTTTCTTTGAGCCCAATTATGCAGCAGATGTAGGATATGTCCTTGATTCTTTCTTATCCGAGAATAAGACGGTTATAGATTCTCCAGACAAGGAATCGAGACTCAAATATGGTCCATGGCTTCTGAAGAAGATGATGGAATTTACAGAATATAGGTATATGATCGAGTTTTTTAACCAACAATCTGGTGATATATACAGCATCAGTTGAAATTTGGGAAAGCGTGCCTGTAAAGACAATGAAATCTTTCATAGACAATAACCTTTATTTATCCACAATATAGCGTGTGCAATATGGGGAAACCTCCAGTTGCATCGAATCGCAATTGTGACATAAGACTTCCTTAAAACTACAAATATCGAGCAATATTAATTGATTTTTAAAAACGGTAACTATATTTACTTAGGGTCTGAACGACTAATACTAAATAATTTACAGCCACTGTGTCTATATTTTTGTCACATAAAAACGGATAAATTTCGATATAGATAAGATGTTGGTTCCTTTAGAGTAACCCCGTGGTATCCAGCGAGCTTCGTCAAACTGTGGTCATGAACGAGTGGTTCCGGTGAAAATGAACTGTCTACAAATGAGAAATGAAGGGTATTTTATCGGGACAATGGCGCCTAGTCTTATATCGAATTCCAACTGCAAAGGGATATTTTATGCGCAAGTCAATGTGTTCAAGGGGCCTCCGCTTTTTGCCCCATCCGAACGACTATGCGTTGTCCTTTGTCGGACCCTCGCTTTTGCACACCTGACCAGGAGGAACCACGCCGAAAAATCCCGATACAGTTTCTCAGCCAACACCGGGATCTTCGGGTGAACGAGTCAACATCTTACTGAGCCACCGTGCCCCCCCCCCCCCTACCTACAAAATGAGAAGAGAAGAGAAGACACCACGGTAAAAGTTAGATGTTTGTGAAGCCTGCCGAGTAGAACACCCTTACCATAATAGTCGCGACATTATGATGTTAGTAAAGTTTTGTTTGTCTTTAACTGGTTTGAACTGAGTTGCTACTGTTTCTTAGCTCGGCTCCGTATCTACTTACATCGAGGCCAAGAGATTATTTTGTTTTCGTATTCTTAATTCAAATATAAACATATTAGCCTATAAATATATTCTCCTTGAAAATGTAACTAAACACTGAAGGATTCCTGTACTAGTTGTAGATGATGTGGAGGTGGGCGCTTTGAGTTTTGACCACTTACTCTTACATATGGAACCCTGTTGCGACCTGCAACCATTTTATATAGTGCAGAGAGAGGTGGCGGGGTTATTTTCATATTTTAAAGCAATGATGGGAAATAACTCCCATTAATACTTTGCATGCATGCATCAGTAATCTCACGAATCGACCTTGACAGAAAATCAGCGTTATAACTAATCTCAAGTTCGATCCGATATATTAATTGGGTGTGGACGAGAACAAAATTCACTGTGTTACCTGCATGGTATCTGTAGATTTATTCATCAAAACGGACATTCTTCGCCCCTGTCGGTTGGTCGCCAGTCGTCTCATGTCATCAAAGAAGCCAGGGAATAAAGCCATATTCGAACCAATTACAATAGCATACAGCACACCAATTTACATGTACACAATTACCATATTACTCTACTCAGGGGTTTTAAAAATTAAAACTTTAATGCATTTAAACGATCGCCCAGATTTTATCCCCTCAAAACCAACAGAACCCGAAATAATACACACCACTGCATTTATATAATCGAGCGGATCGGTTAATAACGTGACATCAATATTAACTGATACATGGCAGAAAACTGCAATTAAAATCCCTGTTTTCGATGTTTGACCAGAAGTAAAAGAGCGGGAGTGGTCAACGCAGTTTAGGAACTACGGTAATTGATAGTCGGTATGTTTGTGGGTAAGACGCTGGCTCGCTATCCTGGATGTCGGGTGTTCGATCCCTGCATTGGTCGAGAAAGTTCATCCAGATTTTCCGACGTGGTTCCCCCTTGTCAATGATGCAGAACGAAAACATGTAAAAAATCCCTTGTCATTTGGAATTCAACTAGGCCATAGTACCGCTGTCCGGGCAAAATTTCCCTATGCACGTCTTCATTAGCCCAGTTTGGAGGAGAACTGTAGGACCTTTAACCCCATTCCATAACATTTGGTAGTCTGCATCCTTCGTGATTGAGTTAGCTCCCCTGAACTTTTTCCCTCGGTGGAAAAGCTGTTGACATTTCCAGACATGAAATTTTATATAATGGAATCCAAATTTTGTAAAAGGTGTATTTGTCTGAAGAAATCGCTCCGCTAACTGGGAGAATCGTAGATGGGTGGCATATAGATTGGGTCATTGTGTTGCTGTTTTTCTCGCGTTTTAATGTCCAGCACGAGTATCTGGCATTGCTCGTCACTTGGTGCCCAATCTTAACAAGCAGAAGTCGAAAGACAAAAACGATCACCAAGTTTATTCAAAAACTTGGGTCAGTCTAGTTAGTCAAACCGAATAGCTATGCCTTGTTGCAGTTTTACATTATCATTTTCACAAATAATATATCCCTGTAGGATAAAAGAAAATCGTAGATGTTAGAAAATCTTTACAGGGTTCATCCTTTAGAAATATGGTTCCACTACTGATGTCTTCCGTCTTACTATAGGTTCATCCTGGTGGCGGAACACTGAACATCAACGGGGTTTATCCTCTCGACTCTTGACCCCAACTCTTCACAGGCCCGGATCCAGAGATTGGTCGTGATCGGGGGGGGGGGGGGGTAATATACGTTGCAACCTTGGGTTGCTTGGGCGGAGACAAATCATGTTTATATCATCTATTAAAGAGCAGATATGTGAACTACAACAGTAACAAAGCAAGCGAAACTGAAAATCAACTATGTCATTGGGGCTGGGGCTGGATCCTCGCCTGCTTCAAACCAAATTATCAGAAGACAAGATCTGTTAGAAATTGAAATCTATTGCGTTAACCATGCGTTTGGGGAAGGGTTGGAGTATCTCCACTCCGGAATTGAAGGTCGCAAAGTGCTGAATATCGATATTAATAGGATTCACCCTCTTATGACCTCAAAGCTGCACACGAAATTTGAAAGAAATACATTAAAAGTTGTAGCCTCTGTCATGTTGAAAAGTATCTCTGGGAAGGGGGGATAACCCCGGAACTGGGTTAGGTTAGTGATCCTCTCTCCCCTTCGGACCCCAATGCTCCACACGACAATTGAACAAAAAAATGCGCGAAGAGTTTATTTGCATTTCAGGCTACATAAAGTTGTCTGGCTTGTTTTCTTTTATCTTTGTCGGAATTTGGGGGCATCCTTATGTGGGCCTTTTAAAAAAAATGATATACTCCTCTAAACTTACAGTTTCTATTTTTTAAATTATATTCCAAGAAAAAGCCATGAACATTAATTTTCACAAAATGCGTCTCGGATCAATGTGCATATCGTTTGAAACCGACAGGGTTCGGTATATGTCATTAAGTCAAGTTATACATGTTTCGATTCAACCATTGACCATTGCATACGTGACAAGAAATATGGTCGTTTGCCTAGCCCCGTGTTTCCTCTCCAGAGATCTATGTGCACGCGCAAGCGAATTTTTTGTTAAAAAAAGAAAGAAACTGCACCAAAATGACTTATTTGTAAACTGGTTGTTTATTTGTAAACTGGGCTATAGTTCACAAGTATATTTGTGTTGTTTGTGCTGTCGTAGGCCTATATGGTCCATATTTAGTAAAGTTATAACTCATTTGGCATTAGGACAGCGTTTTTGAAAAATTGTACAAAATATTATATTCTTTGATCTAACATTATATGTTAATAGGTTTGCCGTTTGCTATAACTGGGTATAAGAAGAAGTTTCGCGGCATTTGTGGTTTCAAATTAGAATCGTAAAAACAATGATATGCACGTGGCAAAAATAATTATCTCATTTATATCCTATATTTAGTGAAACAACAGAATAATTAGAGTGAAAATAGTTTAATGATTTTCCTAAAATATCTAAGTGCAGTCTGTAAAGCTATTGATATATTAAATAGGAATTGATGATCTTATTTGAAGGGTTTTCACTGGTTGCAAGCAAGCATTATTGATCAATTTAAATCAACATTGATGTTGTTATCTTATATACCGTGTCCAGATAGGCTTATGGAATCTTATATTTAAGAGAAAATAAAACTTTTAAAATTGGTACACGAATCGCGTGCCAGAATGCTTCCAGCGAGTGCTATTTGCAATGAAGTGACTCGATGAACGGTGCTAAATATACACCAAAGGAGAATACTATCGGGGTAGACTATATACCAGACGCCAAATATAATACTGACTTTCAATTTGGATTCTTCGCATAGCCCTTTTTGCCGAATTACAGTAAAACAGAAACGATTGAATGTAAATCTGGTTATATACATCCATATTATATTAAGCCATGATATGCGTATTGCGTTGCGATCAATTTGTGTCAATTTCTATGTACCAAAAATAAAAAATAAAAAAAATATACAGATTTAGATAAAGAGCTACTAGATCTTAATGGCTTGAAAATTACAGTGAAATTATTTTACACACGAAACTTGCGCTGACGGTCTACAATTAGCTCCACTTGAGAACCAACACAAAGTCAAACCGGTCAGTTGTAAATATTTGCTTGACCGCTACTATCACTGAAAGCCTTCTTACAACTATAATATGTATATGTGTGAAATAGCTTTATTTAACGTCCGCTTCCACCGAGGTGATATCGCAGACAAGTAATATGTATAAGGTGACTGACCTTTATAAGTTCAAATACCCTCTACACGTGACGTCACATGAAAAGGCGTTGATCATTTGCTTGAGCTTAATTGTTACATAACATAAACTGGGGCCTATTTCACGAAATTTTAACTTAAGATAAAATCCAATTTTAGTAGATACTTCAATTTTGATTGGCTAAGCACTAAAATCAATCTAATATTATCCAATCAAATTACTAAAATTGGGTTCTTATCTTAGTTAAAATTTCGTGAAATAGGCCCCTGGTCCAGCAATGCCTTCCACCCATTTTATATACCCATTTTCATCCGATTTTGAAGGCACTTGAAATGAATGGTTATTGCTAAAAGATTTCGATTCCTTTCGATATTGGCGCATATGGTATGGGACCGATTTAAAAAAAAATACGTTTAAAGATATAATAATTACACCATAATGTATAGCATGAATTAAAAAAACTAAAAAAAGAACACAAAAAAGAGTTGTTTTACTCTACCATACAACTGCAGAAAATGAACAAATAAGACTGCGGGTTAATATTTTCGTTAGGTGGATTGATCATCTATTTAGGGTCTGTAGTAACATACATTGCATACCGCACGTGCGTACTTGATATCATCTAAGTAAATTTCACCCACGTTATTTTTATAAAATAAAAGTAAGGGTTTTTTTTAAGACACCGTGTAATACTGCAGCTTCGGACGCCAATCTCCATTTCCAGAAGAAAGCTGGTAGGTTTAAGTTGTTTGAAAGCCTATATACATATTGTTGCTTCTCCCAAAAGTAGTGGATTTGAAGGGCTTATAGCATAAAATTAAGCAGTTTTATTCTCAAAATATAATCGAGATTGACCGTTTAACCACAATGTTTGCAACGATACGTTATGTACGATTTAAATAAAGGTAGATAATGAAAAATGAAAACTATGAAAAGTTCAATCAAATTACTTTATTCTGGCGAGGTTATCAATGTTTTATGTTTTGTCAAAAATAACCTATAAACTTGTCGATTTTAAAACAGACATTCTCGATTGTAATGCCATGACAATAAAGGAAGTCTCGAATTTCAACCCTTTCACCTGGGGCACTGTCTAATCCACTCAACACATAAGACATCCGATGGGTAGGGAGAGATTATTATGTGTTTGTCATGTAAGTAAATAAATAATAATTTATATAGCATTTGAAGCCAGAAGAAAGCAAGTTTATTTATAGCTCTTGATCGATGTCTAGCTCTTTAATCGGTACAATTTTGATATGTGTGATCTTCAAACTATATAATTATATATGTCCCGTACAGCCTATTATTAGCCCATACAGAAAGCTCCGTGTTAACCTTTATTCAGAGATGTTCGGTATTCAAAGAGAGAAATGGGTTTCCACTGGACACAAAGTAGGCTTATATCGGCCAATTTTGGATTAACACATGATTTAATATTTTTCAATTAATTCGTATGTATGGGTCTTTAGTAGTGGGACAAAATCCACGAGATTGGAGAGGCGACCTAACCTCTCCCGTAATCTGGAAAAACCTAGTATAACACTGTTGAATGTAGTTTTGAGAAACAAAGGAAAACTGTTTTGTTAAGCTACCGAATATATAACCAATTTTATTTTGTCTTCTTAGATGAAGATAATTAGAAGCCCTTTCGGTGAAGGAGAAAAAAACCCTATTATTATATACATGTGTTCTAAGTCCAAATATGGATCTAACTCAATTTTCACTAAAATTTGACTTGCTTGGTTTTTCCAGATTACGGGAGACCTACTCCTTGGCAGACACAAACCATGTTGTGCTGAATGACCAAACACGTTAACATATTAGCCAGCCAACTGACCTCAATTCGAAGAACACTACGCGCAAGATTGCAGGTCGTGTATTTCATCAATTCGTAACACAAAATAATTAGCCTGGGAATTTAATATGAATGAATTTCGCATTAGCTCCAAAAATATTACTTTTATTGCTAAGAGATATTGAAAACCGCCTTTGTTATGTTCGTTTTTTTATTTTTGTAAAATATTAAAAACGAGATAATCACGATCACACGGATATAATTATTATTTACGTCATTTCATAAATACTTCAAATTATCACAAGTCACAATTTATACTTCCCGTGCTATTTAACTGACGCGAATTATTGATCATTTTCCTTATTGTTAACTTTGTCATAGGTCTACAAATAGTATTGAATGTTTGATGTCATTGACGTCATATTTTACATTTATATTTTGAGTTAGATCATAGAATGTGAAGGATTTTTTTTTTGTTGTCAGGAAGTCATTTTAACAAATGTAGTAGCATCTACAGGGAAGTCGTGTCTATTAAACAATTTGACCAAATGATTCAAATGACAAAATGCCTAAAAACGTCTGCATTTATTGATTTACCTGTATAACCATTAAAGCCCCAATAACACTCTTGTTGTATAACTGAATTAATATGTCCCAATCTTCATTCTGCTCAACAAATTGTGTCATTTTACAATATTCCAATTAATTGATGATATAAAATTCATCTTCTTACACACCTAATTTAAAAAATTGGAAAAATTCAACTTATTGATTTGAAAAGTCTAAAGTAAACCTTTTCAAATGTGACTTTGATTTAAAATATTTTTGAACCCCCTGGACAAGTAAAATATGTCGTAATGGATAATTTACACAACAGGTATAGGACACTTAAACATCTAGTACTTAATAAGGCTATTATTTATTTTCTGGAGCTGCCAAGCCAGCAAGAGTGTTATTGTCCCTTTAATATTGTCACATTATTTATATTTCAGAAAGTACAATTTAATTGTGTTTTTGAAAACTTGAATGTAGAAGAATTATTATTTGATTAGGTGCCCTAGCCCTGTTTAAATACATTTTCATCTCGCAAATTTGACGAAATCTGCAGGTGGCTCTAATTTTAAGACTTTACCCACCGAACTCAATTTTATTTCGCTCCCTATATGGGCCTCGAAATGGTGCGCCCTGTAAACAATTTTAACTAATTTTAACAGCAAAACGGGCTAAAAAAAAACCCAACTAATTCCATTGGGCTTAACTTCTTTGGACTCGCTCGAGTGCTTATTGTTAGGGATTTCCAGATCCCAATCCTTACAAAATCTTCCCAGAGGAGGAGGATTCTTAAATCAATGAAGCTAAATCATAACAATTTTGTGGGCGTATTATAACAGTTATTTGGTTTTGTGAAAAATACACCACCCATATAGCCTACATATAACTATCCGACATTTTTATAACATTTTTATAACGAAAAGTAAGTGATCGGAGGCAAAGGTCAAAGAAATCAGTACAGAAAAATATGGATGATTAAAAGTCGATTTATAAATACGTCATATTCTGTTCGTCTTTTATAATTTAATAGCAAAAAAACACGTACAAATCGGGTACGGTTTACATCAGGATAAAGAGATAGCGGTTAAGCATTTACTCTGAATGACAAAAGATATCCGGTCGTATTCAATACTGAATATTTGATACATGAAAAGTACCAATATCAAGGTTGCTCGTGTATTGATACATACGATAGAGTATTTTGTCGAGATGTTTATCGCTATGAATATATTATACGCCCCGGGTTGAACTTGATCATCACTGATTTTTATCACCATGTTAGCGTGATTTAATATTATGCACATAAACTATAATTATCAATTTATCAATCAGACATGAATATATTCTTTATCAATTATGTCTCGAATACATTTTTAAATCATCCTCCCAAATAGGGAAATACTAGTTATGCATCGATGTGTTTTGTACAACTGGGTTCTCAAAATATTTAAGGGGGGTAATCTTAATAATTAGAAAATATGACCTTTAATTAAAAATAATCAAAATGTTTATTGACAGGGGCATATTCTTTATATATCCCAGTAAATTTTTAAAAAATATATCAAAACACCCAATAACCAGAAATTACATAAAATGTTCATAAAAAAAGCTGAATATATATAGTCTAGGAGGCAGGGCAATATTCTTAGTATGTCCTGGAAAAACAAATTATTTTCTACATGTAAATGCTACAATACCAGACACATAAAGAATATCCTACTTTTTTTATTCATTTTAGTTGACCAAGATTTTATACTAGCTGGAGTATTACTCTTATATTGAGAAGTAAAAAGTAGATATAAAATAGAATATAATTCTATCGCATTGAGCTTTTAAAAAGCTACTATCAGGGTCGGAATAAGACCCACAGAGACCTAAGCATTTCAACGATTTTGGTGTCCCCATATCATGACAAAAAAGGCCAAGCATGTAATTAAGAGTTTTTCAGGGATTTTATAAATGTCATTGTTAATTGCGACAAAACAGGTAACAATTTGAAAAGACAAAGACAGTGAGAAAGTTCTTAATTAATTTTTTTAATTAAATATTTTGAAGTTGGCCGGTATCCTGTGGATCCTCATTACCATGATGCCCTAAGTATGCGCTTATTTTGCTAAATCGTAAATCCAGCCCCACTAACAATCTGCAGGGGCCTCGCGATTTTTATTAAACAATTTTGTTTGAAAGGTTGTTTTGGTAGGCCTACACACCTGTGTGAGACTTTCAGGTGTAACTTTTGAACAGTGGGTCTTTAAAATTTATACAGCTCACATTAAGCCCTCATCAAGTTGAAATTCGGCGCTGCATCGAAACGGTCTTTGAGAACGGTATACAAAACAAAAAACAAACGTATAAAATTTAAATACAAATGCACATCACAAACACAATCAAAGAGCACTGACATATATTGACCATACAATATACTGTACGTATATAGGTTATAAGTTTATGATATAATGACGTGTACAAGAGAAATATCTTATATACCTCAGTAAATAAAAAACAATAACCACTGTCAAATACACAGTATAATGTACATAGACTACACAAAAGATTATATTGTTAATATTGTGTATCGATTTATAAGGCATTAGCGCCTCGCTCTCAAGTCGGCATAATCACACACTGTATACATCAAAGACGAAGCCCTTCCAACAACTGGTCATCGACGAAGATGTGTCCATTGAATAATGATCAGTGTATTTGTCAATTTGAGAGATTAAGACGGCTTTTTGTCTTTAAATAATCAATCATATTTGATAGATGTGGCAAATTGTTTACTTTAGTACAGTGCACGCGACTGCCGCCAGAGGGCTGGATGTGATTTTCCTTATTTACCCAGAAGCCTGTGCGCTTCGAACCGCGGATCGTAATCAAAATGGCTATGCATCGTCCGTCGCAAATGAGACGGGGCTCAAAAAATGATACAGAAAAAGAAGAAGATGAGGAAACAGAAAATAATGGATATATTCAAGTGTTCGTCAAGCCACTGGAGCAATGCAATTACAGCTTTTTACTGAGTTGGCTCGGCATAAGTAAGGCTAATTTTACAGCACAGCAACTGTTAATAGTGTATGGGTTTGGAGTAATACTGTCAAGTGTATTTCTATATCAGTTATTGAAATGCGATGTTGGCTATATGTTTCAAAGATTGTGCGCCTTGTTGGTGCCAATGTTCAGCATATTGTGTGCGTTTTACTGGCTTTCCTTATATTTCAGACGTACATGGAGCAACATAAGTGTTTATATATTGTTTTCTTCATGTTACTTAGGAGAAACATTTGCTCAAGTGTGTCTAAGAAACTGGAGTGGGTCTGGGACTGGATCCAATGAAGGGGAGAGTGCATCTGGACAAGTCAGTCAGCCAATTGTTATAGTAACAGTTTTATTGTCGGTCAGTGTGGCCAGTGTTTTTTCATCACTAGAAACAGTGCACAGCGCTGTTGTGATTTTACTTGTTAGTTTCACAAGATTTTTATCATGTTCGTCATTATTGGACATTCCTCATGCTACAAGACCTTATGTCGCATACACATGTGCTTTCGTAGGGATACTAGTGTCAAAATACATGGAAGCTGTCATGAAGCCTCCTATTCAAAATATATTAACTCAAGATGGTAAAATACCTGTCATAAAACGCAGGAGGTCAAGCTCATCAAGTGCACATGGCTTTTCTGCTCATAGATCAACAAGAAGAACGTCTCTACCTGCGCTTATACAGAAAAATCAGGTAGGTTTTAAATTCATCAGGATTCTTTGAAACCAGGCTCTGAAATAACCCAGCAGTCATTCTGTCAATGATAATGGCAGACACCAGTCTTTCACATTTATAAATTTGTACGGGAGCCATAAAAAGCTCATGATATCTCGAATGTATGCAGTTTGTAAGTAAACAAAAACTGAAAGTAGTTTATTAATCTCAGTATTAAGGAGAGCAATTTAGCCAATTTGGAGGAGTCTTTAATGAATCCGCTAAGGAAAGCCGATGTGCGTCGAGAGGAGCAGGAGCATAAGCTCACCTTAAACGTGAATGACTGAGACACTGTCAATCACAGTTCCTTAAGTGCCTGTTAATATGTCGGGTACATGTACCAATTGCCATACATGTACATTTAATCCATGTCCGTCTCAGAGTTACAATTGTCAGGAACAACATTACTCGTATCTGTCCACATTACATTGGTTAGTATCATTCAGTTACAATTCCTTTGGTGTCTATCATTCATCAGGTAACACTCCCTTACATTTAATATTAATGTATGCCTATCAAGTAGATATTATCTCTTAATCCATGTCCTTGTCAGACAGAGTTACAATTGTCAGGAACAACATTACTTGTGTCTGACATTACATAAGTTTGGAATCACTCAGTCCCAAATTCCTGTGGTGCCTGTCATTCTGTTAGGTAGCAATTTCTTTACATTTGATGTATGTCCGACTCAAAGTTAAAAATGTCAGGTAAAACTTTATTTATGTCTGATATTTTGTCAGGTGTAACCAGTGTTGTTAAACAACTTTAACTGTGTCTGACATTTTGTCAGTTGTAATCAGGGTTATTTCTAGGTCTGTTTAAAACCCATTTGACAACAAGAGAACTTTAAAATGGCAATTTCATATTTTTTAGTTATATTTTTAAAATATTTTAAAATAAAGCCATGAAATAGATGGCATCTATAAACAGGCCTACCTTGTTAAAGAATATTCCTATTAATCCTATAATTCACTGTTGCCAGTCGAGAAATTGGCAAAGATATCATTTTCAACTTCAAATTCAAACGTTTGAAGATCGCCTTTGCATGGAGGGGAATGGGAAAACAAGGGAGGTAATTGTGTTATATTTTCTGTGTAAGCGATTTTAATCCCCCTGAAATATTGCCCGTGATTGTATAATAGTGAGTTGACAACCTTTTGAGCAAAAGACATATAAATAAATATGTTTTGACTCTCTTAGAAAATATGAAATTATCACTTTAAAGGGGGCTTATGTTGATCTTACAACTGAGAGCAACGACATACAGATATTAATAATGTATTTAAAGAGTTGTGGCAAGACTGACCAAGCCTTTGGGGTGCTTCTTCTAATGTATTTGCCAATTTGTTGATCAATTTAAAAGCCAGTATCAGTTATGAACTGATATGGGCACTCTGCATTCAGCTGCACTCAGTTGTCCTCAGTTGCTGATATGATCAACGTAAGCAGACTTGCAACTGACTGGAACTAGTTGCTTTGAGTTGCCAAGTCAACAAAAGCCCCCCCCCCCTTACTTAAATCAGATTAATATTAAAATATAGTTCAATCCATATCCGTAGCGCTGGACTGTTGATTATTAAAAGTAGATCTCGTCAGGTTTATCATACAGTATGAATAGTTCTGTATACATGTGCATACTAGAGACTACAACATTATGAAACTTGATACTGATTCAGATACATGTAGTTATATCTTACCCATACACTGCATTTGATAACAATAACATTGAATGGTACATACATACATATGTATTGTAAATATCATTGTCTATTTCAGATATCCCCCAGACACACTTTTGAGTGAATGTGAATACAGTCTTTATAACATAGTATTTACATTTATTTACTGTTTACTAAAATTCTATAAACATACATACATGTATATTGTTACGTTTTGCAATATATTGTCAATTTACATTCTCGTGTTTTAAAAAAAGCCATTAAAACTACATACATGCACATAACAAATGATTTCATTTGTCTAATTTTATCGTTTAGACTTCATGCAGTTTTGGGGGTTGGGATGGCCTAGTTGTCTAGAGTGCCGCGCTTCGACCTCTAGCTGGCCGGTCACCTCTGGCTTGCGGCTATGGTTTCGAGCCCTGGTGTGAGCGTATGTGACATGGAGATTGGGGCGCCTTCTCAACCTCGTGGGTTTCCTCCGGGCACGCCGGTTTCCTCCCACTGCTAAAGATCCCTACGCGCAAGCAAATTATTGAAATAAAAATAAAACCATATGTTAGTCCCAAAATGACCTAGTTTGTGTTGAGTGGACGTTAAACCCCATTTCTCTCTCTCTCTCTCTCATGCAGTTTTCACATACATGTACCTGTCATGTATTTAGCCTACTTTACACTAATCCACGATTTCTGATTTTCACGTCCAGTATTAAAGGGGCATTGTGTAAGATTTAGATAAAGAGTTGGCTCGCTATAATATTCCAAAAATTGATAATGCAAAATGAATATATTGAAAATTTCATTCAAATTACTTTATTTTGTATGAAGTTATCATTATCAATACATGTAGTTGTTGGTTTGACAAGATGTGTGCATTGATCTTAACCTGATCATTTGAGTCTTAACTTCGATTCTCTAGATTAAATCATTAAAAGGTTGAACCGTTCTAATCTACATGTACTTATAATCGGGACCATCTGATGGCATCGAGAGTTGATTTTGAACTTATCATATTAATATATGTCTGATTAATAATTTGTTTAACATTTAAGACCCAAAGAAAGACCTGCAATAGGCAGATTTACATGTAGCTCTTACATACATGCCTGTTTAAGAGTGCTGCATGTAGTTGTGAAATATCTTTATCTGCCTTTCATTTTTCTTTTTGACTTAAATAGTATTAAGTTGGCTGAGTACTGTCCAGAATATTTAGACTATGGTACACGCATTCAAGCAATGATAGAATTCCAGACAATTGTTCCAGGTCAATACAAGAAAAGATTGCTTTAGAATTAAATCATTCATACTTATGAGTTTTAAGCCCCAGCGGAGGTTAGAACCCAATGATTCTGGACTTCAACAGTAGAAATAACATCGAAAGCATTGATAATACAATTATTACAATACATGTACATTTAGTGAAATTACCGTAGAATGCGAGATTAAATTGAACTGAAATGGTAACAGTTTTTTAATGTTAAAGTTTGTGTTTTTGATCATCTACCAGTCGAATTGTATTTTAATGAAAAAATTGTGGACCTTCCATACATGTACATGTAGATTTACTGTTGAAATCTTTGCAGAAACATTATAGTTAATAAAACTGACATATTTACATTGTCACGATTATCAATTCATTCATGTACGTACACTTTCTAATCGAAGCACGTTACAGACTTCGTCAAGCAAATGTACATGTACATGTAGTTAAAATTTTCTGACAACACAATATTTTAAGGTGTAACTTTCAAAAACAGTACATGTATATTATGTCCATGTAATAAGTGTATTAGCTCACATTTTGACATTTAATTTTCATACATTTACTCAAGCTAATCTTGATGACCTGTTGTTTAGCTCTGAACGTACATGTAGGTCTCACTACACTTGCGAGTGTTGTGAGACTTCCATTCAACGTTGAACTAGATCACCTGGTGCCCTGTGGAATGACTTCCGTTCAGCGTTGAACTAGATCACCTGGTGCCCTGTGAAATATGGGACTTCTGCTTTTAATGATGGGGGATCACCAAACCTGGAAATAAGGCAACTGTCACTGACAAAGTCAGGCACAGATTCAGACTTTGTTAGGCACATAACCTCTGGTGCCTGTCATTTTGTCCAGCACTGATTTGTCTTTTTTGCTGATATTATTAATACAGGTGAGGCAGTAAGATGAAAATGTCGGGTACTATTTCATTAGTGCCTGATATTTTGTCAGGTACATCTAAAAACATTATTTCCAGGCCTGGGAATCACATGGCTAAGTGGGTAAGATGCTGGCTCACTAACCTGGAGGGGTGTTTGATCCCTGCATTGGTCGAGAAGGTTCATCCAGATTTTCCAGCGTGGTTTCCCGTCTTGTCAGTGATGCAGGACAGAGGGCCTGACAAGGACAGTTGTCTAGTCGTGCAGATGGGACGAAAAACTGAGGCCTTTGCAGTTGGAATTCAATATAAGAGTAGGCCATAGAGTTGCTGCCCAGGCAAAATTTCTCTCATAGCACACTGTATGGCATATGCCCGTATTCATTAGCCCAGTTTAGGAGCAGAACAGTAGGATGTTAAACTTTATTTCCTTTTAATGATGTTGCACAGATATGTAGAAGCTTATTGTATGCATGTAAATCAAAATATCAATGGTAAATAGATAGCGGCCCATCAAAAAAATTCAGCTACAATCAGTTGCAGGTTGAGACCATATCTGAGTACATGTATATTCAGCTACAGTTGATGCTAAATGTTGACAGTTTTTAAATCCATCACGCATGTATCGCAAATACTGAATGGAACTAAAATATTCCTTATAGAAATTCAACTTTTACCGTATTGAAATGGTCGATTTGTAAATGTACCATATGTCTTCTAAAATACTTAAAACATTAACAAATACATATACATTTTCACAAAAACTTGGAGGCTGTTTATCGATGTGACTGAACTGTCAGCAGGATGAACACTTCATGTAATTTGTAGGTGGACGATACACACAGGAGGATATTTACATGTTGCATGAAAGATGTTTTGAATCAGAGTTTTAATGCTAGCATAATGATAACAGGATAACTACAGACACTTAATGAAAAGTTTGGTTGTAATTAATTAATTTTCCTTTGAAGATTGTATTGTTGAACTGTGCAGGAAAGTCGGTAGATTCTTTTCGATAACAATGGTCAAGAAAATACTCACATGTAGATCAGAATATTGTGTTTGTACAGGATTAAAAAATGTTTTCCTTCAGGGATCAAGTGACCGATTGGACCAACAGGTACATGTACATTGTTCAAGCATATAGAGATTAAATTAAGCTTGAAGACATTGTGTAGATACCGTTGGGAAAAGTGTAGGGTATAGTAATTTGAATTTGATTCAATTTAACATTACAAGCAAATCTATATGGCATGCTAATATTGAAATGGTGCTTTGGCAAGACATTCTAATGAGATCAGTCTACACTAAATGTATGTGTTGCCTCTTGATATTCCTTCTGGGGATGATATTAAGTTTAAGACAGATCTTCGTTCATTTTATTGGATTTCTAAGCAAAGAATACATATGTATATACATGTATATATTCTAGCAGTGTTAAGTAGCAAGGTTGATCATGATTTTGGAGCCTTATTAAAAAATGTTAACTTTTTTTCAAAACATTAAATTAAAAAGTACAGTACTCTGACAGTACATGTCACATGTATTTAAAAGATATTCTTACAAACTCTTTTAATACAGGAACTTCAAAATTTAAGACAGTTTTATTTGACCTGAGATGACCAAACGATATCTAATATTGGGTTACCAATAAAATGTCAAGCTAACAAATGAGATGTGGTACATGTATTAGATGTTGTAGGAAAGAACATCCAGACCTATAAGAACATCCAGACCCATGAACAAATCTGTCACCACATGCCCTTAAAATAGCGCAGTAGTTTAGACCTGGATTTCAGAAGCCAAATCTGGTGGTCAAATATCACGGTCCGCAGAACCAGCTCGGTCATCAACAACAATTTTGAACATTATGGGGAATCGGGTTGAATATTTTTATTATAGTTGAAATGGGGGTTGGGTAGCTGAAAGAGTAACAAGTGTGCATTGTACAGCGTCTATCATTGAGTGGTTTGATTTCAATTCCCTGCCTTTACATGACAAGGAGTATGGTTGCCTGTCCAACCTCATGGAGTTTCTCTGGGTCCTCTGGTTTCCTCCCACTGTTAAAGACCCCCATGTGCAGGCAAATTACTGTATTGAAAATTTTTAATTGAAATAAAGTTAATAAACCATGTCCATGTGTTAATTAGTCAAGAAATACATGTAATCTAGTTACATGTAGTCTCTTATAGTTGAATGTACATGTACATGTACTCCGTATTTCAAATGAAGACCTCAAAATTAAGATTGATTAGAATGTACATGTAGAAACAAATATCAGAAATGTATGTTTAATATTAGCAGCTACATTGTACATCACCACAACATTCCTTGTTATTGGTATAGGGTTGATAGTTATATCATTTAATTCACAAATTTGTATTAATTCATTGATGTGATAAGACACATTATCCTTACAGTGTCAATTAACCTGGTACTAAATGTACAATATGTAGATTTTATTATGTTGTACATTTACTGTTATACACATCATAAATCTATTATTTACATTGTACATTTAACAATTCATGTTGAAGTCCTCATGATTCAGAGATTCACTTTCCCAATATGGCAATCTGATTAAAACACAGATCCAATTTCATTTCGTTTCGTTTTTTACAGTTCAAAATTTAGTTTTACTTGTCTTCACTACACTAGGATGTGAAAGAGTAATAAACATGTAATTAACCAGCATTCATATTGATTATGAGGGATTGTCCAGTGAAATGGGCTGTTTGGGTGAGTTCTTGGAGTGTGGTGCATGGAACTGTGGGTGGACATTTGCAGCAAATCATGTAGTGGAGGGTATAGAAAACAAAACAAAATAAAGATGTGTATTTTTATCAGATTCGCCGACGTATTGATACGATATTTGGGGGAACTGAATACATGTACATCTCAGGGCTGGGGTAATGGTAATGGGTAATGGTAATGGAATGTAATCATTACATTTTTTAAGTAATGGCCATGTAATGAGTAATGGAAGATTTCAATAGTAATAAGTAATCGAAATGTAATTAATTACATTCCAAAAATCATGTAATGGTCAATTACATTTCAATTACTTTTCAATTACATTTTATGGCTCATATAAATATTTCCATATGATAAACATCAAATTTTATAACCCCAAAGAAGAAAATTAAGTGTATCTGACACAAAATCCAATTTGTTATAATTCTTTTTAAAAAAAAAAAGATTTAAATCAGATTTAATAAATTTTAATAAGAAAGCATTCAACATTTTCTTTTATTACTTTTTATGCAGGACACTTCTTTAGACATGTAACCTAAAAAGTGAATCTTTGAAAAGAAGTATATTTCAATCAAAGATTAGTGTTAATTTACAGTCAATCACTCAGTCAATCAATCAAACAGTTAGATTAAAAGACAATAGTCTTACTACCCTTTAATCTTAATCTCAAGGTAACAAGTGACAAACCAAACAATGGCTTTCAAGCATCTCATTATTTTATGGTTATCAGTTATAGACAGACTATTTGGATTGATTATGAATCTCATAAAATTACGTATTAAAGGAGCTAAATTGATATTTTCTGGACCCAGAAATTGACCCAAATGGGTCGCAATACATATTATAATGTAATATGAATACATATAAACTGGTTTACATTCAATCCTTTCTGTTTTAATTGTAATTTCTAATCAGTTATGTTCGACGAAGTTCGTCAGTTTTTGTCACCACTGTCCCGTCATATGAAAATTTGCCTTGATGTTATAATTTATAGAAATAACAATTCATAAACAAATATCTATTAAAGTGATGCAAGGATTATTTGGAGTTTGGTTTTGTAGGCTGTTCATGGCAGAAAATTGTGTTCTTTTTATAATTTCTATGCGAAAAATGATTTTTATTTATATTGTCATAAAGTAATGGGTAATGGTAATTAATTACTTTCAATGTAATGGGTAATGGTAATTAATTACTTTGCTAAAAATGAGAAAGTAATTGTAATGATTACATTTAAAAAGTAATGGTAATGTAATTAATTACATTGGCAATGTAATGGCCCCAGCCCTGGTACATCTTACCGATCGATAATATTTTATCAAAAATTTGTCTAGAAAAGCATTTGATATGGCAGTTTTATTACATGATCTCTTTGGTAAAAATAATTGATTTTGCAGTAAAAGTCCATACAAATGGATAGCTTATCCAACGGGCTTGCCTTGATTTATTTCGAGCATGGACTTGGGGTTTGTTTCAGTTGAAGGATCTCTCCCTTCAGGGCCTGATTTAATAATTTCATATCATTTGTCAACATTAATTTTAGGATGCATATATATATTTCTTTCGTGATCATTTTATATTGTGACATATTCAAACCATTGTTTTGATTATACATGTAGCTCAATGCCGAATATTCTGTTAACAGCAGGATCATCTTCATCTAAATAACATCTTCCAAACAAAACAATACTTATACTTGAAACTCTTGTAAACACTGTTATCCTTGAAATGTGCGTGTCTGCCCAGCTTACATTGCCTGATGGAATTGTCTCAAAATATGTGACGTCATCTGTAGTAAGCAGTATTAATCTTAATGTGATATGATTTTTCACTGAAATACCACTTATATCAAATAAGCCTCTGCTTCAAATTTGACACATGGGGATATTGAAGACAAAACCATATATCTCATAAGCTTCAAAGGGTTAAATGTACATAATATAAGTGTGTTACTGTGAAGTATGAAACATTGTGTATTACAAGGTGTGATATATACTTGTACATGTACACTATGTCAATGTGTATTTTGAGGGTAACTGTGATACCATGTATATTGTACATGTATAGAACAAGGTGCTACATGCATACATGCGTATCTCAGTTGATTCTAGTTTTACAACCAGTAATACATAATATACTGTAGCCAACAGTACAAATAAATGTAAAAAATTATATATACATTTTATACATGTACATGTAGTTATGTGGTCAGTTTCAGAAGACAACCACTGGTAGCATTAGGTCTTTCGTACACTGTATACATGTAGGTCATTTATTTCTTGCATTGTCTATGTAGTTTGTCCTGTCTACATGGTTGTCTAATTGGTTTTGCTGTGTGTAGTGTTGCCCTCCTGCGCTTACATGTAAATGAAGTAAAATACCTAATAAAACTCAACTTTTCCATATAATCTTCAAGATGTCAAATGACTTTTAAAAAAAACCCAACAAAGCAAACCAGGATACTCATGATCTTGTGGTTTATTGCTGGACCTGCAGCAATTTGAAATTTATTGAGTCTAGGGGCTGGTCGAAGTGACAATACAATTGATACAAATATAAATATACATTTTATGTTCATGAGGGAGAGAGAGATTTTGATTTTCAACAATTTCTGATGATGGCATTCAGAGTTATGGCCCTTGATTAATTTGTGATTTTTTGTAAGCCCAACCTGGGGTACTTATCCAGCTAAGTTGTAGAACGCACTTTGATGTTTTTTTCATATTATGGTACATATTTTTATGTACCTCCCTTTAGGGTGTATATTTAATGTAAAAGGTGGGCAGTAACATATGGAGTTTATTATTCAAATGAGGTACATGTACATGTACATGAAGATTCTACACCTAGCCAGTGTTACCATCAAACATGCAACTACATGTACATGTAAGTGATCAAAGATCTGGCTTCCTGTACGATGGTAATATATATTTGAAGGGTGCTATATAATACACATATATTTATTATATACAGTATGAGTTTAAACTTTCATAAACTATTGATTATCAATCTGTATGGAACTGTTTAACTCGACACCTTTCTAATAAAATTTAATTTACTGCCTGCTACTATTAACTCTTTTTAGGTGCAATATGACATGTCAGATTGCTTCAAAGTACAGTAGATTTTTTTCCTGGTAGGCTTGAATCTGCAAATGCAGGTACATGTTTCGTAATACATTAATAATAGTATAGAGTACATGTAACATATGTAAGCACGGTTTGTAATATCCAATCTGTTTCTAATCACTCATAACTATGAATAGATATGTTAATTAAATATTTCTGAATAAAATTTATACAGTGTTAAGTGAATGCATTATTATGTAGTTAGTACTATACAATTTGTAGTAATGATATATGTACAATAAAATACGTAATAATACAACAAAAACATGCTCTTTTTATGTTTACCTGTGCCTTGTTGTTGTTTGGTTTACAAGTACATGTATATATGGTTGACATAGAGTGTGTCAGTTCATATTAATTGAATTTCTATTAATTATAATAACTTACACTTACAAAATGAAATGCAATAGGGTTTAGATATAGTAACTTACACTTAAAGGGACAATAACATTCTTGCTGGCTTGGTAGCTCCAGAAAATAAATAATACCCTTATTCTAAGTACTAGATGTTTAAGTGTCCTATCTGTTGTGTAAATTATCCATTACAACCTATTTTACTTGTCCAGAGGGTTCGAAAATATTTTAAAATCCAAGTCACATTTGAAAAGGTTTACGTTAGACTTTTCAAATCAATTGGTTGAATTTTTCCAATTTTTCAAAATAGGTGTGTTAAGATGAAATTTATGTCATCATTTAATTGGAATATTCTAAAATAATACGATTTGTTGACCAGAATGAAGATTGGGACATATTTTTCAGTTACAACAAGAGTGTTATTGGGGCTTTAAAGGAGCTAAATCGCTAATGTTTGGGACCTACAAATTGACACAAATGGGTGGCAACATATATAAGAATGTAATATGAATGTATATAAACTGATTTACATCCAATCGTTGCTGTTTTTACTCTAATTTCAAAGCAGTTATGTTCAGTGACATACACCAGAAGTCCCAATCGAATGGCAATCTGTAGCGTCTGGTTATTCCAGTCTTCCCCGATAATATTTATTGAGCATGCTCTCCAGATAAGAAAATGGGTCACCCTTTGACATGACTTGTGGAATATGTCTAACCTTGTTCTTTGAGTTGCTTGTTACAAATGACGCTGGAAACGCATTATGGTACACAATTCATGCCCCAATCGTAAAATGTTTCTTTTGTCTTAGATATTGGATATCACAAGCTCATCTTTTTCCAGTAAGATCACAATATCAATGTCGATTAACATTGACAAATAATTTGTGTTTTCATTGTCAATGGTTTTGGATGATATTGTGTTAACTACTTTAAATGTAGGAAAAATGACACACATATACATGAATTCAATAATATAAAGATTCACTTTGACTTCCTGTATGTATATTCTTTCATACATGTACATGTATGATAAAAATCTTAATAATACAACAAAAACTTGCACTTATTGTGTTTACCTGTGCTTTAGTGGTTGTTTGGTTTATGACGTGGAGTGTGTCAGTTCACATTAATTGGATTTCTATTAACTTACATGACTATTAATTATAGCAACTTACATGTACATGTTCCTTGTAAAATGACTTCCTGTATATTTACATGGATTCATCAAAACCATTATTGAATTATTTGATTTTTGTGATGTACATGTACATTCACAGTACATGTATGATAAGATTAAACTGGACATATTTTACATATACCTAATGTAGGCGTACATGTACAGTATATACAATCATAGGAATGGTAAGTACAGTAAGATGGTCGACCATGTTTTGTTTTTCACAGCAACACTTCCATTTATTTTGATGATCACACATTAAATACACGTACAATTTGAGACACCTGTTTTCTTCATACCAAAGTTTATTTTAACAATTTGACCAGGCTCTGCTTTCACAAAACATTTTCAGACTTAATTTAAGAGTTTACTCAAAATTGTTCACCTTAATTCAACTAAAATATAGCCCTTAATAAGACTTTTGTTGTTTTAATGTATCAAATTCATCAATAAGAAACTGCAAGTACATGTATGTGCAAATGTTTTGGAGCAAAGATATGTCTCAAAAACAGTGATTGAAAGTTGAGTAAATTCTTAACTAAAGCCTAAAAATGCTTTGTGAAAGCGGGACTGGACTTGAGCTTCCACAGCTTTTAATTAGTTTGATGAAATTTGGAAGGTCATGTCTGTTTCAATTTTTGTTGTTAGGTTCCCTTTACCAAAATGGTGTTACAATTTCAGCAGTCTTACGATACAAGATTTGAATTCATTCTGCCACCCGAGAACACATTTTAATCCTTTGTATTAGGATTAAAAACACCCAGGAAATGATCCTACTACCGGGTATTTAATCTTTGCATTAAGAAAATGGAGTATTTCCTGAACTAAGTATGAAAATAACTGGTCACTGGTCACATGGTGCACATATACATGTAGTACTAACTAGTCTGATCAAATCTCGTCTAAAAATACCACGAAATGAATTGTTAATATGATGTTACAAACACCTAATAAAGGCAATTCTGCAATAACATAAAATAACAGATATTTTTTTACAAACGCCTTTTCAGTAATTGATTCATTTATATGTAGTACATGTATGTTCATTTAGGACAGTTCTTCAATAAAATTGAAGATTTCTCACAAACACCTCGTCAGTAATTGATTTATTTGGTATGTTCAGTGAAAGTAAGGTTTCTAGAAAAAAATCTATACTATAATTTCCTGTGGCTATTCTTATACAGTGTGCCGCAAATTTTTGTCTTATGTTTTATCACACTTACATGTATATCCATGTTTGAAAAGGGATTAGCTGTTTTCACTCACTGCAAGCATGTTAGGTTGGATTTCATATAATATTTGGGCCCAGAGATGGTGCAGTGATATTTATGTATGTGTGTTTGACTGACAGGGAAGCCAAGGTGTCTCAGTGAGTATTGAGGAGACTCACTACATGTATTCACCAGTGAGTTTGATCTGATTGTTGGCTGAGAATATCCCTATTAGCCTATTAGACTACTACAAGCAAGTTACCTTACATGTATCATATACAGTAAAATAACGTCACTATGAGTATAATCCACTTAGCCCAGGCAGTCTTCCTCATGTTCCCGAAGCAATGACTGAATTTTACAACATCTTGACGATGCTAGATTACTTTACAATTCCCAAACTTACAGCTACGTTATCTACAGACACGTGAACAGTAGCGTCCAACCAGAGGTTGTGACATAGTGACATCCATGGAAACCTTGACACAAACCAGGTCACTTCGGGACCAACACATGGTTTAATTTTATTTCAATAATTCGCTTGCGCATAGGGGTCTTTGGCAGTAGGAGGAAACCGGAGTAAAGGGAGAAAACCCATGAGATTGGACAGGCGACCCTACTCCTTGCCACGTACAACCGGGGATTTCATCACAGAAAGCATGAAAGGATGTACAGAGTTAAAGCAAGATCAAGCTGGATCATCAGTACTTCTATTCAAATCAGTGGTTCATATTTTGAACCATTTGATAAAAAAGGGGCTTGCATCTAAAACAGAGGTATTTGGTGGCCAAATGGTTGATGCAAAAGTGTTTCATCATAAGGTCTGCAATTGATTCAAATTACGTGGTTACGATTCCTCCTGCACGTGTCAAGGAATAGGGTTGGCTGTCCAACAATGTGGGTCCTCTATTTATCCAGTCCTTCACGTTTAAGGCACGCTTTCGCTCTTGCGCCTCCTGACGCACCTCAACTTAACTTCGACAGAGTCATTAAATACGCCCGCTAATTAGCTAAATCGCTCTCCTCATTGAGATTAATAAATTACAGTACTTTCAGGGTTTCTTTATTATTAAAACTGCATGTGATTGGCGTATAGCGACCGTCTGCAAGCAATGAGCATTCCCGTCGTAAAACTTTGGCTGCCATAATTCTTCACAAAACATCTTGAATACTAATGTAAAACTTGTTTTAATTGGATAAAAGTCTAAAATCAGCCAATAGAATATGATGCTACTTGACAGCTTAATATATCGCCGAATGTTGATAGACACGTCTATAATAACGTTACGTTGTTTAAAAAATTTTTCATGTACCCAGTACCGCTTGTCCAGTTGGCATTGCGTGGATTGTCGCTATCAATAAATCTGGAGATGGTCAGAACTGACATTTTTGAATTGGAATAACTTGAGGGCAAATAGCCACGGTGCGGGGACAAAATAGGTTTGCAATTTGTGCGCTAATCACGCTGACAAAGTGATCAAACCGGCAACAATTCGAGGAAAATATAAATGACATAAAAAGGTTATGAAACAAAACTAATGTAGAATTACTCTTGCAATATAAATAGGAAGAGATGTTTTTACGGGAGCTTTCTTCTCAATTTCTAAATTGGTGGGAGTGTCTTATGGCTCCCGTACCATTTCGTAAACGTGAAGGACTGTTTATCTAGATGATCAATGCCTGAAATACTGCCAGGTTGCATTTCTGCAGTCTACTTTTCAAATTATTGGGGACTTCGTTGAGTTTCATTTGACACTTTCCTCTCTGGGGTTGAAAAGACTAGTGATCAGGCAACAGACGGCATCCGATCAGCTCTCTACGATCGGTGCCTGAATACCGTCAGGCAGCAATTCCAACAGTATTTTTCAAAACTTTCTTGGGGTGCCCTAAAACCCCCACAAGGATTCACTACTTTGGCGTGCACAATGGTACTTTGTTAAGGTTCGCAAATCCGTTCAGTTGCCATTTTGGTCTCTGGTTGGATAAACTAGTGATCAGACGTTATGTGGTCATATTTGTTTATCTCCACGATCGGTGTCTGACTGAATACTGTCAGACAGCATTTCCGGCAGTCTATTTTCAAAATTCTCTTGTATTGTCCATAAGTACTTTGGCACTTGTGAGTGGGATTCGTTGACATTTGCAAGTCCGTACAATTGACAATCATTGCCTGAAATACTGCCAGGCAACCTGGTTTTCTAGTTGAAGCATGTGCCTTTGCATCCTTAACCTTGGACTCTGGGCCAGTTTTGCTAGTCCCAAAGACAAATCCAAGACGTCCATTGTCATCATTCCGTTAAAATAGTATTTTTTGAGAGATTCATCTAGAAAACCTATTTAAACATGCTTTAAATCGTTATTTCTAATTAGACTGTGTGTACATTCTTTCTTTTTAAAGAATATGCATTGGGTTTTCTTCATATACATGTAGCTTTAAAAAAAGAGAAGATACATGTACATGTATAATATTTTGAGTTATTATGGGTTGGAAGTGCAGCAATATAAAAGATACATATATTTATATAAGAAAACAAAAAGTTTTACCAGTATAATGTAAAGTGTATTAAACTTGGTAATTAAATTACTCACTGTAATGAGCAGGGAAAATTTTAACCTTAAGGGACTTAAGATTACTAGAAACTAAGCAATGGCCTATCAACCACAGCTGAAGAGTAGTCTTGTTCAGCTGCATGTTACTATGGCAACAGAAATCTCTAAAAGATGACAAGACAAATCAGTTCGCTCCATGTCATTGCTGGAAAAATTACTCCTTATCTTATTAAATTTTTATTCATTCTTAATACTCACAGGTTGATGAGCATAATGTCTTTTGTCCATTGTTCATAAAAAAAAGTAAGCTGAAAGGCAAACAATTGATATTTGCGTAGGTAGATAATGTAGAGATTTTTGTAATAAAACTCATTATTTAAACAAGTGTAGGTAATACATGTAGCATTAAACATTTGAAGTATATAATGATGTTATTCACTTGAAACTTGGCACTTGAAACTTGTTTCTAAAGCAGTTTCACCTAATTTTCAAACCTGTGACAAAGTACATGTGCATGTAGAAACAAGCGATTATATTTCAAGAGTACAGATGAAGTAGAAGTATTCTGCATGGATTGTTTTTATGATAATTGGCAGTTCAAGATGATTAAAACTTCTGTATAGAATTGGATAGATTTATTAATATGATAATGTATTAATGTGTACTGTTGTTTAATCTTTTCCTGGCTCATTGATGTAATCTGTTACAGAGAATATTACATTAAAGATATAATTTTTTTTTCAAGAGTTTCTTTAGAATTGACTGGAAATATTTGATTTGGTGGCATAATATTGTCTTAAATCTAGTGATTAAATTGTTTTAGCTATCATGAATAAAACAATTTTGGGGATTTTTCCAGGTGCACTAAAGGTTTATGTTAAAAGATTTAAAAAACTAAAATTATGATCTGTGTGAAGGTATTTGTGGAGTATTGGCTGTAATTGTGATTATTAGTCTATGCAGGGCAATGGTTAGAAATGGTTCCACTACTGATGCCTTCCGTCATACTTCAGGCACAGTAGTGGCTTTTCCTACAGAGTTCCTTTGCGCAAGTTTTGTAGTCAAATGACTACAAAAAGTTTACTGGCCTATAGCTCCCTTAATTTACACAGACACTAACCCAAAACTGTACTGCACATAGCTTAACATATAATAAATCAATTCCCCATTGAAATAAAGGTGAAGCCTTACCGCATAATTAAATGATTTGATAAAATCAAATCCCTTCATGAAAATTCTCAAGTTCTGAAATTATAATGGCCGCCCAGTCAAATAGAGCATGCGCAATCCAACTCACATGATCATACGCCCCTCCCATATATGGCATATGACCATAATTATATGCTAATGACCTTAGCGTGGGAAAATATGTCAGAAACAATAATAGACTGCGTGTTGGGGAGGTTTGGCATAAATTTTTCGCTCAAACCTGGGCAAAAACTGATAATAGATTTTATTGTTCAAAAAAAAGATGTAATGGGCGTCTTTGACATTTCAGCCGAGATTCTCTTATAGTATTTGTGCTGGGTCAGCGTATCGTAGGCATTGCCTTATATGGAAAAAGATGGGCGGAGTTAAGGCGTCGCGGTATTTGGCGACATTTCAACTGGCCTGTGTCATGGCTGCCTGCACATTACAAGAACACCGCTAAGAAAATGTAAAACGCATTACCACAAAGAAAAACTGTTCGGTAACTCTTTTAGTTGTTAAGACTTCATTATGTATGATATGATTACTTATTTTAATACAAACTGTAATGACAATTGTGCGTTTTAACCTATTTGAACTTGCGTCAACGGTCTTAGACTGTACCACTTGTAACGATAACCAGCTATAGTTATCGTTACATTATAGTAACTAGGCAATGGTGGGCAAACTATGGCGTATAGGCCAAATTCGGACTGCCTAGGACCCTTTCACGACATGTACATTGTACATGTAAAAGTAAAATTGTAATAGAAAATCAAAATTGCTTATTGTTGGGCCCAAACTCTCATATATGTACAGGTGTTACTGTCTGTACGATCGATAATTTTTGTAGTTCTGTTTATACATGTATCTTGCAGTGTCACTCAATGACGTCTTTGCCCAATTGACGTCACTTGAGTTGGTTATTGTTTGAATTGTTGACATGCTTTGATTTTTCTCTGAGTAAACAATATAACTACGGAGTCGAATAAAAAGCGCAGCAAGGTTGATACAGAGGTTGACTATAAAACTATTTTGTCTGACAAATCCCAGTACCATTGTTCCCACTAACATCATTTTACAATGTGCCTGATAAAGATAATGTTAAAATAATGTTTTTTGTTCCGTATTACTTTATTCAATAAAGTGTCATTTCATAATCCTTGTTTGGTCCTCACTTTGTTTCAAAACTTTGTGTTTGGCCCTTCACCTAAAAAGTTTGCTCACCATTGATGTAGGTTCTATTAATTATTTACCAGAATAAAAAATTGATGAAAATGGTATGTGTTTAATGTGTTTTAATCTTTTTTCTGTGTAAATTCAACACTAACGTTGCAGCAAAATATGTTACACCTACAGTACTTTTGTTATGTCAAGTAAATCATTTTAATGGCATAATTTGTTTGAGAATTTAGATAAAGGAATTAGTAAAAGAAAATATATTTATGGCAAATTCTGCAAATCTGTTGCAAGAAGACAAAATTGTGTACAGGTAATGCATCCTACTTTTCCTCAAGTTGAGTTGAAATCAATTGTGAAATAAAGGGGTTGCGTTAAAAAATTCTTTTGATGAGACAAAAGAAATCATGCAGATGACCCAAGACCATATTACATTAAAAATATTTAAATGGCTTGAAAATCATCAAGAAGTAGTTCATGTAGCTTGTGTCTGTTAAAGTTGAAGACCAAAGTTCCCATTTTCTATTGCTTATTCTTAGACATATCTCAAAACAGATTTAGAAACAAAGATTTAAATCCATCCATCATTCACAATTGTTTAAAACGGCAATTTCATATTTTTTAGTTATATTTTTAAAATATATTAAAATAAAGACCTAAAATACATTGTATCTATAAAAAATCCTACCTTGTTAAAGAATAATCCTATTAATCCTATAATTCACTATTGCTAGTTGAGAAATTGGCAAAAATATCATTTTCAACTTCAAATTCAAATGTTTTAAGATCGCAATAGCATGGAGGGGAATGGGAAAACAAGGGAGGTAATTCAAGTAATTGTGTTATTATTTTCTATGTCAGGGATTTTTATGCCTGTGAAATATTGCCCATGATCGTATAATAGTGAGTTGACAACCTTTTGAGCAAAAGACATAGAAATAATTATGTTTTGACTTTCTTAGAAAATATGAAATTTCCGCTTTAAATCGACACAAGGATTTAGATTATTGAACAGAAGGAAACACGGATATCTGAATATACATGTACAATATTATACACATCTTATAGAGTGCCGCATATTTTTGAAATTTATTGAGATGTACATGTATGGACAGATTTAATCCTATAGGCCTACATCCCCCCCACCCTCTACAATATTATAATGCTTAATGTTCCTCGAATCGTTACAAATTCATCATATTATCATTTTGGTGCTACATGAACATGGTTGCCAGTGGATATTTTTAAAAAAGTGAAATATTTGAGTATAAAGATAAATAATTTAGCAGGTATGATGTGTGATAAGCAGTAGAATGAAAGAAAGGTGTTAAATCATCTGAAGAGAAGAGCTATTTATCTGATATCTCCATCATCATACCGCAAGTGTGAAAGCTTCTTTTACTCAACCATTAGCTTCTTGCTAGATTTAATGCTAAAAATACTATAGTGATTGATTTTCCATAAGGCTCTGATCTCCAAAGAAACAAAAAATTGATATAACCTTATCAGGGGAAGCTTACGAGAAATACCATTGGCATATTTTTTCTTTTACCTTTTACTTTCAGTATGGATAAGAATAATAGATGTCATTATATTGTCATTAATCAGTACTTTACATGAACACTGTCTCGTCAAAGTTAGTCTGACATAACACATCATTTTGCTCAACCAAATGTGTCTTATTTACAACATGTCTTCCTGTTTTTCAACAGACATTCATGTAGAAGGTGATACTGTAATTATTATTTACGACGAGGTATATTATACGTTTGATATGGCAAACATTTAATTTTGTGCCGGCACTCTCTCTCTGCAGGAGATGACAATAGCAATAACACATGTACCATATGTAAAATTATTTTGGTAGAAAGTAAGTTGTCAAGCAAGTTAGTATCAGTAATAATAAATTAGTCATTGTGAAGTACATGAAGGCAATTGTCCTGTCTGTAATCCATTCCATGTAAATAAAGTAAAAGTTTGCACAAATGATCATTTCTGATCTTGATCGTTATATTGCAGAAATCCCCACCATGCGGAAATAAATTTTGAATCATGATCACGATCGTTATACATGTATTGTGGAAAGCCCCACCATACCAGGATAAAATGAATTAGAGTTATAAGGGAGTTGAGTATGGAGTAGTCTTAGATATACATGTATACTGACTTTTCAATACCAGTGTTATTACGATTTTGCGCAATTGTTCCTTGTGCAAAATAACCCAGAGGAGACATAACAGTCCGACTGTGGAAAGAAAAAAACTATTTATAGAAAACAAGAAAATTTCCCCAACCATGATCAGTTTCTGGACTAAATTTCAATCTACTGGGGAGATTATCAACATCTCTTTTTAGTATGGATTAATAGAATTTCTAAGCAAACTCATCTTTTTGGGGCATTTCAATGGATACCAGACAAACCACAGTCTATAGCCAATTATCGTTGTTCATGCCAAATTTGATGAAATTTAAAGGCCATTCTCAAATGAATTATTCGCTAGTTAAAGATACATTATGGGAGATTAGATAAAGAGCTGGCAGTTCTCGTTAAAACTAGATACATTGTACATGTAATGTAAAGGGATTTTGCTGAAAATTTCAGTCAAATTGATGCACTCTAAATATCGCAGGCATGGTTTGACATCGAGAGTTGATTATTGTCTGGATAAGTTAATTATTGTCTAGGGTTGTGACGATAACCGGTATGTAGATATACCGCGATATAAAAATTTGACGGTATTTGTATCGTCAAAATATTGAAATATCGGTATACCGTGATACAACAAATGATGATCAAAAAACACAACGATATCGGCGGCAAAGAAATAATAATTAAATCGCATGTAGTAATAAATTTACCAATGTCAGTATGGTCAATTATACCTGCTTAATTAAAAATAAATATCAGCTGAGTGATGATGTCAGCCACGCGGTCTAGATAATTTAGCAAGTCGTAAATTGAACACCACAGTCTAACAACATTACGGACTGGATATTCTTGTACAATTTAAGTCGCAAAACAAAGTAGTGCCCGGTCCGTGCTTTAAACCTCATTAATTATAAGCGAGTTCAATTATAGTAATGGTTTAATGTTAATCTCAATATCTGCAAAGATTCGGACTCAAAAATTATCGAAATGTAAGCGAAATTAACGTTTGTTTACATGAGACTATCGCAGGAAAATACCGCTCTGACGGCACGCGACTGGGTATTTTTTATTGCTACGGCTCACTTCGTTGGATGTCCGTACCGGTACCGTAGTTTCCGGTGGATAGATAGATAACATTTTTGGGATTATTATGGTTCGCGATACCACAAGATCTGACAATTACAGCCGAAGAAAGTGAGATTTATCTGTTTTGATGACAGAAATTTACTAAATTTCGACTAAATATAGCCTACGTTTTTTGTGGTATCATCAAGATCATAAATATTTGACATATTATCATTCAAATTATTACGATTTTAATAACTCTAAGCTGACAATAACGTGCGGCTTTTAGTTTTAAAATTGGTACTAGCGATTCTGAAGGGAAAATACCCATTATGACGTCACTCATCTGTTATTAGATTTATAATAATCAATATTAATACTGTTATCTTAAATTAAAAGGTTGAAAACTATTATTTAATGGGGTTTTTTTATTTCTTAATTTTGGTAAAGATATTGTATCGCGATACAAACTTGTATCGCGATATTTTCCCTTCTGTATCGTGATACAAACCAACTCTGTATCGTCACAACCCTATTATTGTCTAATTAATAATTTAAATAACATGTTTAAGTGTGGGGTACATTGGGATTTTCCGGTGGTGTTTCCCCTTGTCATGGTACAGGATGGATTGTCTGGCAAGGGACAAAGTATTGTCATTCAGATGGCATGGAAAACAGACTTCTGTTATAAACACTGATGTGCATATACAAGAACCCTTGACAGTTCGAATTTTTTTTTCCTGACACTATTTATTCAATAGATATTTTACATACTATAAAAGTACACTATATGATTGTGGGATCTGAAAACAAGCCGGGGCTTATATAAATTCATCTCCCGAGGACATTATTTACAATAAAATATAAATACATTGTATAAGATTATAATCATAAAAACAAATTGGTATAGAATTACAAAGTAAATGGTTTTACTCTCATTTGATTAATTTAAAACATTTTGATGTAAAATTTGATGTAAAAGAAGGCAAAATCTTCTTTAGCCAAGTCGTTACAGATTCTGAATCCCATTTTATTCCATTTCTGATAGTGGACTAACTGCATGTCTACATATATATACCATATATGTATACATGTAGATCATATTAGGTCTGTCATATACATGTATGTACATGTATAATATATTTTCATTCATAAATTAAAATCATTTTATGACATACATGTACCGGATGTCATCTGTATTAAAAATTATATTCTAAATTAAATGTAGACCATCAACGTAACAGCTGGATTCAGACATTATATCCTATACTTGTTTCAATATTATAAAATGTATTCATTGTTTTAATCTTTATATTTATCAACAGACTTCTTAATGTCATATTTCAATTTAGCACTATTTGCCATTTTAATTAACTATTTAGTTTAACTTTTTACCCACATCAACCAACATTTTTTTGTATATACTCATCTGATAATATTTTGTTGCGACACATTTGACTTTGCTTTTGGTATGAATTATTGTTCTGCAAACACATCTCAGACACAGGAAATTTGTTTCAAACTTGCATCATTCATACATGTACATCTAGAATTGTTTGCAGCATTTTGAGACTTTGACAGTGTGACAAGGGATCTCTTAAGTGCACACCAATGTGCACGCCCTTGGATGTTGGAATTTGGTATAAGTGTAGGCCGTAGCGCGCTGTCCGGGCAAACTTTCTCTCATAGCACACTGTATGGCATATGCCTGTCTTCCTCGTGGGTTTTCTCCTGGTCTTCCGGTTTTCTGCCACTTCTAATGACTGCTATGTGCCAGTGAAGTAATATTGATCCATGTGTTAGTCCGGAAATGGCCTAGTTCTTGTTGAGTTGTCTTTAAACCTCATTTCTCTCTATCTTAATGGTTGGCACTTAAAAAAACTGTTTCGTAAGGCTCTGGCTCGCTAACCAGTTGTGAGTTATGCAGGAGTTGGGGCCTTGCAAAGAACTGTATCTAGTAGCTCGGATGGCATGAAAAACGTTTTACATATTGAAGCTCACATTTAAGGTTTCAATCTTTAAACGATACATATTTTGTTTTTATACTGCCTGTGTTTACGGTTACTTGGCAACCCAAAAACCTTGCGGTTTGTTCTTTTTAAACAATACATTAAAGGTGCTGTACGTTTTTTTTTTCATTTTTATGAAGTCAGTGTCAATGATGCACGTTACATAGGCTACATGTACATATTTGTAATTAATGTATAAGTGTGTGATTGTGTTGTATAAAAGTTTTCAGAGTTTTCACTGTGACAAGTCTAGTTGGGTTTTAAATTTATTCATGGATATGTATGTATGTACATGTAGTAGATGTGTTGTAAAGTTCAGTGAAGTTGAAATCCATTTTGTCAAGCCAAAGTCAAATGGTCTATGGTCTGTGTGGCTCATCAAAATTGTATATCCAAAAGCAATATTAGATGTTAATCTTATATCTAAACCCCAAACTCATTGTTTTGAATACATGGTACATGTAAATTGCATACTCTTCATAATGTTTTGTTTGATTAGATCAAATCCCACTCAAATATTGCTCTAACGAAAGCAAATTTCTGTTCCAAATTATGATTATCAACCAATACTTGACTGCGTAACAATATAATTCAGGTTTAAACAGAGGTCCAAATATGTTTACATAATGTACGTCATGACTCTTGAAATCTATTGCGCCAAATTAACCAGCGCAAAGCAGAATATTGCAGAAAAACTAATTGTGTGACAAACAAGGCTATCAAAATGGCTACAACATAAACAATACTGCTTGGAGATACTTTTGAACAATACTTTCGTCGTTTTTAATAAATCGCTGTCTAAAGCGTTAGGGAAGACCCCAGATTAAACAAAGGGTTGTTAATGTTGCTGTACTTAGAAGAGATTTGATTAAATGGGAATAATAGACATGCACCTCAAAAGCTCAAGTATCAGAAGTCAATCCGGGAATGGCAAGAGAGGGATTTCGCAGGCCATGGCTTCAGGAATATGGAGAAATTGATGGAACTGTATATAATTAAATGTATATCCTGATTTGAATAAACCATACCTTTTGGTTAGAATACAAGCAAATATCTAGTAAAGATTGTGGATATTAGTCTTTAAATGACTTGTTTTTAATTGAGTAGAGTTCAGCAACACCTATCCTTGCCCCTCTCTGTTTCACCAGTAACATTAAGGAATATCAATTAAAAGCTGTAAATGACATGAGCTGCCCTGCCACTGTCTGGTTGTTTATGGTAGACAGATGACACTAAATTTAGACAATGTTGCAATTAAAGAAGTATCCAAGGACAAACACCTCAGGCTGACTTTCCAAATAGTTATATTAAAATAAATAGCATTTTGGCTCATGTAGATTTCAGGTACATGTATGTAAACCAGTGCTGGATTAAGGATCTGCTGACCCTAAGACACAATTTGATAGGTTTCCAGAAAATACAGATATTTTGGGTTCACTGATAAAAGGATTAAGTTACATTAAACTGAAAATTTATAACAAAATAATTCAGAACCAATTTGTTTTTGACAGTACTGTATATTTATCAGATGACAATAGCTAGATTGCAACTATTTGTCCCCTGTCATTCGAGAGTGTCATCTATTGGGGATCTCAGCAGGGGACATCAGCCATACTGTTGGCTTGTTTTACTTTATTTATGTTTTTTTTTTTGGGTGGTCCTAAGACACATGCCTTACATGTATTTGCTTAACGTTTAATCCAGGTATGATGTAAACTAGTAAATTGTCTTCCTCATTGAAACCCGTAAAATCATGAATCTCCAAACCACGTCACCAGATTGTGATGTTTTATGAGATGGAAGCACTGTTGATCTAAAACGTGAACTATTACTTCAACAGTTAGAAGCTTTCTGGATTATATGCAGTGTTGTGAAAAATATAAGTCATCAAGAGGTTTTATCACAACGCAAGAGAAAAAACGGGGACACTTATTCTACACAATTATATTCCAGTGATTACATGTACGTGTTGCAATTGATACATGTTAATGTATCACCCTATTTTACTTCTTATAAATCCCAAGAAACCAGAACGACACCAAATATTTCTGCAGAACTTCTCTATTTTTTCCTGCTTGTATCCCGTCTGTTGTCAGAGAATGGAACCAGAATAATCTTTCTTCTAGAAACTTACCTACTACATCCTCCTTTAAATCTAACCTTCTGTCACTCTTGATAGATCTATACCTCCAACTGGAAAAATCAAATCCACCATTCTTCCATTCGATACTTTTGTAGTAGTGTTTAAAACAGTTATTGATCTCTCAGACATGTATAATTACGGCAAATACTTACATATACATGTACATCTAAAGCGAATTTCTAGAGACATAAACCCAGTTTCACAGTGTGTGAGCGATTTGAGTTAAAAAAAAAAAAAATTCAAAAAAAAAGAATAATTGGAATGTGCTATAAACAGTGTTAATTTCTGTGATATATATTACATGTAGTGCCTTTATGGTTATTGAGAGGGAGTCTATACTTTATAGGCTTCTGTTTTTTTATACGAAAATAAATATTGTTTATAATCTCTATTGCCTATTTTCAATTCAGCTTATTCTAAACCCACAAGATTAGCATATTCAAATGTTATTGTTATGTTAACTTAGTGTGTATTTCATATTTTCAAACACAAATATATTTGACCCATTACTGTATTTTAACGTGTATATGTGAACATAACTTCAATTCATGGAGGTTCACTTGAAATACATGTATGGTACATGTAATGTACATGTATTTTAAGAGATGTTACAGTAATCAATCAATTATTTAATGAGAGGGTCGGGGGGGGGGCTATGGCAGGATGGTCATTCAGTCAACTGACATGGTTTTGATTCCCGGGTTGTATGTGGTAAGGAGAAGAGTCACCTGTCCAATTTGAAACAAGAATTGAATCAGATGAAACTTTTCCCATATTTTCATTTAACAAGAAAGATAACAGTAAGTTATAAATATTAATTGATCTATCTGCAAATAAGAAAAACAAGTAACCGATTAAACATTTTTGCAGATGTCATCAGATTATTACTATTTGAAACTGGGAAAAAAAATCTTCTATTGCTTAATTCAAAATTAAAAGATGTACGTGCATAAATGAAATGTATTTTAACGTCCTACTCTTCTGCACCTAACCTGGGCTAATGGAAGATGAGCATACGCCATACAATGTGCTATGAGGGAAATTTTGCCTGGGCAGTGTCGCTACGGCTTATTCTTATATCGAATTCCAACTGCCAAGGGATCTTTTACGTGCATTTCAATATGTACATGTGACCTCGGTTTTTCGTCCCAACCGAACGACTAGACAGCTGTCCCTCGAACACCTGACCTCCAGGCTAGCGAGCCAGTGCCTTGCCTTACCCACTTGGCCACGAGTTTAGCACCTTAAATGAAATGAGATGTAACATCTAATTCTTCTGCTTAGACCAGGCATAAGCCATACAGTGTATTATGAGTGAAGTTTTGCCCAATGTACTTCCCAGCCAAAACCAGGAGCGAACCTACAATCTCCAGACTAGCGAGCCGCCTCTAACCCATTTAGCCACTATGGCTCCACACTACTTGTAAATAGGAAACAACATTTTCCTGAGAGGTAATGAATAAAGCATTAAGGTTTACACTATTGATTTTAGATGTGACAGTAACATGTAGTGTCAGTGTAAGATTCATTAAGATAAAAGGTAAAACTGTGTTGAGGCTAAATGTTAATCTGTTATTAACTTATAGTAGTTCTATCAGTCCATCTTCATATGCTATATAAATACATAGAAGACTATACTACAATATAATCGTATACTTATAAATTCCAGCTTATTGTCCAAATAGATATTGATTTCTGTCTACTAGATTATAATAGTAACTTCAACATTGTGAAACTGATGTCTCATCTGGGTCATGGAAAATTATAATGACAGAAAGGCACATTAATTATAACTTTTCGATCTTCATTTTTTATACATGTACATGTATGCTCACATTTAAATTGGTCATTTACTGTTGTCTGTAAGTCCAGTGGTAATTACGATATCTTTGTGTATTTGACGTTCTAACTCTTGAGGTCAACTTGCAGACTATCGCAAGATCAGTCACATTATTTCTGTTACACCCTTTTTGTAAATCATTTATATTTTTTCATTTTGAGTGACGCCTGTACCATAACAGGCCCGGGACTTTATTTGATATTTGTTTATTTCTTGCAATGTCTATATTCTGTCTTGTCTGCAGGTTTATCTTGTAGATTTTTGTTTAGCATGTAGTGCGGTACTCCTGCACTTTCTGTACAGGTACATGTGTGTACAATTATGATCGGCTTTGACTAAATGTTACCTGACTCAAGCCAATCATTGAAGATTGGTACGAACCATGCTAAAATATTACTTTACAGATTTGAGTTTCAAGCATATGCTGTTTTTGTTTCCTGTGGAGTCTCACTGTTTTGTTTGTAATTCCTTATCTTTTTTTCTGAAAAATGAATGTTAAAGTACATTATATGGTGGTTAAATAGACATGTTACACATCAAATTAATATTCTTTAAAGAATACTTACAAATGTTTTTATGAGAAGGTGTATTTTGATTACTTTGGCCTGGCAAGGGACAATTTGTACATGTAGTCATTATGATGGTAGGGAAAATGAGTTCCAAGGCACACATTGGCGTGTATACATGTACCGTATGTGAAAAAACATTGACAAAGAATAGATGGAACTGTCATGGTCCTGGCAATATTTCTCTCATATCATGGCATAAGCAAACCCCCATTTGATTCCATTTGAAATTATGTATATTATTATTTGAAAGATTATCAGTGGGCTGTATTATACACTGAGATGATATCAGAATATTCATGTTATCTATCATCAAACTTTCTGGAATCATGCAAATTTCCATGACAAACCTAAAATAGCTGAAGATGTAATTTAAATCCCATCTAAGTTTAAAGCCAACATCAATCTAATGAACAAATTGAAAACTCATCAAATGTTGTTAAGTTAATTTACTGTGTTGATAAAATGATATGAAATTATTTCTTTGGCAAGGATTACGTGTATGACATTGGCAATATCACAGCTGCTTCCATGTCTAATTTTGTCAATGTAGTTCAGTTTTTTTAATGTCATTAACCCTAAAGGAGGATTTAAATGCAAGAGTTATACACACGCATGATCTTCAAACTCTATATTTAACCTTAACTGAATCATACGCTTTCAATGATATTAATACCTGGTGCTGTCACTTTAAATCAATGGCTGTACTGTAAGTCTCAGTAACGAGTGCATGAACATGGTAATTAGTAATATCGATTTTACATGTACTTGTTAATCTTATCAGATATAAAAAACATACCGGTACATCATTTGACAGAAGGAAAAGCATTAATGTTGTTTGAAAATGTGTGGGGTATCCTGTACAAGTGCCAAATTTCTAAAAACATTACATGGCCTTCCTGCAGCATTCAGCTTTGATTTATATCACTGTGTTTCAAGGGTAACAACTCTACCCAATCAGTAGGGATCAGACTACAGTTTTTTTTCTCCATTGACTTTAATGCTGAATTAATTTCTCAGGTAATTTACCCATATTTGTTATTAGAACATTAATGGTTTTAAATCTGTTTGATGACAAGGAGCCATATAATAAGTAGATATCAATTTTTAAATGAATGAGTAAACAACCACTGATGATGCCAATTTATGCACAGCGTGGCACTCTCATCCAGACTCCTTTCAAGTATTTTGGATTGTCTGTATGGTACATGTACATGTATACGTTTTTGTTGAGGGATTTGTACTGCTGTGTTATAAAAAAGAATAGGGCATCTTGCCACCTCTAGAGGTATGGAGAATTAACCAAGAAATGAATAGTTGAAAAAACTGGAATAAACGTTCGATCAGAAAAACTGCACAGCCGAACAGACACAAAAACACCCCATCAATTGTACCCTTCTTTCTTCATGACACGATCTCAAGATTATGTATTGGCGACTAAATGAATTAATGAGGTAAACAAACAATACTAAAATAGGAGGGGAAAATTCCAAATACATTGGAGAATGATATTCAAAATTAGCAAAGAGTTTATAAATTATATAAAGCACCCAAAGATCATAAGTTGTCAAAGATTAACAGTACTTTGTTCCTCCTTGAAAACTTTTTAATAAATAACATGTATTACGATGCATAGTACTCAATTTTACACATGTTATTAGTGTTTTATGACTATTAAGATTCTGAAAAATTCCCTCCAATGTCCAGCAAATGATATTCCGCCATTCACAGAATCTAGATTCTAAAATTTTTAAGGGGGTGGGGGAGCATGCCACTACATGCACCTAGTCCTGGAAAGCTTGCACCTGGGGTGTTGGGATTGTGGCTGCATTACTTGTATCAGGGACCTGTGCACCAGTTGGTCTGGTTTTTGCCAAACACCACCCCAAACAAAATTGATATATGTACACCCCTGATCACTTCAATTAGTGTCTGATATCAGTACAGACTTATAAACTTGAAAGCAACAATGATTACATGTATATATACAATGGACGTACATACATTCTTAAACTTAACCATAAATTTAATTTATTTTCATTGTGTAACAATCAAAAATTTGTAATGGCCTGCACTCACCAAGGATTATTTGTCACAGATAGCCATTGTTGGTGACAGTCTGTCTGGAAAAGCATGCCTACTGATTTTTTGTTAACAAAGTTATAATTATGTCAGCAGTTTTATGTGTGTATGAGAATTCTTTATAGCTGTCATTGTTTTGGCATTGTTTATCTAAGCATTCACTTATACAAAGCTAAATATAGTTACAAATATTAAAATATATTTTATAACCTTGATGTTTTGTTTCACAATAGAATGTCTACCATTAGAAACAATATGTAAGGCTCTATAACATTGCACTAAGATGATTATACATTTGTGACGAAGAATATGCATGATTTTAGTGTTACACATAATGTGGACTCCCTTACATTTACAATAATGTGAAATTTAAATTCTAATAAGAATATTAGTACAAAAATAGTTCAATTCTTTTTACATGTAGTATTCACAAAGCTGACGAATTGAAAATTCTATCAACGTATGCTGTTATAAGTCGATGTCATCATTATTTGCTGTGCACCAAATTGATGGACCCGTTTCAAATATGATTGGATCCAAGCTGGGAGATATCTAGTGTTAATATTTTAATTTTTTTTTCTTAATTAAATGTTAACTTATCAACCTGAGTACATATTAAGCGGTACAAAATTTGATATTTTTCGAAAAATGCAAATCATGTATCGTTACTTTAATTTTCTTTGAAATCCTAAATCAATCAGATACAAATGACTGTATGTACCAATACATGTACGCATAATGTATAGATCTTTAATGGTACGTGTACATGTATGTTGCTTTGGCATTATAGACTTTGATGTACATGTATGTTGCTTTGGCATTATAGACTTTGATGTACATGTATGTTGCTTTGGCATTAAAGACTTTGATACACAAACTACAATTAAAATAGTAGGTGTTGAATAATAATGATTTCATGTTCAAATGTCATGGTTGTTTGCATCATGTTTTTCGTTTTCAATAGAAAGATATTTTCAGATCAATGTTTTTGGAGTTGCAGTACAAAGGACTGTATATATGTAGTATTAAATTCCAGAAATAAAGAATTAAATTTTATATACAGTTTTAATTACATATTATATATAAGATTTATTGTATGTGTCCTGCAAGGCTTAGAATAGTTTTATATCCCTGGAATAATACCCTGGATTGTTGGATAGGGATTTTACTTGTTGTATGAATGAAAGCACGTTGACACGGCAGTGATAAGTTATGAAATCTGTCAAAGAACTTGATAGTAAGTCTTTATTTTGACAGTCTTGTATCATAATGAAGTCATAAAGACATCTATCACCATCTTGTAAAGTGGTAATTTTGACATACTGTCATTAAATGTTGCCGACAGGTTAAGATGCTGGTATTGCATTGTTCAAGTTGTCTAGTAGTACTATACAGTCATGTACATGTAGCTACAGGAGAAGGGGTGCTGAACAGTAGTAATACAAAAAATATCCAGTAATTTATGTCGTTATTTCATAGTTTTACTGTGTTTTTGATAATAGAAAAATAGTGTGCAGGCTTGAGGAGTTATCTTGCAAAAAAAAATTTAAATGGATAAGAATGTGTCATGCCGTGGTTATATTTTTGAACTTTGTATCTAAATGGGATGAAAATATACTTGAAAATAAATACCGCTAGTAACAACAAAATCCATGATATTTTACACCTTTTAGTGGTAATATAGACTGTCATAATGTTAGATAAACAAACAGAATCCAGTTCCAATAAAATATTTAGACATAGTGTTCTAGAATTTGAAAGGACATTACCGTTACCTGTGAGTTTAACAACTGATAAAAACATTCAATGTGATTTCGAAGAGACCACGGTAAGATTGAGATTCTTTTTTTTATTGATATTTCATTAGAAAAGTCAAATTGTTTTGTGTGAATCTGAATGCATGCCCAAGGCCATGAAGTTTCACACAGATCATTTATTGTCCTGACTGATACATGTAAAAATTTCATTGAATTTATAATAATTTAAGATTTCAATAATGAATACTAAGATCTTGTTTTGTTTGATAGGGAAATAAGTGTATCTGGATAACACAGACTTATTAAAGCTAGTGCTAATAATAGTGCTCATAAAATTATAATCGTGACTACACAAATACATGTACATATTAGACGACACGTTCCTGCATTTTAAATTAGGGTGTCGACTGTCAGAACTTGTTGAATTATAGGTACATGTATAACAAACTTCTTATCAGCAAAACATGCAAAAAAAACTAACAAAATAAATAAACTATTTTGGCAAAAAATCTTCAAATGGTTAAAATGTGATTACTGGAACTATTTTGTTTGTTTCTGAAGGTCTAATTGTTTTGTTATAATGAAGGTCATTGCAGAAAAGTACGACATCAAAACCATTTCATTGCCTTTATAATGAAGGTGTTCAATTCAGTTGTTTGCATGCTGGCAACCTATATTTTATGAAACATGTATGCTTCATTGTACTGCACCCAATTATAAAAGCACTCTTCTCGTTAAAATTTGGCTTGAATTATGAACAGTATTTGTTCTAGATAAATTCATTATTTGCACACGTTTTCCTGCTAGGCAGAGTGTAAAGACATGTTTGCAACAAATTGGCAATTTTTTTGGTAATAATCTGCCTCTCTACAACGTGGGCTATTTATTTCGGGGTTTAATTAACACAACGTACTGGTTGGAAGAGCTCTGGGATGATTGAAAAAATCCAATCAAACCATTAATACAACCTGCTTGGAATACTATAGCATTTATATTTTCAGTTCATGTGGTCAATAGCCTCACTGGATGGATTCAGTTCCTCGTCAGGTGTATTGAATATCGGTATTAATATCAGCATTCTATGATATTATTCAAATGATGTGTAGAAAGTAGCTTACACACGGAACTTACTAAATTATGGTTAAAATGCTTCCTTATTTCACTGACTTTTCAGAAACACACATTTTAAGATATGTCACGATTTGTGAATCACTTTTAATCTTCTTTCCAGGGAGGGATGGGTTGTGGTAAATCATTAAAAGGCTGAAGGTTTTGAACATAATTTTGCCTCTGGCCTGAAATGTTGTCGTGTCTATGGTTCCCTGATCAGCTATGTCAGATTATATAACATACATCAATCACATCATTTAGATAGACTATGATGTATTTATTAAGAGGTCTTTAAACTTGATTGATTTATTGTATAATGTGGCTTAAAATTTATTCAAATTGTGAAAAAATTGAAAAAGTGTGAAAATTTGAAAAAAAGGGCTGATTTAATTCATAATGTGGATAATATTTTCATGGGTGTGGAAAATTTGAAAAGGGGCATAAACAGTGTCATGAAACATGTCATTGCTGACGTAGTTAGTTTACATATTAACATACATTGTACGTTTTGCAGTTTTCCCCGCCCCACACACACGAAAAGCTTGACATTAAAATTGGCTCAATGTAGAAAGATTCAATTAGATTGTATTTTGTAAAGAAGAAGCTATAAGTTTTCATGTTTGATAGGTTACATGTTTTATGTCTATTATGACATGATTTATTATACATTGAGGCTTTTAACTTTATACTTGTAAGGGGTTTCTATTGATTTTAACACTCATCATTTTTTTTCAAGGGCTTCTACAAAGTTAGAGTTAACCTTTTCTATTCAAATCTCTGGTGTGTTGATTTAAAACCATAATTCCTGATGAAATATACTTCCATTATCCTTAAATCTTTTATTTACATATAATGTTATTATGGATGAGTGTAATAGCTATCATATGGAAATAAGCTTATTAAGTACCAATAACCTTACACTGTTGACAAGTAACAGTTTTACCCCATTTATTCCAGTAAAAGGATAGATATTACTTTCGGTAGAGCGCATTCAAATTCTTTGTACATTTGCGATACACAGCTTAAATAATCCTATTTTCTGTCTGCTGACAATTACTGTTAGTACGACATTGTGGAATATTTTAGGCCAGCAGGATTTTCAAATTCAGAGTTGTATTAAGAGAAGGATTTTCGGATTTGGTCGTCAGATCAATATGTGGAAAGCAACCTAATTAGGCAGCATACTACTTGTTTATTTCACTATAACACAAACATTGAACTGCAATTAGTAGAAAGCTTTGAAGTTTCCTAGACATCGGAAAAAGAAGTAGCAATTTTGGGATGTATATATCTTATACTTACATGTGACTTGAAATATCTCATGATTGTACAGTAAGCTGTATGTAATTTGTGGACTGTTCAAATCAGAAGGAATTGATCACCACATCTGAGCAGACGACAGATGGAAAATGGAGGACAGCATAAATCTGTTTTTATTTGATAAAAAAGACAGTATATGTTGAATCTTGTGATCTGACATTTCACATAATTGTTACAGTATTTCTTACTTGTGTAATTGTATTTTGTGAAAACTATAGCGGTGAATAAAAATATCACGATGTCTGCTTCTCCAGATGAACTAGATCTGGTTGAACTTCGAAGAAGGTGTAAACCCCGCGCTTTTCATCGTAGTTTAAGTGAGGTAAAACAAACATTTCATGTAGATCCTCTCTAGCAATGATTCCTGTCTCTCTCGGGAGTTTTAACATGTTTTTATAAACATTTTTTACACGAATGAGACAATAAATGAAGGTACACAGTACAAGTAGTAGAATGACGTAAATCTTTAAAACCCATGGAAAAATGGAACGTATTCATTTGACCACCTTTTCTTTACAAAACTTGTTTTCTACTACTGTCTGTGAATTTGACTATCAGATGTTTAAACATCTGTTAAAGTATGTACATGTAGCATGAATTGGCGCACAGATATTTGAACTGAATATACTGTACTTCTGCATTTGAAAGAAGTGATCTTTTAAAAAGATTTTGTTTGTTGTGTATTCATTTGGTAGAAGTTGCAAACATTAATTTTGTATCACCTATTTCATTCCTTTATACTGAAATCAAGAGGTTATACCAGTTTCAAAAATATACTTTTGGATCCTTGGCAGGTATTTTCCAAACTAATATATTATATTAGTAAAGGTAGTGTAACAAGAAAGTGAAATATCAAGAGCTCTGAAGTTATTGATAAAGTGGTCAGAAATACATGTAGGCCTATGTCATTGAGTTTAAAATGAGGTTCGAACGTGGGTAGCTATGCAAATGTTGGTCAGACAAGAAAGGAATTGGTGAAAAAAAACCTAATTGTTTATGTCTGTTTATATTTTTCAGAGTGCGTCTGCTGGATATGAATCTGCTATTATTGGTGAGGCCCACGGTTTGATCTCAGATATGTTGGCAGATTCTAACTTACCACCACATATTGTTAGTGGTTTACGTGCGGTCAGTAATCTGTTGAAACCACCTGAAAGTCATGCTTCGATACATAAACCTCGTGTTAGTCCACTTGTATCTTTAACAGAGTCTTCTTCTTATGGCTCCGACTCAGAAGAGAGTCCATATACAGGAGAAAGACCCTCGTCTCTGCCAAAGGTATGTACATCATATGAATATAATAGTACATGTAGAAATTTTGTTGATCTTATCATGCCATCTCGGCTTCCAGAGGTAAGTTTGCGCCATGTTTATCTCTGAGAAAACTCGCCATCAGTCACTTTGCAAAGATCCAATATGGCAGCTCAAACTCGATTTTCTTCAGAAATTTCGCGTATGAATAGTTCCCGGTAAATCATCAAATCGATGGCTTTTAAATGAACCTTTGATGTCAAAATATGGAAAATGTTCTAAGGATCATTAAGTAACTCGTGTAACAAACCAATGCATAATTGTTGAGAAATGGGCAGCATTTCATTCAAACAAATCCAGCCAATCAGGAGCTGCTGGAGGCGTGGCTTAGGAGCGCTTTAGGACTGAGATAGACGAAGGGTAAACTTTATCTCTGGTACATGTAGCCAAGATTGCATAACATGTTGATGAACAATAACATATTAGGCCAGCATATAGTAATGTTTTCTGGTGTACATAAATGGAACTGGCTATCAAAACTTAAATTTTCAATTTATTGCTTGCTCCAAATAATCGGTAGATGCATTATGTCACATATTCTCTTGTAGTTAGAAGTAAGTGATTTTGATCTTTGATTAATTATGCATTATTTCAGTGTTGTTGTAGTAATACCCAATTGCTGAAATTTGTTTTACGGTATTAAAGATATTCATTTACATGTGAGACTATCGATATTTGTAATCTTTATCATTTTATGTGTATATTTACAGCGACTGCGACGAAGCTTGCCACCAAGTTTGATCCGTAGGATGTCGACAAGTACTTGGACGACCACCACTTCAGCAACGGGTATGCCAACATTAGAGCCGGAACCATGTCGTATACGCAGTGCTTCCTTTCGACATTCAAGAGAGGGAACTCCAGGTTCAAGTCCTAATGGCAGTCGTAGCAATAGTCCCTCTCCCATTTCCAACACAACAGTTGTTCTGACAATACCTAAATCAAGGTCATTTTCATTAGCTGCTACTCCCAGTTCTCAATCCCACCAAAGACGTTTTTCGCGCAAGAGTGTTGGTAACACATCAGACATTGGTTTTAGTCCAGTGAAATTAGATAGTAAAACTGTTCGGCCAATGGCCCCATCTGAATTTGAACAAGTGGAGGATAGAGAAGCTGTCTCTAAACCTCTAACAAAACGATTACATATTACATCAGATTATGAAAGTAGTGATTCACCTAGCAGTAGTGATCATAGTGATAATATTGCCACCTCAGAAGATCTTGTGGGTTCTCCTCCTAGAAAGGTATGTTATTTTAATTATTTTTTCACTTTGTATCTATATTTCTGCAAATTTATGTCAGAATGAAGTACATTTTAAGACTTGTTAAGGCTTTCCAAAGTTACAGGCACTTGATGATGCCATGTCTTGGTCATACTAATACATGTTGTATTGAAGGGAGAGCTGCAACGATACGCCAGGCCACGATACGATGCACATCACGATTCATAGCCTACGATACGATTAGTATCGTGATATAGGAAATGAATTTAAAAAATGCTGTTAAATTTTGACAGTCTTTCACTGAAAATTTGAAGGCCTACTTTTATGATTTACTTTAAATGTGATCTTTATCTATACTATCTATAGTATTACTACAGCTAAAGATATCCTTTAATATAATTTAGACTTTATGGTTTATTATTGTTTATAGCAGGGCTCACACTGGCTTTCAATTTTTTCCCGCCAATATGGATGATAATTTATATGTAAAGAAATGTTCATATATTTTTTCCACCAACTTGAATATTTTATCCGCCAAAAATATGTGATAAAAAAATTATACAATATCTAACAATTTTATGTCTCAGTAGTCTTATTATAAAACAATTACCGATATATACAATATACAACAACTTTTAACAAATCTGTCTTTGCATAATACATTTAGCACAGTTTTGGTTTACTAAGATCGGTTGTTATTTTTGGTAACTTTAGTCTCTTTGAACATCGTCGTATTGCACTATATATTCAGTATTTACACGTCAAATCTCGTCCAAGGATTGCGTGTACATATAGACCTATTGCTATTTTCAGATACCATAACGGTATCTGAATCTCTGATAGAATGATATGTACTTCAATTATATTTGTAAGAAATGCTTAAAATTATACCCGTCGTTCACCTTTAGACCATTTTACCGATGGTAATATGATACAAATGGCGAACCCCTTTCTCGTCAAGAATCGCCGATAATCAAGTAGCCTAGTTCATACGTTTTCGACCAGTGACGATACGCTAATTTGAAATAATGATATCCAATAAGCATACTTGTATGTTCTACATGCCGTATATTATGCCACAGTAAACGGAATTGAACTATCACAATATTTACTTCTTTTCGATAGAACTGTCGGCCATTTTGGTTACATGTATTACCATTCTTCGTTTTAAGACTAAACGAAACATCAAATAATCACCGCTTAATTTTATCATTACGATTAAATAGTGACTTGAGATAGGTTTAATATACATTGGTAATTATCAATCAACTAATCATTAATCCGAGACAATTGATTAGTATTACTCGTCGACGCAATACGGATTATCAGCCAGTTGATTAATTTATTATTGTGTTTAGCCACGTGATTGACACTCAATAATGGTTAATACAGGATAAATACAATTAGGATTTTAAGATTTTTTTTCTGCCATTTCTCAAAGAATCGCCAGTACCATAAAACTTTATCGCAAAACTTATTGCCAAATTCAAATTTTAATCGCCACTTTCATATTTTTATCGCAAATTGCGACTTTTGCGACCGACAGTGTGAGCCCTGGTTTATAGTTTGAATTACATATACATGTATGTTAGGGAACCAAGATCTTTTAAATGCTAATTGCCTCTACAGGTCTTAATCTGGCCCTGAGAGGAGCTCTAATCAGATACTGGTCTATTCTTGGACATAGATTTGTATCAAGCACTACCTAATTTGTTTTCGATCCTGTTGAATTATATTTTCAATTTTCATGGCTAGTGTAGGGAGATTTTGTCTTGTCAAATATGATTCATAGTTATTCAAATAAACCTGCTTCAATATTTTTAAATATACATGACCAAGTACACTCCAACATAAATTCTTTCATTCATGCACGACCAGGATGTAAATACAGACACTTTAATGCAGTTGAAATTTTGCCAGGTACAATGTATTAGTAAAGGTACGATTTCGACATTGCATAATAATTCAGTAGTTATTGCTGAGTGTCAACTGAATGAGAATTTCTAATCTATTGTGCATGCTCTCCAAATAAAGAGTATGGTATCAGCTTTCGACGGGAGTTGTGGAATATCTCTAGTCTCGTTCTTCCTGGTCAGTTGTTACAAATGATGCTTAAACACACTATGGTACACGATTCAGGTACAATAGTAAAATGTTTATTTTATCTTGAATATTGGAAATCAGAAGCCTACCTTTTCCCGTTAAGATCACAACAATAATGTTGATTTGAATTAACGAATAATTCGTGTTTTCAACATGGATGATATTGAGTTAGAGACTAAGCTACTTTAAATTTAGTTGGCTTTTACGTGCACTGCTAAATGAATTAAATTACTTGAAGAATCCCAGGCCCCAAGTTCATAAAGCATTCTCCCACTTAAGTTAAGAATTTACTCAACTTTCAATCACTGTTCATGAGAAATATCTCTGATCCAAAACTCAAAACCTTACGCATTTTCACATAGTTTCTTATTGATGTATTTAAAACATTAAAACAACAAAAGTATTTTAAAGGGCTATATTTAATTTAAAATAAGGCAAACAATATTGAGTACAATGTAAATACTTAACTTTAGTCTGAGAATGCGGTGAACAAGAGGGCCTGGTCTTGGATATTCTATAATTCTCAGGTTATTTTGAAAATGATATTCAAAATTGAATTCATTTATTTCTTAGCTGTAAATGAGACAAATAAAGCACTGCTAGAAATTGTTATTGTCAAATATATGTGGTTTAATGGTCGAGAGAGAGACATTAAGTACTATATTGATACTACGCAATGTCTTTAGTTCGAGACCATTAAATAACTTAAAATACAGACACTATCCCACACCTGCATTTCAATATAACACAAGTCAAATATTTCATTTAGTATAGATAATGTGTGATTGGCAAGTTGCCTGTACATTATAAGAAATAATGGTATGCCAACATCAAAGGATAACGTCACATCTTTATTTTAAATATTACATCATATTTGTGTGGAATATTATTTTAGGAGACAGTTGTACATGTACATGATAAAGATGATGGCGATCAGGGTATAGAAGATACATGTAAAGATGAGACAGATGGCAGCATCTCAGATAATAAACTTTTATTTGATATCTCAGATGTAGAAGAACATCCCCTTCTTCAAATAAGTAAATTGAATGAATGGGATTACCCAATATTTCAGTTATCGGACAATTTGAAAGATTTTATTTTAAGTAAGGTGAGTATATACAGTAACAGCATCTTATTGAATGGATTGGTCTACTCCACCATCAGTCTACACAAAAAATACAAATTATTTCCTACGCTTTATGTTAAACATGGACATGTTGTGCATATGACGGGTGTCACGTTAGCGAAGTGGATAAGACACCTTGCTAACCTGGAGATCAGGTTTTTCTATCCCTGCATTGGCAAAGATAATTTATTGAGATTCTGACGTGGTTCCCCCTTGTCAGTGATGCAGAACAGAGGGCCTGACAAGGACAGTAGTTTAGTCGTTCAGATGGGATGAAAAACCGAGGTCCTGTGTACACATTGGCATTCACATAAAAGATATCCCTTGACAGTTGGAATATGATATTAAAGTAGGCTCTAGTACTGCTGTCCGAGCAAAATTTCCCTGTATGTAGGATGTTAAACCCAAGTTCATTTCATCTCATTTTGTTCATATGACACAGATCCCACTATTGTTATATCATGTCAAATTTGATGGTGCGAATTTATTCATATACAGAGTCATTCAGTGTTTTTGTATATTAATTAACATGTCAAATTACCTACATGTCCAAACTATATCCTGTTATTTTCTATTATTATCCACTTACATATTTACATACATCGCAAATATTATATGTAGATAGTATGTTAAAGTTTAAAGTATATTTATATAAACATTATGTTTTTATTGATATTTATTTTAATTTATATTGAATAATGATATCCTTGTTATCCTATCTACAAATAATGCCAATCTTTCAATTTCAGGTTGCATATAAATTATTTAATGAAGTTGGATTGTTTGAAACATTCCGAATACCTATAGCAGAATTTATAAATTATTTCCATGCATTAGAATTGGGATATCGAGATAAACCATGTAAGTATAACAGTTCATTCAATCAAAATACCAAAAATACCATGACACATTTTAGAGTAAAAAACAGACAGTTATCTCTAAATATACAGAACAATTATATACATGTACATTAGAAATGATCAAACAATATATAAAGGACAATATTAGTCCCAGTCATTATCACATTCGTGGTAGAAATTGTTACACGTCCAAATATAATTTTAACACACAGATCATTATTATGATACATGCGTAATGAAGAGTTCAAAAAACGGAAGTAATGAAAGCAAAAGGACAATATTGGTGTCAGTCATTATCACATTCTTGATAGAAATGGTTCAATATGTTGCAAATATAATTTTAACACAGAGATCATTGCTTCGATAGATGCGTAATGAAGATTTCAAAATGACCCATTGCAAATTTGGTTTACAGTTAAACATAATACATGTACCTTATCCATGAACTTTTACAGTAGGAAATGTTATTCCATTTGAAAATATTAAGACATTCCACTCTGAGGGAAATGTGTTATTTCTCCACGACACAGAGAGTTTGAATAGGTGAATCAATGTTTGGAGCTGTACTCTAGTCACTTGATTTAATTTCTACCGGTTTATTTCAATCATTATTGATTAATATGTAGCCTGTTTGGGAACTCTTTTTGTACCTGTGTGAGAAAAAGCCAGTTATCTCCCTTTACTCTTCACATTGCAGTTTTAGTTTTGTGCTCTGCATTCTGTGATGTGTAGACTGCAGAAAAGGATGAAGAAATTGTTAGGTCACTTTGAGTAGGAATTTGATAAAGATATCTTTACAAAATTTTCATAATTTATTACAAAAGATAAACCAGATTATTATGTTGTGAAATAAATACTTTGGTAGCTAGGATTAAGTTGGTTTGAATGACAAATTAATTCAAAGACAATATCAATTACCCGGTAGTAATTTTTGCAGGGTTTGGCATCTGTAAAATCAAGTAACAGTTTACATTCTTATTATCGAGAGTAGTAATAATTTATTAAGCCTGTTAGTATTAAATGAAATGGTAGTGAATCAATGCTTGCTACATGTATTTCCGGAAGTCGACAATAACTGCTGGACAGTGCTCACTCTGGGTTCAATTTTTCTTCCGCCAATTTTTCATTTTAATTTATTAGTCATATATTTTTTCCACCCAAAAAAAAGAAGGAATATCTATTCTATTATATTTTTTCAGTAATTTTTATTTACATATAATATACATATGATATTACAATTTACAAAATTCTTCACTGCTTTGCAGAAGCCCATTTTTAGAGCTTTTTCAACATCTGGGGTAACCACACAGTGTATTTGTTTTTAATGAATATTTTTCTTTATAACATAAATTGTGACCAAGCACTTACTGATATATCAAGGATTTGAACATTTTCATTCATCTTTAAGAGATCTACATTTTTCAAATGCACAAACATACATTATGTAAGGACTAAGAGCTGAATCTTTCTTTAGTGATGATGATTGAGGCTAGGCCTAATATCAAACGTTAATAATCTTGGTTCAAAGGAAGCAAATTGTCTCAAATTTTCACAATATTCCATTTACGTTATCTATTTTTTAACTATTATATAGTCAGTTCGGGAGTATTTTGGTGATGAAATACAAAAAAATAAAAAATAAAAATAAGTTTGAAATTCTTCTATCTTACGTTGACGAAGGCTGTTCAAGTTTTTGCTTACGGCCCATTATTATTAATGGCATGTGATTAGAAAATAACTGACTTTCGTTCGTTCGTTTCTGGCGTTTAATATCGACTTCCATATAAACTTTGACAACAAACCTGGCTTTATTTATTAACGATACGTGCAACAGGAGCAGGAAAAGGGTAAAACAGACGTCATAGTCCAATAATCTCACACAAATCGAACGAGTATTATTATTATTAATGGCATGTGATTAGAAAATAACTGACTTTTGTTCGTTCGTTTCGGGCGTTTAATATCGACTTCCATATAAACTTTGACAACAAACCTGGCTTTATTTATTAACGATACGTGCAACAGGAGTAAAACAGACATCATAGTCCAATAATCTCACACAAATCGAACGAGTATTATTCAAGGTGTCCGCCATTTTGAATATATAGAAACTGTCAAAAAAAGCCACCGGTTCGTATTTGGAGACAAACAATTAAATCGTTTGTCTCTTGATTAGTTTATTACCACTCTTACTGTATATACTAATCAACGCTAATCCGAGATTGATCAAGAGACAAAGGATTAGTACTTGACTGTTTGATAAATGACTCAGCCAAGCGTGATGGATTGTAACGTGTGTGCACGGCGTGGAAATTAAAACTTTGAGGCAAGAAATTTTTTTAGCCATGGTTAAAAAAGAATCGCCAAAAATTTCGCCAGATTGAATATTTTAATGCCAAAATTATATTTTTATCGCAATTGGCGGAAATGGCGATTGACAGCGTGAGCGCTGCTGCTGGACACTGACCCTATTCTATCACGTTTGTTAAACTGGATTAAGAACCTTGCACCATACATACTAATTAAAGTAGTTCTCACCTCTATAGATGTGCTCATATGATTGTATTTGTTATTTTAGATCATAATAGAATACATGCTACAGATGTAATACATGGTGTGTATTTCTTGACAACTCAACCGATTCCAGGTTTCATGCAATCCAATTCAACAGAAGGAATGTCTAGACATGGTTCATCTAGTGAATCAGGTAATACTGTTTATATGTATATCAGGATTTTCCGACGTGGTTTCCCCTTGTTAGTACTTCAGGACAGCTGGCCTGACAAGGACGGCTGTCTGGTCATTTGAATGAGGGGTAAAAGATCCCTCGGCAATAGGAATTTGATATACGATTAGGCCATATGGCCGCTGCCCGGGCAAATTTTTCCTCATAGCACACTGGTGTATGCCCATCTTGATTAGCCCAGTCAGTGCAGGACATTAAACTCTATTTCATTTCATTTCTTGTAATTATGTGTACCTCAAATCATATTAAAATCGCGTTTAGGAGGGGTTATCAGTCACTTTATTTAAGTTGATTATTTGTTTAAATATCATCAACCATCTTATTAAAATGTTGATAATGTTGATAACCCTTTTTCAACCTGTAAATTATACAACTACTCCTTTACTTCTTGTATGGTATTTCAGAAAATGAAACACATGAACGTTCGACTTTTGCCCATCGACCAAGTTTTGCAGCTGATGATAGTTATGGTATTATGGGTGGTAATTTTCCTGCTCTTGAATTGATGGCACTGTATACAGCAGCTGCCATGCATGATTATGATCATCCAGGTCGAACTAATGCCTTCCTGGTAGCTACTCACGCCACACAGGTAAATTCTAAACAATATACCACTTTATATATACAGTGAAGAATCTTGATGGTGTGCAGCAACTAGTGGCTTAACAAATACATCTGGATAACATGTCTACTATTCAGATAAACTTGAACTAACTGGTGCAGCAAAGATAGGTATAGTCTTGTACATCGCAACTGCAATTTTCAATTTCGGATGTAGCTTCCCTTTACCATCAGAAACATCGAATGCAACTATTCTATAAACTGTTTATTAAACGTAATTACTTGTCTTTATTTTCAGGCTATTTTATACAATGATAGATCAGTCCTAGAAAATCATCATGCAGCAGCTGCTTGGAGAGTGTTACTTACAAATCCTAAAAATAATTTCCTACGTGGTTTAGATAATGTAGAATTTAAACGCTTTAGATTTCTTGTAATAGAGGCCATAATAGCAACAGATTTAAAAAGACATTTTGAAATTCTGGCAGAATTCAATGCTAAGGTAAATATTAAGTTATTCTGTTGAATGCCATTGTAGTAAGAACATATTTAATATGGAAAGTTACCTGATTTTAGTTTTCTGACTTGAATGAAACTGAGAATTAGATTTATTAGGAAAGAAAAGTGAATGAGGCTGTTCAGTTATCCCAAAAGAATGAAACATTGGAATTCTTAGTTGTATACAATCAATGAGTGACAATTTTCAAGTTTTCATTTTTTTTAACACTTGATGAAATTTGGTGAGAAACATGAAAGAAGTTTGTAAAAAAAATCAAGGTTCGTGCAAGGTTAAGAGTTGAATCAGATATTCATTTCTAAATTCAGTTAATGTATATGATGTAAGAATATACTAAATTTTTACTTTTACATTGAATATGAATTTTATTTTTATTTGGTTGTTTTTAAAATGTGTTATAATGATATTGTACATAGGTAAATTGTGAAGAAGCCCCAGGTATAGACTGGACTCAGGAAACCGATAGAATGTTAGTCATGCAGATGGTAATAAAAATAGCTGATATAAATGGACCGGGAAAGGCCAGAGATCTTCATTTTGAGTGGACTCGGCGGATAGCTGAAGAATTCTATGAACAGGTACAAGTTTTAGAAACTGAATTTTGGATTATTGAAATTGATAATACAAAAGTACACAAAGGTTATTCAATAAATTATAGTGTAGGATATTTTTATTGATGTCTTCACCACATGATTTATAATTACTGAATGATAAACATGACTGAATGTTTAGGAATAAACTACAAAAGTGACCAAAATAAATGTTCAATTTTGTGTCCATATTTAATCCATTGGAAAAATATATCCAATGAATTGAAAAATTTGGTTACTTTTCCATACATGAACATAGTCTGAAAATTTTAAGTGTCAACTTGATATCCATCCTCACCTGTATGATTACATTAAGTCCATGTACCAGCAGGAGGGTATGGAGCTTCGATTTCTAATTGTTAAAAAAATAATTTTTTATTTAGGGTGATGAAGAAGCAGAAAGGGGGATGCCTATTTCACCATACATGGATAGAAAATGTCCCCAATTAGCCAAATTACAGGAAACATTTATAAATCATTTAGTAGCTCCATTATGTAATGCTATGGTAACAGGTGGTCTGTTACCTGGTACGTGGGTAGAAGAAGAGAGTGATGGCGAAAGTAAGTTATCATAATATCTCGTCCTCATTCTAGATACATTTACTATGCTAAAAAAAACCCAGCAAATTGATTGTCAGATGTAAAGATTTTGTGTATAAATACATTGGAGTGTTTCCAAGCCTTTGAACAGTGATAAAAAAAAAGGTATTTAAATCATATATACATGTAACAATGCGGTTATTGTCTTCAAAAACCTGCTGCTGAAGCCCCTTTTATAAAAGAGTAACTCTGTGTTGACTTTAGTTTAAACATTGTCTGTAATTATCTTTTATTGTAGTATCAGGGTTTTCGGATACAGAAAGAGGAGATCTAGATAATAAAGATACAGAAGATGAATGTGATTCAGAATCAGGTAATATTCTGGTATTTTATATTGTCAAAAAGAATATTAAGTATGTCTGTTCAGTCCTTAGAGAGCATAGTGATCTGAGAGGATGAACCCTGTTGATATTTCTAGTACTTACTGTTACACAGATATTATGTGTCGCCAACAAGAACAAGAAGAGGAGTAGTGCTTAATGAACCGTTCCTGTTCCAAAAATAGTTATGGCAGTTTCTTGTCAAGTTTTGGATAATAAATGAATGTGTTGTTTTTAAAATGTTTATATTATTCTGGTTGTTTATATTGTTACAGGGACAGTGGTTGTGAAAACGCCTAAAGTAACAAGAAAAGTCAACTGTTTATTGACTAAAAACATGAAAGATAATTATGAATTATGGATTCAACGAATAAAAGATGAAGAGCAGCATAAATCTAGTGAAAATGAATCTGCTCAGTCAATATTAAAGGTAGGCCTACGAAAGTCTTGTTTTATTAATATTGTATATTACTATCAACAAATAAGTTCAGGTTTAATAACTTTCATTTCATTTCAGCATGTCAATATTTACGTAAAGTGATTCAGTCATTTATATAGAAAAAAGAAATATTTTTTAACAATTAGGCCCACTTTCAATTTACGCATTTCCACCTGCGAAAAAGACTATCAAATGTGATTCAGTCATTTATATAGAAAAAAGGAATATTTTTTAACAATTAGGTCCGTGTAAGTGTGGCGAGATAGGCAAGTTTTTTGAAGTGTAAACTCAGATGTTCATGATCTGATGATGGCTACAAACTGTATTTTGAACCATGAGTTTAATTGTTGCATCGTACAAACAAACATGGGTTCTCTTCCACCATGTCAATCAATCGCTGCTATTGTTGCTGCTAATTGAGCTTAGAAATGGAAAGATTTTTAAGATTTGGTGTTATAAAAAGACAGTGACTAGACATAAACAATTACCCGCTCCATGCTGTAAAGAGAAATGCTCATTTATGGCATCATTTAAGTGAGTTTTGTGTACACATGGAAATATCAAAAAATCGCACACGGAAATGTGTACATAAAAAGCGGGCCATAGACCATGTATTGTCGAAATACATCAAACTAGTGGACTTGTTGGACTTTTCAGTACTATCCTTTGACCATTCCATATATTATTATCAAATAAATAAAAAGCCTTTCACATAATTTCTGGGTCACTTTGAAATAAAATTTAGTATGTTATACAATGTCGTATTAACTCTTGCTATGTTAAAATGTGTTCTTTTATAACAGAATGCCTTATATTTATGTAATTCTATATGACTATAGGCTACATACACTGGATATATTTAAAGCAGCTAGAATGTTCAATTTATGTTTGAATTGTTAGAAAATAAAATCTATAACACTTTTGATTATTCTGAGAACTAATCCAAAGCAATATTTGCAGCTTATGGAACGAGGATTTCACACCAAACGGGTAATGATAATTCCATGTGTCTTCTCTTTTCAGTTTTCTTTCTTAGTGCCGTACTTTTTACTTTCATCTGTAGGCTTTAGATGCACTGTCTACACGTACACTAGTATAGTCGTATAGTTCTTTTGTTAAAGTCATCCTAGTACATCTATCGCTCTGTCTCACTCTTTTTATTTTTTGACAAGAAAGCAGGTATGGGCCGTCAGAAATAAAGCCTGAAGAATTTGATGCTTTATGCTGGACACTTTCTGCTTTTTATATGCTCACTAGACAGCTATTTGGTTATTGCTTTTTTTTGCAGGTTATACATTTTAATAGGCCTATTACACGGTACTAGTCTCCATCATTTAGTTATATTCTTGTCACATGATTTCCAGTCTTACAAAACCGAATCATTGACAATCGGTAGGCTAGGCTAATATCCCTCTTTCAATCAACGTCACATTTTACTAGTCACAGCTACACTTCAAATCATGAAGTCAGCATTGATATTTGGAATTGTACAGTACACCATTACACTCAATATGCTTATACCTTATACCGTAGCTTAATTGACCTCCGACACAGGAGAGTTGTTCAAAGGAGATAAAGAACTTGTTCATAATGCCTATTGATTCACTCGTCTTTCAATATATTTATGTTTTAATAATACATGTACATTTTTTCTCTCTACATCATATAGGTCTATGTATTTATTGTTATTTTTTGTAATTTTTTTTCTACACAGCTTGATAATGAACTTGAAGATAATGTGTTCATAGGATTGTAAGCTGATTACAATTTTTGTTAACTATGTAAGATTTAATCAACAAGTGTATGACCTGCCTCAGCTTTTTGTCTTGCTTAAAATAGAGCTTTCTTGAAAACAAAAGAAAAAACAATGAGATACATATATTTAAAATAGATCTTAGATTCCAGCATTAACAATGTTTGTTAACTGCCTGTTTATGATTATATGTCAACTGTATGCTCTAATGTCCGATCAATTTAATACCATTTCTCTTTAATTAAACTCATTTATAAAGGCTCTTTTAACTACTTGTAATGACTTTTATCATTGATATCAATTTTCAAGTCTCTAATTTCAATTTCTCTAAAAAATAACCAACAATTTATGTGTAATTTGATATTTCAAATAACTGTATGCTACAAAATGTTGCAATGGGTCCTCATAGCCATGTAAACAGCAGTTGCCCCCCTTTAGATATCAATTTAATACTGTAAAAAAAAGCTTTTATTTAAAATTTATTCAGTAGATAACTTAATAATAATTCCATGCTCTGTCTGTCATGTTTGTCCGTCTGTCCATTTGTCTGTCACACTTTTTGGACACAGTAATTGTGCTATTAATTAAACTTGAATATTCAAACTAGTATTTGTAAGTGTTTATTAGGTGAGTACGATGATGAGCATTAAAAAACAGAGATAAGAAATTTGATTGGTCGATGCTTTGGTACACAATAATTTTGAATTTAATTGAGTGAGAGTGGTTAGTGGTGAAACTTAGTATAGTTTTATTATATCAGTATGTTGACTAAGTTTATAATGCTGTAGCGATAAGCTATTTGATTGGTCAAGACTTTGGAATACAATCGCCTTTTTCTACAGCATAGTGTTCAAATTCTTTAAAGGAAATTTGAGCGTACTTGTTTTAACAATGAATATAAGTGATTAAGTTACTAGTGTGTAAATAGTGTATAGTGATCAAGTTGGAACCGGTGCAATATATTATTCTAATTTAGTAGAATGTTCAAGCTAGGTTTAAGTCATGACTAAGTTTAATTATCAGTATTTTTTGTTTTATGGCTAAGTTTCATTGCTCGATGCTTTACAAAGCAATAAATGTACACGTAATTAGTTTGTGTCATTTATGGAGCGAGTAACATGAGCCTCACTGTTGGTTTGTTATTTCTATAACAGCACGATCAAAAAAGTTTGTTTAAAAGTACAAATTGCTAAAGATTTGACATGAAATTTTTCAAAAGATTTGACTAATGTTGAATAATATTTAAATGTTGTATATATGCAATCTTAGAAAATGATCCATAAATTGGTATTAAACAGGGAATCATGGATTGAGGGGTTGTGTTCCCAAAGGACACGCACATGGCTTCTTTAAAATGTCACTGTAATGTTCAACATAAAATGTTTTTCTAGCCGAAGATTTTATTTATAACAAAATATTTTCAATGTTGGCTAGTAACATAAAGTTTGTTTAATCTCTTTGTTTTCTTGCTGTATTAAAATGAGAAGGCTCTATCACAGGTTGTGTTCATTTGTGCTGGTCACAATCTCCTGTGGCTTCCCTAAAGGTCTGTTAATTATTGAAAGGTATCTACATAAGTACTTTGAAACCTATTGAACTTTATCTATTTCTGATACTGGTAATTGCTTATAGACCCAGTTCTCAGCAGGCCATATTTACAAACTGATCAGTTTAAACATGCATTATTTACATCAGTAAATGAAAGATGCTGTGTATTACAGTGTGCACATTGGTCTGCTGCCTTAACAAGTCTGGGTAATAAGCTAATCTATGGCATTTTTATATAATCAAGATGGTCAAGACTAATCACCATGCCAACAGTATCAGGAAGAGATCATTTATATTCCAAAGACAATGAGCTATCAATACTATGGTAGTAGCCTATTATTATAGAACTGAAGAAAAGTCATGATATGAATTGGGGCAACTGATTAATTGGTGTTTTAAATTCCAAGGGTTTCTTAGAATATGTAAAGCTATATGCTTGAAGTGAAGATGCAATATTTGTCAAATTATTTTACACAAACATGTGACCATGACAAATTTTTCTTCCCTGGGACAAATTTTCATATAGGCAACAAATTAAGTTTCATGTGATTATCCATGGTTTTATTTTTACCACACTTGATATTAAGATAGTCCAGGTCTGTGGTCAAATAAACTTATTTTCCCTAACAGTATGTAAAATAACTTTGATTTCTCTCAGTTTTTAAAATAAATTCATTTTTGCATCATTTTACAGAAATTGGATATAAGCATCATACACCCATAATGTGGTATGAAAATTTATTAACATCCCCAAATATGAATTGAGTTAAGATTCATTTAAACTGACTTGAGGTCTTTAATGATGTAAAATTTTATCCATAAAAACAACATCGCATACACATACATTGACAGGCAATTAACAGGCAATGTATATTAGTGAATTTGCATAATATAACCTTTTCACATTTGGCATTATTTGGAAGCCTTATTCATGGATATTTTCTCTAAAAATAATTATAACCTCCAATTTTCTGAAATTTTATTGGTCTTGTATCTCATTATTTTAGAAGAAGTAAACAAAATTTATTGGTAATTATATTAGATATAAATAAAGAAGTGTATACGTAGGATTAATTAGTTTAGATTGGTGTGTTATTATAGCTTTAACTGATGAATTTTGTAGTTCAGTTAGTTAAACATATAGTTGGGTTGAATAGGTACAGTTTATAGATGTTCACTTTGGCATGTTTTAGACTTTTCTCAAAATGTCCTCTATAAGAAAAAACATATTTTTCATACAGCTAAATTATCAAAGGCAAGAATGAAACTTGATGCAGATTTCAGAATATAATGTCAGTTTACATGTAAATGGGTAGCTTCCGTAATTTTATAAACATTTGTTGCTTTGGTTTGTAATAATCTGTCCCTACATATAGTTACACCCCAAGTTACCATATGTCTGTTCTTATTGAACTCTATAAACTACGTAAATTAAAATGACAGTATCATATTTTATGAAAGGAAGTCATCAAGGCAATATTTCTATTAGGTCATATTCTGTTCTGCTCAATTCAATCCTTTCGTTTCAAATAGAAAAAGGGGAAATATGAGCTCCTAAATTTATTTCGTTTTCTAGATATTACCATTTTGTTAAAAGTAAACAAACAGTTAGAGTGCACAGTTATTTGGTAATTGTCCCCCTCCCCATTATTTTAACAGAATTATAGATAAATGTTATCTTTTGATTCTTTGTAAATTTAACTATTAGCCTTTTTCATAATGATATCGTAGGAAAGTCAATCTTTCGATATCCAGTTAAATACCTAACAAAAAGGAAATAACCCTATGAAGGGGCGGATCCAGGAATTTTTGAAGGAGGGATTTGCCAGGTTTCTGTTACGGAAATCTGCCAGCATCTTTTCTAAATTACACAGGAATACATACAAATTGAGCTTTTAAAACAGAGAAATCATTCTTATACCGATGTAGGATCACTTTGTGATGTAATTTCATTGATGCAAGGCATTTTTTTTTTTTATGTAACTGAGCAGGGTGGGGTTTGACCCCCTCTGGATCCGCCCCTGCTATTTAGAAATTCATGTGTTGATAACATCTGTGAGAAAATGATCCTCTTCACAACAAGAAAATAAACTGATTTATTTAAGTAGATAGCAAGCAATATTCTTGTATTATCATAGCAATAGGCAAGAGATATTGAAGCAATACTTCCATTGTTAAAATTACAGAAAAGCAATAACAAATCCTGTAACCCACCCCACCTCTATAAATATAATACTATAATTCTCATTTGATTCAACCCAATCTGGTTTGCATTAATTTCATGAGGTATAGATTTATTGTCAAGTATGCAGGTATTTATTATAGACAGCTTGGTTTCCAAAGTATGAAAATTTCAGCAGACATGGACTAAGACTAGTAATTATTTCCCCTCATTTCATGATGGACGAATGTAGTGCGATTTATAAATAGACAATTTTTCCCTTATTTTTTTTCTCCCCTCTTCCTGCATTTTTGGGTTGACTTTTTGGTCTAGAATTGGAGAAAAGGCATCAAATTTTCAATTTCATAGCAGTTTTGGGTAATACTGAGGATATTACAGCGGAGGGATAGGGGGTGTAAAATGTCTTTCTGCGGAGCAATCATTGTGTCAGAAGTGAGATTTTCACCCCAATCAACTTAAAATCCCCGTAGCAAAAAATCTAAACGGTCAACCCCCTACAAACTTATGATGAGGAGATTGCCAAATGTGGTCCCCATTGTGCCTAAAAAGATTGGAAGCAACGGAATGTTGAGAAAAAAACTACAGCCTGTGATGTTACAGGCATTTAACATTGAAGTCAATGGGCAAATAATTACTAGTCTGAGTCCACATGTGGCAATTATTAAGAGAGTTATTTCCCTTGAGGACATTTCTGAAAGTTTATAGTAGGTTTACGTTTCTAAAAATAAAGACACATATGGTACATGAAGTGAAAAGGTCTTGTTTGTTATGATGTGTATTGATATACATGTTTACACTTAATCAATAGTCTGCCTTATGTATTTATTATTCTATTGACAAAAATATAAATATCGCACAGTGCAACTCCAAAATTGATTGTCTATTTTTGTTTTAGGTTACAATAATGTTTAAACTACCATACATAATGAAAATTACGGATTAAAAGAAGAAAAAATTCGATTGATTCAAGTTAAAAATAAATAAAGATGAAATAGTCCTTTAATGATTTTTTTTTTACATTGCATGCATTTTTTTTATGAACAGAAATGCATGCCGTTAAACAGTAGCTAGAAACTGAATAGCATTTGGTGAGAAAAAAATTTTCATTTTTTTGCCTGCTCATCATTTGTCTTTGTTCTTTGGAATTGAGAAAGATTGTAAAATGGTGAGGGAAGTTGTATTTTTTATTTTAAACTAAGCTTCTTAAACACTGTCCATAGTGGGAGTTGATTTCGTTCATCAGGGCCATGTCTAAGGAAGTTTGACTTCTAATAAATGTGCAGTATCCAATATCTCATTCTCTTGTGTTCATGGTCTGTGATTTGACCATATTCTTGTTTCTATAGTTTGCAATATAAATGCTATCTAGACAGGGGAAAAAACAAACTTAGACCTGGCCCTTCTTCAGATATAGTGGCTATTACTTTAGACTGAGTTAAAATCAAGGTAGCTTGATGATGGTGTCATGGAATTTAAATCATTCTTACAGTATATATTACTAATGAAGGCCTTACAATGGGGGATGGTACCTTAGTACAAATGTAAATCATTAGGCTTCTAATATATAACAAGCATATTAAAACATGTTACTTTTGTGTTCGTTCATATGATTATAAAAACTTGATACAATATCAACCATTAAATTCCTTCTTCTATATTATTGTTATTGTCCAAAATTGAAATCAAATACTGTCTATTTCTTAGGTTATAGTTGTGAATATAGATAAATGTACTTATGTGTATATTTCACAGTACATCATATAGTATCTAGGTCTGTAGTCTATTCACAATAAACTAGTAGACGTATTATGTGTTTCACTTTGCTATCGGTGTTTTATTATATGGTGGCGATTTCGTTGGTTAACAGGAAGCTGCAATAATATCACATCAATAAAATTAAACATTCATAATATTACTCATGATGTGTAATTGGTTGCTTTGGACTTATATTTTGTATGGCTCGGAACAACCTTTCAAGCCAGTTCAACAGGTCGTTATTAATTTAAGAATATTGTTTGAGAAAAAAATAAAGATGGTATATACCCACTACATAGACCATATAATAATGGATGACCATGCTTGAACATTTATTTCATTACCGAATTTCATTTGAAAAAAAAATGGTCTAAAATAGATTGAAAATATACAATACTGGTACATATATGAATTGTAGGACAAGCATGTACAATCTTTTACTTTCATATTTCAAGGATTTTGTTTCTTATTACACACATTTTAATTTTTCTGTCTCTCTCAAATGTTATACGATGAAATACAATGACTAATAATGTCATAAAGGAAGCATAAAATTGTTTATGTGTATTTTGGTATTTAACTATAAATTGAAGAATAATTATCTACTATTTCTAAGTTTTTATCTCTTTTGAATGTTAGAATGTATGCATGAATTTTTCTAATAGTTTATGTCTTGTAGGGACTGTTTTTGTTTCTTATTAAATAATATGCATATTTTATATACCGGTAGTAAGATTTTGAATGTTATTGAATTTAATATGATTCTATGTTGTTCAGTATAGAAATGAAAAGGAAGAACCTATAGGTCAACAGTCAAATTATTCACTTTAAAAACTCCACAGGGTGACCCTAAAATGTCATGTGTTTAAAAGTGTTTAATCACATGCTGGTGTAATGGAGGTACCGTCCCATATACATTATGTAGAAATGCTTCGTATCAGGAAATGAATATAACACTGTAAAACATTAAAATATTTGCTCTGTATGTTATTGTGAAAAACTATCTATCACAAGATAAATGTCTAATTGCAATAATTCCATTTGGATTGAATGAAATTGAATTGACCACTGGTCATTTATAAAGTGGAAATATTATGCTACTAATAATTTTATGATTTATTCATACTGTAGATATTATAAGTCAATATCCTTCAGACTGACCTGTGGTGACACTGTCAACTATTGTTTTAAATCCCATCAGGGATGCATTTTTTTGATGATGGCTTTAATCTACCAAAGGTCATATGCAAAACTTGAAAAAGGTCATATCAAAAACTGTGCTATAAGGATCTACTTATGAAAACACAAAATCTTTCCCTTTTTTCATGCTTCAAGAGTAAAACTTGCAATAGACATACATGTGTATGTCCAACCACAAGATTTCAGTATAATTTCATTACAGACATTAAAAATAACAAATAGTATAGTTAATAATTTTGATATTCAAAATTTATTAATTTATGTATTACAGAAGTCGTAATGGTATGTAGATAGCAAATGTGGATAAACAAAGAATATCTGAGGTTGATAATTGTTCATTTTCATTCCAGGATGTTGTCTCTGATAAATCTGAGATGGAACCAATTAAAGAAGAGTCTGAGTCTCCGCCGCCATCAGCTAAGGTTGTATCCGCCAAATCATCATCGTCATCGGAAACAACAAGTGATGCTGGGCAATCGTCAGATAAACCTTGTCATAGAAGAGATGAACCCTGAGAACCTCATGCTGTTTACATTACTACCACTGATAGGTGATTGTGTCAGTCAGATCTCCCCCATAATCTTCAATCTAATCTAATAAACTATGTTTTTTCCTTGTCATTGGAAATATGTGTTCAGAATTTGCTGTGTGTTTATTCTCCTTTTTTTCCCATTGTTATATTGTTGCCACAGCCAAGTGTTTTGCTTTAGTTTTACGTAAGTTTGTTAAATGTAAGAAATTTTGATTTTTTTATGCGTGTATGTCCACTTTGAAGTCATTATATTCAAGTCATTAATTGTTGTTAAGTATTTTCATCTTGTGTTTGTTCATATTTATTTTTGCGGTAGAAAAAAAGTTGAGCAATACATTAAAATTGAATATGATAAAATATTAAAAGGAATAACAGTGTTAGCTTTTTAAACAATGATATACCTCAAAACTTAACTGATATCATGGGAAGTCTTGATCTGACATTGACCTTGCTCAAACCATCTGGTAAATGTATTAAAAGAAAGAGAAAGAGATTGTGTATAAAGTCAATTGTATAAATTTCCTCTTGAATTTGGAGAAATCTGTACATGAATAAAAGTTTATTTAGTGAAACCCTACCTTTAAGTTTTCATAATAGCCTAATGTATATGTACATAAATTACAGTGTAATTAGTCTTGACCGTTTGACCTATTATTATCTCTATTATAAATATATTGTATAGATATAATGGTTTTTAGTCACAAATTTGACTGGGAGAATATTATTTTATTGTGTACAGTGACTGAAGACATTTGTTATGTGGACATTTTATCTTAATTAATATAAGTTATAATGAATGGATTAGGTCTCATTTTAATGCCATCACAAGTATTTTACCTGAATATGTACAGAAACGTTTAATTTATATTTCCTATATGTACATTGATTATATAATATGTAGTACCACATAGATCTATATATTGAAATTAGTGGTGGCTATAATACAATTATAACCTATATTAGATATATATATTTCCTTACACTGTGTGTATTATAAACTAAAACTCCTCGTCATGTTGTCATTATCATCATATAAATAAACTCCTCCCCACAAATTTCTATATTTTAATTGTTCAACTGATGATGTAAGGGTCAAGCTGCTCCTAATACAGCGTTTGTCATAATTTCCCTGGACATAAATGGCTATATTATTATTATATAATAGTTTTGAAGATTTGAAACTCAATAACTATTATTAATATTAACCTGATAAATCTGTTATTGCATAAATATAAAACTCAGTTTATTTTAAATGTGTAGTGGAAGGAAAGGTACATGTATTTAAGAAATGGGGCATTTTTCTATGTGGATGTTACAGAGTTACTTCCCTTGACACACACTATTCATTAACATTTGCCTGGATGTTCAAGAGAAGATTCTCTTGTTAAACAATTGTATTAGGATTTAAAGAATGTGCGGATGTGATTTTTGATAGACTGTAAGAATGGAATTGATTTCTATTTTGAGATTGAAAGTATTTAAAAGAATAGTAGAATTTTCAAAAAAGTTATTTCCCCTGATATGTTAATTTTGAGAGTCAGAGGAGCCTTGCTGGGCATTAGCATATAATAACAATTTTAAAGCTAAATGTTATTCGGTTAAAGAACCTCAATGTAAGATGTTTGGAATTTCAAAACAGTCTATAAGTGAAAACATGGTACTGTATTTTGAAGCAAATACAAATAACTTATTTAAGAATGAATAGTTTTCTAGTAAGGCTAATTGTACATTAAAACACTACCACTATTATTACTTATACCAGTATTGACTTGTATGTTATATATATATTATATATACTATTATTATAATTAAACGTCACTTCAGATATTGTACATAGTGCTATATTCTACCAAATACTCTATGATAATACTGTATAATGAGGGAATATGTCTATTTTACCACATACTATTTATTAAAAGTTAAATATTGTTTCTTGTTATTTTAAATGTTTATATAAAATCTACTGCCGGAATGTACCACATGATAAAGAAGGAAATGTAATATATGCTGGCACCAGAAAATATAGAATTGTCACAATTTTACAATCTTTTACAGAACTATTTCTATTTTTCTCTTTATTGCTATAGTTCATTAACATCCGACAGTAGATTTCTAATTTAAGAATATCATGTAACCTAGATTTGAAAGCAAAAAATAGATCACAGGTGTTTTAAAGGTCAATGAATTTGTTAATTTATTGATAATATATGTACTAATATTTGTGCGGAAAGGACTTTTATTGTTCACAGGGTTTTAAACCTAACCAACACTGACCTCATTTTTTTTTTATTAATTCCTTAAACTAAAAACTCTTATTCTCTGACCTTTTCAAAATATATTTATGTTTGGTTTAAATCTTCATTATTACTAGAATGCTGAACTGTTGAAAAATGAAGGATTAAAAAAAAAGCTTTGAAAAGTGCTTGATATAATATTAAGATCTTTCTATACAAGTTTTGACATTTGCACTTGGACAGAAAAATTCTTGCACTTCGATCTTTAAAATAATATAATAAATTTCCACAGCATGTCAATCACAGCTGCTACTTAACAATCACCTAGAGGAAGATTAATATGCTAGTGTACTTTCTCTATTCCCTGAAATGAGAAGTGGTAAAACAAAGATGCTGAATATTCTAACAGACACAACAGGCCAGATCATTGGTATATTTCAGTAGTCACAATTATTATTATGAAAAATTTGTGAACATCAGTCCAATAATGGTTAAGTTCTGTTGATGAATGAAAAATTTATCACTATTCTGCAGACTCTGCTGATGATATTAAATGGGATATGGTCATGGTGAACCTATTTTAATACTATTCAATCCAAACTTGGAGATCATCTACCATTGATATTTTGGTCTGATTTTCTGAAAACTTCAAATGACACACAGAGACTTGATGTACATTTGATTGTGTATTGTCTTTATTCTGGCATTTTGAGGGTTAAGCATAATTTATATTTAGAGATAGGGTAATTTACTGTGTATAATATTATTTTGTTATTTGTAATGATTCAGATCTTTTTACTTTAATACTCGATAAAATCAAAGCTTCTTTACTTTAGATTACATGATAGTTTTAAATTAACTTTATTAAAGCCACTCATTGAGGCTAGTTATAAATACTACAGAATTTTATTATTATATGTTTGTTTATGTATTGTTAATATTTCACTTTCATGTATTGTTTATTTTTTCCTATAAAAAGAATCTCTTTAGTTTTAAGCCTTGATTGGCTTCTGACCCTTCTTGTAACTTTGCTTTAAACATGCGCTGAATAATTAGAAAATATGCTGTGTAGTCAAGGCCTTTTGTAGAATGCTACCCCGTCTGCACTTTGGTTTAAGTGGAACTGAATAATGGCTTAAAACAGAAATCCCATAATTTACAGAACTTTATTTAAATATTATATAGATGAGTTAATAATGCATTGAATCTCAACCACTGCTGATCTGTGATTTATAAATAGGTGACACTTTTAAACAAAATATTAATTGGTGCTAATTTAATAGAAGTTCAGGTGATGTTTCTTAGTACAAATTATTCTCCATGTCAGTAAGTAAGTAAATAAGCTGACACACTCCTTATGAATAACCACAAATTAGTACAAATTATTCTCCCAAGTAAATAAACTGACACACCCATTATGAATGACCACAAATTAACAATAATAATAGCACCCTTGTTTAATGGTAATCGAGTTTCACTTAAAAGTATTAATAATCATGATTGATATATGTACATTATTACTTACTCCCATTGTCTTCTAATGCCAGTGTGCGTTACCATTACTCTTCTTTCAGGAAGACGCCCAGCCAGCTATGAGTTCGTGAAGTAATGTTTTATGATTGAAAAAAAATTGTTGATTTAAAAAAAAAGAAATAGTATGATTATGATTTTTAATGATTGATTAGACAAAGAACAAATTTCGAGAATTTTTATAGAATCACTTGCAACAATATTAGCATAAAAATTGAACTCAATACTTTCGGAACTTTTCATTTAATTCTAGTTTTCTTAATTCTTCATTTCTAACATGTTCGAGAATATTGGTGCTGTTTATTGTAGGACTGATTATTTCCTACAATTTATTATGACATATTATGGTTATATTATGACATATTATGGTCATGATCCTGAGAATCAGAATAGGTGTACTAGAGTCATGTTAAATGTTACAGGGTAATGTTATAGTTAGAATCCAATATTACATCAAACAAAACAAATTTCTTATAATAATACTACAGATCTCATAAAGGGAAAGCAATCCTCAGATATAGAAGGATTATCCCAAAATGCATAATTTTCTGCTTTTGTGTTTTACATCATTTGAAAATAGAAATAACATTTTATGGTAGAATTTTTTGGACTTGCTAACTAACAGTACCTGTTAATGCTCTTTCTCAATTGCTCAAATTCAATCTTGTATCTACCATTTTGTTTCTGAGCACCATGTTTTATTTCAGCTCTTTATAACCAATAGCATAATATATCACTGGCTATGAGCTAATAGGAAGTTTTAATCTGAAAGCGGGATAAAATATGTGCTATTAGTTGAAAAGATGGTTGAAGAAGCATATATGTTTTAAATGTTTCATATATATAAAAGACATGTATTTGATGTTTAAAAGTAACATTGTTCATGTTTTATTTATTAGTTTTCGAGCTATACTTATATTCCTCTGATGTAATAAAAATGTACAGTAAAGTTGATTGGTCTCCATTTTTATATACCTACAAATTAAATATGGTTGTATATTGTTGTCACCCTATCCATTCATTTCTGCCATCCACAATTCATCGGTGAAGTGTCAAAAGGGTCTATCTTGGGAAATATTCATCCTTATCGTTTTCATATTTGAGTGAAATCTGTGATTTCTGCACTTTCTATTACACTTAATAACCTCTACATCGAGAAAAAATTTTTTTTTGGCATGTCCTAAATCAGCCACCCTAGTTTCCGATCTTTTTATTATTTGAGTTGCCTCTCCTCCTCATAGACTTTTGATACACTTTTTGCCAAGTCGAAAATGGCATATGTACCTTAAAATGGGCAAGAGAAGCCAAGGGGGTAACCTACTTTGACATATGTATCAAAAATAAGCATATTTTGGGATACAGTTTCATGGTTTGTTATTTTATACCCAACTAGCTATAATGTAGATTACAACCAGTAAACTGGAACCAGATGAAGATGAATATTATCGACACCACTACACGATAAAGATGTTTTTAAAACATAACTGGCCTTGTTTATCCACTGGGGGTCACGGTAGCTACGCGTAAGACGCCTGTTCGCTATAGTCCGGGAGCTAGGTGGGTTTTATTCAACATGAAAGGTGCGGAAGGTTTGGAATGCTAGTGGTGTATGGCTTGGTTAGGAGACCCCAGAAACCCAATTCTTAAGTTGCACCAGTGGTGGGTGTGGTAGGAGGGGTCACCCATAGTACCCGAGCAGATGGAGATCAAGAAGCCCTGATATCAGTCACCACCCAGGTGTATGGTGCTAAGGTACAAGCAATCTCCTCGCCCAACAGTACATCGTGTTTGGGAAGACATAATGTGTCTAAAACAAGAGAAAATAAAGGGCGTCGATAATACCATGATTCCTCCCTACGAATAAGTAGTGTCACTACAAATCAAAAGGGTCATTTTTTGGACACAAAGATGGAGGGGAGCTAACAAATCCGGAATTAACCAGTACCCATTGCAAGAAGATGGTTTGGAGTTGAGGGAAGGACAGTATAAAATCATATGGGTTTAATGGTCGGTCCTGAACTCCAGGAGTCATTGGTTGGAAAGGACATTTGATGAATCTGATCTGGATACCCATGAGCATACCTTCGACTTTGCTTCCTCTGACGAAGATATTTGCCTCTCCTAAGTTAGTTTTTGGTTGATCAAGAGGAAACTTAGCATTCCGGCCATATTTCACTGCTTGTCATTGAATTTTTGGGGGCATTGGAAACAGCTAATGTTCTTAAGTTTATTTACCACCAAAATATTCATTCTTAAGTTAGTGGTTGTGAATCCTATGATCACTCCCTACATTTTACACCTTGTTCCAATGTCGCGATTTTCATGTTAGATAAATTTCTAATAAGGGATCATTTAGTGCACACGAGCATTATCCCCTTCTTAAGTACATTGGCCATCAGAAATTTCTTTCTTAAGTTGATGATAATGATTTCTGATACCTTTCCGTGCAATTTAGGCTTGGTTTCACACTCTCACTTTTCCTGTTGATTAAAATTTTAATTACCGATGGGGGTCAAGTGATATTTTCGTTATTTTTGAGATTATGTGATACTTACAGCTATAACTTCATTAATTTAATACGTCCATGCAGTTTTGTGTTAAATACCTGAAATAGATCACGAGATAACGAAAACATAGTTCAGAGTAAAATCGAAAAATTGCAAATTGGTGACCTTTGACCACTTCTTAAGTGACCTTTCCACCAAAAATTCCATTCTTAAGTTATATTTCCTGGTTCAGGGCACAATCCTCTATTTAATGCCACTGAAGTGGGTTCCGCACCTTCCATGTTGAATAAACCGATTTTGGGGGGTACTATGGGTGGCTCCTCCTACCACACCCACCACTTGTGCAACTTAAGAATTGGGTTTTTGGGGTCTCGTAACCCAGTCATACACCACTAGCATCCCAAACTTTCCGCATCTTTCATGTTGAATAAAACCCACCTAGCCTGGCGGTCGGGTGTTCGTTCGATCCGTGCATTGACCGAGAAAGTTCAACCAGACTTTCCGCGTGATTCACCTTATCAGTAATGCAGGACGGAGGGCCTAACAAGGACAGCTGTCTAGTCGTTCGGATGGGACAGAAACCGAGGTCCCGTGTACCCATCGGCGTGCACGTAAAATATCCCTCGACAGTTGGAATTCAATGTAAGAGTAGTGCCGCTGCCCGGGCAAAATTTCCCTCATAAGCTCACTGCATGTATGGCGTATGTCCGTCTTGATTACCCCAGTTCGGAGCAGAACAGTGGGACGTTAAACTCTATTTCATTTCATTTTGTTTATCCACTACTTGGCAAAAATTAAAATAGCATTATACAAGATCAAAATCTGCTTATTACAGGTCTTTCTTTAGGCCTGAAATGTTATCTAATTAATCAATTAGACATTAATTAACATATCCAGACCATAATAAACTCTTGATGTCAAGGCTAGCCTTCGATGTTGGCGGATTAAATTCATATATGCCGCTTAATGGCCGTTGATAATTAAATCAATCAAGTGGATAATCGAGACTATGCTGTTTACATTAATTATTTGAGTAATGATGACCGAGGCTATGTGAATATTTCAAACGCTTTTTTCTCGGCTTATAGTGAATCAATTTGACTGAAATTTTCAGCAAATTACCCTTACACTATCTTTTAACTATTATAGTGAGAAATGCCATCTCTTTATCTTATCTTAACTTTATTGACTAAGTGTGAGGATGAGTTCAGAAACAGAAGAAAGTGTATTCTTCCAAATACAAAAATATTTTAAAAACGTCTATCAGAGCTTTGTTTCCCCATAATTGAATTTACAGTAGGTGCACTGACGTTTGACATTATCTTGTACTGACTAAAATCCCGTTAACTGCTGCTATAAACTTTGAAGACACGATAATAAATGAGCAAAAGCTTTTCAATTTCCAAGACAACTTCAATGCCGGGTAGTGTTACACATTCCACATAATTCATTGGCCTAGATTTAAAAACAAAAATGTTTTAAGATACATTTTTTCACTAGTCTTTCACGTGTGTATGGTGGCCCATAGTTATCATAGAGAATGTGTAAAGAAAAGTCCCCCCCCCCCACCAAAAAAAAAAAAATAAAAACTGTAAAAAATATATAAAAATATGAATACTAGCCAAAAATAAAATATAAACTAAATTGAATAAAATAAAATAAAATAACATAAAATAGAAAACTAAATTATTTTAAATGAAAATCGTTTTTGATAAAAAAAAAAAAAAAGTAAATTAAAATAAATGTAAATCAAAAAATGTCGCACAGACATCTAAATATTAGGGATCCACGGCCACGGTGGCTAGACAGGTCAGATGTTGGGTCGCTAACCTAGAGGTTGCGTGTTCAATCACTTCCCTGGCCGAGAAAGTTCATCGGGATTGGACACAATGCCGAATTAAACATGGTGGGGGCCCTGGGGCCTGGAAAATGTGGGGGGCCCTGATCACTGACCCCCGCATAGGGGGTCTGGGGGTTTTCTCCCCCCCCCTCCGAAATTTTCAGAAATTGGAGGCCAGAAACGTGATTTCCTGGCATTTCCGGCACTTGTGTTGGAGCCATTTAGAAGTACCTACCCAGAAAAAAATAAAATTCTGCCACCAAATTAGCGCATTCTGGCGTTATTTCAGTGGACCAATCCATGCGAGTGCTATGAAATGATGACATTCTAGAGGAGGAGACTGTAAGTGGGCAGAGCGACATCAAACCTAATTTTGAAGTCGCTCAGTGATAAATAACGGGGCTACTTGATTTGGAATCGTATTATACCCCTACGATGATTTGATGAATGGAGGCCGTAACATTACGAGCAAGCCGGACTCGATGTTTGACAAACAAAATGGTAATACGAGATTTAATCAAGAAATATGAATATTTCGTGTGATCATGGTGTGCATCTCATCAAATTCAGCTTATACCCACAACAAATAGCAACAACAACAACAACTACAGCTTATAATATACAATCGTACGTCAATCTGAAGCAAAATTCGCGCTACTCGAAATGATGGGAACGTGTAATGTGTTCTTGTTATACGATAATTCGAGTTAGACGATGGTCGGTCCGATAGAAGATCTCACGACAATAAAAAAACATGTGTTACACCCATCACCAGATTACACCGAATTCTCGGATGTCGATCGCAACACAACATGGATTGAGGGGGCTCAAGGGACTTCCGATGGAGGGCCCTCGAAGCATCGGAGGGGCCCCGTCACTAGGTCACCGGCCGTTGGAATCCTCGGTCCGACTATGCTCGAGGCGCGCAATTGAGATTTTTGTGGGGGGCCCCCTAATGTGGTGGGCCCTGGGGCCTGTGCCCCATGGTTAATCCGGCGTTTATTGGACACCCCAAACTGCGTGATAATCTTCAAAATTCAAACAAGTCGCAACCTAACCCGATTCAGAACTTTTCATTTCATTTTTCTTATACGCCATTTAAGTTGCTGTATTCACGGGCTGGAATAGCAGGAAAACACGTTTACGACTTGCGGCAGTCAAAATTTGCTTCCGAAGGGCCCGTCTCCGTGGATTATAAAGGATTAATTGGAATTCGACTCAGCCACCTAAGTTAGGCTATGTTAGACCACCTTATACTGTATTCAGGGACTGGAATAGCAAGAAAACGCGTTAAAAGTCGTCAAATTTTCTCGGGGTGGACGTCGCTAGACGTCTGTAGGCCTAACCCGAGATTTCAAGTTTTGCCCCCCTCCCCAACATTCATCGACCCCGTACGCGTATGGAAGGCACCATATTGACACTTCCATTGCGCGGTACTGTACGCCGTGCACCATCAAATTATGTAGGTACATTGGCGCCCACAGAAGCCCCATCAGCGCCCCCAGAAGCCTTTGCCCCTCTAACAATTTTGGGCTAGCTACGGGTCTGATGCCCTACCCTTCAATGGCAGCTTATTGTGTATAACATGCATGATACAATACTGAATGAATTGTCTCGGGGCTCGGCATACTTATTCCTTATACCAAGACGGCAACTTATACTGATTTTGGTGTATGCCCTGACCCCACTTTTTTTGTTATGAACAGATTTTGTTCAAACTGGGAATATCAATCATTTCAATAACAGAGTTCTACCTATTTATATTGGTCGATAGCCAACCTCATGGAGCAGAGCCACGACCAATCGTCATTGCCAATGTTTGTGTTTATCGTCTGCAGGCCGCAATTCTGAATGGTTCATCTCGGAACTCGGCATATTTAATACTTATATTATACCATAAGGATGGCAACTATTGATTTTAGTGCATGCTCCTAGGTCCAGGGGCACAGCCCCTCTCAATTCTTGTCTTTATTGCTTACAGATCGCAATTTTGAATGGATCATCTTGGAATTTGACATATTTAATCTTTACAACACATGGAGCCACGTGGCGAAGTTAGTAGCACGTTGTCTCGCTAACCTGCGGGTCACGTGGTCGGCCTCGAAAGTTCATCGGGATGTTACGGCGTGGTCCACTGGTCCCCTCTTGTCAGTGGTGTAGGATGGAAGGCCTGGCGGGGACAATGTGTAGTTGTTCGGATGGGACAAAAATCCGAGGTACCATGTACACATTGGCATGCACGTAATAGATCCTGTGATAGTTGGTATTTGATACATGTATAAAAGTAGGCCGTGCCGCTGTCCGGAAATTTTTTTTCCCGTAGCACATTGTATGCCGCATGCACGTCTTCATTAGCCCATTGGGGCAGAACAATTTCATTTCATTTCATTTCTAAATATCATGTACATCCGATTCATTGGATGTAAAATTTACTTTATTCTTATTTTTTTTTTTTAATTTAAAATTTAACATAAAATGGTTTTGTAAATTTTTCTGTGTGAGCAGTCCATGGTTATTTTATCCAATTTACATCAATCCGACTAAAATTAATTCAGCTATCTTCACTCAAAGTCGTAAAAATAGACCTCCCGTAAAAACGACTTTGCCAATTATCGAAAACACTCTTAATCCCCTCAGACGCCAGTGACGTCACAGTGACCGAATGCATATTCGGAATGTTTATTCCTTAATTACCTATATACACCCGGCGTGTGTATTCATTAACGCCTGACTGATTCCTTAATCCCCCTAATTAAATAAAACGCTTTTTTCTCGGCTTATAGTGAATCAATTTGACTGAAATTTTCAGCAAATTACCCTTACACTATCTAGTTTTTAACTATTATAGTGAGAACTGCCATCTCTTTATCTTAACTTTATTGACTAAGTGTGAGGATGAGTTCAGAAACAGAAGAAAGTGTATTCTTCCAAATACAAAAATATTTTAAAAACGTCTATCAGAGCTGTGTTTCCCCATTAATTGAATTTAGAGTAGGTGCACTGACGTTTGACATTATCTTGTACTGACTAAAATCCCGTTAACTGCTGCTATAAACTTTGAAGACACGATAATAAATGAGCAAAAGCTTTTCAATTTCCAAGACAACTTCAATGCCGGGTAGTGTTACACATTCCACATAATTCATTGGCCTAGATTTAAAAACAAAAATGTTTTAAGATACATTTTTTCACTAGTCTTTCACGTGTGTATGGTGGCCCATAGTTATCATAGAGAATGTTTAAAGAAAAGTCCCCCCCCCCCGCCAAAAAAAAAAATAAAAACTGTAAAATATATATAAAAATATGAATACTAGACAAAAATAAAATATAAACTAAATTGAATAAAATAAAATAAAATAACAATTACATAAAATAGAAAACTAAATTATTTTAAATGAAAATGGTTTTTGATAAAAAAAAAAAAAAAAAAAAGTAAATTAAAATAAATGTAAATCAAAAAATGTCGCACAGACATCTAAATATTAGGGATCCACGACCACGGTGGCTAGACAGGTCAGATGTTGGGTCGCTAACCTAGAGGTTGCGTGTTCTATCACTTCCCTGGCCGAGAAAGTTCATCGGGATTTTCGGACATGGTGCCACCTTGTCAGTGGTACAGGACGAAAAACCGAGGCCCCGTGTATACATAGGCGTTCAAGTAAAAGATCCCTTGGCAGTTAGAATTCGATATAAGAGCAGGGGCGTGGTGAGGGCAATTATTGAGAAGAAATTATGAGTAACAAAAAAGATTTTGGCACAAAAACCCTTTTACTGACCGCGGAGCCGGCCACCGCGAGCGCGGAAGGCGCGAGCTCGCGGCGGGGGGTCCGGGGGGCCCTCCCCCGGGAAAATTTCGAAAATTAGAAGCCCAGAAACGCAATCTCCAGCAATCCGAGACAAGAAATACGGTAATAAAATATGATTAAATTTTCCAACTTGACTCTTTCAAAATTTTTTTAATTGGGTCAGATGAAACAATTTTTCCACTTACAAATGTTTTTCATTTTTTGAGTAATTTGATTGTGATTTTGGCGCAAAAACTTTTTGGCGCATGAGTATGGCTACTCATGAACTCATTCTCACCACGCCCCTGTATAAGAGTAGGCCATAGTGCCACTGTCCGGATAAAAATTCCTTCATGTCACAGTGTATGACGTATGCCCGTCTTTATTAGCCCAGTATAGGGCAGAACAGTCGGACGTTAAACCCCATTTCCTTGACAACAACAGACATGACATGACCCTACAACCCCTGGTAGAGGTCCATTTTAATATTGGCCTATATAAATCAATGACATCACCCGTGTCAAACAATAACAACACATTTCCCTTTCTAATCTACCACCCGTTTATGGGGCGTACCAGAGGCATAGGGCCAGAACCACGACCAATTTCTGAGTCTGTGTCGCCTACGGGCGGATATTATTAACAGGTTGTCTCAAAGGATGATCATTTTAGTTTTTGCGCATGCCCAGGCCCGTAGCTAGCGGAGGGGGGGGGGGCAAGGGGGGCAGCTGCCCCCCCCCCCCCCTGGAAAAATTCAGCGCCCCCGATGGGCGCCGAAGGCGCCCTTTGTCTGTTAGGAAACAATCGGCTCACTCAATGGACGCCAAAGGACGCAATATGAGGCCAACGACCAACGTCTCCATAATAATGTGGGCGCCACATCAAGCCGAGTGACATTGGTTGGGCGCCTACGAAGAGATTGGCGCACAACCAATGTCAATTAACAACTGATAGGGCGCCCAAAACTGTGGGGCGCCTTATCCTGGAGAGGCGCATAGGATTGGTGGGGTGCCCACAACTAGTGCATAATGCCGAATCAGATTGGTTGGGCGCCTACGACTTGATCAATGGGGCACCCAAAACGGCATGTGGGGTGCCTCATCCCAGGGTAGCGCCCATAGTGCCGAGATCATGCGTGCTCATAATATAATGCTAGTGAGACAGGTTAGGCGCCCATGAATGAATTAGGCGCCCAAAACGGCTTGACAATCTTCAAAATTCAAACGGAATGATTTGTGAAGTACCTCATCCCGGAAGGGCGCCCATAATATAATGTTAGTGAGATTGGTTAGGCGCCCACGAATGTATTGGACACCCCAAACTGCGTGATAATCTTCAAAATTCAAACAAGTCGCATCCTAACCCGATTCAGAACTTTTCATTTCATTTTTCTTATACGCCATTTAAGTTGCTGTATTCACGGGCTGGAATAGCAGGAAAACACGTTTACGACTTGCGGCAGTCAAAATTTGCTTCCGAAGGTCCCGTCTCCGTGGATTATAAAGGATTAATTGGAATTCGACTCAGCCACCTAAGTTAGGCTATGTTAGACCACCTACTGTATTCAGGGACTGGAATAGCAAGAAAACGCGTTAAAAGTCGTCAAATTTTCTCGGGGTGGACGTCCCTAGACGTCTGTAGGCCTAACCCGAAATTTCAAGTTTTGCCCCCCTCCCCAACATTCATCGACCCCGTACGCGTATGGAGGGCATCATATTGACACTTCCATTGCGCGGTACTGTACGCCGTGGACCATCAAATTATGTAGGTACATTGGCGCCCACAGAAGCCCCATCAGCGCCCCCCAAAGCCTTTGCCCCTCTAACAATTTTGGGCTAGCTACGGGTCTGATGCCCTACCCTTCAATGGCAGCTTATTGTGTATAACATGCATGATACAATACTGAATGAATTGTCTCGGGGCTCGGCATACTTATTCCTTATACCAAGACGGCAACTTATACTGATTTTGGTGTATGCCCTGACCCCACTTTTTTAGTTATGAACAGATTTTGTTCAAACTGGGAATATCAATCATTTCAATAACAGGGTTCTACCTATTCATATTGGTCGATATCCAACCTCATGGAGCAGAGCCACGACCAATGTTTGTGTTTATCGTCTGCAGGCCGCAATTCTGAATGGTTCATCTCCGAACTTGGCATATTTAATACTTATATTATAACATAAGGATGGCAACTATTGATTTTAGTGCATGCTCCTAGGTCCAGGGGCACAGCGACACCCCCTCCCAATTCTTGTCTTTATTGCTTACAGATCGCAATTTTGAATGGATCATCTTGGAATTTGACATATTTATCTTTACAACACATGGAGCCACGTGGCGAAGTTAGTAGCACGTTGTCTCGCTAACCTGCAGGTCACGTGGTCGGCCGCGAAAGTTCATCGGGATGTTACGGCGTGGTCCCCCCCTTGTCAGTGGTGTAGGATGGAAGGCCTGGCAGGGGACAATGTGTAGTCGTTCGGATGGGACAAAAAACCGAGGTACCATGTACACATTGGCATGCACGTAATAGATCCTGTGATAGTTGGTATTTGATACATGTATAAAAGTAGGCCGTGCCGCTGTCCGGAAAAAATTTTTCCCTATGCCGCATGCACGTCTTCATTAGCCCATTGGGGCAGAACAATTTCATTTCATTCCATTTCTAAATATCATGTACATCCGGTTCACTGGATGTAAAATTTACCTCATTCTTATTTTTTTTTTTTTAATTTAAAATTTAATTTCTCTTTTGTTAATATTTTTAATTTTTTTTTTCATTTAAAGTTACAATTTACTTTTTTTTATATTTTTACTTTTTTTTTCTTTTTTACATTCCAGTTATTGATTTACAATGTTTTCATCAGAAACGATTTTAATTTAATTTAATATAGTTTTCTATTTTATTTAATTTAATTTAATATGGTTTTCTATTTTATTTAATTTACTTTAGCTTTTATTTTCGTATAATTTATTTGTTTGGCTATATTCCCATTTATATTACTTTTTTTTTTTTTTTTACAATGTCCATGTGATAACCATAGGCCACCGTACACGTGCTATTCAAAGAACTTCGAAAACTGCTGTAAATTAGCAACGAACATCGCGAAAAATGTTGCGATGTTTGAGGTTTTTTTTCATTTAAAGTTACAATTTACTTTTTTTTATATTTTTAATTTTTTTTTTTTTTTACATTCCAGTTATTGATTTACAATGTTTTTATCAGAAACGATTTTAATTTAATCTAATATAGTTTTCTATTTTATTTAATTTAATTTAATATGGTTTTCTATTTTATTTAATTTAATTTAGCTTTTATTTTCGTATAATTTATTTGTTTGGCCATATTCCCATTTATATTAATTTTTTTTTTTTTTTTTTTTTTTTACAATGTCCATTTTTTGTTTACACATTTCTCTGTGATAACCATAGGCCACCATACACGTGCTATTCAAAGAACTTCGAAAACTGCTGTAAATTAGCAACGAACATCGCGAAAAATGTTGCGATGTTTGATGAGGAAAGAAAGTTGCAAGAGAGGTGAGGTGCCATAGAACGGAGGTGGCGTATCAATTCTATGCGGGAGCCATGGCTGGCTCGGAAACCAGAAGTTCCTCGGGGTTTTCCGGCAGGGTTTTCCTCGACAGTGGCAGGATGGAGGGTCTAGTATTGAACAGTGTCTGGCCGTTCAGATAGGACAAAAACCAAGGTCCCGTGTTTTGATTCGATATCAGAGTAGATCTATAGCGCAGTTGTCCGGACAAACTTTCCCTCGGAACGCATACGCCCGTCTTTATTATCCCAGTCGGTGCAGAAAAGTAGGACTTTAAACCCCATTTCATTTCCTCATCTGCTCTATAGATATTCTGCAAAAGTGATCCTAATTCCAAACTATTTTACATTCCAAGCCCAGCCCGCCCCTCATTGATTCATCGGTAAATTATCTTATACTTTAACATGTTTACAAGTAAAAAACAAAACAAAAAAAAAGAATTTGAAAAAAAAAACCGATATAGAGGCTCATTTGCAACAGCACGTGTAGGTTCTCTTCAAATGCCAGCATGGACCTTATGATAGGCCTATTATATAAGGTCCATGCGTACATACAGGTGGATCTTTATTTTTTTTTTTATTCTAATTTTCACAAATCACCCTTTCCATGTCAGTCAGATATAGATAATACATAATTGATAGTTTTATTACATATTAACACCATATTTGGACCGCATATACGCAAGCAATTATGTCATAATGGTAAATGTTATCCAGAATGAAATGAGGAATACTAAAATAAAAAAATGCGGAGTTACAGATGGCATTTGTGTGTCTAAAGCATTTTCAAGAAATATAACGAGATGTGACAGACAATACAATGGAATCACTTGTCAGTTATTAATAAATGTGATAGAGTACTTAGACCTTTAAAGCAAAGAGTGCAGCCGAGGGATCGAGTTACTGATACGGTCTTGACAATCAGGTCTAAAATTGGAAACTGACAGATCGCTCCGCCCAGACTTTGTGTTCTTCTCCCATCATTGGATAATTTGAGAAAACTGTAAAAATATAACACTAGGTCACACAAGCCGTGGGTAACCGTTGTGTGAAACATTGTTCTCAACGCAAGAGGAAAACGAAATACACCACTTGTGCTACTGTAAGACACATCTTTGTAAGTATTTTTAAAGCTAGGATTTTATTTGGTGATGTCATGTCACTAAACATGATGCGACCACGCATTATGCACTATTGATAATTTTATATCAGGATGCGTGTTTACATGTAATTGCGTGTTAATTGCGTCACATGCGTACCGTAAATGTCCGGGTGCACCAACATTGATTTATTACACAGAATACTACATCCTTCCAAAATTATTTTCAGCTTTCTTTCTTGCAGTATTGGATGTCTAATTTGATAAATCATAGTTTTGATAATGTCTCTTGATTTCTTTATGTTATTATAATTATTATGACATTGTATTATTATGCACTGTATTCTATATTTATTTTACCCTACATAATCCAAACTTTGATTAATATCAGTGGAAAGAAAAACAGACATCATAGGGTCAAAAACACACTTTTTTTGTCACCACATTATTAGGTCAACACAGAAGATTTAAGTTTAAATGTTGGTGAATTCAATACTCATTCATCGCTATTATAATTAGACATATTACTGTGCTCATATTCATCCCTATTGATGCTTATGTGTACACATTTGGTGCAGTCAACTTTTGTATTATAAGTTGTAGGTCAATAACATTTATTGACTTGTTTCTCATACTCTTTTAAATATGTGTTTTTATTAGTTGGGTTGGTGCTAAAAAGAACATTAAACTCCGCTGTATTTCAGTCAAAATATTTTATTTATTTTACACACAAAACTTGACTGTGCATAAGACTTCTTGATATCGATATTCAGTATTGCATATAACTTTCAATGTGATATGAAAATATTTCATATTGATTATTTACAAAAATAAGAATATGAAGAATATTTAAAATTTCTCATCTGACCGATCTTTTTCAAAATTAAGAATGAGCCTAGAAATGATAATTAATTTAAATTGGCCTTATTAATTTGATACTTTTAGAAGCATTTTGATGAAGATATCAGGTTTTTGTTTTAGAATGCATGTTTCTACATGCCATTATTAAAGCATGAAAACAGTTAAGTTCCATTGCTGACATTGTCAAGCCGCTACACATTATGTCACCATATGTAGACAATTTCTATATAAAACTTTTGAAATTCAATCTTTTTAGATTAGTGGAACTCCATGACTTCTGCCAAAAAATCTTGGCTCTTGCCAAATCAGGTTTCAAATAAGAAAATAAACCTCTGAGTAATATGGTACAACTTAAGTTACACCTAATGAAAGACAGGAATATAAGAAATAAAAAGCTAAAATGGAGTTGAAAAAAATTAGATATTATATCGTAATGTTTCAAGTCTCTTTTGAAGTACTAAAGTAAAAATCATAAAACATTATATCTGCCATCATTGTCAGGTCTTTTGATGTTTAAAGAGAAATTACCACTTTGGAGGTCTTTGCCATTTGGTAAAAAAATAATTTGTAATTTGATGTGATTTTATTACATAATATATAGTGACATGTTTAAATGAGATAGAGTTCAAAATCTCAGTCCATTCTATTCATGAGCCGTAGACTAAGATTCATTTCAAGTCGAAAACATTGCAATCTTCAGTTGATCTCAAGAGGTTCAACGAAGGCTTGTGCCAATTCTAAGGTCTAAGTACATGTAGGTCGGGGGGGGGGGATTTAATCTTTGACAATTTATTGTCCTGGGGTTGGAACACAATACATGTAACTGCTTCTATTGCAGTACAATGTAGTATATTCAAACTTATTGTATTTGTTCATTATGCCATACTAATGTCTTCTTAACTGGGTTTAATCATGAGTAGTTTCTGCTCATCATAGGCAGAAAGTATGTTACATGTAATTGTAGGCCTGATTGGTAGAGCCTTAAGAACACTATAACTTTGGTTGTAATTCAACTAGGGGGATGAAAGTTGGCATAGTTTAAGTACATAATTGAATAGAATGGCTAAGTTTGATAATAAGCATTTTCTGTTCGGGTTAAGAAGAGATAAAAACAATTTGATTTTTCAATGTTTTATAATAAAGGTAGTAGATGTGAAAGTAATACATAAGTTTTATCTAACTATTTTGGATTGAAATAGGGGTCATCAACCCCTTTGTTCGCTTGTTTACTGGGCAGTACTTTAATTGGTTTCTTGTTGAAAGTGATAACGCCTAATAAACATATAGTTAAGTTTGCACTGTACTACACACCTACACATACGATCCCATATTTTATGAAAAAGAATTGTGGTTACATCTCAATAATTTCTCCTCAATGTTACATCCATGATATAAGTATTGAATTGTGTTATGTAATGTTGTGTTTGAGATCGCGTTAGTAATTATGTTGGTGGCTTGAGGTCGGGTGTTCAATCCAAGTATTGACTGAGAAAGTTCATGCTTGTTTTCATTAGTTCAGTGAGAAGAACAGTAGGACGCTAAACCCTGTTTCATTTCATTTCATTTCAGTAATTATGTTCTCTTACTGGGGCCAAACATATTTTTGAGGCATAACCAACATTCAATGACATCAAATTTTAGATCATATTTTAGTTGACAACAAAAGAAATCATTATCTATCAGTAGAATATTTTGCACTATATAAAAAAAGATATCCTGATGTAGTTTTATGCAAGTTCCATAATTTCTGAAATGCTGTTATAAGAATAAAAAAGAGAAAAAAAGAGTCATTTATATGATAAATCATTATGTAAAAAGTTTTCAGAAATTTCATGTATTTTTCTATCCTACACATTATCAATGCCATCAATATCGGCTGCAATCTAGGCTTTATCCAACCTCCACTAATGGTAGAAAGTGAGGACAAAAAATAAAACACAACAGGATAACAAATGACATCTGTGTAGCCAGGTCAATAAGCTGAATAATGGAAGTGAAACTGGAAGCTCTAATATTGATTTTTGATTTTTTTTTTATCAAAGAGATTACAGATCTGATGGAAAGAGTAGCTGATCTGAGCGAGCTTTGCTTGATTCATGCTTCACATTTGTCACTCTGTAAAAGAAAGTTTCCAAGCAGAGTAACCTTTACAAAGGATCGCACAATGGGCTTGAATTTCTTCTGAACTAATAAGTTGCATGTGGTTAATACTAACTTCACTATGCCTGGCTGGTATTTATTTTACTATTTTTCACACTAACCATCACATTTCTGAAATAACAATGATATCATTGTTTGGTAGTAGGTTCTAAAATGAACTAACTCTGGTGACCTAAATGTCAAGGATGGTCCACATTGTTTTGTAAGAGACTAGAAGTAGTATTAAAATAATTGCCTCTTGCTGGGAGCTGGTGAGTAAATAATCAAAGATTGGCATGTTACTTCATCTTTTATTTCTTGAGTTGAGGTTTATGTTAGGGGAACAAAGGAAACAATTTGTTCACCAGGTGAAATCAAATTATCAGCTTGACTAAACATTCATAATATCAATTTTGATTCAATTATCTAATTTGAAAGTTTATTTTAAGAAAACTGTTTCCCAGTAGACAGTATGACTGTTTGGAGTCATGGAGAGGGTACTTAAACTTTAAACGAGTTTTCGATGACAACACCGAAAGCAAACAAATATTAAAGTAGTTAATTCTCTAACTTAATATCATCCAAAGTCTTTGACATTGAAAACCTGAATTATTTGTCAATTTAGATTCACATTATTGATGTTGTGATCTTACCAGGAAAAGATGGGCTTCTGATATCCAATATTTAAGACAAAATAAACAATGCGCAATAAATACTGTTGGTGTAGACTGGAATAAACAGACGCTAATTGTCATTCGATTGAGACTTGTGGTGTATTTCGCTGAACATAACTGATTTGAAATTAGAATAAACACAAAAACGATTGAATTTAAATCATTTTATATACATTCATATTACATTGTTATATTTATATGCATGCTACCGATTCGTGCCAATTGCTAGGTCTCAAATATTAGCGATTCAGCTTCTTTAAATTATGCATGTATTAATTTCTCAAAAGGCCTTGAGGACATCTACCTGTTTTTTTAATTTTTCAAATAAAAGTGAAGATGTACAATGTACATTATTTCTATGAACAACTCAAATTTAAAGAAACTTCTTCTTTTCACACCTTTGAATACATTTCAAGATTAAGCCTTTAAATCTGTTTCTAAACTGTATCAATAGATACATGTAAATCATATTGACTTGAAGGGGGGGTGGACGGCCGAGTGGTTATTGCGTGCACATGTATCATAAGGTCTGTCATTGGGTCAACTGACGTGGTTTTGATTCCTTGGTTTTACATGACAAGGAGTAGGGTAGCGTGTCCAACCTCATGGGTTTTCTCCAAGTCCTCTGGTTTCCTCCCACTGTTAAAAGAAAAATACATGTGTGCAAATTATTGATATAAAATTGAAAAAATACCTTGTTTGTGTTGAATGGACATTAAACCATTTCTCTCCATATATATTTTGACTCGGTTGTTTTTTGACTCAAAAAGTTTTATTGTCTTAAAAATTCTAAAAAATGAATTGAGTTTATTGACTTTTTAAAAAAAATATTTGAATTAGCTACATGTAAGTCTCTAACTCAATATCATCCAAAATCTTCAACATTGGAAACACGAATTATTTGTCAATTTAAATCAACATTGATGCTGTGATCTTACCGGAAAAAGATGGGCTTCTGATTTCCAATATTTAAGACAAAATAAACATTTTACCATTGGTACACGAATTATGTACCATAAAGCGTTTCAGCCCCAGTTCTAGCAAGAGATTGAGAAACGAGGCTAGAAACATTGCACCAAATCAAACAGCGTGTGTAGACTGAAATAACCAGACGCTAAAAATTTGCATTTGATTGAGACTGTTGGCTTATTTCGCAAATCATAACTGATTTGAAAGTAGAGTAAAAACGGAAGCTGGTGAATGTAAATCAGTTTATATGCATTCATATTACAGTAATATATGCGTTGTGACCCACTTGTGTCAATTTCTAGGTCACAAATGTGAGCGATTTAGCTCCTGTAAGGTCCAGTTTAAACCCACACAGACATATTCAATAAAAAATTCTTGACACTATAGACAGATCAGGTATAATACTTTAATCTGAAACAATTTTGATTTATTTTTTACCGCTCTGATAAGTTTTTTGACATGATCAAACTGAAAGTAAAGTGTCTTGTAGATAATTATCTGCATGAGAGTAACCTCAACGAAATGGGAGAATGTACTATTATCTTATAGCCTATTGTCATGAAAGACAACCACTGAGAATAGGATGAACATACCTGGATTATCACCTTCTTGAAACTAACAAGATCAAGTTGCGTCCATCATAGCCATTATAAGATACTTGTTGCATTATTTATGAAACGATTTAATACCAGTGATTTATCTTATAATTTCACAAGAATTATGTGATTGTTTTGCAGATAAATCTCTTTTAAATATGTTAGCAGGACTATTTTCCGTGTTTCATTGCATTTGTGTTTGTTACAATTGGGGTTTTTGATCATTATGATGTTATCGGCCATTAATAATATGTAAGCAATAGCACTATCTCATGCATGATGTAAATTCCAGATGTCGAATCGTTGATCAGAATGATGTAAACATTTATATTTTGTAGTTATCATAATATGTATTGTGTCCCAATGAATGCCATACATTTATTAAAGCAATATAAGTAAAATTATTCTGTAGTTATAGTATTAATTGTGTCATGCACGATAGCTTCCTGAAAAATACATGGTCGTTCCTCTGTTAATACAAGTTTTCACCTCTTCTCTGCTTTATAAATAGATCACACCATTATATTGCAGCAATTTTCAGACAATCTGTGGTGTTGGTTCTCCTGAGATTTGTTTCATTAAATCTAACTCCCATCCACTAAAAGCTTGTCTTTTATATTTATGTGACAATCGGATAGATTTGTTTGTCTTTTAAGGCTAAAAGCATGTGATCAGGTGTTCCTGGGAAGTCTACCGTACATTAGATATTTCTTCATGTAGATAAACATTCATCTGGTACAACATCAACAGTAGTGCATTAAGGGAAGACATCCAAGATTCGTTGACCTTTAGTCCTATTTGTAGTAACTATCTGTTTGTCTTAGAACTAACTAGTTGATGTGTTTTCCAGTTCAAGACTTTTGTTACTTAACCCTTGTCGGTGCACGTGGGGTCTCCGTGGACCCCATGCACTTGTTTTATAGTGTTTTGTAATAACTACTGGGCACTGCTTTCTGAAATTTAGTGACTTTGTCTCCAATATATTTTTAAACATAGCGAATAGATCGGTATTCATCTGCTTCTCACATGAAGAGTTATGTTACATGCCAAACAGGCCCAACGCTTGTAGGGCACAAGGGGTCCAATCGGACCCCAAACTTACAACTCGCAGTAGGAATTTTGCTAATGTGTTTGCTGCCTGATACCATATTGCCTATGCCAGACTATTCTCTCTTTCAACATCTGCATGTTCCAAAAACCAAAATTAAATGATGAATTCCAAAAATTCTATGGTTTTTGTATCAATCGTGAATCGCCATTTAACCTCGTTATAACATAGTACACAAAGTAGCAATTTTGTGAGTATTATTAAATCTGTTCAAAATATCACTTAAATGTTTTTGTATAATAATTTAGTTGTTTTTCAGTTGTCAAATATAAATGCAAATAAAAACTTAACCGCTGCTTTTAAATTCAAATACATCTGTACGTAAAAACTTTGAATTACAACTGGGGTCCATACGGACCCCTTGTTACCTGCTATGTGATTCTCACCACGTGCACCCACAAGGGTTAAAGGGAAAACTAATATTATAGAATTAATTATCTCAACCCCAATACAATTTCTTTTGCGTATTTGTTTAGCTATTTCTAAGTGATTATCATTATGTATTGTAGATAAAAACCTGCATTATGTGTTTGAACTAAGATTACATTTCTGACCTTGCTAGATGAAGGGATTAGCATTAGGCCTAGGCCTATATGTTTTATCTGAATGAACGGGTATTCTGCAGATCAAGAGGGAGGGGGAGTTTTAGGGAGATTGCGGACTCTGGGGTTACTAATGTCTGATGTAAATTTACGTAATTCTCAAACACTAACTCTAAACAACAGTAAAATCGTTGGTTGATATTTCAAATGTATCTCTAAACAAGGGGGAATAGTATTAAAGAAGGTGTTACCAGATATATTTTTTTTTGATGAATAAAATTGGTTAGTTTTGCAGGAAAGACGTTAAGTCTCCATTATCCTATGATCCATTCACATAGGGATTAGTATATGAAGGTTAACTTTAGTGTATAGTATGTGATTGTTGGTACCTTGGGTAAATATTTCCTTCCTACAGTAATAAGATCTCCACCAAAAGAACTTACATGTATCCTTTTCGTCATTTTAAACACATTTTTATTCCACTTACATTTTATTCTCTTTTTTTGCTTGGATAACCATGCATATAAGTTTGAGGAAGTTAAGAAGAGTACTTGATAGTACTTTTGTTGACTCACACAATGAATAAGTTTGAAATTACTAAATATATTTGATTATCTCTCACTGTCATGTTATATAGAAATATTAGCACAACCATAAAGCAACACTACTTTGTTTCACGGTAAAAGAGATAAAAGGTACCGTGACACAAACTGATTTCAACTGGTTTTATTGCATTTTAACCTTTTAAAGTACTTTTTGTGGTCTTGGGACTATTCAGAAATAATGTTGTTGTAAAAAGGTGAACAGTATAGTATATGGCATTGATAATCTTTTAACTTTTAAGATGTCCTATGTGCAATCTACAAAAAATTGAAAAATTAGAATATAAGAATAGAATAATGTTTATAGTGATTGATTAAGGAGGGTGTAAATTACGTACATGGCTGATCTGTCAATCAATCTAGTCTTTTACAAATTTATATTTGTTTCAATATTTGTACCCCAGATTTTATTTATTTTTGTGTCAGTTAATTTTATTCCTGGTTTGTATTTTGACAGGATAGTAAAAAATCCTTCACATTTCTCAACTGACACTATAGCTACTTTATGTCCATTTAAAATGTTCTACTCTGGTAATTTTATAATCCACTTTGAATTCTTTACCCTTGGGAAGGCCAATGTGTTAGCACTAATATTTATATACTCCAAAAAGTCAGATAGCATCAAAAAGCATTTAATATTTCAATAATTTTGCACAGGATTATTGTGATTGAAGTCAGTTTTGTCATCCATGGCAGTTTTGTGCAAGCTTAGAAACAAAGATATTATGATATAGCTGAGTATTTCTGTTGTATAAGATTAGAATAAATATGCTCTAGTGTGTTGACGCTGTGCTATTCAACCTATTTGTTTTTTCGCTATTTGTTCTAGTATGTAGGGTAGACAGATGTAGAATCTGAGCTTTCTTACATTAATATCAACTTACCAACTCACCCATACCATATCATCGCCATCTCAAGGATAACCAATATAATATGAGGAATTTAAAGAGCCCCAAATATTAGCATTTATGAGAATACCATGTGAAAAGAGGCTGGGAGATCTGTCTTATTAAGATCTTCACACTATTTCTTCTTTAATATTTATGTAGTTTCAAGTGTCTTGACAACAACCATTTGCTGGTTAGTGCAAAATGGAAAAAAATCCGAACAAATATTTGTAGTAAGCTTGGTCTGTACGTTTATGTTAAAGTATTGACACAAAAATAACATCTGAGAAAATAGTTAAATTTAAAGGCACAACAGAGCCAGAGCTTCAAAGTCAAAAATATGTACTGATTAAATTTAAAGCAAAGTCCATATTATGTGATCAAGCACTAGACATATCCAAGAATAAAAAGGCTTTAAAAAGAAAAGGCTGGCATTTACATAGCAGAATTATTACATTATTTATCTAAAACACATAAAGATGGAGACCTGACAGTGTCACACGTTTATATTTTCTATAAATAAACTGATTAATGTTCATTGACTAAAAATCTTTTAGTTACTTAAAGCCCCAATACCACTCTTGTTGAAACTGAATAATATGTCCCAATCTTCATTCTGGTCAACAAATTGCATTATTTTAAAATATTCAAATTAATTGATGATATAAATTTCATCTTAGCACACCTAATTTAAAATATCGGAAAAATTCAACTAATTGATTTGAAAAGTCTAACGTAACAGGCGCGGATCCAGTGGGGGGCGCACCCGGCGCACGCCCCCTCTATTTTTTGAGGTGTCGAACAATTTTTAGCTCTATATATTCTTGCGAGAAAGGAGAACGAAAATAGTTTAGGTTGGAAATCGTAATTTACAGTACTAGTTCGAAATTAGTCCTTGTGGGCCTTTTTTACACTCAAAAATCACGGTCCCGGGCTTCGCACTCCCAAGCTGGTGCAGCACGCCCCCTCTTTCTGAAAATCCTGGATCCGCCCCTGCGTAAACCTTGTCAAATGTGACTTGGATTTTAAAATATTTTCGAACCTTCTGGACAAATAAAATAGGTTGTAATAGATAATTTACACAACAGTTAGGACACTTAAACATATAGTACTTAGAATAAGGCTATTATTTATTTTCTTAAGCTGCCAAGCCACCAAGAGTGTTATTGTCCCTTTAAACCTAAACCAATTAGTTTTGAAAAAAAAAATTACTATGGTAGTTTTTATTTTGTCCACTATGAAATGCTGTCATATATTCTCTTAAAGTCATCCATCAGTCTGTAGCCTACCATTTTTGGGGGATTGACATCAAATGGATACTCACAAGTATTTTCAATAAATACTGTCATAGTATCAATATCCGATTGATTGAAATTTATACACAGTGTTTATGTTAATGGGAGGAAACTGTTTATTAAGTTGAAATGAAATGAAATGAAATGGGGTTTAACGTCCTACTCTTTTTGCTCCTAACCTGGGCTAATGGAAGACGGGCATACGCCATACAGTGTGCTATGAGGGCAATTTTGCCCGGGCAGGGGCGCTACGGCCTACTCTTATATCGAATTCCACCTGCCAAGGGATCTTTTACGTGCACTCCAATGTGTACACGGGACCTCGTTTTTTTGTCCCATCCAAATAACTAGGCAGCTGTCCTTGTCAGGCCCTCCTTCTGCATCACTGACAAGAGGAAATCACGCCGGAAAATCGAGATGAACTTTCTCAGCCAATGCAGGGATCGAACACCCGACCTCCAGGCTAGCGAACCAGCGCCTTATCCACTTAACCACCGTGACCCCCGATTAAGTTCAAATAATTTCTCATAACTCAAAATTCCTCAAATTATCATCTGATTACTACTCAATGTTTTGAATTAAAAAATGTTTGCACAAGAAAGAACTAGAAGCCAATTATCAAATTGTAATTTTTTCTGATAATTACTGTTACCCTTAATCAGTTTTAATAATCTTATTAGTGCCCCCATTGCCTGCCAAAAAATACATATGTGACAATCTTTGTGGGCAACTTGGCTGCTGTGTGCATTTGTTTCATACCCTGGCAAACTATCTTTACGTTTGATATAAAGTTGCACTTGTTGATCTGAAGTAACTACATTTCATTATGGATTTTAGATGATGAAAGATATTATGTGAACTCATCCATACATATGTTTTTCTTTTCATTTCACTCTAGGTTAAGGCAATTATAAGCTCAAAATATTAACATAACAATATAATGTTATGTATGTATTGTGATACTATACTTAAAAAATGTATTGGTATTTGATAAAAAGAGAGGAGATGGTGGTGGTTGTGTGGTCGTGGTCTGATAGTGTACATGTTCTTTAGATTATAAAGGTCTATCTTTGAGTGAAGTGGCATTGTTTTAACCCCATGAAGAGTAGTAAGCTCATGGGGTTTTCTAGGTCTTCCAGTTTCATTTCTCTGCTAATGCCATGTGAAGGTGATTTGTAAAATAAAAATGTATACGTTGATGTGATCTGTTTAGTCTTCATATAACAGTATTTTATATTGGTATTGAGTTGAGAGGATGAAAGCTTACTGTAGTTTGTACTTTGTACATTACAGCCTGTGACATAACTGGGCCATGACACAATAAAGTCTGTCAGTTTTCACCATGCATATTGATATTTTAAACAAATTTTAAACTTTTTGTCATTTTAAGGCTCACTTGATTGTTGTGAGAGATGACTCAAAACTCAATCTGAAATGGTGGGATAACTTGTTAGCCATTAATCTGTGACTCGTTGTGACAAATCAATCATAGTTCCATTAAAAAAAAACAAATTTCAGTAAAAAATTATTCCATAAGAAATGGCAGCAAGACTATTTTTCTTTTTGAGCTTTATCCTGATTTATGTGCTAAGGAATTGGTTGTGTTTGATACAATAGAGTGCAGTAGTTTATAATGTTAAAGGGGGGGGGGGGTGGATGGCCGAATGGTTAGCATGTGTGCGCTGTATCATAAAGTCTGTCATTGAGTCAACTGGCGTGGTTTCGAATCCTCAGTTGTACGTGACAAGGAGTAGGGTCGCCTGTCCAACTTCGTGGGTTTTCTGTGGGTCCTCAGGTTTCCTCCCACTGCTAAAGATCCCTACGCGCAAACAAATTTGAAATAAAATTAAACCATATGGTAGTCCTGAAATGACCTAGTTCGTGTCGAGTGGACGTTAAACCCCATTTTTCTTTCTCTCTTTATAATGTAAAATCCAGCAGGTTGTTGTAAAGATCTTCGTCTGTTCATTTGCAGGGTATTTTAGATACAAATTTATTATTACTAATCTATAGGGCCCTAATATATTTCATTATTAACCATATTTGCCCAATTCACCCAAAAGAATTCATTGAGCTGAACCGCTTACAATTCATATTACTGTAGAAGACATCCTTCACTGCAAATATTGTTTTAGGTGGTATGGCTTTAAAAATAAATTGCCGACATCCTACACTGTGGGAGAATTGTAATGTCCTCATTTCCTCCCCATCTGTACAAATGATATATTTGTAGACCACACTCACTTACACCTCCAATACATGGCCTAATTATATATACTGCTAGTTCATTGACATTTAATAATGATAAATTGTCGTTCGTCGGGGTTTCACCGGTGAATAAAAAAATACAGATTTTCAATCCTAATCCTTGGTAAGATCTGTATAAGATTTTGATTTGCCAAGAAAATGGAAAAAGCAATGAAAGCAAGATATGAAGGCAAATTTAGCTTTTGCATGATACGTCTTTAAGGAAAAACAAATAACACAATAGAGGAAGATTGTAGCTATAAAGAGAACAGGATGTTTTTACATTAAATCTATTTTCATTATTTAGATACTGTCGGCTGCCAATATATTAATTTAACAATAAGGCACAAATTCTATTAACAGGTTCTAATTGCTGACGAGAAGTCAAGTTCTCTTATTTATAGGACAGATCCCAAAAATGGAAATTTGAGGTTATTCTCCTGAAAATTTGAGGTTCTCCATCTGATAACGTTGTAACCATCTTGTTACTGAATTTTATATGCTTGATTGTATCAACATCTAGTCTTAATTTTCTGATTGGCAGAGGAAGAATGGCATGTTGATATATTTTTGCTTGAACGCACTAACCTCAAAGAAATTATGCAATGGCAACAGGGCTATATCTGGCAGTTCACTGTCTCAGTTTTCACAAAATGCACCTTTGGGTCAAAGAGGATTTGAAGTGTAACTAATAACCTGTTCAGACGCTTAAGTTAAACTGGTTAAACTAGTTTAACTTTGTCGTCTGAATGGACTATTATATACCATTAAGCTGGTTTGGAAAATCAGTGTATGTTAACCAATGCTTATATTAATTAGTCATGCTAAGGTTGAGCAGTTTAAAGCACCAACAACATATACCTGTTGCCTAGAAGGATTTTTTTCCAGTTGGTTTATTTTGGCCATCTTAAAATTACAAACTACAAAGTAATCCATTTTGTCTTGCACAATTCTACAGTCAAGTGTTGTGGTTTTGATCCAAAGCTTTGAACGTAATTATCCACCCTTTGCTATCGTCACTTGCATCGTGTGTAAGAAGTTGTTGTGTTGGGTCGTAAGTGTGCCTGATTTCATGAGTTTTCGCCATTAGCCACCCTTTGCTTACATTACCTGCTTACTTTTTGTAATATCAATGTGAACTCGGCCTAAAATCAAAACCCTTGATTGTTAATCATTCGAATTCGTTTGTTATCTTTATACATTGACATTTGGAGGAGTATGAATTAGGTAACTCATCATATAGAGGGACGTGTTATTAAAATTAGTTTCTATTTGTAGCTTTAAAAAAGTATGTCATCATCAATGGCATCGTGTTTGTTGAAATCTAGGTGTAGATTACTTAGATAATCCGATCACAGGTTTATTGTTAAATATGTAAGTTAAAAGTATTTGACACAGGAAGTATTAAATTGCTAACCATCAGTTTATATAAATTATTAGGGTAACGGTAATTGAATGAAATCAGTGTTCAGGAAGAAGTATAAAGGGATGATCTCCATGTGTGACTATAATCACCAATAATGAGAGCCATTGTAAAGGCCACAAGTTCACTTTTGTAATAAATTACACTCCCTTTATTCAGGGTTATATTCCACACTCTTAACCCATTTTTATTTGTATGGCTATTTTATTATCAAATGTATCATTTTGTTAGTATTTTTTTAAAATTGATATGGTAATTACTTGAGGGTAAACATGCCTGGTGCACCTGCTCACATGGGTAATAAAACCTGGTAATTTAGGTAATTGTTAATATCAGATCGTATTTCTGCTCTGACTGTGCTATATAGGAAATATTGTCCTGACAGCGGTTCTACAGCCTACTCTATATTGAGACCCTCCATCCTACACCTCTGAGAATGGGGAACCACGCCGGAAAATTGCTATTGGTTGATTTTGTTTAGTGACAGAAAGCTCTCACAGGCTGCTATATTCATTGTATTGCTTTAAACATGATTAGTGTGTGCATAATTTGTGCTTCATGGGTCCACAAACACCAAAAAAAAAAAATATATTATCTCTTGTCTCCAAATTGAAATTCCTTTCAGAAATGGAAAATATGACCATTTGTTATCTCTTCTCTGAGAACTAATTAAAGTGACTGCAGAGGTAGATTAAGGCTCTGATGGGTCCTAGGCAGCTCGGCCGGCTGGGCCCTTTGTTAAACTGGTTTGCCGTAGTAAAACTAAAACCGCTGTAAGAGAATCAAAATTTCCGAGGATGTACTGAGGGTATAGTGTCAAGCACTAGGCCACCACTTACTCAAACATTACCATGTCATTCGGCCAGTGACAATCAATTGATGCTCAGAGGAGTACAGCATCAGTCAATTACTGGATAAAACGAAAACAAACTTACTGTCTGTTCCAGGTGATACTCCGACTCGAAAATTGGTTGCCATTAATGGCAAAAATTTTGTGACATACCTGGATTTTTCATCCTTTTGACAACTCCCCCCCCCCCCCTTAGCCTAAATGACTAAAAAATCATCCAGTTTTCTCTTGTAAATATCACATATTTCGACATTTGTCACTTTCTCAGAACGTAAACATCACCTCTACGCATGTTTTAAATGGAACACTTGCATATCGCAATAGGGTAGACAGGTGCTTTACAAATTAGGTGCATTCGGTTAGAAATGTCAAGTGAAGGAGAATTTGTCCGTTTGTTTCTCGACAATAAGATTTATTAGGGTTTCATGCTGTTTGGATTAATGTTTTTTTTCTGTTTAACAGAGTCTCAGAAACAAACGCCAAAATATTGAGAAATGGTGTATTTACCTTGTCTCAAAGTTTCAGTTCGAAATATGGAATCCTTTGGAGGCCAATGACATAACCGCAGGTTGAAATTTGTATGTATATCAAAAAGTTATATCTATCGGACAGGGGACAATTAAATATTCAAGTCATTGGGAACCCCACAGTGGGACAAACAACCGTGGTCAGGGATACAGGTAATAACTCTTTCAAAAGTGATATATTCAACTGGACCGACTCAAAGCCAACCCTGCAAACCTTGTCCTCTTAGTCTCCTCCAAGTAACTAGGCCAAACATAGCTGTTTTCAGTACCAAGATGTCAACAAACCAGAGATAAGCTATACAGCTTAATCTGAACTTAACTTCTCAAGGCTGAAAACTATGGCATGACCACACATTTTAAACAAAAATCGTAGCATCCCCTGGAACAGACAGTAATTTATTATTTCTTCAAAGAAGAGAAATATATTCTATATTCACTTTCACACATCTGAATTCACTTAGAAACAAATTTAAAAAAAGTCGTCCAAAATTTTAGGGGTCTTTTTTTTCTTGGGCCCTGGGCAGCTGCCTACACTGTCTAAGGGGTAATCTGCCTCTGAGTGACTGTATTGTGTTCTGAACTTGTTCAAATAATCTTGCGATTCTACACAAATAGATTAATCTATATTACATGGATGATGAAATGGAAAAAACGTAGTTTTGATTTATGTCATGACAAATGCTAATATGATATAGTCAGTCCTAGACAAGACAAAGTGAGCTATTTAATATAAGAATAAGTAGTTTGTCACTACAATACCCAGATTTTTACTTTAGCTGTCAGGATGTTATATCCATTAATCTAAACTAGAAACTGATTTTCTCTGCGTAACTATTTTGTTATCATCAAAAGATATTTTTGAAAAAATATGCACATCAGTTCTTAGACGTCAATGCATCATTAGTAAAAGGAAGTAGTTTATTTTTGTTCACTTGATATTGTGAAATGTCGTGATTTAAGGTGATCAGATTGTCAAGTTCAGAAGGGTTAGATTATTTGGCTAGGCCTAGAAAATCTTTCCCACCACTCACATTGTCTGGACAATACTTCCTTGATATCATATTGCATTATGCACGGCCATCATCTTTCATTAACTTGATTGGTTGAAAAGGGTAGTATGTTAAACCATATTGCAATTGCAATCTTAACAGAAAAAAGGAAATTAATATTTGCATCACTGTCCAAGGATATTTTATTTCATTTCCAACAGTTCAAGGTGGTAATATAGTCGTCAGCTTATCACCAACATTTGTGTAGTCCAGTTCTTATAATTGCTCTACACTAAAAATTTATTTTTAGACCACTTTATAAAACTTGCTAATATAAACAGTGTATGACCTCTTACTTTTTTTGAGCATTGATTATTTGTGCACCCTAATATTTGTCTCTGCCCTTGAAACCTTGTTGACACTACAAAATTTCTGAGATGTTTATTTTAAATTTTATTGCATGGTTACAGTTATTGTTTGATTATGAACCTTGTCAAAATTCACAAATTTGCACATCAACTATTTGTCAAATTATTGCCCCTGTCAAATAACTGACACACACACACACAAGCTATGACAAGGGGTTATAATGCCAGGAAGCTATTGCATTATGTAGATTGTTTTTAGAATTTTGCTTTGTGAAGATATGTGGGTGTGGTTACAAAGATGTAAATCTCGGGTGAATGTCTTTTGTTTGTTTGTTTAAATCTGAAAATTCTTGATATAGAGGTTTAGAAAGTGAACACACGCATGGGAGAGAGTTTGGCACTAAATGCCAAATTGTCTATTCTACAGAAACTTCTGATCATGTGATGCATGAGTGACATCTGCTAAACCAACCAACCTATAAAGTACATTGAAGACGGAAATTTTTCGCCCATGTTTTTTTAACCTCAAATTTGCCTGAAATTGTTTCGGTAAAATATATACATGTACATGTATCTTTGTATATTCAAATTCATCATCTGGATGTTTTCAGTGCCAATTAGTCTGGATTAATTGCATGACAAAATATGAGATTCCAATTACAGTTTGCATGCACAACGTGGAAAATATGTGTACAATATTTCCATTGCACTATAACCTGTCTCTGTTTTTTCTTGGGTTTAGAAATTGTTGTAGCACTATATAACAGGAATATGTCATTTATACTTTCAGATGGTAATCTTCTAAAGGAGATATATCATACAATATGGCGGATAAAGAAAACGCTCAAGAACCAATGGTGGATTTTGCAGGAGATCCGAATATTTTTACAAAGGAGAACAGAGCCAAGAGAGTTGCTAAAAATGTATGTACTTGAAATCATTTATAACATTTATATTATAATGTTGACAGTAAAACTGATGTTAATAATTAATAAGCACATTCACAGATTCAGATCATACTAAAGATTCATCAACACACTTACCGGTACAAAATTTGGATTGTATTTGGAGATTTTCACTTTAAACTTTAAATAGAGTTTGGTGATTGTTTAATGCTATAAACTCTGTGGTATTAAAAATTTGTTCAGTGACAGCCATTAAATCTGCAAGAGTTGTTGTGTAGATATGCAACAGGCCAGAATAAAAATAAATATTCTTTGAATGTCGGTTTGATGGGTTTCTGCTATTTAAAATCTGAGCCGTGAAATGACACTTTGTTTTGTCTAAATATGTTGGATAAAATACCAACGTCCAATGATTGAAATGTTTTGGAAATATATAAAAGTTGACCACTTTGGCTGTAATGACGGAGATTAATTGCTGATAACATATTATAAAAATGAAAACAGAAATGGTAGTTTTAGGAATTTATTTGTATTACAGCTTGTTGCAAAATGTCAAACATATCTCATCTGTCATCAAGCATATTTCTTATGCATTAAAGGATATGTTCCATGAACACATTCTTTTTTGTGACGTGGTTGTTAAATTTGGTGAATAATTCATTAATACTCTTAAATTGTTTCTAGTTGTCACCATTGTCCTTAATGGCATGTTGGTAAATTTATGAACCCAATTAAGTTGATGTCTTATATTGTTGTTTCCCCTCTTTATCATACTATTTTTTTAATTCAATGTGCTGTTTACATTTTAGTGATACAAAAATACATAATGAATATCACCAAATTCTGATAATAACTTCAAGAGTTATTGTCCTTGACAAACATGCATTGTCACAGGAACTGCTTACTTTATCCAGGTCTAGTTTAAAAGTGTATATAGTGAGGTGATTTAGTTTTTGGAATTATCTGGAAGAAACCAGTTGCCATAGTTTGAATGGCATCCCAGTAATTAAATTATATCATATAATACAAAGGCGATTTATAGCTGAGGCGCCAGCCTCCTCGCAAAAAAAAAATCAAAGAAATTGGAAAAATAAAACGGGAGAAAAATGCTAAACCTATGAGAAAAATGAAAATGTACCCTAGTTAGGGGGCCCTAATTAAAAGGCAGACAAAAGGACCCCACTTCTGACAAAAGGACGCATCTGGCCAAGGGAAAGGGCCCTGAGTCCTATTCAATCGTTTTCTATACACTGTTACTGTCTTATTAATGAATGAGAATGCAGTCATTGCATTGGCATAAATATCATCATTCAAGACCCCCCCCCCCCCCCATTGAAGTGCTACCTTCACCTAGAATAATCTTAGAAACAGATTGGCCAATTAATTTTGCAGTTTGCTTACAATCTTAAATACATTAACCTCTATCTGTTTTACATCAGAGATACTCACTGAAGTGATAATACCTCTTTAAGTTACCTGTTGGACTTGATTACTGTTAATTGGGTACAAGTTGAACAGATTAAATGCATAATGCAAGTTCACTTTTAACATGCAAACTACTTTAAGAAAAGGTTTTGTATGTACTGAACATTTATGTGTAATTTCTTGTACTATATTTGTGAAATCAGAATACTTTCTTGTTAATCATTGCAAACATTTTCGGTAGACAATCTCAAGCTGGGATGTCATAGTCATTATTAGTTGCAGCTGTCTGTATATACTATATACTAATAAATAAAGTGCTGTCTTAATTAATATATATCTACATCTGAGTTGGATATAAGATACTGCATTAAATGCATTATTAGTTCCCTAACAATGAAACCTGAGGCTGACTTGGTTTGGTGTTTTCCATTCTATACTAAAATCATATCCCAAATAGAATGAACAAAAGAGCTGATGGTGTACAATGTCATTTATTAAAAATTTCAAGACACCAATTTAGTTAGTCAAGATCAGTGGTTCTCAACCTTTTTTTGCCAACGGCACACTTTGGAACACATGTAAAAATAGCTGCACACTGGTTGAGAACCACTGGTCTAGATGATAAGAATATCTATTCTAAATGTAAAAGAAGATAGTAAACTATTAATTTACCAAATAGCTTCAATTTAATAATAGGGGGCGGGGGTGCCAGGTGATTAGGTCCTCCGCAACTAAGAACATGATTCTTTTATTTCGGCCTTGAAATGCAGTCTTATATTCAACATTTGGTACTCTTACCTACACTACACATGTGATGATATTATAATTAATGGTTCAGTCAGTCTACTATATTTTTTACTCCGGTAAATAAATAAACAAGCAGTGTGTGAAAGATCCATCATTTTTATTGAGTCAAGGTTAAATCTGTTTTCCATACGAGACTTATATAAATATGGTATGGATATGGTATAATGTAGACTTAAACTCTCGTTTCCTCCTACTGCTAAAAAAATCTACACGCAAGGAATTATGGAAATAAAATTGAACCATATGTTTGTACCAAAATGACGTAGTTTGTGTCAAGTGGATGTTAAACTCCATTTTTGTCTCTTCCATTTGGATAAATATAAAATCCAAAAAGTGTCGATTTTATTACATTTGTTGAGGTGGCAATCTGTATGTCTGTTAATAAAACCAATTTTGAGATATAACTAGTTTACAATCGGCAATCGTCACTTGAGGGATTTTGAATGCCTTGCAAACTAGAATAATTCGAAAGCTCTAAAAGGAATATAAGTCAAAACAAAATCGTTGAGTCTCATTCGGTGTTACAAAGATATGACACTCGGCAATAAATAATTGAGTGTGATTTTTCTTTTGTCTTGAGGGATCATCTACTGTTTTATACAAAATTGAATAGGTAATCAAACAACTCTTGAAAAATATGTCCCAGCTGGGCTCAGATTTGAATTCCTGTTAAAAGACTTATGATCTGTTGTCCTGGATACTGAATCTGTATGCTCAGATTTGAATAGCTTTTAAAAGATTTCTGATCTGTTGAATCTGCATGCCATTTTTATGGGTCATGTGGTATCCTGTGATTAATAATTAAATTCAAAACTACCTGATGAATAAAAGATTAAAGATACATTATGGGAGATAAGATAAAGAGTTGGCATTTCTCACTACAATAGTTTAAAACTATATAGTGTAAATGTAATTTGCTGAAAATTTCAGTCTAATTGATCCACTGTAGGCCGAAAACGGAGTGCGTGAAATTTCTGAATAGCCTCGGTCATCATTACTAAAATCATTAATAAAAACAATGTTGTGTTGTGATTTAATTACTCTGGCCGTTCAGCGGCATATTTGAATCTAATCCAGCTTACATCGAAGGCTAGCCTTGACATCGAGAGTTTATTATGGTCTGGATAAGTTAATTAATGTCTAATTAATAATTTAGATAACATTTAAGGCCTAAAGAAAGACATGTGATTTTCCTCCTGCATAATGCAAGTTTAATAGAATATTATTTACTATAAATATATCTGTCATAGTAATTACATATACCTGTTTCCAATCAATATGATATGATTGTAAACACTGATAGTAATCAAAATATACTCTTGCATCTATTTAGCCTTCAATTGTGTCACACAACCTTTCATTTCCATGCTCTGTGTTTTAAATCAGAATATATTCAATATCACAAAAATGTTGGCAGTGGGAAAACAACATATTGCATAGATTGACCCAAAAGTGCCATTATGTGGATAAATGACTCTATTTAATAGACTGCTATAAGTGTGATTTAAAAGACTACTATAAATGCGATTTAAGAGAGAGAAATAGGGTTTAACGTCCACTCGACACAAACTAGGTCATTTCGGGACTAACATATCATTCAATCTTATTTCAATAATTCATTGTGCGTAGATTTTTTTAGCAGTGGGAGGAAAGCAGGGGACACGGAGAAAACCCACGAGGTTGGACAGATGACCCTACTCATTGTCACGTTCAACCGGATAATCAAAAGTGATTCAAGAGACTATTAATTTTTAAGTGTGATCATTGTCACAGGCCGTGCTCCATATCTTCATCTAATTAGCACAATCCGAGAAATATGTTGGGAGACTCATATCCATTTAAGCATCATCCAGAGTGGCCAAGTCCCTTCTTTAAAGAAACATGTAGTTTGAATGATATTTTTAGGGCTAGTTGACCTGTTAGAATCTCCAGTGGTGTAATGCTAAAATAAATTAACGAAGAAACACATTTTAAAAGTGTTACCTTGATGAATAGTGGAAGAACTTTCTTTCTCCCTCAAGGGTTTTGATAATCTAGTAACTTTGACATATTTTATTGTCTGTCAGTATGTCATTTATATAATTATAAACACACTTGTGCCTTCAATAATAATCCAAACTAGACCTGCATGCAGGAATGACGGGTTTCACTGGTGCCACGTTACTTTCGGTGCCACGTTGCCCTTGAACATATGTCACTTCCGATACCAATGAAACCATTAAACAGGTTTCCACATAGGCATTGCAAACATCAAATAAAATGGACGAAGAATCAACCAAATCCAGCAATATCAATTCATTTTATACATATGTTACTTGTAAGTGATCCTGGCGAAATTTCATTACTTCCGGTGATAATGAAAATGTTCTATTAGTTTTATGAAATTAGAAATGGCATAAGGCATCACATGGCGAAGATTGTATGTAAATCGAATAAGAATTGCCACTTTTATAGACCAAAAACCTTGAAAAGTGACTTGTAGAAAATCGTCTATTTCTCGGCAACCGCACATGATAAAAACTATTTTTTGGTATCTATATGATCGTATGGGTTCAATCTATTTGTTGATTGGAATCAAATATCATAATTTTAAATATATTACAAATCAGACTCATTTGAAAAAAATATCTGTTTTGGAGGCTAAAAATACAGTTTTTGCCAAAATGACATTACTTCCGGTAATACTGAAAATGTTAAAATAGTTCTATGAAATCATAAATGATATAAGATATCATATGGTGAAAATTTTATGAAAATCGAATAATAACTGACACTTTAGTAGACCAAAAACCTTGAAAAGTGACTTAAGAAAAATCGCCCATTTCTCTGCAACCGTACAAGTTGGAAACCATTTTGTGGTATCTGTATGATCGTATGGGTTCATTCTATTTGATCAATAGAATCAAATATCATAATTTGAAACAGATAACAAGTACGACTCATTTGAATAAAAGATTGTTTTTGAGGGCTAAAATTTAAGTTTTGAGCAAATGACGTCATTTCCGGTGGCAGCGTAAGACGTAAAATGATTTGACATAGTCCACTATGGCATTAGGCATCCAGTGGCGAAAGAAAATTGAAAATCGAATAATTATTGATTCTTTTACAGCCAAAATTACGTGAAAAGTGACTCATGCAAAATTGCCTATTTCTCGGCAACTGCGCATATTACAAATTAATTTTCACATACATTCTCTTCGTATGGGTTATTACTACGAGTTTATGAATGTTACGAAGATATATGTTTTAATATGGTGACGCAGGATGGGTTGTAAATAGCTTATTTTGACACCTTTTTTCACCCTTTAATCCAAATTGCCTGAAAACGAAATCGAAATTAAAAAAACTGAGCCCGATGTTTTGTGCGCCTTTACATGGCACATCTTTTCAGTCACATAAGATTTGAAAAAAATGATATTTGCTTTCAAAAAGTTGTACCGAACTGTCAAAATTGTAGTTTTTGCTAAATTAAAGTCACTTCCGGTGCCAACAGGCAACTTCATCGGTAACAAAAAATATGTCACTTGGGGCCACGAAGCATATGCACTTTGTTTTATACAAATCGGGTAATAAATAATGTATCTATAACCGATCAACTGAATTAGCCAATAGCGGCCACGGAAAAATATCGGGACAAAAAATGTTAACATTTTTGCCCAAATCAGACGACCCTTTAACCGTGGGTAAAAGGCCATCAAAAAATATTCATTAATAAAAAAGTTTTTTGTCAAAATTTAAATTTCCAAACTTTGGCGCCTAATTTTTCCGAAGATTCGTCGAAATTCAAAATTCTAAAGAACCGTGGCCATGTGCCTTGTCTCTGGCTATGCCAAAATCTATCAAACGTTACAATCCAACAAGTGTTGTTAATATTACGGCATTATTTAAAAAAACGACAACTTCGGTGATTTCGGACATTTCGCATTGTCGCAGAACGTTTGAAATAGCTTTAATCTCTAAGTCACACCCACTTTCCCAGTAAAACCGAAAAAATTGGATCAATCCGACAAGTAGTTTCTGAGATATGATCAAAATGGAAAAAAAAAAATAATAATAATAAGAATAATAATCCGAACAAAAACAATAGTGTTTCACACAAGCTACGCAGTGTGAAACCCTAATAAATAGCAGACGACATTGTACACAGATCAATATAAGTTAAAAATAAACTATAAATAAATGATGAGATGATAATTATAGCAGGTTAATTAATCAATACTTTGTCTCTTTTCACCTGTCATATAACGCAGTATTATATTATAGTTTGTTCAAATGGATACCCATCATATTTTGGCAGAAGATGGGGTTGTGAAATCAAAGGATAAATCTGTAAATATATTTATGAAGGTATGTTTTCATGTGAACAGGTTTGTTGTCACAGATGTGATCAGACATGATAGGTCTGTGATATACATTGTCATGGAAATATACATACTTGAAGAATAAATATGGTTGGGTTTTTAAGTTTAAAGACATAGTTTGAACTATTATTAGTATGTTTCATTGTGCCATATCTTTTTGAAATAACGGTATGCTGGGGCAGATCTAGGAATTTTGAAAAGGGGGGGGGGGGCCAAAATGAGGGCACTGTCCGCGGGGACGGAGCATGTCGCTGAGAAGGGGGAGGGGCGAAGAAAATTATCCGTCATTTCCTTGCATCTGTAGCCATTCCAAGAACTATTTGGCTGATATTTTCGTCTAAGTAAACGTTCGGAACTGACATATTTGGGTCTGAGAAAAGGCACTTTCAGCAGTAAAAAGGGGCACTGTCGAAAATTCGCGCCCCCCATTGAATCCGCCTCTGGTATGTTAGCTGTAGGGTATTTGAATTCATATTACTTTGTGTCCAGTGTGTCAAGATTATGGAAATAGAGCAGTATGACTTTAAGCAATTAGAATATACAGACACTCGCACATGCTTGGCAATGAGATAAATCACACAGGTCAAAAATTTCAACTAGTATATATAATGTACATGTATGCTTGGCACATTGCCTGTACCATTTTTTGAAATAACTGTACGCCAACATCAAAGGATGACATCACATCTATATTTTAAGTATATAGATGAATTTGGACAGACACATTTATGCATGAAAATCATGACCATTATAACACTGTCTGATATTGTGTGTGGGATTATGGGTAGATCTAATTGATAAGGCCATCTTCAAGGTCACGAGATGTAAACTGGGCAACAAACCCAACGCTAACACTTAACCATATGCTTACCTACAATCTCCCCAACAATCACATGAAATAACCCAATTCAGCGACCTTGATGAAAATTGAGCTGGCCTTAACAAATAGATCTAGCACAATGTTTAACCCAGTCCGAGCAGAACAGTAGGACGTTTAATACCATTTCATTTAATTTACCCACTGGCCTCCACTGGTACACACAATGACGTATATATATTAACATGTTTCTTTTACCCACTGTCCACTGACCCCACTCGTATACTATGCAGTGTTTCTTTGCGTCGTAGTATGGTTTTGTTACATATGAGCCATTTTTTAAAGATATAACTTATACTTTGATTCCGCAATCACAAATGAATGTTGAGTTTCCTGCTTGGTTATTTATTTAATTCACTGGGTGTGGTTAATAGCAGATTAAAACATGGCATCTAAAAATATTATGCTTGCTAAGATTTCTATTAGTCATCCTTTTTTTAGATTTACTTTGGCCTAAAAGAAAAGCAAAAAATGTATTGTTAGATAGTATGATTGTTAGATTTTGAACAGTGGTGTCTACTGGCTTAAGAGTTAGATCTAGGAATCCTGAACCCCTAATAGGTTCCAGCTTGTTGGAGAAGCAACAAGTAAATTGTGGTTGTTAACACTTAAATTTACCTCATCCGGATAAAGCTTAGAAAAGTTAAGAGAGTTTAACTTTATCATTTGAACACATACATTATCTTGTGGGTAAATGACAGCACCTGTACTCAATGCACATGCATAATTTTGGGTCGGAACAGTGAAGTTGACTTGTTACCCACTCCTCATTTAAAATCACTAGAAACGGCATTAGAGATCATAGGAACTATTTCTTTCAGTGGAAATATTTCATAGTTTATGGTGTGAAACAGCTTTACAATTACTGATTATATCTCTGCTCTATAAGTAATAGCTTTGCATGACATCATGGTAGATCTACTGATGGCTATAGAAACAACTGAGGTATTGTTGTGTGCGTGGTGTAAGTTCCTCTAAATATCCATAACAAATAAGAATTTGAACAGATGAAAATGAGTTTGGTCTTCGATACAAACTTTTTTTTAGAAGTTGTTCAATAATAAAAGAAAAGAGAGATAAAACAATTTTTGAAAATTTATTTTCAGGTCGGAAAATGGTGTTTGAGCAATCTTCTCTTGGTGTTGACCGTTATTGGTGTATTCTTTGGTGTGGTGTTTGGTTTTGCAGCACGAACTGCCAACCCTTCTCCTGATACAATAATGATGGTGTCATTTCCTGGAGATATGTTAATGAGAATGTTAAAGATGTTAATTCTACCTCTGATTGTTTCTAGTATGATTACAGGTAAATATATTGGACTACTTGATTGAATCTTCCAGAATTAATTATATTGGAATACTTGATTTCTCATAATCCTACAGATGGTGAGTGAAGATGGAGTAAGCAGAAGAATTTTACTCAGAAAGGCATGTTCCAACTGGATGCAATACTATCTCAATGCAATCATCATAACTGAATTTCCCTCATAGCACATTGTATGCCTTATGCCCGTCTTTTGTTGGAGCATAACAGTAGAATGTTAAACCCCATTTCATTTCATAATGAATCACGTTCCTTTGTCATGATCCCATTTACATCTCATATGCTAGTTTGGAATATTCCTGACTCCACAGTGAGGATCTCCTTTAAAATTTCTTTTGTCCAAGTATACAATTCAAAAGACTCATGCACAGCTAGGTGACGGGAAGACTGCATTTCTTCTACAGCATTTAATTTAAAGTACTTACAGAATGTAATTATGAAATACTGGGGTAATGTTATAAATATCAAGATGCTGTTAGTACACTGACATTGCAATATCTCAACCATAAAGTAGTGTTAAGAGCTCAAAATTAACTGTCGAGAAATAATTAGATAATGGCAATACCATACATCCTTCACTCTCACCTTCACCAACATTTACCAAATGATAAAAAAGTTAAAGAATATATATCCTTCAAACAAATTAATCCCCAAGCAAAAAGTTGACAAGACTGTGTGAAGTTTAATGGTTTAATCTAGGCACACATCAAGCTACAGCTGGGGATTAATTTGTTTGGATTATTTAATAGGATATTTTTTCCAGGTGGTATGACTGAAACCTGCACTGTTACAGGGATTCTTCCACCCTTCAACAACTTTCAATGAAAGGTCTATTCATCACCACCTTGTGTCTTGTATCTATCTCTGCCCTATGTACTAATACTGGGAAATAAAAGTTCAGTAATAAAATCTCTCCTGGTCCTTCCCCAACACTGCCCTTTAAAGAACACGTATATATATCCCTCCTCCCTTCACATTAATAGCCAAGATAAAAGTGATCAAATATATCTCACCTACCCCCTGCCCACATCAAACCATAAAAAAATAAATCTTTCCTACCCCTTCCCCACATAAGCCAATAAAAAATATGTCTGTTCAACCCTCTCCCCACATCAGCCCATAAAATATATCTCTCTTGCTCCCTCCCCACATCATGAGGATCTCCTTTAAAATTTCTTTTGTCCAAGTATACAATTCAAAAGACTCATGCACAGCTAGGTGACGGGAAGACTGCATTTCTTCTACAGCATTTAATTTAAAGTACTTACAGAATGTAATTATGAAATACTGGGGTAATGTTATAAATATCAAGATGCTGTTAGTACACTGACATTGCAATATCTCAACCATAAAGTAGTGTTAAGAGCTCAAAATTAACTGTCGAGAAATAATTAGATAATGGCAATACCATACATCCTTCACTCTCACCTTCACCAACATTTACCAAATGATAAAAAAGTTAAAGAATATATATCCTTCAAACAAATTAATCCCCAAGCAAAAAGTTGACAAGACTGTGTGAAGTTTAATGGTTTAATCTAGGCACACATCAAGCTACAGCTGGGGATTAATTTGTTTGGATTATTTAATAGGATATTTTTTCCAGGTGGTATGACTGAAACCTGCACTGTTACAGGGATTCTTCCACCCTTCAACAACTTTCAATGAAAGGTCTATTCATCACCACCTTGTGTCTTGTATCTATCTCTGCCCTATGTACTAATACTGGGAAATAAAAGTTCAGTAATAAAATCTCTCCTGGTCCTTCCCCAACACTGCCCTTTAAAGAACATGTATATATATCCCTCCTCCCTTCACATTAATAGCCAAGATAAAAGTGATCAAATATATCTCACCTACCCCCTGCCCACATCAAACCATAAAAAAATAAATCTTTCCTACCCCTTCCCCACATAAGCCAATAAAAAATATGTCTGTTCAACCCTCTCCCCACATCAGCCCATAAAATATATCTCTCTTGCTCCCTCCCCACATCAGCGCATAGAAAATATGTCTTTCAAACCTCTTGAGTACTCCCCACATCAGCCGGTTAAAAATACCCCATAATCACAAAACAAATTTTTCATCAGTCTTTCCTTCCTTGTTTAATTGTCAAGAAAACAACTTTCATGATAAATTTTTTTTTCCAGGTCTGGCATCACTAGATGCGAATTCTTCTGGTCGTATGGGTCTATATGCAGTGGTATATTATTTTGCCACAACATTTATGGCCATTATACTAGGAATTATCCTTGTAGTTAGCATACATCCTGGTACTTTCACCATTATGGACAATGAGACAGATTTAGTTGATGAAGCACCAGTTTCATCTTTAGATGCTTTTCTAGATTTAATCAGGTATTTGGGATTGATTTTATAGCACTATTAAAGAAAACAGCAGCATTTAGGAAAATTTGTATATTCAAGGTGTCGATATTACAGCAGACGTATTTTGTTGAGAGGTTGGGGCTGGTTGGCCGAATTATTGAAATAGAATTGAACCATGTTAGTCCTGTAATGACCTAGTTTGTGTCGAGTGGACGTTAAACCCCATTTCTCTCTCTCTCTCTCTATTTTGTTGAGGTGTATGATACTCTGTTTTAGTTGGGTATATGTGTTGTGAAGTCATAGTAAGGGTACTTTAGGCAGTGACCTTGACTGTCACACTGATGGAGATGGGTAACGGTTGAAGGAACAAAAAAAAAAAAACCATTACAAAGAGAAGCCTCTAATTGTTAAACACTCTCATGTTACTGTGCAATGGGGGGAACAAGGGTATGTGCTCTTATATATGAACTGTAAATTTCTGATTGATCAAACAAATGTGTATTATGAAGTTTATATATATAATTTATCAACAAAAACAAAGAAAAAGATTAGTTGTGACCTAGATGGCACCTTGGTAAAGATATGACATCGTCATTCAATTATTTTGAAAAAATGTTGTAGAAAAGCCTGGAAATAATGGTTTTACTTGACAATAATGTCAGGCAGAAATGAAATAGTACCTGACATTTTCAACTTATTGCTGGACATTGTGCCTGACATTGTCTGTGACAGGTGCTTTATTTCCAGGCTTGAGATGTATGTATATGGCTGCATGGCTATAGATAGAATTGATTATAATCGGAAACTCATGTTTATTATTATAAATTTGTAGAAAAAAGTATAAATATCGATATTCCTAATGCTCAATTTTCAGGAACATTTTCCCTAATAATATCATGCAGTCCTGTTTTCAACATACAAAAACCGTGTATAAAAAGAAATATTTGAAGAATGATACTGATAATTCTACAGATATAACAAATATTACCACTACTGTTTCCACACTAACCACAACAGCATCCGTTAATATAACAAATATGACAGAAGCTACGTTTAGATGGGTTCGTACTTTCCCACCAGTTGACGGCATCAATGTATTAGGTGAGTTAATGTAGTTTACAAATATTTAACTCAAAACAATCTGATTATTTGTGATTTGCTGCTACACAAACTATTTCCTCAGACACTATCCAAATTTCCACTAAGTCTTGACACGACTTCCACTTGAAAAATTTGATGGTCAGTCACTTTTAATAATGGATAGAAATTTTGAAAATTAAATCATATTTCCTGTCTTTTTATAGTAAGGTATTGGGACTCCCCTATATATTAAAAATTAAAAAAAAAGGTCAATTTGCATTATGACTTTTGATTATTATCCCTAACTCCTGGAACCTCCAAACAACTTTTATCCAATGATATATGCAAGAAATACCTCTGAATCTGGTGATGTTTACAGTTGAATTCTTACTCAACAGTGGGATGAACATTCTCATATAAGTAGCAAATGGATTTTGGTTTGGTTCTGTATCTATCAAATGCTCAATGGAAATTTTTGTTAAGTTGGGCGGTCGGAATAGATTTTCAAACTTAATATATTTTATACTAGGAAAATGAAAGAAAATCATCCTTTAAGCATCATATACCATGTGTTATTAAGTAGCAATTCCAACAATGTGTATCTCGTAGATAAATCTATTGTATATTTTATAGGTTTGATTGTATTCTGTACTGTATTCGGTATCATGCTGAGTAAGATGGGAGAGCGGGGTAAAATTATGGTGGATTTTTTTGCTGTCCTCAATGAAATTATAATGAAGATGGTCTTACTCGTCATGTGGTAAGTATAATAGAATCATCAACTACAGTATTACAATTTGAATAAATTAACATAAATTTAGATTAATTTTCTACCTCCAATGTCAAAATATCTAATACAGATTGAGGCAAATTTTTGGCTTAATATCCTGGTTTCAGTTTTCATGACCATTCATCTTTAGCTATTGATGAAATTTGAAATGGATGTCAACAGGTGTTCTTTGTTCGGTGATTTCCAGATTTTAAAGTAATGATATGAAATGTTTCTGGGTCATATAGATGTGACATGAGTAGTTGGTTTCATTATACAATTTTTAAAATTATATCTCAGACAGTGTTATCAGACATCATCTTAGTAACACTCCTATCTTGTTTTTATACGCCCTCATTGAAATATGAGACAATTTAGACACAACAATTGTGACATCAAAACATCTTTTTATCCAATGTTTCATCAGTAAAAGTATTGACTTCTTCAGGATTTGAGAAAGATCCCTTCAAGCCTTTTGTAATTGGTTTGTGTTGCATGTTTCTATTGATAGGCGGTTTTTGACACAGAAATATGAGACACAATAAAAGAACACAAATAAAACCCATCTTTTTGACCAATGCTTCATCAGTGACTTCTTCAAGAAAATCGAATGCATCAATTTGACTTGGTCGAGAAAGATCCCATGAAGCCTTCTGTAATTGGTTTATAGAATCTATCAAAATCGACCCGGCTTCATAATATCTATCACTTACCGAGACTTTAGCCAAAAGGTTCCATTGCCCATGCGCAACCGGGAGTTTGGTTTTTTATGTGGTAGATTATCCAGTAATTTTCGTCAATAATTGAGAAATGACCCAGACCCTCCGTGCGTTGAAGACTAGGGGGGTTCTGGGTGACCGAGACTATTCTGGCCCAGGTTGAGAAGATTGAAATGCAATTTGATTGGTCGAAACTTTGGAGCTTGACAATTTTGATTGTAATTGTGTGAATGTGCATTTCCTATAGTTCCATTAAATCAGTAACTTGACTAAGTTCAATAATTATCAATTGATGTTTTGGAACATGATAACTTTGATTCTAATTGATTGAGAGTCGTGAAACTTGGAGTATAGTTTCAGTGCATCAATTTCTTGACTAAGTTCGATAATGAGAATACTCTGCTGAGGCTACGTAACAATAAATATGCAATTAAAAGATTACTTTTTCAATTTGACAGTGTGTTTTTGAACCTTAGACAATCCTCAGTGATTTCTGATAATGCAAACATGTGGTATATTTCTAGTATAAAATGGGAGCACCGGCCAGACCTAGAAGCCAATAATTTTGTCATGGATCATTGCATTTGGTCAGTTTTAGTGCCTTACAAATGCTTTAATTACAAAAGAATGAATATGTGGACTTCTCAGACCACTTAGCTGTTATGGGTGTATGTTTCATTGCATGTTAACTATCCTGATTTGGTAGTACAGAAAACATGAATATGAATTTAAAGTATATCTCCACACAGACCAACATAATTGACATTGATAAAGATATTAATGCACTATCATGTGTATCCTGTTTGTAAAATATTAGATGCATAGTTTAACACTTGCTATTTGAGTCGTCTACATTAGCAGAGGCGAAGCAGAACAATAGGACGTTAAACCCTGTCTCATATCATTTCAATTCGAGATTCTAGTGCATACATATCCTGTCTGTGAAATTAAAGATGCACAGATGTAACCTGATCTTATCCTGATTATTTCATTCATAAATCAACACATGACTCTATCCCGAACTGATATGGCTGTAAAGGGAATTTCCACATCAACAAGGAACCTATCCCATGTATAGGCAACAAATTGCACATTTTGATGACAATTGATAATCTAAAATCAAATGAAGACAATAAAACAAACCTGGAAATAAGGCACCTGTCACTGACAATGTCAGGCACAGATTCAGGCTTTGTTAGACATAAAATCTCTGGTTCCTGTCATTTTGTCCTTCTAATTAGTGCCTGACATTTTGTCAGGTACATTTAAAACCGTTATTTCCACGCCTGTAAAGATGTCTACGCAAAGCATGGAAGTATTGTTATTTTTATTTTATTGTTATGTTTATTATTTCAGGTATTCACCTCTTGGTATTATGTTTTTGATTATTGGTAAGATATTGTCTCTAGATGATCCAGCTGCTCTAGGTGAACGGCTAGGAATGTACATGGTGACTGTATTAGCCGGTCTTATTATACATGCTGTTATCATACTCCCTTCCATCTACTTCATTATTACACGTAAAAATCCTCTCCGACTATTTATAGGAATTCTACAAGCTTGGGTCACTGCCTTGGGTACTGCTTCTAGGTATGTATATATAGATATATATTTCTAGTTAATAGGCTTACTGTCTCTGTTTATAATTCAGTTCATCCTTATTTATCAACAGTTTTTTTTTTATATTCGCTTACATCAATATAAAATTTCACTTCTGTGAATATAAAATTTCACTTCTGTGAATATAAAATTTCACTTCTGATTTCACTTCTGTGAATATAAAATTTCACTTCTGTGAATATAAAAATTCACTTCCATGAATATAAAAATTCACTTCCATGAATATAATTTTCCAATTCTATCAATGTAAAATTTCCACTTCTATCAATGTAAAATTTAACTTTCATCAACGTAAAATTCAACTTCCATTAATATCAAATTTCATCAAAAACATGACCCATGATTAATATAAGATATCCATATAATTCATGTAAATAACATGTTACACAAAGAATGTATGTTATTTTGTATGATATTATCTAGAATCCTGTAACATTGAACAGTATTCTCAACATGTCAGTTACTCTGGGTATCCTGCAAGGATCTACTTATTTATAGGACCTTAATAGTTTAAAGAAGTCCACATCTCATCGGGTATCTTAAACAAATGCAAATCAAATGCTATAATGTGAAGAATTAGAAAGTTCCAGTTCATAATATGGAGACATTTCAAGTAACTATTTAAGAGCGTTGACCTCCAGTTCAGGAATTTGTCACTGTGAAGATGTATGTATTATAGACTGATCAAGGCACAAAGTGATTGCTTTACATGGAGTCATTCTCTGACAACAGGATGTTAGTATATGAGACGAAGAAGCACATTGATTTTCAACTATTTCTGATAATTACTATCAGATTTATGGCCCTTTAACTATATAAAAAATCTTGTGATCACTCTTGATGATAAAAGCTACATGTATTTAAATACCCAAATTAGCACTTTTCATTAATAAATTATTAGAATAAGCTAATATTTAGTTTTTTGTGTACACCATACTGACAAAGTGATATAGACTTATGAACTCATAAATAAGAATATAAAATATTGATTTAATTTGCAAAGTTTTCGTGCATTATCAAAAATGACCGATTGTAAAAATTTTAAAGTGAAAGCCATGCTCTAGAGGCTAAAATTAGAATCCAAAATTGAATTTTATTAAAATAATAAAAACGCTGCAGCCTTGGCAAAAATCACCTTTTATGTAATATTTTGGGCCAGATGTTTGATACAGTTATACATACTTTGCAAAATCTGTCATGATTACTCCATAATTTAAATACTCCTACTATAACCATTAACAGCATTGGGTAAAATACTTGTTACTGTCTAATGTATTTTTACCCTCATAAAGAAGCTATAGGAATTAAGGTTAATCACATTGTTTCTCATTGCATGTAATCAACAAGTTGTCTTTTAGTAGAATCTGTCAGACTGTGGATCATGATGGATAAGATTTAGTAGATTTTCAAGTAAAAAAAATTGATCTAACCATTGGAATGAATGGAGTCTAATCCTCAATCACAGTGCTCAGAATATCAATGTGCTTGGAATGAAATGTCAGTGTATGGATGGAGCATGTAGGATAACCATTGTAATAATAGGACCAAATGCGGAATAATCAAATAAGAAAGGTTGTAATAGGATTTATTGCTTCACAGACACTACTCTGAGATTTAGCTTTGAATTCGGAAATCCATGCCAAAACCATCATTTGAATTAGCTAGAACTAGTGAAGTGTATCATCCACAAGACTATTTAGTCTTACTCTTTCTAGCCACATAGCTATTTTTTTATGAGTCTACATTGAAATTTGGACATATTTTTGTCACCCCTAGAGGCTAAAATTATCTGATTCAGACTTTGTGATGTAACAGTTTTTTTCATGTGTTAATATTATGTGACATATGTTAATTAGTTAATGATAATTGATAAAAATTTTAATGAAGAGACTTATTTAGTTTGTAAATAACTAATCTTTCATTACACCCTTCGAACCTACAAAATGATTGAAAGAAAATGAAATAAAATGCAACAACAGTTAAATTAAAGGGAGAAGAGTTAGTTAATACTGATAATTTTAGCAGCAAATGCATGTGCTATAAAGGAAATTTTTCTCTACTCTTAAATCAAATTCCAACTGTCATGGGTTCTTTTACATTCACACCAATGAAAATTCGAAAGACTGTATGCTGTCCCTCGTCCTGCACTACACCATACTAACGGGGGTGGGGGGGGGAACTGATAATTTTAGCGGCAAATGCATGTGCTATAAGGGAAATTTTTCTCTACTCTTAAATCAAATTCCAACTGTCATGGGTTCTTTTACATTCACACCAATGAAAATTCGAAAGACTGTATGCTGTCCCTCGTCCTGCACTACACCATACTAACGGGGGTGGGGGGGGGAACAATGCCAGAAAATCATGATAAACTCAGTCAACTTCTTCTGCTCTGAACTAAAAAGTTTTTTCAGTATCATTATTTACATGTATTTGTTTTTTTGTTTTTTTTTTTAAGTTCTGCTACCTTGCCAGTAACTTTCCGTTGTTTAGAAGAGAATTTAAATATTGACAGACGTGTAACGAGATTTGTCCTACCAATAGGAGCTACTATAAATATGGATGGTACAGCTCTATATGAAGCTGTTGCTCCCATATTTATTGCTCAAATGAATGGTATAGACCTTAACTTTGGTCAGATTATCACCATCAGGTATTTATAGTATTGTATTATTTTAAAAGAGAGGGTTAGATGACCGAATGGTTAGCGCATGTGCATTGCATCATAAGGTCTGTAATTGAGTCAACTGGCCTGATTCGATTACTGGTTTTATGTGACAAAGTATAGAGTCTTCTGTACGCCTTCGTTGGTTTTCTCCAGCTCCTCCAGTTCCCTCCCACTGCTAAACACCCCTATGCCCAAGTGACTTATTGAAATGAAATAGAACCATATGTTGGTTCTGATATGACCTAATTGTGTCGAGTGGACATTAAACCCTAACCCTAATATTTAAAATTTTATATTCTTCGTAAATGAAAGGTATATTGTGAATATATCTCTGTGATGGATTGACAAAGTGTCTCAAATTTTGCATAGAATCTGATTTGAATCTTCTATAGTCAAATCCAACAAATCAAGTATTATTTTTTGAAGTGCCTCTTATTTTAAATGAATGGATGGACATGGACCATATTTTCCATTAAAGAACTTTTTTCAGTATATCCTGCATACGCCACTATTGTACATACTAGGATTATTTTCAAATTATTTATTTTTATTATTGATGGTTTTGTTTGCAGTTTAACAGCAACATGTGCTAGTATTGGAGCTGCTGCTATACCCAGTGCTGGCCTGGTTACCATGGTGATGGTACTTACATCGGTTGGTCTTCCTGCTGATGATGTCAGTTTGATCCTGGCTGTTGATTGGTTTTTGTAAGTTCCAATATTCATCATTGACAGTATTTTAACATCTGAAACAGTTTACAAATGAAACCCATACATATATTTGATGTAACTTCAGAGCTTTCCATGCATATTGCATATTCTGAAGTAATTTCATTAGTTGATTCTTTGAGACCCAGTAATTTTATTTCTATTTAATACATTTTCATTACACTTTAAACATACCTTTTTTTTATCATACTATATTCATAGACACTTGCCCAGGTTCAAATGTCAGTGCCCTCTATGCATTTTTGTTATACCTTCTGTAATCTAATTATCCAAATCGTATCCATCCTGCATCATAAACATCTTTATTTGCAATCATCTGTTGTTTGTTTTTAGGGACAGAATTCGTACCTCTATCAACGTACTAGGAGACAGTTTTGGAGCAGGTGTTGTGGCTCATTTATGTAGACATCAACTGGAACAAGATCAGCATGCTCCTATAGATGATCGATCCATTGAACTTATAGAAACACAGTCCGATAAAAAACGTGGAAGCCGGATATCACAAGGCAATGGTGATACTACACATGATGAATAAATATTGTACAAGTGTAGAGGTTATCAGGAATTTATAACTAGCATCGTCTTTAAAATCCTTTATTTGGTATAAGAGTCATAATTTTACATATGGCATATTATCCTTGATTATAGATGTTATCAAATGATTGAACATTGTTTTTACATACAGGGTTTTGATTTGCATAAACATTTTACCATTATTTTTTCACCCTCAGCGTTGACTCTATAGATTGTTGTAAAATATAACTTGATACATAAAAAGGCTAGAATTTGTATTCTATTTGAAGCTTGTTACTTTAAAAATGTTATAAATACAGATAAAAAGAACTTCTATCAATACATATAGGGCATTTAAAAACAAAGTGAATGTTGTTATTACTATTAAGAGTTATTGGAAACTAGAGAGTCATATTTATGTGTAATTTTGTGGTATGCTTTTTTTGTAAGGTTTCCTTTCATCCAAACATGTTTTCATACCATTTGCAGACATCTTTCCAACTTATCACAAATTAATGGATACTTTTGTTCAATCTACTATAGTACACTAGATTAATTTTAAGATACATACATTAGTGTTATAAATACACGAGACAACTGTATAATAATATTTTGAAGTAAAAACTGATCTGCCAAAGCTTAAATAACATAAAAAATGAAAGTATTTTATGCCTGAAAATAATGGAAATTTTATGATGGGTCCAAATTTAAAGGAGCAATCATTTCATGATACACGAAGATATAGTTTCTCAGAATTGAAGATTGGGTTTTACTTATCACATGTTAATCCACCATTGTTGATTTTCAGTAATTTCATGTGAAAATAAATTCATTAAGTATTTTATAACAACAAAAACCTCATTTTATTTCACTATTCATGAACATTGATACGTTTCATATATTGTTTCATATACATGTACTATCCATTAAGGTATATTGTTTGGTTTACTTTGTAGCCTGTAAGATGTTTCATATATCCTAGATATATACCTATAGGGATATAATCATATGTTTCATATATTGTATATTTGTTAAGATGCAATTTATGTTTCATATATTGTATATCCATCATGATGCAGTTCATATGTTCCATATATTGTATATCCAGAAATATGCAATTGACTAGTTCCATATATCCATCAAGATACAATTTATATGTTCCATATGAATTGTATGTTTGTCAAGATGCAACTTATATGTTTCGTATATTGTATATGCAAGATACAATTTATATGTTCCATATATTGTATATTCATCTAGATATCAATTCATATGTTCCATTGTATATCCACCAAGATACAATTCATATGTTCCATTGTATATCCATCAAAATACAATTTATATGTTCCGTATATATTGTATATCCAAAATGATGCATATCATATGTTCCATATATTATTGTATATCCAAAAAGATGCAATTTATATGTTCCATATGTATATCCATCAAGATACAATTTATTTCTTTCTTTTATATTATATCCATTTTATATGTTCCATATATTGTATATCCATATATTGTATACCCATAACAGTACAATCTAGGTTTCATTAAGAGTATATCCATAAGGATACAATAAATGGTTCATAGACTGTTTGAATTATCCATAAAAAAACAATTAATCGTTGTATATATTGTAATATATAAATCTTATCACCTATATCCCTTCACTTCCATAAATGCCAATGTTTGACTGGACTGAACATACTTATTTTTCTGGTTTTTGTAAACCAACATTCCTTTTTTTAATGCGCTTAATTTAAAATGGTTGTATGTAGTTGCGAGCTGGAACGTAGGAATGATCACTAATTAGAGCAAAAACATCTTTGTATTAATACTTTTGGTTATATACAGCTGTAATTCTTGAATATATCTGGTTGGTGGCATTAGACAATGATATTGCATGTTATATGACATCAGTGTTTTTGTTTGTTGATAAAACTAATTATAAGAGTTGTAAATCTTCAATCAAAATATAACCATAGCAATGGATCAAGGATGTCGATTTGGTTGATGCAGAAGGATTTTTTTGTTGACAGTAGGTTATACAATGCTTTGTAATATTCGCTTTAGTATAAAAATAGTGATAGCAGTATTAGATGAGAAAGCTTAATGGTGCCTTATTGTATGTCTTTATAAGCTTACATGTTAAAATTTAGATCTTCTATCAGTATTTTATTTAACATTGAATCTCAAGATATACATTCTTTATGTACATATACTTTATTCTTTACTATATTCATCATAGTTATTTCAATTTGTTGTGTAAACATCTTAAATCTATTTTAAATTCAGCTATATATGTAAAATTATTTTTAAACTTGTCTTATCAAAGGTAAAGTTATTTTTAAACTAAACTTGCAGCCAGTTTAAATTTGTTTACACCAGTGTACCTAATTGTGTTCAAATATTTGAAGATTTGAAAGATAAGATAAATATTGTCTAATTTTTATCAGTACTTATAATATACATTTTCTTACTGTTTAATACTCTTAAAACTGTTTATATTTTTGATTTTTATATGTAAACATAGAGTTATAAAATTTTCCCTTGTGTTTACATATGAATAAAATATTATCACTTGTTAATTCTTTAAGTTCAAAGTGAATAAGTGTAGATTAACGATTATTTTAAAAATAACTTGAAAAATAATTGGAAGAATAGTGTTATTTCTGAAAGGGTGCTAATATATGGGTAATCTATCACGATTAAAGAATGTCAATTTTGAAAATAAAATAAAAACGATTAATTAAAAAATATGTAACATTTAATATCTTTAGAATATATATTTTAAAATATATATATAATGTAAAAATGGTTTTTCCAAAATATTTTTGAATATGGGTTTATTTTATAAAGTGCTCTTTTTTTACTCATTGTATATATATTTCAGTTGTATTGTCAACTTTTTGTGCTTGATTTTGTTTGTATATTATTACTCTATACGCTTTTAGAATTCTGTGTAGTATTTACAATTTTTGTACATACATCGATGTTAAACTGAAGGTTTCTTTTCCCTTCTGGTCATTTATTTTTAATTACAGTCAGAAATTAGAATATGTTTGTAATTATTACTAAACTGAATAAAATTACTGACATAGATTTCATTTAGTCGTAGTCATTGCCCATCAGTCAATTCAAGATGCATTATGCCTAGGGCAGGACTTTTTACTAGCTTCAAATGCTCTATAAATTATTATTTAGACATTTATTTACATGGCAAACCAATAATAACTCTCTAGACTATCAAATGGCTGAGATATTAAGTGGATTAGATTAGACATTGTCTGTAATGTCTTCACTAAATATTAAAATGGAAAATAGATACTTTGTTCATGATGGTAGCATTTGTAATTCACATAGGCTACACCTTGTCAAAACCTCAAACATTCATAACTTTACTCAGATTAGTGTACATGCAATTTGACTAAAATGTTCCATATATTGATTTACCATTATATATTTTTATTAAACTGTTATATCAAGAACTGCCATGCATCTTTAAAGAGGATCTGCTATGCTTCAATCATAATAGCAGGAAATGTTTTGAAAATGTATGTAAAATGTCAACCATCATATTACTAATGCAAACCACACCTAAATATAATAGTTATGTCATAAAGCGCTTGTTAACCCTTCAACCTTGATAATTATATTTAACTTTATTCCCTGCCTCCCAATATCAATCAATATTAAGTCTGCAGCAAGTGCATTAGACTCTATTTTATGGCTTATTTAAATTCTAGTTTGAAGGATAATTTAAACATGTTCATCGTCATTATAGCTTGTTAAAAAATAGTTCACTTCAATCAAGCACACTTATAATGGTGAATAAATTTTATGTTTTATATGGGGTTTCAGAATGAAATTTCAATGACTGACGAATATTAAATTAGTGCATGGTAGAAAATTGAAAAAAATCAGTGTTTGTATTAATTTAGTAGAGACTATGGAAGGAAACCCATTATTTATGTAAATGATAGAGAATTAATGACAGACATTAAAATTATGGATGGTGTGGTTAGGTTAGATACATTAAAATTATGGATGGTGTGGTTAGGTTAGTAACAATTAAATGTACTGTTTGAATGGCATTTAATAATTGAACACATTAAAATAAACACAACAGGTCTATGGATAACAATTATTGTCTTTAATTTTTTACTTACGCAATATATAATTATGTTAAATATTTATTTCACAGGACATTTGCTAAGTTATATGTGTGTTGTAACATTTTGTAGTGCTGCTCACCTCAAGCTGTTTGTCTTATCTACAAGGGACAGTCACTTACTTTATCTGCTGCCAAGATTCTGTAAACAATTTATCAGAAAAACAAGCTGGGGTTTTAGGCCCTTGCCCACTCTCGGTGGACTTACATACACAATGCTTCCCAGATCCCCGGCTGATTTTCTTGTGATTTATGGTCACCCCCTGAAAACTGTAGGTTTGACTCTGCCTGTAGTAGCTATTGCCCCCTAAATGGAACGCAATACAAAACCTTGTCCCTCTCGCTGCGACCATACCATCATACCACTGCTTCTAGCCTTTCTTTAATACTTTTATGCAGTTAAAATAAAATAACATTTTATTCTTACAAAAATTTTATTATAAAAACTAAAATAAAGAATGATAAATATAACAGTAGGAATAAAGTAATTTTTAAATAAAACTTATACAATAGTTGTTACACTGGAAACATCTTCAGTTGCTGGTTGGTAGAATATACTGCCAGCTTTTATACCAGTAATAAATCGACTACCCTTTATACACAGGCACTTGAAGGGATTAAAATAAAACTTCTTACTACTGCTTGACTATATAGTAGTATATAATACTACTATATAGGCAAGCAGTAGCAAGAATTTTTATTTTAATCCCTTCAAGTGCCTGTGCCTTTATACTACTATACAGTAAATAATATCAAATTAATAAACACTTGTATAATATTATATATAAACATACTGTTATCTATTCCAATAACCATAAATAATTTTAAATAGACTAATTATAATCGCTAAGAATCCATGAAAATTTTCAACTTAATTTGTTTAAATGACTTTCGATATCATTTATATTAAATTTGTATTATTACTATTTATGTAAAAACATTATATTAATCAAACATTATGTTGAATTATGACCGTCAAATATTTGAAACATTGGTCATAATGGCTAAATGATTTGGTCTAATGCCCCACCCCCACCCACCCACCCCAAAAAAACAGATTTGTTATATTATGTAGATTTATTAACACAAATAATAGCATAATATAAATTTATCCCAAAACTGTTTGCCCGTTTTAACCGAAATCAATTTTGGCAGTTTGGGTTAGGTCATAGTGACCACACCCAATATTAATGATAAAATGATTTTAGAAAATAGAAATATAACAAAGTGTCTTATATATTTTTCAGACATTTGTATTGGATAAGAATCAATATGTTCACTGTGTCAAAAACAACAGATACTCGGCTTGAAGTGTTATCAATCTTCATTTGGCAATCAAATTTTAGAGCAACTTTTAATGTACCGGTTCTTTGGTGCAATATATCCCGGTTGGAGCTGACATACCATACAACTCCATTTCATTCATTCATTTAATGTACTGGTACACATTTTTAGGGATTGACTATGCAGAGGAAGGAAATGGTGTCACGTTTCTACTGTACTGTCCCAACTTGCAGAGGAAGGGGAAGAGGTAGTAGAACAGAATACCATTGATAATGGTTTAATATTACTTCCTGGATGCTAAAATATACCGGTAGTTAGATGTTCAGTTTTCAAAGATTTCTTCCCACACTGTAAATAAATTGAGTAGGAAATGAACCAGGAAAGTGAAAATATTTAAAATGGGAGGAGTTGATTATTGTATAAAAATAAATAAAGTTAAAATTCAGTATATCAAATTCATTTTGAGCCACCAAGATATTTTTTGAATTAAAAATATCAGAATTTTCCATACAATTACATAAGGCAAGAGATAAAACAATACTCTATACTCTGTACGGCTATATAGTATTATTGTTATCATAAAACAATATATACATCTAAACAGCCATATAATGGACAATAACTGGTTGAATTAAACAGTAGATCTAATAAAACAATATATAGATTTAGTCATACAATGGACACTAACTGGTTGAATTAAACAATAGATGTAATAAAACAATATTTCGATCTAGTTAATAAGTATATGTAGTTGAATTAAACCGTAGATGAAGCCATATGATTAACAATAACTGGTATTAAAAGTAGTTATAATAAAACAATATCTATCTAGTTAAACAGTCACAAAACAGACAATAACTGGTTAACTTAGTTATGATAAAACTCTTCACAAATATAATCAAACAGTTATGTGTTGAAATCAAGTTTAAAATAAAACATTTAATTATTCAGCAGTTATTCAGCAGTAATTCAAGTATAAAGATGTATGCAAGAGTGAAATCTGCCTTTAGCAAGTAATTCTTCTGGCTATAAATGTTATATTAATTATTAGGTCATATATAAAAATATATTCTGATTCTTCGATAATCCTGTGTCCCTAATAAAGGGCTGCATGACCCATTTGTATTTTAAAAAAATAAAAAAAGTCTCATTAATTCCCGCATACAAATAGTTTACATGAAGTAACTCTACAAAAATTCACCTAGAATTTATTCATAATGCTTGACTGATTATGAAATATTATTCAACAGATAACAGCTGTCAATGTAATTCAAGATTAAATCAATGGAAATGAAACTCTCTGATATATATGCCAACATTAATATTGTCACATCATAATCAAAATGTTTTAATGTTTCACAAAAACTCTTAGAAGAGCCGATACTTGTAGTCTAGCTCAGTCTACAAATAAGATAGTTTATGTTTAATCTGTGAAATTTGTTTGGCTAATTTAAATCATAGCCAGTTGATTTGGATATTTTGCACTATATTTGTACCAAGTTACCAAAACTAAGATCAATTTATACTACAAAAGCACAATGTAAGCATTCTAAAATATATATCACTATAATAAAAAATAGATGTATAAAATATCAACAATTAAATAGGACGGAATGATAAATGTAAAATAACCCAGTGTAATTTTATCTTGTCCGCTTAGTCAATTTCTTCTTAGAAAGAGGATGAGGCATGGTCTGGTTCAGCATTTTAGGTTTGGAGTTATTTCGACTTAGTTGTGGCAGTACTGGCATGGTTTTATTTAATGACATATTATGCTGAAAATGACAGTGAGAAAAAATTTGAACATCAAAAAGTGTTTTCCCTCCATTACAAGATTCAGTATTACTCTTTTACTATTTGCATTGCTAATCTTTATAGTGTATAGTGAATCCCTCTTTTACTGGGTGCATAGTTAATCTTTATAGTTTGCCCCCTATCTTATTAGTTGCATCCCTTTTTACTGGTTGCATTGCTAATCTTTATAGTGCATCACTTTTTTACTGGGTGCATTATTAATCTTTAGAGTGCCCCCTTCCTATGTCAACTGGTAACCTTTAAAGTGTATCCAATTTTTTTATTAGGTGGATTGTTAATTTGTATGGTGCATCCACTTTTACTAGATATAAGTAATTTATTACCAAGCTATACTATGACAGCCTTTTTTTTTTAACACAAGGTAAAATTTTTATGGATACACGACTACAGAGTTTAATACTAAGCGACATTTCGACGAGGATATCTTGTTTTTATCAAACAAATAAGTGAAGGGTGGGCAAATATATATAGAAGATGCGAAAAAATAACAATCAAATACAATTAAAATTTCACACCTTTGATCAGGGGCATTTTGCAATTAAGATTACATGTGAATTTAATTATAAATTTACATACCAGTTGACGTCTACGAACACGAGCTTCATTAAGTAGTCCTATATTATTCATACTATTAATAGAATGTCGTCTATTAGAAGAATCTTCTACATGTTTTGTAGCTGAAACTATCATATGACAACCACCACATGCTACCTGTTACAAAATACAATAAACAACAGATGCATCAGCAAGTCAGAGAACTATCATCAAACCATTTATTCAAAATAAATTATTTGATTATTTATAATAATTTATGGTAAAATAGTATTAAAGTGATTCATGGTGATTTATTCCTTAGTAATCTGTGTCGAAGCTCATCAAAAGGTAAACTGATTACAGTTAACAATATAAGCACACTAGACAACCAGATGATTCTGTTGATCAGCAATACTATATTGTGACATATATTTCCTTTGAAACTGTCTGATTTAAACATGATTTATCAGATACATGGCCAGATTTGTTTTATTCCTTCTTGTCTTTTGAAGTCAACGACATACATAACTACCTAGGTCTTAGAAATGGTGTTAGAAATGGTGTCATAAAATGAAAAGAAACAGGGTTTAACATCCTACTGTTCTGCTCCAATAAACTGGACTAATGAAGACTGACATACGCCATGCAGTGTGCTATGAGGGAAATTTTGCCTGGACAGCGGCACTATGGCCTACCCTTATATTGGATTCCAACTGTCAAGGGATCTTTGAGGTGCACGCCAATGTGTACATGGCACCTCGGTTTTTTTTGTCCCATCTAAATGACTAGACAGCTGTCTTTGTCAGGCCCTCTGTCCTGTATCACTGACAATGGAAATCATAAAGGGTGTCAGTAATTACCACCAATTCATAGCCTATTTATTATTCGAAAAAAATTCCTACAGCCCTACAACCAAATATGTTAAACACAGACACTACAATCATATACACAAATATAAAAGATATCAGTTTTAAAATGTGCACAGTATTATATACATTACATTGTGAATATAAGCACATTCAGTACTTTACATTGTAAAATTAATATAGCTACCTTATGAACAAAGAACTGTCTAAATCTGTTAACTCTCTGTGGTATAAATTGATTAGAATAACTATCTTGTTCTTGTGCTAATCTACCATGTCTACCATTACCACACGTATATAAAAACCCATTCTCTACAATTAATATACACCATATATATAATCATTACATTAACATATAAAGTAAAACAAATAGAAATGCATGATATATCTTATGTGTCTGGTGATTAATATTCAGTATAAAACAATATAAAATCAAAAGTATTTTTCAAAATCCTGGGGCCTGTATCACAAAATTTTAACTAAGATAAAATCTAAATTTTAGTAATAATATTAGATTGATTTTAGTGCTTAGCCAATCAAAGTTATCTACTAAAATTTGAATTTTACCTTTAGTTAATATTGTTCAAAATTGATTGAAATCAATCAAATCTAATTTATGATTCATAATCATTAAGTTACGACCATTTAAAATTGACATTGATTTCTATAGATTTCATGCTGTCATCTTTATGCATCTTTTCATACGAACCATTACTATTTGGGTGTTTTTTATGCTTAATCACATAGCAAATTGCCTTTAATTTTTTGCTTGCATCAATTTCTTGTTTTACAATAGGCCTACACATGGTATCTTCATATCAAAATCTAAATTCATCATTAATCTTTTCTAAGCATAACATTAAATGATATCTATTTTATAAAATCTGTTTAATAAATAATAAGTAACGATAAGAAACCTGATATAATGGCAGTAAAGTTTTCACCACAAGATACATCAACAGCTTTAAAACCAAGTTCTACACATTTTGGTGTCCATAATTGTAATTCAGATGTACCTCTTCCAAGCTGACCATTTGATCCATCACCAAATGTATAAACTTTACCGTCCACTACAAATACATGTATCATTATAAATTGTTATCATCAATACAATCAAATAGCTAACTTACAGTAATATCTTTATGGATAAAACAAAAGAGCTAAAAATAAATATTTGTCTACTTTCTATCAGGATACGGTGGTAGTGACATCGATCCTAACATTTGGTACAATTTTATTCTAATAATTCACTAGCAATGGGACTAAAAAACCACACTAGCTTGGACATGCGACCCTACTCCTTGTAATGTACGAGCTTCGGATTGAACCATGGACTGTATGTCGGTAATGACCAGAAGTGCATGGGTTAGACCTTTTGACCACCCAAGGCTGTTCAGAAATAACTAATAACTGTTCTTTGATATACTTCCATTATTTCAAATATAAATTATCATATGCCAAATAATTCCTGAAACAAATACTGTCTAACATCTAATATACATGTACATTTCCTTAAGTTATTTTAAGACTGTCAATATTAATTTTGCTTGAAAGTTGAGAGAGTAAATAAAACTGAATGATCATGTGTACTAGAAAATATACGAACCTGTTACTACGGCTGTATGTGATCCACCACATGACACAGCCTTTACTTTTTCTGGTATAGAAGACACATGATGGGGTGTTAGGACTTCTCTTACAGAATTTTCTAAACCAAGCTTTCCTTCATCTGTTTCTCCAAAAGTATAAAGTTTACCACTTTCTGTAATTATAGACAACAAATTATTATAACAGAACATACAAAAATACATAACACAAAAGTATTCAAAAATTATTACCAAGCTTGTTTTTTTACGATACAATATACTATACTATATTAAATCTGATTTCACTATGTTTTGACAGAACCTGTATTTTGATAACTCAATATTAAAGTAACATAGTATTTCACCTGTTACAAATGCTGTATGATAATAACCACATGATATACAAGTTATTTTTTCATCAAATGATAATAAAGTTGGTATACTGTGTTCTTGTTCATCTCCTAATCCTAATTTACCATCATCACCACCACCCCATACATATACTTCACCATTAACTAGAAAATACATATAAAATAGTTAATACATGTACATATAAAAAGGTTTCGTCTATTGTGAGTGATTAGTCAAGATAGCATTGGTGCAGGCCTTGGTTCAAAAACTTCTTGTATATTTTTGAGCGATTGATAATTTTGAGTCTTCAGTAAATATTTCATAGTAATATATGGGACATAACTCTTGCAATCTAACACTTACACCCAGTTACCAGTATATCACATTATAACACAATTTTAAGACCCAAATTTTTGTTTTAGGATAAAAGAACAACAATCGAAAACAAAGTAACATAAATCTGATGTGTTAAGGATAATGAAGGATTATAAAGATTACCTGTTAAAGCAACACTATGGTCAGCACCACATGATAACATTTTATATTGTTGTGGTTCAACATCATTAATACACTGTGGTTTATCAACTTGTCTAACTTCCTTTAAACCTAACTGACTCTCGGAATTACTACCACAAGAATAAAGATAACCAGATTCTGAAATAACAAATCAAAGCAATTGAATTTTCTAGTTTATCAATTATATAAAAATATGGAAAACTATTATTAGAACTTAATGCAATATAATATCAAGAAATATAGCTCAAATTTACAATCTTCGAAAGTGAATGAATCTTAAAAACAATGGTGACGTAATTATAACTTCTAGTAGATTTATCCAATAAAACTATTGATTGCTGTTTTATCTCGTTCTTCAATTTACCTGAAGCAAAAACTGTATGAGATCTCCCACAAGCTACCAACTTGATTTTTTCATTTTTAATTGCTGCAAATTAAAAAGTATTTTTTCAAGTCAAAATTTCGAATTAAACCAGCTTTAGTTATTTCAAAGTTAAAAATCAATTGGAATAAGCCACTTATTAAAGAAGGCAAGTCACTAACTGAATATCATCCACAGTCTTTGACATTACAAACACAACTTGTTCATAGGTCTATTTATATAAATCAACCCGTTGTTATCTTACCGCAAATAGTTGGGCTTCTGATATCCAATATCTAAGAAAATTGAAAATTTTTAAAATTGGTACACAAATTGCTGGTGTAGTTGTATAACCAGACGCCAAACTATTACACGTCTGGCTTAAATGCAGCAAATAAAATTTTGAAAAAGATAACCAGATAAGTTCATATGACATTTTAACAGATTGATAGTGTTAAGGTTGGGATTCTTACATTTAATACAGGAGGGTTTCTTGGTAGTTATATCATTTCCTAAACCAAGTTGACCTTGAGCATTATTACCAAATACAAATACTCTTCCACTTTCTACAAAAGTAAACCAGATTAAACATACAAAATTCAGAAAATTAAAATCAAAAGTCCAAGTGAAATGCTCTACAACTTTAAAGCATGACACAGATAATAGGGTTACTTAGTAAGTTAAATCAAATGGATATTTAAAATATGCAATAATATAAATGTAGATGTAGCTAAATACTAACCTGCTACAAGTACTGTATGTTCATCTCCACAAGAAATATCCACTACACTGTCATTATTTACCCAAAACTGATTCGGCAAAAATTCAGATAAATGACTTTTACCAAAAGTGAAAATAGCTCCAGAAACTGAAAAACAAAACATACAACAGAACAATTTTATTTTTAAATTGATAGCTATGTGTATTTATCACAAACATATATTTGTTAACCTTCACTTTACAAATATAAAGGATTTAAAGGAAGCAATGAACCAATCCACAATTTAAAACTGTAATATACATGTAATCAAATACCTAGTACACTAAATCTAACAAATTTAGTTTGTGTGATTGGATAGAAACCAGAAGTCAATACTGTCACTGAACATTCAGATTAATAAACTGTTTTCTTCAAGATAGCCTATCATAACTCACACTAGAATGATACAATATTTCCCTTTTTTTGAGGATTTTCTAATGCATAGCAAGTTTGTAGCCTGTATCACATTACATGTGGTGCATACACCAACGATTTATTGACAATGGCAACATTAAACAAAGATTTATTCCTGAAAAATACCAGAAAAGTAGACCCAAAAATACCGAAAAACTTTTTTTGATACTAATTACAGAAAATTGTGCTAGGCTCATGGGCTGTCAATTATTTTTCTGTGCTCCTAATGGGCTCATAGCTCTGTCAGTCGCATGGATGCCTTGGTGGGTTATGCTTGGACTAGCTTTACCCATGACCACAATTCTCATTCACAATTTTTACATATGACCTTTAACCTGACCAAACAATTTTTAGGCATGAACTATAGGCTGACCTACATTTTCATACAATTTCTATGCATGGGCCATGGCCTACAGTCTACACTAACCCTTGACCCACCTACAGTTTCCCACAATATGCATCATCCTAGAGTGCCAACAATTCCTATGCATGGCATGGCCTGGGGTGGGGGTGGGGGTAGGAGGGGGGGGGGTAATTGTCTGGGGGTAACTGTCCTAGAACCACTTCCCTGGACCCTAATGCCTCAATAATGGAGTCATTGATGAGTCCAACAGGTATCCAGTCAATCTGTTTCACAGAGAATTACTTACGAATTAACTCTGTAACAGATGAGTGTCCACAGCATGTGCGTTGACTGCAGACGGCGCCAGTCATTGGCTCAACGGCTCGTGCAATGTTTACTTAACACCTAACTGCTTCGGGCAAAATGATGCATTTTACTCATTTTAATACCCATTTACACTAAATAGGAAATATTTTTAAACTCAAAATACTTCAAACGTATTTATTTATTTTTCTTTTACCTCAAAAAAATGTTTGAGAATTTAATTTGTTGGAGTAAAAAAGTTAATATGCCGTACTTATTAAGCCTCGTCGGTGTCATGCTTATCAGTGATTGTAGCGGCCAAGCGAATATTCACTGCGGGATCAGTTTGGTATCCAGTTTGTTCAATTGGCTCACCCTGGGATCTGTGTGAGTGACCATCTGTGCTACAAGCCCTACTGGGAGCTGGACGCTCAAATCAGTGAATACAAAAAAGCAGGGTTTTGGCAGGCCTGGTGGCTTGACGCTCAGAGGAGGTGGCTTGACACTCAGAGGAGGTGCCTTTTCAGTGTTTCAGTTGTTCGGGTATTTCCCCCCAGTTATTACTGTTTATTTTCACTTAAACTGGATCTATAGTTATTTTTCAGGGGTTTATTTTTTTGTATTTTTCGGTAGGCCTATAATATTAATATTATAACAATAGGCCTAGGCCTAGTTAAGTCGATTGACAGTGCATTAAATACTTTATTGTCCCTGACTGAGACTCAATTCACTTCATTGATTGACATTTAATCTACGCTTGGTTGGTGTTTACTGTTTGCAATGTCTAACACCCATTTTTGTTGTAAGATTTATTTCCTAGTTTTAAAGTATTTTGATTTTCATACATGTAAAGCATGATGAGCGAACATGAGAACAGAAAAATCACATGCATAGTTTTACCTGGTATTTCAATTTCTTCCATACCGTCCATTTTGGTTACTAATTAAGGACGTACTCGCTTTGCATGTTCACGTGATTCTGTAGATTTTTGTAGTTAACCATTCTATTGTTTTGGGGGGTAATTTTGAGTTCAGTATGCTATGATATTGTATGTATTAATAAGACAATTAATGCGGTTAGCATGTAAGTTGTACAAGTTTAATTCAAATTGTTAATATAATATTAGTAATTTACCGTGCCGATTCCTGTAACATGATCCTAATCAAGTTCGACTGTGAGACCAAAACACGAGAGGAGTAAAATTTGTTAAGAAAGTGACAAATTATCGCCGATTTGTCTTATTATTATGAATACTTGCTATGTTATTACAGTTACATAACCATATTCTTATTTGTGAGTTGATCTGTGGTAACATTTTATTCTTAATCATTATAAATCAGTCTTTATTATATGACTAAAATTAATCCATGATTCTTCTTTGACATTTGTCTTTTGTTTTATATTATAATTAATCTTCCTGGGTTTTCTGTTGCCAGAATGCCGTGGGAAATAAACAATTTCGCCGTCCTCAAGTCTTTGTTTATACAATGATTTTTTTTATATAAAAAAAAGAAGCTGTTGTTATTAATAAACGATAGTTTACTTTATACAAAACACTACAGACATCCCGCCAAGAAAACTAAAGTAGGTTAAATTAACATACAATAAAAAAGTTATTGACCCATTCGTCTGAAATTTGGTGTGAGGTCATGGTAATTCCCTGAAAATTTTAAGTCTCTACGATCAAGGGAACTATAGTAGAGGTGCGTTACTGAAATAGAACCGAAATCTTAAGTAACAAGTTGCAAACGGTAGGCTCTTAATTAGCCCTTTCACATTCAGACCAGATTCTTCTTTGGCTCTTTTGGACAGTGATAAGGCGCCTTCAAATCATTATTTGAATGGCAAAAGTGTTTTAATATTTTGGCATGTTTGATAACATGACAAAAATGACAATAAATAGTGTAAATTGATTATTTCACTCAGTAATTTCACGGTAATGGTCCTTGAAATATGATAAACGACTTCTCAATATCCCAGATCATCCAAAACTAGGATGTATAATTAACTTGCTACCCAATATCACCTTACACTACCCAGTATTATAAATTGATAACCAAACAATATCAGTATATATATAGCCTACTACAAAACGATCATCATATTAATATTTATGGTTTTGCTGTGAGGTTGATGGTGCCGTCAATGTGTGGCGTTGAGTTTTGTGCCGTTGACTTTTGACTCAAATTTTCTATTGCTCTCAGTTGGATGGAACAGCATTGCTACTGTTATTTTGTTTAATATTGTAGCAAAAATTGTATTATTTTTATACGCCCACATTTTCATGTGGACGTATTATGTCGTCACCCCTGTCCGTCCGGACGTCCGTCCGTCCACAATTTGTTTGTGGACTCTCTACAGGTCACAATTCTTATCCGATTTTGACGAAACTTGAAATATAGGTTTATCCCCAAAAGATCTCGGCTGCTTTTGATATTGGCATGTATCGGATCAAAACTTCATGGATTATGGCCCCTGATTGTACGAAAAATCACGTTTTTAGCTTGTGGACCCTATAGAGGTCACAATTTTGAACCGATTTTGATGAAACTTGACATGCATGTTTGTAACCCAAAGATCTTGGTTCCTTTCGATATTTGCGGCTATCGGAATGTAATTTCCTGAATTATGGCCCCTGATTGTCCGAAAAATCAACCTTTTTAGCTTGTGGTCCCTCTGGAGGTCACAATTATTATTCGATTTAAAAAACCGTTTGATTATATCACCGTTACACCCTAAGGAAGGTTGAGTTCGAATTTCGGGAAAATCGGACGAAAATTGCCATACAAAATGGCCGCCGTTTGTACGCGAATACTGTTAAAAAATGGTATATCCATGTTGTGGACACTGTGGAGGTCACAATTTTGATTCGATTTTGATGAAACTTGAAATTCATGGTTATAACCAAAAGATCTTGCTTCCTTTCGATATTTGCGCATATCGGATCGTAACTTCCTGAATTATGGCCCCTGATTATACGCAAAATCGCCTTTTTTTTAGCTTGGAGGTCACAATTATTATTCGATTTTAAAAAACGTTTGATTATATCACCGTTACACCCTAAGGAAGGTTGAGTTCGAATTTCGGGAAAATCGGACGAAAATTGCCATACAAAATGGCCGCCGTTTGTATGCGAATACTGTTAAAAAACGGTATATCAAGGTTGTGGACCCTGTGGAGGTCACAATTTTAATTCGATTTTGATGAAACTTGAAATTCATGGTTATAACCCAAAGATCTTGGTTCCTTTCGATATTTGCGCATATCGGATCGTAACTTCCTGAATTATGGCCCCTGATTATACGCAAAATCGCCTTTTTTTTTTAGCTTGGAGGTCACAATTATTATCCGATTTAAAAAAACGTTTGATTATATTACCGTTACACCGTAAGGAAGGTTGAGTTCGAATTTCGGGAAAATCAGACCAAAATTGCCATACAAAATGGCCGCCGTTTGTACGCGAATACTGTTAAAAAATGGTATATCAAGGTTGTGGACCCTGTAAAGGTCACAATTTTAATTCGATTTTGATGAAACTTGAAATTCATGGTTATAACCCAAAGATCTTGGTTCTTTTCGATATTTGCGCATATCGGATTGTAACGTCCTGAATTATGGCCCCTGGTTATACGCAAAATCCCCCTTTCTTTAGCTTGTGGTACCTCTGGAGGTCACAATTATTATCCCATTTAAAAAAACGTTTGATTATATCACCGTTACACTGTAAGGGAGGTTGAGTTTGAATTTCTGGAAAATCGGACCAAAATTGACAGACAAAATGGCCGCCGTTTGTACGCGAATACTGTTAAAAAAATGATATATCATGGTTGTGGACCCTGTATAGGTCACAATTTTAATTCGATTTTGATGAGGATGGTTGAGTTCTAATTTCGTGAAAATCGTACCAAAATTGACGGACGAATAGTGTTAAAATATGGTATATCATGGTTGTGGACTCTCTACAGGTCACAATTCTTATCCGATTTTGACGAAAAGTCACATTTCTAGGTTGTGTACCGTCACACCATAATCATTGTCGGTTTCGAATTTCATTAATATCAGACTGGAACTGACCAACTAAATGGCTGCTCCCAATACAGTATGAAATACAGGACTTAAAGATGTAGGAAAAATCACTTTCGGTATTGCTTGTTCTCTGTCCATCTCTCGAAAATGTGGGCGTATCCTGCCTGGCAGTGCCAGCCTATCTTTTCATATCTTGATGATTTCCAGAAAGTGCTATCATCTATGAAAAGTGCCGATCCAGGTTTACTTGACAAAGTATAAAACACAGTCAGAAATACACAAGAACCTACAAATCTCTACCTTAATTGTTAATCAAACACTTATTAATTAACTACCAATAGTTATAAATCCAATAAACAGTCAGATGTCTCCAATAACCTACATGTATCTCTGAACAACAAGATTAGCCTAATATTTTTTTCCATAGAGCATTTATTTTCATGATAGCATAGCACATTTTCCTGCTATTTGTGTTAAGATTGGGTCCATAAATCGAGAAACCCCATAAATCTACTTTCTATTTGTGTCTTATTGAAATTAACTTAAATTGACGTAAATAAAAGTACAGATAGTCATGATTTACTTGATAAAACCCTTTTAAACTGAGTTAAGTGTCTAAACCTTAGTTTCTAGTATGTTTTATCATATTTGGGTTTTGATAAGAGATTTAAATCAAATTTGGGAACAACTACATTTGTACGTGTGACTGAAAACCTATACATGTACTATACTGTTTGTATGAATGTATTACTTATATGTTCATCTATGTGTTGTCTAGAGTATGTATTATATGACTATGTCTAGTTTATATGTATGCATGCTGTCATTAATGGACGTTTTGATGCAATAAACATCCTGTTTTATCTATGGTGCTCTGAATCACCCATGAATGTGATTCGAACGAACTTTGACTTTTGGTCCAAATAGCCATTGTCTGAATCGGTTTGGTTTCGCACAAACGACTACATGGCATTGTATAGTCGGTCGACTTTAAGGGCGCCCACACGCCAATGGGTTCGTTTGTCCTGATCCAAACTTTCTTATACCACGTGGAGGCTATGGCGCCCCACCACTCTGCTGCACCCCCACTTTTGAAATCCTAGAAACGGCCCTGAGAGGATTATAGGAGCTTTTGACATGACAACAAAAATGGTATATAGAATATATCATAGACCATATTAATGTACATGTACCTTTAGCTTGTATTATTATTTTTATGTCAATTTTGACAAGGCAATGGTGTTATATAACATGAACAGCTGTGACAATTCGTTTTTATTTTTAATCAAAACAGTGTTAAATATCATTATATTGTGACCAGAATTGATTTTAACTGAATAATATTTCAGGATGATGGAGAGACAGAGAAAAGAAATCAACTTCAGTATTCCAAAGATCAAACCCGTGAAATGGAAAGGTTAGGAAATTATATTGCTGATCTCTTTGTATGAATTCTTTGTTGGGATGACAGTCTGTATTTGTTCCAAATTTTGCGTTTATAGATAAACATACATGTAAGATTGAGACATTTATTCGAATTGTGTGTTCCTGTGTCCATATTTGACACAGTAGGCCAAACCATAATTAAACTACACAGCCAACAATGGATTAAAGATGCATATTTATCTGCCTATTAAATGTTTATATTTTATTATTTACACATTAACTTGTATTTATATGATTGATAAGTCCATAATCAACGCTATAGGTCATCAGATGGCTCGAGATATTAATTGGATTAGAATAATTGTGTCATTTAATGATTTAAACCCATTTAACCCTGAGCCAATTAAAAGAGTGATAATCAATACTTTGGGTTTTTTTTTTATCATAGCAATGGTACATGACAATAGAGACTATTTGGACTAATTTTTGTCAAAACTCCAAACATTCATAACTTCGCTCAGAATAAAGTAATTTGACTGAAATTTTCAGTTCATGCATTTTTTTATTATCAATTTTTAAATGACATGTATTATAACCTGTATTATAACCAGAATGTGCATTTCTTTATCTAAATCGTTCAAAACAAACATAGATATAGAGTAACGGCTTCAACTTCATGCTTAAAAACAACTTGATCGATCTAAAAAATAAAATGTAAAGTGACAAGAGGAAGTGATTTTTATTCAGATTCAATTGTTCGGTGACTGAACTTCAACCACATACTGTGTGAAGATCAAAATTTGAGACCAAATTTTGTATGAATGTCGGTTTTGTAGTACTTTTACAGATGTTTGTAAACTAGAAATACCTTGAATTTATGGTAATTATCAGAGAAAATATTGATTAAACCTAACCATTTGACCTATTGGTAGTATTATTATAAGGCTACTGTTTTTTAATATTTTGTATTATATCTTACAGATAATTTACGAGAGGTTGAATTAACTAGTCGAGATGCTATAGATGTAATGAATATAGTTGATCATCAAGCAATGAACCATTCGTTTAAAGATGATTGGAGCACAAGAAAGATATCATTAGTAGAAAATAGTACATTAGAAACTGAGTATAGGTTAGTAACGTATAGATTTATTTCTCAAATGTTAAATTTCCATATTGCGTCTAGGCAGACCCGAAAGAAGCATTAAACTCCAGTAGACATCACAGCCCTGTTTCATGAAATTTTAACTAAGATAAAATCAAAAGTATCTACTAAAAAAGATTTGGATTTTATCTTTAGTTAAGATTTCAAGAAACAGGGCCCAGTACTAACAATAAGCGAAGGAGACCTACACATAAAAACTCAGAGGACAGCCCCGCAGACTAGATACATCATCCACAGATGCTGATAAAAAATAAAGGTACTATCAAATCAAGTGAATGGATCCTGGGCCAACTATAATCACCCACTTCCCATACATTCCTGGGCCTCACTCATATTGAAAACAAATCATATTGAATAGTAACGGAAATCTTGTATTTAAAGGAACCCTTTGAATTGGGTGAAAACTGAAAAGTCGATCGGTTTATATTTGATGTGTCTTTATAATAGGCATTTAGTTTTATCAGATGACAGACTTTTTGCATTCCAAATTTTATTTCTACAGATTAGGCGAGGGTTTGTTTCCATTACTGTAACTAAAAACCAAACTAAATCAAATATGTTTCCATGAAAAAAAAAGGTTAAATCTGAGAAATATTTAATTAGCAAATTCAAAACTAATGTAATAGGTTGATGTGTGAACAAAGTTTCATAAAGGTATCTTGAACAGTTCATAAGATATACTCTCTCCCTTAACTTTGATTGGTTTAGAATAAATAGCAAACTAACTGACTTATGTGTACTCTGCTGAAACGAAAATTCAATGATATAGAGCCTCCCTCATCAGTAACAGAAATAATAATTGAACTTTACACTTTAAATTGACCAAAATCAGCTAGATACATGTGTTATGTAAAAGCTCATTCCATACTGTTGGTCTTTTTTCAGAGAAAAGCGGAAAGATTTGAAGGAATATGGTCGAAATACAAGAGAACTCACAGAACATTATGGATTTCTATATGTGAAAGATCAATATTTAGTAGCTAAGATGGTCAAAGAAGGTTTAAAAGCTAAGAAGTCAGCCTTCAATCCAATAGGTGATTAAAATTTATATTTACTGTGCCCCAAGAATGCCATCATGTTTAATATGTTGCCGGGGATATTCCACTACGATTTATCTACTAGGATTATTTCTGTTTTTCCTGAGATCTGAACTTGCCTGTACTGTTATAGAGAATCTTCTGCCCTCCTGTTTCTATTGAGTGGGTGGGTTTTATCCTCTCTTCCTTGGGATTATTTATGTTTAATAGTGCTTGATATCCTTATACTTGGAGGTAATAAAGCTCTCGTGGCTTACAGGGTAGCCATTTTGATGGGCTGAAAATTTGCCGTTTTCTGTATACAGTCTTTTAAAATTTGTCACCAAACTACCAAACCATAGGATAGACAGGTAATATATGCGGAATTTAAAAAATAAATGCCTTTATATTTAATATTATAGGAGATAATGAATATGGTATCTATGTTTGTAAGCATCCAGATGTACAACTTAAAATACCTGTTGGTAAGAAAGAAGAAGATGCATATATTATAGTATTTAAGGTAAGTACACACAGAGAATGTTAACACTGTAAGCATATATTATTTTGAGCTAATATCACAAACATCGTTTAAAGATGGTTAACTACAAATTTCACCATATTTGTTATTTTTTTAGATTAGATTCTTTAAATTATTTGAGCCATTTAAAATCATTGAATTTAAATTTGTTAGTCTCTTAGCCAGTCATTCAGGTCTTGCAAATTAAAACTAAAATAAAATGAAACATACCAATTTGAATTTTAGTCCTGTTGAATTCTTTTTTTAAAATTTGACTCCCTATTTCTTGGGGAATAAAATGAAATCCCTCAAAATACTTGTTGTCCTTCAAAATTTTTAATTTATATTTTCCTCCACTCCCTCTCTTCTTTCCAGTAATCATGTACAGTTCAGCATTTCTAAAATGGCAGTTTGCTTTCTATTTCATTATTGTTTATACTTTATACTTGTTTTTTGTAGCTGTTAATGGGTCGTTGTAAAGCTGTTCAACCTCAACAGAATGTAACTGGTGAACCCGTACCTAATTATGATTCATGTAGTAGTTCACTTATAGCGCAATCATGTGATCCTCCTAATATTCTCTTCGCCAGAACTCAGGTACGTTCTATTGAGATTACTGTAACCCAGTATTACTTATAAATCCCAGATTTTGCAGGGTATCTACTGATGAAAGTGGTTTACACTTAAGAATTAAAGAAAAGGTCAAAAGGTTTAGAAATAGTTGGGAATTTTCATTTCAAAATATAAAGCCATTGGGAAATCCCCATTATGAGTTGCCACACTTAACCACTAGTATGATACAACGTTTGGGAAGTATTCACATTTTGTACTTTTTTCTTGAGTTGCTAACTTTAATGTTAGTTTGTTTTTAATTTTGAGTGAATAACATAATTTTTTTTTTAACCAAACTACACCATCAACAAAATGGGCTGATTTTGATTTTAATTTTGAGTGAATAACATAATTTTTTTTTTTAACCAAACTACACCATCAACAAAATGGGCTGATTTTGAAAACTGTTCACTGAAGATGTATTTTTATTTCAGATTTTCCTGTATGAGTATTCAGATGATGCTTTACCAATGAATAGACCAAGACATTGTCTTCCATACGCTGTCATAAAATATGTAAACAAAACAAACAAGCCAAAGTCTTCACCCTCAATGACATCTTCTCCTGCTGTTGTACATAGAAGATTATCATCTGATTCTACATCAGGATATAAACCAGGAACTTATGGTGCTAGAAACCGGGCCCTTCAGAGAAACAGTTTGGATAGACCACCGATTCTTGCCAACCCCATGTCCCCACCTGTTATAAATACAAACCGTAATATAGATAATCCTAGTGCCATGAACAGATTTCCATTTCCAAATCAAGCTGGTTTATATGAAAATAGACCACCTTTCTATCCTAGCACCAGCAGTAATTCCATCATTGCTAAAGAAGGTTTCACTGTATCTTCAAGTCCATCTGACCATTTGGAAAGACAGAACCGCTATAGTGTAGATCGACCTGGTAATATGGAGGAAGTCAGTAGTGTGGACAGAGGTAATAATGGAGATCAAGTTGTAGATGGAACCAATGATCAACAATACCAAGGTGAAGCAACCACAAATAAACCAGATCAGAATTCATCCGCCACCAGACCCCTTAATCCTTTAATGCGCAAAAAGAAGAAAGTTGGAGCTACTGTTAGTGACCCACGATTGTTAACTCCAATGAGACGTAATAATTTAGTGATAGAAAGATTAGATTATCCAACAGCAGAAGTAGTTAATACAGTGTATCCTGTAGCACCCGTTATAAAAACCCCAGAACCTGACCCACCACCGGTAGAAGAGGAAAATAAAACAATTGATAATAAAGCTGATATGCAGAAAATGTTAGAGACGGTTAATAAGATATTTGGTAAAGTTCCTGTATCTGATGAAATCATGGATACCAGTTTTGAAACTGATTCTAATTTTGATGATGATGATGAAAATATCAAATTTATCAAAGGTCCCCACACCGGTTATGATTTATCAGAATATGAACCGAGCCCAAAAACTAAGTTTTATACAACTGACGACAGTAGTGTCAACCTGTCAGACCATGACATGGACACAAATACACCTAAACCTCAAAACTCACCTCAAACCAAGCCGAAAGAAATTGGATATGTTCAAGATTTAGCTGTCCAGTTGCAATCTATTGGGGATTTGAAGGATGTATTATCTAAATTTAATTTTGCAAATGATACGGACCAGAAATCTCAACAAAATTACAACCCAGATAGAAAAATTGAAAGAAGTTTCAGTGAAGATTATCCAAGAGGGCAGTATTCTAGTGACAATTCTAATTCTAGACGATATAGTTGTGAATCGGGTGAAGTTGCCGACAAAATTGATAGATACAGCCAATTAGGAGGTATTTTGTATGCAAACAATTATGATAGTGACCAAGATAAACTTCCCAAGAATTTAGAAAACTTTAAAATACCAGGTCTGAATAGTCCAGGAAAATGGATAAATCCACTGAGCAGAGATCACATCACTAATTGTTTCGGGGATAAAGATTATCGCCAAAAACCCTTTGGAATTCAGAACGATGGAGCCCCGATTTCACAATCCTCAGCTAATCAACATGGAGGTAATGTAGACAATAGAAGTGGTTATTTTACCTCGCAGGATTCATATAAATCATCATCGTCATACCCAGACTCAGACCTGCCAAATTACACCCAGACGTCTAATGACAATCGCTATAATGTCAAAAAGAACTTGAATGAAAAACTAATGGCTACTGATGTACCTTATAGAAACAATAAAACAAATGTGTCTGCCATAGAATGTTATTCAACGGCACAATACAATGTGAACTCAACCCCAGCTAATGTGACACCAACTTCATCTAGATATGGCGACCCTAGACTTAAATTTAAGGAGAAGGACAGTGATATAAGTAGTACTGATGGTTTTAGCTCAGATAAAAATGATTTAGTAATTGATCTGCAATCCGATAAAGAAGAACCTAAACCTCCAGAAGAAAAACTGTTTCAAGATCCGAAAGTTATTCTTTTAGATCTGGGTAGGGTAAGTAAATTATCTTCTTTAAAATAAACCAGAAACTTTATATTTCATGACTTAAAAATACAATCAGTCATCCTGTGAAAAACTTTGTGGGGTGATTTTCGGGGAGGACCTTGCAAGTGAAAACATATAGTCATTTGAATGGAACGAGTACCCCCGATTTTCAGGCGTGTTTCACCTTGTCAGTGATGCATGAGGGAAAGCCTGGCAAGGACAGCTATCTGGTCCTTTTGATGGGTCAGTCGTTGCAGAACAATAAAACATTAAACCCCATTTTATTTGATTTTCACTTTGGAACTGGTGTCTGCATTTATTTCGAATAGAAACACAAAAGTATTAATGATTTACAATGTGTTATTGAAAAGCTTTGACCAAACCTGTCAGGATTTTATAAATAATAAAAGTCGTTTATTTTTTTTCAGATGAGTGAAATAATGGAGAGCGAATGTGACACATGTAAAAAACAACAAGATTTGGTTATTTCTAATGTTCCTGAAAGTAAATGTAATGATGTCCGAAATTATCTCAAAGATAAAGGCATCCAGATGAAACCTCCGTTAATACCCAAAACAACAACTGATCTAATGGAAGAACCCCCAGTAATTGATTCTCATCTTCTTCAAAATGTTAAAGATATCTTAGATAAGTTTAATGTTAGTGGCTTGAGTGGTGGACCTAAAGTTACTCAGTCTACTGATGTTGTCAGTTCTAGAGACACTCAATCTCCACTTCTCCCTTCTCAACCCCCATTCTCCCCTCAGTCACCAATATCTGCCCAAGCTCCATTCACTAAACAACTTCTGCCCCTTACTCAATCACCAATCTCTATTCAATCGTCACTTCCTACTATGTCCCCATTCCCCAATCCATCATCAGTATCTATTCAATCACCACTTCCTACTCAAACCTCATTCCCCATTCCATCACCAATATCACCATTCTCTACACAGTATCCACTTACTACTCCATCAACACTCTCTACTCAATCAACACTCACTAGTCAATCATCACTCTCTAACCAATCAGTACTCCCTACTCATTCCACTTTCCATTCTCAATCACCGCTCCCTATCTCAACAACAATCTCAACTCAGTCGCCACTCCCTGTCCCATCACCAATCTCAACGCGATCACCATTCTGTACCCAATCACCAATCTCAACTCAATCTCCACTTGCTACTCCCTCTCCATTTATTACTCAATCACCATTTTCTACTGTGTATCCTCTACCAACTTCATGTCAGGAACCTGTTTTAAGAAGTTCTGCACTAAGTGGCAACAGCTTGTCATCAAATGAAGTAATCCGAGACAACCATAATTATTCACCATCAGTTACTGGGTTGGAACCTCTCGTAGCGTATCCAATAAAAAGACATTCTTCTCAATTACAATATCCGTTTCTGAAACGTTTCAAAAGTGATTATCCGACAGATTCGGTTGAACACTCAGCTGCAATTGATGCTAAAGTTAGTGATTTAAACTCACAATATATTCCTTTTATATCTTATCCTGTGTCTGCTTCCACACCAACATACGAGGATACATCTGATAAGAATGTGTACAAAACGGAATCCTCTGTAAATCCTAAAAAGGTAATAGGTCGTATTTTCAAAGATTCTGCGGCTTCAACTACAAGTTCAAAGTGGACTCAATGGCATCAGTATATTGCTCAAACAAAGACATCTGCTGAAAGAAACTTGCAAAACAGTTTGAATACATCAGACAGCCGCTTGGAACAAAATGAAAACAAAGAGGGTAAAAGTGAACAAAGTAAGGACGTACCTCAACCTAATAGACATTTTGGAACAGAATTAGTGACACAGTCATATGAAAAGGAAACTGAACCACTCGTGAAAAATTCAGAAATCCAGAAGAACTCTTTTGCTACCCACAAAACACCAAACATAGATTCTAGTCCCCCGTCTAAACATAGTGCTTTAAATAAACCACAAGAAATACAGCAAGAAAATGACACTGAACCTCATGTGAATAAAACTAGTCTCATCAAAGAAATCAAAATTGTTCAAGACCTCTTGGAAAGACTTTCTAAAACATCCAAATCAGACTTTGCGAAAATGTCATGGGAGCTTCCTACCAGTAAATCATTTTCTAAAGATGATATTACTCAATCTACACTGAAAACTGCTTTATTGGAAGTTGAGGGAGAACTTATCATGGGATTACATAGTAAATATTTCATGTATAGACCTAATGAACGAATCCCAACCCCTGTATTGTTTGATCATGAAGTTAAATGTGTGTATGCTACGGGTGGCTGTTTTCTTTATCTTAATACATTTATGTCTCAAAGACTGTTTCAGTCTTTATTACAAATGAAGAAAAAGATATTGGATGTTTATTCCGAAAAACAGAAAGTCACAAGTTCTAGTTCTAAAGTGGAATCATTGAATGATCATTTGGATGCTTTGTTAACCAAGAGAAAGTTACTACTACGAACCCTCACTGGTTCAGTTAAAGAAGGACGTTTAAGACAATTAGAAAAATCTAGATGCCATTTTCTTTTGTCCATTGAGTATATGAAAAAAATACTACAAGATAAAGACACACCCAAGATGTTTTATCTTCATAGTTTGTTATCGGCTCTCAATGAACATGCTTTAATTGTACAAAGTGAGTTGGAGAGTCACTAGAATTACTGCCAACCGTTTATATGTCTATACTTTTAACAAATATTTTCTTGTTATGTGTTATTTAGATAAAGAGCTGGCTGTCTTGCAATACTAGTTCAAGAATAGATTATGAAAACTGAATAGTTAAAGAATAGATAATGAATAGTTAAAGAATAGATAATGAATAGTTAAAGAATAGATTATGAAAAATGAATAGTTAAAGAATAGATTATGAAAAATGAATAAACTGATAATTTCTGTTATAATGTTTGAAGTTTTGACAAGAAAATAGCATAAACAGTTCCCGATTGTCAAGTACCTTTGCTACAATAATAAACAAAGTCTCAATTTCCAATTTTACCATAGATATGGCAGACATTGTCTAATCAACTCAGTATCTCAACCCTCTGATAATCTAGAGAGTTGATTCTGCATTAGCTCTTACATAATGCATCTGGGGGGGGGTCCCCCAAAACTGAATAACCATACAATTCTATTAAAATACAACCAACGAATCTGTTAAGAAGCCATGACTATTGATAGATCAATATTTACTTTATTATCTAGCCCACAGTGTAGAGAAAGACTACCGTTAGATATTATGTTTACTCTAATGAGTGCTATTTTAACCATGTCAAAATGTTGATGTATGAAAGTTTACGTTTTGCCATTTTGATGTCTATGTCTTATATAGGACAATGTTACGAACCATTACATATCACCATGAAGAGCAACTGACTCTTCTGAAATTTTTAAGTGATATTTGAAGGATGAAATGATATGTTTAGTTAAAACCTAACTGTTAATCTGATTAAACTATATTTCGTTTCTTATTTTATACTTTCAATGGCCTTCACTACATGAAGATTCGACCATTTGTTTTGGGAGGTTGCGTCAGAGGTCATACGGAGGACTTTTGTGTCTATGATGTCAGACATTTGATTTACCAATCTGCATTGATGTTTCTAGTGGATTATCCACAGATCAGTGCACCTCACACCAAAAGCTTGCCGTAACAGACTGTTTCATTGGCTAATCCCTCACATCATCCAGAACATGTCAATGATAACATCTCTTCCAGATCCTAGTGTAAGTGAGACAAGTAAAATGAAATTTTGAACTATAAAATAACGAAACGAAATAAGAGCTGTGTTTTAATCAGATTGCCTAACTGTGTAAAGAAGCTGTGTTGAATGATGTATTATAGTTAGATGTGTAGAATTTGTTCAGTTTATAGAATGTATAGTGTGAATGCCAAGCCAAATGTATTCTTAGATAGTTTATAACAGTGAGATAATTTATATATATATGTGTGATTAATTATGTACTATGTACATTGTTGTAAGAAAGAGTTTTACCTAGTTGTTAAATTGAGGGTATTTCATTCAGTATTAGAGGAAATAAAATCATGAACAATTTCTTAATTAATTTGGTTATAAATATAGAACCTACTATTTTACAAGAAAATTATTAAAACTAAAGTCCTTTGACTATGCGCTATGAGCACGATTTTGTGGATTTGGCGCTATATAAATGGACATATTATTATTATTATTATTATTACTATTGTGAAATAAACACTCTCCCAAAACCTTTATTTGATGTGGGAGTAATTGCTTATGGTTTTGTCAACATGCTTTTAAAATAGCATCCTACTATTCTGCACAAACTGGGATAATAAAATTGGCTGAGTTCTAGAGATGGAGTTATTATGGTTGTGATTTAAAATAACACTATAATTTGTCTTTCTTTCTGTTTATTTTGTCCATATTCTGCTGCCATTTGTTGCACGATAGTAATTCAAGTAAGATAATGCCCTTAATAAAACATAAATATGTTAAATAGATCTATGGTATTGTTGTTACTATTTATAAAGTCTACTGAACATGACGATTGACACCAGAAAGCCTATTAGCAATTGACATTTACAGGTCCCGGATCGAGGATTATGTCGGGGGGGGGGGCAGATATTGGAGCAAAGGGTAATATGTTTCAACCTTGGATTGCTTGGGCAGAGACAATGCGAAAATCATGTTTATATCATCTATTAAAGAGCAGATATGTAAACTACAACAGTAACAAAGCAAACGAAAATGAAAATCAACTATGTCACTGGGGTTGGCGGGGAAAGGGGAGGCATGATCCAGAATGTTACGATTCGATTTGCACCAATATCCAATGGAACAGAGATCTCTTAGATATGAACATATACTTTAATTTTCAGCTAACTCGAATAAAAATTCTTACCCCTAGAGGGTACACAACCTTGGAATTACATACATTTACACTATTTGCATACAAGGGGGGCATTTTGTTGGACAGTTTCCTTCTAATCCGTTAAAAAATTGTGATCTGTAGAGTGTCCACAAACAAATTGTGAACAGATGGATGTGCAGGGACGACAACAAGTGTTCGGATATTCGAACAAAGCATTATTTGAATATTTGACTGGTCTAGAAATTTGTATTCGAATAGTATTAGATTATTTGCAACTTTTAACTATTGAATGGAATGGGCATTCGAGAACTGATATTTCGAAGGTATTCACAAACTAGGCGCATAAAAAAAATAAAAAGAACAACTAAGGCTACAACACATGAAATTGAACTAGAAGCAAATATGAAACAAACATGTTAAAGATTGATGAAACTATATTCATGTATAGATTTATATATGCAAGTCATTCCACAGATTCTTTGCCAAAAATGAGTCGATTTCTCTTGTCAATCAAGTTAATCAAGCAGTAGAAAACTTTTGTGGGGTCACACTGGTGGATGGTATACACGGGTTCCACGTCTATCATGTGTGCCGGTCAAGACCTAGTGTTATGGAAAATGACCGTAAAAATATCTGACCCGCCGGAAAAAGGTAAAAAAAAAAAAATCAAACAGAGCTATGATTGACCTCCACAATGTTACCAAAATGTAGATACAGCAATCAACCGGTGATTAAGTTAATTAAGGACATTAGAATTGGTTGAGGGAGGGGGGATGGCCGAATGGTTAGCATGCGCACGCTGTATCATAAGACTTGCCATTGAGCCAACTGGCGTGGTTTCGAATCCCCTGTTGTACGTGGCAAGGAGTAGGGTCGCCTGCCCAACCTCGTGGGTTTTCTCCGGGCACTCCGGTTTCCTCCCACTACTAAAGACCCCTTGTTGTAAAAATGATTATATACATATGATTTTGAAAAGGTACATATAATTTGCATATAATAGTCATCTTTATATTGAACATATTTTTATTATCTTTTTAATCAATTTTCATTTCATTGCATTTCAAGTTAATCTTTATTTTGAAAATATTGTTCTTATCCTTTTCATATATCTCTGCATATCAAATTAATCTTAATATTGTAATGTAATGTTCTTATCTATGTAAATAAATGTTATCTTTTAAATGAATTTTCTCTGTATATACTTCTGTTAAGGCACAAACTGAATATGAAACATGTAATTAATCCCATATACATATCTGTGCACAAGCTCAACATTACTTCAAAGGGCAAAGTCAAACGCCCTGACCAGTAAGAATAAAATAAAACCAAGTACGAACAATCCAAACCATTAGTCAAAATTCGAAGTCCAATAAAAACGGTCGAGGCAAAATAGTGTAATCAGCAAATGACTGTTCACCGTGTACAAAATACATGACAAACAGTGGTACAGGCGTCCGGAAGAGTAAGCTTACCCTGTCTGGCGCCACACCCGCCATCGCTGCATCCAAACTATTAGACGAAATCTCAATGAAATAGCATGATTGGCCAGTGGACTATCGGAATACAAAATGCACGTGATGAACAGTGTTAACGATGTAATAGACAGACATAATTAGGAAGATAATACCACTACGTGATAAAGAGACAATTACATGTATGATCATGAGTGTTATCTATTTTCGGGGGATATATAACGAGTCTTATCTATTTTCGGAGTATAAACTAGGAGTTTGCTGACGAACAGAGACGCAGAGGTGAGGCGACAAGAGCGGAGGCGAGAGACCGGCGTATGGATTCACTCGATTTCAGCCACTGTCTTGGCAGGGTGGAATGGTAGATTTTATAGTCTAGTCCCGATGTAATCTAGTTCCTGTTGTACCTGTCTAACTGTTTGATATTCTGCTCCGATGTAAATAAATCATATACATGTATTTACTAAACTGATCTCTGTTATCACTATATAAGATAGTGTTACATTTCACAAAATGATTCAAACACCGATGGATCTCGATATGCAGTGAACAAGTAGATAGTCAATTGCACACCGTCACCCCGAAAGTAATGGGTGGACACCTTATTAATGCGGCTAAATTGAGAAATGATGGTCGTGTTTTCCAGCTCGGTGATGAATACCATGTGGAATGTCACAAGAATTGCTAACATCAAACTAATATTGAAAAAAGTTGTAAAGCTATGGAAATGAAGGAGCCTGTACCGACTTCTTGGCCATCTTGGTTCAGTTAACCACGTCAGAGTGGCCCCAGTCGACATGCACGCTACACTGCTACCGCATATTACATTCGACGAGCGAATATTCGTGGCGAACGCTTGCGAAGACAACATTCGTGTACGTCCACATGAAAATGTGGGCATATAAATCTACATATTATAATGTCTAAATCCAAATCTGAAAGTAAATTGAATGATCTTAAAAGACCTATGTCTTTTCTGACAAGAGAATATCCATTGTAAGCATATTATATAGTATTCAAAAAAAGTAGGGGATATTTGATTTTGGGGGCATAATACTAAAATATGCAAATGCCTACGAAAAAAGTCACTATAGAACCTAACAGAAGAAACATTTCCAGTTACATGTGACGCCCAAACGCACCAATAGCTACCGCATGGAATGCAGGTGATGCTTGGGATCATCATGGGGGTCCAACCCAAGATTTGCACGACTCTGACTTTGAATGTTACAGTCATTGTGGCATTGAATTCCAGGGTGGAAACATCAGTTTAATTGTTTTAATGACCAGAAAACAAATTTTGATATGCGTCGGCTTACCCAAAATGAAAGGTTACGTGCCCTTGGCATGCTACAGATCGGCACAACACAGGCGGTTGTGGCGCGGACGATGAATGTTTCTCAGTCTGTCATAAGCAGGCTATGGTCCAGATACCGTGATACACAATCTGTACAGGACAGACCACGCTCAGGTCGACCAAGGGCGACAACTCAAGCCCAGGATCGATTTATCTGTACCTTGGCCTTGAGAAATCGTGTCATCACAGCAAATCAGATCAGCGCTCGTCTTCAAACAGACACTGATGTGAGAGTGAGTGGCCAGACGATTCGGAATCGACTGCATAGGGGTCACCTTCGCGCCCGACGTCCTCGCGTGATCCCTTGTTTGAGAGATCATCACATTCAGGCAAGACGTCGTTGGTGTAGGGATCGTCAACACTGGGATAATCGACGCTGGAGCAATGTGATGTTTTCAGATGAGTCAAGGTTCGCTGTTGATTTTTTGGACAGACGTAGGAGGGTGTGGCGTCGTCGAAACGAGCGCTTCCAAGACGTTAACGTCATCAGACATGATCGATTTGGGGGTGGTTCTGTTATGGTGTGGGGAGGCATCACTGTTGCTGGAAGAACGGCTTTACATGTTGTTGCAGGGCGTGTTACAGGCCAGTACTACCGGTACAACATCTTGGCAGTCCATGTTGTGTCGTTCGCACGACGTCATGGCCGTCGTTTCATTTTCCAGGATGACAACGCAAGATGTCACAGGGCCAGGATCGTTACAGGTTACCTCCAACAACAGAACATCACCACATTACCTTGGCCAGCACTGAGTCCCGACCTCTCCCCCATCGAGCATGTCTGGGACATGCTTGGACAGAGGTTACGTCAACGTCAACAACGTCCTGCCAATGTCCAAGAACTTGCTGCTGCGTTGCAACAGGAATGGGACAATCTGGACCAAAATGACCTTACACGTCTCATTAGGAGTATGCCACGTCGGATCAATGCTTGTTTGGCAAACAGAGGAGGATTTACCCGTTACTGACTTTGTTGTGATGCTGTGGTAACTTTGCTGTTTGACCCCGGGTATCTTTTACCCTTATAATGGTCAGTCTGTGCCTTACTTAGTCTAACGATCATTTGGAATAAATCGATGAATGTGAACTTCATTTCATTTTGTCATTTGTTTCTTCGTCAGTTTCATTAGGTGACTTTAATAACACTTAAAAATCAAATATCCCCTACTTTTGTTGAATAGTATATATTAGTACCCCAGTTGGTATCTCGTCCACAATTCATTCGTCATCTGATTGACTAGAAATTTACACCCAGTGTTCATACTGATTGATGAGACTTATAAACATAACAGCTAAAATTATCACCTGAATTGTTATGTTAGTGCTAGGAAGAATCCTTTCGATTTGTAACGATTATGGATAATACACCCCACCCTCACCCAAAAAAAACCATAAAACAAACAAACCCATAAAATAAACAAACGTACTTGGCATGCATCATATACATGTATTGAACTGGATTTAATGTTGCTGTTGGACAGGCTCTGAAATCACCCTTGTTCATATTATGAGAAAATCTTAAATAATTTCAGAATCTATCCACTAATTTTGTCTAACAACTTAATAATTTCATTCAACAACACCGGTAATTAGGGCAGTGGACATTTCTGGTATCTAGCTAAAATTTCGACCAATTTAACCTAATTAACACTCAACGTTAAATCATAGAACTGTACCAAGATTTCCTTGGGCGGCGACTTAAAAAAAAAAGTAGTCTGAACACAAACTGTAGCATGCAATCTATCATTCTAGGGCTAGAATTCTCACGATACTGTATTAAAAATGCGTACACACTGTTACATACATACACAATATCACCTACCGACATATCAGTGAAGGAATTGAGTTCTGTTCCCAAGAGAAATTAACGATAAGATCAACCATAATAAACTATTTATCAGTTTCAGTAATTAATTTCTTCCTATTCCTGTGCTCATCACGTATAAAAACCGCCTTTGGCAATTGAAATTTATACTATCTTTAGAGGTTGTTCAAATTTATAGGAATGTTAAATATTGGATGTGTATATACATTGGGGGACTGGGGACGACAAATGGGATAGCAAAGGTACAAATCGTTTAATTTTTGAGAATTTTGAAAATATTTAAGTTTCATTGAAACGTGTATTGATTTAAGCTCTAAGAGACGTTTTCGATATGACCTGTTACGTTGATGATGGAACAAAGAGTTTTAGTATTGGAGATCTGTCTGATGATGGCAACAATCTGGATGAGCTTGGAATCCGCTTAACCGATATTCTTGACTGTATCTCAGAAAGCTATCCGATCAGAATGGATCAGTCCGGGGAAGACAAGAATGACATGGTTAAGAAGAATATCTGTAATTTTCTACCAACGACAGAAGATATTATTACAGATCATATTGTACAGTGTGATAACCAGAGTTGCAGCCGTGAACTCAATTGTCGTCTATTACTCGCAGAAAACACTAAAAATCCAACTATGTCGCTTGGAATACCAAATAAATCAAGACAACGCCGACACACGGAATTGGAAGGCGATTATTGGAAATTAAAATTGGATTTACTTGGATTACGCAATGTTATAAAGAAACCCGTTAAGGAAAGTCAGACGTCAAATGAAATCAATATATTTGCTATCGCGGATTACATCACGCCAACTCCTACACCAGATTTATCTGAAGATGTGCGAAGTGTCGACCATTTTCAGCAATATCTGGGCAATTTGCAACAAAAGGCGGGAACATCTTCAGCGCCACCTGAAGGTAGAGACAAAGTAGTTGATGTGAGGACCAAACAGCCCAAAAAACCCGTCACATTCTCGTTACATGTTGCCGAGATAAATATTTAATGACGTTGGATACTCCACTTAATCCAGCTATTTATGCACAGACTTGCCGAAGTTTACTTCACCATCCCGGATCCAACTAAAACAATCCAACATTTCAAGACCTGTGTTGTTGTATCATGGTTTGAGTAAAAATGTGTTTCTAATATTCCCGTGTTCAGACATTTAAGAAACTCATTGAAGAGGATTGAGTAAAAACAATTTGCAAACGTTCGTTATGTTAAATCATCGAATGAGAAACATTTAAATTTAGGCATAATGGACTACTGACGAGTCGATGCACCTTTTACAAAATATTTGAAAGTAAAATACTGCAGTAAAGTAATTATTTAGTATTTGTACAATATTAATTGTACTTTTTAATGGTTTGTCGCATAATGTATAATTTAACAAAGCTTCCCCTTGTTCTTCACTAATAGAGTCGTGTACTAGATTCTAAGAAAATGAAAATCGTGTACTAGATTCTAAGAAAATGAAATCCACTACGGTTCCACTATATGGGTCATAGATTTCAATTCAACCCGACACCGATTTTGTGTGGATTCTGAAAACAACAGTAATACGTTTCTGAACAGTGTATCCATACGTCATGTTTTTCCAAACTGTGTGGTAAGTTTCAACCAAATTTGGAAGATACGTTGTTTGGGTGTTCTTATTCAGATTTGTGTAAATAAAGTCGGTAGGGCCTTTGGAGAAGAGAAAGGCCAACTTAAACGGGTAAACAAATATTTTTAGACACGGCCAACTTCTTGATTTGTGGTGTTTATAGAGATACCGTTAATTAAAGTTGCTAGGTTCTGTATGGATTGGGGTTAATTGGTCTCATGGGGCTTATGCAGGGGCACCCAGAAACAGTAAATAAAAGCAATTTTGACATCTTGAACTAAATCTGTTGATGGATTTTTACCAAATTTGGTAGTTTGATTGCCTGTTTGTTCAAACGAAGTTGCTTGGATCTTTAATGGAGGAATAAAGGTATGTTACTTATGAAAAGAGAAGTGAACATCATATACCGGTACTTTATATATAATGTTTATGATACAATATAATATTTATATATACAACATAATATATGTAGGTGTAAAATATAATACAATGATAAATATATAACAGTAATAACAGTGAAAGACTAAACAATTTCATATATTTATATATAGGAATATTAAAGATATAATATGTAATATTGAGATAAAGAGCTAGCCATTCTCACTGTAATAGTTTGATGTTCTGGCTGTAATAGTTTAACGACAGAAAAATAAAAATACATCAAATTTCAATGATATTACTGTCTTCTAGGGGAAGTTATGAGTTTGGGAAGTTTCAATTTGTCAAGTACCATTGCTACAATAATAAACTAAGTCTTTATTTTCAATCCTTCAATTGTATGCTGTCCATTTTGATGATTAAAGATAAAATGGTTAGCACTGCCTACTTCATTCAATATCCTAGCCATCATGGTGTAAAAAGTTGATTATTGGCTTGCCATGCGCACAAATGTCTTAATAATAATTCATAAATCATTTGAATTGAAGCCAGAAAATTGACCTCATGCAATAGGCATATTTAGCTCTTAAGTGGGGCTTATGTCGACTTTGCAACTGCAGACAACTGAGAGCAACTGAATTTTGGGGCTTATGTCGACTTTGCAGCTCAACTGAGAGCAACTGAATTGATAGTGATTGCACTTAATACGTGATCAATAAAATGGCGGGTAAATGAGAAGTAGCACCCAAAAAGCATAGCCGATTCTGCCACATATCTATTAATATATTATTGTCGACATCATCAACATTTGAAAAGTTGGAGTCTTTGTTGGCTTCCATTTGCTTATTTATAATGGAAACGAGTTGGCACCAGTTGTAAGAACGCTCATGTCAACTGCAACTAGTTGCAACGAGTTCCTGAAAGTAGAACATGTGCAACTGACTGCAACTAGCTGCTTTGAATTGTTAGAGGTGCTTAGGTGGATCCTTTTCAGTTGCATTCAGTTGCCAAAACGCCAGTTGCTTTCAGTTGCAAGATCAACATAAACCCTCCCTTTACATAATTCCTCTTTAATGTAGAAATAATAATTATACCAGCAGTTATATATTCAGTGATTGTATTATAGGTGTGTATCTATTGTAGTATATCATTATGATAACATTATAATTTATAAATATTCATTATATTGTTATATCACATTTAATATTAAACCACTATCACTGCTGTACACTTTTACTATATAAAAAGCAAATTTCTGTGGCAAGTCTTAAAGTCCTATTGTAAATTTATGCTGAAGCATCAAAAAATTTATCAATTAAATTTGCTACATCATCAACTGTGTATTTCATATATTTATCAGGGTTTTTAGTAAAATTGAGATTAGTATATTTATCAAGAAACATTTTATAACGTGGGCAAATATACTGTTTATTTTCTTCCTTTAATGCATGACGTAGTTCCGGATCTGGTATAGCATAACCTTTCTGTATCTTATAGATATCATCTAATTCTTTATTAAAACCCTGAAATATATTGAGAATGTTAATGAAGCACAAGAACAATTACAAGCCTGGGCATAACATAAAGTTAGGAGAAATTTGAGTCCAAGCCAGTCATTTTGACACTAACATTTGTACAATTTTTTTTAAATAATTTGCTTGCATGTTTAGGTATTCAGCAGTATGAGGAAACCAGAGGACCCAATGAAAACCCACAACGTTGGGCAGATGACCCTACTCCTTGTCATGTACAAGTTTGGGATTGACATCAAACCACTTGAATCAATGATAGACCCTTACGATCTAAAGCGCACGCGTCAGACCACCCAACCCCCTCTTCATAATTAGATCTGTTAATGCCTGGTTTATCTTTCTATGCATATCATATAAGTTTATATTGAAGGTTCTATTCCAAATTGTCACCTCTTTGACCACCACAAATTTTGGTCTGGACCAAATTAATATGTACATCTTAACTGGCTGCTCTTATAATTACTTACGGGAAAAGGGCTCAATCCATGAGGTTAACAATGCATCAAATGGGGTCATATTTTACTTTTCTACTTCAATTGCCAATGAAGCTGCTGCAGACTACTCTGATTTTGGTTTTCGACTATTGGTTGTGATTTTTAATGTATTGTCAATGGTAAATACGGACCATGTTACTCATCCCATCCAAATAGCTAGGTACTTTTCAAAGGACTCTGTCATGCACCGCTCCAAATGGGCTAATAAAGACGGGCATGCACCATAAAGTGTGGTATGAGGAAAATTTGCCCTGACAGCAGTGCTATGGCCTACCCTTATATCAAATTCCTTTTGCCAAGGGATCTTTTACGCGCATGCTAATATGTACATAGGACCTCAATTTTTCATCCCATCCGAATGACTATACATTGTCCCTTATCAGACTCTCTGTCCTGCACCACTGAATTTTCTCAGCCTACTAAAATTCAAACAGATACTTACAGTAAATTTATCCTTGATATTTTGTCTGTCTTTGTCTTTAAGCTAAAATAAATTAAAAATATTCAACACTTATGTAGATTTTGACAGGAATAATCTCAAGCATGAAAGAGAGAGAGAGAAATGGGGTTTAACACACATTTGGCACAAACTAGGTCATTTTAGGACTTGTATATGGTTCAATTTCATTTCAATAAATCACTTGCTCATGGGGTATTTAGCAGTGGGAGGAAACTGGAGGACCCGGAGAAAACCCACGAGAATGGACAGGTGACCATACTCCTTGTCATGTGAGAGAGAGAGAGAAATGGGGTTTAACGTCCACTCAACACAAACTAGGTCATTTCGGGACTAACATATGGTTTAATTTTATTTCAATAATTCGCTTGCGCGTAGGGGTCTTTAGCAGTGGGAGGAAACCAGAGTGCCCGGAGAAAACCCACGAGGTTGAGAAGGCGCCCCTATCTCCATGCCACATACGCTCACACCAGGGCTCGAAACCACAGCCACAAGCCAGAGGTTACCGGCCAGCTAGAGTTCGAAGCGCGGCACTCTAGACCCCCCCCCCCTTGTCATGTACAACCAGGGAATCAAAACCACACCAGTTGACTTAATGTCAGACCTAATGATACAACTCACAAGCGCTATCCATTCGGCGATCAAACCCCTACCCCCGCAAGCATAGTACAGTTGTCAAAATAAGGAAGTCTCGGCACCAAAGTAGTCATGCACATTAAAGTGGAAACCATGTTAAATATGTCTGAAATTACTGGACGAATAAAAGATTGAGATATATACTATTCAAAAAAAGTAGGGGATATTTGATTTTGGGGGCATAATACTAAAATATGCAAATGACTACGAAAAAAGTCACTATAGAACCTAACAGAAGAAACATTTCCAGTTACATGTGACGCCCAAACGCACCAATAGCTACCGCATGGAATGCAGGTGATGCTTGAGATCATCATGGGGGTCCAACCCAAGATTTGCACGACTCTGACTTTGAATGTTACAGTCATTGTGGCATTGAATTCCAGGGTGGAAACATCAGTTTAATTGTTTTAGTGACCAGAAAACAAATTTTGATATGCGTCGGCTTACCCAAAATGAAAGGTTACATGCCCTCGGCATGCTACAGACCGGCACAACACAGGCCGTTGTGGCGCGGACGATGAATGTTTCTCAGTCTGTCATAAGCAAGCAGGCTATGGTCCAGATACCGTGATACACAATCTGTATAAGACAGACCACGCTCAGGTCGACAAAGGGCGACAACTCAAGCCCAGGATCGATTTATCCATACCTTGGCCTTGAGTAATCGTGTCATCACAGCAAATCAGATCAGCGCTCGTCTTCAAACAGACACTGGTGTGAGAGTGAGTGGCCAGACGATTCGGAATCGACTGCATAGGGGTCACCTTTGCGCCCGACGTCCTCGCGTGATCCCTTGTTTGAGAGATCATCACATTCAGGCAAGACGTCGTTGGTGTATGGATCGTCAACAAGGGGATAATCGACGCTGGAGCAATGTGATGTTTTCAGATGAGTCAAGGTTCACTGTTGATTTTTTGGACAGACGTAGGAGGGTGTGGCGTCGTCGAAACGAGCGCTTCCAAGACGTTAACGTCATCAGACATGATCGATTTGGGGGTGGTTCTGTTATGGTGTGGGGAAGCATCACTTTTGCTGGAAGAACGGCTTTACATGTTGTTGCAGGGCGTGTTACAGGCCAGTACTACCGGGACAACATCTTGGCAGTCCATGTGGTGCCGTTCGCACGACGTCATGGCCGCCGTTTCATCTTCCAGGATGACAACGCAAGATGTCACAGGGCCAGGATCGTTACAGGTTACCTCCAACAACAGAACATCACCACATTACCTTGGCCAGCACTGAGTCCCGACCTCTCCCCCATCGAGCATGTCTGGGACATGCTTGGACAGAGGTTACGTCAACGACGTCCTGCCAATGTCCAAGAACTTGCTGCTGCGTTGCAACAGGAATGGGACAATCTGGACCAAAATGACCATAGACGTCTCATTAGGAGTATGCCACGTCTGATCAATGCTTGTTTGGCAAACAGAGGAGGATTTACCAGTTACTGACTTTGTTGTGATGCTGTGGTAACTTTGCTGTTTGACCCCGGGTATCATTTTACCCTTATAATGGTCAGTCTGTGCCTTACTTAGTCTAACGATCATTTGGAATAAATCGATGAATGTGAACTTCATTTCATTTTGTCATTTGTTTCTTCGTCAGTCTCATTAGGTGACTTTAATAACACTTAAAAATCAAATATCCCCTACTTTTTTTGAATAGTATATAATAAATAAACTAACCTTGGCAGCTGGATCTTGAGCTCTCTGTATAGATATTGGTTTATCTACTTCTAATAAATAATGTAATACTTTACTCCAACTATAATAAAACAATAACATTAACATCTAGCAATTCAATTCTACTTACAGTGTGAAATATATAACCTTCATAATAACACAACTTAATGGATTTACTACTTCTTGGTTTATTACATGCAACGTTTCAACACTCTTACAGTTATCTTTATCTATATAAGCTTGTTACTTTCCTAGCCAGAGTTTTGTATCACAAACCATATATAAGACTTATGTATATCAAACATTGACTATACAATTCTGATATTATGTATGTATTGTGAAATGGGCCGAAGATAGCCTATATGTGTGAAAAATGTTTCTACCTTTGTGAGTACAATCTCTTTTGTACTTGAATCTGTTCTAAGTAAAATCCTTCAACTTTATCATTCCACATCAACAAAAGACTTAATAAACCAGACCTAAAATACAAAATAATACCTTAATTTCATTTTAAAAACTCAACAATAAATAAACATTACATTTAATAACTCACGGAAAACACAATTTTAAACACATATTTAAAATATACCCATATTTCATTCAGTTGTTTACTCATAAAAAGGCACATTCAATAGTGCATAGTATGAGATTGGTTGACCCCAGATCAATCTACCAATTAAACTTGTGATACAGAAAATTATGCAAACTGGCTTGAAAAGCTCGGATTATCCAGCCATATGACTATTTATTTAATCAAGGTTAAAGATATTAATAATGCAATTGTCACAGGCACAGAACATGTTTTTCTTAAACATGTCTTTATGTGTAGATGTCATGGAATAACACGTGATTAAATGGAACGAAAAAGACAATCCATTAAATCTGACGTGTGTATCATATTCATAAAAGTCAAAATTCAGTGTAATAAACCGTTAAATACTTAACTTGTGTGTTATTTTGCGTGTTTAAATAGAACAAACATTACATTATAACTTACCTTTTGATGGATTTGAGAATATAATTAAAATTATTTAACATGAATATTGGTTTTAAAGCTGGATCACCATATGTTTCTGCTTTATTAGAAAGATTTAAACCCAAGGCTGACAATACTCGAGCTGAAAGCAGATCACAAAGAGTGTACTAACAATCACTATGTATCAATCTACGCCCCCCAAAAATCCAGTTTGTTTTAATCTATTTATGATAAAATAATGTTTCTGTTTATTAAAGTTTTCTTGCTTTTCTTGAATCTATAATAAATCAATCTGTAAATAATCCAATAAAGGTGACACTTGTGGAAGTTGGTAAGACTCCTCTTAAAGACATAAATTGATAGACAATTTCTATTATCATGTACATCACATTCACATCAAGATAAAATTACTAATAACATACTCATATAGTCGGCTACTTTCATTTTACATGTATCAGGTGTAATATTAGCTGCTGGAGATGCCTGCTCACCTGAAATATACAATTTAAATCTGTAACAAAAATACACATTTTGGTACATAAAATAAGTTAATATATCACATTTCAATCATCACACTCTAAATGATATTATGCATTAATAGGTAGGGGGGAAATGACACAGGTTAGTGAGCTGAATGTCAATTCCTTTTATAAGCCTTTTTGTCATATTTCACCAAGATACAGTAGGTAACAGTATAGAACAGAATATTGTTGACACTTTATTGAGGTCATTTTAAAACCTAACTGTTAGCTACTTTTGGTCCAATTCCGGATGCCCAAAGATCTTTTATGTAACCCTTGATTTTTTGGTACATCAAGGAAGATAGCACACTATGTTCTGTATCTTACCATTGGAGGAATAGTATACTGAGCCACATGTCGAATGAAAACTGATTCATTTTGAATGAATATGGTCAGATCAGAATATGAAATATAAATGCTAAAAACACATTTAGATAATTAATTTTACCATGCATTAATAACATAGCTCCTGCTGTTTCACCATATTCTTTTAACTGTTCTAGGAAAATAATAGTCTGAAATATAAGAAATTCAGCAATAATTGTGATTTTTAGAATAAATGACACAGGCCATAATTAACTGCCTATCAGTAAAAACGTAGAAATATATATACCAGTTCAATCATATTATCATTGTAATCCCCTTCTAGATAACTGTTCAATGTTTAACCTACATGCAGACACCTATCTCTATTGTTATTAAATTAGAAATTAACTGTAATATAGAAGACAAATTAGTTTTAGTCTACAATCACCAACAACATTCATTACAAATTGTTTAAAGTTGACATTACCTATCACTTTATTCACATGGTATAGAAAATGAATTACTACTAAACAAAATTTACATGTTATTCCTTATTGCTGATGATATATTAAAATCTAATATAATATATTAAAGCGAAAAATTCTGTAAAGTGTTATGTGACTCAAGAATTATCTACGGGCACACTCAAATTTGAAGACATTTACATTCCATTTTAACAATAAGGTTCCAAAGTGTAGGCATAGTTCTATTTTATCAAAGAATGATGATATCAACTTACATGATTGGCTAATTCATGAACTGTTCCATCTCTTGGCATATTAGATGCTTTATCTGGATCAATCTATTCATGAAATATTAAATGAGAATATAAGGACGAAGTGGAGTAGTGAGCACCTTAAATTTGACTGGTGGTGAGACCTGAAACTGAGGCCTTTTTCTGCAGGAAATCATGATTCAAAATTTGTATGTTAGTACATAAAAGTCTTATTATGGATGATTAATGATGTGTGATCCTCCTGCACATACCAGTATATACATCTATTGCCTGTGAAACACTGATCTCATAAAGACAAGCAGGTATATAATTGAATCCATCAGATGTTGTTTGTAGATCATAATGGAAATAACACGAGATCCTCATCCCAAACTTACCCTTATACTGTCTGTGAATTCTTCTAATGCCTTAGCTCCCTGTAAATAAAATGATAATCTTAATTCTAATATCATTGATCCAGTCTGAAGGACCGTTTGAGTTACAAGACATTATGACTTACTTCCCTTCCAATCCACTGTAATCGGCAAGGTACTACAACTTAAAGAGAACTGAGTGTACCATGTACCTATTAAACATCAAATAATTATAAATCAAGTGTCCTTAAATATGTCAATATGGCATCATTCAATTTGTTCCCAAAATAAACAATAATTACTTACTGTGCTGTCTAAAGTTGATAATAGTGAAGCTAATTTAGCTCTTGTAGGTGCTTGACATCCCTTGATAAAATAATGATTAATATCAGTTATTTGTAAATCTATTTATTTTTCAATGTTTCAATGAGTAGCTGAAAATATTTGTCTGTTCATACGTCATGACACATGTATTTGCATTATATAGTTTTATCCCTCGTTTGTTTTAGAGATCAGGACTGAATGTTGATTCATATGCCTAGCAATATGTGTATCAAAATTTTTATGTGGGAGAGATAAATGGGGTTTAACGACCACTCAACACAAACAGGGTCATGTCGGGACTAACATATGGTTCAATTTTATTTCAATAAATTGCTTGTATGTAGGGATCTTTAGCAGTGGGAGGAAACTGGACGACCCAGAGAAAACCCACAAGGTTGGAAATTTTATATGACATTTAGTAGCATATCTATTATGTGTTATTATTATGAATTTGTGACCAGCTAAAAGCATATTACTTGTGATTTTATTAATTTTATGTGAATGAGCTCTATAGTATTGTTTGGGCTGTATCTTGGCGAAAACAGAGAGTGGTGACATCCATGTGACACTTACTGGGACTAATAAATATTTATCTAATATCTATATTTATGACCATGGTTCATTAGCTGAATAAAGCCAATGAAGTTAGGTAAGCCATGTATACTACTACTTGTAATGTACAAATGTGATAGAATCATACAGGTTAAGTATATCAATATTTCTTACCTCAAGAATAAGATCAAATTCTGGTTTGATGGTTCGTAGATGTTTAACAATAGGAAATATTGATAACACAGTAGTAAACTCATGACGACCAATATTTCTTCTAGCACTATTAGCTAATAACTGCAATACAAGATCAGTCAGATTTTTTATTCATTATAACACAATCATTGATCATTGCTTGATAAAGATAACTGTAAGAGTATTGAAATGTTGCATGTAGTAACTAAGAAGAAGTAAATCCATAATGCTGTGTTATGAATAAATATTATTTCTTTAAAAAACTGAATGGTATATATATTTACCTCTCCTTCATTGACTACTGTATCTAGACTAGGTTGAACTATATTATCAAACACCATACGATGATTTTTCTCTTGTATTATTCCATTCATTAAATGAGCTTCACTCTAATAATATAAAATAACAAACACAGGTTATAATGTAATACTAAGACTGGTGGCATGGTTTGACTCAATACTCGGTCTTGTACATGAACTAAAGTTTAACCTTATTGGCTACTTATCTATTTATTTACCCCTATTCATTGGAAAGTTATTTCTAACAATTGAGAACAAATTTATCCTGATGCTTCACTTCTGTTTTTTGTCCTTATGTGACTAGAGAGTTTAAAACATCCAACCATTTTAATCAATACAAACTTTTGATTTGGAGTTGTTTCAATAATTTGTTATTTATTGTATATTTTTCTACTTTTTTATCATTATTAATTGTATTAGGGCATCACCATTTATTTACAAACTGAAACTAACTAAGGTACTATGCAAAACTTTGTACTGAGTCAATTTGCACCGTGACATGAAGCATAAAGAGTTTTGATCATTATCCGAATCATCAAATTAACTACCATACATCACTTTTAAATGGAGCAAAAATCCCAACTAACTGGCAATGAGGACTACAACAAAATATACTTTCATAGGTATATGTATGGTTTCATCAAGTATGAATGAGATACAAACCTGCATAAGTCTTAATAAAGCACTTAATTCTGTAATATATAACTCTGTTTCTATATCAGTAAATTCTTCTTTAATACTCTCACTTGAGGATCCTTGTCTTCTATGACCTAAAATATTTATCAAATCAATAACTTTCATACACCAACCTAAGAGTCCACGTGACAATTCCATCAATTGCAAAACAGAAAATTACCAAGGACTTTATTTTAAATAGAAATTCATTCTAATATAACTCACCTGGCTCAAAGGGGGACATTAATGCTGTTGTAGCCTTCTTCGACAAAAAACTGAAATGAATAAAATTGAAAACTGTAAATGACAAAAAACTGTTAAATCAACAATTCTAAATACCAGGCATAAATGTTGATGGATTATGATTGTTTTATAGCCCATTCATACAATTTTAAACTGTACTTACGATAATTTCTTTCTGCTTTTTCTAATCGGTGTATTATTCATTGGTTTTACTTTCCCACTCTGAAATTTAAAAAGAGATGAAAGAACTGATTTCATTTCAATTTTCCATCAACCCTATATAACAAGGCTCCCATTTCAATCATATTTATTAACATTGATTGACTTGTCAGAGAATTTACCTGTGCAATGTTAAAGAGCACATCAAATGGTCTCAATTTTTTTTCTAGATTGATAGTCCATGGTTATTTTATCCACTTTACGGCAAATTCACATGATGTTAATAATAAATTTATAGGGTCTAACATTGATAGTTTTTGAGATATTGGCTGCTATTGACCCCGCCTCAAAAATTTTCCCCAAGCGATCATGATGGGTCATTTTTTTCTGGAGTACCTACGGATCCCACCTTTCATTTGAGACCAAGTTTGCTTTGATGGGACTTTTTTCCAGGAAAACACATAAATCTGTGTTTATCCGGCAGACTAACACTGTGGTGCCTCTGCCTAATCTGTTTTTATTTATATTGATGCTAATGTGTTCATGTGTCAATCATACTTACCACATTAGGTGAATTTTGAACTCCAAAACTAAGAGAAGTACTATTACCACTAGCTGATCTCAAATGTTCTTTCAGTCTATAAAACAACAATTACATTTTTATTTAGCAAACTTAACCCTATCTGTGATAGTTGTTGATATTTGTGGACATGAAGTTTTATTCATAAAGTTCCATGCACAAAAAGTTTTGAAACAAAGAGGTCAGTCAGATGGCTTCCTCTTTCTGCGGCTTATAAAGGAGGCAGTAATATTATAGGTGGCATAGTTTTATGTTTAAATGTTTGTCTTCCATTTTGAGATAAAAACTAAGATATTCCTACTCACGAAATTATTTTAATAATTTCCTGGGCACAATAACAAAGCGTTTGAGAAAGTCTACTACAAATTTCACACTCATTTAAAGTTCCAATAGCATTTTTCTAAGTTATATTTTTAAAATTTATTAAAATAAAGCCCCAAAATAGATTGAACCTATAAACAGTCCTACCTTGTTAAAGAATAATCCTATTAATCCTATAATTCACTATTGCCAGTTGAGAAATTGGCAAAAATATCATTTTCAACTTCAAATTCAAACGTTTGAAGATGGCCGTCCATGGAGAAGAATGGGAAAACAAGGGAGGTAATTGAGTAACTATTTCCTCAATCTACCAGTGTCGCCCTTTCTAACCCCCCCAAAATTTTGTCCATGATCGTATAATAGTGAGTTGACAACCTTTTGAGCAAAAAACATAGAAATAATTATATTTTGACTTTCTTAGAACAAGTGAAATTGGAACTTTAAAAGATACCAGAATGAAAGGAGGTATGAGAGGATCTGAGCAGTAATTTGTCTCTTTAAATCTAGAAAACATTTTTCAAGGTTTATGAATCCCTCTCATGTTTTCATTGAAATCTATTGATTCAGTGTTAGACTAGAATGTAAAAGATAGTAAGAAACACCAAGCTTACCCTTGAATAGATTTACTAAGTATGGATGATCTGGAGTTCACATAAGATCTGTGAAATTCTGTGTTATTTCCACCATTGGCCACCAACCATCCTGATATGGCACTCAATTCTAAGATAATTTTTTCAGGTAAATGTTGTATAGCTAGATCTGTGTCTGTTCCAACAGGTGGTAATTCTATAAAATAAATTCATAAATTCCAATATATCGCTACATGGATGTACTATACTACATGTTGCTCCCTCAGCTATTGCTTAACAACTGAAATTTATCATCATTCACTAACTACAGTGTTCAAGCTTAGTTTTAGATCAAAGATAAACCAACAGGTGGAATTGTGCTTATTAAAGCTGGGTCATTATTACATCCAATACAGACAGGTTGGCTGAATGGATAACATGTGTGTGTTGCATCATAAGGTCTATCATTGAGTCTGTTCCCCACTTGTACGTGACAAGGAGTAGGGACACCTGTCCAACCTCGTGGGTTTTCTCCAGGTCCTCTGGATTCACCCCACTGCTAAAAACCCCTAGGATATTAATAAAATGAAATTGAACCATACATGTATGTTAGACCCGAAATGACCTAGTTTGTGTTGAAACATTAAACCCCATCTCTCTCTGTCGTTTTCACACATCCAATACAGTATGAATTATATTTTTTTTTAACATTTACATACCCTCATCCATTCCTAACAAATCCATAATAACTATAGGTGGTACTGGAGTACCGTGTCTGGTTAATAAAGAACGGAATTCATGTTGTAGAGCATCATTTCCATCTTCAAACAAACGAGACTAAAAAATACATTCAATATCATTCAACATAATTTTATAAAAAGAATATGGAAATATATAGCCATCAAATTTAGAATTTAACATCAAAGACCACCACTTTATCCAAATGGTGTTGAGAAGCAGACCAACTTAATATTATTTGACATAATTTAATAAAAAGAATAATTTAACATCAAAGAAGACCATCTTATTCAAAAGTGTTCAGCAGTAAACTTCTATTATAAGTTCTATTAGGTTACTCATATAAATTCCAAACTTTATTTCTTTATCATAATTTTTGTATTCTTTTAAAGTCTCTGAATGTTATTTGTGGGATTGTTAATCCCTATGAAATGTCAATATTGTGAAAGTTGAATCTCTAAAAGGAATATCAGTCCAGAATGGTTCAATTCTGTTCAGTATTTACAAACATATGACGAACTGAAAATTGAAATTGTGTCCACATTCGGCATCTACTGCAGATGATATAGTCAACACAAACACGCACCACCTATGTTTTTTTAAAAAATGTATCAAAAATTCTAGAAATAAAAATTAATTTTCATGTTTCTATTAAATTATAAGATACTATTCACATGACAATATAGATTAGTGATCTGAAGTCTATCTACTTACAATTTCATCCATTTGCTTTCCACTTTTATCATTTGTTTCAAAATATTCCATAGCTTTCAGTAATTTCTCCATGTAAGAAAGATAGGCATTCAGACCAGCTGCATTAGGTCTGAAATAGAAAATCTTAAATTATTTTGAGATGAGATTGTACGAGCATAATAATTCAATTAAAGGATCTTTTGGTCAGAAAGAACAGATAAAGACTCGCATCACCATGGTTTACAACAACATTACAGTGAAGTCCTTGTATATAATTCAAGGGAGGGAGAATTGGAGTTTAACGTCTTCTCGACACAAACTAGGTCATTTCGAGACTAACATATGGTTTAATTTTATTTCAATAATCTGCTTGCGCTTAGGGGTCTTTAGCAGTGGGAGGAAACCAAAGGACCCGCAAAAAACCCCACCAGGCTAGTAATTCAAGGAAGTCTCACTGTAAATAGTGGTGTGTGAAAGTTGATCTCAATATAAGTGTACCAAATAGTGTAGCCTCATCTTCCCTGAGACAAGCTTTCACATTTTATTCAATATTTATAAATAACATATTCTTACCCTTCTTTAATGTAAGCTTCTACATCTCTGGCTATGTGATAATAACCTAATACATTATCAACTGTATGTAATGTTTTCTCAATATCTTTTACTTTATAAAGGATATATAAATTATTGCCAATGAAATTTTTGATCAGCCTTCTATATTATGTTGTTCATTTGACAAAGCAAAAACAAGGCTTCTTACATTTATCAGTAATTCACTAAAAATTTAATCTCATCAAGTGTTTTCAACAGTAAGCTACTGATTCAAAATATTAAATTAATACAGGATTTATTGGGTTCAAAATTGCAATTGCAGGTATGTATATGACACACTTATTTCTCAGAAGACACTATAAATACTGGTACCGGTATTCAAAATGGGATAGTATTCACTAGACATGGAAAAGATAGTTCAACTGGTGTTACAGTAATTAATTTGATAAAAATCATTCATTGCATAACTGTACACAGTTGTTTTACATCCATACACAAGTCGATACATGTTGCAAACACGTGAAAAATGTTCTGGAACATCATATGAAAAGTAAAGGATACTTTCTTGTCTTCTTCTCAAATTCTCTGTTTCATTATAAACTGGAACAATGGTACTTTCAAGATGTTTCAATCTATTCTCAAAACTTGTCAAAATGGACAGCATGTTATTGGTATTTGTACTGCTTTTCTTTAGTGAATCTTTTAATAAGGTCATGTTGTGCATTTCCTGAAGAATAAACATTAAAACTTTTATAACCTGGACATAATTTGTGCAACTCAGGCCTCACTGCCTCAAATTATAGTGAGGACTTAGTACAGCGGATACTGGATTGACAACAGAGTAAACACTAACATGACACTATCTCAAATTCTCACTGAACCAATCACCAAGGCTGAAAACGATGATTGTGTCATCAACTTACACTACCTAACTATGTTTTTTTCTGACTGAAAGCACATGCAGTGGTGGGAATCAATTCTTTGTCATCATACATGTACATAAAAAGCATTGATATATTACAATTGTAATACAGTATTATCTATGGGCAGTGTCACTGCAATTACGTGCTGTACTCGTTCAGCTCTGAACGTAGGTCTCATTACACACGCCAGTACTACGTTCAGGTCCTGTGCCATTCAATACATGTCGAAACTGAACAATGTAAATGAACATCTTAGTTAGAAAATATTAAGTCCTTGCTTACCTCGCTAGAACCAGTATGACTGACACAACACGCTGTTAAAAAATATGTCTCCGTCTTCTAGACAACTTGGTCAATGCCGTGGATAGGGTAACAGCGTGTTGTGTCGGTCATACATACTGTATTTGTTCTGAATGGCACGGGACCTGGCGAGTCTAATGAGACCTACGTTCAGAGCTGAACTAGTGCTGTACTGACATCACCCACGTACCATACAGAGTGATGCAAAAATATACAGACCAGATACTGATTTTTACTCCAGTTCAAATACAAGGGCCAGTTTCTTAGCAAATGTCATGTGCAGGGCGGGGAAGAAAATTAAAAGTAGAAAGACTTAACTCCCCAGTTGAATTGAGATAATCTTTACTGTTATTTATTTTAGAAGAAAATAACCTTTTCAAGTTTCTTATCAATATCTCTGCGCCGTTCTGCAATGTCTTCCATCTTGATTTTAAAGAAATAAACATCTACAATTGCTGAAAACAATACTTTCTAATTATGTTCCATTCTTCATTTTCGGTCTGCTAATTGCCATAAAGTGCTCTAATTTGCGACATAATGTTCTTGTACAATTTGCAAATTAAGTTGAAGAATCTGTACTGAATAACAAGATTCTAATTGCAGTCAATGTCTCAATTTACGTTGCTCACCCATAGAACTAGAATAGGCCTACAAGATAATTTTTGTATTGTCGTAATCTCCTCTGTCCCCATTTGTGGCAATATCACGTGACAAATGGCGTCGAATAGTGCTTGTTAAAAAATATTTTGTAAATAAATCCATTTTTCAGCAAGTAGCTATTCTAAACATTAATCATGGGAAGAAGATCTATAAATACCACAAAAAGTGGAAAATATATGAACCCAACTGATCAATTCAGTAAGTGCATAAGCCTACTGAAAGATACTCTGTACCGCCACCGGTATTTTTTTTGAGTTTTTCAACCATAACATGATGATTTAACATGTATACATGTGGTTCATTAAAACGATGGGTTAAACACCGATTCTGATGTTATTATCGATTAAAATTGGATTATAAAAAACAATTGACAATCCGTGTTGTTGACTAGGGAATTGACAAGTAATGGTGTCTTGTTGTTTGGATGGGTCTGACTGAAAACCGAGGCCCCTTATGTTGGCGTGAACTTGAAACAACTCTTGAAACTTGAATTACGGTACATTAAAAGTAGGTTGTAGCAGCGCAGTCTAGACATGATTGTGGTCGAAGTACATTGCATGACATATAAGTAGCCTGGTTTGTGCAGAAAAGTAGAACTTTAAACCCCATTGGCATTTCATGATTCCTTGATTGTAGTCATTTTAGTTAATGGCTCTTTATAATTAAATTGTCTGCTTTTTTACTTCAGGAAAGGAAGCAAGAAAGAGGGAGTTAAAAAAGGTATTAAACTTAAATTTATTTTGTAGAAAAGAGCTAATACAAAATTGCAATTATAATTATAACTGTGTCAGTGAAATACATTAACTATATCTGCCAGTGACAATGGCTTCATGTTTTCATAGGTCATAAATTGAATTACTATGTAGAAAAAAACCCCACAATTACGAAATTACACATTAAAACTTTGAATTTGTCATTCTATTGAGTACAATGAAATAGAAGACATATTTATAAATTGATCACACAAACCTAGAATGATGATTAGGGTACTTGTAACTCACTCAAGACAAAAGTAGACGCCAGTAATTGTCTTGCCCTTTTACTTACAGCTGTAGTAGAGAATATGGTACTCCAGTCTCTTCTGACCGCTCGCTTTAATTGACTTTGTCAGCTGAATATCATAATGATGATGAATATTTACTAAAGCTCCAATGATAACATTTCATTTTTTCTGTTTTGATAAATCATTACCCGGTACTGTAAATATTTTTTGTAGAATAAAAAACAAAGATTTCTGGTGAGACATGCAGTGTTAAAAGGGAAAGATCCCATGAAGTTATTACAAGAAATGGAAGTGATAGATAAAATGGGTAAGTGTGCATCGTATTGGATAAACAAAGCCTTGCAAGATTTCAAGAGGTTTGATAGGAAGGTCATCAAGTCAAATTCTGTGCCTTCATTTCAATGTGCCTCTTAAAGAAATATCTGGAAAGACAAAAAAAAACCCAAATTGAATGAAAGATTTTACAAAATGTTATCAACTTATGCAAATTGTTCCAAGATATGTGTGACTAACAATGCTTCTAATAATACTAACTTGAGTATTGATAAATTTTTTCTCCTGTATGAAGGATTTGCCACATACTTCAAGTACTTGTCCTTTTTATTTGGACTGTAAAATTGTATTATAAAAAGCTTTTGTCTTTATTTTCACTCTTGTTATTTTTAAATAAAAATATCTATTTCAGAGTATAATCCTATTGAAGCCCCATCACTAAATGAAAAGGTTCTTCGTGATAAAAGGAAAAAGCTATTGGAGACATTTGTCAGAGTTTTGCGATTGTATGTAAGGAGGTGTTTGTTTTTTAAAATTGTCAATTTTTACAGAATATTTTTGTCTTTGGTTGTACATATGTATCTTCATGTTTACAATTAAACCAAGGATTTAATTGTCGGTGACAACATCCTTTCTATTCCATGAAAATATATTAAGTCTACTCATTTAACTTACACCACACTGATTTTTTGTACATGTAGGTAATTTCTCGTCAACAAGATTTCTTTGGTGATTGTAAGTTGTGCAAGTCCTCAACATCTTTGCGGTTACATCACAATATTTATTTGGCGGTTCATCGATTGGTTTATGAGTAAAGATCACAGTGGCCTAAATCAGTGACTTTAACACAATCTTTGGTGTACACATGTACATTTGGAATTAGAGTTTATCTGAAATGGATTGACTAGTCAGGTTTATAATTCACAGCAGAACAATGATTATTCATGATTAATTGCTTTATAGTGGTCTTTAATGCTGTCTGAAGGTGGCTATTATAATGGATATGAAAATTAATTTGATCGGCTGTGTCCTTCTTTTCTACAATGGTTGTCTTTTTAAAATTTAACCATAGACACAATTTACCAGCTCATACAAGGACATCCTTATTAGCATATTATCTAGTAAACCGCTTTTGTTATTTCATTGTGTAATATGTTTGACAGTACCACAGATTTATGGAGCAACTACTCTAAACTTTATTTTATTATACAGAACAAAAATGCTGATTGAAGTTAATGCAACTGGCAATAGGTTACAGATAACATATTGATTTTTTGCTTGTGTTAATTTCTAGTTTTACGGTATTCTAAATGAAATATAAACATTGCTTTCTTTTGAATCCTCTGTTTATTGTAATAATTATGATTAATGTCTAAGATACTAGTCATTTTGTCATATAAATTATTTTAATTTCTTTAAAGGATAAAGAAAATCCAGAGTATTGTATAGAGTTAAAAAAAGCACAAGCAGAATACGAAAAGAAACGTCTACAGATGCATTTATACTATGGTAAATATTTCTTATATTCCACCATTTATTAGACAGACAAAGCAAGAGTACATTTCAATATCAGATATCTTTGATCAAGAAAAATTTGCATGTGTATTTATTATTGACAATAACAGAATTACATACCATTACTTATTTAATAACTTAAAGGGACAATCCCGATAAGAACAGAGTCTCAAAAATTAAAGTCCGAGTATTTATAAAATTTATGGACCAAAATATAGTGGCATGGTGTATTTACCTTGTCTCAAAATTTCAGCTCAAAATATTGAGTCGTTTGGACGTGAACGTCAACAGTGCTTATCCGGACACATAACCCTTTTAAGATTTCGGGTCATTTTTTTCATTGGGTGACCTGATAATCGATTAATGTTTCTTGAGAGGTCTATACAGTGAATGACCCATGCTCTGTACTTGATAACAAAAGGTAAATTTCACCTACATATTATTTTTATAGAAAAAAGTCTGGTTTTATCCAGATACTGTATAATAAAACGTTCTCCATTTCCAGATGAAGACTGTCAGGTTTAAGTTATTTACAAGCGTATCACAAATATCGGGTTAGTAGGTGGACCTTAGGTTATGGATTTTAAAGGATTTTAACACAAAATTAAGCAGTTTTATTCCCCAAAAAGTTATCAGGATTGGCACTTTAATGTATAAATTTAATGTATGTGTATTTTATTTTATTACAGAACAGGTGAAAAGTGCAGAGAGAGTACAACTAAACGAAATTCCTCTACCCGATGCCCCAGTTGAACCCAGTGAATGTAATTCAAGTTTTTCTTTCTGAATAATTTCTCTTTGTCAGTGGTACAGAATGGAGGACCTGACTAGGACAGTGTCTAGTTCTTCGAGGATATGAAATACTGAAACCTTGTGTAGACATGAGGCATTCACGTAAAAGAACCCTTGACAGTTTTAATCTGAAATAAGAGTGGTCTGTAGTGTCGCTGCCTGAGCAAAATCTCCCCCATATAACACTGTATGGGTTAAACCCAATATTATATCATAACATAATCATTCCACAAACATTAACTAATGATCCCTTTACATAAGAAAATTATTAAAATTGAAAGTGACTGACATGTAAATATATTGTATAGTTGGGGTTGGATATTGAAATAGGCTCCACCTTTCCGTCCTGATTTTGTTTCTGAAACATATCTCATAAACCATTCAAGAGAACTATATTAGATCTGTTACTGGGACAAATGTTATTTATAGTATTTCTATTTATTTTAGCACCAGGAATGATTCCACTTCCAAATGAAATTCCATTACCAGGATTTGGAAGCAAATCATTAACAGGAATATTAAAGAAAAGTTCAGCTTATGGGTAGGTATCATACTTTATGTTTATGTATTCCTTCTCTAGCTGTGTAGCTTGGTGGTCAGGTGTTCTATACCTACACTGGCCGAGAAAGTTCTCAAAATGCTAGCCTCGTTGTTCCCCTTATCAGTGATGCAAGATGGAGGGCCTGGCAAGAAGAGTTGTCTAGTCGTTCAAATGGTCCAAAAAAAACCTGAGGTCCCATGTGCACATTGCTGTGCACTAAAAAATCCCTTCACAGTTAGAATTCGACATAAGAGTATGCTGCAGTGTCTCTGTCCGGGCAAAATGTCCCTCACAGCACACTGTATGGTGCATGCCTGTCTTTATTAGCCCAGTGCAGAGCAGAACAGTAGGATGTTAAAGCCCATATCATTTTCTCTAGCTGTCTGATGGCAATGTACTTAATTATTATGTAAGTTCTAAGGTAAGCATAAATTATTGAGATTGGAGTGTATTAATGTACACAACTTTGTATGCTCTTTAGTATGTTATGGGTTATTTTTATCTGTATGCCAGTTGGCTGAAAACATTAATTCTTTGAAGAAATGAATCAAAATCATATAAAATAAGTGTTGTGATTTTTATTTTCAGACCTGGCAATCTCTATAATACATCTTTCATGGATAATCTGAAATTAAAACGAAAACAGAAACCCCCAGGTCCTCCTCCCGGTCCTCCTCCTGAACTAAGTGACAGTGAAGATGAAGAATATGACCCAGAAAAAGGTAAATTTCTGTTCAACTATATTACAATATAACTGATATATCATCCATAGAAATGCTTTTTCAGCACATCACATAGGTCCCTAGTGATTTTCTGATCAAAACCATGTAGTGAGCATATTGAATTAAGAATTTCTAGCATGATACAGAATCAATTCTGACACTATTTAATTTCCATAAACTTTCAGGTTCAGTAAACTTAATTTCCCTCATAGCACACTGTATAATATATGCCCTTCTTCATTAAGTCAGTCGTGCAGAACAGTATGACTTTAAAACACCATTTCGTTTCACTGTTGCCTTTTTTTTGAGAATAATTATGTAAGAATGATTAACCTGTTACAGCTATAGAAGCAGTAGTTGAAGCCCCTGTACATACCATAGCTATACCACCACCATCAACTATCCCTGTACCATCATCTATAGAACTTCCACCACCTGTCACTGTAGAGAAAGGTCAGTATATAACTCATCACAGTTCTTCCAAGAGGCATATCAAACATGACAATAGAGGTGATAATATGAAGTTACATGATAATAAGATGATAAGATGTGAAAGTTTTGATGAGAGAAAAAGTAATGATGTCATAAATGACCAGCCTCTTGAGGATGACCCATAAAAACCTGCTTAGATTATAACTAGGTTTATTTCCATTTCACATTTGACTCACTCTTTTTTGAGAAATGAGTTGGTTATATTTTATTTAAAATGTTATTAAATCAAGTGGCATGGTTTCGATTCCACACTTGTATGTAACAAGGAATTGGGTCGCATATCTTTCCTCCATGGAATTCTCCCTGTCCTTCAGTTTCTCCCACTGCTTAAGTAATCTATGAGCAAATGAAATAAAATTGTACCATATGTTAGTCCTGAAATAAACTAGTTTGTGTTTTGATTGAACGTTAAAACTCATTTCCCTCTCTTATTCACTTAAAATTTGTATGTAACAGTCAGGCTTTCACAAGAGTCAGGCATTCACAAGTAGACACTCTTTTGCCTAGTTTGTGTGATATTAATTGTACATGCATTGGAATTAACACTTCTGATAAACATTTTATGATGGTTGTTTTTAGAAGAGGTTTTTCATTTGTGACTTTGAGTAAAGCTGTCTCAATAATTTAACAATGAATATGAATGATATTGATATAAAGTGTATAACTTGAGTACAAATCTAGGTTGTACTGTTCCTGAATATAGAGTAGGATTAACTAAACAATGAATAATCAATTTCTTTTCTGTTTGCACTTTGCTCCTCCAGGTTAACCCCTTTTTCAGATATTGTACCCATATTAAACCAAGACATTCTTTCGTATGTTTATAGCTAAATCCCGTAAAATCCGTTTTGCTGATGGTCGTGAAGAAGATGACAGTGAGAAGGATACTAGATTAACATTTAAAAGTAAAAAAGGTGGTGGTGTTACTCCATTACAAGCAAAAATGTTACAACTAGCTGGTCAAGATCCAACAAAATTCGAAAAATCTGGTCGGAAAAGACGCCATGTAAGTATATGTTTACGTTTTTGAAATATGTACCATAAAACTTCTGTAGACGACATTGTGGTTTTTACAATCAGGATGTTCTGCCTAGTTGTTTATTGCCTGTAAAAAAAAGAATGGTACAGAATTTTATTTGAATTTTGTTTTGTTTTGTTTGATGTTATTCTGCTTTCAACTCTTTTATACTAGGGAAAAAATGGAGAATTTTGATTTCTGTCAACTAGTGAAAGAAATGAAGAATATTTGTTTATGAAATTTGATTTTTGTTTCTTTATGTTGCTCTGTTATTAACACATTTAGATAAGTGAAAGTAATGGATAATTTTTGTGTATAATATTTTATTCTCTAGATATATTTATTTTTAATATCTTGATATGTTTAGTGGCTATAGTCATCAATTTTCTTTATATTACTTGTTCATAGTCATCAGATGAAGAAGATTCTGAAGATGAAGAAGTTATATCCTCACATAGTGATGCTACAACAAATAAACAACCTTCTGAGGAAGATATTCGACCTCCTGGTGTTGATGATGATAGTGATGAAGAGAAGGAACCGTCCAAAGACTCTAAACCATCTGGTCCCCCAGGAGCTCCACCAGGTGCTCCACCTGGTCTACCACCAGGTGCTCCCCCTGGCCTACCACCAGGTGTTCCTCCAGGTACAAAAATAAACATTATATGCTAGTGCTCTATGAAAACTAATATTATCCAACTTTCAAATACTTTATAATAACAAAATAAAAATACTGGTATGTTAAGAACAATTTTAATGGGAATTTTGGCTGTGTATATTACATATCATAGTTAATTGTATTGGCAATGGATTTTATATTTATCTTCTATATGCCATCATTTCAGGTCCTCCCCCAGGAGCTCCTCCAATGTTCATGCGACCTCCACCTTTACGTGGTGGTGTGCCTGGAGCTCCACCAAGACTGCTACCACCAGGACCTCCTCCAGGTCGACCTCATGGATTACCACCTGGTCCTCCACCAGGATTACCACCTAGTTTACGAGGGTTACCACCCAGGCTACCACCTGCGCCACCAGGTACAGTTTGTTTTTAGATACTCATAATTGATTTACATATTAATACAAAATATCTCCTGTTAAATGAGAATTTCTTAATTGAGAGTTACAATTTTACTTCAATTTCAGGTGTACCTCCAAGAATGTTGCGTCCTCCTGGTGGACCACTTGGTATTCCCTTACCTGGAGGACCACCACCACCTCACATGATGATGCATCCAACTAATCCTAATGTACTCAGTGCACCACCCAGTATCATGAAATTACCACAAAAGATGCACGATGAAGACAAGTCTCATATGGCAACTATTGAAGCTAAACCTCAGATTAAAAATGTTATGGGTGATGTAACCAGATTTATGCCTACGGCTCTGAAAATTAAACGTCTTGGTAAAGACCAGAAAGGCAGATTAAAGGCGCCAGGTAAGTATATTAATATTTGTTTAACTGGTAATTTTGTGGACATTATCATATATTTCACCACCTCCAAAAACAAAAAGTTCCGGTTCCAAATAAATCAGAACTTAAATACAAATCATCAATTAAATGGCAAGTTTTTCCATCTAGCTCTAAGAATCAATGAAGACACCCTTACATAAGAATAATCTTGAATGATCAAGCAATGGCACCCCCCTCCAAAAATAAATAATTTGTCAACCTTTCAATTATAAAATAATTAACTTGATTGATGTCACACAGTGATGCTCTTAAGGTACTGATCAGTCGATCGGTTTTAAGGACGTCCACACAAATGGGTTTGTTTGCCCCTATCCAAACTTTCTTATATCACTTACGTGGAGGCTATGGCACCCTACCACTCTGTTGCACTCCCACTTTTAAAATCTTACACACGGCCCTGCATCAAAGCTCCATTTGTATATCAAAAGTATAAATTTTGTATTTTATTTCAGGTAACGAAGACAACAAACGTGTATTGGGTAGTCATGCTATACCTGCTCCACTTGTTGCTACACAAACTAAAACTAAAGATGATGCTTATGATCAGTTTATGAAGGAAATGGCAGGGTTATTATGAGAACAGGTAAAGTACATTATAAACTTTATGATTTTTTTATTAAAAATCAATTCTTGTTCAGTAAACTACAAAGGGTTAACTTTTATTGTTCTCTGGTTTAAGGGATAAGTAGTGATGGGTTGATGTCATTGCAGCATTATGCTCTTACATGGAGTGACTGAATGGTGTAACATCTACACCTTCGATCCTATGGTCGATCCTATGGCCTATCATTGACTCAAGTGGTGTGGTTTTGATTTTGAATAGCATTGCTGTCCAATCTCTCTCTTTCTCTCTCTCTCTCCACTCTTTGAGATGCCTAAACTGTCAGAAGAATGAAGATTTAAAAATATTGGCAATGATTCAGGAATTCTGAAACTCCTTTGAGTATTTAAATTGAATAATGCATTATATGAATTAATTAGTCTATTTATTTGCTTCAGGTTCAGACAGCAGAGGGTCGTTTAGTGTCAGGGAACAGGACACTCTAAAATAAATCTTATTTGCAAACAATCTGATAATGTTGAATATAATTTTTGTGATTTATAGAAAAGAAAAGAAAAATTCTAAATTTTAATGTCATAAAAAAGTAGTATAAAACAGCCATGTATTACAAGATTTATTATGGTGTTTCAACGTTGCCATGGTTTTATTTAAATTAAATACTAGAGAAGACAGTATGTTACTGTATGAGAATGAAGTATGAAAGATTTATTGAGTTTAATGAATATTTGTATATGTACATAATAAAATATTAAAAATATAATCTCTCTGTAGTAGAGAGACGAGTTTGTCTGTATTCAACCATCGGTATACTTACCCAGTTAAAGACATTTCTACATGCTATAACCAAGAAAATCTAGACTTCCATTTGGTCGTACATGTGTAACGCAGACGAATTAAAATGGGGACAATGGCGAACGGCACAATGAAGACGACAAGCGTAGACGAGAGAATATTATTTAAAAGACATCGCCATATCTCACCCAGCTAGCAACCATACGTATACATTGAACGGCCATTTTGCGCAGTAATCCCAGCCAGAATTTGGCTATTTTGTTTAAATTTGTGTTAAAGTTTAGAATATTTGTTTTGAAGTGAAATAAATGAACGTTTAGTCAATCCCCGCGCTAAAAACATTAACAAAATTGATTGTTGTATATCTGATATATATATAGACACGACCGAAGCACAAAATAGTACAAGATAACGGCCGCCATGAACCACCATTCGCTGAAGCTGTCATTGAAGACGTCAATTCCATGAGTTGTAGATGTTATTTTTGTGCAAAAATCACTGGACGAAGCGAGAACATGTTGGGGCTGTACGGATTGTATAGTCCTAAAGGTCTTGTGGAATGTTGAGTCAATTGACGTTGACATTTTGTTTGTGGACTCCATGACTTGTGACGTGTACATCACGTGATAGGGATATAGTGGCTACTGAATGTGTCTGAGATAACTTCTCCGCAGGTAACGTGTCTCAGATGTTCAGATTGCTAACATTTAGTAGACCCTGCTAGCCAAAAATACAAGATATAGTTGTGTCCTCGAATTACAAGGGCTAACTACATTTCTCGACGAAACGGCCTATTGGTTTTCAACAATAGCGTTATGGCGCTTGATCACCTTGAAAAATCTTGTGGGAGCTCTAGAGATTAAAGTTAATAACCGATTGACTTGAACTTTATACATAGTGCTTAAGGTCGTGAGACGAAGAAGCCTTATATGATTTCCGATAATTAGTACCAGGACTCTTGATTACTTAGAGGCTAAAATTAAAAACCAATTGATTATAAATATATACTGAGAGTTTCGGCTGCTTTTCTATGATTTTCGATAATTAAGCCAGAGTTATGGCCCTTGATCACTTGAGAAATCTCGTGGACGCAATAGACGCTAAAGTTAATATAAGAATTCATACAGTGTTTGAAATCAGGAGACAAACAATCAAAACAAATTCTGAAGATTTGTGATAATTACTTAATGGACTGTTACTCGTAATCAGATTTTAGTGAGTTGTAAATGTTTTCATTATTTTACAACCCTTATTGACTTCTGTGGGCGTATGTTTGGTTGCCTGGCAACCTTTCTTTCATAAATTTTTGTCATCAGTTTTATATTAAAGCAGATCGTAGTCAAGTTGATAACGTCAACATTTTTTTTTTGACATTTCACAACTCTTTCGTGGTGAAAATAATATAATTCTAACCTTCCTTATGGTTACAGATAACAGTGTTTAAAATTATGTGGTAGTTGATAGTGACAATGTACAATCTCTCTTTTTCGGGGGAAGACACGACAAAGTAAACTTACGTATCTACCGAATTCATAACATCGTGCTAAAAGTTGAATTGATAAATATAAATATAGCTGGTATTGAGGAGGTATAGTTACAATATTGACTGATTTAGCTTATTTTTATTTAATAAAAAAGTTACATGCATTAAAGTAAACGTATTATTAGCACAAGCATAGAGACGGCTACTTTAAAATGAGTATTTCTTGTTCCATGGATAGTTAGGGATCGTCTTCTTTCTGGCTAATGAAAGTAAAAACTTTGATCGCCTGGAAGAAAATGTCTGATACTGATACGAGCTGAGAATACAAACGTGTACGACCCCAGAAGACTGTGCGACCTCAGCAGTAATGCCAAAATATTTATAATATGTACAGCCCTGACGTGTATGTTAATTTTGACGAAGATCTGTGGGCTGCAAGACGTAGGATCATAATATAATCAATTACATTTACGTGGCATTATTATTAAGTTACTCTATCAGGAGAATGTCACAGGAAAACCGTGGGTTTACGATCGATTAATATATAGACACACGTAATAAGTATGCAAACCCACGCGGAATATTTATTCTGAATCTGATAGCATTTTATATTTTAATTGAGGGTTCTTGAAGCAGTGGTTAAGAGCATTATCAATCATTGCTACACTTTCCATTGTGAAAGTTGTGATTCTGACCCTTTGATCCAGTATCTGCTATCTCACATGTATTTCTGTAGGCTAGACAAGAAATCCGATTTTATAAAGCAACCGGGTCCATGTCCCCTCCCTACACATACCGGGGATCCATGATGGCTAAGTGAGTAAGGTCGCGCATGATTTCCCGACTTGGTTTCCCCTTATTAGTTGTCAGCGGTGTAGGGCGGGGGAACAGACGTTCGGATGTGAAGAAAAGAAAAACAAAAACAGAGGTCCCTTGTACACCGGGCTTAATTTTTCCTCATAGCAAATGCTCGTCTTCATTGGCTCAGTATTAGCGGAACAGTAGGGCGTTAAACCTAATTTCATTTCATTTCCTATACATACTGTTATGACTTTATAGTATCCCTGATGTATCTGCTACTGCAGGAATTATACATTTCCGAATATCGAAAAAAGGATATATAGGTAACAAAAAAAGAGCAAAACTTAACAAAACAAAAATACACACCATCTCCTCATCAGATAGTTCTAAACAAAAATCGGGGTCCCGTTTACAAGTTGGCGTGTATGTAAAAGAACCTTGACAGTTGGACTGCAATGATAAGGCAGAAACGCCACTGTCGGGACAAATTACCCCGTTAGCGCACCACGTGGCGTATGCCCGCCTTTATTAACCCGGTTGGTGCAAAACAGTAAGACTAAGACGATGATCTACATTTCATGTTATAACTGTATTCTTCGTCATTGCTATCATAATGTGGCAATTGTTTATGATTATAATGATGGGTTGCTTTAGGATTTGCAAGTCAGAGTATTTTGACATAATACCACGACAAATCCTAATTTTAACGAAATGTGACGTTTTTGACAGGTCTTTACTTTAAAGTAATTTATTTCAGCTAAGCCATAAAATCTGACGCAGAGGTGGAATATTACATTTTCACAATAAAAATTCAATCTGAATCACCTGACGAGAGTTATCTCCCCTTTTCTAATCATCACAAATGTCAAAGCAAAAGAAGTCGAGTTTCGATCAGGTACAGAAGTAAACATGCCAGGTATGTTTCCAATTTTATAGACAGTCTATATATATTGTGGATTTCAAACAAACTGTAGAGGTACCACCGGGAAGCATGCCCTGCACTCCTATGATAATAATGCCCAAAACAGTAAATTTCAAAATATTTACACTGACTTGTTAAAATCAATGTGAAATTCGTTTATTTTGTCCAAATACCAGTGTAATTGCTGACTTCATTTCTTCATGATCTGTGTTCGCAGTTGTTATTCACTGTGACTTGTTGTTATAGATGTTTGGGCTACATTATGAAATGCTATCCGAAACACGCCGGTATTTTGGACCGGTGGTAGCGGACGCAAAAGAAACTTACTTAGAATTGACCAGTGTAATTTTCCCATATCTGAATCTAACATCAAAGCTTGACGATAACATGCCAGAACGTTTTCACGATTATGTAAGCACACGACAGATCAATTCTCCCAGGACACAAAAATAGATTTCTACAGAATGGAAGTGCTGAAAATCGCAAACATGGAAGACTCAACGATATGCAAAGGTTGACATCTGAACAACGAGAAAGCGCCAATGCGTTAATTCCATAGGCCCAGAGGGCATGAGTGCCAGAGTCTCCGCTCAAAGGTATTGGTGTCAACACACCACCCTGGCTGGATCTACTTGTAATCGATCAAGGTCTGGAAGGCAACGCGTGTTAACCCCTCGATAAGACTGGTTCATTATCCACTGCCAGCTTCTCATACTGCTTCTACTAGATTCACCAATATTGACACTGTATGTCGGCGATTGCGTTCTGAGTGCCAGACGACCTTTCATTTGACCAAGATCATCACGTGTCTCCATGGACTTCTTGAACCAAACAACGTACCAGTGTTCAAATTAATTGACCTGCTCCCTCTCTCCTTATGAAGCATATGTGGGTCAATATTGGACATCATTCCTCCTTCTAAGTCCCTAAGTGCAAAACCTTCGTCAACTGAACGAGAGAGAATTATCCCACAGCAATGTGCGTGCGGCCGTTAAAGGCAGTGTTTTAACAAAATAAAATGAAATGAGGTTTAACGTCCTACGTTACTGCTCCACTCTGGATAATGAAGGTGGGCATACTCCATGTAGTGTGACACGAAGGAAATTGTACTCGAGCAGCAACGCTACGGCCCACCCTTACTAAGTTTTAGTCTACCTGATTTTTTATACATTTCACCAATGTGGTTACTTGCGGAGTTAAATTTTACTACAATATGCTATATACCCATTTCTCGTAACATATAGCAGATCATGACTCATGCTGTCATTATACAATGGTTTCTCTGGGTTATATTCCTGGGCCCTGTTTCACGAAATTTTAACTTAAGATAAAATCCAATTTTAGTAGATACTTCAATTTTGATTGGCTAAGCACTAAAATCAATCTAATATTATCCAATCAAATTACTAAAATTGGGATCTTATCTTAGTTAAAATTTCGTGAAATAGGCCCCTGATTGTTTTCAACTTTGAGTGAAGTCTGTGTCATTACAGCCCCCGGATCTATTCACTTTATTTGAATTGTTCGTTTGTTTGTGAGTATGATGGCTTGTCCATATATTTGTTTTTGTATAAATTATGTGTGGTGCAGGCCCCCCCTGCACTTATTTTTAGAAATACAACTGTCAAGGGTTATTCTACATACATTTCAATGTGAACACGGGACCCATGTTTTTCGCCCAACCCGTACGACTAGAAAACAGTCTATTAATCATTATCCCACCTGACATGAATACTGTGCGATTGGTTTCATTGGTCTACCAAGTCAGCTTGCCGACAAATACTACGTCTATTAAAGCTTCGATTGTTATACATAACTCAAACGGACATTGATTAATCTTTTCAGAATGTATAGGTTACCACCACCAGAAAGATCTCGAGGCTACTATTGTATTACGTGTCTTGTCATGGTATACCAGTTGCCTTATATAGACCCGGGTTTCTTTTTCACTGGACGTTTGTATTTTGTGTCTCGTCACCGTGTACCAGTTGTCTTAGGCCCAGGTTTCTTCTTGACTGGACGTTTGTATATTGTTTATTGCCATGGTGTACAAATTGTATTAAATAGCTCCTGATTTCTTCTTCAATGAAATTCCTTGTTTATGTTTCCAATCTAACGTCCATCGCCACCTGTGTTCTTGGACGGATTGGATGGTTGTCTGTGGGTTGTACAGATGGTTAATGATGGATAATATGTCTACCGCATTCGTTTATATTTCCAGGTATCAGGTGTTTGAGAAAGTACTCCCAGGCAAAATAATTTTTTTTCAATAATCTTGACGAATTAAGAAAAATGCTGACAAGGACAATCAGAGTGGTCGTTGAATATACATAGGCTATTGATTAAAATTCTTGAACAGTTTAAAGCTGCAATTTCATATTTTTAAATAAAGCTTTAAAATAGATGGTATCTATAAACAGTCCTACCTTGTTAAAGAATAATCCTATTAATCCCATAATTCACTATTGTCAGTTAAGAAATTTGCACAAATGTCATTTTCAACTTCAAATCCAAACGTTTGAAGAGAGCTATTGCATGGGGGCAATAGAAAAACAAGGGAGGTAATTGTGTTATCATTTCCTGTGTTAATGAGTTATAAGAGTGGCAAATAATGTCTATGATCGTATAATAGTGAGTTGACCACCTATTGAGCAAAAGACAGAAATAATTATGTTTTGACTTTCCTTGAAAATATGAAATTCTCGCTTTAAGCTAGAGTACTTGTCATACTGGTAACCACGGTGGCTAAGTGAGTAAGACGCTGGCTGGCTAGTCTGAAGGTCGCAGTTTCGCTCTCAGTGTTGGCCGAAAAAGTTCATCGGCATTTTCCGATGAAGCATCGTTGCCATGAGCGAACGAAACATATCGAAATTCAGCGTTCTACGAATTTCCCTTTCAGGGTTATCCCCCTTTACAGAAAACCCTGTGAACGCAATTTCTTAGAGCTACGTACTACATTTTAACCCTATCGATTTCAACTCTCCAGATTGGTTTGTGAACGCCATACAGGATACAGTTTGCGATGGATTCTTTTCAAATATGGTGTGAAGCACGTGGGTCATATAAGGGTGAACAAAATCAATATTAAGCGTTCTTCGAATTTCCGCTGTGGAGTCCCCGCCACTCCATTTGTGAACTCAGCTATGTTTTTTTTTTTTAAATAAATTTGATGAACCCTATCGATATTCAGCGTTCTGGGACTTTCCTTCCCGAAAAACGTTGTGAATGCATACTTATGCTCTATTTTGTAATGGATCATTTTCATACTTGGCTTGAAACATTTGAGTCATCGATTCCGATTGATATTCATAATCCGCAGCCTTCAGTTACCCTCCCCTTCCCCGTAACTGCCGTAAGTCTTGTGAACACGGTAGATGCAATATAGGTTTTAACAGATTCTTTTTTCAAATTTGGTTGAAAGTAATTGGGTTATGAGAGGGTGAACCCTAGAGATGAAATTTCTTCAAGCGTCTTAAATCCATATCAAATTAACTCAGCATCCAAGTTTTCGGCTCAAACAAGCTACAGTTGAGACAAAGCCGCTGCGTTGGCGTCTCCACGGTTTACGTCGCTATCTTAAAATGTTAAAACATACTGAATGCACCTTGCGATTGTTTGTTTTTAGTTTACAGCGTCCTGTTGTAAATAATATCTAAAGCATTTCCTTATTTCTGTCAACACATATCATTATGACTCATTTCTGTCAACACATCTTGGTTTCAAGGCGGGGGCCGGGGGTATAGCCGAACGGTAAGCGTGTGAGCGCGCTGCATCATAAGGTCTGTCATCTGGCTTGGTTTTGATTCAGTAGGGTCACCTGTCCATCCTCATGGGTTTTCTCCGGGTCCTCTGGTTTTCTCACACTGCAAAAGACCCGAACGCGCGAGCGCATTATTGAAATAAAATATTGAACCATATGTTAGTCTCGAAATGACCTAGTTTCTCTCTCTCTGTCTCTCTCTCTGTCTGTCTCTCTCTAGTTGGTTTAATTGTAATAAAACGAATATGATTTCATCAATAATGCACAACGTTTTCAAGTACCTTAATTTTTAATATCAAAAATTTTATAGTAGACGAAAAAGGCATAAATCATCAAATCAAGCATATATATCTAAACAGGATATTCAGCGTTAACAAGCCCTTCAGACCGCGCCACTTAACAGATTTGTTTTATCTTGTATGTGATCGCTTCACGCCTTTTGAAGATTGTTGCCCTGTCCTTTATCTCTGTATTCATAAACCCCAATAGCCGACCCCCGTATACCTCAATATGTTTATGGCATGTAATGGTTATTGCATTGTACCGGAATATTTGTCAAGTATCAACCAAGTCACCACTCAACCGGCCAGTAAATCTTTACAGATTTCATGTTATGCATTTTATCAACAATGTCGTAATAGAGCGTCGATGGGCTACAGCTTAAGATATTAAAATAAATTCATTCAGGCGGGTTATAGTAAAATTGTTTTGTAGATGGCTTAAAATGTTGTCTCGTCTGCACCTATTGTTTAGTCATCTTTAATCTTAGAATATGTAGGTCTTAAGATATTAAATTAATCGTCAAGTTAAGATATCCTGAATAAACCCCGAAAAGCTGCCAATAGAAAGTTAATACGTGCATTGTAGGGTTTGTGTTATTAATGGTTTGGCGGAGGCTACCTTGTAAGGATAGCTAGTCTTCGTCAGGGCAGTGATAGATTTATTGATCCAGGGCAGTGATATTTCTGTCGATGTCAAGGCAGTGGCTTCACCGTTGACGCCAGGGCAGTGACGACTTTACTAATGCCACAGCTGTGCCATTCCGGCCTATCTTTTTAACAGTTTCAGTGACGCGGCAGTGTGGATTGAACAAATCGGGTCCCGTACAAGACACTGTTAGTATAACCGGGAATTACTTATTTTCATACAGATACGACCTAAACATACACACTTATTATTCCCTAGGTTGTGCCATTACTGAAACAACACATGCACTGGGACGTATTAATTTTGCAACATAGGTCTTTGAAGTAAGTACTTGTTTGACTGGACCATATAATATGATGCATGAACGTTGACAATTGTTGGCCCCATCCCACTCGGACAACAGCAACAGGGTGTGGGGGTTGGGATGGCCTAATGATCTAGAGTGCCGCGCTTCGTCCTCTAGCTGACCGGTCACCTCAGACTTGCGGCTGTGGTTTCGAGCCCTGGTGTGAGCGTATGTGGCAAGGAGATAGGGGCGCCTTCTCAACCTCGTGGGTTTCCTCCGGGCACTCCGGTTTCCTCCCACTGCTAAAGACCCCTAAGACCCCTACGCGCAAGCGAATTATTGAAATAAAATTGAACCATATGTTAGTCCCGAAATGAACTAGTCTGTGTTGAGTGGACGTTAAACCCCATTTCTCTTTCTCTCTCTCTCTCTCTCTCTCTCTCTCGCAACAGGGGTGTTGGTATTTCGTTTGAAAATGTATTGCAGTTGTACTGCTAGTTGTTTGGGAAAGAAGGTTACATATAAAGCTTTCAATACACATAATTTATTCTTTGAACAATATTTGGGATATCTCCTTTAAGGATGATACGGTCAATATCAATGTATGGATTTTCAATCGTTCAAATCCCTTCAAACCATAAAACAGAAAACTCCCCTATTATGTAAATACTTGATTGTTTCATGTTTTAACGATTTTTGGCTACTGTTATATAAATTATCAATAAAAATAAAGTCACGATATGTCATGTCATTGCAGGAACTAGTGCTGTTAGGTCACACGGGTAAAACATAGCTGTAATAATTGTTGAGTACGACGGAATACCAGAGTATGTTGTATAATACTGTCATTAACCCGGGAGTTTTAAATAACATTTCCGACGTGTGTTCCTCTTGTCGGTGGTGCAGGGCAGAGGGACTGACGAGGACAGCTGTCTAGTCGTTCGGATGGGACGAAAACTCGAGGTCTCGCGTATACTTTGATGTACACGTAAAAGAATCTTGGCAGTTGGAATTCGGCATGCCATCTCCATTAGCGCCGTAGGAACAGCGCACATTTCATTTAAATAAAATACTTAAATAAAATTTTGAAATTCAATGTACCGGACAAAGTACCACTGAATGATGGGGATCACGGTGGCTCAGTGGGTAAGACGGTGGCTCGCTAACCTGGAGGTCGGTGTTCGATCACTGCATTGGCCGCGAAAGTTCATTCATATTTTCCTTGTCAGTGATGCAGGACGAAGAGTCTGACATAGACAAGTGTCCAATAGTTCGGATGGGACGAAAAATCGAGGTCTCTTGTATAAATTTATGGCACGTAAAAGAACACTTGGCAGTTGGAATTCGATATAAGAGATGAGGGTCATAGTTTCGCTGCCCTGGCAAACTATTCCTCATAGCACACTGTATCGCATGCCCGTGTTTATTACTTGTGAAAGAGAAATGGTGTTACTCCATAAATTCTCCCACCTAAGATATCAAATGATTTGGTTTGCATTTTCATTATTTCACGTTTGGTGTGAACGTATGTATGTATCGTCACTTCCGTCAGTCGGTCCAGGTTTCCGGTAGTTTCCGGTTTTGTCTTTTGGAGCATAAAGACGCAAGTTAAATGATTTCTTTTTCAAAACTGTTTGGTTTGCTTTATAAATTAAACCATATGTCTTCCCGAAATGATCTACTACGTGTAGAGTGGACGCCCCCCTCTCTCTCTCTTTCCCCCCACCCGCCGTCTCTCTCTCTCTCTCTCTGAGACCGGCGGTTAACGTCTTTCTTTACGTGTCAACGTCATCAGTTAACAGTTTCATTAAGAGTTGATAAGTTTATATCGCCTTATATTTATATGTTTATCTAAATGTAATACGTTATACAAAACCTAATGATTGTAATCTAATTAGTTGACTTTATTTAATTAATTACTGTTATTGATTGTTGTGTTGTTATTATTAATAGTGATACAATATAAGAGGATATAACGTTATACATTATTAGGTTTAATTTGCAGATTAAATGGTTTGAATACTGGAAAATGTAGCAAATGATCAAGCAAATAACTAAATAAATAAAATTAATAAATAAAATCAATAAAATAATAATCAATAGATAGTTGATTGCATACATTGAAGACTGAAGAATAGCACGAATGAAATATATATTGGACATAACTAAAATTCTTCAGAGTACAAAAAATATGGTCTTGTTATACGTGATGTCGTTATCTCTTATGGAGTTTAAAAATCTTAAACTATCTTATATAGGATTTTATCTACCAATATAATTTGATCTTGCTGTCTGATATACCATCGTTTACGCCAATGAGTACACGGGACCTCGATATTTTTGTCCCATCCGACCAACTATACTTTGGTCCTTGCCAGGCCCTCGGTACTGCATCACAGACAAGAAGGAAACACTCGTGTCTAATTTTGAGAACTTCTTGTTTACAAAAAAAGACACAAATACAGCTATTTAAGGGAAAAGTAGGCATACTATCTCTCGAATTTGAACCTATATCAAAAAGAATACCCCGAACCAAATTCATTAATAATATGTCAACGTCATAAGTTAATAGCTTAATTATTAACAATGGGGTTGTTTATATCACTTAATTAATATGTTTATGATGACTAACACTAAACTATATATTATAGCAGTTTTGGTAATCAACACAGTTTATTTGGATGGGAGGGCGTGGCCAGGTCGGACCTGTGGGTGCAAATATTCCGAGCACTTAATTTGGCTGGGTATAAACCATGTTTACAACAGGACATGGATCATACGCTAAAGTTTTTGGATGATTGGCAATACAAAATGTTTCTCTTTAATCTTTATCATCTCGCAAAGAGGAGCGCCCCCATCCCGCGACCACCTACAACTACTGAATACATATTGCTTTTTGTTTCGCGTCTATGTTTTATTTCACAATTTCCAAATAAGATAGATTCTCCATTAGAACTAGTCATCGTTTGATGTGTTGTTGTTCATGGCTATGTAGTATTCTGTATAAGCTCAGGTAAGAGATTAACTGTCGGCTATTTATCAGACGATCCATCTATAAGGTTAGCTGTTAATCTCATTCATGACATTAAGCTAAAGTTGAAGACCTGAAAATAGTAGCCAGCACAAAAAAGGAACATCTATTCATATTAGTCAATTATATTTCATGAGTGGGCAGGGATGAAACATCACTCTTACTGACAGCTTATACACTGGATAATGTTAAACCACGAACTTTAGACAGATGAAATTTTCCAGTACCAATTTTGCTTCAAATAAAACTAATTTATATTCTCGAAGCACGAAAGCTCCAAAATAGAAAAAAAAGCAATATAAATGACATTTTGTGTGACTTTTGATACCAGCACTTTATATCAAATTCCAATAGTTATAGACCTGGGTACTTCTGTTAGGAGATTGATTTCAGTTTATCTATTGATTCTCTCTTCTATCTACTGTAATATAAGAAAATACTAACAATCATATAATATTGTATTAAAGAAAACCATTGATTTATAGTAATATATCAAATTGAGAAACATCAATCACGCTATAGTTAATCTTATATATAGATAGATCTCTCGTATTATATTTCATTTATACAATTTACCCTCCGTCATTCCATTAAACAAAACGTCATCAGACTAAAAAGACAAACCGTAAAGGTATACCTTGGTTGGTGTGGCTTGGGGAACATGAAGGGGTCTTTTGTCCATTTTGATAAAATCCAATCATGCAGTAACTCCATTTCGTGCAGGGTAATCGGGTGTTTAGCAAACGTCTTGCGCTTTAGATCATAAGGTTTGTGAACCCAAGAAAATCAAATTACGGATTCTCATTAATTAATAAGCCCACAATAAATTAAGCAAATTAATTATTTGAAGATTGGGAACCGACAGTTACCTTTGGACTCACAGAAAAAGAGAATATTTTAGTAACAGATACGTCTGTTCCCCGGTAGTTTGGATATGTTTTTCAATTAATAGTTATGTTTTTAAGTCTAGACCACTGAAGATATATAATTACAGTAGGTAAATTGATCTTACGGGTATTATTTATTCTGTTCATTAAAGATATAACATACCTGTTTTGATCGTGATACCAATAATACCAACCAGCTCGTTCTTTGTATATCATATTTATATATCTCATTGAATAAGTATAGATAGATCCGTTTAAACTGTCTTTTAAAAACCTTGAATGTATTTATTGTTATAGAATTATTAGTACTGGTATTGTATTATAAATGCATGTTTTAGGTTTATAATGACAGAATGAATGATATTTTGAATTGTTAAACTTTATTAACAAACTATAAAATAACTCTATACAATATCTTATTAAATGGGGCAATAAATACATGTAAAAAATTTGCACCGCCCAGATTGACATTGGTGATTCATTTGCTTGGGTTTAATGATCGACCTAATTATACGAGAAGAACCAGTCCTAATCTTATTGGTCAAAAGTCTGTTAATGAAATAAAATTAAAAACCACATGTTACTCCAGAAATGACCTAGTTTGTGTCGGGTGGACGATAAACCTCATCTCTCTCTCGCTCACCCCCCCCCCCCCTCTATATTCTGAAACATCTACTATTGAATGCTGCTCCAAAGATATCTTTAGGAAGCTTTGTACACACATCAACATGCTAAAGTGGTTGTGACTCTTGGTAATTATTTCTCCGATTTAATAAATTTGACGTAGTTTTTGGTATACAATTATTATTCTGGACGTAACCGTTCAAGATATCTTTTGTGATATTTTGAACGCACATCATTATTTTAAAAGTTGTGCCTCTTGCCAACTAGAAATTTCTCAGTTGAATAACTTTTGTGATGGCCGGAGAACATCTCAGAAACCACTCGACATATCAGTCGTTTAGTACTTCCATTCGATATTGGTGGTGCTAGTTTGTATTTGATAACAATTTGTGTCCATTATTGTGGGGGGTGGGGGTATTGATATGATCAGACTAGACCCCCTGCATTGCGATGAAGATGGAAAATTAAATTAAAACATACTCTTTTATGCACTATTTAATTAATCCACTAACCCGCCCCCGGATCTCAGACCGGTGTATGCCGTGTGCGCTCTGAGGCAACATGCTTAGTTTTTCTGAAAATTTATTAGACATACATGTATATGTGTATTTAACTTAGGTTAATGTATTCAGTGCTGGTCATTATGTCCTGTGTGCTGTGGTCTCGTACTGTTTGTTTTGTCTATGTTTGATTATGAAGTTTTTCTGAATAGTCTGAGAAAAGATCGCGATATGACATTACATGGCTTAATGCTTTAATCTATAAATATCAGCCGATCAAATAATATAAATGTGCTTTTGGGATTTAAAAAAACCCCACATGTTTAAATGACGTGCACTTTTAGTGGGACTTCGACCGAATTATCTTATATGCTGCACTTTTTCTTAGGAGTTAATAAGCATTTGGGCGAGTCACGCATGGCAATGTTTATAGTTATTTATATTTGGTATCGCTGACCAGATAAAGTTATGCTATTCATTGGTTTTCATATGGTGTGTATTTGCATACTGTGACATATTAACAATGCATTTATATTATATATAAGTACAAGTAAGTCAGTAATAAGTATGTAAGCTAGAATTTATTATTTATAGATAAATGAAATAGTGGGCATAAAACATCTATTGTTGGTTGTTGTTATTATTGTTCATATTGTATTACTATTGTTGGGTTTTATTATATAAATAAATAAATAACAATATCAATGGACGTAAACTTTATACGATATAACAAATTTACCTCTTTTTTTTCGGCATGCGGTGACCCATTCGCCGAACTAACCGCGCGCGAGTAGTACCGTTTTGCACCATCGAGGTCTTACTCAATGAGGCATAAAACGCTATTAAAAATTGTGTAGGCTGGTCATTAATAAGTAATAAAAAATAAATAAATCTGATTAGTTTGTTGGTTTGACATGTTAGCAGTTTTCAAGCGGGTGTATTAAACGTATTAGTATAATAATATATTACAGTATTAGTGGATTCATGTAATCCAGTTAACCTTCGAACACTTAATAAAATCGCTCCATTAGTTTTCCTTTAAATAATAATATATTACCGTATTAGTAGTTTCATGTAATGCCGGTAACCTTCGAACACTTAAGATATGAACTCGCTCCATTAGTTTTCATTATTTTTTAATAATAATGATAATAGAAACATGGATTATATTAATAAGTGTTGAGACTATTTCTTTACGGAGGGTTAATATAAGATTAATAGAGCTCTCATTATGTCTATATCAATATCTCTTTTAATGTACGGTACACTTTAAGGTTGATATTAAATCTCAGAAAGCTCTAATAATAAACCTTTTATCTTAGTATTATATCAGAGCCTATTATTAAATACGTTTACAAAGCACGTAGACCCACCCAGCTATCTTGTAATGAATGTCTGCACTTGTCTGAATTTGCTCAAGAAATGGCGGTTCATTTCTTTTTAAATACCTGAGTACCCCGTTGGTTTGGTGAGTAATGCGCTAGATCACTAACCAGGAGGACGGGTGTGTTTTTCAGGGGTGCAGGACGGAGGGCCTAGTATATCGAAGAACAAGGTCTTGTCGTGCGGGAGAGACGTAAAGCCAGAGTGTCATGTACGCGCGGAAACGCCGCAGTCCGGTAGATGTTTCCCGCGCATGATTATAGCATAGGGTACTCTATGACGTTTGCTTGTCTTCAGATGATGTAAATACGTAGGGCGTTAGAGATCCTATTCCGTTTCTTTTAATAGCCATGATTTGATTTTCTGTACATCCTTCACATATTAATAAAATACTAATTATATGTCTCAGATTGTTTTAATTACAGATGCTCCGCCATACTTATTTTAAGCAGGGTGTATTTTCTACCAAAAAAATATTTTCATTTCTAAGTAGAAATATCGGAGAAATATAGAAAGCAAATACTATTTTTTGTATTTCGTTTACTCAGACTGGTCATTAATTTCGTAAAACTACACACCCCACCCCATCTAGATATTTTATACGAGGAGTGCTGATAATAGTTATTTTTATTCAGTATATTAAAAAAGAATGAATATCTGATTAGACGTTGCCTATATTAGTTGTTTTTGCTTAGGGATTCGATATTTAAAATAAAATTTTACGGAAAGTCTCGTCAAGAATCATACACGACAAAAAGTTGGAAATCAAAATAAGAAAGTCGATGACAATGTCATTTTGCCAGGGCATCGTCGCTAAAGCCCGTCTTTTTACACTATCGTTGAGATTGCTGTGCAATAATTTATAGGAATTCTATAAAATTCGGTTAATAGATTGATTTTCGTCTTAACCATCGCATGTTTCGACACGAATTTATTATTAATATAAGGCATATACGTTTTAGATTAGAAGCGAATCTATCCCAGTTACGACTGTATGATTTGGCCTTTCTTTAGAATGAAAAACAAGCAATCATTCATTGATCATTCTCTGTGCACAACCTACAGACAATACGAAACTATTAGATTTCTCAGGTGGAAAAACTGATCTGACTGACAGCATTCATGCGATATACCACTTGGTCATTAAGTCGTTTGTTTAATTAGATTAATGCGTAACAAATTATTGTTGACGAAATGCGATTATGACGTTTGTAACCCTCTTGTCAAAGTCATAGATATTTACTCCGATGCCATTGGCGGCCGAATCAACAACATTGGCCAATGAGCAACAGGGTTATTATTTATGTCGGTTTATCTTGTTGCTACACGCTGCTATCAATTGCGGGACGTATAGGTATTTATATTGCCATACCGGCTTACACAGTTAACTACCTCCCGGCTTCGAGTAAACATTTAAACACTCGAAAAAGAGGAAAACATCACAGAAAAAATCATATAATTCAATCAAATTTTGGAAGGATTTCATTAATAGCCGCCACCACATGGAATCTTAGCAGATTTTAGTCATCTGTCAAAGACCTAACGCATGTATAAGGATTTCCCATCTTGAAGAATTTCATCTTATTTATGTAAGTATAATATGAACTGTGTTGATTTGCATCTCCGATCAGTAGATCGATAAATCGATATATCTAGTGATTTAATTTTGAAACTATTCATTTGAACTTTAAATGTACGAGAGATAGATATTTTGACGCGAAATGGTACTACATGTCCAAACGCATTACTGATATAAGTGTATATATTGTATGTAATACTATAGATCTATAATGTGACCTATAGTATATATATAAAGTATATGTCACGACGTGCTGTTATTAAGGGAGGTTTAATGAAATACTACACCGTTCTTGTGGGGGTTTGGTATTTAATGATATGCCCCATTGATTGTCATAAACTTATTATTGGCGACCTAGAGGATTACTTTAGTGGTTTTTAAGTATGATTGATAGCACTGATAATCTAAAGATGCTCATTTACTTGGAATTTTAATCCGGCGTGTTTAATTATGAGAGAAAGAGAGAGAGAGAGAGAGAGAGAGAGCGGTTCATCTCGGGACTAACGTATGGGTTAATTTTATTTCAATAATTCGCTTACGCGTAGTGGTCTTTAGCAGTGGGGGTAATCCGGGGAACGGCAGATAACCCGCGAGTGGTGTTCTTTAGCAGTGGGGGGAATCCAGGGGAACCGCAGAAAACCCACGAGTTTGGACAGGCGACCCTACTCCTTGTCGCGTACAACCGGGGAATCGAAACCACGCCAGTTTATTATTGAGTGAATGAATTAATTAATACATATTCAACTCAAAAGACATAAAATATATGGTGATCATTTTTAAAAGGTTTAATTGGAATAATTCATATTGTTCATCAAATAAGAGACATACTCTGTAGTGAGTGGAGTCTAATTTCAAATATGCAATAATATTGATCTGTAGCTATAGTGTATAAATGTTTATGCAATTACATTGGCTTATATATAGCCTTAGACCATAGTGATCCCTACTATATAAACATCAACAGATTGGTGTTTCTCAAATGTGAATTCATAATATTTACAGTAGTTACCAAAAGATAACCTTTATCAGTGAGTGTTATCACATTGATGGCATCTTCAATTGAGATGGGGTTTCATGCAGTTTAAATGCTGTAAAGTGAAGTCGTATTATCAATAAATGATCAGATTAAAGACCAGTATACTAGTGGAGTCAAGCCTACTATATTTATGGTGATTTGACTTGACTATGTATAGCATGTATTATTGACGTGCAGCTGTTTTCATTAGGTCACGCACAATTAGCCCTTGATTTCTTCTTCGTTAATTATTAATGAGCTTCTAGACAGTACATCGACTTATTTATAATTGAATCTTACCCGTGTTTGTTATTGCTTTACAGCCTCTATGCATCTACCAATTCATATAAAAACTACCCAACGCGTAAAGACCAAGATGCCGGCCGTTTCCAGAGATGTTCTCGCAAAACGACTGCGCCAGAATTGGTTAGCCAAGAATCCCCAAGATACCTGCAGTAATGGTGGAGTCAACTTGGACGACAGTCTCACGAGCTTGAGCTGGTTACAGAATTTAAATATCATGAAGATTGGCACCGGTGCCCCAACGCCTCCTCCGAGTCCCATTCCCCAAGAAACCGTGGTAGTCAAGAATATGTTTCCCCAATTAACTACAATTCAACCACCAAAGCTAGACTCACGATTAAATTACAGTGAGGTAACTTCGTTCAACAACGGGTATGCCCAAGATAACATCGATTACAAGAATAACCCGTATGTAAAACCTCCATATTCCTACGCAACCCTTATCTGCATGGCCATGAAGGAGACGAAGAAAAATAAAATCACTTTATCAGCTATTTACAATTGGATCACCGATAACTTCATGTATTACCGAATGGCGGATCCTAGTTGGCAGGTTAGTCTTAAATAACTTATTCTAAGTACTCTTAAACTTTAAAGAGACATTTTGCAAGTGCTAAATCTGCTCATTGGGAAGTTTTTTTCCAGCTTCAGATGGAATATAAATTATCATTTAGACATGTATTCACATAACAAACCAATCATCATCTCTTTAGATCATCGGGTGACTGAGATATTTAGTGGATTAAAAAAAGTATGTCTCATATCATTGTCAAACGTTAAAATAGAGAATCGAAACTGGCCGGTCACCTGGCTTGCGGCTGTGGTTTCGATTCCTGGTGTGAGCGTATGTGGCATGGAGATAGGGGCGCCTTCTCAACGTCGTGGGTTTCCTCCGGGCACTCCGGTTTCCTCCCACTGCTAAAGACCCCAACGCGCAAGCGATTTATTGAAATAAAATTAAACCATATGTTAGTCCCGAATTGACCTGGTTTGTGTCGAGTGGACCTTTATACCCCATCTCTATCTTTCTCTCTCTCTCTCTCTGCCTCTCTCTTTCTCTCTCCGTCTCTTTTTCTCTCTCTCTCTTTATCTTAATCTTACACAATGCATCTTTATATGACATCTTTATATGGACAACACTTGAGATCAGGTGGGCAGCAAGTGAGATCGCAGGTGGTGCTAACATCCCAGCATATCTCAATTGATGTTCAATTTAATCCAAATGCTTTTCTTAATTGCTCAAACCGTCTTATGGAAAATCAAGATCTGCCAGTTCCGATGGCTAAATCCTGTAAACGTATATAAATTTGTAGAGCTGGCTAATCCATTCGTTCGTCACATATGTCTAAATTTCAATATCATAACACTCTTATTATATATTTTATTGATGACCACATCTGTTCATCCCAAACTAAATTGGTTCTGTTCTTGTTACAACCTAATTGACATGACGTCTAAGGTTGATTAAGTGATCTAGTGAAGGCATATGTTACCTGATGCTTATTTTATCTATGTTACACCCACACGGACGACGTGATGCTATGTATGTAATTTTAACTCGTTTGTACTTGATTTCAACTCATGCTAAATTCAATAATTACGATAAGACATTCCTGAAGAACACTTCTCGTGTAAGATACTTGTACAGACACATAATGAACTAGAACTAGAGTGTCCATTGTTTTGGTGGGGGCGATCGATGAAGGATCGTATAAACAGGGGAATAAATGATCACAATTGTATAAGAACTAGATTGATTTATACCATGGAAGGTGTGTTAATTAAATCACATAGAATAGTTTTATAGTACCACAGAATAACAAAGCACACATTCTCTCTACGCACAATAATAAATAATACGTATTGAAATTTACGCTTCGCGGAACAATATCTTATTGCTCTGACGTAATATGCATGTTTTCTTGTCCCTCAACACAGACCAACGCAATTATTGAATGTTAGCCAATGAATCCAACGGCAAAAATACGTATCAATATTCACGCCCCATGAAGCAAGTTATCATCTTTCAATGACGTTATGCATATGACCTTCAGGTTTTATGGGCGATCAGTGGAATTATTGAATATTATTGACTTACATAGAAAGAATAAACACACCCCAGAGAGCAACATTATAATCTTTTAATGACGTAATACACACCTTTAATGACCCATAGTTAAACATCACCTATATATGAATAGTATATAAAATAAAATTCGGGGGATGGTTTTGAATTAACACATTCCAGTGGAATTAGAGGTTAAATAGAAGAAATATTTGGGTTGATTATTGTGAATAGATGTGTGAAGCGAATAATTCATCCTTGGAAACACAATAGAACCATAGTTGATCTTTTACATAATGCTAGTTATCTATTTGTTATAAGAGTCAAACCATGCTGTAAGTACTCCATAATAACGCTAATGGGCCACCATTTTTCAAGCTCATTACCACTTACCTATAGCTGTAATTAATATATTTTGGCTTAAATATATATCTATTGTAGCATTATATAACTTTATTGATTATTTCTGTCGTCTTTTATGTTTTTCAGAATTCCATTCGACATAATTTATCCCTAAATAAGTGTTTTGAAAAAGTCCCCCGTCGTAAAGATGAACCGGGAAAAGGTGGTTTTTGGCGGATTAACCCCGAATTCAGTGACATGATAGAAAATGGCATCTTTAAGAAACGACGTGGTAGTCGAGATTGTTGTCCCGCCCCACCCCCTAAAAGAATAAAACGTGAGGAAGAAACGTTCGCAGCCTTAAATGGAAATCTAGATGACGAGAACCAAGTTCTAGTTAATGGCAGTGTGCTTTATTTTGGTGTCCAAGAAGACGACCAAGAACAATCTGATATTAAAACCGATTTTAATTGGACCTCCATCTTACAACAAGACATTGAGGTAGGAGGTGTCCGAATCAAAACCGAACAATTATTAGACGAAGATGATGCTGCTAGTCCTATTTTAGCCATGAGTCCCCCTAGTTCTGAGTCTAACTCAGATGATCTGGGTCTAGATGATCTTCTTGCTCAAGCTGACCTTACTAACGGTGTATCCAATTCCGAACAATTTAGCGATAACCCCTTAGATTTAACCGTTACTGGACACAATATACGAGCTCCTGACTGGTGGGAAGAAGCTTTAAATGTTGGCGGAGATTCCGGTAAACTAGTGGATATCACTCATCATCAAAATCATGGACTTAATACACCAGTTTACTCATCGTCGCCTGTTTATGAAAGTGAACAAATATGGCTCCCGGCAATGGATGACGTGGGTAGTGCTTTCGATATGGATAACCTGTTTGACATTGATAATATACCCAGTCCTTATAATATGTGAAACTCATAATTATACAAAATGGTGCTTTATAACTAATTTCATACCAATATGAGTGTTTCCCAACTTCAAGATATTAAAACCAATACCAGGACAGTGTTTAATAGAAGCCAGTGTGGCGATCTATTTGTTGTCGCAAGCAATGATTAAGTATGTTGTCTATTATTGAATTAGAAAATCATGCCCAGTCATGTCTTGCACAGTGAAAGAATACGAAACGTTGGCTTTATTGTTAAAGAAGATAGAATGTGGTAATGCCGTGAAGGACATCACGTGATATTCATGAGATTGCGATATGGACGCTATAAAATCAGTTTTGATTTCACATTTTTTTTGAGGTGAATGCCTGTTTGTTTTGAATAGATGATTATTCCACAAAGTCATATGGAGAAATCGATGACATTTTGTGTACATGTACACACATGGATTGTTAACCACGAGTTCTACTGTGAATTCGTGTGACGTATTAATCCGAGCCCAATCACAACTCCGTCCATTGTTGATTAGTGATTGTATTTTTTTAAAAAAATAAAAATAAAATACTACTTTGTGTTTATAAATATCAGTCGTCTCATAATACATTTAATCATTTGTCATTTTCGTGAATGACTTACTGATCCATCTATCACAGATTATTCTCGTATAAGACATTTTGAAAAGTGTTTGAATGAGATCTATGGTCATTAATTAATGAGATTGTTTGTCACGTGACACACGCCTTTTTCTTCATTGATCAGTATGTATGTAACACTCATTAATGATCACACTGTTTAAGAATTTCATTGTTGAAAACGTGACAATGTATGTAACATTCCGTCCGATTATCCAATAAAATACCACCAATACATTCTATATGAATGGCCAGTTTGTAAACAACATTCCTTCTTCTACATTATTAATTCCGTTATGTTAGACATTCATCCATTTTTGAATTCCGTTTCTCCAGAAGTAGTAAATATAAAATTAATTAAGCAGAAGTGCCCATAGAGTTAATGTTTGCGGTACTTGAGTTTGAAGTGACATATCTCTACAAATAATATTTCCGAAAGTTCAAGAATTGAAATTATGTTGAAGTGGTCTTAGGGTTGAAGTTAAAACCTATTGCACTTTCTCCACAATGTTATTTGCAAAAATTCAAAAATTTAAATTTAACTGAAGTGTTCAAAGGGTTAATGTTGAAATCTGCTGGATCCTTTTCAATGTCATTTCTTCCCAATGATAATTTAAAAAGTTCAAGACTTATGTTGAACAGAAGACAATTCCATTAGAGTGCTCTTGGTATTAATGTAAAATTCTACTGCACTTTAGTGTGTTTTGGTATAGTCTATATCCTATATACATGTATGTGTTAGTAGTTAAGTCTATCAGTGCATCTAGAATTTACAAACAGTATTTAATTCTTTTAAACAGTATTTGTATTAAAATGTGCTAAATGTGTACAGCATTCAGTAAGCCAGTATTTGTATAGTAACAGACCTGATAATTATTTTTTCTAGAATGTGATATTTTGAAGTGCTTATTTCTGAAGATATACTGGTTACAATGTTATATGAACTGTGATCCATTGTTTTCACTGTTTGTCAATAGAATTACATTTATATCTATAGTCTTTTTCATATAACATATTGCTTGAGTATGTTTGAGTTGTTTATATCATAGATTGTACATAAATTCAGAGTTGTTATTTATTTGAACATAAACATAAGATTTGTATTTTTCTATTGGAATTTGTTGCGATTTTCAGTTCAAATTATTTGTTTGTAACAAACATAATAAAGTTGTCTGAAATCATATTTATTTTTTATTTCATGTACCCGTCCCAAATTATGACCAACAGGGTTTTGTAGAGGTCGAATGAGACCGTCTGCTTGGCATAATATTAGCGATTTGGAGATGATTTTTATCGAGGGGCACACCTTTGAAAACTATATCTTTGGCTTATAGTAGCCTAACCAAATGCCATTTAGGTTGCCAACCAATTGAATTAAGTTTTTAAACCCTGTATCTGAGAAATGTTGGGGTTTGTGGGGTTTAATGATAGTTGATAGAATATAATATAAAGATGATTAGTTTTATGAATTGATATAATATTAAAATTGCTACTAAGAATGCAAGTCGCTAACGCAATATCACCCACAGTATCCGACATTGCAAACACCACTTTCGAGCGTCATTTGTAATAAAGCGACTCCACGAAAGAGGCTAAACATATCCCAGAATAGAACTCTGACGATGTAGACTGGAATAACCAGACACCAAAAAACTATCATTCAGGATGGACGCTTGCGCATTTCGCCAAATAAAACTGACGAGTAATTACACTAAAAACAGAAACGATTGAATGTGATAATCCAGTTGCAAAGTTCAAGGTTCGCTCAATGTCCACATTTACGTGGAGGTCGCTTCAGGCTGGACTCTATTATTCACGTATCTGCCTTTCGGGAATTGTAAAGTAATTTAAGAACTAGACCTTTAAGCTTACTATCTCTTTAGGAACGTTCTAATGGTCGTTGCTTCAGGAACATGAATTATTATATTATGCGTTGCGACCCTTCTGCGTCCATTTCTAGGTGTGTAACAAAGAATACAGATTTAGCCCCTTTAAATATACATAATCTAAAGTATTTTTACGAAATGATTATTGCCTTATCAAGTTATCTTGCTAATACATTAATTACATTACATCACGTATATATCTTACCCACATATGCACAAGTTCCGCTCTGATGAATTAATTACCGGTAACATAGCACACACAGTACACATCCACTTTAATTTACAAGGTATCGCAAAGTTTAGAACGTTCTGATATTCATTTTTGGGGGTATCGTGATCTAAAGAGATAGTAAGCTTAAAGATCTAGTTCTTAAATATAATTGTCCTCTGTCATGTGCTTTTTAAAGTATTCATTTGACGCTCGGTGTGTTAAAAAAGAGTACGCCCCGTAACATTACCCGGGCAAATTCTATCTAAGTCGTGTGTGCGTGCTATCTTTAGTATTACCACACAAGCAATGTTCATTATAAATATATTCTATCTAAGTCGTGTATGCGTGCTATCTTTAGTATTACCATACAAGCAATGTTCATTATAAATAAAAGATATCCCTCTATGTCTTAAACATAGGGCGAAATGTTCGTTATGCACACTTTTAAATTACCGATATCGGACAGTTTGTAGATCAGATATATATCGCAACGGAAGTACATTAGGTTCGTCAAAAAAAAGCTGAAGTATAGTATATTATATTCCTTATCGGTCATTTAACCGCTCGCGTGTTAACCATCTCTTTAAATAATAATGTGCTGTTTATTTTCCTAAGTTTTTATGAATGAGGACATACGCCATGCAGTGCACTAAGGGTAGGCCTATTGTGGCAATGTGTAGACGGGATCTTGCTTCTTCGTTTCATGCTGTTCCTGCACCACCACCAAGGCAAAACTAGGTTGGAAAATCCCGTTGAACTTTTCTTCGTCAACATCGGGATCGAATCCGAGACCCTGTCGTACGCGAGCCACAATTGCCACTATCCAACATGTCTTTATATTACACAATTCCTACTCATTGTCGTCCATTTAATTTCTACATTTATTAAGTATAACCAGGCCCGGATCCAGGATTATGTCGAGGGGGGGGGGGGGGACACTCATTGGAGCAAAGGGTAATATGTTGCAACCTTGGATTGCTTGGGCGGAGACAATGCGTAAACCATGTTTATATCGTCTATTAAAGAGCAGATATGTGAACTACAACAGTAACAAAATAAACGAAAATGAAAATCAACTTTGTCACTGGGGCCACGACCCCCTACCCTTGGATCCGCGCCTGATAACACGGATAGGGCCTAGTATGAAGGCCGTGACTTGTGCGGTAAAGGAATCACTTGTAACAACAATTGTAATAGTTGAATTTCAAACAGCAATATGGCACACTTTACTTATCTATGTTTCTTTCTTCTCGCTTCGCATTATCTATCGACAGGTCTACATTTGTTGAACTTCCCGCCGTTTTTACAAGCATGATTATTGTCGGATGACGTCATAATATAACAGGCCGGCCTCCATCGAAACTAGTTCGCGAAATTTAACTAATGGGTTTGTTTTTAAACATACATTATGGAAGAGCAAAAACTGACTTTCGTCGGTCTTCCTTTGAGCCTCAGATGTCACAGAAATTATAAATTAGATCTTTATTTAAACAACAAGCCCAAAATGAACACTGTAGTAGACCCACGGATGGCTTGGATTGGGCTCGGATTAAAACAGGATTTCGTCGACTGATTTAATCACTATGGCGTCGTGGGTGGGGTTTCTCCGTGACGCTGACGTCATCATACTTCCGGAAATTATTCATAAAAGACAGTGATGACCGAGGCTATACACAAGCTTCATCATACTTCCGGAAATTATTCATAAAAGACAGTGATGACCGAGGCTATACACAAGCTTCACTAGATACCGTTTAAACATTACTTGATGATCGAGACTATGTAGGTGGAGTTAACGCCTGTCAATCAACAATCGGCCATAGTGGGAAAGGGGTGTCGATGAATTTAGCCACCATTTTTAGTAAACAATTATAGTGGTAACAACTTTGTTCAGGATAAAGTTATTTGACTGAAATTTTCAATATATTCTTGTTTCAACATCTATTTTTGAACTTTTATAGCAAGAATGGCTAACTCCTTGTCAAAATCTCCCATAATGTATCTTTAATCTGATTGGATCCAAGTCGGGATATTAGAATAAAACCGTAAAACATTTTTATTGTTTCCGAAAAGCATGCACTGTTACTTTAAACAAATTCCAGCACGCCGTTAAATTACAATGGTGTCAATAAGTACTGTACAATTATAATCTTAACGTCCTTACAACAGCATAATCTACACAACTTTAAATACATTAAACTCTACAAAATATTGACCGATCAATTAACATACCTACTGTATGCGACGATTCGGGACAATTACTTATATGTACTCACGACATGTTCGTGTTACCTCTCCAATTACTTATATACTTAAAACTCTTAACATGGTCATAGGTAGAATACACATCCTTGGCAGGTTTAGTTTATTTAAACATATATTATGCAAGAGTTAAATCTGCCCATTGGAGACCTTTTTAGGCTTGATATGTTATATAGAATATTAATTAGACATGTATTAACAAAACAACACCATAACCAACTCTCGATGGCATCGGATACTCAAGATTTTAGCTAGATTGGAACGGTTCACTATTTTAAAAAATATTTTAAAATGCCAAAAAGCGAGAAATTCTCGAATATACCAGTGCCCTGGCTACCACTGCACACATCTTGTAATATCTTGGCTGAGAATGAAGAAATTTGCATGAAATTTTCAATATTTGCATGTTACATTATCTTTTTTTGAGCGATTTTCTGCTTTTGGTAAGAGTGATAGCAATTTGATTGGTCGAGACTCTACAACACAAAAACTCGTCTTCATATTGAGGTAGAATGTTCAATTTTGACGTAGGCGTTATTACGGTAAGCAGAGAGAAGCAATCTGATTGGCTGATGCTTTCGGGCACAATTTTGGTTTTAGTTCTTCGGGCAGGATAACCCTGGTTTAAATTAAGCGAGGGTGATGAAACTCCAAGTATAGACTCATTTTATCATTACCTTCACTAAGTTCGATGATGAGAATTTTTCGCTAAGGTAAAGGATCGATAAGCAATTTGATTGGTCAAGACTTTGGAACATAACAACTCTGTTTAACCTTGGTGTAGATGTTCATTAGGTGAATGTCTTGACTGAGTTAAATGATTAACCTTTCGCGCTAAAGCTAAGTCGAGCTCAGCAATTTCATTGCTCAATGCTTTGGGACAAGATGATACAGAGTGATTAAACTTAGTGAATGGTTGATAATCAGTTCGATTGCTTGATATTTTTGAAAAAAGTAAATGTGCTATTAATTAATATGTATTATTTATTTAGGGGGATTTCGGCGGGGAACATTCGCTTCACGGTTGGCTGGTTTCGATTGGGTAGTCACCCTGCTTGGGAGCCTATCAGATTCCTTGATTATCGTGAATACAAAGACTCGCTTGTTACAGCTCGGGCTGTACGATGTTGCAAAAAGGCACGATGTCGATATTTGCGGGTGTGGCGCCCGGCAGGGTAGTTAATTATCGCGATATTGGCTGTTTCGATTGGGTAGTCACCCTGCTTGTGAGCCTATCAGATTCCTTGATTATCGTGAATACCAAGACTCGCTTGTTACAGCTAGGGCTCGGGCTGTACGATGTTGCAAAAAGGCACGATGTCGATATTTGCGGGTGTGGCGCCCGGCAGGGTAGTTAAATATCGCGATATTGGCTGTTTCGATTGGGTAGTCACCCTGCTTGTGAGCCTGTCAGATTCCTTGATTATCGTGAATACCAAGACTCGCTCGTTACAGCTAGGGCTCGGGCTGTACGATGTTGCAAAAAGGCACGATGTTGATATTTGCGGGTGTGGCGCCCGGCAGGTTAGTTAAATTTATTATCTATTTTTATGACATTGTTTTTCGATATTTGAAGTTTTTAGCGATATTCGATAAACCACTATATCGACGATTTTTGGCCACATGATATCGTAGTTGGGTCTGAAAATAACTATATCGAGAATATCGTACAGCCCTACAATGGACTATCGGTATGCAAAATGCACGCGGTGAACAGTGTTAACGATATATATGTAGTAGACATAATCAGGGCGATAGTAATAGTACGCGTCAATTATATATATCTAGAATAATAGCTGAGACTGACATGTTATACACAGAGAGAAAAAAGTGGGTCAGTTGACTCATGTGAGTGAGTATCCATAAAACGACTCAGTTTTTGTTGACTAACTTGGAACTTACTTGGGACTCAAATAATGAGTCAAAAGACTCATTTTTGTGACTCACCACAAAATCCATAAAACGTCAAGTGACTCGTCAGGTAAAGTGAGTTCTTCGACTACTTTAGTGAGTCTAGTGAGAGATGAGTAACACAACTAGGTACAGTGAGTCAAGTGACTTGTAAAGTGAATCAATGCAAATATATTTGAGTCACATAATTAGCCTTACGCAACGAGTCAAATGACTCCACACAGGCTGGAATCGTAATTAATTAGGATTTAATTCTCCCTTTTAATGATGCTTTGGTTGGCATTGCACAAAGTTGACGAAAAATATCTGTAAAAACGAATACGAAGATGTTATTTTTTTCAATTAGATTACACGATTCGGGTATGCTTAGTTTTCCAACAACCTTATGCCTGGTGTATTAACCTCCACATTTGCAGTATATGTATATGATTCCGCGTTCGTCTTTGAATTGACGATCTTTTTTGCCGAAAAACATACCGTTTCTCCCGATGTGATCAGCATTATGTCAGCTCAATAAGGAAGCAATATTAAAATAAAAACTTAAAAATACATTATGCGAGATTACTAACAGCTGAGCAAAAAATCGGTTCCTAATCCAGTAAATATTACAGGCTGGTGATAAGTTCATTAATGTCCAATTAATAATTTAGATAACACTTCAGGCCTAAAGAAAGGTCTGCAACAGGCAGTTTTAGCTCTTGCATAACCTATATGTTTAATTTAAAAATAAAGCACTCTATATATACTATTCAAAAAAAGTAGGGGATATTTGATTTTTAAGTGTTATTAAAATCACCTAATGAAACTGACGAAGAAACAAATGACAAAATGAAATGAAGTTCACATTAATCGATTAATTCCAAATGATCGTTAGACTAAGTAAGGCACAGACTGACCATTATAAGGGTAAAATGATACCCGGGGTCAAACAGCAAAGTTACCACAGCATCACAACAAAGTCAGTAACGGGTAAATCCTCCTCTGTTTGCCAAACAAGCATTGATCCGACGTGGCATACTCCTAATGAGACGTCTTCGGTCATTTTGGTCCAGATTGTCCCATTCCTGTTGCAACGCAGCAGCAAGTTCTTGGACATTGGCAGGACATTGTTGACGTTGACGTAACCTCTGTCCAAGCATGTCCCAGACATGCTCGATGGGGGAGAGGTCGGGACTCAGTGCTGGCCAAGGTAATGTGGTGATGTTCTGTTGTTGGAAGTAACCTGTAACGATCCTGGCCCTGTGACATCTTGCGTTGTCATCCTGGAAGATGAAACGGCGGCCATGACGTCGTGCGAACGGCACAACATGCACTGCCAAGATGTTGTCCCGGTAGTACTGGCCTGTAACACGCCCTGCAACAACATGTAAAGCCGTTCTTCCAGCAACAGTGATGCTTCCCCACACCATAACAGAACCACCCCCAAATCGATCATGTCTGATGACGTTAACGTCTTGGAAGCGCTCGTTTCGACGACGCCACACCCTCCTACGTCTGTCCAAAAAATCAACAGTGAAACTTGACTCATCTGAAAACATCACATTGCTCCAGCGTCGATTATCCCAGTGTTGACGATCCCTACACCAACGACGTCTTGCCTGAATGTGATGATCTCTCAAACAAGGGATCACGCGAGGACGTCGGGTGCGAAGGTGACCCCTATGCAGTCGATTCCGAATCGTCTGGCCACTCACTCTCACACCAGTGTCTGTTTGAAGACGAGCGCTGATCTGATTTGCTGTGATGAGGCCAAGGTATGGATAAATCGATCCTGGGCTTGAGTTGTCGACCTGAGCGTGGTCTGTCCTGTACAGATTGTGTCACGGTATCTGGACAATAGCCTGCTTATGACAGACTGAGAAACATTCATCGTCCGCGCCACAACTGCCTGTGTTGTGCCGATCTGTAGCATGCCAAGGGCACGTAACCTTTCATTTTGGGTAAGCCGACGCATATCAAAATTTGTTTTCTGGTCACTAAAACAATTAAACTTATGTTTCCACCCTGGAATTCAATGCCACAATGACTGTAACATTCAAAGTCAGAGTCGTGCAAATCTTGGGTTGGACCCCCATGATGATCCCAAGCATCACCTGCATTCCATGCGGTAGCTATTGGTGCGTTTGGGCGTCACATGTAACTGGAAATGTTTCTTCTGTTAGGTTCTATAGTGACTTTTTTCGGAGTCATTTACATATTTTAGTATTATGCCCCCAAAATCAAATATCCCCTACTTTTTTTGAATAGTATAAGTTACACATATTTTATTCTATTGTCTAAAAGTAAAAGTGGTTGTCATGCAATATGCGGGCACAATTGGCGTGTGGAGAACAATGAAAATAAGAAAGCGCTTTCACCTATTTGCCTAATGCTTCTCATGAAATTCACTGTAACATCTAACTCCAGAACGTAACACAAAATATCGATATGTTTCTTACCTCGTGATCCGAATGCCACTCACCAAATATGAAAGAAATACGTTAAATGTTGTAGCCTGTATCGCGAGCCGTTGTGTCAAACCAATTTTGATAACCATAATATAGATAAAGGAAGAGCACCTTTCGCGTTCACAAGGTTTTTGGCAAAGAGAGTATAACTAAGTAACTGAAGGTCTGATGCACACCAAACCCAAGCTCATTTTTTTTCATATCATATATTTTAAGTTGCATCTAAATCTGACATAAAATATAGGTAATCTAGTGTGTGTCAAAAGTTTGCTTAAAAGGCACGGGACATAACCAAGAAAGTCGCAGGCCATTATTTCCGTAAAGGTGGGATGGATAATTTGTTGAGAAGTGTCAGTCTGATTTTTGCGCAATTTAAACTCAAGCGCGATTGTTGTGCAATGATTATATTTGAACGTTACTTAATATCAACTAATCACCGTGACCCATATATAATCCACAATATTAAAAAGGTTCAGTCATTCAGGAAGTTAAAGACCGATTTTTTGTGTATAAATCGAACTAATCCCGATATCTTTGGCATATAAAGTTACATTTTAAGTTACAACAAAATCAGATGGAAATTGTGACCGATATGGGGTCCACAAGCTAAAAATGTGGATGTATAAAATAACTATTTCAACTTAGTTAATAATGACATGACCTTTGTTGGTATATTAATTTTGTCCTCGATTCCAAGAATAATTTTTTGGATAAACGTTAATGTTTTTAAAATCTTTGAACAATATTCCATATTGAATATATAGTACACAGCGAATAACACTTCGATTGCCGTTAGAAATTCTAACGCACGAGCTAGAACGATGTCATCCATTAGAATTTCATATGCAGTTTCGTCATCCATGATATCCCCTTGATGTAGAATTGTTATTCTCTCTGGTCTCTGAAATGATACAAAAACAAACATCCAAGACATAAAATATTTAGGGGAACCACGGTAAGACACGGACTCGCTAGGATCGGACAAATACACTCTGGCCTGCATCAACGACAATGGGGCAACCGTATTTGGCAAATACCGAATATCTTTCTTCGCGTCCCTCACTAATATCAATCAATGGACCGCCGATAAAGTGGTACAGCGTCATACTTAACGGGCCATGTAATTCAATTTTAAGCAAACCTTCCGCCCCACCAGGACATAACAGAGCAGACATTGAAACCTGCAGAAACCTTACAAGATATAAGTCAGGACTATAATACATATATAATTTTGGTAACACGCTGGCTCGCTAGCCCCTTGTCGCACCCTTCAAGTCAGGGTTAAAAAGCCAAAAGAGAATCCGACCATAATAAATACTTACTGTTGCAATATACATCTTCGGTTGGTTTAACTTCAAGAACCCAAGATTTTTTGGTCAATGTTGATTGACGTTAGACGATGACATTCGTTTAGAATCTGAATTTTTAATCAAAAACAAAATCAGTGGTCTATTTCACATATGCTACCTAATCTCTGTAATATGGTAAACATAATATTGAATAAGGCTGTATCCTTAACAAAAACACCAATAATTTACCTTTTTTCTGTGGCAGATATCAAATCAAACAAGCGTCCAGGCTTCGTCTAACTGCCGCCATAAAACTTCCACCCACAATTCTTTTCACCGGGAGGACTCACCCTTGACTAGGCTGTGACTCACTTACAAAAATTTCATCGCTGATTATTTATTAACTGGGAATTATCCCACAAGTTTTGTTAGAAAAAATACATATGATTCACTTTTTCCATTGTTGATATTTGCAGATGCTATAGATGTTATTTTAGTCCAGGCTTCGTCAAACTGCCGTCATAATACGTGTGACCGAAAGGACTCACACGTAACTCACCCTTGACTAGGCTGTGACTCAATAACGTCAAATTCATCACTGAATATTTAATAACTCAGAGGTGACTCGTTAGTGACTCAGAAGTTTCCTGCAAGTTTCAATAAACCGAGTCATAGCTGACCTATTTTCCCCTCAATCCGAGTCAAAATACTCATCTAGCTGAGTATTTTCTCATAACTCACTCAAATGAGTAAGTTTTACGCGTTTTTGGCCGTCTTTTTTTTCTCTGTGTATTTACCAATCAAGTCAATATGACGGCCATAAAAGTTTTTAAAGGTTTTTATAAGTTTAGGTCTATCCTTTTAGTTGAAGCTTAGATGCCAAATGCCTCGACCAACTTAAAAAATCAGAATAAAAGGAACAAGCTCACACTAACGAATTAGCGGAGACACAAACACTCCATAACCTGGTGATATTGTAATGTTACTACAAATAAATGGAAAATTAACGGTCGAAAAGTCAAGTCATCACGTTTATCGTACAATTTTACACTCAGTTTATGGTAATTCTCAAAATCGAGACGCTGATCCAAGCAGGAAGCGTAACTGTCACTGTCAGTAGTGTTTGTAATTTCGAGCTCGACATGATATATTGTGAATTTTACATAATCACCAAATGTAGGATTATTCACTGACAGAACATCATCGACATATCGATTAGTGAAATTAAAATGTCTGACTTCTCGGGGTTTTTTTTGTTTTTAAGAGCGCCTGCATGTACTCAATCGGCTTTGTACGAGTACAGAAACAATTCTGCATGCAAATGTTCACGGTTGGTGTCCACGGGGATACCTACCACTTGCTGATATATTTCCCCTCCAAATTCCACAAAGATGTTTTCAATTACAAAATGCGACATTTGAATTATTTTGATGGCCGTGAACTTATAATTGGAATCACTATAAGGTTCATAACCAAACATGTAGAATTGTAATTAACAACTAAATATTGATATGTAACAGTTCCCGATTAAGATAAAATCCTATATCTGGAGTAAAGGATTGGTTTTGTAAGGGAAATTCGTTCTTTTGAAGTGCGTACTTGGTTTTATTTTCTTAATAGTACGTTATCACAATTTCATTCCATCCAATACTTAATTTATGTGTTTACAGACCAGACGACCATCCTGTTTAATGTGGACATCTAACAACAAAATTTACAGCCATCACCTACCAGCTGGTTAATCTACATGTATATATAAATAAACAGGCAAAACTTACTCCGGCATCCAGATATTTAATTTATCTGTCAAATTTTTAAACCAGTTCATAATCGCTGTTTTTTTTTTTAGACCGCATCGTGTTGCGTTCACACGTACTATAAGACAAACCAGTTTAACTATTCTGACCTCTTCTGTCGGAGGTTAGAGTTAAATACGAATGTGCAGCTTCACATTCTTAATTCGGCTCTTGCACGCTTTCGATAACATTGGCACTGCCTGACCCCGATATTGTCACAGAAATGTAACTTACTGCGTACTGCGCATGATCAAAGCAAGCTAGAAATAGGGGGGGGGGGGGTTTGTTGTTTTTTTTAAGCCAACCCGTTCAGACGGCTCAGATGAACCAGTTTAAAATAAAAAGTCTTCTCGAAGACAGGTCGTGAGCTGGGGGTTTTAATCTGAAATTTGCCCCACATGTGCGTTTAGCCCGCTTAGATTTTAACGGTCCCGGTTTTTTTTTAAAACCAGATCAACTAAAAGAAACATTATGGGAGATCAGATAACGAGTTCGCATCACAATAGTTAAGAACTAACTAATGTAAAGGCAATTGGCTGAAAATTTCAGTCAAACTGATCCACTATTAATTTAGAACTAAGCGACTGAAAGTTCCGCATAGCCTCGGTCATCATTACTGAAGTCGGTAAAACAAAACCAGTAGTCTCGGTTATCCACTTTTATTGGTAAATCACGAAGGAAAATATTTTAGCGAATCGAATAACAATCCAACAAAAATCTCATGCTGGTCTGAATACGTTAATTAATGTCTAATTGATAGTTTTTATAACATACCAGGCCTAAAGAAAGATCTACAATAGACAGATTTTGCTCTTGCATAATGCATGTTTAGGCGTCTGAACGGGCTATATCAGAGTCACGTTTACAGCCCAAAACCCATCTTTCCCTACAGATATTTAATGCGTGCGTCATAAGAGAGCGGTAGTTTTTGCTGCAAAACTCATCGCTTCATCCAGACATTTATTGTGTTCACCTAACAGGTCTGTTACCCAAATTGCTCTGATTTAAGAAAAAAAAATTACTGCTGTGTTGAGGTTGATTTCTATTTTTCTTAACATCTCCTTCCTCATAGAGGTTTTACCCAGAGCACGGAGATTTATTTTACCCAAACTGCTCTGAAAAGTTACATATACAATCGGTCCGATTTCAACCTCTCCACATTATAACTATTTTGATTTTTAATGTTTAGACACATCGTGGGCCTCAGCTTGAAACTTCGTATAACGAAAAAATACTTAAAACTACTAAAGGAGTTAACCGATAAAATTTGTTTTACGTAATATTATCGCATTTTTCTTTATAATATCAATTATCAATCTGGTGAAAATATGTGTACGTTTTGATTGCTGAATAATTTCAAGTGAAAATATTTATTTACTCGAAAAATGTTACATACGTGTTTTTGATACTAGTTTTCATCTTTCGAAATTTTATAAAAATGGAATAATATAAAAAATGTTTATGTGTCTGATATATTTCATATGACAACTATTTAATTGTGTATTAAAGAAAATTTTCTTAAGAGTTAAGATGGGTCGTGATTTTTTTGAAAACTGAAACGTACACAGTTCCTGATATAATGCCAACGGGTTTGTAGGACAACCGGATCCAAAGTGGCCTCAGAAATTAAGGCACTGTCTCGGAAACCATGACGTCGCGGGTTCATTCCCGGTGTTGTTACTCGGGATCTTCCAGTTGTCATTATCTGCCTCGGGAACTTCGGTCGCATCCTTGTCCGAGACTCGGGTACTCACACTCATGACTTACGGGAAAGTCATTGTATTGGGTGCTCCTAACTGGATGTGGCGTAAGAGTACCCTGTAGTGAGTGTTAGTATGCTGTACTTGTCTAGGGGTCAATGACGGGATATTACTTCCAGATTCATGGCCGCATATTCCAGCTCCATCTTCTACCAATCTCTGCGGAGCCATACCACGGTCTTTCTTCCAATTGTGATTGGAACCCGACTTTCCAATTGCGTCTGAATGGTGACAATAGTGGCATGCATCCGCGACTGGGGAGATCTGCTGCTTCCTGCGATGGTGTTTTTTCTGGACATGGTCGCTACTCGCTTGTGAGCAGGAACTGAGAATGAGATCTGCTGCTTCCTGTGCCGGTGTTCGTTATAGACATGGCCACTTCTGAGCAGGAGCTGAGGCCGGACTGAGGCTTCTCTTTACCAGATTACTTAGAGGAGAACTTGGTGGAGTATGTAGCAATACACTTTGGTTTTAAGCTTACTATGGTTTTAAGCTTACATATGTGGACAAAAGGTTTGTTTTCTATACCATTCTACTGATAGCGATTCAGAAGATACTCCAAGAAAGTCGGTCAAGCTCACCTTCCGCGTTCCCAATTGTTATCCTTTAAGGGCAACACCAGGCAGTTGTTGGAGTGTAGAAGAAGAGCTAACTTTACGGTAACCGTGGAAACCTCTTGAAGAGATACTATGGTATTCAACTTGCAGATGCGGACAAAAGGTTTGTTCCATCCATACCATTCTCCTAATAGCGAATCAGAGGACACTCCAAGAAAGTCGGTCAATATCACCTTCCTCGTTTCCAACTGGGGTCCTTTAAGGGGAATGCCAACACCAGGCTGTCTCGTATTGTTTCGGGTTAAAGAACCCAAGGTCCAAGGGTTTTGTACGATGGCCTTATCTTCAGTCATCCTTCTAATAGAGAGATCTTTAAGAGTTAACCAGATCAACGATGGTTGATGAGGATTATACATCTCCAGTGAAGGCGTTGGTAGGTAACACTCTCGCGATCACCTTTGAGGATTCTCCATTCTTCTTCTGATCTGAAAGCTTACAGGTCCAGTCTGAAAGCTGGGATAGTGGTAAAGTCCACTTCGGTACTGTGACACTCGTTTGTAGACCTGGGGGTTGATGGCTTAATATATTGACTTCTCTTCCGATGTAAATTCGTTTACAGTGTTTTCTAAAGTCAGTTCAGTTATACGACGGAGCTCATTGCTTTTCAAACTCAAGACTTTTTTTTATACGCCCACATTTTTATGTGGACGTATATTGTCGTCGCCCCCGTCCGTCCGTCCGTCCACATTTTTTTTGTGAACAGTCTACAGGTCACAATTTTTATCCGATTTCAATTAAACTTAAAATATAGGTTTATCACCATAAGATCTCGGTTCCTTTCGATATTGGCATGTATCGGACTGTAACTTCATGGGTTATGGCCCCTGATTGTACGAAAAATCACGTTTTTTAGCTTGTGAACAGCGTAGAGGTCACAATTTTGAACCGATTTGGATGAAACTTGACATGTATGTTTATAACCCAAAGATCTTGGTTCCTTTCGATATTTGCGCCCATCGGATCATAACTTCCTGAATTATGGCCCCTGATTGTCCGAAAAATCGCCCTTTTTAACTTGTGGTCCCTATGGAGGTCACAATTGTTATCCGATTTAAAAAATCGTTTGATTATATCACCGTTGCATGGTTATGAAGGTCGAGTTCGAATTTCGTGAAAATCGGACCAAAATTGACGGACAAAATGGCCGCCGTTTGTACGCGAATAGTGTGAAAATATGTTATATCAAGGTTGTGGACCTTATAGAGGTCACAATTTTGAACCGATTTTGATGAAACTTGACATGTATGTTTATAACCCAAAGATCTTGGTTCCTATCGATATTTGCGCCCATCGGATTGTAACTTTCTGAATTATGGCCCCTGATTGTCTGAAAAATTGCCCTTTTTAGCTTGTGGTCCCTCTGGAGTTCAAAATTGTTATCGGATTTAAAAAAACGTTTGATTATATCACCGTTTCATGGTTATGAAGGTTGAGTTCGAATTTCGTGAAAATCGGACCAAAATTGACGGACAAAATGGCCGCCGTTTGTAAGCGAATAGTGTGAAAATATGTTATATCAAGGTTGTGGACCTTATAGAGGTCACAGTTTTGAACCAATTTTGATGAAACTTGCCATGTATGTTTATAACCCAAAGATCTTGGTTCCTTTCGATATTTGCGCCCATCGGATCGTAACTTCCTGAATTGTGGCCCCTGATTGTCCGAAAAATTGCCCTTTTTAGCTTGTGGTCCCTCTGGAGGTCAAAATTGTTATCGGATTTAAAAAAACGTTTGATTATATCACCGTTCCATGGTTATGAAGGTTGAGTTCGAATTTCATGAAAATCGGACCAAAATTGACGGACAAAATGGCCGCCGTTTGTATGGAATAGTGTGAAAACATGTTATATCAAGGTTGTGGAGCCTATAGAGGACACAATTTTGAACCGATTTTGATGAAACTTGACATATGTATGTTTATAACCCAAAGATCTTGGTTTCTTTCGATATTTGTGCCCATCGGGTCATTACTTCCTGAATTATGTCCCCTGATTGTACGAAAAATCACCCTTTTTAGCTTGTGGTCCCTCTGGAGGTCACAATTATTATCTGATTTAAAATAAAAAAAAAGTGTGATTATAAAACCAAACAAATTCTAATGATTTTCTGATAATTCCTTAATATGCGACAACTCTTGTTGACTGCCCGGACGATTTGGCTGCTGTGTGGGCGTATGTTTCGTTGCCTGGCAACCTATTTTTACCTTTTTCAAGGAGGCGGACTACCAGCAATATCATTTCTCTCGCTAAAAAAAATTCTAAAATGGATAATTAAATAGCATAAGATGACCGGATTACTTCTTTTGTCTAACATCTGTTTCACTTCTAACATTTTAAGAAATATTGAATATTACTGGTTCGCTGATCTTTTTCCCTATCATGTGCAATTAATCAGAGTAGGCCTAATTAAATATGAACATATACTGACCTGGGTTACAAAAGTATGCACGCATTGCTCATAAACAAAAATATGGACATTAGTAGTAATACGTTCGATCTCAGTATCTTAATTTTCTTCAACTTGTTCATCAGTGACATTATCGTCACTGAAATTAATGTATAACTTGCAAAAGCAAAGGTGGTAAAACATTGATTGGATTTGCTAAGTAACCGATTATACCCCACGGAAAAATACGAGTTATAAAACAGTCTGCAAGATATGATCCATGGAAATATGACAATTATACATCTGACATTTGCCTTATTTATTAGTAACTGATACAACTAATAACCGTAAAAATTAAGTCAAGATTAAATTACCTAAAATAGAATGCTTTTCAATATTTCAAGACAACAGAAGGTAGATCATAATTCATTTGATTGTCAATGATTTAGATAATTTCAAAGTATATAAAATTAAATGGGATATACCAAACAACAATGCAATGTTTAAAACTCAGAATACAGATTATTTAGATGGTCCTGTGCTGCTTTCCGATCAGGAATATAGCTATGGTGGGAATCACCAGGCGTCGGAGATATATGCTAAGAAAAAAATAACCGAAAACATTTATTAATTTATATAGTTAGGGAGCCTATTATATCTACAGCCATTTAACAAAGCGTAATCTTTTAAATACGTTTAACATGATTAATACTAATTTTAACATACCCATAGAACCAAAAGAGTTAAAAAGTCTAAAGGGTTTCCATGCCAAACATGATTTGATTACCTTCCATGTTTTCCCCGACACAAACAAGATCGACTCCTACATTGGATAAGTCGGTACTAACTCAATTAGAATGCGGGTTATTGTGTCCCATAGTTTTGACCAATCAAATTTCTTATCGTTCTATTTGCCTGGGCAGAAAAAGCTCATTATCGAACTTAGTCAAGGTATTATTGTAAGTTTCATCAGTCTCACTTAATTAGAACTATACACTTATGTCCCAAAGCATCAACCAATCACACTGCTTACCCGACGCTGAAAATGTTCATCTTCGCACCCCACGAACTAATAAACACCTACACCAACTTACAACATTCTAGCCCAATTAGAATTATTGTGTAGTTATTACTCTGACGTTTGGTAGTTCCAGTAGATTTATCTCCCCTATATATCTGTCAATCAAGTCTGTCTTTCACAGCAAAATATTAACCACTTTCTGAGGATTCATCCATATTGTTTTCTTATTGAAGGCTTCTATAAAGCTATTATAATCATGACTGCTTCATGACAAACTCAACTCTCTCCAAGCAGTTGCTAGATACAATAAATTCTGTTCCACAATGATATTCAGTAGATTTCTCTTGGCAGGCAAATCATTGGCCCGCTACAAACATTTTAAGTATTCGAGAAAACCGATGCTGGTTAACCAGATCTGCGCAATTATCCCGTGCAGCTATCGTTAAGAATTTGGCGTATGCGCGTGGACAGGAGACAAAATGGAGTAAAGCAGTAATGATTTCTCCATGCCAACTAAATGAAGAGGCATCTATGGATCAAAATGAATTATGGCCCCCTGATTGTACGAAAAATCGCCTTTGTTTTAGCTTGTGGTCCCTTTGAAGGTCACAATTATTAACGGATTAGAAAAAAGGACGTTTGATTATATCACCGTATTGAAGGTTGCGTTCGAATTTCGTGAAAATCGGACCAAAACTGCCAAACAAAATGGCCGCCGCTTGCACGTGAATACTATAAAAAAAAATACTGTATATCGGTTATATACTCTGTAGATGCCACAATTTTAATCAGATTTTAATGAAACTTAATACGCATGTTTATAACCCCAAAAAACATGTGAAACGAGGTTTCTTTCGACTATTTTCAGTCAAATTCACAGAATGGAAGACGTTTTCCAAATAAATTGATGCCAAATTTTAAATATGAATTGAGTTTAATCATGTCACAGACAGAAATCTAGAACGTTAAAACCCATTGCATTTCAATTATTAATTAACTTCGTAATGATGAAGCCGCATATTTTTATTTAATAAGCACGTCTTCACCGATTTCCGTGTTGGCAGCGAGTTTGGTCACGTCATGGACCAAGTGTCTATCCCTGCACATCCTAAGGCCTAAATATAGACCGACAATTTACATGTGATATTGACAACAAAGTAATTTGATGTTCTGCAATAGATTGAAATCAATAAAATGAATCGAAATATCGGAAAATTTCTGTGATTAAATTTACATCATAATATAAATCAGTTTCTAGTTTGGGCCATACACCACATGTACAACTTTGTATTAAAACACGTAGGACTACAAATAAAGGGATATAACTCCTTTAAACGTAAAATTTCGAGACCCATTTCGTGTTAACTCTCTGTTTGCGGAATTTTCAATAAGTGCGTACCAAAACAAAGTGACGAGGTCTACATATCTTCAACAATATACACCCTAGGTTTAACCCCATTTTCCCCACATTTGATTGTTTTGATAAAGGAATAGGAGGTAACGAGACTGTGTGCGTAGGACTATAGACTGTTCTAATTAATTAATTATCATTATTGGTATAAACTTCTTACTCTATTTATTGTCACTGGTGACACTTTCCACTATCAGTAGATTGGGCAAATCGGTGAACCATGTTTACTAATAAACTGTTTTGATGTAATAACTAGTTTGAAATAAAAGCGAATATACTACTGATATTGAATCACAGCCAATGAGTTGAAATAGCTCCTGAATTACAAATGGTAATTCCAAAATGGCGAACGCTCTGCTTAACTTTAGATACTTTGCCAATACTAAAAGTGGTCCGAATACAGTGATAGATTGTTTTATATTCAGAGGAAAGTCCAGACGTTATATTTTTAAAATTCTGGAAATGTTATAATATGAAAATCCATATGTATTTTATACGCCCACATTTTCATGTGGACGTATTTTGCCGTCGCCCCTATCCGTCCGTCCACAATTGGTTTGTGGACTCTCTACAGGTCACAATTCTTATCCGATTTTGACGAAACTTGCAATATAGGTTTATCCCCATAAGATCTCTGCTGCGTCCGATATTGGCATGTATCGGATCGAAACTTCATGGATTATGGCCCCTGATTGTACGAAATATCATGTTTTTAGCTTGTGGATCCTATAGAGGTCACAATTTTGAACCGATTGTGATGAAATTTGACATGCATGTTTATAACCCCAAAATCTTTGTTCCTTTCGATATTTGCTCCCATCGGATCGTAACTTCCGAAATTATGGCCTCTGATTGTGGTCCCTCTGGAGGTCAAAATTATTATCCGATTTAAAAAAAACCCGTTTGATTACATCACCGTTACATGGTAATGAAGGTCGAGTTCGAATTTCGCGAAAATCGGACCAAAATTGACGGACAAAATGGCCGCCGTGTGAAAATATGTTATATCAAGGTTGTGGACCCTATAAAGGTCACAATTTTGAACCGATTTTGATGAAATTTGACATGCATGTTTATAACCCAAAGATCTTGGTTCCTTTCGATATTTACGCCCATTGATTCGTAACTTTCTGAATTATGGGCCCTGATTGTGGTCCCACTGGAGGTCAAAATTATTATCCGATTTAAAAAACCGTGATTATATCACCGTTACATGGTAATGAAGATTGAGATCAAATTTCGTGAAAATCAGACCAAAATTGACGGACAAAACGGCCGCCGTTTGTACGCAAATAGGGTGAAAATATGTTTTATCAAGGTTGTGGACCCTATAGAGGTCACAATTTTAATTCGATTTTGATTATAATTGACATGTTTGTTTATAACCCAAAGATCTTGGTTCCTTTCGATATTCGCGCATATCGGATCGTAACTTCCTGAATTATGGCCCCTGATTGTACGAAAAATCATGGGTTTTTTTTTTAACCTTGTGGACCCTATGGAGGTCACAATTTTATTCCGAATTTAAAAAAAGTTTGACTATATCACCGTTATACATTAATGATGATTGAGTGTCAATTTCTTGAAAATTGATAATTGAACAGCTAAATCCATAATATTAAATGTTTCGTATACTTAACGTTAGCATTGGGTAGAATAAAACCAAACAAATTCTAATGATTTTCTGATAATTACTTAATATGCGACAACTCTTGTTGACTGCCGGACGATTTAGCTGCTGTGTGGACGTATGTTTCGTTGCCTGGCAACCGAATTTTTTCCATGTAATCTTTTTGACCAATATCATTGTTGTTACAGACTATACTTTTAACTCCCTTAGTTGACCCAGGCTCTAAACAAGAGATTTGAGGTGTCCCCATACCCTAGCCCACAGCGTGGTGTACAGCGGTCATTTTTAGTCCGGTTGATCAAGAAAAGTTTGACGTTAATACTTTATTTTTGTTTTTGACCTGGCATTTTCTGTGGTAGGGGACCACTCTTGTCTACTGCATCAAAAAGGACGCAAGACTCCTTTTGTCATACTTTTTAAAAATGTTCGTTTAACAATTAAAGGGACAATAACTTTCTTGCTGGCTTGGTAGCTCCAGAAAATAAATAATACCCTTATTCTAAGTACTAGATGTTTAAGTGTCTTACCTGTTGTGTAAATTATCCATTACAACCTATTTTACTTGTCCAGAGAGTTCGAAAATATTTTAAAATCCAAGTCACAATTGAAAAGGTTTACGTTAGACTTTCCAAATCAATTGGTTGAATTTTTCCAATTTTTTAAAATAGGTGTGTTAAGATGAAATTTATATCATCATTTAATTGGAATATTCTAAAATAATACGATTTGTTGACCAGAATGAAGATTGGGACATATTATTTAGTTACAACAAGAGTGTTATTGGGGCTTTAAGCTTTGATTTCAGGCAGTAATATCTTATATTACGTGTTACTATTAAATGTTATTCAGTTTCTTGAATGAAATGCTAAGGAGGATATTGGCTTCAAATCTTCCTAATGAACCGTTAGAAATCGATATATCTAAATGAATTGAGTTAATTAAGAGGTATAGTTAGCCAATGACTTACGTACCGATTACTTTATGGTTGATGAGTACTAACCTTTGCTGCACGCATCTATATAATGATAATATCGATAAAAGAAACGATAATTTTTATCACTTATACATTTAATGGATTATTAATTTCAAAATTATTTCTAGAACATTATTTTGAAAAACTGTCCAAATACAGAAGACGAGTCTTCCTTATTTACCCTTTACGTTGCGGAACACATTTTGGAAACACTGTATTCTTAAATTGAAATGCCTTGAACACATACAGTGCGTTTTTGGTAAGGCACAGACAGGTGTTCAATCGAGTGAAACTGATAATGAACACCAAAACGTATTCAACTCGAATTTATATTAGAACAACGGGCTAAAACAACCCGAAAACTTGCGAACACGCAATTCTAACCGTAAAAGCAAGTATGTTACGGCCAAGAACAGGAATACATTACTTCCATTAAATTTAATGTAAAGTTATAAGTAATATTATTTCAATAGTAATCATTTTATTCACTTATATTTTCACAGAAATTAAATTTATTTTTCCGATTTCAGTTCATTTAAAAAGAATTGATATCTTCAGAGTGTCGCTGAAGTGTACAGGTGGGTATTCGTGCACGGTGTGTTGGAGTGGAGTATTCCCCGTAGTATTTAGTAATGTTTGAATAATGCAGTCCCCCCTCCCTCCCACGCCATTCTCAACACTGCAGGAAATAATACATCAGTCCCCACACGAACTGGTGAACCAAAAGTTGTTTTCTACTTCTATCATTATAATTTTTAGTAATCCATGACTGACTGTTTTCAGAACTTTCTTATTCCTATAGAACTTAAATAGTCCAGTCAGACGAATTGCAACAGACGGTTCCACCAATTCAGAACGGCAGCGAAATATACGTTTATCGGGATTTTCCGGTGTGTTTCCTACTAATCAAATTGCTTATCCCTGCTCACCCTAAGCAGGAAATGCTCATCTTCCCCTCATTAATTAACAACTACATCAAGGTTAACCATACAAGCCCAAAAGAGCGGTATAGTGTCCCAAAAAGTGGCACGGACAGGCGCATTATATAGCAGTGCAGTCCTGAATTGCCCCATATCTTGTTAAAGTCCCAGTTTTCTATCACATCTTCCAAATAGTGTTCCTTAACAATGGATTGAGAAATCCCATACTCCTCGCATTGTTCCGTTTGATTAGAGGTAATCCCACTACTGTAATGAGTGGCTATTGTTGTTTTAAATTTTGATTGGTGAGTAGTCCGACTAACAGCCAATGACTAGCTGCTTTACATTTAAAACGAGTGCCAATATTGGACCAAATCTGTTTACATAACGTTACGTCATGGCTCACGATTTTATTATGCCCAATTAACCCGTGCATAGCAAAATACTGCAGTAAAACTAATTGCGTGACAAACGAGGCTATCAAGTCGAATGAAATGTAAACAATGCTGTTTAGAAACGAGCATACTTTCACCGAATTTAATACTTAAATCACTGTCCAAAGTTTTAGGGAAGACCCAGATTAAACGTAGGACTTTCATGTTGATTGAACGGGAAGAATAGAAACACTCCCTCAAAAGTTCAAGAATCAGAAGTCAATCCAGCAATGTGCAGAGAAGGATTTCTCTGGCCATTGCTTCAGGAATATGGAGAAATCCCTCTTTAATCATTTTTGTACTGAGACCGAAATCTTGCGTTTTTGATGTAGCGTGTCTATTTTTGTTCACCCAATCAAGTATGTCCCGAGTACAGTAGCATCTGTATTCAGCAGTCACTTATGACTGACCGCTTAATGGGAGTGACCTAATAAAAAATGTCTTGGGTACTACATCTCCTTTCAGCAGTCACTAATGACCAACCGCTTACCGGGGTGACCTCTTAATAAAGTCACAGTGTTTGTTATTATGCTTATATCAAGTACAATGTACGTTTGATGAGGAATACATTGTGCCGTCGTTCGCTATTGGAACGAAAATTATTTGACTCATTTTTCTGATATGAATTCTATAAATATTTCTGTACCAACATTAACTACGGCCCACATATCGTTGGTTGTCAACTATGTGCGGTGGCTGATTCCCCTAAAACGGCGAACGCCAATTATAAACGGGTAATGCTACTTGATGATCGGGATTCCTTTATTTCCATTAATCCACTGTAAAATTAAAACTACCAGAAAATTCACAACGAAATGAAAAAATGTCATGTGTTGATAATTTAAATGTCACTTAAAGACACACATATATATATATCCAAAATTATTAGTACAACCGCAAAGCTGTACTACTTTGTTTCACGGTAAACGACGAAGAGATAAAAGGTATGCCGACACAAACTGATTTCAACACATGTTTAATAACATATTAACATTTTTAAAGTACTTTCCGTCCGTCTTGGGACTATTCATAAATAATGTTATTGTATAAAGATGGACAGTATAGTATATTTATACATATTTACATAGTAACACTGTCTATTGTTACACATTTTATCTAACTAATACAAAACATGTACACACGTATGTTAATCTGTAGTATATGGGTTCAATTTTGGAACAATTAGTGGACGATAATCACGGGATTGATTTTAAAAATTATATATATATATATATGTGTCTTCTACTCATTTAATTCAATAAATATTCGTCTAAATTGTTGCCTGCATTTTTGGCGTTCGCCATTTTTACAGAATTACAGATATCGTATTATCCTACAGAAATTCAAAGTGTGCGGATTATACAATGTTTACATTTCAAGATATTTTGATAACATCGTTTGTCACACAATCATACTTTAACCAACTTCAATGTAATACTTCACAAGATTCCCTGTTGGACATGGCGTGAAGGTGCTGGGTGAACAGTACATGCGGGAGGTCGGATTTCCCCCTAAACGTGAAGAGTTAAAGCTGCCTAGTGAATCCAGCTGGAGGACTTGGTCCAGTAAACCATTGCAAAGACCGATTACACGTGGGAAAAATTAGTATTGATATGCGTTAATTTTACAGTGGTATGGTATGAACTTTCTGTTGTGGCGAACTGATGGGTCTGCATTACATTGGATCTGTTCTATCCTAACTTTCTGGACTTGATTCACAGACACAGCAATCAAAGAATTTTGGATATGTTCATATGATCCCACGGAACCAGGACACCTTCTGTTGCAATTTGTTCGAGGTTGTCCTAAATTTACCGTAGATTGACTAAAACGCATACGGAAAAATACCCAATCTATATACCGAAATATAATAATCGGTGATCATGATCGGACATACTTCGAATATCAAAAGACATGGGTTTCATTTCTAGCACCCCGACGAAATAAGCGTCGAATAGGACCCCGCCTTTGGAAATCGATCAGTAAAAGGAGACAATAGAAATACGCATTTTACAGCCAGATATTCTGTAGCTATGGTCATTATACCGTGCAAGAAAACCACAGTAACATTTATAATTTCAACAAAGAAAGGCACTCGTTTTAAGGTATTTCCCATCATCAACACACTCAAAGTAATTACTACTCCAAATCCATTTTATATCCACCTTAATGAATGCTTGTCAAATACCATTATCCTTTTGTACTACCAAAATGTTGGTTTTTAGTATTGTTAAACTTAGTTGACCTACTGACTTTTATATACATTTTGATATATATTTGTCAATCGAATATATCGTGTCATATTGGTACTGCAAAAACAGTAGATGAATTCTAAGATGAACTTTAAATTCAGTTGCATTGGAACTCTTTGTGTTGTAAATGTTGACCAGCTGATGCTTATTCCGACATATTTATGGCTTTGATTCGGCACTTATTTTGCCATAAATGAAATGTTGACCCTTTTGGTATCGTAAGCGGAAGTATGCATTCCGGCGATCTACATGGTCTTAAGAGAATTGAAGCTCATTGTATGATAAATTTTCACCAGCTGATGGTTTTACCTACTTCTTGATAGCTTTGATTCGGGACTCGTTTTACCATAAATGCAAAGTTGACGCGTATAGTCTCAGGAAATACACAGCTGTGTTCATATACAACCAAGAAATGCTTGCCTTTAGTGTGCTTAAACTGCCTCTGTTTTCATTTTAGAATTTGAGGGGATATCGAATCTCGTCTCCCTCGCGATGAGCGGAATGATTCAGAAATCAAGCCGCACACCTATTTCCTGAAATCATAAACATAATAATATTGTCATTGTGGCCGAAATTTAATATGTGATCCATATACTAAATGGTGAATTTAGAATTTGTGCTCTGAATTTTGTATCTCAAATGGAAAAGAACTTTATCGTGAAATATTATTTAGATACAGAAGTTAATCGGTTTCTTTAAAAATAACTGGGTCTACGTCTATTTACAAATGTTATGCAACTGCATCTATAAATTTAATATTATTTTGGAATTAAAACTTACACATCATCTTCCGGCTGCTAGTGATAGCGTGTCCATGTTTTGTTGATCCCCTTGACCCTTTTTGGACAAATTTTTAATGTTAGTTGGTAGGGAATCTGCTATAATAAGAATGATTTTATCATGATTTTATCAATGGCAAACACTTTTTTAAAGGAGGGGTATTTTCTTTGGTCCACTTGTGGTGGTATAGTTAGCGTAGCGATTCGAACCCCTGAACCTTAATGTTGCAACGCACCCTTTCCCCACAGGCTATGGAAATACAATAAAAAGGCTTGATTTATAATCAACGTACATAATATTAAGAAAGACATTATTTGCATTTTTTTTGGGGGGGGGGGGGTGAAATTCGGCCTGTCAGGTACTAACGATCTCCTTAAGTGTAAATCACATACATTGTTAAAATAATCAAATATTTGTATCAATACGTTTCCCATTGTATACATTGATTTTCTGCAAATCTGTGAGCCTTTAAGCAACAGGAAAGTTTCTTCAAACGTACATCTCCAGAGACGGGTGTTTGTACTATCCGTGGAAATAGTACGCACAGAATCAAAATTACCCAACCTATTTGAAAAACAACGTTAAAAAGTGTCTTGCAAGGTTTTTGGAACAGGGGACATAATTCTGGTAAGAAGAGGCTCAGAACGCTGAGTATCGATAGGGTTCGTCCTCTCGTGACCAAATTTGGAAAGAATCTGCCAAACATTTTGATCTCTATCGCGTTGACAGACAGGGTGAAGACATAATACACCCATACATGTGGCTCGTCAAATGATGTGGCCTGCAACGCCTTCACAAGGTTTTGAGGGACAGTGGATCGACTTAATACGGTCTTAATAAAATATAGGCGTTAAAAGCGCGAATTTCATATTTTTAAGTTATATTTTTAAAAGGGTTTTAAAACAAAGCCTTAAAATAGATGACTGGAAACAGTCCTACTTTGTTAAAGAATGATCCTATAATTCAATATTACCAGTTCGAGAAATCGGCAAAAATGTCATTTTCAACATCAAATTCGTACGCTTGAAGATAGCTATTGCATTGGGGGGGGGGGTAGAAAAACAAGGGGGTAATTGTGTTATTATTTGAGGTGTGAATGAAATTGAATTGTGGGAAATAATGCCTATAATCGTATAGTAATGAGTTGACAACCTATTGAGCAAAGACATAAAAATAATCATGTTTTGACATCGTTAGAAAATATGAAATTCTCGCTTTAAAACAGTTAGCTCCGTGAAGGGGATAATATTTCGATTAATTTCAGTAATATAACGTCTGCTGACTGAATTCCCTGAATTAAGGCATTTCGAAGTGTAATTCATTTTATATAATAGCATATCCTAATTAACCCTAGCTTCATCTAATTACTGGAAATCCAAGTAATGAATTAAGTAAGATTCTGCTTGAACGCCCATTTCAGGCCATAATGAGGAGGTCTATACTACTCATGGAGAAATGAATATTAATACGCCACAGTCTCAGCGAGGGGCTAGATTTTGCGTACAATCCAACTCACCGACCACCAAAGCTTTCGAAAGCCTTACTGCTTCGGTAGGTTTTGACCGTTTGCATATAAATACTGTACGTATTAAATCATTAGAAGTCAAGACAAAGATTTGAAGTCCACAATATCTAATAGTAGGTGGACTGATGACAAAGTATCAAATTAACAATACCAAATAATGAAGTAATATCCCGGAATGTATCGCAATGGAATATATTTTACGAGCTGGCCAATTAAACGACAAGACTGGTGTGCAAGGGGGTGGGTCTTTCTACGAATTCCAATAGACATCATGTATATGCAGTCCCGCCCTCAACGAGGGTGATGTCGTCGGTGAATAAATGTTTTCAGAGACCTTTATTTAACCATCTAATGTGCGAAGTTATCTGACGAATACAACGTCTAATTGACCATTCAGGTCCTTTGTTTCTCGCAAGCAATATAAAGAGAAACCTTATTCAGACCGCTGACGTGATTACAAGTGGATGCTGATGATAAAGAGTATGACGACAAGCTCAACCTCGCTTGCATCGCGTTCATACCATTGTATGATCAGGCAACTTAGGCGTCGTCTTCTCGCAAGATTCTCCAATGCCTCTCGATACCCCGTCCTGTTAGTGTTGCGCATGTCTCCCCACAGGCTCCAAGGTGAACGCGCAATACGAGTATTGTGAGTTCGATCCCCGCCTACCATGACGACCTACTCAATGAATTAAGAAAGACATTGTAGGTTGTACAAATAGTTAACAACCTTTCGCATCGGTACGAAAACGAATACATTATCAATTCGTGTGTACTTTTGACGCTAACCCGTACACAAGTGTTCGCCAAGTGAGGAACGGTACACGTTTGTGGCTGGATTCACGTACGTAAACAAAAATGTTTCTTGTCTCATATATTGAAGTTTTCTACAATTTTTCGAGGCCTTTTGTATATTCTGTTTGGTCAAAAAGCACAAAATACATATTTGCGGCGCCATTTTGGTCGCCATATTGGATTGCTGTGGGCCAGTGTCATATTGAGACTCGTATATAAACCTGTCAAAGGCATTCTTAACAAACTTGTTAAAGGTGAAATGACAGAAAAATTGATATTTTGGCTCATTAAGGGGTAACCATATTCAGGGGGTATGTACATGATGGGGGTTAGGGTGTTGAAATCTTTTTTTATATTATTAATGTTTATACCTCTCCACATGTTTTTAACATCGTACCAAAGAAATCGACTATTATCCACCCCTAAAAAGTACTACATATTTTCCATCCAGGTTTTGATCTTGTCAGTGGCACTAGACGGGGGGCCGCGAATAGGAAAGGTGCTAGTCGATTCGGATGAGATGAAAATCTAGGTCCGTGTGTATACTCATTATCGTGGATGTGAAAGATATTTCGATGAAATGAGACGAAAACGTTGCTGTCTGAGCAAATTTTCCTCATAGCATACTGGATGGCTAATGGCAAAGCTTTAATTTCGACAAAATCGTTAACAGATTTTCAAAAAATTTAAAACATACTATTTGTTCCAAGACTTAAAATAACAATGGAACATCATTATCTAAATAATACCTCTTAAATTTCCATTCCAGATGGCGAGTTGGAAGAAAATGATTTTGGAACCCCTCGCCGCAAAAAACAAAAGAAAGGTGGCATACTGAACTATCTGAGGGAAAAGTATGAGGCTGAAGTCAAACTTCGTCAAGAAGAATTACAGCTTCAGCAGGAAAGATTGGCACTGGAAGGGAGAGAAAGAGAAAATATAATGCAGCGATGCAAGGACATTTAAATCAGATTGTTTTCAAAGGCATTTAATTGGAAAGACACAAGTCTATTAAAGATACATTATGGGGAATTAGATAACGAGTTGGCAGTTCGCACTACAATAGTTAATATGTAAAGGCAATTTACTGAAAATTTGAGTCAAATTGATCCACTATTATTGAGTGACTCATTACTAAGTGACGTGTCGTTTTTATGGAAAATCTGCACATGACTTAACAAATATCATGATAGATAATAAACCACCGTACAAAAAAATTAGAAAAGCTTTGAGACTATTTAACCGTTTATTCACAGGATACAATTCTATGTAGTAGAAGAACTGATAAAGGTCTAGTCCAAACATTGCATAGCAAAAAACAGTAATTATGTTCCACAGAACTGCGTTGCGTGATTAAAATGTAAAACAGTTTTAAAGCCTTTATAATTGTATATATTTCAGAATAATATACTGGGCGTCACAGAAAACGCATCACTTAGTTTTTCGTATAACAAGATGATCCTGTAAACATATCTTATTTATTTCATTTTGTTATACGAAAAACTAAGTGGTTCGTTTTCTACGGCGCTTAGTATATGATAGGTTACCACCCAAAAATATCCGAAGGTTTGAAGTTAATTTCAACTATTATGTTGAAGTTTTATTTGGTCGATTTTATAACATCAGGTAATACCTTAGCTGATTGACAAGATTAGATTTAAAATAAAAAAAGGGTTGACTGACATTTTATAGGGTTTTATTTTCTATCGTGATACATGTCAAGCCATGTATTAATAAACTTAATTTTAATCTCCATAATATTGTTTTTTGGTATTTACTGAAACTAAACTAAGTTAAATATTCCTCCAGGGTTGGGGGTATAACTGAAAAATAATCACTTGTTTGTGATTGATAAAGACAGTTGTGACAGTTTGTAAGTAATGCACCAACCAAATAGTATATGGCTGCAGGAGGAGTACCTTCAGATTTTTTTTTTAAATCCAGATAGGAAAATAAAGTTAAAATCTTCCCGAACTGCCACTCCACACACTCCCACACAGAAGACATTTTCTTGTTAAATAATGCTGATAGCGAATACACCAGAAATTCATCGAAGTCGAAAAGGGTGAGCTTTTCTAGAGACATGGGCGCCGCCATTATGAAATTAACGCCATCTAGCTATTTTCGTACGTCGGATAGCGAAACCGCATAATATTAGAAGACACGAAAACGAACATATATTCGTCTTCGTACCGATGCGAAATGTCCCTATTAATTCTATTATTCCATGTCTGTTCTGTGGTAGAGGAAATTGGGACAATGGTTGTATTCATTTTATCCGTGAAAGCTTTCCTTGCGACCCGCAAACGATCGTAGTTTACTGGGATAGGCCTGGGAGATGCGTTGATGTCGCGACCGAACATGATACTATAATGGTATGATAATCTGCCAATGGCTAATATATTTAATGTTTCTTAAATTAACCACTTTAAAGTCAACTGGCTAGTAAGTCGTTAACCTGTCATCACTTGTCAATCCGTCATTGGTAACGACGTTAATCCAATCTATTGTTTTTGTTGATTTATATTATTGTTTAATCTTTTATGCATTGTTCATATTCGACATGTCAGTTTTAATTACTACATTTATCAACTGTACTTTTATCCTATTGTCTGATTTGCCTTAAATATCACAAAAATTGTACATTGAAGGCAGTCACTAGTTAGGATCCCTTACTAAGTGCAGTATCTGGCCTGTCAGTACTGTATGACGATATCTGTATATTTATGTTCCGGTATATTAAAGAATTCAACAATCATTCGAAGTCTGTTATATCCGAAGAGAGAATTGACACCTCTAAAATATTTAGAGAGAGCATATTATAAAGGAGGTCAACACTGTAAAAAAAACAAACCATTTTTTATGTGGCCGAATTCCGTAGTACCCTTTTTTCTGTTATTCGATGGCTTTTTGGAGAAATTGTGTTGAAAGTGTGAACTAGTTCTTCAAATAATGGGTTTTAAGTATTTCTGTGGAATATTCAGTATTAAACAGGAAATTCGTAAAAAATAGGGATAAAATGTTTTATTCATTGGCCAACATCCATATGTCAGAGTTAAAATACCCGCAAATCTAGAGTATCGCCAACATACATCTAAAACCCTTAACCGCTCCAATTCCCGACCAGCTGTGATTTGTAATACCTTGCTATCGAATAGGGTGTTCATATATTAGCGGAAAGTAGTTAGATATAAATAAAGAATGTCAGCGACAAAACCTCGTTGGAAGAGGGCATTAAATAAAGCTATTTCACGCAAGCGTATAAAGTCAATGGTTAATTCAATGAAATTTCTATCATTTTCATGCGCAGGAAACAAAAATGACCTGGATTTTTTTTTCTGTATTTGAAAATGGAATTTATGTTAATTGACGGAATTTCTGTAAATAACAAGAAAAACGAATAAGTATAAAAATTTCGTAATTTTTGTTTCCGGATTTTGTTTCCGTTTTATCACAGATATTTTTGTTACAGTGTATGCGCTGCCCGAAACCCTATGGTATAAGCTTTTAAGTGAGTAAAACATCGGCTCATGAAAAAGATGGCAGCCCGATTAATGTCGACTTTCTGAAAATATGGTATTTCCGGTTTCAAAGTCATTTTAACCGCCCGTGAAGCCTCCTTTCATATTTTTGCTACTAATTGCTGTCAGTTACAGCTCCAATACTTGTTCAAATGGCATCCCAGCGAGATATAAACTAATGTTATTGACATATGGGGGAGGGCGGTGAATTAGATTTATTATATTGAATCTGTAAACAGAACGTGTTGCTAATCTGTGTCTAAAAGAATCTATCCTTGATCGTAACACCAGACTGCTGATTCCACTATTGACTCAGATTTGAACTGTTTGGATGCGACTGTTCGTTCACCCACCCACGAACAACGATCTGCGTTGACCACAGTGTTTTGCTATTTGCATGTTTTCTCCACAAAAAAAACCCTCCAACTAAGGCCCAGGGTGTTAGCTTTCACAAGTAATTTATGAACACTGAATTCAGGGTTATTTGGAGGTGTTGGCGGCCAGTTTGGACATAATATGCCGACATCATTTTTAATGATCTTAATGTGTTATTTGCCCCAGAGACACCAAGATCATCAAATTTGAGTTGATAGTTACATAGTTATGCCTATTTTAAGACCGTTCGGTGGCCATTTTTGACACAGCAGCTAAATCGTCCGAGCACTCAACAAGAGTTGTCGCATATTAGAATTTGTTTGGTTTTATAAAGTTCTGCCCCATGCTAACGTTTGACCTCCATAGGGACCGCAAGCTAATAAAGGCCATAATTCATTAAGTTATGATCCGATATGCGCTTATATCGAAAAGGAACCAAGATCTTTACTTTGGTAAACTTTTATTACACTAAACCCTGCCAGAATCAGTTGAGAAACCTTTTGTTGCAATTTTTTTTTTTTGGGGGGGGGGGGTAAGGGGGTATTTTCCATATATTGACCGGACTAATAATTACAATTCTTGGGTTTACAATTGTCACCGACAGGAGTTGCAATCTACTAAGTGGCCAGTGATAAGTAGCAAGTATTTTGGGAAAAAAAATGGTTTGACAGGGCGGGACAAATCGTTAGATTAAAATATGGTGATATACCAACCACCTTTGAATTACCTGCTTATTTAGAGGTAAGAAATATCCGCCGTGGTACTGATACAAACTTACAAAGAACCAAGCACATTTGTGTGTATTAAAAAGACCCCTTGGCGGTTGGCATTCGATATAATACGTAGAACTGCTGTCTAGGCAAAAGTTTCCCCATAAAATACTGTATTCCTGTCTTAATTAGCCCCATATCATTTCAATTATTTTTATAATCATTGTTTATGAACCAAGATCACTTAGAGTTATTTGTTAACTTGTGAAGAGAATGGGGATATTCTATTTCCGTGGATATAAATTATTGTCATGCACATTCTGAAGCCTTGTTGGTTGAGCGAGTAAGGCTTCAGAATGATTGCTAGTAATTTGGATGGAACAAATGGCATAGCACTTAAAAGGTCCCTCGATAGTATGGATTCTAATTCTAAGTAAACGTAGACCGTGGTGCCACTATCCTGGAAAACTTTACCTCCTAGCATGTTGTATGCCTGTCTTCATATCCCGGTTGGTGCAGAAAAGAAGGATATCAACCCCATTTAATTTTATATTTTTGTTTGGTTTACAAGTGGATGGAATAACAATCCAAATATTGTACAATTTAAGGCTGCCTTCCGAAGACTAATTTCCCATAGGAGCTAGTGCATGTGGTGAAACTGGTAACACTGTTGCCAGGGATGATACTGAATTCTTCCATGCAGCCACAACTTGATATGTTCGCCCAACAACAGAGAATGAAGAAGTAAACTTCGATATCAGTTTTTATTCCAGGAAGTCTTTCAATTCTCTAGTTGATAATATTGTTTATATAAGTGGTTATATTGTAAGAAAAATATCCTTGGATGAAAGTTCTGTGCCCACCCATTCAACAGTTTCTTGCGTTGTGGACAAAATGTACGTTTAAGAAAATTTGTGGGCTTTCTTATTTTTATATCAATAAATATAAGTAACTGTGCCTTTTGCTATTTAAAATTTATCGGATTTAGTCATTTTTGTGTTTCCATGAAAACAAATTTGATTTTGTTTCCGGGGAATATCTCATAAACCGTCCAAGATACTTTTCTGAAAAATTGCAGTGGTTGTGCCATTTGCTATTTAGGAATTTCGTGGATTAATATGCATTGTGTTTCCATACAAACAAATTTGACTTCGATAAGGTGTACAAATTTGTTTCCGTGGCATATCTCATAAACCATTCAAGTTATCGGGATAAATAATAGTTATATACCCGGTACTGCCAAATACATTATTGTTCTAGTGCATGTTTCAGAAACTGTCCAAGATACCTTTCTAACTAACACTTCTTCATTCATCAACCTATTAATTTCTGATGACTGTCCAGATTTCCTTTCCGGAGAATATTTCATTATCCGTTTAAGAAATCGGTTCGAAATTTTGTACAAACATCAACTTATTGTAGTATTTATTTTCTTATGATTAACGTACAGTAGGTGATTAGCGACCCTGCCATGTAGCGCTACTTTCATCCGAAAATGAATCTCTAGATTTCCCCCCTTTATTTGATTGGTCGAGGCTTTGTAACACAATAACTTTCATTCTTTTTAAAAGTTGAATTCCTTGATGGAGTTCGAAGAATACTATTTCTGCTTAGGGTGAGCAGAGATACAAAATTTGATTGGTTAATGCTTTGGGACACAATAACTTTAGTTGTCATTAGAGTCAGGACACTAGGTATATAGTTTTAACACATCAGTGAGCATTGACCGGAAACTTTAATAGAAATATTTTGTTACGGTTTGAGCATGTCGGGCAGATTCTATGCCTTATGAAAGAAACTAATGCGACTATACATATTCATGACTATGCTGTGAAGAAATGGCAACTGTCCTGTAAAGGTAATGTACCTAGAAAGGTTTCTGTAGATGCAGTCATCGATGTCTCGTCGTTAGCCCACTCGGTGCAGCAAAGTGGGCCATTAAACCCCATAGCATTTAATTTCATTGAGCTATTGCAGGGATTTTCCGGATGAAATTTATTCAGAATGTCTAAGACATGTCCCCGTGGAACCGTTAAACTTCACGAGCGTAAAGGAGATAAGACAGAGCATACCATTGGTAAATTATAGAATAAGACCATATGGGCAGTGCACACCAGTGTTTATCAGTGTATGAAGAGGTCTTATTAATTATTGATTACACATTAAGTTCACTTTAATTTCTAATCCAATTATTTCCGTGTGCGTTTATTCTACTGAAGGGCCAAGAGTCCATTGAAATGTTGGGTATTCTATTTTCTTGGTTTCATTTACAATGTCTGCTTTAGTTCGGTTGTCTGAATTGTTACTCGGTCCTGATTCGCGTGTCCTTCGGCAACTGAAAGCTTGCACTGAAGTTGGTCGAGTTGATGCTAAGTAGAGCGACATTCAACGTACAATTAACAATCATTCGACAGCGGAGAAAGAGAAACGTACACGACACAAACTTGGTAATTTGGGGGCTAACACATGGTTCAATTTTATTTGAATAATTCGCTTTAGCAGGTGTATCAAACCAGAGGACCTGGAGAAAACCCACAAAGACATTAAGAATTCTATACAACAAACGGGAAAATTCGAACACAACCGAAGAGTCATTCCTTTTAAGGCCCCCGGATCATTGTTCTTTTAGATTTGATTTCATTGCACATTGTATCCAATTAATTAGCATTCTTCGAAATGTCAAAAACCTTTTACGTCTTTGTTCAGGGAGATAAATTGCACACAATGTTTGAATTTAGATCCAGGCTGAAAATAAATCTCTGAAACTCAATAACAAACTATGTAAATTATAACGTACTAGTTACAGACACGGTATCTCAAGACTTGTTAGAAATTTATGATAACATAAAATCAAATGCCAGAAGAAGATAAATTTGTGAAAGTGGTAATTCCGGGACCCATTTAAACATGTAATTGAAGAAAATGAGCCAGATTTATTTATGCGTTTTATTACTCGCTGCGATCTAGTGAAATGGGGATATAAGTCCGTGCTTTCTGTCTTCAAAACAATGATTTATCGGCGGAATCCGGTGTCATCCTTTGATCTTTACCGATTTTCCGCAGGTACGTCGCGATTGGTCCGAGACGAAACGCGGTGGCCGAATATGGTCCGCACTTGTTCCGCAGTCATTCCGAAGTTCTACCTTGCCAAACGGATTAAAACCGCCAGTTACCGCAGTTATCCCGCGTATTTTCCGCCATTGCCGAGTGTAGCCCGCAAGTTGTCCGGATATCTTGCGTGACGATCCGGGCGCATTCCTAAGTGTTCCGGAGTTTCTCCGCCGCTTCGCCGTGATTTGTACTGTAGTTTACCCGTATGTGTTCCGAAAATACCGTGACTGTTCCGAAGGTATTCCGAGAGCGTGTGAAATGGACATTTTCCGTGGATATTTTTTCCCACTTATCCGCGTAAAAATGCCGAAGCTCTTCCGCAAAAGCCATTCCGCGGAACTCCGCGAGTACCTTAGCATTCCTCAGCTCAGTGAAATGGGGGTATTAATCAAGATATTGAATCAAAACACATTTTACCCCTAAATCGTTATGGAAAGGTAAGTCTTAAGTTTTGTAATCCGTACGTATACCAGGGAGCGCGCTCCCTAACCTGTCTCAAATTTAATGGGAGTTTCAATGTCCATCCACAATTTTATTGCAAGGATATCATACTTAACACTTTGAAACAGAATGCCTGAATTAAGATCATAAAATGTTGTGTACTTAAGTGCCTAATAAATTAGCACTAATTATTGGCCGTTATTAAAAATTAGAGTCCATGACTATAACAAAGCCTAAAGCTAGCTAACCAAGTCATGAAACCAAAAATATCACTTATCAAATTGACAAAGGTCAATTTATTTTTATACGCCCACATTTTCATGTGGACGTATTATGTCGTCGCCCCTGTCCGTCCGGACGTCCGTCCGTCCGTCCACAATTTGTTTGTGGACTCTCTACAGGTCACAATTCTTATCCGATTTTGACGAAACTTGAAATATAGGTTTATCCCCATAAGATCTCGGTTCCTTTCGATATTAGCATGTATCGGATAAGAACTTCATGGATTATGGCCCCTGATTGTACGAAATATCATGTTTTTAGCTTGTGGACCCTATAGAGGTCACAATTTTGAACCGATTGTGATGAAACTTGACATGCATGTTTATAACCCCAACATCTTGGTTCCTTTCGATATTTGCGCCCATCGGATCTTAACTTCCTGAATTATGGCCCCTGATTGTCCGAAAAATCGCCCTTTTTAGCTTGTAGTCCCTCTGGAGGTCAAAATTATTATCCGATTTAAAAAACCGTTTGATTATATCACCGTTACATGGTAATGAGGGTTGAGTTCAAATTTCGTGAAAATCGGACCAAAATTGACAAACAAAATGGCCGCCGTTTGTACGCGAATAGTGTGAAAATATGTTATATCAAGGTTGTGGACCCTATCGAGGTCACAATTTTGAACCAATTTTGATGAAACTTGACATGTATGTTTATAACCCAAAGGTCTTGGTTCCTTTCGATATTTGCACCAATCGGATCGTAACTTCCTGAATTATGGCCCCTGATTGTCCGAACAATTGCCCTTTTTCGCTTGTGGTCCCTCTGGAGGTCAAAATTATTATCTGATTTAAAAAAACGTTTGATTATATCACCGTTACATGGTAATGAAGGCTGAGGTCAAATTTCGTGAAAATCGAACCAACATTGACGGAGAAAATGGCCGCCGTTTGTACGCGAATAGTGTGAAAAAATGTTATATCAAGGTTGTGGACCCTATAGAGGTCACAATTTTGAACCGATTTTGATGAAACTTGACATGCATGTTTATAACCCGAAGATCTTGGTTCCTTTCGATATTTGCGCTCATTGATTCGTAACTTCCTGAATTATGGCCCCTGATTGTACGAAAAATCACCCTTTTTAGCTTGTGGTCCCACTGGAGGTCAAAATTATTATTCGATTTAAAAAAACGTTTGATTATATCACCGTTACATGGTAATGAAGATAGAGGTGAAAATCGGACCAAAATTGACAGACAAAATGGCCGCCGTTTGTACGCGATTAGTGTGAAAGTATGTTATGTCAAGGTTGTGGACCCTATAGAGGTCACAATTTTGAACCGATTTTGATGAAACATGACATGCATGTTTATAACCCAAAGATCTTGGTTCTTTTTGATATTTGCGCCCATTGGATCGTAACTTCCTGAATTATGGCCCCTGATTGTACGAAAAATGACCTTTTTTATACGCCCACATTTTCATGTGGACGTATTATGTCGTCGCCCCTGTCCGTCCGTCCACAATTTGTTTGTGGACTCTCTACAGGTCACAATTCTTATCCGATTTTGACGAAACTTGAAATATAGGTTTATCCCCAAAAGATCTCGGCTGCTTTCGATATTGGCATGTATCGGATCAAAACTTCATGGATTATGGCCCCTGATTGTACGAAAAATCACGTTTTTAGCTTGTGGACCCTATAGAGGTCACAATTTTGAACCGATTTTGATGAAACTTGACATGCATGTTTGTAACCCAAAGATCTTGGTTCCTTTCGATATTTGCGGCTATCGGAATGTAATTTCCTGAATTATGGCCCCTGATTGTCCGAAAAATCACCCTTTTTAGCTTGTGGTCCCTCTGGAGGTCACAATTATTATTCGATTTAAAAAAACGTTTGATTATATCACTGTTACACCCTAAGGAAGGTTGAGTTCGAATTTCGGGAAAATCGGACGAAAATTGCCATACAAAATGGCCACCGTTTGTACGCGAATACTGTTAAAAAATGGTATATCAAGGTTGTGGACCCTGTGGAGGTCACAATTTTGATTCGATTTAGATGAAACTTGAAATTCATGGTTATAACCCAAAGATCTTGCTTCCTTTCGATATTTGCGCATATCGGATCGTAACTTCCTGAATTATGGCCCCTGATTATACGCAAAATCGCCTTTTTTTTTAGCTTGGAGGTCACAATTATTATTCGATTTAAAAAATCGTTTGATTATATTACCTTCACACCCTAAGGAAGGTTGAGTTCGAATTTCGGGAAAATCGGACGAAAATTGCCATACAAAATGGCCGCCGTTTGTACGCGAATACTGTTAAAAAATGGTATATCAAGGTTGTGGACCCTGTGGAGGTCACAATTTTGATTCGATTTTGATGAAATTTGAAATTCATGGTTATAACCTTAAGATCTTGCTTCCTTTCGATATTTGCGCATATCGGATCGTAACTTCCAGAATTATGTCCCCTGATTATAATCAAAATCGCCTTTTTTTTAGCTTGGAGGTCACAATTATTATCCGATTTAAAAAAACCGTTTGATTATATTACCGTTACACCGTAAGGAAGGTTGAGTTTGAATTTCGGGAAAATCAGACCAAAATTGCCATACAAAATGGCCGCCGTTTGTACGCGAATACTGTTAAAAAATGGTATATCAAGGTTGTGGACCCTGTAAAGGTCACAATTTTAATTTGATTTTGATGAAACTTGAAATTCATCGTTATAACCCAAAGATCTTGGTTCTTTTCAATATTTGCGCATATCGGATCGTAACTTCCTGAATTATGGCCCCTGGTTATACGCAAAATCCCCCTTTCTTTAGCTTGTGGTCCCTCTGGAGGTCACAATTATTATCCAATTTAAAAAAAACGTTTGATTATATCACCGTTACACTGTAAGGAAGGTTGAGTTTGAATTTCGGGAAAATCGGACCAAATTTGACAGACAAAATCGCCGCCGTTTGTACGCGAATACTGTTAAAAAAATGATATATCATGGTTGTGGATCCTGTATAGGTCACAATTTTAATTCGATTTTGATGAGGAAGGTTGAGTTCTAATTTCGTGAAAATCGTACCAAAATTGCCGGACGAAATGGTCGCCGTTTGTACGCGAATAGTGTAAAAATAAGGTATATCATGGTTGTGGACTCGCTACAGGTCACAATTCTTATCCGATTTTGATGAAAAGTCACATTTCTAGGTTGTGTACCGTCACACCATAATCATTGTCGGTTTCGAGTTTCATTAATATCAGACTGGAACTGACCAACTAAATGGCTGCTCCCAATACAGTATCAAATACAGGACTTAAAGATGTAGGAAAAATCACTTTCGGTATTGCTTGTTCTCTGTCCATCTCTCGAAAATGTGGGCGTATCCTGCCTGGCAGTGCCAGCCTATCTTTTGGTCTCGTAATGGGGATTAAGTCGGTAGCTGAAACAAAGCCTAAACACTAGCTAACCAGGCCAGAAAGCCACAAATACCACTTAAAAGTGCCAAAAGCGGAACAAACTTGGCTTTAGACTGGTTCAAAGGTGACGAGGGTCATATTTTGGGTCACACTGTGACCAATCAATCATTCAACGAAAAACCTTGCGATGAATCATTGCGTATAGGAAACAAAAAGAAAAAACAATTAAGTTATTCCAACTATTCTAAATACTAAAAATGGAAGTACAAAACTGGATGACTCTCTGGTTTCAAAAAAAACGCAGACAATTGGATAATAAATTAGTCCACATGAAGATATAATAATATATGATTCAAACCATTTATGTGTTCTCCTTAACATGCACATTAACGGGAATGTCTCCAAAATCGGTCGAAAATTATTCTGTGTTAAGGGGTTGAAATCCGAAAGTTATTTGCAGTATAATGCTATCGAGACTTGCTTATACGGCCAGGGGCGTACATAACCATTTTATTGGGGAAGATGGGTAGCCAAAATGCGACCGACTGATGTACATACCCCCCCCCCCCACTCAGGACTAGTGACGTAATCAGGAGTTTTCTAGGGTGGGGTATATTTTATGTAAAATATGATGATTGTGCCTATAACACTGAGTAATTTGAGAAAATTTTGAAAAATTGATTCAATATCCTGGCATTGAGGTGGTCATTACTGCAAGAGTTGACATAACATCTGTACAATCTGACGCCCCATGACCCACACACCAGTGGTACCACAAACTGGGCAGTTCAATATAATCGTGAATATGACAGTGCTGGGACAGTATAAGACAACCGAGGCATAAAAGAATGATGTTATAATGGAATCGAGCGCCGCAGGCGCGAAAAAAAAAATCAGATATGTAACCCAGTAGACGAATGATGTTATAATTGGATCGAGCGCCGCAGGTGCGAAAAAATTTCAGATTTGTAACAGACCTTACATTTTTGGGACTGGGCTTGAAAATTCGAATCATTGTCATGTTAAATGGAACAAAATTCTCGTTAACGAGAGGATACGAAATGGGACAGAATCTTTAGGCTTATCTGAGACCGGCTATGCTTTTTCCAGAATAAGAGTAACAAACATTTTTATACGCCCACATTTTCATGTGGACGTATATTGTCGTCGCCCCTGTTCGTCCGGACGTCCGTCCACAATTGTCTACAGGTCACAATTTTTATCCGATTTCAATGAAACTTAAAACATAGGTTTATCACCCTAAGATCTCGGTTCCTTTCGATATTGGCATGTATCGGACTGTAACTTCATGGGTTATGGCCCCTGATTGTACGAAAAATCACGTTTTTATACGCCCACATTTTCATGTGGACGTATTATGTCGTCGCCCCTGTCCGTCCGTCCACAATTTGTTTGTGGACTCTCTACAGGTCACAATTCTTATCCGATTTTGACGAAACTTGAAATATAGGTTTATCCCCAAAAGATCTCGGTTCCTTTCGATATTGGCATGTATTGGATCAAAACTTCATGGATTATGGCCTCTGATTGTACGAAAAATCACGTTTTTAGCTTGTGGACCCTATAGAGGTCACAATTTTGAACCGATTTTGATGAAACTTGACATGCATGTTTGTAACCCAAAGATCTTGGTTCCTTTCGATATTTGCGGCTATCGGAATGTAATTTCCTGAATTATGGCCCCTGATTGTCCGAAAAATCACCCTTTTTAGCTTGTGGTCCATCTGGAGGTGACAATTATTATTCGATTTAAAAAACCGTTTGATTATATCACCGTTACACCCTAAGGAAGGTTGAGTTCGAATTTCGGGAAAATCGGACGAAAATTGCCATACAAAATGGCCGCCGTTTGTTCGCGAATACTGTTAAAAATGGTATATCAAGGTTGTGGACCCTGTGGAGGTCACAATTTTGATTCAATATTGATGAAACTTGAAATTCATGGTTATAACCCAAAGATCTTGCTTCCTTTCGATATTTGCGCATATCGGATCGTAACTTCCTGAATTATGGCCCCTGATTACACGCAAAATCGCCTTTTTTTAGCTTGGAGGTCACAATTATTATTGGATTTAAAAAAACGTTTGATTATATTACCGTTACACCGTAAGGAAGGTTGAGTTCGAATTTCGGGAAAATCAGACCAAAATTGCCATACAAAATGGCCACCGTTTGTACGCGAATACTGTTAAAAAATGGTATATCAAGGTTGTGGACCCTGTAAAGGTCACAATTTTAATTCGATTTTGATGAAACTTGAAATTCATGGTTATAACCCAAAGATCTTGCTTGGTTCTTTTCGATATTTGCGCATATCGGATCGTAACTTCCTGAATTATGGCCCCTGGTTATACGCAAAATCCCCCTTTCTTTAGCTTGTGGTCCCTCTGGAGGTCACAATTATTATCCAATTTAAAAAAACGTTTGATTATATCACCGTTACACTGTAAGGAAGGTTGAGTTTGAATTTCGGGAAAATCGGACCAAAATTGACAGACAAAATGGCCGCCGTTTGTACACGAATACTTTTTAAAAAAATGATATATCATGGTTGTGAACCCTGTATAGGTCACAATTTTAATTCGATTTTGATGAGGAAGGTTGAGTTCTAATTTCGTGAAAATCGTACCAAAATTGCCGGACGAAATGGTCGCCGTTTGTACGCGAATAGTGTAGAAATATGGTATATCATGGTTGTGGACTCTCTACAGGTCACAATTCTTATCCGATTTTGATGAAAAGTCACATTTCTATAGGTTGTGTACCGTCACACCATAATCATTGTCGGTTTCGAATTTCATTAATATCAGACTGGAACTGACCAACTAAATGGCTGCTCCCAATACAGTATGAAATACAGGACTTAAAGATGTAGGAAAAATCACTTTCGGTATTGCTTGTTCTCTGTCCATCTCTCGAAAATGTGGGCGTATCCTGCCTGGCAGTGCCAGCCTATCTTTTAGCTTGTGAACAGTGTAGAGGTCACAATTTTGAACCGATTTTGATGAAACTTGAAATGCATGGTTATAACCCAAAGATCTTGGTTCCTTTCGATATTTGCGCCAATCGGATCGTAACTTCCTGAATTATGGCCCCTGATTGTCCGAAAAATTGCCCTTTTTAGCTTGTGGTCCCTCTGGAGGTCAAAATTGTTATCCGATTTAAAAAACCGTTTGATTATATCACCGTTTCATGGTTATGAAGGTTGAGTTCGAATTTCGTGAAAATCGGACCAAAATTGACGGACAAAATGGCCGTCGTTTGTACGCGAATAGTGTGAAAATATGTTATATCAAGGTTGTGGACCTTATAGAGGTCACAATTTAAAACCAATTTTGATGAAACTTGACATGTATGTTTATAACCCAAAGATCTTGGTTCCTTTCGATATTTGCGACCATCGGATCGTAACTCTCTGAATGATGGCCCCTGATTGTCCAAAAAATCGCCCTTTTTAGCTTGTGGTCCCTCTGGAGGTCCAAATTGTTATCCGATTTAAAAAAAAAACGTTTGATTACATCACCATTCCATGGTTATGAAGGTTGGGTATGAATTTTGTGAAAATCGGACCAAAATTGACGGACAAAATGGCCGCCGTTTGTACGCGAATATTGTGAAAATATGTTATGTAAAGGTTGTGGACCTTATAGAGGTCACAATTTTGAACCGATTTTGATGAAACTTGACATGTATGTTTATAACCCAAAGATCTTGGTTCCTTTCGATATTTCCGCGCATTGGATCATAACTTCCTGAATTATGTCCCCGGATTGGCCGAAAAATCGCTTTTGTTCGCTTTTGGTGCCTCTGGAGGTCAAAATTATTATCCGATTTAAAGAAACGTTTGACTATATCACCGTTACATGGTAATCGAGAGAGAGTTTGAATTTCGTGAAAATCGGACTAGAATTGACGGACAAAATGGCCGCCGTTTGTACACGAATAGTGTGAAAATATGTTATATCAAGGTTGTGAACCCTATAGAGGTCACAATTTTGAATCGATTTTGATGAAACTTGACAGTTATGTTTATAACCCAAAGATCGTGGTTCCTTTCGATATTTGCGCCCATCGGGTCATTACTTCCTGAATTATGTCCCCTGATTGTACGAAAAATCACCCTTTTTAGCTTGTGGTGCCTCTGGAGGTCACAATTATTATCTGATTTAAAAAAATCGTTTGATTATAAAAACCAAACAAATTCTAATGATTTTCTGATAATTCCTTAATATGCGACAACTCTTGTTGACTGCCCGGACGATTTGGCTGCTGACAAGCAGACATGTTTTTTTTATTCTACAGTTTTAGACCGACTGCAGTGATTGTACTCATTTTGAGCCCGACTATTTTTCTCCCTGGATGAAGGTTTGTTGTTAGACTCACAACAGAATAAGAGTGACGTATGCAATTTAGGCTCGCGGATTTACGCAAATTCATAGTATTTGGGATCTATTCTGGCATTGTTTTGAGACCGAATGCAGTGACTGCACTTATTTTGAGACGGACTTTTTTCTCCGAGGTGTCTAACAACATACACACAACAGAATAAGAGTGAAACACAACTTTTTTTCGAACATGATAAGATGACAAGCTTATTTTACACTAAAGTTTTCGTACGTAACTGGACTGGCGAGTCAGGTATTACATTCGACGTTTGGCCAATTGTTTTTATTATATTTGATATCTCTTCCCATATAGGGTTAACTTTTCTACACTTATATAGATAGTGTTCAGTAGTATCTTATTCATTACAGTGTACACAATCGGGTGACTTAAAAAGTCATATTTTGGGCAAGAACACTACCCTTTTTTGTAACTTGGGGTGAGTACTTCACTAACAAAGACACCGCCCACTCTTCATTTGGCAACTGCAATAAGACAATCTGACCGACCGTCTGACACATACCTTATAATTATGCGTTTACTCTGATTATTAACTTGACTGGTGTAAGACCGTCGTGTAATGTACCCGGAAGTAAGGCGGTGTGATAATTCTAAACCAAGGTACGACCCTTCTACACGTGCTGTTCCAAACTGATCCCGCAGTGAATATTCGCTTGGCTGCTACAATCACTGATAAGCATGACATCGACGAGGCTTAATGAGTACGGCATATTAACTTTTTTACTCCGACAAATTAAATTCTCAAACATTTTTTTGAGGTAAAAAAAAGTGTATTTAAAAAATATTTCCTATTTAGTGTAAATGGGTATTAAAATGAGTAAAATGCATCATTTTGCCCGAAGCAGTTAGGTGTTAAGTAAACATTGCACGAGCCGTTGAGCCAATGACTACGAGGCGTGCAGTCAACGCACGTGTTTTGGACAGGCATCCGTTACAGAGATAATTCGTAAGTAATTCTCTGTGAAACAGATTGGTGCTGTCCTCCAGTGTTTAAGACCATATGATCTTGTGTTGCTGGGGCACGCCCCTCTTGTGGCAAGGGTCGGTGATTCAGTGAATAGTATACAGTACACAAAGTCCTGATACCGATAATGATAATGTTAATATACCTTCAATAACAATGTATCGAGTCACATGTAAAAACTAAATTGCACAAGGACCTAACAAGTGGCGTAGTTTCGACCTCAATCTTGCAAGTAAGGTTGTCTGGTTTGTTTCGAGTGGACGTTAAACCTCATTTCCCTCTCGCTCGAACTTCAGTATTTGACAATTTGACATTTCTGATTGGAAACCTCGACTTTGCAAGCTCTCAAAAATAAAATAAAAAAGAACATTATAGCAATCTTGAAATGTCTGCCTCTTGAAGAGCTAGACTAATATACATTACATTTTACATTAATCTGAGCGTATATAATCCATAGTTAGTTCAGTTTCAATTCAAGTATTAGTCTCAGTAGACAATAGTGTCTCTTAATATACGTTTCAGACATAGATAGAAATGGGTTGCTTGTAAGAAGAAATATTTGTCCTGGTGATCTTTGAAAATAATCTCTACCTTGCGCTAAATTAGCACAAAAATTTATATAAAAGTGTTCTAGACAGCGTTCAAACCTATCGAAAAAGTTATTAAAGGTAAGCTTAATTTTATGGAGGCTTATTTTAAAAGAATTCGTGTAGTTCGCCAATATTGTTATTTCAAATCAAATCAAATATGTATAGCTTAAAATTATATTATTTCGGTGGTTGACACAGTGCCCTTTTTGTTCATATTGTTAGACTAGGATCTCGTCAATATGTTGTTTTTTTTAAATCGAGCCATGTATTGGTGCCTTCTGTCTGCCATACCATTGCCAGACTATCGGATGCAGTGGGGGAAAACGACTGAATTGCCAGAAGGGGATCCCAATTACACAAAAAACCGGACGCTCGGTCATGGCTTGAGCGGCACACTAAGAAAATGTGAAAAACCACATTCGATGTTTCTGTGACCAATTTGTGTCTACGGTTGGATGCCGTGTATGACTTGCCATGTTTTTGTTTTGCAAAATTCAAATATTTTTCATATGATGTTCCAAGGTGTGCCATTGCCAAGAAAGGGTAGAGAACTACAGTGATCACATTAAACCAATCTGATTTCAGTAGAGGTGTGAAAATTGTTTTAGCAGTTTGACATCCAAGGGTTTTTTTTTTTGTTTTTATTGTCTCTAAATAGACCAAGAAGACACATCCGCGGAATTTTAAGTGAGAATATAACAGAATGACGTTTCATATTGTAACTTCTTGTGAGGTCGAGCACCGCAAACTTAAACATTAGATGGTTTCCTTATCAGTTTGGTAAATACACCACGGCAACGGAACGCACTTCGTTCCGAAACTATATTGCCATAGGAAAGCCCGACCAAAAGCATCTACGAGCTAATGAAGGATTCATGTTCACTTCTGTGAGAACTCAGATTTCCACGCCTCATGATTTTAATTCTTCTTTTTTGTAGTAATTTTGATGTATCGATAAAAGTGTCACCTAAACAACATTAAGCTAATTGTAAAGAACGATCGTCTAGAGAATTTAAGTAGATCAGATAGATTTAGGAAAAGAAGCACCGGTATGTATAAGATTCATCACGTTTGCGTAATTTAAACAAGATTCTTGTGCTTTTATTACTGATAAACATTGTACCTTCTGAATGCACCTTCGAGAAATTTTCTGCTGAAGTGAGCAAAGATTAATACCGCGCACGTGGGTATTCTAAGGTCGCAGCAAATATACGTCACACGAGGTATTATACAGACATGTACGTGAGCAACAATTTCGATTGCAGTCTTTAATTTAATTTTTGATTTTCGCGATTTTGTTACAGAGCTATTAGTAATGGCTTCGTTTCTTTTCTAACTTTCAACCTAATGAGCCAGGCAAGATAAACTTATGACAGTACTTTGAGATTTACATTTATTTAGTGGTTACAACCTTCTTTTACGTAGCGCTGTACTTATTTTAGGAAAAAAAGATTTGCTAGCTCTATAAAATACGCAGATCTTGTTAAAAACGGAAAATAACCGAGACAAAATTTTTATTTGTAGTCTTTATTTTACAGACACTTTTTTGGTAACTATCATACCTGCTTTGGCGTTGGATACAAAGACATTCAAAATAGACTGGTCAGGCTAAGTTCAATAAATCTATAAGATTATGCGACGATTTTCTTGACACCCTATTTCCGCTACTTATAGCGGAAAACGGACGAGACTCAATCGGCAGATACTAGTAAAATTAATTTCATTTCAGAAATAGAGAAACTCGGGCATCTGCCGATGCGACCTAGACTGATTTATATAGGAAAAATAAGTATTTGCGACGATTGTCAAAGTGTCATAAAAGAACAATCGCCCAGTTAAAAAATCGACTTTGGAAGACTATAAAGAAATTATTCGCATCTAATAATGAAAATAATAAAAAAAACTACATTAAACATTATAACCAAAATATTGTGAGATCTCGACGAAATTGATGTACCATTTAGTAAAACCGTTATTTCTGAAATTAAAAATACCATGTCAGACAGAGCCTGCACCGAACAGCTTTTTGGTTCTTTATTTACACAATACAAAGACAGTGTGAAGTAAGCTTGATTTTCGTTTTATCAATATTGGCGAATAACGAAAAACAACTAGCTCGTTTTTCGATATTGGCGAATGTCGAAAAACGAGCTACTTTTTTCGACATTCAAACTTGAATCTCAAAAAAAGCAGATTTTATGGATGTACATGTATATCTACAGAATATTTCCAAAACACATTTGATTAAATCAGTGATCTAAAATGAACTAAAGATATCATAAATGAGGACGTCTAAGCAGTGGATTCACATAAAAAACTGTCCTTTCTCGTTGTTTTTTTATATTGGCGAATCTCGAAAAACGAACTTGAATATCAAAAAAGCAGATTTGATGGATGTATATCTACAGAATGTCTCCAAAACACATTTAATTAAATACGTTTTCTAAAACGAACTAAAGTCCTGCTTCTTCCCCAGCACAACCGTATCTTTAAACCGTCTATGTTTACATGTACGCAAAATGATAATATCTCATCATTACCGCAAGAAATCCCTTATATCATGATTTCTTCTGGGAAAAACCCTGGAATAATAACCCGTTACAGGTTTAAAGAAAAACACCCCTAATTCCCTTGTATTTATCCAAAGCCACATGACTTTCTGGTTGCAAGTTATTCCGGGCATAGAATATACCCCAAAGATTACCCCAAAGATCAAAGAGATTTACAGTTATAGGCTTATAATACCGGTCAATAAATACTCAATTTGATATTAACATAAAACGCATATAGAAAAATTGTTTATATGAGATATTTAATATTCTTCTTAACACAACGTTAAATTGATTGCAACATCGAATATTAAAAATTATTATTGTGATGATTTTAATGACAAACATCACCTTTTTGTAATGATTAATAGTTTTATTCTCATACATACAACCAAACAATTTCATTATTATTAACAGTTTAACATCTCCATGGTCTCATATAGACGAGTAATAGGTCTTTTTAATATATTAATGTAATCCAAGTTGTCGCTATAAAATCGTATTAAAAGATCTTCATTGATCAGCGAAATATTGATTAATAAATGTTTAAATCACGTAATTCTTCATACGCCTTTGATTTTCTTCACCTCGCCGCTCTTTTTCTCTTTGATCAATAATTTAATAAAAGTTGCAGACCAATAATGTAATCTGGAAATTGACACTGTAATTAAAAAGTCATAAGTCTGTATTTGTTCCTTTGGCTAATTTTCCACACACATGAAAATTTTTAGATATTACTTTGGTTGTCTCTGAAAATAGGTAAAACATAACAGGGTTTAACATACTCGGTATGTCAAAAGAAGGAAAGTTCCTTCACTCTCGAAATTGGGATTTCTCTAATTCGGAACTATGCATCAGAAAATGACGTAATTAAATGAGATATTTCGTAACCATGACATATTTCTTGTCATATAGGATTTTTATTTAGTCCTATTTTTTAATTCCTTGATATGATTCTAATGATTTTCAGTGTCAGTTATTGCGCTATTAACATTTTCTATATGGTTCTTTCAGATACACATATAAACCTATTCAATTATATTTTATTCGTTCCTTTCGATGTTCACGATGTGGTCGAGTTCCCTATGACAACGATAACTGACATATCTTCAAAAATTAATATTCCATACGACTGACTATTCCATAGACTTCAATAATAAGTGCACAATTTTGTAAAATTTAACCTATGTCAGCATGCTAAATTATAACGGCAAATCTTGAATCTTGTTGGCCGATTTCCAAAGTAGTCCATCGCCAACAGGTGATAATATGCATGGCATGTGCCATCGGTATTTTTGCATGGCATGTGCCATCTGTAATTTTGAATCGCGGCTTGTGCAGTAAAATATATGGGAATACTTACGGTCCATCCCAAAAGTCAATGTTTTGTCAGAGAGTTTATTCAATAGATATTTACAGTTAACTAAAAATTATCGTAATTAAACCCCTCAAATGTTATTTTCCCTGTTTCTTTTACACTGGACAGTCAACGCTATTTTAATTCAATAACCCACTAGCTGGATCATCTAAAATGTTTTTCTTATTTTATAGTTTTATTTTTTCAGGCGTCATATTTTCAGGTACAGAAATGTTTTCACCTTGCACTATTAAACTTGATTAGTATATCTTCAATATGCAATACTAACTCAATTTTTTCATCGTTTTATTAATTTTCACCAACTGACCTTAAAATATTGATCTATTTTTCGGAAGTGTACTGTCCACGTCTTACCTTTTCATTGTTTTACAGATATAAGGGTATTGTTCATAATGATCTAGTGGTTTATTTATTAAAATAAATACTAAGATTGTTCATTTCCTTGGCTAATAAAGTGTAAATTGATTGCCTAGCGAGTAAGAATGTGATTTAAGTGTTGATGTCAGTATAATCTTCTGCTAGATTTAACTCTATTGAAGACAGTAACTTTAGTGGTATAGAGGCTAAGAGCTTTCTCATATCGCTAACATAGATAAAATCGATTGGAAAGCGCTGTATGCCAAATCTTGGCGGAACATCAGATAAAAGTATCTCCATGAAGTACTATTTCAACTATTTATGTCTGCATTTGCCGTTGTTGTAATTGCCCTAATAACTAATATTTCATTCCCCTCTAGACATCAGTTCTAATAAAACTTAGATAGGTAGAACTATGGTACATTCCATAGAACATTATCTAGCGTCACCTCATCAAAATGAATAAATGCTATTCTCATGATTTACGTTCGCCGTAATGGTTCGAGGTTAACATTACAGTAATAAAGTGTATGACAAACCAACCATACATGATGTCGGTTTTATTATTATTATATGACAAACATAAAAACACCAACAGTAAACAGAAAATAACAAAAACAAATTCCAAATTGCAATCGTGTTGTATAAGGTATATAGAATTTGAAAAGAAACTTTAAATTATTGCTATAAATGTAAAATAAAGATCTAATTTACGTCGAAACAAAACTATACATATTCTATACTAATATGTGTTTCTGTCTATCCGTTCAGGGTTGGTAGCTACACAAGGACTGTCCCGATGGTTTATAGGGGAAGCTCTAACATGGGCCAGGATGCGTTAAACTTCCGATTTCGGAGTAATACTGCTTTCAATCTGTGTGCATCGTCGGGTCAGCCACTAGTATTCAAATATTGGTTAGTTGCAAAGTTTAAGTTGACTTTTTATGCTATAAATTACACTATGCAAGAGCTAAGGCTAAATATGCCAAGTCCTGAAATATTATATAAATTAATTCGACACTAGTTAACTTATCCTGTCCATAATCAACTCTCGATTGGAATACATTTTTTGAAAACGATAAAACGAAAAAATGGATAATCGAGACTTTATTTCTTATCGTACTAACTTTAGTAATGACGAACGAGGATAGAATAAAGTAGTAAAATTCAAAAGCTAATATTTCAATTCAGAGTGGAATATTTACTCTATTTATTTTTGACGAGAACTGTCAACTCTTTATCTTATCTCCCATAATGCCCCTATAATGACCAATAAATACATTATTAGGCTTTTCCTTGTCCACCATTTAACTGAAGTTCAAATAGAGCACTTTGAGACCTATTACTTTCTTGGAAGTTTGGTACCAATATTCGCCAACAGATTGTAAGTTTGTTATATCTATTCTAAAATAATGTGACAATGGATTGATCTAATGTCGCTTTGTGTTGGATGTTTTGTTGCTGATAAGTAAATATGTATAAACACAGAAAATTATTGACCAAATTCAAGGCCCCTAAATTTAATGTAAATCGACATACGTTTTCATCTAAGTTAAGGAGGTCGTGTCACTTTAATGTATGTGTTTGGAATATAATATCAAAGAGCGTGGTATACTAATCACAAACACTTGTATGACAGATCTACTTTCATATATCCACTGGCACGATATTTATCAATGTTAATATGATGATAACAATCAGTTTACAGACAGATCTATGTGCTTAGGGAACGTGGTTTAATTCATACGTTACCGCCTCTAATTCTCATCTGAATTGAGACCTTTTCATCATTTCCCACCAATACAGTCATTGATGCAATGATTGGTAGGCATGTGTTATCGGTTTGAGGTTAATATTCACGCTTCAGTTTCTCACTTAAAGTTGTCGATAATTCAAGGATTCTCGTCTGATCATAACAATTGTAGCATTTATGCATGATTTTTTGATCATGTCCACGTATCTTTTCTTGTCACTCAATTTATTCTTATGATTCAGACATCGCCTTGATATTTGGGTAAAACAATAACATAATATCTTTTGGTATACTTCGAGGCAAGTCTAGTTTTGTAATCCAAAAATGTTAACGCCGAAGGAGCGAGATAAAGTTAGAAAGACGCTGTCCCTGTCAGTCGTGCAGAATGGGGGTGTCCGGGATCACGTAGAAAACATATTGCCAACTTGAGAAGGCCGTACTAAGAGAGACCAGGCCCCAAGTTCACAAAGCATTCTCAGACTTAAGTTGAGAATTTACTCAAGTTTCAATCACTGTTTATAAGAAATATATTTTATTCAGAAACACAAAACTTTACACATAGTTTCTTATTGATGTATTTGATACATTAAAACAACAATAGTTTTATAAAGGACCATATTTTAGATACAATAAGACAAACAATTTTGAGTAAATTCTTGACGTAAGTCTGAGAATGCTTTGTGAACTCGGGGCCAGATGTGACAAGACGTTTTAGAATTATTATATTGTAGGAGCCACAGTGGGTAAGGAGATGGCTCGCGAACCTGGAGGTCGCGTGTTCGATCCCTGCATTGGCCGAGAAAGTTCATCGGTATTTTCCGACGTGGTTTCCCCTTGTAAGTGATGCAGGATGGAGGGCCTGACAAGGAAAGGGGACGAAAACCGCGGTCCCGTGTGCACATAAGCGTGGAGGTAAAAGAACCCAAGGCAGTTTACCTTCGATTTAAGACTAGGCCATAGTGCCGCTGCCTGGGCAAAATTTCCCTCATGGCAAGCACACTGTATACCCGTCGTCATTAGCCCATTTCATTTCAGTAAATTGTAACACTGATGTACTCGCCGTAAGATGATCAACAATTGTATCGCGAGCGGCTTCTTAAAATAACAAAGACATACAATTTATGTTCAAATCAAACCTACAAATTAATATTCAACTGTTTTGTCATTTTGTATTTATGAGTGGCTATTTGAACCGATAGTAAGCCTACTATATTTTATTTGAAGACGTTTTCCGAGAGTTCTGTCAATTCTCGAGCAAATTACATTACTCAAACTTGACATGGTATCCGATGGCATCGGGGTTGATTGTGGTCTTGGTAAGTTACTTAATGTCTAATTATTAATTTAGATAACATTTTAGACATAAAGAAAGACACAGTATAGACAGAATTAGCTATTGCATAATACATGTTTGATTGGAATTATGACTCTTAAAGGCCAATACAATTTACCGGTTTTTACGATCACACGACCGCATCTATTGTTTAAAGCCAAAATCACAACCATGCATAAACTATATTTCTAATATCCTTGGTCTTATAAACGGGTATTGGCATGGTTTTCTGCAAAATTTACAACACTCCGAAATGGCTTCCACAATCTTACTCGGTTAGAAGCCATTCAATCTGAACCCCGATAAAACCAACGAACTAAAAGAAAAAAGAACCGATCAAGCCAATTTTGTGCAGCAGAGTAACCGTAAACACACATATTACTTGAGGGAGCCTAATGGCCAATTCGAAATAATAAGACGTTACAGCATATCTTGGATGGTTAGGATCTGTATGTATTTGTCGTTGAGTTAATCATTGATATTTGTGATTATCGCCGCATGTCAGGTAAATATAGGATAGGAAGTGTTGAATTTCCCAAGGCTGTTGTTTTCAGTTTTATAGATGATGTATACACTGTAAAAAATATGTTTAGGGTTTTTTTACAGGGCAATATTTTGGTTTTTAAATAAAAGAAATCTGTTTAATTACATGAATATTTGATACATAACAAAAACTATTTGAAGATACATACAAAAGTTTTTTGTAGTTTTTTTGGGAAAATTGCTGAGTTTTTAGAAGAAATCTGTTTTACCGACAAAATATGTACACAGTAATCAGTATTTGACTGACATATTCGTGGGTGCCACTGGAACACCGAGTGCACATTTCAACGCTAACGGGCGCCATTTTGGTGTTTCGAAGTGAAATGAAATAAAATGCCGTTTAATGTCCAGGGGCCTATTTCACGAAATTTTAACTAAGATAAGATCCCAATTTTAGTAATTTGATTGGATAATATTAGATTGATTTTAGTGCTTAGCCAATCAAAATTGAAGTATCTACTAAAATTGGATTTTATCTTAAGTTAAAATTTCGTGAAACGGGGCCCAGATACTCTCAGACTAGGCTTATGAAAACTGGCACACAGTGTGCTATGAGGGACATTTTCTTGGAGAATGACAGCAGCACTCCTATTTCCAATTTCAACTGTCATGGATTCTTTTTCATGCACGCAATTGTGCCTTGCCCCCTGGTCAGGCCTTCCGTCCTGTACCACGGACAAGGGAACCACGCCGGGAAGTCCAGAAGAACACCAGGATCAAACGCTGGACCTTCAGTTTAGCGATCCAACGTCTTACTCACTGAACCACCGTGGTTGTCGACGGTGAAAACCGAGTAATCAACGGGAATTCTGAATCCTTATTGTTGCCAATTTTTTAAGTTTGTTAAAAATAGTCTGATGGGATTATCCAGCATTTGGGTGGTTATTATAATTGTCTGTTGGTGAGCATCTTAAATTACATTTCCGTTAATATATGCAGCATGCATGGATATTTATTTTTGTTACCAAAATAAATTTCTTTGAGATATTTGGCAAGCAGTAATTTTTTGCAGTGAGGGAATCCTAATTGTTTCCTCGGTAATCGCGATTTTTAATTCGGAGCATGTGGCTAACGCTATTCTATTCACCAATGAAGGTTTTTCACTTAATGTAACAATATTGAGTACTCTTTACACCCTGTTCATCCACGTCTGACATTCTTTCTTCTGCTTTGTTTATTTTTTTTTCAAAATTTGAATATCAAATGTGATATGTGTCACTTTAATGTTGTAAATTGCAGGTCTTTCCATGAATGTTATCTAAATTATTTATTACACATTAATTAACTTATCCAGACCATAGCCAACTCTCGATGTCATCTCTAGCATGCAACATTTACTGGATTAGATCCAAATCTCCTGCTCAACGCTTATTGATAATTAAAGCAAAAAGTAGGTAATCGAGGCTATGTTTTCTGTCGTACCGACTTTAGTAATGATGATCGAGGCCAGACTCAAAATTCAGTCGCTATATTCTCGGTTCAGAACAGATGAATTTTACTATTTTTTACAGCAAATTTCCTTTACATTATCTAGTTTTTAAATATTATAGTGAGAACTGCCAGCTCTTTATCTAATCTCCCATGATGTATCTTTAAACAACAGCTGATTTACCATATTTTTTCTGTATTTCCTCTCGCCTTTCTCTGTTAACCAGCTGCAGTAACTGTTTCTGGTTTTTCACAGAATTATGCCTTACAGTGTACCGTACATGTTATACCTATCATCATCATCGTTATTAATTAGAGACGTATCAGTAGACATGGAACACGTGGTTTCAAATGTCAATATTCTAATCGTAATTGAAGTTGACATGCCATACCTGAAGCTGTAGGCCTTTATCCAACGCATGCGCACAGTTTTAAAAATCACCATATTATATGCGAAAGGATTTTGATCTCTTTTCAACCATCCTACCATATTTAACATGATTAAAAAATAGTTTATGAAAGGGGTAATTGTTTACCTTATCGCATAATGTAGTGCGAGTTGTAAATATATACCCCCCCCCCCCCTTGACTTATTCGTTTAGAATTAGAGAAATGGGGTCAGAATTTGCAATTTCATAGCAGTTTGGGGTAATAATAAACAGAAAACGTTATGGATAACTTTCACTAGGTGTATTAACTGCAACGTTTCAATTAAGATACTCTCACCGTTATTAAGCGATGATGGGGTAATATTCATAATGATATTATAGCGGAGGGATAGAAGGTGTAAAATGTCTTTGTGCAAAGTAATCATGTTGATCGGAATTTTGAGACAAAAGTTGAAGCCTGAGATGTTACAGCCACTGAACATTAAAGTCAATGGGCAAATAATCGCTATAACTATACAGTTTTATGTTCAGTCGGACAAACGGGGACCAACCCTTAGAACTGGAGATGACCCAATGAGTGGTTTAAAAGTTACCAGTGTATTCGGAAGGGTTCCCCATACACCTCTTGGTGGAAATACAGTATAAACTCATGAGTGGCAATGAACACCGGATACTGTATTTGGTTCAGTTTTTATACTTTTACTTAGCCGTGGCCTGACTGTGTATATATTTTATTTGAGCCCATTTAATGTATATATAGATTGCTGGATGTCTTATTCTTAAATTTCAAAATGAACACATGGTGTATTAAACTTTTAAATTGATATGCAATGAAATCGGGTTTAAAGTCCTACTGTTCTGCATCGACTATGCTAATAAAGACGGGCATTCGCCATGCGGTGTGGTACGAGAAATATTTTGCCCCGGCAACGGCCGTAGAGACTTGTTTCGAATTACAACTGTCAAAGTTTCTCCGAAAATTCTGGTATTGAACATGGAACCCCCAAGTCAGCGCGTGAACGTCATACTCACCACGCCACGGCAGCTCCCCTAATATCGATATACTGGAGCAATCTGTTTCACAGAGAATTACTTACGAATTATCTCTGTAACAGACGACTATCCACAACAGGTGCGTTGACTGCACGCGCCGTTAGTCATTGGCTCAACGGCTCGTGCAATGTTTACTTAACACCTAACTGCTTCGGGAAAAATGATGCATTTTACTCATTTTAATACCCATTTACACTAAATAGGAAATATTTTTTAACTACAAATACTTCAAACGTCTTTATTTATTTTTCTTTTACCTCAAAAAAATGTTTGAGAATTTAATTTGTCGATGTCATGCTTATCAGTGATTGTAGCGGCCAAGCGAATATTCACTGCGGGATCAGTTTGATACTGGAGATGTATCATTCTGCACACAGAGAGACATCTACTTCATACTTCGAGAATATAATTCTGTCCGAAATGTTTTGTAATGTGGTTCTTCTACGTTTCAATCTACCATATGCATACAGACTATAAATAATTAACTGTTTCAATTTATTAAATGGGACCAGTCGATTTTAACAGTCTCAGAAATAAAAATCCGTGTACGTACGAAATTTAAACGCCAAAATAAAGAGGAATTATATTGTCTCAAAATTTCAGCTTTCGGGTCATTTTTTTCGTTTGAACCTGATAGGTAGATGATGTTAAGGGCTTTAAACACAAAATTAAGCTGTTTTATTTGCCAAAATATAATCGAGATTAGCCGTTTAACAGAATTTTCGACTGAAATCGTCAGCTAGCCCAGTGCCTGCTCTCAAGCGGAGCTCTCCGCCAACAGGCGGACTAAATTTGGTATATGGAATATAAGTACGTAAGACCGCTGCGCGACCTTTTGTCTTACTTCGCCTGGATGTTAATTTATTTAACAATATGTACATACAGCTCCCGGAGATACTGTCAATAACAGTTTACTCCTCGGAAATTACTACCCTTTTCTGTAAAAATTATGTCAGTTGTCTCCTTTCTCAGGAGATTAACTATTCCTTTCAGTTCACGATATATTAATTATATAGCAGCGTTATCTATACGCTTAAAGTCGTTATTATCGTGCTCATTTACCGGGTCATAGTAAGACATGGACAATCTTTGATTTATTAGTGATGAATTGATTTTATTACTAAAACAGGTAACAAACTTAATAAAATAACTTAAGTATTATGTACTTTACTGGGAACCAACCTTCTGTACATATATTACACGTAAATAAAGGCAACGAAACATACGCCCACACAGCAGCTAAATCGTCCGGGCAGTCAACAAGAGTTGTCGCATATTAAGTAATTATCAGAACATCATTGGAATTTGTTTGGTTTTTATAAAATTCTACCCCATGCTAACGTTTAGTATACGAAACATTTAATATTATTTCTAAAATTGGATAATAATTGAGACCTCTAGAGGGAACACAAGCTAAAAAAGTCAATTTTGCGTACAATCAGGGGTTATAATTCAGGAAGTTACAATCCGATATTATCCGTTGAATATCAAAAGGAATCAAGATCTTTGGGTTATAAACATGCATTTCAAGTTTCATCAACATCAGATTAAAATTGTGAACTCGACTGGGTCCACAACCTTGATATACCATATTTTTTTTTATAGTATTCGTGTACACGCGGCGACCGATTTTCACGAAATTCGAACTCAACATTCATTACACTGTAACGGTGATATAATCAAACGGTTTTTAAAATCGGGTAATAATGTTGACTTCCAGAGGGACCACAATCTAATAAAGGCGATTTTTCGTATACAATCAGGGGCCATAATTCAGGAAGTTATTATCTGATATGCGCAAATATCAAAAGCAACCAAGATCTTTAGGTTATAAATGTTTATTTCAAGTTTCGGCAAAATTGATTTAAAATTGTGACCTCTACAGGTTCCACAACCTATATACCATATTTTTTACACTTTTCGGGTACAAGCGGCTGCCATTTTGTACGTCAATTTTGGTCAGATTTTCACAAAATTTGAATTCAACCTTCATTACCATGTAACGGTGATATAGTCAAACGGTTTTTTAAATCGGATAATGATTTTGACCTCCAGAAGGATCACAAGCTAAAAAGGGCGATTTTTCGGACAATCAGGGGCCATATTTCAGGAAGTTACGATCCGATGGTGCAAATATCGAAAGGAACCACGATCTTTGGGTTATAAACATACATGTCAAGTTTCATCAAAATCGGTTCAAAATTGTGACCTCTATAGGGTCCACAAGCTAAAAACATGATTTTTCGTACAATCAGGGGTCATAATCCATGAAGTTTCGATCCGATACATACCAATATCGAAAGCAGCCGAGATCTTATGGGGATAAACCTATATTTGAAGTTTCGTCAAAATCGAATAAGAATTGTGACCTGTAGAGAGTCCACAAACAAATTGTGGACGGACGGACGGACGTCCGGACGGACAGGGGCGACGACATAATACGTCCACATGAAAATGTAAGTGTATAATGAAATATGCATTAATATATACAATTATAGGAATTATACAGCTATAAAATTAGACAAGAATGTATATATCTAAATCTTTCCTACATTGATCCTTGTGGTTGCAAAGCCCAGTTTAACCGGAGCGGGGCACTGGGTTGGGCTAGAATCGCTGGGCCCCTAACGTGACAAAAAGGTTATTTCATATCTTTTTGAATTGCACGCCAGCGTACCATGCTATTAAACGGTCTACAATACAACAGTAATTACAGAATATCTAATCACATACGAAATCTATTCAATTCCGAATCTACAAGCCCAGATCGATCACCGAGTGGAACTTCGCACAGAAGGTTGAAGGGTAGGTAGCCCAGCGCCTCTAGATCGATTACCGTGAAACTTTTATCTGGAATTTGAATTTTTTCTCTTTGTGTCATGAACCTCATGCATAAACTGGGCTTTGTGTAGTTAATCGTTACATTTTGCCCAAGTGGTGTCATGAATTGAGATTGTTAAATGAATGCATGATAAAATCAACTAATAGAAAAACTACCCTATTTCGACAAAAACAACTTTAAACCTCAATTAACTGAATACACATAAATACATGTATGTATTATATGTTTAAAATCAATGATTCTGGGTTTTATAGGCAGGTGTATTATTAATAATATACTAATATTAATAGGCTTAAGGGATTTATTTACGTCTTTTCTGATACAATATCTACTAAAACGTGGCATTATTTGACGCCATTGGTAAGATTAATTACTAATAGGTTGTATTATTTATATGTACATACATTAAGATTTATTAATCGATAGATTTAGCTTTCAGCGTGAATTTAATACCCCGCAAATCGACACCATTCAGTGCTAGAGATCATCGAACCAGAGGCTGTCTGGTTAATACCTGAATTTTACCCGGTTCGAATTCCAGTGTGGGTCCAGAAGAACCTTTGGGGTTTCTAGCACTGTTCCAACTTATGCCTGTTCGTGGGTCTGGGAAGAAAAGGATGAAGAGTAGTCCGGATGGGATAGAAAGCCGAAGCCCCGCGTACAGAACGATAATACACGTAAAAGAGTCCTTCGCAGTCCGGATCAAATCCCCCCCCCCTCTAATTCTAGGGCCCCAGTCAGCACAGAGCTAGGGCATTTTTAAACTTGTAGCAATCGCTGATGCGTTTTACTTTAATTTATCTATTAATTCGGTTCCTATTGCAGTATACTAGTCCTCTGCGATCTGGCAAATAATGGACACCGGTGATATTAAGATTACAATTATTTCCTGCTGAAGGGGTTTAACGCCCAGACTAGGCTATTAAGGATGGACATACACCATTCAGTGTGCTATGATAGAAAATTGTCCAGGACAGCGGCATTACCGCCTACTCATACATGTATATAGAATTAAAACTACCAAGGGTTCTTCTACTTGTACTCCAATTTGTACACGGATCTACTTTTTTTGTTCCACCCGAACAACTATAAGTCGTCCCTAGCCATGTCCTCTGCCCTGCACCACTGACGGAGAATTAAACTGCTGAATTCCAATGAACTTTTTGGTTCAAGACAGGGATCGAACACGGGCCTCCAGGTTAGCGATCCAGCATCGTTCTCACTAAGCAACCGTGGCTCCTACAATTAAAGGGGTTCGTATTACAGATATAAATATATATATATATACCAGCGTATAGGAAGAATTAAGCCACTATCACTGTATTGATTTATCTTTAGACTACCTATACCCATGCACAAATAACATATCTACAACTTCAACCAGTGAACGCTATCATAGAAGCATTGATAAACTAAATACCGGAGCGCACCAGTGTTTCTTTCATGGGTATAAAAACTTTAGAAAAAAAATATATACATATTAAGAACCTGTCTTATTTATGTGATTTTCTTCTGATGATGTTTGAATTGAACTGTGACGATTTTTCCTAATCGACTGGATATTGAAGATAATTGTTGTTGAGTAAAAGGAACATATTGGTTATCCAGTAAAAACTTTTAACGGATAACATTGCCGAAATGAATACTATCAGAAAGTATAATTCTTGAACCCGTTTTAGGATAGTACTAGGAATATTAGGATGAGTAATACAATCTGTTTGATGTAAGTATTTGTTGCTTTAACTAATATAATATAATATAATATAATATAATATAATATAATATAATATAATATAATATAATATAATATAATATAATATAATATAATATAATATAATATAATATAATATAATATAATATAATATAATATAATATAATATAATATAATATAATATAATATAATATAATATAATATAATATAATATAATATAATATAATATAATATAAGTTTAACGCTCTACTGTTCTGCTCCGAACTGGGCGAATAAAGACGGGCATTCGCCATACAGTGTGTTATGCGGGAAAGGTTGCCCGGACAGCAGCACAACAGCCTACTCTTATATCGTACACGTCAATTTGTTCACATGACCTCGGTTTTGCGGCCCATCCGAACGACCAAACGGCTGTCCTTGTCAGGTCTTTCGTCCTGCATTGACAAGGGGGTACCACGCCGAAAAATCTGGATGAACTTTCTGGGCCAATGCATGGATCGGAAACCCAACCTCCTTGCCCACTTAGCCACCATGATCCTCCATATAATAATGTTTATATTATTTTCGATATTAGATAGTTTTAACCCTTCAAGGTGTCATATGACACATAAAATAATCAAATGAAAGTTGAACAAAATCAATGAAACTATATACATGTAACCACGATACACAAAAACCACTTCTCTAATTAAGAATACTTGAGATAAGAAGAGTTTTTAGATTAATTTGGACATTTGGAACAACAAATGAACTGACTCCATTATTAAGGATACATAGGTTTAATTATGTTCATAATATGGACTCCGTCTTCATTAACCCGGACGGAGCAGAACAGAAGGACGTTAAACCCCATTTCATTTAATTTCTGTTCATAATATGGGCGTTGGTGCAGATCGAGTATCATGAGTAGAATAGTTGGTTAGTTATAAAATACGGGTATATTAAAACAGTATAACTATAGCTCTTGGTTGGACATTATCTGATTTATCCAGAAGGGAAACTAATCATCTCATAATTTACTTATTTAGCGCGGAGTTTACTTTGACAATCAAGAATAACCTATTTTGATAATTGTATGCTGCTCCACGTTTTTATGCAATAAACTTATCTATCTATCTATCAAAATACATTTTTTTAAAATTTAGATCTGCGATAGTTATTGAATTTTATAACATTAAAATAGCTTATCCTCTTACTCAATATTTTCCATAATATTCGAAATGAAAAACACGAATTAAAATTCAATATTGGCCCAGTTCAATCTATATTGATGTTGTTATCTAGCCGTGAAATTGTGGGATCATAATATGCAATTTTCAAGATATAATGAACTGGAGTCGTGTATTTCTATGGTTTCGACCGCCGTTTGTAAAGAACAATGAAAATATATCTTACACGACAAAGCAGAAGTAATTAGTAATGACTGATTCACAAACGCCATTTAAAAAAACACATGCGTAAACGCTTGACGTTTTGGAGTGTTAGCGTATTTCTCCGAGCATAGTTGATTATACATAAACAATTGCATTTAGGCCCATTTTCATCTATTTTAAAGTTCCAAAGAATAAGGCCATACGCCTTTAATTCTTTTATAGTCCGTTTTATATTCCGACACCCCTTTCTCACCGTAATATACTTGTTTAACCATTTAATTATGATCAATAGTAACAATCTCTGCTGAGTTCCGTTACTATAGTGTGTAATGTTTTCTACTCTTTTATTCAATGTAACGAATCCGACCAACATAAAAAAGAAAATAGTGCCCCAATACATACCAAGCAACCCAAAATGTTCGACGAGACCAGCGGAAAGTAGTGCCAAATATAACGTTAAGAGTAAACATCACAATGTCTGCTGGTACTTGTTATGGCACAAAACCTGACCCGAGTTCACATTATGCACACAGAGAACTACATACCTTGAGTATAGATCTTTGATCTGAAGGGGGGGTTGGAATGGCCTAGTGGTCTAGAGTGCCGCGGTTCGACCTCTAGCTGGCCGGTTACCTCTGGCTTGATGCTGTGGTTTCGATCCCTGGTGTGAGCGTATGTTGCAAGGAGATTGCGAGCGTGGGTTTCCTCCGGGCACTCCGGTTTCCTCCCACTGCTAAAGATCCCTACGCGCAAGCGAATTATTGAAATAAAATTAAACCACATGTTAGTCCCGAAATGACCTAGTTTGTGTCGCGTGGACGTTAAACCCCATTTCTCTCTCTTTGACCTGAATATCCGCAATATTGAAACATGTAAACTGTTTTGTAATGCGGTTCTCATCAATTCCATATCTTTCATACACGGAGACTTAATAAATCTTTCCAATTTTATTAAATTAAAGCAGAATGAAATATTCATAAACATTCTCGAAATATACTTATTGTGTTCGATCTAAATCTTCGATTTAGGAAGTAAAATGTCGGTAAACTAGCTCTGTGTCTGTTGCCAAAAGCGACATAATCGTATACAGACAGTGTAACTTCCGTATGTGGAATTTTCAACGGAAGTTACCAAATGTATAAAAGGCTACAAAGTGACAAAACATGGTTCTTTATCTACGTTATCACCCCTGGTGGAAGTGGGTGTTAAACTCCAGGAACAAACAGAATCCATTCCTCATCAATTATCATCAACTTCTATTTGATACAATTTCCCCAATTTTGTTTACAAGAAATAAACTTGATAAACGCAATCCATCATCTAACGGATGTAACGCCACATATCGCGTATCTCTAAAGTCCATTTTGTCCATGTCTAGGACAGTTATTTCCGTGAATGACTGACGAATTAATCAAATTAAAATTCATCCTGTTTCAAGCCACGAGTGTACGATAATAAACGTTCCACGCTACGTTTTAAAACAGTCATAATAAATATTACAAAATACTTCTCCTTAAAGGGGGAAAGTCTTTATTTAGCTCAATATCATCCACAGTCTTGGACATTGCAGATGAGACTTATTGGCCAATTTAAATCAACATTGATGTTGGGCTTCTGATACCCAATATTTAAGACGAAATGGAAATTTTAAAACTGACACACGAATCGCGTGCCAGAATGTTTCCGAGCGGCATTTGTAATGAAGCGACCAGATGAACGAGGTTAAACACATGTAACGTAGGAAAATATTATCCGTGTAGACTGGAATAGCAAATTGCAGTAAAAGCAGAAACGATGTAATGTGTATGGTAATACTATCGGTGTAGACTGGAATAATCAGACACCAATGACTGCCATTTAATTACAAATTGCAGTAAAAGCAAAAACGATTGCATGTAAATCAGTATACATTCATATAACATTATTGTATGTGTTGTGACCTATTTTGTCTGTTTCTATGTGTGCCAAAGAATTGCGATTTAGCCTCTTTAATGTAACACTGAATTTATAGCACCCAACCATATGAACCTCAGTGATGATATTACATTTTGTAGAACGTATCAATAAGAAATACACACAAACCAAAAAAAATTTTTTTTTTTAAAAAAAAAACAAACATTATTGGTCGACTATAATTGTTAATATTATTAAACAGTGAGATTAGTATACAACCAGTACTAAACCACCTGTTATAGACAAGGTGTAACCTTCATCGGTTTCAAAGTCAACTTGGGAAATAAACTAGACCAATCATTAAGAATACATTATCTAAAATTATCGAAACATTTCACGGGAAGATTATTACAGCCCACAAAACATGTAGGTGGAAAGGTCAAAGCTAACTACGTTTACGAACTGAGTCAAAATACTTAGTGCGTGAAAAGTTGAATTTTCCGGCGTTTTCTAAGGACTGTACTTTCTACCTATTCTTGTGATTAGTGGTAGTTTGTTCCATAAAATAGGCACACATAGAAACACTGCGATTGTGTTGGATTTAAACAGTTATACAAATAGCGATTAGGCAATGTTTTTGTTCGTTGATAACAAAAAGCCTATCAAAGGTAACCATGCTAGTAAATTTAATTAAATTACTCGGTGAAAAGATAAGTTTTCGGGTGTGTTTTCAAGACTGTAGGTAACGACGAACGTAATGGAATTGAGAGCTTCTGGGTTTGTGATATAAACTCTGCTATTCGCGACAATGTTTAAACTTGGTGTAAATACTCATTCGTTCACGGCAATATGGATAATAAGGGAGAGGGGTTTCACGTCCACTCGTCATAAACGAGGCCATTTTTGCAATGTTTCTTTTATGTGAATGTCAACATATGTCCATTTACATACCTTCCGGACAACTAGATACCATTCCTTGCCAAGCCCATGCCGTGCACCACTGACTAGGTATGAGTGGGTGGGGGGGGGACAGAATTCTAAAGTAAAGCGCCTCGTCAATTCGGCTAAGAAAAATAATCTAGCCCGAGTTCACAAAGCATTCTCGTGTTTCAGAATTTGCTCGAAGTTAATCGCCTTATTGTAATCAAAATATAGCCCTTTACAAAACTTATGTTGTTTTAATGTATCAAATAAAAAAAGAAACTATGTGCAAGGCTTTGTGTTTCGGGATCAAAGATCAAAGAAATTTCTCATAAATAGCGATTGAAAGATGAGTAAATTTTTAACCGAAGTCTGAGAATGCTTTTTGAACTCGGATCTGATGTTTTATTGTATCAAAATATCGATAAGAGACAGGATTACAGATGAAATATATAATAAGGTAAACATTCAAAGAAACAACTGTAACACAAATAGAATGCAATAATAAAACACATGTTAATAATTCAAGACCTCGTGATATCCTTGGTTGTATTAACTTTTAGCAAAAAGTATGATATACAAAAATCAGCTTGGACGTTTCTCTAATTTCCGGTTGCTGTTGCAAAAAAATCTTAATCACCACAGAAATGCTGCAGGTTATTTAGAAATCTTGGGTTAGTTTAAATGAACTCTGCGCAAAATTTTCAAATTTGGTGCACTGTCTAATAGGGGATTACTTAGTTGATTCTATATATTTTTCAGAAAGCATGGGCTATGCATGTGCCTATAATAGTGCATTTTTTTTTAGATAGAATCGTTTTTCTTACTTGGGTAAGATTCGCGCTTTGATGGAACAATTTCAAATTCACGTTAACATCAATAACACTAAGACACAATTTGGGGGAATGCTACCAAAAGAGGGGCGACAGAAGTACTCTCGATGCACCAATTGAAACTCCGTCCACCTCTTTATTTACTAAACTCGGTTGGCTTCCCTTACATAGAAGATTCTTTATAATAAAATTGTCGTATCGTTCAAAACTATAACATTTTATCAAAACTTCTATTTTATTAAAAAATCTCTTGTTTCCAAAATTGATATCTTGCTCCGTTCACAGACCGTTAAATCACTTTTCCTTCCGTTGCAAAACGCAATCCACGAAACTTACTTTCATTATTCTGCATGTGTTTTGTGGAACAATCTGCCTTTTCATATAAAAATGTGTAAAAACTGAAAACTCATTTATACTGAGCACAGAAGAAACCATAATATTACTTTTCGTGTATATTTAACTTGTCATTACATTGTGTCTTATTTTGTTGATAATTATAGTGTTCTTCCTACGGATATATGTTTTGTAGTTAAGGAGTGACTCGCTAACCCGAACTTCTCACTTTAAAGTGCTATTGCATTTCAAAAGATTTGAATTTATCCGGATACTAGATGTATATATGTCTTTGTAGCATAGTGGGGGGGGGAAGCTTATGGAAGTTTAGTTTTTTGCAAACTGAATAAATTGCGTCGGGAGTCTTATTTCTATCATTTTCTGATCCACGGAATATGTATCTTACTGGTTGAGTATTATGGTTATAGCGTTCAAACCAAGGAATACTTTTTTATTTAAGAGGGGACGCACAAACTCATGTAAGCACATCATGCAAAACCCATCGTTACCCCCCCTTCACTTACCCCTTGACAAACACGTGAATGTTGTGTGTAACTGTAACTGCAAGGCTGTGCAGGCCACACTCGTTTGGCAGTGTTGACACTGTCGACTGGCCTTACGTTGAACCAATTCTGACGCAGCAACTGATTTCAAACTTTTACTCCTTGTGTTTAGGTAATGGCATCCGTGAAATGTTATTGATTTAGGGTAAATATGGAGCCTGGTATTAGGCAAAAAGTAACATTTCGACTGCATTATCTCAAGCCATTTCAGCGGAGCGTTTTCATGGTCTCAGTATGTATTGATTGGTCATTAATTCAAGTGAATTTATAACTTGGAACTTTTTTCTCTATCAAGTGTTTTGAATGGCGTTAGTCAGATCATTATTTATGTGACTTTTATGAATGGGTTTCTTGGTTTTATAATCTGCTAGTTCTGTTTTTGTATTAAATTCGAGTAATTGGTTTTTATAAGATATTAGAAGTAAAATGATCCTCCCAAAGATATCATTCTTATCGAGTTATTTATATTAATCAGACGCCCTCACTTTCTAGGTTATTCAGTTGTTTGAGAATATTGTTTATGTGCTGGTTACTTTAAATTTGGAGCCACGGTGGCTCAGTCGGTAAGGGTGGTCGAGAAAGTTCATCGGGATTTGCTGCCGTGGTTCCTTTGTGTCAGTTTAGTTGGTAGGAGGGCTTGGCAAGAGACAAAGTATAGTGTAGCAATATAGACAAGGAATGGGGAGATAAGATATAGTTTTATGTTTCTAAACATATTCACATATATGCTGGTGTGTACTGAATTCAACTAACATTTGAAGGACATATTGGTATATGAAAATGGGTTATGGAAACAAGACATACTGGTTCTTTGTTTCAACAACATGATAACAGATATCTCATGCGCAATTTCTACAGTAAATTTCCATAACCATATAAGGGTGGGTTATTGCACCATTTGGCTTAAATTAACCAATCTCTCTAATTATTTACATCATGTTTGACCAATTAGATAATTGAATGTCCAAAACCAGTTGATATAAAATTATGATACTTGCGCGAATTCGTCAGACGACATTTAGATTCCAGACTTCGATTGGATTCCAGAGGGTTACCATCTAAGAGTCCTAGACACCGCGAGGTGTCTAGGTTGAGAAGAGTTTAGTTAGCATTGACTGTAATTGTAATATGCTTGTATGTATACCTATGCTACATAAAAGGTAGAAGCGAACTGTTGCATTGTTATAACTGAAGAAGACAAACGTCTTAAGAAACCAGTAAGAAGAAACACACAACGTGAAAGAGAAGAAAAGACGATCTGAGATAAATCCTAGACGATCACAAGGCTAACGGTAATATGTAGCAAAAACAAGATGCATGGGTCATACGTAGGATGTGGCGACCGGTAATCCATAGACGCTCTCCACGTCAGACAAAAAGGCCCATGGTGCTACATATTCCATTTGGTGCCGTGACGAAGTTTCGACCTTTAGGGTAAGCAGTAACATTTAGAAGAAAAATACATATTCCATTTGGTGCCGGGACAGTTTCGACCTTTAGGGTTAATATCAACTTTAGAAGAAGAAGAAGAAGAATACATATTCCATTTGGTGCCATGACGAAGTTTTGACCTTTGGGTTACGAAGTTACTATAGAAGAAGAATCCATATTGGAACACGCTAAGAAGAAAAATACAGCAACAGAGAAGAATTTTTGGTTGAAATACGAGAAATCTTGGTAAATAAATTTTGTTTGTTAAATTAGATATGTTACATTTGTTAAAAGACCAAATAATATTAATTTAAGTTTAAAAAATCTAATTAGAAACTAAATTGTTAAAATTTAACGGTAGGAAATACATTATATCCATTCATAAGTTTTGAGTGATAGGGGTAGTCAACAATATAATATCACTGGTTATCGGGTTAGCATGACCTGTAGTAAATTCGAGTAATTAAAGTTAAAGAGAGTCTCTACGGAGTAGGTTTTAAAACAAAACAAAATTTTCTTTGATATAACTACGAATTAATAAAAATAAAGGAATGGAGTAGGGAATATAACCAAGGAATAATAAATAAGGAATCAAATAGGAACTAATGTTGTCTCCGGATTGCAGTGGTAAGATGGCAGATCTAAGCATGACGTTTGAGAGTGTTTAACTCTAGTTTTCAAGATGGCCATGCTCTCCACTGTAATTCGTTAATATGTGTTATTTGTTGTTTCGTATATAATATAATTTTTGAGATCCTTGTCCAAAGTCTCAAGAATTAGGATTTTAGTCGAGTTAGGCTAAATGTGGGTAATTCAGCTTTTGACTAAAAGGTTGAGTTGCCATTGTTTGTGTTTTGTGTCGTCCATGTATGTGGTTAGATAACTAGAGTAATGTAATTTTGAAGCTCTAGTCCAAGGTTTCAAAGATTACGATAATTTAACTTTTGAATAAAAAAGTTATAGGTTATGATAAAATCCCATGTGGTTAAAAATCTAGGGATGTAGGTATAGTTTTCCTGGAAAAAAAACAAACTAAAATTATAGGCTCGTTAAATTGTGAGATTATCGCATACGAGTTTTATAGGAGTTTAAGGTGAGGATATGCGGTAGATTTTGTCCGTATATAACTATTAACTATGTGTCATTACATTTTTGCTTTAGAAACGTAATATATAGGCTACGTTTAATATATTTTTGCTGTTATACGCTGTCGACATAATACGCTCTGATTAGAATGTGTAATTTGACATTAGGTCGAATTACTACACGCACTAGGTTCCAGCACCTGTGTTAATGTATATAGAATATAATATATATTGGATATAGTATTATATGTGTAGTAAAAAGCTCGGTATATTTTGATTGTCATGTTTAAAAAAAATACAGACTGGTGTTCCAAGTGAGTGAAGTGCACGTCACTTACTTTGGACTCAGTTCTAGATGACGTAAATAATATGGAATGTCATGTTTATAACATATGGACAAATGTTCGAGTGGATGAAACTGCAGTCATTCACTGGGGGCATAGTTCAAGATAAATTAAATAAAATGGGATGTCATCCATATACGGGCCATGATTGATTGACATTCTCGATAATGTAACACTGGTAGTCAAAATAGAAATTGAAATTGTATAATGTTCAGGTCAAACAGGTCACATTACTGACCAGTGAATTATAAAATTATCATGGCTGAATTCTAAAATGAAAACGCAATTATAAAATTATAAACTTGTCACTTTTCGAGTTCAGGTCAAGAGGTCAAAGTTAGTTTGAAGATTTATAATTAAAGGGACACATCAAAGTTTAATTTTAATTAAAAGTAAGAGTTACTTACAAGTTTTAGGAATAAGATATTACTAATAATGTTAGGTTAATAATTAAACTAAAGTTTTAAAAAGAATTAGGAATAGTTAGTTCTTGGTCTGATGGCAATGACATGTTTGATTGACGAATGAGATTGTACAAGCCAATCTTAGAAGAAAAAAGAAAGTTTTCAACTTGACACTATGGTAGCTGAAAAGGACAACTACAGAGGCAAGAAAAAATGGTTTACCAGTTTACCAAATTGAGATTTCCAGAGACAGAATTTAAAGTGAAACTGAACTTTAAAAATTTGAAGTGATGTGCTATAGTGGTTTGAAATTAGGACATTTGAAGATTTTAAAATGACAATTTGTGTTTTTTGAATTTAGTTTTCGGCTTAGTGAATTTTCATAGGACTTAGAGATAGTTTTTGCATGCGATTTTTTTGATTTTTTGATTATTTGTGTTTTTCTTTCACAGCTCTGTTGTATTGTAATCATTTATATTTTCCTGATGCGTGCATAATTAGTTAGAATATCTATATTCTATATATATTCTTAAAGGGGGAAGTAGTGTAGCAATATAGACAAGGAATGGGGAGATAAGATATAGTTTTATGTTTCTAAACATATTCACATATATGCTGGTGTGTACTGAATTCAACTAACATTTGAAGGACATATTGGTATATGAAAATGGGTTATGGAAACAAGACATACTGGTTCTTTGTTTCAACAACATGATAACAGATATCTCATGCGCAATTTCTACAGTAAATTTCCATAACCATATAAGGGTGGGTTATTGCACCATTTGGCTTAAATTAACCAATCTCTCTAATTATTTACATCATGTTTGACCAATTAGATAATTGAATGTCCAAAACCAGTTGATATAAAATTATGATACTTGCGCGAATTCGTCAGACGACATTTAGATTCCAGACTTCGATTGGATTCCAGAGGGTTACCATCTAAGAGTCCTAGACACCGCGAGGTGTCTAGGTTGAGAAGAGTTTAGTTAGCATTGACTGTAATTGTAATATGCTTGTATGTATACCTATGCTACATAAAAGGTAGAAGCGAACTGTTGCATTGTTATAACTGAAGAAGACAAACGTCTTAAGAAACCAGTAAGAAGAAACACACAACGTGAAAGAGAAGAAAAGACGATCTGAGATAAATCCTAGACGATCACAAGGCTAACGGTAATATGTAGCAAAAACAAGATGCATGGGTCATACGTAGGATGTGGCGACCGGTAATCCATAGACGCTCTCCACGTCAGACAAAAAGGCCCATGGTGCTACAATAGTCGTTCCATATACACACTGGCGTGCACGTAAAAAAACCTTTTGACAGCTGGAATTTGAAAAAAGAGTAGGCAAAAGAGACATAACTCTGGAGGTCGTTAGGTAGATTAGCCTAAATACTTATTGTCACGAATAAGCATTGGGTCGAAACAACATTGGATTCAATGACCACTCGGTCCCCCAACCCGTCTTCATTTCTATAAGATAGTCAATATGAATGTTTAATAATATAGATTATCACATAGCGTGCAATGAAAAGGTTATATTACTTGCCTTACTTCTTGATCATTAGTAACGCTGTAAAAAAAAAAAAAAAAAAAAACCCAACTTTCTCACCAATCATCGATGTAGATCATTTGGATCTAAAATTGGTCAGTCCATTCTCATAAAAACCTTAAAAAAATAATTGGAAAGGATCGATGTAATCATCTCCCACATTCTATCATTTTGCGATTAAAAAAGAGATAATGACGGAGCTAAACAGATCCGGTGATCTAGATTTTGAATAACGAGTTGACCCACTGACCAGGACCTTCCGGCTTCAATCCCGGTGGTGGCCTGACAAGTTACTCTGATCTTTTTAGTGTGGTTTCCCTATGTGGAGTGCGGACGGTCTGGTAAGAAAACTGAGGTCCCATGTACACCTTAATATACTCTAGCGCAGATTTCGACAGATTTTTAACAGAATCATTCTAACTAGACTCATTTGATCTCAAAGGCCCTGAGCTGTTAACATAGTGCCACGTACCTCACTGTCAAAAGCCTCGGTGTTGTCAAAGAAGATGTTTCTCGAATACATTAACCACGGACGATGGCTTGACACAAGACGTGACAAGTGTAGTTGAATCTCTGGTGACTGCATTAAGAACTAGAGACGCCCTGTTGAAAAGTCGTGTTGTTCATCTACGGTTGTCTGTAAAACAACTGTAGATCAAATGGGTGTAGATGTGTTTTGAATATGTGTTCTAACCAAATTGAGTAACTCATTTGTGAAGGCAGCAACAAATACTCCAATCGCTTGTCAAATTCAGCTTTTAGAGCACCATGGTTAATTGTTTGGTGTGATTGTTGAAAGGGCACGCGGAGGAATCCTATCAAGCAATTGCAAACGTTGCCCTTTGAGTCAACATCACTCCCTAACATATTGCAATGTACTGTTTGTCAAAGTTTGTCAATGATCTGAAAATGGGGGAATCGCCTCAATTATTGCTGAGTTTTTTTAGCCATGTGCGTACACATTAAGAAATCCATTTTTTTATATAAATACTCTGTTAATCTTATTAATAGTTTTCGCGCTGAGTTTATTAACCATTTCCGTATATATTAAGAAATACTTTTTTCATAATTAGTCTGTTTATCTAATTAACCCCGTGTCAATCTTATTCATATATTCCCTATAACAATCAATTTTCTAATAAATCCAATTATAGCATTGTCAAGGAAATACATTCCGAGGTCGAACATAGATAATTTGTTTAGGATACGACATATGATTTCGTTTTATTATTGGCATTGCAATTCATTTCGTTAGATAATTTGAAATTCTTGGTATTTAACAGATGGAATAATGAAAAATAAACCATGACAAGTACTTGTGTCCATGAAAAACAAATCTGTATGAACGTCACGCCGTTTTGGTTATGTCCAGCGAAATGTCAGCTCTATCTGAAGCTATTTGATAATTCAGTATTTGATATGTATTTGCACATATTGGGTTATTATTTGATTGTTTTGGGTGACACTCATTTGAAGTACATATCGGGCGATATAACTAGCTGTTTTGGAAAAAAATCATCAAATGCCCATTTTGCATCATAATGTTGTAATATCGTGTAAATCGTTCCACCCCATAACAGTACCCACCCTGGCACCTTACATTTTCTAAAACTGAGTATCACTGAATGTGCTGAAGGTGAAAAAATGGGGTTTAAATGTCTTCTTTTCTGCACCAACCTGGATAATGAGGACAGGCATACGTCCGGGAGATCTTGCTAGGACAGTGGCATATCGGCGGCACTTATGCCTTGGTCCCACCAGGCATTTTTGGCTTAACGATGTACTATCGATGAAAATTGATGAGCCCCAGGAGACATCTAGAACTGTTTGTCTCTTCCTTGGTGGCATATCGACAATAATTATGCCAAGGTCCCATTGCGCATTTGGTACCTCGGCGATGTACTACCCGTGGGAATTAATGGCCTCTGGTCGAGAACCATGTTTGACTCCCCGGCCAGTTTTCCCGACGTATTGTCGGGAACATGCCAGAAACCAGAGGCAAAATATATCTAGGTACCTGGGCATAAGTGCCGCCGATATGCCACCGAATATTTCCCTCGATGTCTTCCGAGGCTCATCAATTTCCATCGAAGGTGAGACTCATGGATAAAGTAGATAATCTTAAATGCATTGCATTATACTGAACTCCCATTGAGGCGTTATTCGTTTATAATTCAAATACTAAGTTGACTTGTTGGCTTTTTTACCATGTTATTCTTTGAAGACAAAAGTACCCAAAATAATCGTGATTTAAACAATCCGACGACTAATTGATTGATTTTAAAATTAGAATTAATAGTTTTCTTGGATTCCGTTCCGTTATATACAGCATGACATCCTGTAATATAATGGTAATAGGAAATGATGAAAATGTATAAAAATTAACATTGGAAGTAGAATCAACGGGAGTTTCTGGTCATTAACTTGTTACAAGCATTAGCTACAATATTGTCTTTCCTTCATTAAATAATGATGAATGTGATTATGGTCCATTTTCAACAACCAAACCAATTATTCATTTCCCTTGTGCATTAGGTGGCAGTGGGGGTGACCCGGGGTTAAGATCTAACTCATCCCAATTCGTTGTTTTTGTCCGTATAGAATTCATACGAAATCGAATGAAAATCAAAATTTATTTAATGTTCTTTTGGCGACAGAATTTATCACTCTTGATCTGTACTCTTTAGTGTATATTACACTACTGATTGGTATAAATCTTCCACTAAGAAAAAGAAAATCCGCATTACTCCGGTCAATCGGCACAAGTAACTGCTAATGGTAGCTGAACTTAATTGGGGCCTTTGGTGCAGTAAAGGTCAGCTTTTGTTTGCTACTATTAGAATCCAAACATATCATTCTGCTAAGCCTAGATTTAGAAAGACTGTAGACCCATATTTTCCTATTAACTTGTCTCACACCAATAATGGTGCATATCTATACCAAGGTTAACGACATTTCAGCAAATCATTCAGCTCATGTTATAAGAAACATAGACAAAACCATTCGCTGATCGTCGGTGTTGAATGCACTAATTTCACACGAATAGTCAAAGGAATAGCATGACATATCGAATGCCAATATTTCCATTTCAAGCACATTAAACTATTTTATCATTTATTTGGGTTGAAATTTACAAGCAGTGTTTACGTTAACGAGACGGAAGAAGCTGTTCGATACGATCGTATCAGAGTGGTTTTGTTAATAGTTGCGAACCGAAATTGTAGGTCCCGCATAAAGAAACCCAGAATGTAAATATGTGCATGGGTAAATTTAGTGGGTGCTGCAATTTATTATACAGCCTTCTAAAGATGCCCTCTACCACCCCAAAGCTTGGTGGTGGTGACCGTGAGAGTATACAGGCTTTTAAAAGGGATTTAAATCAAACCTTTTGGACGGTCAAACTGTCAATGACTTTATTGTCAACATGGTAATGAGAGAGAGAGAAATGGGGTTTAACGTCCACTCAACACAAACTAGGTCATTTCGGGACTCTATGACAGTCACGTGGTTGTGCAAATCTTTTGTTATGAATATAAACTGAACAGAACGTCCAACAGCCAGAGTAGCTGTCCTGGAAACCGGATAAAACCTACAATCTTGAATGGATGTACAATGCGGTATTTAAAAAACTTAGTATCTAAGGATAAATTAAATATACACGAACGTAGGTAGCGAACTAAATCCCCATTACAGTAAGACGACTTTTATTATCCTTAATTAATAAAACTGCAATTTATATTTCCAGATTTCAAAGATATAGATACTGACGTCATATATTAATCCAGTTTATGCAGTAACTAGAGCTTCAAAATGGATAACTTTACCCTAACAGAGAATATTTCCATAAAGTACAGCAACTTTTCTTCCGGACAAATACATTATATCAAAGTAGTGACTGTGTTGATGTATTCGTTGGTTATATTTGTAGCAGTTGGTGGCAATCTAGCCGTCTGCTATATAATTCTGTCAAGTCGCAAGATGAGAACAGTTACAAACTTCTTCTTGTTGAATTTAGCCTTTAGTGACGTTGTCAAGGCTGTTATATGTTGCCCGTTTACGTTTGTGTCCAACTTTATTCTCATGTACTGGCCTTTCGGAACCATTATGTGTCCGCTCGTTACGTACACGCAGATCGTTGTTGTGCTGCTATGTTCTTTTACTTTGGTGGCAATGAGTCTGGATAAGTATATGGCAATAGTGTATCCATTAAAGCCCAAGCTGTCGAGAAAACACGCCAAGTATATCATTATTGTGACATGGTTTCTAGCGTTCATTCTGCCAGTTCCCACTGCTGTTACCTCGACCATATACTATTCCAACATAACAGATCACCCATCGGCCATGGGACAATGTTTAGAGCAATGGAATTACCCAACTCAAAAATATATCTACAGTATTGTAGTGATGCTGCTGCAGTATTTTGTGCCCCTGCTTGTTCTACTGGTTACTAATGCCCGAATAGGTTACATAGTGTGGATTAAGAAAACCCCTGGTGAGGCTTTAGAAGGAAGAGATCAGCGCATGGCGGCTTCTAAACGGAGGGTATGTAGACCTTTTACGATTATTTATTTATAAACCACAGATCCTGCTCGCGAATCACAGTATGTTCAGTATGGATTACTTGAGTGTAATGTTCATAACCATGCATTTATTGCTTAACAAGGCATTATCACTCTCAACAAAAACAATAACGGAGAATAAAATATTCAAATCACATTAAATCTGGAGGCTTTATAAACCAAATCAAACGTATCTTCAATGAATCAAGAAAACTTAATAATTAATAACTGTATAATTCACGATTGTTGAAATCATGTATTTTGTTCTAGCAACATCAACTCTGTCAAAAATGAATAGGGCCGATAATGATATTGAGCTAAATGAGTAACATGCCATATTTTTGGGATTTATTTTTAATAAATCGTTGTATATATATCATACGTGTATAAATGTTTTTCTTTATATTCCAGTTGGTCAAGATGATTATAATAGTGGTGACTATTTATGCTGTATGCTGGCTCCCTCTACATGTTTTGACGCTCATTGGAGATCAAAAGCCAGACATTTTTGATGCTCCATACATGATGTATGTTTGGATGTGTGCCCATTGGCTTGCCATGAGTCACTCGTGTTATAACCCATTCGTGTACTTTTGGATTAATCCGAATTTCAGAGAAGGTATAAAGCGAATATTCTACTTCTGTACGTTCACAAGCTCAAGAAACAACTCTTATAAAATGTCTAACTACAGCGAATATAATAGTCATCAATATTCTGCCAAAAAAACGGACAGCGCAAATCTCAATTTAAGATACTCATTATAAATGACATATTGAACCCTTTAACTTTTGAACCCTTTAACTTTGAACTAGAGTTTTCCTGTATTTATTCCTAATATTGTGAACATTTTTTCGCGGTTGCTCACAGTTGTTGCTCTTTATCACTTGAAGTGAATGGATGTTGTTGTGTTTATTATAATAGTTTAAATGGATTTCTATTTCAAGTTGCGTGTTTCAGTGGTATGCACATCGATTAGACATTCAAATTTTCTCTGACATATTAAGATACCATTCTTTAATTACTTTTACTAATCAGGGACGGATCCAGGAATATTTGCAGGAGGTGGTTTGCCAGGTTTCTGTTATGGAAATCTGCCTGTCATCATCGTCTCTAAATTACATAGGCATACAAATTGAGCTTTTCAAACAGAGAAATCATTTTTATACTGATGTAGGATCACTTTGTGATGTAATTTCAGTTCGGTTGGCAGAGCAACGAATTACCTACCTGATTTACGTCAAAGAAAATTGTCTATTTCATTTGATTTTATATTTTAATTCATTTGTGGAATTAAGATGCGTCTTCGTTTAAATATTTCCTGATATGAGTGTTGCGATATTACCGGGTATGTGCACAGCTGTCAGCACAGTAAGTCAAGAAAAAGCCAAGTAATAGATGCATTTTGTAAGAGCTAAAGCTACCAATTGCCGCTCTTTAATATTTAGACATGCAATGCATTCGGACCGCTGGATTGATGAGATGAGTGGACAAGGCCTGCCACATCTCCGTTAAATGGGAAATTGTTTATTATCGTAGAAATGGTATACGACAATCGACGCTATTTACACTATTTCTTGTCAAAACTTCATAACTCAGAAAAAAGTAAACTGACTATAAAATTTTCAATCCATTCATTTTCATTATATATTTTTAAACTACTTATATTATAGCAGGAACGGCCAGCTCTGTGTCCAAATCCTACATAATGCATCTTTTAATCCTTATAGAAAACCAAAACTGTATATCCATTAAACACAGCAGATCAACTCATTTATATAATTTATTTTATTTTGATTTAAACCAAAGAGGGTTTTACTCCCCCCCCCCCCCCGTTAAAGGATAATCAAGAAGTGCGAATTACAATTTTAGGATATGATGTAATGAATTTGTGCTCAATTTCACAAATAATCAGGTTTCACCACAGCTTCGCTTTACGTATGTTCTGTCTTTAGTGTACTAAATTACAATAATGTTACGTCATTGTAAATTAATCAACAATTTATCAGTAAAAGATTGAATAAATCAGTGTGATTGATATGTTTAGTAGAATTTCTTGTGTTTACCTTATTATTCATAGGCAACAATTTCAGACGATCATTTCCATAGATTAGATCTTGTGAAGACCCAAACGATATTCAGCTTCACGCGACTTTTCGTTCCCCACTTATGCCCGTTTGCCGTAGCCTTTGTGAAGGGATGCAAGCTGTAGTTTTTAACCGGTCGTTTTCAAATGTGGTGGGAAGCATCGGGGTCATGAGAGGACGAACCCTATTTAGTCCAAGAGGTTTGCTCTCTGATTAGAAACCCTGTAAACGCCATAGAGGTTATAGTTTTTAATGAATCTTTTTCAAATTTGGTGGAAAGTATTGGCGTCCTATTGAGGACAAACTGTATCAACAATCGCAGTTTATGCTCCCTTATTCAAGATTCTCATGAGGGTGAGAAATGGGGTTAAACGCCCACTCAACACAAAACTAGGCCATTTGGAGACTAACATGGTTTGATTTTATTTCGTTTGCGCGTAAGGGTCTTTAGCAGTTGGAGAGAACCCGGAGAAAACCTACGAGATTGGACAGGCGACCCTTCCCCTTGTCATGAACGGCACTGAGGCTCCGATTTCTGTGGATTTATTTCAAATTTAGTGCTAAACTTTGTGGATCGATATGCAGCGTTCCACGACCTCCAATTGTGAAGGTGACCCCATTCGCGAGTACGATAGAGATCAGATTTGATCCTTTTCAAATTTTGTCAACATCTCAGCTTTTCTTTTGTAAGTTGCTGTTGTGACATAGCTAATTTGCCTGAACATCTTTTATTTTAACAACATGAATCACAGGAACAACCAGCTCATGATCTTAATCTTATATAGTGCGTCTTTCCAGTAGTAGTTACATGTATGTAAAACAAAGGGTTTTTTTTAGCATTATCAAATGTAAGTGGTCGGTTGTAATAGAATGCATATATTTTAATAGTACTTTATATTGTGGATTACTTGCAAACCTATACAAACTTTTATTAACTAAAATTGTGCCCGTAGACATGCTTAAGTAACAAGTCGTTTTATATGTTCAAAAAGCTTTAGCCATTACAGCCAAACCTGATACATAAAATGCGGTGCTAACATAAACATCACATACCGAGTCGACGATTTTCTATAACTACTGTACTTGTCAATCAGTTATTATTTGGAGTATATGAATGGTTTAATATTGTAGCTTCTACCATACCACATTTTATATCAATCTAAACATTATCTGGCAATCTCCGTGATTGACGTGCACCCATGGCAAGCATTAAATGGCCTCGCAGACGTATTAAATGTAAGAATGACAACATCGGACTGTTAAATCGAGTTTCTTAACTAGTCGGGTAGCAGCTATATCCGTCTAACTTTTAGCCTGATTTCCTCCGATTAGATCAATCGTGACTGCAGCGCCATTATATTCAATTCCTTATATCTACCGTGGTCTGTTTTGGGTGTTTAGAAGCTTATCTTTGAGTCTGGAATTTGAAAAAAAGTTTTAAAAAATGACAAGTAAACTTGAAAGGGAATCGAAAAATTATACGGAAAATAGAAATTATCGCCATACAGATAAATATGAAAAGCCAAGATGGCTAAAGGGTTAGCCCGATATATACCTGGCTTATCACAATAATGGGAGGTCTTTAAAATATAATAATATTTCTATTTGAGAACGCCTATTAGATGGTTTGATTGACGTAGGTATGGATTAGTTACAATCATTACATCTATGATAGACGGGGTTGGGATGGCCTAGTGGTCTAGACTGCCGCGCTTCGACCTCTAGCTGACTGGTCACCTCTGGCTTGCGGCTGTGGTTTCGATCCCTGGTGTGAGTATATGAGGTATGGCGATAAGGGCGCCTTCTCAATCTCGTGGGTTTCCTCCGAGCACTCCGGTTTTCGCCCTCTGCTAAAGACCCCCTACGCACAAGCGAATTATTGAAATAAAATTAAAACCATATTTTAGTCCCGAAATGACCTAGTTTGTGTTGAGTGGACGTTAAACCCCATTTCTCTCTCTTACATCGATGATAGATGTAATAGTAGGTAAGTTTTTAAGCCTGAAGTCAAGTTATGATTGTCTTATATCAGAATACATCAGAGAAAAGACGCAAAAATTAGACCAAATTTGTTCATTTAATAACGACTGGTGATATTTGAAGACTAGAAACAGAACTAGGATTCTGGTACATTTGAAAACAAGGAAGATATTTCAGTATAATGGTAAGTTATAAATAACACAGCAGCATCATTACATATCAAATCGTATATTATCCCAATTAATTTGTACAGAATCCCAATCTGTTAACAAGACGTTTCCAATTATCACAGGGCCATGGAGGTGTTTATTATAAACCCAGAAAGAAATAAAAGTAAATTGATAGGATTTTGTGAGGCAAGACATTGATCGATTCTACATAGACATAAGATAATGATTTTATTACGGCGGATCAAGATATCTCTAATACTATAATCTTGGGTGGTGTTGATTCAATAACCATCTAGTCCGTTAGCTACATCTATACCGCAGTGAATTTATCAAGTGGCACAATTACATTAACTGTACATAATAATGATTTGTTTGTCTCCTTCAAATGGAATAAATTGTATAGATTATGGAATCATCGCTTTCAGGCGTAAAACTTTATACCTCTTGAGTCAGAATCTTATTAAGGTCTAGTTTCGTATTTCTTTTTAAAACCATAGAGAAAGTCTTGTTTCTCACTATATACATCCTCGTGAGAATTGAGAAGCCAATAAATGTCGTGTAGGTGTAAATGGCGCTGACGACTGCCTATGGCTGTATGGAAGTTTGAATCCTTTTAGAATCAAATGATCTACAGGGCAACGTACCTGATTACAAGAGGAAAAGGAACCGAAGTTGGCGTTATCGCCTATCATTTATTTTGAATCATCATTATTATTTTATATTTATATATATTGTAAAGAAGTGTACACTAATGTACGAATAAATGTGAAATAAATAAATAGAACAGAACACAATTTTTATGGAAAACAATCACAATAAGAGGATACTTGTCGAAACGTCGTGCTTTTAGAATAAAACGTGATTGTTTCCCATAAAAATGGTGTTCTGTAAATTAGTTTCCAAATCGCTTAATGCCACTTAAAGATTGCATTTTATAGTCAATATTGAACAAGCAAGATAAATTACCACCCAAACAACGTGTCTAATTTGACTGTCAAAAACAACGCACATATCTTCACCATACAGGCAACTAATAGTGATGTTAAGAAGAAGCCCAAATGCGGTTAAGTCCGAAATAAGAGAGAGAGAAATGAGATTTTAACGTCCACCCGACAAAAAGAAAGTCATTTCGGGACTAACATATGGTTTTAATTTTATTTCAATAATTCGCTTGCGCGTAGGGGTCTTTAGCAGTGGGAGGAAACAGGAGGTCCCAGGAAATCCCACGAGGTTGGACAGGCGACCTTACTACTTGTCACGTACAACCGGGTATTCGAAACCACGCCAGTTGACTCAGGCGTCCCAAATATAGGATCTAAATTGTTTATCAGCATTCTCTCCTAAATTATCCACGACGTTCAGATTTCATACCAAACTACATTTTATAGTCCAAATAACATATCATGCTAATCATTAAATCCATATGCGAATTTGACGGTAATAATGTTGGCCGTGCTTTAAATGGTAGTTTAGAAATTGTGTGGGTGATTAATACGTTTATTGGTTAGCCAATTTAAATCTAACGCTTGATTTACATCCATTTTTCTCCTCTAAACTCAATTTTGTTATCTGAATTAAGATTAAATGATTACTCGGTAACTTGAGGAAAAGTAAATGTTCAGGGACGGATCCAGGAATTTTTGCAGGAGGGGGTTTGCCAGGTTTCTGTTACGGAAATCTGCCATCATCGTCTCTAAATTACATAGGCTTACATACAAATTTGGCTTTTGAAACAGAGAAATCATTTTTATACTGATATAGAATCACTTTGTGATGTAATTTCATTGATGCAAGGCATTATTTTTTTTAAGGAGTTGAGCCCCCACTCTGGATCCGCCCCTGATGTTATTTATTATGTTGCCATATTGATTCATCCATTGCGTATCTTCAAACATAAACGTCTTTTATGACCTGTTTTAGTCCAGTAAACAACAACGAAATGGGTATAAAAAAAATGAATTGTACACGGCAAGGGGTATCAAAACACACCCATTAACAAAGGTTGAAGTTAAAGAAGAATAAAGAAAGTAAAGTTGTTCATTCAAGATGGAATATTCAATAAGAGAAATGTTGAAGCAATTGCCCAAAAATTATTTAAAATACATTATGCAAAAGCTAAATCTGCCTACTGCATGTCTTTCTTTTGGCCTGAAATTATTTCTAAATTATTAATTAGACATTAATTAACTTATCCAGACCATAATCAATTCTCGATGACATCGGATTCCTCCAATATTAAATAGATTAAAACGTTCGGCGATATTATGATTTAATCTAAAAATGGAGGAACGAGGAAACAACCAGTAGGATGGTTGAAATTATAGCACACGTCTTGTCAAACCTTTTAAAGGTAATATCTTCGCTCGCAATAGAGTAGTTTGAATGAATTTTTTAAATTATTCATTTTTTAGATATTTAAAGGACGTAATGATCTTTCCTTTGGAACCTTAAAATAGACGAAAATGGGTCTAAAGGTACATAAATAATAATGTAGACAATGTGAATATATATATATAGTGAATTTATTATTATTATTCGTCTTCTATGGCTCTCCGCTGTATCCGGTGATATTTCTAAGCGCTTTACACATGTCACACAGTTAGTAGTATTACTTAAACAAGCGTGGTTTTTAACTCAGATTGAAATTTAACAAAATTGTTCTCGTTAGCTTATTCCATATGTGAGAACCACTAATAGGGAAAAATAATAAATTAGTATCTGTAGACGACCGACGTTGTGGTCTTTCCTGTTTGTAGAATGTGAATAATTGTTCCATATAGGAACAAGCAGTATCAGAAAACAAAGCCTTATTGTGTACATAATTTCCGATGAATTGTGGACAGTCCGGAGACTAGACTAGACTAAACACCTTATTGTCTTAAAATTGAGACGACGAATCCTATGGATTTTTGTTAATTTCCGCTAATTACTCTTGGATCACTTCCATGAACCGTGTTGGCTATCTAGACGTTACGATTATTATCTCATCGGCTGTTAATTCATAAGGTTTATCTAACTGAGAAGCCGATGATTTTCACAGATTTCCAATAATTACTTTTCAAATCTTGCGGGTGCTCACTGTATGGTGTATGTCAGTCTTCATTAGCCCAGTTAAGGAACAGAACAATAGGAGGTAACCCGCATTTCATTTCATGTCATTGCGGGTGCCCATTGGATAATAACTTCCTGAATTATGTCCCCGGATTGTTCGAAAAATCGCTTTTGTTCGCTTTTGGTCCCTCTGGAGGTCAAAATTATTATCCGATTTAAAAAAACGTTTGACTATATCACCGTTACATGGTAATGTCCCTCTGGAGGTCAAAATTATTATCCGATTTAAAAAAACGTTTGACTATATCACCGTTACATGGTAATGAAGAGAGAGTTTGAATTGTGTGAAAATCGGACTAGAATTGACGGACAAAATGGCCGCCGTTTGTACACAAATAGTGTGAAAATATGTTATTATATCAAGGTTGTGGACCCTATAGAGGTCACAATTTTGAATCGATTTTGATGAAACTTGACATGTATGTTTATAACCCAAAGATCTTGGTTCCTTCCTGAATTATGTCCCCTGATTGTACGAAAAATCACCCTTTTTAGCTTCTTGTGCCTCTGGAGGTCACAATTATTATCTGATTTAAAAACAAAACGTTTGATTATAAAAACCAAACAAATTCTAATGATTTTCTGATAATTCCTTAATATGCGTCAACTCTTGTTGACTGCCCTGATGATTTGGCTGCTGTGTGGGCGTATGTTTCGTTGCCTGGCAACCTATTTTTTTATTAATTCTGTTTTACTTCTGTCGTGGAACAACCCCCGTTGAAAAACACAAGTCGTTATTCAAACCGTGTTGCTGGTTGCGAAGTGACCACCAAAAATTCAAACTTCCGGTCCCCCAAATTGATTGAAATAGGAGAATTTTTAACAAGTATGTCTCAATATAAACTGTTCAAAACAGAAAACCACTCATTTTATTGTGCAAATGGAATTAAATGTTTAATTAACCATGTCTAAATTCAGCGCTCTGTAAATGTTATTTACCAGGAGATCAATTTTTGTAAAGAAATGTCCATCTCAACTTGGTAAAGGTTATTGAAAAAACGCCATGTCAACGTCCACAACACTGGTGACAGTATTACAAGACAGGGGGTGGAATTTCGCGTTTTTCAAGTATTCAATGCTGTGGAAATGAAAAAGAAAACCTTTGATTATTGTTCAATGCGTTAATCGTATCAAGTAGGAGTGATGTATCACAAGTATTGATTACACCAGTTATCCATCATTTCGACACGCGTGTTATCGGAAATGACAAAAATATAAAAAAAAAAATGCTCTACAAAAATTGTTTCAATACGCTTTCAATTCAATGGGATCACATTACCTCCACCTGCGTCCGCCCGTCATTCACTTTCTTGCAATTACAATTGAATCTCCTTATATAGAACTGCGGATGACAAAACAGAAGTTCATTGTTCGTCTTTGGTACATCTCGAGTTGTCTTAAATCGGGAAATACATTTTGCTTTTCCTTGTTAAAAGGAGCTGAAGCGTTAAAATTTGGGACCACGAAATTGACACAAATGGGTCACAAGGCATATAATAATGCAATATGAATATATATAAACTGATTTAAATTCAATAATTTCAGGTTTTACTGTAATTCATATTCAGTTACGTTCGGCGAAATACGCCAGCAGTGTCAATCGAATGGTAATCTCTAGCGTCTGATTATTCCAGTCTACACTGAAAGTATTATTGCTCCCAAGATAAGAATATGGCATCACCGTTTGGCATGACTTGTGGAATATTATGTCTGGCCTCGTTCTTCAAGTACCTTTTTACAAATGGCACTGAAACGCAGTATGGTACAAATGGTAAAATGTTTATTTTGTCTTAAATATTGAATATAAGAAGCTCCTCTTTTCCCGGTAAGATCCCAACACCAATGTTGATTTAAATTGACATATAATTCGTGTTTTCAATGTCGAAGACTTTGGATGATATTGAGTTAGAGACTTAGCTATTTGAAAGTATTTTTCCTGGTTAAAAGGTAGTTGGCAATCGTTAGCAAAGACTCTGGGCGTAGTTTGGCTATCAACTCTTGGTTAATCAGGCAATCTGATTAAAATACAGATCTATATTTTGTTTCTTTCTTTTATAATTCAAAGACATACACCGCATGTAGATCTGGTAAGTTATAGTGGGAGTTCACGTCAAGGGTCTAACGAGCGACCTTTGACCCTTTGACGTCAGACATTGATTAATCAATCAGCGTTAACGTTTCTAGTGGTTTACCCACTGTTCCGTACATCAAAAGTCCAAGAACTCACTGTAACAGACCGTTTCATTGGCTATTCCCTCACATTACCAAGAACACGCCAATAACATCTCTTTCAGATCCTAGTGTAGTAAAGATAAGTAAAACGTGTAATTTTGAACTATATAAACGAAACGAAGTGGGATCTGTGTTTCAGATTGTTAATCAGGAGAATATGTATAATTACATTAACGAAGCCCTTTGTCAGGGCTTCGCATATTAAACCAGGGATCTATGCACACATAATTAGTGTGGCACAGTGCACCACAACGTATATCTTATTTAGACTATTCTATCATATAAATTACCAACATTTATTTAGATGCACTGAACTCACATGTTATTGATAGTAGATGATATATAGACATCTAACCTCTTCCTACACGCGTATTTGTTGTGTTTTAATTACAGACGTTATAAATCCAACGTTGTGGACAGTGTTGTTTCTTTGATGGAACCCATATCGGTCAGCTAATTCCATACCATAATATATATAATATAACCTTGTATTTTGAGACCCATTTCTTTATAAGATGTTCGTATTTAGTTTTACCCCTGATTAAAGTTATATGTTAGGTATATGAAAAAGACACCTAGAGCTTATTGACCAAGTCAAATTCAGTCGCTGGTTTGGCGTTTTTATGTAATCTACCCTGTTTATGTTCCTGTTGTATTATGTTCCTATTTATATTCTGTTCCCGGTGTAAACTGATGTTTTGTAATACACTAATATTGGAGCGTTCGCTAATTTTGTCAATATCATAGGAAATGTAAATATTTGATTTTAATCATGTCGTATTACATGTTTCTTAAAATCAACGTGCTCCCATTTAGGTCGGTTCTGACGTTATCGGATAAGTTTCCAAGTTGACCCCTTGGCCTGTTAAACACAGACATTATTTCATACCGGAGGCTGCTTAAATTGAAAATCACAAATCAGTGGGTTCTCATCTTGGTCGGTCCTGATGTGACAGATTGGAAGTTTTTAAGTTGAATCCTTGGCCGGCTAAACACAGACATTAATTCGTGCAAGTGACTGTTCATATGATGGATTTATACAGAAGAACAATTGCTATATCTAAAAATAGAAGTCGCTATATATAAGTCATTGTCGTCTGCTGAATTATCATTATGGTTATGTCTGGATGACCAATGTATTAATATTCTGTTGGAGCTAATATCACGACTACACATCTGCTGTGGTAATATCAAACCTCTATATAGACATTTTAATTGCACATTCACCACGTATGACAATTTTTAAATCCAATAATGTTAATAAAAGTATGTTAAAACATACCTTTATTAACATTATTGGCCGAAATCGTGTCTAAATTGGTTCACGATATCTTGACGACAAAACCTGTGTACAAGGCATATGTCATTTTCAAACAAAACGATTTTGACAGTCTCCTTAGAAACCATAAACTGAAGCTCAAAACAAGGCTCAATAAAACCGTTTGCATCGCCCAAACGCAATAGGGTACGACTTTTTGGGGTTGATTATGTCCTTGCATGTGCACTATGCATATTCCATGAACAATTTTGGCATAAAAACACCTTCCATGACCGTGCTGCTCTCAGTTGAAATTTCAACATGGTGAGACGTCAGCTGAGTGAACTTGACAGAGGAAGAGCCATTGCGTGGCTTCAACAGTGTTTTACACAGAGGAATGTAGCACAGAGAATCGGTTGTAGCCAGAGTGTGATTGTCATCCAATTCAATTCAGAAGCGCCCACGGTCTGGTAGGCCAAGATCAACGTCAAGACCGGCATGTCATTCAGATGGCCTTTCGTCAGCGCGTTGTTACAGCGAGATGTCTGAGAGATGAACTGCGAAATGCAAGTGGTGTTCAGGTATCGGACCAGAATAAGAAATCGTCTGCGAGCCCACAACATTCGATCTCGACGACAAGTGGTTCGACCACCTCTTCTTCAACGTCATAGGGCAGCACGTCGTGACTAGTGCACACGCCATAGAGACTGGAGACGGCGACAATGGGGGTGGGTACTCTTCACTGATGAGTCCCGATTTGCATTACAGTCCAACTATGGCAGACAGTAACACTAGTATTGTAAGTGATAACAGAATCAGTTTCGTAATTATATGGTTTATTTACAACGGGAACAGAATATGAAATAGATAGGCCTACATCAACATTACATAAACAAACTAAATTATACTGGAACAATTACTACGTCGAGGACTAGACTGTATCGGAACACATCTAAATATATCAACTCCACCATTCCGCCCGCAGCCAATGCAGCGGCTGAACTCGAGCGAGTCCATACGCCGGTCTCTGCCGTCTGCTATCTCTCTCTCTCTGCTTGTCTGCTTACTGTTTGTGAGTAAACTTCTGCATATAAAGCGGAGAGAGAGAGAAAAATGGGGTTTAACGTCCACTCAACACAAACTAGGTCATTTCGGCACTAACATATGGTTTAATTTTATTTCAATAATTCGCTTGCGCGTAGGGGTCTTTAGCAGTGGGAGGAAACCGGAGTGCCCGGCGGAAACCAACGAGGATGAGAAGGCGCCCCTATCTCCATGCCACATACGCTCACACCGAGGCTCGAAACCACAGCAGCAAGCCAGCGGTGAACGGCTAGCTAGAGGTTGAAGCGCGCCACACTTGGCCATCCCAATACCCCTGCATATAAAGCCTCCAACACTTAGGGAAGATGGACAGGGGGGATCATCATATAAGGAAGTTCTTTCACCTGTTATACAGAGATCATATGTAGCTTGTAAATAACATATTGAATAAATTAGATAGTTAATAAGGTCGTGCCTTAAAATAAGTTTACAGAGTTAAGAAACGTCCACTATAATATATAACAAAACTAACAGAGGTCATACAGTTCTTTGCACCTAAATGAATGTTCAGTTTATGAAAGGTATAGATCACTTTGTTACAAGACTTCGCGTCTAAAGGCGGCAAGGAGAAAGATTTGCTGATGTTCACGTCAGACAACGCCATCGCTTTGGAGGGCGTACGGTAATGGTGTGGGCTGGAATTTCGGTACATCATAGGACTCATCTTTTCGTCGCCCAAGGAAATTTGACGGGTATCGGGTAAAGAGACGAAATTTTACAGCCGTTTGTCACCCCAAGTCTTCGTCAAATTGGAGCAGGTTTTGTTCTTCGAGATGACAATGCTAGACCGCATAGAGCACGAGTTGTTAATGATTTTCTCACCAAAAATGGTATTGAACGAATGGATTGGCCTGCATACTCACTCGACTTGACACCAATTGAGCATACATGGGATGAGTTGGGCAGACGTGTGAGAGATAATCATAGGCAACCTGATAATCGTCAAGAATTGGTGCAATTCTTTCAGGCACAGTGGCAGACCATTCCCCGGATGTTTTTTTCGTCGTCTGATCGACAACATGCCTCGTCGTTGTGTCGACTGCTTACAAGCACGTGGTGGTTTCACTCGTTATACACAACTGATCCTCAGAACAGTTGTGTATAAAAAGTGCATATGCTTTGCATAACAGACTAAACATTCAGACATATTGAACTCATTCTGACCAAAAGGGTGCTTGAAAGATTTGATTTACATGTTCCCTGTGTCTAATAAAATGTTGACCCTTAACTTCTTTTGAGTAGTATACAAGCTGTATATCAAGCAGTAAGATACATCCCAAGATACCTGGTTTTAGTGGACAAAGTAAAATTTGTTCGAGGAGAAACATCAAAATCATTCAACGACGAAATCTCTAATTGAATGTAACAAACTGGGGTTCGAAATATTACATTTTGTGCATCAACAGGACAAATTTTACCGAAGAGGGATGTGTAGTGTGCTATGAGGTAAATCTCGCCCATACAGCTTTATTTCTACCTACATTTCTAATAAGGAAAAGTCACTACTAATACAGTGGGTTGGTAAGGTAAAAATATATTCCCGGATAAAAATTGTACACAAAAACTGTATATTTATTCCCAGTTTCAGCGTTATGTGGAATATATTAATGGGGGATCAGAGAAAAGAGGGGGCATGGAAAAAATAGCTTAGTAAAGTTCAATATGAAATGGTTTACATTCCAGTAAAGAATTTCCCCTATACTGGCTATATGTATTTGTTGGAGGCCCTCGGATATTTCCAAAATGCCAGTGAGTGGAAAAGAGTTTGGAATTACTGTTTTGAACTAAAACCTGACGTTACCAAAGATGAGTCATAAATTAAATTCAGATTTTTTCAACAGTATAACAAATCTTGTATATTATTTTAACTGACACGGCTGAACTATTAATGAATTAATTATTTTACTCGTAAGGAGGGTTTACTTTTAAAGCTTATGAAAACAACATACTACTGGTGTCTAACGAATGTGGCCGCCATTACTTTTTGGGGCTTTAAGCTTAATATCGAAATAGATAGACTGGTTTCTATGTCAAATAATAATTGATGCAGTAATTGATATTATTACGACTTTGTCTTATTTGGATCGCTAAAGTAATTGGTTAAATATTAGATAACATAGAAGTTTTAATGGACGAGAGTGAGAAATAAATCTGTATCAGTTGTCAATATCTATTATTTTTACATAAAACGGTATTAGGGTATGACATGATAAGGGTTATATATGTGTCTAAGGGATTAGACGAACAGGGTAGAGATCTGACAAGATATCACAATCAAAGCCTATAACGTATATTTCATGTTATATGATATATTATTTATATATCTATTAACACATCATGTTTTACACAAGCTAATATAGTAATAGGTGTTGCTTGCTTGGTAAGCAAATAAAAAAAACACGGATCCATCTTCTGTTATGGCTTCTACATCCCATAGGTCATTTACACTAGCAAGCCTTCGTCCCAAAAGAAAAATTAGTTTTAAAAATTGCGCAAAACACATACTAGACATAGTAAATAATTTCCGAAAGGTTACAATATAATAGTCATAAAAACCCCAAGAACTTTATACTTTTAACAAGGGTTTGATTTATCTTTGTAATTGTAATAAACTGAAACACAGACAATTCCATCACTATGGTAGATTTGGAATCATTCCTCAGGGAGACAATCAATATGGTGAACTGTTATGTAGACTATTTTTAAACGTAATAAATAAAACGATTTGAGGTGGTTTGAACTAAATATATGATAGGTTTCATTTTGATGATATTGTAATCTAAAACTGTTTTTGTGAGTAAACGATTTTCTTTTCGATTGTTGGCAATGTGGACAAGGAAGTCAGAAAGGATGCTCTGATTTTACTCTGATGTGAATTCGGAGAGCTCAAATATCTGCTGAATGCCCGCAACAAAATACCTAATCTTTTATTAAAAGAATGGGTTATTTAGCTCAAACTTGGAATGTCACACGAAACAAAGGATCTGTCCATGATAATTAGTTCTTTTACCTTTAAATAATCGAAGTTTTTTTCCAGATAGACAAAGTAATTGACTGTCACAAGATAAGACAAAATGAAAAAAAAATTAGAAAAAATACGGACTATTTTTACTTTTCTTGTTTTTTTCTTATAGTGGCATTCAATTACTTTTTTGTCAGATATCCTCCCACGGTATTACATAACAACTTTTGGTCTTCGAAGGAATTACTAGTGAGTAAATATAAAGTTTTCCTTTTGCGTTTGTCACTACTCTTATTTTTATGATCTCTTTTTTTCTAATTATACTTGGAACGTGTTTAACCAGTTCTATCAAACATTTGATAATGACTGACACTAATATTGCCCTTTAATTAATATACTTTAATACTTTTCTCCGTGAACTGGGTTAAAGAAGACGAACATAACGCCATGGGGTTAACATATGATATTTTTTTCCCGGATAACTTTGTAGCTAACGGAAGATATGGGGGATATAATATAAAGTATGTAATATAATATGGTAGATATCACTACATACACGAACAGGTGGTTAATGATCCTAGCGGCAATCAGACAAAGTCACAGTTTATTATTGGCCACCGTGATATCTGAGATGCTTTTCCTTTTACATCCTTGCGGATAGTACTTAACTATTTATTACACAGGTAGGCTTGTGGCAAAGATAAGTTAGTCCATTAGTATTGTTATTGGAACACTGTATCATATATCATGTGGTTATTATTTGCGTCATGGAAATTACTATTGGCTTATAAGCAGATGTTCTCATCGAGTGGCTATTTTGTACATAGCAGGCCCCGATCCAGGATTATTTTGTCGAGGGGGTGGGGCCATACATTGCAGCAAAGGGTAATCATCAGAGTGCCGCATACATTAGTGGTTTGGTGTAGTCCCCAGAGTCTTCGTTGCGGCCTCATTCCGAAAGCAAGTGTATACGTTGCAACCTTAGGAACTGCTTGGATGGACACAATACGAAAATCATGTTTAGATCATCTAATAAAAAACAGATATGTGAACTACAACAGTAACAAAGCAAACGAAAATAAAAATCAACTATGTCACATATCAATAGTTGATATTCTTGTCAGTTATGTCATCATATGTAGTTTTTTGCATATGAGCATACATTATCGTTGATCAACATACAGTTGATATTAATTTGTCAGTTAGACGTCATCCAGCACGTTTACCATTTGCATTCGACGAGGTTGTTTCCTTGCATAGGTATTGATGACGACGTCGTAATCAATGTCTATATCGCGATGTATCATGAGGAGAGCGAGTCAAAGTCGGGCGGTCCTCTCTCATGATCGAGTGGAGACATGGTCATGGCCGAAACTATGTCCAAAGCGGTACCCTGTAGGGACACGGTCAAAGATTTCACATAAGCAAGTCCACGGAGACAAACCACGAAGGCGTAGATGAAGTCGAACTGAGTGATTGATGCCTTTTCCTGATGATGCCTTCGAGTTTCCGTGATTCCTTTGGCGAATACTTATATATATATATATATATATATCTCCAAGAGAACTCCCAACACGTTCCTAATAACAGGTAAACCGCACGCGGTCATATGCGACAGACTGAGGACGTGTGAATTACAGTGTACATACAATGGTTCAGGGTACTGCCTGGTAATGATAGCAGCACATCCATGCAAACGACCAGACATGTTTCCGGCCCCGTCGTAAGCTTGACCCCGAACCAGATTCAGCTCTACCAATTTCCTGGATTGACGGCAGTGACGTCAATTTTCCATCGTCCAGATGGCCACGTAAAGGAATGTTCTGGAAGCCACAAGATACCACCGTTTCCAAAATGGACAGATTTTATCTGATCCATCCGATCCATGAACGCTAGGGCATTATTCATCGCCTTCCGATGTAATCCACTCAGAATGTTTCCGGAGATCCATGACTGCATCCTTGAATTTTACCATAGGACGATGGACAAGAACATCTAGTGATCTCCTCTCAGTAGAGATGGGATGGCAAACAGCGCACAAGGTATGCATATACCGCCACAAATGATCGTCTGGTTGTGATCCGGTTTCGAACAATTTTTCACTAAATCATGCCGTTCCAAATATGTCAACTGCTTCTCTCGATTCAGCGCTGTCGCAATATCAAGATAATCAGGAGCCGCCTTACAATGGATCGGAACGACTGCGACTGGCGTTTCTTTGATGTAGACGGTGCCTCAGCCAATGCCGGAATCTGTGCATGATCATCGGATGTACGCATGCTTTTAGGCGCAGGCTAAAAAAAAACGTGCGTAACGAAGATTGTTTCACCACTTTTTTTCCCTGAAGCCATTCTGAGGTCTGTAGAAAACACATAACACCAGTAATGTGGGGAATTCAGAGCGATTAGAGCTGTCCTTCGCTAACCCAATTATATAATCGAACTGAGACTGAGCTATAGCCTACTTATGACCCTAAACAGAAACTCAAATCTGGGAATCCCATTGCTAGCTGTTCGTACTGGTCTGGGCCCTGTTTCTCTAAATCTTAACTAAAGATAAAATCCTGATTTTAGCAGATACTCCAATCTTTATTGGCTAAGCCCTAAAATCAATCTAATATTACCCAATCAAATTACTAAAATTTGGATTGTATCTTAGTTAAAATTTCGTGAAACAGGCCCCAGAACGCTAGGCCTACGCTATGATACCGACCCTACACAGAAACTCATATCTGGGAATCCCATTGGTGGCTGCAGGTGCTGGTCTGAACAGTGTAAATTCCTTCTATCCAGGTAGTTCATTTGATGATTCTAGATATATACATGTTTGACATTAGTTCTGGTATAGTCCCACCGATGTCTTTCATCATTAACATTAGTATGTGCTATTGTTATTTGAACAGTATTTTTTTTTTTTTAAAAACAGTATTCTTTGTCCATTGAAACAACATGAGTGACGTTAGTCACGAGTTGTTGTTTCAATATATTGCGCAATGTCTTAAGCTCGAAAGTATTAAATAATAAGTGTAGAGGAACTGCAATAAAGATAATTTAATTTACACATAAACAAATATGCGGACAAGACACAAAACGCAGAAATCACAAACAAACGAACAATTCAAATTAAGAGAATGGATCCATATGGAGCCGAATCGTTGCCATATTAAGAGAAAATATCATAGTTAAAATTGACAAATTATCATGGTCAAAATGGTAAAAATGGCAATTTGCGTAATTTTTCACTTGTAGATATTACATAACACAAAGTCACAATATTAGTATCAAAACAAAAATTGTTCGCCAAAAATTAACAACATAAAAATCTACTTGTGTTTTTTTCACTTTCTACTTTTCGCATTTGCAAATTCACTGTGACTTTTTCATCTTTGCATTTTCAACTATAAGAATTTCACCATTGTATTTTCAACCACTAAAATATCTCCAATCTAACTGACCATATAAGGAAAGGGGCGTGTTTACGAGTTCGGCCGAAGTTGACGTCATAGGACGTCAATATTTAACGTCTGGGCTAAAATTAATGCTCCATTGGTTATTCGTGCCTCTGTGTTAAGATTATCCGATTTGAAAAAATCAAATAAATTGCTTGTCATGTCAGACAACTTTTTGTTTAATGAGATATATCATCGAACCTTGAGGTTGGCCCAATGTCTTAATAGACCCGACGAATCTTTAACTGAACATCGGCATGAATGTGAGCGTATTGCTGGCATTATATCTGAAATAAGTGTCACTACCGAAGAGGTGTCTGATTGTCTTAATCAATTAAGAAAAGCTCTACAGTTATTAGACGATGCAATAAATTTGCAAACAAGACAACAAGGACACGACAGAGAGTATCATGTTTCGTCAGGAATAGTTGGTCCGCCAAAGTTATTTATTCCACAAGAACAGTTAAAATATTTAGTTGACAACAATTTTAAATTAGCCGAAATTGCAAATTTATTCAGCGTTTCCAAACGTACCGTTTGTAGACGTCTCAAAGAATACAATATATCCATTTCACAAAAGTACAGTACTTTAAGTGATGATGAGCCAGATAATTTAGTTACTGCTCTTATATCAAGATCTCCTAATCAGGGTAGTCCCGAAATGACCTAGTTTGTGTCGAGTGGACGTTAAATCAGGGATATAGAAGTGTAAAGGGCCATTTGTTAGCTCAGGGCTTTACCTTGCAAGAGGAAAGGGTCAGAGATGCCATGAGAAGGGTAGATCTAGAAGGCTTACTTTATCGAAGACTTACCATGAAACCTATAAGAAGGAGAAGATACAGCGTTAGAGCTCCTAATTCATTATGGCATATTGATGGGTAACATAAACTTATAAGGTAAATTTGTAGGCTGAAACCGATATTGAAATTTGAATTATGTGTGCCAGTGCCACCACTCTCCTGGTAGTCTTTAAATGTTATGTTAGTCTCAATGCCCAGAAACAATTTTAACACCGGTTGTCTGACATGACAAGCTATTTATTTGATTTTTTCAAATCGGATAATCTTAACACTAAGAGGCACGAATAAACCAATGGAGCATTAATTTTAGCCCAGACGCTAAATATTGACGTCCTATGACGTCAACTTCGGCCGAACTCGTAAACACGCCCCTTTCCTTATATGGTCAGTTAGATTGGAGAAATTTTAGTGGTTGAAAATACAATGGTGAAATTCTTATAGTTGAAAATGCAAAGATGAAAAAGTCACAGTGAATTCGCAAATGCGAAAAGTAGAAAGTGAAAAAAACAGTAGATTTTTATGTTGTTAATTTTTGGCGAACAATTTTTGTTTTGATACTAATATTGTGATTTTGTGTTATGTAATATCTACAAGTGAAAAATCACGCAAATTGCCATTTTGACCATGATAATTTGTCAATTCTAACTATGATATTTTCTCTTAATATGGCAACGATTCGGCTCCATAGATCCAGGGCAAGCGTCAACTGGGCTGTACTGTCCAGGGCTTGTAGACTTAAATATACAGACAGTTGCGCTGAAATACGTCGCACGGGACCAAATTCAAAATTTTAACTAGTATAAATTTAAATAATGTACGCTTGCCTCATTACCCTTACCATTATTTGAAATACAAAGGATGACGCCACATCTGTATTTTAATTCATAATATTATAATTAAGATAATCACAAATAAATAGAAATCAACTATATAACCAAAGATTAGTGACGTACAGCTCACGGAATGCAATCAATACAATTCAGATGTCCATTACATGAAATTGGTGAATTTGAATTATGTTTGTATTAGTACTTTTTTTTTATTCTGGCATTATTTCCATTTCGGCTTTTAATGTTAAAAAACTATGGTTCTCCTTGTTGTTTTAGCTGAAAATGGAAATCTTCGACTTTAAGTGCACGTAGTTGACATACCCGACAAAGATTTAATAGTGTTTGTCTCTATACCGCTTTTTTAAAACCTGAGAGAAAATTGTTGGTGTCATAATTTGCTTCCTTATGAGTTTCCTGTACATCTAATTCACATGTGTTATATACAAAATTACAAATAATAATTACGAGAGGGTTTATCTGGTCTGCGACTGTGAGAAATACTATAAATATGGGTATCAATAAACCGAACCCAGCCCTTTCCCTAATATAAGTAATAATAGATATCGATGGGAAAATGGACCCGCGGACTAGAGAGCATTCCCCATAATTACAGACCGTAAAGCAGGAAGGGAAATTTCAATCTATGACATTAGTTTCTATGGCATAAAAAAAGGAGAGGTGGGGGGGGGGGGGGTCGGGCGTACATTCGATACACACTAGCTCATTTCGGGACTTACATATGGTTCAATTTCATTTCAATAATTCGTTTGCGGGGAAGGGGTCTTTAGCAGGTGGAGCAAACAAGAGGACCCAGAAACAATACCACGAGATTTAATCCTTGTCACGTACACAATATTTTAAGGACTCGACCATTTCAATGGTTGGGAGTTAACACCAGTTACAATTCTTAACCCTTAGCCAATAAATGGGCCAAGTTCTTAGAATATTTTATTTTTTGCGAATAAAGCGACAGGTTGGTGTCAAAACCCTTTTCTCTATCATATTTTCATTTTATTTCAGACAATTAAACACCCTTCCATACAGGAGTTTGGCTATCGAAATGTTATATTTAAAACGAGGCTTGACAGGTAATCTGTATTTGCATTTAATTTCTGTAAATATATAATACATTTTCAACAAAGCATTGATCTTTTTATTAGTTTACCCGCTCTTTGTTTTTGGATTAACGTGTTTTTTTCAGTGGTTTTTTAACAAAACGCGGTAATATGATTTACAGTGAAACTTAACCAATGAAAGTCTTGGTGAAATCACAAATGTAGGTCAGATTTCAGGGTATTCGACTCATTGAATCGAGACCACGTGGTTAGCATGACCATTGAGTTGCGTTTCAGATGGCTCTGGGAGGTGGGGGGTGTATGTGCGTCAGTCGGTCGCATTTTGGCTAAACACCCCCAAACGAAATCGTCATGTACGCCCCCGATTCTAATAAATATTTAAATTTACTGGACACCGGCAAAGATTACTGAAGACCTGTTCAATCATGCCTTATGTGTTCAATCATACCTTATGTCCCCTTCCACGTTACATTAATAAAGCACCAGGCAAGTATTTTAGAACACCTGACGCAAATATATTTAATTCCTTACATTCGGATATAATTATTTGGGATAATGAGACAGATAGAAATGGGGTTTAACGTCCACCGGACACTAACATATGGTATAATTTTATTTCAATAATTCGCGTCCGCGTAGGGGTCTTTAGCAGTAGGAGAAAAACCAGAGGATCCGAGATTGGACAGGCGACCCTATTCAATGTCACGTACAACCAGGGATCGAAACCACACCATCCAAGGATCCCTACCGCCATGTTGACAAATTCACCGAGCGTTCAACTGTTTCGTTTCAAATTTTGTCTTCCCGAACCGATATTTAGCATGGCCTGGTTTGTAATCATAGAAAACTTGACAGAACCTTACGTTACGTTCGCCGCTACTGAAGCAGCGCTGATCTCTGGATCTAGGCTAAGTGCATCCGATTAATGTTTATCCTCGCTTAGCATCTAGAAAACTATTTTGTCATCATTGTCGAATAAATAAGGCTTGAATATATTATTATATATTTATATCAGGTCACCATTGTTTACAGCTGCAAATGCAAAAGAGAGAAAATGGTTTTTCAAATCAAAATAAGGCAAAGATTCATTATCATTTTATTCGGTCTGTGCAAATATGCGGAGTTCGACCATACCACAGATGTTTATTCCCAACCAAGGCACGTTTATATGTTCTTTTTGTATCCCAATAATAGCGCATTCCATGCGAATTCAACTTTTGCCAAGAAATACGGGCTAAAGTGTCCCGTCACCATGGAATTTGATCTCAGTGTTATAATCACACCACTACCCTATAACACCAGTTGATCAGGTGGCACAGTGAGATTAAACCTATAGCCTAACCAACACCCACCCACCCACGGTAGTAATCACCTAAATTCATTTATGATTACAGTTTGTGGGTTCATTTGACTAATACATCCGAAATAACCTACATGTGGCTACGATGGGAGGTTGTAAAACTTGTAATCGCTAGTTTGTCTATGGTAAAATGCATCGCATATTATGGAACATACTCCAGTACGTATCGATTTGTGGAAAATTGGAATTAGAAAAGAAAACTCCAATGGATATTTGTATACGACACCAAGGTTTCATGTTCTGCTGGTCGATTGCGACTTTGGTGACAGCGTGACCCTGGGTCGGAACATTTTGGTGATATATTGACTATTCACTAGATTCAAGATATATTATTGCTGCTCTGCACTGACGATCCCGTGATCTCAGCCGATATTGTTGGTACTTTATAATCTAAAATTACCACACTTGAACAAATCTGTGATAGGTTTAATCTATAGTAAATCTTAATAACTCGAATATCTGATGAATGGTATGTATAATAAGTTAGAATGTGTACCTTATTATTCTTTTGTTGGGCCGTGTTGTATATTCCAAACTAAACTGGGGCATATGCATCACAAATTTTACACAAAAAGCTGAAAAAGCATTGCCTCCAATTAATGGCCAGATCATTAAAGTCGGTCGCCCATATGCGAAATCCTCTTTAAGAGATCTGATTCCGTAATTTGAGTAATTATATGGGGATTGGAATATAGATTCGATATAAAACATGTTCAAATTTCTGTAAATTCCTTCTAGTGTTACATGTATGCACAAGTCTAGGAGAATGTGGGTGTCTAAATCCAGCTGTCATAAATAATTATCAAACAAAACGTGCTCAGTTAATTGCTTATTTTAATAAAGGTTAAGCCGATTGTTATCAATTTGGACTTTTCGAGATAAGTTTGAATAAAAAATTATTTGTTGATAATTATAGCAAATGTGGGTTCTGAACTTGGTGAATTTCCTGTTCAACACACATTATTTGTTAGCAATGAAACCCCGAGTACACACAAGCAGGATGTGGAGAACCCTATTTGGCTGTTTTGTTACTGTCAGTTTTTCATTTTGGCAGACGCCTTCGAGCAGGATGGGCTCTTCATGATTATATTAGTCTACTGTGCACTAACGGCTAAACGGTATTGGCTAATCTTATGATTTCAATTGATGGGTAATTCAATATTTTATAAAAAACGACATGAATAACAATTGGAATGCTGTGATGACAAAACGGCAATAGTCAAAAAATGGGGATAAGGCTATTTGATGATTGAGATTGCTTCATTTCCCACGCATTTTTTTTTTATTTATTCTGATGAAAACCTTTTAAACTTCCGCAAAACGGACCACCGACTTGTCTGGAGGGCTATAACAACTTTACTTAACTGTGAAATGGGGGTGCAAAGGTGTAAAAGTAAAAAGCAAATCAATAACGAAATAACTTGGTCCAACTCAGGCAGCAACACACGCCATGCAACAACGCCGCATAGAGGATTTAGATCTCTTGGGGTTTGGATGGCCGAATGGTTAGCGTGCGCGCGCTGTATCATACGGCCTGCCATGTCAACTGGCGTGGTTTCGAATCCACGGTTGTACGTGGCAAGGAGTAGGGTCGCCTGTCAAGCCTCGTCGGTTTTCTCCGGGTATTCCGGTTTCCTCCTACGCGTGTTAGTCCCGAAATGATCTAGTTTGTGTCGAGTGGACGTTAAACCCCATTTCTGTCTCTCTCTCGATGTAGGTCTCTGAATGTAAACTTATAGTATCCACCCTCGTGGCAATACGTTTTTTGGTGGTGTACAGCACAGTGTCGAAGTGTTCACCGTAAATTAATGAATTATTCTTAGAACTATTTATATACATTATTTGTATATACAATTGAAAATTAATTTCGTCGGTGCCAGTAACAATAGATGGCTATGTAAAGCTATGGGGAAGCGGTTCTCAACTTCAGAATATACCAAAAGTCTTGAATACAGATCATATCAATTAATGCCTTTCATTTTCGTGCTCGCTATCGTTCACACGGACCAGTAACTACACACTTAAAATCAAATGCCAGACCTTCACTCATTCTGTCACAACATCGTGCAACAAGATGATATCTGAATGACACTACCAATATCATATTGCTATTCCCTAAGACAAAAAAAAAGCATCGATGGTGATTGAGGAGTTTACGCCGTCTTATTAAATACGTATGCATGTCGGACCTAGGTCACAGATAAAAAGAAAGGTTGTTCAAAACTTAATTAACCTTATAAATCACATCTGTGACACTGGTAATTCCTTCCCCTTTTACTACGACCTCTTGATTTGACCAATTTGTCTTTGATGAGCGATCGCCTGACAACTGTATTTTCATGGCTACAGATACACAAGATAAGCCATTTCTGATCTCGATGCCAACTAACTTTACAAAGGCGTTTGGTTGATCAAATTCAATACTATACTTAAAGACAAAACACATACCATCTTGTAATTACATGGCAGATGGTTTCATTAATCAATACAATCACAGTATCAAGGACGTTCATATGTTCGAGTATATAGTTATGAGGAAATGATTTGTCAGTATACTGATAATTATTATCTTTCACGGCTGGATGCATGGTTCCGTTAATAACTTTTATATATGTAATCTTTATAACGGTTTAAATATATGACTGTAGATAATTATTGCCCGTTGGTATAGATTAACTGTAAGCGGTATCAAACACATACTGATACAGCGTAAATCAAGATAATGGCTAATTGCAAGATAACTGGTGAGTATGGTGGCCATGGTGTTATGACCAGAACCGGATGTTTCTCCTCTAAGCACGGCCTTAACCCTTTAGAGCCTAAACCATGAAGGAGGTCTTCAAAAATTCACAAATTGTTTTTTTCATGATGCCTGGGGTGTGAATAAACCTAATCCACAAAAAAAAAATTCATCAGAAATCATTTCCCAAATTTTGGACAGGTATCGATTTTGATACCATAGGCTTTAGAGAGAGATGACTGGAGGTCGGGTGTTCGATCCCTGCATTGGCCGAGAATGTTCATCTCGATTGTCCGACGTGATTTCCCCCTTGTCAGTGATGCAGAAGGACAGCCTGACAAGGACAGCTGCCTAGTCCTTCGGGTGGGACGAAAAACCGAGGTCCTGTGTACACATTGGCGTGCACGTAAAAGATCCCTTGGCAGTTGGAATTCGATATGAGTAGGCCGTAGCGGCGCTGCCCGGGCAAAATTTTCTCATAGCACACTGTATGGCGTATGCCCGTCTTCCATTAGCCCAGGTTAGGTGCAAAAGAGTAGGACGTTAAACCCCATTTCATTTCATTTCATTTCTCAACTGAGAAATATATCAGAAAACTCAGGTTTGATATCATATTTATTTGTGATAAGCTAAAAAAAAAAATTTCAATCTTTGTTCAGACATAAATTTACATTACATTGACAGTTGGGATGGAAATGTTGGAATTTATTTTTGAAGAAGATCAGGTATATTTGACAGATAATATGCCTGCGGTAGCAAATTTAATACCACATTTTTTCACCACACACTGAGCGATTAAGTTTGCAATTGAATATACTGTGAACTGTTATTAAGTTTCTCTGTATTCGTATATACATGAATAATATATTAATTTTGGGTAAACTTAACTATTTTGTTGAATAATACTCCAATTTCCCTGGTCAAAAAATTTAAATTTCTCAATCGTGGGAGCTACCATCTTTGAAAGTACAAGTGAACCCCATGTACTCAATATAGCAGTACTGTATGGTACTATATTAGATACCATAGGCGTTCTCGTCATGAAAAACCGGGTGATAGATTATTTGTTCAAAATTTAGTTTATTAATTAGTTAAGTTAATTAGTGGTATCAAATCTGATACCGTCGGCGCTAAAGGGTTAATATAAAGACATGGTCTCTCGACCAACAGAGTAAAGTGCTACGACATTATTCGAGACAGCACGTGCCTTCTAGTTGAGGTATTGCCATACACATGCAAAATGAAATGGGGTTTAACGCCCTACTGTTCTGCTCATAAAATGGGCTCATGAAAACGGGCCTGCGTCATACAGTGTGCCTACTCTTACATCTTTTACGTGCACGCCAATGTGCACACGGGACCTCAGTTTTTCGTACCATCCGAACGACTAAACAGCTGTCCTTGTCAAGTCATCCGTCTTGCATCACTGACAAGGACAAACCAGGCCGGAAAATCTGGATGAACTTTCTCGGCAAATGCAGGGATCGAACCAGTGTCTTACCTGCTTAGAACTAGCAATAGTGTAATTTAAATTTTGTATGTTATTGTGTTATAAAGGATATGCAGCTGTTGTGCCGTTTAATCTAGTTCATTTTGCTCTCGAATAAATAAGACACTTTTGCTACGGCCAATATGTTGAGAAGTAACTGAGATGAGTATATACATCTTTAGAACACAGAAGGTGTTTGGGGGACATATGCAAGACCCCATATGCTCGGAAGAGCTACAAAGTCATCAATGTCAGGCTACTAATAGACGCACACCTGCATCATTCTGGGGGACGATTTTCAGTTTATTGGACAATAACTGTGATTGAAACTGATGGGCGAGTCTGAATTTATGGAAATCCTATTTATGGAGTATTGTGTTAATTACAAGTGTAATTTCGATTTGTGTTGAATCACGATGTATGCTATTAAATGCGTGTTTGGGTAGATTAGAGGTGGTTGGTTTTTTTTTACTGATTTTGCGGACTGTGTAGTCCGGCACAAAATCGGTTATTAAATAGAGCTATACACGTGGACACAAAGACAGATTGTCATCCCATGACAAACAAGGTTGATGGACATTGAAAACACATGCCCAAAGCAGCTAGGTTATCCGAGCAGTCTTTATAGGTCTTAGCATTGTAAATCTTTACGAAACAGACAAGTACCAGCGTTTGCCATGCAATATTCGCCCACATTTAGCAATGGTCTCTGGGGGATAACGGAAAGGTCTTAGGATGCTGAATATAGGTAGGGTTCGACATCTCATGACCCAAATGATACCCGTCATTTTTACAAAATTTAGCACCTATTGAGATCAGGAGGTTTTTGACAAAGGGTTTATTGATAGGGTTCGTCCTCTCTTTAACATAGCCAATTTCACAAAGATATGTTAAAAACTGTGACCTCTATTGCATTTAGAACGTTTTCGGCCCCGGAACACTGATTAGCGATGGGATTTATCCTCTCAAACCAAATTTTAAAACTATAGCCTCTGTCGCGCTCACAAGGTTTTCGGAACGGAAGGTCCTATGTGCAAAGATCTTCATATAAAACGGCCAAAAATCGTGGGCTGCACAGGGTCCCCAAACGTTACAATTTTTCATATTTTACTTAAAAATCTGTGCCCATAACCCAGTCTGTAGCGCAACAAATTCGAACTCCTCCAAGGTCTTTTAATCCTTAACATATATACGTATCGTTTTATCTAAATCAGACCATATATACGTATCGTTTTATCTAAATCAGACTAAAATTGTTGTCTCTGGGAGTCCAAATTTTAAACCTTGTACTCCCAAGATTTTATTGATCAACATATCAAATTCAGACTATAATTCTGAGTGGTTAAATTGTCTTTAGCTCTTCATAATTTGATAGATATACAATAGCATGTTCTTGTCTATAATTTTATAGGCCACGACTGGCATTTCGCGTGCAACCACGATGTTATGTAATCCCTTTACAGATTATCATTTGAGCTCATTTCCGACTGTGTGGGGCACCTTATTAATAGAGAACATGTGGTATTGTGCATATTTAGGATTTGAGGGGGAGGGGAACAATTTAGTTTGCCATAGACAACATGTCTCAAGATAGCAACTTCAAGTAATTTAAGGAAGATTACGTCTAATCTGTTCAAAACCTAACATAAATAATTCAACTGGTTGAATTAGTAGGCTTCCAATACATCTGCTTAGACATCTTGTATTACAATTCAACATCCTCGAGTTTATCTAACAAGATACAATTTCAATATCATAACTTCTACAAGGTGTATATTATACGCCCACTGTTTCCTTTTGTTTCGAGTATCTTACAATGATAGTTAACTTCCTTCCATCCCAAAGTTCATCTGCCTGTTGACTTTTTGAAACTCTACAAAAGTAATTAGTAAAACTTCCAGTGTCATTCAGTCATTGATTTTTGTTCATTTCTGAATTGGAGTAGCATAATTACAAGAGCTTCTTCATTAACTTTTATTGCATGTAATCTAGAAACACATTAGTAAGCAAGTGGATTGCTTCTAAAAAGGATGGACATTACTTCAAAATATATTTATATATCGATTGCCAACCCAATACATAAGCATAAAGAAAAGGTACTTCACCACCTGAACGTTAACGCGCTCAGGGAGTACAGTACCTAAATAGATTGATGTCAAAGTAAAATGAAAATGTGACGTATTTTGTCCAACATACAGTCCAGTGAAAGCTGCCAGTACAGGACTACGCAATCGCATAAGGAATGCCTGTTTGAAAAGGGCCGTTAACGTTCTGGTAGTCCTCGCAATGCGAATGCAAGAGAAGATGCTGATCTGTCTATCCGTACACTGTAAATGCTTTACAGATCAACAGATTTTAAGTTTTACTTACCAATTTCCTCTGGTCGTTCGGCTAGAATAATAATTGGACATTATGTTGCCCTGGAAACAGTTTTGCAGATCAGCGATTTTATCTACACATACCGGCATTCAGAGGAAGAAACTTAATCGAAAATCGGATTTTTCCATCAAAATAATTGTTTCTGGTATATATATGGGTATTTCTAGATTTATCATTTTCCCGACACCGAAACATCTGAACTATCTAAGGGTCACCGATATGGAGACATTTGTTGTGAGAGTGACCTCCCAAATTACTTTCCAACCAATGACTTTGTAAACGGGTTATAATCAGTAGCATTGTACCGTGTAGGTGTTAAAGGACAATATTGGTGCCAGTCATTATCACATATGTGATAGAACTGATTAAACACTTTCCAAATGTAATATTAACACAGAGATCATCGGTACCATAGAGGAGTAATAAAGGATTCATGAATCGGAAGTGACGAACGCCAAAGGAAAACACGAGTTATCTCTCTATGTGAATGACTGAAGTGAAGAGTGATGACAGATAAACGGCCGAATTTCTGCTCACTAATAATTCCTTCGAAGACAAAAAGTTGTCATATGGGACCGCAAGAGGTTATCTGACGATACAATAAAGTAATTAAGTGTCATAAGATAAGAGAACACGGGAAAAATAGAAATACTCCGTACAGCCCCTTGTTTTTATTCATTCTATAGGGGAGACCGGGGCACATTGAACCGCTTTGTTCACATACATGTTTGTACTCATTTCATATCAAATGTTTTTATTAGAAGATCTCTTTATTTCATGATCAAAATTTTAAAAAAAAAGCAATATGCCCTCTTATATGGATCAAACCCCGGTTTATCTGGATTGTATAGATTAGACATATATGAACTTAAAATAGCATTATGCAAGAGCAAAATCTGATTTTTACAGGTCTTTCTTTAAGCCTGAGATGTTATCTAAATAATCAATTAGACATTAATTAACATATTCAGACCATAATAAACTCTTTATGTCAAGACTAGCCTTCGATGTTGGCAGATTAAAATCGTATATGCCGCTTAATGGCGGTTGATAATTAAATCAATCAAGTGGATAATCGAGACTATGCTGTTTATATTAATGATTTAAGTAATGATGACCGAGGCTATGAATATTTCAAAAGCTTTTTTCTCGGCTAATAGTGAATCAATTTGACTGAAATTTTCAGCAAATTATCTTTACACTATCTAGTTTTTAACTATTGTAGTGAGAACTGCCATCTCTTTATCTTATCTCCCATAATGTTACTTTAAGTACAAGAATTTCGTAGGCTAAGAAGTTAACATGTATGGAAAATTTTTCTCTTTTAAGCGCTTTTTTGAAAAATCCACTGCCTAAGAAAATAATTGACAGCATGTAGCTTATTGATGGAGAAATGGGTCTAAGAAGTTATCTCACTTCTGTATAGTGTTGGGTTGTATAGTATTATTTATAAAGGATATATCCATGGGGGTTCAATGTGTCCCGGTCTCCCCTACCTTATAAAAAAACATGGTAATGCACGGACTTTTAATCTGTTTTTCTTTCCTGTTCTCTTATCTAGTGGCAGTCAATTCTTTTCATGAATTGTAAGATATTCTCTCACAGCGTCACACAGCAACTTTAGGTCTTCGAGGGAATTATTAGTGAGCAGATATTCGCCCATGTATCTGTTATCATTAGTCACTTCAGTAAGTTATATAGAGGAATAACTCGTGTTTTCCTTTGGCGTTCGTCACTTCCGATTCGTGAATCCTTTATTACTCCCCTATGGTAGCGATGATCTCTGTGATAATATTATATTTGGAAAGTGTTTAATCAGTTCTATCACATATGTGATAATGAATGGCACCAATATTGTCCTTTAACAATATAATTTTGTTTTAAGATTAATTATAACTAAAGTAAAAAGAATATTTAGACGTGTCTGGAAGACACCTGGTTCCGATGACCAGGAACATCATGCCGATTGTGATTCAGAATGTGATATCGATTTCTATAATGCAAGAACAAACCCACAGAAATCGGACGATAATGGAACAGTCCAGGGATGCTTGATCACATTTTCAAGCGTAAATCTTCATTCCTCTAAGACTGACAATTTCTATTCAACTTTTCATTTTATTTTTGTGTTTCATCCAAGTGCAAGTTTCTGACACGCAATATTAATTAATTATACGATTGGTCAGTAGAGAATGGAATGGGGTTTAACGTCTTAACTTTTCCGCACCAAACGTGCTACTATAGTACAGACGGGCGCCCTCCTTACGGGGTTTTTAACGTACAAAAGCCAGGGTATGGCTAAACATGTAAGACAAGGGTTCTAGAAAGTTCATCGGATTTTCTGGCATGGCTACCCCTTGTTAGTGGTGCCGGAGGGAGGGTCCTACAGGGGTCGGACGAAAAACCGAGGTCCCGTGTACACATCGGTATGAACAGGATCTCAATTGTTTTGACACCATCGATCGTATCGACACTGTTCCTAGCCAAGTCATTCGCTCTGAACCACTAGCAATAGGACAGCATGGCTTTATAATCCCTAAGAACTTTGTCGGCAAACACTGGGATCGGAATTTGAAACTGGTACCACAATGCGAAACAAACAAAACACGTATTTCATGCGAGAATGAAAATGCGAAACAAACAAATCACGTATTTTCATGCGAGAATTGACAAAAGTTTACATTTCATCGTCAGTAATACCGGATCTTGTTCACAAACCGGGACGCACGACAGAACCCCAAATTCTAAAACCTGCAATCTTTGCGCAAATGTACCCCAACAGAAACAAATTGCCTTCAAATATACGATTACATCTGAGTTAATTCATATTTGTCCGGTATTTATGGAGACATTCTTGGAAGAGTTTCGCACAGCTACATCCGGCGTATCGACAAACCCTGGAGGTTACATATAAATAGTGCAGTGCATCCTTATGTAAAAAAAATAAAGTGAAACGTTCAGAAGGCAATTCTCTCCAAACAGCTTCCTAGCCCTTGTCAAACGTATACCAGAATTAACGTATACACAAGGACAACACAACATATAGAAATGTCTGTATTCTGTTGCCATTCTCTTAAATCTCACGGTGCAATTTCGTAAACATTTAGATGCTGTCTATTTTTATTTTAATTCTTAGATCTAATGGGGCCCACGTTCAAAATGTTGATGGCAAAAGGAAATACGCGGGTCACACGTCTATGGAATACAATTACTAGTTATTGCTGAGTAGCTTTTATACTAGGATTTTCTAGTCTTTATGGGAACCATTTATAATTAATGTATCTTTTTACGAGATTTTGGCGCAACGGCAATGTTTTTGGGTGTAAGTTACAAATGTGTCTCTATCCACACATTTTAATAATTCAATTTATGGAGATTATCTCAAAAAGAACAGACACCGGGAACCTTCGTAATTGCTGTGAGGCGGAATTATATTCTCTGACCTCCCCAAAGGTTCATCTAGCCTCATTTATCACCGAAAAAAAAACATGTAAAAAGCGAACAACCCATTCTTCAATTCTACACTTAATTAAATTGTGCGTCTAGCTATTACCATGAACAGAAAAGAAACCTGTGGGCGAAACATCACCTTACGCGGAAGGTGTTCTTCTGAACTGCTTTACATGTTTACGGCCCCATGTTGATTAAAATACTAAATGCTAAGCTTGACTGCTTAAACTAGTCATCTATCATTGCTTTAACCTACATCACGATATCAACCTGATCCCTGACCCGCATGACTGTCAATTCTTACTTCTGTCCTAATGAAATGAAATGTACCGAATTTCAAGGCACATTATTATGATCCGTTTTATCAGAAAATATATCATTCGAAATCAATTTCCTTATCAATGTCAATCAATCTAAAAGTTAGAATTGATTAATTTGTTATATTAGTATTTGTATCCAGTATCTATAATCTGGTGCTCTAACATTAATTACCATTACACTGAAAGTTTAAAGGGGTCGCCGTTGTTGCCATGGTACAAATGTATAAAATAAGTGTTCAGGATATTCATTAGTAGGTCCCTTTAAATCGTCTTTACGCATGGGATTTCCATTGTTTGTCGTTAGCAGACGTTATAGTAATTGGTAGATATATTTTCATTCTTAGACCCGTTAAAGCCCCAGTGCATCAGAATGGAGTTGAGAGTTACTTAAATCGCTAATATTTGTCACCAAAAATCGAGCCAAATTGGTCGCAACGCGTATTATAATGTAATCTGATGGTGTATGAACTGGTGTTTTGACTCCCAATTTCAAACTAGTTATGCCCAGCAAAATACGGCATAAGTCTCAACCGAATAGACATTTCCAGTGTCTGGTAATCCCAGTCTATTGCATGCTCTCCAGATAAGGTATGACGTCGCCGTTTGACTGACTTGTGGAATATGTCTAGCTTCGTTTTTTTTCAGGTCACTTATGAAATGCATTCGTGTACCAATGCTAAAGTGTCTATTTTGACATAAATATTGGAGAAGCCTACCTTTTCAAGGTAAGATAACATCAATGTTGATTTGAATTGACAAATGATTGGTGTTTCAACGTGTAAGACTTTGCTACTTTAAACGATTATCAAAATTAGGTTAGATACTATCATTCAGGACCGCGCTATTCACAGTTTGCAATGAATAACCCTAAAATTTCCAACAGAGAGTAAAGCAAATTAAAGACGACCTATAACGTAGGTTAGAAAAAATATTCGTCCCGGAAATACTTTGTACTGTGTGCGGCTTAAATTTCTATATCATCTTTTTAATCTGGAATATCGCGTCCTCAATGAATATTGAACTGAGTGACATGTAGGTTTGAAATTGTCATATCACCGATCTTATCATTTAGATATCAAATATATGACTACAACACCAGTAGAATTCGAGATTTGATATGTCTATTGGGAGAATAAAATGATATCTGTAGTAAATTCCCTTAAGGCTGGTATACAAATGAGAAGTGCCTGTTAAAGATCGTTATATGTTGGCCTGAACCAGTAAGGGATCGCATTGTTATCGTATAAGCTACTACTATGAAATATTAGGTTGGATTACACTTAGAAATGTTGATGGTACGAGTTTATAAAAGTAAATTAATCAGTCCTTGTGTCGATTTTCAAACCCTTGATGGTGTTGGCTGATAGAAGTAAATTAATCATTCGCTGTGTCGACTTTCAAGCCCGTAGATCTTCCAATTCCACCACTGGTCTTTATTCTACTAAAAGCTGTTTAATTAAAGGTCTAGTGTGCTGGAACATTAGAAGTCAAATTCGGATTTCTAATTAATACATATCAAGATTTAAGATCAATAATGTACTATAGCATCCGATTACAAGTATAATTACACGCCTTCATCTCGCCCCCCCCCCCCCCAATATTTCGCAGCAATAATGATTTCTTAGTCGGCCACATCCGTAGCCTCACCAAATTTTATGAGCTGGCTACGGGCTCGCTTCATCTCGTAATATATGTTCTAATAGTAAGTACAGGGGGGACTGCACCACACACAATTACAAATCTAGTGTGGGGGGTGATAAACCGAATGGTAATCACAGGCGCGCTGTATCGTAAGGAGTGTCCAGGCGCGGATCCAGAGGGGGGGGGTCCAGGCTTGAAAATTTTTTTATCCGATTTATTTGGCGATTTAGACCTGTTATTTTGGAATTTACCTTCCGGAAATACGTCAGAATGAACCAAATTGAATCTAATTTACCAAATTATCGATTGAGCGCAATTAGTTAAGCAATTATCAAACCTAGACCCCCCCCCCCCTCCCTGCAAAAAATCCTGGATCCGCACCTGGTGTCATTGAGTCAGCTGGCGTGGTTTTGATTCCCCGGCTGTACGCGACAAGGACAAGGTTCGCCTGTCCAACCTACTGCATTACAAAAGACCCCCCTACGCAAAAGCGAATTATTGAAATAAAATTGAACCTAGTGTTATTTCCGAAATGGTATGGTTTGTGTCGAGTGGACGATACCCCCCCTCCCTCTCTCTCTCTCTCTCATTTAAATACATATTGTAATACCAGTACGAGTCATGATCTACTATATGCCACATGAAATGTGACAATCTGTTTCACAGAGAATTACTTACGAATTATTGTAGCGGACAAGATATTCACTGCGGGATCAGTTTGGAAATATGAATGTAATAAACATTTTAAAGTAAAGACGTGTCTATACAATAATCATATCGGTGAAATGTTAAAAAAATAGGTCAGATAGTCTAAATTATCTAAGTAAGCTCTATTAGACCAGTAAGATAAGATACATTTCATTGCATAAAACGCACAAGGGGGGGCGGGGCAACGTACAGTTACATACATGTAACGAATAAACTATGTTGCACTCAACACGTGTTAGGGAAGTGAACATCACAGGACAGTTGCATATCACAAAGTCTGTAACTAAGTATTCAATTTGAACGGCCAATAATACGTTTGGGTGGTGGGACTGCCTCTCTTCGATCAAAGGGGCGTGTGTGTCGTTCAGATTCTTATTAAGTTAAACTAGTTGTAAAACGTCGGCTTAACTTTGGCGTCTAAAAACAAAGTTCGGGAAAGTATAATAGTTTGAATCCCCCAAGCCCCTACCCGTCTTTGATAAGCTAGCTTAAATTGGTCGTCTGAACTCTAACCGACGAGATCAAATAATACAACTGGCTTGGCTTATATCACGCTACCGCGGCTTAAAATACAGGCGGTTTTGAATCCGCTTAAATATAAGGATCTGAGCGGGATATTACTATCAACCAACTATGGGGATATTAAGAAATCTAATATGAAAAATGACGAAAATATAAGATGTTTTCTTTTAAAAGGGACGTATAGCCAGTCGCATTTCAATTTAAAAATCTTGAAACAAATGTAAAGTATTAACGAAAGGTCGACTTGGATAATTACGGTTACTTCAAAGACTCGATGACTAAATCATTTATACGAAAGAACATTATTAGAGGTGTCTGCCAAAAGCAGATCTTTCCGTTTTACTATGTATGACATTTCCCAATTCAAGTACAAAAGACTTTTAAATTGAGAATATCAAAGACTTTTTAACATTTCCATTAATATTCTGTGATCTATTTAAATATGTTTAAAGTGGTTTTGACAATTTTATTACTAGCCGTATTTATATTTTCTCCCTGGTGCATTCTTAATTTTTTTAAATGGTTTTTGGTGGATAAATCAAAATAGCGAGGTGTCATGTTTTTGTTTAGAGAAATAGTGAAACCCCAGCTTGTAACCACAGCCTTATGGAATTAAACGAACTTTCGAAATTAAATGCAATTGCTTTGATAAACTAACATTCCAAATTCTAGCATACTGGCAAAACTTTTAATAGCTTATTGTATCTCTGAAAACCCAGTTAATAATTAATTCATCGTGCCATAGTTGATTTAACAATCACAATACTCGTTGTATTAGCTACTTGTCAGACTGCCAGGCCAGAATTGAACAATATTCATAAAAGCGTTCTCGTCTCTGTATTCGCATTTTCTTTATGACGTAAGCTATTGGACAGTTATTATCAAAGATGTCCAAATCTGTTCTACATTTACATAATATAATGTGGGTTTTTTTTTTACAAATATGTGAAGAGTTTAGTTGGAAATTTGTGCATACAGGAACATAACAAATTGTACCATTTACAAAACGTCTTGTAAATTTTGAATATTTACTACCAACAAGGGGAAATTAATTTAATACATAATATACAAATTAACGTAAGTATAAAAAATTCATGCTATTACACAAAAAATAATTATTAACATTTGTTGTTCAATAAGAAATATATGCGTGTAAAGAGCTTTATGAAATCTTATGCATGCAATTCGAGTCGGGGTAGGTTGGTTTCTAACCCAAAGAAAAATGTTGACGCTCTGACAACGTATTTTTTAGGAGTTAGAAAATAGTGAAAATAATTTTTTGCAATGCCTTTATTGTCGCATGTCCAGTATGGATTTTGAATATTTGATTACGATCACGATTTAGACAACTGGTATGGCGGACTCGATTATGATAAGCCCAAGTGATTATAAGCTTAACAGATGTTTCTTTAATTATAGATTCAATTGAGTGGTAAATTTCGAAAATATTTAACGTAAGACGACATTGTTTATTTCATTTAATATATAACAATGCGTGTCTCTCATTAACTAGGATTTTGTAGGTGTTGCTATCCGGAAACAACAGCTCGTGTTGTAGTATTACCATGAACCGCGTAAGATTTTAGTATACTGCTGTTGTTTTAAAATGAATGATTGAGATGGGTTTAACTTTAATACATATTGGTGTCTTTAGTAAAATATAATGCATACAACATATACGTAAAACTTGTCTAAAATGGCATTTTAGCCTGTTTAGGAACTTCTCTGTTAATGTTCAGTTTAGTTTGTTTGATTGAATCACTGTCACTTCTGTTGTACGGACGGTGCAAATTATCTCTACAAAGCGTAACCCCAAAACCAGGTCGATCAGGAAGATCAATAAATCCATTTTCTGGCAATGGTTCATCGGTAAAGATTCCACCGAAGTAGGGAACAATAGTATCTGCTTTAGGACTTAGGTTGATATATTCAGCAAGGGGACAATTTGAGAATGCATATTGGAGGTGATATGAATAGATACTGGAACCATGCGGAATAACAAGAATATCCTCGGCAGATGCCATAGCTACAACTCGCCTCGCTTCGGTTATTCCACCTAGCCACGTAATATCCGGTTGAATGATGTCCACACATCTTGAACTCAGCAGTTGTTTAAAACCGTAGCGGCTGTACTCGTGTTCACCAGTTGTAAGAAGAACATTAGAACCCCTCAGTGCTTCCCGCACGTTGTTGTAACCATCATAATTGTCAGGCGGAAGATATTCTTCAATCCATTTCAATCCCAATGGTTCTAAAGCTTTCGCTAGTTTTACTGTGTATGGTACGGTCAAGGCCATGTAACAGTCCAGACTCAACGGAAAGGAATCGCCGACCGTTTCTCTCCACTGTCTGAAAAATTCAACATTTTTCCTTAAGCCTTCATCACCCTCAGCAGGTCCATGTGGACATGGAATTTTTGCACCAACAAACCCAAACTTTTTAGCTAAATCTGGCCTGGCCGTTGTCGAATAAACTGGTAGACGGTCTTTGGTCTTTCCACCAAGTAAAGCATAGACTGGTTCCTTGCGTATTTTACCCAATAAATCCCAGATGGCAATATCCACAGCACTGATCACTTGCAGTGGTAGGCCCTTTCTACCATAATTCAGTGTAGCACGAAACATCTGATCCCACATTAGCTCAACATTCCGCGGATCCTGTCCTTCTACGAACCGACTAAGGTGCTTTTCAGCTATGTAGCATCCTGGCTCTCCACCTATTGTGACACCTACTCCAATATTACCATCATCAGACTCTACTTCTACAATCAAAGTACCTAAAGCATTGATTCCCCAAGATTTTCTGGTTTCGGCATACAGTGGATAACCAGACATTGGGTTGGCAATAGGCGTACCAGCTCCATTTATCCAATGTTCGTCATCTACATCATGACAATCTGCCCCTTGATCTCCACTGGAACCCTTTACAGTGTATGCCCGTAAAGCTTTGATGAAGGGAAATTTTTCGACGTGTTCTCCAGACATTTTAGATATCCTTCGACACGAAGACTTAATTAACTATCGTTTGTGTATGTTTTATCCTTGACCTTTACATAATCAGCGGCTTTAAGTTGAGATAAAACTGATAACAAATTAGGTTATATGGTAATATATGCAAGTCAGATAATTGACGAACATAATACGAGGTGGGGTGCAAACTTGTATATAAACATGTAGTGTGACTCGGTAAATGAAAAATGAAATGAAGGGGGGTTTAACGTCCTACTGTTCTGTTCCGACTAGGTTAATGAAGATGGCGGTAAGTAAGATGACGTTTCGGGTACAGGAAGGAATGGAACGACAAACCAAGCTCCTGTGGCCCTAAAACAACCCGTTGGAGGTTCGATTTCGAAGAATAGTTGAGGCGAAAAAGCCGCTGTTCGGACAAAATATTTCTAATAGCAGGCCGTCTTCATTAGGTCTGTTGGTGCAGAAGAGTAGGACGTTAAACCTCATTTAATTTGTAAGGGTGACTTGTAAGGGTGACAAGGTTATCGCTTGTCGGATAATTTTAGTACAATCACATACGTTGATTTACAATGTTTGCATATTACACTATCTTCACTGACCTAAAGAGAACCTCTTTATCGTTGGTGGTTATGTATGTTCGTTAGTCATAAACGCAAGCCCCTTCTTCATTAGTCCGTCTGGAAAGTGAGACGTAAAATTCCATTTCATTTTTCATCAACACAAGCGGATTGAATTTCATTCCAACTTTCTTCAGTTATCTTATATTTTGGAGAAAAAAAAATTAAATATATATTACTGGCACCGGAGTCCTGTTAAATGACATATTTTTAATCGATGGTTTTGCTTTTAGACGTTGATTTTGACTAAAAGTTATGTACGTTTGGATTAAGGCCATTTTATCTATATACCTTTTAAATAAGCCTCTGGATTAGTGTGATCGACCTCTTTGAAATCGGATTGAATCCCAACCGAGATATTTTGAATTTGTTTACCTAATTACCGCTAACATAACCCATCTGGGTACATGTTGCAGGTGTGGATTAAAACGCTGAAAATTTGATATTTTTCAAACAAATCAAATGGATATTCATAGAAATTAATAAAAGACTTTTACAAAAAAAAGTCCCTTAAGCGCAATTTGTGTTTGACTGGGCCTATAACTGCGGTGGTATCTTCACCGACTGTGTGGAACATTGTTGTTAGGTTTAAATGTACATTTAAAAAAAATAACACTTTAAACAAACACGTTTCTTTTATATCAAAATTATAGTATTTATACATTTCTATAAACAAATCACAGTTTTTTTATTGTACATGAATAATATCTTTATACTAATATCGTTATATTCTATAATATAGCATAATATATACCTTCCTCGCCCACCCAATGTGATTAAAATAAAAATCAATATTTCGTTTCGTTTTTTATACTTACGATGGCCTAAATTATATCATACCACTCGATCATAGCTTCAGTAATATGACACTACATGAAGATCTGACAAGTGGGAGTTCACGTCAGGAATCAAACGATCGGCTTTTGGTCCCATGACGTCAGACATTGCAAAATCAACCAGCGCTGATGTTTTTAATGGTTTACCCACAGTTCCTGCATGTAAAGGCCAAGAAGTCACCGTAACAGGTCGTTTCATTGGCTAATCCCTCACATCAGCCAGAACACGACCATGATAACAACTATAAAAACGAAACGGAAATAGAATCTGTGTTTTAATCATATTGCACCCATCCCCGCGTCTGTCAAATTGATCAGCAGTATTAAATATTATGTGCTGTGACCTTTGTTTGACATCTATATTCCCGGAACAGTGTTACAGCCCACATGCCGACAGTCAAGACAGTTCTGACTTGTTTTTCTTTTGATTTGGTCCGTTCTCTCAATGTATGTTTCTTGGTATTTCTTTGAATATTTCATGTATTTCGCTTAATTCTATGCCAATGTACCAAAACCCCACACCTTGAACTGATCAATTTGTCTTTTGGTTATATCGAATTGTTCTCCCTGTTCACAGGTATCTTGGATGGATAGTAGTCTGATAAAGGTCATCGCCATTGGCCCCCACAAAACGTATTTTTAGTCTATCAGAGTTAGCATCTACAAAACAGAACCCCCCGTTGCTGTCCTCATCGCCAAAGTGGAACTTAGAAGAATTATCAGGAACTCTCGCTATATTGTCTGTACTACTATCAACGAAGCTTACAGCACCAGAAACAATAAAATCTACAGTCACGTTTTCTTTACTCGCCTGTAAATGCTGTGAAAAAAAATAAAATTTTATGGTACATGATTAGCAGCAATCTGTTTCTAATAACATTAGTAAAGTTGACCAGTTTCAAAATCTGACGTCACATCACGCGACGTCAAATGATTGGCGTGTGCATTGTTTACATAAAACGTGCCTTTTAATCTACACACACCTATTTACACTCAATAGGACATATTTTTTTTACTTAAATATACTTCAAACACCATTATTTATTTCTCTAATGCTTATAAATGTATAAGAATTTAATTCACAACCAGTGGTGGTGGCGGCCTAGCGAATATTCTTTGTGATCAGTGTGCATAAGCAGGTCTAGTGTCTGAACCTCATCACAATTTAAAAAACAGTCGGCCATTCAGTTTAAATAACAATCCTATAATAAACTGGAATCGACTGATACATGTGAAAGTCATTCCCATAACAAGTCATTGGTTCACAGTCCAATCGTAAACAACCATCGGAACCATATTCTGTTATTGACAGTTCAATTTGTGAGATGAAAAGGGATTTAACGTTCTAATGTTCTGTTCCTTTGCAGGGCTAATGAAGACGGGCATAGGCTATACAGTGTGCTATGAGAGGAGATTTGCCCGGGCAGTGGCTCTATGATGTGGTTTTATTTTTCGGTGTTAGCATCAAGGTGTTAACATGTGCTCTACAATAGTGTAAATTTAAATTCAGAACAAAATAAAGATCTAATTTTCATTGTTGGTTTTTGAACCTTCGAATCAATGAATCTTTCAAAATCTGACAATTTAAGTTGTGATGTTATTGTTAAGTAAGGAACATAATGAGCAGCTGTTTTCTAACGACTTTCTGGTTGCTTAAGCTGCTTATTGTAATTGGGCTAATCCTCTTGATCTGAGAACGTATATCCTGCTCTTGGGGGATTCCGGAATGATAAACATTGGTGGTTAAGTATGTATTAATAATATGCTAAATTATACATAAATCTACGGAATGGGGGACTCTATTAGTTAAGTATACATTAATATGATGCCATAATTAAACTTAAACCTACCTGTAAGGCAAGATGTACACTGTTAGTATATAGTTAAACGTACCTGTAAGCAATGATCATGCCCAGCGAAATGACCATTAGCTCTATATTTATACAGTAATGGTAGTAGTTTATCTATTAAAAGATCCTTCCCACCATGCCAACCGATAGAATAAATAGGGTGATGGCCTGCAGTGAATAGATATTTGGCACTGAAAAAGAAAAAAAGCCGTTGACATATACATGTACAATGCGCACACGTTTTGCAAGAGAAGGGCAGAAAACTGTGAAATACTTCAAACCAATTTTTTGAAAAGAAGGCATAAATCGGGAATGGAATGTCCGATGCTCACCAACATCAAAACAAGCCAACATTTTTCCCTCCAAGTAAATTCACCGCATGATTAACTTCCAGTCTAGGGAATGCTATTTATTTCATGTAACTATTGTAATATGATCAGTTTAAGTCTTTTTGTTATAGACAGAAATGGAGTAACTGAAACCAGATTTCCGGTGAGATTTTCCGTTATGATTGAAATCCGATTCAAGCCAGTGAAAAAATAATATTTTCAATATCACCAAATTGTAATAGCATCTGTGGACTGCTTGCTATCAATAAAACCCAAATAAATCAACCAAAGGTATAATTTCGACCAGTACACCCTAAGTTTAAAAAAAAGGACCTCGTCCCCCACCCCACCGGAAGTATCAATCACAGCATATAGGCAGTGTAATGTCCCTTCACGTGACATAATTGCCATAAAGTAATAGACAAATAAGGGGTTATGATTTTGTCATATGTATTTGTAGAGACCATAAAGGATCCGGTCGAGGTTTTGGCAAAACTTTAGAATATGACCGCTTCTCGCATTAAAGTTACATTATGGGGGATAAGATAAAGAGATGGCAGTTCTCACTATAATAGTTAAAAACTAGATAGTGTAAAGGTAATTTGCTGAAAATTTCAGTCAAATTGATCCACTATTAGCGAGAAAAAAGCGTTTGAAATATTCACATAGCCTCGGTCATCATTACTCAAATCATTAATATAAACAGCATAGTCCACTTATCCACTTGATTGATTTAATTATCAACGGCCATTAAGCGGCATATAGGAATTTATTCCGCCAACATCGAAGGCTAGCCTTGACATCAAGAGTTTATTATGGTCTGGATATGTTAATTAATGTCTAATTGATTATTTAGATAACATTTCAGGCCTAAAGAATGACCTGTAATAAGCAGATTTTGCTCTTACATAATGCTATTTTAATCGTATTATACACGCTGAAAATCTTTCGTAAATATGAACAGAACAGGCCCCGAGTTCACAAAGCATTCTCAGACTTAAGTTAAGAATTTATAAAACTTTTGTTGTTTCAATGTATCAAATGCCCTAATAAAAAACTGTATGCAAAGTTTGGTGTTTCTGGATTAAAGATTTTTCTTATAAACAGTGATTGAAAGTTGGATAAATTCTCAACTGAGAATGCTTTGTGAACTTGGGGCCTGAACTCACTTGCTATTTCTGAGATGTCTTTCAATCCATTCCCATTGATTGTCTACCGCTGTTCTGTCATGTGATTCACATAACAACACTGTATCTATCATCAGTATATCAATGGTATCAGATGTTCCAGGTATAGTAAAAGATTGTAGATGATACAGGTCGGGAAAATTCCTATATTACAGAAAAAAAAAACACTCGTCATATAATTACGTCATATAATAATCCAAACTGGGAATTCAGGGTTGATAAAGAGATCTACCATAATTAAACCAGATGACAACATGAATAAGACAGCGCCGTGACGTGAGTACATCTTTTTCCCAGTAGGTTATAAGGGCGCCTGCATGGCGATTTTATTGACATTGTTCCATTTCTCTAATACTTCTGTTGATATTCCAACTATTCAAACAGATTACGTTAATTATTCCAGGCGTAAATTATATACAATATCATTGCGCCAGCTGCGTTTAAATTGCTAGTAAGAAAATGCGTTGGCACATCTATATATTTGAATATTTTTGCTACCCTCTATGGGATGTCAAAAAAATACGTTGAAATAATTACCATCGTCTGGATATTTTGGTGTAGGCGATCTGTGCAGAAATATTACCATGGTAATCATGATTGCCTGCTATAAGGTACCAAGGTATATTTAAAGCGGAACTTGTAAAAACATTTTCAAATGTATCCTGCAATACAGTAAAAAAAAAGGAGTGTATAATACAAATCTTGTTCATAACAGTCACGGGTCGCTCTCTAAATGTTCTATATATTAATAATAATATGCTATGTAGAAAATCAAAACCTATATTATATTTCGTTTCGTTATCTATAATTCAACATTTCGCGTTTGTTGCGTACGTTACAGTGGATAAAATATTGTCACTGAAATAAAAATCAAATCAGGGCCGTTTGTTTTCTGATTCATTTATTTGTTCAAAATGGAACCACGGTGGCTCGCTGAATATGGTTTGGGCTCAATAACCAAGAGACCCCGGTGATGGCCAAGAAAGTTCCCCGGGATTTCTAGGCCTGGGGTCCCCTGTCAGTGGTGCAGGATAGCGCATCTGACAAGGAACGATGCCTGGTCAATTGGATGGGATTATAAACCGAGGTACACATTAGCATTGACAGTTGGAATTCGTAGAAGAATAGTCGGAAACGCCCTCCTAAACAAAATTTCGGTCACAGTATACAGCCTTCGTTAGCATAGCGCTAAATTCAATTTAATTTTATCTATTCGTTCAACAAGGAAATCATGTTTTGATGGTTGTCGATGCTGAGCATGGGAGACAACTCTATTAAATAGTTCTTGTTTTGGAAAATATCCCACTTGTAAATTAAACGTGGTTGCCCTATTTGTCTGCACGGACTGGAAAAATAAAGGCGGTGAGCAATATGGGGTAAAATTTACCCGGGCGGCAGTGCTACGTAAGGCCAACTCTTATTTCAAAATTAAAGAGTTCCTTTATGACCACGTCAATGTGAACACGGAACCCTGGATTGTCACCCCATCATGCATCTACTGACACGGTGAAACCATACTGGAAAATACCAAGGAACCTACTCGAACAACAACGGAAACTCCGGGTTAATCACTGAACCACCGCGGATCCGATATGTAATGGTAAAATAGTATTATGGTGTCGTCTATAACACACAAAAAAATCAAGTTTGAATATATCATACAAGTTTTACCTGAAATCTAGGATCATTGACGGTTTTTACTCCATCGAAATAGAAATTATCACCAAGTGCCAAAACAAATTCTGGATGTTCCACTTCAGCTAATTTTGCCATTTGCCTTGCTGTGCTAACTTCTGCTTCCGTAGTGTATGGGAACTCGCCTATGCCTCCCCAGTCCCCAATCGCTAAGAATTTGAGACTATGGGAGCTAGCATCGGTTATCAAGTATCCTTATAAAATAAAAAAGACGATATTTAAAAGCAAGTACGGATGTATCCTGTCTTTATGGATAGTATTTACTAGGCTTATTAACTTCACCGTTTCAATGAGAGAGTACTCTCACCATTATCAAGCGTACTGTGGACAAGGGTCCGGGTGTGGCGTCATGGCCATGTATGAATTGTGACGTTCACGATCTACTATGTGCAGAGAGAGAGAGAAATGGGGTCTAACGTCCACTAGACACAAACTAGGTCATTTTGGGACTAACATGGTTTCAATTTATTTCAATAATTCGCTTGCGCGTAGGGGTCTTTAGCAGTGGGAGGAAACCGGAGTGCCCGATGGAAACCCAAATGGTTGAGAAGGCGCCCCTATCTCCATGCCACATACGCACACACCAGGGCTCGAAACCACAGCCGCAAGCCAGAGGTGACCGGCCAGCTAGAAGTCGAAGCGCGGCACTCTAGACCTCTAGGCCATTCCAACCCCCTACTATGTGCAGATACGTTCGGATACCTTTCAACCCGATTATCAGGATTACTACGACTGATCTCAATATAAGACCTGATGGTATCACTACGATTACTCCACGAGGAAAACCACGATTTCATTCGTACTCCGAAACGCGATGGTGAGAACCTAGCCTTAGGGCCTCTGTATGGCTTAATCTGGCCCTGGTGTCTGGACTGAAGGAAAATACATAGAATCTGTAGGTTTATTTATTTATAATGCCAACTTGTATATAAATCCCTGTGTATTTACAGATAGAATATATACCAAATTGTGTAATACATTTAGACTCAATTAGGGTACTTTCTTAAGGGGCCCTTGGAAAGGCGCGAGAGCCAGGGTACCAAGAGATGTGGGGGTCCGGGTTTTTTTTATAGAGGCACTAGTACTCGAATGTTATATGTACACTAACGTCATATGGGGTATTAAAGAATTGGATCATAAGTGCTGGATTTAATATTTATGAAATCTGGCGACATTGATTTACATATACCGGTCAAAATATTATGTTATTGTTATACAAATTTATATTTTGTACTAAACTTTGACAAAGGTCTTATTATCACATTATAATACCGATATTGATTGTATTCACAACTGCTGGAAAACAACAAACTGCGACTTTCTGTGCTGACCAAGTTAATAGCAATACAGTATGCTAAGACAAGCAGCCATTCTGCCTACATGTCATTGACTTCCTTTGTCAACGATTTTATATTGTTCCTGGTGTACGATTTATTTAGTTTTAGATGTCTTGCAATATAAACAAAAAATTTTTTTTTATTAATTTTGTAAGAAAAAGTTATCAGCTATTGAGGCTCTGACTATGTAAACCTTTTTTTTTCAGTGCACGACAATAACCATTACTTGCTTCTTGATCTCTTCCTCGGCTTCAGAAAAAAATGTTTAATCAAGCATTGTATCTATTGTGATATTGTAAATACCAGAATAATGAGATTTTGTTTGGCTCGTCACTTGCATTTGATGTCTGGATTATTTTCAGGCTTTGAAACGAACCATTATTTTACAGATTTATTTTACGTCATTTTTTCCGTACTTTTGGGGAATGAACTGTCACAAAATCATGGTGACCTGGGGCTTGTTTCACGAAATTGTAACTAAGATAAAATTCAAATTTTAGTAATTTGATTGGATAATATTAGACTGATTTTATTGCTCAGTTAAGTTAATGAATGTAGTACCCCAAGGTTCCGTCCCTGGACCAGTGTTGTTTGTGTTGTATACCCTAAGCGTCGCCAGTATTTTTAAGAAGTACAATATTTTGTATCACTGCTATGCTGATGGCACACAAATATTGAACAGATTCAAGTCCACACAGGTTTCTTTTAATAAAATAATCAATTGTACAATTGATATTAAATCTTGGATGACCAATAACATGCTTAAATTGGATGATGACAAGACAGAAGTCGTGTTATGCGGCACCAAACAACAACTTCTAAACATCAGTCTAAAGTCAATAACAATCGCTGACTCCACAGTCAACATAGTTGATAACCTGAAAGATCTTGGGGTATATCTTGATTCTGAACTCAGCATGGAAAAACAAGTGAATCAAATTTGCAAGACGTGCTTCTTTCATTTGAGGCCCATACGTCGAATTCGCAATTTGATTACAAAAGATGCAGCACATGCGCTGGTTTGATCTTTAATTTTATCCAGACTCGACTACTGCAATAGCCTACTATATGGCATAAACAATAGTCTTATACACAAATTACAACCTGTACAAAATACCGCGGCTAGAATTGTTTGCCATATCACACCACTGTTAAAGGGTTTACATTGGCTTCCAGTGGAAAGCAGAATTAAGTTCAAAATTCTGTGCATAGCTAACAAATGCCAGAGGTGAAGCACCAGTATACCTCAATGCTAATTGATTATGTCCCCCAAAGAAATCTTCGGTCCCAACATGAGCTACATCTGGTCAGTGGTACCCAACTATAGACTTAAGACATTTGGTCGTAGATACTTCTCATACACTGTACCAAACCTATGGAATTCATTACCCTTGACCTTAAAGAATTCTCAATCCCTTAGTTGTTTTAAGAAGCAATTAAAGACTCATCTTTTTCGACTGCTTATTAGTTATTAACATCTTGTGATAAGTGGAGAGCTAAATGCGCCTTGAGCATTAACTTTAATGGATCTGTGCGCTATATAAGAACTCACTATTATTATTATTTATTATTAATTTAACATCATCCAAAGTCTTTGACACTGAAAACGCAAATTATTTATTAATTTTAATCAACATTGATGTGATCTTAACGGGAAGAGATTGGCTTATGACACCCATTATTTGAAACAAAAGAAACATTTTACCATTGGTACACAAATCGTGCACCGAAATGCTTTTCAGCGCCATTTGTAGCAAGGGACTCGTAGAACGAGACTAGACATATTCCACAGGTCATGTTCAATAAATATTATCGGTGTAGACTGGAATATCAAGACGTTAGAGATTGTATTCTATTGAGAATTTTCGCGTTCGCCGAAATGATTTGAAATTTGAATAAAAATGGAAATCAGTTTATGTACATTCATATTATACTATTATATGCGTTGCGACCCATTTGAGTCAATTTTTAACAATTTACATCCTTTAAACTATTGTACTGGCAAATTTGATATTTGTGCCGTATATAGTATGCTGTATAATATTACCATAAAAATCCTTTAATCTTCGATACAAGTTATGCAGCAAATCGGATCATAATCCAACAAATATCACAATCTAGCGTTGTCATCGAGAGTTGATTATGGTCTGGATAAGTTAATTATAATGTTTAATTAATAGTTTATATAACATTTCTGGCCTAAAGAAAGACTTACAATAGGAAGATTTAGCCCTTGCATAATGTATGTTTAATCCAGGAAAGTTATTAAATTCTACACATATTATTCTTTTTAATGCTAAACAAGCCACATCTAAGAAAGTAGTGGGTTGTATCTAAAACGATTAAATATCAATTATAAACTTGAAAAACTTACCTAATTTTATATATAATAAGCATATTACTAAATTGAATGAGTTATTCATGCTTGCTTATCTTGTAGGAATGTGGTTCTTTCTGCCATGCTTACCACCAAAATTCACCAATAAAAAAAACACCGGATTATAATTATAACTCCCTTCAAGTAGTGAAAGTTAATCGATCTAGTTTGTACAGAACAATCCTTCACAAAATCTTTTGGAGTGAATGAGTGGCTAAGAAATGTAAGGTGCGTTGGATTTGAAATCAATAAAATGATAATTAAATGCCACATGTGTGCAATAAATATGAATTTATTAACCAGGGAAAAGAGAGATACATAAAGAAAGATTTCACGCCCATTCGCACAGGCTACAGTATGTTGAGAGTAGCATGTGGCAATAGTCCGATTCGGTTTCTTACATGATTCCCACCATCGGCTTTTCTGGGAGAAAGCATGGAATAAGCTTTATTTTGTAGGTTTTGATGTTTGATAACAAAAATAGGTTGCCAGGCAACGAAACATACGCCCACACAGCAGTTAAATCGTCCGGGCAGTCAACAAGTAATTATCAGAAAATCATTAGAATTTGTTTGGTTTTTATAAAGTTCTGACCCATGTTTATGTTAAGTATACAAAACACTTAAAGAGACAGAGAAATGGGGTTTAAAGTCCACTCAACACAACTAGGTCATTTCGGGACTAACATATGGTTTAATTTTATTTCAATAATTCGCTTGCGCGTAGGGGTCTTTAGCAGTGGGAGGAAACCGGAGTACCCGGAGGAATCCCACGAGGTTGAGAAGGCGCCCCTATCTCCATGCCACATACGCTCACACCAGGGCTCGAAACCACAGCCGCAAGCCAAGGTGACTGGCCAGCTAGAGGTCGAAGCACGGCGCTCTAGACCGCTAGGCATCCCACCCCCCTACAAAACATTTAATATCATGGATTTAGCTGTTCAATTATCGATTTTCAAGAAATTCACACTCAACCATAATTAATGTGTAACAGGGATAGAGTCAAACGGTTTTTTAATTCGGAATAAAATTGTGACCTCTATAGAGTCCACAAGTTAAAAAAACATGATTTTTCGTACAATCAAGGGCTATAATTCAGGAAGTTATGGTCCAATGTGCCCGAATATCGACAGAAACCGCGATCTTTGAGTTATAAACTTACATATCAAATTTCATCAAAATAGGATTAAAATTGTGACCTCTACAGGGTCCACAACCTTGAATATATTATATTTTTACACTATTCGCGTAATAGCGGCAGCCATTTTGTCCGTAAGTTTTGGTCCGATTTTTACGAAACCCTTCATTATGGTGAAACAGTGATATAATCAAACATTATTTTAAATTCCGATAATAATTGTGACCTCCAAAGGAACCACAAATTACAAAATGGGGCGATTTTCGACCAATCAGGGGCCATATTTCAGGAAGTTACGATCAGATATGTGCAAATATGCAATGAAAACAAGATCTTTAGGTTATAAACATGTATTTCAAGTTTCATCAAAATCGGTTCAAAATTGTGACCTCTATAGGGTCCACAACCTTGATATAACATATTTTCACATTATTCGCGTACAAACCGCGATCATTTTGTCCGCCAATATTGGTCTGATTTCATGAAATTCAACCTCATTCTTCATTACCATGTAACGGTGATATAATCAAACGTTTTTTTTAAATCGGATAATAATTTTGACCTCCAGAGGTACCACAGGCTAAAGAAAAGCGATTTTTCGGACAATCAGGGGCCATAATTCAGGAAGTTACGATCCGATGGGCGCAAATATCAATAGGAACCAAGATCTTTGGGTTATAAACATACATGTCAAGTTTCATCAAAATCGGTTGAAAATTGTGACTTCTATATATAGGGTCCACAACCTTGATATAACGTATTTTCACACTATTCGTGTACAAACGGCGGCCATTTTGTCTGTCAATTTTCACGAAATTTGAACTCAACCTCCATTACCATATAATCAAGCGGTTTTTGAAATCGGATAACAATTTTGACCTACGGAGGGACTACAAACTAAAAAGGGCGATTTTTCGTACAATCAGGGGCCATAATTCAGGAAGTTACGATCCGATGGGCGCAAATATCGAAAGGAACCAAGATCTTTGGGTTATAAACATACATGTCAAGTTTCATCAAAATCGGTTCAAAATTGCGACCTGTATAGAGTTTTGGGTCCACAACCTTGACATAACATATTTTCACCCTATTCGCGTACAAACGGCGGCCATTTTGTCTGTCAACTTTGGTCCGATTTTCACGAAATTTGAACTTCACCTTCATAACCATGTAACGGTGATATAATCAACGTTTTTTTAAATCGGATAACAGTCAGATACATGCCAATATCGAAAGGAACCGAGATCGTAGGGTGATAAACCTATATTTTAAGTTTCATTGAAATCGGATAAAAATTGTGACCTGTAGACTGTTCACAAACAATTGTGGACGGACGGACGGACGTCCGGACGGACAGGGGCGACGACAATATACGTCCACATGAAAATGTGGGCGTATAAAAAACCAATATTGACATTTTTTCTGAGTTGGTCGTCATAGAGGTAGCCATTTTTGCGATAATTAATACCCCCCCCCCCTTTCACGTTATTTATAATGTTGTCAATGTATCAACTGTCATTTAGCAGGAGTCGTTACTATATTTCAGTTTTTTTCGATCGCTTCATGAAGAAATTTCCAAGATGGCGACCATCTTTGGCTGGAAACTCTGACGATGTGCTGCTTTATTTAGTAGTGTTTGGTGTCCATATGTATGTTTTATGGGCACAGGTTCCACTTCTACCGATTACAACTGTGTAACCAACCACCTCTTCCCCAATTTTGCACATTTCCAAGATGGCGGCCAATTTGGCGGGAAAATGCCAAGATGTGATATATTGATAAAGTGGTAGTCTTTGGTGTCATCAAATATGTTTACGGGGCGCGGATTCCACTTTTTGGGTTTATAACTGAGTACAATGATCACATGTTCACAGATTGAGCATATTTCTCATATGGCTGTCTTTTATGGCGGAAAAATGGGGCAATGTGCTGATTTTGATTAAGTAGTCGTGTTTTGTGTGAATATATGTTTTCGGGGCGCAGATTCGATTTCTGCCATTTAGATTTAGAACTGCGTGAAATAATGGGATGTTCACCCATTCAGCATATTTCCAAGGTGGTCGCCGTTTTAAGGCACGACGTTTTTAAAACACATTACAGAATAGGTTACGAATTCAACCCTGCTATATGTTAGCCAGTACCGTGATGAAAATTCTTCATCCGAGTTGACGACTGAGCTAATATCGATTTTCCACGAAAATAGCTCATTTCCATGGCCGATCAGGTTGTAGTAGTTTGACTCTCAACTGATTTTAAAACATGGTAGCGCATTGAGACATATAAATACAAAATTACCGATTATATTTCAATAATTCGCTTGCTCCTTGTCATGTAGAGACAGGTGTGACATCGGTTTGCCAATACAGATTGTCACGGACTTGGAGAGTTGTTGTTTCATTACAATAGTCAACGAAACTCATGTAAAAGCAAGGGGTTGAGATGGTCTAGAGGGTCGCTACGAGTTTCAGTTGCGGTCGTGGTTTCGACCCCTGGTGTGTGCGTATGTGCCTTGGAGATATTGACTGCAATGTCACTAAACTCCATGAACAACAAGAACATGTTAAAGCTTATGGTAACAGTCGGTTTTTCTAATCCAAAATCGATGATAACCGTGTAAACAACGCATATGGTGGATATATTGACTAACGGGTATCATAGTCGCGTGATCTATTGTTACCCCTGGCAGTGTACGGTCATTGGAATCCGGCCGCCATTTTACAACCAGGAAAGTGACCGAACTGTCCGGAGGTATGTTATGTAAACAATGAAAAATAGACTAACGAGGTTGGACAAAAAGCCTTTCTGGTTGAATAATTTTAACCTAAAATAACGACAGGTAGTAACCGCATTCTTAAACAACTGTCACTTTGTTGGACTTAACTTTTACCCAGTCTATCAATAATTTCTGAGAATTCACAAGGTGAGATTGAAAGTATGTCGAGATATATTGATATAATCCAAGTCGACAAGGCATACTTCGTACGAAAAGTTTATCAATATCCTTTCAAGTCGCTCAATTGTAACTGAGATGTTACAAAACCCACAACTAATAACCCTGAACTTCATTGAAAAGATGAGTTTCAACTTATCTTCTTCCCGCATGGGAACCTACCAGGGGTTACTTTTCAAGTCTAAATTACTGAGTCAAGTTGTCCGAACTTAGTGATCTAGTATTGGTTGTGAATCTTTATTCGTGACACCGTTAAGTTTTCGATACACTATACTATAACGAATACCACCCCTTCTTTTGTACGAAACACACCGGGTAGAAAATGTCCGTTGTTAAGGGAAATAGTATTCTTTTGATCAGACACCCTTTTCAGCGACTTCACGTCTAGCTAATTGAATCTCGATATTTCAGTGGAAGACCTTTTGCACAGGGGCTACTGAATAAATCTTCAATGTATCAGTTGAAAAGGTGAAACATCTAACCGTCGATTTAGCTGTGTTACTGTGAAGTCACTTACTACGTGAAAATTAGCAACCATATTTATTCTCGTAACAGGCACCTAACCCCTAAACGGGTCAACCCGTAACAATTACTCCGGATGCAGGGGTATGGTGCATTGTCCTTCATTACTACTATCCATATTCTCTTCTATGCAACTGAAACTTGAGATTTAACTTTACTCCTCCGTAAACAGACGATCTGCGGCCACACGCGGTTATCAACGTAAAAGGCTATAATTATATGAGTTATTTGAATTTGTTCTCGCCAAGACCCGAACAACTGTTTTCTAAATCATACTGATTGAATCATCAGTATCAACAAAAACGGTAACATAACCTATACATACATGTACTTCAGTAATGATAAAAACGAATCCGTTCACATCGTCTATATTGACTTCAAATGGAAATAGTGGGGCACCTGTCGTGCATTGCCTCGGAGTATCGGCCGATCCCCGTTTAGTTGTCCTTCCAGACCATTCGACCGACTTACATATATATTATCAGCATTATCAAATATTCCCATAACTCCACTGTATATGTGCTGTAGATAGGCGACACAATTTGATCAATTTAGGTGTGAGTTCTGGGGACTGGAAGATGCTCTAACCCCCTTTTGTAGGTCAAGCACACTTTTAGTAAGTATTTCTAATGACTGTCGGTAAACTGTTTTGGCACGGTGGTGGTGTTCATTTTCGGGATATTCTCAGTGCCCCTTTACCTGTCTTCCTTTGTGCCGGTCAGCTGGTCTATAATTTGTATATGATAAATTGTAAGATTTGTTTCCTGAATTTGTTTTTTGACTATTACGTAGTTTAAAAATTATTGTTTTGATGAAATGGATATACATTGAAGAAGACAATATCTTCTGGTTTTATCCAAACACCGCATAATACAGCTTGGGACGCCGGTCCTCATTTCCAGACGAAGATTGGCGGGTTAGTAGCTCGGCCCTCAGGTAAGTGATTTTAAGAGATTTTAACAAAAATTGGCAAATTGGGCAGTTTTATTCCCCACAATATTATCGGGTTTGACCCTTGAATTTAAAATTGAAAAAAAAATAATATTATTACCAAAACAATTTACTTTCAAAATTATAGTATTTACATTTCTATAAACAGATCACAGTAGTTATTTAACTGTACATGAATAATATTTTTTTACTAATATAATTATAGCCCATCAGAGGAACTCCAATGGATAGCTGTCAACTTATACTGGGCTTTTGGGCATGGTTTTAATTTCAATTTTTAAAAATCCTACTTTATCCAAATAATATAGTATTTACATTTCAGTAAACAGATCACAATTATTTTATTGTACATGAATAATATCTTTATATTAATATCATATAGCCTACATAGGGAACAGCAATGGATGGTAACATTAATAAATAGAGAATCTGATGTCCCCCGAGGAAATCCCCCCCACCCCCCAAAAAATAGATGAAAACAAATTGATTAATCACACGTTTATTTTTTTTCAAAAGTATGAAACAAACTAATTATCAAACATACATTAAGTTTCATCACTCTCTATCCCAATGAAATTGCTTAGCTCTCTTTAGCTTTAGCTTGAAATGTTAATCATGGACCTCAGGCAAGACATTCGCCTAATGCATATCTACACCAAGTTTAAACATTCTACCTCAATTAAAAGCGGGGGACAAAAAAAAGGTATGTGGTGTGACCAAAAGTTTTGCCATCCATAGTATACCCAGAGTTTTTTGTTTTATTTGATTAGATCTAGAGAGGGATTTCTCGGGTCGTTGCTTCAGGAATATGAGAACAGTGTCCCAGCCCACTAATCCCTTTTCTTAATTCGTTGATTTTTTTGATTTGATCCGATCTCTCGATTTCTCTTTCTTGGTTTATTCTCACATATTTCCCAACACCTCAGTCATCAAGCCACCAAACTCACCAATTTGTCTTTTCATATATCAAACATAGTCTGGCTTTTAAACATTAGTACCAAATCAATCTAGTGACATGTTGTATATAATGGTCCATTATTCGCCATAATCATAGGAACCTGGGATAGATAATTGTCTGATAAAGGTCATCGCCATTGGCCTCTACAAAACGTATGTTCAGTCTATCAGAGTTAGCATCTATAAAACAGAACCCCCCTTTACTGTCCTTATCGCCATAATGGAACTTTAAAGAATTATCAGGAACTGCCGCCTTGTGGTCAGTATTATCATCAATGTAACTTGCAGCACCAGAAACAATCAAATCTACAGTTACCTTTTCTTGAATCGTGTGTAAATGCTGTGGAAAAAGTAAAATTGTATGATAGATCATTGACAGGTCTAGTGACTACACTTGTTCGCCTTGAGATGAGGAAAAGTCGACCATTCGGTTTAAATGCTAATCATATAATATGTTAGAGAATAGATTACACTATGTGGATAAGGTCTTTTCATGTTATCAAATGTCTAATTAATGGTTTAAAAACAATTCAGGCCCTAAGAAAGACCGACAAGAGGCAGATTAATTTAGCTCTGACATAATGTAGGATTAAGCTTATTGGAATTTGGATAATCATCTTGACCTCAGAAATCATGTACTGATCTCGGGGGTTTCCAGAATTTGTTTAGCATGTATTGATGTGGTGCTAAAGTATGCTAAACCTACGTGTACAGAGTGATGGAAACTGTTTTAAGTATGTAATAATAGTATGCTAAATTATGATTAGAATTAAACCTACCTGTAAGTATGGAAGCCTATTGCGGCCATTTCAGAATCTCGTCCCCTCGCCGCGAGAAGTCGAGGGCGAGAACACGAGAACACGAGAAGTCGAGGGCGAGAACACGAGAAGACGAGAAGTCGAGGGAGCGAGAAGTCGAGGGCGAGGGAGCGAGAGAGCGAGAACGCGAGGAAACAGGGCGAGAATACGAGGATCTCGCCCCGAGAACACGAGATTACTTTCACCTCGACTTCTCGTCTTCTCGTCCCTCGACTTCTCGCTCCCTCGTGTTCTCGCCTTTGAAAAACCTCGTGTTCTCGCTCCCTCGCCCTCGACTTCTCGCTCCCTCGACTTCTCGCCCTCGAGTTCTCGCCCTCGACTTCTCGCTCCCTCGTGTTCTCGCCTTTGAAAAACCTCGACTTCTCGCTCCCTCGCTCCCTCGCCTTTGAGTCAATCTCGTCTTCTCGTGTTCTCGCTCCCTCGCTTCGTCACAATCTCGTCTTCTCGTGTTCTCGCTCCCTCGCCTCGGAAGTGCAGTTATTACGCATGTCCACTGACTACCGTATCGGCATTTTTGTATTTTGACATGGATTATAATAAACGAAAATGTTTGAAGTTCTAGAAAATGTAATAGTCCTAAACAAGCTTAATTTCTTCTTGCACAGATAGTATTGTATTCTGTAATTGATTTTAAGTCTTCTGTCAAATCTTTCTTTGCTCTCTAAAAATATCCATCGGGTGTTTTCACTTGATGCGTGGTTTTGTCAGTGCTGCAGGATGGAGAGCCTGACAAGGGACAATGTATAGTTGTTCGAATGGGATTTTAAAAAACGATGTCCTGTGTATGGAATCGCAAGGAAGTTGGTTCTACGGTGGCTCACTGGGTAGGACGTTTGCTCTGTAACTTCTTCAAAGTTCCTCGTGATTTTTGGCGATGTTCACTATTGTCAGTGGTGTAGAACAGAGAGCCTAGCAAGAGACAACGTATAATCGTTCGGATGAAATAAAAATAACCGAGGTGACGTGTCCGGAATCTAAATGAAATGAAATGAAATAAAATGGGGTCTAACGTCCTACTGTTCTGTTCCTAAATTGGGCTAATGAAGACGGGCATACGATACAATAATACAGTGTGCTATCAAGGAAATTTTGCCCGGGCAGTGTCGCTAAGGCCTACTCTTACATCGAATTTAAACTTCCAAGTGATCTTTTATGTGCACGCCAATAGGTGTCCTTGACAGGCCCTACGTTTTGCATCACTGACAAAGAGAAATCACGCCCGAAATAAAATCTGGATGAACTTTCTCTTCAAATGCAGGGATCGAATACCAAGTGGTGTAAGTGGTGTGGGACGGGGGGCCTGAGAAGGGACAATGAATAGTTGTTCGGATGGAATACAAATAACCGAGATCCCGTGGCCGGAATACAAATGGAGCTACGATGGCTCAGTGAATAGGATCGACGTTTGCTCTTTTACTTTATCAAAGTTTTTCAGGATTTTTCGGTCGGGTTCCTGCTTGTCAGTGGTAGCCTATAGGACTGAAGACCTGAACGGTATATATATAAAATACGAGGTTCTTTGTCCGAAATCGTAATGAAGTGGTGGCTACAATGGCTCTCTCGCTTCATCGAAGCGCATCGGGCTAAACTTCTGGAGATGTCCTCCCATGTCAGTTGTGTAGGATGGAGGACGGAGGGTCTGGCAAGGGATAACGTGTAGTCGTTCGGTTTCGATTCGCCGTGTGGGGTTTTTCCGGTTTCTCCCACTGTCGCATACATTTCTTTTCCGATGCATTGCACAATACGTCAGCACTAGAATTACGCCTCGGACTATATTTGTCAAGTTTAGCCATACTGAGGTGAAAAAAATCAAATTCTAAGACAATATCAGAAACCAAAAATCAACGTCATAGGGTCACGGGTCAATAGCCATAATTAGACCACGGAATACCTTTTACGAGACGGAACACGTTGGTTTGTTTCCATTTGTTAGAGAGAATTTTTCTGAAAATATCACAGGTACATGGGGACAGGAACGCCCTTATTAGACTAAGGCACACCAGACCTATAATATAATAATACTAATAGAGTCAATGTGATTTTTCAAAGTTTTTGAGTTTTTGTTTTTTTCTGAACATATTTCAAATTTTTGATCTTATTTTATCCATATTTGATGCTAAATAATATAATATTTACTATCAAACATGTAATTCATATTTAAAAAAAAAATACCTTCTGATGTATAGATCAGGTGTGCCATAGTCTAATAAGGGCGTTCCTGTCCCAATGTACCTGTGGAAAATATGCCGGGATTACTGTATAATACCACATATTAAATGTTGCAGTGACACGATGAAAACAACTTATCCCAGGTCTGTGGAATAAATATGGTCAACAGTAGAGAAATAGCACCAATGATTGAAAGAATCTGTTATTTACTGGAAACAAGTATTTTTTTATAAAAAACTATTTCAGTAAAACAATATCCAACATACTAAATACACATGAAAACGATTTTGGCAAAAATAAACAAACGCAATAATATAAATTTCCTCATACCAGGCGTGGATCCAGAGGTCCGGACCCCCCCCTGCTCAGACTTGAAAAATTTTATGCGATTTTATTGGCGATTTTTAGACCTGTAATTTTGGTATTTACCTTCCGGAAATACGTCAGAATGCACCAAATTGAATCTAATTTACCAAATTTTTCTAGGGGAGGGACCCCAAACCCCCCTTAATTGGTTGAGCTCCTTCGGCGCTGGGCGTTATCAAACCTAGACTCCCCCCCCCCCCCCTGCAAAAAAATCCTGGATCCGCACCTGCATACACAACAATACCATATACTACTAGTAAGAGAAATGAGGTTTAACGTCCACTCGACACAAATTTGGTCATTTCCGGACTAACATGGTTTAATTTTATTTCAATAATTCGCTTGCGCGTAGGGGTCTTTAGCAGTGGGAGGAAACTGGAGTGCCCGGAGGTTAAAACCCACAAGGTTGAGAAGGCAACCTATCTCCATGCCACATACGCTCACACAGGGATCGAAACCACAGCCGCAAGCCAGAGGTGACCGGCCAGCTAGAGGTTGAAGCGTTTCACTCTAAACCACTAGGCCATCCCAACCCCCCCACTACTAGTAAATGAAATGAAATGGGTTTTAACGTCCTACTCTTCTGCACCTAACCTGGGTTAATGGAAGACAAGCATATGCTATACAGTGTGCTATGAGGAAATTTTGCCCGGGCAGCACCGCTACAGCTTACACTTATATTGAATTCCAACTGCCAAGGAATCTTTTACGTGCACGCCAATGTGTACACTGGACCACGTTTTCCCATACCATCTTAACGACTAGACAGCTGTCCTTGTCAGGCCCCTCATTTCTGCATCATTGACAAGGGGAAACCACACCGGTAAATTGAGATGAACTTTCTTGGCCAATGCAGGGATCTAACACACCACTAGTATTGATGAAAAATATATATAATAATTATAATAATATCATTGTTCTGGAGAACGGTTTCTAATCTGCTGTTCAGATTGTTCTATTCACAGAATACACACAGATCAGGTCTTGTGCCCATTTACACTGTACAAGATATATACCAGTATATAAATATATATATAAAAGAAAAACAAATAGTTATCTTAATGATTCCAGTAAAATGAATTAGAAATGAAATGAAGTTTAACGTCCTACTGTTTTGTTCCTATACATGTACTTGGCTAATGAAAACAGGCATACACCATACAGTGTGCTATGAGGGAAATTTGGCCGGGTACAGCACTATTCCCTACTCTTCTTTCGAATTCCAACTGCCAAGGGATCTTTTTATGTGCACACCAATGTAAACAAAGGACCTCGGTTTTTCATCACATCCGGACGACTAGACAGCTGTAATTGTACCTTTTTACATGCACACCAATGTATACAAGAGACCTCAGTTTTTCGTCACATCCAAACGACTCGACAGCTGTCCTTGTACCTTGTTAGACCCTCCTTTTGCACCACTGACAAGGAGAAACCACGTCGGAAATGAAACAGAATAAAAAAATAAAATGGGGTTTAACGTCCTACTGCTCTGTTCCTAAGCTAGACTAATGAAGATGGGCATATGCTATACAGTGTGCTATCGAATTCCAACTGCCAAGGGGTCTTTTTACGTGCACACCAATGTATACAAGGGACCTCGGTTTTTCGTTACATCCAATTAACAAGACGGCTGTCCTTGTACCTTTTTACAGGCACACCAATGAATACAAGGGACCTCAGTTTTACGTAACATCCGAACGACTAGGGGGGTGGGATGGCCTAGTGGTTTAAAGTGCCGCGCTTCGGCCTCTAGCTGGCTGGTCACCTCTGGCTTGCGGCTGTGGTTTCGATCCCTGGTGTGAGCGTATGTGGCATGGAGATAGGGGCGCCTTCTCAACCTCGTGGGTTTCCTCCGGGCACTTCGGTTTCCTCCCACTGCTAAAGACCCCTACGCGCAAGCGAATTATTGAAATAAAATTGAACCATATGTTAGTCCCGAAATGACCTAGTTTGTGTCGAGTGGACGTTAAACCCCATTTCTCTCTCTCTCCGAACGACTAGACAGCTGTCCTTGTACCTTGTTAGACCCTCCTTTTGCACCACTGACAAGGAGAAACCACGTCGGAAATGAAACAGAATAAGAAAATAAAATGGGGTTTAACGTCCTACTGCTCTGTTCCTAAGCTAGGCTAATGAAGATGGGCATATGCTATACAGTGTGCTATCGAATTCCAACTGCCAAGGGGTCTTTTTACGTGCACACCAATGTATACAAGGGACCTCGGTTTTTTGTCACATCCAAACAACTAGACGGCTGTCATCGTACCTTTTTACATGCACACCAATGAATACAAGGGACCTCGGTTTTACGTAACTAGACAGCTGTCCTTGTACCTTGTTAGACCCTCCTTTTGCACCACTGACAAGGAGAAACCACGTCGGAAATGAAACAGAACAAAAAAATAAAATGCTGTTTAATGCCTCCTGCTGTGTTCCTAAGCTGGACTAATGAAGATGGGCATATGCTATACAGTGTGCTATCATGGAAATTTTACCAAGGCAGCGGCGCTACGGCCTACTCTCATCACATCAGAACGACTAGACAGCTGTCCTTGTACCTCGTCAGTCACCCCCTCCCCACGGCCTGCACCACTGACAAGATAAACCACCTCGGAAATGAAATAGAATAAAAATAAAACAAAACCATACAATATTAATCAGCATAGTGACAAAATATAACATGAAAATTTATTGACATGTACAGTACATTTAATTAAAACATTTTTTAAAATATGTATTTAAAAACTGCTTAAAAAATACATGTACATGAATACAGGTTTAAGTCTACTCATAAAAAATCACATAATTTCATAGATATCATCATCAGTATTAAAATCAATGTCACTGTCGAACAATTTACACAAATCCATACAAGAAAGTTTTCACTTGTAACAAGTACATCTATCTGTAATGCAGCCTGATTTGTATCCACAGTGAAAATTTTATTTGGTGCTTGATCTCTAGTCACCCTAACCCTGTCATTTTAAACAGTAGTGTTTAACAAAAGGGGCAAAAATTTTTGCAGCTACAGTAAGGCAACGCGGGGGCAATGCGCCAGAATAGGCCCCTGTTTTGATTGGTGGTGCAAGGGACAAAGCAACATTTTCATCCAGGGGACACATGCAAAGTCAATCTGGTGTGGAATTAATTCACACATATTTTTTTCATCAATAGGGTCTAACATGTGCTCTTGTACCAACTCATCTATTTTGGTTCTCTTTTTCTCCATAACATCTTGGGTATATTTCTTAAAGTACTGTGCATGGTGTTTCACCTCAATGGTGACACAGTCTTCACCATATTAGTCCTTATTGGTCTGAGTGGTCTTGATTCGAGTAGTCCTTACTCCTTGGTGACTGCGAGTTGTCATGCATTTAGGAATATAAGAATATCTATCTTTATCAATCAACTTGTTAAATGATCCCCTTAACAAATTAACCAGACCTATTATTATTTTTTTTGTTGGTAAAATTTTAGCTGCTTGCTTCTCTAACATCACTTTCTAACTTTCGTCAACAAGTTTGGAATCGTGATAATGTTTCATACACAGTTGTTTTTTTTTTTTTTAAGTTGAAATGTGAGAACTCTGTATTATTATTAGTATACCCCAATGATTGAGTCTTTGAGAACTTTGTCTGCACATTCCTGGAGTTCTTTGTCTTACAAATCAGCATTTGTCTCCGGCACAAACCTGCCATTTCCATCTAATTCGATCCAATGGTTAGCCAGGACCTAAAATTGTTCCCAGCTTGTCGCATTGAACGGTTTTAGCTTAGTGTTTTTAACAAAATATTCACAAGTATTCAGTTTTCGCTATCCTTCCGCCATATTTACTATCAAAACAGAACGGTAACCTTTGACTCTACTCGACCTTCCATAAATGTGTGTCTGATTGGCGAGCTATGTCACGTGATTTGTTAAAACCAAATCACCGCGAAATTCAAATACCATCGCACATTAAATAACCTGTATTTATTTTACGGCTTCTGTCAAACGTCAAAGAATGGATAACAGAAAAGTCGCGTGACAATGAAGTAATACTAGAAGAATTAGATGATGTACCTTTTTTTACCCGAAACTTGCTAGGACGGAAAACAGAAGCAGGCAAGCTAGAAATTTCACACCACGGCATATATATAGGCTATATATGTAGGCCTAAAGTGGAGAATTTTTTGCCTGGACGTATTTTTTCTATTTTTTTATGCATTGTCTACCGTAAACAAAGAAGTACTTGTACTTTATCTACTTTAATATATATATATATTATAAATAAAATCTAAGTGGGTGTGTTTATGTATGTTTGTTTTCTCCACCTACACATTATTATGTGTTATTAAATTAACCAGCATCACAACAGGAATGTTTTAGGTCAGTGAATTCGGGCCCAAGGCGAATTACGCTTCGTCGCCGCGATTAGCCCCCACATATCTCGTATCAAATTGAAAAGAACGACCACGTATGTATTTTAGGCCATCGAATCTGTCCTACAGGCAAATTTGGGCCACGAACGAATAAAACCTCGGGAGAATTTAGGTCCCGTGGGAATTTGCGCACTGGGCGAATATGGGCCCCTAGCAAATTTGGGCCATGGGCGAACTTGGACCCCGGGCGAATTTGGGCCCGTGTATAGGCGGGTAAACTACGAGTAGTTTATTTGATAATATTTGATAATATTAGCATCATAGAAAGAAGCGGGTATCGAAACCGAGCCCCCCCCCCCCCCACACACACACACCCACGCCAATGTGTAGCCTATACGAGACCTCGCTGTTCCATGTCATCCGAACGACATGCTGTCCCCAGGCCTTCCGACCTACACTGATAAGAGGGTACCTCTCAAGAAAGGCTAGACTACGCATTGAGCCACCGCAGCTCCAACTTATTTCGAATCCGGACACATGACCTCGATTATTTAACCCAACCCTTCCTTCTCCACTGATATGGAAAAAACCCGCTAGAATATTTCCGATGAACTTTGATGAAATGAAATGAAATATGGTTTAACGTCCTACTGTTCTGCTCCGACTGTACTATAAGGGAAATTGTGCTCGGAAAGCGGCACCTAGGTCTCCTCTTATATCGGATCCAGGCTGCCATTCCAAGGGATCTTTTACGTGTACGTCAATTTACAGCCTAGGATTTTCATCCCATCCGAACAAATAGACAACTGTCCTTGCCAAACCCTCCGTCCTGCACCAATGCAATGACATGGGGAAACCACGTCGGAAAACCCGATAAACTTTCTTGTCTAATGGAGGGATCGAACACGTGACCTTCAGTTTAGTGAGCCAGCGTCTTACCCACTTAGCAGCAGTGGCTCCAAACATTAACGTCATACTCACTGAGCCACCGTAGCTCCCACTTCATTTTGATTCCGAACACGGGACATTGTTTTTCTATGCCACCCGACGACTTTACGTGGTCCCCTGTCAATTCTTTCCTCCTACACCACTGAAGTAAGAGAGCAAACGTCCCACTCACTGACCCACCGTAGTTCCCACTTCAATTAGATTCCGGACACGAGGCCTCGGTTATTTTTATTCATTCTGAACGATTATACTTTGTCTCTTGCTAAGCTCTCCGTTCTACAGGACTTCGGTTATTTTTATGCCATCCGAACTATTATACTTTGTCTCCCATCTAAGTTCTCCGTCCTACACCACTGACAATAGTGAACATCGCCAAAAATCACGAGGAACTTTGAAGAAGTTACAGAGCAAACGTCCTACCCAGTGAGCCACCGTAGAACCAACTTCCTTGCGATTCCAGACACAGGATATCGTTTTTTAAAATCCCATTCGAACAACTATACATTGTCCCTTGTCAGGCTCTCCATCCTGCAGCACTGACAAAACCACGCATCAAGTGAAAACACCCGATGAATATTTTTAGAGAGCAAAGAAAGATTTGACTGAAGACTTAAAATCAATTACAGAATACAATACTATCTGTGCAAGAAGAAATTAAGCTTGTTTAGGACTATTACATTTTCTAGAACTTCAAACATTTTCGTTTATTATAATCCATGTCAAAATACAAAAATGCCGATACGGTAGTCAGTGGACATGCGTAATAACTGCACTTCCGAGGCGAGGGAGCGAGAACACGAGAAGACGAGATTGTGACGAAGCGAGGGAGCGAGAACACGAGAAGACGAGATTGACTCAAAGGCGAGGGAGCGAGGGAGCGAGAAGTCGAGGTTTTTCAAAGGCGAGAACACGAGGGAGCGAGAAGTCGAGGGCGAGAACTCGAGGGCGAGAAGTCGAGGGCGAGGGAGCGAGAACACGAGGTTTTTCAAAGGCGAGAACACGAGGGAGCGAGAAGTCGAGGGACGAGAAGACGAGAAGTCGAGGTGAAAGTAATCTCGTGTTCTCGGGGCGAGATCCTCGTATTCTCGCCCTGTTTCCTCGCGTTCTCGCTCTCTCGCTCCCTCGCCCTCCACTTTTCGCTCCCTCGACTTCTCGTCTTCTCGTGTTCTCGCCCTCGACTTCTCGTGTTCTCGTGTTCTCGCCCTCGACTTCTCGCGGCGAGGGGACGAGATTCTGAAATGGCCGCAATAGGCTTCCATATGTAAGGCAAAATGTACACTGTTAGTTAAGTATATACAGTAGTTAAACGTACCTGTAATGAATGATCGTGCCCAGCGAAATGACCATTAGCTCTATATTTATATAGCAATGGTAGTAGTTTATCTACTAAACGTTCCTCGCCACCATGCCAGCCTATAGAATAAATAGGATGATGACCTGCAGTGAATAGATATTTGGCACTAAAAAAGAAAAAAGGAAGGTTGTTATACACTCTACGCCCACATTTTGCAAGAGATTGACACAGAAAGGTGAAACTTGATAGGACTCGTCCCCTATTGCTTCAAACGGAGACATAAATCTGGAACCGAAGGTCCTCTGTGCACGAAAATCAAAATCGACCGAGATTTAGAATCTGGCCACTACTCGCATTATACAATAAGTAAATATGGTTTAATGGTTTAAGTATTCTTCAAAGTGTTGATGAATCAATTATATTAATGCATAATTTAATGTGAATAGAGCTAAACGTACTCGCTATTTTTTAGATTTCTTTCAATCCATTCCCACTGAATGTCCGTCTCTGTTGTGTCATCTGATTCACACAACAACACGGTATCTATCATCAGTATATCAATGGTATCAGATGTTCCAGGTATAGTAAAAGATTGTAGATGATACAGATCGGGAAAATTCCTATATTACAAAAGACAAACCACTCAATTAATTCATCATTTCACAGTGCTATCGAAATCTCTTAATATAATCATACAAACTGGGAATAAAAGGCCTACCCTAATTAAAAAGATGACACCATGAATAAGCCGAGAAGTGGGTACCTTTTTCCCAGTATACATTATAAGGACGCCTGCATTGCGATATTATTGATACTACTGTTCCATCTTTCTAATAGTAATGTTGATATTCCAGCTATACAAAGGTTACGTTAATTATTCCAGGCTTAAATTCTGTACAGTGTCATTGCCCCAGTTGTGTTTAAATTGCTAGTAAGAAAAGGCCTTCACGTATCTTTGGAATAGGTTTTTGGTAATTTTTGTTTGTTTTTTTTTGGGGGGGGGGGGGGTTGCAACCTTCTAGGCGCATCTTTCTCGAGGAAGGATGTCCGCGGGTTCAATGGTCCTCATTCAATGAGTTATCCAAAAGGAAGGCTGTTCGCTTTTCAGGGGATGTCAAAAAAATACGTTGAAATAATTACCATCGTTTGGATATTTTGGTGTAGGCGATCTGTGCAGAAATATTGCCAAAGTAATCATGATTGCCTGCTATAAGGTACCAAGGTATATTTAAAGCGGCACTTGTATAAACATTCTCAAATGTATCCTGTAACATAGACCAAATGCGTTGAAATATATTTAAAAAGAACAACTGTTTTATCTATACAATAATCTGACAAAATATACACTGTGTACATATCGTAGTTACTGAACGCAGGATATGTGCAATTTCATGCAGTCGTAAAGCCAGGATAGTGACTATTTCTCAAGTTTCACGTGCATGATTGTTGCATAGATACCTGGGGGACAGAGCAATGATTCAATATAAAAACGAATAACACTAAACAGATGCGAAGATTAACACTGGAAGAACGAAAGATGGCTATTAGTATGATACAGATGGGGGCTTCTCAACGGCAAATTGGAAGAATGTTCCAGGGTTTCAGCAAACAAGTCGAACTCAAGACCGACCAAGATCATGAAGGCAGGGTCGCAACTCCAGAGGAAGACAGCTATATTCAGACAATTCACCCGTGAACAACATCGACCAAAGCATTGGGACACCCAATCAGCAAACAACCACGTAATGTTTGTATAAAACCGTCAGGGCAGGTTACAATGGGCAAGAATTGCGCTCAAAATGTTCATCCCTATCGTGGCGTTAGCTGAAGGTCGCGTTAGCCGAAGGCCACAACCTGTGGCGGTGCCATTCATGCAACAGCAAGACAGGGTTACCCTTTTGCAGCATTATAATACCACATACCGTCAGACTGGTTGATGATTATTTTGAACAATGTTAAGGTCCACACATAACCTTGGCCAACATGTTATCCTGTCATGTCACCCGATAGAGCACCTGGGATCCCCTTGTCCGGCAACGGGCACCTCCTTCCGCAAACTGACATCAGCTGAAGCAAACTTATTGCAAGAATGGCATTGGCAAAGGATTACCAATGGCATCATAAGAAGAGTGGCGGCATCCAAGACGCCTTTATGGCATGTATCGATGTCCACGGCGGCCACACACGCTATTAACGTGTTAATAGGGACTTATTCGATGGTTTCCCCTCACGTGTGTGTATTTATTGATCTAGACCCCATTTTACCTGAAATCGGGAATCATCGACAGGTTTTACTCCTTCATAATAGAAATTATCACCCAGAGCCAATACAAATTCTGGATGTTCCTTTTCAGCAAGTGTTTCCATTTGCTTTGCTGTGCTAACTACCCCCACCGTTGTGTAGGGAATCTCGTCTGTGCCTCCCCAGTCCCCAATCACTAAGAATTTGAGACTGTGAAAGTTAGCATCAGTTCTCCAGTAGCCTTTTAAAACAAGAAGACGATATTTAAAACTAAATGTATGTATCTGTATGTTATGAAGTGTAACGGGCATTATGTGCTTTTGGAATCTCTGCCGGATGAAATAAATTTTCCAGTTGATGCGAATTTACTAGATAGTTACATCAAAGCCTTTCCATAAATATAGACCCCACACCTTTCATAAATGACTGTATACAAATTCTGTCAAATAATATTCATTAATTTCATTTGAATGCCTTTCTGTAAGTTGGCTCAGGCTTAAATAATTTTGAATATGATACAAACAAAGAAAAAAGTATTGCTACACCCATCCGGTACCATCTTTTTTTACAGCCCATCTCACTTCCGTTGTATTTATGGCGGATTAAGTAATTAAAACACAATGGGATAGAGTTTGTCTTATACTCTTTTCATGTGGCCCATATCCAAATAATTCACGGCTTATGGTCAATTAAAACAAACGGTTGCCATACCAGATACACCCACATTTTCGAAGACATGGATGGGAAAGAAGTAAAATCAACAAGGCTCATATTTGTTAACTTTCCTCTCGAGGGCCAACAAACTTCATGTATATTTCACATTTTGCGGGAAAAAAACAACATTGGCTATATCTCTGGAATCGGACAAATATTATCGCCCCAGAAATTTAACAGAGTAGGCCGTAGCGCCACTGCCCGGGCAAAATTTCCCTCATAGCACAACAGTATGGCATATGCCCGTCTTCATTAGCCCAGGTTAGGAGCAGAACAGTAGGACGTTAAACTTCATTCCCCATTTAATGAAATTCGTTTAGTTTTATGTCAAGATAACATCAATATGCATTGAAATGGGCTAACATAAATATTCATTGAAATTTACCAACATTTTAATTCGTGTTATTAACATCGAATATTATGCATATGGTTTAGCCCCATGATTTAAATATGCCGCAGTGAAAATGGAATGTTATTGTTATACGAATCTATATTTTGTATTAAACTTGGACAATGGTTGTTTAATCACCTTACAATGCCCGTATTGATTTTAATCACACCTTGTCCACAAGGTCATAAACCCATTTCATAAATAAAGAGCAATAACAAATAATTTGCAAATCAATCACAGCTATATACGTGTACATATTTGCAACAGAACTTGCATATGCATGTGTACAAACTGTACTATATAAGAGAATTTGAATATTTATGTAAACTGCTGCTGCTTTAATTTGATTTTCTTTAGAGAGCACCTGTTTGATTGCGATCTCAAGTCTTACAATTTTATTTTACACATGTCAGTCATGGTAATGTTGATTGTGGAACGCACAAACTGTATACTTTGAGAATGATATTATATTGAACATGAAATAGACAGTTTAGGATTTGATGGTGTGATGTCACAATCGTCACGCTAATTACGTCAATTTAATTTTCCATAATTCAACCACTGTATTGGGAAGTTTGGGGCAAATTGCACTGCTGTTATTTTTGTATGAGGTGTTTGACTTCTGACTTGCATATAGTGGTAGTAATTAAGTTGTTCATTCAGTGACATTTGAAAATTAATATAAAAACACTAACACCCGACCCAATGGACCAATATGTCACTAACATACACACATTATAGTCTACTATAAGAATTCATACGAAATGGATCAGTAAGTTGAATATTTACAATAATTACTATGTCTAGTCTAGCTCTAGGCATTCCTTCTCATATTAGATAAAAAAAAAAGTGGATTTCTATGTTTCAGGTAAGCGTAAGTCAGAAAATTAGCACATCCACGCGGTAGAAAGGCGTAAGTCAAAAAATTAGCACATCTACGCGATAGAAAGGCGTAAGTCAGAAAATTAGCACATCTACGCGGTAGAAGTTTTAAAAGGTATATGTATTTGTCATCGTTTTGCATTTGTGTGAATTGTAAATCTGATATCGCGTCATAAAACCAGTACTGTAGTAGGTCGCTGTATAAGGCACAGTTTAACCCTTGTGCGGATACAAGGGGTATTTCTGACCCTACAACCATATTTGCATGCACAGAAAAACTAAAACGTTCAATTCATCGCATAGAATTAGATTATTACAATCAACTTGTAAGAATAGGCATTTGGCTGACATTAGGCATGGTACCGCTATGGTCTTGGGAACACTAAGAGCAATAAAGATATTATCACTGGCAAATTAGCTTACAATCCTCTGGAAAGAAGTAGTACCGTCGATAAATATAAGCTTTTGTCGATAAATATAAGAATTTATATAATTTAGTAGCATTAAAGCAAGAAGATATGGATTCTTTTAAACATGAATTAGAGTCAAATATTACGGAACACTGCCAACATGGTAACTGAAAAGCCATCAAATTAAAGCACTGTAAAAACGATGGTAATATCGGTCAAATTTCCGATCATATAATCCATGCTCCCCATTTATATTATTGTCACTTGTCACCCGTCTTATCAGCTACCTTATCCACTTTAATCTCTATTCAGAAAAACAGAAATAAATCTTTAAACGATTCTGAGAATTATAGAGGTATTGCCCTGAGTAGTATCACTGGTAAACTGTAAGACTCGGTTATATTAAAAAAGAACAATGGTGTGCTGAAATATCACTCAACCACTCGTTGTTCCTATCTAATAACAAGTCAGATGTTATGTGTGCCTTCTGTATGCAAGCCGGGCCTTTGACTGGACCCACTTTCATAGCCTATAATTATGTCTCGCAAAAGTTAGAGTAAAATGGTCGAATTGCACATCATGGGCATTTAATGTGTCAAATGGAGTTTAAAAAGGTGGAGTTATCTCCCCGATATTTTTCATTGTACACTTCGACAGGTTATTAAGAAAACTGTGTGACTGTAAACTGGGTTACCATATTGGACATATGTATGTGGGTGCCCTTGCTTACGCTGACGGCATCACCCTCGTCACTCGGCCAATACAATCTCTTGTGTCACTACTAGGTGTATGCGCCAGGTTCTCAGAGGAATATAATATTCAATTTAACCCTGACAAGTGTTAACTGCTCTTGTCGGGCCTGGGCCATCTCATAAAATTTGGTTGGGCTACGGAATATTTTGGAGGGGCTGAGGATGTGTGGCCGGCTAAGACGCTCCTAAGAAATGGCAATTTTGGTATATATGGAAAGTAGATCCAATCTTACTAGAAAAATACTGGATTCCCTGAAAAAGACCCATGAGCGTATACAGGACAAAAATGTAAGGGTTCACCTAATCAACAGCCCGGCGATTAGGACGCTTGACGTCGAAGGCTGCACAGGTACATTGAGCGCTTTGTGTACATGTTGATAAACTTTTAGGCCGCATTCTGTGGGCAAAAATTCTCGTTAGAAAAAAAAATATTTTCGTTCCTTCAAATCCGGTCTAGAAGAAATTTTATCGGTGTATAGTTAATAAAGTAATTAGCTTTTGCTGAAATGTTCCACAAAATATTTAATAGTTCTTCGATGATATTCGTCTTTGAAATCCGGATTATTTATTGATAATAAATTTCATAGTGCGCGAAGTCAATGGACAGAATTCAAAGTTATTCGCCGTGTCACGTGATCGCTTTTTCCACAATCGACCAATCATGTTATTGTCTACATTCGCGTGTGTTGTTGGTAAACACAAAATGGCGTGCTCAACAAGGAGCACATTCCAGTAATAGAATCTACACAAAATGGTGACAAAGGCCAAATATACTTGTATTGTTCACTTACACAGTGTTGAGAAGGAAGGTGCGACATCCTTTACAAAGACAAAGTGGGACAAGTGTCGTGAGGTATATAGACTGGTTTCAATTGGATGGAAATGACCAGTCCATTTGCCCATACAAATGGATTGATAACGAAGGATATTATATTATTTATATTGAAGATACGGTCGGCAGTGGTGTTTGATTTCACCCAACGTGTTATAGGTGTTTTATGGACAAAATGAGCCTCTTAAAATCAGTTAAAAGATGCGAGAAAGAAAGCAAAACTAGAAAGTGAGAAGGCAACTTCTGAATCCAGTCCAACTGAAATTACAACTCAGCAACTGCCACTACAGTTAAGGGTCAACCAATTTTTTTGTTTGACATTTTATTAGACACAGGGAACATGTAAATCAAAACTTTTAAGCACACTTTGGGTCAAAATGAGTTCAATATTTCTCAATGTTGAGTCTGTTATGCAAAGCATATGCACTTTTTATACACAAATATTCTGAGGATCTGATGAAAATTCACCATTTTGAGCATAATGAGGTCCAACAAAACTGACTCAAATTCGATAACTTTGTTAATAACAAGTGAAACCACCACGTGCTAGTAAGCAGTCGACACAACGACGAGGAATGCTGTCGATCAGACGTCGAAATTTCAGCCCACACCATTATCGTACCACCTCCAAAGCGATGACGTTGTCTGACGTTAACATCAGCCAATCTTTCACCTTGTCGCCTATAGACGCGTAGTCTGCCATCATTGAACTGTAATGCAAATCGGGACACACCAGTGAAGAGTACCCACCCCCGTTGTCGCCGTCTCCAGTCTCTATGACGTGTGCACCAGTCACGACGTGCTGCCCTATCACGTTGAAGAAGAGGTGGTCGAACCGGTTGTCGTCGATATCGAATGTTGTGCGCTCGCAGTCGATTTCTTATTGTCTAGTGCGATACCTGAACACCACTTGCATTTCGCAGTTCATCTCTCAGACATCTCGTTTAACAACGCGCTGACGTAAGGCCATTTGAATGACATGTTGGTCTTGATGTTGCGATGTTGATCTTGGCTTACCAAAACCGTGGGCGATATTGAATTGCTTGCCTGGAAACGCTGCCATAGTCTCCCAATCACACTCTGGCTACAACCGATTCTCTGTGCCGCATTCCTCTGTGTAAAACCCTGTTGAAGCCACGCAATGGCTCTTCCTCTGTCAAGTTCACTCAGCTGACGTCTGACCATGTTGAAATTTCAACTGAGAGCAGCACGGTCATGGAAGGTTTTCTGTATACCAAAACTGTTCATGGAAAATGCATAGTGCACGTGCAAGGACATAATCAACTCCAAAAAGTCGCACCCCGCTGCGTTTGGGCGATGCAAACAGTTTTGTGGAGCCTTGTTTTGAGCTTCAGTTTCTACGGAGACTGTCAAAATCGTTTTGTTTGAAACCTTGTACGCAGGTTTTGTCGTCAGGATATCGTGAACTAATTTTGACACGATTTCCGCCAATAATTGTATATATATATATATATATATATATATATATATATCTGATATGTGCATAGATAATTACCTGATAGAAAAAAAGGTTTGACCCTGACTATTAGTATATTAATCATGAACAAAAATAAAAATAACATAATCGTTTAAACTCGGTTTCAACTAATCATCCTTAAAAATGCTCTTTGATAATTTCTGTAATCAACATGATGTGACCACTTCTATTCTATCTAGTAATAAAGGTGAATCGTGCCTCAAATCTGATTAGGTAACATATACTGAACATAAGTGTCCACTCGACACAAAGTAGTTAAATATAGTGTTCCTTTTTATCTAAATAATTTGCTTGCGGTGTAGGGTTTCTAGCTGCGGGAGGAAACTGGAGGACCCAGAGAAAATCCACAAGGTTCAACAAGTGACCATACTCTTTGTAACCATAGAACTTGTAACATATAGCCAGAGAATCAAAACCACGTCACTTGATTCAATATCAATGTCCACAGTGTATTTATATTTATGTATTAAATAAATTTATATGTAAATATGATCTATTATCTATACGAAATGTTGGTATTTATATTATGCTATATTTATATTGATACATAATATAACTGATGTTGTTTTTGGCCATTATGACCAAAATGTTTTGGCCGTTATGACCAAATACTTTAGCTGTTTTGGTTTGGGGCCTTTATGTCCATAACCGCCCCTACCATTGGGCCTAGCCCATGTATGTCATCAACTTTAAAAATTAGAAGTGTGTCTCATTCACCATCCCACTCCTTCACTGACCTCCCCAAAGAAATCACATCAGAGTTAAAGAAGTCAGTTTTATCAGACATCTGTATAATTTGCAAGAAAAACCCCAAGTACATGTATGTTCGAGTTGGGGCTCGAGCAACGTTGGGGCGAGAAGTGTTCTCAGAGGTGCTGTAAAAATCTAGTTATGGGCCTGGACAGTTTAGTCCAGCGCGAAATAAAAACAGCATTTTTATTATTTTATTCAAAGCGTCAATAACACTTTTTGCTGTGAAACAAATAGCCTATTTATGTTACTACAAATTATTAACCAGAAGCAAGATTGGAACATTGAAAGTGTGTTTGGCACTTTTATCAATGATTACATGCAGACTATTTCATAGGTGAACCCCATATTGAAGGGAGGGTGGGGGTCCATTCGCAATTGCAGACAAAACCCATTTTCTGTATAAGAATGGAATTTGACTTCTTTTAATTACAATCAAGTGTTTGAATTCATATAACTATTGTAAGCTTATATATTATAGATGCCAAATTCTATTTCTTCCATCTGGTCTATTCCCTTACAATACAGAGCTTGTTCATATTATTTCAGCATTTATTCTTAATATTTCTGCAACTTTTTAATAGTTCTTATCCTTTATTTCGATATATGTTTTTTTTCATTCTTAATCTTAGCTATATACTATACATGATCATTATTAAGACAGCAGGCCACACATGTTTTAAGTATGTTGTTATTTAAAATGAATGCTTCTATTAGAAATATACTTATAGAAATAGCCATTTCCTACTATTTCTAGTGAAATCGAGCAGTCCAAAATCCTTAGTCCGTGTCGAAAAAAACTGAGTTGTCTGCCACATTTTGTGTCAATGTGATCACAATATCTTTCTGTGGCTCTCTTACACCTCTTCCCTACACGGATGGTACGTTTATTTGGTTCACTGGATCTCTGTTCGGACCGACCGCGAACAATATTTGCAGGGTAAATCGTGCACATGGCTTTGGTTACATATGCAATGACCTGGCACTTGACCCCTGAAACTTTTGGTTCACGATATCCTGACGACAATACCCGTGTACAAGGCATATGTCATTTTCAAACAAAACGATTTTGACAGTCTCCGTAAAACCATAAACTAAAGCTCAAAACGTACGACTTTTTGGAGTTGATTATTTCCTTGCACGCGCACTATGCATTTTCCATGAACAGTTTTGGCGTAAAAAAAACCTTCCATGACCGTGCTGTTCGCAGTTGAAATTTCAACATGGTCAGACGTCAGCTGAGTGAACTTGACAGAGGAAGAGCCATTGCGTGGCTTCAACATGATTTTACACAGAAGAATGTGGCACCGAGAATCGGTTGTAGCCAGAGTGTGATTGGGAGACTATGGCGGCGTTTCCAGGCAACCAATTCAATTAAGAATCGCCCACGGTCTGGTAGGCCAAGATCAACGTCGCAACGTCAAGACCTGCATGTCATTCAAATGACCTTACGTCAGCGCGTTGTTACAGCGAGATGTCTGAGAGATGAACTGCGAAATGCAAGTGGTGTTCATGTATCGGACCAGACCATAAGAAATCGTCTGCGAGCCCACAACATTCGATCTCGACGACAAGCGGTTCGACCACCTCTTTTTCAACGTCATAGGGCACACGTCATAGAGACTCGAGACCTCGACAATGGGGGCGGGTACTCTTCACTGATGAGTCCCGATTTGCATTACAGTTCAATGATGGCAGACTTTGCGTCTATAGGCGACAAGGAGAAAGATTTGCTGATGTTAACGTCAGACGACGTCATCGCTTTGGAGGTGGTACAGTAATGGTGTGGGCTGGAATTTCGGTACAACACAGGGCTCCTCTTTTCGTCGTCCAGGGAAATTTGACTGGTATCTGGTACAGAGACGAAATTTTAAAGCCTTTTGTCATCCCATGTCTTTGTCAAATTGGAGCAGGTTCTGTTCTTCAAGTTTGCAATGCTAAACCGCATAGAGCACGAGCAATGGTATTGAACGAATGGATTGGTCTGCATACTCTCCTGACTTGGCACCAATTGAGCATGCATGGAATGAGTTGGGCAGACGTGTTAGAGACAATCATAGGCAACCCGATAATCTTCAAGAATTGATGCAATCTGATCGACAGCCTGCCTTGTCGTTGTGTCGACTGCTTACGAGCACGTGGTGGTTTCAGTTGTTATTAACAAAGTTTTCGAATTTGAGACAGTTTTGTTGGACCTTATTATGCTCAAAATGGCGAATTTTCATCAGATCCTCGGAATAGTTGTGTATAAAGAGTGCATATGCTTTGCATGAACAGACTCAAAATTGAGACATATTGAACTTATTCTGACCAAAAGTGTGCTTAAAAGTTTTGATTTACATGTCCCCTGTGTCTAATAAAATGTCAAACAAAAATAATTGGTTGACCCTTAACGTCTTTTGAGTAGTATAATTTGAAGTGACAATATTACATGCTAAAAGGTTTCGATCAGGGTTGGCCGAAACGTTCCACGGGATTCCCCGGCATGGTTGCTCTATGTCAGTGGGCGTTAAACCCCATTTCATTTTATTTGCTATATATGGTTCGTGGAACACTGAATATTTATATGCTTCGTCCTCTCATAATCTAAATTTTACAATTTGAAAAAATCAGTTCAAAACAATAGCCTCTGTCGCGTTAACAAGTCAGTCCTGGCCGACAGACGTCAATGACGATATAATACGCACACACTATTTGTTTGAATTTCCTTGCCAATACTGACCGTTACTGGTATGTTATTATGTGGTGTTGTTTTTATTCCACTCAACGAACTTCATGGTAAAAACTTATGGCGACAGCCGGAGGTTTCTAATCCAAAAACCAATGTTACTTATGTAGACTACACAAAACATTTTACATATCTATTATGGCTTATTTTGCCCTGTCTTAAGAATGTTAAGCCGATGACCGGGTTTTTATTGCCCTTTCCGTCATAATACTATAGTTCAGTTAGGTAACGGGGCGTCAAGTCTTCTTCGTGTAGATATTTACAAGTCGGCATGTGCGTCAGGGACTCAAAGGTTTCGAGGCCCCTTAGAAACACAGAATACAGAAACTTCTTCCAGAAACTACAAAAACAATGTAAACGTCTGAATAAAATAGAAATTGAATAATATAATATTCAATTAAATTCCTTTATTTTTTTTAGTAATATAACTGTTAGATACTCTCCCAAAAAAGAAACGCAAAGTTACATTTCGTCGTCAGTATATCCTTGATCTGCTATCGCCTTGGTGCAACAAAAACAACGACACATTGCTGAACCAAACTTCTATCCATTGTTGCTGTGGCCATACCCTCAGTGCCTGAACCCATTAAAGTTGGATTTCATGGTGTCGGCGTATTTCAAAACAGAAGCTCTAACTGGGACGTCTGTCTCGTTATTCGTTTTCACGTAGGCGTTTGCCTACTAACCGGGAATTGCTGCTGCAGTAGAGGTCACTGTTGAAAACCATTTACGCCAATGACGTAACCGGAAGTGACGATCCAGGACAGGTGGGGCCACTCTTGTTTGGCCTGGGCTAGGGCGTGCACGTGTTGAACTCCGCTGTTGGTACCTATCCCAAAGGCTAGAAATGGAACCAAGGGAAACATTCAGCAACCTGGCTACATCTGTCTTGGATTCACCTGCTTGTAATCGACGAATAGCGTTGTTGCGTTGGTCTTCGTTCAGATGTGGCATCACTTGGTTCTTTGAGTGTTAACATGCCCAACCGGGATTTTAAAGACCTTAGATTTAGGTTCCATGCGAAAAGCTCGCGAAGCTGTTAAATTCATGTTTCTTGGTGCAATCAAGCGATAAAAAATTTCAACAAAAAGGATGACCTGTCACAATTAATGACACTACCTTTAAAATCAATAATGAATTTCCTTTATCCTTACATAATGGCATTAAAAACAAGTAAGATTTGCCGAAACAAAGACCTCGGTCAAATAAAAAAATGATGAAAAATGGGTTGTGCGTTTCTTTTTTTGAAGAGTATATTTATTTCATCTATGTCACCCTATATCTGGATTGGATATTGTAGCATATTAGCCTATATCATTTGAACCGAACTAAATCAATTGTGCTTTCCAATATGTTTAACTTGAAGGTGACTTTATTTAGTTTTTTTCAGTACAGTCAGAGCACCTGAACAGCCAATTTAATCACAGTTTACTGAATATCTGACAAGAATTGCTACCCATTGTGCATTCATTGATTTGAGGTCGCGCTTTTCTGTTTAATTTATATTTTGCATTCGAATCAATAATAATTTCAATATAAATTAAGTAACATAACTTACATGTATGAAAGGGAACATCTGAGGGTATTACAAATTGCAGTAGTTAAATTTAAAAGTAATATGAGAATTTACGATGATTTCTTTTTTTTGTGGGGGGGGGGGGGGGGGGGGTCCAACTCCAACTCATATCTCGGTTTGGTTTTATTTTCTGAATTTTTTTATTGATGGATCTTAGATAATGTGAACTTTTCTGGCTGATTTTGCAATTTGTATTTGATTTACACCAACACTCATTCATGAAACTGGTGGATTGGATACGGATCCGATATGTCCATAGGCGTGTGAGCCGGGGGGGGGGGGGGCAGCTCCCTCCACCCTACCTTTCTGGCAATCTTACTTTCCGGACAGGCGGCTTAAGTGAAAAATATTTTTTTTTTACTTCATCTACTTGTCATAATAAAGTGCCCAGAATCAAATAAAACACTAATTTTACTTTTCTTTCAATTGAATACCACGAATTTGTACTGAATTGACCATGGATTAAAACAGTTTGTCTGGAGCCACTCTACTTTGTGCGACATTTTTCGGACATCGATTATTATTTGTGCATGCCGCTACAACAGTCTGATTGGATGGTTGGAATTCAAGTCGGCATAGAGTGGGATTTCGGTTACAAAACCATTGGACATATTTGGAGTTGCTTTACTAACGGGCTAGAATAGCAGAAAAACGCATTTGCGGCGGTTAAATTTTCAAAATGTTCTCCCAGCGGTCTCGTCTTCGACCTAACTGCCCAGGTGTGAGAGCAGACCTGACTCCCGAGGTCCGGGAGCGGGGCGAATTCCCAATTAATTCTGTTTGTTGTTTCTTGGTGTTTAACGTCCGCTTCCACCGAAGGTGATATCGCAGACAAGTCTTATTTTTTCCATTTTCATTATCTTAGCGCACGCGCAGGGGTCTTTGCTGTGGGAGGAAACCGGAGTGCCCGGAGGAAACCCACGAGGTTGAGAAGGAGAATTAATTCTCACCTATACTTTTTTATAAGGTGGAGTGACATCTGTCACGTGATCTCGACAATGCGGATTGATTTTTCATGTTATAAAAACAATTAAGCTGATTGGATAACTCGTAGTCACATAGAGTTTGAATTACAGCAGTTAAGTAATTGGTGTTGGTAATCAGAACAATGAAAACTAATTATTAAGATTCAAACTCTAGACAGTAAGTGTTAATATCTGTTAAATCTTATATCATGTAATGGTCTAAAGGCACGCCGAATATACAAGTTTGTACAGCATATCACATTTTACATATTACTATGTCATGAACTCCACACCTGGTACAGATTAAAGGCATGCCGTGTATACAAGTTTATACAACATATTACATCTTACCTATTACTATGTCAGAAACCACCACACCTGGTACAGATTCAGTCTTACAATAAATCTGCCACGTAACATGTATGTAAAATATAAAATTAAATTATACCATATTGAAATTTAAACCCAGAATGATATTGTATTACAATTGGGGATTCATGTCAGCCATTGAGGCTACATTGGACCAAATTGAAGTTGATGTATTCACGGCCTGGAGTAGCAGGAAAACGCGTTTGCGGCGGTTAAATTTTCAAAATGTTCTCCCAGCGATCTCGTCTTCGTGGACTGTAAACGTTTGATTGGTTGATTGGAATTCGAGTCGACCACCTTAATAAGGATATATTATTAGACCACTTTGAAGTTGCTTTATTCACAAGCTGTAATAGCAAGAAAACGCGTTTGCGACCGTCGAATATTCCAAAAAAATTTTGTGGGTTCCATAGGCTCCTCTACTTCGCCTCTCGCAGAAGATCGGCACCACTGTCTGTAAAACCGAAATTTTTTCGAGCATTTCGGATTCTTCCCCAGCCTACCGCTCTAACTTTCATCGAGCCCGTACGCCCATGTATATGCCCACCAGTTCGTTTATTTGCAGTTAAGAGTTTACAGTTGAGTGTGATCAGCGAACAGATGAACATTGACATTCTTTGTCCTGAACAGGTCTCCTAGAGATGTCGCATAGTCCGTTAAAAATGAGAATAGGACGCAGTGTGGATCCTTTGGGTACGCCACACTTTAACAGTTTGGGATTCAGTTTGTGATCTTTAATGCAGGTAATCGACATGCTAATAAGAAACTCCATTGTTCTGCCTCTTTCGATTTGATGTGAGGCATTGGGATCACAAGACCACCAGTTCCATCGGTATACGGGGTTCTGTGGCGTTCTGTTTCGGGGTTGTCCATCCTTAATAACAAATCTTATAACTAATGCTTTTCGAATTCGGTGTAAACCAATAGTCATGTGAGAACAAATCATATCGATATTTCGTACCTTTCTATGTTCTAGCCAAACTTTGGGTGTTTCGAGTGTGTCTTATGTAGGAGACATTTTGACTGGCATCCAACATCAACAATCTCATCCTCACATACATTCCAGGAAAATGTCAACGAACTTCTCCAAATCTAGTACCATCGACTAGCTTAGAAATGACTATTTGTGGAATTCAACAACCCGTTATATACCCCCACTACTTCATCCAACCTGTATTACTAGAGCACGTCCATGCATATTTGTTTGCCAGTGACTACTCTGTACCTATCAGATGTTCCTGTTTATTTCAAATTGATTTATGTGGCAATTCCAATGTTTGTTTGGGGTTTCATTATCATCCCTGTCTAAATATGTTACACAATGACCGTTCCTGTATTCAAATATTTAAACCTTGTTCGTTTGCCCAAAATACCCTGGGGACAAAACATCAAATTCGATAGTTTAACTTTAATGACGAGATTTATTCAGTCTAATTCCTGTCTAAATATGTTACACAATAACCGTTAATGTATTCAAATATTTAAACCTTGTTCGTTTGCCCAAAATACCCTGGGGACAAAACATCAAATTCAATAGTTTAACTTTAATGACGAGATTTATTCAGTCTAACAAACAATCTTTAACAATTAGATAATATGATACTTTCATAATACAATATCCATCACTAAATCAGCGACACTGTTAATATTAAAGATACATTATGGGAGATAAGATACAGAACTGGCATTTCTCACTATAATAGTAAAAACTAGACAATGTAATTTGCTGAGAATTTCATTCAAATTGATCCACCCTGAACCGAGAATTAAGCAATTGAGTTTTAGTCCTAGCCTCGATCATCATCATTAAGGTCGGTACGATAAAAACCATTTTTTGATTTAAATCATGGGCGTTGGGCAGCAGATCGGATTCTAATCCAGTAAATGTCGCAGGCTAGCGATGACACCGAAAGTGGTCTTGATAAGTCCATGTCTAATTAATAATTTAGATAACATTTTATGTCTAAAGAAAGACCTGTAAAAGGAAGATTTAGCTCTCTCATAATCTATGTTTAATAGCACACCCGTGTTAGTTTATTACTATTCTCCTTTACTTGCCACCACTAAGACTAAGGTTATAGTTACAGCCAGGCAAGATGAAAGTACTAAAGATGCAGTTTTGTAACCTTGCAACAGGTTTGACAGGAATGGTAAATAAAAAAACGTCCACCAGCAGATTTGGTTTCGGCATTTATTTAGATTTATCAAAGTATAGTCTCAAAGAATTCAAAAACATGGGCTACTGATATAGCTATCCTACATTTTGACAGAGGTCCTTGTGATCAAACAAACCCAGTCAAAAGCTGCAGACATCTTGACTGTAGAGAGTTTAAATCTGAGTTTAATATAGAACTTTACAGTAGCCTACATTGACGAAATAAAAATAAGTTTTAATAAATATAGAACAGGTAACCAACAGGTCGTTGGTCCAAAACTTTCAGCTATCTTCAATCTCAAAAACTCCATAATATTGTCCCATTAAACAGTGCCCTGTTGAGTGGTGACAATGTTAACAGCAATATACTCTGAACAGTACATAAATATAAACTGTGTCAGAGTTCCTCTCTATCTCTATTTCTCAAGGTGTATAATATTTTTGAGACTGTCATAACCCCTTCTTACCCCACTGTTTAAAACACAATTTTCATATTCCGCTAGTCACGGGGATAAGGGATTGGCCTCATAATTAGAATAATCTAGTGCCTCTCTTCATTTAAATCTGGGTTAGATCTAAATATTGAGGCAGATTTTGTCATAGTCATAAGATGTAAACAGGGTAAGTGCAAACCCTAAACCAAGACCTAGTCCCAACTCTTACCATAACGCTACAATACTCCCCACAATACTCAATACTAGGTAACAATCACATACCTTAAACCTGTCAACCGTGATGAAATCAGCAGGTGGCCTTAATATTTAGATCAGACCTCTAAATATGTAAAATCAACTTTCCAATAAACACATTATTATTAAGACTGTTAAGTGTTAGTTAAATGATTTACAAGAAAAACATCTTGAATACAATATTAATATATAATAAACACGTTCACTTTCACACAAAATATTTCAATTTGTATGTAAAAATCAGCAGTTTTTTGAGCGAGAAAATGAATGATAAGAATGATACAATTAATACATAGTTGATCAATTAAAGGTGCTGTCCCAGACACATTTTAGTGAAATAAATTGGTTAATTCTGTGCAGAAAATTTGAATCTATGTTTCTATCTATATGCCATATCTATATGTTCAATGGCAATAAGTCCCCAATTCCAACCATCCCCAACTGCCTACAATCTTGTCTTGTTACATAGCTGTAATAATCGAATTATCACGTCACACAGTTAATTAAGCAATTACATAACCTCAATGCCCTCTGAGAAGCTCAATATTTTGGATGTCAAGCTATTTGGCCTATTTCTCCACACTTTGGCATTTAATTTATATACCGAAACTACCTTTTCACTATGATCAGCAGTGAATATTCGCCAGATCGCTAACATCACTGTGAGAGATGGGTATATTAGCTTGAGCCAATGATAATCTCATGTGATGTGACATCACAGGTAGGATGCATATTATGAACTTTATAAAGGTCAATTATACATAGTTATCAGAAGAAGGCCTTCTCTACACCTTTGTGTAACAGATTGCTACCTTTTATTAAACTTTAAAAATAATATCTGGAGCCGTTTTTTTAATGGATTTTTGTTTGTTTTCTTTAAATACAATAAAGAATATTCCATCATGTAACACTGACCATATTAAAAATATGAATTTTTTTCTTTAAGATTGATTTTTTTTAATACTTTGACTATGAAATGGGACCATAATAACAATAAATTCAGTAATAATATAAAGAAAATCAAAATACTAATGTCATGTAATAATGACAGAAAAGGGGGATACTATAATATATGAAGGCCATTTAATTAATACTCTCTCTCTCTCTCATAAATAAAGCATACATATTTTCATTAGAAAATGCAAAAACAGATCTAAAATAAAATACCTCATGATGTAAATATATTGTAAACATGATCAAACTTGTAACACATACGATTTATACTACTGTATGATACATTTATGTCAGATTCTCAATTGCAGATCAGAAGAGATACTATGATTCATTATTCAAAACCAGATCAGAAAAGATATACAATTTAATTCTCAATTAAGTATCAGAAACAGAATTTAATTTTATTATGTACAATTGATTAATGCTGATTCTTAATTACCAATCAGAAGTGACATTTAATTTATGATGTACAATTCATTAATTCATGATTCTCAATTACAAATTAAAGTTATACAAATTCTAATAATTTATTGAGTACCAATTGATAACAAAGTAAAACAATACTATCGAATGAAAATACTTTGCTAAACTGCAGTGTCAATAAAGGCTATATAGATAAAAATCACAGGGACTTGAAGGGATTAAAATAAAACTTCTTACTACTGCTTGACTATAACTAGCCTATATGATCAAGGGATTGCAGACGCCATCTTTGTTCTGACTTTTTTATGATATATTGTCTGGTGTCATCTCACAATACTCACTAGTTCTGACACTTCATGTCATTTTTATTGCCAACGAGACTTTATTTGATCATTATTCACCTTCCGATGTAATTAAATTTGTCCTTTTACAGCGTTATTAATAACAAATCAAACTTAAAAAGCTATTATTTACCAATATTCAACTTGCCGAGACCGGAAGTATTCCGAAAATAGGTAAAAAGAAGTCTGTGTCACTCAGTCCCTTTATAAACCCATCATTACTCGATATGTGCATAGGAACTGGGTGATCAAGTCTCAATCAACAGCGGCCTGGCTTCGTAAGTTCTATAACGTGATAAAGCCTACGAAGCGAGGCCGCTGTTAGGCGAAACTCGATCACCCAGTTCCTATGCACATATAGAGTAATGATAGGTTTATAAAGGAACTGGGTGACACAGACTTCTTTTGACCTATTTTCGGAATACTTCCGGTCTCGGCAAGTTGATTGCGGATAAATGATAGCGGTTCAAGTTTGATTTGTTATCAATAACAGTGTTAAATGACCAATTTAATTACATCGGAAGGTGAATAATAATCAAATAAAGTCTCGTTAGCAATAAAAATGACATGAAGTGTTAGAACTAGTGAGTATTGTGAGATGAATTCAGACGATTCATGATATCTCAGTCAAAACAAAGATGGCGTAGTGACTTACCTTCTTGTATTTATTAAGCAGTGGTAAGAAGTTTTATTTTAATTTATTTTAATCCCTTCAAGTGCCTGTGATAAAAATGTGCATGATTATCTGCTGGAAAATAAACAGATTGTTGTAATCAAATACTACAAATCCTGTAATGTTATTAGAAATAATAAGTATTGGCACAATTTAGAACACAAAGTAAAAATGAACAAAACTAAGACATTAAAAATAAGTATTAAAAAAAAAAGATTTAGAATTCTATGAGGTAATTGCAACAATTCAAGCCAAAATTAACTGCTTTGGTGCCAAAATACCCTGTGAGGTTATATATTTGTTGGGATTCCTTGAAACTGACATTTACAGAAAATTTTACAAATCCAATAGTGCTCTTTAACTGGTAATTTCTTAAATGTGGAAGCTTATCCTGAGGCGGGGAAATTTCACACATGTCAACTCGGTTTCTGGTTAAATCTATTTTCAGTTCATAAAGACGAGAAACATCAAACAAATTAAATAAAATCTCATTAGAAATTAAGTTGTGAAAGATAAATGAAATAAACCTGATAAGACTAGTAAACTGCAAACAAATAAACTCCTAATATATAATGTGTGCATGATGAAATTATATAAACATTAGTACAATAAAATACCACCTATACAGGATGCAAAAATAACTTTTAAAATATACAGTTTAACATGGTGGGGTTAATAATGTCAATATATGTAATACCATGTAAATCTTTTATAAGCATATAAATCCATTTAAAGGAGAGGTACTGTCATTGGCATTTTTTTTTTTTTTTTATCATTATTCAAACTTAACAAATAGGGTAGAGAATAAATATTATAGCAAGATTACATAATTTTGTATGTAAAAAAAGACTGGGATATATTGTAATGAGTTCACAGCTGGTGTCATAAATTGTTGTTCAAAAGGCAAAATAATTTGTATATGTGTTGTGCATTTTTGAAACTATGTTTTGTTATTAGTTAAAAAATAAAATATAAACAAATGACAATGACTGCAGTTCCCCTTTAACTGTTGCTGTAACAGTACTACCTGTACCCTTCGATCAACAACGTGACATGGGTTGTTTTCCAGCATGCACATGAACAGTTTGACATAAACTACATAAATACAGGACTGGTGCTCAAATTCAAATCACAGATTGTTTATAATTATGTGATGATTTCAAATTTGTCAGCAGTAATATATTTGGATGGCAGACAGAGATTACAGTAGATTTTAAGTAATAACAACCAGAGACAAAAAAAAACAAAACACATTTGACACAATCCTCAGGCGCGGATCCAGAGGGGGGGTGCACCCGGTGCACGCCCCCTCTATTTTTTTGCACACAATTTTTAGCTCCTTATTTTCTCGCGGGAAAGGAGAACAAAAATAGTTTAGGTTGGAAATCGTAATTTACAGTACTAGTATGAAATTAGTCTTTGTGGGCATTTATGTCCACTCAAAAATCATGGGCCAGGTTTCTCTCTCTTCTGAAAATCCTGGATCCGCCCCTGATCCTAATATAAGTAATTAATGCTGGAGTTTATAAAACTCAATATAAGTACCTAGATAAAACACTGGCCAATCTATGAACAGTACATATTTACATACATCTGATTAAAATACAGATCTATATTTTGTTCCACTTTTTGATTCTTTCGATGCCCTCTACTTTACAAGATCTGACAGCTTTTGACCCTATGATGTCAGATATTGATTAATCAATCAGCATGGTTGTTTCTTGTTGTTTACCCACAGTTCTGTGCATCAAAAGGCCAAAAACTCATCGTAACACACCGTTTCATTGGCTAATCCCTCACATCATCCAGAACAAGTCAATGATAGCATCTCTTCCAGATCCTAGTGTAGTAAGACAAGTAGAACGAAATTTGATTGGTGTTTTAATCAGATTGTGAAAACAGTTATTTCACTTTTCCCTAAAATCAGTACATTTTACATAAGTATATCATCATTCAAATGAAAGAGTTCAATGCAGTACTGTACGCCATGCACACCCAAACTAATCAATTAAAAATTAAAACAGTGATGTGTCTCCAATATTTAAGTGATGATTTGTCCTACCATTCTGAACACTCAAATTGAATTACCAAAACAATCTGTTTCTATTTATTAAAAATGAATTTATAGCACTAAAAATATTTATATGTATTTTTACTTTATATTCATTCAAAATTATCCAGTACATAATTTGCCTCATTAAATATGACAAATAAAATTGTAGATAAATGTAAATGATAGTTTAATCAAAGTTAATTCAGATATCAAATGCACAACAATGGACTGAACATGGCCATATACTCTTATATACATGTAACTCTGGATCTATTTATAGATCTTAGGACAATTTGACTAGTGCATATATATATTAATGAAAATAAAATTTATCTATAATAAAGCATATTAATAATAATAATAATTATGTAAATCTATAACCATTTACAACCTCTGTAATAACTACGTTTCATATAACTGTAAATCTAATTTAACAAGAACCTCGCCGGAATCTACTTCTAATAGAGAAAGCCGTTTGGTAATGGGACCTCTTCTTGCCTTACTTTCAGCTAATACTTCTTTAACTCGGATTTCTGTGCGACCCAAAAAATCTGAATAAAATTAGATAAGTATATTAAGATTACTTTGAAAGACCAACAGTTTAAAACAGGACATCTTGATTTTTTTTAACTTTCAATAGATATACTTCAGTGAATAGAACTGGTTAATTCTGTTTAGAAGATTCTAAGAGTCCTTTACTCCAATCTTCAACAACTCTCTGTGATAAGTGCCACAGAGGTTAAGTCGGTAAGTCATATGTTTGATCCCTGCTTTGGTCGAGAATGTTTATCAGGATTTTTCAACATGGTTTCTCCTTGGTAGTGGTGCAGGACGAGGGCCTTATAAGGACAGCTGTCTAGTCTTTCATATGGGATGAAATACAGATCAATATTTCATTTATCATTTTTTTTATATACTTTCGATGACTAACACTACATGAAAAGCTGAGCAGTTGTACTGGGAGGTCTCATCAGAGGTCATACGAGCGGTTATTGACCCAATATCGTCAGACATTGATTAATCAATCATTGTTGATGTTTCTATAGGAGTTTACCCAGAGTTGCGTGCAGGGCATGCCAAGAACTCGCCATTACAGACCAATTCATTGGCTAATTCATCACATCAACTAGAATGCCTCTTCCAGATCCTAGTGTTGTGAAGATAAGTAAAACGAAATTTTGAACTATAAAAAAACAAAATGAAATAGGATCTAAGATTGTATCTTACCGTTAGGAGAATAAATATCTTGATCAAATACTGATATACATAACACATCTTGATTGGTATCTTTTATTGTAAATTGCATGGAATTGTTCCATTTAGGATTCAATGATCCTGGAACAACTTTAGTACGGTGTTCTTGAGATCCCATGCTAACCTCACAGTATGGATCACTCTTACCTTCAGAAAAAAAATAATTATGTTATAAAATTTTTTCAGGAACAAAATCTAATATGTCATGTGCAGAGGTTTTGAATTTTCTTTATATTTCATGATGATTGTATTTAAATAATCTATGCTCTTTAAATCATTTGGGGAAAAAAGTATACAAAATATGGGCACAGAATTACTTAAAAATTTCATCTAATTCTTCTAGTTCAGATTGTTTGTGTTTTTTCTTTTCATAAACTGATTTGATTCAGTTTTACATTGAGTGCAATGAGTAAATGTACAGATTAGATCCACACCATGAAAACAATAAATGAAATGATAATGTCTATATATTCTATACTTTCCATGCACATATGAAAATGAAGGATGCACAATGTTATAGCATTAGTTAAAACGGACAGTGCCAAATAATTCTTAAAATGTGTTAGCAACACTACATTTCTGATATATCTGAAACATTTGAAATAAATTCATTTCAATTTAATTTGTATAACATTAATAACTGTCAAGTAAAGTATTTGGCAATATCCCTTTATCCAGACTACAAAAAACAATTCAAATCAAACATTATAAGTGGAAACATTTCAAATCATTCTCTTTTATGTAAGGCACTAAAATACAATGAAAATTGGAAGCTGTTTATCCAAAATACCAGGTACAAACAATGCTTTACAATTCTATTATTTTGTGTTTTGTCACCTAAGATTTGCTCTGTTGTTTTTTTAACAGAGTTAATTAGTGTTATTTTCACAATGAGTTGAAAAATACATGGATTCAAATTGTAACTAATTTGAACTTCACACCTATGGTAAACTCTTTCTAAAGATTATTAATAATTTGGTCAATCATATTTGTTCATATACTTTCATCTACAGCTATAAAACCACCTTTTTTTTTGTAATACCGGTATTCCTTCACAACTTCATGATATATTTTGAAGCGTGCATAATGTAATTTTTAAAACTGAAAGACCTTTGGATTTTTGTTTTAAATTTGTTTGAATTTTTGAAATGCTTCTTATGTGGTGGGCTTTCTTCACACTCTTATGCTCAACACAACCATTGTATTCCTGATGATGAATATGCATTAAGTTGGTATGGTAGTGGGTGATTTGGTAATTGATGACATCACAGAATTTGATATTGTACCTTAATTGGTTAAAGAAAAATTACAGAAAAATGTCCACTTATAATGTAAAAGAACACATGCCTACCATTCTGATCACTGGCTTTAAGGTTAAATCCTTCTATAATAACCACAAGTAAACGGCCTACCCCTGGAGTTCGCCTCACTACCAAGGTTGAGAAAATAAAAACTCAAATAAACTAACATGTACATGCAAGGTCAAGGTTAACTACAATAATATATTTTATCTACACTGTGGTGAATTAATGGGGCAGTTCCAGATATATTTTAGTGAATAAAATCGTTTAAATTGGCGTGAAAGACCCTTGTAAACCTTTACCATAGTTCTGTTTATTATTCACGGATTTGTACTTTGCAATTCTTTTTCAAATAAAATCAATCTTTCAATTTCCATGAGGCGTCCTGTCTTGTTAGCAATTAGTACCTAAGATTCAAAATGTGTTGATGCCTGGATAACAATGTCTATATACGTGCAGAAACAGAGCCTGAGGTAAGAGATTGTCACAATTACCATGTCATTCATTCAATTGCAGAATGAATTTATTCAACTGGTTTATATCCTTTTTTGACAAGAATTTGGCATTCATATCTGTATGGCTCACTATTTAGATTCAAAATGTTTGGACACACTAACTATAGCATTTGATTTACATACTTAAACCCACTTTTATTTACCGTATCCTGTGGAATCTGGGACTGCCCCTATTAAATCAACATAGATCCATGCAAATATTCTAGAAACACACTGGACTAAAACATTTGATGTACAGGGGATTTTTGTAGATAAAATATATACTGCCTAGTTTTGATAATCTAGCGCTTCAGCTGCTATCAGTAAGTCTCCAAATACATCGACTGGATTTAAAAAGCGAACTTTAAATGATACTCTAATGATATCTCATTTGCCGGATGTTAAGGGGGAATTTTATTGATCTGGGCAATGCCCTAATTTGTTTAAAGGGCTCTAGGTATACTGGACTAATTCAGTATTCAATTCAGCAGTTACAAGGCTAGATTAACGAAACTAAATCCTACCATTGATGATCGTAAAATAAAAACATAAACAAACTCAAATATATACTGTACTGGTATATACAGGATGTCTTAATCATTTTTGTGCAGGACAATTAGTAGATTTCTTCATTCCAATGCAATTGATTTAGAAAGTGATTCTACCATGCAAGATAAAAACATTCATTTTCAGTTTTCTCAAACTTTTAGAAATAAACACAATGTAATTGACTTAAGTCCCATGTTTAGTTTAAATTCATCAATAAAACAACAAAACAAATCCTCCCTGTATAATCTCAATAAAAACATGAAAAAACTAATATAACATGTACTGCAAATTTTCCAGACACGTCAAATTTACAGGTAATTAGAGTGTCCAGACACTGAGACCAGGATCAGCCTTTAATAAAGTGGGTCTATAATAAGAGGAGATGTTACACTGCATGCTGTACCGTCAATGGTTCGATACTAGTACAAGTTAGATTTATGCCGGTAAATATAACAATGAAACCCTGAATACATGATTCTTATGAATCAAGCTATGATATATACAGTACTAACTCAGCCTGGTACCATGATATGAGTAAATAACTAGTGATAATCATTCCGTTAAACACAAGAAACTAAAGGGTGAGGAGAATGGTGATGAAATGATCAGTTTGTAACTACTGTATTACAGGCTGGCAAGACCATCTTACCAGTATGATGAGCTGATTGAAGACCTATACCTTCTAATATAATCACCAATAATCTACCCACAGTCTTTGTTCTCATTGAGGCTAATAAAAGTCACATATATTAACAATGGAAGGAAGAAACATCAAGCCGAAATAACCGACCTCTATGTATTCAAAAGGTGTATTAACAGGCTTATTATGTATAAATATATGGCAACAGAACTGTGTGCCAAGATCTATTCATATCAATAAGCATAATCCCCTGTTGCTCAACATGTGTATTACAGTCAGTTTTCTTGTAGGAACTTAATAAAATTTGGGATGTCAACCTTAGTCCATATACTCCATAACAATATTAGTAGGAAGCCACGAATTAAGCTACTTGTAACGGAAAATGTCTGGCCCAATTTCTGGCATATTTCTTCCTGTGCCTGTCTGGTTGTTGGACAAACATTTGTCTGTTTTTAGTGTTTATATTAATACATATCCTGCACAAATCATGTATATCATAAGAATGCTTGACATTTTGTCAGATATATATATATAATTAAATTATTCCAGACCTTAACAATATAATATAATCTTTTTTTCAGATTCAGGATGATAAATTAGCAGTATTTAATCAATTTATAAAAGTTATAATCAAGTAACTTACTTGAGTGAGCTCTCTCTATTTTTTTCTGTACTGTTTTTCGGTGTTGTTGTATTGCCTTTTCCAGTTGTTTCACCCATAAATCCCTTTTTAATAAAAATTATAATTTAATATTTAGATGTAAAGAAATGGCTTTTAACATCCTACTGTTCTTCATTGAACTAGGCTAATGAAGACGGGCATAGGCCATACAGTGTGCTATGAGACAAAGTTTCCCCGGACAGAGGCTTTACGACCTACTCTTTTTTTTAAATTCCAACTGTAAAGGGATCTTTTACGTACATGCCAATGTGTACACAGGACGTTGTTTCTAGTCCCATCTGACTGACTAGACAGCTATCCTTGTCAGCCCCTCTGTCCTGCATCACTGATAATATTTAGAGACTGGTATACTGTTTTCAAGTAAGTGTATTGTTCATTTATTTCATTTACTACTTAAAGATGTTTCAAATTAATTTTGAGAACATTTTAACTAATATGAGAATTCTTGAAATTCATAACCAAACCTTTTTTTCCCCAAATTTATGAATAAGCAATCATATGGAGATATTCGAATGAAGAAGAATATTTTGTAATTATTTATTTTTGATGAAATATATTAATAAAGGACACTGACCTTTCTGTCTCTGTCAATGCCCTCAAGTTGTATATACGATCTGTATGACATATTTGAAAGTGACATGGTTCTGATTCCTCTTCTGTCGGTTTACGTAACGTAATATCAGATAACAACATCGGCTGAAAAAAAAAATAACAATAAAGCGTGGTTTTATGTTGAATATCACTCAAGTCATTTAATCTTTCTTTTCGCGACAAACATTTATTCTAAGGAATAATCCAAGGCAGAAAGTCTATAAAACAATGGAGTAGTTTCAGAACGAGGTGTCACTACATTGCAAATACGACAATAACAGTCATTTGGTCAAATTTTAAACTACTTTGAGTTGAATAGAACAATTGCAAGTTGTGTGGTCAATGTTTCAACAATTAAATTACTAATAATATGAAAGTACTTACGATTTTATATATTTTAAAGTTCACACTGCTCTTGGAACTATATAACATGAGTGTAGAAGCGTTATTTCCTATAGATTTGGAAGGTTGTGTTAATAATAAAAAATCATTAAATAAAAAACACATTAATTCTTTATTACTTTTAACCTGAAATTAGAAAACAAAAGTTTATTAGATATCAGTAACGACATGTAAAAAGCATTTGAGTATTTCAGAATACCTTCTGGAAACATAAATTATCAATTTCCAAACAGTCTAATTCCTCAAACAGTCGTGTAACTTTTTGTTTACTTTAAGCTCTTTTATGTTTACAGTAAGAGATAAATTAACTTACCTTATAAAGGACACCTGAGTGCAATATTTTTCTGGGACCAACACTATTCGTAACAGAATTAAATGTAATTTTCTGAAATAGAAATAAGGCATACAATTCATTTTTATAAATAGGTTTTACTCTTTCACAATTTTTTTTAATTTTGCATGCTTATATTTAATTATTTGGTTTATATTTACTCTATTGGGCTTTAAATAAGTAATATTCTTACTTTTAACAGCTGATTGGTAGAGCTAAGGTCTTTAGTTTAAAAACGGACAATAAGCAGTCCAGTCAGAATATTCTGAGACATCATGAAGACTTAGAGGTGCACAATAGGATGTAATCATCCAAAAAGAAAACACCTTAAGAGAGGATCCTTCAAATTACTTTCTTAATAAATATGTGTATTCACAATAAAGGGAAATAATAAATACATATGTATACCTCCGGCAAACTCTCAGCATGAACATGTTTCTGTATCCATTCTAATCTATCTGAGTTATCTTTTTCTCTAACACCTTCATTAACCTGACTACACAACTCCTCTGCTCTCGCCAAAGCATCAACTAAATTCTGATGATCAGCATGACTATCAGGCGTATATTTTAATATCTATATAAAATACAATAAAATCATTTGTAAATTAAAATGATGCAGGAGTGAAAATTTTTTGATTATTCTTTTCTATTACACATAACGTGCATTTGTGTTCTCAGCAAAAATCCTTGCAATTAAACTATTTTCGTTTCCTTTCTAATCCCGAATGCTAAAAAAATCAGCCACTTTTTTTCTAATCTGTTGCCAAGATTCATTTAAGAAAGAATTACTGCAAGGATAATGAACATCAAACAAGAAACCTACAGCAGGTGTTGACAAGTGTCAAACAACAACCAAGTTTGATTGTCAGCACATACAACTGAATTCTCATAGACTAGAAAATATTGAACACTGATTTATATAGGGGGGTTGGGATGGCCTAGTGGTCTAGAGTGCCGCGCTTTGACCTCTAGCTGGCCGGTCACCTCCGGTTTGCGGCTGTGGTTTTGATCCCTGGTGTGAGCGTATGTGACATGGAGATAGGGGCGCCTTCTCAACCTCGTGGGTTTCCTTCGGGCACTCCGGTTTCCTCCCACTGCTAAAGACCCATACGCGCAAGCGAATTATTGAAATAAAACTAAAAACCATATGTTAGTCCCAAAATGACCTAGTTTGTGTTGAGTGGACCTTAAACCCCATTTCTCTCTCTCTCTGATTTATATACTGTACCTCTTTTATCATTAATGGATATTTGGTAATTCTTTGCATTGGTTTCAGTAAGAAACTACTTAAAGGCATATTCTTAGTTCTAGGATCCAGCATACATTTCTGAAATATAGAGTAGTATCAATGCTTTACTTTCAATACAGTATCTATGATAAACAGGCCCACAGAACAATTGACTACTATTTGACAATTACAGAGGTTAAACATCTGCTGCACAAATGCTTATCAGATGAAATATCATCACTAAAAGAAACATAGAATTATTGTCCTGAATACCTAAACAACAGTCAATATACTTGTTCCTGGGTAATTCAATTAAGTTAACCTGTGTTCCATTATGGGTCAGAGGTGCATGGAATGTTTACATCTATGTGACATTTTGCTGGCTATTATTTCTTTTTACAACTTTGTTTGGGCAATTTCTCACTTGCAGAACATCTGCCCTATCCAAATAGAATCCTCATTCTGTATAGAAACAACTTTTTGTGCACCCTTGATGAAACCGTTCAGAATGGGCTGCCACTTCCACCAACCCTGGCTGTATCTATAATAGACACATTTTTTTTTATCATGGCATTATTGTAAATATACAAACCAAATCAATACATCAGATCCAAGGAAATTGACAATTTTCTTTCTCACCCAAATGAAAGAGGTCTAGCCAGTTTATTATCAATGACATTACACTAATTTACTTACCCTATGCACTTCATTAAATTCAGGACTAGTATCACATTTATGTTGCAACAGGGCTGCTGCTGTTAGCTGACAACTACAGTAACGTACATACGGTGTCATGTGTGGGAGCTGGGAAAAAGGAAAAATAATAGCATTACCAGTTTTATCAAAATCTTCAAGCAAGCTAGTTTATTGCTCAACACCTCTTTGAAATATAGACAAACCATTTTAAACAACGCGAAAGTATGAACCCGATATTTTTTGATGATTCTCAACAAATCATTTTGTCAAAAATCATTAGAAATTAAACATTTAATACAGAAACTTCCACTAAAATGGCACAACTAAACATTACCTGAGTTGTAGTTTAAACAAACTACTGAAATATAGATATCAATAAAAAAAAGTCCCAAAATTATACTAAAGTAGTCAAGAATTAACCTACATATATGTACTTACATTTTCACACAGTATATCACCAATCATATGTATTGCTTTACCTTTACCACTCATCTTTCTTCTTACACGTAAAGATCTGTAACATATCATTTACAAATGCTTTTTTCTTTTTAAATACTCACAAAGCAGGTCAAAACTGAGCTTGATCAAATACTTAAAAGTTGTTAGAATTCAAGTTGAATAAAAAATACTTTTTTTTCTTACATCCTCAAACCACATCACAAAACCTCTGCCTTTATGGGAATGAGGAACAACTTACCAAAAATAACTGATTACGAAAACTTAAGTTATACCATGGCCCATGTATACTTATCGGGTTGAAAAATTACAGTATAACTATAAGAATATCATAAATTCCAAGGAGGAGTTTGAGAAATTAATGTCTATATAATCCTGCAACATCAAAATCTCAAATCAGTTGATTTGCCATTGACATTGAGTTGTGATTGGGTCTCGCAGGAGCGGCAGAGAATCCAACCATCAGGAATTGTTGCCTATCACAGTGAATGGTAATACATTATTAGTAGAATTAACCACTTACTTGATAAGCTTTGTACTACTTATAATCAGATCTTGTAAATTTACAAATAATTGTTGAGATTCTTCTGGTGTTAGAACTTTAGCATCTACCAATGGATATTGGAACACCTAATTATATAAATAGATTACTAGTATTTTAAAGTGCTGTGTCTAGCAAGATCTCAAATTAAGATGGTCATTTAAACATTCAACCTTTTTCTTGGCCTGAAAGTGTTTTTTTTTCAAATATGGCACCAATTTGAATTCGTCTACTTATGAGATAATGGTACTTGCTGTAGAGATACAACTGGCAAGACATGCTGGCATATTTTTTGGATTGATTGACAGTTAAACCTACCTCTCTCACAAATGAGATGTCATCAATGTATGTCTGTTCAGTATTAATCAACTCTTGGATATAATTTTGGCGATTCTTTTCTTCAGGCTGGAGATTGCGTATTAATGAAGAATCTCGGTTTTCTCTAGAAACTATAATAGAACAATATTTATGAAAATAAAACTTCTTACTTATCAAAGAAGGAATTTTTTTTTCGAGCCACATAAAAATAGTAACAAGAGCCCAATTGGGTTAAGTTCTGTCAATATACATGTATTAATGTTTAAACCAATGGATTATCAAGAAATGTGAATACATTTGCCCTTTCATGGTGCCTCTGCCTTATAGCTATTGAATCGGGCCATACACATATCTGTTTTAATTCTACAAAGCATTCAATTAGAATAGTAAATGCAATACATCTAGACTTCCCTTTTACGGTCCCGCTAAATAGCATCCTTTCGCAGAAGAATTAAAAAATGTCCCAAAATGTTTAAATGTGACCCCTTTTCAATTTTGACAATCAACCTATTTGAAACATGACCATTATATCAATATATCATACAATCACTGGTTATACATAAAGCATGGATCTTTGGAGTTATCTTATCATATGATAGTCTTCTTCATCTTGATGTTTAATGTATGCGTCAATGGTAGTGATATCGCCAACTTTTGGTTAAGTTATTTTGAAAACAGAATGGACAAAGTTAACCGAGTAGCTTCAAATAAACACACATGCTAACCTATATGCATCTCTATTCTGTATTATATGTTGTGTATTTTAGATGATGCATTAGGATCTGGATAAAATTAAACACTTATGGAATAGTAACTCATTATTGACCACTAAACAAATTTATATATATTGTTATTTGAAGTTCAAGAGAAAGTGAGGGGGCTATGTGAGATACAATGTTTCAGGTGGCACTACATCATTTGTTATCATTGCAAACCTGCGTTAAATCTCACACCAATCCACTGTTTCAAAAGAATAATAATGAAATACATGATTGGCTGTAATTCTCTCTAATTTCCCACCTTCCAATAATGTGCTCTCTCATCCTATCATTTCTCACAAAAAAAATTCAAAACAGAAATGTATGACTAAGATTACGAAACCTTTATTGGAGTTTATGATATATTATGGCAATCATACTATGCTGATTACAGTAATTACATTAAATACTCAATGCTAGACATACATATTGATTCAATACAGACAGACAACTATGGCTTCCTTGTATTTCAATTTATCATTATACAGTATAAATATTATTAGGAGTATAATCTTTAATATGTAAACTTCTACATACATTTAGATTATAAGAACCAACATTTTCAGCTAAAACGTCAGATGACAAAACACATCATACTAAACACAACATACGTGGGGACAAACACATATAATCACTATACATTAATTACAGTATAACAAATCCAGACGTTCAATAATAACACAGTACCTAGCTTAATCAAGTAAGCTAATACTTTAAACTAGCTGAATCAAGTACTCTATATGAATAACTACGATACTAGTGATCATCTACATTCTAAAAAAATACTTTCTACTGTATGTGAATAAGTTATATAACTACATGTAATCTGCAAGACACTCTATTTATCTCTGATTTAATAGTAAACTTTGGCCCAAAAAGTTGTCAATTTTTCTTCCATTAACAAATTTCTAACATATCGACTAGTTGATAATACGGTACTACAGGAGAATAAGTAAAAATTTTAGTGACCTTCTTGGTAGTGCTGTTTATAAACAAATAGAACAATAGCTAATATAGTGAATAATACTGGAATCATCTTATATTAGATAAATATATATTGTTACTTTACGTGAATGTGCCAAAGATGACTAGTTAGTAATTTAGGAACACAATGTTAAAGAAATTAAAGTAATTACTATAAAGTAGTAGTGTAGTGATTTTTTTTTCAATTATAAAGGTTAAGTAACATGATCATTCCATTGTCTATGAATTTCTGATTTATTTCTCATCTACTTTATCTGAATAGCCTATACTATTTGAGTAAATATATATACTATATATCTATAATCAATATATTAATCATCTGTTAAATCACCTAAATTCTTCAGTATCAATGAGTACATCATAAATGTTCATACCGTTAAATAATAAAACGCCATGATTTTTCTCCTTGCTGATGATTTTGATAGTTCTAACATTTGTTTAGCAAGCTCATACCATTTCAAAGTGTGGTATATGCATTTATACTTGTTTGTTCTAACTCTACTAATTTCACTGTTCAGACATCAGTCACATAGATGTCTTAATTGATAAATGTTTTATTTGAATACCCTTTAAACTTGTACTCTATATATTTTACATAATCTGATATGTTGTGCCAATTTTGATCTATTCAAAACCAATTCCCATATAAAATCATAGATGACTAACTTGTTAATCAAATGCTGTGTATTTGATTTGAATAAAGCATATGTATCACTGGAATCGCTTTAATGTATTTAAAACATTTCAAATACAAAAATTGGCTGTATAGATCAAACTTCTTACTTTTCACTCAATATATCCATTAGTTTACACTTAATTTTCAAAAAAGCAACTTATTGTAGAAGTATAAAAGAAGAAACCCAATCCCGCAGTTCATACTACTTTTCATGTATTTAAGAAGTTCAATGTGTAAACAACCTATTCAACTAGTGCATATCCTATATCATAAAACCTGAATCTAAACCAACTTTGGGGGAAATTTTATGTTACAGAAAAAGAGATGACCCAGGAATCTTGATCTTCACAATAAATTCATGATGTAATTAGTAACCAGACAAAAACCATGTGAGAACATACGAAACAAATTATGTGACCAGAATAATATGATGTCCATTTAACAGTTTACACAAAAGGACTAAAACTTAATCTTAAAATGCACAGGAAAAATAAAATTATTGACCAGTATGAGTAGATTGGAAATTCTAAGCATTAATTGCAAATATTTGGCACAAGGGCAACTCAAAAGAAATTCTGTATACTTATTATTTGCTATCCAATTCACAAACTATATACAATTCATCAAAACAAAAACTATTCTCATTTTAAATATCCATAATAAATAACATATGAATTATAAGCTATAGGTATGAGATAACATAATAACAATTGCATAATAATATCCAAATGAATACACTGGACTAAATATAACAATGTGGTTATAAATCTTCTTTTGTTAGTTTATATAATTATTACCGGTATCTACAAAATAAAATATTAATAATATGCAAATAAGAATCTAATTCAATAGAATATAATAACATTTCAAATATTGAGTATTATGGAGGGCAAATCTTTTTATACTTCTATAATTCAAACATATACCATTTCACTTTCTAACATTTTTAAAATGGTACTTGATCTATGGTACTTAAATGGTATTTATTATGATCACTGGATATTGTTATTCTATGGTCTCAAGCATTAAGCATGATATTCATCAAGTATTTATTATACATCATTTTTCTATTTTTAATCAATGTGTACAAAATTGGGTTGTTGAATTTCAAGGAACTGTCGAGTTTAAAATACTGCTTTCAGAAGGATATGATCCAAGTCATATTTTATTTTTTATGTACTGGTAGTTCTTTTGAAATATAGCTTATTATGAGATCTGTCATATGTAATATATGATTTGTTAGATACCTGAAGAATTACTTTATCTCCTTAAAATATATCATTTGAATGAATGATGTTACAAAATGTAAAGAGCACACAGATTACAAGCATAATGGTAGTATGTACTTGTTGGTCTAAATTTTGAACAAATCTATTCATAACTAGGGAGATATCTTGATTGAAATTAGCCAATAACTTTCACAGGTGTATATTACATTATTTGATATGTGTACAGCTGAAACCATTAACAGCTCACTGAATAAAACAACATGATTTTAGTCCTATAATAGACCTAAAATAATAAACATACAGCTTTCTATATTTTAACACGAACACGGAATGCTGTAACAAGAGGCTTGGAGTTCAGTAACATCAGAAAACGGTTTTGTGTTGATCTGTACGAAATATAGGCCACAGGAATTATCATATTTATTCTAAAGGAGACGTAAAACTAGACTGTATCTAGTCCACATTAATATCATAACTGGTAATACTTCCTTCACACCAAAACACCATGTTAAGGACAGTAACATTTGAGATCTGGTTGGAATCACTCAGATAAACACATCAAATAATATCATTTTAGTTCTATCTATCTAATTATACAGTACCAGCAAGAAACAGGTTATGATATTTTTGTTTCAGTTTTACTATCATATACCCATTCTAAAACATTGGTTACAATGCAGGGGACTGATGATTTTTTGTGAAACTTTATTTTCATGGTGAATTTGTTGATAATGTGACATTCGGTCATTTCATTGATTAATCAAAACAAAACTAAACTATGTATTGTAAACTTTCCAGAATTTTTAGGCAAGGTTTATTGATCAATTATCTTATGACTGCATGTAGGGGTATTAAAATTGTTTGAATATCACCAATGAAACTGCTATAGTTTTAAAGATGTATTGTACACTATTTTGCCTATATCATTTTTTGGGGGACTTAGAATTTTGTCAAATGGTTTGGATTTTTCATACTTGGTTTTATTTCATCTCATTTATGTGACCAGACTGAATTTTAAAAAAAAAGATATTAGAAAATATTACTGCAGGAGAGACAACTTTTAAAAGTGAGATTTAATGACTGTGGTTTTGCATGTAATTGATTCATTACACAAGGGCTCATTAAGCACATTAATGAATTGTGGTGTGAATAAACATAGATCAGCTGGTCATGTACTGGCATATAATCACATTGGATTCAAGCAAATATCACTTATATAACTTTGCCTTATGTGCTCTTTAATCTTGAAAAATGTAAATTTAGCATTAAACAATATAAATTATCATACACATCTCAAACATAACAACAGCAATAGCCCAGTATTTCAAATGCAGCATAAGACTAACATTAATATGCATGTGGTAAATAATTAATGTGGCATGACTATATGCGGTACAGTAGTTCTATATAATATTGTTTGGCATTAATTGCACATAGTATGTACCCATAACAGCATATGAATAATTTTAATGAATTATACAATTAAATTTCAATGTTTTGTGTTTTCATTTAAGATTGCAAGCATTGCCATTTATATACTTGTTCTCCTCATAAAAAAGAAGCCCAATGGGGAAACAACCATTTAATACCATATGACTTCCTGGAGGTTTGGGGAAATGAATAAAATCTTAGTCCAACTAATATCAAACTATTTACTTTTTCTTCAACTTCTCCAACAAAATTAATCAATTAAAAGCTAAAATGCTGACCTAAACTATTTAAGATGACAACTCTACATTGGAGCTGGCAACATTTATTTGGCAATATGCAAGTGAAAACACACAGACTTTAGCAACATAGAACACCAGCCACCAAAAACCTAATACTCAATGTTAGAAATATTTCAAACTAGACTTTTAAAAAAAATGGAAAATAAATAAAAAGCGAATAAAATTAAAACCGTGAGCCTTGCCTGACCCACTACCACATTGAACAACTGGCCTGAGGTGGATGGAATGCATTGTCTGGGTCATCCATTGTCTTCACTGGCATATTACCAAATAACACTACTATAGCATACCATATTTGCATACTTCAAATTAACAATTGAATATCAGCCATGAGACATAAACTTACACTGTTTTCCTCCAGTTTCAATCAATATTTTAAAGATCTTGATTATGGATAAGACAACAATTAGAGCTAAGCTAGTAAAGTTTGTTCAGATATTCCGACAGCTCATGATAGATCTCTGGCAAATTTCTTTGAAATTTATGGAACAGATAAGAAATTGGGTTCTAATAAAACTAGGGATGGCAAAATAAATTAACATCATGAGTGGTATGCAAATATGGCTAGCCATCAAAAGTAAACAAATAAAACGTGCAAATTATTTGATTTTGGTTTTAAATTTGAGGAAAGCTTGACTGATGTTTTGTTGTGGTAATGAGTCAGACATTGCAGCAGGCCCTTCAGTATTCCAACATTATCCTGAAGCGATAAAAATAAAGGAACAGTAAACTACCAGGTAAGACACATAGTTAAAAAAAAAAAATACAACATACCTCCATTATTATTCCCTGCTCAAGTCAAAAGATTGAATAGGATATGTTTAAAGTTCTGATGAGTCATTTCAGCCCTATAGAATCACTTGCAAACTATAATATTGTGAAAGATGAATCTCTAATAGGAATATAAATCAGTTCAAAAATGGTTCATTTCCATTCAGTATTTACAAAGATATGAGGAACTGAAATTTCATCCAGCACTATCTTGTTTTCCACTGATATTTATTGATGGGCCTTTTATCCAAATCCAATTGAATCAGCAATGAGACATTGGTATTGGACGTTAGTATTTTGACATTGTTTTCTTAATTAAATGTTAAATATTCAATCTGAGTACACATTAGTCTTGAGTAAGCTGTGGGAAATTTGATATTTCAGCAAAAAATGCAAATGGCTAATCAGGTATATTAGTATACCAATACAGTCTCCAAGAATACTACTAGTAAGTTATGAAAAAGAACAGAACTCCAAACTCCAACATTATTCATCCATAGTCTTACACGTGTACTTTCTGTGGTAAGGCAAGATCAAATGTAGGATCTTTGTAGACTAGTCATCCACTGATGATTCACTTAATTAAAACCATGTGCCTACTACTTCAAACTCATCTAAAATATAAAGTGTATTTTGAAGTTGTGACTTGTAAAACTGATTGGATAATTTCAGATTTACTTACAAGAAGAACTGTTGTAGGGAGAAACATAATTAGCTGGAAACATGCCCACGACTCCATCAATCTCTCCTTGCCACCAATCATTGGCTTCTTTATTAAGAACAGTAATCACAGCATCTTTTTGGAATGTCAGTTCATCATCATTTTGAGAATTATATGCATATATTGCTTGTACTTTTTCGCCTGAAATAATATTAACTTTTAGTAAAGATAGGTCCTCAGGTATAATTATTTTTTAGGTAAATATAATCAAAATCACATCATTCTGCAGCTTGATTAAGAGTGATAACTATTGTTGTTAGAATGTTTATAAGAGATTCCATAATATCAAATTTCCATGTGAACAATAACAATTTAAATGTAGTACATGTATAATAATATTAATTGGATGTAGGAAAATTGATAAAAGTTGACTTACTAGTAGGTGCAGTAGTAACAGGGGGTTGTGAAGTAATAGAAGATTGGGAAACTGGTGTAGCTGATCGACTATTCTGTTGAGACTGAAATGTTCAAAATTATTTTTACAGTCAACAAGAGCAAATTTTCTTGCTTAGGATTTGAAAATTGTATGATTAATATTAATGGTAAGTCATATTTACAGAGATTTATTTAGATCTTGGGTCAAATCATTTTCTTATTCTGAAAAAGGGTCAAATTATTACATACCACAGCAGCTATAGTACTAGATAAACCTGTATCTGGTGTAGATCTAGCACTAGAAGGACCTAATAGTTTCACATAGTTAGCTGGAAACCAACCAATTTTTTTCTTCTGACCTCGAGCCTGTGGTTAAACAAGTAAGAATAAACCCTTCACATTTAAAAAAAAGGTTCTGCATTAAATAATGAATAAATCTCATCATTCTGTATCTGTATTGCTATTGTTTATATTCATAAAAGAAACTGTGGACCTGATTTATGTTTCAAATGAAGTTTAGTTTTTCCATATGCATAATTCATATATAACCTTTCCAATTTGTTAATTCTCACGTACACTTTAAATAAAGTTTCCAATGTATTACTTCCTTGTATGTACACTTATAAATAACTAACCTGTAACTCTCCCTCCCACCAACCTCGAGGACTTTTCTGTCTAACTTGTATCAAATTACCAGATTCTAATGATAACTGACCAGCACCAGTAGCAGTGTAGGGAGCTATAACCATGGCAATTTCTAAAATAAAATTCAATTAAAATTCTAAGAGAAAGAGAGAAATTGGGTTTAACAAACTAGGTTATTTCAGGACTAACATATGGTTTAATCTTATTTCAATAATTCGCTTGCGCGTAGGTGTCTTTAGCAGTAGGAGGAAACTCGAGGACACCTTGTCACGTACAACCAAGGATTCGAAACCACACCAGTTGATTCGAAGACAGATTTTATGATAGAAATGCACATGCTAACCATTCGGCCATCCAAACCCCTAATTACAAAATAAGAATCTACACTTCTGCTGGATATATATACATTTGTATAATCAATATTAAAAATATTTTGCTTTATATAGCATAAACTCTACTACAACTAAATCAAATATTTAAGAAAATATGGGAATAGTCAAGTAAAAGGGCCTTACCTGGCTTTTTAGAAGTTTTCTGTCCAGGCTACCAAAAGAATAGAAAATAACAGAATTGTTATAAACATATTCCATAATCTAAGATCAAACACAAGCTTTATCATTATACGTTAGATGGAGATAACACAAAACAAAAAAGAAATACAAAAAAATACTGAACTAATACTTGATCTAACTAGATAAACATGCAAAACACATGAAAGCAGAGTACACAAAATATAAAACTTTAAAAGCTAATCACAGAATAGTTATAATAGCTATATAAGTAGAAGATAAGATATATAGAAAGAGACCACACCTCCAAATTGTTAGTATCAGATGCAGCCCCACTCAAAATATTGCTGACTTCAGCAGACAGGGCAGGTGTTTCAATGATTACATCTGGTATTTGACTTTTTGCTATATTAGTATTACTACTTGATGCCAGTAAGTCTATCTTCTGATTAGACAGTGTGTTTGGTACATTGGCATAGATGGTTGACGAGACAACATCTACGGTATTGGCACTGCCACTTACAGAACCAGGAATATTTTCATATACTGATGCTCCTGATGATACATTTGTAACAGGTGATCCAAAATCTGTGAAATCAAAGCCAAATGACTGGTTCGATGATGATGTAAGAGCATCAAACCCTAACAAACCATTTCCAATAGCAGACTTCTCTGATGAGGCAAGACTACTGACACCAGCTGTAGTTGATAGGGTGCCAACAAATGGGTCAACTTCAAAGTCACCAAGTGCATTAGATTTTTTTTCATCTGGAGCAGTAACAAATGTTGATGGTAATGTACCAAATGGATCCTGTTTAGCATTTTGTTCTCCACTACCAGTAAATGACGCAGAAGTATGTGCATCAAATGAATCACTTTGAACACCACCAAATGGGTCATCAATAGTCAATGATGGTGTATTTTGTGTCGTACCAGAAGAAACACTAAAATTTAAATCTGAGAACAGATCAGATGTTATCTTTGAAGCAGTATCTAATGTAGAGCTTGTAAATGGTGTTGTTGAGTTTGGCCTAGAAGCAGATAATTCATCTACCTTTAAGGGCGAAGCAGTAGAGAATATGTCAGCAGATTGAGCTCTTGGTGCTGATGACTTTGAAGGTTGGGCTCCTCCAAATCCGTTGTTATTTGTTGATGAATCTAGTTCTCCAGCATTATTGGGAGGAACACTTAAACTCAAATCTGAGAAAAGATCAGATGTAATCCTTGATGTGGTATCTAATGCAATATTTGTTGATGCTGTATTTTGTGTCATACTAGAAGAAGCACCAAAACTTATATCTGAGAACAGATCAGAAGTTATCTTTGATGAGGAATCTAATGTAGAGTGTGTAAACGATGTTGTTGAATTCGGTCTAGAAGCAGAAGTTTCATCTACCTCCATTTGAGCTGTAGTTAAGAAGATGTCCGCTGACTTGGCTCTTGGTTCTGAAGTATTACTAAAAGTGGAAGAATCTATACCAGACACTGTATTTGGTGCCCCAAAATCTGCAAAATGATCTGAGGTAATCTGAGCTGTTGTATCTAGGGTAGAGTTAGTAAAGGGCGTTGTTGAGTTAGGCCTGGTAGCTGATAGTTCATCAGAATTTAAAAGAGAGTTAGCAGATAGAATATCTGCAGACTGAGCTCGTGGAGCTGAAGACATAACAGATGGCTTTGCTGTAGTGTTTCCAAAATCAAGGTTGAATTCTGATAATAAGTCATCCATAGATTTTGCTTTGCTTATTGGTTTCTCAAATTGACTCACTGTAGTACTAGTGGATGTAAATTCTATCTTTGTTACATTAATGTCAGTATTTGCACTTAAAAAGTCGTTTTGGTTAGTGTTAAAAGAAGAAGCAGCAAACATCATGCCAGCAGCATCCTACACCACACATATACAGAAAGAAATAAAAGAATTAACATCCAAAGAATTAAACAGTCATGCAGTATGGTAAACCACAAAATAAGCTACACATGCATTACAATACAACATCAAACTAAAGTAAATCTATAAAGAATAGACATAGTACATAAAAAACAATGGTTAGCTACATAGTTTTATACAGAGAAAGGTTTGGTTAACTTTATTTCCATCTAAACATAATTCAAAATTTGTTTTTGAAACAGAAGACATATCATTCTTATTAAGACATTTGAGCAATTAATTTGAACTTTATTTTTCTTTGTAATAAGAACAAATTGTACCATAAAACGAAGTTTACCCCAACAAAAGTTATCCAAAATAAAAAGATCTCACAACACATGAAAAAAAAACTAATACATACCTGGATTTCAACTTTTTTAACATAATTAGCTGGGAAGACACCAGTTTTATCATTAACTGTGCCAGTCCACCAATCACCATCTGCCTGTGTGACTAGAATCATCTCGCCTTCATTAAATTTTAAATCAGTAGCTTCACCAGATGAATAGTTATACATGGCAATATAATATTCTGGAAAATAAAAATCTACAAATGAAATTACATCACATTTCTATACATCAAGGAGTTAGCTTTTGCTTTAAAAAATTGTTTTAGTACACTGACGTATATGTAAATGAAGAAATATGTCTCAAACTCATGTGATTTATAAAACAAAAATTCATGAATAAAAACTCTGGATCAGGTAGTAAACACCATTATAGAAATATATGTTCCAATCTGATTCAAATACACATCTATATTTCCGTTTTTTTATTATACTTTTGATGAACTCTATTACATGAAGGTCTGACCTGTTGTGGTGGAAGGTTGTGTCAGAGGTCAGACGAGTGGCTTTTGACACTTGATTAAACAATTAGCGTTGATGTTTCTAGTGGGTTACCCACAGTACCGTGAACCTCACACAAAAAACCTGCCAAAACACGGGTTATATAACAACTCCTAAAGATCCTAGTGTAGTAAAGACAAGTAAAACAAAATTTTGAACTAATAAAACGAAACGAAATAGGATCTGTGTTTTAATCAGATTGGGTAAGTTCATACATGTATGAAATAGGTAATTTGTATGTATATTATACATGTTTATACTTACCCCCATCTTTTTTATCTAGTGCAGGTGAACCACTCGCACTATCATGAGTATCAAACGTTAAATTAGGTACAGGTGTAATATTACTGAAATTAAAAATAGTAAACTTATTGATATTTCTAACAGGTAACTTCATTAGAATTTTAAAAAAAAAACCCAAAAAACATTTAACAACTACCATCAGATTACTGGCTGCAGGTATAATAGTTCTTAATGGCTTTGAACTTGACACTGATTGAAATCTTAAAGGAAATGACATTTTCTAACTTTGTTATTCATAACATGTTATCAATTCACTAAGACTTAACTTACCTTTCTTTGGCTCCACCAACACTTACTAATTTTACATAAGCTTTTGGAAACCAACCCGTCTGAAACGTAAAGATCAGCCAAATAAATACATTACATTCTACATTTGGGTAAAGGTCAACCGAAATTCAAAACAAAAAAATGCTTCAAAATGTAACAGATTGACCTTAGAATTTGATGCTGATTGTGCTTGCGTTATTTGTCACATGTCTATCTGCGCACTTGGGGGCCTGCAATTAAGATAGTTTTTAAGTTTGAACATATTATTAGTTTCATGAATCAACAAATTCAGGTGTTATATTTTGGATCAGTAAACTTACCTTGCCATTTAATTCCCCTAACCACCACATATCTTGTTGTTCTTTAACGATAATGGTATCATCTTTATTAAAAGTAAGATGATTCTCTTGTCTAGCTTTCCATGGATATGTAGCTTTAGCCGTTAAACCTTCTGGTGCTATCTGACCCTAGAACAAAAGAAAATAATTATATTTCTTGATCATAATCACTGGGACGCTAATTTTGGTTTTCAAACCTTTTCAGAATTCTAGTCGTGCAACACAACTGGTATCAAAAATAGTCAGCAAGTATAGTGGGGGGATTTATAAATTAATACAATGTTTAAACTTGGATTACAAGGCAATGATTCCCCCACATCTCTATCTCACAATAAATAGAAGACAACCATTAATTACATTTATCTCCTTATAAAACATCCAGCTATCACATAGTTTATCACAATGCTTAACATAATCAGAAAACATTCATTATCAAAAGCATAACCTAATGAACACTTTTGAACATTCTACCTCAATTAGCATTAAAACTTTTGTGTTCCACACATAATTACTGGCAGGAAGATGGATAGACCAACCCACATAAATTGTTCCTTGCTTTCTTTAAAACGCAGGTGACAATAACTCAGTGGTTAGTAATCATCTTCTTTATTTTTTGTTTTAGGGAAGAAGTTACAATAACCAGACTACAGAAATAACTTTCTTTACAAATATTAGGAAACATTACATGTACGTAATGAGCAAACCTTGGTTTCAATTGTGGCAGTATACTAAAATAAATGAAGATAGATACCTGACCCGGTGTAGGAGATACAGCTGTAAATGAAGACACTAAAGATGTAGGTAAGCCTACACCTGTATTATTACTCTGATTCTCTACAACAGGATTCTCAAATACACTTCTAAAATATAATAATACATTTCATTTAGAATCTGGTTCTAAATACAATTCCTTCTCTACGTACTTTATTATAATACCTGCATACACACATGTTTATATATTAAACTTTTTATTATAAAAACCCCAAATGATATTACTATTTGTTATTGAATATCTTCATGGTTCCACACTTTTTGTAACACATATATAATGCAAGATCAAAACGACATTGATTAATCAATCAGTTTTAAAAAAGAGGAGACATTTTACCCAAAATTTTTAGCCGCAACAACTGTTTCTTCAACTTTTTCCACATATGCCTTTGGGAACCATCCCATTTTACCATCTTTTTCACCTTTAAACCATTCTTCCATACCAGCTACAGGCTGACCTTGTTCATCAGCTACCTATAATACATTCATTTAACACTGTCAACAAAATGAAATGGGGTTTAATATACTACTGGGCTAATGAAGATGGGCATACGCCATGGAGTATGCTATGGGAGAATTTTTGTTTGAACAGCAGCACTTCATCCTAAACTTATATCGAATTCTAACTGCCAAGGGATCATTCACGTGCTTGCCAATGTGTACACGAGGCCTCGTTTTTGCATACCATCCAAGCAACTAGACATTTGTCCCAGTCAGACTCTAAACACAGTTAAAAACACAACTAAAATGGGGTAACGAACCACTTTCATACATGGATGATTGCAAGTCTCATTTGAGCGACACCTTTTAATCTTACTATTCTTAATGTAACAACATCAGATTATGACAATATCGCAGTAGAATGATGTTTGTGTCAGATATGTACTCGTTCATCACAATATATCAGAAAATAATTCAAATATTGTGTTATGGGAGTTCACAGAACACTACTTCAAACTTACCATAACTATTTCATTGGCAGTTAAATTTAACTCATCATCACCTCGTGCATCGAAATCATATAACACCCTATATTTAGATACAGCTGAAACACAACAAGAATCATTCCATTATATAAACAATTTTAAAAAAACATCATTTTTAAACAAAACCTGTGGAACTTTGATTTTCTCAATTATGTGACAAAACTGAGGACATGATTTAAAAGTTTGACTAATCTTTGATTTAAAAGATAAGACAACAAAAAGTGGCTGTCAGAGAAAAATATAATATAGCACCTGATGTTGGTTGACTAGAGAATGCATCTGCAGCCCATGCAGACTCTGCATTAGATGTGGCAGTAGAATTAGAGAAAGCTGTTGCCCAGTTATCTTGACCAGAAGATGCTGGTTGAGCAGAATTAAAGGCAAACCAATTGTCTTCATTAGCTGGTTCTAAAAAAATATAATGGCAGTTTATGTGGTTTAGTAAATCAAAAGAAAAATGGCAGGGCTTGTCAGAACTTGTAATATGCCTGTGTTAGCTCCACTATTAAAGTCAACAATTTTTTAAAATCCAACATAGTTTTAAAATGTTATCATATTCGCATGGTGTAAATGTCAAAATAAGTTTCCTGCAAACTTGATTAAGATACATGTACTTCTTTGTTCAAATTGGGAGACTATACAAAAACAGGAAATCTTACCAGCTGGTTTTGTGGTAATTTCTTCCCTGCAAAAATAATTTCCATACATAATTAAAATTGATAATTTTAAAATCAATTTAAGTAATTTCATATATATATAAATTAATAATAAACATCACATATACAACACAATTAATTTAAGTTTGGACAGGTAGAGATGGGATAACATTAGTCATTTACAGCAACTTCTGTTTTTTTATATCTGAAGCGTTACTTTTGAATGTTAAGTAACTTTGCCATTCCATTTTAAAGCACATCAACATGACAATAAAACCTACCGAATCCTTTGAGCTTCTGATGCTTTCTTTAATTTTTCTTCTTGTCTTTCTTTTTCAAGCCTCTGCAGTTCTTTATCTTGTATTTCTTGTTCTCTAATTAAAGCACTCTGTTCTTCTTGTTTGAGTCTTTGTTGAGCTTGCAGTGCTGGCAGTTCTCTTTGCAGCTGGTGTATCAGTTCATTAGATTTCTGTCAGATCATACAAATTACATTAATAGAAATAAAATACAACAAAATGTGCAACATCCTACTTTTCAGCACCTACACTGAGTTAATGAAGATAAGCATATGTGAAATAGTTTGCTATAAGGGATGAAATTTTGTATAGGCAATGATGAAATAATGAATGCAACAACTAGACAAAAATGTACCAAGTGTACATTATTTATTCTAGTTAAAATTTTGGACATGTGTGACATTTTTTATTGCAAAGCAAATGCGAGTGTCTGTATTTTAAGTTGTTTAATGGTTTCGAGCTAAAAACATTGCGTAATACAGTATATTGAAACAACAACTAGTGACTAACATAAATATATTACTTAATGTCTAGCTCTCGACAATTAAACCACACATATGATAACTCACTATTACAAATTCAAAATGAAAAATGAAATGAAATGGGGTTTAAAGTCCTACTGTTCTGGTCCGAACTGGGCTAATGAAGACGAGCAAACACCACACAATGTACTATCAGGGAAATTTTTCCCGGACAGCAGCACTGCGACCTACTTTTATATTTAATTCGAACTGTCACGGGGTCTTTTGTGTGCAGGCCAATGTATACATACAACTTCAATTTTCCATTCCATCTGAATGACTAGACAGCTATCCTTGTCTGGCATCACTGACAAGGGTGAACCATGCTGGAAAATCTGGATGAACTTTCTCGGCCAATGCAGGGATCGAACACCTGAACTAGAGGCTAGCAAGCCAGCGTCTTAATTAATTAGCCACCATGACCTCCCCCCCCCCCTTTACAAATTTAAGTACACTTACCTTTAAATCCAAATTAAACTGGTCTATTTCTGTGAGTTTGGTTTCTGTATCTTTTTCTATCTGTTCTAACTCTTTCTTCATTTTTTGTACATTAGTTTTCTTCTGTTCTACACTATGCATTACGGTACGATGGGTATCAGCTACAAAGAGATATTTGTAATAATTGAAAGTTAAAATAGCATTATCTGCTTAGTACAGGTCTTTCTTTAGGCCTGAAATGTTATCTAAATAATCAATTAGACATTAATTAACACATCCAGACCATGTCAAGACTAGCCTTCGATGTTGGCGGATTAAAATCCTATAGGCAGCTTAATGGCTGTTGATAATTAAATCAATCAAGTGGATAATCGAGACTATGCTGTTTATGTTAATGATTTGAGTAATGATGACCGAGGCTATGTGAATATTTCAAACGCTTTTTTCTTGGCTAATAGAGGATCAATGTGACTGAAATTTTCAGCAAATTACCTTTACACTATCTAGTTTTTAACTATTATAGTGAGAACTGCCATCTCTTTATCTTATCTCCCATAATGTAACTTTAAGTACAGATTTATCGGCAAGTCAAAAATGAATCTTCATAGAGCAGTGCTCCACAGCTTTTGATTACATACTACCCTGTCAAATGGCTAGGACAATGAAATATTGAATAGCCTTAAAGAATTTATGAATGTGAATATTTGGATTTATGAGTAAGCACTAGAAATACTATGTCTCTGTTGTTTTATATTTCACTCTTGGACTGTATAAACAAATTGTAAAACTAGTGAAAGAGAGAGAGAGAGAGGGGGAAATGGGGATGAACGTCCACTCGACACAAATTTTATTTCAACGATTCACTTGCACGTAGGGGGTTTAGTAGTGTGAGGAAACCGGGGGACCCACAGAAAACTCATAATGTGGGACAGGCTTGTCACGTACAGCTGTCATGTGAAACAGTGTGTATCTGCTAACCATTCCGCGATCCACCCCCACCCCTGTAACAATAGCAACAGTCAACTGTATTGTACTGTGTTTATTTTGAATGGGCTTTAGTTTTCATTGAGTTACCAAACATCATTATCACAACTTTCGAATTGTCAATACAGTTACATGTACTGTATTTGAATCACTTATCACATTTTCATATCTTAAATATGTTTAATCATAGTCTGTTTAAGTTTCAATATCAATTTCCATCTGCAGACAACACAGAACAGCAGTAGTGTTTATTTTTGGGAGTTTGAATTGGTCACTTGATGAGAATCATTGTCAGTATACTACTCAAGGCGAACACAAGGTGACTTTTCTAGCTCACAGTATTATTAGCAATGAATATTTATGAATAAATTAATTATCCTGTACTTACACAATGGTGTAGCCTGTGTACTTTGAACCTGCATATTCAACTGATCTTTAGTATGTGATAAACCTGTTAATCTCTGGGACAATTGCTTTAAAATAAAAACAGTTAAACAGATTACCATATATTAGCTCCAAAAATTATTGAAATTGGTCAGTTCTAACAGTTATATAAGGTCATTCAAATTTACACAGGTTTCTATTTATTTTACATTGCCATCTTAATCTTTCTTAGACAATTTGCATAATGATAATCGGTGGTGTATTTTATACTTTAAAATTTGAGATACACATGTGACTGATCTGGCTTCATGTGTCATTAAATTCATTTACTAATAATCCAGTGAGCCTCATATATTTATTACTATATTTTTGACAACAATTGTTATTTATTGGGTGATAAACTTCAACTTCTGTCATCAATGTCATTTTGTTTACATTAAATAAAGATAAAGTATACTATACATACTGCTAATACATTAACAGTGGAAGCTTATATACTTTTATATGTACACAAAATTATATTGATAATGTATCATATAACTGTGTTGTGATATAATTTAATAAAAATACATACCTGTGATTCAGCATTTAATCTGTCGATTTCAGACATCTTCATATCTCTACTAACTCTCATATTTTCTATACTAGTAGTAAAGTCTGTTATACCATTTCTTACTTGACTAATTTTTACAGATATTTCAGTCTTTTTACCCTCCTAAATATAGATCATTATCTATCACATTTCAATTAAGAATAGAACAGAGAACATTTCATTAACGGCCTAGCATTCTATCATATCTGATGTCCTAAAATCCAACCGAAGCTGTTCTTTGGTAATACTATGGTCACTTAAAAGATGGGTTTTAAGATTCCTTTTAAAATTATCAACTGATGCTTGAGTTCTATAGAAAAATCATTAGAATTCCACAGTTCTGCTGTCGCAAAAGCAAAATGACTGTGATATGAATCTCTTCGACAGTTTTGTGAAGTGAAAACTTACCAAAGCTTCTAGTTCATTTTTCAAATGACTATCTTGAAGTTTTAAATTTGCTAATTGTTCATATTCCCTCTGTTTTTCAGATAATAACTGTTCTTTTCTTTGTCTTTCCCATTCCATCTGCCTTTGCCTTTCCAATTCTCTTCTGGCAGACTAAAATATCAAAATCAAAATAATTAATATTTGATACAAAATGAAAGAGGGTTTTTTGCACCAACCATGCAGATTTTGTGTAGACAGAAGTGTTTCTGCCTACTTTTCAACCTATTACATTACAACTGTCACAGGTTCTTTTAAAAGCGTACCAGTTTTAGACCACCATTTTCATCCTCAATCCAGGGGGTTGGGTGGCAAAATGGTCAACATGTGTGTGTTGCATCATTGAGCTAAATGGCATTGTTTTGATTCCTCACTTGTACATGACAAGTAGTGTTGCCTCTCCAACCTTGTGGGCTTTCGCCGGGTTCTCAGATTTCTTCCAACTGCTAAAGACTGCTACGCACAAGCGAATCAATGAAACAGAATGAACCATATGTTTGTCCTGAAATGACTTAATTTGTGTCGAATGAACAATGAATATTATCTCTCATCCTCAATCCATTGCTACTGATAAGTAGAAACTAGGCTATAAAATCCTAAAGAACTTTCTTGGCCAACACCAGAATCGTACCCACGAACATCCTGGTAAGTGAGCAAGCATAAATCGCACTGGCAGAACCATAACAGGACTCATGCAATATTCACCTCTCTTTGTTCCATTATTTTTCTTCTCTGTTCTTCTTTCTCTTGTTCTATCTGCCGTTGTCTTTCCATCTGCCTCTCTAATTCTCTCATTCTCTTCTCTTCTTGCTCTCGCCTAAAACGTTCACGTTTTTCTTGTTCCTTTCTTTCCTTTTCCTGTCTCTCAGCTTCTTCTCTCTTCAATTGTTCTTGAAGCATCTGACGACGCTTTTCTAATTCAGCTTGACCTCGATCAAAATTATCTTTTCTTTTATCTTCAAATGTTACTGTAATATCAATCACATAAAATTTCAACAGACAAAGAATAAACTTATTGCATATATTATTTTCAGAGTGCTGTAATCCCTTTGTTAATAAACTGAACAGAATTGACAAATACCAACAATCATAATTTGAATGTACCTGGCATTTTTAATTCTTCTTCAGCTTTGGCATCACCATTTGTTTGTGGCTGAATAGGAATAGGTGCAACGGCAGGCATGGGCATACCAAACCCACCCAAAAGTTCACCAAATGAATCTTTCTGTGGAGGTGGAGGTCCACCAGGAGCACTAATACTAGAAACACCAGATACAGGTGCCACAAACCCTCCAGTAGCTGGTGGCTTCATACCGACTGGAAAGAGTTCTTGTGGTAGTCTTGGGGGAAGTGGTCGACCAAGTCGTGCCACATCCGAAAGATGCATAGCTATACAGAATTCATCACAGGTTAATTTACCATCATTATCTACATCAGACAAAGTCCTGTAAAACAATCATATTCATAAATTAAACATACATTATGCAAGAGCTAAATCTGCCTAATACAGGTCTTTCTTACGGCCGGAAATGTTATATAAACATTTAGACATTCATTAACATGAAAGGACTTTAATCAACTATCGATTTCGTCTGGATTTGAATCTGATCTGTTGCTGAACACTCATTGATGATTTACTCTCAAAATGAAAAATTGAGACTATGTTTTCATCGTACCAACTTTAGTAATGTTGATCAAGACTAGGCCAAAAATTCAAACGATAATATCTTGGTTCAGTATGGAGCATTTATCTAGTTTTAAACTGTTTAGTGAGAACTGTTAGATCTTTATCTAATCTTCCATAATTCACCTTTAATGTAATTTATGACATAAGCTAATTTCATACAAGATAAATGGAATGAAATGGGGTTTAATTTCATACAAGATAATGAAATGAAATGGGGTTTAACGTCCTACTCTTTAGCACCTAACCTGGCTAACGGAAACGGGCATACGCCATACAGTGTGCTATGAGGGAAATTTTGCCCGGGCAGAGGCGCTACGGCCTACTCTAATATCGAATTCCAACTGCCAAGGGATCTTTTACGTGCACTTCAATGTGTACACGGGACTTCGGTTTTTCATGTCATCCGAACAACTAGGCAGCTGTCCTTGTCAGACCCTCCTTCTGCATCACTGACAAGGGGAAATCACACCAGAAAATCGAGATGAACTTTCACGGCCAATGCAGGGATCGAACTACAGACCTCCAGGCTAGCGAACCAGCGCCTTATCCACCTAACCACTGTGACCCCCTCATACAAGATAAAGATACAGAGATAGATCAGGATTATAAAGTTGATTGTTAAATGATCTCATTGACTTTATTCCTGTGTTTGAGTACCTACCATATTTGGGCTAACAGTGGTTGTGGTAGACCAGATTGAACCAGTATAGCTCTAGCCTCTACACCTGTAAAATTTACAACAAACTTTAAAAATTTCTACATCATAAAAGCATATCATGTATGTTCCAAAATTATTTTGACAGGGGTAAATATGATATAAGAAAAGTGTGAGAATTGTAGTAGTATTGTTGTAGAGAAAAGTTATCTTGAATACTACTCATCTAAGTATTGTGGCTATATGAACAGACTCTAATAGTAAGTGCAGGAGGACCGCACTACACGAAAAACAAAAATCTATAAGATTAACCTGCGGAAAATATCAAATCAAGTGAATGGATCCGGGGGCCAGCCGTAAGCGTCCACTGCGCTGTACAGTCCCGGGCCTGTTGTGGTACAGGCTTCACTAAAAATGAGTTGAAAAAAAAAAAGAGGTAACAGAAAAAATGCGACCGATCGTGACAATGGTCGTCTCTTCAATGGCGATAGTCTGCCAGTTGACGTCAGATGTTAGAACGTCAAACAATTTCAACAATAAGGGCGATAATCCGGATAGAATCTCGGAAAACGCTAAAATAATAAGTGTAGTGAGCAATCAGGAGCAAAACCCGACAACGAGAACATTCTGCAGTACGAAGGGTTAAAACTCTACTCTAATAAAAAGTGCAGGAGGACCGCACTACACGAAAAACAAAAATCTATAAGATTAACCTGCGGAAAATATCAAATCAAGTGAATGGATCCGGGGGCCAGCCGTAAGCGTCCACTGCGCTGTACAGTCCCGGGCCTGTTGTGGTACAGGCTTCACTAAAAATGAGTTGAAAAAAAAAGAGGTAACAGAAAAAATGCGACCGATCGTGACAATGGTCGTCTCTTCAATGGCGATAGTCTGCCAGTTGACGTCAGATGTTAGAACGTCAAACAATTTCAACAATAAGGGCGATAATCCGGATAGAATCTCGGAAAACGCTAAAATAATAAGTGTAGTGAGCAATCAGGAGCAAAACCCGACAACGAGAACATTCTGCAGTACGAAGGGTTAAAACTCTACTCTAATAGTAAGTGCAGGAGGACCGCACTACACGAAAAACAAAAATCTATAAGATTAACCTGCGGAAAATATCAAATCAAGTGAATGGATCCGGGGGCCAGCCGTAAGCGTCCACTGCGCTGTACAGTCCCGGGCCTGTTGTGGTACAGGCTTCACTAAAAATGAGTTGAAAAAAAAAAAAAAGAGGTAACAGAAAAAATGCGACCGATCGTGACAATGGTCGTCTCTTCAATGGCGATAGTCTGCCAGTTGACGTCAGATGTTAGAACGTCAAACAATTTCAACAATAAGGGCGATAATCCGGATAGAATCTCGGAAAACGCTAAAATAATAAGTGTAGTGAGCAATCAGGAGCAAAACCCGACAACGAGAACATTCTGCAGTACGAAGGGTTAAAACTCTACTCTAATAGTAAGTGCAGGAGGACCGCACTACACGAAAAACAAAAATCATTGATGTCACCTATTAATATTATGTCTGTTATAGGTTTCAGTAACATAGAGACAATATGAATATTAAATACTTAATGCACACCTGGTCCTCTGTTGATGAATTCAAATAGTTAACAACTTTGTGCACTAAGGACTATGAACCAAGAAGAACATCATTGTAGCCATCTTGAAATCGAACAAGTATACCCACTTTTATGTCAATCATAGTATAATACTAGGCTTTCTTCGAAGATTGTTGCCCCAAATAAGAAGAACAAGAAGAAGCGTAGTGCTTTAGACCGAGTTCCTGGTCGAAAGATTTAAATTGTATCTTATTATTAACTCACCTGTTAGAAATCCTCTCTTATTTCTATCATTTGTATTAAATAATTGAGTATATTTTAATTTATTAGGATGTGGTATAGCCCAACTAAATGTGCCTCCTCCACCAGCACTATAAATACAAAAAAAACATTGATAAATTTTCCTTCAATATAACATAAAACAAGAAAATAATGCATCATCATATTAATCCAATGTCATAAATGTGTATTGAAATTAACGCTATCTGTTATGACAGCCAAGGCTTTTGGAGGGAGAGAGATATGGCAATTATCATCCACATGACACAAACTAGGTCAGTTTGGAACTAACACATGGTTCAATTTTATTTCAATAATTTGATTGGGAGGAAAACCCTGAGGACACAGAGAAAACCCACAAGATTGGACAGGCGACCCCTACTCAAAGTCACATACAACCAGGTAGTCGAAACATGTCAGTTGACTCAATGACAAACCCAATGATACAGCATGCACATGCTAGCCATCTGGAAAACTGGTAGTCATTGTTATCTTAAAACTGACTATCATTCTGTCTCATTAAATATAATTACCATTCATTATGATGATACCTTTTCATTCATGGAGAACTGTAGATGGGAGATGGTCTAGCATATGACGTAATATGTGGATAAGGATTTGGGCTGCGGATTTCATCAAAGTCACAAGAGATACATGTAAACAGGGCACTAACTCTAATGATTACCCTACCTCTAAACCCTACCCTAACTCACAAACCACATATGATGTCCAGCATTCTCCTTAATTCACAGGGATATTTACTCTTTAAGTTGTCTTGTTTCACATAACAGAAATTAATATTGTTAAGCATATCAGGTCTTTTCCAATCAGTTCAGAGTTTTTGTGATGAAGATAAGATACCACAGAATTTATTTTATCGTGACCCATTCATGTCTCTAGCTTTACACATAGCAATTTATTAGGACATATGACTAACAAATCAAAGCATTCTTGAATACAACGTGTTTATCAGTGTTGATATTAATTACCCTTACAAATAAAGTTTTGTTTACCTTTGACCTGGCTGCACGCCAACACCACCCATAGCAGGCGCTATAAGAAACAAATCAAAAGAATATCATATTGAAACAATAATAACAAGCCACCCAGGCAATGAAAATATGGTCTCAGCAATCAGTCTTTTCCCTAATATTCACTCTAAAAAAATTTTTTTAAAGAATTTTGGTTTTTGTATTGCACATTTTCTCTCTCTCTATTATGAGGAATAATTCAGACATTAATTAGCCGTGTGAAGTTTTTTCTACATTATTTTCTGGATTAGCAAATTTTACATTAAATAAAAGAAAATATGTGTAGCAAATTGAACAAAACTGGTGATTTTAATTATTTAAGAGTGCACATTGGTGGATCAATAAAAAGCATACCCATAAATCCTGTTTGTTGTTGTGGCATGCCTGCTGCCATTCCATTGGCCATAAGTGGCATTCCCATAGCACCTGTTGTCATGGTAGCAGTCTGTAAGGAAGCTCCTGGCATACTCATACTCATTGGTACCATACCTATGTAAACAAGAATGAATTTATTATCAATCAAGTTGAAAGATAAAGAAATAAATTTGGATTCCACATCTTGATTTGCTGTAACGTCCTACTTTTCTGATCCAACTGGACTAATGAAGACAGGCATACACCACAAGACAGGGTTAATTTACCTGCATGCCAATGGAGAAACCATGCCAGAAAATTCTTAGGATTTGTCTTGCCCATCAACGGGGGGATACTCAATCCTTTAACTTTACAATCAAGTGCATTACTTTCTGAGCCACTGCTGCTCCCGGGTTTACTACTGTACACAATGTCAATTTGTACACAGAATCAGTTAATTAAAAACAAAAATCCTGGTTTTACCTCTGGCCATTCCAAATCCTGCAGCAGCAGGAGCTCCCATTCCCATGCTCATTGGCTGGGCACCAAATGAGCCAATGACAGGTGAGGGGTCAGCTTTTAAACTTGGGGGTATTGTTCGTGGTAGCTCATATCCCTGTAGTTTCTTTTTGATTAAATGCATGGCAATTGAAAACTCTTTTTTGTCCATTTTTCCATCTCCATTCATATCTGCTATTGTCCTGAAAGAAACATGAAGTTAAACTTCATCAAAAAACGTTCATTCAACAGATACCGATACTGTAGTAAAATAATTAACTTGTATATTAGGGATAATTAGCTTTAGAAAAAAAACTAGAGGACCTGGAGAAAACTTGCGATTTTAAGCATGAGCAAATCTTAATCAAAACCATGCACCTTGAGTCAATGACAGATCTTATGGCCTAAAATGTACAAGTAAGACTCCCCCCCCCCCACACACACACACGCCTACTGCCTATGTTGATTAGTTCTGTTCACTTAATTGAATAAGGGTTTATTTTTGTGGTTGAAAATCCGAAGTCTTACCATATCTGTCCTAATACTTGATTGGGTAGACCTGACTGTAAAAAGAAACCTCTAGCTTGGTCACCTAAAACAAATTATACATAAAACATGATTATATAAACATAAAACACAACTCTAACATCTCAGATTATTACAAAGCTAAAAAAATATCCCATTAAAATATGCTTTTTTGAGCCATGCTCAGTAAAACTGTTATAAAATACCTCTACAATTAAAATTTACCACAGGTTTCATATTTTCATAATTAATATAAAAAAAAGCAGATTATAATTTACAGAACAATTACAGTTTCCTTTTGTTTGAATCATGAATTTTATCTAAAATTGTAGGTAAGCTTGCAATGCTATTTTAGGTTCACATTTCCTATTATTCTAGTCTCTAGACAAGTACACGTAATTAATACAATTTATATTTCAAGATGAATATGTATGATATTAATTCCTAGTTCATTGCATATAATGTACCATTATAAATATATATATAAAAAAGCCCAGGAGCCATCAGCCAACTACATGTAGCAGAGGCCTTGTTGCTTTCAAATTCGGGTGAGAGCGAAATGGGGGTTTAACGTCCACTTGACACACACTATGGTCATTTGGTCACTAACATATGGTTCAATTTTATTTTAATCATTCGCTTGTGCATAGGCGTTTTTTGTAGTAGTAGGAAAATGTAGAAACAGGATAAAACCCACACGGTAGGGCAGTTGACCTTACTCTTTGTCACATAAAACTGTTGAATCAAAACCCCTTAGTTGACGCTACGTCAGACCTTATGATACAGTGGGCATGTGCTAACCATACAGTCATTCTAACGTCAGACCTTATGATACAGTGGGCATGTGCTTACCATACAGTCATTCCATCCCCATGCCCATGCAGTGACTATATGCTGTTTATTTTGCTAGGCAGTAATTGCTAAGTTGTCTATTGATAAATTTAAAAAAATAAGGAAAATCCTATACGAATGTACAGTATTTTCCAGTCTGTATTATTCACCTGTGACAAATCCATTGACAGGTTTCAATTGAAAGAACTGTGAATCATGTTTAGCACGATCCTCACCAGATATTCTCCATGGATCATCACGACCTAAAATAAAATCACTACTTTTCATATTTTGTAGTAAAAATCTTCACATCATAAATGTACGAAATGGGGTTTTATGTCCTACTGTTCATTTGGACTGGGCTAATGAAAACGGGCTCATAAAAGCATAAGTATTATTGTCAACACAGATTTAAGAGGGCCCCTATCAATTTTACAATCTAGGCAAGTCGGATTCTGGGAAGACATTACTCTGAATATCCAAATATGTTTAGAGTTAGAATAAATGGAATAAATTCTTTTACAGCTTGAAAGGTTTAACCTTAAGTAATTCCAGAACACAGAATTAAAGGTTGCCAGGCAATGAAACATACACCCACAGCAGTTAAGTCGCCTGTGCAGTCAACAAGGACTTTTGCATATTTTACTTTTTGTTAGTAATGGAACATTTACACTAAAGAATTAACATCCTTAGTTATTATCATAAATCATTATATTTGTTTGGCTTCTAGTTCTGCCACAAGCTAACACTTATTATACAAACATTTAATATCATTTAAAATCAATGTTGGCGTTACAATTGAACTGAATCCCACGGAATGAAAATAAAATCTGTAACTATAGTGTATATTTATACATATAACAACATTCAATTAAATACTCCTATGTTTAACGTAAAATATTTCTGGAAAGCAGAATTTCTTTTGATTTTATGATAATAAAGGACCATAATACTCTTAAAGAAATAATGAAATCCCTTGAAATGTGAACTTGGTCTGAAGCTCTACTATAAGTTCGATTTGATCAAAATAGGCCTACAGATCTATATTTCGTTTAATTTTTTTATACTATCAATGGCCTACATGTACACGACATGAAGATGTGACAAAGGTCATGTCAGAGGTCATACAAGCAGCTTCTGACTCTATGGCATCTGACATTTGATTAACCAATCAGTGTTGATGTTTTTAGTGGGTTACCCACAGTTCCATGCAATTCACCACCGTGTACCAAAATATTTTAAAACCTTGCGGACAACAAAAATGAGGGGCTAATATAATTTGTATTCATTACCTGCTGTTCCCGCCATTGTAAAATATTATTTCTTCAATCTATAGGATTCTTGATGATTTTCTAGTTTCATTAGCCCTGAGAAAAAAAAATTAAAATGAATGTGTAAACTGTGTACATATGTTATAAAAACAAAATCTCAAGAACATTTTAATTCAGCTTGGGCAATGTCAGAATCTTAAAGCTTAATTTTATGTTACTTTTTTTATATAATTTAACCATTGGTTAATAAATAATACTTCTTTGCCTTGAGCAAATGTCTCTCAGTAATTTATATCAAAATTACCCCTTATCAATGCAACTTCCAAATCCAAGGAAGTCTGGAAGTTGTCACAGTCGTGTGTTGCATGAAATCACATGCTACAAAATAGCATTTTGAGGGACATTTTTTTAAACAAAAATGTTATGATTTTAGATTAAAAATTCCAACTTGGCACAAAGAACAGTATATTATCAAATACATTATTACCGGTATTACAGGAGTTGAAATAAAAGTGTGTTTGGGAAGATTTGGGGTAGATCATGCCAGTGATTTATTTACCACTATTACCAGTGCCAGTAGGTTACTGATTGCATAGTCTACCAGTTTACGTAGGTGGATGTGTTTTGGAACACATCCAACATATTACATAAGGCCTTGGCTACATTTTTGGAAATGAAAGACAAATTATTGATCATAATCAAGCTTTTTCAAAATTCTCAAAACGCAGATGAATCCTTCATACATTTTAAGAAAACCAACAATCCAATAGTGGCAATATACTGTCATTAAGACCCATATATTTATCATTATATATTGTTGTGTCCTCCTGGCAGTCGACAATGCAATTATCCATTTACAAAATTGAATATCACTAAATAATCAGGGATCTATAAGAATTTTCTACCACTATAACGTTTGTCCAGCATTAGAACTAGTTTAAAATATCAAGAAAATGCACAGAAAGGATCACATTATCATGCATTTATGATTATTATTTTTCCTAATAGTAATACAATTCAATGAGTACTGAAATGACAGCATCTACGCATTCTCAAAAATCGTCTCCCTATCAATGCCCTACTTTATCATCTACAAAACAGACATCATAAATCAACACCAGATAAGATGAAAATGTAAGCATACCTCTCTATTTTAACAAATCAATGTAAGGCGAAAAATCACCACAAAATACAGTGGGCGGCCATATTTTCTGAAAGACTGTTCTTCTAACCGCTGAATTCTTCAAGTAACTCCTAATATTGAAACAATCTGCCCTTACAATGTGATTCTTTGTTTGCTAAATATATTGATGATTGCGTAACAGGATATTTTTTGGGCGCATGTTGTTAATTAAATACCGTTTTTCTAGTCTGAATATCAATCACCCGATCAGTCTCCATCGGATTTTTCGCGTTGAATTGTGGGTACGGTGGGCGTTTCCATCTTCAAAAGAGGAGTGAAAAGAGGGAAAGAAGCTGGTTTCCAGATAATGTTAGAGTAGTTTCTTCAACAGAATAACTGACAGTCGTTTTATAAATTTTTTGTGTCAATGATTATCCTGCGGATATGAAATGTATTAAAAGAATAACATGCGATGATGGTATTACGTCAAAGTTTATTAAACATGAATGTGTAAGTAGTATTAAAGGGAGACAACTACAGTTAGCAATTGTTCATTGAGCAAAAATAAATGCATGTAATTAAATGTATGATTAAATATTATTTATTAAAGTGATAAATCTTCGAAATTCTAAATGAATAATAATTTATGTAATCTAATTTCAGGAGCCACCATCTGAAACAAAGCCAAATGAAATAATTGTGAAAGTAAAGGCATGTGGACTGTCTTTAATAGACCACAAGGTTTGGTTTACTTTTACAGAGATTTCAAGAGAAAGTGTTGGGGTTTAATGTCCATTCAACACAAACTAGATCATTTCAGAAGTAACATATGGTTCAATTTTTCAATAATTCACTTGCAGTGATTTTAGCTGCGGGAGGAAACCAGAGGACTCGGGGTGGGTGGGGGGAACCCAAGAGCTTGAACCATATAATTGTGTCGTGTATTATTCTCATTCAGTTACTAAATGCCACTTAAACAAACTATGAGAGTAGTTTCATTATTTACTTCCTGAAAGGGATACCTTAATTTGAACCTTTGGTTAGAATTGGTTTAAGATAATAATTAAAATGTTATCTCTATGACAGGTATATAATGAACTGTTTAAAAAACAAATAAAGAAAGAATATACCGTTGGACAAGATGTATGTGGTTTAGTGACTCAAGTTGGTGAAAGTGTAACACAGATTAAAGTGGGTGATCCTGTGGTTGGTAAGATGGATTTTAAGTTATAGAATTATTTTTAATCTGGTTTATGCTTGATGAGAATATAGAATTTCTACAAGAATAATCACTAAAAGGTCATAACTTGACAAGGAAATGTGTTCCAGAGTGAAAGCTCAATACATATGCTACCTCGTACCTCATTCTAATATGATGATATACTGACTGTATTTCAGGTGTTTTACCATTAGATAGTATATATTCAGGATGTGGGGAGTATTGTGTCTTTCAACAATATGATGTAGGTAAGTATATCGACATACATTGGAGAAAAAGCTTACATCTTTCCAAACATAGTAAGTGTTACAGGATGTGAAGAAAACTGATTTAGATAATAACATCATTTGAGTCAAAGATTTTTCCAACTTGATCCTTACATTCTGCCCATGACATGTACTGCACAGTTTTTAGACTCTTTAGTCTTTAATTGATGGGAAGATGGGTCACACCTCAACAAGAGGTTAAGATGCCTCCAATTGTTTCATTGGAGTGGAAAATATGGAGTGTCTAAATATATTGTCATATTAATTGTGATGTCTGTTGCTGCCCTGACAAATTTTAAAATCAGATTCCTGGTACCTTATATTTGGCGCTGACTCTTATGATCGAGGAAAGAACTGTACATTTAATAATATCTGTTTGATTTTAATTTTCAGTAAAGAAACCTGACAATATAAGTTTTGAGGAAGCAGCAGCATCTATAGGTGATTGCGTTAGATCCTATACTGCTCTATTCTATCATGGTAAAATCTGTGTTGGTGATACAGTGCTTGTTATGGATGGTGCTTCTCATGCTGGTAGTATTGCTATACAGTTAGCACAACACTGGGGAGCTAAGGTACCATTCATCTTGTCTGAGTAAAAGAACAGTATTCATAGTATTGGTTCTTTGAGATAAATAGCTCGTCATTCTTGCTACGGTATAATATTTCAAAAATAGATAATGCAAAATATATTGAAAGTTTCCTGCAACGTACTTATTTTGAGCAAAGTTATCAATGATTGTAGTTTTGACAAGATGTATGCATTGTTCGCTACGACGTAACCACCATACTGGTCATTCAAGTCTTATAGTCTCATTTCTCCATTTTTAAAATTCTAATCTACTTAAAATCGAAGGCATTTATAGCATTTAAGGCCCAAAAGAAAGACATGTAATAAGCAGATTTAGCTCTAATATAATGCCTGTTTAAAGGTCTACTACCAATACCAAGACACAATTGTATGGATTCCACAATATGGAATACAATTACTGTTTTTACTAAGTGCTGTTTCCAGTATTGTACAGTCCATAGTATTGTGTCTGGTGTATTTCCAGTTCAACTACAAAATATTATTGAACCATTTATAAAATATCCCTTTTATTTCAAGGTAGTTGGGCGGTTTAGTGGTTTATGTATGCTAGTGAAGTCATAAGGTCTGTCATTCATTAGAGTGACGTGGTTTCGATTGCCTCCTTTTAGTGACAAGAATTAAGGTCACCTGTCAAACATTGTGTTTTTTCTCTGGGTCCCCTGATTGCCCTCCACTGCAAAATTCCTGTAATTACCTAGTTTTCTCTCCATCTCACTTTTATTTTAATTCATCTTCATAGCAACTTCAGTGATTAAATAATCAATCTAAAACCCAAACCACAAAATTATGAACAGATTTGAAAATTTCTTTTATCTTTATTGGTTGTCATTCACTATATTATAAAATACACCCACTCAGTTTTTATTAAACAAGTCATACATAGAATGGTGTATGATTTCAGGTTTTAACAACTTATTGTACTCAAGCTGAAAAAAGATATTTGGAAAAACTTCAACCACCAGTTGGTATGTTTATGATGTGGTCATATAATTGCAATAAATAAATTTTAATTTCATCTTTCAAAACCTTAATGCGACATAGTTTTGCTTAATAAGAACATCAGACACCACAAACCATTGGTTCAGTATCCATTATCATCCTTTGAAAAAACTAATTCAGAAATGATACAGAGTGTAAGTGTACAAATTTTGAAAAGGATATTCAATCCTTGTGATTTGTTTAGCACTTATTAATTAAAGCCAATGCCCTGGCAAAACTGATTCAGATGCCCATTACAATGAAATTAAGATGAAACACTCTATGTACCAAGCATATGAATGTGTTTTTAATTTTCAGATTTCTGTAAAAAAATTTGCATAGTTTAAACTTCCATAACCCTGTTGGAAAATATGAAACAGGTTTAAAGTTATTAAATATATCCATTGCTGGAAAATTGAAAGTGCTACTCATCAATATACAATTTAAAAGTTGTCAAAAATACCGTACTCTTTTATTTCATTTTGAAAGGAATCGATAGTAAAAATGTCCACTTTTTATATGTACATGTACTACCAACAAGAATCTTAGCTTGTTGTGCCATCTGGAGGACTATACACTAATATTAATTTTCTTGGCTTGAAAACGGAACTTTCTGAGATAGATCCATCAGATTTTCTGGTCATGAGATGTGTGTAGACCAGTTAAGCTATGAATTCAACCTGTATAACTTGTAATCAACTTTTAATGATTTAATAATAACTTTATTCTAGACAAGTGATAACCATCTATTATAGCAAACTCCTTGTAAAAATCTCCCAGAATGTATCTTTAATAATAAGACTTTATTCTAGACAAGTGATAACCATCTGTTATATACTGATTTTAAATTGGTATGATCACTGTCACTCTAGTTATATGAATACTGCCTTATTAAATGGTGTTATTATTACAATTGTATATTTCAGCACATATGACAGAAGTAAGTAATAAGAATAATATGTTATTAAGTAGTGTTATGGAAGAAACAGGTGGTATAGGTGTGGATTGTTTTATTGATAATGGAGGTAAAGATATTGTTATTAATACAAAATAAAATATACACCACAATGGATGATGTTAATATATGCCCAGATTTAATGTGGAGTACACATTAATTTGTCCCAAATTTCACATTCAGGTTGCTCAATGTCAATTCTATAATATGACAATCATAATATGACATGAATTTTATATAAAAATGCTTTTCAGTGAGTTAACAATCTGCGAACAACTATAGGCAATCAAATCTGTGTCCTACGGACTGGGGCACTCAATCAGTTTAATAGCCAGTATTTTGTTGAAATTCATTGTATGGTCAGATTGAACTCCCCCCCCCCTGTTCACAGCTTCTAGAGTATTCAAAAGCTAAATTTACCTATTGCACGTCTTTCTTTGGGCCTTTAATATGAAATAAATTATTAATTAGACATTTATTAACATGACTAGACCATGTTGCTTGCGATTTTAACAGTTCAACCATTTAATGATGTAATTTATTAATGGAGGAGCGAGTCTATAGCTATACCATAGTTATGATAATCAACAATCAATGCACGCATATTGTCAACAGTGATAACTTACATGTAGCTCAGAATAAAGTAGTTTGAATGAAATTTTAAGAATATTCATTTAGCATTATCTATTTTTGAACTGTTGAAGCAGTTCTTTATCTATATATTACATAATGCATCTTTAACATAATAAACAACGACTTATTATCTTACAGTTCGAATGTTTACAAATGAAGAAGACATCAAAATGTACCATGAAAACTATAAATATCCTATCCCACATAAACATGATGTACTCTCTTGTCTTAGTGTGTTTGGTAAATGGGTGACATCTCAACCAGATCTGCAGGTAAAGGGAATTCTTTATTATGACAAATCAATATTTCATGTCATAGTTCAAGTGAGTTCAAGAGGTGAGGTTTCATAAAGGGGTTCCGGATAAATCATGCTAAGGAACTTTTAATCCATCCAAAGTTTCTACAAGAAAATATTCATTGATTAAAAGAGACTGTTCATACACTGAACATAGAATGTAAAGAGAAAACGGATTTTGAAGATCATACCAGCAGCATCTTGTCCACAAACCCAGACAGATTAATAGTCCATAGTACATGGTAGGAGTTATGCCCCTTTATTTTCGGTAAAAATGTCCGACAAGAAAAAGTTTGAAATAGCATCACTGTGTAATTAATTGTATCTCAGTTTATAAAAGATGCATTATGTACGAAGTAGGTAAAGAGCTGGCGGTTCTTGGTATAATAGTTTAAACAGCAGAGAATAAATAAAGTAAAAACACTTGTGTGGATATACTACTTCTGAATTAATTAGTATGCTATGTTTCAATACTCATACAGATATCATTGTTAAGTGATTAATTATTTGCTTGATAAAGAAATGTGTATGTGTATTAAAATGCAGCTAAGTAATAAATAAAGTCTGTATCTTTACATGCTCGAGATTACTGACTGGACTTTTTAAGGTTTGTCCCTGGACCCATTCACTTGATTTGGTATTATTTTTTGTAGTTTATATCTGGCAATGTCTATGCACTTTTGTCGGTTTTGTGTTGACGTGTAAAGCGGTGCAATTCTCCTGCACTTACTCAATAAGATGACAATAATCCCCAAAATTCCTAGCTATGTTAAAGTTAATGATTTTTTTTACATTGTCAGCTTGACCCACCTGATTGTCAACAGTTATTTCTACGAGGTGGTAGTCTATGTTTTTTGTTTGACCAAGCGTGGATAGTAACTTACAGTCAACAAGGCCGATATCAACGTATCCTTTTTTATAAAAAAAAAAGCAACGCAGAACTATTTGACAGAATGTGAATGTTCAAAATCGCATTTTCTAGGGCAAACACGGGGCATAAAATGTGTCTTTTGCAAGCTAGGGTCATTATACCTCCCACGGTTCTGTGGAAGACAGAGCTATGTGCCACGGTTGACCCCTAAATGCGCCATTGCCGTAATTCAAGAGGACACCAGTTCTAAAGCCACTGAAAGCAGCATTGCAATGAGAATGAAGCAGAGTCCCATAATAAGCAGCCATTCAGGGCTTATCTCCTCCATACGGTCAGGTTGCATGGCGTGTCTGGCTGCCCTGAGGTGGACAGACACACTATAAATTTGTTACCCTTTGTGCTTACGTTCCTTTGTCTGTGATATCACTTATGTGGAAGCAGACGTTAAACACCAAGTAGTAGTAGTAGTAGTAGTAGTAGCTTACGTTCCTCGCGGGTTCTTGATTTTATTTGTGTCGCAAATATGCAGCCCAATCTTATCTCGCCAGCATTTCAGTGGTGCGTCTCAATATATTTTTATGGCCAGATGTTACACCATTGGTTTTAAAATAATGAAAGTGTACTGGTAGATTAAATGAGACAAACCAAAAACATGGCTTTTCAAAATGTTGCCTTAATGGTAGAAACCGTGATCACATTTTCAATTATATAATGATCGCAATCCACTCATATTTTATTTCCGAAATTCGAAATTTTCCGATTTAAAATCAATACCTACCTGTATTAGCCATTGCTTTTATTCTTTATAGTTATTTTCTTTTAAATCATATATCAGATGTTTTAAAAGATTGTATCAAGAAACTGTCAGATGGAATACTTAAGTAAGAAAACACTGGTGAAATACTCATTGAGTTCACGACCGATCTTCTTAAGTGTCTTAAGTGGCCTTCCGGATTTTCGCTACTGGCTATACGCTAGGCGATATCTGCGCATACTAAAATTCTTGATAATCGTTAGCCCCTGGGATGATTATCCCCTCTACCACGAGAAATGAAATGGGGTTTAACGTCCTACTTTTCTTCTCCTAAACTGGGCAAATGAAGACGGGCATACGACAGTCTGCTATGAGGAAAATTTTGCCCGGGCAGCGGCTCTACGGCCTAGTCATATATCGGATTCCTACGATCAAGGGATCTTTTACGTACACGCCAATGTGTACACGGGACCTTGGTTTTTCGTCTCATCCGAACGACTAGACAGCTGTCCTTGTCAGGCCCTCCGTCTTGCAAGAGCAAGCTACACCGGAAAATCTGGATGAACTTCCTCGGCCAATGCAAGATCAAACACCCGAGCTACAGCGTCTTGCCCACTTACCCACCGTGACCCCCCCCCCCTACCATGAGACCACTCGTAATTTCTTGCCTGCCCTTAATTGAAAAAAAAAATGCTAGAAGGCGTCTTTTGCAAGAAAATGAGCCTTGGCTATTTAGCGATTAGTAGTATTGTAAAACATGCAGAAACCTACTTTGGATATCACAAAACTAAGTGACAATTCGATTGTTTTATTTCGACCGCATCATAGTTAGTAGAAAGAGTCGTAATAATTAGAGTGTTTTACCATGGACCTTTTATAGACATGCTTAAGAAATAACACGGATTATGTGTCTGTGACTAGTGCATAATAATTCTACCGACCTTGATCAGACAACAAATCAAACACGTGTGTCTCTATAATCAATAACCCCTCAAACGATTTGGTTGATTTTTATGTCACGGGTTTTGATTGGTAAGTACATCTGAAGTCATCTATGTAAGAAATGACTTTAGACCAAGGTGAAATAAAACGAAACAATAATGGTAATTAGACCGTTAGCCTACTATCTCCAAGATGGAGAAAATGGCCAACCATAATAATCGGCATTATTGTCGGTATGGACATTATTGTATCGATGTCGTACAATTATTCCATGTAAACGGTTGTTAGATTGTGTTTGTCCTTTTGAGAAATGAAATGAAACAAAATGAGGTTTTACGTCCTACTGTTTTGCCCCGACTGGGCTATTGGAACGGGAATATGCTACGCAGTGTGCCATGAGGGAAATTTTCTCGGACAGCGGAGTTACGCTACGGAATACTGTTATATCGAATTTCAACTGATCTTTTACGTGCACGCTAATGTGTACATGGGACCTTGATTTTTGTCTCAAGCTAACGACTATACCCAGTCTCTTTCCATACGCCGGAAAACTTTCTTGGCCGATACCGGGATTTACCTCCAGATAATTAGTGGGCCATTGTCTTACTGTATAAGGATTTTCTTTTTCTCGGAAAACATTTACAGCTTTTATTTAAGATACAATTGTATTTTGATTACAGATGTGCCATAACCAAGTTAGTGACTTATGAAGATGCTATAGAAACTCTAAATAATTTATCAGATGAGAGAGTCGGAAAAGTTGTTCTCAAATTTTAGACCTATTAACCAACACTGTTGACTACAAGAAACAGTACAAATTTGTTAAATTAGCTGTATATGGAGAAAGAGTAATATATGACAATATTTTAAAGACTGTACTCGATGGTTTACTAATATTACTGTAATGCTTTAATATTATTGTTGATGATCATCATTGTAATATATTTGATTACTGTTTTATATAAAGGTAATTTATGTTTACTGTCTGGAATTTGTTATATTTCTTATCCGTTATTGACAAACGCCAATTAATTTAGTAATGTTATTTTGGGAGCATGTTCGTCGTATTCACCCCACCCCACCTTTCAAAAAAACAAGGGGACTATTAAATAAAACGTGTTGGTCCGTGTGTCTGTCAGTCGCACTTATTTTGGACGCAACGATTCTGCTTGCCTGCGATATTTACTGAATTGAGATCCGATTTGCTGCCCAACTTCCATTTCCATTCATGATTTAGTCATGGAATGGATAATCGATACTATGTTTTTTGTCGTACCGACTTTAGTAATGAAAATCGAGACTAGGCTGGAAATTCAAACGCCAACAATTATCGTGTGATATATCCTTCGGAGGTCGTGATTATACAAGAACCGTGTGCATTATTAGAAGATATGTAAAAAAAAAAGTAAGTAATATTGAAATCTTTTGATTTGTGAATATTGGTCGCCAAGGTTGATGTGCTCATATAAATTGCTCTATTGTGTATTTGGAAGGACCGGCAGGGGTTTTAATAAATAAAAATAGATGATTTACCTTTAGGCAGTGTTTACCGACCCTACGCCTTACTTATTAGCATCTTCATCCTCCTTACACGAAGTAAACAACGGTTTACACAACCAGTTCCAATCCTCCGATTTAGACGTGACAATGTCATTGACGGAAAGAATCCTTTTGATGAGCTAAAGTTATATATTTTGTTTTAATAAAGAAATGAAATGAAATGAAATGAAATGGGGTTTAACGTCCTATACTGTTCTGCTCCTAAACTCGGCTAATGAAGACGGGCATACGCCATACAGTGTGTCTTATGAGGGAAATTTTGCCCGGGCAGCGGCGCTACGGCCTACTCTTATATCGAATTCCAACTGCCAAGGGGTCTTTTACGTGCACGCCGATGTGTACATGCGACCTCAGGTTTTCGTCCCATCCGAACGACTAGACAACTATCCTTGTCAGGCCCTCCGTCCTGCCGGATAATCTGGATGAACTTTCTCGGCAATGAAGGGACCGAACACCCGAACCCAAGGCTAGCGAGCCAGCGTCTTACCCATTTAATTAAAGAGATCAATTTGGTCAATTTATACACAGTGTTTAAGGTCATGAGACGAATAATCCTATTGTTTTCCAGCGATTTTCGATAATAACTACCAGAGTTATGGCCCTTGATCACTTCAAAAAATCTTGTGGACGCTCTAGAGGCCAAAGTTAATATCCGATTGACTTTAAATTTATACACAGTGTTTAAGGTCATAAGAAGAAGCCTATTGATTTTCTGATAATTAGTGCCAGAGTTATGGCCCTTGATCACTTCAAAAAATCTTGTGGATACTCAAGAGGCCAAAGTTAATATCCGATTGACTACAAATTTATACACAGTTTTTATGGTCATGAGACGAAGAAACCTATTGATTTTCAGCGATTTCTGATAATTCGTGCCAGAGTTGTAGTCCTTGATCACTTCAAAAAATCTTGTGGATGCTCTAGAGGCCAAACTTAATAGGCGATTGACTTCTGATTGATACACAGAGTTTAAGATGTTGAAACGAACAAATATTTTGATTTTCAATGAATTTTGATAACTGAACAGCTAAATCCATCATATTAAATGTTTCCTATACTAATTGTTAGTATGGGGCAAAACTTTATAAAAAGCAAACAAATGCTAATGATTTTCTGTCGGTGTAGATTAGAATAACCAGACGCTAGAGATTTCCATTGCGACCAATTTATGTCAATTTCTAGGTCTCAAATAATAATATTAGCGATTTAGCTCCTTTAGTCATGTCCACCAAATGTTATTACCCTGGCCCCTCCCTTATTCCTAATGTGTAGTAGTAGTATGTGTTATGCAATCGCTAACAGACTCTGGTATCAATCCAAAATTCCCATTGCAAAAGTTACAGAGAAACGAAAATTTGAGTTCTATTTCTTCTAAATCATTTACCTAGCTGACATATAGCTAGAACTGTGTGACGCGTGCACATATTTGTTATCTTTGGTTACTTTTAAATACATACGGGTTTTTTTTTTAAAAAAAATAATAAATAAAATTACCACAAGCTTCAACTGCAGTGTCTGTATGATTAATCTATTATGTATTTTTTAATATTTTGTTGAATCGTATGGGACATCACCATTGTTTGGAGTTTATATAGCGGTGGGGAAACCTGGATTGATAGTAGGTCAACCAGTCTGGGCATACGAAAATAATACAGACACCATCACAAAACGTATACTATTATTTTCAATACTAAATCAGTGTTGAATTTTATATCTGAATTTTTATGCCGAATTACATGAACGTGTTTTGACTGAACTTTCTTGTGTCACTAGTAACATCTGTGTGATAAGAAATAAAGAGTTTGCTTATAACATATTGTTTAATCGCTATAGTCGGTTTTAATTACAATATTTACTTTAATCCTATTATTTACTTTAGTCCTATAATTTGATTTTCCTTAAATAAAACGAAACTGTTCACTGATGATTCAATCCCTTGTTAGGGTTCCTTACTCTCTGAGTAACTGGATAGTCATTTGATCGAAGATGTGAATTGTACCACAGTAATCTGACAATCTGACCTATCCGTATATATATGCATATTACCATGTCGTGTTCTAACGATTAGAGGGACTACAGCTAAAGACCATAATAAAGATCATAGATGAAAAAGTACTCATAGCACCCCCCCCCCCCCCACACACACACACATTCACAAATCCATTGCATTGGCCTAAAAATGTGTTAATCGACCCATCCCTATTACGTCCGTTTGAAGCTTACATTAATTTACATAGAGACCTTTTTGCATCTGATATCTTTTAAAATACATTTGATTTGTTTCCGCCAATATCGATGTCAACAAATTAATGTATCAATGAATGAAACTGTGTTATACGTAATGAAGACGAGTATATGCCATACAATGCAGGCCATTTCGGGACTAACATATGGTTGATTTTTTTCAACAATTGGCTAGCGCGAATGGGTAGTTAGCAGTGGGGGAGCCCGGAAGACCCGGAGAAAACCGACAAGGTTGGTCAAGCGGGGAATCGAAACCATATCACCGGACTCATTGACAAACCTTATGATCAAACGCGTCCTCGTTAACCATTCGTCTCCCCCCCCCCCTTGTCCAAATGAATTTTACGTTTTTACGTGCGCGCCAACGTAAAAACGGGAATTGGGTTTTTCGTCCCATCCGAGCGACTAGGCACTGGTCGTTGTCAGGACCGGTACAGCACCATTAACAAAGAGAAATCATGGGAAACTTCTCAGCTAACACCGGGATCGAAGCCCGACGCCCTGGTTATTGAGTCAGCGTTGTACCCAATGAACCACGTCAAGAGATTAAACATACGTCTCTTGCTTTAGTTTTCTAAATTAGGCGTGGTTTCACTTTGTCAGTGACGCGGAACGGAGGGCCTGACAAGGACAACTGTCTAGTCGTTCGGATGGGACGAAAAACCGAGGTCCCGTGTACACATTGGCGTGCACGTAAAAGATCCCTTGGTAGTTGGAATTCGATATAAGAGTAGGCCGTAGCGCTGCTGCCTGGGCAAAATTTCCCTCATAGCACACTGTATGGCGTATGTCTGTCTTCCATTTGTTAGGTGCACAAGAGTAGGACGTTAAACCCCATTAAATTTCATTTCATTTTTCTAAATTACTACCGCAATAACACATATTTCAGGCCAGGTTTAAATTGGTATAATTAATTTCTTTTTATTGGAGCCTGTATGAATATGTACAAGATAATCAATATATGTGTTTATTTATTTACTATAAAAACATGAAATCGTATTAAATGAACATATGATCTGTACATAGAAATCAACAGGGAGCCCAGAGTAAATCACCATAACCATGACATAATAGATTAGATTGAAGCACCCAGAAACCGAATAAATGACGGCCCTATTACGAAAAAATCCCAAAATAATTACCCAAAATGAACATAACTTACGATAACGGTTATAAATAATTAGGGATAATCTAGATTAACAAAAAGATTAGAGATTTAAGGGAATCAAGAAAAACATTGGCAAGCCCCGTTTACAGATAGATAATCCTATGTCATTTAACACTTCAAGCTACACACTACTACATTTGACAGGTACATACGCAGATGTTGATTAAGCTTGTAAGATAGACACAGGCCAAGAGAGACGTCAACAAAGACAGCTGGAAAATACGGATTCTAAAATAAACAAAAAAATATTCAAACAGAAGACACAGCATGCTAAGTTTCTGATAGGGATTCGGATACGAGATCTCTTTCGATGAAGAAGGTATAATATTCTACGAATAAAACATCCTGCAATAATGGAGAGTGCTACAGATCATGATCTGGCAAAAGACTATGGTTTTGACGTCACAGTTCCAAATGGTGGAATTCTGTTATCTGCTGCAAGTAACCGGCTATATAAAACAGAATGTCGGAAAATTTATAGTGAATTTCTACTCAATATGCGGGATTATATATTCAAAGAAGAACAGATAAAGCAGGAACTTAGTAAAATCCACGATGATCCAGCATTTCCAAATAGAAATCAAGATTTTTACAACAGCATGAGTAGCAGACGTTCGGCTTGCCTTCGAAATAGCATAAATAATGCTGCTGGTGATGAGCATGTCGGCCCCAAAAACAAACATCCGTGTGGCAGTATTAAAATTAGTAAACCAAGACCCAAGACTGTAGCAGAAAGTCGTAGAAAGAGCTCTAATGATGCAAATTGTGAATCGAAGTCGTCGAATGAGCGCCTCCATTCTGTGAATGATAAAGCAATTCCTCGGAACACACGACTTCCATTAGAGCAGCACGATGCAATTGTGGAAAGCAAATCGGATTATGCAAGCAGTCGGAAGATCAAAATGAATCCTAGGGCTTTCTCGCGACTTGTTAGTGGTAAAGCAAATATTAGAGTTTTGAACAAAGACAATGGATATGTGATGCACCCTGTTTCAGAGTCCCGTACAAGTCACTTAATGCCCAAAGATGTAGACAGGTCTAGTGTGTCCGAAAGATTAGCTGTTGTACGCCAAAAAACGAATTATAAATCTCCAACGTTATCTCATGACTTAAAAGTGAACAATATTGTTGCAATTAAGAAATCATTGCAAGGAGACGACTCCACCTTCAGACTATCTGTTGGAGATGTGATGCTCAGTGCTAGAGAGCGTCGATCGAGACTCTTTCGGATTCAGTTAACAAACGATCATATCGAAGCTAAACCGTCCGACATGGATATCAAGAGTCCGAAACGAAATAATTACTTCCCTCAGGTAAAACGTTCAGATTCTAAAGGTTCTTCTCCCAGATTGACCAGACAAAATTTAGCAAGAATGGAAATGGAATTGCAGAAACAAGCAATAGAAAAGTTAAGAAACACTGTCATCATGATGACCAATTCCCTGGAGGATTCCAAAAAAGATGCACACAAGACGAACAACAGTCATTTATCAGTATTGGCAGACCCTCCGCAAAATAAAACAGTAGATTCTGTTGATTATTTGTCTGGCAATGAAACCATTAATCATAATTCAGATAAAAACCAGAATGAAAAAATACTAAGTCTCAGAGAAAGCAGAAACAGAAATGTTTTGAGCAAGTCGGAAAGTCAGCGAATCTATGGAATACCGCTATTACGTCTTAAAGACAGTCCGAGAAGTGAATTGTCCATGAGACCACCAGCAATTCAGTCTGGTTTCCGTTCACAAGGCTCGTCTCCCAGAAGGGTCAGCCATCACGATATGTTGACTTACGTTCGCCGATCAAAAGAAGACGATGAAGATAGGGATTTGCAAATGAATCGATGGCGACAGCGCATGGCTTTCGCTGTGGGAAGAATCTAATTTGGTTACAGGCGTTTCATTCGGAAACTTCCCCAAATAGAAATGAATTTAATAAGAATCAGTGGACTTGGCTAATTTTATAAATATAAATAAACCAAGTAATGAGGGTTTTTTTCTTACATTGGCTGTCGACGATAGGGTTGGTCGATTTTAATATATTTTGGATCAGTATGATTTTTCATAATCAGACCGTCTGTATTTCCAAATTTAGGCTGGGATATTGTGCCTTTATTTTTACAAAACAATATATTGATATTGATATTATCTTCACTATTGTTCGTAATGTGTATTTGATTTAAAAAGACTCGCTCTGTTTTAAAAACCTTTAGTCGGGAGTGACGTCAAGGTTCGTAGCCGTTTGAAAAGAAGACGCTTTCTCAATATCAAACATGCATTATGCAAGAGCTAAATCTGCTTATTGAAGGTTTGTCTTTCCCATTCCACCCGTGAGCCCCATCGATGTTCCGCAACCAACACATTAAAATTGGAACTGGCGATTTATCTAAGAAGTATGTGAATAACCCAGAGCAGTGGGTTGCCAGTAACGTATGTGAAATTTCACCATTATAACTGTAGTAAAAAGACAAAATGTTTCTAATCGTATGACATGACTGTTATTTGTGTGATTGTCTAGGTTTCAGCCATTTTATTCAAATATAGCCAGACAATGCGTGAAAATACGCCCACACAACTTGAAAGTTGGCTGTGATCCTTTATAATATCTTCAAGATATCATGTCTCTGTCACAAGCTTTTCTGGAACAGAAAATCATAGAATGTCGATAATCAACACGATCTTCCTCTTCGATCCCAAAGCTTCATACTAAATTTGAAAATCAATAAAGTTAATCACCCCACAAAACTGTAGCCTAAACAATAAAAAGAGATCACCCCTCTATCCATGCAGCAAAATGAAAGTTACAAAATCGAAAGTGTCTCCCCCCCCCCCCCCCCAATGCTTCACAGCAAATTTGAAGAAAATCTGTCTAAAGGGGAGGTAACTCGTGAGCGGGAGCCTTACGTCGTATTTAAAAAACGTATCAGCTAAAAACTGCAATCTCTATCGAGTTAAAAAAGTTTTCGACAAAGGGGCATAAATCTGGATCGAAAGGTCGTGGAGAGCTGAACATGGACAGGGTTTGTCTATTAGCGACCCCAATGTTTCACTCCTATCACCTAATTTGAAAGATAGCCACGTGGAAATATCCCACACGGCAGCTGTGTCGGATCTCAACAGCAACTTATCCCAAAGGAAATTATCCGGGACCCTTCAAGAAATCTAATCTATATCGTGTTAACAAGTTTTACCAGGCACATAACGCCCATACGGTATGGAGAAAGGTGATTTTGCCGAAATGAAAATATAAGGGAGGTAATTAGTCATAAAAGAAGATGTCGACGCTCATCGAATTTGTATTTTTTTTTCTTCTTAATTTCTCTATTTTAGGGTACTATCCGTGGATTTTCCTCTTTTTTTTTTAATTCGTCGTTACGAGAAAGGATGAAATTATTTCTTTACTTTATTTCACTACCCATACTTGATCAGGAGTTTTTTTATGTGATAAATTATGACATTTCATGTCAAACACCGATGTAGCAATATCATGCGGCACTCTTGGGGTCTTATGGTAAATTTGGCACCAATGCCGAGTTTTTCAGACAATAGGGCACTCCCCCCTCTGTATAGAGACAATGAAGCCTGGAAGGAGAAAATCTCTGTAGAAAGGAGTTGGAGGAAAAACGACCAGGGCAAGCCAACGTGCTGGGAATCGATTATGTCCACACCCTTCCGTCAGCCCTGGAAGACCACTAGCCTTTCAGCCCTTGCACCACCATTGTCACAGCCACCAACACGATCGTCATCGTCGCCATCGCCCCTTAACCCCTGTTCACATCCGACCGATAATAAAGTGCCCAAACACAGACAAAGCATTATCTCCCAAGCCAAACACACAGTCCAGAGGCTCTTGTAAGACGTGATTGGTGCGCCCGAGGTCTATTGACACTTTTTGGCATACGAAGACTATAACCTGGCCACTAAACCAGTGGTTTCTCTAATGGGAGAACGCTACCATGGCCCTCGAAGAAGGACTTCTTGATCGAACGACAGCAAGGGCACTATCTTCTGGTGGCACATGCTGGTTCTTACTCAATGCCTCAAAAAAATCAAATCATTGTCAAGCTGGTAGACAATAAGCCATCGGGTTGCCAGATAGTGATACCCCGACATTGTTGACCAGTGCTAGTGCTTGCCCCGTGGGAATTGGGGTTTTTTTCTAGTAAGATTAGGTATCTCTACTTTCGATTTATACCAAATTTGCCATACTTTTATTGAAAATAAATGTATCTTTAAAGGTTCAATACCTCTCTTATTGTAACTGAGTAATATATCCCAATCTTTATTCTGGTCAACAAATTGTACTATTTTACAATATTCCAATTAATGATGATACAAATTTCATCTTAACACGCCTAATTTAACAAAAATGGAAAAGATCAACTAAATGATTTGAAAAGCCTAATGTAAACCTTTTCAAATGTGACTTGGATTTAAAAATAGTTTCTAATGGATAATTTACACAACAGGTAGGACACTTAAACATCTAGTACTTAGAATAAGGCAATTTTTTTTCTGGAGCTGTCAAGCCAGCAAGAATGTTATTGTCCCTTTAAATGTGTGGAAATGTGTTTTTAAATATTACTTGTATGAGATACTACATGTTGAAACATTAGGACGTTTCGAATTCCCAGTGGCCTTTTTCGATGATATTTTGTATGATTAATATTTTTCTTAGTGAAGAAAGTTTAATGCAAATCAAATCAATCTGCAGAACATTATTTTAAAATGCACAAGAGCGAAAAATGATATCATTATATTTCAAAATTCAGTTCAATCTAATTCTGCCAAATGAGAGACTGAGTTGGCGTTTAACGTTCAATCGATACAAACTAGGTCATTTCGGGTCTAATATATGGTTCAATTCCATTTCAATAATTCACTTGCGCGAAGGTGTTTATAGCATTGTTGAGATGGACGGGCAATCCTACATAGCGATTAAACTTTATATCGAAACCAGTTGACTCAATGACAGACCTTATGATCTAACGCGCAAACTAAAGCTGAAAAAGACTAAGTATAAGATACATTCAATGTTTACTTGTTTAAAGGGACAATAACGCTCTTGCTGGCTTGGCAGCTCCAGAAAATAAATAATAGCCTTATTCTAAGTACAACATGTTTAAGTGTCCTACCTCTTGTGTAAATTATTCATTGCATCCTATTTTACTTGTCCCGAGGGTTCGAAAATATTTTTGAAATCCAGGTCACATTTGAAAAGGTTTACGCTAGGCTTTTCAAATCATTTAGTTGAATTTTTACATTTTTTTTAAATTAGGTGTGTTAAGATGACATTTGTATCATCAATTAATTGGAATATTGTAAAATAAAACAATTTTGTTGATCAGAATAAAGATTGGAACATATTATTCAGTTACAACAACAGTGGTATTGAGCCTTTGAGCGATTATGAAGAGAATTGATTTTAACAAGCACTATTTTGAAGTTGTTATGGTTATAGACTTATTTTATTAAAATACCATATGTATAAAAATAATCTCTTTTATTTTGTGAAGAAAGTAATTTTATAACAATGGATTGGTTTTAAATTGGCACAAACTTAGGTCGTGCGGTCGTGTCCGTGTCTCATCCCAGTCCATCACGTGACGAGCGTGTACACCTTTATTTGTACACGAAACAGTGAGCATTGTCATCTGGACAACTGAAGATCATCACAGTGTTAGAATCTGTTGCGAGAAAAATTTTGATGTATTCTCAGAAAATTGTATCAGGATTATAATTATAATCCAGGGGCGGATCCTTGCAGGAGGGGGGGGGGGGTTGCAAGGTTCCTGTTAACGAAAACTGTCATCATCGTCTCTAAATTACCCAGGCATTCAAACAAATTGAGCTTTTTAAAGAGGAAAATCATTTTATAATGATGTAGGATCATATTGTGATTTAATTTTATTGATGCAAGGCATTCAATTTTTTTCATTTGGCTGAGCAGGGTGGGGTTTGACCCCCCCCCCCCCCCTCTGGATCCGCCCCTGTAATCCCGATAGAGAACAAATCAAGACAAAATGTGAAAAATCTGATTCTTGTAAGCTTTTGATATTTGGTCTAATTATTATAGGTACAAAATGTGTAATGTTTGAGAATTCATTCCCGAGGCATAAAAAAGAAGGCAATTCTTGCACTCTTAAGTTTTGTTTATATTTCAAAGGCACAGTTTGATCAGAAAATATGTAATATAGATACATCTTCAATGAGAGGTTTAAAATTGTACGACTAACTGTAATTTGGAAATATTCGCTTTAATTGCCATATTATATTAAATCGAAATACACTCCCAAAAATACAAATGCACAATTTAAAAAGTTGACGCTCTACGTTGCCATTGAAAATCTTCCTTGCATTTATTTGCCTTCGTTCAAATTGGTCGGTTTCATGCAATATAAAAGAATGTAAATGGATCATTGGCTAGCTGCTTATTAGAGTCTAATGAAACATGTGCTATGCAGTAATTCTATTCTGCATTAGGCCTAAGCATAATTTGCCTATCTACCGATTCCTTTTTTCTATATAGACTGCTCTGTATAGCCTCCAAAACATCGACGTTTCGAAGATGCACGTTAACGAGTTGTTGGCTACAATCTCAATGGCAACCAAATAGGCGTACATGTGGACGTGATTGTCATAGAATATTGTATTTAATAACGTTATGAAAATGATGGTTGAATATTTTCAACATGTGTATGTCCGTTTTGTTCTTAACGTTTCGCCTCAAATAATTTCAACAAATAACTTCGGGAAAGAGGCCAACGGAGCATTGAGTTTGCATTTTGAATTGAAATGAAATTGGGTGATGTTTTGATCCATCTGGGCTAATGAATACGGGCATACATCATACAGTGTTCGAAGAGCGAAATTCTCTCCGGACAGCGGCGCTAAAGTCTACTCTTATATCGAATTCCAACTGCCAAAGGATCTTTAACGTGCAAGCCAATGTGTCCACATGGCCTAGGTTTTTCGTCCCATCCAAACGACACCACGCCGGAAAACCCGATGAACTTTTTCGACCAAGGCAGGAATCGAACATCCAACCTCCAGGCCAGTGAGCCTGCGTCTTACCCAGGCTTTGTATTTATTATAAGTATGTGTCGGTGAGTTTCAAACACAGCTAGTTAGGTAATCTGTCCTGGACTTGTCCTACTTTCGGAATTGAAATCTTTGTAGAATTGATGAAGTAAATTAAAGCTTTTTGGTAGATTTCAACACTGGCAACAAATCAGAGGCGGATTACTCTATAGGCAGTGTAGGCAGCTGCCAAGGGTCCAAGAATAAATAGGGCCAATAAACGTTTTGACGACTTTTTTAAATTTTATGAACATGAAGGTGGGTATGGTCATATACCTTGTGACGAAGAAGGGGTAGGTGTTAGAAATGGGTACGGGACAATTCGTCCCCGGACAACTTGTCCCCTGACAACTCGTTCCCGGACAATTCGTCCCCAAGGACTATAAATCCCCGGATAATTCGTACCTGGACAATTCGTCCCCGTACTATTCGTCCCCTAGGACTATTCTTCCTCGGATAATTCGTCCCCGAAGACTGTTCGTATCCGGACAATTCGTCCCCTAGGACTATTCGTTTTGAAGGCCTGATGAAGGAAGAAATAAGTAGCCCCCCTTCCTGCCAATTCTGAAACCTCTTGGTGTAGGTGTGCGTGGGTTTGGGGAGTCAATCCTTTCAATTTTCCCGAGTAGGGTAGTCTGTCCAATTTTGTGGGTGTTATCCAGGTCCTCTGGTTTCCTCCCACTGCAAAAGGAAGAACCCTAGACGCACACGAATTATTGAAATAAAATTGAACCTTTTGTTAGTCCCGAAATGACCTAGTTTGTGTCAAGTGGACGTTAAACCCCATCTCTCTCAGAAAAATTGTCGAAGCCACTAGAGATTAATTCAGTGTAGGCGATATCACTTTTGTGGAAGCAGATGTTAAAACTACGAGATTAGATTAGATTAGATCAGTGTAAGCAGACGTTAAATAAAGCTATTTCGCAAAGTCAGGTCAGTTTTTGTTATTGGAACCACATGTACCATTATTGTCGTCCAGGGACAAACTGTCCTAGGGGATGAATTGTCCTAGGGGACGGATAGTCAGGGAACAAATTGTCCAGGGGCGAATTGTCCATGGGGACGAATAGTCCTAGGGGACGAATAATCTTTGGGGACTAATAGTCATGGGAACGAATTGGCCTTGGGAATGAATTGTCTGGGGACGAACTGTCCACGGACGAATTGTTCGGGGACGAATTGTCCTAGAGCCGTTAGAAATGCCTTTCCTGTAAGTGATGAAATGAGGGAGTACTTTACTACAAGTGACAAAAACTACAGCTTGTCAGAATATAACAAGTGCCCTAACCACTTCTAAGAAGATTGTAGGAAAAGAAAAGTCGGAAATTTCGTTTCTCTTACGGCTGTCTTAGTTTTACTACTTCAAACCAGTCCCGCAAAGGCTCCATAGCTGGTCCAGCTGTCTAGGGCCCATCAGAGCCCTGATCCGCCTCTGCAACAAATATATTTACATACTTAACTCCCGCCTTTCAGTTAAAGCACAGGGCAGTTAAAATGAGTTTGTCCGTCTGTATGTCTGTTTCTGTCTGTTCTTTTGGAACACGGTTGTTGAATGGCCGAATGTCTCATAAGGTCTGTCATTGAGTCACCTGGCGTGGTTTCGATTCCCCAGTTGTATGTGACAAGGGGTAGGGTCCCCTGTTTTCTCCAGGTCCTCCGGTTTCTTCTCAGGCGAATTATTGAAATAAAATTGAACCTTATGTAAGTCCCGAAGTGACCTAGTTTGTGCCGAATGGACATTAAACACCATCTCCCATCTCTGTCTCTGACTCTCCCTGTCTCTCTGTCTCTCTCTCCGGTAATTAAGGTAGGTTGTTCAAACATGGTGTAGATCATGTTCCTTAAGCAACGTCCGCGAGTTTTACAAACATCTAACCGTTGCTTCAATACTTAGCAATTCCCAAACTTTTACGCCCGCTGTGTTTACACGTGATTAATTAGCATTGTCCAATCAGAGGTCGTGGCACATAACACACTGTAAACAAATATGGCGGCCTCCATAGAAAAAGAAACAGACAAGTTTACAGCCGTTGAAAGTTTTGTTTTTCAATTGAGAAACTCACGGACCCCCCCCCCCCCCCCAAAAAAAAAACAACAAAAAAACAATTGAAGCAGTTTTAGGAACTAAAGATGTGTTTATTTGCACGAACACCGGCAGTGGCAAGTCTCTTTGCTATGAATGTGTTCCGATAATTCTCCGATATTTTTAACGAAGGAATCCGATAGGCTCCCAAGCTGTGCTTGTGACCCAATCAAACTTAGTGCCGAAATATGCGGGGTATCACATGAAGGGCTTGATAAGATGTATGTATTTAAGGCGAGATCAAGCCTTCTATTGAAGATGGGTGTAGATGTGGTGGATGGCTTGTCTAAGTTCGATGATGAGCAGTTACTTGGAAGCCATCGTATCTCATTTGGCATAGAGCCGGCCAGATCAGGATCAACCGAACAGCGAACTTAGCACATACCCCCGGCCCGAATTGTTTACGGGACCATCCCGATTTGAGCAGAATCTCAAGCGCCAACATATCGAGGAATGGTGTATATACCCTGTATCAAGATTTCAGCTCTAAATAGTGAGTTGTTTGGACGTAACCCTTTTAAGATTTCGATTCATTTTTTTCGTTGGGTGACCTGATAATCGACCCCCGTTTCTTTAGAGGTCTCTACATTGAATGACCCACGTGCCGTAGTTGACAACGAAAGGTAAATTTCACCAACACATTATTTTGAGTTTGTTGTTCAGCCCTAAGGTAAAGCACTTCAAGGGATTTTAACACAAAATTAAGCTGTTTTATTCTTTAAAATATTACCAGGATTGGCCCTTTAAGGGAAGTACATTCGATGCTTGCATGCTATCAATTATCTATTACTCGGGAGAACTATACTGTGTATTTTTTTTGTCTTATGTAAGCGATATTAGTCAATTTTCACCCTCAATTGGGACTATTATTTTAACACCGAATGTAAGATAAAATTCTTACCGTTGTAAGATTTAATCAGCATAACTAGATTTTTCACCTAACAGTGACATTAAAAATAACTTACGGGGATATAAAGTTCACATTTGTTAAAATTGGCGTAGATGTGAAGTTTTTGTGTACATGTACTTTAAGCGAGATCAGCGAGTGATTTACTGATGCTTTGTGACTGCGATTCGACTGGAGTGAGGGTTGTGAAAATTGGTATATTTCATTACACCAATATATTGACTAATTTCAATCATGGGCTATTTCAGCACCAGTATGACAAATTATCGGATTTATTGAAGTTCATTGCACCTTTTAAGAATTGACGTCACTGAGAAATTTCTGAAAATCAAATATTAATTGCTGGTAATCGTTAACAACAAATTGGGTGTAACTCGGATTTATATGTAAATACTACTAGCCGTATCTTTTTTAATTTTTACGTAATTTGTCATTTCTTTTCAATCCTTAAATAAGTAATTGAATGTTACTAATGGCTGCATTTTTTATGCTTTTTCAAAGTAATGAGCTTGCTTAAATTACACACATTTGTCTAGTAAACATGCGAAAAAAAAAGAAAAAAAAAGGACGCCCAAAGCAAGCAATCTATACTTTCGTGGGTATAGAAAAAAATGTCACGCCGCCGGAAATCCTTATGTCATGACACACATTTAATTTAGCCGAAATATTAATACCATATCATGATTTGAACCTTTCGAATAGGCGACATAGGTTAAGCGTGTCTGGGCGATTCCGTAACAGAGACACAGTTGTTGGTAATAGTTGATTCTATGGAGACATAATGGGTAATACGTATTATTGGTAAGCTTCAGCCAAATTAATCACCCACAGAAAAATTACACAGGTTTATAAAAGAACATGTGTCGAAGTATATTTATAAGTGAAAAATAAAAGTGTTAGATTATGCCCACGGTAATATACAAATCAGGAAAGTCTCATACATCAATCGTTTGACGGGTTGGTTTGTGTCAAAAAGGTCACATCAGTGAATGCTTAAATTCTCGATTTGCCTTTCAACACCGTCACAGATTTTTCGCACTTTGATCTAACAGGTAAGATTTCTCTGATAGAAGATTATTGAGGACTAACCCATGACTAGTGTGCACATTGATTAAAGGAAGGTGATGGTAGCACACCATTTTTAAAATACATATAAGGTGATGGTAGCACACCATTTTTTAAAATATCATAACTGATATCAATAAGGAGGGTAATGGCAGCGCACCATTTTTTAAAATACCGTAACTGATATCAGCAAGGAAGGTAATGGCAGCACACCATTTTTTAAAAAAAAAAAAAAAAATACGGTAACTGATATTAATAAGGTGTGCACAAACAGCGTCATAAAACAGCATCCTACTGGTAAAAGAAACAAAATCGACGGTACAAAGAGGAGCAGAGAAGTTGCATTTTAATTTTTCAAGTTAAATTCGAGAAATTAAAGGGTTAGTGCAGTCTTCCCGGTCTATATGTCGGCTTAATGAGGTTATTAGCGTTACGTAATTTCGGAATGTAAAAACGATTCGCATCTTAATGTCCACCAGATTACTTCAGTGTATGTAATTGATTATTTTAATTACTGACAGATTTATAGGACTGTCACCAATAAGATACACATAAAGCAGGTGCGTCTTCTATTTGCGATAAGTGTGATTGGTAAGACGTTATATTAAATTCAGTTAATTATTTATTGACTAGCCGATTGATTTACCTCTAAAAGGATTAGCAGACATCTGTATATTAAATACGGTAGGAATCCAGTTTATGTGTGCAGTATGGTATTACGTTATATGAAAATATTAATATCGAAATTTGCCAAAACTGCGTCAGCGACGCGCCTTTTTCTCGAACGTTAGTGCCTTTGTTCAGCTGGCTAATATTATGTCTTCTGAGAAAATGGATAAGTTTTGAATATTTTGAATATTAGTTACAAGCTACCACCAGGCCCGTCGTTTTCTGTTCCGTATATAATTCTAGTATGATTATTTCTTATAGGCGGAAATGGACTAACTCCTATTTGTGCATCCAAGTGTATGTCATTATTGTAGGCCTATCGACGTTAAACTAGAAACTCGTTCCGTATACTCAGTAATGCCGTTCTTGTTCTCCTTATCACGGCGATCTTAAAAAAAATGACAAATGGCCCGGCAATTCGATTGCGATCGATATGAAACTTGGCATGCCTGTGGTTTGGAAACTTAGTCATCGACGGACTTCGTTTTTATAATCCCAAATTACGGAGATGAAGTCATGGTCGGTTGATAGTTCATTTAAGGCATTCGTATTTGTTTGGCTATGTTTTTTCTGTAATTCTCCAGAATCCTCGTTTAGCATAATTTCGCGGGAGTTCCTTTTGTTTAAAGCAAGAGCAAAATTTAACAATTATTAATTGTTCCTTTTTGCTTATAGTTTATTTCTACTAATTTCGGGTTCCACACTAGAATATCAGTAACTCTAGTCACTGCCTTGTTGGGAGCTCCACTAAGATGTTTAGTAATTAGAATTAAAGAATCCCCGCTCAACAGAAAACCACAACAGACTTGTAGAAGTAGAGGATCGTTTAATAAATCAACGTTTCGGGTATGATACCCTTTATTCAACGTTTCGGGTATGATACCCTTTATTAAACGATTCTCTACTTCTACAAGTCTGTTGTGGTTTTCTGTTGAGCGGGGAATCTTTAATTCTTTTCTCTACTCCGCCCCACCAGTATCATTTTTTTGCTCCAGCTACCACGCAGATGTACCAGCCTGTCCAGCTATAATTACTCTCTAAGGGAGTGTTGCCGTACCCTTTTCCTGTTTTCCATGTTTAGTAATTATGTACGATTTAGATACAGATATACATTCATTTTGTTTTATTTGGAGCCCCTTTCAATATTGTATAGTTCACTTTCCAAAATCCGCCATTTCAGTATTGAAGGAGACAAGAAGACCAGGAATTGAAACGTCATATAAAAAAATAAAGTCAAACGATGTGTAATTGCCCAAAGAACAAGCACGGCGATCGTACTTGCATTGACAGAGAGTCCAATATTTTTTTCCGAAGTGGATGGGAAGCTCTTAGGGAACAGTTCCTGGTCGAGAAATATCATTTCAGATTTGCTATTATAAATCCCCTGTTTTTTTCATAAGTTAAGCGTTGATCTCTTATCATAAACATCAGCTACCTAAATTATACGTGACATCTACCGCGGGCTAATTAGTCTAATTATCATTAATTATAGTTTAAATCTTTACTAATTATATCAACGTTTTCTGGTGATTAGTCAACGAAACGAGAGAAAAAAATAGAGAGAGGCGAGGTTTAACGTCCACTCCACTCGGGACTAACATATGAGACAGTTTTATTTCAATAACACGCTTAACGAAACGAAGAAAATAAACCAGGTCATTTCGGGACTAACGTATAGTTAAATTTTATTTCAATATAACTCGCTTAAAGAAATGAAGAAAATAAACCAGGTTATTTTTGGACTGACATATGGTTCAATTTATTTCAATAACCCGCTTAACGAACCAGAGAAAATAATGTATTATTTTTTATTTATTAGAGTAAAATATTTTATAGAAATGCTAATACAGTGGATTTGCCCATTGTAATATGTACACAAACAGACAGAACCCAAAAGAATCAATGTTCTGTCCCACTCCCAATGACGTCACATCTCGATGACCAGACCATAGGTTCCTTAGTACATTTAAGGTCAAGGAAGTTTTTATTTTTATATTTATAAATGGACAATATACGTGTTAACAGTTTTTATATCTGTTTTATGTATTACTAATATAGGTCCACGTGACTTATTTAATCCGTAAGTTGATGTATCGTATATAAATCAGCCTTATTAGTACCTCGTCACCTCAAATGTTTAGCGGCGGTAATTACATGTAATATAAGCTGCCATAAAATTTTATGAAACGAAATTAACGGACGTCATCGACAGTGTGTTATGACCATTTAGATTCAGGGCCCTCGCATATGTGGCGCCCCAGGACAAAAGTTTCAGTGACGCTACCACCATTTTGCATACTGTAACTGCTTTGTTCAGTGCCTGCGCTCAGTTGACTTTTTATGATTAAGGAAATTTTAAAATACAATTTTTATAGTTTTATCTTAATAACTATTTTATTAACTTATATGTAAACTGTTTCTGTTCATTTCCCATTCAGCCCCTCATTTGATCGAAAAGCCTTATAATATATCTTGGAAAAATAATAATTTTACCCTCTCTATTTGCTGAAATATGAACTGGTGTGCATTGGTTGTTTAGGGGCGACGAAGGCCGGTGATTTGCTAAAGCAGACTATTCTATAAATATCCAATGGGGATTTCTAGTATTTGACGCCCCAAAGAAGTGTCGGCCCAAGGCATATGCCCCGCACCACACCCCATCATAAGGTCGATCATTGAGTCAAGTGACGTGGCCTGTCCCTCCTAGTGTTTTTTTTTTCGGGTCTTCCGGTTTCCTCCCACTGCAAAAGTCGCTTGCCCACTAGCAAATTATTGAAATAAAATTGAACCATATTAGTCCTGAAATAACCTAGTCAAGTGGACGTTAAACTCAATTTTTTTTTCTCTCTCGCTCTCTTTCTTCCTTTGAGCAACTGTGGTTTATAAGCATGTATTTATTATATAAGTGATTCTTTTTTTTGTAGATTTACGACCGGCACCATCAACATTTTAATATGCCGTCCGCAGTTGTTTTATTCGGTACCACACTATGTTTTATTGTTCTTCTGAATTGTGGCGGCCACGGCCAGGTTGTTCCCCCTACTCCCGATGCTGATTGGGAATATTATATGATTACGATTAGCTATCCTGTACAGGGTGTTCCTCTTTATGCTAGACCAACATATGTTGCAGCGGCTCAACTGTTATATAATTATCTTCCTAAAGTAACACCAGTTCACACATTTAAGGTAAGCCAATTTCATATCCTGCTATCCACTTGGATATTATTAGCCCAGGCCCCGAGTTCCTAAAGCATTCAGAGACTTAAGTTAAGAATTTACTCCAACTTGTTATTCTTATTTAACGTTTGTTGTTTTAATGTATCAAATACCCTAATAAGAAACTATATGCAAAGTTTTGTGTTTCTGGATATATTTCTTATAAACAGTGATTGAAAGTTGAGTAAATTCTCAATTTAAGTCTGAGAATGCTTTGTGAACTTTGGCCCCAGCCCGGTTCCTAGAAAATTCTTAAAGTAAGCACAAAGTTATGCTTCACTTTTTCTTACGTAAGAATCTTAATAAAATACCGTCCCTAGAAAATTCTCAAGACCGTTCTTACGTTAGCACAAGTCAAGTACGAGTCTAAGCACATTGGACTGGTAAAATGAGACTATGGTGCTCTCAAACGTCATAAAAACAGTTTTGGTGTGAGAATTACATCATAAATTTGTCGTCTGCCACCCGGCAAATGGTCGATTTAGATGCATTTGACATGTCCCTTTTATACACATGAAATGTGACACAAGCTAAAAAAAAAAATAAATCAAATAAAATAAATTTTAAAAAAAACGCAAGCCCGGGAGCGCCTGATCTTAAAGTAGCCCGTGTGTTTGTGTTGTTTACTAATAATTGGTACATAAATAAAATGGTTTCAGGCCAGAAGCGAAATTTTCTACAGCATACTTCTCGAGAATATGTTTCTTAGGGATTTTCTCTGCCTCCTACGTATCAAAAGATGTGGGAAATGCCGTGGAATAACTAACTGTCAGCCATCTTGTTTGAAGCAGAGAGAGAGAGAGAAATGGGGTTTAACGTCCACTCGACACAAACTAGGTCATTTTGGGACTAACATACGATTTTATTTTTTAATAATTCGCTTGCGCGTAGGGGTCTTTAGCAGTGGGAGGAAACCCACGAGGTTAAGAAGGCGCCCCTATCTCCATGCCACATACGCTCACACCAGGGCTCGAAACGCCAGCCGCAAGCCAGAGGTGACCGGCCAGCTAGAGGTCGAAGCGCGTCACTCTAGACCACTAGGTTATCCCAACCCCCCTGTTTTAAGCAGAAACAGACTTAAGGTTGGTAAGCAAGCCTTATACCTTGCTTGAGACTTGTGCTTAGATAAGAACAAAGTGTTGCGCTTAAGTTTTTTCTAGGAACACATAATAACGTCCTCGTGCTTACACGGAAGTCTACTTAAAATCTAAGCACGTTCTGGTGCTTAGATTTGTAGTAGACTTTGCATTTAAGTAAACTTATCGCATTTTGTGTTCTTAGAAAATTCTTAAGAACGTCCTTGTGCTTAGATTTTAAGTAGACTTCAGTGTAAGCACAAGTACGTTATTATGTGTTCCTAGAAAAAACTTAAGCGCAACTTTGTTCTTATCTAAGCACAAGTCTCAAGCAAGGTATAGGGCTTGCTTACCAACCGAATGTCTTCCACTGCTTCAAACAAGATGGTTGACAGTTATTCCAAGGCATTATCTACATCTTTTGATACGTTGGAGGCAGAGAAAATACTTTAGAAACATATTCTCTAGAAGTATGCTACAGAAAATTTCGCTTCTGCCCTGAAACCATTTTATTTATTTACCAATTGCTAATAAACAACACAAACACACGGGCTACTTTATCAGGCGTTCCCGTGCTTGCGTTTTGTTATTTATTTTTTTTTTTAGCTTGTGTCACATCTCATATGTGTATAAGGGACATGTCAAATGCATCTAAATCGACCATTTGCCGGGAAGCAGACGACAAATTTATGATGTAATTCGCATACCAAAACTGTTTTATGACGTTTGAGAGCACCATAGTCTCATTTTACCAGTCACAATGTGCTTAGACTCGACTTGTGCTTACGTAAGAACGGTCTGGAGAATTTTCTAGGGACGGTATTTTATTAAGATTCTTACGTAAGAAAAAATGAAGCATAACTTTGTGCTTACTTTAAGAATTGTCTAGGAACCGGGCCCTGATCTTTGCCCTGAACAGCAACCATATTAATTTATAACAATTGGTCGGGCGGTTCTACTCCGTTTAACATCTTTCATACACTCTTTCGTAAACATTTTCAATTTTATAAAATGAAAGGAGAATAAATGCTTCTAAAAATTTTCGACTATAGTGTTTCGTCAATTTAGGAATCAAAATGTCGGTCAACCCTCTTCGTGTCTGTTCTCAGGTGGGCCAAATTGTACACAGACAGCATATGCTTCGTGTGCTGATTTTAAAGACCTAGTTAAATGACAAACAGTATCAACTTCCATTCATATCACCAATATGAATATTTATTGAGATTCACAATTGCTTTCAACACTAGTGCTTTCGCAAACAAAAGCCATTCCCTTTTAACATCTTTTGTTTATTCAAACATATAGCTTATTAATTTCTTCTTTCATTTTAGGTTGCTGGAGAACCAAAAGTTATTGCAAGTAAGTATGTTTGTTGTTGAAATTTAATGTGAACAACCGCTTCCATTTATCCATGTGCATTTGTTTAAAACTAGTCTCGGACACTCAGCACCGCCTACACTTCCATATTACCACTTGGCAAACCTCGGCAGATTCCGTAACCTCCGGAACCTACATCAGGGGCCAATTCGATTATGCAGTCCGGACTCTCCACGTTCTCCAATCCGGATTGTCTGCGTTTACGTTGTAATCGAGTACAGGTGGAGAACCAAAATGGCGACTGTAACTCTAGTTTTGATTCTAGAGAATCTCCTGGATCCATCAAATTGCCAGCGAGAGCACGCCAAACGAAGACGACGTATTGCTTTATTGTCAACATTGTAAGTCGGTTAAATTAATCATTTGGGGGTATAATAAATATCTGGATCTCCGGTTATGGGCTGTATTTTGAAGATAGGTAAAAAAAATAAATTCAAAATCAAATTTAGTTTATGCCTGATTTTGAGACAGACAACTGTTTTTAGAAAACTAGGTTCTATCCCTCGATCGTTACGTTGTTATTAGGCCTATTGAAACTCTAATCGAATTGAAGTTGATTCACATGTCATACAGTCGATTATATGTTTGCTTCTGAAATGCAGCGATTTGACGTGAGGCGAGGCAAAATTCTATCGACAAATAAGATTACAAAGCGCTTGAGGCGACTGTAGGGTGAGATTATCGTCAGAAAACAACGAAACTGATTCATATTTGTAAAATATTTATAACATTTGGAAGGAAATTTCTTACCTTGTGGCCATCTTGTTACGTCACTCTCCGCAATCGCACCGGTCGAAAAATTGGAGAGGTTGGACGATCCGAACTCTCCAAAAATGGTCACGTGACCAATAAACGAATGGCTCGGCTGTATGACGAATTCCGCCATATTGGAACTACTTTAAAGGTCCCGGATGAAACATGGCAGCGCTTGGCCGCTACAATCACTGATAAGCATGACATCGACGAGGCTTAATGTATAATGAGTACGGCATATTAACTTTTTAACTCCGACAAATTAAATTCTCAAACATTTTTTTGAGGTAAAAGAAAAATAAATAATGACGTTTGAAGTATTTGGAGTTAAAAAATATTTCCTATTTAGTGTAAATGGGTATTAAAACGAGTAAAATGCATCATTTTGCCCGAAGCAGTTAGGTGTTAAGTAAACATTGCACGAGCCGTTGAGCCAATGACTAACGGCGCGTGCAGTCAGCGCACCTGTTGTGGACTGTCGTCTGTTACAGAGATATTTCGTAAGTAAATTCTCTGTGAAACAGATTGCTGTAAGATAATGACGAAATTACACTTCTATTCTGAGCTAAAGGAATGGATAAAAAATAATATATTCTACTTTCATTTAATAGACATAACGTTGGATTTTATTGGTTGATAAATAGATGAGTTAAGGCGACTGTTATCTTTATTCTAAATAGGTTTCCAACGAACAGGTTGCAGCTCGATCGGTCGAATAGGTCGCTAGACAAATGGGTTCCCAATTTGTGTAATAGCGTCAAGTTTTTCGGTTAAAGTAAACCGGTAGCCGCATCGCAAATGTATGGGCGTAGGTACATATCACTTACTGTCATACATCCGAGACTAGATGTAGTTTACGGAATCTGTCGAGATTTGCCGAGTGCCATATTACGGAGGGTTTGGTCAGGTCTATTGAAGAAAGAGTAGCGCCCCTTGCCGAAAATAAAATAAATCAATTGAAACATTATTATAAACAAACACGAATTAGGATTAATAAAAATCAAAGATCTTGAAGGGAGAAATGGCAATTCTTAAATCAATTGCATGGGCGTCGACATCTGATTTTACGGTTATTTATCTCCCTTGTTACGTTCTCCGGATACACGATGACGTAATGTACTGGATAATCTAGCCAATGACCCAGTTTTTCCCAAATGTCGTAGAATATTTGTCTAAATTATAGAGGCTATTCCAGGAAAGAATTTTGATCGTGTTAAATATTTAATTCATTAGAAGCACATACGAGTTATAATGGCTGTTTCGCAGAATGAGAAGGTCAATTGATTGGGGGCGCCGGAAATTGTGCCATTAGTTTTTAATTCAGCTGCGTCTAGACTACATGTATTTAAAAAGATGACCAGTTGATGTTTTCCTTAATTAATATTTTAAATCAATTTTGACATTTGTTTTCAGTTGTGAAAGTCTCGTTCCCCGGTGCTTTGTGTGACATTGCATTGGGAGTAACTAATTTTGGATTAGAAATAGAAACCATCCCGATGTATGCCTTTGAAGCTTTCGCCACATTTGTTGGTGTTCAACGGGATTTAACTTTCACTCCTTTACGAGCTCTACCGTGTTCCCGTGTTTATCTGTTTGAAACAGTTGTTGAGTCACCTGGTAAGTAAGATACTTCGTACCATCCAATCATGTATGAAAGAATCAAAAAAAAAAACTAAATCACTTTTATGTTTAATCAGGTGATACGTAAGCTGTCTTTACGCAACGGTCTCCAGGTGTGGACTGAGTTCGGTCTGTGACAGCCTGGCTAAAAAATAGGGAGGCACTTTGCTTCAAATCTATTTAGTGTGCACAACTTGGTGTCAGTGGTATACATGTACATTGAACTTTGATTTCGTTTATCCCGTTCACATCCAATATGACTTTTTTTCTCGCATCTTATCCACAAACCAGACGCCTATCCCATTAATATACAAGACGCCTTTTCTTCTTCCTCCTTACATCTCATCTACATACAAGGCACCTTTCCTTCTTTCACCCCATCCACATACAAGACGATTTTCTTTGAAAATCTCGAGGAGCTTTCTCGATCAACACAGAGAACGGAAAAGAGACCCCGTGGCTTGTCAACCATCGCATTACCCAGGTAGGTCCACCTGCCCGTCAACAATTAGCCGGTGAAGAGATTTCTTTTATAAATTTCGCGTGAAGCATTGGGGCAATGCGGGGAAGAACCCTTTCGAGCGACACGCCATCTTTCCAGAGACCATTGTCTATAATGGCTCTGTTTCATATCCGGTGTGAAACATTGGGGTACTGGTAAGACGAACCCTCTAAATATGCCTTTTATTTCCTCTCCTAAGACCCTTACACCAACCTCAACGACCCTTTCTGTCCGAAAACCTTGCGAATGTGACAAATTCTTTAGTTTTTAACAGATTTATTTAACCCCGTGTACACGATAGACATCTGGAAGACGCGAAGAATCCTTAACAAATTTGCTCAAATTTTTCGTTAGAATAAGCTGCTGTGTGGGCTTATTTCCATGCTTTACGCGGCTACCGTTGGCCTATTTGTGCCCAATATCCGTAACCGATGTTTGAAGTATATTTCTCTATTTATTTTCAGGTGAATTGAGTGCGTATACAGAAGTAATGAGAAACTATACCACAGAAGTTTTAAGACTGAGATCCGCTGGTATTATCATGGACGCCTATAAACATTTGTCTCTTATCCCTAATAGGGTTAGTATTTCACGCCTATGTCTTCATTTATTCGAGATCATGTACAAAAATAAAATCGTAAAACATCTTATGATTCATAGGTACATAAGTATATATTCAGAACTGAAACCACGCGATTTTTCTACTTTCAGTTTGCCGTCTTCAGTTGTGGAACGCCATCTTTCTTTGATCAAATGATGATGAGTTTAAATAGTTTAAATGCTGATTATGGTATATATGCTGTTGAGAGAGCCGTTTCCTTGGTTTCATGGAATCCGTATAAGGGAAAAGATGCTTTATGTCATGTCAACAACTTCCACCAAGGTGTTTTCGGATTCGGCAAAAAAAAGTAATAAAGAGACAAACTGATTCATCATGACATAGTGCCGAGTATACAGAAAATACATTAAACTAAATTCTATAAATTCTGTCATCAGCAATTTGACTTTAGCTTAAGTAGTTCGTATTTAATAAGACTTTATAGTGCATGGTCGTCCCTTTTATAGGGGTTTGTACCCTACTAAATTAAAAATTCGTATTCTGAATGCTAAATTACCAGAGGTTACATAATTAGAGTATTTATTGGCTGTTATTTTTGTTATTAAACTTTTAGTTAGTATGAAATTTAATTCATGTTTAAAAAAACATATTTAACATAACCGGGGGAATAAATATTAACAGGAGGTAAAACTGTTAAATGTGTTATTACGTATGTTTGTGTCAAAAGCCCCAATCATCATTCATTCATTCAGCATGTAATTAAATTTTTATTTATTATTTTATGTTTTCGATATCTAAACATAAGCTACAATCTGATTAAAATACAGATCTATGTTTCGTTTCGTGTTTTTATACTTTATATGGCCTACATTACATGAAGATCTGACAAGTTATAACATAGGTCAGGGTTCAAAAGACCGAATTTTGACCTTATGATGTCCGACTTTTGATTAACCAATCAGCATTGATGTTACCAATGGATTACTCACAGTTCCGTGCAAAACACTCCTAAAGCTCGCCATAACAGACCGCTTCATTGGCTTATCCCTGACACCATTCAGAACATGTCAATAATAACAAATCTTCCGGATCCTAGTGTAGAACAGGCAAAGAAAATGCAAGTTTGAACTATAAAAACGAAACGAAATACGATCTGTGTTTTAATCAGATTGCTCAAGCTAGGGATCATTTACACATAGTTTTTGTATTCATTCATTGTTTTGTAACCAAAACCACAGATCCATAGTACCACCCTGCTTAAATCACACTAGACACCACTCAACAACCTGTTTTAATCGCATATAGTAATAGAACTGGAAGTATACAAGTCGCCATTCTGTGGGAAATAATTACTGTTTATTAGTAAACTACGCTTTAACTAGACTTTTTATATAGTCTTTAACTGGCATTAGTCAAAATCGGAATTATATTATTCCATAGAATTAACCAGTCAACAAGTGCAGACTAAATTACTTATCCTTAAATGTTGCCCACAGATTCTTGAGAGCTCTTCCTATATCTTTCAACATGACCCATAAACATTTGTTCATGGTATTTGGACCGCCATATTTATTTACCCGTGAATATCATACTCCTCGCAGTGTTTCCTTTAATTAGAGCTAATCCCACTTAACACTGCTGTAATGGAATCAAGTTTCTGTTCCAAATTATGACTGGTCATAAGTCCGATTAACAACCAATAGCTAACCGTGTAATAATACCAGTACGCTTTGAACAGAGCTCCAAAATGTACCAAATATGTTTACATAGCGTTACATCATGACCCAATTATGCCCAATTAACCAGTGCATAGCAGAATATTGCAGAAAAACTAATTGCGTGACAAACGACGCTATCAACATGGATACAATGTAAATAATACTGTTTGAACAGGAACACTACTTTCACGGTTTTTAATACATGTACCTTAAATCACTGTGCAAAGTTTTGGGGATGACTCTAGAGTAAACGAAGGGCTGTCATGTTTCTGTACTTGGGATACATTTGATTGAACGGGAAAAATAGATACACTCTCTCAAAATTTCAAGTATCGAAAGCAAAACCAGCAACCGGCAGAGACTGAGAGAGGGATTTCTCGGGACATTGCTTCAGGAATATGGCGAATACAGAACATTCCTTTTTCTGACGGAGCCACGGCAGCTCAGTGAGCAAGGCGTTGGTTTTCTAACCTGGATGTCCAGTGCTAGATTTCTGCTTTGGTAGGGGACTTGGCAAGGGACAATGTATAGTCGTTCGGATCTTATGATCTCGAGTTACACAAATATGCCAAGAGATGCGCTAATTCATTAAGTAGGATTTCGGCGATAGGGAGTTTTGTCAGGAAAACCACCATGGCTGAAACCAATCACCAGCCTCCCTCGCTATGTATAGGACCACGATCATCCCGATTTTAACAGAGTACGGAATTTAAGTGTCAAAATATAGAAGAAAGGTGTATTTACCTTTCTCCAAATCAAAATATTGAATCGTTTGGATATGAACAGCACGTTACCCTTACAAGATTTCGGGTCCATTTTTTCGTTGAGTGACATGATAATCTATTGCTGTTCTAGAGGTCTATGCAGTGTTTGACCAAAGCGCTGATAGTGATAGGTAAATTTCGCCTACACGTTATTTTTTATAAAATAAAAGTCTGGTTTTATCAAGACACTTTATATAAATACAACGGTCTCCATTTCCAGATAAAGACTGACGGGTTTAAGTTGTCTGAAAACGTATCACTTATATTGAGTTAGTTGATCGGTCCTAAGGTAGAGAGAGAGAGGGAGAAATGAGGTTTAACGTCCGCTCAACACAAACTAGGTCATTTCGGGACTAACATATGGTTTAATTTTATTTCAATAATTCGCTTGCGCGTAGGGGTCTTTAGCAGTGGGAGGAAACCGGAGTGCCCGGAGGAAACCCACGAGGTTGAGAGAGACAGAGAGAGCGAAATGGGTTTAACGTCCACTCGGCACAAACTAGGTCATTTTGAGACTTACATATGGTTTGATTTTATTTCAATAATTCGCTTGCGCGTAGGGTCTTTAGCAGTGGGAGTAAAACCGGATTGCCCGGAGGAAACCCACGAGGTTGAGAAGGCGCCCCAATCTCCATGCCACATACGCTCACACCATGGCTCGAAACCACAGCCGCAAGCCAGAGGTGACCGGCCAGCTAGAGGTCGAAGCGCGGGACTCTAGACCACTAGGCTATCCCAACCCCCCGAACTTTAATAAATCCGATAATTTCTCATACTGGTGCTGAAATAGCCCATGATTGAAATTAGTCAATGTATTGGTGTAATAAAATATTCCATTTTTCACAACCCTCACTCCAGTCGAATCGCAGTCCCAAAGCATCAATAAATCATTCGCTAATCTCGCTTAAAGTACACAAAAACTTCACATCTACGCCAATTTCAACAAATGTGAACTTTATATCCCCGTAAGTTATTTTTGATGTCACTGTTAGGTGAAAAATCTAGTTATGCTGATTGAATCTTACAACGGTAAGAATTTTATCTTACATTCGGTGTTAAAATAATAGTACCAATTGAGGGTGAAAATTGACTAATATCGCTTACATAAGACAAAAAAAATACACAGTATAGTTCTCCCGAGTAATAGATAATTGATAGCCTGCAAGCATCGAATGTACTTCCCTTATCTCTAAGATAGGTGCCTAAGCACTGCCAGGCAGACATTCCAACAGTATTTTTCAAAATTGTCTTGGGGGTCCCCAAAACCCCCACAAGGATTCGCTACTTTGGCGTACTTCGTTGAGGTTCGCAAGTAAGTTCGTTTGTCATTTTGGTCTCTGGTCGAATAAACTAATATGATCAGACGGTATGTGGCCATATTTATTTATCTCCAAGATCGGTGTCTGACTGAATGTTCGCAAGTCGGCACATTTGACACACATATTACCTCTACGATCATTGCCTGAAATACTGCCAGGCTGCATTTCCGGCAGCCTGTTTTTCAAAATATTCTGTGGGTGCCCCACCTCCAACCCTTAGTTGAAGCTCGTACCTTTGCCCCCTTAACATTGGACTTTGTCCCAGCTTTGCCACTCCAACCACCGACGGCTGGTGCCGTCGCCACTGCTCTTAACACAAAATTAAGCAGTTTTATTTTACTAATATAGGACCTGTTGTCCCATTTTCGAAATATTAATCTTTTATCCTTTCGAAAGGGTATCGTTGACATTTCTATTACTCACGTATCCAAAATTGTGTTCAAAACAACAGGGCAACTAAATTTTCTGCACGACTGGACATACAGTGTGCTAAGGGGCACCGCGGACTAGTCACGATTCGAATTCCAACTGATAAGGGATCTTTTATGTGCACGCAAATGTTTAGACAGGATCTCGGTTTATCGCCCCGTTCGATCGGTTATAAGTTGTTCCAGAAAGTCATCTATCAAATATATCACATTTCCTACTCAAGAGCTGTTTTTGTATTATGCTATCAATCACAAATTAAATTGCAAACGTAGAACACATATGATTACAACAAAATTAAAAAGTTTGGATCTTGTTTCCAATCTTCATTTTATATCCACCCACTTACATAGGCGTACGAGGACATTTTTGACGAGGGGGGTGGGGGGTGGTAGCTGGTACCCAAAAAATGTAGTTAGGTTCTTAGTATGTTACATAATAATAATACTAAGTCAAGAACACAATATTTTTTCATACTTTCACAAAGTACAATTGTACGGAGCCCGGTAAGGGACGCAAAAAATAAAAATATAATGATAATAACTGGCGCGCGCCGGATAATAACAGGCGCGCGCCGAATAAATAACTGGCGCGCGCCAGATAATTATCCGGCGCGCGCCAGTTATTCATCCGGCGCGCGCCAGTTATTTATGCTTCGCGCGCCAGTTATTATCGTCTTGTACGTTACGTCTTGTACGTTACAAATGTAGAGTCGCCTGTCCAACTTCGCGGAGTTTCTACAATTCTTACGATTTTCTCTAACTCCTAATGACCCTTATTTTGTTCCGAAATGTCCTAATTTGTTTCGAGTAGACGTTCCTCCCACTCCTTCTCTCCAATCTGAGCTAACAGACAAAGTCTTTTCTTGAGTTTTCCATTTCAAGAAGGGGTGTTCTTTATTAGTGAGAGGAAACCGATTGAACCGGAAAGCCTACAGCACAAGTCCCCCCAAATGCCCGATTTCCCATTCCGTCTGATAATAATCGCTTAACGTCCGCATCCGATGGGTTCTGTTAGCTCAAATGGGAGAAAGGGGCTTGGGGTAACGTCTACCCGACACAAATTAACACATTTTAGGGCTAACATATGGACCATTAGCAGTCGCAGTAAAGCGGAAGACTTGGAGAAACTCCGCTACGTTGGACAGGCGACCGTACATTCGTAACGTACAAAAAGATAACACGTCACTCGATCCAATGTCCGACCTTATGATTGAACGCGCACGCGTCAAACCACTCGGTTACCCTTCTTAAAGAATAGATACAGTAAGAGTTATTCGTTTTCGCTGTAATAAGTTCGAGATACTCAATGGAAAATGTCAGTCAATAATCATTGTTTAAAGTTTTGATAAAAGTACCGGGGTTTCTTTGGTCTTTGCAACCACTGTTACGATATTAAATAAAATCGTGCTCAGAATGTCCGACGTAGGTGTCCCGTGTCTGTTGGGTAGGACGGGGGGGGGGGGGGTCTTTCAAGACACAGTATCTGGTCGTTTGGATAGGATAAAAACACTTAACAAGACCCTTTGCAGATGGAATTCGGAATATGTGTAGGACGCAGTGGCGATGCCCATGCAATAGGTATTATCCGGCGCGCACCCGTTATTATCCGGCGCGCGCCAGTTATTATCCGGCGCGCGCCAGTTAATCATCCGGCGCGCGCCAGTTATTTATCCGGCGCGCGCCTGTTATTATCCGGCGCGCGCCAGATATTATCATTATATTTTTATTTTTTGCGTCCCTTACCGGGCTCCGTACAATTGCGTGCCCAAATTTTCCCACAACATTTGGTGCCCAAAATGGGGGGGGGGGGCTTCCTCGTACACCTATGCCCACTTATGACAGACGCAAATATTGTATATCGTTAAAGCCCCAATACCACTCTTGTTGAAACTGAATAATATGTCCCAATCTTCATTCTGGTCAACAAATTGCATTATTTTACAATATTCCAATTAATTGATGATATAAATTTCATCTTAGCACACCTAATTTAAAAAATTGGAAAAATTCAACTAATTGATTTGAAAAGTATAACGTAAAACTTTTCAAATGTGATTTGGATTCTAAAATATTTTCGAACCTCCTGGACAAGTAAAATAGATTGTAATAGATAATTTACACAACAGGTAGGACGCTTAAACATCTAGTACTTAGAATAAGGCTATTATTTATTTTCTCAAACTGCCAAGCCACCAAGAGTGTTATTGTCCCTTTAAAGAATAAAACAAAATGATACAATGTCATCATGAGATGAAATATTATTGAAACCAAAATCTATATAGTAGTATCCTGCAGTTTATTGTCAATACAAATTTTAGATATACACTAGAATATGTTATAGAGCAGAAACAATTAGATCAACTAATTACTGAAATTATTAATTAGCAATAGATGTATACACCTACATAATATAGCTGATAATGAGGGTGATAACAATGAATGGATATCCATATCCATGTCTGTTATAAACATAACTTATTTAAAATATATTATGTGTGTTATAAACATAACTTATTTAAAGTAGCTAGCGGTTTTATATTATCAGGCTACAATTAAAATGTTGACCGATTACTGGAACGTGACATCGATCTCTAAAGTTAGCACTTACATCACCAAACTTTTCGTTTTCCGTTTTTATTATCATGAATATTTTGTATTTGAAATACCGACGTGCATGGCCAACAACAAGTTTATGACCGTAATATCAATGAACAGAGTATTTAAATGTGTTAATAGAACACTAAAATTCGGTGAATGCATATCACAAAAACCACGTACTATTCCTAATATTACAAACTTTATGAACCTATTATTGATGTAAGCATCCAGTTATGAGAAGTAATAAGACCACATATTGACGCAAATAAAGATGCGATAGCTACGTTTTTACTTATTATATCATAATTATCGACAGATCAGGTGGCGTATCTTAATATTATACATCATTGCCATTCATTTTCGAGAAATGTCATTTTTTTTCAGCAATTTTACTGTCATTTGGTGTTGTCTGAAAAATCGAAAATGTCAAAATGAAAATCCATGGCGGCTACTAATTGTAAATGTTACCAAAAGCTTGTTTATCACTTATTTTTGAAAGGATAAAAAGAAGGCCTATTTAATTTGAGTGTAAAAAAATAAGTTTTAATATTAACAAGTAACAAATTGACATTCACTACGCCATTGCCAGGGTAAGCCATTTTGTTCATAGCGACCCTTTCTGGCCATCTTTTCTCTGTTATTTCAATTTTCTTACTGACTATTTATAAATATGGTACTAGTAAACTGTATATAGCCATTATAGTCGACCAATTTCTATTACAGAAGTCAGCAGCTATTATTCTGGAAGGGATGCGTTATTGTCCATACGAACAATTAAATAGCTCAGAATTGTAAAGTTAAAAACATTGGAATATTATTGTCCATAACGAACCAACAAATAAATAACTCAAAGATGTTAATCTTTAAACACTCGAACATTATTGTTCATAATGTACAACAAATCAATAACTCAAAAATGTAAATCTTTAAATACTGGAATATCTTTGCCATGTCTTCTCCATACCCGCCGGTTTTAAGCAACCTTGATATCCAACAAAAATCCAATGATAAACATTAAGACATGAAACAGTTGAGTAAACAATAATCTATGTGGTTTTATGAATACATATAGCACATAGGTATGATGTCACTAATCCGTTGCAATAATACGGTACTGGGTATTTTATTAACACCGTTTCGGTAGATGGTTTGAGTTCTATTCCAATCAACATTAGGATATTTACGTCGATTTATTTGGTATCAAGTAATACTGGATCTTGGAAAACCACCTAGAAGCCTGAAAATATAGAATGACGCATAAAGTTAATTTCAAACCATAAGATTCACACTTATAGCTTCTTGTAAAATGGCGAACGTTATTACTTTCGTAATTCTATAGCAGTCCCAAACACGACACCTTTTGGTCGGATGAAAGTTTTGGGGTTCATTCAATCCCAACCCACCCTTCCCATCCGTAGCATAGGCGTACGGGCAATCTGATCTTTCGGACAGACGGGTAAAGAGAAAATGTATTCCATCTAGTTGACAAAATAAAGTGCCCGAAATCTAATAAAACACTAATTTTACTTTTCTTTTAATTGAATACCACGAATTTGTACTGAATTGCCCATATAGATTGGAACATTTTGCCTGGGGCGACATTTTTCAGGCATCGATTATTATTTGTGACTGACTGAATGGTTGGAATTCAGGTCGGCATAGAGTGGGCTTTCGGTACAAAACCATTGGACCTCTCTTTCGAGTTCCTTAACTCACGGGCTAAAATAGCAGAAAAACGCATTTGCGGTACTTAAATTTTCAAAATTTTCTCCGGGAGAGCGAAGTTCCCATACCCCGCAGCGATTGATTGGTTGTTTGGGATTCGGCCATTCGCCTAAGGTAGCCTATATTGGACCACATTCAGGTTGCTGTATTCACGGGCTGGAATAGCAGGAAAACGCGTTTGCGGCCTTCCAATTTTCCAAAATTGTATTGGATGTTCCTACAAGGTAAGCCCCGCTCCTACGCCCCCACCCCAACTGCCATCGTGCCCGTACGCCTATGCCGTTTAGCATAAAGTATGGCATTAATGTAACATAAACATAAATGTGGAGCCGATGAATGGCATCAGGCATTGTCAATTGTCAAATTCCCTCAACAGGAATAAGGCAAACGCAAATAATCCTGATTCCTGGATACGCCCCTACCCATAAGCAACAAGGCTATCTTGTGTTGAAATGAAAGCTGTTATTTCCGGTCGAAAGTTTCATAAATTGTATTTGTTTTTCACTTACGCCAATTAATTAAGAACAGTCAATGAAGAAGTATATTCTATACTGTATTATCAAGACAAACTGAGAGAGAGAGAGAGAAATGGGGTTTAACGTCCACTCAACACAAACTAGTTCATTTCGGGACTAACATATGGTTTAATTTTATTTCAATAATTCGCTTGCGCGTAGGGGTCTTTAGCAGTGGGAGGAAACCGGAGTGCCCGGAGGAAACCCACGAGGTTGAGAAGGCGCCCCTATCTCCATGCCACATACGCTCACACCAGGGCTCGAAACCACAGCCGCAAGCCAGAGGTGACCGGCCAGCTAGAGGTCGAAGCGCGGCACTCTAGACCACTAGGCCATCCCAACCCCCCAAGACAAACTGAAACGGGATGATAATTTGATGATGGGAAGAGTGTGTGGGGTAGATTTGTTCTAACTTAATAAACTGTCTTTCTCTATCATTTCCTTTGTCTATCATAAACTTTTAAAGGGAAATAATTAGCAGTCTTATTCCAATGTATCATAGAAGATTACTTACACTAACCAAAAATAGAACATTATTTAATTAAATGTGTCACTTTACCTTCAAGGTTTATTATACCCAATATGTCAGTTTAGAATAAGAATAACGTTTTTTGGGAATAAAAAGGTTCAGTATAAATGTCGAAAGAACGTAATGTCATTAAGCCTGTAGCTGAGACGATCAAAAATATCTGGTTTAAAGTTTCACTTCAGTTATCTGTGTCATTTTTTTAAACAACGTGGTTGAAATATGTCAAATACTTGCCGGATTTCTCTTTCAAATGAACAAAACGGGAAACAGATTCCGTATCATTTTTTGAACAACGTGTTTGAAATGTAAGTCATAAACTTCGAAGATTACTCTTTAAAATGAATAAAATGTGAAACTGGTGACATGTCAGAATGCCCACACATCAACCCAAAATAAAAGAGGTTTCAGACTTAAAAACCAATCTGATTAAAATATAGATGTATATTTCTTTTCGTCTTTTTCCTTTCGACGGTCTACACTACATGAAGATTTGACCGGTTGTAGCGATAGGTCGCGTCAGAGGTCATACGAGCGGCTTCAGACCGTATGGCCACTCAGCATTGATGTTTCTAGAGGATTACCCACAGCTCCGTGTAAAATGTGACTAAAGCTCGCCGTAACAAACCGTTTCATTGGCTAATCCCTCAAATCATTCAGAACCCGTCAATGATAACAACTCTTCCAGATCCTGGTGTAGTATAGTCTCGGTCACCCAGACCCCCCTAGTCTTCAACGCACGGAGGGTCTGGGTCGGTTCTCAATTATTGACGAAAATTACTGGATAATCTACCACATAAAAAACCAAACTCCCGGTTACGCATGGGCAATGGAACCCTTTGTCTAAAGTCTCGGTAAGTGATAGATATTATGAAGCCGGGCCGATTTTGATAGATTCTATAAGGCGAGGATAAAATATATCCCACAATTCACTCGGCACATCTATTATTAGAAACAAAATATAAACGATACAACAGCATGAATCGTGATTAAGGAGATTGTGAGAAGCCTTACGTTTGATTCATGACGAGAGAAAATTACCATTTCAATTAAAAACTTTAAAACAAAATTTTAGAGAGTGTCATTGTTGACAAGCGAGATGTTTTGATAGATTCAGCACGTGGTAACTTAAAAGACTGGATAATCCAGACAGTGACCGACTTTCTGTCAAATTTTGAGGACCCATCCAGACTAATATTCGTAGAATATTTGTTTGGATGATAAGAGACTAGGTGTAGTAAAGACAAGTAAAACGATATTTTGAACTATAATAACGAAACGAAAACAGATTTGCTTTTTGACGTCTGCCGACAAACATACATACACCTTTATAGCATAGCAGCAAGAATATTTAAAGGCTACTTTGTGGACACCTGTGCTTTCCCAACGATATTCGTGTAAAGTTTGGGTGCCATTTCGAAATTTACGCTGCAGGCGTGGCAATTGAAGTAAACATGCATAGAAATGACCATTTGTGAACCAACACAGCTCACAGTAAAGGTATCGTAAACGATCAAAACGACCAGGCAAGCGTTTAGATACTAGGCAAACAGGCTCTATTGATATCATTTCAGTTTCGTTTCTTTAACGTATGTGAGGTGGGGGGGGGGTGCGTTAAGTGGAAAAGTGGTTGTATCATAAGGTCTGCCATTGAGTCAACTGGCGTGGATTTCATTCCCCTGTTGTACGTGGCAAGGAGTGGGGTTGCCTATCAAACCTCGTGGGTTTTCTCCGGATTCTCCGGTTTCCTCCTACTGCTAAAACCCCCTACGTGTAAGTGAATTATTGAAATAAAATTGAGCCATATGTTATCCCCGAAATGACCTAGTTTGTGTCGCGTGGACAAAAAATCGCTCCGTTTGGCCTCAAATGTTATATAAATCATTACAACCCTCTAGATCATTTGATGGTTTTGATTTTCAACACGATTGCCAGTTAATAATTTAATTAAAAGATGGATAATCGAGCCTTTTAATTATCTTAACAACGGTAAAGTAATTTGACTGAAAATTTCAATATAATCCTTTTCCAATAACTATTCCGTCTAAATATTTTATGATGCATCTTTAAGTATACAATAAGACAAGAAATATTAGAAAGATGTATTTACCCAATCATGAATAAGGCACACTGCAGGGTTCTCATCTTCACCATTAGGACAATCACGATAACTATTACATATCATATCATCATGAAGACATACTGAATCATCTGATGGACATCGTAGTCTTTTCAAACCTTTCTCAACTCCTCTACATGCTGAAAAACAAATCAAATATTATCTTGTGATTACCTTCAGAGAGGCGTTATAAAGCTGTAATGGGTTACGTACCTGGCGATTAGATTTCAGTTTGTATTCAGAATCAAGGGCTTTGATCAAATCCAATTTTAGTAAATACTTCAATGTGATTGGCTAACCACTAAAATCAATCTAATATTATCCAATCAAATTACTAAAATTTGGAACAGCCCCCACGTCTGCTTTCAGTACTCGGTGCCAATTCGGCCCTGGTTGATAATATGTCCTTATTAGTGTATTACAGGTATATCACCATTTGTACCAAGAACTGTGGAATACTCATCTTTTCTGATTGTCCATATTAACTGATAATATCATCATCTGTGGGATTATGTGTCAAGGACAGTGTGACACAATAAACTTGTTTACTGTTAATTGGGACAGGAAGCAAGCAGCTAATGGCAAGCCCCAAATGTGCGAGCATACGGACCCCTGATAAATTGTGGATATAGTTAATTCCCCGCCTATTATGCCCCCTATGATTCACACGATAGATTTCAAAAATCTATTAAAACTATAGCATCAAGCTTCTGGAACGTTGTATTTCGCTAGGGTTTGTCCTCTCACCATAAGTAATAACCCAAATTATCCACAACATTCGTTAAAGATAGGCTGGCACTGCCAGGCAGGATACGCCCACATTTTCGAGAGATAGATAGAGAACAAGCAATACCGAAAGTGATTTTTCCTACATCATTAAGTCCTGTATTTCATACTGTATTGGGAGCAGCCATTTAGTTGGTCAGTTCCAGTCTGATATTCATGAAATTCGAAGCCGACAATGATTATGGTGTGACGGTACACAACCTAGAAATGTGACTTTTCATCAAAATCGGATAAGAATTGTGACATGTAGAGAGTCCACAACCATGATATACCATATTTTTTACACTATTCGCGTACGAACGGCGACCATTTCGTCTGGCAATTTTGGTACGATTTTCACGAAAATTAGAACCCAACCTTCCTCATCAAAATCAAAATTGTGACCTATACAGGGTCCACAACTATGATATACCATTTTTTTAACAGTATTCGCGTACAAACGGCGGCCATTTTGTCTGTCAATTTTGGTCCGATTTTCCCGAAATTCAAACTCAACCTTCCTTACGGTGTAACGGTGATATAATCAAACGTTTTGTTTAAATCGGATAATAATTGTGACCTCCAGAGGGACCACAAGCTAAAGAAAGGGGTATTTTGCGTATAACCAGGGGCCATAATTCAGGAAGTTACGATCCGATATGCGCAAATATCGAAAAGAACAAAGATCTTTGGGTTATAACCATGAATTTCAAGTTTCATCAAAATCGAATTAAAATTGTGACCTTTACAGGGTCCACAACCTTGATATACCATTATTTAACAGTATTCGCGTACAAACGGCGGCCATTTTGTATGGCAATTTTGGTCCGATTTTCCCGAAATTCGAACTCCACCTTCCTTATGGTGTAACGGTAATATGATCAAACGTTTTTTTAAATCGGATAATAATTGTGACCTCCAGAGGGACCACAAGCTAAAAAAAAAGGCGATTTTGCGTATAAACAGGGGCCATAATTCAGGAAGTTACGATCCGATATGCGCAAATATCGAAAGGAACCAAGATCTTTGGGTTATATAACCATGAATTTCAAGTTTCATCAAAATCGAATTAAAATGTGACCTCCACAGGGTCCACAACCTTGATATACCATTTTTTAACAGTATTCGCGTACAAACGGCGGCCATTTTGTATGGCAATTTTGGTCCGATTTTCTCGAAATTCAAACTCAACCTCCCTTAGGGTGTACCGGTGATATAATCAAACGGTTTTTTTAAATCGGATAATAATTGTGACCTCCAGAGGGACCACAAGTTAAAAAGGGTGATTTTTCGGACAATCAGGGGCCATAATTCAGGAAATTACATTCCCATAGCCGCAAATATCGACAGGAACCAAGATCTTCGGGTTACAAACATGCATGTCAAGTTTCATCAAAATCGGTTCAAAATTGTGATCTCTATTGGGTCCACAAGCTAAAAACGTGATTTTTCGTACAATCAGGGGCCATAATCCATGAAGTTTTGATCCGATACATGCCAATATCGAAAGCAGCCGAGATCTTTTGGGGATAAACCTATATTTCAAGTTTCGTCAAAATCGGATAAGAATTGTGACCTGTAGAGAGTCCACAAACAAATGACGGACGGACGGACGTCCGGACGGACATGGGCAGGGCTCACACTGTCGGTCGCCAAAGTCGCATTTTGCGATAAAAAAATGAAAGTGGCGATTAAAATTTGATTTTTGCGATAATTTTTGCGATAATGTTTTACGGTACTGGCGATTCTTTTTGAGAACTGGCGGAAAAAAATCTTAAAATTCTAATCGTATTCATAATGTTTTAACCATTATTGAGTGTCAATCACGTGGCTAAACACAATAATAAATTAATCAACTGGCTGATAATCCGGATAGCGTCGCCGAGTAATACTAATCAATTGTCTCGGATTAGTTGATTGATAATTGCCAATGATGTATATTAAACCTATCTTCCGTCACTGTTTAATCTTAATGATTAAATTAAGCGGTGCTTATTTGATGTTTCGTTTCGTCTTAAAACGACGAAAGGTAATACATGTAACCAAAATGGCCGACAATTCTATCGAAAAGAAGAAAATATAGTTCAATTCCGTTTACTGTGGCATCATATACGGCATGTAAAACATACAAGTATGCCTATTGGATGTCATTATTTCAAATTATCGCATCATCATGGTCGAAAACGCATGAACTAGGCTACTTGAATATCGGCGATTCTTGAGCGAGAAAGCGGTTCGCCATTTGTATCATATTACCGTCGCTAAAATGGTCTAAAGGCGAACGACGGGTATAATTGTAAGCATTTCTTACAAATATAATTTAGTACATATCATTCTATCAGAGATTCAGATACCGTTACGGTACCTGAAAATAACAATAGTTCTATTGTACACGCAATCCTTGGACGAGATTAGACGTGTAAATATTGAATATATAGTGCAATACGGCGATGTTCAAAGAGACTAAAGTTACCAAAAGTAAAATCCGATCTTAGTAAACCAAAACTGTGCTAAATGTATTATGCAAAGACTGATTTGTTAAAAGTTGTTGTATATTGTATATATTGGTAATTGTTTTATAATAAGCCTAACTGAGACATAAAATTGTTAGATATTGTATAATTTTTTATCACATATTTTTGGCGGATAAAATATTCAAGTTGGCGGAAAAAATATATGAACATTTCTTTACATAAAAATTATCATCCATTTTGGCGGAAAAAAATTGAAAGCCAGTGTGAGCCCTGGACATGGGCGACGACATAATACGTCCACATGAAAATATGGGCGTATAAAAACCCTAAGTGTTATCGCGTTAACACGATTTTCAGAAAGAGGCTGTAGGCCGCCGAACTCCATAAACTTAAAGCCACGGCTCGCTGAATATTTATATTGTTCGTCCTCTCGTATACCTAATGCTTTACAGAAATTTGGAAACATCCGTTAAAAACCGTTGCCTCTGTCGTAACGTTTAGTGCTGAATATAGATAGGATTCGTCCTCTCTTGACCTTAACGCTTTACACCAAATTGTTGACAGACAGGTGACAAGAATGCACCACGACACAATACACCTACACTGAAATGTGGGCGTATAAAAAGAATATATGCAAAGCTAGTACTGGCGGTATATATCCTTTTGCTATGAATACCAATTATATAATCTATATGATATTTACGGGGACAAGAACTCAAATTAAATTTCTGTCTGCAAGTCAACAATTTAAAAATGTCTTTGACAAGATCTTTATTTTGATACACAATTTGACATTTTCTGTTTATTAAACATTAAATATCATATCCCATGGGCTATGAATATTTGTTTATATATGAAGGTTATACGACTAGAAAAGACAATGGAGGATAGACAATGTAATTGAGAATTTCAGGCTTGAGTAAGCCCGACAGTTCGACGGTTTTCGAAAACAAAATGAGGTGTGGTTTAACGTCCAACTGTTATGCTCTGCCAGGGCTACTGTGGCGCGACGGCGTACTCTTATATCTAATTCCAAATGCAAAGGGATGTTTAACGTGCACGTCACGTACTATCCATATACGCTGTCCCTTGTCAGACTGTTCCGACGAAGCTGCTTGACCAACATAGGGATGATAGATGAGGGCTCAAGTGTCGTAGTTTCGATGTTAGACTTGAACGAGATAATGGTTTTTTTTCGGCATCGTCTAACCCCAAAACGGCCTATCTGAATAAAATACAGATCTATGTTTCGTTTCGTTTTTTTAAACTTTGGATGACCTCTACTACATGCAGATCTGACCAGTTGTAGTGAAAGGTCGCATCAGGGGTCATACGAGCAGCTTTTGACCTTATGACGCCAGACATTAAAATTTGATTAACCAATCACCGTCGATATTTTGAGTGGTTTACCAACAGTTCCGTGCATCTCACGCCATTTGATTGGCTTATCCTTCACATCATCCAGAACGCGGGCTATATAACAACTCTTATATAAAAAAAACGAAACGAAATAGGATCTGTGCTATAATCAGATTGATGTTAAGTCACATCCTCTCACACACTTACCTCGTTTATGTTTTAATGGTCTGTGTTCATGCTTTCTTCTTAATCTTTCAGCCAAATATTCTTGTAATCTGTCCTCTTCAGCTATAGGATCAAAGGCTAAAATTAAACCAGCTACTTTTAATATTAAAACATTCTATGTATTTAGTCATTGGAATTAAATTTTTGATCGAAAACACAGATATTAAAATTGTAACTAGACAATGCTCAATTATAGAATACCCTTTGAATTGAGAGTGGGTGGATGGCCTGTAAGTTAGATTATGATCATAAGTTCTGTAATTTGTACATGACAAGACGTAGGATCCGATGCCTTAAGTCTAGCTTACAAGGGTCGTACGTGTTTTGATACATATGTGCCGTAGTGATTGGTAGCTCGCAGACCAACCTCAAGGGACTTAGTCTCGGTCACCGAGAACCCCCTAGTCGTCAACGTACGGAGGGTTTGGATAATCTACCACATAAATAACCAAACTACCGGTTACGCATGGGCGATGGACCCTTTTGGCTAAAGTCTCGGTAAGTGCTAGATATTATGAAGCCGGGCCGATTTTGCTAGATTCTATAAAGCGAGTATGGAATATATCCCACAATTCACTTGGCACATCTATTATTAGAAACAAAATAGAGACGGGGAATAGGCATGAATCGCGATGAAGAATTAAGAAGATTGTGAGGAGCCATACGTCTGATTCATGACGAGAGAAAATTACCATTTCAATTAAAACCTTTACAAACAAAATTTTAGAGAGTGCCGTTGTTGACAAGCGAGATGTTTTGATAGATTCAGTACGTGGTAACTTAAAAGACTGGATAATCCAGACAATGACCTACTTTCCGTTAAATTTCGAGGACCCATCCAGTCTAATATTCGTAGAATATTTGTTTGGATGACAGAGACTACAAGGGACTGAGTGAAAATTTTGTATGAGCAGGACCAAAACTCTCCATGGCCAGTCTGCAATCTTCGACGGTTACGAATACACGCAAGTGACCTGTAAAATGTCCCCCGTAGATTGCCCGTGGTAGAACGGACGGTCGGTTGTGAACTAGGCTTAACCTTCTCACTACTAAAGATCCCTATGCGAAAGCAAAGTAGTGAAATTGTATCATAATATGGGTATCCCTAAATAACCTAGTTGCCATTCTACACAATAAAGGCTTTCTAAACCATGGCATCCTAGAGCAAGGTCTTTGAGGGGAGAAACATGTGTTGGACTGCGACCGTTTATATTAAATGATTCCCTAGTAAATTGCGATAAATTGAAAACTTTTTTTACATACTTATATAAGCTTCAAGTGAACAATAAAATATTCATGTATAATTGCCCATTACAATTCAAAATTTGGTATTCATGGGTTCCATATAATCTTAAGGGCCCTGGTGCGGCACACCGACTGCATCCCATTCTCGTGAGGTCTGCCTCAGCGACAAATCACTGCTTGTGGGAAGTGATCACATTTCCTTGCAGTAAGATAATAGCGATTGAGAGTTCACTTGCAGACGTTGCTAAAAATAGATCAGAGAGACTTGGCGCAGACGTTTGCGGATTTGTTTCATTGACAAAGCGAACTATAAATTTTTGAAAAAAGTCTTATAAAGAAGAATAATGTAGGAGGAATTATTTTAGACTCTTTGTCCGTGTATCTATTTTAAAATCAAATTACGTTAATAAATTAAACAAAGGATGTGTAATATATTGATCTATAGTGTTTTAATTACCCCTTGGAGGGCTAGGGAGTTGATGGATGCTTAGCGAGTGCGAATTGTATCATAAGGGTATCATTGAGTCAACTGTCGTGATTTCGATTCTCCGGTTGCACGTCTTATAAAAGGTGCTATAAAAACAATTGCCAAATTCTTTTTTTAAAAAAAATCTTCTCTCCACAAGACAAGCGTGTCAGCAGTACCAAATATAAAAAATTATAGCACATTCCCTAGCGTTCAATAAATATCTCGGAGTGTTGAAAAAGCGATCGAAAAGCGGGGGTGTATAAGATGTCAGATAATATTAGATATATTTAAACCGAAAGGTTAGAAATGATATATTTTAGAGAAACCATTGATGGGTATTGATCGTATAATTACTAAGTGACTAAAGAGAAGACCTATTACTTTATTATCGTATAATGGTGTATTAAGATATTTTATAGAACCTCGGTCAGATTTTACAGAAACCCTTGCAATTCATTGTATTATATTACAATTACAAGCGTATTTGACATTACCATAGATAGGAGGAAGTCCACATCCGGGTTATGCTGGGAAAAGGAAAAATCGAGGTAGGGACATGAGCAATCTGATTAAGACACTGATACTATTTCGTTTCGTTTCAAAATTTCGTTTTACTTGTCTTTACTACACTAGGAGGAGAACGCTAGATCGGAGACGGTCCTACGCAAATTGTGACGTCATATGTGAATTGTGGGTTAGGGTAAGGGTTAGTCTTGATCATGGGTTAGGGTTAGGGCTAGCCCTGTTTACATCTCGAGATTTTGACCAAATCTACAGGTCCTAGCCCTTACCCTAACCCTAACCCATAATCTATATATGACGTCATATGTGCTAAAATGCGTAGGACCGTCTCCGATCTAGCGTTCTCCACACTAGGATCTGGGTGAGTTATTATATATAACCCACATTCTGGTTGATGTGAAGGATTAACCAATGGAACGATTTGTTCCAATGAGTTCTTGGCGTGCGATGCACAGAACCGCGGGTATTCAATAAGAAAACTCAACGTTGATTGGTTAATCAAATATCTGAACCCACAAGTTAACAGCCGGCATGACCCAGACCCCCATACCTACAACTGACCAGATCTCCATGTAGACGTGGCCACCGAAAGTATAAAAAAACGAAACGAAATATAGATCTCTATTTTATTCAGATTGGTCCGATGGAAAGGCGATCGCGTGTAACGTACACTAATGTTATCGTAGACAACCTTCCTAAAATGCGAAAACTGTCAACTTGGAAACCACGGTGTTTTGCATTTGTTGAAAAGAACCAAGCGACGAATGGAACACTATACCTAATGATGGCTGCAATCATGTACCACACTGATCAGCAGTGAATATTAGCTAGGTTGCTACAATCACTGACAAGGATAACATCTATGCGACTTAATGAGCCGAAAATGTTAACTTTTTTTCTCCGACAAATTGGGGGGGGGGGCTGTGGTTTCGAGCCCTGGTGTGAGCGTATGTGGCATGGAGATAGGGGCGCCTTCTCAACCTCGTGGGTTTCCTCCGGGCACTCCGGTTTCCTCCCACTGCTAAAGACCCCTACGCGCAAGCGAATTATTGAAATAAAATTACACCATATGTTAGTCCAATGACCTAGTTTGTGTTGAGTGGACGTTAAACCCCATTTCTCTCTCTCTCTCTCTCGCTCGGACAAATTAAATTCTAAAACAGTATTTTTTATGTATTAGAAAAATAAATAAAGACGTTTGAAGTATTTGTAGGTAAAAATTATTTCCTATTTAAAGTAAATTGGTATTAAAATTAATAAAAGGCAGTATTTTTTATGTATTAGAAAAATAAATAAAGACGTTTGAAGTATTTGTAGGTAAAAATTATTTCCTATTTAAAGTAAATTGGTATTAAAATGAATAAAAGGCAGCATTCATTCTGCCTGATTTAGTAACGTCTTATATAAACAATGCACGCGCCTTTTAGCCAATGATTGACGTCGATGTGGCGGCACGTGTTGAGTACAGTCGTCTTTTACAGAGATATTAGAAGACTTTTGTAACCCCCTGTGAAACAGTTTGGTCATCTAAGCTGTTCCTAAATATGACTCTGGGTTTCTATTCCATCCAGAAATGGCTCTGGAATCGAATTCATCCAGAAATAGTGATGGGAGGAGAGGGTCTGACAGATGTAACTCTGATCATTTGTTAAAAATATTGCACGGAAATATCAGAACCCCTGTCTGTATAGCATTTAGATATACACGACTTTGATACTTACTTTTAACTATAGGACGATGTGTGTGCCTTTGAGATAAAATATTCTTTATAAAAGTTTGTCTGCTATTCTCTACCGGTTCAATATCTGAAACAGAAAACCCAATATTACGATTAACTGAGGGACTCTATGATGCTCCGTTCTCTGAACATATACAAACTTCAACGGTTGGAGTTACGCTGTGGGCTGTGGCGGGTTGAGAACTGGACAAGCAACCTAGGGTTCCCTTAATATTCTTGTGCAAAATTGTTAATACTGCTTTCCTGGAATCAGAGAGTTTGTCTAAATAAAAACTAATAAGAAGGGTAAGGGCAGGGGGCCCACACTCTTCAAGTCTAAGATTAGTGGCGTAAATCACGCCAGCATCTTAGTCGTTGGTTTTTTTTTGTTTTTTGGGTTTTTTTTTAGTTTTTTTAAAATTTGCCTTTATTTAAATGATTGTCTTACATTACGTTTGGTAGCGGCAACTTGTAGCCGTGATAATTCTTATACACGGCTGCAATTGATATACTATTCGAGGCTTTGAGCAAGTAAAACTAGGTTCAAATGCAATATTTTCAACAAATATCATGGGTACAGATGCAAGCAAGGAAATGGCGGATAATTTTCTTGGTGGGGGACCACACACCTCTCTCAGCGGCGTGCCCCGTCTCCGCGGTCAGTTCCCTCATTTTGCGGCGCCCCACCCCCACCCCTTTTCAAAATTCCTAGATCCGCCCCTGTTGTTGTTGTTCTTGGTGTTTAACGTCCGCTTCCACCGAAGGTGATATCGCAGACAAGTCTTATTTTTGATTTTCATTATCTTAGCGCACGCGCAGGGGTCTTTAATGTGGGAGGAAACCGAAGTGCCCGGAGGAAACCCACGAGGTTGAGAAGGAGCCCCTATCTCCATGCCACATACGCTCACACCAGGGCTCGAAACCACAGCCGCAAGCCAGAGGGGACCGGCCAGCTAGAGGTCGAAGCGCGGCACTCTAGACCACTAGGCCATCCCACCCCCCCCCCCCTCTCCGCCCCTGTTGGATACCAAACACCTCCATAAAAAAAACTGTTTGTTCTCGTATAAGAAGAAATGGTATCCGCCCCTGTTGGATACTATTTCTTCTTATACGAGAACAAACAGTTTTTTTTATGGAGGTGCTTGTAACCACATAATATATATATAAGAACTATTATTCACGACATTTGAAGACTGTCTATTATTTTTATATATATTTTAATATAATATGTCCAATAGCATCCCGTAATAATGTCAATAGGACAGGGCATAGAGTTTGGTTTAAATTGGAATGGACTTTGGGGACGTTTAAACATTCGATCACATCGAAACTTGCATTTTTGTCATAAATCAAACTGTTAAATTTAACTCAATTTCTTAGAGTATATATCTAGATTGGGGGCGAGAATTAGTGTTAACTGTGGTTGGCGGTGTTAATAAGGTCTAATAGATTATATTGAATGAAATCAGTGGTCAGTGATATAATTCAATATATTAATCTTAGTCATTACGCTACCTATAAAGGCTACCAATATCTGTTTAGTCTTGGGCATCAAAACTGGCTTTATCGTAACGAACAATTAACGCACAAACACAATAGATCGGTCGAGATCAATTGAGAGAGTGTCAAAATAATTGATGAGATCACTGCATGAAATTAATTTTAAGCCCAGCTTCATTGTCAATATCAGGAAAAAGAAAGTAACAATAAAGTAATTTGTTAAGACACACTAACGAACCGGTTACTGTGTAAACTGAATATCGAATGCTGGCAATTTGTGGTCGTTGGTTTGCAGAGACGAGAGCGAGAAATGGGGTTTAACGTCCGCTCGACATAAACTAAGTCATTTCAGGACTAACATTTTGTTTAATTTTTTTTCCAATAATTCGCTTGTGCATATGGATCTTCAGTTGTGGTAGAAAACCGGAGTACCCGGAGAAAACCCACGAGGTTGGACAGGCGACCCTACTCCTTGCCACGTACAACCGGGAATTCGAAATCGGTTAATGTTCAGATTAAAGTAGGACGTTTGTATTGTCGTGAAGGCTAGTGTTCACACTTTACTGTGGAGTTACAGTCTTATAGTGAACGAAATATAGAACTGTATTTTCATCATATTGTTTAATATCAAATCTACTGCAAACTACGCATAATAATATCGTACAGATATAAGCATTTGGGGATTTTTGTTTGTATTTTGTTTTAAAAAAAATGTTTGCAAAGTTATATCACCAATGCATCCATAGATCGCGTGTCAAATACTCTGATCTCAATGGTTTTATACAATACTTGCAGTGCTACAGATTTTGACTGATAACAGTTTTATTTATAATAAAAACACTTCATATGATGTACTATGCTATGGGAGGTATAAATATAACTTCTTTGTTGACAAATTAAAACTGTAGAAGAAGTTTGTATACCATGAAAACATCTTGAATCCCCAAAAGGTTAATATTAGTTGAAATCGATTAATGTCTATTACCTAGAAGGGGATTCCTTGTGTACGTTCGCTTGTAAGTTTGATCAATTTTTTGAACATGATGCAGGGATTGACGTCAGTCACTTAAAGATGCATACCCGCATGTATTTAAAGGGTAATTATTTCCAATAAAGGTATAAGGGAATGGATGTGGAAAGTAGAGACACCACGTCTTACTAAAACAATACTGGAAAGGGAAGCTGGCAGAGGATGACCCAAGAATTTACTTAGGTCTGGATATTTAAGGTAAATGGAAACAGAGCAACGACAAATAAAGGCTGGAAATTGGATGCTGCCTCACTCAAAGTTGGTTAAAATCTATTGCTGTCGTCTCGTAGTCATTCTCCATTCTGTCGGCTCGTAGTCATTTTCTATTCAGATAAAATACACATCGCGAATAATTTGATCATTTGTCCTACCCCACCACCACTTTTAACATATTAACTGAAAGAATGGTATTTGTAATGAACAGGAAAGATCAAATAATAGACAATAATCTTGTAATAGTCCAAGAATAAATTATATACATATCAAATATACCAGAGCGACAAACACTGAGCTCGCTGTTGTTATTCAAACGCCCATATCTTGTCTTAAATTCGTAGAAATTCAAAAACATTTCCTAATTATATCTAATGAGACAATCAATGATTGTTGAAACCAGGTGCAGGAGAGGAACGGGTCTTTGATGCATACGATTTAGAGCATACGGTTGAAAGCCGTGGGTTTTGTTCCCGGGCCTGTATGTAAGTTGGTCACGTGCCTAAGGACGTCTCGGTGACGAGTAATATTTTTGTCTTTTGGCTTTGTTTTAGCATCGATTGTTATCTAGTTTGGATTTCGACGTTCGAGGTAGATGCTGAAAGATCTAGTATGTAAGATTTCAACTACGAGCTGACCGTTCTTGCTAACTACTGCAAACAAAAATAGATGCTGAAAATTTCTGAGCGAAGTTATGAACTTTTGAAATGACCCATTATCAAGTACTACTGCCATGACAATAAACGCAAGAAAAAAGACCTGCAATAGGCAGATTTAGCTATTGCATGATAATCAATCTTAAGTCTCTTGCTATCGAATTGGAAATCCCCGTCATTTTCATCAATCTCATTCCCGACACGACGGAATGCACCCCAGTGAACTGGAAGAAGTTAGGCTTAGTTATCACAGGAAAATAAGTACGTAGCAATACTTCTAAAATATCCACGAATGAAAATAATAACAAAATGAAAACAATATCCCAAATGTTGAGTTTTTGTGATGTGATGAGTGATATGAAGGTTGTTGTTCCCGATGTGCGATTTGTAGTTGCTGTCTTTCAGTGTATAGAGCGGGTTTTATCTGATCAGTTCATTCCGTTTATATCTAAATGTAGAGGGTGGAAGTGAGAAGAACATTGTTTTATTGTGTTCGGGCTTTTAACGTTACAGCTACATACCTTTAAAAAGAAGCTGTACGGGAAGTCGGGGGAAAACGAAATGTTATTTTACGCTAAACATACACAATTCCAGGAATATAATAGACTATCTCCTCGTTTATTAAAACACGTCACGCATACAGTGCTGTATGTTAAAGGTCTTGTTTTGTCTTACAATCAATAGACTGTTGAAGGTTATTGGAATTATTCTCCAAGATAAAGATAAGGTTAAATATACAACTTTTATTATACTTTACATTTGTTTTATTTAAATAAGTCATTTGCATGACAATCACTTTCATAGATTGAACAGAGAGGTGGGGTTTTAACCTTGATTCCGGCATTGAGAGATGAAATTGGTTTAAAGGTCTACTGTTCTGCATCGGTTGGTTAATAAAGATGGGCACACACCATACATTGTGCTATGAGATGAAATTTTGCCCGGGCAGCGGCACTACGGCTCACGGCTCGAAATCAAACTGTCAAGGGTTCTTTTATTTACACTTCCACAAGTACACCAGGCCTCGGCTTATTGCCCCATCCGCACCACTATGCTATCTGATTGAAGTACAAATATGTATTTTGTTCTGTTTTTATACTTTCGATGGCATACCTTACACGAAGATCTGACCAGTTGTACTGGGAGGTCGCACCTAGGGTCATAAGAGAGGCTTTTAATCGTATTACGTCAGATATTGATTAATCAATCAGCGTTGATGTTTCTACGGGTTTACCCACAGTTCCGTACATAGCACGCCAGGAACTCGCCGTTACAGGCCCTTTCATGGCTAATTCCTCACATCTAGAACGCCTGTTATATACTGAGCGCCATAGAAAACGCATCACTTAGTTTTTCGTATAACAAAATGATCCTGTAAACATATCTTATTTGTTTTGCTTCTTATTGTGAACAATATTCAAATGGGAACACATCAATAACAACACATTTGTACACTTATGGATGTTTAATCTGTAATCAACGGTACAAAGTCATAGGGGTCAGTGTGTTGTTAAGACAAGTAAAACGAAAGTGTGAACTATATAATCCGAGTGCTATTTACATGTAGAGATTATAATTACTATTATTACTGAGCGACGTTTCGACAAGGTTTCGCATTATAAAATATGATAGGATGAAATTAAAATAATAACACTTTTATCATACGGACAAGGTAAAGCTAATTAAAATATTAACACCTAATATCATATCGATCAAAGCTAATTAATTAATAGGTAGCATGCTTATGAAGTCATGCTGTTATTGTATCAGGTTTTAATAATCACGCCCTTATCATTTCCATGATAATTTTATATTAATTAGTGGTCTCTAACTGGTCATTATTAAACCGCTCTTGTTTTACATACATATATAATGTCCCATCTCAATTTATATTTTATCATTGCTAGATAAAAACTAGAAATACCCAAAGGTAATGTCGGTCGGAATTGTATCCCCTATATTCAATTACTAAATGCTATTTTAACAATTTGGCAATCATAGTTTCAATATTACGTTTAAAGCGAGAATTTCATATTTTTACGTTATATTTCAAAATATTATAAAATAAAGCCTTAAAATAGATGGTATCTATAAACAGTCCTACCTTGTTAAAGAATAATCCTATTAATCCTATAATTCACTATTGCCAGTTGAGACATTGGCAAAAATGTCATTTTCATCTTCAAATTCAAACGTTTGAAGATAGCTATTGTATGTGGGCAGGGGTAGAATAACAAGGGAGGTAATTGTGTTATTAATTACGGTGTGAATGATTTTTTAGTATGGGAAATAATGCTTATGATCGTATAACAGTGAGTTGAAAAACCTATTGAGAAAAAGACATAGAAATAATTAGGCTTTGACTTTCTTAAACTCTTTTTTCCTTCTTTTTCTCGCGAAATTTAAAACTGCGATTGTGTTTTTGGTGAGTGAATAATGGATTGGGCATGCTTTAAGTTAGCGTGATTTGTATTTTTATATTTAAATCCTTGGGTTGATGACTATCCTTCTTATCTAAGTTATATTATATCCAGTAGCTTAAAAGGACAATCCCGATAAGAACAGAGTCGCAAAAATTAAAGTCCGAGCATTTACGAAATTTATGGACCAAAATATAGAGACATGTTGTATTTACCTTGGCTCAAAGTTTCAGCTCAAAATTTTGAGTCGTTTTGACGTTAACGTCAACACTGCTTATCCGGACACGTAACCCTTTTGAGATTTCGGGTCAATTTTTTGATTGGGTGACTTAATAATCGATTCCCGTTTCTTGAGAGGTCTATACAGTGAATGACCCATGTACTGTACTTGATAACAAAAGGTAAATTTCACCTACATATCATTTTTATAGAAAAAAAGTCTGGTTTTATCCAGATACTGTATAATACAACGGTCTCCGTTTCCAGATGAAGACTGTCGGGTTTAAGTTATTTACCAGCGTATCACAAATATCGGGTTAGTTGGTCGGCCTTAGGTAATGGGATATAAGGGATATTAACACAAAATTAAGCAGTTTTATTCCCCAAAAAGTTACCGGGATTGACCCTTTAAGCTTTTGACACCCAGGTCTAAGTATTCACAGGCGAATAGAACTCTCGATAACACTTTTCATTTAAGATGTTCATGTATATATAGCTAATAGTGAGCACTGCATAGTCCTTTTGAATTGTTAAAGCGATTACCACTCTAGCCTCTCGGCTAGTAATTGACTGGGCAGTGTCTACCATCCAGTTGCGTACAGAGGGGGTGACAAACCCGGGTATCCATTCTGTTATCGCTCTTTACGTTGTTGTAGACGTTGCCCTACATAATTTGAACAAAAGATTTATTTCTTATGTGTTCTCATATTTCTGGGTATTAGGTCCTATACTTGAGTCTCCAAAACATCTGATCCACACAGTAATAACGACCCGCCACGGACAGCGAGAGAAAGAGAAAAGTGGGGTTTAACCTCCACTCGACATAAACTAGGTCATTTCCAGGCCCGGATCCAGGATTTTGCCAAGGAGGGGGGGGGGGGCATACATTGGAGCAAAGAATAATACAATGCAACCTTGTATTGCTTGGGCGGAGACAAATCATGTTTATATCATCTATTAAAGAGCAGATATGTGAACTACAACAGTAACAAAACAAACGAAAGTGAAAATCAACTATGTCACTGGGGATGAAGGGGGGGGGGGCAGCATCCGCGCCTGCATTTCGGGACTAGCGTATGGTTCTATTTTATTTCAACAATTCGCTTGTCCGTGGGGGACTGTAGTAGTGGGGTAAACCGGGGACCCGGAGAAATTGGCGACCCTACTCTATGTCAGGCACAAGCGAGGAATCGAAACCACGCCACTTGACAGACTTTTTCATCCAACGAACACGCCTTAACCATTCGGAACCACCCCTTCCGAGTTGAAGAGGCTCTTCGGTTTATTTATTTAATTGATTAGTTATGTTAGCGTGGGTGGTCGTAGATACACTTTACTTTCAGGATGTCGACAATCAATTCATATATTACCTTTATTTGTATGGCTGTTGAACTTGTAATTTTTATTGTTGACGTCTCTTTAGGAATCGATATAACTTTGTTTATAAGATGGCATCAAGTGGTTGATCTAACCCTTTTTCTAACATGTCACTGATTAGTTATGAAAGTAAAACGATAGATCACTCAAGAGTTTATTTGAACAAAAGCAGAATTCTATAAATATATTCACTCTTTGTTTATGTTCTCTTATTCAACTTAATATTTCATAGAATATTATCAGCCCTTGATTAGCCTTCGTCGTCAATCGGATATGCAGGCCTACAAGTTCATGATGGGAATGGGAAACGAGTGGAACCAATGGAAAAGAGGAACCACTCAGACGAGCATAAAGGCTTTTAACTATGTAATGTCGTGTGGCCCAGAACAACGAGTACACAACATAAAGTGGAATAATTCAATCTGTATATCATTAAACATACGTACATGATGGGAGATTAGATAACGAGTTGGCAATTCTCACTACAAGTTCCGCCTAGCCCCGATCATTATTACTAACGTCGGAACAACAAAAATCATAATCGTGATTATCCACTTAATCATTAAATCGTGAAGGAAAGTTATGCAGCAAATTGAGTCATAATCAAACAAATTATATCGCAGACTAGCGTTGACGTCGAGAGTTGATTATGATCTGGATAAGTTAATGTCAAATTTATAGTTTTTATAACATTCAGGCCTGATTTAGCTAAATCTGCCTGTTGTAGGTATTTGTTTAGGCCTGAAATGTTATATCTAATTTATTAATTTGGCATAATAAACTTGATGCTAGTGTAGCCTACGATATTTACTGGATTTGAATACAATTTTGTAATGGATGACTTAACGTCAAAATGGATAATGGAGACTTTGTTTTTATCGTACCGACTTTAGCGAGAGAGAGAGAGAGAGAGGGAGAGAGAGAGAGAAATGGGGTTTAACGTCCACTCAACACAAACTAGGTCATTTGGGGACTAACATATGGTTTAATTTTATTTCAATAATTCGCTTGCGCGTAGGGGTTTTTTGCAGTGGGAGGAAACCGGAGTGCCCGGAGGAAACCCACGAGGTTGAGAAGGCGCCCCTATCTCCATGCCACATACGCTCACACCAGGGCTCGAAACCACAGCCGCAAGTCAGAGGTGACCGGCCAGCTAGAGGTCGAAGCGCGGCACTCTAGTCCACTAGGCCATCCCAGCCATCCCAGCCCCCCACCGACTTTAGCAATGATGATATGCATAAAATTCAATCGCCAATATTTCGGTTCAAAGTGGAGCAATTTGACTGAAATTTCCACATATTCTCTTTAAGTGATTTATTTTTCAACTATTATAGCAAGAACGACCAGCCGTTTAACTAATCTCAAATAATCATCCTTTAACGTTGTACATGATATAAACACAAAAAAATCAACATGGATGTTTGACATTGTTCTTTTATATTAGTATATTAGAAGGACCTTGAATATAATGAACTAGCCTGTTGATTATGCCATTACCATTAGATATGTACAATTTGAAGTTACTTCATTATTTTCTGAACTTAAATCTAGATTTATTTCCCTGTTCTCAAAGACATGCGAGATTCTCAGTAGGATGACCTTTGACATTGAAAAACAATTTACCGTTATGGAAACGCTCCCGTTTCCTTGTATACATGTACCGGTGACCGTTAGTCTTTAAGACTGTGCCCACTTCATTATTGTATGAAAACAAACTACATTTATTTCCCTCGCTACTAAGACTTGTGACAACCTCTGTACGGTGATCGTTGACATTGAAAACCAATTTACCATTATTGAAACGCTTCCCTTTTCCTGTACACGCGTAGCAGTCATAAAATTGTGTCTATCTGTTAGGCATTAAGACTGCACTTACTTCGTTATTTTATGAACCTAAATTTAGATTTATATCCAAGCTTTAATTTATAAAAAAAATTAAACAAACACCGATTGAAAATAAATGCGCAGAAAATTGAGATCGATATTTACATGAATAACGGTGGTCTTTCACAAATTGTGATGCAATTTTTAGGAAAAAGTCAAGTTTCCCTACTTGAATTTAGTAAAATACCGTGTACTTAAAGGCTTATTAGTTTTACGGTGAACAAACCCCATCAAATACAAATTTAGATGCGTTTGAAAGCTATTTTAGATTGATTTAAAATAAAATAGAATGTAATCATCCGTGGTGGAGAATTATCTTTGGTAATAATATAACAAAAGAGAAATGCTATCAACAATCTAATTATAACAATATATGAATAACAGACAGAAATATAATAACCATAGATTGTGAACGTATTATGTTTATTATTGTTGTCGCGCCTCCTGTCCGTCCGCCCACAATTAGCTTGTGGACACTCTACAGGTCACAATTCCCAAAGATTTCGATTCTTGCCGATACTGGCGTGTATCGGACCGTAGCTTCGTGGATTATAGCCACTGATGTTTTAAGCTTGTGGACACTCAAGCGGTAGCAATTTTTATCCGAATTTGGTGACGCCTAAATGTATGGGGTTTTTTTAACCAAAGATATCGGTTCCTGTCGATATTGGCGCACATAGCCCCAAAAATGGCCATCCCATGTACGCAAATAGTGTAAAATTATTAATATCACGGTCACATTTTTTTATCCGACTTTGATAAAACTTAACATATCTAGGTTCCTTACTATATTGGTGTATATCGCACCTTAACTTGCTGGATAATGGTCCCTGATTGTGAACACTCTAGATATCACAATGTTTATCCGATTAAGAAAATGTTTAAATATATTACGGTTACACGTTAATGGCGGTAGAGTACGAATTTTGTGAAAATCAGACCGAAACTGCCCAACACAATGGCCGTTCCACGCACGCAGATAGTATAGAAGTATCAAATACCATGTTTGCGGACCCTGTAGAGGTCACAATTTACAACTGATTTTGTAATTTGATTGGATAATATTAATAGATTGTAGTGCTTAGCCAATCAGAATAGAAGTTTCTACTAAAATTAGGATTTTATCTTTAGTTAATATTTCGCGATTCAGGGCCCGGGTCTATATACAAAATATCTAGGGTCCTTTTGACGCTTCCTGGATTTTGACTCCTGAATGCACGAAAAATCGTTTTGTTTTTCGTTTGTTCTATGTCCATCTCTATAGCAAAGTGTGACTATATCTTGCATGGCATCCGCTTGTTTTGTTTTAAATATTTCAGGTCCATCCGTGTAAACATTAATGTGCAAGTAAAAGTATCCTTGACACCTGGAAATCAAAGGCTGGAAACATCACCGTGAGGCCAAAAGACAACTAAACAGGGCTTGGAAAACGACTCCTAGAAGCACCTGTGTCTCAAAAATTATATTCGAAATGAAAACTTCGATGTTGACCAAATATGAAAACGAACCTTTTTCCCCATAATCGAATCTTATTCTGTAAACGGGAACAATTCCAGGTTTACTATACACCTTAGGCTCGTTTTCCAAATGCAATGGGACCGTTTCCAACGGTTCTTTATGGTCTCGAACCCATTTGTAATGAATAATGCAAAATATATCCCACACATCAATGTTTTACTTAGTGTTTAACGTCCGCTTCCACCGTTTAAATGATCTTAGCGCACGCGCTGGAGTCTTTGCTGTGGGAGGCAGCCGGAGTACCGGAGTAACCCACGAGGTTGAGAAGGCGCCACTATCGCCAAGCCACATACGCTCACACCAGGGATCGAAACCACAACCGCTAGCCAGAGGTGGCCGACCAGCTAGAGGCCGAATCGTGACACTGTAGATCAGAAGCCATAAAAAAATACTATAACCCATTAAAAATTACAATGCATTTTTTGAAATTGAAAGTGATTTAGTTTATATATATTTATATTACACTACTTGAAATGCACGAAAATGGGTTAAAAGCATTCGTGCATTTCAAAGTCTCAAAGAATACAGCTATAGTCTTTATCTGACTTCTGTCGTTACAGAATTACAATAATTTGATTATAGGCTAAGTGTGCCCTGTAAAAGCGAACTATAAACCTACATAAAATAACGAATTAAAAATTAAAGTATCGCCGTGCGGAAGAATATGATGTCATCCAATCTTGTCATTACCACATGCCCAAAGTATTTTTGGGTTCTGTTTAATTCCGATTTACCCCCCCCCCCCTTAAAAAACAAACCTGTGCCACATATAATTCAAATAAATAACATAGTGATTTCGTTTTACCTGTAATGCTTCGTTCTTCTATCGGCAAACTCGGAGAGCGTGATAAAGATGATAAATGTTCACTATTCGTGGAAAAAGTTTGTAAGTTTTTTAAATGTCTTTGAATACTGGCCAAGGTGGCATCCCTGGCACTACAAAGTCCCGTAACGAATGTCAACCACCAAGCGACACTTTGCACGAGCTTCATGGCAATGTTTCCCTACTGCACTGAAAGACTGGGCGAACTTCTTATAATAGAGTCCCAAACAAATCAAAATATGTTAATGTCCGCCATCCTTTCTGGTCTTCTTATATATACACACATACGAACACACGTAAGTCGGCAAATTAAAGAGAAGAAAACAAGAAGTATTTAATAGATGTACGTAGTCACATGGTGGGCTTCCTTTTAAGATGTCTGCCCGTATGTCATTAACTATAAAGGCAGTGGTAATGCAAAATCTAATAAATGGTAATACTTCGCTGAATGAAAATGACAAGGCCCACGCTCTTATATCATACACAAATTTCGCGATAGATCTCAAGATTAGCAAAACTATACAGGCATATGATATTACCGACTAATAGTTTCAGGTAGTTGAGAGAAAATGTGTAATATCGGATCAATGTCGAGCTAATAACAAAGGTATTTTGTAACAACTATAATAGTCGTAGCAGACCGACCTGTACACTGCCTTGATACGTATCACGAAAACCACACAATCAATCAATGTTTAAACTTAGTTATTGGGTGACAATTTATAGCTGTATTGACCATAAAGTAAAGTAACCGAGACCAGCCCGAATATTGCCCGAGCATAGGAATGGTTCCGTATTGACCATAAAGTAAAGTATCCGAGACCAGCACGAATATTGACCGAGCATAGGAATGATTCCACTACTGGTGATAACTTCCAGCCAAGTTAAAATAGTAGAATGGTTCTTCAAAGATTTTGAGGACTTCCTTTCAGCACGTTGTTTAATCATTAATCTGCGCCCTATTTCTCGAAATCTTAAAGATACATCACGGTAGATTTGATAAAGAGCTAGCAGTTCTCATAATAACTAGATAATGGAAAGAGAATTTCCTGAAAATTTCAGTCAAATTGATCCACTCTGAATGTTCGGCATAGCCCCAATCATCATTACTAAAGTCGGTACGATAATTAAAAAAAACATAGTCTCGATCATCCAATAAAAGTTGGGCAGCAAATCGGATCCTAATCCAGTATATATAGTAGACTAGCGATGACATCGAGAGTTGATTATGGTCTGGATAATTTAATTAATGTCTACTTAATAATTTAGATAACATTTCAGGGCCCTGTTTCACTAAATTTTAACTTAAGATAAAATCCAATTTTAGTAGATACTTCAATTTTGATTGGCTAAGCACTAAAATCAATCTAATATTATCCAATCAAATTACTAAAATTGGGATCTTATCTTAGTTAAAATTTCGTGAAATAGGCCACAGGCCTAAAGAAAGACCTGCAATAGGTAGATTTAGCCCTTGCATAATGTATGTTTAACTAAAGATAAAATCCAAATTTTAGTAGATACAATTTTTATTGGCTAAGCACTTAAATCAATCTAATATTATCCAATTATAGTACTAAAATTTGGATTTTATCTTAGTTAAAATTTCGTAAAACAGGCACCAGGCCCCAAAAGGAACGACATATAGCTTAAAATTAATTTATAATCCACATCTATGATTTTGACAAATAAAATGACAGATTTTAAACGACATAGCCAGTTGTGCACATAAAACATATCGCTTTGAATATCTAGAACGCACTAACACAAAGATAAAGTGTTCGGTGTCTAATTTAATGGTCCATACCCCATTGTTGAATAGAAATTATGATGATATGTGCTGAAAATTATTCGCTTAATATTTTTACTTGCTCACAACATCAATAAAGGTACCAATTGTAACAATATCGCATCTATAGCAATATCAGGAAACCAGATAAACTAGTCCTGTGTAATATTCAATTCCTTTATATTTACAACTAAAATAGAAAGAGATCGACACAAACTAGATCATTTAGGGACTAACACATGGTTCTATTTTATCTCAATAATTCGCTTGCTTCTTGGACCCTTTGGCAGTGGGTAGACACCGGGGGATCGTGGAAATTCGGACGAGGTTGTACAGGCGATTTTACTCCTTGTCACTTAGAACCGGTGACCCGAAACCACACCAGCTGACTCAATGACAGGCCTTATCATACAACGCACACGCGCTAACCATTCGGGGGGTTGGGATGGCCTAGTGGTCTAGAGTGCCGCGCTTCGACCTCTAGCTGACCGGTCACCTCTGGCTTGCGGCTGTGGTTTCGATCGCTGGTGTGAGCGTATGTGGCATGGAGATAGGGGCGCCTTCTCAACCTCGTGGGTTTCCTCCGGGTACTCCGGTATTCTCCCACTGCTAAAGAACCATATGTTAGTCCCGAAATGACCTAGTTTGTGTCGAGTGGATGTTAAACCCCATCTCTCTCTCTCTCTATATATATATATATATATATCTCTCGCTAACCATCACCCAATCTAGACTTAGTGTCGATTGTTGTTGGTATGATTATAAAGAATCAACGCTACAACTTTAAACACTGATAACTTCACTCAGATTCAATCAATTTGAATTGAATTTTCAATATATTCATTTTTCATTGTCTGCTTTTGAACTATTATAACAATAATGTCCAGCTCTTTATCTAAATCGTATATAATACATCTTTAATTGGGGTTCCGGCGCATGACTTTCTTATATAAACATTTCTATATCATAATCTATATAAAAAGATTTGTCACATTTGAAATCAAAGATTACGGCGCATGACCTTTTTATTTAAAAATCTAATATCCTAATCTATGACCTTCTTATTTCAACAATCCAATATCCTAATCTATATAAAAATATGTACCACATTTAAAATCAATTAGACCAGACTCTCTGATGATTTTTTGTAAAAGTAGCATTTACCTACATTAGCCCTGTCTTTATGAGAAATAACAAATTAGAGACAACTATCATGGCGCGACGCTCAATAATTAAGGACACATTAAAATACTATGATGTATGGTGGCTCATTGGTGCCATTCGTTAATTTATACCCGTTTCTATCCTCGAGAGAATAGGTTTCCACCTCAGAGAAAAAGGTTTTCATGTTCTGTGTTGTTGTTTTTTTTTTATATTTACCATAATTTTTATTGTAAAACACTCGCTCGTGGTATTGCCGAGTGAATCTTTTTCATATGAGTTAAATTATTAGAAAATGGTATAAATTGACGAACGGCACCAATAGGCCACCGTATTAATATTATACAGACAAATTCTATCGATTTAACATATTGTAGAAATATATATGAAATACATAGATTGAAATCAAGGGTTATGGTATGATCGTGACTATCAATTTGTTTTATCAACAGGGGTTATAGTATACATGATACATCTATCAAGTCTTAACCTTTGAAATAGTATCATGCCCATATCATTAAAGATGCTAAAAATGGAAGTAATGAACATATCCTGTAAAGTATATAAGACTGATATGAATGGTTATAATAAAATTCAACAGACGTTAATGACGAAACGCGAATAGTCTTGCGTTTTAAATTATTATTTTCAACATGCATTGTGCAAGAGCTAAATTGGCATATTACAGGACTGGTCTTTCTTTAGGCCGGAAATGTTATCTTAATTATTAATTAAACATAATTAACTTATCCATACCACGCTGAACTCTCGATGTGAAAGCTTGCCTTCGATATTGACTGGATTACATCCTATATGCTGCTTAACGTTCATTGATAATTAAATTAAAAAATGGATAATCGAGACTGTGTTTTTACCGTATTCACTTTAGTAATGATGATCGAGGCTGAGCGGCAATTTCAATCGCTTAGATCTCGGCTTAGAGTGGATCAATTTGACAGAAATTTTTACAGCAAATTACCTTTACATTATCTAGTTTTATCGTATTCACTCTAGTAATGATGATCGAGGCTGAGCGGCAATTTCAATCGCTTAAATCTCGGTTTAGAGTGGATCAATTTGACAGAAATTTTTACAGCAAATTACCTTATTACATTATCTAGTTTTTAACTATTATAGTGAGTACTACCAACTCTTTACCTAATCTCCCATAATGTATCTTTAATCGGAAGTTAAATCAGGCTGGATTCTCTGACATAGGAGTTATATCAGACTGTTCGGGTGTACTCAAATAAAAATAGCTTATTTAGAGATTCCAGTAGTTTCCATCAGAAAAGTGTTTTACGGTCTATACTATTATGTAATTTCAACTCAATATTAAAATAACGATGCGCCATTGGCATTTTTCACTCTGATTGATTGAGTATTTAACGGTTGATTAAAAAGAGAGTAATGGGTATAACTTCTACTCGACACTAACTAAGTAATTTAGGGACTAACAAATGGTTCAATCTTTTTTCAATAATTCGCTTGCATGTAGGGGTCTTTAGTAGTAGGGGCAAATCAGGGAACCTGGAGAAAACCCTCGAGGTTGGACAGGTGACCATATTCCTTCTCAGGACAGACCTTATGACACAACGCACACGCGCTAAGCATTCGGCCCCAACCTTCGAACAGTTAATTAAAGTTACATTATGGGAGATAAGATAAAGAGATGGCAGTTCCCACCATAATATCTAAAAACTAGATAGTGTAAAGGTAATTTGTTGAAAATTTCAGTCAAATTGGTCCAGTATTAGCCGAGAAAAAAGCATTTGAAATATTCACATAGCCTCGGTCATCATTACTCAAATCATTAATATAAACAGCATAGTCTCGATTATCCACTTGATTGATTTAATTATCAACGGCCATTAAGCGGCATATAGGAATTCAATCCGCAAACATCGAAGGCTAGCCTTGACTTTAAGAGTTTATTATGGTCTGGATATGTTAATTAATGTCTAATTGATTATTTAGATAACATCTCAGACCTAAAGAAAGACCTGTAATAAGCAGATTTTGCTCTTGCATAATGCTATTTTAAGAAAACAAAATCAACTACCAACGCTATATAATGTTCCCATTTGGATTCAATGAGATTGTACAAAGGCCCATCAATAAATAATAAATTATCGTTGACAACAAAATGGAGGTGGGCTGACTGCACAAAGCGAGTAGCATAAATCGGTGAAGTTTCAATTGCACATGACTTTGTTATTAATACCGAACAGAATTGAACCACTTTGCGCAGATATTCCTGTTTGAAATTCACGCCAGTGATTCCATAGAGGTAAAATGACGCATTCAGACTCTTATTACACCAAGTAAGATTAAGTTATTGATAGTGATTTCGTCACACTATCTTATTGTCGGATCGGGTTTAATGTCTCATTAAAACAATACTTTGGCCATGTTGTAAATATAAGATATTTGATAGGTTTATCCACACCATCCCATTTGCCATTCCTTTAAACCGGAAATAAGCAGATTGTCTTTATCTAAAGATACATTATGGGGGATTAGTTGGTAGTTCTCACTAAAATAGTTAAAACTGGATAATGTAAAGGGAATTTGCTGAAAATTTCAGTCATATTGATCCACTCTGAACCGAGAATTTAGCGATTGAATTTGGGATCTAGTCCCAATTATCATTACTAAAGTCGGTACGATAAAAACAGTCTCGATTATCCATTTTTTGATTTGATCATTAATGAGCGTGGAACAGTATATCGCAGTCTAGCGATGATATCGAGAGTTGATTATGGTCTGGATAAGTTTAATGTTAAATACTAATTTATATAATATTTCAGGCCTAAATAAAGATCTGCAATAGGTAGATTTAGTTTTTGCATAATGTATGTTTAAGATTACAATGTGATTATGATGCAACGCGCATGCGCTAACCATTCGGCAATCACCACCCCTGCAAAATTTGTGTTTGTAAGAGTTGTTTTGCAAGCATGAAATATTCCGACCGTCTAATTTTGTTCAGAAAAGCGTCATAAAAATAATTGAAGTTTAAACACGATTGCTGTTTTCTTTTACATCATACAATTTCCCTTTAAATATGATCGTTGGCAATGTGAAAAAATTTCGCAAAGGATTTTGAAATGTTTAGCTGAGATTACATTTTACAGAAAATTAACACGAAATAATGTAAATAATTGGGTATTTATTGTACTTACGGGGGTTTCCAATTTCAAACTATGGACACAAATGCTAATTTATATGTTTATCCTTCGTAATTACAAATAATCAAACCCACGGGAATTTATTCCATACTTCAGGTGTAGGGTAATTAAGCACGAGACTATGCTATTCTGGGGAAAGAAAGACTGGAGAAAATAACCCGAGGAAAAGAAAATTCGAGGCCGCGAGGCCGAGTTTTTTCTCTGGAGCATCTTAGAATTCCAGAAGAAAAAATCTTATTACATGGTTTTTTTTCTGGGAACAAAACCTACCCTGGAAGAATAACTCGTTACAGGTGTAAAGCCCCCCCCCCCACCCGACTTCAGGCATACAATATAATAATAATAATGAGTCTTGTAAAGCGCAAAAATCCACGTCACAATAGAGAAATGCTCTAAGCGCTGACCACACACAAAACAAACTACAACACAAAATGCACATAATAATACCCTATATTCAAATATAACGTTTGAAAAATGGATCTTTAGGTTTGATTTAAATGAAGTTAATGTTTCGGCAGATTTTAGGGGCAATGAATTCCAAAGCGTTGCAGAGATATGCGAAAAAGATCTTGCACCAAATGTTTTCAATTTGAATTTGGGCGTCTCAAGCAGTCATTGATCAGTGGAGCGAAGGGACCAGGATGGAACATATGGATGAACAATATCCTGTAGGTATGGTGGAGCCATTTTGGAAACCGTGAGCACTTACCCCAAAGATCAATGAGATTTACCGTTAGAGATTTATAATGATCATAAAAAAACTAGTAAGTTGTTTTAAATTGAAATTGAGGATAAACGGTTACTATAACAATAAAAACTAGCCAATGCCATTGGCAGATGAAAGCGCCGAATATGAATCCCAAATAAATTTTATTTCTGATAAGTAGACTTACGAGGTTTTTCCATGTCACCGACAATATGCAAAAGTTAAATCTTCCTATTGGCTGACATATTCACTTTTCATTATTTTTTTTAATTTTTTTTTTGGGGGGGGTAACAATTATGGCAAGAAAGAAATGTTCTGCTCCTTACCTGGGCTAATGAAGACGGGCATACTCCATACAGGGTGCTATGAGGGAAATTTTGCAGCGCTGCTAAATGACCATTTACGTACACGCCAATGTGTACAAGGAACCTCGGTTTTTCGTCCCATCCTAACCTCTAGACAGTTGTCCTTATCAGACCCCCGTCCATCACTGACAAGGGGAAACCACGCCGGAAAATCTGGATGAACTTTCCCGGCCAATGCAGGGATCAAATATCCGATCTCCAGACTTACGTGCCAGCGTCTTACCCACTTAGCCACTCTTCATCTAAATCTTGCATAATGGATCTTTAAATTGTCAGGTTGAAAATAGTAAAATTTGGTATGTAGGATGCTGTTCGGTTGTTAATAGAATATGGTTATAATGGTTAACTAAATCCATTTAAGAGTAGGTTAAATAGTATTTAAAAGGGTTGATTTAAATTGAAATCGGTCAATACGATGTATCATTCGACATTTTACACCAGTTAGCACGTCATAGACAACATTTGAAAACGGACATCGATAACGTCCAAAATCGAAGATTCGAACAAATGAAAGGTTTCCGCCTACTGTATTTCACACACATCAGACAAATGTCACCACTTTTAGTGGGTCACCTCTAAGTGTGACCCGATGAGACGAGACTATAATTAGATAGATAACTGTTTTAAAATTACATCCAAATGTTTAACAGTTCCAAGATAGGCCTACTTATAATTTCTGATATAAAAAGATTCGCGGACTAACCCCATGAGCAACTGCGTGGCAAATAAATCAATACTGTCTTAAAGTTCCAATAGCATATTTTCTAATAAAGTCAAAACATAATTATTTCTATTTCTTTTGCTCAAAATGTTGTCAGCTCAATATTATACGATCATGGGCAAAATTTCATGGGGGTTAAAATGGTTGAGACAGGCTTATTGAGGAGATAGTAACTCAATTACCTCCCTTGTTTTCCCATTCCTCTCCATGGACGGCCATCTTCAAACGTTTGAATTTGAAGTTGAAAATGATATTTGTGCCAATTTCTCAACTGGCAATAGTGAATTATAGGATTAATAGGATTATTCTTTAACAAGGTAGGACTGTTTATAGGTACAATCTATTTTAGGGCTTTATTTTAATACATTTTAAAAATATAACCTAAAAATATGCTATTGGAGCTTTAAATATTAAATAGCTCTGAAAAGAATAATGTTTTTTAAAGTGTTCGAAAATGTACGGTATATAATTTTGAGTTGATCCTAAAATCAATTCTAGTAGATACCCGCGAAAACACTTGTTCAATAAGTATGCAGTGACATATAATGCCTTTTAATGAGGCCCTGGAACACTTTCAGCTATATTCTGCAAAATCAATAGATGTCAAGTGTAAGGCGACCAGGCAAAGCCTTAATCGTCAGGGTAGGAGAGAAAGAGAGAAATGTGTTTTAACGCCAACTCGACACAAACTAGCGAGGTTGGACAGGTGATCCTACTCCTGGTCTCGTATAAATAGGGAATCGAAATTACCCCAGTTGACTCGATGATAGGCTTTATGATAAAGTGCGCACGTGCTAACCACTCGGCCATCCGGGTAGAAGGTAAATTGAGAGTCCAGCATGACCGCGGCTAAGGTTAGGGTTCCCTATAATAATTATACTACTCAAAAGAAGTTAACGGTCAAACCTTTTTTCTACCAGGTAATTGTCTATGCACATATCAGATATATATATAAAATTATTGGCGGAAATCGTGTCAAAATTGGGTCTCCTTACGAGTCTTTAGAAACCATAAACTGGAGCTCAAAACAAGACTCCACAAAACTGTTTGCATCACCCAAACGCAGTAGGGTACGACTTTTTGGAGTTGATTATGTCCTTGCACGTACACTATGCATTTTTTTCCATGAACAGTTTTGGCATAAAAAAAACCCTTCCATGACCGTGCTGCTCTCAGTTGAAATTTCAGCATGGTCAAACGTCAGCTGAGTGAACTTGACAGAGGAAGAGCCATTGCGTGGCTTCAACAGGGTTTTACACAGAGGAATGTGGCACAGAGAATGGGTTGTAGCCAGAGTGTGATTGGGAGACTATGACAACCAATTCAATTTGGAATCGCCTATGGCGTGGTAGGCCAAGATCAACGTCGCAACGTCAAGACCGGCATGTCATTCACATGGCCTTACGTCAGCGCGTTGTTACAGCGAGGTGTCTGAGACATGAATTGCGAAATGCAAGTGGTGTTAAGAAATCGTCTGCGAGCCCACAACATTCGATCTCGACGACAAGCGGTTCGACACCCTCTTCTTCAACGTCATAGGACAGCACGGCGTGACGGGTGCACACGTCATAGAGACTGGAGACGGCGACAATGGCGGGGGGGGGGGGGGGGGTACTCTTCACTGATGAGTCCCGATCTATAAGAATTCGTTTCAATCAAACCCAGTCCGTGGGAGACTTGATGATACTATCCGTAGTTCTTTAAATTTCATTGGCCCACTGCATTGATTTGTTCTGCTTATCTTTTCAATATTCGACGTACATCTGCATATTTTGCGTATGACCGTGAACACGATATTGTGGGACGTCTTGATCATAGAAATGTTACTATTATATTACTTTTATCTTAAAAATAATATTTTCTTTTCTTAATAATGAAATATTTCCATTAAATAAAATAAGAAAACGTAGAGACGTGGGCTGTATATCCAGTGGGGGCTCTAAAAGGAATTACTTTATAATTTACTACAAGCAAATGTGACAGAACCATTCAAACAGACCTATTTAAAGACTATCTTTTTTCAAATTGTAGTAATATATTTTAGTGAATAAAATTGTTTAATACACTAAGAAAACTTCATCTCTTTCATGTACAAATGTGACTGGTTCGCAAATTCCACATTAATCCTACACGCCTGGATATCAAGAGCCCCGTTTACATTTGGCCGCGATAAGCGTGCCGTACTAGGTACGGTACCAGGCCGCGATAAATTTCAAGAAATGGACCCGTTTACATTACTCTAAAATAACCGGTCTCAGAACCGTGCCAACCGTGCCAAATGTGGAACTCTTCACAGTAAAGTAAATTTCAGCCCCTGTACAAATTACCCAGATGGAAACAATTATGATGACTGATTTAGTTTGAGCAGCCATTTTGACAGAACTGTCAAGGTTTGCAGGGAAAAAAGGTCAAGGTTCATTTGGCGCATGCACAGTAATCCGTACTCAGACCTGTTAGCGTTTACACTACGAAAATTTGAAGTGAGCCGTTCTTAGTACGGTTCCGAGACCACCTCACTTCAGTGGGCCAGATTGGCACGGTACTCGGTACGGCACGCTTGTGTTTTACCCGTTTACACTACAAAAAAATTAACCGTGCCGTACCAGGAACGGTACCTGGCACGCTTAAAATTTGTAATGTAAACGGGGTTAATGTCTACAACATCAGTTTTATGTAATCTTCCATATAAATATTTAAAATACAAATGTGACGTCATCCTTTGATTTTGGCGTACTATTATTTCCGATAATGTACAGGTATCTTGTCAATCGTATATTATCTATACTAAATGAAATATTTGAATCGCGTGACGTATTTCATTGAAAAGCACGTGCGGGATAGTGTCTGTATTTTAAGTTGTTTAATGGTCTCGAGCTAAAGACATTGCGTAACAACAGTCGGCTAACCCCTCGTGCAGTATCAATATATTACTTAATGTCTCGCTTTCGATCATTAAACCATGCATAAATAGACTTTCTATTTATACATTTCTTTGACCTTCGCAATCACGTCACTGGTATTCGGGCTATTTCGTATGGAAGCCGGATGTGGCCATGTCATAATCCCGACTTCTTCCGCGGTAGGGGGCGAGAATGAGATGAGGAAACATGGATGGACAAATTACAGCCCATTTTCCAATATGGAAATAAAATGAAATGTTCTGCTCCAACTGGGCTAATGAACACGTGCTTACGCCATACAGTATGCAATGGGGAAAGTTTTGCCCTGGCAGCGGCGCTATGGCCTACTCTCATATCGAATTCCAACTGCCAAGGAATCATGTACGTGCCTGCCAATGTGTCTCAGTTTTTCGTTCCACTGACAAATGGAAACCACACCGGAAGATCCCGATTAACACCGGGAGCAATACCCAGACATTCTCGGTCAACACCTGGAGCGTCTGCGTTGACTATTGATTAAAACATTTTGTCTGGAGCCACGCTACTTTGTGCAACATTTTTCGGGCATCGATTATTACTTGTGAATGCAACTGCAACAGTGTATTTGGATGGTTGGAATTTCGGTTACACAGGCTAGAATAGCAGAAAACCCTTCCTTACGTAAAACTTGCATGGAAGAACAGTGATGTGTGTTTCGCGTTTTCTGGATAGGACCTGTGACCAGATTAGCCTTAAAAGAAATGCAATATATATTTAGAGTAGTTTCAATAAATTTCCAGGTCGTCGTAGTCCGGGAGCTAGGTAGAGTTTACTCAATAGCATTGTGGGCATATTGTGCTGCTTGTCACCGATTTGTTAAGGCTATTGATCATATCTGCCATTCATAAGTTCATTTACCACCTAAATATTCATTCTTAAGTTAGTGTTGTGAATCCTACGATCATTCCCCACATTTTACAACTTGTTCTGATGTCGCACCTTTCATGTTAATTAAGCCTTAATTATGGGTCATTCGGTGCAAACTAGCATTATTCTCTTTTTAAGTACGCTGACCACCAGAAATTTCACTCGTTACTTTCATATTGATTAACATTTTGATTACCGATGGATGGGGGGGGGGATATTTCGTTATTTGTGAGATTATAATACTTTTAGCTAAAACTTCATTAATTTCATGTCTCATATTTTTGCTCCTAGCAGTATCAAAAATGTCCATGCAGTTTTGTGTAATATACCCTGATCCAAACTTTCTTATATCACTTATGTGGAGGCTAAGAGGCGCCAACACAGGAGCAAATGCCTCTCCTATAAAATCTGCCGCTCCTGACATATGGCGCCCCTGAAAAAAATCGACTCTTGGATATTACCAGAGTGACCGCGATCGTGTCGGGATTCTACATTCACTCCCCCCCCCCCCGTCCTTACACCTTCTTCCGGCTATAATAGATATTTCAGCGTCCTCTTTGCCCACCGTTCGGCTACTTCAGGTTTTATCATTAAATAATGCACAAAATAAATTTCTTTAAACATCGGTTGCGTAGTAGAGACGTGTTTGGTTGTATTATCTCGAGCGCTCGTCTTAATTATCACGAGCGCTCGAGATATTATTATTATTTTTATTTTTTTGCGTGTCCTAAATAAGCCACCGTACAATCCACTAATTTCGTAACGAAACATCCACAATAATATTCACGTTTCGTCTAGCTGTGGTATAATTTAGAACAACAAAGGTTTAACAAATGTATAATGTAAAAATCGTGATGACAATAATTTGACATCAAAAATTTTATAAGTAATTTGATCAATATTTAAAAAATAAAGACCGATCTATTAAAAGAATATCGAGATATAAAAAGACCTGGCAATGATTTCGAAAAAGTTCCATTCTATATAAAGCCACACGCCTGATTAGGTTAACTCTGGTGTGGAGCTTGGTGTCCTTATATACAGGATATTATTTATTCTAACCAACTCAATGCACGTTTTCTTCCTCGGTATAATAATGTTATAATCGATTTAATTAATAGTAAATTTAGACCTACAACCTCATAAGGTACGTAAAATGCTTTTTGTAGATACACACACAGAGGGCATTAGATTGAATAGGATCTTTAGAGCAGAGTCTCTTGTATCGTGCATTGGATTTGGAGAAGGTCTATTAATCAACTTTGTCAATGCTCCAACTTTCCTATTAAAGACGGTTCATATAACAACTGGAAATTTCGATATTGTTGAAAATGAAAATCTTAAAAACCTTATCCGCTCTGGGCTACTATTCCGAGAAAAACGATGCCAGACAATTTTTTTTTTTAAATAAAATGCATTCTTATCTTAAATGTCAAATCTGGAAATGCATTGTTGCCAGGTCAGATAACTTTCCTGTCACTAGAAGACTGGAAATTCTCGGGTTTTTTTTAGAGAGGCGTTCTGGAAGGGTAGGCGATTGCCTACCCTGCACCATAAATGCAAACAGAAATGAAACTTGAAACGACGTGATTTCCTACCAGGGGGTGGGGGATGCACCCTCCCTTCTGGAAAAGTGTCGTCGAATTACTTTAAAGAATCACGGAAATTGATCAAAGTTAATGAAAAGAGTATTTCTGGAAACACAATTCCTCGGAGATTCCAAATCTATCATGACATCTTTTTGTATCGGTATGTTCGAGTTTAAATAAAGGTTTTCAAACTATTCGTTATTAATGACCGATACCAGAGACTGGTTACGTAGAGATCAAGCTGAATTTGAAATGAGGTTTTCCCGTTCAGTAAGGCTGTGTACGGTTCACCCCCTTGGATGATCTGACACGCAATGACCCAATAATGGAAATTAGCCTGTTGAGTCCAATATTTAAACAGTGGTTGTCTGTTTTAGCATTCCAAGGTTTCACAATGTTTATGTCAAAAGAGTAGAAGCAAAAGAAAAGACATCCCACAGATATGAAACCTTAAATATTACCCCAAACTAAAAGGATATTAATGGACAACAAGACGGTTGTACATTAGCATTGAATACTAATTAGTAAAACTTGGCGTAAATGTCCATGGTGCTAATGACACCAACAAATTAAATATCTAATGACATATGCGATACCAATATCTGTCATTCCCAATTTTACGTGTCACTTCTGATTCTCTTTTGCGTATCCGAACATTGTATTCTATCCGAGTATTCATATTGTATTGTCGAGAACGGCTCTAATGCCAAACCCCTAGTTAACGGAAGGTGAACCTGCTTGATATAATCATATCTCGAATTGTTCAATATCCAATATAAGGAGAAACGGTGAGAAAGTATCTTACCAGCGAGACTCGCTCATTTCCAGACACAAGTAAGAAGACTTGTTTCGAAGCACTTTGCTTTTTGATCAGTTTGTAATATAAAATGTAATTGTACAGAACCTGTCGGGAGACTAATAAAAATGTCTGTGTGTCTGTCACACTGTTTCATACATTATAACTCTGCCCCCAATTGAAGCATGTATAATGTTTAATCTTGGGTAAGCTGTTCCTTATGTAAATACAGAGGTGCGCTGGGGCCCTGGAGGAGGGGAGGCAGACTAAACTTAAGGTACCTTAGGGGTGAGTGGCGGGGCCAATAAGTTTTTGGTCGTGTGATACATGCTACAATCGATTTAACGTTAGGTAGCATACATTCAGGCTTGGTGTAATACTATTGTCTTAGGTATTGTGTCTTTGGAAAATTATTAAATTCTGTCTATAAAATTAAAATCTCACGTACCTAAATATAAGCTATACATAATAAGTCAGTGATGTTTTGGTAAAATCATAACCTATGACAAAACTGTCCATCACGTTCTTCCTGTTGGACCGACCTATGGTTAGTAGACATAATATGGTATCAGCACCTGCTTTATTTGTGTGAAATATAGTAGGTTATTACGCATTTGGAATTGAAATTAACGTCAAGGCTAAACCTTGGACGTGCAGGGATGGGGGTATAAATTTGAGTGTAGATCAAGCCCCATTAGATATTCACTCAGATATTCAAGCAGCCATTATCTGTTGAGAACAAGGGACCTACGAAGTCACCCAGCTTGGCAATAAAGTTCTTATAGCTGAAATACTGTGGTATTGTTTTACGATCACAAAAAAAACACAAGAAGAAGTCCTAAAAGTAGCAGTAGTACTACAGTGTTGATTTGGTGCCGTGAATTCCAGGGACAGATAGAATTAGCCAAATTTTATTTTTGTGAGTATCTCTTTTCGATTTTTCACTGATTTCTATCTGTAATAATGGCTGAAGAATTTTATAGAAATTTAGGTGCCCATTTGACAGGTTTGTCTTCCTCGATTTCCACAAATTCGGTAGCTAATATAATTGAACCGTATAAAGGGGATCCAAAATAATTTAAAGAATGGATATTGAAAGATAGGCTGGCACTGCCAGGCAGGATACGCCCACATTTTTGAGAGATGGATAGAGAACAAGCAATACCAAAAGTGATTTTTCCTACATCATTAAGTCCTGTATTTCATACTGTATTGGGAGCAACCATTTTGTTGGTCAGTTCCAGTCCGATATTCATGGAATTCGAAGCCGACAATGAGTATGGTGTGACGGTACACAACCTAGAAATGTTACTTCTCGTCAAAATCGGATAAGAATTGTGACCTGTATAGAGTCCACAACCATGATATACCATATTTTTACACTATTCATGTACAAACGGCGACCATTTCGTCCGGCAAATTTGGTACGATTTTCACGAAATTCGAACTCAACCTTCCTTACGGTGCAACAGTAATATAATCAGAGTTTTTTTTAAAATCAGATAATAATTGTTCGAGAGATAGACAGAGAACAAGCAATACCGAAAGTGATTTTTCATACAATCAAAGGCCATAATTCATTAAGTTACAATTTGATATATGCGCAAATATCGAAAAGAATAAAGATCTTTAGGTTATAAACAAGCATTTCAGGTTTCATCAAAATCGAATTAAAATTGTGACCTCTACAGGGTCCACAACTTTGATATACCATATTTTTACACTGTTCGCGTACAAACGGCGGCCATTTTTTCTGGCAATTATGGTCAGATTTTCTTGAAATTCGAACTCAACCTTTCGTAGGGTGTAACGGTGATAGAGTCAATCGTTTTTTTAAATCGGATAATAATTGTGACCTCCAGAGGGACCATAGGCGATTTTTCGGAAAATCAGGGGCCATAATTCAGGAAGTTACGATCCGATATGCACAAATAACGAAAGGAACCAAGATCTTTGGGTTATAACCATGCATTTCAAGTTTCATCAAAATCGAATTAAAATTGTGACCTCTACAGGATCCACAACCATGATATACAATTTTTTAACAGTATTCGCGTACAAACGGCGGCCATTTTGTATGGCAATGTTGGTCCGATTTTCCCGAAATTCGAACTCAACCTACCTTAGGGTTTAACGGTAATATAATCAACCGTTTTTATACGCCCACATTGAAATGTGGTCGTATATTGTCGTCGCCCCCGTCCGTCCGTCCGTCGGTCCGTCGGTCCGTCCGTCGGTCCGGCGTCCACAATTGCTTGTGGACGCTCTACAGGCTAAAGTTAATATCCGATTGACTTTAAATTTATACACAGTGTTTAAGGTCATGAGACGAAGAAGCCTATTGTTTTTCAGCGATTTCCGATAATAACTACCAGAGTTATGGCCCTTGATCACTTCAAAAAATCTTGTGGACGCTCTAGAGGCCAAAGTTAATATCCGATTGACTTTAAATTTATACACAGTGTTTAAGGTCATGAGACAATGAAGCCTATTGATTTTCGGCGATTTCCGATAATTAGTGCCAGAGTTATGGCCCTTGTTCTCTTTAAAAAATCTTGTGGACGCTCTAAAGGTCAAAGTTAATATCCGATTGACTTTAAATTTATACACAGTGTTTAAGGTCATAAGACGAAGAAGCCTATTGATTTTCAGCGATTTCCGATAATTAGTGTCAGAGTTATGGCCCTTGATCACTTCAAAAAATCTTGTGGACGCTCTAGAGGCCAAAGTTAATATCCGATTGACTTTAAATTTATACACAGTGTTTAAGGTTATAAGACGAAGACGCCTATTGATTTTCAGCGATTTCCGATAGTTAGTGCCAGAGTTATGGCCCTTGATCACCTCAAAAAATCTTGTGGATGCTCTGGAGGCCAAAGTTAATATCCGATTGACTTTAGATTTATACAGTGTTTAAGGTCATGAGACGAAGAAGCCTATTGATTTTCAGCGATTTCAAATAATTACTGCCAGAGTTATCTCCCTTGATAACTTCAAAAATTCTTGTGACGCTATAGAGGCCAAAGTTACCATCCGATTGACTTCAGATTGATACATAGAGTTTAAGGAGTTGAAACGAACAAGTATTTTGATTTTCAATGAATTTAGATAACTGAACAGCTAAATCCATGATATTAAATGTTTCATGTATATACTAATTGTTAGCTTGGGGTAAAACTTTATAAAAAGCAATCAAATTCTAATGATTTTCTGATAATTACATAATGAGTTGTTACTCTTAATCAGTTTTTAGTGTATTACAAATGTTTCATTACCGAAAAAAGTAAAAATATGCGACAACCCTTGTTGACTGCCCGGACGATTTAGCTGCTGTGGGCGTATGTTTCGTTGCCTGGCAACCTATCTTTTTCAATCGGATAATAATTGTGACCTCCAGAGGGGCCACAAGCTAAGAAAAGGCGATTTTGCGTATAATCAGGGGCCATAATTCAGGAAGTTACGATCCGATATGCGCAAATATCGAAAGGAACCAAGATCTTTTGGTTATAACCATGAATTTCAAGTTTCATCAAAATCGAATTAAAATTGTGACCTCCGCAGGGTCCACAACCTTGATATACCATTTTTTAACAGTATTCGCGTACAAACGGCGGCCATTTTTTCTGGCAATTATGGTCAGATTTTCTTGAAATTCGAACTCAACCTTCCGTAGGGTGTAACGGTGATATAATCAAACGATTTTTTAAATCGGATAATAATTGTGACCTCCAGAGGGACCACAAGCTAAAAAGGGTGATTTTTCGGACAATCAGGGGCCATAATTCAGGAAATTACATTCCGATAGCGGCAAATATCGAAAGGAACCAAGATCTTTGGGTTACAAACATGCATGTCAAGTTTCATCAAAATCGGTGCAAAATTGTGACCTCTATAGGGTCCACAAGCTAAAAACGTGATTTTTCGTACAATCAGGGGCCATAATCCATGAAGTTTTGATCCGATACATGCCATTATCGAAAGCAGCCGAGATCTTTTGGGGATAAACCTATATTTCAAGTTTCGTCAAAATCGGATAAGAATTGTGACCTGTAGAGAGTCCACAAACAAATTGTGGACGGACGGACGGACAGGGGCGACGACAATATACGTCCACATAAAAATGTGGGCGTATAAAAATACTGTGTTCTCGCAACAGTACCTGAAGACCGGGTAAAGTTAGTCGCTTTTCAATCAAGTAGAGGGGTCGTAAGTCATTTTATACAAAGGAAAATCATAGCAGATGCAGATATGACGTGGGATGTATTGAAACAAGATTTAATTAACACGTTTTCAGAAATTACCGATACACAACAGGCATTGGCAATTCTAGCAAAAATTAGACAAAAACCCGAAGAAAACGTCCAAGTTTTTGCTGAAAGAATTCTCTCTTTAGCCGCTGAAGCATTTCCAGGTTATGCCGGACAGCGAGAGTTTGATAGGCGACTAATTACTTTCTTTGTAGACGGACTTCAGCACGAAAATATCAAAACAAAAATTTTACGAGACGACCCGCAGACTTTCGTAGCAGCAGTAGATTTGGCCAGCCAAGAACAAAATATTAGGAAAAGATTTGCGTTAAGATTAGGCGGACAACACACGCGTATATGCAAATAGCGAACATGAATCCATGGATGACGATTATGTGAGAAACCGCACGTGTGGAATATGTTTTCGTCGTGGTCATGTAAGCCGCGAATGCAGACAAAGACGAGGTGTAAACCACGTTAAGGCGAGTTTTCAAGGAAATACGACTTGTTGGTTTTGTGGCGTAGAGGGACATTTTAAACGTGACTGTAGGAAATTTGATGACTATCTTAAATCAAACCTAAGATATAAACGACGGGATAAATCAGTTAAGCCTAAAACTCCACAAAAACCGGGAAACTAAGATACTCTTTTCGGGGGGCTTACGGGAAGAGTAGATATAAAAAGCCCTTCTCTGGCATCAATGTTTCGGGTTGTTCAAGTTCATGTTTGATTAAAATAGAAAAACGAAATTTTCGATCATTAGTTGACACCGGGGCTCAAGTATCTTTACTTAGTAAGCAGGTATATGATTCTTTAAAATATAAAACAAAATTGGACAAAAGTAAAATTATATTACAGTCAGTAAATGGACTTGAACTTAACTTGGTAGGTTCTGCAAATTTGGAATTTCAAATTAAGGGTAAAAAGTTAAGACACGTGTTTCATGTTGTTTCCAATATGAATAGAAACGTAATTTTAGGTCGTGATTTTCTCGTTTCTCATGGTTGTAGGCTTTTCTTTGATTTAGGATGAAAATTGGATTTGTATGAAAATTTGATTTGTATGAAAATTGGAAAAATGTATGTTTCCTTGGATAATGACGCAGAAATATCTTCTGTTTTGCGAATAGCAAACGATGTAATTTTAAAACCCCAGACACGGTACATCGTTCATGCGAAATTGAAAAGACATAGTTACGACAGTAGGCAAGATGTCTTCATGGTTGAACAAGCCACTAAAGGGTTTTTCGAGTAGTGAACCGGAACTTATGGTCAGCAATTCTTTGTTCAGTATGGAACGTGCGAAAACTTTTGGTAAAAGAATACCAGTCTTTCTTGTAAACGGTACGAACAAAACGTTTCGATTAAAAAGCGGATGTGTTATTGGTCGTGCTGTCGATGCGTTTGACAGTACGATAGCGTCTGTAGATCAGATTTTACAAGGTGCTTCGCAGTGTACTGATGCTAATTTAAATGAAAAATTTGCTAAAATCAATGTGCCAGATACGGAACGCGTTAAGTTATTTAATCTTTTGAGGAAAAATCATGAGTTATTTGCGATCAGTGACTCAGAGTAAGGACATACCGATACTGTAAAAATGACTATTGACACAGGTAACCATTCCCCCATCAAACAGCGGGCATATCGTACTCCATTGACGTCTTGACCCATTGTTAATGAGGCTATCGATGACATGTTACGTAATAATATCATAAAGGAGAGTAACAGTCCTTGGTCATTTCCTATTGGCTTAGTAGACAAGAAAGATGGAACAAAACGATTTTGCGTTGACTTTCGGAAACTTAATAAAATCACTAAGACCGTCAGTTGGCTCCTACCCCTTATTGAGGACATGTTAGGTCGATTAGATAAATCAGAATACTTCACAACTCTCGATATGAAATCAGGGTATTGGCAAGTTTTGGTCGATGAAAAAGATAAAGAAAAAACGGCGTTTGTATGCCATCGAGTCTTGTTTGAATTCAATGTTATGCCATTTGGAATTAACAATTGTCCAAGTATTTTTTCGCATTTAATGGCACGCGTTCTTAAAGGATTTGAAGATTTTGCAATAGCATATATCGATGATATACTCTTTTATTCTCGTTCAAAGCGAGAACATTATGAACATATTTAAGCTTGTATTTGATCGTTTGCGACAACATGGGTTGAAATTAAAACCCTCTAAATGTAAATTATTTCAACAAGAAACTAAATATTTGGGTTTTGTCATCACTCCTAAAGGTATTAAAACAGATCAGGATAAGGTTTGTGCTATTAAGGCATTAAGGGTATGGATCAACCTCGTACGGTAAAAGAAGTTAGGAGTTTTATGGGAATGTGTAGCTATTATAGACGATTTATTCCAAATTTTTCTACCATTGCTGAACCTTAAATCAAATTAACGAAGAAATATGCAAAATTTAAATGGACATCTGAATGTCAAACTGCTTTTGAGTTTTTAAAAGAGAGTTTAACGACGGTGCCGTTATTAGCTTACCCAGATCCTAATTTACCGTATATACTTTTTACTGATGCAAGCGATACATCTATAGGCGCAGCGTTAGTGCAGGTGCACGAGGATGGAAACGGAGGGAAAGTCGACCGCCCAATTTACTTTTTGTCACACAAGTTATCAAAGTCTCAGGTGAAGTGGAGTGTTGTAGAACGTGAGGCTTATGCCATCCATTACGCGTTGCAAAAGTTGGATTATTATTTACATAATGCCAAATTTACCATTCTAACTGATCACAAGCCGTTGCAATATCTTTTGGAATCACCTATGCAAAATAAGAAAATACAGTTATGGGCATTGGGGATCGCGGGATTTAATTGTACGATTAAATATGTACCCGGAAAACAAAATTCGATATATCTGATCTTCTCTCTCGAGTTCCATTAACACAAGAAGCAAATGATAATAACGCTGACGGTGAAACCATCGAACTGCGCACTAGTGATAATATGTTTGAGATTAGTGCATTCAATTCAAATGAATTCGTTCCACATAATTATGCGAAATGTACTGTTCCGGATAAAGATCTGCCGGATAAAATAGATTTAAATGTGGATAATTTTGACATCGAAAAGGAACAAAATGACGATCCGGAAATTGTATCTATTATTAAAAAAACTAAAGGCAAATACGGGTGGAAATAAGATAAAAAAAATAGATTTCTGCTTATAGACAAAGTATTATATTTCATCTCAAGTCTTGATGATGACCCAACACTGAGGTTATACATACCTCAACACCTTCGAAATACTGTTATAAAACAATATCATGACATTAACGGACGTTTAGGCATAGTTAAAACACATGATACCATAAAAAGACATTATTATTTTCTAAACATGTATGTCCGTATTCATAATCATGTAAATGATTGCGTGTTGTGTCAATTGAGGTCTTTAACTAAACAAATTCCACCTATGCAGTTCTATGATATACCACCTTATGCTTTTGCGAAGATAGGGTTAGACTTATCGGGACCGTATCCCACAACTCTTTCGGGGAACAAATATATAATTAGTTTTATTTGTCATTTTTCTGGTTATGTGGAGGCCTTTGCAGTAAAAAGTAAATCTGCCGCGAATGTCGCCCACTTACTTATAGAGGAAATTTTCCCTCGATATGGTGCTCCGTTAGAATTGGTTACAGACAACGGTAGCGAGAACGTCAATAGGATAATGGAGAAAACGCTTAAAGAATTAAATATTCAACATGCCCTTACGTCGTTCTACCACCCACAAGCGAACTCGCGTGTTGAGCTCATGCACCGCACGATGCACGACATATTATCTAAAAAGATCGCTGAAAGTTATAACACTTGGGATTTATATTTAAATCAAACTTTGGCCGCTATTCGATTTAATGTCAATGAATCTACAAAATTTTATCCTTTTTACTTGTTGTATAATCGCGATCCTGTATTGCCATTGGACAACATTTTGAAACCTCGAAGGAAATATTTGGGAACCGATCCTCACGAAATCGCGTTGCAAAATCAGCCTAAGGCTTTTCTTTTGGTTCACAAGAGGTTACGGAAAACACAGCGTAAAAACGCTGAATATGTGAATAGAAATGCAACTGACACCCTTTTTAAGGTGGGTGACACAGTGTATTAAAAAAACCATCTTCGAAAACACAAATTACAGGAACGATGGACACCATATTATCTGATAATCGAAAAAACGTCGCCGGTTTCCTTTATATTACATAATCAATTAGCATTCCGAACTACAAAGTCAAATGCACAAGATCTGCGTTTAGCAAAACTTGATAATTGGCAAATTCCGGAAAAACAATCCGATAAGGAAAAGTTGCTACGAAAGGCACAATATGTTGAAGATCCATCGAGTTCCGATTCTAGCTCAGGAAAACGAAACCAGTGAGCCCGATGATGATGTACCATTGGCACAACTGGCTACACGATTTATGCGGGAAAGATCGGAAAGCGCGTCGGACGGGGAAGATGTTCCATTAATGGAATTATCCAAGCGTCTGAAGGCTCGTGACGATCAAGATACTGAAAACGGTAGGGACACGAATAGCTTGTCATCTAGTGGTAGTGACATCTCTGACGATGAACGCCACATAGATGCGGGTGTCCTTGAATGCGATATAAAGAGCGATGGTAAATTAAAACCTGAAAAATCGCCGAACAAAAAGACGAAACAGTTGTTAAAACTGATTGCCAGTATGCTATAATATTTGATTTTTTAAACGTTAATGATTAATTAACTGAGGCGATGTTTAGTTAGGAATGCCAAAAACAGTTGTGTTGCTCCAAAAACGGTTGGGTTTTTAAAATTCGTAGACTTGCTAGACTCACGATTTCCCTTGATTGAAATGTTACTCCTATGTGTGGACTGTAATTTGGTTTCATAGAACTAGCAAATCATTCGGATAAAAACTTTAGACACTCTTTGGGAAAACTCTACTCATGACCATCAATAATTATACAATTACTAAATTACCTCTAAAATTATAGAATTGCAAGGGCAATTTCTATAAAAGGGTTAATTTATGAGTTACAAAATTTGAGGTACTTGGAGAAAGACAAACCCTGACCCAACGCCGGATTAACCATGGTGGGGGCCCTGGGGCCTGGAACATGTGGGGGGCCCCTGACCACTGACCGCGAGCGCCGAAGGCGCGAAGCCCCGCATAGGGGGGTCTGGGGGTTTTCTCCTCCCCCCCCCCCCAAGAAATTTTCAGAAATTGGAGGCAAGAAACGTGATTTCCTGGCATTTCAGCCACTTGTGCAATCTGTTTCACAGAGAATTACTTACGAATTATCTCTGTGACGGATGCCTGTCCAAAACACGTGCGTTGACTGCACGCCTCGTAGTCATTGGCTCAACGGCTCACTTAACACCTAACTGCTTCGGGCAAAATGATGCATTTTACTCATTTTAATACCCATTTACACTATCTATATAGGAAATATTTTTTAACTACAAATACTTCAAACGTCTTTATTTATTTTTCTTTTACCTCAAAAAAATGTTTGAGAATTTAATTTGTCTGAGTAAAAAAGTTAATATGCCGTACTCATTAAGCCTTGTCGATGTCATGTTTATCGGTGATTGTAGCGGCCAAGCGAATATTCACTGCGGGATCAGTTTGGCACTTGTGTTGGAGCCATTTAGAAGTACTTCCCCCAGAAAAAAATAAAATTATGCCACCAAATTAGCGCATTCTGGCGTTATTTCAGTGGACCAATCCATGCGAGTGCTATGAAATGATGACATTTCTAGAAGAGGGGAATGTAAGTGGGCAGAGTGACAACAAACCTAATTTTAAAGTCGCACAGAGATAAATAACGGGGTAACTTGATTCGGAATCGTATTATACCCCCACGATGATTTGATGAATGGAGGCCGTAACGTTACGACCAAGCCGGACTCGGTGTTTGACAAACAAAATGATAATACGAGATTTAATCAAGAAATATGAATATTTCGTGTGATCATGGTGTGCATCTAATCAAATTCAACTTATACCCGCAACAAATATCAACAACAACAATTACAGCTTATATACAATCGTACGTCAAACTGAGGCAAAATTCGCGCTACTTGAAATGATGGGGACGTGTAATTTGTTCCGAGTTAGACGATGGTCGGTCCGATAGAAGATCTCTCGACATCACCGGATTACACCGAATTCTCGGATTTCGATCGCAACACACCATGGATTGAGGGTGCCCCAGGGACTTCCGATGGAGGGCCGTCGAAGCATCGGAGGGGCCCCGTCACCAGGTCACCGACCGTTGGAGTCCTCGGTCCGACCATGCTCGAGGCGCGCAACTGAGAATTTTGTGGGGGCCCCCTAATGTGGTGGGCCCTGGGGCCTGTGCCCCATGGTTAATCCGGCGTTGCCCTGACCTTTATGTTATTATATAATAATACTTATTGGTTCAACACTTGTAATTCTCATTTGTTTAATATGTTGCTATAAACGCAACCCAAAATTCTAATAAATTCGCAGTGGCGGCGCCAAGGGGGGGCAAGGGGGGGCATTTGCCCCCCCAAAAATCTTGCCTGCCCTCTGTTTGCCCCCCCAATAATTTTCGAGAAAAAAAATGTCTGAAATGCTACCTGGCTGCATTCTATTTTACAAAATATAGTGGCGAAAATATTCATTCACTTTGAGTCACTCTTACTCCGCCCGCTCGACACTTTCTTCGCTGATCGGATAAACTAGTGACTTGGCGACAGGCGGTATCTGTTAAGCTCTATTTATCTCGACGATCAATGCCTGAAATACTGCCAGACTGCATGTCGGGCCGTCTTCTTTTCAAATTTTCGTTGAGGTTCGCAAGTCCGTTTATTTCACAAAATATAGTGGCGAAAATATTCATTCACTTTGAGTCACTCACTCCGCCCGTTTGTCACTTTCTTCTCTGGTCGGATAAACTAGTAATTTGGCGACAGGCGGTATCTTTTTCTCGACGATCAATGCCTGAAATACTGCCAGACTGCATTTCGGGCAGTCTTCTTTTCAAATTATTAGGGACTTCATTGAGTTTCATGTGCCACTTTCCTCTCTAGGGTCGGAAAGACTAGTGATCAGGCCAGAGGTGACATCCGATCAGCTCTATTTATCTCCACGATCGGTGCCTGAATACTGTCAGGCAGCATTTCCAACAGTCTATTTTTCAAAATTTTCTTGGGGAGGTCCCCAAAACCCCCACAAGGACTCGCTACTTTAGCGCACACAAAGGTACTTCGTTGAGGTTCGCAAGTCCGTTCGTTTGCCATTTTGGTCTCTGATCGTATAAACTAGTGATCAGGCTACGGACAGTATGTGGTCAGATTTATTTATCTCAACGATCGGTGCATGACTGAATACGCTGTCAGAGAGCATTTCCGAGAGTCTATTTTTCAAAATTTTCTGGGGGAGGTCCCTCCATAAATACTCCCGACATTGGCGCTCGAGAGTGGGATTCGTCGAGTCCGTTCGTTTGACACTTTACCTCAGCGGTCATTGCCTGAAATACTGCCAGGCTGCATTTCTGGCAGCCTGTTTTTCAAAATTTTCTGGGGGAGACCCCCCCCCCTTAGTTGATACTCGTGCCTTTGCCCCCTTAACCTTGGACTTTGCCCCAGCTTTGCCCCTCCAACCACCGACGGCTGGCGCCGCCACTGTAAATTCGTAAGCCATTGTTTTAGAATTAAAAAATGTGGAAATCGTCCTGAGATCAGTACAAGAGAAGAAGTGGCTCTAACAAGGACAGGCGAGTTAACAACTAATGGGAATGAATCAGCAACCACCTCGCCACCGATCACCGTTGCTCAATCAACGTCAGTACTTGGTACACCTACTTCGTCATCAATAACTTCGACTATTTCTGCCGCTACTGGTAAGAAGATTCCAAAGGAAAGGAAATTAGTGGAGAAATTACCTCCCGGCTTTATTCTGCCCGTTATAAAGGAAATTTTCCATGTGACTTCATAAGAAGTGTTGTGTTAAACAATCATTCACGGAATGTGTGTATTTCATACAACTATTGTGTTATGGGTGAATAACCCACTCATCAGAGACTGTTTGTGCGCATCTGTCGACAGCTTAGATATAATCTTCCTATTGCGCTTATATAATATATCCATATTATACTAGTATCTATCTAGACATATGTATCCAGAGTATTTCAGTTTCAGTACACATTGTTCGGTAGCTGTGTTGTCTATCAAACTGTCATTAACAATTAAACAAGGTGTAACTTTTCACCTTTTGTGGTAACTAGAAGTCAAATATGTGACCCTACTCGTGTAGACTGAGTGTATATTATCAAACAAACTATGGAGGACAACTTCATTAGGTCACATATTATACAATGTGTGTTGTAGCAGGACTTTGTTTCATATCATTTGATAACGGAATGATTGTTTGTTTCTGGAATGTGAATTGGACTTCCAGGATGCCAAACATAAACGTTTAACAACAGTTTTATGTCGTGTTTTACCATACTTGTGTAGTAGTGTGAATCGTTATCGTGTTTAGGACACTTCAAGAATAAAGAACTTTTTAGTCAACATTAAAGTGAACTTTTATCATTTTGAAATATTTTATACATGCAATTATATTATATTGATGTACTCTCATGTTTCTTTGCCAGGCTTCCTTGTTCTCTTGTCTTCCCTTATTCCCCATAAAACCTTTAGTTTTTATTACATGTTTTTACTATGGTAACAACATGTCTTTAGCGAGGGAAGGTATGTAAGACTATGGTCTTAGGTATTTAAGACCATATTGTGTCTTTGGAAAATTATTAAATTCTCTGTCTATAAAATTAAAATCTCACGTACCTAGTAAACGTGAAATATAAGCTATACATAATAAGTCAGTGATGTTTTGGTAAAATCATAACCTATGACAAAACTGTCCATCACGTTCTTCCTGTTATTGGACCTATGGTTAGTAGACATAATATGGTATCAGCACCTGCTTTATTTGTGTGAAATTTAGTAGGTTATTACGCATTTGGAATGGAAATTAACGTCAAGGCTAAACCTTGGACCTGCAGGGATGGGGTATAAATTTGAGTGTAGATCAAGCCCCATTAGATATTTACTCAGATATTCAAGCAGCCATTATCTGTTGAGAACAAGGGACCTGCGAAGTCACCCAGCTTGGCAATAAAGTTCTTATAGCTGAAATACTGTGGTATTGTTTTACGATCACAAAAAAACACAACAAAGAAGAAGTCCTAAAAGTAGCAGTAGTACTACATTGGTTGGGGGGTTTATGATTAGGTCCTGACGGTCTGAACGTAGTTAGCGACATTCAAAAACTATACGACAAATGAGTAAATAAAAACAAACATCAAAAGGGACTGTTACCTTAAAAATGGGGTTTAACGTCCACTCGATATGGGTTGATTTTATTTCAATAATTCGCTTGCGCATAGGGGTCTTTAGCAGTGTGGGTGGGGGGACCGGAGTACCCGAACAAAACCCACGAGGTTGGACAGGCGACCCTACTCCTTGCCACGTACAACCGGGGATTTCAAACCCCGCAAGTTGACTCAATGGCAGGCCGTATGATACAAGGCGCGCACGCTAACCATTCGGCCATCCAACCCCCCTAGCCGCAAACGAGGGCACATAGCATAGCCACACAAGCCAATACCCCGGTAGTAAATCTTGTCGGATTCGATTAAACGTCCACTCGACATAAACTAAGTCATTTCGGGACTAACATGGTTTAATTTTATTTCAATAATTCGCTTGCACATAGGGGTCTTTAACAGTGAAAGGAAAACGGACGACCTTGGGGAAAACCCACGAGGTTCGACAGGCGACCCTACTCCTTGTCACGTATAATCGGGACCTTATGATACAGCACGCATGCGCTAACTATTCGGCCGACCCGCCCTTTTCAAAGCGATTGAAAATTACTTTTAAATGTTCCCCTCTTCTTTTAAGTATGTTTGTCGACTGGTCAATGCGCGGTGCACTTTTATTTCATGAAATACAATTATGACACGATATTTAGGAAATTTTAAATTTGATATGGATTACAGGAAATAGTGAAAATCAATAAGAGGTTTCCTTTTTAAAACGTGAACAACATATCTTGCCGTAAATTCTCTTTAATTCACTTATTTAATACCCTGTTTATTATGCGAGTCTGGTTTGATTCAAATCCACTTTAAAAGTAAATAATGGAGTTTAATTTACTGGGGGCGCCGCGGTGGCTCGCTATAATCTGGTGGTCCCGTGTTCGATGTCTGGTTGTTCTAGAAAGTTCGTCTGTATTGACCGGCCTCGTTCCCCCTTGTCATAGAGAGCCTGGAAAATGACAATGTACTCTGAAAATGATTTGGTAGTAAACTTAAAAAAACAAACTTTGAAACAAAATGCCAAAACGTTGCTTTTTTTTTAGTAAAATTTGTTTATTTGGAAAATATATAATTCATTCAAAAGCATATATCATATAGCTGCAGATGTAGAATGTCATTTTGAAGATTTTGAGTCATATTCTTTATCAATAGGTCAATCGGTTGAGGAGTTATGAAGGTTTCAATGGCGCGCTCAAATTCAGTGAAATTTTGCTAACTGAAAATCATGGTTGAATTTATTCATCAATTTGTTAATGAAAATCTGTCTGTCACATGGGTTAGTATAGTAGTTCCGGTGGGACAAAAAGCGATGTCCCGTGTACTCATTGGCCTACAATTCATTTCCTTCTGACCGACCTGGATGGGCATGCGCCATGCAGTGTGAATTGGGGGAGGGGGTTGTCTGGTAAATTCAAAATACGTGACCTGCTGACCTTTTGTCCTCACTACTTGCGTGTTGTATTTCGCCGGGCTTCGCCGTTTATAATTTATATAATAGACTCATCTTAGGGAGACGACGGAGGACATCAGTCTTACCGATAGTTTGTTTACCATATTGGCTAGACGCTGGATTGCTAGCCTGGAGGTCGTGGGTTCGCTCCCGTTGTTGGCCGAGAAAGTACAGCTATCTAGCCGTTCGGATAGGACGTAAAAACGATGTCTCGTGTACATATTGGTGTGCAAGTAAAAGATATGAGTGGGCCGTAGCGCCGCTGTCCGTGCAAAGATTTCCCCCTGAACACACTGTATGGCGTATGTCCGTCTGCATTATGGGGGGTTGGGATGGCCTAGTGGACTAGAGTGCTGCGCTTCGACCTCTAGCTGGCCGGTCACCTCTGGCTTGCGGCTGTGGTTTCGATCCCTGGTGTGAGCGTATGTGGCATGGAGATAGGGGCGCCTTCTCAACCTCGTGGGTTTCCTCCGGGCACTCCGGTTTCCTCCCACTGCTAAAGACCCTTACGCGCAAGCGAATTATTGAAATAAAAATTAAACCATGTGTTAGTCCCGAAATGACCTAGTTTGTGTTGAGTGGACGTTAAACCCCATTTCTCTCTTGCTCTTCCGTCTGCATTAGCCCAGTCGGAGCAGAGCAGTAGAGTGTTAACCCCTCCTATTTCATTTGTGCTTACCATATTAGTCTCAAAATGAAAGAATTGTTGTGTGACGAGACTTTAAACCCCATCTAATTCAGTTTGTAAGGCGTCGTCTAACGTGTATTACTTTAAATTACTACGGCACACTAGAATTGAAATAACGTCATATTGTCCGGGTTGTTCTTTGTAGTATATTAGCCCTGGACAACCAATTGTTCGCCGGCAAATATTGTGCTCCACTTTCTTTATAATTATCCTAGGGTAAATTACTTTTAGTCTAGGTCTACATTACTAAACCATATAGAAATATTAGAGATATACGGATAGGTGACATAGTAATAGTCATATATCAAATATTTCATTATAACATGTATTAACTGTGTATAGGTCAATACGTCGCTTTGGCGCAACATTGATCTTTAAATTGCGCAAGATGTCTTCAAGTGTTGGATTTTTCATTAATTTCGTATGATCTATTCCTCTTTGTAAAAAATAATAAATAATTTGTAAACCTTTGATACAGACAGTTTGGCTAAATTGGCCCCAATAAATGGCTCATGTGATCTTTACTATAAACATTACGCAAACCTAACATGTGTTGGTCGCAGACACAACATACAGGAAGCTCTACAATACCCTTCCAAACAATAGAAAATAAAGAATTTCGTATTCATGTCGTGTTCGCCATGAGAGCCCAAATGCAATACCCTTCCAAAAAATAGAAAATAAAGAATTCAGTTTTTATTGACCGAGAAAATTCATCCAGATTTTCCGGCGTGGTACCCCCATGTCATTGATGCAGGACTGATTGCCTGACAAGGACAGCTGTCTGGTAGTTCCGATGGGACAAAAAAAACGAGGTCCCATGTTCACATTGGCGTGCACGTAAAAGAGCCGTTGGCAGTTGGAATTCGATATAAGATTAGGCCGTAGCGCCGCTGCCTTGGCAAAATTTCCCTCATTGCACACTGTATGGCGTATGTCCAGTTTAGGAGCAAAACAGTAGGACGCTAAACCCCATTTCATTTCATTTATATCTTCATATCAAAATTAGAGGGGTGATTGATCTTGGTAATTTCCAAGTCAGTTTTCTTTTGTAATTGATGAGTTTAGTAACCACATTAAGCAAATATCTAACCATATTTTCGAATGGTCCAATATTTTGATTTTTCAGACAAGGTGTGAAAGGTTGTGTATACACCTACTCGTGTTTACGATGTCCTATTAAATCTGGGACTGTCACTTTTATACAAAGTGGGCATGACAAGAAACGGGCTTCTTTCATCTACTCATATCGCTTTAACCGGTTTCTTCGCGGAGGTGTATCTATAGCAAATGAGTCGAATCCCACCAAATACGGTGATCATAGCCGCGACTAATGATTCGCGTCCTTCAAACAGGCATTGCCCATCAAATGGTGGGCGCACATTCTGGAGGTATTTCTTCCAATAGAAACCAGTCCACCTCTGCTTTAATAACTAACGACGTTCCTGGTGAAGATTCTGTTTAGCACGAATTAACACAGATTGGCCCGCAAAAAGACAGAAACCGAGTGTCGCCAAAATATTGTGTTCGTAGATTCAAAATGGAATATTTGAAAATAAAGGACTAACAGAAATCCTTAGGGGTTTGCTGGTAAACTTGGATGGTAAAACCAGAAAGGGAAAAATTCATTATCAGAACTTGTTGTTTTACAGAATTAAAATCAATCTCATATTTGAAGTACATATCCCTAGTAATATTTCACTATTTTTGAAAAAAAGTAGTGAAAATATGCTCATTTTGCACCATTATGTTGTAGTATTTGATAGTATTTGGTGATATTGGAGTGGTATAAGGTAGTATTGGGTAAATCGTCCTGTCCAAAATTTTACCAATTTGTTTGTCATTTGGGGAGATATAATTACTTTAACAAAAAACAATTATAGACACTTACCAGTTACTGCTAACGTCATACATTTTGGCAGGGGTTGAGTAAAAACACCATTTAATTCGTCCTATTTGTAATTTATTGTAGGGATACACCAATTTCAGCCATCACACCATGGCTTTATGGGATTAGGTTATATTTGTAATTCTCTTGTTTTGTCTTTTGGCTATACATGTAACTCACGTTGTGCATTTATTTGTATCTCAACTGCACTAAGACGTCGGCCTACCAAATATATTTATCTTATTTGGTTATTTTTATGTATACAGGTAGCTATTTAGAAAACCACAGTTTCCGGAGATATTTTGTTAGTAAAAGAACACAGCATGAAGTCAAGACAAACCAAATTGGATACTTTGGACGCAAACTCTACTAAGCGGAAATCAAAATAAAAGCTATCAAGAAGACATGGATCTCTTCCGGGTAGTTTTTAAATTTCTCGAATTAACCAAGCTTTTTAAACGATCGTGACGTACCTGTATCTCAGCCAATTTACATGTGTAAGAATATAAGGAGGGGGATGTCTACTCGACACAAACTAGGTCGTTTTGGGACTAACATATGGTTCAATTTAATTTCAATAATTCGTTGGCGCGTGGGGGTCTGGGACCGTAGAAACCCACGAGGTTGGACAGGCGACCCTACTCCTTGCCACGTGCATCCGGGGATTACAGGAATTTATCATTGCTATTATAACAAATTAATAAGGCTTTAAAAATGATATTTATCAAACTGCACGAGACCTTCCTGGGGTAACTGGTGGTTAATTCAAGGTTGGAACCAGGAAATGATACGATTATGTTATACTGTAATAGTAATCATTACATCCCAGTTATATCAATTTCTAAATTGCATGAAATCACTCTAAACTTGAAAAGCCCAATAAATTCAATATACTATGATGTAAAGTGTGTTATTTAATGAGTTTGTATTCTAAGCTTTCAGCAAATTCTAACTTTGTTTCTATTGACATTAATGGTGGCTGGTAAAAGTGAAACTATACTTTGAGCTATTTAGCGCGTTAAAGATTGTGAACATAATACGGATTTATACGGACCATAATACGGAACTTGTTAGATTTTTCATAGCCTAATGTCTCAAAATTCAGCTCATAATATTATCGATTCGTTTGGATGTGAACCGCTTATCCCTTTAAGATTTTCGTTGGGTGACTTGTGCATGACCCAAGTGATGTACTTAACAAAAGGCGAATTTCACCTACATGTTATTTTTATAAAATAAAAGTAGTCTGGTTCTATCCAAACACGGTATAATATTGCTTGGGAGGTCTCCATACGACGACAGGCAGCTTAGGACACCCATCTCCATTTACAGACGACGACGACTGGCGGTTTAAGTTATTTAAAACGTATCAAGTATATTGAGTTAGTTGCTCGACCCTAAGGTAGAGGATTTTAAGGACTTTTAACACAAAATTAAGCAGTTTTATTCTCCATAATATAATCGAGATTGACCCTTTAATTGGCCAGACTATGATCTTTTATAAAAATTTATGTCGAGTGCAGACCAAAATTAAAATGACTAATCTGACCTCAAATGTTTCAGACAGGATGTTTTGACTGCTTCTGGCAAGTGCCTTAATTATACCTGGTAGGCTACATGTACTGTACAGTTAATGCTATATCTGTAAGCTATTGTGGTTAAGATAGGATAATATAGCATTCTTTACTGATGGAAAGTTGTGTTAACCAAATGGCAAAAATTGGGTATTATTAAATTCATTGTGACATTGCATAGACGGTTACTAAGAATAATGAAATATTAATTGGTAACTGTTTTTTTTAAATAAATTTCACCCGATTGTTACTATTCAAAATGGCAAAAATCGTGCTTTATTTAAAGAAATAGGAATTAATTCCTAAACAAACCCATAGGATCACCCAAAACAGGGGAGGCAAATCACTTATTGCACTAGGCTATTCTTCAATCAAGTGAGTCAAAAAGAACAAATCACACCTGAGTATTAAATAGAATATATTGTACAATAATAGTAACAAATAATATTTATATATAGACTTAGTAATAAAAACATAGAAACCATCATATACACTCATATACTTAAACTTCCATTTAACAATTAACTGACTTAAAAAAATTATAAAAGAACAGATCAACAAAATATAATCGAAAACAAGATTTTGGCATGCTTTCCCTATATTTAAATGAATATTACTTATTTTAATATCTTATAAAGGAAAAATTTTAATTTTATACTTCATCTTTACAGAAGGACTGCTAACTGAATACCAACTATATGCACCCATTACTTAGTACATGATCAATAATTATTTGGTACATGATCAATATTTATTGTGTAAATTAATAATTATAGAGTACATGATCAATATTTACGCAGAAAGAGAAATGGGGTTTAAAGACCACTCGACACAAACTAGGACATTTCGGTACTAACATATGGTAGGGGTCTTTAACAGTGGGAGGAAACTGGAGGATCCAGAGAAAACCCACGAGGTTGGACAGGCGACCAATAATTACGGAGCACATGATCGATAATTACCAAAGGCATGATCAATAATTCATTTACCAAAATATCAATGAAGTTTTACTTCCTAATGTACAATTTGAACAATTTGATAGTTTTAGTAAATCACACATAGTTAAAGATGGTATTTGTTTATGAAATATACCAATTCCATTTGCCTTCATCTTCATCATCTTCTCCTGGTTGAGCTCTTGTTGAATTTATTTTTCTCCATATTCTCCTGTAAAACACCATCAATTTTAAAATTCTATAAATTTACATAACCCTATACGATGTTTGTTATTCCGACATCATATTGAGCTAGAAATTTATATAATTATTGGTGTTCATTTAAAGGATATTAAATATGGTGAAACTATGCCAATGACAAAGGAAAAACGACACTTAAAAATGTTGATTTACTTTTATGACCAACCCTTGACACTCCTAGTTAATTAGCTAGCACTTGACTCACTGCGTCATTGTATTTCCCAAACTGCATTGGAGTTTTAAAGGAATGTTTTGTAATGTTATGATAAAAGTGTGATTTTTTTAAATTCCGATAATGAAAAGTTATCAGTCTCACCTGGCATCTTTTTCACTTGTATCAGCATCTATTATAGCTTCTTTTAAATCATGTTCCATATCGGCAATACTCTTCTCAAAATATTCATTCTGTTTTAAAAGTTTCTGAACTTCAACCTAAATGATACCAATGGGTTGGTAAAATTCAAGATTAAAATAAAATATACATAACTTGAAATGTTCTTTCTGTAACACCAAATATTTAGGCAATGAAATCTATGGCAAGTACTGGTAAAAACAATCAATCAAACCCACGAAACATGCGTGACAATCTTATTTTGGGGGTGCAACATATTACTTTTTTAAAGCGTGTTTCTACTCCCCCTCTCATTTCCTATATTACAGCACTGCAGAAAACAAAATTCTCATTCTATTTTAGCATTTATTTGTAAAATAATATATAAATTGTCTCCCACTAATTATCTAAGAAAACATTGTTTCTGATGTACATAAAATATTCACAACCACATACCTCTGTTTCCTTAATACATTGTTCTAAATGTGTACACACAGTCAATGGTACATGATCATCACGTAACGCAGTTCTTAAACTCTTCAAAGCATCTAATTTCTCTAATATTAAAGCTTTATAATGTTCTAATTCTTCAGCTAATTCAGCAGGTAAATCATCCTTAAATACACTCATCTTCTTGGGAGGAAGTTCTAAAAAAACAAAATCAGCATAAATGGTCATGTAAGTCATGATAAGGCAATAAATAGATGATTAATCAATTTTTGGTTCAATATTGTACAAAGGTTTCAGTTAATAGCTTACCTTGTTCTGGTGCTAATGAAAATAAATCACCTTCTTCTCTTAAAGCTTCCCGTAATCTGAAAAAATATTACAGGATATATTCATTTGCCAGGCACATTCCTCCTATTGTTCTTAATTACCTTTAATAACTATGGTGTTATTTTGGACGTTATGAATATGATGAAACATTCTAGAACATAATTTACTTTTCTAGAATGGCCCATGCATTATCTGGCAAATTCTTCAAGGGGAAGACAAACAATGTCAAACAAGGTTTCCATAAATTTTAATATGTATTTAGAATTCATCCCCTCTATAAAACAAGCCAAAAAGTTTAATAAACGAGAAATTAATTGATTCAACAACCGCTGTATTTTGTTCATGGGTTGTCATTTAGCAAAGAAATCTTATCAAATGGATTGCTTGTTAGGGTATTATAAACACAAATTTAAAATTATGTTTTTTTTAATGAATCATACATAAAGCTATCCCGTAAATTAATAGTACCCTGTAACCAAGTAATTCTGATTTAGTTTTTGTTTTTCAATAATCCATTTTCTCAAATAATATATTTATTTACCGGTCATTTTCTTCCAGTAGCCATTTTCCTTCCAATTCCATATCATCAACTTTATTTTTAATCTGTTGTAATTGTTTAGGCTTTGATGTTCCACTCTCTGTCATCTGTTCGATCTGATTATTTAATAATTGATGTTTAGCTGTCTGTGTGTCTAACAATTTACTGATATAGTTGTCATACGCTGTCTGAAAAAAGAAATCTGTAATTAACGGCAGAAAATAAAATAAACTGAAATGATTAGTTTAAATGAAATAAAACAAAAATGGCGTTCTTTGAGTTCCAACTGTTAAGTGCTCTGTTATGACAAGTGGAAACCACATTCCAAAGAAATTCGACCAACAAATGGATTGAACACAGGACATCCTGTTTCGTGAGCTAGCGGCCAACTGACTGAGCCACAGTGACTACCTTGATTAGCTTAAAGGTATAGGCTACTTGAACTGAGTTAACTCCAAATTGCAACAGCTCTATATTTTAGATTCCTTATTCTCATTCCTTTGTTTACAAGTTACACCACTGGGCTAAGGCATTGGCAGGATATCTTACCAGCTGGTTTCCAACCAATTAGCTTTAAGTAGAGACAATGTATGCTTACCAGACCACCCGATACCATTTCCTATTGACATAGGATGTTCACAATCACAGTTAACTAATTATGTGGGATTTCTTTACCACAGTGTTCCTCCATTACTCTGTGTACTGTACTGTATGCTTTTCAATCATTTTCATTGAAAAAGACGACATAAAAATTTCCAAATTGCCTACCTTAACATTTCGTAAAACATGTTGGAATATAGGACTCTCCTCAACAATATCTTCAAATACATTACTGTATACCTGTAGCCTATGAAAATTAGGACCATGACCTCTAAATTTCATTGTTGATAATCCCTACAATAGTAAGACAGATATAGCAAATATTTGTCTAATGTTTGAGAGAAATGGAAGTTCATGTTCATATAACTAATTCATTTTGGGACTCCATGGTAAATCTGAGCTTGAGCTTGACTGCAATAATTATCCCATATATGGTGGGATAATTAATTCACAATATGCACAAAGCAAATTCTTACTCAGCCACTACTGCTTGAAGTGTGTTATGTCACTTGAGAAATGAAATGCTAAAGTCAGGGTATGATCCCAACCCATGACAAACCACCCATAGCCCTAGACTCGTGTAGGACCTCATAAGGATTTACATCGTCGGACATATTATCTATGGGTTATACTATATTATGAAACTTAAAATCATATTTTACAGTTAACCCAAAAAATTTTTCTTTACCTGTTTTAGATTATTTTCATGATGTACAACAGCTTGATTACCAGACAGGACCTTCAGTTCTAAAGAAGCCTTCTTATTGATAATATTAGATTCAAACATTTTAGATGTCCTATACTGATCTTGTTTTGTTATTCCGGCTGTCTGAACAGGTAAAAAGTTGTTTCTATATGGTGGCTTGTCATGATGGTTTGAAGGCTGGGATGTTTTAGTTGGACTTTTATCCTCCTGGATATCCTCAACACCATCAACAGAAGTATTACTTCTAGCAGATGGCATATACATTTCTTGATTATCCAGTTCCTCAATGAACACAGAATCTTCAATGTAACCTTTTTCCCCATCTTGCGAAGCAGAGTTTTTAGAGTTTATATCCCTTAGGAAAAGAAGTTTTTGAGGGGCTGTGTTTTTACGCTTCATGTATGGAACACTACCAGTTGTTCCTACACTAAAATGATATAAAACCTCACTCATATCCTGCCTTTTAGATACATTTGTGTATGGAAATTTTTTATTTGTGCTTCTTTCTGATTCTATAGATGCCATAACATCTGGTTCTAATGCTGAGGTCTTCCATCCTCTTTGCTGGGCTAAGATCTCAGCAGGCTGTTTAAGACTAGCTGCATTTAAGTGACCTCCTGTGTAATCAAAAATGTCTTTTTTCTGTTTTTGCTCAGCATCATTTAATAGACACTTCAGCTGTCTACTGCCCACAAATTTGTAAGCCATCTTGAATGCAAGTAGTTATTGAACGCCAATTTAACCCCCAGTTATACTTCTTACTTCTTTACCAAAACTTTTAAGACTGCAAATTAAGGTAATACATTTTATTTTTTTTATCACGACAATGACAATAATTCACACACTGCTGGATTTTTATTCTAAAAACAGAAGGGGTAGCATTGGGTGGTGGTGCACCACTGGTGCCCCTTCTGCCACTTCTGGGTACCCGGTACCGACAGGGTATTTTAAAAAATTAAATTATTACAATTTTCTGACAAGGCTGGCCAACTCATGAATTTGAAACATGAAATTCCAAATCAATGTGAACGTAGTCATTGACTAAAACTACATTAATTTAAAGGGACAATAACATTCTTGCTGGCTTGGTAGCTCCAGAAAATAAATAATACCCTTATTCTAAGTACTAGATGTTTAAGTGTCCTACCTGTTGTGTAAATTATCCATTACAACCTATTTTACTTGTCCAGAGGGTTCGAAAATATTTTAAAATCCAAGTCACATTTGAAAAGGTTTACGTTAGACTTTTCAAATCAATTAGTTGAATTTTTCCAATTTATTAAATTAGGTGTGTTAAGATTAAGATGAAATTTATATCATCATTTAATTGGAATATTCTAAAATAATACGATTTGTTGACCAGAATGAAGATTGGAACATATTATTCAGTTACAACAAGAGTGTTATTGGGGCTTTAAATATTACCTGCTTGGTTTCAAAGTTAAGGGGCCAGGAATGTGAGTGGCTGACAGACCAAAAGGCCCGACTTGTCAATCGACAGCAGCAGTCGGTGAAGCCTGACGGTGATTCTTAACGCAAACACGCACTGATGACAAATAATATTGATATTGTAAATAATTTTACCTAATTACCATCCATCCCATGGGTTTTAATACTGAATATTTATTTATCTAAGTATTCATTTTAGGAAAATGTCAAATAAATATTTTCTTTTTGAAATCTTTCAGCCATGATGGCATTTCGCTCGTTGCTGTGGAAACGCCTGAAGAGTTGTTATAGGGGACATAACTCTGCGTTTAAAATTACGGTGAACACTTAAATAGACCTCAATTATTTTCTCCCACTAACGTGTAAACCCTCAACTTTGAATTCCATTTCGTGTAGTATTTTAATCTAAATGTTTCAATTTAAGAATCTAATAGTGTCATGAATTCTTAAAATCAGCAGTGCCACTAATGTGTAATTCATTATGTTATAGATGCTGTATTTTTTAGTTAGTCCCGCTGCTTCAATATCAAGTTCCTTAAAAGTTAAAGTTCTTAGTTGCCAGAAAATAAATCATACACCACAGTAGATAGCCATTTGGGCAATCCATATAATGTTGATGCATTGCGATTTTCATTATTAAATAAAAGGCAAAATCTTTCTAATGAAGAAAAAAACACATTCTACAACATTAAAGCCCCAATACCACTCTTGTTGAAACTGAATAATATGTCCCAATTTTCATTCTGGTCAACAAATTGTATTATTTTACAATATTCCAATTAATTGATGATATAAATTTCATCTTAGCACACCTAATTTAATAAATTGGAAAAATTCAACTAATTGATTTGAAAAGTCTAACGTAAACCTTTTCAAATGTGACTTGGATTTTAAAATATTTTCGAACCTTCTGGACAAGTAAAATAGGTTGTAATAAATAATTTACACAACAGGTAGGACGCTTAAACATCTAGTACTTAAAATAAGGCTATTATTTATTTTCTCGAGCTGCCAAGCCACCAAGAGCCTTATTGTCCCTTTAACTTCAGAAGTAATGATCAGAAATTGTTGCTTATTTGTAGCAAGTCAAAAAAAAACAAGCCAACAGTGAGGCTGATGTCCCCCGCCGAAATCCCAAAATAAATAGATGACAAATATTAATTAATCGCACATTTATTTTTTACAAACGTATCGACCAATCAAACTGAACACGAAGTGTCATCCAAAAATTGCTTATCTCTGCCTACCGTAAGAAAAAAATGCTCATCTTTGAACTCCATCAAGGCATTGACCTAATAAGCATACACACCAATTTTGAACATTTTAACTCAATTCGAAGGAGAGTAATTGTGTTCCAAAGTCTCGGCAAATCAAATTGCTTATCGCTCTGCTTACCCTGAGCAGAAAATGCTCATTATCGATCATAGTCAAGGTATTACTGTAATGAAACTATACACCAAATTTCATTACTCTCACTTAATTAGAATTGCTTATCTCTGTCTACCCTAAGCGGAAATGCTCATCTTCGAACTCCATCAAGGCATTGACCTAATAAGCATATACACCAAGTTTGAACATTTTAACTCAATTAGAAGAAGGGTTATTGTGTTCCAAAGTCTCGACCAATCAAATTGCGTATCGCTCTGCTTACCCTGAGCAGAAAATGCTCATTATCGAACTTAGTCAAGGTATTACTATAATGAAACTATACACCAAGTTTCATCACTCTCACTTAATTAGAACTAAAGTTATCGTGTCCCAAAGCATCAACCAATCAAATTGCTCATCTCTGCTTACCCTAAGCGGAAAATGCTCATCTTCGAACTCCATCAAGGCATTGACCTAATAAGCATATACACCAAGTTTGAACATTTTAACTCAATTAGAAGGAGAGTTATTGTGTTCCAAATTCTCGACCAATCAAATTGCGTATAGCTCTGCTTACCCTGAGCAGAAAATGCTCATTATCGAACTTAGTCAAGGTATTACTATAATGAAACTATACACCAAGTTTCATCAATCTCACTTAATTAGAACTAAAGTTATCGTGTCCCAAAGCATCAACCAATCAAATTGCTTATCTCTGCTTACCCTAAGCGGAAAATGCTCATCTTCGAACTCCATCAAGGCATTGACCTAATAAACACATACACCAATTTTGAACATTCTAGCTCAATTAGGAAGAGAGTTGTTGTGTCCCAAAAAATGTGACGGACAGACAGACGGACAGACAGACAGACAGACGGACGAACCCATTTCAATAGTCCCCCAACTTTCTTCGAAAGGCGGGGGACAAAAAAAAAAAATTCTACTAAAAGAGCAAGAACAATCACTCTAGAAGAAATTAGATTAGGTTGATGAATTTTGATAGGTGTTCAATTTTCCCAATCTAAACAATGCATGTAAATAATAACTTTTGTTATTCCATAAAATGAGCTAGGGAAATAATATTCATTAGTGCTGAATATGTAAAAGATTTGTGGGCAATTTATTAGGCCATATAAAAAAAAAATAATCTGGTTCTCAGACAATCCTTCCCCAAAAATCGAATTGCGGGAGGGAGGTGTTTGGTTTTGTGTTTTTATCACTAGTGGACTAAATCATTTATAATAAGTATCTTATTTTAGGGCACACATTTATCTCATCATTTTGTTGACTCTTGATTGTATGATTATCGACTACCATTTATGATTGTTAATAACACTTGTGTATTTGGTAATTGAGCCTAATGTACATATTCAGATTTTGATTTTTGTTGAGTTAATCCATGGAAAAACAGTTAGGTGCAGTAATTGATAAGACTGATTTTATTTTTGAATTAAAAGCAGTGACACAGGATTCGAGTTTTCGAGTTTAAAGCCAGTCAGCTTAATAATGTTTATATCATTATAGATCAACACCATTTGATGCTCTAAATACAATTCTATAATGTTACTGTAACATTTAAATCAATAATTAAAAAGTCTTCAAGTTATAATATTTCAAACTTTATTAACAGTTTCTGGTCTAAATATACATGAATGTTGGTTATCTAATATATAATTAAACATATAATTAAAATAAAAACTCTATATTTCAATTTATTTCATAAATAAAATAAAACTAAACATAGCCATTATTATTAAATCATAATATCTCAAAATTATTTGTGCGATGAAGTGAATAAATAGATATCATCCATACCCTATTAATAACCATTGTCACGTTTATTGTATAAGTTATTCTTTATTTTAAATTAAAAAACTAACAAACATGTTAATCTCCTTTCTACTACATATCGTCTTTATTATTCTATTATTAAAAATCTATAGATTTATCAATTCATTATCGTAACTTACACATCAATAATAAATACAACTAAGCCTTTCATACTGGCAAGAACAAGTTACAATGGGAGTCAACTGTGAAAAAGCTCTCGCCCCAAGTTCACAAAGCATTCTCAGACTTAAGTTAGGTATTTATTCAACTTTCAATCACTGTTTATGGGAAATATCTTTGATCCAGAAACACTAAACTTTTCACATAGTTTCTTATTGATGTATTTGATACATTGAAACAAAAGTTGAGGGGCTATATTGTAGTTAAAATTAGGCGTACAATTTTGAGTAAATTCTTAACTGAAGTCTGAGAATGCTTCTTGACTCCGGGCCTGGTTAACATTGTTTACAGTAATCCATTATCAAAATACTTGTATCCTGGTAAAAATTCTGTTTATAAAGACAAGACCTTTGATGTGGGTGAAATTGAAAGCCAAATTTTTACCAAAAAGTTGATATTAGGGAAACAACTAAATAACAAACGCAAAAAAATAAATCACGACAAAAAATAACACAACAAAATTGAGCACTCATTTGTATAAATATAACTAAATATGTATAAATATGTATCATTATATTATTACCAACTAATGAATATTTCACACATATTTTTTACTCTTTTTCTGTATCCATAGGTAATAACTTGAACATCCTTTACCTGCTGTTCAATCCTTTTACAAATGAACACGCAATCTCAGAGCATTGCTGAAGCAATACACGTCCTATGCCGGGCTCAAACAAATATAACCATGCATTTATGAATGGTTGATACTGCAAATATGTTTCTGTGAATATACAGGATAGATATAGATGCAACAAATTCTATAAAAACTTAATTTTCACTGAAATGGTCTTTAACTATACCATACCCTACAGCAATAAAGGTTTGACCTCAAACGATTCCAGTTTGTGTCCTAAAATGATTCCAGAATTTTCAATGATTTTAGTTCAACAAAGGGCCTTAGCAATAGGGTAATCTAATATTTTTCTTCTTGTATTACAAGTGAAGAAGCTATCCTTCTCAGAAATGACCCTTAAATCAACAAAATGTCGAAAAGTAATTAATTCCCACGGCCATTTCCAACATACATACTCCTACTAGATACAAACAACAAAAAAGTCAACACAACTTTGTTTCACCAAACATACATATCCAAAGAACCAGAGTCTCCTCCTGGCCACCTATGTTAAAATATGGCCTATATTTATTGTATATTACCTAAATAACCCAGTCCCTAAAACTTTTAAGTATTATTAAAAACTAGTAAACAACCAGTATAAAGTAAACACCAAATACCAGTAAATACTCACAGATGACTAGCACCAGAATATATAATAGTAGAGACCGTTTCTAATTGAATTCGATAATACCCAATATTGTGCATTGCAGTTTTCACATGCAATATGTGATACGCTATTTTACACTAAAATCTATCAATTAACTGTGTAACAAAGTTACCAACTCTTATCGTTTATATGTTTCAAAAGTTGAGGAGTAACAGAATTTAAAATACTATTAATGTGTTATATTTGATTAGGTTTTCCTGGATACCAAGATATGACACTGGCGTCAGGAGCTTGTTTTTTTTCATTCTTAAAAAACCCCAGTTTGGTTAAAAAATTATTATAATTGATCACTTCTAACTCACCCTATGGCCATTTGAAATTTACATAGGTTTCTATTTATTTCATACTACCATGTTCGTGTGTCTTACATATGTAAAGTATTAATAATTCTGCTATATTTGTTTGTACGGGGCCTTCAATGAAGGTTAATTAATATCTAACTATGTTTTGATCCCCAATAACAACATACATGAATTAAGTATTAATAATTCTGTTATATTTTTTGTACAGGGCATTGCATTTTTATGAACCTTTATTAATATCTGATTGTGTTTTGTTCCGATAACAACAGTCTTTATGTTAAATTAGTGTAGATGTGAGACTTGAATACTGTGGTTTGTTATGCCTTTGATAAAGCCAGTTCTAATATATGTATATTGTGTTAGTAAAACAACAACAAATAAAGTAATATAAATATAAACAAACTAACACAATGCCCCTTCGTCAAAATCATTAGCTTAAAACCTGTTAAATCATAATCACACTGGCCATACACATAAAATAAATCATAAACACAACCCCCATTCAATACATGTTGCGCAAAGATGTAGCTGCCTTGGCAGAATCCTTACTCAATATCTTAAAATTAATCTCTTTGTCATTAAGGTCCCACAGTGAAATTAAAATTAATTTAAAGCCATACATTATCTAAATTTAACAAAACCAATATTTTAAATGCACTCAATTTGTTAAATATATATATTCAGTATATACTAATAAAATTAACCAAAATTTATTTTGGTGGAAACATGATTAATTAAAAAATCTCCACATAATTATTTCGACGAAACTCTCTTCTCTATATACTCTTTCAAAGAGAATTGTCAGCACCTTATATTTTTAGACAGCTTTGTGTTTGTAAAATTAGCCATGTTATGTAATTAAATCAGTAAAATATTTATAAAGATGGTTTTATATGTGGTTTGTCTTTTGGTAGTTTATAAGAATGGGCTTCAAATTCTTTGACTTCTGTTTCTTTCAATTCTTTCTCTTTTTCTATAATATCTTTAATAGCTGGATATTTTTCAGGGTGTTCGTGTATAACTTTGTCTACCAGTTCGATGTGGTGTTTTTTCTTTGCCTCTTCTGATGTCAGATAGCTTTAAAGAGAGGGAAAAAGGTTTAACATCCACTCATTTTGGGACTAACATATGGTTCAATTTTATTTCAATTATTTGCTTGCATGTGGTTTTTTTTAGCAGAGTGTGGAAACCAGATAAAAACCACAAGGTTGGACAGGTGACCCTACTCCTTGGGGTGGGTGGGGAGAGATCATAAGCCACTTGACACCAGATGCCACCGTCCACTCCAACTGGTCAGAGGTCAGATCTTCATGCAGTGTAGGCCATAGAAAGGATATAAAAAAACGAAACAAAATATAGATATATGTATTTTGATCAGATTGAGTTTTACCACTCTCCCCCAAGTATGTGAGAGAGAGAGAAATTGGGTTTAACTTCCACTCAACACAAACTAGGTCATTTTGGGACTAACATATGGTTCAATTTTATTTCTATAATTCGCTTGCGCGTAGTGGTCTTTAGCAGTGGGAGGAAAGAGGAGTGCCCGGAGGAAACCCAGAAGGTTGCGAAGGTGCCCCCATCTCCATGCCACATACGCTCACACCAGGGCTCGAAACCACAGCCACAAGCCAGAGGTGACCGGCCAGCTAGAGGTCGAAACGCGGCATCTAGACCACTAGGCCATCCCAACCCCCCGCCCAAGTATGTAAAGTCAGGTAACTTATTAAAAGTAAGTTGATATGAAAATTTTGTACTCACTGATAGTTAATAAAGCGTCCACCTTGAGAAGTCTGAGCTGTAACATTAGTAAAATGACAGGCAAAGAGTAGCAGGTTTCTAGGTTGTACTTTCCATGCAAATCTCATAAACATACAGGAGTAAATTGTCAGGGCTGAAAACAAAAATATATCAAAATCTAGTCAAATAAAATATACATTTAGATATTCATTTAATATGATGCCTCATACATTAGAATACTAGTCCAGTATTAGAGCAAAATGAAATAAACAGCTAAAAATATGTACATGTAAGCTATGATAGGAAAGGCAATAGACGACGATTTCATGTCAGTACATGTATATTATTATATACTATTCAAAAAAAGTAGGGGATATTTGATTTTGGGGGCATAATACTAAAATATGCAAATGACTACGAAAAAAGTCACTATAGAACCTAACAGAAGAAACATTTCCAGTTACATGTGACGCCCAAACGCACCAATAGCTACCGCATGGAATGCAGGTGATGCTTGGGATCATCAACGGGGTCCAACCCAAGATTTGCACGACTCTGACTTTGAATGTTACAGTCATTGTGGCATTGAATTCCAGGGTGGAAACATCAGTTTAATTGTTTTAGTGACCAGAAAACAAATTTTGATATGCGTCGGCTTACCCAAAATGAAAGGTTACTTGCCCTTGGCATGCTACAGATCGGCACAACATAGGCGGTTGTGGAGCGGACGATGAATGTTTCTCAGTCTGTCATAAGCAGACTATGGTCCAGATACCGTGATACACAATCTGTACAGGACAGACCACGCTCAGGTCGACCAAGGGCGACAACTCAAGCCCAGGATCGATTTATCCGTACCTTGGCCTTGAGAAATCGTGTCATCACAGCAAATCAGATCAGCACTCTCGTCTTCAAACAGACACTGGTGTGAGAGTGAGTGGCCAGACGATTCGGAATCGACTGCATAGGGGTCACCTTTGCGCCCGACGTCCTTGCGTGATCCCTTGTTTGAGAGATCATCACATTCAGGCAAGACGTCGTTGGTGTAGGGATCGTGAACACTGGGATAATCGACGCTGGAGCAATGTGATGTTTTCAGATGAGTCAAGATTCACTGTTGATTTTTTGGACAGACGTAGGAGGGTGTGGCGTCGTCGAAACGAGCGCTTCCAAGACGTTAACGTCATCAGACATGATCGATTTGGGGGTGGTTCTGTTATGGTGTGGGGAGGCATCACTGTTGCTGGAAGAACGGCTTTACATGTTGTTGCAGGGCGTGTTACAGGTCAGTACTACCGGGACAACATCTTGGCAGTCCATGTTGTGCCGTTCGCACGACGTCATGGCCGCCGTTTCATCTTCCAGGATGACAATGCAAGATGTCACAGGGCCAGGATCGTTACAGGTTACCTCCAACAACAGAACATCACCACATTACCTTGGCCAGCACTGAGTCCCGACCTCTCCCCCATCAAGCATGTCTGGGACATGCTTGGACAGAGGTTACATCAACGTCAACAACGTCCTGCCAATGTCCAAGAACTTGCTGCTGCGTTGCAACAGGAATGGGACAATCTGGACCAAAATGACCTTAGACGTCACATTAGGAGTATGCCACGTCGGATCAATGCTTGTTTGGCAAACAGAGGAGGATTTACCCGTTACTGACTTTGTTGTGATGCTGTGGTAACTTTGCTGTTTGACCCCGGGTATCATTTTACCCTTATAATGGTCAGTCTGTGCCTTACTTAGTCTAACAATCATTTGGAATAAATCGATGAATGGGAACTTCATTTCATTTTGTCATTTGTTTCTTCGTCAGTTTCATTAGGTGACTTTAATAACACTTAAAAATCAAATATCCTCTACTTTTTTTGAATAGTATATTACTGGTGGTAGATTAAAATTCACATTATTAATTTAATCTCACAAACTCAGTCAGTATGCGATTTTGATATGATAAATTAATGTACGGTAGTTTCATCTTACACTTAAAGATGCATAATGTAATATTTTGATAAAGAGCAGACAGTTCTCGTTATTATGGTTAAAAAGATAATGAAATGGGAATATATTGAAAATCTTGGTTGTCATTGCTTCAATGGTTATGATAAATGATAATAAACAATATGTCATGATTATTCATTTTTTAATAAAATTATCAACTGGCAATCGTATTTAAATCCGTTTTATATCAAACCCATCCGAAGATCTAGAGAGTTGATTGTGGGCTTGACATGTCAGATTTAGCTCTTACATAAGGTATTTTCAAGGTTTTATGACTTATCTAAGTTATCTATCTGTACGTACCTAAAGTCATTTTACCACTGATGATTTCAGGATCTTTTTTCAAGTCCCCCAAGGCAGCAAGTGGAAGCCCCCAGTTGGCAACTAAAATTTAATTTGTAAATTTTGTATACAATATAAAATTACTTTTTGCCGTAATTACTGTGAATGACTGTAGTCATAATACAAACTACATTACCCGGTACTACAAAGCAAAGATATTATTAAACCACATTGGATTTAAAATGCATGAACTGCAACCTCTATCGTAATTTAATATCTGTATTCAGGTAAAAAAAATTTATTAATAAACATTACAATGTGAAGTTACAATTTGTTATCTATTGAATCTGAATATAATCTTAGCCCAAAGATTTATATTGAATAAAAATATAATATCCTCTTACCTGGACCCCAAAAGTGCTGCAAAAAAGTAATATTTAATATTACACACCAAAACATGAGATGGCTTTATATTAAAACTACCTTTTAATTATTACCATAAATTTATTTAAGCTACATGTACATATACATGTACAGCCATTAATTAAAAAATAAAAAGTTGAAGAATTGCTGTAAATAAACTGCAAATGAAATGAAATGAAATGGGGTTTAACGTCCTATTCCTAACCTAGGCTACTCTTATATCAAATTCCAACTGCCAAGGAATTTTTTATGAGCATGCCAATGTATACACGGGACATCAGTTTTTTGTCCCATCCGAATGACTAGACAGCTCAGTCCTGCATTAATGACATGGGGAAACCACACCGGAAAATCTGGATGAACTTTCTCGGCCAATAGGGATCGAACACCCAACCTCCAGACAAGCAAGCCAGCGTATTATCCATGTGATCCCTAAATAAATATACTGCAAACAGAAAGTTAAAAAATTTTGGAAACACTGGCTGAATACTCACAGTACTGTTGATGGTAACCATTTCATGAAAAAAGAAGAAAAATTCATTTCGTTAATACAGTTGTAGTAAACTGGGGGTCTTCATGCAAATAAGGGTGTCTTCAGAAAAGGTCTTTATTATAACCCATGCAATATTGTCTCTATTTCCAAGTGCTCATTGTTGGTTAAGAAAGCACCTCAAAACTTTCCAGTCTGGGTTTGCATTCTCAGTGTTACAAGACGGGAACCTAGATGTAGCAAGGAAAAGATAATATCAGGAACCGTCTGTATTAGCTGTATTAGCTTACCATCGGCAGCACATTACAGATCCCCCTGACAGTTGAAAATTGGAATAATAATTGTCCATTATATAAAGCAAACAGAGTTAAAGCAAAAAACAACTAGTATTATAAAACGATCAAATCTATAGTGCACAAAAAAAGAAAAAATTTGATTTGTGGGTTTTCAAACCAGTGAATTCTGAAAACTTTAATATATTCAAGGATTATAAAATGGATGTGTCTAATACATGTGGCTACAATCTGCAATTACTTCAATATACATTCCAAACCAAACTCCTGCTTAATTATGGGCTTTGATGGGTAATTCTATCCTCATGCATTATCAGATTTCAGAGTGTCTATAAAAGTTTTCTCAAATCCCTCTCTAATAGAACGAATAAAGTTTATTGTATAAAGATTGGAGACCCATCATCGGAAACGTAAATGATTCAACTTTTGAACAGTATGGAGCATGCCAGGGATGAATACATTTGAAAATGTTAATAAACCTGAAAGTTACTAATAGTATTGAACCATTTTTGGATTGAATCATGTTATCAGTATCTTAATTCAAAATCCCCCAAATTTTATGATGATCACCAGGCGTACGGATATGCAAGCCCTGTGAAAATTCTAAAAACTATCTAAAAACCACAATAAACCGTCATAGACATACTCCGGGCAGTGTTTCGTTTGATTAGAGGTAATCCCACTACTCACTGCTGTAATGAGTGGATATTGTTGTTTTAAATTTTGATTGGTCAGTAGTCCAACTACCAACCAATGACTAGCTGCTCTACAAACCTTTACATTTAAAACGAGTGCTAATATATTGGACCAAATATGTTTACATAACGTTACGTCATGGCTCATGATTTTATTATGCCCAATTAACCCGTGCATAGCAGAAATCTGAAGTAAAACTAATTGCATGACAAACAAAGCTATCAAGTCGAATGAAATGTAAACAATACTGTTTGGAAACGAACATACTTTCACCGTTTTTAATACCTTAAATCACTGTCCAAAGTTTTAGGCAAGACCCAGATTAAACGAAGGACTGTCATGTTGCTGTACTTAAGTGATAGCTTTGATTGAACGGGAAGAATAGACATACTGCCGCAAAAGTTCAAGAAGCTAATCCAGCAATGGCCAGAGATGGATTCCTCGGGCCATTGCTTCAGATGAGGAATATGCATGTACATGTAGATGGCTTGATCGAGTCTTCTTATCCTTTATTCTACCCTTCCCCTCCTGGGGCCTCAACCACCAAAATAGCCTTAATATTGTAAATATGGAAGTAGTCAGGCCTTCCAGAATAACCTAAAACTAAAAGTGTTACTGTTAGTCCAGAGTCAGAGTAGAAGTGCGAGCAACCTTATCCGTAGTCTAGATAATACTAAGTAAAATCCATAGATATACATACCTGCAAAGATAAGTGCGAAAGTCTTTACTAGTGACATAATTCAAACCCTTTTTAATTAAAGGGCCTGCCATGGTCACTGTAGAGGAGTGTAGAGTTTACTGTTAATAAATAATGAAAGTTTTTCACATGGCCTTGAATGGCAAAGCGGTGTAGACGGAAAAAAATCCCAATTATTCTGTGGTTGGCTTTTTTAGAGTTATTTCCCTTTAACCGCTTTGTTGCACGAATTCAGAATTTATCAAAAGGGCCAACTTATTCAACTTATTGTTATATATTTTGTGGTCCCCTAAAGTTCCCTCCTCCCTTAGCCTGCTCAATACCACCACCCTCGCCCCACTCAATATGAATTCCGTTCCTCATTTTAAAACATTTCTTTTGACCTGCTACCCAACTCAATATGAATTTGGTCATGCACCATTATAAGGTCCATAATGGTATCAGCGAATCTGATAATAGGTCTAAAATTCAGGGGACTGATGTTTAACAGTATAATTATCCCAAAGTTTGAAAAAAAAATGATCTGCAGTCATGGGTGGACTGAGAATTGAACGCGGTCCATGGGCCAGAGGGGTCAGGCGCCCTGCGGCCCCTTTTGAAAACAAATTGACAAATAGTTTCTTCAAAATAAAAAAAAATTCATCTTCCCATGGCAATCCGCTGAAAAATGGCCAAATTAAATAGGCATTTGCCTGTTGTTCAATCCAATTCAGCTTATTGAATAAAATATTGTTTAAACTAAATGGCCAAATGATCCACGAATGGGGCGAGGTAAGGTGCACCAAGACAGTTTCGTTTTCCCTTCATGTCACGTATTCTTCAAAGCGACCGGAGCCCGAGGAAACCAATTGGCCCGAGTGCCCAGAACAACAGCCCTCCGCAGCTCAGAATATATTTTGCTAGTTCTACTGGGCATAATATTTGACATAGTTATATACATAGAATGAGTTTTAAAACAAGAGTCAAAGCTGTAAACACATGCAATATTTTAATTAATTATTGTTAAGCCGATTTGTGGGACGTTCGGAGTAGGTTATAATAGAATTAGCGGACCCGATCGGATGATCGAAATTTTTTGTCATGGAATAAAAAAAAAACACAAAAAACCCACGTGAAGTTAAAACGTTTTCGGGTTGTTTTCGCTTAAGCTAATATTTACTGTTTAGGTAATATTTAAAGCTCCAAGGCCCCCGAAATTCCTTTGACTCGCTAAACTTAATTATATTAGATAGCTAGGTAGGCCTATTATTTCACTTAGATTCTACACATCTTATTTCCTCAAACAATTTTGTGATAAATATTAAGTAGGCTAAAGCATTCCAAAACATTGATCGCAGGGATTTCAGAAAGTGTCCTCTTAATTTTCGGAAACATTGACAGACCCCACTATTCAATTCATTAACGTGTAAATCGAACAGTCTTTATAATGATAATGGATAAAGTGGTTAACCGCCTCAACCGCTCACAATCTATTATGACGTCAGAGGTAGCTATGGTTCAAAACTGAGAGACACTGCATCTGATGGCATCATTATTCTTGAGTTTAAATATTCCGTTTGTGGGGTAGGTTTACAAAATAATATTATTCTATAATGTTTGCGTTTAATTGAAGTTTTACAAGTAGGTCTTGGAGTGAAGTAAGGTAGTGATGGATAGATCTAGTCCACAATTCCGGGTGGTGTGACAAAAATATTTTAAGCCCGTTATATTTTGTTTTTAAAATATCTTTAAATTAATGCGACAGGCCAAATCTGATCTTGGATGGTAAAAATGGTCTTCGGAGTTTAGCTGTCTCAAAAACATACTTTTAAAATAAAGAAGTCAAACTTCACCAATTTAACTCTTTACTAAGTGTTGGTTTGTTTTTTAACGATGCTTAAAAAGATACATTTATTCAAAATACAAAAAAAGTACAAGGCATGCAATGCTGCAATACAGTTGAAAAAAAAACATATTAGGCGTTTCAAGGCTATAGTATCAATCCAGTGTCTGCTCTTTATTGTCTTACGCTTTAAATTGTACACAAGTTATACTGGTTAACTTATATAATATTTAAATAATGATGTCGCATATAATAACGTAGGCAGAAAGTCAAATCGCTTTCAGAGCATTGCACGCTGACACACACAAAAGACGTTATTCTTTCATGTCTAGAATGCCGAGCCAATTTGTGTCTTTTCTCGACTTCCCCATAAAATGTATACTTAGATTCACAACATAATTTTACAATAAGTTATGCTTATACTTACATCAATGCACATGACACTTTACTTACAAATCACGAAAATATTATGAAGTTATTAATTATTAATATTTATTAAGAAATCCAGACGGTTTAACGAGAGGATGGGGTGAGTATCCCATAGCAAAGGATAAAACACAGGAGGACAATTACAACTTCATCAAATTGTAAGTAATTATCTTTACAATTTATAATATCAAATTTTCATTCACAATATTTTATTATTATTATTTCTCGTAAATGAAACAACTTCAAATGCAAATTTGTTGCAATGAAAATTTACACCTATAGATATAAAAAATGTACTTAATTTTGCCATCAAATTATTATGTTTCGAATCTGTAATACTTTATATTAAGACATACGTGTTTTTTGTGGGTTATTTTTTTATTATTGGTTTCTAATCTGTGTATACTTTATATCAAGACATACATGTTTTTTTGTGGGTTATTTTTTTATTATTTCTTTCTCTTTTTTTCCAAGTCGAAATAACTTCAGATGCTGTCACGATATAAAAGGCTTCAGCCCAAAACAAAGACCAGAAGATTATTTGTAAGTTATATATTTCGATTTATCTGACATTTGTAGAGATAGAAAATATATACACTGAGGCGCAATGAAAACGAACCGGTGATTTGATTGGGAATGATGTCAGTACAGTTAATGACAAAAACACATCAACAACAACCCGTGTTGGTCATAACAACTTTACTTTACAGTGAAACGTAGATATAGGGAGTGAATATAAAGTCAGCAACGGTTCATCCTCGGTATCCCCAGTGGTCTCGTTCTGTTCCATTCCCCTATACCATTTGTTCATCAATGGGCTCTTCAGGTATTCACATTATCTACTCTTGGTCGTAGCTTGATTCTACGAACCAATCAAAAAACAATTTACAAACTAATCTTAGCCCCATTATTTACGTTCACAACAATATGGACTATTCAAAAAGGAATTCACATGTCGTACTCGTACAAAAGGGATGTTTCACAACTTCACATTAAATTCCACGAGTTGTAAAACAAAAAAGTCGCAGTTTGTAAGAAAAATCTAATATCGGATTTGTATATAGTGTACCATTCAAACTAAGAATTCTGGGTTTCTTCCGATTTCCATAGGTCAGTTTGAAATTTAAAAAGAAACCAACGACATCTTCCCGTACAGGTCAATCACACAATATTTATGTTCAAATCTGAATTTCAGTTAATTGTTTTAATGACATGGACGACGATATTGCAAACAAACAGAACAGGTCATTCATTTAAAATGTGATATATATTTCGGAAGAACGATTTAGCTTTTGATAAATCATATTATAAACTTGAATATTTATATGTTAACATTAGCTTTGGAGAAAAGGTTATGAATTGGTTAGCAATAAATATTCGCTTGGCTCATATCGTCGGTCCGTCGGTCTTTGAAGTTTGTTATCTTTTTCACAAATAAAAATGGAGTTATTCACCTTTAACAGTGGAATGTTACAAATAAATGATCAAATTCAATATGGAAAAGAAAAACCACAATCAACTCCTTTATGAATGACTATATTGACGTCACCATTTTATTTAGGGGGGAGGGGGTGTCTGAGACGTGTATACTATTGTTGCTTGGTGTATTCTTGTAATATATTTCAGGCTACCGAGACCATTAACAAGAGATTTCAGGTAATTAGGATTTATAAACTTCACCCCGCATTTACTTTCGCTGTTTTAATCTATGCGTGACTTTCTGCCAATGACAGTCACATAGTGCCGTTGATTCTTTTCCAGCATCTTTTTAAAGATTTTGCACTAGTTATTTGAGCTTTGTCATATTATAGTTTCAATCGATGAAGTTGTAATTTCATATTTATGCCACTGGTGTCTATGGATGGTGGTCACACCGTATCTTTAGCCTCCGGTGGTTCTTGACCCAAAGACTAATGTATGTTCGATGGAAATGAAATTGAACCATGTGCTAGTCCCGAAATGACCTCGAGTGAACGTTAATCTCGCTCTCCGGGTCCTCCAGTCTCCTCCTACTGTTAAAGACCCCTACGCGCAAGCGAATTATTGAAATAAAATTGAACCGTGTGTTAGTCCCGAAATGACATCGAGTGTACGTTAATCTCTCTCTCTCTCTCTCTCTCTCTCTTGTAACTCATATGAAATGTGGAGATTCTAAGCTGTTTGATTTTGTAAATATATTGGATTTGTCGTTAGAAATGACATCATTAGTGAACAAAACACGAAGAGAAGAATACCACCACCAATCAGTTTTGATGTTCTACCACAAAATGATTTTCAGAGATGCACAACAAATGGTGGGTATACACGGGAACGTTTTTATTTTACAATGTGAACTTCTTGTTTTTATAGAAAAGGCTGAAATGAAATGAAATAAAATGAGGTTTAACGTCCTACTGTTCAGCATCGACTTGGCTAATAAAGACGTGCAAACCCCATACAGTGCAGAGGCGGATTCAATTTTCGACAGTGCCCGTTACTGAAAGTGCCTTTTCTCAGACCCAAAAAATATGTCCGTTCCGAACGCTTACTTAGACGGAAATATCAGCCAAATAGCTCTTGGGATGGATACAGATGCAAGGAAATGACGGATAATTTTCTTGGGCCCCCACCCCCCTCTCAGCGGCGTGCCCCGTCTCCGTGGTCAGTGCCCTCATTTTGCCCCCCCCCCTTTTCAAAATTCCTAGATCCGCCCCTGCAGTGTGCTATGAGAGTAATTTTGCTGGGACGGCTTCACTACGTACGGCTTACTCTAATATCGAATTCCAACTGTCAAGGGTTCTTTTATGTACACGCCGATGTGTACACGGGGCCTCGCATTTTTTACCCATCCGAATGACCATACGTTGTCCCTTACTTGGACGTCCTCCTTCCCTACCAACTCCACGATCATCTGGCTAACAAGCCAACGTCGTAATTTGGAAATTCATTGTTCATTGAGATTGTTATCTGAATTTGTTTAAAAGTATACAGTCACACACATGAAAAAAATTACCAAATTACCATGTCGAATGTTCCATATAATAAGCTGTTTTGATATGATTGCCAAAACAGTTTATAGAGCTCGTTTAGAGAGCCTTATCTCCAACTGTTCATTGGATGACCTGATAAATAAGACTATACATGTATAGTGTTTGTAAATGAAATAAAATGGGGTTTAACGTCCTACTGTTCTACTGCGACTGGGATAATGTTTGTAAGCTTTACTTATAGAGCTAATCAAGACAAAATTCTAGTAGTCTCTGAAAAACAAATTATATTGGATAGTTTTCACCACGTAAACACTAACATGTATTTATTCACTACTCAACGGTAGATTGGTATTTCTTTGAAAACATTTGGAGAGAGATTCGACTAATTGTTTGGGACTAGGTTTGAAGAGCTGTTCACGCGGGGCATTCGGGGATATCTCCTTTAATGAAATGGCAATTTTCTACGGTTATATTTACTTATCTAACACAGAAGAACTTAGCGTAGTCCAGAGATCGTGTTCGATCCCTGCATTGGCCGAGAAGGTTGGTCGTGGTTTACGCCTTTCTGTTGTGCAGGACAGGGTGGGGAGGGGGGCTAACAAGGACAGCTTGCTAGTCGATCAGGTGTCACGAAAAACCGAGGACCAGTGTATACATTGGCCTGCACGAAAATAATCCCCCGACTGTTGGAATTTGATAAAAGAGTAAGCCATAGTGCCGCTGCGGTATGTCGTATGTCCGGCTTTATTAGCCCAGTCGGGGCGAACAGAAGAACGTTAAACCAGATTGCATTAAATTTCATTTCTGTCCACATTGAGATTTGAATCTGGGACGTGCTAATCAAGAGTCGAATGTCCTAACTCTGTAACATCCTTCTGTATATAACTACGGTTCTAAACCCAATTATTTAAGCCCTCAGCTAACCAATATATTTACTTTTTGTAGGTGAATTCGTCTTATCTAAAAATACTAGAGAGGCTCTGGAAAAAACCCATAGAAATCTGAGTGAAACATGTTATTCTAAGTCAATGGTCGACCATTCGCCAATCATAAACACAACATCAACTAATCCCAATCCTCAACATCATCGTAATAACGTCATCTGTAAGATGCTGATGCGCAATAATCAATGCGGGTCAGAAGCGTTACCTCTTTTCTACGCCAATAAAATGTCACCACACAGTCCTGATATCTGCACCAGTCCATCGCCCGAGTCTTGTAGAGTTCCTCATTCCGAACCTTTGCCAGATCTTTGCAACAAGAAGAAAACCGGCTTGGTACTTCCCCAAGCCACACAATCTTGTGAGAAACAAAGGCGTCGCGTCAGGTTTGATCTTCCTCGGGGAATGAATAAAACACCTACTTGTCCAGAATATGCCAGGCCCCGCCCAAACAGCGGCACCAAAAGGACTATTTCGGCACCGCAACCAATAACTCCACAAAACTGGCAAACAATGGATTTTGAAACAAGAAGAGCCGCCTCTCTCAAACCTAACAACGCTATCGAAAGCGAAAGGTTTATATCCACCCGTGAAAAACTTTTTCATCACATGAACTTGATTCGAAAGATGGGAAACGAGGTGACAGACCAACAAACGTGTGTTGTTGGTGATAAAGAGAACAGCGTGGTCGATGATGACGAAAGCGATGATGGAAACGACGACGAAAAGGAAGGGAAACCTGAAGAGGCAGATCAGGATGATGCAGGAAAAAGTTCGGGGGATAAAGAAATTTGCACACCAGGATCGGATGAAAGTTCACGTTTGGAAGAAAAAGCTGAAACCCAGCCCAAAGTATATAAAGATATAAAATTGATACACAGGGCTGGAAAATTTATTCCCAATCGGATAAATATTCTGAATCCCAACTACTTATGTTCTAAATCTACTTCCTGTAAAAGGTATGTATGTTATATATATATAACTATTGTCATAAGCATGTAGGGTGTCTAGTGGTTCAAAGCATGCGCGTGAAATCACAAGATCTGCCATTGAATGAAGTGACGTAGTTTCGATATCCCACTTGTACATAGCCAGGATTAGGGTCGCATGTATGAATAATAACGTTAGGTGAATATAAGAACATTATGAACTAAAAATACTTATATTATTAAAACGCATTAAATTGTTTTCAATAATTGGAAGATAATACTAATAGGACATGAGGTCTTTGGTCTATATAGAGTCAAGGCTAATTTTTTATTGCTTTAAAATACTATTGTGTTGGATATTTCCGGGATCTCCCAATGCCAATGTTCATATTTGGTAATACCGGGGGATATGTAAAGCCAAATTAAGTTTCGAAACTTAGACAACCATTTGGTTCTCAGACGATCATTTGATTCTAAGAAGGCCAAGGTGTTGTGGTTTCAAGATTCTGACCACTCTGGTTAGACTGATAGGAAGGGAGGTTGAGAAAAAACTTTTAGTATTCTAATAAAGACTTATGTTTCACTGTCTTGATATAAAAATATATGCCAAAACTTTTGTTGTTCCTGCTATATAAATATGATTTGGGTATTGTGAGAAAACACAACGTTGAAGTCCAAGTGAAGACCAAAAGTACAGTAAATCATTAGCCAAGTAATTGCTTTTTGGGGGTTTTTTTTCAGGTATCACCATTTGTTCAAAGACCTTGTTCCAGATCTACGAGATAATTATAAATATGGAAAACGAGTTAATTTTAATGGATTCAACTCATCTTCATTTAGAGGATAAGTTATATATTAGAGGATAAGTTATATATTAGAGGATAAGTTATATGTTAGATGATAAGTAACTGGAATGCAATGCCTTGTTCAAAAGATAAAAATATGTATTATTCTGAAATAACGGTATGGATTTTAAGAATTTATATAATGCCATGGATTTTAAGAATTACAAATAACACAATTGATTTTTAAGAGTTGTGAATTATGACATAGATTTTAAGAATTACAAATTACGGCGTGGATTTTTAAGAATTACAAATAATGACATGAATTTTAAAGAATTAGTATTCCTTTATTATTAATAATGGTTAATATCTCTCAAATTAGTTATCTTGCCGATTAGATCGTTTTGGCAATGAAATGGGGTGATCTTTGTTCCTGGTTCTTCTTATAAATGTTGTCGTTTATTGTCTTGGGTTTTTTTTAGTTATTAGTCTTTAGTTTTGATTGATAGTTGGTTTATTTTATTGATTTTTAAAATATTCTACATTTGATTCCAAATATCGTATGGTATAGCTACGAGTGGTGTAGAGTCTTCTGTTGCATATTTTCTGGAATTTTATTGTTCATTGAGTTTTGTTCTGATTTCGTTTCTATGTGTTTGTTATCGTTTACAATTAATATTAAAAAAAATAAATCCATAAAAAATTTCTGAGAAACCTCCCTTATGGAACCATTTATCTCCTAACAGTATCATCACAATTCCAAGGTTTGATTTATTATCCTTTGTATCACCAGGCAGTTTTAATTAACTAAGACTAACCATTTTTAAAAGCAAACTGAATTGTTTGAAATATTATCAGTGTTTATTTGTATTTATTGATTATCGTTTGAAGTTCACTCACAGATCATTAATCTGTCGTTCTATACAATTATATTGTTTATTTTGCTATTATACTCCCGTTCTCTTCATTAAACATCGTGTGCTTTGTTTATCTTTAAATTTTCATATTATACTCCATTGTTTCAATATTTGCCTTTCTGCTCTATGTATTTCCCTTTTTTTCATTGTTTATGATATGTTATTATGGATATAATTATGTTATTATTAGTAACAAAAATATGATATTATTTATGTTAATTGTGTAATGAAAATGTGTATTAGTCAAATTATGTAGTCTTTATTTGATTATTATTTTGTACTAGAATAGATATTTCTAAAATAGATTATGCTTTGTTTAGCAAACATATTATGTCAAGTTTCATTGTTTTTATTATAATGCAAATTTGTTATTTTTAGTGAAAATATGTACTTTATTTGATATTTGTATAGAAAATGTACTTATAAAAATATTAAAAAGTATTATTTTGTGTGCCAGAGAGAGAGAGGGGTGGGGTGGGAGAAAGAGAGAGAGAGAGAGTAGGTAATTTAGGGACTAGCATATGGTTCAATTTTATTTCAATAATTTGCTTGCCCTAAGGGGTCTTTAGCAGTGGGAGAAACCAGAAGGCCCGGAGAAAACCCTCGAGGTAGGACAGACGACCCTACTCCTTGTCACGTACATCTGGGGAATCGAAACCACGACAGTTGACTCAATGACATACCTTATGATACAACGCGCACGTGCTAACTATTTGGGGTATTTTTTGTAATGAAACAGATTGTCTTCAATTGCAATTTTTGATCTTGATTTTCAATACCATGAGCCAAGAAATAAAAAAATAAAATGAAATGATATGCGGTTTAGCGTCCCACTGTTCTGCTCGGATTGGGCTACTGAAGATTGGCAAACGCAATTTTGGCGTTACGGCCTAGTCTTGCATCGAATTCTAACTGTAAAGAGATCTTTTACCAACACCCCAGTGTGTACTCGGGACCTCAGTTTTTCGTCCCATCCGAATGACTATACACTGTCCCTTGTCAGATCCTGGATACTACACCAATGACAAAATTGAACTACGCCGGAAAATGCTGATATACTTTCTCGGCCGCATAGCAGGGATCGAACACGGGACCTCCAGGTTAGCGAGGTCCAGCGTCTTACACACTGAACTACCGTGCCCCCCCCCCTCCCACATGGGCCAAGAACAGATATGAGATAAGATCTGAGCCCCAATAACTCATGTGTGCTGATCACTGGAGGGGGTGGGGGGCGAATGAGTCAACTGGCGTGGTTTCGAATTTTCTCCGGGTCCTCCGGTTTCCTCCCACTGTCAAAGACCCCTACGCGCAATCGAATGATTGAAATGAAATCATACCATATGTTAGTCCCGAAATGACCTAGTTTTTTTTCGAGTTTACGTTAAACTCCACTTCTCTCTCTGTCTCTCCCCAAGACATATCTTTTCAAAAGTTGTCTATATTGAGGACATTATCGCATATATAAAATTGGATAGCTTTAGTCCCCGGAATAAACAGTTCTTTATAGAGAACCCCTACCATTCCATGTGATAAGAGATTTTTGAATTATTGTAACATTATGGCACCACGCTCGTCTTAATGTTTATGACAAATCTAATCCGCGACACGGCTGGTTTTATTGTTCGTGACGACTCTAGTACGACTCCCCTCATTTAAATCAATTGAATGGTAGAATTCTTAACCTTAACCCTAGAATTGAATTGTATTGGACATTTGGCTGGGAATGAAGGACAAAATGATTAACTCAGTACAGATTCGCTTTGGATCTGGTCTATTGAAAACATCTCTCGCATAATATACATGCATAGTGATGTCTGGGACAATGGCATATAAAAATGAAGCAGCATGGTAATCAATTCTCGGCTGTTATGAAATAGGTTCCACGTGGAAGTAATAAACCAAATGGTTAAAGTTACATTATGGGAGATAAGATAAAGAGATGGCAATTCTCACTATAGATAGTGTAAAGGTAATTTGCTGAAAATTTCAGTCAAATTGATCCACTATTAGCCGAGAAAGCGTTTGAAATAATCACATAGCATCGGTCATCATTACTCTGACTCGAATCATTAATATAAACAGCATAGTCTCGATTATCCACTCGATTGATTTAATTATCAACGGCCATTAAGCGGCATAAAGGATTTTAATCCGCCAACATCGATGGCTAGCCTAGACATCAAGAGTTTATTATGGTCTGGATATGTTAATTAATGTCTAATTGATTATTTAGATAACATTTCAGGCCTAAAATAAGACCTGTGAAAACGTTTGACTCCTAACTCTCGACCCCAAAGTCTTTTTGGTCCAATATTGGTTATGATTCTGATATTGGTCATTCCCCTGTTGGCTCTAGACCAACCGCCACTGACGAATTTGGATACTACGTGAGCCAAGAGTATCTTGTACTAGAAACAAATAAACTTAAGCTTTATCAGACGTAAAACAGCAAAGAGTAGATTGGCATGGACCAATTATATTTCATTGTAGATTTATGATGATTGACGATACAAACTCGGGATATCCAAGTCAAGAAAATCATGGGGTGACATTCATATAAAAAAAAAACCTTAGTCTGGTCGAAATGGAAAATTATTGAGGGAAAGCGAATCTGTCAAGGATACTGAAAGTAGCCATTAACAACGAGGTTTTCTGTCTCACAACTTCCGTTTCCACCATATTATTTCTAGCGTAGCAGACATGAAAATGACATTTCTAGTCACGTGGGTGGCTATAGGCGCGCGCTTTTCTCATCAATTACTGACAGTTCATTATGTCGTTCTTTAAAATTTGTTAGTGTGTCTAAATCGTGTCTGAATAGTTTTATTTCATTATATCTGTGAGACAGTTCAATTGACAGAAGTTACGGCAAAGAATGACCTTTATTACTTGGGTATAAAAACTACAGGAATTGCCATCCTATATGTTTCATACTTGTATTTTAAAAAACGGTAACAATGGTAGCATTTATTGTATTTTGATCTTTACATTATGTTTTGGGTCAATAACTTTGCGTGAATAATTATCTTTTCATAGAAAACATGACAATGTTAATAACCTAGCCTGACACCGAACATAACCGATTCAGACGAAAATAATTCCGCGATTCCATCCCATGATAGCCCTTCTACACACTTTCAACCGTTATTTAACAACAGGTACGTCAGAACCGGGGGTGGTTATAGCGCTGGGCATCAGGAATTTGCATATGAGTATTAAAGCTCCAATAGCATATTTTTAGGTTATATTTTTAAAATGTATTAAAATAAAGCCCTAAAATAGATTGTACCTATAAACAGTCCTACCTTGTTAAAGAATAATCCTATTAATCCTATAATTCACTATTGCCAGTTGAGAAATTGGCACAAATATCATTTTCAACTTCAAATTCAAACGTTTGAAGATGGCCGTCCATGGAGAGGAATGGGAAAACAAGGGAGGTAATTGAGTTACTATCTCCTCAATAAGCCTGTCTCAACCATTTTAACCCCCATGAAATTTTGCCCATGATCGTATAATATTGAGTTGACAACATTTTGAGCAAAAGAAATAGAAATAATTATGTTTTGACTTTATTAGAAAATATGCTATTGGAACTTTAAAGGCTCTATGGCGTAGACTAGCGATGTTAAAGGAGCTAAATCTCTACCCTATAGAAATGGACACAAATGTAATATATGAATGTATATAAGCTGACTTGCATTTAATTGTTTCTGCTTTTACTGATTATTCCAGTTTACATTGGATGTATATTCCTGGTGGAAATGTTTATCGAGACGCTGCATTACAAATGGCACTCAACCGCATTCTGGAACGCGATTCGTGTGACAATTTTAATCTTTTCATTTTTGTCTTAAATATTGGTTATCAGAAGTCTATCTTTTCGTAAGATAACATCAATGTAGATTTAAAATGACCAATAAGTCGTATTTGAGTGTCGAAGACTGTGGATGACATTGAGATAGAGACTTGCCTCCTTTAAAATTGTTCTGGGAAAAACGCTATGTCCAATCAAGTCTTATCATTAACCTGTATATAGACGCTATGCCAGTATAGCTGGCTGCTGCCATCGTTGGTTTCGTTGAAGAACATTGTAGTCTAGATTGTCATGCAATCGTTGTTACAATGATAAATAAAGTCTCAATTTATTAAGCGTCAAATGCGTTTAAATTCGTTGAAACTCAAAAGCAATCGATGGTCTAGAAAGTTGATCGTGGGCTTCACGTGTGAATATATGTCGAATTAATGATTTATATGACATTTGAGATCAAACGAAAGATCTGCATTAGTCAGATCCAGATCTTACATAACACATTTTTAATCTTAAACCTCCATCTACTGGCTACAGAAATTCGACACGAAATGTGCATTATCTACATAAGTCTACAGATTTGTACACTCCGACATCTAAGTTATGTTGTCATCCTGTCCGTCGGGTTAGAGGCTGTTGTTTTTAATCTTTTAATCGAGAGGGGGGGTGGGTCAAATCTGGTGGGAAGCATTGGAATCATGAGACGATGAACCCTGCGTTCTGCGACACCCCGTTCCGGAATGATCCCTCCCTTGAACCGGTTTAATTGCATTTATTTTTCAAATTTGGCGAGAAGCATAGGTGTCATGAGAAGATGAATACTGTCGATTTTCAGCAGTACGCGGCTCTCCGTTCTGGAATTATCCTCCCTTTATTGAAAAACTTGTGAAGGCGATAGAGGTTGCAGTTTTTAACGGATGTTTTCTTAGAAATTTTGGGAAGCATTGGGACATAAGAGGATGAAACTTATCCATTTTCGTCATTCCTCGACTTTTCATCCTGGAGATCTTTTCAAATTTGGTGGGAAGCATTGGGTTCATGAGAGCCAGAGGGTAAAGCAATAATTTTCCGCAACCCTTCAATGTTCTTTCGCAGTTACCCCCACCCCCACCCCGACCTTTGTCGAAATTCGTGTGAACGCGATGGAGGCTATTTGTTTGTAAGAGATGTTTTTCAAACTTTGTGGGAAGCATTGTGGATGATCCCTATGGATTTTTAGCTTTCGCGACTTTCTGTCCCCCTGTTTGCCGAAAAGCTTGCAAACACGATAGGGCTTACAGTTTTTTGAAGGGATTCTTTTCAAATTTTGAGTGAATAACATACGAATCTATCGCTCAAAAACTAAATAAATCTTGCTGTTTTACTTCACCGCAGGTAGTGTGTCTCTTATGTTCAGAATGAATGAAGTATTGTGGTCTTCTGGAGTTATCCACCTTTGCCGAAAACCGTGTGAATTCGATAGAGGCTAGAATTTTTAGATTCTTTTCAAATTTTGTCGGGGGTCTTGTGGGGACGAACGATATCGATATTAAGCAATATTCGATAATCCGTTACAGAGTTTACTCCCTTTTCCGATAACCTTGTGAATACAATACAGGCGAGGGAGTTTTTAACTGTTTCTTTTCAAGAAATAGATTTCAAAAAGGATCTGAATCCTTTAAGCTGCTGTTGAGACATAGTTGCTGTGTGGGTGTATTCCATGCTTTTTATGGCTATATTGTAATAGCATTGAATAAATTGTTCTAGAAAAACTCTGCCTTTCTCCACTAATACAATTTCATCTATCGTGCGGATCTAGGAATTTTGAAAAGGGGAGGGCGCGCAAAATGAGGGCACTTACCGCGGAGACGGGGCACGCCGCTGCGAGGGGTGGGGCCCCTAAGACAATTAAGCTGCATTTCCTTTAGTACGGTTCCAGTCCGGCTCCGATCCGGCTCCCTTCCGGGAGCAGACATGACACACGGCAGATTGTGTATCCTTATATGCGGTTTTTCAAGCGGAATGGCTCTCTTTTCAACATGGCACGTGTCTAAGAAAGGGCGAAAATTGGAATTTCCCTACCTATTTTTCGCTTTTTGACGTGCGGGCTACCCAAACAAACTGTGTTTCCTTATGTGCGTTATGTGTGTTTACGGACACGGTTCCGCATGCGTTTCCGTACCGAACGCGACATGGTCCGTTTCGAAAAACCGTACCGGACACCGCATAGAGAACCGTATCCGCACCCGCACATAAGGAAACACTCTTAATAAAATTCTATGAAAGTGGGTTTTTTTTACGTATCCGCAACCGGACCGGATCCGTACTAAAGGAAATGCAGCTTTATCCTTCATTTCCTTGCATCTGTAGCCATTTCAAGAGCTATTTTGCTGATATTTTCGCCTAAGTAAACGTTCAGAACGGAATAATTATTTGGGTCTGAGAAAGGGCACTTTCAGCAGTAAAAAAGGGCACTGTCGAAAAAAAGGAGGGGGGGGTGCCCCTCAATCCCCCCATTGGATCCGCCTCTGGGCTTGGTAGTTTTCCCAGGGTTTACGCCTAGGTAGCCCCGTCCAATCCGAAAATAAAATAATTGAAGAAGATTTTGAGTCACATCGAAGGCTAGTTATTGTTCTCCATGTTTTCTTACTGATTCAGTAACATTTTGTCACCTGTTTTAAGCCTTTATTTTATTTTTTTTAGATAAAAACCCTGCAACAACATGTGCTAGATGTATAGACAACCTGTCCAATATAAGAGGTATCTTCTGATATCATCAAAAATTTCTTCTTAAAAGGGCACAAAAATTTAAATATATTTGACGTAAAAATCATTAAACAGCGCCAGTTATATCTTGTTGACTTTGAGCAGGGATGTCAGACGTCCAATCAAGCTCTGTAAGAATGCAGAACAAGAGAGAAAATTGCGTATAATTTAGCTACTTAAAATGAACAATTGCCATCTTTACATAACAGCGGTATACCATTTAATTTTCTTTCAAGACACCAGAAATTCAAGTAAAGATTAAATGTTCAGATTAGAATTGTGACACGCAATGTCATTTCGTAGGGTCGCTTATCTCGCAGACTAAAACAAGAAATCCATCCGCGGATTTCCGCTTTACTGAAACTACGGACAGAAACCGGAATATCTTTTCTGTTTTCTGTTTGTATTTCTTCGCCCTTCGGGCTAAAGGTGTGGCGTCTGCTTATTACCATGGTTGAATAGTCCAAGAAATATCATCATTATACACTATATGATTTCCTGCAAAATTCAAAGGTGGCAATCTAGCATATTTATGTTCAGTCATCTCTTACAAAAGCCAGACGACCAGGAAATTGTCATTATATTAAAAAAGGTACATTTAAATGATTTCCTTTCCGCTCTCTTTGGCTCAATTACTTTAAACGACTATTATAATATATAGACCTGACGGGTCAAATAAATAAGAAAACGAGTAATATTTTTGGGAAAAATCATTTTATTTCCAAATATACAAACCTTTTTAATACACAAGGCTATTAAGTTTTATCAAAATGAAACGATTTCGTGGGAAATAGTTTACATTCATTGCCACATATTTTTTGTCCATATCAACAATTTTTGTGAATAACTTAAATACATAACTCGTAGAAATGTCCAATTGCATCTTCGGGGAGATAATTCTATAGCTTCGGATATAATTATATATATATATATATTTATAAATTTATATGGATAATATGGTGGTGGAATCTGTGTTACAGATACAAAGGGATTGTGAAAGTTCGGGCAACCGTTCAGATATTACAGATGTTATACTATATTAGAACCAACATATTATATACATACTGGAGAGACAAATAAAATAGATATAATAGTGTTGATACAAAGATACAAATTGTCGGGAAAATAAACTGACAAATAAATGCAGAAATTAATAAAAGTACAGGGTTGGGGCATAAAATTATGTTTCGCACCTTTTAATACGTAGTGTGTACAAGGTGCACTACCATCTTAGTGGCCATGTGGTGAAAAATTTTCTATCAAATTGAGTTTTTCTGGGTAAGCACTGAAACGATTTAGAGGTTTTTTTCTAATTCCTTAGAAATTTAACACAACCAGAAAAATCTAAATAAATAGATGGAAAAAAGGACACACCATTTTCAATAATTGGTTTGATAAATTAAATTACTGAAACTAGACGTTTACACCTTTTTCAATGAATAGGACCTTGTTTATATTAAAACACTGAGAAAATTATGCATCATCTAAAAGCTAAATTTATATTTTTTAAGTAGAAATTTGCATAGTAATTATTCAAACAATTCAAAGCTTAGATTGTGAATTTGTTTAGGCCACAAAACAATAACAACAACGATATCATGATAAATATGCGGTTCCAGGAGGGATATTAGCACCCCCTTACTTTGTACTAACATGGTGTGATTTTATCTTAATAATTCGATGGACAGCGGGGGTCTTTTGGGCGAGGGGTGAAAATTGGTGTACCCGCAGAAACCCACAGTGTCAGATGAGCAACTCTACCGCGTTTCACGAACCCGCCACTTGCATGTTTGCAATATTTACTTGTTGATAGATTTAGAATATATAGATAGTACCTAATGACATTATACCCATTGTTATTAATTATATTACATATATATACATTTCTCTTGTGGTTGGGCTTATTGCTATCTTGATTGACAGCTGAACCGTTATATTTACTTTCAGCACGCAATATTATGGCTTCCATTTGAACATTTAGATATTTTATTGTCTTCGCTGGTTAAAAATGGGTGTTTGAATGTTCAGTTCAAGTCACCGGTTTTTCAACAAATATATTGTAGTAAATATATGACCGTTTAAACTTTGACATTTTTTTTTTTTGATAAACTCTATTTGACAAAAATATTCGGGTATTATTAACGTACTTTTTCGAAAGTTCAATTCAAATCGTTTGGCCGACACGTTTAGTTTCAAAGTTAATGTCAGATATGTTTTGTTTTGTTTTGTTTTTTGTTTTTTAAATCAGAAATGCGATGATACCTAGAAGTTTTTTTTCTGGATAAATAAAGAGCAATCTACAATTTTCTATACATGTATATAGCATCCTTTGTCTCTAGTTTCACATTTAATGGTATTTCTATTTGACGTCTTACAAATAAGCAAACTCTTGTGATGTATTTATTTAACATCTGCATATCAGCCCAGTGCAATATTTTTAAAATTCATATAAGGTAGGCCGAGGCCTATATATGAATTATTTTTATATCCTCTTGTAAATCCATTCTCATTTTTCTTGTGAAATTGTTTCTGGTGGTGAAAGTGGCTGTTTATTATTTCAACTAAATTAGCCACACTGACCTCCGTTAATGAGTCGTTGTGGTGATTTATGGCTGAAATCCGCAACAGTTTGACAAAGCAGCGGGTTACTAATGAACTGCCAAACTGTTTTCGAGTGTTGTGTGATTATCCCTGCGGGTCGTGCCCGCCCCATCCCCCAACGGGTACTGATGTCGCGATATCAAGCTCAGCCAATTTCAGCTCGAATCGACAATATTACTCCTGGGACAATCAAACCGGGTTAGGTGACAAAATATTGTCCACAACTTATACGGGAATTAGCCAAAAGAAATCCCGAGAAACGACAAGTCCCGCAGTTCATTTGGAGACGGACTGTATTTCTAGTAAGCCGATTTACGCACCAGGTCTCAAAGGTGTATTTTAGACGATTCCTTATGGCAGGTCATTGAATTCAGAACGTCTTAAAACAAATTCTGTCACCTAAATATTCCCCAAGAAAAAACGAAGATGAAATATTTTAATAAACGAACAAAGGATATTTGCTACACTGTGTAACTGTAAACATTTCAATTGTTATTAAGCCCCGGGTCTTTGATGAATATTTTAAAATCTAAATACAGCATACAATTACAAGAAAGTTAAAATAAAATATAACAATACGTAATATGGTAAGATGGTTGAATTTGATATAATAAATTCGTCGCCCTTCCACTGATATTTATGTATATTATTTATGGAAGTATTACTTTTTGATATTCATCAAGTAAAAATATTACAGTTCATAATTTTGTTGGTCCTCATTAAATGATATATATAAACTATATGTCCGCATTTTAGACTTTGTTGGCGTATATATGGCAAGATGGTTGATTTTGATATAAATAATTCGCCGCCATTCGACTGGTATTTATATATATTATTTGTGTATGTATTACTTTCTGATATTCATTAAGTAAAATATATTATAGTACATATTTGTGTGGTACTCATTAAATTATATATATATATATATAAAAGTCTATATATTTTAGATCTTGTTCAGTCCCGTAGTCCCGTTATAGCGAACACACTCTCTCTCTCTCACACACACTCTCTCTCTCTCTCACTCGCTTCCTATATGTTTTAATAAAATATATTTTGTTGTTAGCGATAGTTATCTTATGTTTGAAAATTAATATCGTAATTATTATGGACTAGAAGTATAATTATCAGTTTAATCGTCATTTTATTCATCTATTTATTATTCTTAACTCTGTCATGATCGATATATTCAGATTGATAAAAATTAATTATTCATTTACCTGCGCTGTTTATTTTGATTAAAAAAAACTCCAAATGGATTGAGAAAGTGAATATTGATTTTGATAATTTTTGGAACAGATTGTTAATCTTAATTATATATGATTTATTAATAAAGAAATAATTTCCTATGTCGATATTATTCACAGCAATGTGGCGAGTTCGATTGTGTTTCTATATGTCTCAACATATGGTTATGTTATTAACTATGGCGGCTATAAAGCCGACAACGCACAACCACTTTCAAAAAAATTCTTTATATTTCATTTGTCAATCAATGTCAAAGGTGATCAAAGGAGAGAGATTAATTAGCGGTCGCATATAAAAAGGAAATAGGTGTTGTGGTGGTTTATTTCATTCATATTCAATAACACAATACCTGTGTGTTCGATTAATAACATAGTTCCGTTATTGACCAATTCTAGTTTTATTGTTAACGTGGTCGTGTATCATACCTTGGGTTTTTACACCTCACAATTCAACAAACACAGACCAGGTAAAAGCAATCAACGTATTCTACCCTAGACTTCATACAAACTCAAGTAGTCCCAGGAGATATACAACCTTATAAATAATTCCAATGAACGGCTTGAAGTAAGGGAACATCCCGTCACGTCAATTCAATTAAGACTACCGATCTTTGATTACTTTTTAATTTACCTGAAGAACAAGGAAAACTAATCAAGATGAAAAGAGCTCGCACCTGGTTTCGTCCGAACCAAATTCACTCTCTATTATTTCTGTAATGTTCACAAAGCTCCGTCAGGTTGCCGTCAAAATGAATAATTCACGCACTGTGCAGAAAAATGAAATTGCGATTGTTATCGGCATTGGGCATCTATAACACAACGCCTTGTGCCCCCCGGGGAAAACATCCACGCGTAACTGCTCGCGCCGCCACGCCTCACTGATCATATAAATTCAATTGTCTTATTTCTAGGCGCTTGTTAGCGTATTTGAAGTTGGCCACGTGGCTTTATCTTTAAATGAGCCTTAAACTGTCAATATGAACTATATGAGCCGAGGCCTGGGGCTATACAATTTATCTGATAAAGTTATGTGCAGTTCGCTATTCGCTTGATTTCCCATCGCAAAAAAAATATAATAAAATAGATCCCTTAAATATATTTGAGATATATTTCATTTTGTGTAAAAGAAATGAATTATGCGCGTTGTGAACTATATCGCACCAACAAATGAAAACTGTTATCGTTGTTTTAGGATATTTATTCGTAGAATTTTGTCAAAATCTATTCTAATGACCGCCCTGGAAGGTATAGGCCCCGGGTTCACAAAACATTCTCAAGTTAAGAATTTGCTTAAAATTGTTCGCCATATTTCAACTACAATACAGTCCTTTATAAGACTTTGTTGTTTTAATGTATCAAATACATGATTAATTAAAAATGTGCAAAGTTTTGTGTTTCTGGATGAAAGATATTTCTCATAAACAGTGGTTGAAAGATTTGGAAACGGCGTTTTGTTTTCGTGGAATTTGTGTGTGGAATCTGCTTATACCCTTCATCAAATTCCAACGATCTCGTTTTTCGTATCACCCCAACGATTGGACGCCTGTCCTTGCCAGCGCATCCATACTGCACCACTATAGGGGAAGACACGCTGAAAGATCCGGCAACTTTCTTGACCAACACCCAGAATCAAACGGAACCCCGGGCTAATGAGCCAACGCTAAATAAATATAACGGATTGTATTTTCTTATGCGATTTCGAAATTTGTAAAGCTAGAACTAAAATAAATCACCCCTGGTTACGTATTAGTAAAAGAAATGCGAGACAGAAAACATAAATCATGCACTCGGGTTAAATCAAATTGATCATAATTGCCCACGTTCAACCAAGGCTAAAATAGTAGAAATAACGATTATTTATTGCTATTATCCTCTTAATTAAGACTTGATCCGGATTTCAGCTTAATCGGATTACAAAAAGGGGTGGGCCCATAAAGATTAAAGATTATACATTATACATCAGTCAGAACGAATCAAGTATTTTTGTATAACATGTAGAAAAATATACCTCTTATATTATAATGCCCAGGATAAGTATTTATTATTATAACTACTATAATTAAACTGACAGTTACTATTTTACTACAACATTAATTCATGAATTCGCTTATTATTCAGAACTATATCAGTTTAACGCCCACTCGACAAAAAGTTGGTCATTTCGGGACTAACATATGGTTCAATTTTTTTTTGATATTTCACTTACACCTTGGGATCTTTAGCAGTAAGAATTAAGAAACCGGAGAAACCCACGAGATTGGACATGAGACCCAACTCTTTGTCGCGTAGGAGTGAGAGAGAGAGCACACCGCAAATGGGGTCATTCTGGAAATAATTTGCTTACAAGCGCGGGCCTTTGGTGGTGGCATCAAATCAAACCGAAGAAACCAGAAAACTAAGAACAGACAACCATACTCTTTGTGGGATTTAACGACATCGATGACACACCTTAATTGCGAACCGTCCAGCTTTCGTTGATTTTCCGTTTTTCGGACAAATACATCTGATAATGAGATCATATATGGAAGAAATATATTTCCATTGTTTTAGTTAATGATTAATTCTGAAAATTCGGGTGAAAAAGAAAATTTTCGGGCAAATAGCCCCCCCCCCACCACCGAGATTGCCCCCTTTGGATTAAGTAACACCAAACCATTTTCAGATTGTTATGGTCGAATGTAGATAACATGGATCTTGCAAACTCTCTTATTATAGAGAAACTGGTATTTATTTTTTGTAATTATTTAATGTTAACAAACACAACATGTACTCCAGTTCGCGATTGTTTCTGTCAACTACCAGAATTGCTATTTAAAACGTTACAGATTGACATTACGCAAAATTTGAAATCCATTTTATGAGAAAGGCCGAAAAAATTGACGATATTTTGACACCGCCGAAAAACAAGTATTCTTTTCTCCTTTGAACAACCAAGCTATATATTTCCAGAAAAATCAGCTATACAAAACTTAATCCGGTAGTACAGCCAATGTCATTGTTTTGTAAACATAAAGACTCGAAAAGGTTAATCAAAGAACTACACACGGTGAGAGAGAGAGAGGGGGGGGGCAGAGAGAGCACAAGTCTCAAACTAGTTCATTTTGGGGCAAACATATGGCTCAATTCATTTCAATAATTCTCTTGCGCGTAGGGGTCTTTTAGTAGAGGGGTCAGGCCACTTGACTCAATGACAGATCTTATGACGCAAAGGGCACGCGTTAACCATTTTAAGTGATAATTTTCAACAGATTGTTAGGTAGCATATTGAAACGGTGCTACTCGGGTCAAATTTTGTGTACATTACGTGTGTAAAAATATATATTATGTAGGTTCAAATATACAGTCATCTAATGGAAATCAACCCGATATGTTGGTCTTCTATAAATTGTTAACACAATGGAATCTTTATCAATATCTTTTGGATATGGGAGTATGATGAAATATCTTCTTTTTTTATCAACTACTATATCGACAATTTCAAAATTCATAAGTTCAAATTAATGTATATAAAATTGTTATTTGCTGATTTTTTTTTTAAAACACACAACAAAAAATAAACTTAATTCTCTGTTATAAAAGTCACAAAAGCAATTGAAAATCGATGCTTTCGAAATATACCGATGCTTACGAAATAAAGGTAAAGACTGTGCTATAGCGAGGGAAATTTTACACAGCGGTGCTACGGCCTACTCTCAATTCTATCTAGCTTTCCGGGTTTTGCCAATATTATACACGGGATATAGGATCTTTACTCACATCTGAATCAAAGAATAGTTTATATTGTAAACAGAGCAGAAAGTGGGCGAAAATAGATTATATCTAATTAATAATGTATTATCAAACATCAAGGTTTTATTTTACTTGAATTGAAAATTAAAAAGAAAGTACTCATTTAATTGTTAATCTCAATTAGAAATCAGAATAGTTGTATAAATATTAATGTCTATCGCCCGCCTTAATTACTAAAATATTAATATGAAAAACTATTCAAATACTGCATTCAATTTTAATTTGTAACAGCAAAATATTCAAAACCTTCGCGCCTCATTTAGTACATTTTTTTATGTGATGCATGGCTGCTGATGAGATTTCAAATTCCATCCCATTGTCGTATAAAAAAAATATAAAATTTAATGTGCATTGTCGGATCAAATAAAAAAGACATTTCTGCACTATAGTGTAGTTTTTAATTGACTGTGGAATTCACCATCTGCCCATCTCACATGTGAGTTAAATAAAATAATTATATACCGATAGCCAGAGAGGGCTCGCTTTATCACCCCGATTTCAATGATACGGTCAACAAGAACAAATCTCTTCAAAAGTAGAATGATTTAAATAAGAGGTATATTAAACCTCTACCTTAGATTACATGTGTGATATTTCTGTGGATATATGATACCGCTGATGCTCAGATATATATACCATTAATAGTAAATACCACGGAAACACACGGGTTTTAAAAGAAAGAAAAATAAACGCCCTGGTTAAAGTTGCCATGGATCACAAATAGGACTATAAAGTATTCAGAATCATATTGCAACCAGGAAAAAATAAGTATAATGTCATAAAATTGCTAGAGCAAAATCATTTTTTAAAATGGAAACAAAATATATATTATATTACCACAACAAAAGCTATATAAATAAGGATTTATTTTTAAAAATTATATTTATGGTGTAAATAGAAAATTGTTAATGTTACGTAATTTTTAGAATAAAACTGTTTTGCAGAAGTTATTTCGTTTGTCTTGAGGCTTCAAACATTTTATATACTTTAATTATTTTCCTTTAGTCATTTCAACATGTATTCTTCGGTTATGAGTATGTTCAAAAATACTTCTAGATTCTCAAGAGCAAATTCGACCTATGAAATATGTTACTAGAATATAAAGCACCAGAAGGAGTGAAGTGCAGATAAAAAAAAAACACCATAGCCCTAAAACAACTTAATGCCGGAATAATTGAGTTTACCTATGAAAAATTCAAAATAATTTTATTGAGAAATCTGACTAATATATACAAAAAACTGGAAGAAGCCAGTTTCTAAACCTCAGCAGTGTATGGTGGTGGTTTTGTTCAGGACGTGTGGCCCGAACAAATCATATCGACAACTACATGTACGTATGAAACTGAACAGTATTTATGTTAAGAAGATATAGTCGGTGTGCGATGATAAGAGGTCCAAATCATGATGGATTTATTTTTACAACGACAATGTAATATTTCAATCAACAACAAAACCTACGTTTTTTCTTTAAAAAAAATCTTCTAAAATAACTAGCCATTTTTTATCCAAGTTCATAATGAATCTAGATCTTGATCTGCAATTTCCGGTCTTGTAAACATCAACCGGGAGACTAGCTACAAGCTCCCTGTATAATGTTGTTGTATTTTTGAATGAGAGGGTGTTTTTTGTTGGGTTTTTTTTTCAAAATGACTAAGTATTAATTCCTCAAATGACATCTCAAAGTACGGTAAATATTCAGAACAGCACGGGGTGTTATATGTGGATATAACTACTTCTCTATTATTTAATAATTTACCAATAACAAAGATGTAGTTATATCCTTATATATCTTGTGTTTTTTGAATAAGTTATTACTGTTTCAAGGAAGTCGACTAAGCTTCGATAATTTACAAAACGTAAGTAAGGCTGTATAACAAACTGGTTCATTCTGACAAATGGGAAATGTTTAGAAAGATGTGGAGATATCACAGTAAAGGATTGTGTATTATATCTTTTTCTGCCAACGCCCACCGTCGACTAATTATTTACCTTTTACTATAGTACCGCACCCGATTGTACTAATTTACACTGCTATCGCGTAGTGGTTCAACTCGTGATAAAAAAAAATATATAACTTGAAAAACCTGATTGTTAGAATAATCCAGATGGATATCCAAGGTCAAGGTCTTGCGAAAAGAATCGTTTGAACCAAAATCCATTTCTGAAACGTCACACATATAGCCTACATTATATAGAATGACACATGTTCATCTATTTTAAAGCGAATACTGGATAGTCCAGACAAGATGACGTTTTATGGTCTATCACAAAAAAGCCACGTCTATCAAGATATGGCATAAAACACTTAATTCCACCATCTTTGATAGGGAGAACAACTGAACAGGTAATCAAAAAGAGAACATATTAATTACACCCGTTTTAGGTGACAGGTGAAACAAAATAGATCCCTTCACTTCTTAAGGCTCAGTGATCAACTCCACAGATGATCTTCAGCAGCAACTTCAGATGACCCTGTTAGTTGCTTTACTCAGCAGTAAAATCCAATGAAGTCACAGTTTATCTCGAATTAACACAGATATGAATATACATCTACAGATCAGCGATGGGTGTTATTTAGCTGAAAACTTCCTCGGCAGCTTGATATGGTGTGTTTGTTCTGAAAGGTCCCGATGACTTCAGTGATGGTTCTATCAGATTCTTGACGGCAACATTTTGGATACCAGGTACACACATACAAATGTTTCGCTTTCTTTGTCCTGTGCATTTTTCTATTAGCTTTAGTTCGTGTGGAATATTTTGGTGTCTGATTCAGAAGTTTTCTGGCATGAACTACGATGGCGTTACCGTGTTATCGTGGTCTCAACTGACTTGCGAACCTCGGTAGTGGCGTTTTATCCGAGACGATCTTGCATGTTGCGTGCAATTTACTTCTTTTCCTTCATTTTCAACTGTCAATGATATATAGATTTAATTGGGCATATCCACATGCAAGGCGCACGAAATCTTCGTTTGCGTGTTACAAAGTTTATTGTTCCAGCTTTGAGGGACATTGACACTGCACGAGAAAAGGTGATCTCACTTTTAAACTCACACAAACACTTAATCAGATGTCGACAGTCTTGTATACGAAGGGGCTTGCATGACAAAAATGGCTTGTTTAACATTCTCGGGGATTGGAAACAACGTTTGTCTATTACCTCCTAGCACGAACACACACAATTCTCACCAACCAACACGAAACTCCCAAAACTAATAACCATATCTACATAGAAAAATTTAACAACACAACTCAAAACAAGACCAATAGAAAAATAGAATATTTCGTAATGAAAACAAAGAAGACATTGTCGGTTTGTTGAAATTTTTATTCGATTATTTGTTTATTTTTGTTTTAATTTTCCACGATTCCTATAAATAACGTGAGTATAGGAAAGAGGGTGTGATTTATATGGACGAAGATTGCGTGCTAGGAATGGAACCCGCATCAATCTTATCATTAGCACTGTCATCAATACCATTCATTGTAATACCCGGCTTTTGTTTCGTTCCGCACAATTGTCTCTTCAAATCTCAGCCATTATTTTAAACTACTAAATGATTTCCCAAAGAGAAATAAAATCAATATGGCGATACTATTATATACTAGAAAGGCATCGATACAATAACTGTATTCATTGACCTCAATAAATAGCACTTGAAAAGAAAAACAGAAAAAGAATCGATTTTAGCGCATGTCTAACAAACGGTTATTAATATTATTAAACCATCCATTAATTTCAAGTTCACAAAATAGATGCATAGATAAATTTGTGAAACTTGAGTTCATGTTTAAAGTTTATTGATTCTTAAAACATTTAATCAACGATGAGAAATGTTATTTTAAAACCATACGTTGCTTAAAACTAATCATTGTGATCGGCAGTCAAATGGAAGATAAGATGATTGTACTTAAATTTAGCAGATGCTACAACCAATATCCTAGCAGACGGAATATACTAATAGTCTCGGTCACCGAGAATAGTCTTCATTATATTTTTCTGGATGTTAGAGATAAAATATACTAGATGGGCATAATATTATGTATATATGCATCACTGCAAAGACCAGGGTATGAAATTGATAACAGCGGTTGATATGACGGCGGTATCTGTAATAAAATTAGAACTAACTGAAAACATTTCATTTCAGATATTCAAGATACTAAAATAATTAATCTTATTTTATCGCCATATTAGGATATTTGAACTGATAATGCGGTGGTGGTATAGTGGTATGGGAACATTACATTACTAATAATTAATCTATTGCATTTAAACCGGGCCAAAAAACTTTCAGTTTATTTATTTCTATCGCCATATTAGGATATTGGAACTAATAATGCGTTGATGGTGGTATCGAAACATTACATTGCTAATAATTAATCTATTACATATACAGCGGGCCAAAAACTTTCAGTTTATTTTATCACAGTATTAGGATATTAGAACTGATAATGGGGTGGTATCTAGACATTACATTACTAACAGAAAACCATTTAATTCCATACTTTGGACAGTGAAATGATGAATCTTGTGTACACTGATATCTACCTACACCATTTACTCTCTCTCTCTCTCTCTCTCCCTCTCTCCCTCTCTCATCATTTTGCATTCCTATATTTTGTCCAAATGACATATACAGCTGCCTCAAAACCTTTAACAACTGGATAAAATAAAGTATTTTGGCGTATCATCTTTCAATTTAGAAATTTTTGACTGCATTGGTTTAAGCATGGAAACAAATGTTTAAATATTCTGAACAGCATACATAATTTTATTACATGTGATTGATTGTTATAGATGTGTTTATCAGAGTCAAACCTAACCCTACCCGAATAGTAACCAATATAGTCGTCTAAGTCGTCAAACTTTTGCAATGCCCTGGTAATATTTTAAACTTGGCATAATCTTCTATGATAATGATGAACTGCAATTATGTTCTATTTCGGACATGTACATGTATATGCCTCTTTCAAAAATGTGGAACTTGGTGGTTGAAAATAGATTTCCATTGAGATTGACACGTAAAACTAACACCGTACTATTAGTAAATTTTGAAAAGATATTATAGCTTTAATTACACTATCACTTTCTTAATGTAAAGATAAAAACGTGTAAAACATTTGTGTAAAAACAATGGCTTGACATAAATGTGACTGCTATTCATTTCTTTTAATCATTTCACTAGACATGGCGACGCCCATAAAATGGATTTATTTATTAACACAAAAATCGATTTCAATTTGTTTTCTCGTTTAAATGACAGGTTCCGTTATGACTGGCTTACATTTCACAAACTGTAATGACGCATCTTCAAGATCTTCAAGATGGATTCCTTCTGTTATGATCTAGAAAAAAATTTCCTAGAACGTTTAACATAACGTTGTCGACAAAACATTATATTTCAAAATAAGATCTTCAAAATATTTTACCGTTCTTATTGTCTTGTTTATAATATTCATATCAGAAGAATACAAAAAGTAACTATATAAGATCCAAATGTTCAAAGAAAATTCCATCCCAGATGTACCGCATAAAGTTTTAGGCCAAGCGGCCTGTTTCACGAAATTTTAACTAAGATAAAATTCAAATTTTAGTTATTTGATTGGATAATATTAGATTGGTTTCAGTACTTAGCTAATCAAAGTTGAAGTTCTGCTAAAATTTGGATTTTATCTTTACTTAAGATTTCGTGAAACAGGCCGCTTGGCCTAAAACTTTATGCGGTACACCTGGGATGGAATTTTCTTTGAACAAACGGCCCAGTTTTCCAAAAGTAAGATCTTCTGAATGTTCAGAGTTCTGGCTGCTTTGTTGGTAAAATACGAAGTGTAATATAAAGAAATTTAACTAAATGTCTAAACGAAACGCGTTTGTCCATTTGAGACAGAATAAAAACAGTTGGGCTGTTAACATTCAAATAAGATTGGATTTATAGTTCTTAAGTCAGACATAGCAAGTTTAGGTCTCCACACTGATACACATATGAATTCACTTATAGATTCCTAAAGATTCGTTTCATTATTTAAATATTATTTGCAGTTTTAATAGTACATGTATATGATAATTATATTGTGTTGATATTTCAAAAATCAATGATTATTTTTGGTATTTTATGAATAAAAATATAAACAGAAATCATTAATAAGCAATATTTTACCATGTCAATCTTCAGCATAGTGTTTTATAAAAATAAATTTATGGTAACTAAACAAAATATAAACATTTTAATCGGGATACTCCAATTCTTGACCCCCTCCCCCCAAAGTAATAAAAACATACCCCAAACATCTTTCCGTTTCTTTATTCATTTAGATTCGGTTATTGTACTTCGTATAATATCTCTAACTTGAAGAAAATATGATCCTTATAAGACAATTCTTTAAAATATTTCACCTTCACCTATTTCATAAAGTTGTTATATATTTAAAACACAAAATCCCAGGTGCTACGGGGTAATTCGAAACCATAGTACCATTAGAAAGCTGTAAGGATAAATGAACACGTTTTCATATATTTGTGGCAAGAACTCCCCGCCCTCTCCATAATTATACTGTAAATAATAAAAAAGAAATTCTGAAAATAAGCAAAACTTTAATTTTTGCCAGTTATTTTTTTCTCTCTCTCTTTGACTTCCAAGTCAAGATTCGTAGAAGTAAATAACTCTTTAGCTTTTAGTTTTGAGAAATAAGACATATATAATAATATAATTCTTTAATACACTATTTTTTTTCTTTATTCATAGAATAATATCTGAATAAAAATATACCCATTTTCCCCCTCAAGATTTTAGATTAAAGTAAATATTCAACTGTTTCTTCTATACATAAAGCAATGGTAATAGACTTCCAGTTTATAATCATCCTGTCAGTCTCATTCTCGTCTCACCAAACATATGAAAGCTTTTATCTAAATCTACTTTACGACGCCGCCATTCAATTTGAAGCGAGTTAATGCAACACCGTAACTAATAATTTGAATGTAATGACTTCGTAAATTGATGATAATTCACTACTGCCGGATAATAAAACGTCTAAGAGAAACATTTTCCAGGCAAAGAAATGTAAAGTGAAATGTACAATTGATGAACAATTGTTGTGGAGCTTGGAACCGCAGTCAATCTTAGGGCTCCACGACGGGTCTTGTTAGCTTGTCACGCAACGTGGTTCTCAAGCGGGCTACCGTTGCTATGTTTGCTGCCAAACACGCAACCATTAATATATTTCCAATGGACCAACTCACTATGATCCAGTCACAGGGGAGCAAGGCGAAGGGGTCAGAAATCAAGTTTAAATGAAATTGTTAGCTGTTGTAATGAATTTCTGTCAATGTCAACACATTGAGAACGGATAGGGCAGAAGATGGAAAGATCGAATATCTGTAATTTCTTTCTTTTAGAAAAAAAACTGGGTTGTTTTCTAGACTATAAAGGTTGCTCTCTTGTAATTATATTATGCTGCTGGAAATGCGTCGTAAACACGAACCATTAATGTTTTACATTATGAGTGTATCGAATGTAGGACAAATCTATTTGTGAGTTTAGAAAAATGCAAACTTCGTGTACCGGTAATAACTTATTTTAGATTGTCCCACTTTTTGTTTTAGAGAAAAGAAAATTAGTAGTTATTTTATTTTAATGAAAATTATCAAAGAATATTGACAAGGCAATTTGATAATTACTATTCTATGTAAGAAATATATGTTGATTTTATTATATATATATTTTTTTAAATTTAAAGCCCCAATAACACTCTTGATGTAACTGAATAATATGTCCCAATCTTCATTCTGGTCAACAAATCGTATTATTTTACAATATTCCAATTAAATGATGATATAAATTTCATCTTAACACACCTATTTTGAAAAATTGGAAAAATTCAACCAATTGATTTGAAAAGTCTAACGTAAACCTTTTCAAATGTGACTTGGATTTTAAAATATTTTCGAACCCTCTGGACAAGTAAAATAGGTTGTAATGGATAATTTACACAACAGGTAGGACACCTAAACATCTAGTACTTAGAATAAGGGTATTATTTATTTTCTGGAGCTACCAAGCCAGCAAGAATGTTATTGTCCCTTTAACGTTATTTAGATGTTTAACTTCTCAACGAAATATCTCTAGCAATTATTGTTGCAGGGTTTATTTAATAATTTTTTTTCAGGCTGCAAAAAATTAGTATTTATACCATTTATAAAATGACAGATGTAATATTGCTATCGTTGGGTTGATTAACGATTCAAATTCAGGTATTTCCCATGAAAATATTCCTTATATGCATCCAGTTAATTGTATTATTATCGTATTTCCATTTAATTTGTAAAACTTTAGATTCTTCAATGATATGAAAATTTGATTCTCACAAAACTAATTTCAAAAAAATAAATCGTGCGGAGGGTGGGGGTGTCTCTGTGCCGCCAAGTAATATTGAGTTGTGTGGAACATGTTAGGGTAGATTAATAGTATATCTGACTCACGGTATATTAGACACTGTTTGGGCATAATGATTATGATTATAATTTGAAAACCGTATAGAAACCGCGTGACTTTTGCCATTTCCGCGGGAAAAAACTCCAAACCATGACGCAAAGCACGTCATTGCGTCCCGACCACTTTGCCCCTGATATGGAGGGGAAATAATCAAGATCATGTATACTAGTTTACATGCCCTAAAAATACTTTGAACAAAAAAATCCACCAAATTATTATTTTCTCCGTGGCAATGAATGACCGTTATTATATTTTCAGAACCGTTATAAATGACAAGAAGGTTGTCACGTAACGTTGCTGTAATGGATGGTGAATTGGATTTTTAGTCTAATACAATGAAATGTTTTATGTAGATGATGTAGAAGGATATACAAGACGTCCTACGCCATCTTTTCCCCATGGAAACGGGGCTTTTTGTATGACATTTAAAGTACCGTATGTCTAATCTTCAACGTGTTGCATTTTTCGTGGGAGCGTGGGAGAGGGGACAGCTACGTCACTAACGGATATGTGCTCTAAATTTAACCCTGGTCGTTATACTTGAAGATCAGAAAAACAAATCACACGGCACGTGCTTTAAGTAAAAATTACCCTCTTAGCATATTTAGGTTATTTGAATTTCTTGTCGCATGATGGCAGACGGATATAGTTTCTTTTGCTCTCATCTCTCTCAACGCTTGTTTTCAGTCAATAATTAAACCCCCGAAAACAAAATGGGATTTAGATAAATGGCGGCGTCTGATGGCTTTATAATGGTAGGTCTGCCAGTGCGTAACGCCGTTCCTCCGATGTCGGCCTACAAGCAAATACATGCGACTTCTTACGGGCGGAAATGGCGCGCCTCATAAATCAAGTCGGCGTATGTCGTGGCGTAAGTGGTCATTGCCTGAAATGGAAGAAAGAAGCCATCAACTAGCTTTACATTATCATTAATGTCGAAATTTTATACGACTAACCATTTTTACCGGTGATGGAAGAGTGAAGTTGTAACTAACTATTTGAAGCATTATTGGTCGACGCTCTTCAGGAGTAAATTTCCCATGACAATTATGTTCATTGTCATAATATACTGAACGAGTGCAAAATGTAAAATTGATTGTGTCTAAATTATCTGTAGGGTTCAATAAGACACATTGCTTGACACGGTTTGTCCGTTCCTTTTCATTATAAGAGCTGCGATTTCAAGATGTAAGTACAAAAATTAGTGGAGGCGGCCGGTAAGGTTGTGGGAAATTCCAAGGTAGCACAAAATTTAAAAGAAGAAAATAAAATAAAGTAGCAAAAATAAATGAAAATATATTCCTCATCCCCACCCTACTGCGGCCCCACATAGGATGCTTGTCGACGTTATTGTTTTCCATTGTATCGTGTTCGAACATTCTGAACACTTTTTCAACATGTAACGTTTTTATTCTGATCACTTTTTGTTGACGGGTTTATCGTCTCTTTTTCTTGGCCCCTAATTATATTATATACTGGGACGCAATGAAAACACACCACTTTTATAAAAAAAAAATTTGGTTTGAGAGATCGCTTGAATCTTGTGGAGGGGCGAATGGATACCACGGATCATAAGTTCTGTCATTGATTCAAGTGGCGTGGTTTCGATTCCCCGCTTGCACGTGACAAGGAGTAGGGTCGTCTGTCTAACCTCGTGAGTTTTCTCTTGGTCCTTTTGTATCCTCGCACTGCTAAAGACCCCTACGCGCAAGCGAATTATTGATATAAATTTGAAACATGTTAGTCCCGAAATGACCTAGTTTGTGTCGAGTGGACGTTAAACTACAGTTCTCTTTCTCTCGCTTTATCTTGCAATTCTGAATGCAATAACCCCAGAACATGACGATAACACGCGAGGATGATGTTTTCACGATGCTTAAACACACCACAGATTAAACAAGTCACGATTTCATCGTATTTGATGTGGCTTTTGAAAAACTAGTGTCAGTACATACAGTTCAGTGGAAGACACACAGGCTATTCCAGATGCGGAAGATCAGAAGTACCAGAGCCACTCGTTGTGGAGGATTACTTCAAACGAATGGGCAAGGATACTGGTTACCACGGCTTATACCCTCCTCCATGCAACAGAAAAGGAATGCTGCCGTACTTCCCGTACTGGTACTTCTGCGCGGGGTCCATGTATGGGTTCAGCAGTGCCGACACAAACTGCTTCGCAGCGTTAATGCATGCCAAATTTCAGTCGCATCATATCTCGCTAGCAGTCCTAGTGGTGCCTTTCCATTGCGACCCAGTATGTACATTCGCATTTCTAATAATTTAACCACGTACGAGCGTTAAAAAACGTTATACAATGAAGGGGTTGAGTGGAAAAATGGAGCATAAAAGTGATGGGGCAGCAACCATCAAATATGTCTACAAAAAAGTTTTACAACAGCCAGGAAGTACCACAGTTGAAACTGTGTAGATATAAAAGGCTGTCGTTTTTAAAGAAAATGAAATGGGCTTTAACTTCATACTGTTCTGTTCCGAATGGGGCTGATGAAGACGGGCGTTATTAAAGGACAGTCTATTCAAATCACTGGAATCAACCAGAGATTGTCTACCCCAATAAAAAAAAACACAGAAAGAAGTTTTTACATATCTTTATTCTATTTGTCTGTATTAAAACAGATATTTTATAATTTGAGAGTGTTGTCAATGAGATGTGATTGTTTTATTATATTAATATAATATTTACAAATATATTCACTGTCATATAGGTAATTTATATACCAGGATAGTTCACTCTACATTTTACATAACATGAAAAAATAATCTTAAATTAAAAACAAAGAAAATAAACAACACTTAACAACATGTATATCAAACATAAAATACAAACAAATAACAATATACATCATTTCAAATATACAAATTATTAAATATAAGTAGATAGTTTCATGTAGATGAGTGTATATACTAAACTTTGATAAGTTATTTGAATGACAATTTCACATTAAAGTATAAGTACAATTTGAAGTATAAGTACAATTTGAAGTATAAGTACAATTTGAAAGGTACTCTGAAGTATAAATACAACCGGAATGATAAGTAAAATCTGAAGTATAAGAACAATCTGAATGGTGAGTACAAATTGAAAGATAAGTACAATCTGAAGTAGAAGTACAATCTGGATGATAAGTATAATTTAAAGGATACCTACACTCAGATGGATAAGTACAATCTTGGGTTTTTTAAAATCGTGAAATACAATCTAGTAGAAAAAATGTGTCTAACAGTGTTTAACAACAGTTGTTATAGTAACATGTTAAAGCCGTTGATGTGTTTGTTAGGACAGATTATGATTATATTGCCATGGTAACAGATTGAGGACATTTTACAAACTCAACAATGTCAGGACACCCAGTGTTGACATGGTAACAGATCTGATCACCAGATGTCACACAAAGTTGCTATGGTAACTAATAAGAGTATTATGACATTGCTATGGTAACAGATAAGAGTATTATGTGATTACTATGGTAACATATAAGAGTATCATGCCAGCCTTGAGAACACATAAGAGTATTATGACATATTAAATATTGTTGTAATGGTAACAGATTAAATAGTGTTGTAATGGTAACAGATTAAATAGTGTTACTATGGTAACAGATTAAATAGTATTGCTATGGTAACAGATTAGGTAGTGCAGTGTTGTTCTGACTTTGGTATTCTTTTCACTAAATCATGTTCAAACCATTAGAACCTTAGAATACTGCTGTATTTGACTAGAACTGTATGATAAAAGAACACCCTGATTGGAATGATAGATGTGTTTTAACAGTGTACATAACACATGATAATATAAAAATAAATATAGCACTGATTACACTAGCACTTTATTGCTTAATTGTGTATTTCATGTTAAAGATGCATTATGTAAGATTTAGATAAAGAGCTGTCTTTCTGGCTATAATGGTTTCAAAATGGATAATTCAAAATTAATATACAGTTTTGTATTGAAAATTTAATTCAAATTACTTTATTTCTGAGGGATGTTATGACTGTTTGAAATTTTGACAAGCTGTGGCAGAGATTGTTTATTATCGTAGCAACATTACTTGTTAACCAACACTCTGCCTAGCTTCTCCATTTTTAAATAAATTTAAAAAAATGGTGATTGTATTTAAATTTTTTTACATCTCTGCCATCCGACAATCTAGAGAGTTGATTTACATAACATATGAAGCCAAAATAAAAACCTGCACCAGGGAGACTTAGCTCTTACATAATGCATCTTTAATCACTAATAATTTATGGAATGTTAAAAGAAAATAACACACACTGAATAATTATTTTTTTTTTATGTTCATTTTAAATAAATGTAAAGAAATTGTTGATCCAATGGTTACTATGCCTACACAAATTAATGTTTACATCAAATTGACTTTTTCATGCATATTTTAAACATGTGTATTAACAAATATATCATACCCAGATGGAATTTAAACATCCTGTAAATACAATAATATACAGTTTTATCTTTAATCATTTATAAACATTGTAAAGGTAATTTAAACAGACATTTAAACACTGAGTACAAATAAGTTGATTCTGGGAGTATTTCTCCTTGTTTTTTTTTTTAACTCATTCATGGTTTGATTATCAAGTATTAGATACAATATTTAATTTAAACTGTATTTAATAAATACCCAATTTAATACAGGACATAATATGACTACATTTATTGCTTTGCTTTCTTAAGTACATGTAATACTGAAGTGACAAATAAATAATAAAATTAAATAAATTTGAGAATTGTTTTTTTTAATTTATTTTATCTTGAGAAACTATTTATAATAAGTACATCTGTATTGACTATTTTGAATATAATACTTTAGACTTTTTTCTTGCTTGTAATTCCCCCAAACTCTTTACGACTACAATTAATGAAATTACACATTTGAATTAATGGATGACCGAAGGCTGCATGCTAGACTATGTTCCAAATATGAAATTAAAATTCCAAAATTAATCAATTACACTTTTCAAAATCTAATATTCAAGATAAATGTTATTACAGGTTTCGGGGAAATAAAGCAGTCACAACCCGTTATATTATTATGTACCAATAATGAAGTCATAAGGGGTAAATATAAATATGTCTCAATCCAAAGTGTTTACATTCAAAATTTATATAGACAAAAATTATATAACTTTTGTAAAAATCTATTTTAAATAATTTCAATATAATAATGATAAATAAAAACATCAGTGAGCCGTGCTTAGTAATGTATGAGTGACCTCAGAAAAGGTCAATAGAGGATTTTCAGTGGGATCCGTTTCCTTGACACTTGCAAGCTGAAAAAGAGACAGTAAAGGTATCAATTCCATTACAGTACTCTACACAGATGACATTTCATTTGAAATGATGGAAATGTTAGTATTAAGTTACAAGTTAACTTGTTCACTCCTTACTACAATAAATCTATGATTCACACAAAACACATAGGGACAGAAACAAATTTATCATATTTATATTATTTTCAACAAAAACAATTATCTTATTTAATTGGTTCTCTTCCATTTTAATCCAGACTGTATTTTAAGATTGTTTTTTAAATTATAATATAGACTGGTTACTCATCAGACTTGAATATTCGGATAGATCAACTTGACACATTGTCATATAGAATTTATAATATCATCAACAATAAATGGTTCGAAAATGAGTAGACTTCAAAAATATGTTTTTTAAAATTTTTTAGCAAAGTATATAATTTAAAAACAGATATGAGCGCAAACATAAAAGTAAAGATCACACTGATATTGAAAACCTAACCAGAAAACATTTAAATATGTATTCCTGTAATAATTCTATTTTGATAAATTCAAGGGTAAGAGTGATTTAGATTTCTTGAAAATTCTTTTGGAACATGGACTATTTGTTTTGTTTAAATAATAATTAGAAACTAGCCACACATATTGTGATGTATTTCAAGTTGATTATATTATGCTAACGCTATACACCAGTAGATCACTGAGCAAGCAGCCCCTGTTTTCATACAGCTTCCATTTGCTGGTCAACAGATCCAGAGAGAGAGAGAGAGAGAAAGAAATGAGGTTTAATGTCCATTCCACACAAACTAAGTCATTTCAGCACTAACATGATTCAATTTTATTTCAATAATTTGCTTGCGTGTAGGGGTTTTTAGCAGTGGGAGGAAACCCAGGGATACAGAGAAAACCCCCAAAAAGGTTGGACATGTGACCCTACTCTTTCACACGTACAACTGACAAGCTCAGTGTTTCATTTATATCGCCATTAACATCTTATTTTAAATAAAAACATGTTTGATGAAATTACATCTTACATGTTTCTCCAAATATGGAGTGAGCTATGCTCAACTGGGAGCTGCCCCCACAAAACCAGACGGATAGCAATTTTTATAAAAATAGAGCTGGCACCATATTTGAACAGTCCACAGCTAACCTTTCCAAAAATGCAATTCTTTTTAAATTTTGGAGTTGAGCAACAAGAAGGCATACAGTTTATGATTTTGTGCCCATAGTACAAAATGAAGTTGTGCGACAAGCGTCTGGTTTCATGGGAGCTGGTCACAATTGTCAGTGTTTGTTCAGATAGAAGGCTGTGCTATATCTTACCTTTTCTGGTTGAAAAGTTTCAGGTAGAATGACTCGTTGTGATTTACCGCAATAACCATAGAGATCCCCTGTCCAATCACGGTTATCTTGATAGTTACTATGGGTGTTGTTACAGTGATGTAACCATGGCGATTTAACAACAGGAACTGGTATGCTTGCTGTTTGCTTATCACATGAACGTCTGTACAAAAGGAAAAAAAAAATATACATATGTATATCTGTAGACAAAAAGACAATTTCTTCAAAAATTATTACAAGCCTTTTATTGACAATATATCATATTTGTTACCTCTCCATTAAGAGGGGGAGCGATAGAAATGTTACTTTTATTCAGCATGCACCAAATATAATAATTATGTTTTATTTTGCATAAATAATATATAACAGGTTTTCTTTATCAAAGTTTAAAACTACAACAGAAATTGTTCACTATGTGAAATAAGTGGTACCAAGTGTTCTTACCTGGCTTGTATTACTGATGTCTGTGATGTATTGCATTTTGGACTGATTCTGTGGATAACACTGTGTTCCATGCCTTTACCAACAGATAAATCAGGAGAAACCATATTAGGTTGTCCTGGAGATAGTTCCCTCTCGGTATTAACGGAATTATACTGGCTGCGTTTATCACAAGTTGAATTATTCCACGATAAACAGTTGTTATTATTATTATTGTTGGGTGCCTTTGATTGGCTAATGACACCAGCAACAGACGTGAGATGATGATTGGGGGATGAACCAATATCTGTCATTGCTAACTGAGATGAGGTGTAGATATTCGTCGATTTGATAACGGAATTATGTCCTAAACTAATGGCCTGCGGTAGGTCATGATGTATCACATTTTCCGATGATTTGTCCTTGGCAATCATACTTGGAGTGTGGGCAGGTTTGTAAAAATGGGAGGGGGGAACACAAGATGGTGCCACACTTCCTTCGATAGGATTCATGTAAGGATTAGGATTATACACAGAAGAAGATCGGAGATCAACAGGTTCTAATGAGCCATTCAGACGTGGAAAACGTTCATGTAAATCATATCCATATTTTCTGATATCAGTCTCCATATGAGAAATGTCGTCTCCACAGTGAACTTTTTTTGATAAATCTATGCTGTAAGGATCGAAACCGTACTTTGGCACATCATAGCCATATTTATTAGCTGGAGTCATAATGTCTGTAAAAGTATTGCTTGAGTAAGGAAGGGTTGGCTGATATTGCCGATGATCATAAAAATAGCCATTTGTTAGTCCATGTTTATCCCCATCAAAACGATACGAGTCTGTTGTTGGATACAAGGGCGCAGGCAAAGAACTGTATCCATGGGAACGGTAAATATCGGTTTCATATCCATAATTATTGCTTCCATACGGATAAATTATGTCTGCTTTATAATCATTTGTATCGTAAGAATTAAATGGTGGATACGGTGAATACCCCGGGAGACCATTTAACAAACAAGCACCTTTACGTTTCTTATTCACCATGGCAGTTTCCCTCGTCTGAGCTTTTTTCTTGGATTTACTGGATTTAGATTTTGGAGAAAACTCATCTTCTGGAAAACCAAACCCACCACATAAGTCCATATCTAATAGTGGATAAGGTAATTTAAATTCATTGCCACGTTTTCCAAATAAATCCTGACCTTCATCATCTCTGTAAAAAAAAAAATTGAAACATTAGATTTACTCTATCATCATTCAAAAACATTGTCTTCAAGTAAAAATCTAAGAATCATTACTATATGGACAAGATGTAAGTAAACCATTATGAGGTCAATCATATATTAAAATCATGGTTTTAAGAATGCATGGTTTAAAACTGATATGGGGATACCCTATCACACTTTGAAATTACTCATTAGTGAAAATGACTTGATATTATTTGTAAATGGGTTAGAATTTGCTTGATTTGGGGTTTGCATTGGTCTTAAAACACTGTTAAATAGCCATTGGAATGACATTTCAAATTTGTAACTAAGCACTGAATTTTAGCTACATGTAATTTCTAGAGATAGAAATAAGGTTTTTGGATAGATGAGAAACTTACGTTAATTGTCGATGTGTAGCTATTATAAAATCTGGTTTACTGTTTTTATAGACTACTTTACAACTAGACTGTAACCAACACCAACGAAAATCTTTTGTCATCCAGCGATACGCTATCAACCCTGAACTTCCAGTCTTTATTACTAAAACAATACAAAACATCTTTTTGAACTGAAAATAACAGACTCTCAGGAAAAGTATGGTTCGGGATGAATGACCAAATTTGAGATCAGGGGTATCCAGGATTCCAAGTTGCAAATGGATGATCTCAGGTATGGGTATATGAAATCAGATGACGAAAGGCAGGTTTGCAATGATAAACTGAATGTGGATGAACTTGGATATCAATGGGGGGATCTTGGATGACATGCTGTGGATTGACATTTAAGATTACAAGATGAGGATGGGTAATCAGGGATTAAAATCTGACTGTGAGTGATATGTGATTACAAGCTAAAGATGGATAATGTGGGATGGCAATCTGACTCTGTGTGATCCCAGATTTCAAGATGAGCATAGTTGGCCTGGGATGATAACCTGGATGTCGGTGATCTGATTGACTGAGGTACGACAACAAGTTGGAAACAAGGAATGTTAGGTTGAGGATGGGGGGTGATGTCTTTAGATAAACTGGGAAGCTGATCAAAGAGAAAATCTAAGTTTGCCGCATGGTGATCTGGGATGATAAATTCAGGCAGATGATATCCAAGATAAACTGATCTGGGATACCATTAAGAAACGTCATCTTTGATGCCAAGTTATTGATGTTTGATCTAAGATTGCAAGATGAGGATGAGTTAGATAGTAGGACATAACTGAGGATGATTATCTAATTTGACGTATTCTCTAGGACAGTTAGATAATAATATACAAATTTTGTCAGGCTAAAAATAAATGTATTAAACTTACATTCTTGATGAGCTGAAGAGAAGTAAGTCAGATCATCTGGATGAACCAAATCGTAGCCAGATTTAGGTGAAAGTTCATGATCTGCATAACCAAACATCACTTTACCTCTGAAATTATAAAGCCAATGATATGACACACTTTGAGACACCCTACCCAATAATATGACACACTTTAAGACACCTTATTCATCAGCAAATTTATAGTGAGGTGAAGACAGCTATAATAATATACTGTAGGTATTTTTATTTCGAAGCTATAATACACAAATAGTAATACAATTAAGTGAAAAAGTTAATTAAATGTCTTTTTAATGGACATGTTATTTCCTTTAACAAGTTAAAAACCATTAATAAGCAGTTGAGAGATAATCCAGTGTTATGTCAGGGTGTAGGAATCACAATGATGGAACTTTTAGATCCTGCCATTAATTAGAACACTTCTATATTGTTACTACTTATAAATAAAACAATGTTTAAAGGAGACCCGTCGCTAACTCAATATTATCCACATTCTTTGATATTGGTCGGTTTAAATCAACATTGAGGTTGTTACCTTACTGTGAATAGATATTGGGCTTCTGATATCTAATATTTCCGACACAAAGAGAATCTTAAACTTTGCATGTGAATCCTGTGCCAGAATGCTTGCGAGCGCCATTTGTAATGAGCGACTCAATGAACGAGTCTAACCATATCCCACAAGGGAAGACTACCTGAGTAGACTGGAATAACAGAATGCCAAAGACTGCCATTCAATTTGCACTCTTTGTGCATTTCACCGAACATAACTGATTAGAAATTATACTAATAGCAGAAACTATTGAATGTAAATCAGTTTATACACATTGATCATACAGTATCATCTGTGTTGCAACCCATTTGTGTCCGTTTCGAGGTGTCAATTAATAGCCATACAGTGTGCTTTGAGGGACATTCTGCCCGAACAGCACCAATACGGCCTACTCTTATTTCAAATTCCAAATGCAAAGGGTTCTTTTACATACATTCCAATGTCCTGCATCACTATCAAGAGGGGACCACATTGGAAAATCCTGATGAAAGTTGTTGGCTAACACTGGGATCGAACATGTAACCTTCAGGTTAGCGAGGCAACATATTATTCACTGAGCCACCACGGCTCCTTTTTGAAAGACAAAATATATAATTTTAATACCTGCTATCCATAGTAATAGGAGAAAAATCCATTTTATGTTTGCTTTTAAAAGTTAGTTCTCTTGATGGTATGTCAAATAAAGACAGTGGACCAAATGGACAACAAATAGCAAATAATGCTAGTTGAGGTTCTTCTGTTCTGTTACCATTACACTGTCCATGTAGAACACGTAACCACCCACTAATTTCTAACGTCTGAAAAACAACCAAAATATACAACTATAATATATAATATTAAAAACGCAATATTTCAGTCCATATATATTAAAACACAATCTAATCAAAAAGCATAATTATTGGTCGAAAAGTGAAAATCAACCAATCCTAATGAGATTTATGTTCACCTAAAGTATCCATTACTTTCTATTGATTTCATGACATCATCATGTCTGCCACCTATTGAACATCAAGGTCAAGATGGCGTCTAACTAAGGTTTTTGTTTTACTTAATTGTCTAGATTACTATATAAAGAACACCTTTCAGCCATTATTTTTGTCAACTCTAAATAGTTGTCTGCTACAACCATGAGGCTTTAAAGCATACATTATGAGAATGGGTCTATGTGTGGATCTGGAATCACACCACTAAATTCTTTGCAGATCAGGATAAAAATGAACAACCCCAAATATGGTCTGGATCAAATAAATCAGAATAAAGCCACAGACAAGATATTAATCTGATCGCTGGTTTGCACTGACTGACATCATTGAACAATAATTTGTTAAAGATGCATTATGTAAGATTTAGAGAAAGACCTGGCTGTTCTTGCAATAATCGTTAAAAATAAATAATGAATATATTTGAAATTTCATTAAAATTACTTTATTCTGAGCGAAGTTATGACTGTTAAAAGATGTAGCGTAAATTGTTTATTACGAAAGCAATGGTACTGGAAAACTGAGACTCAGTCTCGACATTCCATTTTATTTTTAAATCTTGCTGCTGCTCTATTATGATGGTGTACAGAGTTGATTATAAGCTTGGCATGTTTATAAATGTCTAAATAATAGACACAACATTTGAAGTCCAAACTAAAGACCTGCAATAGGCAGATTTAGCTCTTACATAATGCACCGTTAAACATTTTCTTAAATTTTATCAAATATAGAAGTAAATAGGTCAAGCAATTTCCGTTTAGAAAATTTGAAAAATAGTTAATCACTTAATAAAACTGGCATATATTGCAATAGAATTATAAAACATATTCAAAGTTTCCGTAAATAGCATATTAACATGCCTTATGGAGCTATATTAAAACTACCTCAAAAATTGTTACGTGAACTTAAATAAAAGTGGAGTATGTGAGGTTCTAGCAGGAGTAGGTCATGATGCACTTCACAAGTTATTCCTAAAGGTTTTATGTTAGTCTTGTATAACTCCATCTACTGACCAGCTTAGACTATCAGCTACAAGATTTTAATCAAAGAATCGAGGGGGAAATGGGGTTTAACTTCCACTTGACACTAACTAGGTCATTTTGGGATTAACATATTGTTATTTCAATATTCCACATGCACACAGGGCTTTTGTAATTAAGCTAGAAAACCACAGGACTCGGTAAAAACCCACATGGTTAGACAAACCATACCACTTGAGTCAATGTAGGACTTTTAAACCACTTGGCCACACAAATGCCCAATTTACTAAGAAATGACACACAAATTATGAATAAACCAAAAACATAACATGTTTCAGTTATAATGCCTAGATGTCTAAAACTGCTAGATTGAAATACTTACAATAAAACCTGAAGTATTGTCCAGAAGACATCGAAACCTGACTGTAAAGGAACGATGGAGGTACATGTGGTTTTCTGGAAAAAATTCAAATATACAAATATAATACATCTGTATAACATGGAATTACACTCTAACCCTAAATATACAACCCTATATGTAACCCAAATGTTAAAATATGTATATTCACTACATTATACAAGAATTTTATTGTCAAAGTCTGTTTTGTTAGTAGTGCCACTTAGCACTTTATAAATAATGGAAGCCTGCATTCTGACTCTTCTACAGAGAAAATAACATGCTGCTTTATGCAAATGACAATTTCACATTATTCAACAATTCCTAAAATCTGATTAAAACACAGATCCTCTTTCATTTCGTTTTATTAGTTCAAAATTTCGTTTTACTTGTCTTTACTACAGTAGGATCTGGAAATGTTTTTATATAACCGGCATTCTGGATGATGTGAGGGATTACCTAATGAATGTTATGGCAAGTGGTTAATAGAGGGTCAACAGCTGTTGATATGACCTCTGATGCAACCTTCCAATACAACCAGTTAGATCATCATGTAGTAGAAGCCATCGAAAGAATAATAGTAAAAAAAAAATACATAGATCTGTATTTTAGTCAGATTGCAAGTTTTAACTTAAAATATAATTAAAGGGACAATCCCGATAAGAACAGAGTCTCAAAAATAAAAGTCCGAGTATTTATGAAATTTATGGACCAAAATATAGTGGCATGGTGCATTTATCTTGTCTCAAAATTTCAGCTCAAAATATTGAGTCGTTTGGACGTGAACGTCAACACTGCTTATCCGGACACGTAACCCTTTTAAGATTTCGGGTCAATTTTTTCATTGGGTGACCTGATAATCGATTAATGTTTCTTCAGAGGTCTATACAGTGAATGACCCATGCCCACAGGCACTTGAAGGGATTAAAATAAATTAAAATAAAACTTCTTACCACTGCTTAATAAATACAAGAAGGTAAGTCACTACGCCATCTTTGTTTTGACTGAGATACCATGAATCGTCTGAATTCATCTCACAATACTCACTAGTTCTAACACTTCATGTCATTTTTATTGCTAACGAGACTTTATTTGATTATTATTCACCTTCCGATGTAATTAAATTGGTCATTTAACACTGTTATTGATAACAAATCAAACTTGAACCGCTATCATTTATCCGCAATCAACTTGCCGAGACCGGAAGTATTCCGAAAATAGGTCAAAAGAAGTCTGTGTCACCCAGTTCCTTTATAAACCTATCATTACTCTATATGTGCATAGGAACTGGGTGATCGAGTTTCGCCTAACAGCGGCCTCGCTTCGTAGGCTTTATCACGTTATAGAACTTACGAAGCCAGGCCGCTGTTGATTGAGACTTGATCACCCAGTTCCTATGCACATATCGAGTAATGATGGGTTTATAAAGGGACTGAGTGACACAGACTTCTTTTGACCTATTTTCGGAATACTTCCGGTCTCGGCAAGTTGAATATTGGTAAATAATAGCTTTTTAAGTTTGATTTGTTATTAATAACGCTGTAAAAGGACAAATTTAATTACATCGGAAGGTGAATAATGATCAAATAAAGTCTCGTTGGCAATAAAAATGACATGAAGTGTCAGAACTAGTGAGTATTGTGAGATGACACCAGACAATATATCATAAAAAAGTCAGAACAAAGATGGCGTCTGCAATCCCTTGATCATATAGGCTAGTTATAGTCAAGCAGTAGTAAGAAGTTTTATTTTAATCCCTTCAAGTCCCTGTGCCCATGCCCTGTACTTGATAACAAAAGGTAAATTTCACCTACATATTAGTTTTATAGAAAAAAGTCTGGTTTTATCCAGATACTGTATAATAAAACGTTCCCCATTTCCAGATAAAGACTGTCAGGTTTAATTTATTTACAAGCGTATCACAAATATCGGGTTAGTAGGTGGGCCTTAGGTTATGGATTTTAAAGGATTTTAACAAAATTAAGCAGTTTTATTCCCAAAAAGTTATCGGGATTGGCACTTTAACCAACACAACATGTATATGATAAAAAAAATATCATTTTTCCCAAAGTGGTGGTTGGCTTTATCTACACAATTACAGTTTCCATTTTAGATGTTAATTTCATAATACCTGCCTATACCCATGTATGTATTAGTTGTGTTCAGGTATGTATTGTCTATTTAACATACCTAACTATCTTATAAATGTATATGTATGCATGCTGTCCTTAATGGAAGCTGTGGTGCAACAAACATCTTATCCCATTTATATTCATAAGGAACGACTGTTCGACTACATATAGGCTACAACGCATGGAGAATGTTGACATTAACTTCTTTTTTAAAACTATTTTTGTATGTTCTTATTTTAAATATTTGTAGCCATTTTGTGATTTACATCTTCAGTGCTTCATTCATATTAAATCTGTTTGACAAAACCCCCTCATTTCAGGATTCCATTCTTTGTGAATATTGCGTTGGTATTGTCTATATATAAAAATAATAAAATTGCCATTTCCAGGCTTTTTAATCCAGACATTTATCAACAATGTGACAGGAATTTTCTTCCCAAATGTAGAAATCACAAACCTGGTAGGAGAATTTCATGTAAAGACATATTGGATTTTTCTGGTGGTAGACATGAGCTCCATCCTAATTGACGTTTAAATTCTTCTCTATCTTCAGAGTGTATTAACTCCATGACACTTTGATGGATGATATCGGACTGAAATATAAAGACTTTGAAATAACAATTTCCAACATCTCTCTTATATATATCATCATTCTTTATGCACAGAATTGAAAAGAAATAAATATGAAAACTACATAACCCAGCAAGACATATCAGGGGCAGGAAGTGGGAATTTCAAGATGAATTTGCTTTTGGTTTTCTATTGTAGTGATGTACGTGACAAGGAGTAAGGTCGTCTGTTCAACCTTGTGGGTTTTCTCTTGGTCCTCCGGTTTTCTCCCACTGCTAAAGACCCCTACGCACAAGCGAATTATTGAAATAAAATCAAACAACATGTTAGTCCCGAAATACATAGTCTGTGTCGAGTGGACTTAAAAACCTCATTTCTCTTGGTCTTTCTATTGTAGTGCGAGACCATCCACTAATATTATTTATTATATTTCCTTATCATTATTTATTCTTATCATTGTATATCAATATATATTTATCATTATTATTATACATATATATGTACTAGTATTATCATATGTATTATTATTATATATTATTTTACTTAGGTCCCCCAGAATAATATCTGTGATTACGGTTACTTGGCAAAAAAAGAGTTGGATGGCGTGCTGAAAGCCAGGACAAGACCGATTTATAGAACCTAGGAAATCAAAAAAAAATATCTTGGGTTGGTGATTATATCATAGCCTCAACAAAGTATGGTTGGTGGGATAACCAAAAACTCAGGTATTCGTTTAGGGGGCCTACTATTATAAATCTATTTTTATATCTATTATATTCTCCAAATACGAGTTGTGTATGTGTAAGAAAACTAAGAAGTATGTAAACGAGTTTTGAAATGGTGTTAATCACATTTTGTTAAAGATTACCTCGAGTCTCATTTGTTACTTTATAGTCAATGAACTATTCAGACAACTAGATTCAGAATCACAGAGTGACATCTAACCTTTGTGTCATCAAAGCAGTGCATTTCTTTTTATAGTGTTAATTTTAGTGAAAACTTGTTGAATATGTTACATACAATGTTAACTGTCCATTATAACATTGATAAAAATCTTTTTCATGTTTTGTGTTCATTGTTCGCACTGATCCAGTGATGAAAGATGAAAACATATTTAACAACATGATGAGAAAACTAGACAAACTGTAAAATACTGCATTGATTAACTTTGACCTTTTAATACTGCAAGATAATTGAAAGGGTTTATTTTGCCACTATAAACCTAAATAGTATATTTAAAGAATTATTTTGTTACTAATAATAGTATATAGAAATTGTACGTTTTATTTTGCCACTAATGTAAATAGTATATGTCAAGATTTATTTTGCCATTTATGTAAATAGTATATCTAAAGATTTATTTTGCCACTAATGTAAATAGTATATGTAAAGATTTATTTTGCCACCAATGTAAATAGCATATGTAAAGATTTATTTTGTAAAAAGTGTAACTAAAAGATTTATTTTGCCACTCATTTTATATTTTTTATAAATATGTAAAACTACTAAAGATTCTGCTTGATTTAAACTTATATTACATTAAATTTAACATTAAAGGCCGACTTAATTTGTTACGATATATAAATTGTTTGTATGTGTTACAAATGAATCTGCTCCAAAATGGAATGCTCTATGAAAAATTGAAGAGAGGCTTATCGCAGATTTGTTACACCCCTCCCCCTCAAGCAGTTTCTCTTCTCTCCTTCACCAGAACCATGTCTGGACATTTTTTTGACTCCAAAACATGATTGAAATAGAACAAAATTCTTTGTTATCTGAATAAATCTGATGTCCTATGCAATGATTAAAAAAGATCTGACACACACACACACATAGAAAAAGTTTATTCTTTCTGATCTCCGCTCAGAAGTCAATAGAGATTGCTTCAGTCATTAACTCTAGGCTTGGACATTAGTCTCCAAGAAGCTTTATTTAGTGATCTGACATTAAATAAAATATAGACGACTGCAATACGACTAATTAATCGCTGTTTTCAATCCTACAATCAATAGAGTTCGCTTTCAGGTATAAATCATGGTCCCTTCTGTCACAATAAAAAGAAAAAGAAATTCATTTGCAATAAGTACATCCCACTGAGACTAGTGATTACAGATACGTTACACTGCACAATGAAACATTTGACAAACAAACTCAATAATGTTGTAGTGGTAGACCCTACACATAATCTAAAGAGGCATTATGGCATTTTAGATAAAGAGCTGGCAGTACTCACTATAATAGTTTAAAGCTAGATAATGTAAAGGAAATATGTTGAAAATTTCATTCAAATTGTACCACTCTGAACCAAGATGTTAGTGGATTCAAATCCAGTGAAAATACTGCACATAAGATGGCATCGAAAGTTGATTACAGTCTTTTCATGTTAATAAATTATGTATAAGTAATAGTTTATAGAATGAGAGAAAGAGAGAGAGATGGGATTTAAGTCCACTCAACACAAACTAAGTCAATTCGGAACTAACATGTGGTTTAATTTTATTTCTATATAATTGGTTTATGCATAGGAGTCTTTAGCAGTGGGAGGAAACCAGAAGACCTAGGAAAAAACCAAAAGGTTGGACAGGCGACCCTACTCCTTGTCACATACAAAAGGAAACAACACTAGTTGACTCAATGACAGACCTTATGATACAGCTTACACTCACTAACCATTCAGCAATCCCCCCCCCCATTGTGATCCTTCAGTATCTACTAGTTAAGAATACTTTGATGTAGTGATATAAGATATCTACTTACTTGATGAAAACCTAAATACTGTTCAACAGTACGTGAAGCAAAAAACACCTCACCATCACAAGACACAACAAATAAAAAACCATATAATGCCTGCAATAAAAACATAAAAAATAACACCATATGAATCATTTCAATAATTCAAATTTTTGTCCGTATTACAATTTTTTCACAAAATCAAATTTTAGATCATAATAAAATACTGACCTGTAGAATACTCTCCCCCTCGGAAAATCCTGGTTCAGTAAAAAGATGAGATCGACCTAAAAGATGATTTTCGATTCCATATCTAGATGGTAAAACTGCTGGAAATAAAAAAAAACAACAGATACAACTGTATGTTATCTTTTCGAATATGTTTCATCTCTTTGATTTTTTAGACATTGGCTTCTAATGTACTATTACTTTCAATAGGTCTGTGTCGGTGTATTAATGATATTTATTAAACATCTATGATCATATCATGTGATTGCATAATTCTATAATGGTTGATAGCATCGAAATACACTGTATAAAATAAATAACCAATACTGCTCAATTCTAAAACACAGGTACATACAGATCTTGTGAGAACCATCATACACTGTGTTCACGATGTTGTGAGAACCATCATTCAATGTGTTCATATATTGTGAGAAACATCATTCATTGTGTTCAGAAATTGTATGAATCATCATTCAATGTGAAAAACACCATACATTGTGTGAATATATTGTGAGAAACATCATTCAATGTGTTCATATTGAGAACATCATACAATGTGTTCATATCTGGTGAATACCATCATACAATGTATTCATATGCTGTGAGAACCATCATATACAATTTTAGCATCACCTTTTGTATGTTCATATAATGTGAACAGCACCATCATCATATAATGTGAGCCTAATCATACAAGTGTTTTTTGATGATGTGAGAACCTTTATTTGATATTATGTTTACATGACGTGAGAACCACTAATCAATGTGTCATATCATCTGAGATCCACTAGTCTTATAATGTGAGCATAATCAAGCAATGTGTTCATACTATGTGAGAAATATTCTAATTATCCATAATGTTAAAATATTGGTGCTCACATTATCTGAATTAAACACTGTCCTAACGCTGAACCCCTGATGAATACAATATTTGAATTCATTAATAAAATTGTCTTATCACCATTCATGATTCAACCATATGTGTCACATAAGCCTGCATAGTAGAAAACACTTTCTTTAATCAATCTTTTATTGTATGCTATTGTAAATGTATTGAGATTTAGTAATTTACAAAATTTGGATTCATTAATTAAATTGTTTATCACCATTCATGAATCAATTAAACCATATGTCACAAGACCCTGGATAGCAGAACACCTTTTTAAATCAACCTTTAATTGTATACTATTCTAAATGTATTCTTTCTTTACCATTATTTAGATTTAGTAATTCACAAAATAAAACAATGGAGGCCAACATGGAGATTCTATTTTGGTTTTACTATAGTAATTTACTCTGTGGATGTGATTTATTGAGTAAAGAAAGAGTCTAGTGTGGAACTATAGAACATAATTAAATACACAGCTCTAGACACAAACTTAAAACAAAAGACATTTTCAGGAATAATTAAAGGAAATGTATTGTCAAGGTTCTAGCTCTGAAAATGATGGAATGGTATGGGTTGGTGTCAAACAAGAAAGCCGTTTGGTTGAATCTAATCAACTGAAGTGAAATTTTATACTCTCTAGTTATTAATTACATGAAATCTAAACAGCTATTACCTTTCAACAGAACTAAATGTCTAGGTAATTAGACTATGCTGGTTAATAGAGTTTTATCTTCCATCTTTGTAGTCAGATTTTATTTATTCAATGAATTCAATGAACATTACTTAACATAATGCTCATATTTTATATTAACAATTGCACTATTTTAAAAGATTTGAAAAAGTTTGTTTTGCTTTGATTTATTTATGTGCAGTAATATATTGTCACCATGCATCCAAAAGTTGGTTTTGTTTTAATATATGGTTATAGTCATATCATACCATTCAAAATTATCCTTTATAGATGTCAAAATTATCATTTGTATTATTCCTATGGTTGAATTCATCATTGATGAAAAGATACAAGATTTAATACCAACAAAAAATATATAATTATTATTTTACTATGCAAATTATACAGTTTTAGATTATTTATGCTTACTAATCTTTTTGTCTCTCTTTACTCAGTTTATTAAAAAATATTCTATGAGTTATGTAACCCTTTAAAGCAAATCTTGTGATTATTTTTAAAAAAACGCTTAAATGTAACCCTGTTAAAGCAAATCGCGTGATCTTTTAAAAAAAAAATGCTTAATATTTTGATCTGAAATATCAGAAATTGGGTTACTAGGTATTTTCATTTATATTGTTTGAGTTACATAATTCCTTTTTTTTAATCAATGCTTTACGAAATTTTGGACTGCTCGTTTATGTCATATGCAAATAATCAATATATATATATGTATAAAAAAATAAATCTTTAAATGATTTTTTTTTTGCTTTGATAATAAAACAAGTCTATTTAATTTGGCCATAATGGAATACTTTAAACGTTTTAAGTTATTTGCACAAGAATCCTATTATAGAAAATGATCAGGCGGTGCCAAAAGAAACAATAATTTGGATCATTATCAAACATTTGTACGATATAATTTGCATGGTTGATTAAAACGTTGTGCCAAGTTGCTCACATAAACTCACTGAGTCTGTTATTATTTAGCGAAATATGACGTTTAAATATGAGGGTGTAGGAGAGGGTATAATTTACTCACAGAGAGAGGAGTAATTTTGTAGTCATTGAACGGCCAGTGAAAGGGAATCAATTATATTATAGGGTAATAGCGGCTGTGGAGAAGAGAGAGTTCCACCATTATTTATTTGCAACTTTAGTTTTTTATCTCGGAAAAAAGTTTCATTAAAACTAATCCTGACTGTTTGATTTATTGACCAGGTTACAATGGGACGCGGTGCATATTAATAATGGCAAAGATATGTGTGGTAATTTCGTATTTTATAGTTTTTTAATATCCTGGGCCCTGTTTCTCGAAATCTTTAACTAAAGGTAGATACTTTAATTTAGATTAGCCAAGCACTGCTAAGCACTAAAATCAATCTAAACAGGGCCCTAGTTGTATTTATTTCAAATGAGTCCATATTCTTTAAGGTATTATATTCAAACTAGAATTACATACCTGTAAAAACAAAATACACTGTTTTTCGCCTTAAAGGTATTTCTGAAACTGCTTTTAGCTTTGATGCGAGTTCCATATATTGTCATAATATAATGCACTTTTGCGACACTTTGTTAAAAAAAATTTCAAGAGTAACTGTTGAATACTATTATACTTAAGACCTTGCACAATGAAATTTGTGGAAAACTCGTTTTAATTAATGATTGATTCTTACTGAAAATTCGGGAGACAAAGAAAATTTTCAGGCAAATATCTCAGCCCCTAAACTGAGATTGGTCCCCTATGCCTATGGCATTTGATAGGCTCAAAATATTAATATATATATATACATTGATTTGCTCCCTTTGTTCTTAGACTATTAGTGTCAAAAGAAATTCCGAAAATAATCAATCTTGAAATAATTTCTAAAAGGGATTTTCTTTTTTTTCAAACAAGCATAGCAATTTAGTAATGATTACTTCGTGAACCTGATCACTGGATACACGCGTATGAAATAATTAAAACAGGTGCCGAAACTTGTGCAGAAAGGAACACAATCCCAAGAGTCTTTGATTGAATTTTATTAATTTCTTGATTGCCGTAAACTGAATTGGGTCAATTAAGCGGCGTTCTACCTGATCCATTTGACGGTGTGATCAAGTGTAAGAAGAGTCTGATGAAATGGATATTATATTGATTGCCTTCCCCAAAGTCTGTAGGTGTTCCTTAGTCCCAATATACCATCCGTCTGCCACATTTAGTTTATGTAGAAAATTAATTAACTAATACAAGTTGAACAAAGAAGGAGAAATATATCTTTTATTGAGATTGTCTAATGTACATTGATGCTATATAAATACAGGTATAGAAGACTATATGAATCAATATCCACAATCTAATAACTGACCAACCAGACAATAACTTATTTGCAGTTTAATTTTTCAAAAATGCCAAGTCTATATATGGAAATTATATTGGAGACTTCTATCAGTTGAATTTAATATTTATCTTTTGATTTATATCTAAAAGTCAAAGATTCCTTGCAGTTCATACTCATTTATGTTGTAGAGAGAGAGAGAGAGAGAGAGAGAGAGAGAGAGAAAGAGAGAGAGATGGGGTCCACTCGACACAAACTAGGTCATTTTGAGACTAACATATAGTTCAATTTTATTCAATAATTTGCTTGCACGTGGGTATTTGGTAGTGGAAGGAAACCAGAGGACCCGGAGAAACCCACAAGGAATAGTTGGAAACCTCTCTTTTAACAATAACTATACTTGACCAGGGTCGTATGTAGGATATTAAAAGTAGGGGGTGCAGCAGAGTTGTGGAGCGTCATAGCCTCCGCATAAGTGAATCAGTGATATACGAAAGTTTGGATCAGGGCAAACGAACCCATTGGCGTGTGGATGCCTTTAAAACCGACCGACTGATAAGTGCCTTAAGAGCATCACTGTGTGATATAATCAAATGTATTTTTTTATAATTGAAAGATTGTAAAAAAAAAAATTTGGGGGGTGGGGAGGAGGGCACCATTTCACAGGGCGCCTTATTTTTCTGGGGGTTGCAATGTACCCCCTGCATCCCCGCTAGATACAGCCCTGAACTTGGCTTGACTCATCAAAAAATTGCATTTTTGGATAGCTTAGGCATTGAACTAGTCCAATATGCTGCCAGCTCTATTTTTATAAAATGAAAGACCAATTGAGTCTGTTTTTTCGGGGAACACCTTACATATATATGATCAATCCTTGACGGTTTATACGAAAGAAACGCATCAGACACTTACTTAGCCAAAATGAAAACATAATCATGATCTACAAAAAACAGTCTGGTAAATACTAAAAGAAGTCATAGGATCAAGCCATTTCAACGATTTATTTTCACCTAATCAAAGATGAACCTGGTTCTTTAATTCAACATACTATCAGGCGTATACAACTCATTCATGTTAACTGAATATATGAGTTCATCAATTAGCATACTATTGTATCATAAAAATGGCAGGGAACACAGCCAACAACAAATATTAGTTTTGAGAAAGCCTTTCAATGATGTCCTCTACAGGTAAGTTTCATTCAGCCATAGAACATTAATACAGATGAACAATAAGCCCCCCATTCGTAACGACTCGTGGCTCCAACAATAGAACACTACGGCAATACGACCTCTCAAATCAGGTCTCGTCAAAGCAGATAAATGTTGTCGTTTGTACTGTGTTCTGCATCAGTGCACATGACTTACTACTATTCAACATGGCCCCTTTGTTCTACCGCTGCCTAGCATCCTCTGATGAATATCTAATTATTGGTTTATAGTCAACAAATCATTTTTGTCTTCATCTGTGTTTGAAAACAAGAGTACCATCAATAATGTATGTTCCCTCAGATTTATGGCATTTCCCAGCAGTATTTCATGTAAAACTTCTATTTAACATAAATGTATAACATTTCATGTGATGAGAATTTCTAGAGCATGTTTTGTTTGTGACAACAGAAATAGACTGACATGTAAACTGTGCATGCTTTATTGAATAACATGGAACTAATGTGTATGGAACTCTTCTAGATTTATTCCTGCTGAATCAAATTCAAATTAATCATAATAAAACTGTCAATCACTACATATAAAGACGTGTTATAAAAATTATTAAATGCACTCAACAAACAAGAAACACGGCTCAAACCCCTGCTTTTTAAATTTATCATAACAAAATACAGTGTAACTGAGTGCAATTAAGGTTGCAAAACATTTACACCCAACAGAGAGAGAAAAAGAGGGAAATGGGATTTAACATCCACTCAACACAAACTATGTTATTCTGAGACTAACATATGGTTTAAATTTAATTCGATAATATCTTGCCCATAGGGATCTTTAGCAGTTGGAGGAAACCGGAGGACTTGGAGAAAACGCACAAAGTTGGACAGGTGTCCCTTCTTCTTGTCACGTACAATCAGGAAATTGAAACTATGACAGTTGACTCAATGACAGGCCTTATGATATAGCGTTCACATGCTAACCATTCAGCCATCCAACCCCCTTTAGAGAAACAACTCAACACAAAACTCTATTAACCTTTATAATAACTCATTGTTTTAAAAACAGGGGCCTGAACACGATCTGACTTAGTATACCCTTTCTTATATTTATCTCTGCTTTGGCAGCGCATGTAATCTATGTATTATCAATAAAGTTTCAGAATAAAATATCCATATTCTGAAAATTGAATTACATATTCATGTAACCTGTGCCATTATGATGACCCTTCTCAACAACGGAAACCTGGGAATCTGTCCTGTTCTTTTTGGGATAAATTTAATACTATTCTTAAGCATAGGTAACTTGGGGGAGGGTGCCTACACGCCTGTTGCTCTTTAAATCTTAAACTATATTAACACTTCTATATATTCTATGATGCACCCTTAAAGTTTTGAAATATATAAGCAGGTCCAGTCTACGATACACCCTTAAAATATATAACCACTTCTAGTCTAAGATACATGTACATAAGCAGTTCTAGTCTTCAATACACCCTTAAAATCTTGAACTATATAAGCACTTCATGTGTACCAAATCAAACAAAGCCTTTAAGTATTCTATTTTCCTTCAATAATACAGGATATCTTCACAGGAAACAAAAGATAACTTATACATTTAGTCATTATTTCTAGCAACAACCTGCATGTAAGCAACCTAAACATGATCACATATATCTTTTGTCTTACAATAGTAAGTACAGGTGGACAACACCACACACAAAGCAAAACCAATAAGACAAACCTGCGGACAAGAATTACTACTGATACAGGTATTAATTACATACTTTACCCAATGTCAAATTGTAAATTAGAAATAAGCATTGGCTGAGAAAGTTCATCAAGATTTTCAAACATGGCTTCCCCCTTGTCAGTGGAGCAGGACATCTGGCCTGGCAAGGTACAACATATAGTCGTTCGGATGGGACGAAAAAAAAAATCAAAGTCCCGTGTACATATTGATGTACACATAAAATATCCCTTGACAGTTGGAATTTGATATAAGAGTAAGCCGTAGTGGTGCTGTGCGGGCAAAATTTCCCTCATAGCATACTGTATGGTGTATGCACGTTTTCCTTTTTCCCAGTAGGAGCAGAACAGTAGGATAATAAACCCCATGTCATTTCATTTCATTTCTAGTAGAAATGTCAAACTGGAGCAGAAGATGAGGATATGAAAGATTGAAACTGATACTGCTACACATACATGGTTTTTTTTAAAATTTATCTTCTGTCTCTATCAGTACTATTAAAATCTGTCAAGAGAGCAAATGAGTAATTTTACAAAATTAAATAACAGTTCTTTTTTTTATAGTGAAAAGCTCTTTAATAATGCTGTCAAGTAGAGAGACATTGAGTTTAAAATGAAGGGATAATTGAAGACGAATACAACTCCAGTGAATTTATTGGACATTATAATTGTCATAATTGTGTTAAGATTATTTCCAAAGGAAACTGTCACTGTTGCCATGTCCCTCGATGATCAACTTGAAATGGACACAATTAACAACTAAGACAAACACGGACGGCTAACTTTTGTCATATTAATTCAATATCTGCTGCTTTCATACAGGCCATTATAACCACAAATTGAGGTTTACTCGACCAGTTGCAGTTTCATTTTTTCCTGTTTAATCATAAAGTTAATGATTGACGGGGGCCTAATAGTCACTAACTGCTACTTTGAAAGCTGATCATTTGAAGATAATAGCACAAGATTATGGCAATTGAGATCATCATAAATTCAATCAGAAAGAATTTCCTACACAGCAGGCACATTCTGAAACAACTAAAAAGGATCCACAAATATCTTCAGGGGTTTTAGGACTTTTTTTTTCAAATAATACTTTCATTTGATTTAATATGCAAAAAGACATAAATGTTATGCAGAGCATTGCCAAATAGTTCAAAAACACTTAGAACAATTCTACTGTTTCTATTGTTCTGACATGGATTGGACTTTTCTGTGACAAAACTATAAATCATAAGTTAAAAGAGATGAAACATCAAAATTTGTCCCTTTTAATTTCTTTCTTATTTAATTAATTTAGATTTTATCAAATTTTAAAAATGATATCTTTGAAAAATAAATTCATAAATTTGGTATTAAATTAAGTGATAAAAGCATAAAACAGACAGAGCCATACATCCAAATTTTTTTCCATTTCATTTTTCTTTTTTATTCATTTATCTTATTCAATTAATTTCAATTTTATAAAATTTCAGAAATGATAACTTGATCAATTTCATTTTTTAAAATTTTTTTTTAATAAATTTAAATCCTCCTTTAATTTAGAACATGCAATACAGCCATTTCCTTACTTCCGAAACAGTAGATAGTTCATTTCAAATATTGTTTTTGAACTCGGCAGCATGGAAATCTTCAAAGACAACTATAAAGCCACATTGATTTTATTTGCTAGAAAATGATGCACCAAAAATAAACCAAATTAAGTCATTTAATTGCCAAGATGGAGGACATATCTATAATCTTAGAAATAATCACAAGAGCTGGGCTATGCCGTCTGTCAGACCATTTGTTAGAAATGAAATTGTTTGTAATTGTCTTTGTGCTATTGTTTGTCGAAAACAAAAACTACACTGTGCGTTATAGTTACGATTATGATGTGTTCATAAAGTTTTGCTGAAATTAGATGACGGCTATATATAAGGTAATGGGTACTTGTAGATGGCTTTTTGATAGAGTATCAGTTTTAACTAAAGACAAATGAATAGAAACAATCTGTTAGATATTTGTGTGTGAAGTCACCTGTAACTTTAGTTAATCTCTTTACCCATAAATCACAGTTCATGTCACATGATCAGATGGCAGAAGTTAATCATCCATTGCACTCTAGTTGCTCTACACCAACAATATCTTTACCCTTTCATGTAATTTAACTTCTGTTTCATGTCCGTCAGAGCAAACGGCAGAGTTTCAAACAGTGGTTCTTTAAATAAAGGTACACCTCCATCTTTGTATAATTTTACTTTTTAATACAGGCAATTTTACTCTGCCTATCAACCTACAGTTTGTTTTAATTTTGTTTCGAGTTTTCATTTGGCCATTTTATTGTAAGATATGTACCCTTTCCGAGAGGGTTAGGTTTTGCTGTCCCGATTTTGGTTTAAATTTTGCGTTCATTGAGTTTTGTATAGGCCTTGTGGATAGAACATGCACGGGGCCGTATGTAGGATTTTAAAAGTGGGGGTGCAGCAGTGTTACTGAGCGTGGGGACTGCCAGGATCAAAATCGCTAGCAAGTAATCCTGTAGAGGCGACATTACTCGGGACGCCTTATTTTTCTGGGGAAGCAATGTACCCCCTGGACCGCGCTAAATACAGCCCTGAAGGTGCTCCAGCTGTTTCTGATTGCAAACAATTGCTAACCAAAATACATGGTTTGCAAACTGAACAATCGTCTCACCTGGGTGAAACTCACAGAGGTCTTCTGAAAAGTTTAACTAGTAATATTCGATCATAGGCAGTAGGCTATAAACCCGAATTATGTTGCTGGAAAATAGATCGCCTTTAATATTCGTTTTCATTTCCTGTGAAATGGAAGGTTATCAAAAGTTTTACCGAGCCAGATATCACATGATCACACAGAGTTTACACTACGGACTTATTATGGGTTAGTGTTGGTTTCCACATAGGGTGTTATTTTATGTGTTTAGTGATACATTGTGATATTGCAGATTGTGAATTGTAAATGCTTACCTTGGAAATATGTTTTAGTCCTCAAGAAACTAACAGCTAAACGTAAAATAGATAACTTGTCGAGTTTAGAGATGACACTTTGTTCAAATGGTAAAAGACTAGCCAAATGATCTAGTTCTGAGTTGAGCCGTAATCTGTGACGTTTACTAGGGTTGCTTTTAGGTGGATCTTTACTCGGGGTTTTTACACTGGAAGAAAGAAAGAGTTGAAATAATATATTGGTTATAAACACATCAACATTACTGAGTTATTTCTGTACAAAATCTAACACTGGCTTACAAAAAGCTGACATTGCATAAAAAGTACATTTAAGTTAATTCTCCAAATGCAAAACAATGTCAAGCTAAATGCTTCATTACCACCTGTAATGACTTGTCCTTCTCAATCAATTACAACCGATACATGACGATATGTTGTCTTATGTTGTTGACTTTGTATTTTTGTAGTGAGAAGAGGGGAGATAATTCTTAAAAAAACAGGGTGTCAATGGTGATTTGTGGCATATATGTGAACCTGGATATAACATTCAATTCCATCAACTACATCACCTCAATCAACTCAAATTTACATGTTTATACAACCAGGATACTTATCTTTTATACTGTTATTTAGGGGAAGACCACACCTGAATATGTCACTTATTAAAATTAGGGGGGGGGGGCGAATTGTTAGGATGTGCACACAGTATCATAAGGTCTGTCATTGAGTCCGATTTTCAGGTTGTGTGTGACAAATAGTAGGGTTGCCTGTCCAACCTCGTGAGTTCTCTCCAGGTCCTTTCGTTTCCTCCCACTGTTAAAGACCCCTGTGCACAAGCAAATTATTGAAGTGATATTGAATCATGTTTTATTCCCAAAATGACCTAGTTTGTGTTGAATGTATGTTAAACCAGATTTCTCTCTCTTTCTCTCTATTAAAAATTCAAATATAAACCAATGAATTTGTTCAAAAAGCAAATGCAGTGTAAGCATTATCTGAAACAATTCAATTGGTTTTGATTTAATCAAATAATTAAGGTAGAAAAACTCGATAATAATATGAAATTGATCAGATATATTTAATTAATTTTTTTCTAATGGATATATATTATCAAAGGTGAAAATTCAAAAGATCAATGTGCATTAATAGCCAGGAAAGCGAGCAGCAGACAATATGGTACCAAGTAAGGAAGCATGCCAAGAAAATTCATTTCCATTAAGACTCCCAGTTGTGACAAAAGATGCACTTCTGGTTATGGGAATGATTTGGTCTTGTGGTTTTAAATGGCTACACCCTGGGTACTAACAAGATATAATTGGGTCTAAATAATTTCTCGATCAGTATCTATAAATTACCTTCATTTTAATGGAACCACCCACTGAGATGATGTCATATTGACAGATGCGTCAGTCTGCACCATATTATTTTCGTTACCCAAACTTTTAAGAGAATGTTAGAAATAGCCATAACATCTTGGGAGAAATTATCATCATGATTTCTTAACTGTTTGAAACTCTCTAGAGATTCTGCTACTTGATCTCTCTTTCTAGCGACTTAATTAACTTCTTTCCTATTGCCAACCTTATTTTTCAAAGGATCATTTGTTAAAGCAAATATTGAAAGTCTCTTTTCACTTAATAAAAATAGTGTCAATTATTGTTGGTTTTGATCAATATGAATACTATATTTTTAAATTGTTAAAGTATTTCTTTCTATTTCAGTTGAGATACCAGTAAGAAATACCAGGAAGACTTTTGAATTTTGAGGAATATGAAAAAGTTTCAGAATACCATACTTCAGAGATAAAATTTTATTTTAAATCTTCATAAAATAAAACATTATGCCTTGTAAGACATTTATTCACTGCAAAAGTTTCCGACATTATTTTTTTTGGAAATATTAAGCTGAAGTCAGTTTCATTACTTATTCTTAATATTGGCTCCATTTGTGGATCGCAAGGCAAATCGTCACATCAAACTTAAAAATCATTGCATCAAACTTAAAAATCATTGCATCAAACTTTAATCATCATATCTAACTTTAATCATCACATCCAACTTTAATCAACATATCAAATTTTAGTCATCATATCAAACTTTAATTATCACATCAGACTTTAATCATCACATCAGACTTTAATCAACACTTTTATCTTTTACCCAAATCAAGGCAACTGAGTCATTCTCAACTTTAATTGTAATACACTTTTCACACAAATATGATTTTTAGTTAATCATTTCTAGATAAATACTAAGTTCTGTCATCAGTGAGTTTAAGAGTACCCTTAATCATTGATTTCGTATGTTGGGAGAGAAATGGGGTTTTACATCCACCCAATACAAAACTGGGCCTTTGCGACTAAGATATTGTAGCATTATATTTCAATAATCCACTTGTGTGTTAGGGCCCTTAGCAGCAGGAGAAACACCACTAGGTTAGGTTGGTGGCCCTATTATTTGACACTACAAAAGGGCCACAGAAACCATGCCACTTAACTCAGTGACAGACCATATGATCTAAAGTGCATGAATTGGACAATTTGACCACCCAAGCCTTCCTTGATGTTACATTGAAAAAATAAGGCAAATCAAGCCCAACCCTCTAAAATGACACTTTCACGATTAGAGTAACAAAAATATCAGCGAGACCTAGGACAACTATCTCTAATATTTGAATAGAAATATTATATCTGTGAAGCTTTAAAAAAAAAAACAACTTGAACCATTCAAATCACCTATGGTTGCAACAGTTATCTTATGATTTTGTTACTGATTTATACTGTATTCATCGTCTGGATTTTCATTTACTAAATTTCATAAACATATAACATAATCGTGAGTCAAATGACCCTGGTCCTGAGTTCACAAAGCATTCTAAATTTACTCAATACTGTTTGCCTTATTTTAACTAAAATATATTCCTTTATCAAATACATCAATAAGAAACTATGTTGTTTTTTTCTGGATTCAAAGTTGAGTAAATTCTTATCTTAAGTCTGAAAATGCTTTGTGAACTCAGAGCTTCCTGTAACTATAGCAAATACACATTTAATACACAATTTCTCAAATTAAACAGTCATTCAATGATTATATGAAGCTGTAAATTAATATCTGCCCAACAAAATTAATGGAGGAAACTAAATAGTCATTGAGTGAATTCAATATTGATGAATATCGTTGGAATAGCATGGTTGGTGATTTTCTAATGAGATGTTAACAGTTTTCGACCCTTAGAGATTATCTGTGGTCAAAAGAGCAAGCTCTTTATATTGAAGATTAATCGGTAAGCATGTAATCCCCAATTTAAAACGTAGAATAGCAGCAGGGTCTCTTGTCACACTGACAGCTGTAGAGATGAAGAAACAAGGCAATGACAAATGATCTTTTCCTATCTCCTATAATTACAGTGTTAGGCTGGTACTCAAGGGAACAATATATATACAAATAAAAACACTAGGCATTTGTCAAGTCAACCTTTTACATCCTTTTTTTTTTAGAACTCAGAACTTAATTTAAATGACACTCTGAATTTCGAATTGGTATATATGTAGAGATGTTATTATGAATACCATTTCAAAGATTAGAGATTCAACTACCTTCTAAATCTGAACTTCAATGGGATTATATCTTGATTCATATCATTACAATTAAATTAGTCAAAATTTTCTGACTCCTTCTTTTGTAAGTGTAGTGCAATCGAGTAGCTCCGCCTATGAGTGGGCGGAATTTTTTTAAACAATGTTTACATGGCATCTGTTGTTTTCTACTGCATGTAATGATACATCCACACAGCAAGATAGCTATAAGCATATACCTTCAAGACATCTGATCTCTATCCTGTTAGCAAGCTTTTCCGAACATGTGAAAATCTGGAAACACCCAATATTTTTTAAGGAATACTAGTGGATGACCCGGAGCTGAACTGGTTGAAAATAATATAACTCCGAAATCAGAAGTGATAGTCGAACGCCTCATGTCCTATGTTACTCCCTGGTACGACACACCCTTATACACCAAATTTAAGCTTCAGGACAGTCATAGGGTAACCACCAACCCTGAGCAGACGGACAAACTGACAGACTATCGACAACACAAATATTAGTATTGATAATTAGTTACCAATCGAAACCATCACGAGGAGAAAACCGGAGGAGGTTACAGGAGGGGGTTGGCAGTCCCTCTGCAGGCACAGATCCAGAGGGGGGGGGGGGGGGGGGGGGGGGGGGGTCCACCCCCCCACCCCCCTGCTCAGCTACATAAAATAATGCCTTGCATCAATAAAATTACATCACAAAGTGATCCTACATCAGTATAAAAATGATTTCTCTGTTTAAAAAGCTCAATTTGTATGTATGCCTATGTAATTTAGAGACGATGATGGCAGATTTCCGTAACAGAAACCTGGCAAACCCCCTCCAGCAAAAATTCCTGCTTTGTTTTGTTTGTCAAGTTTCTGTTTATTCATTTTCATAGTGTCTAACATTTTCCCCAAGTGAACCAACTTTCAACTCTTGTATCTATGACTCCTACTATAAAGCCTACTGTAATATAAATAATACCTCTGATTATGATAATATTCTAGTAGAAATATACTATAAATCAGATATAACAGATGCCATTATTAATAGAGATTAATACTAACAAGGTTCACTATCTGAATATTACTATTATAGAGGCTAAATGAACATTTCACAATATGCCATATCAAGTTGACTCTAACTGACAGTAGAAATCCATTTGGTGTTGGGCAAGCTGGCAGAATAAAAATATAATAAATAGGTTTCGGAAAATGGAGCCAGTAGCAATCAGATAATCCAATAAATAGTATTAATTAACAAATGATATCGTTACTAATTAGGAAAAAAAATTAATATGGTGGCCTTAATCAAATCAATCGACATGGTAATAATGAAAGGTTATAAAATGTCTGGCGAAGAATATGTAGTATATGTATATTAGTATAACTAAATTACTTCTTGCAGAAACAAAGCCAAATATTTTATTACATCTAATTTACATTCTGATATTAGTCCATTAGTTAATTATATTTACAGGTTGCAAGGGTTATCTGGGAACTGAACTCATTACAAGAATTTCTCAGTGCTGCCGACCAAGAAAGTTTTCCAAAACTTTCCTGTCAGAGCCTGAATCCGGCCAGAACATAATACAGTCTGCCCTTTTAAGTCTCCCCAGGGTACAGATCGGGGCTTCTACTTCAAATATCTGACTGTCAGTCATTTTTGATAATGGATAGAATCTTTGCAAATTAAAGTCATATTTCATGTTTTTATTTTTGGTATGGCATCATGAATTCACGTGTCTTTACCACTTTGTCAGTATGGTGTACACAAATATGTATATTGTACTAAGGAACAAATAGTTATCCAATGATATTTCTGTATCATCATGGACCAATTTATACCTATGCATACAAAAACTGTTATTTTTTCATACTTTATGCCATGAAGCTAAAACAATATTGTTAATTTTCCATTAATGCAAACAAAGGATTTATAGGCCTTATATCTAAATGGATGTTCAAAAGTAAAATTTTCTCCAAAAGTTTGATTTTAGGGTCACCAGACAAATTTTTGACAATATTTATATTATGCACAGTGGTTTATGCCAAGTTTATCAAGATAACTATTAATATGGGTTTCACTGCTTGGAGAAGAAAGCTATTAAATGAAGTCGTTATTATTGGTTTCTTTCTCTTCACGCCATTAGTCATCCATGTTTGGTTATATCTAGTGTTTAAAGCTTTTAAGGTGTCATTTATTCCTTAAGATTTCACTTGGGTACAGATGTAAAGGAATCCATTTTAATAAAATAGAAGAAGCAGACGTCAATAGAAATGTACGAGTTAAGGTGTTAATATAATGCAAGGTGTTAAATAGTCACACCGTGAACTACCACTAGCTCTTAATTACGGTCTTTCCTGCTTCATACCTGAACAATACCTTAACATCCTAGGTCGTCTGCCCAGCCATACAGCCTCACAGTGAATTACATTAACGCATCACATCCTTTTAATTTGCGATCTCAGTCGGAAATAATTCCAGGTTATGTTATTCTCATTCTGCTTTACACATCTCCTTGTCTATTTCTACCATATTGGATGATATCAATTTCATTTTTCGTAAGAAAAAATGATGTATTGTTTAATTCAAAAACGCATTATATATTTTTAAATCTTTCAAAAATATAGAAATCAATTAAATACTGACATTGCTTTTGAAAATAATGAAACATATATTTTGATTGAGCGTTATTGATACTTTGTTGTAATTACATCATGTTTGATTTTTTAATTAGCTTATTAATAAACAACTGTGAAACCTGAATTTTTATCTCCCCCAAAACAATCCTCTCCCTTCCACAGAAAATAAGAGTCAACTGGTGATGAACTAACTAGATAAACTAAGGACTGTTTTGAGGGTCTACGTAAATTCTTTGTAAAAAAACCCCAGATGATTTGACCTCTTAAATTCTCATAATATGACAGATATATCAGCACAATAATACCAACAAACAGAACAGACAAAGGTGATCATAAATATACTTATTGTGGATCTAGAAATAGAAATGGCTTCATGGCTTCTTACCAAATAAAACCCAAATAGTTGTTTCAGTAGTAATGTGTAGTTTATTTTAGTAAATGACTGAATTAAATACTAAGTTTCTCCAGTGAAGTACACCATGTTTATGAGAAGCTTACTGATGGTTGAAAAGGTTAATGGCTTTCTCACTGTAACACTAGCAAATAAAAAATGCAGCTATAAAATTTAAAATTATGGCTTTTTTGTCAAATCAAACCCACATAGAAAACTGGGTTTTCTTCTATCAGTAGTCAACCTTTTAATGGACTGATTAATTGACTGATTTCTGGCTACAAATGTAGTATTAGCACTAATAAACATTTGATGACAGCTTTAACAATGTTTTTTACTCATATAAAGAAATATAAATTTTATAGCATGTCCCAACTAACCCCTTCTTTATATAACATAGCCTCAAATGTGAAAATCTGTGAGGCATAAAGGACGAGCTGTTAGCACATGATGTGTTTTTTCTCTTAAATTAAATTCATTCAGTAATTCAAAAATCATAAATGCACAAAGACTTATTCCTTTTGAAGAAGTGGTAATGAGCATCAGTTCATTCCTATTGCTATAGAAATGTGTTTTTTTTTGTTGTTATAAAATATATCCTTTTGTTCCATTGCAAAGAAGCACATATTTATTATTTATATCCAAGCGCTTCCTCTGCTCTAAATCCAACACTGCATTGCCGAGCAACAAATAAATGCCAACAAGCAGCTTTTTCATAGGCGATAAATTTTCAGGGTCAAGGGCAATAACTACGCAGAAGACTGCAGGACGGGTATGGCAAACCTTCCCAAAGTGATAGAAAAAGAAATTTGTGACAGCAGTAAGCTCAGCAAATAATTTTGATAGTGTCCCGACTCAAAACTATATGAACAAATGCATCAAGTTTGAAAAGAAATCAAATTAAGTCTGGCTGTTATACAAAGTTCAGTAACAGGGCCAGCAACTCTCTGTTAAAAAAATATATTGTGTGACTCTGAAAATTTTGATCACAGTAAGTTTGAAAATACAATTTAAGAAGCTCTGACCTGAGTAGAGTCTTAACAAGAATTGTTACTGGACAGACAGATGGATGAAAATGACACCAATATATTCTTACATAAAATATGTTCACTTAAAAATAACATTTTCATTGGAACATAATAGCTTAGATGTGACCAATTCAAATTGAAAATCATTTTTTGGCAAGTAAAAATGACTATTCTTCTAGTCTACTGTTTCACAAACTAAGAAAAGGTATTATTCTCGAATTATCACAGTAGGAATAAAATGGCGACAGATTTCATCATAGACAAACAAAACTAATTATTAATTTATCATATATAAACCAGACTTACATAGGTAACCACTCCATTCTTATAGGTTTTGTTTAACAATAAAACTCGTTCAATGCAGAGCTGCTCTCATCCAAACAGGAAGAAAATATTTCAAAATCTAAGAACATTCGTGTTTTGGAAATCCATTTGATAGTCATTTTTACATCTATCTTCGTTCACAAACACAAAATAATATTTCTTTCAGGCAATCTCTCCAACCTTATTATCGAAAGAAAATAAAAGCCAACAAAAGACGATCGGATACATTTAGTAATAAAAATAAAGCCTTGAATACCGAGATTAAACAGTAACAATAGGGATTAGACCTACATCAATGTTACGCACCATCAACGGAATAAATTTATAGAAATATGATGAAGCAATTCATTAGTTTAATTAGTGTCAGGTTAAATTGACTCGAAGAGAAAAACCATAAAAAGACAATTATGTGAACAATATAAAACCATGCGATTCATTCATACTATCTCTTGGTTTATATTAACAATATTGTAAAATTACAACCATTCGGATAAATATCTATTAATATTATATTCAAACGTACTACAACTAAAGCTTTTTAATTTTTAGGAATTTGGTTTTTTCCACTCCAACGATTTTATCTGTCATTTTAAAACATTATTATATCATATTCTCAGTGATATAACTTCAGTGAAGGCTTTTTTTAAATATAAATATAACAGGTTAAAAGGGTGTATGGCATTATCCTTTGGAACATTAGAGATACATTATAGAGATTAGATAAAGAGCTGACAGTTCTCACTATAATAGTTAAAAACTACGTACATAATGTAAAGGGAATTTGCAGAAAATTTCAGTCAAACTGATCTGCTCTGAATTTTTGCCCTAGCCTCGATTATCATTACTAAAAACACATAATCGATTATCCATTTCATTATTAAATCATAAATGAAAGTTGAACATCAATTCAGATTCAAATCCAGTAGGTATCACAGCTCTTAATGTCTAATTAATTATTTAATTGGGTCTCGAAGTTTAGGTAATATGAACGTAAATCGATAATGTTCGGTGGTCGTTTAGTCCTTGTTCCTTGTTATTTGTGAATAAGCCCTTACTAATTACTTCTGTATTGTCTTGTCGGATATGTTTTTATTTGTTCATTACAAATGGCACCCAAAACCATTGAGTACACGACACGTCCATTGATTATAAAATGTTCATTGTGTTTTAAATATTGGATATTAGGGTCCCATAGTTTCACGGCAAGTTAACAACATTATTATCGATTGAAATGGATCAATACTGATTTCTATTTTGTGTCTTTAATTTCAAATATTATGCAAAATATTGAGTTAGAGGTTTAGCTCCATTAAATTGCCAAATAAGCTTGTAATTCAAATTACATGACAAAACATTACCAACCAACATTTATCACCTAAAAATTACTAAATATATAGTAAATTTCTTACTACGAACACTGTAATGTTAATAAAACCATAGCGATTGTCTGGAACATTTTCTCTGGAAATTGATCCAGTGTAGACATTGCAAAATGGATCTCAGATAGAAAAACAAGTATTTTATTATCCGATCAGAAGTAAATATATAGATTCTGGGCTCTGTCTGGCAAAATTCAGATTCGTAAGCTTGTGTTTATTCAAAACTGTAGTTAATCACTAAATCCTTGAAGAGAAACAGTCCAAAAATTCAAAGAATATTCAATATTTCCATCAAAAGTGTTCACATCAACATTTACTGAGACTAGCATGGACAGGGCAATGGTAGTTTTTTCTTGCTATCATTTTAGACCTATAAAATTTATGACAGTGAAAACTTTTATTAATTTATATATATTCACTAGCCAATACAACCATCATGGAGAATGGTTAAGTGATCCAAACATAATGGATAACAGCAATAAATAGTAAAATAACCATTCTGGTATCTTTGTAAAAACAAAGTACCGGTATATCAAGGTTTTCAATAGTATTTGTACAATCATTATATTAATTCTCTTTCCCTAATCAAACCTCAATGAAATTCAAAATTTTACAAAATATAAATACGTATTGTACATAATTACAAAATATAAATATGAATTGTACATATTCACAAAATATAAATACAAATTGTATTTGTCAATATTAAGTTGACAAAGACTTTATATACAAATACAACGCCCAAACTAGTTCACCTAATTTACAAAACTTCCTCAAATCAAATTTTAGACCACACTTACTACAAGACAATAGACTCTTGAATAGAGTGATAAATGTACCTTGACACAAACAGTATCGAACAGACCTTCATGAACTCTTTGTATACAGTTCATTCCCAGGTTAAAATCTGCAGAACATCTAATATAAGGTTTAAATAATGGCACTGTTGCATGTCAAACATAGATCTAGAAGTCTCAGATGGGTAAATGAAGGTTTCGTCACTACCGGTAACTTGTAAATATGATCTAGATTACATCCTCCCCCTTCCCACTCCCCCAAAACATGCGCAAATATTTTATTAATATAACCTGGAAATTGATACAAGATTGAGTGGTAATTTTTAAGAACATATAACATTTGAAAACTTATATAATATAATACCATTAGTTTAAACAATATTTTAATTCAAGTTTGACATAAAAATATACAATACCGATATGATGGATTTGAAAACAAGCCGAAGCTTATCTTCAGCTTTAAGAATAAAGTAAATAATTTTCTTTCGTACAGTAAAAATTTGTATTTCCCGAGATCAAGGTATTATCATTTTCTTTCTCATATTAACCTAACAGAGCAAAATTATGAAGAGAAAAGTATGACACAATGAGTGTAAAATACTTCGGAGAAAATAAATTACAATCCAAGAGCAAAATTTTGAACTCACAGAGTTCAGTGTAATGTTTTTTTTCTATTTCCAATTGTAAGCAAACTGTGCATAATTAAGGAGAAAAAGTTTAACACACTCCAATCTGCTTTATAATATTCTATACTAATTCATTTGAAAATTACACTATCCCTTCCCATTTGCATATATAGAACAACTGATGAAACATATATATTAAACAAAGGACAATCAGGTGAACCTATTCTGTATTAAAGTCCTGATCATAAACACACCAAAACATGACACAATAATAATTCATGGTATTTCAATTGCCAGGAATAGTATTTAAATTTAAGAATAACTGGCTTACAATCAGAGATGTGACGGAATCCTAAATGGTAAATCTTGGAAACATATACTTGGAATAAATGTTTATCGATCTGAATGGAATTTGCATGGTCTAATAATAATCAAATAATTTTGCAAGGCAGCAAAGTAAAATAAGACAACTATAATAGAGTATTGAATAATTCAGAATAATTTCAGATGACTTGTCAGAACTGATTTGTAATTTCAATTTAGTTTTTACATTCTCAGTGGCAATCAGAATTTTTTCTAAATAAAAAGCGAAACCCTTACTGAATATAACTTTTGTAAGAAATGGTATCTTATTTGCACTTTCTGGATATCAAAGAGATTAAGCAAAGACTTTATTTGGTGACCAGATCAGTCATCATTGTGCAGGAATTTGTTTCAAAACCATTTCTTTATTTTTATATTCAAAGCAAAAGAGACATACCATGCATCTTTATTCCAATCCCTGTATTCCAAATTAAACAATACAGATAACAAAAACAATATCAAGAATAAAATTTTTAAAATATACAATAAATCGATTTAACTAATTACAATCGGAAGTAAAACTAATAATTATTTTTTATGAATAGCAATAGTTAAGATAATGATCCATGAAATGTCTATATTTGTATTTTTTTTCTCCTTCCTGATGATGTATCAATGCGTATAATAGCAAACAAAAATCAATTTGGTTTTATCCAATAAATTCTAATGGACCATTAATCAATTTATTAAAACAAATAAAAAAAGATTTTGATGATGTTTTTTGATATGATAAATCAGTCTGTCTAGATTTGTTGTTTATAATATATGAAATATATTTTTAATGCTTAGTACATATTAATATTATATATTTTTAATGCTTGGTACATATCATACCGGCTAAATATAATATTCTTTGTTTCCCTAACAGGAAATTTTCATTTGCCATTATCTTTAAATTCTGAACAGTATCATATTACAGTATCAATATTTAGTATCGTTTTACATATGAAATGGATATTTTAAATATTAAATTATATAATTATACTTTATGGAGGTTTCAGGGCAATACAGCTTTAATCTAATAACCATTATCAATTATCATTAATTTTTGTATTTAATTGATCTAACAATAGATAACAAAAACTATGTGATACGACAAGTGTATTGCTATTGATATCTTTTACCGGCAGCCATTTTATCGGCACTCTTTATTTTTACATTTAAATAACATTTCAAATCAATAACCACGTTAATCATAAATAGCATAAAATAATTCATAAATAAGAACATCATGAATAAAATCAAATTGGCATATCCTTAAATTTATCTTACCTTTTAACCGTTCTACGGCGGCGCTTAGTAGCGTACATAGTCTTAATTACCCAGTCCTCCACCATTCATATGAGCATCGAGTATCTGAATCAGATCTTTCACCTTATAATTATGTCACTACAATTTTACAACACAGCTACATCCCTGTCATGCAACATTTTTCCACTAATTTTCGTTCATCATTTTCGATTTTTTTTTCCCTTAAGTAATAACACAAGTCCTGCACATCCAGAGTAATAATATCATGACCGATAAGTATATTTTTTTTTGATACTACACTTATAAATTTAATTTTGGAGGAATGCAACTAATATTCGATAGTCCTGGTCTTCTTTTATAGTATTTAATATTGTCAGAGAGTATCAAAAAGACAAGTGTATTATGATTCATGAAGTAATGAGACCTATAGTGTTTTGAACCATGATCTAGCAGACACGCGAGCCATCACTTCAATCAAAGGAAGGCGGCTCATCAATACTGACTCCGCCTCTCCAATTGTCTCAACCAATCCCCAGCTGTTTTGCAGAGATCTTTCTGATTTAGTGTCAGAAGTGAACTACCTGTCAATATCCGTTTACAAGACAACTTGAACCAGAGGGCAAAAATGGAGACAAATTTATCTAAAAGTAACAATAACCATTGGACACAATAAAGTCCTTTCTTTGCGTCTGCAGTGAGTTGGACAAAACAAAATGTGTAGTGGGGAGGGACTTGTAGCGCGACCACTGCTACATTATCACCATAATAATAATAAAGACATCTGTTAGGATCAATTGAGGATATTGACTACAAGTACATGTGAATACGATTAGAAAAAATCCTGATACACGCTACTGTATGTTTCAACTGTATAACCTATTGGTAACGTGATTAACATGGTTAAGATTAGCATGAAGATTAAATCAACAAGATAAAAAGGATAACTGTCTCATTATAAAAAAGTAAATTATTCAATAAGGATTTATTTTTTGAATAATTAGTGACTGTCTATTTAAACCTGAATAAAATAATTAAACTGCATCACTGTGTAGGTACCTCACTCTCAATTAACCAAATATTGCTTATATATAAAATTTTATTAAAGAACACAGATACAACACCATCGATATTCCTGTGATTGATGATGATCAATCACAAAACTTGATCAGTATTTACATTAAGATGTATTATCACACATGACCAAATTATAACTGGGGGAAAAAATTGAATTAAGACCACTTAAAATAGAAAGTTCTGGGACCTTTATGTCATGAAATCATAAGCTAAAATATCTTAACAATTATTCAGCATTTAAAATCCTAGAGCCAATTTGAGCTTTTAACCAATGAAAAGGCATCAATCTTAAAATATTTCAGTTTAAAATCTTGTGAATAAAGCTCCTGGTTTCATAAGTCACATATCATTAGCTCAACTTTCCTAACCAATTGGGCGTTAACAATTTAGGTATCAATACATTAAAATGTTGGAACAATACTATGGTCTGCATCACTATTTCTAATTCCAAAACATCTATGGGATGGTCAAACAAACTACTGAATCAAAGTCCTATTATTAGATACACTTGATTGATATCTGGAATGATATCTGGAAATTAAGAATTGATATTATGTTTCAGTATCTGAATATTTGTAATAAATACTTTTTACTTTTATTTAAACAAATAATATTTCATATAACACATCATCTCAAGTGTTCTACAAACTGATTATTACAATCTCAATGACAGGTCCTTCAAACACTCAAGTAGGATTCCCTCTCTAGATTTTACACTAAGGAACGCTTCAACACAAGAGGAGGCTGCGCTAGGACCGTCAGAGACTGATAACCGCTCTACTGTCGGCAGGTGAAAAGGTAATTGTCATTCCAATTTTCCTGTAATTATCATTTGACAATGCACTTGAAGCACTCAAGTGTGTCACACTGTGATATAGTGTCAGAGAGCTGACATACCAAACAATGGTCACCCCCTCTACTAAACCATAATAATATACACTCCAACTAACATACTCCTTTACAAATCTTTTAAAAATATTATTTGAACTTCAAGTTGTAAATTAATATAGTACCTATAACATGTCAAATCAAACAGTATTCATTCATTTATTTATGGCTAATTAATTCACTAATATACTTCAATAGTTCCTTTGAAACAGTTTTGTTGGAACAATCATATTTTATTCATATCTATAAAAAAATAAGTTTTACAAAAAATAAATATCACCATATTACCCGCACCAAATCACCCACCTTGCTCCTACAAATGAAATACAATGAAATGAAAGGGGATTTAATCTAACGTCTTACAGTTATGCTCCGACTGGGCTAATGAAGACAGGAATACGCCATACAGTGTGCTATGAGGGAAATTTGCTCAGGCAGCAGCACTATTGTCACCCTTATATCAAATTCCAACTGCCAAGAGATCTTTTATGTGCATGCCAATGTATAAACGAGATCTTGTTGGGTTTTTTTGTCCCATCTGAATGAATAGACAGCTGTCTTTGTCAGGCCCTCTGTCCTACACCACTGATAAGGAGAAACCACGCCGAAAAATCTTAATGAACTTTCTCAGCCAATACAGGGATCAAAAACGCAACCTCCAGACTACCGAGCCAGCATCCTACCTACTTAGCCACTGTGGCTACCCTCCTACAAAAGGCAAGAAAAACACCTTATTCATAGCTAAATACTGCTGCCCAGGCAATATCCCCTATCCTGAATGATTTTTACTGAGTCTGGATAAACCTTTCTATAACTTAAACAGTGATAACTTCCCACTGAGCTCTTGATGATTTTCTGTTGACTCCAGCAATGGCAGTTAGGGGGGGGGGGGCAGAACATGAAATTCCCCCAAAAATTTTGGTTGCACAGACAGGGGCGCTTGTCTTCCTCGAGAGGCGAAGAAGTGGAGCTTACCTTGATTGGACTAACCTGTTTTAATATACACAAGCATAACATAAAGCTTGTTAAGGCAAGAATTCTCATGACTTTTTCAGAAAGAAAGGGAACACCAGGCCCCAAGTTCACAAAGCATCCTTCGACTTCAGTTTAAAATTTACTTTTGTTATTTTAATGTATCAAACACATCTAAAAGAAACTATGTGCAAAGTTTTGTGTTTCTGGATCAAAGATATTTCTCATAAAGAGTGATTGAAAGTTGGGTAAATTCTGAGAATGCTTTGTGAAATCGGGCCCAGAGCTTGTGATAAAACATACCCTAATTTGTGAGCTAACCATCATAACTAAAAGTCAAAGTTTCAAAATTATAAAGTTATTACTTACAGTGAATAACATACATGTACTATTTCTCTGTTCAAGTCCACTTTTCCATTCTACAGTATCAAATAATTCTTCTGTGATTTTTGGTTGAAATCTCCTGGAAAACACAAAAGATTAAAAGATATACAAAATTCAAAAGGTTTCACCAAAGAAATAACTCAGTAATGGTGAGAATATGGATAGGTACATTAATCTTTCAACAGTCGTTAAGTTACAGTACCACTACAGCCTGTCATAAAATATTCCCAGGGTACCCACCTCCCCTGATGGGTCACAGTGGCTAAGTGGGTAAGGCGCTGGCTCGCTAGCCTGGAGGTCGGGTGTTCGATCCCTGAATTGACAGGACAGTGCATTCAGATTTTCTGGCGCGATTCCCCCTTGTCAGTGATGCAGGACAATAGTTCTGACAAGGAAAGCTGTCTAGTCATTTGGATGGGACAAAAAGCTGAGGTCCTGTGTCCTCTGTACACATTGGCTTGCATGTAAAAGATTCCTTGACAATTGGAATTCAATATAAGAGTAGGCTGTAGTGCCGCTATCCGTGCAAATTTTCCCTCATAACACACTGTATATGGCATATGCCTGTCTTCATTAGCCCAGTAGGCGGTTTTAAACTCCATTTCATTCCCCATTTCAATAATTTGTGCGAGCGTAGGGGTCTTTAGCTGTGGGAGGAAACCTGAGGAACTGGGGAAAACCCACAAGGTTAGACAGACCATCCTACATCTTGTCCTTACAAGTGGGGATTCGAAACCTCGCCACTTGACTCAATGACAGACTTTATGATCTTTATAAAATATACCAAGCATTAATTATTATCCTCCCGATTGGCAAATGAATAATTTCGCCAATCCTTACGACGTTGTAACTTTTTGAAATATACATGGTCTCAAGCGTCAATTTAGCAGATATTTGTCAAAACACAGAAACTGACAAAATAAGCTGTGCAGGAGCCTATGGTCCATTAATAAACTTACAATGTAAGTATACCTCCTTGAGAGTAGAATCTGTAGCGAACAGCCAATAACAATAAATTCTGTAAAAGGAGAATGCAAAATAAATATGAATCTAATTGAAAACATTCTAGAGTGAAGATATTGCTCTTCTACTGGCTGATCTTGATGACATGATTCAGATACAGAAAAAGCATAAAATATGGAACTGGTAAAATTGAAACATTCTCAGAGCACATCTTTTATTTCTCAGGGCAAATTCTTCACTCATCAGAGCCCAGACATGCTCCCTGGCACGTTAATATAGGCTTTGTTGAGAGTCCAGTGACTTCGTCATACAACCACTGCAGCTCCGTGTCATATTTCATTTTTTTCTTCCACTAGCATTCTACATTAAATTCGTGGAGCAAAATATTCAATATTCTAGCCGCTGAGAAAAAAATAACATGAGCTCATTAGATAAAATTACATTTACATAAAGATAGTGATGTTTTTAATATGATGTGAATATGTTTTAGTGGATATTGTTTATTTAGGACATTCAAAAAACAATGGCCGTACAACAATTGATATCAAGCTATCTGATAATAAATCTCCTATATCAAAGAGTGAAGCAGGGAATTAAATTACCAACAGCAGGAATCCCCCAGAGAGACCATCAGTCACTGGGATTTCACCATTTTCAGGTAACACCATCAACAACTTCTTATCATTGTTAGGAACTAATTACCTTTATATTATTAGGCTACAGGTGAAAATCGCCAAGGGACCTATTTTACCAGCTACCACCGTAATTTAATCATCTAAAAAAGGCACTCAACTTCCACAGTATTTATAAATATTGATCAAAAATCAATACATAAAAAACGTGTACCTGAAATACTCTACTTGCTTTTATTCTTTTAACCGGATTAATGGGAGATTAAAAAAAGACCTCTGTAACCACATACAAAACCATGTGAAGACAATTCTTTAATATTTTCATTAGCACAATTAAATCAGCATTAAAAAGGTGCCTAATCACCATGCATTTTTCTTTCTTTTCAACAACATTTCACTAGAAAAACAAGAAAAAGGAAATGAGTTTATAATCAATGTGAAATTAAACAATAAGTCAACTGGTTTCCTTTATTGATAAGTGGAATATAACAATGATGTGATATGAGTTAGGCAGTCAACATCCAAATAAGATTCACGAACCCAGTATCGGATAAAGACCCACAGAGGCCCTAAGCACTTAAAAGAATGAAGACGAGCATACACCATTCCATGTGCTGTAAGGCAAATTTTCCCCTGGCAGCGGCACTATGGCCTACTCTTTTCCATACTGAATTCAAATTGTCAAGGGATCTTTTATGTGCACACCATGGTTTTTCATCCCATCAGAATGACTATACAGCTGATCTTGTCAGTTCCTCCATCCTGCATCACTGACAAGGGGAAACCATGTTGGAAAATCACGATGAACTTTCTCTGCCAATGCAGGGATCAAACATGCGATCTTCACGCAAGAGAGCCAGCGCCTTACCCACTTAGCTCCTAGCTAATATATGTAATTCATAATATAAACAATAATAAACCACAAACACTGCCACCAACATGATGATAGTTTTTCTGGTATTTTATACACTCATTATTAATTGTGACAAAACAGATAACCTTATGAAAAGACAAAACAACTGAAAGTTCTAAATCAATTTTTAAATTAAAAACATTTTAAATTTTATATCTAACAAAGCAGACATTCTGTGGTGCCCCATTACCAGATGCCCTAAACACATGCTTGTCAGAGGCGGATCCAGGATTTTCAGAAAGAGGGGGCGTGCCGCACCCACTTGGGAGTGCGAAGCCCGGAACAGTGATTTTTGAGTGGAAAAAATGCCCACAAGGACTAATTTCATACTAATCCTGTAAATTAGGATCCGCGCCTGCTTGTTTTGCTTAATGTCACTGCGTTAATCCAGCCCTGAAATGCTTTTTTGGCATCCATATAGAGTGGTCATCAGGTAGGCCTACCGGTAACATATTTATTCTGCTTCCATATGTAATAAAATAGAAAAAGTTTATTTAGTCTTTGTATGTCTGACGGCGGTGAAATGGAGTAGAAACCATTACAAAACCTAATTTTTGGATATGGCGGCCATTAGAGAAGAGATAGAAAGAAGTAGATGAATTACTGTGTGAAGAACGATAAGGTATTTAATCCATTGCCGAAGCATCAACTTTTAGGTCGTAAGTTTCACCTTAGGCAATATATTACTTAGGCTACCTCAAACGATATTCAATCGTGAAAGTTATGGAAACCTTTCTAAATGTTTCCGTCGCATTTTACTACAGTTGCTAGGCACTCTTTTTTGTTAAAGAGTAGAACTGGCTACATTGAAATCGTCTGCTTTCCGATGACCAACACGTGTTCATCTCACCTTACTGTCAGTTTTAAATAAACAAGAGATTGAACCAAATATTTCTTCCATAAACATTGGGTACCTTTATCGAGCAGTTGAATACGTTCGTTTACCTGCATGAAGTTATGGTTCACAATTAAATATTTGTTTGGTTCCTTAGTTCCTTAGGCGCGAAATATATCAGCAGTCAAACGGAAATAGAGAATATTAGTGCGCGTAAAACTGCTAAAATTTCTCGAGGATGTTTCTCGTATGGTATGGATATTTGCAAAAAGCTGCAAAGCGGATCAAAAATCGCTAGATAGTTTTGGAGATTGTCTCCTGACCCCACAAGACTCCCAGACCCCAGATCTGTCTACTTGCGATTTAGCACTTGGTTTGGCACTTTCAGCGGCAACTACAAAACCCAACTGGACCGCCGTTACAAGATTTCTGTTTGGTTGCTCCCAGTATATTAAAAAATTATATTTGTCTTTTAAATTACTAGATTATGTTTTGGATATGCTGTGTAGGCTATAACAGCATTGTAGGCTAGTATAACCCTGTCGATGGTCATTTATTTGTCGTGAAGCCGTTTTAAGGCATAGTTTTATATCACCAATTGCAAATGAAATAAAAATCATTGATTATTTTTAATCTTCGGATGGTTTGACAAACCCTCGAGCCTAATATATAGGCCTACATTAGACTAATAAAATAATTAAACAATAATGATTTTGCTATTTTAATTAACGATAACAGTAAATCCTTCTCCACAAAAAAATCTAATAATTTATAATTGTCAAATAATTATCACGTTGGTGTTAATCAAGGTGACTAAGATAAATGACAATAGTCTAGATCAGCCCAGCTCCACGGGATTGACAACAGATTAGAACATGATAAACTACAATGTAGCATATGCCCATTTCCCTACTTGAACTGGGTCGTTTAATCACATTAAATTAATAATATATGATGTAATTTCTTCAGGTATTTGAGCTGTAAGAGATGGCATGAATAATGAAAGTCCTCTCTTGATTAGTCTTCTAGCAAGCTATACAAACGCTAATGAAGTTTCACCAAAAAAATAAGTGCTTTGGAGGTTTTTATAGACCTTTCATTGATTTTGTTGAGTTAATTAATGCCTGTAATAGATTGTGTCGGATAGGTAATTAAGGTAGAGGTGTTGTTGTTGCATATATCAGATTAATTTACCTGGGAATCTAGCCCTTCTTTCGTCTCAACATTAATATTTAACTACCCGTTGATGGCGTATATCTAGATTATGAATATAAATTACATTTTTATCCAAAATAAATGGCTTCACAAGAGGCCAAGATTTTTATCTGATTTATATTTTCGATATCGGTACAATAAATATAGACAACTCAATGTCATCTATATATATATATATATATATATCAGAGTATGGCACCTCGACTATATTAACTATGCCAACCTTTTATTGAGAAAGAGTGTCCGTGCTATGTTGTCCTTCTTTTTTTTTGGGGGGGGGGGGGGGTAATTTTAATAATTAGCCTTTGTCATAAATGATGTTCATGCTTTTTTCTTCTTAAAGTTTATGGATATTTGTATGCTGCCTCTTATGGGGTGTTTAGATACAATAAAAATCTTATCTTATCTTATCGTGTTAACATTCAAAGAACACTTCTTGAGCCTTAAGTAGGGCCTACATTTTTATTATATTGTAATAATTCAGAACAACAATTCCAACTATTCAGTTTGTATGGTTGTTTAGTAGTCCATGATAAAAATCAAACGCGGACCCAGTGGCAGTGGCTGTGGATGGTTATTCAATTAGGATTCCACCGGAGTGAGTTGAAAATTTGGGCTGTGTCGTTTCTTGTTTAGAATTAGATGGTCTTATTTTTTGGTACCTGATAGCCAAAAATTAAAATTTCTTATGGGGTATCGATCTGAATAAAGCATTTATTAATGATGATACCGTTGATTTGTAAAGTCGATATTAAATCTTTGTTCGGACACACTGGGGCTTTAAAACAAATCCAAGTTTGTGTTTAAGTAAGTATAAGTAAGTTAGATGGGCCAATAGGAATAAAGAAAGGATTTGATTTATTAGAACGGCAATAATCGTTTTTAAAGATAATCTGAACCTCCCATCTTAAAAACCCATTGGTTATCTGCATGAAGTCTTCACCGGATCTCTAAGATGTACTTAGCATGTAAAGGAGATTAGACCTCTATCTTCTAGGGGATTAAGCATCAATTTTTTATTTGTGAAGTGTAATCACAAAATAATTTGTCACTGAATGTTTCATGTAAGCGGCAGAGATGATCATGCCATAAATCACAGAAGGAAGGATTTCTTCAATTTGGCCAGTTTTTCTATTGTTGAATAGTGTTCTTTATAAAGTTAATTATATGAATAATAACACTGCCACACTACATAATATCTACTCTCTGCATGCCTAAACTGCCATTATAACTATGACTTTTTGTTTATAAAAAAGCTCCTAATCCTCTGAAAAGGCTTCTGACATTTTGACCAAATTAATCAGATTATAAAAAAATGGGAGAAAAGGAGGTTTGTGACAGTTAAAATTATCCACCTGAATTCATAAACACAATTTAACATATGTTCTTGTATATAATTGAGGAAAGAAAACAGAGGGACAGCAAATGACAATGCGATCATACGTCTAATTGGACTTAACCAGTTCCAAAAACATCTGTCCCTGAAACACACTCCATACGGTAGCATACTTACAATTGAATAGATCTCAACAACATCTATTGTACCTTATGACAGGTCTTGAGTATTATCGGAGTTTGATACGCTCTTGATGTTCTGAGTGAGTTGAGACCAACATTAACCGCTAATAAACTCGATTTTAATAATCCAGCATTGTATTTTGAAGTTGCATTATTCCCACACTTTAATACAGACATCACAACAATGCATCTGCCAAAATATAATTTTATTTGTAAATAATTTTATAAATAAAGATGTGATCGGAAGCTACACATTAGTATTCTGACGACTGCCAATATGCAGGATTATCGTAAATAATTTAAAGTACCATGAGCAGACAGCATGTCTCGATGATTTTTAATCCCCATGCTGTTATATGAAAGAATGTATTTCCCCTACCGTTGTTGTTGGATCTACATAAACTCAGATGGATTTACGAATGCATGGTGTATCCCCAATGGCTTGGTGGCCAGAGAAAAATTAAGGACTTTCGCGGGTCTAGCGCTCCTGCTGAAAAGGATACGTCGTCGGTCGCTAGTTATGGACATAAGATTGTATATACACCATTTAAGGGTGTGTGGGTGTATTGACTATTGAATGATAAATGTCTTGTTTCTTTGGAAGCTGCACATGGTGGGGGGGGGGAGGCGCCAAAGCGAAGGCGCTGCTATCAGAGGAAAATTTTGCGCCCTATACTGTATATCCCTTCGCGGGTCTAATATCACAAAAATATCCGGGGGTTTTCAACTCTTGGACAAGCTTAGAGGGCATGCAACTCGCCCATGGCACACTTTGGAACACATGAACAAATTGCGACAAACCTGGCCAATAAATATGAAAAATATTTGAAGATTGAAAAACAAAAACATGGCAAGTCATAGACGGAATGCAACCGTAGACACAGACTATTCGGGCAAATAGAACAAATCAAACTAAATAAAGAAAAGCACAGTCAAATAGCTGGCTTCTCTTCAGTGAGAAATGTATTTAGTGTGCCGTTCAAAATTTAGCGGCCACTTAGAAAGATCTTACGACACACGTGTGTGCCGCGGATCAATTGTATAAAAAAAATCACTGCTCTAGACCCTGACTGGTCTACTCGCGACCCTCAGATACCCATCTTCGTTTAAATGATAAAAATGCTTAGAAACACACGGATCTGTGATTGTTTTCAGATGGAGTCGTATTGTTTTGTAATTCTTGGTGATATTATGCATGTATTATTTTGACTCGGGGTATCAACACGGCAAATGCTAACCGAAGAATCGTGTTACAAGGGAGACAACCCGGTTCTCAAATTGGTCAAACTTACTTTTTCTTGAACATTTTATGATGATATTATTATGTTGGCATTCACTATCTTTAGATAACCTGAGAATTGTTCATAATACATTGTATATAGATACTCAAGATACAATATAATGAAGATCTGAATCGCACACAATCTCTAAATTTTACTTTGACGTGGCGTTTCCCTAACCATCACGATCATCTTTCATTACCGTATCACATTTTACCTAGTAATCCAAGATTTCCGGGATTTTCGTCATAGTAGATGGAAAACCCTCAAGAAATGTCTTGCTCCAAAGCTTGTAAGAGGTTGACCATCGTTTTTTTTTTGCAATATACAAATTTGAAGTAGCATAGTATAAAAATATGTGCATCGTGTACATCCCTGTAACTAACTTTATTGCTGTTATCCCTCTACCTCTGGACCGAGAATATCCATCCAAAAGCTTATATGGCATGGTACGTCATTACGTCAATTCAACCCATATTCTTGGATTCTTGACCATTGCCTCAGCAAAAATGGCCTTTCAAAAGGGGAAAAGGGAAGATAGAAAGTAAAACTAGAATTGGGCACAAATTAATGAAATTGAGAAGTAATTTGTGGTTTGCCTGTAACCTTCATCTAAAATTGGTTAAACACACCTTTCCTCATAACAATTTATAATCTATATACAAGATTTCAATTTATTCTCCATCTTTCGTGGGAAACCCAGGTGACTCAGTAAGATTGCTCACTCGATAACTAGGTTTGGGGATAAAAGGTCCCCCCTTTGTCAGTGGTGCAGGAAAGAAGACTTGGAAAAGGAGCAGTTATCGTTCGGATGAGATGAAAAACTGAGGTGTTTCAATAACCTCGTTGGTGCAGAAAAGTAGTATGTTTAACCCTAATTCGTTCCTTGTGGCAACCGACCAATTCTTAAAAAGGAAGCTTTCGCATGGTCAATTCGGAAATAATGATGAAATTAGATTATACTGTGCAAAGGGAGATAACTCCTTTCACATTTATGGAATCAGACTAGTAATTATTTTCCCATTGACTTCAATGTTAAATGGCTGTAACATCACAGGCTGTAGCTTTTTTCTCAACATTCCGTTGCTTCCAATCTTCATAGGCGCAATGGAGACCACATTTGGCAATCTCCTCATCATAAATTTGTAGGGGGTTGACCATTTAGATTTTTTGCTACGGGGATTTGAAGTTGACTGGGGTGAAAATCTCACTTCCGACACAATGATTGCTCTGCAGAAAGACACTTTACACTCCCTATCCCTCTGCTGTAATATCATCACGATCACCCAAAACTGCTTTGAAATTGAAAATTTGATGCCTTTTCTCCAATTCTAGACCAAAAAGTCAACCCAAAAATGCAGGAAGAGGGGAGAAAAAAAATAAGGGAAAAATTGTCTATTTATAACTCCCACAACATGAAATAAGGGTGAATAATTACTAGTCTTAGTCCTTATAAAAACAAACTTGCATTGCATATACAAAATATCTTCTCAAGACTACCGACATGCAAACAGCATGCTTATCGATGTGTATTGGTCACATGCACAACAGACACTTTTATATTTTTCCAAATCTGTTTTTATTTTATTTTATACTGAATCAGAAAAAAAATCCATTTAAGAATATATGACCAAGAAATTAGCACAAGATAACTAGTTGAAATGTTTCGCTATATATACAGGTAGTTCATTTATAATTTCTCCTTTTTTTTTCTTTTATTTCTTATTACAACAAAAACACATAGTTTTACAAGTCTCCTGTTTGGATTAACTTAAATTAGCACTCTCTCTTTTACTTGGTTAACAAAAAAATTACCACTTTTGATTATATTAAATTGTTCAAAATTGTATGTCTGTCGATAAATCAAATACTGATATATAACTGACTGTGTGTTCAGAAACTACAGTTCAAGTCAAAAAAAATAATAAGTTGAACATTTGGTTCAATTTTATTTCATTACTTCACTTGCGCATAGGGGTCTTTAACATTGGGAGAAAACAGGTTGGACAGGCGATCCTACTCCTTGTAATGCTCAAGACTGGGATCGAAACCACGTCGCATGACTCGAAGACAAACCTTATGATCTAAAACGCACATGTTAGACCATTTGGTCACCCAACTACCCCCCTTTTGGTAAAATATAAATGATACAAATGACTTAAATCATGACCACTACCAGGACAACAATGTATGGTGTTTCCCACTAATGGAAGGGGTGATGTGTAGGCTGCAATTCTAACTCAACTGTCCAATGATTCCTGAAAATGTTGCCATCTAACAAATCACATTTAAGAATGAAGACCCAGTAAAGCCCATTATCCAATTCCGGATATGGTTCAGAATTGACTCTTAATAAGCTTGATGTGATTATGAGCCTATAAACAGACTATTCTAATACACAAAATCAGATTACTGACTAACATCCATTTCTTCTATTAAAGTATAGATCATAAAGTATGGGACAGACAAGCATATTTTTTCACTTGATCGGGTCGATTTTTAAAATGGATTGAAAAAGTCGCTTGTGTGCCTCATCATGTCGACGACGATTCTACTTGGAGAAACATTCCCCTGATCAATCGCTCGTATCTAGCATGTTAGATATTCTAAGCAGAATATTTTTCGACCAATTTTTAGTCTGCGATATCACTTGGTGGAAGCGGACGTAAAACCCCCAGCTTAAGTAAGTCGACCCAATTCGCTTGTGTGTATACATTGTCAGGCAAACTATTTTTATTAGCCAATAGGAAACATGATCGATATCACATGATTTCAAAATGTCGGCCTCCACTGCCAAAGTGTGGAATCTAACTCCTGTCCACTGAGCCCTTCTAGGTATTCTGGATTTTATTTTTATCAAATAAATCGCAAGCTACAACAGCAATCTTACGATGTCAGTGATTTGCTGATTAGAACAAATCACACAATTGACGTAATTTACTCGCAGAATGGCATGCACTCTCAAGACGATTGCTATGTGTGCCCGTTTGTGATCAGCTGTAAAAAATCACTGGCATATTTTAATGAGCGAGATCAGCCTAAAAAATACGCTTGTCTACCCTTAGCATAAATATTTTTGTTTGAATAGATGTCTGGACAGATTAGCTCTATTATTACAACGGTCATACACTAGAAAGACAATATAATATTTTTTGAGGATATAAAATCTCAGCAATAATGTAAATTATACAAAAAGAAAAGATAAATAGCTTTGGTGATCCCATATTACGACTCAACTTGTGAAAATTTAACAATGCTTTTATTCTTTTGATATTACTATTTTCCCATGGAAGCAATTATTTCAAATTTCTTTGGGGTATTTTTCCAACAAAAGTCATTATTCTTCTTTACTAAAACCAAAACCTTATTTTTAAAATATGTAATGAAAAATTTGAATTTTATGACATCCAAAATAGGTAAATATACATAAAGGGCTTAAATAAACCACAATAAAATTGAAACACCATTCACACACAATATTAATCAATAATTATTATTACTTATAATGAAATAGATCCAACATATTAAACAAATATTAAAGAGTAACAAAATAAAATAACCCTACATTTACAACCCAAAGGAAAGAAATAATATACGAAAAACAAATTTATAGCAATATAATAATCAGAGATTGTTAATGAATCATAAAAATAATTTTTAAATTGCAATATTTTTTTCTTATATTACTGAATTTTTTACTTCGAAAACTGTTTTGTGTGAATGTTTCTTTCCATATTTTCAAAAATTTATTAAATAGCAGTTTGTAACAAAGATTGTTAATGAATCATAAAAATAATTTTTAAAAATTGCAATATTTCTGTTTTTATTACTGTATTTTCTACTTTGAAAACTGTTTTGTGTGAAAGTTTTTTTTCATATTTTCTTAAATTTATTAAATAGCAGTTCAGAACAAATACTGAAAAATTCAGAATATTTATCTTTCATTGTTTACAATTTATTTTGTGTTTACTGAAACACATATCTCTTTCATCTACCTCAATATTTTATATTGAAGATGTTTCACATTGAACTTCAGTAATGCAAACAATGTTCCACAAATTTGTCAATTCAAGTTCTAAACCTTCTTTCTCCATTAAACACATTCTTTAGATCTGAAAAAATTTAAAAAATAATTTACTTCAAAATAGTAACAAACACTTAGATAAATGTTTACCAAGAATACCAATAAGAAAATTTGTAACCACTCATAAAATGGCTGATTCTTTGATGGACTAGTCTACAGATATTGTACTTAGTGTAGTTAACAATGCCAGGTACTAGTTTTTCCTCTTTTGGGTGTACCGGATAGGTTCCACGTCGGCTGTATATGCCGGTCAGGACTGAGGGCTACGGAAAAATGACCGTAATTAGATCTGACCCATCGGTCATTTTGCACGTCAGAAAAATGGCATATTTTTTCAAACCAAAATTTTCAAACATGTCGACGATCGACATCCACTATGAAACTATAAAATTGTAAGGCCAGTGCAGAATAATGTGCATCCCACTATGGATATGGAATAATTTCTAATGAAATACCACATAAAAAGTGTATGTGTCTTCGTAATATCATTCTTTTTGCTTTCTCAATGAAATTCTGATGTACACAATTAAATAACTGCAATTCATTGATACTCAGTGATAGGTTTCAATAGACAAGTCAGTGAACTTACATCATCAATTTCATCATCATCTCCATCAAAATCATCAAAGGTAATATGGTCATCTGGATCAGGCTCCCATTGGTTCTCATTGATTTTAGCTGAAATAAAAATAATTAATATCATATAATATCATTTAAATACATAGATCAACATAGATCAAGAAAACTAAATCACCAGCAGTTTATCACACAGGTATAAATATCTTGCATATGGAAAGTAAAGTATTGCCATAATTTTACACACTGAGATCCTGTGTGCACATTGGAATTCGAAAAAAGAGAAGGCCATAGTGCTTATGTCTGTGAAGGTTTAATGGTATTGTAGATGATTTGGAAATAGCAACCACCAAAGGACCTTAACTTACACTGAGGAACACAAAAGTTTTTTTTTTGATTAACTTATCGTAACTAGATGAAATGTACCTCAGAGCAAATCACACAGGTACCTCAGAGCACTTCCATCCAGACACTAGTTGACAAGAGACAATATTTTGAAATCGATCTTTTAAAAGGCAACCGATGTAGTTTTTACATAATAATAATATTAACAATTAATCACTCACTAGATTCAGGAAGTTCTCCATATGCCTTTAAGTTTCTGGCTTCATCAGGTGTAAATTTCAATATGACATCTGCTTTTGTGTCTTGATAGTCTCGGAGACCCAGTAGTATGATGTCACCTGTGTTTATCCACACCTGAAATATTCACATATGTCAATCAAAATAAAGATGAACTAATCTAGATAACTACATCTATTATAAAAATGTAATTTCTTTAGACCAAACATGTAAAGTAGAATAGCTATGTAAAAGCTGGTCCCACATATAAACAATCTTCTACAATGAAGACAGCTTTCGTCATATACATGTACTAACCCAGAATAGCAGGATAGTTGAGTAAGGGTGGGATGTGCATGGTCAGACGGCCCCAGTATGTTGTAAACACAAGTCTTCTCAGAATAGAAGGATCATAGAGTAAACCATTCTGTGACCAGAAGCCGCAAATGGAAAGATTTCTAATTCATATACAGAGGCAAACTTTGGCACTCTTGGATCTTGTCTGCGATATATCATACACTCTAGTGGAAGCAGATGTTGAAAGAACTAAAGTACTACTAGTATCAAACATCTGATTACAGCATTAAAATGAAAAATTTTGAATTAAATTTCAGCATCTGGACTAGTAATTTCCCAATTTTCAATACGTTTTAAAAATGTTATACATTTACCTTCTTCCTTAACTTTCCTCGAATATGACAAAGTCTTTTATTGCCATCAAAACACATTGCCTCTAATCGTCCATTTCCTAACATTTTAGTGACTTGAGCATACTCTACAAGATGATTCAACAAAAACAAAATAAACATGGTTACATGCAAGAAAATAAACACTAAAGCCTACACATAAATTTGTAAGTGCTTTTTAGAAGAACAGGTGGTATAGGCCTAATTGGACAGGTCTGACCAAGGTTTCCACTTTGAAATTTTTGGTCCATATTTATATATATATATAACCCCTGGTAACTTGGGAAATCAAATTTGTACAATTTATGGTACATGTGTTTTTGTTTGCACCAATTAATACAGATTTCATAATACATCTCTGCCAAGTGAGCCAGGCATACATGATATTGCTATGACGGCAATTTTTCCCCAGAAAGTCGCCTATACTCTTATATTAAATTCCAGCTTCCAAGGGATCTTTTACCTGCACGCCAATGTGTACATGGGATCTCAGATTTTTGTCCCAATCGAACGACTAGACAGCTGTCCTATACCACTGACAAGGGGAACCCATGCCGAAAAATCACGATTTAGTTTCTTAGCCATTCGCCAGCTACACTAGGAATGAACCTGCGATCTTCGTCACGGCTCCCATCTGCATTTAAATTTAAATATGAATAAATACCTTGTCCATCTTCTTTAAATACCAATTCTCGCTTTTCTTTCTCATTTTCATTCTTTCCTCTTCTCCTATTCTTTCCTCCCTTTCCTACATACAAAATAAAGACACCAGATATTTAAGTAAATACTGAGTTGGTAGAAAATAATCCAAGAATTTATTTTCTTAGGCTTTAAAGGCGAAAAATCACTAATATTTCGGATCTTGAAATTGACCCAAATGGGTCGTAACACATATAATAATTTGACCTGATTGTATATAAACTGATTTACATTCAATTGTTTCCATTTTGACTCTAATTTGAAATCAGTTATGTCAAGCGAAATACGGCATGAGCCTAAACCCAATAGACATTTCTAGTGTCTGGTTATTCCAGTCTATTGCGCATGCTCTCTAGTTGTGGAATTTGTTTAGCCTTGTTCATTCTGGTCACTTGTTACAAAGGACGATGAAATGCATTATGGTACACGATTCGTGTACCAATGGTAACATGTTTATGTTGTCTTAAATATTGTGTTTTCAACGTTTAAGACTTTGGATCATATTGAGTTAGAGACTTAGCTACTTTAATATGTATGGTAAATGGAGAGAGAGAGAGAAATGGGGATTAACGTCCACTCAACACAAAGTATGGCAATTTCGGGACTAAAATATGGTATTAATTTCATTTCAATAATTCACTTGCGCGTAGGGGTCTTTAACAGTGGGAAGAAACCGGAGTGACCGGAGGAAACCCACAAGGTTTAGAAGGCGCCACTATCTCCATGCCACATACGCTCACTCCAGGGCTCGAAACCACAGCCGCAAGCCAGAGATGACCGGCCAGCTAGAGGTCGAAGCGTGGCACTTTATTTAGACCACTAGGCCATCCCAACCCCCCTATGGTAAATGGACAGTAGTAAGTACATGTAACGACAAATACATTCTGAAAATGAGCCCTCCTTCTATCAAGTTAGGCAACAAACATGGCTTCTAAAAATAGATTTTTTTCATATCTTGGGCACTTGCATCGAATATTATGAGAGAGAGATTTGAAGCAAATTTTTGCAAGATTACTTAGTTTGATTATGCTTTTCGTCAAAATATAACATCAAATCACACAGTTTGTAAACAGGAAGGCATTTTCAAAAAGGCCTATCCTATTGTAATTTCAAATTTATTTGTACTTCATCTCTTTTCGTCAAAGACTTTGAATAATAATACGGACGGTTAAAGGGACAATAACATTTTTGCTGGTTTGGTAGCTCCAGAAAATAAATAATACCCTTATTCTAAGTACTAAATGTTTAAATGTCCTACCTGTTGTGTAAATTATCCATTACAACCTATTTTATTTGTCCAGAGGGTTCGAAAATATTTTAAAATCCAAGTCACATTTGAAAAGGTTTACGTTAGACTTTTCAAATCAATTGGTTGAATTTTTCCATTTTTTTAAATTAGGTGTGTTAAGATGAAATTTATATCATCATTCAATTGGAATATTCTAAAATAATACGATTTGTTGACCAGAATGAAGATTGGGACATATTTTTCAGTTACAACAAGAGTGTTATTGGGGCTTTAATGATGTATATCACAAGAATTACGGGTATTTTTGTAGTACATTCTACGTAATCACACCCTGTTAAAGTTTCTTGATTCGACAACTAATACAGACAGAATCGTTATCATAAATACATATCATCAAGAAGGAAATTGGAAAATAAAAATCATAACGACAATTACTCAAATGATGACATACGGATGTCGAATAATAACAAAAAGCTATGGCTACTTACCCTTATTCTTAGGCATTTTATATTATAATTTAGAAACTATATTATTTTATACGAATCAATGAAGTTAGATAATCTAAATCAACAATCTCGTGATCAATAACCAGAAGAACTTTAGATCGCACTTCTAAAATAAAACTAAATTTCACTCCGATTTCGACATGTGTAGCTTGCGGCGCATGCGTGTGAGGAAGTAGTCGTGGTTATTAAGTCTCTGAGCGGCTCTATCCACGGAGGGCGACTCGGTGTAAGTGAGTATAGTGGATCACTGGCAAGAATTATGGCATGTATCATAAAACCTGTTCTTCTTTTTGTGCATTTCTCAATATCTGGCGAAAAGGTCTATTTCTGAAACGAATGCCAGTCAAGTCGTCCACAAGCAAAGTCATCCACACGAAAAACCTGGTTAAGTCGTCCACACCCGTTGGTGGAGTCGTCCACACCCGTTGGTGGAGTCGTCCACACTCGATGGTTGAGTCGTCCACAAGACTTAGTTTAATTTGAAGTTATAGCAATACGTTGGTAAAGTCGTCCACACGACATAGTTTACTTTCGGGATATGGATATTCTTTCTATAATCCGGTAAAATATTCAAAACAAGCTTGTTGATTATTCATAAAAGGTGCATTAAAATAAGCCACGTGGTCATTGAGACAGTCTCGGCATGGTTTCAGAATTGCACGCCTTCCACGCTCTGTCCGTGTGAATTTCAGGTACCGGTAGATATTAAAATAATAACTGGATAATATATTGATGGATTCACTGACCAGTTGTTAGGTAAATTTAAAATCATCATTGGATATAATTCCCTGATGGAACATCGAATACACGGAGAGAGAAACAATGGATGTTCTCCGACAGAATCTCCATTGGAGAATTCCAATGATACGTGACATTACTTCGGCATTTTCTGATCAAACAAACAAAATTGCTAAAATCATAACGCCAATTAACAAACAATACAAGAATACTTCATTAAAAAAAAACATCGGTGAACAACGAAACAATGATCATACGATCATACAAACAATACGATTAACATTAACTTTATTATAAAAACATCGGTGATTCGATCTGAAATCAAATAACAAAATAGTCAACGAGTACTAGCTATTTCTTCCATATGATTAAATTGTGTACGAGTCTTATAAATACATTTATTTATTTTAACAATACATTTATTTTTTCATAACACAATTTGTAGTATTTGTGTGTCACATAACTTTCAAATGTTTTTATTCATTCGTCCATGATAGACACGTACGGCACAGTGATCCTGTGACAACCATAATTTAAATCATCATTGAATATAATTCCCTGATGGAACATCGTATACCCCCCAAACTGATCCCGCAGTGAATATTCGCTTGGCCGCTACAATCACTGATAAGCATGACATTGACGAGGCTTAATGAGTACGGCATATTAACTTTTTTACTCCGACAAATTAAATTCTCAAACATTTTTTTGAGGTAAAAGAAAAATAAATAAAGACGTTTGAAGTATTTGTAGTTAAAAAATATTTCCTATTTAGTGTAAATGGGTTTTAAAATGAGTAAAATGCATCATTTTGCCCGAAGCAGTTAGGTGTTAAGTAAACATTGCATGAGCCGTTGAGCCAATGGCTACGAGGCGTGCAAGTCAACGCACGTGTTTTAGACAGCCATCCGTTACAGGGATATTTCGTTAGTAATTCTCTGTGAAACGGGTTGATACCCCCCATGCAATATGCAAATAAGATAGTTTTATTCGTGCATGCATGCTGTCATCCAATAGTAACTGTAAATTTTCCCGCGGTTAGACGCCTCTGACCAATCAAAAAATTGTTGTTTGATCACTTACACCCTTCAATCGAGAAATCAAGCTTCTCGTGCGATTTTCTATAAAAGAATTTACATACATGTAAATAGAAATAAATATGACACTACCGTTAAAGAAATGTGTAGGATTCGGATTCAAAAGTATCGGTATAAAACTGAATATCAAACACGACGTCACACTAGTGCAGAGCCAGAGGACAGCCGATCACACCCCCTCGAATTTCTTTCACACATTCGACTAATTTACGCTAACTTTATTACACAAAAATCGTCAATACTAATCAAACAATCAACAATGATCATACGATATACAAATAATACGATTAACTTTAGTACAAAAACATCCGTGATTCGATCTGAAATCAAATAACAAAATAGTATAACTAGCTATTTCTTCCATTACGATTAAATTGTGTACGATCGAGTCTTATTCTTAATTGTAGCGGACGACATCACCAATAGTTGTGGATACGATTAAATTGTGTACGAGTCTTATTCTTTGTTGTGGACGACATAACCAATAGTTGTGGACGACTCCACCAACGGGCAGGCCCGTAGCCAGGGGGTGGCAAGGGGGGGGGGCAATGCCCCCCTGAAAAAATGTTTTGCCCCCCCGAAAGAAAATTTGCCAACCATAACTCTAAAATACCTACTGTAGATTGTAACGAGTGTGCCCCTCCTAAAAACTTCACTGCCCCTCCGAAGCCAGCAAGCTGGCGACGGGCCTGCCAACGGGTGTGGAAGACTCCACCAACGGTTGTGGACGACTTCACTGTGGACGACTTTGCTTGTGAATTTAAATAAAACTGCTTTCCGACGAGACAACGATCGGCGAACAACTATTTAATTCTACAATAATTACTATCTATGTTCTACCGGGACGCTTAATGTTATAGCCAGTATTTTGTTTACTTTCATTGTGTGGTGGGATTGTTGATGGCGCCCTAGATTTGAAAAAGCCCCCCCCCCCCATATTCCCTCGAAAACTCACACGTGGTGCTCGGCTCCTGATTGCGTCACTCGCACTTGGTGGGGGAGGGAGGGGGGGGGGGGGGGTATGTGCATCAGTCGGTCGCATTTTGGCTACCCCCCCAACGAAATCGTTATGTACGCCTCTGTTTATAAATGTGTTTTGGGTACTGCCACCATAGATCGTCATATGCTGCCACTGGGTTAAATCTTTCGACCTGCCCACATCTCCTGTTTTCAGGTTGCGTCTTGATAGACAAGACTACAATTGTTTGAAAATGGCGGACATTCTGAAGTAAACAAATAATTACAGGTATTGAAACAGGTATAATAAGTAGGCATAAACTTAAAATCTGGAAATTTAATCTTTAAAAGGAGAATGACCATAATCATTTTAAAAAGGGAATATTTTATACACAAACGAACCGTAGACGACAGTTATAGAATTTATATTCTGCGACGACTAAGTTAGTCGTCATGCACAAACATGTTCACATAATTATTGATGAAAATGATCAATTCATGAATTAGTACTTTCAAAGACCTCCAGACTTTTTTTTGTCACATGAAATTTCCAAGTTAAAGGATTTGATCATCTAATCCATTTTAACATGCATCATTGACTTTATAATTGACCATAGGCATAACCCCCCTATATATGAATCATGATATGTCAATGTGAACTGAATGAATGTCAACATAAATAAATATGATATTAAGAGTCCAAGTATTTACAACTGCTGTTCAGTCAAGGTTCTGTCTAGAATCAATGATGCTTCTTAATCACAGCTTAGCTCTCCATTTCCAGTAGCAATTTTCCCTTATATCTTTCAACAGAAGCTATCATAATTCATAAAGGCACAGCCGTAATTGAAGACTTACCCTAATTTCAATTGACAATTCCCCTCACATGTAATTAATTCAATTGACATGTTGATTGGTTGAAAACCACTATAGCATTCGAGAAGTTTCAAACGACATGTTAAATAATAATTTTCCAAGATGAAACTAATAGAAGCCTATCATAGGTAAAACATGCACATCAAACATACCAATGTTTTGGCTACCAGTACATACACATGGGCAATTCCATGGCAGAAAATAAAAAATGCCAAAAAAGTAAATTGATGTATATGAATCGATTTTGTGTTATTTAAGTTCTGAAATGATGCCAGTCAATGAATCTGGTAGAGATAAAAATACGCAAATGCTTTGGTCAAAAAAAAATTATGTCAAAGTCAAAACTTATTTTTTTTACTTTTTACTACAATTTTTGCAATTTAAAGACTTCCATCAGCATCAGTTTTTGTTTACATAAAAAATATTTAATATTTGGGTTTTTAACAAAGAAGTACATCTATTTCATCATAAACATCCATTAATATCATATTCTTTAGATTAATTCTCTATACAACAGTTTAAAATATACTTCCAATTTACACTGTAATTCCGTTACCATTCCTATCTAAAAGTTTCAGTTATTTCTTGATTACAAATTTTTATACGCCCACATTTTCATGTGGACGTATTATGTCGTCGCCCCTGTCCGTCCGTCCGTCCGTCCACAATTTGTTTGTGGACTCTCTACAGGTCACAATTCTTATCCGATTTTGACGAAACTTGAAATATAGGTTTATCCCCAAAAGATCTCGGCTGCTTTCGATATTGGCATGTATCGGATCAAAACTTCATGGATTATGGCCCCTGATTGTACGAAAAATCACGTTTTTAGCTTGTGGACCCTATAGAGGTCACAATTTTGAACCGATTTTGATGAAACTTGACATGCATGTTTGTAACCCAAAGATCTTGGTTCCTTTCGATATTTGCGGCTATCGGAATGTAATTTCCTGAATTATGGCCCCTGATTGTCCGAAAAATCACCCTTTTTAGCTTGTGGTCCCTCTGGAGGTCACAATTATTATTCGATTTAAAAAACCGTTTGATTATATCACCGTTACACCCTAAGGAAGGTTGAGTTCGAATTTCGGGAAAATCGGACGAAAATTGCCATACAAAATGGCCGCCGTTTGTGCGCGAATACTGTTAAAAAATGGTATATCAAAGTTGTGGACCCTGTGGAGGTCACAATTTTGATTCGATTTTGATGAAACTTGAAATTCATGGTTATAACCCAAAGATCTTGCTTCCTTTCGATATTTGCGCATATCGGATCGTAACTTCCTGAATTATGGCCCCTGATTATACGCAAAATCGCCTTTTTTTTAGCTTAGAGGTCACAATTATTATTCGATTTAAAAAAACGTTTGATTATATCACCGTTACACCCTAAGAAAGGTGGAGTTCGAATTTCGGGAAAATCGGACGAAAATTGCTATACAAAATGGCCGCCGTTTGTACGCGAATACTGTTAAAAAATGGTATATCAAGGTTGTGGACCCTGTGGAGGTCACAATTTTGATTTGATTTTGATGAAACTTGAAATTCATGGTTATAACCCAAAGATCTTGCTTCCTTTCGATATTTGCGCATATCGGATCGTAACTTCCTGAATTATGGCCCCTGATTATACGCAAAATCGCCTTTTTTTTAGCTTGGAGGTCACAATTATTATCCGATTTAAAAAAACGTTTGATTATATTACCGTTACACCGTAAGGAAGGTTGAGTTCGAATTTCGGGAAAATCAGACCAAAATTGCCATACAAAATGGCCGCCGTTTGTACGCGAATACTGTTAAAAAATGGTATATCAAGGTTGTGGACCCTGTAAAGGTCACAATTTTAATTCGATTTTGATGAAACTTGAAATTCATGGTTATAACCCAAAGATCTTGGTTCTTTTCGATATTTGCGCATATCGGATCGTAACTTCCTGAATTATGGCCCCTGGTTATACACAAAATCCCCCTTTCTTTAGCTTGTGGTCCCTCTGGAGGTCACAATTATTATCCAATTTAAAAAAACGTTTGATTATATCACCGTTACACTGTAAGGAAGGTTGAGTTTGAATTTCGTGAAAATCGGACCAAAATTGACAGACAAAATGGCCGCCGTTTGTACGCGAATACTGTTAAAAAAATGATATATCATGGTTGTGGACCCTGTATAGGTCACAATTTTAATTCGATTTTGATGAGGAAGGTTGAGTTTTAATTTCGTGAAAATCGTACCAAAATTGCCGGACGAAATGGCCGCCGTTTGTACGCGAATAGTGTAAAAATATGGTATATCATGGTTGTGGACTCTCTACAGGTCACAATTCTTATCCGATTTTGATGAAAAGTCACATTTCTAGGTTGTGTACCGTCACACAATAATCATTGTCGGTTTCGAATTTTATTAATATCAGACTGGAACTGACCAACTAAATGGCTGCTCCCAATACAGTATGAAATACAGGACTTAAAGATGTAGGAAAAATCACTTTCGGTATTGCTTGTTCTCTGTCCATCTCTCGAAAATGTGGGCGTATCCTGTCTGGCAGTGCCAGCCTATCTTTATAAGTTAAAGTTTCCAAATTTTCTAATTACTAATTGGACAGATATAAGAAAGGTAAGGATCAGACACCTAGATGAAGTGGTTTTCTTGGAAAAGCGGTAACGGAATTACAAATCTGAGCGGTAACGGAATTACGAATATCAGAATACCATCATTTCTCTTGTTCTAATAACAAAATTACAAATTATTTAGAGGATAAACTTTAAAGCAACACTTTATTTAATAATTATACAACATTAGACCCATTTATGCTAGCTCTTTTCAGTAAAGCAAACTACAAAGCATTTTTCTAAACATACAATGCAAAAAGTGACTAACAACTGTAGCAAAAATAAAGTTATTCTACTAGTGATCACCTATTTCTAAGCAAGTTGTCTTTTCAATGTGTATTACATTGATATATCATATTAATATCTTTATTCATATCAAATTTGCATGTTTGCAACAGGGTTGCAACATTGCTGAAGCTCAACTTCGTTCAATCTGACAGTACTTGACCGTCTCTAATTTTTCCAGAAACATTGAAATCTTAAAAAATAATTAAATCTATTTAGTTTATTAGTTTTGAATCTTATTTTTGTTAATAATTTGATTAAACTGACACAGTAGTACCATTTGCATGCTTTAACAGTTGTCCAAGGTAACGGAATTACATTTAGGGCTATTTAGCTATGAAAAACAGCTTAATGATTTATACTTTTTGCTTTTTTTGTTGTCAAATCTGTAAAAATAGTTAAGTATCAAGGCAATTTCAATAAAATAAATAAACATAATGTCCACTGGCTCTATATGATTTTGAAGCTCTATAACTAACCTCACCAATTCAGAATGTGTCACTGAAATAGTCTGATCTAAATGCTGTTTTTAAGACGATGTAAGCAAGTATTATGTACAAAAATCAATCAGCTAAATGAAACTAATTTTTTGATGTTACCAGTATGTCATTATCTTATATTATAAACTAAACCGTTATTTGTATCCAGTGAATTATTGAATATTTACAATTTTGTGTATCTTAGGCCATACGTTTAGATTTACTAAATTCATACCAAATATAATTATAACCATTGTTGAAAGATTTTCTAAATTGGTTAATTATATAAAGTTTTCTCTTTTTGAAATATTGTATGTTGATAAACCTGTACTATAATGCTTTTATTTAGAAACGTAATTCCGTTACCGTGACATGTAATTCCGTTACCACAGAAAATAACCACTTGTCACAAAATTATCAGACAGGTTACAAAATGGATGAGTTGAACTATTCTGCAGAACATTACTTTATATCCTATTTTTAAGAAATGTAGATCTGTCTGTATAAATCACAGAGTTTCTTAAATAACCACAACCAACTAAATGAGGGGATTTTGACTTGTAATTCCGTTACCATGGGGTTCACCTACACAGACACTTTATACCTTCATGCAGCAAATCAGTGGCTATTTTTTAGAGAAAATATGTTTGTTACCTCTCACTCTAGTACAGATTTGACAACAAAGTAGCCAAGGGTAAAAATTTGTTAGCTGTTTTACAATACCAAATAGCTCTAAATGTAATTCCGTTACCGTGGAATTGCCCACATATAAGGCAACTGCCACATACATTGTCAGGTACAATACAGACATTGTCAGGCACAATTCCTCTGTCTTGTTCTTGTGACTCTGTCCATCCTGGCAATTGGCCTTTTCTGTATTTTGAAGAGTGAGAAATTTCCACTTTATTATATCAATGACAAACTATCATTAAATTGTTCTTTAAAAATTTACATAATCATCACTGTTTGAATGAAAACAATCATGACAGACTATCATTTCATAACCAAAAAACTTATAATGTTTTGCTTATTTGAGTTTGTTCTGCAGGAAAATTACTACGATATCACTATTAGCATCTGTGACGCTACTTCAAATCAAAATTGGTATTCAATAAGTAACCTGCTTATCATAGATTCGCAATTCATTATCGTACATGTATAATGACTTAGGAATTGAAATCTCACATTGAACTGTTATTATAATTCAGTACCAAACTGGACTCTTTTCAAGTCTTACTATAGATAAAATTGTTTGCTCATGTTTCAGATTGTAGCTAGTGGAGAAGAACAAATTTTCAACATGCCTCCTCTGGCGTGGGATAAGATCATGTCAGTTAATCTGACTGATCTGAATCCAGATGATGTTGACAATTTATTTGATGTTCTGAAGGAAGTAAGACTTTTAATAAAGATCCAATAACTGTTATAATTCACCCAAAAAAGTTCTGATCAGTAGACTTAAATGGTATTCTTAAAACACTAAATCATAGAGAGAGTATTCAAATTATTACAAACAAAATATATGGTTATGATTAACTTTATTTAACAAAAATGCTAAAAATATAAAATATTATGATTTTACATAATCTTTGAATGGCATTTAACGATTGAACATGTTGCTTGAGCAGTAGGACATTAAACCCCATTCCATTTCATTTCATTTCTGTTGCTTGAGATTAGATTAAGCCCAATTTTTACTAGGATTTTGTCCTTTCATTCATTTATGTAGGGTGATCCTAGCAGTGAAAATGATCCCGATAAACTTAAAAAACTATTTAAAGTAACAAGAGAAATTATGATCTCTAAACATGAAGACTCAGAAGAAGCAATGGCAGAAGCTGAAAAAGAAGCTGAACAATCAGAAAAGAAAGGTATTTTAATAAAGTAGACTATGCTTGATGTCAAAATAATTGTCCAAGTATAATAGAATATTATTACCTTTTGAAAATTATTTATTAGACTAAACATGTGTACGGGTTATGATTGTTATTAGTATCATATGTACATTTTTTGACTGGAGTGTTCTTTATTATATCTAACATTTCGGAGTGTTCTTTATTATATCTAACATTTCGTTTTGTTTGTAAAAAAATTTGATAAATTGTTATTTTTTTCTAGAAAAAGAACTAAAATCCAAAATAACTAAATTAAACAAAGAGTTAGAAGAAGTTAAGGTATGTCTATAATTTTTTTGCGAATGTTTCAGATACAATGTGCTTTGAAAAAGACAGAAATGGAAGAACTATTCTTTTATGTGAAAAATTTAATTGTTAATTTGGCTCAAGTTACAGCAGTTGAACCTTTTCCATATCTCCAATAGAAATAAAATACTATATCAGTCATCAGGTTTTAAACTGTATCTTTCCATACAAGTATTTGCAGATATAGTAATACTACGAAGCATAGCATGGTTTAGATTCTATACAATGTCCAATTCTCTGTATTGTAAAATTCACTATATAAAGTGTTTTTTTCAATAGAAGTAGGCAGACAGCTTACTTGATATATAAAACATTATTGAAGTGACATCAATTTATAGTGAAGTCCATATACTATGTCCTCATTTATGTGGCAGTTGAATATTGTTTTGTAGTGTAGCAGTTGATGCAAACAAAGAATATTTTTGTTGTATATATTTTTAGACATATGGCCCTGCAGATAAAGGAGGTGGTGGAGCTACATCAAGAGATGCTAGATATTTACGAGATCAAATTCGTGATTATGATGATCAAATTCAACAGCTTCAAGCTGATAATAGAGATTTACAACGAGATCTCAGTAATGAAAAAAGAGCTGCTGAAAAGGTATTCCTATATTGTCACGTAGATAAGTTAAAGTAATAAAATGAGTTTTAATCTCTTGATTTTTTGCACCAACTGTGCTAAATGCTAAAAAAAAGGCAGGCATAGCCTACACCATAATATTGACTTTTGAATTTATAGATTTTTGGGGTTTTTTTTACAGTACAGTGAGAAGATCAATGAGTTAGAGGAGGAACTTGGTAGATTAAGAAAAGATGTAAGTGATTGTTGTTAAGAATATATCATACTATATTTTCACATTAAAGAAAATGTACTATATCGTCACATAAAGGAAATCATACTAAATGGTCACATTTAAAGAGATATGATATTCAATAAATGATGTCATTATCAATGTCAATAATATTAAGTTGTTATCTCTATTCTGTGGGCTATATCAGCATCTAACTTGTATATTTACACCCCAACCACAGAAGCTAATTAATTTGTATATGTCACATGTTTGTCAATTTCTCCACAAAGACTATATAGGGATTTTGTGTATAACATTGTTAGTGTTTTTGTTTCACAGAATGATCAGTATCGACAGGATATCAGTGACTACATGATGCAGCTACAAGCGCAGCGAGAAAATCTGGTAGCAAGACGTGGTGATGATCAAGATGTCAGAGATAAAATGTCCAAGAAAAATAGAGAATTAGCTGAAGCTATGGAAGAATTACAGGTTTGACAATCAGTCATGTTAATTTTAAGTCTAAACCTGAAAATATTGAAATCAGTGCTTATTTTCCACTTTTCCTTGGGTATACTTTTCAAGAATACAACTTATGCAATTGACCCTATCTGTGATGTCGTCAAAAAATAAAACATGTCACAGACAATATCAGTTAGAAATTTAAGCTTTGCTAGGCACATTTCCTTTGGTTCATATCCTTTTTTTTGTCAGGTACAACTGTAATAGTCAGGTACATCTTTATTTTCTTATGTACAATTAAAACTGTTATTTCCAGGCCAGACAGCAAAAAATATATGTTAAATGCTTTTCATAATATATGAACTAGCAGTTTAGCCGATATAGCACTGGTATAGCCATTAACTACAAGTGGTACGCCATCACCACCAGGCCTATGTTACTCCCCGGTCCGAGCTTCCCCTATACACCAAATTTCAGTCTTAAGGCCCATTCTCACGGTGCGACTTGTAGTAACTACTTGTAGTATCGACCCGAGTTGCAGCGTGAGAACACCCTAGTCGTACCAACTTTTACAAGCTCCCAACCAGTTGAAAGCGAGTTGGGTGAAATAAAAACTTTCCTATTTCAGTCAACAGATCGTATGAAATTGACCAATCAGAGACGTTGAGTATTAGTACAAACACGAGTTCTCCCCCCTTGTTGTTTGTAAACATGGACGCGAAGCGCACCCATCAAGAGCCGCTCAGCAAAACTGAGACAGAGAATTTTGTCAATTTTTACCTCGCACAACCTAACCCAGACGGATTTGGGTTTTCTCTTTTTCTTTTTGTTCTTATTTATCAAATGTAGGGCAATAATAGCCAGTGTCTCTTCGTCGCTTTATGACGCCATTATGCTAAGACAAGACGAGATTATCGCAAGATTCCAAGTCGTATCAACTCATTTATATACGATTTTGTAATCTACATGTTGATACTACACATAGATACTACAAGTAGTTACTACAAGTCGCACCGTGAGAACGGGCCTTTAGGACAGCCCTGGTGTAGCCACCAACCTTGAACAGTCAGAAATATTAGTATAGATAACAGTTTAGAAGATTTGGGATCTTTATTGTAGAATTTAACAGACAACAATGAGTTGCTTCAGAAACGTTGTGAAGAACTGGAATCTAATCTGAGTGAAGCTAATGATCAGATGTTTAAAGCAGCGGAAGATTATCAAAAAATCAAGGTAGGTTTATTATTTTCATTATTAATTTATTCGTTATAAAAAATATCATTGAGCTGAGGGATGTCCATTTTGAAATTTTTTATTTTAAATTGAAATTTATTGTGATGCTGGCATTTTATTTCAGTTGGTACTACAACAGAGTGATGATGTGACTGATAAACTTCGACAAGATAATGAAATACTTAAAGCACAGGTATGAACTACTCAAATAAGTTAGTTGACTACCAGTACTTCAAATAAATTTTATTAAAGTTTGGACTTCTTGACAATTTATGGCAGTCTATTTAAAGCAGATATATGTCTTTGATTTGGGTCCAAAGAAATAATTGAATTGGGTTGATCGATGTGTAATGGGAAGCTCTCTATGATTAAATTATTGGTTTAAATTGTATGTTTCACTGGGATGTAAACTTTGTCCAGTCAATCTTCAAGTTTATATTTAGAAGATATTATAATGTTATAGGTTGAAGATCTGACAGAAGAAGTACAGTCTAAGACAGAATCAGATGATGCCATTATGGTGGCTGTTAATAACAAGATTGAAGAATGGAAGGTTCGTAATATCATTACTTTTGAAAACAATGAAATATTGTATAATTTAATTAGTTGAAAATTATTGACCTTGACAGATTTTGATAAAGTATGACTACATTTCAGAGACCACGCTACTCTTAACGTGTAAAAGATCTTGAACTTTTCCAAATATAAAGGCCAATCTATATTTTCTGTAAAAGATTAATATTATTGTTTGATTATTACAGGTTTTGATGTCTGATAAAGATCAACAGATAGGTGAACTAAGAGAACAAATATTTAAACTAAGAGAACAACTGATTGCTGCTAATATGGATACTGATAAAGCTTCTGTTGCTGCTCTTTCACAAGTTAGTATTTTCATATTGAAAGAAAAGGACAGCTGAGTTCTAGAGGTGAAATCCAATGCTATACATAGCAAATCTAGCAAAGAAATAATCCAACTCAATATTCTTGAACCTGAAATATTCCCTTTAGAATATGTTAACTATATAGAATGATTTGTAATGGTTTAGGGTGGCTAGGTGGCCGAATGGTTTAGCGCATGCACATTAGATTACACGGTCTTTCATTGAGCCAAATGGCATGGATTTGATTCCCCGCTTGTGCATGACAAGGAGTAGGGTCCCCTGTTCAACCTCGTGAGTTTTCTCCAAGTCCTCGAGTTTCCTCACACAGCTAATAAAGACCCATATGCACAAACAAATTACTGAAATGAAATTAAACCATATGGTAGTCCCGAAATGATTTAGTTTGTGTTTAGTGGATGTTGAACTCTCTCTCTCTCTCTCCCTCTCTCTCTCTTTGTATTAGTTTATGTTTATATAAAAAAAATGAAAATGTAGTAAACATCCTTGTTTATATGTAAAATAGGCAACTAAAGACAAAGATAAACAAATAGAAGAGTTAACAGAGAAGATAAGTCAGTATGTATCAGATATGGAAGCCAATGCTGCTATTATTGAGGATCTACGTAATGAACTCAACCGAGGTTAGACTTCTTTTATTTGTATTTATGCATTGTCTGAAAATAACACAAAACAGATTTAGTTACAAACTTTGAATGAATTTCATTGTATATTATATAATAATGAAATTAGTTTTTGTCCCTCTCCTACTTCGTTTTAAACCAAGCTCTAATTGATATAAGATTGGCCAATGAAATGGTCTGTTTAGTAAGTCTGTAGGCAAAGTTTGCATTAAAATATGGGAGAGATCAATAGAGTAGTCTAGAACAAAATAAAAGTTGAATATATAGTTCACATCTTTCAGTCGAATTCTATGTATAAATCTAAATGAAGTGGAAGACATCGAAAGTAAAATCAGATGTGTTTCCTAACTGCCATTTTATTGTTTTATGTTATTATCAGGTGGTAAAGGTACAGGTGATAGATATGTAACTAAAGTACGAGAATTACAGAATGAGGTTAAAGAAAATAGAGAAACAATGAAAAATAGAGAAAATGATGCCAAGAAAGCCGAAGAAGATGCTAGAATTAAAGATCAAGAATTGTCTGAAGTTTTAGAAAGAATGAGACAATATGAAGCAGTAAGTATCATGCCATCCTTACAAAGTCATTTAATTCATTATACAGAGGTAAAAAAAATTTTGAACGATTTGAAATAATTACCTCAAAATTCATTGTACACACCTATACTATAAGGTTAATCTGAATTGTGGACAAATTCTATAGCCTACCCATAGAATCCAGTCTCCCAGGTTTGAATCATACTGGGAACGGAGAAGTCCAGTTCTTACTGGTGAGGAGAAAGGGCATCAGTGCTAACAAGGAATGTATATTTAACTGGATGAAATGATAGTGTACATATAAGTTTCCTGACCTGTTTTCTGGACAAAAATCTTGAAATCCCGTCATACATACAACTATATAAATGTTAGTCTTAACCTAAACAAAGTGTAGATGAGACATTAATTAAGCTCATTTCCATGGATTGATATCTAATGAAAAACAAAACGCTCATGACATGTTGTATTGACTAGGCCTGTATAAGAAATGATTGTAATAAACTTTGTATTATTATAATGACAGGGAGAATATGGTTTACAAGAAGCTGTAGCAGAAATAAAAGAAGGAAAAACACAAGTTAAAGTCAGAGATAGGTACGTTACTAACAACAATTAAAAAATATCGTAGAAACTTGTTGTTTGTTTGTTTCCAGTTTCCATCATCAGACTTCCAAAATAAATTCAGAGAGAATGTTATAATGCCGCTTTATATTGAATAGATTTTATTAATTGATAAACGAAACGAACCAGGAAATACACCACCTGTAACTGACAGTGCCTAACTCAATATCAGGCATTGTCAGGTGCTGTTTCTCTGGTGCTGATGATTTTGTCTTTTACAGACTTTTCTGTTCTGTGACTGCCATTGATATGTTCAGTACATGTTCAACAGAATGTTAATGTCAGCTTTAACTGCAATAGTGTCTGAGTAATTTGTCAGATACAAAAACCATAGTTATTTAAAGGTTTATATTTTAAATCTATTTAACCGTGTTTATAACACATTTATATACAGACAAATAGAAGAATTAACCAAACATGTGAATCAAGCAGAGTTAAGGATAAATGATATTCTAGATGAAAATGAAGAGTTAAGATATAAACTTGGTATGGATCCAAAAGAACCCATAGATCTTACAGAGTTCCGTAAAAACAAAGCCACAAGGAAAGAAGAAGAAAAGGCGCTTAATTTTATTCTGCAAAGAGAGGTATGTCTGTATTTTATTATTGATAGTGATGTTACCATTATTTTCTTAAAAAGATTTTTTAGGGTTAAAAATGAATTAATTTTTTACCAAGAATCATCTAAATTCAAAACGGTATTATTGCAATTTGACAAAAATCTTGTTATTAAAACAACAGATGTTTATTTACTGAATATAAATGGTCAGTGCAAGTGTATTGTATTTATCCCATTTTGGTAAATATTTTGCCAATTTTTTCAGATGATATTATGAACTTGTATCATTATTTTGAACTTGTATCATTATTTTGTAAATATTTCGTCATTGTAGATTGAGAGATTAGAAGAAGAAAGAATTGATTTGAAGAAAAAAATCAGAAAATTAGCTCAGCAGACAGGTCAAAGGTTAGTTTCTTTTTCCTGTCATCATATCAGACGGTGGAAAAAAACTTAGTAACATTTACGTGATGTTTCCAGGAATAAGCAGTTACTTTACAAAGCTTTTGTATCACTGGTAAATGAAATTTTAGATGCTGCCATGGCAAAATAACATTAATACATACACCCATAGCACTTAATATTATAATTTGTTAGTCTTGAAATAACTAATATAGCACATAGTCAAGAAGTAAAACAGTATTTATTTATTGACTTCCTTCCTCTATTAAACTTAATTTAACTGGAGATTTTCAGTTAAAAGGTTTGTTAAAATAATATATAATGTTGTATTTTACAGGGCTGTAGCTCTGGGTTTAACAGCAGAAGATATGATGGCTGTACAAGATTTTACAGAAGATCTCAAATATAAAAATCAGACAAAAACAGAATCAGTAGCTACAGTAATCAGACGTGAAGTAGCTAAGGAAGAAAAAGTTATTCGAGTGAGTAAATTCATACAGATATCAAAAAGAGTACATGTATTTGATGCTATTATAGCCAGACTGCTGTTTCTTTCTTTGTTGTGTATGGGATACTCATGAAGATTAATATAGCATTTGTCAGTGATTATGGAAATCTAACATCGTTATGCAGTTGGGGGGGGGGGGGTCTAATGCATGCGCTTTAGATGATAATGTCTGCAATTGAGTCCCAAGCTTGGATGTGACAAGGAGTATGGTTGCCTGCCTAACCTCAAGAGTTTTCTCTGGGTCCTCCATATTCCTCCCATTAAACTTTATTGTCTCTCTCCCTATACAGTTTAGAACTTAAATAAAAGATACTAGGAAGAGATTCTATACATGTTGACTCCGCCAAATTATTTATTATATAAAGCGTAAACATGAAAACGCATATTAATGATATACTACAGATTGTCTTATATGCATCTCGCCTGTCCAACCTCGTGGGTTTTCTCTGGTTTCCTCCCACTGCTAAAAAACCCTAAGCACAAGTGAATTATTGAAACGAAATTGAACCATATGTTGGTCCCGAAATGACATAGTTTGTGTTGAGTGGATGTTAAACCCCATTTCTCTCTCTCATATATAAATCCTGATTTTTAATGCCCAATTTATTGTTTTGTAGAGTCATGAGTTAAAGAATGATTATCAGAGGAATTTACAAGATTTAGATCATGTTCATGAACAGAATGCAGAATTAAAAGCTCGTACTAATCAACTAAATGAAGAAAATCAATATCTAAAAGACAGTGTTAAAGAAGTTCTTTTGGTATTAAAGGAGAAAGTTAAAGGTTAGATCTTTCTGTATTTTGATTAAATAACTGCACACCACAGAACAACAACAGATCAAACAATAAGATGCATATTTCTAAAGTAGATAAAACTTTTAAAATGAAAACACTGAAAAAAAAAATCATATTTAGCTCAAAAAATATTTGGAGGGGGATGTCTCATTTCATTCTTGTCAGACTTTTTATCAAAGAATGTCTAATGGAAAATAAGTTAGCATTTGTAATTGTGGTGGTTATTTATGTAATGAATGTAAAAGATCCTTTTGCAAATATAAGAGTAGGTAGGCCATAGTGTGACTGTCTGGACAAGATTTCCCTCATTGCACATCTTCATTATCCCAGTCAGAGCAGAACAGGGAATGTTAAACCTCATTTCATTTCATTTGTTTCATGTTATAATTGAATGAATGGCCGTTGTATTATTTTAGATGGTAAAGTACAAGGATCAGCTATAGAATTACCAACTGTAGATAAAATGTTAGCTGTAAGTCATACTTTTATTTATATTATATACATTCAATTACAAATTCAAAGATTTTTGAGATTAAATGTCAAATTATATGTATTAATTGTCAGGTAGTATTTAAGTACTTATTCTATATTCATTTTTAAAGAAAAAAAATTTGAAACTCATAATACTTGAGTTTTATTTCTAGACAATGACAAATTTGATGTGTTTAAATAAGTTTTAGTCCAATTTGATATGCATATAAATTTTGTATAAAATTGAAAGAATTTGTAAAAGTCATCAAGTGTGTAATAGTTTATTTGATTTTTACTCTATAGGCATTAGAAGCTAAGAGAGTTATTGGTGGACATGATACATCAGGTTATATGAAAGAACAGTTTGACATCATGCGTGGTAGAAATGAAGAACTAAGGAATGAATTAAGAGAAAGTCGTGTAGAAACTACAAAGAATGCTTTAGAAAGAGATAAGGCTTTTGACAAGGTCTGTATAAATATTTGGGGTGTTTACTACTAAAAGATAGTTTGATTGTCTGTCGAGTCAATATCTAAGTCTTGTTTTGTTTCAAAGTCAATCACCACGTGTCCATTCTGGACATCTTCGGATTTTCGATTGTCTTCTTCACCAACTTAGCCAGGCATGCTGAAAATGTTATAATTGTTATCTAGAACAACCCCCCTTTGTTAAATCAGACTACTGATTAATAATAATGGGTGCTTCAAAAAATATATGTAAAACTATGATAGTTAGAATTCTGTTTGAAACGAAGTAAAAAAAATTATATAATGTAAGATATACTAAATGAACTGTTTGTTGATAAATTATATTAATCATTATTCTGATAAATGATACAAATCATTATTCAGATAAATTATATAAATCATCATACAGATGAATTATATTAATTATTATTCAGATGAATTATACAAATCTCTATTCAGATAAATTACATAAATTATTATTCAGATCAATAATATAAATCATTATTCAGATAAAGTATATAAATCTACATTCAGATAAAACAGATGGAGAAAGATAATTTAGCTCTACAAGAATCAGGTGTGGCACCAGGTGTATTCCAGGCTTTACCGCTACCAGAAGGCATGACTATAACTAGTACAGAAATTATATCTAGTCTTAATGAACATCTAGTTATTACACTACAGGTCAGTTAGGTTTTTATATACATGTTTCTGGGAAATCGATCAGAAATGTCATTTTACACTGAGTTCTTCAGCACAATGTAAATTATGATACCAAGCAGATTTATGTTACATCAAACAATATATTGATGGGGTTGGGATGCTGAATGGTTAGGGGACTTGAGATCTGAAGTACTGTCACCTATGCAAGTCATGGTTGTAGTTGACAGAGAGTATGTTTACTTCTCTGGGTTTATCATTTCTGGCCACTGCTAAAAAAAACCTCTGTATGGATTAGAATTGACCATGTTCATCTCAAACTGACCCAGTTGTATTAAGTGAGTGTTAGTCGTTTCTCTTTCTATACAATATACACTATAACCTAAGTTGATGGTTAATTTAATAATCTTATTTCAGGAAATGAGTCTAAAAGATGCAAATATAAAGAAAATGGAGGCAGCACTAGAAAGTTATAAAAGAAAGTTTGGTGTATTGAGACATCAACAGGGCTTAGTGTATTCAGATTATCTTCAAGATAAAAAGGTATGCTAAATAATTATTAAATTCATATTTTCATACTTAGTATCATTACGATTAATTTAAAATACAACTTAATCAGGTGAATAAGAATTTATCAACATAAATAAGGGGTTAAAGTGTTCCTTAAATAGAATTGAACCAACTAACGTAGGTGGGATACTATCTTGGCCTTGATGTTCTCGGATGGAAATGTGTTCAGATGCCAATAGATGATTACCATGAATTATAAAAATTTGCATCAAATCACTAGAGAGTAATGTCGATTGAAAACCATAAGCCTGTATTACCATTTTTTTCCCCCGAAATATTTGTAATATCTATTTAATATTTAACAAAAATTTCTATATTAGACTTGGCAAGAAGAAGTTAAATCTCTGCAAGAACAAATAAAGAAATTACATGGACTGCGAGAAGAAGATGGGGTTAAAATTCAAGAATTTGATGTAAGTTATACAGAAATTATGTAAACCCAAAACAAATTGTTAATTTGAGAGAATTTTAAGTCACTTCCATTTAAGTCTGTAAAGTCTGTAAACTGTGCTATATCTTGTATTTATTATCCTTCAATATCTTTGGAAAATGCATAATGCAACTATCTCTTATATTATGAGATTCACAAGAGGAAATTCTTTTCTTGAACGTACTAAGTGTATTTTAGAAAATAGAATATTCCTAATGAAATTTCAGAGATTAACTGATACACTAGGACACGATGATGTGGAAGTTAGAAGACGACTGGCAGAAATGACAAGGAAGATAACTGTACTGAGAGTTAATGAAAAAGCTTTGACCAGACGCCATGCCATAATGGAAGAGATAGAAAATACATTACGAATGGTATGTGAATATTTATGAATCCGCGTCATCTCCTAAGAATGCCTGATTCTCAAATATCATTTTGCTCAGTCACTCGGGCTACATTCAAGTTGAATATTGAAATTTGTACGGCTTATTACAATGTGAAAATACATTTATACAAAAGCCTAATTTGAATATCTTACAGAATCTACAGAATTTAAATAACGATATGGGTCAAATGGAAACAGCAATATCTGAACGAATGGGTTATCTCCAGAGATACAAGGTATGATCATCATTTAAAGCATTTCGACTTCAAATATTTAGGTTCAAAAAGTTTTTCAAAAGATTTTATGTGTTATTTGATCAGTATTTTTTTTTACAATGTTAATTCCATAAAGTTATCGAATATTTTAGAAAAGAATGTATAGACACATAAAGTTTATGTATCCTTTGAAAGATTTACAATTTCTAGAAATCAAAAATATTTGAAATGATCAGTTGAATTAAAATTTGAATAATGCCTTAGAATATTTGAAAAGTAATATTAGTGTTCAATGTTACTACAATTACATTTAATTTCATTTAACAGTTATTTACTGACAATGATTTTTAATTTAATTTGACAGTTATTTATTGATAATAATTATTTTAATTTGATTTTAGGACATGGCATCATTCAAGATTGGTGCCCTACAGAAAGCTTTAGATGATTCGGTGCCATCATCAGATTTAGATAAAGTCAATCGTCAGTACCATGAATTAACTGAGAAATATAGAGATCTGTTAGAAAAGGGAAATAATTTAGTCAACAAGGCCGAAGCTGTAATAGGTTTAGAGGTATAAACTTATAATACATAAAACTCATAAACATTGTGCTGAAGTCATTTATTTATAACATTGTGTCTTGGCAAACTTTACCATTCGAATAGCTACTAAACCAGTACGCGCTGCCTTTAATAGCACTGTAGAGCCAGGTCTTTGCTGGTTGGCATTGGTAAAAAGAATAATTTGAGATCAGATATGATTTTACTATTCAGTTACATCAGGGATGTTCCTTTTAGATTGTATCCAAAAATTGAGACAAATCTGCCTAGCCATAGAATAGGACAATCTTTTTGTGACTTTGAAGGAGATTAACCCTTTAATCGTCAGATATTCCATATGGAATGTTTCAGGGGGCCAGTTTGCAATTTATGGCCTATAAGTAAAAATGACAAGAAATTTTATATATTTTACACCACTGAATAGAGAAATTCAAGATCTTTCCAAAAATATATACAGGATAGGTTTTTAACCATGTGCTTTTCCTAGTCGAAACCACAAAACAATCCGATGGGTAAAGGTTTATGAAACACTATAACATTAAGTAACTCAGTACTTGAAACACCTGATGGAAAATATATTATATTAAATTTTTACTTTAAGACTATTTTGAATAAACACATACTTATTTTCTTGGTGAAAGGGATAAGCCCACTTTAAACTTGCTACATAACCCTGTATGTAAGATTATTGGTATCATGTCAGTCTTTTGTTTCAATTTAATGTAGAATGAAGTTAAACGTCTAACAGAAACAAACGAAGAAATAAAGAAAACTATGGGAATAGAGAAAGAAAAACTCCATGCTTTAGAAGCTGCTATGGAAGAGCTACATAGACGTGGTATGGTCAAGTTTCTCTTTTTTGTATCGTTAATCGAATTCTGATATACAAATTAATCAAGCTTTGCAAGAGAGGAGGGGGAGGGTGGTATGTGGTCAAGTCGTCTAACTGATGTGCTTTATTTCATAAGGTCTGTCACATTGAGTCAGGGGGGTTGGGATGGCCTAGTGGTCTAGAGTGCCACGCTTCGACCTCTAGCTGGCCGGTCACCTCTGGCTTATGGCTGTGGTTTCGATCCCTGGTGTGAGCGTATGTGGCATGGAGATAGGGGCGCCTCCTCAACCTCGTGGGTTTCCTCCGGGCACTCCGGTTTCCTCCCACTGCTAAAGACCCTACGCGCAAGCAAATTATTGAAATAAAGATAAACCATATGTTAGTCCTGATATGACCTAGTCTCTGTCGAGTGGACGTTAAACCCCATTTTTCTCTCTCTCTCTCTCACATTGAGTCAAATGGTGAGGTTTCGCTCCTCTAAGCTTGTGCATGATTAGAGTGGCATTCCTTGCCATACCTTATATATATGTTTCCTCTGGTTCCTCTTGTTTCCTCCCAAGCGAATTATTCAAATACAGCAGGCGCGGATCCAGAGGGGGGGTTTGGGGGGTCCACCCCCCCCCCCCCCCCCTGCTCAGCTACATAAAAAAAAATAATGCCTTGCATCAATGAAATTACATCACAAAGTGATCCTACATCAGTATAAAAATGATTTCTCTGTTTAAAAATCTCAATTTGTATGTATGCCTATGTAATTTAGAGACAATGATGGCAGATTTCCGTAACAGAAACCTGGCAAACCCCCTCCTGCAAAAATTCCTGGATCCGCCCCTGTACAGTTGTTCTAAAATGACCTAGTTTGTGTCGAGGGGAGGTTGAACCACATTTTTCTCTCTCTCTGTAGGTGTAACAGGTGATAGTGATGTTCATGTAACTGATGCTGATATTATATCTATATCTAAGAAGATAACTATGTTAGAGATGAAAGAATTAAATGAGAGACAGAGAGCAGAGCATGCTGTTAGAATGTATGAACAACAAAAAAATATACTACATGATTTAGAGACGAGAAATAAAACACTAGAAGATAAGTTTGCTGATGTAAGAAAACTTTGATTTGTATAAGATGTTGTCTGATCACTTTAGGGAGCTGCAGTGGCTCAGCAAGAAGGTAGCCACTGTCTCGCTAACTATAAGGTTTTAGTTTCACTCCCAATGTTGTCTTAGAAGGTTTCTCAGAATTTTCTGACGTAGTTTCCTCTTGTCAGTGGTTTGGGATGAAGGGCCTGGCAAGCAAAAGCTTGGGACATAAACCGAGGTCCTGTGTACATCATTTTGGTGTGGACGTTAAAGAACCCTCGACAGTTAGAGTAGACTGCCAGGGCAAAATTATCATTATAGCACATATGCCTGTCTTCATTAGCCCAGTCAGTTGAGAAAAATAGAACATTATCCCCCATTGCATTTCATTTTATTACATCACTTTAGACAATTAAGGAGCCATGAAAAGAATATTTTGTTCTGGATGGAAGTGAGTAACTTTTATAAATTTATCGTCTAAAATGTAAACAATTAGAAGAATTTTTATTGAAAATATTATTTTTGCAGACAACTAAAATGAATCTAGAGATGCAGAAGGTAGAAAGAGATTTGAGAGATGAACTAACAAGTAAGTTTATACATCAATTCTTAGCTTGTGTGCACTGTATCATAAGGTCTGTCATTGAGTCAAGTGGCTTGGTTTTGATTTCCCAGTTGTACGTGACAAGGAGTTGGTCACCTCCCACTGCTAAAGACCCCTACACGCAAGCAAATTATTGAAATAAAATTGAAGCACATGTCAGTCCCAAAATGACATAGTTGTGTCGAGTGGACGTTAAACCCAATTCCTCTCTCTCTCGTTCCACTTCATAAGGGGGCTGGGAGGGTAGGGTAGAGCTTTTCTATATCCTTGATAGGTTATTTGATTTAGAAAATATCTGGGGGGTGCTTACTGGCGTTGAAAATGTTTATACATTTATTATTCTTCCAACGTATTACAGATTCTGTATCTAAAGTTGTCAGTGATGCTGATAGAAAGAAAATAGACGAACTCGAAGAATCAGGTGTCATGTTACGTCAAGAAATATCTAAATTAAAAGTAAGTTATATTGATATCATTTAAGATATTTGGATGTTTATATAGATGTTTCATGTATCCATACAAAAAGAATGTGGCAGTATTGTTTTAGCCAAGATCCTCCATTTATTTATATTGAATTATTTTGTAGGAAATATCAGAAGTAGCTGGATCTCAAGTTAAAACATTAGAAATGCAGCATGTCTCAAGAGAAAAAGAATCTAAATCATTACGTCAGCAACTTGTTGATTTCCAGATGCAAAGTGACGAAAAAACTATTATAGGTATGATAACCAAACAATGTTCAAACAATAAAGGCACTAGATTCTCAACTAGGGTACAAATAGTTGCATGGGCCGAAAACAAAGCCACTGTCAGGGATAGTACTTGCAGGGCATGCAGATGTTGCCTGCTTGATTGATTGTATTAGAATAGGATAAATCAATAATTGATATCTTTAGTCCTGTCGTGTCGAAGAAATAAAACTGTTTATATCATGATATTGATGTAGATCAAAATAAGGATTAAAGCAATTTAAGAGTGTTTGTGTATCTATTGATAATGTGTGACAAGAATGATTAATAGTAACCGGTTACTAGCTGAAGTGACAAAAAACATTAGAAAAATGGATCCCTATACATCGATTCAGCATCTCGCGAATCTTGAGAAGGTGAATCGTGTTAGATTGATTCAAAGATATATGGTGCCAGTACTTTCCAGTATTAAATTTTAATTTCAATTCAGACATGAAGTGTTCAATTGACAAAATCATAAGATATAACTTACTTAACATAGAAAAATATCAAAACAATTTTAATGCAAATCAAAACTTTCAATTTCACATAAACTAATGGTTTCAAATGTTACATAGGGCACTTAATAAATAATAAATGTCCACATATTGAATATTTGTATTCTGTAAACAAATTCTATTATAAAGGTAAGCTTCATAGACATATTGTACAGTTACAAGTCAGTGAAGGTATGGCCATTAAAAAGTGGGAAGAAGCCAAGAAAAAAATCACCAAACGGGAAGCACATGTACTTCGACTGGAACAAAGACTGGATGAAAAAGATAAAACTATATATCACAACCGCACTGAAGCCCAAAATAAATGCAGATATCTCAAACGTAGTTTACAGGTACAGTTCAAGTTGGATTTGATTTTTATCAACAAACTTTATTTGACATTACCAACCAAATGATAAATGATGATATTTTGGTAGATTAAAGAAATTAATTGTAAATAAATTTGAATATTTCAGGAATTACGAATACAGTTTGCTGGTGCCGTGCCTTTATCTAAACAAGAACGATTCTCTAAATTAATGATAAACTTACAGAATGATAAATCGAAACTAGAACTAGAAATGAGAGATGTGAGTATCATATTGAATTGGTTTTGTAAAATGGGAATGCATTCTTTATATCACAATTTTATTTAGGATCAGCGATGTATTGTTTTTTGAATTCATTTTAACAACAACTAGTTAGAAAAACTCAAAACAAACAAACAGACAAAAAATGCAAAAAGAGAACAATAAAAGTCCAGAAATGGATCAAGTGTTTGCCATATAAGTAACTGTTGAGCTCCAGTTGCAAAGTGCTCAACTCTTTTTCATGTTATAAAGAGTCATAAAGTAATATTTATGATACAGTGTGATATTTCTGTGTGTAGGTAAAGGTTTATTGATAGTACAGGTTAGGGCTGGGCGATAATAATTGTGATAATAATTCATGAAATTATTAATATAATGATATTTATTGCAATAATTTTTTGTATTTTGTATTATCTTATGATGCTTTAAATGTGTTATCAGATCCGAAACCAGAAAGAAGAAATGGAAGATGAAGTTGCTGCCTTAAAATTAAAACATGAAAGTGTACAAGAATTAATAAACACATTAAAAGATGGTCATGGTGCAGCCAAGGTTAAAGAATGGCATAGTAAAATGGATGCTATTCGTCTAGAAGAATTAAGACTAAAACGGCAGACGACTAAATTAAATGGACAAGTAAGTGTCAACAGATTTTAATATCATATGTTGTTTTAATGTAGTCTCATGCCTTAAATGATGAATACAATACCAACAGACATAATTTATCTCAGTGCAGACATAATTTATCTCAATGCGGAGCGAAACAGTAGGACGCTAAACCACATTTAATTTCATTTCTTATCTAAGTGAATTTACTCCTGTAAAAATTAGTACTATATGTTTAAATTTTGATGATATTGTTATTTTGTAGATACGTTATTTAGAAGATATTATTAGATCACATGAAGTAACAATAACTGATCTAGAAGCTGATTATGTGAGACTGACAAAGGTAAGTTTTGTTCTACATGGGATTCAGTGATTTAGTTATTTGATTGTTGTTAGAGATTTCAATAAGAATTATAATGAAAAATTGATCTATATTTCAAAGTTTACTTGTTATGATTTGTATTGTATTATTTTATATTATAGGATTATGAAGAGAGACAGTTAATATGGGAACAAAGAGAAGTGGAACTAGAGAGAAATATAACTCAATTAGAACGAAATGCTTCACAAATAGCTGGTGCAGCTTCACAGGTATATTATATTTGCTTGTTCACTTAAATAAAATAGACAGCCACAGTGGCTCACTGGCTAGGAGGTGGGCTCCCTAACCTGAAGGTCCCGTGTGCGAGACAGTTCATCAGGATGCATGTAAAAGAAACCTTGGCGGTTTGAATTGGAAATAAGAGTACGCCATAGCTCAGCTGTCCAGGGAAAATTTTCCTCATAGCACACTGCATGGCGTATGCTCATTTTCATTAGCCCAGTCAGAGCACTTACTTAATTTCAAATAAAACCGAGGTAAAAGATATGTCAATGATAAATTATTGTATTCTGTCAATGATGACAGCTTTAATATATTTAACTCTTATCACAATAAATCAAGAATTATTTGTAAGTGCACCGATGAATAATAATTCCTGTGTAGTAAGTTATACACGGCTCCTATCTGTAATAAAGTTTTTATGACTGTCTGTATTTTAGTTTGAAGAAGCTTTGGGTAATTTACCTGATGCTAAACTACCAGTAGCCAATCAGTTAGAACAAGCTATAACAACTATTAGAAGTAATGTTAAAATTATACTAGATACACAGGCTGAGTCAAAACATCTAAAACAGGTTAGTTGTTTTATACTGAATACTTTATACTGTGTCATTCACATCATCATCATCATCATCATCATCATTATTTATGTTCTTCAATATAGATACTGTGCAAATCAATTACTAACTCTATTGGGACATGGACATAACAGCTGTAAACCATAGCGATTTGGTCATAATGGACAAATGATTAGGTTGTAAAAGATTAAAAATTTGATGATTGTTTTGAATTATTTGAAGGAAGAGTGCGAGTGCTAATTGTATCAATTTATTCATGTATTCTGTTTTATTATAACAGAGAGTTGCTGAGTTGGAGAAAAATCTTCGTAATGCAGAACATACAGTTATACAGAGAGATAAACTTGTATCTGAATTACGTCTGAGAATGCCAGCTACAGCCGACAGAGATGAAATTATACTGAAAGCTACAGCTAGAACAGCAGAATCAGCTATACATACACATTCTAAAAATGTTGACTTTGAGGAAACACAAGCATTGAGAATAGCACAATCTACCATTAACAGTTTGAAGGTATAAAACTATTTCATTGCCAAAAAATTTGTTGGCCAGTTGAATAGAATTAGGGATGTTAGTACATGACAAGGGTCATGGCTCTCTATTTTCTTTACAGCTAAAAATCTTTGGCTCGTTCCATATGACCTGACTCTTGGTAATTAAGGGCACCCCCGAAATTCTCTTTTATGTATAACAAAATCATTTGATTGTAGACATAGGTATGATATTAATCTTTTAGAGACATTTAGTAACTGGAAAGAGCAATAAAATAGGTATGATATTGTAATCGTTGACTGAGTTGAAAGAAGAGGACTGGTAGATTAAATGAACACTTCTTTATATTTATAGCAAAGAATACAACAGAAAGAAGAAACTATTATTAAATATCAAGAATTATTAAATCAAGCAAGAGAAGACATGCAAGAAATGAACAGACGACATGAAGAAGAGCTGAAATCTATGCAGCAGAAGATACATCTTAAAACAGATGATGCTTTTACTAAATTTAAAGAAGCTACTCAAGCATTAATGCATAAACAGATGACATCTAGAGGCCCTACAGACAAACAGGTACTCTTAATTTATTATTAACTGATTATTATCGACTCTTTAAGTCAGAAAAAACCCAACAAATGTGTTCATTGGTAATATGAGTACCTTTGGTAGTATGCGTAAATAACACAATTAATGAACCTGTTACAATTTTTTTAAGGTTATTTAGAATGTTTATTGTCAACTTTTGGGTAGTATGGCAGTACCTTGCTTAAACTTTCACAATTTGTCATGTTTATTTTTTAACAGTTACTCCGTTTGCATGAATTAGAAGATATGGTAGCAGAATCAGACAATGCTTTAGCTGCTTTGAGTGAAAAATTACGTCAGAGAGAGAATGAAATAGATCAACTACGTGTAAGATTACATCAAACAGAAAAACAACATTTTACAGAAAAAGAGAAGTATGTTGCTGATTTCATACATGCATGTCTTTCATTAGAAGCAACTCAGTAGTCTGACTTAGTCCTGAGTTTTTAAGGCCCCCTGCGAAAACTCTTGTCATAAGTTCTCCTGGTGAAATGCATCCAGGAGTAAATGTTTTATTATACTATACCGAGGACAGCTGTCTGGTCGTTCGGATTTGACAAAACACCCATGTACACATTGGAGTGCACTTGGCAGTTGGAATTCAATATAAGAGTAGGCAGAATTTCCTGTCTGGCACACTGTATAGTGTATGCCCGTCTTCATTAGCCCAGTAGAGGAACAGAACAGTAGGTTGTTAAACCCCCTTTCATTTAATATACTATGCAGTGCTGTAAGATTATTTTATGAATAATATTATACATTCTTTGGAACACGATTAATTTCCTAACATTCTTATCAGAAACAATTCAAGTTTTACTATGTATTGTTTATATAAAAGGTGAGATATTATTTTGATGGTATATTATGGTTTATTTATAGAGTAACAGCTGTATTTAAAATCGAGGATGAAAAGAAAGGTATGCTGAATGATGAAAGTAGAAGGGTAATAACAGAACTGAAGAAAGAAATAGAAATATTAAATGAAGAGATTAATACATTAAAAGATTCTAATAATCGGGCTCCTACAACAACAATGAAGAATTTGGTAGAAAGATTAAAAAATCAACTGGCTCTTAAAGAAAAACAACATCAGGTAGAGTCTATTTCAAATTAGTATAAAATCTTGTCACTCATTGGATATGTAAGTCATTTGGATGGGATGAAAAATGTAGGTCCTGTGTACACATTAGTGCGCGCATAAAAGGATATCCCTTGGCAGTTGGAATTCAAAATAATGGTAGGCCGTAGTGCCACTGTCCAAGCAAAGTTTCCCTCATAGCACACTGTGTGGCTTATGCCTAGCCTTATGCCCCCCCTTATGGAAGCAGAACAGCTGGACGTTAAACTCATTTCATTTTCATCGAATATTTGGCTGTGAAATCAGACTTGAAATGTAATGTCTGGGGTTAAGTTCAAAGCTAAGCCGTTTTCTAGTTTCTTTTTTTTTATGATAAGCTAAATTTTATATTTGTGTAAATTTGTGTCAGGTACATGGTATTTTTTTATTACCAGGCATTAAGTAAAGCATTGACAGAACTACGAGCTGATATGGTGGCCCAGGCACAAGAAACAGTTAAATCTAATTTAGAAGATGTGGGACAAGAAAAAAATATACAACGCTTGATTGACCAACAAACAAAACAGTTAAACGTAAGTTAGATGATATTTGTGATAAAGAATAAAAGATTCTCGAAAATATTTGCAAAATTTTAAAAAGTGCAATAACATTTGACTTTTTCAAGCTCATTTCTCCAAAATCCCATTAGATTCTTATAATCATTTTGCAAAATTTTATATCTGAAATATCAACATCTACGATAAGTTACTTGAGTCTAAAATTTGTTACAATGTTGTTTATATTAATTAATTCTCTAGGAACAAATTGAAGATTTACAAATTCAAACAGATAAACAGAGGAAGGAATTGAAGAAGAGAAAAGAAACACAGACTACATTAACAGCTGAATTAGAAGATATAAAAGAAGAACTAGGTCTGTAACATGTTTTTTTTCTACACAAAATAATGACCCTAGAGAAGGGAGTCTGTAGCTAATCTGAAAATATTCAATGAATCAAGAAAGGAGTTTACTTCCTACATGCACATTAAGGTGTACACATAACCTCAATTTTTGTGGCCCATCCATAGGACTAGACACTGCCCGCAGTCCTGTACCACTGACCAGGGAAAAACCATAGTGGTTCCAATACCCTGAGTCCAAGTAAATCTAATGTACAGCTTGATATTTTAGAAATGGCTAAGCAATCTTTATTTATACAACTCTTGACTTTCTTTCTTTAGCCCAAAAAGAGCGAACTGTATCGAAGATAAAAGCTGATAAACAAAGATTAGAACAGGAAGTAGATGAATTAGAGAAGAAAATAGAACGAATGAATACCATGAGAAATCAGGTAGGATAAAATAATAAACAATTTGAACAGAAGATAGTTATGATAAATACTTCAATGGTTTAAAGTGTTGTTTGAATTGATGCATGTATGTGGTCTTGCTATTTTATTCAACACAACGATTCTCCGGTTGTACGTGATAAGGAGTAGGGTCCTCTGACCAACCTTGTGGGTTTTCTTTGAGTCTTCTGGTTTCCCCCTTATGCTAAACACCTACGCACATTTGAATATCGTCTTGAAATGACCTAGTTTGTGTCAAGTGGATGGTAAAACTCATTACTCTCTCTTTCTCCCTCTCTCATTGGTTCTTATAAATTACACGACCTCCCATAATATCATTTTACAGAAAACTGGTGACTTTGAAAGACATCAAGAACTGGATGAAGCTAGACGTAGACTGCGTCTGCTGGAAGAAGAACTGAAGAAGAAACAGCAGACGGCAGAGAAACCTTACGAAAAGGAGGAAAAAAAGGTTATTATATTTTGTGATTGGTCATGTAAAAAAAACTCTACTAATGTTGCTGGGTTTTTTAAAACTAAAATTTTTCAACTGTAAACATGTTAACATTTTGATTTGTAGCTGTTTTGAAACTGTTGTTTTACGTTATATGTATTTTAATTGTAAAGAATGATATTATTGATATTGAAAAATTTTGTGGGGTGCATATTGTAATTTTGTCTATAACAATATACATAAATGTATTAATTTGTTAGGTTGATGACCTTACTAAATGGGAAGAAAGTAAAAAATGGCAGAGAACTGTTGAGAAAATGAAGGGTAAATTAAAAGATAGAGAAAGTGAAGTAGAGAGGTTAAATAAAACTATTGAAATGATGAAAGCCAATATGGACAGGTAAGTTATTATCATATTCTACTTTACAAACCAAGAGTAGGACGGATGTGAAACCATATTTCATTCAATTTCACTTTACAAACCAATCTTACTACAAGTTTTTTCAGTGTTCACCATCAAAACAGAGTTTTACATAATAATTTGGGTTTTGATACAAATTTAGTCAGATAATCAATATTTTTGTTGTGCAGTATGAAATACCTAGATTAGACAGCTTTTTTCAAAGCGGATTTAGTAAAATTGTTAATTAAAAAGTAAATGTATGGTTGCCATAATGATGTCATCATTTTACGTGCAGTAATGTCATTAATGAAAGACAGAATCAACAAATAATTAATATTTTTGTTGTGCAGTAGCAAATACCTAAGTAAGAATGTTTTCAAGGTTTATCTGTTATAATTGTTAATGAAGAAGTAAATTTATGGTTGCCATAACATTACAGAATGATGTCATCATTTTATGTGTAGTGATGTCATTAATGAAAGATAAAATCAACAAAATAGTTTTCATTGATCTTTGATTTGCTATAACCAATAGCAAAGGTATTTATATTTTTATAAACTTTATGTAGAGTGTCTAGAGAGAAAGATAGTGTAGAAGCTAGATCTAGAGCTTTATCTCGGACGACTGTACCTGGACTAGGAGCAGCACCACCAACTAAAAAACAACATGATATGGAGGAACTTAAACAGAGAAACTATAATCTACAAGAAGAGGTAATAACAGATATTATTTCTTAAATTTTCAAAAGAGCTTATGATTGATTTTGGATATCAGTAAAGCTTATGGTTTTTATTCTAATGGCTGAAAAGGGACAAAGGAAAAAATATATTTGAATAATTAATCTATTAAGATAAAATAACAAAACCCCAAAATACAAGTGGGAAATTACTAAACATTATTAGACATTGATAAGACAAACAGTATTTTGAAACACAAATAATTAAATCAAAGATTTCAGAAAAAATTTGAGATCATTATTAATGTGATAATGTGGAGGACTGAAAGTTAATCCCTTTGATTTTATTTGAATTTTGTACAATAAAAGCCAGGTAATTTGTTAAATGATATGACTTGCATCTCACCACGGGAGCATTCTTAAAACCCAAATTATTGATAAGAAAGTCCCTTATTTAATGTTTAAAGAATTAAGATGATCAAGTTTATGAACTTGTTACTCTACAACAAGTTTAGACATGTTGGCTGAAATTGTCATTTTTAATTTTTATTGGCCTAAGTTGTGTTTACAGTGATATGTTATCTAAATGCCTTCATGTACTGGTTAACAATCCAAATCTCTCTCTATAATATAGATTAGTTATTATAATAGTATACAAAGAAAACTGATAATATACTATAGTTTATTTTTCACTAGATTAACAATCTGAGAAGGAAAATGTTACAAAGTGATCCAAATATAAATAAAGATATTAAACTACGTAATCAACAACTAGCTGAACAAGTAGAACAATTACAGAGAGCTATGAAATCACAAGCTGAGGTAAACAAATAGTTTCTGTTTATTCACATAGAGTGTTGTGTTGGATGAACGTGGTTGTTATATTGTCAAATTGGCCTTACCGATAGCATTTGTTCATTACAATCTGTTGGCTTCATGCCAGAAGAAATTTCTGCCTCGATTTCTTGTCCGCATGGTGTAGTTCTTCGAAAAGAACTATAATTATATGGAAACATATGCTGAAAGTTACAAAACCATAAGATAAACACAAAAACATAATGTAGAACTCATTTACTATTTTAATTAAAGCAGTGTTCTCTCAACATTATCAAGCAAATGATGATGAATATAATATACAGAGGGTTTATATACAAAAACCTTCTAATTAACCAATTAAATTCACAGATTCCATTGTCTCATTTCCATATTGATGCAAGGGAGAGAGAGAAATGGGGCTTAACCCCCACTCGACACAAACTAGGTCATTTCGGGACTAACACATAGTTCAATTTCAAAGTGAATCGGAATTCCTTCAAACACTCCATTATCTTATAGGAAGGAACAGTATCAGCAGTTGAATATCAACTTTTATTTGAAAAAAATCAACAACTACAAAAAGATCTTTTAAAATTATCTGAAGAAAACATAGAATTAAGATTTGAAGCGGAACAGAGCAGAAAAGATATTCCAAGACAAAAAGTAAGTATACTGATACAGACAACTTGTCTTAACTAATGTTCTGGAAGGATTACAGGCTTTACCCGTGGGTAGTACATGGTCACCAGGTCTGTGTTATTCCCCGGTCCGACCTACCCCAATACACCCTAGTGTAGCCGCCAACTCTGAAAAGACAGACAGACAACAGTCACTAATATTAGTATAGATAAACTATAATACTCTTCTTCCTTAAATATACCTTTGGTCTTAATATGGCCTTGTGCAGTGTGTCAAAGCAAACTTTTCAGATTATTTTATCAATAGGAAAGAGTATTTGATCATATTATTAAAGAATATTGTTTGTATTTATCATTAGGAAATAGTATCAGATTCAAGAATATTGTTTGTATATATATTAGGAAATAGTATAACATTATAAAGAATATTGTTTGTATTTATTCATTAGGAAAGAGTCTCAGATTTACAGAAATATGTAGAAGCTTTAAAGTATGAAAATGGTTTATTAAGTGGTAATAATTCCGCCCGATCGAGGTCTTCATCAATATCCAGTATTAAAAGAGTATGTTTGAATTTTATGTTATTGTCGGTTGCCTTTCGGATAAAGCAGTGCAGTTTTCAAACTTTGTCCTCTTTTTTATAATCTTTGAATGTCCTTTTGTCTTCCATATTCTGTCTTTCCATCACACCTTTTGGAAAACAATAATTCTGCTTCTATAAACATATATCTGGTAGACTGTTCAAACTCTCTGTAATGCTCATAATATTTTGATTGATTTCTGTTCATGTTAAGCAGCTTGATAAGCAAATTGATTTTTTGAGACTTTTATTCTAAATGAATGAAAGTGATGTAACTTTGGTGCATAGTTTTGATTACAAGTTATTAATGAGTGTTATCTATTTATTTTGGGATTAATGCAAATAAGGATTATCTGTACATTTAGATTGGAGAGAGTGGTAAAAGTACTCGGGAATTAGAAAAGACTATAGCTTTATTAAAGAAAGTTGTAGAGAAAACACAAGCTGATAATGAAATGTTAAAACGTTCAGCAAGTGGATCAGGATCAGAACAAATAGCTTTTCTCAAACAGGAAAATGATGGATTGAAGGTAACGTATTCTGATAGCAGTATTTTTCAATTTAAGATTAGATAAAGGGTATATATACCCGAAACGTTGTCTGATTAAATAATCTTTATATCTACCAAGTCTGCTGTGCTACTGTTGAGCGGGGATCCTTTAATTTTATTTGATTCTATACCTTTGCCCCACTGGTATCATTTTTTGATCCAGTATCTATGCAGATGTATAAGCCTGTCCAGCTTTAGTTACCTACAAAGGGAGTGTTGATGTCCCTTTCTCCTATCCTTTTTTCAATTTATAAGTAAACAAGTTGAGTAAAAGTAAACATAAGAATAATGTAGGTAATATTGGATTGTATTCCATAACAGTACAGTGGTACAGTATTGTTTATTAACTATATGTAATTCAAATTTTATTAATATAAATTGTTGCATTGTAGAAACAACTAGAAGAATTAAAACTTAAAATGGGGGCTACTTTAACTGACCGTTATACATCTCAACAAAAAGGAACTGCCAAAATGATGACAGATTACGAAAAGTTACGGAAAGAATTGTTAAAGGTAAAATATTTGATTTCCTATTTCAAAAACCTATGGTTCTACAGTTTAATACCCTTTAGTTGTTCCCTGTCTTGATTAGAAAGCAGGAGGCTATTGAAATGGGTTTCTCCATTTGTCAATTCGTCCGTCACAATAACTCGGCTTCTAATTGAGATAGAAAGTTTAAATTTGGTGACGGTTTATATTTTCATTAGGTGAGTTAAATAACTATGATTTATGCTTAGGCTTAGCTGATATCAACAGTATGATTTAATGATGCTTTGGAACTGATAATTTTGATTCTAATTTGGTGAGATTAATGGAACTTGGTGCATCGTTACTTTATATATCATTACTATGACTAAGTTCGATAACGAGCACTTTGTGCTCAGATTATGCAGACTGATAAACAGTTCGATTACCTCAAGCTATAGATAATCTCATCTACCAGTATTTTTGTGGAAGTCAATCTTACAATATCGGTCTCATTATTTTCTTTTCTGTTGACTTCTTTATCAGGAAAAAGAATCCAACGAAAAGTTAAGAATAGATTTACGGACACAAGAAATGGAAAAAGAACAACAAACTAAAAAACTAGAAGTAACCAAATCTAAATTAGAAATAGAAGAAGCTAAAAGGCCAACAACAAACTCTGATTCTAAAGGTTGGAAGTCAGCTGTTGTTACTAGAATGTATGAAGATCAAATTAACAGTTTAGAGGCAGACATTGAGAAAAAGGTATAAGTATTGTTATCTTTCTGTGTAAAAGCGGAGAATTATCAGATGTCTTTTTTACATTAAATTACGTGTGTTTGAGTATCCTTGGTAAATGTTAAGTAGAATTTGAATGTTAAGTTTTAATTTTTGTCGGTTTTTTATAATAGAATAAACAGTTAGCTGATAGTAAAAAATTATTAAAAGAAGCAACAGAAAGAGAACAGATATATTTAGAGGAGAAAAAACAATTACTTCACCAGGTGAGCATATTTTCTGTAACATTATGGTATTCTCTATTACATTATGGTATTATCTGTAACATTATGGTATTATCTGTTAGGGTATTTCTATTACATTATCGTATTTTCTGTATCATGGTATTTATGTAACATTATGGTATTCTCTATTACATTATGGTATTTTCTGTAACATCATGGTATTGGGGGCTTGCTTTCAGTTATATTAAATAAACCCTTAAGTTATTATATTTCTATTAAAAATCTCAATATTGACTTACATGAGATTGTTGCAAGCTGTAAATGTATGTACATATGTTTTATTTTTACCAGATGTCAATATTAGAAAGATTACCACCTGGTACACAGTTAAAAGACAGTGATTTAATGAAGGAGTATCAACAAGCAAGGTAATAATAATCAAATTATTGATTTGACCAATAACAGAAATACTAGGAAATAATCTATAATTTTCCCAAACATTACATATATTTGTATTGCAATAAAAATATAATTCCTGGAGGATGGGAAAAAGAATTCAAGGCTGTTATGATGAGAATTTCAAATAATGTTTGCTGTTTTGATATTGTTTTATTATTATTTATTATAGAGTAAAGATTGATAAACTAGAGAATGAGAAGAAAGATCTATTAAATGAGATTAGAATGTATAGAAAAGGTGGTAGTGATATTGTAAGTTTGTTTTTCATTTCTTATATTAATGTATAGAAATTGTACATGTTCAGTGTAACAGAAATAGGTTTAACAGTAGAGTTAGATAACTTAGATAAACATTTTTGTCCTATCTTTTACGTTGATGTCTCATCAGCTATGAAATTCTTTAGTCAAGAGTTTGGAAATGTATTAATTTGTTGATGTTATATTTTTAGTATGATGATGATATTCTAGCTAAGGCTGGTAAATATGATCAAATGATGGAAGAAAATGTTGATGTTAGCATGAATTTAAAATCAGTGGCCTTAGAAAGAGATAAATATAAATTTGAAGTCAGTAAGGTAAGATTGGTCTTTTACTGTCACATTATTCTATGATTAACAATAGTCTATTTTATTTTGGTATTAAACCAAAACTTGTACAGTAATCTCTCCTAGAAAACATCAACTTATCCATTTGTTTTTTTCTTAATTAGAATGATATTGGATAAAAAAATTTACTATTTGCTGATATCCGACTTTACTTTTTTACTTTATCAACTTGCATTAATATATTTGATATTGAAAACTATTTGGGCGAGATTCCATGATACAAGTATTTGGTTACCATATTTTCTTATGATAAAGAGAGGATTGATGTTCATATAATGGTAACTGTGCATTATTAACTGTGCATTATTTTCCTAGATATACTTGATGCCACTTGATATAAAATTCTAAACAAAAGAGTTCTAGAGAAAACATTTACGTACTGTATTGTCATAATATGCTTGATCAATAAACAATAAAAATCTTATCTTTTCAGCTAAAGAAGGAACTAGATAATTTTGGTCCCGATTTCTTTGAAGAAATTGAAGATCTTAAATATAACTACAAGCAAGCTGTCCAGAAAAATGTGCTATATGAGGAAAAACTACTCAATATTTCAAAACAATTTGGAATCCATTTAAATATTCCAGGTTTAGAATAGTCTGTCCATGAGATATTATTTATGTTTATATGTACGTCCATTATCCTACTGTGATATATTTATTATAGATCTATCGTAGTCCGTCTTAATGTAAATCTATTCATGTATCGTAATATTTGTTTATTTCATAATAAATAAATTATTTGTCATTGTTTTTATTTTTCTCTCCCCGGGTGCTAATTGAATCATAGCAACTGGTTGTGCTCAAACTGCAGACTATAATTATTTATGGATTCTTTCAGTTTTTGAGTTATCCCTCTTTGCCCAAAACATTGTGAATACAATATGCATTACGATTTTCTGTTCCAGAGCTATTTATACCCTACTCCTGCCAAAATTCAGTTTACAATTTGGTTTGAATGGGAGGATGTACCCCATCAATGTTCAATATTGTTTCGGAGTTATCCCCTTCCCCCAATATTGGATTGAAGCATTTGGGTCGTGAGAGAACAAAACTATCAAGATTCAGCATTGAGACTTGTGTTAAACACACCCTTTTCCAAAATCCTTGTGAACATGATAGATGCTGCAGTTGTTGATGAATTCGTTTCAAATCTGGTTTGAAGCATTGGGGTCAATGGGATGAACCCTCCAAATATTCAGTGTTTTGTAACCTCTATATCCATTGTTAGACCCACATTTCGGCAATTCCTATAACTTATATAAATCCTGGTTGTGGGATGAAATGTTTTCAAGATGAACGTCACAGACCAAGTGTATGAGACTTGAATTTTCTTATGTGGTCCAGTAACCAGCCATGATAGAAATAATGTTTAGTGCTGCGATGACAACATTGATAGATAAAGCTCAGGATAATTATCAACTACTTTGTGCAGAATTCATTATATATAGAGAGAGGAATAGGGTTTAACCTCCACTCGACACAAATTAGGTGACCTCAGGATTAACATTGCACAATTATAAGTCAATACTCGGCTAAAACCCCTTGACTCAATGACAGACCCATCCCTGTAACATCTGATCAATTCAAGATGGGTTATTTTCACACAGCTACACTACATGTACATATTTTATCAGAGACGCAGGATTAATTTTTATTATTCATTATGCTAAAATAGAACAGGGTTCCCGCGGTCCTTGAAAATCCTGGAATATCCTTAAATTTAAAATTTCATTTTCAAGGTCTTGAATATCCTTGAATTTCGCGGAAATAGGAAAATATCCTTGAATTTCAGTTGAGATCCTTAATTTTGTTGGTAATACTGGTAAGTTGATCTAAAAAAAACGTTTAGATTATAAGTAATGCTGGTTTTACTAAACAATAACTCTAACTCTGTGTTTTGTCACGTAATAACAAGACAAGCCAATGACATTTACCGTTAGACAACCAAATACTCTCACGTGACTCCATTGTCCAATTAACATACTAGAAGCCACTACACTGACTAATCAAAATCGGTATTAGTAATTACATTAAACAATGCATAAGGAAAAGGGAAATAACTCTGTTTTAAAAATGGCGGGAGTTTTCCCCAGTGTGCCGAAAGTCAATCTGTAATAATAAAAAACAGTTTATGTCTTCAATTATAACGATAGTTGGTAATGTTTTGGTTGTTTTTAAGATGAAAAATTGTAACTTTTGGCTAAAAATGTCCTTGAAAATCCTGGAATTTGACGTATATAATTGTCCTTGAATATCCTTGAAAAAATGTTTGACGAAGCCGCAGGAACCATGTAGAAGAGGCTGTGAAACAGAATGTTTTTCCTGTACGGTTTAAGAAAAAAAAAACAGATTCATGATATCATTTTATTATCACAAAAAAGTTACGAAAAGCAAGACTGTTGTCACATGTCCGAGATTTAAGAATGGTAAATAAATTAAATATACAAAAAAACAGATAGCACTTGATTCTTATTATCATACAATTTACATTAAAGTTATGATAAAATGTAGTAGATTGAAATGAATAACTGGATATGAAATATTTAATGATGTCTGTGATCAGGTTGTCGTTGTCGAGGTGCAGCTTTAATAATATTATCAACACGTAATATCATTTCTGCAGCTTCGGCAGCACTAAGTAGAACTTGTCTTTTAACCTGGAAAGATTCTGTAATTCCTAGAGTCTCCATATCACCTACAACACCTTGTTCCATATCTGTAATAATATAAAACAATTATTTGATTGCTAAATAAACTTGATTCCTTCAATATTCAAATTTTAACAATCATACAGGATTTTCCAACAAATGTTCAGTTAAGATGCACAGTTGAAAAATTAGTTCTGACTTTTTAGAAGCCAATTCAGCAATAGCCAGAGGGGGATTTCTCACGCCATTGCTTCAGGAATATGGGTTTCCAAAAGCAAACACACAAACTAACTTTCTCTTTTAAATATCTTACCTAAACCATATGTGTGTTTTCCTTCTGTATGAGCAGCTCTTAGTTGGGCAACCAAATCAGCACTATCATATCCTGCATTATCAGCTATACATGTAGGTAACTAAAACATAAAACACGTCAAATCAGATCAATGTTAACTAACAAACCACGGCTCATGATACCAGGGACTCCTTAGTCCCTACCATTAGGGGTACAAGGCTTCTACTCGGTTCATATGTAATGTTCCAAGATCTTCAGCTAAGATTTGATCCACAGGTAGAAACAGATTTGACCTACATTTAATTAAATTATGGCCCTTGAGGTTAGATACAAATTTTCAGGATTAAATTATGGCCAGGGTTAAATTTTGAAGAAGAAAAAGTGGAAAAGAATTACTTACTGCTCTTAATGACTTAGCAAAAGCTTCCATAGCTACAGCTTCTTTTCCTGGAGTTTTAGCTGCTAACTTAGCGACAGCATCAGCCATTAACATCTCAGAACTACCTGAAATATAGAAAAAAAAATTTACTTTCTAACATATCCTTAAAAAAAGCTCCCTGACATTATCTATTTATGATTAATATAATCCAACTTGACATGTTTATGGGAAGAGAAAGGTGTTTAATTGTTCAGTGCAATACAAGTGAGGAAAATTTAATCACGAAAGTGACAATTCAATCTACTCGTCATCGAATCCCAAATGTATATTTTTTCGTCCCATCAGAATTAGGCAACAAGAAGTGGAATCTGGGCTTGAAAAATTCCCAGATTCGTCTTGCAACATGGACAACAGTATCCTTAAAGTTTGACTGACACTGATTTTAATTGACTCAATTCAAGATTTCAAAAGTTGTGATGAAAGTCATTATCTTACCTCCTCCAAAAACTGTTCTAGTTTCTTTGACTGTTTGAGATAGAACACAGAGAGCATCATGTAGAGACCTTTCAGATTCATCCAATATCTGTTGTGTTGCTCCACGTAAAACAACTGTACAAGCTTCTCCTAGGGCTACACCTGTACAAAAAGAGAGAGAAATAGGGTGAACGTCCACTCACTCGACACAAACTAAGTCATTTCGAGACTAACATGGTTCAATTTTCTTTCAATAATTTGTTTGTGTGGGGTTCTTTAGCAGTGCTAAGAGGATGGACAAGCGATCCTACTCCTTGTCATGTACAACCGGGGAATTGAAGCCATGTCAATTGACTTAATGACAAAACTCATCATCCAGCGCGCACATCCACTACCCCCACCCCCATCCCGAACTATTATCTAATGAGTAGGATCTAGGACAATGGCAGTGGACATCCTAGAAGGTAGCTGTCTACCTCAATATTATTTCTGTTCTGGTCTATTTCCTATTCAATTGTCCTGCCTGGGTTGTATTGTGCAGTAATCAAACAATGTCGGAATATGAATTATATCTCAGCAAAGTAAAACAGAGTAGGGCCTATAACATTTGTTACCTGAAAATTTGATTAACTGATCTTCACCAATCATAACTTGTTCTATAAGATCACAGGTACCAAGTTTAACCATATCAGGACAATCAAACGTAGATGTTATTTCACCACCTGTGACTAGTGCTAGACGTTCTATACCATCAAAATCAGCATGTTCTATCGCCATTACACCAGCATCAGCAAATAGTTGTTCTGGGTAGTTATATATAAGTTGTCTACAAATAAACGAATTAATATTAAACAATGAAAATTAAATCCTACATTTCAGCACCGAGCAGGTTATGAAGAGAGGCATACGCCATCCAGTTTGCCGAGTGAAATTTTGCCCAGACAGCAGCAGTGTCAACAAATAGGGGTTCTTTTACGTGGATGTTAATGTGTTCACAGGTCACCGGACCTTTATTCTCATCTTGCACCACACAGGAAAATCTTAAGGAACATTTTCAACAACCACTGGGACCGAACCTTGGAGCAAGCCAAGCTCCTTACATATTGAGCCACTGTCCATTCTGTATTGCCTAAATGCCTGGCTGTTATTATATTATCATTTCTGTTACCAACAACACCAATTATTATCAACTTTTTTCTAATTATTTATTCTATTATTTTCAATAATACCACAGATTTCTGCTTTGTACTATACCTTTTCAGGATTTCAGAACAAAATTTGTAATAAATAGTTCACATATAACACATTTATGTCTTGTCAAGAGAGCAGTGGGAGGAAACCAGAGAAAACCCATGAGACCGGACAGGCACCCCAACTCCTTGCCACATACAACCAGGGTATGGAAACCACACCAGTGGACTCATCATTGTGAGAGGTAATATTATCCTACCTGTTAATAAACACATTACAGTTATGCTTGATGATTCTATTTACTTTATCTTTCATTTTCTCTTTCTCGGCTGTCTCTAAATCTGCTACTTTAGCTACAGCATCTACCCGAACTCGACTACCAAATACCTACACAAATAAACAATAATTCATATTATGATACAAAATGTGGGATCGTTTTGAGCGGCCATAAATAAAATCATTTTTACCTGCCATGAAACCTTATAAATTAAAATATGAACAAGAAAATAACTCTGCAATTGAAAATTAGACATTTTCGGAAATCTGAACACGAATAAAATTTGCTTCCCCTTTACCACCAAGTAAGAACTGTGGTGTATGGAGTGTTCTTAATAAGAAAAGTTGACACAAATGACAACAATATATGTCCACATAAAGTAGAGTATAAAATTAATTATACCTTAATTTTATCAGCATCCATTGGTGTATTAGCTATCAAAATCTTGGCATTTTCTACTCTCTTAGGCTGATTAACACCAACTTTTTTATCTAACAAGAAACCTAAAAGAAAACATAGTAATGGTATTACATGCGGTTTAGAACTTCTACAAAATTATATAATCATATATAGATATTGATAATAAGGTCCTGTACTATCCTTTTGAAACCATTTGAAGATATCAACTTGCATTTTGTCATAATAATCTGTCGGATTTAGATTATTTCCTGGAAAAAAGTCCTATCAAAGCAAACTTGGTCTCAAATGAAAGGTGTGGTCCGGAAAAAAATGACCCATCCTGATCGATTGGGGAAATTTTTTAGGGTGGGGTCAAAGTTCAAGGTTGACCAATCAGAAAATAGCAGTCAATATTTCAAAAACTATCAATGTTAGATCCTATAAATTTATTTTAAACACCATGTACACAATTTCTACTATGCTAGATGAGTGGACAGCGGTGCCTGATACTCGGAACCTTGATTCTTAAGTTGCAGGTCTCCTTCCCAATACTAATAAATCCCAATACCCGTCATGAATAAAATGTGGTTTAACATCCTACTGTTCTGCTCTGACTGGGATAATGAAGACATACTTGAATGGGGTGTGGTTGAAACAAAACGAAAATGAAATTGTTTGAACTTCTGTGCACATACCTTCATCTAAATAAGAATCTTGTAAAGCTCCACCAAGTTTTTTGATAATCTGGATAGCATCTAAATTACCACTACCCTAATTCATAAATATAGAACATTATTAACACAGGTCAATATTTACAGTCATAGTATAGTATCAAGATAGCCAAAAGTTATTTGCTATTGGAAACAAAATTTTATATGGTTTCATAAGACACCTTGAATGTTTAGCCCCTATGAATAATAATTGTATGCTAAAAGCTAAGTACAGTTTGTTTCCATTGTAAAACAAATGATATTCCACAAAGAAAATTTTAGTCAGCAAAAGGCATAACTAATAATAATAGGTTGATGTATGTCTAAAGTTTCATAAAGATGTCTTGACCAGGCTATGAGATAAGACCCAGAAAGAAATTCTGGCAGTAAGGCAAACAGAGTTTATTTCAATATCCTTCCCCAAGTCCATTTGACACAGGATAATAAATGTTAAACCTGGCGCCAGGCAAGGTAAGCTTACACTTCCAGACACCACTGTTTGTCGTGTATCTTGCACACAGTGAACAGTCCATTTGCTGATTACACTATTTTGCCATTAACGTTTTTTAGGACTTCGAATTTTGTCTAATGGTTTGGATTGTACTTGGTTTTATATTATTGTAGAGAGATGAATTGAAATGGGGTTTAACGTCCTAGTATTCTGCTCCAACTGGGCTAATGAACACGGTTGTAGAAAGATACTTTAAAAACAAATCCAAAAAATCTACTTGCTTTTAATCTTAGTACAGCATCAACAGCTAATTTAGCAAAATGTTCTTTGAAATGAGTTAGAATCTTGGAGCTAAGAGTTGTTCTGGCTATATTCATTAAATCTTCACGAAATTTGTCTGGATTCTTTCTGAAACATAACCATGACAAATCAAGACCACAAATCAACTGCTATGAAGACAAACAAAACCCCTACAGGTATTATTTTGAATAGTTAAAATAAAAACCAACAATGTTATGGTAATAGAATTATCAGAATATGTATATTACCCATTGTCTTTAGCAGCATCAACTAAAGCTTTTCTTGCTGCATCTGTAGCCAGTCTCCAACCTGATATAATAGTCTGTGGATGTATCTTTTTACTTACTAAATCTTCAGCTTCCTACAAATAAACAACTTATTATCATCCTAATGTAGTTGGACCTAAAAACAACATTTCTTAATAAGTAATGACAATTGTAATTGGAAATGGGGATTAACGTCCTACTGTTCTGCTCTGACTGGGCTAATACAGTGCACCATGGGCCTTAGTCTTATATTGACATAAAACTGCCAATGGATCCCTCCACGTACACCCAATGTGTGCCCTGGACATTGGTTTTTTGTCCCATCCAAACAACTAGACAGCTGCCCTTGTCAAACCCACCGTCTTGCACGACTGCCATGGAGAAATCACGCCGGAAAATCCTCAATCCTGCGACCTTCAGGCTAGCAAGATAGGGCCTTACTCACTTAGCCACTGTGGCTTAATAGCGACGATTATAACTCTTGAAATCTGTCCTGTGAAGATCTATAAACTTTATATTGTGATTTGGTATAAAAGTTAACAAACCTTCAATAATTCACAAGCTAAAACAACAACTGATGTAGTACCATCACCTACTTCATCATCTTGTACTTTTGATATATCTGAAAACATACATGAATATAAAGACCATGTATTTATAAAAACATGTATTCTTATTCTCAGGTACAGCCACATCCTTCTCAATCAATACACATTCTTTCTGGGTCAATGGGAAGTAACTCTTGCTGAAACAGTAAGTGTGCTGTATGCTCAGTTATTGAGAATTCAAAATGATACTGGACAATCGTAAACTGACTCAATGTTATAATACTGGAACAAACAATAATATAATGATTTATATATATATATATATATATATATACACACATCCTTACCCACTAATACCTTTCCTGCTGGGTTATCTACACCAATAGATTTTAATATAGTAGCACCATCATTTGTTACTTGAATTGTAGTATTTGGGTCGTTTGATTGTAAAATTTTATCCTGAAATATAAACACATCAATAAACTAACAATACATAAATTGTAGAGCTGGTTTTCTAAAATGCTGTCAACAAAAACATCAAGACCAACATCCATGACAAATAGCTAATAGGAAACAGATGCTGCCAGGACAGAATTCTCCTTGCTAGCATTTCACCAGACCATAGTTATAAAAAAAATTTTAGTCACAAAATTACTGAGATAGTACATTTCTTTCTTTTAAAAGGGTATAACAAAATATACTTTACCATTCCTTTTGGGCCTAAGGTACTCTTGACAAGATCTCCAATAGCAATGGCCCCAACAAATGAGGACTGAAATAAAACAAAATCAATAAATAAAGACATTATTAATCTACACATTCAAATTATTCAATCCAAAAGTCAGTATCGGTTGTACTAAGACAAAAGTTTAGAAGAAAAAAAAGTGTTATTGGCACTTTCAGTCTCTATAGAATAACACAAAGATAAAAGAAAATTACTGAGTAATATTTATTAACATAAATATAAATTCAATAATTGAAAATATTGAACAGTTCCTCATTTATTTGGCTATTTTCTTGTGGTACCCATTTATAACAATACTAATTATCCCGAGTTTGTTTTGTTGTTGAATGGAAGCAAAATGATGCTATTTCATGAAGAAGACAATGACTTCTATAGTGACCTTATTTTAGCCAGTTGTTTCAAAATAGATTATGAGAAGCCCTAATTTCAACCGATCACACTTTCCAACACTAGTTGCCCCACTTACCATACGAGCTATTTCAGATTTTTCTTCCTCAGCCCCTCGGGTCAAAATCTGGACAGGATTCATGGACAACTGAAAATAAAAATAAAAAATATTACTGTACATATACATTGATAGCTTTAGTTCATCAACCATTTATTACCTAATAACCTAAATAGCATCACACTTCACAATTTATAACCTAAAATATACCAAAGCAGCATCTTAAATCAAAGTACTGGTCTATACCTCTTCATTTGTAAATAAAATATCAACACATTCAATAATTACATGAAAGTATACTACTTCATTGAATTACATATAATCCGTGATGCCACCAATATGCTGTCCCACACTATTTATATCATGGAACCTACAGGGATGAGATGAACCCAGGATTTGATAATCAATTTTTTTCAGTCCTTCCAAGATATATAATAAATCTTGAAAATTGAACCCTATGAATCTGCACATTTTCGTTATCATATAAATTGTCTTGTCAGAATTCTGGACAGCTGGATATTACATCCTTTTTTTTGGGCAAGAGTTGTCCCCTTATTGGCCACTTCAAATTGTTTAGCCTGGAAGTCGGGTGTTCGATCCCTGCATTGGCCGAGAAAGTTCATCCCGATTTTCCGGCGTGATTTTCCCTTGTCAGTGATCTGTGATGCAGAAGGAGGGCCTTCCAAGGACAGCTGCCTAATTGTTACATCACGGCAAACATCGCTATACAAATCTTCCTAAAGCCCCTAGTTATTGTCCATTATTTCAACAAAACATTTGATACAAACATACTACGATTTAAATTAAAAATGTTATTAAATCTATGTTATTATGATATGCATTGAAATATTGGTGAAGATTAAGATTAGGGTAAACTGTGCTACTGTCTACACCTACACTGATCTGTCATATTTGGCTCTTCTCGTTGGTAGCACGTCATTTCGGTCCCGCGTCATTTCGGACTCAACACAAACGTCGTTTCGGACTCAGTCTGGCGACTTTTCGGACTTACTTGGCGTCGTTTCGGACTCAGTCAAGCGACTTTTCGGACTCTGATTAATAATTAAAATACTGTAGAAAATTTGAGTAATACTAATAGTACAGCTGTTTGTTTTTTCGTTTTATGTGAGACTGATAGTTTATTTAATTGATCAGCGATTGTTGATGTCGCGATTAACACTGCTAGTTCTCTTTTGTTTCATCGGCGAGTATTGAACTTGGCAATAAAATATTGTTGAAAATTTGTGTATATTTAGTAATACTTCATTGTTTTTCTTTTGTCAAAAATTAAACGAGCTTGATTGATCGATCACTGCTAATGTTTTTTTTTTGTGAAACGGAATAATTGCAATCAACACACGTCCGCCATTATCGATGATTGACAACTCACGTTTTTCATCATCCACCAAAGAACCGCAAGATTTCTTTGCACATACTACAATAACATCGGGATTATCGGTTAATAAGCTTTAATTATCCCGCTTTGATTGTTGCTATTTCTAATATTTACCTCAGAAATACTTTGCTTTGTAGGTACGCACTAATTTATCGATTGGTATTGCCAAGCGGGCGGAATGCATGTCAGCGTGCAGCTCACCGGGTTATCGTTAACAATTTCTAGGGACTTGTAAAAACAGTGCATATCGTGTAAATTTTTGTTTTTGTGTAGGTCATTTTCAAATAAATTTATCGGCATATTATTGGATTTAAACAAATACATTACTTTTACGGGAAACGACGATTATCAAAGAACCGTAAAAGATAGGCTGGCACTGCCAGGCAGGATACGCCCACATTTTCGAGAGATGGACAGAGAACAAGCAATACCGAAAGTGATTTTTCCTACATCTTTAAGTCCTGTATTTCATACTGCATTGGGAGCAGCCAATATTGAAAAGAACCAAGATCTTTGGGTTATAACGATGAATTTCAAGTTTCATCAAAATCAAATTAAAATTGTGACCTTTACAGGGTCCACAACCTTGATATACCATTTTTTAACAGTATTCGCGTGCAAACGGCGGCCATTTTGTATGGCAATTTTGGTCTGATTTTCCCAAAATTCAAACTCAACCTTCCTTACGGTGTAACGGTAATATAATCAAACATTTTTTTTAAATCGGATAATAATTGTGACCTCCAAGCTAAAAAAAAGGCGATTTTGCGTATAATCAGGGGACATAATTCTGGAAGTTACGATCCGATATGCGCAAATATCGAAAGGAAGCAAGATCTTTGGGTTATAACCATGAATTTCAAATTTCATCAAAATCGAATCAAAATTGTGACCTCCACAGGGTCCACAACCTTGATATACCATTTTTTAACAGTATTCGCGTACAAACGGCGGCCATTTTGTATGGCAATTTTCGTCCGATTTTCCCGAAATTCGAACTCAACCTTCCTTAGGGTGTGAAGGTCATATAATCAAACGGTTTTTTAAATCGAATAATAATTGTGACCTCCAAGCTAAAAAAAGATAGGTTGCCAGGCAACGAAACATACGCCCACAGCAGCTAAATCGTTCGGGCAGTCAACAAGGGTTGTCGCATATTTTTACTTTTTTTGCTAATGAAACATTTGTAATACACTAAAAACTGATTAAGAGTAAGGGCTCATTATGTAATTATCAGAAAATCATTAGAATTTGATTGCTTTTTATAAAGTGTTACCCCACACTAACAATTAGTATATACATGAAACATTTAATATCATGGATTTAGCTGTTCAGTTATTAAAATTCATTGAAAATCAAAATACTTGTTCGTTTCAACACCTTAAACTCTGTGTATCAATCTAAAGTCAATCGGATGATAAGTTTAGCCTCTATAGCGTAACAAAATTTTTTGAAGTTATCAAGGGAGATAACTGTGGCAATAATTATTTTAAATCTCTGAAAATCAATAGGCTTCTTCGTCTCATGACCCTAAACACTGTGTGTTAATTTAAAGTCGATCGGATATTAACTTTGGCCTCTAGAGCTTCCACAGGATTTTTTCGAAGTGATCAAGGGCCATAACTCTTGTAGCAATTATTGAAAATCACTGAAAATCGATAGACGACTTTGGCCTCTAGAGCGTCCGCAGGATTTTTTGAAGTGATCAAGGGACATAACTCTGGCACTAATTATCGGGAATTGCTGAAAATCAATAGGATTCTTTGTCTCATGACCTTAAACACTGTGTATAAATTTAAAGTAAATCGGATATTAACTTTGGCCTCTAGAGCGTCCACAAGATTTTTGAAGTGATCAAGGGCCATAACTCTGGTAGTTATTATCGAAAATCGCTGAAAAACAAGGGCTATAACTCTGGCACTAATTATCGGAAATCGCTGAAAATCAATAGACTTCTTCGTCTCATGACCTTAAACACTCTGTATAAATTTAAAGTCAATTGGATATTAACTTTGGCCTCTAGAGCGTCCACAAGATATTTTCAAGTGTTCAAGGGCCATAACTCTGGCACTAATTATCGGAAATCGCTGAAAATCAATAGGCTTCTTCGTCTCATAACCTTAAACACTGTGTATAAATTTAAAGTCAATCGGATATTAACTTTGGTCTCTAGAGCGTCCACAAGATATTTTGAAGTGATCAAGGGCCATAACTCTGGCACTAATTATCGGAAATCGCTGAAAATCAATAGGCTTCTTCGTCTCATGACCTTAAACACTGTGTATAAATTTAAAGTCAATCGGATATTAACTTTGGCCTCTAGAGCGTCCACAAGATATTTTGAAGTGATCAAGGGCCATAACTCTGGTAGTTATTATCGAAAATCGCTGAAAAACAAAAGACTTCTTTGTCTCATGACCTTAAACACTGTGTATAAATTTAAAGTCAATTGGATATTAACTTTGGCCTCTAGAGCGTCCACAAGATATTTTCAAGTGTTCAAGGGCCATAACTCTGGCACTAATTATCGGAAATCGCTGAAAATCAATAGGCTTCTTCGTCTCATTAACCTTAAACACTGTGTATAAATTTAAAGTCAATCGGATATTAACTTTGGCCTCTAGAGCGTCCACAAGATATTTTGAAGTGATCAAGGGCCATAACTCTGGTAGTTATTATCGAAAATCGCTGAAAAACAATAGGCTTCTTCGTCTCATGACCTTAAACACTGTGTATAAATTTAAAGTCAATCGGATATTAACTTTGGCCTCTAGAGCGTCCACAAGATATTTTGAAGTGATCAAGGGCCATAACTCTGGTAGTTATTATCGGAAATCGCTGAAAATCAATAGGCTTCTTCGTCTCATGACCTTAAACACTGTGTATAAATTTAAAGTAAATCGAATATTAACTTTGGCCTCTAGAGCGTCCGCAGGATTTTTTGAAGTGATCAAGGGACATAACTCTGGCACTAATTATCGGGAATTGCTGAAAATCAATAGGATTCTTTGTCTCATGACCTTAAACACTGTGTATAAATTTAAAGTCAATCGGATATTAACTTTAGCCTGTAGAGCGTCCACAAGCAATTGTGGACGCCGGACCGACGGACGGACGGACGGACGGACGGACGGGGGCGACGACAATATACGACCACATTTCAATGTGGGCGTATAAAAAGGCGATTTTGCGTATAATCAGGGGCCATAATTCAGGAAGTTACGATCCGATATGCGCAAATATCGAAAGGAAGCAAGATCTTTGGGTTATAACCATGAATTTCAAGTTTCATCAAAATCGAATCAAAATTGTGACCTCCACAGGGTCCACAACCTTGATATACCATTTTTTAACAGTATTTGCGTACAAACGGTGGCCATTTTGTATGGCAATTTTCGTCCGATTTTCCCGAAATTCGAACTCAACCTTCCTTAGGGTGTAACGGTGATATAATCAAACGGTTTTTTAAATCGAATAATAATTGTGACCTCCAGAGGGACCACAAGCTAAAAAGGGTGATTTTTCGGACAATCAGGGGCCATAATTCAGGAAATTACATTCCGATAGCCGCAAATATCGACAGGAACCAAGATCTTTGGGTTACAAACATGCATGTCAAGTTTCATCAAAATCGGTTCAAAATTGTGACCTCTATAGGGTCCACAAGCTAAAAACGTGATTTTTCGTACAATCAGGGGCCATAATCCATGAAGTTTTGATCCGATACATGCCAATATCGAAAGCAGCCGAGATCTTTTGGGGATAAACCTATATTTCAAGTTTCGTCAAAATCGGATAAGAATTGTGACCTGTAGAGAGTCCACAAACAAATTGTGGACGGACGTCCGGACGGACAGGGGCGACGACATAATACGTCCACATGAAAATGTGGGCGTATAAAAATAAAAAGTGCAACTAATGTTTTATCGTTTGGTGGAGCCTTTTACTAACCACGTGTTTATGTTAATAAATATTTTCTTTTGTGTTTTAAATTGGCCTATTCCTAATAAATTCATCAGTACAGCAATACATGTATAAAGAAGTAAAACGTTCTTTTCGTAAACACTCAACATTGGAAATTTTGTCGTGTAGGTTCGTGATGCACGACTCCACGCCAAAGGCCAACTTGATGGCGAGCGGTAAATTATATAATTTTTTGTGGGGCTATTAAGAATAGCCACGGCGTATTTTATATTGATCTGACAGATTTGTTCAACCTTTCCTTCCAACTTATTCCCGAGTCCGAAATGTCATATACCCGAGTCCGAAATGTCATGTGCCCGAGTCCGAAACGTCGAGGCCATATTTTTTGGAGTCCGAAATGTCGTAAGTCCGAAATGACGCGGGACCGAAATGACATGTAATCTTCTCGTTTACGTTATGATCATGATCCTCATAAAAGATTATTCTAATGGTAATTTCATCAGGACATAAATCCACCTGCAGATCAATCTAGTTTATTCAAATTAAAACCAAATAAAACTGTGTTCTCTATATGTGCTTTCGGTAACAATGTTATTGTCGTACAAAAAATGACCGGTCTGACTCGAGACTTCAGAGTGAGACTGGTTGAAACACGTGTTTTGCAACAAATGTCGAATGTTCATAAATTACTACAATTTTATGCCATCAACTCAAGCCCATGTAACAGCAAAACACTTTGTAACACCAATCGTAACTGAAGACGATGTCATGCAACTACACTTACCATCTTGAATTAGGTTTAATTCTACCGACCCGTTAAATGTTTACTTGCGACTTCAGAATGTTCGTGAAGGTAGCGTTCAAATTTTATCGACTTCCTCCGCGTATATGAAAGAAACGAAACGAAACAGTTCGTGGAAATGGAGTTGCCTCCCTTCCATTATAAACGTCGTAGAGCGCGCGTGCACAATGTTGAGCTATGCTTTTGCATCAAATATTTGCCTCAAAGGTTTGGTAAAAACGCTACTATCACACACTCTGGAGTGAAATCAAAAAGGGTTAATGTCTTATATATTCCTATACCAACCGGGATTTATTGAAATGTGCTATGCGGGAAATCTTTTCCTGACAGAGGCGGGACTTCGTCCCATTCGAACACCTAGACACCGTTCCTTGACGACCCTCCACCACTGACACTGGCCAACACCGGGGTTATCTCAACCCTGTAAATAAGACGTTAAACTCCAATTCATTTTTTCATCCAAATAATAACTTTACCGGAGTTATACTGACATCGCCCGAAAAAATATAATCGTTTTAACCTGGAAAGTTTTCATTTCTTTTTCTGTTAGGCCCAAAAAATAAATACTTATAGGGGCTATGTTGACGGTTAGGCGTACCGTACGACCAACCTCATTTTTTAAAGCCAAAATCACCGACCCTAAACTTTTTTCTCGGATTTCCCTTGACGTGATTTTCCCTAGACAAATTCCAACACTGTAATAATTTCTATTTTATTTTCAAGGACCCAATAAAGCTAGAAATGCTAGGAAACAGATAATCCACACCTTCCCTATTTCTTGTGATCAATTTAGGTATTTTTTTTCTTAGCTTTATTTATATTTCACCTGAACATTCATGGGTTAGCTAATTTACTTCTGCATGTTTTATGTTATATCATTTAAAAAAACTCTGATGTAAGTTGCGTCCTAGACATTGTTATTTTCGTTCCATAACACTTCTGGTTCTACAACATTATCAGTGCCGATGTTTGGCACATTTTGACCAATTTACCCAAACTGGGCCCCTCACTAGCCCAACAACTTTCAAAAAAAAGTTCCAGGCAATCTGGCAGCAAGGTTGCCAGGTGTGGCTATTTTTCCATACCCTGCTGCTGCAATGTATTCATATTCTGTATCTTCGGGCCTCCCAAATTGGACCGCACATTTTCTACTACCGGCACTGGACATTATACTGTGGGATGGGTCAGTTTGTTAAACTATTTCAAATGTTATTTCTTGGAAATATTAAATCAACTGGTTTGCATTTACTTATGAAATTTCAACCCCTTGATAAAAAAAACGTCCAGTTTCGTCATGCTTAACCTGCTGTTGACTGGGGGTTTAATGTCCACTTCCACCTGTCGTGATATTACAGACAACTGCTGATAATCTGTTTAATTTTGAATTCGTGTCGTCATCCGAAAAATTAATCACTGACTCTAATAACTAAGGGCGTAAAATTTGAATAAAAGCAGATTATCTCACCAGGCGCGGATCCAGGGGTGGGGGTGGGGGCGTGCCCCATTGACATAGTTGATTTTCATCTTCGTTTGCTTTTGTTACTGTTGTAGTTCACATATCTGCTCTTTAATAGATGATATAAATATGGTTTTCGCATTGTCTCCGCCCAAGCAATCCAATGTATGCCCCCCCCCCCCGGACAAAATCCAACTAAAATACAATCCAACTAAACTGTCAATCCTATTTTTGATCCAGATCAAAGAAGAAATACCATTTTAAAATATTCAGTGCAAGTAGCTACATACTGTATTTATAATTATTGCTTTAAGTCTGCATTTCAGAAGTCATCACCATTAATTATGATAGCACACCGGAAGAATTCATTATAAACATTATATAGCTTCTATAATTATCTTTTATGTACATTTAAAGATACATTATGGGAGAGCTGGCAGTTCTCGCTATAATAGTTAAAATCTAGATAATGTTAAGGGAATATAATAAAAATTTCCGAGTATTTAGCGATTGAATTTTCGGCCTAGCCACAATCATCATTAATAAAGTTTGTACAATTAAAAAAACATAGTCTCGATTATCCATTTCACGATTTAATCGGATCCTAATCCAGTAGGCCTATATATCGCCAGCTAGAGATGGCATCGAGAGTTGATTTTTGTCAGTATATATAAGTTAATTACTGTCTTATTAATAATTTGGTAGCTTTTAGTTTGTACTATTACCAAGTTGACGTCATGTGTTGTTTCGGTTATGTTGTTATAATTTGTCACCATAACTGTATTGCGGTTTTAGTTTGATTACGCTGAGAGAATATTCTTCGAAACGTCTCCTTAAATATATTACTAGTAGCTGTTTTCTATAAGTACGTGTTTTTGTTTTTAGTCTATCAAGTTACTAAATGCATCTTGAAGATTATATGTAATCACGTGTATTATATATATAGACTCTATAGGTACATTATATATATAAACAATATTACAGGTTTAAGAATCTCTGACAATATAAACAGATCTCATTCCAGAAGATATATCTCTACATCAAATTTGGTATCTGTGACTAAGATACCAGATGTTAAACTTATGCAGTAACCAAATGAAATTCGGTTTTAAATTCATTCATGATTGAATTTCAGTTATTTATTTTTTTACAAAAGGAAAAAAACCCGACAACGTCTGGTTTTAAACGAGTGATGAGTTTTATATGCTGCTATATGTATATTTAAATCTGTGAAACCAAAGCTGTAGGATATAAACATATACATACACTGGCATCTAATCCTACTCTTATTTAACAAAACGCGGGAACAGCAACGAGCAGGTATGTCTTTGGTGGAACTGGATGAACTGATTGAGGAAATTCTAGGAACTGCTTTGGTGAGTTTATTTTTAATTTGTTAATTTAAAAGGATATAAATAAACATTGTTAATAAAAAGATGCCGTATGTTAACTGGTTTAGATTACAAACCTAACTAAAAAATGATTTTGAACACCTGGGGAGGTTGCACTAAACAGACGTTAATTTAAAATTGTTCACCGAAAAAAAATAACATTTAAGCCCCCGTTCCCTAGGACATTAATTTTGCATCGATTAGTTCGTTCTTATGAACGGAGTTTGTCGAGACGCATGCAGCCGTGTCAATTTCCGGTAAATAGAATCTGCGGATCCAGATTAACGTTTCAATACACAAGTCATTTTATAAATTAAAGGGTCAATCTCGATTACATTTTGGAGAATAAAACTGCTTAATTTTGCGTTAAAAGCGTTTTTTAAAAATCCGTTAGTTTTCATTTGGAAATTGAGACTCGTGTCCTAATTGTCTGGATAAAACCAGAATTTTATTTTAAAAATTTGGAAATTGAGACTCCTAAGCTGTAGTATACGGCGTCTGGATAAAACCAGACTTTTACTTTATAAAAATAACGTATAGGTGAAATTTACCTTTCGTTATCAAGTACTGCATGTGAGTCATGCTCTGTACAGACCTATAAAGAAACGGCAATAGATTATTAGGCCACCCAACGAAAAAGGGTTACGTGTCCGGATAAGCGGTTTTGACGTTCACGTCCAAACGACTCAACATTTTGAGCTGAAATTTTTTAGAAAAGGTAAATACTCTATTATACTCTATCGTGAAGCTTAAAATTAAAATGCCATTCATACACAGGCTTTTGTTTCTGAGACACTGTTAAAATTGGGATGGTCCCTTTAACATTATCTCGCTGTAAAGAACACGACGTCAAACTATATACTACAAGATTATTTGGAAGTGCATTTATACAATTTTCATCTGATAATGCCTTCCGCCATCTAGTAATTTAGATATTCTATAGTTATAACAATAATAGAACCAAACAATTGAACACAATTATAATGTTAAAGCCATTTTTTTTAAATTTTACAATGCGTACGTCGTAGGGATATATTACACCACCTCTTATAAGACAGATCGATTCTAAACGGAAATGTTCTAATAACTACTCCATTCGTTTATTGGAATAGTACTAACCCAAAACTTCAATTTTCTCAGAATCCAGAGAATGTAGCCTATTCATAATATTGCAGCCCAAATCAGTTTGAATTTTTACATTCTTGAAACGACTGATTGTGTTGAAGTGACCGTAATTCTTAGTAGCAATTTTAGAGTAGTAGTCGAAAGATTCAGATTAGGTGTGTTTAAAATATGATGGCTTAAAACATAAAATATTCCAGAAATGTTCGTATATGGTTAAAAAAAAGTAAAGATTCTAACTTTCAGTATTATTTTGCAGTTTCAAATCTTGATGGGTTATGCCTAATTTCAATGTAATTAATATAATAATAAGGCAAATAACTTGTGCCTGAATTTCTTTTTTTTTTTTCAAATGTCATTTAAATTCAATATTTCCGACCTTTATTACACTTCGCTGCCATTCACCATGCCGAATTTTTACCAGTTGCACAATATAATTATATGTCTTATTCTGCTTAGTTTTTGATGTTTGTTTTGTTTTTCTGGGGGATTGGGGGGGGGGGGGTCTTTATTTGGTAATTATTGTTTGTCTGTATACCCCACTATCTCCTTAACCTCTACGTTTTACTAGATCAATGTCCAAAATTAAGATAAAACCCATTTTCTTAAATAAAAAAACAAGAACAGTATTGTAATATTTAATAAAAATAGAAACCGTGGATGAAAATGTGACGTCAATCTTGTCGTATAGGTCTTTTTCTAAGAGTAATAACCCTTAATGTACTTTAATATTTAGTAAGAATACGACCGTGTGTTTCTTTTAAGAATAATTTTGAAATTCGTCCTTAAGAGTAAGATAGAATAACTTAGTTCCCTATTAGTCCTTTAAAAAAACAACAAGCCCAAATTCATATTAAAACAGACCATAAACAATTATTAACAAATATTTTGGTTGAAAATGTTTTCAGTAACTTGAATTATAGTCGCATGATGTAAAGTTTATATTGGTTTTTACTGCTTTACGTAAGTAAAGTTAAGTCTGTTATCTTTTCCGCACAACTCATCCCATTTTCATGAACTACTTAAAGGGGCATTGGGTAAAATTAGATAAATAGTTCTCGCTTTAATAGTTTAAAAAGATAATAAAAATAGAATGTGCTGAAATTGTCAGTCAAATTGCTCCACTCGATTGCTCAATTCGATTTGAGGATAACATCGATCGTCATAAACACGATTGATACGATAATAAACAAAGTCTCGGTTGTCCAATTTTACGTTAAATCATCTATCACAAATAAATATCTAATTGATAATTTATATAACATTTAAGGCCCAAAGAAAACCCTGTAGGCAGATATTGTATTATGTAAGCTATTATAGCTCTTTCTCTCTCTCTGCATTTAAATTCAGGGGTTGGATGACGGAACTGTTAGCGTGCGCGCGCTGTATCATACGGCCTGCACACGCGTGGTTTCGAATCCCCGGTGATACGTGGCAAGAAGTAGGGTCGCCTGTCCAACCCCGTGGGTTTTCTCCTGGTATTTCCGTTTCCTCCCACTGCTAAAGACACCTACGCGCAAGCGAATCATTGAAATAAAATTGAAAACCATATGTTAGTCCCGAAATGACATAGTTTGTGTCGAGTGGACGTTACCCCCCTCTCTCTCTCCCTCTCTATCTCTCTCTTTCTTTCTCTCCTTTAAATTCAAAGCAGATCATGTTGACCGAACACAGTTTGAACTGTAGTATAGACGTATATTTTATTTATAACAATAAAACAGACAGGAGTGCTGATACGTCAGCAGATATTTAAATGGATGGATCTGGTTTGTGCTAAAATCTTTTTATCTGGGGATGTCTTTAACATCTGCTGAATTTATTTACACTAAATACTATACGAGCATTCTGTCTCTCCCCCGAAACAATAAACTACCGCAATAAACATAGTTCCTTTCAAAAATAATACAAAGTACACTTCTATAGATCCATCGATTGATGGGTTTTAGACTGGGCCTTCCAATCCCGTTTTTATTCTTATTGTTTAGACATTTTCTTTGGTAACGGAGAGAGAGAGAGAGAGAGAGATAGATAGAGAGAGAGGGAGAGAGAGAGGGAGAGAGAGAGAGATGGGAGTAACACATGGTTCAATTTTATTTCAATAAATCGCTTTCCCGTAGGGGCCTTTAGCCGTGGGTGGAAACCAGGGGTCCTGAAGAAAACCAACGAGGTTGGACAAGCGACCCTACTACTTGTCACATACAACCGGGAAATCGAAACCACGCAAGTTGACTACTCAATGGCAGACCTTATGATACAGCGTGCACGTGCTACAAGCTTGTCACTTATCCCTTTAACGTTAAGAATTGATGGTATCTGTTTTCGAAGAACGTTTTTTTTTCATATATTTATATATCGTTATAGAAACCAATATCAATAGTCATACTCCTCGCGGTGTTGCGTTTGTTTATACCTAATCCCATTTATCACTGCTGGACTGACTGATGATTCCAGTCCCAAATTATGACTAGTAATTAAACAGTCAGGTTAACAACCAATCCATTACAGCGTAACAAATCAATCGGGATTAACCAGAGCTCTAAATATTAACTTAAAGGTGCACAATGGCAATCGCGACTAGATTACAACACAACACGCGAAATTCATTATAAACTGATTAATCCGAGAATAGTAGAAAATTCTAGAAAATTGCCGAAAAACTAATTCTGATAACGAAAGAGGTTATCAAGAATGATGGACACGTATTCATTGTCATAGAATCTGTTTGTCATCTTTTGGAACACACAAGCAGACGAACATTTTTTTTTAAAATCATTTAATACATTTAATCAAAGGGACGGGTTGTCATGTTACGTATGTTTCAACAAACTGGACAGAATCCAACTACGATTCCAACAATGGAACCCAGGAGAGGTTTGGTTTTAAGATAGAAATAGACACAATCCTTTAAAAACACAAGTTTCGACTCGAAGTGCAGCAATGGCTAGAGGTGAATTTCCAATTTTCTCTGATTTTTAGGGTTTCTCTCTCCGAATACTGCATAATATTATGTATACCGGACCTGTATATCTACAAGATAAATATTCTAAATAGCAACTCGATTTTGAATTGAAACATGTAGCAAAACCGTTTAATTGGCTAATTGAAATCGTGCGCCAGTGCCCTCGCATGACCAATTAATGGCATAATATTTCAGTGGAATGTATCTCTCCAAGGCGTGCAGGATTACATTCGAAACAAATTCCACACACAAATTAATGATCAACATAATATTTTCAACCAACATTTTATAATTTATTTATGATTTAAGATAAAGTTAAACTTTTTGCTCTACCGCACTGTTCAGGCGCGGATCCGGGATTTTTTGCAGGGGGGGGGGGGTCTAGGTTTGATAATTGCTTAACTAATTGCGCTCAACCAATTAACGGGGAGTTGGGGGGCCCTCCCCCGGAAAGATTTGGTAAATTAGATTCAATTGGGTGCATTCTGACGTATTTCCGGAAGGTAAATTCCAAAATTACAGGTCTAAAAATCGCCAATAAAATCGCATAAATAATTTTCAAGCCTGAGCGGGGGGGGGGGGGTCCGGACCCCTGGACCCCCACCCCCCTGGGTCCGCGCCTGCTGTTGTTAGAAGTATGTGTGGATAATATCGTCGGTGTTGGTGATATCCAAGAATAGCTACATACATACACGTCTTGGTAAAACACAACCACGGCAAAAACAATATAGTTTAATGTATGTATTTAAATAACTGTGTTAATAATGCATGCCGTGATAAATATCAGTACACAGGAAAAAGGTGGAAGAAAATCTCATGTTATAAAATTATCACGACTTGTTTATACCATTTGTTTAAAAGTAACATGCAAGATAATTATAATAATATGTGATGTTCTTTTTATCTTTCGTTTCGTTCATTTATTATAGCTAGTCACGAAACACAAGACGACCCTATAGTTAAATATTGAAACAAAGCTCTCATTGAGAAAACACGAAAGTTTACACCGAGAAAAATATTGAATAGAAGTATGCAAAGAAAAGATTGTTTAAGCGAAACCGAAGTTACATTCCAAAGGCCAAACCCGCACGAAAGATAATCATATAACCCCTTAAACCACGGCAAAACTTTCTGTGGGTTTTTTTCTCACTCTCAAATTGTGGTTTGTCAAGCGATTTATGGATTGGACTTTTGACTAAAATCTCTTGATATCTATTCCTGACTCAGTCAGGAGATGTATAGCAATCACAAAAGTAATATCCTTTGTCGTTCGAATGCGGGATAAGCCGACGACCAATTCGTGTACAATGAATCTAGGTTGGAATGTAAAGACATGATGGCGAAAATGTCATTGTCCACGCCACTGCTGCGGCTACCCCCGTATCCATGTTATGTTCGCCTTAGAAAGAACGGGGTAATATTTCATTTCTTTACTTTCATTCGTTGAAGCCGTGTGGTCAGAAAGATTTGGACCAACGCCGGCAACGGCTCGAATGTCCTGGATTTGAACCCATTTCGCACGTCTGCAAGTCTGAGAGATGACAACAGAAGTGTGCCTAATCCGTGTACAGATTGGTGGACCAACAACAAATCTGTTGTCTATTGGAAAACAATACAGAACACTGGACTGCCTTTTTGTTTTAACCTATATCTCAGAAAATATGAAGGGACGCAATCTACATACATAGCCTCTAACTAAAGACAAAAAAAAAGAAAAAAAAAATTGAGATGATTGCGAATTGACATAATACAACAAAACTCATCTACAACATATTAAAGATCTGCCAGACCATCATATTCCTGAATCTATTGGGGTATGAGCACACCTTTCCCAGGTCGTCAAGTGAAAACAAATAACCACACATAACAGTGGTTATGAGCGGATAATAACCCCACAATTGCCTGAAGATGTACCCAAACCAAGGATTGTACTTACAGCATAAACAGATCTAAGAGCTGTTACTTACTTTTGTTGTTTTTGTCAATCAGAACCTAATTCAATAGGACAAAAGACAAACCGTAACCTAAAACATTTTTAATCCGTACAGATAAAAAGAACACAGGCTGCTTTATAGATGGGCCCTATCTATGAAGACACACTGCGAAATATCCAACATTGCCATGAATCTAGCCATTCGATCCTATTCGTTGGGGATCTATGAAGCCATTTTATTACAGGTTTTCAATTGACATATACATCGACAACACACACACCACCCAGAAGTTAAAAATGCAGCCGAAGTAAGCCCAAACGGCCAGTTCGACCTTTAGTATGAGTAACCGATACCGGAACACGTTAATGCCAAATTCCACCTAATTATATTCCGGTCCATTTCGTTCCCCCACGATTCTCTCTGAAAGTATAATATTGCTGGAGCAGCACCCAACCCACGTCAACACCATAACATGCAATGATTAGATTATAACTTCTTACACTATCTAATAATATACATCATATTATAGGCCATAGGGTATTTAAAGAACGCAGCCCACAACGAACGCCTAATGTAATATGACACGACCGAGTTTAAATTCGTTATTATTGTGACTATGTTTTATTGACATGTAGAAAGCATCCCATGAGAGCAGGTTTACAGGTATTTATAAATACACATACACCAAGTTAAAATTAGATTTACGATTGTCTCGAGACACTTGGAGAAGCGTTCTTCCCGCGCCAATCACCGTTACAGCCGTATGAACTCGCGTGTGCACCAAAAAGTATATGATATACTGTAGACTGTATCCGCTACTGTAATATACATGTATGTACATATAGATATATAGACCAACTTGTGTGTTTAGACACTATACGTGTTAAACAATTTCCGTGGGTATCCTTTGTCCGTGTGCAGTGCCTGTAGTTTTAGATTGTGTGGGATATAGTAAAAGCTGATTCCATGGAAATTCCACGGATGGACAGTTTGAGTTTGGATATTAATCCAGAACCCACAACGGTGAGTCCTAATAATTAACACAAAATTAGTTATGTATGCACATGCAGGCTAACTGATTAGACGTGCTAAAACCAACGAGTAACCATATCTCCTTCACGGTGTCTTACCACATAACCCTTTCAAAGTTGTTGTAAGTAGAAACATGTCGATTCACATGAACGAGTCTTTTATTTTCCCAGACTAATGCCATCAAGAATAAACCAGAATGGATCTTAGCATCTGCTAAGAGGAGACTATTTTTTTAAAAATCCATTAGTGTCGAATATGGAGGGTGGGAGGCGTAACTGATGCCAGGGATGGCAGTGACACTTCTTGATGGTTTGCATTCCAGAGACAGTGGATTTCAAACTGTAACCGTTTTACAGTATTTAACTGGAGCCAGTGACAGTGATTGATATATCGAAAGCAATTAATCTTTATGTTTGATTGGCATAGCCTGATCTTAGAAGAAACCGGTGAACTACAATGTACACAAGACATAAGTAAACAGAAAAATGGCAACTTCTTGTCACGTAATCCTTCTAACAACAAACCTGTTTTCGTTATACACGTCTTTACATGTACCGACAAAAACACATTTTGTGGGCGGTTATTTTTTCATAAACAAAATAACAATAGAATTATGTGAATTACAAAAAACAGGCTTCTTCCTGGTTCACCATGAGCACGTGTTTCATGACGTCATATACTTGTATGGCATAATACTATTCATTCTATTTTACCAGGATATATATATGAAACGCCCCTTAAATGTAAAATAATAATTTAGGGGCTGGTGTATCTAAATTCCGTTTCCCTCTGTGTCTTTAGGGAGTAAATACCATCCCGGAACTACTTTTGTTCACCTCTGAAGACAAGATGAGGTCCTGTAAGACATAGGTTTAATCTTATTTATGAAGCAAAGCTGATAATGCTCGATACCGTTGATTTGGTAATCTGTGTTCTGAAAAGAAAAAATAATAGATTTATCAGTAGCCGTACACTTAGACAGGTGTAGCTAAATACAAGTATATAAGAGATTTAGATGCATTATGCGTAAATCATCCTATTACAGGTCTTTATTTTGACTTCAACTGTTACATAAATTATTATTTAGATATTTATCGCATGTCAAGCCTATAATCAATTCTCTAGATCATCAGAAGGTCGAGATTTAAATGGATTTAAACTTCCGGGAGATTTTAAAATTTAACGGACAATCGGAGCTACGTTTCGATTGTCAAATACCGTTGCTACGATAGTGAACGATCTACTTTGTATCTTGAGTCATAACTTCGCTTACCATATAGTAATTTAAATGCAGTTTTCAATATATTCATTTTGCATTATCAGTTATTGAGCTATTGTAGCGAGAACGTCCAGGGCCCTGTTTCACGAAATTTTAACTTAAGATAAAATCCAATTTTAGTAGATACTTCAATTTTGATTGGCTAAGCACTAAAATCAACCTAATATTATCCAATCAAATTACTAAAATTGGGATCTTGCCCCATGACTGTATCTAAATCTTACAGAAACCATCTTTAATATGATAATTCTTATCAAATATTATCAAATTTTGTATAGGAAAAGGTGAAATACACAATTTGTTCAGTTAAATACTATTAAATTTAAAAGGATATTGCCAGTAGTTATCGCTATAGGTTAAAAGCTGATTAAATATAGGAAATTTAATATGGGAATCTTTATCAGATCTTGTAGGAAAGGTTTACAATAATAAAATGATATTTTGTATAGAGTTTATATAAAGCTGTAAGTAAACATGGCTGTAATCCTATACCTGTGTATATCTACTCTATATATCCTAACTACCTTAACGCTTCAGTAATTCTACATTTTACCTCTGGCGCCATCATCAATATTCACCTTTCTGACAGTTTATGCAAAATTATCAGAGTAATCGTTTTCGTGACATGAAGCCGTGGTGGCTGAATGAGTAGAACGTTGGTTCGCTTTCCTGTAGGTCCCGTGTTCGTTCCCGGTGTTGGCCATGAAAGTTCATCAGGATTTTTAGGGCATGGTTCCTCTCCTTGTCAGTGGTGTAGGGACGAAGGGCCTGATAAAGGAACAGCGTATAGTCTGGCACGGATGTCCGGGCAAATACACTGCATGGCGCACGCTCGTCTTCATTAGCCTTGACAATGAAGCAGAGTAGGATGTTAAACCCCATTCCATTTTTATCTCATTTCGTTTTCATGACAAACGTTGTCGTTTAGATCCATCCGTGATTAGTTCAGGAAATCGTTATACATGCATTTAACCCTTTAACGCCCAAGAGCTAGAAACAAATTCATTCATCTGTTAAAAAAACATGCTTCTCTTAATGAGCATTTCCTATAGAGATTGCGCCACTCATGATTGAGTTTTGCTCGCTGGGAGAAATTAGTTACATGGACGCGAGAAGAGCAAATATTTGATATCAAATATTGCATTATAACTGCAGTTAATTCTCGTATCGGTAGTTTAAATAATGTTTGCTTTTACGCCGCTTTCTTTTGGATTTCTGAAGCAATGCATGTCTATGAATCTTTTCTATATTAAAGTACCATCACTCATTCGTATCTTACCCTGCCATTTGAAAAGCTTATTTATATTATAGTTGAATAGAACGCTATAGATACGTTATAATTATTGAATCTAACTTGATTTAGTTGTTTAAACCAGATGACCCCCCCAAAAACTCATCAGAACTTGTATCCTGAACCCCAAAAAGCAATAATCAACAAAGACAATGTATTTAAGGAAATGCAAAGATTCCATTCATCTTCGGGTCTTGTCGACGTTATCTCAGTAACACAGTAAAATAAATGTGTTTCTTCCATTATGGTCGTGCCAAAAATAACAGTCACTATGTATGTTTAAATAATGAATTGAAATTGTATCTGGTATAACTGATGTATTGATTGTTGAAAGGTTGTTGAATAACAATGAGATCATCCATCATATTTTCGTGATTCCTTTCATATCATAGAGACAGAGAAGTGTTGTTCAGATTCAAGATATACCTTGGAGACTAGGGTGGGTAAACCTATTAAACAGCCATTATGCTACGTTTATGCAAGAGCTAAATCTGCCTATTGCAGGTCTTTCTTTAGGCCTTAAATGTTACATGAACTATAAATTACACATTTATTAACATGACTCGACCATAATCAACTCTCGATACCATCCGATATCTCCGATATTAAGTAGATTAGAAGGGTTCATCCACATTTTGATTTAATTTAAAAATGGATAAACGAGGCTTAGCTTCGAATAACCAGTACTTTGGTTACAATCAATGCAAATATCCTGTCAAATCTTCAACGACTAATATCTTCGCTGGGAATAGACTAATTTGAATGCAACTTTCAATATTCATTTTGCAGTATCTATTTCTGAACATCAGCCAGAATGGCAAGCTCTTTATTTAAATCTTTAAAGTTGTTAATTTCTGTGGCGCGTTTGTTGAATGTCCGTGATGCTGTTTCTTAAATGTGTCTTACAAATTGTGATATCGTCGACGGACAGCACATTGTGTCGGATTCCTGATGTTATATAGATGCATGATTACATCATATCACATTAATGTGCGATACTTCGAAGATACACGCATACGAGCATTATAGAATTTGACACCAATTATCATCGATTTCATTTATGTAAATTGGTCTCAAAGAGGTAAGGCTAGACGATTGATGAATTAGAGTGTACATAGAGATGTGGATGTTTTGGGACGTCTATTCATCAAGGAGAGAATTATTCTCTGGTAAATAGGTCTATAGAAATCCGGAACCGATACCGTTAATGCTTCAATATGACCACAGACCCCATTAATTCATTTCTCCGATACTTCAATGGTGTTCGACTGTTGGTCAAGATATAACACAAATCATGCGTTGCGCGTTCAAAAGCTTCCATCTTGCTTTCCCTAGAGGAGTAGAGGTGGGGGGAGGGTTGTAGGATACGTTTTGGTTAAAATAATATTAGATGGTTATAACACAAAATCCAAAGGATCGAAAATGCGATTTTCAGGATAATTTAATCAGTTGTTGAGTGGCGGTTAAAAGCCAAAGAGATTATTTATGATTAGTTGGTGAGTAACCCAATGAAGCTCATTTGCATATGACTGACTGGGACTATTCTGTAAACATTATTCCAGCAACACTTTCGTATTTTCTGAAAAACCAATCAAGACGTATTCATATCACACCAGTGTCTCTTCTAGCGTTTGAATGTTTCCATTAACGTGTGCGCAAGTGGTTTAGTAACCCTTTTAATACAAGGACTAAATAAAATTACTAGTTGGCTATATAGATTAGTTCAAAGCAATATAGTTGTCGGACATTCATCTTTTTCCGCGAAGACGGCTAGCCCGTGTTGACCCAATCTATCAATAATGAGATCGTATACGTAATGTAGACTATCTTACTAGACTGGACACGATCTTTCACTAAACATCAGACAATTTTAAACCCATGTCGATCAATTTGTCAATACTACGCGACTTTACACTAATACTTTTAACCCCCAGGCGCATGATCCCTTGTAGATTTAGACGGGTTCCTTAATACACTACTAATGATACTTATACAGCAATATGGGCCAATAATCAAACGAGACGAACTTGATTCAAATGAACTTTATGTTACGACATCAATGACTTACGAAATGATCTCGTGTTTATAAATACGCCATCGCGTTATTCTTCATCTGGTGTGGTGTCCAAGTTATTTTCAATGGTACTTTTTACAAAATTCCACCATATGTATTCAGTAGATATCATAAATACCGACTGGGATAACACTTCCCAAAGGGATTATTGGTTTTGCGACAGGGTTGGGGAAGACGCGTCATTGCGTTATTCTTCATCTGGTATGGTGTCCCAAGATTTGGCCAATGGTAATATTTGTAGCCTACAATTGAAGCATAATTATAGAAGCTATAATAAGCCCAAGTACCGACTTGGGTAGCATACCCTAAAGGACGTGATTGTGGGATGATTGGCTAGCATGTTCCTGAAGCAACGTCTGCGAGTTTTACGACAACTTGACGTTGATAGATTACTTCACAATTCCCGAATTTATAGGGTCTGTGAGATATTGACCTCTATGGACACCTTGACTCAATTGAACGAAGTTTGAACTTTGCAAATCAATTACCGGTATCACAGGTAGACATTTTAGCTTTAAAGCGCGAGACTTGGTATTCGCGACGATCGAGGTATCTGATAGGCTCAATGGCTGGGCTTGTACCCAAACGCAATTAGTCCCGAAATATGTAGGGTATCACGTGATGGTGGTACGTAGGTCTAGCCTCGTGGGTCATTTAACGTAACAAGAAATAAGACTTTGACATTTTGTGGGGTTTCCTTCATGTCAAATCGTATTGTTGGAATGTGTTAGCAACCCTTTAAGGTCACTGTAGGATCAACAACCTATTCAAGGGAACAGGGGAGTTCACTTTGCTTAGACCAGGATTAAAATGTTTGTCAAACGTGCTATACATGAGCGTGTTATACATGTAGTTCTAAACGGTGTCACACTAATCTTCCGTGTTTCAGTATAGGTGCCGCGGTTTTACTTGGTACCCATGTACCCCCTGTTCCTTGTGAATGTAAATCGTATCAGTGACGTAACTACTTGGTTATCAGTCTTTATGGAACTTATATTATAACAATTGTGATAATCGATTTATCATGTTGTTTTACTGTTCTCTCGTTGCTCTTGTGTAACCCTCTGCTAGAGAGCTTTCCAGCAACCTAACTGTTTGATATAAGCATAAATATTTGATTTGGTGTTTTACTTTCTATGTTTCATATTATATTAGTTCTAATTGAACTGTATAGATTATGTATGTCTAGCCTACTAGAAAAAAAATATTATGGTTATGGCGGACTTTTTGTAACTTTAAAGGTGTCGAGCCAAACTCGGTGCCATGTCAAACCATGACACCGAGCTGTTTGTGTTAACAATCTAAATATCAGAGAGTTGAAAAATGATTAAAATAAGTTCAGGTAAATCTGTTCAGATGACGGTTGTGGTATGAAAATGTAGATTAGTTGAAAAGATTGAATAATCCCACAGAAAAATTTTCGCCCTATTGTGTACATAAGGGTGTCTTTACAAAACGTGTGAATTTGCTTAAAATTGTTCGCCTTATTTTAACTAAAATAGGTAGCCTTCTATAAAACTTTTGTTGTTTTAATGTATCAAATACATCAATAAGAAACTATGCGCAAAGTTTTGTGTTTCTGATTCAAAGATATGTCTCATAAACAGTAAATTGAGTAAATTCTGAGATTGCTTTGTGAACTTGGGACCTGGTATTGAAGGGGGGACATTGTCGAAACAAATAGATAATAATAGGCCCTAGCAATTAAACATTTGCATGGGTGTATCTATGAAAACACAAATAGGATGGCGTGTGTTTTAGTAAATTCGTAGTTCGTACTTTGGAAGGAGTCGCGGTGGCTCAGTGAGAAAGATTCTGGCTCGCTAATCTTGAGATCTCTGGTTCGCTCCAGGTGTTTGCCGAGAATGGGTTTTCTGGCGTGGTTTTCCTATGTCAGTGGTACAGGACGTGGGGTCTGACAAGGACAACTGTCTAGTCGTTCGGATGTGACAAAAACCGAGATCCCGTGTACACATTGATATGGAGGCACATAAAGGAACCTTCGACAGTTTGAATTCGAAATAAGAGTGGCTTGTAGTGCCTCTGACGTGGCAATATTTCCCTCATAGCACACTGTCTGTCTTGATTAGCCCAGTCGGTGCAGAAAAGAGGGACATAAACCCCATTTCATTACATATAAAGAGAGAGAGGGAGAGAAATGGGGTTTAAAGTCCACTCAACACAAACTAGGTCATTTCGGGACTAACATATGGTTTAATTTTATTTCAATAATTCGCTTGCGCGTAGGGGTCTTTAGCAGTGGGAGGAAACCGGAGTGTCCGGAGGAAACCCACTCATTACATATAAAGCTCGTACTTTGCCATAAATAATTTGGAATCCCATGGTATAAAAGTACACGGATTGTTTACAAAATGCCGATTTGAGAAATCTAACCTCACATGAATATGGTGGAAAAGGGACTACATATTATGGTATGTTTACAGAATTTTGTAGCACATGAAATTACATTCCTCTGTAGACGGATCTTTAAGTGTGTGACATTTAAAAGTATCAATGGGGATCTTAGATAAATCCCGACAGCAAATAGTAAATGTCTTATTTCTGACAATACATTAATGTGGAACGACTGAGGGCGAGGTCGCGAATGAAGAAATGGAAATGGGGTTTGACGTCCTACTGTTCGGCTCCGACTGTGGGCAATTCAAGACGGATATACGCCACAGTGAAATAGTGTCCGGACAGCGGCGCTGCGATTTACTCATATTTCGAATTCCAACTGCCAAGGGATATTCTCCTTATGCGTACGCCTATGTGTACACGGGACGGGACCTCAGTTTTTCGTCCCATCCGAACGACTATATGTTTACCTTGCAAGACGCTTTGCCATGTACCACTGACAAGGGGGAACCAATCCGAGAATTCCGATGAACTTTCTCAATTGATTCTAAAGAACGTGCGATTACAAGTCCACGCGCAGAGTTCTTACTGCCGCACGTAGTAGGCTACGCTGATACCCCCACATTCTACCCGAGCCACACCGGTTCACTGCAGCAATTCCAGTCATAGCTGCCTCTATTGACGGTGGATGTCGAGCCCATAATTTTAAATGTTCTATAATTATCAGCGAATAAACGTCTGGTTTTCGTTAACCGCTGTATTTTTGTATATTAAAAGTCATCCAATCTAGAAAATATTGCAAGACTTGCCTTAGGGAAATTAATTTTAGTCACTTTTCGGGCCACTGAATACTCTCGGTGCGTGGCTGTCAAAGTAAACGTTGTTATAATAGATATATCTCAACTATTGTCATCCACCTATAAATGTTTAGATCAAACGTACGAGTTACCAATAATAGGCTATAAAAACTAATAACAAAAAAAAAGAACAGGGTCAAAAATATAACACAAAACCTGGTTGTGGGCTACGTCAGGTATATGTGTGACTTAAATGTCATTTGGAAAGTCATTTGAATTTCTCTGTGCCTTCATAGGCCAACAACAAAAGTTGACACACAATGTTTATAACTGTAATTTCAAAACAATATGCTACATAATTTGTATACATAAAATTACGTGTGCTTGTCAAGAGGTGTCTTGATTCAGCTGGACCTATTTCTTTGGTGTACGCGGTGATAGTTAGGAGTGTTTTCAATTCAAGAGACATGGCCGACGAGTTGATAACGGAACTGGACGACAAATTAAGTTTAATAGAAAGATCGGATTATTTTGATCCAGATAAATCAAAGGTGAGATTTCAAATGAATTGTTATTTCGATTATTACATATATTCAAATTGCTCCTGTGTTTTATTTTATTTAGGTATACACAGTTAACAACACGTTGTCAACTAGCCGGTTAAAAAACAGGAATGCGCCATTGTTACGCTTGAGTGGTTTTATGTAGACCTACGTTTATTTATTATAACACTTATCGGTACATTCACACTCAATTGTCTCTCATATCTATCCGTACACAATATAATGTTTCTATTTATGAAAAAAACTTCATTTAAACTTAATTCTTAAATTATTTCTGTGAAAAGGGAGGGAAAACAAATCATTCGTGTGCTTGCTAGTTGCGGGGTCATTTAACAAACTTACCGCCAAAATCGCAAGCACGTGAATCACTCGTTTTATGGCGCTTCCAGCACGGATAACGTCTGGTTCTGGCAGGTATAAATTGGTGTTTAATGATATCATATGGACTCCGACAAAAGCACTACTAAGTAGTACATATCACTGTTTAAATACAGGTACCTCAGGCTACCGTTATTTCGTACAGTGGACATTACTGTTTAAACGGTAGCCTACCAATTGTGTACCAATGGCAGACTTGGCTATTTTTCTGTCTGTTCAAGAGTTATTGCCGATGACTGCATGATAACTAAATTCAATGACGTTGATTTTAAATTGTCAACCTATATCAGTTATATAGATCTTTAGTTATAAGATATGATTTTATTTCATAAACATTCTATAGCTGATATAATGGACCTTAAATTTATATTACCGGTACCTTTATTAGGCTATAAGGTCCGTGCTGAAATGAATGAGGTTGAGTGTCAACTTTTCCAACCAACTGATCAGAGGGGCTAATTCAAGAGGGATACACTGCGCTACACCTACTCTTTATTTTGACTTCAAACTTCAAACAAATCATTAACCTGAATGCCATGTGCACAGGACCTCAATTTTTTTTGTACCATTCAAATGACTAGACACTGATCATGCTAGGCCATTCATCCTTTGCCACTGATAAGGGGAGACCATGCGAGCCACTGCAGCTGCCAACATTCTATAAAACAATGTGAAAGTAAATAGTTGAACTACACAACACAATTAGCATGTTTCGTAACCTTCAATAAACAATTAAATAGAAAATAATCTATCCCACAATAATACAACAATACCATATTGGCATTTCAAAAATGTCAACACTCATCAGTTATTGAAGGGACTTTATGGAAGATTAGATAAAGAGCTGGCAGGTCAGTCTATAATAGCCACAAACTACATAATGTAAAGAGAATATGCTGAACAAATCAGTCAAAATGCTTCACCCTGAACTGTGATATTTTGTTTGAATTTTAGGCATAGCCTCGATTATTCTTACTAAAGTCATAGTCTCAATTATCGATTTTCGGATTAAATCATCAATGAGCGTTGAGCAGCAAATCAGATTCACCTCCAGACACATAAGATGTCATTGAGAGTTAATTAAGGTCTAATCATAGTTTATAACACATTTCAGGCCCAAAGAAAGACCTGCAATAGGCAGATTTAGCACTTGCATAATGTTTGTTTAAATAGAATAGTTCAGTTAAGTACCTAAATACAGAAACAGGCCTGCAATAAGGTAAATATTTCAGGCCAGTAACGAAATGATATGATTTAAAATTGGTTTTTGTGTAGGCCTTGACTGTCTTTAGAATAAGGAATACTTGGTCGATTTGAACAATACAAGGACAAGGTCAAGAAGGGTCATTGGTAAGACCTATTATATACTACATTATTTTAGACAGAGAGCATAGAAATGGGTGATTGATTTGATGAAATAGTTGTAATCAATATTATCAGAAATCCTTAAAGTTAATTTTGGATTTAAGTTAATTTGGGTTGTGCTTAAGTCTTGTATTCGATTGTCTGTTTGATGTTTTCATCTTTATTTGATTAAGTGCAATAAGAAATCAGTTATAATCAATCCTGTAATGAATTTCATGTAAGGGTAAGCTTACCATGTCTTATACATGACACCTGTCACTACTGTCATGTTATTTAACTGTCGAGTGCGATAAAACCGAAACATTAAGCTGGACCAAAATAGATTTTGTAACAATTGCAGACAACGATCAACCCTATCATTCATAATGGCGACTATAAAACTTTTGAAATGCACATTTTAAAGGCTATAAATATTGATGTTTTATACAATATTCTATCTCACAATGGCTAATAGTGAATATTTCTGAGGGTTGATGTTACGAAAAGATTAATTTAAAAACTGTTGACCACTTACGTTGTCCTTATTACAGACAGACTACAATGGACAGAAGTTGGTGTTGGGAAAATTGGTTCATACCTGGTATCATGGAGTCAAAATTTTCCAATATCAACAAAGTCAAAGAGTTTCGTGAGAAGATAAACCCTGCCAATATTCAACGTTCTGCAACCTTTTATTATAGAGTTATGCCCCCTTTTCCAAAAGCTTGTGAACACCATGGAGGTAACAGATTTGAACAGGCGCGGATCCAGAGGGGGGCGCACCCGGCGCACGCCCCCTCTATTTTTTGAGGTGGCGAACAATTTTTAGCTCCATATATTCTCACGAGAAAGGAGAACAAAAATAGTTTAGGTTGGAAATCGTTACAGTACTAGTATGAAATTAGTCCTTGTGGGCATTTTTTACACTCAAAAATCACGGTTCCGGGCTTCGCACTCCCAAGTTTGTGCAGCACGCCCCCTCTTTCTGAAAATCCTGGATCCGCCCCTGTTGAATTTATGTTTTCAGATTTTGTGTGTTTTCAGATTTGGGGTCATGGGAGAAGGAACCCTGTCAATTTTCAGCATTATGCTCCTTTTTCTGAATACCTTGTGAACATGATAGATGCTATAGTTTTTAGTGATTTTATTTCAAATTTTGTTCGAATAACTAAGAATGTGATGCATTTTGTGTGAAACATTAGGATCAAAGAAGATGAAGTCTATTGATTTTCAGATTTTTAGGACACTAATTGCAAGAGATAAATCATATGTCCGTAAAAGCATGTGAACACGATAAAATGGATAGATTTGTTGAATCTTTTTCAAACTTGGTCATCATCCAAGTTTTCCTTTCGGATAAACTGCTGTCTATGGCTGTATTTTTTCTGGATACATAGCTTGTGTGTGGGCGTATTTCAAAACTTTGCAAATCTATCTTTAAAAAAGTATAATCACGAGTGTCTCTTAAATATAAGCTAGGGTCTTTTTGTGAGTAAATTGAATGCCTCTGGCAACCTATATTTTAAATTGAGTTTATTTTTGAAATCTAGTCTTTTGTATGAAGTATCATTTCATAACCACAACTGGAATGCTAGCGATTATTTTAATATCTAAATTGTGTGTATTTATGGTAATTCTTTATAAATATTCCTGAAAAGCTTCCTATTGAAATAGAATTCTGCTTCCACGTTTGATAACTGATCAATTCAATTCACTCTTGTTACAACCAATAATAATGACTCAATTTATTTGAGTGTACAATAATTCATTCCTCTCGCTCGGTTTCTCTAACTGCTTACTCCTGGAGGATATGAAATACACGATATTTTCTAAATAGAGTAATTGAATTGTAATATACGGTGAATTTTCTTGTCATAACTGGATAATGATATATTGGAATGCTTTATGGGGAAAATGGCTGTTTACCGTAACATGTCTTGTGCATGTGTACACTGTGTAGCGTCGTCTGCTTGCTTGTAGAAAATGTTTTGCTGATTAGTCCAATTATGCATTTGACCAATTAAATCACAGGGTACAAGATAACTTAGAGAACCATCTGAATGTAGAATCAATCAAATAATGCCTGAAAGGAGAATTTGATATCCGTCGTCTGCTTGCGTAAAAAATATGCGATTGATTTTAGATTAACAGTGACTGTCGTTTTATCCATTATATATGAAAGATTTTGAACAGACAATCATCTGCCGTCACATTTATTCCAAAACCCGTCTGCTTTTTCTTAAGAAAGATAGAACCAATCGGATTGGACTCAAGGCGGGAAAAGATGGTGATTAATGTATGTGCTACCGTATATACATTGGTTCTCGAATATTATACTTGATAGTAAATTAGTTAATCAGTATTGATGATGTTGGACCGAGGAGGGACATCTAGTGGATTATGTGATGAGTTTTTCTGTAATATTAGTCTTATAGGTAGTTAATACACCAGCTTCATTGCCTGACATATTCCAGAATCTGTTACTGAAATAAGAAAAAAAGTTACTTTGTTAGAGAGGGATATTTAAATTTTGAATGAATCATCAAAATCAGATATAGTACAATTTATAGCAAAAAAAAAAATCTTTTTTTGCTTGCTTAGAGTAGGATTCATGATGGCAAGTTTTATCAGAAATGATATGAGCTTTCCTGGCAAGAATTTCTTCATTTTTTCGGTGCCTACAGTTATCTGAATACGCTTTTTTATATTTTAATTGGAGATCCAGGTTTTCACATTATTTATTGACTTGGATATTGGTGAAGTTATATTGCTTACAAGTTAATTATAAAGAATTTATAGTGGAATTATCTTAAATCTGTTATCATGGCAGTTTACTACCATACATCACTGGTCAACCAAGATGCCGCCTGCTAGATATTTTCAGTAGTAAAATCTCATTTGGCAGCAGTTTTATCAGCTGTGTTTATGTTGATAGAAATAGTTTTATGAGATTAAACTAAGTGATAGTTCAAGTTATTTAATACAAATGTTGATTTAATTTGGATACCTGGTGCAACAAAATAATGTTCTCCAAAAAATCCAAACAGCCTAAACAATCAAAGCAGTCGAAACAAGTGAAGTTTGTTACGCCTGTAAAACATGTTAGAGATGTTACATTAGAGAAACTTCCTGTTCCTAAACCAACAACCAAACAAAGAGAACATAAGGTTGGTTCAATTGTTATTCATATTTTAATTTTGGTCTACCATGTCAAATCCAATAATGGTTGGTGCGTTTTAATGTTTTCACTTGATATTTGTCTAGAAAAAGTATAAGCCACCATAATCATAAAAGTCACTAATTTCAAGACATAAATTAAACATCCAATATTTTATGCAGGATTTTTGATAGAGTCAGAAATATTTTTGAAATTGATATTAAAGGGAGAGCGGGGACAAAGATATTTTTAAGTTAAATGCCGCAAACCCGCATGGATTATTTAATTTAATTATTCAGCGTGTCTGGATAAACAAATATACCACTGTGAACATTAGAAAAATCTTTCGCAAACAGAAATTATTTTCATGGAATCATTTTCTAGAATATACTTATTTCTAAATTTAAAACTTATATTTTTCAAATAGTATTTAAATTTTTTATGATTGTTATGGGGGAAAAATCTATTTGGTCAAATTTTTAAACACAGTCCTATGAGGAAAATTTTGCCCAGGCAGTGGCACTATGGCTTACTCTTATATCAAATTCCAACTGGCAAGGCATCTTTACGTGCATGTCACAGGACCTCTGTTTTCATTCCTCCGTCCTGCATCACTGACAAAGAGAAAATCACAATGAACTTTCTCGGCCAATGCAGGGATCAAACACTAGACCTCCATGCTAACGAGCCACCATCTTGCCCACATAGCCCCCTTGGCTCTTTAAACACATTATTTTAAAAGATATTTTAAAAAACGAAATAGTTTGATATAATAATAGTCTTCTCTATATTTTAATCAATAAAATATAGAAATAGGTGGACCCTTCACTTTAAGGAAAAATACCAGTAGTTTAATTAGTTGTCAGAAGTTCATATTAATTTCATGTCGCTAAATTTGGCATTTGAATTCTATCATTCTGACAAATTGTTATTTTACAAATCATAGGCTTTGTTTCTTTCACATGTCTGGTCCCCATTCGTCCAACACTATTCCTTCCATAAAACGTATATCGATTCGTGTGGCATTGCTAAGCCATGCAACTAATTCGATCTTTACGGTTTAATACGGAGTTATTTTTAAAGAAATAATTAATGGATTGATAAACTGTTGTAAACTAATTTCAAAGACATTAATTTAAACACAGTCAATATTTTCAGAAAATTTGGTTAAATCGATAAATATGGTTACTTGGCAGGGAAAGAGGAGCAATGGATTTGGTCCAAGCCTCCTTGTAAACTGCAGGGGGTTGGGTGGCCGAATGGTTAACGCGTGCATGTTGGACCAGAAAGTCTGTTTTTGATGCCCCGCTTGTACGTGATAAGGAGTACGGTCAGTTGTCCAACATTGTGGGTTTTCTCTGTGTCCTCCAGTTTCCTCCTACTGCTAAAGATCCCCATGCGCAAGCGAATTATTCGAATAAAGTTGAACCATATGTGAGTCCCCAAATGACCTAATTTGTGTCAAGTGGACAGTAAAAGATTTTCCCTCCCTCCCTTGAAATATTCAAGTGCCCTTTTTGAAAACAACTACATTTTTCCAAGCATACTTTGGATCGCTGGTGTGAACTGCAACGTTTGTTGACTTTGTTATGACGACTTCACAATTAACCATCTTGGAATTTTGACCTCAATCCATGTAAATATTTGTCTTAAGGAACAGTCATGCCAAGTTTCATATCCATTGTAATTGAATTGGCAGAGCCTTAGGCTTTTTTAGACGAGCAACGCCCCAGAGAATGAGAAAAACAAGATGAGTGACGTTTGGGGACCAGTTGTTGGTCCAAAAATATGGTTGGTCTAACTTTCTAGCAACGAATTATAAACTGGGTCTCAATCAATTTGTGCATAATGTGGATTAACAGGAGACCTAATAAAGATACAAATTATCAATTTAACAATTTCTCACAGCAGCAAAACTTTATGATGATTCATTCAGGACAAATAATTGTATTTAATTTACAAGCTATTTTCAAGATCGATACTGTCTTGTTTCTAAATTTGATAGTTGTTATTTTGGAAGAGACATGTCGTATGATCATTTGCACCGTTTTTCTAAAAATGGATTTGAATTGCTTTTTTAATATCCAGACATTAAAGATACATTCTGGGGATTCTCACTATAATAGTTAAAGACTAGATAATTTAAAGGGAATTTGCTGAAAATTTTAGTCGAATTGATCCATTCTAAATAGAGAATTAGCGATAAAAAATAGTCTTGCTTATCCATTTCATGATTTAATCATGAATGAAAGTTGAGCAACAAATAGGATCCTAATCCAGTGAATATCTCAGGCTAGCAATGACATTGCGAGTTGATTATGTTCAGGATAATTAATTAGTAATAGGCAGATATAGAGTAATCTACCTCTGGTTTTGGACCTAAATTAAATTGCTCATAAACTCTTGAATTAAAAAAGCAACAATTACAAGTACTTAAAATCTGTCAATTAGATAGACAAATGGTCTCTTTCCGGTTATATTTTGCTGGTTTGCTTGAGGGGGCGTCAAAAAAAAAAATCCCCATCTGATGATGTTATTTTATGGTTATTTATAAGTTCAGATGTTGGGTTTTCTATAGCAAAGCCGCAAACAAACTTTCTGGTTGATATATTTAGATATTAGAATAGGTCAAGACTCTTAACGAGAGTTTGGGGGAATGCAACTGATACATCAGGTATATTTGAAGAAATAATTATCTTGAATTTGATGCATAACAAACGTTGCAGTTTGCACCTGCGATTCATTTATCTCCTTTGCTATCTACATAATATTTTTTCATCCTGTAGGTAGCAAAAATTCTCACTAAATATATTTTTCTATTTGATTAATCGAGAGTACGTTGATAGATTAAAGTTGACAGTTATCAGACTGATAAAAATGGCCACCTGATAGTTTTACAACGTTAACAGCAGAATTAAGTTGGCATTGAGAGCTATATCAGTTGCCATATTATTGATGTCAAATCGAAGCCATATCTTATTTCACGGAACCCTGGAATAGAGTCTACTACTATGGTTCTAATCACTGTCACTAAAGCCAATAGTAGACTAGCGCAAAAACACAAGACAAGACAGTAGCCGTATGGTCCTCATATTTGTTGAAAAGGTCAGACAGTGTGCCAGGAATAGTAGCGACTATTGATTGTTGCTGACAAATTTAGATGTAAATCTTTTCTAAAAGCACTAGTTGTAGTGAACCCTGATAGTAAATGTAGGTCTAACGTCTCTATATTATCTGATGATTGTAATACCAAACCGTAGAATACCTTTAATATCTGAATTATGCTGTCTCAGGTCACATTTGGTAAGTTGAGTTTATTTTTAGAAGTGTTATTAAAGTATAGATCATAGCAACTGCACTTAATAGGACATTGAACTGTAGAATGAACCGATGTGTAAGTCTGATGATTCTCCCATCATGCTCCATATGAGGAAGGAATAACTAATGCTGGCATCTTGACAGCAGGATAATGTATGTGATGGAAGAATTTTGTTGTCAAGGAATCTCTTTAATCAACAGAATACTTAAAGATCTGCTGTCCTTTCCCATGTGTACTAGCCTGGAGGAAGCAGAAAAATAGGATATTAAATTCTATTTCATTTTCTTTTATATTGTCCTTCAAAATGTATAGGGGGGTTGGGATGGCCTAGTGGTCTAGAGTGCCACGCTTCGACCTCTAGCCATGGCCGGTCACCTCTAGCGTGCGGCTGTGGTTTCGAGCCCTGGTGTGAGCGTATGTGGCATGGAGATAGGGGCACCTTCTCAACCTTGTCGGTTTCCTCTGGGCACTCCGGTTTCCTCCCACTGCTAAAGACCCCTACACGCAAGCGAATTATTGAAATAAAATTTTAAAAAACCATATGTTAGTCCCGAAATGACCTAGTTTGTGTTGAGTGGACGTTAAACCCCATTTCTCTCTCTCTCTCAAAATGTATAATGTTGTCATATATTTGGTACAAAGTTTGATTAAATATTATTAAGATCACACCAGATCATGTCCAAAAATATTGCAAAACCGTTTTTGATCATTTTACTACATATTCAAATTAAAGTAGCATGCTCTAGAGGGGAATCTCCTCAGCTGTGTGACTACTTAGAATCTTGCAAAATATAAGATACACTATAGATTTGGTCATGAAAATAGTTTTGTTTGTTGGATGTTGATCCCCCATCGCTGTCTATAATTCACCATAACAAAGTTTAGTCTATCAATGGGTTTAGGGTTAGAGAGTATGTTAGAAGTTGTTTATAAGATGGTAGCAAGTGATGATAAACTGTAGAAACAGGAGACTCATGTTAAGGTTAATAGGTAAACACACAACAATATCTGCATCAATAAAGTCATGTTTTAGTGGCCTGCTTGTTTAAAGTGCCACTGCAAAATTCAATCAAAGTTGACTAATAGAGAATTTTATAGATAGTGAGAGGTAAAATGAGGTTTAACGTCTACTTAAAACAAACTAGGCTTTTCGGGACTAACATATGGTTCTATTACTTACTTACTTATTTCAATAATTTGCTACCACGTAGGGGTATTTAGCAGTGGGAGAAAGCCAGAGTACCCACCTACCCTGATGAAACCCTTGTTGTTGGACAGTCGGCCCTACTCATTGTGACCATGAAACTTATGTATTATAAGGTCCATGCTGTGACAGACCAATCAAAATCCTGTCCCCCGTGAATTCTGTAGAATGATTGTGATTTTTAAGATGGAGAAATTAAGTTATCTTAATTTAACGTTGTTACCCTATCTGAAATAAGCTATGAAATCATTATACCTCCATGCAAATAACTAGTTAATTACCACAACAGAATGAATGGTATCTAAGCTATTAGTGTCTAATTATGATATGCCACTGCGGAAAGATAATCAGCTATTCTGTTTTTTTCATGCTGCACAACAATAACAAATTATGGTTCCATAACCAATTATAATGGATCTAATAGTGCAATTAATATGGATCTAATGGTGCAATAATTAACTTTCCGCTACAGAATTGGTAAATTGGTTGTGAAAATACACACACAGATTAAATATAATAACTAATACTTATTATTGGTGTAGTCTATGAATATTATATTCTGGGTTAATAAACTGTAATATGGAGTTAATGAAACTCTTTTAATCACTTATAGTCATAGTAATTTGAAATAATTGATGCAGTTTTTACAACTGAAAGCATAGATCAAAAGGATTTGATAGAACATTAAGATAATGAACTGCAACAGTATTTGGCTTTAGGGAATACCACCTGGTTTAGTTATTAGGAAGAGTAGTGGAATTCATGATAGAAGATACTATAGGCAGCCATCGACATTTGATAAAAAAATTTAGAAAGGGAGAGGTGGCGGTACCTCTAAGACTAAAAGAGGTTTACAGATAAACATCAGTTTTGACACCCTTTTATTCCTTTCTGGAAAAGAGACGGGTGGGGTTTCACAGATTGATAGCATTTTTGACACCCTTACACCCCTTTACACTTTTCTGAAAAGGGAGGGGTGCATCAAAGTACAAAGAGGTTCACAAATAAATAGCATCCTCTACAATCCTTTATGCCTGTCTGGAAATGGAGGTGGGGTGCACCAAAGATTAAAAGAAGTTTACAGATAAATAGCAACTTTGACACTCTTTTGTGGGTTTCTTGAAAGGGAGGGGTGGAGGTGCACCAAAGAATAAAAGAGGTTCACAGAGAAATAGCAACTTTGACAAAACGGAGGGGTTGGGGTGCATCTAAGAATGAAAGCGGTTTACACATAGATAGCAACTTTCACACTTTTATGTCTTTCTGGAAAGGGAGGGGTGGAGGTGTACTTAAAAAATAAAAAAGGTTCACAAATAAATTATAACTTTTACACCCTTGTACGCCTTATTGTATCCTCTCCCGACCTTCGCATAGCTCACTACATATTTATCCATTAATATCTCTGTACCATAACCAGATGGAAATAAACGGTTGGGCTGCTTTAAGCAATTAGTCACAAGTGTGTTTTTTCAGCTTCCTGCAGTATAAGCAAGATGATTTGTTTTTTCTTGTTTGTATTAAGACCCTGCATATGGCGAGGGAACATCAATAATTACAATCTGCTTGTTAAAGCAATGGGGATGAAGAATTGATCCATTACATCCTTGTAATTTAAAACAACTTTATGTCATTGCGTAACATATTTCACTGAAAGGTTTGCTTCTCTGCTTCTCCTTATATTTGTATGGCTTGGTCATAAAGGTTATTGTGTTCCTGTTTTATAGCTTGTTACATTGATTATGTATATTAATGGTCGAAATTTGCTGTAAAGTTGATAAAATGTAGTTATAACATGAAAGTGAAGTTATTTCTGTCACATGATAATATTTGATTTGATTTGACTGATTTCTGATATCTTGTAGACCCATTTTAGCAATCATGTTGAATTACCGTACTCAATATATCTATTTGATCAAACATACAAGATTATCACCATTGTATACATGAATCTCACCACCACAAGAGTCTATGTTCACGTTGTATACATCAAACTCAATTGTACTCACACCTCCCTCGAGCTCAATCTCAGTATAGGCTTAAACTCACCACCACAAGGGTCTATGTTCACCAATGTATTCATCAAACTCAATCATACTCACACCTCTCTTGAACTCAATCTCAGTACAGAGTCTACAGACTCAAACTCACCACCACAAAGATCTATGTTCAAACTAGGACATAATACTAAGACTTTCAATTTGAGATTGGACAGACACACCGCCATGTAGGTTAGTCTGAGAATGGACACACCACCATGTAGGTCAATCTGAACGCAACACCATAAAAAGGCTAGTTGGAGTGCAGACTCAAATTCATCACCTAGAAGGTGAATTTAAGTTTCAGACTAAGAAAGATACACCACCAAGATTGTCATTAACAAAAACTATATGAGTGCAAACACCACCAAGAAGGTCAATCACAAAGTGCAAACACGCAACAAGGTCAATCATGGACACTACATGAGTGCAAACACACAACAAGGTCAATCACAGACACCTTTGAGTGCAAACACATAACATTGTCAATCTTGGACACTATAGGTGGGCAAACACATAATAAGGTTAAACACAGACACTGTATGTGTGCATACACACAACAAGGTCAAACACAGACACTGTGTGAGGGCACAACAAGGTCAATCTCAGACACTATATGGACACTATATAAGTGCAAACACACAACAAGGTCAAACACGGACACTATGTGAGTGCAAACACTCAACAAGGTCAAACACGGACACTATATTAGTGCAAACACACAACAAGGTCAAACACAGACACTATGAGTGCAAACCTAAAACAAACTCCAATTATTCAAACTTTGCAGAAAGCTGCACAGATTAATGGGTTCTTTCTTACACAATCTGTTCATGGAAATTTGTCAAGAATCTCAGAAAGAATTACTAATCAAAACAAGCAGACATTATTATCCACAAGCTGCTCTTAAAGGAGCTAAATCGCTAACATTTGGGACCTAGAAATTGACTCAAGTGGATCGCAATGCATATAATACTGTGATATAAATGTATATAAACTGATTTGCATTCAATTGTTTCCGTTTTTACTCCAATTTCAAATCAGTTATGTTCGGCGAAATAAACCAAAAGTGTCAACCGAAGGCATTTTTTTAGCGTCTAGTTATTCCAGTCTACATGCGGGGTTTGATTTGGTACAATGTTTTTAGCCTCGTTCCTCGAGTCTCTTGCTAGAATTGGGGCTGAAACGCATTATGGTACACGATTCGTGTACCAATGGTAAAATATTTATTTTGTCTTAAATATTGTATATCAGAAGCCCATCTTTTTCCGGTAAGATCACATCATCAATTTTGATTTAAATTGACAAATAATTCGTGTTTTCTATGTTGAAGATTTTGGAAGATATTGAGTTAAAGACTTAGCTCCTTTAATTGAAGGGAATACAATAGCTATTATTTCTCAAATATCACCCTTCAGTTAAGTATATCATACAAAATTGTTATTAATGTCAATTTAAAGGTAATTGATAGGTGCCTGCACGTTGAGATAATGTGTTTGTTTAGAAGAGATAGGGAAATACCTAATTACAAGAGTATTAAGTTTGTTTACAATATGGATAGTAATTATAAAGTAAGGTAATTCTGTTTTCATAAAGATAAACCGATGCTGTTATTAATATAATGATGTTCTTATATCCCTCTTATATTTACGATAATTAAGATCAAAGATGATAATAGACAAGACCAGCTCAATATTCAAATTTGTCGTGTAGACAATACACAATAAATATGATGAATACAGTTTGTCTGACGAGAAAATTACTGGGCTTATAAAATCCAAAAATAAGACGCTTTATCAGTTTTCTTCCAATCAATAGAGACTATATTTAGCAGACACGACTTCAGTCTTGACCAACATAGTCAAAATGAAATAGAAAAAAATATTGATGAATAAGTCATTATTATTACACCAGAAGTTAATGCTGGGGGATATTAGGTGACAACAGATATTGTTAGTGGGTAATTTTTGGTGAATACCAAGAGGTTAATCGTGACATCATCCAATATTGAGGAGGATTCACAACCGCAAATCTCCATATTGGTAGTTAAACTGGTACAAAATGACCTACTTGGTTCTCTATATTGATTACAGAATAGACATTGTTCTAGTGGTACCATGGTACCATATAGTACTACTTTCTATCACCCTCAATAACAATGCCGATTCAGCTGTTTAGTTTAGTTCAGTTAGTACATCAATGGTGGTTCAAGGTGGGGGGCAGGGGCCTGTTTCACGAAATTTTAACTAAGATACAATCCAAATTTTAGTTATTTGATTGGATAATATTTGATTTATTTTAGTGTTTAGCCAATCAAAATTTAAGAATCTACTAAAATTTGGATTTTATCTTTAGTTAAAATTTCATGAAACTGGCCCCAGGTCTTTATTTTAGCTTGGAATGCTTTATAAACTATTATTTAGACATTTATTCAAGCCTATTATCAACTCTGTAGAATATTGAAATCTCATCGGATTGCCGAGATTTATATGGATTGAAAATTAAACAATAAAATTGATAATGGAGATTCAGTCTTGATTGTCAAGTACCATTGCTTCAATAATAAACAATCTACACTGCATCTTCCAACACCAATAACTCAGAATAAAGTAATTTTAATGAATATTTCAATATAATCATTCTTATGGATTTGAAAATCCGCAAGATTTTGAAATTTAAAATGGATAATCGAGACTAAATCTTGGTTGTCAAATACCATTACTACGATAATTAGTACATAACTTTGCCCAGAATAAAGGATTTAGAATGAAATTTTCAATATTCCTTTTACAATATCTATTTTTTAACCCTTATTGCAAGAACAGACATCTCTTTATCTAAATCTTACATTATGTGTCTTTAATTTAAGGAGAAAAAATAATAGAGATTTGGTGTAAATATTAATGCATCAGTAACAGCCATGGATTTAATGGTTTTATACTTCATGAAACATTTAGGTACTATAGCAATAATGTTCACAAAGAGTAACAGCTACATCCACAAGTCTGTTTAATTTCAAATAGAAACATTAGTTTTGATATGGACGTCAATGGCAGCTGTGTTGACCCATGAACAAAAAGATCGAAATCTGCCATACACGGCTATGATGCGATGCAAATGAAAAAAGTTCTATTTGCCAGGTTCTGTTAGTTTAGGTTATTCATTTTAAGCCAACCAGAGTATGCTATCAGTGGTGGACTGGGTCTGAAAATATTGCTTGCCAGGAGACAAAGACCCCACTCACCAATACAACTCTATGATTTAATTTCTAAAATGAATAAATTAAATTTTCAAAAAATATGTAGAATTTTTCTAATATTTTCATGCTAATAATTTTTTTCTAATATTTATATAATTTTTGATAATTTATATTTTAAATATATTGTCTAATGTCTAAGAGGGCCCCCTTTCTCAAGGGCCAACTTGCCATGCGGCAAGCTGACAACTTGGCTAGTCCGCTACTGTATCCCATCATAGTTTGATTTGAACCATTAAAGAGTGTAGACTAAAGAAACAGTCCTAGATTTATTTAAAGCCAATCACAGTATCCAAATGGCTCTAATAAAGCAGACATATGCGATACAGGGTGATGTGAGTGAAATTTTGGTCGAGCAGTGGAAGTATGGCCTACTCTTATATCGAATTCTAACTGCCAAGGGATCTTTTACATGCATACCAATTTATAAACTGGACCTTGGTTTTTTTCCCCATCCAAAAAACTAGACATCTTTCGGCCAATGCAGGGATCGCAAACCTGACCTCCAAGATAATGCAGAAGTGATTAGTAATGGCTCTAATAAAGCAGACATATGCTATACAGTGTGCTGTGAGTGAAATTTTGGCCGAGCAGTGGCAGTATGGCCTACTCTTATATCGAATTCTAAATGCCAAGGGATCTTTTACATGCATACCAATTTATAAACTGGACCTTGTTTTTTTTCCCCATCCAAAAAACTAGACATCTTTCGGCCAATGCAGGGATCGAACACCTGACCTCCAAGATAATGCAGAAGTGATTAGTAATGGCTTATTCACAAACGACAAAATAATGATAAAATATGGGCAAAGCAGCCGTAGACCACTATCTTTCAATTTGAACTGTTCACATATTTCACTGAACAGAATTGGTGAGAAATGAGAAATTACAATAAAAATGTTAAAAATGTAATATAAATCACTTTATATATACAATAATATGTGCTTTTAGATCCAGTTTCCACTATATTAAGGTTCCAATAAATAGAGCCATACGCCTCTTTTAATTCAAAAATCAAGACTCCCTCTGTCTGTGTGTATTGTGTAGACTGACAACGCTAGTTTATATTATAAGTATATAATTATTATGATTACAGGGTGTGGTGGTTGAAGAAGTTGATGATGGACAACCATGTGTAGCTTGCGGTGATAGATGTCCAGGTTTTCTTACTCATGAATGGAGGTAATTAAAGATAATTTATGTTTTGTGACAGCTACCTGGTAGGCAAAATCACTAAACTCAAGTTTAATGTTGTGTGAACGGGTTAAATGGTTCCTGTCGACTACTGAAGTGAGGTGGTCTCAGAAACGCTCTGAGAGCATGGTTATTATATCTCGACCCTTTTTGCCATAGTCTTTTAATGCAAGCAAAACAGGTTATAACCCAACCTCATTCAGATATCCTGACAAAAGTATGTTTATAACAAAAAATATTATTGAATAACTTGATGAGACTGCTGAATCATTCACGTTGGACATCAAGTGGTCATTTTTCGGAATTGTTTTTCTCAACCAAGTGTAAATACAGTTTATAAGAATAGTTTGAGATAGGGGTTAAACACGACCCCTTTTACATGATATAGTTCTGTTGTGACTTTATATAATCATAAATAAGCCATTCTTCAGAACAGAAAACAGCAATTTGAACTGATACTGGTTACTTACATAAAGATATATTTCTTCAAAAGGGGGGGGATGACCTAGTGGTCTAGAGTGCCGCGCTTTGACCTCTAGCTGGCCGGTCACCTCTGGCTTGCGGCTGTGGTTTCGAGCCCTGGTGTGAGCGTATGTGGCATGGAGATAGGGGCGCCTTCACAACCTCGTGGGTTTTCTTCGGGCACTCCGGTTTCCTCCCACTGCTAAAGACCCCTACGCGCAAGCGAATTATTGAAATAAAATAAAACCATATGTTAGTCCCAAAATGGCCTAGTTTGTGTCGAGTGGATGTTAAACCCCATTTCTCTCTCTCTCTTTCTTCAAAAGGTTAATTATAGCAAAATGTTATATTATTTTAAACCATCAGGTGATCTGCCCTCAGGCTTATGTTTTCACTTGTCAGAGTTGGTCACTTTTAACCTTTACCTAATCTACATGTATTTGATGGATTGAAATAAAATTTGGTAGTTAAATATTGCAAGGATGGCCTTTTATTCAGATTTGTTCAAATTTAGTTTGTAATCTTGAAAATCGTTCTCCACAAATTAATTACTTTGAAATTTGATAGAAATCATCCTTAGATGATCAAGATGAAAGTTTGTTAAGTGAAAAGGCTGGAACAGGACAGGAACACCACAGATGTACATAAAAGCTTCATAAATAAAATAGGTAGACTTCTGCAATTCTCTGTGAGTTGTCAGAACTTTCCACCAATAAACAAACCACGACACAATTTTAATCCTTCTGCTCATATTCTAGTCTATATTCTATAAGCAGAAGGACTAAAATGATGTCACATTTTTTATTAGCGGAAAGTTACGACTAGAACTGGGGAAATCGCTAACGTTGAAATTTACTTGTGACAGGTAACATTGACATTCAGGATCATGTTATACTTATGGAAATGATATGTTGACATAATTACTCTCATTATTTAAAAAACTTATGAAGCTTTTCCAGTGACCTTTAAAACATGTTTTTAACTTCTCTCCTTAAAGCCGTTGACATATCCTGTGGTTATATGTGTGCAACACTTGCAGGTGAATTTTCATTGGTCAACAGAACGTCCACCAATCATTCTTTCGATTCCAACTACCAAGCAGAGGCGGATGATTTTCGACAGTGCCCTTTTTTACTGCTGAAAGTGCCTTTTTTCAGACCCAAATATGTCCCCTCCGATCGTTTACTTAGACGAAAATATCAGCCAAATAGCTTGTGGAATGTCTACAGATGCACAGAAATCACGGATAATTGTCTCAACCCCCTTGCATCGGCGTGCCCGGTCTCCGCAGTAGGTGCCCTCATTTTGCAGCGCGCCCCCTTTTCAAAATTCCTAGATCCACCCCTGCCAAGGGTTCTTTTATATGCATGTCAATGTAACACTAGTGATCTACTTCATACTATATCTCTGCCCTAAATGGCGGCCATATCCGTAAATTAGTATACTGTTTCGTAATACGGTTCTACTCCATTTAACATCTCATACACACAAAGACTAAAAAAACTTTCTCAATTTCATTAAATGTAAGCAGAATAAATACGTAACAAATTCTCGAAGTAGACATAGTGTTTTCGACTAAAATTAACAATTGAAGACTTAAAAGGTTGGTTAATTAGCTTAGTGCAATTTTTCAAGCGGAGCTAACTGCAGACAGACAGCCTTAGTTTAGCATACAACTGGGTGTGTAAAATCCCAAAGGTTCATCCCGATCCACTCAAAGATTTAACCCGAAACATTCTTGTGCCCGACTTCCATGGGCCAGCGATTTTACAATGTCTGCATTTGTTTGTCACTAATATAATTCTTGAATGCACATTAAGATATTTTAAACTTAAAATATTTCATAAGATAAGGTATTGGTAAATAATTAGGGTGTAGTACATGAACAGATTATATTTATAAGGGATGAGTCCGATTACAAATTACGTTAAGTTATAGAATATGAGAGATGCTTTAATTTCTTTTATGTAATCTGATGATAGTATCCATTGAGATCTATTTAAGCTGAGAAAACTACTTGTAAACTACAATGATGTACAGTATTTGCTAAAAAGAGCGATGTGACATTTTGTTGATATAGTCAATGTTATTGTTGACATTTCACACTATTTATATTGATAATGGTTTCAACTATGCCTTGTTAATTACACGTATTGCGTTGTTGAATTGAATTAGGAATTGAGTTGTAACCCACAGAAAATATCTTGTTGAGCTATTTATCCCAGTCCGTCCATCTGGGTAGGACGCTGGCCTGGTAGCCTGGATGTCGAGTATTGGCCAAGAAAATTCATCTAGATTTTCTGGCATGTTTCCCCCAATTTAATGATGGAGAATGAAGGGCCTGACAAGGGCAGCTGTCTAGTCTTTCAGATGGAACAAAAAACAGAGATCCTGTATTCACATTGGCATGTTCGTAAAAGATCCCTTGACAGTTGTTATTCGATATAACAGTAGGCTGTACTGCCGCTGTCAGAGCAAAATTTCCCTCGTAGCACACTGTATGGCGTATGCCCGTCTTCATTAGCCCAGTTCTAAGCAGAACTGTAGGATGTTAAACCTCATTTCATTTCATTTCTGTCCAGACACAATAACTGTACTTCTAATTGTGCTAGAATATTCAGACTTTGTCAACTAATTTAGGAGGTGAATGCCTTGATGGAGTTCAAAGATGAGTTTTGCTAAGTAGAGATAAGCAATTTGATTGGTCAATGTTTTGGGACAAAATAACTTTGATTTTAATTGTGTGAGAGTGATGAAACTGGTGTATAGTTTCCCTGTATCAAATCCTTAACTAAGTTTTATTGCTTGATGTTTAAAAAAAAGATCAATATTCAATTGATATATGTCGTAGGCGGGGTACATTAGACTCACTCTTGGCTTGTTTTTATAAGTTTCATTTTTAAATTGAAAAACATGTATTTAAATTATCAGGTTTTCGAATTAATTCTCTCAGCTGGAAAGTATGATACTTACAGGTTCCAGTGAAAGTGTGTGCTGGGTTTTCTGTGGTTTTCAAAACCATTTGTAAAAACCGTTTTAGAGAAATCACAAGCCTCAATTGTTTATTATATCAAACCATATCAGAGGAAGCCATTATTTAGTGGTTCTGTTTTCCCCACTGTGATTTTAGTGCCAATTTTATTACATAACCACTAAATTAGCCTTTTTATCTAAATATTTTTACACATGAACTTGTTTTAACGTTTGCAGGCATAAATTGCTCTTGGAATTATGATGTGTACTTTGAGAACACCGCAACTTTTTAAAAACATTTACATTTCATTCCTTAAAAGCGAAAGACATTGAATAAATAATAAACAGGATTTCAGGCCATTTTCTTTAAAATGCAGCATTTCCTTATCTTGGAAATTCTAAAGCTTTTTAGAAAATGGGTTTTTTTTTTCTTGTTTGTATCCAATCATGGAATAGGATCACAAAATTGGAAGAGTCATTTAAATGATAAAAGAAAAATAATTGCCAACAAATTTGCATGGCAGAGAAAACATTTTATAAAAAATAAAACAGCCATTTACGAAAATTAGTCTTATAAATCAAATTTTATCACTGCTTGTTTCTTTTATCAGAAACGGAGAGAAATTGTGACAGGTTCTTATGGAGAATTGGATTGACATTAATCAAAAAAATTAAATAAACCTATAAACTATCAGCTACCTTGACTCGATAGATTCGGAAAGGTTCACATCACAGACGTACAAATCAATAAACATTTACATTGATTTTCATTTTACTTCTGATTTTTTTTTATGTCGGCAATGTGTTTTGACCATGTGTACAATTTGGTGGATATTAACTTCTGACATTTTCTCGACACAGAGTTAATAGCGTGATAGAATCTTGTTCAGCTTAATTATTTTCCCTCCCGCGAAATTGCCACTCCTCATTAGAATCCACTTAATTAGAGATTGTAGCACCACGCTACATTAAATTGTTAATTGTTTTGTAGACTAATTCCATAAATTGAACATCAGAGAATAGTTGGAGAAGATGATTACTAGCAATTAAGGAGGAGTTGAATGGTGTATCAACATTTTCTATAAATAATCATTATTTTCCTTGAGATATAAGGAGATTTGCGTTATGTTATCAAGGAAGATTTAATCAGTAAGCGAGAATAAAACGGAAATTACGTAATTTATTATTCATTTCAATAATTGACTAGCTAGGTGAGGAAAGTACATGTGAAGTCTCAAGTAGGTGAAGAATTTTAATGAGAATGTTTAAGTGCTTATCTGATAAATCATTAACTATTTGACTGCCGAGTCCCTGAACTTTTCATAGTCTCTACATTGCGTTCCTGGGACCAAGTCTGGACGTATAATAGTGAGTGGAGCGGGACTGCACCACACAAGTGAAGGTAACATCCAGAGAACCGAATGCTCTATATTGCCACAACCGCTTTTGTTCTAAGGGATGTGAATTACTGAATGGTTAGCATGTGCACGCTGTATCATAAGGTCTGTCATTATTAGTCAAGTGGGTGGTTTTGATTCCCCAGTTGTTTGTGACAAGGAGTAGAGTCGCCTGTCCAACCTTGTGGGTTTTCTCCAGGTCCTCTGGTTTTCTCCCACAGCTAAAGACCTCTACGGGCAAGCAAATTATTGAAATAAAATTGGACTATGTGTCGTCCCAAAATGACCTAGTTTATGTCAATGGAACTTGCGTTCTCTCTCTCTCTTTCTCGCTCCCTCATGCTCAAAGGGTTAAAATTGCCTCTTCATTTTGTTTTGGTTCACTTAAATTGCATGAGATCTAAGGGATGGTGACTTGGGGTGACCTCACATTTTGGTTGGCTTAAACTGCATAAGATCTAAGGGATGGTGACTCAGGGTGACCACACATTTTGATGAAATTAAGATCTAATGAAAGACTTTTATAATTGTAAACCCACAGGCTCAAAATAAAAGTGAAATGGTTAAACATCTGCGGCTTCAAAACATCCCTACACCTTGTACACAAGAAACAAACAAACTTGCTGAAAGGGTGAATTCTCCGCTGCACTGTTTACCAATAAGTTGAAAAAAAATAAATATATTTGAATGTTAGATTGAATTCACAGGTCTTAGATTTACTGTAGTTTACTTTGTTTACCAAAACTGTTTATTTAAACAGTTGCATTCAATTTAGAGAACACGAAATCTATCAATGGTTTGATGAAATTATAATTTACTGGTAATCTGTTCAGTGTTCGAGAGAACTGATGAAATGTAAAATGTCAGTCCTTGTATAATATTATATTGACATTGCTCACATTTATCTATTTCTAGAAAAATAAACACACAAACAACCATAGTATAATGGGGTTTTGGTGACCCACAATATTTTTTTATTACTTTACTTTACTCTTAGAATTTACTCAAAATTGTTCGCCTTATGTTAACTAAATTATATCCCTTTATAAAACTTTTATTGTTTTAATGTATCAAATACATCACTTAGAAACTATGCGCAAAGTGTTGTGCTTCTGGTTCAAAGACATTTCTCATAAAAAGCAATTGAAAGTTGAGTAAATCCTTAATGTACGTCTGAGAATGCTTTGTGAACCCAGGACGAGATGCATGTTTATAATGAATTTTGTAATATTTATTGTTGAGATATAAAATTGTTTGGCAACGCAAGAGATTACAACGTTTCACCATTTAGATATTTAATTTAAAGATGTGAACCACAGTGCACACATCTTATCAAAACTACAAACGGCAATAACTTGGCTAAGAATGAGTTAATGAAGTAATTTGAATGAAATTTTCAATAAAACCAAGGGCCTGTCTACACATTGGCATGTACATAAAAGATCCCTTGAGAGTTGGAATTCGATATAAGAGTAGGCTGTAGTGCTGCTGCCTGGGCAAAATTTCCCTCGTAGCACACTGTATGGTGTATGTCTGTCTTCATTGGCCTAGTTTAGGAGCAGAACAGTAGGATTGTCAGCTCTTTATCTAAATGTTACATAACGTATCTTTTAAGTATTTGTAATAATGTATTTCAGGTACACGTGTCAAAACTGTAAATGTCCTCGTCAACTACATGATGTCTATAATGAAAACTTTGTTAACATTTGTGATCGACTTGGATGGAAACGACAAGATGATATTACTTTACAAGTTTCGAAAGAAGATACATTAAAATCTGGTTATACATGGATACCTGCTGGCCTTTCACAAGAAAAGGTAAGCTGTAGCTATGCTGTCATTTAAATGATGAGGTGGATTTTATTTAAACAAAATGAGTCAAATCCATTTCGGTTTCATTTTATAACTCATATTTTATACAAAAGATTTGTTCATCATTTCTTAAATCTCTTTGAATTCTTAAAATGGCACATCTGTTTTGATCTGAATCAAAGATAACATTTTTCAATTTCATTGATAAGCTGTCCTCGTTCAAAACTCCATATCCATCAATAAAGCCAACCAATTATGTGTTCATGTGTCGACAAAAATAAACTGACATTGGTAAACAAACCTATTTCCACTCAATCTTTCAAAAAAGTCACTAATCGAAGTAACACATCAGATCCACACAGTTCAGTGCTTTATATGATGTGTCAAGGGAAATAACTCTTCAATGAATACTCCAAAACTCTCCACCAGAATCCATTAATATTGGTATAGATATAAATGAAATAAAATGGGGTTTAACACCCTACTTTTCTGCTCCGACTGGGCTAATGAAGATGGGCATATGCCATACAGTGTGCTATAAAGGAAATTAGCTGGTACAGTGAATTCCAACAGTCAAGAGTTCTTTTACATGCAAGCCAATGTGTACATAGGACTTCAGTTAATCTTCCATCTGAAAGAGAGAGAAATGGGGTTTAACATCCACTCGACACAAACTAGGTCATTTTGGGACTAACATATGGTTTTAATTTTATTTCAATAATTTGTTTGCGCGTAGGGGTCTTTAGCAGTGGGGGGAAACTGGAAGACCCGAAGAAAACTCTCGAGGTTGGATCTTCCATCTGAATAATTATACATTGTCCCTTGCCATGACCTCTGACCCACAACACTGACAAGGGGGACTCAGCCAGTAAATCCTGATGAACTTTCTGAGTCAATGCAGGGATCGAATACAGAACCTCCAGGTTAGCGAGCCAACGTCTTACTCACTGAGCGACCATGACTCCCCCATTATTGTTACATCACTGACTCTCTTATTCTCCTCTTATTTTTACAGATAGACGATTATATAGATCAACTACCTAATCATAAAGTGCCTAAAATAGGTACACAGGGAGAAAAATATCGAGATATGCAAGTTATAGTTCAACTACCCAAACAAGATCTCTCTGAGGATTTCTGTAAAACATTAGAAAATGATTGGGAAAAAAAGGAATTTAGAATATTTCGAGATTTGCGAGACCAAGTAGCAATGGGAATAGGATGTATTAAAGAAACAACTTCAATAACAGTAAGGAACTTTTATTATTTTGATAACCAGATAAAGATATAATTCCTTGGAAAATGAAATGAAATGGTGTTAAATAAAGGTCATACTTTTCTGCTCCATAAGGGCTAATCAAGACAGGCATAGGACATGCAGGAAATTTTGCCTATTCTTATTTCAAATTCCAACTATTAAAGGTTCTTTTACGTATATGCCAAGCCAAAGTGTGCACAGGACCTTGGTTTTTTAACCCAACCAAACAACTAGAGACTGTCCTTGGCAGGCCCAATTGCCTTGGCAATCTTGATCCTAAATACGTAACCATTGATTAGAAAAGATGTCAAAACTACTGAGAAAAATATATATATAACAATAGACTTTAAACCAGGCATATTTTGACTGATACAAATATTAACGCTGGTGTCGTAAATGGAACTTCACTCTAATTATAAGGCAAGCAAGTGGATGATTACACTGACATGAGCACTGATACACAAGTTGACAAACAGTGGTTAACAGTGTGTAAAAATTAACATACTTGATTTATTGTGGTCTTAAGTAAAATAGGATTTGTGGGTCAAATATATGACCTAATTATCTTTCAGCTTATCATTAATGATAAGATCATACAATATTTTTTAACAGAACTTTATTATTTGTATTTTCTTTATATTAAATGTCATTAAAAAATTTCTCAAGTAATTCTGTTTATTTAAAGCAGGGCTCCTTTGACAGTTGTAACTGATATGCTTAAAGTAGCCAAGTCTCTAACTCAATATTAACCAAAGTTATCGACATTGAAAACACAAATTATTTGTCAATTTAAATCAACATTAATGTTGTGATCTTACCGGTAAAAATCTGCTTCTGATATCCAATATTTAAGACAAAATAAACATTTTACCATTGGTACACGATTGAATGTAAATCAGTTTACATACATTCATATTACATGTTGCGATCAATTTGTGTCAATTTCTAGGTTCCAAATATTAGTTATTTAGCTCTTTTAAGTTATATGTCTAGTAAATTTCGTGTTCAAGATACAAATTTTTATGGGTACTAGAATTAGAATTTAAAATGTTACTGTCTTGTTCAGCATTTAATGATATAGTTTGGAGGATTAAAAAGTGGAGGAAGACATTCTTATAATTATTTAGTATAATTTAGATAGATCGGATTCCATTTCAATAACTGCTAATCATTTCTGTCACAAGAAGATTAATTATTGAAGCTATTATAATTTCCAGTTTAATGAGTAGTTCATCAAATACCTTTAATAGATGTTTTCATGAGATGAGGTCAATTAATTACAGTAAACTTAACATAAGTCGGATCAAAGTGGACTGACCAATTTTATCGGAGTTGAGCAAGATCCAAAGACCGAAATTCAATCTTAGCTCGATATAAACTGTAAGAGCCGAAAAATAATTGATTCAAAGGGCACATTTCAAGCTTTTGTTTGTATGTGTGTGCATTATCGTGTTGCCTCTAATAGGCCAATTTGCGTCAAGATCATACGGGAAAGTAATTTGAGGCTCTGTGCATGGAATACCTAACCGCGTTTTAGACCATCCGGACAAAACTGACTTCTGAACACACTGCCGATCCGAATTAGGCGAAGGAAAAACAAGGGAATTAGATCAAGTGGACTGAACATTTTGATCTGAGTTGAGTAAATATCCGACTTATGTGAAGTTTACTGTATGTACTGGAACATAATTTTCTAAGGAACTTAACTAATTACAAGATTGAATTTGACTAATTAGAAGTTTGAATTTGACTAATTAGAAGTTTGAATTTGACTATTTAGAAGTTTGAATTTGACTCATTAGAACTTGGAAGCAAATTTGATTAAATAGAAGTTAGAATTTGACTAAACTTGTTTCATGTTCCAAATTTGGATGGCACAATCTTCAAAAATATTTATTTGAATACTACAACATTTAATTCTTTACAAATATATTACATGACCATAATTTGAGATAATTACTTTCACTTGTGAATTATGTTTTTTCAGACATGTGCTAACTGTAAAGGGGAGATAGATGAAGGAGAACTTGCTGCATTTGCTCCAAAGATGGGTACTGAGACCTGTTGGCACCCAGCATGTTTTGTTTGTGATGTGTGTGAAGAACTTCTTGTAGATTTAGTATACTGTGTCCACAATCAACAGATATATTGTGAACGGCATTATGCCGAGATGATACGACCCAGGTGTCCAGGTTGTGATGAGGTAAGAAATATTATTTCGTCTTTCTGTTGCTATCTATCATACACCTAATTAATTTGACTGCTAATATATCATAATATGCTCCGATGTACTAATTATAAACATCTGAGTCATATGAAATAAATGCACACTTAGGCTGTATTATTTAATAGACCAGGAGCCAGAGGGCTCACCCAAACTAGCTGAAGAGTGTACCAATTTTCTCCTATATGGTATCAATGTATGCATATTAGGTATAGTCAGAATATTAAGTCTGCGGGGTATCTGGAGGTGGGTGTGGTATTCCAGGCCCAAAATGCAGTGCCCACGAACTAAACTAAATTAGCTCAAAAGTGTACCACATGAAAATCATACCAGCATTTCTAGTGGTGGGTTACCCCTGACAGCTACGTAATTGCCAGACATTTGTAGTGGGTGAGTATCCCCGACAATAGTAATCCAATTTCCAGACCACAGCGGGGCTAGATTAGCTGAAGGGATACTCCACCACTACACATGTCTGGTAATTACATAGCTGTCAGGGGAACCCCACCACTAGAGATGTCTGTCGGAGTGTTTTTGTAATACCTGAAGATGTAATGTTAATGTTAATTCTCGTCTCTTAGACCGGTTGTAACTTTTTCCCAAATATTCGTTGGGTAAAACGCTTTCTGTCACAGATGGAGCAACATGTGGCAAACTCTTGCCCAAAAGCATGTATGAGGTTCTTCATGAAAAACTTGAGATAGATAAGCTGGAAGTAGTGACAGCTAACCTTGCAATTTTCGACCCTCCCTTTCAATGTAACCAACCTCACAACTCTTGTATCCTTCCGCCTCAAAATCATGAATATTCACCAAAACCTGGCAGAAAATGTATTTTCAAACCCCTTTCTTCGATTCAATTCAACAAAAATCGCCATGCAAAAGGGGGAAAAAGGGAAAGGGAGAGAAGGACTAAAATAACTTTCGCCCTTGTTTCGTGGGTGACGGCCCATGAATATTTGGTGATCTGTGTCCATATAGGAGAAACTTGGTACACTTTTCAGCTAGGTTCACTCCCCTGGTAGTTAATTTACTATTTCTCTTGGTATATTGCAAATACAAGGAACTTTTTTTGAACAACAATAAAGCACAAACAAAACTTGCCAAACAGTTTAAATGTAGTAATGGGTGTTCTAGAAACAAAAACTAAATCCTGTCACATGCATGACACCCATCAATACATTTCAAAGATATTTCTCTTAGAACTTCATTATTGAAAATGTGAATAACTTTGGAATCTAGAGAAAAACTGAGTACAAAAAAGCTTCCCAAACTGATTAGAATAATGGGTGTTCTAAAAAGAGAAAGCAAATCCTGCCACTTACATGACACCTAACCCTACATTTCAAAGATTTTTCTACCTACTGTAAGAATAGAGTTTTGATGAACTGACATATTTATTTATCAAGAGTTGTAACATCTGTAAACTACTAGCCTTGTTTGTGATATAACGTGTAATAGATATTCGGTCAGTTCACAAAGTAAATAAGCGCCAGGTGAAGAGTTTGAGGATACTATACATAACTTATTCATAACAGATATCTACTAATACAAACAGTTCCAACTCTTAAACAACTTCCATATTATCACTTTACACAATAACATAGCTGTGGCAGATCCAGGAATTTTTGTTGTAGGGGTTTTGCCAGGCTCCTGTTAAAGAAATTTGACAGTTGACAATGCATGATACCTTCATTGTCTCTAAATTAGGTAGACATAGATACTCATCAAGTTTTTTAAAGAGAGAAATTCAATACCCTGTTTGATGTCATTGAATTATTTTATTCAGTTTCACTGATGCAACCAACCTGGTGGGTTTACCCTGGGTCCTCCCACTCAGCTAAAGACCTCTACGTGCAAGCGAATGTTGAAATAAAATGGAGCCATGTGTTAGTCCTGAAATGACTTAGTTTGTGTTGAGTGGGCGTTATACCCCATTTATCTCTCTCTCATTGATGCAAAGTAGTAATTGTGATATCACACATATGGTTATTTCACACTTTGAATGCCAACCCCCATCCCACTATCTGATGATAGAGGACAGAGCATGACTGTTTACACTTTTCTCATGGAGTGTTGTTTTACCATTTTTTTTATGTAACTGAGCTCCTGCATAGTCTTACTTTAACCTTTCTCTTATATCAAAGATTATTTAAACTTTGTTAAAAGAAAGTGATAGATTATATAAATATTTGTTTCAAGTTGAAATAACTAAAATGTACTTAATACATGTCTTGGATGTTAGATGTACTACAAGAAGTAGATAACATTATGTTCCTTGAGATTTGATTCTGAATACAAAAGCCAAAAACTTTTCATCATATCCTGGTTTAGTCCGCCCACAACAACGACTGAATTAGACTAATTTTCATCATATCCTAATTGAACAAATAACTTTAACATGTTATTTCAAAGTCACATAATTTAATGTGTTTTATGTGTTGAATGCAAATTAAACGGGAGAGCTGTGGTGGCTGAGAAAGGTCCTCACAATTTTCCGCTGGCTTGTATAACAATGATTTCAGAGTCATTATAGCAGACGAAGAAAATTGGTGACATGACAGGAACCAAAACTAATGTGATCAGTTAAATTCATGGATCTGAATAAAGAACAATTTAAGTACCGAAATAAAAATTTCTTAAAATACACAAATAAATCATTAAAATTTCTCCAGTTGCAAATATTCAGATAAGGAATAATATCTCACAGAGAAGCTGATAAAACTCTTAGGAAGAACTTCCAAAACAGAGATTCTTTATTGGTCGTACTTAAAATCAAATGGCATCCTAATTTTGGAAAATGAAATGATTGCTACTTGATAGAATCTGTGGTCTATAAATTGAAGAATGTTGGCTGAGATCTCAATAAGAACCACATGTTTATTAATTAGTTGTGATATAATTAGAAGCAGCTATTGCTTATCTTTGCATTTGTAGTTGATTTAGAATATTTGATGAAGATTCCTCCCCTAATTAACAGATTCTATATATGTTCCACTTTACTATTCACTACATTATAATAATAAAACCCGTAATACCCAACTATCTATAATAACATTCACACAGCTAACCAGGGACTGTCTGGCGGCATCTGAGTCTGGTCACCACAATTAGGAGATCTTTTTTTTCACTCCCCTGGCTACAAATGGGGTTTAACGTCCTACTGTTCTGCTCTCAATGGGCTAATGAAGACGGGCATACGCCATACAGTATGTATTGAGGAAAAATTTGCCCGGACAGCAGCGCAACAACCTACTGTTACATGTATATCGAATTCCAATTGTCAGAGGATCTTTTATGTGCATGCTAATGGTTATAATACGTTGCCTCAGTTTTTCATCCCCATCCAAAGGATTTTACATTGTCCCGTGTAAGGCCCCCTATCCTGCATCACTAAGAAGTGGGGACCAGGCCGGGAAATCCCAGAGATAATTTCATGGCCAACGCAATATATAGCAAAAAGCAATTTTATCAATTCACCAAAGACAAAATAAATTGCAGACTAAAAAGGGTCCTCAAACTTTGTGAGATGATTATCTTCTTTAGGGGGCCCCTGATCTTACCATACTTGCAGCCTCTTCTCAATCTTCCCTGCAATACTGGCACTTTTAAACCATGATGGTTTACACAAGACTTCAAGCACTAACTAGCTTAACTGTTCTGACAGCGATGATTAAAGGTTATAGTTCATTATACATGCATATATCGGTACTCTACTTGGAATTGTCAATTTTCTTCAAAGATTCTATAATGTACATGCCCTAAGCAAACTGATTTTATGCTGATCAACATCAGCCATCCTGGGAAATAAACCCTTGCCGAAGAAAGGTAGCGAGCAGAACTCATTAAACTGGTTTATTTGCTGAACTTTTGTGTTTGTAAGGCGACAAAGTTAACGATCAACCAGATTTTTAATCCATCTTAGCTTAATCCCTTGAACAGCATATTAGTGAACTTGCTTCAAGACAGCAGCCACCCCAAAATGGGCCCAAAGTACAACTGTTGTTGGGGGAGAAATAATCCCTGTGAACATCTGTTCCTGGAGGAAAAGTAAGCATCTGCCTCAAGCATAACACCTGTGGAACCAGAACATACTGGCTCGTCTCACTATTAACAGAAAACCTGTTCAGATACTTCAGATAATTTTATAGAAATTCTTGCCAAAAACAGAAAACTATCAAATTGCATAAAAACAGGCTATCCAATTATATACTAACTGACTTTATGACTGTAGAAGAGTAATGTGCTCAATACTAAACATCAGACAATGTCCATATTAACATTCAACTCTATGTAAATATTATATTTTTATGAGTTGTCTTCATTAGCCTTGTTTGTGCAGAAAAGTAGGACATTAAACCCCATCAAATTTGATGTTGATGTTGATATTTACCATGATAATTATTCAATATAAAAATTTCAGACATTGTAAATTGAGACATTGTAAATATATATGATTTTTATAATGAGATGAGGGTCATTGTATTATTCATTAGAGAAAGGGAGAGATAGAGGTTTCAATCCACTCGATACAAACTAAGTCATTTCGGGACTAACACATGGTTCAATTTTATTTCGATAATTCGCTTGTGTGTAGGAATCTTTAGAAGTAGATGGTTGGAGAGGCGACCCTACTCCAGTTGACTCAATGACAGACCTTATGATAGAACAGCACAAAATTCGGCCATCAACCCCCATAAATGGTTAGAAATTGTAAATATGATACTTATAATGACAGTTGATGTATTATTCATTATAAAGAGTTTAGACATTGTAAATATAATATTTATGATGATGGTGATTGTTTTATTTAATATTTATGATGATGGTGATTGTTTTATTCAATATTTATAATGACGATGGTGACTCAATGTGTCTAGTTGAATACTATTACATGATGAGTTTCTCTATAAATAGATGGTGTTCATCTTGTAGTTTTGACATTCAGGGTTTATATAGGTTAACATGTTGCTACATGATTTTCACTTTACTTTGTTTTTATTATGTAGCTGCCAGATTTAGGTGCAATCCTCTAGTCTAGCTGATTATAGAAGGCCTTAGTCCCTTATTTATTATTGTCCCTTGATCCTTAATGAAGTTCTCTAATCCCCATCAAATGTTTAAATAAATTCATTTGAAAGTATTGTATGTCTGAGAAAGGTCAAGAGCTATGATGTCTTGCTTGTAACTTACTTGAGTTGTTAAAGTTTATTTTGAAACCAGGTTTTTGAAAATGTTAATCTCTAATGAACAGGTAAGTATCATTTGCAAGTCAAACATTCATTTCTTCCATTTAAAGATGCATTATGTAAGGTTTAGATAAAGAACTAACCATTCTTGCTATAATAGGTCAAAGGAGATAATGTAAAATGAATAATTTGAAAATTTCATTCAAATTACTCTATTCCAAGTGAAGATATATTAGCCTTTGAAGTTTTGACAGACGTGTACAATAATTTCAACCACTGTACTGAATGATCAAAGCTAAGTCTCAGTCCTCCATATTTGATTAAATCAAAGTATCGCGGAACCATCGTAATCTGTTTAATATCGGAGAAATCTGATGCCATCGAGAGTTGATTAAGGCCTAGATCAGTTAATAAATGTCCCATATTAACACTTTAGAAAACATTTCATGCCTGAAGAAAGACCTGCAATAGGCAGATTTAGCTCTTGCATAATGTATGTTTAAAGGAGCTAAATCATAATTCTTTGACACCTAGACATGGACACAACACATGGGTGGCAACACATATAATATTGTAATATGAATGCATATAAACTGATTTAAATTCAAAAGTTTTGGTTTTTACTGTAAATTTCTAATCAGCCTACACCGTTAGTACTCTGCCCTGTGAGGTATTTTTAGCCTTTTTCATTGAGTTACTTCATTACAAATAGCACTCAAAAGCATTCTGGCGCGCTATTCATGTGTCAATTTTAAAAGTTTCATTTTGGATATCAGAAGCCCATCTTTTCACAGTAAGATAACAGCAATGTTGATTTAAATGGACCAATAAGTCGTGATTGTAATGGTTGATATTGAGCCAAAGACTTGCCTCCTTTAATATTGATCTTTATGTCATTTGTAGGTTTGAAGTGATGAAATCTAGTGACATTTCCATGTGTCTTGTTGTATTAATTTTCTTGTTCAGATATAATAGTCTTTTGCCTGGGTTGTGTGTCTAACAATTGGAATGTCTGTCTGTCATTTAGTAATAGAAAAATAATGATGACAACTAAGAAAAATGAAAAAAAATTAACATTGTTGCTTGCTTTTAATTCCAAAATTGTCTGATTAAAGTTTCTGATTGTTATTTGATTCCATTTATAAATTTGAATCTTTAGAAGAAACATGAATCTATTTACATGGATGTGATAAATTACCATCCACTGTATGCACCAACTATAATTTCCATTGTAATGTTTTGATGGGCCTTTGATTAATTTGATACAAGCAAACTTGGTAGATTATCGATTGTTAATATTTTGATTTTGTGTCAAATAATTGGTTTCATCCATCTATCTGTCACATTTTTTTGGACCCAATAACTCTCCCGCTATGGTTAGTGCGACAGAGTGTACAGACTTAGTGTAGTTATTTATTATGTGAATGTAGTTTGATGATGAGCAATTTAATTGGTTGGTCCTTGTTTACGATAACTTTGATTCTAACTTAGTGCAAGTGATGAAACTTTGTGTGTTTTTATTATGTCAAAACATTGACTAAGCATGATAGTGAGCATTTTGATTGTGTGATGCTTTATATAAAGGTAAATGTGTTTTGTATGTGTCATCTATTTATTTTGGGACTGAGTACATTTTACTGTGGATTAAGTCAAGAAAAATTAGATATAGTCTGCAATATGCAAATAATGCTCAGCAACCTTGGTTAAGAGTCCCAATCCGCATTGAATCTCTCATACTTAAAAATGTTTAAACTTGTGTGGATGTTCATTAGGTGAATAGTGTAAGCAGAAACAAGCAATGAGATTGGTCAATGCTTTCGAATATGATCAGTTTGAATCTAATAGAGTTAGAAGCCGCAGTGATTCAGAGAATTAGATGCTGGCTGGCTAGTCAGAAGGTCTCATGTTCACTCCCAGGAAAGGCAATGAAAGTTCCTAGCATGTTCTGGCATAGTTCACCATTGTCAGTAGTGTACACATTTCCATGCATTTAAAAGAATCATTGACAGTTGGAATTCGATAAAAGAACCGACTCACTCTTACATAGCACACTGTATGACGTATGCCCAGCTTCATTAAGTCGTGAAAAATGATGATTCGCAACTTTGGATTGTAGAATCAAATCAATCATTATGACCAACTATATATGTTTATTGAAATGTTTTTGACATAATGAAGTCTTTTTCTGTGTTCTTCTTTCTGATTCCTCATAAAAATCCTCTTGTGAGGTCGCCTAGACATTACAGCCCAATTAATTCCATTTCATTAACATGTATTTTATTGATTGAAGTGGTGGTGCTGGAACAAATTTAAAAACAAGATGAGCTCTGGTATAACATTATACATGTACATGTAGAAAACCAGAAGTCTAATAAAACTAATCAATACACATCATACCCAAAAATAAACAAAGGTAGGACGGACGTCTGCCGACATTATTTATGTAGATAGAACAATATGTAAGTAATATGTAAGTATTAGAATTAATGGTCAGACGTGTATGTAGATATATAGAGAAGCTTTTATATATATATAGAGATGGTTCCTGATAATGCCTATAGTGGAATAACATTGATAAATGAAGATTGTACCAACTTGTAAGCACCACATGTTTAGACTATCACATCCTATAGGGAAATAGGTAGGTATAGCTGTTTGATTGAAAGAAGAGGCGAGCGTATAGGTACTACATGGATCTTAATCTTCTACTCACATTAGCACCATTTGCACTCGGCACCAAACTGGCTGCAGTTGGTCAGAGTTTGTAGGTCTGTTAATGCGGTATCAAGATCCATCACAAAAGGAAATTTGCACACATCTCCTATGGTGTATCACATAAATAGGAAAAGAAGAAATGGATAATCAATTTGGGTATTTTATGGCCGGTATATCGCAATTCTCTCTTAGACTTTATCATAGTTAACATATTGAGGTAAGTACTCATTTTACATAATTTTTGTGTTTTTTGTTGTTGTAAGATGTTGGAACAGGTGTCTTAATGTTCTGACATTAATTCATCTTTGTTTTGTAATATGATCTGTCAATTTTCTTTAAATTGAAAGGTAGACTACCAATTACTGAATTAAGGATAGAGATGGAATATTTGCATTATTTATGTTAAAGATGTATGCATTGAGATAGAAGGTGTGCAGATATCTCATTGACAAAAACTTCAATTGAAATATTTTATTAATGCAGGTAATTCATTGGTTGAAGAGTTTGAATTATTAAACAAATATGGGCCTTATCCAATGAATGGGCTACATTCTTAAAATATTGTTTGCGAATGCATAAGGAATAAAGACATGTGTCTTTTAATAAAATTTTTTGTCATACTTAAGTTTTGTTTGCGCGATTATGTTTTTGTGAAATATACTGGTTAGGTTTCTGATTGTGTTTATTTAAGACGGTTGCCTGACACGTTACTAAATACTATGATTTGTTCATCTAGATATTACATAACAAGTTTTCATTTTCTCGTATTTACCAAGTAAACAAACAGGATACTGACTGTATTATCATCGAAATCTATAATATCTTTTTGTATGTTGTAATAAGAAAACCAATCTAGATACATGAGTCTATTATTTTATCGTAAAATTGGATGGAAATGTCATGAAACATTTGATAACATTCTTCCTTTTCTCCTTAATACTGTGTTTCTTCACAATGAAGAACTGCAGAGGTCCAAGTTAGATTTTATTGAATGCTACTGAAAGTTTTGTATAGTTCTTACATTTTTCTCCAGTTGATATTCCGTTTTTTAATCATGTTGAATCAATACAGTTTGAATCAGTCAATTATATGTTCATGTGGGATCAAGGAGTTTGCAATACAGGTAGATCCAATTAAAGAAAGTAGAAGCAGACAACCTGACTTCAATATTCAACTGCCCTATACTCAAAACTATAACACCACTTGCTCTTCTCGTTAACGTAGTTGTAATGGCATTATAATATTTAGTCATCACTGGATTATTGTTAAGGTATATGAACAATAAAAGGTAGACTTACTTTAAATTAATATAAAGTTCATCAAATGCTTAGCCATGGCTTAAGGCCCTTTTTAATTCATTATCTGTACATGAGTCAATGGCTCCTCTACCTCTCTAAGTTTGTACATAAGTAGACCTATAATATAAACAAATAAAAGTACAATTATATCTGGGACAAAATTAATATTCTTATCTACCAGTATATATATTTTAATTTACTGGTATAAGGTGTCTTATTTTCTGTTTTAGTAAACCCTTGGGGCTTATTATCCTAGTAAAATACTTTTCCATACCAAGCAAGAGCATGACATTTGAGATGATTTTCTCTTCTTTTCACACAGTATATATAAATTTGAAATTTATATCAGGTCTTATTACCAGACATTTAATTTAAACTAAAAATATCTGAAGGTTTTATTTGCTTTGATTATTTGATCTAAAATTCTCAAGGTCATAGAGGTCAGCCGTTTTCTTTTTCCTCTCTGGTTTTCTTGTTTAATTGCATTTAATAAGTATTTGTTGAACAAATAGAAAGTTTTTGCTTTTATATATTTAGCTAAACAAGCAATTTATTGTTAAGGGTTGTGTATCTAAAAGATTAAAGAATTTTAAGATTACGAAACATTTAAATCGTGGTTTCATTCTATTTATCTCCACTCAATGCACAAGCGATTATGCGGTAGAGAGAATATACTTTTGTAATCTGTACCAGCCCACACTAATATTTTCAAATCATTATATTTTTTTGCCTCTCAGCAGTCTATAAAACATGAGTAATATCAATGGTTGATTTCTCTCTCGTAAAAGATGTGCGGAAACGAGTATCAGTGGCTGACCAATATAGAATTTTGGCAATATACCAATTCTATTGTGTTCTCCATAAAAGTGAATCTGAAATCAGTTAGATCATACTATCACGGTTCTATTACAAGAATATGAGGTACCTCACATCCACACTATTCATGAGATTACATCGAAAATTGTGGTGCCAGATGCAGACTGTCTTGGGAACTGTCTGAAAATATTAATAGTTTTTTGTATGAAAATGAATTTATGCAATTCTATATGCTCAAGTTACATTACACTCCTCTATATTCATTAGTCCAGATGTACATTACACTCGAGAAGTATGTTTAATTTTGTAAAAAAATGATCTCTAATATATAGTGTAATATTATATAAATGAGAATGTTCGAATACATTACCCATGTATCCAGGTTTTTGTTAATCAATTTTAAATGAAAATGAAAGTTGTAAGATATTTAGCATTTTGAAGGTAGACATTTTGTTTGATGTTGTCATCTCAGGTGTGCTTTGATAAAGGTCATATGGGAGTTAGTGACTGCATTTGACACATTTTTTAAATGAAAAGAATTACATCAACAAGAGGGCAATGTATCTTAAATAAACCTATTTTTTTATTTTAGCTTTTTAAAGCGTAATAATATTAAAAATTAAATGAATTTTAATGCCTTATACCTGTCCGACCTGTTGGGTACCTTATGATGTGATAAATCAGGTGATTTACTCTTAGTCGTTAAATGGGGAGTTTTGGTTGGCTGAATGGTTAACAGGAGGTCTGTCATCTACTCAACTGGAGTGGTTTTGGTTCCCTGGTTGTGCGTGACAAGGAGTAAGGTTGCCTGTCTTACCCTTTTGGGTTTTCTCCAGGTTCTCCGGTATCCCTGTGACTGCTAAAGATCGCTACACACAAGCAGATTATTGAAATAAAATTGAACCATGTGTTAGTCCTGAAATGACCTAGTTTGTATCTCAACCCCATCTCTCTCTCTCTCTCTCTCTCTCCAGTCCTTATGTGTATATTTTTCTTAACCTTCTTTTGGGATCAGCAGTGAACGATGAGAATGCTACAATGTTAAGCTTGACGTACCTTACAGAATCTCAGAGATATTATTTTCATGAACGATATACTCACTGGTACCTATTGGCACCTGAGTAAAGTAGAATATCGTGATAATATTTCTTTAGTCAAGGACATGCGTATTTTGCACCTGGGAATTGATACCGTGTATTGAGAATGTCAACATAAGGTAGAGTTAGTAAAAAGTGTTTTGCCAACTCAGACAAAATTCATCAGGTTACTTTTCTGTCTGTTAGTATTGCTACACAGCTTATTTGTGAGAAAAATTGGGTTTAGCATCCATTCAACACAAACTAGGTTATTTTGGGACTAACATGTAAATTTTATTTACTAGTTCGCTTGGATGTAGGGGTGTATAGCATTGAGAGGAAACTTTAGGCCAAGGAGAAAATACAAGGTTAGACAGACAACCCTATTCCTTGTCTGGGTACAAGCTTGGGATCGAAACCATGCCACTTGACTTAATGACAGAACTTATGATCTAAAGCATACACCTTAGACCACTTAACCACCCAAGCCTAACCAATCCCAGCTTACGTGAAACATATATTAATACTATTCTGTCTAGTCATTCGGATAGTATAAAAACTAGTCATGTGTACACAAAGGGCGTGTACATAGAAGATTCCTTGGCAGTTGGAATTCGATAAAAGAGTATGCCGTAGCGCTGCTGTCTGGGCAAAATTTCCTCATAGCAAACTGTATGGTGTGTGCTTGTCTTCTTTACCCCAGTCGGAACAGAACAGTAGGACGTTAAACTCCATTTCGTTTATAGACACACAGCAATATATATATATTGGTATACAAAAACTCCTAAGTATTTCAATATTTCTACATTTTTATTTTGCATCAGTATTTTGAATTGGTTAAGTATTTGAACTCAGTCAGTAGATTATTATACACAGAAATAAATTATAAAGAAAACACATTCACCTAGAATTTCCAGTTCCACCCACAAGAACAACATAGTAGAGTATAAAGGGTTTTGTGGTCAGTGTTAACTGTTTATCTCTACAGGTGTTATTTGTATATTATGTTATGATACTGACTACCCTGTATTATTTATAGTTGGTCCGATTATTATAAACCACTGTTACATATGGTAGAAATCAGAGCTAATCTCTGGAAGATATCACATTCTATTTATCTGGTTTACCAACATTCTACTTGTCTCATCTTTACTTCTTTTACTTTGAAAAATGAGTAAATCCAAGATTAATTGTGTATTAGAGTTTGCCAAATATTTGAGTTAAAATTTATGTAAAAAATGTTATTTTTGGTGGTACTTTGATATCAAGTTTCAATATGTCTAATGCCAATGAAATGTGGTATATTTCTATCAACAAAACTTTACCCTTAAGAAATACTGACCAGAATCTTTCTATACCACTGAGTTGTATACTCTGCTGGTGGCCCCCTCCTATTAAGTGTCTTTTAGCTGGTAGGTTTTGATAAGTGAAAAGCAAGCTTGATAAAACAAATCTAATAAGGTTGCAATAGTGTGTCGTGGGATGGGGGGAGTGGGGGGGGGGAAGACTCCTGGCATCTATTTCTGTGGGTTATCCCTTCAAAGAGTGAAATTAGAATAATGTTTTTTAATATTTGAAATTAGATAGACTGAACTACTTAATTCATTAAAAAATTGCTTTCAGTTATTTTATTTTACACATTTAAAATGTCTTCCTGTCTCACATTTCCAAGTACTTGGGGGCATGATATCAAGGAGTTAGGCAAACCCCACAGTAGGCTAAGTGCTAAGTTCTCCTCTGCCATTTTTCGAATTAATGTCCGAATACTTTTTTTTATGAAATTACAAACAATCAATAGATTCCGTCCAGTATACAGACTAATGGGGTTTTTATGATAATATTTATATGGTTGAGGTTTACTAAGTCTAAAAATTATTCAGATCACTGGGTTTCGGCGACATTCATCTGGTCAAAGTGGTCACCATTCATAAATCTATTGGATTTGTCCTATAAGCATTGCTTTTTAATGGTCGTGTAATATGACACAGTCACAAATTTTCGGTATGATTATTCTAATTGCTCCCCTAACTGAATCCAATTTTGAATCATTTGAACCTATTGGAATATTGTATAAATTAGAACAGATATTCAGACATATTTAGTCAGGTAGAATCGCCATATTTAGTTATAATATTCTTTAAAGATAATTAAATTAAGCAGAATATTCTTCAACTACCATTTAATCAACATAATTGGATAATTTTGTATTAAAGAAATTGAATGAAAATGAAGATTTTTTTATACATTTGATACAAATATTTTTTGAATGGAAGGATTAAATTTCTGTATTGAGTTCAAGCAGACCATTTAATGTACATTGAATGTGGTTGGCCATCACACTTTGATCTCTATATAATAGAAAGAGTGTTGTCTAATATAGGTATAGTATATGAGGTTATATAAGTACATGTATATAAACCTATAGTAAATACTGTTGTGTATACTATATCTATAGGTAGATTCATTGAGATAGAAACTTATTTAATGTTGATATATACGTAGTACACCAACAGGGTGATAGTAATAAAAGGAAATACTTTTAAAGTACCAGTATATAATATTTGCCATTTTGTCCAAGGCCTAGATTAATGAATCCATAGTAATAGAACTTCTGAAATATGTTTAAAACATGAAATCGTGATGTATTGTTAAAATTTTGGTTAAACACTAAGAAAAGAGGTTAGGATGTGATATTAACTAAAAATGTTTTTAAAAATTCTGTGACTGAAATCAGAATTGGCAATGGAGGTAGGAAGGGGTGAGAGAGTGACTTACCTCCCCCAGTTCAGGTGAAAAAAAAAATTAAGAATGGAGATTTGATTGGTTATGTGGGGTAAAATATTTCTGTAATGCAATATATGCATGCTTGTATCCACCAGGCAAGTTATTATTAGAACCGAAATATTTATCTTTAAGATAAGAATTCCAATATTAAACTGTAATTTTAATCATTAGTAATAATAACATGTCGAAATAGCATCTTGTCATTATATATATTAAATTGACCCAGAAATGATTCAGACATGAAAATATTGTTCACCATCTGTTCAAATATATACTATTGGTTACATGCTAATGATAGTATATTGCAGAAATACTTGGAACTATGTTCTTCATGTTAGAATTAGTTGTGTGTTGATTTAATATACGGTTAGCACAAGATACAGTTCACATGTACACGAGAATACAGCGCTGGTGTGAAGTTACATACACCAGTGTGGTGTTACTATTTGAAGGAGGTTTAGTCTAGACCTGGGGTTTTTAAGTGACAGGAATGATTCAACTGATATATTTATTATATATGATACGGTATATTGTGATAACTTCAATAATCCCATGTCTCAAAAAGTTTCTTATATTTAAGTTGGTCAAATAAATGTCTAGTTGTTGAGATGGAACAAAACAATTAGTTCCAGTTATTTCAGCAGTTTCACAACCTAATGATATTATGTTTATATGATATCAAGGTTCATTTAAATTTAAGAGAGAGGAAGAGAAATGGGGTGTAATGGCCACACAACACAAACTAAGGTCATCTTGGGACTAACATATGGTTTAATTTTATTTCAATAATTAGCTGGCACTAGGTGTCTTCAGCAGGGGGATGGAAACAGGCTGACCTAGAGAAAACCCACGAGGCTGGACTGACAACCTCCCTCCTTGTCACAGCTGGACACGCGAGGAATCGAAACCACACCAGTGACCTCATTGACAGACCTGTGCTAACCATTCGTACCCCCCTCCCCCTTAAAATTTAAAGGTGCTTGTGGGGGTTGGATGCATGTGGTGGATCAATGGTAGTGAAGATAATCCACCTTTTTTCCGGTTATGTTTCATGTAGGGTTGATATTTAATTTTGTGTACCATGGATGGACAGTAAGGTTAAGAGACTAAAATGATGTTAGTTTGTAAGAGTTCAGAAGATTTAAAAATCTATTTTATTTTTGACAGACCTTTGGTCCGCCCTTAAATACATAGCCTATAAGATAATCCGGCACTGCACTTCAGACCACCAAGGGTATAGCCTTTAAAACGTGCATCGAGATTGTAGGTGTTCTATAAACCAGTTACATATCACTATAATTATAATCGAGTGATAACTGTTATGTACAGCAGTCACTTGATGCCTATAATAAGCCCATGATTGAATACATACATGGGAAAGTTTATCTAAATATCCCACATAAAGGGGCTATCATTGGATTTCATATAACTCACAAAACTTGTTAGATCAGCTATATACATGTAGATATATATACCCCAGTTTGTTTAGCCTTCTTCACACCACAAGAGAGTAGTGCAAAGATATAAGGAGATTTTTTTCATTGGAAAGTTAGCCAATTAGATTTAAAAGATGGGCTGGGTCTCAATATACAGGACATGCAAATGAAGCTATCCTTCCTTCCTCTCTCATGGTTTGTAAGCTCACATCGGCTGCAAAGTTAGACTTGTTTGCTATGTAGACTTGGTGATACAAGGAGTGTAGTTAAATGGCCGACAAGCCTATCACTCTTTAAACTCCTTTTGTTCAACTCCTATTTTATATTTTGAGTCACATATCAGAAGTTGATTCACTTGTAAAACATAAAAACGTACATTAGTATACTCAAGCCTAGTAAAAGTTTCTAAGTTTATCTGTGTATGGATTTATAGTAAGAGTGACATATCGAGGATTAATCATGGAAGACCCATCAGAGGTTAGTTTTCTTCTTTTATCCTTTCAACATCAGTTTCTTTACAGCTATAGTGAAAGTTAGAGAATTATCCAACAGAAGTTTTTGTTAACTTACATATATAGGCATATTTATATAAAGCAATTTACCATTGTCGTATGACAGAGAATAGTAATTATTTATTGATAAACTAATCTAAAGTCTTTTGAAAAGTCAGTATATGGTCTATTACATGATTTGACATACGAAAATATTTATGTTGATTAACTTATGTTTTCAAGATGACGTAGGTTTTTTCTTTAGACACTTATGGAAGAAATTCACCAAGGCAGTGGAATAGAAATGTTTATTGCAATTTAAGGAAATCTGATATAACACCCCGTAGGTGATACACCTTGGGAAAGGTGTGTGATTAAACTACCGGTAGTTTGGAATTGACTGATATTTTAACAAACTTAGAAAAGTGTGTTGTTTTTTGAATGAGGCGATAAAATTGGCTGACAAAAATAATGTGAATTTGTTTACTTTATTTTAACATAGTTGCATTAAAGATACATTATGAAAGTGGTAAATCTGCCCATTGTGGGACTTTTTCAATTTCACATGTTATATAAATTAATTTTTAAACAATCATTAACATGACAAGCTCATAATCAACTCTCTGAACCATTGGATGACTCTGATTTTAAGTAGAGTAGAACACCAAAGGCATTTAAGAGTTTAACAATAAAATAGATGATAAAAACTTCACTACATTTTGTCATAATCTCACACAGAATAAAGTAATTTGACTGAAATTTTTAATATATTTTTGAACTATAATGGCAGAATGCATCTTTAAGCTGCCAGACAATTGGATTACGTGATTATTGCATGTACACAGCGGGAATATTGCATTTTGTTTATTCAGTATGAATAATGTTGATTAACTAATGTATGTTTATTGGTGAAATATTTTCAAGTATCTAAGTAGTGAGAAATCGTTTCCTGGTGGATTGTATAAAATAAATGGGTTTGTAAAGGATTGGTCTGTCAAATAATACTACATTAATAAAACCATCTACCCCCACTAACAACATATTGCGTCTTGTCATAATAGATTACACACCTTCACCTACATTTTATTTCAAATTTACATAATTTAAAGGCCATATTTTGCTGATGTTAATAGCATCAAGTCTTGACATATTCATAATTCTTAATTTTTTTTTTGTTTTCGAAAGATTTATAAGTATGTGTACCAAACATGAGAAAGCTGCCAATTATTATTTCTTCATCATGGTATATCTTCATTATTTAAATAATGAAATGTAATGGGGTTTAACGTCCCACTGTTCTGCCTTGACTGGACAAATAAGGACGGGAGTGAAATTTAGCCGTGGCAGCGGCGATATGACCTACTCTTATATCAAATTCTGACTATTAAGGGATTTTTTATGTGCATGCCCTTGGTTTTTCGTCCCGACTGTCTTTCAGTTGGCCCTTGCCAGACCAGCTGTCCTGCACAACTGACATGGAGGAACCATGCCAGAATATCACAATGAACTTTCTCAGACGTCTTACACTGACCCAACAAATAATGAAAATGTTGCTTTTAATGCATTTTCCAAACATTTTCTCGATTGTTAATTATCTCTTCACTGTTTGTTTTTTCGTTTAAAAAATTGGTCTGTGGGTGTTTGTTTCATTGCCTGGCAACCTACATGTATCTTTGTATTTACTTATGTCTGGTAGATCTTAAACAACCCTCTTTTCATATTATCTTCAAAAAAGAAAAAAAAAATCTTTTCGTTATAATTGGATAAAGTTGTGCAAAGTTTGGAAAGTTGGTGATAATTATTCATGACATTTCAAATGTTGGTCATGTCCACTTGTGTGTTAAGAGGGCCAAAATCTCTTTATTTGACCTTAACAATAAAAGTTGATGGTGGGATTGAAGTAATGTAATATAAGCAAACGGTACACAGGGACAGGTAAAAATCAACATCACCTTTGACTAATCCAGGTGTATAAAATGGAAAGTTGAAGGACCTTTTTTTATTTATTGGGTCAATCGGAGTGATGTTTGATTAAGCCGTAAGGGTATATCTACATAAGTGTACATTGAGAGGGTATGTGGGTATTACTGACCAGAAAAACGTTTAAAGTAAACAAACCACCCTGGTGTGAACGCCATCATTAAGTTGGCAATTAAAGAGAGATTTGGGCGTATTATCTGGCTGTATAATATAATTTGATTAGATCCTCTTCTAACTGTTCTCATTAAGTGGCTTGTTTACTATATATATTACACCTACTTATGTCTGATTAATATCTTATTGACAACAATATTCATACTGTTCTATTGTACTAACATTGTAACAGAAACGAAGAACAGTCTACTTATAAGAATTATGAAAAACCTTTGACAAAGATAATAAAAAAAAAGTAAAAACGCAGAGATAATTTTACATAAGATCATACTAATACCAGATATCATATAATAATACATGTCAATAGACGGCTTGATATCACATTAACTCCATACATCTTATCAAGGCCTTCGCGTAATACGGCCAGCAGTTTTCAGCACTGATTTTGATTGGCTACTCACCCAGATTCCTAGATCATCGCAAATACCAAGTCTCACGCTGTGATAATCGAGTTACAAAGTCCAAGGTTTGTTCAATGTCAAATTTTCCTTTGGAGGTCGCCAACTTTGAGTGTATTTGTGTCACAACTTCTGACTGGACGCTGTACTGATCCAAATCTGTTGTAACGAGAGATAACATAGCTATAAGTTTGGGAATTTCAAAGTAGCGTTGCAACGTCATGGTTGTAATGAAATGAAATGAAATGGGGTTTAACGTCCTACTCTTTTGCACCTAACCTGGGCTAATGGAAGACAGGCATACGCCATACAGTGTGCTATGAGGGAAATTTTTCCGGGCAGCGGCGCTACAGCCTACTCTTATATCGAATTCCAACTGCCAAGGGATCTTTTACGTGCATTCCAATTTGTACACGGGACCTCATTTTTTCGTCCTATCCGAATGACAAGGCAGCTGTCCTTGTCAGGCCCTCCTTCTGCATCACTGACAAGGTAAATCACGCCGGAAAATTGAGATTGTAAAATTAAAGGTTATTATAAAAATCTTTAAACCTACGTCTTCACCCCCCCCCCCCCCCCCCCCCCCCCCCCCCCCCCCCCCGTGGTTAAAGATAATTTAATGTAAATGAATTTATTAACAGCCAATCCTTGTTGCGTTAATCGGTTGATAACATGGTTATTTCACAATGATGGTTCTGGAAAGCTGAAAATATGATAAATTATTATTAACAACCAAATAACTCAATCATCTTGAAACCTGAGAATTGGAGACCCTATTGTTTAATTTGTGAAACTTTCTGTTGGAACTGCTTGGTTAAGCATGAGAATGATTCTGAAAAGTACCACTGGGCTTGCAAAAACATGTCTACCGGGCAAACAAATAAAATATTACGACTGTCTGTCTGGTGATACTTAAGTTTATATGCAATAAAACTCCGGCCATTTCCTCATTGAGAGACATCAAGAATGAGAATATGTAATAAATAAGAGTTTTATGGATGCATGTCTGTTGATTTATTAGAATCACATTTGAAAATTGATGATAAACCATGACAAATGATTCCATAAAATTCTTACTTATTCCATTCATTCCATTTCTATCCTGACAATATTTCAAGGGTAGGAAATAGTTACATTTTACAGTTATACCTGAAATTTACCGAAAGATGATAGGAAAATGGACATTTGATATCTTTGATATTAATAAATTGGATACAAGCCTGGAAATAAAGCACCTGTCACAGACATTGTCAGACACAAATTTAGGATCAGGGACATTCTCTCTGGTTCCTGTCATTTTGTCTGACACAGATTTGTCCCTTTTCTGTGGTTTTATTGATCTATCTAATACAAGTCTGGTACTAGTAGTGTATGACATTTGTTCAGGTACATTATTTTGCAAAAGTTCTTTCTGGGCATGAATAGAGGATATCAAAATATTTTAAATGATATTTGTCTTCTAATCTCAGATAAAGATGTATTATGTAAGAGCTAAATCTGCCTTTTGTTTTGGCTTCAAATGTTGTATAAACTATTATTTAGACAAGCCATAAAATTAACTCTCTAGAACATCGGATGACTGAGATTCAAATGGATTAGAATGCCTGTGACATTTAAACATATTAAAATGGATAATCAAGACTTAGACTTGATTGTGAAGTTCTAATGCTATGATAATAAACAATCTACACTATATCTTGTCAACTCCATGCAGAATAAAATAATTTAAAACATTTTTGAATTATTATTGCAAGAACAGCCAGCCCATTATCTAAATCTTCAATAATGCAACTTCAATATTTTTAGATGTTTATATATAGATATAATAATGTAGTAAAATGTTATTTGTTTCTGTTTTTCAGTTGATATTTTCTGGCGAATATACCACCGCCATGGATCAAAACTACCATAAGGACCATTTGGCATGCCATAACTGTGAGAAGAAACTGATTGCTTGTCGTTATATCTTAAAAGATGAACATCCTCACTGTATACCCTGTTATCAACAACTGTTTGCTAGTAACTGTGAAGAATGTACGAAACCAATTGGACCGGACTTTAAGGTGAGTTGAAGACGTCCATTTTGAGCTGGACGACATCAATATGAATTTCTTGCCATCTTCCATGTTCAATCGTTCAATGATTACCGCTTCATAATTGATTACAATACTCTACAGCTTCCTTTGCTCAGCAGTGACTTAGCAAGGGTTCTCAGATATTTGTTCTATCCGAATGACTAGACACTGTTTCTTGCCAGGACCTATGTCCTGCAGTACTGACAATGGAAGACCATGGACAATGATGGACAATCGGAGGAACTTTCTTGGCTAACACTAGGATTGATCCTGACCCTTCTGGTTAATGAGCCAATGCCTAATTAATCCATGAGTCGCTATGTCTCCTGTTAATAGACCACAGCCCAGAGAAAAATTTTCACTCCTTACACTTACACCTACAACATTTTTTCCTAGGCGGGGGGGGTGGGGGGGGTGGGGGGTGGGATGGCCTAGTGGTCTAGAGTGCCGCGCTTCGACCTCTAGCTGGCCGGTCACCTCTGGCTTGCGGCTGTGGTTTCGAGCCCTGGTGTGAGCGTATGTGGCATGGAGATAGGGGCGCCTTCTCAATCTCGTGGGTTTCCTCCGGGCACTCCGGTTTCCTCCCACTGCTAAAGACCCCTACGCGCAAGCGAATTATTGAAATAAAATGAAACCATATGTTAGTCCCAGAATGACCTGGTTTGTGTCGAGTGGACGTTAAACCCCATTTCTCTCTCTCTCTTTTTTCCTAGGCATAAAGATATTTTCCTTCCTGTTTTTGAACAAAATATTCTAAACTCAACCTATACTCTCAGACTTTTGAGAACATCAAATGCCACTTCCTTTTTCTAAACAAAATTCTTTGACTCAACCTATGCTCAGACTCTTGAGAACATCAAATGTCACTTCTTAGTTATTTGCAAGAGGCTAAGAATTTTTGTTATATTAAACCATATGTTTTTTACGGGAGGGATCTGAGAGCATGGGGTAATATTACATAAAATCTACAGGAATTAAATGTGATGCATTATTGACTTTACACACCATATCCGAACAGTAGCCCCATTATATTACGATAAAACCAAAATAAAAACACAGGTGTAGTAGCGTAACAAACAGTGAATCATGGAGAATTTTCAATTAAAACATTTTAAATGCCTCATTTCCAAACAAAACCCTCTGCTTACAAGATAGGTTTCATGTGATGAGTAAGAATCTAAATTTGGAGAAAAGTAAATGGCAGCAGACGGTCTACATGTGAACCTGCCTTGTGTACATGTACATATAGACTGTGTGTTGGTCTGTAGAATTGTTTCAGAAGCTATACAATCAAGGTGAAATATTATCCGCTCCAAGTGTGGCTAATAGATTAGAATAGATAAGTAATTCGCCACTTAAATACAGACTACTGTCCAATAACCATAGCTTTCACATATCTTTATCAGTTAAGCCAAAGAATGAGAGAATAATTTGCTTTATCAATACGCTTGAGTGATACTTAGACATTGAATTGATTTAGAAATCTTTAAAGAAAGTTTCTTCAATTGAAATAATGATGCAGTCCGCATTTATTAGATCATGAATTGATATTTTCTAGTTCGAATGAAAGTCTGGTATTAGCACACACACCACTTAATTATATAAAAGTAGTGTCTAAGGTATTAAATTAGATAATTTTTATTTCCGCTCAATAATCAAAAACATATTTAGAAATCAATAACACATGGTAATAGGGCCAATATTATAACATTCACCCAGCATCCCGTATCATCATCACCCACCACCACCAGTAGTTTTACACTGGTAATTGACAAGGTTATATCAATTGATAAAATATTTAAACCATATTAACTAATTACTGATGATTTATTTTGCTAGATTAAAGTCAGTCTACATTATCAAAAGATTCCCTCCTCAGGGTAGATTAAACCAAATGTTAGATATACTTTGTTTTTAGAGAGCCACAAAGGCTCAGTGAGTAAGACATTAGATCACTAATCAGTCGACTGGAGGTTCAATCCCATTGTTGATCGATAAAGTTCCCATCAATATTCCACCACTAATTGAAAGTCAGATGAATAAAATAAATGCTAACACTTTTATGTAAATTACCCTGTAGGTTTTTCACTGGGTCCTCCAGATTCTGCCCACTATATTACCTTGTAGGTTTTCTCTGGGTCCTCTGGATTACTCCCACTGCTAAAGACCCCTACTTGCAAATTGAACTTTGCGTTTGTCCTGAAATGACTTACTTTCATTTGAGTGGAGGTTAAACCCTATTTCTCTTTCTCTCTCTTCAATTTAAGTGAACCTTAATATCTTATAAACATAACAAGATTAGTTTGAGTCAGAGTGGACATTAAACCTCATTTCTCTCTCTCTCTCTCTCTCTCTCTCTCTCTCTCTCTCTCTCTCTCTCTATTATTATGATATAGTTGTGCTAGGTTTAACAGATACCATTATTAAACAGGATCATATAATATACTATTCAAAAAAAGTAGGGGATATTTGATTTTTAAGTGTTATTAAAGTCACCTAATGAAACTGACGAAGAAACAAATGACAAAATGAAATGAAGTTCACATTCATCGATTTATTCCAAATGATCGTTAGACTAAGTAAGGCACAGACTGACCATTATAAGGGTAAAATGATACCCGGGGTCAAACAGCAAAGTTACCACAGCATCACAACAAAGTCAGTAACGGGTAAATCCTCCTCTGTTTGCCAAACAAGCATTGATCCGACGTGGCATACACCTAATGAGACGTCTAAGGTCATTTTGGTCCAGATTGTCCCATTCCTGTTGCAACGCAGCAGCAAGTTCTTGGACATTGGCAGGACGTTGTTGACATTGACGTAACCTCTGTCCAAGCATGTCCCAGACATTCTCAATGGGGGAGAGGTCGGGACTCAGTGCTGGCCAAGGTAATGTGGTGATGTTCTGTTGTTGGAGGTAACCTGTAACGATCCTGGCCCTGTGACATCTTGCGTTGTCATCCTGGAAGATGAAACGGCGGCCATGACGTCGTGCGAACGGCACAACATGGACTGCCAAGATGTTGTCCCGGTAGTACTGACCTGTAACACGCCCTGCAACATCATGTAAAGCCGTTCTTCCAGCAACAGTGATGCTTCCCCACACCATAACAGAACCACACCCAAATCGATCATGTCTGATGACGTTAACGTCTTGGAGGCGCTCGTTTCGACGACGCCACACCCTCCTACGTCTGTCCAAAAAATCAACAGTGAACCATGACTCATCTGAAAACATCACATTGCTCCAGCGTTGATTATCCCAGTGTTGACGATCCCTACACCAACGACGTCTTGCCTGAATGTGACGATCTCTCAAACAAGGGATCACGCGAGGACGTCGGGCGTGAATGTGACCCCTATGCAGTCGATTCCGAATCGTCTGGCCACTCACTCTCACACCAGTGTCTGTTTGAAGACGAGCACTGATCTGATTTGCTGTGATGACACGATTTCTCAAGGCCAAGGTACGGATAAATCGATCCTGGGCTTGAGTTGTCGCCCTTGGTCGACCTGAGCGTGGTCTGTCCTGTACAGATTGTGTATCATGGTATCTGGACCATAGCCTGCTTATGACAGACTGAGAAACATTCATCGTCCGCGCCACAACTGCCTGTGTTGTGCTGATCTGTAGCATGCCAAGGGCACGTAACCTTTCATTTTGGGTAAGCCGACGCATATCAAAATTTGTTTTCTGGTCACTAAAACAATTAAACTGATGTTTCCACCCTGGAATTCAATGCCACAATGACTGTAACATTCAAAGTCAGAGTCGTGCAAATCTTGGGTTGGACCCCCATGATGATCCCAAGCATCACCTGCATTCTATGCGGTAGCTATTGGTGCGTTTGGCCGTCACGTGTAACTGGAAATGTTTCTTCTGTTAGGTTCTATAGTGACTTTTTTCGTAGTCATTTGCATATTTTAGTATTATGCCCCCCAAAATCAAATATCCCCTACTTTTTTTGAATAGTATAGATAACATGTCTATATGTTATACTGTTTAAAGGCAAAGTTCAGATTGTCATCAAGCTAATTTACTAAATAGAGAACTATAAATTGTGACAGGTGATTATTTGACTGTTATAAACAAATATCAAGCAATGTAGAAATAGAGAACTTGCAGATTTTTTCTGTCTGACTTCACTTGGAGAAATCCAATTAATTCTGATTTAATTGTCTGATTTGTTGGTTTGGAATGGGTTTGATTTGCTGGATAGGTAGAATTAAGCACACACAAATATAACTAATAGAATAACTTTAATTTACAATACTAGTCTCGATTATCCATTTTAGGATTAAATCATCAATAACATTGAGCAATAAAACAGATTCAGATTCAGTAAATATCACAGGCTAGCGATATCAAGAGTTGATAATATTTCAGGCCTAAAGAAAGTCCTGCAATAGGCCTATTTAGCTCATGCATAATGCACGTTTACTTACATATAATTATTGTTAATATGTTGCAAAACATAAACCTTAATTATTAGGTTCTCTATAGTCTTCATTATAATATATGGAGAGAGAGCGAGTTTAACTTCCACATGACATAAACTAGGTAATTTCAGGACTGACATGGTACAATTTTAATACAGTAATTAATTCAATGTACAATTCTTTTATCAGTGTAAGGAAACTGGAAAAATCATGTGCAAGCTTGGGATCAAATCCACATCACAACTCAATGACAGACCTTATGATCTAAAGTGTATATGTTAAGACTATTGAACCACCCAATCCTGCTTAAATACAAACATGAATGAGGTCATGTCAGTCTAACATAATGTTCATCATACTATGATTATATTGGGACTTCATAACTACAAGATATTGTAATGTAAATGTTTTGTATGCTGTCCAACTGGGGTGTTCAAATATCTTATCTTATCTTAGTCAGCTATTGTTATACCTTTCTTTGAAAAGATCTTTTGACCTATGTCGGCCCACACTGTTTGCTGATTGATAAACAATTACCTCTCTTGTTTTCTCCAAGGGATATCGCAGGTGTGGGTTACTTGGTTCATATTCTTGCTGACGGCTACAACCAGCTTTGACTTCTTGGCTTAGCACTGCTAGACTAATCCAACAAAAACATCCTGATCTCTACAACAAAAAAACATCTAAGAATATATAGACCTACTGTTGATGACATAAAACATGTGTTAAGATACAGTAATTTAAAATTTAATCTGTCACAAATCAGTTTACCAGACATAAGAATTGAAAAAGAACGTTATAAAATTTACAAGAAAACGAAGCAAATTAGGTTTAATAATATTTTTATAAGGTAAGGAGCCTGTGAAAATGTATTTACCAGTGCACCCCAGCCCTATGTTTTTAACGTTTTACTTTTCTCCTCTGAATTATGCTAATGAAGATGGGTATATGCCATACAGTGTGCTATGAGGAAAATTTTGCCTGGACAGTGGCACTATGGCCTACTCTTAATTGAATTCCAGCTTTCAAGAGATCTTTTACATGCGTGCCAACGTGTACACAGGACCCCATTTTCTGTCCCATCCGAATGACTACACAGCTGTCAGGGAACCAAACTGGAAAATCTGGATGAACTTTCTCGGCCAATGCAGGGATCGAACACTCGACCTCCAGGCTAGAGAGCCAGTGTCTTACACACTCAGCCACAGTGACACCCCCGGTACCTTTAGTATCTGGCATCAAGAGAAATGACCAATTAGTTATGGTATGAAATGAAATGGGGTTTAACGTCCTACTCTTCTGCACCTAACCTGGGCTAATGGAAGATGACAGTGTGCTATAATGAGGGAAATTTTGCCCTGGCAGCAGCGCTATGGCCCACTCTTATTTGAATTGCAACTGCTAAGGGATCTTTTATGTGCATGCCTATGTGTACACAGGACCTTGGTTTTTCATCCCATCTGAACGACTAGACAGCTGTCCTCGTCAGGCCCTCGTTATGGTATACTAGCTATTAAAATCACTCAGTTATGGTATGATACTGGCTATTAAAATTAAATGGAAAATGGATAATGTGGAAAAGATGCAAACTTGAGTTATATGTAACAACAGCGTATTTACTTTCTGCTGATCCTGCAAATGTACATATAATTATAATGTTAAATTATCTTTTTACTCACAAAACACGGGAGCTCGGGTCAGGTCAACCTTGTGAAGAGTTATCTAGTAGGATAGTTAAGTACAGATAAATCGGGAGGATAATTTATTGGAGTATAATTTATATAGTAGATAGCGTGAAACATATGAAACAGTAGAAGGAAAGCCTATAACCATTGGAAATAACTAGAATCTTAGTCAGACGGCTAACAAGTCTATATCAGACGTCCATATTAGGTTAAGCATCTGTCTATCATTGCTACACAATATCTATCATCATGTAGATAATGATGATAACTTCACCCCTGGTAGATTCATGTATCTTTTTGATATGTTTTAAATGAGGTATTGTAATTCCACTGAAGAATATTTTTACAGACATTTTCATGAAATAAAAATTATTCAAAAAATATGCAACAATCTATGTGCTAAGTGAGGATATTTTTCACCAGAATTCTATAATAAGGATGTTCTTTCTTGAAAAGTCATTATCTAACTTTACATTTAATTAATTAAGAAATAGACAACAATTTATACACCAAGTAGGGATATTTTTCAACAAAAATGTTGAGGGAACATTAAACCCCATCTCACTCTGCATGGCCTGCTATCTATGCTAGTCATGTGTTTCTATCCCAAGCTAGTTAAAGCTACAATTTCATATTTTTAAGTTATATTTCAAAGTCTTAAAATAGTTGGCATCTATAAACAGTCTAACCTTGTCAAAGCATAATCCTATTTTAATTCCTATATTTCACTATTGCCAGTTGAGAAATTGGCAAAAATATCATTTTCAACTTCAAATTCAAACGTTTGAAGAAAGGTATTGCATGGAGAGAATAGGAAAACCAGGGAGGTAATTGTGTTATTATTTCCGGTGTGAAAGATTTTTAAGTGTAGAATGCCTATGATCGTATAGTGAGTTGACAACCTATTGAGCAAAAGACATAGAATAAATTATGTTTTGACTTTTTTAGAAAATATGAAATTCTCGCGTTAAAGACTATTAGTATGATTTGTTGTTTGAGACCTCATACTCTTTTCATAGGGGTGTAATAATTATGTGAAACAAATCATAATTTTACATGAAGATTTATAAATATCTATAAGTAACCTCTCCAAAAAGTAAAACCATGGAATTATTCTTTGTTATTTCAGGATTTATCGTACAAGGAGAGACATTGGCATGAATTTTGTTTCAAGTGTAGTGAATGTCAGAAGTCATTGGTAGATCAACCCTTTGCTCCCAAGAATGAGAAGATTTTCTGCTCGGATTGCCATGACAATATTTTTGCTGCTCGATGTGACGGATGTAATGATCCATTCAGAGGAGGTACAACTTTGATGCTTTACTTTAATACTAAAAGTCAGTCTTAGATAGCCTTTGTGGAGAAACTGTAGAATTTCCATATCATAGGCTTCAAGCAAGAAAATAAATAAAGCAATTTATTTCTCTTCACGGTTTAAACAAGTGATTGAAATGTGTTTCGGCACATGCTGATTAAGGTGCTTTTCAATTGACTAGTATGTAAATGATAACAATAATTAACATGTGAATAAACAAATGGTTAAATATTAAAAAAAGTCAGTTACACTTAAGTATAAGCTACTGGAAATAAGTGAAGTCAAAAGGGAATGCTGAAAGAGAATTGACAAGTGTATTGATTTGGGACTCTATTGATGTAATTACTTCAGAGAGAGAAATGGGTTTAACATCCACTTAACATTAAGTAGCTCATTTTGGGACTAACACATGGTTCAACTTTATTTCAATAATTCGCTTGCGCATATGGGTCTTTAGCAGTGGGGGGAAACCGGATGACACAGAGAAAACCCAAGAGCTTGGACAGGTGACCCTACTCTTGTCACGTACAACCAGGAAATCTTATTACTTCAGTAGTATACGATAATTACTCCTTGTGTACATCACGGAATTACTTTAAAGTTTTATTTGTAATATTGTTGTATATTTAACAGGAATGAAGAAGTTTGAATATAAGGGTAAACAATGGCATGAACAATGTTTCACCTGTACTGTCTGTAACCAAGCTATCAGTAATAAAAGCTTTATACCTAGAGACGAAAAGGTTATCTGTGTTCCCTGTTATGAAGAAAATTTCGCCCAAAGATGTGCTAAATGCAGCAACGTATGTAACTCTATTTTTTTCTTAATTCTCAATTTAATCCAAGTCTGTCCAAATAAATAGTTTCAAAGACATTTAGTTAGGGAACTGGAATTAACACAGAGAACATAATTCAATACAATGCAATTACTGTATATGATTGAGCGACAATTTGACTAGGCTTGTCGAGTCTTTATCAAGCAATGATTTGGTAATCAGTAGAAAAGCCTAATCAAAATGTCATTCAGTAAGAGTAATTTTATCCAATAGAATTGTGTTCTGTGTATTTGTAACATTTACTGAAGCATCTTGATTCAGGGATAATGAAATTACCTAAACAGACATTATGCAAGAGACTTTGTTTATTATCGTAAGAAAGATAGCAATGATAATCAAGGCTAGACTAGGCTAGAAGTAATTTTACTGAAATTTTCGACACATTCACTTTACATTATCTATTTTGTAACTATTATAGCAAGAACTGTCAGCTCTTTATCTAATTCTTACATAATACCACTTTAATGAAATATTCAGGTGACCAAATTTTGCAAGTTGAAAAATTGGATGCTTGCAAAAAAAATAAAGTTTCAATTTTCTGTCCATTTTGTAGGAATTCATGACTTGACCAATGCGTCAGTCAACAGTTGAAAAGGTGGATGCTTTTGCATAGGGATGAACTGTACCTAGCTGCCATGAAGTATAACATATGACACAATTATACGAAATACAAGTTACTTTAAGGGTTTGAGGTTTCGACGAGGGTTCTCCCCACTTTATCAAGAAATAGTGACTTGACCACCCGGGTAATTGAGCAGAATACTTCAGTCAATATTTTCTCTTTATTTATTTTACAGGTTATTAATAAAGGTGGAGTAACTTATAAAAATACACCATTTCATAAAGATTGTTTTACTTGTACTAACTGTAGTAAACTATTGTCTGGAGAGAAATTTACATCCAAGGAAGAGAAACCCTATTGTGCTGACTGCTATGGTGAACTCTTTGCTAAAAGATGCTGCCAATGTACCAAACCCATTACTGGTAGGTTCATTCTGAATTTGTTAAATATTAAATTGCTTCTGGATGAGTAGTTAAATGTCCACCAAACAACAAGCCACGTCACTCTTAAATTTGGCTTAAAATGCGGGAAAGGATTGAAGATAAAAGTCTTGTTCAACATGTCATTTTGAAATGAATTTTGTAATTTTGGGCTTTCATAATAATAATTTGGTCAAATATTATCATTTTTTTCCATACAACTGAGATATTTACTTTGATAATAGCAATCATATCAGATGAACTTTTGATTTGGTCATTTTTGGGTAACACACAAAAACTATGCAAATTAAATTCATATTTCGTTTATGGACATGTCTATACTACTTTGTCAACATTGCGTACACCAACAGTTATTTACACTATACGAGTCATGAAGTATGAGCATTTTAAAATGTGTTATAATTTGATATTATTGTCTGGACGAACACAAGTCACAAGGTCAATAAAAAGTGGATTAGATTGTAAACAAAGTTGTAATCCAATTTTAATTAGATTGGTGATTTAATTAATTGTGATTGGGAACTACATAATTGATTTAGCACTGGATATTCCTGTATAATAAGACTTAGTGTTCTAACACAATGAGGTTCATGAACAGAGTTGTCAAACAGACACTAAACTGTTGATGTGGAAGTTCCTCTTGACTACTTGACTTTGTTATGACGGAAGTACTCACTTGATACTTGACGAAGCACATCTCACACACGGAATACAACAAAAAGAATCAACAGTACATTTCACCCTAGCTGTTCTGTTGATTTACAACAATTTACATTCGAATCAATCATCATTTAAAATATTTATAATAAGTTTAGTTTAATGGTCAAGCAATATACTGATATTGAACGAGTGTGTTAGTATGAGTGCCATACCCATATATTACGCAATATCTTGCATGAGACCATTAAACAACTTAAAATACAGACACTATCCAGCTCATGCATTTCAATGAAATATGTCACACAGGTCCTATATTTCAACTAAAAGGCTGTAAATAATGTACGCTTGGCACATTGCCTAGAGGCCTATTTGAAATAATGGTACACCAACCATAGCCCAACATCAAAAGCCCCGTTTACACTTGGTTCCGATAAGCGTGCCGTACTGGGCACGGTACTAGGCCGCGATAAATTTCAAGAAATTGACCTGGTTATATTACTCTAAAATAACTAGTCTCAGAACCGTGCCAAGCATGCCAAATGTGGAACTCTTCACAGAAAAGTTAATTTCAGTCCCTGTACAAATTACCCAGATGAAAACAATAATGACGACTGATTTAGTTTGAGCAGTCATTTTGACAGAACTGATGACAGAACTGTCAAAGTTTGCAAGGAAAAAAAGGTCAAGGTTCATTTGGCGCATGCGCTGTAATCCGTACTCAGACCGGTTAGCGTTTACACTACATAAATTTAAAACGAGCCGTTCTTGGTACGGTTCCGAGACCACCTCATTTCAGTGGGCCAGATTGGCACGGTACTCAGTACGGCACGCTTGCACTAAAAAATAATTAACCGTGCCGTACCAGGAATGGTACCTGGCACGCCTAAAATTTGTAATGTAAACGTGGTTTAAGGATGACGTCAGATCTGTATTTTAAATTTATTTATAATATCTTTCTTTACAGGTATTGGTGGAACTAAATTCATTTCGTTTGAAGAACGTCACTGGCATAGCGAGTGTTTCAACTGCGCTAAATGTAACGGATCAATGGTGGGTCGTGGATTTTTGATGAACGGAGAATCTATCCTCTGTCCTGAGTGTGGTCGCAGTTAAATGTACTTATGTATAATGTAGCTTTAATTTATATATGAAATGTGTACTTATTTTAGTTAGATTGTGTTAGCTATTGTGAAAGATTCGACTAGAAAGAGGAGATAATCCTGTAGTGAACTATTTTGAAATGGACTTGTAAGCAGACGGACTACATATATATCTAGTTGAAAGAAAGATGTTCATTCTGCCAAAAAAAAAAAATGAATGAAATATGTATAAATAATATATAAAATTAATGAATATTTACTAGGTTTTTATATACCCATACATGTGGATCGTATATTGAAATAAAACCTACTAATATCCAAGCTTCATATTGTGTAATTCAATATAGATATAAGCATAAAATGTTAATATATTTAAAACAGAACTTTCAATTATCAACAGTCGTGAATGCTTTTATTATTTATCTTTTATTGTTTTTAAATTTTAATATATTGAACAGGGCAAGACTTTTAGGCAGTCTATAATTTGTGTCTGTAAAAAGCCCTGGGCCATCATAAACCTGTGATTATAAACACTAATAATAAATATTAGCATTAACTTAGCATTTGACTGAATGAAAGAAAAGCTTAATAATTTTAAGAAATGAAATGAAATGAAATGGGTTTTAACATCCTACTGTTCTGCTCCTACAGGACTAATGAAGACAGTCATACAGTGTACTATGAGGGAAATTTTGCCCGGCCAGCGGCACTGTGGCCTACTCCTATATCGAATTCCAACTGCCAAGGGATCTTTGACACCAATGTATACATCAGTCCATCTGAATGATTAGACAACTGGCCTTATTTTAAGAAGGTTCATAGCTTGTCCATTTTGGGCCTAATGGATATTTGTAATTTCTTAATAACGCACATGTGAATAAGCGCATGAGAAATTGTGATATGCATCCAGAGCTATGATATACAGGGGGTGTGAGGAAGAAAGCCATATGTCACAGCAAGCATGCGTCTTGTAATCATTTTGTTTATTTGTAATAATAAAAGTGTACAAGGTGAGAATGGGCTAACAAAAACTTAGCCAATCCATTTTGTCACTCCCCCCCCCACTCGTCGGTCAATAAATACTTTGTAAGCTATGTGAAACAAATTGTTATTGTAATCTTTTACATTTTTACTTAGCTATTAATAAAAACCAATGAAGTGCTTCTACAGCAATCTATATTTATTATTATGTAAATGTCATTGTTCAGAGAATATAAATTACCCTTCACTAAATGACTTGTTATATTATGTGCATTGTCACTTGTCAGTAAGTACAGGATTCTGTGCATTAGGGTATATAATTCCCTTCTACTTATATAACTATGAGGTTCATGGTACCTCAAAACTAGATTGCATCCAGGTGTCTAAAGAATAACAAGGAACATTTGTCCACCCCCAACAAACCCCATGATGTAAAAATGATGGGTAATACTTATGAGGTCCCTTGTAGCTGGATCAGGTGAAAACATATATAACTATCCAGGCAAAATTTGCATCTCATCATGTAACTATATAAAATAAAGGTCCTCTGTAAAACTGCCCTACAGATTTTAGATATTCTTGCAGTGGAGGATCCAGGATATTTGACGGGGGTGACAACCCCATGTTTTGTCTCACCGACCGAGGTTTACGGTGCTAATTTCTGCCGCTAGTAACATAGGTGCTGGTTGGGTGTCTGATAAGATGTGCACCATGTGCAATATAATATATTTACGACCATGTGTGTGCATATTCCGTTGGAAGCTTGTAGGACCCAGGATTCCTATACACTAGTGGGGAGGGGGTATATAGTCACCCCCCGTGGATCTGCCCCGGTCTTGTTATAACATCACACTGAACTAATTTGGTTGTTTTGGTCCTTTTTGATAGACTGAGGAAATGAAATGAAATGCAATAGGGTTAACATCCTACTGTTCTGCTCCAACTGGGTTAATAAAGCTGGGCCTACGCCATACAGTGTGCTTGCCCAAACAGAGGTGCTACGGTCTTCTCTTATATTTTATACGAATATGCCAATGTGTACGCAGGACCTTGGTTTTCCGTTCCATCCAAACAACTAGATTGACCGAAGAACAGAGGGAGCAGAAATCAAATCTACAGTTGAATTTTTTCGTAAATGACTGCAAATTACATGTATCTTTGATTTTGTGGCAGAGCACTTTTAAATGGGTTGGTGTCAAACTTAGGGTTATGGATATAGATATAACAAATAATCAACCAAGTTCAGCAAATTCAGTCAAAATTTCTGGATGTTAAGATCAACAGAGAACTAAAAAATAAAATGGAATGAAGTATTCATAGTCATACCACAGCCTCATCTACAACTTGGTATCAAACCTCATAAAAGAAACATAATTTAGTCCTGCAGCTAGTCCTACGTTCAATGAAAGTTTTTATGAAATTTAACTAACCTGGGGATTACAGAGAACAAAATATTCTTCTTGTTGAATAAGTCTTAAGAGGCTAATAATATAAAGCAGACCAGGTTAGCTTCCAGAAACATTTGGCGTAAGCCAGGCATTATTGAAGTTGAGTTAACAGGTAACAATTCAAGGGAGGTAACTGAGTTATAAAAAATAAACTAATTGACAATTGAGTGAAATGAAATGCGATTTAATGGCCTACTTTTCGGCACCGCATAAGGCATAATTTTAAGCCATGTCGTGTGCTATGAGGGAAATTTTGCACGGACAGCGGCGTCACGGTCTAAAAACAATTTGAATTCCTGTGTTTTTGGTCCGATCCGAACAACTAGACCCGGGCCCGTATCTACAGGGGGGCGTGAAATGCTCGCCCCCCTCCCCCCGCTCAGAAATTGCTAACAATCATTATTTAAGTATACACAGTTCCTTATATTAACCTAAAAATACTATTTTTTTTTGTTTGAATACTAGACGCCTAGGTAACTACATAGCATGATGATTACAGCAGTCTGTTAGAATGTCAAAATGTTCGTCCCCCTACCGAAAGGTAATGCCCCCCGCTAAATGGGGTCTAGATACGGGCCCGACTAGACCCTGTTCTAGATCAGGAGTAATTTATGAATCTCTGTGTACGCAAGAAGAACATTACTATAACAGTAGAAACTGCCTTCACAGTCTAATTTTCAGACCATTTCACCAAAAGGTTATTACCGGCAACATTAACTAGACAGGAAAGGGTGTAGGCTACCGTACATACCTAGATATCGGTAGCATAATAATTATTATACTATTCATTCTGGAACAATATTTTTGCTTTTACACTTATTATTCTCGTTTAAGGGTGCGTAGAAAAATCGAGGTCCCGCATACATACACATTAGCGTGCATTTAAAATAATCCTTGGCAGTTTGAGTTCGAAAAAAGAGTAGGCCGGTATCCGGGCAAAAATTTCTTTCATAGCACACTAAAGACTAAATAGTATAATATTAGACCAGATTCGGTTAAAAAGTTGGGCGTTATACACCATTTCATTTCAACATTTCACACGTTACGCATGCAAATGCAATAACATGATCTTATAAAGTGAATAATATCGGGGTACCATCCAGGAAATATAAACATAACAATGTTACAAGAACACAATATACACAGCCCTTTTGTAATCTCCAGATTAATATAAAAAGCATTCTATGACTTTTCGATTTGGTCAACATCCAAGTTTTCCTTTCCGATAAGCTGTTGTGTTTGGCGATCTTTATAGCTATTGTACGTGTTGGCATATTTCCAGCTTTGTGTACCATCTTTTCAGGTTTTAATTTAAATACTTTTTTCATGACCATGTATCTTATTACAGATAGTAAAACGACATGTTTGTGAATGATGCTTGCAGTATGCACCATGCACTTATAGGCAGGGCCATTGATACCTTTACTCTTTTGGCCTTGGCTATAGAGCACACAAGTCGCCGGCTCTTCTACTATAGCCTCTTAGATTTGGGAATAGAAATGAAATTAAATGAAATGGGGTTTAACGTCCTACTCTTTTGCACCTAAACTGGGCTAATGGAAGACGGGCATACGCCATACAGTGTGCTATGAGGGAAATTTTGCCCCGGGCAGCGGCGCTACGACCTACTCTTATATCGAATTCCAACTGCCAATGGATCTTTTACGTGCACTCCAATGTGTACACGGGACCTCGGTTTTTCATTCCATCCGAACGACTAGGCAGCTGTCCTTGTCAGTCCCTTCTTCTGCATCACTGACAAGGGGAAATCACGCCGGAAAATCGAGATGAACTTTCTCGGCCAATGCAGGGATCAAACACACCGACCTCCAGGCTAGCGAACCAGCGCCTTATCCACGTAGCCACCGTGACCCCCGATTTGTATAGACTTGGTTGATTTGGGGAAATTTGTGCCATCCTTTCATCGGCCATGTGTCCGCAGAAAAGTGGGACAGAAAACCCCATCGCATGGGCTCCATTCATATATTATGTACATTCCAACCTCTTATAGTCTTAAATTGATGTTTATTAGATTTAATCATTTAGCTTTGTACATATAAACTTCACCATATAGATCGGTTTTTCTGTTTTAAAATATTTAAAGTTTATAATTAGTATTTAGGCAATATCATCCAAAGTTTTTCGTCATTGAAAACACGAATTATTTGTCAATTTAAATCAACATTGTTTTCCTGGGGGGGGGGGGGGTCCGAATATACTTGGCCCCTCCCCCCCCCAAAAAAAGAAAAAATTGGCAAAGTAAAGTGCCCGAAATCTAATAAAACACTAATTTTAGGACTGGAATAGCAGTAAAGCGCGTTTGGGGCCATCAAATATTCCAAAATTTTCTTGCCGCAGCCCGTAAACCTGCTTCGGGCATTTTTAGTTTTGCTTCCCTAACTGTCATCGAGTCCTAATAAAACACTTATTTCACTTTTCTTTTAATTTTATTCCACGAATTTATACTGAGTTGACTATTGATTAAAACATTTTGTCTGGGGCCACTCTACTTTGTGAATGCAACTGCAACAGTGTGATTGGATGGTTGGAATTCAGAGTGGGATTTCGGTCACAGAACCGTTGGATACGTTTGGACTTGCTCACACAGGCTAGAATAGCAGAAAACGCATTTGCGGTGGTTAAATTTTCAAAATTTTCTCCGAGAGGGTGAGGCTCCCATAGCCCGCGACGATTGATTGGTTGTTTGGAATTCTGGGCAGGCTATATTGGACCAAATTGTATTCACAGACTACAGGCTGGAATAGCAGGAAAACGCGTATGTGGCAGTTAAATTTTCAAAAATTTCTCCCAACGGTCCCGTCTTCGTTGGTGTAAACGAGTGATTGAAATTCGAGTCAGCAAGCCACCTTAATTAGGCTATATTAGGCCACTTTAAAATTGCTTTGTTCATGGGCTGAAATAGGAGGAAAAAGTGTTTGCATCCGTCAAATATTCCAAAATTTTCTTAGGTGGGGGTAAGTAATTAAGCCACGCTTCTTCGCCTCTCGGGGAAGACCGGTGCCGCTGTCTGTGAACATGATAAACGTTATGTTTTAGTTTAACCCCGTATGCCAAACAATGTGTACAGAAGACTGAGACTTTAAACAAGATTTATGGGGGTATACCCGCACCCCATTGGGCCCCCCCCCCCCAATATTTATTTCACGGCTACGCCCCTGCATGTACCATAACACGATTCAGCGTTATTTGTAACAAGGGACCCGGAGTTAGGCTGGACAAACGAAAACACTATACTGGAGATCATGCGCAACAAATACTATTATTGTAGACTGGAATATAACCAGACGCTACAGATTCCCATTCGATTCAGACTGCTGGTGTATTTCGCCGAACTTGATTTGAAGTTAGAGTAAAAACATAAGAGATTGAATGTAAATCAATTTATATTCATTCATAATACAAATTATTATATGCGTTAATTGCGACCCATTTTTGTGTCCATTTCTATAGCCTGTCCCAAATAGGCTATTAGCAATTTAGCTACCGGTACTTTATATAAATGCTGCCCTTATGATGTAATGCAGATTATTATTATTGCTGCTATTCATTAATAATCCATATTTTTCTCTTCATCTCCAGTAGCCTAGGACATTAAGCCCCACTTCTTTTCATTTGATTTCACGTCTTCGCCGTACATTCAGCCGAAATGTCAAATCATCGAGTCAGAGCAGTTTTTATAGATTGAGCCAACGTCAATGTGGCCTTGAACCCATGACCCGCATGGCATAAAGACGGAAGTTTCAAAGGGGAGGACTGTTGTAGAAGGAAGTGTGAGAATGTTGTCACTTTGAATTCTGGAAATATTGTGGTAAGAAAAGTCTAATGTGTCCATATAAATCAAATCTACCTAAGTTGATCCAATGACTAATTTTGTCTTGAAAACACATCGCACAAATGTTTTCACAGAGTATCAAAAACAAGCATTTTGGGGAAGTCAACAACAAATAATACTAATAGATAGGATATGCCAATATGGTCCATGGTTATGACTCATGCTTATGACAGTACCTATATTTTCGCAAAGAAAATACAATTGGTGCTTGGTAGCTTCATAATCTGATCTGATTCATATATAGCTAATCTTAATGGCCATGCCACATTTAATTGTTGTGCGTGTACCTTTATTGGGTCAAGCATGCCCATGGGCTTTTAAAACTAAAGACTAAAAGAATGAATGTTTAATTTAAAATATTCATTTTCACAAAATTAATACTTAACTTTGTTAGACATACTTAATTATAAAAAGCCTATAACTCAACCTCTAACATGACAGCAGTGAAATTATCTGGTATAATACATAATACATGTAGATGCAGAGAATATACCATAGCCATTTCCATCTAAATCAAAAGCTAAAGGAGTGCCTCACAAAGGTGTGGATATCTTGTACTTGTACAAGTACATGTAGGCCTACTAAGTTACTAATTGATCAACTTGCTTAGAGCCAATAGAGGTGAATCAGAAAAGTCCAACCTGAATTATTATTACTCTGAATCCTGTATGATTCAAATGGATTTTGTGCATTTTTCGACTCTGAAATTTTCTTGTTATACCTGAAGAATCGTCATCAATATAATCAGTGATAACAAACATTCTTGGTTATGGTATATTTTATTAATATGATTAAATATCAAGGAGAAATCAATCACTTGTGCTCATGTTAGACTATCTTGATTACGAATATACGAGTTACTCTCGTAAAAAATTGAAGATTTTCACTGTGGGTTATTAAAAGAGTTGTCTCAAATATATTTTAGTGAATAATTATGTGTGAAAGTCTTGGAGAAACTTATATTATGGTGCTGTACCTACAGTGTACATGTGGCAATTTGTCCCTACACAATTCGAAATCCATCCTTTTCAACAGATGCCCTGTGAAATTTAGGACTGTTTCATTAAGATTTCTTCACTTGATTGTATGATGTATGTCTGTTATTATTTTTAGATTGATCAGTTGTAAATATATCGTAACTTGTAAAGATGTGGAAAGCATCAGCTGGTGTCAATGTTAATGCCAAAAATTTAATTCAGGATGATGATGATTGGGAGACTGACCCAGATTTTGTTGTGAGTTAATTATTAAAGCATAAGAAATTATAGACAGAAAGAGAGAGAGATGGTGGTTTTAATTAATGCACTCATCTTGTCAAACCTTCAAAGGCTAGAGCAATTTGAATTAAATTTTTAATATAGGCTATTCATTTTGCATTATCTATTTTTGAACTATTAAAGCAAGAATGGCTGTTTAAATCTCACATACGGTATCTATGAATTAGAGATTTATATTTAATTAATGCATATATTTGAAGAGTTATTTTAGTTTGCATTATATTTATATATTTATATTTTCTAAGAATGATGTAACTGAAGAAGAACAGAGATGGGGAGCTAAGACAGTTGAAGGCTCTGGTCACCAGGCTTCTCTTAGGTAAGTAATAAAGGTGAATTTTTATCATAGATGGACGCAATGACACATTGAGTGAGAAGAAATTCATACTTCACAGAACAGATCAAAAATCCCATTTTGGGCTTTGGTACACAATAACTGCTTCTAACAAAGCTGGAATAATCAAACTTGTATTTGTTTATTAGGTAAATGTTGTGACTGAGTTCAATGATGGAACATTTTCTGGAAGGCTAAGGAGAGATAAGCAATTTGATTGGCTGAATCTTTAGAAAATGATAACTTTCCGTCTGTTTGATAATGAGCATTTGCTGCTTAGGTTTAACAGTGATAAGCACTTTGTTTGCTCGAAGCTTTATAAAGACATAAATGTTTCATCTGTTTATTTTGTGATTTATTTTATTATGAATAGTTTAAAAGAGCTGAGACAAGATGTAACCAAAAGTGACGAAAAGGTGAAGAAAGCTCAGTATGAAGCTGGTCCGAAAGCATCCCATGGTTATGGTGGACAGTTTGGTGTAGAAAAAGATAGAATGGACAAAGTAAGTAAGCTATGGAGTTTTGGGTGAGGCAACACCAATCAACATTTTTAAATTTTTAAAACCACGTTCTTTTTAAAATATTCCATTATTATTGAAATTAATTGATCATTAAAACAAATTTTGATGATTACCTGCTTAAAATGACACAACCTTGTTGATGCGAGCCCAAATATATATTTGTTATTAATATTTCTTTAGATTTTTTATGTTAATTTGATTTGTGGGGCAACAATCTGTTTTTGTTGAAAATTTTTTATCTTTATATCTAGTTTTATGTTTCTTTCTCATCATAATAAGACAGAATTCAGCCAAGTTAATCAAAAAATGGTGTTATAATAGGAACTCTTCTGCCCTTCCTTTCCTTTGGGTGTAAAGTGCAAAATTTTTTGGCAAATATGAACAAACTACTTGATAATTGTTTTTTTACTTACCCATTATTTGAAATTAATTCTTGTAAAATATAATCTATTGTACAATTAAATATTCCAACGGATAAAAAGTTCTCTCGAAGTAGTAAACAACCCAATGTTGCATAAAGCATGCCCCATTACTGATCAAAATGAACCCAAATCAATCCAATTTAATACTTTATTTTGATCTAATTCAACAAGGTTTTGTTTTTTTAAAAGTAAAGGACAACCGTGTCACTGGTTGTAGGGCATATATATTGTACATTTAACCAATTACTTGTTTGTTTCTTGCAATAGTCTGCTGTTGGACATGACCACTTAGAGAAGCTGAATAAACATGCAAGTCAAACAGATGCTGCTAAAGGTTTTGGAGGAAAATATGGTGTACAGAAAGACAGAATTGATAAGGTAGATTATGTATTATAGATGAACATGGGAGGTGGGGGGGGGAGATCTAGTGCTATAGATTCATATGGTCTGTCATTATTGGTTCAAGTGGTATGGTTTCGAGTCCAGGCTTGTACATAAGGCCTAGTTGCCTGTTAAACCTGGTGGATTTTCCCTGGAGGACATCTGCAAAGATTTCTAGGAATTGATACCACTGTAATTGATGGTAGTCTTAATTGGTGCATATGAACAAAAAATAAATGGTGATATGTCATGCATCTTTTCCACAAATTCAAAATTTTATCTATCAAGCTTGATTAAAGATGTATTATGTAAAATTTAGATAAAGAACTGACAGTTCTTGATAATTTTAATCAAATTACTTCATTCTGAGAGAATTTACGACTGTTTATAAAATAACATAGTGTCAAATAAATGTCTAATTAATAATTGCTATAACATTTAAGACCGAAAGAAAGATCTGCAATAGGCCAATTTAGAATACATAATGAATCTTTAAAATTTATTCATTCATTTCTTAGTTTAGTCTTATTTCTTGTAAAATACAGTAAAAATTGTCTTGTTGGTTATTCACTACTTGGCTCAATTATCACAATGTCAAAATTTTCTGAAAAATGTAACGAGAAGCTTATGGATATGTTTTGGTTATATGATGAAGATGATGTGAATTGGAATAAAAATATTTGTAGATTTCATAGCATTTAATTCATTATGGTGATATACAATATACATTGTGATTTTATTTGTGAATATTGCGATAATGATTTTTGTAATATCGTCTAGCTCTACATTTTATTCATATTTTTCTGTTTATACATTGTGATTTTATTTGTGAATATTGCAATAATGATTTTTGTAATATCGTCTAGCTCTACATTTTATTCATATTTTTCTGTTCTTTTACTTTTAAGTCTGCAGTTGATTATAAATATGAAGGGAAAACAGAGAAGCATGCATCTCAAAAAGGTAAAATACCATTTTTATTATTTGCCATAAGCAATTTTTAAATGATACATGTATCTAAATTCTGTACCAGATAATATGTTACACCAACTATCACATGACATTAATCTATTCCTGAGAGCCCCCTTCAAGTATTTCTCAGATATGAAAATATTTGGCAGGATTTTAGTAGAAATATAAGCATGATTTGAGATTATAAACACCCAACTATTATTTGTTGGGTGTTTATAATCTCAAATCCTGCCTATATTTCTACTAAAATCCTGCCAAATATTTCTTGAAAAAAAAATGAACATAGACGAATTCCTTGCCAGTTATGAAAATTTGTTGTAACACTGCTAGTTGCAGATAATTTTTTTTCTGTTTGAAAATTCTGATGTTTCAAGAATGTAATTTTATGTCAGATCTCTGATTTCAACCAAGGCAACCAAGTTTACATAGAGCAGGTTGGTCAGTAAACAAGTAATGAAGCTGAATGTGGTCTAAGGGGAGATAATTTGGGTATGTGGAAGAGTTATTCCATACACCAGTTGTTCACTGCTACTTTTTCAGATTATAGCCAAGGTTTTGGTGGAAAATTTGGCGTACAGAACGATAGACAGGATAAATCTGCTGTAGGTTGGGAACATAAAGAACAAACAGCTAAACATGCTTCACAAAAAGGTATGTAATTTACAGAAAATATTTTGATAGTGTTTTTAATTATTTTCTGTTCTTTGAATGGCATTTAGTAATTTATTTGTGTATATGCTTGATAACGACTTGTGAAATCTTGTTGAAACGTCGCAGTGAAATAAACCATAGTAATTGTTATTCCATAAAAGTGTGTTTTTTGATTATTTTATAGTAGTTTAAAAGAAATGAAATGAAATCGGGTGTAACCTCCTACTGTTTTGCTCCGAGGGGGCTAATAAAGACAGGCATAAGCCATAAAATGTGCTCTGAGGGAAATTTTTCCTGGACAACAGCACTAAGACCTACTCTAATATCAAATTCCAACTGCCAAGCGATCTTTTACGTGCACGCCAATGTGTTTAGTGAAGCTTGTTTTTTTGTCCATCCGAATGACCAGACAGCTGTCTTTGTAAGGCCCTCTGTGATTTCTGTTTAACCATACAACTTATTTTTATTTGAAAGTTTACTTTTTTTATTGCATCAGTAAAGTAAAGATGATTAATTAAAGATTATTTATAATTGATGCATTGTCAGTCAGCCTTCAATAATTCAAACATCAAATATACTCTGTCAATTGATGTAGTAGTCTAAGCAGGTTGTTGTGGCAGCAGTAATGACTGCTTACACCTCTCAGTCTCACTAAAAAGAATTAACAAATAATGTTGTTTTTTTTTTAAATTTATTTAAAAGATTATTCAGTTGGTTTTGGTGGTAAGTATGGTGTTCAGAAAGACAGACAAGATGCGTCAGCTCAAGGTTGGGAAGGTGTCAACAAAACAGAATTACATCCTTCACAGAAAGACATGAAAAAAGGTTTTGGTGGAAAGTTTGGTGTAGACAAAGACAATATGGACAAAAATGCTGTGGGTTATGGTGGAGGTGTTAATAAGACGGAACTTCACCCATCCCAAACGGACATGAAAAAAGGTTTTGGTGGGAAATATGGCGTTGATGAACATATGGATAAAGGAGCACAGGGTTGGGATGGTGTTAATAAGACAGAACTTCATCCATCTCAGACGGACATGAAAAAAGGTTTTGGTGGGAAATATGGCGTTGACGAACATATGGATAAAGGTGCACAGGGCTGGGATGGTGTTAATAAGACAGAACTTCATCCATCTCAGATTGATATGAAGAAAGGTTTTGGTGGAAAGTTTGGTGTAGATAAAGAAAATATGGATAAGGTACCATTATAAACAGTTTTATTGTCTTTAGTTCAGAGTGTCAATCAATGTTTCCATCTGTGTTTGAATGTACCATTCTTTAGTACTACAATATTTTCCAGTAATATGAAAAAAATTTGTATTCCTATGCTGAATTTCATGATAAGTCTAAGATAATTTATATCACATCTAAAGAAACTATGTTTGCATACAAGTAGTGAGAACGAGGGAGAGAAATGAGGTTTTACATCCACTTGACACAAACTAGGTCATTTCAGGACAAACAAGGATCAATTTTATTTCATTGGTTCGCTTGTGCGTAGGGTTTTTTTATCAGTGGGTGGAAACAGGAGGACAGATGGCCCTACTCAATAACAGGCCTAATGACGCAACATGCACACATTTACCATTTACGGATCATCATCATTATCTCATCGATTGATCCAGAGGGAGGGTAGGGTAATTCATCACCGTATCTAAGCAAATATTATTTATCTAACATAATAATTTATATAGATCAAGGAGAGTAATTGTAGTTAGAAATATGAATATGTTTAAATTTTGATATATTACAGTCTGCTGTTGGTTATGAAGATAATAAAGGAGTTTCTAGTAGTTATCAGAAAGTTCGAGCTAGTGGTAGTAAGTATATATAAAATATTAAATTTAAACCATATCCTGCTAATATATAATAGTAATATTAACTGCACGACCATATCATATATTTATGTTCTTGATCTTGATTATTAATCCAAATAAACTGCAAGTCATTGTAACAAATATTGAAATAGAGATGTGCCATATGTTAGTCTTGAAATGTCGTAACTTGTGTTGAATAGCCCTAAAACCCCATTTTACAATACTTCACAAATTTGCACATATTTTGGTCGAAAAATCTAACTTTTAATTTGAGTGTTTATTTAAATATAATTTGTGTTTATAAACTGTTTATGATTTTTGTCAATAAATTATCAAAATTATGTTGTAGAATGTGGAATTTGTATGATTTCTTAACTTATCTGTCATGTTGAAAAATCTTTAAAGTAACTGTCACGTTGAAAAATCTCAGTGATTTCACAAATCATGGAAAGACTTTGACTGTCATGTTTTCTAGGTTCTGAAGGGGCAAGTAATTTAAAGGCCAGATTTGAAAACATGGCCAAATCATCTGAAGACGAGAATAGAAAAAGGGCAGAAGAAGAAAGAGCAAGACGACAAGCTAGAGAAGAACGAGAGAAAGCTGCTCAACAGAAACAACAAGAGGTAGGCCTAAACATCAACAACTTTTGTTAATATTATATGTTTAACAATTGCTAAATGTCATATGGCAATAGGCTGCATTAATGATGAGAGAGAGAGAGAGAGAGAGAGAGAGAGAGAGAGAGAGAGAGAGAGAGTATTTTGATAATTACAGTAGGCCTACTGCTAGAGGCGGCACACTTTCATTCAATCCTATTATCAAATTTTGTAAGAATATTACTGACATAAATTTGAATACAAATCAGAAATTAAATATAGTTTTTATTATGTACGAATTTGAATATTTTGTTAGCACATGATTTTTAATTGTGGTTTGAATCCGCCTGCTTAAATATTGATTAGAGTTATGTTATGCACCTTCATTTTTGGTAAAAAATCTCTGACAAGAAAAATTTTGAAATAGCAACTCTGGTTCACACATCAGGTTAAATGAAAAAAACTCCTAAATTATTTTTCATATATCTGAACAGGAGAGACAAAACAAAGAAAGATGGAATGAAGAAAATGAAAAAAAAGAACCAGAAGAAGAAGAAGAAGAAACAGTTGAATATGAAATTAAAGATGAAGAATATGAACCAGAAGATCATTATAATCAGACAGAAGATGAACCACAGTCACCTGTACAGACTGTTAGCCCTACCAAACAAGAAGAATACGAACCTGAAGACCACTACACAATTACTGACGAAGAATCAGTCTATAATGAGGCTGAAACTGCTGGGGATCAAAACACTAAATCATTAACAGCTGTAGCTTTATATGATTATGAAGCCAGTAAGTATAGAAATTTACCTATCAAACGGATATTTTATTAAACTGGGAGCCACTGTGGATTAGTTTGTAAGACATTGGCTCGCTAACCCGAATGACCCGTGTTCGATCCTGGTGTTAGCCAAGAATGTTAATCAGGATTTTCTGCTGTGGTTGCCCCTATTTAATGGTGCAAGGCGGAGAGTTTGGCAAGGGACAATGCATAGTTGGAACGAAAAACAAAGGTCCTGTATACACATTCAACCTTTGACAGATTGAATTTGAAATAAGAGTAAGGATGCTGTCGAGGCAAAATTTCCCTCTTAACACACTGTGTGGTGTATGATTGTCATCATTAGCCCAGTGGGTGCAAAATAGTAGGACCTTAAACCCCATTTCATTTCTATTTTATTAAACTGGGTATCTTATTTTATCGTGACCTAACACTTCTGGCAAACTTGATTGGCTATAAGGGCCGTAGATTCGCTGTCCGTGTAAATTTTCCCTCATAGCATTCTTCATTAGTCCAGTTCTGAGCAGAACAGCAGGATGTTAAACCCCATTTCATTTCATTTCGATTGGTTGTTACTGGGCCCGTAGCCAGCTTATAAAATTTGGGGGGGGCTACGGAATTTTTTGGAGGGGCTGAGGATGTGGCCGGCTAAGAATACTACTAAGAAATTATTGGCGAAAAATTTAAGGGGGGGGGGGGGTAATTCGACATACACATGATACCCTCCTTACATCTAAATGCCTTATAAAATCTTTCTTTTTAGCTGAAGATGATGAGTTAACATTTGATCCAGATGAAATTATTACAGATATTGAAATAGTAAGTCTCTCAATACTAATAGTATTACTTAGTACTTAAGACAAACCAACTGAAGGGAATTAAGCAATCTTACAAAATGTATTTGAGCATCCATCTATTTCATACTTCAAGAATAGATCTCTGTCCTTTAGTGTTTTCAACTAAAATTGTGGATTTAGAACTTAAAATGTCGGTCAACTAGGTTAGTGACTACTCTCAAGCACAGGCAATCAAAGTTTAGTATGGTATATTAGTTGACAAGGGGAAAGTGCTGATTCTAGAATATATTTTTCTGTTTGTTGCTGGTCATACACGTCACAGATTTGTAATTAAAAAAGATAGATTGTTGGAATGAAGATAACGTCATTCTTTTGAATAGGACAGATTCTTCAGGGTTAAATTACGTTGCTATCTTCAAACTACCAATTAAAAGACAATCAACAGGAAAGTTGGCATACTTGTTCCTTGGACGATTGCACAACGATCGACAAAATTTGATTTCGTGATATGATGTCTCAATTCCAACTTGTCTAAAAAAGATTTTTTATGGTTTGGTTCTTAAAAAGCCTATTAAGATTCTGTTTCAAGATAGGTATTGCCCAAAACTGTTGGCCTATTGTTAAATAATATAACTATGGCTTGTTCTAGTTGCCAGGTAAAAGGAATTATTAGTAAAATTCAAGTTTACATATGTATTATGCTTTGTTTACAGATTGATGAAGGTTGGTGGCGAGGTAGTTGTAGGGGAAAAAGTGGATTGTTTCCTTCAAATTATGTGGAACTACAGAGCTAAGACTTCAGCAGTTGGTTCTTTTGTCATTTAACTTAAAAACATTCTTCCAGGTCAACATTACCATAAGTGCTCTCTAAGATTGTATATTGTCAAATTTCATATGTAATATATTCAATAAAATTGATTTAATAAATCAAGAGCACAAGAAAGACATTCAGGTCTGTGGAACGATAAATTAGCTACTTTTCTAGGGGTAAATAGAAATATTTTTAAATGTTGCTTTGCCGCAAATGGTAAAACATATTAGAGAATAGTTATTATTAATGCCTATCTTAGCTCATCTAATAATGAAAATTCAACAACATTAGTCGACCTCAGATCTATATATTCGTATTTTCCTATATTATGTAAAGTAATTTGTATGTTTAGGATCTTAAAATACTTCTAGACCAATATAGACCGAGTTGATATATTTAGTTACTGATATCTCTGACCACCTCAAAGACTATGTAACCCTACAATTTGTTGTTTATTCTTCTCGATTCCTGGAAATAGATGACAATATCAGATAACATCATAAAATGTATATTCATGTCTTATTCATCAGAATTTATAATCATTTTACTAAAGGTGACCTGTATATATATTTTTAAGAGAGTATTTACAATAAAAGATATTTAAAAATTCCCGCTCAACAGCAGTACAAAAACAGACTTCATCTTAATAATGTTTCGGTTTAAAAGACTGTTTATGAAATGTATCATGATCTTTCTGTTGCTGCTTGGTCTGCAGGTCAGAATAAACCAATGTAACGATATAAAAATAAATATACAAAATAATGTCTAAAATTTTATTACTGTCATTAGAATTTAGTAAATGCAGTATGTATTAAAATAACAGGTTTAAGTATTGTAGAATCAATGTAAAGTTGAATCATACTTAATTAGCAATACACGTTTACGTCGAACAAAAACATATTTATGTATTATGAGTTGCTTTATTTGTAGCAGCAACATACTATTACATATTTGTTTAATGGGATACATTTAATTTTTATATTTAAGCTTAATATTATGTATTTCTATTTTAATAAAAAATTGATTATTAACTTGCTTTATTTAGTATATATAATGAAATAAAATGTTTAAAATTATCTAATAAGTGTCAATTTGAACTGTGTAACGGCATAGGATATAAGAGTAAAATTGTGCCATTTACCCTGAAGTAAAGATATGGTGGTTTTCTGTCATTTTGTTTCGGCTAAATGAGTGTCTTTCATTTCAATTTATTTCTGTCTAACCTCCCTTAAAATTATTATGTATTTCTGCTAAGGCAAACAAAAAAAAGCCTTTTACACTGTGACTGACTATAATAATCTGCTTTGCTGACACCTGGTAAATATACAGGTGCTCAAATAGCAAATATTATACTCTGCTGAACAAAGAACTATTTTTGTCATTCGGTAAATTTTATTGTTCCTCTAGCATTAATTGTCAACAAAACAGCAGTCTGTGTACACACCAATCATGAGCTAGGACAGCTTCAGAATGTGTGCACAATTCACTACAAGCTCTTGATATTTATGCGGGGCTGATTGGTGGTACCATGTTTCCAACTTGGATTTGGGAATGATTATGTTAATTAGCTTTGTGGGTCTGGACAACTTTCAGTCAGACACATGCATAATATATGACCTTGATTCTGGGAGATCTTAGTAATGTCAGATACCAGCAGGACCATCAGATCAAATAAATAAAATGCTCCATTTTTCCGTTTGAGACCCAAACTTTCAGAAAAGCATCAAATTGAATGAACAATTTAAGTGTTTCTTAATTTTGTGATGGTCAGGCGAGATAAAGTGTCTTGAGTAGTTTGGATGGGATGAAAAACCAAGGTTGAACCCGTGACAATTGAAATTGCAAGATCTGTATACCATATTATATTATATGCCGGTCTTCTTTATTGTTGCGGGGGGGTGGTGGATGGCTGAATGGTTAGCATGCGCGTGCTGTATCATAAGGCCTGCCATCGAGTCAACTGGCGTGGTTTCGAATACACGGTTGTACGTGGCAAGGAGTAGAGTCACCTGTCCAACCCACTGATTATATAGATCAGTGGTCCAACCCCGTTGGTTTTCCCCCGGCTTTCGCCCACTGCTAAAAGACCCCTACGCGCAAACGAATTATTGAAATAAAATTAAACCATATGTTCCGAAATGACCTAGTTTGTATCGAGTGGACCTTAAATAATAATAATAATAATCCTCTATTTATATAGCGCGATAATACTAAAATTAAAGTTTCTATTGCGCTTTTCAAGATTTCTCAATTGAACTACGGAAACGCCTCTGTAAACAGGAACGACTTTAGCTGGGATTTAAATGCATCTAGTGAGTTAATAGTTCTAATGTTGTAAGGCAGCGAATTCCATAACATAGGAGCAGAGAACGAGAAAGATCTTTTTGCTATTTCAAGATTCACTGATGGTTGATACAGAAATTGTTTATCTGTGGATCTAAGGGTTCTTGTGGATTTATATGGGGTAATCAGGTCTTTGATATATTTTGGTGATTGATCATGTAACGCCTTGAAAGTCAACAGTAATATTTTGAACTTGATACGTTGTTGAACTGGGAGCCAGTGGAGATTTTCCAGAATCGGGGTGATGTGGTCTTGTAACTGAATAATATGTCCCAATCTTCATTCTGGTCAACAAATCGTATTATTTTAGAATATTCAATTAAATGATGATATAAATTTCATCTTAACACACCTAATTTAAAAAATTGGAAAAATTCAACCAATTGATTTGAAAAGTCTAACGTAAACCTTTTCAAATGTGACTTGGATTTTAAAATATTTTTGAACCCTCTGGACAAATAGAATAGGTTGTAATGGATAATTTACGCAACAGGTAGGACATTTAAACATATAGTACTTAGAATAAGGGTATTATTTATTTTCTGGGGCTACCAAGCCAGCAAGAATGTTATTGTCCCTTTAAACCCCATTTCTCTCTCTCTCTTTATTGTTATTCTGCTGTAATGCATTAAAATATTTTACCCCAATGGGAGGCCTTTGGATCAAGGGCAATAACGCTTTTGTCCATGAAAAGCCAACAGTGAAGATAAGGGGTTATAATAATATGGTCGTTCAGAATGCAAGAGAAGTTATATTACATAGGACAGTTTTCAGCTCTGAATGTTTGGTGGACTGGATAATAACGTCTATTTCATTGAAATTTATCCAATGGAACAAAAGTGTCGATTTACTGCGGACCTATTATGTCAACCGGAAACAGTGTGTACACCGGTGGAAAGTAAATATTGGATGAATTTCATCACATTATATTTGATCAGATGTCTGCAAGATGATAACAGCAATTATTTTAAGATTTTTACATTATGTAATAGCGCTTAGTGTGTTTATGCACGATCTGATTTTTAGCATTCCGAATTTATATGGCATGGTATACAGTAAAAAGAACCTTGTGGCTAGCATACGATCAGATGCGAAACTTTTAAAGAAATTACCCATGCATGTGGGTCTTGTTATGGTTGAAAACAACTTTTCTTATAGAGACATAGCAAATATAATTGTCTGGTCAGTGGCTATGGGTATATCATATGTAAGCGTCTACGATATAAATGGTGAGTAATTATGACATAATTTATGTGCAGCTGTTTTCATTAGAAATGCTTGACAACGGGTTGATCCAGGAATTTTTGCAGGAGGGGGGTGGGGTGCCAGGTTCTTGTTAAGGAAATCTGAGTATTGACAATGTATGATGCCATCATCATCTCCAAATTACGTAGACATACACACCCCTCCGTATTCAGTTGATGTGATTAATAATAATAATAATCTGCTAATTTTTCCTTCGGAATTGGTTTGAAGTTTAAAGTACAAAATAACAAAGCCGGGATTTACAATCTCAAGCTTAAGATTAAATAATTTAAACAACAATTCAATAATAAAAAAAACAATTTTAATACATCAAACATTAAAGTTACATTATGGGAGATAAGATAAACAGATGGCAGTTCTCACTACAATAGTTAAACACTAGATAGTGTAAAGATAATTTGCTGAAAATTTCAGTCAAATTGATTCACTATTAGCCGAGAAAAAAGCTTTTGAAATATTCATAGCCTCGGTCATCATTACTCAAATCATTAATATAAACAGCATAGTCTCGATTATCCACCTGATTGATTTAATTATCAAACGCCATTAAGCGGCATATACGATTTTAATCTGCCAACATCGAAGGCTAGTCTTGACATAAAGAGTTTATTATGGTCTGAATATGTTAATTAATGTCTAATTGATTATTTAGATAACATCTCAGGCTTAAAGAAAGACCTGTAAAAATCAGATTTTGCTCTTGCATAATGCTATTTTAATTAATAATTATCGTATAGGCTTCTATCCACACTGATGAGTACTAATTAGCACCTTTATATACCGACCAATCAACCCTATAATATACTGGTCATGAATACGCCAATTTTACCGGTAATGAATTAGCCTGGTAATGAATACGCCTGATACCATGATGATTCGAATGGGTTTTTTTTTTTTTCATGTGTGAAGATAATGCAGTCCATTACCTTGATGTTTCATATAACTAAAGAGACAGGTCAAATCATCATATGTTTGAAACAGAATATCCATAATGATACTTCAACTAATCACAAAGTGCTAACAAAACTGTATCATAAGGTCTGTCAATGAGTCAACGACAACTGGCATGGTTTTGTTTCCCCAGTTGTACATGACAGGGAATAGGGTCGCCTGTTCAACCTTGTGAGTTTTCTCTGGTTTCCTCTTACTGCTGTAAACCCCTTCGTGCAAACGAATTATTGACATAAAATTGAACCATATGTTAGTCCTGAAAAGACCCAGTTTGTGATGAGTGGAGGTTAAACCCCATTTCTGTCTCTTTTTTTTTGTGGTGGGCTTTGTCACTGACTTTGACATTTTGTTATGTTTTTGTTCTGTGCTTTTGCTTGGCAATTAGTGCTTTGCTGTATCTTCAACTGGAGCTTTATTTTCTTTGTGATCTTTTTACATTATTTATTTTTTCAGGTGAAATTAAGAGAAATAGTATATTATTGCAGCAGCAAATTGAAAGAAGTAAACAAGAAACTTTTGCTTCAGAAGAGTCCAAGTTTGAAATCAGTTTATCTGTTAGCAATAACAAGAAAAATGCAGCTAATAATGAAGGTTATTTTTAATAATATAACTAGTATATAGTTCCCTTTATTATAATACATTAAATACCGTATATCATTTCATACATTGAACAATTATGTGATGGAGATGTACAAGTCTGTACCAGTGTTTGGTAGATCCATTTGTATTTACATAGCAATTTAGTGAAAGTGAAGTTTTCCATTACAATATATAAAGTAATAAAGTACATGATTATTCATCGTGTATGAATAGTGTTGCTTTTTATACGCCCACATTGAAATGTGGTCGTATATTGTCGTCGCCCCCGTCCGTCCGTCCGTCCGTCCGGCGGTCCGGTGTCCACAATTGCTTGTGGACGCTCTAGAGGCTAAAGTTAATATCCGATTGACTTTAAATTTATACACAGTGTTTGAGGTCATGAGACGAAGAAGCCTATTGTTTTTCAGCGATTTCCGATAATAGCTACCAGAGTTATGGCCCTTGATCAGTTCAAAAAATCTTGTGGACGCTCTAGAGGCCAAAGTTAATATTCGATTGGCTTTAAATTTATACACAGTGTTAACGGTCATAAGATGAAGAAGCCTATTGATTTTCAGCAATTTCCGATAATTAGTGCCAGAGTTATGGCCCTTGATCACTTAAAAAAATCTTGTGGACGCTCTAAAAGCCAAAGTTAATATCCGATTGACCTTAAATTTATACACAGTGTTTAAGGTCATAAGAAGAAGAAGCCTATTGATTTTCAGCGATTTCCGATAATTAGTGCCAGAGTTATGGCCCTTGATCACTTCAAAAAATCTTGTGGACGCTCTAAAAGCCAAAGTTAATATCCGATTGACTTTAAATTTATACACAGTGTTTAAGGTCATAAGACGAAGAAGCCTATTGATTTTCAGCGATTTCCGATAATTAGTGCCAGAGTTATGGCCCTTGATCACTTCAAAAAATATTGTGGACGCTCTAAAAGCCAAAGTTAATATCCGATTGACTTTAAATTCATACACAGTGTTTAAGGTCATAAGACGAAGAAGCGTATTGATTTTCAGCGATTTCCGATAATTAGTGCCAGAGTTATGGCCCTTGATCACTTCAAAAAACCTTGTGACGCTACAGATGCCAAACTTATCATCCGTTTGACTTGATTGATACACAGAGTTTAAGGTGTTGAAACGCACAAGTATTTTGATTTTCAATGAATTTTGATAACAGAACAGCTAAATCCATGATGTTAAATGTTTCCTATACTAATTGATAGCGTGGGGCAAAACTTTATAAAAAGCAAACAAATTCTAATGATTTTCAGATAATTACATAATGAGTTGTTTCTTTACCAAAAAAAGTAAAAATATGCGACAACCCTTGTTGACTGCCCGGACGATTTAGCTGCTGTGGGCGTATGTTTCGTTGCCTGGCAACCTATCTTTTGTAATCATGTAATCTTTGAATTTAATATTGCAGATGGCAGCAGTTCTAAGCAGGCTAGAGTTCATTTAGTTGCAGCAGATGATGGAAGAGAACATTTAGTACAAACTACTCACAGTTTCTGTGAACTTGTTAATAATAACCAATATCTTATAGAAGATATAGTGCCAAGTAGTGTAGATTCACATATACAAAGTAAGTTATATATATGTATAGTGTACTCTTCTACATATCTCATTCATTATTATTTTTTTTTGCTTGCTTTTGTGTGGGGTGGATGACTGAACGTTTAGCACATGCATTCTTTATCAGGAAGTCTGTCATTGCGTCAAATGGTGTGGTTTCAATTACCTGGTTTTACATGACAAAGGGGTAGGGTCGGCAGGTCGTCTGTGCAACCTCATGAAATGAAATTGAACCATAATATGTTAGTTCTGAAATGACCTAGATTGGGTCGAGTGGGTGTTAACTCCCATTTCACCCACACTTGCTTTTGTGACTTTAAAATTAAAATTCACATGATTTTGTTAAATTGTAATTTGAAGTCGATGTGGGTCAGTGAGTAAGGCACTGGCTCAGTAACCAGGACCTCTGGCAAGGACAGTGTCTAGTCATGAGCATGGAACAATAAAACAATGTCCCATGTACATATTGATTTGCACGTAAAAGAACCCTTGACAGTTGGAATTTGATATAAGTATAAGGGTAGGCCGTAGTATTGCTTTCCAGACAAAATTTCACTCACAGCACACTAGCCCAGTCCATGCAGAAAAGTGGGATGGTAAACTTAATTAAATTATATATTTATTTATAGGCCTCAACACATGTGATTATGTTCTGCATTAGTAGGTTGTTTAGTATTTCATTGTTTGTTTATGATTTCAGAAATATTTCAGTTACCAGACCCAGATTTGGTTATATTAGTAGGTCATATTGACAGTCTTCTAGGTTATTTACCATGGCAAATTAGATTATCAGAAATTTTGTAAGTAATAAATTGTGCATAATGCAATTCAATTTTTTTTCTTGTATTTATCATGTGTACATGTATAGATGAACATAATGAATGTGAACCCTGCCAAATATAGAATTTATTGATTTTTTTCCTACAAATCAATAACAGTTGTCAACTTACAGTATTGATTATTTATATTGATTAGTTACCCTCACTAAAATTTTTATTGATACAAAATTCAAAAGTAATAATCAAATTAAAGGTGCCATCAACTGGGTATCTGGAAATTCTTATCTTAAAATATTGATCAGTATTTAAGGATAATGTCACTCTATTAGTGATCTTGCCTCCGTTATATATAAGAATTCCCAATTAATATATTCTGAACTCAGTTATTCTGTGTTATTTCAAGATATTTTCCTATATAATATATTTGCACACTCTACAGACCAGTGTTGCCTGGATTTATTAAATGCATTTGTTGCAAAAAGCTTAAGCAACCATAGTTCATCATATTAGAATTGATATTTTCAGAAGTATGTTAATGATTTAACTTTTATATAATGTAGCAACCTATTGCTGATTGGGGTTTACTGTTAATCTTGGAGTTATTGTTCTGGCTCAAAAAGAGTACACTTCCTGAAATTGTTGACAACTGTCTCTTGGTGCTAATTCTTTATTTGGGGGTTGAATGGCTGCATGGTTAGCACTTGCATGTTGTATCATAAAGCCTATCATTTATAATTCAACTGGCATGGTTTCGAATCCCTAGTTGTACTTGATTCAGAGTAGGGTGAGGGTCGCCTGTCAAACCTCGTGGGTTTTCTCCGCGTCCTCTGGTTCCACTGACTGCTAAAGACCCCTACGCACAAGCAAATTACTGAAATAAAATTAAACCATATGTTAGTCTTGAAATGTCGTAGTTTGTGTCAAATGCACATCTCTGTATCTCTCTCTTATTGAAAATTTTATTTGATTTTGTTGCAGAAAATTGCCTTCCCATAAAGGTGTAAATTATAAAGCTTTCTTGTCAGTTATGAATATATATGGAAAAACAGAACAACGGTTTGGAAAGTGAGATATTAAACAAGAAGATCATTTGTCTCAGCTTGTATTATCATTAAGCATTGAATGCATATTTATGCAATGAACATTCTTTAAGTCATTTTATTACAGGACCTCAGAATTCCATTCATACAATTAATAAATGATATAAATTGGAAAAAAGATCAAAAAATATTATTTTGTAAACTGAGGTAATAAATTTCTGATCTTCAACTTACTTTACAAATCAAGAATAAAATAGATCTACATAAATGTATTATATATTGTATAATGTAGAGACCTTTGGTCAACAAACTTAATCAAATTTGTTTTTTTAAATTTGAATCCATAACAATTTTAAAGGCCAATATCTATTTTTTTTTAGCTGGAGGGTTGTTTGATAATGATATCTTTAAAAACAGAAATATTCCATTAGGAACTTTATTGGGTAGATTTTAAAGAGAGTAGGCTTTGTTAAATTAGGGCAATTCGGTTGAATTAAAAAGTATATTTTTGTTTATATAGAACATGTAACCATTGTTATTTATACCGACATATAGTAACGCTATGTGTTTAAATTGTTCTTAAGACTTGAGGGACAGTGTCTGCTATAAAATCAAATGAACATCATGATTGTCAAATAATGCCTAATCTTGCAATTTACTTCATAAGAAATCATACTTGTTTAACATTCATTTTAAAAAATTTGATGATTGTTTGTTTGTGTCACACTGTATTTGACAGGGTATCAAGCCAGATGTATCCCTTTTCCCCACTTGAGAATCGTCGCTATTTGACTCCTTCTTATGTTTCTGTCTGACAGGGCTAAGTGAAAGGGATGCAATAACGAGCTTTGCGTCATGGTTTTGGGCTTTTTGCGCTCCCTTGCAAATGTCAAAAATCATGCGGTTTTCAATATTATAATCATTATCATAATGCTCAACCAGTGTCAAACATAAACCATGGGTCAGATATACTACATATCTACTTATCTACTCTAGCATGTTCCATACAACCCATTATTATTACCCCAACGACACTTGGAGGTACCCCCCCCCCCCTTCCCGGCACAAACAGATAAATATTATTTTGTGGGGGCCTGGTCAGGATTTTGTTGCTCATGCAAAATCATGGGTCACCACGCCCCTGGTTTCTGACCAATAATGATAATATCATTTTAAAATAATAATATCCAATTAGTCATGCCTGTATATTTTTCATGCTGTATGAAGCTATCAAAATATTTAATTCTCGTCAAAAAGATTTGTTGAACATTTTTTGTTATGACAAAACGAAGCATCAAATAATCGCCGATTGGATTAATTATTACGAGTAAATAACGACTTGAGATCATTAGCAATTATCAATCAACTAATCATTAATCCAAGACAATTAGTTTAGTATTACGCATTGTTACAATCAGGATTATCAGTAAGTTGATCAGTCTGAATTTGACATTGTTCTTCAAGGGGTTGCGACCGGATGATGGTTTCTTGAATATGGTTGCAGCCAAAATTAGGTTGGGACCACTGATGTAAAATGTAGTAAATGGTCATAATATAGTAACCTTTGCAAAGACTGGACTGAACATGGTGAATCTTTATAAATAAACAACAATATTGCTGGTTTAAAGTGTGCTGCAGATTTACTAAATTTGATAATGTTGTAAAATGAACTTGTCAGTGCCATAGTATGAATACAAGTGAAGAGTCCAGGGGAAGAACGATCTAAGTCACATTTTGGTCTTTTTGCATGAAACGCAAAACAGACTTTTGGGTGAGAATGTTTGACGCAGACAAAACAATGAGTGTGTTTAATTACAACGAGTGAGTTTAATGACAATAATAATTACCAGTACAACTGACCTCAACTTTTATAATGTGAACATTACATCGTCCTTCCCCTGGTTCAAGTATAAGTGTGTTATTTATCAAACTGCATATTACCATCATTATGTATTTTTTTAAAAAACTTAACAACAAATGTTTTTATTAAATAGAATATGAAATAGTATTGTATTTGTAGTCTAGAGAATTTGTCAATGACATGTAAAGAAATGAAGAAAGTAGTTTTCAGATAAAATATATATATATTTATCTTCCAAATTATCTTTTATTACAATGATGTGTTGATTAATAATGACATTATTTCGATTTACATTAAAGTGTGCTTTTGCTTATGTTATGTCAGGACTCTCATGAAACAAGAATTAGAAAGCATACATAATACTATATAAAGACATGAATGTTTCAACAGACATTGTTTCGAAATATGTCCCAGTCCAGCACTACCGGTAATGGGAATATTTTGTTGGATCTCGAGCATCTCTGTAAATGTTCATGTATTATTAGGTCTATTATTATTAATTTAAAGTTCTTCAGCTATAATTTTCTATTTTGATCCTGACCCTAAGGCAACTGTCAAGATCAATAATTTGAGGAGGGGCTATTAGTGGGATGAAGTTCCTTGGCCAATGCATGGATCGAACACCAGAGCTCCAGACTAGCCAGCCTGCGCCTTAGCCACTGTGACCCCCATATGAACATAGAAGATGACTGCAACCAGACCCAAAGCTAAGGCGGGGGGCTGGAAGAGTGTCATGTTGGTGATTGGTTTCGTATTGCGACCAATGGAAAGTGCACCAAAGATGGCCATTAGGGTAATCGATTCTTTCCCCATTGGATAAAGGCATCCATTGGGTGTCTGATTTGTTCCAGGGCATGCAACTCTAGGGGATCCACAAGCTAAAAATGTGATTTTTTGTAGAATCAGGGGCCATAACCAGGAGCTGAGATCTTTGGGATATAAACACTATTCGAATATTTGACACGCCTAGAAATTGGTCTTCGAATAGTATTCAAATATTTTCAACTTCTGACTATTGAAAGGAATGAGCAGCAGATACCTGAAAGGTGGGTTTGGGGCCCCCCCCCCCCCAGAAAATTATGTCATTTCCTTGCATCTGTAGCCATTCCAAGAACTATTTGGCTGATATTTTCGTCTAAGTAAACGACATATTTGGGTCTGAGAAAAGGTACTTTCAGCACTGTCCAAAATATGGGGGGGGGGGGCTTGCTCCCTTGGATCCGCCTCTGATATATTCATTCCACAGATTCTTTGCTGAAAATGAGTCGATTTCTCTTGTCAATCAAGCAGTAGAACACTTTCCACTAAAGTGATACGGTGACCCAGCTAAGGAAGCCCATAAGGGTCAATCAAATGAAAAAAAAAATTCTGACTATCTTGTAATTACAAGATAGGCTATCTTGTTATTACACTATAGCTATATCTTGTTATTACAAGATAGCCTAAGATAACCTATCTTGTAATTACAAGATAGACTATCTTGTTATTACAAGATAGCATACCGAGATGCCAATTTAAAGGTCACCATACACCGATTTCATGCTCCCATAAATACCATTGACTTCATACACCCACCAACTACATATTTATATCATCAATTTTAATGCGCTCTTTGAAGCCACAGAACGCTATTTCTATTTTTCGGAAAACTTCTTTAAATTTTGATTTTTGGAAAGTAAGTAATACGGAAAAGGATATTCTGAAAACCGGACCCTCCCTCAATGAAATGAGCTGACTGACATAGCGTCTAAAAGCAGTTTATTTATAGCTTGCGGTATCTCCTGATGAATACAATGTTTTGAGAGGGATTTGAAGCAACCGTTTGATAGTTTAATTAGTTTGGATATATTTTTAGCCCAAATATATCATCAAATCACACAGTTTGTACGCGGGGAAGGTATCTTTAAGGAGAACATGAAATCAATGTATCATAAATGATATTAATGAGGGAATGAAGTTAATGAGAGTATGAATAGTATTTAATGAGGGCACAACCTGGTGATGCCGATCCCGTGACATACAAAAGGGGTATTCGAAACCACGTCAGTTGACTCAATGACAGGCTATTAAGATAAAGCACGCACGTGCTAACAAATCGACCTGCCAACCCTCCAGCTCAACGAAGTATTATTGTACGGGATCGGCATCATCAGGTTGTCACTCCTCCGGTTTCCTCCAACTGCTAAACAGAGAGGGGGATGTGGTTTAACGTCCACTCGACACAAACTGGGTCATTTCGGGACTAACATATGGTTTAATTTTATTTCAATAATGCACTTGTGCGTAGGGGTCTTTAGCAGTGGGAGGAAAGAGGAGGACCCAGAGAAAACCTACGATGTTGGATAGGCGAACCTACTCCTTGTCACGTACAACGGGGGATTCGAAACCACGCCAGTCGACTCAATGACAGGCTTTATGATACAGCACGCACATGCTAACCATTCGTCATCCAACCTACTTGTAATTACAAGATAGTCAGAATATTTTTTTTTTCATTTGATTGACCCTTATGGGCTTCCGTACCCAGCGGTGTTCCAGTTAATTAGGGGCCTGTGTATAATGTTACTCAAAAGATAGTCCCTGCATTATAAATCATGATCTATCGCTAGACGTAATATATTATAACCGAAAAAATGCCAAGGTCCGAAATCCGTCCCCGAATGGTTCGAACTTATGGGCTTTGGCTGTCTTGTAATTACAAGATAGGCTATCTTGATCTTGTAACTACTACCATAAAACGTTGTTAATAATGTACCTATGCAAGGTAAACATGTATGACCACTTATTAACAATATTAGATTAGTTAATAAGAAAATACATGTAAATATATAAAGTGTTTTTGAATCAATAATTTGTAAGATCACATAAATGGCTGCTCATTGTACTAGAGCGTAGGCTGGTAAAGCGCAGAAATATCTATGTCTGGTTGATTTCGGCTACACTATATCCGGTGAGAACGAATGATGGCGACCGAAAAGGCAAGACCTCGAGGTTGGCCTTGATTATTATAATAAAAGACCATGGAAAATATGCAATGATAACGGTATATAACAGTATTAACTATTTGGCCATGGTTTTAGCTTAATTAATGCCACTTGGCAGAAAAACTGCACAACACGCAAAACAAAATACAAAAAAACAAACTTGGCAAGAAATAGACAACCAAATCAAATCATCAATCAAGTGAATCACAGTGCATGGATTCGGTGGGCAGTAGTAAAATGTAGGGCGCTAATTAATTACTCATATTACTATTAATATAAAGTCAAAGTAGGCCGGCGGTCTATGTCATCTCTCTCTCTCCACCCTGTCTAGGATATGACATATTTTTTTATTTTATCTCATCTGTCGTCATACTGAGCTTGCATGGTAATGGTTGTGCCTGTTCTGTTATTGTTAACTGAAACTCACACAAAACGTGGGGGGGGGGGGAATTGACAGGCAGACTTTGTGATTTTGTCCCATTTCTGTTGTGTCTCGTTCACAGGAATTTGCTGTCACAATAAGCTTATATTTTAAGGCCAAGAAACAAGAGTGCCAGTTTTTGACCTAATATTTTACCGAAGCGAAGGATGGCAGTGACTGTCAATCAGCACCTGCTTATATTAATTGTAATTGATTAGGTTTTTATTTTTATAGCTTGTTCCAGGAGTAGACTTGGAGAAAGGCTACAAATTCCAGTTTTCCATTACATGCTAGAATAGCTTCTTGAAAATGGCTGGCTCTTTTGCCATGTTCCGATTTTACCCACGAATGAACGAGCCTTCATGAATCACAGCAACATATGTAAACTTACTGATTATCCCCACTACAATTAAGTATCCTGACACACAAGGAAATCGTTTCTTTTAAGAAGACATGCATAGATTATCGGGTAATGTTAAGGTTATCTCTGGAGGGTGCAAAAATAATGCATTTCAACTACAAACAAAAATTTGAAAGTTTGTGGAAAAACAAATTGTGGTCATATCCATCTTTCAAATGCAAATTAATTTGTGCAGAATGATTTTTGAATAAATTAATCATTTATAAGTTTACTAGATTTTTTGGTTATATTACAGGTTGCTAGCTATATGTGCAAGTAATCGATAAAGACTGATTATTTTACAATTAATACAAAGATGGATGGTGTTCCTGCAGACATTATACCCTTACTGGAAGAACCGTCAGATAAATCTAAACAAATCAAGACAAAACTACAAGAGGAGATTAATATTAATAATGGAGAGGTGGCCAGATTAGACAAAGAATCTACTGATAATGGGAAAGATGTAAATACGCATCATCCTTCTCAATCCATTGTAGATGAATTATTTAAAGATTTTTTAGCACAAAAGAATGCGCAAATTAAAACTTCATCAGTCGTTGCTGCACCCAATAAATCCTTTGAGCATGCTTCGATAGATGAAATAAACGCTCTCTTAGATCATGAAATCAATCTTATAAAGACGCAAAAGTCAGATGACAGTAAGGATGACAGTCATCGAAAGAAAAAGCATAAAAAGAAGAGAAAGTCTGAAACTTCTGATGATGTTAGAGAAAGTAGACATAGTAAACATAAGAAAAAGAAACGTGAACACCGAGAAGATAAAGATAATACAAGGTATCCATCAAACAATGATGATACTACCCATTTGTCAAGTGTAAAAGATGGTGGCAGTCGTCTGTCAGTTGATTCAGATAATAGCAAAAACAATGATCTTAGTGACCTGTCTATATCAGTGCCGACAAAAATAACTGCTACAAAAATAAGTGAAATTAAAAAGTCCAAGTCTGGGCTGGAATTATTGAGCCAGTATTCAGAAGTCAATGATGACAAATCTGATACAGTGGGCATTATCAGTAAAACTGTTGAAATTAAAAAAGGTGAAAACACAAACAATACGACAAATACTGATGTTTCAGATGATAACAATCAAAGTTCTGTGTCCATTCAATCGTCCGTGTTCGAAAAGCCAGTGAGGAAAACTAAAGATCTTCTTGAAGGAGATAAAGATGAACTTCTGTCTGCTCCAGTTATTAAATCTAAACCAGCTATTAACAAGACGGGAAATATAAGCCTAAAAATAACTAATAATAGTGCACAGTTTATAGCATCGGGTGAAGTTTATGATAAAAAAGGAAAAAGAAGAGAAGAAGGTAATTACTATAATAATGCCTAGTTTGGCAAGTTATATTAAAATGTTGAATAGTACTAGTACATCAAGTTTCCACTGTCAATGGAACAATTTTAATTACCAACGAAAAGTTTTCTCAAGTGAAAAAATGAAATTGGTGAAAAGTTGGTAACTTGGTTGATTTCATCATCTCACGGTAACGTCATAAACAATTTCATTATCTCACTTGATATGTAAAATTGGTTTCGGTAATACATAAAATATAGAATATTAAATGATTTGAAAAACATCTGATTTTGTGCAATATTTAGGGCCACACAAAATAAAATATGCTGGTTCTCAGAAAATCTGTTGTAAAAAAAATTGGTGTGGGAGGGCAGTTTTTGTTTTTATTTTGTCAGAATTCTAGCTAGTTTTTCATATTAAAGAAACACACAAAATTATTAATTTTAATATTTATTTTATTCTTAATAAAAAAACCCAACAAAATAAGTAAGATTTTGAAACAACGGCCAAATAATTCCTTAACTTCCTCTAGATTAACTCTTGACAAAATGTTTTCAAATCTGTCTGTTTTGTTTTATCGACCATTACGTGGTATCGATACCATAATCATTGTTAAAGCATTGATTTTTATGGTGATTTAAATTGAAGTCTGTGCCTGTCCTCTGGAAACATACGTAGGCATTTTTATCATAAAAAGTGACAGATTGACAGCAAAATGTCACCATATTGTGGAATAACAATTTAACCATCCATTATCCAGTGCCGTTCATGATTGCCAATACATGTAGTGTTACGTACTTGATAGCGAAGTCTTGTGCTCAGCTCCTCTTTTAAAAAAATGCTTAGTAAAGTTATGTCAATTGATGGTGGAAAATATGAACATGTGGAAACGGTTAATTTTTTATTTTTTTAAAATATAAACATGTGACGCGACCCATTTATGATGGTGCCTAATCCGTTTGATTTGGGGTTTTTTACTGAGAAAAAGAAGTGATTATTATTCATTTTTTCTTCAGGTGAAGTGATATCTTCTGGTAGTGATGATAATTCTAATAGTAATGATGATGATGAAGATGATGACGATGAAGAAGAGGGAAGTAAAATGTCAGAAACCGGTTCCTTGCCAGAAACAGATGATGAAAAGAATGGTTTGAAGAAAAAGAAGAAGAAACACAAGCATAAACACAAGAAAAAGAAAAAGCATAAAAATAAAGACAAGGACAAAGACAAAGAAAAGGACAAATCAGAGAAAAAGAAGAGCAAAAGATCAAGATCAAGAGAGGGTTCGAGAGAAAAATCAGAAAGTTATAAAACAAGAAAACGAGATAGATCTAGGTTTGTCGAAGTTTAATTCAGGAATAGGTCTAAGTATTGTTCTGTGGTTTGTCTAAGCAGCTCAGCTATTTGGTTATAACACATGATAGAACCATGTAATGTTCTAATTGCCTGGGTTTATTAGTTAAATGCATTTATAAAATGTGATAAATAGATCCAGGTATTGGTAGTGATCAAATGGTCTGTAGAACTAGAGTTACCTTAATTTAACTTAATTTTCCTTGGCAATTCATACTCACAAAATGAAATATTTTACATTGTGAGGTGAATAATTCCATCGTTCATATGAGCATAATTTATATATATTTTAGATCTAGATCACACAGTAGATCAACCAGTAAAACAAGACATCCAAGTAATGAAGTCTTTGATAGGTTAGTTTTATTATTTCTATAAGCTTATAGTTTATTTACTTACATGTAGTTAATCATCTATATTTATTTACCTAGTTAATTATCTTGTTTCGTGTATTGTTTATCTTGTTTACATTTTACGTCTCATTGTTATCATTAAAATAAAACCATCAATTGTTTTCCCATAGAAGCTGTATGTATTCTGTTAAAGCTTATCCAATATTAAATGGAAGATACTTTGGAAAGACACCAGTTTGATTAAAACACGCATCCTATTTCATTTGGTTTTTTAGTTTAAAATTTTGTTTCACTTGTCTTTACTACACTAGGATCTTGAAAAATTGTTATATAATCCGAGTTCTGGTTGATGTGAGAGATTAGCCAATAAAATGGTATGTTATGGCGAGTTCCTTGCACATTGTGGGTATCACACTAAAAACCTCAATGCGGATTGGTTAATCAAATGTCTTTTATGACCCCCGATGCAACTTCACACTACAACCGGTCAAAAGGATAAAAAACGAAACGAAATATAGATCTGTATTTTAATCAGATTGAGATTGTAAAGCCACTAATAATACAGTAGTTAAGTAATACCAGGTTGTCCTATGAAAGGGTTAAAAATTCAAATGGATTTGTTTTATATGTAATCTTATAATGTAGCAAAATTTTTGAATTCATTTTATTAAAAATTAGGTGTTAAGAATGAGAGACATAATTTTGATATAAGATATACTTTATATTGATATAGAGGATGGGATGCAAGGTCTTACATGAATGATGTTAAAGGAGAGAAAAGTACTTACAGAAAAAATGATAGATATAAACGTAGTTCTAAATACAGTCGATCAAGATCAAGAACCAGATCAAGGTCCCGATCACGTTCACGTTCTAAGACTAGAAGAAGACGAAGATCAAGATCCAGGTCACGGTCTCGATCTAGGTCAAGAAAAAAGGAAACTTCCAGTGATCTTCGACTCCAGATTGATAAGAAAAAATTAAGAAAGATTGCTATGTAAGTATTACAGTAAATACACACTATAAAATATCCCCTTTAATGTCCATTCATGTTATTACACATTGTCTTACCCACCGTCCTGCATTACTGACAAGGGGTAACCATGGCAGAAAATCCTAATAAACCTTTTCAGCCAACACCAGGATCGAACACGGATCGTCTAGGTTAGCGAACCAATGTCTTACTTACTGAGCCACCATGTCTCCCTCTGTGAACCATAAGATGGCAACCTATGTTAAAGCAAGAATTTCATATTTTTAAGCTATATTTTTAAAATGTATTAAAATAAAGCCTTAAAATAGTTGATATCTATAAACAATCCTACCTTGTTATTAATCTTATAATTCACTATTGCCAGTTGAAAAATTGGCAAAAATATCATTTTCAACTTCAAATTCAAATGTTTGAAGATATTCCATGGGGGGAATAGAAAAACAAGAAAGGTAATTGGGTTATCATTTCCGGTGTGAATGATTTTTAAGTGTGGGAAATAATGCCTATGATCGTATAATAGTGAGTTGACAACTTATTCAGCAAAAGACATATAGAAATAATTATGTTTTGACTTTCTTAGAAAATATGAAATTCCTGCTTTAATACTGGGTTATTGAGTAGCAGAGATCGTTTTTATATACAACCTGTGTATACAGCTGTTATTCTCTACACTTCTTTAATTTCAGTGCCAATGCTTTAGCTAATCTGAAAGGTGGTAGTGTTAATTCAGCTGATATAGCCAGTCTTAAATCAGGAGGAAAATCCGTAGAAGAGTTGACAGGTAATATTCCACTCGACATTCCATAGTTTCCATTCCCTCATAAAACTATATTATAAAACACAACACAAATTATATGGAAAACAATCACTGGTTTATACACATATAGCCACATATAGTGATTGTTTTCCTTATAAATTGTGTTTTTTTAATGTGCTCATGGCAATCGCTAACTGCCACTCAAGGATTATGTAAGTGTATTGACTGGTTAATTTTTGTTCAGGCTGTTCAGTGAAATAGTCTTGAGAATATCTTTTAGTCCCTATTTGATAATCAATGTTACGATATGATGGAATGAGCGCAAGGAACTTGCCATTTTGAGCTTAAACATGTGTTAGGTGACTTCGAGGTGTGTTGTAAATTAAAGAGTTTCTTATCTATGTAAGTCATGGACCTGTTCCCATGTGTAAGGGACAAGTAAAATGAAGCATCTGGTCCCGAAAAAACCTGGTTCATTTTGAGTGAAGGTTAACCACATTTCTCTCTTATGTTGCATGAACCTGAAAGTGAGCATATTATGATTGCCATAATCATGTTGCTTAGCATTGTACAAAAGTCAACTAATAGAAACAAATGTGATGTTTTATAGGTAGATTTATCACATTAATAATGGTATATTAATTACCATATTTTTACCATAACTGTCAGATCTGAATTAAGAATTGATGCCAAGACTGTTATACTGATGGGTATATAAAATGATAATAAAATAAGCCCATCTTTTCATCTTTAAAATTTTCTATTAACTTTGTTATTGAAACCACTGTACTTGTTGCTTGCTCATGATAATGTTCCAAATGTTTAAGTCACTGATTTCTTTTTATTTCATCAGACTTCTGTAAAGGATTAGTAGGAAAAGATCATCTGTTTAGCAGCAGTGATAGCGATTCCAATGTCAGCCATTCAGATAATGAACAGGATCAGCCATTTATACATCATCCATTTAAAGTTAAAGAGGCTGCACCTATTATCATGAATATAAGGGTAATTAATAAAATATTTTTGTCTTAGATTTCTGTTTACAACCCAATTATTTCTCGCGTTTTACTGATTTGTCGTCTGCTATTTGATCAATCTGTACATGAGTACTAAATAACTATATCATAATAGAATCAAATAACACACTTTTATAGAATATCAATCACTGTGACTTTTAAACAAGATTTCACCTGTTATTATCCAGCATATACAAATATAACAACTTGTGAAATCTTGTTGAAACATCGCAGTGAAATATTGTTACTCCATAAACATGTGTTATTTGATTATGCTCCAATTACTAAATGTCATTCAAAGAATGATAATAGAATATAAGGAACAATTTGTGGAGAAATAATTCAAATGTTTAATTAGAAAAATCTAAGCACATACCTGACACAACATATTGTTGATTTTTTATACTTTGTTTATTCTCGGAAATAAAACTTCATGACTTTGGGTCTAACTGCTAAATTCACATTAGACATTAAAAATACTTCATTTTTATCAACAGAACATGAAGCAAATACCAATTATGACGCAGTCCGAAAAAACTGTTAGCGTGTTGCGCTCTCAGTTCCCGGTTTCTAGTGGAAACCAACATCGTTTAAAAGAATTAGAATGGGTGCCAGTTGAAAAATCTACAACTCCTACTGTCCCAGCATTAGAAACAGCAGTTGCTAGACCAACTAGTGCTGCTGCAACCACCACAACTTCTGATCCTTCTGCTACTGATACAACCATACCAGTCCTTCCTGCTGGTGAAACTTCTACACAACCAGAACCGGTTGTTGCTGATCCAGTTTTTCCTCAACCTGTTGCTTTGGTATTTATTCATCTTCACATAATTCCATTTATTAATTTGAATATTGTTGTGACAAGTTTTGAAAGGTATATGCAGGTTAATATCACTGGCTAATTCAGAATAGAAAAGAATCCTGTATTGTCAATACACGTCCTATTGAATTTTAATACGTTTCAGACTCATTGCCCTTTGTTATAAAACTGATTTCCCTTTGTTATACGATACCGTTTGCACCTATTAGAGGGGCTTATTGTTGTGATATTTTTTAAAATTTTTAAGAGTTTATTAGCGTGAGAAGAGTAAATTCCGGAAACATAATGTATGTTGATTGTGATAATGTATTTCAGCCTATTGATATTGGAGCTATTGTATCAGAAAGATTACAAGCAGTTAGAAAACTTCAAGAAAACCCTTATGATGTTCAAGCTCTCAGTAAAATGCATCATTCTCAAGAAAAGGTATAATTCGAATTTTAAAGGTAGAAAGTGGCTAACTCAGTATCCTCTACAGACTTGCAAACACGACTTATTGGCCGGTTTAAATCAACATTGATGTTGTTATCTTACTGCTAAAAGATGAACTAATATCTAATAATTAAGACAAAATGAAAATTGTGTGCCAGAATGCTTTCAAGTGCCATTTGTTATAAAGCGACTCAATTAACAATTCTAAACATATCCCATAGGAGAATACTACCTGTGTAGACTGAAATAACCAGATGCCAAAGACTGCCATTTAATTTGGATTCTTCGCCGAACATAACTGATTAAAAATTGCAATAAAAATAGAAATGTTTGAATGTGAATGAGTTTACATTCATTCATATTACATTATTATATGTGTTACAGCCCATTTGTTGCCCTTTCTAGTTGCCAAAGAAAGCTCCTTTAAAGAAGTTATTTTTATCCAACAAGTTATATATTTGAATTAATTTTATCATTATCTAAATAACATCAGATTCGCTTAATATTCAAAACTTTGTTTAATGTAAAATGTTTCAACTTTGTTTCTTCTTGATTGCTCCAAGTTGTGTAATGTCTGTCATTGAGTCAACTGGCATGGTTCGATTCCGTGGTTTGTATGTAACAAGGAGTAGGATCGTCTGTCCAACCTCGTGGGTTTTTGTCTTGGTCGTCTTTTTTACTCCCACTGCTAAAGATCCCTACAAGCGAGTTACTAAGATAATATTGAACCATGCATTAGTCCCAAAATGACCTAGTTTTTGTCAAGTGGATGTTAAACCCCATCTCTCTCTCTCTCTCTCTCTCCCTCTGTCTCTCTTTCATGAAATGATAAAATGCATTTTAGATTGTATGACATATTAATATGTAATCTATTTCTATTTTTATATTGTATAACATGTTTATATGTAATCTGTCTCTATTTTAGGCTAGTCGATGGGCACAATCACAGTATCAACCGGGTCAATTTACTGGTAGCACCGGTGTTCAAATTCTTACAAAACAAGAACTTGAAGGAACAAATAAAAAGAATCAAGCATGGCTTAAAAAGGTTAGTTATACAAGTGTTGCATGTTGTATTCTGTTGATGTCAAATTTAATTCATAAATACATTGCATATCCCCTTTTTGCCAAAGAATTTAATGTACAGAGACATTTTGCTCAAGAAAAGTTTAAATAATCTGTCGTAATAAATTCTAGAATTATTGGATAAGATCATCTTCAATAAATTTAACAAGGATACCTTCTTCATTCCTTTTGAAAGGAGCCATGACTTATGTTAAACTTTACAAGAAAAGTTGGGTGGTGAGATAAATCAGCATAGATACATGTTTGTATTAAAGCCTCAGAAACCGGTTGTATAGTTATTAAAAAGTGTAACAGACATCGCTAATATCTAAAAAATACATACTTACAATTATGGAGCTGTATGATATTGAGTGATCCAAAACAGCTGCATTTATATTTCAACACATAGCCCTGTATTATTATTGTTAATTGACTAAATTATTAGAAATAGAATATCTATTAATTCACTATCAGTTGAATATCATTACTTGGTAGATAGACCCGAGGTTTTAAGTGAGACTTGCATCAACATATTGGAACTGATATTTAATATTTCTTGAGCAAAATGTTTCTGAGGTAATAAATGTGTTTAATTTACAAATGTTGTAGATTAAGACAAGAGCCTAAAATAAAAGAACTAATACATAACATTGCCATCCAGATATTTGCATGTTTAATTCTGTTATAGGTGTAAAATAAGGCCATGTAACATAAGACTTGAAATCAGTGGCATGGGTTTAGCTAAATTTTCCTATGGATTGTATTTTACGGTAATGGTTAAGAGACGTCGCTCATATTCATGAAGCACTAAAAGACTATTAGTACAGAATGTCAGCCAATATTTAAACCCTTGATTATATAACTGTACATCAAAAATGATTACTTGCGCAATGAAAATCCTCATTGAAGTAGACCAATATAAATATTTGCTAAGGAACACTAATAATAAATCTGACTTACTGGGTTCATCATTAACAAAAAGCCACGGAATATGAAAAAAATAATAGAAAATCAATCTGTATACAGTAGCCAGCCACTTGGTGCTAGGTTTTGAGTTTTGGCCTTATTTCCCTTGTAATAGAATTTTGTTCCTAATATCTGGATGACAGTGCCATGTATACCTGCAAGCTGGAGGCTTTAAGTCTTAGCTGGCATGTTATAAATCCATTATTTCAGGTACAGATGATTCTCGAGTTATAAGTTTTCTAAGGATTGAAAGTAAAATTAATATTTTGTTGAGAAATTGGTGAGAAGTAAAAGGATATCTGTAATGGACGTTATTGTATGTGTATTATATTGTAAACAAATATATTTGACCACCTAGAAATTATCCTGGCACAGTGGCATACTAATACCAACAGACGTTTCATGTGGTTGTCTTTAATGGGGGAGTACAAGTAGGAACCTAAGCTTTATGTTCTATTCTAGGTATCTGTCTGATCAGGGCTTTTGGAGCAACATTCACTTCTCTTCCCACATACATGTACAATAACGTGACTTTTCCAGCAGTTTAATAGATCTAGGTTGGTGTGTGTATGTTTGAAATAGCTTTTTTTTTATACATCCGCTTCCACTGAAGTGATATCGCAGGCAATTACAAACTGATTAGCGAAAAAGTGAACAGATTAGTGAAACATTTATGTACATATAAGAACAGATGAAACATTTACTGACAACATGATATAAAGTTAACATACGGACAGAGACATTTAGAATCTGATTTCTTTTATCAGGACTCATACCAACTGAAACCATTAATCCAGGTCACTTGATTGGTATTACTCATCGGTTAGACAATTGATTTATAGTATGTTGCCACATGACACTCAACAAAATGGTCAAGCTAGAATAGTAGGATTTTTTCCGCCACTTCTCAAAAGTATCGCCAGAATCCGTAAAGTTATCGCCAAAATTAAATTGTCACTTTGATTGTAACTTTGATGACCAGTCCTTCATTTACATTCAAATTGTTGTGTCACAAGACTCTCAACTCTATACGTTTAGGATATGTCAATGATTAGAGATTTCTATTATTAATTGAATGATATTGAATGTTTTCGTTAATGGTTATCATTATTAGAATAAATAAACAATCATCTGAAGTACAGAATAGATAAATAAAACCAGGATGTACTCCCCTATTAAATATATGTAATACACTAGAAATGAATATGTTTTTGAAAAATCAGCCATACATTCTATGCCGTTAAATTGAAAATATAATTCCAACATTAAAGGAACATCAAACCTAATTGGGTTGACCTAAAGTGTTATTTAACTGGTGATGAGCCAAGCTCAATTGTCATTGTGCCAGGGAAACTTTCTACGCAACAAGTTTTCATGTTTGCAAAAGAAGGAACCATTTTTGCAAACCAAAATATTTTGCTATGTTTGGTAATACACAGTGTAAAATAAAATTGTTATTTTACGCCATATTGTCTATTACCAAACATAGTATGAAAGCTTGTTGCAGGTTATCATGAGTTTGATGGAGTATAGAGAGGATTGAAAACTAGTGACTAAGTGGATAATTTGTTTCTCGGCAACTGGCTGTCGTACAGTGGTAAGTAAAAAGCTGTACTTGTCACCCAAATTAATTACACCAACATTCTTCATTTTATTTGCTTTTATGGGGAGGAATAATTGATTTCGTAAATGTATTTTATCATAAATGAAGTTGGGTGACTTGACAGCTTTTAACGTTATAAAAAGTGTTTGAATTTCCAACAGTCAAGAGTGTTGTATTACATTTATGTATTACAGTTATAGAGTAGATTGTAAACTGCTGCAATCACAGAATGGGATAACATTGTAGGAGGAGGGGGGCGTGTATTAAATCTCAAAATTAACTTTTTTCCTTCTGAAACATTTTGTTAGTATTAGAAAATGAATAAAGGGGTTTGAAGGATATCTGGATACAAATATGCTCTGTAAACAATGCACGCTCCATCGTGTCAATGATGGCCACCATGTGATGTGAGTTATTAAGAGGCTTTCGGAATACCTTTATGAAACAGATTGAGCAGATTATTGTAGCTGATAGTTAATGATGGGGAGTAACTCTAGTTAAGTTTCCTTTAGCTCCATTATTAGTGTCCGCAAAAGGTCTTTGTTAATTTAAGGGGGGACATGGTTATTAATTGTACAATTTAATTTTGATAGTTTACATGTGTACAGAATGGATAATAAAAATCCTAATCACCTTCTTCTGACTTCATATCTTATTGAATAGTTTATGTTTTATATTATTTACTGTTATTTGTTATTAACTCAATGATCATGATTGTTTATTAGTACAGAAATTATGTCATTTTGTTTAACTTAATGCACAAATTTGAGGCTTGAATTAGACTTGAATGATTATCAGAAAAAATATTCTTGTCAAGTTCCCAATCTAAAGAATCTCTCTCTACCAACAGTACCCATCACATGTATTTTGAAAATATCAGTGAATCCTTCTCTACCAAGTTCTTGAAAATATCAAATTCTAAAACAGTGATATTAAATCTTATATTTAAAATCCTCAAAACATCCCTGTGTTTAGTTTGTGATAAGTTTAAATGTATACAGCTGTTGATTTGTTGTATTGTGCAAGGTTCATTTTTATTAATTCATCATAATTTCAGGTTATATCCATGGTTATATTATTAAAGCTTCTATTTTATCTTGCCATGAAATGTTATTGAATATGGAGAAAATGTCTGAATCGTAAAACTGAATGAATGTATGTGATAGGAATGATATTTATACTGGGTATTTTATGTGAAAACAAAAGGAACTCTTCACACATTTTTTCATTATATACCCACAATGCTATTTCTGTGCCTGGTCATGAATTTCAGGATCAGTTTAAACGAGCTGAACCAGTGAAAAGTGGAATTGGAATGTTTTTACTTCAAAAAATGGGATGGAGAGCAGGAGAAGGATTGGGTAAAAATAATGAAGGATCCCTGGAACCATTATTATTGGATCTTAAAGTAGATAGGAAAGGTAATAATACATGGTTGATGAACTCTATTTGTTGATTTGAAATAAAATACATTTATCAAAATTAATGGTAAATGTTCAGTTAACATCTTGAAGAACTATAAGCCCTCAAATTTTAATTATTTCTGATAGTTACTATAGTTCCCGTGTTCGATTGCTGTGTTTGCCAAGCAAGTCCCTTGAAATTTTGCGCCCTGTTTCCTTCTAGTCAATAGTGCAGGACAAAGGTTGGCAAGAGACAATGTATAATCGTTCGGATCGGATAAAAAAAAACACCTGTGGTCCTGTGTACACTTTAGCATTCATGTAAAAGATCCCTTTGGAGTTGGAATTTGATATCAAAGTAGGCCGTAGCACTATTGTCAGGGCAAAATGACCCTCGTAGCACACTGTGCAGGGTATGGATGCCTTTCTTCATGCCATAGTTTAATGATGCACTTAACTGAAAAATTGTTTTAAAATGAAATGGGCATTTTGATTAGTTTCATTCATTATTAAAATGTCAAATCTGTTTACTTCATTATTCTCTAATTTTTAGGTTTACAAACACAAAGTGAAGTGAAACCTTATCAGCGAGGCTTTGGTAAAATGAATCGAGGTAATCGTGGTGGAGGAGGGCTTGGTGGCCCTTCAGCTGCAGTTGGTGGTGGTGGTGGTGGTGGTCAAACACTACCTAAAGATCTTTCAGGTATTATATAGATACTTGAAAATAATGTTTTTGTATTCATTGGATTGATATGAAATCAGTATTTGATGGTTGTTTTTAATCTGAAAGGTTAAAGCCCCAATAACACTCTTGTTGTAACTGAAAAATATGTCCCAATCTTCATTCTGGTCAACAAATCGTATTATTTTAGAATATTCCAATTAAATGATGATATAAATTTCATCTTAACACACCTAATTTAAAAAATTGGAAAAATTCAACCAATTGATTTGAAAAGTCTAACGTAAACCTTTTCAAATGTGAATTGGATTTTAAAATATTTTCGAACCCTCTGGACAAATAAAATAGGTTGTAATGGATAATTTACACAACAGGTAGGACATTTAAACATCTAGTACTTAGAATAAGGGTATTATTTATTTTCTGGAGCTACCAAGCCAGCGAGAATGTTATTGTCCCTTTAAATAATTGTAAATAGATCTAGTGATATAAGTTTGTTTACATTGGGTTTTTTTTTTGTCAACAGGCAAACATCCGGTGTCTGCTCTATTAGAGCTGTGTAACAGACGTAAATATGGAGCTCCATATTTTGAAATGATTCATGAGAGTGGACCTGATCACAAGAAAAACTTTTTATTTAAGGTAAATTTTATATCATAACAGTATTTACAATATAATTTTAGAAACACTTAAAGGAGCTAAATCGCTAAAATTTCGACCCTAGAAATTGACACAAGTGGGTCGCAACGCATATAATACTGTAATATGAATATATATAAACTGATTTACATTCAATAGTTTCCGTTTTTACTCTAATTTCAAATTAGTTATGTTCGGCGAAATAAGCCAGCAGTTTCAATCGAATGCAAATTTCTAGCGTCTGGTTATACCAGTCTACATACTTGTTTGATTTGCACTCGGCGAACCTCGGAAGATTTCGGGAATCTAAACTCGGCTGTATGATGAATTCCGCCATATTGGAACTACTTTAAAGGTCCCGGATGAAACATGGCTGCGCCCATTCCAAACACAAGTTGGCGACCTATTTGGCTAGCGACCTATTCGACCGATCCAGCTGTAAGATAATGACGAAATTACACTTCTATTCTGAGCTGAAGGAATGGATAAAAAATAATATATTCTACTTTCATTTGATAGACATAACGTTGGATTTTATTGGTTGATAAATAGAGACTGTTGTCTTTACTCTAAATAGGTTTCCAACGAACAGGTTGCAGCTCGATCGGTCGAATAGGTCGCTAGCCGAATAGGTTCCCAATTTGTGTAATAGCGTCAAGTTTTCCTGTAAAAGTAAACCGGTAGCCGCATCGCAAATGTATGGGCGTAGGTACATATCACTTACTGTCATACATCCGAGACTAGATGTAGTCTACGTAGTTTACGGAATCTGTCGAGATTAGCCGAGTGGTTTGATTTGGTGCAATGTTTCTAGCCTCTTTCCTCGAGTCTTTTGCTTAAACTGGGGCTGAAACGCATTATGGGAAACAATTCGTGAACCAATGGTAAAATGTTTATTTTGTCTTAAATATTGGATATCAGAAGCCCATCTTTTTCCGGTAAGACCACAGCATCAATGTTGGTTTAAATTGACAAATAATGCGTGTTTTTAATGTGACAAGGAGTGGGGTCGTCTGTCCAACCTTGTGGGTTTTCTCAGTCCTCGGTTTTCCTCACACTGCTTAACACACCTACACACAAGCGTATTATGGAAATAAAAATTGGATCATGTTAGTCATGAAATGACCTGTGTGAAGTGGATGTTAAACCCCATTTCTCTCTCTTATTAGCATTAAGAAAATGGAAAATACATTGCATTTTTAATGATTTATATCTTTTTCTAGAAAATCAAATTTACTTGTAGAAAATGGGGTTTTAATAGCAATTTGTAAATTTGATAATAAGATTGTAAATGTGCCATTTCATTTTCACTTCATCACCATGTGTATCTATATAGTTCCATAAATCCCTCTCTGGCCATTGCTCGATTAGCTTCTGATTCTTGAACTTTTGCGGGAGTATGTCTATTCTTCCCGTTCAATCAAAGCTATCACTGAAGTACAGCAACATGGCAGTCCTTCGTTTAATCTAGGTCTTCCCTAAAACTTTGTTCAGTGATTAAAGGTATTAAAAACGGTGAAAGTATGTTCGTTTCCAAACAGTATTGTTTACATTTCATTCGACTTGATAGCCTCATTGTCACACAATTGGTTTTACTGCAGTATTCTGCCATGCATGGGTTAATTAGTCATAATAAAATTGTGAGCCATGATGTAACTTTATGTAAACATATTTGGTCCAATATTGACACTCGTTTTAAATGTAAAGCTTTTTTAGAGCAGCTAGTCATTGGTTGGTAGTCAGACTACTGACCAATCAAAATTTAAAACAACAATATCCACTCTTTACAGCAGTGAGTAGTGGGATTGCCTCTAATCAAACGAAACACTGCGCAGAGTATGGACTTAAGCCAGCAGAGAATTTTTGACAGTAATATTTTATATTTGTAGGTGTTGGTAAATGGTGTAGAATATCAACCATCAATAGCTAGTAATAATAAGAAGACAGCTAAAGCTCAAGCTGCTACCGTTTGTTTACAAGAACTAGGAATGGTACCACGTCAAGGTCCTATATAGTCCAACACTCTTTACTTAGACAATAAAATAGTCCATTTTTATACAAAAATCTAAGTTGTATCTTTTATAAATAATCTGTAAAATTACAGAATATTGAAGTTACCTGGCCCCAGTTTCACAAAACATTCTCTGACTTAAGTTAAGAATTTACTCAAAATTGTTCACATATGGCCCTTTATAAATCTTTTGTTTTAATGTACCAAATACATCAATGAGAAACTATGTGCAAATTCTTGTGTTTCTGAATCAAAGATATTTTTCATAAACAGTGATTAAAAGTTGAGTAAATTCTTAACTTATGTCTGGGAATTCTTCGTGAACTTGGGCCTGTATTCTCTCACACTGATCAGCAGCTACAATCACAGAAAGGGATAACATCGGTGGGTTAATAAGTTCGCAATATTAACTTTTTTCCTTGGGGAGTATTTTTTGAAGAATAAATAAAGATGTTTGAAGTATATCTGGATACAAATATATTTCGTTTTCAGTGTAAATGAGTATATAAAATGAGTAAAAGGCATCATTCGGGCCGGATCAGTTTACGTTATGTAAACAATGCATGTGCCATCAAGCCAGATGTCTTGTAATGTGGCGTTGCATGTGAACTTTATAAAGGTTACTCATCTTATACAGAGTTATTAGAAAACTTTCATGTAGAATACCTCTGTGAAAAAAGATTGATATATTTACAAAGTTGGGTATTATATTGAAATCGAATCTTATGGGACATTATTGAGGTGATGCAGAGATTTTGATTCTTCACCAGGCACAATGCATTATTTGTAATATTTGTGGCCTCTTTTAAGTGCCAACGTTAATAATTTGCAAACAACTGAGAACAACTCTGGAAACAGTCATTAGAAGTTGTTTCTTCCCCACCTAATCTACACTACAGTATGATCACATGTTCTGTGCTTGATAGTGGATAAATGAGTATGACAATCAGATTGTGTAGGTACATGTATGTTGTATCATACACAAGGTAACTGTAAAGAATTTAAAGGTTTGGAGTTCCAGGGCTGATCCTTATTCCAGTGTTATAATCTATGATAAGCGGAGAGCATAAGATGAACCGAAGAAATTCTACATCCTCTAGAATAAAATACGTCAAATATAGACTAACAAAATTGCATAACCAAGGGCAATAACTCATACCAGTGATCAGACTAGTCATTCTCTCCTCATTGACATTGTTTTGTCATTTCTTAGCTTTGAATATTCCAACCAACTTGGACGCTTACGCCCTTTCCCCCTGGATCCATTCATTTAATTTGTTCGTTTGTCAGTGACTTCTGCATATTGTGTCTCCGTATATTTGTTTCTGTTTAAAATATCAAATGGGGTTGACCGTTTCAATTTTTTGCTAGGCGGGGTCAAAGGAATCTCAAAGTGACTCATTTTAGTGGGGGATTTATTCTTCCATCTCAGAATCATGTATAATGACCAAAACATGGCACACCATTACTAATCCATCATTGAAATAGTAATCCCAGAAGACTGGAATATCAAAAATGAGAGGGGAGGGTGTTGTGGTACTATTATTTCACCTTGAAGGTTTAATACTCTGAGAACTTGGATCAGTCAGTATTTTAAGACTAAGTGAGAGATAAAAGACTTTATTCAGCTGAAAATTATACATCTGATTTTAATGAAATGCACTATTGACTGGGCCACATTAGTCAAAAAATTGACATTTTAATCAGGAGTATAAAAACGGTATAGTATATTCATATTTGTGCATAAAATATCACTTTGTATAAAACCCCATTAGTGAAATTTTCACAATATTTCACAGACTTTTAAAATATAAAACAAAAAATGTATTTTAAAATAAAATGTGTAAGACACTTCAAAATATAAATTAACAACTTTCAAATGATAAGGTTTTTTTTTAAAATCAGTTAATAGTTTAGCTAATTTTTTATAAAGAAAAATCTTGGGGGGAATTCCATCTCATTTTGGTTTAAAATATATTATTGAGCTTAGGACTGCCTACATACTGGTATATAAATAAAAAATGTCAAAATTATATGAATATCACATTTGACTAAACATGCCAGCTACTATGATCTGTTAATATTGCATGTCCAGTTCATAATTCTTAAGATTAAAAATGATGTTTAGATGTTTTAACTACTAGTTGATTTTCAATACTTTCTAATTGGAAATTGCTGGCTCTGTTTCAAAATGCATTTTAAAGGTTGATTCTAGCAGATGTCATCGTTATAAATCTATTATTAAAATAGGTGGACCATATTGTTAAAAGTAGAAGTAACAAAAATGAAATATATAGGCAGATGTTATGCTATATGGTAAAATGTAAAAAATGTTGCAAGTTTATGAAAGAAAATATAGTAATATTATGTCAGTTAATATACTACTGAGAGTTGAAAAAGTTCACAAAATAAACATATCTTCTACTATTATAACAATGATAGGTCAGATCTTGGTCGGTAGTTATCACACGTTTGGCGATTACATTCGGCTCCATCGAGAAATATGTTGACGACAATTGGGGCAACTATGGACAACATCTTTACATCCATCAACACAGAATGGTATCAGGCAACATCCCAAATTACATCTGAAATTGTAGGATATTACATATGATGAAAATAGACTAAATTCAATGATTTTACCTCAAAGAAAATGTTGAGATATGGCAAGACCTTTTGGTTCAAAAAGCAGAGAAGACAACATGGAATCATAACACAAAGTGGCACCAATAGGATGTAAGTCTTCTACATTTCAAACCAAAGCATAGTTTACAGGAAACTGGTTGCTGTTGCGCAGCGATTAAGGTACTTGCGCGTTAACCAGTAGGTCTTGGGATCACTGCTGGTGTTCACCGAGAAAGTTCCTAGGTGTTTTTCGGCATAGTTTCCCCTTGTCAGTGGTGCAAGACAGGGCCTAGCAATAACAATCGCTAGTTGTTTGGATGAGGTTTTTCGGCATAGTTTCCCTTTGTCAGTGGTGCAAGACAGGGCCTAACAATCTCTAGTTGTTTGGATGAGGTGAAAAACTGAGATCCCATGTATATTGACTGAATTTGAAATAAAAGTAGGCCTTAGCAACGCTGCAGGTGCAACATTTCACTCATAGCATTCTTAGCCCAGTTGGTGCATAAAAGTTGGACATTAACCCCATTTCATTTTTGGTCAAGCCTATAATGAATAGAATCGCATTCATCTTAAAAAATATAATTACCCAACAAGGCATAGTACAACACAAATAATCCAACTCAGAGTGCCAGTCTCATAATGAGTGGCTGTCACAATCTCAGCTTGACAGTGTGGACATCTTGTATGAACTGGAGATTCACGGAACTGTTGTACAACAGCCATTGTAGGTTGAGCAACTACCACGGTCGTGTTTCCTGCATAACCTTGTTGAGGACCACTATATTGTTGTGGTGGTCCCATACCATATTGTTGTTGTTGTCCATAACCTGGTGGAGGAGGTCCATAACCTGGTTGTTCTGTAAATTAAAAAAAGAGAAATTATTAAAATGTTATCTGGTTAGACAATGAAGAAAACTGCTCCTTGAAGCACAGACAGAATTAATATGACGACAGTGTAGAAAGTGGTGATTTTGTAATTTATTTGAAAATGATTCCTGTTTAGTCTTTAAACAGACATGATTACAACATTCTGCAGATGATTTATAAACATAACATGGTCAAACCTAACATTTGCCAAAACAGAATAAATTCATTTCTTCAAAACCTTTACTGGTTTTCAAACTTTATATACATATATTGCTGATTTGACTAAATGTTATGGCTTCTCAAAACAAATGTTTAGCGATCGTCTTGGTAGTTTCATCTGTAACACATTTAAACAAGCCAGTGTCACTTACAAGTTTTAGTTAAAATCTATTGATGTGCCTCTGGTTGAATCCAAGCCAGCAATTTATCCATGGTGGAGTTTTTGATTTCTCAATTAAAAGTTAAATAAGCAAATTTAGTGCAGTTTAAGCAAGGACTAGCAGCTTTAACAACAGATTAAAGGCCTTTAAGAATGGTGTTAAGTAAATAGAACAAAATACTCTGTACATGTACATCTTTTTTTAATTGATGAGATGAAGGATGTTATTAAGATGACCATAGATGTTAAAATAGAATGTACATCATTTACCCATCAATTCCACAACCACATTGATAAAGTCATTCACTACTAACACATGGTTCAATTTTATTTCAATAATTTTCTTGCGCCTAGGAGTCTTGTAGTTGGAGGAAACTGGAGGGACTGGAGAAAACTCACAGGTGATCCTACTTTGTCAAGTACAACCGGGCAATCGAAAGCAAGCCAGTTGACTCATTGACAGACCTTATGATACAGCTCGCACGTACTAACCATTCATTCATTCATTCATTCATCCAACCCCCTTCAATGTGGAATACATGAATGGGATATACAGTAACAATCCAGTTTGACTGTAACAAAATTTGATGAGTAAACTTCCAGTATAAATAACAAGAAAACAAGCAAGATATAAAGACAAAACTTTTGTTTTTATTTGATAAAAGTAGTTATATATACCGTTATTTGATTGTCATGTGCTGCTATATTTTATAAGGAGTTTAATATCTCACATTGGACATATTGAAATGAAATGGTGTTTAATATCCAACTGTTCTGCTGGGCTAATGAAATGAGGTTTATATTAACGTCCTACTATTCTGCTAAGACTGGGCTAATGTGGTGTGCTACAGTGTGTTACAAGGGAAATTTCGCCTGGACAGCTGCACTATGGCTTACTCTAATATCGAATACCAACAGCCAAGAGATCTTTAGCATGCATGCCAATATGTACACAGTACATCAGTTTTTCATCCCATCCAGATAACTATATGTTGTTCCTTGCAAAGCTCTTGGTTCTGCACCTCTGACAAGGTGATTCAACACAGGACTTCTCGGTTAGCGAACCAACGTCTTACCTACTGAACCACCCCAGCCATCTGGACATACTGAATTACTTTTTTGAAACATGTTTAACCAGTTCTATCACCTATGTGATAATGACCGACACCAATATTGTCCTTTAACAATCCTTGTAGTAAATGGATGAAGAAACACACTATAACACATACTGATATTAGACACAGTTATTTGGGCGATACGCACTTCGAGCAGTATTTACTAGAGGCAAGAACTTATCAAGATTGATTAACATCTCAAGTCAAAACATGGAGGGTGTAACTTTTGTTACAAAAGTATGTATAAAGGCCTAGTATAGAGAAAAAGGAAACAGAAAAAGATTTGGAAACTTTATTTATTTATACATGGAATTATGTTTAACATTATTACATATTGTAAAAAAGATAGGTTGGAAGGCAACAGATTAGATACCCAGAGCAGCAAAGTTGTCCACAAAGGTTGGATCTTTGATAATACCCTTGACATAAGGGCAATATAATTCTTTGGTTTGATATAAATATCAAGCAATAACTGATATTGATTCAACAAAATACTAATTCATCAGAGGTATGTATATATTAACAAGGAATTGTCAATGGTCGATGTCTAAGAGCTGGATAAAAATCAATAGGCTACCACAAATCAATGTGGGCATGTAAAAAATACAACTTCTTACATATCTGTAAATCAGATGTTAAAATTTGAAAATGTTAAAAATTTAATGGGCAATGAAATAATATATGTTCAACAGCAGCTAAGTCATTAACAAGCGGTTTATAAAGGTTATCTCTACAAGTAGTTGGATTAAAAAAAGGGACGAAAAGAAATAGCAGGCGCTACAAATTGTAGTTAGTAAAATTAGCAAAATAATTATACTTGCCACTTTCTATTTCAATAAGGTTTGGGCTATTTTATAAACAATCACAGAAATATAAAAATAAAATCAATTTATGTAATCTGACTTTCATTCCAATATAATTCATCCTTATTACTAGTCAAACGAACCTAACTGATATGGCTCATCCTTATTACTAGTCAAACAAACTTAATTAACTTATGAGCAGTTGATGAACAAGCACAACAAGTTTCAATCCATATCTTATTGAAAGTTTGATAGGTACCGGTACTTTCATAAAAAAAAATTGAAATAACAGCGACCTGACAGACACCAACTGTGTTGGAAATACATATTAAGAAAAAGAAACATATCATTAAAATACATATTTAAAAATGTTATATATTAGACTTTTTAAGAACATATGGATTATGTAAGCAAAGCAAACAACTTTATTAAGAGCAAACCTGAATATATAGCATTACATATAATAACAACCATTTCAGTGAATGACAATGGATAAAACTACAACTTGATTTTACATAAAAGTTGTAAAAAATCTGGTTCAATTTATGGTCTTCTTATAAATGTTTTCCTTTTGATGACTTCAAATTAAATAGGAGTGACTTAACTCCCGTTTCATTTATAACAAATAATGGAATCAATCCAAGAGTAGTTTTTTTATACAGAAATTACAGTAACGTGGCATATTAAATTTAAACAAAAAAATGTCATGTAAAAAGAAAATCATGGCAAGAATTATTAAACCTGAAACTATTATCCTTTGTGTTTCATAAAAATTTCTTCATAGATATATATATATATTCAAACAATTATAACATGTCACATCAATCATTAAGTAAAAAAAAATGTAAATTGTAAAATTAAATGTATAAAAAGTTAGTAAGTTTGTAGGAATTGTAGTTTGAAATCTGGTCATCAAACTATGTCAGCAACACCACTACATTCGGCTATAACGAGAAATGGTTTGTCGACAATTAGGACAAGTATGGATTACATCTTTGCATCCATCGACACAGAATGGTATAAAGCAACATCCCAAATCACATCTGAAATAAAATAATATTACAACAGCTATTATATTTTACTCAAAGTAATTTTCATTCAGAAATATCTATCATTAAAATGGAATGGGGTTCTCCGTCCTATGGTTCTAATCTCTTTAGTATTATAGAACTGCATTGTATTGTGGAACTTGAATCTCTTGTAGGAATATCAGCCAGAGAATGGTTATGTATTTACAAAGTTATAATAAATTGAAATTTCATTGATCAATGTTGCTAAATACATCTTGTATTGGTAGCAGAGTAACCCGAAGGGCTTACTATGAATCTGATTGAATCAAAATCAGGAGATTGTTTTCTTAATTAAATGTTAAATAATGAATCTGTGTATATATTTAATGTTGGATTGAGCCATGTGAAATTGGACATCTTGGCAAAAATGCTGATGACACATCAAGTTTTCCGATAATACCTCGCATACTTTAAAATCATAAAATGTATTATACTTTTGAAAGATAGGTTGCCCACAGCAGCTAAATCGTCTGAGCAGTCAACAACAGTTGTTGCATATCTATTCTTGTGTAGATAATGGGAGCATTTACAAGACACTGATACTAATTTCATACAGAGAGGATGATATCTTTGTCAAGATTTCACAAGGTTCAACAAAGTGAAACAGGGGCCAAGTCAAATGATGCATGTAAATTTAATACAGATCAGGTGATAACTTCTGTCATTAGAGCATTCACAAGGATCCACGAAATAAACTAGGGCCATAATTCTACAAGTTATAAATAAAAACTGTTGAAAATCAAAAGGTTCTTAGTCTCACTAATTTAAACAATATATAAATTTTAAAAGAGCTGATAATAAATGTAGTCTGTAAGAGTGTTCACAAGACTTTGTGGAAGACAGACAACAATATACAACATTTCCATAAAAATGACCAAGCAATACATCTTTGAATGTTGCTTTTCAATATTGTCATGCATGTAGCATAAAACCTTCATTTGGGCTTTATGCTTTATTAACTGAAATTAACTCACAGAACAATTCTTTACTTTTTTAATAATTATAACTTGTAACCTACAGTATAATCTAAGCAATTTTGTATTCTTTTTAAAGCAAAAGGAAAATTATTATTCTGTCCTCACTTTGATCACGTCATGCAATTACATTCACATAATAGAGGTAATGAAACTAACATCAAAAATGAAACAAAAGTCATTTTGCATATGGACAAATGATAATGAAATCAACACTTATTTTTACAGTAGCAAGATTCTTCAAGCCTTGTAATTTTTGCGTAATTTGATTCTAAAATTATTTGAAAGTTTTGCCCCGTTTCAGTATGCTTTTGTTTTATAGAACACACAAATTTTTGCATAATTTGATTCAAGAAATATTTTTTTAATGTATTGCCCGGTTTTAGAATAAATTTGTGAGAATTGTCTAGTATTAGATGGGGTATGCTTACGATTCATTAAATACCCAAAGTTTTGTTCTATTCTTTTTAAAACATCCTAGACGCCATGTTAATTCAATTTTGAATAACATCCTAACCCATTTTACTGGATTAAGTCAAGACAAAATAGAACTATAAGGCCCTTTTACTATCAATTTTTCACTGACTCCATTTTTACACATAGATCTAAAGCGTCTTTTTATACATTCAAATCAATACCATCCAGCACTATTGACGATAATGTTGAAAAAAATATTGATATTTTGTGATTACCTGTGCGGTATATATCTATAATCTCTATTTACTTACCCAACAAAGCAAAGTACCAAACAGATGATCCAAGTCAGAGTTCCAGTCTCGTACTCAGTGGCTGTGATAACGTCAGCTCGACAGTGGGGACATTGGGTATGAACTGGTACTTCACGGAACTGTTGTATTACAGACACTGTGGGTTGAGCAACTACTACAGTCGTGTTTCCTGTATAACCTTGTTGTGGTTGTCCATACGGTGGAGGAGCTCCATACCCTTGTTGTTCTATGGAGTAAATATCTCAACTTAGAAATTACATTACAGAAATCTTTTTATTAAAAAAATGAATACATTTCCATATTCATAATCACAATATTGAATTGGTAGCCTGCCACATACTTGTAACTGTGCAATGCACATGGCGATATACTTTAAACTGTTCGATGCACATATACATGTAAATATACAAACTGTTATGCAGATATTGGAAGTACTACTTTGCTTATTCTGAATCAAATTACCTTTTTGAATTGCTGTGTGTGTACATTTATCACATTATTTTATACTTCGTTGCATTCGTGATAATTCCCCATCAAAATGTACCACACATTAACTTCATTAGGACTAGATTGTTTCCACAACTATTTCTTTTATGTTTGAGAAGAACAAACATTTAAAAACGGCAGGAAACGTCAATTAATAACAAATATTTATTAAAGTTCCATCATCATCAAGTTTGTAGTAAATGTATAATTTTTTGTTTTTGACATTTGTAAATGGATAGTGGGTATATATAGGATATCTATCCAATCTCCTTATTTAACCAGTGCAGAAAATGCTCATAATTGAAATTATTCCTAGTATTGGTGTAATGAAACTATACACCAAGTTTCAACACACTATTAATATCAAAGTTATCATGTAGTAAATGTATCCTCTGGAATCACATCTCATTGTCAAAAAAAAAAAAAAACGCATTACAGATGAGCAAACAAATGTTTTTTAAAACTAAATGTTTTTATTGAAAAAACATTAAATATTTGATTTCACATTTTTATAAAGGAACATATAAAAATGATTTATGCATAATATCAGTTGGTTGTAATCACATGATATCACATGGCCCTAGTCACATAATATCCGGTGGTTCTAGTCACATAATATCACATGGTTCTGTTCTAGCCATAGCAGGTGGTTGTAGTCACATAATATAAGGTGGTTCTAGTCACATATTATCACCAGGTGGTCCTGGTCACATATCACATGGTTCTAGCCACATAATATCAGACAGTCATGATTTCAGGGGGTCCTAGTCAATATGATAATATCACATGGTTCTAGTCACAGCAGGTGGTTGTAGTCACATAATATCAGGTAGTCACATAATATCGGGTTGTCATATGATATCTTGGTTCTAGTCACATAATATCAGGGTTCTATAGCCACGCAATATCAAATAGTTCTAAAATAACAAATGCAAAAAGACTAATTTATACAATATGCAATAATCAAAATGAGACAGAAAATTCCTAGGAGAAAAACCTAGAAATGACTTTTTTTGTAAAAGTTTTCCAACAAATAAAATGGGGTTAAATATCCTATTATTCTGCACCAAAAATATTTTCTCTGAAGCACGTCACAAACTATATCCAAATATGGACTTTGTCAGAAATAACTTCAGTCAAATTTCCACGAGTTTCAAAGTGTGAACACTAAAAACATTTAACAAAATTAAATTGGTTCATGAATTGTTTTTATAAAACCAGAAATAATTAGAATGAGCAAAAATTTAAACCATTAATTTTGAACACAATACATTTTATGGTATAATTGACGTAAGTCGCATTGAATCTTAAAGCGAAAATGGTTGCTTGTGGTTGTGTGGATAAATTCAGTCATAGTCATAGCGACATAAGCTCTCAGTAGCAGTTAGTTTCGTCATGTCGTAGGGCGACATAAGCTAGGCTTAACTTGTTGTTGAAAACTTCTACATGAATGAATGATGAAAAGTGTAAAATCTTTTTAAAATTGACATAATACACACAACATTAAAAAATACATCCGAATTGAAGCAATAAAAGCTGAATAAAATCAGAATATGTTGGATGGATTATCCAACTTTGATTTAATGCATCACGATTAATAAACATCTTCATTATATAATTATAATGCTCACTACCAATAATAATCAACAACATATATATTAAATAAAATTATGATTGTAACTCAGTTCTCTTGAATAATGATTAATATTATGATAGCGAATGCTGTTTGTTCTGTCCGAGTTCATCAAATTGTTGTCATGTTGTGTAACCTCTAATCCTTGTCAGGACTTGTTCACATACTGTCTTACATACACAATCATGTCATTACATTTTATCAAAAGTGATCTTTAAAAAAAAATCAAATGAATAAAAAGATAATTAATTGTGTGACAAATTTTCAAACAATTTTTGAGAACTATTTTATATTAGTGAGGTTGTACTATACACAGGCAGTTTCTTAAATACATGAATCAGATCCATCATACCCTTCCATTACATTCGACCCCATCGAGAAATATGTTGTCGACAATTAGGACAACTATGAACAACATCTTTACATCCATCAACACAGAATGGTATCAGGCAACATCCTGCACTACATCTGAAAGGAACAAAATATCATAAATTTATTTTATACAGAAATCTTGGAATATTTCTATGAATTATTTCAATATTTAACGGCAGGACCTGCCTTTCCAAGGTTAACCACATACAACAAATCAGCAGTGTCAGAATACTTAAACAACAAGTGACTTGGAACCAAGCAAATGCTATACATTCATTATACATGGTATCGTAACCTAGTTTATTTATCAGTCTTATTTGTATAGCAACTCATTGTTGATTTTAATATTGACGACTGTCTTTATTCATAATATAAGTGCTATATAATTAAGTTTCTTATTTTAAGTTTCCTATTCTTCAGGTGGATAATCACCATAATTATTTATATACGACCTGACACCCTATCATAGTTACTTTGATTGGTTTCTGTTACTCGATTGTATATAACTTGCTGTAATATGTTTGAGACTGAAAGTATCATTGAGAATCCCCTTATTGAAACACAGGGAACAATATTCATAGAGTTGTCTGTATTATAATCTGAATACTGCTAAAAGTTGTAATATCATTGTGTACACTGTGCAGCGAAGTCACATGGAATTAACCATCTGTGTCGTACTTTTGGTTTTGACCCCTCAGGCTTTGTACCGTTGATTACAGATTAAACATCCATAAGTGTACAAATGTGTTGTTATTGATGTGATCCCATTTGAATAAAAGCAGAATAAATAAGATATGTTTACAAGAACATTTTGTTATATGAAAAACTACATTTGTAAGTGGTGTGTTTTCTATGGCGCTCAGTATACATACACATGTACATACACTTTGTTTTTCTACAAGTACAACACTGATAGAATTAGCATTTTGAGGAGTTCACATACATGTACTTTAATTATCATATTATTATTATCTTTAAAGCTGAACTCCGATTACAAAACTACAGAAATGATTAAATAAAAAAAATACCGCCGTGCATAATCGCCATACGTGTTTTCAATTTGTAGAAGAAGTATGGCGGCTGTACGGTGTAAGAAAACAGTGGCAGGCGACGCCCACATCCAGTGTGTCTCTTGTCAGCCACACTGTCCACATCCGGCTAACAACATTTCAACTACCAATTACCTCCTGACTGTGGGACATGTTTTACACTATCAGTTTGATGAAAATATCATTGCTACACAATTATTATGTCTGATCAGGTACATATTAGTTTACTAATTAGACGAAATAAGTCAACCACGAAATACTTTTGCTCTAAAAACAAGGGAAAACTGCCCCACCCCATATAGAATAACAAGTCTATCAACACCAATCATTTTTTTCTTATTTCTTGAAAAATTTTGCACAACAGCGTGTAAACACCAGACAATTTGTAGTATTATAAAGTCTAGTATTATCGTTCCAAAATTTATCCAAAGCGGCATAAAACCATTGTTCTCTCCATCAAAGAAGTATGTTTCACTTCAAAATATTCTTCATCTTGTCGTTATTTATGAGGATCAAGGGACATAAGTGGTTATGTCCCTTGGAGTTATGTCAACAACAAAAAGCATTGGTTGCAATGGTGTTCGTAGATTTGTAATTCTTTCGGGTAAGGCAGTTTCCCTGGTTTTTAGATCAAAAGTATTTCGTGGCTGACTTATTTCGTCTAATTAATAAACTAATATGTACCTGATCAGACATAATAATTGTGTAGCAATGATATTTTCATCAAACTGATAGTGTAAACACGTTCCACAGTCAGGAGGTAATTGGTAGTTGAAATTTTACTAGCCGGATGTGGACAGTGTGGCTGATAAGAGACACACTGGATGTGGGCGTGGCATGCCACTGCTTTCGTAAAAACCGTACAGCCGCCATACTTCTTCTACGAATTGAAAACAAGTATGGCAATTATGTACGGTGATATTTTTTTTATTTAAAGCTCCAATAGCATTTTTTTAAGTTATATTTTTAAAATGTATTAAAATAAAGCCCAAAAATAGATTGAACCTATAAACAGTCCTACCTTGTTTAAGAATAATCCTATTAATCCTATAATTCAGTACTGCCAGTTGAGAAATTGGCAAAAATATCATTTTCAACTTCAAATTCAAACGTTTGAAGATGGCCGTCCATGGAGAGGAATGGGAAAACAAGGGAGGTAATTGAGTAACTATTTCCTCAATCACCCTGTGTCACCCTTTATAATGCCCAAAAAATTTTGCCCAGGACCGTATAATAGTGAGTTGACAACCTTTTGAGCAAAAGACATAGAAATAATTATGTTTTGACTTTCTTAGAAAATGTGAAATTGGAGCTTTAATCATTTCTGTAGTTTTGTAATCGGAGTTCAGCTTTAACCACCCTTTCTTAAATTTTTAACATAAAATTAATGTATTAATACAATCACAGAGTGTGCTAGTCAATTTTCTATATTATTTTATCTAATTATGAATTGAGTTTATCTTAGTGTTATTTCGATTATGGTGACTGGACAAAATCTACATAGTTACATTGTTGTTTCGAAATATTTTGCGGAAGTCAGTTTGCTGACTAATTTTAATCAGGTCATATTTCAACACAGGCTCAATCTTTGGACCTAAATTTACAGCTACCTACTTCACAAAACAAACCAAAATACTGAACTTGGTTAAATTCATTTTTTTTTTTTTTAGCAAAATAAAAGATCTATTTATTTCAACTTACCCTACAAAACACAGAATCAAGCAAATAATCCAACTCAGAGTGCCAGTCTCATAATGAGTGGCTGTCATAATCTCCGCTTGACAATGTGGACATCTTGTATGAACTGGAGATTCACGGAAATGTTGTACGACAGTAGTATATGCGGGTTGAACTACAACTGTTGTCGCTTGTGGTCCTCCATATTGTGGTGGTGGTGGATTATACGGTGCATAACCCGGAGCACTAGGTTGTCCATATCCTGTATTGTAATTAGGAGGTGGAGGTGGTGCATATCCTTGTCCAGGTGGTGGTGGTGAACCAAAACCTTGCATAGCTGAAAAGGTAAAATTAATTATAGTATTCAGTATCAAGTGAACATTTTATAAAATAAATTACTGTAAGTCTGTCTATATGTATTTTAACTGGAACAAAATATTTTGGTTTCTCGAGCCAGCCTTTCAGATAGTATTTATATTTATATTTCAATGATCTATGAAATTTTTGGAGGGTATAAACAATGCTACTTGTATTTTTCCATGAAATTCTAATTGTAAGGTTATTTACAATTGTTTTTTTTTTTTTAAACATGTGATCAATAAAAACTCTGTTTGACAAAAGTATATAACAGATATATGACATTAAAATTTCTTTGTTTACATTTTGATTTTGTAAGAAAACATTCATCTGTAAGACTTTTGCACAGAGATAATATTTTCTGTCCTTGGCCATAATAGCAGCTGAGAAATGCCTGACCCTACTTAAAGCAGCATTATGGAAAATCGGATCCATCAGATGGCACAAAAAGTTGCTTATGGTCTTATCATGTTAATAAATATCTAATTAAATAGTGTATATTACATTTCAGCACCGCAAATGATGTATGTATAACATAAAATATAACATCCACGGTATTCACAGTATTAGTGTACAATAATATTGTTTCCATACCATTATTGTAGTACAAATAGCTATTCCAATTACAGACCCAAGACATTGAAATCAAAGAAGAATAAGCTGAAGCATCACTGTCAGGCCAAAATTTCTCAATGCACACTGCATGCGTATCTTGGTATATATTGGGCTATTTGGTGCTAAAAAGTAGGACGTTAAATCATGGCTCATTTCATTAACCCTTTCATGTGCTCCTGTTCCAACATTAGGGCACAGAATTTCTTCATATAAACAAATAGAAATCCCTATAACTAATACTAGCTCTAGTATACAACCTACATAAGAAATTCTGAAGACAGAGACACAGAAGATTACAACAGAAGTGACAATAAAAGCCCTATAGGCTAAAAAGGTAACAAAGGTGATATGTTATCAAAAAGCAAAGATACATATAATTATATTTAAAAGCATAGGTCTGCAGTTGAGAAAATAGAGACATAATAAATAAAAAACAGAAATTAGGATGTAATTTGTATGTATTATCTTTAAATGTATATTAATGTCGTTTTTCGAGTGGTGTTGGTATCATATACATGTAATTGTACTTTGACAATGACAACCTATAATATGGCGTGTAGTCCAATGACACAAACAAATGAAACCAAATCAGATCCCTATAAGATAACACAGGATCAGATGTTTATTCCATCGAAACATATATATGACAACTGTGGATAAATAATCATCCCAAGCAAGTAGAGTGAAAAAACATTTAATACTACTTATATAGTGATAAACACTTTGGTTCATCTCAAAATACCAAAGAATGGACATTTTTGATTAGTCATAAGAACAATCAGTTTTGACTTTTTGTTAATAGTGTTTTGTCAACTGTGCTTATCGTAATAGTATGGATATAACAGACAGCTTTACATAGACAATATTCACTAAGTTTATTAACTGTGACGAATCAATGATACTCTTACAATTATTAAGCAATACAATCAAACATATTACAGAAGGTTACATATGAACTGGTAACAATGAGTAACAATAAATTAAGTATGTTATCCATAAAGCTGTCTGTTATTATATATACTGCTTTTATTAAAGATAGATATTGATTAGTAGGATTTCAATGCTCTGGTAAATAATATTGAAGATTAACAGTCGTTAGTAATAATTATCAAACACAAGATTATATGCCATATTTATCTACTGATTATAATACGGACTGAAAGGACAATAACTATATGAAAGTAATTATCAGAAATAGCAGTCCAAATCTCATGAAAATAATCACTGTAGAAATTTTGAAGAAAATCATGTAAATTTAAAACATTAAAATTCACTTAAATTTTCTTATGTGATCGATTGCAGTAGAAAATAAGTTTTGAAGGAGTTTTCTCTCCATTTATTTTGTTAAACATTGTAGAGTATAGCCCGTTAAACAACAAGCTTCATCCATCATCATTCAATTTTTTAAAAGTTTTTTATTCAGTTTATAGAAAATTGATATTTAGACCAACTTTTCCTCCTGTATACATGTACTAAATGATTTTTAGAAACATTTTGTATTTCAGGAACTACGAATGTTATCTTCATGCAAGGAGATAGAAGTGTGGGGGGGGGGGGGTCAGGGAGGTTGAATGAAGTGGGATCAGGGAGATAGAATGAAGGGGGATCTGGGAGGTTGAATGAAGGGGGATCTGGGAGGTTGAATGAAGGGGGATCTGGGAGGTTGAATGAAGTGGGATCAGGGAGATAGAATGACGGCGGATCAGGGAGGTTGAATGAAGGGAGGGATCTGGGAGGTTGAATGAGGAGATCAGGGAGGTCGAATGAATGAATCAGGGAGGTAGAATGCACGGATCAGGGAGGAACAATGAAAGCTCCTTTACAACTGTTCAAGTGATTTCATTGTCCTTCAAAGCCTGTTTCATTCTCTTTTTGGGTTTCTAAATGGTATCTCTATTAGTAGTATTATTAGTTGCAATTTTAATGGGTTTTTTACCCCTTACTACGTGCACATATCAATCATATGTTTACACTACAATAGATTTTACGTATAGTGAATACAATATTTATATTGAATAGATGTCAAGTACAAAAATATGTGTCAAAAGAAATCAGTTTTGGTATCGATCATTACATGAATATATCATATATCTAGATGAGGTAGAAGGGTGCCAAAGACTCGATCACACGTATGATAATTTTGAATCCTGCATATTTCATTATTTTAATATTATAGATGATTTGTAGACCTTATGCTGTAGTCCTTAATAGTGACATGGACAAAGCATTTTTCACTTTTCAACCTTTTTATTAATGGTCACTATGTCACCAGATTCGTGTGCCCAGTTCCATTACAGGTTATTGATAACAATAAAGCAGTCACACCGAAAGTTTAAGTAGTAGTAGTGATCCTGTAGCAAGACCCTAAATAATGACAATTCCTTATTACTATTGGACAATATGACGAGTTTACATTTGCACACAGCTTTCTTAGACTATTCATTATACAGATAGAAAGGGGGCAGTTGACCAGGCCCCCAAGTAATGAAAAATTTGATGACTTGAAACATTCTTTTAAAAGATTATCAAGTGACTGATTAACTTTACATGAAATTAACAATGGCAGAAAGTAAACATTTGGGGTTTAGTTTTTAAAGTTACATGTACACGATTTGGATTTCGTTTCTAAGGTTACATCATAGACCTCATGGTTACACGATTTGGGTTTAGTGTTCAAGAAACCATGTACATGATTTGGATTTAGTTTCTACGGCCACATGTACACAGTCTGGGTTTAGCTTTAAAGGCTGTTCTGGCTGTAATCTTTGGTGGATCTGTATTATTGCAAGAGTGCAATAATAGTGCTTCTTAAAGTACAGCTAACGACTGCCTAAATTGGATCAAATAATCTCTTTGCTACCCTGAATTAATAGTCCTGTTGCAGTTCACTGTATTTGTTCAAAACACTTTGGTCATATTCACAGAAGCTAGGTGTTATTGTTAAGTGCGATTTGAAAATACATTTAGGATTATTCAAAGAGAGCATCTAATAAACTACAATAAATCACACTTCTTATAAAGGATGCAAAAGTTGTAGAGAGGTTGTTTTAAGAATCAAGGACAGAGAGGAGTTTAAAGCATTTATCATATTTTTGTATTATTATAAGCTAATCTATTACCAAGTCTATTATTAATTAATATTTAGTACCTACCTCAATACTCATATTGTTGTTTCCACAGTACCACTGCCATGCAATATTGAATAAATCGCGTCAAGTTGAAATGTACTAAGTTCTTATTTTATAGTAAGTCCGGTACATGTATTGCTGGTTGAGGTACGCTATAATTTTGTAAGCAATTGAAAGAAATTCTATTATGTTTTATAATACTCTGTCATACTCGAGACATATTTTTTATAAGCTTGATACACAGTCTTTATATTCACTTTACACTCAAAGTGACCGAACTATACGTAAACACTGATATTCAATAGTATGATTGTCCAGACTGAACACCATTTCATGGTATTCAAATTCATGTAATATTAACAATATATGATTGTCCAGACTGAACACCAATATGGTATTCATATAATAATATACGATTGTCCAGACTGAACACCAATATGGTATTCATGCAATATTAATAATATATGATTGTCCAGACTGAACACCAATATGATATTCATATAATAAAATATTTGTGTTTCTTGTCTAGTCTATCGATTATTTCCATTCATATGTCACTTCTAAAGGTTGAAGAGTTCAATTTACAAATCTCCTTTTATGCTGAAAGAGTACATTTTATTTGAAATTAGTCAGGCGAAAAAAAAAACCTCACTGGCATTTTGTTTTAAAAGAATTTAACGAGGCTCAACACTTAGGATACCGTAAATACAATCTAATCCCAAATGATCAGAAAATTAGATTACGTTCAATACCATCCTGTGTTTGATAAGACAATTAATAATGAAACTAGGCCATGACAAAAAAAAGAGTTCATGAATATTTAATAAAACAATGCTGGATAAACGTCCTTTTTCATATGCTAGTCAGTGTTCAAATAAATGAGTTAGCATGGCCTGAATAAATGTGAAAGTTTTGTAACATTTTGGCAAATGTCCAATCGATTAAAAACTGGGTGGGGATGTTTTATTATGTCAATGCTATGATACAATTTGGTCAAAGTGACAAATCATTGCTACTAGTAAATGGGATTTATTGTATTCATTTTGAAATTAGTCCAAAACTTTCGAAATCCAGGTAATATCCTGGTATAATTTCTTATAATTCAAGGACTTAGAAATAGGGAATTGAATTTAATATCCCGGTATAATTTCTTATAATTCAAGGACTTAGAAATAGGGAATTGAATTTAATACACCAATTTCTTCTGATCACATTGAATAGAGCATGACTTTTTGAATTTTACCCCCCCCCCCCTTTATAAAATACAAAGTCTTTACACTGAATGAATTAAATGCCAGGGGACTTATGCCTGTGGATTCCCACAATAAGGGGCAGCTTGAAAGGTAAACAAACACATCTCCATTTTGTTTTCCAAAATGGTTGTATTTGTCCCTGTAATTAGGTTATCATTAGTGAGCCTCATTAAGCTAATGACACTGACATTTATTAATAATAAACATAGAAATAAGTTTTAGACTAGTACCAGTATGTCAGTCAATATGATCATCAATTATATAATACATAGGGTAGGCTAGTATACATACATGTTATTGAGAATATAATATGTACTTATCAAGTTGCTAATGTCAATATGTAGGCTAGGCTATACAAAAAAGGTACTTTAGTCTTTAACAAGGATGTACTCTTGAATCAGTCACTATAAATAGAATGAATAGCCTACCCCATTTCGCAACAATCCACAATAAAATGAGCATGAACTATGTTAGGACACAGGTATAATCCTGCTCTTAGTTTAGTCAAAATATAACTTTAATACATACAAAACAGTATAATGAAACTCAAGTACCTATAGAAGTATATTGTAGAGAAATGCATTATAATGGATCATAGTATCTAAAATGTACATTTTCACAAATAACATTTGATTATTTTTCATGAGGTTATAACCTCATTAAAAATACATTATGTAAAAGCTAAATCTGCCTATTACAAGTCTTTTTTTAGGCCTAAAATGTTATTGTTAATGCACACATCTTGACAAACTTTTAAAGACTAATATCTGCACTCGCATTAGAGTAATAAATATGAATGCAATTTTTATTATATTAATATTACATTATCTATTTTTGAACTATTATAGCAAGAATGTCCAGTTCTTTATCTATCTCTTACATAATGCATCTTTAATCAATTGTGGTATCTTATCACAAATGTTGACAATCGGAAGTCCCTACTGTATGTACTTGACCTAGATTAAGATGATAATTAACAGTACAAACAAATTAACGGATTTGAACGTCTATTGAGGGATTGGTATTCCCTTGTAAACTACAAGATTTATAGTCTGTGTTTACAAAGATCTGATGAAAATTTCGCAACGATAAAAATTGTCAAAACAAGACGTAAAAACGTCATGATGTGATCGCTGGGTTGATTACATTCATTCAAAAACAAAGAAAGAAGATAACTGTGGATGTTGCAAGAATCCTTTTTTATTTATGAAATAATTTAGTTGTCAAAAAGATTTGAAGTGAACAGAGATAACATCAAGTTCACTAGTGATAAAGAGTTTTAAAATTGTTTAATGGCAGTTGTTCGGTTTTGAAGTAAACTAAAATCTCAGTCTAAAAAGCAATTGGCTTCAATAGAGCATGCCCAAACATACTGAAAACAATAAAACATAGCAAGCATGGTTGCACCCAATAAAATTGTTTTAAATAATGAAAAAGAAATGTGTGAATTGTTGTTTCAGGTTGACCAGGGTGAATAAATAGGTGAATGAATATGATGTACATGTACTTTCGTAAATTCTTCATTTTGTGTTCACAATTCTGACAATATAACAGAAATATTCTCATGCTTCTAAACTACCGGTAAATACATCGAAACAAATACCAAACAAACTTACGTGGGGGGTAGGCTGGGTTCTGTGGAGGAGGATATCCTAAATAAAATTAAAAACAAAAATTATTTGAGTTTGCAGGTATAGATGGTTAATTAAGTAATCTGAAAAGGAAAAACAATTTGATAGGGGCAATAGGCCTAAATTTTTCTATCAATTTTGATGTCTATCCGAAACCTAGTGCCCATTTCCTTTTATACTTAAAATTTATGGTCATTGAAGATTGATATTAATTTCTTATTACACATCATTTTCCTTCTTCAATAGCCCCATTTGTGCAGGAAAGTAGGATACTAAACTGAATTCTAGTTATTCACATTTTGTTATCCACATGAAAAGGCTTTATTCCACAATAACAATTGTCTTTAAATTAAATTAATATGGTCAATAAAATTTTTGATAGCTTAATTAGTAGAAGAAAATTTTTGATAGCTTAATTATTTTGAATATGTTTTAGTCTAAATATATCATCAAATCACCCAGTTTTTACACGGAATGTATCTTTAAATAACATGTTCTACAAAATATACATATTTGTTGGTTTAACAACTTAAATAGAAATTCTTCAAATCTCGAACATCAAGTGATAAATTCTCAAGAAATATCAACTACACTGTATCTGGACGCATTCCCCATCCTGTGCACCCTTTATTCAGTTAAGGTTCTCCAAGAAATGTCAGATTTGTTTTATAAATTCAACCATGTACAAACCTTTCTGTTCATTTCCTGGATATGGTGGAGGTGCTTGAGACATGATCGATAATCAACTTTCAGTTTAACAATAAAATTAAGTACAATGTTATCTGAAAATATAAACAGTAGAGTAAATAAAATCAATCTAGTATGAATCTTAACGGGAGATTAGATAACGAGTTGGCAGTTCTCACTATAATAGTTAAAAACTAGAAAATTTCAGTCAAATTGATCCACTATGAGCCGAGAATTAAGCGAATGAAAGTACCGTCTAGCCTCAATCTCCATTAATAAAGTCGGTACAACAAAAAATCATAGTCTTGTTTATCCAATTAAGTGTTAAATCGTGAAGGAAAGTTATGCAGCAAATAGGATCATAATCCAACAAATATCTCAGTCTAACGATGCGATCAAGAGCTGATTATGGTCTGGATATATTAATTAATGTGGTCTAATAATTTAGATAACATTCAAGCCTAATGAAAGACCTACAATAGGCAGATTTAGCTCATGCATAATGTATGTTAAATAATGTAAAACAGTACTATGGTGATTAAAAATAAATTGTAACCTAATGGGATTAGGCCTCTATTATCAATGACTAAAGTGTCTGGTACATGTACTTGCATGATATCAGCGAGTCAGTGACTCTTCAAGTCAATTAAATGTCAGGCAGTTTTTAATCTAACTCACTTAAAGACCAATTATGTAAGATTTAGATCAAAAGCTTACTATAGTAACAGTATTAAAAAATTCATAATGAAAAACTTATACAATAAAAAGTTAATTCAAATCATTTCATTCTCAGCGAAGCAAGCAGTGTTTGAAAATGTAGCATAGGATGTTTATTAATCACCATACTTGATAATCAGGATTAAGGTAGCTAAGTCTCTAACTCAATATCATTGAAAGTCTTTGACGTTGAAAACACAAATTATTTATCAATTCAAATCAACACTGATGGTGTGGTCTTACCAGGAAAAAATGGGCTTCTGATATCCAATATTTAAGACGAAATGATTTTTTTTACCATTGGTACATGAATCGTGTAGCATACGGCGTTTAAGACTCATTTTCAGCTAGGGACCCAAAGAACAGGCTAGGTATACTCCACATTACATCTCAAACGGTGAGCATGCGCAATACATACTATGTAGACTGGAATAACCAGACGCTATATATATTGTGATTCAATTGAGACTTCTGGTGTACGTCGCCAAACATAACTGATTTGATATTATTATTAAGAGTAAAAACGGAAACGATTGAATGTAAATCAGTTTATATACATTCATATTATATTATCATATGGCTTGCGACTCATTTGTGTCAATTTCTAGGCCCCAAATTGGCCCAAATATTAGCGATTTAGCTCCTTTAAGTCTAGATTATCCATTTTTATTAAATGGTGATCATGTTTCAATCCATTTAAATAAGACAAAAATAGACAGATTCAGCTCTTATAAACATGTAACACATCTTTAAGAGTGCCAATCTTTATTAAGACTTTGCATACTTTAAGGTCTACCAAAAAAAAAAAAACCCAGAGGATACATAAACATTCCAACCCTCGGGTGTGTAATAATGGAAATACATGCAGAAGAAAAAAACTATTTATAGAACAAGAGATGGATTCCCCAACTACGACCAGTTGAATAAATTATGATGCACATCGGTCACATGATCTACAGTAAACAATCATTGACCGGTATTAAATAATGATAACACCAGTTTTTTATTTTGATAGAAATGTCATGGTACTGATGATGCTTTTTGTTCGCTACAGAAACTAATTTAACATTAAAGTTCCAATTTCACTTTTTCTAAGAAAGTCAAAATATAATTATTTCTATGTTTTTTGCTCAAAAGGTTGTCAACTCACTATTATACGATCATGGACAAAATTTTTGGGGGGTTAAAAAGGGTGACACTTGGTTGATTGAGGAAATAGTTACTCAATTACCTCCCTTGTTTTACCATTCTTCTCCATGGACGGCAATCTTCAAACGTTTGAATTTGAAGTTGAAAATGATATTTTTGCCAATTTCTCAACTGGCAATAGTGAATTATAGGATTAATAGGATTATTCTTTAACAAGGTAGGACTGTTTATAGGTTCAATCTATTTTGGGGCTTTATTTTAATAAATTTTAAAAATATAACTTAAAAAAATGCTATTGGAACTTTAAAAGAACTGACTATTTGTTTAAAAAGAAAAATTAATCGTGAGAAGATTTATTTTGATTTTGTTGATGAATTTATTGATGAATTGACAATAAATATATGATTACTCCATTATTATGGATGTTAAGAAAGATAGGTTGTCAGGCAATGGAACAGAACCCCGATCAGCTACATTGTACATGTAAGTCATCAGGGCAGTCAACAAGCGTTGTCACATATTTTGTTTACTTTTGACTTTAATGAAACATTTATTTATAACTAAAATCTGATGGAGAGTAATAACTCATCAAGTAATTTGGCTAGTTCTACTTTTGGTTCTGCCCCATGCTAACACTTAGTATACAAAATATTTAATACAATGGATTTTGCTATTCAAGTTATCAAAAATCATTGAAAATCAATATACTAGTTGATATAGACGACTTTGTCATGTAGGACATCTGCAATATTTTTTCCGAGGTAATCAAGGACCTTTACTCTCTGGCAGTAATCTTCATCTCATGACCGTAAACACTGTGTAAAAATTTGAAATCAATCAGATGATAACTTTGGTCTCTAGAGCATGCACAAGATTTTTCAAAGTGATCAGGGGCCATAACTCTGGCACTAATTATCGAAAATCATGGAATATTAATAGGCTTCTTCGTCTCATGAAATTAAACACGGTGTATAACTTTAAAGTGAATCGGATATTAACTTAAGTCTCAGAGCATCCACAAGATTTTTCATTATGATCATCTGGCAGTAATTTTTGGAAATCAATTAAAAAATCACAAGGAATTATAAGCGGGCAGAAGTTCGGCTATTTACTGTAGGCCTATCTGTTACCACTCGTCATTCCAGTCAGTTAAATAAGGGATAACTCATGTTTTCCATTTGCGTTAGTCACTTCCGATTCATGAAACCTTTATTACGCATCTATTGTAGCAATTTCTGTGTTAAAAGTATATTTGGAATGGGATAACTCATGTTTTCCATTTGCGTTAGTCACTTCCGATTCATGAAACCTTTATTACGCATCTATTGTAGCAATTTCTGTGTTAAAAGTATATTTGGAATGTGTTTAACCAGTTCTATCACGTATAATGTGATAATGACTGACACCAATATTGTCCTTTAAAAATCTACAGATTTCGAAGAGTCGTGATAATTGAGACTCCTTGTGCAATACCATAGCCAAACAAATATGGCGGATATTTATATTCCACTTCACGTCCAGTTTTGTCTTAAAAACAACAGAAAGATTATTTCAGCGTCATAATGATTAATAAAATCAGGCGGACGTTTATACCTAATATAATGCTCTGACCGTCTCCCTATGAAACTCTACATGTCAACTAAACGACCGGGTCGAAAAGTCGAGGTGTGAGAAAGGGAAAATATCTCGCAACGAACATTCGAAGGGATGGGTCACAACTATACCACAATCCGAGTCTAATATTTGACAGCTCCTTTCAAAACGAAATATACTTTACGATTATAAAATCTGGGTACAAAAAAACAAAGACCATTTAATTTTTTAACTTACTACAGGCCTATCAAATAAAAGCTGAAGTATCACTCCCAACTGAACTTGCCGTGTGTGTTGTCAAAACAGATCTTAGGTTCGTGTGCAAAAGAAAACAAAATTGCGACATACGCCAGCAAACTGATCCCGCAGTGAATATTCGCTTGGCCGCTACAATCACTGATAAGCATGACAACGACATTTTTTTGCGGTAAAAGAAAAATAAATAAAGACGTTTGAAGTATTTGTAGTTAAAAAATATTTCCTATTTAGTGTAAATGGGTATTAAAGTGAGTAAAATGCATCATTTTGCCCGAAGCAGTTAGGTGCTAAGTAAACATTGCACGGGAGAACGCTAGATCGGCGACGGTCCTACGCATTTTAGCACATCTGACGTCATATATAGATTGTGGGTTAGGGTTAGGGTAAGGGCTAGGACCTGTAGATTTGGTCAAAGTCCCGAGATATAAACAGGGCTAGCCCTAACCCTAACCCATGATCAAGCCTAACCCTTACCCTAACCCACAATTCACATATGACGTCACAATTTGCGTAGGACCGTCTCCGATCTAGCGTTCGCACGAGTCGTTGAGCCAATGACTACCGGCGCGTGCAGTCAACGCACATGTTATAGGACCTCATCTGTTACAGAGATAATTCGTAAATAATTCTCTGTGAAACAGATTGATACGCCAGTGGGTCGTTTCGCCCTAAAAACATTTATTTTGGTTGTTTCTACCGTAAACTATGGTCGTTTCATGCGACAAGTTCGTCCCCACTTCCTGTCTTAAAAGTGTGTATGTTCTTTTTAATGAGGCAATCACAGAAATAAATGTCGACAATAGTCGTTTCGAAGAACAGGGCAAAATCTTTCAAGTTGTAGGCCCATATTTCTAGATTTAAAAAAATATCCAGGCCACACAAATCTATTCCAAAGGTCACCGAAAAAGCCATACCGCACAGTCAAAGTGAGACATTGAATCAGGTTGATCTGGATGGCAACCAACCGACTAGCACCCGACTTTAGGAAATCTAAAGGAATTGATCTTCACAGTGAAGACATGTATTAAACAAACTGCTGTAATGGTAATACACAAAAACAAGAATTGATATAAAATTGAAAACTTTATATATTGGATGTAAATAAAATGAAATATAAAACAAGACTGAAAAATCAGGGGGTCTCCCATAATAAGGGAGATAACTTTCAATCATTGCAAATGAAATATTTGCTTTTTTATTCTATTAAAACATGCAAATGACAAATAAATAAACATACTTAACAAACTACATCCCAAGTAAAATTCAACTATACATATTATTCGGTAATTTCATACTTTCTCATTTCATACGGACACCAAACGTAACACCAAGGTATCTTAAAATTCTCGGGGGGGGGGGGGGTGGATGGCTGAATGGTTAGCATGTGTGTGCTGTACCATAAAGCCTGTCATCGAGTCAACTGGCGTGATTTCGAATCCCTGGTTGTACGTGACAAGGAGAAGGGTCACACTGCAAAAGACCCCTGCACGCTAGCGAAAAATTGAAATCAAATTAAACCATGTGTTAGTCCCGCAATGACCTGGTTTGTGTTGAGTGGACGTTAAGCCCCTTTTCTCTCTCTCTCCCTTAAAATTCTCATAGCATAAATATTGTTTCTGTCGCTGTTATACCAAAACATACATATATTGTTAATATAAATTGGAGCTCGTTGGCAAGAACCATATAAGGTTCAATCTCGGTGTAGCTTCTCCTTGTCAGTGATTGCAACCGAGGGCCTGGCAAGTAACAGTCTGTATTCATTAGGTTATGAACCAGGGGCCTGGCCAGCAAATTGTAGTGATTTCATTGGCTGATAAGTCGGTCAGCAAATATTTGCTAGTTGTCATCGCGGAATCCTCGATAGAGAAAATAATTTGGATATCTGGATCGATCGTGTAAAATACGCAGACTTTTTGAAGGGGTGAAAAAATATTGTCATTCCCTACCCTATGCGCTATTGCCCAGAATTTGAAATGGGCCGCTGCGCAACAATGACTGGTCACTATGTAGCAAACTATTTTGCTTCATACGAGATATATTTAATTCATGAACAACATTGACAAATCTTGAGGCATTTAATCTTTATTCATTATCTTACAATGCTTTCAAATTGTCAACAACAAAACTCTATTTAATATAAATATCTTTCTCAGTTTTTTTCATTTCATTAATAGTTGTACAGTATTCTCATCGCTTGGTATGTTCATTTATCCAGCCAATAAATGACGCAACTCGTGAATAAACACCCGGTGAATTTGGTTTAGCACATCCATTCCCAAATGAGGTAACTCCCATCAGAGTAAACTTATCTAAAATTATAGAAAAAAACTGATTAAATGGTATGTATCACACATAAAAGTCATTTCGGGACTAACACATGGTTCAATTTTATTTCAATCATTCGCAGTGGGAGGACAACGAGGGACCCAGAGAAAACCCATGAGGTTGGACAGGTGACCTCACCTTGTCACATATTGAAACCATGCAAGCTGACTCAATGGCAGACCTTATGAAACAGCGTGCACATGCTAACCATTTAGCTACCCGGCCTCTTCCACCTTCATAAAAGTAAAATGTACATAGTGATTCTTGTCAAAATTGCAATATTTTATAAATCTTATTTTGAGATCACCCAAGTGATCAATCTAAATGTCATATTTTAGTTGTTTCGTAGCCAAAAATTATTTTAATGAAAATATCTATACCCTTTGTCCATCAACATCATATGAACAATTGGATCAAATAAAGTTGCATTGAAGACATACAAATGACTAATTTTTTCAATAAACATTTAATTTTTAGTATGGATGATATTGGTTCAATATCCTACATAATTAATCATTACAATTAAATACTCATTTCCAAACTAATTATTATGTATGAGTATTGAAATGTACAATTTTGATGTTTGATAATAAGATATCTTTTACTTTGTTTAAATTATAAATGTCATACACCTACACCTGCATTGTTTTAACATATGATATCACATATGAGTAATAATTCTTCTACATGTACAGCATGGAATCAAATGGGGTTTAACGTCCTACTATTCTGCTCCGAATGGGCAAATGAAGATGGACATACACAATATATGCAGTGTCCTATGAGGGGAATATTGCCTGTACAGTCTACTCTTACATAGAATTCTAACTGGCAAGAGATCTTTTATGTGCACGCAAATTTGTACACAGGACCTTGCTTGTACGTAACGAACGTACAAAAATTAAATGGTAGCTGGCTTTTTTTTCACACGTATTCAATGAATGGCCATTTTGCTCAGTAATCCCAGCCAGAATTTGGCTATTTTTTTAAAATTGCGTTAAAGTTTTAAATTTTTGTTTAGAACTGAAATAAATTAACTATTAGTCAATCCCCACGCTAAAAACGCTGAAGAAGCAATAAGACGTTATGGCTGTACGGATTTTACAGTCCTAATGTTGATAATGAAAATAATGACAGCGTTGGCATTTGTTTGTTGATATGACCTCATGACCTGTAACATTTAGATAACGTCATATGGATATCATGGCTATTCAATGGCTATTCATTGTGTCAGAGTCATTTCTCTGCAGGTAGGGCGAGTCTGTCGTTCAGATTGGACCTTGCTAGGAATCTCTGACAAGGGGAGTGAACTTTATCTGCCAACATCAATGGAACATGGAACCTCCAGCTTAGTGAGTCAATGCCTTACTCATTGAGCCACCCAGTGGCGCGTGGCGATCGGATTCTGTTACCTCGTCAAATTTATTATAGTAGTGTTTAAAATTACCGTTTACTCTACAGGCAAGTGGTCCACCCGAATCACCTTGACATGTGTCAATACCTCCTTCAACATAACCAGCACATAACATTCTATTAGTTAGACCATATCTATATAATCTATTACATAATCTGGGATTTAATAATGGTACTACAGCAGCCTTTAATACATCGGGATAATAACCTGCAATAAATATATAGTCTTTAAAATATCAGAATCTAACAGAGTGGCAACAAACACTTATGTAGTATATGTTGTGCATCACAATTTTTTATTGTTTTAATTTAATGTATTATGTATCGTGACAATACTGACATAAAGTGTATTGAGATGACATCATTGAAACATGTGCTTGTCATCACAACAACTTACAGGAAAGGAAGGTTATTACCGTACCAGGTATGCTATATATGCAAATAATTTGATATCAAATAGAGCCAAAATATTCATTTATTTTGTTGAGTTTCCTACTATAGGGATCTGTACTGTAAATATTGTATCCCAAATGATCTGGACACACATCTCCATCATCATCCCTGTCAGTGGAGAGAAACTGGGCTAAATGTCCATACAACACAACATTACAGGACTCATGAATGTGAAGTAGTTCTTTCTTATTTACATCCATACATGGTTCTTTAGCAAAGGGAGTACAAAAGAGAGAGAGACATGGGGTTTAACCTCCACTCAACACAAGCTAGGTCATTCTGGGACTAACATATGGTTTAATTTTATTTCAAAACCCATGAGATTAGACAGCGACCTTACTCCTTGTCGTGTACAACTGGGGAATTGAAACCATGCCAGTTGACTCAATGACAGACCTCATGATACAACGCAATCTAATTAAAATATAGATCTATATTTCGTTTCGTTTTTTTATACTTTCGATGGCCTACACTCATGTAGATCTAACAAGTTATAGTGGGAGCTCACGTTCTATGACGTCAGGTATCAAGCTCGAGACATTTAACCCGATAACGTCAGTCATTCGATTAACCAATTAGCGACCGCCATGCTTTTTAAAATCTACTTTTGTTTTGATTTCTATCCGCTGGTAATATTTACCCACAGTTCCACGCATGAAAAGGTCAAACGGTCGATTCGACAGACCATTTGATTGGCTGACCCCTCATTTCAGGCAGAACACAACTTAAATAACAAGTCTTCCAGATCCAAGAGTAGTAAAGACAAGTAAAAACGAAATTTTGAACTATAAAAAACGAAACGAAATTGGATACAACGCGCACGACCTAACCATTTAGCCATCCAACCCCCCTTGAGAAAAAAGAAAGCCAAGGTAAAACCAACAAAGTTACGGTAAGCATTTAAGTGATGTGACTCTACTATTAGTCACATAAAATCTTGGGTTGAGGTTAGAACCACTACCCACAGTACCAATGGCTATGATTAAAATAAATCAGGATATATAAATGATATATCATACCTCTACCAGTATCTCCCCAACCAGATACTAAACATCTTTTACCAGTTGTATATTCTGTATCTGAACTAGGTAGACATATTGGTTGTACATAATCACTGAATATAATACCTTTCCCATTCTTAGGTTTGATTCTTATTAATGCGACATCAAAGTCATGTGTTCTTCCTGTAATTAATGAAAGTAACATCTTACTATTTTCCAAATTTATCAAGGGAATTAACACTGATAGTAATTATCAGAAATTGTTGAAAATCAATAGGATTCTTCATCTCTTGAAATATGAATCTCAAATGCGAATCAAATTCACATCTATAATATTTTTGTGTCTAGAGAGTGTCAAAAAGACTTTTCAAATTGATTAAGGGACACAACTCTGACAGTAATTAATGGAAATTGTTAAAAATCAGTAATGATCTTGTCTATAAATAGGATAACTTTGGCCTTTAGTTAGACTATATCCAAGTATAGACGAACAGGGATGATACGAATATGAGGTAAAATTACAATAATATCATACTGTTGTAGTTAAAATGAGGTATAAGTTCTGCTACATCAAATTGTTGCTCGCTAGTATCCTCTCTCTTGTGACTGTGATCTCCAACTTTTACAACTATTCTATTTTTTCTTAAATTACTGCAACAAAATATATAAATAACTAGTTACATAAGAAAATTTTAACTATCTAATTGCAGCTATTTATATACATGGACAGCTTATTAGAATGTATCCCCAACCACAGATTAAGTAGCCTAGCCTATACCAATTGTAAAATCAGCACCATTGCGAATCTGAATCTCACTCTTTATTATAGACCAAAAGAGATATTCATTTTTACATTAGCCTTTGTAGCAATTTAAACAAATGATATAATATATTCACTAAAGGGATGAAAAATACTGTATAAAGATTTAAACCATACAATTGAATCAAACACCATATTGCTTTGAGATCTTGTCAAATATATCTGCTTTGAAAGCAATAACATTCAGGCCAATTGATTATATAATCTACATTTTCTGTTTTGATTAATCGTCTTCAAAACAGCCCTTTTGGTTCAATTTTATTTCAATAATTCACTTGCGCATAGGGGTATTTAGTAGTAGGAGGAAATCAGAGGACCCAGAGAAAACCCACAAGGATCGACAGGTTACCCTTTCCCTTGTCACGTACAAACGGGGAATAAAAACAACGCCACTTGACACAATGACAGACCTTAAGGTACAGTGCGCATATGCTAACCATTCTGCCGAGTTTTTTGAGATAGTAATCTGGAAGATTAAAATAAAAAGCCCAGGTTAGATGCCATCTTAAACTTACCTTATAACTGATCAATTTTATTAATGTTTGGAGCAATATGTTTTAAAATAAAAGCTTTTAATATGTATGGATTTAAAGTCTCTATTTATCCTGTAGTCTATTCCCTTCTACTTAAATTATGATAAAATATATATGGTACTATGTGTTCATTCAGTGTTTTTTGATTATATCTGTACAAGCAGTGGTAGAGCAACAGTCAAAGTCTTAAGAAAACTTACTCATAGCAATGGGCAGCACTTATCAACCACATATCACTCAAAATGGCTGCCCCACACTGACGCTTTATAAAAATGCCAAACAGAATTTTGATTACATTAGCTTGCCATGGAATGGAACCATCTACTGTTAAAAAGCCACCAGCTATTCGAGGTGTATGTTGATTTATGGCACGCTGACCACATGTATCTTTAGCTACAAGTAGATCTTTATTAGTTAAACAATTTTAAAGCTACGATGAATTATTGTTCATGGTACATTCTCTAATTTTCTATAATAATGTATAAAACTACATTCTAAATTCTAAGCCACATGCCTGTCCTAAACACTCTGAAAGTCTTTACTTAAATGTTTCATAAATTATAGTAATTGTACATTCAAATACGATTAATAAGAAAAGTGCTGCCAACAATCATGACCAAATGTTCACTAGATTTATTATTAGTAGTAACATTCTTATTTGAGGAATTTATTTATCTTTTAAAATATTTTTTCAAAAATGCAGAAAGCTGAAAGGTATAAAACATAATTTGCAAGAAATATTGTTTCCATGCTCCCTAAAAATAAGAGATTGTACTATTCACATAATATATGCCATAGTAATGCTGTCCATTGCTTCGAGTAAGATATTTCAACAGTCAGTTTTGTTGTCATGGATATTAAACATAAACAGTTTGAATATATATATCATATTACCTATATACAGTATAAGTTTCAATAATTGTATCACAGATACAACATGCTTTAGATTATAATATAAGCTCATATGTCATGAAACTTACATTTAATTAAAATTTAATGAATTTTGGTTGTGAGGTGTGATATGAAACTATAGCTATTGTGACATGTGCAATAACAAAAAATTTGTAAGTGATTTTTTTGTAATTATTTTTGTGCTTTCATGTGAAGGGACAAAAGACTTCAATTTGTTTACAATGTTTGGTAAATTAAAGGAGATGTCCCTAATATATTTAAGTATTGAACAAGTTAATTCCATGTAGAAGACTCTAAGAAATCTTTTTCCTAGCCCTGTAAATCTACCTGAAGCTCTTTGTCACTTTTTAGCAGCAATACAAACTTCCTTTTTAAAAATAATTTTGGTGATAGCCTGGACAGTCTTGTCAACATTATTATTTACTGCACATTTATCAATGGCTACCCTGTGAAATCTGGGACTTCTCCTTTAAGTATGGGCGATGTGTCCCTTTAACATGTGTATTGTGTCAAATTATAAGGTCTGTGCTACAAGGTGTTTCATAATAATACCTACGTGAAGCAATGGGCAGCACTAATAATCCAACTATCACTGATAATAGTTCCCCCGCACCAGTGGCCAGATATAGTTTCACCGTTGTCATAGCGATTGTACACTTTACGGATGCCAACTTGCCATGGATATCTGCCATGTTCAACAAGATCTCCACCAACTATTTTCTGGGCAACTGGGTAGTAAACTTGTTCAGTTTCTCTTCTGATTCTGGACGAGAAATCTGTTTTTTCGAGCGGTATTTCACCGCACTGTCCAGCTACAACAATAAGATCTACTTTGTTCTTAAATCTGGTTGAAAAGCATACATAAAGATGAAACAGATAGTAGAGAGTTTTTGGTTGACTTAAAGAGGTATGTTAAATCAGTCAGATCAATGAATAGGTCTTTTTTACAGTCTTCACAATATCAAGGTAGTTGAACTATTTTTGTGACGTGAAATGCCTTATATGGCAGACCTGGGGTACCTTATTTGGAAGGTCTTTTTTACAGTCTTCACAATATCAAGGTAGTTTAACTATTTTTGTGGGGTGAAATGCCTTATACGGCAGACCTGGGGTACCTTATTTGGTAGTCAAAGCATAGTATTTTCATGCCAGATTGCAGGAAAATGCTGCTATTGCCGAGAATTTAAAAATGGAGTCTTAGCAAAAGTTGTGCATAATGGATTAGCAGAAAATAGATGTTTATTAATAGCTAATAATAGGGAGTGCATTCAGATGGGTATAGTTTTGGTGTAGAAGGCATGTTTAATTGCCCAGTCAATGTTTCTTACAAAGGAAAACGATTCTGTGATTGCGACTGACATTGGTACAGAGCTAATGAATATAAAGAAAGCATGAATAACACCCGCTGCAACCAAGCGGTGTATGTTCGGAAGTTTTTGGAGAAATTAAATATGCAGTTGGGAGAGTGATCACTGAGGTCCGCGGAAAGAAATAAATCTGCACCTCAATTTGGATGTAGAATGGAGCGCCAGAGTGATAGCACGACTCAAACATTAAGGCCTTATTAAGAAATCACTACATGCTCGGCTGTGAAAGACAACACTTGCGATGTTATGTTAACTTTCGTGTGGAAGATTAGTGTTGTGATGTTAAGAAACTATTCCATAAAATGTAATAACAGTATTAATCATACGGTAATATATCACCTATTGAGACAGTTTGATTTTTATCTGGAGCAAGAAAACAATGAACTCCAGCATCTTCATCGTGATCACAATCATGTTCAAACCAGTGAGAAGTATCACATTCTTCCAGTGATCTTTCTCTACCAGTACAATCAACTTCATCTGTAATAATAGGTAGACTTGATCGTCCACCACCAAATGCTGATTTTGCAAAGGCTTTACCACCTTCCCTAAAATTATAGATAGAAATTTATCCAATTTTATATACTAAAGCTGTATCCCCTTTCCTAATATATAAAATAAATTGTATCCAATTTTATCAATGAATATCACATTTCAAGGCACTACACACTAGGGACCGGGTATCATTCAGATTTGATGAAAAAAGGAAAGAAACTGAGCTAACCATCTATAATCTAATACGCATATTCAGTTAATAGATTGCTGTCCTGAAAGTGTTAAATACCATCAAGATTCATCAAATAATGTGGGGTTTCTATGGTTACTAATTGGCGGGGTTACCGGGGTTAACCCCTTGGCGGGGTTTGCGAAATTTTTACCGGGGTCGGCAGAGGTTTGACAAAATGGCGGGGTGCCAAATTTGTTACCGGGGTCGCTGGCTCGCTTACCGGGGTTGTACTGATCGTATAGATTGAAGTGCTAGTGTCCATAACCCCGCCAATTAGTAACCATAGAAACCCCACCGGGGTTTCGGAATAGTATAAATAAAACCGCCCAACACGTGAGTCCTATCAGTCCAGTCTGAAGAGTTCAATACGAACGAAACTAGTCACTGACATTCGGGATAACCAGGTCTTCATAGCCACCATTATCTCTTCTTTTGACTTTAATAACACTTAAAAATCAAATATCCCCTACCTTTTTTGAATAGTATATATAAAATTAAGTTTATCTTCTTTGATCTGTACATGTATACAAAAGCACATTAGACAGGAGATAGAAATTGGGGATATTGCCCAAATTCTGGATTAAGTTAAGATTTTCTAATTCCCAAAAGCTAAGGAGCAATTGTTATTAGGGGCTATATCTTACCGATATCCCAGCATTCTACAAATAACTGTAGCATCCTTATTATCCCAGCCATCATCACAAATAGTTCCTCTCTCTCCATTTAATATGACTTCTACACGACCTTCATTTGGTGTTTTACCATCTACCAATTCAATTTTTAATTCTGTAAAATCAACTATTGTTATCAATACTTCATACTTCACATACAAGTTGTCAATGGGATTTAACATCAACTTGACACATACGGCTCAATTTTATTTCAATAATTCGCTTGCGTGCAGGAGTCTATAGGTGTGGAAGGAAACCAGAGTACCCGCAGAAAATCCACAAACTTGGACATGCAACATGTTTGTCACGTACAACCCGGAGAATGAAAACAACTTGTGTTGATTCAAAGACAGATTTTATGATACAGCGTGTGCATGCGATAACCATTCGGCCATCCCCGAACTACAATGATATGAACATGAAAGTAATCATGTAGTCATCAATTACAACAGATATATCATAGTAGAATGTGCCCGTCATTATTATTAACTATCTAGTCTTGTCGAGCTTGTTACTGGGGATATTCTACTATGATTTGTCACTGAGATCCAAACTTGCCTATACTGTAATAGGGTTTTTTTCGTCTCCATTATCTAATTTCAACACATTGTGTGACAGTTTTATCTAAGAATATCTGACAATCTTGAAACTGACCTGTTTCTGTCTCGGAACCAATATAACAGAAAACACCTGCATCTTCTTCATGATCACAATCATGTACACCCCATGCCGGTCCATCACACCATTGTATGGATTTCTCACTTCCATCACACTTGACATTATCTAACCATATAATACCACTACCTTGACCAAATGTCCCTTTCTTTACTACTTTACCACCTAACCTACCATAAAATAATATAACATTATACATATAGTGCATATATAATGTCACAAAATCTATACTGTACTTAGTCTCTTATCATCCAAACAAATATTCTACGAATATTAGTCTGGATGGGTCCTCAAAATTTGACAGAAAGTCGGTCACTGTCTGGATTATCCAGTCTTTTAAGTTACCACGTGCTGAATCTATCAAAACATCTCGCTTGTCAACAATGACACTCTCTAAAATTTTGTTCTAAAGTTTTTTAATTGAAATGGTAATTTTCTCTCGTCATGAATCAAAAGTATGGCTTCTCACAATCTCCTTAATCACGATTCATGCTGTTGTATCGTCTCTATTTTGTGTCTAATAATAGATGTGCCAAGTGAATTGTGGGATATATTTTATCCTCGCCTTATAGAATCTATCAAAATCGGCCCGGCTTCATAATATCTATCACTTACTGAGACTTTAGCCAAAGGGTTCCATTGCCCATGCGTAACCGGGAGTTTGGTTTTTTATGTGGTAGATTATCCAGTAATTTTCGTCAATAATTGAGAACCGACCCAGACCCTCCGTGCGTTGAAGACTAGGGGGGTCTGGGTGACCGAGACTATACTGTACTTAACATTTATTAAAATTACAATTTTCTTGGATACTATCTAACTAAATTCATATTACAATTTAATTTTGGTTCCAATATGTTGGTTGTTTTTTCTCTTCCTAATAATCTATTACATTTATATTGATACTACATTGTAATCTAACATACTTTCTACTACATTCATTTTGACACTATATTTTAATCTAACATATTTTCTATTTCTATCACATAGTTTTACACCACATTGTAATCTAACATGCTTTCTATCCCATTCATTTTGACATTACTTCATAATCTTATATACTTTTAATTTCTATCACATAGTTTTACACCACATTGTAATCTAACATGCTTTCTATCCCATTCATTTTGACATTACTTCATAATCTTATATACTTTTAATTTCTATCACATAGTTTTTATTGCACCTCATTGTAATTTAACATACCTTCTATCACATTCATTAAGACACTATATATCAATCTTACATACTATCTATCACATTCATTTTGACATTACATTGTAATCTTACATACTTTCAATTTCTATCACATAGTTATACACTACATTGTAATCTAACATGCTATCTATCAAGTTTATTTTTACAATGCATTGTAATCTATTTCTATCACATTTATTTTTACATTGCATTGTAATCTATTTCTAACACAACATTGTTCTGCTAGCAAGAGTTCTATTTACACCAGACAATCCTACTTTAAACCCATTATAGTCACTATATGGGTCCTGAATATATAGAGGATATTTGTCGTTATTTCAACGAGAAGCAAGAAAACTTATATTTTCACGAATGTGTAGCATGAGTGAAAATATAAACGTTTTCTTGCTTAGAGATGAAATAAAATATGTTATTCACAACAAAACGACAAATGTTCTATTTATTTTATGATTTTACAATCATTTAAGGTAAAACAACATGGACTTCTTTGCTAGCCAGTGGAATAATACTTTTAATTTACTGATAAAACGCGGTATTCCACTACTGATCATAAATAAATATATATCCCAGTGGTTAAGGATATCAAAATACTAGCCAAATAAATGAAACAAAATTTGGTTTAACGTGCCGCTGTTTTGCACTGAATTGGCTAATGAAGATGGATATATTCTACACAGTGTTTTGTAAGGAATTTTTCCCTCAGAACGGCACTATGGCCTACTCTGGCCTATGGAGTTCCAACTGCCACAGGTTCTTTTATGTGCACACCAATGTGTAAATGGGATCTTGGTTTTCCATATTACCCGAATGACTATACATGCCCTGCATCACTGACAAGGGGAATTCATGCTGGAAAATCCTCATGAACTTTCTCGGTCTACACATGGGTCAAACATGGAACCTCCAGGTTAACAAGCAAACGTCTTACTCACTGTCCTACTGTGGTTCCCCAAAATAAATGAGCTTTAAAAATATAAAATCTACAAAGAAGACAACACTTTAAATTATACTTACTTATAACCTAACTCTTTACATACAACTTCAGCATCTGGTTCACCCCATTCATCATCACATACAGTGCCTTTAATACCATTTCTTATAATCTCTACTCTACCTTCATTAGGTCTCGTACCATTCACTAACTCTACTATTATTTCTAATAAACCAACAATATAGTATAATATAATACCTGATTATATGTAAATCATATACATTTTCTTCCTTGAGGGTGGGAGAGAGAGAGAGAGAGAGAGAGAGAGAGAGAGAAATGGGGTTTAACGTCCACTCAACACAAACTAGGTCATTTCGGGACTAACATATGGTTTAATTTTATTTCAATAATTCGCTTGCACGTAGGGGTCTTCAGCAGTGGGAGGAAACCGGTGTGCCCGGAGGAAACCCACGAGGTTGAGAAGGCGCCCCTATCTCCATGCCACATACGCTCACACCAGGGTTGGAAACCACAGCTGCAAGCCACTAGGCCATTCCCCCCCCCTCCCTTGTGGGTGGGCTATGTGTTGAAAAGAGAGAGAAAGAGAGAAAAGGGGTTTAACTTCCACACATACTAGATCATTTTGGGACTAATTTATTTCAATAATTCGCTTGGGCATAGGGGTCTATAGCAGTGGGAAGAGATTTTGAATATTTCTGATATGCACTTAGATAACTTGACCCACCCCTCACATCTCCCGCCAAAGAAGTGTTGCCCCTCAGGAAAATGAATGCCCCCCCCTCCCATTCGCCCCACCCTATGCGACGGCCCTGCTTGTGGATAGGGGTACTTACTATTCTATCGGCATGAAACCGGAGGACCAATGAAAACACATGAGGTGACCTCCCTTACTAGTCAGGTACAAGTATGAGGCAATTTGTCTACACCCACCCCCATCCCATTTGTTGAAGAACATTAAATGCCAGATCATTCTATTAATGGTAAGAAGACTTACGTCTACAACCATCCTTTGTTTCATCGGAATTATCACCACAGTCATCTTCTTCATCACAAACAAACGTACCCTTTATACAGTTACCATTATCACATAAAAACTGTTCACTTTCACATACTGTAATATATCATGCTTAAAAATAGCTCAAATACAGATGTGACTTTATCCTTATTTTAAATAATGGTAAGGGCATTATACCAAGCTTACATTATTTATACAAGTAGAAATATTGGACCCACATATGATGTATTTCATTGAAATGCACGTGCTGGATAGTTTCTGTATTTTCAGCTGTTTAGTGGTATCGTGTAATATATAGTTATAGCACTCGTTCTAACACAATCATGCGATATCAATATCTTATTTAATGTCTCCCACTCGACCATCTACTGAAGCAGTATTCCTGTACTAAATATTGTTTGGTTTATCTCAGTCTTTTAGAAAGCCATTTCTTAGAGAGAGAGAGAAATGGGGTCTAATGTCCACTTGACAAGGCACCCGTAGCAACATTTCCACATAGGCTCACACCAGGGATCAAAATCACAGCCGCGAGCCAGAGGCGACTGACCAGCTAGAGATCGAAGCGCGGCACTCTAGACCATTAAATGACTTCGAAAAGGTACTACATTTATCTCATCACATTGATCAATGTATGATTGATTATCCAGTATCATTTAGGATTGTCAATAATATTCATCAGGGTAGCATATTTGATAACTGAGCCTATGGTACATGTACATTTGCAGATTCATTCAAATATTTCCACAGAGTTACTTCCCGTAAACTGAGGAAAACATTTAATGCAGTAATTATGGAAACAGTTTTTATTTATTGGAAATAAAGACAACTCCTCGTGTCTCTTGTGGGAATGTCTCAGAAGCAGAATATAATTATCATTACCTTTTTCTGTTCTACAATATAAACCAACAGCTTCATATATGTTACAAGAATGTTTTCTCCACGGTGATTTATCACAGTCCTCTAAACTTGTCTCATTTCCAATACATTGTACATCTGTTAACAGAATGTTCCCATCACCAGGACCAAACTCGGCAAATACTGATAATTTCTCAGCACCTCTGAAAATAACAGTCAAATTATTTATGACAGATGTACTGTATAATTTTTATTATATCTATAGTAATTACATGAGAGAGATAGATTTACATCCACTTGATACAAACTTGGTCATTTCGGGAAAAACATATGGTTAAATTTTATTTCGATAATTTGCTTGTGCGTGGGGGTATTATATAAGCAGTAGGAGGAAACAAGAGGATCCCCAGAAAACCCCATGACATAGGACAGGCGACCCTACTCCTTGTCACATACAAGCGGGGAATCGAAACCATGCCACATGACTCAATGACAGACCTTTTGATCAAATGTGCAAGCGTTAACCATTCGGCCACCCAACCCCACTGTCTGTAGAACAACAAACAATGGTGCCACAACAGTATTGTGAATTAGCTTTATACTATCATGCTTGAAATAAATAGGTCAAAGTTGGGATGAAATTGTTGAGTTTACAGACTTGTATTCAAATATCAATGAATGAAGTGGAAATCTAATTAAATAAAACTGCTGGTGTTTCCAGTTATGATGTGTCAATGCCGTCATAATCCTAAATCCTTAAATATACATAGAATACTTACGGATATCCCAGCATTCTACAAGCTACGTGTGAGTCTTGAATATCCCATTCGTCATCACATATAGTTCCCCATTCATCCATATATTTAATCTCTAATCGACCAGAATGTTCTTCACTTCCTAAAACTAATCGGGCTTCTAATGGTGATATTGTTGTATCTATAATAGTAAAAACGACAAGAATATGAGCAGAAGAACTCAAATGACGTCACGCCATTGACACCTGTGTACAATGGAGGGATAATCTCAATGTTACTGCTATAATTATAATTTATTGAGCTACATACCACAGTCCTCTTCATCTGAGAAATCATTACAATTATCTTGTCCATTACATACATCTGTCATTGGTATACATTTGTTGTTTTTACACATATACTGCCCTGTACAATTTTCTACAAAACATAAACATAATTCTGTATGAGAGATACTATAGAATATTTACAATTATGTCTTCCATGACAGAAACAAATTTACGGTAGTAAGCCAAATGTCTGGGAAAATGTCACTCGGTTATGGAAAAAGTTACATGGTTAGGACAAATTTGAGAGTGGAAAAAGATATTGTGTTGTGTTATGTTGTGGAAAAAGATGTTGTTTTCCCAGCAGTTAGAATCATGTTTGCATTAAGAGTCTAAAACTAGTCAAGAAGGGTCAAATAATTCCTATTAGGACTTTTTTGTAAATCATAATTATTTCTGGTTTTGTTTTTTAATTTGAGTGAAGCCTGTATCACTTGATTTGATATCTGTTTATATCTTGTAGTTTGTCTGGGTGAGAGAGAGAGGGGGGGGGGGTATAACGTCCACTCATTTCAGGACTAACGTTTGGTTCAATTTTATTTCAATAATTCTCTTCCGCGTAAGGAGCTTTTGCAGTGGGAGGAAACCTGACAACCCAAAGAAAACCCATGAGGCTTGACAGGTAACCCTTCTCCTTGTCACGGGAATCAAAATCGCACCAGTTGCATCAGTTGTCTTATAAGTTTGGTTATGTGTAGTGTGGTTCTCCAGAACTTATTACTAATTCTACATCATACCTGTTTGTGATTTAACTTGATAGTAATCATACTTCGAGCTGAATACAAGGTCACCATTTTGTGCATTAGAATCAGTAAAGAAACAATCCCCACTGTCATCACCATACTGGACAGATCTACATACAAAATCTCGCATCTCTAAACATTTCTTGGCACACTTAAAAATTGAAACAAAAAAAAAAGAATTATTACTCAAACCTCTACTACTAATTATGTTACTATAAATGGATCTGTTATCTTTGTTGTTTCTTTTGTGTACATCAGTACATCAATTTAAATGAAATGGGGTGTAACGGTAACGTCCTGCAGTTCTGCTCTGATTAGGCATATGCCATACAGTGTCCTATAAGGGAAAGTTTGCCTAGACAGTGGCACTACGGCCTACTCTTATATCGAATTCCAGATTACAGATGTGAAAAAAAAAAAAATATATAGATTGTGGAGTACTTACAAATTCTAAAGTTGAATTAATATAATCGATTCTATTGCTATATTCTGTTACAACGCGGTTTTGTAGTTGAACAAACTCATCTATTGCATACTCTGCATTTTAAAAAATAAATCAAATCAAAAAAGCCAATAGTGAGGCTGATGTTAGATGGCTAAATCCCAAAATAAGAGAGGGACAATAACAAAAATAGGATAATCTTGATTACTCCACAAAAAAACTGATCAAAAAATCCTTGGAGTTTTGCCAAAAAACACCTCAACTTCTACAGCAATCATAATGTTTAGATGACAAGGGTAATAACTCTGAAAGCCACTTACCGGGCATTTCAATATGGTTCATGGTTATGACTAGTCTAATAAATCCTTTTTGTACAGTGAGAGAGAGAGAGAAATGGGGTTTAACGTCCACTCGACACAAACTAGGTCATTTTGGGACTAACATATGGTTTCATGTTATTTCAATAATTCGCTTGCGTGTAGAGGTCTTTAGCAGTGGGAGGAAACTGGAGTGCCCAGAGGAAACCCACGAGGTTGAGAAGGCGCCCCTATCTCCATGCCACATACACTCACACCAGGGCTCGAAACCACAGCCGCAAGCCAGAGGTGACCGTCCAGCTAGAGGTCCAAGCGTGGCACTCTAGACCACTAGGCCATCCCAACCCCCCTTGTACAGTGAGAGGGGATGATAAAATACAACCACATTAACACTTGCTTTCAACAAATGGCCATTTTCTTACAAATTCTTAGTTGCGATTAGAGAGAGACACACAGCAATGACATATGGTTCCATTCTATTTCAATAATTTACTTGCAAGTAGGGAGGACCTGGTGAAACCACACAAGGTTAAGACCGGCAATCCCACTTCATAAGTACAAATATGACAAAATAAGAGACCTTATCATCTAAAGCACACGTTTAGAGGTCCTTAGCAATGGTAGAAAACCACAAAGTTGGACAGGTGACCTTACTCATTGTTATGTACAAGTGGCGAGTTCAAACCCTGACACTTGCATCAATGACAGTCAAGCCTGGAATTAAATATAAGGCCCCTGTGTCTGACAATGTCCGGCACAGATTCAGGCTTTGTCCGGCACAAAACCTCTGGTGTCTGTTATTTTGTCCAGCACTGATTTGTTTTTTTTATTGATATTATTAATACATGTCAAGGTTGAAAATGTCAGGTACTATTTCATTAGTGCCTGACATTTTGTCAGGTACACCTGAAACCGTTATTTCCATGCCTGATGACAGCCCATTCGACCAATCAACCCCCTTGTTGCAATTAAAAACTAAAGTCAGTTTTTATCATCAGTGTCAACGTACCACAATCTTTCTCATCTTCTCCTTCACTACAATCTTGTTCTCCATCACAATGCCATTCTTCATCAATACATCTAGAAATAAAGTAAAGGAACAGATCAAGATGATATCTCACACAGAAAAAAAACATGCCAGTCCAAATATTTTCAAAATCGATCAATCTCAATGAAAGTTTCAGACATCTATTTGTGAAGTACCAGTGTATTAAGGATGCTGCTTTTAATTGGATAACAACATAAAATTTTACTAGGATTTTAACTGCCAACCAATTAAAAGGCGGCATCCTTAAAATACTTTAGATTAAACTTTTCATGAAAATTGTTCCTGAAGAATAATTCATTTCTATCCATGAACATGTAGGCCAAGATAGTATCCACTTTTCAACCATTCTTTTTGTTAAATTTTAAAAAAAATTAAAATGATAATTGGTTTTCTAGTGCATTCATTGTAACCTTGTAAGTCTAAAAAAACCTTTTCTGTACAATATTTAACAAAAACATAATACATCTGAACAATACAGATATTTTATAGTAAGTTTTAATACCTGACCAATTGTCCAAAAGATAAAGACATCCATCACTTACGTTTTTTCTGCCGAACAAAAGAATTCTTCCCCAGGACAATCAGTATGTGTTTGTGTTTCTTAAAAACAAAAAATTATATTCCTGATGAATAGTGTAGAATGTTGGAGATACATATAAAAAATCTAATCTGCTTAAAGCGATAATTTCATATTTTCAAAGAAAGTTAAAACATAATCATTTCTATGTCTTTTGCTCGATAGGTAGTCAACTCACTATTATACGATCATAGGCATTATTCCCCACTATTATAACTTTTTCTATCCCCGCATGCAATAGCTATCTTCAAATATTTGAATTTGATGTTGAAAATGACATTTTTTCCAATTCCTCAACTGGCAATAGTAAATTACAGGATTAATAGGATTATTCTTTAATGGGTAGGACAGTTTATAGATACCATCTATTTTAAGGCTTTATTTTACTTAATTTTAAAAATATAACTTAAAGAAATTGCAGCTTTACAATTGACACTTGAATAAATGCAAGGTACAATGTATGGATGGAAATTTTCTGATAAAACACATCATGTAATTATTGAACATGCATTGTGCAAGAGCTAAATCTGCCTATTACAACTCTTTCTTTAGGCCTGAAATTTGATCTTAATTATAAATTAGACATTAATTAACATATCCAGACCAAAATAAACTCTCGATGTCTCGGCTATCCTTCGATGTTGACTGGATTAGAATCCTATATGCTGGTAACACTCATTGATAATTTAAAAATTAAAAAATGGATAATCGAGACTATGCGGTTTATCTTACTGATTTTAGTAATGATGATCGAGGCTAAATGAAATTTCAACCTCTCAGTTCACGGCACTATTATCTAAAGCATGGCAAGAACTATTTCCCGAATAGACAAGATAAGATTGGAACAATTTAACAAATGATATTTGGCAAAAACATCTGGTTTTGCAATCAGACTATATAATATACCTTCTGTAACTGTATCGTTGCTACAAGCAAGCACAGTACAATAACCAAATTTCATCAATCTATGATCAACCCAACACCAGGGTTTAGTATCACCATCTGGATTACGACATAAATTGTGTTCACCTAATCCCTGTCAAAATAATATCTTAAATTATCGCATACTGAATCATGGTTACAATAATGCATTCTGGCCCCGAGTTCACAAAGCATTCTCAGACTTAAGTTGAGAATTTGCTCAACTTTAAATCACAGCTTATGAGAAATATATTTGTTCAAGAAATACAAAACTTTGCATATAGTTTCTTATTGGTGTTTCTGATACATTAAAACATCAAAAGTATTATATATAAAGGGCTATGTTTTAGTTAAAATAAGGCGAACAAATTTGAGTAAATTCTCAACTTAAGTCTGGGAATGCTTTGTGAACTCGGGGCCAGATTAATCTAAAGTCATTCAATACTGCAAAAATTGTGTAGCCTATATATATGATGACCTGAAAGAGGTTAATTCTTTAAAGAATAATATTTCTAAAGAAATTTAAATAAAACATTATAGATCTACAGTAAATCATCTAAGATACAGTATACTGGTAATTCATATTAGCCTAGATAATAATTGCTATTAAATATCTGATACACTTTTAATTCAACATGTAGTGTCTATTGTTTTAAATCACACTTTACTACAATAGAAAGATTTTTTGTTATGTTATAATATTCCTTATCAAGATTAATCAATATGAATATCTTTACAGGTTTAATCAATAGAAATATGGTTATATACCTTATCAGGGTGGGTCTGAGGATTGACCAACCTAGAATCTGTCCAGTTTAAGGTAAGACGTGACAGGAAAAATCTATTTTCTAAACTACTGTATGGATTTTATTGAAATTTGGCAGGTGTTTGGATATGGTTATTATGAGTTTATGTGCAAAAAATCAAATGCCTAGGTATATTAGGTACTAAGTTATGAACATTTTATTGGAGGCAAACGCTGAAAAATTATACAATTTTTAGGGAAAGTGGTTTTCACAAGAAATATAATGTATATCATAAAACAACCTATTTTTGAATCCCAAAAGAACCGTTGTACAGGATTATCTATATAAAGTTAATGACAACCTTCATTTTAGCAAATGGGTGTTAGTCAACTTCATCACTTGAAAATTTTCACTTTTTCTCATTTTTCAAAGACCAATTGTGAAATAAGAATATCACATACATTAATGATTTATAGATAATCTTGTACAGTAAGTATAGGGCTAAAAACATGCCAAATTTCATTGTTCTAGGTATAATAGTTTTCATTTTATGGCTTCCCTAAGGTGCAAAATATGCGTTCTGAGAAAAAGCCAAATTTGTCGCGATCTTCAAATAAAAACAACACAAACACATGCGATCTGTAAGAGACCAGCCCAGATAGTGCTAAACACTTACAGGATCATATATAAGATTATTAGTAATAATTGTAGGCTTTATTCTGATATTTTATAGGGTTGATGTGGTCTGTGTCTGTATCATATAGTCACCCACCCGCTCGTGCAACCACGACGCATTCGGCAATCTTGGAAATTGACCGACTTTCTCTCCCATTTTAGTTAAAATTGTTGATGCTGTGTCTAGATTTTTTTTGTTTTGTTTTTTTGCAGCCCAATTTGTCTGAATTTCTTCTACAGTTTTGATATAATTGATTATTTGAATAACATTTCACACACTTCTTGGATTCTATTTTTATACGGGCCTTACTATAACACCAGTCTTTGGAAACAAACACATCTTTACTGATATATTTCAAACAAACATTTTGTGTCAAATTCTTTTAAAACTTGTTTTAATATATTTCTGCTTTTGTTAAGTTAAAATCAATAAAATAGTAGGCAACTTGTTTTTTGACTTGGTGTTATTATAACACCAAGCCAAGCTACACTAGAACATCTATTATGGTGTGATTTAGTTAGATCCACAGGACTCAAAATAGAATTACTACCGGTATTAGAAATAAAATAAAATTGGCTCTCTATATATATATTTTTTTTTCTATAACTTTTACAGGCAGCCATGCATAATATCTATAAAAAATTTGTCTCTTATTTGTCTTTACTTATTTATATTAGCAGTGTTGATATTGTGATGCTTATAGTAATACTATTAGTAATGTGTTGATAGTAGCCTACTAATGGTTTTTTTTTTTTTTTTTTGCTTCACTACTAAAATCATTCGAAAATAGGTTCGAGTTTTATTTAAAATCTTTATTTTTTCTTAGATATGTTTCTGGCAGCGATAATGTCCATAAATATGTAATGGAAAACCCCGTAAAAATTGCATAATCTTTTACTGGGGTATAAAAATAAGTAAAAGACGTCCCGGTAGTCGTGATTGTCATTTATAAGTAATAGTAACTAAATGGTGAGTCGTGTATGATCGCGCATCTCCGTAACTAGGCTACGTAACGATTATAATGTACTGCGCATGCGCCGGAAGAGTTCACAACCGATTGACCCTTATTATGTATTCAAAAATCCATAAAAGGTCTTTTCCGTGATATTTTTTAACGGAAAGAACCGGCAATTGCCAAATATGTAACTGTTATAAATAGAATATTTTACGACTATCAAACGAAGCGGAACTTCCTCTTTCCATCGATATATCAAACATGGCGACCATAACAATGCTGTCGACGGCACGAAAGCCGAAGACAGCGGCATATTTTGCGATTCTCTATACAAAAAAATTGATTTTAATTGACCTAGGCATTTTTAAAACATGAAATTAGGTACTTTTTTTTTATTTTGTCAATTTAATTTTTTCGTAATATAATAATAAACATATTGAACCTGCCGAAAATCATAAAATGTCAAAACTCAGAATTTTGAATATTTTTAGACTTTTTCCTGCCGCGTCTTACCTTAAACATAATGAACCTTTCTCTGTGACTGATGCAAATCCTCTATAATCATTTCCATTATCACTTTTGTAACATTCTATAAGATAATTATTATATTGTTTACTAAACCGGTTAGATCTTAAAGGGCCAATCCCGATAACTTTTTGGGGAATAAAACTGCTTAATTTTGTGTTCAAATCCTTTAAAATCCATAACCTAAGGACCACCTACTAACCCGATATTTGTGATACGCTTGTAAATAACTTAAACCTGACAGTTTTCAACTGGAAACAGAGACCGTTGTATTATACAGTATCTGGATAAAACCAGACTTTTTTCTATAAAATAATATGTAGGTGAAATTTACCTTTTGTTATCAAGTACAGTGCATGGGTCATTCACTGCATAGACCTCTCAAGAAACGTTAATCGATTATCAGGTCACCCAATGAAAAAATTGACCCGCAATCTTAAAAGGGTTACGTGTCCGGATAAGCAGTGTTGACACGTCCAAACGACTCAATATTTTGAGCTGAAATTTTGAGACAAGGTAAATACACCATGCCACTGTATTTTGGTCCATAAATTTCATAAATACTCAGACTTTAATTTTTGACACTCTGTTCTTATCGGGATTCAATGGCTTTATCTACAAATGTTAAAATCATCTATTTATAAACTTTATAAACAAAACAATAAACATTTTCATATTACAAACCTAATGGTTCCGGTTGGCCTTCCTTTTCACAAATAAAGTCAAATCGTAAAACACGACTTGCACAAACTTTAGCTGCCCAATAGAAATAATCAACTTGAACTTGTGTACCATTGGGATGTAAAAACATATCTGTTAATACCAGACAATAATATCTTCTAAGCGATAATGGTTCCGCTGCATAATTGTTTGGACCCCAACCTAATAAATTTAAATAAACGGTAAATTAGCTGAAAAAAATTGATGTGTATAATTTTCAAACAATGCATTATATTTACCTGATAAATGAATATGGAACCTACACCATCTCCACTGCATGAATATGAAAAGAGAGAGAAGTGAGGTTTAATGTCCACTCAACACATACTAGGTCATTTTGGGACTAACATATGGTTCAATTTTATTTCAATAATTCGCTTGCGTATTGTGGTCTTGAGCAGTGGGAGGAAACCGGAGGACCTGGAGAAAACCCCCCAAGATTGGAAGGCAATCCTACTCATTGTCACAAACAACTGAGGAATCAAAAACACGCAAGTTGACTCAATAACAGACCTTATGATACAGTGCATAGGTGCTAACCATTCGGCCAACCACCCACCCTCCCTCAATATGAAATCCACTTCCAAAGAACTCAGTGCCACATCCACCACATTAAGAAAAATATGTGACCTTGATATTAGATCATCCACATTTCTAAACCTCGGCAAGAGGGTCTCTATTATTGCATCTATTTGGACTTCTAGAACATTAGATTTTATTAAATGTCTCTGTTTTCCTATATTCATAGTTTTTAACGCTGGAACTATTTTTAGGGTGGATAAACACTAGTGTGTATTGACTGTACAGTCTGAGCTTTTGACAATCAATTGGATCAAGAGATTATGGTCTAAATGGTACTGAGGTGAGACTGCATGAAACAAAGCACATGTAATTAATCACATGAACAGACTGCTAAAAAAATCACAAACATCAAAACCTACAATATTTTTCTGCTACTTAACTTATCTAAAATCCATGAAAGTATACCGATAGTTTCAGTTAAGTCAGATTATGACCTTTATGAAAGTAAGAACTGTGAAATCTATTATTTTGATTTTTAAAACACAGTTGATATAAAGATCTAGTAGAATTACCTGGAAACCAATTATCAAACTCCATGGCAGCTTTAGTTAATAATGGAGATCTGGATTTTTTTCTACCACGTAAACGTAATGTTGATGTGAGAGCTACTTTAAACCATTTCCAATCTCTTTTCATTCTTTTACCACCGGTATACCATACATGAGATGCTGTTAATAGATATCATGTAAGTAAAAATATACATAAATCAAACAACATCAGTTCCATAGTGGGTGACAGGGGCTACTGTCATATAGTTGTATATTGAATATCATGTGGTCTTAAACTCTTTACAAGTTGTCTCCCTTATGATGTAGATCTGCCTTTTTGAGTAATAATGATAGAGATTGGAATTCTAACATGGAGAATGGTTGTTTTTCCATTTCACCCACTGTCAAAATATGACAAAATCTCTGACAATTTCCAATACAGAACATTTTAGTGGTGGACGGTCTAATGCCCTTACCGCTTGTCTACCACGGCCTGGCTGCATCAGGGTGGCACACAGCTTTTGGCCCTATGACATCAGACATTGTTTAATCAATAAGCGATGACGTTTCTAGTGGTTTAACCACTGTTTTGCGGGGGGAATGTCAAGAAGTAGCCATAACAGACTGTTTGATTGGCTAATTCCTCACATCAATACAAACGCCTATTATATAACAACTCTTTCAGATCCTAATGTAGTAAAGACAATGTAATACGAAATTTTAACAATAAAAAATGAAACGAAATAGGATCTGTGTTTTAATCAGATTGTGAGTCAACCTGATTCAAATAGTCTACAGACTTCAAGTACAGTATATTTAACTCAGCTTTATTAAAGAATATCAGACAATAACCATACCTCTAGCAGTCAATTTTATTACGTTTGAAAGAAAATTATTTTCTGCTTGTGATTGTATCGTAACCAGACCAGCATCTAAAGCAGCACATTTTTCTATAGCTTGTTTTAGATTTCTGGCACCACCGAAGAATTTATAACAACTACCATCCCAGGCTACCCATCCAGCATCACATCCTGTAAAAAACAGAAAACAAATCCAATACCAAAATCATTATGTTTACAAATTCTAAATTATTTGAACATATACAAGACACTTTTAATAAAATCATAAAGCTTTCCAATCCCTATACTCCCTCCTCAATGATACTGATACTCTTTGTCTCAGATGTTTGGCAAATGTTGCTTTTCACTGTGTTGTCCAGTTAAGCTATACTCTTGAGTAGCATATGCAGTAGCATGCAGAAGTTTTTTTAATACCCTGGTCCGACAACTTTACTGTATGACCCCAAAACTCAAGTACAAGGCCTAGTACTAAAAAATGTGATAAACAGGTGACATTTTAAATATATGTAAAAGTACCCGGTAGATAAAAAACAACCCATTTATTCAAACTGAGAAGGGCAACTTGTACACTGAAGTTAATGTGATCATTTCAAATTTACCAAAAAAAATTAATTTCAATTACACTCTTTGATTGGATGCACACCCTCCATTGGATTCTCACACCCCCCCACTTTTTTTTACGTCACTGCAGATATTATCATATTAAATCCATGTTTATCGAGTGACATAAAGAATAAAATGGGTTACCTTCATTAACTTTACATACAACCGAGGCAGCTTCTGATTTACTACAGTCATGTACAGTGGTATAGGGACAAGATTGTAACGTAGACTCTGATCCCTTACAGTTGACATTATCCATTAATATATCTGTATTCTCCGCTGGAATACCATAATAAGCCTTACCAACGGCTGATAATGCACCTCTAACAAAATATAATTATACAGGTATAAATAAAATGAATGAACCAAGGGAGAAAGAGAGCAAGAGAGCAAGAGAGAGAGAGAGAGAGAGAGAGAGAGGGAGGTTTAAAGTCCACTTGATATAATCTAGGTCATTTCGGGACTAACATATCGTACAATTTTAGTTCAATAATTCACTTGTGCGTAGTAGTCTAATCATTCATGTGCTTCTTTAAAACCATACAATAGAAGGGTAGTATCAAATATTTTCAAACTGCCTATACAAGTTTTTGACATTTGAAATACATGTGAATAATTTAGTTACTTGTGTCATTTAATCATTGTTAAAGGAAGGGAGAGAAATGGGGATTAGCGTCCAATCGACACAAATTAGGTCATTTTTGGACTAACACATGTTTGAATTTTGTCCAATAATTCACTTTTGCGTAATAGTCTATAGCAGTAGAAGGAAACTGGTGCACCCGGCGAAAAGCTGAACAGGCGACCACACTCGTACGTACAACCGGGAAATCAAAACCATGCCAGTTGACTCAATGGCAGACCTTATGATACAGTGCACACATGCTAACCATTCAGCCATCAACCCTGTTAATAATTGTTAGAAACAAATATAAATATGACGACATGAATAAGAGATGATAAGAAGTACATACTGTTTGAAACCTAATTGTCTACACGCTACTGATGCATCTTGTAAATCCCATTCATCATCACAGACGATTCCCCATTTTCTACCACGATAAACTTCGACTCTACCAGCATTAAACGATGATGCATTACCACGCAATCTGAAAATATTCCCAGTTTCAAATAAATCTTATTGCACCAGTTTTGCAATCTAATTAAAATACAGATCCAGTTTGTTAGTTCAAAATTTCATTTTCTTTGTCGACACTAGGATCCATAAACCGCATTTTGGTTGATGTGACAGAACAAGCCAACAGTGAGGCTGATGTCCCCCGTCGAAATCCCAAAATAAATAGAAGACACATATTAATTAATCGCACATTTATTTTTTTCAATGTATCGAGCAATCAAACTGTACACGAAGTGTCATCCAAAAGTGTTTTATAAAGAAAAATGCTAAAACCGACGAGAAAAATGAAAATGTACCCTAGTTAGGGGGACCCTAAAGGCAGACAAAAGGGCCCCTCTGGCCAAGGGAAAGGGCCCTTGTGTCCAAGTCAATCGTTTCTATACACTGTTACTGTCGAATCAATTACTAAATGAGAATGCAGTCATTGTATTGGCATAAAAATCATCAATCAAGATGAACCTAAGTTATCTTGTCCCAAAGTATCAACCAATCAAATTGCTTATCTCTGCTTACCCTAAGCGGAAAATGCTCATCTTCGAACTCCATCAAGGCATTGACCTAATAAGCATATACACCAAGTTTGAACATTTTAACTCAATTAGAAGGAGAGTTATTGTGTTCCAAAGTCTCAACTACTTAACTTGAGCAGAAAATGCTCATTATCGAACTTAGTCAAGGTATTACTGTAATGAAACTATACACCAAGTTTCATCACTCTCACTTAATTAGAACTAAAGTTATCGTGTCCCAAAGCATCAACCAATCAAATTGCTTATCTCTGCTTACCCTAAGTGGAAAATGCTCATCTTTGAACTCCATCAAGGCATTGACCTTATAAGCATATACACCAAGTTTGAACATTTTTACTCAATTAGACGAAGAGTTATTGTGTTCCAAAGTCTCGACCAATCAAATTGTATATCGCTCTGCTTACCCTAAGCGGAAAATGCTCATCTCCGAACTCCATCAAGGCATTGACCTAATAAGCATATACACCAAGTTTGAACATTTTAACTCAATTAGAAGGAGAGTTATTGTGTTACAAAGTCTCGACCAATCAAATTGCTCTGCTTACCCTGAGCGGAAAATGCTCATTATCGAACTTAGTCAAGGTATTACTGTAATGAAACTATACACTAAGTTTCATCACTCTCACTTAATTAGAACTAAAGTTATCGTGTCCCAAAGCATCAACCAATCAAATTGCTTATCTCTGCTTACCCTAAGCGGAAAATGCTCATCTTTGAACTCCATCAAGGCATTGACCTAATAAACACATACACCAAGTTTGAACATTCTAGCTCAATTAGGAAGAGTTACTGTGTTCCAAAGTCTCGACCAATCAAATTGCGTATCGCTCTGCTTACCCTAAGCAGAAAATGCTCATCTCCGAACTCCATCAAGGCATTGACCTAATAAGCATATACACCAAATTTGAACATTTTAACTCAATTAGAAGGAGAGTTATTGTGTTCCAAAATCTCGACCAATCAAATTGCTCTGCTTACCCTGAGCGGAAAATGCTCATTATCGAACTTAGTCAAGGTATTACTGTAATGAAACTATACACTAAGTTTCATCACTCTCACTTAATTAGAACTAAAGTTATCGTGTCCCAAAGCATCAACCAATCAAATTGCTTATCTCTGCTTACCCTAAGCGGAAAATGCTCATCTTTGAACTCCATCAAGGCATTGACCTAATAAACACATACACCAAGTTTGAACATTCTAGCTCAATTAGGAAGAGAGTTATTGTGTCCCAAAAAGTGTGACGGACAGACGGACAGACGGACAGACAGACAGACAGACAGACAGACAGACAGACAGACAGACAGACAGACAGACAGACAGACAGACAGACAGACAGACAGACAGACAGACAGACAGACAGACAGACAGACAGACAGACAGACAGACAGACAGACAGACGGACGGACGGACGGACGGACGGACGGACGGACGGACGGACGGACGGACGGACGGACGGACGGACGGACGGACGGACGGACGGACGGACGGACGGACGGACGGACGGACGGACGGACGAACCCATTTTAATAGTCCCCCAACTTTCTTCGAAAGGCGGGGGACAATAACCAATGAAACAGTCTGTTAGGGCAATTTCTAGGTCTGCTCTGCAGGGAGCTGTGGGTATTCACAAGAAACATCCACGCTGATTGGTCAATCAATTGTCTCACCCTTCAGTACAACTGGTGAGATATTGATGTATTAGAGGCCATTAAAAGTATATTGTACTAACCTGATATAATCTTGATACCACTATAAACTGTTATAAAAAAACTAACCAGTTATATTTCCATTTAATAAACAATATTTTATTCATAAATGAATGGTATTAGAGAAGAGGTATGATCTATTTAACCCTACTTCTAACAGTTATATTCACCATAACCTGGGTCCTGTTTCACGAAATTTTAACTCAAGATAAAATCCAATTTTTAGTAGATACTTCAATTTTGATTGGCTAAGCACCAAAATCAGTCTAATATTATCCAGTCAAATTACTAAACTTTGGATTTGAACTTTGTTAAAATTTCGTGAAACAGGCCCCTGTTATATTTACCTCTGGAAATGTTACATATAATTAACCAGTTATAATTATACAGTACTGCTATTTAGTTGTGATGTGTTATTATATATAACTAACCTAATATATTCACCACTATAAGGTTCTGGTGGTGCTGTAACAGATCTAGTTAAAGGTCTCTCAGGTTGGCGTGGTACCATCCTAAAACCAGGAGGAACTCTCCAATAATATACTTTTGGTGTCCGTGAATTTTCCTCTCCTGCCTAAATAAAATAAATCAAATTTCAAAGTTTAATACTGACTGATTTTTTAACTGATACAGATATCTTTTACGATTTCAAAAGTTTGCCAACAAGCATTCTAAGGTGTTGAATAGTTTGCAGATTTACTGCCCAACTATACAGTCCTATTCTTATTTCTAGGTTTACTCGAATATATCAAAGGGAATAAACCATCACCACATTGTTTTGTACTATACACAAACTATTCACAATCTTCATGTATTGCCTGATAGAAGGTTCTATTTTCAAAAAAAATTATGACAGACATTTGATGAGAAACAAATATACTGAAGACGGGCATATGCCATACAGTGTGCTATGAGGGAAATTTTGCTTGGGCAGCGGCGCTATGGCCTACCCATATATCGAATTCCAACTGCCGAGGAAGCTTTTACGTGCACATCAATGTATACACAAGACCTTGCTTTTTATCCCATCCCGTCCTCATCGTTGTCAGGCCCATATTCCTGCACCAATCACAAGGGGAATCCATTTCGGAAAATCCTTATGAACTTTCTCAGGCAATGCAGGGATTGAACACACAACCTTCAAGCTAGCGAGTCAGCGTCTTAGCCCCCCCCCCCTTCCCCGAGGCTCCCCTGATACTGTAAGATAAGATATTAATGCATCCTATCCTCAGTTTAAGTAAGATTACTGTAAGATCATCAAATCACTTACAGGTTGTGTCCTTGCTGTGCTGCTTCTATTTCGTCCATGACCTGCAGTAAAATTATGTTTCTTACCCAATTTTTTAAATCAAATACATATATACATGCAAAGATTACATCGATCAATGTGCCAGAGTATATAACCAAGAAGTGAGTGTAAAACTCAATAAGAATATATGACTAGATACCAATAAGAATAAAGTGTACACATCAATAAAAATAGACACAGAGAACAATAAGAAAAGAGAGTAGACAGCAATGAGAAAAAATAGTAGACATCAATGAGACTAGATATCAATAAGAGAGCCATACTCTGCGCAGCCTTTTGTTTGATTAGAGGTAATCCCAGAGAGGGATTTCTCGGGTCATTGCTTCAGGAATACGTAAGAGAGCAGACTTCAATAAGAAGAGAGAGCTGGGAGAAGTCAGTAGACATCCATAAGATCAGAGTAGTCAGTAGACGTCAATAAGAGCAGAGTAATCAGTAGATATTAATAAAAACATAGACTAGACATCACTAAGACTGTGTTGAAAATAAAAAATATAAATAGTTAAAATCAATAAAAATAGAGAGTTAAAATTGTTAAAATTATTAAAAATAGAGTTAAAATCCATAAAAATATAGTACAAGAATCAATAAGTGTGAAAGAGAGAATAATCATCAAGGGTACCTATCAAAGGAGGATGTGGCCCAGGTCTGCGTTTACCATATGTATCTGTACGAAACTGAAAGATTAAAAGGTTAAAATGATGAACAAAGAGAAAACATTTAAAATTTCATTTCAATCAAAGATATCATTATAATAAACATAATAGCTTGGTTTTCTGGGTTTGTAACTAGTAATCCAATCAAAGAAATTCTACAGTAATCCAATTTTTACAATGCTTCAAAAGCACTAAAATTAACCATCGTTATTGACTCAAACTTTTTGAACTGACTTGTAACCAAAAATTTGTGATAAAATTATATCTTATTTAAAGATGCATTTTGTAAGAAAGATAAAGATAATGAGCTGGACATTCTTACTATGATAGTTCCAAAATAGATAATAAGAAATTAAAATATTGAAAATTTCAGTCAAATTACTTTATTCTTAACAGAGCTATGAGTGTCCGTAATTTTAACAAGATTGTTGAGTACCATTGCTACGATAATAAACAAAGTCTCAATGTTATTGTTAAATTCTAAATGGCAAGAGGGCTCTAATACATTAAATATGTAAGTCATCTGATGTTCTAGAGAGTTGATTATGGGCTTGTTATGTGAATAGAGAGTCGCTGTGGGTTAGTGAGTAAGATGGTGTCTTGCTAACCTGGAGGTCCTGTGTTGACTGAGAAAATCCATCAGGATTTTATGCGGTTCCCCCTTGTCAGTGGTATAGAACGGAAGGCCTAGTATTGGAAAAAGTTGTGTGGATGGTCCAGAAAAACGACGTTCCATATACACAGTTGGAATTAGAATTAAGAGTAGTCTGTGAAACTGAGGTCTGGGCAAAAATTCCCTCATAGCACATTGCATGGCAAATGAGTGTCTTTATCCAGTTGAAACAGAAAAGGAGGAAGTTAAACCTCATTTTAGTTCAACTCATTTGTCATATGAATAAATTTTGCTCTTACATAATGCATATTTAATTTGTTTATATAATGAACAACTACTAACCTTTCTTCTCTTTTTACCATCGGCAAATAATACAAATACCAACACCACAACAAGTAATAAAATATATCTCATATTGTCTATATTATAGTATGTCTATTAGTACATGTAGTAGTGCCTGTTATTGGTCCACATCGAATCAGTTTAAAGTAAACATGAACTATACATACATGTACTTATATAATATACATAATAGGATATAGATATAGGAGTGGATCTTTCCTGTAATGCTGGTGACCTTTGTAATATGATGCTGTTAATCAGTCCATACTAATTATCTTCCTTACAAATATTAATTAAACTATATCTTTTACTTATCAAATGTGCCAATTGTCATCATGTCAACACCAATAAAATGAGTAACAAACTAACAAGGCCTTTCTTTGTATTCTGTTATCGCAGAATCACCCTTAGTAATAATAGACCAGTTAGAATTTGACCTCCAGAATCTGAATACGGTAAAATAAACGCATGATTGCAAGTGATTAATTTCTGGTCTCTACAAATTGGATTGTTTTTGTTAGTAATATTTATAAAGAGTTTTATTGTACAGTATACAAAGCTGATCAGTGCAGTCAATTTCTGCAACACTTCCTTTAAAGGGCGAGGTTTCTCATGGATTTTTTTTGCCTTTTTTTTTTATTTTATAGCTATTGAATTGAAAAGGTACAAGAAAAATAACTTTAAATATAAAAATTGTGTACATCTTATCTCTATATCATTACTTTTTCTCTCATCAAAACTTTTACATCTTATTATCATGTAACTACATATTATCACCTCTATTGTCATGTTTGATATGCCTCTTGGAAAAATAAATAAATAAATATAAATAATGTTAACTTTTGCCAGGCTATAACTCTAGAAGAAATTAACAGAAATTATTGAAATCAATAAGGCTTCTTCATTTCACTTATATAAACAGGATATATTAATTTCAAAACAATAAGATGCAAAATGTAGCCTGCAGAGTGTTCACAAGAAATTGTGGACGACAACAGATGGGGGCGATGGCAATATACAACCACATTTCCATGTGAGAAACTTCCAATCAATAGAAACAGGTAACGCAAACCAATTAGAGATCGTTTGATGTAATAATTTTGACTAAGTCAAAATGATGCATTTGATATTCAGATAAGTTAATATACAACAATTAATAGAATAAAGTATCAAAAAAACATTGTTTTATCCAACATTTTGTTAGTAAAAATACTAACTTCTTCAGGGATGAAGAACTAAATACAAAATTAGTTCTTCATCCCTGAAAAAGTTAGTTCTTTTACATTGGAAATAATGATGTTTTTTTGATATTGTATTCTATTAATTATAGTATATCACATTTCCATGTGGGCGTATAAAAATCAATTAAGACCACAGATTATATAAACATATCCATTAATAAACAATATTGTGAAATGTTTTATTTACACACTTATCGATAATATCTACATGAGTAAACATATAAATGTAGTAATAAATAGAAATAACCTATGGTAGTCTATAATGAATTTGTTTCTTTTCGAAATCCACTGTCTTTCTTAATAAAGTCAATCTATTCAAGTCATTCATTCCATCTTGTATTCTATTAGTAACATTTGATTACAAAACTCTGTACTCCCAGAAATTCACTTTATCTTTTCCACGATAGCCTTAAGATGTAAAGTTAAGATATTTCAAAACTATTTATGAACACGGCTTCAGTGTTTCTTTCTTCCATAACGTGATTTAGCATTTTGTAATATATCAGAAAATGGTGTAGAGCTCTCACTTGAAGTCTTTTCTATACGGAAAAAACGTCTGACTTTTGGAATTCTCAATGACACATTCTGTAAACACGCTAACAAACTTGAGGAAACCCAATAACAACACATACTCTGAAAAATTCAATGTTTTTTTTGGTTAAATTCAATTGGCATTAAATAACATGAGTTTCAAATTTATTTGTTAAATAGTGTTAGAGATTAATCTAAAGTACTGGATTATAAATTACATATTTTCAAATACATGTAAACCTAGCACACATACCCTAAAATGATACGTCATAAGTAATCTAGCACAGTAAGCACACATACTATAGATGATATCTTATAAGTAAAGTAATCTAGCACACATAACATAAGTAGAGCAATCTAGCACACATTCCTAACATTATATTTTATATCTACAATGTAGAGTAATTTAGCATACCACACATAAATGATATTTTACAAATAGACTAATCTAACACACAGAATCTAAAATGATATTTCATAAATAGACTAATCTAGCACACAGAACTTAAAATGGTATTTCATAAATAGTGTAATCCAACACACATAACCTAAAAAATATCTTATAAGTAATCAGTACATACCGAAGGAACAACACTGGCAATAGGTATCATAAGAATTGACATTACTCTAAAACAATATGTCACCCTTTTAACAAACTTGCTTACATCTGCTCTTTGTAAATAGAACATCTGAAAAAAAAAAGTTTATTGAAGGAAATAATATCAAAATAAAGTGCAGCGTCAGTACACATCTATATAAAGCTCATATAATATGCAGTTTATATTTCAGTAAACAAAATGAATATCCAATTCATTTATTGACAAAACATATTCTGAAAGATAAGTTAGCAGACAATGAAACATACGTCCAATAGAACATAGCTGTCTGAGCTGTTTATAAAGCTTATAACAATTTTAATCTTTTGTAATTTTTTTTTTAATTCAGACTCACATAAAAAGGCTTTGATGAGCAGAGCAATACAGAAGGAGACTTTGAATTTGGATACTATAAATTGTAAATGTTCATTATAAACGTCACAAAACATTGACCAAGGGAATTACAAAAGCAATACCTGGATGTTCGTAAAAAATATCCAAAAATCCCTGAGACCTGCAAAACCCTGAGACTCTGATCATGATCTGCAGAGTGATTACAAAGCAGTTGCACGATCCAATGCATGGGTGTGACAACAATTTACATGTACAACAGACTTTAAAATAAAAATCAGAGTTAATCAAAGGCCTTAATAAATTGCCTATATTATATAGAGAGTTGAGATTACCTCAATATTTGTAAAGGTAATAAGACCAAGTAATACAGGTAAAATATAAGTTGTATCAGGTTGAGTTAAGTCTGTAAACCATAATGTTCCTTCTGTTTTAAAATCTGCATACTGAACCGATGATTCTACAATAATTAATACAAACATCTAAAATCACATATATTGAATATATGATTAAATTATATATTTATATACAGAGAGAGAAATGGGGTTTAACATCGTTTGACACAACTTCTTAATTTTGGGACTAACATATGGTTCAAGTTTTTTTGTTATTTCAATAATCGCTTGTAAGTATGGTGTTTAGCTGTGAGTGGGAGAAACTGGAAAAGAACACACAAGGTTGGACAGACAACCCCACCCCTTGTCATGTATAAGCGGGAAATTGAAACCACACCACTTGACTCAATGACAGACCTTAAAGTCTAACCTGTATGTGTTAAACCATTCTGTCCCCCAACCCACTAACTGATATTTACGATTTTTATTCACCAAGAAGCCATCCTACCCATCATGATTTATATAATCACCAAGTTCACCAGACAACTTACCTGCATCCATCACTGGACTAGCTCCACTCATATTTCTTAAAGCAAAGGATAAACAAATCCACATTGGCAGTTGAACGTAAGCAACTATATTTGTCTTTCTTGGATGGCAGTTTTCTCTAATATACAATTCTGAAACTTTATTCCTCATCTGATAAAATATAAAACTGAAAGTGAGACTGAAAACTAAAAAAAATTGTATTTGTTAAGGCTTGTGTTTGATTAGAGGTAATCCTACTACACACTGCTATTATGAGCGGATATTGTTGTTTTAAATTTTGATTGGTCAGTAGTCCGTCTACCAACCAGTCACTAGCTGCCAATATTGGACCTAATATGTTTACATAACGTTACGTCATGACTCACGATTTTATTATGCCCAATTAACCCGTGCATAGCAGAATACTGCAGTAAAACTAATTGCATGACAAATGAGGCTATCAAGTCGAATGAAATGTAAACAGTATTATTTGGAAACGAACATACTTTCACGGTTTTTAATACCTTAAATCACTGTCCAAAGTTTTAGGGAAGACTCAGATTAAACGAAGGACTGTCATGTTGCTGTACTTAAGTGATAGCTTTCATTGAACGGAAAGAATAGACATACTCCCGCATAAGTTCAAGAAACAGACGCTATTCCAGCAATGGCCAGAGAGGAATTTCTCGGGACATTGCTTCAGGAATATGAGGAACCCCAAGAGTTTCTAAAGGATGTGTCTATCCAGCAAATTACACAAATTTAGAATAGATCTGAAAAAATTCAGCAATAAACGGAAGGTATGAATCCATTTTATAGAATCCATTTAATATAATCTACTCACAGTTGATTTATACATCATCCTAGTTTTATTTTCACTCCAATTATATTGCGATCTAGCATGTTGAGCATCGAATCGTACGCGGTTCGATATTTTCTGTATTTCTGGCTGTAATTTCTCCAATCTAGTCTGTATTTTTGCGGTATAAACACTTAGAGGAAAGGTTATAAATGTTCTTAATGTAAAGGCTGTCAATACAATACTTCCCCACCATGGAAGACCAGTAAAATCATGAAATGTGTTTAAAGTTTTTTCTGCAAAACCGATAGGTGGGACATCGGAAGTAAAGTATTTATTGTATGTTTCAATAGACAAATGTCTTTTCTGGCCATCTGATAAACTTTTCCGGTGACAAAAATATACATTGTTAACACATCTGTTATTATCTGTTGAAAATGTTGGAAGATACTTCTGAGATAAAATAGTTAGATTTCTGTGCTGTATATGGTTGAGGATGGCTAATTTATGTACACGACAAATGCTCTCTTTATGTTTATGAAGTGAAGTAAAACACCTGATCTGAAACATAAAATGAAATTGAACTTAAGGTGATTAAAGTCCGTGATTGGGTATTCTAATTTTGTGATTATTATCATGCAGCTATTCTATTCTTTTTAGTAGAAATGAATAAAAATGGTTGGGTTTTTTTTACATCCTACTGTTCTGCTACGAACTGGGCAAATAGTAATACATTACTACTAATTACTAATGCTAATGAAGACGGGAATACGCCACAGAGAAGTTTTGCCTGGAAAGTGGCGCAACGGCCTACTCTTGTATCGAGTTCCAAATGTCAAGGGATCTTTCACGTGCACGCTAGTGTGTACACGGGACATCGTTTCTTGTCCCATCCGAAAGACTAGACACCCTTTTTTTTATTAATAGAAAACACCATCAATATCATTCCTGATTCTTATGTTGACGATGGCATCATATAAAGAAAACGCTAAATAACAGGATAAGAACTTAGAAATGACATTGGCTTACGAATAACATCTGCAGTGTGCAAAAAGGGATAAATTAAAGTTATTAAACCAAGTTGATTGAGTTTTTATAATTTCCTTACCATGGGCGCTGCCATATTGAAAATAATTTGCATCCATATTGTGAATTGTGAAAAACACGCGATACGAATACTGCGAAAAAAAATTGAAAATGATTCTTATCACAGCACCAACAATCAGAATCCATAGCATATGAATTGATACTACAATATAACGACGAATTAATATCACAAAATATGAGAATGTGGAGAGAAGATAACTAGTATTGACTACATTTGCGTCTGTGCTAAATTTTAATTCAACCTACGGAAACAAACATTAACTTCCGTTTAGTCTTGATTATCCAGGTATAAAAATTCTTCTACCTCTGGATCTGTGGAAGATGACTGACCTTTATAAAATAAAGTTCATATTGCGTTCTAGGCGTGACGTCACATCATGTCAACCATAGAAATATAGACTAGAATAGCAATCACGTGACTTTTGACGTCTGGTGACGCGACTGCCAGGCGCCATCTTGGAAGTTGTAGTCGGTAAACGTTTTTTACCGTCCACCGGAGCCTGGTCTTATGACGTCATATGTGGATTGTGGGTTAGGATAAGGGTTAGGCTTGGCCCAGGGTTAGGGTTAGGGCTAGCCCTGTCTACATCTCGAGACTGTGACGAAATCTGCAGGCGACAGCCCTTATCCTAACCCTTATCCTAACCCACAATCCTTATATGACGTCATAAGACCAGGCTCCGGTGGACGGTAAAAAATGCTTACCGTTGTAGTCAGTGTAAACAATATGGCCGATCACTCGTATCCATCCATAGTCTCGGTCACCCAGACCCCCCTAGTCTTCAACGCACGGAGGGTCTGGGTCGGTTCTCAATTATTGACGAAAATTACTGGATAATCTACCACATAAAAAACCAAACTCCCGGTTACGCATGGGCAATGGAACCTTATGGCTAAAGTCTCGGCAAGTGATAGATATTATGAAGCCGGGTCGATTTTGATAGATTCTATAAAGCGAGGATAAAATATATCCCACAATTCACTTGGCACATCTATTATTAGAAACAAAATAGAGACGATACAACAGCATGCATCGCGATTAAGGAGATTGTGAGAAGCCATACGTTTGATTCATGACGAGAGAAAATTACCATTTCAATTAAAACCTTTAAAACAAAATTTGAGAGAGTGTCATTGTTGACAAGCGAGATGTTTTGATAGATTCACTACGTGGTAACTTAAAAGACTGGATGATCCAGACAATGACCGACTTTCTGTCAAATTCTGCGGACCCATCCAGACTAATATTCGTAGAATATTTGTTTGGATGATAAGAGACTAATCCATCCACTCAACCATCCACGAAAAACGATCTGCGTGGACCCCAGTGTTTCGCTTTCGGATGTTCTCTCCATAAAAATCCATCGACGAAAGCACAGGGTGTTAGTTTTCACAAGTAAGTATGAACATTTAATTATATATAGGTTAGGAGAAGCCAAATCAAAATATCAACCTAAGCCTCAATGCCGACACTAACAAGTAGGCCTAGTAGTAGGCTAGTCAGTATCACCGACCAAGGGCAAGGTGAAGGTAGATGTTAAAGATGTTTACATTTCCCCTATTATTATTATGCTGAGGTTGTAATAGCTACCATACTGGTTATCTGGAAATTAAAATTTTATGTAATAATAGCGTGAATGAAGCTCGAGTAGGCCGAGCAAGTCTACTACTACCCAGTAAACATGGATGGTTAGATTTACGTTACTTTTACGTCATTATGGTTAGATTATGGTTAGCGTCCAATAATGGTAAAATTTTACGTTTAAATTTACGTTACTTTTACGTCATAATGGTTATGGTTACTTTTACATCAGAAAATGACGTAAATCTAACGTAAACTTTATGACCGTTTTCTTACCAATTTTTGTCGCTTTAAATACTTCTTGATTAAGTACCCATATCAGTATGTGCACAGTCTAACAATTGATAAATAGTCGGAATTCAGACAAAATAATTATATATGTGTTATTGGTGATAATTCTAACGTTAATCTAACATAAATTTTACGTCATGTATCTAACCGTTAGATTATGGTTAGTTTTCTGACGTAAATGTAACGTTAATTTTCTAACGTTAATATAACGTTAGTTATCTAACGTTAATGTAACGTTAGTTTTATGTCATAATTCTAACATATGAGGGAACTTTTTCTCAGACAGCGGCGCGACAGCCTACTCTAATATCGAATTCCAACTGCCAAGGGATCTTTAACATGCACACCAATGTGTACATGGGACCTGGGTTTTTCGGACCATCCGAATGACTAGGTGTAAATCTAACGTAAATTTTATGACGGTTTTCTTACCAATTTTTGTCGCTTTAAATACTTCTTGATTAAGTACCCATATCAGTGTGTGCACAGTCTAACAATTGATAAATAGTCGGAATTCAGACAAAATAATTATATATGTGTTATTGGTGATAATTCTAACGTTAATCTAACATAAATTTTACGTCATGTTTCTAACCGTTAGATTATGGTTAGTTTTCTGACGTAAATCTAACGTTAATTTTCTAACGTTAACATAACGTACGTTAATGTAACGTTAGTTTTATGTCATAATTCTAACATAAGTTTCTAATGTGAATCTAACATAAACTTAATACTTGTTCTCTATCGGAAATGAAATGCAATGAAATGGGGTTTAACGTCCTACTTTTCTGCACCTAACCTGGGTTAATTGAAGATGGGCATACGCCATACAGTGTGCTATGAGGGAACCTTTTCTCAGACAGTAGCACTACAGCGTACTCTAATATCGAATTCCAACTGCCAAGGGATCTTTAACATACACACCAATGTGTACATGGGACCTGAGTTTTTCGGACCATCCGCATGACTAGGCCGCTTCACTGACAAGGGGAAACAACGCTGGAAAATCGAGATGCAGGGATCGAACACCTGACTACCAGGTTAGCGAGCCAGCGCCTTACCCACATTGTCTAACAGAAAAGAATGTCAGTTTTATAATGTTAGGATACTAACAATTACGTAAACAAATGTCAGTTTAATATCAGGATAACAACGATTAAATAAATGTTAGTTTTTGATTGTTGGCTATCCAACCATAATCAAAAAAAAAACATTAAAGTTAACCAAATTTACTAAATTTTAAGCGTTCTTTTGGGCAACTTGAACAAAATCTGTTAATAATTGTAACCTGTATAATATTTATGGATAAAACATTAAAAAGTGGGTGTGGCACCACCCCTGTGTTGAGCCATGCACCGAAATTGATAGTTATTAATATCCTTACGGCATAAGGAATAAATATACCAAGTTAAAAAAAAAACAACAAAAAACATGAAAAGTTGATGTGGCTCTGCCTCTGGGACTCAGAAATGAAACAATTCTGATTATTTATCAATTGGTAAAATGTGCACACACTGGTATGGTTATTTAATTAAGAGGTACAATGGGGGAATCATAAAACTGTTACTAACTGGAACCTGTAGACTATTTATAGACAAAAATTAACAAAAAAGTTAAATTGAATGAACAAGGTTTAACGTCCTACTCGTATACTGGGCTAATGAAGACGAGTCTACATCATATAGTGTGTGTGTGCTATGAGGGTTATTTTGCCCGGGCAGCGGCACTATGGCCTACTCTTTAATCTAATTCCAACTGCCAAGGGATCTTTTACGTGCACGCCAATGTGTACACAGGACCTCAGGTTTTTTGTCCCATTCAAATGACAAGGGGAAACCTCGTCAGGAAATCTGGATGGAATGAAATGAAATGAGGTTAACGTCCTACTGTTCTGCTCATAGACTGGGCTAATAAAGATGGGCCTATAGGGAAATTTTGCCCAGACAGCGGCACTACGGCCTACTCTTATATATCAAACTCCAACCGCCAATGTGTACACGGAACCTCAGGGGGGTTTTTTGTTCACCCGAACGACTAGACAGTTATTGTCCTTGTCATGCCCTCCATTTTGCATCATTGAAGGGGAAACCACCCCGGAAAATCTGGATGAACTTTCCCAGCCAATGCAGGGATCGAACACCCGACCTCCAGGGTAACGAGACAGCGTCTTACCCACACAGACAAAAAACTGGCTGTGGCACCATCAAGAAGGGAGCGAGAAAAAAAAATGGGGTTTAATATCCACTCAACATAAACTAGGTCATTTAGATGTAAGGTAAAACAAAAATCTCCACAAATATTATATACCAGTACGTAATTTTTGCACTGCCTGAAAGATCTTCCAGTCCAAATGTTGTGGAGCAACATACACGTATGCCAACCCTTTTTTTATATTTTATAATAATCATCCTTAAAAAACTAGAAAGTCAATGTTAAAGTCAAAATATATGTATACATTTTGTATTTTCATTTTGTATGACCCAATATTATAAGGAGATGGGTTGATTAAAAGATTTTAGCTTGTCTTTACATCTTCCCATATAATATAATAATATGTTCTTAGAATGAATCTTATCTGATTAAAACATTAAATTTAATGATTTAAATTCTTGTGGCGGTTTATGAAAAAGGCCATGACGCCCAGACTCGTTCGTTGGTTTGTTTATATCAGATTTTTTAAATTTTACGCTTGTATTTATTATTATATATAAGGTGTAAAACCCGACAAATATAAAGCTTATCAAATTTATTGTATATAGGGCCACGTATAATAATAGGGGTGAATTGGAATGTACAATCAAATTCAACCGAAAACACATTTTACAAGACTTTCACTTTGAGTCAACAACCAGTTCGAACCAGTTATTTCCGGAATTTATAGATCTTGTCGACATATCGTCCCCGATAAAAGACATCTGAAAATTAAAACTTCTCTATTGGATTATTCGTATAATATTAAGTATAGCTAATATAAAATCTAGCAGAGCGCACAGAAACAGATTACATTCTATAGATTCCATTATCAAAAAAAAAAATACGTATCGACGGCTTCCGTGTGGGGAATAATAAAAGCGAACGGAATTGTGGGTATAGCAAGATGGCGCCCAAAAGCGATTGAATATCGGAGATTTTGGACAAAATACTATTTATTTCACACAAAAAAGAAATGGTGCCCTGATTTAAAGTTAGAAGAAGCATATAGGAAAGTAAGTGTCTTTTTTACATACAAACATCCGTCTAAATATAATTTGTAGAACTACAAATTCAGCAAATAATGGCCGTTGACAATTTTACACAATCACCGTAAAAATGCTAAACAAAACCTAACGGTAAAACAAAGTCACAAGATTAGATGGCCTGTTATTTTCTGAATGTAAAACTTTGTAGCTGCACGATTTATACACAATCTAAACTACTTTAATCGAAAAACATCCTGTTTCAAAATCACGGGAATCAAACATTTTTCACTTTGAATATGTTCTTTATTCTATCTCTAAGCAAAATCTTTTTTACAGATCCTAAATTTGAGCAATATTGATGGTACTAATGTGAAAGAAGTTACAAAAAGATTTTTTGAAGGCTTTGTTTACGTAAATGGTAGCCAGGTGACACCAGCTTACTCCTTGTACAAATGTAGGATCAATGCCATACCACTGGACTCAATGATGATGGTGGACGTTATGATGAAAAGTGCTCTCATCCACCCTACTCTCACGATGACAAGGGAATCAAGGTTGTTTTCATATACATTTAATAAATGTAGATATGCTATTTGGAACAAAAAACTAACTGCAACTGGTTAACCAATTTTATTCACATTTGATAAAAAAATTCGATCAAAATATTTGTTGGACCACAGGAAGACTTGTTGATACATGTTTGAATTAATAATATTATAGCTTTAAGTTCCATGCTTGGCAGCGAGTGCTAAAAGCTGTCTAGTCGTTTGGATGGTATGAATGACCAAGCGTCTGTGTACACATTGGTGTGCATGTAAAAGATCACAAGGCAGTTCGAATGCGATATAGGAGTAGGCCTTAGCCACTGCCTGGACAAAATTCCCTGATGGCACACTGTATAGAGTATGTCGATTTTCATTAGCCACGTTAAACCCCATTTCATTTCATTCCATCAGTGCCTTGAGCAAACAAGATAGGCTACACATAAAGGTTTTGGCCAAATTTGGTCAATATCCCAGTTTTCCTTTCTGATATGCATATCAACACTTCCACAAGACTAATGTAGACCTTTTTCTTGGACATTTTCAAATATCAGTGATGCAGGAAAGAGGACCTGACATGGATAGGTGACTAGTCATACGAATGGGACAAAAACCAAAGTACTATGTACACTTTGATGTATGTGTGAAACATTTCTTGGCAGTTTGATGGAATTTTATAAAAGATATAAGAGTATGCCGTAGCCCTGCTGCCGAGACAAATGTTTATAGTTATGGTTTGTGTATGGTCACCCTGTTTGTATTCTTGTCAATTATCACTATTTCACGAGGATGATTACTGTTAACAATTGTATTTTTTAAATTTTTTTTAAAATAAAATTTAGATATTATGTTGACTTTTTGTTGTAATTATATGAATTTGCGATTTCAAAAGGTTATTGGTTGACTGTTAACATTTCAAGGGTTATATTTCTACAAACTCATTAAAGATTCACAAAAGAAAGTGATGTAAATTTTGAAATTTAATGTCAGATAGAGAGAGAGAGAGAGAAAAATGGGGTTTAATGTCCACTCAACACAAACTAGGTCATTTGGGGACTAACATATGGTTTTCATTTTATTTCAATAATTTGCTTGCGCGTAGGGGTCTTTAGCAATGGGAGGAAACCGGAGTGCCACATACGTTCACACCAGGGCTCGAAACCGCAGCCGCAAGCCAGAGGTTACCGGCCAGCTAGAGGTCGAAGCGCTGCACTCTAGTCCACTAGGCCATCCCAACCCCCCAATGTTAGATATATAATGAAATGAAATGGGGTTTAAAGTCCTACTGCTCTGAAATCCTGATTCTCAGTCAATGCATGTACCAATCCCGGGTCTGCAGGTTAGTTGAGCCAACATTTTACTTTGAGGATCATGACCCTGATTTCCATAAAATGGTCGGTTAGTTTAAATCATGTTAGATTAACGTCAAAAATTTAAGTTATATTTACGTCAGATTTACGTCAAAACGGTTGGTCAGGCTACAATCATTTTGCTCATCTTCTTAACGATAATGTAATGTCATGAAATGACGTTAATCTAACGTAAATTTTACGTCATTTTTACCTTATTTTTACATCATTTTCTGACGCAAATCTAACGTAAAGTTTTTGTCATTTTTTGACGTAGATCTAACGTAAACTTTACGTAAACGTTACGTTAGATTTATGTCAAAATATGACGTAAACTTGACGTTAGATTTGCGTCAGGAAATGTCGTAAATATAACGTAAAAATGACGTAAATTTTACGTTAAATTAACATCATTTCCTGACGTTACATTTTCGTTAAGAAGATGAGCAAACTGATGGTAAACTGACTGACCATTTTTACGTAAATTTTACGTAAAAGTAACGTCATGTTGTTATGTGGGTAGGGCCTACTAGGCCTAGTGTAGTAGTAGTCTAGAGTTAATTAGCTTTATCATGATATAGGCATATCCTAGGCCTATTGTTAAAGTTTAAGTAAAATTTCTCTTTTTTTAATTTTTATAACACAAGAAGTAGCCTACTGGTGGCGTAATATTTAACTAGTAATGTAGGCCTACTACTACTATAACTTCTATTTTTATTTAATAAAGGTTTCCTTCAAAGGATGTAGATAGATCCAATTACAATTTGTGGGTCTATAACTGTCGCCGACAGGAGTTACCATCAAAGTGGTCAGTACTATGTTCCAAGCATTTTGAAGAAAAATGGCTAGATAGAACCGGACAAACTGTTAGGTTAAAAGATGGTGCCGTACCAACCATCTTTTTATTACCTGCTCATTTACAGGTAGGACCTAAGAAATGCCAACGGCGCACTGATAGTGATACAAACAGTACTGAATATGGGGGGTACCGTTGGGGAGTACCACTGTAGGGCACATGGCATCCACCTTTAAATAAATGTCAACAAAATACTGACGGTAAAACTGAGTGCCCATGCATAGTTATTCGTTTAAAATTATATTGCTGGGATTAAAATCACGTAACGTTCCTGTCATTTCGATTTTTGGTTTCATAACTTGGTTGGTTTCTTTGAAGGAGGGGGGCTTAAATTCACACCTGTATTTATTATGTATACATTTAAACATACATGATAAGTTAAATCTGCCTATTGCAGGTCTTTCTTTAGGGCTGTAATGTTTTATGAATTATGAATTAGACATTAATTAACTGATCCGGGCTGTAATCATCTCTACTACATTATATTAAATAAATTAGAATGGTTCAGCCATATTTTGATTTAATTTAAAAATGGAGCAGTGAGACTTAGATTCGAACAACCAGTACTGTATTACACACGTCTTGTCATACCTTGAAAGGTTAATATCTGTGCTTGCAATAGAATAATTTGAATGAAATTTTCAAGTTATTTGTTGAACATAATCCAGTTTCGAACTGTTGAACTGTTATAGCTAGAATGGCTAGCTCTTTATATAAAATAAATCTTACATAATGTATCTTTAAGGAATATTTTTAATTTCAGCCGAAACAGGTTTTGTTTAGATCTTCAAAAACATCTAATCAGTCCTTAGAATTAGAATTAGAAAATAATTCAGCAGAAAACATATTTCCACAAAATGCAGTCACAATTTTACAGGTTTGTAAATACCTTTCTTCAAACCATTGCTGATTTATCATTTACCATAAATCAGTTCAGTGAATAAGACATTGACTCCCCTGTTCAATTTTCTGATGTGGCTCCCCTTTGTCGTGTCTTAACAAGAGGCAACAGAATCGTTCAAATTAGACAAAGAACCAAGGTCCTGTGTACGCATTTATATGCACTAAAAATTTTGACGCAAGTGCAGGCTGTTGTGCTGCTGTCTTGAAAAAATGTTCCTCATAACAATAACATTCTGTATGGCATATGTCTGCTTTCTAGTCAAGTCAAAGCAGAATAGTAGGTCGTTAAACTCTATTTCATTTCATTTGTGATCAATGTTTACCAATTTGAAAATATTTTTTGCTTACTTCTTAATCTATAGTATCAAAAGCTACTAGTCTAGTACAGTAGTTTGTAGGATTGGATGTAATGTTTTCCTTTTCTGTTTTCATAATCTTCATATTAAAATTTCCTTTACCATTTAATTACTGTAATATAATTTTTCATAGGATCATAACTATAATTGTGACAGTCCGTCGGTGTATAAAAAAAGAAGCTTAGATATGCAGGATAGAATTGACTCACTGCAGAAACGTCTGAAGAATACCCAAGCTCGCGAAAGAAGAGCAAGGCAGACTTGTCAAACCTTGATAGACTCTTTGAAAGAAAAGAATTATTTAAATACTGAACTGGAAGAGAAGCTACGAGTTTACAAAGGTACCCATACTTTAATTGTTCTTCATATTTTCTAGCATAAAAACTAATGTTGAATGATTGATAATTTCAATTTCATCTGGCATAAAAAAAAAAAATCAATGTCTGTAATGTGGTAGAAGGTATAGACTTTTAACATAATTTTCAAAAATGTATAAAATAAGAAATTTAATAAGAATTGTTCTTGTCTACATGTAAATGTATTGATATTTTTTTAAAGATATTCCATGTGAGCTGTTCGAGAAACCCCATGGTCAATACACCGAAGAACAACGCCATTTTGCATTAACATTGCATATGTATTCGCCAAAGGCATATGAATATTTAAGGAAAAATGTCCAGCTACCAGCACCACGTACACTTACTAAGTATGATCATTAATGTAATAAGTAATGAAATAGTAATACAAATTATGATCATAAAATTGTGTTTCATAATTCAATATAGCACATTTTTTGTTTGTTCATGTGTGCTCATTAATTATCTTATTTTCATGTTCAACAAATGGTATAATCAGCATATTACGTATCTAATCATACACTATTGACTAAGCTTAATTTTGATATTTTTATCTGTCAGGTGGTTAGAAAAGATCAAAGCTGAACCAGGTATTTCGCTATGCATGTTACAATCATTAAAGGAGAAAGTAGAAAAATTCCCAGAGCAATACACTCAGTAAGTATTGTACACAATGATCATACAAGAATATTCTATGTATCAAGTATTTTGAATTTAGTTCTTATATGTCCAATTTCTTGTGAACTTTCTACAGACCACATTTATCATCTGATTGTTTTGAAATAGATATATTTATGTTGTTTATGTTCAGTGAGATGAAGAATCCTACTTATATGGAAATACAATAGATTAAATTATTCTTAGAGTACAATGAAACAGAGATAGAGAAATGGTCTTTAACTTCCGCTTGACACAAATATTTTCAATTTTATTTCAATAATACGTTTGCGTGTAGGGGTCTTTAGCAGTGGGAGGAAACTGGAGGACCTGGTGAAAACCCATGAGGTCTGACAGGCAACCCTACTCCTTGTCATAGAGTACAATGAAAGAAAATTATATGTAAATATAACAATTAATACTCGATTACATAAACAGATGATTATATGGTTATAAAATAAATGAAAAGTCTTCTTATAATATGGCAGAAAATAGATTTTCTATATATTAAAAAGTTATGTCATTTATATTCCCTGATATAAAACTATTCCTTATATTAAACTATAACACATACTTATGGAAGATCAATTACTGATTTATTTAGGCGACGTTTCGAAGAGTATTCTCTCAACGTTTTCAAGCTTGAAAGTATGTGTTATAAATAGTTTAATGCTCTTTCCAGTTACTAAATGCCTCTAAAAGATTACTATTCCTTATATTTACAGTTGCTGTGTAATGCTTGATGCCATGGCTATAAGAAAACAGATAATTTATGAAAAAAACAGTCAAAAGTTGGTTGGGTATGTAGATCTGGGTACAGGAAAAGATGAAGATGAAGAAGTTGGAAAGGAAGTTCTTGTTGTTATGGCCGTTGGTTTTAAACAAAAGTGGAAAGCCCCTATTGCTTTCTATGTCACAAAAGGCTTGTCAGCTGAAACTCAAACTTGCCTTTTGAAAATGTGCATCCAAAAATTGAACGAATGTGGTCTGATTGTGCATGCTCTCACTATGGATGGTCATGCTACTAACATGGGAATGTGTAGAATACTGGGGTGCAACTTTCAACCAGAAAATATCTTATCCTTTTTTGAAACACCAGACCAGACAGATAAAATATGGGTTATACTCGATGCCTGTCATATGGTCAAATTAGTAAGAAATTCACTTGAGGCAATGAAATCCATTACAACACCAACAGGAGTTGTTAAATGGAACGATATTTTGACGCTTAATGATGTACAAAATACTATTGGTTTAACAGCTGGAAATAAATTATCAAATAAACACGTCAATTTTCAGCAGCAGAAAATGAAGGCAAGAAATAAGTCTTATCTATGCTAATATTTTCACTTTTTAATTGAGTAATTAGCCCCGGTATCTATCTTTGAACTATGGCAGCAGGAATGACTAGCTCTTAAACATCTTTAATTTAACAGCATAGCTCACAGATGTGTAATACTGTATTTTTTGCAATCATTGTAGACTTATATCATCTTGCATATTTTATATTTGTATAATAACCATTATAAAATTGAAAAATGAATGTATTGTAATTCAAGACTTCACTTTTCTCCAAAAAAGCCCCAACTTACCTCAGAATGAATTAATTTAACTGATTTGCAACATATACTCTTTTCATTATATATTTTTTAACTATTATAGCAAAAACTGTCAGCTCTATAACTAAATCTTTAAACACAATTATTTATTTATTTATTTTGATCAGGTTAGTCTAGCTGTACAAACCCTGTCAAATTCAGTAGCTGTAGGACTACAGACTGCATTTGAGTTAGGTGTGGATGGATTGGATGCTTGTTCTTCTACAGTACAATTTATTCAGGTAACATTAAATTTATATTATTATACCAACAGAAACATTGTGACCATACAACTGTAGCATATGCAGTGAAATGAAATGGCGTTATTCCATACAATGCCCTACTCTTATATCAAAGGGATTATTCCAAGGAATTATTTATATATACATGTACATGTCAATGTATACACAGGACCTTGGCTCTCTGTTTCATCCAAATGACGATACTTTTTCACTAGCCAGGCCCTCAGTTCTGCAAGACTGACAAGAGGGAACCACATCAGATAATCCTTATTAACGTTCTTGGCTGAACCATCAAAATCGGATAAAAATTGTTACCTGTAGAGTGTTCACAAACGAATTGTGGACGTCCGGACGGAGTGAAAGTTACTGTATTGTCCTGTAACCTGAAATGAGCATACAATCAATAATTACTTTTGCATGGTTTACAGTACTTTGATAAGTTATTTGATGTAATGAATAGTCGGAGTAAATTTGTGCCAGGAATGAAGCAAGCTATTAGCAGTAACAATATCGGATATCTTACTCACTTTTTCCAAGAAGTCAAGCAATACTTGCTTTCATTAAGAACTTTGGATGGACAGTCTCTACTTGAATGTAGAAGGTGATAAGTGTTGAAATGTTCTGCATGATGTTAATGAATGCTTTTTATTTGCCCACAAGGAAATATGTGGTTGGATATATATTGTCATTGCCCCTGTCCGTAGGTCATACACAATTTCTAATGAAATCACCTCCTATTTAAGCCTTGTTTCACTTTGTAGAATCTTTTGAACTCCCAGATGACCAAAATAATGATCTGAGATTAGGAAATTGTTATTAGTTTCTTTCTCCTGGACTGCATGAACAAATTGGTTGCTGTGGGCAGGGCATATTGGAAAACTATGTTTTTTATTTTAATGTTTATTTAATGTTTTGTATTGCAAGTGATATTTACACAAAAATAAATTTCTTTGTTCAAATGGTGTTCCATAACATTGAATAATTTGAGATTAATCCCCTTGCTGGGACTCATATATTAAATGAAACATTACAAATACGAAACAACATTTATGAGACCTTTAAAACATCAATTGAGCTTAAATAAAACTAATTTAAAATTGATAATGATGTATTAGTGTTAATTGTTTATCATTATGCCCAGTTAAAAGTTAAACCTAATAAATTGTTATATTTTTATCTTAGACGAACAGGATTCCTGGGTATGATCATTAATATGAAGAGCATTATTGGTGTTGCCGAAGATCTGTTAAATACGAATATTCACCCACTAGAATATGTATGTACCTACAAGATGAGCCAGGATCACCTAGAGCTATTTTTTAATGCTGTTAGGAGAATGGGTATGTTTTTGTATTCTCTTTTTGTTGAGATAAGATTATGGTAATTCATATTATGTCATTCATATTCTCAAACCTTGTTGGTAGAGCAAGTAAGGCAAGTAATGAATCTTGTCATTTGGATAGTACGAATAACATATTTTGCTGCACTTAAAAGAACCCTTGACTGTGGAGAATTCTAAATAAAAGTAAACCGTAGTGGCACTATCTGGTAAAACTTTACACCATAGGACACTGTATGTCTTCATTAGCTCAGTAGGTTCAGAAAAGTAGGAAATTAACCTAATTTAATTTCATATTCTTTTTTGGTTTACAGGTGGATGGAATAATAACCCAAATGTTGTGCAATTCAAGGCTGCTTTCAGAAGGTTAATTTCTCATGTAGGAGCCAGTGCATGTGGTGAAACTGGCAACGTTGTTGCCAGAGATGAGACTGAATTCATCCATGCAGCCACAACCTGGTATGTTCCACCAACAACAGTCACTGAAGAAGTTGAAGAAGTTAACCCTGATATCAGTTTTTATTTTAGGAGATCTTTAGATTCTCTTGTTGATAACATTCTTGTTTACATAAGTGGATATATTGTAAGAAAAATTTCACCTAAAATAACATGTAATATTTGTAAACTTTCTCTTGTATCTGATAATCCTGAAAGTCATAATTCTTATATTCTTCTGAGTTTAAGAAACAAAGGGGGCCTTTATATTCCCTCAAATGGATTATTGTGTGTTATGAAATCTTCTGAAAAGCACATCAGAAGTTTAACTAGTCTTAAAAAGTCTTCCAGGAAGCTTTCTTCATTGGAATTACAGACCAGGCTTTTGGCAGAGATTGGACATCTTGATGTCTTTAATTTTGATAACCACATTTTAGAAACGTCCTGTGGAATTCAAACCATTACATCGATTTGATTAGATTAATAGTTGATAATTTCTATCTTGTACGCCAGTTCCATATCGTTAAATTACAAAACTTGTCAGAGAAAGGGGATAGTATTAGGCATAAACTAAACAAAACTGTCTTATTTATGGGACATTAACAGAATGGAAATGAGGTTGATCATCGTACATTTGAACAATGCATTTTTATACACCCACATTTTCATGTGGGTGTATAATGCTGTCACCTGAGTCCGTCCGGACGTCCACAATTCGTTTGTGAACACTCTACAGGTAACAATTTTTATCCGATTTTGATGAAATTCGAAATACAGGTCTATCTCTCAAACATCTCAGTTCCTTTCGATATTTGCATGTATCGGACCATGACTTAAAGAATTATGGCCCCTGGCTGTATAAAAAATTACGTTTTTATACGCCCACAATTATTATCCGATTTAAAAGCCGTTTGATTATATCTCTCAAAAATGTGGGCGTATCCTGCCTGGCAGTGCCAGCCTATCTTTTAGCTTGTGATCCCTCTAGAGGGATTTATGAAATGTTTAGATTATATTATTAATGGATATGTTTCATCTATTTATTTTTGGATTTCATCAGGGGGACATAAGCCTTGCTGTTGGCTAGTTTCATTTGAGAAAGTTCTACACAGAGTTGTCTGTGTTTTTATTTTTTTATTTTCATATTATTATGTCAGTGACAATGTTTTATGGGGAATTCAGGATTTTAAGTCCCTGGCGTGGATGGAATAAGCTCGTAAACTTAAAAAAGTCACTGGCGTGGATGGAATAAGCCCGTAAACTTTTTCCTGTTGCCATCAGACATTGCCACTTAAAAGATATGAAAAGAAATTGTGTAAAACTTTCTTAAAAATGAAAAAAGTCAACAGTACAGTTTATGTTACCCGTTGATATCTAAAAAAATAGATGAAACATATCAATTAAGTTTCGTCTTTTTATCAAACTGCTGTGCTATAGTGAGTCCAACTTTCCAAGCGGAAAATACATCACCATTCCACCTTAATGGCATTGGTGTGCACGAAAAGTGGAATTCGATATAAGAGTAGGCAGCACACTGTATGGCGTATGCCCGTCATCATTAGCCTAGTTTAGGAGCAGAAGAGTGGGCCGTTAAACCCTATTTCATTTCCAACATAATGAAGGTTGAATTCAAATTTCAGGAAAATCGATACTTAACTTCCCAACAAAATGACAGCTCTTTGTACGCAAATTGTGTAAATAGCCAGATATTCCTTGATCAGTGCCACAACTGAATACATATACCTTAAATCGAAACACTGACAGATTTGATTAAATTATCATTTGTAAATAAAATGAAGGAAACTTGGTTTCATTTCATTCAATGTCCAAAGATATATTGGTCTCCAAACTTGAGCAATGCACCTTTTACAGAGAAATTGGAATTTTCATGAAATGAAGAATCCTATTGACTTTCAACAATTTACGATAAATACTGATAAAGTTAAGACCCTTGGAAAAATTTGACACATCTTTTGGACACTTTAGAGACAAGAACTATCATCCAATTGACTTGAAATTTATACAGTGTTTAAGATCATTAGATAACAAACCCTATTGATTTTAACGATTTCTTAAACTACTCGATTCAGTGACTATGCTGCTGTGGGCATATGTTATATTACCTGGCAACCTTTATTTTTCTGAAGAAATTGAAGACAGATCTCCAATTCTAATGTCCCTTTAAATTAAGATAAAATTTTGTCCGAATATGTAAATTATTTACTGCAGTGTGTTAATTGTTTGTTAAACCCCATGTCATTTCATGTTAATTATTATGTATTTGTAAATTAATAATTGTTGCAGAATAGTTGTAGCTAAAATAGTGGTAGTCATTTATCCAAATGTTTGTCAGTTTCATTAGTAGGCCTATTATCAATCAGTCGAGAATTGCAAATATGACTGAAAATATAAGTAGATAATGAAGTTGTAACATTTCACTGACAGTACCCGGAACATTTTTATGTCAATGAATATATATATCGAATAAATTCGTAAATTTTTTGTTATCTTTAAATTTAAAAGCAAAAATTTGTGGAATGTTGGCCTGCTTTTTCACGGGCAGCCAGGTAGGCAATATTGGACAAAATTGAAGTTGCTGTATTCACATGCTGGAATAGCAGGAAAACGCGTTTGTGGCAGTTAAATTTTCTCCCACTGGTCCCGTCTTAAACGTTTGATTTGAATTCGAGTCAGTCATCTTAATTAGGCTATATTAGACCACTTTGAAGTTGTTGTGTTTACGGGCTGAAATAGCAGGACAAAGTGTTTGCACTGTCAAATATTGCAAAATTTTCTTAGGCGGGGGTGGGGATGGGGGTCCATACTTTCAAGGAAAGCCACACTTCTACGCCTCTCGGGGAAGACCAGCGTCACTGTCTGTGTGATAAACATTGCATTGGTGTGATGTTAGTTTAACCCCGTAAAATATGCCAAAACAGCGTTTAAAGAAGACTGAAACTTTAAAAAAATTTTTTTGCCCCCCCCCCTCCCCCAAATGGGAGGGTGACCCACCCACACTCCCCTCTTGTGCTACATCGGCCGCTGCGCGGCCTTGTGCCTCCGGCCACTCAGATTGTCAACATTTATATAATTTCATTCACTGCTACTTCTCTAAATTCCCGCAATCAAAGTGGACTTAATGAATACCGTATATAATAATATATGAATGTCATGAGTTCAAAGAATTTAGACTTAATCTGATACAAGTGTTGAATTGTAAGTATTTAACTGAATGAAATTAACTGAATATTTTCCAACCGAATAACTCTTTCGCAACAAATGTGAAATTAATTCTTCGGTAAATCGCACAAATTCTGTGCCAAATTATAAAATGACCGTACGTGCAAAATAATAAAAATGGACATTATTTTAAAAATTACACTCATTAGAAATTATAGCATAAATGTGAAAACAAAATTGTCGCACGATCATAGTTCAATATAATAGGCTGCACTTTCATAAAGACGCAAAGAATATAATGCGCCTCGCACTATATAGTGCGACTTACAGTGTTTACTTTTCACGTCATACAACTTCCAATATGGCCGACCTATGACGTCGTTGTAAAACGCGTCATTGCTATTCTAGTCTATATTTCTATGATGTCAACCATTGGCTTGATAGCTCCAATCCGTTTCACAGAGGATTACTAAAGTGCGTAAATATCTCTGTAAAAGATGGCTGCCTTCAACACTTGACGTCACATCACGCAACGTCAATCATTGGCGCAATGCATAGAGGTGTATATAGACCTCCATGGCTAAATAAGAAATAATTTCTACCTACAAATACTTCAAACGTCTTTATTTATTTTTCTAATACATAAAAATGATGTATTAGGATTTAGTTTGTGAGTGGAAAAAAGTTAATATGTCATCCGTATCAATGATTGTAGCCCCCCCCCACCCTTGTGAAAGATTGTCGATCGTTAAAATAGTAGATGTACATTGTGCCCAACAATTTTACAGCACCCCTGAGAACACTTCCCGCCCCACCCTTGCTCTGAGCTAGTTAACGGCCCTGGTGTGTGGAACGTACAATCGTACATTAGTGATATATATATATGTATACATGTATATAGGCCTACTTTTCCAAATATTTTTTTTTATATTTTAGTAAAATTTATTAGAGAAAGACTGTACATGAAATTGACAAACCGTAAGGATCTTCCGAAATAATAACTGCACACAAAAAAATGCAATACAGATATTCATATATATTTCAATGACACAAAAATATTTAATAATGCTAACAAAATTATTATTTATTAAAAGCTTGCCAATTCCTTTAACAATTAAATGTTATTATGAGGCTATAACAATGCTAGTTAAACCATTTATTAGTATGTCCATTTATTTCATCCGAATATTTCGAATTATCGGGTTGAAGTACAATAAAGTAATTATTGTTTTCATGCATTTGTACTCGTGTTGAAGCACACTAAAATTATAATTATTATTAAAGCGGCTACAATATAGACATAGATAATATATAGATATACATAAATATATGTTATGTTTTATCTGTATTTATCAGTTTTTAATGTTAATATGGAATAAATTTTAAAGCCCAAATGGCACCCGGTATTTACTATCTATGGTATATAGGCCAATAATTGTTAAATGAAATAAATTGAAATGGGTTTTAACATCCAACTGTTCTGCTCCGACTAAACTGTGGAGGAAACTTTTTCCGGCAGCGGCACTATGGCCAGGTGGTCTTTTACGTGCACGCCAATATAATCACGGGACACCAATTTTTCGTACAACCCGAACGACTAGACAGCAGCTGTCCTTGTCAGGCCCTCCTCCCTGCGCCACTGACAAGGAGAAACCACGTCGGAAAATAGCGGGGAACAGTCAATTTCTTAGCCAATGCAGGGATCGAGCCAGCGTCTTACCCACCGAACCACCGTGGGGCCCGAAAGTGAAAGATGGAATAATTATTGTGTGTAAACAACATATTATGCAGCTAATCCAAGAATACACAGTTCAAGAATATAGAAAGCATAGTACCCCAGAATTACAATTCTTAAAGGGACAATCCCGATAAGAAAAGAGTCTCAAAAATTGAAGTCCGAGCATTTATGAAATTTATGGACCAAAACATAGAGGCATGGTGTATTTACCTTGTCTCAAAATTTCAGCTCAAAATATTGAGTCGTTTTGACGTTAACGTCAACACTGCTTATCCGGACACGTAACCCTTTTTAAGATTTCGGGTCAATTTTTTCATTGGGTGACCTGCTAATCGATTCTCGTTTCTTGAGAGGTCTATACAGTGAATGACCCATGTACTGTACTTGATAACAAAAGGTAAATTTCACCTACATATTATTTTTTATAGAAAAAAGTCTGTCTGGATTTATCCCTATAGGCCTACTGTATAATACAACGGTCTCCATTTCCAGATGAAGACTGTCAGGTTTAAGTTATTTACAAGCATATCACAAATATCGGGTTAGTTGGTCGGCCTTAGGTAATGGGTTTTAAGGGATTTTAACACAAAATTAAGCAGTTTTATTCCCCAAAAAGTTATCGGGATTGGGCCTTTAAAGACAGTATAAGGAAATGAAGCAAAGGGTTAAACCTATTATCGGCTATAAAATAGGTACCATAACAAGATACACAGCCCACGCAGTCTTACAAGATCCCTTCTTCATTAACCCAGTCGGTGCCGAAAGGTTGGACGTTAAATCCTATTTCATTTCATTTAAAAGAACCCAATGCGCAAAGGATTGTGCCCAACACGGTTCATTGGGTCAAATCACGACACCGAAATACGGTACAAATATACGAAACCCGGCTCCAGCACATTATCTCTTTAATACAAATTATCAGCTGTGCGAAGAGTTTGATTTATAATTCAATAAATTTCCTCTTATCAATGAGTAATATACTATTATAACCCCGAATAAGTAACAGGTCTACATATGTTGATTTCTCACAACAACCTTTACCGAAAAGAATGAATTTTATAACATTGTTTATAATTCAGGTGGTTTGGTTTACACCAGGTAAGATTCTCATTCTCGATTGTCTGTCAATCTCAGTAAAGTAGGATGGTTAAACTCTGTTTCATTTTACTTCACTTTCTATAGTTTAAGCCTAGTTCGAGGGCGTTTCCTTAGAAACTTACAGTAAATCAAAAAACGAGATGTTATCAGTCTGGGGCCTGTTTCACGAAATTTTAACTAAGATACAATCCAAATTTTAGTAATTTGATTGGATAATATTTGATTGATTTTAGTGCTTATCCAATCAAAATTGAAGAATCTACTAAAATTTGGATTTTATCTTTAGTTAAAATTTCGTAAAATAGGCCCCTGGACATTATTTGACAGCTAGATTGCTTGAGAATATCGCAATAGAAAGATTATTGTTTTCACCTTGAAAGATTCGTAAATCTTACTGTAAAATAAAATACAGATCTAAATATTAATGTTGTTAGATTCGTAACCCTATTAAAGCACAAGCCAGTCTCCATGAATGCCATAAAAAGAAGCGAATCACGTTTTTTACTTTACGTTTTGTTTGTTTGAAATTGGTTTAAGACATATTTTCACGAATACGCCGATTACTTAGCCCGATTGAAATCCTTCATGTGGATAATCTGACATACAATCGTTATCTGTTTAATTTGTAGTTGATGGAGGGACAGTTAAATGCGGTTCGCCCGTAGTACAAACACCGACTACTTCCAGAATTATTGGTGGATCTGCCGCGAAACTGGGTGCTTGGCCCTGGCAAGTAAGTAGTCTGTTATAAATCCAAGATTTTAAATGGGTAATACAAAGGAAATAAAATTAGCGTTGAACGCCCCACTTTTCTGTACCAACCGGGACTGTATTTTTGGCAAGGATAAATGGATATTTCCTCAAGGTCAAGAGATGTAAACATGGTTAGGACACGTAATGGTTGCAGAGGATTCGGGATTAGGGTAAAGCGTGGGGTAGGGCTTGGTCTTGGGTTAGGGTTAGCTCAGTTAACATCACATAATTGGTCTTGTCAAATTGATCTAACCATATTCCCGAAAAGTTAAAAAAAAACACTAACAGAAAAACCCGATAAGTTTTTATCGACATTTTTCCAAAATAACTGGATTAGTATGTCGCTTTATCATGCACTTTACATTCTATCGTTTGATTTGCATATTTAAAGTTACTTGTGAAATCCAGGACTGCCTAGAGTCTGTGACCGATTAAAGGATGACTTTTCATGAAAAATACGGCACGGGCCCAGATCCAGGAATTTGCCGAGGGGATGGGGTGGAGGATACATACCGACCCTAAACAGAAACTAAAATCTGGGAATCCCATTGCCGACTGCAGGTGCTGGTCTGAACATTGATGACCAGTCTCACTGGGGCTGGGGGGGGGGGGGGTTAGTGCACGGCCCATGCCCCCCCCCCCCCCCGGATCCGCGCCCGTGGTATCTGTATAGAACCCGAACTATTTCTCTTGTATGTGGTTATCAATATGGTTGGCGGCTGCTCATTTAATCAGTGAAAATACGTGTTGTTTTTGTTGACCCATGCGGTCATGTTTTTAAGGTATTATTAACAGAGATCAACTTACCAATATGTGGTGGAGCTGTTATATCAGAAAATGTCATACTTACAACCGCCCATTGTTTTGAAGAGTAAGTGCTTTGTTTCTATGCTTTACATCAACTGATATGATTTATCTTAAAGGCACAGAACGCATAGTATTTCTTGCCCCCAGGTCCATTAACTTGACATGTAAGGTTTGTGGGGGTGGAATGCGGTGGATGGCCGAATGTATCATAAAGAGGCTGTCATTGAGTCAACTGGTGTGGTTTCGAGTCCCCGGTTATACGTGATAAGGAGTGGGATCGCCTGTCCAACCTCATTGGTTTTCTCCGGGTCCTCCGGTTTCCTCCCACTGCGAATAAGTGAAATAAAATTGAACTTTATGTTAGTCCCGAAATGACTTAGTTTGTGTCGAGTAGACGTTAAACCTCATCTCTCTCTCTCTCTCTCTCTCTCTCTCTCTCTCTCCCTCCCATCTCTCTCTCCGTAGGTTTATCTTGTGTAATTGTTTGTGGGTGGTGCAGCCCCCTGCACTTAATATTAACATGTTACAATAATGAAACATTTTATTAGTCAGTTGAGTCAAGATCCCAAAAGATGGATGGCAACTGTTGGAGGAATCCATACGGACGCTTACGAGTACACACAGCGTACATACCACGTACAGAAGATCATTGTGCACGAAGCTTATAATATAACCACGGTGGAAAATGACGTGGCTCTTCTTATCCTCTCTAGTAACATGGTGTATTCTAACTATATTCGACCTGTCTGTTTACCCGACGATAACGAATCTGTACCCGTAGGAACTATTTGTTACGTGGCAGGATGGGGAGCTACAAGAGGTAAACTGTTTACTGTATTCCGCACCTATATTTGCGTTGTTTCCCTATGCTACCTGTAGGAACACAAACACGTGTCCTATTTCATTTCGTTCTTTATAGTTTAAAAATTTGTTTTACTTGTCATTACTACACTAGGAGCTGGAAGAGTTGTTATATAACCCGCGTTCTGGATGATGTCAGGCATTATCCTATGAAACAGTATGTTACGGTGAGGTTTTGGCTTGAGGTGCACGGATCTGTGTTTAATGCACTAGAAACATCAACGCCTATTGGTTAATCACATGTCTGACGCCATACGGTCAAAAACCGCTTGTGTGACAACTGACGCGACGCGACCTTCCACTACAACCAATCAGGTCTTCGTGTAATGTAGGTCGTCGGAAGTAGATATTATCTTGACCTCTATTAAATAAAGAGATCTTTAAACGTGCACTCAACACAAATTTTATTTCAATAAATTGCTTACACGTAGGGGGTCTTTAGCAGTTAGGGGAAACCGGAGGAAAATCCTTCACCGGTTAGTTAGACAGACTGCGAAGCCAAAGCATAACTGGTGTCTATGATGTGACACCACTTGTTGTGGAGATTTCGCTGATTTTTTATATGTTGGCGGTGACGTGATATCAAAGTGTAATTTCCACCTCCTAAGTAAGAAGACGGTCCAAAATAATTGACGCATTGACCTTACTTCAATTTGAGGCAATGTTTTTTTTAGTTGTGTTTTTTCGACAACTGTTTAACGTAATGAAAAGGGTTTAACGTCTTACTTAGCACATTGTATCGCGCAAACCCATACCCATATGGCCCTTATAGCACACTGTATAGGGCGTAAACCCGTATTCATTAGCCCTATCGGTGCAAAACAGTAGGACATTAAATCCCATTGCAATTTATCTCAATTTGAAGGATCTTTTCGTTTGCATAGCTGATGACGTTATAAACAATGTCATATTGTTTCAGAAACTGGCAATCACAAGACACTGAATCAAGTTGCGCTGCCAATTATTGGAGATGAGACTTGTTCTAGACCAGATTGGTATGGTAAAGATTTTTCTCCAGAAACATCTTTCTGTGCTGGAAGAGAAGCTGGTGGTGTAGATGCCTGCACAGTATGTATATAAAACTTTTTATGTATTATTAATTGTATTAGTAAATGATACAAAACTGCTATTTGTCAAATATGAAGCAACATGCTGGAGCGCTGTTATTTTACAATTATATTTCTATGGTATATGGTCTGATTCTCTGACGACTGTGCCCGAAAAACGGAAATACATTGCCTGAAAACAAAAACGGAAATACATTGCACGAAAATTTGACGGTTGACCAAGGGGTTCGCTCCTGTAATTTTCTGGAGCAGATTTTGTTCCTGGAGATATTGTTTTGTTGTTTTTTTTGTTCTGTAACTTAAAGAGCACATAAAATGAGGAAACTAAATTCATTGAGCTTATAAACATTGGTTACTATATGCATTTTATGGCAGTTTAACGTCGATCTGATGAAAATTAATTCAGATATCGTCACTCAAAGTCGCAAATATAGACCTCCCGTAAAAACGACTTGGCCAATTATTGAAAACACTCTTAATCCCCTCAGACGCCAGTGACGTCACAGTGACCGAATGCATATTCGGGATGTTTATTCCTTAATTACCTATATACACCCGGCGTGTGTATTCGTTAACGCCTGACTGATTCCTTAATCCCCCTTATTAAATAACAATTGACTACGGAAGAATTTGTTTTATAAAGACAGTTGTTGTAGCCATATTCCCCATGTGTTTTTTTTTTATCAGAATAAGCCGACCGTAATCTAACAATAATTGGCTTCTGATTGAAACAAGATTGGTGTGAAATTGTTATAGCCGGCGCTACGGACATCTTTTAAGCCGATAGAAATAATCAATTGTCGGCTTTGAAGAAACGAAATGGTTTCAAATAATAATCATTAGGGGTGTAACGATACATCGAACAATCGATGCATCGCGATAGTTTGACTGTCGATAGTGTATATCGATAGTAAAAAGAAACTATCGATAAAAATTGCGATAGTCAAGCAAACTATCGATAGCTTCGATAGTTTGTAATAGCGAAAGTAACATGGCTCAAATTCACTTGTATTTGTCGAATAATTACTCTGTATTTATAACAAAAAGCTCCGTTATCACTAAAATAGCGTTACACGATCTCAATGTCACATGGAAATCTTCATCTACCATATAAGGCATGGCTTACTAAGAAATGTGTAAAATGGTTGATTTTGGCGCGAAAAAGCTGAAAATTGTCACGTACGCCAATAACAGACATGCTGAAAGCATGTCGCATATGGCAGGAAAGTTGGCTATGCCTTTTTAAACAAATTACTAAACTACTAATGTAATATTAATAATATACAATTTTATATAATATAAAGAAAAAAAAAATTTACTTTATTATTTAATTCACAATCAGAATTGTTTGGTTCATTCTAGATTACAGCAGCTCTTTTGCATCGGCTAGTCTTAATAGATTGCCCTGTGTATCTTTTCAGGGCGACAGTGGATCGCCACTAGTTTGTAAGAATGGTTCTAAGTGGACAGTGCATGGTAGTTATTCTTTCATTTATAGTCTCAAGTTTTAGTGTTCATGGCTAGTTCGTATTAATGCCTTATTCAGATTTTATGATTTATAATTGAGCGATCGCCAAAGGCATCACCTTATAAGGGAACCAAGGGAGATAATCACAGTTTAGCCCGTCACCAAAAGGATGCAGACCACCATTAATTTCAAATTTTAACATGTGGCTGAAAACTTTTACGTCCTTACAGAGCAACCATTGGTCATCTTTTTGCTCCTGGTTTTGTATGAGGCTGACCAATGAGATTTTGAGATACACAAAGTGGAAGTTCATTCTAAAAAAACATATAAATATCCACCATACATATCACCGTAACAATCAGCTTAACTCTGTTATTCTTCCGTCCCTAAATCATGACTATTTGCAAAAATCTGGCAGACAATGTTAATTCAAACCCTCTTCTTCAATTTTAGGCCCCCAAAAAATCAACAAAAGTGGGCATGCAATAGTGGGGAAGAGGCGGGGGGTGCTATCAATAGACGAACTACAATTAAGGGTACCGAGATGGTGAAATTTCATGGTCGTCTGTCTTCAAGGGTCCATTACTTTCCCCAAAGATTTTAATGTTTATTCTGCTACCTTTGCCTGCCCCCATCGGTGGAATGGGAGAGAACAAATATGCCATAGGTTTTTACTTCATAATAATGCCATCTCTGGGTTATGGGTGTCATTGTTTTGGGGGAATGAGGACAAATCGGTGGAATTTGTTGCCCCATGTAGAAGTTTATTTTATACCACTATAGCTGTCCTTGTCAATCACTATGTTTTACAAAATGCATCCAGGTTAATTATTATTGTAGGTTTATCTAGTTGGGGTTATGGTTGTGCTGAACCAAAATGGCCGGGAATATATACAGAAGTCAGTAAATATACCAAGTGGATTAAACAACATCTAAATAAGAGAGCTTCTTTATTTGGTTAATAAATGTCTCCACTTGACTCGTGGTTCATAAATTAAATTTTTGTTTTGTCATTGTTTCAACTACCTAGCGCCACTGATTACGTAGACTGGTAGACGGGAGAACCCAAGTCGATACGTCGCTGAAATAAATCCTTCAAGTTACTTATATTCCATAATTGTGTCGCGTGTTACTTCTTCATTGATTGGAATAGTTTCCATAGACATCGGTGGGTTATTTTAGATTACAGGGGCATGATTAGGAAATTAAACTAATACAAGTCATCATGATTATTGATATAATTCGTTTCTGATTTATGATGTTCCGTCGTTTCTGATTTGTTAATTTAGTTAAAAGAGCTGCAATCTCTTTGATGTAGGTCAAAATAAAGCACTGCGATGGTTTGATCTGATTTGTAATGAGACGAGCTTTGTCATCGATGACAGATTGATATCTCACTAATCTAATCAAAATCCGCGTGTCCGTCTTTTTGGTGAATCAACGCAAGCACGAATAGCTTCCGAAATAATCGTTAACTCGGAAAATGCAATATTTTCATAAAAAAAAAATGTTTACGAATAAAATATTACATGTACTATGACCAGGGTTTGTCATTAAAATTTAAAAAACAGATTAATTAACAGGTAATCTCGGGTTTATTGTTATTTTCACATTTCTTTTTACCCAGTTAATTAACTACTACTTACGGGATTTGTGGGGGTGTTACGAAGAACGACAAGATAGTATCATTCAACCATGGCCGTTGAATGGGCGATGTTTTATTAAATTTATTGGTAAAATAGTATCCACAGACGGGCTTTGAGGAGTGACCGTTGATTAAAAAACAACAGAATTTTTACCAGGGGCGGGGGTGGGGGTGGGGGGTGGTGTCGCTAAAATAAGAATGGCTGCTCATACAGATTCTACTGTAGTTGTATTCACAGCAAAACGTTTCTGTCTGATCTGTGCAAGGACTGCTATATATTTCCTAACTGTAGGATCGTCAATGACATTAACTAAAAAGAAACGTTTCTACATTTTTAAAATTGTTTATTTACACCCACGTTTTTGAATGATATATGAATATTATACTATTTACATACTTTGATCATTATAAGTATCACAATAAAATAAAATAGGGCTAAAAATAAACACCCTTTTATCCCAGCTTGATTAACGTGTGTAAAATAACAGTGATATTACAATATGTCTGAGATATGATGGTTTAAACATGATAAAAACCACGGCCATGTATTGGTTTATTTTTACAAAAAAATATTTACACTTCGATATGCACGCTGTGGTGAATCCCTGGCCTTAAATTCTGTTTTCAATAACATTCAAAGTTGAATTTTTAAAAGCTGTATATGTTTTATAGTGTAGAAATTCCATGATCGGTTTCGGTTAAGTATATTGTACCATAATTTGTCACAAGTTAAGTGCTGCTCCATATATCCACTTCTTTCGATTGTTGGTTATTTCTTTGAATCCCGAATAAAGCAAACCATTGATGAACAGGCAGAAACACATTATAGTTATTATATTACAGTAAGGTATGATTATGTAAGAGTAAAAGGAACAATAATGAAAAAAAATAGCCACACCATTAAATTGCATATTTCGGTTTCATCAATAATATTATTTAGGGGCGGATCCAGAGTCGAATTCAGTTTTTGCGTTAGAGATTCGATCTGTGGTGCGGCGTTAAACATTTCAAGGCGGGAGGGGCGGGGTGGTGGGGTACGTTGTTCCAGGAATGTTTAAAGATTCCTGGATCCGCCCTGTTCTTGGTTAAAAATAATAATCAATGAAGTGGTGAAAGTTTCCCATTATAAACTAATAACATTGATAAGCTATGTACATGCAGGCGACAGAAATGTAGGAACTCTAGTGCACTGATATGAATTGACCGCATTATGACGCGTTTTCGTCTTCCAGAAAACCGCAAGAGTTGTACGCACCGTATCTTTTTAAAACCCCCATGTCTGCAGCATAAAATTTAAATATTCAACATTCCTATTTTGTCGAACTGAGTTTTGTGTAAGAGATATTTGATCTGTGGTGCGGTTACACGTGCTATCGTAGTGATCTGAGAATTGCAAGATTAAAGAGTATCTCTCAAACAAGATTTATAATCACCATTCAACAATCATCTACATGTATTTATAATATAAAAGTGGTGCGTTGTCATTGCCTATATTATATTAAATCAGCGTTTCAAATATCATAGCATTGGCATTACAAACGATTCTATTAAGATAAGCACAGTGATGCATACAATTACATAATTCAAATTGAATATACACATTACATCCATAAATTATCACATCGACCGCATGTTATCAATGATTAAAACACAGATCCTTTTTCGTTTCGTTTGTTACAGTTCAAAATTTCGTTTTACTTGTCTCAATAACACTAGGATCGGGAATTGTTTATTAAATTACCGGCGGTCTGGTTGAAGTGAGTGATTAGCCAATGGAACGGTCTGTTACGGTGAGTTCTTGTCGTGCGATACACGGAACTATGGATAAATCACCAGAAAAGTTTACGCCGATGTATGACGTCATTGGTTGAAAAGCCGCTCGTACGCCCCCCGACACGACCGTCCAATACAACCGGTCAGGTCTTCATGTAGTGTAGGTCATCGAATGTATAAATAAACGAAACGAAATAAAGACCTGTATTTTAAACAGATTGGCATGCTAATACTCTACATATTTATTATATTATTATGTTTGGCGCCTTAATAATAAACGTATACATAATTATAGAACTACTAATGATTAAAGCCTACATATATGTATGTTTACAATTTACAAAAAATATTACAGGTTTATAAAGAGTAAGTTTTAATAATAACCCAAAGTATATCTCTTTGTAAAAGCTCTGAGAAATACAAATTACAAGATGTGCCCTCCATGTCTGAACATTTCCTGTTCTGAATTTATACAATTTTGGCTAAGAGGAAACAAAGTGATTTCATTCATGTAATCCTTAAAGGGACAGCCCCATATTTCACAAAATGCTAATAAGTTAACGTGTTCTAAAGCGAACGTTGCCGGAAACTTTCCATTATAAATATCTGATTTGGAAATGACATCGTCATTCAGAACCGCGGAAGAGGACATCTTGAATTCATTTAATGGATACGACATAGACTAGCCTTTGGTAATGTTTATACTGTTTCATCCATACACATTTACAACAATCACAAATCGAATACACGTAAATCTTAAAGGAATAACGTCATAAATTTGGTAATTTGTGGAATGAATCCCTGTAAAATAGGGTTGGAAAGATGAACATTCGAAAAAAAAAACCCCAAAAATTTTGTGCGCTTTTCAGAACATTATTAAAAAATAAAATTAGATTTTGTTGATGATGGTCTTTTTAAAATTTTGTACCCTGTACCGAATCTTATATAGATACACTATGTTATTAGGATAATATGAAGGCCTATGATACACAGTGTCCAGGTTGAAGTATATATTCGTTATATATGCAGGCCTATGATACACAATGACTAGATTGATATATATCCATTTTCATTTTATATGAAGGCCTATGATACACAATGACTAGATCGAAGTATATTCATTTTCATTTTATATGAAGGCCTATGATACACAATGACTAGATCGAAGTATATTCATTTTCATTTTATATGAAGGCCTATGATACACAATGACTAGATCGAACTGATCGAAGTATATCCATTTTCATTTTATTTGAAGGCCTATGATACACAATGACTAGATTTCAATGGTTTATAAATAATAATAACAATTTGTGACACGTTTATTATTTAACACAGATCTATCACAGAACTAGGGGGTAATTATTTAGCTCGTCGAATTTTGAACACGAATGATCCACTGAGCACAAAATATGCGGCTGTAACTAGAAATAAGATAATATAACCCAGACCAATTTCACAGTTTACTTTCTCAAATATATCCAGAATAACACCACCGATAGGTGTCGCCAATGCTTGTGGTAGAACTAGCGCTAAATGCCAAACGGCAATATCCTTGGCTTTGTCTTTCTCGTCTGGTAAAACGTCCATAACCAAAGCGAAATCTACACTCGTAAATGCACCAAATCCTACCCCTGTACAGAAAAAAGAAATCATGAAATTAATTAATAATGACTGGCATGTAGCGAAACTGGCAAGGAAAATGTGAATGATAAACACACCATTTTGAATGCGAAAGCAAGACCATGTTTTGTTTGGTTAGCGGATCGCCTGTCCAACCTTGTGGGTTTTCTCCGGGTTCTTCGGTTTCATCCCACTGCTTAAGGGTCCTACGCGCAAGCGAATTATTGAAATAAAATTAACCATATTATGTTAGTCCCGAAATGACATAGTTTCTGTCGAGCGGACGTTACACCTCATTTATCTCTCCCTCTTTCTTTGTTTGGTAAGTCCGTGAAATAATCTGCCATATGCACTATCAAGAGTGAAACCCAAGAGAGTAAGTAGGAATTCTATAATGCCGGATCCAGATTAGTTGATGTATATGGCCATACTTATAGAATTTAATAATAGCCAGGTTGCCTAGCAATAGCCAATCTAATTACAGTTATTGATTTCAATTGCCATAATGCCGTTTAATCTTACCGAAAATGAAGGCCATTACAACTGCAACGTAGAAGGCATAATCTCCTTGGATGAATGCATCTGTTAATGCACTAGTTGCCATGAAAAAAGCTGAAAACAAATTAACAAGGTATATTAACATTTACTGCAGGTATCAACGGCACAGACATTGATTTTTAGCTTGTCGGCCATTTTTTCAGGCTATGGCATATGCAATAAGGACAGTTACAGAACGCATTTGTTGTCTACATCCCTCATGATAAAAAGTGGATAACAGACAAGTGTAGCTCATACTTTGGACCCCAAATTATACACATTTTGGACTTGCGTTCACATTTAGGACTTGCGTTCACATTTAAGATTTGCGTTCACATAAATCGTATATTTAACTACACAGATTTATTTAATTAGCTTAAAGGAGCTAAATCGCTAATATTTGGGACCTAGAAATGGACACAAATGTGTCCCAACGCATATTATAATGTATTATGAATATGAATGTATATAAACTGATTTACAGTCAACCGTAAGTTCATGAAGCTAAGAGCTTTGAATTCACGTTGATATTTGGCACGAATGTGGGCGATTATAATTTGTAGTGTTCGATTTAATAAATTTTATTTAGCTGTACGGGATATAACCCTTAATATGTATCTATTTTTCAAAAACCCGAATACGTACCAGCAGACATGACAATTATTTTACGATGACCAGTTCTATCAGATAAAACACCAAATATAACCGAACTGTAAAAATGTAAAAAAAGAAATGAGATTAAACAAAGATTTAAACTGATCTCCTCACACTAAGCAAACTGAATATGTTTGTTCTTTAAAATTAAAATGATAAAACTTCCCGTAATGAGTAAATAATAGTCAGACCCACAGTTAAACACAACGTGAAGCTACAATGTACTTTTGTTAAGTTAATCGATTAATCGATTATATTATACAGAGAATCTCCTACACATCATTTTTTGATATTAAAAATGACGAGTAGGAGATTTTATTTATCACGCAACCCTTTCTTACATGCACAAATAAATAAGTATAATTCTTTGGTATATAGATTATGAAAGTTATGATACAAGCGATATCTACGCTAGAATTTGTTATTGTGTGGTAAAGTTGGTTATCACATAGATTTGGAGGGATTGTTTTCCATTTTGCACCACAATTAACTAAAAACCAATAAATTCTGTATTTCGCTTCATGAGGGATAACTTTCCACCAGACTGGTGGAAAATTGTCAATAATTGGCGGATGATTGAGAAAATATATTTACCTGCAGGCAGCAGCAAATAAGAGAGGTAGTAACATGACAGCTACAGATGTAGAAGCTGTCCAACAGTTCGGCAATTGGACCATATCACCCAACCAATACTCTAAAAACCTGCAATTCAATGGCACAAAATATAAAATCGTGAAATTGACAAATACAATAAAATAGATCCATGCAAGATGGAAATTGGGTAATTGTTAATTTCCATGATTGAGAAGTGTCCTCAGATGCAACAAGGTCTTTCTTAATTATTCCTTCGAGGAAACTCCACAGCAATAAAATGCATGGTGGATATTATCGTAAGTATAAATGCTTGGGTTTTTTTTTTGATTGACGATCTGAATCATGGGGATCACCAACTTAAAAGAAATGCACTGTGGAGTACAATCTGTTTCTCAGAGCATTACGAACATCTTCTAGTGGCCTAGCGAATATTCACTGCTGATCAGTGACCAGTGTGCGCTGAGTAACTTTCGTATGGGTAATTTGAAAACGAATCTTCGAATTAAACCAACTTCAAAGAAATACACCGTGGGATAATTTTTATGTGTGTTATGAGAAAACGAATCTGCGAAATGAAAGAATTCAACAACACGTTGTATACGTACCCTGTTATTGTTGAAACACCTTGCTGCATTAAAAAACGTGTAAGGAAAACCCAGCGAAAATCATGCTCTGAAAAATATTATAAAAACTACAGAAATGGAATGGAACTGAAGTGAATGGTTCATCCTAACAATTATTCAATCGTTTTGAGTCAAGCATTATTTTCATTTCCGATTACATTTAAAATTCTCCGAATACCAAGAAAAGGATTCGAGCCCGAATACCGTGCTCTAACCCACCACTCGAATAGGGATTCATTATTTTGCTTTTCCAACATATCATTGCTGGTTATATTAAAGTTCCAATTTCACTTTTTCTAAGAAAGTCAAAATATAATTATTTCTACCTTTTTTGCTCAAAAGGTTGTCAACTCACTATTATACGATCATGGACAAAATTTTTTTTTTTTTTGGGGGGGGGGGGGTAGAAAGGGTGACACTGGTTGCTTGAGGAAATAGTAACTCAATTACCTCCCTTGTTTTCCTATTCTTCTCCATGGACGGCCATCTTCAAACGTTTGAATTTGAAGTTGAAAATGATATTTTTGCCAATTTCTCAACTGGCAATAGTGAATTATAGGATTATTCTTTAACAAGGTAGGACTGTTTATAGGTTCAATCTATTTTGGGGCTTTATTTTAATAAATTTTAAAAATATAACTTAAAAAAATGCTATTGGAACTTTAAGGATAATACCCCCCCCCCCCCCCGTCCCCTAGTTCTAGACTATCAAGGGGCTGAACATCTTGTTGGACTTGACGGTTTCTTGCAAATGACCACACACCGGAATCACCTACTCCGTTGTCTGTAGGGGGTTGGGATGGCCTAGTGGTCTAGAGTGCCGCGCTTCGACCTCTAGCTGGCCGGTCACCTCTGGCTTGCGACTGTGGTTTCGAGCCCTGGTGTGAGCGTATGTAGCATGGTGATAGGGGCGCCTTCTCAACCTCGTAGGTTTCCCCCGGGCACTCCGGTTTCCTCCCACTGCTAAAGACCCCTACGCGCAAGCTAATTATTGAAATAAAATTAAACCATATGTTAGTCCCGAAATGACCTAGTTTGTGTTGAGTGGACGTTAAACCCCATCTCTCTCTCTCTCTCTCTCTCTCTCTCTCTCTCTCTCCGTTGTTTGTAACCTTCCAGATAAGCTAAAACTTCAAACTACACTATTATTGGCCGTTTGATTCACAGTTGATTTATATTTACCTTTTAATGGTTCCCAAAATCCACAAAAGATTAGTTTACAATCTGAAAAAAAAGAGATAAGAAAATAAATTTGAAATGTTCACTTGTTAAGATAAGATAAGATAAGATTTTATTGTATCTAAACACGCCATAAGATGCAGCATACAAATATCCACGAAACATTTTAAGAAGAAAAAAAAAGCATGAACATCATTTATGACAAAGGCTAATAATTAAAATTAAAAAAATACAACAACATAGCATGTAAATATTTACATATTGTTATGAATTTTAATATAACATGTAAAAAAAGATATTTGCACAGTGTTCCTCTAGGAAGGGTTTCTGAAAATACCACTCTACCCCCATCTCATTGGTATATCAAAGTCACTTAATTAGATAAAACTTATAAAACTTAAAATTGAGTCATTTATACTTCATAATGATGTGAAGCAAAAATATCCCCATTTATATTTCCATTAAGCGCTAATTTATCCACGGAATAATAATATTGCCATGGTTATCAAGAATCGACAAAATGTCCTGTAACATTCTGGGGGAGTTGATAAGGTTTAACTGCTGTTTAATTTGACCGGTATTTTTTTATTTCATTTAATTTAATTTAATTTCAGGGATGTATGTAGTAATGAGTAGGCCAATGTAAATTATAAATGTATTGATTGATAATATATTTACCTAATGGGTGTGTATTTATATCTTCTTTACCAGGTGTTTCACCAGTAGATATACATGTTATAGTTACACTTAATATCAATATACCAATAATACATCCATATATACTTAATACACCAATATGCTAAAATATAAATATAAAATACAAAATTTACAACAAAAAAAAATTGATTAAGCATTGTTAATGAGTTATTGCACTCGGCAAACTTCGGCAGATTCAGGTACCCTACGTTAGATTGTACCGCAATCTGCCGAGGTTTGCCGAGTGTAGTTATGGATGTTGTAATATACATATCGTGTTTCTTGTATACAAGAGGGATTGGGTGCTGTCATTGAGTCAACTGGCGTGGTTTCGAATAACCGGTTGCACGTGACAAGGAGTAGGATCGTCTGTCAAACTCATGGGTTTTCTCCGGTTTACTCCCACTGCTTAAAGACCCCTTCGCGCATGCGAATTATTGATATAAAATTGAACCATATGTTAGTCCCGAAATGACCTGTAGTTTGTGTCAAGTGGACGTTAAACCCCATTTCTCTCTCCCTCTCTTGTATACAAGAACTGTTATTTATATAACGTACCACGTGTACGACACCCACCACCAATGAAAATCAAATGGAATCATATTCTGAACTTTGATTTAATTTAAGAATCTAAAGCTATATTGAACTGATTATATCTATTAAATTCATATCCTTTTTTTTATATAATACAATAAATAGAATTAGATTTTTTCGAATGGATTTATTGATTCCATAACAAGGTATTAAGGTAGGTGATACTTACTGAAAAACTGAGACCAACAGCTGCACCTGATACATTTCCTAATAATATCATAGCACCCATGACCCCCGAATTAAAACCTGAAATATATTATTGCATTGAGTCATACTAAATCGGAATGAAGAATATTTTGCCCGGACAGCGACTCTATGGCCTTCTCTTATTTCGAATTCCATCTGCCAAGGGATCTTTTACATGTACCCCAATGTGCATACGGGAACGACTATACGTTGTTCCCTGTCAGATCCCCTATCCTGCACCACTAACAAGGTGGACCCACACCGGAAAATCAGATGAACTTCCTCAGATAACACCTCCAGGTTAGTTAGTCAACTATTGTTTACCCACTTAGTCACAGTGGCTGCCTTATGCTAAATCATTATCGATGCCTTTTTGAGGATTAGTTTTCATTGATCAGTGTTTGCAACAGTTATGCCATCTTCTGTGGAAGGGGAATTCTTTAAGGGAAATGTTAATGTCGCTGTGTTTATACTGTCTGTTTTGATTGTCAATTCATTCACACAAAATAGAAAAAACAAGGGTCTAATAATACAATCCTGTATTATCCCAGTGTGACATTCTAATATAAAATGGGGTTCGTCCACCCCTCCACAGCATTTTACAAACTCCTGTCGATATTTTAATATCCCTGAATCATCATGACTGTCTGATAAATATACTTGTATTATAACTAACCTCGTTGTGAAGGGTGTGACTTATCTGCCACTAAGGCGTTAAAAGGGACGGTAACAGCAGATTGGGATAATATCACCAATAGGAAGAACACAATATATAAAGCTGAAAAATAAACAAATTATACGCACTTAAAATATGGGATAAACTGCACAAATTTTAATCATTTTGGTTGAGGTTCTTAAAATATGAAGCACTATTTCATTGTTCTTGACTTCAACAGAAGAAAAACACTCAAAATCTGACAATTTTCACTCCGTGCACAGACGTACTGGATAGATGTGATTCTTTGAAGACATGATCGCGGCCATGTTTAATCAAGTGAATGGAGATGCAATTCCTGGTGAATCGGTCGAAGGATTCTGCTCTGCGTTCACTCCTTCGGCTACAATTCGGCACCGATTGATTGATTCGGCTCGTGTGTCCACCGCTCTTGTTAGGAAAGGAGAAAGATGAAAAAGATGAAGCGAAATGAAATGAAATGAATGGGGTTTGACGTCCTACTGTTCTGCTCCGAACTGGCACTATGGCCTACCCTTATATTGAATTTAAACTGCCAAGGCATCTTTTACGTGCACGGGACCCTCGGGTCCGAACGATTAAACAGCTGTCCTCGGTTCTGCATCACTGACAAAGGGAAATCTGGATAAACTTTCTCGGCAAATGAGGGATCGAACACGCAACCTCCAGGGCTAGCGGAAAGATGAAGCACATTAATATTCTTCTTGACATCTTTATAATAACAATCCGTTATGCCACGTTGCGTATTAAGATCTGTACGTACCTAGATTTCCAACTGGTTCTTGTAAAGTTTGGGGTGTATCTCGACCCGGTGTTTTAGATGGTAATAATACTCCTCCAGGTTGAGGATTGATTTTCGTTGGTTGATAGTTAGGAATTGTACCATTCCAAAAAGCCTGACATCTCCCTAACACTAGATCACGATGGCACTAGAAGAAAAAATCCATGCGTATATGAATATAAAGCAGTCTTTAATTACCGTCATAGACAACAAGAAATCTTTATTATTTCTAAAGAGAAACGTAACAATTATTTTTTTACAAAACATGCATATAATGATAAAATGTTACAGAATTTGTTAGTTCAGTGAATATAAGCAGGGCTAAACAGGGCTAACCCTAACCCTCGACTTAACCCTAACCTACTCCTTCATTTCTTTCGTACTCTCGATAACCAATATAAAATTTTAAAAAAAGATGGTCCAAATTTAACTAAATCCCCCGTCATAATATTATGTGTGGTTACACAGAGGAATAACGTGAAGAACTTACAGTAATATTATTTGTTATAACGTCACCATCTGTGGACCTAGAAAATATAAACAAATAAAAACTCATAATAATTAACGCTGGTGTATTACACTGACTGATGAGTGGTCCATGGCCGCATATCACAATGATCGATGGCTGTATATCCCAAATATCGATGGCTGTATATCTCAATGATCAATAGCTGTATATCACAATGATCGACGGTTGTATCACAATGACATCGGTGGCAGTATACCACAATGACATCGATGGTTGTATATCATCAGTTTGTGTATCATAATGATAAATGGTTATGTAGCAAAATGATCGAAGGTTGTATATCATCATGACATCGATAGTTGTATCTCACAAGCTTGTGTATCACAATGATCGATGGTTGTATATCACAATGATAAATGGTTATGTAGCATAATGATCGATGATTGTGAATCACAATCATCGATGGTTGTATGTCATAATGATCGATGGTTGTATATCACAATGATCAGATGTTGTATATCACACAGACAGTTTTGGCCTGGATTTCAGACAATAGTAAATAACAAATGACATAGTTAAAGTATCGACTGGGCATTAAATGCTGGCTAACAAGAATCTCCTATAAATTGGGTTTGATGTTTGCTAGGAGACTCGGGCTATTCAGAATATTAACTGGATCTATGATAGCTATAGTGGTGCTCAGGTAATCCAAAATCCATGTTTATATGTATCTACTCAATATAAGATATACCATATGCCATAAAATACTTATAAATCTATATTCCTATACAATGTGTTATGGTTATTTATCATGGTATATATATAGGTATTGATATAAGTATTAAAGTCTATTGTTAAAGTTATAAAACCAAACTAGGCGTATACATATATAAAACTTACACATTTACTTGTGGAGCACTAAAAGCCATGCCTATTAAACCAATGCTGTAAAATATTAATTACAAATGTACATACATATGAATCGTTATATTTTCATTTTTTTTTTTAAATTTGGACTTTTCGTCTGGGTGAACACTGAGCATATTAAATTGAAGTTTTGACTATATCCAATATTTTCTCCTGACGGGAGAACAAGGTCTCAATTAGATACTTTTTGTTCAGGGGAAATAAACGCCCCCTCCTCCCCTGCAAAGATGCAACATATCATATTGTAGGTGGACTATTTTAACTACCATAATAAAAGGAAAACGCCTCGCATATAGTCATAATAATGGATTTATATTTTTAATGAAACATAAACGACCACAGAAGGTGACTCATCATGTCTTGTAATTGTTTTGTTGACCCCCACAGTGAGATAGTCGACAAAAGAAAATTAGTAATTGCTGTACGCTGTGGTAAAGAAGGAAGTTGTGTGTAAGCATGATATTTACCAAGAGAATAGTGTTCCTATCATCATTACGGGTCTTCTTCTGCCCATTTTATATTTTAATCTGTCACTTATCATACCAAATATAGGACTGAAGAAAAATGTTATAGCTGAAACACAAAAATAAGAATGATTAACGGGTTTGATCACAATGACTCTCATTTAGTCAAGCGGCCTGGTTTCGAATCCCGGCCTGGTTTCGAATCCCGGGTTGTACGTGACCAGGATTAAGGTCGCCTGTCCAGCCTGGTGATTTACTTCGGGTCATTCTATTTTCTCCCACTGCTAAAGATCCCCACATGCAAGCGAATTATTGAAATTAAATTAAACCATATGTTAGTCCCGAAATGACATAGTTTGTGTTGGGTGCACCCCCACCCCCCTCTACTCCATACTTCGAGAGTTAATCCCTTTCCTGAATGACCGCCATATCTTAAAAAAAATAGCATATTGCTTTGTAATGCGGTTCTGCTCCATTTCACATCACTGGCATGCATACAAAGACCAAATAAACCAATTCAGGTTCTTTCTACTTTCAGGATATACATTGACAGACGGAAAGATGGATACTATACAATACACATCAAATAACACACTTTCCATGAAAAAACAATTACCATGGTTAATTACTCTGTGACGTTTCAACAAGATTTCATTCTAATTGATCTATTTGTGTATATGCTTGATAACAAATTGTGAAATCTTGTTAAAATGCCATAGTGTAATCAACCATAGTAATTGTTATTCCAGTTAAGTGTAATTTTTGATTGTTTCTATTACTAAATGCTATACATACCTGCCCCACCTGCTACCATAGCACCAAACCAACTACCTTTAGCGGTATCTCCAACCAATGCCTCGATTTGAGAAGGTATCACTGAAAATGATATTTTAATAAAATCAAACCAAGGGAATAATGTATCGAGAAAAAATATTCATTATATAAAATTATACATGAAATAATAAACATTAGATTAAATCTTTTTAAATTCCGAATTTCAACTTGTTTCTTAACAATCACTTATGGATCTTTTAATACCCAAACGTATTATTTCGAGGTGTTCTCTTTTAACTCAAATTCGAGATAGACATGAGCAGAAAACGTTCCAACACAATCTTTCAATCAAGGTATATGGTGGATTGCTTATGACCGGGCTAGTTCTTTCGAATTATTCTTATTACTCAAATTCGAGATAGGCATCAGTAGAAGACGTCCCAACACAATCCTTCTGTCAAGAAATATAGACCAAACTAGTTATTTCGAATTATTCTTCTAACTCGAATTCGACATAGATGGAACAATATATTGGAGTAGAAGAAGTTCCATCACCCAAGGGTCAGATTTGATTGATAATGAGATATAATATGATAAGTATAATACCTACCTACCGTCTACAGACGGTCATTGATAATCAGGTATAATAAGATAATACCTACCTTCTACAGACAGTAATAGCACCATAAAATTTAGACCAAAAGACGTCATATTCAGTAGAATAACTGATAATTTACTGAGGACTTCTGGTGGAGTTTCGGGGATGAGTTCGTTGTATGGAGGGCTGTAATGTAAGTATACGTCAGTCATAATAAACTGTGATTTAACGTCCTACTGTTCTTCTCCGACTTAACTAAAGAAGACGGACGTACGCCATACAGTGTGCTATGAGGTAAATAATTCCCGGACAGCAGCGTTACGACTTACTCTTGTAGCGAATTCCAAGTGCCAAGTTAGCCAAGCACTTAATCCTGCACAATGAAAGTTCGGCAAACACCAAGGCCAAACCAAGTTGGCCACAGTGGCTCCGCATAAGTCAGTCAAGTATATTGCATTAAATATTTATCATTGCTATATTATAAAAAGCTTAATCATACAGTGATATCAAAAGAAAAGACCCAAAACAAACTGAACAGACAAAAATAAAGATAATATAATAAGTTAAACGTAATATTACATTTTTTCTGTATTAATCCATGAAAATGAAGGCGACATGTTTAACCGACGCCTGTTTCATCAACTCCCAGCAAATTTTATTTTTAGACCCGTTTTCAATAGCCCAGTCGTATAAGGACGTTAAACCCCATTCCATTTTCTTTCATTAAATGTATTTTTAGAAGTAGCATAAAATGACACTGTAATACAAAATGTTGTAAACAATAGTTTACGTGTCTATAAGGAAGGAATGTACCTTCTATTGTTCTTTGTAAAAAGAGAGAGAGAAATAGGGTTTAACGTCCACTCGACATAAACTAGGTCATTTTGAGACTAACATGTGGTTTAAATATATTTAAATAATTTGCTTGCGCGTAGGGGTCTTTAGCAGTGGGAGGAAACCGGAGGAAACCCACGAGGTTGAGAGGGCGCCCCTATCTCCATGCCACAAACGCTCACACCAGGGCTCGAAACCACAGCCGCAAGCCAGAGGTGACCGGCCAGCTAGAGGTCGAAGCGCGGCACTCTGGACTACTAGGTCATCCCAACCCCCCTCTTTGTAAACAATTGGGTTTAGATGAATGAAGGGTTTAACGCGTGCGCGTTTGATCACAAGATCTGACATTGAGTCAGCATAGTTTGAAACCCCACTTGTACATGACAAGGTGTAGGTCGCCTTCTCGGGGGGGGGGGGAATGGCCTAGTGGTCTAAAGTACCGCGCTTTGATCTCTAGCTGGCCGGTCACCTCTGGCTTGCGGCTGTGGTTTCGACTCCTGGTGTGAGCGCATGTGGCATGGAGATAGGGCGCCCTCTCAACCTCGTGGGTTTCCTCCGGACACTCCGGTTTCCTCCCACTGCTATAGACCCCTACGCGCAACGGATTATTGAAATAAAGTTAAACCATATGTTAGTCTCAAAATGACCTAGTTTGTGTCGAGTGGAGGTTAAACCCCATTTCTCTAACTCTCTAGGTCGCCTTCTCTCTGGGTCCTACGGTTTCCTCACACTGCTAGAGACTGTAACGTCCACACGAATTAGTGAAATATAATTGAACCATATATTAGTCCTGAAATGACCTAGTTTGTGTCCAGTGGGCGTTAGGGTATCTCCCCACCTCTCTCTTTATTTCTCTATGGATTACTATACCGTATATTAAAGGCTCGAAATTACCTAGTTTGGGTCCAGTAGGCGATGGTTATCCCCCCCCCCCCACACACACACACCCCCTCCCTATCTTTGCGTGTAGTAAACAATGGATTACTATATATATATATAATTACTTACCTAGCCTCTTCATCTGTATATAATTTCTTCATGTTTATAATATAGGTGTTATATAACTAGTCCGAGACAGATCAGATAGACGTTGATTCTGTCTCTTTAGTTAGTTATTTATTACATGCTACTCATCTGAAATATAATATCAGATAAATAATTTGGTAATCATGTAGCACAGTTGAAATTACTCTGTCCCTTTATTAAAAGGGGATTATGAAAGGTTAAATAAAGCGAGCTGACAGTTCTCACTATAATAGGTAAAAGCTAAATAATGTAAAAGGAATATAGTGCAAATTCCAGTCAAATTGCTCAACCGAGGTATCAGCGATTGAATTTTAGACCGAGTCTCGGTCGTCGTTACTAATCTCTGTACAATGAAAAACACAGTCTCGATTATCCATTTTTGTATTTAATCATCAATGAGTGTTGAGCAGCGAAAACGAACAAACAAAATGGCATCGAGACTTGATTATGGTATTCTCAATTTAATAGTGTATTTAACATATCAGACCTAATGACATGCAATGGGCAGATTACTGAAACTATTTTTCAAAGATCAAATACAATATGTGACAATTTAAAAATACATTAACGATCTCTCGTTTTCTCCATACGGGTCGTGTTAGTTCAGTCATTTTCAATGGCGGTGTCTATGTTTGAGTCGTTACCTGCTTCCTGACGCATGCAACTGGAGTGAAACGTTTTTACATCACGCCTGTTGAGTAAAAGTATTGTATATTATGTCGGCCTATCATTTTCATTTTAAAAATGACAAAGTTATATGTCGTTTATTTCGTAAGTAAAGTAACGGTGTATGTGTCAAATCGCGATGCCCGCGGTTAACACCTGTCAGGGTATGCGGCTAATAGGAAAACAAGTGCGCCATGTGCAGGCCTACCCCAACTAGAAAATACAATCCCCATCAAGTGTTTATGTAATTACCCAAATATATCTCACCCAACCCCATCAAATACAGACTTCATAGTGTTTGTATATCTCACCCAACTCAATTAAATACAAACTTGATATTGTGTTTGTATATCTCACCTAACTCAATTAAATACAAACTTGATATTGTGTTTGTATATCTCACCTAACTCAATTAAATACAAACTTGATGTTGTGTTTGTATATCTACCCCAATTAGTACACACAATTTTCATGTCGTGATTATAAATATTGCCCATATACTAAATAACGTCTGAATATTGGAACTAGAGCCAACAACAATATTCATTATAATTTTATTGTCTCTCCTATATTCATGATAGAAATTCAGCGCTTCTATAATTGTATTATTAATGTCTTATAATGTAGTCATCGATGAATATTTCTATCCATCATAATCCCTTCTATATGTTCTATAGGACATAAATTCAACCATTCCCTTGTCACAGCTGTTAGTTTTATATAAGTCCCAATTTTTCTTTGTATATACATATACGTATTTTTATTTATTTATTTATACATATTATTATTTATATGGGAGATAAAAGAGTAAAAAGATGAAATTATTATGTTGAACTGAATAAAAACCCAACAAAAAAACCCAGCTTCTTTTCCCACATTGGGATATACATGAAATCATCTAGATAAAAGTTAGTTCAATGTAACCTTAATATATATTTATATTGACATATTTATTTTATTGATTTTTATAACACAGCTGTATGTCTTGTTGGGTTTGTGTGGATCAATATCCGATCTATGTTTTACCCAGTGTACAAAAGAAATCCGCATGAAACTTGTATTCTATTTTAAAGACAGTGGACTATGTAATTTGTCGTTTGAAACAAAAAATTGAAAATTTGAATTTGATTAACGTGGTTAAGAGTTAAATGTGATCTAGGTCTGGGCCTTAGCACGAATTTTAGATGCTATTTATTTCTTTTGCGGTTTTGCACACATTTAACAAATTCGTGTTATTGTTTCGTACTTCAGTAGCTGGCTATGTCGAGTATTGTGCAATCCAGTTTTCCCTATTACGTAAGACTTGTTTCCCATCTAGCCACGGTGAATAACAACATCCTTCCTGTTATAAGCTACTACAGATCCCCATAATTACCAAACATTGGTGCTGACCTCAAATTGGTATGCGATACTACTTGACAAGAAACATCCGCCTCTACACGGTAATTAAGAGATGAAATGGGATTTAACGTCTTACTGTTATGCCCCGAACTATGCTACTGAAGACGGGCATACGCCATACAGTGTGCTACGACATTTTGCCCAGACAGCGGTAATACGGCCAATGGAATTCCAACGGTAATACGGCCTATGGAATTCCAACTGCCAAGGGATCATTTACGTGCACGCCAATGTGTACACGGGACATTGCTTTTTCGTACCACCCGAACGGCTAGACAGTCGTACTCGCCACCTCCCACCCCCACCGTCTTGCACATTTTCCTAAACGCCTGCTTCCACTAAAGTTTTATTAACTTTCACTTGAATAAATCTATTCCATACTTTTTATTTGTATTCCACGAGTATCCAACTATCAATACTAGTATATATTAATTCTATATAAACAATAACGTGTCGGTGGTAAGGCCTACATAGGTCTAATAAATGTAGGTCTATACATGGTCGTTCAGGTGGCCCAAAACATCAAGCGTCGATGTACACAGTTTAGTATATAATTTTGCTGTTGGGAATAAATGCGCCCCACTCAATTCGCTTGCTCAACTAAAAGCGAGAAAGAGAGAGAGAATTGGGGTTTAACGTCCAGTCGACACAAACTAGGTCATTTTGTTTATGGTTTAATTTTTTTTCAGTAATTCGCTTGCACGTACTGGTCTTTAGCAGTGGGAGGAAACCGGAGTATCGGAGGAAACCCACGTCAACTAAAAGCGCTAATAATTACGTTTTTAACTGACAAGTCTGTGATGTTATGTAGCTGGTATCCACTGTAAACAAGAAACCTGCGTGATATTGCAAATTTCGATTAAAGGACTTTCATACTGTATTCATTTGCAGTCAGAGCCACGGTTGCTTAAAGGCGTTGGTTCGTTAGCCTGATGGTCCCGTGTTCGACCCCTGTATTGACCGTGACAGTTCATCGACATTTGCCGGTTTGATTCCCCCTTGATAATGGTGTACAGGTCAGAAGGCTTAGCAAGGTAGACGTTTATAGTAGTTCGGATGAGACGAAAAACCTAGGTCTCGTGTACACATTGACGTGCACGTAAAAGAACCATTGGCAGTTGGAGTTCAATTTAAGAATAGGCCGTAGCCTCATAGCACATTGTATGGTATATACCCGTCGTCATCAGCCCAGTCCTTTCAGAAGAGTAGGACCTTAAACCCCATTTCATTTCATTTATAATAACCAGTAACTAACATTGATGAGATGGTATACTGATATAAATATATAGAATCTGTATACTAAGCGGATTATCTCTCTCCAATCGGATTACACTGATCGCGTCTAATTTCCACCCCATTCCCCTCTGTTTCTTCTAACCTTACGCAGGATGACTGGCCTTTATTAGTTCAAATGCCGTCTACATGTGACGTCACATAACAAGACGTCGATCACTGTTTACATAAGACGTAGTAATATTTCAAAGAAATGGTCTAGAATTTATTTTGATGAATGAAAAAAGTTAATATCGTGAGATAATTAACTCGCACCGATTCATTGTAGCTGGCAAGCGAATATTCATTGCTGATCAACTTGGTAGCTTCCCCGGAGTGAACATTTCGAAAGAAAGAATCGATGATCCTAGTTTTTAACAGTGCAATTTTCGCTGTCATGGGTAGGACGTTAAAGATTTAAGTTTATTCAAATGTTTTACCTGTTCTTAAAGCCATATTCGAATACATAAAAAAGGATAAATCCTATTGTCCATATTATTTCTGCTTAGGTCAGTCATATTTTTGTTGATTTGAATATCTGGGTCTATATAGCTGTAGCTAAAGAAGGCAATCTATAGATATTATAAAATCGATTTTGAAGCAAGGATTCTTTCTAACGAGTTCACTACAGGTCTACAATTAGTGTTATTGGTAGATGTATCGTGTAGCCAGGAAGTTACACAAACGGCCCAGAAATCTCTCCCTATATCGATCGCTACGACTTGTAATGAATACGGACATGAACAGGCCAGGAACAACATCAGACAATACTACCTGTACTTTAAATTTTGTTTTTGAACTTTTAACAAAACGAAAAAAAAAATTCCAACAACGGCGAATGTTTACATGCAAATGTTTTCTGTTTGTCTTCCTGTGCTACACATGCATGTATAAGATTAATAAAGTTCCAATTAATTTCACCGGACACAGGTCAATAAAATGAAAAGAAAGAATCCTGGTTACTGGTTGCCAAACATCAAAGTGTCAAAGGGCAGCTGACTAGCTTTCTAAGAGAAGTTGTCAAGAATCTGATGAGAGTTGCTAGGTGGTACCCAAAGATCAATACCCGGTTCTACGATCTAAGAAAGCATGAATACGGGTTAACAAGAAACGGCGGATGCCGTCACCCCTATAGAACATTTTATTTGAAACGAAAGGAAATGGGCAGTTGGAATTCGATATAAGAGTAGGCCGTAGCGCCTCCGGCTGCCCTGGCACAATTTCCCCCAAAGCACACTGTATGGCGCATGCCCGTCTTCATTAGCCCAGTTCGGAGCAGAACAGTAGGACGTTAAACTCCATTTTATTTTATTTCACATCATTAACTAGGGGAGTTGGATGGCCGAAGGGTTAGCGTGCGCGCGCTGTATCACACGGCCTGCCATTGAGTCACCTGGCGTGCTTTCGAATCCCCGGTGGTACGTGTCAAGGGGTAGGGTCGCCTGTCCAGCCTCGTGGGTTTTCCCTGGGTCCTCCGGTTTCCTCCCACTGCTAAAGACCCTTACGCGCAAGGGAATTATTGAAATAAAATTAAACCATTATGTTAGTCCCGAAATGACCTAGTTTGTGCCGAGTGGACGTTAAACCCCCTCTCTTTCTCTCTTTCTCTCTCTCTCTCATTAACTATTACATGAGCTACAGACAATCCTATCAAAATACCAGTGATAACAGACACATCAAAATACCAGTGATAACAGACATATATCATATGGTATAGGTAAATATTATTGTCTTTAATACATCGAGGGTTCAGGCCTAGTTCATTTAACACAGCATTGTCTGGTAAGTGTATAAAAACTTAACGACAAATTCAGTGGCGGATTAAGCTCCACCAAGGCCTGAGGCGGCAGTTTCTGGGGGCCTATTTAAAAGGGCGTGGGCCTAATTAATTTCCCCTCAGGGCCTATGTTGATTCCCGTTGGGCCTAAACTCCACCCCCTAACATTCATTGTCTATGCGTTTTTAATCGTTATCAGACAAGTATAGAATTTTTTTTTACAAAATCTTTGGGCCTGAGGCTGCAGCCTCATCAGCCTCACTGATAATCCGCTACTGGACAAATTATCAACCAAATAAGTTTCCTAGGTATTAAAAGTTTTCCACTCATGTTATCAAAATTTGATAGAGAGTTTATCTTTAAATTTCAGTCGGTCTGACAATGAGCATCAGCTATAGTCACTCAGATGGGACGAAAACACGATGAAACAACCTTTCATTCAAATCAAGTAGGGCAGCTTATACATACATATAAGTTAACAGCAAAAATTTCAATGAAAAAACATATTATTAATGCAATATCAATGTCTCCCCCCCCCCCCCACACACACACACACGAAATGATGGTTGTCAGCCCCTCCCCACCCCACCATCTCTCTACGCCACTATAGTCTCTGCTCGTATCCGCCATTTAATGATAAATCTGATGTTGTTTTAATCTCCTGCTGTTTTGTATTATAACTTATATTATATAAGAGTGTAAATGGATTATATAATATACGGCTGAGATAACTCTTATTATTTTTCTCTATAACACTATCTATATAATACCCAGTATGTTTTACTTATATGACGTATATAACACTGTGTATATAATAATATACATAAATAAACATATATTTATATATCACTCTAATTAGTTTCATATTAACTAACAACTCTCATTAATGTACATATTATTATTATATACAGGTATAGATAAACACACCATTAAAAGTATATTCACTGTATATTTCACAATGGGAGCCGCGGTGACTTAGTAAATAAGACGTTGGCTCGCTATCGTTGGGGTCCCTTGTTCCATCCTTGTGTTGATGAAGAAAGTTCATCGGGTGTGGGGTGTAGGACAGAGGTCATGGCAATAGACAGCGTATAGTCGTTCGGATGAAACGAAAAACCGAGGTTTCGTGTGCGATTGGCAGTTGAAGTAGGCCATAGCACCGCCGTCCGGGCAATATTTCCCTCATATCATAACACACTGCATGACGTATGCCCGTCTTTTTTAGCCTTGACAATGAAGCAAACCCCATTTTATTTTCATTTGTGTTTCACAGTGAAGAATTATAGTCACCTGATTTAAACAATGACGAAATCTATGACGCTGGCACAAATAGGAGAATCGTTCACCTCTGTAATCTTTGTCGTGCATGTAAACGAACCCTTGAACGTTGGGGATGAAGAAAGCTTTTCCTTATAGCGCACTGTATTGCAGACTAGTCGTGCATGCAATAGAGCCCTTGAAAGTTGAATTCAATTGGAATGACCAAAAGTTTCCATTATGCGCACACTGCATTGCACACTAGTGGCCATAGTTCAAATTCATCCTCGCATAGCCCCAACGGCACCAAACAATTAATTCTTATTATAAATCCGAGCTTTACTTACTTTATATAATATTGGATTAGCTTCCTAACCTGCAGGTCCCATGTTCCATCCAGGTGTTTGCTAAAAATGTTCAACGGGCTTTTACGGCGTGGTGAACCCTTGTCGGTGGCGTAGATTGAATTCGATAAAAGAGTAGTCCCTGATGGGCGAATTAATTGCTCATAGCAAATTTTATGGTGTGTGCCTGTTTTCATTGGCCCAGCCGGAGCAGAAGAGTTAGACGGTAAGTCCTATTAATGTAATTCAATCCAAGTGAATCAATCTTTAATTTATATCTAAGTCATAGTGTTACTGTATGTATGAAAACTGTGCGTGGGCTTTCTAAGTGAAATTGTTGACGTAAAAAAAACCAATATTTAATACGCGGCCAGATGCTACCTAGTTAATCTGTAATATCGTTCTATATGGATTAAATCACATGAGAATTTTTACTGACGTATTTACAATAATAATAACACTTAACATTAAATGTAATATTTACATTACGTGAATAGCATTTTATGACAGAAATCAAAACTGATATGATAGTTTTTTGACGATATAAAAACTGTTTTAAAATTCAATTTAAAATTCCTCCAACACAAATTATGGCCCGACAATCATAGCAGTTACCCGTGATTCTCTTTAGAAAAATACGAAATTATGATTAATAAACAAACATATACCATTCTGACCTATTGAACCCGAGTCAGTTAATGTTTACAATGTATTTGGCTGAGTCAAGAATTTCCAACCTCATTGATAAATCTGTTTAAATTAACATGACGTCATAGTTGTCTGCAACTAAGATGTACTCGTATTAAGCCAATAACTTTCGTAATAATAACAAGAGCCGCCACTATATATATATATAATAATATATTGTTATTACGAAATTTGTTTACGTTTAGTCTACCTTCAAATGAATTGGGCCTAGATATCGTGTGTGTTTTGAAACCAGATGAAAGTACGCCTACATCAATAGTGGATTAATTATGAGGTTCTGGCTTGTTCTCATCCAGTAGGTTATTTACCGACCAGAGCATGACAGTTCCCTTGCGCACTAGAACTGTTATTAGTTAATAATTGTATGGTAGTAGTTCCCAGTTGCCCAGACTCGATTACCACTTTGCATTGTAACTCCATTAGGCATATTTACATTTAATTGGTATTTGTGGCAAACTGGTCGTCAAAACAAGAATCCAGAAATTAATGTGGTTGAATTTAAATAAAGAGTCGGCCATGAAAAGGGAAAATATTGAACATTTCAGTCAAATTACTTTATTCTGAGCGAAGTTATCAATGTTGGAAGTTTTCATAAGAATAGCGTAATCTCGATTTCCATTGCTACCATAATAAGCGAAATGAAATTAAATGGGGTTTAACGTTCTCTGATCTGCTCCGACTGGGCTAATTAATACGATCGATAATAAAGAAAGTATCGATTATCCATTTTTAAATTAAATGTTATTTCAATCCATTTAAAATCGCGACCATCCGATGCCGATGGTCTAGAGAATTGATTGGATCCCCGTCATGTGAATAAATGTCTAATATGGGACAAAAAGAAAGACCTACATTAGGCAGGTTGAGCTCTTGCTTATTGTGAATTTAATGACATCACTAAAAGACGAAGATCGATCTATTTTAATTAGCGGAAAGAATTGGACTATTTATATAAACACTCATCTCAAGAGAGAATGACAAGTACAGGCGGTACATCAGTAAATTCTAGTAATAACTTAAACATATTTCCTCTGGACAGTAATCACATCAGTCAATGCTCCTACAAACTGTTTTTCTGTCTAAAATCGCGAGGCGGTTGTAATGAATGGGGAATAGAATTAACCTATTTGTTATGATCCAAAGTCCATCATTCATTCAGAAATTTCACATTTTCTAGTCGTATTTGTTAAATAAACAGTCAGAACTTTTGAAACATTATTTCTGCTCATTTAGCCTGCATTGGCCGAGAAAGTGCATCGACATTTTCCGACGTTGTTTCGCCATGCCAGTAGTGCATGAGGGAGGGCCCAACATGGACAGTAGTCTAGTCGTTCTGATGGGGCGAAAAAGAAAAACTGAGGTTCCATAGATACATAGGGAAGCACGTAAAAGATCAATTGGCAGTTGGAATTCAATATAAGAGTAGCCACAGTGCAGCTGTCCGGGCAAATTTTCTCTCATAGCACGCTGTATGGCGTATGCCGTCTTCATTAGCCCAGTCGGAGCAGTAGGACATTAAACTACAGGCGCGGATCCAGGATTTTTTGCAGGGGGGGGGGAGGGTCCAGGTTTGATAATTGCCACCGCCACCATTACCGGGGCGATTGGGGGCCCTCCCGCAGAAAAATTTGGTAAATTAGATTCAATTTGGTGCATTCTAACGTATTTCCGGATGGTAATTTCCAAAATTACAGGTCTAAAAATCGCCAATAAAATCGCATAAAAAATTTTCAAGCCTGAGCGGGGGACGGGGGGGGGGGGTCCGAACCCCCTGCCCCCCCCCCCCCCCCTCTGGATCCTCCGCGCCTGAACTACATTTCGTTTCATTTCATTTTGCTCATGTAGCTGCACACATGTATACGAATAGAGCGAAGTTAGCCAAAGCGGCGTTATTTATACCAGTAATGGGAGGAGGCGATCCCATGGACCCCCCCCCCCCCTCCGACCCTCTGAGCACGTACCTGAAAATTTAGTACACGGCAAACTATAGGCCTACCTGTTCAGTTCTTTTATTTCAATTTTAACGGATAAAATGTTACCACCAAATTGTAATTTTCTGTGTTTAATATCTACGTAAAACTGATTGTCCAATTTAACAATATCGATATAAAACAACCGATAAATAAATATCAATTCCTGAGAATTTATTTTTATAATTGTAATTTATAAATGAACAAACCAAATGTTGCCATCATATTTTTAACACCATGTGAAAAGCTTATTAAAGTAGTGTAGTCTCCAACTCAATGAAAACACGAATAGTTTGTCAATTTAACTCTACATTGATGTTGTGATGTTGGGAAAAGCTTGGCTTCTGATATCCAATATTTAATAGATATTTTACCACTGGTACTCGCGCCATTTGCAACAAGGGCCTCGACGAACATGGCTAGACATATTCCACTAGTCATGTCAAACGTTGAAGACATGTTCTTATCTGTCTCTCTCTTTTTGGTGTTTAACGTCCGCTTCCACCGAAGGTGATATCGCAGACAAGTCTTATTTTTTCCATTTTCATTATCTTAGCGCACGCGCAGGGGTCTTTGCTGTGGGAGGAAATCGGAGTGCCCGGAGGAAACCCACGAGGTTGAGAAGGAGCCCCTATCTCCATGCCACATACGCTCACACCAGGGCTCGAAACCACAGCCGCAAGCCAGAGGTGACCGGCCAGCTAGAGGTCGAAGCGCGGCACTCTAGACCACTAGGCCATCCCAACCCCCGTTCTTATCTGGAGAGCATGTGCAATAAATACTATCGGTGTAGACTGGAACAACCCGACGCTAGAGATTGCTATTCGATTGAGACATCTGGCTGGTGTATTTCGCCGAACATAACTAATTAGAAACTACGGTTAAACGGAAACGATTGAATGTAAATCAATTTATATACACGTACATTCGTATTACATTATTATATGCGTTGCGACACATTTATTTTGTTGAATCTGTTAACATTTTCCCACACTTTCTAATTTCTGTTAACCTTGTTTATAATCTAAGATGGACGTATTGAGTTTAATTAAAGCCATGTGACCCGCCTGATTACTATCACCCATATCAGCCTTGATATACTCGTAAATTGGCTCACTGGACATCGTATAACAAACTAATCTTAATGAGAACCATGTATAATAAACTCAGTGCATGGTTGAGAGATAAGAAGTCTTCTGGCGCGCAGTAGTGGGGCAAAACTGAAGGGTCAATAGAAAATCCTTCTCCCGACAGTAACCATTTGCCCCTCCCTCAACACACACCTTATTTAGCACATGGGCACGTGGCAGAGGAAAGTATAAATTTATTGTTCGATGGATTGTGGTTTGGTTTAAATTGTAGATATGAAGATTCAGTATTATACGGAAGGTGTCTTTATCATCATTAATATCAAAATAGGGCATCAGATGTAGACTAGATAGCATGACCCCATCACGTAACGTACGTCTGGAGCGAAAAATACACACAATCCAAAAACATGCGCTGTAATTTGGGGTTGACGCATGTTCCTAAAGCAACGTCCGCGAGTTTTACAACATGTAGTTAAGGCGAGATCACGCCTTTTATTGAAGATGGGGTTGACGATGCACTTTTAAACTTGACCTCTGGTCGCCAGTATCCTAGCTTCTTGTCAAATGAGATTTGACAATCGACAAGCGGTCGTAGGTTCAATAAAGGTCCTTTGTTTGTAAGTAGAAGATTGTAATCAAGATTGTTACTGAGATACGAGAAAGGCTATCTAATATAGATTGCTTCAAAGCCTAACCAGACGAATGGGTAGCCATAGCTGTCATGGTATTTGTTCTTCATTCTGAGACAACAATACGACGATAAACATTGACAAATTATCGAAATGGTGGTCCAAAACAGTAATTGTAAATTCTGTATTTTGGTATCTTGAAATCAAGGTTTCGCAAAAACTAATTAAATTCAATTGGGCTTTGTATTTTTGTATTTTAAATTACTGCAAATCACACATATAGATAGTGTAATACAAAGAAAACAAAGATTGCATAGTTGATTTAGTCCAAAATATAAGTCCAGTATACTTGGACACAGGGGGAGAAATTTGTCGTATCTGATGTTTTTTCTTGAACTAAAAAACAAACATACTAAGTCAGAGTAGAATGTACATGTTTGTGGATTTTCAGTAAAGGCGTTTCAAATCAAATCAATTCAATGTGCGCTTACTATTCTAAATTGCTTTCTATTTTTGAATTAATATGATTGGTGAATCGACTTAGGATGGCATACAGCTTTATGGTAACTTTATGAAGATAGAAAGTACCATTTTGTAAGCGTTTTAATTATTAAATATATATCACGATAGATTCAATCTTTTTAATAATGAATTTTTTATCTCGGCAGATTCAATCTTATTCTAAACCCAAGAACGTCTTAATTATAACATCGCCATTCATCATCGCCACCATCTTTATTCACTTGGAGGAGAATGTATAGAAAAACTAAACGAAGATCAATATAATTCTCGTTATTAAATGTATACTAGCAAACTATTATTTATCCATTAACCAAATGTAATTCAAGTCATAAACTTATACATTTTCTGATAAATTTCTTTTATACATTTTCTTATAGGTCTGTATAAAAGATTATATAAAAACTGAGTCTCGTAGAATTATTAATCGTTTGATACACTGGGTAAAGATAGCATACTTTCTAATTTGAATCTTTATTGCTTTTGTATGAGAAATGTTATAAAGAAGACGGTTATTTTTGGTAATTACTTTTCCCTATCAAACCAATTTGTATTTCAAAACTCCCAAGCAAAAGATAAGTGCGCATGTCGAATCTGATCAAACTAAAGCCAGGAAACAATACATGTAGGTCAGTCTGTAGTCACGTTAGCCATTAAATCGCTATTAATATTAATAATTATTTTAAAGTGAGTTTTCTTAACCACAAGTTTCTTTACAATGACTATTTATACTAGAAATAATTAAATTTCTTATGATTCACTAATATAACTGAATTATCCGCAAACAACAATTCAAGCTGAAAGTTAGCCCGGAAAATAATCATATTATCTTCCTTAATGAAACCAAGCGTAAAAACGTTATTCTACGTATTCCTTGTTGATGTAATGATATAATCATTACTGAACACTTTGGTGAAAGCGATTAAAACACGATCGGATGATGTCGTTCATTGGGACAATCACTAATATGATAAAGACCTTTTAATTTTATACTTTACCGTCGGACAAAAGAACTGTCTTAAATGCTGAACGGCGATTATTTTGAACCCGTTATGAAGACGTTATTGGTTTCGATGATATTACAGCAATTACGGTTTTTGATAAATAAAATTAATTAACGCCCAGACAATGAATGTTTTATTTCGCAGCAGACTTTCAGACACGTCAGGCACAGCTCAAAGCATTTACGATCTTGAACAGATGGCCAAATGATTTCAAAATATTATGTAAAACTATACTCTCTTATGCAGTTGTGGTGATATTCAAGCAATATTCAACAGTTCAACCAAAATAAACGTATCCGTCGCTGGTGGTCATGGGTACACTGTCGATTTGATAACTTACATGCCCGATTGTAATTAATCGGATTAAAATAAACATCTTTATTCCGTTTCGTTGTCTTTATACTTTCGATAGCCTACACTATACATGCATCTCTGACCGGACTGGAAGGTCGTGTCAGGGGTCGTGCGAACGGCTTTTAACTACTGTATATTATATATGCCTACCATTTTACTAGCAAAAATATCATGGCTTGCGGCGCTTTTATGTAAAACAAAATGAGGGTATAGTGACTACTGATTCCATTAGCGACATTGATATTCATAACGTCTGAAAAATAGATCGGATTTTGTCTAATAAATATAACTTTTAAGAAATCGTCTTCAGTCACTTTGTATATAAATGAATCGAATATTCATTATCATTTTGGTGGAGCTACGATACAACAATATTATTTTAATCGCTTTAGACTAAGAAACTATAAATATATATAACTTCCTTTAATGAAAAAAATATAGGACTTTAAAGGTTGTTTTTTTCTGATGCTTATTGCCACGAGTGTACAAAAAATCGATTGGCTTATAACGGCGATGCAATCTGTCAGAAGAAAATGTCTCTTTTGCTGGTCGTAAAGTATTTGTGAAGGTAGTTAAGAAGACATTTCTCTAATTGAGAATAGAGAATTAGGCGATAAGAAGATTCAATGGTGCAGGATAATAACTCGTATTGTCTACACTTGATTTCCCTTCATTACATCAAAGCTTTATATGACTCATTGAAGTGGTCCACAAATCAATGGACGGACCAATTCAGTTACATTTACATGGCCCCGAGATACATATACGATGAAGACATTTTCCTAGAAATAATTATAAGACCCAGTAACTCACCGTATATTAATAGGAAAGGATCTCTTCTGTTAAATGCACGACTTAAGACGATCGAATTGTATAGGGACATATTATTTATTAGTCTGTCATTTTTTACGCTTGGTGTGATTGAGGGCTCGAGGCAACACTGTATAGAGTTTAATCTACTGTACACGATGCATCTGTCAAATAATCACTATCTTCTATCCTTTGTTGTTGTTGTTGATGTTGTTATTTATTAGAATTTTAACGTTCAGTATACATTTTATAGATATTGCGTATGATTTAATTTAAATTATTTACATATTATGAAGACGTCACAGAATTTTAAAGAGACGGTTTACCGTAAATACAATCTAAGAATAGGATTATCACTTTTATTTTTATGTGTAAAATGTTTACTTTGTTTTATTTAAATACATTTCGAAATACAATATTTGCTTTTAGTTTATCTAAACAATTATACGTTTAAAGGGTGGCGTATTTTAGACATACATTTCACAATATGAAGTTTGTTCCGCGACTAAAAATCTAGCACTTTAGCTATACTGCTGCTTTAAGGAGAAAAGGGGGTATTACTTGTATTTCAATAGTTTCATGTCGCCGATGTGCTAATTCTGTCCTATTGGATGTCAAACATTGCAGCTTTGCCTAAACAAAGACACAAACGATTCAAGTACAAAGAAAGGAATTTGACTCATCCCTTGGTTTATACCAACCCGCTGATGACATTGTGTGCTTTAAACGTCCATTGTCTTAAATACAACCACTGACCATCACACAACAATAATATCCCATTTTACAATTATTTTCATTTCAAAATATCAGATTACTAAAACCCAACATCTGTAAGTAAATAAATACTCTAAGGACTCACTGACATGTATATCTTAAGAATCTATGATGAAATTTGAGTCAGTTAAGTAAAGAAAACCCAAATAACAACCTATCAGCGATTTCATTCCATTTAATTATTCCATTAATATTTAAGGAGTAAGTGCATTGATTAATTGAAAGGAAGAGCATTTAAAAATGGAGGAAGCCTCACAATGCATCCGTATTTACCGTCGTCTTCCGCCTTCTAACATTCCCAAAGCAAAGATAAATTTTGATGAATCCAATATTTACTGACCTTGATAAGGCTTCGTGCAGTGATGTCATTTTTATATCTGCGATATTATATGTTCTCCAATCGAATGTCATCAAAAAGAAATCATCTTGTAAAATCCACACTCGGCTTGTTATTGGAAAGGCTTCTAGTATTATAAACGTTAACTTCGGCCAATGTTATGTCAAGCCACACACAAAATCAATATGGTTCGTGGATACAAGGCAAAATCTACTGTACACTGACTGCTACACACAGAGCAAATGTAGGAAGATACGTCACATTCAGCTGTTACAGATCCCAATCAATAAGAAAGCCTGCTAGTTTTCTGTCCCAATCTTTTTTAAGCCACAAAGTTTGTTTATGGGGTGCCGCTCTACGTTCTCCGTTAAGTTCTGCATTAGCGTCTAAATCGCAACAAGGAAGGAAACAAAGAACTTGATGTAATGTACACGACTTCCCTCTCTGATACTATTAAGTGCATTTATGCCAGGACCTGGGAGATTTCTACATCCTGGTGAGCCTATAGGTACCTATAAATCATTGATCATTAATTATATAATACGGCCATGCATTCAATTTGATTGTAAATAGATTTAGATACTGTTATACTATATAGCTGTCATCATTTCGGTTATAACGATTTATGATGTAATCCCATAATTACATAGAGGTATAACTTGGCGATTTTAATAATGATACAGCCTGTGGCATTATAAAGATATATACTGTTGATGATCTGCACCGTGGCTTAAAAGAGCTAACGAAATTCAGTTAATATATTTGAATAATTCATGAAAAGGGCGATTTTGTTCATAGGTACACTCACAATCGACAAAAAACCCCAAGGGAAGATTTATTGTCATATCGAAAGATCATGTGTAAATAATTCATAAAAAGATGATTTTGTTCACAGTTGAGAAAAACACCCCTAGGATGGATTTATTGTCATATCGACAGATCATGAGTATAAGTGGTGTCATAATGCGACACCCTTCAAATCTTTTATATCATTAAACTATGGTTATTATACAACAAGACTGACACTCTTTAGATATGTATATTATTATATATAGTCACAAAAGAAAATGAGTAGAATTTCGGTTTTAATTATTATACGTTTCGCTTTATCACCGTTAGAAATATACGGTAAATGGATATTTGTATTATTTGTTTATTTTCATATGTTATAAATCACGTTGATACAGATTCCATAACGACTAAATTAATATTCAAACTTTTCCCAATGTAACACAAAAAAGGAAACTTTTAACAATACTATACAGAAATAACACTTTAGGAAAGGGGGGGGGGGTATAAGATTTCTTGAGTCCTATTTTGAGATAAACATAGAGTAGTATGTAATTCATGGGATATGGACTGGTCAGAATCTCCTATAGGGCATTACTATACACCTTACGTTTTATAATTCTTCCTCGTCACGTAGTTTTGGTGACATAACGGTATCATAAGCAGAAACTAAATTAGGGGATGGTACAGGGGTCTGTACTTAGTCCATTACATTTCCTTACTTACATCAACAATGTTCAGATCGCTGTCTCACGTGTTCATCACACTTGATAACTAAATACTCATTGAAACATTTAATCTTAACTCTACTCATTTGAAATGAAATATCTCGCTTTATTTTTGTAAAGCCAAAATTAAATTAATCGGAGCAACAATATTTGAAATTCACAAACCACAGAGACATGGTATCGGTTGTCATAGCTCGATAAACATGCCTTGCTTCATAAACTACACCAATTTCTTTATAGATATAGTTTGGAGTCGATTATTTGTCGCGTAATACTAATATCCTTGCAACCTTGTCCCGATATTGATGACCATGCAAGATGTCAGTATATAGGAGGAAAGAGAATTTAATAAAATGAGCTAAACTGTAAAAAAAAAAAAAAAATTAACCTAGTGCTCCACAACTCTGACCTCTAAATTTGTATTAATAACTCAAAACTTACTGTTTTAATTAATGTGGTGCTTTTTATTCTGGGCACTTTTAATTATGTAGGCCCAGTATACATTACGCGGGGTATAAAACATATATTTCTTTTGATGGGACCTTTGTCAAAGAATGCCTTTCTTTATTTGGGGGTAGGGGTGGAGTGAATTCTGCCGATTCCCGAGAAAAAGCCCCCCCCCCCCCCTAGCGATGCCCGTCTTCATTACCCCGGTAGAAGAAAGAACAGTAGGACGTTGAACCCTATTTCATTTCATGTCTTTAGTTGTGAAGATTTCCACTAGCTTTTATCACGCAAACACGATGAGCCTTTACATTCTTTATTGCTCAAGTAAAAAAAAATACAAGGACGAGTTTGAAATCAATTGATTAATTTCCGTCCTTTCATCCTCAAGAATAACTAATAGGATAAATAAATTAAAGTCATCCATTAGCATAATGATCAGAGAATATATGTAGATACAGACTGGTCATCAATTTGTCATTAAAGAAAAAAGATGCGTGTGGCCGAGGTAGTTGAGCCGGTTGGGCTTATAAAAATTGTCATGTGTTATTATACTAATCGCTATATCCAGTAATCGATCATCTAGTGTCCATTGTTTCTATGCAAATCTTTTTTAGATAGTAATCAATAATTAGAACAAGAAATAAAATAGGTTTTAAAACAAGCTGTCATTAATTATTATTTTTTATTTAGAGCTAGACAATTAATGTATGGTGTTATTTGAGAAATAAAATTTCACCCAAATCAAGTCTACGTATTTGGTATAAAATAATGAAATGAAATGAAACGGGGTTTAACGTCCAACTGTTATGCTGCAAACTGGATTAATGAAGACGACGTTATAAAGAAATATGACTGCACAATATAATAAACGTGTAAAATGGTTGAACAATTGATGAAAATTTAAACGGCTCCTATCCAGATTTAGCAATTTAATGTTTTCTAAGTCGTGCGATGGGGAGGAGTATTAATTTGAGTAATTTTATTTTGGAACTCATTTTGGAGTCTTTGTTTATCTAGACATTTGATTTTGCTGTTTAACGGGTTTTGCCCATCAATGTGTATGTATGTATTGTAGGCTACTTGCATTACTCCTAGTGATTTGAAATCAAATAATATTCATATAAAACTAGAAGAGTTATGTCCCGTTGTTACGAAATCAGATTACCGTTGTAAGTAAATCAGAAAACAATTTGACCATTGAATGCTCGGATAAAGAGGAGAGGAGTCAGGGATGTGCGCAATGACCCCTCCCCTCCCCAAACATAACATGTATAACGAATGCAAACATGTATTCATAACACGCATGTTTTAGCGCTTAGTTTACAAGGTGGTCCAGGGTTAACTAAGAACGTTCCCCGGGATTTTCTCTAGTGATTTCCCCTTGACAGTGGTTCAGGTCGGGAGACCAGACGGAGCAGAAAAATGGGACGCTAAATCCCAGAATAGAAGAAGATAAAATATGTACATCATTTATAAGAGAAATACGGAATCACATGTGTAAACGGCACCTCTTCTATCTAGCAAACAGTGGAAGCTGTGTTTTGTAGTCGGGAATAAAAACTAGACGATTTAAACACGACCAATACGGTTGTTATTGGTGCTCTGACTCCATATGATATAAACGTTAATTACCTCCCCTTCAATATTGACCTGACAAGCATCACCACACTTCACTGCCGTCTTGACAGTTCGGCGCCTGTTACCAGAATCTGCCCATGGAGTCAGATTACACCCTTGGTTGATTAAAAAAAACAAAAGGTAATGGATAATACGAAATGCTATTTAAAATCGTTTAAAGATTCATTTTGAAAGATTTAGATAAAGAGCTGGCCATTCTTCAAAAAATAGATAATTCAATCTTGATATAGCCAAAATTTCATTCAAATCGCTTAATTCTAAGCGACGTTATCACTTTGAAGTTTTGACTTTTAGATTGTTTATTATTGCAGCAACGTCACTTGTTAATCAAGACTTAAAATTCCCAATAGTTTAGCCGAAGTATTCGCCACCCTAGTTACTCGGGCAACGCACTGGACACATAAGGCGAATGTCGAGATGTGGCGAATAAGTCGCCTGAACTTCAATTCGTGCATGCGCCGATACGCTTTTGGACAAGTTATGTTGTAGGAGGTCCCCATTGCGTTTGCCATGTGAAGCTTCGAACGATTTTGATTGGCAGATACTTTCTAGGATACTTCACAAGGGCGATCACTCTAGAAGTGATCAAATCCACATGATGGTAACTAAAATTGGAAATCTATTAAACCTGGGCCGTTGAATGTGCGAGGCAGTGCCGGACTGGTGGGTCGAAGGCCCACACAAGTACGCACGCGGCGAGCGTCGGGGGGGGGGGGATTCTCCCCCAGGAAAATTGTGTAAATTGACAACTGCAAACCCATTTTCCAAGCATTTCAGACCAAAGCAGAAGAAGGCAAATTTTTGAGCCAAACTCATAAATGAGGTCAAACTCATGAATGAGGTAAAACTCATAAAGTTCTTTCCTTGTAGTACATTGCTTTTTTGTGTGTTGTTTGTCAGTCATTTTTTTCCTATCTTTTCTTTCTCCTGTCCTGTGTCCTGCCCTCTCATTCTTTCTTTCTTTTCTTCCCCACTCTCCTTTCTTTCTTTTTTTTTTATCTGCTTTCTTTCTCTTTTTTCTTTATTATAGGCCCACTTTTTTAATGAGCTTGACTGGTGGACAGGTGGGCCCACTGGTGTGCGGGATTTCAACTGTTTTTCCATAGTCGCTCGATTTTCTCCTATAGTGGACCTGCGTATTTGACGAAACGATGCTATGTGGAAAAAAGAAATGAGAAGTTACAAAGGAATTTACTTAAGTAAAACAGATAATAAATAAATAGCATTCCGCGATGAACCATTTGCCGTTCGTCGACTGACATGTGACCTTTTTATATCTTACTTCATCTTTAGAGTTATTTTGACTACCATTTCACGTGTACCAATGGACAAGACATAACAGATCATTTGATATTGGCAGCCAAACGCTTCAAAACTAATATTTTGTTACTGATTTACAATTAAAATATACCAAAGCTGCGCCACATAAACAAACTGAATGAAATAGTGTTTAACGTCCTATTGTTCTGCACCGAACTAGGCTAATAAAGACGGGAAATACACAATTCCAATACCCCGAAATGTTTTTCCAATGCACAAAAGTATTCATTGCACTTTACACCTGTATAACATCCCATTTGAAAATTTATAAATTTCTGTAGGCCTATTTATGGCAAAATGGGAAACTGTGATTTAATATAACATGTGATGATAAACGTAAATCAACTGAGTGCACCCAAAACATTTGTTCTTCTGTCACTTAAACACTCTCATCTTCCCAGGTTGTAAGGCGAGACATCAATCTCAAGAGAACATTGTCATAGCTGCCGAGAAATGATACAGAAACAGTTTTGCTCACTTTAGTTTACTTCCCCTGGATTGTACTTGGTAATTTTTTTATTGAAATACTCATAAACAGAGTCATCAATTTGATTCCACCAATCTGATTAAAATACAGATCTATATTTCGTTTCGTTTTTGTTTTTACTTTCGATTGCCCCTACTACATAAAGCGTCATACCACCGTCTTTTGACACTATGACGTCAGACATTTGATTACCCAATCAGCGTTAATGTTCTTGTATTATACCCACAGTTCCGTGCATAACGCAACGACACACCCTCCCATCACCGTAGTCCTTTATATCGTGGATCCCATTGTAACCCCATGGTAAAAAGACGTTTTATTAATTCTCTTGCTTGAGAAGTGGTTGTCCAAATTTATCAATACATAGTGTGGTTCCAATTTCCAAGTTGTACTGGCATGTGTCATAACCTAAATTATGATGATACGTACAGACATGGGCCATTTTACATTCTGTACTGGAGTTGCATTTTACATACGGCATACATATATCATTAATACATGTTCCGTCAGGACATCCGAGTTCACAGTGAATCTTTGGATAACAGATAGAATGGTAGGCACAGTACTCGTGTATACAACAACCTTCGGCACAATATCTATACTGAAATAGAAAGAAAGAACATGGTTATTTTATTTCTGATTTCATAAGTCTTATGAAGACAGTGTCTAGAAAACCAACATATAGTAAAATTAAATGGGCTTCATTTGACTGTGTGAATGAAACACCAGATGGGGGCAGTTTGTGAGATCTGCATACAGGATATTCGCAGCTCATCAGGTCCAAACCTAACTATGAGTCTGAGACTTCAATATTTGCCATCTTCTTTTGTCGGGTACAAACGGTTGCATCAATTTGCGCAATTTGTCTTCAAACTCTTCATATTTAGGACGTAGAATTAAACTTGGATATAGATTCAATAAATTTGCCACGTCTGTAAAGGACATAAGACATATTGTGCGAGTAACCTTGAATGTGATAAGTTTTCTTTGGCGGGCATATTTCATAATGTACCAAAAGCGACCAGACCTACATATTCCTGAAGGGAGGTATTAGCTCTTAATAAAACGAAACACTGCGAGGAGTATGCCAGTCCTACTATACTCACCCAAAAGAACCTATCCAAAGTAACCGACACGGAACGATATGTTATAGATATGTATATTCTACACATCATATCCAAAATATAACTGATTTCATAGAAAAAATGAAATTTTGACAAAACGCTCCTATTAATCATTTTGTTTGACAATAGCTCATAAATTCTAAAAGATCGTTATAAAGAATTGTATAATGGAAAATTGAAATTTTGGAGTAAAATTGACCGATCCAAATGCCTGCCTAATCCAAGCAATTTTTATTTTGAATTATAGCCATTAATATTTATACTCAAACGTAGCCATATTTCGCCATGATAAGCACTATGTTGATATATCTATGTTTGTATCTTGGTCCTTACAGGGGTGGATCCAAGAATTTTTGCAGGAGGGGGTTTGCCAGGCTCCTGTTATGAAAATCTGGCAGTTGACAATCATAATGACTCCATCGTCTCTAAATTACGTAGGCAAACATACAAACTGGGCTTTTTAAAGTGATAAATCCAACTCACCGTTTGATGTCAATTTTTATAATGAATAAGATCACACTGTGATTTAATTTCAATAATGCAATTCATTAAAAAAAAAATTTGTAGCGAATGAGAGAGAGAGAGAAATGGGGTTTAACGTCCACTCGACACAAACTAGGTCATTTCGGGACTAACATATGTTGGTTTTTTTTTAAATATTATTTCAATAATTCGCTTGCGTGTAGGGGTCTTTAGCAGTGGGAGGAAACCGGAGTGGCCGGAGGAACACCACGAGGTTGAGAAATTTTTGTAGCTGAGCAGGATGGAGGTTGGACCCCCCCACCCCCTTCTGGATCCGTCCTGCCTTGTCTGTGTTTTTATCATGCATGTTTTAAAACAAGATGGTTTGTTCTCATACACATGGCCTCTTACAACCTGCAGTTCTTCCCTGTTTTTTTATTCAATTAAACTGACATATCTATCTATCACCCTGTCTGTGGGTTTTTATAACTAGTTTATCCAGTGTAAGCTATAGTTCCTCGGTGTCTGTATTACGCCACTTTTTCAAAATTCCAATTATCCTTAATAATGCCATTTATGAAATCAGTGAAATTTTAAAATTGTAAAATCTACAACATATCTTTCCTTGTCGATAATTGTCGATTCCTTTATACAATATCTTGCAAGCTCAGGGGCGGATCTAAGAATTTTGAAAAGGGAGGGGGCGCCCCCTTTGAATCCGCCTCTAAAGCTATTGACTTAAACGCTCTAGTCGGTGATAATGCAGAGTAATCGTCCTTATCCTATTGTAGCAACCGTTTTGGTTGTATCGAAACGTATCGAAACGTACTTGCAAGTAGCAGTCCGTGGACAATCCTATCGTAACACATCGCACGACGGTGGGAACCTTGCATTAGTAGAACCCTCAAGCTTGGAACAACGGTGGCTCAGCGTGGCTCAGGTCAAGTGTTCGATCTATGAGTAGGCGATTAAGTTCATCGCGACTTTCCGGCGAGGTTTCAACTCGATGGAAGCGTAGGATGAAGGGCCTTCAAGGGGCAATGTACAGTTGCATGGATGGTACGAAAACCGAGATACCATGTACACATTGGCGTTCAAGTAAAAGCACGCTTGACAGTTGGAATTCGATATAAGAGTCGGCCGGACAAAATTTCCCTCATAGCACACTGTATGGCGTATACCCGCTTTTATTCACCAAATCGGAGCATAACACTCGGCCGTTAAGCCCCATTTATGCCAGGACCTATAGCATCAGTTATTATTATACACAGCTAAATATTCTCATCGATATTTGTACAATGGCTGATAGTTCGTGTTATCCAAGTAACGTTCCTGATTACAGAAACACTCATTGATTATCTACTTTGTTCCAACAACCAGAATATTTGCTAATCCAGATAACATTATCAAAATCTCTTTGTGGTTAGCCCAAGACCTGCGTTTACTTAACATGTCTTATTCGCTCGCGGCTTCAATTGGATTCCAACAGAAACAATGCTTAATACAGTTAACATCTAAACCAAAAAACTAGTGGCAGAATACAACAGTATAGGTCTTCAGAATTTTCTACGATCTATTTGTCGAATGTTGGTAGCATTAAAACTTTCAATTAAGTGTAAGTCGTGGATAGTCTCCTCAAGAAATACTCCAAAAATTCGAAACAATCGCCAAAGTGAACTATCTTTTAAAGGGCCAATCCCGATAACTTTTTGGGGAATAAAACTGCTTAATTTTGTGTTAAATCCCTTAAAACCCATTACCTAAGGCCGACCAACTAACATGATATTTGTGATACGCTTGTAAATAACTTAAACCTGATAGTCTTCATCTGGAAATGGAGACCGTTGCATTATACAGTATCTGGATAAAACCAGACTTTTTTCTATAAAAATAATATGTAGGTGAAATTTACCCTTTGTTATCAAGTACAGTACATGGGTCATTCACTGTATAATCCTATCAAGAAACGGGAATCGATTATCAGGTCACCCAATGAAAAAATTGACCCGAAATCTTAAAAGGGTTACGTGTCCGGATAAGCAGTGTTGACGTTCACGTCCAAACGACTCAATTATATTTTGAGCTGAAATTTTGCGACAAGGTAAATACACCACGCCTCTATATTTTGGTCCATAAATTTAATAAATACTCGGACTTTAATTTTTGAGACTCTGTTCTTATCGGGAGGGTCCCTTTAAAATAATTAAAATGATTTTAAAGAAGTACACGTGGTTGCTAATGCATGTACCTTAAGCAACATTATTTACGTTGATTAATTCGTGTCTTGTAAAATGATTTGAACGGGACAAAGGGTGCTTGGGGCATGGCCACAAAAATTACACCAAGTTCCTAAACTGTTAAAAATAGGTATTGTTTTGCCATCATCAAACATAAAAATATAACCGAGGGGGGGGGGGGGGGTTAGTCGTTCGGATGGGACGAAAGCTGCGTGTGCGTAAAAAGCTTTGAAATAAGGGACGGCTGTAACGCCCTGTCAAACTTGCCCGTCTTCATTATCCCAGTCAGTGCATTTAACCCCATTTCATTAATTTAAGTTTAATTCGTTTGTATTTAGAGGGATCACGTGGCTAAGTGTGTAAGGCGCTGGCTCGCTAGCCTGGAGGTCGGGTGTTCGATCCCTGAATAGTCCGAGAAAGTTCCGTCGTGGTTTCCCCTTGTCAGTGATGCAGAATGGAGGGCCTGACAAGAACAGCTGTCTAGTCTTTCGGGTGGGACTGAAAACTGCACATTGGTGTGCACGTAAAAGATCCCTTGGCAGTTGGAATTCGATATAAGAGTAGACCGTAGCGCCGCTGCCCGGGCAAAATGTCCATCATAGTACACTGTATGGCGTATGTCCGTCTTCCATTAGCCCAGGTTAGGTGCAGAAGAGTAGGACGTTAAACCCCATTTCATTACTTTAAGTGTAAATTCATTTGTATTTATTTACAACGGATACATCTCATAAACATTGTAAACAGACATCATATCAATAATCCAGATGTATAGTTACATCACTTCATTAATTCTAACACTAACAGAAAGGTAACGTATACATTCGCAATTTGGTGCGTTGGCTGGCAATTATCAACCTTATACAGATGGATACTACAGACAGTCTGAACACTCATTAATCTTGATGAATACGTCTGCTTTCCTTGCATGGAAGACATTTTTCCGACAACGCTAATGAAGCACGACAATATTTCTACATTATTAATAGTATTAGTGTTAGAGAGACCAAGAAGGTATTGTCGCTCGGTGGTTCTCAATATTGATTTATAGAATAAATTATAAGGCTGATTGATCAGCTTCATTTAAAAAAAAAACCCAAGTATTCACAGCCACCATAGGATAGATGAGTATTTAATATTTCACAGCCAAAGTTCTGTACACCAGAAGTATGATGGATACTGACACCAAAATTGTCGCGTTTATATACTAACTTGTCCAGGACGCAGATGGTTTTAAATGAATTATAGTCTAAATTCTCACTTGATGTCAGATTGATTTACAGGCTAACCAAACCATTATAGATCTACAGACGCAGACGGGGCTGTTAGAATAAAGTGGGTGTCCAGAAAGCAGAAATGAAATGAAATAGGGTCTAATGCACTGGGCTAATAAAGACGGGCATAGCAAAATTTCAAGGGTTCTTTTACGTGCACGTTAGTGTAAACGAGACCTCTTCTTCCGTCCCATCCCAACGAATACGATGTCCCAAGTCAGGCCCTCCGTCCTACACCTCTGACAAGGGGATACCACGCACCAGAAAGCAGAATATGGAAAACGGGATAACTTTTATGAGACACTCTTGGTAACAGTTAAAGGAATTAAATCTCTATTCTTTTGATACCTAGAAAGGGGCACAAATGGGTAGTAACGCATATAATGATGTAATATGAGTGTATATAATCTAATTTAAGTTCGGCGAAGAGTCAAAATTGAATGGCAGTGTTTGGCGCCTGGTTATTCCCGTCTGCATCCGTAGAATTTTCCCGTCGGATGCGTTTAGGGCCGTTCATCGAATCGTTCATTACAAACGGCACCCGAAAGCATTCTTGCATGCGATTCGTGCGCCAATTTTAAAGTGTACATTTTATCTTAAAACTTTTCACGATATGATAACAACATCAATGTTGATTTAAATTGGCAAATAATTCGTGTTTGCAATGTCGAAGACTGTGGATGATATTGAGTTAGAGACTTGCTTCCTTTAAATGTTGTTATTTATATGTTGTCTGCTTAAATCATAATTACTGAGTATCTTTATCCAAATTTCCATTTGTTTATCACATAACTTGCTACGATACAGTTACTAGAAATGATAGAATTTGTAAATTATGCAATATAACGTTGAAGGCGAATAACATTTTTTACTGTGGGTTCAGTTATGTATAATGATTATACTTTTTTATTTCTATTAGCTGTAAGTTATGTATTTTCAGCAATTATTTACGATTCTAAAACTTTATAACAACGTTCAAGAGACTCGCAAATGTAACTTGGCCTTGAACGTAGTAATTCTATTAGAATTAGATTAGCGATATCGCTGGAAGCTAATTGTCGCATTGTCGAGTTTTTTCTGGTGTGTAAGTTGACAACCTCTTTGTAAGTGTTAAAATTAATCAGGCGTTGATTAAATAGTATTGATATTTTAAGCCAATAATGTGTGAAAACCTTTCGCTTTCTGACGCAAAAACGACACAACATATTATTTGTATAGTTCTAGTGTAAAAAACATTAGAGCCTCAAGGGGTCAATGCTTTATATAGTGAATACTTTTGTATGAAGAATCCTATCTTAGAAATACTACCATAGATCTGTGGAACTGTCGGTAGTTCTGTCTGGAATTCAATTTCGTTAAACATGCATTACGCAAGAACTAAATCTGCCTTACGGGTCTTTCTTAAGGCCTTAAATGTTATCTAAATTAAATTAGACATTAGTTAACTCATACAGACCATCGTTAGCCCGTGATATTCAGTGGATTTGAAGACATTTTGTGATGATAATTTAAGGTAAAAATAGATAATGGAGACTTACTGTATTGTCGTGCAAACTTTAGTAATGACAATCTGGGCTAGCCTAAAATTGAATAGCTAATATCTCGATTCTGCTTTCATTATCCATTTATCTAATCTTATCTATAATGGCCGTTTAAGTGGCCTTGGCGAAAGGTTTCCATGTTATTGACATACCCAGTGGTAGATCGAGCAGTTCCACAATGGGCGGACGGACAGGGAGACGACAATATACATATACATACTTAAAAATGTTGAGACTTTTTAACTGAGCCCATGTCATGTAATTATTGTGTAATTTGATTGGTTTTTGTCTTTTTATATAAAAAAAAGTGGACCGAGAGAGAAAAAATCAGATCGGCGATAATGACTGAAATCCCAAATGCGCAACTTATTGACGTGACCTTCAGAATCCAGGAGACTATTTTCCTAAGCAAAAAATACCATAGCGACGCAGGGGCTTTCTGTCAATTGCACAAAATGAACCAATAGCATAATTTCTTTGAAATCTTAACGGTTGGTCCCACAACTGCGCAAAAGGCGCAGTCCTGGCCGTGGTATGAAAAATCGACAACTTAAAATTGAAATGAAGATAAAAAGAAATTGGGCCGTTTGCGTAACTAGACGGTTGTGACAAGAAAATTCATGTGGGAGTTGAAAAACGACTTATTCTCAAGGCCATGTTTAAAATGAAAACAAACGTAATAAATAGAACACGTCCATCTGAATTGAGAATTTAAAGTCATTTTAAACCCAACTGGGGGTAATCTTTCTCGTTTTTGTCGCCCGAGAAAATGACAACTGGTTTATCTTGGTTCATTCCCATAAAAGCAGCAGACGATTCAGTATCTTTTGAATTCCTGGTGGGCCATTTCGTCAGTTTTAAACGAGATTTTGGAAACCACCATACTGAGATAAATGTTGAAAGCAACGTCTACATTAATATTATGCGACCGTCAACCCAGTTAGGGACAATGAGTGGAAGACAATCATGGGATAGATTTAAGAAAATAAATGAGGCTAATTGCCAATGGTTACTTATTGAATATTAAGTCGAGGAACGTATTTTTTAATGAAATGATTTTCCGTTAATTTCCTTTTCGTGGTGTCATCGATTTTCATTTTATAAAAAGGGAAAATTTGGAATTTTATTTGTATAGGTGTTGAGCATATTTAAAGATATGTCTATTTACAAAAAGGGCCCATTTTCAATATTATAATCCTGTCGATGGTTGCGTACTCTATCCCGTAGATATATGAGCTGCTCAGTGCAATAGTGGTCCAACTCCACTTTTGGTAGTTTTGAGAAAACACTTGACAAAGTCAACAGGTCCCAAAAAAATTCAGTGGACCATGATCATCGTCTTCATTGGCACTTTTGAAATCTTGGAATCTCCTTTGTTTGGGTCGAAAAATCAATTTTAATTTGAATAATGAATAATCGTGTTAAAAATTCCACCTCTGATCTAAGTCAATACTCTGGTGTTCAATCTATTAATAATAAGAATGAACAGTAGCAGATGTAATAAAGCCCCCATATATCTAAAGCCCCAGACATTTTATTCAGAATCCTCTCTTACATAATTTCTTACATATAATCCGCCTGTGACCCAGAGACATGCACGGGTGTTAAAAAAGGGTAATATATCATTCTTAAGAATGAACACTAGAAGATGTACTAAAGTCTCAGACTTTTAACCATTTAGAAAAAGAAAACTAAAAAGAAAGTTGATTTAGGATCCTATCTTACACATATTATTTCAACAAACTATATTTAGGGAGCCAGTATAAAGCTAAAGACTATAATTTTATCTTAAGCAAACCCAAACGATAATATATTATTTATATAGAAGTAGGAAACACGTGTTGGTGTTTTACATGTAAATACATTAACGCGCGTCCATTACACGAGTTTCACAGATAACTAAGAACCAACTCTTTCGTACAAGTGCCTATTTTAACTCTTAAGTCTAAATTAAAGTTCTTCTTGGATCATAGTTGGATTTATTGGGATTTCATGAAGGTGTCATCCTTATCAAACAGGAGTATGTACTATAACATCATTATGTCAGGAAATTGACCAGTCTTATTCAAATCTGTCGCGTTTTTAGAAGAGCTTTTGACATATATATATGTAGTTGACAAATGGAAGATGATGTATATGACAGCGACTTTGGTACGCTTGAGTCTCGAAGACAATATAAACAGAGCTTTCACCGGCGGAACACATTGAGTTGGGTTTCAATATGGTGGAAATATTCCGAATAAATAAAATACATGTAGTGATTTAATGGCAGCCAGCACAACAAAGTGAAATCGTAATTTACTTCTAATTAAACTGGAAAGTTGACCTGACTCGAACATATATACCGCTGTATTAATCATAATAAAGTCAATTTGTTGCGCATTATTTTATGAGTGAATGAAACGTTATTTATGTACTTTATCTTCTCGTGTTATATGGAGCACTGAGAAACAAGTAGATAATCATCAACACCATGCGACATCAACTACATCATAATTCCTATGAACCTTAATTTACAGAGCATGCAATATACATCATTCTATATTTCTCTTTAAAATGTCAGTCAAGAAAAAGATAAATATTAAGATTGTAGTAAATCAACACATTATTAGGACGTTTAAAACAAGACATGATGAATTGACAATACTGCTAGTTTGAATGAAGGAGTCCACTTCCCAAGGGTTTCTTCTTCGGAAAAAAATAAATGTCGTTTAATGTTCTACTTTTCTGTAGGGAAAAATGAAAATGGGCTAAAAATTTTGCCCGGATAGCAATTGAATTGCCAAGAGTTCTTTTACGTGAACGTCTAGGTTTACACGGGACCACAATTTGTTGTCCCGTCCGAACGACTAGGCGCTGTTCCTCGCCAGGCCATTAATCATGAAGGGGAATCCACGCCGGAAAAATTCAGAGAAACTTTCGCGACAAAGGAGCGAAATCGAACCCGGGAATTGATTCGTGGACTAGTGAGTTACTCAATGAGCCACGGCGACCCTTTCTTAGTATGCTTAGTTATAACCTACTTTAACCTGAACACTTTACATCTGAATTATGATATCTGCCTTGATCAAAGAGATAATATAAGAACGTGTATCCATGTTGCTATGGATATATGGACTGCCATATTTATTTTTAAAAAGCTAGACCAAAATGAGAATAACATAGATTAATTAATTATCAGTAAACTTATACCTACCCGTCGACCATCAACTGGAACCACCATCACATAAATAAGGAACATAGTAAAAACCAAACGCCGAAACGCCTTCATGTCTGCCTTTTCCAATTTCCACATTGTTGAAGAAAATGATTTCCCTGTAGATTCTGTTCCACACAGTACCTGGCAACCCTTCGATTATTTTCTCGACAGACCATAGAACGATGTCGAGATGATGATGTCCATCTATTTACTTATTTATAACAGATGTTTTATAAAAATAACACAACTTTTATACCATTGATCTTTGATTAGTCATCTACCTGCGTCAAATCCTGACAGAAACAATTGTTAAAGAACACAGACTTCACACCATTGTGTTCTGTTGTTGCTGCAGGAACAAGGTATTGCAAATATAAACTAATCTTGTGGTTGGTTTTATATATAAATGAATAACTAATCTCCCTTGGGCTTTATCTTTGAATAATGCCAGTTAAAAGCGACACGACACCTTACTCTCTGCTGCTCCCACTCTCTGTCTGTTAGCAGGTTTATCGCGTGTTGGGTGATATATAATGGAATGTTATCTGGGACATACTGCTCGTATAACGGTAGGGATAATACCATATCAATGTTATCGATCTTTAATTAGACACATTAGTAATACAGTATTAGATCATACACAACATGGTGTTGTCTCATTCGATTACCTCAACTAAATCCATTGGCACCACAGGGTACGTGTTACGGTGCTTAAATAGTAAGCGCAGGAGGACTGCATCACATACAAGTAATGGTTTCACAAAACAGTTCTACAGCTAGGACACAAAGTACATCCTAAACAACAAACGCACAGATGATAAGATCAAGTGAATAGAAATGAAATAAAATGGGGTTTAACGTTCTACTGCTGCTCCGGCTGGGGTAATGGAGACGGGCATACGCCATACAAAGGACTATGAGGGAAATTTTGCCCGAACATCAGCACTATGGCCTACCCTTATATCAAATTCCAACTGCACGTCAATGTATACACGGGAACTCGGTTTGTCGTTCCATCCTAACGACTAGACAGTAGTCTATGTCTGCCCCCCCCCGTCCTGCATCACTGATAAAGGGAAACCACGTTGGATAATACCGATGAACTTTTTCGGCCAATGCAAGGACCGAACACGCGACCTCAAGGTTAGTGCGCTAGCGTCTTACCCACCTAGCTACCATGGCTCCAAAGTGAATAGAACCGGGGCTATAGCCGTAAGCGCCCACAGTACCGGGCACCCAAAATAAAAAAAACCTAATAAAATGGAAGTAGCTCAAGAAAAGAGGGGGTGTTTCCGAAACGATGTATAAGGCGATGTTCAGTAAGATATAAGTGTGCAATGGTTATAATGGGGAACTAAGAAATATATAAGCAGAAATATTTACTGTCCCTTTTCCCGCGATCTCTTTTAAATCAAAAGAATTTGTAAAAAGAAAGTATAAAAATCAGTTACTATGCCCGTTCCCTGTTCCCGTTTCAAAAATTTACAAAAAAATCAAAAAAAATCAATACGTCTCTTACCGGATTTCACCGGTCATCCTAAGATTAACTGAGAGATGCATGGAAAGGGCAACATACGCGGTGTTGCGTTCCGATGCGCATGTGAAAAAAGCCAGTTTGCAGTTAGTTGCACATGTTCTACCCCCAAAATCCAACCCACCCCACCCCGAACCCCAACGTACACATACAAACAACACCACCAACACCTCCCTCTATCTCTATCTCTCTCGCCAGCCACTGCTTCTGAATTCCGGGTTAAGTGTATTGCTCCAGACTTGATCTCTATACAGTTAATGTGATGCCAGCTCATCAACAGACATGCGAAATGGTCGTATGCTTTAAGAGTCGGATCTGGGTGTGAATAATTTATAAGCTTATGTTGACACAATAATTCTATTCTTTGTCTGTTTTTTATCACGCATCGAAGGACTTCACGTGATCTGGTCATTAATGTCTTCGGGGAAAGTAATAGTTAATTTATAAGTATCATAAAATAATATATATTATAATACTTATAAAAACACAACCCGTCCTAACTGATAGTTTAATTATGAAATTCTACAGAGGAACTTTAGTTAACGGATCCTACAAATGTGAAACGCTCCCCGCTATTATACGAATTGCTGTATAAGGTCGCTTTGGACATCTCTAGAACAAACAGGATTCAAATACAGAGGCGTGCAGAGAGGGCAAGGGCCAAAGGGGGATACGGCCCCCGAAACCTATTTCATGGAGACATACAACCCATGAAAGAATTCAATATTAAGTTTTTAAAATAAAATTATATCATTTCTTCTGTTTTGACGTATTATTTAAAATGTCACCCTTTCTCACATTGTAGAATTATGGCCTTTGTGGCTATATTGTATCTTTAACTTTAAAATATTGGGCTCACAAACACACTGTAGAAGTCATATCTAATACATTGACACATACATAGATTTATAAACCCAAAACAATAGCTGGATCTGTGTGAAAAACAAAATATATCAGACCATTCGCGGTGGAAAATTACTATTGTGTCATTTGGCTTACCATTCAATCAAATCAGTAATTGCACAGATTCAGGGTCGTGTATAGTCTGATCTGTGCGTGATGTCCATATAGGTCCTTTAAGATCAGATATCATTCGGTTCCGGAGAGCATACTATCTGAGTTCCTGGACCACGTGATGTAACGGTTTCCTGTGTCTAGCAATGCTGGTTAGACTTTTACAGGAGTTGAGGCTGAGAGAATTTAAAGTATACTAATATAATCTATTATGCATTGTAACCATACGGATCCAGCTTAACATACAACTGTAGAACTTAACTGTTGCATTGTTATTCCAGGTAAGACAAACGTCTTAACTAATAAGATGATATCCGTCTTAACAACTGAGATAGTAGAAACAAGAAAATACACAACGTGAAAAGGAATCCAAGAAGAGAATTACAAATACTGGACCATCACAAGGTTATTAAGATATGTAGTAAAAAGAGAGTGCATGAGTCATACGTAGGATGTGGCGACCGGATTTGGTGGCCTGCTTTCCACGTCTGACAAAAGATCCATGGTACTACCAACATATCTGAGTACAAGACCGTTCAGGGGAGTATTGGTGCATAAAGTCGAAGAACTTGTTCCCGGGTAGCACCATCAAGCCACTGTAAATCTAATAAACGGTTATAGACTCTCTGTATATTGACACTGCTGCTCATCTCATGACTAGAAGCCTAATTATGTCTGTTGACACCTTTGAAAATAATTGCAGAGGCGGATTCAAGGAGGGGGGGGGGGGGGGCGCAAAGGGCGCGCGCCCCCCCCCTAATTTTCGACAGTGTCCTTTTTTTACTACTGAAAGTGCCTTTCAATAGCTTTTTTGTTCGATTTTGAGGCTCTTTTTCTACGATTTCCGAACGTTGAGACGAAAATATCAGCCAAATAGCTCTTGAATTGACTAGAGAGGCAAGGAAATGACGGATAATTTTCTTGGGGCCCCCACCCCACTCTCAGCGTCGTGCCCCGTCTCCGCGGTCAGTGCCCTCATTTTGCGGCGCCCCCCCCCCCCACTTTTCAAAATTCCTAGATCCGCCCTGAATTGTCCCAGGTGCATTGTATGTACCGACTTTCTTATCCTTGTCGCCATTTATCAACAACAGATGATATTGGGCAACTTTAAATATGATTTGTTGAAACTGCTTAAATGTGGGAAAGATTTGCGAGGATGGCATATTCAGAACAATTGTAAGTATTCTAAAACCCACATACTAGTAATTATCAAATGTATTGCGTTTTTTTAGTCTTAATCATGAAGTATCTAAGTAACATATATACATATATATGTGAGTGAGTAATAAAAATCCCCACCCCACCACATGCATAATTATCAGGGGTCGATTAAGCTTCCAGTGCCATGTCTGAAAATATCATAGGGGCCCGGCATCAACAGTGAAAAAGCGGCATATTGTTGTCATTGTCTGTCACAATGCAATTTGTAAGTCAGTATGGTAGATAAATTTATTTGGCTCAAACATATACAACATAATAAATCAGGGGCGGATCCAGGAATTTTTGCAGGAGGGGGTTTGTCAGGTTTCTGTTACGGGAATCTGCCATCATCGTCTCTAAATTACATAGGCATACATACAAATTGAGCTTTTTAAACAGAGAAATCATTTTTATACTGATGTAGGATCACTTTGTGATGTAATTTCATTGATGCAAGGCATTATTTTTTTTTATGTAGCTGAGCAGGGGGGGGGTGTGGACCCCCCCCCCCCTCTGGATCCGCGCCTGTAAATAACATATTTATTCATAGTACAAAACTTTTTTAGAATTAATTTGCAGCCCCTCCACACCCCTTCTCCCTCCATTGAATCCGGCCCTGATAGTAATGCTGCAAATTGTGTGCAATATGTTTATTGTTCTTTATGGGTATTGAAACATCTTTATACAAACATATTTCCAGCAAATCAACACATGGCGAGAATTCTTAGTTTTAGAATCCCTTGCGTGTAATATTTCAAATACAGCATTGACAACCCGTCAACAATATGTCACTATTCGCTTAAAAAATCCAATAACATCACAGGTTTTGATGACGTAACATTAGATTTTATCTCTGTGGAAAATGGTTGCGTGTAGATTTTATGGGATACACGTTTGGTTTTGACAAGTTATTACATTCGTCTTTATTTGAAGAAGACTTCACATAGACAGGAGTGACATGGAAGGGGATAAGATAGCCATTCACAATTACCATGCTTGCTCTTTTAGAAATCTACTTGTATTAAAAAGCTTTAGAATCTCGGCTTGACGTGTGGACTACAGGGAATCCATAATATCAATGTAATTCAATGTGGTGTTCTATCTACATTGATAAAATGTACGTGTGCTTGAAAACAGAGCGGCATAGATTGTCTATGAAGGTACTTGGTGCCAATTCAGATTCCAGATTGAGTATTTCGAGTATTCCACCGAGATTGGAATATGGATCACCTTGTATTAGAACAGTTGCTGGAAATCTAGATTTTCCTAAAAATAGTATAAGAAATAGTCGTGTCCTTCACCTATTTCAATCTTATTCTGTATATAAAGAAAGTATTTATGTGAATTTGGAATAAGAGAAAGTTATTCAACTCATTTCGAGCGCAGCCGGGTGACAAAATTTCTTGTACGTGGCTTTATATAATGTTTTGAGCAAACCATATAGATTGAAAAACATTGGTATACAAACTCGTTAAATATTAAAGATACATTATGGGAGATTAGATGAGTTGGCAGTTCTCACTATAATAAGCTATAATTTGCTTCAAATGCCCCCAAAACAATTTGATGAATTACATATTTGAATTCATCCAACAACGTGGCAAGTTTCTGGCCTATAGTACGATCGTATTTGTTACAGAACGTTGTCAGCTGGAGATCTGAAAATCTGAAAATGCTCGACCCGCCTCAACGATTGAACAAGTCGGGAAATAAATGAACGCTGGTATACGACATTACATGTCCTTTTAAGAAATGTTTTATGGCACGTCAGTTCTAACCGGGCTATATTGTTCCAAACGTTTGATAAATTTTGACGAAAGTCCATATAAGAAATCCAAATTGATCATCTAAATCGTACATACATGTAGGTTTAATACTGTATATTTGTGTCTATATTATGATGGCCAGTTGCAAATCTGTTAAAGATCCATTTTAAGGAAGCGATTTTATAAAGCGTGTTATCGAATTCTGTATTTGTTATATACATTTTGTAAATTTAAATTCTGATCAAACTTATTCCCTAGTGACCATGAATGATTGTTCACCATTAACTAATAGAGTTTCTCCAAATTAATGTTATTTATAGATTGTGGCGTGCCCTTTAGAACTAATAACTGGTCAACTGTCTGGGATTAATTAGTATGTCAGTCAATATTTTACGGCTTAAATTCCCGGGTGGCATCTTGTTAACAATGCTTTAAAGTTCCAATTTCATATTTTCTAAGAAAGTCAAAACATAATTATTTATATGTCTTTTGCTCAAAAGGTTGTTAACTCACTATTATACTATCACGGGCAAAATTTCACAGGCATTAAAATGTTTGACACAGGCTGATTGAGGAAATAGTAACACAATTACCTCCCTTGTTTTCTCATTCCTCTCCATGGACGGCCATCTTCAAACGTTTGAATTTGAAGTTGAAAATGATATTTTTGCCAATTTCTCAACTGGCAATAGTGAATTATAGGATTAATAGGATTATTCTTTAACAAGGTAGGACTGTTTATAGGTACAATCTATTCTATGGCTTTATTTTAATACATTTTAAAAATATAACTTAAAAATATGCTATTGAAACTTTAAGAATATTAAGCCGTGGTAAATCACAGGCGAAAACTCCATCACAAAATTTAAAGACATCTTAACAAGGAATCTAAATAAACCCACGAGCGGATATAGCGATTGGTCAGGTGAATCTAATCTGAAAGGTATACAGGAATGGGTTTCAAGCATGAATTTATTTTTTTTATTTTTATTTTATTTTTTTTTATATTTCAAAAAGTTTTCCGATGTTTGTAAATTATCTGACAGGAACCAAATAACAGCAAATAAATGTAAACTGACTTGCATACATGATTTATACATTAAAGCCCCAATAACACTCTTGTTGTAACTGAATAATATGTTCCAATCTTCATTCTGGTCAACAAATCGTATTATTTTAGAATATCCCAATTAAATGATGATATAAATTTCATCTTAACACACCTAATTTAAAAAATTGGAAAAATTCAACCAATTGATTTGAAAAGTCTAACGTAAACCTTTTCAAATGTGACTTGGATTTTAAAATATTTTCGAACTCTCTGGACAAATAAAATAGGTTGCAATGGATAATTTACACAACAGGTAGGACATTTAAACATCTAGTACTTAGAATAAGGGTATTATTTATTTTCTGGAGCTACCAAGCCAGCAAGAATGTTATTGTCCCTTTAAAGCTACCTGGAAAATTCTGTATTAGGGTTAAAATCTACTTCTACAAGCGCAAACCGCGCATAAATGAAAATCAAGAGGAGTACTAGGACATGTTCTACGCCGAACTCTGTCAATTGCCACAGAACGTTCTTGATCTGACAGAGCCTGAGTTAGTCGTAACGCCGAAGCATGGGAAACAGCATTGTGGGTCACTGCCTGGAAAACTGCAATGACCTCTGCATCACACACACTGTCCGATTCCTTCAGCACCCTCGTCAGTGCAAATCATACGGACCAAGGGACCAACATCAATGAACATGGGCACAAATCTGACAAGACGGAACTGGGCGAGTAATAATCCATACTCCCAAAAATCAAAAACGCAAGCGAAGCACTGAAAAATAGCCTTCAATAGCCTTCAACCGGAAGTTTAGAAAAGCGGCGGTTTTACGCGTTGCACACAAGATTTAACCAACTTCTTATGTGTTCCTGGTAATAACGGTAAATATCCGCAAGACTTCAAGGATGCAATCATCACAAGCTGTAAAACAAAGAATCATCTACTTTCATCCTCTTGCCCAAGGCATTTGACACGGTGAGCAGAACGAGAGTAAGTGTTCATAAGCATAATGTAAAACAGGCTAATGCACATCTGGATGACGAAGATGGTGCATATATACGCTTTCGTGCAAATGACAGTCTGTTCAACTAAAGGCGACTGTACACACACCCCATGACGACAGATTTACGCATCAGGAAACTGTTCTTCGCTGATAACACTGCCTTTATCGCACATACAGCAGGTGCACTAAACAAATCACATCCTGCTGCAATTTGGTTGGCGTATGAACTTTTTGGTCTTGCGGTAAGCTTGAAGAAAAACTGCATGAGATCCCCCCCCCCCCCACTATCCCCATCAGCCAGACAATGTTGAATTTAAAGAAGTTCCTTTAATTGGTTTGAATGAAATCCACCGACAACACCAGGAGTGAAGAAGAGTTGACCTACCGACTTGAAATACAGCTATCTCAAAAGAAAGACGCCGAAGTAAAAGTCGGTAAAGCAGCAGTCATCACTCCCCTCCTGTTTGACGACCAATCACCTCCACCAACACTTCTTCTCCACTTTCCTCAACATCAATTGGGGCGACCTCATTACAAACAGCGGTGTCTTCGAAACAATATTGCTCAAGATACGGCTGCGATGGGCATCATGGCAGAGGAGCTTTGCGTTAAAAGCACAAATAACCATTTACTGGCCACAATCAATTTAACTAGCTATTAAAAGCCCTTTACTTTTCATCCGATATCTGTAATAGAAGTGTTTGTAAAAGGTCATTTTTTTCTTTCGGGTTTCTGTTGTAATACAAGCTATTGAGATCGGCTGAAATATACATGTACTAGTTTGTGTGTCTAACACTCAAAGAAGCTATAAAAACCAGTAACACAATCGTATAATCAGTAAATAAAATTATTTCCAATACCATGAACAAGCTGCAAGCCGTTAAATTTTTATCCCTTAGTATCACTTAATTTTATGGTTAAAACAACCTGTTAAATCTAATAATGATGTAGCATCCAAGATGCATGCCAATCTCTTAATGTCTATAAGCCATTTACGATTCGCCCAAGAGAAGTGGTTTTGTTGTCGATCCCTCAAAACCGTGCTTCAGGGCATTGTCTAGCTGGTGTAGGTGGTTCTGAAATAAGCCTATCCGAACAAAATTCACCTTTTATTTTAATAGTTCATATACATGTAACTTTTTTTTTAATTTATGAGAGAGGGAGAGAGAGAGAGAGAAATGGGGTTTAACGTCCACTCAACACAAACTAACATATGGTTAAATTTATTTTATTTCAATAATTCGCTTTGCGTAGGGGTTTTTAGCAGTGGGAGGAAACCAGAGAAAACTCATGAGACTGAGCAGGCGACCCTACTCCTTGCCACCAAAAACCGTTTTAATGTATGGCTATAAAAAGTGAAAAGTATCCAGTAGCGTGCAAGGAATCACAGAGAGAGAAGCTGAAAATGGGTATACAATCACTGAGAAGGGTCAGAGAGAAGGAGCCAAATACAGAGCTGGTGAAGGGGGTGTGGTAAAGAAAAGGCATCCAATCAAAGAGAAGGGGTGAGGAGCACAGATATAGGGCATCCTATCACAGAGAGGGGCAGAGAAAAGCATCAAATGACTGAAAGGGGAGGGGCATAGAGAAGGATCCAATCAGAGAGAGGGGTGGGGGGCTTTGATCTGAGGCAAAATTTCACTCGTCGCACACTGTATGGCAAATGTCCGTCTGTGCAGCAGAGTAGAACATTAAACCTGATTTGATTTTTGAGTGTTACAAGTGGATGGTAATAACAATATTTTATTAATCATATAGATAAGTACCTACATACATTGATCTCTACAAAATAGATATTGTTATATAATAAAATATACTATTAATATTACTGACTTGTAGAAAGACATATAGGCATTTGACTGTATAATTGTTTCTAAGTCAGTTTTCTTTCATAAATTCTGGTAATTTAAGACCTAATTGAGTTCACAGTCAGATTACAAATAGGTCGAATGTAAACACTTATAAAGTAGCAAATTATCACAAGGCTTACTTCTAGGGCATCTTACTAAACATACTGCCTGGCCGAAATCTACTTTTGATTTGCTTGAAATAAGTTGCAACTCAGCTTTACATTGAAGGAAAGCCAATGCTATTAGTATTTATTATTCACAGCCATATCAAAAAGCTAATTTTATTTTATAGTTCAATAAACAGGTTGAATCATGAATGCCCATAAATGAGAGAGAAAGTCCACTTGACACAAACTAGGTCATTTCGGGACTAACATTTATTTAAATAATTCGTTGCGCATAGGGGTCTTTAGCAGTGGGAGGAAACTGGAGGACCTGGAGAAAACCCACAGAAGTTGGACAGACAACCCTAATTCTTGTCACGTCCAACCGGGATGCCCATAAAACTAGTACCTTTGCCTGAATATTGTATAGAGACAGGATGTAGGTTTCTAGCACATTCTGTATTTTCATACTGTTTACTTCCAAATAAAGATATCTAAATGGATTTGGTAGTTATTTTATACTAGAAGTCTGTCGGTACAACCTCAATTACCATTGAAGAACATAACGTCAATTCCAACAACAACAGCAGATTCAGGGCAACATATAGGTAGTACAAGTTAATGAAAAAGCCTACAGGCTGATGTCCTCCTGTCACTCAATCCCAAAATAGATAGACGCTCTTCATGAAAGTCTATCGAGACATTCACATAATGAATATCTTCACCAAAGGCCAACTCGATTTGCCACTTCCACAAGCAGTAGAAGTTCTCCTGGAAGACTCTTTCAGACATGGAAATCGAGTGAACATCACAAACGAATTTGGCTGAAAGGGCAAGACAGAATATCTTCTGAGGGAGGAAGAGTCCAAATCGAGACCACTGTAGACATCATCCTGTAAAAGAGACAAATCTAGTCTGTCTATAGTTTGAACATTTCAATTCAGAACACAGACTTGTCTTATAAGGTTGTAAGGGGTCGGGGAGACAGTTAACATTGTAATGTTTATGTTTTGATTATGTCTGTAAGTTTAAAGACAATCTGGAAAGTTTTGCCAAGTTCGGGGCACTAACAGGTGGGGCCACATCTATTCTCACTTTCTTCGCCCTCAATTTACTTAGGCTTATTTCGTTGATATCCCGACAGTCTTTCACTTGAAGTAATTTTAAAGATGAACAATATTCTCCTAACAACCTGTAATAAAACCCAGTAAGCAATATTCAGTCATAAATAATCAATAAAATTATACAAAACTGCACATTACGAAACCAGCCCTGAGCATGACCCAAGTGACTGGACATGCAAGATGCACATAATCCTTTTGAGATTAAAGAGGGTTTATGTTCCTACTTTACTGCTTCATTCAGGACTATGAAGTTGATCGTACTTTGGAATGATTTTATAACAGGGATATCAAAGTCCTTAAAAACTTTCAAAATATTGTAGTGTGCAAGATATTCTTAAATGATGTGTATCAAGCCTTTAAGAAAAACAAAATCAAAAAATTGACAGTAGAGAGAGAGAGAGAGAGAGAGAGAGTTGGAGAGGGGGGGGGTCCATTTGACACAAAATGGTTCATTTTTACCCACAAGGTTTGACAGGCGACCCTACTCCTTGTCAAGTACAAACAAGAATCAAAACCATACCACTTAACTCAATGACAATGATGCAACCTGCACACATCTTCACCATTCTGCCACCAAACCCCCTTATTTGATATGTAGGTTTTATAGTTAATGGAACAATATTTACCAAATAGCATCATTAGTGACTCTCCAGCAACCATGTATATTTAAATGTCTTAATCGTTTACAAGTCTGTGCTAGTATGGTGATTGTATCGTTCATTACACCATATATTTTAGCTAAAGATAAAACCTCAAGACTGAAACATAAATTCACTTAATTATTAATATAGTTCCCAATTAATAAAAATAGAATAAATGAAATCAAATGAAGTGAATCATCCATCTGTTCTGCATCATGCAATGTTCTAACAGCAGCACTACAGCCTACTATTATTTCAAATTCCAATTTGTGTACATAGGACCTAGGTTGTAAAAAATTCTCAATCAAGTTTGTTTCTATCAAATAGCAACCAGATAATCACATTAAAAAATCACTTACTTTTCAAGCTTCCCAATTACAGTTTTTAGTGTATTATTACCTAAGTTCCAACATCCGGTCAAATCTAAAGTAACTAGTTGATCACATCGTAAAGCAACACTCAATAAACCATCGTCGTTCACCCAATGACAATCTCGTAATATCAAAGTTTTTATGCTTGGACACTCTGATGCCAGCGACTGCAGACTTACATTACTGAGACCCGAACACGAAGTAAAGTTTATCACAGATAAAAGGGGATTTCTCCTCAACACCGGGACTAGCCCATCATTTGACAAAAAATTTCGAGAGTTACTTAAGTTTAATACTTTTATACAATAATTATTGTAAGTCATTATCTCAAAAGCCTCAGCTGTCATTCTCCCAGAACACCGGGAGATGTTCATGGAAAATAGAGTGTCAAAGTAAAGTTGAACTAATGCTTTAAATTCTCTGCTCACACAACGCAAACCAAATACTGTGCTAATTCTCAAACATGGAAAGATTTTTCGGCATATTATATGTTCCCATGGTAAATCAGTTATCTTCACATTTGACAACATGGTGCTCATTTCTGGAAGATAAATTCAAAAAGGCATTAGACTCTAACACTTTTAACGAAAATATATACGTATGTAACAGGGACGGATCTAGGAATTTTGAAATGGGGGGCGCCGCAAAATGAGGGCACTGACCACGGAGACGGGGTATGCCACTCAGAGGGTGGGGGGAGGCCCATAGAAATTTATCCGTCATTTCCTTTCATCTGTAGCCAATGCAAGAGCTATTTGGCTGATATTTTCGTCTAAACACTTTTTTTTAATATTTCTGAGAATCCAAGCAGTATCCTACTTAGCAGTATATAGAGAGCAATTCTTTCTTCAAAAACTGTATATGGGTCTTTTAAAAACCATGAACCTTATAATAGGATGTACTATAAGGTCCATGAGCAAACAGTATAAAATTCACACATAACATGGGAGGGCAGAATCCAACAGCCTTGGTTATGCTTCTGTATGCACCAACAAATCAAGTACGGCGAATGTCAAATTCTTCCAGACCCTGCAACAAACCGCTTCTGAATGACCATTTTACGATTAAATGTATCATTTATGACTAAGGATTTGCTATGCGTACTTTAGTTTTTATATCACTGTTGCTTCTTATTGTAAACAGTGAGAAAAAGTTGTAGTTTATAAATCAAGTTGAACTGAATTTCGAACAACCAGGTAATAATAATATCGTCCCAATTAGCTGAAACAACTTCCGTCTGGTTGTTCGAAATTCAGTTCAACTTGATTTATAAACTACAACTTTGTATTCGCTCGGCGCCGTCTCTTGGCTTACATTTTACATGTAATACAATGCAGCTTTCATTGGTTAAAAAATTAAACCCATTCGATTGAAAAGAAATGAATGAAATGATAATTTTTTGAATTTTATAACTGTAGATTATGAATTAATATTTGTAAATTTACTATATTGTAGGTCTACCATTTACAAAGTAATTGTGTTCGAAAATCTACTAGGTCTAGTAATAGTAGTATTATTTTTGGGAGGGAGAGAGAGAGAAATGGGGTTTACCGTCCACTTGACACAAACTAGGTCAATTCGCGACTGACACATGGTTCAACTTTATTTCAAAAATTTGCTCGCGCGTGGGGGTCTTTAGAAGTAAGAGGAAACTGGAGGCCGCCGGAGAAAACCCACGAGGTTGGATAGCTAGGCGACCCTACAGCTCCTCACATACAACCGGGAAATCTAATCCACGCCAGTTGCGACTCAATGACGGACCTTGTCCTTATTTTTGGTTTACCACTGAAATTGTGTTTGAAAATCTGCTATATGTCTACCAATATTTTTGGGTTACCAATGTGTTTGAAAATCTACTAGGTCTATAACCTTTCCGTCTGGCTCCATCTTGTCAGTACCGGTACCGTAGTGCAAAAAGAAGGGTCTGCACATGGGCATGGGACGAAAAACTGATGCCCTGTATTGGCGTGCACATAAAAGAATTAATGACGGTTGGAATTCGAGATGTAGTGCTGCTGCCCAAGCAAAATTTCCCTTCTAGCATACTGCATTAGTGTGCCTTTTAGTCCAGGGGGGTCATGATGGCTAAGTACGTGGAGAAGACACTGGCTCGCTAGCCTGGAGGCAAAGTGTTCGATCCCTGTGTTGGCCTAGGAAGTTCATCCAGATTTTTCATCCTGGTTCTTCCTTGTCTGTGATACAGGATGGAGGGCTTTCTAGTCGTTTGGATGAGACAAAAAAAATGAGGTCAAGTGTACACATTGGCATGCACGTAACCCTTGTCGGTATAGATAAGATAAGATAAGATAAGATTTTATTGTATCATAACACCCATTGCAGGCCGCATACAATTCATATACATGACACAACCACGGTGACAAGGAACATAAAATAAATAAATAGCAATATTCACATATATTTATAAGAAAATGAAAGATAGGTTGCCAGGCAACGAAATATATGCCCACAGCAGCTAGATCGTCCGGGGAGTCAACAAGAGTTGTCGCATATTTTTACTTTTTTCGGTAATAAAACATTTATAATACACTAAGATCTGATTAAGAATAAGGCTTCTTTGTCTCATGACCTCAAACACTGTATAAATTTAAAGTCAATCGGATATTACCTCAGGCCTCTAGAGCGTTCACAAGATTTTTTGATGTGATCAAGGGCAGCGATTATCGGAAATCACTGAAAATCAATAGACTTCTTCGTCTCATGACCTTAATCACTGTGTATAAAATTACAGTCAATCGGATATTAACTTTGACCTCAAGAGCGTCCACAAGACTTTTGACGTGATGAAGGGCCATAACTCTTGCAGTAATTATAGGGAATCGCTGAAAATCATGACCTTAATCACTGTGTATAAATCAAAAGTCAATCGAATATTGACTTTAGCCTCTAGAGCGTCCACAAGCAATTGAGGACGCCAGACTAGTGTTAAAAGTGAATGACATAAGTAACATAAAATAAATAGCAATATACACATATAAATATAGAATATGAAACATGAAATACAGATCCTTGTTTAAAGTGAAAATATATATCAGAAACCTTATTTCAAAATGTATACACATGTATGTTAAAAGATGAAAATAGAATGCAAATTTTGTTTAGCAATACCTTATTGGTTCGAGGCTTGATTTCTATATTGAAAAGCTTTATATACATAATGACATACACTCACCGAAACTGAAGGGGGAGGGTCAAATAGATTTTCAAATGTTATAGCCAAATTGTTGTAACTGAAGGTAGCAGAAAGAATATTTAGCCTAAGGGATTGATAGTATGGACATTCAATTAAAAAGTGAAATTCGGTTTCTGCTTTGGATAGGGAACAGAGTGCACATAGCCTCAAGTCTGGGGGGACGTTCTTGTACCGGCCCCTCTCTATTTCTAGTAGGTCTTAGTGGGCATGTAGTCTTCATTAGCAGAACAGTAGGATGTTAAACCCTATTTAATTTCATTTCTTTCGTTAGCCCAATCAGCGCAGAAAAGTAGATAGTTTTTCATTTCACAAGATCTACCATTATTTAGAAATGCATTCTGTTCTAGCTCATAATACTGTCAACAATTCTTCATCTATATACTTCTCTATAAATATTCAATAAAACCCTAGGCTGTTCCAGTTAACATAATTTTATAAGTCCATCTTATTTGTAACTGGGGAAACGAGCACTTTAAACTTTAAATAAAAATTCTCTTGTTTTCTGAGTGTATTTACCTCACAGTATTTGACCCTAAAGCAATAACCTGGATAATAACCAATGTTTATGAACTATCACAGACAGTGTCAATAAACTGATGATAATGGACACCTTAACAATTAATAAACCAATGATAGGCTAGACATGTTCACCCAGGATATATTAACCCATCATTATGCATTTGTACAAATAATACCCACTCTTCAAATCATTTGTTTTAACTGTTAGCCTGTAAGACATGATAATAATTTCAGATCACACTGGATGTCTATGCAATAGAATGAAGACAAACTGATTATAACATTTTAACTTGAAAAAAAAAAAAAAATAAAACGTCCAATAATACGACAAAAAGAAAATGGCAAATTATGGGGAGAATATTCGATATGCGACCTCCCATAACCCCATGGAAAGAGAGGTTTAACTTCAACAAGGGTCATTTTGGGAGTAACACATGGTTCGATTTAATTAATTCACTTGCGTGAAGAGGTCTTTAATATTGGGAGGAAACCTTACTCCTTGTCACACACAAGCAGGGAATCAAAACCATGCCACTTGACTCAATGACAGACCTTATGATGCAACGCACGCGCACGTTAACCTGCAGTCACCCCTTGGCCAAATGACAGACCTTATGATGCACCACACACACACATTAACCATGCAGTCACCCCTTGGCCAAATGACATATCTTATGATGCAACCACCCCTATCTTAGGTAAACGTTTTTTACCGTCCACCGGAGCCTGGTCTTATGACGTCATATGTGGATTGTGGGTTAGGCTTGGCCCAGGGTTAGGGTTAGGGCTAGCCCTGTCTACATCTCAAGACTGTGACGAAATCTGCAGGCCACAGCCCTTATCCTAACCCTTATCCTAACCCACAATCCACATATGACGTCATAAGACCAGGCTCCGGTGGACGGTATAAAACGCTTACCCCTATCTTCAGTACTTCTTTCTAGTAAATTTTTACATGAGTCACTCATGAGCCATGTCTTGTCCCTTTTTTATGGGTCGAGAATGTCAGATGCTTTAATTACCATCAAGATGTTGATCTGATATTTTATTAGATGTAGACAACCCATATCACCAGTTTGTATCTTAGACTGACAGAAAAGGGCCCTTTATTTCATCTACAGCCATTCCATTCCTGTGGCCAGTCCATTACATTTTCAATAACATCTAATAGGATCATAATAGGACCGGATTAGAAGGTTCCCAAACTTTGTACATCTTTTGCATAATTGGCAGGCATAACTCCACAACGAAAGGTTTGATGGGCACAAAAATGGAACTCATCAGAGATCTTTTGAATCTTAACCCATATGGCAAGTTTCATCTAAATCGGAAAAATTGTAGCCTCCAGAGGGTCCAAATCATTGGTTTATGTAATACATGATTTGCAACCTCAAGAGGGGCCACCAGTTAAAAATGCATTTTTTGTACAATCAGGGGCAATAATCCAGCAACAATGGTCTGATAGGCGACAAAATCAACTCTTCTAAGATACTGGAGAAATAACCATACATTTCAAGTTTCATCAAAATTGGATAAAAGTTGTGACCTGTAGATTGTTCACAAACTAATGTGAATGGACAGCCAGGCAAGAGAGATAACATAATACTTCCACATGAAAATGTGGGCATAAAAAAAAATCAATTAAATAAATTTTAAAATCTTATCTTTATTAACAACCCCTGCCATTCAACATAGAAAGATCCAGGCTATTAAAACATATCTACATTACAAAACAATGCCAAATATATGACCAACTTAGACCTTTTGTATGTGTATTCTGTAGTATATTTTTATTATAACACCAAACATCCCTAAAAACATCTTCAAAATAAAACATTGTCTTATAATTAATTTTAAATGCATGGCATGTAGTTGAAATACATTTTGACCACTTTTGTTCTATTTTATTAAAATTGTGCAATTTTATTTCTTTGATAGAAATATTTTAAGTTTCTAAATAACTGGTACATTTTTTTTCCTATATATATCGTCTAATTTTATTTTCTATATACAATTTATTAAAAAAACCTCAAGAAATGTACAAGTACCGTCTAAAAATATCCAAATTTACATGCTAAAGAGGCACTTTTATTGCAAGGCTTGGCTACACTTACTGACTTATCAAAAACTTTTCTGTATAGTGAATCATTTATAATTATTTTATTAAAAACAAATACAACACATTTACAATATTTTATTATAATAAATACGACTACATTTACTCTCACTTGCAATGAACTTTGACTGTATTCATGAAAAAGCTGCTGTTTTATCCCAAGAGAATATTTTAATATCATACAATTTTGTATCGTCAAAAAATACATTTTCTTCTAGAAAAAACTATTTTAAGGTTGTTCTTTAATAAGTTCAATAATTTCAGAAAGTTTAAAACATATGCATTTATATATAGAAGAATTCATACAAATATATCACTAGAATTTTAACTCAGACAATAGCAGAAATGTGAACAGATCTTGCATAGCAGTAAAATATTGAAATATTATTAGTGTTTTCTATTATAAAATATTAACAATGACAGTATACCATATCTTTTTTCCTAATTTAAACATCTCCAACCCTTTTATTATCGAAAGCTAAAACCAACAGCAATAGATGAAAATGTATAAATTAACGAAATAGAAATCTTAATTCAAGAAATATATCTCTCCTTATAACAAGATTTCTAATATATAAAATCTTTAGCTGTCATGTCTCTCTTTAATGTATATCCATAGTTTGATCTAATAATTGAGATAGCTCTACTAGATGCATGTGTTTATTTCCTGTAGCGGCTGCTGCTTGTGCATAACGTCCAGCATACCTGTAACAGAAGCACGTTTATTTACATATCAGAGAGAGGAATGGGGTTTAACGTCCACTCAACACAAACTAGATCATTCTGGGAGTAACATATGGTTCAATTTTATTTCAATAATTCACTTGCGAATAGGGATCTTTAGCAGTGGGAGGAAACCTGGTGACATAGAGAAAACCTACGAGGATGGACAGCAACCTTACTCCTTTTCACTTTCAATTGGGGAGTCGAAACAATGCCAGTTGACTCAAAGACAGACTTTATGACAAAACCATTTGGACATCCAACACCCCTATTTACATAATGATTATATGTACATATACATTATAAAACTATAATTGGAAATAAAACCTAGTTTTCATTTAAGCAGGTTTTTATGCGTTAACCTCAAAGAGCTTTCAAATCAAGTGAATATATGTGCACCACCACAATGTTTTATTGGTGATCTTAGGAAGGACCTCAGCTATGATCAAAGAAATTAAATGGACAACATTGATCCAATTCAACACCTTACAAGTAGAAATTAAATCAGGACGTAAATTTTCATGAAAACCCACAAAGTTGGACAGGTGACCCTACTTCTTGTCACTTACAAGCCGCTTGACTCAATGACAGACCTTCTAATCCAACCTGCACGAATTAACCAGTCGGCACCCTAACCAACTCCCAGCAAATTGTTTGAGGAATTAGAATATATGTCCATTTATAGACTAAAAGGAGACTTACTCTATTTCCTTATCAACATTAACTTTACGTAAAACTGTTCTAAGTCTTGGTTCAACATATTGCCAAGCTCCCATATTTTTATGTTCTTCTTGTGCCCAGCACAATCTAGCATTAGGATACTTTAAAACTTCAGCTTTAATCAGATCAAAAGGGAAAGGAGATATCTGTAAACAAAGAAAAACAAACACAAACTAATATTATGTATACATGCTTTGATATATTTGGACCTAAATACCACAAAATAAGGAAAAAGACAAGCCCATGTTTCAATGATGGCGGCTTTATTCCACAATGTCGATTCAAGAGACACTTTACCCTTTATTTATCTCTAGTAAAACTCGCCGGTCATTAATCAGCGCGAGATCAGTTCCTAAGCCCCACCCTCCAGCGCCCTGCAGATTTCTTGACAATCAAGCAAGCATTGGTTCGTTACATGATTTACATATTAATAATCTAAGAAGTTATGGTACGAAATGCGCCAATATTGAAAGGAACCAAACATACATTATAAGTTTCACCCAAATCAGATAAAATTTGTGACCTCAAAATTGTCCACATGCTAAAAACGTGATTTTTCATACAATCAGGGACCATAATTCATGAAGTAGTGGTCCAATACATGCCAAGATGGAAGAATCAAAATACCTGTTCAACTCTAGTTATAGCAAGCTCAGAGTCCAGATTTTTCTTTTGCCGTTCCTTTACCAATTCATAATAGATTTTTCCAGTACAGAAGATAACTTTCTTCACTGTATCAGCATTTTCAGCAGCTACGCCAGCTTCAGGAATAATTCTCTTAAAGGTAGAGCCTTCAACCATATCATCAAAACTTGAACGTGCTTCTGGTAGACGTAGTAAACTTTTAGGTGTCATCACAATAAGCTGTACAGAAAACATGGTGTTTCGAAGAAATTAATTTACAGGAAATCATATATAATCAGAGTGAGTTGACCTCCATTTTAAAAGACAGATATTGGATTTAACATCCACTAAACCTAAACTAGGTCTTTTTGAGACTAACATATGGTACAATTTTATTTCAATAATTTACTTATTCTTATGGGACTTTGGCAATGGGAGGAAACTGAATGACCGGGGGAAACCCATTAGGTTGAGCTGGTGACCTTAATAGTCATGTACAAGCGTCGGTCCAAAAACCACACCACTCAATGACCTTATTATCTAGTTGGCTCAAACAAATTTTAAGCCAAATTATTTGCGTAAGTGGTTGCTGCATGGATTTGTGTGAAGGGTAATAGGTTGACTCAATACTTACTGGTTTTCTAAATGGAAGAGCAATCTGTCGTCTCATAGCATGAAAGAAATTGGCAGGAGTTGTAAAATTACAAACAAACCAGTTGATTTCGTGTAATTGTTGAATTTCAAAATTAGGACCTTCAGGCTTAAATAAAAAAAGAGAAAAAGTCAGAGCTATAATTACAAAAGGAAAATTCAAAATGGATCATAAATTTAAAAAAAGATGAAAAAAATCAACCATGGATTTTGTTGATTTTGAACAATTTTACTTCTTGCATATTTTAATACTTAAATTGTTTTGAGTCAGGATTAAGTTATTGAACTGGAATATACAGTGAAGATCTGTATATTATTAACACTTAGTCACAAGCTAAATACTTACTGGGAAATATTCAGAATCATCATTACTTGACTGTAAAAATCTTTCCAGTCTGGCACTGGAATGTTCAGGGCCCTAAAAACATCAATAACAGATAAATCAGGAATATAAAAATGTTTAGAGTTTTCAAGATAAGGGGCATATAATTCTGCAAACACGGATTTGTCTATATCAGGACTCTTGAATGGTTTTTGAAAATCAAGTTAGTTTAAATTGACTAAAGGGGTACGAGACATTTTAACTCAAACACTCATGACCCACATATATAGTGGAGATATCTTATTTCCTAACGAACATTGGTGGACAAGTGTATATAAATATAACCTACCATGCCTTCATATCCATGAGGTAATAATAGAACTACTCCACTCTGTCTAATCCATTTAGCTTGTCCACTACTAATAAACTGATCTATGATACACTGGGCTGTGTTAGCAAAATCACCAAATTGAGCTTCCCATATTACCAAGAAATTTGGATTAGCCATAGAATAACCCAATTCAAATCCTGTTAAAAAATGGAACCAATAATTTATTCATAATGTTTCATCAATTTGCTTTTCTCTACTTAGCCAAATCAGAAAATCATCATCATTGAACGCCGTCAAGACACCCACCTAATACGAAGAGATTGACTAAGTTTGAATGTTGTACCTCAATTAGAAGTAAAGTTGATTGTGTTCAAAATCAAATTGCTTATTTCTGCTTAGCCCAAGCAGAATGCTTATAATCAAACAAAAGGAACACCAAGATTATAAGCAAAGAGTTTCATAAGTGTGAAAAACAGCAAATGAATGAACGGACAACCTATGTACTAGATAGAATCATCAATGAGTTTGATGATTAGGCTCGGATTAAACTGAGAATTATCTTAAAGTAAATTTATTTTAAAATTATGGATACAAGAAGAGGGACGGCAATACTACTGTGAAAATCCCCTCACAACAGACTTTGTAAAAGTGATGATAGTTTAATCAGTATAACATTTCCGGTTGAGATATCCTTTATTTGACCCTTTATCTACCAGAAATGAAATAAATTAATTCATAATAACACAATTTTATGGATTTACTACTTATATTAAATACAACGTTTCAATACTCTTACAGGTATCTTTATCAAGCAATAATGAATCTAACCATACATTTGCAGTACATTCATGACGTTGCATGTAATAAACTAAGAAGTTGTGTTATAATGAATATTATATCTCTACGTATTAATTAAATACATTACCTAGTACACCATATTCTGAGAGTGAACTGTTACAAACAGTATATTTAGCTTGATCAGGATACAGATTATTTAATGGAACAGCCCAACGTTTATCTTGATTCTGATCGTGTAATACATGATGACGATGACTGAAACACAAATAAATTGATGGATTAAATACAACCAATTATTGAAATTGCACAGGTAAATAGGTGACTAAACGGTCAAAAGACATGAAATGGGGTTTAACATTCTACTGTTCTGCTCCTGACTGGGTTAATGAAGACAGGCATATGCCATACAGTGAGCTATGTGTATAATCTTGCCCGGACAGGGGCACTATAGCCTGTGAACACAAGACCTTGGTTAATCATCCTATTTGAATGACTAGACAGCAGCGCTACCCTTGTCAGGTCCTCCTTCCTGCACTACTGACCCTCTTGGAAAATCCTGATGCACTTTCTTGGCCAATGCAGGGATCGAACATGTGACATACACCCTAGCAAGCCAGCGCCTTATCTATTTAGTCACCCATGAAACAGTTAGATTTTTTTAAAATTATTTACCTGAATGTTCCTCTTTCCACATCTTGACCACTTAGTCTGACATGAATTCCTTCTTTTAAAAGTGAACCAAAAGCCAGTGCTTCACCTAAAGCCCAATCTACGGTTCTATTAGCAACCATTTCATTTCGACTCTTCAGGGCTCTCTTTAAACCTACAAAAATACAATAATAATAATATATATTCAGAAAAGAAATACTTTAGAACGATATATTGGTTTCTTAAGATACATTATGAAAGAGTTATATATAGAGCTAACCCGGCTGACCGTTCTTTCTATAATAGTTCAAAAATAGATAATGCAAAATGAATGTATTGAAAATTTTATTCAAATTATTTTATTCTGGGCCAAGTTATAACTGTTTGTAGTTTTGACAAGATTTGTGCAATGATTGTTTATTATCGAACCACTGTACTGGTATATTCGAGACTTAGCCTCACTTTCCCATTTTTTAAAATCAAATCATTCGATAGATGGCCAAAACATTCTTATCTACTTAAAATATGAGCCATACGATAGTCTAGAGAATTTATTATGGCTTTGTAATGTTAATCAATGTCTAATTAATAATCTAAATAACATTTAAGGCCTAAAGAAAGACCTGCAATAGGCAGATTTAGCTCTTGCATAATGTATCTTTAATTCAATATCTCCAGATTTTTCATGAAATTCATAAGGGAGAGAGCAAGGAATGGGATTTAACGTCCACTCGACACAGACTAGATCATTTCGGGACTAACACATGGTTTAATTTTATTTCAATAAATCCCTTGTGCTGATGGTCTTTAGCAGTGGGAGGAAACCAGAGGATCTGGAGAAAATCCAAGAGGTTGGACAGGCGGAAATTCATAAGGACTTCTATTTCAAAGCAGATAAGTTACCATATCAATAATATCAAATTACTTATTAATCAATTATAAGTACCCTGTACTATTATCTTCTATCCAGAAAATACTTACTCATTCTATAATTCAATAAGTGGACTACAAAATTAAGCGTAAACCTACCTCCGTGTATAGTAAAATCACCACCAGGTGGGGTACTGAACTTTACACCAATGTCACGCAGAGTATCTTCAGATATACCAGTACTAGGAAGTTTCATCGGGTCACGACCCTCAAAAAATCCAGTCCATGGAGAATCTAGCCAATCCTTGTTGCTGACTGCTGTCTCTTTCTTGGCTAATACGTAAGCTTCTTCACAAATTTTATCATATTTAGCAACTTCTTCCTATAAATATAACATTATCACACTATAAAGCACTTAAAAACATAATGAGGACACACACTGACTCAGTGAGTAAGATACTGGGTTCGATCACGATTTTTTGTTATAGTTCCCACTTGTCAGTGATGTAAGATGAAGGGGGCCTAGTAATGGAAAATGTATAATAGACATTCAGACTAGACGAAAAAATGAGGCTGCACATACATGATGACGTACATGTAAAAGAACCCTTGAAAGTTGGACTTCAAGTTCTGTCAGAGCCAACATCTTACTCACTGAGCCACTGTGTCTCCCAAAATGTGTACAAAGTGTATATAATAAACAATGACTTAAAGTACATGCATACCACTTTTGTGTGGTCATTTGTTATTGTCTTAAAATATATTTCATTCTAGTTATAGCTTATTTATACATAACAATACACATTTCGAAAAAAAAACCAAAAATTACTGAGAATTAGAACTTAAATTCTTATCAAAATATATGATATTACCTCGTATTCTTGTTGAGTAACAACACCTTCATTGATGAGTTTCTCGGCATATTTAGCTATCACAGTTGGTTGTTTGGTTATCTTTTTGTACATAAGTGGTTGTGTAAACATAGGTTCATCTATTTCATTGTGTCCATTTCTTCTATAACTGACCTACAATTACAGTTTTAAAGACTCCATTTAACAGGTGAGACTCAACAAAGTGATCACCTTGTTTTTTAATCAAAGGAATGAAATGAAAGTGAAACAAAGACCTCACTCGGCAAAACTCGACAGATTCAGTAACCTACATCTAGTCTCGGCTGTATGACCAATTCTGCCATATTGGAACTATTTTAAAGGTCCTGGATGAAACATGGCTGCACCCATGATGTCTTGGAACTACTTTAAAGGTCCCGGATGAAACATGGCTGGGCCCATGGTGTCTTGTTTGTTTGTAATAGCGTTAAGTTTTCCTGTTAAAGTAAACCGCATCGCAAATGTATGGGCGTAGGTACATATCCCTTACTCTCATACAGCAGAGACTAGATGTAGGTTCCGGAATCTGTCAAGAATTGCTGAGTGGCAAAGATCTAAATGAATTCTGCCTTTCACTATTCCATTAATATTTCTATAGACTACTACTATATTCTTTAAATACTCCAGCATCAACCATGCAGAGCATTTTTATATTAAAATCTCCAAGTTTTCTAATCTGCTGAACTAGTTTTTTTCTTAAATTTTTCATTTCCTAAATATATCAAGTTTTAACATACCAAATCAATGACTACATCTTTTCCAAATGTTTGTCTCCACTCGGAAGCAACTTTACAAACATAGATGGCAGCTTCAGGATCATCACCATTCACATGGAAGATAGGAGCATTAACTACACGTGCAACATCAGTACAGTATGGAGAGGATCGAGAAAACCTAGGATCTGTTGTAAATCCAATCTAAAAAAAATTTAATAAAACAAAAATCAAACATTGTGTTTTACAAAGTACAGTAGAAAATTAATGAGTAACAGTAGAAAATATATCAACATTAAGGCACTGAATATGCAAGAAAAAAAATAAGTTTATATCACACACAACCAAGTCATTCTATGCAATCTAAGTTATTTAAAGATCAACAACTTGCAGTAAATCGTAGGCACAAGGAGGACAAAAAGAAGCCAGAAACCGTGTTGACATCGAGTCAGTATTGGCCACAGTTAAGGCAGTTCAGCACGCAGTTGGATAGAGCATCATGGTAAGAAAACAGTATCAGCTGTTGCCAGATAATGTTTCAATTTTATCAAGAAGTTGTCTATAGAACCCTGTCTACTGGAAATGACCGAACAGTCTTAGGGTGGTAGTGTGATGATGACATCAAGACTTTTGTAAAATCAATTATACAGCTTGCAAAACACATTGTGAAACGACCCACTTGTTGTTTTGTACATATTTCGAGGACTGTATATAGTACAACCATTGGTATTAAATGTGTAGTCAATTACCTGGTTGTTAACGACTATATGTATAGTACCATGTGTAGTATAAGCTGGAAGGTCACTCAAATGGAACGTTTCATATACAACACCTTGACCAGAAAATGCTGCATCACCGTGTAATAAAATACTCATTACCTAAAACACAAAAAATACACTGGTATTTAAAACTAGACACACAATCAAGGCCGAACTGGGGACATTGCAACATATATAACAAATATTACATCAATCTTGATCATGTATTCATATTAAACCCATTTGTATACATTTCCTCAGGATTTTCCAGTGTGGTTTCCCCTTGTCAGTAACAAAACTGAGGTCCTGTGTACACATTGATGTGCACTTGAAAGATCCCCTAACAGTTGAAATTCGATATAAAAGTATGCAGTGGCACTTATAGCACACTGTATGGTGTATTCCCGTCTTCATTAGCCCAGTCGGAGCAGAACAGTAGGACATTAAACCCCATTTCATCTCATTTCATTTCTTTGAAGGGCGGGAGGTAAAAAACAAGATGAACTTATAAATAGAAATAATCCAAAAGTTACCTTTTTTCCATCTCTATCACCACGTAAAAACTGTTCGGCCCTAACTTTACCCTGTACTATAGGATCAACAGCTTCTAAATGGGACGGGTTAGCTACTACAGCTATTTTGATGTTTTTATTTGTGACTCTATTCAAACGTTCATGACACATTCCTAGATGATATTTGACATCTCCAGATCCTTCATCTGCTGCTTCTAGTTTGGAGTCGAACTGACAAATAATTTTCTCAAGTGGTTTTCGGCAAACATTTCCCAGGACATTCAAACGACCTCTGTAATAAAAGAGGAATTTGTATATAACGTTTGGTTTAGAAACCTTTATGCATTAATTCTAAATAATCATATACGGCTGCTTTTCAGCATACAATCTTTTTTTTTTTACCTATTTTTATGCTATTGAATTACAATTCATATCAATTTTAGGCATGAAATAAACAATCCTACCAATACTGAGCACAATCCAGGCAATTCTGAACTTATTTACAAAATAATTTTCATTGGTTAGAGTTCAAACCTTTAGCTGGGGTTTAGCCAATGAAACAATCTAAGTCGTCCATAATCATATTCTACCTGTGGGGCATTCCAATAGCAAAACTATCTACACCCTGAGCACTACAAGAATCAATTATAGTTTTCATAGCAGGAATCAATACTTCACATCCCTCTAATCCAAATCTCTTCTCAGACGACCATTTTCGCGCTAAAAACTCTTCAATTCTGAAAATAAAGTCACACAAAAGTTAAATACTAAATTTCTTACAATTGAATTATTCAGCATACTACTTCATTGAAAATGCTGAATGGTTTAAAACATCTTTAGTATCTACAAGATGGACAAATGAACAATCAATCTGATTAAAATACAGATCTATATTTCATTTTGTTTTTTATACTTTCGATGGCCTACACTACATGAAGATCTGACAGGTTGTACTGGAAGGTCATGTCAGGGTATACAAGCAGCTATTGACCCTATGATGTCAGACATTGACAACTCAATCAGTGTTGATGCTTAAAGGGGTTTAGCCAAAGTTTCGTGCAGAGCACACCAAAAACTCGCCGTAGTAGACCGTTTCATTGGCTACTTCCTCACATCAACTAGACACCTGGGCCCTGTTTCACGAAATTTTAACTTAAGATAAAATCCAATTTTAGTAGATACTTCAATTTTGATTGGCTAAGCACTAAAATCAATCTAATATTATCCAATCAAATTACTAAAATTGGGATCCTATCTTAGTTAAAATTTCGTGAAATAGGCCCCTGTTATATAACAACTCTTCCAGAACCTAGTGTTGTAAAGACAAGTAAAACAAAATTTTGAACTATAAAAAACGAAACGAAATAGAATCTGTGTTTTAATCAGATTAATGAAAAACAAACAGAGAAATCAGTCATATACTCATTCCAACATCTCATTTAAAACTAATTTGAATTTGATATCTTGAAATTTTTTTATTTTTACCTAGTTGATCTGATAAGACGTGCCATAATTAATCTTTTTTCTTCACTATTAAACTGCATTATACCGGGGGTTTCAAACCTCTTTCTTATCCAATCCGTTTGTTCTAGGTTATTTATAAACATAAACTCAACACCAATATGTTGACAATAAACTTGCTGAAATAATATAAAATAAAATACAAAACTTTAAAAAAAATTGACAGCAAGCATGTTACTTGCTAGGATCGTATTAAGCCAGGGCTTCCACTTCAAATTTTTCCAGTCGGTCATTTTTTCATGGGAATAAGTAGTGCTATTTATTGCACATGATAAAAAACCACAAAACAACATGATATTGAAATATTGATTGGGTTTAATGTGGTCTAGGACAGTCACATAGAAATTTAATCTCACATCGGCATTTATACCCACCCACACCCATAATTAATGATGAAACCAGAATTACGTTTGTTTGACATTATAAACCATATGACATTGGTTTATAACAGAAATAAACAAAATTGTCATTTGGCTTCATTTTTAAAATTATCATTTTCCCTGTAATTTCAGATCAGACATGAAATATAATTTAATCCTGTCTCATACCGTTTCCTCATGTCTATAATAAAACCTGCAACAAAAATATAATCTGTGAAATTTTTATTGCAACAGAAATGTTAAAAATAAATTTACCTCTAATCTTCTGATTATTTCCCGTAATTGTAATTGCGATTCTTGTCCACCGATATATGTAGTTGCTGGTAGTCTAAATACCCGATCTAAATCTTCTTCTTCTACAAGTCATAATATAAACTTTAACACAAATTCACCGAGCTAACTTAATTAGAAAACTTAACATTTTTTGTATGCTACAGCAAATGCATTAATATATAATATTCTTACTAGCCGCAGAAATAATATATGTCTAACTCTATGCTAATAAATCAAGCTATAATAGGATATATTTATAATAATATATATGTTAAAAAAAAATAACATTTATTGATCAAACAATATCTATGCAGCAGATATATATATATGACTAGAAACATCAAAACAAATGTGGGAGCAGTGCGGAGCCCTTGGGTGGCTTGTGTGGAAATTACAGTTGCTCTACTCTGTTAATCGAGGAATTACATTCTAGAGATGTGTTTTAAATGAAATGGGGTTTAACATCCGACTGTTCTGCTCTGACTGGCCTTATGAAGATGGGAATATGCCAAACAGTGTACTATGAGGCAAATTTTGCCCCTGACAGTGGTGCTACAGCCTACAATTATATTGAATTTCAACTGCCAAGGGTTCTTTTACTTGTCGTGCACGTCTATGTGCACACAGGTAATGTTAGTTAAAATATTCCAGTAGGATGTCAAGGTGTTTTGTTGAGTGCAAAGGTAAATACTCTTGTAAATTTCTCTTCTTTTATCCTTGTAATGGTGACATTAGGTCAAAATATTTATTTGGATTTAATCTCATTGAGAACTACTCCGCCGACAGATCTCTAATGTCACTATTACAGGGGAAATGAAGAGAAACTGATAACACTATTAACCTCTAAGGCACCAGACAACGTAACAAATGAACACTGTACCAGAACACTATGACATGCATCTCTAGAAAGTAATCCCTCAATTAACAGGATCGATCACTCGTGATGATGGAAACAAGCAGTGCATGTTCACTCTTTACTGTTTCAGTATATTTATTTGTCTTACTACCAGTACCAAACACTAATTAAAGTTTGTCTTTGTTGGAATGTTACTATTGTACTTAGAGACCAAATTACTTCATGCCAAATGCAATTCCATTTCCCTTTGTTTTGATGAATCCAGACAAGCAGCTCTAGCAAATTTCATGATCAAAATATAATCTAAAGCGAAATAAAGTTTGAAATTATACGAAGCTCATAAAGAAAATGTTTTAATTAAATAAAGAAACAATTTACACAAAAAAATCTGAGAGTTTTACTTTAAAACAGTATTACGCTTCAACCAAATCTATAAAAAGTGTGCCACGTTTAATGTTAATTATTAAAAGAATGAACAGTGATTAGTTGACAGCAATTCTAAGTTTTCTTTGACTGTAGGGAGGAAACCAGGATACCAAGAACATGATTAGAGAACACAAACCTCGGAACAGAATTAAACATTCTAAATAATCAATGTTTTCTCACTACTAAATGCATTTTTCGTAATTCAATAAATCTGATTAAAACACAGCGCCTACTTCGTTTCGTTTTTTATAGTTCAAAATTTTGTTTTACTTGTCTCTACTACACTAGGATCTAAAAAAGTTGTCATCAGTGACAAGTTCTGGATAATATGAGGGATTAGTCAATAAAACAGTCGGTTAGGCATGTTTTGCACAGAACTGTTGGTAATGCTCACTGGTTAATCAAATATCTGACATCATTGGGTCAAAAGCCACTTGTATACCCTCTATCGCTACAACCGGTCAGATCTTCATGCAGTGTAGGCCATCAAAAGTATAAAAAAAGGAAACGAAATATAGACCTGTGTTTTAATCAGATTGGTAATTCAATCTATTAAATATGAGTCCATATATAATAGCAGTACAACCAACTAATTGATCATTATAAAGAATACATTAAACAGGCCATTTCATTAAAAATATTGTATGCACAAACAAATGAGGTCCGGGAGGGCTTCAGGTCACCGTACATGTCAAATTTCTGGGACCAGATAATTATTTCAAATCTTTTCAAGCAAATGTCTGGTTTTCAAGTTGATTTCACTTAAACAAAAAAAGGCCTGCTCCATGAATGCCATCAATTTGAATACCATTTTTGCTTCTCAAGAATGCCATTGCTTTTGATTTTGATACCAAAAATCTTCAAGTAAAGTAACATACTGACAGCCGTGTTTGTTCGGTCTATACAGTTATCAACTTAACATCAGAGCAGTTCAGTGAATGTTTGCATACATCACTTTCAGCAGAAATACATAGAAAAACTAAGTATTCTTTTACATATCACACAGTAATTCAAGCTTTGTTAAATCCAGCTTTTTCCCAGACTGGCCAGAAACAACAGTCTGATAACATTCATTAGAGTAAACTTTGGTGACAAAGCAACAATACCTACCAGCAAGTTTCATAAAAATTAGTTCTAAAAAGTCTACCGTCTCAAAAATGTTACTTTACAGCAACCCCACGCCCTGCCAATTTTAGAGGAAAGCATACATTACTGTCCTACTTAATCAATCTGAGGTTTAGTAATTTTCAGTTTATTATGTAAAATTAAGAGACCTTAGTATGGCTACATCTACAGTGTACTTTATATTAACAAATCAGTAGACTTAAAAATGCATTATGTAAGATTTAGATAAATGTCTGCCCAATCTTGCTATAATAGTTCAAAATAGATAATGCAAAATGAATATTTTGGAAATTACATTCTAATTACTGTATTCTGATTAAGTTATGAGTGCTTTAAGATTTGACGACAATTTGTGCAGATTATTCGGTACTTGACTGTCAAAACTAAGTCTCGATTATCCATTTTATAATTAAATTTATAAATTGACAACAATTTGCGCAGATTATTCGGTACTTGACTGTCAAAACTAAGTCTCGATTATCCATTTTATCGTTAAATTTATAAATCTCATAAGTGTGTTCTATCTAATCCACTTGAAGCTTTTTTTATCTGATGGTCTAGAGAGTCGGTTGTAGGTTTAACATGTAAATACCATGGTCTAAATAACATTTGTATAACATTTAAAGCCAAAATAAAGACCTGAAGTATGCGGATTAACCTCTTACATAATGCATCTTTGATAGTAAAAAAAGAACAAAAACATGTTAGGGTAATCAAGTATTCCTATTATGGGAACAGTGCAAGGTGGGGTGGGGGAAAGAGGGCAATTTGGTCAAATCCATTGTATATAGACCCTATCCCCTGGTTTATTTCTAGGACAAAGAATGTGCATTTAGGTGAAGTAAATTTAAAACTGCATCCTGGCATACATCCATTCTAGGCCTTTTTAAGGATAGATTATTGTTTCACTTCAAATTTAAATCTTCATGATATTGGTCTAGGTTTTAAACTAATAAGTACATCAAAAGTAAAAACTAACGTTAAAAATACCAATATTCAACCAAAGAAATCATCGACACCCACTATTGTATTTAGGTGTGTGCTAAATTTGTGCATTTATTCAGTTGAAGAAGGTATTCATCCATTTCATATTACATACATGAATGAAAATAAATACATGTAAGAATAATTAGCTAAGGAAACCAAAAACACACCACAGTAAGCCAAGCCATTTATAAAAGTGATAATCATGTTAAACAATCAAAATACTCTAGACTTGCTTCAAGTTCCTGTTGTATAAAAATCTTTATTTACAGCTACATATTTAGGCATATAAAATGTCAACAAAAGAACTTTCCTGCTTTCAGTAGTTTTTTACAGTTTCTGGTGTGATAGTTTACTAGTTTATAAAATAATAAATACTGCAAATTGTCAACATTCTTGACTATTACTGACTCATATTTTAAAAAAAATTCATTATTTATGACAAAAGGTATTATTAGCCAATATCTTCTTTAATTCCAACAATTTTAATATTAAAAGTGTCATAAAAAAAATGGAAGAATTTCAACTATATAATTCTTATAATGAATATCAAATCTTATCCATTCAGTTTAAATATTCATAATTCTTGTGAAGTTTATTGTGCAATAAGGATTAAGGACTTGGTTAGGTGGTGGGAAAACAAGAGCAAGTCTAGATGATATCTTACCAAAGTGATAGTGACTTAGAGAAAGTTCAGATGGTGGATTTTTCTCTAAATCAGCGCTGTTTATTCCAAGTGGGTCAAGATCTGCTAGATTATGTCCGCGAATCTAAGACAGGATGAAAGACCAATGGTGGGAATTAAAAATAACTGTTTATAAAATTCTGCATCTTCGATAAGCAAACCCAAATTCAATAGCAATCTTATAACGTACAGTATTTACCAATAATAGTGTTTCTGTAAAATATGCTTGCCGATGTCATGATATCATGATTGTTCGTAATCTCACTTTTTTTAAACTATTCTGGTAAATATTTTAGAAATGATTTTCGAAAATTGATTTTATAATTGATAGTAAGGAACACTATGAACAAATAAAGTACGTAAAACTGCTATAATATTTGTTTTGGTCAAGCTGATCAGGAGGGATGAAGATAAAGCAAAAGAAGGGTCATCAAACTACATATATATTTCAAGCAAAAAATACAATGTATAATTCAGAGTAGATACATATATAATATGAATTATACATTGTATTTCCACTGATAAAGTAAATAATATGACTCAAAACTGGACATCACTCCTTACTGAAAATTGAAATAAAAAAGGGCCAAGCCTTTCGGGGTATTTCAAGTTATTTGAAGCATGAGCTTCAAACTTGATGCATTTTCAGAAAATATGGATAAGTTATTTGTTTCTCTTTAAGTTAAAAACTTGCTGGCCATTCAATTAATATCTAATCGTTCAAAATTACATTAATGTTTTAGTAAATATATAAAACTTATGGCAATGCTTTTTAAAAAAAAAAAGATAGGCTGGCACTGCCAGGCAGGATACGCCCACATTTTCGAGAGATGGATAGAGAACAAGCAATATCGAAAGTGATTTTTCCTACATCTTTAAGTCCTGTATTTCATACTGTATTGGGAGCAGCCATTTAGTTGGTCAGTTCCAGTCTGATATTAATGAAATTCGAAACCGACAATGATTATGGTGTGACGGTACACAACCTAGAAATGTGACTTTTCATCAAAATCGGATAAGAATTGTGACCTGTAGAGAGTCCACAACCATGATATACCATATTTTTATACTATTCGCGTACAAACAGCGACCATTTCGTCCGGCAATTTTTGTATGATTTTCACGAAATTAGAACTCAACCTTCCTAATCAAAATCAAATTAAAATTGTGACCTATACAGGGTCCACAACCATGATATACCATTTTTTTAACAGTATTCGCGTACAAACGGCGGCCATTTTGTCTGTCAATTTTGGTCCGATTTTCCCGAAATTCAAACTCAACCTTCCTTACAGTGTAACGGTGATATAATCAAACGTTTTTTTAAATTGGATAATAATTGTGACCTCCAGAGGGACCACAAGCTAAAGAAAGGGGGATTTTGCGTATAACCAGGGGCCATAATTCAGGAAGTTACGATCCGATATGCGCAAATATCGAAAAAAACCAAGATCTTTGGGTTATAACCATGAATTTCAAGTTTGATCAAAATCGAATTAAAATTGTGACCTTTACAGGGTCCACAACCTTGATATACCATTTTTTAACAGTATTCGAGTACAAACAGCGGCCATTTTGTATGGCAATTTTGGTCTGATTTTCCCGAAATTCGAACTCAACCTTCCTTACGGTGTAACGGTAATATAATCAAACGTTTTTTTTAAATCAGATAATAATTGTGACCTCCAAGCTAAAAAAAAGGCGATTTTGCGTATAATCAGGGGCCATAATTCAGGAAGTTACAATCCGATATGCGCAAATATCGAAAGGAAGCAAGATCTTTGGTTTATAACTATGAATTTTAAGTTTCATCAAAATCGAATCAAAATTGTGACCTCCACAGGGTCCACAACCTTGATATACCATTTTTTAACAGTATTCGCGTACAAACGGCGGCCATTTTGTATGGCAATTTTCGTCCGATTTTCCCGAAATTCGAACTCAACCTTCCTTAGGCTGTAACGGTGATATAATCAAACGGTTTTTTAAATCGAATAATAATTGTGACCTCCAAGCTAAAAAAAAGGCGATTTTTCGTATAATCAGGGGCCATAATTCAGGAAGTTACGATCCGATATGCGCAAATATCGAAAGGAACCAAGATCTTTGGGTTATAACCATGAATTTCAAGTTTCATCAAAATCGAATCAAAATTGTGACCTCCACAGGGTCCACAACCTTGATATACCATTTTTTAACTGTCTTCGCGTACAAACGGCGGCCATTTTGTATGGCAATTTTCGTCCGATTTTCCCGAAATTCGAACTCAACCTTCCTTAGGGTGTAACGGTGATATAATCAAACGGTTTTTTAAATCGAATAATAATTGTGACCTCCAGAGGGACCACAAGCTAAAAAGGGTGATTTTTCGGACAATCAGGGGCCATAATCCAGGAAATTACATTCCGATAGCCGCAAATATCGAAAGGAACCAAGATCTTTGGGTTACAAACATGCATGTCAAGTTTCATCAAAATCGGTTCAAAATTGTGACCTCTATAGGGTCCACAAGCTAAAAACGTGATTTTTCGTACAATCAGGGGCCATAATCCATGAAGTTTTGATCCGATACATGCCAATATCGAAAGCAGCCGAGATCTTTTGGGGATAAACCTATATTTCAAGTTTCGTCAAAATCGGATAAGAATTGTGACCTGTAGAGAGTCCACAAACAAATTGTGGACGGACGGACGGACGGACGTCCGGACGGACAGGGGCGACGACATAATACGTCCACATGAAAATGTGGGCGTATAAAAATCAAAATGGGAACTACTTGACTACAATGTACCATCACAACCCATGCCCCTACCATAAATTATACCATATAAACATTTTTTTATAATGCAGTACCCATGGGATAAAAGCACTGCATCCCCAAAAAGCTTATCCCTTAAATTAAATAAAATATAAAACTATGCATACAAAAAATGTACTAATTTCAGCTTTATCAACTGCAATGCCTGTATCTGCACCTACAGAAAATAATGTGTGAGTAGTCCTAAGTAGAAGCTGATAAATAACAAACACATGATTTTGAATGCAGACACAGTATACATACCCAAATTATAATTGGTCAGCATCAACTCTCGTGGAGTTTCTGAGTCCAAATCTGCATCAGCTATTTCCAAGGGATCAAGTTTTGCAACATTATGGCCCCGTGTCTAAACCAAAAGATGCAAACATTATTAGTAATAATTTAACGAGATTAATATCCGTACCAGAGTGTTTCAAGGATTAAGTTGATCAGAATTTACAACTAGAATTGAATGAACTATTTAAGGTCTTTGTAGTTTTAGGGAATATGGAAAACATGTCCTCATAATTTTGATATAAAGTGTTTTTTATTCACTCAAGAATTTGTCTAAGTAAACTAACAACCACCAATCTCTTCTGATGGATACTACACTCCATTACTCATTATTTCACATAATTTATGCATCAATTTACCCCAAAATCCACCCAATTAAAATTTGTTTGGAGGGGCAGTCTGCTTTTATGTTGCCACTTCAAATATAAATTATATTATTGAACACGTTAAGAAAGAGATATTTAACTGAATCAGTCCATTATATTATTAGCTTATTACAGCAGACATATCTAAAATACTGCATATCTGATACATTTCATACATGGACCCATTTTTATGCAACTTGTACAAAACGATTTGAAATGTGATATGGAATCTGAATAAAGCGGCATATTTGGCCTAAAATCACTTGGCAAATAAAAAGCAAAAAGCCCCAATAAAATTGATGGCATGGGTGCAAAGAGCGTACTGTTAAGCGACACACAATGATATACTATTTTCTAGGCGTCTGCTGCATCTGTAAATATGACAAATAAAAAAACGTAGTCTGATTACCTACATATACACTTTTTACTTACTTATAATATCCAACACTTTGAAAATATATAAAATAGCAAATGAAAACAATATGATTTTCTACAAATCACTAGATGAACATGAAACAAGAAACCAATATTTATTTCAGGTATCTTTTGGTGAGGGTGGGGTACAATAGAGAATTTATAAAAACTGTATGTCTTTGGAGCTACATGAAACAACTTATAAATAAGATATGACATTTTTAAAAAGACTTAAACTGATGTGTAAGCTTTAATTTACAGAATATTTAATCATTCTTCTGTTGCTAATGAAATCTGTTTCTTGTTTCTGACCATCTATCTAACCATTAAGCGCAAAATGATATTCTCACCTAGCTGACACAATCAGTAAGGTATAGAAATTTGTTTACCCCTCATGGATGTAAATGAAAAATGTAATTTACTAGTTAAATTAATGCAACTTTTTGTATGTTGCTTCTTACTGCCTAAAAAAGCACGCTTTAAATTGAAATCTTTTCGAAACCTCTAATGTTTTTTACGGAATGTGCTGTAGGTGAGAAAAATCTAACTTTGAAAAAAGCAAGACAGAAATGAATAAATTTGTTAGTAGAATAACTCATGTGCCTTAAAAAAAAATAAGATTCTGTAATATTGATTTTTAAATATTCAATATTGGTACATTTTACCAATAGTGTTGAGATGGAGAAACTTCTGTAATTGTAGTTGGTGAAACTCTAGCTAATACTAGCAACTAGCAACATGAATAAGCTTATCTATACATAGCTTTAACATTAGCCGTCTTCAGAAGCAGAAATTTAGGACATTTATTACTTTTCCATTAGAGATAGAGAGAGAGATATGGGGTTTAACGTCCAAATGACACAAACTAGGTCATTTTGGGACTAACATATGGTTTAATGACAGGCTTTATGATAAGCACACATGTGCTAACCATTCGGCCATCCAAACCTGCTTTCCCATTAGAACATGGAGTCACTGATCGATATGAAGGCAAACATTATTGATTGATTCTTATGTAAGTCAATTTCAACTGGTACTCTATTACAATCGATCTCTGGCCCAACACTATTGATCAATAATCAATATTATAATCTGAAATTCACATTCTTTAAAACGAAATCATTGGAAAGAATGTCAAGTTCATGTTTTTAAATTTTCTATGGCACTTCAAAATACAATTCAAGATAAGAGTTTTAAGTGGATCCCATGGTTGATATCACTTCAGTTGCTGCTAAAACACGCACCAAATCAATTATAAAAAATGTTAGTATTTAATAAATTCAGAACTAATTTTTAAATAAATACCTGAAATAAAACAACAATTGAAATTTGAAACAATTTTATAACTATGTATCTTCAGTTATATTATAAATAATATTAATCCTTAAAAAAAACATTATTTATATCTAAATAAAACACTTGTAAAAAAGGCAAATGATGCCAAAATTAATACTTAAGTTCAATTCAAGTTGGATGTTACAAATACAATTTAAAAGAAATTTTCTTTCAAAAAAAATTTACTAATTGATAAAACTGCTAATAAAAAAAAGTAATTTGTACCGTACCTGATAAGATCTAATAATAGATTGAACGGACAAATGATCTTCAATGGTCTTTTCATCTACTGGTGCTCCCTGAGCCACAGCATGCACTGGGTATGATACCTGCACACCTGGACTTCCATAATTTAATGTAGGGGGGCGGATATAAGCTTGGCCTGGAAGAGCTCCACCTGCTGTTTGTCGAAAAAATACATCCCACGACTGAAAAAAAAGATCCATGTTATACACAAATTGGATTAAATGTGATCAAATATTTGAAATTGGTAGTGCTTCAGTTTTCCAAATCATAGTTAAAATACTGATCTACATCGATAGGATATTATACATGTATGTATCTCCAAAAGTAAAACTATACTAAAATCAAGAAGCCAACAGCAAAGCTGATGTCCCCAAGCATTCTCGGTATCTCCAATGGTTTCATTCAGTTCTACTCCATAAACACCTGGGTTAATCTTTTGGGGGACACGTTTTTCTGATTTTCATGTTTCACCCTTGATTATTGTGGTATTTTTATCGATCAATCTCATAAATCATTAATTGCCAAAAAAGGGAGGTAAGTCATCGGACAATGTTAGGAGTTAGCCTTAAGATGAGAAGTCCAAATTATTTGAAATATTAACAACAAATTGTATTATTACCGGTATATTACATTAATGAATACAGGACGTTTTTAAGTATGTAGGGTCAGGAGTTTTATTGAGAATAGTGTGTTCATTCCTGCAGTTTTAAGTTTATGTAATATCATGGACAAGTTATTATGAATCAAATTGCCAAGCATAAGTTCAATAATAACAAGTAACAGAGTGAAACATTTCAGACAAAAAATGAATAGTAATAATAATAACACAAGTCAAGCATTCAGATGTTATTTCAAATCAGAGACACGCACTACAGATTTTGATAATACAATTAAATGAATCAGAAATATATACATTATTTACATAAATCATTCAATAAATGGACATGTTACATGTATCTACTTTACAAAAAAGAAGGCGAAACAATTGGTTTATGAACTCTTTTTTGATTAGTTCATAGAGTGTCTAGACTGTGGCTACAAATAAAATCAAGGCCTGGGCAGATAATTTGAAATTGTGGAAACCCTATGGATTAACCCAGGGTAGTGGAGTAGAGCGGAATGAGATACCGAGGATGGTCCTTAAGTGGAAAATGCATTGATATTTCGTCATGAAGTAAATGTTGTGCAACTTTTCAAATTGCATCATTCTCACTTTAAATTGTTATATTAAACAGTCCTTCATATTTAAGGTGCAATTAATAAACTACTTTCAGTTTTTGTTTACTTTAAACTGCATACATCTGAGGTATCAGTCTTCCATGTTAATCATACTGACGATACCATATTCACCAAATATTAACCAAGGCAAAAGTATAAAAATACAATTTGGCTGTCCTTAATTCAAGAAAATGTAGCATTACTCTTGCAATATGATTAAGAAGAGTTTTATTACAGGAGATTTTTTCTCGTTTTCGAAACTGGCAGGAGCTTTATATGGCTCCAGCACAATTTTATTAATGTGAAGTTCTGATTAAATACAATATAATCGTTTCTTAAAGTGATGATAAATGGGGCAACTACATGTACAGGTACATGTAAAAGGCTTGTAATAAATGTATGAATATTGTGGATACATGCATGTATTTATATTCATTAAAGGGTAAGACACCCTAACATTAGAGTGGCCATTCATGCTCGACAAAAAGTGCTTGTTATATACATGTACCATCAACCAGAAGAAATGTAACACATGGATGATTTACCTGTATATCTATCGCCCGAGGTTATATTTATCTCTGGGGCATATCATTATAATGAACTAGAAACTGACCTACATGTTATTACTCCATGTCAGAGATCAATGAAGATTTGAAATACCGGTACATGTATGACACAAATTTTCAGAATTTAAATGTCCTCTCCAGAAGTTCCCTTTAAAGAACAATATTGGTGTTAGCCATTAATAAACACAAAAACATAATATGGAACTATTACTATTTTAATTAAAGCGACATTTCATTGAGGTTCTATCAACATTTTCAAACAAATGAAAATAATAATTCTGCTCCATTTTATGGTTTTGTGTTTATTATGTGTTTTAATAGCTAAAATGTCACTAAAAAAAGATTAATACATAAATGATAGAACTGGTTAAACATGTTCCAAAACTGTACATTACCATATTTTTTGGAGTACAGAATTAATGAAAACAAGGGAATGTACAGGCTATTTCCATTTCTCTTGCTTTCTCTTATATACATGTAGTGACATTCAATTATATTTTTGAATTGTCAGATATCCTTCAGTGATAGTTTAGAAGGATAACTTAAACTTGTGCTTTCCTTTTGCTTTCGTCACTTCCGTTTCTTCAAATCTTTGTTACACAATGATATCTGTGTTAAAATTATATTTGAAACACGTTTAACCAAATGTATTACAATATGATGTGATAATGGCTAACACCGATGGATTGTTCATTTTAATAAAATAAATGTAACTCACCTTGTGTACTGAAGTTGGTTCCTTCTGCCATGATAGGTACATTTCCTCCACGTATGTAGAAGAATTGCCATTGAGAAAGGATTCAGCCGCTGCCTGAGATGCATAACTTCTATTATGTTCATGAGAGTTATAACCCAGTATTCGTACAGGTGAACCAATCTGTCTTCTAACTGCTAACGGCCGAACCTGTGCAATGACGGTTTGTAATCTATGCATCATGGACATGATCACCTCTTACTAGTCTTTAAAATATGAAAATGTCTTTTATTGTGGGTCAGGGAGTGGTTCTGCATTAAAACACTGCAGATAGCAAAGCCTGTTCACTGACCACCAGGCCTCTTCTCATCAACTATAGCCTTTGGCTTCTGTCAATATGGGATTGCCGACTGATTGGTGTGACCTTTTTATCTCCAAGGTGATATGCGGATTAGAAGAGAAATGAAGGACAATTATTTGGAGCCAATGTCATTCTAAAGTAAGGAAACAAACGTTAGATGATGTTTGGACTATACTTTTATAAAAAGCAGCGATTTGTCCTTCAAATGTTTTCTTCCAGTTTCCAGAATATCTAAAAATATGGCGACGTTCGAATGCCTTGACTTGATTTTCTTGAGATGACAGGACCTGGAAGAAAGAGCAATACACTGATATAAACAGAGGTAACAAAAGAAAATATTTTGTGGCAAATTGTTCGCAAAGAACAAAGTCGAATTAGGTATTAATTACCTCAAAGTCGATCGAAACTGGCGAAAACACCTCAGTTTGTTGATAAGATGCCGAACTCATTCGATGTAACTTCCGGTTGATGATTTGACACTTCGTGCCAGACCAGTTGTATGACAAGTTCGCGTTTACGTTGAAGTGGTTTCGTCTAACCGACCGAAACGTCTCAAAGATGTAACGAGTTCGCGTTTACGTGCTCGCCAATGTGTACACGGGACCTCGGATTTCAGTCCCGTCCAAACGACTAGACAGCTGTCCTTGCCAGGCCCTCCTTTGTGAATTTCAAATGACAGTCAGCCAGTTCAATGGTAAATATCGGAATATATGGTAATATTTGTCTTATCTATAACATACAAAACAAGAATGTTATTATTCATGTTAAGGACTTTGACTTGGTTGAATTGGTAACCTCAATTGTTGAACAGATTAATTGCCCTGTTGGCTGAGTAGTCTTACCAGTATGTTTTAGATCATAAGGCCAGTCATTAAGTCACATGAATTATTTTGATCCCATAATTATACCTGAATTTGAAGGGTATCTGTCTAATTTAGGCCTGCCTCAGCTTTTTTTTCTTTGGGTACATCAGTTTGTATTTTCAATTCTGGAATGAATATATATCCTATTTTTTGCACCAACCAAACTTATAAAAATGGGTATACGAAATGTAGAGTGCTATGTGGAAAAATGGGTCCAGAATTCAAACTATCATGGGTAATTGTTTTAGGTGCACAGGGCGCACTACCATTGACGACAGACACTGATCTTTCCTTTGTCTACATGGCCCCTATCCTGCACCACCGTCCACCAACAAGGAGAAACACACTGGAAAATCCTGAATACATTCTCAACCATCACCAGTATTGAACCAGGGATCCCTTGGTTAGTGAGCCAATCTATCTTAGACTGAGCAACTTTGGCTCTAATCCCACGTCTAAAACAGACCAGAGTGAATAATAAAATCAAATAGAGATAAATGAGGCTTAACGTCCACTCGACACAAACTAGGTCATTTGGGGATAAACATATGGTTCAACATTATTTCAATAATGATTGCTTGGGAGTAGGGATCTTTAGCTGTTGGTGGAAACCAGAGGACCAGAAGAAGACCCTACTGATCCTTGTCACTTACACTTGACTCAATGAGAGACAATTCAGCCAATCCCCCTATTTCAATAAAATATATATAATATGACCTTCAACCCTATACCCCTTTCTCTCTTTTACATTAGATTGTATATTAAATGGAGACAGCAGTAGCAGATTTTTCTGTGATGCATCAGTTGCAGGTAGACAACAAGCCTGTAGCTTGTTCACAAGGTAATTGGTGAAATACCAACGAACAGATGGACAGCACAATAATCAACATGTTTTAATTACGCAAAGTTCCAAGATGATCCACTCAGAATTCCAGCCTGTTGACAGAAAACACAAAAATAGGCAGCGTCTCTGCCCCTAGCGATTGGACATGGATCAATGTAAATAGGTGCAACTTCATGATGCATTATGCCAAAATTGAATAAAATCTGTCAATAATTGCAACCTGTAGTGAACATATAAAAAAGAAGATAATTCCAGCTAGCAAGATTTATTTATTATCTCAATTTTAAGCTTTGTAAACTATAGTCAGACAACAGAATACAATGGCAATGGGCACATATTCATTAATGTTTTATTCTTTTAAATAATCAAAGACAATAATTCAGAGTAATATATTCCATCAATGTAGAAACACCGACAATTATGGACAGATACAACATGATTGGTTGTGGAAATTCTAAATTTATTATTGTCACACACATTCCTGTAAATGTATAATATTTGAAATGATCCATCAATATTCTTTTCTTTTACTGAATCTGATGGATCTGCAAGTCTTTATTATACAATTAGGAATCTTCTCTGTAAACTATGTATATTTCAAATAGCTAACACCAAAAACAAATACTAATGGGATCAACAATATCAAATAGTTCCATTTAATGGAACATAGATCTAAATTCAGCTGGAATATGTTTTTAATATTTGAACTGGTAATGGGAACAACGATATCAAATAGTTCAATTCAGCTGGAATGTCTTAAATATTTGAACTGGTAATGGGAACAACGATATCAAATAGTTCAATTCAGCTGGAATGTCTTTAATATTTGAGCATACAATTTAAGTAACACATTCTTGTTATCACAAACACATAAAGTTAATAAAATCTGAAAATTATTTGGAATGTATTTATGTTATCCATATTGAAAAATTTCAATTAAAAAACAGAGAGTAGAAACAATTAAATAATTGAGACCATATAATGACATACTATTAAATTTAAAATATTAACGTCAAAAATGATAAATAACATACTACCGGGACTCTTTGTCCAACAAATTGACAAATAAATCTGAGAAATATTCCTAAAAATACAATTTCATATTTTATTCTAAAGTATGGAATATTTTACAATAAATATAATATTAGACTGATGAACAATAAATAAATTCATACATATAATATTTAAGTGCAATTTATTAAAATTGTAAATATTTATTAATTAAATTACTTGATATAAATGAGACACTTGGTGATTTCTTCATACCATATAAATAACATAAAACTAGAGCTATGTATGGTGTATTAACAATTAATCCTTATTAATGTGCTAAATTGTCTCATAATCTGTAACTATCGTATAATCTGTAACTTGTGTAAGACTGCATCATTCTTTCCATTAAGTAACATAATGTCATTATTTCTTGTATTCAAATAAAGTACACACAGTCGTCAATTTTAGAAATACACCAAACTAATTTAAGATCATTTAATCTGAAAAAAGTAATTAAATGCACTCAAACACTGGATAAAATTATATAATTCTAAGCTCACCATATATTAAGGCCTAGCTTGGCTTAATATCCATTGAATAACATCTTCTGTGTTCAAAGTCAAACAGCTAGGCCACTGCTATTAAAGATATGTTGTCACAAGAAAGTCTAGTGCAGCTAATCATATTAAAGCCTATTTAATTTGTCTACACCAAATTCAAAGCATTTGAGAAGCTTTTTAATAGAAGCTTCCGTTAACTAATAAAAAGAATTACTTTTTGAGCCTTGTATATTTCTAACGCTGATTTACTATTGTCATGCCAAAATCAAACATTATATCATTCATTAATACACATGCTGAAATAAATTATTTTTCTAAAATAGAATGACATGATTTTGATATGTGACAAAACCCCTTTAATTTTTCAATGTTATTTTTTTTATATAATGTACATGATTATATAATGTACATGATTTAAATACAGTAAAACAATAAATTAATGTGACCGAACAACTAATGCCAATTCAATTGTATCAAATTCCATATATGCATTATATCATTTAAGGTACTGAGTAGTTATCATGTATTGGTACTGTGTAATATAACACACTTCAATATGGTACAGGGTATTTTATAATGTCATATTGTGGTATAGGGTATCTTACTGATATGTAAAAATTAAAAATAGCCACACATTTTTGAATAGAAATAGAATACATTAATTCCATGCCACATTAATTACTTGTCTTAAAGTAATCTCTGATTCTTTTATCATGCCATTTGTCACTTGTTCTATATTTAGAATACGAAGACTTAACGACAAATAAACATCTACAATATAAAATATGAACCCCGACCCAAAGATCAAATAATTATTTAATAAAAATAACTTATATGCACCCTGTTTATTTCCATTAAGAAAAAGTATCCTTTTAGTAAAATAACAAATTTTGCATAGAATAAACAGGATGGACAGTATGTACTTGGATCTATAAAAGAGATCTTAAGTAGTTGGTTTCTCTTTAATGCACAATGGTTTGTAATTTGAACTTTAGGAAATGCGTAAATTTATATCAATCTAAACAAACAACAACAACAATATCTGATTTAGCATTAATTACCATTTAACATTTTAATATAGATTTTTAACGGCAAACAACAGTTAAAGTTTAATAAAATCAATATTTGGTCAATAACAACAATTAACAATTCAGGGGTTGATCCAGGTTTTTTGCAGGACGGTTTTGCCAGGCTCCTGTTAAGGAAATTTGACATTTTGGTTCAATTTCACTGATGCAAAACATTAATTGTGGTATTATACAAGTTTATATCATTCTTTCGCACTTTGAGTATCTTTACATCTGATGATAAAGGATAAAGCACACAACCGTTATATAGCTGAGCTGGGTGGGGTCTCCCCCCCCCCCGCCCTCTCTGGATCTACCCCTGCAATTCTTCTGAAAGTTTACACTTCAAGTCTTTTTGTAAGTAAATAGGTACTTATATTAACAGCTACTTTTACATCACATGTAGATGTTTAATATATGAGATGTCAATAACATAGTTTTGTCTGTAAAGCCCTTTCAATTATGGGTACAACACCTACAGCATATAAATATATAAAATATAAGTAATGATATGGTATAATGACCACCTTAATACAATAACACCTGGTATATTTATATACTAAACTTAATATTCAATGGTTATTCCTTTTCAGTCCAAGTATGGTCGTTACAATGTACTAACAGATTCATAACATTGTACAAGTCTTAATCAAATCAATAGTGATAACATAAAATGATCTTTTTGATGAAAGACCCTGGTTTTTAAAATATGAGGTCTGTTCGCCGCTTATTGCCTTTTGAAAAAGAACGCTTCAATGCCTATATATCAAGCTGCTGTGAATTCGACATTACTTTTACATCATTTTGGTTAGATATAGGTTAGCATCTGATAATGGTAACATTTTTCTGTTCAATTTAAATTACTTTTTAGTCAGAATGACTGTGGCTACTTTTACGTTACAAATATGACCTAGGCTAAATCTAACTATAGGCCTAAATTCTGAAGTATGATACTTGTTGCACACATTAATACGGAAATCGAGCATTATCATTACAGCCACAAGCTAACAAGGAATAAACATTAAATGGTAGTTTTGGTGTCAAGTAAAATGTGCGCATAACCTACAGTTTGTACGTTTATATTATTCTTTTTTAACATCTATTTGGATATACCAAACTTTTGTTGTAAGAATTTCGATGATATTTTGGCAGCATTTTTCTTCAGATAAATCATCCCTCCATTCTTCTCCCATTCATTCTCGAACTCGTTTTCTAGTATTTCAGCACCCTGTTTTTTGGTGAGACCAGTTTCTTCCATACTAAGTTCACACATTTGTATATCATCTATACCTGAAAAGATTAAATCATGTATAATTAGCAGGTATACTTAAAATTGTCCACACCCAGGCTAATATGAAAGAGGGAGAGAAATGGGGTTTAATGTCCACTCAACACAAACTAGGTCATTTTGGGACTAACATATGGTTTAATTTTTATTTCAATAATTGGTCGCCACTATTGGGTCTTTAAATAGCAGTAAGAGGAAACCGGAGGACCTGGAAAAAACACACGAGGTTGGACAGGTGACCCTATTCCTTGTCACATACAAATGGGGAATTGAAACCATTCCACTTGACTCAATGAAACACCTTATGATAGATCGAACCCACGACCTCCAGTCTAGTGAGCCAGCCTCTTAGTCATTTAGCCACTGTGACTGCAGGCCTACACTTATTTGGAATTGCAACTGTCAAAGTTTCCTTTACATGCACACCAATATGTACACATGATCATGGTTTTTCTTCCCATCTGATAAACTAGATGCTGTTCTGTGCTAGGTCCTCCACCTGATAGGATTGTCACACCAGGATTGTACCTCAATCACTGAGCCACAGCAGCTCCTTCTTGTGTGGCAAGTCAAGAACAACATCAACATAAATTAAAATCTTACCTGCTATAAGTAAAATAGATGCTTTATCTGGATATATCTCCATCTGTCTGGCGATCCATTTACCATCAAAATGAGCATACCACATACCGTGACTCTTAGCTCCAGTATCTTCTCTATATTCATCTGCTTTACGAGCAAAAGGTATACGGAAATATCTTTGTGGTGCATCCTTTTCTGAAATATGTTTCCTCTGGGGTGGTGGAGGTGCGTGATCAGCTATAACATAAAATACAAAGTAGATTAATAAACTGCAAAGTCCCTTCAACTACAGCAAACTGGTTGTCAGGTCCTCATGTAATATCTGTAATTTTTATACCATGATTACTGTACATGTGTTATAAAAGTGGAAGAGTAATTATGTCCAAAACAAGTGTTCCTGTTGGTCACAATCCTGCTAACTCAAATTGTCTCTGCTTTGATTTATTTAGTGTCAAATGTAACACTGAGATTTTAGAATATCTTTTGCTTGATTGAGAGGAGAGATAGAGAAATGGGGTTTAATGTCCACGTCCACTTGACACAACTAGGTCATTTCAGAACTAACATATAGTTCAATTTTATTTTCATAATTCGCTTGCGTGTAGAGGTCTGTAGCAGTGGGAAGAAACCAGAGGATGTTGGTGAACACCCACAAGGTTGGACAGATGACCCTACTCCTTGTCACTTTCTACCAGGAAATTGAAACCACGCCATTTGACTCAATGATAGACCTTATGATACAACACGAACACGCAAACGCTCACCATTCGGCCACCCAAAAGAATCTAAAGAAGACTAACCATTTGCAACCAATTCATTAGGTGCTCTCTGTTCTTCTGCATCTGCTCCATCTGTTCTTTTCTTATTTTTGGATTTCCAGGAATGGTAAACCTTAAGACGTCTGTGAAATTCTTCACGACAAGCATCTAAGAGCTCCAAATCTGGTGAAACAAAAACAAAAAAAAATATCTTTACATATTTGACAAATATCCTATGACTAATCTCTAATCTACAACTTTAATTTGCCATCCATCTTATTGATATACAAAACAAATCAGATTATCACTTTTAATTATGGCCAAATTTTACTTTCTAAACTTCTTGCAAGATACGCCCACAATCCATACAAACAGGGGTCTTAACCAAGGATGTTACAATCTGGCGTGGCAGTACGTCATTATAAAAAGGAACGGAGATCTTTGGGACATAAACATATATTTAAAATTTCATCATGTGACCTCTTGAGGGTCCATAAGCCAAAAATGTTATTTTTAATACAATCAGGGGCCATAATCCAGGAAGTTACGGTCCGATATGCACCAATATCAACTGGATCCAAAATGTTTGGGTTATAAACATACAATTTAAGTTCCATCAAATTTGGATAAAAATTGTGACCTCTAGCATGTCCACATTCAAATGTGAATGGACGGACAGACATTGGTGACAGCATAATACATCCGCATGAAAATGTGAGTGTATAAAAATGTACTAAATATAATTACCACATGATGTATTGATGGCATCTCTTAATTCAGCATACTTCCATTTTGTTAGGTCATACTTCTTAGAGGCAGCTGCTTGTTGTCTAGCTTTGGCTTCAGCAGACCTGTAAGTAATCAATTAAAAAACAATTAGTCTAAATTCCTCAGCAACTATATATCCAAATCAAACTAGTCTAAATTTCTCAGTAATAATATATCCAATCAAATTAGTTTAAATTTCTCAGACTTTATATATCAATCAAATAAGTCTAAATTTCTCAGTAATCGGGAGACAGAAGAAAGATAGGGTTTAATGTCCATTTTACACAAACTAGGTTATTTTGGGACTAGCATATGGTTCAGTTTGATTTCAATAATCAGCAAGTGCGTAGGGGTCTTTAGCTGTGGGAGGAAACTGGAGGACTCTGAGAAAACCCATGATGTTGAACAGACGAAACTACTCCTTGCCGGGGAAGATTTTCAGAAATCATACATTCATTTAATCTTTTAAAATAATATGATACATATTGTTTAAAATATATATAAAAATACTGTAATACCTTTGTAATGGCGGTGGAAGGGTTATATCCTCTACTTCATTTTGATCTTCTGAGGCTAAACGTAAGGCCAGCTCACGATCACGATGTTCTTGCTCCAGAAGTTGTTGTCTAATAAATCACAAATCAAAGATTAAATAAAAGATTGCTGGCTTTTTTAACCTGCACATCTGAACAATCATTGTACCTCATAATCTCTAATACATGATCAAAATATTTAAAAATCTTATGGACTGACATGAGTATTTTCAGGAAAATAATATAATGCATACATTGATTTTCTGGACATTTGTTTTAGGATCGTGTCAAACTGCTGTAAAGTTTTAATCAGTTTACTCTCATAATAACAATATTTTACTTTCATAATAACAATAGTTTACTGTCATAATAGCTTATTGCCACAATAACAATAGTTTCATAATAACAAACGTTTACTGTCACAATAACAATAGTTTACTGTCATAATAACAATAGTTTACTGTCATAACAACAATAGTTTACAGTCACAATAACAATAGTTTACAGTCATAATAACAATAGTTTACAGTTATTATAACAAAAGTTTTAATTAGTTTACCATCTTAAGTCTTTATCAGATTACTGTCATAATAACAAAAGAATAACAATGTCACAGATAGGATAACATTACCTTTGAGCATTAGCTTTTGCATCTTCTTTTAACTGTGCCTGAAGAATTTCCTGTAATAAATCATTTCATTATCAGTTAGTTTTACTAAAATTGGCTAAAATATATCACTATTAAATCATTTAATTGCAAAAGCAATCAATAAAATTTGTATTAGATGTTCTAGAAAAGTTAGTATGCCATTCCTGGGGCATGACGTCCATCTTAACAAAGAGTTACTTTTAAATGGAGTAAGGACTTAAATGTATGTTAATATTTCCAACTTACAGCTGCTTTTCTGTCTATTTCTTCCTGTTTCTTTCTTTCTTCTTCTTCTTTCTTCCTTCTATTTTCCATCTCAATTTTACTGAAAAATACATTCAAGCAATGTAGTTGTTTGGATGGGACAAAAAAATCTGTGGTACCATGTACATATTGGCGTGCACGTAAGATAACCCATGACAGTTGGAATCGAAATAAGCAGAGGCTGTAGCACCGCTGTGTATATATAAGATAAGATGTTTATGGCATCAAAACGTCCATTATGGACAGTTTGCATACATATACATTTAGACATAGCCCAGTCTGTGCAAAACAGTAGGACGTACAACTTGTTTCGTTTTATACATTTAATTGCATCATTTGCTAATATCCCAGTACATCTTTATCTAGTTATCTTATCATTATCACTGAATATTCATTACTGAAAGGATAAAGGAAGACTTACAGTTTTCTTTGTTTTTCTTCTTCCAATCGCTTTTTCTCTTCTTCCAGTTTTCTTTTCTTCTCTCTCTCCATTTCTTCCTGAAATCCAAACATTTATTTAGATGAAAATATAATTTTTTACCGTTTTTAAAGTAGAAATGAAATGGAATTGAACATCCCGAACTAATCAGTCTATATATATATGGTTTTGAATTCCAACTTTCATCTTCCTCCCATCTGGACACTGTTCCTTACTAGACTTACTGACACTGGAAAATCACAAGGAACCACTGCTGGACCTGGCCTCCTGGTTTGTGAACTAAAGCCCAACTTAAACATGGGCCTGTGGGGCCCAGCAGTTCATAGTAATAAGAGAACAAATTAAAATTCCAGGTGAAAGTAATTAATGAGATTAGTAGTCGTAAACAAAGACGCAATCTGATTATTTCATACAGAACTGAATATATTTTTTCGCATGTGATCAGATATTATGTAATTATTCTTATATTACAGACTGTTTGATAGTGTGTTACGCATGCAGGCCATTCAAAAGGATATGAAATCATCTTTTCGTCTCGTTTGGGGCCCTGTGATTCTGGGTTTTGTAGTGAACCAACACTTTCAAAAGATGTGTTTGTCATAGAAGCCACATACTTGGGACCATCAGGTAAAAAAAAAAGAGAAAATGTACACAAACTTTTTAGCAGTGATAAATGAAATAATTGGCTATAAATCATATACCTGGAGTTTTCTCAACCGTTCTTGTTCCTCTGCATTTTTCTGTTCTTCCAGTTTCTTTTTCAGCACAGCCATTTGATTATCCATATTAATGACCAGATTGTTATAGGTCTTGTCTAATTCTGGACGGGTCATCTTAACTGTCTACAAATAATATAATATATAATACCATTAAAGAAGCACTATGGAAGCTGGCAGTTCTCACTCTAAACGTAACAACTAGATAATGTAAAGGCAATGTGCTGAAAATTTCTCTCAAACTACTTGATTACTTTATTTTAAAATCGCTTTAGCCGCGATTGTCATTGTTACCGCTGTCACAATAATTAACAAAAGTCTTGATTATCCATGAGCGTTTAACATCAGATCGGATTCAAATCCAATGAAAATTCGGACACATAAGATAGCATCAAGAGTTGATTATGGTCTTTTGAAAAATGTTATGACTGGACAGCAGCACTACAGCCTACTCTTACATAAAATTCCAACTGTCAAGGTTTATATTACGTGCACGCCAATCTATACATGGGTCCTCCTCTTTGTTGTTCCATTGGAACAAACTCGACAGCTATCCTTGTCAGGCCCTCTGACTTGCACCACTGACGGGAGTGAAACCACTCTGGAAAATCCTAAGTAACTTCAATAAGCAACAGGAATTAGTATTCAACAATCTTTAATAACATAAAATAATTACTCGTATTTTCTTGAGATGATCCAGGATGACATTATCGATATCTTTAACTTGTTTCATGGCAGCTTCTTTATCTTTCTTTAACTGACTTACAATCTGTCCCATCATTGCCATTTGACCTTGTAATGCCTTAACTTTCTTCACATATTCAAACCTAAAAAAAATACAATAAAACAATTTTATGCATTGGGTTTAAAAGAGGCTTTCTATCCAAATTTGTGCATCAACTTGCCCTCCAACTTTTTACGGATACACATTTTGTTTTTTGTTTAAAGAAAAAATGTTTCTGGAAACAAAATCTATATGTTTAGTAACATTTATAATCTATTCAAGTCTAGATTCTCTAAAATGCTGTATTTCATTAAATGCAACTACAATAGGTCATGGGCAAAAATATTAAATGTTCTCAAAACCCATCAAGATATGTGTCCAAAAAGTCTTAAGTTTGCTCAAGCAAAATTTTGTGACTGGACGAAGGACATAAAAACAATATGACAATTTAATTTCTTTACTACCAATCAAAAACATCTGATGTGATATCCAAAACATAAAATCAGAATTTTAAAAATATCTTATCTACTTACTTAGGTTTGAACTGTCGTTGACATTTCCACATACGAACGGTTTTCTGGATTTTAATATACATACTGTTTCTATACAGAATTTTATTCTTTACTGAAAATTATAAAAATAGGTTGCCAGGCAACGAAACATACGCCCACACAGCAGCCAAATCGTCCGGGCAGTCAACAAGAATTGTCGCATATTAAGGAATTATCAGAAAATCATTAGAATTTGTTTGGTTTTTATAATCAAACGGTTTTTTTTAAATCATATAATAATTGTGACCTCCAGAGGCACCACAAGCTAAATAGGGTGATTTTTCGTACAATCAGGGGACATAATTCAGGAAGTAATGACCCGATGGGCGCAAATATCGAAAGGAACCAAGATCTTTGGGTTTAAAACATACATGTACCTGTCAAGTTTCATCAAAATCGATTCAAAATTGTGACCTCTATCTATAGGGTCCACAACCTTGATATAACATATTTTCACACTATTCGTGTACAAACGGCGGCCATTTTGTCCTACAATTCTAGTCCGTTTTTCACGTAATTCAAACTCTCTCTTCATTACCATGTAACGGTGATATAGCCAAATGTTTTTTTAAATCGGATAATAATTTTGACCTCCAGAGGGACCAAAAGCGAACAAAAGCGAACAAAAGCGATTTTTCGGACAATCCGGGGACATAATTCAGGAAGTTATGATCCAATGGGCGCAAATATCGAAAGGAACCAAGATCTTTGGGTTATAAACATACATGTCAAGTTTCATCAAAATCGGTTCAAAATTGTGACCTCTATAAGGTCCACAACCTTTATATAACATATTTTCACAATATTCGCGTACAAACGGCGGCCATTTTGTCCGTCAATTTTGGTCCGATTTTCACAAAATTCATACTCAATCTTCATAACCATGGAACAGTGATATAATCAAACGTTTTTTTAAATCGGATAACAATTTTGACCTCCAGAGGGACCACAAGCTAAAAAGGGCAATTTTTCGGACAATCAGGGGCCATAATTCAGGAAGTTACCATCTGATTGGCGCAAATATCGGAAGGAATCAAGATCTTTGGGTTATAAACATGCATTTCAAGTTTCATCCAAATCAGTTCAAAATTGTGTCCTCTACACTGTTCACAACCTTGATATAACATATTTTCACACTATTCGCGTACAAATGGCGGCCATTTTGTCCGTCAATTTTGGTCTGATTTTCACGAAATTCGAAATCGACCTTCATAACCATGGAACAATGATATAATCAAACGTTTTTTTAAATCGGATAACAATTTTGACCTCCAGAGGGACCACAAGCTAAAAAGGGCAATTTTTCGGACAATCAGGGGCCATAATTCAGGAAGTTACGATCCGATTGGCGCAAATATCGAAAGGAACCAAGATCTTTGGGTTATAAACATGCATTTCAAGTTTCATCCAAATCGGTTCAAAATTGTGTCCTCTACACTGTTCACAACCTTGATTTAACATATTTTCACACTATTCGCGTACAAATGGCGGCCATTTTGTCCGTCAATTTTGGTCCGATTTTCACGAAATTTGAACTCAACCTTCATAACCATGGAACGGTGATATATTCAAACGGTTTTTTAAATCGGATAACAATTTTGACCTCCAGAGGGACCACAAGCTAAAAAGGACGATTTTTCGGACAATCAGGGGCCATAATTCAGGAAGTTACGATCCGATTGGCACAAATATCGAAAGGAACCAAGATCTTTGGGTTATAAACATGCATTTCAAGTTTCATCCAAATCGGTTCAAAATTGTGACCTCTAAACTGTTCACAAGCTAAAAAACGTGATTTTTCGTACAATCAGGGGCCATAACCCATGAAGTTACAGTCCGATACATGCCAATATCGAAAGGAACCGAGATCTTAGGGTGATAAACCTATGTTTTAAGTTTCATTGAAATCGGATAAAAATTGTGACCTGTAGACTGTTCACAAACAATTGTGGACGGACGGACGGACGGACGGACGGACGTCCGGACGGACGGACGGACGGACGAACAGGGGCGACGACAATATACGTCCACATGAAAATGTGGGCGTATAAAAAACATCACATGACCACTAGTAAATTATATATTTTAATTTGCCAAAGGAACCAATCAGATTTATGGCCAAAGGATTCATTTAATGTAGGCCATCATAATTTGAAGTTAAGTCCCTGGTATTTAATACCATATTTATAAGAACAAAGGTTGTAATGGGTTGAGTTCACATTAACCAACACTGAAATTATTACTTTTTATGAAAAAAAAATAAGCAACAACTAAACTATTTTCTTAAAGGACTACTTTAGAGGTTGATCATTAATTTAATTTTTTATGTTAAAATTCTTACATTTTATAACTGATAGAGCTCCCCATTGAGCCTTTCGCCATCGAGCACAGATCAACCATTTCTTGACTTTTTTAATCAGTTCAGCAAGATTTTCTGGGTCACTCTTCATAATCTGATCAAACTCTGCGAATTTACCAGGACGGAAAAATACTTTTGTCAAACCAAATTTAAAATCCTTATCACTTAAACCAAGAGCTTTGAACAGAGACTGAAAGAGAAAAAAATGTTTCAATAGCACAGGGAAACATATCTGTTATTCACAGAACACCATTCGTACTTCTGCAGATAAAATTTTCATATACTATAATTTCTTCTACCTATACATCTTTTCAGACTGTGATGACAATGGCTGAACAAAAACAGATAGCTACACAATAATCAATAAACACCTGCCTATTGATATGAATGAATGGTGTTCTCATTGAATAATTAATTTCATTTATCAAAAGGATCACAACAAAAAATTTTGAAAACCAATCTATTTAAAATATAGATTTATATTTCGTTTCATTTTTTTATACTTTCGATGGCCTACACTCATATAGTGGGAGCTCACGTTCTATGACGTCAGGTATCAAGCCGGGCCATTTGACCCGTTAACATCAGTCATTCGATTAACCAATTAGCTGATTGATTGGCTGACCCCTCTTTTTAGGCAGAACACGTGTTAAATAACAAGTCCTCCAGATCCAAGAGTAGTAAAGACAAGTAAAAACGAAATTTTGAACTATAAAAAACGAAACGAAATTGGGTCATTGATTTAATCAGATTGTTTGAAAACCAATGTGCTCAAATCTTACCTTACAGAAAAGTCTAGCATCTAGACGTGAGAGTTCTGGTGGTAGATATGACTTGTACATATTATATAAATCAGCGAATTGTGTTCGTGAAGGGAAACCTTGCTGCATCAAATCTAATACCGATATCATACCTAAAACAACACAAAATACACAATGTCATACAAAAATAAGTAAATAAATGTAAAGTGTGGTATATAAATGTAATGTGTGGTATATAAATGCAACATGTGGCATATAAATGTAATGTGTAGTAAATAAATGTAACGTATAGTATATAAATGTAATGTGGTAGTGTGGTATATAAATGTAATGTGTGGTAGTGTGGTATGTAAATGTCATGTGTGGTATATAAATGCAACGTGTGGCATACAAATGTAATGTGTGGTACATAAATGTAATGTGTGGTACATAAATGTAATGTGTGATATATATTAATGTAATGTGTGGTATATATCTGGTTTCTGATTTTTGCACAAGAATAATTAATCATATGGTAAATATTTGATAAAACCTCTTAAACTTTAGTCCAAAACCTCCCCATAAAACGTTTAATATCTAATAACCCTTTGTCAAAAGCTTCTCCATAAAAGGCTTAATATATACCTGCACACTGCAGTTGACTCAGAATTTGTGCACCTTCATACAAATGGTCAGCCATCTTTGAATTTGGTTTTATACATCTAATAAAATTTGTGCCCTAAATATATGAATTAAGAAGAAAAGGAGTGAATTAGTTCACTAAAATGATTTAAACAATACTTATAAGATGATTTAAATAGAAGCAAAAACATAAACACTGTTCTTATATATCCTATCAAATACAGAGTCTAGCTGTAACTCAAATAAAATTAAGAATATGTTCTAACATTCAGAGGCATTAAGTAAATGAACAGAGCAATAAACTAGGAAATATTGCTTCTAGAAGAATAAATACATGTTTATTTGAGTGATGTTTCAAAGAGTATTATCTCAATATAATTCTCTTCTGCATATAATTTTCCAGCATGGTTTCACCTTGTCAGTGGTGCAGGATGGTGGGCCTGACAAGGGCAGCTGTCTAGTCATTTGGATGGTACAAAAAAGAGGTTCCAAGTACACATTGCATGTAAAAGAGTCTTGGCAGATGGATAAAATTTCCCTCATAGCACACTGCATATCATATGCCAGTCTTCATTATCCCAGTCGAAACAGGACAATAGGATGTTAAACCCCATTTCCTTTTATTTCACTGATGCATATATATATGTATATATATATATATTTTCGTTACACATCTGACAATTGCAGTACTTGCTTGGTAACGTTGAGAATAATTTCAGCCACTACAAGAATAAATGAGTAATTGTTCTTCCATAAGTATATGTGTTATAGTGTTGTTAATATATAGAGAGAGACTTACCGTACTACCTAATTTCTCCATTAAAACTGTAAGTTGCTGTCTGAATTTAGTACCAACACTACTAAACTGTAGTTTACCAGAATTGATCTTAGTTCCTTCAAATAATTTTTGTACCATTTTATTTTTACTGTCTTGTATAAGTAAAACAAGGTAGGCATGTAAGGCATCATTATTCTTATCAATAAACTGATTCTGTAAACAAAAATAAATAAATATTGATAAGATGAAAAGCTGCCAGAGCTTAAACTACCATATTAAGATAGAATTGTGAATCATTGTAAAATTAGATAGAGAGCTGACTATTCTCACTATAATAGTTAAAAAATATATAATGAAAACAAAATATGCTGAACATTTCAGTCAAATTGCTTCTCTCTGAATCTAGATATTAGCCATTCAATTTTAGGCTAGCCTTGATTGTCATTACTACCTCTACAATAATAAACAAAGTCTTGATTATCCATACCATAAAACATATTCACCTCTACTAAAACTTGCTGAGTTGATTATTGTCTCGATAAGTTAATCAATGTCTAATAAATATATAATTTAGATAATATTTCAGGCCTAAAGAAAGACTTGCAATCCGATTTAGCTCTTGCATAATGCATGTTTAATCTCATTCAGCTTCCACCATTATTGTTGTGCATTTACAAAGAAATTAACCCAGCTATCTTATAGGGGCTAAGGGTTACCATGGAGAACATAATTACTTCCTTCTCTATCTTTGACTTACCGTATGGTAGCAGACAGCACCAGCAAAATGGCGAATCAGGAAACCTTCATCGTCTCTCAAACCTCTGTGACTCTTCAATTTGGATTTTCGAGGATGCTGTAATATTATGTGAAGAATTTAAAAATAAATCAGGTTTGGTGTAGTCCCCAGTGGAGATAATGCGAAAATCATGTTTATATCATCTATTTAAGAGCAGATATGTGAACTACAACAGTAACAAAGCAAACCAAAACGAATATCAACTATGTCATACTGGGGCTGACGGGGAGGGGGGCAAGGTCACCTTGGGCCTCCCCCTGGATCCGCGCCTGTAATATTTTGAAAATAGCTGATGCAAAATGAATATATTGAACATTTCATTCAAATTACTTTATTTTGAGCAAAGTGGTAAATGGTTGTAGTTTTGATAATATGTGTGCATCATTCAAGTTGTGCCTTTAAATAATGAGGGGGGTCACGGTGGCTAAGTGGATAAGGTGCTGGTTCGCTAGCCTGGAGGTCGGGGGTTTGATCCCTGCATCGGCCGAGAAAGTTCATCTCGATTTTCCGGTGTGATTTCCCCTTGTCCGTGATGCAGAAGGAGGGCCTAACAAGGACAGCTGCCTAGTCGTTCGGATGGGACAAAAAAAACGAGGTCCCATGTACACATTGGAGTGCACGTAAAAGATCCCTTGGCAGTTGGAATTCGATATAAGAGTAGGCAGTAGCGCCGCTGACCATGCAAAAATTTCCCTCATAGCACACTGTATGGCGTATGCCCGTCTTCCATTAGCCCAGATTAGGTGCAAAAGAGTAGGACTTTAAACCCCATTTCATTTCATTTCTTAAATAATGAGACAACAAACTTACACTGAGCCTGAAATGGTTTTTATTTCTGTTGTGTACTTCAGCTGTAAAATGATCAGGTTTAGGTGTAGGTAGTTTACTTTCTTCATCTAATAATTCAAATATTCCACTACCTTTCAATTCAACCAATTCTATATAAAACAAAATAAACAAATATTAATCAATGATAATTCCTTAACAATTCCTTATTGTGGTTTCTAATCTGTTGAAAAACGTACCCATCAGATGGCATCGAGAGTTGATTATGATCTTGTCATGTTGATAAATGTCTAATTAACAATTTATATAATATTTCAGGACCAAAGAAATAATCCATATTTAACAAAACAGAATTTTGAAGCGATGAATAAATGCCTTCTAGCATTTTGACAAAAAAATTCTTTTCTTATTCTGTGAATAGGATTAAGGATGGGGCTTATTCTTTCTATGTAGCCTTTATAAATGATTATTAAGTTGACTTGTAAACTTACCAATACAGTCCTGGTTATCAGTCCATTGAATCTTGCGTACATTTAATCCTTCTTTTTCATATAAAATTTGTTCCTGAAAAAATTAATGAAATCAGAGCATAAATGTTTGCCAAGTATTCAAAACTTTGTCTATTTGTAAAATGAAAGAGAGAGAAAAATGGAGTTTAATGTCAGCTTGACACAAACTAGGTCATTTTGAAACTAACATGTGGTTCAATTTTATTTCAATAATTGGCTAGTGCAGTGGGAGGAAACTGGAGGATCCAGAGACAACCCACGAGGTTGGACAGGCAACTCTACTATTGTAAAGTGCAACTAGGGAGTTGAAACCCTGCCAGTTGACTCAATGACAGACCTTATGATACAGCACGCACATGCTAACCATTCGGCCATTCAGCACCGCAACAAAAGTAAGAGTCTGTCCAAATTGAGAAACATTCATACACTGACCATAACAATTGAGATTATGGTCTTGAAAACTGGTGGAGTAATTTGTGCAATGTACAGAACTTACCTCATTTAGAATTCTCTCATTAAAGAATTGTTGTAATTTTTCATTGCAGTAGTTAATACAGAACTGTTCAAAGCTGTTTACTTGGAAATATTCTGGAAGACAAAGCCATAGATAATTAACATAAAATATAGAAATAATACATGTGTCTTTTCCCATAAAATGTTCAATTTTACTATCATAGTGATAATCAAATCATCTTTCAGTCAATTTCTCACCCCTGTTAATTAACCCACTGTATGTACACATTTTAATCTCGCAGTATTATATTTGTTGCGATAATTAGAATTTTACCGATATTTGCAGAAATTTACTAAATTAGGTATTAACTTATACCCTATTTGTACAAAAAACACTTTTGATACTTCTCAGTGTATGATAATGTTTTACAATTTTGTGAATTTTTAAATCTATAACAGCCATGTAAATAATATATATCCACACTAAAAACTATTTATGGTATAACAACTGGTTTATTAACATGCATCAAGGAAATGATAGCATATAACTATAGGTTCCTGCGTCATTCGTTTCTGAAGTTTAACATCCACTTCCATCAGAAGTGATATCGTAAAAGGTAAAACAATAAGTTATTTATACAGTAACGGGAAGCCATAAATACATTATAACAAGTAGGGTTGTGACGATAACCGGTATGTAGATATACCGCGATATAAAAATTTGACGGTATTTGTATCGTCCAAATATTGAAATATCGGTATACCGTGATACAACAAATGATGATCAAAAAACACAACGATATCGGCGTCAAAGAAATAATAATTAAATCGCATGTAGTAATAAATTTACCAATGTCAGTATGGTCAATTATATCGCCGTTATATACCTGCGTAATCAAAAATAAATATCAGCTGAGTGATGATGTCAGCCACGCGGTCTAGATAATTTAGCCAGTCGTAAATTGAACACCGCAGTCTAACAACATTACGGACTGGATATTCTTGTACAATTTAAGTCGTAAAACAAAGTAGTGCCCGGTCCGTGCTTTAAACCTCATTAATTATAAGCGAGTTCAATCATAGTAATAGTTTAATGTTAATCTCAATATCTGCAAAGATTCGGACTCAAAAATTATCGAAATGTAAGCGAAATTAACGTTTGTTTACATGAGACGCCCGCAGGAAAATACCGCTCTGACGTCACGCGACTGGGAATTTTTTATTGCTACGGCTCACTTTGTTGGATTTCCGTACCGTAGTTTCCGGTGGATAGATAGATAACATTTTTGTGATTATTATGGTTCGCGATACCACGAGATCTGACAATTACAGCCGAAGAAAGTGACATTTATCTGTTTTGATGACTGAAATCAGAAATTTACTAAATTTCGACTAAATACAGCCTACGTTTTTTGTGGTATCATCACGATCATAAATATTTGACATATTATCATTCAAATTATTACGATTTTAGCTGACAATAACGTGCAGCTTTTAGTTTTAAAATTGGTACTAGCGATTCTGAAGGGAAAATACCCATTATGACGCCACTCATCTGTTAAAATCATTCTGTTATTAGACTTATAATATTAATAATGTTATCTTAAATTAAAAGGTTGAAAACTATTATTTAATGGGTTTTTTTTTATTTCTTAATTTGGTAAAGATATTGTATCGCGATACAAACTTGTATCGCGATATTTTCCCTTCTGTATCGTGATACAAACCAACTCTGTATCGTCACAACCCTAATAACAAGCACTTGATATCAATTACTAAATGCCACTCAAAGAAGTAAATAATATACACTTACCAAAACCAGCAATATCCAAGACACCAATATAATTTGAAGAAGAACCAAATGGAATAGCTTGGTTAACACGATGCACAATATAGTCAAATAGTTTAGAGTAAATAGCTTTAGCTAGGGCATCTCTTCCACTCTGAGCTTCACCTACTTTCAATGGTACCCTAGTAAAAAAAATACATATACATCTATCATTGATCAGGATTTTCAGGCATGGTTTGTCCCTTGTCAGTGGTGCAGGATGAGGGCCCTGACAAGGACAGCTGTCTAGTCATTCAGATGGGATAAAAAACGAAGACTAAGTACACATTGGCAATTGGAATTCGACAAAAGAGTAGGCCTTAGTGGTGCTGTCCCTGTAAAATTTGCCTCATTGGACACTGTATGGAGTATGCCTGTCTTCATTAGCCCAGTTGGATGTTAAACCCCATTTCATTTCATTTCCAATAAGAAGGTAGTGGATCTTCATAGAATGCTGTTGGACTATAATAGAAAGATCGGGAACTCAAACAGAAGATACCTACTGACAAGTGGTGGACGACTGTGATAGACCAATGGTGGACACAAAACGAAACATTGGGGGGGGGGGCATTCATGTGTAGACCTTCAGAAGAAACGCAGCTCTTAACAGAAAGATGGTGCTGTCTGATAAGTGCGTGTTAGGTCTGTCTTAAAAAGATGGGGTAAAATACTTATCTCATTACATCAATGTAATAAAAGTAAAATTAAATTACTTGATAGCTGTTCCTTTTGATCCTCCTCTGGATGTTTGCATGACTCTCGAGGTGAGAGATTCTCTTAATTCTTCTTTATCTACACCAATAAGAGATGCAACAGTAGTCAAAGTATCTTCTGATGCCTTGGTAACAGAACAACCACCTGTAGACAATTCACAATTTTTACATTAAGCATTTTAAATATATGTTATAATTGAATTTGGATTGGGGCTACCAAAAAGGCAATAGTCAGCTAATTATTTCTCACACATTTAAATTTAAACCCAGACTAAATAAAAATAAAATGTGATAAAATATCTTTATTAAAATAGCCAGAGACTTCACATTTATCTCAAAAGTAAAAAATATATTCTATTTCAAAGATGCTTATGATTTAGATAAAGAACTGACGGTTCTCTCTATATTATTTTAAAAACAGATAATGAATGGGAATATTTTGAAATTTCCAGTTAAATTACTTCGTTCTGATTGAAGTTATGACTGTTTGTAGAATAGCGTAGTCATTGCTATTTATCGATTTTAAAATAGTTGGAACCAGATTTGTTTAAAAAAAATAAAAGTAGTTTTGATTGTCTATAGACCTACACCCTTTATATGCTCGTATAACTCTTTATTCTGGTTTGTTGGGGATTTAATAATGAATAAGGTGTTGTATAAATGTTAAGTATATCAAAGTTCAAATAACACACTTTTTATGGAAAAACAATTACTATAGTTTATTACTCTGGGACGTTTCAACAAGATTTCATTCTAATTGATCTATTTATGTATATGTTTGATAACAAATTGTGAAATCTTGTTGAAACGTCACAGTTTAATCAACCATAGTAATTGTTATCCATAAACAATTCATACTCCGTGCAGTGTTGCGTTTGATTAGAGGTAATCCAACTACACACTGCTATTATGAGTGGATATTGTTGTTTTAAATTTTGATTTGTCAGTAGTCCGTCTACCAACCAATCATTAGCTGCCAATATTGGACCAAATATGTTTACCTAACGTTACGTCATGACTCCCGATTTTCTTATGCCTAATTAACCCATGCATAGCAGAATACTGCAGTAAAACTAATTGTGTGACAAACGAGGCTATCAAGTCGAATGAAATGTAAACAATACTGTTTGGAAACGAACATACTTTCACCATTTTGAATACCTTAAATCACTGTCCAAAGTTTTAGGGAAGACCCAGATTAAACGAAGGACTGTCATGTTGCTGTACCTAAGTGATAGCTTTCATTGAACGGAAAGAATAGACACACTCCCACACAAGTTCAAGAAACAGACGCTATTTCAGCAATGGTCAGAGAGGGATTTCTCGGGCCATTGCTTCAGGAATATGTAAACAATTAAGATTTTAAAAGTGGGGGTGCAGTAGAGTGGTGGGCACCAATATAATGTCCAAGTAACTGTCGCAATCATTGTTGCTAGCAAGTTATCTTGTAGGGGCGCCATTTCTCGGGTTGCCCTATTTTCCTGGGGGTGCAATATACCCCCTGCACACTCGCTAAATATGGCCCTGTCCATAAATTTTTTGTTATTTGAAAACATTATGTGCAAATTATTAAATGCCATTGATGGAATATATACAGTACTGGTCAGGCGGAGGTACGAAATTCCCCCGTGGTCCGACCTGGGCGGAAATGAAAAATCGCGGAGTACAGCTTATAATTCCGCTCAGGTCCCGCTCTGAATTCCGCTCTAAATTTCCGCCGCGAATTTGAGTAAACCGCCGACCACGGCGGTTTTGTTAAACCACCGACGCCCGCGGATTTGTTAAACCACCGAACCAAGCGCGAGTTTTAATATTATGAAATTATTGTTACACGTATGCTTAAATTGTATTCGTATCCATTAATTTAGAAGTCCAATTCCGAAAACAACATTATCGGCATGCTTGTAAAAGTCTGAATTAAAAAATATTGATATATTATCGGTGTCAGCATCGATGTATAATAAACAACATCGCCGACTCGTGTGAGTTTGTTTTGTTTTTGTTTTACATCTACGGCATATAACAAACCTTTCAAATAATATTAATCATCTGGACGAACATTCGTAAATAGGTATTATTCGGCTTTATTTAACGTCCGTTTGGCTGTCCATTTATGCCTTATACATTTACACACATCTAAGTATTCTGTTACTATGTTTTTGTTTTGATTTTGTTTTAAAACAATGTGCAACGAAGCCGTTTGCCTTTTATGAATTTCGGCAAAGATTAAAGCAAAGTGAGTACACTCATTGTTACAAAGCCGTGGTTTCAATCCGAAACGTGTTGACATTGCTATTACAAGTGATTCTAGGGCTTTCATTCAAATAATTAAAAAAAAGTGAGCACCCTCTCAGTTTTAAAGCCGTGGTTTCAATCCGAAACGTGTTGGTATGGTAAGTGTTTATTCTATTAAAATATTGTTTTATTAGACAATACAATAAATCACAAAAATTGATTATTAAAAACAGGCGAATATGCGATACAAGGATGTGGGTCAGTTCATCCCAGGACCGGACTGTTTCATCCCAACCTAATTTATTATCGGGATGCTTCATTCAGGTCTGTTTCACCCTCTTGTTATTAGAATAGCAGTTAACGGAGTTATACTTATTGTTAAATAAACTGTTAAACACTTACTTATTGTTAAATAAACTGTTAAACACTTACTTATTGTTAAATAAACATTACTTTATTATTTATTGTTAATGTATCTATCTTCTTACAAATGTGTAAAGACAACTCAGCCCCCGCCGCATGTTTTTATTACTAATCCCTAAGTAATTATTATGGATTAGTAATAAAAACATGCGGCGGGGGTTTAGTTGTATTTACCCATTTGTAAGAAGACAGATACATTAACAATTTGGGCACAAAGCCGCCACCGTAACAAGTCGGTGTTTCCGTTATAAACATTGAAAAAAATTCAGAACAATGTCCGAAAATTTGGTCAAAAAATGTATTTTACACACATAATTTTTTAGCGTAAATTAGTCGGAATGTGAAAAGGGAATTCCTTGGGGCGTGATCAGCTGAAATCTGCAGTGATTAGAATAGTGTCAAGTTCACGTGAGACGCCGTGTTTGATATTCAATTTTATACCGATATTATAGAATCCTAATTATACATATTTCTTGAACGGTAGTGTCATATATATTTATGTATATTTAAACGGTCGTGGAATGAAACGACCTGCTCCCTGATACAACACTTTTAGCCAAGTATGCCTCTATCGATACATTACTTCATTAATACGTTCGATATTTTTAAAACTTGCATCGTTCAACTATTTACACACATAAATGCTGGCCTTACCTTGGACGAAAGTGTTGTTTATTAAAAAAGCCATTTCCATTCTAACAAATAAGTTACAAAATCCATTTTAAATCACACCTCAAGTTATACCTTCGGATTTAATTCCCAAATGAATGAAATGCCTTAATCTCCTGTTTTTAAGCACATATCGCCAAAAGTCACAGTCAACCTTGCTGAACACATGTACATTAAAACTATCAGTCGGATAATACCGTGATGACCTTTTCATTTAGGCACCAAGGAGTCTGAGTCAATGCAATACTGTCAATTAAGTTTCCAAATTAGGTGAATTCACACGTGCCATCAAAAGGAATTAATAATTGACTATAATAGATTCCCCCTTTTACAAATTTTTACCATGTCATGGTCTTGTAAATAATATTAGGGTTAGGCTAGGGTTAGGGTTCACCGATATCTATTATATTAGGGTTAGGGTTGGGTAAGGTTTTATTCAAGTTTATTGATACCCACATTTATAGTATTTCTTATAGCGGCAGACTAGTGCACCCCCGGACAAGTGAGACGCTCTCGGTGTATTTTTAATTTGGCACAAAAATCATCGCTCATATCGCACCAAGCCCCTTTAACTAATACATGCTTTTGTTGCGAGGCATTTTCCTTTGTACTCTTTGATCTATACTCTCTGATGCGAGAATTAATTACTATTAATCTTAGTTCCGTCCGGACAAGACTCGATTCATAAGATCTGGTTCTTAAGTGTTTTATTGAAAGCTTCATCGATATGTTCACTGGAAAAATGAAATTTAATATTTGTTTCTGTGATAATTATTGGAAAAAAACCGAACCGGATTATATTTTAGGAAATTTATCGCCAGACAATTATATAAATACGGTAAGCAGTTTGTGTGTTGCATTTATAAGTTAAAGGATAAAAATGAATATATACAAAACACTTAAATTACTCTTCGTACTTAAAGCTAATAGTAAGTGCAGGAGGGTTGCACCACACACAATCTTACACAAAAACAAATATACGGACAAGACATCATACTCAAAAACCACAAACATAAACAAATCAAAGAGAGTGAATGGATCCGGGGGCTAGCCGTAAGCGTCCACTGCGCTGTACAGTCCCGGGCCTGTGGTGACACAGACTTCACTCATATTTGAAAACAACTGGGAATGCAACCCAGAGAAATAATTATATAGTGTCAGCATGAGTCATGATCTATTATATGTTGCAAGAATTACGAATGCAAGCATATTGTTGTATAAATTTCGCTACACAAGTAACCACATAGTTAAATGTATCAGAAGTAGGCCTAGTTCAAAACCAAATCAACAAAAGGATTGAAGTATATAAATGCATCTAGGACAAACATTGCAATCGACACAGAAACAAAACACAACTGAATACAAAGAAGCAAAGGAAAAGACTATCTAGGGAGACAGCCGTCTGCTGACTGAGTGGTGTGACGTGAATCTGCCGTAATAGTTGTTATGACGTCGTGGTTTAGAAGGTGCAATTTGCTACTTCCTGAATAATTTTTCAGACCCCTCTAACATGAACCAGAATTCACGAAACATGGTTTCATTGTCGGATTAAGCGTTGCCATCAACATGAGCTACTGTACACATACATGGATGTTCTTTGTGATATTATTCACAACTGTAATACCGATGTTTATTGGGCAGAGTATGGTCCCTTCTAAATATATTTGTAGACAAGCTGTCGGCAGTGCTTACCGAATTCACGAAACATGGTTTCGTTGCCTTGTGTAAAATTAAGAGTTGACATCTAAAATAGCTACATAAATTGTAGATTTCGATACGTAATGTACTAAACATTACGGAATAACCTTAAATCAATTGAACACGGGTAAAACTGCATGCTTTCTGAGATGGTTGGTTTAGGCCTACGTGTGAATATGGGTGTATGCGTTTCTTTGATCTGTTATATACGGTTATATCACGGGATAATTCTGTTTGGAGATGGTTTTCATTTGTAACCGATATCCTATACATTTAGTGAAATGCTGAAGCAATTATAGTTTAAATATAACCTTTGTGTGTAAAATATTACTATTGGACAGACTGTTGTATTATCAATATGGAATTTCTATCTTACGGATTTGCATCGTGAGGCGTTTTTCATCTTCTTTTTAATATTTTAACAGACTTATTCATGTAATTTGTTATTAAATCATCATAGCTAGTTCTCGTTTGTCAGCCATTTTTATAAATTTAGCGCAGTATTTGATTTGATCAAATTGTTTAATTATGTTTCAACTTATTGGGAAAAGGAGGCTAATCAAATTCCAATTCCGCTACATGAAGTTTTTTGCGGGCCGACTATATTTATTTGGGACTATAATCCGCCGCGGTTTTTATACTTTCGCAGACTATAATCCGCCGCGGTTTATATATTTTCGCGGACTATAATCCGCCGCGGTTTATATATTTCCGCCGCGTTTTTTCCGCTCAGAATGCCGATATTTTCGCGGACTGCAAATGAGAAAACACCGCGATTCTTGAGCGGAAAAAACTCGGACCAAGGACTATTTTAATACCTCCACCTGACCAGTAGTGTAAAAGATGATTAAAATTAATCCATGTAATGCTTACCTTTTGTACCTTCACTGTCTTCAAAAGCTATATTACCCAGATGAAGAACGGCACCAACTATAGTAAATATGGCTAGTTTATCTTCAGCATTAACACCCATCTTGGTCATGGCGTCATCACAGACCTTATAATCTCTAACATCATCTAATACAGGATCCCTTAAACTGCCTTTCTTTAAATACTGTTATAATAAATATAAATATGTCCATATTAATGCCTATTTTAAAAACAACATTTTTAGAGAACACTCACCTTTTAATTTCAGAAAAACTCATTTATCAAGATTTGGGTTCTGATTTATTAACCAAATCAATAATCAATACAACCAACAAAGGTGGGTTGGTGCTTGTTCTGCAACTCGTCTTTTCCATTACATCCTGTGTTTTCCATAATAGCTAGATTAACACCAATACCCATCATTAATCAGGGTGACAATTTTTCTGATGTCTACATTGATTTATAATTCCTGTGTTAAGTGATTAAGTACAATCTTAACAGGAATTAAGCATTACCAATAAAACAATATTGCGATCATAGCATCTTACCTCTTTACTTTTTCTATTGTCATTCAAAGCCTTTTCTGAAGCTCGTGAAATAAAGTACTGTGTACATCCATTTTTCAGATACTACACAAAAAAATCACAATACTAAAGCAATCATGCATGCAATGTGAAAAAACAATAAGCTCTATACATACAATCCTTAAAGAAACTCTTAAGAGATGCAAGAGAAATATTTTCAACAAAATAAAATTGATCATGAATGAAATATTTCTGAATTTGTCCTTGATTAAAGATACATTCCAGTGTACAAACTGGGTGATTTGATGACATATTTGGACTAAAAACATATTTGAACTAATTAGTCTATCAATATTTTGCTTCAAATCTTTCAAAAAACACAGTTTACACGATGTAATACCCCTGCTATAAAAAAGAGGTCATGTATCTTTAAACTTATGAAATCTAAAAAGGCAAAATGAGGAATGTTTTACATCTCTAAATAGTTTTCTTTTAAACAATGTATGATATATTTTTACTCTAAGTGCATAATCCTAAACCTTAACTATAAAACACCTTTACCTATTGATTTCAATGATAAAAGGTGTTATAAAAATCAAGTGAAAAGCAATTCACATAAAAGTGAAATTTCTGCAACAAGCAAATGCAAGTAATGCAGACTCCCATATAAACCATTCATGCTGTTCTTGAAAGCAACATCAATAAATTTCTTTTAAAATCTAATTTAAAATACCTTACAACATAAAAAAAGTGTGAAACATACCCCAACCATTCAAGCCACCAATTTAAATGAAAGTACGAGCAGAAAACTATTGTTTACTTCCATTGTAAACATCTAATTATCTTTAAAGAATCATCCATTTCTGACAAGTGGTTCACAAGAAATATTAAATCTAATTGGGGAGTATCCAATTTGTGTTTGTAAGAATTAATAAAGCAAGTGCCATTGAGAACTTATGGCCAATAGGAAATGAAATGAAATGGAGTTTAATGTCCTACTGTTCTGGCTCGAATGGGCTAATGAGGAGGCCACCACCATACAGTGTGCTATGAGGGAAATTTTGCCCAGGCAGCAGCACTATTTCCTAATCTTATATCGAACTGCTAAAGGATCTTTTACGTGTGGAGTCTCTGTTTTTCATCCCATCCAACGACTAGACAATTATCCTTGTCAGGCCCTCCATCCTGCACTACTAATAAGGGGAGACCAAATCGGAAAAATAGTTTATTGGAAGTAAATATGAAATTGGTAATGTTTTAAAACATGTGGACATTTCATAAATAAAGCACTGGGACTGCTCAATGATTAACGATATCCATTAATTAATTTTCAATAAACACTATGATAGATTTTTATTACTGTTAATTGCCACAAGAATAAATTTTCGATCATTCAACTTACAGATAAACAAAATTATAAGAGGTCTACTCGTACTTTCACTTTAACTGAAAGGCATAATATATATCAGTTTTGTTTTAATCTATGAGAACAACAGATTTTCAAACAATCCACAATATATGATCCCTTTCATGAAATAAAAATACAATACAGAATATTCAAAATAAAATCTACTAATACAACAACACAATAAAATATATCCACAACATCCAATATTCAAAGAATTATTTGATGTATCGTTTGACGATAACCAACTCTTTGAGACATCCATCTTAAAATCAGTAGCTTGTGCTCTTGGTTTACTGGAACCTACCTGGAAACTATCAGGAGCTCCTAATTTCAATTTCTGTTTTAAATCCTCTGGTGCCCCAGCACATAGTCGATAAAATATATGATAATTTCTCTCCTCACCACTTTGAATACAAATACGTGATTTTTCCAGTAGATAATGAGAAATAAAACCTCCACAGACCAATGACTAAAAGTATACAAATATATAAGTTTTCGAAAAACCTTCAAATATTAACAACTATCTATATGTTGTTGTTGCATAATTTATATATCCATTATTATCTATTTAATATTAAAGATACATTATGGAAGATTTTGACAAGGAGTTAGCCATTCTTGCTATAAAAGTTCAAAAATAGATGTTGAAACAAGAATATATTGAAAATTTCAGTCAAATAACTTTATCCTGAACAAAGTTGTTACCACTATAATTTTTTACTAGAAATGGTAGTTAAATTCATCGACACCCTTTTCCCACTATAGGCGATTGTTGATTGACAGGCATTAACTCCACCTACATAGTCTCGATCATCAAGTAATGTTTAAACGGTATCTAGTGAAGCTTGTGTATAGCTTCGGTCATCACTGTCTTTTATGAATAATTTCCAGAAGTATGATGACGTCAACATCACGGAGAAACCCCACCCACGACGCCATAGTGATTAAATCAGTCGACGAAATCCTGTTTTAATCCGAGCCCAATCCAAGCCATCCGTGGGTCTACAGAGTTCATTTTGGGCTTGTTGTTTAAATAAAGATCTAATTTATAATTTCTATGACATCTGAGGCTCAAAGGAAGACCGACAAAAGTCAGTTTTTGCTCTTCCATAATGTATGTTTAATGAATGATGATACTCAAGAGATGTTTGCACGACACAATTCTATGAAATACAACTACTGTTTAATAATGAATGCCATTTACCAGGATTTTCTAGTCTTTATCGAAACAAGCAGTTGCCATGCAAGATATGCCTACATTTTACAAGAGATGGACAGAGTCAAGAAACATATATTTTAAGTTTCATCAAAATTGGATAAAAATTGTGACCTCTAGAGTGTCCACAACATTGGTATTACATACTTTTACACTATTTGCATACAGGAAGTGACCATTTTGTCAGGCAGTTTCAGTCCAATTTCAACCATTATTATAGTTAAACGTTTTGTTTAAACAGATAAAAATTGTGACCTCTAGGGGCCATATGTAGGAAGTTACGGTCCAATATGCACAAATATTGAAAGGAATTATAAACATATATTTTAAATTTCATCAAAATAAGATAAAGCTTATAACCTCTCAAATATTCAGAAGCTAAAAACATGATTTTTCGTACAATCAGGGGTCACATTCCATGAAGTTACAGTGCGATATATGTCAATATTGAAAGGAACCAAGATCTTATGGATATAAATCTACATTTCAAGTTTCGTAAAAGTTCTGAACCGTAGAGTCCCTACAAACAAATTGTGGATAGATGCGACAACAATATACATCTATAAGAAAATGTGGGCAGATAAAAAACAGTATCAGTAAAAAATGGTAATTGTATTCCAGTGTATTTTCAGTTCAATTACTATAAATGCTACTGAAACAATTCAAGATATGCTACATGATATAAACACATTTATATTCAACATATATTTGACAGATGCAATGATGTCTACCTAACAGAATTTTCCTTTTAAAATAAATGTCGCAGACAAAGGGAAACCATGTTGGAAAATCCTGATGAACTGGGAGCAAACCCAGGAAATACAGCCTAGCCAGTCAGCGTATTACTCACTAAGCCACTGTGACACCCTTTTAAAAGAAAATGACATGGTTTTAAATATAATTACCTTTTTATCAAAATGGATTTCTACAAATTTTCCAAATCGACTACTGTTGTTATTTCTGACTGTTTTAGCATTACCAAATGCTTCTAACAAAGGATTGGCTGAAATTATTAAAAAAAAAAGTCAACAATCAATAAAACACAAAGAAAATTATTGATAAATTCATCGTTTGTTGATTAAGATACATTATGTAAGATTTAGATAAAGAGCTAGTCAGCCTTGTTATAGTTCAAAAATAGACAATGAAAAATTAATATTAGGTTAAAAATTTCATTAAAATTACTTTATTTTGAGGGAACATATTAGCCTTTGACGGATTGACAAGATCTGTGTGCTGATTGTATCCACTGCACTGGTTGTTCGAGGCTAAGCCTTGCCTCACCATTTTTCAGGTAAATCATTTAAAGGCGGAACCATTCTAATCCACTTAAAATCAGACCCATCTGATGGCCTCAAATGTTGACTATGGTTTTGTCATGTTAAAAAATATGTTTAATCATTAATTTATATAACATTTAAGGCCCAAAGAAAGATGTGTAATAGGTGGATCTAGCTCTTGAATAATGCCTATCTAAAATTAATCGCCAACTTACAATCTAATATACGTTGTTCAACTGGTCCGGCATGCGTTCCCCAACTCTCAGCTAGATATTTGAGGATGTATTTGGTTGATTCCGTCTTGCCAGCTCCTGACTCGCCACTCACGATAATAGACTGACTTGTTTTATTTACTTTCATATCTCTGTGAGCTTTATCAGCTAAAAACAAAACAAAAATATATCTAGATTTCTTTATGGCTTGGGCAGAAAAACAAAAAAAACTCAACAAAACCAAGTGTGCAAAAATTACATTGATAACACAAAACTCCCTTGCTGAAATTATATTGTCACCTCAATTTACACACTCACAGCTAAATGCTGTCTTAATTATGCAAGGAACTGAGGGTATCCTATGTTGATTGGTTAATCAAATGTCTGATGTCACAGGGTCAAAAGTCTCCCCCCCCTTCCCACTACAACTGGTCCGATATTCATGTAGTACAGGCCATTGGAAGTATATAAAAACTTAAAGAAATATAGATCTGTATTTTAATCAGATTTTAAATTCACATAAATAAGTTCAAATTACATTACAAAGTATTTCTGTCTTTGTGGGTATCCATGCATGGTTCTTATCATACTCTGTGCAGTGTTGCGTCTGATTAGAGGTAATCCAACTACACACTGCTATTATGAGTGGATATTGTTGTGTTAAATTTTGATTGATCAGTAGTTCGTCTACCAACCAATCACTAGCTGCCAATACTGGACCAAATATGTTTACATAAGGTATACGTCATGACTCACGATTTTATTATGCCTAATTAACCCATGCATAGCAGAATACTGCAGTAAAACTAATTGTGTGACAAACGAGGCTATCAAGTCGAATGAAATGTAAACAATACTGTTTGGAAACGAACATACTTTCACCGTTTTAATACCTTAAATCACTGTCCAAAGTTTTAGGGAAGACCCAGATGAAACGAAGAACTGTCATGTTGCTGTACTTAAGTGATAGCTTTCATTGAACGGAAAGAATAGACACACTCCCGCATAAGTTCAAGAAACAGACGCTATTCCAGCAATGGTCAGAGAGGGATTTCTCGGGCCATTGCTTCAGGAATATGGGTTCTTATATATTAATCTTTAATGTATTCATTTGGAATTTTTCCAAGCAGTTTTCCTGTACAGTCGATTAAATAGTATTCCCATTTATATGCATCTATCTTTCAAATGTTAAAATATTCATTTTCATACCAACAACTTACCAATAGCAAAGACATGAGGTGGCAGTGTGCCAAGAGATTTTCCTTGATATTTTTTAATGGTATTTGTTGAATACAAGTCCTGCATTTCATAGTAGGGATTCAACGCTATGAGAATGTTTGCTGTATATGTCTGCAAGGACAAAAAGATATTCGTAATATGGAAAATAGCCTTGTTATTTCATTTCACAATCTGAATTTATAAAAGATCTTGGCAAAAAGTGTATTGTGACATAAATTTAAACATAGATTATGCAAGAGCTAAATCTGCCTATTGCTTGTTTTTTGCTTGGGCCTTAAATGTTATCTAAACTAATAATTAGACATTAATTAACATGTCCAGAACATAATCAACTCTAGATGGCATCGGATAATCAAGATTTTTACTAGATTAGAACGGTTCACCATTTAAAAATTTAATTCAAAAAAGGGAAAGTGAGGCTAAGTCTCAGATATACCAGTGCGCTAGTTACCACAATGCACGCATCTTGTCAAAACTGCAATCAGATAACAGGGCTCAGAATGAAGTAATTTGAATGAAATTTTCAATATCTTAATTTCAAATTATCTATTTTGAACTATTATAGCAAGAATGGTCAGCTCTTCATCTAAATCTTACATACTGTATCTTTAATTAGAGTTTAATACAGAAATAATAAAAACAACTACTATGTAGAAATACAATAATTTGATTAGCTTTAAAAGCTTTTTGGTGGGGTTTTCAATAAAAGGTAATTTACAGCAAATATGGATACTTTAGTGGCCTACATCATTTGTTTATTACAGTCTCAAACAATAAATAACAAATATACAATAACTATTACTTATATACTAGCTTATATACATGTATATATCAATACTTTTAGTTGCCATGGTAACCAATAATAAGCTTCACTTACATAGATCTGATTTTTCATATATCTGATTCGAACATTATTAAGTAATGTAGCTTCATTTAGATACATCAAGCCACCTGTAAAGTAAATTAATACATTGACAATAATATGACACTAATTATCATAGAATGATTAATATATTATTACTATAAATACAAGTTCATGGATGGTCATTTTTAACTGGAGATTTTTATTTTGACACTTTTGTCTTTATTTCAATATTCTCACAAAAAAAAGAGAGATGAAAATAATCTTTCATAGTGCAGGAGGACTGCACTACTTGCAAAACAAAACTGACAACACAGACTACACAGACATTGCAAGAAATAAACAACAGATATATCAAATCAAGTGAATGGATCCAGGAGAACAAGATAATTTGAAGGGTTACAAAGGAGTTAATGCTCTCTTGATGGGAACAAACTAGATTCTGTACGATCAGTTTTTGCATTAAATGAAATGGGACTTAAAATCCTACTGTTTTGCTCCCATTGGGCTAATGAGGACAGGGATATGCCATACAGTGTGCTAAGACGGAAATTTTGCCTGGACAATAAGCGCTAAAGCCTACTCTTATATCGAATTCCAACTGCCAAGGGATCTTTTACCCTTCCAATGTGCCCATCAGACATCGGTTTTTCAACCCATCTGACTGACTAGATATCCTGTACCACTGCCATACTGGAAAATTGGGATGAACTAGCGACCTCCAGACTATTGAGCCAGCATATTACTCACTAAGTCACTGTGGCTCCCTAGTGATAAAGAGGAGTTCACAGACAAATTTATGTATTTCCATTAACATTTATTTGATTTCACTAAAATATGTATATTTATGTCATAAATGCTGAAGAGTGTGGGGAATAAACTACATGGTTACCATGGAGATGAAGTCAAATCAGGTGGGTGGGGCAACTGGAGTTATTTGCTGATAATAGCAGATCTCTAAGTCATCCACATCATTGAATTTAGAGATAGATCAGTTTGACTGTAAATATATATTGTTGACATGTAGCAGCATGATTATTTTGTTACATGTATTTGGGTGACAGATTATATTAGGGTTCAACAGCTGATAAAATGGGGAAGTTCAAGTAGTGAATACGTTTTTTTTAAAATCAAATAGAATTATACATACAGTTATCTTCGCAATCTTTGTTATCATATTCTTCTGCTGGGAATGTACGATCATAAATAGCATTTATTGTCTGTTAATAAAAAAGAAAATAATTCATATTTTCAGTGGCAAACGCATTGGTTGGCAAACGCATTGGTTGGGAAATGGGCTCTGGATTCTCTTTCAAGAAAATTTTAAAGAGTCTTGTCACTCTTGTGTGAATTAGGATTACCCACGGTACATATCTGGACACAAATATAACATTCAATTTCATCAACTACATGTACATCATCAAAACCAATAAAAAGCTCAAATTTACACATTTCCTTGAGACAAAATATGTGTTTTTATACATGTACTGTCATTTAGTGGGGTGGGGTGGGGGTGGGGAGGGCTGGGACCCCCACTGAAATCTGTATAGAATATAGAGCTAATACAGTATGTTAATAAAAAAAGATATGTGTAAATGTTGTCAGAGGTCAGATGCTGTACAATTCATCAACTCTCTCTTTCCTTACTCAGAAATCTATAAATCTTATATAAGGCTTTCTTTCCCCAACATAAATAATTTAAATACATCCAATTTGATTACATTGTATCTTCTAGAACATCTCCAACACAAACTGCAGGGAGGTAATTTTACTGGTAATAACATTAGCTAGAATATCAGATCACTTTGGTCTATCATTGTGAACTTGTACATGTATGTCTAGAGATTAAATTAAAACGAGATAACTTACTGTTCCTGGTGCGTCAAATGGTTCTATAGCGATAGAATCTGATCCAATGTCTACTATACGCCCCAGTTTAAAACCCTCGGTGGGATGAGGCACCCACACTTTCTTTCCACCATCCATGGCTGACCACCTGTAAGCATAAAAATAGTTGCATTGCTCTTAATATAAAAGAGAGAGACAGGGGGCCCAAAATAATTGACGTTTTGCCTAGCCCTTCTTATTGCTTTTTTCAGGCCTGACATCCTGAGGAAAGTGTACGATCATGTTTGTTTTTTGTTTTTGTCCTGTTCCAAGTGTAGCTTATAGGGATTTTTTTCACAAATTCCCTTTCGGAAACATCTTATTTTATACATTCGTAACATTGAAAGGCTACTTTAACTACATGTACCTTAATAAAATATATTTCAAATCTTTCTACAACTTGTGGTGGCCAAAATGGTACCACCTATTGAAAAATATAGAAATAGGGCATTGGTCTTCATATTGAAAGTTTTATGGAAACAAATTATGTGTCTTTTGAAATGTAAAAGTGTGGTTCAATATTGAACAATAAGAATAAATATGGGAAAATTCTTGATAAATGTTAAAAATTTTGATTCAAAACTGTTGAAGGTTCAGGTAAATATAAATCTGAAACCTTTATAGCCTTACAATAATCATCAAAAGGGAAAAAGAGTAAAGACATTTCAAACTAATGTGTCATCCTAAAACCGCAATATACACAAAATAAACATATATTGTACTATGATTAACAATGTGAGACTATATAGGAGTATACATAGACCATTTGCACTTTTATCCACCATCATATTAAAAGATAAAAGTAAGAAAAAAGAAGGCAGTTTTGGACCATTATCAATGGAAATCTGCTGTGAAGGCTCAACAATGAGTGTTAAACTGGGAACAATGATGGTTTTCACTATCAGGCTAATGCGTTTTACTTATTTGATCCGTCATACTTCTACATTTAAAATGTAATAAACCTACACGTATATAAACAAACGTTTTCTATTAAATTATAAATGAAAGTACACACTCTCCAATGTTTACATTATTTAAACTAGTACATAATTGTTTGTGTAATTGGTAACAGTACAAAATGAAAAAATGTCGAGTGCATGAAGAAAATGGTTGCTTGGGTGTAACCATCCATGATGTGTTGTATTTTGGATAGACAAAATACAGTCCCATTTACACAGTTTTCTTCAGCGACAGCCTACTCCTCCTATTTGACCAAATGTGTGGTTCAATATTGACTCCACATGTCAACAAACATTGTTTTACTAGGTCTTATTCTCTTAAACAATGTAGCGTTTTAACACTCCTCACAAAATTCTACTTGCTCAAATTTTTAGATATATATGTACACGTTCCACAGTCAATATGTGATGGAAATAAAGGATAGAGCTTTAACCATTGTTCCAAAATCAAAACATTCATTTTATCCAAGAAAAATATCCCATAGTCCTTAAACAAAGGCAAACTTGTCCAAGTTACAGACATACATGATGTCCCTACAAACTCGGAAATATCTCTTTCACTAGCCTTTTAATGGCTGATGGTCAGTCGAGAATCAAAATGACTGACAACAGAGAGAGAGAGTGAGAGAGAGAGAGATGTGGGGTAAAAAGGACTATCAAAGATGGTGGGGTCCAGTAAGCAGGATATGAATCTTCATAGAAAGCTGTTGGGTAATAGAAAGATAGGGAAGTCAAACAGAAGACACCAAGTGGTGGAAACATAGAGAGAGAGAGAAAAGGGGTTTAACATCCACTCGACACAAACAAGGTCATTCGGGACAAATATATGGTTCTATTTTGATTCATTAATTCGCTTGCGCATACGGGTCTTTAGCAGTGGGAGAAAACCGGGGGAACCCGGAGAAAACCCACAAGGTTGGACAGGCGACCTTACTCCTTGTCACATTCAACCAGGGAATCGAAATCACGCCACTTGACTAAATGATAGACCTTATGATTCAACACGCCCATGCTAATCATCGCACATCCAAACCAACTAAACTGAGTGAAAAATAGAGATAGGGTGAGAAATGGGGCTGAACATCCACTCGACATAAACCAGGTCATTTCAGGACCAATATATGGTTCTATTTTATTTCAATAATTTGCTTGAGCGTAGCGGGTCTTTAGCAGTGGGAAGAAACCAGAGGACCTGGGAAAAACCTTCAATAAAACGGGCTCATGCTAATCATTCGCACATCCAACCATCCTAAAGAGCAAAAGAAATAGAGAGAGGAAGAAAAATGGGGCTTAATGTCCACTTGACACAAACTAGGTCATTTCAGGAATAATTAACATGATTCAATTTACATTTCAATAATTTGCTTATGCGTAGGGGTCTTTAGAAGTAAGATGAAACAGGAGGACCTGGGAAAAAACCCACAAGGTTGGACAGGCAAGACTACTCTTTTAATATACAACCGAGGAATGGAAACCAAGCGAGTTGACTCAATGACAGATCTTATGATACAACACCCTCGAAAGAGGTTCAGATTTAAGATTACACCCTTATGCGAATAAGAATTAGTTTTGATTTAAATAATTTGATTACAATGAAACAATTTTAGAGAGTAAAATACTGTTTTTTTATCATGATGAATACCATTATAAATTATTTGAAACACAAGATAACTAGAATATCTTGGGTGTGACGCATGATGAACAGATAATTTCTACTGCATTAGGGTTAAGGTCATCAATCAATCAATTTACATGCATATGTACTTAATAATCAATAATACTCTATTATTTATATAACGTAACATGTCAAAGTTAGCGCACTGATTCAAATTCATGCATGAAAATATCATATCTATTTTGGCTTCAAAAGTTGTATTAACTATTTATTTACATGACAAGCCTATATTATTCAACTCTATAGATAAGCAGATGGCAGAGACTTCTTTGGATTAAAACAGTTTTGCCAATTTATGATATAATTTTAAAATGGTGAAGCGAATCTAAGTCTTGAATAACAAATACCACTGTTACAATAATAAACAATCTATGCCACAACATGTCAAAACTTCAAATGGTGATAACTTTGCTCAGAAAAAAGTAATTTGAATGAAATATTCAATATATTCATTTTGCATTATTTTTTTTCTAAATTATTATGGCAAAAACAGATTACAGCTTTTTATCTAAATATTAATTAAAATACAGTTGTGACGTAATCCTTTGATGTTAAAGTACCATTATTTGAAGTAATGGTACATGACCAATGTGCCAAGCGCACATTATTTATACTAGTTGAAGAATTGGATCTGTGTGATGCATTTTATTGAAATGCTTGTGCTGGATAGTGTCTGTATTTGAAGTTGTTTAATGTTCTTGTGCTAGGCATTGCGTAATATATAGGTATAAAACCTGTGCAATATCAATATATTACTTTATGTCTTGCATGCGACCATTAAACCATATATAATGCATCTTTAAGCAATCAGGTAAATCGATTAAAACTCAAATATGTTTTTATTTGTCGCAAAACAAATCAAATCTTGTGAAGCACAAAAAAGGTTTGTGAGGCAATATAAGGGCCTACAAATATGTATGAATCAGATTTGCTTGCAATTCTTTATAAAAGATGTGGGGAGACAACTCGTTATAAATCCGGTTATCATAATCTATTATATTCCTAAATATTGATAGTCATCGTAATCTCGATCATACATAATATCATGGAAGATATTACAAATAAAAACAACAGACTCCAACCTTTCTTCAAACTTCAAATCAGCTACAATAATTTACAGTTATGATAACTAGATCACACAACTGAAGGTCCATCGTCTGCAACAACCGGGTTTTATAAAGATAGTGTCATAGCTATTTTAAGGAATGGCCCGGATGATTTTAATTGGCTTTCAAATTCAACAGTTTAACAATGACCACCTTTTCATCAAAGCCTTTATTTTAAGAGATAATGGTAGTAGGTCTAAAACCAATTAGTAATCTAAAATATGTAAATATAACATACCTGGAATCTCTGTGAATGAAAAACAATTGATTAGGTTTAGTCCAGACAGTGACAATACACCGGTTGTACTTCGGTTTACCTGTAGGGCGGGGTACAGTATATATTTATACGCGCACACCTGGACAAAGAGTCCAATAGCTATATCGATTTTATTCAGTAATACACGGTTACATTAAATTTTAATCAACTATAATATATTATGTCATATTCTACAGGACATGATTAACATTAATTAAGAATGAAATGATTCATTTGTGTCGCATGGTCCTTTTTACTTTGATGTCACTGTGATTAAGTTGTATGGAAACAATTATGGGACAAAATATTATATTCACCCATTAATTCACTCGCGCACTATTAAGGCATGGCGCGCTAATTGTTAGTTATGGTTTCATATAAAGGCGTAAATATAAATAATAAAATCACTTATCGAATTCATTCCGGCTGTTGTTATACACAATAAACAGTACATACCCCCACCCCCACCCCCACCCCACCCCCCTCTGGATCCGCGCCTGACTCAGTGGAAGCATAGATTAAAGAACCGTAATCATATTTTGGGGTGTAACAAATAAACCAAACGGATGTGTGAAACGAATTTATTTAACTACTAGCATAGACGTATGGGCATGATTTTTCTGTGGGATGCGGGTGACAATATTCGAAAATCAATTCCGGTTAGAGAGCGACAAATCTATCTCCCAAAGATCTCGGTTTTGTTACTTTCGAAATTGGCGTGGGTCACAATTAATTTTATCCAATTTTGGTGGAACTTGAAATGTATGTTTGGTTCCTTCTACATTTGCGCATATCGGATTATGACTTTGGATTAGAACCCTGATTGTTCGAAAAATCGTGTTTTTACTATGTGCAGGTTACAATTTTTATCCGATTTAAAAGGAGTTCGAAAATATCACCTCTAAAAGTCCACATTTCCTGAAATGGTGGCTACGCAAACGCATGCAATAAGCTTACACGGGTAAGATCCAAATATTAAGGCCACCTGGACCGTATGCCAGCTCAGAATTATTTAATTACTGGATTTTTTGGAGGGACTATGGGGATATGGCCGACCAAGGACACTCCTAAGAAATCATTATTGTTGGCAAAATATTAGGGGGGGGGGGGGAGCTAATTCAGTCGGAACGATGCTACACTCTTCGGACACCAGAATAATTTCCCTTCCCGACAATTTTAAATGTTTTCAATTTAAAGAAATCTCAATTCCCCCTAAAATGGATGAAACAAATAATGATCGATGCCCCAAAAATGTTGCAGAGTAGACCAAGACAAAATGTTTAAATATGTAAATATAAGTGTGATGTGGGGACATTTTGCCCGGGCAGCGGCGCTACGGCCTACTCTTATATCAAATTCCAACTGCCAAGGGAGCATTAACGTGCAAGCCCATGTGTACATGGGACCTCGGTTTTTTTATTCCATCCGAGCGTCTAGACAGCTGTTCTTGTCAGACCCGCTGTGTATGGTGTATAGACTACAGACAGCAATATTTTACTATTTCTTTAATGTTACTCTCCTGTTCTTTAGATCATTGTTACGGATCGGACATAGAAAAATATCTCTATATTTTAATTATATTTGGAATGTATTTTAACAGTTCTATCAAATATAGCGATGAAATATTAGGGGACAACAACCTCAATTAAAGACCTAGTCCCTTAAGAGTCTCTATTCATCCACATATATATGGTTAGGTTTAAAAAATTGAGACCAGCTGCGGAATTGATCATGGTCACGAAATGTAAACGGGGCAAACGCTATCCCTAACCTAGTAACCTGGCCTTAATATTTTGACCTGTTACATCAATTTGATAAGGCCAACTTCAGGTTTGGTCAATTAGTGTCACGAGATATAAACAAGGCTCGCGATAATCACATTAACACTTACCCAAACTAACAATATAGATTATTTTTATCTCAGTGACCTGGACGAAAATTCAGTTGGTCTTATTGAATAGATCTAGCAAAGTTAACGACTATGAGAATTTGGATGACCGAGACATTTGTCGAGGCTAGACCGGGGATCACAGTTTCCGGTGGAAACAACTGAAAGGCTCCGATTGTTGTAAATCGAAACGACGCGGCAAAGCCGAACAAAGCCCTATTACAGAAAATAATCAAAGTGGCTTTAACTGCAGTTGTTGCTGTAGGGTTTTATTCGTTGAGACAGTGTATCAGACAGCAATCTTTGTTCGCCAGCAGATACATAAATTCAACACTAAATATGCCTAAAAGAACAAAGAAAGCGGTAACGATTACTTTTACCGTTATGTTGTTTTTAAAGCCGGTGTATGGAATGTAATTGCGGCCAAAATGAAAATTATTGCATTGTTAATAATTTTTTAAATTTTGCAATGTGACAAATTGTATTTTCCCCAAATTTACGCTCGACACAATGGGTGAACTCTAACAGTATGTTTCAAAATTAAATCATGTTTTTAGCATGATTTTTCACTTTTTTGTCTCTGTAATGATATGATTACTAATATTAATTAGTTTTAACGGTAGCTTTAGTGTTATTAATGGTACCGTATATAATTACACAGATTGAAGTTGTACAAAACTTACCTTGTAGTCAAGCCACTCCATCAGTGCACATAATTTTTATTATACATGTACAGATATTTTTTTTAAAAAAAAGCTGTTGTGTGAAAAAAGTTAGGCCCATTATCTCAAAACTGAATTCTTTATTTAAATTTAAGGTTGTGAATGATGAAGACAATGACGATGTAGTTGAGGTATGTAGAGTAGGCCTTGTCTATTCGTATTTCTGTATTTGAAAAAGCCTGATGGAAAAAAAGGAAACTGTAGCCTAGATTGAGCAAACAATGGCAATTCAATGTCTTGAATTATATATTCACATATTTCTTCTTATTTCAGTAATCAATCCAATTTCTTTGTTGGATAAATAAACAAATTGAAATATATTGTTTGGTATTGCTGGTAAAAGTTTGGATTGTACATGATGTAAAGTACAACGTATAATGTTGTTTTCACTGATTTAAGTACCGGTAGTTATGTTTCATATGTAAAGAAAATATCAAAAAGCAATTTGCCCTTAACTTAATGTGGATGTGACATGTCAATTTCATATTCTAGGCGAAACCAGCCACTAAAAAACAGAAAAAAGAACCGGCAGTAAGTGTTTTGTTAACCATATATTATATTCGTCTTTTATCAGAGACTATACCAGGGAAAGTCTCGTACATCGGGACGCAGACCACCAATTACTTTCCCTATCTGTTTACTTTCCCTTTCTATTTATTCTCTTTTGCTCTCTCTCCCCCTTTTCATGGCAATACGTGTTGACTTCTAACCCTAGAATGGATGAAGAGGATTGGAATTGACAAAGAGACAAGAATTAACATAATTCGATAGGGAAATTAATGGTGGTCTGCATCCATGATGGTTCTCAGGTGCTGGAGTAGTCTCCCTTTACCATGATGTAACGCATGCCCATTGGACCAGAAGGTCTTTCATTCAGTCAAGTGGCGTGGTTTCGATGCCCTGCTTGTACATAGCAAGGAATAGTCAACCTTGTACTTAGCCTACCTCATTGCTATGCCACGGGTCCCCCAGTTACCTCCCTCTGCTAAAGACCTCATATTGAACCATATGTTAGTCTAGAAATAATCTAGTTGGTGCCGAGTGGACGATTTCTCTCTCGTGCCATTAGTTTGTTAATGTCGTCAATAGAGGATACCAAATGCAGGAAAAAATTCATTTGCTTATATCAACCGAATTGAACCAATTTTGGACTAAATATTCCTTTTAGAGATCTAACAGCACATCGTTGTAGTTTGCTAGTGATTCAAAATCTTTCAACTGTCTCTAACGATCCATATATCTTTTATGTATGTATTTAATTTTGGAAAGAGAAAAGTGCAGTACGATCTTTGTTATAAATCAATTACTGACATCAAGGAGCAGGCTAGCTAAGGTCTATGGATTGAGCTATAAATGCTCCATTGCTGCACAGGGTACCATATAAATCCAGGAAATGGTGTGTCACTAATGCCTTCTTCATTCATCATCAACATCCATTTTGCAGAAAAACATTTGGTAGTTCAAATGATTCATTTGTTTAATAGGAGGATGCTAAGCCTGCCAAAACCCCTAAAGGCAAGAAGGAGAAAGAAGAAAATGGTGATGGAGATACACCAGCATTGAAGAAGGTACCATCAGTTGATGTGTCTGGCATGGATTTTACATCCGATGCTAAAACAGAAGATGGTAGAGCATGGAATGTGAAGATAGCATCATGGAATATAAATGGTATCCGTGCATGGATGGCAGTACGTATCCAAGTTTAGTTTTAACATTTCTTAAAGATATTTTCACAGAAAAGTATTTATCGGGTGGTTGTTTCCAATAAAAGTTTGGCAGTTTGGCAATACATATGGAAAGTATAGACAGACACCCAATCTTACTGGGATTCCATGAAAAACAACCATGGAGTGTATGTACACATTCCAATGATTAGTGATGTCGGCTTGAGTAGCGTCAAAGCTAGCATGCGAAGATTGTCTAATCCCCCAATGTTATTGAGCGCTTGATGTACATGTATATGTTGATGAACTTGATGGTACAACAACCCTTTCTGAAATAAAAACCACGAAAAAAGACTTTAGTAGTGAATAATCTGAGAATTTGTTGGGATTCAATATTTTTGATAAATACACTGTTTTGAGAAGGTTTTGAAACAAAATTATGTTAAAATAATTAGTTTGAATATGCTTTTAGTCCAAATAGTTTGAATTAGAGAAATAAAATTGAACCATATGTTTGTCCTAAAATGACCTAGTTTGTGTTTAATGGACATTAAATGTCATCTATTTCTCTTACTTGAATACAATTGTGGAAAAATAGCTTAAACTTAGTCTTGTAATTAAATTTATCAATTTTGTAGAAAGATGGAACAAGTTATATTAAAGCAGAGGCACCAGATGTTATGTGTTTACAAGAAACAAAATGTGATACATCTAAAATACCTGCTGACTGTAAAATAGAAGGATATACAGCTCACTGGTTAGCAGGGGATAAAGAAGGATATTCAGGTGTTGGAATGTATACAAAAACAAAACCTATAAATGTTACCTACGGTATAGGTATGTATTAATTAGACTCAACCAGTATAATTACTGTCTATAACGAGAGCTGAAAAAATATTCAAATGATATTTTTGGAATTGTATTTTGATATCAATTAAAACTAATTAATCATTTACTTTATCAGAATACATATTATATCCAACATCCTAACAAAACTGATCATATTTTACGTATTAATAATTGTAATCTGATGCCAAGAAACTGGATATTATAAACACAAAACCATATTATGGAACACAATTACTATTTTAATTAAAGCGACGTTTTGTTTAGGGTTCTCTAAACGTTTCAAACAAATGATGTTATTAGTATTGCATGCTTCTATTTTAGATGTTTCAAAACACGACAATGAAGGAAGAGTAATTACAGCTGAATTTGAGAAGTATTATGTTGTCACGGCATGTACGTATTTTATTTAGGTTTAAATGATTCATGTGTTTAAATAATACCCTGCATATGAAATCAACAAGAGATATGAATCAGAGATTCTCCCCTATGATCAATGTATATTTATATAAATTAGCTGAAGATTAATTGATCAAAAATTACTTCATAGGGTTTGGAATTGTGAGTGAGTTGCGTCTTCACTAGGTTAGGAACGTAGTGTTAAATCTGTAAATTAAATAATTATTGTGGCATAATTTTGCCCTGTGAGTAATTTTCCACAATTTTTACATGTTATTGTATGAATAATAACTATTTTTGGGTTGAGACACTCTTTTTTACATCTAAAGACACTAAAGAAACGACAGCATAATAATACCCTTGACTTAGAGTTCTTGTTCTGCAAAGACAGCATAATAATACCCTTGACTTTGATTCGACAGCCAATAAGTCTCAATAATCAAAACATTTCACAGAAATTTCTGTATTGCAGGTTTTGATTAGTAAGTTATTTATGGAGTCGACCAATCACAGTCTCTGTGCATTAGTGAACTTGTCTGTAAAGTGAAGTAAATAATCACAAAATGAAACAGAATTAGATATCAGTATAATTTGAATTATACTGGCTTTAAATATATTGTGTAATAAGAGAATTGTATTTACAGATGTACCTAACAGTGGTAGAGGTTTACCTAGATTAGACTACAGAACAAAAGAATGGGATATAGATTTCATCAAATATCTTAAAGATTTAGATGCAAAGAAACCGGTTATAATGTGTGGAGATCTAAATGTTGCTCATCTTGATATAGGTAAAGTCATACAAAATAGAGCTTTACTTTTTCCAGACTTGATTTTGATTTTTATGTTCACAATAATGTAATTTTAAAGACTGAAAAGCATTTGTATATGTTACAAAGTCTGGGGTTTGATGGGTTTTCTTATGCTCCGATAAGTACCTTACAAAAATATAACAATATGTTGTATGATACAGTTATGAAGTTAATTACCCATCCGCCCCTGAATCAAATAGCTGATGGATGTCTGACAGAGGGATGTTAAAATTTTGAATTGTTATTTCAGATTTGAAGAATCCCAAAACTAACAAGAAGAACGCTGGTTTTACACCACAAGAAAGAGAAGGTTTTACTAATCTATTAAATGAAGGATTTGTTGATACGTATAGAAAGTTATATCCAGATAAAGAAGCAGCCTATACATTCTGGGCTTACTTTATGAATAATAGGGCTAAAGACTGTGGTTGGTAAGTCACTGAATTTTTTAAGATTTTGCTTTCAGCGTGAACTGTTGCCATCGAGAATTCAATTTGAAATCCACAGGGGCATGTAGTTGTTGATAGCACATAGCATTATTTGATAGTTGCTCCTGTTTCCAAAGAGAGGGTTTGGGTGGCCCATTGGTGAACACATGTGCTTTGTAACATAAGGTCTGTCATTGAGTCCTCCCACGGCTAAAGACACCTATGCACAAGCAGATTCTTGAAATAAAATTGAACCATAGTCACGAAATGATCTTTGACCCATTTCTCTTCCTCTCTAGCCAATTGAACCGTTTGATTGTAAATTAAGTCTAACTATAAATATGTTTGTCTATTTCAGGAGATTAGATTATTTTGTTATATCAGAAAGATTAACCAAAGATCTGTGTGATAGTGTTATTAGGAAACATGTAATGGGTAGTGATCATTGTCCTGTTGTATTATATATGAATCTATAATCAAATATTGTCTACATCTAATTGTGAGATAGTTGTTTTGGTTTTATTAAGTGAAACACAATGTTATTATTTCATCATTTTCTATATGTAATGAGATAACAGGTTTCTTTTTACTAGATTAAAAATAATGTTATATGTTACTAGATTAAAAATAATGTTATTTAATAATCCATGAGATATGGTTATTGTTTTATTAGAGTGGAAAATAAGGTTATCAATTTCTTTCAATCACAAATTGTTTTTAGAATAATTCCTTATTAAAATAATAAGCTTTCTATGTTGTACATATAATTTCATTATTTTCTTCTTCAAAATATTTCATTCATAATAGTTTAATATAATCTAAGCATCTGACCAATCAAAAACATTTAAGATATTGGGGTTGTGAGAATTGATAAAAGTTTTAAGTCCATTCAACATCATATTACTACAGCTGGCCCCAAGTTCTCAAAGCACTCTCAGGCTTAAGAGAAGAATTTATTCAAACATTTTCACCTTATTTTAACTAAAATGTACCCCTTTAGAAAATTTTGTTGTTTTAATATATCAAATACATCAATAAGAAACTATATGCAAAGTTTTGTGTTTCTGGATCAAACAGATTTCTCATAAACAGTGATTGAAAGTTGAATGAATTCTTAACTTAATTCTGAGAATGCTTTGTGAACTTGGGTCAGGTAAGCTGTCATTTTTTCATTCAATGTATTATATGAGTGTTTTTTAAATCATGCTCAGCAGACATAGTCACAATGTCATCAGTATGATGAAATATATGTAGATAGATATGTTTTATTCAGTATTATTGTTTTGAGAATGAATGTAATGTGTAAGGGATGAGACCACAATAAAGACAGTTTTAACTAAACTGTAAAACATTTTATGGTAACAAGTTATTTTTATTTAATTGTTACATTAATGAAGGTGTGTGGAGCATAGGTACCAAAACATAATTTAAGAAGTTAACTACCCAGATATTTTTTTTTTTTGATTAAATAGTTATTGGGCCTGGTTGATAGTGAAGGAAAGCTTTTGTTTTGTTCAGAATCTTCTGCACTTGAGTGACATGATTTTGAGTCAGTTTAGGCTGTCCTCATAACTGAAATTTAGTTCCACAGTCTTGAGTCCTGTCATGGTTTGGCCAGTTTCAAAACCAGATGTGGTCTGAGCCCATCATGAGATAATCTAAAAGATTTTTTGCTGTGATGATAGGTTGCAATATCATCGTCACAGAATATAGGTGCCTTTAATTTGATGCAGAAATTGAAATTGTCATCCGTCTTAAATGACCTGTTAGGCTTTTTGTCGTTGTTGGCCTAGAAATGGAATCGGTTTAACATTGAAATGAATGGAGAGAGGACTGCAAGTCCAAATTCTTAGCAGGGGTTATCTCCCTTTAGTGCGTTTTAAATGGCCACAGCGTCTCATTGATTTCCTCATTAATTCATGTCTTTTTAATTGGCTCAAACTTTTTCCCGATTTTTTTTTGAATTTTGATTAATCCCCAAAATCTGACAGAACCACTTGCTTTGATTCCACACGATCAGTAAACACAAATCGTCATACAAAAGTGAGCGACAGCCATTATCTAGAAGGAATTCCAAATGTATCGTGTCCAAATCATGAATTTGCCCAATTTTAGATGTTAAACCTATTTCAAGTGAAATTTTAAAAGTACAGATCTTTACTGTGGTTATCGATCCGTAATGTCCAAGAGAAAATTCCGGATGTGACCTAAATACCGAGGCGGATTTAAACGTTCCGAACGTTTACTTAGACGAAAATATCAGCCAAATAGCTCTTGGAATGGCTACAGATGCAAGAAAATGACGAATAATTTTCTTGGAGCCCCCCCCCCCCACACCAACCCCCTCTCAGCGGCGTGCCCCGTCTCCGCGGCCAGTGCCCTCATTTTGCGGCGCCCCCTCCCCTTTCAAATTCCTAGATCCGCCCCTGAATACAGGAGACTTGTATTGTTAATGATAATAGTAGATAATGATAACGTGTAGAACTCCGAACGGAAGATAAGTGGGCTTCAAAATGAGAGGATGTAAGTTGTAACCCTAATACCCACATAAGAACCGATTACATGTGTATATAGAAGAATAAAAAAAAGAGAGTGTATCATATTAGGCGGCTATCGGAACTTTTTGTCCTGTCATTAAAACAGTAGTTAATATTGGTATATTATAATATGTTATATATATCTATACTGCAACTGTCTCCACCATATGGATATAAAATCGTAATTCGACCTAAATCTGTACGCCAGACGATCTCTATTGATTTAATACTGTAATTGTATACATTTCATAGCCGATATCATAAATTTCTACAAATCATGCAAGCATGGAGAGAGAGACAGACAGAGAGAGAGAGAGAGAAGTGGGGGTTAACGTCCACTCGACACAAACTAGGTCATTTCGGGACTAACATATGGTTTAATTTTATTTCAATAATTCGCTTGCGCGTAGGGGTCTTTAACAGGGGGAGGATCCGGAGAAAACCTACGAGGTTGGACAGGCAACCCAACTCCTTGCCGCATACAACCGGGGATTCGAAACCACGCCAGTTGACTCAATAACAGGCTTTATGATACAGAATGCACGCGCTAACCATTCGCCCCCCCCCCCCAATGCAAGCATAGACTATTCCGATTAACCCTTTAGCCAAATATTTGTTCAGTAATGTCGAATATTTATGCCGAGACATCAGGGCTCACACTGGCTCTCATTTTTTTCTTTTTTTGCGCCAAAATGTTCGAGAGGGGGGGGGGGGCAGTAGCTGGGGCACTAAGACTTGTCCAGGGACCGGAGCCTAGAGGTAAAGTGACGTGGAGGTATGCCCAGTAATGTTTTCAATGTTTGGTTTGAATTAAGGAACAAAATAGTACATGTTACTTGGAAGTAGAAGAAAATCGGTAGCCAACTTAATCATGCTCTGTGGGGCAGGGTGATTTTCCCAATTCTACCCAATACTAACCCAATACCACCTCATTGCTAATTCCGCGAATTAAATCAATTTCTTTTCGTATAATTCTGCTATTCTGTCCTTTAAATGTCTTCATCAATACGGCGCATCTCTTCATAAGCATAAATAAATGAAATAAATTAACTGTAAATATGGATCAATAACGCTTCCTTGTGCATTTAACAAATTGCTTGGTTTTTATAATTCAGAAAAAATTGTTTTTTGATTTTGAATAAATGAGATTTCCGCTTGTTTGATTCTTAAGAATAAATCACAATAACAAATACGACGCACGTCATCAGTTATATGGGAAATTGGTTGATATATTATATTATTGAAGAAATAAAATTACATTTATCGTTGCATACACTATACATTTATTATGTATAAATCACATACATTTAGCGAACCTACACAGTCTAGACCAACTCGTATAATCATCATGAGCGAACCGAAGAAGGTGGGTTGAGGCTTCGTTGGGAGGGCGTGGGGGGGGGGGAGGACTGCGCGTAATGACTAATCAGAATTTAATTCACAACGTTGTCACAGAATGGATGACGAATTCTCCTCGGGAATGGTTTGGCTGTCGTCCGTTGAAAGACACGTTCGTCAATAGCCCACAGCCCACCGAGAAGTCTTTGGTCTTAATTGAATCAGAGGAATCTGACCTTCTATCCGTATATATATATGCATACATCATACCGAGCTAGACGATATATAATAAAATTTTTATTGTATATATTGTCTCGTTCGGTATGGTGTAACAGATCCGTCAAAAAGACGACTATATCTATTTGTTAAGGCCAACTGAATTTTCGTCAAGGTTTCCAATATGTAAAATATGGTTATAAGGCACGTGACTGTCCGCGAGATTGTAGGTTAAGGCCCGGTCCAGGGTTTAGGATTAGCGCTGGCTCTGTTTACATCTCGTGACCTTTGAACAAACTTGAAGTTGGCCTTATCAAGTAGATCTAACCAAGGACGACAGATTTGATGATTCTATTTCCGGTAGAGATTCATCCTCTACAAAATCCGATACTTTGTTTATACCGGACGTTGTTGACAGAAAAGGAATACTAGACAGACAAATGGTCGCTAGTAGTCTGGAGGTCGCATGTTTGATCCCTGTATTGGTCGAGAAATTTCATCCCGATTTTCCGGCGTGGTTCCCCCTTGTCAGTGATGCAGGACGACAGGTCGAACAAGGACAGCTGTCTAGTCGTTCGGATGATACGTAAAACGCTAACTGGACAGTAATATGGAGGTCGCGTGTTTGATCCCTGCATTGGCCGAGAAATTTCATCCCGATTTTCCGGCGTGTTGTCAGTGATGCAGGACGGAAGGCCTGACAAGGACAGCTGTGTAGTCGTTCGGATGATACGTAAAACCGAGGTCCCGTGTACACATTGGCGTGCACGTTAAAGATCTCTTGGTAATTGGAATTCGATATAAGAGTAAGCCGTAGTGCCGCTGCCCGAGCAAAATTTCCCTCATAGCACACTGTATGGTATGCCCGTCTTCATTAGCCCAGTTTAGGAGCAGAGCAGTAGGATGTTAAACCCCATTTCATTTCATTTCCGTCTCCTTCGCCTGGTAAGTCCACCAATATAATTTCTATCCCCATCCACAACCGTCTTGTCGGAGGGGAGAAAATTTGAAAAGACACGCAGTTGAGGATCGTCGGGTTTTGGGGAACAATGTCTCGAAAACGTGCCACCCCCTCTCTGATCACCGCATGTTTTACTTTGTATGTAATAGCAATATATATACATCTATGGGTATTTTGCTTTGTTCCACACTACAAAGTACATTAAAAATTAACCCATTTGCCAGAATTCTTATGGTAGTTCCCACTGGTATAGTTAAAATAGCATGTGGTGGATCAAATATTAAATTTTAATTTGTTAATTGGTTGGCTGTTTTCAGAGTAAGCAAATGAAATGAAATGAAAGGAAATGGGGTTTAACGCCCAACTGCATCAGCTCAGATGAGTATACTTCATACAGTGTGATGAGGGGCATCATGCCTGGTCATCGGCGCTACGGCCTACCCTCAAATCCAATTCGAACTATGTCTGGGGATCGTTTACGTGCATGTCAATATGTACACGGGACCTCGGTTTTTCGTCCCTTCCGAACGACTAGACAGCTGCAATTGACCGTCCTCACCGAGTCCTGCACCACTGCGAAAGTGTGGGTGGCGCACCGGCAAATCCCGATGAACTTTCTTGCACGACACCGTGGGCGAATTCGCGGCATGCAGGAAAAGTTAACGAGACCAAGTTAAAATAAATTTTAAATTCGAAATTTAAACTTATTATTGAGCACATAGCTTAATAACGGCAGGGCGTAAATACGGGAGTTCCCGGTACCAACTAAGAAGCCGTGACTCCCACGTGAGTTGAGGGGGGACAATACTAAAGTCGTTTCTTTAAGGACCTGATAGACACAGAAGACCCTGCAGACAGTCTTAACTTTAAGTAAACTATAATAGGTAAAAACTATATAATGTGAAGGGAATTTGTTGAAAATTTCATTCGAATTGATCCATTTTTTGAACCGAGAATGTAGCGATTGAAATTTAGGCCTGGCCTTGATCACCTTAACTGACGTCGGTAAGATTTTAAAAAAAAAATAGTCTCGATATCCAATTTTTGATTTAATCATCAATGAGCGTTGAGCAACAGATCGAATTTTAATCAAGTAAATATATACGTAGGCTAGCGATGACACTGATGACATCGAGAATTGATTATGGTCTGGATAAGTTAATTAATGTCTAATTAATAATTTAGATAAACTTTCGGGCCTAAACAAAGACCTGCAATAGGCAGATAGATTGCATAATGTATGTTTAAATCTCATGTCTAGAAATATATTTAATATGAGAACGCCATTAGTGGACATACGATATTATTACAGAAATGATATACTGTAATATATATCTAGAGAAAAATGTGCGGGCGTACAAAAACAAGATACATATATTCCAATCAATAACATATTACCGGTATATGAACACATCAACACTTGACATTCAACCATTTTATTTAACATTCAGCATATCCACGAGATATTTAAAGAAAGTTAACACAGTTTTTATATTTCATAAGTTAAAATATATCATGTTAAAATAAAGTATTTTATATACTGCTATGTTAAACATTTCGTTCTCGGATAGAAATATACTTCATGGATGCTTCTTTATAAATATGTATTTCTGTATTATAGTTATGACAGGGTCGTATTTAATGCAGAATACACAAATGTCGTCATATTGATTATTGTAACAGGAATGTACAGTTTCAGACAAATATTGAACAAACAAGAAGAAATAAGTTTGATATATTCAAAATAAATTCATTTTAATAACATTAACAAAAGTATCGGAACCAAGTCTCCTGGAAGAAAAATGGCACAGAAGGAGCAATGTGATAAGAAAGACAGAGGAGTGGGGGAGGGGGGAATATCGGGATTGAGGAACTGGCAGCTTCCATGGATGGTGAGCTTTTGACCGCTTAAATTAAACCTTTAAGCTGCTTCATAAGAAATGAGATCGAGTGAGGCCAGGAAGGTTAAAGCTGGTGTCAGTTGCAGATGAACCGCGAGTCCAATAATAATAGTTCTTGGTTCCGTTACTCATGAAATACACGTACATTTATATCACATTATATTTAAATAACTTTGTAACGTGGTCCTATAGAATAACATCATAAAATACACCAAAAAACATAATAATTTAAAAAAGACAAAAAAAATATACGCTACGTTCACCTAAGTGAGTATCTTAAAAGTATTTCAAATAATACTGACAACATAACAACAACTGGTTCAACAGTATTACATACTGAAAATAAAGCCGACATTTAAAAAAACAAACAAATTGCACGGTATTTCCCCGATATATCCCTCCTACTCTCACACTATCAAAAATATAGCCTTTACATCATCTACTTCTTCTTCTGGTAACCCTAATAATATACAAATTACAGGAAGTTAGTTGCAGCCGCTAGCGTCACATTATAATGTTTATATACAACAGATATATAATTATGGCAGTGGCGGAATTGAGGTGGAAATTTCCATTGGAAACTTCAAATTATATATCGATCAAAACAGAATAAATTGTTTATCCGACCGAGTTCGATATAGACCGAGAGGGTTGGGTGGCCGAATGGTTTAGCGCGTACGCATTACATCAAAAAGTCTGGCATTGAGTCAAGTTCCGAGGTTTCGATTCGACGCTTGTATGGGTAAAGGAACAGGGTCGCCTGTCTCACCTCGCGGGTTTTCTCCGGGGCAACAACCATATCTAAAGAGCAATTCGTACATGGTAATGCACAGAGTTTTTCAATATTTCTCGTTTTCTCTTAATATCTAGTGAGAGTTAATTATTTTTTGGAATTGTCAGATATACTCCCAGAGTCCCAAATAACAACTTTTGGTCTTCGAAGGAATTGTCAGTGAGCAAACATTCGTCCGAGTATCTGTTTTCACTCATCGTGTTTTCCCTTTGCGTTCATCATTTCCCTTTGGAACGGGTTTAACCAGTAAGATTTCGTGTACCTGAATATACCAGGATTATTTCAGTGTAACGCCAGGACACGAATGTCGAATGGCGTAAACACTTGTGGACAAACTCTTTGCCATGAGAAAACATTAGGCTACACACTCTCGCGTTTCCAACCACATGTACTCATCTTCCGATTTCCGATGTCAAGGGAGATTTCGTAAATGGGGCCCGACATTGGCTGATCTTGGGACAATGGCAAAAAGAAAGCTGGAATTGTTTTTTTTTATCAACATCCTATCGAAATTCTGAAATATCCCGGTTTGATCGCACTGGGAATAAACAAGATTTTTCACATTTTAATTGAAAACGCAGGTTAATAAAATGGACCAAGCCATTTCAGCATTTGTTTCCTACCTCGTTTGTTTATAGAATGACATGCGATAATGTACGTGATGGAACAATTTGCCCCCCCCCATAGCAGGAAGGTTTATAATTGCTATGTTAAAGAATGAGGGGAAGGGAGTTGGGGAAATTTGAGGAGATACAATTCAGTTTGATTCGAATTAAATGACAAAGTAATGAAATGGTGTATATAACGTTCTGATGTTCTGATCCGACTGGTCTAATGAGACAGGCATACGTCATACAATATGCTATGAGGGAAATCTTTCCCGGACAGTGGCACTACGGTCACCCTTATATCGATTTCTAACTGTCAATGGATTTGTTACGTGCGCGCCAAGCTGCACATTGGCCTGCACCACTGACAAGGTAGAAATCCCGATGAACTTTCTTGGCCAATGCATGTTAGCGAGCCAAGATCCAAAACACTGAGCGACCGTTGCCCCAAAATGTTCTTACATGTTGTACCTGTCCATAGAGACGCAATGGAATATTTTGCGCTTCTCTATACAAGTGCAATATGCTCCTGTGAAAGCAGTTCCGCCATTGTAGATCGACGTCTAAGTCGTAAAAACCCAAAACAGAATGTATTATCAAAATGGAAAAAGGTACTTACGTCATATATATCTGGGTAATACGAATCCTGATCAGCTAACGCTTTGGCTAAACGAAGAACACGATCATAGGCATTATAATAATCTCTTTTTTGTTCTGGAACAAAGGCTCCCCAATGAGTTTGTGGTTCCTTGTTGAAGGGATAGAAGTATCGTTTTCTCATTCCTGGTAATGTGCTCAACATTTGTCGTTTAACAGGTACATATACCGGTTCTTCTTCTGCTTCCTCTCGAGCCTCTTCTTCTGCTTCTTCTTCTCGTGCTTCTTCTTCCAATAAACGCTCATAGGGATTTTCAATTTCATAAGCCGGTTCTTCTTCTTCGTCTTCATACAATGAAAGAAGATAAGCCAATAGATCACCTTCATCAACTTCGGTTTCTGGTTCGGGGTAAAATTCCAATTCTCCATAGTTAGGTTCCTCCAACACAGGTGCTTCCACGAGGTTGGGGTAGTAATACTCATCGTCGTCAAATAAATCTCTCTTTATTCTTTTTGCTCTCTTGACTGCTTTGTTGGAATTATACCCGTTTCTTTTCATGTGTCTCATAAGACTTCGTCGTCTACGGTAATTATAATAGCTACGAGGATATTGCTGAAGTTGACTGTATAGATCTTCCTTCTGTGGATTTTCTGTAATTATAAAATATGGGAAAGAATATTATTTGCCTTAACTGGAATAAAAACAAACAACTGTTTTGGTACTGTATTGTGTAGGCTTAACTTTTTGGGGAAACAGCGTGGAGTCGAGTTAAACCGCGATACCGGCACCGAGTTCTGTAATGACCACAATGCAAAAGAATATAGCCTCACCTTTAGTAAAGTGGTGTTGCAACCGGGTGTAGGCTAATGTGAGAATAGAATCATTATAATAGAGTTGACTCTTAGATAAACGCTGTATCGGTACCAAAAAGTCACCTCGAGTAGAACGTTAAAATAAGACTAAAATTGGATACAAATTCCACGTAAATTCGCTGATGAAGCCATATCATTGACGATAAATCGGCTTCGTGTGCACCTGGTATTTTGCCAGCTAATTATCAGCAAAGAAAAAACATAACCGCTGGTCGACAAAAACTTCAGTCTGTGGAGATTGTACTAGTAAAAAATTGTCATTTCGGAATAGCGATTACTTTTTGTGCAGTCTGTCATAAAATGTCACAGAACCAATTACGATTTTACTTCGGTATAAAATGCCTTCTAGTCCTACAATGTCCGCCACCTTCCATATAGCCTTGAAAGTCGAACGCTACATCTACCCCTAGAATTTCATTGGGCTGTGGCGTACTTATGATAAACAAGTTTTAACGTATCCATAATGTAAGACTGTTAACTTACCATATCTCATGAGATACTTGTAAAAGTCGTTTACATCTTCGGGATTTTCTGTGTTAGGAACTGGCATTAGGCTAACTTCATCTTCCTGCTTCTCGTCCCCACTCTCGCTTTCAGAGTCTTTATTGGTTTCGCCAGAATCAAGCATTTCTTTAACATCTGGATCTATTTCTTCTTCAACAGCATCGCCCTTTCTCTCTTCGGCACTGTTGGCTTCAGCTGCTTCTTCTGCTGTAGCCTTTGCGTCACCTAGTTCCTCTTCAACCGATGACGAGGAAGCCTCATCGGATCCTAGTGTATCACGAGCAGGCATGGCAACGACCTGTCCCTTTAAGTCTACATTACTTTCATCGTCGTCACTATCATTATCGCTAGCACTCTCACTTTCAACATTTTCAACAGTATCACTTCCAACAGCGTCCTCGGGGTCCCTCTTTTTAACTCTGGGGGCATTTTGTTGATTCCCAAACATAATAGTTTCTTTGGCACGTTTGGCTGAAAAGTACAAAGTTTTAAGCATGACAAACCTCCGTCTTTTATTAAAATTATATCATAAATTTCGTTCCGTTTAAATTTGCGATGCTTAAATCCCATCTTGAGTTCAGTTCAAAACACGATGGCATCGAGAGTTGATTACCGCCTGGATTAATTAATGGGTAATTAATAATTTAGATAATATTTGAGGCCTAAAGAAAGATCTGCAGTAGGCAGATTTAGCTCAAATAACCTTCTATGCCGACCTGAATTCCGACCGTCCTATCGGACTGTTGCAGCTGCTTTCAAAAATAATAATTGACGGCCAGCGCTCACGCTGTCGATCGCCAAATTCGCCAATTGCGATTAAAATATAATTTTGGCGATAGAATATTCAATTTGGCGAAATTGCCATGGGTCGTAAGCGAAAAACTGAACAGCCTTCTTCAACGTCTGACAGAAGAATGTCAGATTTTTTTGATATTCCACCACCCAAATGCCCGAAGACTACAGATGATACTGACATGATAAGCTCTCGTCCATCTGATGATAATGTCACGCAAGGTAGAGTAACTCCAGACAAAATATTTTAATCCATAGTCAATTCAGTACAAATTCGTAGTATTCAATTAAAAGAAAAGTTTTTTTTGTTTTTGTTTTATTAGATTTCGGACACTTTATCTAGATGAAAGAATAATTTTTGTTTTCGCTTTACCCGTTTGCCCGAAAATTCAGATTATCCGAAATGTTGGGGACAGCTGTCCGCCCCATTGGCTTGTACTTCTGGGAGTTATTCAACAACAAAATCCAAACGGTTGTTGGCATCATTTCAGAAAAATAATCAGTTGTTTAATCGCGGTTGTAAATTTGCACATTACAGGCTAATTGGTTGTCTTTTACGCAATAAATTATAAACAAGAGTTACAGAAATGTCTGTAATGCATTTCTTTTAATAATTACTACAACGTTTAGTTTCATAAATTGTTTGTCGTTGGTAAATTCTACATTCTAAAGATGGCATCTTGTGGTATAACCAATTAGCCGATCGTTTTGTTTTCATCTTCATTTTTAGCTTCAGTGTTGGATTGTTTTGTTCGGGCAGTCAATGCCGCATTATCTTTTAAAGTACTGATTTGTCAATGTCGCATTGTCTAAAAGTCTATTAAAGTACTGATTAAACATTGTAGCAACCATTCATTAGTTCATTAGTTCTAAAAACCAATTTGATAGCTACATCAAAACCAGCGACAGGGCTGTATTATCAATGATTAAAATCCTACCTAATTCTATTTCATTTTCATCGACGAAGCTTGTTGGTGATTTGTCTACTGGTGCTGACCATACTAAGGCAGTGAATACAACAATCGTCAATAAGATCACATACAGCTTCATACTCACAAGATACTAATATACTCTAATCTGTAATAAAAAATAAATAGAACAATGCATTTTCTATATATAGTCACAACCTGCAACGCGTAACAATTTCCGTAACAAACAATCAAGAAAAAAAAAGAGAAGACACAATACCAGCGGTTAAAGGAGCTAAATCGCTAATATTTGGGATCTAGAAATTGACAAAAATGTGCCGCAATCGTGCTGTTTTTACTGTAGTTTGCAATCAGTTAAGTTTTGTGACATGGAGTGAAAGGGGTTTAACATCCTACTGTTCTGCCCTGACCAGACTAATGAAGACAGGCATACACAATACAGTGTGCTATGATGGAAATTTTGCCCGGATAGCGGCAAAACGACCTACTCTTATATCGAATTACAACTGTCAAGGGATCTTTTACGTGCACGCGAATGTGCACACGGGACCTCGGTTTTCGTCCCATCCGTACGACTAGACAACTGTGCTTGTCGGGCCCTCCGTGTTGCATCACTGACAAGGGGACCATGCCGGAAAATCTGGATGAACAATCTCAGCCAATACAGGGATCGAACACACGACCCCCAGACTAGCGAGCTAGCGTCTTACCCATATAGCCACCGTGACTCTCTATGCTCAATGAAATATGTCGGAAGTCACAATCGAATAACAATCTCTAGCGTCTGGTTATTCCAGTCTACACCGGTAGTATTTATTTCGCATGCTCTCCAGATAAAAATATGGTGCCACCGTTTGACATGACTTGTAGAATATGTCTAGCCTCGTTCTTCGAGTCCATTGTTACGAATGGTGCTGAAACGCATTATGGTATATAATTCGTGTACCAATGGTAAAATGTTCCCATTGTCTTAAATATTGGATATCAGAAGCACATCTTTTCCCGGTAAGACCACAACATCAATTTTGATTTAAACCAGTTCTATCACATATTTGATAATGCCTGACATCAATATTTTCCTTTAAGAAACTCAACAGAACGTTTAGTGGCTAACACTTACCAAAGATGTGGGCGATAATGCAATTTATAACGAAACAGCTTTTTGTCGAACTGTTGTGCACATAAATTTGGATCGTGGAAATAATGTAGTTCATAAATGGTTTTTGCGCTGAAATACACGGCACTTATAAATCCAGAAGAGTACTGACCTCTGTGATTGTTGACAAGATAATCAATAATTATATATTGGTCAAATTGTAGGTATCAAGGGGCACCAATCAGACAGCAATACCGGTCAACTCTTGCAGATGGTATAACAATGACGTAAGGAGATTGTTTATATAATCAACATGTTTATAACAATATGATGTATAGTTTGTATTATAATTGGATGGTCTGCACCCCGGATGCAATAATAATACGCCATGGTCCATATAACATTATTACATGCCCGTTTATTAGAGTCCAATTTCAGGCTAATGGTATGCTTTATTTATAGCTATGTGTCGTCTATTTTGGTATGCATTTCAGATCGTAAAATATATGGAAACTTTTGCATCCTTTTCAGATCAGTTTTGCTTTATCAACTGCCACCCACGCCGGAAAGATACACCATTACAAAATGAAAACTATCATTAGAGACGTAGATTATATATCATCATTTTCTATTGCACAATACAACGCCCCAGCTTATCTCTAATCAGAATAATTACATTGATGTTGTTTTCTTTTGTTCTGTTATTTTTTTTTTTAATATATTTATTTGTATTTGTTATTTTATTTCACACAAAATATGTGTGTTGATCTAAAAAGTCGCCCATTGTAGGCTTTTGTAAGATTGTTTGAAGGGGTGGTTAATTCTAGAAATTGCCTTTTGCATCCCAATTAGGCCTACCATTTCAAAGGACCTTTTTTTACTTTCCTTAATACTAATGAAATAAAAAAAAGAACAGGAAATATCGACCAGTAAAAAACGTTTACTAATTATTTTTGGTCGCCTATAAAACATTACTTTCTGGAGTATTCATCTAGAATTCTTTTCTGCGTGAAGCTTTACTGCGTATTTTTTGGGGAGACTGTGAAAAGTATGCTCGTTTATTCTAAAAATATACTGCATTGTCTAGAGTTTTATATTAAAATATGGATGACGGTGTCAGCTGTACTGGTTTATATAATAACATGTTAAGTCATGACACACGTTAATTAACTAGAGGCGTAACGACAGATGATTTCCAAATATATTCTATAAACATAATGATATAAACATACACACAAATCAGAGGCGCCCCCTCCCCCTAATTTTCGACAGTGCCCTTTTTTACTGCTGAAAGTGCCTTTCCTCAGACCGAACGTTTACATAGACGAAAATATCAGTCAAATAGCTCTTGGAATGGCTACAGATGCAAGGAAATGACGGATAATCTTCTTGGGGGGGACCTCCATCCCCCTCTCAGCGGCATGCCCCGTCTCAACGATCAGTGCCCCCATTTGGCGTCCCCCCCCCCCGCCTTTTCAAAATCCCTAGATCCGCCCCTGCAAATTATACAGTAATAAAGCAAGGTTTCGAAACTTCGAGAGTTGAATGATCTCAGGGGCGGATCCGGGGGTGGGAGGCTCAGCTACATGAAAAAATTGTTTTATATGCGAGAAGTGTCATGATCGCAGGTTTATCCTTTATCATCAGATGGTGGGATGGAGGGGGGCATTCAAAGCGCGAGACAATGTAATTGAATCCAAATGCGATCCTATTACGCCATTATAAAAATTGAGGTCAGTGTGTATGTCTAGTCAACTGTCAAATGTCTTTAACAGGAACCTGCCACCACCCCCACCCCCCCCCCCCCTGCGAAAATCCCTGGATCCACCCCTGGATTTCATTACTAATGTTTTAAAGCAGGAATTCTAAACCTTAAACATACATCACTGTGGATTCTAATATCAAGCTAAAGAAACGTTAGACGCAATCTACCCACATCCATCGTCTCAAATTTTCATATATTTATTTATTCGTGATGAAAAGGAGTTATATTAACGACAGACCAAATCTGAACACAAATCTAATTATGAAATTGAACCTACGTTCGCACTAGACCTCATCAAATGTAGTTTATTGCTCCTAAAATAAATTTAAGCGGTGGCCATCTTGATATTACAAATGTTCTTATTATGTCGTTTGGCTGTCACAGAATAAGATGACGGTTTCCAATGAAACCTGATGGTAAAAATCGATCTACCGGCAGACGATACGAGTCTATCCCTTAATCTTAATATGAATGTAAACCAAGTGACAGATGGAAAGTAATCTGAAACGATCAATTCTTGACACTGTCAATAATTCATGGCAAATGATTTTTATGCGCCCACATTTTCATGTAGACGTATATTGTCGCTGACTTTGTCCGCCCGGTCACATTTTTTCTAAATTTGACTAAACTTGAATTATTTATTGATATCCCAAAGATCTCGCCCCCTTTTCGAGGACCGTAACGTCGAGCATTGTAGATAGTGTATAAACTTGGATTATTTTTAGATCGTTCTCTGTTCATCTTTCACAAAATGTAGGCTTATCTGGCATGGCAACTGCTTGTTTACTAATTATATTTATAGATTTTTCTTTTCTTGACATAATATATGAATCTATTTTGATAGAAATCGTCGTATTAAACTTAATAAATGGTCTTGCAACAACCCCCCCTCCCCCCAAAAAGAATCTGTACTCGCCGTTGAGGGGGAAATGGCCATATAATTAAATTCAATGATGCATTCTTCTCAGTCTCTATTTGGGGATACGTTCAAAATCCCATCCCGCCAGAACCTCCCATTTGACATCGTCAGAATATTTTTAAAAAACAAAATTGTACATTTGCATTAGACGTATGGGTCCAATTTCGATCATTTTAATCATAAATGAATAATTCATTTAATAAGGATTACAACAAAATTTGGGAGAAAAAAAGAGCGCAACCCTTCCTTTCCCATGTAATAATGTGCACAAATTTGTGATAATCCTTCACTATTCTCTAAGGATTTGTTCGCGATCCCAAGATTAACTAGATTACGGCGCGATCATCGAAGAAAAGTGAACAGATAGATTTTCTATGTGATTCCTCCCAGCTTTATTTCATGCTATATATCATTTTGATTGATTTTGTCGTTGATCTTAATAGTTTAGTTGCTTTGGATTTTTTTCTGTCTCCTTGTAAAGATGATTTACGTTAACGTGTGCAATATCCACTGTCAACGGGACAGATTAAGGGAGAGATAAATGGTTATGTTTATAATGTATTTTCCGGTTTAAACGTGGTTCAAGCAGTATATATTGATCATATAATCTAGTTACAGGATACACAGATTGATTTGTTTAAGATTTACGTTAACTTACTTTACACGCTGTCTTTAAAACTAATCCTTCTTAACTCACAGATCGTATCAACGTTCTCTAGCACAATCTTCCTCGGTGGATTAGATTTATCAATCTGAATGATTTTAGGTATCTCACCTTCATTGTATAACATGGCGTCCATTGGGATGTTTGTGCCACTAAATGTTATCTAATTGGAAATAATACCTGTATTAGATTCATATATCCCATATGCCGGTAACTTACACTAAAGGTTTAAATATCCAATATGCTAAAACTTGCAATCATTAATATTCCAGCAGGCGAAGAGACAACCTTCGGTTTGGGTGTTTTTCAACCATTCTATTTGCTAATAAGATAGATAAAGATGTATTATGCAAGATTTAGAAATAAAATGTCCGTTCTTGCTATAATAGTTCAAAATAGATAATGAAAAATTTCATTCAAATTACTTTAATGTGGTTGAAGTTGTGACATTTTGAAGATCTGACACATATCATTTATTATCGTAGCATCGGTAAATTTCTAAAGCTAGCGGGAGTTCAAATCCATTTAAATCTCGGTCATTCGATGATCTAGAAACTTTATTATAGGGCTGAATTAATATCTAAATAATAATAATTTATATCCGAAGCCCTCGCGAAAGACCTACAAATAGTTAGGTTTAGCTCATAAGGCATCTTTAATTTGAAAATAATTATAAAGGCAATTATAAAACTTGTTCAAAGATTATTTAATTAAATATTCATTAGGGTGAAGATGAAATGACAGATCTACTCGTGAAGGAAAAAAACTGTTGGGTTCATTTTTCAAGCTATTACAAGGTAAATATTGGTCTATATTATGATGTTAACGAGCAAGGCCCCCATACTTTTCCTGCTAAATAATTCAATAATAGATTGAACATGTGACGTTAATTAGATGTTGTTATCAACTTCCTACGTCATTGTTTCTATATTAAGTCTACCAACAATATGTCGATCGATAATTAATGGCTAATTTAATTTTGCTGATTGTTAAAAGCTCTACAACAGAATATACTGTGGCAGTTTTATTCAAAACCATGTTTGTCACACGCAACGGTTTGAGGTGTGTAGGACGAAAACCGTTAAGATCAGCTGCGCCATATTTTTGACCAATCAAGTCTACATAACGACATTTTGATTGAATAAATATGGACGCCGGATCTATGTAGAATGTTATATGTTATTATATCAATGTCGGTTTGATTAATCGTATAGTCATGAATAAATAAATCAGAAAGTAAGTAACCACCTCAAATCACATTTCTAGTCTGTGAATCTATCAATTACCTGCGTCTCCTCTCCCATTATTTAAATGATACGACGAAGAGAAGAGCCAATTATCAATTCGTCTATTTTCTCGGGCTATATGTCTTGTTTACGTATCGTGGTCTAGGCGTTTATCAATACAAATCCAAAGTGAATGAACGGTACTGTATAGTTCATCAAATATATGACATCTTGTATAAAGAGAGAGGGAGAGAGAGAGAGAGAGAGAGAGTATTAAACCATTCAATTCCGCGTAGGACTGTAGAAGGGATCGGAAGTGATTAGTCAGGCGACCCTGGTGTCTGCCATGTACAAGCCCTGGATCCAAACCGCAATAAATTGACTCAATAACAGAGATGATGATGATCTAAGACGTACGCGGTATACCACTCGGTTCTGTACCTCTTTACATGAAATATTTTTTATGTCAAGCCAAAATCTATCTCCATAACTAAAAACAGACTTCAAAGACAAGTTGTCAGTTGACAGTGAAATTGAGTAATTTATCAAATGACGGGTCACATATACATGTAATATGTTTTGAACCCATATTAAACCTGCATTATGCAAGAGCTAAAACTGCCTATTGTAGGTATTTCTTTGGACCCGAAAAGCCTAGCTCCCGTTTGCACATTGGCGTGCGCTAAAAAAAATCGTGACAGTTGGAATTAAAAACTATAAGAGTCGACCGTCTGTCCGGCAAAATTTCCCTTATAGCACACTCCCCCATCCGACATGGTGTATATTCCAGGGCCGTATGTAGGATTTTAAAAGTAAGGGTGCAACAGAGTGGTTGGCGCCAAAATAATGCCCAAGTTATCACGTAGGGGCGCCATTTCTCTTATTTTTCTGGGGGTGCAAGGGGTACATTCTGCACCCCTTCTAAGTACAGCCCTGCTATGTTCGTCTTCATTAGCACAATCGAAGCAGAAAAGTAGGACGTTAAACCACATTTCATTTAATATCCTTATTGATTAAACATCGAGGTTGGTATTTACTGTGTATTTATAAAGGCGTCTAGTTGCTGAACATCAGTTAAATTTGAATCAGCCTAGTGGTTGTAGGGTTTATTAAGCCGTGATGGAATCAAGTTAATCCTGGTCGACGGTTTACTTTTGATCTGGGTCAAACTCAACTTTATTTAATATTAACTCTACAAGACAGATCTGTGGTTCATTTCAAGTCTTCTGACCCCAGAAATTGTTTGCTTGAAAAACAAAGCCGACCTAACAACATAACTTGGCTAAGTGTTTCTAATAAACATTCCCAAGGCTTGCACCTCATATATATTTCTCACTACTTGTTTTACCATCGTATTATTTTTTTTAACTTGAACCGTGAGATCTATTTTCTAATCAAATTGCACTTCAATGTTTTGTTCCTATGCTGCCTGTTGTTTAGATACAATAAAATCTTATCTTATCCTATGTAATAACACGATGGCCTGAAACGCACGGGTCGGGTTGATTGCTTGGCATTTTGTCACATGTCTCAACTGAAATGATTGGAATCTGTGAAAGAACAGCTCCGTTGTCTACTTTTGTTTCACCAGGGGAAATCGCCACCGTTGCTTTAATTACAAAGCTTACGTCCTCATTTCCAATATGTCGTACTTAAGAGCAATAATGTACATATTGTTATATAACTATTTATGATTGACAATTAATATAGCTATTGGAACAGAAACAAGACAGATTGCTTGAATAACTTCTGATCATATATTCTGCCGGATATTAGTCGGATAAGGACGTCTGTCATTTACTTATGTCAACAATACCTTGTTTGGATACAATTTAATGAAAAATAAGATGTAATTTAACTCAACTTCAGTGTTTTAAATGTTTCTATTAATATAATACAAGAAGCTTGATTAGGTGTTTCAATAATGATATTTTAAACATTCCCCACCGGATATTAAAATCATGCTTTCTTTAATGTCAAATTTATTTCAGCAATCATCAATCCCCCCAACAGCAATTAAAGGCATTGGAAACGTTAATAATAACGAGAAGCAGGGGATCTCGGGTATATATATATTTCTATAATATTTTACAGTGTCCAATGTCATGGTTCCCTACTAAAATTGTGCACAAGGTGTGTGTTGTCTTTAATAGAATACGCATATATGCTAGTGCATTCATTGAATTACCAGAAGATCCAGGAAGGAACATTTGATTATCTATTTGGATCTACACGAATTAGTAAAGCGATATTTCTTAGAAATCGCGAAAGCCTATTGTCACCCAAACCCTTTCCTGAGTTTTGTTGAGTTGGTGTGTTTTTTCTTTGTGTTCCAGAAGACGAGTAATACGAAACAACGCTAACTTACACTGCGTGCAATTTCTAAACAACTTCTCGGATTCCATCTGTGTACCCATTCAGAAAGAGTTTCGATATTAACAAATGACAGCTTCAACCTTTAAACTAGCAAAGATTATTGCTTTATAATAAGATATAATATTCTCTGAAGGACTCAGCTGACATATTATGACTAAAAACCAGTATTAAGAAAAGATAATTGTTTTCGACTTGACCTTTAAGCGCCACTGTTTTTTGTTTCTTTAAAGAACCATATCCGTTGAATGTCATAGATTAACTTCTATCTATTCTAACTAAAAGATGGTGGGTGGGGTGGACGAATGGTTGAAACGTGCGCGTTGTATTATAAGATCTATCATTGAGTCACTTGGCGTGGTTTCGAGTCCCAATTTGTACGTGGCAAGGAGTAGGGCCGCCTGTCCAACCTCGTGGGTTTTTCTCCGAGTTCATTTAATTTCATTGTACAAACACTATAAAAGCTTCTACGCCGACAGTCCCATTTCTCTTGGGACAAAGCACACAGCAACGGCGTTTGGATATCATACATTGTCACGTGGCGATGGCACCTGTCCTGGACATTGTCAGCCTCACATTACGGGAGAACTAGACACACAGAATTGAGATTTTAGCCTCTCGTCTCTGTTCTGTTACTCAACTCACTGAATTTAATCAGAAACAAACTGTAAAACTTTGGGATAGGTGTTTGAGGTAATTTTAAATTTAATTTCGTTATTTATGTTATAATCTATTAATGATCCATTTTTGTGGTGTTTGAACCAAGTTATCGCTTTCATCCCGGACTTAACACGTGTCAACCCTGTGAACCACTATTAAACTCATTAATTAACACTTCAACTCCGATATTGTATCAGCCAAGATGAAAGGAAGACGCATAGTCTTTTGTCCTGTTCAAGACGTTTCCTCTTTCAGCACAACTTCATCTATATTCTAATTACATTGGGAGTAAGCTCAGTACACGGCTTATTGATTAAATAAAGACGACAGCAACAAGTCATAATGGCACCAGTAGAGAGCTAATCGTCCAAGAAAATCATCAACAATAACTGAAATACGACAATTATTCTCATTGCAAATTTTGTTTTAAAAAAACCCCGAAATAATGGATATCATTGTGTAACGAATGACCGAACTTAACAGAAGGACAAGAAAACACCGACAAAGTCTAATACGTGGCTCGGGCAACTGGAATCTTAAGAGTAGATATATCCTTTTATGCTCCTAATATGTATAATCTGCTCGTAATGGGTGGGGCCACTGGAATACAGACGTTCAACAGTAATAGGAAGTGGTATTTTAGGTTTCAGCTAAATTACCGAATTTTGATAATAGAAATCGGGTTACCTTTCTGCTCCATCCCGACTAATGAAGATGAGCATCCGTTATCTTAACTGCCAATTATTATTTTACCTGCACGGCGATGTGTATACGGGGCATGTTGTTTGTCTCCATCCGAGCGGCTTTGAAACTGTTCATTGCCTAACAAGTGGATACCACTGTGGCTTTCAGAATTTGATGACGTGGTAACAATAGTCCTTTAGCAAATACAAAATGGCGTCACATTCCCAGCTCTCGAAGTTGTCACCGGCAATTCAAGACATATTAAAATCTCTTAAGAACGGTTTGACAGATGCCAAACTCAAACCACACGAAGATTGGAAAGTTTGGCTTCGAGAAGATGGAAAATTGGTGATAGAAAGACCAGAAGACCTATGGAAAAAACATTTTGACAGACGCAAAGATAATTGCGCAGATGGTTTCTTCACGGCACCGTGGGAACCATATCGGTGTTTGGGTGGATCTTTAACGTTAGAAACAAGCGATTTGTTGTATCAAACTCTTTCTGATTATCTGAAAAGAAACGAGAAATGTAAAACAGAAGATTCTATAGGTGAAACCTCGGTTCCGAAAACAGAAGTAGCAGCAGTCCACAAAGAGGTAAAATTCTGCAACAGTCGCAGGCGCCCTGCCACTGGATTCGAACTGATACAAGAATCTTTAAAGATTGGTACTGAACGAATAGTGGCATTGAGAGGTGGATTACCCTACATGGAGCATATAAAGAGAACAGAAAAACGTTTAGAGGATAAAGAAGAGAAACCGATTAATGGAATGATTTTGATGTCTACGAATGATTTAGCTTTCATGTTTCATGCTAAAGAATCGACGACGTCGCGTTCCGCTAGCAGTTTGAAGCAATCACGCGATGGTGGTGATTCTGATAGCATCACCAGTAATAAACAGGATTTAGAAAAAAAGGCTAGCCCTGAAAAAGATACCAAAGGTCAAACGAAGGAAACCCCAGTTAAATCTGAAAAATCAGTAGACAGTTTGTTGGGGGTTAGTAGCGCTTTAACTGAAAGGTTAAACAGACTTCGAGGGGATAATCTCGAGTTCCTTAAAGCAGTTCACAGAATAATGATTATTTTGAGAAATATCAAATCAAAAGATTTGAAAAGTCGACACCCACTTACGCAAACTCAAATTCGAGATCTCGAGAAAGAGCGAAAAGTTGGTAAACTGGCTGGATTGTCGCTCCTCCAGAAACGTCCTTCAACCGATACTAACATGTCTCTCGATATGTCCCCTCCGTGCATACCTAGTAGACATACTTCACTACTCGCACCCACTCGACGAAAAACTCGTCTTTTGACTATATTTGGTCACGGGGGTCCATTGGTGTCTCTGACTAGTCGTATGAATACAACTAGTGATAGAAGGTCACGTATGGCGGTGGAGAGAGAAGTTCGCGTGGAAACATGGGACGATTTATTGCGAATTGGTGAGAAAACGCCCGAACCTCATCCTATCACCGAAATGACAGTAAATGTGGTACCTGATATAATTATTCAAAAACCTACAAAGTGTTCCAGGTATACCAGTGCAAATGAACAGACTGTCGCAGAAGAGAAATATAAACCCGCCATTTGGCAAGTTATAGCCAACGAAAAGGTCAAAAACAAAGGATTTCAAGACATGAACAAGCATGTCAAAGCTAAGGACCCTGCTAATATCTGCCAACGTCTACAGAAAGAAATGAAAACGTTGAACGCAAATTTAAAAGAGAGTTGTAACACCGAATTGAAAAAGTTAAATAGGGAAAGGCTCAGTGCATTTCGTTACAAATTCGGTACCCTTCGTGAAACGTCTACTCTGGAATGCCATTTCGCGAAGATGAGACAACCCAGAGAATACATCGTGAACCGCCTTCACGAAATGCCAGACGTCATTCCTTCAAAATGGTTAGATGAATTAACAGAAAAGATCCACAATCTCGTGGGACCCGAAGAATCCGAAATTAATGTAGCTTTAGCACATCTTGGTCAGCATTCCCAGGCGAGTGTAAAAAACATACCCCAAACCAAGGCTCGTTTATGTTTAATAGTCATGTCATTACCAGCTTATGAAATCTGTAAAATATCAACCCAATTAGCCGTCAAATTTATACTAGAGAAGGTTTTTCAGGGCCCCGTGGAGGAATTCTATCATTGGCTAAGTTTAAGGAAACTGCCATTAGCCATAATAAAATAATTGTAAAATGTAACCTCGGCAGTAAATACACAGAGCACATCCTGTTTGTTAATTTTGTCGGTAATAAACAACAATCATATTGTGTGATTTTATCTCCCCTCTTTTCACCTTGAATGTTATTATCGTAAACAACTCACCATCAACTGAACAATCAATAAAATATAAGGTTTCCTCAAATGATTTTCTCTTCTGTGGTAAAAAACGTAGCTCAAAACTTTTCATACATAGTACGAAAGATATTTTTTTAAAAGAAAACAAAATAAACAACGTTCAATGAAATAAAAGAACAGATAATGATTGTACGCCATTGCGCCATCTTCCTACCTCTTAAATGATTACAGAATATAACGCAATAAAACATCAGGGAATATTCATCGTTTCGTTTCTTCTCATTTCGTATTTCATTTGTTTCCATCAAAATCTGCCTTATGTAAATACGGTTTCCATGGTATTCCATAAACTATGGTTTGTTATTTTAAGCGTACAGTATCAGTAATTGGACAGAAACATTATGCGAGAGAAATGTGATATTGAGTGAAGCAGGGTCGTTATTTGATTAATCTATAAATCTTTTTACTATCATAGAACAGGCACGTCCACCACTACTCTTATCTTGAGTGGACATTTTAAAAAATCCCACACGAATCGATAATTCAATAGACTGGGTGTTAATAAATAATTAGTTACCCGTTAGAATTGTTAGAGACGCCGTTACAACTTGTCTATGGATACTGTCATGGGGCTGAATGCCGTGTCAAGAGAGATGAGCGAGGAACAATTCGGAAGCTTCCCGGTGCTAAAAGCATTAGACGTGTATGAATTATTGAAAACGTTCGACCACAACTTATATTGTTGTGGGTAGCTGAATTATCACACAAATCTATCACGAAACATCTGTCCAGCGTTCACAACTTCCAACTACGCATTGTTAGGATAGCGGAACATAAAACGATTGCGGTTATTCCTTCGGTATGGACAACACCACTACACTTGGGTTAAAATTACCACAAGCAACATATTTCGTCTAAAATGAATTGCAAATTGATATTTTATTTTGTTTTGTCGTGTCTGTCTTTACTAGAGTCCCATCAGAGCAGAACAGTGGGTCGTTAAATTCCATTTCATTTTGTTTTGTCTTGCCTACTACTATTTGATACGGTTTTTATTTCAAGTCATGTACACATAAGTTATTAAATATTTATACCCCATTCCATACAAATATCGGTAAAGCACTTAAACACAATAAATGATATTGTACATGTAGATGAAAACTCCTAAAGCCAGGCTGACACATTGGCACGACTCGAGTCAGCATGACAGCGTCCGATTTGCAAAACTCGTCGTGCCAATGCGGGAAGTGCGTAAACGATGCGCAAACTACGCGCAAACTATGCGTGAACTCGTCGCGCTAGTTCGTGTCAATGTGGACACTGATGGGCACGACAAAATCGTGGCCAAAAGTCGTGCAAGTGTCAGCCTGTCTTAACAGTCTGTTCAAGTCGCCAAGGTATTTTTCATAGTGTATATCTTAATGTCCAAAATAAAAGATCATATCCTCACAAACGTCACCCCCCCCCCCCCCCATAATTTTAGATTTCGAAATCACTGGAAATGAAATGGGGTTTAACGTCCTAGTGTGCTATGAGGGAAATTTAGCCCGGTAGTCTCTTATATCGAATTCACACTGTCAAAGGATCTTTTACGTGCACGCCAATGTCTACACGGGGCTTCGGTTTTTCGTCCCACCCGAACGACTAGACAGCTGCGCTTATCAGGCCCTCCGTCCTACATCACTGACAAGGGGGAACCACGCCGAGATCGCTGTACTCTTAAGACTATTTAAATTCCTATCATTCATTTCACCAGATAGTAATTAACCAGTTAGCTAGTAACTCCAACGTCCAGACCGTGTCATGTCATGGATCCAAATAAACATCATCTCTCTTCGTGTAGAAAATCTGTTCCAAACTAATAGCCACCGTTAACGAGCATTATGGCTGACAGTCCTGTCCACAACATATCCTGGTAGACATACCGCATGGGTCTATATAAATGGTTTTGCGGTATAGTTGATTTATTCCAATCAACCTCTCTTGATATATTTCGTCTGATCTGATAAGAATTTAAGCAGTGGATTGGGGTAATGACATATTCATAGAAACGTTCTAAATCTGGACATACACAGTAAAATAAATTAAGGTTCATCAATTTTTTCACAAAATTAAATCATGTCTTAACCGCTGAATAAACATTTAACTCAACTGAAATTAATAGATCATCTATGTATAATAAGATAGTGTTTTCAGCGACAACTCTCGTATCGATAGGTCTAAAGCTATAGATGGAGACTAGTGGGGATGAAATGAAGTACTAACCCCTACAGCCAGCGAAGACAGACGAGCTCCTTGGTGGTGGTAGATAAATTTATTTTAAAACGTTTCGGACTAGTCTAATTGGGCATAGGCGTACGGGCTCGATGACAGTTAGGGGGGGCAGAACCTGAATTGCCCGAAAAATTTCGGCTTTACAGACACCCCCCCCCCTCCTCAAGAAAATTTTGGAATAGTTAACGGGTGCAAACACGCTTTCCTGCTATTTCAACCCGTGATCAAAGCATCTTCAAAGTGATCTGATATAGCTGAAGTAAGGTGGCTGACTCGAATTTCAATGAATGGTTTACAGTCCACGAAGACGAGAAAATTTTTGAAAATTTAAAAGCCGCAAACGCGCCTCCCTGCTATTACAGCCTGTGGCTAAAGCAGCTTCAATTTGGTCCAATGCAGCCTACCTGCTGAGCCGAATTCCAAACAACCAATCAATCGTCGTGGGGTATAGGGGCCTCGCCCTCCCGAGGAAAATTTTGAAAATTAAACTACCGCAAATCCGTTTTCTGCTGTTCTAGCCCGTGTATATAAGTATAACTCCAAAAGTATCCAATGATTTTGTAAGTGCCCCCCCCCCCCTGCCCCCCTGGCTCGTACGCCTATGTAATTGGGTTCATTTTCTATAAAATAGAACAGTCTAGCTTTTAATAACCTTCATCTTAAAATAACTTTGATAATTTCCAATACATGTCATTTCGGGAAACATTCGTAAAATTTTATTTTTAACTTGAATGCTTCAACTATTGATCTTATTCAGAAGATTTGGATTTTGTTAGGATAAACTATTGATCTTATTCAGAAGATTTGGATTTTATTAGGATAAAGCTTTCCAATATGCATATTCCTGAAGCAATGGCCCGAGAAATACCTCTCTGACCATTGCTGGAATAGCGTCTGTTTCTTGAACTTATGCGGGAGTGTGTCTATTCTTTCCGTTCAATGAAAGCTATCACTTAAGTACAGTCCTTCGTTTAATCTGGGTCTTCCCTAAAACGTTGGACAGTGATTTAGAGTATTAAAAACGGTGAAAGTATGTTCGTTTCCAAACAGTATTATTTACATTTCATTCGATTTGATAGCCTCGTTTGTCACGCAATTAGTTTTACTGCAGTATTCTGCTATGCACGGGTTAATTAGGCATAATAAAATCGTGAGTCATGACGTAACGTTATGTAAACATATTTGGTCCAGTATTGACAGCTAGTGATTGGTTGGTAGACGGACTACTGATCAATCAAAATTTAACACAACAATATCCACTCATAATAGCAGTGTGTAGTTAGATTACCTCTAATCAAACGCAACACTGAGCGGAGTATGTCCAATATGTGGTATAACAAAACTATCAAGGTTCTAAGATACGGTTAAATTCTCGTAGCACGGACTATGTGTCGAAGCCGACCGCCGGGAGCGCAGGTGATGCGAAATGAGTCGGCGGGGGTGGGGGAGTAACCGAGCTGAAAATGGCATTTTTGTGAACTATTATAGCGCAGTTTACATAGTGGTTTATTTGGCTCTTCACCTTCACTTTGGTCGATTACCCTTGCCCGAAACTGGATGTGGCAGTGGACCAAGCTCCGATTTCCCATCCATATTTCAATACTTACAATCGTGAAAATTATGTCAAAAAATATTTTTCAAAGTGAAAGTGAAATGACGATCAAGGACGCAGCGGTTCCGATACCAAGCCTACTGAAAAACACGATCAGCGGGCTGAGCTGATCTGATCTGTGCAACTGACCTCCTCCCGAAGAAAGATCCATTACGGGTGAGGAAGCATCACTACCTTACACTTTTTCAGAGCACTACACCATTTTGTTCGGAACACGGTTTTCTTATTTTCCAAGCACGGACTTTTCATTTCGAAGCAAGTTTTTGCTCCAGGACACGCTATTCTAGGGCCTGAAACTATGGCACAGGATTCCGGACAAAATCTCATTCTTTAATCCCAAAGCGATAAAATCATTCATGAAGATAAGCATCTGTAAATAACACATTAAGGATGAATAACCACAGTTCATTGACTTGTAAAAATCTATGACGAGATCAATTACAGTAATCAGATTCTGTTGTTTCTCACAGCTAAGACTTCTTATAAAATAATCATTAAATCCCTTTAAACGACCATGTCAATCTTAGTATTGAAGGATTTCTTTAAATTATTAATACCACATAATTTCTATAAAAAAAAACCCGAAGGATTTCTTTAAAATATTAATACCACATAATTTCTAAAAAAAATAAAAACGAATTTGTTATTGATATATAAATTAATTAATTAAAAATGAAAATAGCAACCTAGTCCTATTAAAATATCTCTAATTAAATTTTTTCATCAATATATGTATATGGACATTGATTTAGAAGCTACATTATTAGAATTAGTATCCATGGTAATACGACGACTGTCTGTGGAAGACTATACAAATTTTCTTCAGCCACCCCAAAGAAACGACGTTCATTACTAAGAAAATGAAGACCGGCTAGTTCATTTTTAATTTTTGGGATTTCGGACGGAGCCAAATTGGATGAGTAAGGTGGATGGATGATCAAATGACTTCGAAGTTACAATCACTGATCTCTGACAATGGCAATCACCGATTTATGAACACGAGCATTGTCTTGGTAGAACAGGGCGCCTTTAGTGAGCATTCTCGCAACTTTATAAATACGTCAGCATACCGTATGCCACTGGTATTGATAGTCATAGTCAATCAGCAGAATAGTCTTGAATTTCTTAAAGACTGAAGCCACCACCTTTCCCCTACAGGGAATCGACTTGACATATTTTTGGGAAGGGGGGGGGGGGGCTTTCATTGTTTAGACTGAATTTCGGATTTTGGCTGAAAGTGATAAATCCAGGTCTCATCGTCATCCATGGTTACAAATCTGGCCAAAACAGCGCAGATTGACACGGGACGAAAATGTGCTCAACCGTCTCATAATAGATGCCCTCAACACGGACAATATGTCCAGTGGTTAATTAAATCTTCGATCGGCCATCACCATGTCATGCACCCGGGTAATGTTTTCTTGAATGGTCGCTGTTGATGTGGAAAAGAAAGGAAAACCATCCCCTAAGTGGAGAGACCATGTCGTGATGTATCTGTATTGGGGTATTTGATGAATGCCCTGTACATATCCAATTGTCCATTTCTGGTGATTTCAATGCGTAGGTGCGCGTAGTGATCTGGCGTGAAGACAATAACACTACAGTTGCAGTTCTTATGTCTATAATTCATTCAATTGTTGTATTTGTTAGTGACAAAATTTTGTTTCAACCCAATTGATCTTTCCTATTAAGGCTTAGAACTTTTCAGCCAGCTCTCCTATATACGCTATCCATCATCACTTTTATCTAATTTAAAAAACTTTTTTAAAAATTACAAAGAATAAATTCTGGACCAAGAATTAAAAATTGGGGAGCCCGAAGGAGAAGTCTATCATATAGATAATAGGTTTTAAAATGATTAGCACATGGTTAAGCTGGATTAAATTATACAAGAACACAAATATGAAAATCCTTTTTAATTACACACGAGTATTTATTTTCGTGCATTATCAAATTATTTTCGAAAGCAATGAGTTGTGAAACATACAAAATTGCAGCTTTTAAAGGTTTGTTGCATCAGGAAAATAGTATCATCTATTGGTGGGGATGCATGCCCGAAACCATGTAAAGTTTTTCAAAATTATACTAGACTATTTCACGGTAGACTATTTCATTAGCTCTATAATTTATATCAAATTGGTGCCTTAGGTATATTTGTTGTTTTCCAAAATGGCGGATGTGTTTGTTATTTTCTGGAATGACGGATGTCTTTGTTATATTCTGTAATGGCGGGTGTGTTTTTTTTTTTATTTTCCGGAATGGCGGGTGTGTTTATATAATAGAAATAAATATGTTATAATGTTAAAATCCACAGTGGTATAAACATTATACTATAAAAAACCCAGTAATTATGTATTTATACAGATATAATATTTGTCAGATCTTTTCTTGAAAAATATATTCTACAGATTACGTTTATGAAATGCTGCCACTATTAGATTACTTTTCTATTAATGCTAGTCTTTTTGGTCTGTCTACACAATGTACATGGATATTAACTCTTGTAATCTAAGACAAGAAATATTATCTGCCTACATTAAACTCTGGAGACAGTCATGAATTCCGTGATAAAATCGTTAACCCTTGAAGGAAAAAAAAGAAGGATATATCCGTTCTACGTTCTGCTATTGCGTCAATGTTCTATGGAAAATAATGTATAATGCGTCACAAATAGCGGCTAATTTCCATACATCAATAGTTTTCTTGCGATAACAAGATTATTTGTTATTGAACAAATGGTTCCTTGCGGGTCCTAACATATAATTACACATTTTATAAAGCTTCTGGTATAAGGAATTGTCTCTTGGGAACAAAGTGACTTCTTTGGCTGTTTGACAGTAACTTAACACATTGAAATGAGATGCTTTGATGAATACCTTCTGAACATAATTATGTTCTTTCCCGGGTATTAAGTGAACGTTTAAAACAGAAGAAAATGATGAAAAGCAACTGCACACGAACCTTAAGGTTGACACAAAACTCCCTCCCCGCCCCACTCGGTTATATAGTGGAATGAAGGCCTTAAATTTTAATGACCTACAGGGAGAGGCGGCTATTTATATCAATTGGCAACCTGATGATTAGTACGAATCCCGATCGGCCATACTCAGCCTTCAGTGATTTAGGTTGCGAAGTTAAATATTCTGATCTGATGTTGCCATTGGCGATGGAACGAGCGACATACGATTCAATGTTTGACACAAAAGATTCTAAACGGAAGTCGGTTTGTTTACAGATTTTAGTTTCATTGTTGGCTTACTGAGACGACGTGGCTCAACCAACTGTAGGCTACCTCAAAATCAATTTACTTATGGAACAGAATTTGGAGCAATAACAAACCAACGTACAAAGCACCTTGACTCAGATTAAAGATGGCTGACATTCTAAAAGTCTTTGGAGAACTACAAAATCAGATATCTAAAATATTGTAATCGATATGAAACTTGTCAAACGAGATGCCTGTCACCCAGATAACCTGTTCATTGAAACATTCAAAAGGAATTGTGTTTGCCAGAAGGTGGATTTGGCCAGCTATCCCCATCGCTCCTGACCTCTCAGCAGTGAATACAGAGAAAGACGACAATCTATCTCACAACGGAATAAGCTGATTTTGAATGTTATTCATGACTGATTGACGTAGTTGATCTTTGTGATAGGTCGATGGTAATCAATGTTTATTCACAGAAACCATAAGGCGCTTTCCAATAACTAACACATCAAAGACTTGACAGGTTTCACTAGCTTGTTTAATACAAAAATAAACGTTCTAGACAAATTAAGTCATCAATTGGATTTTTTTTTTTTTTTGAACTGTCTGTTGTTCCTTTTACAGATTCTATTACACACGGCTTCGAAATATTCTAATTAATCACATTTTGTTAACTATTGACAGAGATGCATTATTATGTGGTAAATTGATACCAATCAACGTGAGTTTTATTCAAAAACAATTCCCAGGAGTTTGAAGGATTACTGTAATTATTTTTCTATCTGCATTAAAGGCCTTGAAGGAAGAATATGATATCATTGTGTGTTTGCCTAATTGATCCCAGTGTTAGCAAACAGACCATGAAAGGAAAGTCAACAGCATACAAACCATATGGGATAAAGTATTCAAGAACACCATCGATATCCGAGCTTTCTCCAGAAGCGGATTCACTGAAACCTACTTTGTATTTGTGATAGATATATAATAAATCATCCTGTGTAAACATTTCATATGTAAAAACATTAATATTTGTGAGAAATAGCCATTACCTACCTTATAAAATGATACCAAAATTCTTGTTGTACCGAGCCAACCTACTCTGTTATCTACACACTCGCGTATGGCGGACAACCTCTAAACAGAACTCCATAGAAATCGATTCGAAGATAGCGATGGATCACACCTACACATGCGTCTGCGCGACGACCATTTTTCTGCAAATGCCAGTACCATTATTCTGAGAGCAACCTAGAAAATCAATTAAGCATTGCGATAATAACAGACCTTTGTATCAACCCTAGACTTATTATTTTCCAGTTCAACGAAACAATTTTGTTTTAAAAAAATTAAACACGAATTTCTATATGATTGTCATTGTTTGAGAGTGACAGGCCTGTAGAAATATCGACAATTAGTTTAAGTGGTCAAGTCGAAAGTTTTTTTGTGTGACGACAAAAATTAACAGGATGTAGATTGTAAGTAAAAAGAAAATACATCAAAAGCAAGTATAAGTAGGCATTGGCATTTGATAAAGGACAAAGGCATTCATAATTGATTTTTGAAAATATATAAATATAATACTTAATTGAATGTTTGTTCCATTCCATAGTATTAATATTGATTTATAATTAATTTAATTGTAAGTACAGGAGAACCACATGACACACAAAACAAAAGCGACAAAATCAGGGATTAGCTCTAATCAAACGAAGCACTGTGTGGGGCGTAAAAAGAAATGAGATGAAATATTGTTCAACGCCCTACTGTTCTGTTTCTTAACTGGTCTAATAAAGATGGACATACGCCATACAGTGTGCAGTGAGAAAAATTGTGCTCGGGCAGCGGCACTACGGTTGACTCTTATGTCGAATTCCAACTGCCAAGGGATCTTTTACGTGCACACCAACGTGTCCACGGGACCTCGGTTTTCGATCCATTGGCACGACTTGACAACATCACTGACAAGGGGAAACAATGCCGGAAAATCTAGATGAACTTTCCCGGCCAATGGAGGGATCTAACACCCTACCTCAAGGCTAGCGAGCCAGCATCTTACCCACTTAGCTACCGTGATTACTATATAGGGAGTAGGAAGAAGACCAAACCACGAACATGAATACTACATATAAATTGCAAAAATAAACGAATATCAGAGCAAGTAAATGTAGAGAATTAGAATGGAGAACCGCTTATAAACAATATATTATAGAGAATTATACGACTGGTCATCAGAAAACTAGTCAAGAGGGACGCGTTATGAGACATGTTTTTCTAAAGACACGCTTTCGTATTACTGAACCGATGACTGAACCAGAGTTCCACAAACTTCATCTGGATTTGACATGTTTACGGGTTGTTTTAATAACTTATAGAGACGTTGCTGTCGTCTGGGGATGCAAGCTGGCATTTTTTCTGGAAAACTGTCAACAGTCAATAACTAAACAAGGCATGTGATAAAGTTGTCAAGATGTTTAATCTTTGCTTATATCATTTAATCCCCGGTTGTACGTGACAATTAGTAGGGTTGCCTGTGGTACCTCGTGGGTTTTCTCCAGGTCGTCCGATTTCCTTACACAGCTAGTTGATACAATGATAGACCTTATGATACAACTCAAAATAATATAGAATCTAAATAATTAATCAAACATAGCCAGGTCCCCAGAACGAGGCGTCAGGCGCTCTGCATTGACGAAATATTATTAGAATATCACAGCTAGGTGGCGCGTAAACATGTCTCCATTGAAGGATATGCAAATTGACTATAATATGTCGTAGATTCTAATGAATGGATTTAAAATCAATAAAGATTGAAACCCAGTAACTGAGTGTATATGTCAAGAAAACCCAGAATAAAGCAACGTAAACACGAATTAAATTCAGATTCAGAAGAATATATGTATGTATTTATATACCCAAATGACTGTATTTATATTTGAATCAATAAAGATTATAGATCCACTTCAAAGTAAACACAGTTACAAAAAGAGCCACAAAATCTGAATGTTTGGGCGCCTTGGGAATATTATAGCGTAAATAAATATATGCGCTTTGAAATCATTGTTTTTTTATTTTCCGCAATACATAGTGGTGAAAGCTGTCAGTGCAACACACAACAGACCTACAGCGCAAAAAAAAAAGCATGAACCACTTGCGTAACTAAAAGAATGTTTTGAAAATCAGCCGTTGGGGAAAGGGTTTAATTGCTGTGTTCACTCTCTGTATTTCACAATGAGATACAGTGAAAAGATAATAAATTATTGTCATAAAGAATGGCATGTTGCATCAGTTGGGCCACCATCCTTCGACCATCAACAGACTATTGACGCAATGGACCTTCAATGTTCTGATAGACTCTACAGTTCGCCTGCTGGACCAGATTGATCGATTATTAGACCACAAGGCTGCATGGCCATGGGTGCCGACACGTCATCACCGGAACATGACGTCACGGAGAAAGATTCAATGGTCGAATGAGATTCACTCGGTGGAACATGATTGGCACTTTCAACACAGGTATGGCAACGCAGGGATATGGCATATAGCCTACACAGAGAGACATCCGAGATCAAGTTCCATTCAGTTCCGGCTGTATCATAACATTGGGTTAACGTCCACTGGTAACAATTATAGGTAGTCCCTAATCATCTGAAAGGCTAGTACGGTAACTACTGAAAGGCCAAAGGAACCAAATAGAGATTCTAGACCGGGTAACAGTGTTCCACTGTAACAACATCCTCTTCTCACAACCCCTTCCGGTTTCCTCCCACTGCTAAAGACCCCTACGCGCCAGCGAATTATTGAAATAAAATCAAAAATCATATGTTAGTCCCGAAATGACCTAGTTTGTGTTGAGTGGACGTTAAACTCCATTTCTCTCTCTCTCTCTCTCTCTCTCTCTCTCTCTCTTACAACTCCAATCTTTATATAATTAAGGAAGACAAAACTCTAGACAACGCCGTGTGTGTGCCATTATTGGTTTCGAAGCCCTGACCGGAATCCATTAGAGCCAATCTGCGACGTTCATGGGCGTAACTTTACCAGAATCCATCAATGCATAATCTTGATCCGGGCTGGTGGAGACACACCAATTACCAAACTGATCCCGCAGTGAATGAAACAGATTGACCAATTACGGGTGATGTGATATTTTTTTCTCGGTGTATACATGAAATTGAAGTGTATGATATTAAAGGAAAATGTTTTCATATAAATACTATGGCGACAAGACAGTTACACGGAGACCTATTTCAAGAGTTGAAAACCGCCTTCAGTTCCAAATTATTTTCAATATATGAGACACATAACGTTAGTTATTGAAAGTGTTTGGTAAAAACAAAATAGCACAATACTTTAAAATGCTCTGGTCTCTCGCAGAAGAGAGTGTCTATAGAAGAACGGGGCGTTTAGAAGAACGGTGGAAGGACTTTGGCAATAGCATACTGAATGGCGTGTGCCCGTTTTAATCAGCTGGGGCCTATTTCACAAAATTTTAACTAAGATAAGATCCCAATTTTAGTAATTTGATTGGATAATATTAGATTGATTTTAGTGCTTAGCCAATCAAAATTGAAGTATCTACTAAAATTGGATTTTATCTTAAGTTAAAATTTCGTGAAACCGGGCCCAGGAATGGAGCAAAAAAGTAGGACTTTAATCCTCAATTCATTTTAACGTAAATCAAAGTCTGTCGAATAACCATAAAGCTTATAATCTTATATCCCTACATCCATAAATCGATATATTTTTTTTACCGGACTACCAAAACGAAATTGATACAGATGCATACATGTATACCATGTAACCTCGCTACGAGAACGTAGCTATAAACGTTTAAATATGCTGATGTGTTCGAAACACGAAGGCTTGAGAGATGAGGGTCCTATATAATCTACATAACCTATTTCAAGCAGGCGTTAAATAAATGCCGTGCTACATGGTTTCTTTAAACTGCTGGAAGTAATAATTGAAATATACGACACTAAGGAAGCGTTTAAAACAAGTTGATTTATCTTAAAATAAATTGGATTGATCTAATGTCGATCAAGACACTTGCATGCGGATGTATTATATTGGCAACCTGGCCGTCAAATATATCTTAAAAATGTCGTATAGGTTCCATTTGGACGGTGACGTCGTGCATTGTTGCAGCCGATTGTACGAAAACTATTAATTATAGCCTGTATATTCTTTTAGGCATAAACAATATTGTGATAGTTGAATCTCTACAGGGAATAACAGTCAAACAATTGGTTCAATTTTTCAACATTCTGCATCCACTGCAACAGATGGTAAAAAACAAGCGGTGTCGTCTGTTATTCTCATAATATGTCACCTTTTAATTTGATTGATATGTTATCAGGCTCGGATCCGGGATTTTGTCGAGGGAGGGGCCATACATTGAAGCGAAGGTTAATAATCAGGTTTGGTATAGTCGCCAGTGGAGATAATGCGAAAATCATGTGTATATCATCTATTAAACGGCAGATATGTGAACTACAACAGTAACAAAGCAAACGAAAACGAAAAACAACTACGTCTCACTGGAGCTGACGGGGGGGGGGGGGCAAGGCCCCCCTGTGCCTCCCCCTGGATCCGCGCCTGTTTATTGATCTCAGACTGATTAATACTTGGTACGGGTTCTTCAGGGCGCTGGTCTTTTAGAGTGACTCTTTATAGAAATTAAGAGCAAAATGAATTGAAAACTGCCCACTCAGATCACCGGCTGGTTTACATGTGACCTTCAGACTCATCTGGCAGCAGATACTAAACCCAACCGGGGCCATGTTACAAACCTTGGTCTGCTTGCTGTGACCACCCCAAAAAAAAAAAACAAACTAAAACAACACATAATCATCAATCATGAGATTACTAATTATAATTTTTTTATGCCTTTATTATAATACTTGCTTGCTATTATAATACTTGATGTCTTCAAACCTCCAAAATATTACTTGAATAGCGGATGACCTGGTACCGTCTATATTGTGCCCGTGCTTAACTCCGAAACCGGAAGCGGTAGGTCAACGACACCTAGCCTATGTTGCTCCCCGGTCTGAGCTACCCATTTACACATGGCCCCAAGTTCACAAAGCATTCTCGGACTCAAGTTAAGAATTAACTTAATTTTCAATCACTATTTATCTGAAATAGTTTTGATCCAGAGACACAAAAATTGGCACATAGTTTCCTATTGATATATTAAAACAAAAAATGTTTTGCAAAGGGCTATATTTTAGTTAAGGCTAACAGTTTTGAGTAAATTGTTAACTTATGTCTGGGAATTCTTTGTGAACTTGGGGCCATATTTCCACCTCGGGACAGCCCTAGTGTAGCTGCCATCCCTGAACAGTTGTGGGATCCAAACCATGCCATGCACTTGACTCAGTGGTGCCCTGTTTGATCTAAAGAGCACCTGATAGATCACTCAATCAAACACCCACCGCTAACATGTGGGCTTATAAAGACAACGATTTTGTTCACAATAATAAATGACTTTATTCACTATTTTAACAATAAAGTTTACAAGGAAAAAAAAAAACAAACTAAAACAACACATAATCATCAATCATGAGATTACTAATTATAATTTTTTTATGCCTTTATTATAATACTTGCTTGCTTTAAATAATAGAAGATATTTAAACCTTTGTTCTAGGGCTGGGTATCGATAGTGATTTTTACTATCGATAATCGGCAGTGAAATGTCGGTCGATAATCGATAATATCGAAAACAAACTTATTTTCACGGTCGTCATCAAGACCGGAAACAGTGTAAGTTCAAAGCCATACGAAGTTGCGAAAGATCGTTCGCTCCTGTCTAAAACCCAAAGTCGGCAAAGTGTTTCCACACAGCACTTTTAGCTTTACCGGGAAAATCAACAAGCGTTTTGTCGTCCATGTGTGCTATTTATTGTACCGGGTACTCTATTACTGAGGCACACGTACAGAAATAGTGAACTGTAGTAGACGAATTCTGAAGCTTGCAAAGGGATATAACTCTAACTTTATTTACACATCCGGGTACCTCCGATTTAGCGATAGTCAACAATAAATTCTTCAAAACTAAAGTAATGTTTCAATGAGAGTGAATTTATGAAAACGGCTGTTCAAAAATATAAGCAGTCACAATTTTGTTGTGTTACATTGATACTTGATAGTAATTAAAGTGAGCGGTGTATTATGATTAACTGAAAGAAAACATTGACATTTCAGACGCAAGAAAAATAGACGAAGAGCGATAATCGATAGTAACCCACCGCTATCGATAGTGCTTATCTGGGCCGTCCAATCGATACTATCGATTTATATCGATATTTTACCCAGCCCTACTTTGTTCCTGATTCAACTCACACCACTACCTTAATGTATAAACATTAAAATAAAGATAATATAAATTCTTATAAGCTAAAAATGTGACCTTATAATAATTGTAATAATGAATGTATTTGTCAACTCTTTCTTCTTTTGTTGTTACCTCATTTGATTAAGTATCTTTACAACATTCTCGCAAATATTCTTTTAAACCATCAAGTCATGACATTTTCAAAATCTAATAACAAAATTTACAAGGACTTGAATCTTTTATTGTTCTTTAATACCAGCCATCATAAGATGATAAATATTGGTCATGCTCATTTTGATTTTAATTACATCTGTTTAATTATAATGAATATGAGCCTAATCAAACGAGATTTGTTCCTGACATCAGGTCTAAAGGTAATGATTACTGGGCCTTGTTTATCAGTGATCGCCATAGCAACACAGACACTATTTTAACATTGTTTATTCATATGTATAATGTACAATGACAATTATTTATTGTCTTGTCTTAGCCATTAATTACTGCATTCATTGATTAAAAACCTGCCATTTAGTGATAATGACTTCAGGTTAATGGGTACATGCTGGACACATCCTCAATCAGTCTATTTGTAGAAACTTCTAATAGACGGAATTAATATAAAACCATAAAATCTTGGAATGATTTACAATTAATTAAAACCTAATAATCTGTTATTTGTTCCAATAGTTGAATAAATTACATACAAGTAGATTTGATGCCTGGAAAATTTTGTTACAAATATTTTTGATATCAAATATATCTATACTCCTACGCATGTCCAGGAGGGGTGGGGTGGGGGTAGGGTCTATACAGGAGAGACCCAGGAGTGAGCTCAGCAGAGAGTATATAAATTTAAAAGAGAAAATATCCTCTAGAAATCACCTCAGATGCAAGGAAATCAACTTCAAACTCTCAAAATTTTCTCAGAGGGGGGGGGGGGAGCCAGACACACCAGAACAGCTCCCTCCCCTACCCTCCCTCACCCTGCTCACCCTGATACTGGATGATGATAAGAGTGTTAAAATATTTGATAAAAAAAAGTTGAGTTTTTGTATAATTTACTACTCAAAATGATTTATAAACAAAAGAAAAAGGGTGTGATAAATATTTCAATAATGACAGAAATCTAAGAACTTTTTTTTTATTATTTTATATCACATGATCAAAGATTCTAATATTAATGTTAAAACATAGATAAAAACAATATATTATGAGCATGTTATTAATATTGGACCCTTTTTAGATGTAAACAATACATTTAACTTTTCAAAAAATCTTGGGGTTACTTTTATTATTATAATACTTTTAATAATTAAGCTTCTATATGAATATTAAATAATAAGTATTATGCTCAATCTCATTACAGACAATAAAAAGTATCATTTTAATCTATTGCACATTGGAAGATACCCTTTAAATTTTTTCCACATAGGTACTTATCACTTTTACATGGATTTCTATTACCAATAGCACTTTCTTTGTAGTTTAAATATATTTAAATAAATAGATTAATGGAATGTTTGTTGAAAAAAAAATGTCCATAATAATGGACAATGTGTACATAAATGTGGAATTTCTGTCTTGAATTTGGAATTCATTGATATAATAGAATGTAAGAATAGAAAAAGCTTAAAGTAATTAAATATCACAGTAAGTTTTTACATGGAGATTTATTTTTTTAAAAAACTGATAATTCCGAACACCAGAGAGTTTATTCATATTGGAATTGAACTTCATCAATAATTCCTATATTTTGAAATTGCAAGGCAATTCATTGTTTCAGAGAAAATGTTTAAAATAGTTTGACCTACATTTGTTGGCTCTCAAAGAATCTATTTTTAATATAAAATTAATTCCTACAACCGAAGTAAAGACAGTAACAGATAGTGTTATTTATGTGGGGTGTGATACATTTAACTATAACAACTTGGTGATTATATATATTATATATCAACATATACATACAATAAATATATATATACATTCAATGGAAACAAAAACCTCTCTAGTCGACATTATTATTTGATTTTAAAAGTCCACATTTAATTAAATGCTACTTGGTTTTGAATTTCTTCCTTATTGATGTCAAATCTTGAGAATTGATAAATGATATACATTATGTGTGTGTGTAATTAATTATTTTTTCAATAACCTATCTTTGTTGTTATGAAACACATTTTCTATATATACACATGCTTATACATAAATTGAAACACCACAAAATGAATGAACACATTTCTAGTTTGAACTGCAAACCAGCTGCTAAGCAGACATTTCCATAATATGCTCATTCATATTGTCATGGTCACTTCTTTTACTTTTATAACATTCTAAACCACCATAACTATTATTGCTTGACCTTTGAACTATATAATACTTATGGATTAAATAATAAGTATAATTGTGTACACCAGAAAAGAAGCTAAGTGGGACAAGCATATAGCTACCTACTACACACAGTGTTATAATTATCAATCATCTCTCTCTAGTTATAAATACGTAGTCACGAACGCCTATCATGGCTATGTAATTCAATCATTTGTCTTTCACATTTATTCCATCATTTTCAATAAAAGCATTATGCCATTGTTAGTACTATCAGCTGTTGTTAAAACTGTTATTCTATTCCTCTATAGGGATACCCAGTATTAGTTATTAAGTAGTGACATGAGTCTGTCTGTCTATAACGATATCGTTGATCATGTGACCAACTATAATTATATATGTATTATCAACCACCAATAAATATATATAGATGTTATTTTATCAGCTTAAAACAAATATGTGACTTGTCAGAAATTCTTGGTTCCTCATAACAGTGTAAATTTAATTGAGATTTCTGGCATTCTCCAAATGAATACAGAATGTATAATTATTACGTGCAATTGAGATTTCTGGCATTCTCCAAATGAATTCATTGTTTAAACCAATGTTTAATGACTGTACCATAATTGAGATTCCTGACATTGCTATTCAATATAGGGATTTGAAGATATTTACCATACTTTTGGACAATAGATTTATTGTCTGCTTTTGTGAAAGAAATTTTGACAAGTCAATGTCACATGTACACATAGAAATACTCTTGGGCACCTTTTTGTTAAAAAGAAACCAAGGATAATAATTGAAAACAATATATATGTTAAGAACTGAAGATTCATGAAAAAATCTTCCTGGAAAAGATGACATGATTTAGCTCTTCTCAGGCACCTCCTGTAGCGTGTGCCACTGAGCAATAGGTCTTCTTGGATTGGCCAACATGTCACTCCAGTGTCTCAACTCTGTACCAGTTGAGTTACAGCCTAATAGAACTCGTCCAATGGGTTCAGAGGTACCAATCCTGTCATAATCTACTACTGTGATAATCAACTGTACTTTCTGAAAAATACAAAAAACATATATTAATATATGATAGTTAGAAAGATGTAGCGTACTTATAATGTACCATATCTCCTTTGTGGTAATATATTCAATGTACTTAAGAATTCACTTCATGAATTTATTCAAACATTATTGTGATTAAAGCAATAACTCCAGATTCTGTCTTCATGGTTGCTGAACAAAGCAAGATTTATTGCATTACATGGATGGTAGTATGGAATAAAGTATCATCTACTTGACTTGGGCCATTTTTTTTAAAAAATAAATATAATAGATTTTCTATGATAATGTATGCAATTCCGGCTGGGGAGTTTTGTATGCACTACCAATTTGTATGCAGCCTCACAATGACAGGTTAACAGCTTTATCTGGGGAGAAGCCTAACAAGAGTTATTTCCCTTTATGTGGGAAATATTCAAGTATTGTGATAAACTGGGTACCAAGTTATCGATTTAATCTATCTTAAAGCATTATAAATAAAAATCCTTCAACCATTTGGTTCTAATGGATAATAATCGTTTTAAAATATTAGCAATAAGACCTATACTATAAGCTTAGCTTGCACTGAAAATGAAGAATAGCATCATATTAATATTGTACTTACATTCCTTGTCTGTATAAATTATGTTAATAATAATAATAATAATAACAAACAATACACATGCAGATAAGGTGTTAAAACATGCAGAGTTGAAATATTAACATTATAGAGTATTGTTTATTAGTAATGTAGGTTAGTTCAATCATCTCTCTTACGGTATATAGATCCTTCATGTATCTCACATATAATTAAATAATTTGTTTATTCTCATAAATAACTAGTCTGTTTGTTCATAATTTGATAACTGATGTATGGTCTAAAGTTGATATTTACTACTAAAGGAAAAGAATGACAGGGTAACACAGGACACAAATGAATTGTTTTGTAGGGTGATGTGGGGGTATATTTTAACAATGATGTGTGTAACCATGTATGTTTGATTGGTGAAGAAAGATGGAGGGAATAATGTCTACATGTACTTATTGTAGATTTAAGTATTCGGGGCCTTATTCACGATAACTTGAACCAAATATTTTAAAGAGGAGAACACTAGATCAGAGACGGTCCTAAACATTTTAGCACATATGACGTCATACATGGATTGCAGGTTAGTGTTAGGCTTTAGACCTGCAGATTTCGTCAACATGTAAACATGGCTAACACTAACCCTAACCCTGGACCAAGCCTAACCCTTACACAAAATCCACACATGATATCACATGTACAGGACCGTCTCCAAAATAGTTTTCTCATTTTAAAGATCACTTGAAAAGCTTCATAAATATTTTAAATAATGCAAGTAATTATGACAAAATATTCTTTCCATATTATAACATTTCAATTTTGGAGATTTCCGCCGCTCTCCGCAAATAGTTGTAACTTTCCGCTTATAAACAAGCCGTGAAATTATTTTAGTCCTCTGGCTCAATGAAATATGGACCAGAATATGAACAGAGGGACTAAAATTACATCACAGCTTGTTAATTGGCAAAGTGTTACAACTCCTCACAGAGAACGAGGGAAAAACTACATGTTGAAATTAACCTGTGACAGGTAACATTGACATTCAGGATCATGTTATACTTATGGAAATGATATGTTGACATAATTACTCTCATTATTTAAAAAACTTATGAAGCTTTTCCAGTGACCTTTAAGGATGTAGCATTGTAATAGGCTTGGAGCTAAAATCTCACTACAAATATTAAATCCAGGCCAATCAAAAAGCTGCATCCTAAAAAAAATTAAGTTTAAGTTTTCTTGAACATAGCCACCTGGTTTTACTAACTAAAACTATACAACAAATCAATGAATTATTCTATCTGTTTATATGTAAAGTTATTGAGACAACAATCAACATAATATTCTATATAAACTGGTATTTTCTTATACTACAGACAAGAACATCCTTTCATTTATTATCCGTTGAATTTGTGGAACGTTTTTTTAAATCCAGTATGAAATATCTATCACTAATTTAGCCAACTTAAAAATCATAAGCTCTAGATGAATAAAATATGTTTCGAATATTGTGTGATCCTATGAAATGGAAATGATTCTTCAAACATCCCAAAATGAATTTCAAAACTGGCCTTATTGTGTATGCTTCTTTCTCTAAGTAAGATAGATAACACAGAATAAGGAATAAGAGGAGTAAATACAAATGTTTAACCTAAGGATGATAAAACGACAATACGTTGAATTATACAACATATTGTCGCATGTTACATAATTTTATATATCTCTCCACAAAATGTGGTGATTAAACAAGTGCTTACAATAAAATGAGATACTTCTTTAACACATTCTTGTGATTACTGATTAACGAAGTGTTTTTAAAAAAAAAATCAGATAATTTTCAACCAACATAAAGAATTCTTTGTAATATCAAATTAAATTTCTTTCCAAAAACCAGGCAGTGAATTAAACAGAATAAAAAACAGACTGATGATTCCATAAACAAATAAATGTGTGAAAAAAAATATGAAATTCTGGCAAGTCCTAAAAGTGATGTTGTTTCATGACTTTGAAAATTAAAAAATGGTGAATCTTGTCAATTTTAAATTATCGCATTCAAAATTTCAAATGATTAACGCATTCCCTATATTAATAAATTCAACTACCTGCATTACCATTAAAAATTAATGCTAATTCATATAGCAATGGCAGGCATTATTCAATATGCTATCAAGCAAACAGCAAGAAAAGGGAGGTAACTAAAGAGAGTAATCTATAGGGTGTGTTGTATAGGGGGGGATATACATGTAGTAGCTGATCTATATATCTATTGACTACATCATAACATTATAACAGTAGATATATATATACTATATGTTTGTACTTTTACAATCTGTTCGTATACCTGTATTTGTTCAAAGGGCACCTCGAATGTAAATGATTCGTTATAGTATGGATTCAGTGTACACTTCTTGATAGTTGTCTTCTTCTTCTTAATTCTCTTGCCATTAAGATTCATAGAAATCTTAACATAAGGATCTAATAAACGAAGAGAGAGTCAGAAAAAAAAGAAAAAAAAAGGATCAAAAATGGCATAAAATAGCCAAAGCCACACAATGAGAAAGAGACCAAACCCAGGAATATTCAGTGTCTAGTAATAGTTTATCAACTATTCAGATAGTTGGATTAGTAGGTTAGCGGTTAATCTTTTCTTAAGCTGTCTATGTCTCGAAGTTTCAAATATCCAATATATTCTCGAATAGATAGACTATTAGTAAACACTGAAAGCACAGAAAGACCCTTGATGCAGGTAATTAAAAGCAAAAAACAATTTTCCTCATTCAAAATACCTGGATCTGCTCAAAGGGTACTTCATATGTGAAGGATTCATTGAAGTAGGGGTTGAGGGTTCTTTTCTTAATGGTTGTTTTCTTTTTCTTCAGGCGTTTGGAGCCCTGATAGAGGGCTATTTTCACATAGGGATCTGAGGAGGAAAGACATGTGTTTAAATGATACTTTGTTATTAACACAAAAACCACAATGTACTTTACTTCACAAACAAAAATACTATTCTTAATCTCCATCATTAAATTTTGAAAAGTTTTGTACCGTCCATGTTCTACTGCGCTATCGTCTTTTAATCATAGGCGGAACAAGGGCAGATAATCAACCAATCCTTGATTGAGATTCGTAATTAACCAGATGAAAAGAACAAAAACCTGTCAACTTAGAACGCAAAATTGACCAATATGGCTTTCAATGGTAAAGTTTTAGATTCGATCGATGATACAACATGGGACAGTAAATATTATATTATAGACAACAAAAAGAAATTCCCCGTCTTTATAAAAAAAGAAATATCAAAGTATTTTTTTTGTCACAATGAAACGCTATATAATATTTATATCCAAAGTGATTTCATTTAGACATTTTGTTATTTATTCATCATTAATGGCCTTTAAACAAAACATAGTTGAAAAGTTCCATTTCTTCCTGTTTCCATTGCTGCAAACAAAGCTCATAATACATTTATCATTCTGAACAAACACGATTTTTATTTCATAAACCATTATTCTATCATAACTGTCTCTAGAGACTTCTAGTTCATTTCTATTAATGGTTTTATCAACAGAGCAAATAATATGATAGCTATGTTGAATAAAAAAACCATTGGATCAAGCTTGTAGCAATTTTATCAATCATGTCATACTCATCCCACGATAACAAGGCAAGTTTTCGTTGTCTGATCTTGACTAATTTGCTATTAATTTGTATCCACACAAATCCATTTACAAATATATTTGTACATAATTACTTCATTGCTATTCATATAAATGAAATGAAATGGGGATTAAATACATTTCTGTTCCATCTGGGCTTATAAAGTCAGACCTACACTATGCAATGAGCTGAGAGTGAAATTTTGCCCCGACAGCAGCATTACGGCCTTCTCTTATATTGAATTCCTATTGTCTAGGACTCTTTTCGCATACAGCAATGTGTACATGTAACATTGTGTTTAGTTCTTTCTGATGACTAGACACTTCTCCTTGCCAGACCCTCTGTCCTGCACCACTGACAAGCAAAATCACAGCAAATAATCTGTAGAATTGTACTCAGGACCTCCCAGTTAGCAAGCAAGTGCCTTAATCAATGCAATGAGAAACTGTGGCTCCTATATTAAGTTCTGTAACCCTAGTATAAATTATTACCTGAAAGACCACCGACATCCATTTTCTTGAGATTTTTGGCTTCCAAGATAACAACAGTGAGTTTACCAGCGGTAGGTACATAACGTAGAGAGAAACAGATATCTCCTAGTTTGTTTTCCTAGTAAAATACAAATATAATATTCATTAATATACAATAGAATTTATTTTAATATGTGGCAGCAAGAGATAAATTTATGTAAGGCAAAATTTTCTACAGAAATTGATGTTTTACAGTATCTTGAACTCTGGAGATTTAATGGCCATACATATGGAAATATAGAGAAATCAGACCCGACCTGTCTGCATATGGGGTGATTAGGATGGGGGCTATCGAGTAGTGAGCCAAATTGGTGTTGAGGGACACATTACTAAAACAATTTAATAAATGAACTTATATTTTCAAAGGAACATGCTGTGTGACTATTATAAATATAAAGTTGACAAAGCAGTTTTTAAAAGTACCAACATTTTTTCCAAAATATTGAGATTATCTGTATAGGGGTTAAGAAAGGTTAATACAGGTACCTTTTCAGCCTCATTATCAGGGCTAGTTAGATCCTGCCATTCCTCTGTAACACGACCAAGATCAATGCTGTTTAATGGAATCTTCACCTGACCGATCTGATCATGTTTAGAGAATCTGTCAAAATCATACACAGCAAATACTAGTGTCTTGGCACCAATCTCTGCATAAGGGACCTACAATTAGTATAAATATAGTAACAGATTAAATCATTAACCATAATATATATTTTATATAATAATGTGAATTCTGCATTGTGACTTATGTACAAGTTATTCTCTGGGTGCAATGATTGCAAAACAGGCCATATTGACCCTTTGGCTTCCATTTAGGTGATGAAAATATGATTTTCTAAATTCAATTTAGATACAAATACAATTTAGATACAAATAATATATATTCTGAATATTCATAAGTTTTCAATTTGGATTTTTTGAATAACAAAACGGTACTATTGAACTCTGGATAGACAAAAGAAAAAAGAATTCACCATCACACTATTTTAACGTAAAAGCTTACAAAGTTGAGCAGTGTAAAGCAAAGGAACTTGAAATCATTACCTTGAATGTGAAGGTTTCATTGAAGACTGGATTGAGAGTTTTTCTGTGAACCTTAGTTTCGTACTTTTTCTTTTTGTCAGGTAGAAGGTAGACCTTGACATAAGGATCTGAAGTACCACTCATATCCATACCAGGGAGATCAGCTGCCTGTATTACACCTACCGATAACTGAAAATATGATCATTCAAATCATTAAACATACATTATGCAAGAGCTAAATCTGCCTATAGCAGGTCTTTCTTCAGGCAACTTATATTCAGACCATAATTATCAACTCTCGATGACATCGTTAGCCTGTGATATTTACTGGATTAGGATCTGATTTGCTGCTCAACTTTAGTAATGATGATTGAGGCTAGGCCGATAATTCAATCATTTGTAAATAGAATGATAATATATTGTTGAAATTTATTTCTATATCAGATAATATCTTTGTAAATTCTATTTAAAGGTATATCAAAACCTGCATTTAATTAAATTTATTACTTATAGCTATATCAGAAATGACTTTTTAAAAATTCTATTTTAAAATCAGCAAATTGCATATTAAAACATGCATAGTAAAAATGTATAAATACATTTTTCATGTATAAATTACTACACGACTGAACTGTAACATGTAGGTGTAACAGCTTAAGTTAATATTTATGAATAACAATTTACTTATACTGCATGCTATAAAAGCATTAAAGGGACAATAACATTCTTGCTGGCTTGGTAGCTCCAGAAAATAAATAATACCCTTATTCTAAGTACTAGATGTTTTAGTGTCCTACCTTTTGTGTAAATTATCCATTACAACCTATTTTACTTGTCCAGAGTCACATTTGAAAAGGTTTACGTTAGACTTTTCAAATCAATTGGTTGAATTTTTCCAATTTTTTAAAATAGGTTTGTTGAAATCTTTAATCGGGCGAATGCTTCGGCGTAGAGAAAACACCAAGCAAATATAATTCGGCTGAATATATTAAACCTGTTCGATTCGGCGAACAGAAATTTGGCCAAATGACACCGATTCTCTAGGTGAATTTCTGTGGCGGTTGATTCAGATGGTGTGTTCACCGCATTAAACAAAAGTGGTTTGAATAGCATCATGATACATGTATGTAATGAAATGAAGTAATGAAACAGGCAACTTATTTTAGCTATGTTGATTGGTCAAGATAGTATTATATTCTGTTGATGCTAGTCTTGTCATATTTTACGCAATTGCTGGGTTAAGGGAATTGAATCTCAGTATCTAAGTAACTAGTTTTAAAATGAAAATCTTTACATGATGCTTTGAGTTAGATTTTCCGATAGAATATCAAAATTTTATTGACATTATCATGTTTATACTGTACAATGTACTTTTGTTCGGATTCCAATTCTTCAAAAGAATCTTTGTTACACCCCGTCTTTTGTTAAGTTCCTTCATCATCTTTCTTATAAACGTTTCTTTATAAATTGTTAGATCACATTAAGTAACTAGTATCTAACACTTTTTATATAATCAAGATTACAAAATAACATTACTTATCAAAATTAAATCACTAATGGGTGTGTCTTCAAGCTTATTCTTAACATTAAATATTTATTTAATGGACGTATTTATAAGGCACGTGGTTTATATCTAAAAACTTTGAATAAAGTGTAGACTTGCTTCAATAATCATCAAACAATTAATATCTTTATCAAAATAAAAAATCTATTTCAACTATCTTTATTATTTGATTATCAGAACTCAATCTTAATCGGCAGTGTTTAGTCTGACAATACATTAGAGACATTACTAACATATTCATAAAACATTTATTGCAGTATTTCATTTAATCTACGTTATATTCACGACTTCAATAACTTCTTCAGTTATAAAAGACTAACATAACGACAGATCTCTACTTTATGTCATACACAAAATGTAATTTCTGAGGTATTTTATTTGCAATCTACGTACGTCATATTCATGACGTCAATAACTTCTTTAGTTATAAAATACTAACATATAACTTCAAAGACAGATTTCTACTTTATATCATAAACACAACAAGTTATCATTTGTGCCAGATAACGATAAGAGAACAATCCTAATCCTAGCTTTTTGCTGCGTCAAAACTGATGCCGACTGGTTCATGATCAAGTGGAACTACCTGGACCTGGGTGAACTGAGTGCTTTTACAACTGCGACAAAACTGATGCCGACTGGTTCATGATCAAGTGGAACTACCTGGACCTGGGTGAACTGAGTGCTTTTACAACCAGTCACCGTTAAGTTGCCTTCAGTTTCGCGACATAGGCACTAGATGCATTTAGAAACTGGATATAGCATAAACTATAACACAGTAATGGAAGAACAATTACTAATGTTTTAATCAGTCATTGGTCTTTCATAAATATGTGTTATAGTTTATGATAACATTATTTTCCATATAAATTGTGTTGTGATTTTACAAAATGACTAGTCAATTTGTGGAAATCATCTTTTTCAGCACATAACAACACAGATCTTATAGGGCTTCATAGAATCCCCAATAGTTTGTTTATTTAATAAATGATTTATTTCTTAGACAGATTAGATATTATCGAATGAAAGTTTCAGACATGAGTTAACATTATAAATAAGAATGGTTACATAACTAGGATTAAAAACACTTATTAAATTTACATTAAGTAAGATGTTAATCAACCTATTGCATGTCTTGGTCCTGGTTTCATATCTTATATCAATTTTTAATTGGACATTTATTCACATGTTAAGCCCATATTCAACTTAGTATACCGTCATCGCACTCTATACCTTATAATTGGGTTAAAGTTAATGAACATCGAGGCTTTATTCTTAATATTGTTTATTTACTGAACAAAATTAAAATATGACCTTTTGACTTGTTACAGGGTATCTATTATTTTTCATTGTCAGAAAATATTTCATGTTGTATTTGAATATTAAATATCATTTTTAACCTTTTCCTGCAGTTTCAAAATCTGTAATTATATCATATCAACTTAAAAAGATCTAACACAAATATACTTGTTACTGGAGATTTTTTTGTGACATGCATACCTCTGCTTTCTGGAAGTCATAATCGAGTGAAAATTGTAATTTTCCAAGTTTAACTTCGGATTTCGTACTTTCAGCATCCTCGTTATCTTCCATATTAACTTGGAGTTCATCTAAATCAGGCTGCACCTAAAAAATATATTACACAATTAATCAAATCTACTATTTTTTTGTTTATATGACATGTATATTAATGTTTTATCTTCAAAATAATTGACAAAACTTTGAATCAAAGTACCAGTTATGTACCTCTCAAAATTTCTAAACGAAGATAATATGAAACCACTCTTGTTAAATAATAGCATCATAATTTCATTTATCACCCAATAATACATTTGACAGTAGATATCACTTGTATGATAAATTACATAATCTACTGCAATATCTCCTTAGGAGATACCGCTTTACATGAATTTGATTGGTCAATCAAAAAGGAACTACTTTCTTTTATTTTAAAGAAACCACTTATTTTAAATAAAAAGTTACTTTTTTTTAGGTAAAAAGAAACTGTTTTTATTTAATTGACCTTGAAGGAAATACTGGGTCAATATATAGGACTTTGCAATAGCTAAACTACTGTCAAAAAACTGATGTATCACTACGCTGTAATGTAATTAGATTCTTAAAAGTGAAATCTATACCAAAGAATTATATTATTTATTTTTGCATGTAAGAAAGGATTGGGTGATAAATAAAATCTTCAACTCGTGTTTTTTGATATCAAAAAATATCAACACTCGTGTTGATATTTTTTGATATCAAAAAACACTCGTAGGAGATTCTCTATATAATGGGAAGCACAATATTCTCAAAATCAATGAACACTAACTTAATTCATGACCGTCTAAAGTTTACACTGCTTTCTACTAATTCCATGACGTCCATTCCAAAAATCAAAAAAGTAACATCAAATTCAGTTTTTGAAATTATTGTAGTTAATTCGATGTTTTAACATTGTATCATTAAGGTTGACTAGGAAGTGTTTTTTGGAAGATATATTTTACCTTTTCTTTGTAAGCATTTCCAAGTAATTGGACACTCTTGAGATCAACAGCTCCTTTTAAACCTTTCTTTCCTTCTTTCTTTTTTTTCTTGCGACAACATCTCTTACACATACAGTAAGTACAACATACAAGTATAAGTAACGAACCAGCACATATTAATATTATAGCCCAAATAGGTACTGAAAGATAGAGGGAGAGAAAAAAAACATTGTTTATTAATTGAACCAGCAAAATAAATCAAATCAGACTGAGATAAAATCGGGTTTACCATTTAACATCCTACTTTTCTTGCGTTGTTTTGGATGATGAAGACGGCATCAGTCAGTTGCAGAGAAAATAAGCACACCAGGGAAATGCAACACTCACGTTATATAACAATAACATACACATAAAGTTTGTGATATTTATATTTGTTTGATATTTACCAGGATATTTGTTTATATTTATGTATATTTTTCGAGTAACATTATCAAATGTTTGTCACAATATACCGGAAACCTGGTTGGCAATGACGTGCTATTAAAAGTATTAAACAATATTTCATTCATTCGTAAACTACACGAATGCATGACGTAAAACCCATAAACTCAATGTCGGTGTTCATTTTCAGCTGTCCCTACAACCAACTATTATTATAAGTTCCTGACTCTATGGAAACCTGAGCAGCTGCAAATATGACAATAAATAAAGAGAATATTCACTGCATATAATATATTGATTCAAAAAGATTACAGAAATTTATACAACTATAAACTTCAACACCTAATCCTTGCATAATCTGTACTAATATTTATGATCGTCATTTGTTTGTCTGTACGACATTCTCTATAACAAATTACCTAGAATTATTTTTGTTGAAGTCTGGTTATATTAAAGGGAATGGAAGCTTATAATTAACCTATTTCTTACCTAGTTGACCCAATTCTGGCCAGTTACTTTCAAAATAGATTAAGAACCCAACCCTGGTTGGCAGATACACTTGGGCTCTCCTGAGGCTGAAATTTGGCGTATATGGGTAACATGGACCAGCAGTAACATGAGCGACTTCCGGTTTCGCTCTTATGCTACTTCCGGTTCATGGCTATACCCATGCTATGCCGGGTCAATAAATAGTATAAAGAAATCTTACATTTTTCAAATTGTTCCATAAATTTGTCTTTTAATTTGTCGAAGTTCGTCTGTTGAGGAGCGGTGGCAGTACTTTCATCACCAGATGTGGTAACACCACTATCAGCGCCATCTGCTGATGCTTGGGTCACTGTCTCAGCTACATTTTTTGCAACTTGCTCAGCTGCCCTCTGCACACGGTGCAGGTTCTCCATCGTTAAAATCCTCATCTTGATGTTTCAAGGCCCTGGGACCTACAAATAAAGAAAAAATATCTTTATAATAATATCATTCAAAATATACAAGAAATTATTCAAATCTGTATAATAATGAACAAAATGAATGAATGAATGCAACTGGGTTTGACATTCTAATTTTAAGCTAACTAGGCTAATAATAACGGACAGATAGTATGCAGTGTGCTTTTCGGGAAATTTTGCCCGGACATCAATTGCATTCAAATTGTCAGGTGTTTTTTTATGTAGACATTTTGATTTTTTGTCCCATCTGAATGAGTAGACGCTCATCATTGCAAAATATGGCCAAAAGCAGTTTTTCATAATTTGGATTCCTATCAAGCTTTATTTGTCACTGACATCGAACAGTGCTCAACACCTGGGTAGTTTAGGCTTTAACGAAATTGTTCAATAAATTAGTCCACTATTCCTCTTAGCCTAGCTAACTCAACCAAATAAAATAATATTGGAGAATCAATAGGTTTTTTTTCATTTAAATAAGTTATAAATCTTGAAAAATTGAGACTGTCACGTGAATATTTCATTTAAAATCCAGAATATTAACTTTATGGCAACATAAATTGAAATTAAATACAAAGTTATGGCCATCATGTGTAGCTGTGTTAATATTTTTTATCGTTTAAATGACATAAAAAAACTGTAAACTAACACATCATCTTCGTTAATAAATCATTATCACAATAAATTTATTCTATCGAAACTGATTTGGGATCTATTTTTATATGCTCTGATGTCATCAATAATCATGTTTTGTGTAAAACTATTCATGGGGAGAAATCAGTGTCAGAAGTAGACTTGATCAATAAGGATAATCATGTGCTAATAATATACAATTCTATTAACTAGATATTTATTGATTTAATTATGTAAATGTTTCTTATAGAAGAGTTCCACAGAATTATGAAAATATTGTCTTAATTAACTTTACTCTTTATTTTTATGACAATAATAGTTTTATAGCATGCATGATTGAATAATAAGGTTAATGCAGATGTGTTTTGAAAAGGACCCGATAACGAAATTTCATTCTAATATTTCAATACATAATGTTACAATAGCTAAAACTTATTTCTCATTTTATCAAGATTAGTAAAGACTTAAAATAAGGAGACATAAAAATCCATAAATGTATTTTTTCCTACATGTATATGCAATTATCTTCACGAAAACCCCAACAAGGGAATGAAAAATAAATAACAGCAGAGAAAACAACAAAACAAGAAGAGAGACTTCAAATGTCATGTTACATGTACTTTTTAAACTTCCTGCCTGGTGAGCCAGTAATGAAATGAAATGGGGTTAAATGTTCTACATGTACTTCCACTGGGCTAATGGAGACGAGCAAATGCTATACAGTGTGCTATGAGGGACATGATGCCTGGGCAATGGCAATTGGCCTACTCTTATATCAAATTCCAACTGCCAAGGGATCTTTTACGTGCATGCCACATCCTTGTCAGGCCCTGAAACCATGTCAGAAAATCTTGATGAACTTTCTCGGTCAATGCCTACAGGTCTAAAAATATCTGTAACATTGAGTATACTAAATTTAAATGAAGCTATTATTATCTTATCCCTCTAAAACCAGAGATGTGGTTGAGATCATAAAATTCATAAACAATTGAACATTCCACACCAAATCATGGATTATAGCAATAGTTGACTATTTCAATAAAGTTAAATAAATTGCTATATATTTAATTACAGGATCATACCAACGCTCGATACTCAATACTTATATTAGTAAGTGATTTGGTATCTAAAACAAAATAACACCTATATAATCCAATACAATACATGTACCTTATCTAGACTGTGTGATAATAATGGGTTTATACTGTTTACACATAATTCCTATATTACAACATATTCACCATGCCTTAAGACATCCGCGTACTCATTATCTATTATAATGACATATACCCTGTAATGGATATATGTGTGGGCGGGTATGTTTTTTATGTGTATTCTATAGGCAGGATTCTTAATATCATTATACTCTAGGCAATTTATAAGCTTACACTTCGTGACTAAGTTACATAAACAATATTTAGTATGGTATTCTTCTACGTACAAACAGTATATCATGTACGTATTATTTTCATAATTCACAATAGAAACCTCAGGCAGTATGCAAATGATTTGTTGCCTGGAAACAATCCTTAAATAATTTCCGGATCACAAATCAAAATATGAAATTCTTCTCATTTATAAGTAACCTTCAAAAATGAACTTTTTATTATATATTTGAAGCGAGAAGAAGGAAGACATCAATTGAACATTTCAAATGTTAAGTGAATTAAGTTAATGATATTTCTAAATGTCACCCCTTAGTGGAGTAAAATCAATTCTCAATTGCCTCTCAATATCTCACGCCTGTAGGATCGGATATTTTAATTGAAAGAAAGCCGATAGTCAACTTATTGATAGCATATTGCAGTTTTTAGTGAGGAATTTAAACAATATTTCATTGATCTATCCTATGCATGTTTATTGTTTTCAGGTAATTTGTTGGAGAAAAGATCTTATTACGCTGAGGATTATCCAGTGCTGAACAATAATGAAAATACAATAACCTCTCCAGCATCATAGTCTAGGTTAACCATTCCATCTGTATTGAGTTCGAGAATATATATTATATTAAACACTCCAGTTATTATAGGAATACAGGAAGGAATAATGATTGAATTATAACCGTGTTGAGTTGTATCCCAGTTGCTTTCAATTTGGGAAGATATAAACAATCAATCACAAATTCAAGGCATCAGGAATGCAAACTGCTGTTTTGTATCACATAGAGATGCTACAGTACTGGTCAGGCGGAGGTACGAAATTCCCCCGTGGTCCGACCTGGGCGGAAATGAAAAATCGCGGAGTACAGCTTATAATTCCGCTCAGGTCCCGCTCTGAATTCCGCTCTAAATTTCCGCCGCGAATTTGAGTAAACCGCCGACCACGGCGGTTTTGTTAAACCACCGACGCCCGCGGATTTGTTAAACCACCGAACCAAGCGCGAGTTTTAATATTATGAAATTATTGTTACACGTATGCTTAAATTGTATTCGTATCCATTAATTTAGAAGTCCAATTCCGAAAACAACATTATCGGCATGCTTGTAAAAGTCTGAATTAAAAAATATTGATATATTATCGGTGTCAGCATCGATGTATAATAAACAACATCGCCGACTCGTGTGAGTTTGTTTTGTTTTTGTTTTACATCTACGGCATATAACAAACCTTTCAAATAATATTAATCATCTGGACGAACATTCGTAAATAGGTATTATTCGGCTTTATTTAACGTCCGTTTGGCTGTCCATTTATGCCTTATACATTTACACACATCTAAGTATTCTGTTACTATGTTTTTGTTTTGATTTTGTTTTAAAACAATGTGCAACGAAGCCGTTTGCCTTTTATGAATTTCGGCAAAGATTAAAGCAAAGTGAGTACACTCATTGTTACAAAGCCGTGGTTTCAATCCGAAACGTGTTGACATTGCTATTACAAGTGATTCTAGGGCTTTCATTCAAATAATTAAAAAAAAGTGAGCACCCTCTCAGTTTTAAAGCCGTGGTTTCAATCCGAAACGTGTTGGTATGGTAAGTGTTTATTCTATTAAAATATTGTTTTATTAGACAATACAATAAATCACAAAAATTGATTATTAAAAACAGGCGAATATGCGATACAAGGATGTGGGTCAGTTCATCCCAGGACCGGACTGTTTCATCCCAACCTAATTTATTATCGGGATGCTTCATTCAGGTCTGTTTCACCCTCTTGTTATTAGAATAGCAGTTAACGGAGTTATACTTATTGTTAAATAAACTGTTAAACACTTACTTATTGTTAAATAAACTGTTAAACACTTACTTATTGTTAAATAAACATTACTTTATTATTTATTGTTAATGTATCTATCTTCTTACAAATGTGTAAAGACAACTCAGCCCCCGCCGCATGTTTTTATTACTAATCCCTAAGTAATTATTATGGATTAGTAATAAAAACATGCGGCGGGGGTTTAGTTGTATTTACCCATTTGTAAGAAGACAGATACATTAACAATTTGGGCACAAAGCCGCCACCGTAACAAGTCGGTGTTTCCGTTATAAACATTGAAAAAAATTCAGAACAATGTCCGAAAATTTGGTCAAAAAATGTATTTTACACACATAATTTTTTAGCGTAAATTAGTCGGAATGTGAAAAGGGAATTCCTTGGGGCGTGATCAGCTGAAATCTGCAGTGATTAGAATAGTGTCAAGTTCACGTGAGACGCCGTGTTTGATATTCAATTTTATACCGATATTATAGAATCCTAATTATACATATTTCTTGAACGGTAGTGTCATATATATTTATGTATATTTAAACGGTCGTGGAATGAAACGACCTGCTCCCTGATACAACACTTTTAGCCAAGTATGCCTCTATCGATACATTACTTCATTAATACGTTCGATATTTTTAAAACTTGCATCGTTCAACTATTTACACACATAAATGCTGGCCTTACCTTGGACGAAAGTGTTGTTTATTAAAAAAGCCATTTCCATTCTAACAAATAAGTTACAAAATCCATTTTAAATCACACCTCAAGTTATACCTTCGGATTTAATTCCCAAATGAATGAAATGCCTTAATCTCCTGTTTTTAAGCACATATCGCCAAAAGTCACAGTCAACCTTGCTGAACACATGTACATTAAAACTATCAGTCGGATAATACCGTGATGACCTTTTCATTTAGGCACCAAGGAGTCTGAGTCAATGCAATACTGTCAATTAAGTTTCCAAATTAGGTGAATTCACACGTGCCATCAAAAGGAATTAATAATTGACTATAATAGATTCCCCCTTTTACAAATTTTTACCATGTCATGGTCTTGTAAATAATATTAGGGTTAGGCTAGGGTTAGGGTTCACCGATATCTATTATATTAGGGTTAGGGTTGGGTAAGGTTTTATTCAAGTTTATTGATACCCACATTTATAGTATTTCTTATAGCGGCAGACTAGTGCACCCCCGGACAAGTGAGACGCTCTCGGTGTATTTTTAATTTGGCACAAAAATCATCGCTCATATCGCACCAAGCCCCTTTAACTAATACATGCTTTTGTTGCGAGGCATTTTCCTTTGTACTCTTTGATCTATACTCTCTGATGCGAGAATTAATTACTATTAATCTTAGTTCCGTCCGGACAAGACTCGATTCATAAGATCTGGTTCTTAAGTGTTTTATTGAAAGCTTCATCGATATGTTCACTGGAAAAATGAAATTTAATATTTGTTTCTGTGATAATTATTGGAAAAAAACCGAACCGGATTATATTTTAGGAAATTTATCGCCAGACAATTATATAAATACGGTAAGCAGTTTGTGTGTTGCATTTATAAGTTAAAGGATAAAAATGAATATATACAAAACACTTAAATTACTCTTCGTACTTAAAGCTAATAGTAAGTGCAGGAGGGTTGCACCACACACAATCTTACACAAAAACAAATATACGGACAAGACATCATACTCAAAAACCACAAACATAAACAAATCAAAGAGAGTGAATGGATCCGGGGGCTAGCCGTAAGCGTCCACTGCGCTGTACAGTCCCGGGCCTGTGGTGACACAGACTTCACTCATATTTGAAAACAACTGGGAATGCAACCCAGAGAAATAATTATATAGTGTCAGCATGAGTCATGATCTATTATATGTTGCAAGAATTACGAATGCAAGCATATTGTTGTATAAATTTCGCTACACAAGTAACCACATAGTTAAATGTATCAGAAGTAGGCCTAGTTCAAAACCAAATCAACAAAAGGATTGAAGTATATAAATGCATCTAGGACAAACATTGCAATCGACACAGAAACAAAACACAACTGAATACAAAGAAGCAAAGGAAAAGACTATCTAGGGAGACAGCCGTCTGCTGACTGAGTGGTGTGACGTGAATCTGCCGTAATAGTTGTTATGACGTCGTGGTTTAGAAGGTGCAATTTGCTACTTCCTGAATAATTTTTCAGACCCCTCTAACATGAACCAGAATTCACGAAACATGGTTTCATTGTCGGATTAAGCGTTGCCATCAACATGAGCTACTGTACACATACATGGATGTTCTTTGTGATATTATTCACAACTGTAATACCGATGTTTATTGGGCAGAGTATGGTCCCTTCTAAATATATTTGTAGACAAGCTGTCGGCAGTGCTTACCGAATTCACGAAACATGGTTTCGTTGCCTTGTGTAAAATTAAGAGTTGACATCTAAAATAGCTACATAAATTGTAGATTTCGATACGTAATGTACTAAACATTACGGAATAACCTTAAATCAATTGAACACGGGTAAAACTGCATGCTTTCTGAGATGGTTGGTTTAGGCCTACGTGTGAATATGGGTGTATGCGTTTCTTTGATCTGTTATATACGGTTATATCACGGGATAATTCTGTTTGGAGATGGTTTTCATTTGTAACCGATATCCTATACATTTAGTGAAATGCTGAAGCAATTATAGTTTAAATATAACCTTTGTGTGTAAAATATTACTATTGGACAGACTGTTGTATTATCAATATGGAATTTCTATCTTACGGATTTGCATCGTGAGGCGTTTTTCATCTTCTTTTTAATATTTTAACAGACTTATTCATGTAATTTGTTATTAAATCATCATAGCTAGTTCTCGTTTGTCAGCCATTTTTATAAATTTAGCGCAGTATTTGATTTGATCAAATTGTTTAATTATGTTTCAACTTATTGGGAAAAGGAGGCTAATCAAATTCCAATTCCGCTACATGAAGTTTTTTGCGGGCCGACTATATTTATTTGGGACTATAATCCGCCGCGGTTTTTATACTTTCGCAGACTATAATCCGCCGCGGTTTATATATTTTCGCGGACTATAATCCGCCGCGGTTTATATATTTCCGCCGCGTTTTTTCCGCTCAGAATGCCGATATTTTCGCGGACTGCAAATGAGAAAACACCGCGATTCTTGAGCGGAAAAAACTCGGACCAAGGACTATTTTAATACCTCCACCTGACCAGTAGTGTATCAATGCCATGTTGTAATAGAACAATCTTAGCCTGTTTAATGATTCAGTAATATTGATCTAGAAAGCTTTGTGCTCTTAGCGAAAAGGGATGTCCTGCCCAACTCAAGACACATCACTATAAGGGCTGTCATGCCCAACTTAAGACACATCACCACAAGGTATGTTGTGCCCAACTCAAGACACTAGTGATGTTGTGCTATGCCCAACTCAAGACAAATCCCTACAAGGGATGTTGTGCCAAATCAAGACACATCATTACAAGGGATGTCCTACCCAACTCAAGACACATCACAAGTACAAGGGATGACATGCCCAACTGCAGACACATCACTACACCAACACAACTTAACTACACTATTAATTACATGATAGCGATACAATAACATTATTTATGTTCAGCTATAATAAGTGGAAACGAATCGTGGACAATACAGAAACTTGAAGCTGGCAAAAAAAAATCCATTGTCTTAAAATGTCATGAATATCTGTTACTGTTATTGACAGCATTGTATGAATATCATCAGGTACTTGGTACTTTGCTTTAGGATATGTTGTGGTTTGAATAGAAACTTTGAAGTACCAATACTACTAGTTTTTTATAAACCAGCTCACATAAGTGACAATTGAGATTGTTGTTGTTTTTTTTTTAGTTTAATGTCCAGTTTAACCAAGGGTGATATCACAAACAAGTCTTATTTTATTATATTTTGCGCATGCGTAGGGATCGTTCACGCCAAGCCATATACGCTCACACTGGGGTTCAAAACCACAACCCTAAGCCAGACATGACTGACAGATAGAGACATAAGTGCAACACTTTAGACCACTAGCCCACCCACCCCCTTACAATTGAGAAGTTCAAGAGTTAAATATTAGTATTAGACCACTTGGCCACCCCCTACCTCCTTAAAATTGAGAAGTTTAAAGACTTAATTGCAGTACTATAGAAACAAGATGTAATATCTACTTGTTTTCATCTATAATATCTGTACAATAAAGTTATCACAGACTGATCAATAACCTTGTCAATACAACAATAATGTAATTATCATTCATCTAAACTAGTGTATTAATTCTTTATTCAGCTGTAATATTAGAAATTTATATTATACAATCTCCATCATTCATTTATAATACTCATTTATATCCCCATCATTAATTTCAATACCGATTTATCTCAACTGAATTAATTCTAATAGTCAATACAAATATCGCATTTATTTCAATTAATCTCAAATGCATTCATTTCAATAGTCAATAAGCATGCGCATATCACATTTATTTCAATACCTACTTATCTCAACTGCATTAATTTCAATAGTCAATATGCATATCACATTTATTTCAATACCTATTTATCTCAATTGCATTAATTTCAATGCGCATTTAGCCTGACAGACTTTATACAAATGTGTATCAACATCATTAATTTTCAATAGGCATTTATATCGACCGCATTTATTTCAAGACCCATTTATCTCAACAGCATCAATTTCAATACGCATTTACATTGTAAGCCTTTATACGCATTAATTTTAAATACTCATTTATATTACTTTCATTTTAATTTCAATACGCATTTCCATCCACAGCCTTTATACGCATTTACATCAACAGCCTTAATACCAATACGCATTTATGCAGAAAAGTAAAACATTAAAACTGATTTATTTCAGCACCAGTAATTTCAATATGTTTTATATGTCAACACCATTTTTTCAAGTGAAGCACTTTGATTCCATCTGTAACTTCATCAGATGTATACTGATAGTCAACTCAAGTCTTCCACCACAGCACTGTTCGCCCATAAATATCAATTGACCCAAATTATGTATTTATTTTTGTGTCTGCCTACATACATGAAGGAACTTAAGTAGAAAATCAATACAAGTAGCCAACAAACAGCCTTCATATGTTCACCATTCTCTGTTCCTAAACATACTTCAACATAACTATATTCTATCATCATAGCTGATTTTATGACAACATACAGAATATATAAAGCTTATTATCTCTAACATTTTGAAATAAATATATAGTTTACAATAAATATGTACTTTATATAAATATATCCTTCACACCAATGATATACACTTTATATCAATACTTTATATAATTATAGATTGAATCAATATAACTACTCTAATTTAACAATCATGTACTGTCATTCATAAAAAAAACTGTGCTTTCTATATAAGGTCAATTCTATACCGCTGGGTGAATGGAAATCAATATATTTCAGAAAAGATATAATCTACAATACGTGAAGGCAGAGCACAGTCCCTGGGTAGAAATATACAGAGGCATCCACAAAACAGACAAACAAACCTTCAAATTGTTATCTCAAGTTCTCCATAACATTTCTGAAATTCCTTAGAACCTTAAAATGGTCGAAAAAGACATATCATTAATCTAATATAAACTCAAAACTGATTCAAGTTTTTAAAATTCTGATTGTAATTTCTAATCAGTTATGTTCAGTGAAATATGTGAATGGCAGTTGTTTCTGTCAGGTTAGTACATATCTCTAAATAACAACATCACTATTGATTAAAATGAACCAATATTCAACTCTAATTCCTGTTTTTAATGTTGAATGTATTGATAATATTGAGTTAGAACTTTTTTAAACCCTTTAAAACTATAAACTTAACATCAAGCATTCTAAATATAGGTTATTTTTTGTTTCCATCTCATGAAGACTCGCTAATCCGATTCATAAAGAGAGAAAGGGGATCACTTACACACAATAACATGTTCTAGAAATGTCATTATTTCCGTTCAAACTTTTCCTTTGAGAAAAGGAACCATAAAGCAAACATTAATTTTTAATCATTTCATTTCAGCCGATTGAGTAATATTCTAGTATTTTGGTTTTAAAGGATTAGCTTTTTATTTGTCAATTTCAGGCTAATTTTTAAATTATTACATGGTGATGTTTAACGTGATGTTAATACCAGATCTTTGCAAAATTAAAATAAAGAGCCGATATTAATGTCTAAGAGATTATATCTGAATTAAAACATATTTCATATTCTAAATCTTATTAATCCCTCGCAAATACAATTATGATGTTACGAAAGTCTACATTAAATGATCTTGACAAGTTAATTTGAAAACCTACAAAAAACCCCACTGAAACTAACTCGACATTCAAAAAGATACAATTATTTAGAAACCAAGTAAGATCTATCTGTGTTTTTTAGCTTCATTAACTATTTATTGCATTGCTGGCTTTACAAAGCCATTAATGAACACGGTATGAGTGGCTAGAAAGGACATGTCTTCAGGCTTGAAAATAAGCTAACTGTCAGAAAATGTAAGGCACAGATTTATCTTTGTCAAACAATTCCTATGCAAAATGTCATTTTGCCTAACACAAATCTGTTTCTTTCAACATCTATATTTCGTTTGGTTTTTTATACTTGCATTGGAATACAAACATGAAGATCTGACCAGTTGTAGTGGCAGGTCACGACCAGCTTTTGACCTAATGATGTCAGACATTGATTAACCAATCAGCATTGATATCTCTAGTGGGTTACCCAAAGTTCTGTTCTGTGGACCTTACACCAAAAACTTGCTGTAATAGACCGTAGGCCTTGTCATTGTGGGGAATTGGTGACGCCTGGTTTCGAACTTCGAACATTTTTTCACCTATCATACACACTGACTTTCATTAGTGTTTCACATAATGGCATCTCTTTGTTTTTATACATTTAGTTGACCACCATTTATTATTAAATCAATGAAGAACTGCTTTTCTATGACATTAGCCAATTCATTCAGCCGAATTGATCGACGAAATTGAATATTATTCTAGGAGAATGCTTTGCCCAATTCACCAGTCGATTGCCTCACTTTTCACATCACGATTAAACATGGCACCGACCATGTTGACAGTGGAAACACTAGGCGTATTTCAGGCAAATTCTTATAAATTAGACTGCCCTATACTAACAAGCAAAGTGTGTACCGTTAACTGGGGAAAAAACCACTAAAACATTAAGTGCAGTGTAAAGAAAATGATTTCTATACACATATACTATAACCAATTTACAGGCACACACTCTAAACAAAGATGGTTTTCCAAAATAAAAATCAGTCTGATATTGTCTAATAGTCAGAGGAAATGATACTGATGCATCATCTCAACACACATTAGTGTTTAATTTCTTAAACAGCAAATATTACATTTTCATTAATCAGACATTCCAAATTTTTCCGTTACAAATCAAGTCAAGTATAGGAATTATAAAAATATGATAATTCTTTGTTGTTTCAAAAGGATAGAATCAGCATCATGGCAACCATATCATTAAATTTCACTCTTTATTTCCTTATTTTACAAATAAAAAAATACGTTTTGAATCATCATAAGATCGAAATCCTACCACTTCACTCATTGACAGACCTTATGATCTGAAGTACATGTGTTACATCACTCAACCACACTTTATTTCATCTTCAATAGAAATCTTGATCACTCTTAAAGTTTTTAACTCCATACATCTTATGAAGCCTGTCATGTAATACCCTGCATATTTTGGCACTTATTTCGATTGGCTACTGACAAACTGGGCGCCCCTCAGATTCCTCGATAGAAACTGGGCGCCCCTCAGATTCCACGATAGAAAATGTCATTACGAATACAAAGTCTTTTCATTTCCAGTTAAAATGTCTTCATGTGATAATCTACCTGCAAAGTTCAAGGTTCGTTCAATGTCAAGGTCACAATGTTTGATTTGAGTGTGTTTGTTTCACAACCTCTGATTGAACAACACTATTGTTCATGTGTCACAGTAAAGGTCGATAACATACCTACACGTTTGAGAATTTCAGACAAATGTAATAACAGCTAGATGTTGAAAAACTTGTGGTTGTTGCTTCAGGAACATGCCATCCCCCAGCATCAGGACAGCTTCTAAAACATTGTCCACGTACCCGATTCATATGTTTGTTTGTCTTAATACCGATTATAATCAAATCTACTATTATATTTAAATACCTGTATTTAAATACCAACTAACACCTGTTCGCTTTAATTTACAATTATTAATACTTTCAACAAATCCACAATTGTAGTAACAGGTGTTGAAATTATGATAATGTGAAGTAATATAATCATACTACCAACAAACATGTTTTACAAATGGCTGTCTAAGCTGTTTCTTAAGGTTGTTTTTGTGAGAAAACCCCAACTTTTAACAAAATAATTCTTCTTAAAAAATTAATCAAATTGATTAAAAGAAGGCTTAAATTTAACTAGATTTAGTCTGTGTGTAATTATCATTATTTATCATTATATGAACAATATGCTTTACATGATTTCAAGATTATACATGCTGTAAACCGAAAAACCTCAAAATATGAAAAATAGATTAACATATTTACACATCTAAAAAAAATTGAACAGAGAAGGATTATGTTTGGTTGCATAATGTGTTTTCATATGTTTATTCCTGGAGAAGTTACATTAAGCTTACCACCAGCTAATACATGCCATGTGAAAATTCCGAAAACATGGGTACCCAGAACATATAACGTCATATGATATAGCACTTGTATTTTATTTTTTTTTTAAAACAGATTAAAGATACATTATGATGGGAGATTCGTTAACCGATTGGCAGTTCTCACTATAATAGCTAAAAACTAGGTAATGTAAAGGAAATTTGCTGAATATTTCAGTCAAATTGATCAACTAAGAACCGAAAATTAAGCTAGTGAAATTTCCGCGTTGCCTCGATCATCATAACTAAAATCAGTACAGTAAAAAGCATAGTCTTGATTATCCATTTAATAATTGAATCAAAATGTTATGCAGTAAATCTGATCACAATGTACCTAAGATGGCAGGTTAGCGATGCCATCGAGAGGTTATTATGGTCTAGATATGTTAATTAATGTTTAATTAACAATTTGGATAACATTTCAGGCCTAAAGAAAGACCTGCAGTAGCTCTTGCATAATGTATGTTTAATATTAGGTAATAGCTTTGAAGTTGAGATTTTTCACCATTGTTTATTAACTCACTCAGACGTTACCTTAAACCTGGTGCAAATATATTGTAAGCTGACTTAAATTTACCAGATTCTGAACTAGATTAATTTTACTTTCAGGAATATACAACCCTACATGTCAGTGGGTTTATCAGCTCAAGATTTGATGACCTGTTCCAGATTCATGTAGCTCATCCTTTTGTTTTCATCTTATTTTTGGCCCTTGATGCATTATGTAAAAAAAACCTTCGCCATTCTAAAGGAGAGACAAGGATGGGGTTTAATGTTCACTTGATAAAATAAGTCACAAAGGATTCAGTTTTACTTCAATAGAGGTATTTAGCTGTGGGAGCTTTGACAGGCGGCTAATCCTTTCAACATACATCACTTAACTCAATAACAGACATTATGATCTGAAACGCACACTTAAACCATTCAACCACCCGACCCATCATTGCAAATGGCTTTGTCGATAACTTTTGATTTTTTATTGTTTTATATGTTTTAGTTGGGCATTTAGTATTCGATTTACACTTATATCCTAACATATATTAATTGCTGCAGCTTCGACAACAGCGCTATCAATTTACAATATCCAAAGTCAAATCAATTATAAATCTACAAGGTGCTATGCACCTAGAAGAAATAGAATTTAATATAATATAGCAGCGTAAATCATGATGTAGTTAAATGTCAGAAATAATCATAGTGATATTTATATAAGTACGTCAGTGAATGGATATCAATTTATTGTATTATTCTAGCTAGAATACGACAATACGTACATGTACATGTATTTAAGATAATCACTGTTAATTACTATATAATTAATAAGAATAATTAACTAAATCTATTAAACACTATGTAAGTTTCTATATGATTATGAAATGATAATTTGTATTCTACATTCAGTTAACCTTTATATGATATCCTACGCCTTCACATCACAATTAATAAAATAATAAACAGCTTGAATATTGCTAAATTGACGTTATAACATCCTGTTATAAACCAGACCCAATTCCCAACAAACAAAAAGAAGGTTATTGACTTTTACATGTGGGAGGCTATACTTCACACCATCAACATATTTGTCACAAAAATATAAACAGTACAAAACTGTAAAAAAATGGAATCTTGGGTAATTTTCATCATTTGTTCAACATACATATGTACATATTGTCTGTGGAAACATTGAAATCTTCATTTATTTATTTTGACAGAAGCATGAGTAAATTGTAAGGATATTTTGATTTTCTGGAAAACCTCAAGATAAAATAATATGGTTGGCTTATTTTTTTCAAAATACAAAATGGCACCCTATGTATTTCAGAAAAAGCAATATGTCTGTAACTATTACAGTCATGGTTTATCCAGTACCAGTACCAATAAATAAAACAGGGAAAATTTCTATAGAAAGCCAGTAAACATGTCCACAATTCTACAATATTGATTAAGAATCTATCATTTAATACTTCATGTCAATTAGACCGAGTCGCACATTTCTAGCAACATCTACGAGGTACAGACTTCATTACATGGTCGAGAAAATCAATACACTAGCTTCATATTGGGTTAAAGAAATCCTTGAATGCCAAAACAAAACACTATCAATTACTGCCATTAACTTACCCAAAAACCTGACCAACAAATCCACTTTATATCCAAATATGGGTGTGACGCAATTCCAAGTAATTTTTTAGTAAGGTGCTGGCATTTTAATAGAATTATGTTGGCCTATGAAATGATAGAGACGATGGTTAACAGTTCCTCTTGGCAGCCATAACTTGTACCAGCTTGTGATTATTGGTAATCAATATACAGCCTGATGCATTCTGGGAAAATAATATTATGCTGATGTGAACGGCTTGGTAGCCATTAGTTAGATTCAGTTAATTATGATAATTATCAATCATATACGTATATAAATCAGATCAATAATTATGATAATTATTTTTCTATTATATTAACACAACCCAGTAGTCTTAAATTAACTTAACATACACTGGTTAAGTCAAGACTAAATATAAATTCTGTTATACATTATATTCAGTTAACAATAGGCTACAGAGCCATCGGTATTTTAAACTTGAGATACAGTCATTAAAACTATTGCAAATTACATTATTTTCAGATAACAATTTAAACAGCCATCGGTATTCTCTAAACTACCCATTTTAAAATTGAGATACAGTCATTAAAACTATTGGAACAATAATATTTACATTATTTTCAGATAACAACAGCTTATAACAGCAACCAATATTCCCTAAACTAAACTATATACCCATTTCAAACTTGAGATACAGTCATTAAAACTATTGGAAATAAAATTTTTCTTATACATTATTTTCAGATAACAACAGGTTAAACAGCAACCAGTATTATCTAAACTACGCATTTCGAATTTGAGATACAGTCATTTAAACTATTGGGAATTAAAAAAGAAAGTTTTGGAATACCTTTTATCTGTGACAAGCTGTTCCTCTCACAGCAAAATAAAAAATACCTAAAACTGAAAAACTTATGTAGTTTTAGAGCAAAGATAAAAGCCTGACCTGATATCATCAAGTATAGATTTGAATTCTTATTAATGACTGTTACCAGTTCAATATGAGGTCTGCCTATAACTGTTAAGACAATGGAAGCAATTAAAGGTTATTGTTGAGTGAGATAATTAGTTGCATTTATAGATATAGTGACATATGGTACTCAACTCTATGACATTTATACTAACATCACAACTCATGTATAATTCAAACATTGGTACACTTAGTAATACAGGGGCGTATCCAGAGGGGGGTGTTTGGGGGGTTCAACCCTCCCCCCCCCTGCTCAGCTACATAAAAAAAATTAATGCCTTGCATCAATTAAATTACATCACAAAGTGATCCTACATCAGTATAAAAATGATTTCTCTGTTTAAAAAGCTCAATTTGTATGTATGCCTATGTAATTCAGATGATGATGGCAGATTTCCGTAACAGAAACCTGGCAAACCCCCTCCTGCAAAAATTCCTGGATCCGCCCCTGTAATAAATGTAGTCTTAATAAGCCAAATATTCAAGTCTTAAATTGATTAAATGTCAGTTGCTTATACTGCACTATCACTGTCAGGAATTGATACTACCTAATTAACAAAGGATTAAATCCTTCTACAATAAATTCATAAGAAATTAATAAAAAATATAATTACAATATTTAGATTTTAACGTTTAATTTACACGTTTTATTAATCTTAAATGTTAAAATTTTTCCAGTTCAGAACTTCCGTTTCGTATATATAGCAAAAAAAGGGTGATTGGACAGAGAAAAGTTTTATCTTTTTTTTTTTTTACTGAATACATTATCGAATTCTGTAGAAATAAAATGAAATGGGGTTTAATGTTCTACTCTATCTGGGCTAATGAAGACGGGCACACACCACACAGTGTGTTATGTGGGACATTTTTTCCTGACAGCGCCACTATGGCCTACTTTTATTTCAAATTCCAACTGTCAAGGGTTCTTTTACGTGAATGATAACCTGTAAATGGGACCTTGTTATTTCTACTATCCAACTATACATTGTAACTTGTCAGATCGTCAATCCTACACCACTGACAAGGGAGAATCAAGTTGGAAAAGCCAGATGAACTTTCTCAACCAACACAGGTATTGAACAGGAGACCTACAGGTTAGCAAGACAATGACTTAATCACATAGCCACCACAGCATCTAACATCAGTCATGTGATCTGTACCTTTTTAGGCCCCTCCCCCTCCCCCTATTTCAAGATAATTTTATTTTTCAGATGGCAATAGTCTGTCATTAAAAGGAATGGGGTGGAACTGAATATAAAATTATTCAATAACATCAATTATTAAATAAAATCAACTAATATTCAAATTCAAAAATAAAATTACTGATCAATACAATCTGTTTTACAGAGAATTACGAAAGTCTTCTAATATCGCTGTAAAAGATGTCTGTCTTCAACACGTGTTATCACATCACATGGCGACAATCATTGGCTCAATGGCGAGTGCATTGTTTACACAAGACGTAACTGCTTAAGGCAGAATGATGTCCGTTATTCATTTTAATACCCATTCACACTATATATATAAATAGGATTTTTTTTTACCTACAAATACTTCAAACGTCTTTATTTATTTTTCTAATACATAATAAAGATGAATCACACATTCAATAGGATTCTTTCTCAAGAAACCTATCCTGTATAATTCTGAACATGAATTGGGGATGTACATGTAACTGTCCAAATTGTAATACAAAATCCTGAATTTCAAGAATGTCTTCCAAAATTTATATCAAGAATTCTGTGATTTGTGCTCTAAATTAGTGATCCGAAAATGATGAGCTTTGATAGGGTTTTGCCTTGTGACCAATAAAGCTCATTTTCTATAACACTCCACATTCAGTCAGTCTTCTGACTGCTCTATGGCACTTTAAAGCTTTATAAATTTCACTTTACAATATTCATTAATGAAAAATCCAACCATGTTTTCAACAATTTTGTTCAAAGTTATGTTGTTTTTAATGAACCTATGTAAAATCCCTTTCTGAATCCAAGTGAAGACGATATACGACTAAAGTAATTATTGGAATATAAAAAAGATAATGCGTGTCTTGTCTATTGATTTTGAGCGATTTCTATTGTTTAATTCCGGACGTTCAGAGAATATATAGTTCCCCTTTGTTTTATCGTTTAAGTGTAGAGATAGTAATCAAACACTTTGACATTTTATATGAGGTATTTTTTCAAGCTGACGACTGATTTGTAGTGATAACTATGATCACTTTCCCCATCTTCATTAGCCCAGTCACAGCAGAAAACTGAACAGTAGGACGTTTAATCCTGTTTCCATTCGTGAATATTTTCCTGAATTGCACTCCACATGCCAAATAAAAGGAGACATTTGGTTTTGATGTTCAATTATCACTTGTCACGTTCAGGAGTCATGACATACGGTATATTTTCATTTCAATAATTCTCTATCATGCATGGTCCGAATAAATGGAAAGAAACCAGAAACCCAAGAGCTAGGCACACTCTTATCCTTGTCAACGACAAGCCTGGGATCAGTGCCAATACTTGCATAGATAGGACCCCTTATGATCTACAACAGGGACATACTGGATGCTGGAGGTCCCCGAGTATGGTCCCATAAAGAGACCCGTGGTGTGTGATTGTAAATGGTGCTTTCAAGATTGCATTCTGAGTCTGATGAGGTACCGGTAATTAGTTTATTGACAAATCAAAACTAAAATGGACCCTGAAACTGCGTAAGAACATTGCCTTCTTTAGAGGTGCACAAGGCTACCCTACTTGCAGACTCCCTTCTCAGCTTTCTGAGCAGATCAAAAGGACTGTCACATATTTGTTGGTAATGATTAGGAGTAACATCCCCTTAAGCAACTATCAGGATTTATTTGAATTTAGCTGTTCAAATAAATAGGCTTCTTCATCTAAAGATCATAAACAGTCTGTATAAATCTAAAGTCCATCACAAGATAACTTTGGTTTCTAGAGCGTCCACAAGATATACTGTATAACTGTCATAACTCTGACAGTAATTATCAGATATTTTTGAAAATTAATGATTATTCAATTTCAGTCAATTCATGGGCCATAACTCTGGCAGTAATTATTGGAAATTGTTGAAAGTCAATCGAAAGACAACTTTGAATTTTGAACGTGTCACTGTCAATTGAATATTAATTTTGGTCTCTAGAGTATCCACAAGCAATTGCAGGTGACAAACCAATGGACAGGGATAACAACAATTGTACAGTTAACGACTCTGTCTTTAGTTTAATGTGACACACTCGATCATTAATTAAGCTTAAGAGTTGTTCAGCATTGATTTTAAGAGGTTTGCTTTCAAACATCTACTTAATAGAGTAGTAAGTCACAATATAAATAAATCAACAACCAAGGAGATTACAAATAGACTTTGACAACTGATCATGGGTTGGATCGAATAAATTAGGCGTGTAATGGAATCATTCCTTCAACTAGGCATCAGACATTGCTTTCAATTGTATTTCCAAAAATTCAAATATTGATAATGTTTTCAAACCTATGGAATTAAAAATCATATTTGGGAACTAAAGTCTGAATTGTCTTGTATTGAGAATTATATAGATATTCACACTTGAAAGCAATTATGTCTGTGTCAATCAATAGAAGGGTTGGGATCAATAGTCTCCTTGGTAACACTGACGTCAATAATAGATATTGGGTTTGTAAACAGGAGCAGAATATAAAGCCTGAAGAGAACATTTCAGTTGTCATCAGTACATTTAAAGTGACTTTAAAGATATTTGAAATTTCCACCCAAAAAAAAATTATGGTAGCCATTTCCACTAATGTCATGAATATCAATCACAATTAAGTTAAGCTCCTTGTTTTGGCATATTTCTTGTTTTTGATCTAACTTTTCAAGTCAAGATCGAATGCAAAACAAAGTGATCAGCTTCCTTGCTGTCTGTACCATAAGCTTTTTCATTCCAATTTTTACAGGGGTCAGGATCAAAATATGGCTGACAAAATAATCACAGCAAGTTAACTCAATAAATAACTTCCCGAAACAAATAATAATAAAGTAGATGTAATAGCAAGAATAACGGTTAATCAAGTATAAATAACACCTAGGGCAGGTGTGAGCAAGTTGATTTATTATTGAGATAAAATACTGTAGACATTTTTACTTAAGAATTGACCCTTTGGATCTCTGATCTTTAGTCATACACTGGTTGTCATACACATGACAGGGTGTGGTTATTCTTTACACAAATACTAGGTGTAGGAGCAATTCTATGTCTCTGGAACAATACTTTAAATAATCTTTCAGGTCCCTTGTATTCATCCAGTAGTAAAATTAAATAGCACCATACTAATTTTTCCTAAATATTTGGAGAAAATTGGTTAAGAACTTAAAAGACTATGGATCAAGTGAGAAAATCAGGGAGGATCATGTCAACAATAGAATACACCCCCATGTGAACCAAATAACTCTTCTTATCATGATAAATCTCTCAATCAATCAAATTCCAGTGCCTGACAAGAAACACTGTACCATGGCTAATATGAGAAATGAAATGAAATGGGGTTTATCATGCTATTGTTCTGCACCAACTGGGTGAATGAACATAGGTACATGTATGTATGTATATGCCATACAGTGTGTTATGAGGGAAATTTTGCCCTGACAGCGACACTATGGCCTACTGTTATTTAGAATTCCAACTGCTAATTTTACATAAAAAAATCTAACTTCAATAACCAAACTGAGAAAGGAGAAATGGGGTTTAACGTCCACTCGACACAAATTAGGTCATTTCGGGATTAACTCATGGTTCTATATTTACATGTATTTCAATAATTTGCTTGCACGTGGGGGTCTTTAGCAGTGGGAGGACCCGGAGAAAACCCACGAGGTTGGATCAATAACCAAAATATTAACTTTTATAATTGGTAGAGAGTTCCATAAATTCTGAGCAAATGAGTCCATTTTTCCAAATATTTGTTATTTGTATATATGAATACCTTCGCCCTGTTTCTCGAAATCTTAACTCAAATTCCTAAAATTCCAATTTTATCTTAGTTAAAATTGCGTGAAATAGGCGCCTGGTGTTTAAAAGGTATTGATATTATACTTGGAGTATAAAATATATATCAGATGATAATGTCTAACATATTTGGTGTTTAAAGCGAGACTTTCATATTTTTGCGTTATTTTTTAAAATGTATTAAAATAAAGCCTTAAAATAGATGGTATCTATAAACCTTGTTAAATTTGTTTAAGAATAATCCTATTAATCCTATAATTCCTATAATTCACTATTGTCAGTTGAGAAATTGTCATTTTCTACTTCAAATTCAAACGTTTGAAGATAGCTAGTGCATGGGGGGGGGGGGGAGATAGAAAAACAAGGGAGGTAATTAGGGCTGCAACAATTCATCCATGAATCATGGGGTTTTAAAAACCCACAATGCACTATACAATCAATGAAATTTTACAAAAAAAGACTACTATTCCTTTAAATGCGTAAATAAGTACATGAGCAAAATAACTTTTTTACCTTCAGTGAGTGTTATGGCGGTTTTGACCGAGAAAATGCCACATTTGAAGTAAACCACAAAAGAAGGCCTATTTTTAAATAGGAAATAATGCCTATGATTGTATAATAGTGAGCAAAAGACATAAAAATAATCATGTTTTGACTTCTTAGAAATATGAAATTCTTGCTTTAAATGTCCAGGATAATATGATACCGGTGCGTTTTTAATAATGTCACTTTAAATATCCAATATCGACCTAGATAATCAATCAAATACAAAGAGTAAATTTATTATGCTATACAAACTGTATTATATGAGAAAATATTTATCTAAGCTATTAAATACAGTATTGATCAGAACTTTATACAATCAATTCTTTAATCTTCTCCGTGTGACATACAAAAAATTCAATCCAGAAAAACTTAAATAAAGCAATATGGTAGCAACAAGCTTCTTCTTTCCATGTGACATACTCATAAAAAATTTAATCCAGAAAAACTTGAATACAACAATATCGTAGGCACAGGTTTCTTCCTCAATCTTAATTACTTCTCCAATTTCAGTTTTACATAAACAACTATTGCCTGGTACAAAAATTTTTTCACTACAGCAGCTAAATCTTCTGACCAGCTATCACATTTTCTGTCTTTTGTAGGTAATCTGATGACATCTTACACTAAGGACCCGGTATCATTCAGATTTGATGAAAAAAGGAAAGAAACTGAGCTTACCATCTATACTCTAATACACATATTCAGTTAATAGATTGCTGTCCAGAAAGTGTTAAATACCATCAAGATTTGTGAAATAACGTTCAGTTTGTGCTACCATTTAGTTTAAGAACAAGCGCTGAAATAAGGGGCCGGACTCGGACAATGTCCGGGTGAATTGACCCCCTTTGACAGGCCGAATTGCCTTTCGTCCGGACATAAATGTCCGACCGATTTTGGGTAAAACAATAAGTCAAAAATAGTAATTTCATTCGCGAATTCGAGTCGATCGCTAATTATTACTAGACTCGAAAATCCAGACACAAAAATATCAACGACCCGAGTCATAGTGAAAATGTTACTATTTATATCTCGGCAGCGTGCAAATAAAATGATCAATAATTTTTAGAATCAGCTTTTTGACGCTGGTTATATCAACGACCCGAGTCCTAGTAAAAATATTACTATTTTTTTTATAGAATCGGCTCAAAATATAGGCCCAAAAATATCAACGACCTGAGTCATAGTGAAAGTGTTACTATTTATATCTCGGCCGCGCGCGGATAAAATAATCGATAATTATTAGAATCGGCTTTTTTACGCTGGTTATATCAACGAACCGAGTCATAGTAAAAATATTATTATTTTTTTAGAATAGGTTCTTTTTCGCTGGTTATATCAACGACCCGAGTCATAGTAAAATGTCTCTCAAAATGACACTTCTAATCTATACTGGGGGGGGGTCATCGCCGTCACTAGTTCGAAAATTACATACAATAAAGAACCGTAGAAAAGTGGATCAAACCTGACGTAGCAAAATGCAATGCTGGCGTGTGGTTAACATACGCAGAAGACGATGGTTTTGTGACTACATTAAATTGTGAACTCTATATAAAGTATTTTAAAAATATGAATTATACGAGGGAATTTTCCACTGCATGGAATAATGGTATTTTTATTTGTCAGGCTGAAAATCTGAAATGTCCGGCCGAAAATCAGTTCAGCCTGACATGCAGTTATTTCAAGGCTTGTTTAAGAAATAACGTTTAGTTTTGACATCGGTCATCTAGTTTATAACCATTTAGTTTAGTTTTGATATTGGTCATCCAGTCTATGACCATTTAGTTTCATAAACTAGGCAACCGATGTTAAACTAAACGCTAGCACAAACTGGGTGTTATTTGATGAATCTTGATGGCATTTAACACTTTCTGGACGGCAATCTAAGCGCGGCACTCTAGACCACTAGGCCATCCCAACCCCCCCATATGGGCAACAGACTGACGGACAGAGGAACCGAGCTGACACTTTCTCTTGCCTTTCTGCAGCTACTTTACATGTGATAGCCAATGCTAGGAGTGCCCAGGAGAGAAAGACTTTGACATTCCCCCACCCCCCCCCAAATCTTTATTCCAATTATTTCACATTTGAAAAAGCTTGATATCTTACATTTTATCTATGCCACATGAATGCTTTAAGGGACCATTCCAGTAAAAGTATGTTTTATATAAACTAAAATGAACATTGGGTTTTATGAACATTTGTTGTGGGTACATGTAAATCCGGAAGCTTTAAAGGGACAATCCCGATAAGAACAGAGTCTCAAAAATTAAAGTCCGAGTATTTATGAAATTTATGGACCAAAATATAGTGGCATGATGTATTTACCTTGTCTCAAAATTTCAGCTCAAAATATTGAGTCGTTTGGATGTGAATGTCAACACTGCTTATCCGGACACGTAACCCTTTTAAGATTTCGGGTCAATTTTTTCATTGGGTGACCTGATAATCGATTAATGTTTCTTGAGATGTCTATACAGTGAATGACCCATGCCCTGTACTTGATAACAAAAGGTAAATTTCACCTACATATTATTTTTATAGAAAAAAAGTCTGGTTTTATCCAGATACTGTATAAAAAACGTTCTCCATTTCCAGATGAAGACTGTCAGGTTTAAGTTATTTACAAGCGCATCACAAATATCGGTTAGTAGGTGGGCCTTAGTTATAGGATTTTAAAGGATTTTAACACAAAATTAAGCAGTTTTATTCCCCAAAAAGTTATCGGGATTGGCACTTTAATTTAATTACAAATTTACTAACACAATTCTACAGCAATCTCAAGCTAGAAATTTAACAAATGCCATTTGAAACGGCAAGTGTTATTAAATAAAAAATCAAAATTAAATAAGGACATGCTAGAAATTGAACAAATGCCATTTGAAGTGGCCGGTTATCAATCAACAAATCAAAAGGACAATTACATGTACATAAAATAAAGTCATAAGCCGGCTGTGTGATTGATTGTCATTGAGAATGTGTCCAAAATATCACCGCTCTAGGCCTACTGGCACCAATTTTGTGCTTATGACTTACTTATTACACTTCTGTAGGCCCAGGTATACCTAAAAACTTACAAACCAGACAATCGCTATTTATATTATAAAGTAGATCTAATACAACTTAATATAAGATAAGAATCAAAAAATGTAGGCCGGTATTCACATTCCTTTCACAATCAATATTTAAAAATTCTTTCAAATAATGTCAAAGATACATTTCATAAAATTTTTAAGCAATTTTTATTGACCATTGTCTAGTAGCCATGATACACTGAGTATTAGTACTTGTTGAACTACAATATATGTATAGGCCTTAGATTTACATGTAGAAGCAATTCACCACTTGTTGTACTGTAGTGTAGCATTATTGGTGGTCGACATAAATTATATTTTATAATGAAAAATAAATACTACTACTTACGGAGTCTCAACTAATAATGTACAGCATGCTGGTAAACGTCTTTATGAAAAGGATTAATTTGAAGAATTACTCGTCAATGAAGAAATACTACAGTCAGTGGCTTGTTTGTTGTTTACACTCAGAAATAAATAATAATAACATTAATTTGCTAATCGCAAAGACTTCTCTGTCTTGGACTTCCAGTCTCTTCAGAAATTCACTCGGAATGTCGAGGAGAATTAAACCACTCGGTCATACCGAGTCTAATGCAAAATTGATCAGCAGCAAATTACCTATCGATATTACCTTTTTTTCTTCTGCAAATCAAATTTTAAAAAAATCTTTTTGAATTACCCTGATTTTGTTGAAAAGACTGAAAAAGGGGTTTAAAGTCCTACTTCGGTGCACCGAAAAAGAAGACGGGCGTTACGCCATGCAGCGCCTTGTACAATAAGAAGAGTTTATAACTACTCTTTTTTTTTCGAAGGGGTGCTTTTCAAACTGATCCCGCAGTGAATATTCGCTTGCCCGCTACAATCACTGATAAGCATGACATCGACGAGGCTCAATAAGTACGGCATATTAACTTTTTTACTCCGACAAATTAAATTCTCAAACATTTTTTTGAGGTAACAGAAAAATAAATAAAGACGTTTGAAGTAATTGAAGTTAAAAAATATTTCCTATTAAGTGTAAATGGGTATTAAAATGAGTAAAATGCGTCATTTTGCCCGAAGCAGTTAGGTGTTAAGTAAACATTGCACGAGCCGTTGAGCCAATGACTGCAGTCAACGCACGTGCTATGGACACTCATCTGTAACAGAGTTAATTCCTAAGTAATTCTCTGTGAAACAGATTGGGTGCTTTTGTGTGCACGCCAGTGAGAACACGGGACCCCGGTTTTCGTACCACCTGAATGACTACAAACTGATCCCGCAGTGAATATTCGCTTGGCCGCTACAATCACTGATAAGCATGACATTGACGAGGCTTAATGAGTACGGCATATTAACTTTTTTACTCCGACAAATTAAATTCTCAAACATTTTTTTGAGGTAAAAGAAAAATAAATAAAGACGTTTGAAGTATCTGTAGTTAAAAAATATTTCCTATTTAGTGTAAATGGGTATTAAAATGAGTAAAATGCATCATTTTGCCCGAAGCAGTTAGGTGTTAAGTAAACATTGCACGGGCCGTTGAGCCAATGACTACGAGGCGTGCAAGTCAACGCACGTGTTTTAGACAGCCATCCGTTACAGGGATATTTCGTTAGTAATTCTCTGTGAAACAGGTTGGAATGACTAGTGTAGCAATATGCAGTGATATGCGTCTCTGGTCAGATATGGAAAGTGAAATCGACCAGGAAAACTCTCCACATGTGTAGCTAACGCATACGCTCTCCAATCTACACATTTTATGATCGTCTAGAGTTGTCTCTGGTTATATTTGTAATTCTTTCTGGGGACTTTTGTTACGTTGTGAATTTACAGCTTACTTACGAGGTTTATCTACCAGGAGCAACAATGCAACACTTTTTATGTCAAGCACTGGATACATAGCTTACATTAACACAATTAAAATCAACTTGCAGATGAGTTTACTGACGGACCACACTCACACAACATATGGTTCTCCTACAAATCAGATGATGTTTCTTGAACTTCGGCGAACTCTCCAACGAATCTAAATGATCTTGCTCCCCAAGAATCTAGCGGTTGTTTACCGACAGCACAGCACTCAGATGATTTCGACCCTTGGGTTTTGGATTTCAATTATCTAATTGGTCAAATATTGTCATATAGTAATGACACTATATGTGTTGTCCCTTTAATGTAAGGTTGTATGTATGTGTGAGTGAGTGTATACTCCAGTTAGCTTGAGGTTGTCTCTTGGTGAGGACATCATTCTTGTGTTGTAACAGTTCATCGGAATAAACGCCTCAAGAACTTATATACTTGTTTCATCGTCTACTTTTCATAAATAGGCCAAAGGACTATTTGACATGGTGGAGATTGCCATGATCCCACTCTCATGGTGGATATTTATTCATGAAGTGGAATTTATACAGCTTGTTTGGTAAATCATAATGGAATACTGTGATTTGTGACTATTCTGAATAATTATGTTATATAGTTTGACTAATTGGTTATAGAGTGTGACATGACTTTCAACTCTGCCTTCAGAAGTTTATCAGTTTACAGAACTTTGTGATTATTTAACCTGATAATGTTTTATCCAAGTTTGATTAATTTCAAATCGAAGAATGTGACGTAACTTTTAAGAAATCTGCATGATTAGGAGTGTATCTGGTTCACGGAACTTTGTGAAGAGTGGATTTTTATAGTTGATATGCAGGTTATAAAGAATTCGTTTGTGTGTGGATTTTTCATATTGAATTTGCAGTACATTTAGGATTTCCGATTTGGGTATTTTCATATTCGGATTCGCAGTTTATTTTCTACTTCTGGGATAACAGTGAACTTCGTGTGTGGATTTCTTTTACTGTTTGTTTAAAATCAGTTTCATAATTTGTGCAGAATACTTTTTTTATCATTATCTGAACATTGCTTATTAAAGCATTTATTGTGTACTATTAGGCCCATTTTTACAGCATTTATCGATTTATTTCGTGTAGTACATGTATAGTAAAGTAAGCAAAATAGGCCGAAGTTGACCTGCACTTAATGACAGATGAACCCCATCGATACATTGTATTAACTGTCAAGTTCCAAATCTTCTGCACCTGGCTATAGTATAGAAGTCGCCATACACTATTGTTTATATTTTACTGAGACTGATTGATATACTGTGAATTATTAACTCTTATATAACCGTAATTTTTGACTATTGTTCAACAGTTTTTACTATATTGTTTAGAGGTCATAATACCTAGAATTTAAAGTGACAATTCATACGAAAAAAAAAAAAAAAAATTAAATACCTCTCAATTACTTGTATGTGAATTAGTTGTAGAATTGATAAATTTGGATGTTTGTGTACAAATGTTTGTGTGCGAATGTTTTGTTTTGATTTGTGTTTTTTTTTAACCATTAATCATTTATAGACGGGTGTGTGATTGCAACCTTACTAGGCCTAATTCATTTATTCTATATCCTATTCTATATTTATACTAAGATTTTATATTGCATTTTCTTATAATGTATACATGTACGCATCCGTCCGTCGCCATCAATACATAGTCTGTCGCACTTCCACTGTCCGTTACTATTTTGATTTCAACCATTATGGAACGTCACCCCTTTTATGAACGTTTTGATGGTAGCAACATTGATCCTGATTATGTCTTATCCCACTTTCTGTCATTTAAGGATTACCTTTCTTATTGCAAGATCGATCCTGATACCGCTGATCTACCTGAGATTGTTAGTCTGTTTAGACAGACGCTTAAGGGTGAAGCCCGTCTCTGGATCGAAGGGCTCACATTTCGCTCCCTTAATGACTTAAAACAAAACTTTCTGGACCGCTTCACCAATAAGAAAACTCAGCTCGGTCTATATAAAGAGTTTTCGACTCTTGTTTATGACAGTACAAAATCACCCATTCGTAACCTGAAAGATCTTCGTCGCCTAGCCTCGCGACTCAATTATAATGACGATCTCCTTCGGGATCGTTTTCTATCCATTCTTCCACTGGCTTGTCAACAAGCGGTGATAATGTCTAGTACTGATAATACGCCAGTAAATCAACTTGCTGTTAAAGCGCAACGTTTCTTCGATGCACACGGTACTCCGTCGTGTTCTGCAAATCAGGAGCGCCATGTTGTTTTTGCTACCAATAGTCGCAATGCCCTAGAAGATACATTTGACAATCTTACATTAAAAGAAGACCATAGTCATTTGTCACGTTCACCGCATCCGCACCACAAACAGCATTACGAACGACAATATTCTCGATCACCTCAGCGGAAGTCGTCTCATAGGTATTCTTCAGATCATCAGGAATATTCACAACATCGACGATCTTCACATTACCCGTACGCGCGTCACTCTTACCGTCGACGTTTATCTCAGTCACCTCATAGGTCGTATCCTTCCTCACCACACAAAAATAATCAACAGTTTTCTGCGGAATCGACTCGTCATTCGCGTCGACCACATGATGGTTACAATTTACCCTCAAGACCTAGGAAGCCAGTTATTTTCTGCGACTTTTGTTTTGCACCAGGACATGCATGGCAGTATTGTTATGAGCGCCAGAAGCTCATCCGACAACGAAACTTTGTTAATGGCAAATCTTCGGATTTTTGAAAACAGGGATATCCGATAATGCTCCTCGTGTATCCCTGAATTCTATCTGGCCAAATTCTGTAAATACTTGTTCTCAACCCAATTCTACTGAAGATGTTTCTATCAGTTTAGATTGTCATAATTTTTGTCAAGGTTCTCTTACAGACGGAAAATCTGTTCTTCTTTTGTTTGATAGTGGTGCATCTAAGACACTGATTTCGTCATCAGCTATCCAATCTTCTGCGTACTTACGTAGCTTGCCTGTAAATATGTTAGATAAACCCTTGCAATTTTCGTATGGGTAATGGTTCTACCCTAATTTGTGTTTCTTCAATTAAGTTCTCTGTTGTTGTTCAAGGCTTCAAACTTCCAGTTGAGGCCTGTATTGTACAAAATCTTGTAGGAATTGATATTATTCTTGGACAGGAAACTTTGGCTCATCTCCATGGCGTACTCGACTTTAAGTCAAATACTTTTCGCTGTAAATCAAGACAAATTGCCTTTTCGTCCAGTCATGATGTTTATATAAAGCCGAACCACACACGACAAGTAATAGTTCATGGTAAAGTCCCTAGAGTTGTAAAGAATCGGGAGATTCTTCTTAAAGCAGAATCGTCATTATCTGATTCTTGTCCTTCATTAATGCTTGTCTCTCTCAATAGAAATAGTGCGGTTATTCCAATAACTAATTCTACAAAGAAGACTTTACGTATTAAAGCTTCTAGGCCCTTGTCATATCTTTCTCTTAACCACATATTCGCATGTGAGAGCATAGATGTTGTGGACAAAGAGTCTTCTTCAGATATCTCCACAGATATCAACTTATTGGAGAAACAAGTTGATCTTTCAAAGAGCATTCTTACACCTAACCAACAGTCAGACTTCCTTCGCTTTCTTAGGCAACACAGAGAAGCATTTAGTCTACAGGGTGAAATTGGCCACTGTAAAGATCTGGAGATCGACATTGATGTTAATGACAGAGCACCTTTCTACATTCGACCATATCGTACAACCGACAATGAGAAGTACATTATTGACAAAGAGTTGCAAAAATTGGTTAAACTCGGTATTTTGTCAGAGGGACACCAACCCTATACCTCACCGGTGCTTATTCTACCTAAGAAAAATACAACTGAGAAGCGTGTTGTAGTAGATTTCCGCTATCTCAACTCTCGTATAAAACGTATGAACCATCCATTTCCTCTCCTGTCTGAAACACTACGCACCATTGGTCATTCTGGAGCAACAGTATTAAGCTGTCTTGATTTAAAGTCAGCATTCTTTGCTTTGCCCTTGTCACAAAATGCTCGGCAGTATACTGGCATTTCATCGTACCACGGTGGTAAGCATTATTTCTTCAAACGCTTGTCACAGGGCCTAAGCATTTCCCCTGCCATTTTTCAATCCCACATTGATAAAATCTTGTCCGAAATTCCAGAAAGTAGAAAATTCTGCATTGCTCATCATGATGACATCATTCTATTTAGCCCAAATCTTGAAATCCATAAGACTCACCTACAGCTTGTCCTCAGTTGTTTAATCAAGCATGGCCTAAAGATATCCCCCCATAAATGTGCTTTATTTCAACATGAAGTTACCTACATGGGCCACATTCTTTCCACAGACAAAAATGGGTCATTAACCATAAAACCCCTTTCTAATCGATGTCAAGCAATTAGGAATTTACCACGTCCTAAATCTTCTAAAGAGGTTAGACGTTTTATTGGAGCTGTAAACTACATCTCCAGTTTTATGCCAAGACTACAGCTTGTTCTGCGACCACTTCACAAGATCTCAAACAAGAAAGCTAAGTTTGAATGGACAGCTCAGCATGAAGATGCATTCGAAGAGGTAAAAGCACTTCTTGTCAAACCACCTATTCTTCATTTACCCCAAAGTGTCGGGCGCCTTACTTTATATAGTGATACATCACGTTTAGCTACAGGTTCGTATCTTACTCAACTTGTGGACAATGAAGAACACATTTTAGGATACTACAGTAGAAGGTTACCACCTGCATGCCAACGGTACAGTGTAACAGAGTTAGAACTCTTCGGCTTGCTTATAAATATAACAAACTTTCAGCATCTCTTAAAGGGCGTTGAATTTGACGCTGTAGTTGATCACGCTGCAATTGTACCCCTGCTTCAGTCAAAGCGTGAACCATGCACGAATCGTCTTCAAAAACTTATTGTTAAGTTGTCCGCCTATGCCTTCAAAGTAAAATATCAGAAGGGTTCTGAAATGGTACTCGCAGACTTTCTCTCACGCAGTCCTGCTCAAGACTCTGATTTAGAGATTGATGCAATAGTCCCGACAGCTTTTAGCTTCTCTGAGATCGCCTTCCCCATTACTCAACCAAAGGAGAGACCCGTTACTAGGAACTATGCAAAACAGAAAAACATTCACGTTCCTAATATATTCCCGCCTAGGTCCACCCCACCCGCCCCAACTGTGCAGGTAAATCCTCCTTCTTCATCAAAGGTTAATCCTCCTTCCTCATCAAGTGTGAGTCCTCCTGATTCTATCGACACACTTCCACAACCAGATCGACCACACAGAAGGGTGAATGCTTCATCCCTTCCTTGCGACATTCCTACAGAGGAACGTTTGGTAGATAACACATACGCTGAACAATCTTCGGAGGATCTTGAAATTCCCATTGAATTATGTGTGCCCCCAAAGCCTGTTGTTCAGTGCTGTGATGATATGGTTAAGTCACACTTCCCAAAGCAAAGGGAACTTAACAAGTTGCTTAAGATCATTCAAAGGAAGATAATCAGAAATTATAATTTATCGTTGGACGCAAACCAATTACGTCTTTCACAAGAAACATCGCCTTATTTTAAGCCTGTTTATGATTATCTTTCCCACGGCATCCTTCCTAGTGACAAAAAGGCTGCAAAGTCTATAAAGATCAAGTCAGAGGAATATATTCTATGCGACTCCCTCTTATTTCGCCTTATCATTCATAAAGATGGCGAAAACTTTACACTACAATTGGCAATCCCCGAAAGTATGTGTGATAGTCTCATTAATCTATACCACGACAGTCGTCTTAGTAATCATCAGGGTATAATGCGTACATATCTCACAATGCGCAAATGTTTTTATTTTCCCCATATGTTTGAGACAATTTCCACTTATATCAAGACTTGTTCCACTTGTCAACAGTTTAAAGGGAAAACCGACAAGCTAAGAATTTTCCACCCTCGTATCCCTTCTGAGTATCACACTTTTGATCGGTTAAGTATCGATTTCAAGTCTATGCCTTCCTCTCCTTCAGGTTTTAGGCATCTCATGGTTATCACCGATGAGATTACACGCTTTGTTGTTTGCGCTGCCCTTAAAACGTTAGATGCCGAATCCATCTGTGAAGCTTTAATCCAAAAGGTTGTATGTATTTTCGGTCCTCCATCCATCATCATTACGGATGCAGCTGCTTCTTTGACTGGTAGTCTTGTTTCAACACTTTGTAATTGTCTGGGAATCAGCCAAAAGACAGTAAGTGTTGAGAACCATGGAAGCCTTCTAGTGGAGCGTCATATCAAATCCATTTCTGACCTCATAAAAGTCAACCTTAATCAGTATGGTACAGATTGGGTGCGCTATATTGGCACATGCTGCTATTCTTACAATTCATTTGTGTCTCCCCATTTAGGTGACCACAGTCCCTTTGAACTAGCTTTTGGAAAGCAGGCTAAAAGCCTAACAGATATCAAGTGGCAGTTTGACGGTGTTTCACATTCTTACGATGATTATGTTTCACATCTAAAACGCAAATTTGACAACTTTTCAAAGATGGCACTTGAACTTCAGAAGCAGAAACAGCAACACCAAAATGTCAGTATTTCACATTGTCTAAGCAAAAATCCTGTATATGGGTTAGGTCAGCTAGTCTACATGTTTAAGCCAACATCATCAATCCTCACTGCTCAGTCTCGCAAAATAAAAGCTGATTGGTGTGGGCCTTACGTGATACACCAAATCTTAGACAGGACCCACTATGTTCTTGCTACTTTGGATGGTCATGTTCTTCCAGATGTGTTCTCTATTAACCGCCTCAAACCTTGTTTTGTGCGTGCTCCAAATCTCAATGAACGTATTACACACATTGATCAATTGCAGCAGAAATTAGGTAAAGCTTCACATACTGTAAATTCAGTAACTTGTGAGAATGCCCTGGAATTCACAGATGAACTGAATAATGTTTTATCTAGGTCTGATAGTTCCCATATCTGCAATAGAGTTACTATTCCTGTCGATACTTCACTTTGCCTAAATCACTATGCTGAAAATCATCATTTAGCCTCTGTTAATGCTTTATCCTCATCACAGATAGAGCAGCAGTGCAATCTGCTATCTCAGGTTCCTAATATTGATCATATGTATATGGTTATCTCAAAAGCTAGTTTTAAACAAGGACAATTACATGTTCTTGTTGGCATCCCTAATGCACACGGGAAATGTTCGTATGAATGGATTAATGTTACCTCTTCCCCTGATCTGTTCATTGTCACCATGACATATATTGACGAGAAGAGAATTCCCCTCATAGGGAGTACAGAAAGATTTTATCATCTACTGCACATTTAAAGAGAACGATTTTGAGAATTGTTGTTGACAATTTTGTGTTCATAACCCGATATCTGTTTCTATTCAATTGTATTTTGTCATCTTTTGGTATTTATAAAATATCACGATTAATTATCATATACACTGTTATATTGATTTGAATATGTTAACTGTAGGGTTGGAGCATTTTGAACACACTAGATATTAATAGTCATCAATTTTCATTTGTGTATTATAGTTCCATGTATAAATGTTTGTTATTTTAGTTTGCTTTCTTTAAAAATATAGTTGTATTGCACTACATATTGCAGGCCTTTGCTTTAAGCGAGGGGGAAGTCATATAGTAATGACACTATATGTGTTGTCCCTTTAATGTAAGGTTGTATGTATGTGTGAGTGAGTGTATACTCCAGTTAGCTTGAGGTTGTCTCTTGGTGAGGACATCATTCTTGTGTTGTAACAGTTCATCGGAATAAACGCCTCAAGAACTTATATACTTGTTTCATCGTCTACTTTTCATAAATAGGCCAAAGGACTATTTGACAATATGACGTAATTAATTATAACGATTTGTTACTAACCCAATGATGCAATAGCTGTAATTTTCCTATCATAAGTGATGGTGATATTTTGTTTTCACACAGAATCATATGACTTTTCTACAATATGTGAACTCAATAATTAGTTATTATATATAAGAGACCATTATGGTGGCCTACAGTCTGAATAGCATTTTTTTCTAAATAGGCTAAAAAAAAAAAAAAATTTTTTTTTTTTTTAAATTGATAGAAAAAAAAAAATTAAACTACATTTGCCTAGCGTCTTAATAGTGTCTTGATTAACCAGACGCTCAGTGTGAGATATCTCATTGCCGAAAGTAATAATCGTCATAACGTGTACCAGTAACCGTGGTCGTAGAGGTTTGAAATTGCCAGAGCTTGTCCAGGTGGGCTAGCGATGATCTCACAACAAATTCCAGCCAAATCGATCAATAACTTTTCATTTTATCGACCTTTATCTTCTCCAAGGATATTTATATATATCCGTTCGACGCCATTTGCATTTATTGACTATTTAGACTCGAATAACAAGACACTCAGACGGACTCCGACACTCTGCGCTACGCGCCTAAAGCCAACCTGTTTCACAGAGAATTGCCTACGAAATATCTCTGTCACAGATGACTGTCTACAACACGCGCGTTGACTTCGTGTGGCGGTAGTCATTGGCTCAACGGTTCGTGCATTGTTTACATCACACCTAACTGTTTCAGGCAAAATGATGCATTTTACTCATTTTAATACCCATTTACTCAAAATAGGAAATATTTTTTAACTACAAATACTTCAAACGTCTTTATTTATTTTTCTTATACTTCAAAAAAATGTTTGAGAATTTAATTTGTCGGAGTAAAAAAGTTAATATGCCGAACTCATTAAGTCTCGTCGATGTCATGCTAATCAGTGATTGTAGCGGCCAGGCGAATATTCACTGCGGGATCAGTTTGGCCTGACGCTAGCAGTTCATAATAATAATAATAATTTTCGTATATTTTAATTTTTGCGCTAAGCCACCATTTTCCGTAAACGACTATTTGGCGATGACCAATTTGATTGGCGTTTACGTGTGAATAACGTAGTGACCTCGGTGCCGACCCTGACTTGAAATTCTCCACCAATCGCGGAGTCTTTGCGTTTACGCTTGTCGTCGCCCTATTTCTTGCTGTATTATAAATTCAATGATCGAAGTGAAAGCAGAGACTCCGAGAACCGGTCAAGTGTCCAAAAACAAACTTTGAAAAGTTTGAGTTCAGTTTTCTGTAACATGACCTACGACTTTGACCCGGTTACCTTTTTCGGGCATTGTCTCTGCTTTCACCTCGAACTGCTCGAACATTGAATTTGATAATACAGCGAGAAATAGGGCGACGGCAAGCATAAATGCAAAGACCCCGAAATTGATGGAAAATTTCAAGTCAGGGTCAGCATCAAGGTCACAACGTTATTCACACGTAAACGCCAATCCAAATGGTCAACGCCAAATAGTATTTTACAGAATGGTGGCGCAAAAATTAAAATATACGAAAATTATTATTATTATTATGAACTGCGAGCGTTAAGCGTGTAGCGCAGAGTGTCGAAGTCCGCCTGAGCGTCTTGTAATTCGAGTCTAAATAGTCAACAAATGCAACGGGAACTAGTACAGGTGCGAAAGTGCTATAGCGCAGCAGTTTTTCTAATTTAGACTTGTTTACACTTTACGACGAATATTACTTTGGGTAAAGGTGCCAAAGTGCAATAGCGCCGCAGATTCTCTAATGTAGGCTTGTTTACACCACTGATCTATCAGTGGTTTACACTTTACGACGAATATTACTTTCGGAAAGGAGATAACTCACACAGAGCGTCTGGTTAATCAAGACACTATTAAGACGCTAGGCAAATGTAGTTTAATATTATTATTTTTTTTTTTTCTATTTAAAAATTTTTTTAAATTTTTTTTAAATTTTTTTTAGCCTATTTAGAAAAAAATGCTATTCAGACTGTAGGCCACCATAGACCATATTATTACACTAGACAATGTTCCTTGTCGGACCCTCCGTTCTGCACATTTACGTGAGGAAACCACATCAGCAAATCCTCGTGAACTTTCCCCTGCAACACCAATCTGTTTCACAGAGAATTACTTAGGAATTAACTCTGTAACAGATGAGTGTCCATAGCACGTGCGTTGACTGCAGTCATTGGCTCAACGGCTCGTGCAATGTTTACTTAACACCTAACTGCTTCGGGCAAAATGACGCATTTTACTCATTTTAATACCCATTTACACTTAATAGGAAATATTTTTTAACTTCAATTACTTCAAACGTCTTTATTTATTTTTCTGTTACCTCAAAAAAATGTTTGAGAATTTAATTTGTCGGAGTAAAAAGGTTAATATACCGTACTAATTAAGCCTCGCCGATGTCATGCTTATCAGTGATTGTAGCGGCCAAGCGAATATTCACTGCGGGATCAGTTTGCTGCAACACCGTAAGCGAACCAGAGACCTCTTGATTAGACAGCCAGCGCCTTATGATCCCCTCTATTTGAGTATTATTTTGGACCGCGTATCTGAATACTTGAATTTTCACACTGACCCTTTTGGAGAAAAAAAGATTGTTTGCATCTTCTTCCGTATTATTTTATACAAATATTAAAAACGATGTGTCGAGCGCAGCGCAGCGAAGCGAAAAAATGATAGTACATTCATTTAATTTGTACTTACATTTCAATCATCCAAAAGATCCGACAAACAACATATCTGACAAAGCTACAGATTCAGGTGGATAGACGAAGAAATTGAGGAAAGCAGTATCAGACCTACTTAAATTTCGTTTCATCTTAATGGCCGAGACCGTTTAGCAGTAAAAAGATGCCCAGCAAAATTGGCCAGGTAGCCATGACTGGTCACCCCCTTCCCCACCGGTGTTTAGGAATCCCGGGTCCTACAAGCTTCCACCGGGACATGCACGCATGTTCGCATATATATATGTTATATAGTACATGGTGCGCATCTTATCAGACACACAATCAGAATCTATGTTACTAGCGGCAGAAATTTATTGCTCCGTAAACCGCGGTCGGTGAGACAAGACAAAATATGGAGTTGTCACCCCCCTCAAAAAAATCCTGGATCCGCCACTGGTGTACAAATGAAATACTAACTGACGGGCCTAAACTTACAGGTTTTACAAAAGGGAGGTTTCTTTGGTCAACCTGGATAAGTGAATTTGTTTCTCTGTTGGTCTAAAAGTTTAAACTTATAGTCTGACACAAAATCATGGATATCTTCAAATGTTGGTAAAACGATTATTTTGGATATTGCATAATTGAATATTCAGTTACGTCGGCTGAATCATGCACAATAAAATGAGGTCCACAATTCCAACTTGCCCGGGGGCTGCCGCTGCTCAGCTCCCGTTGTTGGCCGAGAAAGCTCCTCACCATTTTTTAGGCGTCGTTTCCCCTTGTCAGTGATGCAGGGTGGAGGGTTTAGCAAGGACGGCGTCTATAGTCGTTCGGATGGCACAAAAAACGAGGTCCCGCGTACACATTGGTGTGCACATAAAAAGTCCCCTTAGGATTCGAAAAAATAGCATAGGCCTTAGCGCCACTATTCGGGCAAAATACCGGTGCAGAAAACTAAGGCGTTAAAATCATGAATGTGTATATATTGTCAATATCATGGACCTTATGTCAATATATACACCTCTATGGTTAAAATCTATTTCATGTCCAACTTGGCGGAAATAGCCGGAATATAGGAATGCACAAACCATCTTGGCTATGACTAGGCTTCTTCGATGAAAAAACCAGAGAGTTGCGAATGTAGGCATGTTGACAATCAAGATATATCATTGAAACTGAAAACATCCAAATCATGTTTTTAATGCTATTTATTCTACTTATTGTAATTGTTTTAGTCGCTCTTCCCAATTATTCAAATTATCTGTCTAATGTGGTGAGTTCTTTTTTGTAATTTACTTCTGTTGAAGGTTGTCACTACCTATTTCGCCTCCCACATTCTTATTCTTATAATACCTACCTGTACTATTTAAATTTATCTATTTTATTAAAAAAAGTACCAGTATATCGCACGATACTAGATCTTTCCGATCTGTGAAATTTTCCGTGTTTATAGCCACAATTCTAACCCTAACCCTTCAGAATAGTTTTAGATAAACCTAACCCTAACCCAAACCCAAACCCTTCAGAATAGTTTTAGATAAACACTAACCCTAACCCAAGGGATAATATTTCACAGATCGGAAAGATCTATTGTGCCAGTACACTGTATATCAATCCAAAGTCTTACACGTTGCAAACACGAATTATTTATCAATTCAAATCAACATTGATGTTGTTGTCGTACCTTAAAAAGGTAGGCTTCTAATATCCAATATTTACGACAAAATAAACATTTTACCATTATTGGTACACAAATCGTCGTAGGCCTACCATAGTCACATGTGATAATGCGTTTCAGCATCATTCATAATCGTAACAAGTGACCAGAAAGAACCAGACTAGACATATTCAACAACCACAACTTCAAACTGATCCCGCAGTGAATATTCGCTTGGCCGCTACAATCACTGATAAGCATGACATCGACGAGGCTTAATGAGTACGGCATATTAACTTTTTAACTCCGACAAATTAAATTCTCAAACATTTTTTTGAGGTAAAAGAAAAATAAATAAAGACGTTTGAAGTATTTGAAGTTAAAAAATATTTCCTATTTAGTGTAAATGGGTATTAAAACGAGTAAAATGCATCATTTTGCCCGAAGCAGTTAGGTGTTAAGTAAACATTGCACGAGCCGTTGAGCCAATGACTAAGGGCGCGTGCAGTCAACGCACCTGTTGTGGACTGTCGTCTGTTACAGAGATATTTCGTAAGTAATTCTCTGTAAAACAGATTGCCACAACTTATGTTAAAAGACGAGTCATAACTTATCTGGAAGCATGTGCAATAGCTGGTTATTTCAGTCCCTAGAAATTTCTATTTGGTTGAGACTCATGCCATATTTCGCTGGACATAACTGATTTGAAATTAGAGTCAAAACAGAAACAATTGAATGTAAATCAGTTCATCAGATTACATTTTCATATGTGTTGCGACCCAAATATTAGCGATGTAGCTCCTTTAAAGCCTTCCAAGTGAAAATATATGCTTTTGAAAATGACAACATAAACTTAACTATAATTTCATGTACATTTGAACCACTAAATAAATAAGAAATTTAGAAAATGTTAACAGTTTTAGGCAGAATACTTTAGGATTTTGATAATAAGCCTTCATTTTTTTATAGCTCTGCAAAAGACTGTTTAAATTGAGTGATGGTGAATTAGATCTTCGAGCACAAGTAAAAGATTTAAAATGTGAACAAGCTTCAATAAGTATGGCTGATGAATTTGCAAGATATATGAAATTACAGAGGAAAATTGATAAATGTTTGCAGGAAATTAAAACGGAAGGTTGTTACTGTTATATAAGAAATTAATGTAATCATTCTTATTCAAGGAATTACAATATATGCATATGTTGTTACAAAATCATCTATGAGTATACAATGTCTGATAATTACTTGCTTTACATTGTTAGTGCCATTAATGACTTCGAAAAATCTTGTGAACACTGTAGCCTATCATCCGATGGACTTACATCATATGCAGTTTTTATTTTCATTAGAACCCTATTGATTTTCCAATGATTAGAGTCAGAGTTAATGCAAATGTTTACTTTAAAAATAATATACTGTACTCATTTTTGCTTGCTTTACATATGAAAAATTGCAGAGTGAGAATTTTTATTGACATGGTCCTTAATACATGTATTACAATATTATGTTTTGTTTCGACAGGTGATCCAAGGCAACAAAATGTTGCATATGCCAAGTTAGGAGTAAAAATAGCAATATATGTACTTCATGTGAGTAATAATTTTGATATCATTGATGTAAGATAATCAGAGTGTTTTAGCAAAATGGCAGCCACAGTAATGTTCACTTGACTTGTTTTATATATTATGTTTATGATATTTTTACAGGGAATAACCATGTTATCATTGTTACTGATGTACAGATCAACACCATTGTTAATGTTGCCACCAGAATGGTTTTCACCCTTCAATAAAATTGTTGCAATGCCAACAGGAGAACCAGGTAATAGATTTTAAAATAGCTTTCAATGCATTAAATTGTCATCAAGCACAAAGGCCTGTTAAAATGGTTAGATATTTCGTAATATTGGCCAAAGTTGCTTCTTTATTTCTCTTTATTCCTGCAATGCTCAGTACATTCTTCCTGTTCCTGTTCTTATTCTTTTAAATAGTTTGTAATACATAATTTTGATGTATTATGCAATATTTAGATAAAGATTTGTCAATTCTAGCTGTAACTGTTCATAAATAAGAAATGAAATTACTTGTTTCTAAGCAAAGTTATCAGACTCTAGGGGGATGCTTGATTTACAGTTCCTGAATTAAATTCCAAAACTGGTGTCAATCGAGTGAAAAGGAGAATTTCGGAGGACAAGGAATGAATTCTGCATCACTCGATTGTAATTCTGTTGATTCAGGACTGTGAATTGAGCATCCCCAAGGTGTTCACATTATAGTCTTGATTGTCAAGTACTGTTGTTATGATAATAAACAAAGTCTTGGTTATCAATTTTTAAATTAAATATTTAAATGGATTGTTTCAATCCATTGAAAATCACTACCACCCAAGAGTTGATTGTGGGCTTGGCATGTAAATAAGGGTCTAATCAACAATTTATATAAGGACCTGCAATATTCAGATTTAGCATCTTTAAAGTTACTAAATATTTTGCATTTATTGTTGTTCTGATGATCTAGAGCCTTGATTATGGGCTTTGCATGTAAATAGATGTCTAACAATTTATAGAAAATTTGTGATCAAAATAAAAACCTGCAATAGGCAGATTTAGTATCTTTAAGTTATTCAATAATCTATATTTATTGTTGTATTATATAAAAGTATTATTTATTTTAGGAGGTATTGGAATTGGTTGTTGGATTGTAGTATGTAATACAGTTGTATATCGTGCTATAAGACTGTCACCTCTACTAAACAGATGATGATTTATTCTTCCACAAGTTTTTATTTACTGGTGGTTTGTAGACTAAACAGAGTGATGGTTCTTGCCTTGTTAATAGATAAACCAAGTGTGTTGTTATGGAGAAATGTTGGATTTAATGAATGTCTTATTTTCACAATGTGATTAAATACCAACATTCCTGTTGCTGATGGGTTGTGGTGTAGAATATTGGTGGTGTAGAATATTGAACATTAATGGAAAATATTCCCCATTTCGTTATCAAATCAATTGTGGTTTAGTACTTTTACCTTGGAACAGTTTATGTTCCTGTTTTCCAGGCTGGTAATGTATTGTGTTGCCAGTATGAGCATAATATCTTTTAGGGGAAGAGGGATTTTCATTTGTCTCGATGTGACGAACAATCACAATAGGAGTTTTCAGTAACATGTGAAAAATAAACATGATTCCAGTCCCTGTATTCAAGCTTCGTATTTGATTGTCGTACATACTTCATAATTAACTGTCCATTGAATTGAACATATTCGATATTTATAGATATTTTAATTATTTTATCTTAATTGTGAATTAAAAACATTTTTTTTACAATGATAATAGTTGATGAGTATTCTTTATGCATAATTAGTCAGACTGATCAGCAGTGAATATTCGCTAGGAATGATGTTGGTGCAGCTTAATGAGCTCACGATATTAACCCTTTTTGCTCTGCAAATTAAATTCTAAAACAATTTTTTGAAGTATTAGAAAAATAAACAAAAGTGTTTGAAGTTTATCTGGATAAAAAAGTATTGCCTATTTAAATGGGTATCAATATCATAAAATGAGTAAAAGACCCCATTCTGCCCAGACCAGTTAACGCAACAATGCACGTGCCATAAAGCCAGTGAAAAAAGCACTGTGATCTGACATCATAATTGACAGCTGTCAAGTCGTTCAGATGGGAAGAAAAACCAAGGTCCCGTGTATACATTTGCGTGCACATAAACGATCCCTTGGCAGGTGGAAATTGATATAAGAGAAGGCCATAGTGCTGCTGCCCGGGCAAAATTTCCCTCAAAGCACACTGTATGCCGTATGACGGTCTTCATTAGCCCAGTCAGAGTAGGACGTTAAACCCCATTTCATTTCATAGTGTTGCAAAAATATTTAACTCCATATATCTTATCAAGCCATTCACCTAATGCCCTGCATACTTCGTCACTAATTTAAGAAAATATTATGCTTTCCAGCTAAAATGTTCGCCTGTGATAATCAAGTTGCAAAGTTCAAGGTTCATTCAATGTCAAGGTTTCCGTGGCAGTCACCATGTTTGATTGCAGTGTGCGTGTGTCATGGCCTCTGATTAGACCATTAGGCCTAATTCTCAACCAGTGTGCATTGATATTTTGAAAACGGTTGTATGGCTATGACTTGCCATGTTTTTATTTTGCAAAATTGAAATTTTATCATAATATATACCGGTAGCCACATGTGTCGCTATTTTTTCATTTGTAATGTGTTGTAAGGTGCATCTTTGCCAAAAAAGGTTGAGAATAGACAATGCTATTGATGTCGGTGGTAAAGGGAGATAACGTACCTATAAGTTCAGGAATTTCTGACTAACCTAACTACAGCTAGATGTTGTAAAATTCATGGTTATTGCTTCAGGAACATGGGATGTGGGGACTATATAACTAATTAAGAAATATTGTAGAACATTGATAGGCTATTTCACTTTACTATTCTGAACAATGCATACATTTCTAGCAAGTTGGATTTTAACTGTTTCCACACAAGCTTTCACAAGATTTCACAAAGATTATTATTAAACAAGGTGAACAAAGGCCATGGCATAACTCTAGGATAACCCTACAAGACACAAATCCCATGGATCCATTTTTATACGGCCACATTAAAATGTGGTCATATATTGTCGTCATCCGTGTCTAAGAGGCTAAAGTTACCATCCGATAGTCTTTATACACATAGTATAAAGTCTGAGTCAATGATTTTCGATAATCACAGCCAAAGTTATGATTTTTGATCACTCTGAGAAATCTTGTAGTCTCCCAATGAGGCTCAAGTTAACATCAGATTGATGCACAATTAACGTTCATGAGACAAAGAAGTCGATGGATAATAACTTTCAGTTATTGTTGCTCTTGACCACTTTAAAAACCTGTGGAATGCTCAAAATAATCATGTTTCTTTCGAGTTCATTATAATAATACACATCATAATAATTGTTTGAAGCCTGGCAACCTATCTTTTTTGAAATTGTGAGCCATAATGGTTCCAAGGCATTTACCACTGATTCTATTTGTCACATCTTTCCATGTACATTTTGTTCATTTGTAGGCCTTGATATATAAAACAGAAAAACGTAGTTTAGTATGAGATTTAATATGTAAATTTGATTAATATATGATATGACACTTGATCTGACTTGCATAACCATTTATAATAACAATCTTCACAAAACATCAAATACAGGACGGATATTTATATTGCAGATTGACATGGTTCTACTCTATACCTAATAGTGTGCATTGGGACACAGCACAAACATGTTCCCAATACGTTGATAAGTATGGAAGAAAGGTAGTGATAATAAGTATTACTCTTAACTGTTATTACCATTCCAGCTGCCATTTTTCTCCAGTATGGGACTTGTAATTCTAGGCATGCACATTATCAAATAAAATCATAGGCATACCGACCAACCAATGTCAAACCTTACATTAATTTACAAGATATTTTAAATAACATTTGATTTAAACAAAGGGATTGATGTTAAATCATCAGTTTGTGCACTGGAGCATATACCAGGAACTTTCCTGAACCAGTACTTAATATTTAAAGCTCATTCTGAACATAGTAAAATGTACACTTGTCCAATTCACATAATTTTCCCCAAAAATTAACATGGCTCATGAAAACGAAATAATCCATGTTACCATAAATATGTGCAAAAATTCAACAAGATATACAATTGTTTTTAAAGTTTGGTCAAATGCATAAATTTCCAAAGAAATACACTTAAACAAGACAAATAAATATTACATAATAAGATATAAAAAGTATTACTTTGTTGTGTGTTGAAATATAAAGAGTGATTACAAAATAAATTATGCATCCTTGAATATAAAAATATATCACAGATCTTAATACATATTATCTTCCAGATAACAACACAACAAAATATTAGACAATTAACATAAAAACAATTAAAAGATAAATTAATTTAGAATATAAAACATTAAGATAAGATTTCATTGAGACACATAATGAGAATTTTTGATTATGAAAAGTTGATATAAATGTAACGTAAGTATCACTAGAGCATTAAAAATCATTAAATAAAAATAAATTAAGGCTTTGTGTTATGTGTTGTATGTATATTATACATTATGTTAAAGTAAGATAACTGATACATATAACTTAATTTATTATGTATCACTAATGTATTAATTTAATAAAAGTGTTCCAAATTCTAATTATTGCTTTAATTGATTTTGGCTAATATTATACGGTAGTGTATATAATTGTTAGATATAAAGATAAAATTATTACAACATGGACGGATTACTGCGCACCAACTTTATTAATATTAGCTGGAAACTGGACGGACAAGCAAAAGAAAATGCTTTCATAAAGACACACCAGTTAGTAGTAGCAATGATGAAGAAAATGATAGGAGTAAATTTGCACTGATAATTTATCAATTCACTTGAAGTCATATATAAATTTATACACTATAATTCATAATCAATCAACTTGCACATTATTTTCCCCTTTGTACATTTAAACATAAAATTGTATCAAGGTTCCAGCCATTTTAACAAGGTTTCTCCTTAGATTTAATAATCACTGCGTCCATGTATTGGATTATATTCCAATATATACCTGGTAGTATGCAGCTTAAGATTCTTACAAAATGTTATTTAATTGAAAATAATTGATATGTATATGTATATAAAATAAAAATGTTTATCCACTATAACATAACTTCTTCAATATCGTCATCCAAATTATCAATGGCAGACACTGCTGGCTTAGAACTAAATGTGGTTGTTACCGGCTGACGTATTCGACGAGGTAAAAGTTTAGATTTATCTGATAAAGCATTATTATCTTCATCTACCAATGCTGTGCCACCAGCAAATAAAGCGCTTGTTTCACGTTTTGGGGGAACTGAGGTGCCATTCGACTTGGGCTGGTCGTCCCACGGAAAACCAGATTTTTTGGGAGGTTTTTTAGGTGAATTAAACAGGTCATCTGTAGAAGAGATATCCTCAGTTTTCTTCCCAAAAAGATCACTCATTAACTTAGCTTTTTTATCAGAATTCGATGGTTTGGATGATCTGCGGAAATCTTCATTGAAAATTATTGTATTTTTATTTGTTGGTGATTTGTTGGTGGGTGTACTCATTTTCCGTGAAAATGATGGCTGATATCCACCTAGCTCGATATCATCCTTCTCCGATTTCAATTTTTTCTGACGTTCCAGATAAGGCAAAGTTATATCTTCATGGGATGGTAATCCATGATGCATGTTCTCAACCGGTTTACTAAAACTATAAGCACTTTTTGTAGATGCATTACTTTCTAAACCGGGTGATCTAGAATAGCTCTGTATGCCATTTTGATTTTCCTTACTTGAGCCAATAAATGTGGCTTGCTGTTTATTAGAAAAAGATTCCTCAAGTGAACTGTCTTCTCTTTCTTTCTTTTTCTCCTTATCTATCACATTCATCTTGGCTAACAAAATTTCTTTTCTCTTTCTTTCTGCAATCTGCACCGGATCATTTTTCATCCTTTCTCTCTCTTCTTCTGCAAGTCTTTCTTGCTCTATTCTAATTTTTTCTGCTTCATCTTGTCTTCGTTTTGTTTCTTCTCTCTCCCACTCCTCACGCTCTCTACGTTCCCGTTCACGTTTTTCCTTTTCTCTGGATTCACGTTCTTTCTCAGTTTTATGTTTCCTTTCCTCATCTTCACGTAACCGTTCCTCTCTTTCTTTTTCCAATTTCTTTATTTCTTCTGATTCCCTCTTCATCCTTTCTCTTTCTAGTTGCATTTCTTCATCAAGTCTTTTTCTTTCCTCTTCAAGTCTTTTTCTTTCCTCTTTATCCAATCTTTCGTTTTCCTTCCTCTCTTGTTCCAACTTTTCTCGTTCTCTAGTCAGCCAAGAGTCGGCCTGTTGTTCCTCTCGCTCTTTATCTATAGAAATAAACTGTGTATCTTGATCTCTGTTATAACTAGCTGACAATCTCTCCTCTTGTTTCCAGATTTCTTTGGATTTTTTAAATCTTCTTGGTGACTGCAAATATACAGAAAACCAATTTAGTTATAAAAATAAGAAATGAAATGCCGTGCGGTTTAATATCCTGGTTTTGTGCTCAGACTTGGCTAATAGAGACGGGTTATGAAAATAACAAACTTCAACAAAGGTAAAAGTGAAAAAACTTTTTAGGTTGCACAAAACAATTAATGCAGTGATAAATGACAGTCCAGAAATGACCTAATTTCTGTCGAGTGGATGTTAAACCCCATTATCCCCTCCCTTTGGAGCCTTTATCAAACCTATACAATCGGTCAGTCTCCCACTCTAGCTAAACATACTGAACTTAAATGGCAGTCATGATTGATTATCAAGTAACTTATTCACTTAATCAATGGATGATATTCATAAACTGTTCACTAACTCTGTTAACAACTATTGGTACGGTAATAATTTCAAGCAGAAACATTCAAACAAGTTCAATTGCCTTTCTTCACATATTGGAGAAAGAGAAAAATGGGGTTTAACGTCCACTTAACACAAATCAAGTCATTTCAGGTCTAATGCATATACAAGCTGGATATCGAAACCACACAATCTGACTTAAAAACAGACCTTATGATCCAACGTGCATGCATTAAAACATTTTGATGCTTGATCTGCCTAAATAAACTTTTCCGTTAAGACTGCAAATCACGCATTTGGAAAAGAGAAAACAACTGAAAATTCAGGATAAACTTTTCTTTTTCACTGACCTCTAACTTCTGTTTTTCTTCTTCTCTTCGTTTAGCTTCGTATAATTTGACCTTATCACGAGATGAGAGATCTGTGAGAGATGGATTACGTTTTTTCCTAGCTGGTGGAGGCGTGTGATGTGGTGTACCACTATATGAGGCAGGTAGTTTATGTGGTGCTTTCATAATTCTATTGCTATAAATATTTTTGATTTCCAATTCTTTTTCTTTTTCCTGAAACAATTATAATGATTAATCAAATTAAATTGTTAAACATGCATTATGCAAGAGCTGAATCTGCCCATTACAGGTCTTTCTTTAGGCCTGAAATGTTAACTAAATTATCAATTAGACATTAATTAACTTATCCATGCCATAATTAAACTCTCCTCAATGGCATCGCTAGCCTGTGATCTTTAGTGTATTATGATCCAATTTACTGCTTAACTTTCCTTCACGATTTATTGATTAAATAGATAATCAAGACTATGATTTTTGTCGTACTGACTTTAGTAATGATGATCAAGGCTAGGTGGGGATTTCAATCACTTAATTGTCGGTTCATAGTGGATCAATTTGACAGAAATTTTCAGAAAATTGTCTTTGCATTATCGAGTTTTAGTGAGAACTGTCAACTTGTTATCTAATCTCTCGTCATGTATCTTTAATGATTTTCTTCTTTCTTTTTATATGTGCAGTCTCCAGTATATTGTTATAATCAATACATCTTGCAGAAACAATAGGTGAAAGTTAAAAACATACAGCTCTATCTAACCCATGTTTTGATCTGAAAATGTCGATCTGAGATTCACAGAGAATTTCTATCATGATGATGTTGCTGCAAACTTGAATAGTATTTGTAAAATCTACCAGATTACTATGTGTGAAGCCAATCACAGTAAATATCTTATTCGATTACTTACCCGTAACATCTCTTTCACATGATTTTGTTTATCTTCCATCTCTCTTAAGTGTTTTTTGGTCTCTCTGTGGTGGGCCATCTCTATCCCTAATTCATGTCTGTGGTTTTTATTTAGTTTTTCAATGTGACGCTCTAGTTCCTGAAAAAAATTATTTTGTGAAGGGAAAACGTGATAAAAATCTATCTTCCAAATCCAGATTAAATAAACTCTATAGACAATGGTCAATAAAACTTAATCGTGTTCTTTTATACCATGGCCTACTGGAATATTTGTTTTAAGTTTATAACATTTTACCATATTACAGCAGTGGCAGATATGCATGGGGCATGTGACCCCTCTATTGTTTTATGTATTCTTGAACTCTGAAGTTCACTGGACTTTGCCCCCCTACCCCCACCCCCTTGTATTCTCTATTTCTAATTTTTTGCCCCCCCCCTCCTTTCTTAAATATATCAAAAAACATAGCTTTGCAGAGAAATTCCAGGAGAATGGAAGTTAAGCTTTCAATTTTCAAAACATACGTATGATGATTGAAGAGTTATATCTGTCAAATACAATAAACTTACTTTGATTTTAGAGTCCTTCTCTTCTAGATCTATTTCTGCTTGGTGTAGTTTTCTACTTAACTCATCTCGTTCAGGCAATCCTTTACTATCACACAACTTTTTATATTTTTTTAATCTGACTTTATAAGCATCTAAATCATCTTCTGCATCGTGTAAATAACGATCAGTCTTTTCATATTTCTCTTTCATTCTTCGATTCTGTTCCCGTAAAGCACGTACTTCGTTACTATGTTTAGTCAATAACTGTGGAAGCTCACTTTCTTTTTCTTCAAATTTTCCTAAAGCTTTTTCGTGTCGAAATTGCATTTTTTTCAAAGTTTTATTTTCAGTTAATAGTTGTTGGATTTGAGCTTTCTGCTCTTCCAGCTGATTTCTGAATTCATTTTGTTTTATTCTGCTGGCTGACATCATTCTCATAGCTACTGAACTATTACCAGATCTGTGTACGTCTTGTTTCATGCTTTGACTAGTTCGCCCTCTTCCTCTCCCTCGGCCTCTACCTCTACTACGTAATGTGTACGGACTTGCTGAAATAACATAAAAAATCTATTGCAAAACGAGTCATATATAACAGAATTATCTTGAATTCTGTCATGGTTTCTATTCAAACACTGAATAAGTCTTTAGTAGTCCTAAAACAATGCCTACACTTTGTTTATTTTAATATCCTAAAAAAAAAAAACAATATGAATTCTAGTCCAGATTTGCCTACAAAAACTTTACTTACAAAATGACTTATTAAAAATAAACCCTCAAAAAACAGACCTCCAAAGTTTGTTTATAATTTGATACAATAAATCTTACAAAGCAAACTGTTTTTGAAAATTTAATATTTTTTTGTGTTTCAATGATCCTGGATCATATATATTCAATGCCTTGGGTCTAATGGTACTTTCAAATGTCTAGTAAAATAAAATGACCAATAGATAAATTATAAAATAGGCTAATCAACCTGAAGTAAATTTCAATAAATTTGAAATGTTATGAACTTAATAATAGAAGAAACAACTGGTGGAAAGAAAGAAGCACTGATTCAACCTGTTAAACATACAGTAACTCTGTCCACAAAAATTGTACTTAGTTAATGTTGCTTAGCCACTGATCTCCTGCAACCTTATCAAAATTAAAACCTAATAGTCAGAGCATTAATAAGAGAATAATCCATTTATTAATCTAATCTATCTAATCAGATGATTATTTTTTAAGTTTGACAGTAATAATTTATTTTATGATATGATCTTTCTTAAACATTGGGCTTAAGCTGTCAAATCTGATTTGTGTCTTGATCATTTAATTGCAAGGGTCACGGATGACTGAACTGTTTTATTATTAGCTCGCTTTATTTTCTCATAAGCATTTGTTTTTAATTGATTGTGCTTTGGGGAATTAATTGAAATCCTGTACATTACATGTTATCTAAACAATTTAATATTGACTAAATCATGATATGTAAATATTGCATTTTTTCTTTTGATCGAACAGCAATTAAAACAGATAATAACATTGCTCTCTTTGAAGATCATTTTAACTTTTAACCTCATCAAAGTATTCTATGGATAATAATTCAAACAAAAGTTTAGTTTACAGAGATTAATTAGATTGTGACTTTTTTTAGGGTCAGACTCAGATATTGCCGTCAAAGAAGATGACCAAATCTAAGGAAATTTGAAATAACTCCAGCTATCAGTTTTTAACGAACGACTTATATTGACTGATGATGACGTTACTTTGTTTTTGACAACTTGACATATCTATTAATCAAAAGATAGATGTATTTTGGACATATTCCAAGAAAATTTCATTGATTTTCTGTAGGTAAGACCACTAATTATATGTATTAAAGTTGCTTATCATCTTTCAAGTATATTCTGCACACAGAGAGAACTATTTACACTACTTTGAGAAAAGATCTCTGCTCTAAATTGCCGCCATATCCAACAATTAGTATACCAGTACTGTTTTGTTATGTGGTTCAACTCCAGTTCACATCTGTTATACACAAAAAAATAATCAAACCTTTTCAATTTTAATAAATGAAAGCAGAATACCATACTCCTCACAGTGTTTTGCTTGATTAGAGCTAATCCTACTTAACACTGCAGTAAAGGAAGCAAATTTCTGTTCCAAATTATGACTGGTCAATAGTCAGATTAACAACCAATAGCGAAATGCGTAACAATATCATTACACTTTAAACAGAGCTCCAAAATGGACCAAATACGTTTACATAACAGTTATCTCATGACTCACAATTTTATTATGTCCAATTAATAAGTTCAAACCAGAATACCGGTATTGCAGAAAAACTGTTTGGAGACGAACAATACTTCCACCGTTTTTAATACCTTAAATCACAGACCAAAGTTTTAGGAAGACCCCAGATTAAACGACAAGCTGCCATGTTGCTGTACTTGGAATAGATTTGGTTGAACCAGTAGAATAGACCCGTTATTGTAGCGGACTCGTGAAAATGCACTCCTGATCACTGTGACTGAGCCACTTGGCTTTCAGCAGTGGCTTTAAAGAATACATATAATTTACAATGAATATAAACGTACTGTTAATAACAATGGTGCTTGATGTCTTCAAATCTAAGCGGATTAGTGGTAATGGTTTCGTTTTATTTTTTTTCAACAGAACGAAGATCATTGATCAATAATCATTGAAGGTCAACTCAAGGTTAGAAATAAAAACAACCGGAAAGTGAAATGAATGAGGTTCATTTACAACCATTTAACTATTGTTTAAATACTGGTTGTACATAAATCAATAAGTAGACAGTGATTTACATCGATCATCAAAGAAGAATATTTATATAAAGAGTGTAGGTTATCAATTCTATCGGTATTAATGAATCAGCAATTTTGTTTTAACGAAAAAGACACTTAAAAACACCTATTTCAGCAGCGTGGGCATTGAGAGCAATGATAATAATTCACTATAAATAGTCATTTTGGGCAAAGGCGTTTTATAGCCAGCCTCAACGCGAAAAAAATCAAAGAAGTTGAACAAATAAAACAGGAGATAAATGCTAAAACCGATGAGAAAAAAGAAATGTACCCTAGTTAGGGAGGGCCCTAAAGGCAGACAAAAGGGCCCCTTGCTGACAAAAGGGCCCTTCTGGCCAAGAGAAAGGGCCCCCGAGTCCGAGTCAATCGTTTTCTTTACACTGTTACTGTCGAATCCACTACTGAAGGAGAATGCAGTCATTGCACTGGTTTGAAAATCATCAATCAAGACCCCCTCCCCCCCCCCCCCCCCGGACCCCTGCGAAAGAGGGCCCTCAAAATAGTATAGCCTCTGCCATGATAAACCTTAAAACGCCACTGATTTTGGGACTTACATATGGTTTAATTTTATTTCAATAATTCGCTTGCATGTATAGGGGTCTTCAGCAGTGGGAGGAAATCGGAGGACCCAGAGAAAGGTTGGACAATAAAATTTGGATTTGCAAGAGAATATCTTTTAGCTTGCCTTTTGTCTATTCTAATTTCTATCCTACATCCCTGACAAGGAAGGCTCATTTCAAGGATACAAGTATAAATGAAATGCCTACAAAAAGTAACAATTCACCATTTGCTGTTTTCACTAAAATATCAAATCTGTCACAGCCTAATCCACCCTAATGTACTTAGATTGATTAAAATACCAAAGCTTGATAACCTCCAGGCTTGGATTCAATCAGATTATTTTTGTGCACAACAAGATTATGAGCAGTATAGATCGATAAAATTTCAATTCAATTATTGAACTAAATAGGAAATTCATCTTTTGAAATATTACAAGGAATTGCTATTGATGCAATGAGACACCTAAACCATCCATCTTACGTCATGTGTATGTGATTGTGATGCCACGACACATTTAAGATGTTGCTTTTTTTCTGTATAAAACATTTTAGTTCAGATTTGTATCTGAATAGGGGCGGCCAAAGAGGCATAGCCTATATTTAACCCCTCACATTTGTGTAAAACTTACTTTTCTTGGGAGGCTGTGATTTAGTTGGTTGTTTGATGGAGACAATATCATCATCACTTACAAAATCATCACTATATCTGCTCGAATAATCACCATCACTATACTCAGAGTGATCAGCCATTTTGATGCTGTTTTCAAAAAAGGTCAAATTTAAATAATTCTTGTTTATATAGATGGATGATATTTACTATCATAAATACTTGAAGATGTAGAGTACTTGGTTACAGGATGGTTCATAGTGGAATTATTCACCTTAAAAATAGAATAAAATTTACATCAATTTTGGAAAAAAATTAATAAAATATATAATACGATAAAGTTGATTTTTATTTGACAATTTGGTAACAATTTGCCCGTTCTCTAAAATAATGTCACGTTTTGACTTGCAGTCACAGTCAGTGTAACCACTTTGCCTTGGCTCCTATTGTGCATGGGTTTGTGTGAAAAATTCCTAATTCTATGGAAATTAATTACTTCAATCTTTGCGCGGAAAAAATGCCCACAAGGCCTAATTTTTTGTTTTCCTTTCGCACGAGAATATATCGACACATATTTCTAAATCTATTTAAATAAAGTTGACTTTAAAATCATATCCATAGTATAGGCCTGTCCAAGTGTCCTAATATTAATAATATTAATATTGCCCCTGCACATACCGTGACATGACATATATTCGGGCGATTATGCAGGTTGATTTACAATTGCATGTATGGTTTAAGTGAAGATATCTTCAATGACCACATATTAAAAAAATATTAATATAGTGACACTCAAACTGTCAACGTTCATCAATCAAGCATTGCATCCAATTCCAAATAATAAAAAAACCTGTCCAGACTCAATCCAGTCAATACGGCGCGGTAGATACACTCGCTAAAATAAGGTTATGCACAGGAAGATTGTATCAAATATAGTATCAATAATATTCGTTACCTTATTCGAGTCCGCAAATTCATATTTTCCGTGAAACACAGCCCGTCTTCAAGTCTTAAAATTTATAAAACCAATATTTATTGTACGTAAAGTATTTTGTTTATCTGCCCAGCAACACCACCAACTGCACACAAAGTGGTGACGTCAGAAAGACCGGAATGTGATATACATCATGAGAATATGTGCTGATGTACATCCCAAACTTGGTAAACTTACTGCAAGAAATTCTTAATCTGTTCAGCTGACATCGAATATCATACAAGATAATTAAGTAAAGACTACGAGACTATTTTGGTACCGCATTTAATATTCTAAGCAAAATAAGAATCCTCCAAAATGGTTATTAAGGTGTATATGACCAACATAATTAGCAGTAATGTGGTAAGTTTCTTTTAAAGTTAAAGGGGAACTCCATCATTCATCATATTCATTAATCAAACTTTTTAAACCTAAAGCAATGGAGTGAATTGCTATAAATTATTACTACAAGATATAACAACATTGTGTTTGGGTGACTGCAAACCTGGCGTTTGAGTTATAATATTGCTGTTCTTGTTAGATCTGATGGCTGAGATGAGAAAGTTCATCCAGATTTTCCTGCATGGTTCCCCGACCCTTAAAATTATCAGTGATGTCTAGTCGTTTGGATGGGATAAAAACTGAGGTCCCGTGTACAAATTGGCATTCACCTAAAAGATCCCTTGACAGTTGGAATTCGATATAAGAATAGGGCTTTCAGGTCACATGACTTTAGCATTAAATTGGACAGCCAGCGGCTGAAATATAGCCAAGTTGAAGTTCAATCTATGATTCTGAATTACTATTTTATGTAAATGTATTACTAGCAATTGTATTGTAATAGTTTAATGTCAATCTCGATATCTGCAAAGATTCAGGCTAAAAAATTATTGAAATGTTTACTTGAGACGCCAGCGGGAAAATACTGCTCTGACGTCACGCGACCAAGAATTTTCCATTGCTACAACCCACTTTATTGGATTTCCGCACCATAGTTTCCGGTGGATTCTGATATAGAACCAATCAAAAGATAGATAACATTTTTCTGATTATTACGTCCTTTGATACCACCATGGACCTTATAATGTGTTATAAGGTCCATGAAACCACATGATCCGAATAATCCGATAATTACAGCCGAAGAAAACAAGATTTATCTGTTTTGATGACTGAAATTTGCTATATTTCGACTAAATATAGCCTACGTTTTTTGTGTTATCATCCATATTATAAATATTTGACATATTATCATTCAAGTTATTACGATTTTAATAAAGTTTTGAAATTGGTACTAGCAATTCTGAAGGGAAAATACCCATTATGACGTCACTCAGATATGACTGAAAGCACTTATTTTGGTGCCATTCCACGCATTGACTGGTATAGAGCGTTTTGATAACATTTTTTACATCGATCTCTGATTTTAAAATTCCATAACTTTGGATCTAATTGGAATATTTTGATGAAATAAAAAAAATTGGGTAGCATTCAATGTATATTTTCACAAAAAATTTTAAATTTTTTTTTCTGTCATTTGAAACTTTGACCTGAAGCCCCTAATAAGAATAGGTTGTAGAGCCGCTGCCAGGCAAAATCCCCTCTGTATGGTGTATGTCTGTCTTAGGAGCAGAACAGTAGGATGTTAAACCCCATTGATGTCCGTTGGGTAAACCACTAGAAACGTAAATGCTGATTGATTAATCAATGTATGATGTCACAGGGTTAAAAGCTGCTCGTACGACCCATACAACTTGTAAGATATTCATGTAGTGTTGGCCATCGAAAGTATTAAAAAAAATGAGGAAGGAAATCAGATTGAGAAATCACGTTTTGAATGGCATTTTTGACACGTATATTCTACGATTTCCAATTAAAAGGACAATTAGGCATTTAAATGGTATATTATCAAATATTGTGATATGATATTGTAATAATAATGACCTGATTCAGGTGGATCTGGTTGAATCCTAAGACTCTGTTAAACCCCATTTCTGGACAGATTGATTTAGTAATTCACAAGATAATATATGGTTTTTTTTAGATTTAAAATACACCTGCACATGCAACTGTGTGATTGGAGAAATCAAAATAGTTATTCTTTATAATATTACGTAGCTAGCCTATCAGTATATTATATGTATTTAACATAAATTAATCTTATGACAGACAGTTCTCAACCCTTTATTCCCATGACTATGAATAAATTCCAGTGATTTCTGATAAATTCCAGCTTTTTGTTGTCCACCTGGCCCTGATATAGGCCTATCAAAAACAATCAGTATCTCTATCTGGACTGGGTAAATCTGGGCCTACCTGCACTGTATTTGATGTTTATATTATATAACATAACTGCCTGTTTCCAATTAAAGCTGCCATTTCGTCTTACTTAGTCTTGGAAATATTTATGATTGGTATAAGCCCCCTATTACTATGAACATTATTACCTAACAGTATTAATGACACACATGTAGATCTAAAATAATGCTACAAGGTCCAGAGGATACAAACCACCTACAGACATCTACCTTCGATTTTTTCCTCAATTCCATTTAATCTGATCCTCAATTTTAAACAATTTAATAGCCCAGCAGGCAATTATTACGATAGATAAACGATTAAAATGGTTTCTGTAGAAAGCACTAATTATTGAATATTGGCCTTTATTTACAGTTAAGAAAACAGCAGTTGCACGTATCAGATGTACTAAACAGTTTACAAATTGATCATGAGAATATTGATGTTTCGGACCCTTCAGAGGAAGAAGCTTTGAAATTTATGAGATCAAATAGTACACCAAAGAAACCAGGACAAAGGCCTCTTCCACCACAAATGTTCAATGATGATGAATATTGTGGGGTAAGTTATTATAGAATCATAGATCTACATATTTAAAGGAGCTACATGTAAATCACTATGTTTTGGTAACTAGAAATGCATCGCAACGCATATAATAATGTAATATGACTGTATATAAACTGATCTACATTCAATCATTTCTGTTTTTACTGTAATTTCTAATCATTAAATTTCGGCAAAATACACAAACAGTCCAAATTGAATGGCAATGGCAGTCTTTGGCATTTGGTTATTCTAGTCTACATCAGTAGTACATTTACATGCATTCTCCTGTGGGGTGTGTTTAGCCTCCTTCATCAAGTCCTTTTATTACAAAGCGTTTCGCGTGCCAATTTTAAAATTTTCATTTTGTCATAGATATTGGATTATCAGATGCTCATCTTTCACGATAAGATTACAACATCAATTGTTGATTTAAAATTGACCAATATGTTGTGTTTGTATCATCAGTATGATATTGAGTTAGAGACTTGCCTCCTTTAATTTCATATTAATTATCTACAAGTTCTCTGTTATTATTCTAAATTACATAATAAGCTATTTGTAATAATAAAGAAATGTGTGCTGTGATTTCTTATGAACTAAAGTATAGTTCTGGGCCCTGTTTCACGAAATTTTAACTAAATATAAAATCCAAATTTTAGCGGATACTTCAATTTTGATTGGCTAAGAACTAAAATCAGTCTAATATTGTCCAATCAAATAACTAAAATTCAGATCTTATCTTAGTTAAAATTTTGTGAAATAGGCCCCTGATTGTTAAAATTATAGACATTATAGATTACATACAATGATGACTAGGTGGAAAAATCGCTTGTAGAAATCTGCATAAAGTTGATGGGTTTTCATTAGCCTAGATATGCAAAAAGGACATTTTATATTTCTGCCATCTATTAGGATTTTTTTATTTCTTCTTTTTTATAACAGGACTATGAAGCATTTGCTAATGCCATTGAAACAAATGAATTATTTGAATTTCTAAAATTAGCAGCACCAAAAGAAGTGTCCACAGGCTCAGTGCTAATTGTAAGTATTATGAAATGCTAAGGTTTAGTCTAAATCCCTCTCATTAAAAAGAAACTACCTTATTATTGGAATAGATAAATAGGCTTACTCTAAGCATATTTTTCAAAAACAAATTCTTCCAAGATTGGTTCCAGAAAACAGATATGAATACTGTCAGTCATTGATAAAGTCTGATGTACGTGTTTATTATGTGTATGGAGAAGTTTGGGGCAAAGATCTAGCCCAGTTTAAAATATCAGAATATTATGTTAATGGTGTTTGATAAGCCACTTGCTTGAAGTAAGAAAAAAATTGTGTTGCTTTCCAGAAACAGGGTACCATACGTTGCTTTGCACATATGCATTATATGGCATGTAATTGTATTTTTAAGGAATATCTTACTAAAGAAATCACTGTATTTCTGAAAGCTCTGTGGCAAAAAGTGTAACATACGAGTATTGACTGGTGGTTTTTAATCAAATAAATGTCAACCTGAATTAAACATACATTACGCAAGAGCTACATCTGCCTATTTCAGGTCTTTCGTTTGGCCTGAAATGTCATATATAATTAGACATTTATTAACATGAAAAGACCATATTAAACTCTTGATGCCATCGCAGGTGTCAGAATTCCATTGGATTTGAATATGATTTGCTGTTCAACGCCCATTGATAATTAACTGCGAAAATGGATAATCAAGACTTTGTTAATTATTGTGATAGTGGTAACAATGGCAATCAAAACTAACGTAATTTTTTTAAAAGATTTTCTCGGTTTAGAGTGAAGCAATTAGACTGAAATTTTCAGCATATTTCCTCCACATTATCTAGTTTTTAAATATTATATTGAGAACTATAATAGTGTTTATATGAATGTGATATATTTATGTATTAGGAAGATGAAGAAGAAAAGATGGACAAGGTATTTAATGAATTGTTGCATGACAAAAATGTGTGTGATTTCAAGTACTCAAAATCCACCTCGTCAGTTGATATTACCCATTTTTTAGTATTGATTTGAAAATATAAATACCTAAACAGGGGCGGATCCAGAGGAGGGGGGGGAGAGGAGGGTCCAAACCCCACCCTGCTCAGCTACATAAAAAAAATAATGCCTTGCATCAATAAAATTACACCACAAAGTGATCCTACGTCAGTATAAAAATGATTTCTCTGTTTAAAAAGCTCAATTTGTATGTATGCCTATGTAGTTTAGAGAAGATGATGGCAGATTTCTGTAACCGAAACCTGATAAACCCCCTCCTGCAAAAATTCCTGGATCCGTCCTTTCTAGATTAGATAACTGATAAACAAACATGAAATTATTGTTCAATGGAATTAAAGTGTATCTTGAAATGGCAGTAGGAGTTTGAAATTAGATAATACAATTGCGTAAGTTGACACAGCTAGACAGTAATATTGATATTACATGCAATTAAGCTAGAAATCTGTGTACAAAGCATGATGAAAACATTGATTGCCCCAGCTTCCCAAGGACAAAACTTAAAGTGAATTTTGATTGATAGTACATCTATACAGATGTTGAGCATACTGTGAAATGTTTCTATGCTTTTAATAGCATGATTTATTAGGAAAACCTAACGTCGGAATGAATTACTAATTATTGTATAACACAACCCTTGACTGGTCAGACAGAAAAATGTTATATCCTCTAGTCACATATTTTATGTATATCAGCTTATACGTCAACTTGACATGTGACATCCAGGTGATTGTGAAGTTTATCAACACCAATTTATGACTGATCAGATAAGAGTTCTCCAAATCTAATGTGCAACGTAATTTTATATACTAGAAATTATAGCCAACTTTTTAAATCATATTAACTTATATAGGCTCTTTGTGTAGCTCTTGTAATATTTACTGGGTTGTGATTGAGCATTACTGTTTTATTAACATAAAACGTTTCGACAATGATACTCTTGTTATTCTCATCATTTGGTTGATTAAGACAAGAGATCATCGTTGAAACATTTAAAGGAACCAGTAATTGTTGTTCCATTAATAGGCAAGTGTATTTTGTTAAAAAGGTTACGTTAAACTTTGGATATATTTGTTTGCTGTTACTAGGCTGACACACCCAAACACATTGTCCTATACATTTTAACTTTAATTAGAAATACTTGCACATCGTTGTAAAGCAGATAAATTGAAAACAACGAGAACACATTAAGAGCTTTTCTCTTGCATACTCAAGCTTACAGTTTGTCAACTACTGTCAACAGTACTAAAATAGAAACCTTTTGAAACAAAGAATTGACTGTGACTTTGTAAACTGAGATTTAAAGATAGTATTTCCTTCTTCTTTGATTATTGCTAGCTAAGTTATTAAAAATCACCTTGTAAGTTTTAACAAGGCATATCAGATTAAGATTGTTATAACTTGCTCTGTGTAAATGCATGAACTACCGCATGGTGAAGATGGGTGTGAATTTGATAATTGTTTGCTCATATAAATAGAGATTTGTTGACCCTACCACAGTTTGCTACCACTCCTTAATCAATTTCAGGTAAGTCTATATTGATTTAACATGTTTATGTCATTATGTGTGGACAAATTTATTACCCTCTTTTCTATAGATAACAGTTCTTCATTACATTATATATACTGGGTATTTAAAAATCAAATATTTCCTATCTAATATTTTGAATTAACAGAGTGACACCTCTCCCCCATCACCCAACTATTTATTGCCCATAAATTTGCTGATCTTTGACTCTGATATTTCTTTTTATATTTTTTATATAAAAAATAAGACAAATATTATTTTTATGTTGTTAGAATATTGATCGATCGACTTCCAAACATGTATTCCTACTAAATTCAACCATCAAATTTATCCAAAATGTGAAATTGACCAATTTGATGCAATCTAAAGGGGTGAACATAAATTCATCAAGGGGTGTTTTACATAAATAAATTATTGGCTGTTTTAGCAAAATCTGATAAAGCTTGCATCTTGCCCAAGACTGAAAATGATACTGGGACTCGGGACTCTTGCATCAACAATGAAAATGGGCATATTCTGGTCATTGTCCTTCACCATCAAACAAATGCAATTTGTACCTCAGTTTGGTAGATAGATTCTTTGGGCACAAACATACAACAATGAATGGATTCATTGGGAAAAAAAATGACAGTTTACAACTAATTTTGGGGCATCTTTGATATTGGGGCCTGTGGCTGCAGCCCCATCAGCCCCACCTTTAATCTGACCTTAAATACTTATACTCTTATAGGATGACATTTATGCTGTTATAGGTTGATACTTCTACTATTAGGGGTTGACATTTGTACAGTTATAGGTTGATATTTTTACTATTTAATATGTCTACTATTACCAGTATAGGTTGATATTTATACTATTATGGGTTGATATTTATGCTATTTTAGGTAAAGCTGTGTTTGTATTACAGGAAAAGGGTGAAGATGATGAAGAGGAGGATGAAGTAGATGGTGAAAAAAAAGATGATGAAAAAGATGGGGAAACAACAGAAGACGATAAATCTGAAAGTAAGGATGAGGAAAAAACTAAAGAAAAGAAAAATGTTAAAAAATTCAAACGAGGTGATGATGAAGAAGAGGATTTATTTGCTGGACTGGAGGAAACTAAGGATGATGAAGAAAAGGAGGAAGAAGAAAAGGAAGAGGTGAAGAAACCAGTGAAGAAGTTCAGAAGAGATGATGATGAAGAAGAAGATCTTTTTGGTGGATTGGAGGAAACAAAGGATGAGGAGGAAAAGAAAGAGGAGGAAGAAGTTAAACCACCACCAAGGAGGTTCAAGCGAGATGATGACGAAGAAGAAGATCTTTTTGGTGGATTGGAGGAAACAAAGGATGAGGAGGAAAAGAAAGAGGAGGAAGAAGTTAAACCACCACCAAGGAGGTTCAAACGAGATGATGACGAAGAAGAAGATCTTTTTGGTGGATTGGAGGAAACAAAGGATGAGGATGAGAAGAAAGAGGAGGAGGAAGTTAAACCGCCACCAAGGAGGTTCAAGCGAGATGATGATGATGAAGAGGATCTATTTTCAGGACTCGAGGAAACAAAGGATGAGGAAGATAAAAAAGAGGAAGAAAAAGAAGAAGTTAAACCCCCAGTGAGGAAGTTCAAACGTAATGATGAAGAGGAAGAAGATTTATTTGCAGGACTTGAAGAAGCAAAGGAAGATGCAAAAGAAGAGGAAAAGGAGGAAGAGAAACCACCAGTGAGGAAATTCAAACGTGATGATGAAGAAGAGGAAGATTTGTTTTCGGGACTTGAAGAAAAGAAAGAGGAGGAAAAAGAAGAAAAGGAGGAGGAAGAGGAAAAAGAAGAGGCTAAAAAACCAATGAAGAAGTTCAGTAGAGATGATGATGAAGAAGAGGATTTGTTTTCAGGAATTGAGGAATCCAAGGAAGAAGAGGAGAAGAAAGAAGAAGTCAAAGAAGAAACCAAACCAGTGAGGAAGTTCAAACGAGATGATGATGAAGAAGAAGGAGATTTATTTTCAGGCTTAGAAGAATCAAAGGAGGAGGAGGAGGTAAAGACTGTGGAATGAAGTGTGATTTCATTGACTTTAATACTACGTTCATATTTTGAAGTGACTTAACACAGGCATCCTTCTATCTCTCTTTATTTTACTTTTTTTCATAAATTCCATTAAACTGAATTATTCCTTGATTACATGAGTAGTATTTTAGGATTGAGATGGTTTATAAAACTTCTTCTATATACTGATGACCTTTATGAACTTCTTCTATTCTACCTTCTGTATAAAATCCAAATCCAACCTGCATTCCATCAACTCTTATTCTAAAGATTGTGCACGCCAATACTCTGAATATTATTTTATTACAACAACCCTTGGATAGGTAAACACCCCCTCTCTTGATTTGTGTCTTATTTAAATTCTTATTCTTCTCTACATATGATTGATTTGACCATAACCTTTTCTTAATCTACATCTAACTTGTGTATGGATGTGATAACCCATCATGGAATATAAGGTAAGGTATTAAAAACATTAATCATAAATTTGGGTGTGATCTTTTAATAATTAACTTTTTACATTAAATAAAGATGAACCAAACATATGATCTCGTGTGATTCTTTTCTGAACATTTCTTTTTTAGTTATACTACAAAAAATATAAAGGGAAATTGACTCATTTGTTTCTTAAAATTTTATTTTTATGCATGTTAGTGTTACATTTACCCTATCCAGACAAAAGAACAATATTCTCTAAAGAAATGGTATTAATTTGTCCATATTCAATTATTGTCTATAAAGTTAACTTGGGTCAGGTTTCCAGTTGTTCAAATATTGATAAGTCAAACATAATCATACATGTATTAAAAATTCTGCTGTTTCCATTGACTCAGGATTTAGCAAACAGCTCTTGCATTAGTTGTCTTTGAGTGATAGCTGATGGCATTTGTTCAGATTCTACACTTGGATTCTATACTAAAGTGTTATTCAGATCATTGAATCACAGAATTCTTTCTTGTAGTGTGGAGCCAGAGGTATGTTGACTACACCTTTAAACAATTCATTATTCATATATAAGATAATTACCATTTGCCATTTACTGTAGATAAACAACAAAATGTCAATTTCCCTTTAAAAAAACTTTTATCTTTTGCATCTAACTAAACTAAACCTATTGCATGATTATAGAACTGGAAAATGTTTTATATCAGTATTTTTCTATAGATATCTTGCCTCAGTTGCCTGTCGTACATGACTACACATATTATATGCGGCTAATGCCAGTCTTTTAAAGATGAGCAGTCTGTATTAATAACAGAACCAGAAAGAATCAACCAGGGGGTAGTATTTATACTCCCAGGAGTCAAGAGAGATGGAGAAGAAATTTGAAATGATTCAGTACCAAAACCATAGACATGAGAGAATAAAAAATTACATTATCTTATCGCCAAAATTATTCTAAGAATTACGATTTTTTACCAAATAAATTCCGATAAAGTAATAATTAAAGTTTGTTTTTAACATAAATTATTTCCTATTGATGATAAAGTAGTAATACATTTGAATGATAGAATTGAATTAGTTATTCATAATAATGGTTGTTTTGTTAGAGTAAAGAAGACACTGGTAAAGATGAAGAAGAAGTAAAACCAATACGAAAATTTAAACGTGAAACAGATGATGATGATGCCGAGGAGGAAAAGAAAGAAGACGTGAAAGATGAAGAAGTGAAAGAAGATGAAGTGAAAGAAGATGAAGTGAAAGAAGAAGAAGTGAAAGATGAAGAAGTGAAAGATGAAGAAGTGAAAGATGACCAAACAAAAGAAGACATTAAAGCTGTAGAGACGGAAAAGGAAGAAGAAAAAAAGACAGCTGCCCCAAGACGCTTCCGTAGACAGTATGATGATGATGAGGAAGAAGAGAAGCCTGCTGAAGAAGAAAAACCTGAAGAAACGACTAAAGAAGTAGAAACTCCTGCTAAAGAGGAAGAAGAAAGTAAACCAGTGGATGAAGAGAAGCCAGCTGAAGAACCAGCAACAAGAAGGCGGCGTCATAGAGAGGAGAAGTCTGAAGAGCCTGCCCCGGAACCTGAGCCTGTAGAAGATGAGAGAGAGGCAAGAAGACGTCGTCGTAGAGAAGAAAGAGAAAAAGAGAAGGCTGAAGAAGCACCTGCTGCTGAAGAAGAATCAAGAGAAGAAAGGAGAAGACGACGAAGAAGAGAAAGAGAAGAAGCTTAAGTAAGTTACATCATGATAATTGGCATGGTGTGACATCATATAAATAGATAGAAAGAAGATATTAACTGTTTTAAGTGCATGTCATATACCACAGCATGGAGACTAACTACCATGTTCTCAAGTCATTACTAATATGATCGTTATCCTGATTATTGATTTTAAAAATTTCCAGTTTTATTTGTGTGTGAAATTAATGAATTATTATTAGAAAGTCATTTTATAGATTAATATATATGTTTGCTTTCCAAAGTTTGTAGATTTCAGACCATTATTTATAGAACTAAAAAGATTTTGTACAGCATCATTTTAACATTTGAAAGTGTTGATTAGAATCTAATTACAGCATGATATTGATTCAAGTTTTGTGTGAAGTAAACAGACTGCATCATGTTGATATTCATAAGATGTTTAATTTTATACAATTTACTAATCTCTTAAATATTATTATGTACTTTATTTTGCAGTTTGCAACAGACTTCTAAAAAAATAAATTGTATTTATATTATAACTATTGTATTGTTATTGATATTTATAGACCAGTTGATCATGCTTAACAAGAACAGAGATTAATACATTGATGCAATTCAGGTGAAACCAAATCATATTGAAATTTGTATCAATTGTTTTATGAGGGTACATTTTGAAAGTGGAACATAGATAAACATGATTGTATGAAGTCCTACTTATATAACTTTTATATTGCTTCTGTGATCAAGAAGTTGACATTATATTACTAATATTAGTAACTTAAAACATATTTTATTGATACTCAAATATATGTAGTACATTTTAATTCTCAATGAACTCACATATATATATTTATATCAACAGTTGTTTATTGCAAGCTGTCACAGAAATGTCACAGTCGCAAAATGGTTTACAAAAATTTAGCTGAATTGGTGTGATGTTTAGTTTGACCTTGGTTCATTATTACACTGTTATCATGTTATGTGCTTGTCATAATTTATAAATTTCTGTATTTTTCAGACAAATGATTGTCAAGAACAAGAAAATGAAGCTGCCAGTAACTAATATGGTAAAGTATTTAATGCTACAATCTCCCAAAATAAATATATGACTCTCATTAATTACTTCCACATTCATCCTTTTATATATTGGGCAATCAAATTGCTAATGAGTCTGCTTATTAATGAACTTAATCAAAGTATTGATCAACTAAAGTATACACCAAGTTTCATCACTCTCATTTTTCGGAGAGTCAAAGTTAAATCTCAAAGCCCCAAAAGTAGAATTGCCTATCTCTTGTTGGCCAACCTCAAATAAAAGCTGAGTTATTGTGTACCAAAAAGGGGGACTACCAAACCATTCAAATAGTCCATTGCTTTCTCTGGAAGGCAGGGGACACAAAATCATAGAAACACCAATTGAGAGTAAAATACCTTCCATTGTCTTATAAATCTTAATAAAAATCACTTGATTCTTAATGATTCATGATGAATTAAGATTGACTTTTATTTTACATTTTGTTAATTGTAGCTTGTGGAACCATACCAATGCTTGGTGCACTGATATTGTTAGGATAATGTGTTGGAACTCTATGTAGAACAAGTGATGGTGACATGGTATCAAATGTGGACTTACATCATGTTTTGTGTATATAAAATTGTGTGATATCGGACTGTTTGTTAATCCTTTATACTAGATAAAGTTGTTACTAGTTTTTAGTAAGCAGATGTATATAATTGTTTTACAATTATTATTATTATTTGTTGAGCCATCCATTTAAAGCTGTATTTCATTGAACAGAAATTTTATTTACTACAATCAATCTGATTTAAACACAGATCCTATCTCGTTTCATTGTTTATAGTTCAAAATTTTGTTATACTTGTCTTTACTACCCGTGGTCTGGTTGATGTGAAGAATTAGCCAATGAAACAGTCTGTTACAGCAAGTTTTTGTCATGCAAGTACATGGAACTATGGGTATCCAAGTCGAAACATCAACACGAACGCTGATTAGTAAATTAAGTCTGATGTCATAGGTTCAAAAGCCGCTTGTATGACCAACTACAATTGGTCAGATCCTCATGTAGTTGAGGCTATTGAAAATATAAAAAACGAAACGTAATATAGATCTATATTTTAATCAGATTGTTACTACAAAATTAATCAAAAGAATTTTTTTTTTTATGTGAAGTGGGGTCTGGGGACATCTTTGTACTGATCGTTGATTGTATTTAAACCATTCCTTCGTTCAATTATTTGTTTTTGTAATTCTCTTTTCATTAGTTCATGACCTAAATCATCATTTAGAAAGACATCTAAAAAGTTACACTTCCAGACACTGAAGTTAATGTGAAAAACATTACAGAGTCTACAGGGCAATAACTGTCCCAAAGCAAAAGTACAGCAGGGTAATCTATAATGTTTCCAAATTATGAGATTATGCATCTAGTCTTAAAGATAATAACAGCTTTAATCCCATACCCCAACAAGTAAACATGGAATACAGCTTTAAAAATATATTATGACATGCTGTGGAATGCATATTGTCAATATTTACCACTTGTTAAAGCCTAGCAATGAAAAAGATTTAATTGTTGCATGAGTGATATCAAATTATTTAAACTATAGTACTAATTCAAGATTTTTAACAGCCATTGAAATTTGTTTTAATACATTTTGTTAAAGTTTAATGGTAAAAACATACGCTTATTTGGATTTAAGGGTATGATGATGATTTTTTTCATTTTCTATTACAAATTTATTCCCCTTATTGCTTGCATTCATCAGTTCAATATTTTAATATATTTTCTTTATTCCTTTACAATGTTAAACTTCTGAAGGGTTGAAATGCAGATCACCTGAAAATTATGTTCTATGTAAAATGCATTGTTATTAACTGAAGAATTGTGATTTTAGTCTTTATGCAACTTAGCAAAATACACCACAATGGAGCTGTTATTAATTTATTTAGCTTAAACTTAAAAGCTATATACATTTGTAATATTATATGTAGTAAATAAAATAAATTTTTATATCTTATCCAATTTTATTTTTTGGGTTTAATTCTTTTCATGTAAAGCATGGAAATAACTCAAACACAGAGGCTATGGCTCGAGAACAAAATGAAAGGGGAAAATAAATAGTTATTCAGTCTAAAATCATGTGGCATTATGACTGACCACAAACACTGCTTGGATTTAAAGGAAATTGTGACCCTTGAAAGTATAAACAAATGAAATGAGTCGCATTGATGATTAACTTAGTTAATCTTTGGACCATTCTAGTCTGGATAAAGTTGTATTTCACTGTTATGATAGTACAAGTTTATTTGAATAATTCAATTATGCATATGGTTCTTTAGCTGTGGGAGGATATCGGAGGACCCAAAAGAAAACCCATGATGTTGGGCAAGCGAACTTACTCCTTGGGTTCAAAAACATCCTACTTGAATTAATGATAGACTTTATTAAAAAAAGTGCATGTATCATGAATATTCCAAATTTCTACTGCACAACTTAACATGAATTAAGTACTTTTACCCACATTCAATGTCCGTTGTTGAGTGGGTGTTCCAATGGTATTATATTCAAAGGAATGACAGTTTCACTGACCCATTCAATGCAAGTATATCATGAAGAATTATTTTAACAGACAAAATAACAGCTTTCATCTTTCACAATATTATAGTTTGCAAGTGATTAATATAGTGCTAAATATAGGCTATACACTACTACTGTGACTTTGTTATCTTAGTGACACTACCTCAAGATGTTCTAGGCTTCTATATTTGCCAATCTGGAAAAGCAATGATAACATGCTTTACAAAATTCTCGCCAGAAATGTTTTTCGGAATATCTGCCCCAAAGTAGGATCCTGAATGCCAGTAAACTGTTTATGTTTGAAGTGTTTAAATAAGGAAAGGTATCACAATGTTTGATATTTATTTTGAGGTCAGCTTTGAAGACAGAAAATTTCTATACACAAAAGAGAGAAAAATGGGGTTTAACATGGACTAACATATGGATCAATGTCATTCCAAAAATACGCTTCCACATAGGGGTCTTTAGCAGTGGGAGGAACCCAGAGAAAACCAAGGAATTGGAAAGGCGACACTATTCCTTGTCACTTAAAACCAAGGAATTGTAACCACACCAGTTGACTCAATGACAGATCTTTCGTTTGATACAGCATCAGCCCCCCCGTGGCGGATCCAGGATTTTTTGAGGGGGGTGACATGTTTTGTCTCACCGACCGTGGTTTACAGAGCTAATTTCTGCTGCTAGTAACATAGATGCTGATTGTGTGTCTGATAAGATGCGCACCGTGTGCTATATAATACATATACGACCAGGTGTGGAAGCAACCGGGATTCCTATACACCTCCCTGGATCCGCCCCTGCCCCCACCCCATTTACACAAAAGGGTTAAAAATTTGGTTTGATCTAATGTGCTGTGGTTTCATTCTTAAAACAGATTGAATCATTGTTGGAACTGAAAGAAAAAAAATAAGACAACTGTTGGAATACACTTTATTATATGATGATATTGAAAGACCCTCAGCTTTGATACCAATAAATCCTATTACAGGTACGAAAATACATACAATATATAACGAAGACTTAGGGAAAAAATAGATCTATAAAATAATTTTGAGTTTGTTTGTACATGGATTATATTCTGTTATTACAATATCAACAGATATTAACGACAAAATGCCATTTAAAATATAATGTGCATGCAAACTATTCATAACAATCAATCATTATTCACTGATCAAATTTGAGGATTTTACAGGATTTTAATTTCATACATTTTAACATTTATACATACATACATACATAAATAAGTAAAGAAATGTCATGATTGATTTCCAACATTAAAATTGATTAACTCATTTTGAACTTCAAAATAAACATTAGTATGTTTGTCCAACAAATAATTTTTTTTTAGCCAACAAACAGAAATATCAAAGCATAAACCCACCAGATAAATTCATTTTTGATTAAAAAAAAGCCCCTTGCAGCCCCTTCAAAATGAAAATATTTTCTAAGTTATGAGTAGCTATTAACGTTAAATATGGATAGAGATTACATAAAATTTATTTTGATTTATTTCATTTGCATGTCAAACTTTGACTATAGATTCAGTCTCCTTAAATATCCCCTAAAAATAAGTTTATTTTCGACCAATGAATGTAGGTATAACAGAATAATAAATATCATATGAACAAAGTTTCTACAAATTTCAGGATAATAATTGATGTAAATCAGGCGGTAGAATGAGCACTATTCATATAAACAATACCAGTAAATAATAGAATCAGATATTGTGCAAATAACACATATACTTCCAAGATATACTATGAACATCATAAAAATATAAATGCGAAACAAATGAACATTATCACCTACTTTCACAGCACTTAATCAAATTATGACTCTGATATTGAAAAATACTGGACGTTGGTTATTAAATGAAAATGAAAACAAAAAAAAATGTACTAGTATTCAAATCTCGTCACAAACATAATCTTCTTCTGTTCACATTCACTCAAACCAAACACTGACTTAAAACTCACTCAGTTCCAAAATACTTTTGACCAAAATGATTAGGAGCAACTGGATGAATTTCAGATGTGAGAATAGTTATTCCAGGAGATTCAGAGATAACATTTTTGGCAGCTGAAAAACAGAACCGAAAGAAATGGAATGAGAAATTGTTTGTACAGACAGCAGCATTTCACCTACTCTTTTTCGAATTCATACCGTCAAGTTTTAGTTTAAATTCGCCCCAATGATTCCATGGGGGGGATGCTCATTTTTTTTTCTCTTCCCGAATGACTAGGCACCTCAAGTGAGAACTAGGATTGAAAAATCCTGAAAGTCCTTCTCAACTTACAGTGTGATTCAAACCCATGACAATCTAGTCAAGAGCCCAATGCACTAGATACAGTAAAAAAAATGGTTTCTTACAAAATGCTTCAAATAAAGTTAAGGTGATTTACCTTGCGGTGTGCAGAACAAATTTAATAATATGACATTATCTTCATTTATTTTATGTTCCCTTAAAACTTTCATAGCTTGAGCTACAGTATTGCCGGTACCTGTAAAAATACATAACAGTAAATAAAACAATCTGATATCAAATTTAAATACAGATCTTTATTTCGCCTTTTTTTTATACTTTCGATGGCCTATACTACATGAAGATCTGATATGTTGTAACGGGAAGTCCCATCAGGGTCATACAAGCGGTTTTTAACCCTTTGATGTCTGTCATTCAATGACTAATCAGTGTCTGAGTTTCAAGTGGGTATTCGGAAATACAAAATTTGCTTTGATTTGTTTTCTATGGCTGTGTATGTATGTCTACCGACAATTCCCCGTGCCAGATAATAATTTTACTCAAAAGACCGTTTGATTGGATAATCTCTCACATCAACAAGAATGCACTATGGCCTACTCTTAAATCAAATTCCAACTTTCACAGGGTCTTTTACAAGCATGCCAACGTGCACAGGACCTCACTATACATTTCCTCTTGCCAGGTCAACAGCCCTGACCAAGGGAACCACACAGGAAAATTGAAGTATATCTATATCCATCATGTGACCAACATGATTAATACGATGAAGAAATTTCAAAATATATTCATAAATGAAATGGGTTTAACGTCCTACTGTTCTGCTCTTAAACTGGGCTAATGAAGACAGGCATACACCATACAGTGTGCTATGAGGGAAATTTTGCCCAGTCTTTTACATGCACGCCAATTTGTACACAGAACCTTTTTTTTTGTCCCATCCGAACAACAAGACAGCTGTCCTTGCCAGACCCTCGTCCTGCATCACTGACAAGGGGAAAATATATTTATATCACATACTCATTATAGGGTACATCAGAAGAACTTTTCGTCGGCTAATATCTGGAGGAAGCTTAGCATATAACACTTTCGCTTCGTGTGTATCTTCATCACTCTGTATTAATATTTTACCAATTCTTATTGAACGACAGCAGTCTCTTAATCCTTGTTCCATGGCTTCACCTTAAAAATAAAATTATGTTTATTGTCGTTTATCTAACTACTGGTATTCATACACGCATGCATCTATATTCCTAATATGATTAGCTGACAACTGGTAGTTTCAAAGACATAAACGAGGCAGTAGCATACAAGTACACTCTGCAAACTATACTGAGAAAGTGAGAGAAAGAGAAACAGAGCCTGGGAGATAGAGAAATAATTTGAATACCCCATAAATGGACCCCGGGGTTAGTGGAGTGGATCAGATAAACACATAACAAAAATGAAATGAAAGTACATGTAGAATATAATATGGCCTAATTTTAATTATAAATACTCACCACTTCTCATAATACTGACTCCACAATTTCCTTTTTCATATCGTAACCCGTTGTAAGAATGTCCTGTCAAACATATAGTAAATGTAAATTTACATCAGTTATCAATCAAATAATTAATGTTTTCTATTGTATATTGCAATGTGTATACTAAACACCCTGAAACTATTTGAGGTATGTGCTACATTGTACTTAGGAAATTCTGCCTTTCATATTTTTAAAACAATGAAATTTTTGTCCATCACATTTGATATTTTGTCAGTTACCTCATAAACCCCCCTAGTTTCACTTTCAATACCATTTGGTCGAAAAATCATCATAATTAAAGGTTGCTCCAGCTTCAATCAAAGACTTGATCTTGCTGTACATCTCATCAAGCCCTTTACATAATGTCCTACATTTATCTCAGTGGACACTTACGACTACCCCTGGATCCATTCACTAGATTTGATATGTTGGTTTGTTCCTGATTTCTGCACATTAGGTCTTGTCCGTAGATTTGTTTTTGTGTAAATTATCTGTGGTGCAGTCCTCCTGCACTTATTTAGATAAATTATTGGGTTTGATGTTTACCTGTAGGTGTTGTAATAGAACATTCTTTATATGGCAGTTGATTCAAGCCCTCTTCTACTATCAAACGGATCTACAAACAAAAACAAAAGATGTACATTAAACACCTAACATTTCAAGGCAAAAATATATTATTTGACATTAATAATTTGGTTTTGCCGTATGCACTCTGTCTTGCCAATTTTCTTTGAATTGACATATTGTACAACATTAAATATATGTTAGGGAAACCCTTCACCATTGATGATGTACACTCATGTGACAACACAAACAGCCATACACAATCAATAATAGCTTAGTTCATTTTAGGGAGAGTTTAATCTAAAGACCATACATTATAAGGAACGCAAAATAACGTCAATATGCATGTATGTGTAAACTACATTTGTTACATGTCTTTTATGAAGAAATTGCTGTAAAAATTGTGCAGTAGGATATTCAGCAAACTACATAGTACAGCTTTACTTAACGAGTTAGATCTCACACTCTCAATACTTATTTGTGTGTGAGATCTTGTCCACAGGTTTATCTTCTAGTATTCTATTTGTGGTGAGCATATAGCCAACAGATTTTGTCCACCCCGTTACATACTACTCCCCCTTATCACCAACTCTGTACACAGATTAATAAAATCATAGACGACTACAAGTATCAAAAATCAAAGAAAGGGATTCATGTGGGGTGAAAAAATAATGAAATATTTCTATCAATTGGATAAATATACATACTAGTCTATCAGCATAGAATATAAAATCACTTCTTGAAGTCGATCTGAAAAAAGACAAACAAGTTTAAAAGTAGGCTGGAAAAATAAAAAAAAAATTAGAAACAACCTTTCTTTTATATTATTATTATTATTCTATCACTACACTTGTATTCATGCAATGCATAACCAATACTTTGGATGAATCAGCCACAAAAATATTAAATAGGCCTAATTAATAGATAAAGTAATCATCAAAGCTCCCCATGGACTATATAGATCAAATTAGCTGTCTTTTCTTTAAAATTTCAGTGAAATTTTTCATTCCTATTTAAATTCCAAATATCTAGAGCTTATAACATGTCATGAAGGCGTTGCATGTGCTTGGTTTCATTTTTCCATCCAAAAGAATGGAACCAGGCAAGAGACAATAGAAAAATACTTAACGTACTTATCCCTTAGAACAGTCTGTAGTTCCTTGATGTTATCAGTTATTCGTAATTTCTTAACATTTCCCTCAAACTGTTCATCATTAATAAGACTTGGTACAGTATTCTGTATTAAATCTGGTGCTGGTTCAACCATTTTCAATCCCTCTTGTCCTCTTGTTTCTGTAAGGTTATTTGAGGTTAAGCTATACATGTATTTACAAAAATATATTTTAGGTCTAGCAGCTATATTTATAAATTTATTTTATAGGTAAATAAAGATGCAATACCTGATGATTTTTGCGTGCCTATAAAATAGTTGACTTTGCTTGCTAAATCCGGCTACCGGTAATGGTTTATTGATACGACATTTAAAATTATGATAAAAAACCTTTTATCAACTTGTATCTATACATAGTATACACTAAAAATTATGTATTACCGTATGTGTTAAATATTATTAAAAAAGAATTATAGTTTGTAGGCCTATGTTTTATACAAGGTATTACAGTATGTATGTGAAATATCATATTCAAAGTTTGTTATTTAAATATTATCATTATCACATTATGTGTTATGACTATGACGTTAAAAACGTCTGTGTAAATTTACGTCTGAGTTTTTTTTAAGTAAATAAATCTGATAAAATTACAATTTGTAATAAAAATAATAACCTTATTACATTTGAAACTATAACATACAAACTTTTTTATAAATTCAATCTCAAACAACTCCTTTTAAGTAAAAAATAAAATAAAAAGAAAGAAAACTAACATCAAACATGCCTTCCGGTAGAAACTAGACTTCCGGTTGTACTTGACAGTACCGGTAGCACAAGACTACATACCGTAGTCTTGATACCAGTCTGAAATCGATTTATTTCCACGGTCGACTGTCGTCGTGTTAATACATCACATAACTTCAATTAAAATTTTGTTGGGGTTATAAGATACACACCTACTTACATATCCTACAATCACTGTAATCATACTGCTATTGGAAATTTTCAATAAAATAATGTCATTGGCGGCGAGACTGTGAATGATGGAGACACAATTAAGGGGGACTTCTGGAACTGGAGGTCCCTTTGGGGGTCTATCTCATAGCTGTTGAAGAGGTTACGGAGTCCATCCACCAGGGAATATCTTTGAAAATCTGTTACAGAAACAATGAAATCTGACGTCTTTTGTGGCCAGTTATCATTTAATTCAAACCAGATCAGAATTCAACTAAGACTATCATGAAGCGATTTGGTCATGGCATGTATGAGCACTTTGACATTGGCTTACCGAACCTCGAAGCTAGGTTCCACTCACTAGCCGAAAAAGGAATTCATTGAACCATTATCTACCATCTCAGCCCAGATGGCCTCGAAAAGATCTTGCCGAAATACCCCTAATTTAAAGGACGATCGGCAAAATGCACCGAGGCTTTAACAGGAGGGGTGAGGTGGGATGCGCCCCTTCTGGAGGCCTTTGATTGACCCTATAATAACGCTTACGTGTTTATGATGGTTGTTAATAATATGTTTATATGGCTGCTTATTTTTTTTCATTCTCTGTTTCTTTTGTAGGCTTTGATGCTTTTTTGTGGTACCACGAATTTTTCCGTTTATTTAACCATAAAGATTTATTCAACTTCTTGGGATAAAGAAACAAGATTATGCGAACAAGAAAATTAAACATGGGATACGTCGTTCTACTGCTTACGTACTAATGGTGTATTTTGCCCATTTATATATAGGAGCCTATTAGGGAAATGGGGACATTGCAAGACAGGGTATTGGACTCAAAACATTCAACGTCTCGTGGTGCTTTATACCAAGGTTCGAAAAATCCCTTTAAAATTTCTAGCCGTTTTCGCCTTAACAATAAACGTTCGAAAGAGGGGTGCGGTGGAGGGGGTCAATTCTGCAACAAAAAAAGTCGTAGAACGCCGAAAATGAATAGAGGTCATCATTTAATGGTCTGCAATCATCACACCAAATTTGACAGAACAACAAACAGGACCGATGACTATAGCTACATATGCCTAAATTACGATGGGGGTACAGGGCGCCGTTGATTAACAAGGAAATATACGTATAGATAGATATTGTCCGCCAGACATGTAAATGGCGATCTGCAGCTTTTAGCGCCAAAAATGATATTTTTTTTTATTATTAATCAATAGTATACATGTATATTACATTTTAAAAATATACAGAAAGAAAGCAAAATTATAATAAACAAAAACATGTCTCAAACTTCATAGGCAATCGATAAAATCACGGCCTCTTGAAGATTTCAGCTATTTTATTCACCAGTGAAGTTTGGGAATTCATGTTACTCCTTTGTTCTTCGCGTGCATCTTGTTGACCATTATTAGACACATTTGGTGATTGTTTATCATCTAAATTTAATATAGTTGTCGAAATTTTCTCACTGCAATAATTCCATTCTTGCTGTTCAAAGAACTCGGAACTTTGTTGACCATCTTCTTCGCTTTCATGTGTGTGTATATCCACGAATTTCTGTTCTATTGACCGTTCTTCTTCATCAAGGAATAAATCTACTTGAATATCTTCAACAGTTCTGGGTAACTTTGCTTGGTTTTGGGCATTTTTCTCTGCAACAAGAAGTTTGAGTTCCTTTGTTCGCTTAGCCGCTTCTACACACGTTTGTTTAATTCTTTTAAATTCCATTCTTTCAACTCTTCTTCTCCTTTGCATCAATTCCACCTATGAATATATTCCGACAAAGGAATGTTAAGAATATTTCGTTGAGATTTACAGACGTAACTTTGTCAGAGAACGAATGTACCCCACCCCTACTCCACCATAAACTTTCTATAGAGAGGTAACGTGGTCACATAATCACATTATATTAGAAGGTGGTCGGCGACGACTGACAAGTAATTAAATTCAACAGGGTTACAGTTATCACCAACTTGTCAATTGTTACAAAGGTTTTTCAAAATGTATTTATGAGAAAAAAACTACGACCTGTTGAGTATTTCAAACGTTTTAGCGTCAAGAGCAATAATTCTATAGAACATTTTTATGCACGAGTCTGTATTTTGATAGGGTTTGGCTAGCCAAACAACACCAGCAGTTTGAAAAAGTCTGAACCCTAGCACGGTTTCGGCGACAGGGGCAATAACTGGAAAACATTCGCTAAGGTGCATTTATATAACTAGACCAAAATAAAAATGAAATGAGGTCGACGTCCCACCATACTGAACCGACTGGGCTTATGCACATTGGCATGCATCATGCAGCGTGCTTACTTTTATTTCGAAGTCTCAACTATCAACGGATTTTTTTACGTGACCTCGGTTACCTGACACGCCGGAAAATCATGATGAACTTTCTCGACCAACACTGGAATCCATAGGCGTACGAGCCAGGGGGTCGGCAGCTGCCTAACTTTCGGGCAAGCTGATTTTTGGGCAGAGGGGTAAAGTGAGAAAAAAAAAATTATTTCATCTACTTGGGCAATTAAAGTGCCCGAAATCTAATAAAACACTAATTCTACAGGCTGAAATAGCAGTAAAACGTGTTTGCGGCCGTCAAATATTCCAAAATTTTCATAGGAGGTCTAAACAAGTCAGCTCCGCTTCTTCGGCTCTCGAAGGAAACCGGCGCCGCTATTTGTAAACCTGAAATTTTTTCGCACATTTCTAGTTTTGCCCTAATTTTTCTTTTCTTTTAATTCAATACCACGAATTTGTACTGAGCTGACTATATGGATTGAAACATTTTGTCTGGGGCCACTCTACTTTGGGCTGAAACAGTCTGATTGGACGCTTGGAATTCGGAGTAGGATTTCGGTTACAAAATCAGTGGATACTTTTGGAGTTAATTACACGGGCTAGAATAGCAGAAAACGCATTTGCGGTATTTAAATTTTCAAAATTTTTCTCCAGGAAAAATTCGGGTCAGCTCAGCAGGTATTAGACCAAATTGAAGTTGCTGTATTCATAGTGTGGAGTAACAGAAAGACGCGTTTGCGGCAGTTAAATTTTCAAAATTTTCCCGCCTTCGTGGACTGTGAAGTTGCTTTGTTCACGGACTGAAATAGCAGGAAACCGTTTTTGTAGCCGTCAAATATTCCACAATTTTCTTGGGGGGGGGGGGGCTGTAAACCCGAAAATTTTTCGGGCAATTCTGGTTCTGCCCCCCTAGCTGTCATCGAGCCCGTACGCCTATGCTGGAATCGAACATGCATCCCTTGCATTGTCAAGTCAAAGTTTTACAAACTGGACCTCCGCGACTCCCTTATGTCTACAACCAGACAGAATGGCGTGATAGGTGCAGGCGCGATAATTTCAATTATTAACCATTAATAAGAGAAAACTTATTTAGCATTTATGAATAAGATTAAACAACTTTGTAGACTTAAAAATCCACGCAAAGACTACATTTGACACAACTGATACTTTAACCGCTTGGCGTTTGGTTTGTATATTTTTACACATATTGTACTGGTACATACACCAACCTGATCTAAAATAATAGCAGTACTTACCCTTTCTCGCACATCAGCTACATCGCTTTTTAAGATTTTCAAATCCCCTTCCAAAGGTAGAATATAATTTACTTCTTCACAAATGTCTGAAATATACACTGGAGTGAAAGCTAAATCTAATTGGTATGACAAGCTTACTTTTCGTCAACGTTGCTGAGATGTAAATAAGGTTATAACACGTGATTGTTGGCGAGATGGTTGGGGTTAGAGTAAGCATTAGGGCTGGGTCCGGGGTTAGAATATGTATAGAATGATATGTAACAAAATTTATAATATGTTTCGTCAACACAATACAATGAGACCACCATGTATTTAAGATACATTATGGGAGATTAGACAACGAGTTATCAGTTCTCACTACAATAGTTAAAAATTTGCCAATGTAAAGGCAATTTGCTGAAAATTTCAGTCAAACTGATCCACTATGAACTTAAAACTAAGCGAATGAAACTTCCGCTTAGCCTCGGTCATCATTACTAAAGTCGGTAAGACAAAACTAGTAGTCTCGGTTATCCATTTAATCGTTAAATCACGATGGAAAATTCTGCAGCAAATCAAACAACAATCCAACAAAAATCTCATGCTAGCGTCGATATCGAGAGTTGATTATGGCCTGGATAACAGGATAAGTTAATTACATGTAATGTGTAATTAACAGTTTTTATAACATTTCAGGCCTAAAGAAAAACCTACAATAGGCAGATTTTGCTCTTGCATAATAGGTATGTTTAATGTTTATTTCTATATATGCGATCGGGATTTTGTTATCTAGTCTTCTTCCAATTCCAATTATCGAGTGTTCCTTTACTCGCACCGTCGCACGCCAATGTGAACACTCGTGGACCTCATTTGGTGTCTTCTGAACGACATTCTCAGCCGTACCGCGTGACTAGGCATTATTTATGACTGAAGCAAATTATTACCCAAGTCATCTCTTTCCCATTTGACATTCTCTTCTCTTGACGACCTGAGCAATTCTTTCCATTTCATCAGTTCGGTGGTGGTTTCAGTTTCCAATTCTTCGTTGATCAACTAAAATCATAGAACAGGTTTCAATGCTAAAATGAATTACCGACAGTTGCGTCAAGAATAACAACATAGCACGTAATACCATATTAATTCCTTCATAAAGCGATTTTGTGAACTACAGTTCAAAAAAGATACCAAATTCTTCACGTTTGTTTTTAGAAAATCATAATCAATTTACGTCGTTCACTTCGAATATACACAGATAATAATAAGCGCTATGTCATTCGATGTTCAGTTATGTTTCTAACAATTTCAATTATGTTATCTTATGATAATAAATAATAAATGTTTTCTTCAATCAAGATCTAGGGATCAAATCAAGGGAACGAAATGGCCTTAAAAAGAAACTTTGACATTCAAATGATATGAAGAGCTTGACACGACGAATACTGGGAAGCACGGTGGTTCATCAACCAGAAGGTTCCGTGGACGATATTGGTGTTAAAAGAGCACGATGGAGGGTGGAAAAACGAATAAGTACTGGACCATAGTTTTTAGTAAGAGTACTTCTAATGGTTTTGGGGGTCTATATTTAATTTATTATCTGGATTACTATGAATTGATTAACCTGGATATGACGAAGTCTGTCATCAGCCTCTCCTAGATCAGCAATAGCACACCTATATTTAGCACTAAGAAAATTTGTTTGCCGTTCAAGACTTTCTGAAATCAAAGATAAACAATCACTGCTATCAACAAACTATTCAATAACAAGTTCACAGTTTATTACATTTCAGATATTTAGTTTTCTGTAAATTTGCCATCGAACCAATAATCAGTGACGAAATTGTCATTTTCTGGCTGAGAGACACATCGTTAATGGATGATTATCTAGCGTATTAAATTTTAGCAATAGCCATACAATGGTGGACGTATAACACCATTGCCCCAAACCCTCAAATTATCTATGTTATTTACCCACATAATATAATATAGCTTTATTTCAAATCTACATACAAAAATATCAAAGTCTTATCATTTTATATTGTACTATAATGTCTATGCAATACAATTAATAAGTTTAAACTAAACTATTTAAGGCGTTGGCCGATTAGTTTAGAATTTTGTAAAATTATGTACATGTATTTCTGCCTAACCTCTTTCAGCACAAAGTTGTTCGACTCTATCTCTTTCGTTAGATTCTTGTTGTTGTAGATATTCTTTCTGACATTCTTTCCACCCGTCTTCAATAGTAACATCGTTAATCTCATGTCGCATCGCCACTAAATAGAATCATAATAAATCGTGTTAGGATCAATATACCCATGTTCTAGAATTAAGAGAGGCATATATAGATGTTGGGGTCGCGGTTTGGTTCCCGGTGTTTGCCGTGGAAGTTCCTCGGGATTTTCCGGCGTGATTTCCTCCATTGTCAGTGGTGCTGGACGGGAGGGGATGGCAGCTGTCTAGTTGTCCGAACGGAACAAAAAATAGAGGTTCCGTGCACACATTGAAGTGCCAGACCCGTAGCTAAAACGGGGGGGGGGGGGGCAGGATGCGCCTATTGGGGTAACCAATTCTTTCCCCATTGGGTAAAGGCACTCGTTGGGTGTCCCATTTGTTTAGGACAGGCAACTGCCTCTCTTGGCCCCCAAATACAAATTCTAACTGCAATATTTAAGAAACGAGCCATGAATGAGCACTTTTACATGTGCACATAGCCAATTTACTCCCTGTAGAAGTTCAGTTATATGCACTAAAAATGCACCATACGTCATATCAGATTTGAATAGTTTGCAGACGATATAAGTTAATGTAAAGAATCTTACCCACTACCTCTTCTAGTTCAGACGTAGTTTCAACTTGCCTTTTCAGCTCCCCCTGAACATACTTTAATCTGCTGGCAATGGCTTCAGCATTATTGGCAATATCGTCAACTCGATCCGATATTTTCGACGTTAGTTCATCAGTTTTCTGTATATCCTTCCATTTTGACCGAATATTCCCGAGTTCATTGTTAAATATTTGATTGACCCCATGTAGCACTGTAATATAGTTATTACATGGCCCCTCGAAACTAAATGGACTTTGAGAAGACGTTTCTGCTGCAATACTTGAGGATGGTTTACCTGAAGCTATTGCATTCATTGTCTTTCGTACTTTATGCGTCACAAATGAATTACGTCAAAGCATAGATACCGTAAGCAAGTCCTTCAATTTGAAGAGTTAAAAGAGTATTGATGAAATTCCCTATTCAAAAGTAAACGTTTAAGTAGTGGGCGGAAGAATAAATGGAACAGTGCAGGTCAGCATGGGTCGGAATGATAGGCTTCCCTGAGAGCGAAGGAATCAGTCCTCTGCAAGTAATCCCTTAGCAACAGTAGGCCTATAACCAAACTGTGTAAATCCTTTATTTCAGAAGCCATTGTTAGTGTGTCGCTAGGGGATTATTTCATCGAAAAACTGTAAATCTTACTAATTGTCCGGCAACCAAACCTCAGTTAGAACCTTGACATCAAAATATCTACCCAATGTTGTTTTCTTTTTTTTGTGTAGTATTCATTTTGTTATTTTTTGATGGAATATAATTATCTACAATATCATGTAGATGCAGAATCCGGATGATGACATCGTGGCATTCTTAAAGACATTTAAATATTGAATATGGCATCCATGAAGCATTTTCTGGCTCTTTATTCAGTTGGGTAAAATTCGTGACAAATTCTTTAGGACCTCGGTTTAAAGATATTTTTCCCGCTGAATGCAACGATAGAGGCTATTGTCTTCAATGAATTTCTTTCAAATCTGATGTTATCATGTAAAGCATCGGAACGATCCTTCATTGCCGTGTTATAGTTTTTAAGCAGGTTTTTGTTTTTAAGCTTGTTAAGATGGCAGAGATCTGGCCCCGAGTTCACAAAGCATTCTCAGACTTAAGTTGAGAGTTTGCTCAACTTTCAATCACTGTTTATAAGAAATATCTTTGATCCAGAAACACAAAACTTTGCACATAGTTTCTCGTTGATGTATTTGATACATAAAAATAACAAAATCATTATAAAGGGCTATATTTTAGCTAAAATAAGGTGAACAAATTTGAGTAAATTCTCAACTTAAGTCTGAGAATGCTTTGTGAATCAAATTTGGTCAACATCCCAAGTGTTCTTTTCAGACAAGGAGCTGGCAAGTGGACATATTACATGCTTTGCATGCCTTGCCATAGGATAATTTGTCACAGACATCAGCATTCCCACCGATTTCCCTATGATTTTCAACTGTCCTTTTATTTGCATTAAAATGTACACACAGATGGACCTTGATTTTTACCATCCAAATGACTAAACAGTAGACCTACTTTCCTTATCAGTCATGCAGGCATTACTTCCACAAGTGATAACTCGAGTGAAAAATACCATGGTCGGGATATTCAAACCCAAAACACTCTAGTAGATAATCAAGTATCCAGGCCACTTTTAATGAATGAGTTCAGAATTATGTCCCTATGTTGAGGAATCTTACAGAGTAATAATATTGTATTTCCAAGACGAAATTCCAGTAAAAATATAAATGAAATGAAATGGGGTTTAACATACTACTGTTCTGACTGGGCTAATGAAGATGGGTCCTATGCCACACAGTATGCTACGAGTTAAATTTTATCCCGACAGCAGCACCACTCTTATTTCAAATTCTAACTATCAAGAGATATTTTACGTGCACACACCATCTTGGGTTTCCCCAAATCCCCCCCCCCGCCCCCCCGTGTCATCTGAACGACTAGTCTAGACAGGCCCTCTGTCTTGTACCACCGACAATGGGGATCCACGCGGGAAAATCTCAAAGAAACCTTTTTGGTGAAATCCGGGAACAAACCGGATGACACTGGAGATACTAGGACAATTTCCACTCACCTCTAATTAGCTCATTATGCTTGAAAATAAGGTTCTTTAGCAGTAGGAGTAAACCGAAAAATCCACAATGAGGTTTGGCATGAATACTTCTTCTCAGACATACAAGCCTAGGATTGAAACTTCTCAACTTGTCTCAATGATGTAAAGCAATAACATTAAGACCACTTGGCCACCCAGTGACTCATTCTCCAACTGAGGCAAATCAACGTGGTAATGAAAGTTATCAAAATTTTATCAAATCCAACTCATTACCCAAATTAACCAAATCAGACGGTTGAAGACAACAGATTTAGCGAATGGATTTTGATAAAAAAAAAGGTTCATTTCAATTAAATATGCATAGCTTTTTACCATATGCAAGCTTTAATAATTGACTTCCATCAACATAAATAGAAATATCTTGGGACATTCAACCCCAAACTTTTGTATGCCCCCTTTTGAATATCAATTGAAGTAACTTGAAAAATATGTGATCCCTGAGTTTCCCTTTCAGAAACCTTGTATACACCACTGAAATAAAGAAAGTGCATGATGAGTTACATGTAGCAATGTTTCCATCATCCATAACAACTTAAAACAGTAAATACGATAAGATAAGATTTATTATACAAAAAACATCCATTTAAGGAAAGGACGGCATACGATACATAAATAAAGTAAGGGCAATAACAATACAACAATTATTGAACATTGATAATAGACCTACAATAACATTATCAAGTATAAGAATAATATATTGAGACGCAATGATAACACCACACTGATTTGACAAAGTCCTGACCAGACAGAATGCAGCTGAAATGTGAAATTTTGAAAAATTGCAGACTGGTAATTTATTTTGCAGTGGAGGGTAAGCACAAGGGTTAAAAATCAAAATTAAGTAACAGCATTGAGTCAAAATGGATTGACTAAGGCCATCTGGCAGAGCATAGATGGCCACGAAGAGTGTTGCATTGATAAACCAATAATACCCCTTGCTGTACAGCAGGCCATGGCTCATATCTTGCACATCCTACATGTATTTGCTGGAAACAATAGGCCAAGTCACAGAATGGTACTGTAATGGCAACCAGTCAAATTGCAACTGCTCTGGTACTCACGCTGCCTTGAATTTATGCAATGGAATGTTTTTTGTATTTGGGCTACGACGGAAAAACTGACCCTAGGCCTTGCATTTTAAAAGCCATATTTTATACCACTAGTTTACACTCCACCATAAAATCGTGATACAATCATCTATTTATAAAAGTGCTGTGTTTTCATTGCGTCTCCGTAACGTTTCCATTTTACAGACGGATTACACTAATAAAATACTTTTTAATATTAAATAACAGTTATACTATGGGTGTTCCAAAATAAATTGAATCAATAGATATATATTGGACGGTTTAGGATAAATAGATCTAACAGATGACTGAACTTACTCCAATTCATTATTTAAAGAGGCATTGTTACTTTCAGCAAGAAAATAATGGAAAATATCATATTTGGAGTCGACTTATTGAAAATCCAAACACTTATCCACTTTTAGAAATGTATTTCTAGGGTACAATTATGGATTTGTTAAAATTCTTGGCCATCGGTTCAAATTGTATTTTTGAATTCAAGTACATATGTGTGAGTCTATACATGTAGTTAAATCATGTCAACGAAAACTTTTTTTTTTTACTGAACAAAGCACTAATGCCTCTTTAAGTGTGGTCAAAATTTAATTTTACAACAAGAATAAAATAGTTTTAATAAGATATTTCATATAATAGTAACACATTTATGGGTGTTTCAAAAAAAAAAAAAAAAATCTAATGTAAAAATAACCAGATAAATCCAGGGCAGCAAAAATTAATAGTTTTGATCTATTCAAATAATGGAGATTTAAATTTAATAGAGCTTATGGACCATTGAAATTATTTTTTTTAAAAAACAATAATAACAGTCTAGCAATAGTTAAAGTAGTTAAACATGTAGAAGTGTTTCAAAATAGGTTTTATCTGGTGTGAAATTAATGGACGGTTGAAAATATTAGATAGGTACATGTAATGGACATTTAACATATTAATAGACGGTTCAAAATTAATTTATTTTTTAAAGATTACGAGTAGTCAAGTAAAAATTACATTTCACAGAACGATTATACTAATAAAATACTTTTACCCATATAATATTAGAGTTCTACTACATTGGTGTTCCAACAAACTCTTTAGTGTGAAATTAACAGAATTAATGGACAGTTGAAAATATTCAATATATACTTTCTTTAGTCAATAATAATTAAGTTAAAATAAAGGCTATCAATTAAAGTTACATTCCTTTGATAAACGGGATGGACTGTCATTAGGTTACTATCGTCCACCTTTGGCATTGAAGTTTATAGATGACAAGTACAAACAAATCCTATGTAGAGCTTTGTTGTGGTTGGATTCTGAGGTACAAATGAGGTAAAATGGTTTAAAAATAGCAGCCATTTTTGTTGTTTGGTAAGTCACTATGTAACAGCTACTGAACTATAAGTAATATGTTATCACATGTGAATTATGCTGGCTTTTCCTATTCGTCACATGTATTCAGCTGGTCACCAACTTTGCGGTTAAAATGGAATACCCTACTTACATACAATACCATAGGTACCGGTACTATGATTAGATTTATCCTGTATAATAGAAACATTTTTTCAGATAAACATTGATGACTTCAATATCATCAAAGGAATATATCTTTATGTACTTAATAGTAAAACAGATAAGCTGACTGAGATAATCTACATGTAGTTATGACATCTCTGAGACATGACTTTGGAATGAATTAATGTGGAATAAATTCCTACAATAGGTAACAATTTAAAGTGTCCTCAAATTGTTTGTGCATTACATGCACATTGTGGGTGCATTACTTTTGTTCAGGGCGCAAAACTCCTTGGCCAAAGAGTCAGATGTTAGGCAGGTTATAACTATTGTAGTGTGTTGACTTGTGTTTCTGTTTTGGTGGATTGTTAGGAATTGGTGATGTAGAAACAGGCGGTGGCTTTAACTGCGGTAATTGTTGATATGCTTGTGTATTGCTAAAACGAGAACTGTAATCCTTCTTACGAAAGGAGTGTAACTCTTTCTGAGCTGTTGGGTCTTTCTCCCTCATTTTTTCAAGGTATGGATGTTGTAGTAACTGTTTGCACGTAGCTCTATCTTGAGGATCCATCTTGAGACAATCATTCAAAAAAGATAGGGCATTTGGACTAAAGTTGGAAAATTTTTCTTCTAAAGGCTCCATTCTTTCTGGATTTGGTATTATCATGCCCTTAAAAAATGCATTGCTAGAAAATATATCCATGTGTCGAGGTGTTAGGTCACCTAAAGTTTTTCTTATAAGATATAACTGATCTAAATCTGATCTTCCTGGCCACAGGGCTTGACCCGTCTTTAACTCTGAAAAAACACACCCAATAGCCCACACATCGACTGAAGGACCATATTGCGTATCTCCAACCAATAATTCTGGTGCTCTATACCATCTAGTTGCCACATAATCAGTGTATTCATCGCCAGGACCTGTCAGCATTCTAGCGAAACCAAAGTCACACAACTTGACTTGACCACTTCTTGTTATTAGGATATTTTCTGGTTTGACATCTCTATGTATGGCATTATGTTGATGACAAAAATTGACTGCTAATAATGTCTGGTAAACAACTGTCATCGTCGTCGATTCTCCAACACCACTAGGATGAAGATCCAATTCATGTAATGCTGTATGATCGACATACTCAAACACAAGATGAAGTCGTCGTCTCCGTCTAAATACTTCTAGTAAGTTGACAAGATTGTTGTGTTTTAATTGCTTCAACATTCGTATTTCCCTCATCGCTATTTTACGAATTAAAGGATCATCTTCCGATTCCACAAACTTCTTTATTGCAACAAGCTGTCCTGTTTCTTTATTTCGACACTTAAAAACCAATCCATAGGATCCTTCACCTATTTTACTGATTCTATCATATTTTTCCATTGTTCTATTTTACGGGCTAGAAGAATATCAGAATATATTCAAAATATGAATATTAATAATAAATGTTTAGGCTAGCACACAACCGTGATATCAATAATGTTCTTTCTGTTTATTGACCACTGGCACTGTTCATTGAAAAATATTCTGACATCATGCGTAGAATCCATTTGAAATTTGACTAGAGTCGAGATCCATACATACACACAATAAAAATTTGATAGGCTTTGGGCAAGAGGCTAACCTCCTATGTCCTATAAATTTGTTCGTCCTTTCTAGAGAGTCCTATTCTTCATATCTTGTTTAGACTTGGACCAAAATTGTATGATGGTCGTGATGAATATTGCGCATTTCAGTGTATGCCATCTTCGCTTACTCTTTAATCATTATTATCCCATTATGTAAAAGATACAGACGACGTATTCAAATACCTTTTTACTAATTCATATATTATGTAACTATTACAATCATTAACGAAACACTTTCACAAATTCCTTGTTATCTTATCGCCATTTTGTAGTGGTTGTTTGTTTCGGAATGATCCAGAATCAGTGCTCGTGACCTTGCATAATATTTTCTGTCCGTCCTTGTTATTGCAATACATCAGGATAGGACCGAGGGCCGAGATCGGTATTAGCTATTTTCCAAAATAATGTGTTTACTCTCCTCTTGAATTTTAAGGCCATCTTTCACAAGCCAGTGGCATTTTACAGGGCTTTATTTTCGGTAGATCGGGATCATCGAACTTCAATCTCAGATCCCTGTACGAAACAAACGCACCCCTTGCATTCCAAACAGGTATGCTAAGAGCGCATGCGTAAAGCTAGGACAGTTTCCATAATAGACTTATAGCCCCATGAATGAGACATGGTCATATACTATGCACACATTTCATTGAGCTTGCGCAAAGTAGCATATACATTTTTCTTCATATTTGGTACCGGTAAATAAAACGAATGGTTAATGAAAAGGTGTTCGATTTTTTTTTTTACTTTCAATAGATAACTATTAGAAAAATTGCCTCACCAAGCCAAATTCAATAATTTGATTAACTTTATTTGGCAGGTCTTATTGAGTGGTATATATGTATAATGGTTTAAAACGATTACATGTCATTTGGGACTCACGTCATTTGGGACTCACGTCATTTGGGACTCAAAAAAATTTGACCGCGACATTTGGGACTCGGGTATACGACGTTTGGGACTTTGATATACGACGTTTGGGACTTTGGTGTACGTCGTTTGGGACTCGATCAAGATATAAGTAATACGTTGGTAAAGTCATCCACACGACATTGTTCATAATCCAAATAATTAGCAAGCTGTTGATCATTCATAAAAAGTGCATTAAAATAAGTCACGTGGTCATTGAAGACAGTCTCGGCGGTCTCCGAATTGCGCGTCTTCCACGCTCTGTCCGTGTGAATTTCAGGTACAGGTAGATATTAAAATAATAACTGGAAAATACATTGATGAATTCACTGACCAGTTGTTAGGTAAATGCTACCATTTAATTTTTCATATGTTAGTTAACGTACGTATTGACAGGGTGTTAATTTTAACAAACATTGAAGGCTATATCATAGTCGTACATAACTTTATTTTATAATGTAGCTATTTCAGTTATGGTTGTCATGTGATCATTGTGTCGTTTGTCTATCATCGACGGATAAATAAAAACGTTTGCAAGTTACATAACAAAATGGTCTAAAAAAAAATGCCACGGCATTTTCTGATACTGACAATAAACACGAATCAAACAATCAAATTGCTAAAATAATAACACCAATTAACAAACAATACAAGAATACTTAATTTAAAAAAAACATCGGTCAACAACAAAACAATGATCATACGATCATACAAACAATACGATTAACATTAACTTTATTATAAAAACATCGATGATTCGATCTGAAATCAAATAACAAAATAGTCGAGTACTAGCTATTTCTTCCATATGATTAAAATGTGTACGAGTCTTATAAATACATTTATTTATTTTAACAATACATTTATTTTTTCATAACACAATTTGTAGTTTTTGTCTGTCACATAACTTTCAAATGTTTTTATTCATTCGTCCATGATAGACACACGTACGGCACAGTGATCATGTGACAACCAAAATTGAAACTGCTTCAAAATAAAATGTATGTTTAAAACTAAGCCTCTGTCAGCATGTGTAGGCCTATATAAAAAATTATAACGGCACATGCTACGTAAAATTAAACGTAGCATCGCCGGCTTTTTGACCTAGAAATTCCAATCAATGTCACGTGTCATCGGCGGATTTGGCAATGGCGGAAAAAATATATTATTATTAATGACTGTTTCTCAGTGTATTTGGTGTTCTATCAGAGGGTTATATTCAACTTAGATTTAAATTTCACCAACAACTGGTCAGCGAAACCATGTATGATCAAATTATTATTTTAATATCTACCGGTACTTGGAATTCATACGGAGTGTCAAAGAAGCGCGATTCCCGAGCGAAGTACACAAAATATGCACGCAGCTAGGGATCCTCCGATAAATCAGTCGACGTTTGTGTCGAACTCTGGTCCAAAATTTCGATTATCGGGTCCCAAATGTCGTTTATATTGAGTCCCAAATGTCGTTTATGTTGAGTCCCAAATGACGCCAATGAAGTCCCAAACGTCGTCAACTGGGTCCCAAATGTCGTTTGTGTTGAGTCCCAAATGACGTGAGTCCCAAATGACGTGATACCGTTTAAAACATATCCTTTATTTTGGCATTTTTATTTGGTAGAATAAACCATCAAATAAATCACCGGAGGAAGCAATAAATTGTTTCATATACTTGTTATAAAGATAACTTTATATAAATGGTCAAAAATGAAATAACTAAATGAAAACGGATAACTAAAACATTTTTCTAAAGCAAATAATAGCCTCTTCTAAAGTATTTTACAATATAATATAAAGTGAATTTGGTAAGGCTCATTTTAAATTGTGAAACAGGTAACTTGAATTTAATATACAACTGTGCAATATGTATCTACTTCTCATCAGGGAGGTTGGATGGCCGAATGGTAGAATGTGTGCGCTGTGTCATGGTCTGTCATTGAGTCAACTGGTGTGGTTTCGAATCCCAGGTTGTACGTGACAAGAACTAGACTCACCTGTCCAACCGATCGTGGGTGGTCCTGATCCAAACACAAATCTCGACTGTCCAAAAAAGATTTAAAAAATAGGTCATCAGATAAAGGAGTAAAAAAAGTGGATCAATTATTCCCCCTAATAAACCCCCCTCCCCCAAAACACAATTAAATATCTGATTTCAAATATTTTAATAAGTAGGCTACACCGGCAGCGCGCCTCGAAAAGTTTAGATATTTCCGCGAATGCTGGGGACTATTCCTTAAATGCCTATAAGTATAAAGCCAATGGTGTCATTGGTTTTAGCCATATTTAATAAAGCAGAACTTATTATTACTTGGTTGATATAATGTAGACCACAATCAATAAATCAGATACCAGACTGCCATTGCTCGGTACTAAATTTCTAAAATCGCCTCTTATTCGTTTCATGATTACGTCGCCGGGAGTAAAAAATTTGAACTTCGTCAGGGAATACTTTGTCATGACTGATAACACGACGTCTCGTCGTGGGATAAACAATCTAAACATTAAGGAACTCGGTTGTCAAGAATGATACCATTAAGCAATTTCCAGTTCAAGTCTACTTCCGTTCATGAACAGGTCACCACTTTTTAAGTTCCGGGTCACGCGTGCATCCAAGAAAATACCGCAAAATGGCGACCATCGGATCGCTCATTGTTGAAGATCAACGGGAGCCTGAAAAACCCATTGACAGAGAAAAGGTTTGTATAATCGTTCCTCGGCTGCATATAGATTGTTGGATTTGAAATTCAGGCCAGCGATTTTATATTTAGGATGATAAAGCAGTGTGAAAGAGGACCATTACAAGCCCACCCAACAACCAGACCCACTCCGGCACTACAGTCTACACACACACCAGGCGACAAGCCTAACCTCGTGGGTTATCACCCATCGGCCATTGACTCAGTAGGTCTGTGGAATGAAATCAAATGGAGTTTAACGTCCCGCTGTTCTGCTCCCAGTGCTCCCACACTGGGCTAATGAAGATGGGTGTACATCTTACCTTAGTACATACAGCGTTCTATAAGGCAAATTTTTCCCAGGCAGCGCCAGCGGCATGACTATAGTATAGTATATGATGGCAGTGTGACAAAATCATATTCCATCAGCCAAGGGATCTTTTATGTGTACATGAAACCTTGAATTTTCGACCCGTCCAAATGATTTAAAGACAACTGTCTCTGTCAAGCCCTTTGTCCTTCTGAACCTTCTCGGCCAATGCAGGGAGGGATAGAACATGTAACCTCCAGCCCAGGCCAGCGTCCTACCCACTTTACAACCGTGGCTCCCCAGTAGGCCTATATATATTGTGTTTCATCACAGTTTTATTCCAGTTCTAAAGACGCAAACAAATTATTGAAATAAAACACGATAGTTCTTGAGTGAAAGGGCAACTCACACTCACGTTATTCTATTGCTGATCAAAATGTCCAAACAGTTTGGTTATAATGGCCAAAAAGTTTACTGTAATTTTATTGATTGTTTTATATATATATATTTGCAGACATGTCCGCTGCTGTTGAGGGTTTTCTGTAGCATGGGACGACATCATAACGTGTCAGAGTTTGCTCGTTCAAATACACCAGCAAACGAATTGCAGATATATACATGGTAAGATTGTTATGTAAATTGGTGCTTTTTAGTACTATGACTATTTACTATGATACAATGTGTATTACAGTATATATGGAATCAATAGTTCAATACATTATTCAGACACTAGTGGGATTCATTGGTGAGTAAGGCATTGGCTCACTAACCTCGATGTTCTGTATTCTATCTCGGTGTTGGTGGAGAAAGTTCATCAGGATTTTACGGCATGGTTCTCCCTTGTCATTGGTGCGGGACAGAGGATCTGGCAAGGGATAATGTAGTCATTGGATTGGATGAAAAACCAAGGTCCTGTTTACACATTGCCATGCATGTAAAAGATTCCTTGGGAGTTGGAATTACATATAAGAGTAGGCCATAGCACAGCTGTCAGCAGAAGCAGACTGTAAGGTGTTTCCCCATATTCATCACTCTTCATTACTCCAGTCGGAGCAGTAGAGTAGGAAATTAAATCCCCTTTATATTTTGTTTCGTATAATTAGCATCAAATCAATCAGTTTTGGAAAATTTCCTATTTGAATCTCGCATTTTTTTGATGAAATAATGAAAATACATGCGGAATTAACCTAATATAACGTGTGTTTCAGAGATACATGTATGAGCTCCCGAGATTTGCTAGGGAGTCCTGAAAACACATGGATGTGATTTTTTTTTCGACATGAGAATCTTATAGCTTGGGAATTGTGATAGCTAGAGAGCTGAAACTTGGTATCCACAATTACTTCAAAATTACAATAATATGAGATTAGCTTTCACATACCTCCTCCCGCTTTCACATCAAAGTTAAAGGCACCTTTAGTGGAGTGTTAAGACTTCTCTTATTGTGCAGTCCTTTCTTTTCATTAAGAAAAAACTACTTTACCAAAAAAATCATTGCTATTTTGATTCCACTTGGGTTTTTTTATAGGATGGATGCCACATTAAAAGAATTGACTAGTCTTGTAAAAGAAGTTAATCCAGATGCTAGAAGAAAAGGAACATTTTTTGATTTTGCTATTGTGTATCCAGATCCCAGAACACCTACATATAGGTTACGTGAAATAGGAACTACATGTTGTGGCAGAAAATCTGCAGATGATATTGTTACATTAGCTAACAAAAAATTTCAGATTGGTGATTATTTAGACATTGCCATTTCTCCACCAAGAGCTGGTGGTGGACCTTCCCCAATGATGAGATCTCGACGTCCATATTAAATGTACATGTAAATCATTCATTATAAAAAGCATTTGTATATTCTACACATTTTACAGAGATGGTTTGTCTGTTTCTATTCAGTAACTATTGGTACAATATTTATTAAATTCCCAGAATAGAATGCATTCATTCCCCCCAATAGTAACTGTCATGTGAAAATGGAAATATCGTACACTTTGTTTGAATTGGTCCTGATTGGTAGAACTGCTTCCGGACTGTCACTCAATTGAAATTTTCTCAATTCGAAACGTTTTATGACTCACACAAGCGACACCTCCATTGACAATTTTGATAAAATCCATGAAACCAGAATTGACCTGATGATAGTAACCCATGTCAACTAATGATGATAGTAACCCATGTCAACTAATGATGATAGTAACCCATGTCAACTAATGATTAGTAGTTGATGTTAATTCAGTAATGCTAGTTCCATCTCAATTTTAACTAAGGTTACATGCACATGGGGGGTTGGGAGGGGAATGGCTTGCTGAATGGTCAGCATGTGCACGCCGTGTCAAAAGACCTGTTCAACCTCGTGGGTTTACGTTGGATCCTCCATTTTCCTCACACTGCTAAAGACTCCTTACGCGCAAGGGAATTGTTGAAATAAAATTTAACCATGTGTTTGTCCAAAAATTACCTAGTTTGTGTTGGGTGAACGCTAAACCCTATTTCTCCCTCTCTCTCTCCGTGTACAGGCGAACAATTTTTACCTCCATATATTCTCGCGAGAAAGGAGAACAAAAATAGTTAGGTTGGAAATCCTAGCAGCACGCCCCATCTTTCTGAAAATCCTGGATCCGTCTCTGGTGTACACATATGATTGGTGTGCACTTAAACGATCCCTTGTCAGCTTGTCAAAATTATAAGAAAAGGCTGTAGTGTCGCTGCCTGGGCAAAATTTCATTCATAGCGCTCTGTATGCAGTATGCCCATGGTCATTAGCCAAGTCTGAGCAGAATAGTAGCACATTAAATTACATTCCATTTCATTTAAATGTGAATCATCATTGAATAGAAATAGCAGAAGGTTTAATCCCCATTCCATTTCATTTATATATGTGAATCATTATTGAATAGAAACAGACTAAACGCTTTTTAATGTCATCATTGTTGAAGAGTAAATGATGTTAGAAAGTTGGATGTTTCAAGTTTCAGTTTCAGTGGTGAAAAATATTTTAACTAGATTTCTTTGCAAGTTATTAACATTTGTAAGTTAGGCATAAATGATGAATATTTTGATGTAGTGTTATTAAGAAAAATCAAATGTACATATACAGAAGACAATTAATCCTAATCAAATTGGTTTTTAATTCTTAAATTTCACCAAAATGGTGTCTTTTACCTAGAAGATAATTGGCTCATATGCAAGGATGTTCATTTATTTTAACTGAAATGAACATCTACTCATTTAAAGTGTAATTATATTTATCTTCTTTTTGATAGATTGAGAAGTCAAACAAAAATGTGGCTTTGAATTATTTGACATCTTATTTGAACTAAAATGCAAAATAAATTGTAATAATTTTATTCCTTTTTTACAATGAATGTGGTTGTATTTTACAATTTTTTTCCTCCAATTCCAATATGTATAGCTGTGGGGTTTTTTTTTGCAATTTTATTGGTAATTTTAAATAGATTTATATACCCTACATATTGATATTATAGAGTATTCAATAAAACAAACTTTGATTGACCCGAAGTCATGGCAGGTTTCAGGAGCCATGGAGTAAGACATCAGATGTTTAACCACAAAGTTCTGTATTGACAAAGTAAGTTCATCAGGATTTTCAGACACGTTTCCTCCTTATAACTTAGTGTAAAACAGATTGGGATGGGGTGGGGGATGGCTGACAAGGGGAAATGTATAGACGGGAGGATGAACAAAAAACACTGTCCAGTCAAAATTTCCCTCGTCGCACACTGTATTGCGTCTTAGCAACACTGTATAGCAACACTGTATTGCGGATGCCCGTTTTCATTAGTCCATTAGTCCAGTCGGAGCTGGGCAGTAAGATTTTCAATTTCATTTCACATGTTATAAGAAGGTTTTTTGCATAATATCCAGGAACAGTTTAGTTCCAGCAAAACATAACAAACAATATTTGCCAGTACTGATTATCAAAAAGCTGTATGTTGAATTTATGTAACACGGTTGAATACTTTTTTCTCCTGACATAGCAGTCATGAAATATTTAATATAGACGACAATATACAATTTATTCTTATCAGTCTATCGAAATGAAAACGACATAATATAAATTTACAATTGCATAACTTTATAGGCCCAACACAGATACATGCCGATGTATGTAGTCTCCACTTTAGGGGTGGAATGCGGAATTTCGGCGTGGTAGATACTCGAGAGATCCTTGACGATGACTCGCATCCTGAAAGCCACCAACAGCAACCATTCAAGAAAAAATTACCTTGGTGCATGACGCATAGTGATTGCTGATCGATGATTAACCACTCAACATATTGCCAGTGTTGTGGATACCTCTCTCACGAGAGGGGTGACCACATTATCGCCAACGAGTGAGGAATGATAAAAGTTTCTGCAGGATGGGTGCCATAGCTCTTGACTGTGCGCCATACGCCTGTGTCTCGTGGCAATGTGCGCCGCTTTGAAGCAGATCCTGATAAAGTTTTGACCAGATTTGCAACCATGGATGAGATCTGTTTACAAAAAAGTAAAAGGAGCTAGTCGACCGCGTTTAAGTGGCAATGATGGCACCATATCAGCAGCCAACGACTCAGGGTATTTTTTTCTGGTGACTGAAAAATTTCTTCCTGACTGGCATCGAGATCTTGCAAAAAGATTGGATCTTTCACAGAACTTTTCAGGCAGCTGTCGTCAGAAACCGACAACCACTCATTTTACCCGTAGACCTTCCCCGATTCACCCCCCTTTTTCGAACCCCAAGAATTAAATAAATACTATCTTGGTTTATATTTTATTGCCATAAAAGTACACCAACATACAACAATTAAAATAGCACTTCATTATTTGTAACTTAATCACAACAATTTTTCAATTATTTACACACTATAACGAAAACAATTTAACCAATAATAAATATTTCTGTTGACGACAGAAACCAAGAAACAACTAAAACAAAATCTAATACAATGTGCTTTTCATGTCTTTTAAATACTAATTTGTTCAAATAAACATATTTTAACTGTCTCGCTGTTAATTGAAACATTACAGAATGGCAATCTTAAAGGCAGTTTAATAAATAAGGGGGATAACTCCAGAGGTCACAACTACGATTCCGTAATCATATTTTCTATTGGATGATTTTATTAAGGTTAATAACATTCAAAACATGACATATTTCTGCTATTATACTTTCATTTTTTTTTTACCAAAACTTTTTCATAAAATTATTGTTTTGCAGAGCACTTTATGCATTCAACAAACCTCACCGGAAGTAGCATTAGGTTACAATAAATATAGACAAAACGCCAGACTTGAATAAAACATGCTACATAAACAAAGGTAAATTAGAGATGTGTATATAATTCGTCTTAGAAAAATATTGTTTGTCTCGTATTCTATCAATGGTCGTTCGTAGCCATTCATACGAATATTGCACGATTTACTAGCTACTGGTAAGAAACAAAATGACACAAGAAAACAAAACTGCTCTCTTTGGTTTTAACCAAAGGCCATTACGCGTGGGCTCGAAAACAAACATTTTCAAAAAATCAGAAAAACTTTCATTTGAATTGCCCTTGTTTTATAATTATGTACAGTGACGGTCCAGGTGAGGACCCCGGCCCACGTAAATAACATCTTAAACGATTTCCTTTTTATTGTTTTCTTTAGTAGCTTATTATTGAGAGTGATGGAGCTGATATTTTCGGGTTCAGATAGTCCTATATGCCACAAATCACCCATGACACCCCAAATTTTTAACCCTAACAAAGTATTCTCCGTCCGTCACAGATTATGTAGCTGTGCTATCAAATGCATGAAAGTGATATACAAATGTATATTAAAATATCCGTAAGGGACAGGACCTCCCAAATTTTTGTATTACCGGTAAACAAATAAAAGTGTCCATTTCAATAAGTTTGCTTTGAGGTTGCCATCTACAATTCACATTTTGAGGCACGAGGATAGAGGCGACTGACAAACTGATGTGAACAGTTTAGCTCAAAGGTAAACTAAAACTAGTTCAGAAGCACCAAAAAAGCCGAAACACACAACGGCCTTATATTAAAAATAAATGATAGTTTTTGGATAGTGCAATATTAATACACATGTATATAAAATACAAAAAATTAAGTACACCGTTCTGTACAAAGTAACTCTGTAATGTCTTGAATATGTATTGCTCTCAGACAATTTGGGAGACCACATCGTTTCTTGTGACTACTGTAGGGTAAATGGTTATTAATATTTGTATTCAATAGAAGCACTTGAAATTACCAAGACAGCAGACCTTATCCTCATTTATATATATATATGTATTCGGGAGCTATTGACGGGACTGAACTCTTGTAACCTGTTAAGCCTGTGTATATATTCCTGTACTACAAGAAATAACATCGTTTGATGGAGTGACACTATAAATTACATAACGATACCACATTTTGATATAATACCTACAGGTGATCGGAAATGCCCACCGGTTCAAACTACCACATGAAAGTATACCAAAGGAAAGTGTGAACATATACGTCAGTCAAAACAGTACATTTATTTGGTCTTAACCCTTGCTCTTAGACACCTTCTTCGAGCAGCATCTACCATGTCTCGAGAAACAGTTCGTACATAACGCCTTTCGGGGGACGGGCTGTCCTCTCTTTTTGGTATGTTTGGAGCATCAAGAATAAGACTACGCCTGTTTGAGTAAGGGTTTTCTGACGGAGGAAGTGGTAAAGACTGTGCCAATGTCTGTTGGCTTGTAGTTTCAGCATTCACAATATGTATACGCGGCACTTTTAACATATATTCATTGTCAATTTTGTCCGATAGACGCTTTGGATCTGTACCGTTTGCGCCTTTCACGTCGCAGTTTTCTTTACCAATAGTGTCCTTTCTGTCTTTTGATAAGTCTATTGCCCCGTCCGAATCACTCGTTAGTGTCAATTTGGATTTCTTTAATACACTAGATACAATAGAAATATTTGGCGTTAAGGAACGTTTTAGTTTGTGTGAGTACACTTCGCCATAAGATTCTCTGCGTAAACTGGCTCCCATATCTACCGAATTACGACTTGTTGTTCTGTCAGAACCACTGTTGCATGAAGCACACTGAAGACAATCGTCCATATGATCTTGCTTATGGGCTGTACTTCTTGGTTCCGCCGATTGTGATCTGTTAACATTCTCACTTCTGGTACTATTGGAACATTTCTGCTTATCGACTTCTTCTTGAGCTTTCTCTTTAAAAAACTGCTCTAATTTCTCAGCCGTTATTGGTAGTGGTAAAGGTATCGGCACCGGAACAGGCAAAACAACCGGATATGGCACCATAACCGTGACCGGAAGAGTTCCAGAACCAACCACAGGAAAATGATTATTTTGTGGAGGTATTGGTATCCCACCTTCACCGAATGGAAGTTCCCCGTTGTTGAATTGAGGGAATGGAAATGGCGGATATCCAACTGGCAGAAAGGGCGGCATATGTCGTGAACCTGACATAAATCCACTCATGTTTGGGGCAGCGGGTGGACTACTTCCTAAGGACCCTGTTGATGTCGCTGGTGAGACTGAATTCTGACCCAGTGGTGATGTGGTTTGGATTCTGTTTTCTGACTTATTGTTTGTGGCACTCTGTGGTAAATGAATTGGTGGTCCGTATGGACCCATCATACCATATAATAGCGGATTCATCATGCCTGGTCCCATGCCATTCATTAAGTGCGGAGGTGGAACCCAGGGAGGCATGTATGGTACACCAGGTAAGGGTGGTAGTTGCGCAGGTTTGGGGGAGATTTGGGAACTACTCGAAGGACTAGTAGCGCTTAGAGAATCCCTTGAATCGCCCAGCACCGTACCCGATCTATGTTTTTCTCTTCTTCTTTCTACCGATTTTATATCAGACATACTTCTAGAAGCTGAATGTCTCGCTGTCAAATGGACTTTGTTTTCAGATTGAGATGTTATGGTACTAGATCTTTCTGGTGGTGCAGAGCTTTTAGTCCTAGGTTCAGAATCCACACTGTTCATTTTATTATCCATGGGAGATTTGTTTTCACCACGATCTTTTAACCAGAGGTCAGGGGTTATGAGAATATGTTTTTCTTTTACGTCACCGTTGTTGTTTTCCTCGGAATCTTTAGATTTGATTTTGTTCAAATGCTCTTGTGTCTCGCGACAGAATATATTCATTTTGTACTGACTCAAACACTTTTGACTGCAGAACTGATATTGAAGGTCGCCATCTTGAAATTCGACATAGTTGACCGTGTGCCGCACGTGTTTACACCAATCACAGATTTTGTTTTTCTTGAAGGATGCCCGACGACACTGGGTAAAACATAACTCGCTACAGAATGGCTTGACACCACTCGGTGATTTGAGGGTAAAGAGTTTTAGACCAGGTTTCTGGCACCAAGCACAGACAATATACTGAGGTGATGGGGGTGATTCTATGGAGCCTGAAATTAAAAAAAAAGAAAATACATTGATTCTTGTTCGTTAAAACTCAGAAATTATAAGTAATAAAATAAAATACCCTAATGCTTGTCCTGTTTGTCTAGAAAAAAAACAAATTCAATTTTCCATACATCTATTTAAATCTTTGTGACCCGACAACCAATCAATTTAACTAAGTAACCTTTTGTTCAAAAGACGGGAAATTCTACCCCGGTACATATGGTGATCATTTAGCCAAATTTGAATGACTGTATTATTACAAACCCGTGTTTAATGTTGGTAAACTGATTCTTGAGAACAAAAGAAGGCTTGAAAATGCATCTAAAACTAGGCATCAAATTACCGCCTTTGTCAATATGGATGGGATAGATTTACATTAAGCTGGTATTGTCAACCCGGTTCTCTCTCTTACTCGATGGATTTAGTCATAGAGAACATTTCAAAAAACAGATTAGTAATCTCTCGATCATATTACTGTATCATTCATCAATGGGTGAATTTGACATAAGTTAGTTGATAACCCACTTATGCATGTAAGTATACGATTACAACGTGTATATTATTAATTTAGATATGGTGTATTACTATTTCATTTGGGTGGATATTATCATCACCAGTGTCTGTCTGTGCGTGGGTTAGTCAATCTCTTAGTCCATAATTCATGTAAATACATGTAGTACGATTGACTAACGACACAAGGCGTGCGGACCCATGATTTTGAATGAGGAACAAGATCCAGTGGGAGCACGAAAAGCGAATATTTATGTGGTCGTGTGACGGATGGAGATTTTTTGGGCTGCTGTCGATATGTAGCATATCTGTTCCACGGTTTTGACTAAGATTGAAGCGTTTAAAACCGCGTTGAATCCACGTGATTTATTTCCTTTTGAGACGGGGCGAAAAAGTAATGACACAAAGCGCGTCGTTATACGTCCCGTTGGTAAACAGACGCTACCAAGATTCCGGTTTCCCAACTGTCAAAGTTTGGAGCTCTTTTGTTTTGTCCTGTATTAGATAGGCCTGTGCTTATTTAGGGTAGTGCGTACAAACATTTGATTGTCTCCAAACCGGAAGTATACTTCATAGCATTCTTAATTGCCAAATATTTGATACTTTTATTACGCCTATCCCAAACGCCACGTGAACGCTCTACGGGTTTATTTCGGTTTGGAATGGACCCCATCGAAATTCGAAAAGGTTTCTGCCTAACACCGACAAATAAGAAAGAGGGGTAAATACAGTTGCTATGGAAATTCATAGTATTGAAATATATAATATCATCATAAGCCTTTGCCCCACCCCATCCCAGCTCATTCCTCTTTAAAAACAAATCCTACCCGATTATGTTTCACTTCAGAGCAGCAGATAAGATTACAAAGCAGACATAATTTATGAAAAGTGGTACACAGAATATGATATAGGGATTATATTAAAGGGTATTATTCTTATGTTATTCGATAACCCCTATCTTATATCTGTTTATTTAGATTTTTTTTTCAAAAAGCCTTTATAGGATAATTTTGTAATGAATACACACGCTCGCAATTTAAACAGCTGTCAGTTAAGTTGGTGATATACAATAAACTGATGACGTATAAGATTACATATCACGAACATCTACACTTTTAAAATCTATAGCGTTATAACGAACATCTAGGGGTGTCAAACTCATTTCGATTCAGGGCCCACATGAACTAAAACTTTACGTCAAGTGAGTCGGATATATACAAAAATATCAAGATAAAGAAAACGATTGATTTATATACTATAATGCCATTTATTTTTAATTTTAAACTGAATTCATCAGAAACAACCACAAAAAAAGTTGTTTTTCAGACATTTTTAATTTAAACTCTCTGACAATAATAGCTATTTATCGACACTTAGCCCTGTCGAAGCAGACGTTAAACCCCATTTCATTTAGTTATCGACACGTCAGTTTGTGGTAATTTCTTACACGGGCCACATTTAAACCCTTGGCGGATCGGATCTGGGCCGCATGTTTGAAAGCCCTGATTTAGGCTACACTTTAAAAATCTAGCTTTATAATATTACTTCTTGGTTGACGTTCTCCGGTTTTGCGCAAATTGGAGTATCAAAATCGAGGTACGTAACTTTGCGCAAACAACAAACAACCTGTTACCCGTCTTTAAACATTAGTATATTTATTAATCAGATATGTTTATCAAATTGCTTTGTTTTGATTATTCTTGTTATGGTTTATTGAGAACAAAACATAAGTTGATTGTATTGTGTGTTTACACGGTGGTGCGTGACATGACACCGTGTTTAGCATACTCATCTTATTAGTTTTATCGGCCTATATTACATGTAATTAACATATTTGATTTCAATTTATTTGAATATAAATTTAATACAAATTCATTTTGTTTGTGTGCGAACAAATTAATGCAAATTAGTTGAAATGAGTTGAAAATTGTATTTTTTTCGAATTACTTGCTTTGCGTATTATATTATATTATTTTACCTACTAAAATAAATCTATTTCCTTCTAAATAAGAGTTGAATATGGCCCACCCCAGCTCTTTTATTTGAGGAAAACCAGCAAGAGAAATATTAACCTCTTCAAGGAACTTTGTGACACCGAAGCCGATGATGGTCTTGGTCGTTTGGGTAGGCTATAAGAGATTCCTAGCTCTTAGAAAAGTTATCGGTGAAAAGATATCTAATAGTATTGCTGCCATGGCAATTGTTTCAGCTGTGACGCAACAATCACAAGTGAAAAAAGTTAAACTAAGGCCTATTTATGGAAAATTTAATTAATAAAAAAAGAGAATTACCTATTTAAAATATAAACCCGCCTTGTTCATCATCATATGTAGGTATCGACAAAACAACAAACTCTGATCAAATGCAGTCATGGAAATACAGTCTACATTTAGTCTCGTATTACAAGAGGTCGAAGCTTCCTACCTTTGTGAGCCCACGACAAAGATTAATGCATCCAATCAAAAGCTATATAAGAAGGAGAGACAATACAAAGAACCTCCAATGACAAACACTGTATCATGTGAAGGTATCATGTGACATAAAGGTATTAAGATAAAGCTTAGCTTATACTCTAATGGCCCCTTCAATCACTTCTTCTTGAGGTTAGTCACAAAACACCTTATTTGTTAAATCTTTCAACCAAGTTACACTCACCCCCCTTTGAGTATCACATGGTTGCTCCTATATATACTTGTGAATTGATCCGTCTAAAATATCCTATTACCTGCAACCCACTGGGATGCATTCAACTAATAATTGCATTATACAATTCTATCCAAAAGTCCGATTTAAAAAAAAATAATAATCTCCCTTTGAAGTATTAGAACGATATAAAATCACAATATAATACTTTGTCTATTGTAATACACAAAATGTTATGAAAAATTATATTACGTTGCCTATTAATGGCTTTATATTGCTTGAATAAAAAAAGCCCCACCTTGTACACATATTTATACAGAGAGAAATGGGGGTTTAACGTCCACTCGACACAAACTTAGTCATTTTAGGACTAACATATTGGGCGTTAGGTTTCTTTGGCAGTTGGAGGAACCGGAGAACGCGAAGAAAACCCACAAGGTTGGACACGAGTCCTAGTCACATACGAATCGAAAAGAAAGAAAGCAATGGCGTTTAGTGTCCACTCGACACAAACTAAGTAATTTCAGGACTAACATATGGTTCAATTTTATTTCAATAATTCGCTTGTGCGTAGGGGTCTTTAGCAGTGTAAGGAAACCGGAAGACCCGGGGAAAACCCACGAGGTTCGACATGCGACCCTCTACTCCCTGTCACGTACAACTTGAAATTCGAAACCAGTTCAATCAATGACAGGCTTTATGATACAGTACGCACGTGCTAACCATTCGGCCATCCAACCCCCGAGGGGGGGTCGAAACCACACCACTTGACTCAAAGACACACCTCATGACGCACCGCGCACGCACTAACCATTCGACCACCCAACCTTCCACATATTTATAGGGATATCCTTACAAAAATAAGCTCCTTATTAGACACACGCCGTTAGCATTTGTCAGTTTATGGTAAATGATCAGCTTTTATCATCTAAACATAATCATGTACGTAAACAGAATTTATTTATCGAGCGCGTTAAGAATTTGTGAACGTTAAAGGTTTAACATAACTCTGCGTTATTTATCGAGTGAGGTAAGGATTCGTGAACGTTGCAAGTTTAACATAACTTTGCATTATTACAAATGATTAAAATAAAACCTCATGATTCGTTAACACAACGTTGTGTATTACAAACGGTTAAAAAAAACAACCTTATTTATCGTTAACGCTAAAGGTTTAACATAACGTTGTGTATTACAAACGGTTAAAAAACCAACATTATTTATCGTTAACGCGGAGGGTTTAACAAAACATAACGTCGCGTTATTACAAATGTTTGTGTATACCTGGTGATTCCTCTTGTCGTTTATTTAATGCTGATACCAAGTTTCTATGTTGGGCTGCTAGGGATGTTTCCCCTGGCTCACCTGAAAATACAGAATATATATTTCATTCATTGTACTAACAATCATTAATTTAATGATAATAAGAACTGTCAGGGTTCTATTTCCCCTTTCCGCTTTGTTTATTTTTCTGGGATCTTTTTCTGTCTTTTGGAATTAGGTGCTTGCATTTTACAGGTGAATGGATGAGACAAGGGTTGGAAATTTACACCTATAGATAAAGGAATTGTTTAGATACAAATCTAACTTGTAATGTCCTTGTCAGGGCGTTTCTTCCGGAACAGACAGGTAAAAATCAGTTGGGCGAGGAGTTTTAACATCTGAAAACCCCTTTAGTCCAGGTGGCATTATCATATACAAAAACATTATTTTCACATGACACCGGTCTAGTCTCTTTTAACATGACTGGAAGTGGAAACTATAGATCTCCAGGGATATGTGACTATGTTCCATACCAATTTATTATAGTCTATATTGTTATGTTAGTTTCTTGTCAACGTGATGACTATTGGCTTACGGAAGGTTTTTTCCGATATCATTCCATATATTGTATATACAATGTACTTGTACATATGTTGAGTAATATACTACATTATAAAATGACCAGAATTCTTGTTTTGGGTCAATTCTGTTTCCCTTTGTGGGATGACAAAATGGGGATACTCGAATGAACGCCCTGAGATTTTCTCAATCCCCAAAATAGGGACAATCGAATATACCTCAACCAATCCTGACAACTGGAACATAATATTCACTGTGTTTAATTATCTCCCGATTTTACTTCACGACCTCAGTTTCCCGGACTGACAGAACTGTGACAGGGCCGAATTCCGCGTCACTTAATCCCAATTCTATCAATTCAGGACTGGACTCACAATCCAGTATCCCCTATATATGTCTTTTATAAAGCCATAGTTTGTTCTACTGTCGACACAGTAAACCAAAAATAGTAAATAAGTCGACTTCTTGTAATATTTCGATGCAAACATTTAAAGGCCCAATCCCGATAACTTTTGGGGGAATAAAACTGCTTAATTTTGTGTTAAAATCTCTTAAAACCCATTACCTAAGGCCGACCAACTAACCCGATATTTGTGATATGCTTGTAAATAACTTAAACCTGATAGTCTTCATCTGGAAATGGAGACCGTTGTATTATACAGTATAGGGATAAAACCAGACTTTTTTCTATAAAAATAATATGTAGGTGAAATTTACCTTTTGTTATCAAGTACAGTACATGGGTCATTCACTGTATAGACCGCTTAAGAAACGAGAATCGATTAGCAGGTCACCCAATGAAAAAATTGACCCGAAACCTTAAAAGGGTTACGTGTCCGGATAAGCAGTGTTGACGTTAACGACAAAAACGACTCAATATTTTGAGCTGAAATTTTGAGACAAGGTAAATACACCATGCCTCCATGTTTTGGTCCATAAATTTAATAAATGCTCGGACTTCAATTTTTGAGACTCTGTTCTTATCGGGATTGTCCCTTTTAGCGTAGTGAGTTTATCCCATCACTAATTGCGTTAAAGATACATTGTCTAAGCGTTAAATCTGCTGTCAAATATTAGATAAATTATAGTTTAAACATATATTCACACGATAAGCCTAAATCATATCTCTAGACGATCGGGTGACTGACATTTAAATGGATTATAACGCCAACGAGATTTAAATATTTAGTCTCGTTTGCCCAGTGTCGTTGCTACGATAACAAACACTCGACGCTACATTTTGTATTCATTTTTCATTACCTATTTTTGAACTAGATAAGATCCCAATTTTAGTAATTTCATTGGATAATATTAGATTGATTTTAGTGCTTAGCCAATCAAAATTGAAGTATCTACTAAAATTGGATTTTATCTTAAGTTAAAATTTCGTGAAACAGGGCCCAGCTCTTTATCTAAATCGTATACAATGTATCTTTACATCAATGAAAGAGAGAGAGAGAAATGGGGTTTAACGTCCACTAGACACAAACTAGGTCATTTCGGGACTAACATATGGTTTAATTTTATTTCTTTAGCAGTGGGTGGAAACCGGAGTACGAGGCTGGACAGGCGACCCTACTTCTTGCCACGTACAACCGGGTTTTCGAAACCACGCCAGTTGACTCAATGCCAGGCCGTATGATACAGCGCGCGCTACCATTCGCCCCCCCCCCCTACATCAATGCGATTTAAGTCCTCTAAGTTTTTATACTGTGGGTGTTGCTGATATATTTTTTTTAATATGATTTAAAATGTGTGATACTAAGAAATGCGAGCACGTTTATAGATTTTGAGCTGCCACAGTCTCATATCATTAGAGCTTAAGGCAAGAAAATCATTTTCCTCTCTTAATTCTAGCTTAAGGCGTATCCAGTTTCACGCCAAGTTTCGCCTTTCTTAGAAAATGGAAATTTCTAATAACTTGGATAGAATAACAGGCATCTCATTTTCTCAATTAATAAAAGAATATATATATTTATATCATATTATATCGGCCGTCGAAGCTGGAGATAAATATATTTTTATTTGTGTTTTATTTCAGGAAGTTGGTTAAATAATTACCACGGTGTATTGGTTGTCAGCGCTGTTCGTTTTAAGACGGATTCTGTCCAAATTTAAGACGCTGGCTCGCTAGTCTGGAGATCGGATGTTCGACCCCTGCATTGGCCGAGACAGTTCATTCAGATTCCTTGTAGGCTCATTTGTAATTTCGTGTAATTTTTTTGGTAAAAGCAAAAACTCTGCTGATTCTGAAAGAAGACATCATAAGTTTCTTAAAAAATTAGGGTGCCATTTTTTTTTCACGTTCTAGGGGTCCGAAATCCAAGATGGCGTCCAAAATGGCCGCCGTTCAGCAATAATTCAATATCTTTGCAAGTACACATGATATGATGCCAAACAAAGTACTTAAATATAGGTTTTCTGACACAAGAAAACCAATGGAACCATCAAATTTCGCTAAAGTTGTGATTTACATGCCTAATTTCAAGATGGCGCCCAAAATGGTCGCCGTTTACACTAAATTCTGCTTATTTCATTACAGTAGTCCATACAATTCTGTACATGGGATATTGTTTTTGCGACAACTACACCTTTCTTCACATCCAGATTTACATCCGCACTTGATCAGGTGTAGTATTGCCTCACGAGCTGGTGGGTTCCCACATCGAACAGCAGAGAAGTGACTTGAACCTGCGTCAAATGTCCAACCAAATTCAGCGGGTGCTGGGAGGCATGGGTGATTTTTATCAGCTTTCTTCCAAATCATGGCTATGTAGTGTGCACGCCAAATATGTAAATCCAGTGAACCAGACGTTGGTGGAAGGTTTTCTCCTTCGGCTGCACGATTTGAGAAGAGGAACCAGCGAAGTTCTTTCACTGTTGTGTGGATTTTTGATCGACACAGCACCCAAACAAAACGTCCCAGCTGAAAGCATACATCAGACGACAGGTCGTTGTCATTTCCAAGCCTTGCTAGTGCATCCAGGATCTCATCGTCACAAGACATGAATGCCTTGAAGCACCAGTTATAAAATCTTTATTAGGTATCCCCTCAGAAACCATATTTCCAGACTCAGATAATGACGTGAAGCTTGCTAACACATTCTCAGAATATTTTTCAAATAAGATTGATATACTAAGGAAGCAACTTGATCAGTCCGATTCAGTAACTGAAACTCATATTTCGGTACTACCACCATGTGATAATTATCTGAAATCGTAAGGATTATAAATACATCCAAAAAGACAACATGTCCACTAGACCCCATACCAACCAAACTTTTAACTGAACACCTAGATCCTCTTCTGCCGTTCATTACAGTAATGATTAATACCAGTCTGAAAACAGGTTATTTTCCAGAATTATTTAAGCAGGCTGTGGTTAGACCTCTAATCAACAAAATGTGGCCTGGGTCGCAACATCCTCAAAAATTACAGACCCGTGTCCAATCTGCCCTTTCTCTCCAAATTAATAGAAAGGGCTGTTAACAATCGAGTATAGGTTTTTGTCGACAATAACAAATCATGGGATAAATTTCAATCGGCGTACCGATCTCATCACAGTACTGAAACAACTATAGTTCGGGTGTTGAATGATCTCCTGCGGATAGTTGATGGTGGTTGGCTTGCATCCTTAATTCTCTTGGATCTGTCCGCAGCATTTGATACCGTGGACCACCAGATCCTTGTTCATAGATTACGTGAATATTTTCATATATCTGGAACGGATTTGCGTTGGATATCATCATATCTGTCGGATAGAAGTCAAAAGATTCTCGTAAACAGTTCCCAATCAAATCCTGTTAAACTTGATTGTGGTGTGCCTCAGGGGTCCGTACTCGGGCCCGTGTTGTTTGTCTTATACACAAAATGCCTTGGTGATGTATTAGACAGTTTCGGGATCAGTCACTACTCCTACGCTGATGACACCCAATTAATTGGTGACACTTATCAAAATAAAATTGATGAGTCTCTTCATCAGGTAACACTCTGCTCTAAATCTGTAAAATCGTGGATGAACGAGAGTAAGCTCAAACTGAATGATGACAAGACAGAAGCCATGCTTGTAGGGACATCTAAACGACGTAGGTCTATTCCAAATTCAAGTGTGGTAATCTGTGAAACCAAAATTCAGTTTTCATCATGTCTGGAGAATCTTGGTGTACTACTGGATTCTTCCTTAACCATGGAGAAACAGGTCGAACAACTTTGCTGTACGTGCAATTACCATCTTCGATGTATTGGCAATATTCGACACCTCTTGACAGTGGAAGCCTGTAAGCTGCTTGTGCGTTCCTTGATATTCTCGAGGCTCGATTACTGCAACAGTGCTTTGATTGTAATTCCCCAAAACCTGTGTGCAAAACTCCATTTATCGATTTATTCCAAATTAGACTAAGTAAGGCACAGACTGACCATTATAAGGGTAAAATGATACCCGGGGGTCAAACAGCAAAGTTACCACAGCATCACAACAAAGTCAGTAACGGGTAAATCCCCCTTTGTTTGCCAAACAAGCATTGATCCGACGTGGCATACTCCTAATGAGACGTCTAAGGTCATTTTGGTCCAGATTGTCCCATTCCTGTTGCAACGCAGCAGCAAGTTCTTGGACATTGGCAGGACGTTGTTGACGTTGACGTAACCTCTGTCCAAGCATGTCCCAGACATGCTCGATGGGGGAGAGGTCGGGACTCAGTGCTGGCCAAGGTGAATGTGGTGATGTTCTGTTGTTGGAGGTAACCTGTAACGATCCTGGCCCTGTGACATCTTGCGTTGTCACCCTGGAAGATGAAACGGCGGCCATGACGTCGTGCGAACGGCACAACATGGACTGCCAAGATGTTGTCCCGGTAGTACTGGCCTGTAACACGCCCTGCAACAACATGTAAAGCCGTTCTTCCAGCAACAGTGATGCCTCCTCACACCATAACAGAACCACCCCCAAATCGATGATGTCTGATGACGTTAACGTCTTGGAAGCGCTCGTTTCGACGACGCCACACCCTCCTACGTCTGTCCAAAAAATCAACAGTGAACCGTGACTCATCTGAAAACATCACATTGCTCCAGCGTCGATTATCCCAGTGTTGACGATCCCTACACCAACGACGTCTTGCCTGAATGTGATGATCTCTCAAACAAGGGATTACGCGAGGACGTCGGGCGCGAAGGTGACCCCTATGCAGTCGATTCCGAAGCGTCTGGCCACTCACTCTCACACCAGTGTCTGTTTGAAGACGAGCGCTGTTCTGATTTGCTGTGATGACACGATTTCTCAAGGCCAAGGTACGGATAAATCGATCCTGGGCTTGAGTTCTCGCCCTTGGTCGACCTGAGCGTGGTCTGTCCTGTACAGATTGTGTATCACGGTATCTGGACCATAGCCTGCTTATGACAGACTGAGAAACATGCATCGTCCGCGCCACAACCGCCTGTGTTGTGCCGATCTGTAGCATGCCAAGGGCACGTAACCTTTCATTTTGGGTAAGCCGACGCATATCAAAATTTGTTTTCTGATGTTTCCACCCTGGAATTCAATGCCACAATGACTGTAACATTCAAAGTCAGAGTCGTGCAAATCCCCCATGATGATCCCAAGCATCACCTGCATTCCATGCGGTAGCTATTGGTGCGTTTGGGCGTCACATGTAACTGGAAATGTTTCTTCTGTTAGGTTCTATAGTGACTTTTTTCGTAGTCATTTGCATATTTTAGTATTATGCCCCCAAAATCAAATATCCCCTACTTTTTTTGAATAGTATATTATCAGGATTAGCTATTATCCTCGCGCTTAGAGCATGCAATATGGATGGAGTTAGCGCAATTACAAATGTACATTATTATTATTATTATCTGGTTCCTCATTGAAAGTCTTATTTATATTGCTAAACGGTGGCCATTTTGGACGCCATCTTGAAATTAGGCATGTAAATCACATTTTAACCTAAATTTGATGTTTCCATTGGTTTTATTATGTCAGAAAACCTATATTTAGATACTTTGTTTTGCATCATAGCATGTGTACTTGTGAAGATATGGAATTATTGCTGAACGGCGGCCATTTTGGACGCCATCTTGGATTTCGGACCCCTAGGACGTGAAAAAAAAATGGCACCCTAATTTTTTTAAAAACTTATGATGTCTTCTTTCAGAATCAACAGAGTTTTTGCTTTTACCAAAAAAATGACACGAATATTTATTTCAAGACAAATGAGCCTACACTATTGTCAATGATGCAGGACGGAGTGCCTGACAAGTACAGCTGTCTAGTCGTTCGGATGGAACGGAAATCCGAGGTTTCGCGTACACAATGGCGAGCACGTAAAAGATCCACTGACAGTTGAAATTCGATATAAGAGCAGGCCGTAGCGCCGCTGCCCAGGCAAAATTTCCCTCATAGCACTCTGTATGGCGTATACCCGCCATCATAAGTCCAGGTTAGGAGCAGAAGAGTGGGGCGTTAAAATCCATTTCATTTCTGTCCAAATTGTCATTAGCTGTGAATCTAACTTCATCAACAGAGCAAACCCGATTCTCCGAGTAACCACCATGTAGGCCTACCAAATCTTACCGAATAAACACTTCGTTCGGTTCTGGAGTTTAACGTCCACTTCCATCGGGAGTGATATCGTAGACAACGAATAAACACTGATGAAACTTCTCTCCTATAGTCCCGGTAACCACCGACCTCTTCTGTCTTACCAATCGGTTTTAGGGAATCGCCGCGAATAAATGTAGGCCACGACAATTAGTTTTTATGAATACCTAACACCTTTGTCTGTTTCATAAAATAACTAGATATCTGTTAGATATGCTACAATAGGTGTTTTATTTACATATTGCTTTATATTTATACATTTATTTAATTATAGGTGGAGCTACTTCTCAAATTTATACTGAGTTTTGACGACCTTTTCTCACCTTTTTTGTCAACAATTGATATAGGTAAGTGTCCTGGTGAAACCACGGTAACTTGACTCGGACGAAAAATGTTTATTATTTTGGAATATGCTTTGCGTACTTAATTTGTCTGAAATCGGAACTCAGACTTTTCAGTAAAAATATTTTAAAGCGTCTATGTACATTGCACTCTTTCACCTTTTGTCAACAGCTTGATGATGTTAAAATGTATTTTACAATATGTACCAGGTTATAATAAGTTCGTTTTTGAAGGTCAACGATAATAATAACCAATTCCACTCACTCGTGAAAACTAATCATTATGAATACAAAGCGCGGGTTCAGTGTACCACGGAAGTGGGGGTCGAGTGGGGCACGGATTTGCTATGGTGAAACTGATGCGAGACACAAAATAATACCCCACAAAAAATAAAAACAAGTCAATAATGAGGCCTTGCTTGGCCCCGAAATAAACAGACGACATTCATTAATTACTTGCACATTTATCTTTATATAAAACATGGAACAACCAAACTGCATATCATTCTGCAAGTAAATACACATAATCGAACTAAGTCAAGGTACTGATGTAATGAAACTATTCGTCAGATGTCATGTCACTCTTATTCAATTGAAATCAAAGTGCTCAAAAGTTTTGTCGAATCACATTTCTTATCTCTGCACATATAGCCTACGCAGAAAGTGTTCATCATCAAAATCAGTCAAGACAGTCACCTACTTATCAACAGCAAGTTTGGACAGTCTAACTCATTTAAAACAGAGTTACACGTGTCTGAATTTGAACGAATCGATATAGCTTATTAGAGAGCGAATAAATGGTCTTGCATTTCGTACCTGAAACTAGTCAAGACAATGCTATCTATATCGTCCTTGAATATTTTGAAAAGATAAAAGCAAGGCAACGCAGACTCTAAAACTTGATATTGATAAACTTAGTATGGAGTTTCAAAAAATAGTTAAGTACGCAATGTTTGCCAGTGCACGTGCGCTCCTAACAACCTTCTTAATCCCAGTCTATTGGAAATTGGAAATTTCTAATATTTTATCATTTTGCTATATGAGTGAATAATTCTTTAATTCAACCAATCATGATGATATTAATTATGCCAATTAATCAATAAATTGTAAAAATTGCCACTGAAATATGACCGTAGAACCGGACTCCTACATTCTGTTCTAGAACCTGTCCCTTTTTATTATCTCCCTTGGGAGTATTTCCTGTCCCAGCAATGTATGGCTTTTTAATATTCTTAAATTGAATACATTGTCAGGCCCATATCAATTTACCACTGGACAGACTGGAATGGTATAGGGATACAGTGACCCGATAGCCATGGATTGACCCATGGTCAATACCAAGACGTGGTTAACGGTACAAGACTTTAGGTTGCTATATAGTTTATCACATCCATTTTGAACGACGTTTATCACATCCATTTTGAACTACGTTTATTACCCTTTTCCGAAGAGAGATATGGAATGAAATAGGGTTTAACATCCTGTCGTTCTGCGCCGACTGGGAAAATGAAGACAGGTATACGCCATACAATGGAGACATTCGAGGAAATTTTTCCCTGACAGTGTCACTACGGCCCACTCTTATATCTAATTCCAGCTGCCACTTATATTGAATTCCACGACAATGTGTACACGGGAACTTGTGTTTTCGTTGAACCGGAATGACTGTGCGTTATTCCTTGCCAGGCCTCCCGTTCTTCGCCCTTGAAAAGGCAGAACATGCAGAAAATATATTTTTCAAAGGACCTGGTATCTCCTACAAAGTCATTTTATTTCTCTTAGTTTGACTAGGATCGTATTGGATCGACGTTACCCGGTGTCTTTGTCAGATAACAAAAACCAGAATATACAAAACACAGAACAAATTTTATATCTTTTTCCTAAAATAACCTTAAATAAATTAGAAACCTTAACGCGAAGCTATATGCCGTTGTGTCAAACAGTATTCCACTATCTGTTATAATTAGGTAACTTTTCAGACCGATTTTACATTAAACCAGCAATTCATTTGATAATTGAGATGCGTCTGTAACTATAGACGGGGTGGCTAGTTTCATATTACTCCATTTTTCCATTAAAGCAATATATCAATAAATTAATGTGATATCGAATTTTGGCAATCATCTACATGAATGAATAACTTTTGATTACTTTCCACGAAAATGTATCTTAAGAGGAAGAAGAAAGGGTAATATGATATTATGGCCGATGAGACGGTGGTCATTGTCTGGATGCTGTAAGTTTAGTTTTACAAGCAACTAAAATCATAGATGTAATGAAAACATCAGCCATTAATCTATTCTGACATTTTCAATGAATCATCCCACATTACAGGTAACCGGATTCCTTTCAAACCTGACTAGGGAGAAAGCGATTACGCTAGCATAGGCTAGAATTTCCCTTGAAAAAAAAATCCACCCAAAATGATACAGTATTATATATTGAGTGAGTCGTGCATCTCAATACAGTCTCGACAAGAGTGTCGATTTCATAACATCCTGTTTTGAATGAGGAATATCGAAGCTGCCATGGTAATCATCTACTCTCTTTTACAAACATTTCCAGAAATTCGCAAAATTTATGTTGACACTTAATCCAAATAGTAACTGATATAACGCCAAAAGGTAATCAATCTGCGATCCATTACGTTGATGCATGGTCTAGTATAAATAGTCTTATATAAACTGTACTACAATTACCAGATTAAATTAACAGTATGCTAGATAGGAATAAAGATACCATTGTCTTTAAATCTTTTAATAACTTTACAGACAATAGATCTGAAGAATATAGATCCAAACAATACCCCAGCTAATACTTGTCAAATTTTCATGATGATTTAACTTTAGATGTGTGAGTGGTTTTATTTGACGATATGAGATCAGATATCGTATCGAGGTAGGAATATAATATTTTAAACACGATTAAATATGAAGGATTCTGTTCCTAAAAGTTGGATAGAAACCACATGTGTGTCTGTTCCGCCGGGTTTGTATATCTATATATATAATATGCCATTATTAACCGCCAATGCTTTTAAAGCTTATGTACCATGTTATACACAGGTATAACATAAAATAATAGCTTTGCGAACTTTCCAAATAAACAGGAGTGATATCAGGTGTTCACATTGTATTTCTTGCTTTATCTATGTCATTGGACTGTGCCAGAGTTTTGGGTGCATCTTTTAGCGGTAAAGGATCACCTTTTAACCCTGTCACAGCAGCAAAGTTTCATGAAGTATACGTCAAAGCGTTTTTCCGAGACATTTTGAGCTGCATGGAAATTGTCATAGGGTCGATTTGTAGAATATTTGAGCCACAGTATTATGCTTGACACTGGTTAAGGATTATGATTCGGAGCAACATCATTTCCCACCTAAACCTATGACGCTCGTCATAGTATCCCATTCACATAACCCTTAATAGCCCCAAGGTATTTAACACCAACCTTATTCAGTTTCTACATAAACGCAATTTTGTTGAAAACAACGTCACAGAGGGAGGCCACATGTCCCCTGTGCTTTGCTTATTATATTATTTTACACTTACAACTTCTAATGCTTTCATTATCATCTTCGTCATCGTCGTCGTCATCATCATCATCATCTGGTAATGTATTCATACTACCATCACTGTCATCCCCACTCTCGTCGTGTTTTCGTTCATGCCGTCGTTTCACTTTAGAGGAGTTGGAACGATATTTAGTTAAATTTAAGTGTTCTGTTTCCATACTGCTGACTCCATCATATCCATACCAACCTAATAACTCGTTCATTGTCGTCTCCGCATAATTCTGAAAAATATAATCAAATATAGCTTTAAAATGACAAGACCGTTTTGTTTTTTGGGGTCAAAAGCACAGTTGTCTATATCTCTGTCTGTTTTAAATGTTGTTTTGTTTTGTTCCACGACAGAGTTCCTGTTTAAATGATGATTTGTTTTGCGACACGACAGAGTTCCTGTTGCCACATAATCCGTATTCCGTCTTAGCCCAGTCGGACCAAAACAGTAGGACGTGAAACCCCATTCGATTTAAATGACATACTCACCCTACCTGCAGAGAAGTGACTCTGACACAGTGAATATCCATGATATCCATATATGCCGTTATCTAAACGTCACGGGTCATGTGGTCACATCAACAAACAAAATGTCAACACTTTTATTATGATCATTATCAACATTACAAGACACAATGTTAAATTGTAAACAATATTGCCTCCCTGCAGCCTTCAGGACTGTATAATCTTATCGCTTCTTCCAATGATTTTTTTACAGAAATAACATTTACAACTCTCGATTTGACGTCGTACTATTTTATGGCTCGGTCGTGTCTATTTCAGATATACACAATCAATTCTGTTAAAGTTTTTAGCGCGGGGATTGACTAATAGTTAATTTATTTCATATCTAAACAAAAATTTAAAACTTTAACGCAATTTTTTTAAAACAAAAAATAGCCAAATTCTGGCTGGGATTACTGAGCAAAATGGCCATTCATTGTATACATGTACGTGCGAAAAAAAAAGCCAGCTATTTAATTTTCGTACGTTAGTTATAACGTCCGACCCCCATTTCATTTCATTTCGTAACCCCCTCACTCAGTTATAAAACTTACCAATATATAAAATGAATAATACTCCTTAAGTGGACGAAGAAAATATTCGACATTAGTTGTATACTATTTGATTTACAAAATTCATCTTCCAAATGTCTTAAAAGTAGGATGTACACGTATAATAACAAATCAATGGCCATACACAAGACATCTAGTGTAAGATTAGGCGCCATTAGACGAATATCTATAATAGAACTGCGTATTCTGTAAATTTTACATTTTAATAGTTACTTTGTCAAAAACAAATAATTAATAATAAAAATTTACGAGAGCTAGTCTACAATAATGTATATAAGGTCTACAAGGATTGGTCTTAGAGAAATCTAATGTTGTATTTTCATATTGCATCACACGATAATATCACCTTCAATTTTGTAATAGCTCGAATAACGTACGTACTTTTGTTTACAAGGTAACAAGTTTCATCATAATAGTCAGCAGAATTATTTACGTGCGGACTCCATGTAGCGTATCTGGTAGAAATAGATTTAAAGCTGCAATTTCATATTATTAAGTTATATTTTCAAAATGAATTAAAATAAAGTCTTAAAATAGATGGTCTCTATAAACAGTCCTACCTTGTTAAAGAATAATACTTTTAATCCTATAATTCACAATTGGCAGTTGAGAAATTGGCTAAAATATCACTTTCAAACTATTGTATGTGTGTGTGTGGGGGGGGGGGTTAGAAAAACAAGGGAGGTAATTGTGTTATTTCCGATGTGAAAGATGTTTAAGTGGGAGGAAATGATGCCTATGATCGTATAATATGTATTTGACTTTCTTAAAAAAATATGGAATTATCACTTTAAAGGAGATTAATATGAAGAGTATGAATCCCTGTCAACCTAAACTGAATCAATTAACCCGAAGTTTAAAATTCCACCATCACTTTAAAGTGCGTATATTCAGAACAAATTCTTTAAAGACGAGAAATTTTACCCTTTGAAACTATAGCCTAATTACGTACATGTTGTACGTGTATTATACATACACATTCATGTTGACCAATTACCAACTAGATTACGTATTTATCAGGTAATTTAAGACGTCAGATCACGTAATACGAGAAAGGTGAACAATATAACAAGCTTTTTTCTCTAAAGCTTTTTGAGGCTACAGTGGTTTTAGTATAAGGCTATCAGTTTTCTTCTATAACACTTTTGGGTATGGATGAGCCTGGATATCTTTACCTAATGCTTCACTATCAAAAATAGCAGTTTAGTAATTTGATCATGTCTGCAACCTAGCTGGTGTAAATAACTTATCTTTCTTACAAATGGCAACCATAAACCCTCCAGTCGTCTGTCTTAAAGATAGCTGTACAATTTCAACAGATAATCTTAACACATTTTCTTCCCGCCATTATTACTTTGCCCTTCTGCTTTTTTTTAAACCTGTTCTACTAATTAAAGATACACAACTTCCTTAATTATTTGTTTAATAACATCACAATCTGAAACATAACTTGTTTTAAAACTAAGCCTACTAAGGTATTCTGCAATAAGAAATATTTCAGAATTTTTAATTTTTTTGAGATAAGACTGCGTGAATTTCCGTTAAAGTAAAAAATACGAATTCCGTGGTTATCTGATTAGAGGCTAATGTGAAAATGGTTAAAAACAAACTTAGTTTTTCCTACTGGAAAGTGACGATCTAAATCTGGAAGATTTGGAACATGCTCTAGAAAGCATCAACAATGAAAAGGGTTCATATATTGGTCATTGTCTGTCACGCTCACACAAATGTAATTTGTATATCAGTATGGTAGATAGATTTATTTCGCACAAACATATTATACAACATAATAAATGAATTATTTATTCGTGGGAAAAAACAATTTAGAACTAATTTGGGAGCCCCCCCCCCTGGCCCTTGACCAGGGTTGATATTATTTTTTGGTTATCCATACTAATATTTGTGAATGTCGTTTGTTTGTGTATTTGTTGAGGATTGGCGACTGCACTAAGGCTGTACCGAAGCCGAAATTGGGGTATGAGGTTAGCTCAGACCGGGGATTGCCATATGGCTAGGTGGCGTCAAATACCACGTCCGATTGCAGAGTAATACTACTTTCAACCCATGCAGCGTTGGGTCATGAAATGAAATGAAATGGGGTTTAACGTCCTACTCTTTTGCACCTAACCTGGGCTAATGGAAGACGGGCATACGCCATACAGTGTGCTATGAGGGAAATTTTGCCCGGGCAGCGGCGCTACGGCCTACTCTTATATCGAATTCCAACTGCCAAGGGATCTTTTACGTGCACTCCAATGTGTACACGGGACCTCGGTTTTTCGTCCCACCGAACGACTAGGCAACTGTCATTGTCAGGCCCTCCTTCTGCATCACTGACAAGGGGAAATCACGTCAGAAAGCGTTGGGTCATAGTATAGTTTACAACATATAATTTTCTATACGAGTTATATTGTACAGTATTAGATATAAACAGATGTTTGATCAGGTCGTTAATAGTAATGGTAAACCCAAACCAGGTATTCTTACTATCCCTACAGGTATGTATATAATAACTACTTATATTAGATCTAACAGGTATCAGTGAATACTAAACCTACGCTATCTGACTACAGTTAGCTCCACTTGAGAACAGACACGACGCTGGAGAACGCTAGATCGGAGACGGTCCTACGCATTTTAGCACATATGACGTCATATATAGATTGTGGGTTAGGGTTAGGGTAAGGGCTAGGACCTGTAGATTTGGTCAAAGTCCCGAGATGTAAACAGGGCTAGCCCTAACCCTAACCCATGATCACGCCTAACCCTTACCCTAACCCACAATTCACATATGACGTCACAATTTGCGTAGGACCGTCTCCGATCTAGCGTTCTCCATGAATCCCACGACGCTAGTATTAAATATTAAAGTAGCCAAGTCTCTAACGCAATATCATCCAAAATCTTCAACATTGAAAACACGAATTATTTATCAATTTAAATCAATATTGAAACTGTGATCTTACCGGAAAAAGATAGGCTTTTGATATCCAATATTCGAGATAAAATTAACATTTTACTTTTAGTACACGAATCGTGTACCATAATGCGATTCAGCCCCCGTTTTAACAAGAAACTCGAGGGGCGAGGCTAAACACATTGCACCAAATCAACCGGCGTGTGTAGACTGGAATAACCAGACGCTAGAAATTTGCATTCGATTGAGACTGTTGGCTTATTTCGCCGAACATAACTGATATGAAATTAGAGTAAAAACGGAAAGCAATGAATGTAAATCAGTTTATATCCATTCATATTACAGTATTATATGCGTTGTGACCCACTTGTGTCAATTTCTAAGTCCCAAATGTTAGCGATTTAGCTCTTTTAAGTCCTTGTCCGGACAACAGCGCTATGGCCAACTCTTATCTCGAATTTCTACTGCCAAGGGATCTTTTACACGCACGTAATGTGTACACTGAACATCTGTTTTTCGTCCCACCCGAACGATAAGACAGCTATCTTTGTCAAGTCGTCCGGCCTGTACCACTGACAAAGGAAAACCACACCAGAAAATCCAGATGAACTTCCTCAATCAACGCCGGAAGTGATCGGGGGGTGGGGGGTAATTCACCATAGCCTGTTTGGATTTTAGCGGCTACAATTTGTAAGAAAATCCAGATGAACTTCCTCAACCAACACCGGAAGTGAACCGGGGGGGGGGGTAATTCACCATAGCCTGTTTGGATTTTAGCGGCTTCAATTTGTAAGAAAATCCAGATGAACTTCCTCAACCAACGCATAGCCTGTTTGGATTTTAGCGGCTACAATTAGTAAGATACTGTATGATCTTTAATTCAATCCTGTCTACAAATGCCCTGACAGCAAGTTTCTTTGTCTCTCTAAATATTTTCTTTGAAGAAAATATCATATAATCATTATTCAAATCCAACAAGATAACTTGAATCACGCAAACTCACAAAAATTACATGACATCCTTTAACACATAATATTATATATCTCTTGATATAGAACCACAAGGCGTAAAGTAGATAATTGATTAAGGTATATTTTACAGTATTAGACACGGTGGTGAAATTGACAAGTTGTTCAATAAGTTTTTTTAACATTCACCAGGTAAAAAGATGAAGAAAGTAATAAAGGCCTGTCTTTAACAAGTGACATCAGGTTATAAAAGATAATTAGAATAGAAGAAATTGGACCCCTTTACCTTCCCCACAAACCTGTACGAATCCTAATAGATTGTGATGGCTTCTCGCAGTCGTCTGACGTCTCAATTTCCAAAAGAAAACGAACAAAGTCTATGAGGTTGTCATCAGGTAGGCTAGTTTTACCTGTCACAAGAAATGGTCACGAGATTTGAGCCGACTTCTGAAGAAAGCTATTATCTTAAAACGCCAAGTCTTAGAACTTAAGAAAATAGATTAATCAAAAAGCTAAACAACTAAGTTTGCTTGACTGCATAATAGACAGTAGCTTGGTTCACATTTCACCAGGAAAAGATTTATTAATTTAGAAAATTAATGATTTCATATGTGTCATATAATAGAAAATAGCTCAAGTTTAACTCTAATAATTGTCTTATTAATCAGAAATTTAATCTATATTCTTTTAATAGATATCATAAAGAAATATTCGACTAAAGACATATATATTTTGACTTTATTTTATGCAGATGTGGAGTTGATTTTTTTTCTGCCTTTATTCATATCATAATTTTTATTAAGTCATATTTTATATACATATACATATACATTTGATACAGACGTTTCCTGAACACATGCCGGTAATAATACTAGAGAGAGCGACAGAGATTCAATTTTTAAATTTCATTTCAATAAATCTGCTAGCTCGTAGGGTTTTTAGCGTTGGAGGTAAGCGGAGGACCGCGAAAAAAACATGACGTTCGACAGGCGACCCTCCCCCTCCCACCCCCCCCCCCCCCAAGTATATATAAAGAACCCTCTATATATAATATACAACACAGATCAAACACACGCGTTAACCATTAAAATTTGGCCACTCAAATCCTATAGATAAAGCACTAACTATATATGATATATAGGACTACATGACATAAAAATTACACACTGACAGAATGGATAAATACATAATTCCCACAGCTCGTGACATTTAAATTACAGACACCTCATTTTTTCACATGGTGAATTAGTATGTCATTGATAATTATTCTTCAAGTCTTTTAAAGATTCAAAACAAATCTAAACATAAAATCTCTTGTCTTCTGTGTATATTTTAATTTAATGGAGATAGTGTCAAATGAGAAACCCAAGCACTGACTGTGGCTTGGTATTAATTTTCAGTTTGTTTGCCAAAGACTTAGTACAAGTCTCCTAACATTGGTCTCTGGAAGCAACCTCACATTTCAGCTGGCAAAGTGAGCAAACTTGATACGTCAGTAAACATCAGTTCCAATCTATTTTACATGGTTTCAGAAATCCTAGACATGGAAACAATCATTTGTCAATTGTGTATGGCAATTAGCTAATTAATGATACCTATTTTCCTTCAATTTAAAGCTATTTTCTACTTTCCAATTACAATGTGTCTGGCTCAACATAAAAACTGAAAATGTAGTAGACGACATTTTCAGTTAAAACATCAATATATTATTAAAATCAGAATGTAATAAGTTTCCATATTTAAAGGAGGCAGGTCTCTAACTCAAAATAATTCACAGTTTTCGACATTGCAAACACGACTGCTTGATCAATTTAAATCAACATTGATATTGTTATCTTACCATGAAAAGATGGACTACTGGTATCCAATATTTCAGATAAAATAAAAATATTAAAATTAACACGAGTGCCAGAATGCTTTCGAGCGCCATATATAATGAAGCTACTCGATGGACGAGGCTAAACATATCCCACAGGAGAATGCTACTGGTGAAGACTGGAATGGAATAACCAAACGCCAAAGACTGACATTCAATTTGGAGTCTTTGTGTAATTCTCCGAACATTACTGATTTGAAATTACAGTAAAAACAGTTTATATACATTCATATTACTGTATCATATGCGTTGCTGCTAAAGAAAAGAGCTTTTTACTCCTTCAACTAATTGCTGTCCTGTAGTTAAGTATACACGATCAGTCCTTCGCAAGATACGAAAAATCAATACTGTCTGTACTTGTCGCCGTACATTTAGAAAAACCCATGTAATTCGGTGAAGACAATAAACCGAAAACGCCGCTGTCCGGACAAAATCTACCTCTTACAACACTGCATGCATGGTGAGTGTATGAAAGTCGGCACAGAACATTATGTCGTTAAACGCTATTTCATTTCATTTCAGTTGAATTAACTGTTCGATTACTTATCGATTTATCCGATTGTTAAACATATTCCTTTACGTGCCACCCACGCAACTATGTCTAGAGTCCTTTCCGGCAATTCTCAGTTTGAAAGCAGATCAATAAATAAATCATGAGGTTTAGAAAGGATACGCATACCCTGCCTCGTGAATGACAGCAAGCTCTCCTTGAAGGTAAAGCAGTCGATTTAATAATTGCCCCCCCCCCCCCGTTTATGCTTATTGTAACTTAATAAATAAAAATGATTTAACATAGTTTAGAAGCCTTGATAATACGCAACTACAATAGGAAGGAGGCTATTGGATAGAACCGTGATCTTCAAGTCTCCTAGTATAACTGGAGCGTAGTGGACTTAAATGGGTATTTTACACCAAACCGACACTCAACTGCCGGAAGGACCCGTAAGGGTGTGCTTACCACATTTGGACTAATCTCTATAGAACGGGGTTTTCTCAAAAATATTACATATATAATTATAGGCTATTAACTATAGTAAAGTAAACTATAGCCCTACCTATTTATATCTTAATATTAAAATCTTTCAAATAAAATCAACGAAACATAAATGCTTTTATCAAAAAGCATCTTCCGAAAGCTCGAAACCAACCAAAGTTTAAAAGGAATTGATCAACTTCCCTTTGACACCCCCTTGGATTATTCACAGAGAGAGTATGTGATTTGATAAGTAGACCAACAATAACCGAAGTTAGATCGCAGCAACCTTGATGAAATCTGGAGGTGGTCTTACGAAATAGATCTAGCCCGACCGACTGTCCGAAAACAGCTATGTGACGTAATACACAGCATTCGGCCCACACAATATTATTATATATATAGGGGGTTCAGCCAGTTCGTTTTAATATGGTTTATATTATCTAAACTGTGTGTCCTTCACTTATTATACTTGGCCAGGTAACAAAGCCGATACTTATACCTCGTATCACATTTCAAATTGCCTTTATAGAAACTAGAAGGGGATCCCAGATGTCCCACAGTGTTGGTTTAATCAGAACTTCTCTATTGATTCTAGGGCAAATTGGCGGTAATCCGAGTCCGACCAGCGAGTTAGGAGACTTGGGGCGAGAGGAATTGTGGAAATTCGAGCTGCCGAACTCGGGGTGTTGCCGACTTCATAAGGAAATTACTTGAAAATTTCTTGGCCAAATGTCTGCATCGGGCTAGTCTATCTAGTTCTCAAGTTACCTACCAGATAAATACGGTATAACAAATACAATTATTATAGCAAAAAATCGCGTAACACGATACCGAGGGAAATGTCAAATTTGAACAGTCTCTGTGGATATATTCATGAAGATCATGTTCGCTCCATTTGCCCATAGTGTTCGATTACAAAAATAGCGCGTCTCTTGTTGCTTCATTTTGGACCTCTCCCCTGAAAATTAATACTTGCTTCCTTCCATCGTGTGTGTTTAAAATACATCATGTCTGGCCAGAAATTTGTGGCCTATTTCATCTTTGTTTTCCGATAGAACTGGTGTTTCGTCATGATTTTCAACCGATTATACCTTCAAATTAGACATGAGATGTGATCTTTCTAATCAGGTCGGTACATTCGGCGCGTGAAAAAAAACGAAATCCTATCGTTCGACAGCTGTGTACAGAACTAATGTTACAAGAAATAATTGCAAATTTCCATAAAGGATTGTGGTGTACTTTACCATAGAAATTAAAATCCCATTATGCACCCTGAATTAAGACCGATGTATTTTTCTACTGCGCGGCGTGACTTCACAGCGTTACCATGTAATTATTGCATCTCTCTACCTATAGTTATTCTCATCTTTTGACAGAAAATGGATTGCCAGGCAACGAAACATATAACAATATGCAGATAAGTCGTCTGGATAGTCAAAACGATTGTCCCACCGTGAATCATTAGGTCAATATATATACATTGCATAACAGCATTTGCGCGGTGCAAAATATTATTTCATGACCGAATATTGTATCACGATATCATTTGTTGATATCTATTTCTCGGTGGACCATAGTTACAACGACTGTCATGAGACGGACAGTGTATGCTTACTGTCCTTGAGCACTTCCTTACTGACTCATCTTTATGATTATTTTGGTTTTTGTTTCGGAAATCAATGACTATATAATTGCCAGGAAAACGACATAATAGATAATAACGGAGTTTTAAATTTGGTTATCCCCTGGGATCTAATTATGTATAGTATTTTGCATGCCAGTACTTTGAACATTCAAATCATGGCTATACGTCGAATAATTTATGTAAAAGAAATGGAGTCTCTAGTATATCTACTTCTCCATTTCTGAATGAGTAGTTACCAACCACCTCAATATTGTACATAATGTCCAGAATATAACAAATTGACTGGCACTTGAAAGAATTCTCCACTCTTGTACTTCACGCAAAACAAACCCTAAAACACAATTACTTTCTGGTCGTGGGGTCGTAGGGAAACTCAACATATACTAGTTTGAGATAAATGTTACTCATCAAATTGACATCAATTGATAGGGTTTTTAACACAACTAACAATGGTTGTTGTATTTACAAGAAGGACAAGAAGATAAGTTTGAGGTCTTGTGATGAGACAATGTACAAAACTACCAGAAACAAAAGTCAGTCAAATAAGTTCATATTCGTTTTTGGGTTGTTATCTGGACTTTTAAATAGAAAAATAGTTTTTCATCGGTTCTTATGGTTAAATTTTGATGTTTTCTCCGACAATGTGTATCTGACTTTTCATTGCCTGTTCAGTATTTCTATAGTGTCTGCGTTCTGTTTTGTTGTCGGTCTTCATTAGCTTAATCGGTGTCTAAAAGTAGGACGTTAACTTCCATTTCATTTCTGTTTTGATGTGCAGGTGTCCTGCATCGTTTATATTATATCTGTTATTTTTCTCATTTGTTTATTCTCTTTATAAAAATGTAATTACATTCATATATCTCAAGATTTGTCTGAACAAATAGATTTTTATTTATCTATTGAAAATGGCGGCAATCTAATCTAGCAGACGTTTATGTCAGTTTTGAAAGAATATGTCTGTCAAATGTCGTTAATCAGGCAATGATTTGTAAGTATGGGTAATAGGTCATAGCTAGCACATTAATGACCATCAACCATCATCCCAGAAATAACAATATCTTTGACCCACGTCCAACCCTTTCTTCAAGACCAAGCAGCAGACAGATCCCCATTTGTCAACTGTAGAAGAATAATCAATCTTCATTTCTAAATTCCGGTTTATATAACGCATATTGTTAACATGGTTCTTAATTCTGGTTACAGAATTTAATTAGCTAACAGCCGCTGTAATTCATTTGTGATAAAGGCGAACTTAAATCAATTTTTTGGCATTTTAACATTGACATTCTGGTATCTCAAGCCCGTCCATAATGGTTAAATATGAATTATTATATGTTTCATATTAAGTCTGATAATGCATGGATTTCAGATCATCGATTTGCTCAAGGCAAGGAAATCAACAGAAACAAACGAAAATTTAAAATGGAAATGAGAATGACATGGGTATTAGCCTCCTTATCTGCACGGGGGGTTGAGATGGCCTAGTGGTCTAGAGTGCTACGCTTCGACCTCTAGATAGCCGGTCACCTTTGGCTTACGGCTGTGGTTTCGATCCCTGGTCTGAGCGTATGTGGTATGGAGATAGGAGCGCCTTCTCAACCTCGTGGGTTTCCTCCGGGTACTCCTGATTCCTCCCACTGCTAAAGACCCCTACGCGCAAGCGAGTTATTGAAATAAAATTAAACCATATGTTAGTCCCGAAATGACCTAGTTTGTGTCGAGCGGGCGTTAAATCCCATTTCTCCCTCTCTCTCTCTTATCTGCACCAACCTTCAGTTAAATCTATTTGTTAAGGCCAGCTCAATTTTCGTCAGGGATGGTGAAGGTTAGGGCACGTGATTGTTGGCGAGATTGTAGTTTAGGGTTAGCATAGCATAAGCATTGTGGCTAGGTTCAGGGTTAGGGTTAGTATGAGCGCTTATTTGATCTTTCCCCAACCTTGCTAATAAACCCGGAACTTAAAAAATGCCATATACGTGGTCATCGTTTTGACTGAAATGGGTATTTTAATTCTAATAAATAACAGTATTTACCAATATTCTGACATTTTCGAAATAAGAATTTTATAACAAAAAAAAGACATTTGTAGAAATCTGTAAAAAATATTACTGAGAATATACAGAATTCAGTGTATACAATATGATAATTAGAGATAGGAGGGAAAATTTGATCTCGTTTCATGCCGAGTTAAATCTTATTTCATGTATACTGATCACATATATACACGCAATATCAACTTGTTTTTCAATTAGTGAAATCTTCAATAACATAATATCCAATTCATCATCCCATATTATATAATGCGTTTTGATCCACGCTGATGATATATGTCATTTTTTAATTAATAGAGGGATAACAACAAAACCTATCAATAACAGTTAATTAGAATTTATATTATTGTAGTATTTTTAACGGATTCGTCTTGGGTATAGTTCTGTACGGATTCTGTTGATATTACATCAGTAAAACTATTAATATACTTTCTTTATTTTACTTTCATTTGTCAGATTTCCCCAGTTATATCATCAATCATTTGGGGCTAAAACTTCCTTCTTTATGTTACAGAAGGAGGAATTGGCATTAAGTAAGTAGGGCATTTATTTCCATAATTCTTTTACAAGTAGGTGACAAAACCAGACTAATCTTTCAAAATCTGCGGGGTAAGACATATTGGGGTGGGGGGGGGGGGGCAGGGTACTCAGTGGTGCAGCGAAACATTTGTTAATGAGACTGCTCGGGTTTGAATGACCGGAGGTAAAAGTTCGATTACCACGAGAAAACCCGCGCGTTTAGGCAAGTGGCACTTCTCAGTAGCATTGTCAGGTGGGAGTACTGGTTTGAGAACAATGTATTTTCATCCCAACCGAAGGACTAGACAACTGTCCTTGTTAGACCGTCCATCCTACACGACAAGGAAAACCAAGTCGAGCTATTATCTGTCGTGCAGGCATTAGACCACAAGGCCACCCAGACTGATCTATAATCAACCGTCTATAATCAGAGGACTTCATTTTATTTTTATTAAAATAATTGAAATAAAGCTCAAATTTCACGTAACACTAGTTTGACGGCTATGGTAATCGTATCAGCTCTGATTGGTTTTGGACAAAGCTACTTTGATGTTAGGCATAAATTCACAATGCTTTGATCTTAACACCACCGAAAACAACTTAAGCAATTGTAAGATCATATATATATATATATCCGACAGACAAGGTTAAAGAAATTTGGTCTGAACTAAAATATAGAGATTAAGTCTAGCATTAAATAATGTTTTCAGGTAGAAAAGAATCCGTCCTTGGGACTGACTATACTAGTCTAAAGATTAACTTCGGGTCAAAGATTATACAATAAGGAGACGAATTAAATCTCAAGGCAAAACTGAAACTCGTAGCAAATTATCAAGGATACCTTGTCGTTAATTTAACGACCTGACAATGGTTTCTATTTCACGTTCTACATATATCAATAGATCTAGACGTGACCCACTGATCTCTTTAATGAATAAAAGTTTATTGGCTAGCATGTGGCATCGCTGACATTTGTTGAAAAAAGACGCAAGAGTTCCTTTTCGTATGTAGTGTAACGCCATTTTTTCCACGATAGGGCAGGACAGAACAGAACGGCGGTGGGCCTATACCAACAATAGTGATGTGCGTAAGAAAGCTCGACAGTTAAAATGCGACAGTGAATGTTTATTTCTAGAACACATGACAGTCCTTATAACTAATCTGCTTTTTCATTATACCACTGTAGATCATTATCGCTCCTAACTAGGCAACACTGCATATTTCGTGGGGAGGGGGGATGAGCGAATGGTTAGGGCGTGTGTGTTGATTCATAAGGTCTGTCATTGAGTCAAGTCGATGCCCCGGTTGTAAGTGACAAAGAGTAGGGTCGCCTGTCCAACCTCGTGGGTTTTCCCCGTGTCCTCCGGTTTCTCCCCACTGCTATAAAGACCCCTACACGCAAGAGAATTAATAAATTAAAATTAAATCGTGAGTTAGTCCCGAAATGACCTAGTTAATTGTGTCGAGTGGACGTAACCCCTCCCCCTCTTACCCTCTCTTTCGTGACTATGGAAATAAAATTGAACCTGTCACTCTCCCCCTCGCTCTCTCTCTCTCTCTCTCTCTTCCTCTCGATCGACTTCTCCGCACATTTGATCACTTTCTAATATATATCATTTCTCATTGTATATGGTTGTTTTCATTGTTACCACGTGTTACAAAATGCCACTTACACAACTTTCTACTTGCAAGTACACATTCCCTTATTTTCATAAATTTGAATTTCAAGCCATTAAGAATGTTTTCTTTTCGATATATGGATCAAATTTTAATCAAGCATATCAATTATAACATTCATTTTTCAATTTTCCTTTTCAAAAAGAGTTGTCTTCGTAGACTACATGTATATAAGATTTTCATATTCCACACATGTACAGTTGGAACACTGATTGTTTTATTCATAATGATATTTATACAGAAAATATAACTTTGAAATGCAATAGTTATATTGAGCGTATTTTCGGAATAAAAATCCATATGAATGAGCTCAATTTCAGTTAGCCCTTGCGTCATTAGATGATTGACTGATAAGCAGGCTCACAGGATATTCTAAGGTTACATACCCTGATTACCCTGCTTAGGTTACAAACGCATATGTCAGTCTGCAATCGATAGCCTGTAATTCTAGCTATTTAGGTTATACAAAAATACGTTTATTTCTATACTTCCATGCAGTGCTATAAGTAACTGACATTCACATAATGTAAGAATAAGCCGTATAACATATAAAGTTATATATATTAACAGTATAATTATATTATCTTATATCATATATTAAGCTATATAATATTTCATATCTACATATATATCAATATTCAAATTATACACACGACACGATAAACGCTTTGTGGCAATCAAAGGTTAGCCTTAATAATAATGGCTGAATTTTTAAAACGTGTGAACTTAGACCAATAATGAAAAGACTGGCAATATATTTTTTTAATTACATGGGTGTAATTTGCTATTTTTTGTCTCTTTAAAATGACAAGAAAAACTTTTCATATATGGCAATTAGACAACACGGCGTTGATCTCACTGATGTAAAGTTCAATCCATGTCGTGATTACGGTAAACACGAGTTTGTGACTTGCTAGTATCGTTGCAATTGTATTACAGATCATATAATCCTTGTGTGGCATTTAGCGATTGAGCACAATATAAAACACAACACAGTTATTTGGAAAAGCAATCACTGGTTTATAGGCACAGCACGACGTTTCGGCAAGTGTTCTCTTATCGTTATCAAGCAAAAATCCAATAAACCAGTGATTGTGTTTCCATATAACTGTGTTGTGGTTTTTTTTATTACAAATCATAGTTTCTTCTCACGAATGAGTGTCCAAATAACTTTAGATTTTCTAAGTCTAAAATGTTAACTGTGACTTGATTCTGGTGCCATTTTCAAGTCCAAGGCCTGTTATTATTGTATAAACACCAGATGGATTAAACGCAGCATATAGATCATGCAACATAACCGACAAATTATTGTTAAAACATATACGCTTGTAATGGCAACGTCTTCACAAATGCACCACAGTTTAGCAGTCCTTTCTCACCACAAAAGTCGAGATCAAGCATGGGCACACATTATGCTCGCTGCTTACCAGGGCCCTGTTTTTCGAAATGTTAACTAAAGAAAAAAATCCAAATTTCAGTAGATATTTCAATTTTGATTGGCTAAGCACTGAAATCAATCTAATATTATCCAATCAAATTACTAAAATCTGGATTTTATCCTATCTAAAAATTTCGTGAAACTTATCCAAGACTGTTCCATGTCCATACAAAGCTAGTTCGGAGGTAATAGGATTCAAACTTTCAGAAGGGTACAACTTAACAGTATTCAACCGAACGCAGAGGGAACTTTTTGATATTGATTTAAATATAGCCAATAACATTCAATGGCATTTCCTAAAAAAAGTACTTTGGTCCTTAAGATCATATTGTATCTTTAACTAATTATTGGTTAACACTTTCAACATACCACGTACTAATGAAAGTGAATGACGTGTAGATATAAAATAAACAGTGATATTTTGGTAAAATCCTTACCATTGTCAAAATATCCATCAAATTATATTTGTTTATGACACCTGTTTGGTGGATCAAATAACGTAATGTCCCTCCCCTGCCCCCGGTCTTGGGAGAATAGGGGTGTCTATTCCATAAGGGGGTTATAAAAGAGGGTCAGAGCGAAACTGATCAGCGCTCACCCAGATATTCCAAGCTGTTATCATCTGTATTGAGAGAGAGAGAGAGAGGGGGGAATGGGGTTTAACGTCCACTCAACACAACTAGGTCATTTCGGGACTAACATATGGTTTAATTTTTATTTCAATAATTCGCTTGCGCGTAGGAGTCTTTAGCAGTGGGAGGAAACCGGAGTGCCCGGAGGAAACCCACGAGGTTGTACAAGTTACAAAATAAGTTATTAAAGTTACTTGTATTCCAGATTTTTGTGTCATGTGTTACTCCCATCCAGTTACTAGATGTCCCTTATCACTATATTTGAGATAAAACAATTACTTAAGAATCAGTTGAGGAATTATTGAAATCAGACTGTTCTGTGGAGATAGCAGGTGGAGAAGCCATCCTCTGATTCTTACATCAAAGTGACTTTACACAAACCAGGGGCGGATATAGGAATTTTTGCAGGGGGGGGGGCAGGTTTCGGTTACGGCATATATACAAATTGAGCTTTTCATACAGAGAAATCGTAGTCTGGAGAGAGAAATAAGGTTTGCCATCAACACGACACAAACTATGTCATTTCGGGACTAATATATGGTCTCAAGTTTAATCAATCCCTAGGGGTCTTTAGCAATGGGAGACAACAGAAGGGTCCAGAGAAAACCCACGAAGTTAGACAGGCGACCCTACTTTTTGACGCGTACAGACGGAGAATCGAAACCACGCCACCTGACTCAATGCTAGACATTATGATGCGACGCCCACACATTAACCCCCCCCCCCCCCCCCCCCCCACTCCCGGGCGCCCAAATTTGGGGAGTCTCACTTTATAGTTTGAGTAGAAGATGAAAACTACCATTCATGTGTCACTCGCCCAGAATAAACCTCAAAAGGTGGAGGGGGGGGGGGGGGGGTAACGTCCATTCAAAAAAAAACTGTGACTAACAATTTTTCAATAATTTGCTAACCCGTAAAGGTAAGGGAAGGTCTCGGAATCGCATGTCGTTCAGTGGTCTCGGAATCGCATGTCGTTCAGTGGTCATCATCATAATGACAGATTAACGATTTTGAATCCGGTAATAAAATATATGTAGGCGATCCTAACATACAAATCACCTGTATTTCTTAATTCTTTCAAGTACTATTAAACGATTGATATCACGTTCAGTTGACTATTTAACAACACCAGATATCTCACTTTATGATGATAAATTTTCCAAAAAATTAATTTAAAAATATACAATTTGGGGACGATACACCAAAGTATCTTCTCCCTTCACTAAACAACACTATTTCGATTCAATTTTTCCCGCCCTTTCCACTTCAGACATATTATTATTTACCAATACGTGAAGCATTTTCAACTCTAGGCGGTAAGTGCATGCAATTAGTAAGAGTCTAAAACTGTTTTCTATGTGTTTGGATTTTACAAAAAAATCACCAAACAGATTATTTAATTGAATGACTCAGCGCTTGATTTGTTGACAATCCTTCGAGTCCTATTTGTATAAGTATAATACCATGGTTAAGAAGAGTACAAGCAATAGAGTTACTCTACTGACAGATGATAAGGGGTAGGTGTAAGCTTTCTAAGAATCCGAGTGATCGGGGAAACGGGACAGACAGGGATTTTATACAAACCCATGAGATAAACAGCTCATCCCAGTGCATGAAACTTTGTATCCTGGGGTCTGTTTCACGAAATTTCAATTAAATTGATTTGGATGGATAATATTAGATTAATTTTAGTGCTATTTTTGTTTTGTTTTATTTCGTTTGATAATCTCTTGACAAATGTATAGAAAACCACTTCGTTTCAGGTTGAAAAAAATTGGAACCCCCCCCCCCCCACACACACACACACACACCTCCCCCATAACGCAATATCGACGAGTACGTACCGGCAATCTGAAAAAAGGGTGGGCGTGTTTTGTTGTTAGGTTGTGCTTTTTCAGAGGATGTGTGTGTGTGTGGGGGGGGGTGACTATAGAGACACTGGAATAATTACAGCAATGATACAATGATATGATAGAGTGAGGTTTTCGCCTACCCCTGTAACCTATATTCGATTCGACCTGCTCTGACTGTAAAATCCATGAAAGGTATTATTAGAGCCAGCGTCATCCAGGGCTATATTTGTCCAGGATCTCATCGACTTAGATTAAGATTAATCATATGAACAATCAAATCTACAGAAATAGAAAGGATTATCGCCATAATGCCAAGATGTTCCATGAGCCGTTTTATTCAAGATATTCTAAAGTTGGAATATTAATCGGGAAATAACGTTATCAGGAAATTATAGTTATTAATGTGCATGTTATAGTTAACCTATAAAATGTGTACACGGTACTATGAGATAATCCATCCAACGAATTATGTATCTGATTTCTCTATCGATACTAATCATTATAGTTCATATATAGTCAGCTTGTGAATTGTGTGCATCACCATGCTTATTATTTTGTTTAAGGGACATTTAGTAACTGGATGGGAGTAACACATGACACAAAAATCTGGCATACAAGTTACTTTAATAACTTATTTTGTAACTTGTACAACCTCGTGGGTTTTCTCCGGGTCCTCCGGTTTTCTTCCATTGTTAAAGACCCCCTACCCGCAAGCGAATTATTGAAATAAAATTAACCCATATGCTAGTCCCGAAATGACCTAGTCTGTGTCGAGTGGACGTTAAACACAATTTCTCTCTCTCTTTCTTTCTTTGTAACTTGTATTCCATAATATAATGGTGCCATGTTTATTATATTGGTAACTGTAAGAGATAATCCATCAAACAAATTGCATATATCAGTACTACTCACTATGGTACATATATAATTCGTTCGTAGATATGTACATGATTGGTCATGCCATTGGTCATGCCAAGCTTATTGGTACATTTAAAGTTAACTCGTAAATGTGTACCTAGCTGGACATGCCAAGCTCATTATAATGGTAACTATAAGAGATAATCTTTTCAACGAATTGCAGGCATGTATGGTGGCCCAAATGGATTAACGCGTGTACGTTAAGTTATAAGGTTGTCATTGAGTCAAGTGGCGTGCTTTCGATTCCCCGCTTGTACGTGACAAAATGTATAATCGTTTGTCCAATCTCGTGGGTTTTCTCCGGGTCCATATATTAGTCCCGAAATGACCTAGTTTGTGCCAAGTGAATGTTAAACCGTTACACCCCCCCCCTTTAAATAGTCCTAGTCATTGTCATCTCATATAAAATCAGAAAGTGAACTGCATATTACGTAAATATTGTTATCTCGAAAAACTAAAACAACACATAAAAAAGCAGAAATTCAATTAGCAACATTGTTATCAATCCAATATAAATAAATGCGACGGGATTAGATCGATTAAACTTTTACAGATATACAGGCTAACAAACAATTAATCTAAATCATTTATTATTAGATAGAATGAAATTAGCATCGTAAAAAAAACTTTAACCTTAAAGGCTCAATACCACTCTTGTTGTAACTGAATAATATGCCCCAATCATTATTCTGGTCAACAAATTTTATTATTTTACAATATTACAATTAATTAATATTACATTTCATCTTAACACGCCTAATTTAAACAAATTGGAAAAATTCGACTAAATGATTTGAAAAGCTTAAAGTAAACGTTTTCAAATGTTTCTTGGATTCTAAACTATTTTCAAAACCTCTGGACTAGTAAAATAGGATGTAATGGATAATTTACAACAGGTAGGATACATAAACTTTTAGTACTTAAAATAAAGCTATTACATGTATTTATTATCTGGAGCTGTCAAGCCAGCAAGAGTGTTATTATCCCTTTAAACGGGACACCGTCGTACCATACAGGTGCCCTCGTGGTTTTAAACAGACAAATACACCACCCGACTATCATTGCATATCAGAAGACAGAAAGGGTGGAGGGTACCACCAATCAATGTCATATACTTTCATATATCTATTTTAAACTACACAACACTATATTTTTTATAATCAGTAATCCCACATCCCCTATGTTCCGCGGTAGTTTAAAATACATGCCAGGTCAGGAGGGACGTTTTATCTTATTATTTTAATCCACAAAACGAGGGCAGTTGTTGTCTGGTTATTCGTGAAGTAAGACAAAATTAGGTCCCACTCCATGTGGTGTTGACGTTGCGGGTCACAGCAACCACCGACAATGTCCAACACTATAAATTATATGCGGAAGGTCAATACCATAGATAACTTTATAAACATTGATATTTTTAAATTTGAAAATAAGCTTAACAAAAAAAAAAAAAAAAAAAAAAATCATACGCGCACACACACACATGGCATGTTCAATTATCGTTTTTATGTAAATCAAATAAATTGACATTCGATTTTTAACTCGATCCATACTAAAAGTAAACTTTTCTAGAAATTGATATTAAACTTTATTTGAAAGTTGATATTGACCACTGAAATATTTACCAAAACAACCCCGATTTTATCTAAATGCAGAAAAGTTGACGATATTGAATGTTACGGTATATAAACTTTCTAACATAAAACATTGCACTTTGGTTATTAACTGACATTAAAGATATTGTTCTAAATATTAAGAATAGAATGCGAACAATGGTCGCAATTTGTTATAGTGTTGAAACTATGGTAAGATAACACTTTCTTCAATAACTTGTAGGATGTTCAAGATTACCGAACCACCGATCGAGGCAGTGGTCGAGATAACTAAGAGAGCTCATTGCTCAACGCTGCCACAGACCGCCTGTTAATATTGTCTCACACTCACACATACACACCCGTCTTACCTTTATATCGTCACTGGGTTCCTGCTTAATTGTAATGTCTCTGGGTTGGGTTGTTTTCCTTCTATCCTTGTCCATGGTCAGACGGCTTCTATCGCGCTGCAGTAGATTTGTTTGCTATACGATCCACGTTAAAACTCGACTGTATTGACTTGTAAACTGAGCTGCGTGCAACCCGATACTCCATATTGATACTAATAATATGCCGGCTATAGAGAAACAGACAGAAAGCTTTGTAGTGGTAAATTACACTTCACCAATGGCGCAATGGATCCTTCCCGCCCCTTTTTTTTTCTTTCCAACACTGGACACTCTAGTTGTGGAATTCAAATTTTATAATACAATGTCTAACAGCACGCTTGTCGGGAAGGATTGTTGTCTAACCATTCTTTTATCTTCGAGTAGAGTTGAGTAATTATCTGATTTCTTACAAGACGTTCAAGTTGATGTTTTTCGACGATCTGATCAAATCAGTTGGCGTCTGGTCTCTCCTATACTTCATATATAGCAGACAATCAATAAAAAATCCATGACTTCAGAACATACATTTATTACATAAATTCTGATAATATTTTTACACAGAATGATCATTATAGCTGAAGTTTCCTGGATTAATCTATCTCTCCTAGATCCTAAATTAATGCATTAGACATAAAAAATCCCAATACAACTTAACCCCCCTCCCCCTCAACCTCCAATGCTCCGTAACACGTTTAAATTTCCCTTTGATAATATAACGGACCCTACAATATCTAGTATATGTCCATGGACATATTTTCATTAAAATCAAAAATCTTTGGCAAGGTTTTTTTTTTTTTAAAAATCCTTATCATTTCTCCACGATGTTTGTACATACCGGACTGCTTTTTTCAGATTGGCATGGTACTGCAGGGGTATCGACCCTGTGCTTATTACACAAATATTTAAAAATTAATTTGTTGACTACACAAGTTGCAACGAACAATCATCTCGGATTATTTTGTGATTGACAAACGATTCTGGAAACTCCTTATATCATACCGTTGTAGCATATGACGCAAATAAATCAAAGGAAATGGAATTAAACGTCATACGACTAGGCTAATGAACACCGGGCTTACGCCATGCTAAGGGCAATTTTTGACCCGACAGAAGCGCTACGGCCTACTCTTAGGTGGAAATCCAACTCTCAGTGTTTTGGGTTTTTTTAGGAACACGCCTGTCGCCAATGTGTACACGGTAGGAGCATATAAAGTTAAGATGTATGGCAAAGTTTCCTATAACTGCATGCATGTATTTAAAAGTGAGTTCTGGATTTAGGATTTGAATAAAAAAGGTAATGCAATTGTGTCTAACGCCCGACTGTTCTGCACCCTCCGTGATAACTCACGGCAGCTTTATGGAAGATTAGTCGAAGAACTGGCAGTTTTCGCTATAATGGTTAAAATGAGATAATGTAAAGGGAATTTTCGGAAAATTTCAGTCAAAGCTCTTCATTTTAAGCCGAGAATTCCCCATTAAAAAAATCTGTAGTCCCGATTGTCATTGTTAGCGTTACGATAATAAACAATCTCTCGATTATCCATTTTTACGGTTAATCATCAACAGCCGTTGAACTGAAGATCGGCTCAAATTTTTTGCAAATCGTACCTATTGAGAGTTAATTATGGTCTTATGATGTTAATAAATGTCTAATTAATAGTTTATATAACATTTCAGACCTAAAGAAAGACCTGCAATAAGCAGATTTATCTCTTGCATAATGTAAGTTTAAGACGGGTGAAAATAAAGAATAAAACACATTCAATAAGATTGGATTGTTAATGAATATATTGGTGTATTGCAATAATGTTTTAGAGATGAAATATTGTTTGTTTTTGCTATTAATTTGAAATTAGAACGCAATAAATACCTGAAATTCTTCGTCTTAAAAGATACAATAATGATCCACTGACGTCGAACGTTGACCTGTTGCCAAATTATTTTAATTTTGAACTGGGTGTAATTCTATACTTTATGTGTATAACTCGATATATACAGACTATTAAAGTTAACGTATATATCATGTCAGTCTGGAATTTAAAAGAAGAACCACTTCTTTCAAGATGGAATAGTTAAGTTAAGGTATGGCACGAGTCGTTATTTAACAGATTGCAAAAGATGATGTTATCAGAAGCGCTTTAAGGGATATCCTGCTAGAACAAGGGGAACATTCTCTTTCCAATCTTAACCTCTCGTATTACATATAGCCATATCAAAAACAGTGTAAATCTTACGTACATGCACCTCCCTAAGATATTAATAGCCCGACCTTATATCACATGGATAGCGTTAATTCGATATGTGTTGTAATGAACACTGAAGCCGTGGGCAGATATTCTTAGCTTCTTCTATTCTTTGCATTCACGATTGCACGTAGAGAGTATTAATTTACCTACCGTCTTATCACACTAAGGCTTCCCGCGGAGATAGGATTACCGTGCAATTTAATACGCGCCATATTGCAAGGTAGAAAATATGCCAAACAGACAACTGTAACGCAATATTCTTACATAAATGAAACTTGGTCTTTTTGTCGACTTTTTAAACATAATAAAAATATTGAATTTCAAGCCATTTTGGTAAACCTTCCCTGAAAACAAACATGCCAGGCTGAAATGGAGTAATATGATACCAGTGACAGAATATATTGTGTTTTCAGGTCAGGTAAAATTAATGTTCTAGGTTGCAAGGGGGAGATAACTAACATACAACCCGCACACCCAACGGTGTCGTATTACCTGGAAGAGACAGTCAGTAGTATCCAACAAGTCTTTGACATATTTAACACTTAAAGGTAACACATACCACCCTAATAATATTACCATGGACCATCATATTACACATACTTACAATTTTACCAGAGAGTTTTATTTTCTTCGGAAAAAAAAATCCAAATGTTTCTACACGGTGATTATGTATGTAAGAATTAGAAGTAGGGAGATATTGGTGTCGTTTTACTTCTCGTAACAATGGTCGTTGTTTGTACGATGATTCATTTCACTAACACTTGTATTCTACGTCTAATTGTATCATTATTGATGTTACTCACGTAATTCTATATGATTGAAAAAAAGACAATTAAACTTAGAATAACAAGGCACTGATTGTTTTCGTAATTTCTATCCTTTCTTGTATATTGCATAAGCACAATATTATTCTTTCTCTTTACTTTCAACTGTTTTAATTACTAGTAAATATCATAAAGAACAGGATGTTGAAGTGAAAAGGGGGCGAAAACATCGAATGTTAATATGAAAATAGGATGGGGGTAGCTGGACTTCAAACAAATATATTAAACTATAGGTTTACACTGACTTCAACTTACAGAAACTTTAATCTGGCATAAATTTTTAATGCAATCACGGATATTAACAGTTTCTCTGGTAGATATTTTTACCGAGTGTCGCAGCTGAAACCCAAGGTAATCTACAAAAAAAGTTCCCCGTAACATATTACGATCATAAAGGTGAAACAGATAGTCTGCTGATTTTTATTCCTTACAGTACATTAAAGATACCAAGTTTGAGAAATGTAAGATGGGCACCACCACGGAAACCTACTGGAAGTGGTCATTACAAGCTAGTGTTCGATAATTGTCCAGAAGCAGAATAAGGAGCGGAAACGGTAGATGAGTTTTGTAAAGGACCTTGGTGTATAAGACCAGACAGCCTTTCAGTGTCCCAGGACAGGACAACAGCAAGGGCATAGATAGCAACAGCTATGGAGAATCTTACAATGCCAAATTACAGGCCCAAAGAAAAACCGGTTTTGCAGCATAACTACATTTCCAGATAGAATACAGCCTGGAACAGTGTATAAAATAATCGAGCAGTTTTTCCAAACTGAGAAGAAATATGATGCACTGATCAAACTGAAGTGTGTAATGATCACCCTTGAAGAAACCAAATCTCTATTCTTTCTCATAAATGGACACAAATGTGTCGCAAAGCATATAATAATTTATATAAGCTGATTTACATTCAATTGTTTCTATGGTTACTGTTATTTCTAATCAGTTATATTCGACGAAATACGCAAAGCGTCTGAATTACATGACAGTCTTTGCCGTCTGGTTATTCCAGTCTACACCAGATGTATTCTCATGTGGTATGTTCATCGAGTGGCTTCAGTACCAATGGCGCTCGCGGACATTCCAGCACGCGATTCGTGTGCCACTTTTAACATTTTCATTTTGTTGCCTTAGATATTGGATATCAGAAGCTTATCTTTTCACAGGAATATTACAAGATCAGTGTTGATTTAATCTGACAAATAAGTCGTATTTGCCATGTCGAAGGCTATGGATAATATTGAGTTTTAAAAAGACTTGCCTCTGGAATAGTCTAAAATTATAAGGCATGCATCTTTAATATTTACATATTTTCACAATAATCCGTAGTCTATACTGCAAAATCATAAACTGACACAATGATGAATATTAACATGGATACCTCATAAATTTGGGAAGAGTTGTAGTACCCAACTTCAATAATCATAATTTACCAACAATGGGCCGTTGTTGATTTTCTGTGAGGGGCGGCCGATGGTATACTACCTTGGTCAGTCAAAATCCTTCACTTGAATCCATTTTGGCGTAAAATCTGCTTTGGGGGTCAACCCCGGCAGGATCTTTATCAGGCACTACATCAGGAACAGACTAACACAGACATAGGCGTACGGGCTCGATGACAGTTAGCGGAGGGCGGGGGAGAACCTAAATTGCCCGAAAAATTTTCGGCTTTACAGACCCCTGCCCCTCCCCTCAAGAAAATTTTGGAATGTTTGGCGGCTGCAAACACGTTTTCCTGCTATTTCAACCCGTGAACAAAGCAACTTCAAAGTGGTCTAATATAGCTGAATTAAGGTGGCTGACTCGAATTTCAATGATTCGTTTACAGTCCACGAAGACGGAAAATTTTTTTGAAAATTTAAATGCCGCAAACGCCCCTTCCTGCTATTCCAGCTTGTGAATAAAGCAGCTTCAATTTGGTCCAATACAGCCTACCTGCTTACCCGAATTCCAAACAACCAATCAATCGTCGCGGGGTATGGGAGCCTCACCCTTCCGGAAAAAATATTGAAAATTTACCCACCGCAAATGCGTTTTCTGCTAGCCTATTCTAGCCCGTGTAAGTAACTCCAAAAGTATCCAATGATTTTGTAAATCCCACTCCGAATTCCAACCATCCAATCAGACTGTTGCAGCTGCATTCGCAAATACTAATCGATGCCCGAAAAATGTCGCACAATGTAGAGTGACTCCAAACAAAATGTTTTAATCCATATTCAACTCAGTACAAATTCGTGGTATTCAATTAAAAGAAGAGTAAAATTCGTGTTTTATTAGGGAAGCAAAATTAGAATTCAGGTTTACAGACAGCGGCGCCGGTTTTCTTCGAGAGGCGAAGTTGTATAGACTCCTCCAAGAAAATTCTGAAATATTTGACGGCCGCAAACACGTTTCACTGCAATTCCAGCACGTAAAATTAGTGTTTTATTAGATTTCGGGCACTTTATTTTGCCAAGTAAATGAAATATTTTTTTCCTCACTATACCTGTCTGCCCGAAAAGTCGGCTTGCCCGAAAGTTAGGTGGGCAGCTCCCCCCCTGGCTCGTACGCCTATGAACAGACCCAGATTCAACCGGCGATCCAGGCTCGCGGCGCCTTACCTGATTATTGACCCTGTTCTGGCGGTTTTGTGTACTACTTGAAAATGAAATGAAATAAGTTGAACTGTATTATTCCTGTCGATCTGCACCAGCTATAATTGTTCGGACTTGGTTTCACTCATTTACCGCCCCTGTTAGGTTTACATCTGTTCTGTAGTACGTGATTCCATCCGAAAACACAACGCTTACTCCTACGGTCCCGAACACTGATTCTTCATGGAATAACGCCCACCACAGGTATAACTGACGATTCGTTGCTGCCTCTCCTGACCCTAAGTTCACAAAGCATTCTTAGACATAAGCTCAAAATTTACTGAAAATTGCTCGCTCTGTTTTAACTAAAATATATCCCTTTATCAAACTTTTGTTGTTTAATGTATCAAAATGCATCAATAATAAAGTATTGCCAAGTTCTGTGTTTCTTGGTCACAGATATTTAGGAGATAAATACTTCCTGTTTCGCATTTAGAGGGATGTTATTGTCCAATATAGACATGTCTTGAGATCTAGGACCCAAGACGTGTTAGCGTCGCTGATTCCAATGTAAAATCTCAGGACATGTCTATTTGACAATTACACCCCTCTAAATGCGAAACAGGAAGTGTTTATCGACAGTGTGACGTGCATTTTAAAAGAAATTACTTTAACAGTGGGGTGTTATTGTCCAATCGACAGTGTCTAATTGATCAATCAAAACGCAAGATTCACCCTTAAGCCTGTTAAAATTATGATTAACAGTGATCGAACGTTGAGAAATTATTAATTTGAATCTGAGAATGCTTTGTGAACTCGGAGCACAGTCCCAACCCTTAACTGCGAGTGCGAAGTGTAAATAGTTTGATTGACTAAGCATCTTTTCTCTTGTCATTGCTTCCAAGCCATCAAACTTTTCCCATCATCTTTCTAATTAGTTTGCCAACTTCTTCCTCTTATACCAGAGGATCGCATAGCGGTTGGGATGCTTTTGAACGATTTTCCAGAAATCTCCATTGTTCCTTTTCGAATGGGGGGGGGGGGGCTGGCCGAATGGTTAGCGTGCGCGCGCTGTATCATACGGCCTGACATTGAGTGAATTGCTGTGGTTTCGATTCCCCGGTTGTACGTGGCAAGGAATAGGGTCGCTTGTCCGTCCTCGTGGGTTTTCTCCGGGTACTCCGATTTCTTCCCACAGCTAAAGACCCCTACGCGCTAACGAATTATTGAAAAAAATTAACCATATGTTAGTCCCGAAATCGGGTACTCCGATTTCTTCCCACAGTTAAAGACCCCTACGCGCTAACGAATTATTGAAAAAATATTAAACCATATGACCTAGTTTGTGTCGAGTGGACGTCAAACCCCATTTCTCTATATCTCTCTCCACCCTTTTAGAATGGGTTGTTTAGGTCAAGACGCCACCACCTCTGTCTTCCGGGTAACGCAATACGCCATCTGTTAAATAACACTATTGATAAGTGCACAAAACATTCAAAGGCAATATCCGAATAAACGCAACATTGCAAGTATTTACAAAGAATGTCCAAATATTCCTGACAATCAATCATTAAACCAAATCAAAATCAAACTCAAATGTTAACGCAAATTTAAAAATCTGAACATTTTCAAAATATATAATTTATAAATTAAAACTATGAATATGTTGTTTTTTTTGTTTTTTTTTATTGCAAAATTTTATTTTTGAAAGTGTATCGTTGTTAGATAATTTTAAATATAGGATTTGTGACACGTGGGTGAAATTATGAGTGCATTATTACAGGAAAATGTTCAAATGTAAACAGGAAGTTAAAATATGCCGTTGGCCAACAGAATGTGGCTCATCAGAGATTTACTAAATTTAGCTAACAGGAAGTAGAAAACGTGAAGTTAAATTATACCAATATTCAAATTTCAAACGAAATATAAAATGATTAAGATTTAAAAGAATATGGCGCGAAATCTTCGCTAGAAAGTAGCCTGATGATTTAGAGAGAATGATGTATTTTTTGATACACTAATCTTGACGTTTAAAAATATCAAGAACTATACAAATATGGATTGGATATTAATCCTAAATATCAAAATTAATTAATCCAGAAATGTTCTTTTGTAGGCTTTAACCCCCATGACATTTAAGTACACACGGAACGACAATACGTAAAACAATGCTCAACAATTCTAAAAATAATATCACTGTCACAGGAAGTCACAATCTTTGCGCCATCGTCAGGGGCGGATCCAAGATTTTCAGAAAGGGGGGGGGGGCGTGCTGCATCCACTTGGGAGTGCGAAGCCCGGCCCGTGATTTTTGAGTGAAAAAAATGCCCACAAGGACTAATTTCATACTAGTACGGTAAATTACAATTTTCAACCTAAACTATTTTTGTTTTCCTTTCCCATGAGAATATATGGAGCCAAAAGTTGTTCGCCACCTAAAACAATAGAGGGGCGTGCATCGGGTGCGACCCCTCTGGATCCGCGCCTGATCGTGTAGGCTGGATATCTTCCTCATTATACCGGGGTTGGGAACATCAAATTCTTTAGGCGGTTCCAGCTCCGCCATAATCCAATGAAATACCTATGTGAAATGTCTTGACCTTCCTTCAGCAAATTATTGTGCTCTCATCCTCTGATCAGGGGCGGATCCAGAGGGTGGGGGTGTGGGGTTCCAAACCCCACCCTGCTCAACTACATAAAAAACAATTAATGCCTTGCATCAATGAAATTAAATCACAGTGTGATCCTACATCATTATAAAAATGATTTCTCTCTTTAAAACGCTCAATTTCTATGTATGCCTATGTAATATAGAGACGATGGTGGCTGATTTTCATAACAGGAACCTGGCAAACCCCTTACTGCAAATATTCCTGGATCCGTGCCTGCTGATGCCAACTTCTGGCCCTATGTTTATGTAGATTGAGTTTTACAGACAACCGACAATCAATCTGCCATTCGCATCCAGCTTTCATTTATGACCATTCATATCACGTGGTACAAACAAGAAATTTCCCAATGGGATTCCCTTACGTCATGATAACTAATCTATATACAATAACATTAGGCACCTTGTCAGATTGGGGTATATCCCACATCGTTGAGTTCTGCATGTTCTCGTGCTGGAGTGGTAGCTTATTGTGATGATTCCGATAAAGTCATCTTGCAACTTCTGCCTTTTTGCGTTATAACATCGCCCGTCTAGCGGTTGAGTTGACACGAAATCGTGTTTTTGGTTTTTTGTAGTGAACCCGGGAACCGGATGTTTAGACTGTCCAGCCTGTGACATTCAGGGTGTTTGGAGGAAAGGCCCGGCCTATGTAGTTATTGTTTCTCTCACATCATGGTAGGCCCGTAGGTTCGATATGCTATAATAGTAATAAGGCTTCACCATCATACTCACTCATTCTTGACGATTCTTGAGTGATCGGGTCTTTTTTTTTATCTGCACCAACGTTTGTGGTTGGGATTCGACATTTACCCCGGGTTTTGTTCCTAATACATATATCACTAGCCCACTTCAAACTTTTACAATCAATAAACAATAGTGTCTCATTTGTTTTTGTTGGTATCTATCAAATTTGGGAGGGGGTTGGGATGGCCTAGTGGTCTAGAGTACCGCGCATCGACCTCTAGCTGTCCGGTCACCTCTGGCTTGCGGCTGTGGTTTCGAGCCCTGGGGCATGGAGATAGGGGCGCGATCTCAACCTCGTGGGTTTCCTCCGGGCCCTCCGGTTTCCTCCCACTGCTAAAGATCCCTACGCGCAAGCGAATTATTGAAATAAAATTAAAACCATGTGTTAGTCCCTTTCTCTATAAAATTTGAAAGATACAGCTATCTTAAAGTGAATGTTATCAAAGACTTGAAATGGCTACCCAGAAGAATTGAACACGCTATGCGTAGCCTACACTACGGCGCAAAGATTGTGACTTCCTGCGGCAGTGATATTATTTTTAGAATAGTTGAGAATAGTTTTACGTATTGTCGTTCCGTGTATACTTAAATGTCATAGGGATTTATTTTAATAGCCTACTTAAGAAAATTTCTGGATTAATTAATTTTGATATTCAGGATTAATATCCAATTCATATTTGTATAGTTCTTGATATTTTGAAACGTCAATATTAGTGTACATGTAGATAGAAAGATTAGATACGGTAACAATTTTAAAAAAAAATACATCATTCGGCATAGGCGTACGGGTTCGATGACAGTTAGGAGGGCAGAACCCCTTTATTGCCCGAAAAATTTTCGGCTTTACAGCCCCCCCCCCCTCAAAATTTTTTTGAAATATTTAACGGCTGCAAACACGTTTTTCCTGCTATTTCAACCCGTGAACAAAGCAACTTCAAAGTGGTCTAATATAGCTGAATTAAAGTGGCTGACTCGAATTTCAATGAATCGTTTACAGTCCACTGTAACTGCCGCGAAAAGCGCCTTCCTGCTATTCCAGCCTGTGAATAAAGCAGCTTCAATACAGCCTACCTGCTGACCTCAATTCCAAACAACCAATCAATCGTCCCGGAGAAAATTTTGAAAATTTAACCAACGCAAATGCGTTTTCGGCTTTTCTAGCCCGTGTAAGTAACTCCAAAAGTATCCAATGATTTTGTAACCGAAATTCCAGTCAGAATTCCAACCATCCAATCAGACTGTTGCAGATGCATTCACAAATACTAGTCGATACCCGCAAAATGTTACACAAAGTACACTCTAAACCCGGCGTCCACTTTTAGAACACCAAATACGCTATTTTAGAACACTATTTTGAAACACTTTTTGAACACCCTGACGCGTCTTTTTTCTACCAGAACACTTTGTGTTTATTTTCAGAACAGTATGTGTTCAATTTTAAACGTTTTTCCCTCTGGGTTTTAGAACACATTTGACGCGTAAAATGTGTTCTGTTTTTTGAACACTATACGTTCAACTTTTCCCCCTGAATCTTTCCCCATATCGGACGCGTAAAACGTGTTCTTTTTAGAATACAATAAGGTGTTCAACTGAATGAAACAGATAATGAACACTAAAAGGTGTTCGGTGATCATATTTTGAACACCGTTCGTTCAGAATTTCACACACAGGGGGGACATGGTGTTCTAAGCAGACACCGGATGTTCTGTTGTGATAGAATGTCTGAAATCTTAACAAACAATTTAAAAATCGGCTAAAAGAGTCTTAAATCATTAATTATTTCGTATGATAAAAGCGTGGCACAAAAATTTAAAACAATTTTAACACAGTTTACAAATTTATTGTATTTTCTAAATTTTATAATACAACTTGGACATAGATAATGTGACAAAACATACGTCGATAATATGCCCAATGAAAACAATTCGCATATTAATATCGGAATGTATAATATTGGCAAGTAAAACGTGATATGTGGTACACATATGTACTGTCTTCTAGTTCTTACACAATGTCTCTCTCTAGTCGTTAGGATGGACCTTGGCGAGCATCCATAACTCTTGACAGGAGTAAGCGGAAAAGCCACCGTCTGGGTAAAATTTCTCCCATTGCACACGTGATGCTTTTTGGTCTTCATAGGCCGAGGAAGATAAACTCCATTTCATTATCCCACCTGCAATAGAAATATTAACATCAATTAAAACACAGGAAATCGGTATAAGATTGCTTATAATGAAAATGTAAACTAATAATAAATGGATATAATACCTAAGCATATAGACTTACCGTTTGAACGTATAATATCTGCAACAAATTTATTTTCTAGAAGACTGGGTGGTCCATTCGGTGGCCTGTACCAATTTTTATTTTTTCGCCATCTTCTGTTGTTACCGTGAACTATTATATTAAGAAAAAAGATGACTATATAGAGGGTTTTAACATCACACTGTTCTGCTCCGACTGGGCTAATACAATAAACCATTCTACCGGGTCAAAATATTCTACCGACAAAATGGCTTAATAAATTAATATTTTTAGATATATATATAGACAGTTATATCATGTATTGAGAATCATAGATGTGGACAATCGAATGCGTCTTTTAGACCTATTTATACCTTCCTTGTCTGTCCCGTCTTCCATATGTCCCGGTTGGTGCAGAAAAGTTGTAAGTGAAACCCCAATGCAAGATGATTATTAATTTTGCATACTAGTGTTCTATACATGTATACGTAACAGAATGTGTTCCGTATATAACAGAATATGTTCTATAAGGAACATCATGTGTTCAAACAAATGGAAGAAGAAAATAATTTGTCAAATTCGACCCAAAATCTCAATAACATGCGCTTTTTGATAAGAGGGAATAATTTATTAACACAAATTAATATGCTTAACGAGAGTTTCAGAGTTGATTTGGTAATAAATACGGGTCTAGGGCCAGGCCTAGAAGCTTATATAGGTCAAGGCTATTGGCACTATTCATATTGTTAATCAAGCAATATTTCCCGCATTCCATGTCTACTTCGAAATTCAAATATCTAAGTTTCCCTGTTACTTTTGAAACAACTTGTCTATCGTATTAAAAAAAACAACAACAATACTTTACCTTAAATAACACTTGTTGAAACAGTCAGAGCTTTTAATTCAAACCAGCGTCCTGCAAATGGCGATTTTGAAAATAACCCGCATCACGTGATGCACCGTGCGCATGTCCGATATCGAACTTGAACACATGGTGCCCAAATTGATATTCCGTTATGAACACCCCTGAACACCATGCGTTCCTTAATGGTATTTTGCGTCCGATGTGTTTCAAGTGCGAATGATTTCAAAGATCATCGAACGGAAAATGCACACAATGTGTTCAGTTTTGAACGGATTTTAAGGATTTATGTACGTTTTAGAACGGCGGTGTTCATATGTGAACATTAACGTGTTCACATTTCAGCGCAAAATGTTCCAATATGAACACATTCAGACGCGTCAGGCGTCCGTTGGATTTACAGTGTAGAGTGGCTCCAAACAAAATGTTTTAATCCACATTCAACTACAAATTCGTGGTATTCGATTAAAAAAAAGAGTAAAATTAGTGTTTTATTAGATTTCGGGCACTTTATTTTGCCAAGTAGATGAAATTCTTTTTTCTCACTTTACCTGTCTGCCCGAAAAGTCGGCTTGCCCGAAAGTTAGGGGGCAGCTGCCCCCCCCCCCCCTGGCTCGTACGCCTATGTCATTCTGTCTAAAAGATCGGGCTACTTTCTAGCGAAGATTTCGCGCCATATTCTTTTAAATCTTAATCATTTTATATTTCGTTTGAAATTTGAATATTGGTATAATTAAACTTCACGTTTTCTTCTTCCTGTTAGCTAAATTTAGTAAATCTCTGATGAGCCACATTCTGTTGGCCAAAGGCATATTTAGTTTACATTTGAACATTTTCCTGTAATAATGCACTCATAATTTCACCCACGTGTCACAAATCCTATATTTAGAATTATCTAACAACGCAGGCGCGGATCCAGAGGGGGGGTCCAGGGGGTCCCCCCCCCCCGCTCAGGCTTGAAAATTTTTTATGCGATTTTATTGGCGATTTTTAGACCTGTAATTTTGGAATTTATCTTCCGGAAATACGTCCCCCAAACCCCCCTTTAATCGGTTGAGCGCAATTAGTTAGGCAATTATCAAACCTAGACCCCCCCCCCTGCAAAAAATCCCTGGATCCGCGCCTGCAACGATACAATTTCAAAAATAAAATTTTGCAATAAAAAAAACCCTATTCAATTAGTTTTAATTTACAAATTGTATATTTTGAAAATGTTCACATTTGCGTTAACATTCGAGTTCGATTTTTGTAAAAATATTTTTGGTGGGGGTGGGGCGGTTTCATGATTGAATATCAGGAATATTTGGACATCCTTTGTAAATACTAGTAATGTTGCGTATATTCTGATATTACCTTTGAATGTTTTGTGCACTTATGAATAGTGTTATTTAACTGATGGCGTATTGCGTTACCCGGAAGACAGAGGTGGTGGCGTCTTGACCTAAACAACCCATTCTAAAAGGGGGGGGGGAAGAAATGGGGTTTAACGTCCACTCGACACAAATTAGGTCATTTCGGGACTAACACATGGTTTAATTTTATTTCAATAATACGTTTGCGCGTAGGGGTCTTTAGCTGTGGGAGGAAACCGGAGTACCCGGAGAAAACCCAGGTACAACCGGGAATTTGAAACCACAGCAGTTCACTCAATGGCAGGCCGTATGATACAGGGCGCGCACGCTAACCATTCGGCCAGCCTCCCCCCCTCTCCCATTCTAAAAGGAACAATGGAGATTTCTGGAAAATCGTTCAAAAAAATCCCAAACGCTGAACGATCTTCTGGTAGAGGTAGAAGTTGGCAAACTAATTAGAAAGAGGATGGGAAAAGTTTATGAGCTTGGAAGCAATGACAAGAGAAAAGAAGCTTAGTCAATCAAACTATTTACACTTCGCACACGCAGTTAAGGGTTGGGACTGTGCCCCGAGTTCACAAAGCATTCTCAAATTCACGTTAAGAATTTCTCAACGTTCAATCATTGTTAATCAGAATTTTAACATGCTTAAGGGTAAATCATGTGTTTTGATTGGTCAACCCCTCTGTTTTAGTAATTTCTTTTAAAATGCTAAAATAGCACGTCACACTGTCGATAAACACTTCCTGTTTCGCATTTAGAGGGGTGTAATTGTCAAATAGACATGTCCTGAGATTTTACATTGGAATCAGCGACACTAACACGTCTTGGGTCCTAGATCTCAAGACATGTCTATATTGGACAATAACATCCCTCTAAATGCGAAACAGGAAGTGTTTATCTCCTAAATATCTGTGACCAAGAAACACAGAACTTGGCAATACTTTATTATTGATGCATTTTGATACATTAAACAACAAAAGTTTGATAAAGGGATATATTTTAGTTAAAACAGAGCGAACAATTTTCAGTAAATGTTTAGGTTATGTGACGTCTAAGAATGCTTTGTGAACTTAGGGTCAGGAGAGGCAGCAACGAATCGTCAGTTTTACCTGTAGATAAAGAATAATTATCCAGCACATAAAATCTAATTTTTGCTTTAAAATGATCTTTTACAGAAAAGATCCACCAGTATCGTAAAGCACAAGTATATTGTTGCAGTCAAAAATATCTTAACTGTCAACAACATCTTTACTGTATCTAATTACCCTTCAACTTTCTTACAACAGAAAAGGCCATACACGTGGAAACGTAGACGTCATAAAGGAGCTAAATCGCTAATATTTGGGATCAAGTAATTGACACAAATCGAATGGCAATCGCTAGGGTCTGCTTATTGCAGTCTACACCGATAGTATTTATTGCGCATGCTATCCAGATATGAATATGGCGTCAACGTTTGAAATGAATATGTGGAATATGTCTAGCCTCGTTCTTCGAGTCCAATGGTAAAATGTTTAATTTTTCCTTAAATATTGGATATCATGGTAGCCCATCTTTTGCCGGTAAGATCACAACATCAATGTTGACTTAAAGGGGAAAATACTTCGTATTTTCCAGATTAGATCACAAGTTCAATGTTGATTCAAATTGACGACAAATACGTCGTAATTTCCAATGGCAAAGATTTTGGACGATATTCTGTTAGAGACTTCAATACTCTAAGTAGAAACCAACAACGTGGAGAAAGATACATTCATCAAGATAAAGTAAAAAAAAAAAATACCGGCGCAGATTTAATTTTGTTGAATTCATTGTGGGGTGGATATGTTGATCATGCCTTACACCCCCCCCCCCCCCCCCACTCCCCGTCATTCTCTATTTAGAGCTTTCAGATCTGCTACTGAAATGAAGGACATTGAGACTGTCAGTGGATAGATCATTCCACCAGCTTGTGCCAGAAAGTTGTTCCTGACGCTATCCTATAGGGAATACTTCGCCAATAGTTGATAACAAGCTGATTGGACATTTTGTGCCACGTGTACAGGGGAATCATTCCGGGACTCTATATACAGAGATCAGCAGGAGTCTGTAGCTGGTTCTTCTTGTGGTTGTGGGGCGCTTCAAGGAGTTCTTGGTCGCCCTGATCATCGAGAAAGAGATCGTGCTCTTAGTTTGGCGAATGATATATTTTTACCAGTTTGCTCTGGTTCAGAATATAATCCAATAAATAACAAAAGAGAGATAAGGGGTAAGTGAAGGAAGAGCCTGTCTATTTTATGGTTATGACAGAAGAGGGCCGGGTAGACACCAAGTTTTCGATGACAATATATACATTGGGGAAGCACTACCGTCACTACTGTAGTTTACATATTCCATCTCTTACATATTCCAACGTCAAAGTGAAAATAATCGAACTGCAGATTGTCCCAGATTTCCGGAGACGTGCTGAGCTGGCATCGGGTATTTACTCCCTGCCAGACTGTAACGTGTATTCCAGAGGTTATATTTATTGGAACTTCTTCAATGAGTGTTTTGGTGTGTTGCTGAAGCAGTACAGGGGGAATGCTTATTTATGATAATTGATCTTTGTTGAAAGCCGTAGTTATATTGGGATTCAGTAAAAGTTAGTTATCTGCATGATGGGTTCTTTCTGGATGAGTTTATACATACATAGTTCTTACATTATGTAAACATACACTTAGTTCACCTTCATGCTAAATTTAGAAACCTATTTATTATTATAATTAACAACTTATTTAGATGTAGTTCAAATGTAGTTAAAAATAGATTTATTAGTATTATATAGTTCGTGCTTGTACAGGAAAACTTATGTATTATTTTTTATTATTATTATTATTAAGAACATTTATATAGCGCACAATTCACATAGTGCTCAAATGCGCTTTACAAAGTAAGTAGTAAAAAACAATATAAAACAAACTAACATAAAATTTGATAAACTTATACATAAAACTGTAAATAATATATCACGACCTAGATTAAAATATACATTCTTCAAAAAAGATATTTTAGTTATAAATTAAAAGCTTCTTTAAATAAATGAGTTTTAATATGTTTCTTAAAAATTGTAATTGTTGTAGAATTTCTAATGTTAAAAGGTAATGAATTCCAAACTTTTGGTGCATGGATACTGAATGCTCTATCACCTATTGTTTTTAATCGTGATCGCTGTTGACATAACAGTAAACAATCAGATGAGGACCTCAGAGTTCTAGAAGGTGTGTATAGTTGAATTAAATCGCTTAAGTATGAAGGCGCAGATCCATTGAGGCATTTAAAAACTAAGAGAAGCAATTTATATGCGATTCTAAAACGAATGGGTAGCCAGTGTAATTTAATTAATATAGGGGTAATATGATCTGTATGTTTAGATTTAGTGATAAGCCTAGCAGCTGAGTTCTGAACCATTTGAAGTTTGTGAATTAGATTATCAGGCATACCAGCTAAGAGAGAGTTACAGCTATCCAGTCTAGAAGTTACAAGTGAATTTACAATGGTTTTTATAACATCTGGGGCTAAATTTGAACGAATTTTACTTATGTTTCTATAATGTGAGATCCTAATAATATGTTAACATCATTGTTCACACTTTTCAATTTTAACACAGACGACTTGGATCCAAAAAGGATGTACTCTGATTTATCGTCGTTTAATTTTAAAAAGTTAACAGACATCCAGGATTTAATTTCTGATATACACATTTCAATTTGGTGCTTTGAATAATTAGACGAGGCAGGATTAAAAGCGATATAGAGTTGGGTATCGTCCGCGTAAAAGTGAAAGTCTACTCCATATTTCTGAGCAATGTCCCCGAGGGGAGTTGTATAAAATGTAAAAAGAATAGGCCCTAAAATAGAGCCTTGGGGCACTCCATAATGGAGGTCCTTGGGCTCGGAGAGTTTGTTGTTTATCAAAACTGCCTGACTTCTTAATTGAAGATAAGACCGAAAAAGTGCTAGAGAAGAGCCGGACACTCCAAATTTAGAATATAGCCTGGACACTAACATTTCGTGGTCCACCGTATCAAACGCGGCGGACAAATCTAATAGTACCAGCATCACGCATTTGTTATTGTCCATGGACATCAAAATATCATTTTGAACTTTTAGTAGAGCTGTCTCGGTTGAGTGAAATCTTCTATACGCACTTTGGTACTTATCTAACAAAATATTTTGACACAAATGAGATTTAAACTGATCGGCAATACACCTTTCAAGGATTTTCGAAAGACAACTTAAATTTGATACAGGTCTGTAATTTTTGTTGATATTTGGGTCGAGTGACGTCTTCTTTATAAGGGGCGCAACGTAAGCTATTTTCATAGGTTGTGGAAATGTACCGAGTTGAAAGAGGTGTTCACAATATCTAGTATGGTAGGGAGGAAAAGGGATAGGTTCTGTTTGATGAGCCAGGTAGGTGCTGGATCCAAAGAACAAGATGCTGATTTCATGGAGTTGATTATCTTACATAGGCCTTTTTCACTTAGATCACGAAATTTATCAAGAGAGCAAATATTTGGTTTAGACACTTTTTCAATAACTACTGGAGTTGAAGTAGCTAGATCATTACGTATTTTAGATATTTTTTCAGAAAAGAAATTAGCAAATCTGTTTGGAAGATCTGCACAATTTTCCGTAGAGCATTTATGTAGAGCATTTTTTAAATGAAATGAAATGAAATGGGGTTTAACTTCCTACTCTTTTGCACCTAACCTGGGCTAATGGAAGACGGGCATACGCCACACAGTGTGCTATGAGGGAAATTTGCCCGGGCAGCGGCGCTACGGCCTACTCTTATATCGAATTCCAACTGCCAAGGGATCTTTTACGTGCACTCCAATGTGTACACGGGACCTCGATTTTCCGTCCCATTCGAACGACTAGGCAGCTGTCCTTGTCAGGCCCTCCTTCTGCATCACTGACAATGGGAAATCACGCCGGAAAATCGAGATGAACTTTCTCGGCCAATGCAGCGCCTTATCCACTTAGCCACCGTGATCCCCACATTTTTAAATGCCACTAGTTTAAAATGCATTACGTGAGAACTAAGTCTGCTTTTTTAACACGTCCCCTTTTTTGGGGTTACCAATGTTATATAACGAGATGGATGAATGTTAGTGGGGAGGGGGCTACAATGACCGAAAACATTTCGCGATACAAAATTTAGGAAATTTGACGGCCGCAAATATGTTGCATTGATATCCCACAGCCCGTGAATACAGCAACATCAATGTGGTCCAATATAGCCTACCATCGGTGGCTTACCTGAATCTCCAACGGCCAATCAATCGTTTAGAGGTACGGGGCGCTGTGAAAATTTTTAACTGCCGTAATATGCGTTTTTCGGCTTTTCTGACCCTCGAGTTAAGCAACTTCAAAGATGTCCAATTGTTTTGTTTCTTATACTTTCGATGACAAACACTACATGAAGATCTGGCCTGTTGTACTGGAAGGTCGCGTAGTGGGTCGAATGAGCGGCTTTTGTCCCTATGACGTCAGACATTGATTAACCAATCAGCGTAGAGGTTTCCAGTGGTTTACCCACAGACCGTTTAAACGAAATATATGTTCTGTGTCGTAATCAAATTATTTTGCCAACTATATGAAATAATTTTTGTTTTCATTCTACCAATCTCCCTGAAAAGTCAGATTGCCCTAAAGTTAGGAGGGGGGGCAGCTGCACACCCACTACCGCTCGTCGGGCGCCAATGCCTACAAAAATTTCGTTATTTTATTTCAAGAGTTATTTCCCCTAATCATGTTTTATTATCATGTAAAGATCCTGTGTCGTTGAGTTTTCTTCATTAAAAATAGACATGATGTCATTAGTGCCATTGTGACAGAAAAATAAAACAATTTGATATTAATCTTTATAAATCAACATTAACTTTATTCAATATATGGATAAATAATCTGTTTATATATATTAACAATCATACATCAATGATAAAAACAAAATCAATGGTTTATTATAAATACTTCTTAATATATAGAGGTACACAAATTAAGAAGACAAGCTTTTGTCCACTACTCAAGACTAGCTGCAATTTTCAGCCTAGATAAGGTTCAGTTGCAAAATTTTCAACACATATTACAAATAGTGTAGTGTGGAACACAGAAATCTTTACTGAAAAAAAGTTTTGCACAGCAGTTGGGTTAAATCAAATTATATAATCATGTGGTAAGGTCTCATCTTTATTTCAATGTGAATTGGTTTATTATATGTTAAGCATTGCACAGTACAGTTTGGGGTCAGTGTAGTTAAGAGAGTTGCAGGCCAGTAATTTTTTTGTAGTCAAATGTACAAAACTTGCGCAAAGGAATACCTTAAGACAGGAATACCTTAAGATGGTCCACTACTGTGGCTCGAGTACATAAGACGCAAGCAATCAGTAGTGAAACCATTTCTAGAATTCACACAACTTGGTCAGTGTGATCTAGATGCAAATGTCTGTATTGAATAAGAAACAAAATCTTAGTATAATAATTAATTATTAATGAATTATTCCTTTTTAGCTATTCAAGGATCTCTTACTATCAAAATTTATTTCATGGTTAAAGAAAATTAAAAATTAAAATGACTGCAGAAAGATCATTCCGACATAATCAACATGTCAAGTGGTACCAGGAGCTATAACTATTACACTGATCTTGATAATTTTGAGTTGTATTAATAGCTGAGAGAGAGATAGAGAGAGAGAGAGAGAGAGAGATAGAGAGAGAGAGAGAGACTTCCAATCAACACCCACTACATACTCCTGCGCAGTGTTTCGTTTGATTAGCACTAATCCACTTCACACTGCTATCTTGAGTGAACATTGTTGTGCTAAATTATTATTGGTCAGTAGTGCCATTACCAACCAATGACCGACATTGTAACAAACAATATCGGGGTTAACAAGACCCCAAAATATGTTACCGCAATGTATCTAGTGACAATCGCGACTTGTTTACGTCATAACCCGCGAAATTTATTATGCTCGATTATCCAGTGCCAACATGTTTTCTTCGTCGGTCATTTTGAAAATTATGCCGAATGCGAGAAGAGAGGAGGGATTTGATTGGACGTTAAAAAGAGACACGCCCCGCCCAATTTCAAGAATATGACTTCTATCCAGCAATGGTAAGAGAGGGATTTCTCGCGCCATTGCTTCAGGAATATGCACCCACTAAGGTATAATTAATTAGCAGTGTGAGGAATAGAGAGAAAACCCATGAAGTTAGACAGGCAACCCTACTCCTTGTCACTCATTGGTAGAGGAAATCATAAGAATCTAATATGGCCACCATGGGCATAATGTATTTGGAGGAAGTGATAGCTATCAAGAAAAGCAAAGTGGCACTTGTTAGAAATGTCAGTGTTAGGACAGATCCGTGGACAGATTTAATAAGTGCTCTAAATTTATTTTATCTATAAATTATGTGATGTACCTTTTATAACTTACTTTGAATAGCTTTCTGTAATTGATCATGTGATCTAAATGTTTGCCTGGTAACAACTTTATTCTCTAGTCTTTGAATACAGTTATATAAACCCTGATTTAGTAACAACATACTACTGGGATATTCTACACTAGATAATATATCTAAATGGTTTGTTAAATAGCTCCAACCAACTCGATAATCACAATCTGCTAAACCCAGCTGACCTCCAAAACCACCATGTCCAAACTGATACGTCACCTATAAAAGGTTACCATTCACAATGCAAAATTAACTATTTACCAAGAAATAATTGCAAAGGGGCCTGAAATTAAACCAGTCAGTGGGGGTGGGGGACCTGGAATGTCTTTCCTTGACTGTAGAATGATAAGCAACCAATTTAGGAAACTTTTTTTCAAACTGGTTCAAAAATGCAAATCAGTTTTCCATCCCATCCGAAAGACTATGTTTTCCCTGCTCCATTGGCAAGGGGGAACCACGACAGAAACTCCTGATGAAGTTTCTTGGCCAGCACTTGGATAGAACAAGCCACTTCTTACTCACTGAACACCCATGTATGTTCTGATGTTCATGGGCAACAGCTGATCAGCTGGTTCAAAAATACATGAAATAAAACAAACCTTATTTCCCTCTAGTGCTGGTATTACTGTTGCACCTAAGCTGTACATATCTTCCATACCATACGACAAATCCACACCCCAAGATAACGGTTTCTGGAATCGTTGGATCAGACTTTCTGAGAGTAAACGTTTACCATTCAATGTTCCACCATCAGCTAATATTGAATGAAATCTGGCCATAGCTGCTGCTGTTCCAAATCCATGAGTTGATCCTGATGGAATATCCATAAAATCTGTATCATTAATGGTATTGATCTGAATGAAAGTAAACATATTTTTTTTAAAGTCACACCCTGGAAGTATTTTCCCTTTTTTCAACCAGCTCTTTTAATTGGTTTTATAGTATCACACGATCTTCGAACTCTTTCAGATTTGTGGATATCAATTGTAAGGATATGGGATAACACTGAATTATTCAAACTTCTAGATTGTTTCGACATGTGATGTAGGTGACCCTTTTCGAATTCTGTATTAAGACTCATTAATACAGATGATGCAGTGTGACTAATCTACTGGTATTATTACTATAAATTTTTTCACTTTCTGGTTGCTGACTTACCAACCTTCTGAACTGTGATATAATCTCACCAAGTGTGAATGAAATCTACTGCCATCTCTATCTTGTATAAGGTTTGCAAAATTTAACCTGGTTAAATACTGTTTTTTTTATAAAATAAGCATTGAAAATACTGACTAGAATTTCATTTCTGTCTTCTGTTTTTGGATTTTGTACCAAACCAAGTTTCAAAAATAAATGTCAATTCTCTCATGATATTGGTGTCAGAAGCAAGAAACAATGCCAAGAATATGTAAAGGCATATGAAAACTTACATGTTTCCAGTCTAGTGGATCCTTTCGTGTTATTTCAGACACTCTAATATCACCTTTAAACGTATCCAACATAGTCTCCCTATATTGTCCGTATGAATTTAGAGCAGCTATCCTTGCACAACGATACTGTAGAGGTTTTGGTAGACCAATATATAAATCAAGGCCTGACCGTAATAAATAAACAACATATTAGTGATATAACCCAATTCAATATGGACATGTATTGCCGTCTGTCTGTCTGTTCATCAAGCTCAAGTTATTGCTGGAAATAACTTGCACGAGATCTTTATCTTTAAATAAAGTAATCTCTTCAAACAATCAAGTTTGCAATAGCAAACAAACTTTTTCTTAAACATACATTATGCATGAGCAAAATCTGCCTCTTGTAGGTCTTTCTTTAGGCCTGAAATGTTATAAAAGCTATTAATTAGACAAAAATTAACTTATCCAGGCCATAATCAACTCTTGTTGTCAAGGATAGCCTGCGATATTTGTTGGATTGTAGTCCGATTAGCTTAGAAATTGTCCTTCGTGATTAACCGATTAAATGGATAACCGAGACTACTAGTTTTGTCTTATCGAGGCTAACTGCAACTTTCATTTGCTTAGTTTTCGGTTGATAGTGGATCAATTCGACTGAAATTTTCTGCAAATTGCCTGTACATTAGCTAGTTTTTAATTCTAACTATTACAGTGAGAACTGCCAATTCGTTATCTAATATCCCATAATGTATCTTTAAATAATTCACTTACCCAAAGAAAGCCGACTAGAAGCCCACTAGATTGGAGAAGCGAACTTACTCTTTGTCACGTACAAGCTGAGAATTGAAACCATGCCACTTGACTCAATGACAGATCTTATGATATTAAGTGCTCACATTAAACCACAAGAAACTCCTCCATTTGCTCTCAGTTTTAACATACATGTAAGTTTTGTTTCATTTTGAATACAAATTCAGTTTGCAGTTAAGTATCTTTGCAGTGCTAAGGTTCTCAAAAGGGTTATAATCTGGATCTAATTTAAAAGCTCACTGGGCCTTTAAAACTCACCAAATGGTTTTGCGATTTCTTCCTCAAAATATTTAGATAAACTTCGGAACTTGGGATCAACTCTTCTCACAATCTGGTCCAGATACAGGGCAAAGGTAATGGGATGATAACCATGGTATTTTCCTGAAAGTGTTCCATTACTAAAATCATTGTTTAAGGAATATCCAAACATATAAATACATGTACAGAAAGTAATTCACAATTATTATAAACGATAATACATAAAAAAAAATATTCCAGTTCCCGGATAATCCTGGTTCACTTAAAAGGGCTGCATGAGCTGTTTTTTTTATATTTTTGGGATGGTTGGGATGGCCTAGGGACTTAGTTAGCTATCACCTCTGCCTCTTGTTCATTGTTTCGATTCCTAGTGTGAGCATGGGTGGCTTGGAGATAGGGACGCCTTTTCAAACTCATGGGTATACTGCGGGTACCAGTGTTTCCTTCCACAGGAACGATCCTGCACATGCGCTCAGATGATAAAAAAAAAAGAAAATAATTTTACTTGAGCGATATCACCCTCAGTGGAAGCGGACGTTAAACACCAAGAACAAAAACTGTTTTTATTTCAGAAAAAAACCAATCACATTAATAACTACACTTAAATATTTTAGCCCGGTCACTGGAAGTAGCTCTATAAAAAAAAAAACCTGAATAAATCCAGAAATGTGCAGTAGGTTAATTATCATGCAACCTTGATAAATGTTACTGACAATAATAATTGATACTGGATAATCTTACATTCAACAACATGATGAGATAAATGTAGTGTCTTGAAATGTTATTGTTATGAGAAGCCATTTAGTCCATTAGTGACCATTTGACAAAATAAAAACACAAAAATAGAAAGCTCCCTCCAACATCAGATGTTTGTTTAGGATTGTCTGAGAATATTTTTATTGTATGGCCTTACATTTACAGTACAACTGAACTTCCTTAAATATACTCTAAAACATAGAAACTATTGTCTATCAACCAATAACTACCTGATTGTGATGTCAGAAGCATGTACTTAATACAAGATCAATTTTATTGTAAAAACACAATAAAAAGAACAGCATATAAATTTTTGCCAAACCACAAAAAATGTGTACAGTTTGGTCAAATCTGTAGCCAAACCCAATTCTCACAAAGTTTAAGGGTTTATTCTTTAATACATATTATTGTACCTTTCTCAAGCATTGTTTTTCAGAAATGAAATGTGGTTTAACGTCCTACTCTTCTGCAAATAACCTGAGCTAATGGAAGAGGGGCATATGCCATTCAGTGTGCTATGAGGGAAATTTTGCCTGGGCAGCGGCACTACAGCCTACTCTTATATCGAATTCCAACTACCAAGGGATCTTTTACGTGCATTCCAATGTGTACACGGGACCTCAGTTTTTCGTCCCATCAGAATGACTAGTCAGCTTTCCTTGTCAGGCCCTCCGTTCTGCACCATTGACAGGGGGAAACCACGCAAAAAAATCGACTGTTTTTCAGAGTTATTACAAAACAAAATACATGTACAACAAAGGGATACGTATTATAAAGTACGTGAAACAGGTGATAACTTTAGCATCAACAATGATTGAAAAGGATGAAGACAACATACGACCAGATTTCAATGTTAGCACATACAAATGAATTTTTTAATCATACATAAATCTTTTTATATATTTCAGATAAAGATGAATTATCCAATGATTACCAGGAAGCCAAAGTGGTTTTTGTTCCGCCAGGATATATCCCAATTTCCGCGGATTATCTCTTATCCAGGACAGCTCATATGGAGTTTCACAACCAGACAAACCAGCCTAAAATTACATCAAATGAAACAAAATAAACATTTGACTTAATCAATCATTGCTGGGTTGGATGTGGCCAGCGGTGGACATTGTTCATTGTACGTTTGACATATCAGTATTAGAAAGCGCAAGAAAAATGGGATTTAAAGTCCGCTAGACACAAACTAGATCAATTTGGGACTAACATGGTTTTTTTTTTTTCAATAATTCTACTGCGCATCAGGGGTCTTTAGCAGCGGGAGAAAACCAGAGGACTTGAAGAAAACCAGCGAGGTTGGACAGGCGACCATAATCTTTGTCACATACGTTGCTTGACTTACTGACAGACCTTCTGATCCAACGTGTACGCGATAATCATTCGGCCACCTAACCTTCTGTCAATATTATAGAGCTGCATAAGATATAGTGGATCAGAGGTGGGAACTGTGTAAGAATCTATAACTATCACAGTAAGATTAGACAAAAAGTCATTTTGCTTCCCCAAATCATCATTCAACAGGTATTATTCTAATCAGCATTGATTTATAACAAAGCCCTATAAATATTTTTCGGTGGTGAAGATGCAATATTAATCAAATAATGCCTATTTTCTGGTATTTAGATTTAACAACATTGCACATAAATATTATAACAATACCTTATTGCTAACAAATTGTTCAAGTGTTATATTTTCTTTTCCATTTTGAGCAAATTCTGGCCAATATTTACTTATGGCATCTTCATATTTTAAACACCCTCTGTAAAATTAAGGTTTACGTCCATTTTATTTATAAATGCTACCTTAAATCAATTTGCATTCCTTTTATTAAAGCTCCAATAGCATTTTTTTAAGTTATATTTTTAAGATTTATTAAAATAAAGCCCCAAAATAGATTGAACCTATAAACAGTCCTACCTTGTTAAAGAATAATCCTATTAATCCTATAATTCACTATTGCCAGTTGAGAAATTGGCAAAAATATCATTTTCAACTTCAAATTCAAACGTTTGAAGATAGCCGTCCATGGAGAAGAATGGGAAAACAAGGGAGGTAATTGAGTAACTATTTCCTCAATCAACCAGCGTCACCCTTTCTAACCCCCCCAAAATTTTGTCCATGATCGTATAATAGTGAGTTGACAACCTTTTGAGCAAAAAACATAGAAATAATTATATTTTGACTTTCTTAGAAAAAGTGAAATTGGAACTTTAAAATGTAAATATTCTTTCTTTTTGATAGAAATGTTTTCCCTTTCATTTAATATATAAATCTATATAAGCTAGATTAAAATTACTGTTGTCTTATATGTAAATATTATTTGTTATATTGTTATTATATGCACATGTTTATATTGTATGCTGTCCTAAATGGACGTTTCGATGCCATAAAATCTTATCTTATCTTATATTGAGTGGTATGCCACTTCAAATTTATGTATCACAAAACTTCCATGGCCAACAAACTTTGAAGTTGCTCAATCTGTGGTACAGAGCTTTCAGTCCAATGAAAATTTGGAAAACAGTTAGAGGTAGGATAAAAGACAAGAATCTTGTTAGAGGAAAATCTTTTGTGGGCTATCCTCAAAGTTATTTCCCTTTAGTGTGTCAAGGGAGCTAATCTTTTTAGCCAGACTGATCACATATATTTCAAAAGTCCATAATATGGACTATTTATTGAAAAATTATTGTTATTATGCAATTTTAATAAGCACATCTGTCTATAACAAAACATTCATGGGTTTGCTTGTCAAGAGTTCCTTTACGTGGGTGCCAACATTAGCAAAACAGTGCCATAGGCTACCCTTTGATGGTATTGGCTTGTAGGTTACCTTTGCAGACTAATGCAACGAAAATGGTTATAACTTATTAAATGCAAAATGACCTGTCATTTAGTGATGATAGATGGTGGGAACAAAAAGTTAAGGATTGTGGCATAGATATTTTTCTAAGGCGGGAGCATCCTATGTGAAGGACTATAGGCTATACTCTAAATTCTTTGCATCAAATAATCCAACAATAAACTTACCTATCAACTAAATGAGCTATCACTACTGATGCCAAACTTTTAGTGGTTGAGTAAAAGCATGAAACAGTATCCTCCTTCCACTGACGTTTACAGAATGGATCAGCTTCTCCTCCCCATATATTCACCACTAGTTCCCCTTGATAATATGCAGCAAAACTACCACCTTTCTCTAGACCATTTGCTAGGTTTTCTCTTATAAATAATAATATTATCATTTTATAAATAATACTGATAGCTGAAACTAGCCTTCAATCAAAAATTTTAGAAAATGCATGCAACACAGGGGTAGACAATGAGCCTGTGAGCGTGGAAAACTTTTAAGCCCAAAATTTTGGGGGGCCCTTTTTGTCTTGAATTAAAATAGTTTTAACTTTGTACATTAATTAAAGCTAGAAACATCAGGACAGGCCTTGCCAGCCTACTCCGCATTCATGGTTGATGTGACTCCCATTTTCAGGCCGGGATCCAGGATTTTGTCGAGGGAGGGGCCATGCCATACATTGGAGCAAAGGGTAATAATCAGGTTTGATGTAGTCCCCAGCGGAGACAATGTGAAAATCATGTTTATAGCATCTATTAAAGAGCAGATATGTGAACTACAACAGTAACAACGCAAACGAAAACGAAAATAAACTATATCACACTGGGGCTGACCACGGCCTCCTGGGCCTCCCCCTGGATCCGCGCCTGATTTTTGTGTCTCAATATCGCATTGTTGTGGCACCACAGAAAGTAAATAACGAGTTGGTAAGTGAAAAGAAGATTTGAGTGGTTTGTTTAAAATTATGTTGAATTTCAGTGTTTTGTCGACAAATATGAATATGGTTGTTGTGACTCCTTTTTCTTGTACATGTATAGGGAAAATGGGAAACTGTAATAGAAATTTTCACAGAATTGATGGCAGATAATTATATTGCTGTTTTTACCACCCTAACCCTGAATTTATAGGTTTCAATCTTACATACCTGACTCTAACCCTACCCTCCCCACGTACCAGCAAAAAGTGAGGGAATGTAAGAGGGAGTCAAATCAAACATGATTGCCGCTAATTACTCTAAGTAACGTAAATGTTTCGGCTCTGCCCAAACATTTACGTTACTTAGAGTAACTAGATTGCCGCCTACTCTAAGGTTAGTCACCTTTTCAAAAATATTCTTTCCCCCCTCCCCCCGTGTAGTGAGGGGGGTAGAATTTGGTCCTCAGTCCGTCTCTGTTGCAAAGTTGGCCCCCATCAATTATCAATGTTATAAAAAAAAACAAAAAAAAACGATTGTTTTTCATTCATGGTCGCCAGGAAATAAAATTTCATGGAAATGCCCGTACCTAAATACTTCTTTTACTTCTTCAAATCCAGGTTTTACAAACCCTCCTGGTAGTAATATTTTGCTGTTTTTTTCTTTCATATCGGAAGCTCTTCTTGTCAATTCGTCATGCTACTTTCGTTTTTTCCGCAACCTTTGCACCCTTAGCCTAAGGGAAGTAACTCCTATAGAAATTTGCAACTTCAATAAATTTCTAAGCCACTATTTATTTCTCTAAAACATCAATGACATATGGATCTCTAGTTTATTTCATTTACAAACATTAATTGGAGTCTAACCTCAGCAAAAAGTCCAATATATCACAATTTTGAAGTGGATTACAGTAGCGTGACTCACACAGATTCTAGTGACTCAATTGTGGAAATGTTATTTTTCATAATAAATATGGAATACCCCAAATGGATATCTGTGCGCTGATCCTTCCAAGCACAAAATAAATTCTTTATCAAAATATGGGCATAAATAAGGGAGGAAAGGGATTTATTGCTTAATAACTTGCACCACATTCCTTTTTCAAAATAATAGTTTTACTCCTATGTGTCAATAATTAAACAAGCGGTTGCTGGGCGTGGCTGGGCTAGATACACAGTCATTTTTCGCACAATCAGGGACTTCAGTAATTTGACTAAAATTTTCATCATATTCTCTTTTCATTATCTATTAAAATATTTTACCTAATGCCAGTTTAAGTTTCATCAAAACCTGATTAAAATTTTTGACATCTAGAGAGTCCACAATCTAAAAACACCATTTTTCGTACAATAAATGGCAATAATCCAAGAATTTACTCCCTGTTACGTGCCAATATCTTTGAAATATAAACTTATATTTCAAGTTTCGTCAAATTCAGATAACAATTGTGATCTGTAGATAGACGGTTGACAAACAAATGTGAACTGATTGACAGAGGGCAAAGACAATATATGTCCACATGAAAATGTGGGCGTATAAATAATGGCATGTAATAGTTATAAATACATTGATTTTATTATTCTGTCAGTTTACATTATATACATATTACAATTTATATAAAACAAACAAAACAATATAATTAACGAGGACAAAATTGGTTTCTGAGTGCAGTCAATGACGAAAAGAGATTTGTCCAAATGCTGTATTGTATGGGCCCATTAATAATTAATGATTAATTCACAAACAGCGAGTTTATCTACTTGCAGTAAATCAAAGAAAATGTTTTTTTTTCGTATCGTTATGAGAAAAAGTTAAATATCATCATAAACAAAGATTGGTAAGAATTCATCAAACTGCAGCTGTAGTTATGTTTGTTGTTCAATTAACATTGCTGTATCACTGGGTGATCATTAAAGCAATATCCATTTCATGTATTTTGTTCTTTATACAGACAGGCTAAATTAAAACTCTCAAATTATTACATAGGGTTTTAAAGCCATAATTGCATTTTTTATAAGTCATATGTTTAATGTGTGCTAAAAAAAGCCTTAAAAATCTATACAAACATTTCTACCTTGTTAAGGAATAATTCTAACAAGAAATGATAAAATTCAAAATGTTGTCAGCGAGTAAAAATTAATTCCAATTTTAATTTAATTTTTTTTTTAAAGGGCTAGAATGCTTCCTATGATTGTATAGAGGTGATTTGACTACCTATTAAGTAATAGATAAACAAATAATTATGTTTTGAATTTCTTAGAAAATATACAATTTTCACTTTAATATTAACAAGGCCTCAATTTCTTTATACACACATTGCAGCGACTATTAACAAGCCATTATCATCACTTGGAACAAAACTACTATCAATAAAAACATATACAATTTTATGTAAAAACCAGGCAACTCATGTATATGCATTTCACATTAACTTTATAAAGATTTAACAAAAAAACATACAGAAGGTAAACTATGGGCAAACCATGTAAAAACAGTATCAAACTCACGGAAAATACAAACTATAGTTGAAAATTTAAAGGAGCTAAATCGCTATTTTTTGGCACACAATTCGTTTGCTAATTGGAAAATTTTCATTTTGTCTTAAATATTGGATATCAGGGCCAGTTTCTCGAAATCTAAACTAAAGATAAAATCCAAATTTTAGTAGATACTTCAATTTTGTTTGGCAAAGCACCAAAATCAATCTAATATCATCCAATGAACTGACTAAAATTTGGATTTTTGTCTTAGTTAAAATTTTGAGAAACCGGGCCCAGAAGCCCATCTTTTCAAGGTTGATTTAAATTGACCGATAAGTCATGTTTGTAAAGTCGAAGACTGTAGGTGATATTGAATTAGTGACTTTGCTCCTTTAAGATTTAGAATTTGATCAGTCTTCGTACAATTTTAACAGACGAGAGAAATACATGTACAGATTGTCTTTAAATAGACAATATTCAATATTTCCAGTTTTACTAACATTCAAGGTTTGCAGACTTAATCGTTATAATTCATTTTATTTGAAAAAAATATTTATATTTCAATATTCTCACCAGATATAATTCTCTATTTTCATCCTGAAAGGAGTTATAAATCATTGCTACTAATGTAAACAACAAATGGTTATATTATTGTAGGATACGACTTGCGATAATATACTGGTTTACTTTTCAGCATTTAAGCAGAACTCTCTACCTATTTTTTGTCATTATAGTATACTAAACAAAAATTAACTCAGTTTTACAGAAAGCAACTAATAAGCTATGTGACTTGTCATTGTGACCTGTATTTTTTTTTATATGCACTGCATATTCTAAACATTTTAATAAGATGTCATTTGAATTTCAATTTATAAAATTGAAACATTTGACAAATAAGCTTCAAATACATAAACAAAATATACACATATATCTTTTAAAAATTTTAACAACCCAAACATTTACTTTGCTATATTAATTTCAAGTCAACAAATTATTTTATTTGTCAAATTTCAGACAACTTGCATGATTCTCATATTTGTTCAAGAGTTTAATCTGAATTCATGGTCAATAAAGCATTAATTGTTGTTTCTTTGTTTCCCCGGTTAGCTTCTAATACAGATTTAATAACCTCTAAATCCATATTAGGGAACATATCTTTAAACTCTTTTAGGTCATCATCAGTATATAATGGTCGTTGTTGGACAGGTTGTTGGGGATAGGTCATTGGAATACCTAAAAAAAATAAATAATACATTATCAAAAAAATATGATCTAGTATTTTACACCTCTAGTTTTACTAAATGAATTATATCAATAAATGACTTTTTAAAAAAAAAATATAATAAAAATATTAATCTAACAAAAACAGTTTTAAGACAAGTCTAGTTATCAGATGTAATAACCTATAATTATGAATTGGTTCTTACCAGGTTGAACAACTGGAGGATAAAACATGGGCATCATAACAGGTGTATTATAAGCAACATTTATAGCTGGTTGCTGTAACTCGGACATAGGCTGTAAAATAACACAGTTAATGAAGCTCAAATACTGAATAACATAATAAACATTATCATTTTATCAGACTCTTTTCACAACATATTATAACATCCATAGATACTGAATCTAAAATACTGTACCACACAAAATAAATTATGATCTTATCATGTTCCATCACCACATAATTGCGTCACTTTTCTTGCAACTGACGAACCGATATATTTTGAAATTTGCAAACTGTTGTTATCTCTGTGGCCATCAAAAAATAATATTTATGCATATGGCGTTCCGTGTCCTAATGTATGAAATATTAAATCACTAATATATGTTATTATTTGACGGCCCCAGAGATAACAACAAAATGCAAATTTCAAACATTTAAAATACATCAGATTCGCCGGGTCGGAAAGAAATGTGATGAAACAGCATCTATTTATGAGATCTCCTAAATTACACACAAGATTTGGTTTCGTATTGGTGAACTAACAAGTGAATTTAAACAACTTACAGTTAATGACAAACACAGATTAATGGTACCCTCTTTTTCATCACCTTGTCGACCACTTAAAGGAAACCAATCATCAGCTGTTTCCCCAGACGTAATTTGTGTGGGAATGTTAACATGAGCCCATGCTATTCTATCATCCATAGTAAATGATCGCTGCAAGCAAAATATCCAAAATAATTTTGACTACAGCTTACACAAAATGTTTCAAATGCTTTTTAAAAGCGGTTGCCATGTACATATACATACGCCCACATTATGCTAGAGTGGTCAAAGAACAAATGGACAGATGAAAAGGTGTGACGACAATATACGTTCACATGAAAATGTGGGAACATAAAAAGGTGGTAATATAAATGTGAATAATAAGATCAATGAATATGTCCTACCTCATCAAAAATTTCGATATATAGTGAGTCAACACCAGTTGGTAAATAGCTGAAAACAAGTCAACACATTGATAATATATTTCCCTGTTCTATTTCACTATATGTACCAGAATATGTGTACAATTATTTTAGCATACTTTAAATCCAATCAACACAAACAAGGACATTTTGGGACAAACATATTGTACTTTATATACTTATTTCAACTACAAGCTTGGGATAGAAACCAAGATGCTTGACTAAATGACAGACCTTATGATCGAAAGTGCAACTGATATCCAGTTTGATTTGACATGTAGTTGGAATGTAACTTACGTCTGCATGGATTTATTCCACCTTGGGTTTTTTGCACCATTGTAAGCAGTAGGTGTTTCAAATACCGTGTGACCTATTCTTATGCGACAGTATGGATCCATCTTTGTTATACCATAGTTCTTGACCAATTTTGCCTAAAAAATCAAATTAGTATAAATGAAATGAAATGGGGTTTAACATCCCACTGTTCTGCTCCAAACTGGACTAATGAAGAAGGGCATATGCCATACAGTATGCTATGAGGGAAATTTTGTCTGGATAGCAGCACTACTCTAATATCCATTTCCAATTGTCAAGGGATCTTTTATGTACACATCAATGTGTACACAGGACCTTGGTTTTCCATCCTGCATAAAATTAGAATAAATGATTAAATCAGCAATGTGTCTGTTGAGTAATGTCATTTTCTCCACATTTCCAAACAGAATTATCAGTATGCTTATGGACGTCCAACACTTAACTTAAAGTTTTTTAAGCTTACTAATTCCTTAATTAAAGAGTTTTTTTTTTTTTTAAATTTTTATTCAGGATATCTGAAAGGGATTGACGAATAGGCTTAGCCTATGTAAAACCCCTCTCCTTGCTGAGATAACTAATATGACTCATAATGGCTTGTTAATCTTAATATTTTAGAATGAATGTCACTACCATACTATAATCATCAATCAAACATTTATTGTTAGTGCACAAATTTTTCTATGATTTTAATATACCAACAGTGAGGTTGATGTCCCCTGCTCCATTCCACGCAAAAATAGATACTGTGTATTAGAAATTACAGATTTACCTCAACTACAGAAATACTAAGTCTTCCAACAGCATTAGCTGGTGCCATAGTAAACCCTCCTGCTTGCTGAGCTTGTATAACTTGAGCTATTCTTGCATCTTCCATAACTTGTTGATTCTGGCCTTCTGGTGATGCAGAAACTCGCAAAAAGTCATTTGGCAGATCACCCACCATAACCTTGAGAAAATTAAATTTTACAAACTTTAAACATAAAGCCTATAAACTCATAAAATATTAAATCGGCCAATAAATAAAATCTTTCTTTGATAGTTGTTGAAATTTGCTAAAATTATGTTGGTATTTTCTTTAGAAACCAATGACACATACTGGTAACACAAATTCTGATGTTGATTAAAGGAGCTATATTGCTAACATTTTGGACCAAGAAATTGACATAAGTGGGTCGCAAAGCGTAATATGAATGTATATAAACTGATTTACATTCAATGGTTTCCGTTTTTACTCTAATTTCAAGTCAGTTATGTTCGGCGAAATAAGTCAGCAGTGTCGATCGAACGCAAATTTCTAGCGTCTGGTTATACCAGTCTACATATGCCATTTGATTTGGTGCAATGTTTGTAGCCTCGTTCATCGAGCCTCTTGCTAGAGCTGGGGCTGAAACGCATTATGGTACATGATTCATGTACCAATAGTACAATGTTTATTTTGTCTTAAATATTGGATATCAGAAGCCCATCTTTTTCCCGTAAGATCACAGCATCAATGTTGATTTAAATTAACAAATAATTTGTGTTTTCAATGTTGAAGATTTTGGATGATATTGAGTTGGAGACTTAGCTACTTTAAGAGGCATTGTAGCTTATACCTTTTACTTTAAGATATGTTCCTTCAAGTCTACTTGGGTCATCTGTTTGACCCTCTCAACCTATTTTTATCTGCATGCATATTTCTAATAGTGAATAACTAGGAATGAATCAAATTATACACTCAAATTACCTTATATTATTATAGATACATTTCCATGCAAGAATTTATAGAGAAATTATTTCCTATTTTAAAAAATGGTGTATTTATAGGGTAATTATTTCCTATTAAAAAAATGCCATTTTTGGTATGCAATGTAGAGACACTCAACCTCACTCCAAAAATACAGCTCAATTCACAGCATCGCCTTTCAGTTAATTGAGCAATCATTCTTTTTTAAGACTTTTAAGTTCCTTATAGACCCTTGTAGGACTACCCGGTACTCTAAAATTAAGAACCTCTGCCTTACGAATGACTTACAACACAATTCTCCTAATAAAATCCCTCACAATGTCCAAACTGGGGGTATATTTTTTAACAAGGCAATTTTTGATTTGATCAAATAAATGAAGAGCTTTATTCAGCCCACCAGTCAAATATATATAGAAAACAAAGATTAAATTCAGAATATCATATTCTAATGTCTACAACTATATGCGGGAATAAAATTTATTGATTGTATAGGCCCCCTACTTGCTAAAACAAAACAATATTGAGTACTGAGAATGATATGCATGATTTTGTTGATGAAGGGTTTATTCATTATTGTGTTGTTTACATTTCACTTTAAAATATTTTTGAAGAAATATATTTAGGAGTTACTGATCTAATGTGCTATAAAGGAATTTTTGTTTATTCTTAGTTACCGGTATGTAATATGTATCATACGGTATTCAGAATGTTTCATTGCAATTGAGTATAGTGTGATCTGTTTTATTATGAACACCAGGCTTAATGGTATTAAGGCTCAGTTTTAGAGCACCATTACTGCCAGTATTTTAGTGTCACTGTGACAGTAGATTGAAATCGCCCACTCAGCTCAGCCTCATCATCTGAACTAACATTTTAGGGCCTATCCACGATAATATTTTGGTGAATAAAACTGTGTTAAAATCCCTTATAGAATATAATCACCTTCCTTGGGGTCAAACAACTAACTCAACATATGTGATACGATTTCAAATGGTTCAATAACCAGCCAGTCTTCATCTAGAAATGGAGACCGCTGTCCCAAGTTGTATTATGCGTTGTCTGGATAAAATCAGACTTTTATTTTATAATGATAATGTGTATGTGAAATTTACCTTTCATTATCAATTACAGCACATGGGTCATTCATTGTATAGACCTCTAAAGGAACAGGAATCGATTATCAGGTCACCCAACGAAAAAATTGACCCGAAATAAGCAGATTTGATGTTCACACCCAAATGCCTCAGTATTTTGAGCTGAAATTTTGAGACACGGTAAATACACCATTCCTCTATATTTTGGTGCATAAATATCATAATACTTGACTTTAATTTTTGAGATTCTGTTGAAATCGTTACAGTCCCTTTAATTCGACCAAGACTAGAAATAAGGTCATTCTCTAATGGTAAGAAATCCGATGACTATTTCTATAATGACTGATAGATATTGCATGATTGATCATAAGCTTATTTATAGAGGCATATTATTGTCATTGCTGACACTGATGTGATATCTACAATGTAGGCTTAGTATTATAGTAAGTGTGGACGGCACACACTCGGTTTGACAGTCCAGTTTCCTCGCAATGAATATATTACCTCAGTCACGTCAAGATGCAGTGACAATGCAAAAAATTAATTACAGATATAACACAAAAATTGATGTTGCCCGAAAGGGAACCCCACGTTAATTCTTATAATAAATACAATAAATAAATTACTTGAGCTCGCCGATCTTCGCTTCTTGTTGTTGACGCCATTTTGGATTCTAAAATAGAAGTGACGTTTACGAACATTCGGGATACTTCGTTATTGTGAGTCAAAATGTGCAGGGCCTTGTCGCGGACGAAAAAAAACAAATAATAATATTTTACAGGTAGCCGATGTCAAGGTTTTACTGATTTCTCGCTGACATCTTTACTTTATTGACTTTTTAGCTAAGAACTGACACTGAGGTTTTTCGTTTTGCACCGTCTAAAGAAAGTCCACTGTACCCTTCCTGCAGTTTGTGTATACCCACAAGCAAACTCGTCCAAACGAAAAGTCTAGTTAAAGGAGTTAAAGGGGAATTAGGTAAGATAACATAAAGAGCCGACAATTCTCACTATAATAGTTAGATAATGAAAGCAGAGTATGCTGAAAATTTCAGTGAAATTGCTTCACTCTGATCCGAGATGTTAGAAATTAAAATGTAGGCTATAGCAGCCTCGGTCGTCAATAGGCTACTACGGTTGGTACGATACAAACAAAGTCTCGATTATCCAGTTTGCGTTAAATCATCCATCACAAAAACCACTTAATATCACAGACTAACGGGGCAATCGAGAGTTGATTATGGTCTTGATCAGTTGATTAATGTCTTAGATAACATTTACGGCCTAGGAAAGACCAGCAATAGGCAGATTTAGCTTTTGCTTAATGCACGTTAAAGTCGTTCACAAGACACAATATAATTTAGCGTATGAGTCAAGGGTAAGGGCTGGGATTAGCTCTAGCCCTGTTTACATGTACATCTCGTGACCTTTGACCAAACTTAAAGTTGTACGGCAAATTTGTTAATTCCGTAAATGTACACGCTGATTGTTCAAAGGGGGTGGATGAGATAAGTTGCCTTTGTGAAAATAAACCACGTGGCAAATGAACACGACCCAAACAATTTGATAATCCGGTAATATTAAACCGATTGATATCCCAAACTTCTCTTATCTAGGGACAGAAATACGAATGGTGCCTGCATATTCACTTGTCGGTATATTCGATCAGGGGCGTACATAACGATTTTGGTTGGGGGGGGGGGTCTTTAGCCAAAATGTGACCGACTGATGCACATGCATACCGCCCCTACCCCCCAGTGCGAGTGACGCAATCAGCTGTACAATCTGATGCCCCACACCAGTGGCACTACAAACTGGGCAGTTCACTATAATCGTGAATATGATAGTGCTGAGACAGTACAAGACAATTGGAGGAAGGCGCGAAAAAATTTCAGATATGTAACCGAGTAGAATAATGATGTTATAATGGAATCGCGTCGCAGGCGCAAAAAAATTCAGATATGTTTCAGAGCTTTTAAATTTTTGGGACTGGGCTTGAAAATTTGAATCAATGTCATGGCAAATGGAGCCAAATTCTCGTCATCGAGAGGATAAGAAATGGGACAGAATCTTGAGGCCTATCTGTCATTTCGCCTGTTTTGTGATTGTTTGTTTATCTCATTAATTCATTTAGTCGGAGACCAACTGCCGTGAGTACTTTTTTGGGATTGACTATTTTTTTGCCATGGTAGAACATATTTCATAGAACAACATACAACAGAATAAGAGTGACAAGCAGACATGTTTATTTTATACAATAGTTTTGTGCGACGTATGCAATTTAGGCACACGAATTCACGCAACAACATTATAGTATTTGGGAACCACTCCGGCATTCATTGTTTTTGAGACCGACTGCAGTGACTGCACTTATTTTGTGACCGACCGTTTTTCTCTCTGGGTGAAATTTTGTTGTTAGACCAACATACTCACAACAGAATGATAAGTTGACAAGGTTATTTTATACTAAAGTTTTGCGTGAGTGGCGTGACGTATACAGTAAGCACTTATTTTTATACCGACTGCTCCTATTTTGCGACCGACTGCACTGATTTTGAGACCGACTATTTTATACTAAAGTTTTTTTGCCTGAGTAACGTGGCGTATACAGTGAGTACGTATTTTGATACCGACTACTCTATTTTGTGACCGACTGCACTGATTTTGCGACCCGACCGACTGCACTGATTTTGCGACCGACTATTTACACCCCCTCCCCCACATTTAGCCTACGCCCCTGTATTCGATATATTAACAATAATCACTATTTCTATACGCAATGAATATCTTTTGTCGCAACTTCATTTTAAATTCGCGGATTTTCCAATGACTACGCATAACAATAGATAGCTCGCATTTCACAACCAATCAACGCTGGGAATTTTGTTGCCATATACGGTTCCGTGCCATATATGGCATTGAATAATACGGGCGTAGTAACTATGGTTAAATTTGGTGCAAAAATTGCACGGGCTTGTTAAATAACAAAATCAACTGATGTACATGGAGTCCATGATGCCTTTAGGTGAGTGGTTAATAAACTGCCAGTTCAATTTGTAAAATAATTCACATTCCTGAAGGTTTCATATCAATCAAATCAATGAAATGTACGTCTAAATATTTAAATGATAAGTTTATAACATCAATAAGGGCCTAACAAACAATACGAGTATACTTTATTACAGAAATTAGAAACACCGGTAAACTAATAATAGGCCTATAAAATTTAAAATCAACATGTCAATTAACAAATTAAATAATACGAGTAAGTATGTATACTTTATTACAAAAGGTCGGGCGAACTAATTTAAAATCAATAAAAAAAAATAATACGCGAATAATTTATCAGTTGATTATATTATAACAAACATCGGTGAACCATGGACCATGCAGTTCTGGACAACATAACCAATACGTTTTGGGCGACTTAACTAGTGGTTGTGGGCGAGTTTGTAGGCGAATTAACTGACACGCCCTGTGACTTACCTGTTCATTGCGGTTATCTCCCTTCCATTGTTTTGTTATTCAACAATCAAAATATTTTAGCGATGAGAAGATATTGTGCACCAATTCGTCATTACAGTTTATAACAATATACTTTTGTTAGCGCCATTAATGAATTAATCACCTCATTAATTAATAATTACTCTATTTTGGTGAGCTTTCTTACGTTTGGATAATCATATTATTACAATTCATTATCATCTACCTGTCTGCATGCCAGCTAATTAATTGAAACCGTTTGTTGGCTGTTGTACCTGTAAACCTTGGAACAAGCCTTGTCTGTAACATGAAAGATTATCATTATGTGGCGCCGTTTGATAAATATAGATAATTTGATGGTTAGTTTAAAAGAGCTAAATTGGCACAAATGGGTCGCAACGCATATTATTAATGTAATATGAATATATATATATATAAACTGATTTACATACAATATACATGTACAATGTAATGTACCGTATTGAATGTTTTCCAATCAGTTAAATGTTTGGTGAAATACATCAGAAGTCAGGGCCCTAGCTGTTTCACGAAATTTTAAATAAAGATAAAATCCAAATTTTAGCAGATACTTCAATTTTGATTGGCTAAGAACTAAAATCAATCTAATATTGTCCAATCAAATAACTAAAATTCTGATCTTATCTTAGTTAAAATTTTGTGAAATAGGCCCCTGATCTTTAGCATCTGGTATCCAGTCCACACCGATAGTAAGCTATTTATTGACAATGCTCTCCATATAAGAATATAGTGTCACGGTTTTTCATGACTTGCGGCCTCGAAAATGTCTTGCCTCATTCTTTGAGACCCTCGTATACCACTACAAGTGGTATAGTAAAATGTCTTAAATATTGGATATCAAAGTCCATTTTTTCCCTGATAATTGGATGATATTGAGTTAGAGACTTACCTGCTTTAAAGGGACTATCCCGATAAGAACAGAGTCTCAAAAATTCAAGTCCGAGTATTTATGAAATTTATGGACCAAAATATAGCGGCATGGTGTATTTACCTTGTCTCAAAATTTCAGCTCAAAATATTGAGTCGTTTAGACGTGGACGTCAACACTGTTTATCCGGACACGTAACCCTTTTAAGATTTCAGGTTAATTTTTCATTGGGTGTCCCGATAATCGATTCCCGTTTCTTGAGAGGTCTATACAATGAATGACCCATGTACTGTACTTGATATCCAAAGGTAAATTTCGCCTACATATTATTTTTATAGAAAAAAGTCTGGTTTTATCCAGATACTGTATAATACAACGGTCTCCATTTCCAGATGAAGACTGTCAGGTTTAAATTATTTACAAGCGTATCACAAATATCGGGTTAGTTTGTCAGCCTTAGGTAATGGGTTTTAAGTTATTTTAACACAAAATTAAGCAGTTTTATTCCCCAAAAAGTTATCGGGATTGGCCCTTTAAGTTCACCAGGCAGGGATCTATTAGTTACATTAGTAATAGATTCTTTCTGATGCTTTGGGTCAAGATAGTTTTGATTCTAAGTGATGGAGAGTGATCAAGTTTAGTGTATAGTTCTCAACCAGGGACTGAGTTAGATTGAGAGCATTTTAGTTTAATAGTTTGATACTTTTGAAAAAGATAAATATGCAATTAATTAATATGTGTCATCTCTTTATTTGGGGATTTTGACAGGGGACATCATCCCTACTGTTGGCTTGTTTAATTTGTGATGAAAATAACCAGTATTCCATACAAATTATGGATTATATTAGGCATATTTTTACTAATGGTAATAGCACCTTATACTCATTGCCAAACTCTGACTGGTTTTGATTCCTCTGGAACATGGGGGGAAAAGTTCAATTCAAGAATTTAAATTGAGTCCAGTTTGAAGATATCCTCGCAGCATCATCAAACTATAATTAGACTTAGAGCACATGCACAGTCTCCATTGCATATGACTATGATTAGTATTGACATGGACCGTATATCTACATATATAAAACACACTCTTTCTTTGATAATTTTTATCACCGTGGCCTTGATTTTCAAGCTGTATAGTAATTTAAATATCACATTTCAGATTTGTATAGTTTTTTTTTTTTATATAAAACTAACAGTGGTCATGCCTCTGCTCACATCACATTTATGCATGAAATATGCTTTTTCTTTTATGTTTGATAAGCTATTCTTCATATCACGGCATCACCTTTTACTGCTCTGTGCTCATAAACCCAATCCCTTACTTTCTCCTGTATGAATGGTTAGCCTGTGTCTGCTGTGTCATAAGGTCTGTAACTGAGTCAAGTGGCGTGGTTTCGATTCCCTGGTTGAATGTGACAAGGAGTAGGGTCGCCTGTCCAACCTCGTGGGTCTTCTAAGGGTCCTCCAGTTTCCTACCACTTCTAAAGACCCATAAGCGCAAGCAAATTATGGAAATAAGATTGAACCATATGTTAGTCTCGAAATGACCTAGTTTGTGTTGAGCGGATGTTAAACGGAAACTCCATTTTTCTCCCTCTACTGAATATTGGGCCCTTTCTGTTATTTATGGTTCTTGATCTTGATATTAAATTTGTTCACCCTGAAAGCCATATCGAAAATTTGAAGGATACAATCTTTTAAACAATTTTGATTTTGTATAAGCTTCCAGGAGTTGTGTGGCCAAAAGGTGCAATGTATACATATTAGATCATAAGGTCTGTCATTTAGTGAAGTGATGTTGTTTTCAATTCCCCGGTTGCCTCGCACAACTAGAGATGTCTTATGTTCAAGCAAATGATTGAAATAAAAATTGAACCATATGTTAGTCCCAAAATGGCCTAGTTTGTTTCGAGTGGATGTTAAACCCCATTTCTCTCTTTATAAGCTTTCACATGTACCACAGTTTGCATGGACTGCAGGGCTGCTGAGACATGTAATGTGTTTTTGACATCATTCAGTAAATGGAAATATCTAACAGTCGGCTAGAAGACGTCCATCTGCTATAATCATAATCATTTAACCATTAGAAATGCCTGTACATCTAGTAAATGGTATCACTGAGACCATCTTTTCTACACTAATATGTCAGTAGTTTGTTGTGTGGCCATATTGTAGTATATAGTTTGTCTAATTACCTGACTGATTATTTTAAAGCTGTATGCAGATTCATGGATAAATTAATTAATGGGTGAGAATTGAATATTTTACAATAAACATTAATATCATGCACATATTTCATCTATATTTAGCAAGTATAACATACTCACAGTGTTTTGTTCAAATAATTGGATCACATGATTTTCAATATGAACAGGGAGATAAAATAAAGAGTTCCTTAAGGATTTTACAGATCACTAGAGGTATATGTTTGAAGCACTTCAAGATTATTTATCAGTGAATTATGATAAATATTTGATAAATTGTAAAAGGCAATGAAGCAGATTTTTGATACAATGTAGATATGCACTGATGATTGGTTCTATAGTAAGGGGTTGGTGGTGGGGTGGGAGCAAACAATTACACAAAACAAACCTACGGTATCGAGAGTATGCAATACATTGTCACCATAAACAGCAATCGCACATATCAAATGTAGAAGTGGCAAATATTGTATTTTTATGAGTGTCTTAAAGGTGCTTCAAACAGATCATTTAGAGATCAACCAAAGGTCAGACAAGCCATCTGAAGAAGAATGAGAAATTTATTTCCTTAATAGTAATACTTCCATTACCATTTTCACCTAACACTGTTCAACAAAGTTGAAATAATTCTTATAAATTAATTTTACGTAAATAGATAAGTAAATTATCGTCTTGAATAGTGCATGTAGCAAATTGATTTTTTTCATGGACAATTAAAGAATGTTCTGGAAATACAGTAATAATTTGTTTGTAAAATGTCCATTTGTAAACCATTTAGAATCCACAAAGAGTTCTCAAATGATATCGATTGTATGAATTACTTGATTGGTTTCCATAAGGTGTTCAATTCTTATTTAGAAACTTCAAAATATTTAAAGGGGCATTATGTAAAATTCCGATAAAAAGCTGCTCATTGTCGCTACAAATATTTCCAAAATAGATAATGCAAAATAAATAATTGAAATTTCATTCCAATCACTTTATGTTGAACAAAGTTATCAATGGTTTTAGTTTTGACAAGATGTGTGCATTGATCTTAACCATCTTACTGGTCATTCAAGTCAACAATTTCCTGTAATTACCATTGGAGGTATCGCATGAGATCAATAAAAAAATTCTTGTGGCCTCCTCTATTGACCTTAACTTTATAGTATATACACAGTGTTTATTTTCTTGAGACCAAAGTTGAGTGATTTTGAAAAATCTTGTGGACACTAGCAGTATTTATTTTCATGAAACAAAGACACCTATTGATTTTCAATACACTTTCTTTAATTGGTTTGAACACGAGGCACAAAGCACGTATAATCTTTCTGAAAGTTAATTTGAACATGAAGCACATAGACTCTTTCTGAAAGTCAATTTGAACATGAGGCACATGAAATCTTTCTGAAATTTGAACATGAGGCATGTAGAATCTTTCTGAAAGTTAATTTGAGTAGCCGTCACCATTATCAGTCTTAAACGGTCGACCTTAAAGCATGTTATGTACATTTTATTTTTAAAGGAAATGTATTCACATATCTAAGAAAGATAAAACAATTTGAAATGGATAGTCCAAAAAAGAAAAATGCCAAGGAGGAAACAGTGACCAACAATAATGAACTAATAGAAGATAAAGAGGCTTTTGTGGAAAGATTTGAGAAGTTGTACAACAATAAATACCTAAGTGATGTGACTCTTTGCGTTAATGGAGATCGTTATTATGCTCACAAGTTTATTTTAATAACTGTTAGTGAAGTTTTTGAGTAAGTAAATAAAATACTATATGTGCAGGGATCCAGGAATTTTTGCAGGAGGGGGTTTGCCAGGTTTCTGTTACGGAAATCTGCTATCATCGTCTCTAAATAGACATACATACAAATTGAGATTTTTAAACAGAGAAATCATTTTTATACTGATGTAGGGCCACTTTGTGGTGTAATTTCATTGATGCAAGGCATTATTTTTGTTTATGTAGCTGAGCAGGGGGGGTGGGGGTGGACCCACCAAACCCCCCCTCTGGATCCGCCCCTGATGTGCAAAGAAATGCAAACAGTTTTTGAGACGTGGATTCCCCCTGACAATGATGCAGGATGGAGGGGCTGACAAGGACAGCTGTCTAGTTGTTCGGATGGAACAAAACCAAGGTCCTGTGTACACAATGGCATGCACGTAAAAGATTCCTTAGCAGTTGGAATTCGATATAAGTAGGCCATAGCACCGCTGCCTGGGCAAAATTACCCTCATAGCACACTGTATGGCGTATGCCCATCTTCATTAGCCCATTTTAAGAGGAGAACAGTAGGACGTTAACCCCATTTCATTTCATTTCCCAAAAATGTAGAATAAAGGTCACACTATGAGTACCTCAACTAGTGGAATTAAGACATCATGATTATGCCCCACCTGAGTCATGGCAATATCTCTAGGTATTGTAAGTTGTTGATGGTACCACAACCATTCACATCACTCATTTTTGGGGTGCTCTTGGCAACCCTTGGGTTAAAATCGTGTTTAAAGCTAATTTCATACATTAACAAAACACAATTTTTATGGGAAATAATCACTGATTTCATTCTAAAAGCGTAACATTTCGACAACTATATTCTTAGAATAAAACCAGGGATTGTTTCTGTTTTAAATGGTTTCCCAATCGGTAAATGCCACAAATAGTCAAAATTTTGTGAGTTATATTTTAAGTATGACATTAATTAATGCTGTTGTTTACAAATATAAAAAAAACATTTTTCAGAGCTATGCTTCAAAATACATGGCAAGAATCATGTCAAAATGAAGTTAATCTGTCTGAAGAAGATGCATGTAGAGATGTTTTTGGTTTGTTTTTGAAGTAAGTACATATTTTTAAATATGGGCCCTTACTGTCGTATAAATAGCGATGCTTTTAAAGTTTCTATTGAGGTTGTATATTTTCTCTCAGAATCTGTATTACATTTGTGGCCGAATGTTTAGCGTGCACGCACTGTATCATAAGGTCTGTCATTGCATCAACTGGCGAGGTTTTGATTCCCCTGGCATGGTTTTCATTCCCTAAAGGAGTATGGTTGCATGTCCAACCTTTCAGGTTTTTGTCTGGTTCTCCGGTTTCCTCCCACTGCTAAAGATTTATTTACAACGCAAAAGAATTATTGAAATAAAATTGAACCATGTGTTAGTCCTGACATGACTTAACTTGTGTCATGTTAACCCCATTTCTCTCTCAAAATATTTTCAGGATTTAAAACTGTATTTATTTGGATATTTTTCAGATATTTATATTGTGGATCAGTGGAGTTAAATACAGATACAACTCTACCTGTCTTACTGTTGGCCGATAAATATAGCGTAAAAACATTACAGAAGTCATGTGTTAATTACATGTTGACACATATAGTAGCTTCACCAGACACAAATCGTACACTTACATGGTATCAATACGCTCAAATGACGGGACAAAATGAACTTGTGGAAAAATGTCAAAAATTCATTCTGTCGAACTTCAATGTTATATTAGACACACAAGATTGGACGTCATTAACCAAAGCAGAAATCATAGAATTACTCAACAGTTCGGATATGATTGTAAAAAGTGAAATGGATTTATGGTTGCATGTAGAAAGCTGGCTGGTAACGGACAGCAATAAAGACACACTGGCTGTTAATCTTAAAGAAATATTACCCCTTGTCCGTTTTCATATGATATTACCTAAAAACTTATTATTAATTGAATCGTCCGATTTATGTCATGATTATCCTGAGCTCTTCAAAGAACGGTTGAATTCTGCTTACCGACATCATTCGTTATCCGTAGATTGTGAAGAGATGATCAAAAGTAACGAGCCCTATAGAAATTACTACGGAGATGAATACAAAATTTGCTACCCTTTTAAATTGAAAGATTATAAAAGTACACAAAGAATTGACAGTAAAATATCAGTTAAATGTCGGGTACCTTTAAGATTTGTCTCCCCTAGCCACCATATGTCCGACAACCAATCAATCCCTTTTCAAGTTTATTTTTATCCCCAAGGTTTCTTTTCGGTAATTACCTTATATGGTAGTTATATTGGCAGACGTACTGAAAAAACATCTCTGCGTGTTTTACATCGTTCACCAATAGAAGTGCCAACTAAAGTTCATGTGACCTTGGTTCTTTACAGTCAGAAGAATTCGTTTAAATATATTTCATTCACTCATACATCCGAACATCTTCTTACAAAAGATCACAATTTTGAAAGTAAAATTGAAAATGTTATAGATATTGATCATTTTGGTGAAAATTCTCCCTATTTAATCGATGGAGATTTAGAAGGTAAAATATTTATTAAAATAGAAGATGTTGGAGATCATTTAGTGAAACCAGTTGAGAAATAATAAAACGTAAAATACTGATATAACGTCAACCATTGATGTTGGCGTACCATTATTTCAAATAATGTAGGGACAATGTGCCAATCGTATATTATTTATACTGGATGACTGTATCAATATATATTAGTTAGTATCATAATATTTAAAATAACTGTATTCCTTAGAAACGCAACCTGTGAATCTCAAGTTCAATTACTACCAGTAAATGCCATTGAAACAACAATATATAAGATTACTTCAAACCAGGAAATAGAGAGCTATTAATTAAGAAAGCATAATATTAAGAAAGACTTTTCTAGTTCATTGAGAAAACCATATAGAAGTCTTAACTATACATATATCATATTTATCAAAAACGTATTCATTGTCCATAATGTATTAAAAGTTGTTCTTTATCATCTGTTTATGGCTATTTTATCAAAATAGTACATATGTGGATTTAGGCTGATTTGGTCCCGTAGGATGATGAATCTTCTGTTTGCCAGTTTGTTTCTATGTATATATAAATAATAGATTTAGATATTGATACCTATATTTTTATTATTGAGGAGCAAGTGTCAAATTGCATTTATCAAAATTGACTTATAAAGTATGTAGGTTTGCACAGAAATACTTAGCACATATTAATGTGGTGACGCTGTGAACAACAAACTAAATGTTTTGTATTTTTTTCATATTCGAAATTTAGTCATTGGTACCATAATGATCTTATTATTTATTTACGATATACATGTATATAAATGGGATCAGAATCCTAATAAATAGCGTCAATGATGATATATTTGGTGTTCCCTATTTATAAGGGATTATTGCCCTTTTATGCCCTCTTCGTTAAAAAATCAAAAGTTTAGTAGTTAAAATAAGGCGAAAGTTTTGACTAAATTCTTAACTTATCTCTAAGAATGTTTATGAAACCGGGGATTAAACTCTTTTTTTTACACCAAGTAGCGGAACTAGTAACCTTCTTTACATAATTCCCAGCTATTCATGTGAGGGAGAAGTAGCTTGGAGCGGTCCAGGTACAAAAAGGGTTAAACAAAATATATTATTATATAGATTATAATCCGGTTTGGTATAGATTGTCTTAGGTGTCATATTCACTTGTTTATTACTTATATGTTGTGTATGTTAGATTTTTTAAAATTAATGTATGGCTTTTATTTATATAATTTATTTATATTATGTGTAATGAATTATTTATTTATTTATAGACCGCTTTGTCTTTCTATTGTTAATGCATTTAATAAATCAATTGGAATTAGACCAGTTTATTCCATAGGTTAAATAATTCTAGTAAATTGGTTGTCATAAGCATTATGAATCTTGATGGATATTTTTTAAGGTTTTTTACGCCCACATTTGAATATGGTGATATATTGTCATCACCCATGTCCTTCCGTCTAAACTTATGCGATTGACTTGAAATTTTTATGTTTCTGTTCATGAGATGAAAAGGCCTAATGATCAATTTGAAAAATCTTGGTGATGCTTCTAGAGGGGGGTGTCGAATGGTTAGCGTGCACGCGCTCTATCATACAGCCTGCCATTGAGTGGTTTCAAATCTCTGGTTGTACGTGGCAAGGAGTAGGGTTGCCTGTCTAACCTTGTGGGTTTTTTCTGGGTAGCGGTTACCTCCAACTGCTGAAGACCCCTACGTGCAAGTGAATTAATGAAATAAAGTTTAAAAAACATGTGTTAGTTCCGAAATTACCTATTTTGTGTCGGGTTGATGTTAAACCCCATTCTCTCTCTCTCTTAAAGAATATGACATGAAGAATCCTATTGATTTTCAATAACTCAAACAGTCAATGTTATCATCTAATAACATAAATGTAAGCCCTTTGAAGAATGGGAAACCAATCAAATTTTAATTATGTCTGATAATTACTGAATCTTGGTCAGTTTTTAGTGTATAAATGCTCTTGTTATCTTGAAACGAATAAACATACAACTTTTTGAGTATGTTCGACTTTGCTGCTGTGGGTGTATGTTTTGTTGCCTAGCAACCTATCTTTTGAAAAGTTTATAATTGTCATATTTTAATGTTTGATGAAGGTGCTGTTAAATGTTATTGATATTATATTCCATCCAATGTTAATCTGTAGAGAGTGGATTCATAATATTAACTGAATTTATCCATGTTACTGTCTGGTCATATTTATCTAAATCTGATATTATATTATACCATGCTTACTAAAATAAAGTTATTAATATAAACATGTAATATTTCTCTTATCTTTAAAGATTCCTAGTGAACTTTCACAATTTCTGTTTATTAGTTCTAGAGTTATTGCCCTTTCTCACATTGTAGAAACATATGCATGCTCTATTCACCAATCAATCACAATTCTTATAATTAATACAGCACACATATATATGTTAACTATTTGGCCATCAATCCCCCAACCGTATAATAGGAAATCAGATGCAAAAATCCATTAACAAAATATTATAGCATTTCCACTCCTCTCAATATAATGATTTACTGTTGACACAATCATAAATAAATGTTTATAACAAAATATTTATTGCACAGTTAACTTATTACACATCAAATTTCTCTTCGCATATTGTTTGACCATGTTCTTCATATTGTTGTCTTGTGACCACCATCTTTTTCTGGAAATTTGGATCTCTAGATAAAAGACATCCACCTTCCCAAGCATATGTTGAAGGGCTGAAAAGATAATATTGCAAGGATTAATAATATGTTTGACCAGCCTCTTATCTACCAGTGTCTATGTTTACATCAATAACAACATAATCTTTAACATGTATACGTACTTTAAAACAAAAATTAGGGGAATTGCATGGCCGAATAGTTAGTGTGTGCGCGTTGTATCATATAATCTGTCATTGAGTCAACTGGCGTGGTTTCAATCCTCGTTTATATGTGACAACCGGTAGGGTCCCCTGTCCAATCTTGTGGGTTTTCTCCAGGTCCTACCACTGTTAAAGACCCCTACGCGCAAGCAAATTATTGTAATAAAATTGAACCCTACACAAAATGACCTAGTTTGTGTCGAGTGGACATTAAACCCCATTTCTCTCTTTCTAAAACACAAACTACAACATTGAATTGGATTTAACTTTTATCTCTAAAACAAACATACATACCTATTAGGAACTGTAACATTTACATCAATATCTGCATCAGTTAAACTACGAATGTCTTTATATCTACAAATATACATATATACCAGAGATCTTAATCATCTGATTACAGTCGGCTTCTGTCTCTGGATGATTGAAATAGCTGAACCGGCCTCTATGACATTAAAAATCAATCTACTTTCAGCTCAATAACAAAGAGTTAATCATTACTTGTTGATTAAAAAGTCGATCAACTAGCTTGTCAGCTACAATAACTGGTTCGTCGGTGAACACAGAAACATAAGAACACATTTATTTACAATATATACAATATATACAGGGAATAGAGAGCAAACAAATAAATTAAACATTTCAGTATTACTATAATATGATACTACCTACAGTCATACCTTAGCATATATTAATATATATTTTAATCATTTAAATATACATGGATGAATATAGACCAGGATGGAAAATACACAAAAAATACAATTTTATTGATAACTGAATGAATAGCTATAATAATAATATTACTTACAATCTGTCTCTAAAACCTGGTAAATGACAGTTTCCTCCTGTTGCAATAATATTCCCTAATAAATGAGGCCTCATCTCTGAAATTTTAAATAATTATGTACAATACAAATCATTAATTTCTCCACAAATGGGTGGAGGCTGTGGTCTAAGGGGAGATAATATTGTGTTAGGAACTTTCATGCAGAGTTACCTCCCCATTAAAACAAGACAGCCATTGGGAGAAAAACACAACCATAAATATATGGTAATTTAACTAAAATATTAGATATTAAATACCTTCATCTAATGATTGAAGTGAATGTAAAACAGCTTCACATATTCCCATTTCATTAATACCCACATCCGATGGTTGGAATAAGATCTCAGGTACAGCAAACCTTTCATTATTCATACGAATAATCTACAATTAAATCATTGTTATTGTATACTGCCATTAATGCATATTTATCTTAAAAGACATTATTGGTGTCAGTCAGTTAAATAGAGGGATAACTCGTGTTTTCCTTTTGTGTTCATCACTTCCATGATCTCTGTGTTAAAATTATATTTGGAACTTGTTTAACAAGTTCTATCTCAAATCTGATAATGAGACCAATAATGTCCTTTAAAATATAAAAAAAATTCTGAATAGAAATGAGGATATCAGATGAAACACTCAGGGTTAGTGGGAAATTTCTTTCAAAATCCTTATTTCACACACTGATTTTGTTTTTAGGTACTGGCCTAAAATATCTGTCTGGATTGGCCAAATGCCAAACGCTAATACGCACTTCGGACATCAGGATATGGAGAAGCAAACTCAAAATTTTCAATTATTGACTTTACTGCAAGTATAACTATTACTGATCTCAAATGTCTTCTTATCATTGACAATTTATTTCTGTTTCTATCGTTACACCGAAGACAAATAATTATTGAGGAACCTGAAGGCAGTAAATATTATTCAGAATATGACATGCTTAAATAAATAAGAAGCATTTTTTTGTTGAAAGGAATGGAAGTTGACAATGATAATGACTTCTGATGGCCCGATCTGGCCTGTTAACCGCCAACTAAAATGTTCGAAACCATGATTTAACATTATATCTTATTAATCATTTGGGAAACTAAGCATGACATTTTAAGTGAACTTCATTCAAGGAGATTACTGAAAAGCATATAATACCTGTTCACTTCCTTGAGCTTTGCCTGTTGTTTCTTCGATTGGTCGTATATAACCTCTTTTAATGTGGGTATAATCAGGTAATACATAATCACGGGCTATTGTATTTTCTTTACCTTTTTTTCTACAACATAAAACATACAATAAAAAAACCCTGATAATTACCAGGTATATTCTTTAAAGATACATTATGTAAGAGCTAAATCTGTCCATTGCAGGTCTTTAGTTTGGCTTCAGTTGTTATAAATACTATTATTAAACATATATTCATTCACATGGCAAGCCTATAATCAACACGCTGGATCATCAGATGGCTGATATTTATACGCAGATTTAAATATCCAACAACAAAATGGATCATCAAGTCTTAGTCTAATTTGTCCAGTACTGTTGTTACAAATAGTAAGCAATCAACGCTACATGTACATCTTACAAGACAGAATAAAGTTATTCATTCTTAATTATTTATTTTTGAACTATTATGCAAAGAATAGTCAGCTCTTTATCTTGCCCTTTCATAATGTATCTTTAACGAAAGTCAGGCTAGATAATCATACCTCCCAGTGGAATTTATTAACTTATTGTTACACTCAATCATAAAGCATATGATGATGTCAGATCACATTTGCATAATTCCCAGTGGAATTAATTAACCATTTAAACTTGATATTAATGAGTATGTTAGTCAATCAATCCAATGTAACCACTCTTTTACAAACATCAATATTCTGTATTTTATTCCAGGAGAGAGAGAGAGAGAGAGAGATTGATTGATGTCTACTACAATCTAGATAATTTCTGGACTAACGTATGGTTTAATTTTTATTTCAATAATTCGCTTGCACAAAGGGAACTTTAGTGCAGTGAGAGAACGGGTGGACCGGAAGAAGACCCATGAGGTTGAACATACAACCCTATTCCTTGTCACATATAACCAGGGATCCAAAACCATGCCTCAATAACTGGCTTTATGATACAGCGCACATACTAACCATTTGGCCATGCAAACACACCCCCCCTCCCCCGGGAAACCGGAGGACCCAGAGAAAATTCATGAGGTTGGACAAGCGATCCTACTATTCCTTGTCAGGTACATGTGTGGGGAATCAAAACCACACCACAGGTGTTAAACCATTCAACCACTCAGCCCCCCTAGCAGTCTAAAGTATTTATTGTACTAACTTGGCTATTTTCATGTCTTCCATAAAATCTGTGGAAACATAAGAAACATCTTCTTTAACTTGGTTCACTACATACGTTTCATCCATGACCATCAACTGTCTAAATAAAACATATATACTGGATTAAAGGTTTGATACCATACACAAGCTACATGTACCTCAATAAACATAGCTTTGCCTGCCAACATGAACATGCATCAACTGCGTAATGAAAAGTGGTTATTAACTTTTTGGGTATTAAGTTTTTGGTTCAAGGGCAATAGCTGTGTATAAAATTGATGGAAATCTCAACAGAATTGCTCCTGAGGACTGTTTTGAAAATGGCAGCAAATTTGAAAAAAAATAGTTTGTCAGAAAATGGCAGCAAATTTGAAAAAAATAGTTTGTCAGAAAATAATGCATACAGATCGGATGATAACTTTGGTCATTTGAATGTTCACAAAGTCCACAAATTAAAACTAGGGTCATAACTCTAGAAATAATTGGTGGAAATCGCTGGAATTCAATTTGCTTCCGTTTCACAAATTTAGTTGATCGGATCCGGATGATAACTTTCATCAATTGATAGCATTTGTTGATCAAAGTGAAATACAGGCCATAACTCTAAAAAAAATTGATGGAAATTGCTGAAATTCAATAGACCTCTCCGTTTTACAAAATTAAATGATGCATATAAATTTTATACATATCAGATGATAACTTTTATCAATTGAGCAAGGTTGAACAAAGTGAAATAAGGGCAGTAACTCTGGAAGTAAGTATTGTAAATTGCTGAAATTCAATAATTCAAGAGCATATTTTCAAAATACAGATTTCTAGTTTTAAATATTTCAATAACAATAAAACTCCTAAGAGAAAGAAAGGGAGAAAAATGGGGTTAACGTTCACTCAACACAAACTAGGTCATTTCGGGACTAACATAATGGTTTAATTTTATTTTAATAATTCAATTGCGCATCAGATCTTTAGCAGTGGGAGGAAACCAGAGGACACAGGAAACCCACAAGATTGGAAAAAACTCCTGAATTGGTATCTATATATGTCATATTTTCTGTACAGATTGTCAACCTGAAATTTACATGGCTATAATTGGTTGAATTAAATCTGTTATTTTTCTGACTCTGATTATTATTTCCTGATATCCTGTTAAGTTTTCTGAATATGTATTAGCAGTTTAGACTTGGCAATTCAGACATGCTTTGGAGTACAAATTTTATACTGTTGTCCACTGGTGACCTGATGAACAGACCAAGATGAATGACCTAGATTTTGTGTCCATTTAACCCCCACCCTATACCAATATACTTTATTAAATTGGGATTTTGTGCATTTTCTTTACAACTACAGAATACAGTAGTATCCTTATTTTTAACTTGTAAGATCTTTGTTATGAATCTCAAAATGCAGGGATTTTTACTTAGAATTGGCATTAATCCAAGCTAGACAATAATCCCCCTGGATTAGTCTTGCTTTAGTTACACATGAAAGAGGAATTATGTGACAACCATGCGTGGATATTAGTATGTCTAATACATTATTAGAGTGACTGAGGTCCCAATTTATTACTTACATTCTTAAAATAGTTTTTTTTATCAAGAATGATAAAATATTTTATGTGGCGATGTATGCCTACAGTTTTATGAATTAATAATCAGGGATCAATGTTTAATGATTGTACAAATCAAAAAGACTAAAATTTTCCGCCGTGGTTCCACCTTGTCAGTGATGCCTGTCTTTATTTTCCATGTCAATTTTGAATGAAAGTTATTGAAAGCAGAGGGGAAACAGACGTTAAATCTCCGATCAACCATAAAAGACTCACCTGTATGATATTATTTCTTTTAAATGATTTGTTAAAATTTTACCACCAACATTAATTCTACAAAATATAACAAAATAAAGTAATTATAGACATCGTTTGTGTGATAACTTTCATATTTTACATGAATTTAATTGATCAATATGGAATGGGTTGGGTGATAATTAAAATCTTCTAATGGTAAAATAAAGGCTCGTAGGAGATTCTCTATTAAACAAAATTTAAATAAGAAACATAACTGTTCTTGGATAAACAGTGTATAAATTAAAACTTTGAAAGATAACAAAAACAAGTAGTGAAAACACTGACAAAATACTCTTCAAAACGTTGTCTAAATAAATCAGTAATTGTTCTTCCATAAGTATATGGTATAGTTTATTGCTCTTCCCAGTTACTAACAGAAAAAGACACAATTTCATGGGGAAAAATCATCAAACGCTGATAAAAATAAACATGTTTTTAAATGTGATTTATTCCTTAGAAACAAACTCACTGGAACCCATCCGATAAAGACAGTAGCAATCTTGACAGTCAATGATGAATGTTAAAGATTTAAAAGGTCGCATAAAAAAGCGACGGTTATATTATCAAGATCACCTGCGAGCCTGGTACTGACAGTCAAACGACTCTTTGAAATTTCCTGCATCGCCCTCTCTCAAGAACAAGAGGTTGTGACCACATACCAACAAGCCATGCCATACCAAAGACCACATATTATTCTACTTGCCCAGTGTTTTATTAATAATAAAGATCATGAAAGCAAACCTTCTAATTGCTTCTTTTAATTTCTTGCCTTTAAAATATGGTATGATGTGGGTAAATGAGTAACCAGAGTCTATAATTAAATGGCATAAATGCTTTTCTGTACTTTCGTTTTCTGATTTATATTGACTTAGCGTAGATGCTGAAAAACATTATTCATGAACCATGTAATAAAAAGGAGAGAATAAGTGGCAAGTTATACTTTTACACATAACTAATTATCTGGTCAATCTGTTAAATTCATGTACAAACATTTTTCTTACAAACCTATATATCTAATTCATTAACTACAGGAATACTTTCGGAATCTTCTTCAGGAAAGTAGCGTAATCGTTAAAAGATGTCCAAATAAAATATGGAACTTGTTTTGATCAGTAAGAGTTTCTTTCAAAAAATATAACTACTGAAAAATCAATGGTTTTTGCAGGTTTCCAACAGATAATTTTAAACAAATTCACAGTTGTAGATCTTGATTCCGGAATAAAAAATTAATCTAAAAACTGTCTACTCAAGACAACAGAATTGCCTTCTGTTAAATAGTCAAACTATGCTGGTCTCGAGAGGTACTAGGTGCTTCTTCCAATCTTAACTCGACCAGTAAACAATGCTCCTTATAAAATTAGAATTTGGGAAATCCCTTCCTAATATTGTCCACAAAACTTGTATTACATTATAATTTTGTATTTTTATTAATTACATTTTTATTAGTCAATGGGAGATATTTATGTTTCATAACGTGTCACTTTAATACTAATGAAAACTAGGTTGGCAAAGTTAATGAGTTAGAATAAAACATCAAATTTCAAGTTATGGTAAATGCAATGATTACCATTAGTTCTATGTAAAGCTTTAAACTGATACTCTTCAAAAAATACTTCATTCATCGATTCTTGTACTGAGGGGAAATTAAAATGTGGTTCTGTAACTATAGCCGTGGTTTCATTAAAATCTACCTGAAATTTAAACAGGTACCAGTATTAGTATTAGGTCTGGTCTTCTTCTCTACAAAATAAATACTGAATGTTGATTTTTTTTGTCCTGGAAGCAGGCATGGAAATCACAATTTAAGTTGTTTCTAACAAAATGTCAGACACTACTGACATTTATATCTTTATGGCCGACATATTATAAATATCAATAAAAGCAGAGAAAACAGATAAGCCCTCAGCTGACAGAATGACATGTATTCTACCAATTCTGATATTCCTGGAAATGGTTTCTTGATAATTATTGCTAAAAAGAAATGAAGTCAACATTATGTGTGATATTTTGTACATACAGGTTACATTTGTTCACTTAATCATTGAAAAAAAAAGAATCATCAATAAATAATTTCAGCCATGTGTCAGCCAATACAATTTTTTTTCTAAATTGTTTAAATATTTGCGAAGAATTTTACCTGACAAACATCTTTACCAAACATATGATCCCATATTTGTCTTTCTATATCCCAATTAACTAAATAACCCTTTAAAATACAAAAAAAAAGAATAAATAAAACTCTGTATGGTTTAGTCTATATAAATTACAATATTTAGTCCCAAGAAATCAAAATAGTCAGATGACCACTAACAAAAAATGAAATGAAATGGAGTTCAACGTCCTAATGTTCTGCTTGGACTACTAACAAAAAGAAATTATTCTTTATTACTGGTAAAACTTTAAAAACTATTTATCTGTCTGCTACGATACACATAAATAATCTATGGATATGATGCACGTAAAACAATTTAAATGTTAAAATATATTTTGTTTAGCAATGTATCCATATAAACAATATTACCGGACCAATATGTAATAGGCCTAATCAATAACTTACATGTAGCTTCATCTTACCTTTTGAAATGGAAGAATGTAATATAAACCTGACAGATCCTTGCATTCATCGATCTGATCTCCAATAAATATTCTAGTCCGAACATTCTTCGCTTTAGATATGCAGTTCGGAACAATTCTAAAAAAAATATAAACAAGCCAACGCAGTGAGGCTGATGTCTACCACCTCAATCCCCAAATAAATAGATGTTACTTATTAATTAACTATAAATTTGTTTTTGTAGCAAATTATACTGGTCAAAGTATCGATGCAATGAAACCTTCTACAAACTTTCATGGCTCCCACTCATTTGGACAATAAGTTATTGTGTCCTAAAGCATCGGCAGCCCCTAAGTTATGGGCCATATCACTGATCATCTCTGTTTTCCCAAAGCAGAAAATGCTCACATCAAATTCAATTAAGACATTCACCTAATAAACACCTAAAACAAGTTTAAAGATTCTACCTTAATTAGAAGACTTATTAGTGTTCCAAAAAGTAGGCAGATGGAGGAGAATCCTTTGATAGTTGTAGTACTATTGAAATGAATGTCAATCAATTGTTATTTGTATTTCCTGTTGGACATGCAAGCTGTCAGTTTATAAAAAAATTAAACAAAATGCATAAAAGATTGCAAATAATCACAAACAGCAACCACTTTTTTATATCTAACATTGTCATAGAATTAAGCATTTAACATTAGAATCGAAAAGATAGAGAAATCGTTCTTTCATGTACATGAAAAGTTTTGTATTTATATCACTGAATATCGAGGTTTTTTTGGCATGTGTCGAAAATGTTAACCAATGTTCTATGCCTTCAAATGAAATTGGGTTGAATGTCCTACTGTTCTGCTCTGACTGGGTTGATGAAGACGGGCATACGTGCACTCCAATGTGTACATGGGACCTTGTTCTTTTGGGCCATCGGAACAATTATGTTGTCACTTGCACCACTGATAAGGGGGATGCATGCCGGAAAAGCCTGATCAACACAGGCTTCAAAATTGATTCTTACTCACTGAGCCACTGTGGCTCCAATATCATTCATGCCATCATGCAAGAGATGGCATGAATGTAGTGCAGAAGGTCCACACCATACAAAAACAAAATACACAATGGAAAACTATGAACAAGCAATACCATGGACCTTATATTATAAAGTCCATGGCAATACACAACAAAAGTGTTCAAATGAATTGGGATTTAACGTCATAATGTTCTGCTCCTAAACTGGGCTATTAAATGAAAACGGGGCACGTGCATACATCATACAGTGAGTGTGCTGTGAGGGATAAATTGCCAAGACAGTGGTGCTACGGCCGGATCTTTTACATGCAAGCCAATGTGTACATAGGACCTCGGCTTTTTGTCCCATCCGAACTACTAGACAGTTAATTGTCCTTGTCACGTCCTGCATCACTGACAAGGGGACACCACGCCAGAAAATCTGGATGAACTTTCTCCGCCAATGTAGGGGTAAAACACCCGAACTCCAGGCTAGCGAGCCAGCGTCTTACCCATTTATTATTGACTAAGTTCTTGGTCAAGTCAAGTGAAGTATACCCAAAATTCAATGGCATTAGCACTTTCCTTAGCAAAGATTATTTCATGACACGACAACATATTGTGAGATCTAATGACAATTGATAAAAATGTTAACCTTGGTTCCGTGTCATTAGAAAACCCTATTTTTATGCTTCCCGCCCCGTTGTCTAAAACAAGCGTGGCCATTTTTGTTGTTTACGTTCCGGTTGATTTTCCGTTATCCAGCCATATCTTACGAATACAGTCTCTATCACCCAGTCCGACAGAAATCGTCTCCAGCACAAGACTAGAGATCCGATAACTGCCTAGTTCGTGGGCTAACGGTACAACGCATGGGGAGGGATTATCAGTCAAGGAGAGATTAACAGCAAAGCGTTACTAACCGTAACAAACAAGTTGGCGAAGGTGTAAAGTAAACATGTACTTGTAATAGACAAGAAACTGTATTTTATTAAAAAGAAACAATGAATTTTTTAATAATTGAATAGGCTTTAAAACTTGATAAAAATAAACATGACTTCTGCAGAGTGTGGTATATTGCGAGCTAGTCTCCAATCCATTAGTTCTTTAAGACAAAGTTTACCTTCCGCAAATACATATGATTATGCCAGGAAAGATGACATGGAGTTTGAAAGACAGATGGACAAACTTTGTATTTGGTTGGAAAATTGGGATCATAAGCAGGTAAACATTCTAACTTCATTCATTATAAGTTTTTATTCTTTTTCTTCAAAAGACAAGAATAAACTTGTGTAGCAATTTAAAAAACTGTCAATATTATTTTTATAGATCTAGTATGTAGCATACTGCATAAGTTTCAAAATAAAACTAAAAGACCTCTTGATGGTAAAATATAAAAATGTTGATTTCAATAAATTGTATCTGTAACATTGATTTATTAATTAGTCTAAGTTAATTGGTAGCTGTCTATATTTAAAATTAGGTCCACAGATTCAGCCAATTGTGACTTCTGCTTACTATTTCAAAATGAAAAATTTCATCATACAGTAAAAGTTTTTGTCAAGCAGGGTTCGATCTGGAGATGCCAATTTAAGATTTTCACAGGAACTCCCTTTTTGTCCCATCCGAATGACTAGATACTTTTTCATCTAAAGGCCTCTGTTCTGCATCCTTAACAAGGAGAAACCACACCTGGTAGATAACTTGAAATTAAACCGAATATCATTATAAAAATAAATGATCTGAAGAAAAGCAGTCATTTTCATAATTTAATACATGTAGTTTCACAAATAAACTAATTACACCTTTTTAATACTTACATGGATATATTTCCTTTTTGCTAGTATGTTAAATTTTACATTATTGGAATGATCATCCCAGTAAGCCATCCCATGCCGTCCCAAATATGGTCCCAATCCGCATAAGTTACACTTAAAAAGCCTTGTTCTCTTAAAATAGTCATGTCTGTAAATGATTGAAAATCATGCAATTGTTTTATAATTTATAGTATTTTGTCCAATTTTATGTTTTGGTAATGAATAAAAACATCTAAAGACCATTTAACAATAACTAATTTAAGTTCTTTATGTGTTTAAATTAAGACCCCTTATAACTGATGCAAATTTAAACAATAACTTTTGACAATTTAATTAGTGTTTTTTAAGATAACAGTATGTGTTTATATTCCTTGATAATAAAGGGTTCCAAACCGTAGATAGATAGATAGATAGATAGATAGATAGATAGATAGATAGATAGATAGATTTTATTTCATAAAACACTGTTTTCAGGCAGCATGTAAATTATACATTGTGCATAGAAAAATACATTTTAAAAAGTGTCTGAAAAATACATAAAAACTGTCTGAAAAATACATAAAAATTGGATGAAATGTATACCCGCAATCAATGGTTTATAAAATGTCTATATTATGCTTAACAAACTGGTTGGAATGTTTCCTATATTATCTGTTTTTATTATGATATCTGTACAATTGTAAGGTGCTAAAAGCTATATAATGATAAGATGTGTTTGTAAAGAAACAACTTAAATCTGATATTGACATAATTTATTGGTGTTTGGTATTGAATAGTGATCAAACATCGATCACACCGGCTTAATAGAGAGGATGTATTAGTTCAGACGGGTCGACAAACAATAAAAGTACAGTATATATAGATTTGAATAAGTACACAGTAATTTATAAGGTGTATTCAGGTAAAATACTAGGCTTAGTATGGTAGAAAAAGATATGGTTAATACAACAAGGCTTTATTGTACTGTTATTATTTTATGATCTGTAGACTTTTGTATATGGCTATTGTTACGCATATATAAGCGTATTTTGTTAAATAAGACTACAAATAGATCAAGAAAAGTGACCCAGTGTTCTTTATAGAATAGATTTTTGTTGCAGTTTTACTTTGAATAAGTCAATATATATATTATTACAGTTTTAACTTGATTTTATTAGAATGGGTATAGAAAGTATTATTGTAAAATGATAAAAGATTAGATGGATCCATCAGTTTAATACTATAAGGTCCATAGTTTTTATTTGACATGAAATATCTTTATTATAGAGCATTGTTAGTTGACTACTCATGAGTATTCACTGTAACTCTTCCATGGTACTGCTGTCCATGTAAGGTTATTAACTAATTCTGTAACATTGTACAGTCTATAATTCACTTTTCTGGAAATAACCAAGAAAATATATGTTTGATATAATATAAATGTGTTTTTTGTTTCAATTTTGCTTACAATGTATATTCATATCCATTAATATTTGTGAGCAAATATAAATACATGCATTCGCTTATTATATTACACAACCCTGTATGCTTTTAGATTTGTCAATAGTAGGAGTTTTTTCCCAATTATTCCAGTTCATCAATCAAGATATTATCTTAAAGCTTATAGATCTCTGTCAGAAGAAAGGGGAATTACTGTCAGATATTTTATTAATAATATCTAATACTCTGAGTATTTTGTACATGATTAACGAAGGATATTCATCTATCAGTCAAACAAAACAAACATGACTAAATGAAAACTAAATATGCAGATTTAAAACATGAACAATCAAAAGTACTTTTACAAAAATATAGTTCTGGTTTCAAAAATAATTTAAACAAATTTATCCATTCCAACTTAAAACACTGTAAACTACAATGGGGAAAGGTGAAACTTTAAAAGGGATGTCGGTCAATAAATGGTCCAATAAAGATGTTATGAATTAAAAATTTGCCAACATTCAGCATCCTCTGCAAATGATATAAACGAGAGATGGTGAAAATCAGCGCCACCTGTAATCTTTGCCACAGACCCTTTATTAATCTGATTAAATCCAGGCCATTATCTACTGATTTTATTTTCTTATTTAGTTGTTAAATAATTAATCTGAATATAAGTTATGGCCATTTAAAGTTTACATTACATTCAATCTGAATATAAGTTATGGAATTTAAGTTATGGCCATGTAAAGTTTACATTACTTTCAATTGATCTCACATCAAAATCTTTATGTGTCTTAGACAATTATTGTAATAATAATTCTCATATCCTTTTAGTATATTCTTCTACGAGTTTTTGTGAGTATATGTACACAGGGAGCAGGAATGGCGCGAGGGCCAGGGTACCACCAAAAGACGAGGGGGTCTCTCCCCCCAAATTTTGAAATTTGTTAATTCCGAGAAGGCTGCTTAAAGCGCATCTAGCATTCTTAATTCCAACATAAAACCCTTTAAAATACATGATAATGAAAGAGGCATCTGACCGTACTGTAGGCCGATAATGAGAGTGCGAGAGTCGGTTTGCTACCGTCCAGAGAGCCCCTGTATGTACTGGTACTTGGATATGCTGACATTAAAATGGTACATGTATATTTTTTCCTTGTGCGCTAATAAATTTTCTTTTTATCTTTAATAATAGAGATGTCAGATATTAGAAAAACTTCTACAACAAAGTACTTATACCCAGTTCCAGTTTTTATATACAGTAATGCAGCCATCCCTTCATAGAGATCTGATGTATACAGCTCAAACTGTATTTCCTACCATAGATTTCACACCAGTCAGTACACATACTAGTCGGGAATATAAGGTGAACAAACTTTTATTAATTAATTAGGCTGTGTCAAAATTAGAAGTTATCAATTTATTAACTTTATACATACACACAAGCTTCGTTTTTTCTCCTGTTAGTCGAATGCTGAATACTGCTTCTTGTGCTGAATTCTATCATATATTGTACATACAGTCCGATAGAAAGAAACTGGAGCCATGGTCTATCCAAAGATGGGAGTCCACCAGAAACTATTCAAGTGCCTATTTGTCCACATTTATAAAAAAAAAAAGGTAACAGGAAAATAATTGAATATCAATATGACAATAGTACATTTCTAAGATGACTGACTCCATTCTTGAGTTCAGCTTTCTCATTAAAAGTCATTTTAATTTTTTTTTTTTTTATAGGCGAAGGTAAAAAAGATTCGTAAAGGAAATATACATCGAGTGAAAAGTGCCTACCTTCAGTTAGATGAAGAGGTAAAGGCTTGGTTAACAGAAAACTCAACAAAGTTACCACCTATAGAAAATAACACAGTTAAAACAAAAGATTCGTAAGTGAATTTTGGGCAGTTAGAAGGATTTAGTGGTTCATAAAATTAATCCTTGCAACCTAAAAAGGTGTCTACATAAAAGTGGCTTGTAATTTTAGCAGATTAGAAAATAAAACATTTACCAGAGAATGATCTTTTATCAAAAACTTCGATCAGCCTCTGATCTGATTAATTACCGTTGATTATTATATTTTATTTTGAGGAGTGTTGTGTTTGAAATTAGCACTGATTTATGGGATAATTACTCCACAAATGTTTTATGATTAAAAACAAAAGTATGTATTTAAATGAATTTGATTGATGATATATGGTTGCATTTAATGTACTGTTATTCGATTCTAGCTTGGATAAGTACTTTTAATATAAAAAACCAAAGACTTTATGCACAAAATATCTCAAAGCTTTGTCTTGTAGAGAAAGAAAACAACATGTAATATTAATCTCAGTTTTCTGGACTTTGTTTTTGATTAATTCTGTTTTTATTTAACATTTTCTCTGTTTGTTGTAGAAACCGTAAAACATCACCATCAAGACTAACAACACTACAACTGACAAGTAACAGATCACCACGATTACACCGGCGTATAACTTCTTTGAGGAGTGAACAGCAGTTAACAGATAAAAAAGATAAATCTCAGTATGTATTTAAATGAAGAGAGTGATGGAAATGGGGTTTAACATCCACTCGACACAAACTTAGGTCACTTCGGGACTAACATATGGTTCAATTTTATTTCAATAATTCAATTGCGTGTAGAAGTATTTTAGAGGTGGGGGAAAACTGGAGAACCCAGAGAAAACCCACAAAGAAAGACAGGCAACCCTACTTCCCTAAGACCATGCCATCTGACTCATTGAAATATATCCTTAAAGATTTAGTTGTCTATTTATTGTTCCCTTCCTGTCAAAGAAAGCAGGGAACTATTAGAGTGGGTCTGTCCATCTGTCCGTCAGTCTGCCCATCACACTTTTTGGGAAACAATAACTCTCCTAATTGAGCTAGAATGTTCAAACTTAGTGTAAGTGTTTATTATATCAATGCCTAGATGGAGTTCGAAAATGAACATTTTCTGCTTAGGGTGAGTAGAGATAAGCAATTTGATTAGTTGATGCTTTGGGACACGATGACTTTAGTTCTAATTCTGTTAGAGTGATCAAACTTGGTGCATAGTTTCATTACATAGGACCTTGTATTTATTACAGTTTAAATTTACCAATACGGCGTCATCTACAGGAAATCAATGATGTTGATACAAGTACTAGTACTAATCGTAGTATATCTACTATGAGTTCGGTGCCATCAGAAGCTATCTTCATCACAGCTGTAAGTAGAATTTCAATATTTTGTTATTAATTGGGTGGTCCAGATACCTTTCAAATCAGTAAAATATAGATATTTCTGGTGAAAAAAAATTAAATGGGGTGTAACGTCCTACTCTTCTGACCGAATTGGGAAAGAACGAATGTTGTCATAAAAATTCAGGTATTACAAGGACATCTGAACAGTAATTGTTGATTCTTTAATTCATTTTTGATTATTTGGTTTTATTTCCTGCATTATAACATTGCAAAGTAACCCAGAACACGAAAGTGTAAGGAGGGCTGGGCTATATAAAATTTATAATAATTAATAATAGTATATAAGACCTTCAGAGCACTAGCATCTAATTTGTCATTGTAATGAATGTTCTATTACACACTGGACACAGATTTAATCAGGGTTTATTCATTATCATTTGGGATTTCAGAAAGGAAAAGTAAAGATGAGTTCACTATCTAATGAAGCTAAGATATTGTTAAATTGGTATACAAATGATTGGTCAGGTAAGAAGTTTAATTGAACTCCTGTAATTATTAAAGGAAAAGAAATATGGAAAAAGTATCTCTCTAAGGAAATAAGAAAATTCGATATCAACATAAATGACTGTATTCAACAAAATAAATGCCACTGACGTTTAAATAAAACAATATCCGTCTCTATTAACCCACTTGGTGTTGAACAGTAGGCCCTTCACCCCATTTCATTTTAATATAAACATATCCTTAAGTATCTTGCTTGGTGTATTTTATGGTAGTTATACAGGTCATTACATGTTAATCTTACAAGTAAAATCGTCAAAAGAGCATTTAATGGAGCTGGTCATTATTTGTGACAAATATCACACTGAATAAAGTTTGCCAATGTCTGCTATGCATATGCTTTATGAACAGCAAAAAGGTTTTAAGATCTGAACTTTACATTTGGATGAAATTAGAGTACTGTAAAGTAGAGTACTAGAGAATAAATTGTAAAAGGGTTTAATATATTTCTTTAACCAAACATTAATTATATACCTTACTATTGATCTCTTGATCTTATCTAAACATCTGTACGCCTATTTATAGAAGATTCGTGCATGTTGAATATCTTATGTAAGTAGAGGATTTATTATTTAGGACTTCTGATCTTTAACATGCAATTAAATTTATTACAGATAAAAGAAAGAATGAGTTTTTACACAAGTTCGTTGTGCTGCTAGATCCTAGACAACATTACTATCTCTCTAGTTTCTTATCAGTAAGTTAGACTTCAATAAATTATATAATGCATTAAACACGGATTTATATCAACTGTTAACATAGACTAAATATAAGTAACTGACTTAAAGCAATAAAATATTAAAGAATCACAAGTGTCTTTGATCAAAGTCAGCACTTTGCAAGGTTATTTTTATAAATTATGAATTGAATTCAATATGGTATAATGAAACGGGAAAAAAATATATGTATAAAAAAATACGGCCATACAAAAATGAAATTTCTGGCTTCCTTAAAAGCTGATGTGGGAGGGAGGTTTTTTTTTCTTTGGCTAAACAACTTTTCATAACAATCACATTTCAAGGCACTACATTTATCTCATCATGTTGTTGAATGTAAGATTATCCAGTATGATTTATGATTGTCAGAGTTGTATACTTGATAATTGAGCCTAAGGTACATTTCTGGATAAATTTGAATTTGTTACTTGTAACCTGGGGAAAACATTTACATGCAGTAATTAATTTGACTGTTTTTATTTTTTAATTGCCATGGGAGTATCTGAGAACCATAATATATTTTTAATCCTGAAGTTAGCAAAAATGTGAATTATTATACAAATAATCAGATTTATAGTTAGAACACTACCAATGGATGTACCCAAATGATCATTCTTGAAATATATGGAATATTGGCAGGGGGAAATCTCTGTTTTTTATATTAAAGTCACAAAGACTTTTACGGAATGTGTGACATTTTCAATGTCATCATAACAAGACATCTTTGAGTAATAGTTTGGCTTAATGATTTTTTGGTAGCATTGCATTGGAACTAGAATAGGTAAATGAATAGATTATTATTCATTGGGGAAAAGACGATAATTATTTTTCATTTTTATATTGTTCACAAATTTTTTCTTTTTTTTTTAAAGGTAAAGCAGCATCGAGACTTTATAAAACTTTTACCAGAAAAAATAGCTTTAAAGATACTCAGCTATTTAAATCCTAAAGAATTATTACAAGCTAGAAGAGTAAGTTATTTGAAGGGTACATGCATATACAATTTGTGTTCCTTGTCTGTAGATTAGTCGGTCGAGAGTTTCCAAGAAATTTAATATCAAAGAAGTGACATGAACACAAAAAGATGTACTAAAACGTTTTGTCCAAGTTTACCAGGCCACCTTATAGTTACAACAAAATGCACCCTCTCACTTTTTATTTATGGATGTTATTTATTGGTCCATAAAAATAGCACAAGGACTGATATTTTGACCATGTGTCTCCCCTGTGAATGGACCCAGGGGCTAGTCGAGTAGGGTAGAACTATTGGGGATATGTGAATCAACACTAATGGGGTATCAAGAAATTGTTCCATATCTTTGTGATTGTGTAAGTAAGGTGGTCTTCCTACAATATTATTACTAATAAAACTGTTTTATGTGAAATTTCCAATTTTAATTGTCAGGTTAGTAAAACATGGAGAAAGTTTGCTGATAATAATGATATATGGAAAACAAAATGCTCAGAGGTTAAAGTTGAAGTACCAGCGATTCCTGTATGGAAAGATATATATAGAGATAATTTGTATCTGAGATTTAACTGGAATAGTGGAATATGTCATACAGTTGACTTAAAGGGACACACAGAGAAGTAAGTGGGGTTAAAGACTACAAATTAAATGGGGCTTAACATCCTACTGTTCTGCTCTGGTTGGGTGGCTGAATGATCTAATGTGTGAACTTTAGATCACAATGTCTGTTATTGAGTCGGGTGGCATGTTGGATCCTACATTTATAAAATGGGGTTTAATGCCCTACACCAATTTCCCACATTTGTAGGGCACATTCTTAATATTGGTCTTCTTCAAGTCCTCTGGTTTCTTCCTAAAGCTAAATAACAACTACGCACAAGCAAATTATTAAACTCCATTTCTCTCTCTCCCCAGTTCTGCCCCGAACTAGGCTAATGAAGACGGGCATATGCCATACAGTGTGCTGTGAGGGAAATTTTGCCCGAAAACAGCAACATTACGACCTACTACTAGCTCTTATATCGAATTCCATCCGTCAAGGAATCTTTTATGTGCACACCAATGTGAACACGGAACCTCTGTTTTTTGTACCATCCGACTGACTAGACTGCTAATATATCCTTGTCAGGCCATCTGTCCTGCATCACTGACAAGGGAGAACCATGCCCGAAAATCTAGATGAACTTTCAAAGCCAATGCTGGGATCGAACACCCAATCTCCAGCCTAGCGAGTCAGCGTCTTACCCAGTCAACCACCGCGATCCCTCTCCAGTCTGAAGGATGTTCTAACAAACATTAGTAATAACAATATACAGATAGAAATCTATTTAGATGTGAATGGATGGCACATGCATTGTTCTCTGTTTTAATGAAGACCATCTCTATATTTTTCAGTGTTTTGTCTGTGATATTTGATAAAAATAGGGTTGTAAGTGGAAGTCTGGATAAAACTATTAAAGTCTGGAACATCAAGACTGGTGATCTAATTCAAACATTGAAAGGTCATACTAAGGGTATATGGTGTCTAAACTTTTTTACAAAAAATCTTCTTGTGTCTGGAGCATTTGATTGTACTATAAAGGTAAGACTACGATAAACAAAACAAGTGTCTTGTCATCAAATAAAACACTTTGTATGGATAACAATTACCATGATTTATTTACTAATAACCTTGTTATTGTCCAGTAGATATTTAATAGATTCACCCAGTTGTACTCTAAACTTTATTTGTCATTTTAATTCCAAATATTTGATTTTAATTTTTTTCTGTATTAGATTTGGAATCTGAGAATGGGTACAGCAGCAAGAACTTTACTGGGACATGAGGGACCGATATGGGCTATGGTTAGAAATAAAAATATTTTAGTTTCAGCATCACAAGATAAAACAGTAAGTTTCTAGTGTATCAGTGCCGATTCAGTGGAATACTTTATGCAACCCTCTACTTTACATTTATTATTTTTATCAAGTTGCCTGAGGAAGTTCTCTGGAATTTTTGAGCATGGTTTCCTCTATTCAGTGGTGCAGGATAGAGGGCCTGTTGGCAAGAACAGCAATCTAAACGGATGGTATAATAAACCAAGGTCTTGTGTACATGTCTTTATACATACATGTAAAAGAACCAGGGCAAAATTTCCCTTCATAAGCACGTTCCGAGCAAAAAAGTAGGATGTTAAGCCTCATTTCTTTATTATTATTATCAACCTTTGATTTGATATATATTTATCATTTTAAATATTTATATCTTTTTCCTTCTTATTTATTATTAGACCTACAAAATATCCTATTTTACATGTAGGTCAATATTCTACTTTTTTAGTTGCAAATATATCTTGGCTAAGATTGTATCATCAGGTCTGCCATTGAGCCAACTGGCATGGTTTCGATTCCCCGGTTGTATCTGACAATGAGTAGGATCACCTGTCCATCCTCGTCGATTTTCTCTGTGTCTTCTGCAAAAGACCCCCTACTCAAACATGTACCAATATCCCAAAATAACCTAGTTTGTGTCAAGTTTATGTTAAACGCTATTTGTCTCTTTCTGTTACAGGCGAGAGTATGGGATATTGGTAGATGTTTATTACTACAAACATTAAAGGGACATAATGCAGCTGTTTTTGCTGTTGATATGAACGAAGATGGAACGCTGACCCTAACAGGATCAGCAGATAGGGTAAGATACTATATATTGCAGATATCATTATTTCATTGTAAAATAACATATTTTTGGTGATAAAAGTTTGAGCAATCAAAATAATCAATCATAGATTAAAGTTGTATGTAATATGGTACACTAAAAACATATATTTATGTGCTCCACATACCAATGTTCTATCCACAGTTATTTTTCTGTTTACTTTTCAACATTAAAATCAATGAATCTTGTGAAAATTCAAAAGTTTGGTTATTTGAACCCGAATTGAGTTCAATCACATAGGGTCTCCTGTCTAACCTTGAGCGTTTGGGTTTTGGTACACCTCCACCGTTTGTGTGTTGTGCACTATTAAAGTTACATTATGGGAGATAAGATAAAGAGATGGCAATTCTCACTACAATAGTTAAAAACTAGATAGTGTAAAGATAATTTGCTGAAAATTTCAGTCAAATTGATTCACTATTAGCCGAGAAAAAAGCTTTTGAAATATTCATAGCCTCGGTCATCATTACTCAAATCATTAATATAAACAGCATAGTCTCGATTATCCACCTGATTGATTTAATTATCAACCGCCATTAAGCGGCATATACGATTTTAATCTGCCAACATTGAAGGCTAGTCTTGACATAAAGAGTTTATTATGGTCTGAATATGTTAATTAATGTCTAATTGATTATTTAGATAACATCTCAGGCTTAAAGAAAGACCTGTAAAAATCAGATTTTGCTCTTGCATAATGCTATTTTAAATTATTCAAATGTTTAACCTCATTGATCTTGTTTCTTTTCATGATCTTAAGAGTGTTAGAATCTGGGACACTAAATCTGGAAAGTGTAAGAAAGTTGTATGGGCTAGTCAATCAACTTCTATCATGTCTGTTAGTTATAGTAAAGGTTTCTTTGCCTGTTGCTATGGAGAAACAATATGTTTGTATCGTGTAGAGGGAGCAAAGTTAGTCAACACATACCTTGAACATCATAAACGGTAGGTGAAAGACATTATACTAACATTTAACAACACAATTTTGAATATATGTAAATCTTTTTTGTGGGGGACTACTTTATTAGTAGTGTTTATGGTCAAGCAAGAGAAGCTCTATAGAAACATAGCTGATTTTGTAATTTTAGATTGTATGTCAATTTATGTTATGAGAGTGAATGAGGATTGCAGTCAAAAACGTTTCCTGTAATAATGGTGCTGCGCATAACCTGTTTGCTTTAAGTGAAAATAATTTGTATATTACTTCGATTCGTGATCTGGCAAGATCTGTATCATTAAGTATAAAATGGAAGTTGGCTTGTTAACATTTTTGGTTGACATTCACAACAGGGGATATGGTAGATAAAATTACATCTGAACACAAGTTTTATCATTAAGCTTGATATAAAAAACTTTAATGACAGATTGTCTTTTCACAAAACAAATCAACATATAAAATCCAATGAAATCGACACTTGTATTGTAGAACCAAATTAAAGTGATCTGGTCATTTCTGTAACCTATGAGACAAGTTATTTCAAGGTGTTTTCAAGTGTTAATCATAGTGTTAATTTTCTAGGGTTGAAAGTATAAAGTTGAGTATAACTGATAGTAATAGTAGTAAACCTGAAGGTATAATAGTTAGTGCTGGTAAAGATGGTATGGTGAAATACTGGGATATAAATCAGTAAGTTAATCTTTTAACAATTCATTTATAAACAATCTGGATTGTAGTCAAGTAAGTGTAGTAAAAGTTCAAATGAATTTTTGATATCCAATAAGGTGATCAAGGACCATAAATGGAAAAGAAATGAAATGGGGTTTAACGTCCTACTCTGCTGCACCTAACCTGGGCTAATGGAAGACGGACATACGCCATACAGTGTGCTATAAGGGAAATTTTGCCCAGGCAGAGGTGCTACGGTATTCTTAAATGGAATTCCAACTGCCAAGGGATCTTTTACGTGCATGCCATATGCCAATGTGTGCACAGGACCTTGGTTTTTCGTACCATCCAAACGACTAGACAGCTGTCCTTGTCAGGCCCTCCGTTCTGCATCACAGACAAAGGAAAACCCATAAATGGAAAATAAACTGGTTTCCTCCTTTCAATGAAGTTAACAGTGCATATAAATTTCAAGTAGAAAAGATGATAACTTTGGTCGTCAAAGTGAACAGGGGTCATAAGTCTAGAAGTAATTAACAGAAATCAATAGACTTGTTCTTTTCATTAGTATTGACCTTCCTTGAAATCTGTCTTTATTTAGAGAAATGAAATCTTTGAACAATCTGATATGATAAGCCTCCGAAAAGCCAGAGTTGCTGTGTGGGAGTATTTCCATTATATGTATGGCTATCATTAATGATTTAATGTACTAAATTTCTTTGAAGTCGATATTCGCATAAAATCCTTTTGACTGATCACATAATGTATACTGAAATACAGGGGCTTATTTTTGTGGCAAGTTGTGAGAAACATACAAAAGAGTGATTCAGCCTAGAGTTGCTATTACTATTTAGTGTAAAAATCAGGAAAAAAATGCAAAATTAAGTTGTAATCTAACTTCAACTATGTGTATACAACATAGGGTAAAATAATATTTTTTTTTCAGAGACACAAGTTTGAATACCTTTAGTGGACATGCTGAACAGATAAATTGTATACATTTTGATGAACTAAGAATAGCCAGTGCATCATATGACCATAAAATAAGACTTTGGGATTTTAATGTATAAAGCCCTTCATCCACCATATTCCTGAAGCAATGGCGCGAGAAATCCCATTAGCTCTAATCAAATGGAACACTGCGAGAAGTATGTTCATCCACTAATGTTCTCACATAACCCAAGACATTTAGCAATTGGGAAGCACAGTAACAGAATACAATTTTATGGGAAACAATTAGACAATTCAGTTTACCTCTCTGTGTATTCATTTAATGGGAAACAATCACTGGTTTTATTCTAAAAGCACATTTCGACAAATATCATCTTATCGTTATCAAGAGGATACCTGTCGAAATGTAAACTGAATTATGTAACTACCTTCAATGAATTTGAACCGTTATAAAAATTACATTTCTTTCTGAATGCTAGATTGTGTTCCAATTTAGGTTAAATAATACCATGATATTTTTAAAGAGCATTTTTGTTGGCTTGTTTATAATTTAACAGATGTCTATATTTTTGTATTCAAACTACATGTATTTTATTAACACTTATATAACTCTTTAAAAATCCAATGTCTCCCAGCAATGCATTTGAATTTGTAAATAATGTTATGATATTTATGCTATGTATCTTTGTGCCAAATAATATGTTATCATCATTAAATATCTGTGATATAGCACTGTGATTATTTATGTAATATTATAATATACACTATTAATATATTTATTTAACCCAATTTGTTGTTCATTTATATAGGCCCAAATTTAAATGGGCAGTCCCAGCTTTCACAGGGTACCTGTGCCAAAATTTTAAGGAATTTTGTGTTTAACATTTTCTGATTTGTAAGAAATCGCTAAATTTTCTAAACAAGATTCAGACTCACCCTACCTGCAGAGCTAGCTTCCATTTAATTTTCGTACGTTAGTTACGTAGGTCAGATTGCCCTACTCCTTTTCACATACAACTGAAACGACGCAAGTTGACACAATGACATGCCAACTATTCCTTGTGGATTAGGAGAAGTTGGAAATTTTAGTTCAACAATATTTGACTGGGAATAAATGAAATGGCATTTTTCATCCCACTGTTCTGCTCCAACGGGGGAAATGAAGGAGGTTGGGAACAGGTAATTAGGTCATTTTTCTATAGTATTATTTCAAACGACCCAGACGAAAAATGAAATTCGAAATCTTAATATTGATCCCTATATTTACATAGCTAGGAATCTCTATTAGTCAGAGCAGGAGTACTGCACCACAACAAAACAGAAATCTATATGTTGGACATGACAGACATCGTAAAGCATAAAAATTAAAGTACTAGCGCTGTCATAACCACACAAGGGAGACAATCCTATTCATACACTAGAAGTAGCCACATGTATGTTGTCCATGCAATTCATTTTAGTGTAATGCCAAAGTGAGCATTTACAAGACCACCGACTGATCAACAGTAATGAGAGAAATGGGGTTTTATATCCACTCAACCAAACTAGATTAGATCCGTATCTCATGAGTAACAACCCATTAAAGGGACAATAACATTCTTGCTGGCTTGGTAGCTCCAGAAAATAAATAATACCCTTATTCTAAGTACTAGATGTTTAAATGTCCTACCTGTTGTGTAAATTATCCATTACATCCTATTTTATTTGTCCAGAGGGTTCGAAAATATTTTAAAATCCAAGTCACATTTGAAAAGGTTTACGTTAGACTTTTCAAATCAATTGGTTGAATTTTTCCAATTTTTTAAATTAGGTGTGTTAAGACGAAATTTATATCATCATTTAATTGGAATATTCTAAAATAATACGATTTGTTGACCAGAATGAAGATTGGGACATACTTTTCAGTTACAACAAGAGTGTTATTGGGGCTTTAAGTAATTATCAGAAATAATTAATCTTTGTGTTAGTTCTTTCAGATGCTAACATTTATTATGCAAACATTATACCAGTAATATGGAAATGTACATGTATTTTGCTGTTTAAGCTATATGAAAGGAAAATCTATACGTTTCTTCACAAACACTGTTCAATTTCGGGGGGTTGGGATGGCCTAGTGGTCTAGAGTGCCGCGCTTCGACCTCTAGCTGGCCGGTCACCTCTGGCTTGCGGCTGTGGTTTCGAGCCCTGGTGTGAGCGTATATGGCATGGAACAGGGGCGCCTTCTCAACCTTGTGGGTTTCCTCCCACCGCTAAAGACCCCTACGCGCAAGCGAATTATTGAAATAAAATTAACCCATACGTTAGTCCCGAAATGACCTAGTTTGTGTCGAGTGGACGTTAAACCCCATTTCTCTCTCTCTCTGTTCAATTTCAAATAAATCGGAAACTAAGGCACTCTGAAGTTAACTCGTCATTTTGAGTATCCATAAGTGTTTTCAAATAGTTCAACGGTAATAACTTCAGCAACAATTATTGTGAATGTAATCATTGCATGTTTGACACAAGGGACATGATTTAAATAACAGTACCGTACCATGTCCTCTGTCAAAGGGAACCCACGCTTGAAAATTCCAGGGAATTCTCTATGCCAACCCCAGGATCAAACTAGATACCAAGACCCATACATACAGGTTCCCCCCAAGTAATTTCTTGGGTCTTAATTTCCAATATTTGTATAAAATCCGATTTCAAAACAATTAATGCATTCAATCTTTATTAGGCAAAGAAATATAAATAATATACACAACAACCTGTAGTGATTTTAAATATCTGTTTATAGAAGCATCACTTAAAAACAATTTCTGCACAAATTACCTTTTGTTGCTCCAATTTCAAAGTGAGTTACTTTTCACAGAAAGTCTATTATTATACAGTTTTATATTACAATTGTACATATACACTGAGCCATTCTTTGTACACTAAAAACAGTGCCATAAATTGAACAGAGAAACACATATGGCCCTGTGGTTGCTACAATAAATCAAGTTATAAAGGTAGTACAGTTTTTATTAATTGTAGAAACCTTATTTTTTTTAAACATTTAAATTTTAAATATCAACTGAAAATAACCATCCACATGCACATAATTCCCTTTTATTCCATATTCACAATCACACCGTATCACATTTTCCACTTCCTTAAGACACATCTGAAATAAATGGAAAAACAAACATTAAATTCCAGATAACCGAGCAGGATAGATTTGGACTATGTATACTATGGGCATATGCTATGAGGGGATTTTGCACCAACTGTGTCACTACACGTTACAACCAACTTTTAATTTGGAATTGCAATTGTCAAGGTACTTTAACATGCCTATCAATGTGTATATGGGGTATTGTTTTTTTTATATTCTATCCAAATGACTAGACACTTCCCTTGCCAGACTCTTCATCACAATGCACCACTGACAATGAGAAACAGTGCAAGAAGATCCTGAGGAACAGCCGGACCAACACCAGGAGCAAACCCAAGACCACCTGATTGGCGGCTTCAAAGACAAAAGAGACAGTGGCTGCATCGATCTAGATCATAGCATTCTTGGTATAATCAAATTCCCTATTTTAAGGTTTTTTTTGTAGAATGTGATGTGACTAAGTATGAATAGGAAGCATCATCATCACAAATAGCTAAACAGACCTTTGCAAATGTATAGTTTTGTTTTTTTTGGCTATTTTATTTGAGAAATTTTTTTTTTATCTCTGTTTTCTATTTAAATGACCATATCGTAGGTTAGAATAGGTGGATACCTCACTTCATCCCTGTGACCTTGATATATCATGGCCAAAAATATTTACAAGGTCATGTTGGTTAATTTGATACATGTACATTTAGTGGGTTCGATCGCAGCCATGAAGTGACATGGGCGAACATACAGACTTCTTGGATCTTATTTTAATAATAAAAAATATACTTACAACTCATTGGTGCATCACCAAATCTTTTCTGCAACTGGTCATGGTTAAATTTTAAAAATGCTTCATATTGCTCTGAGAAAGAAAAATTGATTATTTTTTACAAAGTTTAATTGTTAAATAACCTTACTTATAGATTTTTCTAGTTTGCAGTAATTTAGCAGATACCAGTAATGAAATATATGATGTCATTGTACCAGTATTAATATAATGAATTCCAATGTCAGTTAGAATTAGAAAGACATTGGTTAAAAAAGATGAACTATAACAGTAGCTTTTCTAAAATGATAATTCAGCCTGCAACTGTACTGATAAAAACAAATCATAAGTAATGATAGCAACTCAAAGTTCGCTGTCAACAATAACATGCTACATGTACAGCACAGTATCAATATATTGTGAGTTATCCACTTTCTTGGGGATTTTTGTTTGTAACAGAGGTCATTTCCTTATTAGAAAGTTGATCTGTTGGGAATCGGAGGTGGGGTTACCCCTACTGTAGGCTACATGATGTATATTTCTGACCTAATCAACTGGTCTGAAAACACTCTAAATTTAAACGCAAGGTAAACTAAACAAAAGAGTTGTCTCACATAATAAATCTTAACGGCACAGATTGAAGAGATGATGGGTCATTTAAATTAGAATGAATGAATGACATGGGGTTTAATGTCCTACTCTTCTTATGCACATGACCTGGGCTAATGGAAGCCAGGCATCATTTACAACGGAATGCAGAAAGATTTTCATTAAACAAAACTTGGGATTTCTACACTAATAAATTTGAAAATTGATCCCAACGATGAACAATGGATTTCTGGGCATCTGAAGAAGATTCTGATGTCTGTAAACAATGGCTTACCTGCTAATTTGGAACTAAGTACACCATCATATTCTCCCTGGATCTGTTCTTCTCTATCTTTTATCATTCTATCACAAATCATGCTGACCTGACGGAAAGTAAATAGTGGGATGTCTTTTTTACTTGGTGAAAGAGCCGAGAAAAGAGAAGTTGAACTTTGACTTGAACTTGGAGGACTGTCCATTCCAGATATATGTGTGTTTTCAGTGGAGAAAGAGCAGTGAGGAGGACTACTTCCACCTTGATAATGAAGCTGGCGACGACGTTGCATTCTTTTTATTTCCATACTAATTCTGGCAGCTATTTGTTCTAAAAAAAAAAAAAGAAGAAAACTTCAATGTTTACACTACATGAACGTGGGTGATTGATGAACAAGGCAAAAAGGGCAAATCTGCTCAAATTTATTGTTTTCTAAAAATTTACAAGCAATGGATTGGTTTAGAATTACCAGAACCGTTGGTAATTCAAAGCCAAAGGTACATATTGACCCAGATTAAACACTAAACTGTAAATTTGTAATCAGGTTTAACTCATGCTGTATGTAAAGACATTACTCCCTTTTCTTTAGTTGCATGCCATACCTGATAGACGGACATACAAAAAATGTATGGAACGCTATGCAGAGTGCTATAGAATAGGGAAACTTTGCTTGGACAGTGGCAATACTCATAATATCAAATTTTAACTGACAAGGAATCTTTTTAATCCATATTAATGCGTACATGGGACCTCCGATTTCTGTTCCATCCAAATGACTAGGCAGCTGTCCTCATCAGGCACTTGGTCCAGCACCACTGAGAAGAGGAAACCACACCAGAAAATTTTGATGACCTTTCTTGTTTAACACCATGAGAAAACCTGTGACCTCAAAGCTAGTGAGCCAGCATCTTGCTCACTTATAAGCCACCAAACCACTCCCTACCCCAGTGGAAAATCTGTAACCATGACTAAATTGACCATTGGGCAGGGGTGCACAATTACAATCGCCCGACGCCCGCCCGCGGACAGGCCGATTTTCTCTGACAGAAATTCTTACTTTGTGATTACAATGTATTTAAAGCATATTAGTTACACTTACAGTAAGCGTAATAAGTTTTTAATAGTTGAATAGCAGAATAGGCCAGCTTCAGTCACAACTAAACTTACTGGGCACACGATAGCACATCGGCTTGTACTGGCAGCTTCCGTTACTAAAAATAACTCTTCTAAAAATAAACGAGTATTGTCAAATGACAGCATTGCTTACCGATACGAATACACATTTTTTTCTCTCTCTATTTTGTTAAAATATGTCTTCCTTTTATTGTCATTTACCGCAATATTAGATACTGTTGTTATAAATTTCCAAGAATTCATTTCACGAAGATTGCAAACGCCGTGATATAGCGTTTTCACATCACATGACCTTTCCACATGACCAGTGGTACTGTTGTTAGAATTGTCCCCGTTTCTTCTTGATTTTTTTCAAGGAATCGTTGATTTTCTGATTAAAATATATTTAATTATATAGGCAGAAATATGAATAATGCTAAGTGTACGATGAGGTATCGGTTGACTGATTATCAATGACATTATAAAATGTGTCATGGTGGTCAGTAAATCGCATGATCCGAAAAACCGCTATTTATTTTGGGTAATGGGTATTTTTTTGAGACGGCACTGGACTGATGTTGTATGGTTTCATTTTAAAAGTATTCTTGTACGGGTAAATGAATATCTTCCTATATCGAACCTGTAGCTATAAAAATGGCCGACAGACAACACAAACCTTTTTATTCCTCCGTTTATGGTTCTTGTTGTCTATTTATTAGTAATACATGTAGGTTGAGACAATATTGGAACATTTGGATGCTTAAATATTTGTTTACTTTGTTATTATTTTTATGTTTAGTCATTAAAATAAATTAAAAACAAAACGACCATATTTTTATATTTTGGGTAGGTGTATTTTTCTGTAGCCAGTGTAGGGCTAGCAAATTTTGTCATGACAACTGTCCATGGGCTAGTGGTTCAAAAGTGAAATTGTGCACCCCTGCCGGGTTAATCTTATCCCTAACTTTGAGGGATACAATAATAGTCCTTTTATTTAGGGTTTGGGATAGGAATGTGAATGGTAGACACATTTCACCCACAAAGTGATACTACAATACCACCAATTTCAAGTTCAAAACTGTATCCGTGGTTAGAAATTGTTTTACTACTAGTTTGCAGTGGCTATTGTTATGAGTCGGAAGAATAGTCCCTAGCGTATTGTAACAACAGTGTTTTCCAGGCTCTCAATCGGTTAGCCTATAGATCTCCAACACCGCTTTGAAAAACAAGCAGTATTTATTTTCAATTAAGAGATGGAAAGCAAGTGCCAATGCCAAGGTAAATTTGTGCACACAGAACTCTCAACCTATACCGTAATATAAACCCAACCCTAACCCTGGCTAACCTAGCCGATGGCACTGAAAGCTTCTAAGTAAAAGCCATAATAATAATAGCCCGAGCTTTACGACTTGTAACAATAGCCACTATGCTACTAGTTTTAAAGGGACAATAACATTCTTGCTGGCTTGGTAGCCCCAGAAAATAAATAATACCCTTATTCTAAGTACTAGATGTTTAAGTGTCCTACCTGTTGTGTAAATTATCCATTACAACCTATTTTACTTGTCCAGAGGGTTCGAAAATATTTTAAAATCCAAGTCACATTTGGAAAAGGTTTACGTTAGACTTTTCAAATCAATTGGTTTAATTTTTCCAATTTTTCAAAATAGGTGTGTTAAGATGAAATTTATATCATCATTTAATTGCAATATTATTCTAAAATAATACGATTTGTTGACCAGAATGAAGATTGGGACATATTTTTCAGTTACAACAAGAGTGTTATTGGGGCTTTAATTTAAGTTGAAATGCGTGGAGGAACCCTACTTTGACCCTTGCAAACGTTGGACAGCACCTGCCTTCTGTCATTTACTTATGTTAGGCTATTATTCGTGATTTCACCGATTTCACTACCGTTTGATTACACTAAGCTGGTAGGTAGTACGTGATTCGTGGAGTACCTGTAGCCTAGCGGCTGTGCGCTTGATTTTCTTGATACAATTTTATCTTTTCATTAGCAATGCGTACCTGATGTCAATTTAGGTGATGCCTCTGTGAAAGCGGATCGCTTTGGGGTCTTTGTTGGTGGTGTTGATGGGGATAATGTCATCGGCATACATCTTCTCCGCTTCGGTGTTCCTTGAGATGGACTGTGCAATGGGTCAAATTCATGACTGCGCTTCATCGTTGCGCCACAAGCCATTTTGGCCCTTTCTGGAGATTAGGCCTTGATTAGTTTTGAAAATGCCCTGCACAATAACACTTTTGAACTTCTGTCGACGATTACTTCTGACCTGCAAAGTCTGATTTAAAGCCCCGACTGAAACCCTTGAGATATCCTTTCCTCGTTTAGATCAGAACAAAAATATTAACTTTAAATAGAAAAAAAGTATTCCTTATTTTTGAAAATCAATGAATGAAATCCGAATTTTCAGCATGAAGCTCGATGACTGACGATTGGGTTTGCTCTCTTCGAAGCCGTCCTCATAAAAATCCTTCAAAATGGCCGTTGTTTTCTGCAATCTCGTTTTGAAATGTATAGGGTGTACTTGGTTGACAAACTCATAAATAATTTCGCACAGTCCCGGTTGGTGGCGCTGTTAACGATAACCAATCACTGTCGTCATAAACATCCCATCCAATCTTTTGGTGAACAAAGACGACGAGTGCGGCGTGTCCACTCACACTGACTTATTATGGAGGAAATAACACAATAGAATTGTCACTTCCATGACCCATTGCTAGATAATGTTTTCATTCTTGATTTATTTGTCACGGTTTCAAATTAATACAAACAAAAACAGAACTTTAAAGTAGACCTACGATTACGATTAAATACATAATGTTGATAACATGATTACTTTTAAATTTCTTTTGAATTCATTTTTTTTTTCGGGTTGGACACATACAATTATCTAAAAGCTCCAATTTTAAACGTATGTATCATATTCAAAAGTATCTAAATATTTTCGGGGAGCTCGCTTCCACAGAAAGGATGTTTTTAGTGATAGCGAGGTATACATCTGTAAACAGTTTTAACAGAAAATCTGGTTCAAGATTTGGAGAGAGGGGAATACAATAGAATTTAAACAATTTTTAGACCAAAAAATTTGCGACTTGCAAATTCAAATAAGAGTATTGCTGGGGATAAAATTGTTAACAATTTTAACAGTAAAAATTTGATTTGGTTTCTTTTGAAGCTTTACAAGGTGCACCAAAGATTAGGGGAGATATGAAATCAATTTTTATAGAGATTCAAACCCGAACTCACGAGGGGGGTGGATGGCAGAATGGTTAGCGTGGCCGCGCTGTATCATACGGCCTGCCATTGCGTCTACTGGCGTGGTTTCGAAAACTCGGTTGCACATGGCAAGGAGTTGGGTCGCCTGTCCAGCCTCGTGGGATTTCTCCGAGTATTCCGGTTTCCTCCCACTGCTAAAGACCCCTACGGACAAGCGAATTATTGAAATGAAATTAAACAATGTATTAATCCCGAAATGACATAGAATGTGTCGAGTGCACGTTAAACCCCATTTCTCCCTCTCTCTCTCCCGAAATCACGAACGGGTGTTTAATTCATCAGTGAATAGGAAATACCTCTAAAGGTAGTTCTGCTTTCTAAGATTTGTCGATATGTAGAAACACCTATCATTCCCGACAAAGCGATAAAAGAAAAGAAAGAACCCTAAGCGGACTAAGCCAAATAAATCTATTCTTTAAGCACCTTGAAGTTTGATATATATTATAAATACACTTTTACGTTTTTATATAATAACAGTCTGTGCTTTTATAACATTTTATATAATATAGTGGCAAAGCATTAACTGCATAATTTTCTATGTCTCAACAAGAATCGACAAATAAATTGACGAGGATACCTTTTGTAATGAATGCGTGTGTTAATCCCGAGAGTGTCTCCCCCCCCACCCCCCCACCCCCAAAGATAACAGCCGAAAAGAGGGATGCGCAATAATATATAAAACTAAAACCCGCACTTCTGTATGCGTGCCTGTGTAGACCTATGCAATTTACTTTGGTGGCATTTGGAGCCATCAGAGCCTTATAGACTCTGGTTTCGAGCCCTGGTGTGAGCGTATGTGGCATGGAGATAGGGGCGCCTTCTCAACCTCGTGGGTTTCCTCCGGGCACTCCGGTTTCCTCCCACTGCTAAAGACCCCTACGCGCAGGCGAATTATTGAAATAAAATTAAAAACCATATGTTAGTCCCGAAATGACCTAGTTTGTGTTGAGTGGACGTTAAACCCCATTTCTCTCTCTCTTATAGACTCTGGGTGCCATCATTCGGCGAACCTAGGTAGACTGCAGAGTACGTGGGGGGATACAAAAAAAAGACGGGGATTTGAATTATCATCACTGACCACTGTTATAAACGAGTGCTTGACAGCTGTTTGTCTATACATTGGTCGAATCTGTTTCACATAGTAATTAATGCGACAGCCTTAGCCATACCACCCATCGCAACTTTTGCAAATGACTGTTACGGAAATAACCGAGGTAATCCGCTTGCAACGAGAGAAGTGTGAACGTGTTATCGAGAACCTCCAGCAAGAATATACCAAAAATGTCTTCAAGCGAAGTTGTGATAGTGTCAGCAGCAAGGACACCTATTGGTAAATAATTCATTACAATCTGTTGAAACATTTTTATTTTTTTTTTCATAAATTAGATATAGTGTGTTAGATAACAAGTTAAACTCTTTCATTTTTATGTTCGACTTTCGATTTTTTTCTGCCTAAATTTATTTTTGTGTTATTTTATACGATAACGGTTAACCAAGATTCTAAAATGATTTTGGAATTTTTATCAAGAATGGGTAGGTTTTTGAATTTTTATTAATTTATTTGGTTGATTTTGGTGCAAGTAAAACTCGATGTTAATTAATCAAGCCGGGTCAGACCATAAATCCATAGTATCGATACTATTTATAGATCGATGGTCCGAGGGAAAGCAACTATCTGATTGGCTAACGGCAATAGCACCGAAATGAGGTGGGAGACAAAATTGTTTTTCTTTTGTCCCTTACAAAAACCTGAATGAATGATTTAATTTAACTGAAAATCAAATATGATTTTTACGGTGTTTTATTATTTAATCATGCCTAATGTGGGGTCAGTTAAGCATACATTAATGTATGAACGCTTTTAATACCACCGGTACGTACGTAACATAGTCATTCGGATAGTACGTAAAAGGGGAAAAAACCCTAGAAACACATAGCCTGTAGCAAATTAATTTTATCTTTTAGGCTATTGCGGATAACAGTAGTAAAACAAATAATTATCAAGCAAATATCAGAGATAAATACACCTACATCCAAAGACCAATTAATATGTAAAACCTTTAATAGGGCAAAGATTATAGTTGGTTAAAATTTCCCATCTTCATATAAGAAACTGTATGGCATACACCTGTCTTCATTAACCCATTGACACTCATTCTCTAATTGAGTGTGAGTTTTGAAACTGTATATAGTTTCACTATTGACTAAGTTCAATAATAAGCACTTTCTGCTTTAAAGGGCCAATCCCGATAACTTTCTGAGGAATAAAACTGCTTAATTTTGTGTTAAAATCCCTTAAACCCCTTTACCTAAGGCCGACCAACTAACACGATATTTGTGATACGCTTGTAAATAACTTAAATCTGACAGTCTTCATCTGGAAATGGAGACCGTTGTATTATACAGTATCTGGATAAAACCAGACTTTTTTCTATAAAAATAATATGTAAGTGAAATTTACCTTTTGTTATCAAGTACAGTACATGGGTCATTCACTGTATAGACCTCTCAAGAAATGTGAATCGATTATCAGGTCACCCAATAAAAAAATTGACCCGAAATCTTAAAAGGGTTACGTGTCCGGATAAGCAGTGTTGACGTTCACGTCCAAACCACTCAATATTTTGAGCTTAAATTTTGAAACAAGATAAATACACCATGCCTCTATATTTTGATCCATAAATTTCATAAACACTCGGACTTTAATTTTTGAGGGATTGTCCCTTTAAGGCTATGTATAATTGCTCAATGGATTAAAAAAAAAATAAACATGATTTTAATTCCACAGCTATTTATTTCGGGATTGCGATAGGCTAACAGTTGAATTTATCTTTTAGGTTCATTTAATGGTGTTTTATCATCCATACCAGCACATGAGCTAGGTGTAGTATGTATTAAAGAAGTGTTGAAGAGAGGCAGTGTGAAACCTGATGAAGTATCAGAAGTTATATTAGGCCATGTTCTTACAGCAGGTAATTAAATATATTACAATTTATCATCTCCTAAATGGGTCTAGTACAGCATATTCATATATCAAGCAAGTTAAATAAATTTTTGAAATGTTGTTGGTGGTTCACAGTGTGCACAGTTTGAACTCGTTGCGTTTACTATTTGGAACAATCCGTTGATGGTAATAAAATATACAGCATCATCTTAATAGAGGTAGCAACCTATGATATGTACTAAGGGAATGTGTTTCTGAACCGTCTGATCAGAATTGTAGTGCCTAACCAAAGTATCTGCATATGATTCAGCTTCCCCTGCATACTTTGCTTTTACAGCATTTGATAATTGATCATTAATTGTGCAGTGCTATTCAAATTTTGTTAAAGGACCATGATGCAATGGGGAACCTGTCTATCTAATTAATAGATAATCAACAGAATAATTTTCCAGTATGGCAGTAGCAGGACCGTACTTTGTACCCCCAGAAAAATAAGGCACAATCTTTCAATTAGAAAATGATACACTTGATTATGATCACACAGGGATGCTCTTAAGGCACTGATCAGTTGGTCGGTTTTAAGGGCGACCACGCGCCAATGGGTTTCGTTTGCCCTGATCCAAACTTACTTATATTTATATCACTTACGTGGAGGCTATGGCGCCCCGCCACTCTGCTGCATCCCCACTGTTAAAATCCTACATATGGCCCTGGGCAGTATTCTTGTTAAACTATTTAGAGAATAGAGACTCCATCTTATGAATTTGAATGTTGATTAATTTAGAAAATTGCAAACACAGGCCGTAATTTTGTATCTACCAAGAAAGTTATATTATGGAATACATTTTATTGGGTAAGGTAGAGCTTGAACTGAACAAAATATATTTGTATTCCTTTAATTTTCATAAAATCAGAAATAGATATAAATAATTGTTTTCTCTCTAGGACAAGGTCAAAATCCAGCCAGACAAGCAAGCATTAATTCTGGTATTCCTGCTGCTGTACCAGCATGTAGTGTTAATATGTTATGTGGATCTGGTTTAAGGGCCGTTGTATTAGCTTCACAAGCTATTAAGACTGGAGATGCAGCTGTTGTTGTTGCAGGTGGCATGGAAAGTATGAGCAAGGTAAGAATAGTGAGAGAGAGAAATAGGGTTTAACATCCACTTGACACAAACTAGGTCATTTTGGGACTAACACACGGTTCAATTTTATGTCAATAATTCACAGCGCATAGGGGTCCTTAGCTGCAAGAGGAAACCTGAGGACCTGAAAAAAAACCTATGACGTTAGATAGGCGACCCTACTCCTTGTCACATACAACCGAGAATCAAAAACCACGCCAGTTAACTCAATGACGGACCTTATGATACAGCGCACACATGCTAACCATTCTGCCATACATCCCCACTTCCAAAGGTAAGAATGACTTGGACTGTAGATCTCAATAAATATATACCAAGCAATGGTTATTTTTCTATTGTTATTTTGCTGAGATTGTGAAGGTTTCCCAAGGAACCCACACTTTCGGTATTAATTATGACTCTAGCAAATAAATTGTGGGTTGTTATCTTTCAGGCTCCACATTGTTTAAATTTACGACCCGGACATAAAATGGGTGACGCCAGCCTTGTTGATACAATGATTAAAGATGGTTTAACAGATGCTTTTAATAATTATCACATGGGTATCACAGGTAGATAGCTTCTTTATCTTCTTAAATCATTTAGCGTATTTATCGATTTATTAGGCGCAGTTATTGAGACTTCGATGGCGGCACAGGGGGAAAACCTAGATTTGTTCATGCATTAGGCACACTCCTAGAAATTAAAATATTTGGTAAAAAAGGTGTGCCCCAGGCCCGGATCCATGATTTTGTCGAGGGAGGGGCCATACATTGGAGCAAAGGGTAATAATCAGGTTTGGTGTAGTCCCCAGCGGAGATAATGCGAAAATCATGTCTATATCATCTAATCTATTAAAGAGCAGATATGTGAACTAAAACAGTAACAAAGCAAACGAAAACGAAAATCAACTACGTCACACTGGGGCTGGATCCGCGCCTGTGCCCAATCCACTAATAAATACAGTATATTAATACATACATTAGTTTGCTAATTGCCATACAAAATGAAATATAAATAAAATGGTTGGTAATGTTCTCAACCAATTGGGCAACTAAAGTCTTAAAGATGGGCATACACCTATTTGAAATTTTACATAGACAGCAGTGTTTTCACCTAGTCTTATCAAATTCCATCTGTCAGAGGGTTTTTTTTTTGCGAGCAGTGAATAACATGGATTGATCTTGTTTTTTTGTCCAATCCAAATGACTAGAGATTGTTGTTTTGTACCCCTAACCTGAGGAACCAGGCTGGAAAATATTCAAAAATATGAATGGCGTTTAAAATGGATGTAATTATTAATACTTGTGAACATGAGAATGAGAATCCGTTTATCTAATGTAGTATCTTCAATGTAAATCATGTTTTTTTACAGCTGAAAATGTAGCTAAACAGTGGAATATATCTAGAGAAAAGCAGGATGAGTTCTCATTAAAATCACAATTGAAATGTGAAACAGCACAGAAGGCTGGGAATTTTGATGAGGAAATTGTTCCTGTAACTATTAAATCAAGATCAGGTAGGATAGAACACTTTAAGCATATATTAAACCAGTTGTCCATGTTTGCTACTAAACCGCAGATTTACACAACAATCACTTAGTACTTTTGAACTAGATTCACAGCTGCATTCGTAAACCACAAGTCTAGTTGTCGGGTGTATACATGGCCTGCTCTTCTTCCTCAAGTCTGATGTTTATGCAGCAATATGTTCTGATGTCAAAAATCGTTACTGCAAGATTTGACTTAAAGATAGACCAAACCAATTTAATTTTCACTATTTGATAAATTGTGTAGTTGTGAAAAAAGTTCTGTTTAAAATTTCAAAACTGATAAATTTGAAACTAAAAGCTTTTAAACAGTGAAACTAAGAATTTTTGTTTTTTGAAATTAGTCTTTTTACCGAAAAAATAAGAAACATAATTTTAAAAGAAAATCAAATTGTGGTATTATTTGATTCTGAGTGAAAGCTTATATATATATGGTTATGGTCTTTTATCAATAGGAAGTGAAGAAGTTAAAAAAGATGAATTTCCCAGATCAGGAAGTGTCATAGAAAATTTCACCAAGTTAAAACCATGCTTTATTCGAGATGGCTCGGGCACAGTTACACCAGGCAATGCATCAGGTATGTCATACTCTGAAACCCATCCTACCATATTTATTTTATACGCTCACATTTAAAGAGATGTTGTTGTTACCCCCTTTGGTTCATAATCGTTTATGAAAGCATTAGAATTTACTTTTTTCACCAAACTTTTATGACACTTTATAACCACATTTTAGATTGATTTTTTATGGTAGTTTCGTGACACCTTGTACTAGGTTCAAACTATTTCATCAGTTCTTCAAGTTCTCTGAGGTGTTTGAATCTGAATGTGGGAGCCATGGTGACTCATTGAGTAAGATGTTGGCTCTCTAACCTAGAGGTCCTGTGTTCATTCCCAGTGTTGGCAAAGGATAATGTGTACACATTGGCGTGTGCGTAAAATAACTCTTGACATTTGGAATTTAGTGCAGAACAGTTGGACATTAAACCTTATTTTATTTCGACCTAAATGTCAATTATTGGTAATGCTAATTCTTTTTTGTCTCCTCAAATAAATATGCTTTTTTTATAATATGTTTACAGGTATTAATGATGGTGCTGCAGCACTACTAATGATGAGTAAAACGGAAGCAGCGGCTAGAAAATTAACACCATTAGCTAAAATAGTATCATGGGCCCAGGCAGGGGTTGATCCAGCTGTCATGGGAACTGGTCCTATACCAGCCACCAAAAAAGCTGTGAGTTTATAATTTGATTTTTTACCAATAAATGTGGATAAATGATCACTACAGATCGATACCCATCTTCAATTCATTTGTAAACTTGAACACAAATTAATGATATGTATCAGTATCTACATTATTTTAAACTTTTAAAGGAATACAAAGTCGTTTCATAAGTACTTCAACTTATAGGAGATTAGATAAAGAGTTGACAGTTCCGTAATAGACATATAAAAATAGATTTCCCTAAAATTAAACACACTTATAAAATTCAGATGTAGTATATCCATATAAATGTGTTTATTTCTTGACAGTTCTCGCTACAATAGTTAAAAGAATAGATAACGTAAACAGCAGGGGCAGATCTAGGAAGTTTGAAAAGGGGGGGCGCCGCAAAATGAGGGCACTTACTGCCGAGACGGGGCACGCCACTGCGAGGGGGCTGAGGGGGGGGGTCCCCCCAAGACAATTATCCGTCATTTCCTTGCATCTGTAGACATTCCAAGAGCTATTTGGCTGATATTTTCGTCTAAGTAAACTTTCGGAGAGGACATATTTAGGTCTGAAAAAAGGCACTTTCAGCAGTAAAAAAGGCACTTTCAGCAGTAAAAAACTTCGGCTAAGATAAAAAAACCAAAGTGGTGATTATCCATTTTAACTTTCAATATTTTTCAAATAATATATTCCAATATGTTAAATATCACAGGCTAATGATGGCATCGAGATTTGATTATGGTCTTGATAACTTAATTAATGTCTAATCAATAATTTAGCTAAAATTTCAGGCCTTATAAAAGACCTGTAATAGGCAGAATTATTTATTTCATAATGCATGTCCCAGTTTAGTAGTACTACGAATTTTACAAAAATCTGTTTAAGTAAATTGAAATGAAAATGCAGGTGATCATTGATATTAAGTATGATATATATTACAGTTAGAGAAAGCTGGTTGGTCTGTAGGAGATGTTGATTTATTTGAATTAAATGAAGCCTTTGCTGCTCAATCTATAGCTGTAGTTCATGATTTAGGATGTGATATCTCCAAGGTTAGTACATATTTAAAAATAACCCAACAAAAAACAGATCTTTTTGTTAGGTATTTGAGTTTCATAATGAAAGCAATGGTCTAGATCTGAATCATAGTACTGGTAAGCATTCTCAGTCTCATGCAAAACACATCACAGTAAGTCATTAGAGGTTTTCAGGACATGGATGATAATTTGATATGTACCGGTAAATGAAATGAGGTTTAATGTACAACTTTTAGGCTCCATCCAAGGCTAATGCCCGGCATATGCCATGCTGTGTGTTGTGAGAGAAATTTTATCTGGACAGTCTACTATTTTTTGGAATTGCAACAGGCAAGGGTTCTTTTATGTGCACTCCCTTCTGCCAATTGGATATCACACAGAATCAACAGACTGATGTTTCTTTAATACACAGCCCCCCCCCAAAATTGCTTTGTAATATGAACTGAAAATTATTGCCAGTTCGATTGTTTTTTTTTTAAAAAAAAAAACCCATTACATTCATGATAAACATAACCTTGAAATGTATGAGAAGATTACAGAACTGAATGCCGATTCTGTTAAGTGAGCCACCGTTAGGCACTCATTTTAGTTCGGGATTCTTTGAGCTCAGATCCTTTGTAAACCCCCCTCTTCATTAGCCCATTTCGTAGCAAAACAGTAGAATGTTAAATCCCAATTATTTTTCTTTGTAAACTTGAATTTTTTATTTTATTATTATAGGTAAATGTAAATGGTGGAGCTATTGCTCTAGGTCATCCTATTGGTGCATCTGGTGCTAGAATTCTTGTTACATTAATACATGCTTTAAAAAGAACCGGTGGAAAAAAGGGTGTGGCAGCTTTGTGTGTGGGTGGGGGTATGGGTATTGCTGTTTGTGTTGAAATGTTATGAAATATGTTGTTATTGTTACAAAAAATCTTGGGAACATTTTCCATGAAACTTGTTAATGTTTGGTGGAATCATAACATTATAAAACGAATAATTTATTTGAAGATAATATATTTGTTTAAAGTATGGGTTTTAATATATTTGAGATCAAGTACAGGAGAAATTTAATGCTTTTATCTTCAGATTTCATAAGGAACAAAAGGGACATGATTTTTGGGAGGAACCATTTAAGTTGTATTTATATATATTACGTAATTTGTATCGCTATATTTCATTTTAAGATGTAATCTTTATTTCCTCATGTTTATGTATTGTTACATTTGTAATAAAACAATGGTACCAGATTTTATATAATGTTATTCTCGGAGTACCGAAGCTGAAATGAAATGGATTTTAACGTCCTACTGTTCTGCTCTGAAATGGTCTGATGAAGACCGGTATACACCATACAGTGTGCTATGAGGGAAATTTTGCCTGGACAGCGGCTCAACGGCCTACTCTTATATCAAATTCCGTGCACACCAATGGCTCTGACTATCAATCAGTAAGTAGATTGTATGATGCTTACAGCTGGTCCCCTGATCTAGTTATTTATTTCTTGTAAATATCTATGTAGTTTCTCTTGTCCACAGATTTGTCTTGTCAGTTTTGACCTGGCCTGTCGACTATGAGAATTATTTTCAAAATATGGAGGAGTGTATTCACCTGGAAAAGATAATGAATTTTGCCCTCTAACCTTTAGCCTGGATTAGGTTTATTTAAATATTGATCTCTCATAATACAAACACAGAATCATCTCCAACAGAGTCCCAGTTAGTACAACTTCCAACAGCTGGGTATATAAAATTTGACTAGTAACTTTAGTATTAAGCCAAGTGGGTGGTTTAATATGTTATGCTGTAACATGTAGTATTGATCTTATCCCTTTAGCTTAGCCTTAGGGGCAGGATTTACCATTAGGTATAGTAGGCCATTTGCATATGGTCCACAGGTATCTGCAACTAGGGGCCCACTGAAAATAATTTGACACAGTCAGCTAGCATATCTTGTTTCAAGTGAACAGTGGATATTTAGGAGCCCACTGAAGAAATAAAATGAAATGGGGTTTAATGTTCTACTGTTCTGCATACACTGCTATGAGGGAAATTTTGCCCAGGCAGTGGCACTATGGCCTACTCTTAAACAGAAGTACAACTGCCAAGAGATCTTTACGTGCCCGGCACCCAAACGACTAGACAGCTGTCCTTGCTAGGCCCTCTATTCTGTACCATTGACAAGGCGAAACCATGTAGGAAAGTCCGATGAACTTTCTCGTCCAATGCTCTCCAATGATCTCCAGGCTAGCAAGCTAATGTCGCAGTCACATAGCCACTGAAGGGTTTGGTTTACGGCCCACAGGCAGGTAAATCCAGCCCTGTTTAGTACAGAACTGCATCAAAAGGTAATTAAACCGCATTGGACATTTTATATTTACTACCTCATTTTTATCTTTATAAAATAAAAAAACAGAATTCTTTTATCACTAAATAATTTTATTTCCAAAGAAATATTAAACATAACACTGTTATACTATTGGCCTTCCCCTGAGTTCGTTATTACCTTCTTAAAGATTGGCTATAATTAGTTTATTAGCATCAGACTGATCTACTAAAACATGACAGACATGGTGTTCATTTTCAATCACCTAGTATAGACAGTAATAACTTCATTCTAACCAAGTGTAACTGATATAGAAATTGACTGAGGGTAAGGCCAAGATGATTATTATATGATTTTCAAATAATAAAATCCAATTATTGTAGCCCTATCCATAATATATAGGATGTAATGGTTTTCTTGAATCTAAATAAATATAAATTGCTATAAAAAGCTTGCAATATATTCTAAGTGTAACCAATAAAAGCTCCTGCGAAAAGAAAAATATTTAGTGGTAAGTAATGTACCTGTATTACTTATATAAGAGATCATTTATTTAGTTTGAGTACATGCTATATCGACCATTGTACAATTTCATTCTAGTGGTAATCTGATAATATGTTTTAACTTTTGTGCACTTTTCAAGATAGGTTTATAGATATTAGAAAAGATAAAAGTAGAGATATAAAAGACACAAACAAGAATTATATATATAAAAAAATGTAATATTATATATACTATATAAAATGAAGTCACATTCCGAGTTTTGAATATATATGTCCTCAAACACCTGTCAAAGAAACCATGTTAGAGAATTTGCAATAATTAATATAATATTAGAAACCACATCCTATGTAATATATAGAATTTATATTATGCATGGTTACACCTTCACCAATTAAAATTAACAATAATATATGTCCTGTGTATTATAGTTCATTCATATTAAATATAATAGAGGTATAGGATACAGGAATGGTGATAGTTTTGCTAAAAATACAATGTTATATATAAATGTACATAATAATCTAATATTAAGCAGGGTTTCAACCATTTAGATCTACTAATACTGGCACTGCTTCCTTACAATAAATTAACAAATTCACAAACTAAAAACAAGAAATTGGTTCATTTTGCATAAAATATAAATCTAATGTGACCCTTGTATTCAAATCTGATTTCGATATGATAGGTAAAACTACATATATATATTTTAAATGGCATTCAATGAATGACAGGGGAATTAATTTCGATCCATATCATTTTCGGACTAAGAATATTCAATGATCTTAATTTGCTTGAACACACACTGAAATGTCCTATATAATTAATCCATTAATCCGTTTTTACTATCAGCATTTTCAAAATTGTCATGGTAACTTTTTCAGGAAAAAGATGTCTAGATGAAAAAACAAACATAGCTTGCCAGACAAGGTAAGATGCACAAACTAACAGTTTCCTCATCTCTGTACGGTAACAAGACTCTTCTTTAAAAATGCCTATACAGTTTCGAGATCAGCTGCCTGTAGTGCACAGTAATGATCCCATTCCAATTTTTGCTTAGTGGGTAAAATTAAGTAATTTCATTTGATCAAAAATTCGATGATGTGAATAGGTCAACAGTAATGTGTGTACCAACAATCATATATAAGTCAAGGGCCATAACTCTGTAAGTGCTTTTGTGAGAACACTCTAAATTGTTTAGGGCCATTTTTAACCCAATACTGAATATTCTTGAAAATCTGTGAAGAGTGAAGTGAATACGAGCATGGTAATATTTGTTTATAAACACACGATATCAGTCAGGTACTATTACTCTGCAACTACTTTTACACCAATACTAACTATTCCTGAAATTATGCGTAATGTGAGTTAGTGTGAACAGACAGACAGATCGATCAGCAAGTGCTACAACGATAATTCTAGACATCTGGTACACTATTGAGAACTTTTAATTTGTTCAGAGCATAAACTTAAAGCCATTCATTCTATATATTCAATCTTTAACTCATTATTATCAAAAATAATCACCCAGGACACTAAAACGAATTTGTGAATATGTTTTTTAAAATATAGAAAGGCACTACTGCGTATTGCTTAAATATATCAATAATACTTTTACACAACTACTTTCATTGTATTAGATAATACTTTATAAACTACCGTGAGGTGTAAACATATATACAAAAACAAAACAGCAACTAAAAACTGTATCCATTTACAGAAGCACAACTATGGTGATATTAACATTACACTAATAGCACACTAACCATGTTCTAAAGACTACATTACTTATTTACTTGAGTGATAAAGACTACATTACTTATGAACTTGAGTGTTAAATATACAGGTCACAATTATATGTAATACAATAACCGCTTATTACCAAGCTTAGTCGAAATGTCACTCAGTATTAAGCAGTCATTGAATTCCGTAGAATTGTGAACTGTATATTCCAGTTCAATTTACTAAATGCCACTGAAACAATTTGATTGCTAAAGACTGCATCACTAATAAACTTGATTGCTAAAGACTGCATCACTAATAACCTTCATTGTTAAAGACTACATTACTTATAACCTTGATTGTTAAAGACTATTACTTATAAACTTAAGTGTTCAAGACTACATTACTTTTTCAACTTTGGTGTTAAAGACTACATTACTTATAACCTTGATTGTTAAAGACTACATTACTTATAACCTTGATTGTTAAGACTACATTACTTATAACCTTAAGTGTCAACTATTCATAAGCCTGAATCTATTGTTCTAAGGAGCATGGTGGTTAGTAAAACAAAGTTCTGATATAGAAAATGGACTCAATAACTTATGTTTTCCAATATAACTATTTCTACAGCAACATATTATTCTACTTTTTCCTACAAATCCTATTCTATTTTGTCTTTCTCAGCAATCAAGTCTCACACAATCCAAAAACAACAAATGACATATTTTATTATCGTTCTGACTGTGGCACATAAATATTTTCTCTACAACAATTCCTGGGCCTTATTTCTTGAAATCTTAACTAAAGTTAAAATCCAAATTTTAGTAGATACTTCAATTTTGATTGGCTAAACACTAAAATCAACCTTATATTATCCAATCAAATTACTTTTGTTTGGATTTTATCTCAGTTAAAATTTCGTGAAACAGACCCCAGTTCAATAAAATATATAATCTTCACACAAAACACTACCTTTCGTCGCAAGTCACTATCATTAACATTCTTAAATGAGGACATTTTCTATTGTCTAGACCATTCCCTAGCGGACCTAAATTGTTAGTCATTACAAATATTGTTATATATTTTTTTATATATATATATATATATATATACCTATATCTTATACACCACTCTAAAACCCGTTAAATACAAATAATATTAAAGCTAATAACTATAATCTTTTAGAGTAAACAAAATAAAAAATCAAGTAGAACCATTATTAACTCATTTCCAACTCATAAGTGTATGGGTGACTAAAACTGTGGCACATAGAAGATGTTAAAGGGACCATCCCGATTTTAACAGAGATCAGCCCTTTAAAAATAAAATGAAATAAAACAATATTAAAAATTACACCAACTGGGGTTAATCTATCAACTATGTTATACATTAAGCCTGTTTTCCGTGGACACAATTCAGCACACCTCATCAGTTATATGAAAATTGTTCCATTACATATGCATCAGACGTGCACGGAAACGCATACATGGAAATCGGGGTCTTATGGTGTTTTAAACATGAGGAATAGGGAAAACATAATGCTGATATTATATATAAAATATATATTTACAAATAATTGAAAAATTATAATATGAGGAGTAATGGAATAAAATTTGAATCACAATAACATAGGAAAACATATAAGGTGGAAATTTACTGCGAAGTAACAAAAGGGGATTAGATATAATTTCTAGAGGCAAGAACAGGAAATGGTTCTAATGCAAAAAGGATAATCCATTAATTCCCTGTATATTCAACTAGATCTAGAACGACTTAGATTCCCACATTTTATGGATTAATTTATGAAAATAAATATTGTCAAAAATACAGTTCATGCAGGCATAGACAAATTATTTGCAGCAAAATTTTACAATAGTTTTATACCAAAAAAAGCATATATAAAGAAATCAAAAAAATATTTTGGCTTACAGCAAGAATCAGAAAAATAGCTAGAAATACTCATTACTAAATATATGTAACGATTTAAAGACTAATGTAGTCTCAAGCATTTTGTTTTAAAAATAAATTATTTTTATCATATATTATCAACAACCACGATCAACAAATGTACATTTTATAAAACATTTAAACATTTGAATCAAAATTCACAAACTCATTTTCACTGTTATTTTGCAACAACTGTAATATAAGTTTTTCAAAAAATATAAAGTGCCGAATAGATTGTATTTTTATTTTAACATAAAGAAACATGTATAACATGACATTCTGTTTATCATTTCTAAACTAATATAAAACATACATTACGCAAGAGCTAAATCCTGCCCATTGAAGGTGTTTCTTTAGGCTTGAAATGTTAGCTAGATTATTAATTAAAGTTACATTATGGGAGTTAAGATAAAGAGATGGCAGTTCTCATTATAATAGTTAAAAACTAGATAGTGTAAAGATAAATTGCTGAAAATTTCAGTCAAATTCATCCATTATTAGCCGAGAAAAAAGCGTTTGAAATATTCACATAGCCTCGGTCATCATTACTCAAGTCTCGATTGTCCGCTTGATTGATTTTATTATCAACGGCCATTAAGCGGCATATAAGAATTTAATCCGCCAACATCGAAGGCTAGCCTTGACATAAAGAGTTTATTATGGTCTGGATATGTTCATTAATGTCTTATTGATTATTTAGATAACATCTCAGGCCTAAAGAAAGACCTGTAATAAGCAGATTTTGCTCTTGCATAATGCTATTTTAAACATTAATTAACTTAACTTAATCAACTCTCAATGTGTCATTGCTAACCTGCAATATTCACTGGATTAGAATCCAATTAGCTGCTCAATTTTCATTTATGGTTTAATCATGAAATGGATAATTGAGACAATGTTTTTTATCGTACTGAATTGCTGCTCAATAATCAAAACTATGTTTTTTATTGTACTGATTTTAGTAATGATGATTGAGGCTTGGCCCAAAATTCAATCACCAAGTTCTTGGTTCTGAGTGGATCAATTTGACTGAAATTTTCAGCAAATTTCCTTTATCCTTTACATTATTATTATTCATTTTTAAACTATTATAGTGTGAACTGCCAGCTCTTAATCTAATCTCCCATAATGTATCTTTAACTAACAATGATCAAATATTTGTTACATTACATTACGTGTGGTTTGATGGTTGAGCGCGAGACATTAAGTAATATACCAATATTGCATGAGACGTTAGTCCAAGGGTTGTATTAATATATTACACAATGTCTTGCGTAAAACCATTAAACAATTTAAACACTCTATCTCACACTTACATTTCAATGAAATTGTCACACAAGTCCAATATTTTATCTAGTATAAATCATGTATGATAAATAGATAACAGTACACCAACATCAAAGGATGACGTCACATTTTAAACATCTAGCTTTTTACACATATAGCTTGTTCAAAGGATGACGTCAGATTTTAAACATATAGCTTTTTACACATATAGCTTGTTCAAAGGATGACGTCAGATTTTAAACATATAGCTTTTTACACATATAGCTTGTTCAAAGGATGACGTCAGATTTTAAACATATAGCTTTTTACACATATAGCTTGTTCAAAGGATGACGTCAGATTTTAAACATATAGCTTTTTACACATATAGCTTGTTCATTAGGCAAATGTCAATACATCAGTATCTTTTACACACTACAGTCTACTACAGTACATTTTTGGACCAGGAACAGCAGCCCAAATCACTGCTTATCTTTTTATTCATCTCCTTGTTCCTCTTGCTTTTCTTCATGGGGGGCAGCACTATTTGAAAAAAAAAAGCCTAAGGCTTTGTCAATTCAATTACCATCATCATGTTCCTATGACAACGCAGCATCGACTGACAGACCCTAATTGTTGATACAACATGACAATTCCAAGATAGCAGCGACGATAGCATGCTCAGTTCTTGGTACGCTACTGCTTGTTTTATCATGTTCTGTCAATGGACTAAAGGAAGGGATGTTGTCAACAATTTTATGGATTCTTCAAAAATATTTATTTATGTTTTTAATACCTAAATTTTATTTTAATATACTGAATGGCCATTAATTTCGACTAGTTTTAATTGAGCATAATATAATATTTATTATAAAGTATATATTTAGCATAAAGCAGAGATTCTATATTTTGCATAAATATTATTATTTATATGATACATCTATGAATATATATGTACAATATTAAAAATTCGATTAAAATATGATAAAACTGTGATTTTCAGCAGTGCATAGAGTGCCAGTGTTCATCGATAATGGCATTGAAATAATTCTCTATTGAGTGAGACAAATATATCTATAAATGCAATACTATTTATATTTCAATAAGTTGAGGATTAAAAATGTAACTAGCATTTTAATTAATGTTCATAAATTGTAAAACTAAAAATGCAAAAAAATAATCCAAAACAATTGCTCGCTAAATTCTAAACAAAAAAAAAAGTCCCAGATTCAAATGAAACAAAACAAAATGGATTTTAATGGTAAGAGATCTCACATACAAATGAAACTGTCAGTACGATGGTAATGTAAAATTTGAAAACTTGAATAAAGTCAAAAATTCACAAAATAATTGTTTATCAATGAATGTAATGAACATTAATAATGTACTGTAGATATCATTGCATATGTTTTTATCCTGAGACCTTATAAAATGGTTGGGTTTTTTTCGTGATGCTCATTAAAAATAGCACTAAATCTAATACATTGATAAATCACAGCAAAAACCTTTCATTATATACAACTTTCAATTAATAAAAAAACTAAATGATAAACATATTATTCCCTCCAATATTGTTATCTTCAATACTCTTTGTGAATAATCCTCCCGCATTATAACAGTGAGGTTTTATTCCACCTAAATGTTGACCAGGTGCTTTCTAAAATTTAAAAATGTCAGGATTATACAAACAGTAACCCTGTTCTGTAGTATTTTGTCAAGACAGTTAGCTTTTAGGGGTTATTCATGACATTCTTAATGTTATTGTAATTTCTATTTGTTAAAGTACTTGTTGAAGTGTAGAATATTGTATTGTTGTTTTTTCATCAAATCAACTAGGTCCATAAATAAGAAGGCAACAAGAATTCCTTGGTACCACGAGCTGGTTCTAAGTTCTCGTCCTTTAAGAATTCTCTGGGTAAAAGAACCAAGTAACCCTTGACTCCTTTAACTTTTTCAAAGGCTTCTGTAGGATTTGATTCTACTAATGCTGGCTCTGCCAAATACTCTTTCATTTCTTTAAATGTACGAACATAGTCACAAGGAATACACTTGAAAACCTGTTAATAATAAGAAATCTCCATTAAATGTTTAATGTACCATGAAGTTTATTATTTTGAATGCTAATATATTTGTCAGTTGTTTCAGTACAAATTGTTCTTTTTTTTTTTTACCTATCCCACCCCTTTCTTTACAAACCTACTGTCACTTGCCTGACAAGTGAACAGGGCTTGAAATATACTATGCCTGTTTCAAATCCAGGTCAGTCTAGTTGTGAGCAGCGTTCATGGCTTGAACAGCATGTCAAAGTTACGGTATATATCAACCGGCAATTTTTTTTTAAAGGGAAGCAAAATGTCACAGAACGATATTGTGTACATTTTAGAAAATATAGTTTTCATTGACAGGGTTCAATTACTCTGAAAAATTCACCCAAGGCTATCTTTCTGGTGTGCAACATGACCGATGGGACAGATTTAGCTACTGCATTTTCCATAGCCCTCGGTCCTGACCGGCATGGAACCTTAGCTCTGACCAATCTCATCAAATTTTTTTTTAATAAAACTGATATTTCAATTCTTTTTTTACAAGGTTTATTTGTGGGCCCAGTAACATTGTAAAACTGATGCAAAACTGAAAATTCTTATCATCATTACACAATCAATATCATCAATGGTCAAAATATAAACTCTGAACTGATTCAAGCTTTTTATAACTCGAAAGAAATTGATCTGTATTTCCATCTGCTTGCTGAAGAATATTTTTTATCAAAAATGCTTGTTTACAAGAACTGGGAATTGACAGACAGATTAATAGAGGTCACGACGATATACTCCCCAATAAAATGTAATGGTATAAAAATATAAAACGTACTGTATCATATATGGTAGTATTTATAGCTGCTTGTTTTAACCATATATTTTTATAGAAATCTTGTCGGACTATATCAGTTATATCCAATGTATCACTATCACTCAATCCTAGATGTTCCCTGTAAAAAGTAATATATTCTATGAATATGAAGAATACAATAATATTTTGGGTTTTATTTCTATTGTCATAAATTGGGAGCATTTTAAAATGGTTTGGGAAATTGTCCATTTGACCATGTTTTTTTTTAATATTAAAATATTTACACAACAGTAAGATCTAAGAACATTTTTAATGAGTGTGTACATCTGACATAACATGAGAGAGGTGGGGGGGTTATGGGCTGAAGGCATTCACGTTTGATCATAAAGTCTATCATTGAGTCAAGTGATTAGGTTTCGATTCCCGCTTGTACGTGACAAGATGTAGGTTTGCCTGCCCAATCTCATGGGTTTTCTCTGGGTTCTCTGGTTTCCTTCAACTGCAAAAGACCCTTATGCGCAAGCAAATTATTGAAATAAAAATTGAACCATATGTTAGTCCCATTTCCCTCTATCTTTCTGACATGACATGACTTTTGATCTAGTCAATGATCAGCTGCTTGGATTCGGCAAGACCAAATTTAACCAATCACAGTGACTAAAATCTTGACGTCAATGAGAACAGAGAATTAATGAAGAAGTAATATGAAAGATTAATTCCCAATGAGAATAGAAATTTGTATTTTAACTTTACAGTTTAACTTTCGAACATTCAACTGAATAAACTATTTTACATTATATTCCACATTCATTACCTGAACAACGTGGTTCTCAGTGATGAGGCAAATCTTCCAACAAAGTGTTCTCTGCCATTAATTCTTACAGGAGTCTTTTTAATATCTTCTACCATAACAGCTAACTCACTATCACGTTTACCCAGCATACTGCGATCGTTTATATTAGCTGATCCTATTATAACTGTGTCATCATCCACAATCATTAATTTACTATGAACATATATCAACTCGGATACCTGCATATAACAATCATAGAATGATATAACTTAAACATACATTATATAAGAGCGAAATCTGCCTTTTGCAGGTCTCCAAATATTATATAAACAATTATTTAGATATTTATTCTCATGCCCCACCTTAAAACTAACTCTCTAGATCATTTAAATGGATTGAAAAACGATCACTGTTTAATAATTTAATTAAAAAATGGATAATCAAATCCTTATCTCAATTGTCAATATTATCAAAGGTCATATTTGAAGTCAAATAGTTTAAAAACTTGAAACCAGTAAAACAAAAAACACGTTTTGAACCACATATTTCAAATAATGGTTTCCTTGCTACATGTGTCCCATTTAGTCACAACTAGCCACATTTATTACAGAATATTACAGAGAGAGAGAGAGAGAAATGGGGTTTAACGTCCATTTCGGGACTAACATATGGTTTTAAGTTTTTATTTCAATAATTTGCTTGCGCATAGGGGTCTTTAGCAGTGGGAGGAAACAGGAGTGCCCGGAGGAAACCCACGAGGTTGAGAAGGCGCCCCTATCTCCATGCCACATACGCTCACACCCCGGATCGAAACCACAGCCCCAAGCCGGAGGTGACCGGCCAGCTAGAGGTCGAAGCGCGACACCCTACGCTAGGCCATCCCAACCCACCAGAATATTACAGTATCTTTATGATATACTGTAAATTGAATACAAAATATGTTTAACTCACCAGTCTACCATTTAGTTCTTCCCAAGTTCTTAAACCACAAAACACAACATAATTCAAGGGATCAGCCACTAGAACATAATAACATATATGTGATTACACTCTAATCCATCCCCGACCTTTTTCAGGAAGGGTTGGATTAAGTGGTGGGGGGGGGATGACTGAACTATAGGCCATACAGTCAGTTGCCTCAGTATTAAAGGGGCTCTTAGATTAGCTCCAAAATGTTTTAGTACTGTATATTAATGTAATTTATTATGTTGTTCTATATGTTTGTTCCCCAGATATATCTATTAAGTTTGAGTGTGCCCAACAATGATCAGATTATGCCTCCTTTTCACAGTTGATTCAATGGTACCAGTAGCGTTTTATACCAGTTATTTGTATTGTAGAAATTTACCTTCTTTAGATAGTCTCTCTATTAAGGAGTTGCGTCCTCTACAAATTGATGCATAATTCCAGTTAGTAACTGCTTGAAGTGCTGTTCCTCCTGATGTACCAAATTCACCTTCAAATGCTGGTAATAATGGCATTACTACATACACCCGAAACTCTTCTCCACACCTGTATATGAAATAGCTTCAAAATTTTTCACTGGTTCATGTGTGCACTTTGGATTTCCCACTGGTACATGCATGACAAGGCGTAAGGTTGCCTGTCCAACCTTGTGGGTTTTCTTAAGGTCCTCCTTTTTCCTCCCACTGCTAAAGAATCCAAAATGACCAAGTTTATGAACATTGGTATTGGTTCATGATGTCATGGTTGCAACCAGAATTAGCAATGGTTCATTGGGAAGCATTCAAAACCTAACAGTTAATTTCGATACAAAAAAAAAATCAACATATTTGTCCAAGTTTTAAAACTCAATATGTTCTTTTTAAGCTTGAGATATCCATACTGACTCCATATTGAGAGATCCGTTATATAAAGTCTATTTGCTTTAAAGAATATTGTCCTATAAAATCAAAATATTTCTCTTTACTCAAAATTATGATGTCTTGTCTGTATATTTGTTTTTGTGTAGAATTGTGTGTGGTGCAGTCCCCCTGCACTTACTATTAAGTATGATAAACGATTTTGATCGAAACAAGTTACCTGTGAGCTCTAATAATACGTCTGTATAAAGCTTCTCCAATACCATTTAATACTGTATATGTCTCGTCCTCTATTAATGTGACGAAAAACTGATTCTGTATTTGAAAAAAAAACAAAACTACAAGTTTATTAAATCTTACCACAGCAATATCTCATCAATAGTTTAACTTTGAAAATATGAAAAATATTAATGGCAATACATATATAATACAAATTAGCTCTCAAGTTAAAAACTGAAATTTGTCTTGAAAATCCAGAATTTTTCAACATTCTAAAATTATAAACTAAGAAAGACTGACATCAAAAGACAATTTTGTACTTGTAGGTATTTGGCTTGAGCTTGATAGCGTACTTACCTCAATGTAAATATAATGTTTTGCATTTTCAATACAATGTATGTAAGCTGTATGAATGGATGCTTCAATAGTACCAATACCTGCTGACCAACTAGTGGAACTTCGTAATATCTAAATGAATTAAAGATGCATTATGTAAGATTTAGCTAAAGAGCTGACAAGTCTCACTATAATAAAATAGTTTAAAAGTAGATAATGAAAAAGAAAAATACTGAAGTGAAGTTGTGACTGAAGAACAGTGTAGTCTCCATTTTCATTGCTACCACTTTTATAATAATAGACAGTCTCAATTATCCATTTTTAAACTAAACCATTAAATGGCAATCAATTTTTAATCCATTCAAAATCACAACCATTCGGTAGTCTAGAGAGTTGAGCAAAAGGCTTGTCATGTGAATAAATTAATGTCTAATTAATAAATTCATATAACAATGGAAGAAAAATCTGAAAGTACCTGAGACTTGACTTCATAAGTAACACCTTTTATTGACATGGGTACCGTACATCTAGCATTGGTTTTAGGTAGTAAAAATGGGTAAGAATTCTTCTTTTTAAACTTCTTTGTCTGTAAAATACACCATCATCAATAAACTTTGCTGTCCAATAACCATAGTGCTCATTTATACATCAACTTTTATAACAATATATTGACACAAAATAAACTTACTGCATGCTTTCACTACATAGATTTTAACACAACAGGTTGTTGATTTTATCAAGAAATCAATATAATAAAATAATAAAACAGTATCATGAACATAACACAATAAATTGTATAGAGCTATATTTACCTATCTATATCAAAATCAAAATTATTATCAAGATTTCCATATAAGCTTTAAGTGGCATTTAGTGATTGGAGAACACAATAACAGAACACAATTTTTATGGGAAACAATCACTGGTTTTTATTCTAATATCACGACGTTTCGACAAGTATCCTCTTATTGTGCTTGATAACAATAAGAGCATACTTGTCGAAACGTCGTGATATTAGAATTAAAACCAGTGATTGTTTCCCATAAAAATTGTGTTCTGTTAAGATTTCCATATTCTATTATATTCTATCACTTGATTCATAATACATGTATATACTACCAATCTGATTAAAACACAGATACTATTTCCATTGGTTTTGTTTAGTTCAAAATGTTGTTTCGCTTGTCTTTGCTACACAAGGATCTGGAAGAGTTGTTATATAACCCACGTTCTGGATGATGTGAAGGATTAGTCAATGAAACGGTTTGATATGGCAAGTTTTTTGCATGAGTTGCACAGAACTATGCGTAACCCACTAGAAACGGTAACACTGATTGGTTAATCAAATGTCTGATGTAATAGGGTCAAAAGCAGCTTCTATGACCTTTGACACAACCTCTCACTACAATTGGTCAGATCTTCATGCAATAGAAGCCGTCGAAAGTATAAGAAAGGAAACAAAATATAGATCTGTATTTTCATCAGATTGAATATACTACATGCTTCTTACATTCCTATATGTTTATATCATATTTCCATGTAAATATCTGTACTCAGTATTATGTTATTATCGTTTGCTGTCCTCTATGGATTTTTGGGTACAAAATAATCTTATCTTTGCTGAGACTACCGAAGAATTACCTTAGTATAATTCCAGCGTGTAATGAAATGTCTTGCAACGTCCCTAGCAGATTTACCATAAACTACAGCTCCTATATCATGCCATGGCATTCTGGGACACACATTTCTATCTATAAAATCTATAGAAAAGAAAATAACTTCACTTTAAAACTGATACAAAAATAAATCATAAATGTTGCTATAACTAAAATATACACAAAAACACATACTTGTGGAAAAAATAGGTTGCCAGGCAACGAAACATACGCCCACCAGCAGCTAAATCGTCCGGGCAGTCAACAAGAGTTGTCGCATATTAAGTAATTATCAAAAATCATTAGAATTTGTTAGGTTTTTTATAAAGTTCTGGCCCATGCTAATGTCTAGCATACGAAAAATTTAATATTATGGATTTAACTTTACAATTATCAAAAATTCATTGAAAATCAATATATTTGTTGGTCTCAAGACCTTAAACTCTGTTTCAAGTTTCATCAAAATAAAATTAAAATTGTGACCTCTACAGGTCCACTTGATATACAATATTGTTACACTATTCGCGTACAAGCAGCAGTGTAACAGTGATATAATCAAATGTTTTTTTTTAAATTGGATAATAATTGCGACCTCCAGGGGGACCACAAGCAATAAAAGGCGATTTTTCGGACAATCAGGGGCCATAATTCAGGAAGTTACAATCCGATATGCGCAAATATGTAACCAAGACCTTTAGGTTATAAACATGTATCTTAAGTTTTATCAAAATCGAATTAAAATTGTGACCTCTATAGAGTCCATAACCTTGATAAACATATCTTTACAAACGATGGCCATTTTGTCTGTCAATTTTAGTCTGATTTTCATGAAATTCGAACTCAACCTTCATTACCAAGCAACAGTGATATCATCAAACGTTTTTTTAAATCGGATAATAATTTTGACCTTCAGAAGGACCACAATCTAAAAAGGGTGATTTTTCGGACAAACAGGGGCCATAATTCAGGAAGTTAAGATCCAATGGGCGCAAATATCAAAAGAACTAAGATCTTTGGCTTATAAACATACATGTCAAGTTTCATCAAAATCGGTTCAAAGTTGTGACCTCTATAATATCCAAAAGCTAAAAAAGGCGATTTTTCGTACAATCAGGAAGTTATGATCCGATATGCGCAAATATCAAAAGGAACCAAGATCTTTGAGTTATAAACATGCATTTCAAGTTTCATCAAATTCGGTTCAAAATTGTGACCCCTACAGTGTTCACAACCTTGTCATACCATATTTTTACACTTTTCGCGTACAAACGGCAGCCATTTTGTCCGTCAATTTTGGTCAGATTTTCACGAAATTCGAACACAACCTTCTTTATGGTGTAACGGTGATATAATCAGACGGTTTTTCAAATCGGATAATAATTTTGGCCTCAAGAAGTACCACAAGCTAAAAAAGGCGATTTTTCGTACAATCAGGGGCCATAATTCAAGAAGTTATGATCCGATATGCGCAAATATCGAAAGGAACCAAGATCTTTGGGTTATAAACATGCATGTCAGTTTCATCAAAATCGGTTCAATATTGTGACCTCTACAGTGTTCACAAGCTAAAAACGTGATTTTTCGTACAATCAGGGGGCATAATCCATGAAGTTACAGTCCGATACATGCCAATATCGAAAGGAACCGAGATCTTGGGGTGATAAACCTGTATTTCAAGTTTCATTAAAATTGGATAAAAATTGTGACCTGTAGACTATTCACAAACAATTGTGGACGGACGGACGGACGGACGGACAGGGGCGACGACAATATACGTCCACATAAAAATGTGGGCATATAAAAATAGCTACTTATCTATTCGGACGACGTTTCGAACAATATTCTCTCAATGTTATCCAGTACCGATCATAGCTTGAAAGCATTGTGAGACTTACTCTTTGAAACATCGACCAAATAAATAAGTAGCTGTTTTTCCATAAGTATGTGTTTTTGTGTATTGCTCTATCCAGTTACTATATGCCTCTAAAGGATAACTAAAATATACTTCCAACTAACAATTAAACTAAGAGATAACAAAGAAATGATAACAGATTTAACACAGAGATGTAATTTTATTGTATAAACTACCTGAAATAAGGAATAAACACTTTACTTAGGTCATTAGAGACTAACAGATGATAATTTTCATGTTAAGTGTTACATAATTATGCTATGTTGAGTGGTTGAATTTTGTCCAGACAGGAACTTTTCCGGTTACATAGCTGGAATGTTTGAAATTGGAATCATACTATTTGCAAATACCTACCTGTAAAAGGAGCATCCAACTGAACAAAATCCTTGTAGATAAAATTCACGTAATCTTTTCCAATCCATAATTTAGTTGAACCAACCAATCCTAGTTCATCTATTTTTGTTTCACTGTCAGTTCTTTGCATAGATTTATTTGTTTCTGCCATCTTCTGTCTAAAGCAAAAAATATAAACAAATTACTTTACTGTCAATAGATATAATTCTTTTTACATTTTTTACATGATATTTAAGGGTTTGCTTTTCATTATTTTACCAGTGTTATAAAGTAGTAAATGAAAAAGAAATGGGATTTAACGTACTTCTGTTCTGCTCTGACTTGGGGCGGTCTAAGGAGCCCTAGTTAGGGTGACTTGGGACAGTTTGAGGAGTCCTAGTTAGAGTGGTTTGGGACTTTCTGAGAAGTCCTAGTTGGGAGGGTTTGTGGCAGTCAAAGTAGCCCTAGTTAGGGTGATTTGGGATGATCTGAGGAGCCCTAATTATGGTGTTTTTGGGCTGTCAAAGGGGCCCAAGTTAGGGTGATTTGGCCCTGTCTGAGGAACCCTAGTTAGGGTGGTTTGGGGCAGTCTAAGGAACCCTAGTTAGGGTGGATTGGGATGGGCTAAGGAGCTCTAGTTTTGGCAATTAAAATAAAACTTACCTATGTTTATTTTGAAGTAAGTCCATTGGTTGATCTATACTTCCTCTTTTTTCCCTTAGTCTATCAACTAAATGAGCAAACTGAAGAAAAAAATCACATCTATGACTGACTTTCATTTTATCTAGAATATAGCTAGTATTGCTCTAACATTATCAATACACAGAATGTTTCATTAGAACGATCCACCTTATAATCCTTATGATGGATTTTTTGGTCAAAGCAACAGAAATTAATTTGACAGGCAGATATACGAAGATTTTCCTGTTAGACATACTTACATGTAAATGTTTTTAAATAATAATATATTAGAGAGAGGGAGAAATGGGGTTTAACATCCACTTAACACAAACTAGGTCATTTTGAGACAAACATACTTAAGAGAGAGGAATCAGGTGTAACACATGACACAAACTAGGTTATTTCCGGGACTAACATATGGTTGAATTTTATTTCAATAATTCGTTTGGGTGTAGGGGTCTTTAGCAGAGGGAGGAAACTGGAGGACATGGAGAAAACACAAGAGGTTTGAAAGGCGACCAAACTCCTAGTGACGCACAAGCAAGGAATCGAAACCTTGCCACTTGACTCAATGACTGACCCTAAGATCTGATGAGCATGCGTTAAGCCTTTCGGAAACCCATCCCCCTGACTAATATGTTTTATGAAACTGTGTAGGCTCAGCTTCTTTAATACCTTAGCTGATTTGCTTGACTTTTGATCATCTAACAATAATTTTTCATCTATAGTTTCTTGTCCTCCTCCATCTTGATTCGTTGATGACTGAAATTTCTTCATATTTAAAACCATTTTCCATCTTTTTCTGGCATTACTTTCATCATCATCACTACTATCAATATCCTGTTCTTGCTTCTTTAACCTGCAGGGAAGGGGAAAGTAAACAGTCCACTTTCTTACTGACTATGTATTAAAGAAGTATTTTAACAAGACTGTCAATAAGATGAACAAATAATTTCTTACAGTTAGGCTTCACAATAGTATGCAGATGGTGAAAAGTATAAACAAGTAAAAGATTGCAAGGTTTCACAACCAGAAACATGTCAAACTTTAAAACTTTGCACTCATCTTGTCGAAGTTAACATCATTGATAACTTTGCGCAATATAAAGTAATTTGAATGAAATTTTCAATTCATTCATTTTGCATTATCCATTTATAGTGAGAATGGCCAGCTCTTTTTGTCTAAATCTACATAATGCAACTTTAATAAATAATTACCATTATAATATTATCTGTCTTACCTATTTAACATAGTAACAGTTTTAGCCACTGCTGCCATTCCAGTACTACTAGCAGATGGAGATGAAGGTGGTGACGGTGCTGCCTTCATTAAGTCACTCTGTGAATTCTGTGATGAAGTATGACTCCCACCACTATTTGTTTTATCAGCTTTAGCATGTTCTTTTTGTCCCGTTCCAGAGCCTTGTGGTTCCTTATTTAAACTAACAATTTTTTGGGCCTGAATGTTCTTGTCATTGGAACTGGGTATGATGTCATCTAAGGCATTATAGCCACTGGGTTTTATATTAAAGTGAAGCCCTTCTTTTTCAGCTTTCAACTTCCACAAATGTTGTTTATTTTTCTTGCTTTCTTTTTCAGTGGTATTATTATTTTCTCTAGCGGATGAGCTAACTTCAATGTCAGAGTTTCTATTATGACTATCAACTTTATCTGATGTATCATTTTGTAAATTGTTCATCACGGCCATGGCAGCATTTGAAAATTTATCGGCAGCATTTTCTCCTGTGTCTGTTGATGAAGATGTATCGGAATGTTTCCTAGAATTATCACATATTTCTTTGTTCTTGTTGATATCAATGCCATCTGGTGTAGGCGGTATGATATTAATTGATACGTCGCTTGGTTCCACAGCATCAACAGAATCTCTAGATAGGTTCATGTCTACAGTGGTCTGAAACAATGGAAGGAAGCAAACAGTAAGGCTGATGTTCCTGTCTCAAGCCCCAAATAAATAGATAAAACATACAGATGTACATAGATCTTTTTGTAAAGCATCCAGCAATGAAAATGTTTTTCAAATGTACTGACTGAAGTATGATAAAGTGAAACTACACCAAGTTTCATTACTCTCCGTGAACAAGAATTAGAGCTATCCTGTGTCACCTAATGAACATCTACCCAAGTCTGAATATTAAAACCAGAGTTATTGTGTTCAACATGCACACCAACATGTAAACAAGATTTTTTTTTTATCCCATTCAAAAGACTATACACTATTTCTTGCCACACTCTCAATCTATCAACCCTGGCAAGGGGAATCCAGAAGAACAAATTCTGGGATAGAACTGTGGCTAGCAAATGTGGAATTTTGCAGGATTGTAGTTATTGTATATTATGTCATTGAAAGATAAAGAAAACTATGCTCACCTCTGTTGTGACAGAGTCAACTGGTGCACTGTTCAGTGATTCCCGTGATTTGGTATTTCTTAATTGAATACTACCAAGATCTTTCAATCTGAAAAGAAATAAATCAAAATAGTTACTTAAAAAATCAAAGTAACCATGTACATAAAACAAACAAATATCCCAGTTCTTAAATACAAAATTTATATTGTCATATACTCCATTACTAAACCAACTTATTCATATTATTAAGGAATAGTGGTCCAAAACCTTCTTGAGTTCTTTGTGTTAAATAAGTTGCTTCCCTTTATTAATAATCGCTTTGATCCTAGATATGGAATTCTCGGATGTAGTGAAATTAAATATGACTGTTTGAGTTATATTCTGCATGTCTTAAACAATCCTGGCCATCTTCTGGTCTATACAACCCAACACCACAATATTTGTTCTTTTCAGTATAGTTTATTAAAGTTCCAATTTCATATTTTTAAGTTATATTTTTAAAATGTATTAAGATAAAGCCCTAAAATAGATTGTATCTAAAAACAGTCCTACCTTGTTAAAGAATATTCCTATTTATCCTATAATTCACTACTGCCAGTTGAGAAATTGGCAAAAATATCATTTTCAACTTCAAATTCAAACGTTTGAAGATAGCCATTGCATGGAGGGGAATGGGAAAACAGGGGAGGTAATTGTGTTATTATTTTTTGTGTCAGTGATTTTAATGCCCGATGAAATATTGTCCATGATCGTATAATAGTGAGTTGACAACCTTTTGAGCAAAAGAGTTAGAAATAATTATATTTTGACTTTCTTCGAAAATATGAAATTCCCTCTTTAAGTAACATCATGTATCTATAAATCCAATCTTTATATAAATATAACTGTTAATTTTATTTGTTCTTTTTACTACAGTTTATTTAATGATAAATGAGCCTTATCATGTCTCCATATGTAATGTGTCATCTGTGCATATGTAATCATTACAAAAATATAACTGTTAATCTTATGGCCAGTGATTTTTTTGTCATGTGTCCATATGTAATCGTTATAAAACATAACTGCCAATGACTTTCGTTGTTCTTTTTTTTATAGTTTATTAATTGATGAAATGAACACTATAATGTACCAAGGCCCCCAATTTTAGTGAGACTTGATATAAAATGAAACAAATTATAAAATCTGTGAATCAAGTTTTTGTCTACATACTTGTGTTCAGCTGTATCCCATCTACCATAACACAGATCTATTCCACCAATGAATGCTACATTCTGATCTATTACGACCATTTTCTCATGATGAGCCCACAATAACACTCCTCCTGGTAGATGGTCCGGATGACGCATTATCTGTTGGAAAACAAAATTAAATAAATTGAAACAAGGTTTAACATCCTACTGTTTTACACTGACTGGGGCAATAAAGATGGGCAAATGCCATACAGTGTGCCATGAGGGAAATTTTACCCCAACAGCGGCACTACGGTCCACCCATCTGTCAAGGGTTCTGTTATGTGCACTTCAACGTAAACACGGAACCTCGGTTTTCCATTCCATAGGAACAGCCAGACATTGGTCTTAGCCAGGCCCTCCGTCCTACATTACTGACAAGGGGAAACCATGCTGGAAAATTGGTTTAAATCTCAGATTCCTTCATAATAAGCAAGCAACTTCTATGAATTTCTGTGCACATTGCCGCTTTCAGTATGGACAATTATATTTTAGATAAACTGCTTAGAAAAAAAACGTTAATAACAATCAATACATTTTTTTATTATATACCTTTATATTAGTTGGATGTAAATTAAGTAAAGTTGATTTACTATAAGCACTGTCAATACCTAGAGCCATAGTTACTTCTTTATATAACAATATATAGATCTTAACACCAGCTTCCTACAAAATATAACAACAAAACTCTGTTATAAATATTCCACACCCTTGCAACATCTATTGGTAATCAATAACCAAATACTAGTAGTATATATGTTATATATAAGCTGTACAGTATCAGGCCAGGCAAGGATCCAGTTTAATTTTGAATAAATCTTTAATTGTTTATCTGCCTGAATAATAATTGTATACCAAAAAAAGTAAAATTTGTTTCCACATGGAAAGAGAAAAGTTATGCTACTGAGAAATTTCACAATAATTCATCACATTAGCATGTATTTCACAATAACTCCTTTATTAAACATTCATAAATAATAATTATATCTTACAGCCTTTCTCTTCAATATCATATCTAATCTCCATTTATCACCTTCTGTTATTGGTCTCTTCATATAGATTTCTGGACTTAACCTGTTAATAATTTCAGATCAAATATGAAATATTTATTGGTGATATTGTGACTATATATTACAAATCATTATCAGGAATTTACAAATTCCTAAACAGACTTGATTAGTTCAGATTGATTTTTATAATAAACTTTTATTTTCTTCGCCAACAAAATAGCTTTCGTTAAAGTCAAATCTCCCTCTTAATCTAGTTAGAGTCGTACTTGGGAAATTCTGAATTTTTTGATTTCAACATTTATAATTGTTTGTAAATATTATTATTTTAAGATAAAAGTATTTCACATAATGTGATCTATTGGGTAAATTTGTTTTTCTGCATCTAAACATGATATATAATTTTAACTTTTAATATATCAATAAAGTACAACTTAAGCTACAGCAGCAAGGCAACACAAAATCTGTCAAAGTTAAAAAGTGGGGGGGGGGGAGAAATGGGGTTTAACATTCATTTGATACAAACCAGATAATTTTGAGACTAACATAAGGTTCGATTTCATTTCAATAATTTGCTTGCTGATAGGATTCTTTAGTAGTGGGAGGAAATTGGATGACCTGGAGAAAAGCCATGGCGGGTGACCCTCCCCCCTCCCCCCCCCCTACCCTCGCACATTTAAACATACTTACCACCAGTCAGTAATAAATATTTCTTCTTTGGCTTTATCTAGAGATTCTCCTACAGCTTCAAAGTATGATGCAGCATCAGCAAACCTATAAGTAGATTGAACATTTAATTGGGTTTGGTACAAATCTCATCACCTTATTTAATCTATGGTGTAATATCAGTAGCCGCTCAAACATTTGTCACTGAGACAATAAAATTGTTGCTTTATCAACAATCAAATTTCGAGATTTGATTTCGTTAAATGAAAGGGAGTTTAAGGTCCTACTGTTCTACTTCAACTGGACTAATAAATACAGGAATTTCATTAAAAGGTACAATCAATGGCAGACTAAAAACTTACCAATGAGCATAGGACGGATCTCTTAATGGAGCAAACCCTTGAAATCTGTTAATAGTGGTATATTCGTCAGCTTTTGTTTTGGCCTTTTCTTCTATAAGATGAGCCCATTCGCGGGCCTTTCTTGATGTCCAGCACTTTATGAGTAAATTTCTACGAGACAAATTGTAAAATCAAATTATTTTAATGTTCTTTAACTGAAGAGACATAATACCATCAATTTCGCTGTTTATTTTACTCAAATTTGGTTATACTCCATTTCTAACAAATTTGTAAAAATTGTATTCGGTACTGTAGTGATTGCGAAAAAAAGCATTTATATTCAAAACTTAAACATGCATTATGCAAGAGGTAAATCTGCCTATTGCAAGTCTTCCATTAGGGTTGAAATGTTACATAAACTTTCAATTAGATATTTATTAACATGAAAAGACCATAATCAACTCTTGATGCCATGTGTCCGATTTTCTTGGGATTTGAATCCGATCTGCTGTGCAACATCTGTTGATGATTTCAACCATAAACGGACGTTGAACCCAAGACTTTGTTAATTGTCGAACAGCGGCAACAATGACAACTGGGCTACGGGGATTTTTAACTATTATAGTGAGAACTGCCAGCTCTTTATCTAATCTTCCATAATGTATCTTTCAAAGTAAATTGTGGGAGTCAAATCTAATAAAACAATTATACAACAGTATGAATCTGCAGTCATAGCCTTTCATCTTACTTAATCCCAGTTTACTAGAGACAGCAAATTTAAACAGGTGTGAAGCGACCTTTGCCTTATAAATATCTGATTTTATTACTGAACACAATACTAAAATAACTGGTCAGAATTGGTATAATTACTGAAATTTTCAATTTACCACTAGATGTATTCAAACTACATTTATATTTATATAAGCTCTGGCTTGTTTTCACTTTTCAGACCCCACAATCATATAGTGTACTTTTATATTATGTAAATATTTATTAAGTGTCAATAAATTTTTTTTTACCTTTGCAGTGTTGTAATAAGAACACCATGGGGTGCCCCAGAAGATGCCATTCCACATTGTACTCTAAAGTCAGAATCCATTAACAAAACATCACTGATATATCCATCCTCTGGTCTTATATAAGCTAACCAGGAATCTTTTACAATCAACCATCTAAATAAATATATTCATTCAATTACAAAATATGTATATCTTAAAATGCACATCCAATTTGTTAATAACACAGGAAACCATCAGGTCTGTCATTGAGTTAACAAGCGTGCTTGTGCCAGAGTTGTCTGTCCAACCTTGGGGGTTTTCTCCGGTTTCCACCCACTGCTAAAGACCCTGATACACAACCAAATTATTGAAATATAATTGAATCACATGTTAGTGTTAGTTGCAAAATGAATGACCTAGTTTGTGTCAAGTGGACATTAAACCCCATTTCTCTCTCTCTGTCTCGATAATTAAATTGTCAAAGCTAAAAAAGGAACAAGAGTGAAAGTATAAAATAGTAAAAAAACGGTTGAGCTTACCTTTTATTCCATGTTCCAAAGACATGTAAATTTCTAAGACAACCACAACAACCGATACTAATGCTTCTACCACCAGAACATTTCTTTATCATACCTTCTTTTCCTTTAGAACCTAGCATACTCACAAATGACAGTGGACTTACTTCAAAAAACTTTATCTAATAAAAAAGTAAACATTAGACACTCTTACACATATGGTAACACTGAAGGAACTAAATCTCTTTGAGCCAGAGTTAGGTGAAAATAAAGTACTGAATAAGGTTGATTTCCACTGGTGAAAGTCATGTATTTTGATTGTGCTGTCAAACATTCATTTTGATAGATTAAGCGGAAGGAAGTCAGGTTGTGTGCTAATTTCACAGTTTCCTTTTTGGCTTACTGGCATATCTCAATGCTGGCTTTATCTACAAACCTAAAATTTTCTGTGGAAGCAGATTTTCATTCCACAAATAATCTAGATAATCTAATAAATTGACATTGTGGCTCACGGTTACAGAGCAGAAAAGAATATTGAAATTCACATGCCTGGGAATATTTTACAATTGTGTGTTTTTTAAAGGCCCAATCCCGATAACTTTTTGGGGAATAAAACTGCTTAATTTTGTGTTAAAATCTCTTAAAACCCATTACCTAAGGCCGACCAACTAACCCGATATTTGTGATATGCTTGTAAATAACTTAAACCTGACAGTCTTCATCTGGAAATGGAGACCGTTGTATTATACAGTATAGGGATAAAACCAGACTTTTTTCTATAAAAATAATATGTAGGTGAAATTTACCTTTTGTTATCAAGTACAGTACATGGGTCATTCACTGTATAGACAGCTTAAGAAACGAGAATCGATTAGCAGGTCACCCAATGAAAAAATTGACCCGAAATCTTAAAAGGGTTATGTGTCCGGATAAGCAGTGTTGACGTTAACGTCAAAACGACTCAATATTTTGAGCTGAAATTTTGAGACAAGGTAAATACACCATGCCTCTATGTTTTGGTTCATAAATTTAATAAATGCTCGGACTTCAATTTTTGAGACTCTGTTCTTATCGGGATTGTCCCTTTAATGAAGCAAATTGATTCCTCCACCAATGTTTGTACTTATAGTATGAACTTTATTTGTTGCAGTCTTGGAAATATGTTTTTTGATGAAGTAAACTGAACTTCACAAACATTAACAATAATATTTCATTTGCAAGGAATCTATTGACAGCTGAGCTTAGAGAATTATTGATAGTGAAATACCTACCGTTTCATTATGTTCTCGGTAGGAACGAACTTTTAATAAATTCTGTAAATATCTTTGTAGTAATTCCTGTAAAATATAAAGTATGAAACAGATGATAGTTGTATTTTTTTAAAGTCATACGTTAAAAATATGCTAAAATAAAGCCTTAAACTACATGGCATCTATACACATAGTACTACCTTATTAAAGACAAATCCTATAATTCACTTCTGTCAGTTGAGAAATTAGCAAAGATATCGTTTTCTTTTTAAAATCCAACATTGTTTTTTTACGGTATTATTATCACGTGTGCAGGTTTGAAAAGTCTCTCTATTTTTAAACACGGACCTTTACAATTGAAAGAACTCCCTCTTTCATTGTGTAGACTTAGTTCTCCAGTGAAAAGAAATGGTACAATTTCCAACTACTGTTACCGAGTAGAAATTAATTCCAATTTTTAAGTGAATTTTTTTTTAAAGTGCTAGAATGATTCCTTGATTGTATATTAGTGATTTGACAACCTATTACATAATAGATAAACAAATAATTATGTTTAGACTTTCTTAGAATATGCAATTATTGCTTTAATTATGTTTTCTATTTGAATATAAATATCAATGTGAAACACCCATAAAAAGATATAGTTTGATCTAGAATGACATATTACCATTCGTCTTGGTATTGTATCTTGATGTACAAGGGCTTCTGGTCGGGAAGGAAACTTCATACTTAATTTTTCTCTGTTAAATGTCTTTCTCTTATCTTTATGGCTGTAAAAATATAAATAACAGATGGGATCAAATTCATAATATCTACAAGGCTGCTCTGTGATCGAGCTATTAGAGAATTTAAGGGCACTGCCTCTCAGAAAGAACAAAAAACAGAAGGCCTTCCAATGTACACAGTGGCTGATTTCTAAGAATAGATACGAAGCTCCTGTTTCGGCAAAATTCTCCTCCCTAGTATACACCTGTTACATGAAAAATAAAATTCTTGCTCCCTGAATCTAAAAACTTATTTGAGTTATGTGACTTCTGTCTATGTAGCTATATTAAGTAGGCATGACACATGTACGGAATGTACATACAGTTAGTATTGACAGTAGTACAACATAATTGGCATTAGTTTAACATGATTGGCAGTACAACATAACTAGCTCTGGTAAAACATGACTGACAGTAGTATACCATGACAAGTTGTAGTAAAACATTACTGACATTAGTACAGCATGCCTGACAGCAGTAAAATAAAAGTTCTACTGTAAGCAAAAGCCTTTTAACTTCTACTCAGTTTAAAGCTGATGTCATAACATTTCAGAATGTGCATGAAACTTACTCAACTATATTGAAAAGGTAGACCTAATTTGAAACCCCTTTCTTTATATGCCATACAACTGATTATTTTTCCCAAGTAAAATGATATATTAAGCCATCATGATACCAATATTGGCATATCTATAAGGAAAACTCCCGAAATAATTCAACATACAAACTCGCAGAGATGTTACATTCTGTACTTACGTTTTTGTAGGCATTGGTATACTTAGTTTCGCTCTGTATAACAAAAGATGTTCATGAAGCTGTCTAAAATGTTTGTAGCGCTTTTTTACAGCCCAGGTAAAGTTTCCATGTTTTACTTCTATTTTATATCTGGAAAAAATGTGATTTTTTTCAATGAATAATACAACTCAAAGCTTAATAATCTTACATTTGACACAGATATTGGATAGTTAAACTTGCCCCTTAAACTTGTAATTTCATTTTAAGAATACTATCAAATTCACTAAATTATCATTAGTTTTGCTCACTCTGACCACAGGTGCTTGTAAAATAGAAAATTTATTTCAAAGATAGTATTAGTATTATGATTAAAGTCTATTAAATGATTATGACAGTAGTGAGAAAGGGTAGAATACTTACAAATTTGGATTTAGAACCTGGGTTCCTTGTCGCTCATAACCTGTTATTTTAACTTCAATTGGAACTCTGGGAATCCAACAGTTGTTACGGATTGTATCAAACTCTGTTGGTTCTTTTTGAGTTGATGTAAAAGGCAAGGTTAATTCATCTTCATCTGTAATGTTATTGAATAAGATGTAGATGTGCATGATTGAAAATGTATAGCAAAAAGAGCACATCAAATGAATTTTGTTGTACTGTGAATTGTCATGTTTATCAAACTGTTTACTATACAAGTGTATTTATTTAGTTACTCATTTTAATATATAATATATTTGTACTTATATGTAATAATTTGTATATTATCAAAATTCTGGAAATGGTACAATATAAGAATCTGTATTGGATGTATTCTTTTACATGTAATTTTTTTCACTATTATTATCATTTAAATCATTTTGTTGAAGTGTCACAAACTTGTTACAGACTATACTTTAAACCCCCTTTGTTGATTAATTAGTCATGGCCTGGTGGACCAGGACTCTAAACAATAGATGTGGGGAAAGTGAGGTGTCCCCGACTTGACTGCACCTAAGCTTCAAATAAGCAAACACTACCTCAATTAAGGGTGTTTTAGATAATTGGCAACATCATTTTTACTGCATGTCTATCTATATTTGTGACTGAAGATGTCTCTATGAATTATGAATGGTGTGTAAAGTGTATAAAATAAACACTGGCTTAAATTACATTACCCTTTTATATCATCATATTATGAGCTCTATAACTAAATGACCTGTACTTTGTTGATTTTGATCACAAGAAATGGCTGAATTGGGTTGAACTGATGCGTTAATTTGATGAGTGATGGGACAAAATCTAAATGATTAAAATTATGTTTTACTTGAACGTCTCATCACTGGCTTAATGTGTAGATCCAAAATTTTAAATGTTTAAAGATACCCACACGTACCGTATACTTATTTAAATAGAAACTTTTACATTTTTGAATATACAAAGTATATGTAAATATAAACAAGTGTCCATCGAAATATGATATTTTAATACTTTAAATAACAAAATCTGCATAATAAATGAGTCCATCATGGTTATTAATATTTAAAATTAGATTATCTGCTTAAATTATTTCACTCTTATTTCATAATGTATCTATGCTTGATCCTAAACTCTAAATTCTATTCTCAATAATAATTACCAGAATTTAAAATCAACAGACACTGAAAGACAATTTAATAAAGAGAGCAGAAGCTTTGGTTAGGTTTTGAACATTGTGTTTGTCTAAAGTTGTTATTTGGTACCTAGGGTATTAATGCTAAGTTATAAATAGTAATCAATCAACAGACAATTTATGGCTTTGAGTAATGTAAAAAAAATAATGTTTCACTAATGTTTGAATGAACAACATTAGTGAATTACCAGAATTTAAAATCAACAGACACTGAAAGACAATTTAATAAAGAGAGCAGAAGCTTTGGTTAGGTTTTGAACATTGTGTTTGTCTAAAGTTGTTATTTGGTACCTAGGGTATTAATGCTAAGTTATAAATAGTAATCAATCAACAGACAATTTATGGCTTTGAGTAATGTAAAAAAAATAATGTTTCACTAATGTTTGAATGAACAACATACTAGACTAAATATCTTAAGAACTTTTGGAGACATTTCTTGGTACTTTAGATAAAAAAAATTTGCATCACTAGAGAAACAGCTTCATAAACAGATCGCAGATGCAAAGTAATCTTTATTTATCGTCGGTGCATTTCAAGATCTTCTTTTAAAGTGTGATATGATATTGCTATTATGTTCCCTGTCGTCTTGAGGAACAGAATATTTAAAAACTTCCTGACACATATGTATAACTGTCTAAAGTATTCCTGCCGGTTATGTAATTTTATTTTCTAGCTTAAAGCTAAAAATTGTGCCATCTCTAATTCATAATGGACACCTACTTAAAGATTGTATTCTTGCACTAGATCTTGCATCTTGAATATCACCATCTGCTGTATCAATTTCATCGATTGCAGAAAGAACTGAAAATTCATCTTCATCTTCATATTCAGATATCACAGACACTGATCGCAGGAAGCTTCGTGTGGTATTTTCAGCGCCGGACTGATTCATTTCTTCACTTTCTGGAAAACATGCAGATATTTTTTCTCTATAACACTACTTCACTTTCTGGAAAACATGCAGATATTTTTTCTCTATAACACTACTTTCTAACAACAACTGTTTTTAATTATAAACTGGGTGATTATGATGAGTCACCATTATTTCATTGACAGCTGTACCGTGGCAAGACATAATATACAATGTCAATATTTTCAATTTTTATATTTTCAATAATTTTGTTTACCTGGGTAGGCCTACTATACCTCTCCCTTTTGAGCATCAGAATAGTCTGTCACAAATTTGTATCCAAAAGCTACTATGATCTAAAGGGTCACTTTCTATTCATAGCATCCAATCATATATTAAGACATATCAGATGGTAAAAAACTTGACTCTGATCTGTTGAAAAATCGGCAATTTTCTTCCTCCATTTTGTCCTTGTTGGCGATCACGTGATACAACCACGTGACATAAAGTGGATAATTACGGAAACCCATTAGCACCACCATTCAATCAGTATTATAACAATAGTAATGACCTTTTCTCTGAGGGGACATGTCCTACATACGCTATAAAACTAGTAACTACACAGTAACCATATTTACTACAAAGTGCAGAATATATAACATTATATAACCTTATCAAGGGGAAAAATCAAACAAACAAGAATTAAAAATTTGTCAAATAATTAACATACATTCAGAGGACACTAGTAATTAACAAGGGTCAAAAGATTTGACGTTTTACTAACTCCTTTTTTCCTTTTTTAAAAGAAAACACGAAGACACATTGTCATGTTTCACAGTTTCTTACTTGTTGGAATTGCAACTTTAAGTTGACTTCCTGATCTCAATATCATAGAAGTAGTCAAATTTATACTTTTCACAGAATGTCATGTTTCACAGTTTCTTACTTGTTGGAATTGCAACTTTAAGTTGACTTCCTGATCTCAATATCATAGAAGTAGTCAAATTTATACTTTTCACAGAATATGTTATATAAATACGGTGGTTTAGAATTTTGAAAGTGGGCATTCCCTGTTTGCGTGTATGGCAAGGCTAGTTTCATTTTGTTAGTATTGTTTTATTTATTGTCTGTCTGTGCACTAATTACAGCTACAGACTGGATACTTAAAATTACATTATGGGAGATAAGATAAAGAGATGGCAGTTCTCACTATAATAGTTAAAAACTAGATTGTGTAAAGGTAATTTGCTGAAAATTTCAGTCAAATTGGTCCACTATTAGCCGAGAAAAAAGCGTTTGCAATATTCACATAGCCTCGGTCATCATTACTCAAATCATTAATATAAACAGCATAGTCTCGATTATCCCCTTGATTGATTTAATTATCAACGGCCATTAAGCGGCATATAGGAATTCAATCCGCCAACATCGAAGGCTCGCCTTGACTTAAAGAGTTTATTATGGTCTGGATATGTTAATTAATGTCTAATTGATTATTAAGATAACATCTCAGGCATAAAGAAAGACCTGTAATACGTAATAGTTATTAGCACACTTTCCTCGGTGTATCGGTGAATATCAGGACCGATACACCGAGGAAAGGTGCTAATAAGTTACTTACATCACATTTCTATCGAGTATTGTGAAGCAAAATGTGAAAAATAGTATTTATTATCGAGTCGTTTCAACCGAAAAGTGACAAATAATTTCAGCTTTTATTTATCCCTTTCTGTGCCTCCGGTTACATTTCATGGTAGTATTTACACGTGCGTCTTGTTGTGAAACCCCGAGCGTGAAACAGCCACGTGTTTGTTTAGACCACATCGTCAAAACAACTTGTCTATGGCGTAGAGGACTGCGATGATATTAAATGTAGTGTAAAGGAAATTCGAAACGTGGGTCATTCCTGGTCAAAGTATGCATCGGCGCATGGTTCGTCCGTTGAAATTTAATTGTAATGAAATTTATAACTTTCTAGGCGTTTTTTTTATATCCTGCTTATTTTCAAGGCTTGTGAAGTGTCTAGCAAGAGAATCACAATTAGTTAAAATAATTATTCAATATTCTCATTTATATGTTTTGCATAATAAATCAAACCAAATTATGGAATAGATGCCAATTGATATGTGTAATAATTGTTTTTCGTAATATGTTGTTATGTTGATTTTATGTCATTTTATATATTTTTGCACTGCCATGTAGTTCCTACCGGTTTGTTTTGTAACTATGATTTTGATTCATGTAGCTTAGTTCAGTGCAGTATGAAACACCTAGTTTTCATTGCGATCAGGGTCAGACTAAACGTCTGCCTCTTATTGCTCGATAAGTTTCTTAAACGGTGTAAAAGTATCCGTGTATCAGAAATGAACAGTACTCTTTATCGAAAGTGTACTGATCATTTAAGATACACGGCTACTTTTACGCATGTATTGGAAATGATCAGGACACTTCCATCAAAGTAGAAGTGGAATGTAAGCAGATTTTGCTCTTGCATAATGCTATTTTAATAAACGTATGAATAGTATTGAACTTACTCTTTCTAAGTTTTATAATGGAAATGGGGTTTAACGTCCTACTCCGTTGCACCTAACCTGGGCTAATAGAAGACGAGCATACGCCATACAGTGTGCTATATGGCGGGGGAAAGCGGCAAAAACCTAATGCTATGTAGAAATGTCTAATTCAAAACACATGTAACATAATGCCATACCAAATACCTAAAACGTCTAATGCAAAAAACAAAATACAAGAAACCTCTAATACAAAATACCTCATACGTCTATTGCAAAAGACAAAATACAAGAAACCTCTAATACAAAATACATATAACCTCTTGTGCACAATTGATTTTACAATCTGAAACATCTACCCTAAGCATTAGATGACATATTTCGTTGTCATTACTTACATTTCTCCACTGAATTATCTTTATTTAGGTCAATGTCAAGGTCACCGAACACAACTTGGCGACCTATTCGGCTAGCGAGCTATTCGACCGATCCAGCTGGCAACCTGTTCGTTGGCAACCTATTCAGAATTAAGACAACAGTCGCCCAAACTCATCTATTTTTAACAACCAATAAAATCCAACGTTACGTCTATCAAATGAAAGTAGAATAATATATTATTTTTATCAATTCCTTTAGCTCAGAATAGAGATGTAATTTCGCATTATCGTACAAAATTCTAGACATCCAACTAAATATATTCCGAAAGGTAATTAAATAGGCTTTCTAAGTATTATCAGTAAAACCTGGCACATTCATAATAAAGGGGTGCACTCTCTTCCTAAACATAAATATATTCTAAAAGGTAATTGAATAAGCTTTCCAAATATTATTAGTAAAAGTTGGCACAATCATATTAAAGGGGTGCGCTCTCAACCTGAACATAGCCAATTTTTCAATATTTTAAAGTGAAAGAACGGTAATATTTCGAGTCGAAATTCGGACCATCGTACAAAATTCTTAGCAACCAGCTATATATATTCTGAAAGGTAATTGAATAAGCTTTCCAAATATTATTAGTAAAAGGTGGCACAGTCATATTAAAGGGGCGCGCTCTCAACCTGAACATAGCCAATTTTTCAATATTTTAAAATGAAAGAACGCGCGCCCCTTTAATATGATTGTGCCAACTTTTACTAATAATATTTAGAAAGCTTATTCAATTACCTTTCAGAATATATATAGCTGGATGCTCAGAATTTTGTACGATGGTCCGAATTTCGACTCGGAATATTACCGTTGTTTCACTTTAAAATATTTAAAAATTGGCGATGTTCAGGTTGAGAGCGCGCCCCTTTAATATGATTGTGCTAACTTTTACTAATAATATTTAGAAAGCTTATTTAATTACCTTTCAGAATATATATAGCTGGATGCTCAGAATTTTGTACGATGGTCCGAATTTCGACTCGGAGTATTACCGTTGTTTCACTTTAAAATATTGAAAAATTGGCTATGTTCGGGTTGAGAGCGCGCCCCTTTAATATGATTCTGCCAACTTTTACTATTAATATTTGGAAAGCTTATCCAATTACCTTTCAGAATATATATAGCTGGATGCTCAGAATTTTGTGCGATGGTCCAAATTTGGACTTCGAAAAAAATTCCGGTCTATCTTTCCATATAGATTGAAAAATTGGCTATGTTCAGGTTGAGAGCGCGCCCCTTTAATATGAGTGTGCCTACTTTTACTAATAATATTTAGAAAGCTTATTGAATTACCATTCAGAAAACATATAGCTGGATGCTCAGAATTTTGTACGATGGTCCGAATTTCGACTCGGAATATTACCGTTCTTTCATTTTAAAATATTGAAAAATTGGCTATGTTCAGGTTAAGAGCGCGCCCCTTTAATATGACTGTGCCAACTTTTACTAATAATATTTGGAAAAAGCTTATTCAATTACCTTTCAGAATATATATAGCTGGTTGCTAAGAATTTTGTACGATGGTCCGAATTTTGACTCGAAATATTACCGTTCTTTCACTTTAAAATATTGAAAAATTGGCTATGTTCAGGTTGAGAGCGCACCCCTTTAATATGATTGTGCCAACTTTTACTAATAATATTTGGAAAGCTTATTCAATTACCTTTTATAATATATTTAGTTGGATCATCAGAATTTTTGTACGATGGTCCGAATTTTGACACGGGATATTAACAGTTTTTCCCTTTAAAATTTTTAAAAAATTTGTCATGTTTAGGAAGAGAGTGCACCCCTTTATTATGAATGTGGCAGGTTTTACTGATAATACTTAGAAAGCCTATTTAATTACCTTTCGGAATATATTTAGTTGGATGTCTAGAATTTTGTACGATAATGCGAAATTACATCTCTATTCTGAGCTAAAGGAATTGATCAAAATAATATATTATTCTACTTTCATTTGATAGACGTAACGTTGGATTTTATTGGTTGTTAAAAATAGATGAGTTTGGGCGACTGTTGTCTTAATTCTGAATAGGTTGCCAACGAACAGGTTGCCAGCTGGATCGGTCGAATAGCTCGCTAGCCGAATAGGTCGCCAAGTTGTGTTCGGTGACCTTGACATTGACCTAAATAAAGATAATTCAGTGGAGAAATGTAAGTAATGACAACGAAATATGTCATCTAATGCTTAGGGTAGATGTTTCAGATTGTAAAATCAATTGTGCACAAGAGGTTATATGTATTTTGTATTAGAGGTTTCTTGTATTTTGTCTTTTGCAATAGACGTATGAGGTATTTTGTATTAGAGGTTTCTTGTATTTTGTTTTTTGCATTAGACGTTTTAGGTATTTGGTATGGCATTATGTTACATGTGTGTTTTGAATTAGACATTTCTACATAACATTAGGTTTTTGCCGCTTTCCCCCGCCATAGGAAAGAATTAAAATAGCATTATGCAAGAGCAAGATCTATTTATTACAGGTCTTTCTTTAGGCCTGAAATGTTATATCAGACATTAATTAACATATCCAGACCATAATAAACTCTTGATGGCAAGGCTAGCCTTCGATGTTGGCTGATTAAATTTATATGTGCCGCTTAATGGCCGTTGATAATTAAATTAATCAAGTGGATAATCGAGACTATGCTGTTTATATTAATGATTTGAGTAATGATGACCGACGCTATGTGAATATTTCAAACGCTTTTTTCTCGGCTAATAGTGGATCAATTTGACTGAAATTTTCAGCAAATTACCTTTACACTATCTGGTTTTTAACTATTATAGTTAGAACTGCCATCTCTTTATCTTATCTCCAATAATGTAACTTTAAATTTTTTACGCCAGTTCGCTAAAAGAATCGCTATTACTCCAAAATATTATCGCCAAAATCAAATTTTGATCGCCACTTTCATATTTTTATCGCATATTGCGACCGACAAAGTGAAATCGCACCATTTTAATCCCGTGACCCTGACATTGACGGTAGTATCCATTTGAGTAATTCCTTTGTAGTTTTTAACTGTTTCCATCTTTCTTAAGATAAAAATCAGGGGTCTGTTGCAGCTTGCTAGAGCGTTTCGATTTTCTTCGAAAAGACACATTCTACCTCCAATGGGCCATTGAGTCAAACATCCTGGCGTTTGGTTTTGCATTTTATTGGCATATTATTGTGAAATAGCTTTTGTTGGAAACCTTTGGAAAGAAATATTGAATTCATCATGGCAACGAAAAACGAAAATCGAGCTAACTTCACACTGCCATTAAGCATTGCATATATTGGTAATATCATCCAAATCAAGGAAAGAGCTTTTTTACGGGCAAATCCTACGCACCTAACTGAAAACTGGATGGCCGAATGATAAGGTCTGTCAACTGGCGTGGTTTTAATTCCCCGGTTGTACATGAGAAGAAGTAGGGTCACCTGTCCAACCTCGTGGGTTTTCTCCTGGTCCTCCGGGTTCCACACTGCTAACGACCCCACTAAGAACTATTGAAATAAAATTGAACTATGTGTTAGTCCCGAAATGCCTAAGTCTGGATGAGTTGATAATCTGTATTCACTACTGACTGTGGATGAGATATTGAAAAATTGGCTATGTTCAGGTTGAGAGCGCGCCCCTTTAATATGACTGTGCCACCTTTTACTAATAATATTTGGAAAGCTTATTCAATTACCTTTCAGAATATATATAGCTGGTTGCTAAGAATTTTGTACGATGGTCCGAATTTCGACTCGAAATATTACCGTTCTTTCACTTTAAAATATTGAAAAATTGGCTATGTTCAGGTTGAGAGCGCACCCCTTTAATATGATTGTGCCAACTTTTACTAATAATATTTGGAAAGATTATTCAATTACCTTTTAGAATATATTTATGTTTAGGAAGAGAGTGCACCCCTTTATTATGAATGTGCCAGGTTTTACTGATAATACTTAGAAAGCCTATTTAATTACCTTTCGGAATATATTTAGTTGGATGTCTAGAATTTTGTACGATAATGCGAAATTACATCTCTATTCTGAGCTAAAGGAATTGATAAAAATAATATATTATTCTACTTTCATTTGATAGACGTAACGTTGGATTTATTGGTTGTTAAAAATAGATGAGTTTGGGCGACTGTTGTCTTAATTCTGAATAGGTTGCCAACGAACAGGTTGCCAGCTGGATCGGTCGAATAGCTCGCTAGCCGAATAGGTCGCCAAGTTGTGTTCGGTGACCTTGACATTGACCTAAATAAAGATAATTCAGTGGAGAAATGTAAGTAATGACAACGAGATATGTCATCTAATGCTTAGGGTAGATGTTTCAGATTGTAAAATCAATTGTGCACAAGAGGTTATATGTACTTTGTATTAGAGGTTTCTTGTATTTTGTCTTTTGCAATAGACGTATGAGGTATTTTGTATTAGAGGTTTCTTGTATTTTGTTTTTTGCATTAGACGTTTTAGGTATTTGGTATGGCATTATGTTACATGTGTGTTTTGAATTAGACATTTCTACATAGCATTAGGTTTTTGCCGCTTTCCCCCGCCATAGTGCTATGAGGGAAATTTTGCCCAACTGCCATTGGGGATGTTCGATTCACAGTCCAGAACGTCCCGAATCGACAGAATTACAATCGAGTGACGCGGAATTCAGTCCTGTCACAGTTCTGCCAGTCCCGACAGCTGAGGTGGAGTGAGTAGAATCGTGACGTATTCCTAGGTAAAAAATATGTTTCAGCAGTCATGATTGGTTGGGATAGGCCTACTTTTTATACAGTCGACGCATATGCGCTGTAATCCGAAATTCTCCTTTTCACTCAATTGACACCAGTTTTGGAATTCAATTCCGGAACTGTGAATCGAGTATCGCCTACGTGTACACGGGATCTCGGTTTTCGTACCATCCGAACGACTAGACAGCTGTCCTTGTAAGGCCCTCCTTCTGCATCACTGACAAGAGGAAATCACGCCAGAAAATCGAGATGAACTTTCTCGGCCAATGCAGGGATCGAACAGCCGTTTAACGTCCACTTCACACAAACTAGGTCATTTCGGGACTAACATATGATTTAATTTTAATTCGCTTGCGCGTGGGAGTCTTTAGCAGTGAGAGGAAACCGGAGTACCTGGAGAAAGCCCTTGAGGCTGGACAGGCGACCCTACTCCTTGCCACGTACAACCGGGGATTTGATACCACGCCAGTTGACTCAATGGCAGGCCGTATGATACAGCGCGCGCACGCTAACCATCTCCTCTGAAGATGCTCTACTTTACGCAGCTTGTGGTCGGCCGATATATCACTGGCGACAGAGGAATTGGGTCCTGAGCAACAATTACAGCAGAATTTCCCACACTACCAAACCGCTACCCCCTTTCGTGGAAAACAAAAATAGAGCACCACACAATCACGAATGCGTTGGTAGATTGTGAGTCATTTTAGAGATTCAAATACGGGTACCGGATGTGAATCAGTTATTTCTTCCTAAATGCTCCTTGCCGCATTTTTTAAGAGTTTAAACATGATCTCTAGTTTATCTTTATTGGCATTACCCCAAACTGTGGAACGGTAATCAAATTATGGTAAAATATAGCCATTGAAAAATGATGATGTGGTAAATAATGGTTAAACTTTGTCAAGAGGTAGATTTTGGAGGATTTGATTTTGGAAATGTGTGCGATTCTAATCTATATAGAGTCGACAGTCAGTCCTAATAGCTCTGCTCCAGAAACATTTTCTAATGATTCTACATTAATTTTTAATGATAAGCTGCTTGTTTTTGTCTGGTGTTTTGAAGTTATTAACATGGCTTTTTGTCTTCATATAACATTCATTATCACACCATTAACATTACATCTATTAAATACATTTAGTAAGCAGGCGCGGATCCAGGATTTTTTGCAGGGGGGGTCCAGGTTTGATAATTGCCACCGCCACCATTACCGGGGGGTTTGGGGGCCCTCCCGCAGAAAAATTTGGTAAATTAGATTCAATTTGGTGCATTCTGACGTATTTCCGGAAGGTAAATTCCAAAATTACAGGTCTAAGAATCGCCAATAAAATCGCATAAAAAATTTTCAAGCCTGAGCAGGGGGGGTGGGGTCCGGACCCACTGGACCCCCCCCCTCTGGATCCGCGCCTGGTAAGTTCTTTAGAAGGACGGTCTCTATGTATTAGCTAGATTGTTGTTAGAGATAGGAGCGTTCTGTCATCAGCAAAAGATCAGTATGGCATTTACTGACGTGACGTGGGGGATCGTTTATAAAGATTAGGAAAAGTAACGGACCAGTATTGGTTCCCTGTGGGACCCAACATTTCACATCAGAAACACTAACCCTGAAAAACTACTTTAGAAATTCCAGATTATATAGGATGAAATAAGTTTATGCGATTTCAAGTCAAATTTGTGCGATTTTAATTTTTGGAGGATTAAGCTATAATATTTGCTTACTTGAACATACATTATGCAAGAGTTGAATCTTGTGACCTGTTCTGTGTCGCGGATTGGCTCGCTGCACTGTCTTATTCTATTCAGTGGCGGGGGGTTGTGGTGGCTTCGTGGTCTAGAGTGCCGCGCTTCGACCTATAGCTGGCTGATCACCTCTGGCTTGCGGCTGTAGTTTCGAGCCCTGGTGTGAGCGTATGTGGCATGGAGATAGGGGCGCCTTCTTAACCTCGTGGGTTCCCTTCGGTTTCCTCCCACTGATAAAGAACCCTACGCGCAAGCGAATTATTAAAATAAAATGAAACCATATGTTAGTCCCAAAATGACCTAGTAGTTTGTGTTGAGTGGACTTTAAACTCCGTCTCTCTCTCTCTCTCTCTCTCTATTCAGGAGAAAAAAATGGCCATGTCGATGACATTTATATCAAATGTTGGGCTTGTAGAGTGCGTCAGACAGTGTATTGCTCTGGTGTCGACTATATAGTGATCATGCACGCGGTTATCGATCGCTAGTAGGCTGACTGCATCGGAGTCTACCGAGATTTTCCGAGTGGGCTGACTGGTTTCCGATCATTAAAATTGAAATCGAAACTTTAGCTACTGGCAGCGTGATTCGTCTCTTATATGTCCGAGGAAGGCTTGTTCTGTATTTTAACAAAGTGACCTCCAGTTACCCCAGTGAGGAAGACCCTGACACGTGTAAACCAGGGGGGCCTTGCCTTGGTTCGATTCGTACGAGTTTCCCTTGGTTCGTGGTGCGGGGCGAGGGGCCTGGCAAGGTACCGCGTCTAGTCGTTCGGATGAGACAAAAAGCCGAGGTCCCGGTTATACGTTGGAGTGCAAATAAATACACTGCGTTTACATTTGTGAATTCCGTAAAAGATATTTATCTTAAAATTGTGATGACGCGAATGTTATATATTGTGTCTGCACAGTGACTAATTCCATATAGGCCTATACATTACTACGTGATTGGTGGAAATAGATATTAGATGACCGCCCCCCCCCCACACACACACACACGCAGCATGAGTTCATTAGTTTGACAAACCTTTCTAATTTCCGTGTGACATTACAAGATAACTCCTACCATGTAAACTTCAAATAAATCAAATGTTCTATATATGTAATACTGTCACTGGTATATCCTAAAATAGATGTAGTTCGGAATAGCATCAGTGGGTTTTTCTATAATACCATATATATTATATATAGAGATATAGATGGGTTTTCCAAACGGAAAGGTATGTGTTGGAGCGTACGTAAATAACGTACGAAAATTAAATGGTCCGTAGCTGTGAGGGTGAGTCTGTCGTTCAGATTGGTGATGGGATACAAACATCGTAATCTTTTAGAGGTATATTTAGTAACATGGAGAGAGCAATAAACTACAACACATAGGCCTACTAATTATGGAAATGAAATGAAATAGGGTTTAACGTCCTACTCTTTTGCACCTAACCTACTTATTATGGAAGAACCATTACTGATTTATTTAGGCGACGTTTCGAAGAGTATTCTCTCAACGTTTTCAAGCTACTGATGTGTACGTGCTGAGAGTGACGCCTTTCGTCATACATGCCTGTCGCTGCCAGGGGCGTAGCCGTGAAATAAATATTGGTGGGGGGGGGGGTACCCCCATAAATTTTGTTTAAAGTTTCAGTCTTCTGCAAACATTGTTTGGCATTTTTACGGGGTTAAACTAAAACATCACACCAATACACCAATATATGTTTATCATGTTTACAGACAGCGGCACCGGCTTTCCCCGAGAGGCGAAGAAGCGTGGCTTACCGTGTATGGACCCCCACCTAAGAAAATTTTTGGAATATTTGACGGCTGCAAACACTTTTTCCTGCTATTTCAGCCATTGAATAAAGTAACTTCAAAGTGGTCTATTATAGCCTAATTAAGGTGGCTTGCTGACTCGAATTTCAATCAATCGTTTACACACACGAAGACGGGACCGTTGGGAGAAAATTTAACTACCCACAAACGCGTTTTTCTGCTATTCCAGCCTGTAGCCTGTGAATACAGCAACTTCAATTTGGTCCAATATAGCCTACCTGGCTTCCCAGAATTCCAAACAACCAATCAATGGTCGCAGGCTATGGGAGCCTCACCCTTCTGGAGAAAATTTTGAAAATTTAACCACCGCAAATGCGTTTTCTGCTATTCTAGCCTGTGTAAGCAACTCCAAAAGTATCCAATGGTTTTGTAACCGAAATCCCACTCAAAATTCCAACCATCCAATCACACTGTTGCAGTTGCATTCACAAGTAATAATCGATGCCCGAAAATGTCGCACAAAGAAGTGTGGCCCCAGACAAAATGTTTTAATCAATAGTCAACTCAGTACAAATTCGTGGTATTCAATTAAAAGAAAAGTGAAATTAGTGTTTTATTAGGACACGATGAGAGTTAGGGAAGCAAAACTAGAAATGCCCGAAGCAGGTTTACGGGCTGCGGCTAGTTTTCTTCGAGGGGCGAAGAACCGGAGCTAACCTTGTATCGCCCCCCCCCCACCCCCCAGAAAATTTTGGAATATTTGATGGCCGCAAACGCGTTTTACTGCTATTCCAGTCCTAAAATTAGTGTTTTATTAGATTTCGGGCACTTTGTTTTGCCAATTTTTTTTAGGGGGGAGAGGTCGGACCCCCCGACCTCCCCCCCCCCCATGTGTGACGCCCATGGTCGCTGCTTCCGCAGTGAGCAATTGTTGGCCAGAGAGTTTGGATGAAATTTAGTTGATAGCCTACTTGATAAATGCCATCGTATATCAGATCTGGGGCAGACTCGTGTATTCTTAATCCCCTGCTCTCTAATATAGTAACCAGTTAATTACCAAGATAAGAAAATGGAATCAGCCCCCCCCCCCCCAAAAAAAAAGAGTATATGGTGACCACTGATCTATATAATAACTGGATAGCTCATTGGCTGAGAAGTGTGAAGTCACCGGAAGTACCAATTCCGCCATGTTTAACCTCGCAAAACATTTGTTTCTACCGTTGTCGTAATGTTATTTACCTCTAGTAAACTTCGATAATATTAATACCGTTATAAGTTTTTAAAATAATCCTAACTTTTCAAAATTAATAACAAGTTGTCCTGAATGGAATGTGCGGACAGTTTATGAAAATAAAATAATGTATAACGTGAAATTACTGTTTTACGTGGGCATACCTTGGTCTTTCTTTACATTCATCATAATCACGGTTGCATGGTAAATAGACGTAAATCAGGCCTATTATTTTAATGAAACTTTTCACATTATAAAGGAAGGGATGTGGTGAATTCACGGTTGAAAACAAAAGCAAATAAATACAGATCGGATTTATAGATTAAGCATTAAAGGCCAAACACATGCACCTATTTATAGGCCTATCATAAGGCTAACTACAAGAGTCATAATCATATTTATGTATTTTAATATAGTCTAGTTCTTCAAGTTTTCTTTTCTTTTTTTTCTTTGTTTTGTTTTTTGTTATATATATTTTATCCTTTTTATATTTATTCATTTGCTATTAACTTTGATTTAAAGAGTGAGAGCAAAAAAGAAATTGGATACATATTTAGGCCTATATATGAATAGCCTTTAAAAAAAAAAAAAAATAATAATAATCACTACATCCAGGATGTGATTTTTTCCTCTAGAATTAACTGTGAAATTACAGAATAATCTATAATAATATAGGCCTATTTGTATTTTTAAAGAATAAATTTGGACAGTGAATAAACAGTGAAAATACAAAATTGTAAAGTGTAGAAAACAAAATGTGATATAGGTAGGACTATGAAATAAGTAAGATTCTTTTAAGAAGAAAATAGGATGTAGGCCTGCCAAAGCTATGGAATATAATTACCTCATGTAGGCTATCCTTAAACTTTTAAAAAATATTAGAGAATACAAAATAGAAAAAAAAAAAAATTCTTTCTTGTTATATGTATGTATATTGATTATATTTCATTCATTTTTATTTTTTTCCCTTTTTGTTTGTTTAATCATCAGCGAAAAAAGGAAGTAATAAAAGAAGATAGACACATATCATAAACACATGGGCCTATAATTCTTTTATTATGTGAATAGCCTATAATTTTTAAAATAAAGACTTTAAAATTACAAATTATTCTGTCCAAAATGCCAATGAAATAACTAACTAACATCAAATCTTAGTTTTCCCCCCCTCTAAAATTATCTGTGAAATTACAGAAAAGTAAAGACGAAAATGGTATATAATGTGGGCCTGTATATTGATGAAAATATAAATTTTGAATATTTTTTTTTTAATAAACAGTGAAAATACCGAATCTAAAATTTTGATATACATGTAGGCCCCCCAAAATAGTGATATAATGTAATCCTATTGTTTATTGCAAATAAATTTGTGCTTTTATTCTCTCTGAAATTACCGTTGAAAAACAACATTATAAATAGTAAAGGCGAGAATGTGAATGTGAAAGAGGCCTATAATATAAGTATTTATTTGTTTTAAAAAATAGGATATAGGTCAAAACTCTTAAGTATTTTTTTTTAAAAATGATATAGGCCTATAATTTATAATGTAAGTAATTTTTAAAAAAATGACATAGGCCTATAATATAAGTAATTTATTTTTAAAGAAAAAAAGATAGGCCTATGCAATTGACTGGTGTTTATTCATATATAGACCAAATAAAGAAAAATAATTTATTATAGGCCTATATTATATCTTTGAAAGTTTCTAAAATTACTAGAAATCAGACAAAAATATATGCCTATATGTGAATAGCCCAGGTTTTTTTGAAAAAAAAAAAATAAATAAAGACTTTAAAATTACAGATTATACTGACCACAAGACGAAAGAAAAAAAAAATAACTGGACAATACATGAGTTTTTTCCCCTCCAAAATTAACTGTGAAATTACAGAAAAGTAAAAGAAAAAATGGTGTAAGGCTTATATACATGTATTTCTAAGTCCTTAGATGGATTCATAACTTAATTAATCTACATCTTTGATGATCCATATCAGTTATTGTTTTTGTTACCTTGTTAATTTGATTTCTTGTCATTATACGGTCATTACTCACTGACTGTTATCCATATTAATTTGTGTTATTTATCATATTACAGTTACTAAATGCCCTATAAGGATTTTATCTATTTCTAAAGAATAAATTTGGACTGTTTTGTATTTAATTAACATTGAAATACAGAATTTTAAATTGTGTAGAAGAATATGGGATACAGGCTTGTAAAATAAAGTTATGTAATGTAATCCTATATTTTAAAAAAAGACGAATTTGTGCTATTCTCTTTGGAATTAACACTGAAAACACAGAATTGTAAATTGTAAAGGAGAAAACGGGATATAGGCCTAAAATATAAGTAGTGTTTTTAAGGAGAGAGAAATGGGGTTTAACGTCCACTCGACACAAACTAGGTCATTTTGGGACTAACATATGGTTTCATTTTTATTTCAATAATTAGTTTGCGCGTAGGAAACCGGAGGAGTGCCCGGAGGAAACCCACGAGGTTGAGAAAGCGCCCCTATCTCCATGCCACATACGCTCACACCAGGGCTCGAAACCACAGCCGCAAGCCAGAGGTGACCGGCCAGCTAGTGGTCGAAGCGCGGCACTCTAGACCACTAGGCCATCCCAACCCACCCAACCCACCCCCGTGTTTTAAGGACTATGATATAGGCCTATATATATATATAGAGAGAGAGGATCTAGAATTACAGACTATGAAGGTAATAATATTATATAATACAACATAAAATAACTGTTCTTTATATCTTGACCCCTTTTCCCTCTAAAATACTGAATAGTAGAAAAAGAAAATGGGAAAATTATACAAAGATCCTAAAAGGTAAAAAAGAAAGTAGAATAGGGGTTTAGATGTATGTATATATGTAGAAAAAAGCTATAAAATATCAAAATTACATATATTCTAAGGATAAAGATGTGCACACACAAAAAAAAATAGCTGAACAGTATTTAAATTTGAATATTGTAATGCGCCATAGCAAAGACAACGGTAGTGTAAATACGGCTCATCCTTTTTATCATTTTATCATGGACCCTACATGTCTATAGATATTATGTCCTTTTTTTTTACCAAAGGACATGATACAATCTTGGAATTCATAAATATTTAAAATATAGTAGAAAATTCTGGATGAATACAACTGGCTGATTGCCAAACATTTTTAAAATCCATAATGAAAACAATAATTTAAAAAAAAAACAAGGGTTGGCATCTTAAATTTTTTTTTTTAGTCAGATGATTTAATTTTTTTAAAAGTTACTCTATCATTTATTATTTTCAATTGTGTAGGCCTATAGAAATTGATAAATTCAAAGGTATGTTAAAGTTATAATCTGATTTACGGCAAATGTGTGGTTCGCTTCAAACCATTTTATAAGAATGTGCACTTTTAAAAATAAAATCAATGTTGTGAATTTATTTTATATAAAGCACCAACAATGTCGCCAACAAAATATAATGTTCTGTTGTTAATGTTTTCGTCGAATTTACTAGTAAACAAAGCGCGTACTTATAGTGGAGACAAAGGACAACGAGTGCTTCTGGGAGGAGCAAGATGCCGGACGGTGGCTTCAAGCAACGTCATTTGTTAATTGCGTCATGAGCTATCCAGTTATTATATAGATCAGTGATGGTGACGCTAAATGTGGTCATTCATTCTCCACGTGTGTCCCGCTAAGGGGAGATAACTGAATGGTGGTCGTTTTCCCGCCAAAACTGACCGCCATCTGGAAATATTTCCCAATATTGATTCCACAGTAAAACGAATCACCAAAATGTACATGGAAATGAATTCAGCTTCCCCGTAAATATATATTTTGATACCAAATTCGATCATATTATGATAACTTGATAAAAACTAACATTTTCCATCCAATGTGGTCATTTTGGATTTTGACCAATACCATTATATTCGCGAGCTAGGCCTTCTATGAAACAGATTATTTTTGGAGGCGAATATTAACGCGTCGAGTGAAAATTCGGCCGATCAGATCAAACACGTTTGATACAGCGATTGATTGGGCCGAATTTCGCCTTACATTACGTAATTATGAGCCAAGATAATATCAGGAATAAATGAAATGATATTATTAGAAAATGGTGTTCCATACTTTTTTATCTTAGAAACATAAAATATAGTAGAAAAACTCTCGAGATTTTATTGGACCTATACTTTGTTAAAGTAATATATATTTAACGGGGATAATTAAGAGATTGAGAGTGTCATTCGATTATTGTCTATACGAAACAATATTCACACTGATCTTTTCATAAGTAATTGTCGCATAGCCGTGTTTAACCAGTTATACATTGTACAGTAAATTTACAACCGGACAACCAAGACTAGTTGACAAGTGCTCGATAGCGCGTGCGCAATTAGATCATAATGAAGAACGACGAATGGCAATGAATAATACCGAATAGTAAATTATGACTCGAATCATAAACTAATGGATACATATTTTAGAAATTTGATATTGAACAACCTGTAGAAGTATAACTTCAAGGGATGTGATGTTTTGTGAAAGGGTTTGTTTGTCTTTAGACATTAAAAGAGGGAATATAAACGTGGTTTATGTCAATGACTGGAATAACAGAGCTGTCATACACTGTGGTATCCACGGAATCAAACAATCAAAAATCTGACAGCTCCGTTGAAAAAATGCCGAAAAAAGTTCGGAAATGGGAAGTGTTTCCTGGAAAAAACAAATTTTATTGTAACGGAAGAATTATGATGGCGAAACAAAGTGGAATATTTTATCTAACTTGCTCATTAATTGTTGTTACCAGTGGGTTATTTTTTGGCTTTGAGTAAGTATTATCATCAGTAGACTTGCTTAGCCCAAATTGTCTGGCACTTTCCATGGCCCTTTTAATAGCTATTTTGGGTGTTGAATGTCAGAGGCGAATCAGAGTGATTAGGTTATGTATTTTGTGACATTTCCAGGCCCTGGAATGTTTATACATATCCCTGCCGAAAGCATCGTATTATGTACTGGTACTGAACGAAAGCCTAATTAATATTCTTTCCAAGAAGAATAGACTTTTCTGTTTTGGAAGTTGTGTGCAATATTGATATATATATAATATGTATTTTGGTTTTATGCGCAGCATTAGATAGATGAGTTGTAGAAAGGTTAGAAAGCTAAATGATTCAGTGTATTGTATAATGTAACAAACCACCGTAGCTTATCCTCATAGTTATTCTATTGGTCATGCGGTTTCCACTGATAACTTGCAAGCAAATTATTGAAATAAAATTGTTCTGTATGGTAGTCGCAGATTGACCTAGTTTGAGTGGAGGTTAAAAAACATTTTTCTGTTTCTCTTTCTCTCTACCTTACGGTTTGAGTGGAGGTTAAAAAACATTTTTCTGTTTCTCTCTCTCTCTACCTTAGGGTTGAACCTCTCCTATTCCTGATTGCTGACATACACAACTATTTTCTGTCTAAAGTAACATAGGCTGTCAAGTGTCCAGTTAGAAATAGGACCAAAATTTGAGAACATACATGTAAGATATTTTAGTCAAATAGGAAAAATATTAATTAGCTCTAGTCTTGGCTACTACATGTATATACCTACAAGTGTACTTCTTCCATGTATGGTCAGTAGTTCACCATTAATAAACTAGCTTAGGCCTATATTACACTTTGTTTTATAATAGACCTGAAAAGCACACATTTGTTTGAAGATGCTTCAATGGTTTGCTGGTAATGTGTACATGTATGTAGTTACAATAGTTACATTCTTATTGGATTTATTAGATTAAATTGAAACTGGCAAGGTTTTTTTTTTTGATAATTTCTTGGTTTTTTGATAGTTTTCTTGACAACAAAATAATTCATGAAACATACAGTCACAGTGTTATCTCTTAATATTAATACTTATTAAGTCCTAGGATAGGTATATGTACATGTATTTATTATTTTTATGTCCTCCTGGCTCTCTCCCCCTTGTTATTCATTAAGTACACGAGTCCTGGTCTTGCTATATGATATTAAATGAAATTTTATATTTGGCTATCCTTTGGGATCAATTACATACATTATTTTATAGATAAAGAGTAGCCAATGAATAGATTATTTGACATGTGAGCTTTTATCTCAAAAGTACCTGCTGCCCTTTTGTGATGAATATGTAAAGTACACGCTATGGCTACATATAAACAAGCCTATAAGCCTATAGCAATACTGGTATAGCCATACGTTTTACTGTATAACAATATCATAAATTGCTTTTTTGTCCCCCGCCTTTCAAAGAAAATTGGGGGACTATTAAAATGGGTTCGTCCGTCTGTCTGTCTGTCCGTCTGTCTGTCACACTTTTTGGGACACAATAACTCTCTTCCTAATTGAGCTAGAATGTTCAAACTTGGTGTATGTGTTTATTAGGTCAATGCCTTGATGGAGTTCGAAGATGAGCATTTCCGCTTAGGGTAAGCAGAGATAAGCGATTTGATTGGTTGCTGCTTTGGGACACGATAACTTTAGTTCTAATTAAGTGAGATTGATGAAACTTGGTGTATAGTTTCATTACAGTAATACCTTGAATGACTAAGTTCAATAATGAGCATTTTCTGCTCAGGGTAAGAAGAGCGATACGCAATTTGATTGGCCGAGACTTTGGAACTCAATAACTCCCCTTCTAATTGAGTTAAAATGTTCAAACTTGGTGTATATGCTTTAGGTCAATGCCTTGATGGAGTTCGAAGATGAGCATTTTCCGCTTAGGGTAAGCAGAGATAAGCAATTTGATTGGTTGATGCTTTGGGACACGATAGCTTTAGTTCTAATTTAGTGAGAGTGATGAAACTTGGTGTATACATGTAGTTTCATTACAGTAATACCTTGACTTAAGTTCAATAATGAGCATTTTCTGCTCAGGGTAAGCAGAGCGATACGCAATTTGATTGGCCGAGACTTTGGAACACAATAACTCTCCTTCTAATTGAGTTAAAATGTTCAAACTTGGTGTATATGCTTATTAGGTCAATGCCTTGATGGAGTTCGAAGATGAGCATTTTCCGCTTAGGGTAAGCAGGGATAAGCAATTTGATTGGTTGATGCTTTGGGACACGATAACTTTAGTTCTAATTAATTGAGAGTGATGAAACTTGGTGTATAGTTTCATTACAGTAATACCTTGACTAAGATCGATAATGAGCATTTTCTGCTCAGGGTAAGCAGAGCAATAAGCAATTTGATTTGCCGAGACTTTGGAACACAATAACTCTCCTTCGAGTTGAGTTAAAATGTTCAAAATTGGTGTGTATGCTTATTAAGTCAATGCCTTGATGGAGTTTGAAGATGAGCATTTTCTTCTTAGGGTAGGCAGAGATAAGCAATTTCATCTTAGGTTCATCTTGATTGATGATTTTTATGCCAATACAATGACTGCTTTCTCATTCAGTAATGGATTCGACAGTAACAGTGTATCGAAACGATTGAGTCGGACACAGGGGCCCTTTCTCTTGGCCAGAGGAGCCCTTTTGTCAAGCGTGGGGGCCCTTGGTCTGCCTTTAGGGTCCCCCTAACTAGGGTACATTTTCATTTTTCTCGTCGGTTTTAGCATTTTTCTTTATAAAACACTTTTGGATGACACTTCGTGTACAGTTTGATTGGTCGATACGTTTGAAAAAAATAAATGTGCGATTAATCAATATGTGTCATCTATTTATTTTGGGATTTCGAAGGGGGACATCAGCCTCACTGTTGGCTTGTTGAAAGTTGTAATGAATGACAATTTGTGTTATTTAAGCAAATATTTCATTCTTTAGTTTTTAAAACTTATTGTGTTTTGTGAAGAATGCTTCTTGTGGTGAATTAAAGTTACTTACTATATGACACTGTAGGCTGGTTTTCCAGACACTGAAGATTATAAATTCAGGCTGACACAGTTATGCTATTTAAATCTTACTATAGTAAATTAATTATATTACTATTTAATTCTTTAACAACTGTAAATTATACTATTTAAATGTAAATCCTAACTATCATAACATTTGATAATATCTGGAAATATACATATTTAATATTTTCATGGCCCTTTGGACTTTTACTCAATACTCCACTGCTCTCCGCCAGATTGTTGTGTCATCTGGATTATTTTGCACATGGAACAAATTCTTGATAAGATTATTGTTGAAAAGTTAGTGCGTATTTTAATGAATATTAAAATATAGATTTGAAATTAAAAACAGAATTTAAATTGTAAGATAACATTTATGACCTAGACATTGTGCTAAGAGGAAAGTATTGTCCACATAGCAGCACTATGGCCAATTCTTATTCGAATTCCAGCTATCAAGGGTACTTTTACATGCAAACCAGTATTTGTATGGGACCTTAGGTTTTTGTCCCATCTAAAGAACTATATCTTGTCCCATCCAAGGCACTCTGTTCAACACCTCTGACGGGGGCGGGGGAACCACGTTGGAAAATCCTGATGAATTCTCTCGACGAACACTAGGATCGAACACGAAACCTCTTGTTTAGCAAGCCATTGTCTTACTCAATGAGTCATCAAGGCTCCCAACACTACTTTTGAACAGATGACCAAATTATTCTTGAGGGAATACAACATGTATATCAATAGAATAAATGTATATCATTAGAATAATGTGTATATTGTTTTTGTTTACAGTTGTGTGTATTTAGCAGAACATGTAACACCAGCTATACCAGCCATAGGGGTAGCTCTCTTTCTCTTTGTCATGAGCACATTATTTAGAACAAGTTTCAGTGACCCAGGGGTCATTCCTAGATCAACACCCGATGAAGCAGCTGAAATAGAAAAACAGATAGGTAGGTTAATATTATGTTCATAATTGTTACAGTTAAGTAGACATTGGTTACAAGAATGGTATGAAAAATGGTTGCAGTAATATATTAAATGAAAGAAAATTATGGTCAATTTTTGAAAACTTCATGTAATAATGATGAAAGGAGGAAGGAAAATAGTCTAATATGTGCCATAAATAAAGTTGAGGACATCTTTGTTACAGAATTATGACATCTGCAGTTTTTATGAAATGAAACATTATTGAATATTGTATTCCATAATAATATTTTCTTTTGTTTCATTCTCCTCTGTTTACTTTTGTCATTTATTGTGTATTTATTTTGCAATTTATGGTTGTTATTAAACCACTTCTGTTCTATTTTATTTCCTGAAATATGTTGACTTAAAATCAATAAAAATTGTGTTTAACAGAGTTGTTTGAAGTTAAGGTTTGAGGTTTTAGATTGAAGGTTGCTATATGTATATGTACACTGGCATCTGTGTTTGTGTTTTGTGGAATTCCCTTTTTTATTACTCAATTAGGCCCTTTGTTGAAATCAGGTTTCCTCCCACAGCTAAAGACCCCTTCATTCAAGTGAATTATTGAAATAAAATTGAACAATGTGTAAGTCCCGATATGACCTAGTTGTGTGGAGTGAAGGTTAAATCCCATCTTTCCCTCTTCTTTTTCTCCCCCCTCCCTTTGTTGAAAAGTCGGTTTTCATGAATTATTTTAGGTTTAGCATTGAGGTATTTGATTAAGGTTGGTAGACTGGTCTATATAGTAGACTTAAAGATCACTTTCGATTTTTGTGGGATTCCTTCGATTTTTAACGGAAATCTAGTGTATTAAGTTGTATGGTCAATGAGACGAAGAAGCCTATTGGATTTCTTCTTCAAAAGTTATGGTCCTTGTTTCACTTTGTAGAACCTTTGTAATGACAAATGTTATCATCTGATCTGTATTGAATTTCTAATTGGAAGTAGAATTTTGAGACTTGGTGTAAATGTTCGTATGGCGAGTTTCTTGACTGAGTTTGATGAAGATTATCAAACAGTCATCAATTATCACAAGACAATAACTCTTCTATTTTAAACAGGATGAGGTTCGGTATGTGTATGTTTGACTGAGTTCAGTAATGAATATTTTCTGATTAAAGGGCATATGGCTCTTTTTGAAACCTTGAAATAGACAAAAATGGTTCTTAATGCTAAAACTAATGTAATATAAATGTATGTAAAGTGAATTATATTCAATTTTTGAAATTACGTTTGGTGAAATATGTGAACAATTCAAATTGAATGTCAGTTGTTTTCGTCTGCTTAGTGCATTCTACCCTTTTTAAATTATTGTTTTGTCCTTTTTGAAATGGCCTTTACAGCTACTTACTTCCACATTGTGTTGTAGGATGTTTTTATTTGTTCATTACAAAATTGCACCGGAAACCATAGATAACAGAGATAAATAGTTTGATAGGCAGAACACAATTATTTTTGCTTGTAAATGTGGGGGAGTGATGAAACTTGGTGTATAGTTTCATTGCATCAATACCTTGACCAATATAAGTTTGATAATGAACATTTTCTGCATAGATAAATATTTTGATTGAAAAAGGTAAATGTGCAAGTAATTATTAAGTGTCATCTGTTTATTTTGGGATTGATGCTCACTGTTTGCTTGTTTTTCTTGATATGGTGTTAAAATACAATAATATAATGGCCCTAGAATTGATGAATAACAACTAGTCTTTAGAACAGCTAATCAATAATCTCATCTATATTACATGTAAGCCACATCGTCTATTAACATGTTACATATGGAGCATTTACAGCCTTTATTATAGAGTTGTATCATCTAGATGATCAATTCAGATTTTCATATGTAAGACTGAGAAAAAGATTCAGTCAATCTGATTAAAACACAGAACCTACATGTATCCGTTCGTTTTATATAGTTCAAAATTTCGTTTAACATGTCTTTACTACACTACTATCTGGAAGAGTGTTATGTTATGCGCTGGTTGATATGAGGAAGTAGCCAATGAAACAGTCTGTTACAACAAGTTTCTGGCGTGGATATCCCACTACAAATATCAATCCTGATTGCTTAAAATAGCATTATGCAAGAGCAAAATCTGCTTTTTATACGCCCACATTTTCATGTGGACGTATTATGTCGTCGCCCCTGTCCGTCCGGACGTCCGTCCGTCCACAATTTGTTTGTGGACTCTCTACAGGTCACAATTCTTATCCGATTTTGACGAAACTTGAAATATAGGTTTATCCCCAAAAGATCTCGGATGCTTTCGATATTGGCATGTATCGGATCAAAACTTCATGGATTATGGCCCCTGATTGTACGAAAAATCACGTTTTTAGCTTGTGGACCCTATAGAGGTCACAATTTTGAACCGATTTTGATGAAACTTGGCATGCATGTTTGTAACCCAAAGATCTTGGTTCCTTTCGATATTTGCGGCTATCGGAATGTAATTTCCTGAATTATGGCCCCTGATTGTCCGAAAAATCACCCTTTTTAGCTTGTGGTCCCTCTGGAGGTCACAATTATTATTCGATTTAAAAAACCGTTTGATTATATCACCGTTACACCCTAAGGAAGGTTGAGTTCGAATTTCGGGAAAATCGGACGAAAAAATTGCCATACAAAATGGCCGCCGTTTGTACGCGAATACTGTTAAAAAATGGTATATCAAGGTTGTGGACCCTGTGGAGGTCACAATTTTGATTCGATTTTGATGAAACTTGAAATTCATGGTTATAACCCAAAGATCTTGCTTCCTTTCGATATTTGCGCATATAGGATCGTAACTTCCTGAATTATGGCCCCTGATTATACGCAAAATCACCTTTTTTTTAGCTTGGAGGTCACAATTATTATCTGATTTAAAAAACCGTTTGATTATATTACCGTCACACCCTAAGGAAGGTTGAGTTTGAATTTCGGGAAAATCGGACGAAAATTGCCATACAAAATGGCCGCCGTTTGTACGCGAATACTGTTAAAAAATGGTATATCAAGGTTGTGGACCCTGCGGAGGTCACAATTTTGATTCGATTTTAATGAAATTTGAAATTCATGGTTATAACCCAAAGATCTTGCTTCCTTTCGATATTTGCGCATATCGGATCGTAACTTCCTGAATTATGGCCCCTGATTATACTCAAAATCGCCTTTTTTTTAGCTTGGAGGTCACAATTATTATCCGATTTAAAAAAAACGTTTGATTATATTACCGTTACACCATAAGGAAGGTTGAGTTCGAATTTCGGGAAAATCAGACCAAAATTGCCATACAAAATGGCCGCCGTTTGTACGCGAATACTGTTAAAAAATGGTATATCAAGGTTGTGGACCCTGTAAAGGTCACAATTTTAATTCGATTTTGATGAAACTTGAAATTCATCGTTATAACCCAAAGATCTTGGTTCTTTTCAATATTTGCGCATATCGGATCGTAACTTCCTGAATTATGACCCCTGGTTATACACAAAATCCCCCTTTCTTTAGCTTGTGGTCCCTCTGGAGGTCACAATTATTATCCAATTTAAAAAAAACGTTTGATTATATCACCGTTACACTGTAAGGAAGGTTGAGTTTGAATTTCGGGAAAATCGGACCAAAATTGACAGACAAAATGACCGCCGTTTGTACGCGAATACTGTTATAAAAATGATATATCATGGTTGTGGACCCTGTATAGGTCACAATTTTAATTCGATTTTGATGAGGAAGGTTGAGTTCTAATTTCGTGAAAATCGTACCAAAATTGCCGGACAAAATGGTCGCCGTTTGTAATCGAATAGTGTAAAGATATGGTATATCATGGTTGTGGACTCTCTACAGGTCACAATTCTTATCCCATTTTGTAGAAAAGTCACATTTCTAGGTTGTGTACCGTCACACCATAATCATTGTCGGTTTCGAGTTTCATTAATATCAGACTGGAACTGACCAACTAAATGGCTGCTCCCAATACAGTATGAAATACAGGACTTAAAGATGTAGGAAAAATCACTTTCGGTATTGCTTGTTCTCTGTCCATCTCTCGAAAATGTGGGCGTATCCTGCCTGGCAGTGCCAGCCTATCTTTACAAGTCTTTCTTTAAGCCTGAGCTGTTATCTAAATAATCAATTAGACATTAATTAACATATCCAGACCATAATAAACTCTTTATGTCAAGGCTAGCCTTCGATGTTAGCAGATTAAAATCGTATATGCCGCTTAATGGCGGTTGATAATTAAATCAATCAAGTGGATAAACGAGACTATGCTGTTTATATTAATGATTTGAGTAATGATGACCGAGACTATGTGAAAATTCTAACGCTTTTTTCTCGGCTAATAGTGATTCAATTTGACTGAAATTTTCAGCAAATTATCTTTACACTATCTAGTTTTTAACTATTATAGTGAGAACTGCCATCTCTTTATCTTATCTCCCATAATGTAACTTTAATCAAATGTCTTACATCATAGACTCGAAAGTCGCTTGTATGACCCCTGACAGTCCCTTCCACTACAGCCGGTCCGATCGTCATGTAGTGCAGGCCATTGAAGGTATAAAAAATGAAACATAGACTGTCATAGATCTGTATTTTAATCAGATTGTTAATTAGTTGACATATTTGATTCCTTATTGCTGCTTACAGCACACAGTTATTGTCTCCAAAATCAGTTTCTGCTTTCCAGTACACAATTTATTCCATCTGTAAATACATGTATTTTGATTCTATATTCACTATGCAAGCATTGTAAAATTTGTAAAGGTTGTTTAGTGGACATGTATTGCTTGATCAATGCTTTCATAATGTGTGTTATTATGAAATCATAAATAACTGTTTCCCAATTTACCTTTGACAATGAAGCCTTAATGATTTAAAGGTTATGGATTAAGTAGGAACAGGGGCGGATTGGGCCGTCGGGCGATCGCACGAAGGGCCGGTCGGACGATCGCTCGAAGGGCCGGACGGACAAAAAATGAAAAAAATAATTTTGTCCAATTCGTCTAAAAAAACTTTTTCTGCTGTACATTATATGGGAGAGGGGGGTATTGGACTGACCATGGAGCCATGCTGATCATATTGTATGTGGCCGGTGGCTTTAACGGGCCGCCACGCCATCACTGGAGTCTGGAATGGGCTCGCATAAGAGACTCTCTGGGCCGGGTGTGCAGGGTGTTGGTCAGAATTTGGAATCCTGCAATGGGGATTCCGATTTTGAACCAAAAATTTCTTCGGATTCACCCGACACTGTCACCCGCAAATTTACTAATTATTAACTGGTTAATCAAATGGTCAAAATTTTCTCTACTAGTCCCATAGTCCCATTTTATAACTAGTGAAATGCTCTTGACTCTTGATGATACAATGATAATACGTTAATTAATAATATGACTATATAATAATTTCACAGGTTGATGGGTGTAAATTACTTGCAGGCTGGTGTTTTGGCCTAAGTTAATCGATTTATGAAATATATTATTTGACAGAGATTATAATATTATAATCAGATATGCCACCAAATCGCATATTTGGGGTTCATTTTTCAAAAATTTCCAGGGGAGAGCCACCACTCCCCCTCCCCCTCCCCCTCGTCCGGACTCCGCAGTCAGTAAAAGGGGCCGCTCCAACACCAGAGCCCGGGCTGGTTTCCGGACACAATCCGCCCCTGAGTTGGAATGTATTTCAGGTTTGGATATTATATTCGAGTATCTATAGTTGACTGTTTCTGTATAGAAGGGATCAGTACATGGCTCATAGTGACGTCATAAATATAGATTTTGAAAGAGATGGACTCATTTTTGCTAAGTATTTGAAATTACATGTATGTCATTGAAATTGTTTGACTTATACTTTGCATCCTCTGGGATTATAAGAAATGATTTTAAAAAAAAAACCTCTTGTCTTTATTTCATTGTAGAAGTGCCAAACACAAGTTCTCCAGGAACGTATCGACCTCCACCCAGAACTCGAGAAGTTGTAGTAAAAGGTCAAGTTATTAAACTCAAGTATTGTTTTACGTGTAAAATATTTCGACCACCCAGAGCTTCACATTGTAGTCTGTGTGACAATTGTGTTGGTAAGTATGTTTGTTTCTATTGGGGGTCACGGGGGCTAAGTGGATAAGGCGCTGGTTCGCTCAGCCTGGAGGTCGGGTGTTCGATCCCTGCATTGGCCGAGAAAGTCCATCTTTATTCCCGCAGGATTTCCCTTGTCAGTGATGCAGAAGGAGGGCCTGACAATGACAGCTGCCTAGTCGTTTGGATGGGGCAAAAAAAACGAGGTCCCGTGTACACATTGGAGTGCACGTAAAAGATCCCTTGGCAGTTGAAATTCGATATAAGAGTAGGCCGTAGCGCCGCTGCCCGGGCAAAATTTCCCTCATAGCACACTGTATGGCATATGCTTGTCTTCCATTAGTCCAGGTTAGGTGCAAAAGAGTAGGACGTTAAACCCCATTTCATTTCATTTCATTTGTTTCTCTTGATATCTATTTAGTCCTATTTCAATAAATAGCTGGAAAGACAATATTCCTTACATGAAATTAAAGTTCATAATTTGGTCAAAGTAACAATGTTTATTTGTTACATTGCTTTAAACTAATTGGAAAGGTGGATTGCATGGGTTACTATCAGACAATATTCTCTTCATTGGCTTGATTATCAGTTGAACATTTTATTGTTTAACCTATTGTGTTAGACAATAATGATTACTTCTGTGGATAAGATAAAATTATTAACATAATTTATTACCTTATTTTTTTTCAGAGAGGTTCGATCACCATTGTCCGTGGGTTGGTAATTGTGTTGGAAAGCGAAATTATCGCTATTTTTACCTGTTTATCTTGTCACTGTCTGTTCTGTGTATTTATATATTTGCCTGTGTTTTAACACATCTTATTCTAAGTAAGTATAGTTTTTATCCGCACATATTTAAAATAGAGAGAAAGGAATTAAAAATTATTTTTGAGGTACATAAATTTTGATGAGATTCAAGTCATAATTAACTAGATACAGTGACACAAAGGGGATACTAGATTGAACGTTATGACAGTATTTTGGTCAACTGCATAAGAAACTATGTCAACGATTCATGACAGCTGAACCATATTTGATGTGTTTAATTCAACTCGTACCACCTCAGTTATCGGTACTGACAGAACTGTGACATGGCTGAATTCCCCCGTCACTCGATTGCAATTCCGTCAATGGTGGACGTTCTTGACTGAAAGTTGAGTATTCCCTAGTATTAATAGTGGTTAAAAACATAAGTCAAGGAAGGGCATCATCCTTTGTGTATTCTTTCAGCAGCATTCAGTAACTGGATAGGGCAATAATGAATGAATGAAATATTGTTTAATGGCACGTTCGCTCCAACTGGGCTATATTGCGCCAAAAGATAGAAAGATAGAGTAATCAACAATGAACTATAACACATACTTACGGAAAAACAGCTACTGATTTATTTAGGCATATTTTTTGTTTCCTGGCAACCTATCTTAATTCCATTAAGAAAACATATCAGTTGACAGTACACTGATTTAGAAAATATTACCTACTTTTGGAATGTTCTTACAGCAATTTTGAGTTTTAAGTCCCAACTGAGATTTTAGTTCTAATACAATTTCTAATAAACAAGAATCAATCAATTTAGCCATTAATTAGAGGCACAGAATATTCAAATTTTATTGATCAGCAGTTACCTGTACCTGTTGTTTTGTTTGAAATGTAATATTAAATGAGAATTTTTGTCATTTCTATAAACATTTGCTAAATTTGACAATAATTTCTGTTTCAGGAGCCCAAAATGATAATTTCTTAAATGCAATGAAGGAATCACCAGCCAGATATCCTTTGAAAATACAATATGTTAATGCCATTGATTATTTTCTTCTATATTAATAACACAGAATCTTTAGAAATGGGTTGTGTCTGTTTGCCCATCGGTCACACTTTTTGAAATGCAAAAACTCTGCTGTTTATCGAGGTAAAATGCCCACTGCAACTAATTTGTCACCCAGGGGGTCAGCTTATAACCTTGTTTCAAGTAAAAACTGAGTATTTCAATATATTCAAAACCATAAGGACCTCTGCGCTACAAGTATAAGGCCCGAAGAGTGTGGCCCCTGTACAATAAGTCTAGGCCAACAGTGGTCTTCAAATTGTGGACTCAAGTAGTAAATCCAGCCCAGTTAGGGAATTTGATTACTAGATGCTTTGTAAAAAATGAAATGAAATGGGGTTAAACATCCTACTTTTCTACTTCAAGTGGGAAAATAAAGACAGGCGTGCTATGAGGGAAATTTTCCCTGGACAGTGGCTCTGTGGCCTACTCTTGTATCAAACTCCAACTGACAAGGAATCTTTTATGTGTGCGACAATGTGTAACGTATCCTCGGTCGCATATCAGATCAGCCCCTCCTTATAATTTTATATTGATAATGTTTAACTTGATATCTTTATTAGTAATTTGATAACATTGTGGTATAATTTTCCTTAATAATTAGTACTATTGTAGAAGCCATTATTTGTTTCTTCTCAGTCTGGTCTATAATTGGTCTAGCTGGCTTTCACACATATTTGGCTACATCAGAACAAACCACGAATGAAGATGTAAGTATATTTATGGCCGTCTCCAGTTAACTATCTGTAATTCAATTATCACATCAAAGTCGCGCTCAATTATTTCTGTCAGATTTAGAAACGTGCTTTCGCTGTTACATGGGTACTTCAATATGAAGTGTTTCGCTATATGTTGAGTTTCAGTATAAGATATGGTCAACATGACTCCAAGCAATCTTATAGTAATGGTGTTTGCTCTAATATATACAGATGAACCCCAACTACTACATTATAGTGAAGACCTTGTGCATTAGTATCACAGGGGGGTGGGGGTGGGGGGGACGACTGGATTTAACAAATCAACAGTGGGATGTGGTGTTAGATGGCCGAATGGTTAGTATGTCCACTCTGTACCATAAGGTCTGTCAATGAGTCAATTGGTGTGTTTTCGATTCCCCAGTTGTACTTAACAAGGAGTAGGGTCGCCTGTCTAACGTTGTGGGTTTTCTCTTGGTCCTCCCACTATTAAAGACCCTGTCGTGCAAAAGAATTACTGAAATAAAAAGTGAACCATATGTTAGTCCCAAAATGACCTTTTTGTGTCAAGTGAACATTAAACCCCTTTTCTCTCTCCTATTAATATCAGTCATGATATAGATTATTGATAAATCTGTTCTGAAAAGTTGTGCTTATTAGAACACTAAATACTGTGCCATTCACCAGATTAGATATTTGAAACTTTCCCCTCCCATTCCTTTGAGAATCAAGTACAGACATACAGGACATTGTATGTGATTAATCAGTGGGATTTAAAGTTTTTTCTCAAATGACTTTGAAAATTGTCCCAAATAGTTCTTTTCTATCTCAAAGTTAATAACATAAGTTACACCTTAGGGCATTATGAAATGCTGAACATTGTTCAGTTATTTATCACAAAGTTTAGTTCCCTGTCAGATAACTTGATGCCCAAAAATTTCTGAGTTTACACAAAAATTTGATGTTGTATAAAATGTGTTTTTCAGATCAAAGGTTCGTTTACAGCAAAAAGAGGACAAGATAATTTTAATCCATATAGTAAAGGTTCTATAATCAAGAACTGTATGACAGTTTTATGTGGACCAACAGCACCAAGGTATTGTATCAAGTCTCTTCATTACGCCCATGTTATTGTCGTCTATAATACTTGTCTCAATTATCAAGACCTTGCATTACTGTGGTTTTGGGGTGTATAGGCCACAAGATGGCCTGGATTGTTTATGACAATCAGAAGGGCTAATTAAAAACAGCCATCTTTCATTTCACTCCATCCCAGAATTCCATCTAGGATCAAAGCCTTTTATTAATAAAGGGAAGTAACTCAATTAACACAAAAGACCTCAAGAAGGTGTCAGACCACTATTCCTTAATAATATGAATAAGTAGGTTTAGTAAAGGAGTATGACATTACGTCCATGCAAGTTGATGTTGTTGTCTCACGCTATTTGGAGAAAGGAAAGGGCCTTTTAAAATTGGTTTCTCTATCAGTCAATCATACCATCTAACTTTGCTTCTAATTGAAGAATTGAACCATACATTAATCCCAAAATGACCTAGTTTGTGTCCAGTACACAGATATCAATCATGAAATTCAATTTTGTTTTCAATGTTGAGTTAAGCATCTATATCAAATCAGAATTAATAACCAAAATCATTAGGTTTGAATAAAGTTGAGTTGAAAATTAATTGTTATTTTTGTTTTATTATTAGTTTACTTGATAGAAGAGGTTTTGTGGTACCAGAGGTATCCCAGGCTTTAGTCGTACAAGTTAGTGAAAACCCAGAGAAGGAACACAATTCTGTGAATGTTCGCCATGAATATTATGGCTCTACAAATATTACTAATCAAAAGGTCAGTGTTCTAGGAGACATTATTTCTTGGATGTCTTAATAGCAATCTAAATTTGTTGAACTAATTTCCCAAAATAAATTTTTAAGCACTTAAGGAATTTACTTGTTTATTTATTATTCTAAGGAACCGATACATCCATGACAAAAATACAAAATTATTAAATTATGATATGTCATTAATAATCTGCTTCTTAAGGATTGATTACCCATGAAAATCAGTAAAAATTACACTGGTTTATTTCCGATTTGGATTTGTAAAGGAACAAATCAGTTTAGTAAGTACGGAGTATTTTAGTGTTGAGAAAGTATAGAAAGTCTGTGCTGAATGCTAATGTTAATATTTTGATGTTTTAAATTTGAATCAGAGTTGATGAATATGTATTATTATTGTAGACAAATAGTACAGGAATGAATACAGCTGATGATATTAACAATGAAAGTAAAAATGTAGCTAAAAGAGAAATGATAACGTATCAAACACCAGATGGTACAGTTAACAGTAAGCTTCCTCCTAATAGTGGTAAGTCTTAAACTTTTAACATTATTCCAGTCATTGAAAACAATCTCAATAGAGCCATAAAAATATTCTGGTTCTGAGATGATCCTGTATCACTTAAAAAGAACGGCATGACCTGTTTGTAAATGTTTTACCTCGGTTACAGGAAGTAAATCTGTAACAAATTGTCTTTGATCCAGAATGATTATTTTGTGTAGCTTAAAAGCTAGGAGAAAATAGTTTGTATATAGCTGAGACAGTTAATTTGTAAGAATCAATTACCTTCCTAAAAATAGTAATTAACTGACTAATGTTAAAAACTAGCTTACTAACTTAACTAGAAAAATTAACAACCAATTAACAACAATTTATAAAACTGTTTAATATTATATAGGCGGTGGTCCTCCAACTTGTACAGGTAAATATATAGATGATGAATATAGAATGTTTAACACAATCAATGATCAGAACTTTGGTATTAAAATATTAGTCTGACAATTTGATATATTTATCAGACTCCATTTTAAAAGCATAATTAATACACTCGGCAAATCTCGACAGATTCCGTATACTACATCTAGTCTCGGCTGTATGACAGTAAGTGATATGTACCTATGCCTATACATTTGCGATGCGGCTACTGGTTTACTTTAACAGGAAAACTTGACGCTATTACACAAATTGGGAACCTATTCGGCTAGCGACCTATTTGACCGATCGAGCGGCAACCTGTTCGTTGGAAACCTATTTAGAATAAAGACAGCAGTCGCCTTAACTCATTTATTTATCAACCAATAAAATCCAACGTTATGTCTATCAAATGAAAGTAGAATATATTATTTTTTATCCATTCCTGTAGCTCAGAATAGAAGTTTAATTTTGTCATTATCTTACAGCTGGATCGGTCGAATAGGTCGCTAGCCAAATAGGTCGCCAATTTGTGTTTGGTATGGGCGCAGCCATGTTTCATCCGGGACCTTAAAAGTAGTTCCAATATGGCGGAATTCGTCATAAAGCCGAGGTTAGATGTAGGTTACAAAACCTGCCGAGGTGTGCCAAGTGATAATTAATAGTGTGATATTTAAATGAACTTAAAATGGCGACCATTGACAAAATTTGAGTCCTGGTACAAATGTCAGGCACTTGTTAGCATTATTGAAAGAGTACTGTCTGAGTCATGCCATTTGAGCGTATTTATTCATTAACAGTAATTGAAGTTCACTTCCAGTATGATATAGAGAGAAATTATCTATTACAGAAATAACTAGAGATAATTTTATCATTTTGGCCCAACAGTATATGCCAGAAGCATCATTTGCAATAATTATAAGTCGAACAATATGTCAAAATTAAAACATCTTGTATTATGATTCCAAAAATGTTGAGCTCAGGCAGTAATTTACTTACTAAGGTACCATGAGTTTTAATCGCACAAGAGGAAGGCTTCTCTTCGAAGAAATTATTGCTTCTATATTATAAGTAGAATGGGTACACAAACAGTAAAACAGCACGTTTTAATCAGTTTTTGTACTTTTGTTTTTCTTTTTTTCTATCATTTTTTGTTGTAAATATATGTGGCAAGTCTTTATTATTTTTTGTAATCTCTTTCATAGGTTTAAATGTATTTTCTAAGTCATCCCCCTGAGTATTTTAATTTTGATTCATTTACAAACTATCAGGATTGATATCAGAATATATTGTAGAATCTATCATCCTTTTTGGTTTTTTAGAAATATAAATCTATACCAAATTTTAAAGTTCAATTTGTGTGATTTGTTGATCATAAAGAAGCAAATAAATATCAGAATATATTGTAGAATCTATCATCCTTTTTGTTTTTTTTAGAAATATAAATCTATACCCAATTTTAAAGTTCAATTTGTGTGATTTGTTGATCATAAAGAAGCAAATAAAAAACCCAACATCACAAATAATTACTGAATATCAGCTTCTTTCTATTCCCAATCTGATTAAAACACAGATCTATTTTCGTTTTGTTTTTTTATACTTCCAATGGCCTACACTACATGAAGATCTGACAAGTTATAGTAGGAGTTCCTGACAGGGGTCAGACAAGCACCTTGTGACCTGTTGACATAAGACATTGATTAATTAATTAGTGTAAAACGAAATTTTACCCTTTAAAAATGAAACGAAATAGGGTCTGTATTTTTTTTTTATTGTCATGATATCACCCTTGGTGAAGGTGGACATTAAACTCCAGAAACGAACGAATCGGGCTGTGTTTTAATCAGATTGATCTAGTTCATTTTTTCTATTGATTACATGACCTGTGTTTCTGTTATTTATATCTAGTGATTTTTTGTTGAAGATTATTTTCAGTTATTAGTTTTAAGTTATATGGTGTGGTGTTGTGTTATTTTTCTTTCATATGTAAAATTGTACTTATTTCAGTCCTGAGAAGTCCTCCAATAAAATATCCATTTTATGTTGCAATTTTTTTTTTTTTTAACCTCATTGTTTTTTAATGGATCATTTTATCGAAGGAAGTTTTCCTAATACTTTCCCTTTAATGTGTCTAGTCTATAAATATTGAATACAATTAGTCTTTTATCTATGTATCGTTTGAGTAATGAAATATTTTGACTAGATTGATTCTTAGAAACAGTTGTTTTTCTTATCATTGTAACCATAATTGCTGTATTTTTATGATTAATTAATAATGACCCTTTCATGCACTAAATTGATTAACACCTACTTCTGTGTGGTGCTTGCACTATAACCCAGGTATCATTTTATCTTATGTATTTAGCACTAATTTCTTTCACATTTGTTTAATATCAAATCTTTAGATATTTTCTGATGATTTTAAACGACTTTTACAAATTTTCAAACAAAGATTTGATATTAAACGATTACGAAGGTGAAAGAAATTAGTGCTAAATACACCATATTAAACACTACCTGGGTTATAGTGTTGTGTGACATGCATCATGAATCTTGATAATGAGTATTCAGTTTTAAACAAACAGTCCAAATATAAAAACTGCATAAGAGAACTATGTGTTTTTCTAATGAGATAATATATTTGGGAGAGTAAAATATTACTTGTACTTGTGGGTTTTTAACTGAAAACTTTCTGTCATTTACTTTATCATCTTACTAATATTTGCACATCTATTCCCCTTAACCAACAGGCCGCAAAAACCACATATGGGATATGACACTCAATCAACTTAATTATATGGGTAAGCAAATGTCTTTAAAGTGACAGTCTCTATCATCTAGGATTTAAACTTGCAATCTGTATTTGACATAACAACTGCCTGGGTGTTTTAAATGTCATGCATTTTATGGTGTATTGTATATTATAGGGACGTTAGACCAAATGTTATAGTTTATAATATTATGAGAGGGGTTCAGATTATTATTGTTCCAAGAACAAAATGGCAGAATCGTTCTTATTGGGGCTTAGCAGTTTTTATGTCTAATACAGTAGTTAGATATATATATATATATATATTTATATATGGAAATTTTAGGGAGCTTTTCAAAATTGAATTAGCTACAAACTATTTATTCCTGGCACATAACTGTAGGTTCTTGTTTCCATAAAGAATCTTTCACTTTAAAACTGCATGTAATTGGTGTTGTCAGAAAATGATTTCAATAGATTTACAATAGAGAGGTTTCACAATTTAAACATAATAGATACTGTTTATATGTACATATAACTGTACACATTAAGGTAACAGTAGGCAACATTATCAAGTCTGATCTCCTATCTGCTGGTTTACAGTTTTGGACTCCTAAGTGGTGAATTAGTGCAGTTAACTACAAATGTTTGCTGTGAAACCTCTCTTAACATTTATTTCTACGGAATTTTAGAAAGCATTTGTATTTATATCTCTGCTGTGGTCATCCTCGGTATCCCCATCGGTATCATTCCGTTATTCTCCACTAGCTCCTTGGTCCATTTGTTCCCATGATGATTTTTGGCCACGTACGTTGATTCTACGAACGATTTAATAACAGTTTACATAGCAGTGTTAGAGTCATTGTTTACTTTCAGCACAATACAGCAGCTTGTACGCTTGATTATGAGAAAGATTGCAAGACATTTAATATACACGTGACATGTACACAAAAATATCTAAAATATTATGATCTTAGTTACAACAAAATGCTTTCCATCACCCTCTCACTTTCTATTTGTGCAATTTTTTTATTGGTCAAAACAAAAAATACACAATTATGAAGGATGGACAGTTAAGGGGTTAGTGGTTGTAGAATATCATTGGAAATACCAAGGATGTGCTATGGTTGGGTTGCACATGAACTCTTCGGGTTTTGAAGGAAACATCTGTAAACAGGAAAGGGGTCGTATTCAGTTGATTATAAGTTAAAAATACATCATGCAAGAACTAAATCTGCCTATTAGAGGTCTTTATTTAGGTCTGAAATTTTATATAAACTATTAATTAGACCATAATCAACTCTCTATGCCATTGGATGACTCTGATATTAAGTAGATTTAATATGTTTTGTGCTTGTTGAGGTTGCTGTAAAAATGGTAAATTGAGGGGGCTTGGGATGGCCTAGTGGTCTAGAGTGCCGCACTTCGACCTCTAGCTGGCCGGTCAACTCTGGCTTGCGGCTGTGGTTTCGAGTCCTGGTGTGAGCGTATGTGGCATGGAGATAGGGGCGCCTTCTCAACCTCGTGGGTTTCCTCCGGGCACTCCTTTTTCCTCCCACTGCTAAAGACCCCTACGTGCAAGCAAATTATTGAAATAAAATGAAACCATATGTTAGTCCCAAAATGACCTGGTTTGTGTCGAGTGGACGTTAAACCCCATTTCTCTCTCTCTCTATTATCGTAACAAGGGTAGTAATGACAATCGAGGATAGTCTATAATTGCTTCACCAAAATCAAGGCTCAGAGTATATTGATTCGAATGAAATTTTCAACATATTTTCCTTTCATTATCTACTTTTTTTACCTTTATCTAATCTTACCTAATTAAACTTTCCTTTTGTTATAGATAATCAACTAGGTAATAAGTTGGCCAGTTTCCATCTTTTTTTTTTTTAGTTTCTTGTAGACTATAGTGAAGAGAAATGCTGTTCACTTTTTCCTTTAAGAATCTCTCTTATTCCTGGGCCGGTTGCTCTAAGCTCTGTTAACTTTTAACGATCCATTAACATGGAGTAAACGGATCATTAACTTTAACGGAGAGAAAAGGTGTTGCTGGAAGCCCTGTTAACTTTAACGGATAATGACATTGACATTGACTTTCCAGCAACAGAAATTTAATGGACCGTTAACAAATGACACTTGATCGTTAAAATAACTTAGTTTTGAGCAGATCAGTTGAAATTTAATGCTCCTCCACCCATGTTAAAGACCCACAATGTATTCTTTCTTGACATCCCAATTATATTTCATATGCTCACATTTTAATGTGGCCATATATTGCCGTCACCTCTGTTCGACTGTTTTTCTTTCGTTCATATTTAACAGTAAAGGCACAGTAAAGGCTACCATAATCTATATATATCTTTTGGAATTAATATGGGTTACAAAGAATTGATTTCTGATAACTACTGCCCCTGTAATGACTATTGATAAACAGCTAAATTTATCATAATTACAAATACTTGTTATGTACAATAATTGTTAGCATCTTGAATATCTAGAAGCGAATCAAAATTTGGTTATATCTGATTGTTACTTATTAGGTTGTTACTCTTGATCAGTTTTTACTCAAGGTTTTTTTTTATGCTCCCATTATCTGCAAAGCAATAAATATGTGACAACCTTTATGAACTGCTCTTACAACTAACTTAACTGCTGTGGGCAAATGGTTTGTTGCATGGCAACCTATCTTTAGCATTTATTTATCTGTATTTAAATAATGAATATGATTTTAGCTCTTTTATCTCCTGTGCATTGTCCTTTAACTATTTTGCTACCAGTAGGTTATACAGTTCCTTTGTTGTTACTGAGCACAAAACTGCCATTTGGTTCTTTTAAACTTGCAATCGGTACATTGTGAGATGCCACTTCCCTAGTATACGTAACTAAGCTACTGACAGCATGTCAGACAGAAAAACCTAGCTTCAGTGTGGGGCTCATGGTAGGAGTTAAAAATACGTTAAATGGGAATCTGTTGTTATTACTCAAATCTCCCAAACGATTTTCTGTATGTATTCTTAGTTTCATGCTTAAAGGGACAATAACAATCTTGATGGCTTGGTAGCTCCAGAAAATAAATAATACCCTTATTCTAAGTACTAGATGTTTAAATGTCCTACCTGTTGTGTAAATTATCCATTACAACCTATTTTATTTGTCCAGAGGGTTCGAAAATATTTTAAAATCCAAGTCACATTTGAAAAGGTTTACGTTAGACTTTTCAAATCAATTGGTTGAATTTTTCCAATTTTTTATACGCCCACATTGAAATGTGGTCGTATATTGTCGTCGCCCCCGTCCGTCCGTCCGTCCGTCCGTCCGTCCGGCGGTCCGGCGTCCACAATTGCTTGTGGACGCTCTACAGGCTAAAGTTAATATCCGATTGACTTTAAATTTATACACAGTGTTTAAGGTCATGAGACGAAGAAGCCTATTGTTTTTCAGCGATTTCCGATAATAACTACCAGAGTTAGGGCCCTTGATCACTTCAAAAAATCTTGTGGACGCTCTAGAGGCCAAAGTTAATATCCGATAGACTTTAAATTTATACACAGCGTTTAAGGTCATAAGACAATGAAGCCTATTGATTTTCAGCGATTTCCGATAATTAGTGCCAGAGTTATGGCCCTTGATCTCTTTAAAAAATCTTGTGGACGCTCTAAAGGTCAAAGTTAATATCCGATTGACTTTAAATTTATACACAGTGTTTAAGGTCATAAGACGAAGAAGCCTATTGATTTTCAGCGATTTCCGTTAATTAGTGCCAGAGTTATGGCCCTTGATCACTTCAAAAAATCTTGTGGACCCTCTAGAGGCCAAAGTTAATATCCGATTGACTTTAAATTTATACACAGTGTTTAAGGTCATAAGACGAAGACGCCTATTGATTTTCAGCGATTTCCGATAATTAGTGCCAGAGTTATGGCCCTTGATCTCTTCAAAAAATCTTGTGGACGCTCTACAGGCTAAAGTTAATATCCGATTGACTTTAGATTTATACACAGTGTTTAAGGTCATGAGACGAAGAAGCCTATTGTTTTTCAGCGATTTCCGATAATAACTACCAGAGTTATGGCCCTTGATCACTTCAAAAAATCTTGTGGACGCTCTAGAGGCCAAAGTTAATATCCGATTGACTTTAAATTTATACACAGCGTTTAAGGTCATAAGACAATGAAGCCTATTGATTTTTGGCGATTTCCGATAATTAGTGCCAGAGTTATGGCCCTTGATCTCTTTAAAAAATCGTGTCGACGCTCTAAAGGTCAAAGTTAATATCCGATTGACTTTAAATTTATACACAGTGTTTAAGGTCATAAGACGAAGAAGCCTATTGATTTTCAGCGATTTCCGATAATTAGTGCCAGAGTTATGGCCCTTGATCACTTCAAAAAATCTTGTGGACGCTCTAGAGGCCAAAGTTAATATCCGATTGACTTTAAATTTATACACAGTGTTTAAGGTTATAAGACGAAGACGCCTATTGATTTTCAGCGATTTCCGATAGTTAGTGCCAGCGTTATGGCCCTTGATCACCTCAAAAAATCTTGTGGACGCTCTGGAGGCCAAAGTTAATATCTGATTGACTTTAGATTTATACACAGTGTTTACGGTCATGAGACGAAGAAGCCTATTGATTTTCAGCGATTTCAAATAATTACTGCCAGAGTTATCTCCCTTGATAACTTCAAAAATTCTTGTGACGCTATAGAGGCCAAAGTTACCATCCGATTGACTTCAGATTGATACATAGAGTTTAAGGTGTTGAAACGAACAAGTATTTTGATTTTCAATGAATTTAGATAACTGAACAGCTAAATCCATGATATTAAATGTTTCATGTATATACTAATTGTTAGCTTGGGGTAAAACTTTATAAAAAGCAATCAAATTCTAATGATTTTCTGATAATTACATAATGAGTTGTTACTCTTAATCAGTTTTTAGTGTATTACAAATGTTTCATTACCGAAAAAAGTAAAAATATGCGACAACCCTTGTTGACTGTCCGGACGATTTAGCTGCTGTGGGCGTATGTTTCGTTGCCTGGCAACCTATCTTTAAATTAGGTGTGTTAAGATGAAATTTATATCTTCATTTAATTGGAATATTCTAAAATAATACGATTTGTTGACCAGAATGAAGATTGGGACATATTTTTCAGTTACAACAAGAGTGTTATTGGGGCTTTAATGTCGGCTATAGTGATCAACTTGACTATTATTGGTAGTATAAAGATATAATGTCATTCCTTTATTCTAAGTTACTATTGAGAATTTATTAACAGGGCAGGGAATATAGATTATCCTGGAATACTTTTATACGCCCACATAGAATACTTTTGTAGTTGTACGCCCTTCTGGTGGCCCCAATTTTTTGTGAACACTCTACAGACTACACTAATTGTTTTGAAATATATATAAGTATGTTGTTTACATCTGTAAGATGAAGAAGCCTCTATAATTTCAACAATTTCCGTTAATTTCTTATGGCGTTTATGGCCCTTCTTTCACTTTGTTGCACCTTATAATGCATCAATTATATTAGTGAAAGGAAGAAGCCCATTGATGAATTTATGTTGGTGCAGTGAAATAGGACTTTAAACCCTATTTCATTTGCATCTTTTTGTGAAGTTTGGAGCTAAATTAGTAGGCCCAAAACACAAAACAATTTAACCTTCTTGAAATAAGCCATACAATGTTTAAATATTGGTATTACATTAATCTCATTCTGATGTTTGGATCAGTGTCATTGTAATTAGGGATGTTTAGATATTGTTTATATTTATATTTATCAATGATGTGGTTTTACAGGAAGAAATGGCCAGAATTAAACTGATCAGCAAATAAGTTCTGTATAAGTTATATATATTTTTAAAATATTAACAATAATATGATTCTTTTTCTTGTGCATTTCAGATATTGTCATTCCAATAACAAGTGAAAATACTGAGTCTGGAACCAAGGGTGAAAAGACGGTCGTTTCACGTGGTTGCAGTACAGAATACTAGCTTATTGTGCTTATTACTATAATTAGCTATAAATTACTTACAATATCGTATTTATTCACTTTAATCATGGATCTGTCCAATATCTTGCTTACTCTCAAGAGAATCGGCTAGAATTTTCAGAAATTTTCTCGCACCCATCACTGCCTGAAAAACTAATGAACTAACACTTTCAAAATGTTTTCAATATTTTATTGCCATATACTAATTACAGAAATAATAAAAAATCTTTAAAATTTCTTTGTCAGAACATATAAATATTAAAAATGTGTTTTGGGTGCTTCTTCTTCAAAAAAAAAAAAGAAAAGAAATTCATCATGGCTTGATAAAGACTAGTTAATATTAGTTGAAACATCGCTCAGTTGTAAACTTTTTAATTATATTCCAAAGAAATTTGTTCTGTGTACGTATTATACTCGTTAAGATGGAGAATTTTGACAAATGCTGTCTGAGAGCACTGAGTCATCTGGCTTCTGGCTTTTATCGCTATCTACTTTCAGCGCTTGTTACCCATTTTGATTCTTGAGACGAGTCCGGCACAGTTATTGATTGACTCAAGACCTAAAATAAAGTGTTGATCGTCATTTAAGAATGTGGTCTCCATCAACTAAGAACGTATATGGACCGGATTGATGGGAAATTTTCAGAAAAACAAGCCTTGTTTTGTCTTAATTTGTCTACATTAATATTATATATATATATATGTGATTTATAATAATGAACAATAATTGTTGTACATAATGTGATTTAATGTAGTGATATCAAAGAATCTTGATTGATTCCGTGCAAATCTGCAAATAAAATACTAAAAAAAACACCAAAAAATACAGTTGCTAATAAATACATGTAGCTTACATAAAGATGATATTAAAATAAGAATCATTAAAATGAATTTAATTTCAGAATTGTTGAAATACAATTATGTGGTTGATTTATATTGTAGCTAGCATGACATTGTTGTGATGAAAACTTCTGAAATCCATGTAGTTTTATTTGTTTTTTATGTCTTAAAGTACATTTAGTCTACTGAATAGGAAATTGTAAACAATACTGAATTGCATGGACATGGATTTCAAGTATTTTTAAACTTCTTTATTTTTACCTCATAATTTATTTATTGTTGACTCGGAGGAGAAAAAAGTTCTTCCCAGTTTAGGTTATTTTAATATTGACGTGCTATATTGAATTATAATTTCATGAAATTGTCATTCATTCATTACATATGTATGGATTAAGCTGATTCATTGATATTAATCAATTCATATGAATTTGTATTACTATTGTTAGTGGGACCAAGTAAATGGATTTAAATATTTATTAAGATATGACAGGGCAACAAACATACACAAGCATGTAGCAGTGTTAAAATCTTTGTCTATACTGCAATTATTGCTCATATTTACATGTAGTTATCAGTCAATCAGAGTACAGGACTCTAGAAATGATAACATCTCTAGTATAATAACATCTGTTTGTGCATCGTCTGTGACAATATTTTAAACTACAGTGATCTAGTTCATTAACAGAACACAGATTTTATAGAGGAAGCAATCACTAGTTTTATTCTAAATATCATTGTACTTGAAAACCCTAACCCTAACCCTGCTTTTAGAATAGAACAGTGATTGTTTCCCCATAAAATTTTTTGTCCTGTTATGCCACTCAAGTTATTGCCTTTACATCGATATAGAGAGAAAATTTGTACTATGGTGTTCCCTCTGAACAAACGGCGTTTTTAAAATACATGCCTTAGTTTAAGTTCTGTTAATGAGGCCCAAAGTTTTCTGTAAGACATATTGTACATAGATTGATGTAATTACATATATTTTATCGTATGAAAACTACATTCGTGGTTCCTTTTAATCTGCTTTTCACTGTTATTTACAGAAATTAAAAAATCATGTTCGTTTCATTAGTATTATAATATAAGGTAAACATCAGTAGTATTTATATTAGCTAATGATGTATGTATGTAATACAGTATGTGTGAATTATCTTACCCAGTTGTTATAAAACAATAATATGAGCTTATTGTCTTTTGTGGTTGCACAAATTCATGTGATAAGGATGTAATTTGTATTGTGTGTAAATATAGAACGGACTAGTTAATGTGCTAACAGGTAAATGGCATGTATCACAACACAGTTCTATGGATAACAATCACTAAATTATATATACACACAATGCTTCAACAAGAATTCCCAAGTCAACATAAAGCCAGTAAATATTTTTAATTTCTGTGTTATTAGCATTATTTTAAAGGAGCCACCTCACATATATTTTAATGAGATAATCTTGATTCTAATCCATGCAACTTTCGAAAGTTCTATGATACTTTGTTCCTTCAATCTTTTTAAGGATAAAACAAGTTAAAAGTTAAATGTATTTATTAGTTCACACATGAAAAAAAAGGAGTTTCATTACGCTTAATAACCCTCTTAGCAATCCTCAATTATTTGTTGAGGGACTATATTTTGAGCTGGAATTTGTGTATACCCTGGACAATCTTGGGTGACTCCTTTAAAATGAAGCAAGTTACTTTAAAAAAAAAAACTATCAGTTTAATTTTTTTTAACCAAGCAACAATTCCTTATACACTGTATTATCAATAAATATGTTCTATTTGGCAGTTAAACTTAGAAATTCATTGAATATATTTGATCAGACAATTGCTGAGACTGGGATAATGTGATTACGCTGCTATTTCTATGCTGTTGTTATGACTTTGAGAAGAGTTATTATGTTTGAAAAATACTGATGTACATTTTGACGAACAACAAACATTATTTTACTGAATATATTTTGTGATTAAATTTGTAACAGATGGTCGGGTAACAAATACGATTTTAATTTTATTTTAAAAAAGTGATATCTGTAGTTTATTTCCTGATTGACTTTACTGTGAACAAGCCCAAAACTACATTTTTTTTAAAAATCAATTTATCTATAATACTTGAATCAAAAAATGCTAAAATAATAAATTGTCATTATTCCCATTTTGATTTTGTGCTATGAGAACTTTAAAAAATATTTAGTTATCAATTATAAAAAAGAATATAGGTTTTATTTTTTTATTAGAAATATTAACAAAAAAGGATATGTAGGTTTTATTTTTAATTAAAATATTAAAGAAAAGAATTGAGGTCATATTATCTGTGGGAATAAATGATGTCTCTTTTTCGTTCTGACAATAATGGTGTTAGTGAGCCAGTCAAAAAATGATCACATAATATTATTTGCCGTTCATTTACACTGCCATATGTGTAGCATATTTTTCAAAATTATGTTGTAGGTTACAGGTCACATTATAAGGATTTTTTATTTAGATAAATGTTATCTTGCACTATTAATTGTGTACATGCCTAGGTATTATTATATTACTTTATGGTATCAGTACTCTATATATGATTAATGTATTAAATACATTTTTATATGCCCACATTTAACATGGTTGTATGTTGCTGTCACCTCTTTCTGTGCGTTAACTTATCTTTCTGAAATTTAAAATAATTGTCATTATTGATATTCAGCAATTTTTGATATTAAATTCTGGGGTTATTCCCCATTACAACATCTTTTTGGCACTTTAGAAACTTCAATTATGATCGGATCTTTTTAAAATTGTTATGTACTGTTTAGCTCATAACTACTCAAGAGCTGTGGGTGTATGTGTAGTTGCCTGGCAATCTATTTTTTGTAATGAACAGGTTATTTAGAAATTTTTGAAACTAGAATTTGGTCAGTACATTTGTGCATTATGAAGGCTGTTCAACAACCAAAAAGTATTTGATATACGTACCTGTTTTATTATGACAAAAATGCCTTTTCATTTTTCTTGGATGGAATTTATTGTAAATACTAAGTGTATAATTTATGTAGTAAGTATTGTGGATGTAGGTACTTGCAAGTTATATTCCATGTCATATACTATGTCTTGTTGTACTGATACTGCTATATTGTTTTATAATCTGAAAAAAAGTATGAATGTACCTTCATGATCTTTCTCTCTCTCTATCTCTTGATTTCAAATTGTCTTCTTCATACAGAATAATTTACTTTTTCTACAGCTTTTGTGAATAAAAAATTGAATTTGTTTGTATAAAGTGTTTTTGTTTTCAGTATTGCCTTTAAGGAGAAACAATAGACCAGGAACAATGCATGATGTCATCATCATCATCATCTTGGATTTGCGAAGTTAAGTCAAAATCAGAAGTCTGTCAATCGATGTGCAATTGTATGAGGAACAAGCCTGCCAAGTCTCATGTCGATTGTACTTAAACTGGTAGAACCATTGGATTTATTTTTGAGAATGTTCCCCCAAGCTCTGCTTAGCTTTAGCGGAAAATGCAGGTGTACACACCTACATCAAGTTTGAACATTTCACTTCAATTCAAAGGAAAGTTATTACGTTTCAAAGTTGCGACCAATAGTAATAGATACTTAGCAGAAAATATGCTCATTGAATTTAGTCAAGGCATTAGAATCATAGTCATACAGCTCCAAATCTCGGCCAATCAAAATGCTTATTGCTCATTATTGACCTTAGTCAAGGTATTGATATAATGAAACAATACACCAAGTTTCACCACTCTCATGTAATTAAAACCAAAGTTATCGTGTCCTAAAGCATTATCCAATCAAATTGTTTATTTCATCTTACCCTTAAGCAAAAAATGCTCATCTTCGAAAGGTAAGCGACAAAAATAATATAGGCCCTATATTAATCTTATTTGGAATATGACCAGCCTGAATCCAGGTCATGAAGCTTGTTACAACTTCACCAGTTAGCAGTGCTATCTAAATACTTCTCAATATTGAACTATTATACCCCCAATTAAGAATTCCGTTGAAAAGTGTGTCGCACTATTTGACACTATGGTAACTGAATGGCAATAATACCTTCATTTTTTTTTACAGAAATTCATTTCCTATGTGTATCATATTCAAAAACTAAAAAATCTCACCAACACAACATAATAATTCAGGATACTGACATAAATCATAGAGAAATGGGTTTAACGTCCACTCACCACAAACTAGGTCATATGGTTTAATTCTATTTCAATAATTCGCTTGCGTGTAGGGGTCTTTAGCAGTGGGAGGAAACCAGACTATCCGGAGAAAACCCACGAGGTTGGCATAAATTATAGAAGTTGAGCTTTGGGGCTATAAAAAATAAAAACAATGGATCATAAAATCTTTTAATTCATTAACAATAACAGATTAAATATATGAAAATTGGTGTTCAATGTTGTGATAGTAAAAACATGTAAAAACAGTGAAGCATGAAATTATTTAATGAATGCATACACAAGACTTTCAAACAGACACTACACTTTTACAGTTGCAGACTTGCTGCCTATTCATTTTGTCAAACACCATTACAAAGCCCCACCATCCTATCGATCAGACAATATATAGTGATGGAAAAAAGGGAAGACCTAAAAGCTTTGAAAAGGCTGTGATGCAAAATTTGTGCAATAACACTTTAAGCGAAAGGTCATCTTAGCGCATCACAGTTTCAAATTAATCTCCTTTGCATAAAAGCATTTCTCTCAAGTAACCTTATTTAGTGCAAATAACTTTTTAAATTCTTTAGAAATTGAATGAAATGAAAAGGGGTTTGACGTTCTATACTGCTCTGCTCCAACTGGGCTAGTGAAGACGGGCAGATGCCATATAGTGTGCTATGAGGGAAATTTTGCAGGGTGGCAGCACTATGGCCTACTCTTATATTGAATTCCAAATGACACAGGACCTCGGTTTTTTGTCTTATCCAAATGATTAGACAGTAATTCTTATCGTGCCCTCCTTTTGCACCACTGACAAGGGGGAAAAATGACAGTAAATGGTTATGAACTTTCTCTGTAAATGCAGGGATCGAACATGCAACCTACAGGCTAGTGATGCAGCATCTTTCCCAATTAACCATGGCTCCCCAAAACTTTAATGTAACCCAGTTTTAGTTTAATTAGCTGACTCATTATAATTACATTCAAAGACATTATAAAATGTTGATATCATATTCCTTGCTATAAAACAATGAGGCTTTATTAAGATATTTAAATCATCATTGCCTAGACCCTAGAAAAGAAATATTTAACCACAATAGGCCTATAGTACAATCTTATAATTATAATCATGCAACATCTACTCTATTATCATCATTCAAGAACTTCATCTACTCTATTATCATCATTCAAGTTATAAATTAGAGCTGTTTCATCAAAACAAGCACAATTTTGGTGAAATGGACATTTATTATTATTGTGGAGATCTAACTACTTCTTTAGAAATTTATCGTTCTCGTTGTTGCCAAGCCGGTAATTGGTTTAAAACATTCTTGCTTAAGTTAAAGCATCTTATGTATTGGCTAGTTGAAAGGTCAGCTCAGGTCAACTGAACACAAACTGAAGAAAGATGTTGCTAGACCTTACTGTGTGAATGTTAAAAGAAAAAAATTTAATGAAAAAGTTTGTTCAAATGACCTACTGATGATGAAAATTGTGATATTTAACTAAGCCTTGAAATTAATGATTTTATGAGAAAAAGTCAAGTTGTGGCTGACATATTTAAAAGGGCATTATGTAAGATTTAGATAACGAGCTGATTGTTCTTGCTATAATATTTTGAAAATAGATAATTCAAAATGAATATATTTAAAATTTCATTTAAATTACTATATTTTGAGCAAAATTATCAATGGTTGTAGCTCTGACAGGATGTGTGCATTGATTGTAGTCACCATACTGACTGCTTCTCCTTTTTTAAAATGAAATCATTAAATTGCCAAAACCTTCTAATTTACTTAAAATAATGTCATGTTAATAAATGTCTAATTAATAATTTATATAACATTTAGGGCCCACAGAAAGACTTGCAATAGGCAGATTTAGCTCTTGCATAATGTATGTTTAACATTTTGTTGTTTGTGTACATATCATATGAGGCATGCATAATATATATGAATACTGGTAAATAAAATTGCATAATAAAATTATCAAATAAAATGGCCACGGGATATAAATTAAAATTATCTATCATAACATACATGTAAGGAGTGTATGTATAATAATAACCTAATAAATAATCTACTACTAGTATCATCTCATAGAGTACAGGAGTTAATTATTCTATATTGTAGAATTTCTCTTCCAGAGTTGTAACACCATAAGAATGCTATAACCACAACAAAATGCCAACACTGGTGACTAGAGCCTATCATATCAAACATTCCTGGAAATATACAGTAATAATATACATAGATATACATACATTAAAATAATCATATCTGGAATCAAAATGACTAGACTTGTCCATGGGATGCCATGTTGAAAACTTTACATTAAAGTGGTGGAATGCTAATCAACATTTTATATGAATATAAGCCATTCTTTAAAAACTCTTTAAATTAGTCTGTATAATGTTCAAAGTACCTAATTAATAATAATATGGCATGTATACAGACGGACAGAGATAGAGAGAAATGGGGTTTAACGTCCACTCGACACAGACCAGGCCATTTCGGGACTATCATATGGTTTAATTTGCTTGTGCATCGGGGTCTTTAGCAGTGGGAGAAAACTGGAGTACCCAGGAAAAACCATGAAGTTGAACAGGCGGGACAGATATATGTCTCGGCAAGTGTAATTTGACAGCTAGTAACGAATGGCAAACTATATGATACACATGAATCAGAGAGAATAAGAGATTGAGAAATGGGGTCTATAGCGTCCAGCTTGACACAAATTAGGTCATTTCAGAACTAACAAATGGTTCAATATTATTTCAATAACTTGCTATAGCGTAGGGGTCTTCAGCAGTGGGAGGAAACCGGAGGACCAGGAGAAAACCAATGAGATTGGACAGTGACTCAACGCCTTGTCATGTACAATCGGGGAATCAAAACCAATGACAGACCTTATGATCAAGCGCGCACATGGTAACCATTCAGCCATCCAAGACCCCACATTCACTATAATGAATAATAGTAACTATTTTATATTACCTGGTCTTAATCTTTCTGGGAATCTGGATAAGTAAAAAGCTAATGCTATCATCCCCAGTATATATAAAACAGCTACCTTTGGTATAAAAATCTGTCAAAAAAATATAATGGAAAATGATGACCACAAAGCACACATAAGATAAACTGAGGTTACCGTCTCTTTGAGATTCAAGTCCAAACCATTGCTAAATATAGCTAAAAGTAACAGCAGATGTCATGCATGAGTCACAGTTAGTCCAACCCTTTTCCAGAGTATCTCATACCACTGAGTTACCACTGAACCACTGCGGCTCCTAATGCAGCCAGACACTTTTATTTCGTAATATCTTCGATTCATGTAGTTTTCAATAGGGTAAGTAAATAAAAATATTTGTAAAATTTATGATCTGATTAAAATTGTTTACTCAATTTTATCAACTTCATGTAAGGCTAAAAAGCAGTTGCGATACATAATTATGTTAGAATGTGAGACCTGAGAACCATATAATTTGGTTATATTACTCTGTGTTCCACTAGTTTTTTGGAACAAATTTGCAGGATGACAATAAATATAACAATGATTTTGCTCACCTGAACTATTGTTGCTGAAAATCCATTATTTAAATAGATCCAATGTGCTGATGGAATAACTCCACAAGCTGCTAATGCAGTAAATATCAATATCCTCATTCTAAACCACCGTTTGGATGAGAAATCTTGAAATCGTTGAAGAAACAAAGTACTGACAGTAAGTAAACATATTATTAATATGTATATATCTCTCCATATCTACAAAAAAAACCATTAAACAATTTTTTTTTAAAAAGGTCATTTGATATTTCTTCAGCAAGTAGGGAAAGGTGTCATAACGTGACAGGGTATGCTTACTACTGGTCAAAGGGCTCAGATGATGTCCTGATTGTTAGTGTTGCAATAACTAATTGAACACTGCTGATTACTTTAATTTGTTGTCTTGGTTTTTTTTAAAGATTTGCTGTACATATCACACATGTAAAAGAGAAGCTAACATTAGAAATAAAATATAGTTTTAGGATTAGATATCGCGACAAGCTATATGGTATATTTTTCCGATCTTTGTTATGTTTTATGTTTGATATTTCCTTGATCAGAATTTAAGTTGAAATAAAATGGGTTTTTAACATCCTACTTTTCTTCTCCATCCAGGGTAACAAAGACAGGAATACGCCATTGAATGTGCAATATGGGAAATTTTGTCCAGACCTACTCTTATATCAAATGTCACTTAGGTTTCTTTTACTTGCACGCCAGTGCAGACAAGGGACCTTGTGTTTCATTCCATCGCAAAGACTAGATGGCAGTTAGAATTTGATGTAAGTGTAGGCCTTAGTGCTGCTGTCTTGGCAAAATTTCCCTCATAGCACACTCTATTGCATGTGCCTGTCTTCATTCCTCTGGTCAGAGCAGAACAGTAGGACCTTAAACCCCATTTCATTTAATAGCATTGCTGTTAAAAACTAGAAGAGTAGATGAAAACCTAGTTCAGCTCTGAACGTCGGTCTCATCACACTCACCCTGAACGTTCAGGGACTGTCCCATTCAATCAATGTCGAAAATAATTGGAACCCCAGTCAATTTTACTGGGCAACTTTTCACTGCCAAACGATAGGGTGTCAATCCGTGTGAATGCCTGTACAATGTAAACGAACATCTTAGTGAGAAAATAAGACCTTGCTTACTTCGCTAGAGACAATATGAGCGACACAGCACACTGTTAAAAATACGTCCCCTCCTATCAAGTTACATTTCCCCGCCATGACACTCTAACTGTAGGTCAACGTCCACATTCAGGAATGTCGGTCATACAAGACGAAACGAAATGTACAGGCTTTACATTGTACAGGCTTTCACACGGATTGAAACCCGTCGTTTAGCAGTGAAAAGTTGTCCAGTAAAATTGACTGTTCTCCAATTTATTTTCGACATTGATTGAATCGGACAGTCTCTGAACGTTCAGGGTGAGTGTAGACAGACGTTCAGAGCTGAACTAATGAAAACCATACTTACTGTCATACAATAAAATGCATAATAAACTGCAGGTATGTAACACCCTATAACACCTATAGATATACCTCCCATATCTACACCTAACCACCATTCACATGATCTCTCCGAATGACAACCAAATAAATGATATCCAGTTGAACACAACATACAATACTGCCAAATAAAATTAAATTTTATTTTTATCATTTGTTATAGTGCAGGCTTTAAAGTTAAAGATAGGTTTCTGGACAACTAAACATATGTGACCTGTGATGGCAAAGTGAGTCAGAAGTTGCAAGTCTTTTACTATATGAACATACTACATGGTTCCTCCTTGTCAGTGGTACAGGACAGATTGCCTGGCAAGGGATAACATATAGTTCTTCGTCGTTCAGATGGGATGAAAATCCCAAGTCATGTGTAAGCATTGGCATGCACGTAAAAGATCCCTTGGCAGTTGGAATTTGATATAAAAGTAGGTCATAGTGCCGCTGTCTGGGTAAATGTCCCCTATGGCACACTGTATGGCGTATGCCTGTCTTTATTAGAATTTTTATAACAAATTTTGCGATTTTAACTCATTTGGTTTCACAGGTCACATAGGTCAAATCCATAATTTGAGAACAGTTCAGCTCTTCTAACATCTTTTTGTAACATTCTAGAAGCAGCCGTCACTGACAACATCAATTTTAATAAAATAAGAGGAACCCTCTAATAACTTTTACTTAAGATGTTAGTTATGTTTAATTAATAATAGACTAACAATTTACCTGAAAGCACAACAAACCAAATGACATTATGAAATAATCTGCTACAACTCCATTAAAATTAGGAATAGTAACAACTATATCATACAGCATTAATGTCAGAAATATGAAGAACCCAATCAAATGTGACCAAATATTAATAGTTTCATTACTCCACACAAACAAACTGTAAATAGTAAAATCAATATTAAATTAACTCAGTGATATCATGTATATCAAGTTCTAAGGCTTAAGGGCATTAATAAAATAAAATGCGCAGGATTTACCATTTATCTTCAGTAATTTGAATGTGTACATTTTATTTTGTTAAAACAATTTGGGAGACAGGCATATAAGTCAGATATGAGAGTACATTCAAAGGTAAGGTTCTTTTATTGCATACCTAACACTTATTGGGTAAAACTTTTCTAAAAGCATCTGAATTTGAATTATATGGCAATCCTTATAAAACACAAAACATATTATCCTTATTCCACCAACTGTTGAAAATTACTCTGATCGGATGTAGAAGGAAAGACAATGACTGGCTCTAATTCCCTCAAGAGTTGTTTACTTTTTAACATTTATAACTTATTATCTACATGTATTGAGAATAATTTTTTTTTTTTTTTTTACCTTTTTATACATAAATTAAATGGAAGATGAACTCTGTAACCATGTAAAATATACGGATTACCACTTAGAAATTGTGGTATTTCTTTATAATGGTATAAACTTATACAATTCTTATGTTGCACTTGTTTCATAAAGTTGATAGGCTCCTCCTCTATAAATACGCTGGTATCATTATAAAATGGCCGTACAACTGGTCTGACCTTTACAGACTGAGTGTTTTCTGCTGTCAACATTATAATTCTTTTTTACAATTCTGAAAATATAACAATAATGAAGTATTTTTGCAACCATATGAAATGAAATGGGGTTTAACGTCCTACTCTTATGCTCCACCTGGGCTAATGTAAAAGGGCATACACTACACAGTGTGCTATGAGGGAAAATTTGCCTGGATAGTGGCTCTGCGGCCTCCTCTCATATCTTATTCCAACTGACAAGCTCTTGTAATTAATCCATGTTCATGATGGACAGATTAATTTAGTAATTATGATCTTACACTATCAAGTAGAATAAGTTTTTGTAACTCACTTTGAACTTTGATTTTAAAGATAAAAACAACAAATTCTGAATTTAATAAGTTTCTTCCTTATTTTCCCTTGAGAATTTTGACCTATATTGCATTTACAAGACTTTATAAATTTGAATGTAGGCCTACATGTAAATAAGAGGGAGGGTCAGTGGTGTGATATCAATATGCAGTAGTCATCGAATCAACAATGGACATGCCCTCAAGCATTCCTGATAAGTAAATAAGTTAAAATATTATATGTCTAGACGAAACTAGTAAATCAAGACCGGCTGCATTATGTCTTTCCTGTAAATCATTATTCTTTTTCATTTTAAGTAAAGCCCAGGACTGTACAGCACAGTGGATGCTAACAGCTGGCCCCCCGATCCACTGACTTGATATTTGTGTTGTCCGTAGGTTTGTCTTATCAGGGTTTTTTTTGTGTAGTGCAGTTCTCCTGGACTTACTATTTTAAAAGATGACTATAGATATTGAAACTGAACACTACATCTGGGTTGCTTAACACCTAAAGTGAGACAGAGAGAGAGGGGGGGGGAGGACGAATGGTTATCATGTGCATGCTGTATCATAAAGCCTGTCAACTGGCGTGATTTTGAATCCCTGGTTGTACATCATCAGTACATGACAACAAGTAGGTTCACCAGTCCAACCTTGTGGGTTTTCTCCTGATCCTCCGGTTTCCTCCCATTGCTCAACACACAAGCAAATTATTGAAATAAAATTAAACCATATGTTAGTCGCGAAATGACCTAGTTTGTGTCGAGTGGATGTTAAACCCTATTTCTGTCTCTCTGTTGTCAAAAATGACCGATGGGTTGAATGAACACTTTAATGAAATGGGGTTTACGTCCTACTCTTCTCCATATCGAATAGGCTAATGGTGAAAAACATACACAGTGTACATATTACTATTAGGGAATTTTTATCCAGACAACAGTGCAGCAAGGGCCTATTCTTAGTTTGAATTCTTACTGTCAAGGATTCTTTTATGTGCACATCAATTTGTTCCCAGGAGGCTGTACCTCAGTTTTTCTTCCCATCAAAATGTGACTAGCTGTTCCTAAGCCCCCCGTCCTGCACCACTGACAAAAGGAAACAATGTAGGGTCATCCGTCTAACCTTGTTTTTTCATCCAAGACCTCTGGTTTTCTGCCACTGTTAATAGTGTTAATAAAATAAAGGCCTCTTCGCACAAGCAAATTGTTGAAAAGAAATTGAAGGATGTGTTAGTCCCGAAATGACCTAGTTTGTGTCGAGTGGACTTAAAACTTTTAACCCTATATCTCTCGCTATGTCTCCCTCTTTCTCTAGATCTATAAAATAAAGTTTCAACATCGTGATGCCATTTGGCATTTTTGGCATTATAATATAGCCTACCGGGTATTAATTTCGTTTGGGCGAAATTTGGTGTCTTCCATTTTAAACAATGAATTTGGAAAAACTGCTATTAGCAAAGCGGTCTTTGATGTTTTTTTATATGCTACAAAACTTACCCATACGATCCATTCAATTCTTATAAAACAATGATGCCAGATAAGCCAAAGATATACATTTTTGACGTTGTCAAGGATAACAGAAAACAACAACATGGGCAATTCTCGAATTTTAGAAAACCATGTTTTAATTCGTTTCGTTTTAGGATCTAGCGTTCTCCTCTATTTTTAGGCTGGTTGACCTCATTCATCGTCACTTCCGTAAACAAAGATCAGCGTAGCTTGTATGCCCTCTTTTCAGTCTTTGTTTAGATTAATGTAGAAGTTTCGGGAGATGTCTGGATCTAGACACTTATAAATCCAATTCGTACATCAGTTGACAACGACCCAAGCAAAAGAAATAGACAATTACATGTATGTATTGGTTGGCACACAACTATCACTGAAGAGACGTATAAAAGTATTGTTTTTGTTTAGGCCTAATAAATAATGAATTATGATATATATAGCCAATAATTTTTAAGGCAATTACTATAGGCCTAATACTAATATTTATTTTATGTCTTGCCATGCATTAACACAGAAAAAGACCAAAAGGCTATATTTATAGTTATATTGACTGTACTGTTATAATTGTAGGCCAGTCAAATGAAGTAGGCTACCGTACTGTTAATGTTAACTGTCACCACAGGTGGTTTTCCATCAATATCAGTATGTCATGACATTGTCATTGACAATTATTATGAGCTTGTTCTTGGGTAGGGTCAGATAGGCTTAGCAATATAAAATTTGAATTTATGGTCGGCCTTCCTGTCTGGTACCTCATTTCTTCAGACTCTTGACCCCCTGTGTTCCGTGAAGGAAGTGTATGCAAGGCATTCACTGACTCTGAGCAAAAATTATCATATTATTGTTCAAAATGAGAACTGATAATTGTTATTCTATTTCCCCTTCAAATGACAATTATTTCTATTGAAGATATGCATTATGTGCCATTTAGATAAAGATTTTCAAAATTTTAGAGTAGAGTAAAATAAAATTTAGAAAATGTAATAATGATTTTTTATTTAAATAAATCACATTTTTCTTAAAGATAAGATAAAGTTTGCTTCATGTTATGATGGGGTTTTAAATTAGTACAGTGTTAAATGATTTTCAGAATGTGTTCACTCTGTATCAAAAGGTACACACACTTGAAATAAACATTGGCAAACACCCAAAGCTGAATGTCACAACCTTTTATTTAATTATTTATAAAATGGTAGCTGATTTCAGCCTCTTTTGTTTATTAAAGGTGGATTTACACTGTTTTTCACATAGATTTCAAAGTTGTTGAGTTTCCATATTGCAGGTAGTCTTTTCCTTGTACTGGTACATTAATGTACAATTTTACAGATCTGATTCATGTATTTTGAACCAAAAAGTATAAAAAAAATTGATATTTTGGCCTTTGACTCATTGACAGGTTTTTTTTTTCATGATAACTTTTAACTTAAGAAAAATTGGTGTATATTTCAGACAAAAAAATTGATATCTGAAAAGGTGAACAAAGATGGCTGACAAGGGAGAAGATTCTCCTGATCAGGGACAAGCAGGCTCTAATGTTGATGCCAATCAGGCAGAGAAGAAAAGAAGGACACGAACACCCAGTCCAACACCTGGTCAGTCTGCCAGTAATGTATTTATGGTGCCAGGTAATAGAATTTAAAAATTTTTTTTTAGACTAGAGATTTTCCGTTCATGTGTCTGTCATTTTTGTTTTCCCAATTGTGGTTTTGTTGTGCTGTATAAATGAATAAATATTTAATTATTAATATTGCTTTTATTACTTTAAAATTTCTACTGTTTATATCTTGACATTAGATATAAAACAATTGAATACCCTTTGGTTTGGGTGTGTGGATAAAAGTTGATGGTAAATTCTATTTTACATTTAAAAGTAACTAGATTAGTTGCCTAGCAATGGGTAAAAAATGGTTATAGTGATGTTATTTTAAAATAAGTAATTTCAACTGTCTGGTTTCCTGTAACAAACAAACAAACCTCCTCTTTTATACATATATTGATTTACTTAAAGATGCATTAAGTAATATTATATAAAGAGCTGACTATTCTCACTATAATAGTTACAAAATAGATAATGAAAGCAAAATATGCTGAAAATTTCAGTCAAATTGCTTCTCTCTGAACCAAGATATTAGCAATTCAACGATCAGGAGTTGTTAATGATCTGGATAAGTTAATTAATGTCTAATTAATAATTTAGATAACATTTCAGGCTTGAAGAAAGACCTGCAATAGGCAGATTTAGCTCTTGCATAATGTATGATTAAATATTTGGATTTTAGCAAAATGCAAATTGAGTGATTATAGATTTCATAGTTAAACCATTAAAGAGAAATTCATCCCCTGTTAACTCACAGACACAGATGAAGAGTAATCACTTCAAAAATGTTTCTGTGCATTAAATTAAGAAATTGGAAACAAAAAGATTAAAAATTTGAAACATCTATAACAGAATTATTAATTTTTTTTTTTAGCTTCACCACCAAAGTTTATCTCATTTGAACAGTTGATGTCTGCAGCAAATGGAGTTAAAAATATGACTCTGGCACATGAAATTGTTGTTGATAGTGATTTTGAACTAGAGAAAAAGGTTCCTGAAGAAAACAGGTTAGTAGAGTCTGAATTAATGAAATAAGATTGAACCATATGTTAGTCCCAAAATGACCTAGTTTGTGCCGAGCGAATCTTAAACATTGCTGTACCTGTACGGTATAAACAAATCTTTTGTCCAAGTTAGAAAGTCTCATTTAGATGTTACTGCATGTTAAAACTTGTAATTTTCTGTTTTAGTTTAGAAAAGATGGTAACAGATATTGCCCACAAGGCATTTTGGGATTTACTGGAAGCCAAACTAAGTGAAGATCCACCAGATTACAGGAACGCCTTGGTACTTATACAGGAAGTTAAAGAGGTATGTTATTGTTTAGGAGAAAGCTAGATCGAAGAAGGTCTAGCACAAATGACGTCATATGTGGATTGTGGGTTAGTGTAATATCTACTAGTGTTATGGTTTTCGCTAACATGATTAACATTTCAAGACCTTGATAAAATCTGAAGCCCTAACCCTTACCTTTAACCTAACCTATACTCCACATATAACATCAAATGTGCTAGACAGAACATTTCACTTTGTGAGGTAGTTACTGGTATGATATCACATAATTCCTCTGTACTTTATCTTAACTGCATCATCACACACTTCCTTGGAATTCATTTGTGGCCATTCTGCAAAAAAATATGCCTAAAAGCGCAGACTATTCAATGTAAAAATCATCTTTAGATCTTTTATAGTCCATATTTGATATCCAGGCTGCATGCGGGGAAAAAGTGGGAAAAACATTTTGAACAATCAAATGGTAGCCCCTCCTGTGACCATGGCCTGAGGAATAACTTTAGTTAAATTAGTTATTATCAAACAAAACACTGGAGTATAATGCTTGCCTAGCTAGACACACTGGCCTTTTTTTTCAGACTCTATTTATGGTTATACCACCTCAGAGTGAAAGGTTAAAAAATCAGATTAATGATATATTGGATATGGATCTAATACAACAGAAGATGGAGAATGATGCGTTTGATATTCGTTATTATGCTGATTATGTTATTGGTATTATGGCCAGATTGTGTGCTCCTGTCAGAGATGAAAATATCAACAAGTTAAAGACAATTAAAGAAATTGTCCCTCTTTTTAAGTAAGATTTTACTTGTTATTTCAGAGAACAATATTTTATATTACAGTTACATTGTACAGCTTGTGACTTTGAAACATATGTTTTCCATTCAACATTCATATCTCTTTTTTGTATGCTTTGGTTATGCACTTAATTAGTCTCCAAAATATTTCATTTCTTCTCCATGTCGGTAAATATATTTTTGAATAATTTGATTTGTTCTCTGGAATTTCCTGTACATTAAGTTATAAATTAAAACTAAATTAAAAACTTGTTCAATTAGCTTTGTAGAAATGGGTACAGACTGGTTTGTATGTTTTATTTAGTTATGTTATTAGTTTAAACATAACTCTATGTATTTTAGCAATGTAATTATAATGCTTTATTTAATAATTATTCACTTTCAGAGGAATATTTGAAGTGTTGGACTTAATGAAGAGAGATATGGCTAACTATACTATAGCACAAATAAGACCCTATTTACAACAACAGTCAGTTGAATACGAACGAAAGAAATTCACTGAATTCCTTGCGATACAGAAAGGTTAGCTTAATAGTATAGTAAATCTTTAATGTTTTTGGCAGGCGGTAAACAAGTTTGTTGTTTAAAAACTCTAAATACTTTTCATCATAAGTATTTTTAAATTGACAGACCTTGATTTCAGTTCTTATAACCTAAAGAGTTCATGACATGAATTTATTTTTGTAATCATGTTTACACCTTACAGAGGCGTCAGAATGCGCTTCCATCTCTTTCCTTAATCCTTTAGAGGCATTTATTAATAGATCTTGTCTGCAGCTCAAATAAATTAAGTAATTGCTCTTCCCGAAGTATGTGTTGTTGTTTATTAATCTCTTTTTCTCGCTTTTACAAAGCTTTATTATCAGTTACTATGGACGTTAACATAAACTGAGTGATTGGCAGTAGGTAATATATGTAACTATGTTATTATTTTTAGAGAATAATTTAGATGGTTTACAGTTTGCTAAGGTTTGGTTGAAGAACAGCCATGATAAATTAAAGAGATTAGAAGATGAAGTTAATACAGAAACAGCAACACCTGTATTGATGGCCACCCCCCAGGCCATCATGAATGAAGCCTATATGGAGTTATTACAGTGGAATAATAACAACCCTTTCCCTGAGGCAGATAGACATTTTAAATTGAATGAAATATTTTGATGTAGTAGAGGCATCAAAAGTATAAAAAAAAAATGAAATGTAATATAGATATATCAGATTGTAAATTGGATGAAGGGTCTAAATAGACATGCAATACAATCATTTATGTTGAACATATTGAATCTCTTGTACCTAACAGGAGTAGCCTTGACTATTCTGGTGATTTGTTACTATAATAAATATGACATATATTTTTAGATGTGTTTGATGGATCAAGGCAGATTTCATGATCTACAGACAAGTGTAAATCAGTTAACTCTGGTTGCTAGTATATTACTAGTAACATATAACACAGTTGGAGCACCTATAGCTGGTCTTCAAGATTTAAAACAGACTCTAACATCACATATTTTAACATTACTAGAGGCTAACAAAGACAAGTAAGATTATAGCTTTTATTGTTATATATATTTACATTATAATGTTGTTTTTCATTGACAACTTTCTATTGAGGTCACTTGTCTGAGGACCAGCATACATTTTAAAGAGCTTCCTTCATTATTTTGGACTGTTTGCCTGCTTTCTATGAGTAGCATTTACAAAACTAGCGACATTGTTTGTTGTTAGCAGGGCTCTCATTTAAGTTATATTTGCCAGTCTAGCAGGGAGATTGACCAATTGAAAAACTTATCTGTCAGTCAATTAACATGCTATGAAATTATACTTTTAACATATTTAACCGAGAAACACAATAAATATAGTTAAGATTTATGGGTTTTATCATGTGTAAATACACTTAAGTATGTTTGAAAAAATTGGGACATCATAATATCTTTATAATCCATTGTAAAGAAAATACAGTTGAAGACACAAATCATAGAGATGCGATAAATTAAAAGATAATATTTTTCTGACAGCATAACATACCGTGTATATTTATTTTAGAGATGTTCGGGAAAATGTTGCTGAACAAGTAAAAGCAGAAGTGAATAAATGTCTTATGACACATGGTTTCCCTCAACTAGGTCAGAAGTCTGACATATTGATGGGTCAGATAAAAGATGTCTTTAATACAGACAATGCTATACATACATTAATGAGTAAGTATTGACAACCTGTATTCTTGAACTGGTTATGCAAAACTATTGTATAATTTCTTCTCCTTAATTCACTAGGGGGTCACGGTGCTGCATTGGCCGAGTAAGTTCATCCAATTTCCAGCATGATTCCTCATTGTCAGTGATGCAGGACAGAGGGCCTGACAATGAAAGCTGTCTAGTCATTTGGATGGGCAAAAAAACCCCCAGCTCCCGTGTACACAGTGGCGTGCACATAAAAGATCCCTTGACAGATGGAATTCGATGTAAAAGACTAGACAATGTTTATTGCCAGGTTCTCCTTCCTGCATCCCAGACAAGGGAATCTATGCTACTCTGAATAACAGTAAAGTTTGAATAGACGACAGATCAAGGTGTTCATACATTTTCATAAAAATAAGGTGAAACATTTTTATGCTTATTTAAATATCATTATCTTAGTATCTTTTCGTTAATTTCAGAAAAACGACTGATGGATTTTATCCGTGAAGCCATTAAAACCAAACATGTTTCATCATTAAAAGTGCCAACAGGATTCTCTGCTGTAGAAAGCAAGCTGAGTCAGGTGTTGGGCAAATTTCTACGGCTCATATCTCACAACCGATCAGTATTTGGTGTGTATTACGCAGAGATTATAGGTGCTCTAATAGAAAGGCATCAAGACTTGTCGCCACGTTGATAATACAAACTCTGTGCTAATTGTGATAATTCTAGGTGAAGGATGAATAAACTTTGACGTAGAACTATTAAATGTTGTGATATTTTTTACCCTTGTGTATTGATGTTTATTTATAATACAACACAAATATGATGAATTAATAGAATATTTACGAAGACGACCGCAAGGAAAGAATCTTGGTTTGTAGTCATGAGGGTAGAAATAAAGTCTATTGTGGTGCCTTTCACCTAATTCAATATTAACTAATAGTTGAGTTAATAAACAAAAATCTTAAATCGACCAATATGTAGTATAAATATCTGAAACAAATTGCATTTTTTTAAAAAAGAAATTCACTCCAGATTAGTGCTGAAAACTGAGCATTTAGATTCCCCCGGTTGTATGTGACAGGGAATTGGCCAACCTCATGGATTTTCTCTGGGTCCTCCGGTTTCCTCCCACTGCTAAAGACCCTTACGCGCAAGCGAATTATTGAAATAAAATTAAACCATGTGTGTCCAGAAATGACCCAGTTTGTGTCGAGTGGTCATTAAACCCCATTTCTCTCCCTCCAAAACTGAGTATACTCTATATAAAAAAACATTTTTTACATGATTAGAATGGTATCATCTAGTTTTAAGATGTTATGGAGCTTGATAAATTTGACTGATTTTTGATCAATCTTCATCTTATAAGCTATCTGTATAATTTTCAGTATGTATCTCTTACATATCTTCTAGTATATGTGCCTAGAACACCACATGATGCTATATTTAAATGAATCAAAAATTGCAATCCTTTGAAATGCATTATTTTCTTGTAATGAGCTTTTTTATGCCCACATGGCATTTATCGTATATAGTCATCATCTCTGTCTGTCCATGCACTGATCCATCATCCACAATGACTTATGGATGCTCGAGAACCTAAATAAAGTTATTTGTTTGACTTGAAATTTAAACATTGTTTATTAGGTAAAGGCAATAGGACGTTGAACTCTGTTTCATTTATTAGGCAAAGATGCTTATAACTTTTCAATAATTTCCAATAACTGGAACAGTAAAGTAAAGAGTTATTGCCCTTGATCACTATTTAGTGTCTTGGTACAATAAACCAATGTGACAACCATTGAGATGACATAGATGCAGTGGGAATATGTTTGGTTGTCTGGTGGCTTTTCTTTAGAATTGAATATATAGTCATTGTTTCGTTATAGAATGTTTTGGTTAAATTTAAACATGTTCCTGTTGTCTATTGATAGAATTATCAGTGTTTACTGACCTGGCAACCTATATTTATAATCGATTTGTAAATCAGGATTCATCAGCCCTGAACTCTCAATAATGAAACTTTGCCAGATGGTTCAATTTGTATATTTAATTTAGGTTACAGCATATATAATATTCTGTTTTGTTGCAATTTTAGTCCTAATGTGTGCTTACAAAACACATTTGCCATGTAAATATTATGCATAAACCCTTACACATAAACCAAAGTTCAAAAGATAGGCCAGCATTTTTTAAACTGTCTCAGAAATATATTTTTGGTAGATGGTAGAATGACCGTGTTTCTTCTACCATAATGTCCATTAATAAAACAGCATTAAAACCTTTCATTTGCATTTAAATATTAAAGTCTTTTTCTATGTTTAAGTTTTTATTTGTATAATATACATGTAGCTACTTTGCGTAGTCTATGCTTATTTAATCTTGGACATTAACATTTAGCTATGGTATATTGTAAATACAAGACATACTTGATATGTATTGCAAACTTCTGAATGATTTTTTCATATGTATTGTGGTAAACAGTGAGTAACACATGTTCTTTATTTGCTCTCACTATAAAAATAAGGAAAACAGCATTTAGCTCAATCAGGAAAATGGAAATAAACACACAAGCAAAAAATGTTTGGAATTTCCATAAATTTATGGTTTTTTTTATAGTTTTAATTCCAAGACGCAATCTCTTTGTATTTGTTATCATTGACAAACACATGTATTTTTATTGGAATTCATACAGTTCTTGATATATCATTGCTGCCCTTTATTTTCGGATATGCTCATTCAGGAAAATGGAAATAAACACACAAGCAAAAATGTTTGGAAGTTTGATAAATCTACATTTTTAATTTCAATTTGAAGATGAAGTCTCTTTGTCATCTTTGACAAACACATGCATTGTTATTCATACAGTTCTTCATATATCATTGCTGCCCTATTTACAACATTATTATAGGGTAGTAATATTGTTTTGTATACCATTTCTTGATGTATCATTCACTACAACTTTAAGTGGCGTTTATTGTGCTGTTTTAGCAGGAGTTTCCGTATTTTTAGTTTCAAACTCTTGATAGCAAATTGTTCAAATTTGTATGCAACTTATTCAAATTTGTTGAGATTCATCAAAAGGTTCCTACTGTTGCGTAGTTTAAAATGATGAGTTGACAACAGTTGACTTTCATCAGCAGTGTTGAGTAATTAAATGATACCCAAGTATAGTGATTGTTGCCCTAATGTATAACGTTATTATATTATAGAATAGTAAAATTGTTTTATTTATTAGATTGTAAATATTGAATAATTTTGTTAAAAAAGTTGATGTAATTGATGTCTTTAAATGAAATGGGGCATTTATTCACAAAATCTTTAAATTTCTTAAAATCAGTTCAAATTAGCTATCAATAAGTTACAGTACTGGTGATTTTAAGAAATTACCTAAAAATTTGTAGAAATGATTATATGTATGTGACCCGCTCCCATAAACCAGACTCTTGGTCATTTTTATAAAAATAGAGCTGGTAGCATACTGAAGAGTCCATAGCCTAAGCTGTAAAAAATGCAATTCTTTCGAAATCTAAATTCGGCATATCATTTGTAGTTGAATTTGACTCATTCATGGCAACAAGAATGCATACAGTTTATGTGTCCATAGTGCACAAGTGCCTGGTTTTGTGGTTGCGGGTCACATATTTGGCTGATTACTGATAAAGAGTACTTGGACCAAAAATATCATTAAATATACAAATCTTAGTCTTTCATATATCAAATATATTCTAGATTCAATAAGTTTTTTTTAAATATTTTGTTATAGTTATCAAATCGTATGTAGTGATATTTAGAATTAAAAATATTATGCAATAAAAATTAATATAAACTACCTAGTATGTAATAGTCCAAGAGCCAGTGACGAAAAAACTGCCTCATAAGTAATAGAAGGTTTGACCATATTAATTGGCAGCTATTGATAGGGCAAATTCAAAACACCCAGTCTTACGAGGTTTCAGTGGGGCATTTGGCTGGGAGGGGCAGATAAAAAGGGCCAAAAAGGGCTAAAATTTGCCTCATAAGTAATAGGATCAGAATTATTTCTAAAATGTTGCTATACAATGTATGAAGATAAAAAATATAAATCTGACTGGAAAAAGTCGGGCCATGCCCTTTTCTGACAGCCTTAAAAAGTGCCTACGGGGGTCAAAATTTGCCTCATAAGTAATATAGTTGAAATTGGTGCCAAATGTTAGCTATGTGCGAGCCGATTCTAAAAATATCAAATCTGACTGGTTTCAGTGGGGCACATCCCTAATCTGACCACTTGAAATCTGCCCGATTTGCAACGCCCACAAAAAAGGTCAAAACTTGCATCATAAGTAATATGATCAGAAATAGTTTTGAAATGTTGTGGTGCTATATCTGAATCTTAAAATGCAAAATCTGACCAGAAAAAATGGGGCCACGCCCCTTTCTGACTGCCCTAATAATTGTGGACGGGGACCCAAATATGCCTCATAAGTAATAAGATTGAAATTGGTGCCAAATGTTAGCTAATTATGAGACGGTTCTAAAAATATATAATCTGACTGGTTTCATTGGGGCAAACCCCTAATCTGACCACTTAAATGTGCCTAATCTGCCACGCCCACAAAAGGGGTCAAATATTGCCTCATAAGTAATATGACTGAAACTGATGCCAAATGTTAGCAGTGTATTAGTCGATTCTAAAAGTATCAAATCTAATGGGTTTCTGTGGGGCAAACTCCTAATCTGACCACTTAATTGTCACCACCCACCACACCAGCAAGGTGAATACACATTTTTTTTATCACTTAAAAATTAAATCTACAAACTGAAATATGATTCAAATGTGTGCCAAATGTCTGTGAGTAGGTTCTGTTTGGTTTATAAATCTTTCAGACCTTTCTATATCTTGTCTAATTTAAACTTGTTAAATGATATAATCCAAATATGCGACAAACAAACTTTTCTATTGTAGGCGTATATTCGTCATTCATATCTTGGTGACATCCAAAGTTGGAAAATTATTCTTGCCCTAAGGACCTTTATTGGATGAAACTTTCCCCATTGTGAATGCAGCAGTAGTCACAGTCAGTGAATCAGTGAAAAGCTGGCAAAGCAATGCATAATGATGGAACTAATTGTCTGCATATATCTCAATTTTTTGCGACTGTATTCCAACCTCCATCCACACATTTCCGACACAAGGAATTTCCAAGTAAAATGATCACAACATCTGTAGCTATGGAACGGACAATATTATGTATGGACAAGTTTGTCGCAGCTTTATGAAAAAGCATTCTTGAAATTGCTTCTTCGTGCATACATGTCAATGTACAATCTTTGTAACACTGAAGAGACCCATTTACATTTGTAAAACATAATAGTCCGTAACTCGAGTTACATACAATGTCTTACATCTAATAACTGGCAAATATTCAGTACACATCCAATTGTTAACTGTGTACTGTACAAGAGTTTTTTTGAACTTGTCAATGTTTAATGCTGATGTAAACGTTGATGGCAGTCTCATGTGTGGACCTGAAATGGTGTATTCTTGGTCTCGATCTGAGGAACCAGCATGTCTATCTTTCTCTAGTTCATTTATCGATAGTATTTCATTTCTGTCAAATACGGCATTGATCTCTTGACTCGACACACTAAATATTTTAACCAAAATATAACGAGCAATTGCACCAAATGTTACTGGGAGGTCTCCGTGTAGATGAAGAAAAAGCATTTAATCCATCACTGTTCAATCAATCCATTAAGGCTCACCAGACTCTATTCTGCTTTCAAGGGCCTTCAAAAGCAAAGATGTTTTAAGTTGATATCGTGGTTTCATCTATTATAACTAAACACAAGTGGCATTGTTTGATCGGATAAAATCTGGTAATCATCATCATATCTTTCTCCATTTTTCAACTGTAGCCTACGATATATGTTGCCGTTTTGTTTGTTTCTTTTAGGTACTGTCCGAAGCAAATGTGCTTGGTTTTAACCGTTTTATGGGTTTATCAAACCAGGAGAGGTCTGCAATAACTTCTGAAATAAATTTGTCGCGAGATATGTTACCATTTTCATAAACCTTTAAAAGGAAATCTGTTGATTAAGGTTAATTAATGTTTTGCATTATTTTTGAATGGATCAGACCAAGGCCCGCCACATTAGGGTGCCCCCTAAGGTACTTATACATGGCTCCTGAAATGCCTGAAATTTCCTGGGGGAAATCCCCCTCCAGACCCCCCTTGCGGGGCTTCGCGCCTTCGGCACTCGACGGCCACACTTACGCGGTCAGTGATTAGGGGCGCCCCACATGTACCAGGCCCCAGGGCCCCCACCATGGTTAATCCGGCGTTGGATCAGACATGTTTACAATTCTTTCAGTAATGTAATGTGCTGTGTTCTTCTGAATATTAACTTGTCTGAATTCATTAGTTACATCTTCTGGTCTGGAAATGCCTAAATGGTTGGCCTCATATAACGAGAAATGGACCATCTCTGTCTAGCTGCTATGAAATTTCTATGATGATACTAATACAATACCTGACAAATGATTAGCTGCATGTGCATTAACTGTCTGTTCTATGTAAGGGAATTCGACAGATATTCCAGGATGTGTTTCATCTATTTTCATCATATTGTCATGCAACCAGAATACCCATATGGCATAGTTTGGCTGATATAAATTAAAGAATAGACTTGACATTTCAAATAGGCAGTATGTAAATAAGCTGTCCCCAACATGAATACCCTATGAAAAAAGGTGAATACTCGAATTATTTTCACATATGTGTACCAATATTTGACTGTTTTCTCATGTTCACTGGCCAATGTCTTGTGTACATGATCAATTATTTCATTCAGTTCTTTGGAAACATTGTAGCTGTTGCAAAAGTTGGTTGACGAAACCGTCTGAAATGTAATACCTTCAAAGATAAAGCTAGCAAAGGGTGGATGCGTTTACATCGATTATTTTTGTAGTGGATACCTGTTAAAAACCAAGTACATGAAACATCATCAGCTATTATCCTCCTATTACGAATGGTCGTTCAGATTCTCCAATATGCTTCCCAACAGCTTTGAAATATGCCAGTGATATGTGGTAAGGTCCTAGCATTATGAAAAGGTTGTCAAATAGAGGACTTTCAGCAGCCTGAATTGTATATGGCATCTTTACAATATAGCCAAGTCATGTGTCACTATCATGTATTCCTGATCACACTCTTCACCAATCTGTTGGGATCTCTTCATTTTTTCCAAAACAAAATTGAGGGGGGTTGGCGATTGATTGATTTTAGGAAGATAACATATTTGTTATTGAGGAAGGTTATCTTTTACCACAAGTGAATTCGATTCAACCCACATAATTTGTGTATCTAGTGGATGTTATATTATCCAAATAACATCCACAAGCTTGCAATCTGCACAGCTACTAGGAATAATAGATCTTCTGGGATAAATCCACTGTTAGTCATTGTAAGCGTCTTCCTATATGGTTCCAGATTTAAATGAAGTTTGATTTTGCCGCACGAAATATTATACAGTTTTTGTGTGTATACGTTTTCTTCTTCAATAATATACTGAACGCCATAGAAAACGCATTACTTAGTTTTTCCTATAACAAAATGATCCTGTAAACATATCTTATTTATTCTGCTTCTTATTGTGAACAATATTCAAATGTGAACACATTAATAACAACACATTTGTACACTTATGGATGTTTAGTCTAATCAACGGTACAAAGTCGAAGGGGTCAAAACCAAAAGTACGACAAAGATAGTTAATTGTCAGAAGCGCGCCTGTCCTCCACTGGCTCATACGCATGCAGTGTAGCACAATTAACCATCTTTGTCGTACTTTTGATTTACATTCAATCGTTTCTGTTTTACTGTAATTTGTAATCAGTTATGTTCGGCGAAATACGCAACGAGTCCGTATTGAATGGCAGTCTTTGACATCTGGTTTTTCCAGTCTACACTGGTAGTTTTCTTCTACATGGGATATGTTTAGCCTCGTTCTTCAAGTAGCTTCATACAAATGGCCCTTGTGCCAATTTTAACATTTTCATTTTGTCTTAAAAATGCTGAATATCAGAAGCCCCACATTTCAAGGTAAGATAACAACACCAATGTTGATTTAAATTGACTATTAAGTCATGTTTGCAGCGTCGAAACTGGGAATGGCATTGAGTTCAAGACTTGGCTCCTTTAATGGAGAATCATGTAACTTGGAGGCCAGCAGTGCTGTATTGAATTTCTACCAGGTTGTTGAAAACTGCAAATTAATAGTGATTTGTCAAACTACCCAGTTCGTAGATTTAACATTGAAGTGATAACAAACAGGGCTCACACTGTCGGTCGCCAAAGTCGCAATTTGCGATTAAATTATGAAAGTGGCGATTCTTTTTTAGAATTGGCGAAAATTTTTGCGATAAAGTTTTGGGGTACTCGCGATTCTTTTTTAGAATTGGCGAATTTTTTTTTATAAAATTCTAACCGTATTTATCCTTGACTAACCATATAGCGGCATACTATAAATCAATCAACTTGTTGATAATCCCGAACGTGTCTTGAGTAACACTAAACACTTGTCTAGGATTAATGGTTTCAACTGATTGATATTTGTCGATCATAAAGCCTATATCTAGCCATTGTTCATCATTAATTAACCCTAACAAATAGATTAGCGGTGACTTTTTGATGTTGTGTAATGAAAACAAAGGGGAGTAATCAAAATGGCTGATCATTGCCGGCAATTCTTTTGAAGGAGAGTTACATGATTTGATAGTTGAATTTCGTTTACTGTACGTGGCTCCATACATCATGTATAAATATTACAGCATGGCTAATTGGACATTATTATTCCAAATTATATATCGCAATGGGTCGAAAACGAAAGAGCGAGTTGAATAGCGACGATTCTGGAGTGAGAAAACTGTCTGCCTTTTTTTTTCGTTACCGCCGCCGAAGTGTTCTAAAGTTAACGAAGAGTCTGACGTCGGCTTCTCTAGACGAAATGAACTTGATGCTACGATTAACGATTCAGATGCTGATACCGTGACCGTACCCGAAATCAACAATAGGCCTATTGTACACGCGAAACGGAAATTCAAAGAAAACTGGAAATTTGGCAACCCTTGGCTTGTCAAGTTTGATGTCAATCACATTAACAAAAAAACAACCTGATCTCAATACATCATAAAATGGGCTAATGTAAAGAAAAGGAGTATCTTGTAAATTGTAAATATGGTTGTTAAAGAAATAAAAAAAATATTATGTTATTACAACATGTGTTTTTTTTATCATATATTTTTGGCAGATAAAATATTCAAATTGGCGGAAAAAAAATATCATCATTGTTTTAAGTAAAAATTAGGATCCATTTTGGCGGAAAAAAAATGAAAGCCAGTGTGAGCCCTGATAACAAAAGGTCCTTAGGGCAAGAATAATTTTCCAACTTTGGATGCCACCAAGATATGAATGACGAATATACGCCTACAATAGAAAAGTTTGTTTGTTGCATATTTGGATTATATCTAACAAGTTTAAATTAGACAAGATATAGAAAGGTCTGAAAGATTTATAAACCAAACAGAACCTACTCACAGACATTTGGCACACATTTGAATCATATTTCAGTTTGTAGATTTAATTTTTAAGTGATAAAAAAAATGTGTATTCACCTTGCTGGTGTGGTGGGTGGTGACAATTAAGTGGTCAGATTAGGAGTTTGCCCCACAGAAACCCATCAGATTTGATATTTATAGAATCGACTAATATACTGCTAACATTTGGCACCAGTTTCAGTCATATTACTTATGAGGCAATATTTGACCCCTTTTGTGGGCGTGGCAGATTAGGCACATTTAAGTGGTCAGATTAGGGGTTTGCCCCAATGAAACCAGTCAGATTTTATACTTTTAGAACCGTCTCATAATTAGCTAACATTTGGCACCAATTTCAATCTTATTACTTATGAGGCATTTTTGGGCCCCCGTCCACACTTTTTAGGGCAGTCAGAAAGGGGCGTGGCCCCATTTTTTCTGGTCAGATTTTGCATTTTAAGATTCAGATATAGCACCAAAACATTTCAAAACTATTTCTGATCATATTACTTATGATGCAAATTTTGACCTTTTTTGTGGGCGTGGCAGATCGGGCAGATTTCAAGTGGTCAGATTAGGGATGTGCCCCACTGAAACCAGTCAGATTTGATATTTTTAGAATCGGCTCGCACATAGCTAACATTTGGCACCAATTTCAACTATATTACTTATGAGGCAAATTTTGGCCCCCATAGGCACTTTTTAAAGCTGTCAGAAAAGGGCATGGCCCCACTTTTTCCAGTCAGATTTATATTTTTTATCTTCATACATTGTATAGCAACATTTTAGAAATAATTCTGATCCTATTACTTATGAGGCAAATTTTAGCCCTTTTTGGCCCTTTTTATCTGCCCCTCCCAGCCAAATGCCCCACTGAAACCTCGTAAGACTGGGTGTTTTGAACTTGCCCTATCAATAGCTGCTAATTAATATGGTCAAACCTTCTATTACTTATGAGGCAGTTTTTTCGTCACTGGCTCTTGGTCTATAAGCTGCTGTAATTTATCCCCCGATCTAAATCTAGTTTGTGATTACTGTTTTTCATAAATAAAGAATATTGTCAAATCAATGTGTGTACAAATTCAGCATGTTGGAATTCAACTTGAACCTGATGAATTTTTCCCTTATTTCAACAACTTTGTAGTACATGTTCATTAAACTTATTTTTCAAACAATACTGTAAATTGAATTAATACAGATTATGTTTCTGTGGTAGGGGAGTGAGTATTGGCCTGAATATCTTTACAGGTTATACCTATAATTGTTAATTTCGAAACTTTTGTTGTACATGTACCAGATACTTGTCTTCATTATCTGAAATATTCACCATCTCGAATTCATTTCCATACAAACATATTAGTGTCAAACAATAATCAAGATTTTACTGCGAAGCTGCAATGACAAATATGATGTACTATGAAAACAAGTATTTTGACACTCGGACAACAACACAGAATGATTTTGACAACTTGATTAGATACAAGCTTTATGATGAACAGATCTGAGCCTGGGATTAGTTTATAATTGAATGACATCAACACCTGATTTTACATATTGCATTAAGTAATTTATTACAAAAATAAATATATAATACATAATCATTTGTATTTACAATTGAATAAATGGAGTATTTATCAAACAATAACATTACAATAGAAAATTCGATAACTTTTAATTTGGCACATTTTATACTCATTGAAATCGACAGTAGTAGAATAGTTGACAGCTAATATTATCTCCTTTGAAGCTAAATATTGGTTGTATTGTACAATACAATTAAAACTTCCATCATCCAATTTCCAAAACCCTGTCTAGATAATTTTCCATAGGATTTAGGCTAAAAGACTATAAGTTATCTAATTAATGTATTCTGATTGAAGTAATGGGGTATCCGGAACTATACAAAAAGCACTAATTTAAATATATACACATCTAGAAACTATTATCTACAATAGAATTAAAGACAGAGAGTAGGAAAATAGATATAGACGAGAAATAGACATATAGTCATACAAATAGTGGATCAACCAAAAAACATTCAATGCCATTTTTTTTAGTATTTTTTCATTTCAAAATGTACAATGCTTATATAAATTTTCAAAACAAAAATATAAAACTGACAAATTAATATATATTGTAGGAAAGTTACTTGTAAACTCTGTATCAAAAGTGATACATAATATATGTATAATTGCATAGTTTGAGACATTTTTTTAGAAAATATACTCTAATAAGGCATAATCTTTGTCACAGACAAATTGTGTGAGATCATAGCTATAAAAATTTGCTAGAACAGAATTGTATATAAATGCTATCAAAATAGATTTGAGATCAGAAATAAATAAGCATGTAATCAATATAGGCTACATAATATTGCCCAAAAAATGAATATACTTCATACAGCATACATACAGAACCATACAGTTTGAAATATTAAATTTCTTAGCACAAACACATTTCAACAAACAAAACACAAAGAATAGCACAATCATTTTCATTCAAAATTCATACACAGAGCACTTATTGCACTATTATAATAATGACTAGAGTTGTAGGAATTAAGCCAAGCCAGCAAAATGTCGTTGATACAGCAACGGATAAAACTTCTGGAACTGTTTCAATTTTTGTTTCTTTTCCTTTAGTGGAAGCTTGATATCATCTAATATGGTGTTCATAATTTCTACAATGGCTAACTGTGTTTCTTCAAATGTTTTCTTTTCATATTCTTCTTTTGTAATTCTTTCACAAAATGTTGATTCTGAAATATTTTAAAAAGGTCCATTATACAATTGCTGAGATCTAAAACAAAATCAATTTCCCAAGAATTTATACAAATATACTTTATATAACTTTACTAGTTGAAAAGGTTAGGTCATATTAAATGAAATGGGGTTTAACAGCCTACTGTTCTGCTCCGAACTGGGCAAAGGAAGACAGGCATACGCCATACAGAGTGCTGTGCGGAAAGTTTTGTCTGAACTGCAACACTATGGCCTACATATTGAATTCCAACTGTCAAGGGATCTTCTATGTGCACAGCAATGTGTAAATTTTTTTGTCCCATCCAAATGACTAAAAAGCTGTCCTTGTCAGGCCCTCTTTTCAGCATCACTAACAAGGGGAAATCACTCCGGAAATCGTGATGGACTTTCTAGGCCAATGCAGGGATTGAACACCCGACCTCCAGGCTAGGGAGCCAGCGTCCTACCCACTTAGGTCATATTAAATGAAAACTCACCTAAAATTGGTAAATTATCTCCAGTTTTGAGGCGATATATCTTCAAGGCAACTTTATCTTGAACACTTTCAGGTACCCTGAATATATCTGTTAAATTATCCATCATGAATTGTACAAACATTGTACTAAGGTTAGATGACATCACTTTATGTTTAAATATAACATCAGAAAACATTTGTAGAACGATCTCACCATTACTGCCCTGAAAAATAGGAAACAAATAAAGAATTAATATAAATTTTAATTTTAGATTGCCTCTAACAACTACAATCAATCTATTTAGCAAAAATACATATGGCTTGATTTAAACAATCATTGCTTAGGTTTAAATTTTGTAAAAAAAAAAAAAAAGAAGTGTCACACAGGCCAAACTAACTTAATGTTTTGTTCTTCAGGGTCTTGATAAATAAACAGCCAATTTAGTCTCAAGAAAAATGTTATTTAGAATTCATAAATTTGAAAATATGCAACTAAATGCTTCAAAACTTATGTGGCCTCATTCTTGTAATTTCTGTAATAGATTGAAATGAATTTACCTGTTGATCAAGTTTTAAAGTGTGATCTTTACATACAGCAGTCATAAACTTTAATAATCGATGTAGTTCTTCTCGTACGGTCCATGGTAATAATATCATATCTAATTGTAGGGCTTGTAGCGCTACAGATTCACGTTGAGAAACAATCAGATTCAAAATAGCAAGATGGAGATCAACAAATCTGTCTGGCAAAATACACTCTGATAAGTCTCTGTAATGTTTAGCAATAATATTAAAAACTTTGTTCTTAGCCTTGGGATTCGATTGTCGAAGGCAGTCATCACTCAGCAAGTTCAAACCTTTAGGCAAGCACTCGATACAATCATAGCCAGCATGTAAGACAGAATCTTCAAAAACTGGAGCACTACCCTTATATGGTGATGTATAGCGTTTAGCAATGGTATTAGAGATGATAAGGTTATGGCGTGGTTTTTTGGCAGGTTTCTCTTCGGATAGTGGACCATCCACAAACGATACATCAACTAGTGTGAGTAACTGGGCTAGGGCTGTTTCCTTCCAAATCTCTTCAATAACTGAAATAATAAAAAACATGAAGATTAAAGGACAAAATTCAAACAGTTCTGTAATATATGTAATCGATTTAGACATTTTTCTTTATCAAATAATAAATAAATGGATCAAAATATATACAATTGATGTGGTTATGATTAATAGAAATACAAACCTTCATTAGGTATATCTAAACCATCTTCACGTAATGATTTATCAGATGCTGTCGAGTAAATGGATGTAATACTTTTGGATCTCATCAAACCACGAATACTTGCAAGAGCTGGTATAATATGACCATGTCTATCTACTGCTATAGGATTACATATATCATCACCAACTAAATCTACTTCACTATACGCCATCCTATAAAATACAATACACTTTATATTAGACACACATCAATAAACACCAGTACTTCAACTAATGGAGTTTAACTTCCTACTTTTCGCCTACAATTATTTTGAGTTCAATTATCAATGGTTCTATTACATGTATGCCAAGGGGACATGTGCCTCAGTTTTTTGTTCCATCTGAATGAGTAGACACTATTCCTTGCTTGGACCTCTGCCCTACACCACGGATATATTTTTAATAATAATAGACCTGAACAAAATAGCTTTCAACTTGTTCCTTTAACATGAGTCAACATGAGACTAGACACTGGATTGTAACACAAAATCTACGTTTTACTGAATATAATTTAAAGGTTTTATCAAAACTTACTTCATTCCTTCATCTTTTCTACCAAGATCATCAGTTTCATCATACATCGATAAATCATCACAAACATCGTCATCATTTAAACTATCTTTATCATCTTGTAAAAACTTATATAATTTACCACTACTATCTTCAAATATACGTTTACATTCACTAGCACGACATCCTGCTGGTTCAAATACATTCTTATCCATTATTGTCTGACATAACTGAAATAATAAATAATACATAAACTGTACTTTTAACCAAAACGATGAATACTCTTGCCAGTACCATGTGGGCGGGTCAATGAATACTGCGTGAGTCGACCAATATCGTGTGGATGATTCAACCAACTAGACCTTTTGTGTGGACGAGTTTGCATATGGACGAGTTGACATGCATTCTACTTTGTGATTGTGCGATGGATGCTATACAAGTAGCTGCCGAGCATTAAATTGAGAAAAGTTTTGTAACTAGAACACACCAAATTCATTTTTAGTTATTTGGTGTATTGAAAAAATATTGACTTGAACAATGTTTTCAATAAAATTACAACCAAGTATTTTTTGTAATTAAATCATTTTTCCCCCCTCAAAAATAATAAGTAAAATTTTATTCTGAAGTACAATTTTAATAAGTTTTCCCAAGCAAGAAACAAACTCAACTTTGGTATGGCTCTATGTGAGTAGTGTTTTAGAATAATACAATTATACATTCTGAACTTGACAGCCATTAACAATTGATTGTTCATTAGGCGACATTAATGGTTAATTACACATGTAATTATATTACCTAAATTTCTTTAATTCAAATACAAGCTCATTTAGTTTAATTAAGGCAAATATTCTAATTACCTTGGCTGCTTTTTCTCTAGATAAATCATTCTTAAATGTATCTCTATCATTCAATAAATAATGTAAAACAACATCTACAGCATCAGCTCCAGTAAAACAATTATCATACTGTCGTAATTTATGGCGACGTTTCTTCAATTCTACTCTAGTTTTAAGGTGACAAATAACCTCGTTCCATATTTGTGTTGCACGAAACGGACCTGAAATGATAAAAAAATGCAGGCATGAAAACATATTTTCATAATGATTATTTCCTTTTATCCAAAAAATGAAAGAGCTGCAATTCTGAGCTAGAAAGAAGTAAATCTCCTGCAAATATATTGTACACCAGGGAGCATATATTCCACTTAAACATTTGTTTTATGGCCTAACATCCGCTTCTACCAAGGGCGATATCACAGACAATGCTGCTACACCTCAGCACTGAACTTATAAATACTTGAATCTCACAAAGAATTTACACACACACAACACTATTTAAATTTGAGAATAACGTGCACATATCCAAGTATTTCAAATTCACCAAAAAATCCTCCAATTTAAAAACACCATCCATGAATTCTGTGTAATTAGAATGCTTTATTAAATCCTCTATCATTAAAACAAGGCTGTATGTATATTATACATGTAACTACCTATTGTTTGAGAATGCATCACTGTATATATATAATATCCTTTCTCTGGTAAAACTCCTTGTAAATGACCACATGTAAGAGTAAGAGAGACACTGAAGCCTTAGGTGGTCCACCATCATTATATGGACTACAGTCTTAATCTGGACTCATCCAATAGAAACCAGCTTCAAAAACTACCCCTATTTTAATCCCCTAGTCAAGATGGCTTGTTAAACAAACACCTCTCTACTAATTAAGCCCATGTTAATAACCCAGTTAAATATTTACATTAAGAATTGTAGCTTCTATAGGCCTTAGCCTCAAGACAATATCACTACAGATTTATGGTGGGATTAACTTGCAAGCTTTATGCAAGAATGGTGTGTGAACAACATCTTAGTTTTTAGATTATCTCACAAAATACATCATCCTATTACTTATATTGTACCATTAAAGTTTACTAAATCTAAAATCACTTATCACAATATCCATACATATGTTGGTAATTAAAAATCAGTCAACCCATTTGTAGGTTACATCAATCTGGTATTAATAACTACAGCTTTTTTACTGAATAAATTAAAAGCTTTGAAGTTAGGAAAGAGAAAGCAAATATCTCACGAATTACTGTATACGCACATAAGATAAATTTGTATATTGTGCCTGCTATAATGAGATATTATTATGTATATAATTGTTTGTACATCATAGAATTAACTACACAGAGATTTGTTTTGAATAATTTTGATAACATTTTTATAATTCTGACTAAAAAACTATAATATATGTGATTACAATTACTGGTTTATCAACATGCAACGTTTCGACGATGCTACTCTCATCTTTATCAACATTTGCTTGTTAATAACGACAAACACCCCATCATCGAAACATGCATGTTAATAAACCAGTAACTGTAATTACATATATCATATTATTTTTAGTGTGTTACAGTTTATTTACTAAATCCCAATTATAAGAGAAATTATTTCATTGGTATATTTGCATTTAAAAAGTGACAGTGATTTAAATAATTCATATAGTTGTATTTAGTGTGTTACTGTTTAATTACTAAATGCCACTGAAAGAAATCATTTTATTTGGCAAGACATTTCTTTCAAAAGTTCTAAAAGACTTAAAAAGCACATGAAATAACACTTTCTACAACTAGCAGATCTGAGACTGAGTTATTTAAAAAGTAGATAAGGTGAAATTTAAAAAAAGATAGCCTTAGATTATAAGTGTTTAATTAGACCTGTACTATAAAATTAACTGTCCAGATTAACACAGGATTACACAACATACTGCTTAATTACAGCCAGGCAGGTGAGCAGTCTTTGATGTTTATCATCAAAGGATAACACCTTATTTTTTCAATATAAGTTCATCAACCCCCATGAGATTAAATGCTATTAAATATAGATTTTCTAGGGAATAAAGATTTAAGTCAATAACTTTTAATGTTCTTAAGTATTTGAACTACTTAAGCCAAATCTAAACCTTTTAGTTAAAAATACATTTGACCGGTATCAAACATAAAATCATAGGCAACCATTTTTAAAAACCTAAGAAACCACAGATTTATCTTAGTCAAAGCAGTCTAATGGTTGGAAATCAATTAGAATGATATATTTTGACAAATCTCTTCCAGTATTTCAATTATTCTTCCCATTTGATGAGGCAGAAGAATAGAAATCTGAATCTGACTGCCAAGGTCTAAGAAAACTTTATATTGTTGGAATTTAGAATACTGTCAATTGACCAAATTGTAACAATGGCAATCCAATAATAGGGCTAACATTAAATCAATTTATCTGTGGGTGAAATAGCTTCATTTAACTTCCCCTTCCAACGAAGTGATTTTGTTTTTATCTCCATTTGGAATGTCAAACATAAACCTATGAAGACATTTTCATCCTTTTAGAAAATTTGAAGACATTTTCACCCTTTTAGAAAACTGAAGACATTTTCACCCTTTTAGAAAACTGATCTTCCTGACAGCCATGCTCTTAGAAAACTTTAGTGTTAAAATGTTAGGATCCTGTCAATTGACCTAACTATGACAATGGAAATCCAATAATTGAGGGCTAACTTTGAATCATTTTATCATAGGTTGTCATGGTTTACATGTTTACTTGTATGTCTCCATTTGAAAAGTCAAACATGAAGCTATGAAGAAATTTTCACCCTTTCTGTGTCAGAGAGAGCGTAATCAGTGTCAATGTAAAGTAGAAAACAAGGCAACAATCATGGTAGAACAGGAAGAACCTGTGAAGATGTTTTTGTAGCTGACAGACTGTTTTAACAGTTAGAATCATGGAAAACAAAATGCTGGTGTGACCAACTATTGTCTATTAGTTGGTCTATACCATCACCTTGTCATTGTTCTTGGATTGATCTTTGAACTCTTATAATATAGGATACCTTTATCACCTTCAGGCTATTACAACATACATGATACATTCTACAAACAACCTCTATCTCTTATATTTCTATTTTATTAGGGAATTATCAATTTGAGCTCATTGTTTTCTGTCTGTAGTAATAGTTAAAAACATAACATTTCACAGTTTCATTTTTTTTGATCTGAAAAGCTTTACAAAAATGTTTTCTGCTTGAAGACACTGTCATCCCTAGGATTCTAAAATGTTTTTGAGAGTCTGCTTTTTAAATTTCTAATGCAATATCATTCCAGGAATATCAGTCAAAAAATAGTTTTGATTTGTTTCAGTATTTACAAAGATATGACAGATTGAAAACTTTGGATCATTCAGCATCCTCTTCGCACCCAGCACCAAATATAAATTAGGTAAAATTAAAATAATTTAATGGGTGTCTTTTTAAACTGAGCCAATCCAAGCTGGGAGATTATCTATAGTTAATATTTTGATATTTCAGTTCTTATTTAAATGTTAATAATCAGGGGATTAAGCCATAAAAAAAAATTTCATAGGTTGTCAAGTTAAGATCTGTTCAGATAGTCATTAAACACCACAAAGTTACATTAATCTAGTCATAAATTTCAAGCCTGCAGACAAAATCTATTTTTTGAAGCATGTGAATTTACTTTTTCATTTGTCACAAATTAAGCGTGAAGATGGTTTTATTCCAGTGAAATAAATGATTTAAAGAGAGTATGTAATACTTGAGTGAACAATTTAAAACCCTGATGGATAAATAACTACATCAGCCTGGTCTAGTAACTACTGTGTTTTACTTGTATTGTTAAAGTGTAATTTTATGACACCTGTGTTACAACCTATAAAACCACTAATACGAATAAAATACATTCAAAAGAAGTCAGTTTGTACTTCCTTCTAGAATCTAGACACAAGTTAATGGTTAACTATCTCTAAGACTTCTCAATAAACTAGTCAATTACATTGATTTTTAATCAATTCAGGCAATTTTGGGCTAACCCTCCCTAATTTATTGTATACATGCACAAAGAATTGTATCTCCTTTCAAGGTTTTCTTAAGAGATGGGCTGACAGGTACAGTACATGTTCCACCCTAAGTATCATGTTACTTATTTAATAGATGAATATCCAACACAACTTAAAAGAATAATGAACATATGTATGTATTATCATGTTAATTAAAACTATATCAATTAAATCTAATCAGTGTCAGCAACTTGAATTATGATTATATCAGTAGGCTAAATATGTCAGATTATTAAAATTATACTGTGGTACAGTCCAGGGCCCTGTTTCACGAAATTTTAACTTAAGATAAAATCCAATTTTAGTAGATACTTCAATTTTGATTGGCTAAGCACTAAAATCAATCTAATATTATCCAATCAAATTACTAAAATTGGGATCTTATCTTAGTTAAAATTTCGTGAAATAGGCCCCAGGATTTAATTTTTAAAGCAAAAACAGTATTATTCAATCAATTGCATGTTGCCAAGTAATTTACTCCGGAATTTGCAACCACATTCCCCCTTCTCCCATGGTGTATTCCATGTTCTTCTCACAAACAACATCGATCCTTTGAAGCTTACAAATCACTGGGGAGGGGGGGGGCAATTTAGGTTCGGGGATCGGGGTCTCCGAATATTTTGTTTTCTTGACAATTTTTATGCCCTAATCCTTGAACTTGAGGGGTCAGTTATATCAGGGACGTACCTAGTGGGGGTGCAGGAGGTACATTGCACCCCCAGAAAAATAAGATGCCCAAGAAATGGTGCCCCTCCCCCATCCCCCCAAAAAATTTGACAATCTTTCAAATATAAAATACACTTTATTATGATCACACAGTTGTACTCTTATTAAGGCAGTGATCAGTCAGTTGTTTTTAAGGGTGCCCACATGCCATTAGGTACTTTTTTCGGATCCAGACGTTCTTATATCACTTACGTGGAGGCTATGGTGCCCCACCCCTCTGCTGCATCCTTACTTTTAAAATCCTACATAGGCTTACGGCCCTGGGTCATATTTTTAATGTTTAGTCAGTTTAGATAGATTAGCTAGAATAACCCCTTGGTGCTTTGAGTTGGGGCACTAAAAAAAGAAACCTGCAAAACTACTTTAGTCATCATATTTGACTTGTCAAAAAAATATTTCATACAGTTTGCGAGCCCAGTATTTAACCGTGGCGTTCATTCTTTACTGTGTCAAAACTATGGCGGGGGAAAGCGGCAAAAACCTAATGCTATGTAGAAATGTCTAATTCAAAACACACATGTAACATAATGCCATACCAATACCTAAAACGTCTAATGCAAAAAACAAAATACAAGAAACCTCTAATACAAAATACCTCATACGTCTATTGCAAAAGACAAAATACAAGAAACCTCTAATACAAAATACATATAACCTCTTGTGCACAATTGATTTTACAATCTGAAACATCTACCCTAAGCATTAGATGACATATCTCGTTGTCATTACTTACATTTCTCCACTGAATTATCTTTATTTAGGTCAATGTCAAGGTCACCGAACACAACTTGGCGACCTATTCGGCTAGCGAGCTATTCGACCGATCCAGCTGGCAACCTGTTCGTTGGCAACCTATTCAAAATTAAGACAACAGTCGCCCAAACTCATCTATTTTTAACAACCAATAAATCCAACGTTACGTCTATCAAATGAAAGTAGAATAATATATTATTTTTATCAATTCCTTTAGCTCAGAATAGAGATGTAATTTCGCATTATCGTACAAAATTCTAGACATCCAACTAAATATATTTCGAAAGGTAATTAAATAGGCTTTCTAAGTATTATCAGTAAAACCTGGCACATTCATAATAAAGGGGTGCACTCTCTTCCTAAACATAAATATATTCTAAAAGGTAATTGAATAAGCTTTCCAAATATTATTAGTAAAAGTTGGCACAATCATATTAAAGGGGTGCGCTCTCAACCTGAACATAGCCAATTTTTCAATATTTTAAAGTGAAAGAACGGTAATATTTCGAGTCGAAATTCGGACCATCGTACAAAATTCTTAGCAACCAGCTATATATATTCTGAAAGGTAATTGAATAAGCTTTCCAAATATTATTAGTAAAAGGTGGCACAGTCATATTAAAGGGGCGCGCTCTCAACCTGAACATAGCCAATTTTTCAATATTTTAAAATGAAAGAACGGCAATATTACGAGTCGAAATTCGGACCATCGTACAAAATTCTGAGCATCCAGCTATATATTTTCTGAATGGTAATTCAATAAGCTTTCTAAATATTATTAGTAAAAGTAGGCACAATCATATTAAAGGGGTGCGCTCTCAACCTGAAGATAGACCGGTGTTTTTTTTTTTGAAGTCCAAATTCGAACCATCGTACAAAATTATGAGCACCCAGCTATATAAATTCGGAAAGGTATCTGAATGAGCTTTCCAAATATTATTAGTAAAAGTTGGCACAATCATATTAAAGGGGCGCGCTCACAACCTGAACATCGCCACTTTTTTAATATTTTAAAGTGAAAGAACGGTAATATTCCGAGTCAAAATTCGGACCATCGTACAAAATTCGGAGCATCCAGCTATATAAATTCGGAAACGTAATTGAATAAGCTTTCGAAATACTTCGAAAAAAATACGCGTCTATCTTCACTTATATAATAATGAAAAATTTGATATGTTCAGGTTGAGAGCGCACCCCTTTAATATGATTGTGCCAACTTTTACTAATAATATTTGGAAAGCTTATTTAATTACCTTTTAGAATATATTTATGTTTAGGAAGAGAGTGCACCCCTTTATTATGAATGTGCCAGGTTTTACTGATAATACTTAGAAAGCCTATTTAATTACCTTTCGGAATATATTTAGTTGGATGTCTAGAATATTGAAAAATTGGCTATGTTCAGGTTGAGAGCGCGCCCCTTTAATATGATTCTGCCAACTTTTACTATTAATATTTGGAAAGCTTATCCAATTACCTTTCAGAATATATATAGCTGGATGCTCAGAATTTTGTGACTTGGTCCGAATTTCGACTCGGAATATTACCGTTCTTTCATTTTAAAATATTGAAAAATTGGCTATGTTCAGGTTGAGAGCGCGCCCCTTTAATATGACTGTGCCAACTTTTACTAATAATATTTAGAAAGCTTATTCAATTACCTTTCAGAATATATATAGCTGGTTGCTAAGAATTTTGTACGATGGTCCGAATTTCGACTCGAAATATTACCGTTCTTTCACTTTAAAATATTGAAAAATTGGCTATGTTCAGGTTGAGAGCGCACCCCTTTAATATGATTGTGCCAACTTTTACTAATAATATTTGGAAAGCTTATTCAATTACCTTTTAGAATATATTTAGTTGGATCATCAGTATTTTGTACGATGGTCCGAATTTTGACACGGGATATTAACAGTTTTTCCCTTTAAAATTTTTAAAAAATTGGTCATGTTTAGGAAGAGAGTGCACCCCTTTATTATGAATGTGCCAGGTTTTACTGATAATACTTAGAAAGCCTATTTAATTACCTTTCGGAATATATTTAGTTGGATGTCTAGAATTTTGTACGATAATGCGAAATTACATCTCTATTCTGAGCTAAAGGAATTGATAAAAATAATATATTATTCTACTTTAATTTGATAGACGTAACGTTGGATTTTATTGGTTGTTAAAAATAGATGAGTTTGGGCGACTGTTGTCTTAATTCTGAATAGGTTGCCAACGAACAGGTTGCCAGCTGGATCGGTCGAATAGCTCGCTAGCCGAATAGGTCGCCAAGTTGTGTTCGGTGACCTTGACATTGACCTAAATAAAGATAATTCAGTGGAGAAATGTAAGTAATGACAACGAGATATGTCATCTAATGCTTAGGGTAGATGTTTCAGATTGTAAAATCAATTGTGCACAAGAGGTTATATGTATTTTGTATTAGAGGTTTCTTGTATTTTGTCTTTTGCAATAGACGTATGAGGTATTTTGTATTAGAGGTTTCTTGTATTTTGTTTTTTGCATTAGACGTTTTAGGTATTGGTATGGCATTATGTTACATGTGTGTTTTGAATTAGACATTTCTACATAGCATTAGGTTTTTGCCGCTTTCCCCCGCCATACAAAACACAGGAGTCTAGTTGGGTATGATGTATAGAAAGTCAGTCCCTTGCCCTTGCTTGGCTTCACTAGTAGTGTTACACTACACAGTCAAGTTGCATTGATATTACTTTTTACTTCCGTGAAATGTGAATTTTCTTCCTTCAGCGGTTGGAGTAAATAAGAAATACTAACCCATACTGACTTTAGACTCTCGTAACACGGTACCTCTTGTAAATCTAGATAATTGTGGTGATGATTCTCCAACATACGCCATGGTTATTTTATATGTTTATCAACACTCAAGAAAAACAATTCGAAAAGGCCTCGCTTTCTCTCCCACAATGCACTCTGATGTTACTACTTTTAGAAAGGTCAGCGTGTCACAACAGGTGCGTGCTTGAGCACTATTTAGTATACTTGATAACCCACTATGGAACTACCTTATAATCTATTGTGGTAGTCATGATTACACTGTTTACCTATGGACCATTACTTCATCAGATAATACAATGATTAATTTAAAAGTTTTAATTAAATCATTGCTAATCACTTAATTCTATTGTGTGTTTTATTTTTAGTTTAATGTATTATTATGTCGTTTGAGATATATTCACGTTAAGATTTCTACTCCAGACTGACAGATCAGACGACGCAACTCATTATTAATAAAACACCGTCTGCATGTCACATCCCAGCCCAGCGTCTAATGAAATTTATGTAAAGCTTACATTTTCTTTTGTCTTCTTGTATGACGGCTTTGAAATATATGGACAGTGAACAAAAAAAAAAAAAAATTAGGGGAAAATAGAAAATAACATTAAAAATGTGGGCTAAAACCATTCCACACAGCCAGTGAGATGTGGCATCTGCCAATGGCTTTTTCATTAATATCAATTCCAATGCAATTATTTGATATTATGATTTAGTCGTATTTGACGAAAATTAATTTGTATAACGATACTTAAATTTTTAAAACCCAAAACAACGGAAAACTTTATGTATTTTGAAATATACAACGGATTTTAATTAAAATGCCTAAAATGTATATATTGTTATAGATTTAGATTTTTTTATTACGCAAACAAACCATTTCGGTATGGGTGATAAATACATTAAAAAATGTAATTGGTTATTATTAATGCTATTGTTTATAATTATTATTAGATGAGTCATGAGATTAAGTTGAGATCTGCTTGAGACTGACAGATCAGACGACACCACTAATTGCTAATGAAACAAATGCAGTTATATCACCGGCAGAAATACCCCCTTCCCCTCTCTTGGCTGCCACACATACACACAAATAAATAAAATAAAATACCTAGGCTTGTTCAAAATCTATTCCTAAATTAAGTATCCCAAAAATCATAATTGAGGGTAATTTTGCACAGAGAGAGGCACTCGACTTTTCCGATCGAATTCCAACTGACAAAGGATCTTTTTTGTGCATGCCAATGTAAACACGGGACCGCGGTTTTTCATCCCATCCAAACGACTGGACAGCTGTCCTTGTTAGAATCTCCGTCCTATTTCACTGACAAGGAGATAAGATAATGAACATGTTTAATGTGTATGATATTCACCGTGAAATTACACAAGATGAGAGAAACATTGTATATTAACCAGTCTGCCCAGGGGTTCTGTATATTAACCATGAGTTATTATGTATCCTGACTATGAGTTATTATGTATATTGACCATGACGATGTGGATATTCACCATGAGATATTTAAGATATCTTTAATTACGCAGACAGATTCTCATGGTTTTTATGTGTATCTACTGTATTTTATTGCATTGGTCACATTGGATATTGCAACAGTCAAGAAATAAATGATAAATGTGGATGCCGCCAGTAGTTGCCTCTTGTTCTCCCATAATCTGGATAAACCTAGTAAAACTGTTGAATGTAGATTTGAGAAAACGGAGGAAAACTGTTTTGTTTCAGAATTAAGCTACAGAATATAAAACCAATTTTATTTTGTCTCTTTAGATGAAGATAAATAGAAGCCTTCCAGGGAAGGAGAAAAAAAACCTATTATTATATACAATGTGTACAAAGTCCAAATGTGGGTCTAACTCAGTTTTCACCAAAATTTGACTTGATAGGTTTTTCCAGATTACGGGAGTGCTGCTCCCCCCCCCCCTCACTGTACTAAACTGATAAACCACATATCAATCATTAACAGGTACTCCTGGAAGTCTGTAGTAAAAAATTACTTCTTATTGTGTCTTAGATATTTGAATTTACCTGAGAAGTGCTCATGTGATTATTTTAATTCCAGACTGACAGAGCAAACAACTCATATTTTTTTAAAACACCCTCAGTCGGAATTCAAAGGGTCCTTACAGTAACAAATTTAAGAAATTTTTTTTATTTTTTATAAGGTATAAAGCATGTTAGAATTGTTATGACTTGAAAAATATTGTAGGAACCAATTAGCCATTAGGAAAGGGTAATATTTTGAAAGTTACATAAGTTATCAGATCTACTAAATTGCATGATGAACTAGCCAATATTATTTAAATATTACTACATGTGTGTTTGTATATGTGGGTATTTTCGATCATGATTATCAATACCGAGATGAATTATTAGAAGCCCATGTGACTTGTCACCTAACAGGAGTTTTATATAAATAAAATTCTGTTTAAACTAAAACAATTAAAGATCTGAACAGACAATGAAGAACATGAATCACTGAAATGTTGCGCAACATTTTAGTTACGGAATCTTCTTAGCAAACAGTAATATATTTGCTAAACACAAACATCTTCTTTGCTAAACATTTAGAGTTCAATAGTTCAGTGAACATGGCTAACTAAGGTTTACTCCACATTTACATCAAGGGTCATCTCCACATTCAAGGAAATCTAACTGGTACCAGTAATTAATTCCTCATCTGTAAGGGTAAACTGAGTTCTGTTTAAGTCGAGTATCTAAGAAACAGGATTCTTGAGTTAACTGTCATATATTTAAATCTCTTTGTGGACCAAGAACTTAAGCTGTTTCTGCTGGTTCCAACATGTCAAGGGTGGCACCTGAGGGATAAGCAAGAAAAATGTCTTGTGGGCGTATAAAAATTTGATGGGAATTCATTAATTCTTAGAGCATGGTATTCATTAGCATCCGTAAAAGTATAAGCCTGAATCTGTATTTCTTTTTCCGAGTAATAAGATAAACAGAAAATTTTGCCCTACTAACAATGCCAATTTCTTTGTCTCCCAAATGAAGAGAAAGAGCAATGAATTTAATGTACTAGGCACAAACTAGGTCATTTTGTGACTGACATCTAGTACAATTGGAGGAAACAGGTGGTCCCAGAGAAAACAAAGGGAAGGTGACCATACTCCTTGTATAGAAACAACGCGACCTGGCTCAATGACAGTACTTATGATCTAAAGTGCACACACACATTAGACCGTTCGACCACCCAATCCTTATTAACCAAAAGGAGTGTGCCATTCAATGGCTAGAGAGAGAGAGAGAGAGAGAGAGAGAGAGAGAGATGGGGATTATTGTCCATTCACTGGACACAAACTAGGTCATTTCAGGACCAACATGGTTCAATTTTATTTCATTAGGTAGGGGTCGTTAGAAATGGGTGGAAACCAAAGGACAAGGAGAAAGCCCACAAGGTTGGACAGGCGACCCTACTCTTTGTAACATTGACTACCTGCTGACTTTGTGATCAGTTGAAATCATACACGATATCTGTTTTGTACTTGTCAGACAGCATCACATTTCGTATGTCATGATCAATGATAAATTCAAAAACAACCAAAAAAGTGATAAACAAAAATATTTAATGAATCACACCTTTTGATTCAGAAATCTTATAATAGTAATATATACACAAAACATAGTCATTTTAGATGATTTTAACATTCATGTATTTTGTGCATGTGTAATAATAATATCTAATGGAAGTATGGTATGAGATATAGCATGGAACATTTACAAATAACTTACTCCGTAACATAATAGTAATGCTATACAGTACTTACTGAATACTATAATTAGATAGAAAACAATTAGTCATAGAAACATTTTTTATACATTGTAAAAGAAATGGTTTCCTACCATACATACATATAGTCATACACAAACCCTTATATTTAAGATATGAATAAATTGTTCAAATTCTAGAATGCATCATTGGAGATTTATTATTCCAAAGGTATGTAATGGATAAAATATATAATTGTTTGAATGTTGGACAGTGTTACATTTTAATTTAGGAAGTATGACAGTGTAACATTTTTAATTTAGGAAGTATGACAATGTAACATTTTAATTTTGAAGTATGACAGTGTAACCTTTTAATTTAGGAAGTATGAGAAAATGTTTGACAGTCTAATATTTTAATTTAGGAAGCCCGAGAAAATGTTTGGAAGTCGTCAGTGAAACATTTTAATCTAGGAAGCATGAGAAAATGTTTGACAGCGTAACATACTAATCTAGGAAGCATGAGAAAATGTTTGAATGTCAGATCATACAATATTTTAATCTAGGAAGTGTGAGATAATAATTGAATGTCTTTAAATAAAATTTTTATTCTCGGAAGTATGACAAATATATGAATGTGATAGTTATAAGATAGGTTGCCAGGCAACGAAACATACGCCCACAGCAGCTAAATCGTCCGGGCAGTCAACAAGAGTGGTAGCATATTTTTACTTTTTTCGGTAATGAAACATTTATGATACACTAAAATCTGATTAAGAGTAACAACTCATTAAGTAATTATCAGAAAATCATTAGAATTTGTTTGGCTTTGATAAACTCTCCTCCGTGCTAATGTTTAGTATATGAAACATTTAATATCATAAATTGAGGTGTTCAAGTTATCAAAATTCATTGAAAATCAATATACTTGTTCGTCTCAAGACCTTAAAATCTGTGTATCAATCTAAAGTGAATCAGATGTAAACTTTAGCTTCTATAGTGTCCACAATATTTTTTGTGATCAAGGGCCATAACTCTGACAGTAATTATCGGAAATCGCTAAAAATCAATTGGCTTCTTCGTCTCATGACCTTAAACACTGTGTATGAATTTAAAGTCAATCGGGTATTAACTTTGGCCTCTAGAGCATCCACAAGATTTTTTAAAGTGATCAAGGGCCTTAACAATGACAGTAATTATCGGAAATCATTGAAAATCAATATGCATCTTCGTTTCATGACCTTAAACACTGTGTATAAATTTAAAGTCAATCGGATATTAACTTTGCCCTGTAGAGCATCCACAAGATTTTTTGAAGTGATCAAGGGCCATAACTCTGGCAATAATTATCGGAAATCTTTGAAAATCAATAGGCTTCTTCGTCTTATGACTTTAAACACTGTGTATAAATTTAAAGTCAATCGGATATTAACTTTGGCTTTTACAGTGTCCACAAGATTTTTTGAAGTCATCAAAGGCCATAACTCTTGCAATAATTATCGGAAATCGCTGAAAATCAATAGGCTTCTTCGTCTTATGACCTTAAACACTGTGTATAAATTTAAACTCAATCAGATATTAACTTTGGCTTTTACAGTGTCCAGAAGATTTTTTGAAGTGATCAAGGGCCATAACTCTTGCACTAATTATCGGAAATCGCTGAAAATCAGTAGGCTTTTTCGTCTTATGACCTTAAACACTGTATAAATTTAAAGTAAATCGGATATTAACTTTGACTTTTAGAGCGTCCACAAGATTTTTTGAAGTGATCAAGGGCCATAACTCTGGCACTAATTATCGGAAATCCCTGAAAATCAATAGGATTCTTCGTCTTATGACCTAAAACACTGTGTATAAATTTAAAGTCAATCGGAAATTAACTTTAGCCTCTCGAGCATTCACAAGATTTTTCAAAGTAATCAAGGGTCATAACTCTGGCAGTAATTATCGGATATTGCTGAAAATCAATAGGCTTCTTCGTATCATGACCTTGAACACTGTGTATAAATTTAAAGTCAATCCAATATTAACTTTAGCCTCTAGAGCGTTCACAAGATTTTTCAAAGTGATCAAGGGTCATAACTCTGGCAGTAATTATCGGATATCGCTGAAAATCAATAGGCTTCTTCGTCTCATGACCTTTAACACTGTGTATAAATTTAAGGTCAAACTGATATTAACTTTAGCCTCTAGAGCGTTCACAAGATTTTTCAAAGTGATCAAGGGACATAACTCTGGCAGTAATTATCGGATATTGCTGAAAATCAATAGGCTTCTTCGTCTCATGACCTTAAACACTGTGTATAAATTTAAAGTCAATCGGATATTAACCTTGGCCTCTAGTGCGTTCACAAGCAATTGTGGACGATGGACGGACGGACGGACGGACGGACGGACGGACCGACGGACGGACGGACGGACCGACAGACGGACGGACGGGGGCGACGGCAATATACGTCCACATTTCTATGTGGGCGTATAAAAATGATAACAAAAACAAGAACATTTACAGGAATAATCAATATAACAATGATAGGCAAGTAATACATAACAATAGCAATATTCAAACATATCAGTGGTCTCAATAATACACAGAAAATACTTAATAATGTAACTAAATCTTAAAAAATGTCTCAAAAAACATACAAAAAGCTTGTAATTACAAAAATTTATAAGTTTGAAATTACTAAATTTCTAGAACATAATATTTTCTATCAACTCCCCAAGGGTTTATTCTATAAAATGTCTGTGATTGTAGATCACTTGGGGGAGTGTAGTATTTGAATGTATTATTGTATTGTTGTCAATAGGGTACATTCCTTCAATGGGTGTATAAATTGTAGAGATCTGAGTTGGTAACATAAGTCTTATTATTTTAGAAAGGTGAACGTCTATGTTCCTCGATTTCTTCACAGATAACATCAGGATTATCATCACCTCTACAACCTGTTATATCACATCTAGTCAAATAAAAACAAATAAAATCAATTCAAATATTTCAACAAATTGTCTGTAAGGAGGTTAAAGTTTATAATAGTATAGGTTATTTCAGAAAAAGTCCTATAAAAGATAGGCTGGCACTGCCAGGCAGGATATGCCCACATTTTCGAGAGATGGATAGAGAACAAGCAATACCGAAAGTGATTTTTCCTACATCATTAAGTTAGAATATGATATGTGCAAATATCGAAATGAATTAAGATCTTTGGATAAAGGTGCATTTCAGTAGGCTTCAAATTCGACTGGGAATCATGTTGCTAAGTGGGTAAGATGCTGGCTCGGTAGCCTTGAGGTTGGGTGTTTGATCCCCTGCATTGGGTGACAAAGTTCATCCAGATTTTCTGGCGTGGTTTCCCCTTGTTAGTGATGAAGGATGGATGGCCTGACAAGAACAGCTGTCAATTTTGGTTCGATTTTCACGAAATTCGACCTCAACCTTCATTACGATGTAACGGTGATACAATCAAACGGTTTTTTAAATGGGATAATAATTCTGACCGCAGAGGGACCACAAGCTAAAAAAAAAGGTCATTTTTCGGACAATCAGGGGCCATAATTCAGGAAGTTACGATCCAATGGGCGCAAATATCGAAAGGAACCAAGATCTTTGGGTTATAAACATGCATGTCATGTTTCATCAAAATCGGTTCAAAATTGTGACCTCTATAGGGTCCACAACCTTAATATAACATATTTTCACACTAATTGCGTTCAAGCGGCGGCCATTTTGTCTGTCAATTTTGGTCCGATTTTCACAAAATTTTAACTCAATCTTTATTACCATGTAACGGTGATATAATCAAACGTTTTTTAAAATCAGATAATAATTTTGACCTCAATTGGGACCACAAGCTAAAAAGGGTCATTTTTCCTACAATCAGGGGCCATAATTCAGGAAGTTACGAACCAATAGGCGCAAATATCGAAAGGAACCAAGATCTTTGGGTTATAAACATACATGTCAAGTTTCATAAAAATCGGTTCAAAATTGTGACCTGTATAGTGTCCACAACCTTGAAATAACATATTTTCACACTATTCGCGTATAAACGGCGGCCATTTTGTATGTCAATTTTGGTCCGATTTTCACGAAATTCAAACACAACCTTCATTACCATGTAACGGTGATAATATCAAACGTTTTTTTAAATCGGATAATAATTTTGACCTCCAGAGGGACCCCAAGCTAAAAAGGGTGATTTTTCTCACAATCAGGGGCCATAATTCAGGAAGTTACGATCTGATGGCCGCAAATATCGAAAGGAACCAAGATCTTGGGGTTATAAATATGCATGTCAAGTTTCATCACAATCGGTTCAAAATTGTGACCTCTATAGGGTCCACAACCTTGAAATAACATATTTTCACACTATTCGCGTACAAACGGCGGCCATTTTGTATGTCAATTTTGGTCCGATTTTCACGAAATTTGAACTCAACCTTCATTACCATGTAACGGTGATATACTCGAACGGTTTTTTAAATCGGATAATAATTTTGACCTCCAGACGGACCACAAGCTAAAAAGGGCGATTTTTCGGACAATCAGGGGCCATAATTCAGGAAGTTACGATCCGATGGGCGCAAATATCGAAAGGAACCAAGATCTTGGGGTTATATACATGCATGTCAGGTTTCATCAAAATCGGTTCAAAATTGTGACCTCTATAGGGTCCACAAGCTAAAAACATGATATTTCGTACAATCAGGGGCCATAATCCATGAAGTTTCCATCCGATACATGCCAATATCGAAAGCAGCCGAGATCTTATGGGGATAAACCTATATTTCAAGTTTCGTCAAAATCGGATAAGAATTGTGACCTGTAGAGAGTCCACAAACAAATTGTGGACGGACAGACGGACGGACGGACGGACGGACGGGGGCGACGACATAATACGTCCACATGAAAATGTGGGCGTATAAAAATGATCAATGAAATGAGGTTTAACGTCCTACTGTTCTGCTCTGACTGCTAATGAAGACAGTCATACACCATACGGTGTGCTATGAGGACAGTTATACTACGTCCTAGTACTCTAATACTGAATTCCAACATTCAAGAGTCCTTTCATGTGCACGCTGATGTATACTCAGGACCCAAATTTCATCCCTTTCAAATTCAGAAACAGACATCCTTTCTTTCAGATGGATGAATATAGCAGGAAATAATCATTACAAGGGCAAATTATCTATCTTTACCCTTTAATAGTGCGTAAATAATAAAATTTAAAAAAAACCATATGAATAGCGACAGGTCGAAATTAGTGTAACAGAGTGTAATGTTATTGTACTGATTTCTGTGACAATATGTTGAATATCTGGTTACCCCTGTCAGATGTTAGGTTGTACTCAAGTAAAAAGGTTAAAGTACAATTTTTGATAACACAATTCATCCACTTATTGTAGGATTATTATCCAGTCTTATATAAAGTGAAATTGACCTTTGGGTCAAAAGCTTATGACCAGGGCAGTAAGTTATAAAAACATATGCAAATATTGATCTTGATCTTTTGTTTAAACATCAGCCTGCTGTCAAAAATTATCCATATGATTTTTGTCTATTCAAATATATTCTTTATATTTGGTTTTATGGTAAAATACTTACAATTTGGAAACTTCTGCTAACTGCGCTAATCCTTCATCTATAATACGTTGATAAGCTAACTGTAATCCTTTTTCTTCCATCTTCAGCAAATATAACTCAACTGTTAATGGAGAAGTAGCCTGTAAAATAAACAGTGTAATTAATTATACAGACATCTTCAACAGAAGGATTGATCTTGCTATAACTCTATAATCCTATCAAGCCCTTCACTTAATAAACTGCATATATCTGAACTGATTTCGATTAGCTACTGACCCAGCAGGGGAGCCTATTAGATTCCTTGATCATCGCTAAAATGTTTACCTGTGGTAATCAAGTTGCAAAGCTCAAAGTTCATTCTATGTAAAGGTTCCAGGGAAGGTCGCCATGTTTGATTTGAGAGTGTTTGTGTCACAACCTCTGATTACATGCAATTATTCACATATTTGTGTTAAAGGGAGACAACATAGCTGTAAATTCAGGAATTGCTGACCAGTCTAGCAACGTCTAGATGTTGTAACGCTCACAGCCATTGCTTCAGGAACATGACAGACAGGCAGCAAGAACTAACAAATAATATTCACCTTAACTTGTGCCAGTAGTTCACTCTGACCAAGTATTTCTGGCATAATCTTTAGAATATCTTTAGTAAATGTTGTCTGACCCTCTGCAGGCATCAAATTAGCTATATGACACCTCATGGCCTGCATGGGCAACTTTTGTAATTTTTTGGGCAATACTCTTAGCCTGAAATCAGAAAACCAGTGGCAATAAACCCATTAAATTCATGCAGATCGTTGATAGAACATTATATATAAAGTATTTATAGATATATTTATCTGCTTTGCTCCCTTTTATACTCAATATCTCATCAATTCAATACTTCACTAGCCGGAGATTAACATTGATATTTAGGGTTTCACACTGCGTAGCTTGTGTGAAACACTATTGTTTTTGTTAAAATTATTCTTATTATTATTCTTCTTCTTATTATTATTTTTTTTTTTCCAATTTGCTTATATCTCAGCAACTTCTTGTCGGATCGATACAATGTCTTCAGTTTTACTGGGAAAGTGGGTGTGACTTAGAGATTAAAGCTATTCCCGGCATTCTGCGACATTGCGAAATGTCCGAAATCACCGAAAATGTTGTTTTTTGAAATATTGCCGTAATATTAACAATAATCATTGGATTTTAGCATATGATGCATTTTGACATAGCCAGAAACAGGGGACATAGCTATGTTACTTTTGATTTTTGATTTTCGACGAATCTTGGAAGATATTAGGCGCCAAATTTTGAAAATTTAAATTTTTACAAAAAACTTTTTTATTTATTAATATTTTTATATGACATTTTAACCAAGGTTAAAGAGTCGTCTGATTTGAACAAAAATGTCAACATTTTTTGTTTCCGTAATTTTCCTTGGCCGCCATTGGCTAATTCAGTTTTTCAGTCCTACATTAATTATTTATTGTTCGATTTGTACAAAACCATGTTCATATGTTCCGTGGTTCAAAATGCCATTTTTTTGTTACCAGTAAGGTTTCCTGTGGGCACCGGAAGTGGCGTAAATTCAGCAAAAACTACAATATTGACAGTTCGGTACAACTTTTTGAAAGCAAATACTATTTTCTACTAATCTGATCTTACTCAAAAGATGCGCCCTGTAAAGGTGCACAAAATCTCGGACTCAGTTTTTTTAATTTCGATTTTGTTTTCGGGCCATTTCGGATAAAAGGTAAAAAAAGGGGTAAAAATAAGCTATTTACAACCCATCCAGTGTCTTCATATATTAAAATATTTCTCCGATACTTTCATAAACTTGTAGCAATAATCCATACAAAGAGAATGTATGTGAAATTTAGTTTGTAATATAAGCAGTTGCCGTGAAATGGGCAATTTTGCATGAGTCACTTTTCACGCTATTTTGGCTGTAAACGAATCAATTATTATTCGATTTTCAATTTTCTTTCACTGTCTGTTACCTATTGCCACAGTCGACTATTCCAAACCATTTTAACACTTTCACTGTCACCGGAAGTGACGTCATTTAGGCAATAACTGAATTTTTAGCCCTAAAAATACATTTTTTATTCAAACGAGTATTATTTGTAATATTTCTAGAATTATGAAATTTGGTTCCCATCAACAAATAGAATGAACCCATACAATCATATAGATATGACAAAATTGTTTCTAACTTATACGGTTGCAGAGAAATGGACGATTTTCCACAAGTCACTTTTCAAGGTTTTTGATCTATTAAAAAGTCAGTTATTATTTGATTTTCATAAAATTTTCACCATATGATGTCTTATGCCATTTATGATGTCATAAAACTAATTAACATTTTTAGTATCACCGGAAGTGATGTCAATTTGGCAAAAACTGAATTTTTGGCCTTCAAAACCGATATTAAAAATTCAATTCGTCTGATTTGTAATGTTTTTAAAATTGTGATGTTTGATTCCAATCAACATATAGATAGAACCCATACGATCATACAGATACCACAAAATGGTTTCTAACTTGTACGGTTGCCGAGAAATAGGCGATTATCTACAAGTCACTTTTTAAGGTTTTTGGTTTACAAAAGTGGCAATTATTATTCGATTTACGTAAAATTTTCACTGTATGATATCTTATGCCATTTTTAATTTCATAAAACTAATTGAACATTTTCATTATCACCGGAAGTAATGAAATTTTGCCAGGATCACTTACAAGTAACATATATATATATATTTAAAATGAATTGATATAGCTGGATTTGGTTGATTCTTCGTCAATTTTATTTGATGTGTGCAATGCTTATGTGGAAACCTGTTTAATGGTTTTATTGGTACTGGAAGTGACTCATGTTCAAGGGTAATTTGGCACCGAAAGTGACGTGGCACCAGTGAAACCCGTCATTCCTGCATGCAGGTCTAGTTTTATATATAGTTATGTTTTTCTCTGATAGCAGTGTTTCAACCTTCTCTTCTTCAAACTCGGTCAAAGGTTGCCAGGCAATGAAACATGTGCCCACAGCAGCATAATCCTCTGAGTAGTCAACAAAGGCTGTCACATATTTATTCTTTTGTGGGTAATGGATGTATTTATGACACACTGAATGATAACTTTTGTTAGAATGTTCAACATGGGATATAACTCTAGAAATAATTGAAATTCACAAGGTTCAACAAAGTGGAACAAGGATCATAACTAAAGAAGTAATTAATGAAAATTGTAGAAACTAAATAGGATTCTTTGTCTCACTTATGTCAAACAACATATATAAATTTTTAAAAAGTTTAGTGCGTAGAGTGTTCACAAGAAATTGTGGACAACTGAAAGATGAGCATATAAAAAGTAAAGAACAACCAATAATTACCTGTCTAAATGAACAAACTCGGCATTACCATAATCAACAAATAGAACATATACAAGACTGGATTCTTCTTCAACTTCTATAACAATACCTCTATACCAACAATCATCTACACTATACTGGGCTGAACACACATTACCTAAATAATATATACATATAACTAAATCATTTACATTCTACTTTTCTCCTCCATTTGGGCTAATGAAGAAAGGTATACATCCATATTCCTGAAGCAATGGCCCGAGAAATCCCTCTCTGATCATTGCTGGAATAGCGTCTTGTTTCTTGAACTTATGCGGGAGTGTGTCTATTCTTTCCGTTCGATGAAAGCAATCACTTAAGTACAGCAACATGACAGTCCTTCGTTTAATCTGGGTCTTCCCTAAAACTTTGGACAGTGATTTAAAGGTATTAAAAACGGTGAAAGTATGTTCTTTCCAAACAGTATTGTTTACATATCATTTGATTTGATAGCCTCATTTGTCACGCAATTAGTTTTAATGCAGTATTCCGCTATGCACGGGTTAATTAGGCATAATAAAATTGTGAGTCATGACGTAACGTTATGCAAACATATTTGGTCCAATATTGGCAGCTAGTGATTGGTTGGTAGACGGACTACTGACAAATCAAAATTCAAAACAACAATATCCACTCATAATAGCAGTGGGTAGTTGGATTACCTCTAATCAAACGCAACACTGCGCGGAGTAAGGTATACACCATGCTATAAGGGATTATAGGCACACTCTGATTTTTTAACTCTCAGGTTTTTGTTTACTCAATTGAACAACAAGCTGTTGGCCCTCCATCTTGCACCACCTTTATCAAACACTGGCCCCTAGGTTAGCCAAGCCAGTGCTTACTCTCTGAGCTATTGCAGATCTTAATTGTATTTTATAAAAGAAATTAAAATCAGAATTTTCATTTCATTTACTGGATATGATTACATTTCAATAATTCTGTCAATTAAATTAGGGTCCTAAAAATCACAAACATCAGTGTGTTCTTATCCACATCAAAACCTGCTGTACGTACCTGGTTTAGGTAAGAACGTCCAGTGATGACTTTGTGGAGCTGAATTATTTAGATCTATAGATAAGTCTTGTAGTTCTATTAAGTTACTGTTAACACGTTGAGCTTCAACTATATAATCTTCACTTCCAATAGTAGCATCTAATGCCACATGCTGACAATATACCTGGATTAATATAACAAAAAAACTTTTTTTGTTAATGAAGAAACATTTTTAAGCCATATGCGTATTGGTGGTTTCAGGGCACAAATATTAAGAGTCCCAGCGTTGTCTTGACCTAAATGAGACATAACCAATAATAATGTATCAAATGAATCCCCCACCTCCTAGCAATTATATCTTTAAGGGGAAAATACAGATCCTTTTACAAAACCCTTTTTATGGCGTTCATCAAATTCATAAGATAAAGGTTAGTACCAGTCTACCAAATTCTTTAATTAAATAAACAAAGAAGTCTAATAGCCTTAATCACCCATACGTTTAGAATATCAAAAATTTCACTAAGACAATATACATAAATTTGTCAATCATGAAAGTCCATATAGAACTACAGTTTGAAAAAGTTTGAAAATGATTAAATGTTTAAGCAGAACGGATCATATAGGACAGAAGTGATGACATAAACCAAACAAATAGTAATTTTCCTACCAGATTAGGAAGTTCAATATGAGTGACTAGTACTGGAAACTTCATACCACATGGAAATGGCTGTACCGGTTTTAATGTTAGGGTAGGATCCTGCAATACAATATACATATACCATCTTGTAAATCATCATTAAATCTTACAGAACAGTGGACAGGATTATTTTATCACAATTTTAATTTATACCGCATTTATTCAACTAACCCTGACGAAAACTTTAGGATTTATCAACATGTAAAATCAGTCTTTAATGTCTAAAAATGACATAATCATAGTAAGATAGTAGTGTGTTGTGTAAATAAGCATGCTGACACTATTTATGAATGAAATGAGGATTAACGTCCTACTGTTCCGCTTCGACTGGGCTAATGAAGACAGACACTATTTATGAGTAACTAAAATGTGTTCTCAGAAGGGGGAAATTGGATTTAATGTCCACTCGACACTACCTAGGTCATTTTGAGACTAATATATGGTTCAATTTTATTTCAATAATTTGCTTGTGCATAGGGGTCTTTAGCAGTGGGAGGATACAGAAGGACCTGGAGAAAACCCACGATGTTGAACAGCTGACGTTACTTGTCACATAAAACCGGGGAATCGAAATCATACCAGTTGGCTCGATGACAGATGATACAACGCGCGCTCATTAACCATTCGGCCATCCACCCGTTCTCAAACCATACAATGGTAATAAGCTGTATCAAATTATGATATAAGTTTTTATGCATTTTCTCTCTCCCACTAATATTACTGTTGTATATTATAGGACTAATCACCTTTAATATATTTGTTATCTTGGCACTAAAGTTACACTCTACGGACAGATCATCTATACTATATACAGCATCCATAGATATAAGTTTACCAGCTAAATCATTTCCATCCGGTAATTTAGCTGTTATCATTAATAAATTATCTGCTGACACATCCTACAAAATAGTTACAAATCATTAAATACCATTAAATTTATGTACTTGTCTGCATATTTTCTGTCCAGTTACATGCAATCTTATGTTATGATTATTCCCACATGTTTGTAGCAATGTATGATAATTCTGTATCATTTATGATTTATAGTAACATTTATCAATTTATCAGAACTGTTCGGCTGCATCAACAAACACTCTTCAAGATGTCAATTTTTTTTTATGTGTCTTGTTTGCTGACAGAAGTAACAAGTCTCATTTGTCAATAGTGTTAATTAAACTCATTAACATTGATTGGTAGAACATTGTGGTGAATTTCAGCTGGCTTGCATATTATTACATTTTTTTTCAGCAACTGCTTTGGTTAAACAATTGTTCTTAATACCCTAAAGTAAATGAGGCAAGAAATAAATATTTAACTTAAGGTAGGAGAACAATCCACATTTTGATTCGGATGCAAGAAAATAAGCCATATTTTATTTGATTTATGATGGCAGGATAGTAATAATATACTGAGCGCCAAAGGTGTCAGTAGCGTGTGTGTCCTCCACTGGCTCTTACGCACGCTATGCATCGACATAGCATGGAATTAACCATCTGTGCCATACTTTTGGTTTTGACCCCTCTGACTTAATACCGTTGAGTACAGATTAAACATCCATAAGTGTACAAATGTGTTGTTATTGATGTGTTCCCATTTGAATATTGTTCACAATAAGAAGCAAAATAAATAAGATATATTTACAGGATCATTTTGTAATACGAAAAACTAAGTGATGCGTTTTCTATGGCGCTCAGTATATAATGACTGGCCATACACTAACCTTTATAACAATTGCAATAAAATAATGATTGCAATACACTTACTTACCTTTACAACAATTGTAATAATATGACTAACTATAGAATGATGCATGTGTTCTAATACAACAATCGGCCATTTTCCATTATCACTGATCTACAATGTAGAAAACAATAATAGTTATGCATATCTAAATTTTTTATCATTGAGTTGTTTCATGTTCTGGGTCGAGCAAAGTTAGGTTGGTGAGAGTCAGAGTTAATATAGTATTGAGGTATTCAACCTTATTTAGTTGTAGATCTATCTACACAACGATGTTTTAACACTTGTATCATACTGCATTAAAACCAGGCACAGTTATATGTTTGATTGTCTTATTTGACAAGCCTTTCTATACTGAACAGCAGCAATATCAAAGTTACATTTTATTTGTCCCACCTATTCAACAATATTCAAGAGGACAATTATTTATTAAATATAACATATACTTACTGGTAATATATTGTGTAACATACATTCTAATGATAATTGTGGTATTTCTAATATTTCGGGAGTAGGGGGACGGATACTAGTGTATGACTGCCACGTTACGTTACCATAATCTAAAAATAGTACCTGAAAAATATTTCAACAAATTAATACTGATGCAATAGATCAAGCCATTTGACTTGCATTATCCTATTTAATAAATCAATGAAACAGATTTTTTCACTTTTTAAGTACATGGTGTCCCACCAATGGCATTATCTTTGATTTAGAGGGCCATTTTGGGGCTTCAAAAGAAAGGGCATGCATTAGTGACACATGTAGTACTGAGCCAACTTCCAAAATATTTCTAGATATGCTCCGTGTTTTATCAAATAATCCTATGAAGTCAACTCAATTTAAATTTGTATTCTAGTCTCTTACCATAAGTCTATCTTCCTCCATAGTGATAACTTTTCCACGATACCATAAACCATCTCCTTCAAATAAAGCTACACAGGCCTGGCCTTCCTTCCAATCACAAACAATCGGTTCAGACAGAGTATATGTTGATTGTAACTTCTCATTTAATAAAGTCAGGTCAGATTCTATAATATATTAAATATACTCAATATTCAGATCTATGATAGCCTTTAATTTAAGTCTACAGAGATTTCATCTCTTTTCTGGATCTTATTCTTTATTAGCCATTATCATTATGTTGATGTAGTTTATGTTTTGTTTGTATTTGAATGTTATTTATATAAAATAAAATCTTATCATATGATCAGGATGCAGGGTTACTTCATTTTAATAACATTTACTACGGTGCAGAATCCTTCCTATTCCGATCTATAGCATTTGAGCAACATAATATTGACATCGCAATGGATCAATTTACTTGATTTTATATATGCATTTGTTATTCAGTGCTTGCAATGTCTTAAGTTTGTGTGCCTTGTGTAATTGTTTACTATAAGCAGATTAAATAGACAAGAGTATTGTAATATTAATACCTTCATCGACTATCTGTGCGTAGATTACACCCTCATAATCAACGTAACATGGTGTAACATTTAATGTTTTACTCTCTGGTACTGGATGTTTTTTGTATTCACAATACGGGTTACTCACTCTCTTACCACTTTCATACATCTTCTCTGGACTAGATCTGAAACAAATAAACCTAGCATAATTGCATGCAATTTCTTTTTTACTAATCGTTTTGTATAAATGTCTGAATAATCTGAAAACAGTAACCAAAATTCCATAATAGAACTGCTTAAAATATTTCTGCTGTAATTATCCAATCGATAAAATATATCAAAAGCTCCCTAGTTATGGTTGGTTGTTTACAGTTTTTAGTAATCTAGTTGTCTGTCTGTCTAGTTGGTCAAAAAATTCCCTAGGATATTCAAGTGTGGTATCCTCTTGTAAGTGGTTCATGACAGATGGCCTAATCATTCCGATGGGGCGAAAACATGTAAAAGAATAAGAATCTTTTATAATTTGAATTTAATTTCTGTACTGTTTTATAAATGACCCCTGGTTGGTCTATTTTTTGTTGTCTGGCAACTTGTTTTTATGTCTTGCACTTAATTGCAATTAAAAAAACCCAGAATTTATTTGACAACGTAAAACTGAAATAATGTTTTAAAAATATATACTTATATACAACTTCATTATTTTGCCTCCAGATTATTTTTTTTACAGAAAAACTGATTTTACAAACAATCTCAAAAGAATAGATAGCATCTTCGAAAGTTATTAATATTAGCCTTTTGTTGAGAAAATTTTAAATTATGAGCATACCTACGACTGGGAATACACAAACCACTTTCAATAAATCTATTCTTCAAACTGTAGACTATTTTACGAGCTGGTTCAAGGGCTGTTTCAGGTACATCTTCCTCTAACAACAAATCTATGGGTAGACCTAACGAGTCATTGTCAAGATCTCCCTAGAATATATATCAAAACAATAATCAAAACAAAAAGCTATGAGGATTCATCACAATCCTAACTTTAACAGCTGAAATATATTTACAATTTCTTGATCATTTTGTCACAGACTCAGCCTTAGCCTTTGTAAAATCCCTCTTCCCAAATACTACTATTGTCTGCGATGTCACGTTGGTGGAAGTGACGTTAAATAAAGCTATAACACACATATACTACAAATATGAACTAATAATACAGACCTCTTTTTTAATGTAGCATGTCTTGTTCTTAACTTCTTGTTCCATGTATTCTCTGGCAGTCTGTGACCATTTGGTTCTATCAGTGGTACCAGCAGGATATATATTGGCTAAATGGCATCTAACAGCAGCACAACTCATTTTTCTTAATTCATTTTTAAGAGTTCTAATATTATTACCACTAACAGTGTCCTTATGACCATAATCTACTAAATACACCTAAATACAAAAATAAATATTATTTAAAGTCTCTATATGTTATTGTGAAGCATACAAAAATACCGGTAGATATATTTAAAAAGATGAAATTTTTCATGCAAATAAGCACAAGTATTCGTAGCACAGAACCTGCTAGAATGGTCGTTACATGGCATTTCTATCACTGTAGCAATTGTTAGCTAATGATCTGAGAGCTACTATAGTTAATAATATTTTACGACTTGCTACACACCTAATGAATGAAATGAAATGGGGTTTAACGTCTTAATGTTCTGCTCCGACTGTGCTAAGGAAAACAGCAACACCTTACAGCCTAGATCTCATAGGTACATTGTTTTAATTCAGTATATCAATATAAACATTGGTGATACAATACACGGCTCTCTTAGACCATGTCTACGACAGAATTGGATAGTTTACACTGCACTTTTCATATATATATATAATAACCATATCATTTTATTTTATTTATTTGTATTGATACAATGCTTTGATAATTACTGGCTCACTAGTCTGGAGGTTGCGCGTTGGATTCCTGCATTGGTCGAGAAAGTTCATCAAGTTTTTCCCCATGTCAGATATGCAGAACGAAGAGCCAGACAAGGACAGCTGGCTACTCATTCAGATGATATGAAAACCGAGGTCTGGTGTATACATTGGCATGTACCTAAAAGATCCCTTGGCAGTTGGAATTCGATAAAAGAGTAGGCTGCTCGGACAAAATTTTCCTCATAGCACACTGTATGGCGTATGCCTTTCAACATAGCCCAGACGGAACAGAACAGACGGCCATTAAACCCAATTTCATTTCATTTCCATTCAAAGAATACCATGGCAGAATATTCATTACGGCAAAACAAAATATTGATAGGAATATAGGACAATAATAGAAGTATATTGTTCCTTACTCTGTATAAATTTTTATTGATTACTTCAACTATATTGGCACGATACCACAATTCATCTTTAGAATATCTTGCTGCACAAAAATCTTTCTGTTTCCATGACCTTAAACTGGGTTCACTTCCTTCACAATCCTTTTGCAGTTCTTCCATGAGACTACAATACAGTACAATTATAACTGAATTAAATACAACAGAAGTTTAACCAAACATTATGCAAGATTTAAATCTGCCAATTGCAGGTCTTTCTTTAGGCCTAAATTATTAAAAAGTTAAGGCTGTTTTCCTAGCATCTAATGCAAATGTTGTGAAACTGTTTCAATGTTACCAGCAGAAATCATGCCTTTTACTGATACTTAAGACTAAATAATTCTAGTCAATTGTCAATCAACCTACTTGAGTGATTCACTTTCTCTGATGAAATTATTATATTCTAATACCCACATGAGAATTCATAATTCAACTACATGCATTGATTTCATATAAAATAAAACCAAGTACGAACAGTCCTAAAAAACGTTATAGGCAAAATAGTGTAATCAGCAAATGGACTTTTCACCCGTGTACAAAAATACATGACAAACAGTGGTAACAGGTGTCCGGAAGAGTAAGCTTACCCTGCCTGGCACCACACCCGCAATAGCTGCATCCAAACTATTAGTAGAAATCTCGGTAAAATAGCATGATTGGCCAATGGACTATCGGTATGCAAAATGCACGTGACGAACAGTGTTAACGATGGAGTAGACATAATCAGGGAGATAGTAAATGGGATACGCGTCAATTAAATATGTCTAGAATAATAGCTGAGAGAGACATGTTATATTTACCAATCAAGTCAATATGACGGCCATAAAACTTTTTAAAGGTTTTTATAAGTTTAGTGCGAAAGTATCCTTGTAGTTGAAGCTTAGATGACAATTGTCTCGATCTACTTAATATCATACTTTATACAAACAAAGATATCAAATTTTCTAAGCAAACTGGATGACTTACGATTTGAGATGATTATCTTGAGATTTAGCTAACTGTACATGAAATTCAGAGGGTGAAACATATGAGCTGAGAAAAACTTCGATCTGCACAGATGAGGGTCCAGAATCAGCTTCTTTAGTTGTTTCTGTCGGTGTCTTTTCTGCTGCTTTTTGTACATTAACACTTAATTTTTCAGCTACATTTTGTTTGAGTCTTGTTGGGGTTACAGGTGATGAATTACTGGTTGTTGCAATGGGGTTGGTGGATGTGTCCGAGATACCAGAATCTAGAGTTTGTGAGGTAGATTTAACTTTATATACAGATTTTGTAGGAGTAGATAATGGTGAATTAACTGGTGTTATCTCAGGACTTCTCTGTAAATATAGTTCAGGATATTCAATATAATCAAAATCAGTAAAATGGGTCCGATTTGAAAAAAAAAAACGTGACTTAATTTATTTAACACGTTAGTGAAAGATTTCCATTACACTTGATACTAAATGACATGTAATATAAATTAACTTTGATAGCAGACACTAAAATTAGTGTATTTTCAACCTTTTTTTTTTAGGTCATGATTTAGGAAGTATTTTAGTTATCATTCTCAGTTAGTACAAGATATTATCTATGTACTGTAGCTAACAACTACATTATATAAGAGAGAAATAAGAAAATGGGGTTTAAGGTCCACTTGACTTAAACAGGTCATTTTGGGACAAACATATGGTAAGTTTTATTTCAATACTTTGCTTGCGCATAGGGGTCTTTAGCAGGGGGGGGGGGGGAACTGGAGAACCTGGAGAAAAACCTGCAAGATTGGCAGGCGACCCTACTCCATGTCACGTACAACCAGGGAATTGAAACAATGCCAGTTGACTCCATTACAGACATTATGATACAGCACACACATGCTAACCCATACTGCACACAGCGATCCAACTACGTCATACTTCCGAGAATGTTATCACTATCCTATTTACCCTCAATTTAAAACGCTCACGTGATCATTTTGGGGCGGGACTTATCCACTAGACACCGCTTTGTTTAGACAACAGAGTAAAAATAACCCAAGCACGTGTGTTTTATGTAAACACGCCATGTCGCTGACACTCGCGTAAAAGCGATATATAATATGTGCTATGGGTAATATTGCAATAAATTCTTTACCATTGTAAACTGTCTTTAGAGTTTCAATCTGTTTATCTTTCAAAACAAGATTAGATACTCCTAAATTTGTTTTCGCAAACAAAACCGCCTATGTGAAATTATCTGTCATAGGTGCCGCCATATTGAATAATTAGGGAACTTTTTTGTGATTCGGCTCTGATTAGTTTGACATCTTTCATACACACAACCGCTAAATAAACATATTTAATTTCATTCAATATGACAATAGAAGAGAAATAAATACTTCTAAAAATTTCTAAAAGCATACTCAGTGTTTTCGACTAAAATCGTTGATGTAGGAATTAAAATGTCGGTTAATTAGGTTAGGGCCTATTCTCAGCCGGAGCTAGCTGTAGATAGGCAGCCTAAGTTTGGGATGATGCTAACCATTCGGTAATCCATGCACCCACAAGTTATATAGCAAGAAAGATGAAATAAATAGGATATAAAGACTTACATATTTAGGTGTATCTAATGCTGATGATGAAGATGAGGATGACTGGTGGAGCGTGACAAATGTTTCAAGTTTTTCTTTGCTACCACTCGTCTCCTCTTCAGCTGTTGTTTTACCAGAGGACCTGTAGTAAAAATTCAAATATTATATACTTTAAAATACATAAAAGTAGTATAAAGTTGTTAACACCAAAATATAAATGGAACACAATTATTACTTTAACTGATAATATTGAGAGAACCCTCAACTTACTTTAACTGATAATATTGAGAGAACCCTCAACAAGTCATTACTTTTATTAAAAAAGTAATTGTGTTCCATATTGTTTTTGTGTCTATTACATGAAATCCTTATACGGCATTTAGTAACTGAACAAAGTGTGAACAACAAGAGGAACTTGTAGAAACGTAGTGTGAAATAAACTCAGTGATTGTTTTCCATATAAATTTGTGTTATTTATCATTTGTCTATTACATGTGTCAATTGCTAAATGCCACTTACAGAAGATAGTATAAAGTTCTTGAACATAAGGTCACACAAAATCTGTCCTTTTTTTAACGAGCAAAATGCATTTTCTTTTCCGAAAAATCCGACAGTGAGACAGATGACTGAAAATCTTAAATAGCCACAGTGTTCTTATCTTCTTCAAATCGAGCCAACAGAATCTGATAGTCTTGTCATGTTAATATATTTTTAAATAACTAACATTTGAAGGTAGAATAAAGACCTGCAATAGGTAGATTTCGCTTTCACTTAATGCATGTTTAAGATAGTAATGTAATCTTACCATATTCCTGTTGATTTAGCATAACCTTTAGTTACTATCTGACTATTGATATTGAGTACTGTTACTGAAGGGTTATCTTCATCTATATGATTTAATACCACAGAAAACTGGTTGTCTTCTATACCTGATACATATCAATACAAATTCAACATACATAACAAAACTGATAACAGGAAAATGAAATCTTTGAATGGTTTTGGCGATATAATTCACATTTTAATTGTGTACTAGAAAATAAGAAAAATATTATTGACATAAAATCACAAAACATATACCAATCGAGAAATAAATAGAGAGAAAGAGGGAGACTATTTCATTTCGGGACTAACATATGGTACGAAATGATATCCCACCCCTTAACTTTGTTTTAATGAAAAGATATAAACATACCTTGTATTTTCAGCTGGAATTGTTTAAATGCGACTGTTTCATGCCACCACTGTAAAGCCTAGTTTAAATAACAACAAGAGAAAGATTATATCAAATTAAAGAGAGAACATTGACTGTTATGTCATTCATATGCTATTATTTTGTCAAATGATCACTAGTGGGCTAAACAACTTCTCATAAACATCACATTTCAAGGCATCAAGTTGTTTATAGTATGATTGTCAGTAACATTTATCGGGGTTTGCTTGTTTGATAAATGATCATACGGTACATTTCTGGATTTATTGAATTTACTTTCAGGAAAACATTTAGATGCATTAATTAATGTGACTAATTAGTACAAAAATATTCTTACCTCATTGGTCCAGCCAATTTTTTCATTTACAGGTGCAATATCACACAATTTACAATATACAGCCTAAATCAAAATATTAAATTCATAATCTTAGAATAATCCCAGTCTTATCAGTGTGTTGCACGGAGATTTTTGTTTTTGGATTATTTTCGAAGGATTGGTTTATCATTATTCCTATTGTATCCCTAAGATATATGCTGACCTGCACTGTTATAGGGCCTCTACCACCCAATACCACTACATTTAGTAAGAAGTGGATTTGTCACAGTCTTGGAATTATTAGAAGAAATATTCTGTACATGTTCGTAAGTAATACAGGCTTGCATAAATAATAACAGCGATAATGTAACTGACAACATAAAGGAACAGGAAAGGGGACGGCAACATCCACTTAAAATAGACACTGAACAGGTATCTACTTCTATGTAGCTACTGGATTAAAAGATGATGCCATCAGAGATTATGGTAGACATTTAAAATTACCTGCAGAACAAAACAGACTTTATGTAGATATGATAGGTGGTTTATCTATCACAATGTTTCTGGTTGAATCTTTGTCAAATGAATGCTTTAAATAACTGACAACAGGCATGACATGCTTATCTCTGATAAGATTATATGTATGCTTTCCATACTGAGGGGTTCAGTGGTTCAAACCCTGGCAACTTTTCTGACAATAATCTTATGTTTAAAAGTAACTGAAGATAAAATCAATGACTGTCACTAACCTGTGGTGGAAGCACAAGAAAACTGTCGAGTATTTTACGAATGTTCCAGTATGGAATACGATCAACATAGCCATAATCTACATACTGTACATCTACTAGTTTTCTACCAGGTATATTCACAACTCTAGCTCTATACCATAAACCATCACTAGTATACTGTGCTACACATATCATATCTATAAATATATAGTCATATACTCTGTTACTAAACCAACATATTCATGATATTAAAAAATAGTGGTCTGAAGTCTCTTTTGAGATCTTTGTGCTAAAGTGAGTTACTACCCTTTAATAATAAAGGGCTTTGATCCAAGAGAGAACTTCTGGGATAGAGTGAAATGAAAGATGGCTGTTTGAGCTACATCAACCTCTCTGCTTATCTTAAACAATCCTGGCCATGCAACAAGATGAGACAATATACATGTATATTCTTTATTTTGAAAATACCCAGCAAGTTTGTGGAATGTGTTCTAAACAGCGCAGAATACAGATAAGCGGGGTCTGAAGATTTTCAGCCATTTGAATTTATCAATCCCTCAGCGCCCAATACAATTATTATAGCATTTACTTCAATAACTGTTACCAACAGCACCAGAATTTTGTTAATTCAATATTGAGTTTTATACTAGTGATTTGTAATATATTACCTTTCTGTGGACAATAGACAGTATAAAGATCACCACTATCTACTGAATACGTCTGCTGCATTTTAGTCATCATGGTGGTCAAATACTGAGCTTCATCTCCTAGCTGAAAATAAAATATCATAATTTTTCTATTGAGCTATTACTTAACAATAATGGATGTAAGTATGATTTTTTTTTTTTTCAGCCAGAGACCACTCAAACAGATTCACTTCTGTAACAAATGTTCTTAAACCATGAAAATGAAATAAAATACATTTTAACATCCTGTTCTGCTTTGACTGGGCTAATGAAGAAGGCAAACCATTCATGTTCACATTTTAGTGAATTCTTTATTCTCTTACTATATACATTGAAACATAATGGTGTTTAGTAATAACCATGACTTACTGGTTGTACAAAGAAATGGTATGGTGTATCAGGACTAGTGACAACTACATCAAATATCTCAGCTTCCATCCTAGGTTCTGTTGTTGTATAACTTCTAGCTGTATACACTACTGGTAATACTGAAAATATCACATACTATTATCTACTGATTTTATATACAGATTTAATCTACCGCTACAGAAGATAAACCCAATCGAACCATAGCAGTAGGTAGAGAGAGATGGTTTAATATCCACTCAATGCAAACTAGGTCATTTTGAGACTTAAATATGGTTCAATATATTTCAATAATTCTCTTGAAAGTAAAGGATCTTTAGCAGTGGGAGGAAACCGGAGGACCCAGAAGAAACCCGCAAGGTTCGACAGACGACCCTACTCCTTGTGAGCTATTCCTTGTCACAACCACACCGCTTGACTCAATGACAGATGTTATGATTCAACATTATAAACATTTACCAGGTTTTATATTCTCTGGATCACTAGAAGAAGCAAATCTTGCTAGTTCTAGAAATATTAAACTCTCTCGTAATGACACTGGTCTATCATCCATTATATCATTATCAGGTGGTTTATGTAGATCTACTTGTAATACACCATTTATTTCACGGATAACCTGAAAATATTTTAATGAATTATTCCAATACACATATTATATTTCTTTCAACCTAATATTTGTAGTTAATCAATGTGTAGTATATAAATAAGTGGCCCATTATTATTTAATTCATTTATAATGACAAGGGACAAGGTATAGTTGTTTGGATGGGATGATTTATACATTGGTGTGCACCTAAAGAACCCTTTACAGTTGGAATAATTTCCCTCATAGCACACTACATAGCATATACGTAAAACCATTTTCCGTGTCGATGCAGAAAAGTGGGACGTTAAACTCTTTCACAGAGTTATTGTCCCTATCTCCAAAAGCTTGCAAACACTTGACGGGTAGAGATTCTGAATCATCACTCATTTATTTTGTGTTGTTGATGGCCTAGCCCAGACCCACAAATTTGAAATCAACCTTTCAAAATACTGCAGCTGGACATATGATAATCAATTGGTAACAATATGTTGAGAACTTCTAATGAAAACCTTGCATTAAGCGGTGGATACACTAGCCAAATGATTCGGCCGAATCAATCAACTCTGATATTTGCCTAAACGTCCACTGTCATTCAGAAGAAATGATAACTGAATACTTACATTCATAAACATGACTTTTCCATCTGTCATTTTCTTCACAGTTTGAGCAGCTTCTTTAGGCCATACAGCTTCCTATATTTATAGTATCAAAATGGTTCAGGTTCGAATTACTATATTACTAACAATCATAATGAATGTAATGAAACTATATAACAAATCACTCTCATTTAATTAGGATCAAGGTTATTGTGTATCAAAGCATCGACAAATCAAATTGCATATCTGGGTTTACATTCTATAGGTGGTCAATGTTTTTTTAGCAAACTGTCTTAACAATCACCTCATGAATGCAAGGGTTTTTTGGGAAATATCTGAATCTCCACCAGTTGGTAAGAGCAATATATACATTATGCAAGAGCTAAATCGGCCTATTGCTGGTCTTTCTTTAGGCCCAAAATGTTATCGTAAATCATTAATTAGACATTAATTAACTTATTCAGACCATAATAAACTCTTGATGTCATCGCTAGCCTGCGACATTTACTTCAAGACTAAGCTTTTTATTGTACCGAAAATGCAATCGCTAAATTCTTAGAGGATCAATTTGACAGAAATTTTCACCAAATTCCCATTACATTATCTAGTTTATCTTTAATATTCAGATATAAACTCTACTTACATCATTATTAGGTTCTATATCATGTAAAGCACATTCTAACATAAATGATGGTAATTTTAAAAACCTCTGCTGCATGTTCCTCATTCTATACAAACAGAAAACAATGGTTTAAATAATTCTGCTATAACAATTAAAGAGAGAGAGAAATGGAATTCAATATCTACACAACACAAACTAGGTCATTTGGGATTAACATATAGTTCAATTTTATTTCAATAATGCACTTCCATACAGGGGTCTTTAGCAGTGGGAGGAAACCGGAGGACAAGGAGAAAACCCATGAGATTGGTCAGGTGACCCTACTATTTGTCACATACAAGCAAGGAATCAAAACCACTCCATTTGACTCAACGACAGACCTTCTGATACAAAGCGCATATGTAACCATTCTGCCACCCAAACCATCAATTGTCTTACAAGTTTTTAAGTGGAGATGTAAACCGTGATGCAAGTCCTAACTGTATTTCTATGGTTGCATTTATCTAGCCTATCTTGCAACATACATTATATTGTATACTTTGCCAAATTAATCTCATTTAAAAATTCTAGTTTCGAAACTTTGTTTGAATATAACCAACAGCACCTTGGAAACTGTTCTTTAGTATTAACAAACTTTATAAATGACGCTATTATTAATATTATAAGCAATAGATAAATTGACAAGTGGCTCCACAATTTTAAGAAAATTTTATACTAACTTGCTTAACGGTAAGACTTCAGTATTTCCATAATCAAAGAATAGGACTTCTGCCTTTTCCTCATTATTCTGTGATCTATTCTTCTTCTTTTTCTTGATTTTAGTTTTATTGATATTGTCATCTGTTTGCGAAGCTTCACTATCCTGTGTTGAAGCACATGTATCTGATGAACCACATGTATCTGTTGCTTTATTGGCATCACCAGCAGATACTGGTGGTATAACACGTTTAACTCGAGCTCTATACCATTTCTTATCACCACTATACATACCTATTACTAAATCTCCTGAAAACATATAACAAACTTATCATTTCAACTGATTTGAAATAAATCAAAGGGACAATAACATTCTTGCTGGCTTGGTAGCTCCAGAAAATAAATAATACCCTTATTCTAAGTACTAGATGTTTAAATGTCCTACCTGTTGTGTAAATTATCCATTACAACCTATTTTATTTGTCCAGAGGGTTCGAAAATATTTTAAAATCCAAGTCACATTTGAAAAGGTTTACGTTAGACTTTTCAAATCAATTGGTTGAATTTTTCCAATTTTTTAAATTAGGTGTGTTAAGATGAAATTCATATCATCATTTAATTGTAATATTCTAAAATAATATGATTTGTTGACCAGAATGAAGATTGGGACATATTTTTAAGTTACAACAAGAGTGTTATTGTCCCTTTAATCAATATCAATTGTTTGGGAACTTATGCCAATCACAAAGTGAACAGTCCGGACAATAATTCATGATATTTTGCTAGATTTGACAGACAATATTATGGGATATTATGCAATGGTTCATCATCAGTTTTGGCATTTTATCACCAAATTTATTTGATCTATACACTTACATCAATCTTGAAGATTTGCTGACAGCACAAAGATTACTGTATTCTTTCTCTGGATTCTTGACTTACTATTGTCAAGCCAGATAAGAGCCAGTCAAATCCTTACGAGTTTTAGGTGAAGATTGAACTAATATTGACACTAATCTAACTTGATGTAGTGACTTCATATACAATGTAGAGTAGGCCGATCCTCCCAAGATCTTATATTTGAAATATATGTGAGAGAGTTGTGTTTCTAAAATGTTTCAAGACATTTTATTGTATAGAACTTACCTTCTTCTACATGTGTAGGTATATCACATTCTCTAGATAAACTCTGACACCATATATTCATATTTTTACTCATATTATATAGTTTACCCTTATCATTCTTCTTCTGACAATAAAATCGAGTTGGATTCTTAATATGTGTAATATACACTTGTTCACAATGACCTGAAACAAACAACAACATTAACTGTATTAAAATCAGAATACAATTTTGATACTGAAGTTATTCATATTTTATACAATTGTAAGCCAAATTTATATACCTTTATTAAAGGGCCTTATGCAAGATTAGATAAAGAGCTGACAGTTCTTGCTATAATAGCTAAAGAATAGATAATGAATACAGGAAATGTTGAAAATTTAAGCCAAATTCCGACTGGCCTTGATCATCATTACAAAAGTTGGTTCTACAATTATCCATTGTTAACAAAGTCTCCATTATCCATTTTTACGATAAATTATCCATCACAAAGTGTATTCAAATCCATTAAAGATTGCAGGCTAACAATCGCACTTAAGAGTTGATTATGGTCTGGATAAGCTAATTAATGTATAATGAATAATTTAGATTACATTTCAGGCGTAAAGAAGACCTGCAATAAGCAGATTTAGCTCTTGCATAATGTATGTTTAAAGTAGCAGGCCCATAGCCCATATTACACGTATAGAAACTAGAAATTATACAACACCCATCATAAATTTAAATGCATATCAAACAATATTTATTGGGTAAAGTTTTGAATTTTACTTTAATACAAGAAATCTTACCTGGATATTTTGCTCTATAAGTTTGTTTATCCAGGACAAAGTTTCTTTTTACATTTTTGTCATACTCTTCTAAGAGGACATCTTTACAAGTATCATCTAAAATAGAAATATGCTTGTCAGACATGTATGGGGCATTCCGTTTTAAATCACCCAATAGTACCCTGTTTGATTTTACTTTATTTGGTCTATACGCCAAATCAAAGGGGGTAAGGTTTATTTTTTCAATTTTGGCGGGTTATTTGACACAGAAAATTAATTATTAGGATCATTTCATGCAAATAATGTTTTGTTTCTTTTATCATCAATAGTATCTTTTAAAATATGTAAAGCACCTATGTCTTCTATAAGAAATGAAAGGAAATGGGGTTGAACGTCCTACACAGACTGGGCTAACAAAGACAGGCATACAGCATGCAATGTACTATGAGGGACATTTTTGCTCAGACAGCAATGCAACCCTGAATCTTATTTCGAATTGCAACTAATAGGAGTTCTTTTAAGTGTACGTCAATGTGAACGTCAATGGTCTTTACCTTCTATAATAACATCTTCTCCACTATTGATAGTATCTGTATGACTTGTATGACTAGAATGACTGACAGTACTTAATGTATCTGTATCATCAACAATACCTACTTCACTAGCAGTCTGTATAGTAAATCTACAAATATGAAACAGTAAGAGGTAAATCTGCCTATTGTAGGTCTTTCTGTTATATAAACAAGCCAACAATGAGGCAGTCCCACGCCGAAATCGCAAATTAATAGATGAAACATATTAATTAATCACACATTTATTTTTTCAAAATTATCGAGCAATCAAACTATACACTAAGTTTCATCACTCTCTATCAGATAGAATCAAGATTATCTTGACCCAAAGCATCGACCAATGAAATTGCTTAGCTCTGTTTAGCTTCAGCTCGAAATGTTACTCATTGAACTCAAGTCAAGACATTCACTTAATAAACATATGGTGCTTGACAATTGAGGCTTAGTTTTGATTATCCTTTTTATTGTTAAATGTTTAAATCTTGCTGTTGTTTAAATCCATTTAAAATACAGATGTGACGTCATCCTGTGAAGTTGACGTATGATTATTTCACATAATGGTACAGACAATGTGCCAAGCGTACATTATTTATAGCCTACTTCTGCAAAATGCTTGAAATAGTGCTATAAGTTTATAGGCTCAAAAGTCAATTTTCTTAATAATTAACAGGTTTCTTAATGAAATGGGTTTGAATTAAGAGCAATTTGCCTAGACAGTAGCTCTATAGCCTACTCTTATATCAAATTCCAACTCTCAAGGATTCTTTAACATGCATGCCATGTGCACATAGAACCTCAGTTTTTCGTCTCATCTAAACGACTAGACATGGGGGAAACCACATTGGAAATCCTGAGGAATTTTCTTGGCCAACAAGGGAGCAAACCTGAGACCTCAAGGTTACGATCCAGCTTTTTACTCCCGGAGCCATGGCAGCTCTCCTTAGATATAGGTCTTACTATATTACATCCCAACCGGTTGCAATGATGAATGTTATATTTCCATATTAAAATAATACAAACCTATTTGGTATTGATCCTTCTACACTACCATGATTATTTATAATATCCTCAACTGATTCACCACAAATCCACCTACAGAAATTAGAATATTTCAAATATTACATGTTTAGGTTCTGGTCTGACTGGGATAATGAAGACAGGCATATGAGGGAAATTTTGCCTAAACAGTGGCGCTAAGGCCTATTCTTATAACAATTTTCAACTGCAAATGGATCTTTTACGAGCGTACCAATTTGTACACAGGACCTCAGATTTCAATCTCATCTGAACAGGGCAGAGATGAGTGATAGGACAGTCTTTTGATATCCCCATATCAATGTGTTCCTGCAGGTTACGCAAGGTCTGAAATCAGGACTTTTAAGGACTTCAATTAGATATTTTCAAAGAATATTAAAATCACAGTTTCACACTTTTCTAAGAATATTTTAATGTATTTCAGTCCAAATACCTGTATGAATTGTGAAAGATAGGCTGGCACTGCCAGGCAGGATACGCCCACATTTTCGAGAGATGGATAGAGAACAAACAATACGGAAAGTGATTTTTCCTACATCATTAAGTCCTGTATTTCATACTGTATTGGGAGCAGCCATTTTGTTGGTCAGTTCCAGTCTGATATTCATGAAATTCGAAGTCGACAATGATTATGGTGTGACGGTACACAACCTAGAAATGTGACTTTTCGTCAAAATCGGATAAGAATTGTGACCTGTACAGAGTCAACAACCATGATATACCATATCTTTACACTATTCGCGTACAAACGGCGACCATTTCGTCTGGCAATTTTGGTACCATTTTCACGAAATTCGAATAATTCAGGAAGTTACGATCCGATATGCGCAAATACCGAAAGGAACCAAGATCTTTGGGTTATAACCATGCATTTCAAGTTTCATCAAAATCAAATTAAAATTGTGACCTTTACAGGGTCCACAACCTTGATATACCATTTTTTAACAGTATTCACGTACAAACGGTGGCCATTTTGTATGGCAATTTTGGTCTGATTTTCCCGAAATTCGAACTCAACCTTCCTTACGGTGTAACGGTAATATAATCAAACGTTTTTTTAAATCGGATAATAATTGTGATCTCCAAGCTAAAAAAAAAGGCGATTTTGCGTATAATCAGGGGCCATAATTCAGGAAGTTACGATCCGATATGCGCAAATATCGAAAAGAAGCAAGATCTTTGGGTTATAACCTTGAATTTCAAGTTTCATCACAATCGAATCAAAATTGTGACCTCCACAGGGTCCACAACCTTGATATACCATTTTTTAACAGTATTCGCGTACAAACGGCGGCCATTTTGTATGGCAATTTTCGTCCGATTTTCCCGAAATTCGAACTCAACCTTCCTTAGGGTGTAACGGTGATATAATCAAACGTTTTTTTAAATCGAATAATAATTGTGACCTCCAAGCTAAAAAAAAAGGCGATTTTGCGTATAATCAGGGGCCATAATTCAGGAAGTTACGATCCGATATGCGCAAATATCGAAAGGAAGCGAGATCTTTGGGTTATAACCATGAATTTCAAGTTTCATCAAAATCGAATCAAAATTGTGACCTCCACAGGGTCCACAACCTTGATATACCATTTTTTAACAGTATTCGCGTACTAACGGCGGCCATTTTGTATGGCAATTTTCGTCCGATTTTCCCGAAATTCGAACTCAACCTTCCTTAGGGTGTAACGGTGATATAATCAAACGGTTTTTTAAATCGAATAATAATTGTGACCTCCAGAGGGACCACAAGCTAAAAAGGGTGATTTTTCGGACAATCAGGGGCCATAATTCAGGAAATTACATTCCGATAGCCGCAAATATCGAAAGGAACCAAGATCTTTGGGTTACAAACATGCATGTCAAGTTTCATCAAAATCGGTTCAAAATTGTGACCTCTATAGGGTCCACAAGCTAAAAACGTGATTTTTCGTACAATCAGGGGCCATAATCCATGAAGTTTTGATCCGATACATGCCAATATCGAAAGGAACCGAGATCTTTTGGGGATAAACCTATATTTCAAGTTTCGTCAAAATCGGATAAGAATTGTGACCTGTAGAGAGTCCACAAACAAATTGTGGACGGACGGACGTCCGGACGGACGGACGGACGGACGGACGGACGGACGTCCGGACGGACAGGGGCGACGACATAATACGTCCACATGAAAATGTGGGCGTATAAAAACAGTTATTTTCATACTGGATAGTTGTTATTATCGAAGTATCGTTCAACTCTATACGAATATTTCAAGAGAGAGAAAAATTGGGTTTAAGGTCCACTGGACACAAACAGGGACAGACACACAGTTCAATTTTATTAAATAATTTGCATTGGGGTTTTTAGCAGTGGGAGAAAACCCAAGAGGTTGGACAGGCGACCCTACTCCTTGTCACGTACAATGAAGGAATTGAAACTACGCCAGTTGATCATGACTCAATCACAAACCTAATGATACAGCGGGCACATGCTAACCATTCGGCCCTCCACACCCCTGAATATTTCAAATGTTTAAAAGAGTAAAATATTATTTAGGTTTTTATCAGGTAGTAGAATTATTACCTGATACTATCTGTTGGTTCAGGTGTTTGTTTAACAGCTATACATGGTATATCTTTAGCTTTAATTAAATGATCTAATATTTCTTGTGCATTCAGTACATTTTCATTATTGTTATTTAATATCCTTTGTGCAGCTAAAAACAAAAAAAATAATGATATGTATTCATCAGGAAGATTAGATAAAGAGCTGCCAGTTCTCACTATAATAGTTAAAACCTAGATAATGTAAAAGCAATTTGCTAAATCTCGAAGTTAGCGATTAAATTTTGGCCGTAGCATCAATCATCATTATTAAAGTCGGTAAGATAAAAATAAAGTCTTCGTTATCCATTTCTTGATTCAATCATAAACTAGCGTTGAACAGCAGATTGAATCCTAATCCCATAAGTATCACAGGCTAGCAATGGCACCTAGAGTCGATTATGGTCTAGATAAGTTATGCAATGTCTAATTAATAATTTAGATAACATTCCAGGCCTAAAGAAAGACCTGAAATAAGCAGATTTAGCTCTTGCGTGTGTAATATAGAAGAGCTGTCAAATTATTCATCTCATCTATTTTACTTCAATGGTTTATTTTATCAATTATAGGAAAAGAAAAACTTTTTTATTGATTCATGTAACAAACCTTTCACAGCAGATTCCAGACGCCTTTTATCTTCAATTAAATCTGCTTTCTAAAATTCAATAAAGAAAGGAAAATATATTAAAGTGAAAATATATTCAATTGGTCAAAGCCATTAGAATAAATGCCTGGAATATAAAAACACAGTGATCCAAGCAAAATCAACATTTAGTTAAAACTGAATTTAATTTGATTTGGGTCAAGCAGGTTGTGAATAAAAAAAAGAGATGCTGTTAAGGTAAAAAAAATAGGACAGTGTCTATGTATAGTATCTTACCTTGCATAGTAAAGGTAGTAAACAATTATTAAATTTATCATGAACTTGTTTTATCAGTGACTGTTCTCTGAAATATAAACAACACTAGGTTTCAGTATATTGATCATTCATTTATTTTCCAACCTTGTACTGGGTGCAAATACTATATTTATATATATATATATATATATATATATATGAGAGAGAAAGAGAAAGAGAAAGAGAGAGCTTAACATCCACTTGAAACAAACTAGGTCATTTTGGGACTAACATGGTTCAATTTTTATTTCATTAATTTGGGGTCTTAATAGTGGGAGGAAACCGGAGAACCTGGAGTAAATTAACAAGGATGGACAGGCCGCCCTACTCCTTGTTGCATACAAGCAAGGAAGGAATCAAAACCATGCACCTTGACTCAATGACAGATCCTATGATGCAATGTGCATGCATTAACCATTTGGCCACCCTACACCCCCAAAATACTGTTTGAAATTTGGTATTGTAGGCGGTGTATTCATATTTTTTGTTCTATATAATCAGGTTAGTGAGTGACCAGCAGTTGTCCTTCATTCCACTAAAGTGTAAACAGAAAAATTAGTCCTACAAATTCTCATAGATAAGCAAAAACAATTAGCACTTGATAAATTAAAGATTTTATTAAAATCATCTTATTCATAATTAAACTGTTGCATACAGTAACTGACTGTGGTCGTTTATGTGAAGGAATCGACACCAGTCAGATGACCATTGTACTAATTTGTAAACTTTCATGGATCATTTGAGATTTACCTTAGGCCAATATCGTCACTAAACTAGGACAGTTATGACTTCACCAACATTTAAAAATCAAAATGCTACATAACTATATAGAATAATATTTTGCACATTTATTGTTTTTAAAGATTTGTAAAGAATAATCTACTTAACAAATGACACAATTTGTGGTATACAAGTTATTTAAAGGATTTATTTCAGCAACGTTTCAATAAGGGTCCTCGTTGAACGTCGCTGAAACAAATCGTTCACGTTACTTGTATTCCATATAATTGTGTTATTCTCCTTCAGGTACTTCCAAATAACCTACCTGGATTGTAATATACCGTGTAATGACTGGAAATGTGAACGAATATCATCTATAACGGTACAGGTTTCTGTTTTAGCATTTGGTAGTAAATCATTGAAAGACTGAAAATTAAATACAATATAAATCAAAAATAATAATCTGTATGTTGAACCAATCATAGCAATCAAGCATCATTTCTCTAGGAATGGCAGCCGTTAAGTTATTATGATATATCATATCCAATGTGATATATTCTCTATTAAAGTGAAGGAAGATGGAGTCTAATGTTTGCACAGATGTAGATAAGAAGGGACTGACGACCTCATCTAACAAGCATGCGAATTATCAAATTAAAAATGTAACGAGTAAATAATACCTGTTCTGTTGTTCGTAGTTTTTTAATCACATGATTAGCTATCTGTAGAGCTGGTTCCATATCTGCTAATACTAATTTATTCTTAAATACAAAAATAAAAACAATTCTCAAGAACACACAAGACAGCAAATTTTTTTTATCAAATTGAGAAATTTTCTAATCAGGATAACAACTTGGATATCAAAATCATCATGTTATGTCATTAAGACATCAAATTATAAAATAAATCCATCACTGTGACGGTCTCAAAGTTTACAATTTTCTGCCCTTTATTGTAATCAATTCAAAGTTAAAATCAAATATTAATGAGCATAGCCTACCTTATCCTCCATTGAGGTAATGGAATGACCTTTATGTTCACCAATAATAACACAACGAGAACAAATTGGTGTTAAATCATCTTCGCAGAAATATTCAATTGGTCGGCTGTCATGTTCTTTACACACATTGGCCGTTTCTTCTTTTATAACAACACTAATTTATAAAACAAAAAAAAATAACAAATACTCTGCCTGTATAAAGTCTACATGTAGTTTCCCATGAACTTTATTATATTCATTTTAATATTGATTCATGTCCTTATAAACTGTCTGTTCTTGATACTGAATAACATGCATTACAGTATGTATCAATATTAAAGACACATCATGTAAAGAGCTAAAATCTGCCTATTTCAGCTCTTTTTTCTGACTTCAAATCTTAAAGACACATTATGTAAGATTTAGATAAAGAGCTGACCGTTCTTGCTATAATAGCTCAAAAATAGATAATGTAAAATGAATATATTGAAAATTTCTTCAAATTACTTTATTCTGTGGAAAGAATAGATATCAACCTTTGAAGGTTTGACAAGATGTGTGACCACCATACTGGTTGTTCGAAGCTTAGCCTCACTTCACCATCATTAATCTACTTGAAATTGGACCTATCCGATGGCACTGAGACTTGATTATGGTCTTGTCATGTTAATAAATGTCTAATTAAATTTAAGGCCTCAAAAAAAGTCCTGCAATAGGCAGATTTAGTTCTTGCATAATTCCAATTTAAATAAATTATCATTTAGACATTTATTAACATGACAAGCCTATAATCAACTCTCTAGCTCATCGCATGACCGCGATTTAAATGTATTTGAACAAGTAAATCTATACTTACGAATTACCATTGTCTCCTATTTCTAATGCTTGATGTTGACGTAAAGCGTTATATTTTGAATGTACCTAAAGTGAACAAAACAAAATAACAATTGACTTCCTGTTAAACTTTCTCTTGGATCAGTTTTTAAAAATTTAATGAATCATTGAACTCCGAGTTGATATCGTTCTTTAGAAATCTTGGACCAGTTTTTAAAGGGATGCTTTTTAAATTCATAATATTTAGATTCTGATTAAAATTGTTGCCAAATTAGCTTATCTGTTTCTGAGATAAAGACAATTTCAATTCTACTTTTTGAGTCACACAAACAGTAAAATTGTTTTCAAGGAGTTTCAACGACCTCTTTTTCAAAATAAACAAGATGGCTTAGTCATTGACTTTCTGTGCCCATGGATAGGGATTTGAAGACCTTCATTTGTTGGTAACCAACAACCAAATATCAGTAGTCACTGTACATGTGATAAGATATATCAGGCATCCATATTATGCTATCTGGTTACCGTGGACACAAAATTCATTTACATACTACAACCACCATTCAGTTAAAAATAACACTGCCAAAGAATCAAAGATATCTAACCTTAGTAAAACATAGTCCACACATAAAACAATCACATTTAACACACCGACATGTAGCTTTATTCATATTACATTCTTGACAAAAAAGTTTATCACTATCTATAAAAGAAATAAAATAAAATGGGGATAAACATCCTCCTTTCCTGACCCAACCGGGTTAATGAAGATTGGATTACATAAACAAGAACAAACATACGTTAGAATGAGGCTTGTCAGAATCTAATCTGATTAAAGCGCTCATCTTATTTCGTTTCGCTTTTGTAGTTTAAAATTTCATTTTACTTGTCTTTACTACACTAGGATCTGAAAGAGTTCTTATATAATCCAAGTTCTGGTTGATTTGTGGGATTAGTCAATGAAAGGGTCTATTGCAGATCTGAAAGAGTTATTCTATAACCCGCGTTCTGGTTGATTTGAGGGATTAGTCAATGAAAGGGTCTGTTGTAGTTAGTTCTTGGCGTGCAATCCACGCTCAGATATGATAGTATCAAAAATTGTGAAATACGATCGAGTTCCATCCAGTTTTATACTATGTTTTATATAACAAGTTTACAACTACACGTTTGGACAACTTACATTTTCTGTCTGCAGTTCTTCTCAGTGTGGATGAGGCACCAGCTGGTATTAATCTACTTAATTCTCTGTAGGAAAAGCAAAAAGATATATATACTATATTGAAAATAAAGCCAAATTAGCATGAATGAATGGAATGGGGTATTTAATGTTCTACTTTTCTGTTCCAACCAGGCCAACAAAGACAGAGTATAAATTTCAGGTCAATTGTATGTTAACTTTAGTCTGGACTTAAAAAATATATTTCAGCTCTGGAAGTAATGTTGATTTCTTAGCCTCTATATAATAATCAAGGTCCACATCAAGGCTAAAATCATTATTTAAAGGACAATATACACTATGTATATATTATAGTAACAAATCATTTAGATTGCAGATTGGAACATGCGGTTGTATATTGCTGTCGATTATGCAGCATTTTAAAGTACAATATTGGTGTCAGTCATTACCACATATGTGATAGAACTGGTTAAACACTATGGCGGTATTTTAGATTAAAAATTCTAACATGCTATCGTCTAATTTCTTACTTCTATTCATGTAATTTCTAACTTCCATTCAGGTAATTTCTAAATTAAGACCATGTATAATCTAATTTCTGTATTTGTTACTATAATATGTAGTATATTTTGTTTTAATTAGCCTAAGTTAAATTCTATACTTACTGATCCACTAAATTTCTCTGGTTACATAATAACATTCCAATCATATAATAATTTGGTGTTAAGGACTTTAAAACTGGCACATCTTCTGGAATATTTGAACCTGCCTGAAAAATTCATGTACAGAATTAAAATATTATATTAACGATTGATCCATTTGAAAAATAATTGAAAAGTAATTATCAAAAATGGCACACACACACACAGACGCACAATAAGTCGACGTCAATCTGAAGTTCATCTTTATATGCCATACCTAAAAAAAATATGAATGATTGAATTCAATATTTTTCTCAAGTAAAGGTATATCATATTGAAATCAAGGTAAAACAGAGAATAAATTAACATATCTTATCATATGATAACATACATCTACATACACTTTCATATTCTTTATACAAAAACAAGAAACATTGAAGCTTTAATAGCTGGTATATTAATAATATATGCTGACATTGGCTTGGTGATAGGCAATAGGCATGGCTCTAAAGATTATAAAAGGATTTAAATTCAACTGGACATTCTTAAAATACTTAACTTGCATTGTGGACAGGTAATAACGTTCTTATCTTCACGAGAAAATCTCAACACACAGCTTTCACAATATGTGTGTCCACAGTTAAGCAGCAAAGGCTGTTTACTAGCTTTTCGAGAATTTTCTGCAAGAATAAATTATTAACATTGATTTATACCTGATCTGATATGTCAATGGATCCACGGCTTTTCTAATTTATGACTTCTTCATCGCCATCTTGTAATTGTGACTACGATGCAGAGTAGTCGAAAGAAAAAGAAATTAAATGGGTTTAACATCCTACTTTTCTGCTAGACTGGGCTAATAGGGGAAATTTTGCTTATATGGAATTCCAAATGCCAAGGGACCTTTTATACATGCATGCCAATATATACACAGGAACTTGGTGTTCCACCCCATCCAAACGACTAGACAGCTTCCTGGGCCCTCCGTCCTGCAACACTGACAACGGAAAACCAATTCGGAAAATCAACCTCCAGGCTAGCGCCACCTTGGAATCGTTATTCAGTCCATGATTAGTCCAAGAAGGAACATCAATGCGTCAAGTTTCATTTCGTTCCTATACTCAAATTGGGGATCTTGGGAGGCACAGCACCTCCTGGGCAAGCTGGTAATGTGTACCTAGTCGTGAAGATGGAAAATCAGGCTCAGATGTAGGCCTATGCAATGGTGTATGTGCACATTAAAGAACCCTGGAATAGCTGGAAATCAAAGAATTGGAATCAAAGCTGTCGTCTGGGCCAAATCTTCGTACTTTGCATTGTATACTTAACCACATTGACAAAATTTGCATGTTTTGACTCAAAATCACTGTTGTACCTGACTGTGGGTAGAGAATTATATTTGATAATCCAATTATTTCATTTATGATTTATTAAATAAAATATATATATCAAAAACTGTTATAATTATAATTAAATTAGTTCTTGAATGACACCTCCATTTCTGACGAAATTATTTTTTTTAATTATTGGCAGGTCAACCCCATAAGCAACAGTGCTCACGGACCAAAACGTAAATTGGAACTTGAGTGGTACTTGAAGCAGAAATAAGATTTCTGAGTATTCTGACTTTCATTTCGACATGATTCACATCACATCACATTGACATTATACGATTATATTTTTCATTTGGCAATGTATGTCAGTCCAAGCCAACATACCTCGATGTGTGACAGTAAAGAAACCATTGCACTTCGGACAAGATGGACACTTCTGCATAATGCTATTTTTAACAATTTATATTAAACATTAAAAAAGCCTAACAAAATATCTAGGACTATTATTGACATATCATCAGCCATATTGCCATGTGCAAATATACAACTGTTTGATTGGTCGAGTCAGCAAGAGCGGGATTAGCCCCGATCACCCAGTCCACACTGAAATGCATTTCCAAAGCGCTCTTTTTTATGCGTTGCGTTCGAAGACCTGTGAGTCCGAAGAATTTGCAGTAGCCTATTATAAAATATCGCCTAACTGATAATTGATCCGATCAGTTTACAATTTGATATGTGGCAAAAACGTTTTCATTTAGGTCCGATTCATTCGCTGACAAAAGTAATGTGCATGACCGAAAGCCTGCAGCAGGAACAACGAATAGTTCTTCGGATGGTACGAAAACCGAGGTCCCGTTTACACATTAGCGTGCACGAAAAAGAACCCCTGACAGTTGGAATTCGAAATAAACGCAGGTCGTACATACAGTATCGCTTTTTCGAGCAAACTTTCCCCCATAGCACACCGTAGGCCTATGACGTCCGCGTCTTCATAGTAGAACATACAAACTCCATTCATTTTATTTTTGCAAATAGTTGCAAAGCATGAAGGCCTGATACATATAGCCTACCCAGGTTGTTGAACATCTAAACCTAAAATAGGCCTATGCGTAAAGGATTAAAAGATTAATGGATAAGTTCAATTTAGGTGCGCATCTGGGTCGCAAATTCTTACGATTTAGATTATAATTACATTAAAGATCAAAATATCTCGGATGAGTATGATTTTAAGTGCGCATCTGATCTCCTATTCCTGAGTTATGCACCCCCCCCCCCCAGGTGAACGGTTATAGATTCTAGTTTAACAGTTTTCAATTTGGTTTGGCGCATTGTTGGGGTTAGGTCAGGAGAGGACGAAAACTTTCAATCCAGAGTTATGTCGCCTTGGTCTAAAGATTTGTGACTGTGGATGTGAAGCTTTGCGTTCATGATAGGACAAACCCCATCCAAGGTTCCGCGACATTTCGTTTCAGAGTACCCCCCCCCCCCCCAAAAAAAAGTATTTGCGGAAACCTGCAAATTTGCAGATTTTATTGGGTTATTTCCAAATTTGGCCTGCAATGAGAACGTTTTAAGGACAGTTCTTAATTTTCAAGAACGCCCCCCCCCCCTACAGGCTACACTATGTACCCTCTGTTCCCTCTCAAAAGCAGAAACCGAATTTCACTCTTTAATAGAATGTCCACACTATCATTCTCTCAGGCTAAATATTCTTTCTGCTACTTTCAGTGACAACAATTTGGCCATAACGTCTTCAGTCTGTGAGTGTATGTGTATGTCATTATGTATATAAAGCATTTCAACATAGAAATCAAACCTCGACCTGATAATATAAGGTACATGTATTACAAGACAAACTTCACATTTCATTTTCATTTTTTAACATCTTTATATACTGAAATAATGACTGATATATATTTTTACTTTGATCACGAACCTGTACTTCATTTTTCATATTCTTATAAATATAAAATATATGTATATTGCTATTTATCATGTTCCTCATGCCATTCACTTTTAAAGCCCCAATACCACTCTTGTTGTAACTGAATAATATGTCCCAATCTTTATACTGGTCAACAAATTGTATTATTTTACAATATTCCAATTAATAGATGATACAACTTTCATCTTAAAACGCCTAATTTAAAAAATTGGAAAAATTCAACTAATTAATTGATTTGAAAAGTCTAACGTAAACCTTTTCAAATGTAACTTGGATTTTAAAATAAATTTAAAATAGGTTGTAATGGATAGGGGACTAAATTAACCAACAGGTAGGACACTTAAACATCTAGTACTTAGAATAAGGCTATTATTTATTTTCTGGAGCTGCCAAGCCAGCAAGAGTGTTATTGTCCCTTTAACAAGAATCTGTATTTCATGTTCATGCTATTTATTTTATGTTCCTCATAATGTCATGTATATGAATTGTATGCGGCCTCTAATTTAATGGGTGTTAATATGATGCAATAAACTATTATCTTATCTTATTTTATTTTATCTTTCTTAGATCGATCTTCGGAGCTATACTTCCACATTGGAATAATATGCAACTCTAATGATATCAAGTGTTCGGCGACAGTCCGTTTCTGAGTTATTCCCCTTTCACGAATACTTTGTGAATGCAAGAGAGAGAGAGAGAGAGAGAGAGAGAGAGATGGGTTGAACGTCCACTGGACACAAACTGGTTCATTTCGGGACTAACATATGGTTTAATTTTATTTCAATAATGCGCTTGCGCGTGGGGGTCTTTAGCAGTGGGAGGAAACCGAAGTATCCGGAGAATCAGAAAACCCACGAGGTTGGACAGGCGACCATGCAACAATCCCGTGTCCTATAGTACGTTTTCATCTTCCGACCATTACGAAATCTACAGGGGGTCATAATATTTAGAACTGACCATCGACTTTCAGCTTCTGCGACATTTCGTTCTGGAGTTACCCCTCTTGCTGAAACTCAGAGAACACCGTGCTTCTGAGCTATCGTTAGAGAAGTCAGAAAAAACGGGCAGGAACTCAAAGTAGCCTACATTTAAAGGTATGTTCAATCAGTTAATTCCATTCATGCTGGTAATCGAGGGTCGTTTCTTTTCCGTACTATCCGAACGACTAGACTCTTTTCCTTGTTAGGTTTTTCTGTTTCGGCGTTGACAAGGTGAGACCAGACTTGTAAATCTCGGCCAAGACCGGGTCGTCCTGTTTAACGTGCCACAGCCAACAGGACTCCTGTGCAAGACTGTGTTGTAATGGCGATTGCCTATATTTAACTTTGAAACCGAAGCTAAAACTGGAAAAGAGTGACGATGTAGGCGTATGCAAATGAACAAGCAGAGGGAGATATGGGGTTTAACGTCCACTGGACACAAACTAGGTCATTTCATTTTCGGGACTAACATAAAAATAATTATGTTTCAATTATATTTCCATGATTCGCTTGCGCGTAGGGGTCTTTAGCAGTGTGTGTGTGTGTGGGGGGAGCGGTGAAAATACTCGAGGTTGAACAGGCGACCCTATTCCTTGTCACGTACAACCGAGGAATCGAAACTACGCCAGTTGACTCAATGACAGACTTTATGATAGACAGTGCACGTGTTAACTATTAAGCCACCCTACCCCCAAATGAACAAGTAATGGGTACTCCCATTTCAATACAAATTATATAAAATTTGAGAAATAAATACAACAAACTATTTTGTTTTATGTACATGTATATTTTTGTGAAGAGCGTTGACACTCCTACAGTACAGTAATTAATCAAATTTATCATTAAACTACATGTATATACAAATATAGGGATACTCATATAGGCGAATAACAATACAAAATTTCCCCACTGAAAATAAAATTAGAGACACTGCTATTTTACTTTTAATAAATGACGACATGGGCCATCTCACTAACAAGTACAAATGAATCCAAAAACTGAACAATATAAAAGCCGAATACAGGTATATACTTTTTATTAGTCTCCCCTACCCCCCTTCCCCCTCAAACTCATCACGCGTGTGTATAGTCCCAATTAATGAAGTTGAGCGAAGTAAGCTCATAATGTACCAAACTGGTTGACCACTTTATCTTTGTGTTAAATTCAACAACCATATTCAGCTATAGTTTAACCAGAACCCGAAATCTAATATTTCTCAAAAATATTCACTTGAACCGCGGATTATAATCCATGGGCTACGAGTATCTATTGATCTCCCCGAGTTCAAACAGGAAAGAGCGTTCATTTGCTTATTCGCTATCCAAAATACAGTTGGAAGAAAATCAGCTTTCATACTTACGTTTATTTTCCGTTCGACATAATCGCCCATCTTTAAATATGAATGTAAATCCAACACATTTCATATTTACTTCCCTCCTATTACTAGCATTTGGTATTTCATTAATATTTTAATGGGGCAAATCGCCTGTTAATTGTCGCCGAATATGTAATCACGTGTACAAAAATTACAACCTTTGACACAATGTTGAAATAAAATGTGATTTATCAATCCGTAAAAACAAAACGTGTTCCTTTTTTAAAGCTTCAGCTTGAATCATTCTCAATTTGCCTTTAAACAATACCATTCTTAACAAATCATACATAAAGCCTGATAAGAACTATTTAAGGGCTTGACTTTATTTGCAGGCAGCCATATTATAATCTTCATTAGAAAGTAAGAGTAACGAAACAAAAACTAGATTTCTTTATATTAATCTCTTCAATAAAAAACTTATATTATTCGAGAAAAGCTGTTAAATCAATTGCCTGTGGGGTTTCCGACAGACGACACTTACAATAATTAGTCAAGAAACATATTCGGTGTACAAGAACTTAACTTATTCGAGTAAACTGTTATTCAATTGCCTGTGAGTTGACTGAATTTGTTTGTACACCACCTATTCGATGCATTGAGGTCATTTATTTTGAAACTTATTTTTCCTCCCAATTCATGATTTGTTTCTTCACAAAATATTTGGAGAATTAGATTTCAGCTCCCCACCCCTTGCCGATCCATTTATCTGCTGGAAATGCTTTGCAGTGGAATAATATCCAATTTCTTCATATTGAAAATTATAATTCCTTTATTGATTTAGGTACGATTTCACTTTCAAGCAAATTGGAACTCACCTTGTCATCTTTTGCTAAAGAATTGATCCATGGCAATATTTTAAAGGAAATTCCTTTAACATGAAAATAATTTACAGTAGATCATATTACTTACTACTAGATAATACTATTTCTTATTTTAAAAACATTTATCATATTTTCTAGTCTAAACTATATCTGGAAAACATTTTTGTTAGTTTTCCTTCACAAAAACATTTTTGAAGTTGCTTCTTATGTGTGTATTTCCATCTTTTCAACATCATTGTCATATCACTTCAAGAATGTCTTAAAGGGAGAATTTGCAGTTAATAGATATAAATTAAAAGCAGCGCAAGAAAAGTATCGAATTCATGATTATCTATGCTGGAAAACATTTGAAAAGCTAAATAAAGTAGTAAAGCAGACACAAAACGAAAAACAAGACTAACAAAAAAGCCCAGAAATTATTTTCGATTTTTTATATTTCATTTTTTTTTTTTAAAAATGTGCTGATTCAACAGCCTTTGTTTGCACCTTTATATAAATAAACAGAACTATTCACATTCAAAATATTGCTCTCATGAAAAATAAAATCTCCACTTTACATACACACATGTACATTCAATCAGTTAAAAACAAAGTCTTGTAATATAATACATGTACATACAAAAAAACTCAACAATGTATACATCATAATGGGATTATAAAAATCCGCTCACAATGTCTCTATACACAATTTAAAGTCAAAATAATATACATATCAATGTATAGAAATTGTCAATTGTCTTTTTAAGACAGAACTTCATCTAAAATCTTCATTTAATGATCTCTTTGTGCACTTTTTTTTTCGGTTTAAAAAAAGTGCCATTATTTTTGAAGAAAAAAAAATGATTTTTAACTAAAATCTGTACAAACAAATATTGTTTGTCACAAACATTTTTTAAATAGTACACACAATAGGATGTTGCACTGGTTCATAATTAGTTATCCTGGTTACCAATAAGCCTGTTCAAATTCCATCACACTCTTGATTTTAAAACAAAAATAGTAAAAAAAAAAAAATAATAACAATTCCTTGTCACATTGTCAGAATTAAAGTTTTGTAGAAAAGATATGACAGATTAATTTGTTGACCACTAAGAATAACCACTATTAACTATCAGTAGGATCACTTATATCATTTGATAAATCTGATGGTTTTTCTGCGCTTTTACTTTCAGTCATGTCTTTAGGAGGCGGTTCCACCGATTTGGTTTCAACAAGCGTTGGTGGTGGGTTTTCTATACTTTTAGTTTCCACAGGTTCAACAGGCTTTGTTTCTGTTGCAACGACCGGATTGACTGGCACATTAGCAATAACAGGCTGAATAGCAGCAACCGGGTTAGCCACGACTGCAGGTGTAACAACAGGGGTTGTTATTACAGGAGGGGTAACAACAGGGGGTGTTATGACTGGAGGTACAGCAGGAGTAGCTATGACTGGTGGTGGAATAACAAAGGGTTCAATTGTTTTAATGCTTTCAACACTAACATCTTTAACGGCTTCAACAGTTTTGCTTTCACCATTGTTTTTTGTGTTTTTGAAAATATCACTTATATTCTCAGTAGGTTTTACTTCGTTATTTGTGCCGTTATTTTTATTTAAATTATTAGTATCTGGACCATTAGGTAGTATCGGCAATAGTGGTTCAGTGTTAGACATCTTTATATCAGTGTCTGTATTAGTCTCTGGGTTTAGATTGGTTTCTGTAGCACCTGGTAAACTATCATTAACAGGAATGTCTACATTCATTTCATCTGGAGTAGCATCACTCCACCTACTTTGACGATTAGAACGATCTCTGTTACGGGGTCGCTTCTCGTGATGATTTCTAAAACCATGATCTTTTTCAAAATGATCTTGTTCTCGATCCTTTCTGTCATCTCGGTCATTACTATCACGTCGGAAAGGTTCGCGAACAAAATCGTTTTCATTTTCTTCAAATTCTTCATCTTCATTGTTGTCATTGTCTATAAGCATTCTCGGCATCCCTCGGAAATCAACTTCCATCAGAGGTTTTGGTCCACCAAATCGATCTCTGTCGTTAAAATTAGGTCCATCAGCACTAGGACCATCTGGTGTTCCACGGAAATTTGGATTTAGAAATCTTGGAAATCCTGGAGGTCTAAAGCCCAGTAGCCCTGGTCTGGGATTACCCAACATCCTGGGGCTTGCACCCGGGGGATGAACACCTAATACTGGTCTCATAACAGCACCAGGACCGGGTGAACTAGTTGGTACTTCTGTCACAGGTACATTAGGTCGCAACATTCTTGGTGTTCCAGGTCTCTGATCAGGCATCCTCATTAGCGGGGGTCTTGGGCTGGTACCTAGAAGGGGTATTGAATTGGGTGCTCCTGGGCGTGCTGGGGATCCTGGTAAAAGAGAAGGAATTAACATTCTTGGAGGCATTCCTCTCTGAAGCAAAGGCATCATACCAGGACGAAGAGTGAAATTTGGTGGCATACTAAAATTAGGATTGCCAGGTGGCAGAATACGATCATCTACATCCTCAGCTTCTTCATCTTCCCACTCATTTTCTTCTTCATCATCTGGCTTACTCATAAGATTGTTGAAGGGCGGTCTTAGCATTGGGTTTCCAGGCATCATCATGCGGAACCTTGGTGGTGGTAAATGTGTTGGTATCTCCATACCCCCAGTTTGAGGATTGAAGCTAGGACGACCTACGCCGGGAACATTTTGCATAGCTTGCAAATTGTTGGCTGCCGATGTTAAGATATTCTGGAGGGGTGGACGAACAGTCATTCCTGCTGGCATTGGACTGGTGCTCAACATAACCTGACCACGACTTACAGCTTGACCAGATAATCCTGCCTGCAAACTTGCAATAGACACAGGTGGCATCTAAAAAAAATATAATAAGAAAATCTTATTCAGTAAAGAATTATTCCAAAGGGAGAGAAATGGGTTTGACGTCCACTAGACACAAACTAGGTCATTTCAGGACTAACATATGGTTTAATCCTATTTCACTACTTAGCTTTTCGTATGCGTCTTTAGCAGTGGGAGGAAATGCCTTTAAGATACAGAAAATAATTCAATATGCAAGTAATTCAGTCAGGTGATTCAAAAATGTGGCATATAGCATAAAAAAAGATAAGTTAATTTTTTGAAGTCAATTGAGAGGTAAGGTAGCTCAATCTACATGAATTCTTCAATTATAAATATTGAAGATTTACAGCTGCCACAATTTACTTTCTATCTTGTCAATTAATGCAATGCGTTATTCCTAGCAATCAAATACTGAATTGAATCAAACAATTTTTAAATTAAATTTTAATATACAAGTAAATAGGCGATTAAAAAATCTTGCAATATAGCATAGAAAGCTGAGCTAAAATTTAAGATGTCAAATGAAGGGTAAATATATGTCATCTAGATTACTTTTCTATCCTTTTAACAGGCATTATGCAAGAGCTAAATGTGCCTATTTCAGGTCTTTGTTTAGGCCTGAAATGTTATATAAACTATTAATTAGACATTTATTAACATGGCAAGACCATAACTCTCGATGACTCTGATGGGTCTGACTTTCCGCAGATTTTGAATCTGATCTGCTGTTCAACAGCTGTTGATGAATACTGTAAAAAGGGATAATCAAGACTGTTTATTATCGTAACATTTACAATTGAGGCATCGGTCTTATTAAAGTGAGGATTTCTCAGCTTAGAGTGAAGTAATTTGACTAGAATTTTCAACATAAGCCTTCACTTTATCTATTTTTCTAACAATTATAGCTATTACCGTCAGCTCTTTTATCTAATCTTCCATAATGCCACTTTCATTAATTTAATTCTTTAGTTCTTACATGAAACAAAGTAAAAAGCATTTGTAACTACCTGAATTCCTCCACTTGCCATACTCCTAACTGGCAACATGCCACCAGGGGGTGGCATTCTTTGCATTTGTCCGGGCGTCAACTGCATACCAGGATGAGCACCAGGTGGTAATTGTAAACCTCTTGGTGGCATTCCTGGAGGCATTGGACCAGGCATCTGTCCTGTCATTGATATCATCATAGGTGGCATCATTCCCGGTATATGAGGTGGCATGCCTGAAATATACATTTTGTGTTTATTATAAACTGTCAACATCAATCAGATTAAAACTACACTAGAATCTGGAGGAGTTTAACATTACATTACTGGCGTTTAGCCAATGAAACGGTGAGTTCTTGGCGTGCGATACACTGGGTAAACAACTAGAAATGTCTGCAATTTATTTTCAGTTCTGATGAAAATAATATCCATATTCACATGATGTATGTAATGTGGCGTCAAGCACCAATTAATCAAAATACATGTGCTGTGAAATTTAATATATATGGCGAATGAAGGCAAATACATCATGGAAATGTTCAGTCAAAATAGTGGTACTTGTACTGTTCAATGGATTCATTTTTTTTCAAAATAAGAAATTACTAACCTCCAGGTACTTGATTTGGACCTCCACCAGGGCCACCTGGACCACCAGGTCCATTAGGTCCATTCGGTCCACCAGGTCCATGAGGACCATTTGGTCCACCAGGTCCACCAGGTCCATGAGGTCCATTTGGCCCACCAGGTCCATGAGGTCCACCAGGACCACCTGGTCCCGGTGGAAAAGGAGGTGGATTAGTCATATCAGGTGGTGGTAACATCTTAGGCATGTTATTCAAATTTTCTTGCATTTGTTGTTCCTCCTCCTCGGACGGCCCAAATTTCAATCCTTAAAATACATTAAATCAAAATATAAGTTATCTAGATAATGAAAATATATTTATCTGTAGGTTTCAACAACTATGTGCCATGATCCAAAATACACCATATATCAACTCATTGGTTTCTATAAAGGTATCAACTTACCCTTTAAATGTTCCGGTAATGTCTCTACATCTATATCACCACCTTCTACTAGCTGTGGTACGTCCTGGGGTAGTTTATCCCATGGTATATATGTCACTCCGAGATCTACGTCCCACATTTGTTTATACTGTGGACCTTTCACACCAAAACCAGGAGCCCATGCCACCTGAAAATACGATTCATTATCACTAACCTAATTTTTCATTTTGTCTACCAGACCTATCAAATCTGTAATGGATAATATTACAAACAAACACATGCTTAAAGATTGTTAGACAAGTGTTGTCCAGCACCTCAAGAAAGTGGAATCAAATGTTCTAAAGGATGTTAATGCATATCTTCATTATTAAAAACCTATTGTCATTTTTTTCTACCAGAAATATCAAATATGGAATGTGTAGTATGAAGTCCCAAGATGAATATTTACAAATACAAGCAAATTAAAGATGGTTAGTCAAGTGCAATGTCCAGAGAGAGAGAGAGAGAGAGAAGTGAGGTTTAACCTCCACTCGACACAAACTAGATAATTTTGGGACTAACATATGGTTCAATTTTATTTCAATAGTTTGCTTGCGCAGAGGAATCTTTAGCAGTGGGAACAAACTGCAGAAAATCCCCAGGATTGGACAGACATCCATACTCCTTGTCACGTTCAACCGGGGAATCAAAACCATGCCAGTTGACTCACAGACACACCTTATAATACAGCTAATCATTCAGATACCCAACCACCGACTTTCATGAATAATAAATGAAACTGGATTTTTACTCACCTTCAATAAGCTTCCATTTAATTTTAAACCCTGTAATCTATCCACTGCTTTATAAGCATCTTTTCTTTTAGTCATACAAACAAATGCACAACCCCTTGGAGGAATCATCTATAAAACAAGAGATTAGTATATCAATGTTATAAAGAGTGTTATAGATCAGTACTTATCCATGCTTTTAGTGAACACAGTGTATCAATGAATAAAATAGCTAAACAAAGACAGGAGCTTGTCAGCAACAAAAGCATCTGTGATCCTTGTCTACAAATAATGACATGCAAATATTGAAAAATCAAGGTAATTTTTGCAAGACCCCATTGCACGCCAGGCACTCCAAAGGGAAACCAAGGCGGAAAACAGACTTACATTTATACTCTCTATTGTACCATATTTCTCTATTTCAAACTTCAACTCATCTTCTGTGGTTGATCTGGCTACATGTCCAAGCCACAAAGTTTTGCTACAAACTGCAACAATAATGTTAAATTCATAGAGTCATTATCACTAGCAAAAGGCTTTAATATTTGGTGCACAGTTACAAAAGAGATGTTATAGAGATGTTTAAATGATACTACATTGAAATTAGAGACAGTCGCTGTTGCCAAAATTCATTACAATTTTAATAAAAAGTTCAGTAGACACCCAAGATTTTCAATGATTTACATAATGCCCATCAATGTTTAGTATACTACTATTTGAACTTCATAATTATTAAACTAACAAAATTGTCTGATTAACAAGTACAATCAATCACACTATGGACAAGTCGATGCAGAATTGTTCAAAGAAGCATGCCAATTTGCATGTCCATCCGACTTGAATTCAAAGAGCTTCACCCCAAGAAGAATTAGATGTATAGCAGTTAGTGACCCCTTCTTCCTGGTACAAAAACAATAAATTGACAAAAGCTACATAAAATTTACCGCTAAGGTGTTCATCTTTCATTGGAGGTAAACCTTTTCTTCTCCTTTCACGATCTTTTTCCTTCTGTCTATCCCTTTCTCTTTCCCTCTCCCTATCTCGAGAACTGAAAAATATTAATGTAAATTTCAATTATTTTATGTGATCTTGAGTGAAGGTATTTAACATTTTATATTTCTTTAACCTTTGCTTCTAAATATAGGATTGTTTATTTAAACTTACCGTGATCTACGATGTCGATCTCTGTCTCTCGACCGTGACCTACGTTTCCTATCTCTAGACCTTGACCTGGATCTTCTTCGTCTTTTTGGTGACCTTAAAAACAAAAATTACATCATTAAGCTGATTTAACGTAATATTAACACCATAAATTATATGTATCAGGACAAACATCTAACAATTTCAAATAGTTTCTTAATTTTAGAAATAGGATTTAATGTCCTCCAGTTCTGCCCTGACTGGGCTAATGCAGACAGGGTAATGTCAAGAAATCGTGTAGTATTATATATTTATACCTTGAACGATCCCGATGTCTTCTATCTGATCTGTCTTCTCGTGGTGGAGGAATCTCAATGATTTCAATACTAGGATCTAATTCCATTGCTTCATTGGAGTTGGGATGTCCGATACCTCGAGGACCATCCATCATCCCTTGCATCATCATAGCAGAACCCTATAAAAACAAGTTGCACCATCATAGCAGAACCCTATAAAAATGAGTTAAATTTTAAAAATATCTAAAAAGTCTGAATCATAATATCCCATTCTATATCATCAAAACTGTAGATTATGGATGAAGTAACCACTTGATATCAAAGAAAGAGGATTCTAATAATTAAAGAATGATATTGTACCATTTGTATTTTCTCTAAAATTTTCTCACAGCTTAATCCAGGCTAATATGTACAGATTGATTTATTAATGTACGATGATTTCTAGGCTTGGATTCACTCAAATTTAAAACACACCTACTAATAAATTTTCACAAACAAAATGGTTGCAGGCTTACTATAGCAAAGCAGCGCAGGTGAATGAAATTTCAATTCCATATATTGTAAATACATAATGAAATATGAAACATTTTTGAACTGGTACTGAAACAAGATGTTAATTTTGCCTGAAAATAGGCAAGAGATATATAAGAGAATTTTACTTGTCCAATCTCCTTATCAAACTGTTCTTGTTGTTGAAGGAGTTGTTGATGAAGTTGTTCTTGTACACTTATATCAGGATTTTGTAAAGACTGAGACATCTGGTGTATTCTCTGCATGATGTTCGGATCATTTAAAATATTTTGCACTGTTCTGTAGAATAAAATGGTAAACAAAAACATGAAATAATAAAACAGTTTGCTTATAACTAAAAAGAGTCATTGAAATAAAACAGTTTGCTAATATTTGAAAAGAGCTGCTCTTAATAAAATAAATAATTCTAAGTCTAAGAATTGAAAATTACTGCAATATTTCACCGATTGGATTTAACATTATTGTGCAATAATGTCATTTTATATTTGTTAACAAAATGAATCTTCCAAGAATTATGAGTTGGTTGTCAATGACTGTCAATCTGCTTTCACACAAATTTCCTTAATAAAACGATGACACAAAACAGATGCATCATGACATACAATAAATCAAAGTTATTGATAAATACATCAACCTACCCTTGAAGCACATGAGTGTCATCTTTCCTACCATCTTCATCGTCGTCACTTTCACCATAGTCAAAATCAAGAAGTTTCTGAAATATTTAAATAAAATTGTCTACTCCAATATCTCCCATTAGTAATTATTAAAAGTACCCGACAGCAAGTTAGCCTCATGTATATGCATGTTAAAACCAATCATACTTTTTTCTAATAGCATGTCATTTAAAAAAAAGGGAAAGCACTGCTCACACTATGAATATGAATTTGTGTCTATTTCAAAATGTGCAACTCATGAATATAGTGGTTTCTAATATATCTTCATCTTTACTATGGTAACCCACATATTTATAACATAAATGTTTACAAAATTTCAACGCGGAGCTGGTGTAAGTCAACACGTGATGAATAACCTGTGCATTAATGCAATCTCTTGTCATTGGTGTTAGTATTTCATGCAATTTGTTGTTCCAGTGCAATTCAGATAATAACTTACTTTGTTAAAACCTGGTTCTGGTGGACCACCTTTCCCATCAGCAGATGTTTTACTTAATAACTGATTTGTTAAAGTTTGAATCTGGGCTAGAAGATTAGCATCAATAACTGGTGCTTGCTTCTGTTGTGGTTTTTGCATCATTTCCGTTTGCTGCATCAATTGTTTCTGCAATAGCTGTAGTTGATGTAACTTTTGTTGTTGAGCACTTAAACTTGATTGACCCTGTATTGAAATAAAATGAAATGAGGTTTAAAGTCCTACTGTTCTGCTCTGGCTGGGCTATGAAAGATATGGGCATATGCCATACAGTGTGCTAGGAGCGAAATTTTGCCCTGGCAGTGGCAATATGGCATCTACTATTTTGTCAAATTCTGACTGCCAAGGGATCTTTTATGTGCAAGTTAATGTATACCAGGACCTCGTTGTTTTGTCCATATTAATAGTAGGGACATCCAAAGCAAACTGACAAAGAATAAGACATGCTTTTTCTTTTTAAAGTTTTGTACCTATGAAAACAAATGAATTACCTCCTGAGACTGGTTTAATAACATGGTAACTGTGTTTAACATGTCATTTTGAGTAGCCTTTCCTTTTTCAGGGGCTTGCTTTTTAGCTGCACTACTACTTTTTTCAGGTGTTGCTGATGTTCGTGGCTGGGTTGGAACAGGTGGGTGTTTCATGTTGCAAACACTTTCAACAGCTCTTTGGGCTGAAATAAATCAACTTATTTTATGTTTGGTTTTTATCATGTCATGACATTCTGGTCAATTTTGGCACTTGGTGCATTATTTTATCAGGATCTGTTGTGAACTTTGATACTTAAAAGTGTCTGTGTTGTTGTTTGTACTGCACTGTCTAATACCTAATCACAATGAATTTAAACTAACATTGTAATATAATAAAGCAATGAGCATATATATTATATATATATTCTAAAACTAAAAGATGTCTGATCAAATATTATACCTGCAAGAACTAACTGGACATTATTTGGATCTGCTGCCAGATCCAACAAAGGTTGAATGATTTCTACTCTGAAAACACCATTTTTCTGCCACAAATTTAAAACTCGCACTACCCTACTCTGAAAATACAAATGCCAAAAAATATTTTATTTCTAAAATTGATAATATTGTAATAATTTAATGTGACATTATCAAAAAGTATTATCCTAAAATTTAATTATTCTACCAATTAAACCATACAATTCCATTACATATTGGGTAAGCTTTTATTTCAACTTAAATTTAGAAAGACAACATTGCTAGCAGAACAGAAGCTTATTAACCTACCCTTTCTTCAACAGGACATTTGAAGAGATTTTGGAAAGTAGATACAATATTCTTAGTAAATCTTGGAGCAAATACATCTTTATCAGAACCAAATTGATGTCTTGATTGTCGAACAACTGAATCAATAACATATAATCCTGGTACTTTATATTCTGGTTTACACTGAAAACAAAATAGTTATGTTGGTTCAAGTATCTGGATAAAATGTTTGTTGGGAAGCAATAAAGATTTTAAAAGTTACTTTTGACTAATTACAGCAGATACAAATAAAGACATTAAGAAATTGTTAACAATCATAATTATTACTTTCTGATCTCAAATAAGAATACAAATTGTATTTCAATTAAGGCTACCTTTTGGATGAACTTTTCGATACTTTGCACCACATGTTTGTAAAATTTAATAGCTTTGATGGCTGTCTTGGTGATATGGGCCATTTTGGCACGCGACACTGGTGGTCGGACCTCATAGAGAGAGGATAACTGAAATGACAAAATAAAAAATATTTAAAACTTCTCAATGTTTTTATTCCCCTCCAACATGTATTACCGGTTTTCAGGAACCAAGTCTATGTCTTAAAGCCCCAATAACACTCTTGTTGTAACTGAAAAATATGTCCCAATCTTCATTCTGGTCAACAAATCGTATTATTTTAGAATATTCCAATTAAATGATGATATAAATTTCATCTTAACATACCTAATTTAAAAAATAGGAAATATTCAACCAATTGATTTGAAAAGTCTAACGTAAACCTTTTCAAATGTGACTTGGATTTTAAAATATTTTCGAACCCTCTGGACAAATAAAATAGGTTGTAATGGATGATTTACACAACAGGTAGGACATTTGAACATCTAGGAATAAGGGTATTATTTATTTTCTGGAGCTACCAAGCCAGCAAGAATGTTATTGTACCTTTAAGGCAAGTTAAGGGTACCAATTATTTGTGTAATAACAATCTTTCCAGAAACTAACTACACAGGGAAGGTGTCTTTTCGAAAGCCGAGTGATGATACTTTCGATTGTTGTGACAAATTCCCCACATTAAGGTCAACTAAGGCTAACCATCAAAACTGCATTGATTGCCTCAAGTGTTTATGTTTGTTACTATGTCAAACAATACCCAGTTTACATCACAGACGATGCCAAAGGTTGACAAATTCATCATAAGTGTATTATTGTAATTACTGAATGGAACTGAACTGTTTTCAGACTCGCATTTTTATGGGAATCAGCTTTAACAAAAATTGCAAGTTGCTAAGGATTATATATATGAAATGGGGTTTAACATCCTACTGTTCTGCTCTGACGAGGCTAATGACAACGGGCATACCCTATGCAATGTGCTGAGGGTAATTTTGCCTTCAATTTTCAGGGGTTCTTTTACATGCATGCCAATGTGAACAGAGAATCTCAGTTTTCCGTCCCATTCGAACGACTATACGTTTCCCCCTGTTCATTGGGCTATTTGTCCAACACCCTTGACCAGGGCGAGTCACACCAGAAGATTCAATACCGGGATCAAACACGTACAGGACCTCCCAGTTATCAAGCCCACTTGGTTACCAGGAAATATATCACTCAAATAATAGTCAGAGATCAAGTAAGATTACCGCTGACAAGAATTTCTCATATTATGACCGGAAGTGATGACCATAATACGAACACAAGTTCTCAATTTAAGACGATATAGTTCATGCTGCAAACGTCAAGGAAACCAAAGCGGAAAATGTTTTAGACTCGGGTTAGGCACTTTAAAATTTTTTTGCTTTCTCCAATGACATTGGAATTCAACAAGCACTTTCCCCACAAAGTTGTGTGTGGACTGTACACTTCATAAATTGTAGCCTATGCTATGCAAATGGGTTGACAAAAGTGACATTTAATAACAACTATGCTAAGACTTCGGTTTTTGTATCTTTTTCTTTCACAAATTCAAAGTGGTGTGGAATTTGTTATTCTATACAACTAAATTACACATTAGCTTTGTTGCAAAAATTGTCTGATTGCAATGACATTCACGACCAGTCCAGTGAAATTTTAAAGATTTTAAACTTCGCTAGCGATCAGTATGGAACTAATCTGCAAGGTAAAGCACTATCTTAATTCCAATTAAAATGATGTTTGTAAAAACGGCATCTCCGACAATTGCGAATGATGCCTGTTCGGATGGCAAATCGAAATTCCGAGAAAGCCAGGCTAACAACATAATGATCTATCCGCCACTTTTCATGTTGGGGTCATTTCCTATATCTTTTAAGCAGATATTATTCGGGATTTAATGTATACCTCATTGTTAAACGCGCGCACAGCCTCCATACTTAAAGAATAGGATATGATGTACTAATAAAGTTAATCAAGAATAGAAATCTATTTCATTTTCGATATTTCATCTTAGCGTGGTACGAAAATGGCCGCATATTTCCATCCCATAATAATAATATCTTCCGATAAATGTTTTAGTAGAAGGTATTTCATTCGTCATTATATTGTCTTTAAACCAATGAAATAGCTGGTTTTATTTACTCTTGATGCGGTGAGATACAAATTTAAGAAAATAAGACGAAATATGACTGATTTTAGTTTACATTAATATATATTTTCGAAATTGCAGACTTAAAAGACAAAATGTTTATCAACATTTGTTTAGGTATTCTGTGATTTTGTATTTGACTTTTAGAGGTTGCCTTTGTGAATAAAATTACATTTTCGTTTCGCTGTTATTTTCTTTGATAAATACTGATATTCACAAAACTTTATTGCTTTTTAATAAATGAAGTGGGGGACTTTTGAATACTGTGAAACAGAAAATAAAGATGTCTTCTCATCCCCACTTTTAGCTGTGTTCCAATTAAATCAAATTACCATATTCCATTCATCAAAGAACTATGAACGAGCGTGTTTTTCAGTGTGGAGCACGATTTATTCACATATATAGACAAACAGATGATATTCCAAAGGTTTACATGGCATGGTTTCATAAACTTGCCCGGCCTTTACTGCCTTTAGCCATGAAATTAATGCAATCAATATAGTTCCTTTAGGAACTGTCTCTGATGGGGCAATGTCTGCTGACAGTTCATATCCGTCCCTATATAGCTGCAATATTAAAATACTACTCTTCCCCCACCTCCTCTCGTCGCTATAGTGCCGCTCTTCTCTAAGCAGTCTAAGGCTCTTTTGGAATAGCCTACTTACCGACTATTCTTCACTGGGATTCTTCTTTGATTGCCAAAGGAATCATTTCCTGCCACAGCTTACACACATATATAATAATTCAACAATATTTTCAAGTGAAATTTTGTGATTAAAAACATTCACAAAATATGTTTGAACTGATCAGCAAATACAAGACTTATTTAGTCGCTAAATTTTACATGAAAATAGGTATGAATTATTGTAAATTTGTGTCAGATATGGTGAGAAATGATTCATTTTTTCATAAAATAAAGAATCACGGTGAAATATATAAGGTTAGGGTTCCAAAATAGCACGAGAACAGAGCAGTATTTTACTATATTTTTATATTGCAGCTATGGATGGATAGGAAATGTCAGGGGACCCAATTCAATATTATCACTAATATCCAATATTAAAGACACAAATTATAATTCAGAATTTTATCAATTTTCAGTCTCTCTCTCTCTCTCTCTCTCTCTCTCTCTCTCTCTCTCTCTCTTGTAGACACTGATATATATGTGATAGACTGCTGAAATAGATTTCAAATGTCATTTTACATGATTTGCCAAGAACTTTTAATATGTCAGATGATAAATGAATATGAATCTACTTTTTTTATAAATAAAGGTACTGGCTCGCTAATGCGAGGGTTTGGGGGGGGGGGAGTTGATCTCAGTGATGTCAATCAAAGATAGTTCCCTAGGATTTTCCAGCATGATTTCCCCTTGTCAGTCTTGCATTATGGAGGGCCTGACAAGTAACATCATCTAATTAGTGTGTGTCTGTTTTCATCCACCGGTTGGAGCAGAAAAGTACGAAATTAAACCTCATTTCATTCATTTATATGGTTGAAGAGTGCAAGCTGGATGTTCCTTGTCACAGTTATCGTTTTAAGAGTCAATTTTTATTAAAAGAAAAATCTTGAGTGAAGTATAGTGTTTTTGAAATATATTAAAAATCACTGAAGAGGCTTCATAAATTTTTTAAATAATTCAATAAATTATGTCAACATAACCTTTCCATAAGTATAATATGATCCCAAATGTCAATGTTAAGTAAATTTAAATGTTAGGGATTTCCGACGTTCTCAGTAAGTAGTTGTAAGTTTCCTCCAATAAAAAAGCTGTGACGTCAAGCTCATAGAAATATAGATTAAAATATGAGCTTTAATATTTTATTGACCATTTTGACTAAATTTTGGTCGTTTTGCCTAAAGTAAATTTTGTCCATTTTGGTTTACGTGACTTCATTTGAGATTTTAAATTTTCAAAATAAAGTCCAAAATGACAGGAAATTGTTTTGTAGCCGTTGTAATTTTAAATGTTTTCTGTGCATGTTATCTAAAGAGCTTATCCCTATTGAAAGGTTGTAGGTTTGCAAAAAATTCACCATGAAATATATTGATTTAAATTCTATAGAAAAACATTGTATGACATCATTGTGAATTGGAATGAAATGAAATAGGGTTTAATGTCCTACTATTCTGCACATACAGGATTAATGAAGACTAGCATACATCACTATTATTAGATGTACCTGCCTATAAATTTAAATCTTTTGGATCTAGAACTTTTCGATACAGTGCATCATTTGTTTGGAATACACTTCCAGAAAATATCCGACAATGTGAATCTCTGTCGGTTTTTAAATCCAAAGTGAAAACTTGGTTATTTAGTCACTATTATTAACACTCCAAAGTGAGAACATTTTCTAGCGCCTAGTGCATTCTCTAGTGGATTGAATAGTTGCGCGATACAAATATCATTATTATTATTATTATTATGAAGGAAACTGTGCCTGGACAGCTGCCCTACAGCATACTATTACATCAAATTCCAATGGCCAAAGGTTCTTTTACATGTACACAGAGTGTGTACATGGGACCAGTTATTCGTACCATCCAAACGGTTATATGTTGTCTCTTGCCGAGCCTGTTGTCCTGCACCACTGACAAGGGGGAACCATGCCAGAAAATCCAGATGGACTTTCTTGGCCAACAGCAGAATCAAACATTGATCTCCAGGTTAGCAACCCAACCTCTTACTCACTGAGCCACCACAGCTTCTATTTTTTTGTAATAGATTTAATATGATAAGATTGTTTTTATGTTACAGTGTGTAATATCTTCGTCGGAAGAAATAAAACATTGGTGTACTGGGTCTGCAGACTTAAATTGGTTTCTGTTATGTTGTTGTCAGAATGGTGTTTACAGAGTAGATGATGCCGCTATTAAACGAGTTATTTCGGATAACTCAACAAATTCAAGGTAGACCATATTACTAAGATAACTTTTCATAGGCAATCAATTAGAAGGTGTTCATAGACTTACCCCAAAGATTGGCATATGCCTTGCAGGTCCATTATTTCAAATTCTAACTGTCAAGGGTTCTTTTATCCAATTGACAAGACACAGTTCCCTGCCAAGCCTTGTTCCGGCACTTCTGGTTAGGGGAAACCAAGCAGGAAAATCCTGAGGTACTTTCTCAGCCAACATGGGCAGCAAACCTGGGAACTGCTGGTTATCGATCCAATGACGTACTCATTGAGCCATGCTGCTCGTTCCACACAATAACCGTTGTCGGTGGTGCAGGAAGGAGGGCCTGACAAGGACATCTGTCTAGTCATTCGGATGGTACAAAAAACCAAGGCATTCACATAAAAGATCCCTTGGCAGTTGGAAATCGATATAAGAGTAGACCGTAGTGCCGCTGTCCGCACAAACTGTCCCTAATAGCACACTGTATGGTGTATGCACGTTTTCATTAGCCCAGATTAGGGGCAGAACAGTAGCACATTAAACCCCATTTCATTTCATTCCCTTTATAATGCTTGATATCACTGTCAAAACATGTCTTTATAAACCTCCAAAACAAATACCTCTTGTATAATCAGGGCCCTGTTTCACGAAATTTCAACTTAAGATAAAATCCAATTTTAGTAGATACTTCAATTTTGATTGGCTAAGCACTAAAATCAATCTAATATTATCCAATCAAATTACTAAAATTGGTATCTTATCTTAGCTAAAATTTCGTGAAATACCCCCCAGTTTGTCATCCATTTTGTTTTATAGTGTAGTTTCAAATAAAGATGATGTCTTTAATCAACTTCTACAAGACAGTTCAACAGAGTTAATACAACTAACAACATTACCTCATAATGTCTACAACTTAACTGAGAAAGATAAAGTATGGCACGATGAAAGAAGCAGTGTAACATTTATTAAAACATATCTTGACTTTGTGATAATCATAACAAAAAGTATAAATAGATTCTACGTAAACTTTTATAAAGTTAAAAATTTCAAACCAGAAGAAAAAGGAAGAAACAGTCACAGATCACCAGAAATGCAATTTGAATATCCTGTTAAAACTCATACCATTTCGCTTTCAACACAGCAAGGCGATTGTATGGTGGATTTAGAACAAATAAAAAATAGGACATCTGTGTATATTATAACTTCACAAAACTTTAATGATAGGTCATGTGAATCAGCCATAAGCCTACCTCATGAATTGTTTATTGCTTTGTTCAATAAACAGTGTGAACCGTTAACGTCACCGGTAATGATTTTCTGCAGAGACGATGGCTGTGTATTTTTTTCCATCTTAAAAACAAATGTCTTGAAAAATACAGCTTCTAATTTATTTTGTGAAATTGATTCCAGCATTGTTGCCATCAATTACATGAATGTCACTTATTGTGAAAATAATACTTTTGAGAGCAAAACAGATATACTATACAATGCAGATTCAGACAAAGAGTTACCTGCCCTTGTTCTGTTGTCATCAAGTGGGAAAACTTTATTATTTATGGTTATCAATTCCAAGAAATGTTGGTATTCCTCACATATTTCTGGCCATGTTATATCTGCTTGTGTCGGTGATCTTACACATCTCTATCACAGTAACGGACAATTTATTTACAAAACAAAATTTTATTTTATTGAAAGTGATAATAGGATTGAGAATGAGAGCACACAACTTCATGATGTAAGAGTTAAAGAGATGTATATGAATAAAAAAAACACTTTACAAGGTAAATAAACAAAGTTCTAATCTTTTCATACCAATGACTGACTGACGTAAAATTACTGATACTAAAAAAATCAAAAAATCTTGATTTTCTTTGTTTCCATACCATATGACTGACATAAAATTAACAGTTCTAAAAGAAAAAATAAAAGTTCTTGTTATTATTTGTTTAATGTTAATTGTTATAAGAGAAGCTATTTACCACAAAACTGGGTCATTTACTCATTTTTTCTTCTCTGTCCTTATCTTTACTTTGGAAAACAAATTTTAAAGAAAAGTATGGGAGGAAAAAAAACCTATCAATTTTCATAGGTAATATCAAATGAAGACTTTTGATATTGACTCAATGTACAAATTGACCAATTTGATCTATTGATAATGTTTTTAATATATTTATGTTTGCAGATGAGCAGGTCTTCCTTCAGTGTCAAACTGTGAAAAACACTATAATATCCCTACCTGTGGTCAATTCTATGTTACCAACAGTTTCATCTAATTTAAAAGATATACTACTTGGAATTGAAGAAAATCACCAGAAACTAACGGACATATCTCTTCATCAAAAACATCTAAATAACACAATTCGGCAAATTAATTTGGCTGCTAACATTGTTTACAACACATCTGGCAAACTTGTGCAATCGGACAGTAGACATTCTACAATTTTATCATGTGAAATTAAAATACAACCCATATTGAAAGGAACATCTCAAAGATATTCACTAAATGTGAATGTTAGAAATCAAAGTAAAATAAAATTCTCATCCGATTGGTCCCTTTTAATTAATTTGTCATTCTCTAACAAACTAAAAGTAGAATCACATTCAGTTAATTTAATACATGGTTTGGAAACAAATAAAAGTATACAAGTTAAAGTTCCAGTGACTTCACAGATTAAAGACGTCCAATTATTGATGGTTCTGAAGCCAATGTTGAAAAGTGATTCACATTTATTGAACCCAATTGAATTGTGTATTCCATTATATCAGTGTGAATTGAATATTTTAGACTTTTTATTGAGTGACGAACACTATAATGGAGGTACGTCAGCAGACTATTATGGGATTTTTTGTGAGAATGATGAAACCAGAGTTCCTGAATCTAAAATCTATACATCACATTTACTGGTGTCAGGAAGTCAATTGAAATCTGTTAATTTCTTTAACAAAACTAACTGTAAGTTTATCCTTGTTATGTGGAGTACAAGACTTGTAACTTGGTTCCATGTGACATTCTTGATGATATCAGATATCATTTGTAAGGGGGGGGGGGCTGAATGGTTAGCGTCCACGCTCTGTATAATACGGCCCGCTATTGAGTCAACTCCGTGGTTTTGAATCCCCGCTTGTACGTGGAAAGAAGTAGGGTCGCCTGTCCAGCCTCATGGGTTTTCTCCGGGTCCTTCAGTTTCCTCCCACTGCCAAAGACCCCAGCGCGCAAGCGAATTATTGAGATAAAATTAAACCATATGTTAGTCTTGATAAATGTATCTGGTGAAAATTCACTAACATTTACATAATAAAGAAGATGGGAAAACTTGGATGTTGAGAACATTTGATGAGTCCAGAGCAGAAAGTTGCAGGGTTCATCATCTCAAGAGTCACCAAATTTTCTGTGTAATCTGTTTAAAACTATAGCCTCCATCTCACACAAAAGGTTTTTGGTAGTGGCAGTGGGGGGCTGGCTAACTCCGGAACAGTAAGACGCAGAATGTTGAATATTAATAGGGGTTCATCCTCTCATAACCCCAATACTTACCACCAAAGTTGAAAAGAATCTGTCTCTATTGCGTTCACAAGGTTTTTGGCAAAGGGCTGAGATAACTCTGTTAAATAGTTACCGCTTCTGTCATGTTCACAAGCGGCAAAGAGGGTGACAACTTAATATGCGCACCCTGAATGTGGGCGTATAACAAAAGTATACCTAAAAATAATAAAATATCAACTCCTAATAAAAACAAAAGTAACCGAACATCTGTTGTTAGAAGGGCATTTGAATTGGGCATAAGAAAACAAGACCTATTTGAATGGGTACTTGCTTACTCATCAATATATTACTCATATTATTTGTCTGATAAGCATAAATATTATTTGTCTGATAAGCATAAATATTATTTGTCTGATAAGCATAAATATTATCTGTCTGATAAGCATATTAAAAAATGAAAATGTCATTTTTCAGACGAAATTGCTCCTGACAGCATCTTAAGATTTATCTTGAATACTAATCAAGATGTGGTTTGGGATATAAAAGATGGTTCGTGTAAATTAAGAGATGACAATGGACATATGATATTGTTATCTGTAAATCTTAAACCACAACCAGACGTTACCGACACTTCTACCATAGACAAAGATTATGTAGTTAACCTACATTCAGATAACTGTTCATTATTAGCCGGTGTTAGAGCAGCAGTTCTACAAAATTTAAAAGTATGTGCATAGTGACCTAGTATATTCAAACGCTCGGACTCGAAAATTTGTGCACACAGGTCTCACAGTTTCAAAAAATCTCCATAATGGTGAAGCGCCATTGTATAATATTACATTATTTTCCTAGAACCACATGTTAATTCTAAAATAAGTTTGTGTCGAGTGGAATCAAACCCCCATCTCTCTCTCTCTCTCTGTCTCAGCATCAGTGTTTTAATTGTCAACAGTAGAGCAGAAGTACTTTCAATACTTTTCAGGGAAAGTGATATTTGAAGTAATCTCAATACCTGTATTATTTTATCTTCAGATTTGTTCTTCAAGAGACTTATCTTTGATTAAACCATCCGATCGTCATCACCATATAAAACAATTTGAGGTAAGTTTTAAATATTAATCGATTTATCGCCAATACAAATAAGGTAAAACCAAGTCAATCAAAGAAAACTTGATGAGAACAATATGTATCAGCCTTCATGAAATGGGGTTTAACTTCCTACTGTTTTGCGTTGAACTGAGCAAATGAAGACGGGCATACGGCATACAGTGTGTGATGAGCGAAATTTTGCTCGGACAGCGTCACTACGGCTTACTCTTATATCGAATTCCAACGGTCTAGGGATCTTTTATGTGCACGCCAATGTACACAGAACTTCGGTTTTTAATCTCATCTAAACAACTAATCAGCCATCAGTCATCCTGGTATTTTATCTGGGATGGAAGCGGAAGTTACTAATAGAAGAAAAATAATTTATTCGTTACTTAGAGAAATCTGGTGTAAGCTTTAATTACATTTTACTTTTCAGGAGGTGAAGCTGAATATAGAAGAACTACAGTTAAAACTAAACGAAAATTCGAAAGAAGAAAATATCAAGGAAATGTACATTATATATGAAAAACTAAGAAAAGCTCAATTATGATTAAATGATTTTAATTTAAATTGTTTTATACACCTTTTTTTAAATTTGGTCATATCATGTCACTATAACCAGCCACCATTGTGGTTGTTTGTGCTCTAAAAATGAAATGAAATAGGTTTACCGTCCAGTTGTTCTGACCTTAACTGGGCTAATGAAGAAGGGAATACATCATGTCGTGTGTGTACTATGATAGGAATTCTGCCCTGACAGTGGTGTTACAGCTGTACACAGTGTCACAGTACCTTTGTTTTCCATACCATCTGAAGGACAGACAGGGGAATACTACCCTGGAAAATCCTGGGATCAAGTACAGGACCTCCAGTTAGTGAGAAAACACCTTACTCACTGAGGGTAAAATTATCATCCAACTGACTTCAAATTTTGAGTAGAATTAGGGACAGGCACCTCTATTGACTATTCATTGAACGCCATTTACAGATTTAGAATGTGAGTAAAATAGGGAGCCAATCCCTTGTTATATAACAATGTGGTTGTAAATTGTTATTGATTATATCAAATGTAAATTTGTGGGATTAATATAAAATTTCCTAAGCAGGAATTCTAAGCATTGGTGTTTATAGTATTCAGAACTTGACTGTTGATGGGTGTATATATACTTCTGGATTGAAAAAGAGTGAGAGATATGAGGTTTAACATCCAATAGATGCAAATTAGGTTATTTTGGTACTGACATAATATGGCACGATTATCTTTCAATAATTTGCTTGCCCAAGTAAGGGTTTTTATCAGTAGGGGGAAACCTGAGGACCCGTAGAAAACACAAGACGCTGGACATACAACCTGCTTCTGCCTCTTTACTCAATGACAAACATACTCACAATTTAGCCCAATCCTCCGGATTCAAAAAATAACACAAAATTTTGTTTGAATATTTTTATTTTAGAAGTAATATTCAATGAATGGAATGTTTTAAATAGAAATATTTAAATGATATAGAAATAATATTCTACAGTAAAATATCACCAGGCTTCTACATTTCTATACAGATACATTAAAACATCTAAATCATAATAATGTGGTTAAAATAATAACCTCAAATATCCTAAAAATTGAGGCACAACATTTACATGTAGTAATACTTGAAGAATGATTAAAAGAAGTTAGCACTTATTAGAAGTATTATACAAATTTTACAGTAATTACAGCAATGACCTATTTGTAAATATTAAAGTAAACGGTCAGAAAATGAATATGTGTACTTTTCACATTGACAATTGTATTCCACAGAGTTATGAAAAATTGCTATTTGTTGCTTTACAAACAATATTTCACAAAAATATAAAGCTCACAGAATATTTTGAGTGAAATATTACGTGTCCTTTAATACAGGGTTGTACACAATGCTCTTGGGAGAAAATGAATAATAATCAAGTTACATGTATATTGTTATCTACTATAATATAACAATGTACTGTACTGACTTTATCTGTGGTTCAAAAGATGTTCTAATGACAATTACTTCAATATAATAAACATTCAATTAAGTAATGGAGATTCCTAATGATTGGCCAATGTTTGTTGTTATGAAAATTACGCATGTGTATAATACAGTTAACAATCTTTTTTAAGGGGGTTTTTCAGCGATAGCACTTTAGTGGAAGCAGATGTTAAAGAACTAAGGTACTACTACTGTGTTGGGACGTGTTCAAAAGAAACAAATCTATATTCCATTGCTGAACCATATGAATAATCCTAAACTCCAATATAACAAATATTAACAGGAAAAGCCTTGAATTTGAATACATGAACTAAGATAGGTTGCCAGGCAACGAAACATACGCCCACAGCAGCTAAATCGTCCGGACAGTCAACAAGGGTTGTCGCATATTTTTACTTTTTTTGGGAATGAAACATTTGTTATACACTAAAATCTGATTAAGAGTAACAACTCATTTTGTAATTATCTGAAAATCATTAGAATTTGTTTGCTTTTTATAAAGTTTTGCCCCACACTAACAATTAGTATAGGAAACATTTAACATCATGGATTTAGCTGTTCAGTTATCAAAATTCATTGAAAATCAAAATACTTGTTCATTTCAACACCTTAAACTCTGTGTATCAATGTGAAGTCAATTGGATGATAAGTTTGGCATCTATAGCGTCACAAGGTTTTTTGAAGTGATCAAGGGAGATAACTCTGGAAGTAATTATTTGAAATCGCTGAAAATCAGTAGGCTTCTTCGTCTCATGACCTTAAACAATGTGTGTAAATTTAAAGTCAATCGGATATTAACTTTGGCCTCTAGAGCGTCCACAGGATTTTTTGATGTGATCAAGGGCCATAACTCTGGCAATAATTATCAGAGATCGCTGATATCAATAGGCGTCTTCGTCTCATGACCTTAAACACTGTGTATAAATTTAAAGTCAATCAGATATTAACTTTGGCCTCTAGAGCATCCACAAGATTTTTTGAAGTGATCAAGGGACACAACTCTGGCACTAATTATCAGAAATCGCTGAAAATCAATAGGCTTCTTCGTCTCATGATCTTAAACACTGTGTATAAATTTGAAGTCAATCGGACATCATCTTTGTCCTCTAGAGCATCCACAAGATTTTTTGAAGAGATCAAGGGCCATAACTCTGGCACTAATTATCGGAAATCCGTGAAAATCAATAGGCTTCTTCGTCTTATGACCTTAAACACTGTGTATAAATTTAAAGTCAATCGGATATTAACTTTAGCCTCTCGAGCATTCACAAGATTTTTCAAAGTGATCAAGGGTCATAACTCTGGCAGTAATTATCGGATATTGCTGAAAATCAAAAGGCTTCTTCGTAGTATGACCTTGAACACTATGTATAAATTTAAAGTCAATCCAATATTAACTTTAGCCTCTAGAGCGTTCACAAGATTTTTCAAAGTGATCAAGGGTCATAACTCTGGCAGTAATTATCGGATATCGCTGAAAATCAATAGGCTTCTTCGTCTCATGACCTTAAACACTGTGTATAAATTTACGGTCAATCGGATATTAACTTTAGCCTCTAGAGCGTTCACAAGATTTTTCAAAGTGATCAAGGGTCATAACTCTGGCAGTAATTATCGGATATTGCTGAAAATCAATAGGCTTCTTCGTCTCATGACCTTAAACACTGTGTATAAATTTAAAGTCAATCGGATATTAACCCTGGCCTCTAGTGTGTTCACAAGAAATTGTGGACGGACGGACGGACGGACGGACGGACGGACCGACGGACGGACAGACGGACGGACCGACAGACGGACGGACGGGGGCGACGGCAATATACGTCCACATTTCTATGTGGGCGTATAAAAATCACATCAGAAATGGGTGACTTTTCTTCAAAATGAACATTAAAAAGCCTAAAACAAGAAAACAACTAAAGCATGCTATCTCTTTATAAAGTGTTTTGAGATCGGAAACTGATAATTCACATTTTTTTGTAACATTCACATTATTGTTTATATTATCACCATTCAGTTTCTTCTTTCTATTTTTAATGTATTGCACCATAATTATGACTAGTTATAAAGATTTCTAGTTGAAGTTAAAGTTGTATTACTGAATGCGTCTAATAGAAATGAAATTGTGTTTAATGCCCTACAGTTCTGCCCATCTAATAGAAAGCACATTACCGGTACTACTATAGTAATATCTAAGTTGATAATATATACTGGCACGGATATAACATTTATGATGATTAACCATGTAGACTACATATTAACTTATCTACATATTTACCAAAAATAAAGATATCTTGTGGTATATTAGACATGTAGGATTTCATAGTCTTATAATAAATGATAGGACTCAGTGTTAAACTACTACTTCAATACTATATGAAGACAAGAGAGGCCACTTGAACCCAATCTGTCATAATATGAAGAGACAGCTTGTCTTCCACATTTATAATAGTAGAGATCAATGAATATATATAACTATAGATGAATGATGAAATATATGATATTGCACAAGCATAAGACTACATACTACAAGATAACATAGAAGCAAATATAAACCTATACTGTACTGAAGAGTATAGTTTCATTTTTACATTATGATAAGATTTTAATTTACTAGATCGATATTGCCATTGACAAGAACTAAAAATAACAATTTCAAAATACAATTTAAACTTTCAAAATTAATTACTTTTTGGATTATATTTCTGAACATGCACCAATGAAATACCAATATTATATTTGTGGAGAAATAAATGAATGTACTACAATATAAAGGAATGATTACAAATATGATCCCCTATCCACATGCCCTCAAAACACAACCTTAAAATAAATATCAAATTATATAAGATTATTTAAAATGTATTAAGGAACACTGAAATATACTTTTCTTCCAGATGCTGCAGACAGGGCAAGCAAAAAGAGAACTACATGTGTATAAAAAATTCCCAAGACAAGCAGAAAAGTGATCTAACAGCGAATGTACAAAAACATCAATCTAAATCATTATCAATATCGTTTTTCCGCTGCAGACTGAACCATTTGTTGCACTGAAGCCTATGCTACATTTAGTAGAAGCCAGGTTGTCTTATTACAGAATGAAATAATTATTTTCCAGATCTCATTTTTACTGGGGGGGTTTTCAGATCAAAAGTTCACATAAATGTAAATGAAATTATGATTTAGTACTGTCATACCATTACCGAACAAAGGATGCTAAAAATGCTCTGCAAAGAACCACAAGGCCTAGCAAATCTCCTGTAATCTGGAAAAACCTAGAAACACTGTTGAATGTAGATTTTAGAAAACAAATGAAAACTATTTTGTTTTAGAATTAACCTACTGAATATAAAACCAATTTTATTTTGTCTTTTTAGATGAAGATAATTAGAAGCCTTTTCAGTGAAGGAGAAAAAAAAACTATCATTATATACATGTGTGCTAAGTCCAAATCAATTTTCACCAAAATTTGACTTACTAGTTTTTTCCAGATGATGGGAGAAATGCTCCACTGATTAGTTTATTTAAAATATAAAGATTGAAATAGTCCAGGCTTTCGAGTCGAGTATGCGTCCACAACCAACAAAGTTTTCTTGTGCTAAATCACTGTCCAGACTTTAGAGTCGAGTATGCGTCCACAACCAACAAAGTTTTACTGTGCTAAATCACTGTCAAGTCCCATACAGCAAAATCTACAAACTTTAAAAGTAAATAGGTGAACAGAAAGGTAACTCGAAAAAATTCAGTGGGGTTCTTCCTATGCCCGAATGAATAATCTCACTTAATATTAAATTTGCATACTGTTCTTTCTTATACTACTGACTATGAGCTATATTACCAAATGTAAAAATTCATTTTAACATTTTTAGAGTTTTCTCCTTAGGTCCAAATGAACAATACCACTGAGTTTCAAAAAATAATGTGCAAAATAATGTGCAAAACTTTGTTCTGGATGTTTAAAGTTTAAATATACCTTGAAATATGAAGCATCAAAAATAAGGTTAAATTTTACAAGCCCCAAAATTATGATATTTGATAGGTGTTTCATTGTTATAAAGACAATACAAATAAGTAATAAATCAGTCCATCAAGAATTTGCAGTTTTTCCTTAAAACCAAATCAAAAATCCCTGCTATTATGAAATAAATCATACAAGAATCACATTGCGTAGAGCATTCACAAGAAAAGAGGGTCTAAATAACAGACACAGTTGACAACAATATACATCCTCAATAAATGTGGGTGTATCATAAAATACATGTTTGCTGTAATATATACAAGTTAATGTGGCAATATAACCACATTTACATTTCTAGTTCTACAATACATAAAATATACATAAAACCTAGAAAATAAAAGCATCGACTACAATAAGTACAGTATAATAAAATATCCTTGCAGCTCAACTGCTAAAACACAAGAATTTGTTCAAAGAGATGCCATTTTAACATTACTTTTTTTCACCTAATATGTGTAATATTGTGGTTTACAGAGTGTAAAGAGATCACTGAGCTTGGGAAGAAACATACTCATATAATCAAATCTTATCAGCCTTTTCTGTATTCAACTATGATGATTGCTACTCAATTATAGTATGCATCATGTATAGCAGTTAAAACCCTTGAGCTAAAACCCATGTTTGGAACTGACATTGATATATTTTGAACAATACTTAGGAACACATACATGTTTTCAGGTATTTTGTTGTCATATGACAGATTTTTGATAAAGCATTGTTAACATATGGTATTAAATTACATTTATGAATGGTTACTCATATCATTGAATATTAAAAGAGGCAAGTCTCTAGTTTAACACCATCCAGTCTTCGACATTGCTAACTCGACCTATTGGTCAATTGAAATCAAAATGAATCGTGTTTCAGAGTGCCATTTGTAATAAAACAACTTGATGAATGAGGCTTAATCATACCAGTTTAGACATGAATAACCAGATACCAAAGATTGCCATTGAATTTGGACTCTTTCTGTATTTAAAATTACAGTAAAAACCGAAATGATTGAATGTAAATCAGTTTATATGCATTCAAATTATATTATTTTATAGTTGCAATTATATTATTTTATAGTTGCGACCCATTTGTGTCCAATTCTAGGTGCAAAAGTATAGTGATCTAGCTACTTTAACACAATATCATACTTATAAATCTTTGCACCTATGTAATGTTTGCTAATATTAGTTAAATTGTAATTTTGTAAAAATAAATACATTTGTTAACATACATGTAAGAATATAAGTGGTTTCTAAATTTTCAAAGAGATTCAGAAATAAAATCATATAACATTTACATAAAACATGAATTGGTTAATGTATACCCTGAATGTTCCCTCCTTTCTCTGCATTCCATTTCATGACAAATTACCAATACCGGTATGTACATGCTTTAAAGCGAGAATTTCATATTTTCTAAGAAAATCAAAACATAATTATTTTTATGTATTTTGCTCAATAGGTTGTCAACTCACTATTATACGATCATAGGCATTATTTCCCACATTTTACTTTCATTCACACTGCAAATAATAATACAATTACCCCCCTTGTTTTTCTATTCCCCTCATGCAATAGCTATAAAAAGTTTGAATCTGAAGTTGAAAATGACGTTTTGCCAATTCTTCAACTGGTAATAGTGAATTATAGGATTATACTTTAACAAGGTAGGACTCTTTGTAGATACCATCAATTATAAGGCTTCATTTTAATACACTTCAAAAAATATAACTTAAAAATATGAAATTCTCACTTTAACATAGCAACTATATAGAATATTACATAATATTTTATTCATCTTTCTACAAGCTATTGGCTAGACTAGCAAAAATCAATAATAATTGATCATATTGCCATTGATCATTAATAACTTGATAATTAATCAATACATCAATTTATCAAAACCCACCAGCATACATTTATATATTTTACTATCAACAATTCATTCTCATTGATAATCACTGATCTATTCCATATTTCTGAATGTTGCATACAGTATTTAAAAAAGAACATATTTTGTTAACAAAAGAATAATAAAAATAGTTGACATTTCCACAAATTTAGCAACCCGCTTCACTGCTGCACACAGCAATAATTGGGATGAAGACGATCAAAAACAAACCAATAGCGAAGCTGACGTAAATAAACATAACAGCCTTTTTAATGTCCTTTTGAGCCATACCCATGAGACCTTTGTTCTGATGTCTTCGGGCTGTCTGTGAATATCGTACTGCAATAAAACCAGTGATGATACAACAAATACAGCTGACATAGGAAACGATCAAAACTTGTCGAAAACTCTGCCATGGACGAGGTACAAGATCTGTTGATGGGATTCTCTGAAGGTTTGGATCCGACTCTGTTGTGTCTCTATATGGGTTTTCGGCTGTATTCTGAAATAATGTGTCCCCAGTGTAAGTTCCTTGACCATTTCGGTCTGTTAGGCGACCATGTTGTATTAATGACACTGAAACATGATCTCCATCTGTTCCCTCTTGATGATGATTACCTTCTTCTGTTCCATTTTTATGTAATGGTTGACGTTCACTCTGATGATTGATATCATCCATTCTAGACATGCTGTATTACTACTCACTACCTTAAAAACAATGGAAAATTTAAAACATAGATTTCCAAGCAAGAAACATAAGCCCACTAGCATTATTATTACCTTATATAAATTTTCCAATTCTAATTAAAAGCTTATATCTTGTACATGCAATACATGTAGAAAAGTGCCCTGATTCACCTAACATAAATGGCTTCTATTCTAATTAAGATATCTTCAATCTGTAAACAGTTTTATAATGCTATTTAAATTTAGCTTTTTTGAACAGTTGATGGGGTAAACAATGTTAGTTTGTAAAATTAATTTCATGCGTTACTTGGAGCGAGGTAAGGATGTTGACTGCTATTGCCAGTATTGGTACTGACAGATTACTTTTTGAGCCAATTTATGACGCCATTTTTTATTTTGGCGGCCATATTGGATCAACCATTTGTGAAATGAATCGGAAACTGTCAAAAATTAGTCGGGTGACCAACAATAACCATAAAATGATATATCAAACGGGTCATTTCGCCAAAAGTGTTTGTCAAGGTCAATTTCCGACCGTTTTTGGTTGCCGTATTGGATTTTTGACTCTCCTGGAGTTAGCCCGTAGATTTCAGAGGCAGCAAACTACAAATATCTTTACTAGGGTCCCTTCTATCAGAAACCATCATCAAACCTTGTTCCCCGAGAAATGGTCACGGATCTGGGGGTTGTGACCCAACTAATAGGTTTATTTGTAAATAAATCCATAATAAATGAATTTTGCACTCACAGCCATACATGTAGCTTACAGTGTCCACAAGACAAGCAGAGAATGTTAGTGGCTATTAGACCATGAAAGTAAGAAAGGTCATTGGCCTAATTTTCAACTCTTTTGAAATAAAATATTTATCGTTATTAATAATATTATTATGTGGCTAATACCCTGGGTTAAAAATTAATATTTTTAAAAAACCTGCAAAGACTCTAGGCTGAAAAGCACTAGTTATACTTAAATTTATTTATATATAAGGTACCTTATCTCTCACCCTGACTGTCTCCAGATGAGAGCAGATACAGTACTATCAGCTTACTGTTTTGAATCACAGTGCACCTGATGACTGGTTTAAACGAAATGTTGAAAGTCAGCAAAACACTGCTTGATTAATATCACTGTGTCCGTAAATTGGACTGTTGACTGCAGGGCATGTTTTTAATTAGTTGTAATTTAATAGAAGTTTAGAGTACGGTATAATATTTTCTTCTTTCAAAGATGTTACAGGCATTAGATCTTACTTACAGTTTTATACAACGATTGTGAGTTGCAACTTGCAATGCAAGGTGAAACTAAAGATTAATCGTAGCTAAAACAAAAACCCCACAAAACGTCGGGTCAGACTTCAACGTTTTCGTTTAGTTCTCGTACAAGGGCCAGGGTACTACTGTCCCCGTGTAGCTTAGTTAGGCGGCTTGGAATTAAGAAATAGCTCATGGAATTTATTATGCAATGTCTCCTTACCATCATTAACTTAACGTTCGCGAGTGAGACGCGAGCGAGGGGGGGGGGTATTTCTTTTGATATATCCATTCCTTTCAAATGCTTGTTCAAGATATCTAGAATATACTTACGATAAACTTATTTTCGGATAAAAGCACTGTGGTATATATGAATGCCCACAAAAACAATTTCTAGAATGCCTAATGTATTGTTGTTTTTCTATTACGTTTCTAGACCGGAAGTGGAAGTTAAGTCATATAAAAACACCAAACGCAATTATTTGGCAGATTGTACATTTGGCTCACCACCGGCTGTGTCCAAAGTGATAGTAGTGATTATCCAGCCCAAATTGTTCCAGGTGTTGGACCAAACTGATCCCGCAGTGAATATTCGCTTGGCCGCTACAATCACTGATAAGCATGACATCGACGAGGCTTAATGAGTACGGCATATTAACTTTGTCACTCCGACAAATTAAATTCTCAAACATTTTTTTGATGTAAAAGAAAAATAAATAAAGACGTTTGAAGTATTTGTAGTTAAAAAATATTTCCTATTTAGTGTAAATGGGTATTAAAATGAGTAAAACGCACCATTTTGCCCGAAGCAGTTAGGTGTTATGTAAACAATGCACGAGCCGTTTAGCCAATGACTGACGGCACGTGAAGTCAATGCACATGTTGTAGACAGTCATGTGTGACAGAGATAAATCGTAAGTAATTCTCTGTGAAACAGATTGGTGTTGGACCTTCATTATAATTTGTATACATTCCTATCAACTTTTAGTCACTGACATTATAAATACAACCATAGTGATATATTAATTTAATTTTCGGGTAAAATAGATTAGAAATGAACAAGCCAACAGTGAGGCTGATGTTCCCCGCCAACATATCCAAAATAAATAGATGACACATATTAAATTAATCGCACATTTATTTTCTTCAAATGTATTGAGCAATCAAACTGTACACGAAGTGTCATCCAAAAGTGTTTTATAAAGAAAAATGCTAAAACCGAGGAGAGAAAAAAAAAATGTACCCTAGTTAGGGGGACCCAAAAGACAAAAAAAAAGGGCCCCTACGCTTGACAAAAGGGACCCTCTGGCCAAGGGAAAGGGCCCTTGTGTCCAAGTCAATCGTTTCTATACACTGTTACTGTTGAATCCATTACTGAATGAGAATGCAGTCATTGTATTGGCATAAAAATCATCAATCAAGATGAACCTAAGCTATCTTGTCCCAAAGTATCAACCAATCAAATTGCTTATCTCTGCCTACCTTAGGAAGAAAATGCTCATCTTCGAACTCCATCAAGGCCTTGACCTAATAAACATACACACCAACTATGAACATTTTAACTCAATTCGAAGGAGAGTTATTGTGTTCCAAAGTCTCGGCAAATCAAATTGCTTATCGCTCTGCTTACCCTGAGCAGAAAATGCTCCTTATCGATCTTAGTCAAGGTACTACTGTAATGAAACTATACACCAAGTTTCATCACTCTCACTTAATTAGAACTAAAGTTATCGTGTCCCAATGCATCAACCAATCAAATTGCTTATCTCTGCTTACCCTAAGCGGAAAATGCTCATCTTCGAACTGCATCAAGGCATTGACCTAATAAGCATACACCAAGTTTGAACATTTTAACTCAATTAGAAGGAGAGTTATTGTGTTCCAAAGTCTCGACCAATCAAATTGCGTATCGCCCTGCTTACCCTGAGCTGAAAATGCCCATTATCGAACTTAGTCAAGGTGTTACTGTAATGAAAGTATACACCAAGTTTCATCACTCTCACTTTGTTAGAACTAAGGTTATCGTGTCCCAAAGCATCAACCAATCAAATTGCTTATCTCTGCTTACACTTAGCGGAAAATGCTCATCTTCGAACTGCATCAAGGCATTGACCTAATAAGCATATACACCAAGTTTGAACATTTTAACTCAATTAGAAGGAGAGTTATTGTGTTCCAAAGTCTCGACCAATCAAATTGCGTATCGCTCTGCTTACCCTGAGCAGAAAATGCTCATTATCGAACTTAGTCAAGGTATTACTGTAATGAAACTATACACCAAGTTTCATCACTCTCACTTAATTAGAACTAAAGTTATCGTGTCCCAAAGCATCAACCAATCAAATTGCTTATCTCTGCTTACCCTAAGTGGAAAATGCTCATCTTCGAACTCCATCAAGGCATTGACCTAATAAGCACATACACCCAGTTTGAACATTTTAACTCAATTAGAAGGAGAGTTATTGTGTCCCAAAAAGTGTGACGGACAGACGGACAGACAGACGGACGAACCCATTTTAATAGTCCCCCAACTTTCTTCGAAAGGCGGGGGACAAAAAAAGTTATAATTAGCATGCCGCAGTGCTGTTTTACCCAAGTCTTTTAACTATCACTGAGCAGCTATTAAAATTAAATGAAATAAATTGACATTTAAAGGAACCGTCAAGGATCACTGAAAATGGCTGCCAGTAGTAGACATATGGTGTTAATACTCCAAGGTAGTTGTTCTAGTATCAATAGGATCATTGCAATGGTACACGTAGTTGCTACCCCCTTTCACCTGTTGAGGGCAAATAAACAGCACATTGTCATACATAATGGATTACAAATCGCAATACCTGGTATATCATTTAACCCTTTACTCTAAGAGATTTTTTATGCCTTTCCTATAAATACAATCAAAGCAAAATACAAAATTAATGAACACTGTTCCTGTTAATATCCCTCTTCTATCCAACTATAACACACAGCTCAAACTGAAAAACCTGACACTAACACAAAACGTGACAACACCCATTGTTTATCTTTCTTCAGACCGTTGGAGTATGGTACTACTAACCAGCCAAAAAATCAAATGGTGTTCCCTAAAAAGTGTGACAGACCAACCCTTAATAGTTCCCTGCATTTTTTGAAAGGCAGAGAACCAAAATGTAATATTTTCATTTAGTGGTACATGACCTCACACCCAAATTACACCTGTACATGTATAAAAGAACACAACTTAAATCAATGTTTTGATTTGATAGCTTTTATTTCAGTGTGCTTGAAAAAAGAATATTGAGAATAAGCCTTTTCATAAAATATCTAAATGTAAGTCAGCTGACACAATCAAAAATATATTGACAATATGTTTACAACAGTTCTTTATATAAATATTAACATTGACATATGTAAAATGTTGAAATATAGGCCTTAGTTTTATGGCATTCCAGTGTTAATACTATGTTACCTACTTACATTTGAAATATAATAACACTAATATATTCTGACAATAATATTGCAGTAGTAAATAAAATGATCATGATTACATAATGAACAAATAATATTCAAAGATGCATTATGTAAGATCGAAATCTGCCTATTTCAGGTTTTTATTTAGGTTTCAAATGTCATATAAACTATTATATAGACATTTTTTACATGTCAAACCTATAATCCTGAAACAACCTGCAAGATTTTAAAATATAACGATAAAATGAACAATTATGGCTTAGTCGCTGTTGTCAAGTATCATTGCTAGGATAGTACTTACTTTGCCCAGAATAAAGTAATTTGAATGAAATTTGTAATATATTACTTCTCCATTCTTTTTTTGAACAATTATTATAGCAAGAATGTTCAAGTCTTTTTTTAAAATCTTACATAATGCATCTTTAAATCAAAAGGAACTAAACAACTAAACTCTATTCCTACATAAACTATTCATACCATATGATGTGCAAAACCATTGTTCATCGTTGTTGTCAAGTCCACATGTTTTTATAAAAAATTTTTGTTAAACAGGGCATGTAGAACTAAAATAATATCAACGTAACTAATAATTTATAATAAATTTATAGAATTTGAGAAATGGACAAAAAAAATAAAGTTATTACACAATTAATATTTAACATTTCAAAAGAAATTGCACATTTATTTGTATCCTAAAATGAAATTTTCCAATTCAAAAGGATTTCATCCACAACACAAAAATTTAATTTATACAGATTTATAATTGTTTATCTGATAGAAGGAAAGATTGAAATGGAAAATCGAAGTCAGTACCATAAATACTTTAATGTACCTTACAAACAAATAAAATTATTATTATTATAATCTTATTAATATGCGCAGTATTCTATCTTAATGCCTAAACCTATTTATAAATAAGTAGCTATGATTTAATACTATTACTAGTTAGAACTCTGATTCTAACTTCAAAAGTTAAAATTATTTTACATATTTACAATCCACAAATATAAAGGAAAATTTACATTAAAATATATATTCACAATTGATATAAAACTGACACCTGCTCATAAAACAATGTACAGTCAAGATTTTGATTGTGAACATTTTTTCAAATGCTATACATTTTTAACCCCTTGATCCTGTTCCTTCAACATTGTTGCCTCTCATTTTGGCTATTCGATTTTGCACAAACAATGATCATTTAATTGATATCAAGGTTTGAGTGCTGGCAAATCTATTACATTTATAAACTGGCCCACTGGGCCCAAGTTTATCTACTCGCCAGGAGCTTCAAGTTCAAAGGGTTAATACATCTGTTATATATATGCAATAGTTTGTAAGTCTAAGGATGCATTGCATTTTGTATTATCTTTCATGACCAATATAATATTTTGATTATAATCACAGTCTATTCCAATCAATTAATAAAACAACAGAATTGAAATACAATGTACATGTTACCACCAGTGTCAATGCCGACAGCTTATATATAGAGCTATCATAAAGATTATACGACAAATACAAGTTTTAAAATTTTAAGCCATAATATAACTTATTTTTTACATTTCAATAAACATTAGCATTAGCATACATATTATACATGAATGCACAACTTGATATAAGATTTTTGTTCGAAGGTGGTGTAGTAACCGCAGAACAATAATCAGTGACATGCTGTTTCTTTGTATCAAAGATGCACTATGTAAGAGCTAAATCTTCCTATTGCAGGTCTTCATTTTGGCTTTAAGTGTTATATAAACTATTATTTAGACATTTATTCTGATAACAAGCCTATAATAAATTTTCGAGATCATCGCATGACGGAGATTTAAACAGATTTCAACTTGATCGCTATTTACTGATCTAATTAAAAATTGGTGATTTAAGGCCAAGTCTGGAATAAAAAGTACCATTGCTAACAATCTATGTCATTTGAATGAAATTTTAAAGATATTCATTTTGTATTATCTATTTTTGAACTATTATAACAAGACCAGCCAGCTTTTTTTAAAATTTATATCTTACATAATGCATCTTTAAATAACGCAAATTTATCACTGGTATCCTTGTGAATAACCTCCTCCTGGTCTCGGATAACCTGCTCCATATCCACCTGCGGTCTGTGCACCACGAGCATACGGATTACCTGCACCTTGTGTAGGTGGTGTGGCAGGTGCTGCAGTTTGACCATATCCTGGCATTTTCTGTCCCTGTTTAAAAAAAAATGCATTTTGATATCATTATTACAAGACAGAGTGAGAAAGAAGGTTTGATGTCCACTCCGTATCAACTTGGTCATTTCGGGACAAACATATGGTTCAATTACATTTAAAAAATTTGCTTATGCATAGGTGTCTATAGTAGTGGGAGGAAAACGGACGACCCAAAACCACGCGCCACTTGACTCAATGACAGAGAGAGAGAGAGAAATGGGGTTTAACGTCCACTCAACACAAACTAGGTCATTTTGGGACTAACATATGGTTCAATTATATTTCAATAATTCGCTTGCATGTAGGGGTCTTTAGCAGTGGGAGGAAACCGGAGTGCCCGGAGGAAACACGAGGTTAAGAAGGCACCCCTACCTCCATGCCACATACGCTCACACCAGGGATCGAAACCACAACCACAAGTGACTGGCCAGCTAGAGGTCGAAGCGCGGCACTCTAGACTACTAGGCCATCCCAACGCCCCGACTCAATGACAGACCTTATGGTTTCACGTGCACATGTTAAACCATTAGACCACCCAACCTCACTATGAAATCCTTATACGGCATTTAGTAATTAAATATATAATATTAAAACACAATTCTTGTGGAAAACAATCACTGAGTTTATTTCACACTACGTTTCAACAAGTTCCTCTTGTCGTTCTAAAGTAAATCAACTCCACTATGAAGATAATAAATATCAAATATATCTTATGTTGTCTGGTAGCCTATGGGTCATGTGATGTTGAGGACGGCTCTCGACATGCAGGGGTCTTGTACAGAGTAATCAGATCAGTGTCAAGAGTGTTAATGACTAAATGAGTGTCCGATATGTGATGTGCAATAAATAACATATACATAGCTGTATATCTATTTAACAATAAAGGCCCCAAAACAAAATGCCAAAAAATAGAGTAGTGGGTTATGACGGGGCATAGTCCCCCCCCCCCCCCACAATTATTTCATCAAAAATAGTGATTTCTTGGGAGTGTTCTTAGCCAGCCCCATCCTCAGCCCCTCCAAAACATTCCGTAGCCCCCCCCCCCCCCCGGCCAGTTTTATGAGCTGGCTACAGGCTCGTAGAGTAGATCCAATCAGATCTATCCATGCTTCATTAAAAGTTGTGGATTAGCTCTGAAAGTGAAGCAAGACATGACATAAAGTCAACATAAAATATGTCTTTTGATGATTACACGTTTCGATTATTACAAGTAAGAAAGAATTCACTAGTTATAATGTACATGATATGGGAAGCTTGTATTAGAAAGCAATAGTTTTTACCTGTTGTTGATAGTTAGGTGGATAACCTTGTTGTTGTTGCTGCTGCTGCATAGGTTGTCCTGGTTGTCCAGACTGTCCTGGTTGTCCAGGCTGTTGATTTCCATAACCATACGGTTGTTGTTGATAATTTGTTTGTGTTTGTTGTCCAGGCTGTGAAGTTTGAGCAGGTGTTTGACCTGTTGAAGCCTGTTGTGGGTTGTAACCCTGTTGGCCTGCAGAGTAATTATAACCTAGAAGACAAACAGTTGTATTACTTATAGGCTAATGACCCTAAATTCTATGTTTAAATCTAGTTACAGAAGATATGCTATCAATGTTAAAGGGTTTCTTGACGCTCTTCATAGCTTTAATACAGATATCTTTTTAACCCCTAGAATTATGATACTTATTTGACCCTTAGAATTAAAATCCCTTTTTGACCCTTAGAATTATGATCCTTATTTGACCCTTATTTGACTTGAGTGCCACAAAAACCATTGATTTCTACTGTGATTATCTTCATAGCTTTAAAACAGATCCCTTTTATATAAGTGATAAGAAAATATATTTAAATAGTAAACAACCTTGGCCTCCATGTTGATATTAGAAATGAGTCAACAATTTAGTCAGAAGAAGAGCAAAAATGATGAAAGTGCGAGATCAATAGACAGTAAGGTGGACTTTTGACAGCCTTACTTTATGTTACAAATAAATGATTATTAAATGTATTAGTTAGGAGATAAATACTTCCTGTTACGTATTTAGAGGGGGTTTATTGTCCATTTAACCATGCTTGAATCATTAGAACTCGAGACGCGATAGCGTTGAGTTCGCGATAGCGTTGAGTTGTTCTAATGGATAATTCAAGCATGGTTAAATGGACAATAAACCCCTGATAAATACGTGACAGGAACCTGTTTATCGATATTGTTGCTCAAATATTTAGGGATTTTCTTAGGAACTATCTAGGAAACATTTTTACACCCTTTTTAAAAAGCCGTTATTTGCCCACGTGCTTGCGTTCATTTTTCAAAATATTCTCAACATAGATTTAGGCCGTCCTGGCTTTCCTTCAAATTTAAAATTCTGGATTCTTGAGTGGCTAGTAAATGAATTATGAAAGTAAATGTTATTCGGATATCGATACAAATTTTTTTTAACGTTTGAAGAGAAATTAGTCTTACTGTGGCATTTGAAGAGACGGGTGTAAGCGTGATAGAAATAATTCCGGCCTGCTATCTGAGACTAAAAGTGGGGTAACTCTTGGCAACAAAGGTGGCTTCGCTTCGTAAGTTTCATGTAAGTTTTGAGTCTTTATTATTTTATTTGCAGACTGTTATCACAACCCAGCAGCTAGTTCTTGTTCAAACAATTGCATTTCGTACTTACATCCTCCAAAATACCGTATAAAACTATGACAGTGATGGCTAGCCTAAGATTTCAAGTGGTTGCTATGTATACTATTCTGACGTGTTGTCAACAAATGTCAATTTTGGCATGTTTAGATATTCAGCTGCTATTTTCGACTCCCTCATTGTATTATTAGGTAGATCATGTTAGCCAGACTTTGATCAAACTGTTATTTAAAAAAAAATCCACCTGATTAAGTAAACATTGATTGGCGAGTGAAGCTATATCATCCTACCAAAAAAGAAAATAAATTTGTCCATACTGTGACTGCCTAGTTGCGAATATATTTAGGTACCTGAAAATGGTTTTAATTAAAATATGGACTGATTTTCTACTGTTTTATGTATTTCAGAAATGTGTTTTCATAAAAGATGATGTTTGAAAATGGTGTGATAGTCATATGTGCAGAATTTCTTGAAGATATTTGTCAATAAAGATTTGAGATGAGGAAGATCATTGAGCACAAAAATGAAAAAAAGTACACTGGAATATTTATACACAGTAATTCACCTTGATAATTCAGAGGGGGTTTATTGTCCATTCGACCACACTTTTCGACCAATCAGAATTGAGGAAATTTCTTATTTGTGCTACAATAATTGTTAGACCAATAGGATATTTGCTAAGATTTCTATTTCATTATGTATTTCCTGGACATCTATACCGGTACTTGTCATTTATGATTTAGTCTGACGTATTGATGCTTAAAAAATCATTGATATGTGAAATAATTGTTCATATCTTGGATTCTTATAAAATTTCAATATGACACATAGAATAAAAAGATAAAGGTATAGGAACCTTGTCCAGCTTGATTATAAGGGGTTTGTTGAGCTTGCTGCTGTCCATAGGTAGCTTGAGTTTGATAACCAGACTGAGGTTGAGGTTGTGCAGATTGATTAGGATTGTAACCACCAGCTTGTTGTGGATATGGCTGTGCTGGTGGTTGTTGCTGTTGTTGTAATATTTGTGGTTGTGAAGCTTGGGATGTAGGTTGAGGGGGTTGAGTAGGTGTCTGTGAAGCAGGATGTACAGGTGTCTGTTGTTGCTGTCGGTATAAATTACTAGAAGACGAACCAATACTGGATAAACTATCTGGAGTACCCGATCTTTCTATACCTGTATTAGTATTAGCTGTACCTACAAATAGTTACATCTTCACTTTATTTCAACAATTCACATGTTATTCATGGTTCCATAATCTACAATATGATCATGTCACATTTCAAACACCTCAAACATACATTATGCAAAAGGTAAATCTTCCTGAAATGTTATCTAAATTATCAATTAGACATTAATTAACTTTCAAAGTCATTGTATTTACTGGATTAGGATCCAATTTGCTGCTCAACTTTCATATTTATGATTTAATCGTGAAATGGATAATCAAGATTATGGGGGTTTTTTTATCGTACCAACTTTAGTAATGATGATCGAGATTAGGCCATAAATTCAATCGCTTAATTCTCGATTCAGAGAGGATCAATTTGACTGAAATTTTCAGCAAATTCTCTTTACACATTAATATTATCCTTATTTCCTACCGGAAATTTACATCACTGCTGAAAACATTCATCTGATTTTTTACTGCTTGTGCTAATTTGTAATGGACACCTACATACTTAATCTACTTATAATGACTGAACTTCAAAAGCAAATTGTCAATTTCTTTGTTGATTTGGACTAAATGCAATAATGTGTCTTTTATTACTGACACTTTTACACTATTTGATATATGACAAAGAAAGGCAAGTACGAACTTAACATTATAGAAAAGCCGGATCAATCTAATTCAATACTTTAATAGCTGCTTTCCAATTAATTCTCTTGTTTCTTTTTTTAAAAAAAAATTCTACTTTATCATCATAGCTCCAAGTCCAATAGCGTTCTTTATCCTAAAGTTAAAATATTGAACTCACCCTCATTAGAAATATTAAAAGAAGACATAACTTTACTCTGACTATTCTCATCAACAGATCGCTGTGTAGATAATGGATCAAACTCTTTACCACTTGCTACATTTGTTCTTGATGTAATTTCTTTTTTATAAGGACTAACTTCGGCTTGTGAATCTGAAAGACAAAAACATACAATGAATTTATATTATTAGTTATATAGTACAAAGTATTGTAGGGTTATATATTTGTGAATGGATTCAAGAACAATGTTACTGTCTACATAATATCATAAATGAAATGAAATGGGTTTTAACGTCCTACTCTTCTGCACCTAACTTGGGCTAATGGAAGACGGGTATACGCCAAGCAGAGTGCTACGAGGGAAATTTTGCCCGGGCAGCGGCACTAAGGCCTACTCTTATATCAAATACCAACTGCCAAGGAATCTTTTACGTGCATGCTAATGTGTACACGGACCTTGGTTTTTTGTCCAATCCGAATGACTAGACAGCAGTCCTTGTCAGGCCCTTCATTATGCATCACTGACACAGGGAAATCATGCCGTAAAATTGAGATGGGACTTTCTCGGCCAATGCATGGATCGAAAACACCAGACCTCCAGGCAAACCAGTCAGTGTCTTACCCACTTAGCCACCCCAATATGGGTAATAAATTTATATAATGCATTACACAAGTGACAGGCTACCTGGTGTTAAACTAAAGGAGCTTACTATGGCTTAAACTTATTTTGGGATAGTTGTTTTGAACTCATTTAATTTCTTTTTTGAAATAAGTAAGAAATCAATTTATACTCGTCAGTTTTTATATCAAAAAAGTTATTGTCTTTTATGTTGTTGATCTTTTTTTGCTTGGGGCTGATGCTCTTTGAGAAAAGACTTAGACAACGTCAATTCAATCGACATGAAATTTGGCATGCCTGTCGTCTATGGAGGGTAACTGATTTTGGATACGCTTCCGAAATGGCTACCATGGCGTCATTTTGGTTCCTGGTCCATAGTATTATCGTACTATTGATAATAAACATGGATTATAAGATTGTCTATATATACTTTTAGCAATTCTGGTGGTCTCATTTGACTATGGTCAAACAAAGTGTCAAAGACTGGTTTGTCACATATTCAGCTCCACAATTCTTACTAAAGACATTATAATTAGAATCTGAATTGAAGTTAAAATAATTAAAAATGAACTGAGTCTCAAATGAAATTTTATTAATTACTACATAAACTTGATTTACAGTAGATACTTACCATTTAATATTGTAGCATCAGTAGAACTTGTCACAGCTGCTGGCGGTTCTAGTCTATCTAATAATCTATTCACTCTATCACGTATTAACTGTAATTCTCGTTTTATTAATTTCACTTCATCACTTTCTAATGGTTTAGGCATATTGTTAACTACAATATAAATTGTTATATTCATTAAGTGAAATGAAATGGTGTTTAACGTCCTACTTTTCTGCACCGATTGGTCTAATGAAAGCCATATATTGTGCTATGAAGGAAATTTTGCCCAGAAAACAGCACTGCTGTCTACTCTTATTTCCAATTCCAACTGTCAATGGAACTCTTTTACATGCACAACTATGTCTTTTCCGTCCTATCTGAATGGCTAGACATTGTCTTTCAAGGCCCTCATTTGTGCACAACTGACATGGGGAAACCACACCTTAAAATCCTGAGGAACTTTCTCAGCCATGTATTCATCAAACAGACTACTTGATTGCGCATTGGTCAATTCTACTTAAATATTTTCAACACATTTTACTATTCAGTAGCCTGTTTCACGAAATTTTAAATAAGACAAAATCAAAATTTCAGTAATTTGATTGGATAATATTATTATTAGATTCATTTTAGTGCTTAGCCAATCAAAATTGAAGTATCTAATAAAATTTGGATTTTATCTTTACTTTACAGATTTCTTAATAAAATTGTCAGCAATAAGCTGCACAGTTATCATTCAGGTAACATAGCCTCTGACATCACGTCGTTAATGCCAGTAACTGTAGTTTATGGGCTGATAAACTCCAAATTCTACATTATTAATGTTATTGTATTGAATTTAAATGGGTGAAATAGCTTTATCTGAAGTCCGCTTCCATCGAAGTGGTATTGCAGTCAAGTTAAATGCAAAAACAATCAACAGCAGTAATAGAGTATAGCACGATGAAAAATGTTGGTAAAATATGGACTGAAGTCAGCCATATATATGTGAAAAACCATGTGATCCCCATTACATATTTACTGGTGTCTACTGGTAAGTTCATAGCTGTGTTTTTCCGTATTTAGGTTGAGTCATTCTATGTGTATATGACTCGTCATTGTATGCTGTCTATAACAAGACATGGTTTTTTTTGGCAAAATTCAAATATTTTTCATATATATTTTGCATGGTGTCAGGCTATTTTTTCATGTGTTCCAAAATATGCCGTTGGAAAAAAAAAGGTTGAGAACCACTGTTTTATTCCATTACTCACCAAATAAAGTAATTTTTAAAATCCGACTACACTGTATAGCAAATGATAAATCTGAGCTATCAAAAATCGTAATCAGATCTCCATCTGTAAAAAAATAAAATAGAAAATGTTCATTACAAAGGAAGATAGTTAACAATACAAATAAAAAGTCCAATTCTACGGTACTTTAAGTACACAAGCTGTGTTTTCTTGCAAAATATCTAACATGTATACATTTCTGTATTAAGACATGCACGCCAGGGCAGGAAGTGTAATTTGAGGGAAACAGACGACGCTACGACCTACTCTTATTTTCGAATTACAGCTGTCACAGGTTCATTTTATGTTCACCTCAATTAGCAGGAAATAAAGGTAGATAATTCTGGAAGAATCTGCATGTACAAAGTGTATGTGAACAAATACATGTAACTGTACCTTCATCTTTGTATTTGATAATAATGTCATCATTGCTGCCTAACTTTCCACGATAGACTCTTTGCATCATCAAAACTAACTCATCATAAGTGATATCTTCATTATGGATTGGAATACGTCGTATGTCTTCACCTAGCTGTACTTTTATAATCAATTTACCAGTTAAATCAAGATGGGGATCAATGTTGTTCTGCATGTTGAATCTTCTGTAAAAAAAAATTCATCAAATAAATACATAAATTATACTTGAAAAAGAAAGTAGTGTTGGATTATTATAAATTTGTGTCAGATGGGGCAAGACATAATAACTTTTGACAAATGTAAAGAATCCAAATTAGCCTTAGTTAGAACAGAGGTGGGGTAGAGTGGTAGCTTCATAGTAATGGTCAGAGGACATCATCCTTACATATTCCAATCAATCCTAACATATGTGAAATACGTAGGTTACCACCAAACGTCCCGATTTAACCAGTATTTGGGGGTACCTTTTGTCATCCTGTCCCGATGTCTCTCTAGTGACATACAGGTGAGGTAAATGCCAAAAACATTGAATATATCACGCCCTTCACTTTCAGACTTTACTTATTAGATCTTTTGATTTTGATAAAAACAAATGTCCCAGTGTCTACTGTGAATAATCTGGTAACTAGGTGAAAACCGAAATCTCTTGGGTTAAGAAATGGTTAGCTTGCAATAAATATATATATCATATATCTCATATAGCCGTCTGAACGGCATCACTTTTTACCGGTGTGAATACTATTTCACTATCTCATCTGTTCTTTAGTCGAATGTTGTAATAACACTAACCAAGCCGAATGACGTTTACAAATTCCGTTTCAAATGATCAAATTTAACAGCTTAAATTCATGAATTACTGATGATCTGTGGTGGAAAAGTACAACATCACAATAATATTTAAATAAAATACAAATAGTTTATATCTACCTCTTTCACTTTTATGTAAAATAATGAAGATTCTGATGTCTGCGTGGAAATGACACCTAATTTTTAAAGGTCAAGGTTGGTAGTCTCGATTTGCAGGTCTCTCGATAACTCATCGCGGGTATTGTCTCTGTCAAAGTGAATCTCCATTATTAAAATTAAAATACAATAAAGTAAGTCCAGATTTTAACGTGTGACACGACCACTTACCCCACACGCCTCAATGTAAATTATAACACCCCCAAGTCCTCTTTCGGCCTTGTACCCATAGCGCGGTTATATTAGTGAATTTCGGTGGGAATTATTTTCCAGAAATGTAAGATGTGTAACAGTTGATCCAAAACAAGTTACAGAATAAAGCCGTTATCAACTGGTTCTCACCCCTTCCCTTTTTTATTGACAACAACAAACCTTGGAACACATAAAAAAAGCCGGCACACCAGGCTAAATAATATTAAAAATATTTGAATTTTGCCCCCCCCCCCCCAAAAAAAAACCATGTCATGTCATAGACGGCATACAACAGTAGACACAGACTGTCATAGAAACATGGAATGACTCAAACTTAATAAAAAAAAAAATCAAGTACCGTAACATATAGACACCTAGAGCTGCAGTAAATACGCAATTGGGATCAAGTATAGTTTTTCGCATTGTCTTAGGGCGTCGTTCAAAATTTTGCGGCACGCTTTGGAATGCAGTGCTATTCTACGAGCCAGATCAGACAATACAACACCTAACAATACCGTGAAAACACATCTAGGAAGGGATGCTTCTGTAAAATTAATTTTATTAAAAACATAGATAAATCTTATCTGGGATTCAATTTCGAGAAAAGCCTAACTCTGAAAGTTATCTTTAAAGCTCCAATAGCATTTTTTTAAGTTATATTTTTAAAATGTATTAAAATAAAGCCCAAAAATAGATTGAACCTATAAACAGTCCTACCTTGTTAAAGAATAATCCTATTAATCCTATAATTCAGTACTGCCAGTTGAGAAATTGGCAAAAATATCATTTTCAACTTCAAATTCAAACGTTTGAAGATGGCCGTCCATGGAGAGGAATGGGAAAACAAGGGAGGTAATTGGGTAACTATTTCCTCAATCACCCTGTGTCACCCTTTGTAATGCCCCAAAAATTTTGCCCAGGACCGTATAATAGTGAGTTGACAACCTTTTGAGCAAAAGACATAGAAATAATTATGTTTTGACTTTCTTAGAAAATGTGAAATTGGAACTTTAAATAACATCTGTCCAAAATACAATTAGTTTTATGTTAGTAAATGGAAAAGTATGTTTATAGAAGACAATAGGTAGGATTTTTGCTCTTTAAATTAAAACAAAACACACATGAGAGTTACAAAACTAAAACATGGCTAGTTCTATGTGTGAAAACAAAATATCACCAGATAACGGGCGTAAAACTTCTTGTGTCAGTTTTCACTATCCATAAGGGTTGTTTTTCACGTCATTAAGCTAATTGACCAATCGTTATAATTAATTACGTCATATTTGACCCATTAAAGAATTGAAATTCCAAAGCTACAAGGTTATCCTCATGAGCATTCGTCAGACAACCACCTGCAAAGATGTAGCAATCTCTTTCAACAGGCTGGATGGGGTTTGAGAGAATGACTTTATTGTAATCTTTACATGTATCTTATGTGACCAGGGGCCTATTTCACGAAATTTTAACTAAGATAAGATCCCAATTTTAGTAATTTGATTGGATAATATTAGACTGATTTTAGTGCTTAGCCAATCAAAATTGAAGTATCTACTAAAATTGGATTTTATCTTAAGTTAAAATTTCGTGAAACAGGGCCCAGTGCTTAATATAAATTGTAAAAACGAACTGTTGCTTTGTTATTCCTGGTAAGAGATAACCGTCTTAAAGGGACAATAACATTCTTGCTGGCTTGGAAGCTCCAGAAAATAAATAATACCCTTATTCTAAGTACTAGATGTTTAAGTGTCCTACCTGTTGTGTAAATTATCCATTACAACCTATTTTACTTGTCCAGAGGGTTCGAAAATATTTTAAAATCCAAGTCACATTTGAAAAGGTTTACGTTAGACTTTTCAAATCAATTGGTTGAATTTTTCCATTTTTTTAAAATAGATGTGTTAAGATGAAATTTATATCATCAATTAATTGGAATATTGTAAAATAATACGACTTGTTGACCAGAATGAAGATTGGGACATATTATTCAGTTACAACAAGAGTGTTATTGGGGCTTTAACTGCTGAGATAGATAACAAGAAGAAAATACACAACGTGAAAGGGACATTTGAAAAGTCAGCGAACAATTCAAATACTAGACGAGCACAAGGCTACTAAAATATGAACATGTAGTAAGAAAAGAGTTCATAGGTCATACGCCGAATGTGGCGACCGGAATTAAGAGCCCGCTATCCACGTCTGCTCCGAACTGTTGCTTATAGAGACGGGTCTGACAAAAGACCAATGGTGCTACACTCATTCCTCGCCAGGTTTATCCTATGATTCAAAGACCAAATAGTTTTTTTTTTGTTTCTTAATAATCCACGGTTCACATTTAATGACAAATCTTAAGCTCGATAATCATCAATTGATTGGGAACTATCTATTTATTTTTTTATTCATCTTAAATGAAAAAGATTACATTCGTTAGTGAGGCGCTAGGAATATTTGAATCCTTTATTTTGCATCAGCGAAGTTCCGAGCCGAAGGAAAGGCACGTATTATTTTATCTTGATAAATCATAAAATAATTGACTAATCATTCATGATGACGCAAGATTTGCATGACGTCAGGTTCATGTTTGGCATCTCCAAGGCAGTACGTGTACCAAAAGTTCTAAACTCCTATTCATCCAGACCATAGAACTAAATACGTCCAGACCTTGACACGATGGCAGAAAAGTCGTTGATACAAAACCATGCAAGTGGACATGAAGGGGAAAGACCGGCATTGAATTTCCCTAAAGACAGTAAAGCAGCATGGATAGCCTTAGGATGTGGATTTTGTACGCAGATAATAATCCTCGGTGTGCTTCATGCTTTTGGTGTTTTCTTTATTGTATTCATAAGAGACTTTCAGACCACAAAAGCAAACGCCGGTAAGTTTTAGTGATTGCATCTAGCTTTACATAACTCACCTGTGTTAAGCCGTGTCAATGGATAAATGGATATGAAATATAACAAATCCAAATAATGCCATTGAACAGACAAGCCTTGATTGTGTGCAAGTTTAATTTAGCAAAGTAAATGTTTCCATCAAAGCTGATATTTAGATTTTATCACAACTTTGCTGTCAACAAATTTGATGTGCTAAAAAAAAGATTGTAGACATCAACAAACCGAGCGGCAATGTTACGATTAATGGCTAAGTGCGGTAAAGTTTCACATTGGATCTTGGAGGAAGGCGCTTGATCATTCACCCGGGAATCCTACGTTCCCGGTTTTGGCCAAGAAAATACGTTGTATATGTTGCAGGGCGGAGGGTTAGGCAATGAAAGGCGTTCGGATGGTACAAAAAGGAGCCCACGTGCGCAGATTGTACTGCACGTAATAGAACCCTTTGCTATTGGAATTCACGAAGAGTTACCGAGGGCGGAAACACCGTTAGCCGGGTAAATTTTGCCTCATAGATAGCACACTGCATGGCACATGCCGTTTAGTTAAACCTACTTGATAAGACCAACTTCAAATTTGGTCAAAGTTCGAGAGATGTAAAGACAGGGCTACCGCTAATCCCTAGCCCTACTACTTACCCGAACCTTAACATACACTCTCGCCAAAAACCACATGCCCCAACCTTATTTACATCTCAGCCACCTTGACGAATATTCAGCTGGCCTTAACAAATAGATTTAGCTTGCTTTCCTCATCATTAGGTCATGCAGTTGGTGCAGAAAAGTATAAGGACGTCAAACTCCATTTCATTTCCCAGTGAGGTAGAAACATAAATGCAAAATATATCCTTTATTTCAGCATGGGTTGGATCAATAGCTTATGGATTATCAATGTTGACGGGACCTCTTGCTGGAATAGTGATAAACAAATTTGGACACCGTGTATCAATGATGTGTGGCGGGTTGCTTTGTTTTATTGCCTTGCTGTCCTCCTCATTTGTGAACAGTTTAAATCATTTATTTTTTACGTTCTCTTTTATCTATGGTTTAGGCACCTGCTTATGTATAACCCCTACAATGACCCTGGGACAGGATTATTTTGAAAAATATTTAAGTGTATCTATTGGGATCATAACCTCTGGAAGTAGCATTGGAACCTTAGTCATGGCCCCAACATCACAGGCTCTTATCGACTCGGTTGGCTGGAGAAACACCTTTAGAATATACGCTGTGGCATGTTTACTTACTTCTGTATTTAACTTCTTTGTCCGGCCCATTAGTAATACAAAGAAAACAGCGTCCGAGACGTTAAGATCATCACCATTACGACGTTTAATCCAGGAGCTGGCACTGTGGAAGAATCGAGTATTTATAGTATGGGCTACTGGAATCACACTTGTCATGTTTGGTTATTATATTCCATATGTTCACTTGGTAAGTAAGATTATTCCTAATGAAGACGTGCCTTCGCCACACAGTGTGCTTTGATGGTTATTTTGTCGTGAAAGTAATGCGACCAACTCTGATAGCGAATCCCAAGTCAAGTGTCTTCTCACCTACACGTCAATGTGTACACGGTACCTTGTTTTATTTGTACCAACCGAACGACTATACAATGTCTATTGTCAGACCTTCTCAACCTCGTGGGTTTCCTCCGGTTTCCTCCCACTGCTAAAGACCCTTACGCGCAAGCGAATTATTGAAATAAAAGGAAACCATATGTTAGTCCCAAAATGACCTGGTTTGTGTCGAGTGGACGTTAAACCTCATTTTTCTCTCTCTCTCTATTGTCAGACCCTCTCCCTGCACAACTGATAAGGGGGAACCACGACGGAAAACCCCAATGAACGTTCTCAGTCAACAGAAGGATCAAACACGAAGCCCCCCCCCCCCAGTTTAGTGAGCCAACGTCATACTCACTGAACTGAGACACAGTTGGTCCCCTCATATAATAATAACCGATTCCAAATACACCATCTGGGGAATGTGTCAATGTAGCCTTTATACAGCTCAATAGATACTGTAAATAAATTTTGTTGTTTTGTATAATATAGTTCATATAAGGCAGTCTAAATATTTTCAGATTTCTTTTGCATTAGATGCTGGTATCACCCCAGATCAAGGTTCGATTTTAATTATGGTTTTTGGTGCATCAACTGCCATTGGAAGACTGACATTTGGGAAGATAGTTCAACTGGGTCTGTTGAATAGATTGCATATGCATCAATTATCTATGATCGTGTGTGGTACTGCCACCATGTTTTTACCGTTTATACATTCTTTTGGTGGTTTGCTGAGTTATGTTGTATTCTTTGGAATGGTTGATGGATGTTTTGTAGTTCTCCTTCCATTGATGACATGTTCGCTTGTACAAGCCGATAAAGCAGTTCTTGCTTGGGGATTTTTGAGTGGTACTTCATCAATCACTTTTACGCTTGGGCCACCAATAGCAGGTAAGGCGAGAATATCGACTTTAATAAGTACACACGGGGCAACTGCATGAATACTTCGAGACTCTAACTTATATTTACTCTTTGTCGAAACACAGCATCATCAAGCTGTTGTAATGAACGCCAAAATATAGAGGAATGGTGTATTTACCCTGTCTCAAAATTTCAGCTCAAAACTGCTTATCTGGACACCTAACCCTTTTTAGATTTCGGGTCAATTTTTTCTCTGTGTAAATAGAGAATCTCCTACGAGTGTTTTTTGATATCAAAAAATATCAACACAAGTTGATAAAGTGAAAAAAACGAGGCTCTGCCGAGTTTTTTTTTACTTTATCAACGAGTGTTGATATTTTTTGATATCAAAAAACACGAGTTGGAGATTTTATTTATCACCCAATCCTTTCTTACATGCACAAATAAATAAATATAATTATTTGGTATAGATGTCACTTGTAAGAATCTAATTACATTACAGCGTAGTGATACATCAGTTTTTTGACAGCAGTTTACCTATTGCAAAGTCCTATATATTGACCCAGTATTTCCTTCAAGGTCAATTAAATAAAAACAGTTACTTTTTAACTAAAAAAAAGTAACTTTTTATTTAAAATAAGTGGTCTCTTTAAAATAAAAGAAAGTAGTTCCTTTTTGATTGACCAATCAAATTCATGTAAGGAGATATCGCAGTAGATTATGTAATTTATCATACAAGCGATATCTACTGTCAAATGTATTATTGGGTGATAATAATCGATTCCCGTGTGCTGTATTTGTTAACGAAAGGTAAAAGTCGTCTACGCATTATTTTTGTAAAATAAGAGTCTGTTTTATCCGGACACCGCATATTACAGCTTGGGACACCGATCTCCATTTGAAATCGTATCACATATATTGAGTTAGTTGCTTTGCCCTAGCTGTTGAGGATTTCAAGGGATTTTAACACAAAATTAAGCAGTTTATTCTCCAAAATATTATCGGGATCGCAATGTTACCTCAATACTGTAATCAATTCAAATTTTAGTCGTTGACTCGTAGACAACCGAATCGAATATAATATGAACTACCACGTGTTATGACTTTTTTTTTCAGGATTTATATATGACTCTTTGGGCTCTTATAACGTCGCTTTCCATGTGGCTAGTATACCGGTCATTGCTGGAGCACTGGTTCTGTTTTTGATCCCTTGGGCACAAAGAACTTCCATCACCACGTGTACAATGGAAGCAGTCGGAGCAGTAATTGAAACCGAATCCGACGTCGATGTAGATTTTATAACATTGTCTAGATCATCTTCGGTCGTCCCCCGAAACCAGAGCTCAGAAGCAACTTTAGCAAGTCGACTAAACGATATTCGTTATTACAACACGCCCAGTGCCTCGCCAAGAAGTCTGCGGACTATTTCATCCAGGGGAATTACCGAATCCAGGTCGTCACCCAGAACTCCTGTTAAAATGATTGAAATTGATTATGCCATGAGAGCTTTGGAACAAAATGACCAACTTCTTTCTGAAATGCTGGAAGCAGCATCAAGGCGAACAGCTGATACCAACAGCATTGGTAGAAGTATAACGTCGAGTAAGGTACATAATAATATATCTTCTTTTAGCAATTTTTTCAACTTATTTGAATAGTTAATATAATTAAAATTACGCCGTGTGAACTGCAAACTTTAGGTCGATTTTATCCAATTGATTTCGTTACTATACTCGCCGTTTGGGAAAGATTCAGTGTAATATTATTTATTTTAAATAACAATTAACCCATTCTTCCAGGGGAGTTCCAGCAGAAAAAGTGACATCATAAATATATCCCTTTCTTCTAATGATGGACTCAGGAAGCAAAGTACGTCGTCCAGATCAAAGAAGAGTTACGACAATATTGGTGTACAGACAGATAACATATCAGAAACGTCGTCTAATTTTTTCCTACCCACGGCTAGCAACTTGCATCAGACCGAAGCAAAACAAAACAATGCTCCAACAATTGATGGTGGTTCCAAGATGAGTAACACATCAATGTTAGATAGTTATACTCCCGGTTCAATCGACCAATCTGTTCTAGAACAAATCGAAAGGCTAAGAGATACTATCAGCAGCCCTGCCCGAGCTGCAGAACTTATGGAAGACCCAAGTCCACAGTGGATTGAAAGCCCAGAACAATCTGAAGCACAAACAGCATCAAAGACGTCATCTCCAGGCAAAGATGTAAATAGCACCCCGATGCATTTTGTTGAAGCATTAGTTCCCGCCGAAACCACTTCATGTGCACTCTCTCCAAAGACAGAATGCTTGTCGTCAGTTCTAGAACGGTCCTTTGCAATACAACAAACATCAACTGCAAGAGATAACATAAAGTCAGAACATGATATATTCTCAATGGATCCACTCAGCCCCCCACGCGCCATTCCTATCGGCAGGACAGATCAAGAAGCTTCTAGTAGCAGACTGCCAAATGTCACGTCGCCTCTTTCAACAAATCCTTTTCATGTCCAGCCAGATTGCTTGAGCAGTGATGCTTTGTATGGAACTCTTACTCCGGTGTCTCTCGACGATGTGACGCCAGTTGTTGCAGATACTCGCGTGACCTCGCATTTTCAAACCACCAATACCAATTCAAATATCACTGAACATTCACTTGCAAAAACCGAAACATTACAATCCAAAAATCCTGAAATAAAACCTAATGTGGAACAAACGCCCCCATCCTAAGATGAATACAGAGATATTATTGGAATACATGTACATGTATAATATGGATTGCTTAAAGATGCATTATGTAAGACTTTAGATAACAAAAAAGCTGGTGGTTTCTATCAGGGCCGTATGTAGGATTTTAAAAGTGGGGGTGCAGCAGAGTTATAGGGCGCCATAGCCCCCATGTAAGTGATGTAAGAAAGTTTAGATCAGGGGGCCCTTAACACCGACAGACTGAGCATCACTGTGTGATAATAATCAAGTGTACTATTTTATAATTGAAAGATTGTCAAATTATTATTTTTCTTGATTGGGGTCTGGGGGAGGGGCATTTCTTGGGTCACCTTAGGGGGGTTGGGGTGGTCTAGAGTGCCGCGCTTCAAACTCTAGCTGGCCGGTCACCTCTGGCTTGCGCCTGTGGTTTCGAGCCCTGGTGTGAGTGTATGTGGCATGGAGATAGGGGCGCCTTCTCAACCTTGTGGGTTTCCTCCAGGCACTCCGGTTTCCTCCCACTGCTAAAGACCCCTACGCGCAAGCAAATTATTGAAATAAAATGAAACAATATGTTAGTCCCAAAATGACCTAGTTTGTGTCGAGTGGACGTTAAACCCAATCTCTCTCTCTCTCTCTCTGGGGCACCTTATTTTTCTGGGGGGTGCAATGTGTACCCTGAATCCCGGCTAGATACGGCACTGGTTCCTATAATAGTTCAGAAATGGCTAATAAAAAATGAATACATGTATATTGAAAATTTCAATTGAATTACCTTTTTCTAGGCCTTGTTTGTCGATTTTATCCTTGCTTCTTCATATCTTGCATGTGTACGAACCTTGTTCATTCGATGTCCTAGAGAGGCCTACAAGGGGCAGATTTAGCTCTTATACTAGACTAGACATTTTTAATGTTTTGATACAGTGTTTACTTATGAAATAACTTTTCAGTTATCTTTAAAGGCCCTTGGGTTGCAGACCAAAATGACCATGCCTTTATCTGGATCAGACAAAACATAAAGCATCATAAATTTACTATACGCATTTTGATATTTCTTAAACAATTACCAGCTAATGACAAATTGCTATGACGGCAACCCTGGTTCAGTTTGGGAAAATTTCTTGGGTTGTTTTTTCAGCAACAGACCAACCCCCTCCTGGTACATGTAGATATGTTAACGCCTGTTAAGTACTCAGTGCTGTCAACACTTACATTTCTCCAATCCTCTAGATTTTATTTAAAGTATTTTTTTATGTTTTTTTTTTTTTTTAACATAAATTCAACCAATAATGGGCAAACCACTTGTGAATCCAGAGTTGATCTGGATTCCAGTGGCTATCAAAGGAAAGAAATGGGGTTGACTGTTCTGCTCGGATTCATCAAAAGCAACATATCAAGTTCCTTAATGTATACACCACTGACCACTCAGTTAAGTGTTCCAAAGTCTCCACCAACCAGATTCTTTATCTCTACTTAGCCTTAGCTGAAATCATTCATCCCTTAACTCAATCAAGACATTACCTATGAAACGCCTGAACAAAGTTTGCACAATCTATCTCAAATAGAAGAAGTGTTATTTTTGGTGGTTTGGTCATTCTAGCTCATTTAGATGCAGTTACTGATGTGTCCCCAAAAGAGATAGACGGTTGAAGGAACCCATTTTAATAGCCCCTTGCTTTCTTCTAAACGCATGAAAAACAGACGTTTGAAGGAACCCATTTTAATAGCCCCTTGCTTTCTTCTAAACGCATGAAAAACAGACGTTTGAAGGAACCCATTTTAATAGCCCCTTGCTTTCTTCTAAACGCACGAAAAACAGAAAATCAACAGAAATGGAATGACATATGATTTATTTGATTAATTTTCTACATGATGACAAGAGTAATTTTTGTTATAACATGTTTTATTTTAAATCAAAGTGCATGTTCAGGGTTTGTTGTTAGGGTGGGAGGGTAAATACAAACACAGTAACAATGATATTTCCACACACAACAATCATTAGTACCACACCCTTTCTTGAACATAACATAAACTAACAAGATTATAGTGCATACTATAATTAGTGATTAGGAATTAATTTCCATTCCTTCATTTAAAATATTATTCAAATCAATTATAGGCCTTCACTTGGCAATACCAATAACACCACAGGCTAATCTTGGTCCAGCATTACCAGTCTTTAAACTCTCCTCATCACCCCCTTGACCTAAATCATCAATCTTCTCGTGTACCTGTTTATAATTATAAACCATAATAATCAATGTTCTACCTTTTTTCAAAGTAGAAAACTTTACATCAATGTTCAATTAAATGAAATGGGGTTTAATATCCCACTGCTCTGAACTGGGCTAATGAAGACGGGCATACGCCATACAGTGTGCTACAAGGGAAATTTTCCCTGGACAGCAGCACTACGGCCTACTCTTGTAACAAATTCCAACTGTCAAGGGATCTTTTACGTAAAGCAAATGTGTACACTGGGCCTTGGCTTTTAGCCCTCTTGTAACGAATTCCAACTGTCAAGGGATCTTTTAAGTAAAGCAAATGTGTACACTGGGCCTTGGCTTTTAGCCCATCCGAACAACAGCTGTCCTTGTCAGACCATCCGTCCTGCATCACTGACAAGAGAGCACCATGCCGGAAGTGTTCAATTTAAATGGCTTAGTTGTTGGCTGCAATATCATCATGACTGGATCATGACTTATCTAATCTTTACCACATCCGTTCAGAAAAACTATTTGAGCTAATTCTTCACAATAATGTGGTATTTAAAGTAGTGAAGTTTTTAACTCAATATCATCCAAAGTCTTCGACATTGAAAACATAGTTATTTTGTCAGTTTAAATCAGCACTGAATTTGGGATCTTACCAAGAAAAGATAGGCTTCCGATTTTCAATATTTAAGAGAAAATAATATTTTTTACCATTGGTACATGAATCGCGTACCAAAATGTGTTTCATCACCATTTGTAACAAGGGATTTTAAGAAAGAGGCTAGACATATCCCACAATTCATGTAAAACGGTAACGTCATATTCTTATCTGGAGAGCATGCACAATAAAAACTACCGGTGTACATTGGAATAACCTGACCCTAGAGGTTGCCATTCACTTGAGAATTTTCGTGTATTTTCCCAAACATAAATGATTTGAAATTAAGAGTATAAACTGAAATTATTGAATGTAAATTAGTTTATATTCTACATTCATATTACATTATTATATACATTGTGTCAATTTCTGGGTCTTAAATATCAGCGATTTAGCTCCTTAACCCACTTTTAGTTTTATCAACAGGTAACCTATGATATGTGGGACTGATAACCTATAAGCTACTGTGGATGCACAATGGCAAGGCAAGGGATGGGTGTTGAAGTAAAAATGCAGTATGCTACTTACCACAACAGTTCTTCCAATGATAGAATGAGGTCCTGTAAGCTGTAGTTGTTTATCTGTGATATTAATATTAACAACACCACTTTCATCAGCAACTAAATTCCCTAGATCACCAACATGCCTGGACAAAAAAATAATTATGGAAAATTAAAAATATTTGATCTGATTAAAATACAGATCTACTTTGGTTTTGTTTTCTATAATTATGGTATAATTCTAAATGAAATGCATTTTCTTTGGCAGGAATCGAGGAAGGTGATTTGGGGGCATAAAACTTTGTCATAATGGCACACCGGACAACACCAAAATCTTTTGTCTCCCTTTTATGGGGGTGGATAGCACGTGCCTGCTGTCCCGTCATTTCGTATTTCGTCAACTGGCGTGGTTTGAATCCCCAGTTGTACATGACAAGGAGTAGGGTTGTGTGTCAATCCCCCTGGGTTCTCTGCGGGTCCTCCGGTTTCCTCCCACTACTAAAGACCCCAACGCGCAAGCGAAATATTGAAGTAAAATTAAACCATGTTAGTCCCCAAATGACCTAGTCTGTGTCGAGTGGACGTTAAACCCCATTTCTCTTGTCAAATATTGACTAACTGATACTATAGCTTCATTTCTTTTGAATTCTCTAGTATATTTACATCAAGCCAAAACTGTTCAGAATTTTATAATCACACGCCTCCGTAACACAATTAGAGTTATGAAAATCATGACCACATTTTGAAATTTGCGTGGCATTCATACGACTGTTCTCTCAATTGTTAACTTCATACTGATTATCCATAGCATTGGGTCTTCTTATGACCCAAGTACTTTCCAAATTTCAAAAAGACCTGTTAAAAACTATAGCCTAGTTTTTCTGCAAATGGTGGGCAACCCCGATATGGAAAGAGGCAGAACTCTGAATTTTTCGATAGTGTTCATCCTCTCATGAACCCAAGCTTCCACACAAATACATAAAGACCTAGTAAATAACAAAGATAGGTTGCCAGGCAACGAAACATACGCCCACAGCAGCTAAATCGTCCGGGCAGTCAACAAGGATTGTCGCATATTTTTACTTTTTTTGGTAATGAAACATTTGTAAAACACTAAAATCTGATTAAGTGTAACAACTCATTATGTAATTATCTGAAAATCATTAGAATTTGTTTGCTTTTTATAAAAGTTTTACCCCACGCTAACAATTAGTATAGGAAACATTTAATATCATGGATTTAGCTGTTCAGTTATCAAATTTCATTGAAAATCAAAATACTTGTTCGTTTCAACACCTTAAACTCTGTGTATCAGAGTTTGGCCTCTATAGCGTCAAAAGAGGTGATCAAGGGAGACAACTCTGGAAGTAATTATTTGAAATCACTCAAAATCATTAGGCTTCTTCGTCTCATGACCTTAATCTAGAGCGTCCACAGGATTTTTTGATGTGATCAAGGGCCATAACTCTTGCAGAAATTATCAGAAATCGCTGAAAATCAATAGGCTTTTCGTCTCATGACCTTAAACAATGTGTATAAATTTAAAGTCAATCGGATATTAACTTTGGCCTCTAGAGCATCCACAAGATTTTTTTAAGTAATCAAGGGCCACAACTCTGGCACTAATAATCAGAAATCGCTGAAAATCAATAGGCTTCTTCGTCTCATGACCTTAAACACTGTGTATAAATTTAAAGTCAATCGGATATTAACTTTGGCCTCTAGAGCGTCCACAAGATTTTTTTGAAAATCAATAGGCTTCTTCGTCTCATGACCTTAAACATTGTATAAATTTAAAGTCAATCGGATATTAACTTTGGCCTCTAGAGCGTCCACAAGATTTTTTGAAGTGATCAAGGGCCATAACTCTGGTAGTTATTATCGGAAATCGCTGAAAAACAATAGGATTCTTCGTCTCATGACCTTAAACACTGTATATATATTTAAACCCAATCGGATATTAACTTTGGCCTCTAGAGCGTCCACAAGATTTTTTGAAGTGATCAAGGGCCATAACTCTGGTAGTTATTATCGGAAATCGCTGGAAAAAAAAAAGGATTCTTCGTCTCATGACCTTAAACACTGTGTATAAATTTAAAGTCAATCAGATATTAACTTTAGTCTCTAGAGCGTCCACAAGCAATTGTGGATGGACGGACAGACAACAATATACGACCACATTTCAATGTGGGCGTATAAAAACGTAGCCTCTATCAAGTTCACATGCCAACTGTTGACTGATGGACAGGGTGACGACTAGGGCTGCAATGATACGCTAGGCCACGATTCGATGCACATCACGATTCATTGTCTACGATACCATTAATACATGTATATCGTGATACGAAATAAATTTAAAAAACAGGCCTTCTTTTATGGCTTACTTCAAATGTAGCATTTTCTCGGTCGACTAATAAGCCACTACAAGTGTCGAAAAAGACTTAACACTCGCTGAAAGTAAAAAAGTTATTTTGCTCATGTACTTATTTACGCATTTAAGGGAATATTAGTTTATTTTTGTGAAATTTTTATTTGGATAACGAATCGCAATACGGACATTGATTGTATCATGCAACATGGATTTTTATAACATCGTCATTCATCGATAAATCGTCGCAGCCCTAGTGTGCACACAAAAAAATTAGACACGGCTAAAAAAAAAAAATAGCAAATGACGCTCAGTGGCATTAATGTGTTATATAAGCTTACCTATTTACACTGTCTGGTCCACCATGCGTTTTACCAAAAGGGTTATAATGTCCACCAGCACTTACACATCCTGAAATTTTATACAGATGGAGGAATTTTTAATCTGACTGACAAATACTAGATGTCGGTGATTATTTTACAAAATCTAATATACAAAGGTAACTGACCTTTTTTTTATGAAACTGAACCTAAAGCATTTTGGTAACGAAATATTAATTAGCATAGCATTACATTCAGGGCTCGAAATTGTTTTTTTTGATCGAAGGCCAACTTTGGCCTACGATAGGCCAAAGTGCAACCTTGATCCAAGACCAAAAATTGAAAATCCAAGGCCAAATCATGAATTATGATATTATCTGCTTATTTAGAAGGCTTTAATATGTAATATTATGTTATAAATCTGTTTATTTAAGATCTGTTTTTCTCAGTCAAACGGTTGTTATAGACTATCACATCCCGTTCAATATATTTATCAGGCCCTACCGTTACAAAGATAATGCATCCTTTGTGCGTGCGTAGAGCTGAGTCGACTCAATGTTTTCTGTGACTTGGTATATATATAATATAGCCTACATCCATCACTTTATATTTACTTCAAAGTCTCAATCTCAATGTAGCTTTTTTTCCCCAAAAAATGTTGAAATAAATTCGCCCCCATTTAAACAATACTTTCATTAGAAACAATAATCGCCATATCATGGAATTCGCTAAATTGGATATAACCGGATGTGTAAATAACCCGGAGTTTTTCCTCTTTCAGTCTTTCAGAATTCGTCTGCTCATTATAAATGACGGATAGATGACAAAAACGTTTGTATTTCTTCATTCGGAATCAAGGCTACATTATTTTAATAATAATAAACAATGAATTCGTGATAACAAGTTATTTAGGCTATTAAATTTTCTTTAATTTTTGCACGCGAATCGACAACGAATTGTCCGACATGTTGGTATTGGTCACGCTCACGTACGCGCAATGTTTTGAATCGACTCATGCTCATTTTATTTTGGTTCCTCCACATACATCTGCCCATCAACGGTATTTTGTCATTCAGAACCCCGGCTACATTATTTAAAAATTAAATACAATTTATATGTAATATGAGACATCTAGGCACAACATCGTATGGTTTTGACTTTTAAATACGTAATCCAGTCTTGATTACGACTGTGAAAATAAGATTGTTTCGATACTATCAATCTTCATTTCAATGCCGACTATCGATAGTAAAAATAACAATCGATACCCAACACAAATCGGCCACGAATCTGCGGCCAAATTCTAAAATTTGGCGGCCATTGCCACGGAGGCCACCGGCAGTGTCGAGCCTTGATTACATTTGTGTTATGGGTTGCAGAATTTATCAATTTTATCAACATGAAAAAAACCTGCCTATATAACAGCCATATCACTTCTCAAACCTGGAAATGTGAAAATGAAGAAAACCCCAGAAAACCATATGTGAACCGCTCATAGAAGAAGAGTCACAATAGAATGGAGATACTTTGCACAGCCAGTATTCAACTTCAGTTCAAGTAATTATGTTGAGCCTTGGTGAGAAATTTTCATAAGGTAACGAGAGAGAAGGCATCCAGTGACTCTGGTATCTTATGACGAGAGGCAAAGACTGAAGCTTTGGGTTGTACTGGAATATCAACTTCAAAAGTCCAAAATGTTCCACTGGAAAAAGAACAAAATAAGACTTGCCATTTGTGTTATCTCCAAATTCATGCACATGGAAACCATGTGATCCAGGGCTTAAGTGTTCCAACTTCCCCGTCACAACAACAGCAGAATCAGGATTCTGCAATAGAAAATATACATGTACATGTAATAATTACCACACACAAAATCATGTACAATGTTTTAAACTTTATTAATTTCGTACATGTAATAATTACCACACACAAAATCATGTACAAACAATGTTTTAAACTTTATTAATTTTGTTTGCATCCATTGAACTTGCAATATCTATCAAATACTACACCAAAAGCCAACAGAATAAATTACTTAAGATTCAATGAAGACAGTAAGAAGACAGAGACTTATTTTTAAACAGCATGTTGTGTCGCTCATACTGGTAAACAAGGTCTTATTTACTCATTAAGATGTTCATTTACATTGGTCAGGGACTGGCACACAACCGTTTAGCAGTAAATAGTTGCCCAGTAAAATTAACTTGGAAGCCAAACTTTTCCAACAATTTTTTAAAGCCCCAATAACACTCTTGTTGTAACTGAATAATATGTCCCAATCTTCATACTGGTCAACAAATTGTATTATTTTACAACATTCCAATTAATTGATGATATAAATTTCATCTTAACACACCTAATTTAAAAGATAGGCTGGCACTGCCAGGCAGGATACGCCCACATTTTCGAGAGATGGACAGAGAACAAGCAATACCGAAAGTGATTTTTCCTACATCTTTAAGTCCTGTATTTCATACTGTATTGGGAGCAGCCATTTAGTTGGTCAGTTCCAGTCTGATATTAATGAAATTCGAAGCCGACAGGCGACAATGATTATGGTGTGACTCTACACAACCTAGAAATGTGACTTTTCATCAAAATCGGATAAGAACTGTGACCTGTAGAGAGTCCACAACCATGATATACCATATTTTTACACTATTCGCGTACAAACGGCGACCATTTCGTCCGGCAATTTTGGTACGATTTTCACGAAATTAGAACTCAACCTTCCTCATCAAAATCGAATTAAAATTGTGACCTATACAGGGTCCACAACCATGATATATCATTTTTTTAACAGTATTCACGTACAAACGGCGGCCATTTTGTCTGTTAATTTTGGTCCGATTTTCCCGAAATTCAAACTCAACCTTCCTTACAGTGTAACGGTGATATAATCATACGTTTTTTTAAATTGGATAATAATTGTGACCTCCAGAGGGACCACAAGCTAAAGAAAGGGGGATTTTGCGTATAACCAGGGGCCATAATTCAGGAAGTTACGATCCGAAATGCGCAAATATCGAAAAGAACCAAGATTTTTGCGTTATAACCATGAATTTCAAGTTTCATCAAAATCGAATTAAAATTGTGACCTTTACAGGGTCCACAACCTTGATATACCATTTTTTAACAGTATTTGCGTACAAACAGCGGCCATTTTGTATGGCAATTTTGGTCTGATTTTCCCGAAATTCGAACTCAACCTTCGTTACGGTGTAACGGTAATATAATCAAACGTTTTTTTTTAATCGGATAATAATTGTGACCTCCAAGCTAAAAAAAGGTGATTTTGCGTATAATCAGGGGCCATAATTCAGGAAGTTACGATCCGATATGCGCAAATATCGAAAGGAAGCAAGATCTTTGGGTTATAACCACGAATTTCAAGTTTCATCAAAATTGAATCAAAATTGTGACCTCCACAGGGTCCACAACCTTGATATACCATTTTTTAACAGTATTCGCGTACAAACGGCGGCCATTTTGTATGGCAATTTTCGTCCGATTTTCTCGAAATTCGAACTCAACCTTCCATAGGGTGTAACGGTGATATAATCAAACGGTTTTTTAAATCGAATAATAATTGTGACCTCCAAGCTAAAAAAAAAGGCGATTTTGCGTATAATCAGGGGCCATAATTCAGGAAGTTACGATCCGATATGCGCAAATATCGAAAGGAAGCAAGATCTTTGGGTTATAACCACGAATTTCAAGTTTCATCAAAATCGAATCAAAATTGTGACCTCAACCTTCCTTAGGGTGTAACGGTGATATAATCAAACGTTTTTTTAAATCGAATAATAATTGTGACCTCCAGAGGGACCACAAGCTAAAAAGGGTGATTTTTCCGACAATCAGGGGCCATAATTCAGGAAATTACATTCCGATAGCCGCAAATATCGAAAGGAACCAAGATCTTTGGGTTACAAACATGCATGTCAAGTTTCATCAAAATCGGTTCAAAATTGTGACCTCTATAGGGTCCACAAGCTAAAAACGTGATTTTTCGTACAATCAGGGGCCATAATCCATGAAGTTTTGATCCGATACATGCCAATATCGAAAGCAGTCAAGATCTTTTGGGGATAAACCTATATTTCAAGTTTCGTCAAAATCAGATAAGAATTGTGACCTGTAGAGAGTCCACAAACAAATTGTGGACGGACGGACAGGGGCGACGACATAATACGTCCACATGAAAATGTGGGCGTATAAAAATTGGAAAAATTCAACTTATTGATTTGAAAAGTCTAACGTAAACCTTTTCAAATGTGACTTTGATTTAAAATATTTTCGAACCCTCTGGACAATTAAAATAGGTCGTAATGGATAATTTACACAACAGGTAGGACACTTAAACATCTAGTACTTAGAATAATGCTATTATTTATTTTCTGGAGCTGCCAAGCCAGCAAGAGTGTCATTGTCCCTTTAAGAGCACTGTCCCTGAACGTATAGGCCAAATGTAAGGAGACCTACATTATGACTGTATAGCAGTAAATAGTTGCCAAGTAAAATTGACTGGGAAGCCAAACTTTTTCAACATTTAACAAGGATTTAAGAGCACTGTCTCTGAACGTACAGGCCGAGTATAAGGAGACCCACGTTCAGAGCTGAACTATCCGGAACGTACAGACCGAGTTATAATAATGAGACCTACGATCAGAGCCGAACTATATAGGGTCCAACAGGAATTGTCAGTGGACATCGTCCACGCAGAGACAGTTCCTAAAGGAACTAGCCCTGGTCATGCAAGATCATATTGTGTTGATGATGGTCATAATAATATAATATTTAGTTTGGTTTACTAATTAGTGACATGATCTTGAATGGTGACATTCATTGTCGCTACTGGCAACTGGTTACCCATTGACATAGACCATTGATTACCTCTTGTGAAAAATGGACAACACCTCCAACTTCTGTTGATCCTCTCAGAACACAGACTGCTTTTAACCCAGACATTTTTACTAATTTGTGCAGGACAAACTCCCTTTTCTATGCAAGCGTGATAAAGCAATATACAGGTACCGGATATCAAATTTACCACACGATACACATTTCTAGAAAAAATATTTAGAAGACGTGTGCACAAAAAAAGAGTTGCCTCCCTTCAACTACAACGCCTCTTCTGTGATCGGACGCAGGCCACTATTAATTGGCAGCGAGAGCCTTAATGTTAGTCTTTCCGCTATTTATGTATTCATAACACCCATTAATCATACTTGTGTTGAATGTTGTGTCATTATCAGACCAGTTTGAGGTAAATGTGCAGTAGCGGATTATCAGTGAGGCTGATGAGGCTGCAGCCTCAGGCCCAAAGATTTTGCAAAAAAAATTTTTTTTAGACTTGTCTGATACGATTAAAAACGCATATAGACAATGAATGTTAGGGGGTGGGGTTTAGGCCCAACGGGAGTCAACATATACCCTGACCCGAAAATAATTAGGCCCACGCCTTTTTAAATAGGCCTTCCAGAAACTGCCGCCCTAGGCCTTGGTGGAGCTTAATCCGCCACAGTAAATGTGTATTCTGAGATGATTGTCATACTGTTCCATATTTATTTGTAGACCTAAAGGTTTTTCCTAATGATTTTGTTTGTCCTCTTTTATGGGTGTATAACACATATGGATCTTATACAAATGTATATAAATTGATTTATAGTCAATATTTAATTTTTTTTATAGTAATTTCTGATCAATTATGTTCGGTAAAATCCGCAAACAGTCTATGTTTCTGCGTGGCTCTCCTTTGTATTATACGTGTTGCAGTAATACTTGATTTGATATTTGTTTATGTCTGTTTTCTGTCTTGTCCGCAGGTTAATCTGCACTTACTAATAGAGAACTCTCGGCAGTTGCCATTTGATATATTATCATGACGCATGTCCGTCTCCATTTGCCCAATCGGAGCAGAACAGTATAATATAGGACGTCTGAATATTTTTAATCAAAATATTTTCATATAGATATAATTTTGATTGTGTTGGCCAATAGGCCAGGCCTTAAACTATATATTTAATCTTAGGACTTAATTTTCCTCCCTTTAATGTGCTCTTCCCCATGTCCCAGTGGAATACATCTCAAACATGATAGTAGGCCTACTCGACGTCCATGGAACTTCTCTATAAACTATCTATCGAGTCATTCCATTAAGCGGGCCAGGGGTGGGAAATTGACCCCCCCCCCCCTTGAAAAAATCTGGAAAAAAATATATGTTATTGTACATCTAAAATCTAGGAAGTGTGCAAAATATATAGTCTGTAGCGTGAAAATTGACTGAGAAACGGGCATTTAAGTTTCTTGAGTTACCAATAAGCAGGGGCGGATTGGGCCATCGGGTGATCGGTCGGATGATCGACCGAAGGGCCGGTCGGACAAAAATTGAAAAAAATAATTTTGTCCAATTCATCTAAAAAAAAAAAAAAAAAAATTCTGCTGAACATTATATGGGGGAAGGTGGTGATCATGTTGTATGTGGCCGGTGGCTTTAACGGACCGCCACGCCACCACTGGAGTCTGGAATAAACTGGTATTGTAGACTTTCTGGGCTGGGTGTGGGCCAGAATTCAGAATCCTGCAATGGGGATTTCGAATTTCATCCGAAAATTTCATCGGATTCACCCGACACTGTCGCCCGCAAATTTACTAATGATTAAGTCACCTGCACCATGTTTGTGGAGATATTAATTAACGTATTATCATTGACGATAAAATGATAATACGTTAATTAATAATGTGACGATATAATAATTTCACAGTTTGATGGTTGTAAATTACTTGCAGGTCGGGGTTTTGGCATAAATTATTCGATTCATGAAATATTATTTCACAGAGATTATAATGAGATATACCACCAAATTGTATATTTGGGGTTCATTTTTCAAAAAAATGTCCAGAGGAGGGGGGGCTCGCCCCCCCCCCCCCCTTCACCCGGGCTCCGCGGTCAGTAAAATGGGCCGCCCCAATCCGCCCCTGCCAATAAGTTTTCGAAAGAAAATATGTATTAATAATTTACTTGAGTTTCAGATATCTTCATTTTACCTTTATAGGGAAGATATACCGCTCAAATATGCTAGTCTTGGAGAACTTTTTGTGTAGATTATGAATCTACAATCAGATTACTGGTGAGTTTGCATGTTATTTGGCCATGAAAACTTAATAAAATTTGGTGCAATTGTATATTGTCTGGATTTTGCAGTGCTCCAGGTGCTACAAAGTAATAGATCCAAATATTGATATATCCAGAGATTGCCAGTAGTACTACATAAGAAACGCGTGAAAACGCATCAGTCTTGAATAGATTCCCAGAAAATTGACCGCGAATATGATTTCAGGCACAAATTTTCGAAAATAGTCTCATATTTTCAAGCCGATATAACCCGGTAGATGAAGACCCCAAAATCTGATAATAGTTTGTAAATATAGTTTGTGCTAATGTCTTCAACATTATGTGAAAGCCATTCTTGTCCCGGGCCATTTTTCAATTTTTTTGAAAATCTGTGTTTTGGTGTCATTCTATGTCAATTATGACCCAAAGAGTTAAACAGTACCCGCTTCGATTTTGCCGAAATTTATTTTATATGTCTTGTAGGGCAAAAAAAGCTTCTGAAACATTCCCAACGGTCTGGATTATAGCCGTAATGTTTCATTTGATCCTTACCTTTTGAAACATAAACGACGAAAAGATATATTCTTTTTACATACGCTAAGATTTAGTTGTGTCTTTATGAATAAAATGCTTACTTCATGTCTTTTGATTGTTTTGTTTGCTACGTCATAGCGCTTAACATAGTAGCATAGTTTTATTACGTCGTCTGTCAGTCTACCAAAAAGCCGAAATAAAGCCTAAAAAGCGTAAACAAAATTGGAACCCTGCAGTTCTCGCCGTTGAGCAGAACTATGGAATTCTAAAAGGAAAGCTGAGCAGCAGTCTGACTAAGTCATCGAAAGACAGAGTTTGGAAGAATATTTGTATGAAGTAAGTGCCTGTCTTTGCCGCGATAGGTTTACTCTTGATAGGCTATAGTAGACCTACTAATACTAGGCCTAATAGTAGGGTTGGGTAAATAATAGCTTAATTGCAGTTATCCAATAATGACTTATGGTTTCTATGGCCATTTTGGACACTGAACACGAATCCGTCGAAATTTTTGACCTAGGATGACCTTTGACCCTGGATAATTAAATTTTTTCAAAATGGCGGCCAAATTTCACGTTTTGGGTCAAATATATCATAAACATACCGTCAAACACCTCTATATATAGGTTTTAGAGGTAGGAAAGAATGAAAAACAACATTTCAGAACAGAATCCGTCGGAATGTTAAACCTAGGAGGACTTTTGACACTGGAAAATTCAATTTTATTCAAAATGGCGGCCAAATTTCATGTTTTGGCTCGAATATACTGTCTAATACCTCCATATGTAGGTTTAAGAGGCAGGGAATCATGAAAAACAACATTGCAGAACAGTTGAGAAGTATCTAAGCTTTCAAATTTTCAAAAGCTACGAAAAATCATGAGAAGAGCGTCATTTTGTAGCAAAATTTGACAACTATTTTTAATTCAGTAACCTTCTTTCCAGATTGAAACGGTTGACATATTAAACAAATTTTCACCCAACAGTTCAGTTTATATCACCAAATACCCCTCTAAGATGTAAATCAATGTCAATAGCAACGTCACTTTCTGGCCATAAACCGTTTTTTATAGAGTTCCGTAATTCTACCAATTTGAGTTTCTTCATTTTGAAAAGACGTGTTTCGTGGTCTTTCACACGTCGCCGTTGTCTAATATCAAATGTAGTTGTTAACCCCGGGTAGTTGATTTCCTGAATTTATTCTTTTTCGCTAAGACTAACTTTTTAGACAATTTAAGAGTAGCCACAATGTCCTTTAGTTTTCTTGCTGCCCATGTAGCTTCCGGCTTACAGGTCAGGCCCATTGCCACCTCTCTTGCTTCTCTGCGAATGGTCTTTTAGTAGATTCGGCTTTCTAGTTCTTGAGTGAAGAGGAGCGGCAAGAGAGGTGGAAGTGGGCCCATAAGTCGGATGCTCCAGTGGCAGCAGGAAAATTGGAGATAGACATTAGGGCTACTCTGAAATTGATGTAGCAAAATAAAAAAGACGCAATTCAAGACACAATTACTTCAAACGATCGCTTAGTGCAAAGAGCATGGTGGACCACAAACAGTTGACAGTCTTTAACTTGTTGACAGGAATTTGACAACCAGAGGGCTGAGGCTTTCAACTGTATCTGGTATTAGACAACAGCCACGTGTGAAAGACCACGAAACACGTCTTTTCAAAATGAAGAAATTCAACTTGGTAGAATTACGGAACTCTATAAAGAATTTTTTATGGCCAGAAAGGGACATTGCTATTTACAATGATTAACTTCTGAGAGGAGTATTTGGTAATGTAAACTGAACTATTGGGTGACATTTTGTTTACTATGTCAAGCATATGAATCTGGAAAGTATTGTTTTAAAAAAATGTCAACTTTGCTGCAAAATGACATTTTTTCTCATGATTTTTCGTAGTTTTGATATACAGTAGTTTGAAAGATCAGAAGCTTCACAACAGTTCTGAAATGTTGTTTTTCGTGCTTTCCTACATCTATAACCTACATGTAGAGTTAATGAATCTGGAAAGTATTGATATTAAATATAACTGTCAAATTTTGGTACAAAATGACGCTCTTCTCATGATTTTTCGTAGCTTTTGACAATTTGAAAGCTAAGATACTTCTCAACTGTTCTGAAATGTTGTTTTTCATGATTTCCTGCCTCTTAAACCTATATATGGAGGTATTAGACAGTATATTCGACCAAATGCATGAACTTTGGCCGCCATTTTGAATAAAATTGAATTATCCAGGGTCAAAGGTCATCCTAGGTCAAAAATTCCAACTGATTCTGTTCTGAAATGTTGTTTTTCATTCTTTCCTACCTCTAAAACCTATATATAGAGGTGTTTGACTGTATGTTTATGATATATTTGACCCCAAACGTGAAATTTGAATTATCCAGGGTCAAAGGTCATCCTAGGTCAAAAATTCCAACTGATTCTGTTCTGAAATGTTGTTTTTCATTCTTTCCTACCTCTAAAACCTATATATAGAGGTGTTTGACTGTATGTTTATGATATATTTGACCCCAAACGTGAAATTTGGCCGCCATTTTGAAAAAATTGAATTATCCAGGGTCAAAGGTCATCCTAGGTCAAAAATTCCAACGGATTCTGTTCTGAAATGTTGTTTTTCATTCTTTCCTACCTCTAAAACCTATATATAGAGGTGGTTTTTGACGGTATGTTTATGATATATTTGACCCAAAACGTGAAATTTGGCCGCCATTTTGAAAGAATTGAATTATCCAGGGTCAAAGGTCATTTGACGGATTCTTATTCAGTGTCCAAAATGGCCATAGAAACCACAAGTCATGGAAAAAAGTTCATATTTACCCAACCCTACTAATAGTAATAGTATTACCGGGCGTTAGTAAACCATGTTTATGAAAACTAGTCTACTGAGATTATTTTTTGTTTATAATAAATTAAATTTAATACTATGTTGTACGTAAATGCTGGTTTACAACCAACGGCCTACGAGGCCTTAGGCTTCAGCCTGAGCCTGTCAAGCCTATAGATATACAGCCACCAGTGGTAATTTAGGTAAATCCGAACCTGATCATTAAACTTAAAATAAAAGGTGTCAGGTTTAGTAAGGTGTTATTTGGAGTTATCCCCCTTCAATAGTAAAGGTTAATCATAGATCGTGGGTTAATGTACACTTCCATATCTGGAAAACAGAGACTAGAGCATAAGTGAAGTAGCGTACGTAACTAACGTACGAAAAATTAAATGGTAAATTGTTGTTTTTTTTTTCGCACGTATGCAATGAATGTCCATTTTGCTCAGTAATCCCAGCCAGAATTTGGCTATTTTTCTAACATTGCGTTAAAGTTTTAAATTTTTGTTTAGAACTGAAATAAATTAACTATTAGTCAATCCCCACGCTAAAAACACCAACAGAATTTATTGATTGTGTACATCTGGAATAGACACGACCGAAGCACAAAATAGTGCCAATATGCCGACGTCAAATCTAGAGTTGGAATATTATTTTGGTGAAAAATCATTGGAAGAAGCGATAAGACGTTATGGCTGTACGGATTATATAGTCCATTGTTTACAACGTAACATTGTGTCTTGTAATGTTGATAGATAACGTGTTGACATTTGTTTGTTGATGTGACTTCATGACCTGTGACGTTTATATAACGTCATATGGATATCACCCGTTATTTGAAATAACTAGTGAAGAGTGGCGTGACAAAAAGGCAACATTGATGGTACGCTAACCCCATGTGCCATCAGCAATGAGTTTTTGGAACTACCTGTGGCAAAGTAGGTTTTTTTTTATTATAATGCAATCTGAGGGCCCTGTTTCTCGAAATCTTAACTAAAGATAAAATCCCAATTTTAATTGGCTTCGAACTAAAATCAATCTAATAATATTTCCCAATCAAATTACTAAAATTTGGATTTCATCTTCGTGAAACAGACCCCAGGTCATCATTACCTTGTTCTGGTTCGATCAAGTCTGCACCGCGAAACTAACTCCTCGTCTGTATTTTTTTCAGGGGGCAACCCTGGCTACAGACCTGCTGGCGCCTAATATAAAGGACTTCTTAAAATTATATTTGTAAAAAATTAAAAAATAATAGGCTATAGAATATTAATTCGTTTGATATAGTAGGCCCTACTATAGAGCCTATAGTAGGCAATAAAAGATTTCTTTTAAAAAATGTGGGGAACTATCAGCCTGTATGATGACCCTATCCCTATTTAACTTGATCCGGATCCAAAGGTCAGAATTGTTACAGGATAACAGACGACGCCCCCACCCCATACCATGAGCAACATTAAATTTTGCTTCATTACAGAAATGACGTTGGGACATTATTACGTCATTATCTCGTAACCTTGGTCGCCAAAGTCATTTTTTGTATACTCATTCCTACACGGATTTAGCCTGTGTTTTCTGATTGAGGATTTCGAAGAATATGATATGAGTGCGACACTTCATGTTCAAACCAGAAAGGACTATCTCAGACCATCCAAAACACTCCAGGATCTAAAGGAGAAGCTAGGAGCAGTTTTTGTTGATGCTAAACTCATAGAATGTCCACAAAACGCATTCGAATTAGCTAGACTTCAGAGGAGAATAGAAGAGCTTGAAAAACAGAGATATAGACGCCTAGCTGATGCTAACAGAGAACAAAGAATTCTGTATAATTCTTTATCCTCTAAACATGTATCGGACAGTTCTGTGTCTACATTTACCGACCCAGTAGTATTAGAAGTTGTCGATAATAAACTTCCTCCGCCTGGTTTTCGATTCCATTCAAACGGTAATCCAAAGTTACAATTCCTCACAAAGACAGAAACAACTGGGAATATTTTGAAAAGTGGTGCTAACATTCCTAATCAAGAGTCAACCTCGGCGATGACATTCAAATCAGGTACTGATCATGTATGTTCAGGAAGCCCAACAAGAAATTTACAAAATGTTAAAGATAGTTGTGACGCGTGCAGTTCTAACAGATCCTCTCCTAGACCAGTTACACCTCACATCCAAGAAGACGACAACCCGCTATCTTTATCATCTATGAAACTGTCTTATAACTCACTGGATTACGAATCTGAAATAAAACATCTCGAGAAAATCATTAAACAATTGCAAAGAGACATCACAACAAAAAGATCGTCAACGTCGAATTTAGAGATTCCAGTTAATGTCAAACATAATTATCTCCGTGCCCATTCAAGGACAGATGACATTGATGATAAACAGAAGATGATGTTTTACACACCAAAAGATCGTCAGAGAAACGATTCTGCGGAACCCCGCCACACCCATCACTCCAAATGTCTGGCCTGTCAGATGAAATTAAAACATCCGGGTAGTGAAAGACATTTTAAACGACGAATAGGACATGATACAAAAACCAGGTGGAAGGCGCCCCCTAGAGGAACCTATGTTTCATCTCCCAGAATACACGCGTCTGTCCGGGCTGCTTCGGCTCCTGAACTTAAGAGATACAGTACCAATGCGCCTTCTGAGGTGATATTAAGAACGTACAAGATATCAGAAATTCCCCATAGATCACAAAATGACACGAGAGAGGCTCACCTATCACCAACAAATAAAACCTCTCAAGGGTTTCATTCTTATCATGGTTCCTCCCTCAGACGATTCTCTTCTCCTGCACAACGAGAATCCCAGAGACAGGCATTCAAATCAAGAGCAGTAAGTAATTGTCTAATGAAAAGAGCCTTAAGGCACTGAATCGTATTTAAAATACATGTAGAGTATTTAGCTTATAATGCATTAATACATTCTGACAAAAATTTAAACATGGTACTCACGAACATATTACAAGTGTCTAAGTTTGAACTCATTGGAAGATATAATTTTTCATAACCACACTTTACATCCGTCGCATTTCAAGACCAACAACTTTTCATTCAGGCCTGGTAATATAGGTTTGAGATGTAGCCTACCTGAAAAAATGTCAGGCACTAATGAAATAGTAACTGACATTTTCAACTTAGCGCCGGACATGTATTAATGATAACAATAAAAAGGCAAATCAGTGCGGGACATAATGACAAGCACCAGAGGTTTAGTGCCTGACAAAGCCTGAATCTGTGCATGGCACCTTCAGAATATTAATTATGAAAAAGGCCAGCATCCATTTAATTTTCGTTAGTTACGTACGACTACCCATTTGCATGTTTCGAAACTACTATTGTATGGCTCGATTTCGGTGTTCTTGTTTTATTCCTTCTGTTAGATGTTATTCCTCAAATTTGGGGATTTAGGAAGAAATTTTTATGTAGATTAATAATTCCCCGCCAGTAGACTTTCCGATTACGTGCTGTGTCCATTCATATCGGAAAAATATCACAAAAAAAAAAAAAAAATAAATAAATAAATCATAATTCACTGTTCAAATTTGATGAAATTAAAAAATGAAAGAGTAAAGTATTACCTCCAACATAGAACTGTACTATACGATCTATGCCTCCAATATGCCTATATTCTAAAAACACATAACAGATACAACCTCATATACACCCAAAGCCATTAAAAACGCAATACCAAATTCAAAGTTTATTTATTGCAATAACTTTTAACAGATGTACATAACAATTGACAAAATCGAGATAACAAGCATCTGTGGATAATTTCATGATAGAATTCGCCACAAATGCACAAAACCGAAACGCCAGAGAACCATGAAACAAAGCAGGGGTCAGCTGAAGTCAATATCGAGAAAGTCCATCCTGAGCTCCTACACATGCCTGGAGTCGCCTTGTCATGGACTGGCACATATGACTCACCCTCTACGCTGTAGGAATGTTTGCCAATGATTTTGGAATGCCCGTGCCAACAGTTCGTTGTGGAACGGCTTGAGTTCGAAACCGTCGTTCAAGTTCACCCCAAAGTAGTTCGATCGGGTTCATGTCGACGTTGGTAGATACGGTGGCGTCCATCCAGAAAACTAAGGTTGAATCGGGATTCATCGAGAAAATGACATTTTGCCACGGTGTGTTGTGCAGATACCCCTGATTTGCGGCCCATTGCTGTCTGGCAAGTCGTTGAAGGTCGACGGCAGCGTAACTAAAGAGCAGTCAGGCGCCTTCGGACTGTTTGAGGACTGATCTGACGTTGCCATGTCGCAACAGTTCCCCTGGCAGTAGCAGTAACTGACTGGAACCTGTTAAATTGCGCAGATGCTGTTGTTGGATGTGGCGATCTTGAGCAGCGGTTGTTACAGGTGGCGCTCCAGGTCTGGGTCCATCGGCAACTCTTCCAGATGTGTGGAAGCGATGTCTGAGGCGTGAAATGGTCGATGGATGAACATTAAAGTGTCTGGCGACGGCTAACTGTGATTTTTCTTTTTCTTACAAGTAATGATTTTTGGATGCACGCCAAAAAATCGACAGTACTGTACTTATTCCGAAAGTCTGATGGAGGATTATTAATTTGCATAAAAACTTCTTCCAAATCCTTAAATTTGACTAATATTGTCTCACGAGAAGGAATGAAATATAGTATTTTCGAAACATGCAAAGGGTTACCCGATTCAAAAAGTCATTTAACTTGGTCAATATTAATTACAGGGGCCTTGCATCAATGAAATTAAATCACAATGTGATCCTGCATCACTATAAAAAATGATTTCTCTCTTGAAAAGGTTGCATGTATGTTTATGCAATTTAGAGTCGATGATGGCAGATTTCCTTAACTGGAACCTGGCAAAACCCCTCCTGCAAAAATTCCTGGATCCGTCCGTGAATTATAGGATCTCATAACTTTGAAGTCTTCTATTATACGTCTGTATTATGGTACTGTAAGATATTTTTTTCTCGTAATAATCTTAGGGGGGGCCCCGACAACTCCTTCCTTGTTATACCGTCAAGGGGATGGTATAGGACAACAAACAAATACGGAATGTTGACTCATGTGCACAGAGACTTTTGCAAAGAAAAAGCAATGACTTAGATTCAATTAGCTTCTATATTTTTGATTTTGCCTTTGATTACTCTATGGAATTTGTTGTGTGTATAACAAATAATTCGACAATAAAAAAATAATTTTGAACCATATAAAATTACTTTCGAAATTCTATACATATTTTACAGGAGTGCGAATCAAAGGATGTCGATCTGAAGGTTGGAAGCTTCTTGAAGAAATTAAAAGATGAAAACGAACGACAGATACAAGCAGCCAAACAGAAAAGATATTATTTTTTGAAAACTTAATGTACATTATATACATAATAACAACCGAATAAAAACTTATAATAGAGAACAAAATGAAATATAATCACATTAAATTAAATGGTTTTCATAATACTATTTTTCGGTTTTGCAACAAGCGGGCTAATGTGGACCCCCTTTTTACCCCCCCCCCCCCCCGCCCCCGTGACCGTGTATATTTTGAACTTGTTTTTGAAGAAAATGGAGAGTAAAAGAAATCTCCCTCGCACGCCTATACGGACCAGAGAGAGAGAGAGAGAGAGAGAGAGAGAGAGAGAGAGAGAGAGAGAGAGAGATGGGGTTCAAAATCCACTCGACACAAACTAGGTCATTTCGGGACTAACATTATGGTTTAATTTTATTTCAATAATTCGCTTGCGCGTAGTAGATTTTAGTAGTGGGAGGAAACCGTGGGACCCGGAGAAAATCCACGAGTTTGGACAGGCGACCCTACTCCTTGTCACGTACAGCCGTGGATTCGAAATCACGCCAGTTGACTCAATGACAGGCGTTATGATGCGCGCACGAGCTAACCATTCAGACATCTAACCCCATCTATACGGACAACCGTATAAATCAAGAATTGCATTTTTAGAATGTGTTCAACCTGTTTTAATTCTAAATTTGGCAACTTTATCCTTTTATATAAAGACAGAAAAACGGGATATAATGACTGATTATCATGTGATAAAGGACGTGACGATATATAATGTATCCATCCTGAAAATAATTCAAAGGCTCATTAATCGATTTACTAATATTCATTGGACAAAAACACATAAAAAAAACCCGGTGCTATTGGTTAAGTTAACCGATGTGACGTCAGAAAATATTCATTACACGACCAATATACGGCTATGACCCTTGTAATAACATTATAATATGTTTATTTATCATTACCTGCTTAGAGATGAAATAAACCTATAACTATCTATAAAAAGATATAATATACATGTATACACTTATACATACATGTATATATATATAGGAATTTCTATATTTAGTACAACGTGACATTAGTTGATGTCAGTCATACCTAATGCGCACTTTTACGATACATAAGTCCATATATAAAAGTAAAATGTTCACGGTGTGTGTATTACAATAAAAAAAGGTGATCATTGTTAAACAGAAAATTTCCCAAAGTCTTTGGATAAAAAATATTACGAATATTTGAGTGTATTTCTGGGAAGCGGTATGTATTAATTTAGTAAAAGAAAATCTTAGATCATAATTTATGCGTATGTTTTATTATTGTCAAATTTTCACCCAGTGAGTCAATTGTTCTTCGTGGTTTCTAGGAAGAAAACAATAATATAAAACTACGGATTACGATCACCAACATTTAGCCGAAACGTTAATCAGCAGTGGTATCAGATTGCTTAGTGAAGGCGCTGTGTGGTGGGTGATACAGGTGTCAAAAAATTACTGGGGTAAGCTTAAATTTAACTAGAAAAATAAATTTGCGATTAGCGGACACCCACGTAAAAGATCCCTTGCAAGTCGAATTCGATATAAGAGTAGGCCGTAGCGCCGCTGCCTGGGCAAATGTCCCTTATACCACACTGTATGGCGTATGCCCGTCTTCAGTAGTAGAACAGTAGAACGTTACACCCCATTTCATTTCATTTCTGTATCACCACAGCCCTCTCCCTCCGCATTATCCAGTCATATATCGAGGGTTCGTTAAATATTGCCCTGGCAGTGGAATGAGGTGATTTTGGAATAGCCCTCCTTCAGCTGAGCATTAAAGCGTAAATTAAAAATCGATATCTGTTTATTTACAGTATGTGATTTTTTAGTTCCTTTTGTATACCCCCGCCTGTGTTATATTTTGGAACCTTTTTCTTTTTCATTGTAATTCCTTTTTCGATTACACATTAATCAGGAGACCAATGTAGTTCATTAAACATGCATTATGTCAGCTCTTTCATTGGGCCTGAAATGTTATATAAACTATTAATTAGACATTTATTAATACAAAAAGACCAGGCGTGGACCCCCCCCCCCCTGCTCAGCTACATCAAAAAAAATAATGCCTTGCATCAATGAAATTACATCACAAAGTGATCCGACATCAGTATACAAATTATTTCTCTGTTTAAAAAGCTCAATTTGTATGTATGCCTATGTAATATAGAGACGATGATGGCAGATTTCCGTAACAGAAACCTGGCAAACCCCCTCCTGCAAAAATTCCTGGATCGGCCCCTGAAGACCTTATACCCAACTCTCAATGTTATTTTCACTGGGTTTGAATCCGAATTGCAGATCTACGCTCATTGATGATTTTATCCAAAAATGGATGATCGAGACTATCGAACCGATTTAGTGAAGCAATTTGACTGAAAGCGCCATCATGCCCTTTACATTATCTTTTTTCTAACTATTATAGTGAGAACTGTCAACTCTTCATCTAATCTGCCCCTGTAATTGTCTAAATTTGTATTCTGTTGCTTTAGTTGACGAAAGAACATTCCGGTGATTTCGAAATACGATTGAACTTTCGCTTATCGCCATTTCCGTTAGTTCGTTCGTTCATTCGTGGGGTTTTACGTCAGCCTCCACCTTGGGTGGGATTAGTTCAGCTCTGAACGTAGGTCTCATTACACTCAATGTTCAATGTGACTGACTTAATTTACATGATGATTGTCAGAAATATGACGTACAAATTTATGTCCGTTAAGATTGGTAAAACAAGAGAGACGCGGTTGACAGTTGAGGACAATCAGACTATGACGCGGCAAACCGACATTATAATTCAGCACGGGTATGTCAGGAGATGTAATTTTCTTGTCAAAGCTGAAGTTGGGTCATTGGGTTTCCCTCGGATGTGGAAAACAAAGAGAACGGGAAATTCGTGAAAAATGACTTTGATGCTGATAAAAAAAAAAGGAAGTTGGTCGTTATCCTCGATTAGGGGTGCTCAGTGTCGAATGACAGTGTCGAACTTGTGGGCCTTTGGCCCACTTGTCAGGTTATTGACCAAGGCCCACACAAGAACGCACCGAAAAATTTAGAAGATTGACAACCGCGAACCCATTTTCCAAGCATTTCAGACCATAGATAAAACAAAATCATCTGTCAACCCTCCTCAACGTTTTTAGTTACGTTCTCGTGTGTTAACAGTTGAACTGTTTACGCCCCCCCCCCCCTCCCGAAATAAAGGTCTATGTACGTGAGACATTTAAACGGTGTATTTACAATGTCTCAAAATTTCAGCTCAAAATATTGAGTCGTTTGAACGCGAACGTCAATACCACTTATCCGGAAAAGTAACTTTTTTAAGATTTCAGATTAATTTTTTCTTTGGGTGACCCGATAATCTATTACCGTTCCTTTAGAAGTTCTATACAGTGCATGACCAACGTGCTGTAGGCTACTTGATAACGAAAGGTAAATATCAACCTACGCCGGATTAACCATGGGGCACCATGGGGCACAGGCCCCCCACAAAAATCTCAATTGCGCGCCTCGAGTATAGTCGGACCGAGGATTCCAACGGCCGGTGACCTAGTGACGGGGCCCCTCCGATGCTTCGAGGGCCCTCCATCGGAAGTCCCTTGGGCCCCCTCAATCCATGTTGTGTTGCGATCGACATCCGAGAATTCGGTGTAATCTGGTGATGGGTGTAACACATGTTTTTTTTATTGTCGTGAGATCTTCTATCGAACCGACCATCGTCTAACTCGAATTATCGTATAACTCGAACACATTACACGTCCCCATCATTTCGAGTAGCGCGAAATTTGCTTCAGATTGACGTACGATTGTATATTATAAGCTGTAGTTGTTGTTGTTGTTGATATTTGTTGTGGGTATAAGCTGAATTTGATGAGATGCACACCATGATCACACGAAATATTCATATTTCTTGATTAAATCTCGTATTACCATTTTGTTTGTCAAACATCGAGTCCGGCTTGGTCGTAACGTTACGGCCTCCATTCATCAAATCATCGTGGGGGTATAATACGATTCCAAATCAAGTAACTCCGTTATTTATCACTGAGCTACTTCAAAATTAGGTTTGATGTCGCTCTGCCCACTTACAGTCTCCTCCTTTAGAATGTCATCATTTCATAGAACTCGCATGGATTGGTCCACTGAAATAACGCCAGAATGCGCTAATTTGGTGGCAGAATTTTATTTTTTTCTGGGTAGGTACTTCTAAATGGCTCCAACACAAGTGCCTGAAATGCCAGGAAATCACGTTTCTGGCCTCCAATTTCTGAAAATTTCGGAGGGGGGGGGGGGGGGTCAGTGATCAGGGGCCCCCACATGTTCCAGGCCCCAGGGCCCCCACCATGTTTAATCCGGCATTGATATCAACTACACGTTATTGGCCCTCTATCACGTGATCAGTAGGTATAAACGGGGCTTTGGAACGCAGCTTGAATGTTGCATTGGAATTTTAATTGTGTGACCTAATAGACCTTAATAATATCGCCTAATTTAGTCATAATTTACTAAAACCTCCAAAACATGGAAACTAGCCTACTAGCTGCAATTTGTAGTCGTGATAATTTATATTCACAGCTGCAATTAATACACTATATATTTGAGGCTTTGAGCAAGTAAAATTGGGTTCAATTCCAGAATTTTCAACACATAGGCCTATCATCACAGTTTCCATGGAACAGAAGTCATAATCTTATATTATATTGCCCAACGGTTTTTCTGTATTTTTGACTGACATGAAACCACGTGATTCTGGTTCGCTGCCCATTTTAAAAAGAAGAAAAATTTCGCAAAACAGTTAAATTGGGTTTAATCAAATCCTATTACTACACCGCACGGTTTCACCTTTATTTCAATTTTATTATTTTATGTCAAGCTATGGGTCAGTGTAATTGCAAATTAAGGGAGTTAGGCCAGTAACATCAAATGACTACAATACTTGCTCAAAATAAAGGAAGGCCTTCGACTACTGTGGCATCGACCGCAAATGTCTCCCCGCCTAGCCCCGGAGCCACGGTCTATAGTGGTCGTTCGAAGGCCTTCCTTTGAGCCGGGGTTGTCATGATTTCCACAGACACTGGTCCCGAACTGTACTGCACACAAACTTTAACGTAAAATAAAAATAATAAACTAATTTCCATTGAAATAATTAGTGATTCCTTACATAATTAAGTGATTTGACGAAACCAAACTGCTACGCGAAATTTCTCTTCTACTCTTCCCAGGCGCGGATCCAGGATTTTTTGCAGGGGGGGGGGGGGGGGTCTAGGTTTGATAAAAAGGCACTCAACCAATTTGGTAAATTAGATTCAATTTGGTGCATTCTGACGTATTTCCGGAAGGTAAATTCCAAAGTTACAGGTCTAAAAGTCGCCAATAAAATCGCATAAAAAATTTTCAAGTCTGAGCAGGGGGGGGGGGGGGTCCGGACCCCCTGGACCCCCCCTCTGGATCCGCGCCTGCTTCCTTGCCAACTTACAATGTTTGCCCAGGCGTAGGCCTAAAAATAGTGTACCCGCTCCTTTTCACGTACTTCCCGTTTATGGCAATTATGGCTTTAATAATAACAAAGCGTAGTAACACTGCCTTATAAGGGAAGCGTTGGGCGGGGTTAATGCGTGCAATAATTTGGCGAGATCACTTCTGTTGACGGCTTAATTGTATCTTACGAAATATAAATATCGCTTCGAATTGGACATTTTGATTTTTAGCGCTCGATGAATAATTTAGTCATACGGTAACGAAATTATGCAACTATTTGATAGTACAGGGCAAACGGAATAGCATAAAAATAACAAAGCGTTCGAATCTTCCAAATAATTCCAAAGCTTATTACAAAATATATATATAACTATAACTATAAGTTAAAGTAGGCCTACCGGTACGGTAAATTATCTTAATTAATTATCTATGATCTGACCAATTCAAGTTAGTAATAATATCAAAAAATCTAATGTAGGAATACCATGAGAAATTATAATAATTGGGAAATTGTGGTCCATGTGTATGCATAGAAGCAGAAGAGGTGAAGAAATATGTAGGCTACTTAGACTTAGTTAGCTATAGGGACTCCTCCTTTAAACAGTTATCTTTTTACTAGGCGTATCGAACCAGTGTTGATTTGAACCAGGAAGTTTACATCTTCGCGTTGTGTTCTGGGAAATATTTGCAATATTTTCCTGCTTGCAAAGTGACGACGGAGTTAACGCTATAAGGAATTACTACAGCAATTGCAAGAGTTTTCATAAGAATATGGCGTTTTCCGTCGTTATTTATAATGGCCGAAGATGATTTCTTCGTAAATGGATCCAAGGTTGGAATTGTCGAAGCAACCAAAGAGCGAGTACTCCATTTATTCCAGGTCGATTTATACGTAAAAAAAGTAATACCCGATAATGACAATGCGAAAGTACACCTTTCTTCAACGAGTATTTCACAGGAAAACATCAAGAAAGCGCAAGTATGTTTATTCAAAGACATTTAATAATGTAGTATTTAGCCTAAAATACATTGCTTCCAAGACACGGTTTACCCATACTTTTTCTTTTGAAATGTTCATTATCGTTTGTGCATTATGCAAAGACAAGTATGCCCTATTCATTCAATTGCTAACCAGAGTTCTGGAATGGCAGAATGACAAAATTTTAACACTACACGACTTTACTGGAACTAAGTTTGAAGTTTATAGTGCAGATCATAGTTTTGTAAGATTATATAAGATGTAACACATCTATCTGTGCAGTGTGCCATACGTAGTAGGTCTACAGGACAGGTTGACTTCAAAGGGAGGATTGTATATATATAGGTTAAAGTGTTTAGCTGAAAGCAGGCAATAGCTAATGATCCGGAGACCTGGTAAGGCTTTGGCCAACGCTTTAAAAGTAAGTCATTAAAGGAGCTAAATCTCTAATACTTGAGACCTTGAAATTGCCTCAAATAGGTCGCAACGTATATAATAATGTAATATGAATGTATACAAACTGATTTACATTCAAATGTTTTTGTTTGTACTCAAATAAATTTTGAATCGGGTATGTTTGACGAAATACGAGTGGCCATTTCGAGTGTCTGGTTATTCCAGTCTACATAAGCTAGAACTGGGGGCTGAAAAGCATTATGGTACACGATTCGTGTTTCAATGGTAAAATGTTTATTTTGTCTTAAATATTGGATATCATCAAAAGCCCATCTCTTCCCGGTAAAATGACTACATCAGTGTTGATTTAAAGTGGAAATGTCACATTTTCTAAAAAGTCAAAACATAAATTACCTCCCTTGTTTTACCATTCCCCTCCATGCAATGGCGATGTTTGAATTTGAAGTTGAAAATGATATTTTTGCCAATTTCTCAACTGGCAATAGTGAATTATAGGATTAATAATAGGATTATTTTTTAACAAGGTAGGACTGTTTATAGATACAATCTATTTTAGGGCATTATTTTAATATATTTTAAAAATATAACTAAAAAATACGAAATTGCCGTTTTAAATTGTCAAATAATTTGTGTTTTGAATGCCGAAGACTTTGGATGATATTGAGTTAGAGACTTAGCTACTTTAAGTAGGCCCTAATGTAGTTTGTACGAAGTTGATGCTTATTTGCTAATCAATATATATTTGCAATATAAGGATGGTACATGTACTACTACATGTATATATAGAGTCATGTTATATAAATTATTAAGACATTTACTCACTTGACAAACCATAATCATCTCTTTCTAGTTTCTACCCAATGGATGGCAGAGATTTAAAAATTGAACACACACAAGATTTAAAAATTGAACACCCTCAATATTTAAAAATTGAATGATATGGATAAACAAGGCTAATGTATTGGTTGTCAAGTACCGTTTCTACAATAATAAATGATAAATACTACATATTCAGTCATAAATTCGTCCAAAATAAAGTAATTTGAATGAAATTTTCAATAAATATGGCATTATCTATTTTTGAATTACAAGTAAAAGAGTCCACTGTATTATGGCTCACTAACTGGATGTTCTGTATTCGATGATTCGATCCAGGATGTTGGCTCAGAAAGTTCCCCGTTGTCAGGGGTGCAGGATTGAGGGCCTGGCAAGGGACAATGTATATCGTGATTAGGACTGGACTAAAACCTAAGGTCCTGTTTACATATTGGTGTGCACATGACAGTTGTAATTAAGAATAAAACTAGACGATAGTGCAGCTGTTCACTCATGGTGTATCCCAGTCATCATTATCCCAGTTCCTCACATGGTTTCAGGTTGCAAATAAAGATAAGGTCTGATCAAAAATACTAAAGGGTTTTTTTTCTTGCACCACAGATACATGTAAATATTTCATGTATTAGATTCAGACTGTATCTTTTGACTTGCATGTACATGTATACATTGTGTATATGGAATACATGTAATGTAGCCTAGATCTTATCAACCTGCCACATTTTGACCATCAGACTCTTTATCTGTAAGATCATCTGCTTTTGACTATTATACAAGTGCTAAAGCTGCCTACTGCAAGTCTTTCTTTATATTACGCCTGAAATTATGTTAAATATATAAATTATTAATTAGACCTGGTTTAAGATGAAAATACTTTAATCAACTCTCAGTGCCATTTTATGTTTCAATTTTCTGATTTTCATCAGATTTGGATCCAATTCAGGGGCGGATCTAGGAATTTTGAAAAGGGGGTGGGGCGCAAAATGAGGGCACTGGCCGCGGAGACGGGGCACGCCGCAGAGAGGGGGGTGGGGCCCCAAGTAAATTATCCGTCATGTCCTTGCATCTGTATTCATAATAAAATACAACACAAGGTATGGATATAACTACTTTTCTATAATTTAATAACGACGTTTCGTAACACATACAGGTCACGTTTTCAAGCCAATTCAAGAGCTATATGGCTGATATTTTCGTCTAAACGTTCGGAAATCGTAGAAAAGGAGCCTCAAAATCGAGCAAAAAAGCTAGTTGAAAGGCACTTTCAGTAGTAAAAAAGGGCACCGTCCAAATTGAATCCACCTCTGCAATTTGCTGTTTCTCATCTTTTTTATGATTAACTGCAAAAATGGATAATTGACAGCAATAACAATGACAATCAAGGCTACAACGATTTTAAAATAAGGTTTTTTCAGCTTAGAGTGAAGCAATTTGACTGAAATTTTCAACATATTCCCTTTACATTATCTAGTTTTAACTACATTATCATCCGATTTTCTTTAAATTTAAAAAGTGTTTATGGTCTTGATTCATAATGAGTTCTAGACATATATGAAAGGCACCTACAGTTATAGAGTTTGTCCAGTATGAATTATTGTACAATATAAAACATGGACAAGAAGTCACCTATCACAGATATTATCAGACACAAATTATCACAAAATGTGTTACTTTGAGTCTCGCGGGGGGTTGGGATGGCCTAGTGATCTAGAGTGCCGCGCTTCGACGTCTAGCTGGCCGGTGACCTCTGGCTTGCGGCTGTGGTTTCGAGCCCCGGTGTGAGCGTATGTGGCATGGAGATAGGGGCGCCTTCTCAACCTCGTGGGTTTCCTCCGGGCACTCTGGTTTTCTCCCACTGCTAAAGACCCCTACGCACAAGCGAATTATTGAAATAAAATGAAACCATATGTTAGTCCCAAAATAACCTGGTTTGTGTCGAGAGGACGTTAAACCCCATTTCTCTCTCTCTCACTTTGTGTCTCACAAGATCTGTGACAGGTGCCTTAATGTCTTCTTGTCCCCCGCCTTTCGAAGAAATTGGGGGACTATTAAAATGGGTTCGTCCGTCCGTCCGTCTGTCTGTCTGTCCGTCACACTTTTTGGGACACAATAACTCTCTTCCTAATTGAGCTAGAATGTTCAAACTTGGTGTATGTGTTTATTAGGTCAATGCCTTGATGGAGTTCAAAGATGAGCATTTTCCGCTTAGGGTAAGCAGAGATAAGCAATTTGATTGATTGATGCTTTGGGACACGATAACTTTAGTTCTAATTAAGTGAGAGTGATGAAACTTAGTGTATAGTTTCATTACAGTAATACCTTGACTAAGTTCGATAATGAGCATTTTCCGCTTAGGGTAAGCAGAGCAATTTGATTGGTCGAGACTTTGGAACACAATAACTCTCCTTCTAATTGAGTTAAAATGTTCAAACTGGGTGTATATGCTTATTAGGTCAATGCCTTGATGGAGTTCGGAGATGAGCATTTTCCGCTTAGGGTAAGCAGAGCGATACGCAATTTGATTGGTCGAGACTTTGGAACACAATAACTCTTCTTCTAATTGAGTAAAAATGTTCAAACTTGGTGTATATGATTATAAGGTCAATGCCTTGATGGAGTTCGAAGATGAGCATTTTCCACTTAGGGTAAGCAGAGATAAGCAATTTGATTGGTTGATGCTTTGGGACACGATAACTTTAGTTCTAATTAAGTGAAAGTGATGAAACTTGGTGTATAGTTTCATTACAGTAATACCTTGACTAAGTTCGATAATGAGCATTTTCTGCTCAAGGTAAGCAGAGCGATACGCAATTTGATTGGTCGAGAGTAGTCGAGACTTTGGAACACAATAACTCTCCTTCTAATTGAGTTAAAATGTTCAAACTTGGTGTGGATGCTTATTAGGTCAATGCCTTGATGGAGTTCGAAGATGAGCATTTTCCGCTTAGGGTAAGCAGAAATAAGCAATTTGATTGGTTGATACTTTGGGACAAGATAACTTAGGTTCATCTTGATTGATGATTTTTATGCCAATACAATGACTGCATTCTCATTTAGTAATCAATTCGACAGTAACAGTGTATAGAAACGATTGACTTGGACACGAGGGCCCTTTCCCTTGGCCAGAGGGGCCCTTTTGTCTGCCTTTAGGGTCCACCTAACTAGGGTACATTTAGCATTTTTCTTTATAAAACACTTTGGATGACACTTTGTGTACAGTTTGATTGCTCGATACATTGAAAAAAATAAATGTGCGATTAATTAATATATGTCTTCTATTTATTTTGGGATTTCGGCGGGGGACATCAGCCTCACTGTTGGCTTGTTAAAACAGAAAGTAGGAAAAACCTACTTGGACCCATAGGACATAGACTAAGCTTGATTCATTCATTAGGAATAATGATTATGCCATGAGGCAGGTTTGTGAGCTGAACAGTTAACATTTCGATTACAAATGGAACCTAGACTTAAAACTATTCATTCAATACAAGATAAGTAAGTCAACCATGTTCTAATTTAAATTCATGAATAAGGATAACACACAGTATTTGATTGCATGTAGGCCTACACATACTTCAATTTGAACACTTTGAAATCCAAACTATTGAAGTTTAAGAAATGTAGGCAATATAGGATTTCTTTTGATATATATACATTTTTTATGTACATTCTATTTGCGTACGAACCAGTAAACACCTACATGTAAAAGTTTTATGTGGTTATATTTAGGTAGAATACACTAGACAACTAATATGACCCCATTTCTATACAGTCACCTCGGCCCACTTAACATGCTTTAATTGAACTTATTGGGCGTTGTCAACTGTGTAATATATTGCTCATGTTACTTGAATTGAATTATGCGAAGTTAAGAAATCATTATAATCTTTAAATATTCCAAAGAGTATTTATATGAAATTTATTTCCAATGAAGTAATATTTCTTCACAAGTTCATTCTGATTAAACGCAGATCCTATTTTGTTTTGTTTTTTTATAATTCAAACTTTCGTTTACTTGTCTTAACTACACTAGGATCTGGAAGAGTTGTTAAATAACAGGCGTTCTAGTTGAAATGATATGATATGAAATGGGGTTTAACGTTCTACTACATGTTCTAGTTGAAGTGAGGGATTAGCCCATGAGGTCTGTAACGGTGAGTTCCTGGCAAGCGATGAACCGAATTGTGGATAAATCACTATACACATACAAATCAATGCTAATTGATTACTCGATGTGTGAAGTCATAGCGTCAAAAGATGCTGGTACAACCCCAGACACAACCTTCCAGTATAACTTGTCAGATCTTCATGTAAGTGTAGGTCATCGAAAGTATAAAAAACAAAAACGAAATATGGATCTGTATTTTAATTGATTATCACAAGCTATAAAGGATAATGATTCACTGAACATGAATAGGGTAGGGTATTGTTATAATGATGACTATGAAGACAGTCGTAGATGATGAGATCAGAAGTTTATTACTAGGCTTTATGGTGCAGAATGTTGAGATGGACAGGTACAAAGTACATGTGACGTAACTATTAAGGTTATCAAGCGCATATTGTATGATTCATAACAGGTTTGCAGTTTGGGTGACAAACAAAGGAATTTTTTTCCAGTGCCCTACATGTACTTCATACTTCATGAACTGAAATACACCCTATTTTTATGTGTGGGTAAGGAAAATCCCGAAGCCTACACTTAGTTGTAATGATTTGTACATAAGTTTAACAATACTTTTACCTTGCATAAGATTATTGTGTACGGTACCAGTACCCTACATGTACTTCTTAACAGAAACACAACTTATTTTTATCCGTAGGTAAGGAAAATCCAAAAACCTACACTACAGTGTACAGTGTTGATTTATACACATAAGTGACTAAGTGTCACAATACTTTTACCTTGCATAAGATTATTGTGTACCAGTATATATTGAAAGGATGACTTCTATCTTGTGTATATTGTGTAAGTAGTTATAAATAGTAATGTAGGTATATTTCATATAAACTAATATGATATAGATTGTCACCTATATCTATATTTTTCAGACATATTTACAGGCCGCCTTAGACACAGGTGATGATTTTGTTAAGGAAAAGGTGAAGTTGAAGCAACAAGAATTCAATATGGTGCTAAATGAATATGATAATATTGAAAGATTGACACAAGTAGTTTTGACAAACTGCAAGGACACAGAAGAAATATGTATTAAAGGATGCACAAAAAATGTTATTGAAGCCATGGATCTCATTAAAGATATGGCTGATAAATGTTCATTCAGTGAAACTACCCTTAATCTCGGTGTACAAGATCACTTTGTAGAAACATTCCGTAAAATGAATTCGGACTTAAGAAATACAGATAACAATAATGTTGTGACTTCAGTTCCTCATCTTACTTCAGATAGTTTAAGTGCACGTGGTAGAGACCCTTCTAGCTTTGCGGTCGAGGAAAATTTAGAAACGGACAGTTCGTGTGCTTTTGTGTCGTATATTTATCCTCCTGATCCATTGACACAGAGTAACTCAAGCTCTAGTAGTCTGGAAACAGAATCTGAACGTATACTCTCCGACCCTGAAAATTCTGCTCACATAGAAAAGGCATTAAAATTAGGATATTCTGACCATCAGATTGTAGCAGTGTTAAAAAAACTTGGCGTGACTGCTGCTAGTGTAGATCCAAATACTCTTTTGACAGAATTAATCAAACAAGGTGCTATGAGTCCAGAGGTCAGTGGAAGTGAATTTTTGTTGAAGTCTAATGGTGACAATAGTTCAGCAGGAGGGGATTTGATAAATGATTCCAAGGTTGATGCATGCGATGCTGATGATGTGGATAATTTACGACATATTGTAATAGATGGAAGTAATGTAGCCATGAGGTAAGTAAAACCCTTTGGATGTTTTTTCTTATTTGTCCCCCGCCTTTTGAAGAAAGCGATTAGACATAAGCAATTGAAAGTATATTTCAAACAAGTGCACAGGATGTGCTCGATTTATTACGGACCTATTTCATGCAATGGCATGATATGATTTTTATGTTTTCAATGTAAGTTCTTTCCCTTGAACAAAATGGCCTCCCTACGCTAGTCGTTTTTTTTTTTGGCGTAGATACAATTAAAAAGTTCATTTGCCCCAAAAGAGAATATTTTAAAATCATAATCTAGCCACTGACACATTTTATAAAATTATATTATGTTTCTACGAACTCCATCCACCAATCTATCCGTGCATGATGCTCCAAGACCTTCCTACCGACCGAACCTCCTATCCTATTTTCCATTTGTTACAGGAAAGAGAACCCTTTTTTTTGACCTTACAAGTTCAAAGAAAACGAGTTCTTTTCAAGATAGAATTCCTTTTGTCAATAACAGTATTTATGATAAGTCTCCACCGTCCTCGCTATTGACATTATAATATTAATCAGAACATTTTCAGTTGGATTGACCAACAATAACTCTACTTCTAAATGACTTGCTGTAGGTGTTTATTAGGTGAATGCCTTGGGTAGAGATGAGTGTATTCTGCTTTGGTTTCCTTGCAGTGCTAAAGATCACTTTGTACAAGCAAATTATTGAAATATAATTAAACCACTCATGCACCTTAGTCTCGTAATGACTTACATGTAGTTTGTGTTAGACATAACACCCAATTTCTCTATCTTCATGGTTCGGTGATGAGAATTTTCTGCTTAGAGTAAGTAGCAATAAGGGATTTAATGATCAAGACTCTGGAATATAATAACTCTGCTTTTAATTGCGGTAGAATGTTTAAATTTGGTGGACATGTAGATGTTCAATGACTAGGTTTAATGATTAATGTTTGTTGCTAAAGCTAAGCAGAGCTAAGCAATTTTATTGGTTGATGCTTTGCCAGTTGACTTTGATTTTAACTTTTTGAGAGTGATGAGTTAAGTGTTTTAGTTTGATTCCGCAATGCTTTTCAAAAAGATACACATGCAATGGATTTTATTCAATGGATGTTGATTTCAAACACACTGTAATTTTGTAATAACCAAAGTTAAGGTAGTAAGTCATGTAATGTATTATCATCCGTTTAGCTCACTGTTGGCTTGTTTTATCTGTCCCGTCTGTGACATCAAATTGAAAGGTCGTTTGTGTTAAATATTTTTGGACCTAAAGAAAATGATAAATTATGACACAACATGTACGTACATGTATAAATATACATTGACAAGTACAAGAACAATACGCTTCACTGCTTCTGACAAAAATAAAATGCATAGTCATTGTTTCCAAGCTCAACATAAAAGATTCCTTGACAGTTGGAATTCAATATAAGAGTAGGTCATAGTGCTGCTGTCCAGAAAAAAATTTTCCTCAAACTACTTGTATGGCATAAATCTGTCTCCTTTTGCCCAGTTCGGAGCAGAACAATAGGATGTTAAACCCCATTTCATTTCATTTTATTTCTATTCCATATACATCGTTAAATTAATATACAAAATATTGAAAAGACATGTACATGTACATGTACATGTACCATACATATAAATACATCCTTAGATATATACACCATATACACTGTATATCATACTTTGAACATTAGTAGACTACTCATTTGTAGATTTTATCTCTTCCTATTAAGTATAATTTTTAGTGAAAATGATTTAGATGTGTATCCTGTATGTATACCCAGTACATATATGTATAGGGCCTACGTGAGAAAGATCATTAGATATGTGAATGTGATTATTATCTGAAATGCTTTATTAAACCAGGAAATCTTGCCCAGGTACAATAATTACACTTTAAATTCAATCAAAGTCAAACGTGTTCTTTATCCATACTGACCAATATTTAGGACATTACGAACAAGTGATCTTTGACTTCAAGGGCAATAATGTCTTTTTATTGGTGATCATATTGTTTAAATTTGATTAACAATACTCTAGGCAATAAAATACTGACTTTATTAGGAATTAAGAATTACTTTACATGTACATATACCTCCCTCGCATAGAGGAAAGTGGAATGGGGTGGAAGGTCCACTTGACACAAACTAGGTCATTTTGGGACTAACATGCATGTATGGTTTAATTTTATTTCAATAATCTGCTTGCACAAAGTGGGAGAAAACCAAAGGAGCTGAAGAAAACTCACAACTTTGGACAGGTGACACTACTTCCTGTCACGTACAAGCTGGAAATCAAGACTAGGTCACCTTCTGGTCTATTGTGCACAGTGCACATGACAAACATTAAAGGGACTATCCCAATTTGAACAGTCTAAAAATTAAAATCCGAGTGTATGAAATTTAAATGCCAAAATATAGAGAAATGGCCTATCTACCCTGTCTCAAGAGCCTGGTTTTATCCAAACACCCCATGGCACAGCTTGGGACACCAGTCTTCATATCCTGATTAAGACTGACAGGTTTAAAGGGACAATAACACTCTTGGTGGCTTGGCAGCTCGAGAAAATAAATAATATCCTTATTCTAAAGTACTAGATGTTTAAGCGTCCTACCTGTTGTGTAAATTATCTATTACAACCTATTTTACTTGTCCAGAAGGTTCGAAAATATTTTAAAATCCAAGTCACATTTGAAAAGGTTTACGTTAGACTTTTCAATACCGGTAGTTGAATTTTTCCAATTTTTTCAATTAGGTCTGCTAAGATGAAATTTATATCATCAATTAATTGGAATATTGTAAAATAATGCAATTTGTTGACCAGAATGAAGATTGGGACATATTATTCAGTTTCAACAAGAGTGGTATTGGGGCTTTAAGTTGTTTGAAACATATAGTATGACATATATTGAGTTAGTTGCTCGGACCATATATAGAGGATTTTAAGGGATTTAAACACAAAATTAAGCAGTTTTATTCTCCAAACTTGAAATTATTAATTATCTGCATTGGCCCTTTAAACCATCCAGCCACCTACCTCACCTGACAGAGGGCTGTACATGTACATGTAGGAGAAAAGATTTCAGCCACCTATTTTCATTCGCTCTGTTGGTTAAGAAAATTAGGACATTAAATCCCCTTTATATTTTCATATTGAACCAGGAAGTCTTGCGTTATGTATTATATATTTTAGGAGAATACTCGAGTAAACAAATCTTGCGTACACCATACACTAAAATAGATTTTCTAACATAATGTAACCTTTTAACTTTGTTGTTCAGATATTTCTCGATTCAAATGCCTTACATGTACCATGTACATTGTACAATATGTCTCTCAAACAGAGAATTCATCTTTTCAAGTAGCTGTACTATACATATGTCCAGTACAGAAAGCGCCAGTTCTACTACACAGTGTAATACACATTTAGGGTATTAATGACGTTACCAGAACTGGTCATTCTATGTGCGGTTCGTTATTAAAACACCTGTATCTATAAATGAACAATGTTTATATTTATTTCTCATTGAGCCTACTGTCAACCTTAAAAGTTAAGAGGGGTTGAATGGCTGAACGATTAGCACGTGCCCGCTGTAAGTCTGTCATTGAGTAAACTGCAGTGGTTTTGAATCCCAGGGTCCTCCAGTTTCCTCCCACTGGTATAGGATTTATTAAATTCAATAAATGTATACTTGTAATAAAACGTCACGGGTTATTTTAGACCTTAATTTGGGCATAATTTCAATAAAAGTGTTTTTAACCAAGGGCGTGTGATTTTTCTGTGACGCTAGCTGTTTACGAGTTGACACATGATGTATAATTTCCTGGTAAAATCTAAGTTGAACCATAGTCCTGTTTATTCTGGACATTTGGCTCCTGTGAAAATGATCAAAATAGACCTAGAAACTCTGAATTATGAAAATTTTAATTGACTATTATTAACATTTACAGCCATGGTAATAAAGAGGTTTTTTCTTGTCGAGGTATTCAACTGGCAGTGGAGTATTTTCGAGCAAGAGGTCATAAAAAGATTACAGTATTTGTTCCACAATGGAGAAAAGAATCTTCGAGACCTGATGCTCAAATTAAAGGTAAACTCACTCACATTTAATTTTGATGTATAGTATAGTATTGCCAGCTACGCCTGGTCACATTCAAAGTGCACAGTAGTAGACTGATTGTTGACATGCAGACATTGTAATGTGAATCCAAATAAAGTAATGAGAGAGGAATCCAAAACCATTTCAATAACATAAACTTGATACGCTGACACCAGTAGTAGGAGTGGTTAAAAACAAAGTCATTGGTATTGCAAAACCATCTTTTGTAGCATCTTATGTTAAGTAAGTGTAAATACTTACTTCTTCAGACAACATAACTACACAAAAATTTTTTTTCCATTTACGAAAGGCTAAATAATAAGATGCTATTAAACATTGATTTGTGATACCCATGACTATGTTTTTAACCACATTGTAATATCATCGTCAATTGGCCTCTCTGCCCCACCCAGCCCACGCTACATTACATATATTATTTAATCCGCTTGAAATTGATCTGCAATGATCAGATTACTGAACAATTAAGCTTGTCTAATGTATATTCAACCGGAAAATTTAAAAAATTTTAAATGCAATAACTTTTAATGACTTTTGAGATCAAGTTTCTGCTGCATATAGATGTGTGATATGTTTAGATTCTTAGAAAACCTGATTGGAAAATCCACATATTACATGTATATTTCTTCAAGCTTGAGAATGTCCTACAATGTATGTACATAACAATATCCTTGACAAGACTTTCATATTGCTTCAAAGCTCTGTACAGACATAGTAAATTCGGGTGGCTAAGGTGGGTAAGAAGATTGGGGTGATCCCTGCATTGGCCAAGAAAGTGCAACCATATTTTCTGGCGTGGTTCTCCCTTGTTAGTGACGCAGGACCTGACAAGGACAGTTGTCTAATCGTTCGGATGGTATGAAAAAGCAAGGTTCCATGTCCACATTGGCGTGCACGTAAAATGATCCCATGACAGTTGGAATTCGATATAAGAGTCTGGGCAATATTTCCCACATACCAATGGACCATAGCACACTGTATGGTGTATGTCCATCTTCATTAGCCCAGTTCAAAGCAGACCAGAGTAGGGCGTTAAATTTAATTTCATTTCGCATTGTAAATTTGTTTTTTTTTTCCTTTAAATAGACCAGGAGATAATGAAGCAGTTAGAAAAAGAGAGAGTTTTAGTGTTTACACCATCGAGACGAGTAGCTGGAAGACGAATTGTGTGTTATGATGATAGATATGTTCTCGATGTGGCCCATTCTAATAATGGCATTGTAGTTTCCAATGATAATTATCGTGATTTATATAATGAAAAACCTCAGTATAAAAAAGTGGCAGAGGAGCAACTTCTACAATATGTCTTTGTGGATGATCAGTAAGTACAGCTACATGTACATTAAATTAGTTGAAAAGTACTACTTGGATTAGAGAAATGAGCTGGTAAATTGGGCATATTTGGCTTGAAATTACACCAAAATCACAATAAGTTGTGGTGTGTGTGTTTGTGGGTACATGAATTTAAAGGAGATTGTCTCAAGATGAAGAAAAGACAGAAAATGTTAAAGCCTACTTTAACTTTAAATGCTATCTTTAATTAGAAAATGTGACCAGGATGCCATCATTACTACCAAAGATTGTGTTCAGGATGCCATCATTACTACCAGACTTTTCAATAGGGCTCCAATCTCATGCTGTCACTTTTAGTAAATCAGCTCTTTCAAATTATGATTCTGCCAGTGAGGCAGTTGATGTCTCTTCAGAGGTCGTACAAATGAATTCTATATATAGTAGTATACATGGTAGCAGTTAAGAAGTTAGCAATTTATGTATTTTTGAATGTTTTTTTTTTTAGATTTATGCCACCGGAAGATCCTTTGGGTAAACATGGACCTACTTTAGACAACTTTCTAAGAATTACACCAATTGTGAGTGAACCTTCTCAACCCTGTCCTTATGGCAAAAAGTGTACCTATGGCAACAAATGTCGCTTTTCACACCCAGAAAGAGGAAATCGACCACATAGATCTGTGACAGAGATGCTGTCAGAACAAAGTAGCCAGAAACTGAAAGATAGAGCTGTTAAAATGGAAGGTACATATAATTCTATTATGTTAAATTGTCATGTACTTCACATTAATACCCGCATGGTTTCCCCTTGTCAGTGATGCAGAGGGCCTGACAAAGACAGATGTCAAATCATGGCGTGCATGTAAAAGATCCCTTCGCAGCTTGAATTTGATATAAGAGTAGGCCGTAGCACTGCTGCCCGGGCAAAATACTAATTGGGGGAGGGTGATCAAACTCAGAAGATTGTTTCATAACATCAATACCATGACTGAGTTTGATGATGAGAATTTCTCATAGACTTTAATTGAATTAATTTTCTGACTATGCATTGTTTGTGTGGTTAATGTTTTTCCACACTGAGTTTTGTTTTTATTTTTCAGAGAAGAAAAAGAAGGAAATTATACGAAAGAAGCAGAGTTTAAGGAGAACACAGTCTATGTTTCCAGAAGAACATGCCAGTATTGAAAGGAAAGTCTCCTTACCAAATCCAGGAATTGAGGAGGATCAACCATATACGAAGACATGTTCTTTTGCACCATCAACTGATATCAATGATATGCTTAACAAGCATCGTTTAAAGTTAGAAGATGCGGAACGGAAATCGAGGGAGGCAAGTCCTGTCCCTAAAGTAGCTGTTCAGCCAGCACCACCACAAACTTATAAAGACAGTATGTGTATTGGGAGTGAGGGTGGTTATGTACGCGAGTTAGAATCGGTAACAGCCACTTTACCACCTCCAACGTTGGCACAGGCCACTAATAATAACTCTGAACAACCTCTACCTGATCATCTTATACTGGCTAAAAAATTGTCAGATGACGCACAAGACAGACCAACAAAATTTTTTGATTCTGATAAAAATCAAAGTTCTCCAGTATCAAGCACTCAATGGCCGAGAAATACTGAAGATCACTCTAGACATAGCCAAGAACAAATACACATTTCTCAATATGGCTATCCTGGATCAGGCATGCCACCAAGTGAGTTTGGCATATGTAACTCTGGTCCTGCATCAATAATGAGACTAGACCCAGTGAGTAATTATGAAGATAAGTGCAAAAGTTATCCTTTTAGCGAACGGGATCAACGATATAATCAGCTGGCTAGCGGATGGACAGGTAACCACCAGTTGACTCAAGCTGAACATCTAACCCTGAATATGAAACAAAGTTGTCCTGAACATGTACTGAGACCGGCAACAGCAGGACAAGGTACTGGTAATATGATGCGACAAAACAGTACATCAGATCCACAGTTGAACGGTAGAGGCAAAGGAGACATCTTATCAAGTCGTGGCGCTTCAAGTATGATGTATCGAACACATGGTAGTAACCCACCGGTGCCTATAAACCGTTCTACATCAATACATGGTTCATCATTTCCACAACAACATGTTCAGTATAATAGACAAACCAGTGAACTACCCTACACTTTAAACCAATATTATCCACCAACCCAATATACACAACAGCACCCAGCCCAATATACACAACAGCAACAGCATCTAACCCAATATACACAACAGCACCCACCCCAATATACACAACAGCACCCAGTCCAATATACACAGCAACAACACCCAGGCCACTACACAACACAACAGCACAGAGGCCAGTATACACAACCACAACAGCACCCAGTCCAGTATACACATTTTAATTGTATGAATTCTTCTGTACCAATGGGACAAATGCAGCCTGTTTGGTCCCCAAATCAAATAATGCCCCAACAACAACTGATTCCTCAGTATGTTGGCAGCTATCAGCCACCTCTGCAGCCTCCCAATCAGCCATCAAATCCCATACCTCTCAATGCAGATATTAAACCTACTGATCCCAGATATTCAATATACTATCATCTACTAGGGTTATTTGATGAGACAAAGGTTAAGGCAGCTATGAATGCCCATCCAAATGAAACAAATCCGCAGACATTGGTCAATTACATAGCTGACCTCCAGTGAAATAACTTTATACAAGCTACATGTAACTAACTCTTTAATGCCTTTCGACCAATATTTTTGGGGCTGAAGTACAATTCTCAGCTGGTCAGTATATCATTGTAACTCATCAGTTATATAGACAGGTTAAAATAGAAGTACCTGTTTACAATACATGTACTTGGTATGGGGGGGTTGGGATGGCCTAGTGGTCTAGGGTGCCATGCCTCGACCTTTAGCTGGCCGGTCACCTCTGGCTTGCGGCTGTGGTTCTGATCCCTGGTGTGTGTGTATGTGGCATGGAGATAGGGGCGCCTTCTCAACCTTATGGGTTTCCTCCGGGCACTCCGGTTTCCTCCCACTGCTAAAGACCCCTACACACATGCGAATTATTGAAATGACCTAGTTTGTGGACGTTAAACCCCATTTCTCCCTCTCAGGTAAGCTTATGAAGTGTTCAGGGGAAGAACGATCTAAGCCACATTTTTGTCTTTTCACATAAAATGCAAAACAGACTTTCGGACGTGAATATTTGACTGAACAGAACAACTTTTCAGGCAAATTAAAGGACAATATTGGTGCCAGTCATTATCACATATGTGATAGAACTGATTAAACACTTTCCAAATATAATATTAACACAGAGATCATCGCTACCATAGAGGAGTAATAAAGGATTCATGAATCGGAAGTGACGAACGCCAAAGGAAAACACGAGTTATCTCTCTATGTGAATGACTGAAATGACGAGTGATGACAGATAAACGGCCGAATTTCTGCTCACTAATAATTCCTTTGAAGACAAAAAGTTGTTATATGGGACCGTAAGAGGTTATCTGACAATACAATAAAGTAATTAAGTGTCATAAGATAAGAGAACACGGGAAAAATAGAAATACTCCGTACAGCCCCTTGTTTTTATTTCTTCTATAGGGGAGACCGGGGCACATTGAACCACTTTGTTCACATACATGTTTGTCCTCATTTCATATCAAATGTTTTTATTAGAAGATCTTTTTATTTCATGATCAAAATTTAAAAAAAAAAATTCAATATGCCCTCTTATATGGATCAAACCCCGGGTTATCTGGATTGTATAGATTAGACATATATGAACTTAAGTACAAGAATTTCCTAGGCTAAAAAGTTAACATGTATGGAAAATGTTTCTCTTTTAAGCGCTTTTTTGAAAAATCCACTGCCTAAGAAAATAATTGACAGCATGTGGCTTATTGATGTATAGTGTTGGGTTGTATAGTATTATTTATAAAGGATATATCCATGGTGGTTCAATGTGCCCCGGTCTCCCCTACCTTATAAAAACATGGTAATGCACAGACTTTTAATCTGTTTTTCTTTCCTGTTCTCTTATCTAGTGGCAGTCAATTCTTTTTATTAATTGTAAGATATTCTCTCACAGTGTCACACAGCAACTTTAGGTCTTCGAGGGAATTATTAGTGAGCAGATATTCGCCCATGTATCTGTTATCACTAGTCACTTCAGTTAGTTATATAGAGGAATAGCTTGTGTTTTCCTTTGGCGTTCGTCACTTCCGATTCATGAATCCTTTATTACTCCTCTATGGTAGCGATTATCTCTGTGTTAATATTATATTTGGAAAGTGTTTAATCAGTTCTATCACATATGTGATAATGACTGGCACCAATATTGTCCTTTAAGGTTAAATAAAAGGTAGATGGACTTGTATTTGTCAGGGAGGCAATTTAGGAAGGGCCTTGGTTTGATGCGACTCCGATTGTTTTTATCTGAAATTGATTGTTCCACAAAAAGCTTATACAGTTTGCTACCAGATGGCACAATTAACTTGGGCTCATGGAAAAAGTGACTTACATAGCTTTTCCCCTGGACTCTTCATATATGTTCATAATTAACTTCTATTTGATCATAATCTGTAAAAGCATTATTTGATTTGTATAAAAACATAAGAAGCATGAAGCTATGATTTACATTCTTAATTGTGACAAATGAATATTAGCTATATTTTAAGTAAAATAATGATTTATTTTGAAATTTCTATTTAGAATTAGTAGAAATTATTGAGTGAAATGCAGTGTATAGACTGTACACTAGATTCGGTATTCGGTTGTAAAATGTGTATAATTTTACTGACGTCCTTTTAAACAGGATGCTGTCAGTATAAGAATTTTACTACTGTCTAGAATAGAATACATTATGTATTGAATAGGTTGTTTGTAGAAATTACTCTAAAGTTGTTGAATAGGAAGTGAGAGTAGCCGGTGGAAAGAGTAGATTTAAAAAAAAATCATTTTTAAATAGCTACATATGTAAGTTGTTAGATATGTACATATATTATAATAGTAAGTGCAGGGAGACTGCACCACACACAAACAATTAAGAAAGGGATCATTGTGTTGGGACCTTTCTCACTATTCCTTGTGGTAATGACGTGTGTTAACTGATCTAATTAATCATCGACACACACGTACATTGACCGTTGACTTGATGTTTTGTCATCAGTACGGTGACGTTTATCAGTACCTCAATTTGAGGCCATATTGTTTTTGTTTACATAAGGAGTGTATATAACATGATATTTTTGTATGGTAAATCCCCCAGTATCAGGTATCATACCAACAGTTTTGAATTCTGTACAAATTATAGTTTTGTAATGCATGGGATGTAAATTGACAATCTCGATCCTAGAGATAGGTTTACCCATGGTTTATCTGTGGTCATTTCACAAAGATCCAAAAATGACGGCTCAAACTAGCTTTTCTTCGGAAATTTCACATTATTATCGGAGTTCCTCACGTTGTGTGCAAAACATAGTTCTCGTAAATCATTATATCGTCTGTTTTTGAATGAACTTGTGATGTCAAGATGTGAAAAATAATCAAAACCTATTTCAAGCTGATTAATGACCAGCGAGTTTTACTGGAGATAAACGAAGGGTAAAGTTATCTGTGGGATCGAGATTGGTAAATTGATTGAATTTATTTTGGGTGGTTCGTTGACAATAATAAGCTGGAAAGGAGCCAATTGTTGAACATTTGGAGTACAGTGGTGTAAATTGTGTTTTTGACCAACGCTGGTTTAAAGGGTATTTGAGTAAAAATATAAATGGATTCCACAAAATGATGCTGGAAACGTATATTTTTTCATCCAACTATCCTTTTTAACTCTTTTGTAAAGATTTGAATTGTTCGCAAGAATTTGTATTCAAATTCAAATTAGACACATCAATTGATATCAATAACTATTACATGTTGTAGTGAAAGTTAAAAACATGTATAGTTAAGTCAAGGCCTTGATTGATCTCTTGTTATGCCAGATTTTGAAAATTGTTTGTTTGCTGTAAATTAGAGCATTCGGTAGATTACTCTTACTATTGCCTTCGATCTGAATAAAACACTGATCCTATTTTTCTTGTTTTTTTATTGTTCAAAATTTGGTATTACTTGTCTTCAGAACACTAGGATCTGAAAGAGTTGTTATATAACCAGCGAGTAAACCACTTGAAATGTCAACACTGATTGATTAATCAATGTCTGATGTCATCGGGTTAAAAGCTGCTCTTATGACCCGTGGCACAAGCTTCCACTTTAAAGGGACAATAACATTCTTGCTGGCTTGGTAGCTCCAGAAAATAAATAATACCCTTATTCTAAGTACTAGATGTTTAAATGTCCTACCTGTTGTGTAAATTATCCATTACAACCTATTTTATTTGTCCAGAGGGTTCGAAAATATTTTAAAATTCAAGTCACATTTGAAAAGGTTTACGTTAGACTTTTCAAATCAATTGGTTGAATTTTTCCAATTTTTTAAATAAGGTGTGTTAAGATGAAATTTATATCATCATTTAATTGGAATATTCTAAAATAATACGATTTGTTGACCAGAATGAAGATTGGGACATATTTTTCAGTTACAACAAGAGTGTTATTGGGGCTTTAACCAGTCAGATCTTCATGTAGTTTAGGCCATCGAAAGTATATAAAAAAAACAAAAAAAACAGATAAAGATCTGTATTTTAATCAGATTTGGTTGGAAAATTTTATTATACCTGTATAAATATGAATATGCTTTTGTAATTTGAAAAACTATTAATTTTGCACTAAATCTTGAGCTACATGCTTTAAAAGAGCTACACCTTTTTGATTTAGGTAAAGAGAAAGTGGTGGATTTGGTTTTGTTTGAGGTGTTATTTTGATTAAAATTGTTTAAGCGGCATTTAGTAACTGAATGAGAATAAGACATGCCACAATTATAAGTTACTAAATTACCAACTCATGAGTAATTTATCCTAGTTTTCTTCTTCTGTGATTCTCCGTTGAAAGTTTGGTTACAGCAAACACAGAATTTTGAACGTTTGGCCAAGTGTATATATAATATATATATAATTTAAAAGATTATATAATATTATAACTGTATCATACTATGTATGCTTATTGTGTAAATATTGCTTTAACATGTTTAATGTTTAGTCAGTTTTAATATAATTAATCGTGTATGAATAGTTTGAAAATGAATATACTGTTAGCCTAATTTACTTATTTACATATTATACAATTATTAATGGCTATATATTTATCCACGATTTAACGATTCAAAGTGTTGAATTATTAGTTCTCGGAACAGGGTGACATGACAGAAGGTTAAAGCGAGAATTTCATATTTAAAGTTATGTTTTTAAAATGTATTGAAATGAAGCCTAAAAATAGATGGTATCTATAAACAGTCATACCTTGTGAGAATGATACCTATGATCGTATAAGCGAGTTGACAACCTATTAATCAAAAGACATAGAAATCATTATGTTTTGACTTTCTCGCTTTAAGTAAATAATAATTGGTTGTCTTTAAGATATATATATATTTATATATGTAAGATGTATTTATATCCTATACATCCTGATGGTTTTATTTTACATTTCTAAGCTAATGGTACTTGGAAAGTCTTTCCTAGAATATAAGTACATATACTTTTCTTTGTGATCATTTAAGCCAGTAAATAGTTGTATTTTCAATATACCACACTTAACAACTGCAGGATATATTGACTTTTATTTTTACATTTATTATTATTGTTTGTTAGGAGGATCCTTTTAAAGGTATTTTATGGGTAATTTAATCAAGGATGTCATTTTGTCACAGCTCAGTAATAGGGGTTGCTCTTATTACTTTAAATATAAAATTTACTACCTATATTTTTGTTATTTGAAACGGTTGTTTTGATCTAGTCTCACTGCAAAATATTTTCATACGATGTGTCATTGAGTCAACTAGCATGGCTTCTATTCCCCACTCGTACTTGACAAAGAGTATTGTCGTCTGTCCAATATCGGGGGTGGGTGGGGTGGAGATCCTCCCACTCCTAAAAACCATACGGGCTAGAGAATTATTGAAATAAAATTGAACCATATGTTAGTCCCGATTGACCTTGATTGTGTTAAACCCCATTCCTCCCTATCGCAAAAAGATAGGTTGCCAGGCAATGAAACGTACGCCTACAGCAGCTAAATCTTCCGGGCAGTCTACAAGAGTTGTCGCATATTCTTACTTATTTCTTGAAAGTCTGAATGAAATTGATATAATATTTTTAAGTAACTTTTTGATGATATAGTTAGTTTAATTAACCCACATTTAAAAACACAATTAAATTTTTGATTGATTATTTTTGTTGAGCCTAACGTTTGGTAATATTGTTGTTTTATTGTATCTCTATTTTAAAAACATGATTAACTTTATGTTGATTAATTGTAATCCGAAAAATATGAGCAAGAATGTGTAATTTAAAATATACTTAATAAATTCACTTGTATAAATGATATTATGTTTAATGGTGTTTGTGTTTCTATGATATAAATCACTCCAAACAATTTTGTACACCCCATTCAAATGTGGTCTTGCGTTACTCTCACCCCACTTTGTTTTGAACAATAAATATTAAGACTAGGAAGTACTAGAAACTAACCAGATTTTAATCATTTTATGGATTGTTGCTCTTGATCAGTTATAGTGTCTTGTAAATGCTCTACAAAATAATAAATTTATAAGCGCAAAATAAGTTGCCAGGCAACGAAACATACGCCCACGGCAGCTAAATCGTCCGGGTAGTCAACAAGAGTTGTCGCATACAATCAGGGGCCATAATTCAGGAAGTTATGGTGCAATGTGCCCTAATATCAACAGGATATAAACTTACATTTCAAATTTCATCAAAATGGGATTAAAATGGTGACCTCTAGAGGGTCCACGACCTTGATATATCATATTTTTTACAATATTCGCGTATTAGCGGCAGTCATTTTGTCCGGCATTTTTGGTCCGACTTTTACGAAATTCGACCTCAACCTTCATTACAGTGGAACGTCAATATAATCAAACTTTTTTTAAAAATTGGATAATAGTTGTGACCACGAGAGGGACCACAAGCTAAAAAGGGCGATTTGTCGTACAGAGGCAATAATTCAGGAAGTTACAAACCGATATGCGCAAATATTGAAAGAAAGCAAGATCTTTAGGTTATAAACATGTATTTCAAATTTCATTAAAATTGAATTAAAATTGTGACCTCTATAGGGTCCACAACTTTGAAATACCATATTTAATATTCGCGTACAAACGGCGGCCATTTTGTTTGTCAATTTTGGTCCGATTTCCACGAAATTCGAACTCAACCTAGATTACCCTGTCCCGGTGATATAATCAACCGTGTTTTTTTTTAAATCGGATAATAATTTTGACCTCCAGTGGAACCACAAGCTAAAAGGGGCGATTTTTCGCACAATCAGGGGCCATAATTCAGGATGTTACGATCCGATGGGCGCAAATATCGAAAAGAACCAAGATCTTTGGGTTATAAACATACATTTCAAGTTTCATCAAAATCGGATCATAATTGTGACCTCTATAGGGTCCACAACCTTGATATAACATATTTTCACACTATTCGCGTACAAACGGCGGCCATTTTGTCCGTCAATTTTGGTCCGATTTTCACGAAATTCGAACTCAACCTTCATTACCATGTAACGGTGATATTTTAAATCGGATAATAATTTTGACCTCCAGAGGGACAACAAGCTAAAAATGGCGATTGTTCTGGCAATCAGGGCCCATAATTCAGGAAATTACAATCCGATGGGCGCAAATATCGACAGAAACCAAGATCTTTGGGTTATAAACAAACATGTCAATTTTCATCAAAATCGGTTGAAAATTGTGACCTCTATAGGACCCACAAGCTAAAAACATCATTTTTCGTACAATCAGGGGTCATAATTCATGAAGTTTCGACCCGATACATGCCGTGATCTTATAGGGATAAACATATATTTCAAGTTTCGTCAAAATAGGATAAGAATTGTGACCTGTAAAGAGTCCACAAACAAATTGTAGAAAGACGGACGGACAGGGGCGACGGCAATATACGTCCACATGAAAATGTGAGCGTATAAAACCCTTTGTGGACTGTTTCAACTGAATAATGATCAAACAGATGAATTTTCTATTGAATACAATACATGGAGACAACCGGAATTTGCAGGAAATATTTAGCCCCCCCCCCCCCCTTCTGTGCTGCTCACAATTTGTTTTAGATCAATATAACATTAAAACAGATTATAATGTCTTTCGCTTAGCTCAACTCGACATATTAATACAATAAGCGCTAGTGGTGTAATGATAACAAATTTTTCGGCTCCGTAATATTTCTAAGTTACCTGAACTTGACAAAGAGTGGTGTAATGATAACATGTTTTTCGGCTCCGTAATATTTCTAAGTTATTTGAAGAGCTTTAGTTCTTCGTCCGTCGCTGTTAAACAGATCACTAAAAAATACTACCCCCCCCCCCCTCTCTCTGTTTCGATGGTATTATCAATTTGCATCAGACGCTAAAGAACAACAAAATGTTTTAGCTATGACGAGGGGTAATATTGTTCTAGATTTTGTAAACATGGTACCTTAGTTCCTCCTACACGACATTCAAAACTATTCTACAACCAAACTTACTTGAATGGATATTAGAAAGTTAGAAAATCAACATTTTGCTGAATTTTGCTCGACAAAATAATAAGTACATGCTTACGAGTCCCACCCTTAGGGTAATAAATGTTCTAATATTCCCGAACGACCATGTAAAGGTCCTGACTTTCTCGTAGTTTAATAGATTAGAAAGGTATATATATGTTCATTTTTATGCTAAAATGAAACAATTTCATATTTATCTGCGATTCTGATACAATTTTAATGCAGTTGTGTAAAAGTTTCCTGTGAAAATTACTTGAAGTTTGACATTGAAAAAAATGTAAGAAGGTATCTTTAGGTTCTGTTTCCACACGTCTTATAACAAGCTTCAATGGTTTATGTAAGATTTAGATAAAGAGCCGACAGGTTAAATATAGATAATGTAAAGGGAATATGTTCAAAAGTTCAGTCAAATTACTTAATTCTGAACAAAGTAATGACTGATTAAAGAATAGCTGCATAGCCTTGTCTCGATTTTCATAACTATAAATGATAAACGAAGTCGCGAATATCCATTTTTAGACTGAATCCGTTAAAAATCACAACCACCCGATGATCTCAAGAGTTGATAATAGGTTTTTCACGTAAATAATTAATAACTTATATATTATAATGAATCTTTAAAACGAAATATATATTTCCGACATAAGATGATCCAAAATAAGAAATTATTATGGCATGAACAGGACACAAATCTAAAGAAAATTGGATTGACGAAAACTTAAAAGGGTCCGGGTAGCTTCAATAAGGATATGTTAATAGCATTTTATCTATAAAGGAATGACTGATTTGAGGATACAATCAAGATAAAATGAAAATTACAATAATTATTATCGTATCCTATTGACTAAGGTAAACAAGGCGGGTTTGATAATAATTATAGTAAATATTCATCTACCGGTACGAGATGCAACAGCGGAACCAGGATTTCTTGTAACTATATATGTTCTACACTGTCCTCCAGTCAATGGAAATGACAGTTTACTAATTTGGTCTGGTTTTCTTTTTTATTTCACTGGAAACAGGTCCTGTGTAATCATTGGCGTACACGTAAAAAAAGACCCTTGCTAGTTGGAATTTGAAATAAGAGCTGGCGTATGCCCGTCTTCATTGTCACAGATGGATGAGAAGAGTGGGAGGTTCCATCCCATTTAATTTTTAAATATACAATTACAAACTGATCCCGCAGTGAATATTCGCTTGGCCGTTACAATCACTGATAAGCATGACATCGACGAGGCTTAATAAGTACGGCATATTAACTTTTTTACTCCGACATATTAAATTCTCAAACATTTTTTTGAGGTAACAGAAAAATAAATAAAGACGTTTGAAGTAATTGAAGTTAAAAAATATTTCCTATTAAGTGTAAATGGGTATTAAAATGAGTAAAATGCGTCATTTTGCCCGAAGCAGTTAGGTGTTAAGTAAACATTGCACGAGCCGTTGAGCCAATGACTGCAGTCAACGCACGTGCTTTGGACACTATCTGTTACAGAGTTAATTCGTAAGTAATTCTCTGTGAAACAGATTGATACAATTAGTGTGAGATGAAATATAACTATTTTAATAATTATTCTTTTATTTTATTCCTAAAATACAAAAATATTCTACAGAAATATTCATTCAAATAAAAAATAAAAATTTAACAAGATAAAAATATTGCACTTTATATAATAATATATGACAACGTGGTTAATGAAGAGATTATTCCTTTAGATTGAATCGTCTGTGGACACGCCTTTTACACAACAACTAAATAAAGAAGAGTTTTTAGTAGATTTTGATGGAGTCCTTTCTTTTGACGCTTCTCTTGCATTTTCTTGTCCTGAAAAAAAAATCAATATCAATTGACGATCCCGAAAGAAATTAATTATTGGTCTGCTTGGTATCTGAAATAAACACAGCACGTACGTCCAATCACCTTTCTTTAGTTAGATCTATTTGTTAAGGCCAACTCAATTTTCGTCAAGGTCGCAGAGATGTAAATAAGGTTAGGGTACGTGACTGTTGGTGAGATTTAGGTTAGGGTTAGTGGAAGCGTTAAGTCTAGGTCCAGTGTTACGGTAAGCGTTGGGATTAGCCCTAGACCTCATAACACAATGCATGGCGTGGAGTGAAACAATATGACGTTAAAGCCGATTTCATGGACCAAGTAATTTTAACATTGTCAAATTAAATGTTGATTATTTACCTTTATCAGAATTTTCAATCGTCATTACTTAACACTTGGTTTGTTTTATTTCTTTGCTCCTTTTTCTCCAGAACTTTAGTCTCTGTAAAACAATTATCACTGACAGTAAATAACATCTCCGGTCAATGAATTGGTGTTTATAGTCAGTGTTATGGGGATAAGAACGTCCGCAGTATTAGTGGTCGCAGTCCGCTTCCCCTATGTTCATATACCCACATAACATTGAACACTGCCAAATAGAAATGAAAGAGGGCAGTAAACAGGGGGTCATAAAATGGCATCTGATTATCTGATTAACATCCGGATTTATTAGTATAAAGATAAGCTGGCACTGCCAGGCAGGATACGCCCACATTTTTGAGAGATGGATAGAGAACAAGCAATACCGAAAGTGATTTTTCCTACATCATTAAGTCCAAACTGACCCCGCAGTGAATATTCGCTTGGCCGCTACAATCACTGATAAGCATGACATCGACGAGGCTTAATGAGTACGGCATATTAACTTTTTTACTCCGACAAATTAAATTCTCAAACATTTTTTTGAAGTATAAGAAAAATAAATAAAGAGGTTTGAAGCATTTGTAATTAAAAAATATTTCCTATTTAGTGTAAATGGGTATTAAAATGAGTAAAACGCACCATTTTGCCCGAAGCAGTTAGGTGTTATGTAAACAATGCACGAGCCGTTTAGCCAATGACTGACGGCACGTGAAGTCAATGCACATGTTGTAGACAGTCATGCATGTGACAGAGTAATTCTCTGTGAAATAGATTGCATTAAGTCCTGTATTTCATACTGTATTGGGAGCAGCCATTTTGTTGGTCAGTTCCAGTCTGATATTCTTGAAATTCAAAGCCGACAATGATTATGGTGTGACGGTACACAACCTAGAAATGTTACTTTTCGTCAAAATCGGATAAGAATTGTGACCTGTAGAGAGTCCACAACCATGGTATACCATATTTTTACACTATTCGCGTACAAACGGCGACCATTTCGTCCGGCAATTTTGGTACGATTTTCACGAAATTTGAACTCAACCTTCCTTACGGTGCAACAGTAATATAATCAGAGTTTTTTTTTAAATCAGATAATAATTGTTCAAGAGATAGACAGAGAACAAGCAATACCGAAAGTGATTTTACCTACAATCAAAGGCCATAATTCATTAAGTTATAATTTGATATGCGCAAATATCGAAAAGAATAAAGATCTTTAGGTTATAAACAAGCATGTCAGGTTTCATCAAAATCGAATTAAAATTGAGACCTCTACAGAGTCCACAACTTGACATATGTACATTGGGTACATTGGGTATTTGCTTGAAAACGACTTGTAAAATCTTGTTGAAACGTTGCAGTACAATAAACCAAGTGATTGTATCCATAATAAGTGTTCTAGTATTATATCACAATTCAATTGCTAAATGCCTCTCAAAGAATATAACTTGACATATATACCATATTTTTACACTGTTCGCGTACAAACGGCGGCCATTTTTTCTGGCAATTATGGTCCGATTTTCTCGAAATTCGAACTCAACCGTCCGTAGGGTGTAACGATGATAGAGTCAAACGTTTTTTTTTTAAATCGGATAATAGTTGTGACCTCCAGAGGGACCATAGGCGATTTTTCGGACAATCAGGGGCCATAATTCAGGAAGTTACGATCCGATATGCGCAAATATCGAAAGGAAACAAGATCTTTGGGTTATAACCATGCATTTCAAGTTTCATCAAAATCGAATTAAAATTGTGACCTCTACAGGGTCCACAACCATGATATACAAATTCTTAACAGTATTCGCGTACAAACGGCGGCCATTTTGTATGGCAATTTTGGTCCGATTTTCCCGAAATTCGAACTCAACCTTCCTTACGGTGTAACGGTAATACTATCAACCGTTTTATTAAATAGGATAATAATTGTGACCACCAGAGGGACCACAAGCTAAAATATGGCGATTTTGCGTATAATCAGGGGACATAATTCAGGAAGTTACGTTCCGATATGCGCAAATATCGAAAGGAACCAAGATCTTTGGGTTATTACCATGAATTTCAAGTTTCATCAAAATCGAATTAAAATTATGACCTCTACAGGGTCCACAACCTTGATATACCTTTTTTTTAACAGTATTCGCGTACAAACGGCGGCCATTTTGTATGGAAATTTTGGTCCGATTTTCCCGAAATTCGAACTCAACCTTCCTTAGGGTGTAACGGTGATATAATCAAACGGTTTTTTAAATCGGATAATAATTGTGACCTCCAGAGGGACCACAAGCTAAAAAGGGTGATTTTTCGGACAATCAGGGGCCATAATTCAGGAAATTACATTCCGATAGGCGCAAATATCGAAAGGAACCAAGATCTTTGGGTTATTAACATGCATGTCAAGTTTCATCAAAATCGGTTCAAAATTGTAACCTCTATAGGGTCCACAAGCTAAAAACGTGATTTTTCGTACAATCAGGGGCCATAATCCATGAAGTTTTCAACCGATACATGCCAATATCGAAAGCAGCCGAGATCTTTTGGGGATAAACCTATATTTCAAGTTTCGTCAAAATCGGATAAGAATTGTGACCTGTAGAGAGTCCACAAACAAATTGTGGACGGACGGACGGACGGCCGGACGGACAGGGGCGACGACAATATACGTCCACATAAAAATGTATTATTGGAAGTAGCGATTTATGCTTAATTTTATATTTTGAAAAACAATTCATCTTATTTTATGATAATCCTATAATGAGAGACAGTGAAATTTGTTTTTGTAATTTTCCATTTTATGATAACTGTCCGAGAAATTAGGAAATTTTATGAAAATATAAATCTTTTTATACTGTACGCAGTGTACGCGGCTTATAGAAAATAAAGGACACGTATTATGAAATAACTTACTGATAGAAAACTTCGTTTCTTCTTCCTTACAACTTGACTAACATCAACTTCATCTGTATCCACTTTACAGATCTCATCACAAGTATCAAGATGATCACAAGTCTGTTCCCCATCTTTCGTGAAGTTTTCATTTTGTTTTTCTTTCATATCATCGTAAAACGTTGTTTTCAGATGAGGGTAGTAAACACTCCCAACTCTTTTCAGGCTCTGTATACGAAGTTCTAATTCTTTCACTGTTATCGGATTTGTCTTGAAATTATCTTTTTGATCCTTTAGCTCTTCCTGCTTTATTGAAACAGTTTTTGTCTTCAAATCACAGCGAGCATCAGGTGAATCCCTCTCGTTAGGAGTAAGATTTTGATTCAAACTATTTTCAGTTAAATTGCTTACTTTCGAAACCGGTTTTAAGAGCTGAATTGCTGTTTGAAGCTGCGATAGAGAAACAATGGCACCAACAGGAACATCGGAACGTCTGGGACAATTGGCCGCAATACTGCGTTTTTTCAATGCAAATTTATTCCCTGCTAAATCTGGCGAACTAAGAAGTTCTGGTGCTGCCTTCCATGGCTGGTAGTCTTGTACATTAGAACTAAGGAGTTCCGGTGCTGCCTTCCATGGTTGACAGTCTTGCTCTTTAGAGTTATTATCTCTTGGTATATTAACTGGTTTCAATCTCCGAATAACCCGGTGAAGTTCGTCCAGACCATCAAACTCAGTATTTGGCGAATTTTGAGATCTTGGTCCGAGAGGTCTTCTCTGACGTGTAACACTTAAAGGTGAATCAGGGGGCTGAGCAAGATGGGACTGGAACTGAGGACATTGGTTAGCATTTCTTGCTTCATCGTTTTCAACCGCTGTTCTATAATTGTTGTGGATATACGAGTCACCCATAGAATAATAATCTTTTCTGGATATGTTTTCATTATACATGGATGACGTCTGTTGATCTGCAATATCAAGACGATTCCTTAATCTCCTCCGGTTATCGGACACCACCAACCGTCGAGAATCTGGAATAAATATAGAAACGGGCTGATAAGGACATGATCTTTGAGATTTTCTCTATTTATCAACAAAAAGAAACAAATCTGACACACCATAACAAACCGCAAATGAAATGGGGTTTAATGTCCTACTGTCCAGCCCCGAACTAGGCTAATGAAGACGGGCATACGCCATGGTGTGCTATGAGGGAAATGTTGCCTGGTACATTGTTAATTGCTATATACATGTATATATAAATAATTAGCAGAGGCAACACAACAAAAACAGATTTTTATTATTATTTTACATTTTTTTGGCGCACAACTTCCACGCGCGTCTTACAAAATATTTTAACAAATTGATTATTTCTACTACTAATGTATTATTTTACACAATCATAGAGCACAACTTTCACGCGAGATTTACAAAATATACAGAAATTAAATATACAAATGAAATAAATAAAGTGAAATATAAATAAATAATTGTTAATTTAAGAAATTACAGACGTTTAGGGACCGTCTAGTCCGCCACGATTGGAAACTTAACAAAATGATAAAAAAAAAAGGTACCTGTCCGTGCTGCTAATTCATTCATCACAGGAGCAAAATTGCTTCTGAATTGAATCAGATCATGTAGATTATTCATTTTTCTACCTGTAATTACAAGATAGAAAGGTTTAGGACAATATTTTAGACTAGGTCACTTAGGACAATATTTTTTAGACTAGGTGACTTAGGACAATGTTTTAGACTGTCACACGGGCCGATGATACTAAGTTTTTAATATCGGGAAAAATTAGAGCAAAATTTATACACGGTTAGTTTAAGAAAAGAGAACATTCGCTCCATTGCAGGTCCGAACTGCACTATAAAATGTTTTCAGCAATATTACATAATTCTATTTCTGAATTTCACTGACTGACTATAATGCAGATCTATTGTTAAATTCAACCAGCATGTTACCAATGGATCAGGTGGTGGGGGTAGGGGGGTGCAATAACCAAGTAGGCCTACCAGAGTAGTATCCAACCGAATCTTTACCCCCTAAATCAGATTCTCAGAATGAATGTTCACTTACCTGTGTGTAACTTGAAATTTTTAACAAAACTGTGAATTCATTAATAAAGTTACCTTTTTTTTTAAAAATAAGAGCGAACAATGCGGTTTTCCATGAGAAATACTATTATAAAACTGAAAGGCTTGACGTTATTTGATTGTATGACGTTATCTGATTATTTACGTCACAATTCCTTATCTTGAGCACTGTTTTAACTATAGATATCTTTTAACCACTGTTTGAATGTATAACAACGCCACATTTATTTAAACAAGCTTTTAACCGTTTCTGTATATTCACCATTTTACACGTCCAGAGTTTAGTTGGTTTTTTTTTTGTAAAGTAGGCCTACCCTTAAAGGGGCGATATGAAAGGACGCACTGTAGCTGCAAAAATAATAAAAAAAGGCAATACATCGAATTATATATTCTGTCGACAATTACAGTTAGAATTTGTAACATGCCAAAGATTAAATGCTTTCACGGACTTTCTGCCAAACATTGTAAACTATTTGTATTATCGACATCATTCGTGGAGAGGGTAGTGTATTCGTAACTGAATTCGGCATATTTGTATGCAATTCGGCATATCCGTAAATCATGCGTTACTGAATAACTTCAATTCTTATGATTCTTTCATTTTCCATAGAACCCTACCTTGACATCCGCCATATTTTTCACCCGATTACCCACTAATTATCGCAACTCATTCGTAAACTTTTGTAGCTACTCCTTAGTTACTCCTGCTTCTCTATGATCTTTTTGCCGTATATAGCCACGAATACCTGAAAGCCAGGCATTATTAGTGTTTATCAGTGCTTGCGAATCTCTTACAAATCTTTGCAAATGCCCTCGCAATTTCGTAGAAAATAATAAGATTGGTACCGAGAGATACTAAAGAAAGCGAGGCCCTGCTGATGTTTATCATGTTTGCGATTTTCTTATGAATCCTTGCGAATGTCCTCGCAAATAAGAATACCCTCCCTAATGCTTGCGAACGCCTTGCGAATACACACGCATCCACTGCAAGACAAATAGCATAAAACCCCTTTCTCACTGAAATCACATAATAATATGCTGATCTCGCCCGTTGAGAATGGGTCTAATAGAAAGTGCAGGCGGACTGCACCACACACAATTCTACACAAAAACAAATATATGGACAAGACATCGTACTCAGATACCACAAACAAAACAATTCAAAGAACTTGATTTGCAATGATCATACGGTGATTGCCAAACATTCGTATATGTTCACGAGCATTGACGGTCCTTCATAGGATGTTGCAAATATTAGGAATATGCCTTGAAAGCTTATTCCCATTGCTTTTGCAATATTTTAGAAAACAATACCTTTACCGATAGTTTTGACAATATACAAAAGCGAGGGTCTGTGCATAAAATTGTAAATTCTTTTTTCATAGTAACTTAATTCCTTTGTCAAAAATACTGTCTAATTGCAAGTTATTATTTGAATTAAATTGAATAGAGTTCAAGCCTTAATGTCATTTTGGGTTAACATTTTTACAATGCATGATTATGTGTGTATTTTGAGACAGAATAATTTCATCAGGACAGAGAGAGAAGCCATCAGATAAATAAAAACAAAGCCATTTAATAGGTTAAGAATGCCAGAGTTTTATTTTTGATATATTCTCTTTGTTCCTGAGATAAATAGTTTTGTTGATCCCCTTGTTGTTTCCAATGCATCCTGAAATAATAATTATAACGGTATTGTTACATTGTTCATAGTCTTCTGATATGGTTTAGCTAAGAACACATCATTTAGTAGAATGGTTGCAAACCAACAATTATTTGACAAATAATCCTTGCAATATTATAAGATAGGCTGGCACTGCCAGGCAGGATACGCCCACATTTTCGAGAGATGGACAGAGAACAAGCAATACCGAAAGTGATTTTTCCTACATCTTTAAGTCCTGTATTTCATACTGTATTGGGAGCAGCCATTTAGTTGGTCAGTTCCAGTCTGATATTAATGAAATTCGAAACCGACAATGATTATGGTGTGACGGTACACAACCTAGAAATGTGACTTTTCATCAAAATCGGATAAGAATTGTGACCTGTAGAGAGTCCACAACCATGATATACCATATTTTTACACTATTCGCGTACAAACGGCGACCATTTCGTCTGGCAATTTTGGTACGATTTTCACGAAATTAGAACTCAACCTTACTCATCAAAATCGAATTAAAATTGTGACCTATACAGGGTCCACAACCATGATATATCATTTTTTTAACAGTATTCGCGAACAAACGGTGGCCATTTTGTCTGTCAATTTTGGTCCGATTTTCCCGAAATTCAAACTCAACCTTCCTTACGGTGTAACGGTAATATAATCAAACGTTTTTTTAAATCGGATAATAATTGTGACCTCCAAGCTAAAAAAAAAGGCGATTTTGCGTATAATCAGGGGCCATAATTCAGGAAGTTACGATCCGATATGCGCAAATATCGAAAAGAACCAAGATCTTTGGGTTATAACCATGAATTTCAAGTTTCATCATTTCCTGTAACGGATGGAAAATAGGGTAGGGTCGGTTGGTTGGGTTTTTTTTTTTTTTTTTTTTTTTTTTTTAATATTAGTAGTAAGATCTCCTCCACAGGGGGTTCAGGTCAAAGTTTCAAATGACAGAAACAATTTTTTTTTAAATATTTTTTGAAAACATACATAAAAAGCTACCCATTTTTTTTTTATTTCATCGAAATATTCCAATTAGATCCAAAATCATGGAATTTTAAAATCCGAGATCGACGTCAAAAATGTAGGCCTAATCAAAACTGTCCGTATGTCGTATAATATTCTGTGCGAAAATCTTCAATTTTATGTTGGGTTGAGTCGGTGCCGTGAACATAAAGTACGAATAGATTTGTGCTATTCTTAGATAATTGTTTAAAATGTATCAGAGACTCGATTACGATTTAAATATTATCTTTGGTGGCAAAAGAACTTTTAATCGTTCAATGATGATAAAAACAATAGCGTGGGGAGGCCATTTTGTTCAAGGGAAATAACTCGCGCTGAAAACTTATATCGTACCGTTGCACGAAATTGGTCCGTAATAAATTTATTTGTCTTCTTTTAAATACCAATCGAACAGATCCTATCCACCTGTTTGAAATATAGGTTCACTTGTTTACGTCCATCTGCGAGCCGTTGATAATTAGAACAAAAGTTGTGAGCTTCATAGTTTTTCGGAACTTGTGCATCTATACGAAACCCGTAGTCTCGTTTTTCACGTCAGTTAGCAATCTCGCGTCAAAAGTATGGCAGATCTTAATAAACGTTCGTTGTACCCGCTTATTCCGATCGGTAAATGCCGATTCATTTATAGCAACAAATAGTATATATATTTTCACGAATCCGGTAGGCTTAGAATATTCTGAACGGTCGCTTGGTGAAGAAATTTTTTTTTTTATTTCTCTTGACACTAAAAAAAAATTTGAGTCGGCAGGTTTTGTAATGGGTCGGTCGGGTTACCGGAAACATGACATTTTTTTTTTTTTTGGCCTCAAAATCGAATTAAAATTGTGACCTTTACAGGGTCCACAACCTTGATATACCATTTTTTAACAGTATACCGTACAAACGGCGGCCATTTTGTATGGCAATTTTGGTCTGATTTTCCCATAATTCGAACTCAACCTTCCATTCGGTGTAACGGTGATATTATCAAACGTTTTTTTAAATCGGATAATAATTGTGACCTCCAAGCTAAAAAAAAAGGCGATTTTGCGTATAATCAGGGGCCATAATTCAGGAAGTTACGATCCGATATGCGCAAATATCGAAAGGAAGCAAGATCTTTGGGTTATAACAATGAATTTCAAGTTTAAACAAAATCGAATCAAAATTGTGACCTCCACAGGGTCCACAACCTTGATATACCATTTTTTAACAGTATTCGCGTACAAACGGCGGCCATTTTGTATGGCAATTTTCGTCCAATTTTCCCGAAATTCAAAACTCAACCTTCCTTAGGGTGTAACGGTGATATAATCAAACGGTTTTTTAAATCGAATAATAATTGTGACCTCCAGAGGGACCACAAGCTAAAAAGGGTGATTTTTCGGACAATCAGGGGCCATAATTCAGGAAATTATATTCCGATAGCCGCAAATATCAAAAGGAACCAAGATCTTTGGGTTACAAACATGCATGTCAAGTTTCATCAAAATCGGTTCAAAATTGTGACCTCTATAGGGTCCAAAAGCTAAAGATAGGCTGGCACTGCCAGGCAGGATACGCCCACATTTTCGAGAGATGGATAGAGAACAAACAATACCGAAAGTGATTTTTCCTACATCTTTAAGTCCTGTATTTCATATTGTATTGGGAGCAGCCACTTAGTTGGTCAGTTCCAGTCTGATATTCATGAAATTCGAAACCGACAATGATTATGGTGTGACGGTACACAACCTAGAAATGTGACTTTTCATCAAAATCGGATAAGAATTGTGACCTGTAGAGAGTCCACAACCATGATATACCATATTTTTATACTATTCGCGTACAAACGGCGACCATTTCGTCCGGCAATTTTTGTATGATTTTCACGAAATTAGAACTCAACCTTCCTAATCAAAATCGAATTAAAACTGTGACCTATACAGGGTCCACAACCATGATATACCATTTTTTTAACAGTATTCGCGTACAAACGGCGGCCATTTTGTCTGTCAATTTTGGTCCGATTTTCCCGAAATTCAAACTCAACCTTCCTTACAGTGTAACGGTGATATAATCAAACGTTTTTTTAAATTGGATAATAATTGTGACCTCCAGAGGGACCACAAGCTAAAGAAAGGGGGATTTTGCGTATAACCAGGGGCCATAATTCAGGAAGTTACGATCCGATATGCGCAAATATCGAAAAGAACCAAGATCTTTGGGTTATAACCATGAATTTCAAGTTTGATCAAAATCGAATTAAAATTGTGACCTTTACAGGGTCCACAACCTTGATATACCATTTTTTAACAGTATTTGAGTACAAATGGCGGCCATTTTGTATGGCAATTTTGGTCTGATTTTCCCGAAATTCGAACTCAACCTTCCTTACGGTGTAACGGTAATATAATCAAACATTTTTTCAAATCAGATAATAATTGTGACCTCCAAGCTAAAAAAAAGGCGATTTTGCGTATAATCAGGGGCCATAATTCAGGAAGTTACAATCCGATATGCGCAAATATCGAAAGGAAGCAAGATCTTTGGGTTATAACCATGAATTTCAAGTTTCATCAAAATCGAATCAAAATTGTGACCTCCACAGGGTCCACAACCTTGATATACCATTTTTTAACAGTATTCGCGTACAAACGGCGGCCATTTTGTATGGCAATTTTTGTCCGATTTTCCCGAAATTCGAACTCAACCTTCCTTAGGGTGTAACGGTGATATAATCAAACGGTTTTTTAAATCGAATAATAATTGTGACCTCCAAGCTAAAATAAAGGCGATTTTCCGTATAATCAGGGGCCATAATTCAGGAAGTTACGATCCGATATGCGGAAATATCGAAAGGAAGCAAGATCTTTGGGTTATAACCATGAATTTCAAGTTTCATCAAAATCGAATCAAAATTGTGACCTCCACAGGGTCCACAACCTTGATATACCATTTTTTAACTGTCTTCGCGTACAAACGGCGGCCATTTTGTATGGCAATTTTGGTCCGATTTTCCCGAAATTCGAACTCAACCTTCCTTAGGGTGTAACGGTGATATAATCAAACGGTTTTTTAAATCGAATAATAATTGTGACCTCCAGATGGACCACAAGCTAAAAAGGGTGATTTTTCGGACAATCAGGGGCCATAATCCAGGAAATTACATTCCGATAGCCGCAAATATCGAAAGGAACCAAGATCTTTGGGTTACAAACATGCATGTCAAGTTTCATCAAAATCGGTTCAAAATTGTGACCTCTATAGGGTCCACAAGCTAAAAACGTGATTTTTCGTACAATCAGGGGCCATAATCCATGAAGTTTTGATCCGATACATGCCAATATCGAAAGCAGCCGAGATCTTTTGGGGATAAACCTATATTTCAAGTTTCGTCAAAATCGGATAAGAATTGTGACCTGTAGAGAGTCCACAAACAAATTGTGGACGGACGGACGGACGTCCGGACGGACAGGGGCGACGACATAATACGTCCACATGAAAATGTGGGCGTATAAAAACGTGATTTTTCGTACAATCATGAAGTTTTGATCCGATACATGCCAATATTGAAAGCAGCTGAGATCTTTTGGGGATAAACCTATATTTCAAGTTTCGTCAAAATCGGATAAGAATTGTGACCTGTAGAGAGTCCACAAACAAATTGTGGACGGACGGACGGACAGGGGCGACGACATAATACGTCCACATGAAAATGTGGGCGTATAAAAATGAAATAGTGAATAAAGACTGCCATATGCCATACAGTGTGCTACGAAGGCAATTTTGCCCAGGGCAGCAGCACTACAGCCTACTCTTCCATTAATATCAACAGGTAAGGGATCTTTTATGTGCAAGCCAATTCTGCAAGCCGATTTTGCCCAGGGCACCAGCACTACTGCCTAATCTTCCATTAATATCAACATGTAAGGGATTTTTTATGAGCAAGCCAATTCTGCACCACTGATATGGGGAAACCACCTTGCAAAATCCTAATGAACTTTCTCTGCCAATGCACGGATCAAACCAAACTGATCCCGCAGTGAATATTCGCTTGGCCGCTACAATCACTGATAAGCATGACATCGGCGAGGCTTAATTAGTACGGTATATTAACTTTTTTACTCCGACAAATTAAATTCTCAAACATTTTTTTGAGGTAACAGAAAAATAAATAAAGACGTTTGAAGTAATTGAAGTTAAAAAATATTTCCTATTAAGTGTAAATGGGTATGAAAATGAGTAAAATGCGTCATTTTGCCCGAAGCAGTTAGGTGTTAAGTAAACATTGCACGAGCCGTTGAGCCAATGACTGCAGTCAACGCACGTGCTATGGACACTCATCTGTTACAGAGTTAATTCCTAAGTAATTCTCTGTGAAACAGATTGGGATCAAACATGCCAGCCATATCATGAACAAAATTTTATAATTTGATCTATACCTACCCAAAATCATTCACTGCTTCTTCACTTGAAGCTTGTGAAATGGTGAAATCTGTTTCTGTATCTGTATGACCCAATTCATTATTTATATCCAGTATTTCTAAGTCTTGATGATAGAGAATCTGACCAGGTATACAACCTAAAGGCACAGTCGACCAGTCAATATTGCCTGTAGAATGACAAAAGAGCATAAAAAGGATGATGATGCATTATTGTTCCATATTACGCCAATATTTATGTGAAAGTAAGACATTCAGGAGAGTAGTGTGACGTATTAGTGTTTTGTTATTAAAATTTTGAAAAGGAAATTTAATCATTCTTATATCCACCTAAATGAATAACACTTTCTGATATAAATAATATAGCTGTAAGAATGTCCCTTTACAATCTCTTAATGGAATTTAGGGGGAGGGAGTGGAACACTTACTTTAGCATTCAATATAAGAAAAATTAAATTCATTTCGTCAACCATATCTGAATGAATAATATTGCTGAATCACTACATCAGGCAGGGCAGTAGATTTAAAAATATTTTGCACCTCGTTGGAATTTTAGAAGTACAATGTATTATATTTATAACACATTTAATTGTGGGATTTGCTTTGATAAATTATCACTGTTTCTTCAAAGGTAAAAGGGGGCAGGGGTGGATCCAGGGGGGGGGGGGGGTCACCCCCTGCTCAGCTACATAAAAAAAAAATAATGCCTGGCATCAATGAAATTACATCACAAAGTGATCCTACATCAGTATAAAAATGATTTCTCTGTTTAAAAAGCTCAATTTGTCTGTATGCCTATGTAATTTAGAGACGATGATGGCAGATTTCCGTGACAGAAACATGGCAAACCCCCTCCTGCAAAAATTCCTGGATCCACCCCTGGGGGGTTGGATGTCCGAATGGTCAGCATGTACCTTGTTAGTTTTCTCCCACTGCTACATGCAAGCGAATCATTGAAATAAAAGTGAACCATATGTTAGTCTCAAAATGACCTAGTTTGTGTCAAGTGGACATTAAATCCCATCTCTCTCTAACTCTTTTAAAGATAAATATTTTGTGTAATCTGTTTAAATAATATAGTAACAAATACTTGCACATACTATCAGTACAATGTTCCCATCGACCAACTGATTTTTTCTGTTTATGTAAAATATCTGAAATAAAAAACAAGACACATATCAATCATATGTAATTAATATAAATTCTACCATGAACCTCTGCCACTCTTTTTCAGCAGGTAATATTATAACATGACAATAGCAGACTTTTTATTTAATAGTTGATATTTAGATGATAACCACATTAATAGTAATGCTCTTAATAACTTTCATATCACACAAGACTGAGAAGGCATTTCAGAATTTTCCAACCCAGTTTCCCCCATTTCAGTGGTGTAGGCTGGACGGTCGCACATAGAAAATATCTAGCCATTTGAATGAAACGAGTGCACACAAAATAACTCTCAGTGTTATGGGAACTTCTGTTCTGGAGTTAAAAAATTTAGAGTTGCCCCTCCTCCACCTTTCAGAAAACCTTGTGAACACAATTTGGTATGAAGCTTTGTTCTGGAGTTTGCCACCCTTTTCTAAAAACCTTGGTCAGTGAGAGTATGGACTCTATTGCTGTCTATGTTTGTCTTTTTTCGAAAGATAGCTGTTGTGTAGAGTATTTCCACCCTTTGCATGGCTATGGTTTTTGTTTTGATCATGCCTGTTTCACTGACCTTGTAAGCTATATATGGTAGAATCAGGGTCATCTGATGAAGTCACAGAGTAATTGTTACTGGTAGTCACATGACTTTTTTCATAAATATCCATTAATCTAACCAAGTCATCTTGTATTTCTTCATAACCTGATGACTGTTCGCAAAAGCTGAAAAATAATTACGGCCATTTAGTTTTGCCCTTTTGGAAAGGAATTTGAGGATCTTTGGTATAGAAATAATGTTGTATCTAGCCAAAAAAAGAGCAATTTGCAATGAACTGTAAAAAAATATATTCAACCATTTATGAGAGAGAGAGAAATAAGATTTAACATCTACTGAACACAAACTAGGTTATTTTCGAGACCAAGATATGGTTCAATTTTATTTCAACAAGGGTCTCTAGCTGTGGTAGGGAATAGAAATAGAAATAGATATGGGGTTTAATGTCCACTCGACAAAAACTAGGCCATTTTGGGACTAACATATGGTTTCATTTTATTTCAATAATTTGCTTGCTCGTAGGGGTCTTTAGCAGTGGGAGGAAACCGGAGTGCCTGGAGGAAACCCACAAGGTTGAGAAGGCGTCCCTATCTCCATGCCACATACGCTCACACCAGGGCTCGAAACCACAGTTGCAAGCCAGAGGTGACCGACCAGCTAGAGGTCGAAGCGCGGCACTTCAGACCACAAGGCCATCCCAACCCCCCAGCTGTGGTAGGAAACCAGAAGACCCAGAGAAAGCCAATAAGGTTAGACGGGCGACCCAACTACTTGTCATGTACAAGCAGGGTATCAAAACCACGCCACTTGACTCAATGACACCATTCAGCCGCCCTTTCTCATTTATGGAAACCACTCACATGACTTTTTTTGACAGGATGAAACTTTCAAAGAAGGTATGGTCTGGTCATTTACAGACTCTGGTGTCAAATTTTCAACCAATTAGATGATGGTAAGCTAATACATGTACATAATTAGTTTCATTAATTCATCAAAATTAGACAATTTCTGTCCAAGTTATTATGTGTCAAAACTGTTAAGGACTAAGTTATGGTTCAATTTTATTTCAATGATTTGCGTGCGTGTAGCGGGGGGGGGGGGGGGGAATAGCAGTGGGAGGAAACCAGAGGACCAAAAGAAAACCCTTGAGGTGAGGTTGGACAGGCGGCCAAACACCTTGTCACGTACAAACGAAGAATTGAAACAATGCCACTTGACTCCACGACAGACATTCTGATATAATGTGCATGTGTTAAGAATCCCCCCCCCCCCCATTGAAGTAATAATGAAATAAAAATATGACCTACTGTTGTAAGAGAGGTTTACTGTAAGGATTGGATTTCTGTAAAGATTTTTGTACCATTGAAGTATAATATGGAGATGTAATAAAACACATGTGTATACCCTTCTTATTATAAGTTATATTCTCCCCTGAAATATGAGACATAAACCTCAATATCAGGTTTCTATTATTCATACGATAGGTTGCCAGGCAATGAAATATACACCCACAACAAAACTAAATCGTCTGAACAGTTGATAGGGGTTGTTGCATATTTAGTCTTTGGTATACAATGGGAGCATTTACAAGACATTGATATCAATTTCATACATGATCAATTTTACCATTCGAGCGTTGATAAGATTCTACAAAAGTGAAACAAGCAAATTAACTTTAGCAGTAATTCATGAAATCTATTTTATTAATCTAAATAATGCATATACTTATTGGATGATAACTTTCCTCAATTTCCCTTACCCATGCTGATGACCAAAAAGGTTTTTGTTGGTCTTTGTCGGTGATTAGTTAGACCAGTATAAATATTGAAAGAGAGAGAGAGAAATGGAGTTTCCCGTTTAATATCAACTCGACACAAACTAGGAGATTTTGGGACAAACACATGGTTAAATTTCAATAAATGCTAACCATTCGGACATCCAACCCCCCAAAAGACTATGTAACAACATATATTTTTTTACTTTATACTGAACTTTCATCAAATATGTTTATATACTTACAATGAAATGTTAAATGATAAATCCAACCAGCTATTTGTCTACTTCTAACACAGTTTTCCTCATCTAGATTATCTATTAATTTATTTACCAATTCACTTCCATAGCCTAATTTCTTCACTGATTTTAATAATGGTCTCCATAGCAACAATAATTCATTTGGTAAAACTAAACTATTAGATTCTTGTAAATCTGAAAATATCAAACAAATTACAAAATATTGTTAAAGTAGCAAAGCATAATTTGCATTTTTGAAAAAATATGAAATTTCTCACAACTTAATCCTTGCTAATATGTGCAAAATCAAAATATCAACGCTAGATAATCTCCCGGGTTGGATTCATTTGGATTTAAAAAACAGGCCAATAAATTTAGTTCACAGGCAAATAAAGATGGCGGCGGTCTTGTTACAATTTGTCAGATCTTTGTAAATATTGAAAGAAATTGAACCACTTTTGGACTAATATTATAGATTCAACTTTCACAAAATCATATTTTGCCATACTCCTTGCAGTGTTCCGTTTGATTAGGGGTAATCCCACTATTCACTGCTGTAATGAGTGGATATTGTTGTTTTAAATTTTGATTGGTCAGTAGTCCAACTAACAACCAATGACTAGCTGCTTTACAAAAGCTTTACATTTAAAACGAGTGCCAATATTAGACCAAATATGTTTACGTAACGTTACGTCATGGCTCACAATTTATTATGCCCAATTAAACCGTGCATAGCAGAATACTGCTGTAAAACTAATTGCGTGACAAACGAGGCTATCAAATCGAATGAAATGTAAACAATGTTGTTTGAAATGAACATACTTTCACTGTTTTTAATACCTTAAATCACTGTCCAAAGTTTTAGGGAAGACCCAGATTAAACGTAGGACTATCGTGTTGATTGAACTGGAAGAATAGAAACACTCCCTCAAAAGTTCAAGAATCAGAAGTCAATCCAGCAATGGGCAGAGAGGGATTTCTCTGGTCATTGCTTCAGGAATATGATATTTTGCAAGGGATCCAATAGTGCTAAACAGTCTTTAAATATTTTTATTTCATTCAGGTGTTTTTTCTTGCAATAAATATGTAGAAATATAAAACCAACGAGAACTAGCTGTCCTAACAATATCTAAAAATGAATAATGAAACTTTGTCCAAAATCAACATTCTGAGAATGTATGCTTGAGAACGACTAGTGAATTCTTGTCAAAACGTCGTTTGTGTATAATATAGTGATTGTTATCCATAGAACTGTGACGTGTTATAACATTCTTTACCTTCTAAATGGATCCCAAGAAATTCTAAATTTTGTGATGATAAAGCCATAAAATCTTCTTCACATAAATCTCTTATCAAAATTTTTCTGCAAAGATATACAATAAAACAGAATTTTATCCACAACTCAGATCAATTACATGACAGTTATTTACATATTTACAAGTCAATTAACATAAAATTTGTAAAGTATTATCTTTAAAAACATACATAATACATAATTTTACAATTATTGATTGTCTGCTTGAATTAAAAAGTTTATTATATTTAAAAGTATTCGGTCTTGTATAATAATATCTGGGTTTATAGTTTTCATGTTCTTTAATAAAATAAGTACAATTGAATAGATATTGGTATTCATCACCGACTGTATTTACTTCACATAAAGAACAAATTCTTTTTTCAAAATCTACACTGATCCATCTCCCACCATATATTATTATACAACTGTAATCTTATTCAGTAACGCCTATGAATTATTTTATAGGTTTAAATAATATTTTATTCAAAAAAAGATAAGTATTTACAATTCATTTTGAAAACTATCCTATAAGTGAATAGGATGCAGTAACAAGCAAAAGTGCTTATATAATTTCTAAAGAATTTTGTTATAACTCAATATCTTAATTGATCAATACAGATCAGTACAAAATATATATATAAAAGAGCTAATAAAAGTTCATATGGTGTGTGTGTGTGTGTGTGGGGGGGGGGAATCTTGCAGCTATCATCTTAAAATCACAAGACCTCTACGACTTAGATCATAAATTAAATTGTGGATTTGTCTCGGATGACAATCTGTTTCTGATAAATTTTAAATGAAGTGTTCAAATGTAATTGATTTTGTTTTGATTTGTTGACACAGAAATAAAAAAAAAATGAAATGAGATTTATTAAACAAACAAACTTAATCTTCCCTCATTATTATTGAAATATCACATGAAATTAAATTAAATAGGATTAGCCCATTTTAGTTATGTTACACCCAACTTTTATCAAGATATATTACTTAAAAATAAGTAATGGCACCACCCTTTACATAAACAAAACAAATAGATACTATCGGATGTGTTTGATTTTAAGTAGATTAGAATGGTTCTGCCATTTTATGATTTACAATCAGTGCACACATTTTGTCAAACCTTCAAACTTTGAATTTCAAAGGCTCATATGTTTCGCTCAGAATAAAATAATTTGACTGAAATTTTCAACATATTCATTTTGCATTATCTATTTTTGAACTCTTATAACAAGAACAAGTGTCAGATTACTCAGGTTTAGGGGCCCCTTAGAATACAGATTTTTTTTTTAATGCCACATAGGCATATAACTAATTTGATTAAAGTTAACTGAACATCAAATTGATATCTGATATACAATGCTAACCATTTAGCATCCAGTGATTGGCGATTGTACTTTGGTGTTTAATCTACATCGTGTATTCAAATCAGTAAATAAATCAATAGTTTGTTTTGTAGAATTCGATTTCAATATAAACTTCACCTTTTTTGGAGAAGAGGGATTGGAAGGGGCCCCCATGTATTCACATGTGTCTTAATTCGGCACAGATACAAACCCATACATACCTGTGAGTAGGATGAGATAATACTGTTTTAAGATCAGAAAATAAACGATCTGATGCTCCACTATAACTACCATTCTCTATTTCCTTCGATTAAATAATAGATAAATAAACCAACGAGGTGCACATGTTATAATAACTCTGGAACCAACAATTTTTTAAACAAATATTTAGACAATTAAATACGAAGACTATAATACATGCATTGCTTCAATTTGCTAATCAATGATTTGGTTTGTTATATAAACATACATTATGCAAGAGCTAAATCTGCCTAGTGCAGGTTTTTCCTTGGACCTTAAATGTTATATAAACTATTAATTAGACATTTATTACCATGGCAAAACCATAATCAACTCTCAATGGCATTGCACGCCTCGGATATTATGAAGATTATATAGAATGGTTTGGCAAACTAATGATTTAATTTAAAAATGGAAAAGCAATGCTAAGACTTAAATGGCCAGTACGTAGGTCACAATAAATACACTCTATCTTGTCAAAATTACAATGATTGATAACTTTGCTCATAATAAAGTAATTTGAATGAAATGTTCAATATCTTTAGTTTGCATGCATTATCTAGTGAGAAAGGCCAGCAATTTATCTAAATCTTATATAATGTCTCTTTAAATAGCTGTAATCCTAACATACAATACAGGAAAAGTATCTAAAAATAGCGGACTTTTATCTAATCAAATGCTAACCTTTTATTTGCTATATTAAAGTAGTACAAAGTTAGATTTTATCTGGTATTTCATGCATGATTTGCTTACATGGAGGTTACTATTCTAGTCTACTTTGGGTTTAATTCCCCACAATCCCTGTTGAAATTGAGGTCACACGATTCACCCCACAGATAATTGGTCATCTGTCAGTAAAGGAAATATCCAAAATGTCATTGTAATACAAAATCAGAACTAAAAACTAAAACAAAACAAAATTGTATACAAACCTGTAGTCTTAGCTCAAAATAACTTCGCAACAATTTCTTAGTATCAATATTGATAACTTTAGGTTTTTTCTGACAGTTTGAAGTTGTTTTAACATCTTTCATTTGACGTTCCCAAAAGGTTTCCTGAATTATGAAAAACATTATATTATGTCATGTTTTGTATGATCAATATTACCTAAACTTCAATGAATACTGCCTTGTTATTTTTGTCATTAATAATAGGTTTATATTCCTAGTAATCATAGCAACATCACTAGAAGAACAAGACATTATTGTATACTGTGACACAATCAAATTACAACACTGATTTGACTCGAAATCTGATTTAACGTTTTTATGCTGGATATTTTACAATATAAAAAAATCAGCCATAATGACTACTTTACAATAAATAAGATGTTGCCATGCAAGATACGCACACTATTTGTGTTCAACAAGACGCTATATTTTCCGGCAGTTTCGGTCTAATTTTTACGAAATTCGAACATAATCATCATCAGGCGGTAACGATGATATATTTAAATGATTTCTAAAATCGGATAATAATTGTAACCTCTAGAGTGCTAAAATCATGATTTTTCTCACAATCATGGGCCATAATCCATGAAGCTACGGACCGATATATACTTAGATCTTTGGCCTTTGGGATATAAACCTTTATTTAAAGTTTTGTAAAAATTGGACCTAGTTTGTGACGAGTGGATGTTAAACTCCATTTCTCTCTCTCGTAAAAAGTGGATAAAAATTGTGAGCTGTAGAGTGTCAACAAACAAATGTGAACGGACGGACTGGGGCCACGTATAATGCATGTGCGTGTATAATGCAAACAGGGGGAAAAATGATAGTAAAAACTCATTCTCACATGTTACATTCAGAATTACAAAATACTCTCTCCAACAAGATTTACAATCATCCATTTATGGTGCGTTTTCATTTCATCTCAGTATATTTATGTATATAGGTGACAATTCTATGGAATACAATTGGGGGATTCCACGACAAGTGTACACAAGGTTCTGACATGACCATCACAGATTTTGATGATTTTTGGTGTGCAAGTTAACCATGACGAAAAAACATGATGTGCAAAATTTTAGCGCTGGGAGCCCCATGGGGCCCCAACAGGGGCATTCCGAAATTTGGGCCTTTTCGGCTGACCTTCAAACTTTGGAGATCCATAACTTCGTCCCTAGTAATACTACTTACATGAAATTGATATCAAATTGTTCAGAAAACATGGATCTTTTTAAAGATCAGGAGCACAAACTCGACAGAACAAAACCCAGGCATATGTTGTTGACCTTGACCTTGGAACCCACACCCCCATAAAGGGGCAGCTTCGATTTGGCCAATTTTTCGTGTGAACATTGTCCCGCCTATGATTAACGAACACACAAAAAATCAAAATGGGATCTCCATGGGAACAGATTTTAGGAGCCGGTCAAGTCAGGTGCTACACAGTTATTCAAGTGCACACGGCCTTATCACCACGACATGACGTCGTAACAACAACTCAGCGAACCTGATTTCGGCCGTGGAAAGAGATGCCAACGATGAGCAACACGCGGTGTCCAACTAAAATAGTACCTATAGTAGTGACATCGGCCACAGTGTTGTTTATTATAGTGCTTTAAGCTCGTAACGTTGCATTCTCATTACTCACAAATTCGTGTGGGGAAAAATGTGGTTCTATTTTCGAGGTGCGGTAAAAATTTGAGGTCTGTACACTATTAATGGATCGTCCAGTGACAAGATAGGTTGCCAGGCAATGAAAAATACGCCCAGCGTCAACAAGAGTTGTCGCATATTTTTACTTTTGTCAGTAAGGAGAAAGTTTACAATGCATGAAAATCTTATTACTAGTAATACCCATTAAATAATAGTTAGAATTCGTCCACAAGATATTTCAAAGTGATCAAGGACCATAACTCTGGCAGTAATTATGACCTTAAACAATGTGTATAAATTTAAAGTCAATTGCATAAAAACATTAGCCTCTAGAGCATCCACAAAATATTTCAAAGGGATCGAGGGCCATAATTCTTGCAGTAATTATCGGATATCACTGAATTTTTCTAGGCCCATTACTCTGGCAGTAATTATCGAATATCGCTGAAAATCAACAGGTTTCTTCGTCTGATGACCTTAAACACTGTGTATACAAAGTCAATTGATTATTATCTTTAACCGCTAGAGCATCCAGAAGTTTTTTTTTCAAAGTGATTAAGGCCCATAACTCTGGCAGTAATTATCGAATATTGCTGAAAATCAATAGGCTTCTTCATCTATTGACCTTAAACACCGTGTATAAATTTAAAGACAATCAGATATTAACTTTGGTCTCTAAAACATCCACAATATTTTTCAAAGTGATCGAGGGCCATAACTGTGACAATAATTATTGGATATCGCTGAAAATCAATAGGATTCTTTGTCTCATGACCATAAACACTGTGTATGAATTTAAAGTCAATCGGATATTAACTTTAGCCTCTAGAGTGTCCACAAGAAAGTGTGGACGACGGACGGATAGACAAACGGACGGACGGACAGGGGCAACGACAATATATGTCCACATTTCCATGTGGGCGTATAAAAAACAGAGAGTACAACTTATCATAGTGAAATTAGTGATCAGAAGTCAGCTTGCACAAAACAACCTACAGTGAATTCGAATAAAATCGACGTCTGTTTTAGCGACCAAGATGGACTTCATGTCCATCAAATCTGTTCCCATGTAGATCCCACTTTGATTTTTTGTGTGTTCGTAATATATAGGTGGGGCAATGTTCACACGAAAAATTGGCCAAATCGAATCTGCCCCTTTTTATGGGCGTGGTTTCCAAGGTCAGGTCAACAACATCTGCCTGGATTTTGTTCTGTCGAGTTTGTGCTCCTGGTCATTAGAAAGATCCGTGTTTTCTGAACAATTTGGTACCAATTTCATGTACGTAGGATGACTAGGGGCGAAGTTATGGATTTTCAAAGTTTGAAGGTCAGCCGAAAAGGCCAAAATTTTGGGATGTCCCTAAAGGGGCCCCATGGGGCCCCCAGCGCTAAAATTTTGCACATCATGTTTTTTCGTCATGATTAACTTGCACACCAAAAATCATCAAAATCTGTGATGGTCATGTCAAAATCGCCCAAATTTTGTGTACACTTGACATGGAATGCCCCAATTACTGCTTATTACTGAGCAACGTTTCGACTAGGCTTCCCTAAGTTTCCTAGTCATGATCATTGCTTGATACATAATATTGACTAGAGAAGTCAAGTCGAAACGTCGCTCAGTAATAAGCAGTAATTGTATTCCATAGATCTCTGACCTGTATATTCCAGTTAAATTACTAAATTAAACCAGTTTATATTTATGTATAGTATTAAAGTACATACCTTTAACCATTGTAAGGCTGTCTGTACACCTTGTGTTAAGACATCTAAAGCTGGTAGGGTACTATGTGTAACTTCATGTCGTAGATGAACAATCCAATCAGGTATACCAAACTAAGAATTAAAAATATACTACTAAAATATTACTCCATTATTGATATATGTTTCACAGAGAATCTTGTAATAAGAAAATGAAAAAGAAAAGATAAAATTTAAATAACAATATTTTCTTAATTGGTTTCACATAGTATCTTGTAATAACAAAATGAACAGTAGAGATAAAATTTAACAAATAATATTTTGTTGACTTGGTTCTGATTTAACGATAACTTAGTTGATTATGTACCTCTCTTGCAATGGCTATTATAGGCCGTGCAAATTCCTTTTTTTGACCAGCTTCAGTAACATGATTTACGAATCTGCAATAAGGATATAAATGAAAAACATCAGTATATTGTAACATTAAAGTAGCAAAAATAATGGTTAGTTCTGTGGTGAAAGATTCTCAAAAACATTTATCCATTTGGTGTTTGATTTGGATACCCAAAACCACTTCTATCATCCAATGCCCAGTGGAATCTGGAATTACTCCTTTACAATTATAATAATCATTTACTCAAGAGTCTAAACTAATCCTCTTTTCAAGAAAGTCTGTATGATCGCCATTGCTACCTTTTGTTAAAATAGCATTATGCAAGAGCAAAATCTGATTTTTACAGGTCTTTCTTTAAGCCTGAGATGTTATCTAAATAATCAATTAGACATTAATTAACATATTCAGACCATAATAAACTCTTTATGTCAAGACTAGCCTTCGATGTTGGCAGATTAAAATCGTATATGCCGCTTAATGGCGGTTGATAATTAAATCAATCAGGTGGATAATCGAGACTATGCTGTTTATATTAATGATTTGAGTAATGATGACCGAGGCTATGAATATTTCAAAAGCTTTTTTCTCGGCTAATAGTGAATCAATTTGACTGAAATTTTCAGCAAATTATCTTTACACTATCTAGTTTTTAACTATTGTAGTGAGAACTGGCATCTCTTTATCTTATCTCCCATAATGTAACTTTAAGTGGTTCTGTGTGAAGCTACTTTTGCAAGTTGTACACGTAAATGGAAGTAACTAATGGAGAACTTTCTTCATTACAAATCAATACTTAATTTTGAAGACAAAATACTTACAATATCTCTAATTTACTTTTCAACTGCACACATCAAATTGATAAAAATCTAAATTTTAACTATGACGTACCGTACAATAGCCAAACTATATTCTCTACGTAAATGTTCTTCTTCTTCATTTATTGTATTAGTCAACAGAGCTTTCTGGTGAGCGATTATAACCAATTGTAATTCTACAGTAGTTGCTATAGCTACAGGAAGTTTATCATATCTACAATAAAAAAAAATCTTAATTATCGCTCATATACGTAGATTAAAATAATTGTAAATTTCTAATATATACCATAAAAACATAATAATCTATACTGTTGTAGACCGTTACGGTCGATGCCCTGTGGCAAATTCACTGATAAAGGGCTGGGAATCGACTGAGTTAGATCTAGACTGTAAATGTCTTCATGCCATTACATTGTCATAAATATATAAATCATTCTTATAGTTTCAACATGTTTGCAGAACAATGATAATCAACAAGATCCAAATCAATTATTGATTTAGGAAAGATTGATTCTGGAATTCTAGAGCTCTGACTCCCAGCAACGTTTTTTCATGATCAATTTTGGGTAGAGGAGACAAACCAGTCAAGAAATGTGAAGAGAGAGAAAAATGTGTTTTAACATCTACTGGACACAAACTAACATTTTGGAACTAACATATGATTCAAGTTAAGCTCAATAATTTGCTTGCATCTTTAGCAGTGGGAGGAAACCGAAAGAAACCAGAGGACCTGGAGAAACCCCATGAAGCTGAACAGGGGAAACAACTCTAAGCCACGTCACTTGACACAAGGACAGCCCTTCAGATGTAACCATTCAGTCACCCCCCCCCCCTGTAAAGCATTACACAAAATGTTTTCCCGTTCCAACACTGAAAGCTCATAATAACATTTTTCTTTTAAAACAAGTTCAAGCTGACACATACATTTACTGTTCAATATTTTAAACACATCGTCAAATTTATTAAAATAAGATCTTCTATCTATTCTGATTTATATGTATTTTAAGTCCATATTACACTATAACTGTTCAAAACACCCCAAATACTAAAAGAACAATGTAATTTTAATTAAACAGACTAATTTTTAACATTGTTTAAATAAAATGAGAAGGAATTGTACATATACCTGCTCTTCCATGCTTTGATTCGGTTGACTGCATGCTGTTTTTTTCCAGTGTAATTACTGTATAGTTCTTTGTACACTGTGCAAAATTCATCCCTAAAAACAAATTTAAATCAACACTGATGTTGTGATCTTACCGGGAAAAGATGGGCTTCTTTCTCATATCCAATTTTAAGACAAAATAAACATTTTACTATTGGTACACGATTCATGTATCAAAATGCACTTCAGCGGCATTTGCAACAATTTGACATTGCCGTTAAAAGAAAAACAACTAATGTAAATCAGTTTATATACATTCACAATAGTTATTACATTATTGATTTATTATTATATATAATATTTGCGACCCATTTCAACAGGTCAACAAGCACTTTAGTTCTTTAATAAGCAACCATCTTTAAGAAAGTAGTATGCTGTCAATCAGTCCCCAGACTACTTTTAAACGTCTCTTGAAAGGCATTTTTTTTAAATACCTAAATGGTATATATAATATATATTTCAAGGAGTTATTTGTTATTTTTGTGATAACGGATGAAGAATACGGTATGTATACTATGAGATTTGTTTTTGCTTTGTGTGTCAAGCATGCGTTCATAATAATAAATAACGAAACGCTTCAAGAATTTGCTAATCATCTCTGTATCCTTCCAATTATAATGTACATGTACTACGTGAGTACTACAGCCACCTATTTAATTATCAACATTACCTATTTATCCAAGGGACAACAATCGTGTTCATGGGCGCAGCCATGTTGAATCTCGCAACATCACGTGACGCCTCCGAGCTATTTTTAATATAGTCTAGTCAAATTAGCATTTGACGTAGAACAAATTGCAACAAAAGGTTTTTTGTTTTCTATTGACTTATTATGATGTCCTAAGTAAGGAAAAGAAAGTTTACCAAAATCGGAGTCCAAATAAGGGCAGGGGGCGTGGCCAAATCCAAGATGGCGGCTGTCGATCAAAACTCGTGAATATCTCTAAACTATTGGATTTAGACACCATAAATGTATTGCGGACAGATAGGAAGTCGGTACCAGCGAGTCCAAAAATGGCGACGTTATGTCTCTATGACGTCATGACGTTACTGTGACGTCACAACGGCATATCAGATGTCGCATTTCTTCCAAAAACAGTCCATTTAGGCATGTTGACAGCAGAAACAAATGCTGATGCAGAGAAGAACAAAACGTTACAATAATGTAGGAGGTTTAAAGTAAATAAATATTGCTGCATTGTCGGTAGGTGGTACTATTAGTGTAGCTGTAGGAACACGGATTCATTTCAATTGTTGGGAGAAATGAAACGAAATGGGGTTATGCATCCTATTGGTCTACTCCGACTAGGCCATCCCGCTGTGCCATGAGGGAAAATGTGTCATGCAATGCCGCAACGGCCTACGCACTTTACTGGAGAATTGCATCAAAGTTTGAATCGGCGGGGTTGATCAACTTTGACATTCGGCCTAAAGATTATCAGAATTTTTTTATTTTGACACAAATTTCCTAGATGTTCCCGAGATGTGCTACAAAACCATTTTTGGCGGTAATGTCCCAAAAAGCATTAATTAAGAGTGGTGTTTTGGGGGTCCAGATCATATCTGGGCAGATACGAGTTCGAAAAGGTGAAAATCGATAGGCACTGCTCATTCAACAATCAATGCACTTCCCCAGTACAAGCAGAAATGGGTGTCAAAACATGGCCTCACTGAGCTCCTTAATGTCGCTTGTTTTTATCTTTTTGGCCACTGCATCATCGCTCTCATCCTCAAAATTGATTCTACCATCTTTACATAGTTATTTTAGACCCGATTTTGAAGCAGTTCTAATATTTGTCACCAATACGACTCGTTGAATCCAAAGAGCTTTGGAATCGCCCCCCCCCCCCCCAACGGCGAATCTACTAGGAAAACAAAATCAAAATGGAACCAATTTTGAGAGAAAATTACAAAGTTCCGTGTGTATGTTTTAGTGTACCCATAATTCAGATATCAACATAAAATATGTTCCAGGAAGGTATTCCAATTTGACAGCTATATTCGCATTGGTGGGGTTTAACGTCCTACAGCTCTGTCCAAACTGGGATAATGAGCACGGTAGTTATGGTAATAAGATAGTGTACTACGTTTTAACTGGAGGTTTTCCAGGTAGCCGAATTCATATCTGAACTGATAAATTTACTTTTTTCTTCCAAGATCTCCTGAACATGGATATTTTGTCGAATTTAAGTCTCATAATGGTGTTTTAATCGGTCATGGCACATTTTGCGATTGAGGTATTAATTTGTCTACCTCGAAAACCTACGATTTGACGTATTATACAATCACATTGCTAACATCATAATTTCACGCAAAATTTGGCCATATTTGTAATAAAGCCGTCATATTGGAATACTAATATGTATTCAAATTGGCAACATTCTGAATCGACACATATTAAAGATATATAACCCATCAAAAAGCATTAGATTGTCTTTATTTCATGACCCTGGGACAAGCAACTCAGCAAAACGTTTTGCAAAACACCTAGTCTCTAGCGTCACTCGGCATATTTTATGTCTGGGGTAACTGGGTCATTAGTTCAATGAAGCGTTCTTCAGGCCCGGACTTGACCGGGACACCCTGACGATGATGATAGCATCAAACGGAACGAGAACGGGTCGGAGCTCCACGGCACTAAGGTCTGGGCAGGTGACTTACATTTCTAGATTTACCAATTATTCCCAAAAAGGTGAACTGACATAATCCAATTCTAATCTTACCCCTGGAACTAGGTACTAACATTCAGAAAAGTTACCGGTTTTCTTCTGCTTTACGATCAAGTAAAAGGTTTTTTTATTCGTCCTTTAAACCAACAAATGTTGTTGAAAACATTACTTGGCATACCGTTGGTACCCTCTGAGTTCTAGACACCTGGACAAGTGTCCCAGTTGCCTTCCCCCTCTTACGGGCCCTGCTTTATTTCCATCGCAAGACTTCACCTGGTGTTTGACTGCCGGACTAGTATCATTTCAGCTAGAGCCAGTGGCAAAACGTAAAGATCGGGTAGACCAATTTTCACCGTTTTAAAATCAGCGGTACAATCGGAACATCTGATACACGCTACCTGTGGAGAAGTTATCTCAGACACATTTAGTAGCCAAAATGTCAACATCCACATTCCACAACACGTTATATTGTTTCCTTTGCAACCTTTAGGACTATATAATCCGTACAGCCCCAACATGATTTTTCACAAAAAAATAACATCTACGTCGTTTTCAATGACACATTGTTCTTCTTTATGAACCCATTATGTGAATATCCTTTTCTCTGCATCAGCATTCGTTTGTACTGTAAACACGCGTGTAAATGGACTGGTTTTGGAAAAAAATGCGACGTCTGATATGCCGTTGTGACGTCACAGTAACGCCATGACGTCATAGAGACATAACGTCGCGATTTTTGGACTCGCTGGTACCGACTTCCTATCTGTCCGCAATACATTTATGGTGTCTAAATCCAATAGTTTTAGAGATATTTACGAGTTTTGATCGACAGCCGCCATCTTGGATTTAGCCACGCCCCCTGTCCTTATTTGGACTCCGATTTTGGTAAACTTTCTTTTCCTTACTTAGAACATCACACTGAGTCAATATATAACAAAAAACCTTTTGTTGCAATTTGTTCTACGTTCGACATCATTTAGCCGTAGTTTGACCCGCCTAATATGAGAATTTTACATTGACAGAATGTAAGCGGTAGATCTGCATTTAATGGAAAAGGGATTTGTTTTTAGATACTGGTAATTAGAATTACTGGTACGTAGTAATTTCGATTTTACAATATGGTCTATTTTTATAAACCGTCTGAAAAAAAAACCACAACAAAACAAGAGCACGTGTCAAGTTGGGTCAAGCAGTGCTGATTTGGCGGGAAATGTTGTCAGTGGGGCCTGGTGCAGATTAACGAAAACGTCTAAGGGACCCATGTAATATTGATGGTAATGCCTGATATGATGTGTTTGTACCCATACATACGGCACGCAGTAATCCTGTATTTCATGTTTATGCTATTTATTTTATGTTCCTCGTATCATGTAGCCTATGAATTGCCAGCCGCCTTGCAAGACAAGTATTTTACTTGTGTACTTAGGCTACTACCGTATATTATGTGATACCGTCCAATGACCCCTTCCCAATTGAACTCCTTATCTTCAAGCATGTATTTTATTTTGATAAAAAAAGGATACAATCAAAGTAAAATGCACTTAATTACATGCTATGTATTTATAGCCAAACTTAACTAAAATTGACTTCTTTTAATTTTTAAATTATTGAAATCTGCATTGAAATCTCTCTTAATTGTTATGGACTGTAGGCTATTTCCGGCCTTTTAATTGCTTTAAGTTTCAAGAATGTCTTTAACAATTGGCAATTGAATGAAAGGTTAGTTTAAAAGATAATTACCTAGGCTACAGCAAAGTTATGTTAGTCAATTTCTCTTGCTTATATTCCACCTAAACCAGTATAATTAGCAATCTGTTCATGCGGATTGACTTCCTCATACAAGATTTAGCACCGAAGGTGATTTTTTGGTCAATCTTACTAATTCTTAGCTGCAGCATTTAACTCTGTGTTCTTAACACATGTGTGCTGAATTTGTTCTTTGAAAAAATCATCATTGTCAATATCCATCAATGTCTAAGAGTTGCAGGAGAGCAGAAAGCTGGTGAAGCATATTCATCTGTATTGAGTACAGTATTATTTCTGCCATAGGCAGGGGTGGATCCAGGAATTTTTGCAAGAGGGGGTTTGCCAGGTTTCGGTTACGGAAATCTGCCATCATCGTCTCTAAATTACATAGGCATATATACATACAAATTGAGCTTTTTAAACAGAGAAATCATTTTTATACTGATGTAGGATCTTTTTGTGATGTAATTTCATTGATGCAAGGCATAATTTTTTTTTTATGTAGCTGAGCAGGGTGTGTGTGTGTGTGGACCCCCCCTCTGGATCCACCCCTGATAGGCTGATCAATTGCTTTCATTTTCAGTTGTTCTCTGTGTGTTTCTTCTAAGGTCAAGCGCCAAGCTAGTTCAGCTCTGGACGTCGGTCTCATTACACTCACCCTGACCGTTCAGGGACTGGCCTATTCAATCAATGTCGAAAATAATTTGAACCCCAGTCAATTTTACTGGGCAACTTTTCACTGCGAAACATCGCAGTGTCAATCCGTGTGGACGTCTGTACAATGTAAAGGAACATCTTAGTGACAAAATAAGACCTTGCTTACCTCGCTAGACTCTGTATGAGCGAAACAACACGCTGTTTAAAATACGTCCCCTCCTATCAAACTACCCTTTCGCCACCATGACACAGCGTGTTGTGATGCTCATACTGACTCTAGCGAAATGAGCAAGGTCTTATTTTCTCACTGAGATGTTCCTTTACACTGTACACGCGTCCACACGGAGTGACACCCATCGTTGAGCAGTGAAAAGTTGCCCAGTAAAATTGGGGGTCAAATTATTTTCGACATTGATTGAATGGGCCAGCCCCTGAACGTCCAGGGTGAGTGTAATGAGACAGACGTTCAGAGCTGAACTAGCGCCAAGCCTGCATCACAAGCCTACTAACCAGGCATCTTCTTGAGTCTTAGCCCACATCTTCCAAGTCTTCCCTCAGTTCCCTTTGACTCTTCCTGACAAAATAGAGCCAATGCTTTCATATTTTTCTAACATTGATCAAGGGTAAGTGAGAGACAAAAAGGGTTTAACGTCCGCTTGACACAAACCAGGTCATTTCAGGACTAACATATTGTTCAATTTTATTTCAATAATTCGCTTGAGCGTGTGGGGCTCTTTAGTAGTGGGAGGAAACCAGAGAAAACCCACGCTTACTCCTTGTCATGTACAACAGGGAAATCGAAATCACACCAGTCGACTCAATGACAGACTTTATGATGCAGCTGGCACGCGTTAACAATTCGGTAATCCAGCCCCAAAAATGCAAGAATCACCAGATTAAAAGGTAGGCCACGATCGACATGATGCAAACTATCAGACTTCCTGCATCGGCAGATATTTTTTGTCCAAAATTGGTGTCAACTGTTATTACTGTTCTTTTGGGATCAATATGGTGTGGTTAAATGGTCTAACAGGTGCTCTTTAGGTCTTGTCATTGAGTCAAGTGGTGTGGTTTTGATCCCAAACTTGTATGTGGAAACATGTAGAGTCACCTGACCAACATTTCATCTTAACTATTAGATCTTTTTCCTTGCTAGTTCCTTCAACCTGCGTCATTGACACCAGGTGAATTTCTTGGCCAACACCAGGATAGAGCCTTGGACCTCCTCCTCCGAGGTTAATGAGCTAGTGCCTTTCTCACTGAGCCAGTGTGGCTCTGTGTCACAATCTAATAGGCCTTGCAATTAAACCGTGCAGCAAACAGTACCAGAATATGGAAGGGTATCGCTGCCAATATTAAATGTTCTGCTAAAATGTCTTTATATATTGATTATGTGTAAAAAGTACAATGTACAAAATCCTAAAACTGGTACCGGTAATGATAAAGTCAAAATACCTTTCTTAGGCCAAAGCAAAATGTAAAACGTCAAATATAATGTGCCAAGTGACAAATGTTTTATTGGAAAAGGCTGTTTTTTGGCGGGTCTATGTTTTACATTTCCCTCGTTACATTTTACATTTAGGTTCTGGGGGTCACGGTGGCTTAATGGATAAGGTGCTGGTTCGCTAGCCTGGAGGTCGGGTGTTCGATCCCTGCATTGGCCGAGAAAGTTCATCTCGATTTTCCGGCGTGATGTCCCCTTGTCAGTGATGCAGAAGTAGGGCCTTACAAGGACAGCTACCTAGTCGTTCGGATGGGATGAAAAACCGAGGTCCTGTGTGCACATTTGAGTGCACGTAAAAGATCCCTTGGCAGTTGGAATGCGATATAAGAGTAGGCCGTAGCGCAGCTGCCCGGGCAAAATTTACCTCATAGCACACTGCATGGCGTATGCCCGTCTTCCATTAGCCCAGGTTAGGTGCAAAAGAGTAGGACGTTAAACCCCATTTCATTTAGGTTCTGCCACATCTCATTTGTCCTTCACGCTTTCTTCAGAGCATCTTACACACACAAGATATTTACCACACGATATTGGGGCAATTAATATGACAAACTTTTCACTGATATGGAATATCGTTTTATGACCTGTATTTTGACATTGCATATACCCACCCCACCCCTTCTCCCTATTCATGGTAATATAGTTGACTATCCCTCCAAATTTGATCCTTATTTCAAGGTAAGTAAATCTCTTACAGTGTGCCAGCTTGATCTCGGCTTCGTTTCCATATATATGTTAAAGTTACATTATGGGAGATAAGATAGAGAGATGGTAGTTCTCGCTATAATAGTTAAAAACTAGATAGTGTAAAGGTAATTTGCTGAAAATTTCAGTCAAATTGATCCACTATTAGCCGAGAAAAAATCATTAATATAAACAGCGTAGTCTCGATTATCCACTTGATTGATTTAATTATCAACGGCCATTAAGCGGCATATAGGATTTTAATCCGCCAACATCGAATTCTAGCCTTAACATCAAGCGTTTATTATGGTCTGGATATGTTAATTAATGTCTAATTGATTATTTAGATAACATTTTAGGCCTAAAGAAAGACCTGTAATAAGCAGATTTTGCTCTTGCATAATGCTATTTTAATAAGTCACATAATATCTACATTTGCATATCATTGTAAAGGACAAATGAGATGTGGTAGAATGCAAATGTAGAATGTAATAAGGGAAATGTCAAATGTAGACATGTCAAAAAAAGCATTTTCAAATAAAATATTTGACATTTGACACAATACAAAAAAAGCATTTTCCAATAAAATATTTGACATTTGACACAATACAAAAAAAGCATTTTCCAATAAAATATTTGACATTTGACACAATACATTCGACGTTTTACATTTAACTTGGGTCTTAGAGGTATTTTAACTTTATCATAACATTGTTCATTGTATTTTTTACACATAATCAATGAAAAAAACATTTTAGCAGAGTATTTGATATTGGCAGGGATAACCTTCCATACAGGAACAGTAAGTAGACAATAGAGTAGGGAAACAGTTTCATGAGCACCTGTTGTTGCTTATTTTTGCTGAATATTGTTACCCAATTTCACTGACCTTTCTAATGATCACTGGTTAGCATTGATTGTTCATTGATTTTATTCATAAAGTGACAACACAAAATGAAAATTGGGTCATATTCTAGCCTTTAGCAAAAGGGAGAATATTTTGTCTACAGGATGAAATTAAATGTTAGATAAGTTACATTTTATGTCACCACCATAGATACATAATATTAATAGATACATTTATAGTGACTGGCAGAAATTTAGCTATGGATATAGGTTATAATAAAGTAGCACAGATTCAGGAAGTCATTAACTTTAATTTAAATGACCTTTTGTATGTCTATGGTGATTATTGACATCTATTAAATGATTGTGTACAAATGTTGGAACTTGATTTATTACAAAGGCAAGTCATTAATAAAGTTAAAATTGTCTCTCAGCTTTTGACAATATTAAATCACTGTCAAAAAGACGTTCAAAAGTAATCAACTCAGACGTCATACACCCACAATTTTATGTCATTATGTATCGCTGTCAGTCTGTGAATATTGTTAATACTCGAAGGGCTCCATATCACATGCCAGCAGCATGCTTTAAAATACATTCAGATTATGTCACATTACATTTATTTTTAAATATAAATTTTATTTAGCTGTGTTTGCTTTATTATTAAAGGTTTAGCTGTATGGGGAATTAAGTTTAATTTATAATACCAGAAGCTGTCTTGATATCCTGATACACATATTTACTGTATTAATTAATAGAAGTAGGATACCCTGTGTTTTCACTGGAAGATAATGGAACAAATTCACAATGTACAAACAATTCAAGAAGGAACTGGAGAACAAGAAAATGGAACTGGATCTTAAGGATACTGAAGTAAGCTTTATTAATCTACATAAGAGTCATATTATTAGGCCCCATGTGCCAAACAGTGCACTGGAACTCCTACCTACACAAAGTGTTAGCTCATACTAGCGGATAACCCAGCGCTGCCCAGGTTGTGTCTGTAACTCTGAAACTGGAAGCCATAGGCCAACACCTCCTAGCCTGTGTTACAGCCCGGTTTGAGGCTAACCCCTATACACGAAATTTCAGCCTATGGACAGCGCTAGTGTGGCCGCCAATTCTGAACAGACAAATCTTGTGAATTCTTTACAGATTAAATTGATCATATGTATGATTTGAAATTTATATATGTGTCTTTGTTTGAATTGTAGACCTGTGATAAATTAAAAAGATGTTGGGATATAGTAGATAAACAATGTAATAATTATCGTAAAGATAATAATAAGAAGATAGTAACACCAGTTAAAGCTGGCGGATGGAGAACTGTTCGAATATTCGTTTCATCAACATTTACAGATTTCTTTAATGAAAGAGAAATTCTGGTAAAACAGGTAAATCTTATATGATTCCTCTTTTAAAAAATTCAGGGGCCTGTTTCACGAAATTTTAACTTTGATAAAATCCAAATTTTTGTAATTTGATTGGATAATATAAGATTGATTTTAGTGCTTAGCCAATCAAAATTGAAGTATCCATTAAGATAAAAGGTTGAGTTTTAGTTAAGATTTCAAGAAACAAGGCCCTGATAATAAAGAACCTGCACTAAACCATATTTATATTTGTTACGAAAATATTTTTTTTTGTGCAGGTATTCCCTGAATTGAGAGAATGGTGCGAAGCAAGAAGAATACAATTAATAGATTGTGATTTAAGATGGGGAATACCCAAAGATACAACAACAGGAGAAACAATAGCTGTTTGTTTAGAAGAATTAGATGTTTGTTATGAAACTAACGAAGGAGAACCGTTTTTCTTGAATATGACTTGTGATAGGTAAAGTAATGCTATGCATATATCCTTTGCCCCAGATAAAACATTATGTACGAGTTGGTAAAGAGCAAGAAAGCCTGAAGCATTCATTATATTAATGTATATTGTGAAGTTATCTACATACATTTAAAACATTCTGTACATAAATTGCTGAAAACCAAGAATGTCTGACAAATTCTCACGTAAATCTTACGTATCAATTTACTAAAGGGCAGATAATCTGTAACTTTCTCCAGATAAGTTGTATAACTTGTATTTGTCCACTTATTGAAGATTATTTTATATGGACTATTCAGTTTTACTAAAGAACACGGTAATTGTAAACTTTCCCTACACAAGTCATATATAACTTATATTTATCCACAAGAGTCTTATTGAAGATTATTTTATATGAACTATTCAATTTTGTTAAAGGTATGGTTGGATACCAGCAGAAGAAGATATACCAGATGATGTTAAAGAAAAATATGATTGGGTACCAGATACCTCAATAACTTTCATGGAAATACTTCATGGTGCACTCAGGTTAACTTTTATGTTGTTGTTTAAAGTCAGTTATAGACAAAGGGACATAATATAGATGTTCAACTATTTGTAGTAATCACTGCCATATAATAATCATTTGAGAAAAGCTAATAATATTTATTAACCAATTGACTTAGAGTATTCATGATGAATATACATTTTATGCTCATTATATGGAGCACATTTAATATCTATGAATATATTTCCCAATAATCTGATGTATTTGTAGTTACTTATATATTTGTCTCCACAGGAAAGGAAATAGTAATGCAGTATTTTTCATTCGAAATAATGATTTTGTTTCTCAAATCCCTAAAGATCATCTTACGAGATTTAAGGACATTGATACATACAGCCAAGAACAATTAAAAGTAAGTGGATTATAATGCTTTCACATTTTCCTCATTTTGTAAATTTGTATGATTGATAATAACCATTGAAAATTTGTTGGAATGTTGTTTGTCTATGATGCAGTGGTTGTGTAGTATATATTATTTGATATGACAAACTTTCTATATATTTAATGATCTCCCATTGATTTATGCTATTTATAAACTTTATGAGCACGTAGTTATTCTAATTGATAGAAAATTATTTTTACAGCTTTTGAAAGCCAAATTGTCTGAAATTTTTCCGACACAAGTATACTGTTATGATGTAAAATACAAGGGTGTGTCTGATGTAGAAGGCAAAGAAATGGTATGTAGATGATAATAATAAATTATTTTTTATTAATAAATTTTATTTGATTGTTTTTTTATCCTGTTCCAAACAAAGTCAGGGAAAGATATTGGAATGGGCTCGGGTGGTACATCACAATTTGGTGTTCCGAGCACATGTCATAAATTTTGTAGACATGTCGAAGAAGTTGTGCCTTTGTCTAATTAGAAAATTCTTATATTGAAAACAAATTTTTGGTACAATTTTTTTTTATTCTGGAGCATATCTATTTAAATAATTCTGCCTTTTGCTCATTAGGAATTTCTTGGATTTAAGGATTTTTGTGTTTTTAGTTTTTTGTATATAGGTATTATTTTGTTGTATGTCTCATATTTATTTGATTGTATGTTTTAATTGAAGAATGTTTATAATGATTACTGTTTCGTTTTTTTATACGCCCACATTTTCATGTGGACGTATTATGTCGTCGCCCCTGTCCGTCCGTCCGTCCGGACGTCCGTCCGTCCACAATTTGTTTGTGGACTCTCTACAGGTCACAATTCTTATCCGATTTTGACGAAACTTGAAATATAGGTTTATCCCCATAAGATCTCGGTTCCTTTCGATATTGGCATGTATCGGATCAAAACTTCATGGATTATGGCCCCTTATTGTACGAAAAATCACGTTTTTAGCTTGTGGACCCTATAGAGGTCACAATTTTGAACCGATTTTGATGAAACTTGACATGCATGTTTGTAACCCAAAGATCTTGGTTCCTTTTGATATTTGCGGCTATCGGAATGTAATTTCCTGAATTATGGCCCCTGATTGTCCGAAAAATCACCCTTTTTAGCTTGTGGTCCCTCTGGAGGTCACAATTATTATTCGATTTAAAAAAACGTTTGATTATATCACCGTTACACCCTAAGGAAGGTTGAGTTCGAATTTCGGGAAAATCGGACGAAAATTGCCATACAAAATGGCCGCCGTTTGTACGCGAATACTGTTAAAAAATGGTATATCAAGTTTGTGGACCCTGTGGAGGTCACAATTTTGATTCGATTTTGATGAAACTTCAAATTCATGGTTATAACCCAAAGATCTTGCTTCCTTTCGATATTTGCGCATATCGGATCGTAACTTCCTGAATTATGGCCCCTGATTATACGCAAAATCGCCTTTTTTATACGCCCACATTTTCATGTGGACGTATTATGTCGTCGCCCCTGTCCGTCCGGACGTCCGTCCGTCCGTCCACAATTTGTTTGTGGACTCTCTACAGGTCACAATTCTTATCCGATTTTGACGAAACTTGAAATATAGGTTTATCCCCATAAGATCTCGGTTCCTTTCGATATTGGCATGTATCGGATCAAAACTTCATGGATTATGGCCCCTGATTGTACGAAAAATCACGTTTTTAGCTTGTGGACCCTATAGAGGTCACAATTTTGAACCGATTTTGATGAAACTTGACATGCATGTTTGTAACCCAAAGATCTTGGTTCCTTTCGATATTTGCGGCTATCGGAATGTAATTTCCTGAATTATGGCCCCTGATTGTCCGAAAAATCACCCTTTTTAGCTTGTGGTCCCTCTGGAGGTCACAATTATTATTCGATTTAAAAAACCGTTTGATTATATCACCGTTACACCCTAAGGAAGGATGATTTCGAATTTCGGGACAATCGGACGAAAATTGCCATACAAAATGGCCGCCGTTTGTACGCGAATACTGTTAAAAAATGGTATATCAAGGTTGTGGACCCTGTGGAGGTCACAATTTTGATTTGATATTGATGAAACTTCAAATTCATGGTTATAACCCAAAGATCTTGCTTCCTTTCGATATTTGCGCATATCGGATCGTAACTTCCTGAATTATGGCCCCTGATTATACGCAAAATCGCCTTTTTTTTAGCTTGGAGGTCACAATTATTATTTGATTTAAAAAAACGTTTGATTATATCACCGTTACACCCTAAGGAAGGTTGAGTTCGAATTTCGGGAAAATCGGACGAAAATTGCCATACAAAATGGCCGCCGTTTGTATGCGAATACTGTTAAAAAATGGTATATCAAGGTTGTGGACCCTGTGGAGGTCACAATTTTGATTCGATTTTGATGAAACTTGAAATTCATGGTTACAACCCAAAGATCTTGCTTCCTTTCGATATTTGCGCATATCGGATCGTAACTTCCTGAATTATGGCCCCTGATTATACGCAAAATTGCCTTTTTTTTTAGCTTGGAGGTCACAATTATTATCCGATTTAAAAAAACGTTTGATTATATTACCGTTACATCGTAAGGAAGGTTGAGTTCGAATTTCGGGAAAATCAGGCCAAAATTGCCACACAAAATGGCCGCCGTTTGTACGTGAATACTGTTAAAAAATGGTATATCAAGGTTGTGGACGTTGTAAAGGTCACAATTTTAATTCGATTTTGATGAAGCTTGAAATTCATGGTTATAACCCAAAGATCTTGGTTCTTTTCGATATTTGCGCATATCGGATCGTAACTTCCTGAATAATGGCCCCTGGTTATACGCAAAATCCCCCTTTCTTTAGCTTATGGTCCCTCTGGAGGTCACAATTATTATCCCATTTAAAAAAACGTTTGATTATATCACCGTTACACTGTAAGGAAGGTTGAGTATGAATTTCGGGAAAATCGGACCAAAATTGACAGACAAAATGGCCGCCGTTTGTACGCGAATACTGTTCAAAAAATTATATATCATGATTGTGGATCCTGTATAGGTCACAATTTTAATTTGATTTTGATGCAGATGGTTGAGTTCTAATTTCGTGAAAATCGTACCAAAATTGCTGGACGAAATGGTCGCCGTTTGTACCCGAATAGTGTAAAAATATGGTATATCATGGTTGTGGACTCTCTGCAGGTCACAATTCTTATCCGATTTTGATGAAAAGTCACATTTCTAGGTTGTGTACCGTCACACCATAATCATTGTCGGTTTCCAATTTCATTAATATCAGACTGGAACTGACCAACTAAATGGCTGCTCCCAATACAGTATGAAATACAGGACTTAAAGATGTAGGAAAAATCACTTTCGGTATTGCTTGTTCTCTGTCCATCTCTCGAAAATGTGGGCGTATCCTGCCTGGCAGTGCCAGCCTATCTTTTTAGCTTGGAGGTCACAATTATTATTCGATTTAAAAAACCGTTTGATTATATCTCCGTTGCACCCTAAGGAAGGTTGAGTTCGAATTTCAGGAAAATCGGACTAAAATTGCCATACAAAATGGCCGCCGTTTGTACGCGAATACTGTTAAAAAAATGGTATATCAAGGTTGTGGACCCTGTGGAGGTCACAATTTTGATTCGATTTTGATGAAACTTGAAATTCATGGTTATAACCCAAAGATCTTGCTTCCTTTTGATATTTGCGCATATCGGATCGTAACTTCCTGAATTATGGCCCCTGATTATACGCAAAATTGCCTTTTTTTTAGCTTGGAGGTCACAATTATTATCCGATTTAAAAAAACGTTTGATTATATTACCGTTACACCGTAAGGAAGGTTGAGTTCGAATTTCGGGAAAATCAGACCAAAATTGCCACACAAAATGGCCGCCGTTTGTACGCGAATACTGTTAAAAAATGGTATATCAAGGTTGTGGACGTTGTAAAGGTCACAATTTTAATTCGATTTTGATGAAACTTGAAATTCATGGTTATAACCCAAAGATCTTGGTTCTTTTCGATATTTGCGCATATCGGATCGTAACTTCCTGAATAATGGCCCCTGGTTATACGCAAAATCACCCTTTCTTTAGCTTGTGGTGCCTCTGGAGGTCACAATTATTATCCAATTTAAAAAAACGTTTGATTATATCACCGTTACACTGTAAGGAAGGTTGAGTGTGAATTTCGGGAAAATCGGACCAAAATTGACAGACAAAATGGCCACCGTTTGTACGCGAATACTGTTAAAAAAATGATATATCATGATTGTGGATCCTGTATAGGTCACAATTTTAATTCAATTTTGATGAGGCTGGTTGAGTTCTAATTTCGTGAAAATCGTACCAAAATTGCCGGACGAAATGGTCGCTGTTTGTACGCGAATAGTGTAAAAATATGGTATATCATGGTTGTGGACTCTCTACAGGTCACAATTCTTATCTGATTTTGATGAAAAGTCACATTTCTAGGTTGTGTACCGTCACACCATAATCATTGTCAGTTTCGAATTTCATTAATATCAGACTGGAACTGACCAACTAAATGGCTGCTCCCAATACAATATGAAATACAGGACTTAAAGATGTAGGAAAAATCACTTTCGGTATTGCTTGTTCTCTGTCCATCTCTCGAAAATGTGGGCGTATCCTGCCTGGCAGTGCCAGCCTATCTTTTTACAGGTAATTATTGAAGAATTGGAACAATTTGCTGGGCAAGTTCTAGATTTCTTTAAATCGGCCATAGAACAAAAATATCCTGCTCCTGAATTACAAAATGACATCCCAATTGAAGAATTAGGTGAGCCACTGATCTATGTTGGTTGGAAACAAAATCTCTAGGTTTAACACACGGATCTTAATTGGCTGTTTTTTGTCGGCTTTAGCCGATTGATCTTTAATCTAGCCGAATGATAAAACAATGAATCGGCCACTATGGTATCATATATCAATCTACGTCGGCCGATTTACAAAGAGTTAATATCATGCCGGTCGATAAAACAATGAATCGGCCACTATGGTATCATTAATCAATCAACTTTCGGCCGATTACAAAGAGTTAATTAAGAAACCCATCACAGAGTCTGTCAATACAACTTGATTACCTTCAGCTTCAATCCTTATCGGCTTATTTCGTAAATAAACAATTTAGTTGAGTTAATTATGCCAAGTAAAAGAATGTATATAATCCAATGTCGGTTCAATCATTTATATCTAACACAATGTTGAAGTACTTCAAAACCTCGCAGAATGACAATAGAAAACGTAAATGAGATATAGCCGTGATCAGATATCTAATTAAAATATTGTAGACTTTAAGATTTAGAATGACCTATGATGAATGAAAAATTTTGTTACCTTAAATAGAACCATTAATTAATGTATAAATCTTATTGTTTTAGAAAAAGATCATCAATGGGCATTTATTACTGAAAGAGCTGAATCCATGATAGGGAGAGAAAAAGAAGTAGAATTGTTGTTAAATTTCTGTAAAGGTGATCCATGTAATATTAAACAAAAAACAGGTGATTTATAAACAATTTCTTAATAGAAATATATGTATTTCAATATTAGGCAAATTTTTAATTATCTCCCTTGACACACCAGGGGGAGATAATTTACCATGAAGAAATTTTAATTATATCCTACAAAAGGAATACCATGTAATTATTCATTTATAGTTGCGTTCTGTCTTGGTACAGAGGAGAACTGTGTTATTAAATCATGTTCAAACATTTGTATTAGATCAGAGATTGATGAGCACTATATTGTTACCATAAGATACTACAAATCATAGTAACATACTGATATATGATAGTTCTTTTTTTCAGAGAAAAGTCAACCTTTTTCAAGTGAGTATTGCACTTTCTTTGTATACGCTGGTATTTTTATTTAGAACAGAGACTTGTTAGATATACCCTCATGGAAGATAGTTATGCTGTCTTGTATAACACTTGTCTAATTTATCTTCCATAGGGAAATCTGAAAATTGGAATTTAGACGAATCCGATAATAAACTGTGTGTTGTAGAGGCTAAAAGTGGTTGGGGTAAAACCTCTCTACTAGCTAAAGTTACAGCTATACTTGTTCAGGTATAGACTTCTATTTTACTTAATTTAGTCAAGACATTATGTAAGGTTTAGTTATACAGCTGACTGTTCGTGTTATAAAAATAGGTAATAAAAAAGGAATACATTGAAAATGTCACTCAAATTACTTCATTCTGAGCAAAATTATACATATCAAATAGTGGTCATGTTTCAGGCTGTATGAAAACGCAACCATCTGGTGGTCGAAAGATAAAAGGGTTGTCATACAAATAATAATTTATAAAACATTTGAGGCCAAAATAAAGATCTACAATAGACAGATTTAGCTGTTTACATAATGCATATGTAATTAGTGTAGATTATAAACCAGTTTTGCCTTCAGAACTATGAATTTGTATAGTACCAGTACAAGTGATTGAATTGCTAGTTATATAAAGCAACAGATGCTATATGCAGCAGGCTTTATGGGCTATCCTTAGTAAGCCCCTACAAGTATCTTCATGACACCATACTTGCCATGCTTCTTTATTCTCATCTCATGTCACTTTCTCAATCATACAATGCAGCACATAGTTCTTATTTCGTATACATATCTATATTGTTTATTGTCATGTTGTAACGGTTACTTGAAGAATAAATAACTAATGAAGAATAAATAACTAATAAATAAATAAATACTTTGACTATATTTTCAGGAGGGTTTTGATGTATTTTATCATTTTTGTGGTGGAACTAATCTGAGTCGGCAGTCTAGCAATTTGATACAAAGATTACTCCACTATCTGGATATACCACCTAAGGGTAATTGTTAAATTGTTTTGATAACTTTCAAGAAAACATTAACCGCTAGTTGCCATTATTGCTGACTGTCCAAAACAGTCATTGAAATATCACAATGTTTTTCAATTCATTGTGTATTTGCATGTTGCATTTGAATTTTTGATCTTGTTGCCACATGTTTCACGAGCATAGACCACTAAAAATTGTTTTACAAATGTGTTTTGAGAAATCCATAGCAATGTATCATAAAGTTTTATTTTGTCCAGCTAAAGCAGAGGAAAATGAAGATGAAACTAAACCATTAGATTTACTTAAAGATGCGTTTGAAGAGATTCGTAAATCAAACAGAAAGATGATTATTGTATTTGATGCTGTTAATGAGGTAATGAATATTCAGATACAAGGTCCTTTATGTAGGTTATGACAGTAGATATGTAGGTAACAATACACAGAATTTGAAATTCTGTCCCGTTCATATGACTAGATACTGCCCTTGTGATCCTCTGTCCTGCACAACAATTAAGTGGAAACTGTCCTTGAAAATCGTGATGAACTTTCTCAACCAATCCCGGTATTGAACCCACGACCTGCTGGTTAGCGAGCCAGCGTTTTAATCACTCAGCCACCACAGCTTTATCACAGATGTCAGAACATCTAATATCACTTGTTAATATGAGAAATTGATTTTCTTTATTTCTTTATTTGAACAGTTAACAAGTATGGCACTGAATGATCATTTATCTTGGTTACCACCGACAACACCTTGTAATGTACGCTGTATTGTAAGCTGTAATCAACATGCACCTTCTCTAGCAAGACTTGCTGAACATCCCTGTTACTGGTTTCAGTTAGCAGATCTAGGTGAAAATAATTTAAAAGCATTGGCTATCAGTTATCTTGGTACTTTTAATAAGGTTTGTACCATGATTCCTTGATTTCTTTATTTATCCTTTTTCTGGTTTAACAAATCAAGACGTTCTAGCAGTAATTTTTTATAGTTTAAGATTAAATAGGAACATCAGTCCAAAAAATGATTCAATTCCATTCTATATTTACTGAGATATGTAGAACTAAAATTTTAATGAATTATGCTGCTTCTCAATATAATAAGCCTGCCATTTTGTTTTCTGTGAAAGTTATTGGTAGATCTGTTTTAAATCTGATTGTATATAAGCAGGAACATTATCTAGCGTTAATATTTTGATTGGGGTTTTTTAAATTTGTTTTCTTATTTAAATGTTTAATAATTAATTTGGGTACATATTAGCATGATATAAGCTGTGAGAAAATTTGATATCCTAGCAACAAATGCAATATTAACAATTCTGACTGCATATAAAAGTCAAAAATTGCAATGGGGTCCGATTTCTTGTGTTTGATTTATTGAAACAGATATGTGTTTCCATTGAACATTTTATATCCATAGATTCAAACAAAGAGTGTCCTAACAAAAAACATTAATTATTATCTTTACAGAGATTAGATGAAGAACAATTAGATTTATTAGTTAATGGTACAGGAGTAGATAATCCATTATGGATTCGACTTATGTGTGAAGAACTACGTGTCTTTGGTGATTTCAGAAACCTAACTACTAAAATAAGAGACTTACCGAAATCCCTGGATGAATTATTTAGTACTATATTTACACGTTTGTTAGCAGAAGATAGCACTGGTTGTATTAAAAAGGCAAGACAAATTTTTTATATCCAAGTCTATTTACACATGTAACACGTTTTAGGTCATAAATAATAACAAATTATATGATTGTGTAGAACATGGTATATACAGAGAGAGAAAGTTGGGTTTAAACATCCACTTGACTTGGTCATTTCGAGTAGAGGTCTTGAGGTCCTAATCTGTGTGGAGGAAACCAGCGATCCTCAACTCCTGTCAAGAAATAAGTCATAACGTCTGTCATTGAGTCATCTGGCATAGTCTTAATTCCCAGTTGTACGTGAGTCACCTGTCAAACCTTGTGAGTTTCCTTTGGGTCCTCTGTTTTCCACCCACTGCTAAAGACCCCAATGTGCAAGTGAATTATTGAAATAGAATTTAACCATATGTTAGTGTCAAATGGACGCTAAACCCTGTTTTTCTCTCTCATCCTGAGTTAAAGACTAATGATTGTAATGTGTGTTTTTATTGTATATTTCAGACTCTATGTCTTATTGCTATATCTTACTGTGGATTACCATTAGCTGATATAATGAAGATATTAGGAGATGTTGTTAAAAATGAAATTATATTAATACCACGGTTACACTGGGCTCAGGCTAGACGCCATTTAAAACCTTATATTAGAACTATTGGTTATCCTAATGATATTCTTACTTTTTCTCATGAATACTTGTGGAAGGTAAGTTGTATAATATATATGTATATCCATTGAAATTGAAAGTTTAATGGAGGTCAATAAGTTGATTTAAACAATATTCATCAAATAAGATTAATGTTAAATACACACATTGTCAAAAAGTAAAGATTCAAAAACAAGCCAAATAGATAGAATAAAGAGAGAGAAATAGGGTTTAACTTCCACTCAACACAATTTAGGACAGTACGAGTCTAATGATGGTTCTATTTTATTTCAACAATTCACTTGAGCATAGGGGTCTTTAGCAGTGGGAGGAAATAAGAGGACTTGGAGAAAACCCAACGAGGTTGGAAATAGATATAATACAAAATACAATTACAGTATACACACTTCCTATACAAAATACTTGTAGCAGTATATTTTGTATTTGCTATTAATCGTGCATGTAACTTGAATAGTCTGCGTCACTTTTTGTGCTTCATTTAATAAGGCCAATAATTTAAAAGCAGGTGTAAACTTTCACAGGTTTAATTGTATCTATGTCAATATCATTGTTTTTAAGCTTAATTGTAGATACCTGTATCTAAAACTGTATTCTGGAATTGGTGAAAATGTTGATAAGAAAATATCTCTCTGCCGACGAAGAGAAGCTTATTGATAATAACAAACCATGATTTTATTCTGATTTTAGGCAGTAGAGAAGATCTTACTTACAAACAGGACAGAAGTTGTGAAAATGCATGTTTCACTGGCTGATTATTTCCAGAATATATGTGAAAACCCTGAATTAAGATCACAATGTGTACCATATCATTTACAATATGGTAAACTAGGACAAAGGTATCAATAAAAGTTTATTTTAATCCATGCTATGTAGAATGTAGATTTACCGTCCCTAGTTCGTATTGAAAGAATGAGAGGGTATTTACACATACATCATTTAACACTAACCATTTGGCCACCAAACCCCCCGAACAATATATAGTAATCCTACAGATTTGAATAAAAACAAGAATGACATGAAGATTTTAGACAATATATCAGTAATCCTACAGATTTAAATAAAAACAGAAATAATTGATGCTTTACAGTAGTATATTGTTTAACTCCTCACTAATTCGTATATCGGAAATTCGAAACAGTGAAACTTTGACTACTTTAAAATCACAACTAAAGATTCACTTATTTCGAGAATGCTATGAGAATTAGACTTTATGTTCACAGTGTATATAACGATTGTGTCATTGCGCTTTGAGCATACTTTGGGATGGATTTGGCACTCTACAAATGTACATTATTATTTATTATTATATATTCAGATTGGTAGATTTTCTTCGTACTGATGTTGATGCAGCAAGATTACCTGATTTTGTTCGCAGTAATTATTTACAAGTATGTATAATATATTCTCTTTCCTTCTGCTTTCTCTTTTTTTACTTGCTTTTATTTGCTTTCTGCTTTTTTCTTTATTAAAGCTTATATTGCTTTTTCATGTGTTCGAATATCTTGCATGTATATTTAGTCCTAGAGAATGTTTCTGGTTTTTTTTAGGATTATCGATGCTGCAGTTTGGCATGTCCAGGTTCAAAGGAAGTCAAGATCTGCTATTTCTGTTCTTACGAAACCAGCAATTATAAAGCAGATAGTTATTGGAGTTGGAGAGATACATGTATTATTTGTGGGGCTTACGTTTATTCTTATCACAATAATAAAGCCAGAGCTTGTACCTATCATAGTTTTGGTTCCCCAAAATGTTTTGTTTGTGAGCGATATGTGGGCAGTCATGAATCCAGTGCTTCTCTGTGTAATGATTGTGGATTTGGACATAAGGGTTCTGTATGTGTAGTTATAAACACTTAAAGGAGCTGTACCTATTTCAAATAAAAGGTATTAAATGGGGTTAATCTGATATATTATTTTCAATAGTCATAGGAGAAGCTTTGCAAGATTAAGGAGACGTCAATTTGATTTAAGTTTAATTTTTGACTTACTCTTTAGCAAAGAGAGGAAACCAGAGGATTCGTAGAAAACCCATGAGATTGGACAGGGGTTGAGATAAAATCAAAGAGCTGTAGTTAAATTTAATACTATAATTGAAGCAATGTCATATGTTTTGTAATGGAATGCTATTGATCCTTAACACATTCTTCCTGTGCCTGATATTACAATTAACTTCTCTAGCCCTCTTCCTAACTGGTGAATATCCAAATATGCATGACTTGATCATATGTATTTAAGGAGAAAAAAAAATATAATGTTCTTTAAAATTTGTAATTGGCTTCTTTATTTATTGATATTTGTTCCTAATAATTAATATACTCGAAATCAATAACATAAACATATACAACTGGGTGTAGTTTTTTTCTTTGATGTCCATAGCAGTTTTTTTAGAAGAGCCCATTAAATTTAAAGGTGAACCCGTTGTATATGTCAGATATAAACCTACTCTCCCTCGGATTAATATGATAGAGAACGCCCGCGTGTTCTCTATCATATCAACCTTGGGTAGGTTAATATCCTATACATACCAGAATCAAGACCACACTGTGTACCATATATTTATACAATATGGTAACCTAGGACAAAGGTATCAATAAAAGTTTATTTTAATCCATGCCATGTAGAATGTTGCTGATGCCACTAGGTTGGAGTTCATTGGTCTGGTTAATAACATGGATTTATTTAATAATAATACATGTATGATCGGTATCTGGAAAATGACAGGAACTATCATGCATTTTATTTTGACAAGAACCTTGATCAGTATCTAGTGAATTGTTTATCACAAAATTGCCAAGGTGGTAATGACTTCTTTAAACTGTAAAATTTAGGATGTTTATAAATTTAATTTTAAGTCATAAAATGTTCTATATAAGGTATGTCATTATAAATACACCCTTTCAACTCCTTACCTCAAGTTTCAAGGGGATGGGGGCTGACTGGGATGCAATCAGTGGCCCCAAATTTGCTACAACTCATAAATAAATATATCATTTATTATGTTGTAAATGTTTTTGACAGATAAATCTATCCACCATACTGACAGACAACATGTGTGTCAGCATGACTGAAAATGACCAGAATATGCCCACTTTTCGCTATTTAATCAAGGACCCAATGACATTTTCAGCCAAGGGTGCCATGAAACTTAATCTAGCTAAGCACTCAAATCAGCTAAATAAATTTGAATTTTTATCTTAGTGAAACAGGCCCCAGTTGTTTATGATAATGTTAGGTCATGAATTAAATTGTTATTTATTTGGTACTTTCATTATAGGCATTTCGATGTCCGAATATGGCAAAGTCTAACCTACCAAATAACAAAGAAGTCAAGTTCTGTGCGTTTTGTTCGAGTAAGCGAAGTAAGATGAAATCAGGTAGTTTTTGGACGGCTAAAGATAGTTGTATTATTTGTGGAGCTCACATATGGTCTCGTATGGACGTTCCAGGACGTACATGTGGTTTTCATGTAATGGGACTACCAAATACAACTAAGTGTTTCTCATGTAATAATGTTATATGGGACAATCATCAAACATCAATGATGGCTGTCAAGGGGTTTTTGTGTAAGAATTGTGGATTTGGAGTGAAAGGTTCAATGTGTTCTTTACTGGTTCCAAGAAATTAATTAAAACAAATATGTCTAAGATATATTTTGAGATTGAATGGTAAATATCTTGTTATAACCAAATTGCTATACTAAACATTCCTGTGGTTGAGCGATGTATTATGGCTAGTAGCTAAAATGAAATGAAATATTACCCTTCTTGAATATAAGAGCCCCTCCCAGTCCCCCACCCTTCTCATGTTCTTCTAGGAAATACTAGATCATTTGATAAAGGGTCTTTTAACCCAAAATGTTATGAAAATGAATAAATCTCCACTCATTTCAACCAAAGTCTGTTTTTGTACTGCTGTTGTGTCCAGATTTTTAAATAATTAAATATAATTGTAATAATTAATACTACATGTGCCATATTAAACTTGCTTTTAATATTTTCCATAAAGTATGGCTTTAGGTAAAGTAATTTAGTTAAGTCCATATGGCTATTCCTGCTACTGGATTGATTTCCAAATGTTATACATTGTTAATGTAAAAGCCTTAGCAACTGGGATGTTTATTTTACTACTGATGGGTTTAGTATGGTACTATTTATACCTAGTGAATATTATACTTCTTTGAATGGCATTACGTAATTGGAACATAATCAAAAACCACACTTGGAATAACAATTGAAACATTGCATTGTAATAACCCATAGTAATTGTTATTCGTCTGTTAAACATTAATATTAACACTGTCAATAACGCAAAAAAAACTTGACATAGTCTTGTTTTGTTTACTTTATCAACGTGTGTTGATATTTTTTGATATCCAAAAAGATTTGTAGGAGATTCTTTATTTATTGTTATATTTATAAGTATTATATATATTGTATTGTTTAAGAAAGAATTTTTTTTGTCGCAGTTAGTGCTATTATACGTTGTTGTTTTTAATACACCAACATTTTATATTGATGTATATTGTTAGAATCATCTGTTTTTATCTTAACAATTGTAGAAATTGTTTGTTTTTTCAATGTTTTCTATTATGTAGGAGGTTATTTGACCTATTTATACTCAGATCAAAACATACACATTATCAAAATTTAGATATTTGCCATATTATTGTATATCAAATTGTTTCTTGAGGTGCTTCAAATACAATCTGATTAATACACAGACCCTACTTCGTTTCCTACTCTAGGATCTGGAAGAGTTGTTATATAACTCGCATTCTGGTTGATGTGAGGGCCTAGCCAATGAAACGGTCTGTTGTGGCAAGTTCCTGGAGTGTGCTGCAAGGGACTGTGGGTATCCTACTAGAAACATCAATGTTGATTGGCTAACAAAATGTCTGATGTCATAGGTTCAAAAGTCACTTGTATGACCCCTGAGGTGACCTCCCACTACAACCAGTCAGATCTTTATGTTTTGAGTCCATTGGAATTATAAAGAAACAAAACAAAATATAGATCTGTATTTCAGATATTTAGTATCCTCAAAATATCCTTAATTTAACAGGCCACACATAAGCTCACTTTATGTCAAGATATTACATTTATTTTTATTGACTTGTTTTTCTTTTACATGAAACATTCTATGAAAGATATTGTTAGTTAATTTTAACATTGTTATATTTTACAGTGTTTATTCTCGTTTTTAAAGCTATTTTCTTGTGATAATTATTGTTATTTTATCTCTGAAATAAGCCATTTGTAGGCTTACCAGTCACTAGCTAGGATTGTACTCTTCAGGGGCAGACCCAGGAATTTTTGCAGGAGGGGGTTTGCCAGGTTTCTATGAAGGAAATCTGTCATCATCGTCTCTAAATTACATAGGCATACATACAAAAGGAGCTTTCAAGAGAGAAATCATTTTTATACGCCCACATTGAAATGTGGTCGTATATTGTCGTCGCCCCCGTCCGTCCGTCCGTCGGTCCGGCGTCAACAATTGCTTGTGGACGCTCTATAGGCTAAAGTTAATATCCGATTGACTTTAAATTTATACACAGTGTTTAAGGTCATGAGACGAAGAAGCCTATTGTTTTTCAGCGATTTCCGATAATAACTACCAGAGTTATGGCCCTTGACGACTTCAAAAAATCTTGTGGACGCTCTAGAGGCCAAAGTTAATATCCGATTGGCTTTAGATTTATACACAGTGTTTAAGGTCATAAGACAAAGAAGCCTATTGATTTTCAGCGATTTCCGATAATTAGTGCCAGAGTTATGGCCCTTGATCACTTCAAAAAATCTTGTGAACGCTCTAAAAGGCAAAGTTAATATCCGATTGACTTTAAATTTATACACAGTGTTTAAGGTCATAAGACGAAGAAGCTTATTGATTTTCAGCAATTTCCGATAATTAGTGCCAGAGTTATGGCCCTTGATCACTTCAAAAAATCTTGTGGACGCTCTAAAAGCCAAAGTTAATATCCGATTGACTTTAAATTTATACACAGTGTTTAAGGTCATAAGACGAAGAAGCCTATTGATTTGCATCAATTTCCGATAATTAGCGCCAGAGTTATGGCCCTTGATCACATCAAAAAATCCTGTGGATGCTCTAGAGGCCAAAGTTAATATCCGATTGAATTTAAATTTACACACACTGTTTCAGGTCCTGAGACAAAGAAGCCTACTGATTTTCAGCGATTTCAAATAATTACTTCCAGAATTATCTACCTTGATCACTTCAAAAAACCTTGTGACGCTATAGATGCCAAACTTATCATCCGATTGACTTCAGATTGATACACAGAGTTTAAGGTGTTGAAACGAACAAGTATTTTGATTTTCAATGAATTTTGATAACTGAACAGCTAAATCCATGATGTTAAATGTTTCCCATACTAATTGTTAGCTTGGGGCAAAACTTTATAAAAAGCAAACAAATTCTAATGATTTTCAGATGATTACATAAAGAGTTGTTACTCAGATTTTAGTGTATTACAAATGTTTCATTACCAAAAAAAAGTAAAAATATGCGACAACCCTTGTTGACTGCCCGGACGATTTAGCTGCTGTGGGCGTATGTTTCGTTGCCTGGCAACCTATCTTTATAATGATGAAAGATCACATGATTTCAATTCATTGATGCAAGGCATTAATTTTTTTTAAGTAGATGAGCAGGGTAGGGTTTGGACACCCCCTCCTCCCTCTGGATCCGCCCCTGCTGTTCATAGGACCGGAAAGGTCATGATAATTTGTAGGTTTAATACAGTCAACATTCCAGTAGTTTCCTGCATATTTGAATTTCATATATCATCAGTGAAGTGTCAAAAAGGTGTATCTCGGGAAATTAGTCAAATACTTTTTTTTGTATTTATTAACTCTCCTAATTAATATGCACATTTCTATCTAAGATGTGTACCTCTACGCCAATTAGAACTGTTCTGGGTATCATGTGTCCAAATGTTGTATCTTTATTTGTGGAAATTTTGAAATGCAAAAAGTTATATTTCTTAATCTTAGAAATTCGGAGAAACACCCTTTTGACACTTCACCCATGATATACATTATAATATGATACATGTCATGATAGCATATTATTTTAGCTGAATCATAATTTATACTTCTGTATATATGAGATTCCATGACCAGTAAACTTGAGTAGCTCTTTAAATTTATAAGCAGAGAATAAGACATCAAAGTTTGTTTGTGCTGTTTCACCATACTTTTTGCTCATGTTGCTATTTGATTTTACTATTTATGGTTTAGAGACCCAAAACGTGTTGCCATATTGCAAAGATATGTGGAACTTAAAACTGTAACAGGATTTAAGTCCATGTTGATTAAGTTTCTTTAAGATGTTCTAGTATAATATACATTAAATTTATAGAATATTTTTTAAAAAATTATTTTAATAAAGAAATCAGACCCATTAATGTGTGCTATCTGCATCCAGAACAATTCTGACAAATCACCCCTGTTCACAATTTTATCAAATTTAATGAAACTTAAAAGATCTGGGTGGGTTCGATTTTGGTACTTTGTGAACTGTAACTTCAAATACATCACTGTTACACCACCATATAATCCCAGTTGAATTTTAATTTCGTGAAAATCGGACCGAAATTACCCTTCAAAATAGTCGCCCTACTTGACGCAAATAGTGTAAAAGCCTGGTAATACGCCATCCTTGGTATCCCCAGTGGTATCGTTCCATTATACCCCACTAACCCCAGGGTTCATTCGTTGAGGAGACAGTTTGTACAATTCTTATCGACCAATCCAAAAATTCCATAAATAGTTGATGTAAACATTGACAAAATACGTTGGGACATCCTTTCGCGTGTGCATGCAACTTCTTTGGTATTAATTTTCTTCAAAAATGTCGTATAATAGAACATACAAGCTGATGTATTATAGTGAACATAAACAATGATGCAAAGACTGGTACGTAATCTTTTTTTAAACGGTTTGTGGAAACCATCATGGGTAGATAATTTGTATTCGTTAATGACCCGTAAATGGATCCAGGGGTGAGTGGAGTAGAACGGAACGATGCCAAAGGGAATATCTAGGATGGTTCGTCAGCTCTGAAGTTGACTTGTTGGGACACATACACGAACTTGTCATTATATAATATAACATGTTACAAAATCTTCTTTGTTGGGAATGATAGGGGTTCTCGGAAATTGGCAAAAATAATCAAAAGTGAGCTACGGCCAATATTGTGCAGAAAGAAAAGGAAATAAGGTCACAATCTATTTAAAGGTGGTATAACAAATTTCACATTTTAGTTCATTTGCCGTGGGTCACACAGAAACTCTTTCTAAACATTATATGCGCTTTAGTGTTGTCACGCCCATTCATTTACCCATGCGTCACGTGTTGAAGATGGTCATCTTTTACAGAGATTAGAAGACTTTTATAATCCTCTGTTAAACAGATTGACATTTAACGCCGAATTCTACCAAATTATAGCTAACCACGATTCAAACAGTCTGACACATCTTATCAAATCTTTAAAAAGGTTTAAAACTGATTGGGAATACGCATGTCAGCAATTTTGACCAATCGGTTACTGAGCTTTTTCCGAAATCGCCGAAATTCAAAGGGTCATATCTCACAAACCGTTACTCCGATTATTGCAGCCAATATAAGAATACAAACTAAATGTCGGCCAAGTCTAAAAAATAATCGCCAACTGCAGATTTGGTCAAGGTCGCCTCATGAAAACAGGGCATATGGCACGTGATTGTTGCCGAGATTGTGGGTTAGGGCTAGCGGTAGTCATGTTTATATCTCGTGGCCTTTGTCCAAATCTTAAATTTTAGACCTAACCGCGAAATAATACCACCAAATTTCATTGTGGGCACAGTCAGTGACAGATCATGGCGAGGAGATCAGAAATGTTTCCTTTTAGGTTCCCAGGCCTAAGGTGGCCTTGTCAATGGTGTCGGGTTGCTAGTCTGGCAAAGCCGAACGGCAAATTCCATTTGAATTCCGGAGTTAGTTCCCTTGACCTGTGTCTAAAATACACTGACGTCTACATTAGCCTACCGCCAATATAGATAACATAAGGGACCATATTATAATAATGTGAACTTGTATGCAATTTTTCCCCCCATAACCTATTCTGGAATTGATATTTGTTGATTATTTCTTGCAATGTCTGTGTATTTTGTCTCATCGGTTTGGTTTGCATGTAGTTCCTTATGGAATTGTCTTTGAGCGAACGACATTCGCTGACAGTTCCTATCCGGCCTTCTGCAGTATGAAAATATGGTAAAATACCGCGATTCCCTACCCCTGTTCCCAGGCTGTTTTAGAACCACTATTGTCTATTTGTCACCACAATTCTTTTTTTTCCACCAAAAGGAACCCTTTCTCACTATATTTGACACAAATTTATAATAATTCAACTCCATTTTCAAGTAGAAATAAACATGCGGTTTGCGCATGTCTGGGTCTAGTAATGTCTCTTCAGTTCAAACATATTTGGTGTATGTTTTAAATCGCAGACTTCTACTTGACAATAGTGTTGAATCTTTATAAATGTGTGTCAGATGTGGCAAGAAATGATTCCTTTGGCGAATAAGTAGAATCGAGGTGAAAAATAGTACGTAAGGTTTCCAAAATAACCTTAAAACAGAGGTGGGGGAAGAACGATATTTCATACTGCAGTTATAGAAGGCCGGATAGGAAATGTCAGCGACTATATCGTTCGCTCAAGGACAAAAGGAACTAGTTTGCATGTAGTGCATTTCGTCTTTTTTTAGCATTAGTATAGGGTTACGACACATGGCGTATTTAGCGGGGTGAGGGCGTTGGGCCATGACATTTCAGCAGAATAATACACCCAGTATTCCCAAGAAAGAGGACCAGTATTCGACCACCCGGATGTAATAGTTAAATAAATGACCAGTCTTCCTTTGTGAATAAATAGTAAAGAAGAAAGAAGCCAAAAATTATCATACATAAAAGAAATTTCTGATTTAATTACAACAGACAAGAAAAAGAAGGAAAGTCGATAATTAAGATTAAGTAAGCCACATTATTAAAATAACAATTGAATCAATTTACAGGCTTTGGATAAAATTTCAAAATAGCCATTTAACATCAACACTAAACCAATTGAACCCACGACATTTTGTTAAGCGAACTTTAAGATGGATTTGTCAAAATTTGATGTATAAATGTAGAGTTCGATCATATCTGTGTAGTTTGGGTATTTATAAAGTAATGTGGGCTGGTGTCAGCATTGCAAAGCGATCTAAAAACGATTTCCAATCAATTAATTGTTCGATTGTTAAAAACTGTCATATACACTAACTCATTTCCACTTGTTACACTGCCCGGTTGCTCCAAGCCATAAACCTAGTTCATGATTTTGTCTTTATTTAGAATTTAATTTTCCAATATCATCCTTAACTCTGATAGTTATCTGATAGTTTGGAGATAAATGCCTATTAATAAAGTTGCAATATTTTGTCGATATTTGTGGTTATATTTGGTCCCAACAATAAAAAAGCAGTGCCTATACACTTCACTTACATCTTCGAATATCCTCGCCTCGCGCCCATATCAGTGACGCAGATCGACGATGCTACAGTTTATGTTTAAACGTCTTATATTGTTTATGGATCAGTTCATGGTCACACCTCGGTTAAGTGGCAACCATGCAAATTTCGACTTTATTTTTTTTTAATAGAACACAGAAAAAACGAGAAATAATTACAAAGGCGAAATGGCACAATTACAACTTGATTCTAACTGTATCCAGTTCCAATCAAAAGAATGTTGATGAATCGGTCGAACTAAAGCCATAACAAAAGATTTCTTCGTAATACACCGGGATGCATATCTGAAAAGGCAAGAAAAAGAATTTTAATTAATGGTTTTAATGCAGATAAAAAGGCGCCTGTAGCATTTTATTAAAGTTTAACTACCAGCAACGTTACAAATCGTTCATTGTATCCTGTTGGGGGGGGGGGGCTCAACTGGCATGGTTTCGATTCCTCGGTTGTGCGTGACAAGAAGTTGGATCGCCTGTTCAACCTCGTGAGTTTTCTCCGGCACCTCGGTGTTTACTCCCAATGCTAAGGACCCCTACGCGCAAGCGCATAAAATGTGTTAGTCCCCGAATGACCGAGCGTTAATCTCCTCCCCCCCCCTCTCTCTCTCTTGCATCCTGTCATAAAACAATACATCAACAATGTCTACATTGAAAAGCGGGGCTATTTGTAGACAGACAGACGGCGTAACCTTCTGAGAGTCTTTAACACAGAATTACTGGTAACCTACATCCTAGACCACTTAAAATTCGCAGTGATTGTTCTATTGAACATAGGGAACAAACCTATTGAATTTTAAACAAGTGGTTGCTATGTAAGATACACCCACGTATGGACAGATAACAGTGACAATCGATAGGGCTCATCCTCTCATTGTCTCGGTGCTTCACGTCGAATTTGAAAAGAAAACCGTCAAAAACTTTAACCTCTATCGCATTCAAAAGGTTTTCGGAAAAGAGGGGTAGGTCCTAAACGTAAGTTCACAAAACGATGAATATTAAGAGGGTTTGTCCTCTTACAACCCTTCAACGAAACCTGCAATAATTTGGCTAAAACTGTAGCCTCTAAGTTCTCGACAAACGGCGGTAACTGTGAAAAGGAAGGTATCGGAAAGCTGAATATCGTTTGGGTTCGTCCTCTTATGAACCAAATGCTATACACATAATTTGAATAAAGATCCGCTAAAAACTGTGCACTCAATGTTTCTTATATTATCGAAATTTGTTGAAAGGAAATTGCTCAAACCTATATGGAAAAACATGGGTACATGGGTTGGGCAAATCTATGTGTTTTGGACTTTTCAGTATATATCCTATGATAATGCTAGACTATTTTTTCTCCTATGATTTCTTCTCCAGGTGGTCTATGGACGTTATTTTTCATTTATCCAAAGAACAAGCCTGCAGAGTACATGCATATTACAGTATTATATGTGTTGCGACCAACTTTTGTCAATTTCCAGGTGCTAAATGTTAGCGATTTAGCTGCTTTAAGTTAAGATTTCGAGAAACTGAACCTTAGTCTATGGAACCAGTCTTACATATAAACAGACCTACCCACGGGACCCCTCCCCTTTCCCACGTCCACACTGGATTCTAAACGTTTCAAATAAATCCAAATGATGTAAAATTTTATGTACCTACTTTGGGGTTTTCATCCAGTATGACAATTTGATTTTTTCGATCCCAAAAACATCTTAAAAGACGAACTGAATTAATTTGTGCCGATATAAATAGAAAACAGTATTATATCACACGTATTTTCTTATAACAACCAGTAGAATAACACATCAATCTAAAATTAGATCGCAAATACATTACTTTACCCTGATTGTCAGACAAGATTTTGGGGATTACCATTACAGTGATTTAAGGGAATTTCTTCCCAAAGCATAAAGTATTTGAATTTATTTTCAGAAACAACTACGCTCATAGACAAGAGTAATTGTCATTGAGAACCGAAAAAAATTAAGCTATTCGTAGTGTATTCAGACCATGTAAACGAATGTTACACAAGACTGTATAAATTGTCTTTGAAATAACAATATTCCCTTGAGGGGGTGTTAATTAGGAGAGGGGTATAATATAATTTTCACTGGGAGATATTAGCTATAAGACACAGTGCGACCTTAGCCTCACTGATCTCTCTCTCATAATTCATAACACAATTGATTAATTTTTATTTTGGGGACAGGAGACGCTGTAACAACAAATTACTCACGAAAGTGATCGTTTATCATCTCTGCTCGATGACTTAATCCGTCACCCTATTAAATTCCTAGTTAGTGGGCGTAGAACAAACAATTAATCTTTCATAACCGCCGCATAACGCATTCAGCTTATCGAGAAGACAATAACCTTATTTGGAGAAGGGATGACGTATAGACTTTGTATAATTTTATTCTGTCGTATAAGTGTGGTTGTACTCGTACGTAGCTAACATATGGAAATCAAATGGTACCGCGTCTCTGATGTTTAGAATACAGTATAGTGATACTTATAACCGGGTACCGACGTTCCAAAGTGAAGACCCCGGAATTCCATTACTTGAACTTTGTTGTCCATGAATATACGAAACAATCTGCTTATAAATAAAGGCACATTTGATTTAGAAATAAAATGGCGTGTAAAGTCCTACTTTTCTACGTGGGCTAACATTTTACATTGGACGTTATATTATTTGTTATCCTTTATCTTAAACATACATTATGCAAGAGCTAAATCTGCCTATTGCAGGTCTTTCTTTAGACCTGAACTGTTATCTAAATTATCAATTAGACATTACTTATCCAGTTAGCGATATTTAGCAGATTGGAATAAATTTTTTGAAAAATAATTAATCGTTAAAATGGATAATCGAAATTAGTGTTCGGCACGAATATTCGAATAATTTCGAATATCGACATCATTTATTCTATTTGCTCTCAAATATTATTTAAGGCGATTTTCCTTGCCATATTTACATTCAAAGCTTATTTAGATTACCAAATTTCAGTTTGTAATTAAGGGGGTGGGGGAGTTAGATGGCTGAATGGTTAGCGTGTGCGCGATGTATCATAAGATCGGGGGGGGGGGATGGCCTAGTGGTCTAGAGTGCCGCGCTTCGACCTCTAGCTGGCCGGTCACCTCTGGCTTGCGACTGTGGTTTCGAGCCCTGGTGTGAGCGTATGTGGCATGGAGATAGGGTCGCCTTCTCAACCTCGTGGGTTTCCTCCGGGCACTCCGGCTTCCTCCCACTGCTAAAGACCCCTACGCGCAAGCGAATTACTGAAATAAAATCAAAACCATATGTTAGTCCCGAAATGACCTAATTTGTGTTGAGTGGACGTTAAACCCCATTTCTCTCTCTCTCTCTCTCTTTCTCTCTCGTATCATAAGATCTGTCATAGTGTAAACTGTCGTGGTTTCGATTCACCAGTTGTACGTGACAAGGAGTAGGGTCGACTATCCAACCTTGTGAATTTTCGCCAGGAACTCCTGTTTCCTCCCACTCTAAAGACCCCTATGCCCAAGCGAAATAATGTAGTCCCGAAATTACCTAATAATTTGTGTCGAGTGAACGTTACCCCCCCCCCCTCTCTTTCTTTCAGCGAAACTCACAGTGTGACGTCATCTCTATACGATACCATTGTGATGAATTGACTTGGATTCGTCTCGAGAAAACAGCTGGGTGAACCCACACTCATCACCAATATGAAGAGACTGTTTTCTGCTTATATGGAAAAGCGACTAAACGACAATGATTTCCGTGAAATGATGGAAATTGCTGCAGTGCTAGACCCGCGAATGAAAGAGATGCCATTCGTGTCGGATGCAGCGCGGAAAAATTCCTATACATTAGTGATGGGAAAACTTGTTTTGATGTCTTGAGAGGTCGAGTTCTTGTGTACAAATTGGCAGTATGCGTTAAAGATCCTCTGGTAATTGCTAAAATATTACCATGTGCATTGTTGACGAGTTAACAAAGATTTCACCTATTTCATAATTGATTAGGAATTATAATAAATTGAATATAAACCACTTTAAATATATTGAAAATATTCGAATAGTATACGAATACTATTCGAATACAAATTTCAAGACCCGTCGAATATTTTAATAATATTCGTGTTCGAATATCCGAACACTAATCGAAATAGAGACTTTGTTTTTGTTTTTTTATCGTAACGACTTTATTAATGATCATCGAGGCTAACCTAAAATTCAAAAACTAACATCTCGGTGCAGACTGCAGCAATTTGACAGAACTTTTTAGCGAGAACTGTCAACTCTTTATCGAATCCTTTAAATTCGTGTGATTGCTCATTCATGTGTAAATTCGCGGAGTTGCTCCCCTGTTTACTTCTGTAATTCTGGAAGAAGTTCCTTAAAACTAAGAAACATTGACATTGTGGTTTGATCATAGAGGGATACCGCTTAATACATGATTTTTAAAGCTCGAATCGAACCATATATATATTAAAAATTGGAGGGGGTGGGGTAAGTTCATTATGTGGTTATACTGAAAATTGGCGTATAGGATGGGCTCATGTCAAATCCCCGGAACACTCGGACATCCCCGTTACACTACATGTACTTTAAATCTGTGAGTTTATTTGTAGGTTCTAAATGACGTAGTGATTTCCACAGAGATTTCAATACTCGCGAAATACCAGCCATTTGAGCAATAACACTAATCGAAACGTCGCTCTGTAATAACCAGAATTGTAGTCTATTACATTATTTCCTGGTCTATTTCCAATCCAATTACTGCATGCTATTGAAACATAATATATATGAGATATCTTTTTGACCATGTTGTGTTAAATAAAAGTAATTAAACATGACGATTATCATTTTATAACCAAGATCATTATGTTCATCGTACGTTAAAAGTTCTAGGTGGGTCGAGTGATTAAAGGCGAACTGCAACCGTTGTCATTTACACAAAAATCGAAAACAAGACGATGTCATCAGCGCCGGTAATTTGTTTTGCTACTACTTAAATATTGGATAATGAATAAAATATACACAATGGACGAGGCACTCCTTTAAGTCGGTGAGGATAAGCAAATTTTTTTTTTTTAAAATGCGAAGGAAATGGCGTGGCGAAATGTCCACCTAAACCGCGATATTCTACAATTGAAATAAAGTGGATACAGTGTGACAGAATTTCATGATTTATAAAGTTTATCAAACTAGAAAAATATCGCTGATTGGTTAATCAAATGTTTTACTCGTAGGGTCAAAAGCCGTTCGTATGACCCCTGACGCGACTAGAAACTAGAAACATGCCGCTGATTGGTTAATCAAATGTTCGACGTTATAGGGTTAAAAGCCGTTCGTATGACCCCTGACGCGACCTACCACTTCAACCTGCCATCTTCATGTAGCAGAGGCCATGGAAAGTATAAAAAAACGAAACGAAATATAGATCTGTATTTTAATCAGATTGAACAACTGACGACTACATGTTGGTTAGCTGTGTTTAATTACGGATTTAATAAGCACCACCGGTTATTGACACCGTAATATAATCATGACTTCCCTATAGCATAAAGATAGCATCATGACTGTTTCTAAAATAGAATTGATATTATGTTAAGACCCAGCTCCGTATTGAATGTTAGTATCCCGTTTCCCTCTTGTGGTCGGAAGGTATTTAACAATTGTTAGGCAGACTTGGTTGCAATTAAGTTCATATCGTTTATTATGTTCTAGCTGTTATCTGTAGTGTTACAACAGTTTGAACCCAAGACTCGAATGTCTCGTGACAGATGGAGTCCATCCACCAACGTCTTCTTGACGCAATCACGGAATGGAATCACGGCTCTACAAATAAGTAATCAAGGATGTATAAAATGTATACCAACCTATTTCTATTTATACCCCTACAACAAGCCGGACATTCCGGGTTTTCCATAATTTCGTGTTCTTCGTCACAAGAAACTGTGTAAAACCATTGGTACCCGTCGTTGCCTTCTGATGGCTGATATACCTCTACTTCTGTATCATTTATATCACGTGCGTATCGTAACAACCTCCACGATGTCGTGGAAGGGCAAACAGGTTGAGCTGTGACAGGTTGAAAAGCTCTTTTCTGTAAAACAAAGTATTGAGATAATTAAATGTTTCTGCTATTAAGTAAATCTATTTTAAAACACTCCATCATTAATACCGTCATTTTGATTGACTTTGAATTAAAAAAACGGAAAAGGACATACAATACAATACGTGTAGTTGAATTCATACTCGGACTTTAATATACATTATGCAAGAGCTAAATTGGCCTATTATAGGTCTTTCTTTAGGCCTAAAATGTTATCTTAATCAATAATTAGACATTAATTAACTTATCCAGGCCATAATCTACCCGCGATGTCATCGCCAGCCTGCGATATTTAGTGGACTGGGATTCGATTTGCTGCTGGATAATCGAAACGATGTTTTTATCGTACCGACATTAGGAAGGTTGATAGATTAGGCCAAAAATTCAATCGCTGAATTCTCGGTAACAGTGGATCAATTTGACTGAAATTTTCGGCAAATTACTTTTATAGAGAAAACTGCCAGCTCTGTATCTAATGTCCCATAATGTATCTTTAATTATGCCCTAAGCCGCGCAAGTCGTTTAATGTTCGCCTAGACTACACATTTGTTCTACGGGAATGCTATCTGGAACAAAACAAAAGCTCAACTGCAGATAAGTATTTCAAATGATGAAACCTATTTTTTAATAGTAGTTATTTTACATCATTCATAAGCTAGCCAAGTAAATCTCGGAAATACACCAACGAATGTTCACATGTCAGCGGGTTCCTTAGTCCAACGAAATCTTTTATTAGGGTTAGGGTTCATTAGTCCACCGACATCTATTATTAGGGTTAGGGTTAGGTTTATGGTATTTCTTATAGCGGCGGACTAATGATCCCCTCTCAAAACTTGGATGTTGACCAAAGTTGATGATTATTTCTCTATCGGGTTCAATGTTAAATCCATTTCTTTCCTTGGATTAAAATAGCATTATGCAAGAGCAAAATCTGCTTATTACAGGTCTTTCTTACAGGGGACCAATTTGACTGAAATTTTCAGCAAATTACCTTTACACTATCTAGTTTTTAACTATTATAGTTAGAACTGCCATCTCTTTATCTTATCTCCCATAATGTAACTTTAAATGACAGTTTTGTTTTAATATTCCAAAGATCTTCATCTTTATTAGCAACAAACTGTCCACATGTCGCGATCATTTGATATAAATATTGATGAGGTTGATCATCTCAATATGTTGCTGCGCCCGGTAAAAAAGGAATCTATGACATGTGATTCTCCTAATTCAAGCTCGTTCTTCCTTAGCCTATCGAAATAATGAATTCTCGAAAACCTGGCAGAAATGTAAATTCCGACATTTGTATTTGATTACAGACCAGCAAGTCCCGGGAAAACAATAAGTCTTAGCCCACAAACCTTCCCACAGCTTTAAAAACCAACCGTTGGTTAGTTTGGCCAGTATGCAAATTTGAGACAACTGCGAATGCATTGCTGAGATATAACCGTTCTTAAACTATCAATTTACGAGTCGTATAAATGCTTATATGGTGCCAAATGAGTTTAACAATCGCTCCCTAAAACTACTTTACTTTATGTCGACCAGAGCGTAGATTACCACTTTTATATTTTGCTAACAGATGGAATTATTCGATAACCTCTCAGCTTGAATTCAGTCGGATATAAAATAGGCCCATTAATAAATATTCGCGGACAACAAAATAGCTTATTATATGGCGCGCGAAATTTCATTTCAAGATATTTTTATTAATATTGAACGGAATTTAACCATTTTTGGACCGAAATAACCATGAAGGTTCATACTACAATACATGCTAATGTAAGGTCTTCTCATTGCGATAAATAGATGCAATGAGACTGTATAAATGAATATCCATAACTTCAAACAGACGTGTACCCGTTTTACTTACTTCTATTGGACTACTGAATATTTTAGGGGGTATCTTGGGTTTTTTGGAACCAACTTTTAATCTTCTATCCATTAAAGCTGGATGATTTTTCAGGAAGGCATACAGTCCTTTCAGTCTATCTTTTATAAATCGGGCTTGATGTGGTGATAGCCGTTCTATTGTTTCATCCTCCATGTCTTGTATAATACTATTAGTGTAAGCTGAAATACAACACACATACATGTTTAAATGTTATAGAATTGACAGGGGAGAGAGAGAAATGGGTTTAACGTCCACTCGACACAAACTAGCTCATTTCGTGACTAACATAAAGTTTAATTTTATTTCAATAATTCGTTGGCGCGTAGGGGACTTTAGCAATGGGAGGAAACTGGAATACCCGGAGAAAACCCACGAGGTTGGACAGGCGACCCTACTCCCGGCCACGTACAACCGGAGATTTGATACCCAGATTTGAGAAGGGAAATAACAGTCTCCTGTAACTACGTTAATGATAAAGGATACGACATCAAACATTTGAGCTTAGTTTTAGGAATTATGAAATCATAACGGTTATTAAGCACCGTCTATTGACAAAAAACTAAAGTCCCATGTACACATCGACGTGCACGTAAAAGATCCCTAGGCAGTTGGAATTAGATATAAGAGTAGGTCGTAGCGCTGCTGCAGGTCAAAATTTCTCTCATAGTACACTGTATGACGTGTACTAGCCCAGGTTAGGAGCAGAACAGTACGATGTTAAACCCCATTTCATTTCATTTCTATTGACCACAACTTACAAAATCGGCTCATAACTTATCTCTCGCGAAAATCGGAATTTGGAGTATACGTATGGACAGTATCACTTTGCTTTAACACCCATTAATTATCAGATATATGCTGATTCATAAAGGTATCTCACCCCGAAGTATCAGACGAAACATCTTCGAGCGTCGTGATGTGCGTTGGTAGGAGTGTTACATTGTGCAGTGTAACATCTCTGATTATGCTTTTATTTTTAAATTTGTAAACGCGATTCAGAGCACGGCTCGAAAAAAAATTGTTTTTGAAAACAAGAGGCCCAATGGGCTTTTAAAATTAAAATCCCCAACTGGTTATGAGAATGTTAACGAATCACATCTAAGCAACGGGGTCTAGAGCGAGTTCAAGTATTTTTGTTTAATAAAAAAACGAAAAAGAAGGGGATTAAAATGTACCACATTCTATACATAAAAAAATTTTAACAGCTAGTCAAAAGCTATTTTGTAGAATTGGTGGCTGGGAGCACTAAATTCTGGCTTCCATTAATTCCAACTAAAAATGTCCGACGAGCAAAATTTTGAAATACATCACTGGACCTGCTCTCCTCAGTTAACAATCTCAATACTGCGATCTCGCTTGTTTGTTTTATGGTTTTCACTATTATTACTAATGAAGACGATTTTGTTGCTACAGGGCGTATGATCTATGTTATAATTATCCCAATGATTATCTGCTTGTCGTCCATCTTGTGGATGTTTGCAGATTTCAGATTCGTTAGCCAGCATATAATGATGACCAATACCTGAATTGGTAAGATTTGATTCAATAGAAATGACCATTATTTATTATTTTAAAAGCAGATAGCTGGTGATTGAAATAGCCTGTTTATAATGATATATTATTTTACCGTATAATAACCGAAATAACTTGATCAAGATAAGATGATCGTGAAATGACTGAAAATCTCTCAAGAAATAATACAATTTCATACGCTCCAAATATAGACTTATATAGATGACCGTACATATATCTTAGCAGCTTGTTGGCATTTATCTTAAAGGGCCATTTATCTCGCATCAATTCATTTCTTATCATTTTATATTCCGGTCCATGCAAAGACCCTTTCTGTGCAAACGGCCATCGACTCAAAATAACCTTGGACAAATGTTAGTAGCAAGCATGAGTGGACATTGAAATTGACAAGATGACGGACATTGAAATTAGGTTCGATACACCTATTAATTTGCTAATTATTTGATTAGAAGAGTTGACGTGACAAGGCTAATCAAACCGTAAATTACTGGGTACATCTGCTTCCCACTGGACAAACAAATGAAATAACTCGTATATTCAAATTTAATTAATTTGCACGTCATGGCGTGGGGTAAGCGGGAACCACCTGGTCACTGGAAAATTCGTTTAATTTACCGAACTATGTTGACCCCACAAACGTCATATCCGACTAATGCCCTTATTAGTTACGCTTTGTTATAGATATCATGTTGCCACGACAGACGTAGGTGGAAGTCTCCGATGAATGGCAGACGCTACACTCCCTAATTATTTTACTAAACGCCCGATTACTATAGTAAATACGTTACACCCCTACCCCTCTCACTTATTTGGATAAATATCCTTTAGATATTTATAATTCCAGATGAACAATAACTAAATATCAAAAATTCAAAACTAGACCCCAAAAATGAGACAAACACGTTTTGAGATAATCAAGAACAGAACAGCGACTGGCATTTCGTCTAGCGTCCACACTTAAAGACATGAATTGTATAAAATCACATACATTTGAAATGGTTTAAACGAAATTAAAATTAGATAACACTTGGGATATTTTTAAATGATTCTTCAACCGGTGCAGTTCTCCTTTAATTGTCTACTTTGATAACGTAAAATACATTATGTAAGAGCTAAATCTGCCCATTGCAGGTCTTTCTTTAGGCCTGAAATGTTACATGCACTATACTAATTAGACATTAACTAACTTATCCAGACCATGTAATCAACTCTCGATGTCGTCGTTAGCCTGTGATGTTTACCGGATTAGGATCCGATTTGTTGCTCAACTTTTATTCATAACTGAATCATGAAATCGATAATCGAGACTATGTTGTTGGTTTTTGTTTTATCGTATTTACTTAAGTAATTTTCGATTCAAAGTGGATCCATTTGATTGAAATTTTCAGTTTATTCATAATTGAATCATGAAATCGATAATCGAGACTATGTTGTTGGTTTTTGTTTTATCGTATTTACTTAAGTAATTTTCGATTCAGAGTGGATCCATTTGATTGAAATTTTCAGTTTATTCATAATTGAATCATGAAATCGATAATCGAGACTATGCTGTTGGTTTTTGTTTTATCGTATTTACTTAAGTAATGACGATCGAGGCTAGGCCAAAGATTCAATCGCTAAATTTCCGGTTCAGAGTGGATCAATTTGATTGAAATTTTCAGTTTTAAACTATTATAGTGAGAACTGTCACCTCTTTATCATGTATCTTTAATAATGGTCGAAGTCGCGATTTTTCTCGGTTCCATGCGTGGGAGACGCGGGTGAATCTTTGGTTACATATTTATTAGAGCGGAGATTGATTTAGCTCCCTGCCTCTGTCTATCTCCCCGACTGAGTGCTTTTAAATACCCCCAAGTGATTATTATATATTGTAAACGTGGATTAGGCGTCTATATCGGTGGTTTTATTCTCATTATTACTAGGCTTATTAATTACTGCATTGCATATTGTGTGGGGCTACTGTATCGAAGGTGTCAAACTACGACACCGGGTGTTAATAGAACTGCCACATGAAACTTACACCGTCAATCTATTTTTAGCTCCGCTTAGAAACCGAAGCTAGTTGACATGAAATTTACACCGCCTATCTACCTACATTTAGCTCCGCTTAGAAACAGACATGAAGCTAGTTGACCGACATTTTAATTCCTACACCGACCTTTTTTGTCGAAAACACTTTAGTGAAATTGGAAAATGTTTAGGCTGTGTTTATTCTAGAGCTATATTATAGTTCTCTGTGCGCAAAATGTGGAACTGCACATAATATGAAATGGAATGAAATGAAATGGGGTTTAACGTCCTACTGTTCTGCTCCTAATCTGGGCTAATGAAGTCCGGTATACGCCATACAGTGTGCTATGAGGGAAATTTTGCCCCGGCAGCGGCGATGCGGCCTACGCTTATATCGAATTCCAACTACCAAGAGATCTTTTACGTGCACACCAATATGTACACGGGGCACTCTAGACCACTAGGCCATCCCAACCCCCATATATCATAGAGTTGTATTAACGGTATAAGGTTCGGTAGATATCAGCATTTCATGCAACTATAACTAAACGAGATCCAAATACTGTGATAATTATTGTAACCTGAGATATGAATAACCAATCTGATTATAATAAACATCTATATTTCGTTTCGTTTTTTTTTATATATACTTTTGACTCTATGACCTATGACGTCAGACACTGATTAATCACTTCAATCAGAACGGTAAGCGTTTTTTTTCCATCCACTGGAGCCAGGTGTTATGACGTCATATGTGGATTGTGGGTTATGATAAGGGTTAGGTTTGGCCCAGGGTTAGGGTTAGGGCTAGCCCTGTCTACATCTCGAGACTGACGAAATCTGCAGGCCACAGCCTTATCCTAACCCTTATCCTAACCCACAATCAACATATGACGTCATAACACATGGCTCCAGTGGATGGAAAAAAAACGCTTACCAATCAGAACGCGGGTTATATAACAGCTCATCCAGATCCTATAAAAACGAAACGAAATAGGATCTGTGTTTTAATCAGATTGATGAAAAACAGGGGGATTTTTTTTAAGTTAAGTGGATTATAGTTTAATACGATTGGGATTACTAACATATGATTCAATTTTATTTTAATCATTTGCTTGCCCGTTGGGTTCTTTAGCAGTGGGAGGAAACAAAAGGACCCCGAGAAAACAGGCAAATCGAAACCTCGCCAGTTTACTCAATGACATACCTTTGGATCTATAACAGCTCACGCTTTAGAGCATCCGACCACCCATCCACTCTGATGTAAACAATAAATTTGGGTTTTGTTTCCATTCAACTTAAAAATCTTTTAGGTTTTAATCAATTTTGAAAAGATCCCACAGCCGTGTTTTTCGGGACAAGACCAGTAACTCTGCAAGTCAGCTGCAATACTCTTAATTTTTATATTGGCTCATCTTTACGTCTAGTCATACAATACCAGTGAATTATAAACTACAAACTGTACGGTGATTACAAAGTTTCTGGGCCGTTGCAAAGTAATGCAATGGTCCATCAAGTTTTCGATAGCAAGGGGAATAACTCTGCAAATAACTGACGCGGTACATGTAAATGATTTGTCAGAAATGAAATGAGGATGAATGGTCTATTGAATATAGTTATATATTACTTCTAGAACACTTCTAGACTAATCAACCAACGTCGACGTTTCTAGTGGTTTACCCACAGTTCCGTGCATCACACGCCAAGAACTAGATGTTACAGACCGTTTCATTGGCTAATCCCTCACATTACCCAGAACGCGACTTACATAATAACTCTTCCAGATCCTCGTGTTGCGAAGACAACTAAACGAAATTTTAAACTATTAACAACGAAACGAAGTAGCATCTGTGTTTTAATCAGACTGCTTAACGTACACATTTATTAATCAGCCCCCCCCCGCCCCCAACATACCTGTCAGGGCCCAGTTTAGGCATGTGCCTGAGGGGCCCAGGCCCCGGGTCCCGCGGTTTAGGGGGCCCTGCGGTTCGTGGCAAAAAGAGAAACAATTAAAATTCCAGATGAAAGTTTCACGGTAATAGATCTAGCGGCACGAGGGCTGAGAATGAGCTATCCCTCTGATGATGTTCGGTCCATCCTTCTCGCGGCGATTTCACTTGTTATAACAGTTGTCCGTCGTTATATGTCATTTCCGCGCATTGTGTGCCATTCGTAACACTGACATGTAATTTTCCTTGTATTGCAGACCGTGTAATTGTGTGTTACGCATGTGTACCATTAAAAAGTGTATGAAATAATCTTTTTGTCGCGGAAGGGGCCCCCGCGATTCTAGTCAGGCCCAGGGCCCCGCCCCGGTTAAGCTGGGCTTTGATACCTGTACAATTTAATTTGGTTTTCCCACTGCTGATAATCTTTGGAATAGCAGTACTTTTGTCGAACAACTTATTTTTATTAATCTTTTATAGCTCCTGTCGGAGAAGAATACTAGGGCGTTAACCCACACTCTATTTCATTGTATATATTCTACGATAGAAGAATGTAATGACCTTGATCTAAGTATTAAAAACTAAAATGGCCGATATACGGATACAGCTATGTAGCTAACACAAAAATCAAATATATTATCATCTTTTCCTGCCTTGCAATGACCTAAATTTGTTATAGGAATTTTTCAGACAGCCTCGAGTGTGAATGGGGGCTCCAACAAGGTAAGTTCCAATCTTCCGCTTTCGCTGAAGACCGGCGGTGCCGTCTGTAACCCGAAATTTTTTCGGGCACTCCGGGTTCTGCAAACCTAATTGTCATCGAGCCAGATACGCATATGGCACCGCAGACATGGGTATTAAATCAACGACCATGGACCAAAGTTTGTAAACAAAAGGAACGCAGTTAGTCTCAGCTTAAATATTTTATTCGGATTCGTCTGGGATGAACGACAGGCATGAGGTATGGTATTGAGGTCCTATAAGCAATTATCCTCATAGCCCAACACTCGTAAGTCTAGGTGTTACAAAATACAAAATAATATTTCCGATTGCTTTCTTTATGAAAACGTGATGTGTGAAGCATAGCGTGCTGAGAAGCAGCTTTGTTTATAATACCGTATATGGTCATCAATCTGAAGTGTCATTCATCAATATTAAACCAATACAGGCAATTGTTATATATTGATGTTTAGTTTGAAAGAATGATTTGAATCCATGCGTGCAGCTAATACAAAGACAGAATAATTCATTAATGCGTGGGAGACGCGTCTAATACAGACTTGCAATTCTTCTTATTGAATTTAGTATAATAATAACGATGTGTAGATAATAACACAATTCATGGTCTGGTCGAAGGAAAGACAAAATTATGATAGCTTAACCTTTATTCTGTGACTGATCGTTCGAGTGTCACAATATAGTCAGGTTCAACAGGTGACTTTATTAATAAATAATAAAGAGTCGCCGAGAAAAGTTGTATTATTATACTGAGCGTTGATTGATTGTGTTTTCATGTGATGTGAAACTCATATTATATATTCCCGTTTTTTCAGATGAGCCATGAATGAGAATTGCCGTCTGTGTTATTTATACTATTAAATTAACAGGATGAATCACGTGGAATGTCTGGTATTTAAAAATCCCAAAGCGTTGCCAGTGAACTGAAAAGCAATAAAAATATGATCGGATAAACCCACAGATAAGACAGACATTGCAACCATCATGGCGACATTTAGATAAGATCGAACCAATAGATCAAGTCCTAACCATTGTTTATTAATGTTACTAATCTAGGCATCCATTCTGATAGCATATTTGTATCGGGTACGCTTTGAATATAAATATCAACTAATAGTTTATTTACCGGGAAATAGAGCTATTTCATAGATTGGTCATGTGTAGGAATCTGTCAATGGTTCTGCGAGGTCATATTGTATAAAACAACTTTGACGCAGTTACGAAATAATATGTGATTTGCTGCTTGATGAGGGAATTATGAGGATCTGAATGGAATTAATTGAATCGAGCATCACCAACGCGTCTCTTGGTCTATGCGGGGTCGTTCTACAAAACAGCATCCTGAATACACAATTCATAGGGCTAAACATAAAAGAACTACCGAAGGGAAAGAATTCATTTTTTTTTTTTGTCACAAAAGAAAGTCAATGAAGGCATTGTGTTAAATTGTATTTTATTGATTTGTTGTTCATTCACCTACTTTATATAATACCCATACCAATTCTTTAATTTGAAGAAAATTGGTCTTGTGTACACATTGGCGCGCTCGTAAAACATCCTTTGGCAGTTGGAATTCGATATAAGAGTAGACCGTAGCACTACTGCCGGGACAAAACTTTCGTCATAGCACTGCTTGTCAATCTGTCAGTAAAAGTAATACGCTGGAAACGTGTCATATATATTGTGTTAGTTGCTCGACCCTAAGGTAGAGCATTTTAAGGGATTTTAACACAAACTTGAGTAGTTTTATTATCCAAAATATACCGAGCGCCATAGAAAACGCATCACTTATTTTTTCGTATAACAAAATGATCCCGTACTTTTGGTTTTGACCCCTCTGACTTTGTACCGTTGATTACAGATTAAACATCCATAAGTGTACAAATGTGTTGTTATTGATGTGTTCCCATTTGAATATTGTTCACAATAAGAAGCAAAATAAATAAGATATGTTTACAGGATCATTTTGTTATACGGAAAACGAAGTGATGCGTTTTCCATGGCGCTCAGTATATTATCGGGACTGGCCCTTGAAATGGTTGTTTCTTTATTAGCCATCACAGGCGTGCAGTAGAAGTAAAACGTATCTGGGGCCTATTTCACGAAATTTTAACTAAGATAAGATCCCGATTTTAATAATTTGATTGGATAATATTAGATTGATTTTAGTGCTTAGCCAATCAAAATTGAAGTATCTACTAAAATTGGATTTTATCTTTAGTTAAAATTTCGTGAAACAGGGCCCGGGAATACTGGATAAACGAAATTTCCAAACGAAGATAGACCCCCAACCAAAGCTCTCGGAGAAATTGTTGAATTGTCGAGGTATTAACGTGGAATGATTAAGGGGAATATAAAAGAATGAACTTACCGTCAATTAAGTACTGAGCGGCACCGTTATCGAATAAGTCACGTAATGGTAAATCAACTGAAATGAAAAATAAATTAAAGTTAATTCAAACGTCCACCGACAATAAAATAAGACGTTTCTTATACAACACACGGGCGTCTGTAACGTGGAAAACCCCTTTCAGAAATAACGTTAAAATAGCATTATGCAAGAGCAAAATCTGCTTTTTACAAGTCTTTCTTTAAGCCTGAGATGTTATCTAAATAATCAATTAGACATTAATTAACACATCCAGACCGTAATAAACTCTTTATGTCAAGGCTAGCCTTCGATGTTGGCAGATTAAAATCGTATATGCCGCATGGCGGTTGATAATTAAATCAATCAAGTGGATAATCGAGACTATGCTGTTTATATTAATGATTTGAGTAATGATGACCGAGGCTATGAATATTTTAAATGCTTTTTTCTCGGCTAATAGTGAATCAATTTGACTGAAATTTTCAGCAAATTATCTTTACACTATCTAGTTTTTAACTATTATAGTGAGAACTGCTATCTCTTTATCTTATCTTCCATAATGTAACTTTAAGTGTATTGAAAGAGATCGTCTACAGGCGCCGATGCTTTGGCCTTCCGCGTGGTAATCTTAACTTGTTGAAGTGGTAAGGCTAAGATACGAAAAGCTAATGACGCAATCTATTCAAGTTGTGTTTACAGTAATCACTTGTTTTGGACGAGAATTAAAAATAGCCTATATAATAGTTGAAATTAACACATGATCCATAAAGAGACTGGGAAGTGGACATGACCCAAGAATATGGCATTTAATTTAATTAGTCTAAGTTCCTAAGCTATATTTGCAGTGCTTTGTTATATATATAACGTCCTTTGTTAGTTGTCTGTAGATTTTTGTTTATTTATATAAATGATGAATTTAAATTAGATGTCCTATTAACGTCGCCCCAAGCCAGTTCATTCACCGTATCTCAAAAGCCAAACATATGCACCGTAGTTATTAGGTACAGATCAAAGTTGTTTTTTTAAAAAAAAAAAAAAAAAATCATGAATATACAAAAACGACAAAAGAATTAATATTACTATATTTGCCTAACACACGTGGTGGTGGTGGTATGTACACAATAGAAACCAATCTAAGCTGGAAATGGCCAAAACCTAGATTAGAATTTACTGATTTAAATATTTTTTTTTTTTAAAAATAAGAATTAATATTACTATATTTGCCTTACACACACGGTGGTATAGAAACCAATCTAAGATGGAAACGGCAAAAACCTGGATTAAAATTTACCGATTTTTATATTTTTTTAAAATAAAAGTACCTTTAGTGCAAGGTCTTAAAGGAGCTAAATTTCCACTCTTTGGCACACAACTGGCTTGAAACACATATAATGTAATACGAATGTATACAAACTGATTTACATTCAATCATTTCTGTTTGTTTTCACTGTAATTTCTTATCAGTTAAGCTGCATTTCCCTCTAGTACGGATCCGGTCCGGCTCCGGTCCACTTGCGGATACGGAAAAAAACACTTTCATAGAATTTTAGTAGGAGTGAAGAGTGTTTCCTTATGTGCGAGTGCGGATACGGTTCTCTATGCGGCGTCCGGCACGGTTTTTCAAAACAGACCATGTCGTGTCCGGTACGAAACGCATGTGGAACCGTGTCCGTAAACACACATAACGCACAGTTTTTATAGCCCTCACGGCAAAAAGCTAAAAATAGGTAGGGAAATTCCAATTTTCGCTCTTTCTTAGCTACGCGCCATGTTGAATAGCGAACTCTTCCGCTTGAAAAACCGCATATAAGGATACACAACCTGCCGTGTGTCATGTCTTCTCCCGGACCGGAGCCGGGCCGGAGCCAGACTGGATCCGTACTAAAGGAAATGCAGCGTAAGAGTCTTCCGCTATTATAGAGTTTAGTTTATACTTATTGAATAGTTTGACTATGACTTTGGCAAGTGGAAATATTTTAAAGCCAAATTAACACGGTAGGGTATCATTTTCATAGGCTCGTAACTGATATTTGAATAATGTAAGACCACCAAATTCGGCAACACCCCTTTAAATAATTTCGAAATTATTCACATAAAATCTATTTAACAATCTAAAGACTTACTTAAATGAAAGCCCATATCTTCTGGTTGATCATCAAAATATTCCCAATCTAATCTACGACATTCTGTAAAATAAAATATAGATGTTAAAGAGTTGTCAGTTCCCACTATAATAGTTCATGTAAAGGCAAGGAACTAAGCGAATGAAAGTTCAGCTTAGCCTCGATCATCATTATTAAAGTCGGTAAAACAAAACTAGTAGTCGCAATTATCCATTAATCGTTAAATCATGAAGGAAAATTTTGTAGCAAATCGAACTACAATCCAACAAATATCGCAGACTAGCCTTAACATCGAGAGCTGGTTATGGTCTGCATAAGTAAATTAATGTCTAATTAATAGTTTTTATAACATTTCAGGCCTAAAGAAAGACCTACAAATAGGCAGATTTAGCTCTTGCATAATGATTCTTTATTTTACCAGGCACTCACAATCTGGAAAAAGCAAAAAGAATACCACGCCTGAATATAGTAGAATCGGAATATAAAGGGGTACACTCCAACCGGGTAAAAATCTGTAACAAACGATTCTTGCTTTTAGTGCACGGTGCTATGTAGATGTACAGAATACTCTAAGAAATAAAATCCACCGAATCTACCGTTTTTATGGACGATATCCTTTACGCATCCGATCTCATTCTGAATGATGATTGTAAAGCCTTCTTATTTAAGGTATACTCAACTTAAAGCACTCTAAATATAATATCAAATTGTAAGTAACCATACACCCACACTCAAAAAGGTTGATTTGTTAGATATATTTAATACATACTCATCCGATTTGGCGGAGTAACTGTCATTGGATTAATTGTATGCTGATGTGGCGTTGATAAGCGCAGTTTGAGGATAATGTTGAAAAGACTTGTTTAAGATTCCATTATGGAATGTTCTGGCAACGGCGGGTGAGTGTTGTGGTGGGAATGTTGTTAGGTTTGTAATAGAGAAATTGATTGTTGTGGGCTGGTTACCTATAAACTGAAGTTTGGGGATTTGTTGTCTCTTCGGACAATGACATATGTTGTCTCTTTTTATTCCCATGGTGTGTACTTAATTTCGTTATATTATGTGTTGAGATAGTCTAGTAAGGAGTAGGACTGGGTGGGATGAAGGGGGGGGGGGGGGGCAAGTCGACAAGTGAGGGGTCAAGTGAGAATAAACATTTTGAAATGTATTGAGCTGTTTTATAGTAGACAGACTCCCGGTAGCACACATGTAACATGGCTTTGGGTGGGTTTTGATTATACCAGACGTTATTCGGTTGTTGGTTTGATTGGTCCTGAAGAATGTTGACGTAGCCAGGTGTTTCCATTATTATGGCTGCCTTCCCTTTGTCCGCAGGTACCGTGATGGCGACCCTGACTTCCTTAGGTTCTTTGGGTGATTAGTGTTCTCTTTTGGTCGGGTTGTTTGGGGGTTTGGATATGATGTCCGCAGGTACCATGATGGTAATCCTGACTTCCTTAAGTTCTTTGGGTGCTTAGTGTTCTCTTTTGATCGAATTGTTGGATTGTTTTGGGGTTTGAGGATGATATTGCTAACTTGGTTTCGTAGATAGCCAACTGTACATTCCTCGCTTCTACAGACACGGTAATAAACAAAAGGTCTCACTATTGAAATTGCAATTTAAAGAATATGTTAAGTCACGAAATGACCTTTCACACCCCCCCCCCCTACCACCAGCAGTAAGCCTATGATAAGACATACACATTGAGCGCATAGTCACAAAATTTTCTCTCGGTGTCCTGACTATAGACCCACTTCATTTTTCCTTGTATCTGAATAATTTTCCCTAGAACAAAAGGTTGACCAAAATAGCTTGATTCAATGGCGTGATGTATAAATGGGTCGCTTCAGGAACTGATGATTACATGCATCTGTACACAATCTCGACACAAATAAATCAAGGACTATTTCTGGTAGACGCCATTGATTTGGCTGAAAGTCTGCGATAACTGTAAGTTGACGAGAGACTAATAACTAGATACAAACACCCTCTTTATATACTCTTAACTCTTGACTAATTTATAAATTAACAATTTACTGTTGTAACTATTATAGTAAGTGTCGGTTTATAAAAGATAATGAGAAATTATATACACAGCCCGCGGCCTTAGTGAAGGCGTGTACATATAATTAGCCAGCAGCAGTCTGTATTTAACCTAGGTCTAACAATAATTAATGGATCCCAAACTGATCAGCAGTGAATATTCGCATGGCCACTATTATTACTAAGAGAGATCTCAGCGGGGCGAGTAAATTAGCTCCCAATATTAAAGGGGCTATCCCGAGTCTCAAAAATAAATGTTTGAGTACGTATGAAATTTAAGCGCCAAAATATAGAAGAATGGTGTATTCACCTTGTCTCAAAATATCAGCTCAAAATATGAACGCCAAACCTGCTTATCCTGACACGTAACCCTTTTCAGATTTCGGGTCAATTATTTCGTTGGGTGGCCTGATAATCGATGTGCTGTACTTGATCACTAAAGGTAAATGTCACCTACACATTATCATTATAAAATAAAAGTCTGATTTTATCCAGACACTGCATAATACAGAGAGAGAGAGAGAGAAATGGGGTTTAACGTCCACTCAACACAAACTAGGTCATTTCGGGACTAACATATGGTTTAATTTTATTTCAATAATTTGCTTGCGCGTAGGGGTCTTTAGCAGAGGGAGGAAACCGGAGTGCCCGGAGGAAACCCACGAGGTAGAGAAGGCGCCCCTGTCTCCATGCCACATACGCTCACACCAGGGCTCGAAACCACTGCCGCAAGCCAGAGGTGACCGGCCAGCTAGAGGTCGAAGCGCGGCACTCTAGACCACTAGGCCACACCCCCCCCCCCCCCCCCCGCATAATACAGCATGGGACACCGATCTCCATTTCCAGATGAAGACTGGTGGGTTTAAGTTGTTTGAAAACGTATCACATATGTTGAGTTAGTTGCTCAGCCCTAATGTAGATGATTTTAAAATCAAATTAAGCAGTTTTATTCTCCAAAATATTATCGGGATTGGCCCTTTAACTTGTATTCTTCTACAAATTAAATTCTAACACCATTTTTTAAATTTAAGAAAAATAAATAAAAGTATTTGAAGTATATCTGGATAAGAATTATTTCTTATTTAGTGTTAATGGGTACATAAAATAGAACGAGAGGCTGTAAAATGAGTAAAATGTGCTTTTTCTGCTTCGATCCGTGTATGTCAATTGGCAATTAGAAATAAACATTTATCATATTGTGATAAAACTTGAAATGATGTTTATAACCCAAATTGGCGCATATTGGATCGTAACTTTCTGGATTTTGGTACCTGATTGTACGAAACAATTTTAGCTTGTGGACCATCTAACGGTCACAATTTTTATCCGATTTTATAGAGTTCAAATTTCTTGAAAATCTGAGCAAATTGCCTGGCTAAATTTACTGCTCCCTGTACGCAAATAGTGTAAAAGCATATATTACCAAGTTTGTGTACAAGTATATGATACCAAGGTCGTGGGCTTTCTACAAGTCACAATGTCTGAGGATTTGTTCTAACTTAAACATGAATCAAAATTGTTGCATACTTTGTAATTTAAATATGTCCTACTAAGCTACAAAGTCATGAAAACAAAAAGATACATTGCCGATCAGCGGCAATAGCCAAAGTGTCTTTTAATAAAAAAAATATAACAGAAAAATACACAACACGTTCCCCGCAATGCGTTATTTTTGTTATTTAGTTTCTGGTAGTTTCATTTTTTTTCAAACGAAAACCAATAGTATTTAAAGAAAACGTAATACCTTTTCCTTTAAAAGTGCCTTATGTTTTATTTATTTATTGTTTACAATTTTTCTATCGGAACAAACCCAAGACCACCTATTAGTATTTAAAGAAAACGTAATACCTTTTCCTTTAAAGTGTCTTATGTTTTATTTATTTATAGTTTACAATTTTTCTATCGGAACGAACCCAAGACCACCTATTAGTGAGCCACGGTCCCTTGACGAGTCGCAGCCTTACACATTTTCAAAATGTTTAGCAATAGGCCGTGATGTGAAATTTCTAGCAAGCTTGCTTCTGTTGCTCCATCCCGACGATTTTCAGGCGGAAAACAAACTACATAATCTAATTCTTCTAGTATTACTTTGTATTTCCACACAACTTTTCTTTTATCAATTCTTTGACGTTTGACAGAAAACGTCAAAATAAAAATGGGCTTACTTATCAATGTGCGATGGTATTTGAATTTCGCGGTGATTTGGTTTTAATAGATCACGTGACAAAGCTCACCAATCAGACGCACACGACGAAAGGTCAACGGGTCGTGTAGAGTGAAAGTCACCGGTTTGTTTACGTTTTGATAGTAAACAAGCGGAAGAATAACTAGAACTGTATACTCCGTGTAGATTTTGTTTAAAACACCGATGTAAAACCGTTTACTGTGAGAAACTGGGAAAAATCTAGGGTATGTGCTAACCAGTGGATCAAATTAGATGGAAATATTGATATGTTGGACAAAGAATTGCAGGAATGTGCAGACAAAACTCTCTCTCATTCTAACTAACAATACAGACTTCTCACATACATTACCAACGTAAAAAAAACCCAACAACTGTGTATGAATAAAGAACTATGTTTAGAGCAGCTAATATTTTACCAGCGAAATAAGAAAAAGAATAATAGGTCTGGTTAATTTGTTAAGGGGATCATTATCTTAACATTTTCCAATTTTATTGCAAATGCAAGTTGATGAAGATATTCTCCTATTCCTAAATGTATGACAACTCAGACCAAGACAAAAGACCACTATGGAAATGACTGTGTCACCATTGAGGTGAAATACCATGTGCATTACTTTAAAGTTGCCTTACTGTATCTGCAGAAATTTATGCCCTTCTTGTTAAACTCAACTGTAACAAATGACAGGGTTAGGTTGACTATAGAGACCAAGAACCAAACAATATTTTCTCTGTGGATGCAAATCAGGCTGCATTAGCTACAGATAGTTGTATTTGTTACAAGTGAAAGCTTTCTAGTATGGATTTGTGAAAATTGTTTGAATATGAAAGTGACAGTCAAATGATATTGATGAAATTACATGATTTTTTATGAATAGTCCTACACCTGTATGTATTTTTGTAAGCGGTTTGGACATTGGTGTGCATGTAAAAAGACCCCTTGGCAGTTGGAATTCGATATAGGAGTAGGCCATAGTGCTGTGCCCAGGCAAAATTTCCCTCATAATAAACTGTATAGCGCACGCCCGTCTTCCTTAACCCAGTACATGTATATAGGAGCTACAGATAGATGTATTTTTTAGAAGTGAAAGTTTTCTAGTATGGATTTGTGAAAATTGTTCAAATATGAAAGTGACAGCCAAATCAAATTGATGAAATTGTGATTTTTATGAGTAGGCCTCAACCTGTATACATATGTATTTTTGAATGTACTGTACATGTCGATAAATGTTCATATCATATTTAGCTATTTTAAGTTGACATATATGTTTTTATTTTCCTTTTTTATTCCAATTCAATTCAGACGTGGTTTCTCTTTGTCAGTGGTGCAGGCAGAGGGGCTGACAAGGTACAAGGACTGCTGTCTAGTCGTTCAAATGTGACGAAAAACCGAATTCCTGTGTAACATTGGTGTGCACGTAAAAAGGTCCCTAGGCAGTTGGAATTCGATATAAGAGTAGGCCATAGTGCTGTGCCCAGGCAAAATTTTCCTCGTAGTACACTGTATAGCGTACATGTACATGTATAACAGCAGAACAGTAGGACGGCGTTTAACTCCATTTCATTTCTTATTCATATTACTGGAACCATTTTATTTAGTTAACTGTTTGTTTTTCTCTTATATGTACTTTTCTTTACTGGCATATATCTTTTAATTTTGTACAGTGTATACGGACACAAGACCTGATCTGTGTGTAAATACATGTAGTCTGTGCGGTTTAGCCCCCCCCCCCCCAAAAAAAAAATTGATGATTTCTTAGGAATATTCTTAGCCGGCCACATCCTCAGCCCCTCCAAAAAATTCTATACCCCCCCCCCCCAATTTTATGAGCTGGCGACGGGCCCGATTCTGTGGATATACAAATCTGAAAAGCAGATTAGAAACCATTCTCCAGTATTAATACACTATATAAATGATGTTATTATTATTATATACATTTTTCATTAAAGATACATTATATAAGATTTAGATAAAGAACTAGCCATTCTTGCTATAATAGTTCAAAAGTAGATAATGTAAAATGAATAATTTGAATGAATAAATTTCATTCAAATTACTCTATTGCAAGCAAAGATATTAGCCTTTAAAGGTTTGGCAGTCATGTTCAACAATTTCAACCACTGTACTGTTTGATCAAAGCTAAGTCACGGTCCTCCATATTTGATTAAATCAAAGTATCGCTGAATCATTTTAATCTATTTAATATCGGAGAAATCTCATGCCATCAAGTGTTGTTGTGGAATACTGTATGAGGAAGTATATAAAATTGCATTCATTTCTTATTTTTTAGTACTGTATTTCTTTCTATAAAATAAATGTATACTTATTTGACATCTCTTATAATATGTCTTTATTGTTTTTTTTTTTAAAAAACAAGTATAATTGCATGTTCAGGGTTGTTAGGTGAATCATTATTAATATTCTGTTGTATCAGTGGGCTCATGTAGATAGTATTATTTTTTTTGTTTTTTTCTCAACATTATATATAATTATTATACCAAACCAGTATTTCAATCATGCCAAAAACGTTTTCATCTGTATACTATATTTATATTTCTTTTGCATATTGTTTTATTGAAATAAAATGGAAAAAATACTTTTTCCAGGAAATATCACATTCATTGATACAATTTCGCTTTTGACCATATTTTTTCCGCAAATCACGGGCCAGCCGTGTTCACGGTGTCAGCACAACATTTATCTGATGTTATTGTCCCGTAATTCAGGCATATTTGCAGAAAAATTCTCTCATACAAATGTAAACAAGCCAACGTGTTCCGTCTCGTAAAAGGTATTCCGTCTATTTATGGCTATTGACCCCTGACCTAATGACGTTGATTGCTTTTATGGTTTCTGATTGGCTTAGAATATGATTTCTTCACCACATTATGGCTACACTTGACAAATATAGTCCGAGGCGTAATTCGAGTGTTGGTCTGATTGTACAAAACATCGCAATAGAAATGTGTACTACAGTGACGACTTACTTGTTTACTTGTGCAGCAAAGCGTCAGATTTTCGCCTGGAATTTGCTGGGACAAAATGAAACGATTTTCGTGGCTAAATCACAGCCTACAAGCGCAGGGGATTTGCTCTTAGTAGGCCAGTGGATCTATAAGGAATATGTCTGGAATGCAATATTCTCCACACATAAATGAATTGATAGGCCTAAATAGCATAAAACAAAATATAAAGTAAATGTTTTGAAAGGCCTGAACCATTTCATCAGCAACGGAAAGAAAAGTACGGACATAGCTGAAAGTTATGGTTAAATTACAAGTATTATTATAAAGAATTGGATGAATGAAGAAAAAAACCTCAAAATACAAACTAGAGATCAATGAATACATTACAAAACAAGAAGTAAAAAATTCATTGACGAATATGTCGAAATTCTTTTCATACATAAAAAAATTCAACCCACTACTAAGCGAATATTTCATGAATAAATGAGTAAAGTGAACTGAAGACATGTCTTTAAATGGCATTTAAAATACGCCTTCTCGTATCATCAGCACATAGCATTTCTTCGTTTTGTTGTGGATTTTCGTTAGTTTTAATTTTTACAGCAGAATAAAAAATAAGAAAAAAAAACCTCTCGGGAAATAAAGGAATCTCGATCATTAAGTCATATTTAGCGTTCGCCGTTTTGGGAGAATCATAGACCCCGGGGAGTTACGGAGAGCTCCACCCAAGATTTTATTCCTACTGCCCCAATAAATTCTCTTTGCAAGGAAATAGACAGACAGACATCAAAACAGACCGGAGGCAAGTCTATAGGATATGAATATATTATAGGTGAGCAGATTAAAGGCGAAACCTTTTGTACATCAAAGATCGTGTTTTGTCTTCTTCAACAACTGTTCAAATAGACTATAAGACACAATCACACAAGACACAGATGTATAGAGCGCCCACAATGTTTTGTTCTGTGTTATTTATGTAATTTGAGGTGATTTAGAACTGTCTTTTAAATATTTTATTTGGAACTATATCTGGTATACTACAAAGGTTACTTTTACTGTGATTATTTCTTCAAGTTCGGTTAGATCTTAAGGATATTTGCTGTTTTATAATTTCATTTTACAAGTGTTGTTGCTGTAAGGAGATGTGATGTGTTACTCACTATTGTACAAAACTAATCAACCACTGCAGAGGGGGTCCAGAGTTGGTCGTAATAAACAGAGATCAATTAAACCTGTCATATCTTTTCGAAACGCTAAATATAAACCAAGGTCAGTAAATAGGCATAATCTGATAGATTTAACATGTTCCATAAATAATAATAAACTTTCAACTGGTTTAATCGAAACTGTTGATGTAGTGATATCGGAACCAATAATGGAGACTTTTCGAAGACAGCAATCAACGAGTAACCATAAAGATTTAATCAACGTTCAAACTACTCATAGCAGTATAAAAATAATCACAAACTTTCAAGTTGGATTATTGAATTCAAGATCAGTTAGAAATAAAACAACTGAATTATATGACTTTCTTTTAGATCATGATCTAGATATATTTGGAATCACAGAAACATGGTTAACCAGCACTAATGATTCAACAACAATATCCACTCTATTGCCATGTGGCTATTCTCTGTCAATCTGTTTCACAGATAATTACTTACGAATTAACTCTGTAACAGATGACTGTCCACAACACGTGCGTTGACAGCAGGCAGCGTCAGTCATTGGCTCAACGGCTCGTGCAATGTTTACTTAACACCTAACTGCTTCGGGCAAAATGATGCATTTTACTCATTTTAATACCCATTTACACTAAATAGGAAATATTTTTTAACTACAAATACTTCAAACGTCTTTATTTATTTTTCTTTTACCTCAAAAAAATGTTTGAGAATTTAATTTGTCTGAGTAAAAAAGTTAATATGCTGTACTCATTAAGCCTCGTCGATGTCATGCTTATCAGTGATTGTAGCGGCCAAGCGAATATTCACTGCGGGATCAGTTTGATTCTCTGTTACACGTACCCAGAGATTCTAGAGGCGGGGGTGTTGCCCTGATTTTTAAATCTGCCATTAACGTGAAACGATGTGTTACTGATAAATACAGCTCATTTGAACTTTTAGCATGTGATCTTTGTCTAAACAACCAGTCACTCCACATTGCAACAATTTATCGTCCACCTAATAATAGAAATATTGCACAGTTTTACGAGGAATTTTCTTTATTTGCCGATCAATTACTACTGAAGTACCAGAAACTTATCATAATTGGAGATTTTAACTTACATTTAGACAACAGTGATGACTCACTCGTAAAACAGTTTAATGATATCGTTGACATCAGATCACTAGTTCAGTATGTAACGGACCCAACTCACAATAAAGGTCACCTCTTAGATCTGATAATCACTAACCAAAACAGCTCTAATATATCTAATATTACCATTGATGATGTACTTATATCAGACCACTTTCCAGTTTTATTTAACATTAACTTTCATAAACCACATTTGCAACGAAAGACCATTTCATTTAGGAAAATTAGTTCAATAAACCTAAATATTTTTAAACAATCACTCACTGACTTAGACTTGTGTAACCGCATAGATGATGTTAACGAAAAAGTTAACCACTTTGATTCAATAACAAGACAGGTGGTTAATGACTGTGCTCCATTAATTGTAAAAACTGTTACTGTTCGCCCTGGTTGTGAGTGGTTTAATGATGAGATTCGAAAAAGAAACAACGAAATCTTGCTGAAAAGACCTGGCGCAAATCAAAACTACACATTCACAAGGACATTTATAAAAGCATTAAAAACCGAGTAAATTCCATGATTGATTGTGCTAAACGTAAATTTTATTCAGACAAGATTACTAATAGCGAGAAAGGTCTCAAAGAATTATTCAGTGTAGTCAAGTCACTGATAGATAGTAGTACCGCACACTCTGTACTTCCTGAATATGTCAATACAAAAGATCTCGCTGATAAATTTTCACAATATTTTGTTAACAAAGTCTCTCTTATTCGAAACGATCTGAATATCTTAAAATGTGATATCGATACTAAAACCGAACCACTTTCTGTGTCATTCAACTCTTTTAGTCCCGTAAGTGAACCATTTGTCACTGCTTTAATTAAGGGGTCACAAACGAAAACATGTTCGTTAGATTCGCTACCTACTTCTGTTCTTAAACTCCCTTGTGACTTTTTATCTAAATATATAACAGATATTGTTAATTGTTGTTTCAAACAAGGTATTTTCCCTACTTTATATAAAATTGCAAATGTTAAACCCATTATCAAAAAGTCAGACCTGGATAGCAATATATTAAAAAATTATCGGCCGGTGTCAAATTTAAATTTTGTGTCAAAAATCATAGAAAAATGTATTGTCAATCAACTCATAGAATATGTAGATTACAATATTTTAGAAGAACCCCTTCAAAGTGCATATAGGAGATTTCATAGTTTAGAAACAGCATTAACCAAGGTTCATAATTAGGGTTTCACACTGCGAAGCTTGTGTGAAACACTATTGTTTTTGTTAAAATTATTAGGGTTTCACACTGCGAAGCTTGTGTGAAACACTATTGTTTTTGTTAAAATTATTATTAGGCTTTCAGACTTTCGTCTGAAAGCCTATTGAGATTACTAAAATTATTATTTTTAAGCTTTCATATTACATATGAAAGCTTATTGTTTTTGTTAAGATTATTATTATTATTATTATTTTTTTTTTTTGTGTCATTTCTGCAAATCGGATTTCTCAGAATCTAACCATGGGATCTTTCTGAAACTTTGACCTACCCCCCCAAAACTGGGTGGCAGTTTTTGATTAAATATATTTTCAAAACGTTTTACGAATTCGAAATCACAGAATTTTACGAACGAGTGAATTTGACCTGCATTACTGTAACTCTGTGACTATTTGACCTATTTTACTAATTCTTTTTTCTTTGAGTACCTTGACAAAAATCATTTTCAACTGCAGTTTCAGATTTTCGAATTTCGAAAATTCGTCGCTGTGATTTCGAACCGGAACTTGAGACCAACTTGACAACTTCTTTAATAGTTGTACGATTTTCATGAAATTTAGTATGTAAGTAGATCTTACCCACGTGACTTCAAAAATATAAATAGAAATTTTCTAAATTATCTCCCCTTGGTGAAATTAAGGATCAAAGTTTTCAAAAAAATCGATGAAATATACGTCAGAATTACCTGATGTTTTTTTTGGATACTAGATAAGTAAATACTGATTCGTACACAAAATATTGAGTTTGTGGATTGAACCGGAAGTGCCGCCATCTTGAAACGTGAAAAATCACAAAGGCTTTTTTGCTATTTTACTTACAGACACGGGAGTTATATTTTCTGAATCCTTCAAGGATGGCCTAAAAAACGTTCGGAGTAGAATTTTGATTTAGGTCAATTGATGGTCGCCATTTTGAAGTGAAAGTGAAAAATAGAAGCAATTTGAAGGGCCGAGAATTTGGAACACAATAACAATCCTTCTAATTGAGCTAGAATGTTCAAACTTGGTGTAGACGTTCACTAGGTCACTGTCTTGATTGAGGTCAAAGATGAGCATTTTCTGCCTAGGGTAAGCAGAGATAAGCAAGCTGATTTGTTGATTCTTAAGGGCACGATAACTTTGGTTATAATGAAGGGAGGGCAATGAAACTCTTGTCAATCGAGAGTCTAATATCTATCCTGTTGTGTGAAATCATTGTATCATTTTTTCTTAAATGTCCGGGGTAGCCCAAAAAAAGAGATTGAAAATCCAAAGAGTCGTATTTTTACAATTTAGAGCATGTTTAAAGGTCTTTCTCGTAAAGTCAACATGTGTTTCCTGCAAATCGGATTTCTCAGAATCTTACCATAGACTGTTTCTGAAACTTTGACCTACACACCCAAAAATGGGTGGTGAGTATTGATTAAATACATTTTCAAAACGTTTAAAGCATTCGAAATCACCGAATTTTACGAACGAGTGAATTTGACCTGCATTACTGTAACTCTGTGACTATTTGACCTATTTTACTAATTCTTTTTTCTTCGGGTACCCTGACAAAAATCATTTTCAACTGCAGTTTCAGATTTTCGAATTTCGAAAATTCGTCGCTGTGATTTTGAACCGGAAGTTGAGACCAACTTGACAACTTCTTTAATAGTTGTACGATTTTCATGAAATTTAGTATGTAAGTAGATCATACCGATGTAACTTTAAAGATGTCCTTAGAAATTTTCTAAATTATCTCCCCTTGGTGAAATTAGGGATCAAAGTTTTCAAAAAAATCGAAGAAATATAGGTCAGAATGACCTGATTTTTTTTTTGGATACTAGATAGGTAAATACTGATTTGTACACAAAATATTGAGTTTGTGGATCGAACCGGAAGTGCCGCCATCTTGAAACGTGAAAAATCACAAAGGCTTTTGCGATATTTTACTTACAGACATGGGAGTTACATTTTCGGAATCCTTGAAGGAATGCCTAAAAATCTATCGGATCAGAATTTTGATTTCGGTCACGTGATGGTCACCATTTCGAACTGAATATGAGAAAAGGTGAAAAATCGACATTAACGAGCACGTGAATGAAAGCAATAGGCCGTAGTTTGGAGAATATGTCTCCTATTTCCAAAATGAATACATTTCTGGATAGCCGGGATCAGGGTCGAAATATTGTTATTTGAAAATGTCACATTTTCGAATTTTGTCTTTGATGTTTTTCGTGCCGATAAAGTTGTTAACGATTGAAAAATCATAAAAACTTCGCTATATTTTGACCGTTTTTAATGATTTTTTTTTTGTTGATGAGATTATTTACATGACCCATGACATGTGACAGGTAGTGACTGTTAATATGAAAGCTTTAATATCTGCTTTGCAGATCTAGTTTTTTTTATTATTATTATTTACCGCCGGAGCCTATTTCTCTATGATCGAAAAGAGATACCGATCTGCGGTTCATCTTTCTACCGGGAAACCATGTGGTGGCTACTCAATAAAGCAATTTTTGAACTTCTGCGCAGACCGGAAGTGGCCGAATTTTGAACGTTGGTAAAAAATTAAAAATCGGCCGTGGTTTCGTCAATTCTTTACCTATATTCAAATAAATCACATTTTTGAAAAGGCTGAGACTTTTCCGAGACAATAGCAATCTCACATTTTGCAATTTCGAAACTTCGTCGCTGACTTCTATCATTCGAAAATTGAAAACACGTCGCCTACGAGACAATTTTTGTTATTTTTCAAAATTTGCAAATTTGACCTAGATTTTTGGATACCTGATGTCAATCCGATTCCAGTAATATAAGTTTCATTCAGAGTTATCGCCCTTTATTTTTCGATTTTTTTCGAATTTTCTTCCCATTTTGTGAGCTGTGGTTTCGTTTTACGGTCGAATTGATGTTTCTGAAACTTATGGAACATGAAGTTATAGTCCAATACCAACTGATAAAGCAATTTCGACACGGATCTTTAAACCGGAAGTGGTCGAAATAATGTGCTATATTTTGAAAAAAATGCAAAAAATGGATGTTTTCGGGGAAACGTGATGTCTCCGTCCGATATCAACGGATTAATCAAATTAAGGTACCAATGGATGGCACGAGGATTGGACTATCGTATGACACCCAATTCATACGGATGCTATGAACAAAAAGCAAAATATTGCACGCTGAAAATCAAGTATTTTCTGATTTGGAGCGTTTTTGGATGCCTGTATCTCGAACACTTAACCTACAATTTTTTTTTAATTTTTTCTATCGAGAGTCCTTTTGGCGGTATTTTGCATGAAGCCATCCAATAAGACTTTGGAATGTCTGGAATAGGATATAAAAGGGACTGAAAATCGAAAAAAGTCGAAAAATCGTAATTTTTTTGAAAATGCTCTATTCTTTTTTTATTTTAAAATTTTTTTCAAAAAATGGTTACAAATTCGGATAGCTGACCTAAATCCGATTCTAACGATGTATAATATGTATTGAAGTACTGAAATATAATTTTCGATATTTTGATATTTTTGCATTTTTGGCACTTTTGAACATAGGATTTCTCAGGTGTATTTTATCTGATTAGATAATGTAATAATCCTTACAGAGCCCTGCGGCTATTTAATTGCCCAAACCGGTTATTAAAACTATCTCGACAATAATCACCATACCGGAAGTATTCAAAAAATGAAAGAAAAGGTTAAAAAAAATGTGCGCTCTTGCGAAAAGCTGAATTTCTCTGTCAGATATTACCTGACGAAAAAAAGTAAAGTGTCTTTGGGTAGCCCCATTAATGGACTATCATATGGCATCTCAATGGTACGATTTCGATGGTTAGAAAATAAATTATGGAACCCCGAAAATCTAGTATTTTCCGTTTTTGGAGCCTTTTTATACGTCTTTTTCTCTAAAACGACATCTACGATTTCTCTGAAACTTTTTTAACGCAGAGTTCTACCGGTGGTCTGTGGCGTGAATCCAAAAGGAAAAGGTTTGAAATAATATAATGGGGCCAAAAATGGCCTCAATCTTTGAAAATAGTTTAAAAATCGTTAAATTATTGAAAATGTTCTTTTATGTATCTTTTTGACAAAAAACTACTGAATAGATGTTTCTGACACTTCTGTGACAGAAAGTTAAGTATCTGAACAACTTGTTAAAACTATTCCGACAATGATTAAAAAACCGGAAGCAGCCGAATAAATATCCTATATTTTTGAAATAAAACCGTAAAAAGTAAAAAAAAATGGTGATCTTGCGAAAAAAAAGTGATTACTATGTCAGATTTCACCGAATCAAAACAACTAAAGTATTATTGTATATCCTGATCAATGGACGATCTTATGACATCTAAATGGTAAAAATTTGCTGGCTAGGCAAGTGAACCATTTTTAAATGTCTTTGTTTGTTTTTTTCTTAATTAGCGAATATCCAATCCTTGACCCTAACCTTATGTCACTAATCACGTGTCTACACCTTTCAAATAGTGTATATAAATCAACCCCACTGATGTTCAGCGATATCACTTATGTAGAAGCAGACATAAAACCACCAGCTTAAGTAAGTAAATGTTCAGCAAGCAGAGCAATGGATTCGTTGTCTAGAGCTGAGGAGATGCTATTTTCTGCAGAGAGACACTTTCGAAGAGCATGCGAACAGGTTATTTTGCTGAATACCAAAATACGACAATATGGAGTTCGGCAACAACGTGCTAGACGAAACAACCAACACTCGTTAAGATACAACATAAATATTAGGATACGGGTTATGGTAGGACTACGCGATGCCTATTATGAATACTCTCGATTAAAGTTTGAAATGGTTTTAGAGTTGAGAGGTGTAGACGCTTTTTTTTAAAAAAAAAAACCGGCACTTTTAAGGGCCCCCAAATCTATGAAAGAGTTACATTTCATATTCTAATAATATTAATAATGGTACTCTTGCAAAAATCGCGAGCAGCTAAATCGTCGGGGCAGTCAACAAGAGTTGTCACATATTTTTACTTTTTCGGTAATAAAACATTTATAATACACTAAAATATGATTAACAAGTCATTAGGCAATTATCAGAAAATCATTAGAATTGGTTTAGTTTTCATAACGTTTAGCCCCATGCCAACGTTTACTATACGAAACATTTAATATCATGGATTTACATGTAGCTGTTCATGTTATCAAGATTCATTGAAAATAAATATACTTGCTCGTCTTAAGACCTTAAACTGTGTATCAATCGGTTGGTAACTTTAGACTCTAGAGCATTCACAAGATATTTTTAAAATGATCAAGAGCCATAACTCTGGCAGTAATTAGCGGAATTCGCTGAAAATCATTAGGATTCTTCGTCTTATGACCTTAAACACTGCGTATAAATTTAAAGTCAATCGCATAGTCCAGTGAATGGACTTTCGTATGCCACACGTCCTGTTCAGTGCTGCTGGGCTATTTTATGACATACATGTACTTCCTCTCTGATTCCTGAAAGCCGGTTCAGTGCTGCTTGCAGGTCTAGTTCTTATTATTATTATTATTATTCTTCTTTTGTTTTGAGTAGATCTCAGCAACTACGTGTCGCATCGTTACGATTTCTTCGGTTTTACTGGGAAAGTGGGTGTGACTTAGAGGATAAAGCTATTTTGAACGTTCTGCGACAATGCGAAATGTCCGAAATCACCGAAGTTATCGTTTTTACAAATATTGCGGTAATTTTAACAATAATCATGGGATTTTAACTTTCGATACATTTTGGCATAGCTGGAGACAGGGCACATAGCTGCGCTACTTTCGATTTTTGATTTTCGGCAAATCTTCGAAGATATTAGGCGCCAAATTTCGGAAATTTAAAATTTTACAAAAAACTTTTTTATTTATGAATATTTTTTAGTCGTGTTGTGCACAGAATTAAAGAGTCATCTGACTTGCGCAAAAATGTTAAAAAATTTTGTCTCAGTAGTTTTCCTTGGCCTCCATTGGCTAATTCAGTTTTTCAGTCCTAGATTAATTTTTTATTGTTCGATTTGTATAAAACAAAGTTCATATGCTTCGTTGTCTCAATTGTCATTTTTTTTATTACCAAAAGTATTATCTGTCGGCACCGGAAGTGGCATAATTTTACCAAAAACTACAATTTTGACAGTTAGGTACATTTTTTGAAAACAAATATTATTTTTTTGAAAAATTATATGACTCAAAGAGTGTGTCCTTTAAAGGCGCAAAAAATGTCGGAAGCAGTTTTTTTAATTTCTTTTTCATTTTCTAGCAAATTGGATTAAGAGGTGAAAAAAGGCGTAAAATTGACCTACTTACAACTCATTCAGGCTTTTCAGATTTTAAAATATTTTTACGTAACTTTTATAAACTTGTAGCTATAATCCATACGAAGAGAATGTATGTGAAAATTAGTTTGTAATATAAGCAGTTGCCGAGAAATAGGCAATTTTGCATGAGTCACTTTTCACGTAATTTTGGCTGTAAAAGAATCAATTATTATTCGATTTTCAATTTTCTTTCGCCATTGGATGCCTAATACCATAGTGGACTATGTCAAACCATTTTACCCCTTGCGCTGCCACCGGAAATGACGTCATTTGCTCAAAACTTAAATTTTAGCCTTCAAAAAACAATATTTTATTCAAATGAGTCGTATTTGTTATTTTTTTCAAATTGTGATATTTGATTCTATTGATCAAATAGATTGAACCCATACGATCATACAGATACCACAAAATGGTTTCTAACTTGTACGGTTGCAGAGAAATGGGCGATTTTCCTTAAGTCACTTTTCAAGGTTTTTGGTCTATAAAAGTGTCAGTTATTATTCGATTTTCATAAAATTTTCACCATATGATATCTTGTGTCATTTATGATTTCATAGAACTAATTTAACATTTTCAGTATCACCGGAAGTAATGTCATTTTGGCAAAAACTGTATTTTTAACCTTCAAAACAGACATTTTTTTCAAATGAGTCTGATTTGTAATATATTTCAAATTATGATATTTGATTCCAATCAACAAATGGATTGAACCCATACGATCATATAGATACCAAAAGATAGTTTTTATCGTGTACGGTTGCCGAGAAATAGACGATTTTCTACAAGTCACTTTTCAAGGTTTTTGGTCTATAAAAGTGGCAATTCTCATTCGATTTACATACAATTTTCGCCATTATGATGCCTTATGCCATTTCTGATTTCATAAAACTAATTGAACATTTTCATTATCACCGGAAGTAATGAAATTTTGCCAGGATCACTTACAAGTAACATATATATAAAATGAATTGATATTGCTGGATTTGGTTGATTCTTCGTCCATTTTATTTGATGTTTACAATGCTTATGTGGAAACCTGTTTGATGGTTTCATTGGTATCGGAAGTGACATATGTTTAAAGGTAACGAGGCACCGAAAGTGACGTGGCACCAGTGAAACCCGTCATTCCTGCATGCAGGTCTAGTTCTTATTATTATTATTCTTCTTTTGTTTTGAGTAGATCTCAGCAACTGCTTGTCGCATCGTTACGATTTCTTCGGTTTTACTGGGAAAGTGGGTGTGACTTAGAGGATAAAGCTATTTTGAACGTTCTGCGACAATGCGAAATGTCCGAAATCACCGAAGTTATCATTTTTGAAAATATTGCAGTAATTTTAACAATAATCATTGGATTTTAATTTTCGATAGATTTTGGCATAGCCGGAGACAGGGCACATAGCTACGTTACTTTCAATTTTTGATTTTCGGCAAATCTTCGAAGATATTAGGCGCCAAATTTCGAAAATTTAAAATTTTACAAAAAACTTTTTTATTTATGAATATTTCTTAGTCGTGTTGTGCACAGAATTAAAGAGTCATCTGATTAGCGCAAAAATGTTAAAAATTTTTGTCTCAGTAATTTTCCTTGGCCGCCATTGGCTAATTCAGTTTTTCAGTCCTAGATTGATTTTTTATTGTTCGATTTGTATAAAACAAAATTCATATGCTTCGTTGTCTCAATTGTCATTTTTTTTATTACCAAAAGTGTTATCTGTCGGCACCGGAAGTGGCATAATTTTACCAAAACTACAATTTTGACAGTTAGGTACCATTTTTCGAAAACAAATATTATTTTTTTGAAAAATTATATGACTCAAAGAGTGTGCCCTTTCAAGGCGCAAAAAATGTCGGAAGCAGTTTTTTTAATTTCAATTTCATTTTCGAGCAAATTCGATTAAGAGGCTAAAAATGGTGTAAAATTGACCTATTTACAACCTATTCAGGCTTTTCAGATTTTAAAATATTTCTTCGTAACTTTTATAAACTTGTAGCTATAATCCATGCGAAGAAAATGTATGTTAAAATTAGTTTGTAATATAAGCAGTTGCCAAGAAATGGGCAGTTCTGCAGAAGTCACTGTTTTCGTTATTTTGCCTGTAAAATAGTCAATTATTATTTGATTTTTATAAAAGTGACATAATTTGATTCAAAAAGCATGTAGCGTCATATCAAGTTGATTACAATTTAAAATTGACATCGGAAGTGACGTCATTTTGTCAAAAACTGCATTTTAAACTTTTTAAATCAATCTTATATTCAACCAAGAATTATTTAATATGTATTAATAATTTTAACTTTTGGTTTAAATTCACATATAAACACAACTCATATGTTCATATAGATATCATAAAATTGTTTCTAACTTGTTCGGTTGCCGAGAAATAGACGGTTTTCTACAGGTCACTTTTGAAGGTTTTGGGGCCATAAAAGTGTCAATTATTATTCTATTTTCATAAACTTTACACCATGTTATACCTAATGCCATTTAGGATTTCATACAAGTAATTTAAAATTTTCATTATCACCGGAAGTAACGTCATTTTGGCAAAAACTGTATTTTTAGCCTTCAAAACAGATATTTTATTCAAATGAGTCTGTTTTGAAATCTTTTTCAAATTATGATATTTGATGCCAATCAACAAATAGAATGAACCCATACGATCATACAGATACCACAAAATGGTTCCTAACTTGTACGGTTGCAGAGAAATAGCCGATTTTCTACAAGTCACTTTTCAAGTTTTTTGGTCTTTAAAAGTGGCAATTATTATTCAATTTACAAAAAAATGTTCACTATATGATATCTATGCCATTTCTGATTTCATAAAACTAATTGAACATTTTCATTAACACCGGAAGTAATGTAATTTTGTCAAGATCATTTACAAGTAACAAATGTATAAAATGAATTGATATTGCTGGATTTGGTTGATTCTGCGTCCATTTTATTTGATGTGAACAATGTTTATTTGGAAACCTGTTAAGTGGTTTCGTTGGTACCGGAAGTGACATATGTTCAAGGGTAACTTGGCACCGGAAGTGACATGTTCAAGGGTAACGTGGCACCAGTGAAACCCGTCATTCCTGCATGCAGGTCTAGTGATATATTGTTGTCTTTGGACAATCAACACTGTGTATTTCTTATTTTGTTAGACTTATCGGCTGCATTTGATACAGTTGACCACTCAATTCTTATGAGTCGTTTAAATGTAGATTTTGGTATAGATGGTTTAGCATTAAAACTTATAACAAGTTATTTAACTGGTCGGCAACAAAGAGTGTCAATCAATGATACATTTTCTGATAACAGTGACATCGTATACGGAGTACCCCTGGGTTCTGTTCTTGGACCTATTTCTTTTACCCTATACACTTCTCCGCTCGGCAAATTAGTTCGGGGTCATGGCTTAGACTATCAGCTGTATGCAGATGATACACAAATTTATATTGCTTTTAAACCATCTATAACAAATGATTTTAATATCAAAAAAGACAAACTTGAAACTTGTATAATTGACATAAGAAAATGGATGTCTCTTAATTTTTTTAAAGTTAAATAGTGACACGACTGAATACATTCTTATAGGATCAAATAATAATTTAAGCAAAATATCTGATTGTAGATCCATATCTATTGCTCAGTCTGATATTTTACCCGTTAATTCTGTAAGAAACATTGGTTTATTTTTGACAAAAACATGAACATTATTAGTCAAATTAATAATGTATGTAAAAGCTGCTATTTCCACATTTACAATATAAGTGAAATTAGAAAATATATTTCACAAGATGCAACTAAATCACTTGTTCATGCTTTTATAACCTATAGGCTTGATAATTTTAATTCTCTCATTGTTGGTCTTCCTGTAAAACACCTAGATAAACTTCAAAAAGTTCAAAATTGTGCTGCCAGATTGATAACTCTTTCGAAAAAACATGATCACATAACTCCGATTTTAGCTTCATTACACTGGTTACCTATTAAGCACCGTATTAATTTTAAAATACTTGTGTAAGCTTCCCTTTTTTCATAAGGTCAGCAAAATCTATTACAATATTCAAGCAATCACTTAAAACACATTTTTATACACAGGCTTTAGTTAAAAAGATTTTAGATATCCTGCATTTTATCGTATGATATCATTCTCTATATGTATGTAATTTCATCATGTAGTTTTGTTTATTTTATGTACTTTTGGATTTTATATTGTTTCAATTTATGTTTTTTGTAAAGCGCCTCTGAGCATTGCTCTGCGGTGGAAGATGAGCGCTATATAAATATCGTTTTAATAATAATAATAATAATAATCACTGTAGGAGGTTCATGAATTTTGTATGATTTATTTCAGATAATAAAAATAAATTATTTCTGTAGCTGAAAGAAAAGCTGATATATAAGTCTTCCTCCTTTTTTATTTTACAAAGTATTAAATATAATCAATCATATTGTAAAGTAGCATCTCTCGAAATATCAACCAGAGTTTTAAAAATGACTTCCAGATTAATATCTTTGACGCCTTAACTTCATATTTAAGGATAGCTACGTAAAGCTTGGACAATACGCCTACACAGTTCCCTTGAAGAAATCTAATCTCTTATCGCGTGCACAAGGTCTATGGAAAAGAGGGTATAACTCCAAACGAAAAGTTGACAGGGTTCGTTTTCTCATGTGGTCACATTTGTGTGACGCTTCACACCAAATTTGAAAAGAATTTGCCGAAAACTCTAAGGGCTCCGTAAGGTTATGGGGAAAAGGGGGCATAACTCCATCTAAAACCTTAGCCTCTATCGCGTTCACGAGCCAATTGTCGACCAACAGGGTGTCGACATAGTGGTGACGTATAAAAACGATGGATATACGCCGATGTAAAAGCTCTGGCCGCAACTTACTGTTTTTCTCCCAGTAATTCATCTACGTGTCCTGTTACTTAGCTTATATATATATATGAAATCATTTTTAATCTAATACAGTAACAATAGGAAGTCGAGTTATTTCCGATATCAATTCCATTCATAGAATTTGTATTATGAGCTGAGAAACAAAACAAGTAAATGGATTCAATGCATGTCCAAAGAAGATATTATTTGCTCCCACTGTGAGATACATAATTACAAAGATTTTCCCGTTTATTTAAGAGAGAGAGAGAGAGAAATGGGGTTTAACGTCCACTCGACACAAACTAGGTCATTTCGGGACTAACATATGGTTTAATTTTATTTCAATAATTCGCTTGCGCGTAGGGGTCTTTAGCAGTGGGAGGCAGGCCCGTATCTAGACACCATTAAGCGGGGGGGGGGGGGCATTACCTTTCGGTAGGGGGGCGAACATTTTGAGGAAATTTTTGGAAAGGTCATTCTAACAGACTGTTGTAATCATCATGCTATGTAGTTACCTAGGCGTCTAATAAGCATTTTAAAATAAGTATTCAAACAAAAAAAAATTGGCTTTTTTAGGTTAATATAAGGAACTGTGTATACTTTAATGCTTGTTAGCAATTTCTGAGCGGGGGGGGGGGGCGAGCATTTCACGCGGGGGGGGGGGGCATGCCCCCCCGCGCCCCCCCTGTAGATACGGGCCCGATGGGAGGTTGACAATGGCGCCCCTATCTCCATGCCACATACGCTCACACCAGGGCTCGAAACCACAGCCGCAGCCAGAGGGGACCGGCCAGCTAGAGGTCGAAGCGCGGCACTCTAGACATCTAGCCCCCCCCCCCCCCCGCCGTTTATTTAATGATACTTAATGTGAGATGGATAAGATAAAGAACTTGCAGTTCTCACTAGACAAAGGAAAGGGGATTTGTTAAAAATTTCAGTCAAATTGATCCACTCTGAATCGAGATTTTAGCGATTGAACTTTCGATCAAGTCTCGGTCATCATGACTAAAGTCGATACGATAAACATATAGTCTCGATTATCCATTTCGTGATTAAATCATGAATGAAATGGGGGACAGATTGATCAATTCATCACAGATATACCCATTATAATATGTTCTAATAGTAAGCGCAGGAGGACACGCAAAACAAAAATCTACAAGATAAAACTGCGTACAAGAAAGAAAAAAGTAATTGTACAAAATGAACAAAAATCAAATCAAGTGGATGGATCCGGGGGTCATAGTCGTTTAAACATATTTACAAATGTGACCACATCTTTTGGTGTTGGCGTACCATTATTTCAAATATCAGTGCAGAGAATGTGTCAAGCGTATATTATTTATAGTTGCAATATTGGATTTGCGTGACATATTTCATTGAAATGCACGGGCTGGATAGTGTCTGTATTTTAAGCTTTACAATAGTCTAGCACAATTTCCATATATATCTCACACTCGACCATTAAACTATACTTAATTGACAAATATCATTTTTTTTCTGTTTCTGTTTCTTTCAACAATATTTTTATTCAAAATTGAAGACGATTGAGGAACAGACATAGTCTATAATATGAAACTTCTTCTTTGTTCTTGATGATAATAAAAGTGGTGATACCTTTTTAAATGTACAACAAAAAAATTAAAACATATTATGATGTTTTGTTTTTCAATTCAGACGTTTCCTGTATGTAATAAAATATTAAGAATTTTATTAACTGGCTAATTCGAAATTTCGGTGAAAATAGTTCCAGGATTTATCTATTTTTTTCATTCTGATATTATACGTTATAAATCATAGCTTCATGTTTTATCCATTACATTATGAAAAACAAAGTTTATTATCTCAAAATACATTTGACTTGTCCATCTTTCCACTAAGGATTCTGACAAAGTGAAATATTGATATTGAATTACAATCTCTCATATAATCCAGACAGAAATTTATCAACAGTATGCCATATTGCTTCCGTATTACAGTAGCACAGTGTACGTTGTTCTTGTCGTTTTTGCATTAGGAGATCGTTTCTATTGAAGGGCCAATCCCGATAACATTTTGGAGAATAAAACTGCTTAAAATTGCGTTAAAATCCCTTGAAATCCTCTACCTTAGGGTCGAGCAACAAACTCAATATTTGGTACGTTTTCAAACAACTAAAACCCGTCATCAGTCTTCGTCTGGAAATGGAGACCGGTATCCCAAGCTGTATTGGGTGGTGTCTGGATAAAATTAGACTTTTACTTTATAAAAATAATATGTAGGTGAAATTTACCTTTCGTTATCAAGTAGGATTACAGCTCATGGGTCATTAATTGTACACTGTAACAAAAAATTTATCCGTATTTCTTTTTTTTGTCTCTGTAATTTACAGAAATTCCCTTCAATTAATATAAATTCAATTTTCAAATAAAGGAAAAAAATCCTGGTAATATTTGTTTCCCGGGAATGAAAGAGATAAAAAAAATTCATTGAACTGACCATTAACTTTAAACGCGTGTTTGAAATAGCTTTATTTAACGCCCGTTTCTACCATCATGGTATCGCCGACAATCTTTATACGCAACCTCTTTCCGCTAATATAAGAATATGGAATATCCTAATCCGTAGTCGAGAGCAAAGTATCACAAATCTCTACTCGTAATTAATTGGACAGGTTAGAGACTTCCAGGTGTAAGCATGCATATCAAATTATTTAAACTCTGCCATGTAGACAACCCGGCTTGTACTGGCCAATCGGTTATGCTATTCGGAAATAAGCGTGCCTATTTACAAGATAGTACAATCCGAAGCGTTAAAACTTACTTTTATACATTTGTGAAAACTTAGTAACTGATTAACGTATGGTGAATAATAATACCTTTTATAGATTATATAAATAATTGAAATTAGATATACATGACATGTAATATACCAAAATTTATAAAATATGATTCTTCATATTTGGGTTAATAAACTCAAATGGATACTATAACGTGATAATTAAAGGGAATGATTATATGTATATACGATTACTTATCGTTGCATTTGAAAACATCAATAATCCGTAAATTCCTGGTCATTCCACCGTTTATCGCGTAAAATAACAGACTCTAGTACATCAAAGGGTGGAATAAAACATTTTATCCCTAAATTGCACGGAAATTTCCTGTTTAATACTGAATATTCCATAGAAATACATAAAATACGTTATTTGAAGAAATAATTCACACTGTTAACATATTTTCTAAAAAAAAGCCATTAGTTAAAGTTACAATTTCATATTTTTAAGTTCAAATTCAAACGTTTGGCAATAGCCATTGCATGCGTTGGGGGTGGGGTGGAAAAATAATGGAGGTAATTGTGTTATTATTTCCTGTGTCAGAGATTTTCATGCCTGGGAAATATTGCCCATGATCGTATAATAGTGAGTTGACAACCTTTAGAGCAAAAGACATAGAAATAGTTATGTTTTGACTTTCTTAGAAAATATGAAATTCCCGCTTTAACAGAAAAAAATGAGTTAAACTACGAAAATAGATAATTGTTACAGTGTATAGAACTTTAAAGGAACGCGAATCGATTATCTGATCCCCCAACGAAAAAATTTACACGAAATCTTAAACGCGTTACGTGTCCGGATAAGCAGTCCAAACCAATGAATACACCATTCCTCTATATTTTGGCGCTTAAATTTCATACGTAGTGTTCAAAAGGGGATATTTCCTTCAAAGGGTATATATCTCTATTTTATTGGAGTCTTTGGAAACATGCTCCGTCCATAAAACATTAAAACAGATTCTGGTCCAAAGTCGCAAATAACAATGAAAGACAATAACAAGATTATGTTTTTAAATTCCACTTAAAGGCATGTAGAGCTTCGTGTTTTAACACTTTATCGTAAGGGATATCCTATGTAATGGAAAAGGCTAGCACAAAACAATGCAGCATCTAATGAAATTATTCTGGTCTTGTGTTATATTTTTTTTAATCGGGTTTTTGACATTGGCGGAAGTTTATTGTTATGAAATAATAGCTCATCTATAAATCGATCTACGCATGTGTATTACTCTACAATTACAGTGCAAGATGACCCAAGTCTGGCCCATGTTGTTTACGTACATATATTTATGTTATCCGTCTCCTATGGCGTTTATTATCCGTCACATTTCAAAAATCTACAAAACATAGTCTTTGGAAGTAGCTTTTTCCTTGTTATGACGTCTCGAGGTCGATCTATTATTCCATTAGATTACAGACAAACGTAATATCAAATAAGATACTATATTCAGAGACACACACTCTGGTCTAAATCCGCCACTGGAATTACCTGACGACGTCACACATCCGATAAATATAGCCCGCATCGCCGCTATACGAACAAATAAAATATAGACATACTCCCATAAAAGTCATTGATTTACACGTTTTGACAATTTTACAAGACAAACGAAGCGATGCTTTCTTTCTTTGCTTTATTTTTTTATAATTATTATTATACGGCCTACTACATTATTGTATTGTTTTGGCCTTTGATCTGTTGTTAACATAAAAGAATCGCCCCTCTTCGTGTATTTTATAGAAAAACAAATATTCTTGGATTACTTTTGTGCTAAAAATAATTCTTCATGGAACACGTTCTTGTATTTTTGATCAAAAAGATTCCTTTTTCTGACAACTTGTTACTTAATATTTTTTCCCATTTTATCAAGAACAAATATAATTAGACTGACGGTTTACGTTCAAACTCAATCCAGTTAACCACAGTGTTTGAGCATAATTAAAGCGACAATGGTCAATACTTAAAGCGATAATTTCATATTTTTTAGTTATGTTTTTAAAATGTATTAAAATAAAGCCTTAAAATAGATGGTATCTATAAACAGTCCTACCTTGTTAAAGAATAATCCTTTTAATCCAATAATGCAGTGTTGTCAGTTGAGAAATTGGCAAACATGTCATTTTCAACCTCAAATTCAAACGTTTGAAGATAGCTATTCCATGAGGGGAATAGAGAAACAAGGGAGGTGATTGTGTTATTATTTCCGGTGTCAATGATTTTTAAGTGTGAGGAATAATGCCTATGATCGTATAATAGTGAGTTGACAACCTATTGAGCAAAAGACATAGAACTAATTATGTTTTGACTTTCTTTGAAAATATGAAATTCTCGCTTTAAACTTGAAGGATGATTGAGGCGTGGAAGGATCTGGCCATGGTAATGGTACATTTCAGTCACTAATCCCAATTCTTTATAGCTCCCTGGATTTCGACGTATGTAGCAAAGACATAATTAATGCTGGAGCTATGACTTTGAAATAAACCCAGCGGTTTTTCGTTCCTTTTGTGTATACGACATTTTTGTTCAAGGTGTCTGAACGGGGTTGGGAAACAAGCTTAGTCTACGTAAAATCCTCTTTTGGTTTGGTTCAGTGTCTTGTGCATGGATCTTGAATGACAAGCATCAGTTACCAGTACCAGATATGGCTTACACTGCATGAAAATCTGACCAGTTGTACCGGAATGTCGTGACAGGTGTCATACGAGCACCTTTTAACCTTATGGCGTCAAACATTGATTAATCAATCAGTGATGACGTTTCTAGTGGTTTACCGAAGTTCCGTGCAACTCACGCCAAAAATTCGCCGTAACAGACCGTTTGATTGACTAATCCTTCACATAAAAACTCTTTCATATCCAAGTGTAGTAAAGACAAGTAAAACGATATTTTATACTAAAAAAACCCGAAATGAAATAGGACCTGTGTTTTAATCAGAATGAATCCGGTCCAACTCGTCATCCTGTTAGATTTTTTATTGTCCGTTTGAAATACTCTGTTGTGTATAATACAACTAAACTGTTCTGGGGTGAAAGATCATGGTTTAAATTTCATGTAAAATGGTTTCTGTGTAATAAAAACCACAATGTACCATTTTAATTGTTTTTTAATAATAAATTTCACTGTTAGCCAAAACTCAACGTGTTATGACGTAAGATTGCTTAAAAACACGAACATGACCAGCACTGCGAAAATGTTAATTTACCTAATGATTCTTATTTAGGGCAAATATAAACATCTGTCAAGGTCATTCGGGTGACCTTGAAATGTTACATAGCGCCCATTTCAATAAACAAAGACATGACAATCTGTTCGATGGACAGGGTCATTCCATAACTGCAAGTAGTTAGTAGTTGGGTCTTAACCTCGCTGGTGAATAATGAATCATTGGAATATGGAGGGTGGGCGTCTAGCTTTTCTGTCACTAGTTTTAATCATTTTAATTGAGTAAATAATTGTCTAATCTGGTATATAATAGTATGTTCGATGGTTATTTTTGTCCATTTATAGACACAGATCCCTTGACAGTTGGAATTCAAAATAAGGGTTACATTTTTTATAATAATTTTATGGTGTGATTAGTATGAATCGTCCGGGTCATGAGAGGACGAACCTTATGATAGATGCTAAATTAGGGCCTATAGATGTTAAATTTTTACATTATCAAGTTTGGTAAACACCCAAGTGATAACTTGCTGTCGAAACATCTACTGTGTGGACCATTTAGTTCAGGAATCATATGAACACAAGCACTGTCCCTTTACATAATAATCTTTTATTTATTAATTAGTCCATTTAACGGAGTACCAAACTGAGTGAAACCACAGCACAGAAAAACAGAAATACTGATCAAAGAACATTATTCCCCTTTCATATGAGACACTCAGCTTATTAAGAACTTTGTCGAAAGAAATGGTATTTGTGTATTATGTTTTGTCTCCATAGTATTCGTTTAGCTTTGAATATTATCTTTAGACTTTTCCTCTTCTTTCACACTCAGACATACGTGTAATCTTATTTTAACTTTGTAGCTTATCTTTTCACAAATAAATTGGCTAAAGATGTTTTGCCGTAAACTATTAAAGTTCCAATAGCATATTTTTAAGTTATATTTCTAAAATGTATTAAAATAAAGCCCTATAATAGATTGTACCTATAAACAGTCCTACCTTGTTAAAGAATAATCCTATTAATCCTATAATTCACCATTGCAAGTTGAGAAATTAGCAAAAATATCATTTTCAATTTCAGATTCAAACGTTTGAAGATGGCCGTCCATGGAGAAGAATGGGAAAACAAGGGAGGTAATTGAGTTACTATTTCCTCACTCAGCCTGTGTCAGCCATTTTGACGCCTGTAAAATTTTGACCATGATCGTATAATAGTGAGTTGACAACCCTTTGAGCAAAAGACATAGAAATAATTATGTTTTGACTTTCTTAGAAAATATGAAATTGGAACTTTAACATGTTCGCAGTGGCCTATTAAATACTATAATATTTAAGTGTGGTTTAATGGTCGGGTGCTAGACATTAAATAATATATTGATATTACGCGAGTGCGAACGCACGAATGCTATACCCATATTACGCAATGTCTTGCATGAGACCATTGGAACTTAAATGACAGACACTATTGAGTACGTGTATTTCAATGAAATACGTCACATGGTCCAGTATTTCAACTAGTGTAAATAATGTACGCTTGGAACATTGCCCGTACTATTATTTGAAATATTGGTACGCGAACATCGAAAGAGAAACGCCAGTTGACTCAATAACAGACGCTTATGATACAGGTGCTGACCATTCGGCCATCCATCCCACCGAATTAGCAGACAATTATCAAATCTGTCAAGACGTGGAGAGCCGACAACACCCTAAACGGTCGCCTTATTCGGCGTTTGACCCATACATCTGTTCTTACTACATATCTTAGTAGCCTTATGATCGTCTAGTATTTTCACTTGTCGTCTTTTGCTCCCTCCCCCCCTTCAAACAGCTTTGAGGATATCATAGTCTTGTTATATATTGGGTTTTGTTAACGTCCAGTTCGTGTTATTGGTCAAATATGACATAAATAATAATAGAGATTGGATAATGAAGCCAAATGACGTGGAACCCCACCCTTATAATATTGATGTTGGAGAGTTACCAGAGAAATTTCCCACAATATATCTGTAATCAACATAGAATTGAATATTTACCAAATTACAACTCTTCTTTTATATAACAATCTGTCACTCATTCACTCATTTGATTTAAAGGACATTGTGTGTCTGATATCGCTCGTTATTTCAGTCAGTTACGTAGAAGGACAACTCGTGTTTGTCATGTTTGACGTCACTTCCCGTATATTTAATTGTTACACATCTTCCGTAGCAATGATCTCCGTGTTAAAATTAAATTTGGAATGTATTTTACCAGTTCTATCACATATGTAATTATGACTGGCACCAATAATCTCCTTTAAGTACATATCAGAAAATATGACTTCTCTACCATGTGTGAATCTAATAATTAGCCAAAGATATTAATTTATATAATACCGGTAACTAAAATAGTCATATTCCTATAGATATAACAATCTTAAACCATGTCATACTAATCAATATACCCACGATGGCACTAATATTGAAATATACTTAAAATGAATAAGACCAGAAAGCACGCGGTATTCTAACTCCAAACCTTGCATAATTTTTATATAAAATTTTAAAATCTAATTTCTAGAGAAAACCTTTCGTAATAAAGGCCATGACTAACAGCAAAACTACTCTCGGAATTGTGTGTATGTGTTTGGTGGGGGGGGGGGGGGAGTAGGGGTTGGGTAGAGGTGAAATAGCTTTATTTAACGTCCGCTTTCGCCGAAGTTCTTGAGCTTTACTTAACACCCGCGTCAACCGAAGTGCTTGAGCTTTATTTAACGCCTGCTTCCACCGAAGTGCTATCACCGACATTCACATTATTATGAGATATTTATTTTCATAATAAAATTGTCGGCGATATCACTTCGGTGGGAGCAGACGTTAAAATAATCCATTTATATACCTAGACGAACCAAGCAAATGTGGAGACGGTTGGGCAGACTAAGTTTTATTGAATTAGGATTATTTCATGTATTACTGTTTATAAATATACATATGACAAGACATTTTGTATCATTCAGAAAATTCAGCTGCCGATAATTATATTAACGCTAGAAACACATGGGAAAGTATAAATCTTCTTAATTTCTCATAATGAGTATTCTTTCACTCCCCGTAAACTCCTGGGAATTTAGATCACAGCTCAAATTACACAATATTTCATTTTCTGTAAATGCCAACCTCTTCTTATAATCTTTTTAAACCTACGGGAAAAGTGACAAATGATATTTTAATTCAGAGACACACGCATATACATATATATAAGTTTGCTTTACTGCAGCTGTGACAGTCAAAACATAAAATATATAATGCTTTATATTATTTCGTAACTTATGTGTTATTAATACCAAATGGTCAATGAATGATATTAATATTCCTATCCGGAATGCAAAGCACGAATTCCAATTATGTGTCATTGATACGGTATACATTGTCTAAAGTAGCAGCATGAAAAAACCCAGTACAGCTGAAGATAAATTGATATACCTGTTGGCATCACATAATACAATGAGGTGATAGCAGAAGTTAAACTGATACATGTGTTGACATTATATAATAAAATGTCGTAATAGCTGTGCTAGATATGCATGTTGTTATTATATCATACAAATGTTGATAGGCTTTTTTTTGGTGTGTGTGTGGGGGGGGTGCGAATGGTTAGCAAGTACGCGCTGTTTCATAAGGTCTGTCATTGACTCAACTGGCGTTGTATCTCGAATCGTAAAAATCTGAAGGTGGCGGAGGCTCAAGAGCAATGGGAGAAAGAGGTGGGGTCCCAGTAATTTTTGAAAAATTTCAAGCACTGATCGTTGAGATAGAGTGTCGAACGAACGGACTTGTGAACCGATTGTCGAGACAAATAGAGCTGACCAGATACCGTTCGTCGCATTATCACTGGCGTATCCAACCAGAAAAGAAAGTGTCAAACGAACGAGCTTACAAACCTCAACGAAACCCCGTCATGGACGCCAAAGTAGCAAGTCTTGCGAACCTCAACGCATATTCCTGAAGCAATGACCCGAGAAATCCCTCTCTGGCCATTGCTGGAATAGCGTCTGTTTCTTGAACTTATGCGGGAGTGTGTCTATTCTTTCCGTTCAATGAAAGCTATCACTTAAGTACAGCAACATGACAGTCCTTCGTTTAATCTTGGTCTTCCCTTAAAACTTTGGACAGTGATTTACGGTATTAAAAACGGTGAAAATATGTTCGTTTCCAAACAGTATTGTTTACATTTCATTCGACTTGATAGCCTCGTTTGTCATGCAATTAGTTTTACTGCACGGGTTAATTAGGCACGGGTTAATTAGGCATAATAAAATCTTGAGCCATGACGTAACGTTATGTAAACATATTTGGTCCAATATTGGCACTCGTTTTAAATGTAAAGCTTTTGTAGGGCAGCTAGTGATTGGTTGGTAGTCGGACTACTGACCAATCAAAATTTAAAACAACAATATCCACTCATAAAAGCAGTGTGTAGTGGGATTAACTCTAATCAAACGAAACGCTGCGCGGAGTATGACCTCAACGAAGCCCCCGCAGAACTGTCTGGCAGTAAATCGGGCGGAACTGATCACCGACATAGAGCTGATCAGATACCGTCCGTCGCCAGATCACTTGATTATCCGGCCAGAGAGGAAAGTGTCAAACGAACAGAGTGTGTGAATCAAAGTGAATGAATATTTTCACCACGATATTTTGAGAAAAAGACAGCCGGAAATGCAACCTGGTAGTATTTCGGACACTGCACGTCAATTAGAGGTGACCAGACACTGTTTGTCGCCAATTTATCAGCTTATCCAAACAGAGAGGAATGTGTCAAACGAAGTGATATGCGTGTAATTATTGTAGTAGTTTTACAGCAAGGTTTGGTAAGAAATCACTTAGAAACTACAACATTGTAAGTCTATGACTGGGTGGGATTGTTGGATTTAATTATGGGGGGGGGGGATAAACAGAGCCCCCCCCCCCCCCGGCGCCGCCACTGCCCAAGAGTACATTTGGACCAGTAAGAGTTTGTCCGATAGTGTTGGTACTATCCATGAATATGTCAAGACACTACGCACTGGTTTGAAGGAAAACCGTTCCCGAACCAGAAGCATGGGCGTCCATACAAGGTCAGCTCCGCTTCTTCACCTCTCAAAGAATACTAGCGCCGCTGTCTGTAAACCTCCTTCGGCCATTTCTAGTTTTGCTTCCCGAACTGTCATCGAGCCCTAATAAAACACTAATTTCACTTTTCTTTAAATTGAATACCACGAATTTGTACTGAGTTGACTATTGATTAAAACATTTTGTCTGAAGACTCTACTTTGTGCGAAATTTTTCGGGCATCGATTATTATTTGTGAATGCAACTGCAATACTGTGATTGGATGGTTGGAATTAGAGTGGGATTTCGGTTACAAAACCAATGGATACCTTTGGAGTTGTTTACACAGGCTAGAATAGCAGAAAACTAAGGGCCCGATTTACAGACTGGAATAGCAGAGGAAACACGTTTGTGGCAGTTAATTTTTCAAAATATTCTCCCAATGGTCCCGTCTAGGTGGATGTAAATTCGAGTCAGCCACCATAATTAGGTTATATTAGACCACTTTGAAATTGCTTTGTTCATGGACTGAAATAGCGGCGCCGTCAAATATTCCAAAATTTTCTTAGGCGGAGGTGGGGATGGGGTTTCATACAAGGTAAGCCACACTTCTTCGCCTCTCGGGAAAGACCGTTGATGTGAGTCGACGGGAGAGGTTGAAATTGGTCTTGTTGACACTGTGCCATATTCAAATGGGATAGAGTTGTTACTCGGGAATGACTTGGCCGGCGGAGCGGTATCTCTTTATCCTGTGTTGTATTGAAACCATGGAGCTATCCTTGCTGTATGACGACACGTGCTCAGTTAAGGAAAACTAATGCTGACGTGAAAGTCTCAGCAATCCCAAAATTTGCCCAACCAAAACAAAACAGGAACTGTTAAGATTTCTTTGAATTTTGTGAAAATTTTATCACAATCGCCATGCCATTGACTTATTTACATCCTATATAGCTTATTACTCGAAGAAGGTAAATAGGCATCAGAAAAAAAATCTATTTAACTATTGGAACGGAAATGTGTCCACGATTCAAATTTGGGAAAACTACGTTACTAATGACTCTCAAATGATCCATACAGCAGGCCGGTAGCTAGCCCAAAATTGTTAGGGGGGGGGAAGCTCCTGGGGGCGCCGATGGGGCTTCTGTGGGCGCCGATGTACCTACACTTGACGGTCCATGGCGAACTGTACAGTGGAAGGGTCTATAGGGTGCTCTTCATAGGCGTACGGGCTCTATGAATGTTAGGTTGGAGACAAGATGTGAACTTCCCGAACAAGACGTCTAGGGATACCCCCACTTCCCCCGCTATTCCAGTCCCTGAATACAGTAGGTGGCCTATAGCCTTACTTGGGTGGCTGGGTCGAATTCCAATCAATCGTTTATATTCCTCGGAGACGGGGCCGTCGGAACAGGAAGCAAATTGTGACTTCCGCAAACGTGCTTTCCTGTTATTCCAGCCCGTGAACACAGCAACTTAAATGTGGCCCAATATAGTCTGCCTTAGGTGGCGTACCATACTCCTCGCAGTGTTTAGTTTGATTAGAGTTAACCCCACTTAACCCTGCTGTAATGGAAGCAAATTTTTGTTCCAACTTATGACTGGTCAGTAGTCCGATTAACAACCAATAGCCATTACGCATTAAACAGGGATCCAAATTGGGCAGGTTGCAGAAGAAGTAATTGCGTGAAAAATCACTGTCCAGACAACAAAGTTTTAGGAAAGACCCTGATTAAACGAAGGGCCGTCGTTACTGACCAACAATGGTCAGAGAAGGATTTCTTGTGCCATTGCTTCAGGAATATGGTGGCTTACAGGAATCCCAAACAACTGCCGCCTAAATGTTTTTTTCTGTTGTTCTAAACCAAGAGTAAAGTAAGTTTCTAATCGTTTTGTATATCCCATTCTATTCCGACCTGAATCCAACCATCCGATCGGACTGTTGCAGCTGCATTCACATATAATAACCGATGCCGGAAAATGTGGCACAAAGTAGAGTGGTACCGGACAAAGTGTTTTAATCAATATTCAGTTTAGTACAAATTCGCGGTATTCAATTAAGAAAATAATAAATTAGTGTTTTATTAGATTTGGGCACATTTGAAGGAAGAAATGCGACTTTAAGGTACCTATAATAATTTGTGAGAAAAATGACAAGTTCGGAATCGGGTTAGAGTGCGACTTGTTTGATTTTTGAAGATTATCACGCCATTTTTTGCGCCCAATTCATTAGTGGGCGACTAAACAATGTCTCTCTGGGATGAGGCACCCCACAAATCACGCGGTTTTGGACGGAACATTAATCAAGTCGTGGGGGCCCAACCAATCTGATATGGCATTATGCACTATGTGCGGCCCAACATTATAAGGCGTCCCACCAATCCGCGATGAGGCGCCCCACAGATCAAGCCGTTTTGGGCGTCAAATTCATTAGTGGGAACCTAGCTGATCTCACTAGCATTATATCATTGACACCCAAGATCTCTGCATTATGGGCGCCATTCCGGAATGAGACACCTCACAAATCATGCCGTTTGAATTTTGAAGATCATCACACCGTTTTGGGCGCCCAATTCATTCGTGGGTGCCTAACCAATCTCACAAGCATAATACTATGGGCGCTCTCGGCGTTATGGGTGGTCCTCTGGGATGAGGCACCCCACAAATCTGATTCGGCATTATGCACTATGTGCGGCCCAACATTACAAGGCACCCCACCGATCATGTCATTATGGGTACCTCTCCGGGATAACTCACCCCACAGCAAGACCAAGCCATCTATTCCTATTGAAATTCAAGAATCATAATCAAAGACCCTTTCGATGGAGTTTGTTTTTGCAACAGTATAGTCAGTGATCATCCAAGCGGTCATCGATCACGCATGTATGCTGTGACTGGTATCATCATTATAAACGAAATTGAAAGAGAAACTTCTAGTTCCGTCTTTGTTTCGTTAGGTGCTAAAAATTTCGATGTGTTCCTATTTTTAGCTAATTGCGGACCTCTTGCCGACCAATGACAGCGTGATTCCCCACTAATAGTATGTCCTGGAGAAGGTTATTATCCGATCTATTTGGCAATTTTAAGCATCGAAAATGATATATCACGTTGTTTATTTTGATGAACCTATTGATGAGTTCATCCTCAAGTGTACACGAAAGGTTCGTTTCATATTAGTTCACAACATGTTTTAGGGTATTAAAAAAAAATAAAAGAATAGTTTATGTGATAAAATAATTTCCATTATGATATTTTGACGTTTGATGTCACGGATTGTGCATTTCCATTTATTTACCCGATTAAAATTTCCTGTCGAAATCGTGTATATCTGATTATTATTATTATTATTAAATCAATAACACCTAAATGGTATATGTATGTCATTATGTTGTGTTAAATCTCAGTTTCTGTGTTTTAGCCAAGTGACCTCCAGTTGCCCCAGATATACCCCTAAAATGCAAACGAATATAATTATCTCAAACACTGTTAAATATATCAAAATAAATAAAATCTGTAACCTGCGCTTGAAGGCTTGGGTAATTGAATTTATGCTTCATTTCAGTGTTTTTATAGCTTCTATAAAAGGCATATCAAGCCGGGCATTTTCCATGTATTTACTATGTAGTAGAACTAGAAGTGTTAAATATGGTTTAATGGTTGAGAGCAAGGCATTAGGTAATATATTGATACTGCTTTAGCCGGGTGTTGTTTCAATATATTACGCAATGTCTTTAGCTCGAGACCATTAAACAAATTAAAATACAGACACTATCCGGCAGGTACTTTTCAATGAAATACGTCACGCGAGTCCAATATTTCATTTAGTATAGATAATGTACGATTTGCAAGTTGCCTGTGCATTATTGAAAATAATGATACGCCGACATCAAAGGATGACGTCATATCTGTATTTGAACACACATTAAAGGTCTGTAACCCTTTCAGACATGTTATTTCAAAACTGCCACATTTGGAAAGATGATACTTTATGGATAAAAGCTGTAGAAAAATAAAAGTAGAATTGAAAACCAGATATTATACTGGGAAGTCTCAGTATCAAGAGCGAGAGGGAAATTCGTCCACCTTCCCAGTCTAAGCCTGTTTTCAGATTTCCACAATTGAATCGTTTTCGACCGTGGCTCGTTGTGAAAAGTTTACAGGTTCACGTGACATTCTTGAGATAATATAAAAAAAAATTCCAATTAGATTTATTAAAATGAAGTGGTAAATAAAATATAAAATGACTGCAACGATTGATGTTGCCCTTTAAACGAAAGGTTGGAATTTACTCCTACGTATTACAGCATTTCTGTTTCTAAAGGGAATTGACAGCAATTATATTCTAAATATTGAATTTTGCCTGATATTTATATTTGTTGGAACAGCGGTATACCAATTAAAACGTCAGCCGTAGGTGTACACTAATTAAACAGGTTATGTGCTGCAGTGAAACGGCTATCGCAAAACGAAAAACAAAATGAGCAAGTCATGAAATATTAGTAACATGCACGGGTTATCGAGTTTATATTGTTGATCGGATACGGAAGGTTGTTGAATCTGACAACCGCCTACGCTACCCCCAAGGTCAATGTTCAATGAAAACCCGAGTAACCGGATGTAACTTTTTGTGTTAGCACAATTTGTGAACGTATTCTAATTATACTGTTGTTCCATTTGGAGATACCAAATCTTGAAGATAACGAAGATTTATCAGGTGTTCCATTGTCGAGTTTGGCTTTGTGTCACTGTCAACACACTAAACTGCTCAGATATTAAAGCACAATTGAAGTTGTATTGTCCACATTAACAATTGCTAAGTTATCATTGAAGTTAGCATTCAAATCTCCAGTTTAAACATTCCTTAGGCCCTGGAAGTCTCAAGGTATTTTGATCGTCGGGGATGCTTTCTTAGCGATTTATGGCTAGTAAATTTACTCAGTAATGAAGTGCAGTTTAATTCGTTTAAAATCCGTTACCATGAAAGCACAGCAGGTTAAGAAAATAAACTTCCAAACCATTTTCTATAATAGAATGACCCTGTGTGGGCCGAGAATAACATCTATTCATTTTGTCCCCGAGGACCATCAACTGAACTAATCCGTTAGTATACTTCTGCCGACCCGTCTTGTTGACAGTTAACCCAGTGTAAATACCACTGGTTCTAGGTAGCCGCGATGGCTCAGTGAGTAAGACGCTGCTTCGCTCACCTGCAGGTCCCGATCCAGTTGTTGGTCGAGTATGTTCATCTGGAATTTTCGGCATGTTTAACCTTTAATTGTTCGGATTGCACGAAAAAGCGAGGTCATATGTACACATTGGCGTGCACGTATAAGAACCCTTGTGGGGGTGGGGGATGATTTTGTGTAGGCCATAGCGCCGCTGTCCGGGCAAAATTTACCTATGCCCGTCTTCATTAGCCCAGTCTGACTAGAACAGTAGGGTGTTAAACCCCGTTTTATTTCCATTCCTTTTCATTTGTCCAACGGCCCACTGTGAGCTTTTGGAAAGATAACAAATATAAAGAATTCCCGAAACTGGTATTTTAAACAAATATTTTTACCATAGCAAAACAGCTCGATACACCTAAAATGGATATTTATTTTTCAAGCATAATGATTTAGTTTAATTTTTTTTTTTCATTGATTACGTTACTATATTTTTTCATTGATCACGTTAGTATATTTTTAGACATGGATTCATGAATCGTAATACACTAAAGTTCAATCTGTCTGGTATAGTTATGTATAGTAACACAGTTTTACATTTAATTCTAATTGGTAACATATCCGTTCAGTTATACCGAACTCACGAATGCAAAGATTCTCTATGTTTTTATACGCCCACATTTTCATGTGGACGTATATTGTCGTCGCCCCTGTCCGTCTGGACGTCCGTACGTCCGTCCGTCCACAATTTGTTTGTGGACTCTCTACAGGTCACAATTCTTATCCGATTTTGACGAAACTTGAAATATAGGTTTATCCCCATAAGATCTCGGCTGCTTTCGATATTGGCAGGTATCGAATTGAAACTTCTTGAATTATGGCCCCGTGATTGTACAAAAAAATCACGTTTTCAGCTTGTGGACCCTATAGAGGTCACAATTTTGGACCGATTTTGATGAAACTGGACATGTATGTTAATAACCCAAAGATCTCGGTTCCTTTCTATATTTGCGCTCATCGGATCGTAACTTCCTGAATTATGGCCCTTGATTGTCCGAAAAATTGCCCCTTTTTAGCTTGTGGTCCCTCTGGAGGTCAAAATTATTATCGGATTTAAAAAACCGTTTGATTATATCACCGTTACATGATAATGAAGGTTAAGTTCGAATTTCGTGAAAATCGGACCAAAATTGACGGACAAAATGGCCGCCGTTTGTACGCGAATAGTGTGAAAATATGTTATATCAAGGTTGTGGACTCTCTACAGGTCACAATTCTTATCCGATTTTGACAACACTTGAAATATAGGTTTATCCCCATAATATCTCGGCTGGTTTCGATATTGGAATGTATCGGATTGAAACTTCATGGATTATGGCCCCTGATTGTACGAAAAATCATGTTTTTAGCTTGTGGACCCTATAGAAGTCACAATTTTGAACAGATTTTGATGAAACTTGACATGTATGTTAATAAACCAAAGATCTTGGTTCCTTTCGATATTTTTGCCCATCTGATCGTAACTTCCTGAATTATGGCCCCTGATTGTCCGAAAAATCGCCCTTTTTAGCTCGTGGTCCTTCTGGATGTCAAAATTATTATCCGATTTAAAAAACCGTTTGATTATATCACCGTTACATGGTAATGGAGGTTGAGTTCGAATTTCGTGAAAATCGGACCAAAATTGACGGACAAAATGCCCGCCGTTTGTATGCGAATAGCGTGAAAATATGTTATATCAAGGTTGTGGACAATAAATTATTCTTATCCGATTTTGACAAAACTTGAAATATTGGTTAATCCCCATAAGATCTCGGCTGCTTTCGATATTGGAATGTATCGGATCGAAACTTCATGGATTATGGCCCTTGATTGTACGAAAAATCATGTTTTTAGCTTGTGGACCCTATAGGTGTCACAATTTTGAACCAATTTTGATGAAAATTGACATGTATGTTAATAATCCAAAGATCTTGGTTCCTCTGGATGTTTGCGTCCATCGGATCGTAACTTCCTGAATTATGGCCCCTGATTGTCCGAAAAACCACCCTTTTTAGCTTGTGGTCCCTCTGGACGTCAAAAGTATTATCCGATTTAAAAAACCATTTGATTATATCACCGTAAATGGTAATTTAGCATGGGGCAGAACTTAATAAAAACCAAACAAATTCTAATGATTTTCTGATAATAACTTAATATGCGACAACTCTTGTTGACTGCCCGGACGATTTAGCTGCTGTGTGGGCGTATGTTTCGTTGCCTGGCAACCTATTTTTATTTTTGTTACAGACACGGACCTTCAAATGATCCTGCAATAATAAATTCAAACGGACTTGCATATAATTTTTAACAACTGACACACGATTTTATTTAAATAAGAATTCTAAATGATTTGTCCTAGGCTTACGTACTCCATACCTCTCGAGTGCTGATCAGTAACAAGAAGTGGAGTAATTAAAGTTCGAGTTACCCGGTGCGGTACTTAAGCCCCCACCCCACCCCAACCCCACCCCCACCCAACGAAAAATACAACACAATACCTATACCACATTACTTAAACTAAAAAAAAATGTCAGGCGTTAAGCGCAGTAGATCAAATGCTTCCCAACCCCTTTTTCCGAAAAATCCGCATGAAATATTTTCTAAGAGATTCCAATGACCTGTTGATAATTTTTGGGTCTATTTGTATAGAAGACCAAATGGGACAATATTCATGATTCTTGTTTCTACATTCCAGTTTGAACATTTTAGACACGAACGCAACATTCTAAACTAATGATTCTTGTTTCTACATTCTTATGTCAACATTTCATGCACAAAATCAACATTTCAAACAAAAAATGGATTTTATGTCTCAGTTTCGGCGTTTTATCGGTAACTTTTATATATCATTAAATATTAAAATCAAAAAATAATTTCTTAATTTCACATGACAAAGATATCAATTCATTGGTTTCTGAAAGTATCTAAAAAAAACCTCTGGAATTTGAAATCTTATGAAAATATTTTCTACGTTTCAAAAAGTCTTGAAATTAAAATCTTGAAATGAAAATGTCCAGAAAAATATGATGAATTATCAACATTATTACACCAGAGGGCGCTAGACCGAATACAAATTGGCGACCTATTCGACTAGCGACCTAATATATTATTTTTTATCCATTCCTTTAGTTCAGAATAGAGGTGTAATTTTGCCATTATCTTACAAAATTCTAGACATCCAACTAAATATATTCCGAAAGGGAATTAAATAAGCGTTCCAAATATTATCAGTTAAAGTTGGCACAGTCATATTTAAAGATTAAAAGGGTGAACTCTCATCCTAAACATGACCAATTTTTTTTTTAAAATTTCAAAGTGAAAGAACGGTAATATTCCTAGTCAAAATTCGGACCATCGTACAAAATTGTGAGCATTCAGCTATCTATATTCTGAAAGGTAATTTAATAAGCTTTCTTTAAATATTATTAGTAAAAGTTGGCTCAATCATCTTAAAGTGGTGCGCTCTCAACCTGAACATAGCTAATTTTTCAATATTCTAAATGTAAAGATAAACCGGTATTTTTTTCGAAGTCCAAATTCGGATCATCGTACAAAATTCTGAGCGTCCAGCTATATATAACCTGAAAGGTAATGGAATCAGCTTTCTAAATATTATTAGTAAAACGTGGCACAATCGTATTAAAGTGGTGCGCTCTCATCCTAAACGTCGCCAATTTTTCAATATTTTAAAGTGAAAGAACGGTAATGTTCCGAGTCAAAATTCGGACCATCGTATATTTAGTTGGATGTCCAGATAATGGCGAAATTACACCTCTATTCTGAATTTAAGGATTGGATAAAAAATAATATATTCTACTTTCATATAGACGTTACATTGGATTTTATTGGTTGATAAATATAGATGAGTTTGGGTGACTGTTGTCTTTATTGTGAATAGGTTGCCATGCAGCTGGATCGGTCTAATAGGTCGGTAGTCGAATAGGTCGCCAATTTGTGTTAGGTCTAGCGCCCTCTGGTGTAATAATGTCGATAATTCATCATATTTGTCTGGACATTTTCATTTCAAGATTTTAATTTCAAGACTTTTTGAAACGTAGAAAATATTTTCATAAGAGTTCAAATTCCAGACTTTTTTTAGATACTTTCAGAAACCAATGAATTGATTTCTTTGTCATGTGAAATTAAGAAATTATTTTTTAATTTTAATATTTAATGATATATAAAAGTTACCGATAAAACGCCGAAAATGAAACATAAAATCAATTTTTTGTTTGAAATGTTGATTTTGTGCATATGAAATGCTGACATAAGAATGTAGAAACAAGAATCATTAGTTTAGAATGTTGCGTTCGTGTCTAAAATGTTCAAACTGGAATGTAGAAACAAGAATCATGAATATTGTCCCATTTGGTCTTCCATATATTTGTATACCAATAACTGAAATAATCACATATCTGCTATAAATAACCATGTATAAGGGTTACAAGAAGACCCGTTCATTTTATAAGAGTCTCGGAGAAGGACAGAGATCATTCCGATAATAACTACGAGTCTCACATGTAAAGCGTTTAGAATACCGCTTAATATGTGGCAAGTGCTAATGAATCAGGAGGTTGTATGGCGGAATGGTTAGCGCGTACACGTTGTATCATTAGGCCTGTCAGTGAGTCATCTGGCGGCGTGGGGTCGATTTCACGGTTGTACGTGACAAGGAGTAGGATCGCCTGTCCCATCTCGTGGGTTTTCTCCAGGTCCTCCGGTTTCCACACCACCGCTAACGGAACCTACGCCCTATAGCAAATCATTGAAATAAAATTGAACCATGTGTTAGTCCCGAAATATCCTTTGTGGCGAGTGGACGTTAAACCCCATTTCTCTCTCTTAATGAAACAATCTCGTCGAAGTTCTAATCTACGGCAGAGAAGTATAATTGCAAGTTTAAATCTAACGAGAACATCACTGAGCTTAATAACGATAAGAGCGCCCTTGTTGAAACGTGTTTTTATAGAATAAAACTGGTGACTGTTTCCAACAGAAATTGTGTCCTGTGTAAACGGAACATTACTTGAATTTCGTAGAGTTCCAATCAAGTCATTTCTATCACACACAAAAAAAATAAATAAATAAATGAGACAAGCTCAAGTGAAGCACCACCACACACCAGCGTGGCTCAGTTTGGGAGACCCGAAGTTAAGAGATATAAAGGTCCATATTCATTCATATTTAAGTCCAAATACTTCACTTCACAATTAATAATTGATTAATATTATTAATACGTATATACAGATAAAGTATTAATGGGAGTTGTAACTGCTGCTAGATTGCATGGAAATTTTTTTTAAGTTGGTGAGTTGCGGGCCCATTTCTTAAAGCAACGATGTGCCATTGGCATTTGTCGCAAGAATGCCAAATTAACAATTCTAGATAATGTCCCAGCTTGGATTCAATCAGTTTAAACAAGCCTATCGTTAAGATCACCGTGGACAATAAATTGGCGGCGGCGGGCCCATTGCATAAATCGACGAAATTTCAGTTCCACATGCGAAATCTATCTCTGCAAATACTGAACGGAACTAAGCCATTAGTGGACGGATATTCCTATTAGAGTTTCATCTTTCACAATATTGCGTAGTTTGCAAGTGATTCATATTGCTTAAAATGTCGCATAGAGACTTTAATGATTACAAAATGTTGTACAAATTCAAGTATTAAAATCAGACTTAAATAGAGAGTATGAAGCTTTTTAAAATGTTTTATGTTTTACTGACAAATCCAAAAGCATGACAGCGTGCATTAAGGCCGCCAGACTAATCTCGTCCATTTCTCCAACAGTTAGACACATATCAGTATTAACCATATTACAATATGTTAGTCCCGAAATGGAGTTTGTTTCGCATCTCGTTTTTATTAGTCCGGGTGATGAATAAACTGATCAAGCACTGAAATTTATTTGCTTTCCTCATAAACTAGGCAACAAATATATACTTAAATACACTAGTTAACACAAAAAATGTTCCAAACTTACCTGAAAATGTTAAAAATACCAAAATTCCAAGTAAACATTTATTCAGTAATTGCCACAGCTCGCAAAGAGTCAACATTAGACCGTACTTTAAGTCCTAGCACCATCAAGTCCTAATATCATAAATTAACAATCAATTGAAACTATATTCTCTACGACATTGGTCTAACAGGGCAGACGATGACCGCTGGTTTGACAAATATATAATACCGCCATTTCATAAGTCTGTCCAACAACTTGCTGTCACGTGATCTTAAGCACTGCCACCCTCGTATTAAAGTTATGTGACGTTTTTGTCTTCTACGCCGCCCATGTACCCGATCCTTACAATTACCGTCACTAATAATCACGACATCCGACCCAATAACTACCGTACATCGAAGCCGTAATATGTTTATAATGGACCCAGGTGAAGAAATGGTAAATAATCTCTCAATTCCACCTTTAACCAAATCGATTACCATGGAAATTACTACACAAAGCGAGAAGTTTATTGTCTATTTTTTTATTATTCCGTCCCTCCTACTACAACTTAAAGAAATGTCATACTCGACAAATGTATCATGCCTTTTATAATCAAAGAGAAGAGAATAGACGCAGTGCGTGCCGTGACTTAAAGTTTGGAATTCTGTTGCTGTATTGTTCTGCCTGTATAGCAGAAAAAAACAGAACGAACAACATGTTTCATTAATTGAAATTTCTCTATGATGTTGTTATGTCGTCTTAATGTAATATTCTAAAATAACAGAATCTACCAACACTCGAGTTTGCTCGTCACTTTGTTGTCACTCGGTGTATGTATTGTGACAGTAACTAACATGTGATTAATCTTCGTCGTTGATTGTAGAGTTAGAGGGCGATCTTTATTATTGGAATCGATCTCACGTAGAAGAATATGATATACAGTCGTATTATTTCATATATCTATATCCTCGTACATGTTTTATTCATTCCAAATCATATCGAACAGACTATCTCGATGTTTTTTTTTTATGTAAATAACAAGTATCAAAACCTAAAATGAAATGAAATGGAGTTTCACGTCCTACTGTTCTGCTCCGAACTGGGCTAACGAAGACGGGCATACACCATACAGTGTGCTATAGGGGAAATTTTGACCCGACAGCGCCACTACGGCCTATTCTTATGTCGAATTCAAACTGCTATGGATCTTTTACGTGCACACCAATGTATACACGGGACCTCGTTTTTTCGTACCATCCGAACGACTAGACAATTGTCCTTGCCAGGCCCTGCATCACTGACAAGAGGAATCATACCGGAAAATCTGGATAAACCCTCTCGGCCAATGCAGGGATCGAACACCCGACATCCAGGCTAGTGGAGCCAGCGTCTTACCCACTTGCCACCGTGACCCCCCCCTCCCTCCAGTATTAAAACCAATGCAACCAATCGATCTTGAACGTAATGAACATATGCCTTCGTATGCAAAGCTATACAATGTAACAAAGACAGGAATTTGTTTCCAATACGGACCACCCGGCACCTCATTCACACCCACAACCATCTTGCCTTCTACTCGGTACATGGCCACGCCTACGATCGGTCATATTCCTGAAGCAGTGGCCCGAGAAATCCCTAGTTGGATTACCTCTAATCAAACGTAACACTGCGCGGGAGTATGACGATCGGTAGAAATTTTAATGATGAACTCGATGAAGTAAGGACAAAATAGTTGGTAATCTAATATTGAAAGTGGAATATTGCGTTCTCTATGGACACATTTGTCCTTACTACAAATGTCGATACATTTTTTATATAAAAATCATTAGTGAATGAATATTTCGTGTCCAACGGTAATATACGAGTTAAATTGTAGGCGGATAAAGGCATCTGCTATGTATGTTCATATCAATTAAGTTGATTTTTCACTTTTTCATATTCACCTATCTAAAATACCCGTGCATGCGTTTTGTAGAAGCCACGGGCACTCCGAATCTAAATCTATTTAAGGATGCATCAATCTACTTTTAAATATATTTGTGTATCTTTTACGCAGAGCGCATACCCTATCATAATATAAAACAGCTTTAAACTGGACACTCTAGATCCTTATAAAATTACATGCAAGAAAGTAGTTAAGCCCTCGTGTAAAAGTCAAGTCGATCTCTGTGTCCAGTTTTGCTAATCCATATAGATTAAGTTGTCCTAGTAGCACCACAGCTCTACGAATAGCTTACACACGACTAGGAATTTCAATAGATTTCTATACCATGCGACCAGCCGAGCAGATCTATTTAATATCACAAACTCATTGGCTACTTTGAGTGTTATGAGGGAGCGACTGGTAAGGGACAACGTATAGTCGTTCGGATGGGGCCAAAACAGACATCCAGTTTACACATTGACGTGCACGTAAAATAACCCTTGATATTTGTATTTTCGAAATAAGAGTAGTCTGTCCGGACAAAATTTCATCATAACATACTGATGCGTGGGCTTTACTGCAGCTGTCCGTTTCGTATAAAAGATCCCTTGACAGTTGGAATTCGATGTAAGAGTGGGCCGTAGTGCCGCTGTCCGGGCAAAATTTCCCTCGTAGCACACAATTTGGCGGATACCCGCCTTCAGTAGCCCAGTCGGTGCAGAACAGTAGGACGTTAAACCCCATTTCATTATTTCATCATTCATTATAGAGTGTTACGAGGCTTCAGTGACAGAAATATAATTTAATCGATTCAAGCAATATCAGAGAGGTTGATAAGACTTTATGATCTGTACAGCCATTACAGTGTCTATCATTCCGTCTGTCTCAAATACGACGCGACCAGTGGAATGAACAAAGAATTTCAACAGGTTTCAATGGGTCAATTCCTGTCAAGTGTTATACTTAATCCTTATAAGACATATAAAAATAGATTTCACTAAAAATAAACACACTATACAAGTGTGTTTATTTTTAAGTGTTATACTTTGGTTACGATTTGGTTTAAATGGTATAATACAGTAGGATTTAACCTGAACTACAGCACAAGGATTAAACCTTTTCTGAAACTCGACATGGTTAATCTCAATCTGATTAAAACAAACATCCTATTTCGTTTCGTTTTTCGTAGTTCAAAATTTCGTTTTGCTTGTCTTTATTACACTAGTATCTGGAAGAGTTATTATATTAGGGATTAGCCTATGAAGCGGATCTATTACAGTGAGTTCTTGGCGTGCGATGCACGTAGCTGTGGGTAAACGTCAACGCTGATTCATTAATCAAAGTCTGACGTCATAGGATCAAAAGCCGCTCGAGGACAACTGGACAGATCTTCTGTTGTGTAGATCATCGAAAGTAAAAAAAAAACCCGAAATATAGATCTGTTTTTTAATCAGATTGGCGGTGCCCTCTTGTCAGTGATGTAGGACGGAGCTGTCTAGTCGTTCGGATGGGACCTGAAACCATAGGTTCCATTTACACATTGGCGTGCACGTAAAAGATCACTTGGCAGTTGGAATTCGTAGCGCCGTTGCCCGGGCAACATTTCCCTCATAGCACACTGTATGACGTATGTCCGTCTTCATTAGCCCAGTTTAGGGCAGAAAAGTAAGGCGTTAACCACATTTCATTTAATCAGATAAGGTTAATCTATTCGACTATAATTATTCAATTCCGATTAGGAATCAAACAATTTGGTTTGAAGAAATTATCAATTCGACTTAATTGCCTACATAATATACCTTGCATGGTCATACCAATAAACCTCTCCAGAAATGTATTTAAATATACTTCATATACTGTGACATTTACATGGAGACCAAAATTCTTTTGAAAACACCGTATTAAAACACAATTATTTTACATCTACAGACCGCATGTGGTTCTAAATCTAACAATGAAATAAAATAACGGTTTTATGAAAGTTTATATTAATCTCAGTTGCAACACGAGGGATGACATGTGGTCCCAGCAAAACGAGTGATGACATGTGGTCCCAGCAAAAACAAGTGATGACAGGTGGTCCCAGCAAAACGAGTGATGACATGTGGTCCCAGCAAAAACAAGTGATGACACGTGGTCCCAGCAAAACGAGTGATGACATGTGGTCCCAGCAAAAACAAGTGATGACACGTGGTCCCAGCAAAACGAGTGATGACATGTTGTCCCAGCAAAAACAAGTTATGACACGTGGTCCCAGCAAAACGAGTGATGACATGTGGTCCCAGCAAAAACAAGTGATGACACGTGGTCCCAGCAAAACAAGTGATGACATGTGGTCCCAGCAAAAACAAGTGATGACACGTGGCCCCAGCTAAATGAGTGATGACATGTGGTCCCAGCAAAAACAAGTGATGACACGTGGTCCCAGCAAAACGAGTGATGACATGTGGTCCCAGCAAAAACAACGAAACATACACCAGTAGGCAAACCAGTAGGATTTATAATAGAAACGATATACTATTTTTTAATTTTTTTTTCATTATTATGGATTTATAGAGCGCCACTTCCACAGTACTGTGCTCCAATGCGCTTTACAATATAGATTATTATTATTATTATTATTATTTATTACATTTATATAGCGCATCTTTCACCGAAGTGTTCAGATGCGCTTAACAATAACAAAGTAAAAATACAATAGATATAAAAGCAAATATGAAAAATAGAAAAACATAAATACAAAAAGATATACCGGTACAAAATACAATAGGAAATGACAATATTGAATGTTTGAAGAATGCATTTCTCAGTTTAAAGTACACGGAAAAGCTACAAAATCATTTAAATTTAATGCCCAATCCCATCACTGCTAATTGTTAAATGTCGAGTCTTTATCTCATAAGATCTGATTATATATTACCACATTCAACAGATGTAAATGTCACATCCAAACTTATGGAGCGGAATTGGCGTAGTAATACGTAAATTTATACATAAAGATACATTAGATAAATAGATTGCAGTTATCACTATAATAGTCAAAAACTAGATAATGGAAAGGGGGCATGCTGAAAATTCCAGTCACATTGCTCCACTCTGAACCGAGATATTAACGATTGAATTTTAAGCCTAGCCTCGATCACCATAGCATTACTAAAGTCGGTATGATAAAAAAAAAAACAGTCTCGATTATCCATGTTTGTATTTAACCATCAATGAGCGTTAAGCAGAAGATTGGATTCAAATCCAATGAAAATCCGAAGCATAAGATGACATCGAGAATTGATTATGGTCTGGTTGGATAAGCTATTAATGTATAATTAATAATTTATATATCATGTCAGGCCTAAAGAAAGACATAAATGAAATAAAACCAAGTATGAAGAATCCATACCATTAGACAGAATTCAAAGTCCTAAAAAAAACGTTATAGGCAATATAGTTTATACCTGCAATATGCAGATTTAGTTTTTGCATAATGTATGTTTAATATACATCTAGTAATTAGTTATTGTTTATAAAAGAAGACAAAAATATGTATTGAACCTTCAACAGTAGAAAATGGTACAAACATATGGAGCGAAATCTGTGACATAATTCTAACAATGAACTTCTTATTTACACTTATAGATACAATGTAGTAAATTGTTAAAAATATGTATTACTCATTTTTTGAAAACTACAGTTTGAATTTGTATTTTCTTATAGTCTTACGTTTAATGTGATATTTTTTTTATATTAAAGCATTGTGATCTGTTTTGATGCTTCGAAAGCTACATAATTCTATGTCTGATAATGATAACGAATTGTGCTAATCTTGTTGCAAAGTCAAAGGGAAAAAAACCCATCGTAATTGTTATTCATAAATAGTTTGTTATTTGGTGGTCTAATTCTCATTATGGTAACAGATGCTGCTGTTTAAAATTATATGGTGGCTGATAGTGGCTATGTAAAGATTAGTTCTTTCATAACTGGACTTACATACATTCAAACTTGGTTAAGAGTTATAATTATGTCGTGAATTCCGCTCCATATTAACCAACTACAAAAATGCATCTTAATTCATAAAATATTTTTACGGAAAGCTATCTAACAAGTTCACCGAACTCTCGACCAAGTTGGCCAGAACATGGATTTTCCGAAATTAGAAATTGAGCACATTAAATCAAAATATCGATGATGCCATGCCTCTTTAAATTTAACAAAGAATAGTTATATATAAGCAGTGAAAAGCATTTTAAATCGATATAATATGTTATCACGCATTTTCTGCGATTTAAAGATTTGCTTATTTACAATAGCCAAGTCTTTAACTTGGTATCATCCAAAGTCTTCGACATCGAAAACACAAATTATTTGTCAATTTAAATCAACATTGATGTTATTATGTTACCGGGAAAGGATAGGCTTCTAATATCGAATATTTAAGACAAAAAAAACATTTTACCATTGGTACACGAATCGTGTACCGGAGTGGGTTTTAGTGTCATTTGTAACAAGGGACTCAAAGAACGAGGCTAGACATGTCAAACGGTGGCGCCATATTCATATCTTGACGACATGTGCAATAAATACTACCGGTATAGACTGGAACAACCAGACCCTAGAGAATGCCATTCGATTGAGACTTCTTGCATATTTAGCCGAACATAACTGATTTGAAATTAGAGTAAAAACTGAAATGATGGAATGTAAATTAGTTTATGTACATTCATATTATACGCGTTGCTACCCATTTGCGTCAGTTTCTAGGTCCCAAATATTAGCGATTTGGCTACTTTAATATCGATATTCTCTGGTATATGCACCTAAAATCGCATAGGAATTGCTTATCAGAGATTGAAAATCCAAATTATTTTATTTTTTCTCCATGAAAACCAATTAGAAAAAGGGGCTTAATGAACTGTATTTGTCAAGAGAGGTCGTTGTTTTATTGGAAATAATAGTAGATATCGCTCAAGCTATATATTGACACTAATTTCTGGACCAGGCCTTATCCTAAACTAGCGTAGCAATTTCAATGTTAATATTTATTGGCAGTTAGAATTTAAAATAAGAGTAGACCGTAGCTCCGTCGCCCTTACAAAAGTTCCCTTTTTCACCATGGAAATATATACAGACACAATGCATGGCCGATGCCCCTCGTCATTCCCCAGGATGCAGGGGCGGATCAAGGGGAGGGGGGTGCGGGGCTACCCCCACCCACCCCTGCGCAGCTACATAAAAAAAATAATGCCTTGCATCAATTAAATTACATCACAAAATGATCCTACATCAGTATAAAAATGATTTATCTGTTTAAAAAGCTCAATTTGTATGTATGCCTATGTAATTTAGAGACGATGATGACAGATTTTCGTAACAGAAACCTGGCAAACCCCCTCCTGCAAAAAATCCTGAATCCGTCCCTTGGAAGGGGCCGAAAGGTAGGACGTTGAATCCAATTTCACTTTCTTTCCCTCCTACATATATTCGACATTTCTATTATTTGCAACCATTTAACATAATTCCCATATTACAATTCCCAAGGCAAAACAATTTCTGTATTCCTATAAAAATGTATTTCTTCCAACAAAAACAATGCATAACATTGTGCGACTAAACGATAAGATTGTCGTTCCCTACCGTGGTAACTATGCATTTAATGGAAAGATTAATGTTCATATTGGCAATTTCGTAATATTGAAAACCCACAGCCTGTTTTGGCCATTTTAATCATGGTCATAAACCATAAATGTGGAATTACAAATGTGCATTAACTAATTTTAGTTATTTATCATAAAGAACGTGACCGATAGAAATTTGGGTGAAAAGAAAAAGATTTCACTTCTTGGTCTGACACTCGTTAATTCACATATAGTTCATACTTTCACATTTGGCGTTTAAAATATAAGTACTAAACAAATGTTACCCTCTATGTTAATTGCCATTTGCTTCATTTTGAAATGGGATGGGGTTTAGCGCCCTACTATTCTGCTCCGACTGGTGTCATGTGTTTTTCATCAAGTGGGTGGTTGCAAAGGATTCCTTTACCCTTCAAACCTAGGTATAGATACCAAACGTGTTCCCCTAACATGAATAGTAAGGGCGTTATGGTTAGTTATATGGAATGGCGGCCATCTTTGACGCCATTTTAAATTTCACGTCATAGTGACGTCTTAGCGTAAAATTCATGGATTTTTGAAATCTGTGGTATCGCTTTCCTATTGGTAGACACCATATTTGTTTGGTTTACAGGTCAATATCCACGTGTTATTTAGGAATATAGGCTAAAATTCAAAATGGCGCTAAAAAGTTTCCCCCAAGGGGTAAACATGGGTAATTCCATGGAGGGTTAGTACTTGACCAATAGATCATAAAAACTAAAACTATCTCCCCCCCCCCTACACACACACACTTAATTCCCGCTAACATGCAATATTACTGTGTCCCAACCACACTAACAGGACACGCGATATAAACAGGGCTAACCCTTACCTACACTATCCGCCAACAATCACGTGCCCTAACTTATTTACATCTCAGTGACCTTGGCGAAATCTGGAGGTAGCCTTAAGAAATAGATCTAGCCAATTAGTGCGTTTGCACTGGTTTCTTCAACTCAACGTTGGCAGTCGATACTATTACTTATTACATTCGCACCTGACTCCACAGACCGTATGACGTAAAGCCGCTCGGTCACCTATTCTACCATCAAGGTATTATCTGATGTAAACAGTATGTTAATATATTTATAAAACGAATTTTCTAGATAATTGCATTCAGTTTTTATAAATGTTTCGAAATGTCAATAAGTTAAATAGACCCTCTAGACGTCCAAAGATAATATTGGATTTTATTGTAAATGTTCTTCTGCACAAACTGAGATGAATTATACTGTTTTAGTGAACAATATTTTATTATAAAAATTCAGATGAATATTTCAATGCTGAAAAAAAATCCCCGATAATTCTGAAGTTTACGTGGACGATGGCAAAACCGAATTTCATTCCAGTTTTAAGATGTGTAAAATTAGATTACGTGAGCTAGAACATGTGTTGAGATTTAGGTGGTTAAAAGAAAGAAATTGTTAGCATAATATTTCTATCATATTACATCCTAACACAATCAGATGATGCAAAGCCTGCGATTTAGACTGACTAGATCTCTCTTCCTCTGACATTTACAGATGGTGAATGATTGAAAACATCGGTGTCGTAAAAACAAAACACCAAGAATAGCCGTTTAGAATGTATGCTCGTGGGTGGGTTTGCTTAAAGAGACACCGTCCAACTGTTACTGATCTCAACATACGTTTCCATGGTTGTCCCTCAAAGAGGAGTCAGTCAGTTCATTGGTGTGGTTTCGATTCCTCGGTTGTACGTGACACGGACTGGGGTTGCTTGTCTAACCTCGTGGGTTTTCTCCTAGTCCTCCGGGTTCCTCCCACTGCTAAAGAACCATATACTCACAAGCGAATAATTTAAATAAAATTGAACCATATGTTAGTCCCGAAATGACCTAAATTGTGTCGAGTATCCGTTAAACAGCATATCCCTCCTCTATCTCTCTCTCTCTCTCTCTCTCTCCTTTCAAAACTAAACCAACAATAAATTTGAAAAAATGCAAACGTTAATTTTAATGGAGTATTTAAATTCAGATTGATGGAATATGACTTTGATGTAGTTGTTTTTTTGTTTTTTTTGGGTTTTTTTATCAATTCAACGTCCAATACATTATGCTTGATGTTATTGACAGGTTGATTTGACTTAGATTATTTACATATGGAGGTGTAATAAAACCAAAGAAAAAATAGGGTAACAAAACAAAACATTATGTCAATAAAAACATGGCGTGGGCTGGCCATCTTACAATAAAATCAAGTTAAAACAGGAGGTCCAGAGAAATGTGATTTGAGTGGATACACTTTATATGCAGGTTTAGTCATCGTTGACGTATTCACCCAAACTATTTGAGTGATTTGAATAAAATTCATCAATTTTTGCTCATATTTTGTTTTTAATCGATTTCCAGGATTTCAATAAACGTAACAATAGTTACACATATACTGGCAGTGGTAAATACTGAACACCAATGACGTATGTGGAACCCACTTGGTGATCCAGCAGTGGCTATTTACAGTACTATAATGATTTATTTAATCACGGTTGTTTTATTTCTGGGCGAAATTACCATATTACTGCCCATTTGATAGCCTACAATTATTTATTTTTAACAATATGAAATATGGCATTAGCATGTTAGAGAATCGTAATCGTTCCGTTTATCCCAAATGCGGGTCACATTCCCGTGTCGGATTCCTCGATCCATTGTTTTCATATTCTTGTTTGACGCGGATTCTACACAAGTTTTGCAATAAATTGTTTCATAGTTAAAAATATATATACTAGTACTTAAGTTGTTCAATGGCATTTAGTTAAAAAAAAAAGCATTATCCATATGAATCATTAATTAGACATTTATTAACCTACCCAAACCATGATTAACTCTCGATGCCATCCGATACCCGAAATTTCCAACAGATTCAAATACGATTGACAGTTAAAACTGTCAACATGATTTAATTAAAAACTGGATAATCGAGGCTTTGTCTATGATTTTAACAATGGTAGCAATGTCAATCGAAGCTACACTCTTCATATAACAATCATAATAAAGTAATTTGCTTTAGATTTTCCACATATTCCCTCTTCGTTGTCTATTTTTAACTATAGTGAGATCATAACGCCCCTTTAAGATAACATTCATGAACAATAAATTAATTGATGATTTTCTTGGAATTTGTATTTTATTGTTCTTGTAAAACGTGTGTTGAATATGCATATTGTTTTACTGAAATTAATAAAGTCGTAGTAAATGAAATGAAACGAAATGGGGTTTAACGTCCTACTGTTCTGACCCTTCTGGGCCAACAGGGCGGGCGGAAGCAATTCTTGATTAGGAGGGAGCGGGCTTGCATCCTAGGTCCTTATAGGCGAGGGTACAGGGGCTGCAATAACCTGGAGAAAAGAGTACTTGCTGCCAAATTATTTGGAGGGGGAGGGGGGATTGGGGCTTTACGACAAAGTTTACGGCTTTTCGTCCCACCCGAAACAATAGAATTTGTTTCTTGTCAGACCCTGACAAAGAGGAACCACTGACAAGGGGGAACCACGCCGGAAACTGCCTATGAACTTTTCGGCCAAGTTAGGGATCGAACACGGCACCCCCAGGTTAGCGAGACAACGTCCTACCCTCTAAAGAACACATCATCGAATGAACTTCTTGATAGTCTAAAAGTAGATATTTTACTGATTTTTTTCCCGCACCTTATCATCTTGACATACAGATTGCCCTTTCAACTCCAAAAGTATGGTCATAATCAAACGCCTCAGTGCCAATTTTCATTTTTTAAATACTACTCGTACGAGGATATTAGGATCCTGACTCCTGGCAGTCTAAGAGTAGAATTTATAATTTTATATTCTAAATAATCCTTGAAATATCGGTGAAGCAGGTTTCAAGAATTATAAATAACTTATAAAGATCACACAGTCGAAACACCCGATGTAAACTCAAGGTGAATTGATCTTTGGGTGTACTATACTTTAAACCGAAGGAACCAGGATAAAGTTTGAACCGAGAATCATGGGTTTCTGAAAGTCTTTGATATGGTATTTTCACCCCAGAAAGGATTGGTCCGAACCAGACACGTTCGGATGCGTCAGTCCACATTTTTCTTTTAATTTTTTTAATACATGTACGAAGTTTGGTTCCTGTTAGTCTACGAGTATAATTTATTCTTTTATAGTTTTACATTTTAAATAGTCATTGAACTTTCGGTTAAACGTTCATGTCAGATTGCAACACCACGTTGGAAATAAGCAACGAATATTACATATGTGACCACGTTATTTCTCATCTTATTAAATAAACTTCTATTTGAAGTATTAAACATGGATAAATCAACAAATATTTACAAGAAAGAGAGAGATCAGACCCGTCCTAAATCATAGCTCACCTTACATTTGACATACACATGCTAAGTCTGTTTAATTCAACACGTATCTTACAGGAGAAATAATTAGGTAAATAAAATAGATTTTTAAATATACATTAGTTGGCAAAGATATGTTTACCAAAATGTGACATGTAGCATAGGTTTGTAATATATAGAACTTATGTCGGTCACATATACGTCCTGCTTGATGGGTTATCTAGAGTAAAGGTCACTTATTGAATTGAAATTTGAGTAAAATGTACTTTAGCCCAAAGAAACTGAGATCGTAGGCGGGAATCAATAGCTTTATAGCGATTATCATTGACGACTGGATTATCGGTTGACAGATGCTGCATCGCCATGGCCTTTTCACCTCGGATATCAGGTATGGTGATAAATGGTATGTTCAAGATCAGACACGCTCGAGTTTGTTGTTTTTTGATCGTCATTGTTAGTCTTTAAAGCACTTCCTTTTCGTATCGATAAATAATATTTATAAAAGTATTAAAAAAAACTCCAAAAACAACGACCCACGCAAAATCGGGATATATTGATATTTGAGGAAATATATATTTTAATCCAAAGGAACCGAGATCGTAGATGGGAATCAACAGCTTAGAAGTGGCAATAAAAAAAACGATGGAGACAGAAAACATAGAAAGTCGATTTGAAATCACGACTCGTACAATTTACACCGCACTGCGACGAAACGATTCTGTGATGACCACTGATTGCTTCACGCAAATCGATGCCGGTATCGTCGATGTATCATATTAATCTGAATTCAATTCCGGAGAAATACATTTTTGATCATACCGACTATCTCATGAGATTTGCATGCCCCCCCCCCCCCCTAAAAAAAAATTCCACAAAAAACAAAACAAAAAACAGAAGCAGTCGCTAAGACTTTAAAAACGGCCCTAAAGTGAATGAAATAACCCACGATCATAATGAGATCGGATAAAGGCAACGAATTTGACAATGGAGAAATGAGAAAATCTCTTGGATGAAACTAATATCAAATACGCAATAAAGAACGAAGATGCCAAAGCAAACTACACCAAGGGTTTCATTCCCAAGATTAGGCAGATGATGCATAGCTATTTCACGTATACGCGTGAGATGAAATACATTTTACACGACCCCGTACTAAAGTACAATCGTGGTCTAGTCCCTGCGGTCATTAACGAAACAAACGAAACCGAGAAGATTGTTGCGAGTGTATCGTTCGCGCGAGAAAAGAATCCACAGCGGGTCCCTAGAATAACTTTTGATGTATTCAAGTTAAACACATCAGTTGTGATTGAATTAAGACCATCGCCTTTTAATTGTGCCAATTCTTTCCGACTCGTTAAACACGACGCTTTTAAATGTCTACAAAACCTCTATCCCATTTTAATACCAGACATGTCTACATTTGGGATGAAAAGCGTGAACGTATATTTATAAATTATCGAAATATATCTTTTGATCGTAGTCTGTAAATGGATCGAAGTTGGTCGAAGAGTTGCTGTTCCAGATGAATAATGCTTTGTTGTTAGTCTACAAAAATACAAGACATCTGATTATCACGATTCTCGCTGCGATTGAAATCGTGGTTTTAATCGAGGAGTAATCGTAGTGATCCTATCATGTCTTACCATATGTTTGCAGACAGTCTTAAGCAAGGCTGACACTTGCACGATTCCGTGGCACGCATTGGCACGACTCGAGTCGGCACGACACCGTCCGATTTGCGCAAACTCGTCGTGCCAATGCGGGAAGTGCGTAAGCAATGCGCAAACTATGCGTGAACTCGTCGTGCCAGTTCGTGTCAATGTGGACACTGATGGGCACGACAAATTCGTGGCCAAAAGTCGTGCAAGTTTCAGCCTGGCTTTAGCAATCGTTTTGGTCGCAACGAAATTTACCTGCACGTACCAGATCGTAGACTCAATAGGGACAATCCTATCGTTAAGCCAGGCTGACACTTGCACGACTTTTGGCCACGATTTTGCCGTGCCCATCAGTGTCCACATTGACACGAACTGGCACGACGAGTTCACGCATAGTTTGCGCATTGCTTACGCACTTCCCGCACTGGCACGACGAATTTGCGCAAATCGGACGGTGTCGTGCCGACTCGAGTCGTGCCAATGCGTGCCACGGAATCGTGCAAGTGTCAGCCTTGCTTAAGCCAGGCTGACACTTGCGCGACTTTTGGTCACGATTTTGCCGTGCCCATCAGTGTCCACATTGGCACAAACTGGCACGACGAGTTCACGCATAGTTTGCGCACTGGTTACGAACTTCCATGTTCCTGAAGCAACGGATACTAGTTCTATAACTATTATCGATAACAGTTATAGAACTAGTATCCGTTGCTTCAGGAACATGACGAACTTCCAGCATTGGCACGACGAGTTTGCGCAAATCAGACGGTGTCGTGCCGACTCGAGTCGTGCCAATGCGTGCCTTGCTTTAAGGCATCGCACGACAGTGGGAACCTAGCATGAACTGTTCAAGTAGTGTACGCTATGGGACGAAAATCTGCCACCGTTTATTGTTTTGCTATTTTTAGCTCCGCGATTTGGAAGAATTCTTCACAACAAACGAAGAACAATACTCGGAAAATACAGAAACAATTTAGAAACATTCTTAGAATAGTATCTGCTGCTTTATGCAGACGACATGTATCTTTTCTAAAACTGCACAAAGCCTGTAAAAGACTTTCAACATTGTAGAAAAGATATTGTAGAATTTGGAAACTTGAAATTAATATGAGTAAAAATAAAGTAGGAATGATAGATTTAATATGGTATTTAACCAAAATATAGAAATTGAAGACTCGTACTCGTATCTCGAACGGATTTTGAATTACAGGGGACTTTTGAAAATTAAATAGAAACATTGTAGAAGATCTCCAGATCATGCGACCCTGTGACACTTTCTTGAGATCATGCCAGTTAATGTTCTCGAGATCTTGACATCCCATATTCACTGGATTCATGTTTCTGCGAAGCGAAACGCGGGGAAGACACAGGTAAAAAAGACGAAAGAAATTACAGCATAGGATCGGAGAGCTCGTTGAGTGGGTTAAGAATCAAGTAGAAAGAGCAAGTAGTGTTTTAGAAGAAGCAGAAGCGAAGACAGAAGAAGCAAAGATGACACGCAGACACAAAAGAAAAGGACGGATCTGGATTATTTGCCGGTTGTAAAATGATATCCAGTGTCGAACAGGACAGTGACATGGAGTATTTCACAATATGGCCCTTCATTAACGCTGACGAATCCAGGATCCAATCAGATACTTCAGATCTCTAAAGACAAAAAATTTAAAGACAGTCATGTGCCTGATTCAACTGCAATCCGAGCCTGAAAATCTTCCAAGTCGGTACCATCTTCATCACCATCATTAAATCCGACCGGAGACACCAACCATCAAATTGTATTTTCGACTTGTCGCCGTGTCTTTAGACCTGGGCATTGGCGGAACGAAGTTTGAGACGTGCGTTCGAGCCTGACTGTAGTCCTAAGTCAGCCCAACGGAATCAACACCGTTCTTAGATAGAGACCTGGCATATTTCAGGTATATCCTCAACTATTTACGGAACAAATAGTTGGTGTTCTTATCGCAGGGAATTCCATTGAACCATATTCAACTGGACACGAACACTTGACTAGAGACAAGTCTAGTTTTCCAATAAAAGTTACCATGAACCGATGAGATGGTTGTTTTATGTTTTATCTTAAAGAATAAGGTTGTAGGTACATCAAGACATGGGAATGTCTTGTTTTTGTTCGACCACATCCATGCAACTCGTTATTCGCAGCTTTTGTCCACTTTTTGCGTGCACTAAACTTGTCCATAATTCTTTCAGCATCAATGTTGTGTGACCTAAACGACAAAGTCTCTTTCCGTACTTCGTCTGTAATGCCAAGCTCAAGGTAACGCTGGTATCGGTGCACAGGTGCAAATACCTACTGTTGTAAGCAAACACGCAGACAACATTTACGAAAATTAAGCGGTTGTACTCTTGGCGATTTATTTATCATAATGCTGTGGTAAATTTCTGTAAATAGATCGAACGTTCTTCAAGATGGCGTACGTTGTTTGTTCTCAACTAACAGCAAAATCAGAGTCATTCAGGATACTAAAGAGCAAAGTTCGTAGTCTGAAGTTCTCCATATCTCATAATTGCAAGGTGGAGTCCAAATTATCGGATAGATATTTAAAAAATAGAAATATGTGAATTTTAGTAGAACCTATTGAGAATGTCATTTTTTATTCCAATGTGCAGTTACTCAACCAATCTACTGAATTTGAGATGAAACAGAATTGGGTTGAATGTCTCAACGGTATTTTACGTGAATAATTTTGACTCTAACGTGCCACCAATTATTTATTTGCGTCATCCTATGGGAGTTCTTCCGAACATTTTTGTAGTGATTTTTGGGACAAATTTAAATGAACACAGGTCCAATTATATAGCTATAAGCACAGGGCCTTTGGGGCGATGTTGAAAGCCACAAGACACAGTAAGAACCGGGCTTAGAATATAAATCTAAGATATTGAGACAAGATGTAAAAGATTTATATTCCATTCATTAGAATAAAATGGAATTGGCTAATGAAGACGGACATACTATTACGTCAAACGGAGTGCTATGACGGAAATTTTGACCGGACAGTGGCGCTAAGGCTTATATCGAATTCCAACTGCCAATAAGAGTTCCTTTACGTGCCATGGCCAATTTGTACACGCTCTTTTCTTTATTCAAATATACATGTGTAAGCAATGGATTAAAAACAAGCATAGCATTTAATATGATCGCTTCATATAAAATAAAAAAATTCAAATATTCGAAAGGTCAATGTATACGTAAAACTATAAAAATTTCAGTATTTCAACACCCGTCATAATGTTAAACATTTAATAAAAAGAAAATGCATTTCCATATTTTTCAAAAAAAAAAATATAACAATATGGCGGCATCTAATACAATTTATTTGTGCTAAAATAGTTTAAATCTGAATAAAATAGATGAATTTTTTACACAAGATAACAGAATATTGTTATAACTTACATTATATAAATCCCCATGGTAAAATTGGAGAAGTTTGTGCGAAAATTGTAATATTTCTTGCAGAAAAACGATGCGCGACTTCCAGTAGCGGCATACATGCAGTAAATCTGATTGTTATGACGTCATTCTATTGTATTACGTAGAATAATTATTTAACGTAGGTTGTTTTAAACAATAATGTTTGTACCCCTAAAATTAAAATCGGGATCGGAATTACATAAGTCTTCCGTAGAATTAATTTTTAAATTTCATGAGATTATGTTAAATTGTTGATCTTTGCTAAAATGAGAATTTAAATCTAAGCGAAACACCGCTTTAGAAAAACTGGATCTTTTAAGGTAGCTCAGTCTTTAACTCAATATTATCAAAAGTCTTCGGCATTGAAAATGCGAATTTTTTGTCAATTCAAATCAACATTGATGTTATGATCTTAAAGTAGCTTAGTCTCAAACTGAACCGAAAGTCTTTCATATTGAAACACGAATTATTTGTCAATTCACATCAACATTGATGTTGTGATCTTACCGGGAAAAGATGGGCTTCTGATATCCAATATTTAAGACAAAATAAACCTTTGTTACACGAATTGTGTACCTCCATGCGTTTCGGCGCCATTTGTAAGAAGGGACTAGAGGAATGAAGCTAGACATATATTTCACAAGGCGTGTCATAAGTGACCCCATAGTCTTATCTGCATATTCCTGAAGCAATGGTCCGAGAAATCCCTCTCTGACCATTGCTGGAATAGCGTCTGTTTCTTGAACTTATACAGGAGTGTGTCTATTCTTTCCGTTCAATAGAACCTATCACTTAAGTACAGCAACATGACAGTCTTTCGTTTAATCTGGGTCTTCCCTAAAACTTTGGACAGTGATTTAAGGTATTAAAAACGGTGAAAGTATGTTCGTTTCCAAATAGTATTGTTTACATTTCATTCGACTTGATAGCCTCGTTTGTCACACATAATAAAATCGTGAGTCGTGACGTAACGTTATGTAAACATAATATTTGATTGGTTGGTAGACGGACTACTGACAAATCAAAATTTAAAACAACAATATCCACTCATAATAGCAGTGTGTAGTTGGATTACCTCTAATTAAACGCAAGACTGGGTGGAGTATGTCTTATCTGGGGAGTTTGCGAAATAGAAACTAACGGTGTAGACTGGAATAACGGCAGGGGCGTTTTAAGGTTTATCATGGTGGAGGCTATACTATTTTGAGGGCCCTCTTTCGCGGGTGAGGGGGGCGGTCTACATTGATGATTTTCATGCTTATGCATTCTCATTCAATAGTTGATCCGACAGTAACAGTGTATAGAAAACGATTGACTCGGACTCGAGGCCCTTTCTCTTGGCCAGAGGGGCCCTTTTATCTCCCTTTCGGGGACACCCTAACTAGGATACATTTTCATTTTTTTCATCAGTTTTCGGCTTTTTTTATTTTTTCAACTTCTTTGATTTTTTTCGCGAGGAGGCTGGCGCCTCCAGCGCCTCAGCTATAAAATGCTTTGAATAACGGTGTAGACTACAGATTACCATTCGATTGAGACTTTTGGCGTATTTAACCGAATATAACTGATTAGAACTTACGGTAAAAACAGGAAATATTGAATGTAAATCAGTTTATATACATTCGTATTACATTATTATTTGCGTTGTGACCCATATTTGTGTTATTTTAGGTACAAAGACACACGAGGTTGGAAGGTACCCTAGTCCTTGTCACCTACAACCGAGGAATCGAAACCAATGGAATGACATATTCATCGTGGGGCATCCTGTCGTAGATTCCAGAAACCCCGAGACTAAATGTGTAAGTATATTATGGACAGTTGTATCCCCAACAACACAAACAACTGGCTTGTTCGCTGATATAGACTTAAAGGTAAAGCCCATTGCAGATATGAATAGGGTTACGGCACGTGATTGTTGACGTTAGCCCTAACCTTATTTACATCTCGAGACCTATGACGAAATCTGCAACGGGCCTTAGCTTTTAGTTCTAAACCCTTGTTCGCTCGTAAAATGTAAATCAGCAGAAAATATGAAGGAGGGTAGATTGCACACGGGATGTTCATCAGAGGTAATTACTAGTGTAATTTGTGGAGCTTCTGTGAGAACAATGATCAATCCCTTTGGGTCTAGTTTAACCAACAAAACAGACATATATTTCATTGATTCACTCGGAGATGGATTCTGTCCAATACAGTCAATGGTAAACGATAGTCGCCCACGCAATTGTTTAAAAATTTTAAAAGCCGATGCATGCTCTCATTTAATGATATCCAGACAAAACAAAATGGACGACCAGAAAACGACAACAACACCCATCAAAACAAATTTAAAAACCATGCCAACTGTTATCCTTGTCATTAGTATTTTATTGTAAAGTTTTCACCAGAAACACAAGTCAATTCACGTTTTTATCATTATATCTGCCTATTGCAAGTCTTCTTAATATTAATTAGACAGTTATTAACATGGCAAGACCACGAGCAACACCCGAAGCCGTCGGATGGCTCTTATTTTAAGTAGATAAGAACGATTCTGCCATTTAATGATCAAATTTAGATTTAACAACGGTAATAGTGACAATTGCGGCTACATTGTTTTTTAGATTTGAATTTTTTTTTAGATTTATTAACCTGACAAGAGCATGAGTAAATTAGAGCGGTTCTGCCATCCAATGATTTAATTTACAAATGGAGAATAGAAACTTAGTTTCTTATCTTAACAACGTTAACAGTGATGACATTGTTCTTCTAACGGTGGCATCTCTGTGGAATGGATTTTTCAACATATTCCTTTTTTTGTTATCTATTTTTAAAACTATTATGGCGAGAACTGTCAGCTTTTATCTAATCTTATATGCTTGCAGGTTTCTACTTATTAAAGTAGAGATACGTCATCTTAGCGCTAAATTTTCTATTGTGAAAGATGAGTCTCTAATAGGAATATAAGTCCAGTATTTACAAAGGTATCTGGAATTTAAATTTCATAGATCCGTACTGTTCGTTATACAATAAGCTCGCTGCAATATTGATAGGCCGTACTTAAATCGGATTGAATCCAAGCCGGGACATAAATAAATGTTAAATAATGAGCGAGTTGTACCCTACTGATTGCTTCTCTTTGGTTCTGTCTTTTTTGTGCTATATAAGTTTAAATGTTAAATAATCTGAATCAAAATTTATATTAAGACGTGGGAGATTTGATATTTAAGCTAAAAGGGCAAATGGCGTATTTAGATAATATAAATGAAATATTTATTACCGATTTATTCATACAAAATTTTTAACAGATTATTCAAATTTTCGAAAATTCATCTAGTATGTGCAAATACTTGACAGGTCATTTTGCCGACGCATGACGTCGTTCTAGGCCATTGTTAGGGTCAATTACCAAGCCGTCCCCCCATAAGATCCCACAAAAACAGTATTTATACACGTGGTGTTAAGTGTTATTAATATACACCTACGTACACCCACACCCAATTAGACGTATGATCTTTATGCTGAACTAATAAAAGTTACATAAAGTGATTAATATTTGACAGAAAATTCTCCATGGACCTAATTGTTAACTCAAGCTGTTGAACAGAAATTTCCAGTCGGGAAGTTATAATTATTGATGCTATAATTATAATTATTGTCACAAGACCTTCTAAACCAGTAGCCAGAGATTTGCCAATTAGTCAAATCATCCACGCATGCAACATTGTATCAGTCACAACATGGATACGGGGACTGCGAACTCAAAAGAGCCCGGTCCGTCGCAAGGTTTTTTGAAATGGAATTAAGTCGAAGATTTGTCGGTGCCCTCCAAGAGTTTGTCAATACTTATGAATGTTGAAATATAACGAAAAGGGTAAAACGGCCCAGCCCTAACCCCACCGAATAAATGATATTGGCCAATGACAGAGCAGAGTTACGGCAACCAAACGTGGCTTGATAATTATTGTTGTTGACCATCCAGACTAACAGCACATTGACTTTGGTCAAACAAAACAGGTGGTACTAATATCCGACTTCTGGGCACTTTGGTCAAGGTACCAATGTCCGAGTGTAGGAGCAGTTATTGCGGCGGCTGCTATCGAGACATGGAGCCAAGAAACAGAATGGATCAAACATTGGGGATATAACATGGAACCAAACTGAAATGACAAAGTACATCTCGCTGAGAACAAAACAGACTCTAGACAAATTTTCTAAATCAGGCCTCTAAGACGTCCCAAAACGTTATCGTCAAAAACAAAGTTAATTGCCACTTTCATTTTTCATCGCAAATCGAGCCTGTGGCGAACGACACAATGAACATCCGAATATGTTTAGTTCTTGCACATGTTCGTGGCTAGATCTTTTTGTTAAGGCCAACTCAATTTTTGTCAAGATCGTTGGATTTAGGACTGGATATGGAAAATAGCATACCTCATAATCAGTTGATCTTTACCTTGTGCAGTCTCTGTGCACTAACTACAGTGGAAATGGCTCGAGACTGGTTCAATATAATTTGTATTAATTATGCAAATAAATTATTGGTCAGTATTTCTGTAATCGCTATCGGCTAGTCATAAGGTGTGCCAGTAATCGTCTTTAGAGCTCTTATTTAATTTAATCATCTATACTTGAATGTCAATTACCATTGAGGGGTTTTTATGTTCACCTCAGATGGTAGAACAAGCTCATAATGATTAATAGAACAGCTGCGACAAGCGGGGTTATATAGCATTATAGAGCAGGAAAATTAGCCTCAAGAATTTGTATAGACTGTATGAATTGGCCTACACAATGGCTAATTTCTTAGATGACATTTCTAGCATCGTGTGAAGTCGCGACTTTGTGAATGAACTTGTCATTTATTGATAAATGTACTTCCAAACTATAAATTAGTTCGATGATATTGGTTTAAAGACCATTTTTTGAAGAATGCAACAATAACTTATGATTGCTATCAGATATATCAAATATAACACACGTGCCTCTTTTTATTTATGAAAATCACATAACTAGCTTGTCAATCAAAACATAATATAAAGCATGTTTCCACAAACGCCTTCCATAGATTTCAATCCTTAGACTCAGAGCAGTGAATAATGTGAAAACGGCGCCTTTGATCCTCCGAAAAGTGCGAACGACGAACGCCGAAAAATGGGGGAGCTGCGACTTGATGACACGCATTCGTTTATTTCCTGTGTATTTTATTCTACTCCAAAAATTAGAAATACAAGTGCGAACGACGAAAAATGGGGGAGCTGCGACTTGATGACACGCATTCGTTTATTTCCCGTGTATTTTATTCTGCTCCAAAAATTAGAAATACCAGATATTTCACATTGAAATGTGAAAACGAAATCCAGCTGACCTGTGGAATTATCTTTCAGTCTCATGAATATTCAATGGTTTAGTTTGTGGGTTGGCTTTTACTAGTCGTTTTTAAAGTACAAGCATCGACAATCGGCGTCCCATGAGCTTTATACCCATAGCATTAGACATTTAATTCACTGGACGAATACAAGATGTAATGGTCCGCTGAGGAATGGTAACACTGAGTTAATAGTTCTTTGTTATAACTTACACATGAGACCCATATCCCTCGTTGCTGTTTTGGGCACATTCACAAATGAAACAGTTTAATTTGGTACAAAACGATTAATTATGTTCATTGAACGATGTGTTGGGAAATTTACAAGAGGCTTTTAAATACTAAACCTGGGAATCGCCATCAAGATGAGAGCGATTACACAAAGATATTCATCACTGACTGGGGACGAGTATCGATTGTAATAAACTTTTTTTGTGGCGTTCAAAAGCCTATGTGTCGATGTAGTCATTTCGAAAGATGATATTTTCCTGGCGTTGATTCGTCCCACGAGGATTAAACTTCCAGTACCGTGTCTGTGTTGGGTGGTAATTTATTAGTTCAATTCTCCCGTAATTCTTCTCTTTTGCCAGGCTGGATTAAATACTTCAAACGATTTTCTATCTCGTTTGGATTCACTCTTCTGTTTTCACAATTGAAATTAATGAAATGTTATTGCGTGTTTTTCGATATCGAAAATACCGTTAAGTTCTTATTTCGCAGTTGTTGCCAATAGTTTTATAAGTGGGTATTTCAAAACATTATCCAACTTAACAAATTACTACAAAGCAAAAATTGTCACTTCTATTATTGATGCTGGTGCGTGTTAGGATTCCTTTTGCTCTTTGCTTGATTTCGAGTCGGTTTGTTATTGGTGTTTTCGCCTCCAGATTTAAAACATAATATTCAAAATATAACCAAATATTATTAGTCGTGATGTACTGTATCTACATTCAGTAGAGGCACGTCGCTAGCTCAATATCATCCACAGCCTTCGACATTGCCAGCAAGACTTATTGATCAATTTAAATCAACATTGATGTTGTTATCTTACCGTGAACAGATGGGCTTCTGATATCCACATTAAAGACAAAATTTTAAAATTGGCACACGAATTGCGGGCCAGAAACTTTCGAGTGGCATTTGTAATGAAGCGGCTCGACGAACGAGGCTAAACATATACCACAGGAAAATAGGCTACTACAGGTGTAGACCGGAATAACCAGACGCCAAAGACTGCCATTGAGTTTGGGCCCTTCGTTTATTTCGCCAAATATAACTGCTTCTATTTTTCTGGGTTATCTGAAATTGTATAGGGGTAGCTGGTGTCGGGGTGTAACATAGGACTAGTGGCGATGGAAGATCATTTCCGGTTTTGAAGTTATGCTCCTTACAGTTTATGGCTATCCCATACTACGCCGTAATTACACCTAAACAAATGTTAATGATTGGCATTGGGGTTGGGATAGATCACTTAAAGGCACTATCCCTTTTAATAAAGTCTCAGAAATAAAGATTAAATATGTGTGGAATTTGTTGGCCAGTCCAAATCGTTGGGATTAACCTGCCGTAATTTGTTACGAAAGGTATAAATTTCACCTACACCTAATTTATATAAAATAAAATTCTGGTTTTATCCAGACAATGCTTTCAGAACATGTTAGTGAGATATTCACAATAGTAAACAGCTATTTATATAATGTAAACCACTTAAATATGTGTGGAATTTGTTGGCCTGTCCAAATCTTTGGTTCTTGTTTTATTTTCTCCCTGGTTTTAATCTAAATTATCAAGACTTAGTCTAGCAGATGACACAGACTAAGTCATCTGTATTAATCGTGTACTACGTCTGTCATTTCAACTGGGCCCGTAGCCAGCTCATAAAATTGGGGGGGGGGGGGGGGGGCTACTGAATTGTTTGGAGGGGCTGAGGATGTGTCCGGCTAAGAACACTCGTACGAAATCATGATGGTTGTCAGCCGACGACATAAGGGTGCACATACGCAACTTGCGAACGCAACCGGGTCTAATGCTAAGAGAGAAGGGTTGGTTGCTCGCCCGGATCCAGGATTTTGTCGAGGGGGGGGGGGGAATACATACCGACCCTAAATAGAAACTAAAATCTGGGAATCCCATTGCTGGCTGCAGGTGCTGGATCCGCGCCTGTATTGCCATATTGGTCCATGAGAAAGATATAACTATGAACAATAATGTCTCGAGTTCATCAAGCTACGCAACAGTAAGACACAATTGCTGGCGTTACTTTTTGCACCACCTTTGCGGGAAGGGTTGCAGAAAGCCTGTGAAAACAAAAGTGGGGCCATTTATAATACAGGTGTTATATGAAAACCAAAATGGATACTTAACCATTGAATATGAATAATTCTCAAAACTGCTAGTAGATGACGATAATGGTGAGATGATGTCAAATATTTGACGAATTTAGGACTTAAAAATTGACAACAGCCATACCGTCATGTAAACCGGGCTATGGTTTGATATTTCAGAATGACATTTTCGGTTTCGCATAATTATGTAACTCAACAAAGATAAAAATGTTCGTTATAAACCCTATTCCCAGTGCTGCATAAAGATTATATTTTCTAAAACATTTAAATGGAAAAATCTATATATGGTTACATACTTTCATTGGGTGGGCGAAGTTATACGCGATATATGAGATACACGCTTAAAACAATATCTAACACTAACTCTGGACATCGCACTTCAGAAATTCGTTTAGAATTAATTCCTTAGAAACTATAATTAAAGCATTTTGAAGTGGTCCGCTGCCGAAAGATAATATACGCAGGCCAGTTTTGGGCAGGGCTGACGGGGGTGTGGGTGCATAAAAACAAAATCCAATTTTAGTAGATACTTCAATTTTGATTGGCTAAGCACTAAAATCAATCTAATATTATCCAATCAAATTACTAAAATTGGGATCTTATCTTAGTTAAAATTTCGTGAAATAGGCCCCAGAATAATACTAATCAAGTCAATATGACGGCCAAAAAACCTTTTAAAGGATTTTGTAATTTTAGTGGGCAAGTATTCATGTAGTTGACAAATTCCTCGATCTACTTAAATAATCAGGAGTAGAAAGATAACAATTTTAGAAAATAAAATGCAAGTATATTTTAAAGCTATTTTAACAAAATAAATTATTTTCCTTCCGTATCAAATAAATGTAACAAGTCTTCATAACAAGAATTGGAAAATCATCATTAAAGAATGAGAATATAATAAATTATTAATTTGATTAAAATACAGATCTCTATTTCGTTTCGTTTTTTTTATACTTTTCATGGCCACTACTACACGAAGATCTGGTCGGTTGTGGCAGACGGTCATGTCAGGGTTCATACGAGTGGCTTTTGACCCTATGAGGTCAGGCATTGATTAATCAATTAGTGTTGACGTCTCAATTGGTTTACCCATAGATCCGCGCACTGCACACCAAGAACTGACCGTGACAGACCGTTATATTGGCTGATCCCTCACATCAATCAGATCCTAGTGTAGTAAAGATAAGTAAACCGAAATGTTTAAGTATAAAAAACAAAACAAGATAGAAACAGTAAGACAATTAAAACAAAATCTTGAACTATAAATTAAAAGAAACGAAACAGGATCTGTGTTTTAATTAGATTGCATAAATTATTCTAAAATACGAAAATAATAGCGAATTATTATGCTAATATATAAATTATTCAACGTGCATAAATTACAATACAAAAATACTTTATATTTAAAGGCATTGGAATCAAGATAATTTACATACACAAAGCAATATTTACAGATTTTTTTTTTTTGACAATTTTTTTTTAAATTTTTTTAATTCAACGATTTGAACACTTTATTCTAGGAACGTTTCCATAGGAATATTAATAAAACACCAGCGAATAGCATACGTCCGATCATGTGAGGGTTTTTTTTATGAAAGGGTCTCATCTGTTTTTTATTGGTATAAGAACAATGTCAAACCCCTTAAATGCCTGTCTAATCTATTAATTCAGAAAAACACAAGAATAATAGTCTAATCGAGATTTTAAATCATTTGATATTCGTGCTTTAAAAAAAGTCCCCGCAGTTTCATAGTGTCACAGTCACAGTAGAGTTACCACTACCGTGTGATGCGTTATGATATGGTTGTCCCCAATGAGTCCACGATACGTTCGGATACGTTTCAATACGATCAAAGGATTTCAACGACCGACCGCACATGATAAGACCTGATAGTCACAACAGTTACTCTGCAATTAAAATAACGATGTCAATCGCAGCCCGAGTCGTCACAGATGGAACCTAGCTTTAGGTAGAATACGAAAATGTGTGATATCCCACCAATATATTTGGCGGGTATAGCAACCCATAAACCCTGGATCTTCCAACCAGTCACTGTCGAGGAATGGCGGTTAAAACTCGAATGTATCGTTATTGACGAGATCAATTTCATTTGCTTATATCCAATTCCCACGTGTGTATTGACAATAATCACATGTCTTTACCGATTATATATAATACATCTGAAATCAATTCATTACATTTTAGTCGAACGTGGTACTTTTGGGGTCAAATGAGCCTATATCTAGACTTCGTTTAAACAGGATGCGGAAATTATTGAATTTTGGCACTGCGCATGTGTATTTGTCATTTTTCCCCAAGTTTATGTCTTACATTTAAAAATAATATCAATGATGTGAAAAGAAAATTATTTGTACGTCATAGGGTTAATTACGACCACGTGGTGTATTTTTGAATCTAAAATCGACTAAGTAATGTTGCAATTTGTTTTTTGAAGGAAAAGGGGAATTATAAGATCGGCTGTAACAGGCTGTGGCCAAACTTAATTTTTACAACCTAGTATACACTCGTGGAATTTTTAATAACCTGCGTCATAATGCATCCTTCATTATATCGAAATCACAGGAAAACAGTTCGGCGGTTTTATTTTTTATATAAAACATATTTAATTCAGGATGTCTGAATGGGATTGGGGAACAGGCTTAGCCCATGTGAAAACCCTCTCCCTTGACAGACAGATACATGGGCATTTAATTTGGCGCCTTGTTTTGGTATGGCGTCGCTAGGTAATCACAATATTTTAAATTAAATATCGGATTAATGGATCAGCAAGCATTAATAATAAATTATGCAAAGGTATGATAAAAATGAGTAATATTATAAGACTAAATTAATGATAAAACTATGCTTTATATTTAAAATAAGCAAACATTTCACCGGTTGCTTTATTAGTCACTACATAAAACCTTGTCATACTTCGTTGTGAAACTCTGAGACGTATTAATCAATAGTTGTCAATACTTGATATGTTTTAAAATTCGGTTATTTCGGATTCCCCAAACACAAACGTTCCATCCTCGCCGGTTAATGATGAATGGGGTGAACGAATTTCTTCACTTTGCCAACCTTCTCTCATACCTGTTGTGTCATCTGCTACATCTGGATTGGGTTTGTCATTAGATGTTTGTTCTTCTCGTTTCGTATCTTCGTCTTCTACAACGATTTCACTGAACCGAACTCGCTTAGCATAATCCGGTTCCGGTTCATCTGGTGGATTTGTGGAAGTAACTTCTGTGGTACTTGGTTCTTCTTTTGCTTCCATGCCCGACTGACCACTATTTACATTTTCGTAAACAGGTTCAGCATTGTTAACGCTTTGAGAACTAGGTACGACTTTCTTTTCAACGTCCTCTTCATCGTCGGGATCGGCATCCACCCTTTTCACAGCAGCTTGCAATTCCATTAGGACATTTTGATATGATGGATTTCTTGAAAATTTGGTAGTTGGATCGACAGTTTTTGGGAGGTCATTTTCTGTGCTGGAGAAAGTTGGTTTTGTCACTTCTGGTAAGGGCGGGGGCGGTGGTATGATTGGATCTACTGAAGATTGGGGTTCCGCTGATGTATCCGAGTTTGTATTTTCTGACGTTACAGGTTCCTGGGGAGTGCTTTTTGGGACACTATGTATATTTTCTACGTTTGTGTAATCTCTTTCGGGCTCACTATATAAGGGGTTACTTTTAGTTACACACGATTCTCCGTTTTCTGGCTCGAAATAACTGGGTGTTATAGCGACTGGTTCGTAATGACCGGATGTTGCAGTGACTGGTTCGTAATCACTGGATATTGAAGCGATTGGTTCTTCTGGTTCTGGTGCTGGTTCCGGATCATTCAATTCAACCAAATTATCCACCGTCTGTAATAAGTTATAATATGGCTTTTTAAATTTTTAAAAAAGGGAGATTTGGTTTCAGTGGAAAACAGTTTGTCTCCTTTACAGAATTAGATCGTATCGTATACGTCTTTAGATAAAGTCAGAAATCAGAACAAAAATTTAATTAACCAATCAACAAAAATCAGGCCCGAGTTCACAAAACATTCTCATACTTAAGATGAGAATTTACTCAAAATTGCACGCCTTTTTGTAACTGAAAAAATACCCTTTTACTGTTTTAATGTAAGAAACTATGTTCAAAGATTTATGTTTCTGGATCAAATATATTTCTCGTAAATAGTGATTCTTAACTTAAGTTTGAGAATGCTTTGTGAACTCGGGGCCAGATCAAACTAATTCGATATTTTAATTAGACCTAAAACTAAAATACCATTTTCTTTGAATTAGTACAAATCGTTACCATTAACGAACTGCCTGTATAATCTACGACTAGCTTGGTGTATTTAAAGTAACGTTCTGTAATAGTTCAATATATACCATATATAGTAATAATAACCTCATGCTCAACTCAACATGTTTACCAGGCTATACAACTGAACTCTAGCTAGATGACGTATTTCAGCAAATTTTGAACGTAGTAAAGACAATATACTAGACTTAATCGAATTATTTCAACCTCATCATATAAAGATTGTCCAGTCCTAAATAACCTTTCCTCCTTTCGGAATGATGTTCAAGAATAATTTCCAAGTGGGCATAAAATTGGCCGAATGTATTGAGTAATAATGATCGAATTAAACAAAAAAAGTATAGGAACTTGGTGGATTCACATGAGTCAATACAAAAGCAAATAATACCTGCTGTGTGTTAATTACTTCATCAGCAGAAACAATGTTGGCTGGTTCTGTTCCCAATTGTTCATCATCGCCAACAAACCCTGCATTCACAACACCAATGGCATGACCATTCGCATGACCATTCGCTAGGTTCACACCTTGTAATAACTCTTGACTTGTTAATGAGTCGGATTTACCGTAATCCGACGTTTCTTCATCAATGATGATAGATGTTTCCTGCGTTTCATAGATTGAATTCTTTCTACTTAAATTCGATACCAATCGCTCCATTCTTTTAAATCTAGAATAATAATTTGATACATAGAAACGATGTTATTTATCGATATTGATATTATAGGGTGAGTTGCGTATTTCAGTCTGACAGCCAAATATCAATATACGTTTTAAAGGTGAGATAGAGACAAATGGAGTTTAACGTCATTTCGGGACTAACATATGGTTTAATTTTATTTCAATAATGCGCATGCGCGTAAGGGGTCTATAGCAGTAGGAGGAAACCGGAGTGCCCGGAAAAACCCACTAGGTTGGACAGGCGACCCTACTCCTTGCCACGTACAACCGGGGATTACGTTTTGAAGGTGTTCTTTCTTTCAATGTTATTTCAACGAACATATTCTATATCTGTTAGCGAGTTGCTTCATCGTGTTTCTTTTAACATATAATATTTATGGCAGGTGTTGGAAGCTCGTATAAAGGCGTGTTTAGTCTTTTTATTTATGAACACGGGAAGAGATTAAAATGTCGCGGTTATGATTGAAAACAAAATGAAATATGAATAATGCGTCTAGAGCGAGAATATTTTTACCTGGACGTTTAATTTTCAGGGTCATGCAGCGATGGTATATATGAAGGGAACGGAGATCATAATATCGTCTAATACTGTCGTAGCATTATATTTAGAGTGGCAAACAACCTTTTGCGGTATTTTCAATTGTATTCCCCATTATAATCCTAATAACAATAAATCGGGCTAATATTTATTGGTACACGTGGACTGGATTGCTTTATCTGTTTTTTGTTCATTCTGTAGTTAGAGATATCACCGAACATACATGTATAACAATTCTTTGGCCCGGCAGAATTATTCCCCCTTTAGTTGGAGGTTTTCCATAGAAATTTCTTTCTTGCGAATATGCTGGATAGGTTGGTTAACAACATCAGACATTTTTAATCTTTAAATGTGTTTTTCTTGACAATAGTCACCCTTTTTGGGTGGGGGGGATATAGGAAGTACTTATTGGAGCATTCAATAGATTGCCGTGTCGACTTTCAATTAATTTAGAATATGAACCATTTATTAAAAGTTTAGTAATGTCCCCGTCAGACCAGGGTGGCGTCCTTATTGCGCTGGTGCGATGGTTTGACGATTACAAAATGCACAAAGTCACCTGCAAACGTGAACACAGCGCGAGAAATTGCCCACCAAAATTATAAACTTAAAAAACCCGCCTCCAGGTCAGATCGTAGAACTTTAGCGTTTCTTTTGAACATGCTCAAAACATACGCCGTGACTCAGCGATCATTGGCGACCACGTATATCACAGTACGATGTATGGTGTTTCTGTCACGCCTTTACCACGCCCATGGCTATCGTGACACGCCCATGGTGCCATTGTCCGTCGCCGTAACAACGCAGCAAGGACGCCAAACTGTTCTTGGAAAACGAGCCAATATGTTCAAACGATAACCGTAGCATTGTTATGTCGTGTTGAAGTGACGAACATATTAACATATAGGCGCATAACAAGAGTTGTATTTTGCTTACCTTTTAAATTTAACAAAAATAACTGCAATAAGTATTAATGAACCAATTAAAACAATAACAGCTACACAGATTAAAGCAATAGCTTCCTCACTTATTTTATTAGAGGGCTCGCGTCCGGCGACTTCACTATAAAATAAAGCTTGGATAGCATCCATATTTTCATCAGCTAGTCTGAAATTATATAATATTTAATAACTAACTAATAGGTTTATAGTATAATTCAGTAACATATCAAAGATATATTCCCTAGTATATCCTTGAATGACATTTAGCAGTAGATGTATTTCCCCACAATTGGGTAAAAAATCAGTGGCGGCGCCAGCCGTCGATGGTTGGATGGGCAAAGGTGGGGCAAGGTTAAGGGGGCAAAGGCACGAGTTTCAACCAGGGGTGGAGGGGCTCCCCAAGAAAATTTTGAAACATAGGCTGGCAGTATTTCAGGCAATGATCGTTGCTGTAAAGTGAAAGTGTCAAACGAACGGACTTGCGAACCTTGACGAATCTAACTCACGAGCGCCAATGTAGGGAGTCTTTGTGGGGGTTTTGGCGACTCCCCAAGAAAATTTTGAAAAATAGACAGTTGGAAAGGCTGCCTGGCAGTATTCAGGCACCGACCTTAGAGATAAATAGAGCTGATCGGATGTCGTCTGTGGCCTGATCAATAGTCTTTCCGACCCCAGAGAAGGAACTTCACAGTGTCAAATGAAACTCAACAAAGTCCCCAATAATTTGAAAAGTAGACGGCCCGAAATGCAGTCTAGTAGTATTTCAGGCATTGATCGTCGAGATAAATAGAGCTTAACAGATACCGCCTGTCGCCAAATCACTAGTTTATCTGACCAGAGAAGAAAGTGTCGACCGGGCCGAGTAAGAGTGACTCAAAGTGAATGAATATTTTCGCCAGGTAGCATTTCAGACAACGGTCGTTGAGATAAAAAGAGCTGGCCAGATCACATTTTATTTCATTTTCGAAAATTATTGGGGGGGGGGAACAGAGGGCAGGCCAGATTTTTGGTGGTGCAAATGCGCCCCCCCCCCCTTGCGCCCCTTGGCACCGTCACTGGTAAAAATAGTGACCTCATCCACAACCTTGATATATACTTTAACACTGTTTGCGTACAGGGAACGGCCATCTAGTCCGACAGTTTCCGTCCGAAATTTATGAACTGTGAACTCAACCATCATAATGGTGTAACGAGTTAGGTGACCTCTAGTGGCACCAAACGCTATAAAAGAGATTTTTCGTTCAATTGTCATAATCCATGAATTACAACCCGATATGCGCAAATATTGAAAGAAACCAGGATAATGGGGGTTACAAACATATATTTCTAGTATCTTCAAAATCTGGGACGGATCTAGGAATTTTGAAAATGACGGCACTGACCGCGAAGAGGGGGCACGCCGCTGAGAGGGGGGGAGGGGGGGGGGGGTTCCCCCAAAAAATTATCCGTCATTTCCTTGCATCTGTAGCCATTCCAAGAGCTATTTGGTTGATATTTTCGTTTAAGTAAACGTTCGGAACGGACACATTTGGGTCTGAGAAAAGGCACTTTCAGCAGTAAAAAGGGCCATGTTGAAAATTAGGGGGTGGGCCCCCCCCCCCACTGAATCCTCCCCTAAAAATCTTATAACAATTGTGTCCTGCAATGGGCATATTTAGATAACATTTCAGTCCCAAGGAAAGACCTCCAACAGGAAGAGTTATCTCTGACATAATGAATATTCAAGTCTATATATACCTGCTGAGAACATCAATAGGTATCATCCCATCACCTGTTTTATTTTTACCAGTTATGTAGATAATAGATCTGTAAATGGATATTTTAAAAATAATATCAAACACTATTTTCGCCCCATTTTTATTTACAAAATCAAGAGGCACCATTTGCAATTTTCGATAAAATATCAAACTTCCGCGTTAATATGCACAAAGGTGGATTATTTTTTAACGTTTAATTGAAAAACAAAATGAAAATGCCAATCCCGGATTAAAAATAAGCCTATTTCTAAATTTTCGCGGGCAACAATCTGGCACTGAGCTTATTTCAGTAACACATATCTTTGTAAATACACACCGGAATTGGACCATTGTTTTGACAGATATTCCTATTAGAGATTCATCTTTTACGATACTGTAGTTTGCAAGTGATTCTATAGCTCTAAAATGACACGTTTAAAATTTAGCACTTTCAAAGGGTCTGATTGTATTAGTTGGTCACAGCACCGACAATTTTATTGTGAAACTTTAATGAACTTACCCTGTCCCATTATTGCTAGATATATTCGTAATATCAACATTAATAAACTTACCCTGTCCCATAGCTAGATATAGTTGTAATATCAACATTAACACCCAGTATATCTGACATACCTCTGAAAAATTGCAAGTTCAATGGTCGATATTATATCTTGATAACTAAATAAAAAGATGGCTAATCTAGTGGATAATCTAATAAGCCGTGCAGATGGATGAAAGTGGTAGGTTAGATCTACATTATATTTGACAAGGCTAAATGCTGAGAGCCTCAAATTTATTACTTTTTCTTCGGAATACCACAAGCGACACCCACCGAAGGAAGACCATCAGTGCCACCAACACCAAAAACAGGGAAACCAACTGTTATATTAGTCTAATTGTCGTGTATTGCATGTATTTTAAATAAAACTATGAAATATTACGAACCAAATTTTCATCATCCTAGGTCAGTGCTTATGTGGAGACTCAACCTCTCCGCAATTCTTAAACCTTAACCACAATCTACAGCGGCACGAAAAGACTTATTATGACTGATCAGATTGATGGACATGACAAAGCAACACAATGCAGTTAAGCAATATATAGAGAAAAGCTTACTTTTCTAAAGATGTTTGATCTCTCTCTATTCTCTCTTTATCTGAACCTACTGGGATCCTTAAACTAACGTTATTACCACCAACATTTACCTATAAAATAAAAATAAAACTCTGGAAATTTTCCAGAATATTGGACTATGTAAACCTCCCGAATTTTACGGTCAATCATTCAAAGGCGTCAAGCCGTTCGGTGATAACTGTAGACCCCCCCCCCCCCCACCTTCTGATGAAGTAGGCGAAAATGTACTCCGCGGAACGTCTTCAATAGCAAGGTTGGTGCAGAAAAATATGACTTAAAACCTTATTTTATTGTCTTACCATTGATGGGATGGTGATGTTATCTAGATATCATCAGGGCAAGCAGTATCTGGCACAATGTGTCGGACAGAAACATGATACTGGCTTGAAAAACAGGAAAGTTGTCGTACCTTAACGGTTAGATCTATTTGAAAACTTCAAGTTTAGTCAAAGGTCACAAGATGTAGACAGGGCTACCACTAATCCATAACACTTACCCTGGAACTAGACTATTGCTTACCCTAACCCTAACCTACAATCTCGCCAACAATCACGTGCCATAACCTTATTTACATCTCAGCGACTTTCATGAAGATTGAGCTGGCCTTATCAAATAGATTTAGCCGTACCTTAACCTCTCTTGTTGTTTGTAGACTCGGACTACCACTATCAGCGGCTCGTACAGTGAAGTAGATAAATTGTTGAGTTGGGTCTATAGCAGGTAGTTTAACTAAGGTGACGTCACCAGTTGATGTGCCAATACCAAATTCATTCGATCTATATAGAACAATTAGATATATAACTTTATTTTTATAAACATCTTTTCACAAAGAGAACAAATTATCATCGTTATTCAATTAACACAGTTATATAGACAAAAAGCTAGAAGAAATTAAAGAGATTTGTTGAAATAAAAAAGGCTTCTTTGCCTTAACAATGTAATGCACATACCAATTTCAAAACGATCGGATGATAAACGTGTTCACAAGAAATTGTGGACGAAGGGCGGAATGGCGAAGGCGACGACATATAAAAGACCACATTTCTACGTAGGCGTATAAAAAAAAGTACAGAAGTTACACGAGCAGAGAGTGAGCGATCCATTCCATGTGCGTGAAATAGCTTTATTTAGCTTACACGAGCAGAGAGTGAGCGATCCATTCCATGTGCGTGAAATAGCTTTATTTAGCGTTCGCTTTCTCCGTATAGATATGACCGTTCGTCAAATGTCAATCAGTGAAAGTATGTATATGTACTCTGTTGAGATATTGTTTGCTCTCTCTCAAACTGCGTAATTCACATTCACAAAGATCATACTAACCTCTGTCCTTCTATATAATATGTTACATTACCATTTACACCCTCATCTTCATCCGTTGCCTGTCGTAGAAAATAACAATTAAATGATGACAAAGAATAAAATCTGAAAAAATACTACTGTAGTATTTCGTAATACTAGAAGACATCTGAATTGAATAGGACTTAAATAACGATCAGATGGCTCAGATGAACTTTGTATTTCCATATTCACACCATATTGTTATGGTGTGTTTCTCCTCTTTGATTCATAAGAAAATTTGAATATTCATAAATTCATATTTTTCGTTTCCCAATCTCAATTATACTGTTTTATTGTCGCTAACTTTTTTTAAAGTTTATTTATGACATGTGTTAACTTTCGTTCATCTTTAAGCTCCATTGTTGATCATAAATTGCTCAGAGGACAATTTTGGTTCACACCAATATCACATACGTGATAGACCTGGTTAAACACATTATGTAAAAATGTTGGACACTAACATTGTCCTTTAAGTTTGATGGCAAGTCATAATTCCTGGGATCTATATTGAGACTTAGGTTTATACTAAAGATTGCAATGAAATGACAACAATAAATCGACAATAGTATAGTCATTTTATTAAAAACATGTCTTCATAGTTTGTAGGAAGTCGACAATCATGATAATTATATAACATACTATATACCTTAATATTGCCAATAACAGTTCCAACTCGCACATCTTCTGGTAAATTAAAAATGTAAACTTGTTTTGTAAATATGGGTGTGTTGTCATTCACGTCTGTTACAGTAATATTTATCCAGTAGATGTTGATATCCTAACAAAATTAACATAATAACACGTTTATATAAAACTAGAGAAGACATAAAATGAGCATGTACTAACCTTCCAAGGATGGGTAGTTCTGGGGTGCGTCACCGTTGAAATGACTTGAGGAATATGTATAGCCTCGTTCTTCGAGTCGCTTGTTACAAAACGCGCTGAAACGGATTATGGTACACGATTCGTGTACCAATGGTAAAATGTTTATTTTTTCTTGTATATTGGATATCAGAATCCCATCTTTTCCCAATAAGATCATAACATCAATTTTGATTTAAATTGACATATAGTTCGTGTTTTCAATGTCGAAGACTTTGGATGGTATTGGGTTAGAGACTAAATAGCTACTCTAAACTCATATATGATTAATAACGCAAAGTGTTGATTATGGGCATGTCGTGTTAATAAATTATTAAATAATAATATTTTACAAAGACCAGCAAAATGAGATTTAGGTTTCACGTAATGGCTTTTTAATCCAAACCAAATTGCTGTTGATTTCAACGATATTAATAAGAAGATATGACTTACCGCTGCATCTTTATCGACTGTTAATCTTAAGGCATGTAATGGTATCATTTCACGATCTAACTCCACATGGGTCTTTAACAGACTGATAGGTAAAATAAAACAACACGAATAATTAATAAAAGTGATTTCGATGAAGCAGATTATTAAAAATATCTATGTCTGTTTTGGTATTATGAAGTTCAAATAGGAGAACTGTCAAAAACTCAGATATCAATTCCATGGCTATTTTAAGACGGCGAAATGTTGTTGATTAAATTCATAGAAATATTATTAAGCTAATAAAACCATATCTATGATAAAGGTGTGTTTTGTTTTTTTTTTATCAAAATCGGCATGCTGCACCAAGTGGTCACTGTTGTGTCTCCCTCTTGGGGGGTTGGGATGGCCTGGTGGTCTACAGTGCCGCGCTTCGACCTCTAGCTGGCCGGTCACCTCTGGCTTGCGGCTATGGTTTCGAGCCCTGGTGTGAGCGTATGTGGCATGAAGCTAGGGGCACTCCGGTTTCCTCCCACTGCTAAAGACCCCGATGCGTTAGCGAATTATTAAAATAAAATTAAACCATATGTTAGTCCCGAAATGACCTAGTTTGTGTTGAGTGGACGTTAAATCCCATCTCTCTCTCTCTCTCTCTCTCCCTTAGTTTAAAGCATTTAGGTTTAAGCTACTTTTTTGATACATTTCACCGATGAGGTTATAGTTTAATTACTACAATATGCTTGCTTGCATTCGTATTTCTTGTAACATATTATAACAGATCATGACTCATGCTGGCTGACATTATACAATGATTTCTTAGGGTAGTTTTACTGATTGTTTTCAAATTTGAGTAAAGTCTGTGTCACTACAGGCCCGGGACTGTACAGCGCAATGAACGTTGGACAAAAGATCTGATTCAAATCCAGTGAAAATATGACAGATAAGATGGCATCGAGGGTTGATTATGGTCGTTTCGTGTTAATATTTGTAATTAATGGTTTTTAGAAAACCCCGCAATAGTCAGATTCAGCTCTTGAATAATGTATGTTTAAGTTAGTCAGCCTTTTTGATTACATTATTCGAAAAATGTGCTCCAACCATTAAAAAAATCTCTTGCTACATATTGTTTTTACACTCACCTTTTATCGAGGTAAAAATATTGATTTTGCTCAAGAATAAACGTTGCTTGGTCATTTATATACTGAAATTACATAAAATAGGATGACATTCATTTTTCGGGACTGAGGAACTGACAAGGACAGTTGTCTAGTTGGTCCCGTGTACATATTGGCCTACACGTAAAAGATCCATTGATAGTTGGAATTCGATATAAGAATAAGCCGTTGTCAGGACAAATTCCCTTTATAGTACCCCCCGCATGGCATTTGCCCGTCTTCATTAGCCCAGTCCTGCCAGAACAGCAGGACCTAAGCCCCATGTCTTTTAATTTTCATTCCTCTTTTGACTCAAGGTTTATTTTAGTATTTTGCTGCAACTGTTAGTAATTTTTTTCCTTCATGGTAAAATACCCTAGGCTAAAAGACAAAATTTTCAGGCTAAAGAGCAGGGGGTTATTATATAAATACCACTTTTTAGTCCTTACTGAGCACAAGGCAGCTGGGCACGCTGCCGCTTAAAAAAAATTGTCGTGGGGATATAATACAAATAATCAATTGTAACGTACACTTATTTCAGTAACTATGGTATCTGGTGGTTGGTTTTCAGGTATAGATGTTGTAACATCCACACCATTTACTGTAGTATTATCATATTTTACAACACGGACACTAGCACTACTACATCGTCTATAAAAACAAAAATATATTTATTAGAAACATTGATTGAATTTTCCAATGTTTATGAAATGTGCCCCTTTTCATATTTTTTTTGAATTTGTGAATACCCTACCATAGGCCAAAGATAAAATTCACTTGCAAATTAAATGAAGTCTTTCTCACAATCTGATTAAAATATATATCTATATTGTGTTTCGTTTTTTATACTTTCCATGACCTCGACTACATGAAGTTCTGACCGGCCACGGGTTCATACGTGCGGCTATCGACCCTATGAGGTCAGACAGTTGATTAGCCAATCAGCGTTGATGTTTCTAGTAGTATATGTACACACAGTTCCGTGCAAGTCACTTCAATGACTCCTTGCAACAGACCGTTACATTTGCTAATCCTTAACAACAACCAGAAGACGGGTTAAATAACAATCCTTCCTGATCGGAGAACGCTAGATCGGAGACGGTCCTACGCATTTTAGCACATATGACGTCATATATAGATTATGGGTTAGGGTTAGGGTAAGGGCTAGGACCTGTAGATTTGGTCAAAGTCCCGAGATGTAAACAGGGCTAGCCCTAACCCTAACCCATGATCAAGCCTAACCCTTACCCTAACCCACAATTCACATATGACGTCACAATTTGCGTAGGACCGTCTCCGATCTAGCGTTCTCCTTCCTGATCATATTGTAGTCAAGTGTAGTAAATCAAAATTTTGAACAATAAAAAACGAAACGAAATAGGATCTGTGTTTTAATCCGATTGGTAAGAATTCATCAAACTGCGATATCACCCTCGGTGGAAGCGGGCGCTAACCACTAAGAACAACAAAAACAGGATCGGTGTTTTAACCAGGCTGTCTTTATCATAGCTTGTCCAAAAATGTCCACCACATTGGACGCTTACGTTCGGCATCCCGATCGATTCAGTTGATTTAGTAATGTCCTTATTTAAAATAAGCTCAAATTCAAAATGAACACAAGACTTATGTCATACTAACCTCTCGGATACAGCAATCGGGTTATCGCAAGCTTGAACAAGAAAATTGATAGGTAACATTGTTTGACTCTGAAGAGTAATTTCCCCTGAGGTTTCGTTCATTCTGAAAATATCTTTATATTCTAATACAGAGTAAGTTACTCTTCCATTATCTTCGGCTATATCCTCGTCCGTTGCCTTTACCTGCAAAGCCAAAAAACATATTTAGATCGGCTATCCATGCTCTCAACGAACTGAAATCCAATGAAATGCAATGAGGTTGAGGACCGACAAGACCAATGATTAATGAAGGCGGACATACGCTGTGTGGAACATTTTGCCCGGACAGTGGCACTATGGCCTACTTTTATATCGAATTCCAACTGCTAAAGGTTCATTTACGTACACGTTAATGTGTACACGGGACCTTGGAGATTCGTCCGATCCGAACATCTATACGTTTTCATTTGCCAGACCCCCTCCATCCTGCACGAAAGACAAGGGGTGTGTGTGTGTGTGGGTGGGTGGGGGGGGGTAACGCTGGAAAATCCTGAGGAATCTTCTCTGTGCACACTTGGATCGAACACGGGACATCGCGGCCCCGGAACCTGCACGCACCTCCATTGCTAGCTTTTTCGTGCTTGCTGATTTCACACCATAACTGTGATTTGATAGACATTTTAGACAAAAACAATGTGACATGCACAGTTTTAGCACACTATCAGTACTATAGAAATAGTTTATTGTTTGTTGCGGTTGTTGACATTTTTTTATCTTTGTAAAATTGATCAGAATTACTCTTTTAAATTTGCGAGACTGAAAATTGAACACTTATTTTTCAGATTAAAACAACATTTTGTGTTGGCTTCTATTTTAACTATATATAGTCGATTGATATTTTGAACTAGGACTTCAGTAGTCGAAGCTTACCTAGGGTTGACGGTCATTAAGAAACAAAAATTGCCAGCTGGATAAACGCCAGTTTCTATATTAAATGCAACTTGGTAAAACATAGATAGCCGGTAAACTTTGGTAACCGACGTATGTATCTAAATGCCATGATAACTACTGGTACTGGTGATACACAGATATCCCAAAATCAATGAATTAACAACGAGGATTGTAACAAATGAATCGTTTACCACCAAGGCAACTACTGATTTAAAACTGCGTTTAGGCGAATCAGTTTTAATTTTTATAAAATAAAATGTGGATACCTTTCCAATCTTTTCACCTGGAGTATTGTCTGTAACTGTGAATACGTAACCATTTGGTGATGTAAATATAGGATTATTATCATTCACATCTGTTAAAATAATCAACAGATTCAATTCACATCCTGGACCACTGCAAGTATTTATTACAGGAACATAGGGCTGTGTTGAAACCTGAAATAAAAATGATATTAATAATGTTACCTACTTGAAGAAAATCATTTAAACCATATGTTAATCTCCAAATGACCTAGTAGTGTCCAGTGGAAGTCAAATTTCATTTTTCTCACTTTCTTTCTAGATCTTTAAAGCCCCAATAACACTCTTGTTGTAACTGAATAATATGTCCCAATCTTCATTCTGGTCAACAAATCGTATTATTTTAGAATAATTCAATTAAATGATGATATAAATTTCATCTTAACACGCCTATTTTAAAAAATTGGAAAAATTCATCCAATTGATTTGAAAAGTCTAACGTAAACCTTTTCAAATGTGACTTGGATTTTAAAATATTTTCGAACCCTCTGGACAAGTAAAATAGGATGTAATGGATAATTTACACAACAGGTAGGACATTTAAACATCGAGTACTTAGAATAAGGGTATTATTTATTTTCTGGAGCTACCAAGCCAGCAAGAATGTTATTGTCCCTTTAATATTGATCTCAATATATTTTTCTTTTCCATAGACCACGTCCCTTACCTTAACGTTAATAGTCTCGACCCTTTCCCTGTCAAGAGCTGTTGAATTGTTGACAGTGATTTTGCCGCTTTTTGGGTCAATATTGAATATATCACTGGATATACTATAATTAAATATCGCATTATCTCCCTGAAATATACAAAATATTATATTGCTAATAATTACAATATCCTATTCCTTTCGTTCCAAATTTCGTTTTACTTGTCTTGACTGTACTCGATCTGGAAGAGTTGTTATATTGCTTATGTTCTGGTTGAAGTGAGGTACTAGCCAATGAAACGGTCTATTACGGACGGAACTTTGGGTGCGCATTGAGCTGTGGGTAAATCACTAGAAACGTCACCACTGATCGATTATCAATATCTGACGTCATAGGGTCAAGAGCCGCGACCGGTACAGCCGATCTTTGCTAAATCGTAACATAGCTTGTATTACATTTTATAATAATAAAATAATAATAATGAGTCTTGTATTGCGCTTAAGTCCACACCACAAAAGGGGTATGCTCAAAGCGCCAACGAAATTTAAGGATATGACAACAATTGTTAAATTGTTTGATAGAGCTAAATCTACAGAGTTTCCTTTTGGCCTCGTATATTATATATACATTATTAATCAGACATGTATTCACATGACAAGCCCATAATCAACTCTCTAGACCTTCGGATGGTTGTGATTTTAAACCGATTGAAACACGATCGCTATTAATAATTTAATTTAAAACTGGATAATCGAGACTTTCTTTATTATCGTAACAGCGGTTACAATGAAAATCGAGACTACGTAATTCTTCGAAGATTCATAACCCCACTCAGAATGGGGTAATTTTCAATTTTCATTCTCTACTTTCAAACTATTGTAGCGAGAAGAGTCATCAAATTTTTATCTGAATCTTACATAATGCATCTTTATTTTTTTTTTATTTGGTAATCTAGTTATTTACCTGGTCTATATCAACTGCCTGCACGGTGGAGATGTAAGTTCCTCTACCTAAATTTTCAGGTATAGTAACTGTTTTGTTATTTTGTGTAAACAGAGCATGATTATCGTTAATATCTGTCACATTAACCGTTAGTGTTGTTATGGCTGTTCGCTGGTCTTTGTCGTTTTGTGCAGCCTATAAAAAAACAACATTAAAATTAATATATCTGGTAATGATTAGCTAAGTCGATGGAAATCATGATACTTGTATGAATGGCAAACCTTATACCCCACCCCACCCTCCCAACAGCACCAGCTGATCAAGAGTGTAATAAGCACATTATATTGTTGGACCCGGAGCTATGTCTCACGCGCTGCTCATCGTGATGTTTTCCATGTTCTTCTCCTTGGAGAAGACGCCCTTCGAAAAAGTCCAAGGCTCCGCCAATTCGTGTACGATCAACATTAAACGTGTATGTTTGTTCGTGGCACCATTGTTTGGAGATTTACGGACTCAATGATGGTTGCCATTGCGTCATTTTCGACTACTGGTCCATAGCATTCTCCACAGAAGTCTGCAAGGTCCATTAGTACACTTGTATCTCTTTGTATTTCCAATACCCCTGGCTGTCCATCGTCATCGGATTAATGAAATAATACGCCTACATGCCAATGTATTGTTTCTGTTAGCGGCTTTATGTAGGGATATATTTTTCTTTGTCTGGCAAGCTATTTTTATCTTTTCAAGGAGATTATGTATATTTACTACCGTTAATGTATAAGTGTACGTCGATTGTTTTTCTCTGTCTAATGTGGTTTTTAATTTCAGTGAACCAGTTTCATTATTTATCTCCATAATCGGGTTATCTGAAATAAATGAAATAAAATGGATGTTTACCGTCCTACTGTTCTGCGCCGAGGGTGCTAATGAAAATATTGTGTGCTATGAATAATAATTTGCCCAGTCTGCGACGCTACTGTCTACCTTTTTTGGGGGAATTCCAACGTTCAGGGTTTTTAAGGATTCGTGTACGTGCAGAGAGAGAGAGAGAGAGAGAGAGAGAGAGAGAGAGAGAGAGAGAGAGAGAGAGAGAGAGAGGGAGAGAGAGAGACCAATCCATCCTGACTACAATACAAGACCCTGCGGATGAATTCCAATAGATCATAAAACAACGTGAAGATGTACCCACAACAATGTTTGCATCATATTTTGTAATGACGGGAAGTACGGACATCTTGTATAAATAAAATATAGTATTTGGTTTTTGTTTTCTTTGAATAAATTCCGCCTAATGAAAACTCACCGGATATTGAATAAATAATTAATTGGTTTATTCCCATATCTTGGTCGTATGCATAAACTGGTGGTGTTGCATTAAGCCATTCGCCAACAATAGTGGCGTTCTGAAAACATACACATACTATTAATTTAACAGAACCTTAAAAGTATGAAATGAAATAGGGTGAATGAAATTACTTTTCTGTTCCGACGGGGCTAATGAAGACGGGCATACGCCATGCAGTGTGCCTGCTCTTATATCGAATTAAAACTGCTAAGGGATCTTTAACGTGAACTCCAATGTGTACACGGGACTTCGGTTTTCTTCACTTGGCCGAGGCAGGGATCGAACACGAGAACTCCAGGTTAATGAGCCACGTCTCACCCACTCAGCCAACGTTGCCCCCACCTAAAATATATTACTTCGTATCCATAGGTAAATCAGATTCGTGGAGAGGTAGGGGGGTATACAGCTTACACGGGACGAAAATGCGTCTGTGGAAAGGCAAATGATTAAGCTTTCAAATAGATGTTAAGTAATGCAGGTGAAAGTTCAGGTGGCGATTACAATTTGAACATCCATCTAACACCTACTCATCAAAAAGTATATCGATGGTCTTTTTTATATCAGCATCTAGTTTACTCTATTTGTATTCAAGGTTTTTGAGAGTTATACGAATGTAACTATTTTGCTTTAGTTTTAACATTTACATACCTCTTCTTCAACATTCAAAACATACAATGGGTTGTTAAATATAGGATTCATATCATCTAAATCCCGCACATGTATTAAAACTGTCGTGGATGTGCTCTGTACCTATAATAATTTGAAAATACCATTTAAAATCCTAATTTCATTACCCTCGAAAATCGGCCATCTTGAAAACGGGCGCCATTTTGGACTTTCGAATGGCTAATAAGGAGCTTAGTCTAAAGAGTATATTGGACTCAATTTCGAGTGATTCGCCTGATATTATGCAGTTATCTATTACACTATAGCTAAATCGATAGAAACAATTGTAATCGGACCCTAAGCTGCGTTGGCATTGATCGATTTTAATCATATCGGATAAAAAAAAAGTATCTTATACATGCCTTCGCACATACAAACTGGGTTATTTGAAGATATATTTGGACTAAAGACATATTCAAACTAATTAATCTATCAAAATTTTGCTTACATTATTTCTCAAAACATTGTATACGTCAGGGAATACCCAGCTATATAAAAATGTGTTAAAATCAGTCATGTTTGTGTCACGTGACTCGGCTGTACGATGATAAGTCTCTACTTTCCCATACTCCGTGCATCGTTTCGTTTGATTAGAGGTAATCCAACTACATACTGCTATTATGAGTGGATATTGTTGTTTTAAATTTTGATTGGTCAGTAGTCCGACTACCAACCAATCACTAGCTGCCATACAAAAGCTTTACATTTGAAACGAGTGCCAATATTGGACCAAATATCGATGGCTTGGAGCACACATGTGTTATGTCCAATTTTGGCGAAATTCAGATTTTTAGATATTAATAATCCTTATTCCAGGGCGCTTGATGTGTCTAAATGATACAAGTCCCCAATAATTTAAAACAGTCCAAAAGGCCAAATAGCCAAAAATGTTATGTACTACCCACATATTTCTTTAGAACACACACATTTCATGCCTAATTTGCGTGATAACATACTTTCGCCGTTTTTAATATCTTAAACCACTGTCCAAAGTTTTAGGGAAAACCTAGATTAAACGAAGGACTGTCATGTTGCTGTACTTAGTGATAGCTTTCATTGAACGGAAAGAATAGACACACACCCGCATAAGTTCAAGAAACAGACGCTATTCCAGCAATGGCCAGAGAGGGATTTCTCGGGCCATTGCTTCGGGAATATGCTACTTTCCATATATATTTTTTACTGGAAATAACCAACCGATAAATACTTCGATGGGAAAGTAACTTTAAATTAGACTTTAATTTAACTCGATGTCATTCACAGTCTTCATCATTGCAAACAAGACTTATTGGTCGATTTAAATCAACATTGATGTTGTTATCTTACCGTGAAAAGATATCCACTATTTAAGACAAAATGAACATTTTATAATTGGCACGCGAATCGCGTGTCATAGGGTAAACATACCCCACAAGAGTATAGTACCAGTGTGGACTGGAATAACCAGACGCCAAAGACTGCCATTCAATTTGGACTCTCCGAACATATCTGATTAGAAAATCCAGTAAAAAAACAGAAACGATTGGCGACCACATTTCTTACCTGCTGTCCCTAATAATCCACGGCCCCTGAAGACATTACACAATAACGTAAAACCCTACTTACTGATCCATTGTGAACGTCATTATCATCATTTGTAGCTGTTACTGTAATATTATACAGGTTTGGAGATTCTTCATAATCTAGTGCTTTCTTTAATGTTAGTTTACCAGCACTGCCGATCGAAAATATACCAGTTACTGTGTTTTCCTAAAAAAAAATGTCGAAGGTATAAACTGCTTTAGATTTACAGGCAAAATAATTTTGGAGGCTAGCGGTTAAACTTTCCTAAAAAAAAGTGTCGAAGGTATAAACTCCTTTAGATTTGCAGGCAAAATAATTTTGTAGGCTAGCGGTTAATCTACAATTAAAATTCTATACATATTTATACCCTGAGAAAGAATCACTTATTACTGATATCAGGCCCTGACCACTATAACTGCCGTCTGGTCCCATCTTTGGGGGGGGGGGGGAAATTGGTGGGATGTTCTGGTTTATTTGTGCTAGAATGTCTTCGCCATCATGTTTGAATGAGTTTGCCAAACTTGTGACTGAAGCAGGAGATTTCATGGAAGGTACCAAAAACGGAGGATGGCCAATTAATGAAACGATGGTGTTTCTATTATTAATGGGTTCGTTGGAAGCGTTGGTCTTCAATTTCGAAAAGTTTTCAGTATTCATTTTTTATTGCAGGTTATACAGACAAAAGTTCCCTCAGAGCAAGCTGTATGGTGGCTTATTAAGCCCTTGTTCGATAGTCCAGCAGTAGGACATTTCATTTCATTCCATTGCAATCTTTGAAAGTTTATTATGTAGCCTATAAGTTGAACATCAGATGAAACAATGTAATAACTATCTAATAACTGGATGAAATTTGAGATTGTAATTTGGGGCTGCCATTTTGGACCATCAGATGATTTCAAACATGATACAAGCAAACAATCATTTGTAAAAGTTGTATGCCCAAACTTGGTTTGGTTTCGTTGCGTTTAATAAGTGACCAACAAATGTTTGATAGTGTAGACTGGCCTTATGATTTGGCAAATTTTCTCGTGTTTTGATAATATGTGGGCGCATGTAGTCCAAAGGCGGATCCAAGGTGGGACCAGGGTGGGGCCAGTGTGTAGCTAAACAAACATGCAAGAAAATTAATATATCTGTCAATGATAAGAGTCAGTTTGCGGTGGTTTACAGTCACGGCCCAAAAATACGGTGAATCAAGTACGCTCGATAAATTAGGCGTGGGCCTTACCTGCAAAGTAAAATCAAAATTCTTATTTCCACAATCTTTATCACTCACTTCATCTGACAAGGAAGCTTCTCCGTTCGGATCGTTCTGATTTAAAATAAAAAATGAAATTATACTGAATGATTGAGAATTTCTATAACAGTCATTAATAGTAAGAGTTGCCATAACAAAAAGAGTTTCGTATATAATGAAAAGGCTTTGTGAATAACTCACAATTAATGCAAAATGCTTATTAAAAATATATACAGTTTCTCTACGTTTTTTGGTGGCATGTGAAGCGCGCCCTCACTTTTCTACACGGGGAGCAGTCCATTTGCTGATTACACTATTTTGCCTAATTCGAATTCTGTCTAATGGTTTGGATTGTTCGTACTTGGTTTTATTTTATTTCTACCACTGTGTGGGTTGCTCTGCTGGTGGATATTTTATGTCCCCGAGGTAACCTGAAACCCAGTAGCTTTATAGTTACATGTTAAGTACAAATAACCAAAATATACGGCTGGTAGGCAGTTTCAGGGTAAAAAACTGCCACGATACCCCCAAGGGTACGGGGGATATCGGTGATATATCCCAAAATACTAGTAATAGTATGGGAGATATTTTTCGTTTAGGTGCCTGTAATGTTTTAAATTCCTCGGATACGTCATTTATCTCAACCCAACCGTGTTCTGTCAAACTAATCGATATTTTGCATTTTTCACCAGATCAATACAACTGTTATATTTCTAAATGTATGTCCAATAATTTTAAAACCTGCCCTATTTTGAATAGCAATACAAATTTTACTAGTTCTTTAACTAATAAAACATATTTTACGCGTGGGTTTGAGAAACTAAATTGTAAAACCTCCAATATTATCTACGGTATAGAATGTACACTCTGTGGACTTATTTATGTTGGCGAAACTAAAGGACCTTTACACTTACGCATTAATGGTCATCGTCACAATGTTAACAAGGGAAGTAACCAGATTCTCTATAGAAATTTACCACCATACCAACAGCCCTACTTTGAGTACTCCCTTTCGCAGAAACCGAGAAGAATATTGGATACGAACATTAGGTACAGCCACCCCTTATGGATGCAATGGCAATGTAGCCAGTATAGGAAATTTATCAAGCCCGGCGTGTAGCGATGTTAATGTTATGACCTTATTCCCAAAGTTTCGTCGTCAAAAACGCAGTCATGGACATCGTCGCTACACACCACCTAAACTCAGCATTATATCACTAGATGCCCTTTTGGAAATTATTCAAAAACCACTAGGGCCACACCATATCCGTACTAAATTATATTCTATTCCACTTACTATTTTGAAATTACTTAAATCCGAATGTTTGGATTCAAATTGTACTGACCCTGCATCCACTGAATACAGGGTTGTATCAATTGTGCTTGACATTGCCCATCGTCGTCTTGACATTGCAGCCGAGCCCGATGCATCTAACACCACTAACAGTTCATTTCTAAAATTGAAATTTGCTAACAAAGGCATTGGTGCCATCGGGTTAAGCCAAATATTGCATCATAAGCAAGTCACAGCACATATCCCGCCGTATTTCAAAAATGTTACTGTTCCTAGAATTTCTTATACTTATACTAAACCCATTGCATCCAAAATATTTAATTACAGAAACGCATTATCTGACTTTAATGCAAAAGACTTATATGACAACCCTCTACCATGTTCTTGCTCTACGTCGTCCTTCCTTTACAAACCAACTGGACATGTGGTCACTGGTGATTTGAACATAGTCCAGAATAATAAGCTACGTGAAATTTTGTCCAAAGGACCCAAATACCGGGAACCGCAACCATTTTCATAGGATCAGAATTTCAAACTTATTATGGATGCCGTCGAGGACTACGCTAGATCATGGGCCAAGAGGGAAGATGTTATTTCTGATACTCTTTCTGATTGGACTAAGTCTATAAGTCGTTTACTGAAACGTAGAATATACATGCAACGTTTGTCAGTTGACATTAAGCCTAAGTCGATTTTCAATGATGTTAGCATTGTTGAAAATCTCAAGGCCTTTGCATGACAAGTATGTCATTGTTCCGGCTGACAAAGCGTCAATAACATAGTTTTTATATGTAAACGATATCATTATGACTGTCTGTTCAACGAACTTAATTTCGGGAAACCAATTGACAGTGCTACTTATAAACGTTCTACTCTTAGTAAGGATGAAATTTTATCCAATCACAGATCTGTACTCACTTCATTTGGTACTCCATGTGGAGATACCTATACAGATTTGCCCTTGTTATATTGGATCCCTAAACTACATAAAAATCCCTACAAGCAACGTTTTATAGCAGGTTCACCCCGTTGTTCCACAAAACCACTTTCTAAAGTATTGACATCTATACTTACAGCTGTTAAAGAGGGTATTCAAAAATACTGTGACAAAATATACTCTCGTAGTGGTATAAATCAAATGTGGATATTAAAAAATTCCAAAGAATTACTTGATGGTTTGCAATCTAGATCCCTTGCTTCAGTCTCATCTATTCAAACGTTTGACTTTTCTACTTTGTACACTAAAATTCCCCATAGTAAATTAAAATCCCGGTTGAAAGACATTATTCACAGTGTTTTTTTCGTCTAAATCGGGAACAGCTAGATATCAATATTTAGTTGTTAATTACAAATCCACATATTTCGTTAAGAATCACAGTGATTCCAAAAACAAATTCACCGCCATCAAAATAATTCAGATGTTGGATTTTTTAATTGATAACATCTTTGTTGAATTTGGAGGGGAAATATATCGGCAAGTGGTGGGTATCCCCATGGGCACCAACTGTGCACCTTTGCTTGCTGATTTATTTCTCTATTCGTACGAAGCCGATTACATACAAGCGCTCGTAAAAACAAATAAACGATTGGTCAGACATTTTAATTTCACTTATCGATATATCGATGACGTTTTATCACTGAATAATTCTAAATTTAGTGATTATGTCGATTTCATATATCCTGATGAGCTCGAAATCAAAAACACCACTGACAGTGACAATTACGCTTCCTAATTGGATCTGCGTCTCGAATTTGACAATTGCCATAAACTGAGTGTTAAATTGTATTATAAACGTGATGACTTTGACTTTCCGATTGTCAACTTTTCATTTATTAGTAGTAACATTCCAATATCACCAGCTTATGGAGTGTTTGTGTATCAGCTAAATCGTTACGCGAGAGCTTGTTCCTTTTATTCTGATTTTTTAATTAGATCGAGGCATTTGTCGTCTATACTTCAACTACAAGGATACGTGCGCACTAAACTTGTAAAAACCTTTAAAAAGTTTTATGGCCGTCACATTGACTTGATTAGTAAATATAATGTGTCTCTCTCAGCTGTTATTCTAGATATATTTAATTGACACGTTTACTATTACTATCTCCCTAATTATGTCTACTACATCGTTAACACAGTTTATCACGTGCATTTTGCATACCGATAGTTCATTGGCCAAACATGCTATTATATTGAGATTTCGTCCAATAGTTTGGATGCAGCTATGGCGGGTGTGGCGCCAGGCAGGGTAAGCTTACTCTTCCGACACCTGTTACCACTGTTTGTCGTGTATTTTCTACACGGGGAGCAGTCCATTTGCTGATTACACTATTTTGCCTAATAACGTTTTTAGGACTTCGAATTCTGTCTAATGGTTTGGATTGTTCGTACTTGGTTTTATTTTATTTTTATCATTTTCAAGAGTCTGGAATACAATCACAGCTTGTTTGGGAATAACTGTAATAATAACTAATGCAAAAAGTGGTCAAACATGCATCATTGTTACTTATTTACCAATATAATATTGGCGGCCATTTTTAAATATCGCCCTCACGGAAAGAGGTTCAGGATATGGCCTGTTTACGTCATTTTTTCTTGTTCAGAATAAAAATCTGGTCTAGAAAAACCACATGAGAATTTCTACTTCTTCAGGTGGCACCTCCCTCAATCATAACCCGGACTATACCAATAACTCTTCAGTGCATGGATATATACATTTCAGCAAACAATAAATTAAGGCGAGATAATTCTAAAAACTAAAGAATAAAAACACAAGCAGGGAAAGGGTATTACAGTGAAATACTATCTGAACTTACTTCATCAATGTAAAAATCATACCGACTCTTACTGAATTCCGGTGGGTAGTTATCAACAGGGGTTATCTGTATAATCAGTATGTCTTTCTGAAATTGATGAAAGAAGAATTATAACATATTCACAAAATTAATCGTATACAGTAAAAAATCAACTTAAGATCGTGTGTACTTTTGTGGTAAAAAATGTTATTTATAGTCATTTTCTTCCATTAATTGGAGTTATATATTTCAACTGGCGTGGTTTCGAATCCCCGGTTGTACGTGACAAGAGTAGGGTCGCCTGTCCACCCTAGTGGGTTTTCTCCGGGTACTCCGGTTTCCGCCCACTGCTAAAGACCCCTACACTCAAGCGAATCATTGAAATAAAATTGGACTATATGTTAGTCCCGAAATGACCTAATTTGTGTCGAGTGGACGTTAAACCCCATTTTTCTCTCTCTCTAGTTACATATTATGTAGCTCTCCCACTCATATAGGGTCATCCCGTACGCCCATGCACCATCTACCGTAGATATTGACATTTAAAAAGCAGATTTATATATGTACTGATTTGTTTATTGTGCTAATAATTGCAATAAATGTCAGGAAGCAAAAATTTGATAAATAAATGTGGGTTAGGCTTCCCCATACGAAAAAGTATTTTATTTCTTATTATAATTAGGTCTAAAGGCTTACCCAATTATTGTTGCAGGTATAGCTCAGTTGAATCGTTTGTGTCAGGCACAACTAAAATTTAAAAACGTAAGCATATTTAAAATTAATACCAAAATCTCAACCACATCTATAACCTTTAGACTTGACAAACAGAGTCGTCTATTTGTTCGTTATCGTTGATTTTCAAACAATTCCTCATCCTTGTTTCCTGCAAAGGGTAAGGCCCGGGTATATTGTGATGAATCATGCGGGTTTGCTCTGGTTTTATCCTAGTCGTGTACATCTATCTGAATTTCTGTGGTATGTTTCGTAATTTTATGTAACCATCTGAAGTTGATGAAAACAGTCGCAAATTTGATGCTATCCCTATATGCCTGGATAGTCATTTATCTACATACTATCGTACGCTATAGCAGAAAGTCGTCGGCGCGTTTGTCTTGTCACTCATACAACGAGGTCTAGTCATTTTAAAGAAATTTGCTATAGCCCGTCACAATTAAGCGCGAGCTATATGCTTTATCACCCGACCATCAGCCGATTACTGTGAAAACATCAACAGATTAAAGTGTAAAGGATCATCAGCGTTCTGGTAGAACTCACAGGACGTCTAAAAGAAAAGGTGCAGCTATTTAGATAGAGACTAATGCTATTTTATCCCTTTTCGCCATACACTATCTCGAACTGAAGCCAATGGAATATCTGTAACCTAGCTGATATATGATCAAATCTTCATGTTTTAGTTATGAGACGCACAGAATTGTTTTGCGCTATTTGTTGTCTGTTAAAAGCTGTTTCTGATTCTCCTTACAAATGCTCTAACGATTAGATCGTATTCTCGAAACAGCTCGCATTTAAAGATCCATTTTCCTATGATACTGGGGAACTGCGAACATAAATTCATCGGCCATATAGCGCAATAGAGCAATCACCTATCTGAATCGAATCCGCTTTAAATAATTTATTGGATTGTAATTTTGATGATAATACAAGAAATTCGGATTTGTCATCATTAAGTTTTAGCCTATATCTGGGCATCCATCCTCGAATATCATTAAGACAAGACTCTAGTCTACTGATAGAATCCTTGGAAGTAAGATAGTGCTGAAAGTAGTAATATATTTGGGTGTCATCAGCAAAGCCATAGTTTTGTACCCCATGTCAATCGGAAGAATGCATAAGAGAAAAAATAGAGGTCCCTGTACAGATCCTTGTGAAACACCTATTGTGACAGCACAGGGTTGGGAAACAGACCTGTCTATTTGCACCTGTGGTATTCTATCTTGAAGATATGACTTTACCCATAACAATGTGGAACCACAGATCCCAACTGAACATTCCAGCCGTTGAAATAAAATATTATGATCTATATAGTATCAAAAGCAGCATTGAGACCCAAAAAGTACTTAGTAGAGCCGTTTTGCTGTCACCTTGCTTGTAAACAAATTGGAGCGATTCATGTAAATGATTTGATATTTGAGTAGCAATAACTCTTTCAATAACCTTGCTGATGAATGGTATGATGGAAACAGGTGGTGAAATTCGTACACAGCTGGGGATCAAGGTTTGGTCTCTTCAACAAAGGTGACTTTAAGCGTCCAGGAACAGTACCAGTGGTAATAGAATGATTAACAATGTCGGTAAAAATTTGAAGCAGTACCTCCAATACTTTCTTAATGTGATTAAGTTTAACAGATATGAAATTATTAGAGTTATCAGAAATTTCATACGGGTGATAAGGTATGTTGCAAGTTATGACACATGTAAACTTTTGTTTTCGTCTCCCAGCTCTTTTGCCTCGGGGTTTTTTAATAGTCAAAGTTAATACGTATAAACAGAATGAGCTATGTAAGTATTTAATCATGGATTAACCTTTAGTCATTTAAAGTAGCGTGAACAAAATCCTTTGATAGCTTCCCTTCACATTTCTAGTTGGTATAGCATTTACATGCAAATATTTATCACAAACCTATGCTTCAAACACACAGAAAAGAAAACAATTCGGAGAGCACAATTTAAAACAGCTGCCTGTTAGGCGCTATTTCCTCCTTTTAAAGGTAAACGGAAATAACATGTTTTGAATCCGCCGAAGATCTCCCTTTAATCAATTATTTAGTCATAACTCGGGATATTTGTTTTTAGAATACAGAGGCTCGTGTTTGACAAAAACTCGGAAAACATAATAATAAGAATTAGGCCTACCTGATCATCTTCATCTAAATTAGGTTGTTTCTGAATTATAAATGTATTGTTATCGATGCGTAGATATTCAGTAGCAGCAGTATCTCCAGTAATAGAACAATCAAAGTGTGTAATATTATAAATAGTCGTATCTAGAAACAGAGAGCAAAACACATTTATTTACATTTTAAGGGGTGTTTGAGTTAATGCCAAATATAGGTAATTACGTTTCTCATCAGATTTCTACGAAACGTGATATGTTACCTTACGTCAGGAGACCGCGATTGAGTTCTAATCTGACTGTGACTTCGCCAAAATACCCCCAAAATAGATTTTGAACGTGATAGATCCTACACTAAGACTTGGCATTTTACTTTATATTCATAAGTTCTCGGACGAATACACTATTGAGTTATTACCTGCAATATTTTATCCGATTTTGATGAAAGTCGTTATCGCGGCCGTATAGCTATTCCTCGACCGATTTTCAATTTTAACGCGATTCGTTAAAATATTTGCAGATTTATTGCCCTTGACAAAATGACCAATTTGATTCATCTAATTTTGATGAAACTTGGTATAATTTGCAATATCAAGATTACACTGGATAATTTGGACTATGTGTAGCTGGCCAAAGATATGCAATGGGGTTTTAACGTCCGTCTTTTCTTTGCCTACTGTTCTGCACGGACTGGGCTAATGAAAACTGTTGTACACTATACAGTCGAGCTCCATACGATTATATATATTTTTGCACAGAATAAGTTTTGCCTTTCGATAAACTTACTAATATTTATGTCTTCAGGTATCTTCACTGTAGCTGTTAAACCTTCTGAAACTGGAAAAGATAAAAGATGCGTTGTGGGAAATTAGATAACGAGTTGGCAGTTCTCACTATAATAGTTAAGACCTAGCTAATGTAAAGGCAATTGGTTGGAAATTTCAGTCAAATTGGTTCACTATGAACTGAAAATAAGCGAATGAAAGTTCAGCTTAGCTTCGATCATCATTACTAAAGTCGATAAGACAAAACTAGTAGTGTCGATTATCCATTTAATCGTTAAATCAAGAAGGAAAATTTTGCAGCAAATCGAACTACAATCCAACAAATATCGCAGACTAGCCTTGACATCGAGAGCTGGTTATGGTCTGGATAAGTTAATTAATGTGTAATTAATAGTTTTTATAACATTTCAGGCCCAAAGAAAAACCTGCAATTGACAGATGTTGCTCTTGCATAATGTATGTTTAAATAAAAGTGACTGTATTTCAAAAGGTTGAAATGTATTTAAAACCACAGTTATTAATTCAAACTCACCCTGTATTGAAACAAAGATTAGGAAAACAGTTAAAATTGTCATCATGGTGTATCGTGGAAATAGTAATTTAATCTTAACTAGTGACCATTATTTCATCATTTCTAAAAAAAAAAGGGGAAAATAATAGACGTATGGTGTTAGCGAATTCAACGGGCAACAACCTTTACATAGTTCCTAAACTCGCAAGATTGCAGCATATCAGTTTTCTATTGAATGGTTCCACTAACATTGTCCTGCGATAACCGCACTTTTCTTCCAAGGACTTCAACAATAATTCATTCATGTGCTAAAACTATAAAAGCTTCAGATCTTCATAAAAATAATTAGAAAATGGTTTTCAGCCCTATATAACGTCCGATCATCAAAATTCCTCGCTCTTCCGGCTGGTTTGTACAAGTTGAAGATATGTGCTTTGTGCAGTGCCCTACTGCCTGTCCATATAAAAGCTCCAATAATTCTTCTGTGTTCCCCTAAAAACGATTCCTTTTGACGAACAAATAAAAATTACCGTGAAAAATAAAAGTAGGGTGAGGTAGAGCGGTATTTGTGTATTCAGCTTTATAGGGACAGACAGGGGCACGGCAATACCACATACGTCCGTTCATACTTTAAGGAACGTCGTAACACTATAATAGTCCCCTTGCAAAGCTGTACAAAAGCTCCGATCTGCACAACGACTCACGCGAGTAAATGGTCGATAAAATTAAACACTCTTCCAACAAAATAGTATAGTATTTAATGACAAAACATTCAGCAGTACGGGACCCGTATGTTCGGGGAGCCACCGGGCGGTTGACCAGTGTGTCAAGGTAAAAGATGCTAATGTTTCACCTATCTAATATTTGTGACTGTCGTTTGTTTGTTTGTCCGTCTGTTTGTCTAATCTGGGCAGGCGGTCACACCAGGGCTGTCCAGAGGCAGCAATTTTATATATGAGGGTAGCTCGGACCGTGGAATTACGCATCGATCTGTGGCGATGGACCACCACTACCGGTTACAGATGTGAATGAAATCAAATGTCTGTATATATTATCTGTTGTATGTATCCTGTATGTTCTATACTGATGTAATTATGTATATATTATATCGTATATAAATGTCATAGTTCTGAAAGGTCTTAAGTCTCAAAAATTGTCGGATTTAGTTTTTGAGATATGAGAGGAAAACCTACTTCAATTTTAATAACGCAATAAGGATGTCAACATTTTAATAGCAAAGTTACGACCTTACAGTTCTGAAATTTTGCATAGAGAAGTCTCTAAATGTGATTAGTCATCCTATGCAAAAAAAGCTATTTGGGTCATAAGTGGCACTTACAACCTTCCAGAACTATGGCATCGATATAATGTTTGGATCTTGTACATGTACATGTATAAAAAGGGGTTACACGCGGTCACATCATTCCCCCACTCCAAATTCCAATACCTACTGAATAAAACTGTTACCGTGCATGAAGTCCTATATATATATATATAGGACATAAATTAATGTACAACTTTAGGTTCCGGAGAAAGAGATCACAAACTTCGAGCGAGTCACAGGACAGTCTCAATCATAATGACATCTAAATATCATAGCATGGCTTTAGGCAAGTAATTAACTAATTCATCGCTTAATTATACCTATGGTAATTAACGAAACCTGTAACGCTATATGCTGTATAATGCGATAGGGAGAAATGTGTCCGGACAACGATGATTTCGATCACTCTTGTCCGGTGGATATTTTACATGTTCTATCCGTATTTTCCCATCTGATTGGAGCCTCGGTGACTTCGTGGGTAAGAAGTTGGTTCGCTCCAGGTGGTCTCATTTTCGAACAGGTCATCGCAGGGGCGGATCTATAGGAATTTTGAAAAGGGGAGGCGCCGCAAAATGAGGGCACTGACAACGGAGACGGGGCACGTCGCTGAGAGGGGAGTGCGGGGGCGGGCACCAGAAAATTATCCGTCATTTCCTTGCATCTGTAGCCATTCCAAGAGCTATTTGGCTGATATTTTCGTCTAAGTAAACGTTCGGAACGGACATATTTTGGTCTGAGAAAAGGCACTTTCAGCAGTAAAAAAGGGCACTGTCGAAAATTAGGGGGCGCGCGCCCCTTGCGCCCCCATTAAATCCGCCTCTGCATCGTGATTTTCCGACATGATTCCCCCTTGTCAGTACATGTAGTGCAGGACGGGGGTGGCTGGCAAGGAATGATGTATAGTCGGCTCCGATGGGACGAAAAACCCGAAACAGCCATCGGCAGTTGTAATTAAAAAAAAGAGTAGACCGTAGTACCCTGTCCGGGCAAAATTCCCCGCAGAGTAGACCGTAGTACCCTGTCCGGGCAAAATTTCCCGCATAGCACACTGTATGGTATATCGGACGTCAACCCATTTCATTTCATTTTCACCTGATACAAAAGACGATTCTTGTCCTCCAGGTGTCAGTACTGACAAGTGAAAGCCCGAATAACCAACCCATTGGGCGTATTTTCAGATTCTTGTATCTGAATTTGAAAATCGATAGGATAAAAACAGAATGATAAATCTGTAAAGATATCACAGTAAATCAAACACGCCTTGAGTACAGGTTACGAAGTCCACCAAACGTGTAAGTTTATGATTATTATGCTACAGAAAAAAAGCAGGTCAAAGACCACCTAGACATAACTTTTTCAATTGGTTATATCGTCAGTTATATCCTTGTTCATATCAACATTATGATAAGATATCAAGAAACATGGTTTGGGCGTTGTTTCATAAATAAATCCTAGACAAAAATAGGGTCCAATTATATTTCAATAATTTGCTTACGCGTAGGGGTCTTTAGCAGTGGGATGAAACCGGAAGACCCGGAGAACAGGAGACCTTACTCCTTGTCACGCTCAAGCGAGGAATTGAAACCACGACCACTTGACTCTATGACATACCTTACGATTTCATGTACACGCGTAAAACCACAAGACAACAAGCCCCCGCCCCCCTGTCCTAAGCAGACTGTTTGGGTTTTTTTTATTAATCTACACCGATAATGCGGTACTTAAAGTTCGTTCACTAATAGATGTGACTCATAGTCAACTTAATTTAAACACTACAGTTTGTAGGTCTTATTCATTTAATACGGCGGGTGTTCTCAATTATCAAAATTTACACCCACTCAACACTTATTTATATCAATTTAGATTAATACGGGACTAGCATGTGGTTCTTTTAATTAAAGGGGAGGGGGTGGATGGTAGAATGGTTAGCGCGTGGGCGTTGTATCATACGGTCTGTCATTGAGTCAACTATGGCGCGGTTTCGATCACTGACAAGGAGTATGGTCGCCAGTCCAACCTCGTGGGTTTTCTCCATGTCCCCCGGTTTCCTAGACCCCTACGCGCAAGCCAATTATTGAAATATAATGGAACCATGTGCTAGTTCTGAAATGAACTTATTTGTATCGAGTGGACGCTAAACCCGAGAATCCCGAAACCTCCAGGGTAGCGAATCAGTGTCTTACTCACTGAGCCACCGCGGCTACCGATCTAAATATGGATAAAACAAAGCAATCAAAGTTCCAACCGTTCATTTAGCTAGGAAGTTTTATGAATATTTCGAGTCACGATTTGAGTTTGTATGTAATGAAGAGGGGACACTTTCGTGAAATCCGAAGTCCATTTACTCGAAAACAAACTGTAATATTCCCACAATAGAACCCAAAACCCTAAATATGGGTTCGTTCTAATCCGTATTAAAAAGTCACAACATAGAATCGCTATGAGTAATTTTCAGTGTGGCACATCAGACGTGGCAAATCTTTGTGAATATATATTTCAAGGCAGAATAGTCTGAAATACATAGGCTCGATTGAAAATACTGATAAGCCAACGTGCACACTTACCAAGAAATCGTCGATCTTAACTCCCGAAGATGAAAACACCAAGATAATGTTCATTCCAGTCGCACCGTTATTCCAATTGGAAAATCAAGTAAATCACCACTGCACCAGAACGTCAAATAGCTCTACTTTAATCCCGTAGTTGTCCCAGTGTTGAATCATGAATATCTTCCCGTTCTGATTGCCTCTTACTCAAGATTTAAAAAACAAAATGGTGGAGACGAGCGATAGTAAACTGTATAAAAGTTGACATAGATTCAGTATCTTTATCTACGGGTTAGGTTGATTTAATATTATTCTAGTAATGGATAATCCTAGACAAGTTCTCTTGTTAATGGTTGACGATCTCCTCTTTATCTTTACGGTGAATTACAAAGCCCACTGATGTTACTGATATCCACGATGATTTAGAATAATTCATGAAGAGTATACAAAATTATATCCCACACCTTATATTACCTTGTCTCTTCTCGGTAATATGTAAATGGCGATTTAGGGGAAAGAAAACTTATCTGGTGTGACGTCGAGATAAATAAATTGATCGGTTGCGCGGAGATTTGTCGTTATCGACTATTAATGTGACTTCGAGAGTTGACAGTTACTCCTTCATATATGGATTGTAAAAATATCAGGCCTATTCGATGTAGACAATTTATATATTTTTTCTTAACTGATAACGGTTCATTTTGACAGGTTATTTATGACGTTCCTGTTTAACTATGTCTCACCTTTACAGATTAGAAGAGTGTTTCTCTACATTTTATCTATCATTATTTTTTTTTCTTATGGTTGAATTATGTAATGCAATAATGATAGCAGCCATTTAATAATCGAACCATTGCATTATCTATTAAGATAAATATGAGCTGTTTGGACAATTTTATTTATCATTTTAAAGGGCAACAATGCAATAATATGACACAATATGTGCTATTTTTATATACGTATTATTCATACATTTGAATAAAGTATTAATAGTGCTGTGTTGATTTGAAATTGTGATGAGAAATACTTGAACCATTAACCTCGGACAGATACCCTACCATAGATACCTTTGAACACGGAGTTGATCCGATGAATCTAAATGTGTAATCAGCGTAATCAGTGTAATCTAAACTCAGACAATAGAAAATACAGGACTTACTTATAAGATAGTAATATGGGGAGCCACTGTGGCTCAGTGCGAAAGACACTAGCTCGCTAACCTGGAGGTCCCGTGTTCGACACTTGAGTAGGCCGAAAAGGTTAATCGTGATTTTCCGACATGGCAGACGACCTTGCAAGGAACAAAGTATTCGTTCGGATGGGACGAATAACTGGATGGCGTATGCCTGTCTTGATTAGCCTAATCGGTGCAGAACTGTAGGACGTTAAACCCTTTTATTTTTTACATTACGATCTCAATTGTGTAGACTATATACATTTTGCTAATATGACACACTTTTAATGAAATGAATACTATCCAGATCGATATGAATTTATAAGAGTGTGTCAATTTGTTTAACAACGTTTGCTTAACAAGATTATCTATAAACAAACATCGGAGAATCTAGAACACATGTATCGTATAATATACACTCAATGTAAAACGATAACTTTTTGGGGAATAAAACTGCTTAATTTTGTGTTAAAATCCTTTAAAATCCATAACATAAGGCCCACCTACTAACCCGATATTTGTGATACGCTTGTAAATAACTTACACCTGACAGTCTTCATCTGGAAATGGAGACCGTTTTATTATACAGTATCTGGATAAAACCAGACTTTTTTCTATAAAAATAATATGTAGGTGAAATTTACCCTTTGTTATCAAGTACAGTGCATGGGTCATTCACTGTATATACCTCTCAAGAAACGTTAATCGATTATCTGGTCACCCAATGAAAAAAATGACCCGAAATCTTAAAAGGGTTACGTGTCCAGATAAGCAGTGTTGACGTACACGTCCAAACGACTCAATATTTTGAGCTGAAATTTTGAGACGAGGTAAATACACCATGCCACTATATTTTGGTCCATAAATTTCATAAATACTCGGACTTTAATTTTTGAGACTCTGTTCTTATCGGGATTGTCCCTTTAAAGGGGGGTTCTCAATACTGCCCGTGATTTCGATCCCTGGTGTTAGCGTACGTGGTATGGAGATAGGGGCGCTTTCTCAACCTCGTGGTTTTCCTCCGGGCACTCCGGTTTCCTCCCACTGCTAAAGACCCCTACGCGCAAGCGAATTATTGAAATAAAATTAAACCATTTGTTAATCCCGAAATGACGTAGTTGTGTCGAGTGGACGTCAAACCCCATTTCTCTCTCTCTCAATACTGCCCGGTACTCGTACTGGGTTAAAAATATCATGTTGTATTTCACGTGTTATTCTGTTACCCCATGATCTTCCTGGCAGAAATCTAAACTAAAAATATGTGATATCGTCCGGCGTGGAGTGAAAACGAATGTAGCTAGTCCGCCTTCGATCACAACTGTCGTTGAGTTCCCAGGTTCAGTCTTTGTGTTTTCGATACTAAACTGAAAGTACGAGTATACACTACCCCAAGTCTTCGACGAATCTGCTGTTAGATTCGTTTTCGTTTTGTACTTCTGTGTCAGTTCGCGTCAGTACCAGTACAGGGACAAATGATGGATGACCGACTGGTGTTTATGTCGAGTGGAAAACGAAAGTAGGCTAACTTATCATTTCCCGGCGTATTCTTGTCTCGGTCAGCGTCAGTGACCATAAGCACGCGGGCCGGATATATGTTAGTGGGTCTCGGGGGGGGGGGGGGGGCTTGGTGCAGACCTGCAATCCCCCGAAAGAAAATCCCGTCATCATCGAGCGCCGAAGTCCGTGAAAGCAGCAACTTCAAGGTGATCTAATATAACCTAACTGGGTTATTATTGGCTTTTCCTGCTATTACAGACCATGAATATGGGACCTGGCCTTCCACAAGAAAATACGTTTTTCGCCTATTCTAGCTTGTGAGTTAAGCAACATTGAAGTTGTTCAATAGTTTTGCATCAGAAATCTCACTCTATGTCGACCTGAATACCAACCATCCGATGCATTTGCATGCCCGAAAAGAATAGAGTGTCTCCCTACAAAATGTTTTAATTCATAGTCAATTCTGTACAGATTCGCAATTCGCGATATGCAACTAAACGAAAAGTAAAATTTTGCGGACTTTATTTGGACAGCCAGATGAAAATATTAAATTTGTTTTTCACTTTAACCGTTCGCCCGAAAAATCAGATTTCCTTCCTGGCTTAACGTTCACTCGACACAAAGCTAGGTCATTTTGGGACTAACATATGTTTCAATTTTATTATAGTAACCCGTTTACGCGTGTTGGTCTTTAGCAGTGGGAGAAAACCTGGGGACCCTGAGAAAACCCACGAGATTGGACAGAAAACCCTACTTCTTGTCACGTACAACCGGGGAGTCGAAACCACGCCAGTCGACTCTATGACAAATCTTATGATACAAGCGTATAATAGTTTTCTTAAGGTAAACCGCGAGAGTTTTCATTTTACAATTATCGAGAATATTTTTATGTTATACGATCTCATTCTCTTATGTTTGCGTCGAAAATAGGAACTACATTGCTTGAACGATGAATGGATCACCGAAGCTGATTTGGTGAGGGGTTAAGGGGCTGCAGCAAACAACCCCCCGCTCCTACACGTACGCCTATGGGCGATCACACGATACTAAATAAGTTTGTTTAAAGTTACAATATGGGAGATAAGATAGAGAGATGGCAGTTCTCACTATAATAGTTAAAAACTAGATAGTGTAAAGGTAATTTGCTTAAAATTTCAGTCAAATTCATCCACTATTAGCCGAGAAAAAAGATAGTGTAAAGGTAATTTGCTTAAAATTTCAGTCAAATTCATCCACTATTAGCCGAGAAAAAAGCATTTGAAATATTCACATAGCCTCGGTCATCATTACTCAAATCATTAATATAAACAGCATAGTCTCGATTATCCACTTGATTGATTTAATTATCAACGGCCATTAAGCGGCATATATGATTTTAATCCGCCAACATCGAAGGCTAGCCTTGACATCAAGAGTTTATTATGGTCTGGATATGTTAATTAATGTCTAAGTGATTATTTAGATAACATTTCAGGCCTAAAGAAAGACTGTAATAAGCAGATTTTGCTCTTGCATAATGCTATTTTAATCTTCAACTTCAGTTATCTTAAACTTCCTTGTTTTGTAATATGACATTTTCGCAGATCATATTGAACTCTTTTATCTATTCGCCCTTAAAGTGATCGTCTCTGTATTAAAAACGGCTATTATTATTATGGCGTTCCTTGTAGCCATGCAAGATTATGATTCAACATTATTCTCTGTTGATGTTTTCATTTTTGCAAGAATAGTGTGTGTTGTGGGTTGCTTCTGTTGATTGTCCCTGCAGCTGTTTTATTACTTTTTTGAGGGCTTTTGATAATTATTCGAACCAACAAAGACAGCTAATGGCCCAAGAGGCCTACTTCTTGTAAGCTCTTCTATAGACTAGTTAAAAAATATGGCGTCCTTAAGATTTCTAAGTAAAATGAAATGAAATGAAATGGGGTTTAACGTCCTACTCTTCTGCTCCGAACTAGACTAGACGGGCATATGCCATCATACAGTGTGCTATGAGGGAAATGTTGTCCGGAAAGCGGCCATACGACCTACTCTTATATCGAATTCCAACTGTCAATGGATCTTGTACTGCACACCAATGTGTACGAGGGACCTCGGTTTTTCGTACCATCCGAACGCAGCAGTCCTTGCCAGGCCCTTCGTCCTGCATCACTGACAAGGGGAGCCACACCGGAAAATCGGGATGAACTTTGTCTTTTTTTTTAATTAGGGTTTCACACTGCGTAGCTTGTGTGAAACACTATTGTTTTTGTTAAAATTATTATTCTTATTATTATTATTATTATTATTATTATTATTATTATTATTCAGATTCCAATTTGAATAGATCTCAGCAACTACGTGTCGCATCGTTACGATTTCTTCGGTTTTACTGGGAAAGTGGGTGTGACTTAGAGGATAAAGCTATTTTGAACGTTCTGCGACAATGCGAAATGTCCGAAATCACCGAAGTTATCGTTTTTAAAAATATTGCAGTAATTTTAACAATAATCATTGGATTTTAACTTTCGATACATTTTGGCATAGCCTGAGACAGGGCACATAGCTACGCTACTTTCGATTTTTGATTTTCGGCAAATCTTCGAAGATATTAGGCGCCAAATTTCGAAAATTTAAAATTTTACAAAAAACTTTTTTATTTATGAATATTTTTTAGTCGTATTGTGCACAGAATTAAAGGGTCATCTGACTAGTGCAAAAATGTTAAAAAATTTTGTCTCAGTAATTTACCTTGGCCGCCATTGGCTAATTCAGTTTTTCAGTCCTAGATTAATTTTTTATTGTTCGATTTGTATAAAACAAAGTTCATATGCTTCGTTGTATCAATTGTCGTTTTTTTTATTACCGAAAGTGTTATCTGTCGGCACCGGAAGTGGCATAATTTTACCAAAAACTACAATTTTGACAGTTATTTACGATCTTCATAAACAAATATTATTTTTTTGAAAAATTATATGACTCAAAGAGTGTGCCCTTTCAAGGCGCAAAAAATGTAGGAAGCAGTTTTTTTAATTTCGATTTCATTTTCGAGCAAATTCGATTAAGAGGCTAAAAATGGTGTAAAATTGGCCTATTTACAACCTATTCAGGCTTTTCAGATTTTAAAATATTTCTTCGTAACTTTTATAAACTTGTAGCTATAATCCATACGAAGAAAATGTATGTTAAAATTCGTTTGTAATATAAGCAGTTGCCAAGAAATGGGCAGTTCTGCATAAGTCACTGTTTTCGTTATTTTGCCTGTAAAATAGTCAATTATTATTGGATTTTTATAAAAGTGACATCATTTGATTCAAAAAGCACGTAGCGTCATATCAAGTTGATTACAATTTAAAATTGACACCGGAAGTGACATCATTTGGTCAAAAAATGCATTTTACACTTTTTTAAATCAATGTTTTATTCAACCAAGAATAACTTAATATGTATTAATAATTTTAACTTTTGGTTTAAATTCACATATAAACAAAACTCATATGGTCATATAGATATCATAAAATGGTTTCTAACTTGTTCGGTTGCCGAGAAATAGACGGTTTTCTACAGGTCACTTTCGAAGGTTTCGGGGCCATAAAAGGGTCAATTATTATTCGATTTTCATAAACGTCACACCATGTCATACCTAATGCCATTTGGGATTTCATACAAGTAATTTAAGATTTTCATTATCACCGGAAGTAACGTCATTTTGGCAAAAACTGTATTTTTAGCCTCCAAAACAGATATTTTATTCAAATGAGTCTGTTTTGAAATCTTTTTCAAATTATGGTATTTGATGCCAATCAACAAATAGAATGAACCCATACGATCATACAGATACCACAAAATGGTTTCTAACTTGTACGGTTGCCGAGAAATAGCCGATTTTCTACAAGTCACTTTTCAAGTTTTTTGGTCTTTAAAAGTGGCAATTATTATTCGATTTAACGTTTTTATTTATAAATATTATTTAGTCGTGTTGTGCACAGAATTAAAGAGTCATCTGACTAGCGCAAAAATGTTAAAAAAATTTGTCTCAGTAATTTTCCTTGGCCGCCATTAGCTAATTCAGTTTTTCAGTCCTAGATTAATTTTTTATTGTTCGATTTGTATAAAACAAAGTTCATATGCTTCGTTGTCCCAATTGTTATTTTTTTTATTACCAAAAGTGTTATCTAGCAAATTGGATTAAGGGGTGAAAAAAGGCGTAAAATTGACCTATTTACAACCCATTCAGGCTTTTCAGATTTTAAAATTTTTTTACTTAACTTTTATAAACCTGTCACTATAATCCATACGAAGAGAATGTATGTTAAAATTAGTTTCTAATATAAGCAGTTGCCGAGAAATGGGCAGTTTTGCATAAGTCACTGTTTTCGTAATGTTGCCTGTAAAATAGTCAATTATTAATGGATATTCACAAAAGTGACATCATTTGATTCAAAAAGCAAGTGTGCGTCATATCATGTTGATTACTATTTAAAATTGACACCGGAAGTGACGTCATTTAGTCAAAAACTCAATTTTTAACTTTTAAAATCGATCTTTTTTTCAACCAAGAATTATGTCACATGTAATAATAAAATTAACTTTTGGTTTAAATTCACATATTAACAAAACTCATACGGTCAATATTCCAATTCCACTTTGACTATATCTCAGCAACTACTTGTCGCATCGTTACGATTTCTTCGGTTTTACTGGGAAAGTGGGTGTGACTTAGAGGATAAAGCTATTTTGAACGTTCTGCGACAATGCGAAATGTCCGAAATCACCGAAGTTATCGTTTTTGAAAATATTGCAGTAATTTTAACAATAATCATTGGATTTTAACTTTCGATACATTTTGGCATAGTCGGAGACAGGGCACATAGCTACGCTACTTTCGATTTTTGATTTTCGGCATATCTTTGAAGATATTAGGCGCCAAATTTCGAAAATTTAAAATTTTACAAAAAACTTTTTTATTTATGAATATTTTTTAGTCGTGTTGTGCACAGAATTAAAGAGTCATCTGACTAGCGCAAAAATAGTAACAAAAATTGTCTCAGTAATTTTCCTTGGCCGCCATTGGCTAATTCAGTTTTTCAGTCCCAGATTAATTTTTTATTTTTCGATTTGTATAAAACAAAGTTCATATGCTTCGTTGTCTCAATTGTCATTTTTTTTATTACCGAAAGTGTTATCTGTCGGCACCGGAAGTGGCATAATTTTACCAAAAACTACAATTTTGACAGTTATTTTCTTATATCGAAAACAAATATTATTTTTTGGAAAAATTATTTGACTCAAAGAGTGTGCCCTTTCAAGGCGCAAAAAATGTAGGAAGCAGTTTTTTTAATTTCGATTTCATTTTCGAGCAAATTCGATTAAGAGGCTAAAATGGTGTAAAATTGACCTATTTATAACCTATTCAGGCTTTTCAAATTTTAAAATATTTCTTTGTAACTTTTATAAACTTGTAGCTATCATCCATACGAAGAGAATATGCGTGAAAATTGGTTTGTAATATAAGCAGTTGCCGAGAAATAGGCAATTTTGCATGAGTCACTTTTCACGTAATTTTGGCTGTAAAAGAATCAATTATTATTCGATTTTCAATTTTTTTTCGCCATTGGATGCCTAATGTCATAGTGGTCTATTTCAAACCATTTTACCTCTTACGCCGCCACCGGAAATGACGTCATTTGCTCAAAACTTAAATTTTAGCCTTTAAAAACAATATTTTATTCAAATGAGTCGTACTTGTTATTTTTTTCAAATTATGATATTTGATTCTATTGATCAAATAGATTGAACCCATACGATCATACAGATACCACAAAATGGTTTCTAACTTGTACGGTTGCAGAGAAATGGACAATTTTCCCTAAGTCACTTTTCAAGGTTTTTGGTCTATAAAAGTGTCAGTTATTATTCGATTTTCATAAAATTTTCACTATATGATATCTTATGTCATTGATGATTTCATAGAACTAATTTAACATTTTCAGTATCACCAGAAGTAATGTCATTTTGGCAAAAACTGTATTTTTAGCCTTCAAAACAGATATCTTTTTTAAATGAGTCTGATTTGTAATATATTTCAAATTATGATATTTGATCCCAATCAACAAATCGATTGAACCCATACGATCATATAGATACCAAAAAATAGTTTTTATCATGTACGGTTGCCGAGAAATAGACGATTTTCTACAAGTCACTTTTCAAGGTTTTTGGTCTATAAAAGTGGCAATTCTTATTCGATCTACATACTATTTTCGCCATATGATGCCTTATGCCATTTCTGATTTCATAAAACTAATTGAACATTTTCATTATCACCGGAAGTAATGAAATTTTTCCAGGATCACTTACAAGTAACATATATATATATATATATATAAAATGAATTGATATTGCTGGATTTGGTTGATTCTTCGTCAATTTTATTTGATGTTTACAATGCTTATGTGGAAACCTGGTCGATGGTTTCATTGGTATCGGAAGTGACATATGTTCAGGGGTAACGTGGCACCGAAAGTGACGTGGCACCAGTGAAACCCGTCATTCCTGCATGCAGGTCTAGTTTATTATTATTATTTTATTTTTCGGGGGAGCCTATTTCTCAGCGCCTGTAACAGATACCGATCTGGGACCTAATTCTCTATAGGGAAACCATGTGTTGGCTACTTGATAAACTATTTTTGAAACTTCTGCGCAGACCGGAAGTGGTCGAATTTCGTGCTGTGTCAAAAAATTAAAAAACGGCCGTAGATTCGTCAATTCTGTACCTATTTTCACACAAATGACATTTTCGGAAACCTTGAGTCTTTTCTCGGACGATAGCAGTTGAAAATTTCGATATTTCGAAACTTCACCGCTGACTTCTTGCGATCGAAAAATGAAAAATTTTATTTGAGAGACAATTTTTGTTATTTTGCAAAATTTTCAAATTTGACCTACATTTTTGGATACCTGAAGGCAATCCGGTTCCAGTAATATAAGTTTCATTCCGAGTTATCGCCCTTTATTTTTCGATTTTTTTCGAATTTTCTTCACATTTTGTGAGCTTAAGTTTCGTTTTACGGCCGGATCAACGTTTCTCAAATTCCTGATACATGAAGCAATATTGTCAAACCACCGTTTAAAGCAATTTCAACAACAATCCGTAAACCGGAAGTAGTCGAAATAATATGCGATATATTGAAAAAAACGTGAAAAATTGGTGTCTTGGGTAAAAACACGATTTCTCCGTCCGATATCAACGGATTAAACAAATTAAGGTATCATTTGGCCTAGCGGTGATTGGACCACTGGATGATACCCAATTCGTACGGATACGATGAGCTGGAAGCAAAATATGGCACGCTGAAAATCAAGTATTTTCTGATTTGGAGCGTTTTTGGACGCCTGTATTTCGAAAACTGCTCCAGCGATTTTTCTTAAACTTTATCTATCGATGGTCCTTCCGGTAGTCTTTAGCATGGATCCATCCATTAAGGCTATTATATAATTGGAATAAGACAAAAAAGGGACTGAAAATCGAAAAAAGTCGAAAAATCGTGAAATTTGGGAAAATGCTCCACTGTTTTTTTATTTTAAGAGATTTTCAAAAAAAAGATATATATTTAAAAAGCTGACCTAATTACGATTCTAATGATGTATAATATGTATGCAGTTATTGAAATTTAATTTTCAATATTTTGACATTTTGACATTTTTAACACTTTTGAACATAGGATTTCTCAGAAGTATTTTATTTGATCGTATAGTGTCGTATATCATTAGAGAGCCCTGGTCCCATGCAAACTCCAAAACTGGATGTGAAAACTACTCGACAATGATTCGTATACCGGAAGTAGTTAAAAAAACAAAGAAAAATGTAAAAAAGATGAAAAAAAATTGGAGCTCTTGCCAAAAGTTCGAATTCTCCGTCACATATTAGCGGACCAAAACAATGAAAGTGTCTTTGGATAGTTCCATTAATAGACGATCGTATAACATCTAAATAACACGAATTTGATTCTTAGGAAATGAATTATGGTACGCCGAAAATTAAGTATTTTCCGTTTTGGAGCATTCTGAGACGCCTTTTTCTCGAAAACGACGCCTACGATTTTTCTTAAACATTTTTTACTCAGAGTCCTATCGGTGGCCTAGCGTGTGCATTTAATAATAAAAGCGTTGCAATATTATAGGCGGTCCAAAAATGACCTCAATCTTTGAAAAAAGTTGAAAAATCATTAAATTATTGAAAATGCTCTTTTATTTATCTTTTTTTCAAAAATTACTTAATGAATGTTTCTGATATTTCTGGTACAGGAAGTTAAGTATCTAATCAACTTGTTAAAGCAATTCCGACAATGATCGAAAAACCGGAAGTAGTCGAAAAAATATCCGATATATTGATTTTTTTTTACATTTTTACAGAAAACTTTTTTATTTATGAATATTTTTTGATGGTAGTTTACACAGAGTTAAAGTATCACCCTACTTGAGCATAAGTGAGAAAGAATTTTGTCTCAGTAATTTTCTTTAGTCGCCATTGGCTAATTTAGTTTTTCGTACCTAGATTAATTATTTATTGTTCGATTTGTATAAAACAAAGTGCGTATGATTCGTGATGTCAATTGTAATATTTTTTGTTACGGTGACATTTTTCTGCACGCAACGGAAGTGGCGTAATATTAACAAAAACTACAATTTTGAGAGTTAAGTACCACTTTTTGACAGCAAATATTATGTTTTTCGAAAACTGATATAACAAAAAGTATGCGCCCTGTAAAGGCGCATAAAATGTTTGGCTGAGATTCTTAAATTTCAATTTCATTTTCGGGCAATTTCGAATAAAATGTAAAAAAAAGGGTAAAATTCAGTTATTACAACCCATTCAACGTCTTTATATTTTGAACTATTTATTCGTAACTTTCATAAACTCGTAGCCATAATCCAGACGAAGAGAATGTATGCGAAAAATAGTTTGTAATATGAGCAGTTGCCGAGAAATATGCAATTTTGCATGCATCACTTTTCACGTTATTTTGCCTATAAAATAGTAAATTATTATCCAATTTTCAATAATTTTTTTTCATTCGATGCCTATTGCCAATTTGGACTAGGTTAAGCCAATTTTACAGTTTCACTGTGACCGAAAATGACGTCATTTTGCCAAAAACTGTATTTTTAACCTAGAAAACAAATATTTTATTCAAATGAGTCTTGTTTATAATATTTTTAAAATTATGATATTTGAATCCCATCACCGAATAGCATGAAATCATACCATCATACAGATACCACAAGAAAGTTTCTAACTTGTACGGTTGCCGAGAAATAGACGATTTTCTACAAGTCACTTTCCAATCTTTTTGGTCTATAAAAGTGTCAATTATTATTCAATTTTCATACAATTTTCACCATGTGATGCCTTATGCCATTTATGATTGCAATGATCTGATTTAACATTTCCATTATCACCGGAAGTAATGTCATATTTGCAAAAAACGTATTTTTAGACATCAAAATAAAATTTTACTCCAAAATTAGATTTTGCGCGATCCGACTCAAGATGGCGTGTTCAATGACAAATATTACGGGACGCTGAAGATCTAGTATTTTCCTTTTTGGACTTTTATATGATATCAGAATGATACAAATTCGATGGTTAGGCAATAGATTATGAGATGCCGAAAATATAGTATTTTCCTCTTTTTTTGGAGCCTTTTCAAACTCGTTTATCTCGAAAACTACTTCTATTTCACTTCTTAAACTTCTGTTACCCCGAGTCCTATCGGTCGTTTAGGGTATAAAGGTAAATTTAAAAGCATGGCAATGATCTAAAGGACCCTGAAAGCCGATTCAGCACTGCTATGCAGGTCTAGTTATTATTATTATTATTATTATTCAGATTCCAATTTGAATAGATCTCAGCAACTACGTGTCGCATCGTTACGATTTCTTCGGTTTTACTGGGAAAGTGGGTGTGACTTAGAGGATAAAGCTATTTTGAACGTTCTGCGACAATGCGAAATGTCCGAAATCACCGAAGTTATCGTTTTTAAAAATATTGCAGTAATTTTAACAATAATCATTGGATTTTAACTTTCGATACATTTTGGCATAGCCTGAGACAGGGCACATAGCTACGCTACTTTCGATTTTTGATTTTCGGCAAATCTTCGAAGATATTAGGCGCCAAATTTCGAAAATTTAAAATTTTACAAAAAACTTTTTTATTTATGAATATTTTTTAGTCGTATTGTGCACAGAATTAAAGGGTCATCTGACTAGTGCAAAAATGTTTAAAAATTTTGTCTCAGTAATTTACCTTGGCCGCCATTGGCTAATTCAGTTTTTCAGTCCTAGATTAATTTTTTATTGTTCGATTTGTATAAAACAAAGTTCATATGCTTCGTTGTATCAATTGTCGTTTTTTTTATTACCGAAAGTGTTATCTGTCGGCACCGGAAGTGGCATAATTTTACCAAAAACTACAATTTTGACAGTTATTTACGATCTTCATAAACAAATATTATTTTTTTGAAAAATTATATGACTCAAAGAGTGTGCCCTTTCAAGGCGCAAAAAATGTAGGAAGCAGTTTTTTTAATTTCGATTTCATTTTCGAGCAAATTCGATTAAGAGGCTAAAAATGGTGTAAAATTGGCCTATTTACAACCTATTCAGGCTTTTCAGATTTTAAAATATTTCTTCGTAACTTTTATAAACTTGTAGCTATAATCCATACGAAGAAAATGTATGTTAAAATTCGTTTGTAATATAAGCAGTTGCCAAGAAATGGGCAGTTCTGCATAAGTCACTGTTTTCGTTATTTTGCCTGTAAAATAGTCAATTATTATTGGATTTTTATAAAAGTGACATCATTTGATTCAAAAAGCACGTAGCGTCATATCAAGTTGATTACAATTTAAAATTGACACCGGAAGTGACATCATTTGGTCAAAAAATGCATTTTACACTTTTTTAAATCAATGTTTTATTCAACCAAGAATAACTTAATATGTATTAATAATTTTAACTTTTGGTTTAAATTCACATATAAACAAAACTCATATGGTCATATAGATATCATAAAATGGTTTCTAACTTGTTCGGTTGCCGAGAAATAGACGGTTTTCTACAGGTCACTTTTGAAGGTTTCGGGGCCATAAAAGGGTCAATTATTGTTCGATTTTCATAAACGTCACACCATGTTATACCTAATGCCATTTGGGATTTCATACAAGTAATTTAAGATTTTCATTATCACCGGAAGTAACGTCATTTTGGCAAAAACTGTATTTTTAGCCCCCAAAACAGATATTTTATTCAAATGAGTCTGTTTTGAAATCTTTTTCAAATTATGGTATTTGATGCCAATCAACAAATAGAATGAACCCATACGATCATACAGATACCACAAAATGGTTTCTAACTTGTACGGTTGCTGAGAAATAGCCGATTTTCTACAAGTCACTTTTCAAGTTTTTTGGTCTTTAAAAGTGGCAATTATTATTCGATTTAACGTTTTTATTTATAAATATTATTTAGTCGTGTTGTGCACAGAATTAAAGAGTCATCTGACTAGCGCAAAAATGTTAAAAAAATTTGTCTCAGTAATTTTCCTTGGCCGCCATTAGTTAATTCAGTTTTTCAGTCCTAGATTAATTTTTTATTTTTCGATTTGTATAAAACAAAGTTCATATGCTTCGTTGTCCCAATTGTTATTTTTTTTATTACCAAAAGTGTTATCTAGCAAATTGGATTAAGGGGTGAAAAAAGGCGTAAAATTGACCTATTTACAACCCATTCAGGCTTTTCAGATTTTAAAATTTTTTTACTTAACTTTTATAAACCTGTCACTATAATCCATACGAAGAGAATGTATGTTAAAATTAGTTTCTAATATAAGCAGTTGCCGAGAAATGGGCAGTTTTGCATAAGTCACTGTTTTCGTAATGTTGCCTGTAAAATAGTCAATTATTAATGGATATTCACAAAAGTGACATCATTTGATTCAAAAAGCAAGTGTGCGTCATATCATGTTGATTACTATTTAAAATTGACACCGGAAGTGACGTCATTTAGTCAAAAACTCAATTTTTAACTTTTAAAATCGATCTTTTTTTCAACCAAGAATTATGTCACATGTAATAATAAAATTAACTTTTGGTTTAAATTCACATATTAACAAAACTCATACGGTCAAATAGATATCATAAAATTGTTTCTAACTTGTTCGGTTGTCGAGATATAGGCGATTTTCTGAAAGTCACTTTTGAAGGTTTTTGGCCCATAAAAGTGTCAATTATTATTTGACTTTCATAAAATTTTCACCCTTTGAAGCCTAATGTCATAGACGATGTTATAAAACTAATTTAACGTTTTCATTATCACCGGAAGTAGCGTCATTTTGGCAAAAACTGTATTTTAAGCCTTCAAAACCGATATTTTATTCAAATGAGTCTGATTTGTAATGTTTATACAATTATGATATTTGATTCCAATCAACAAATAGATTAAACCCATACGGTCATATAAATACCAAAAAATGGTTTCTAACTTGTACGGTTGCCGAGAAATAGACGATTTTCTACACGTCACTTTTCAAGGTTTTTGGTCTATAAAAGTGGAAATTATTATTCGATTTACATAAAATTTTCACCATATGATGCCTTATGCCATTTCTGATTTCATAAGACTAAGGGAACATTTACATTATTACCGGAAGTACTGTTATTTTGTCAGGATCAATTACATGTAACAAATGTATAAAATAAAATTGCTGGATTTGTTTGATTCTGTTTCCATTTTATTTGATGTGTGCAATGCTTATGTGGAAACCTGTATATTGGTTTCATTGGTACCGGAAAGGACATATGTTCAAGGGTAACGTAGCACCAAAAGTGACACAAGTTCAAGTTCAAAGGTAACATGGCAAAAGTGAAACCCGTCATTCCTGCATGCAGGTCTAGTTCTAAATGTTTTGAAATTCAATATTAATCTTTCCACGTGAAATGATCGTAAATATATATATGATCTCAAAACGAGTACCTTTTTTTTTAGAAAATATGTAATTGAATTTTAAAGGGCGGTATGCCTTTATGACACACTTGTCATCGTATGTATTTATTCGTCCATGTTATTGGATCCAATTTATTTACTTATATCATAGGCAATCTATTTGGAATTATCTATTAGTATATATACCTATAATATATAGACACATGTTACGTGATATAAACAAGCTCATATATCTTTGTTTTATTTACATAAATATATCACATTGAAAACTGCTTGTGGTAGCTTATCTCTGCTATACACGTTAACTAGCTAATGGCGGCTTCAGAAGAAAATAATATACATGTAGAGATAACATGTTTAGCGAAATTTCAATGATTGAGTAAAACAAAAAATAATAAAAGGTATCACAATTGTTGCTAATATTTCCAATCTGCTTAAAACAAGGACAATATTTCGTTTCGTTTTTATAGTTAAAATTTCGTTTTATTTGTATTTACTATTTAGTGTAGGCCAATGACGTCATTGGTGTAGTCCATCGAAAGTATCTAAAAACGAAACGAAATACAGATCTGTATTTTAATCAGATTATAATATTACCACCCTCTCCGAATATTTTCTTGATTTGAGGTCACCTTCAAATTTAAAAAGGCGGTTTATTAAATACTCAACTTAGCTCCACCTAAAGTCCACCTTTTAATATATGTAATTTAACAATCTAAGCATGTACAATTGTTATTGCTGGTGGACTATGGGCTTCCCATCCTTGATATATATATAACACATCAGAATTTTATTAAGATATTTATTGGTATTATAAAACCATATATTGTTTACAACAAGTGTCAAATACAAACCTCTCACATAATAATGTAAGGTTAACAATTTCCATTCCACGTAAAATTTACTTTATGAGCCGTTATGACGTCTACATTTATTGACACAACCCCAATAATAATGACATATAATTTTATATTTCGATTGTTTATAACGGTCATTTATTAATGAACTCGAATTATGGGACAGGTGTAAGTGTGTATAATTTGACCTCAAAACCATTAATATATAACAAAGTTCATTTAATTCAACCAAGCAGCTAAAATCCTTGCGATGGGTCATATAAACAAAGATTCTCAAACGATGGAAACCCTCAGTGATTTGTTGCAGATCGACTACAGCTTCCATCAAGGATTTGCATGCAGAAAATATGTCAGAAAGAGAAAAATGGGGTTTAACGTCCACTCGACACAAACTAAATCCTTCAATAATTCGCTTACGCGGCGTAGGGGTCTTTAACGGTGGGAGAGAGTCGGAGGACCCGGAGAAAACCTATGAGGTTGGACAGGCGACCCTACTACTTGTCACGTACGACGGAGGAATCGAAACACGCTAGTTGACTCAATGACAGATACTCATTCGGCCATTCAACCCCTTAAATATGGCGAAGCGATGTGGCCAATGAAAGATCCTTCAGCGGATCGATTCGCATAAAACGACAATTATGATGGGCATATCTGTGTTCACACATGCCTATCAGACTTCAACGTGTAAAGTGGTTTCATATTTTAGATATACCATCAACTGGTTGATTGTGTCAGGGGAGCTAACTTGTCCGGCTAAAAACGATTTTTCTTTCGAGTCTATTTTCAGGCCGGTTGGGCAGATCAGAGATTGACATAGGCCTATATGCCAAGCTGCTTAGTTGAAGTTCGACCGACGCCACAAGGTCTTGTGGTAGGGGATATGGGTAGGTAACACTAACCAGCCTCAGAATCCCTGACAACACCCAATATGGATGACAACTGGGGGCTACAACCAGGGCCTGAATCATCGGGGATGCTCGATTCACAGTCCAGAACGTCCAGAATCGACAGAATTGCAATCGAGTGACGCGGAATTCAGTCCTGTCACAGTTCTGCCAGTCCCGACAGCTGAGGTGGAGTGAGTAGAATCGTGACGTATTCCTAGGTGAAAACTATGTTTCAGCTGTCATGATTGGTTGAGATATTTTTTATACAGTCGACGCATGCGTTGTACTCCGAAATTCTCCTTTTCACTCGATTGACACCAGTTTTGGAATTTAATTCCAGAACTGTGAATCGAGCATCCCCATCTAGAAACATAATGGGGATACTCGATTCACAGTTCCGGAATTGAAAAGGAGAATTTCGTATTAAAGCGCATGCGTCGACTGTATAAAAAGTATCCCAACCAATCATGACTGCTGAAACATATTTTTTAACTAGGAATACGTCACGATTCTACTCACTCCACCTCAGCTGTCGGGACTGGCAGAACTGTGACAGGACTGAATTCCGCGTCACTCGATTGTAATTCTGTCGATTCGAGACGTTCTGGACGGTGAATCGAGCACCGCCATTGAGCAAGATGGGAAAGAAGGCATTTTACGACAACTCGATATCTGCTTAGATGCGTCTAAAGCTGCATCAAAGACCCATTGACATTTTGAAATCAAAGTGACTATCTCACCAATTTTCTTCCCTGGACAAGCACGGCTCACAAACTTCAATTGTGGTGCTGCCATTAACAAACAACATGATGTTAGTTTCACACTGATAAATTAAAATCATTCTATCTCTTTCTAATAATTTTATTATTTTTAATAATTCATACACGTCGTTTATGATTAAGTAGATTTTTTTTTTGGAACCAGAAACTGGTCGCTAACCATTACATGTACTCATTTTGTTCGCCTTCAGCTGCTGGCTCTTCTTCTTGGGGTGACGCTCTTCCAACAAGCCTGAGACTCCATGAATTATTCAAGTCCGATCGACACGAAAATTGACATGCGTCTTCTTTGAACCATTCTGCATCGATTTGGTGAATCAGATTTTTGAATTTCATCCAACAAAATAGCCAGTTCCTGGTCCACAGTATGATCGTTCTTGTTGAGTTCCACAATGGTATGGTAGACCACCATTAAAATTGTCTACATTTGCTTGAGGGTTTCTACTTTTAAAAATATACTTTTGTCTATTCACACACAATTCTGCACACTATACTCACGTAATAATAAAATAAGTATTCCGAAACCATGTTACATTATAGATGTTATTAAGTAATAAGGCACACAATAATATAATATATATACACAACGATTTGCATCAAATATAAGCTTACTATTTTAGTTGTACATTCCATTTACCAAATAGTCTATTCTAGAATAGTGTCTCTTCTGCCATCCGTCATAGACACGTCTTCCCACTAAAGCCACAACAGCAATAAAGAATATAATACCAAAACTTAAACACGAGATTAGCACTACTGAAAACATGCTGCCATCTTTACCAAAAACAGATGTTGATTGGCTAACAGTGGAATTCGCCGATTGGTTTATGGTTGAGTTACTGGATTGGCCCGAATCATCAGATGGGTCTAGAGCGACAGTGGCGTTTTCGGCATCAAAAAGGTCTTCTGAAACGGAAAATGTGTACGATTTATAAGGTTTTGAATTGAAAAAGATGAGTGACTGTAAAACAAACACACGTTGAAACAGTTAATGTTTGTTTAGCTGCTCCTGCATAGAATCCTTATTGACCGGGTAGAAACAGAATATGTTAGATGTACGTTAATGTCTATCGAATTTTATGGTCAGCCAATAAGCGCTACCAATGGGAAGTAGTCCTATGTACCGTGGGTTTGAGGAATCAAAATGGTTCTTTATAAAAAGCCCAATGCCACGATTTGAGGGTCAAGCTTACCAACTGCCCAACTACCATTTCCCCGAGTGTGGGCAATGATGACTGCGTTGGGTATTAGGGTGTAAGTAAGGGCGAAAAGGGTTTAAAGACTCAACAGGGGATTTAACGTCCTACTGTTCTACAAATAAACTTGGCTAATGAAGAGGGGTATACGCCATACATGTAGTGTGCTATGTATATGAGAGAACGTTTGCCGGGGCAGCGGCGCTACGGCCTAGTCTTATATCGAATTCCAACTGCCAATGTGTACACGGGACCTCGGTTTTCGTTCCATCCGAACGACTGGACAGCAGTCCTTGTCAGGCCCTCCATAACACTAAAACTGTCACGGAAAATCAAGTTGTTAACCCACTGCAAGCGCCTGTAACGTGGAAACTGTCTTTTGATACTTGTACTAATACAGAAGAATCCTTTTCTTAATATTTACCCCTGAATCGTTTTATGACGAGGTGTTTGCCCCTGAACGGGATTCAGACCAGTATTTTTTGCAATCGCGTTACAGGTGTCTATGGGACAGGAGCATGGTAACCCTTGATTCTGCACGAGGAACCAGATCCTGTGCGCGTACCCCAAAAAATAATATTTATGTGTGCGAGGGGCGGGGTGTGAGGTGACAGTCTCTCCCAGTGCTACCGGATAATACTGGGCTGTGTGGAACATGCTGTTGAGTCGATTTGAAGAATACCTGGCCCACGGTAGATGTCTGATACTGGTTAAGCATTATGTCTTTGATTATGATGTTGAACCCCGCATTTGCCATTTGTTAATAGATGGGGGAGGATGGCAAAAACTCAAAACCATGACGCAAAGTGCGTCACTGCGTGACTCTGGCTAGGGTCCTGCTGTGGATTAACCCATCACACGACATATCCATCATATACTACTGATGGTCCTTATGGCAAAACATACTGGAGGGAAATAGACAACAAATTTAACACATTCTAGGTCATGTTGGCAATCCAACCAATCTGGGATTATACGCCTACAGCTGTCATTTGAATATAGCGATTACGTCATTGGATTAATACAGTAATTTAAGTTTCCGGAGTTTTGAAAAATATTTAATTTACCTAAAACTTCATCTATGAAGCCATCGATGTTTTCACTTGAAGCAGAATCGTCCAGAAATCCATCTCCAGGTGCGTCCGAACTTAGGCCTATAATAAACATTGTACTCATTACTGAATGAACACATACCTGCATAAAGTGCTATAATAGTTAAGTATAAATATACTGATTAATAATAGACAATAACTTAGAAATATATCACAAAACATCTTTAAAACGTTTCTTAAAGAGACATTATAGCCAGGTCAAAATACAGTTTAACCCCCAAAAATTGCAACAAAAGGTTTCTCAACTGATTCTGGCAGGGTTTAGTGTACTTTATAACATAGTATAAGTTTACCAAGTAGGACACCCGGAAAAGTTATTTTTCAAGATGGCGTCAAAAATTGCCACCGAAACGTCAATGATCATAACTATGTAACTATCAACTCAAATTTGCTGATCTTGGTGATAGACATCAAGATCATCAAATTTGAGTCAAAAGTTATGGACTTGCGGTCATTTGGCGGCCATCTTTGACATAATATGCCAACATCATTTTTCATGATCTTAATGTGCTCTTTGCCCCCCAAAATCTAGGAAAAAACACCAAGATCATCAAATTTAAGTTGATACTTACACAGTTATGACCAATCCGGTGAAAAAACACATTTCCGGGGTTCCTACTTTGGTAAACTTTTAGTATGTTATAAAGTACACTACACCCTACCAGAATCAGTTGGGAAACCTTTTGTTGCGATTTGTTGAGGGTTGAGGGGGGTATTTTCCATATATTATATTGACCTGACTATTACTAAGTTTGCCAAAAAGTAGGAAACCGCGAAGTCTTTACTAAACAATAATTTAGAAACATACTCCGAAAGATCTTTAAAACGTTTCTAAAAGAGACATTATTATTAAATTTTCCCATTAAGTAAAAAACCGCGAAATAAGTCTGTGGGATTGAATATATGTACTGAAGCTGCTGGTCAAGTTAACTCTTTTATCCTTTTTTGACGACCAGGCGTATAATGATCCATTGTCGAAAATCAAAGAATTAGAGCAACGTTTTCGCTGAGTGATGCAGACCTCGTTGAAATACAAAATACTTTTCATGCAGATATCTGGTAACTGGTGAAAGAGTAAAGATAGCTGGACTTCTGCACGACGATCGTCACCGCTTACATAAAACTAAGGTCTAAACGTCTATGTCTAACCAGTAAGTTGACAGATTTTGCATACTAGGCAATAATGTGAACCGTCAAAGTATGTTTTATCAAACTGCCGACCATTGCTTGTGATTATTTACATTGCATAGTGGTTTTTGAATACTAAAGTATACAAGGAAAGTACATGTTTATCATGGGCACAAAGTAGTATCTCCATGCGTTTTACCTGCTTGTGAGTCCTGAAAGTCCTGAACTTGACTGTTGTTTGGTGGTGGATTAGTTGCTTCTTTGGGTGTGTTAGATGCTACTTGCGGTTGAGGTGAATCATTGTTTTCTTGGTCTGTTGGCGGGGAATTCGTTTCTTGTGGTGAGTTTACAGTTTGGGATTGGTTTGTTGGAGCTGTTGTTCCTGACTGATTTGCCACTTGTGCATTAACAGCTTGTGTATGGTTTACTGCTTGTGGTGGATTTGTGGCTTGCGGTGGATTAGTGGCTTGTGCTGGATTTGGTGGTGTTGCTTTCGGATTTGTTGAATCTGGTGGGTTTGTGTCCTGTGACATATTTGGTGCCTGCGGTGGACTAGTTGCCTGTGGCGGATTTTGTGCCTGCGGTAGGCTTGTTTCTAGTGGTGAATTTTGTGTCTGTGGTGGACTAGTAGCCTGTGGTAGATTTTGTACCAGTGGTGGACTGGTTGCCTGTGGCGGATTTTGTGTCTGTGGTGGACTTACTGCTAGTGGTGAAATTTGTGCTTGTGGTGACGGATTTTGTGCCTGTGGTGGGCTTGTTTCTAGTGGTGAATTCTGTGCTTGTGGTGGACTAGTGCCCTGTGGCGGATTTTGTGCCAGTGGTGGACTGGTTGCCTGTGGCAGATTTTGTGTCTGTGGTGGACTTGTTACTAGTGATGAATTTTGCGCCTGTGGCGGATTTTGTGCCAATGGTGGACTGGTTGCTAGAGGTGAATTTTGTACTGGTGGTGGACTATTACCCTGTGGCGGATTTTCTGCATGTGGTGGAGTTACTGTCTGTGGTGGATCTTGTGCCGGTGGCGGACTTGTTGCTAGAGGTGAAGTTTGTGCTTGTGGTGGACTAGTACCCTGTGGAGGATTTTCTGCCTGTTGTGGACTGGTTGCCTGTGGCAGATTTTGTTCCTGTTGTGTACTTACTGCCTGTGGGGGATTTTGTGCCGGTGGTGGACTAGTTGCTAGAGCTGGATTTTGTGCCGGTGGCGGATTTTCTGTCTGTGGGTTATCTGTATGGGTAGTTAGCTGTTTTTCTGTTGGGTCTTCTACGTCTACGATAGTTGATTGTTGTGTTTGGGGAGATGTGGCAGGGCTTAGTACATTTTGTATTGCAGAAGGTACGTCGGTTGGAGGTGGGGTGTTATAATCAGTCTGACTCTTACTTAATGTTATGATAAATGCCAGGCTGGCCAAGAACAGGTTGAACTTCATCTTTTATCTGAAACACAAGCAGAAAAAATTAAAAATTTAAAAATTAATTCTAATCAAATTATGAAAATTTTGGATTAACAAAATGAAAAATAAAGATGCAAAAGGGTTTGTGTTTTGCTCTGTCCAGTTGTTCGTTCTGGTAACTTCTTAAACAAAACAAAGGGCTTTTGTTGATTCTTTTTCTAACCCTTTTTTTAGAAAAAAATACAATAAAAGTGTGCGACCATGTTGTTCACTTTAGGGTAATATTAATGGTTAGCTGTTCATGCATTATTACTTGTTTTTCTTTTTAAAAGAAAAAACCGTTGTGCAAAACCGAACAGTCCGTTTCATTACCTTATTACTTTAAAGCGAGAACTTCATATTTTCTAAGAAAGTCAAAACATAATTATTTCTATGTCTTTTGCTCCATAGGTTGTCAACTCACTATTGTACTATCATATGCATTATTTCCCGCACTTAAAAATCATTCACATCGGAAATAATAACAAAATTAACTGCTTTGTTTTTCTAATCCCCTCATGAAATGGCGATCTTCAAATGTTTGCATTTGAAATTGAAAATGACATTTTTGCCAATTTCTCAACTGGCAATAGTGAATTATAGGATTAATAAGATTATTCTTTAACAAGTTTGGACTGTTTATAAATACCATCTATTTTAAGGCCTTATTTTAATAATTCTAAAAAATATAACTTGAAAATATGAAATTCTCGATTCAACGTTTTTAGATATGCTGCAATTACCTATATACATGAACTCTCTTGATTTCTAGGGTTTAAATACCTTACTTTAGAATTCAAGACGAAAAGGTATGTGAAATTGCTAATGTGAATTTGAGTAATAAAATTGTAGTTAAACTATCGGTATTTACATGATTATAAGTCACGTGCTGTTCTAGCTTGATTTTATTGCCTTTTTAAACAGCAGCTGTCACTTCGTCTAATTGAATATACAAAATATACACACCCTTTTCTTCTACGTGATATATAATTTTCTATATATAGATATAAATTTATACTTTTATTATAACATATATTTCGCTGAATTTATATCAGTTTTATGATCACGTAGACTCATAGAGTATCGATAGAGATATATATTTAAAAAATAACTGGAAATGAATACAATATTTTCAGTTCTAAAGGGTCAGTTTCTTATATGTATCTAATCTAACTCGTCGAAATACAAACAAATGTCTTCACCCATTTAACTGAATTTAATGAAAATGTAGGTCTACGTGAAAATATGACTTCAGAAATGACAATACAAGAACGTATTATATGGCGTCCCATCTTCATTAGCCCAGTCGGAGCAGATAAGTGGGACTAAAAATAGTAAAAACCTCATTTAATTTCATTTATCAATATGGCATTACCTCTGGATTTATTTTTGACAATTTAATAAAACAAGAAATAAATAAAATAGATTTTAACGTCTTACTGTACTATACATTTTTAAAAAGAGCCACTGCGTATTTCAAATAGCCTATAAATAGCCGCGATGTAACACTCTATTTTTATGTAAACTTTTACTTACTGTTGTGGTTGTTATATAAAATATCCTTGAAGTGGTTACTTATTTATGAGCGTCTTTTTATATATCACTTATGGAAAAAACGCAACGGAATTTTAAACCTGGAAAACTACATCTTTCTGTCTTTAATGTTATTGTTGATGACAAATGTCCACAAAGTCTAGTCGACAAATTCTCTTGTATATAGCAGACTTACTCGAATCGATAAGGAAAACACGTTTTAATATTCCGATCGAAGTTTCCCCACATGTGTTACTCCGTCGAAGGTATGTATCGCAACACCATTTAAATCTTTATTGGTTGAACGCCGACGACGACCGTCATGCAATTTAAATCACGTTATTTCTGTTACAATCGTATAAAATTCTGGACTGAAATTTAATATACCGTGCCATTCATAAAAGTCGGGAAGCATACTTACATACAAAATATACCTGTTGAATTTCTCTCGCGGGCCTGTATAATATCGATGTATTTACATTACGGTGGTCTGGATGATTGCAGTCACCCAAGATACCATAAAATGTATTAAATTGTTACACTTGTATCATAATATGAATGTCAGAAGATCTAATTCCAAATGCCAAGGGATCTTTAGCTTGCTGTCCAACGGGTAAATTGGACCTCGGTTTTTCATCCCATCCTATTTACTATACATGTACATTGTCCATTGCCAAGCCCTCAGTCTTGGACCACATGACAAGGAGGAACCACCATGGAAAATTTTGGAAAACTTTTTCAGTCATCGCAGGGATTGAACACGGGACCTCCAGGTTAGTGAGTCATCTTACTAACTGAGCCACCGTGGATTTCCACTGCCTATACAGAATTTTGATTTTTTTTTTTTTTCAACATCTGTTTGGTTAAGATCCGGGGGGAGGGTTGGGATGGCCTTGTGGTCTAGAGTGCCGCGCTTCGACCTCTAGCTGGCCGGTCACCTCTGGCTTGCGGCTGTGGTTTCGAGCCCTGGTGTGAGCGTATGTTGCATGGAGATAGGGGCGCCTCCTCAACCTAGTGGGTTTCCTCCGGGCACTCCGGTTTCCTCCCACTGCTAAAGACCCCTACGCACAAGCGAATTATTGAAATAAAATGAAACCATATGTGAGTCCCAAAATGACCTGGTTTGTGTCGAGTCGACGTTAAACCCCATTTCTCTCTCTCTCTCTGGTTAAGATTCAACTGGATCCCCACTGCCTATACAGAATTGTTTTTTTTTTTTTTAAACATCTGTTTGGTCAAGATTCACCATGGTTACTAATAATAAGAAAATACTATTTAGATACATGTACAGGTTTATTGTAAATATCACAGATACTATTGACCAGATGTCAATTAATAACAAACCATAGACAAATAATTCATATCATGTTTAACAATAGAAGGACGGTAGTTTACAGAAATTTAACAAGATGGATTATAAAATAAATTTAGATAATTTCATATTCAAAATAACTTTGAAAATTAATAAAAATGGCCTACTTTGAGCAAAGTTTTCATTGTTTGATGTGATGCACTTTCGAAAAACCACTGTCGGCTATGCACAGAATAGTAAATCATCTGTATTTCACCAATGAACTAGACGTCTCAAACTTTGCATTTTTTAAGTAATATCAAACTGACTATTGATAGACTTAATGTTTCATTTTTGTTCCGCCTTTTGCACTGCACTGTACAACATCAAAAATAAAATGAAACTGACATCAGATTAGGATTAGATTAACTTGTAGATTTATCCAAATACAAAAACTGACAAATTCACACGATTACTCTTAATCACCATGTCTGATATTCCTAAAACCATAACATGGCATTCGTTTACTTCTGTTTTAATCGGAATCAGATTGGTGTGCTATTGTATACAGTAAACACTAGCTTTAAATACATTTAAATGCAGAGGTGACATCATCCTTTGATGTTGGCATATCATTATTTGGGAAATATGCCAAGTGTACATTATTCAAACTACATGTAGTTGAAATTTTGAACCCGTGAGTGTCTGTATTTTCAGAAGTTGTTTAATGGTCTCGAGCTTAGGAATAGTTAAGTTCAAAAGTGTGATTTCAATATATGTAATACTTAATATCTCATTCTCGACCATCAAACCACACATAATTTTGGGGGGTCATTTTATCTGTTTTTTAAGTATTCAATAATCAGACACCTGGTGAAGAATAAAAGACCATACATTAATGATTAATATTATACAATTTAAAAGATGGCACATTCATATATGGTGACGGTGAAGACCTATATAAGATATGAGTGATAAATCTTAATTTGGGACATTTGTATAAATTCAAATTGTAAAAAGGATTTGGACGGTTCACCGATAAAATAAAACTTATATTTGATTACAATAATATCACTATAAACAGTACACAACTTTGACTTATGAGATACACGTTTTAACTAATTAAAATGTATAATCAATTATAAAAATTAAAACAGACAATAACAGACATAAAATAATTGTAGAGAAGAGGGGTTTTACTTAACTATAATAAACTTTCGTATGAATATTGCAGTTTGATTTTTAAAGATGTATTTAACAACGATCTGAGGAATTGAATCATTCCAAAGTATTAAAATTTATGATTTATAACATAACAACAATATTATTTGCCTCATTTGTAATTGTGAGTGCATGATAACGACCCGTGAATTCTTGTCAAAACATCGTGTATATATAATACAGTCATTTTGATCCATAGAAATGTGTTGTGTTTAACAATATTACTAAAGATTTTAGAAAAGAAATTTAAGTCCAGAATCTTTTTCAGGCAGACAATTAGACACCACAAAAATCTTTCATAACAATATGATTTACAACATGATATATCATTTTGACGAGTTCAAGAAAATAAATTATCTTGTGATGAATATATATGAATGGATTAAAACAAATTTTGGTAGCTAAATGATGACAAATGGCATAACAACGATAATTAAAATAATTTTAAATATACACATAATAATAATTTACAAATTTGGTATCATATCTACAATTGAATTTACAATTACTGATGACAAAATAGCCTACTCACTTCATAATGAATAATCAAAATAAATTTTTCATACAATAAAAAAACATGCTCAATTTGCTTAACTATATCAGCTGTTATAACAGGTCTGGGGTAGGAGTATCACTTTATTTTAACCCCTTGACTTTTTGAGTGTTTGGCATTCCATAAAATGCATAATTAATTCTTGTGCATAAAATACAGTGAGAACACACATGCACACGCACACAGTTGGATCTATTTTGTATTGGTCTCAATTTGATTCTGTCTATCTATAATTAGAAACATATAAGTCCTGATGCAGCATTTGCATTTTCGCTTAAAAATCAAATTTTTCACAGCTTAATACAGGCTAAATTTGTACTCAGATTGATTATTGAACATATAATTCAGAATAAGAAATCAAAATACCAACAAGTCCATCATGTGTCTCCAATACCGATAAAAGACGGCTAGGTCTTGTTACCCTCAAGCAGAAAAGATTGATGAAATTTCAATCCATATTTCTTTGTTAATACTGAACGGAATTGAACCATTATAAGACTGATATTCCCATTTAGAGATTCATCTATCCCAATATTGTTGTTTCTAAATGATTCATGGTTATAATTGTATGATCAACTTTTGTGTAAAATATGTATGCTGTCCTTGGTGGATGCAATGATACAATAAAATCTTATCTAAATCTATCTATCTATAGCATAAAATGGTGCATCAGGACTTTAAAATTAATACTTTGATTTAGGCGTAATTCTCAGTATATACACAAGAAAATAACAATTACTATCTTTGTCTAAATTTGATGTGATTATTTTGTAATGATCAGTGAAGAAGATTTATCTATCTTGTTGTCTTTAGATTATGTTATAATATCATCATCAAAATTAGGTTTTAATCTTCTTGGTTCTTCATTAACTTGTGGTAAATCCTCTATTAATCCCCAGTTAGTCGTTGAACTGATTCCTTCAAAAAATATAAATAAATAACAAGAATGATTACCTTACATTGATAATACAATCTTCATTTATAAAATGGGTGTTTAAACTTCCTACTGTTCTGCTTCAAGTGGGGTTAATAAAGAAGGGCATACACCATACAGTGTGCTATGAGGGAAATTTCGCTCGGACAGTGGCACTACAACCTAATCATATTTGAATTCCAACTGTCAAGGGATCTTTTACTTGCTTGCCAATGTGTACACAGGACCTGTTTTTTGTCCCATCCAAATGACTAGACATCTCTGACAAGGGGAACCACTCCAAGATTTTTAATCAGAACACAATATCTGTTTATTTGAATGAGTATGTATATATTTAATTTTCCATGCAATACAACTAGGCTATGATGGTACATCTTTGCTCATTAATGCACATGGGCGTCAGGCCATTTAGCAGTTGTACAAAAAGAGTAGAACCCAGAGAAAACCATCAAGCTTAGACAGGTCAACTCCTCATCTGAAACAATCATGAGATTGAATAACTGATCCAAGAAGAAGAACATAGACTAATTTGACACCCAACATCAAAGACTGTACACACATACCTGTTTGATGTGTATGACCTTTGACATCATCATCTCCTATGGAATGTGTTGAATTGTTTCGACTATTGATATATCTAGGAGAGGAATCTTCATCAGACATTCCCACACGTTTCTTTAAAAATCTATTTTTCTTTCTTCTTCTATGAGAGGATGGAGGAGTCATAGCTTCTGCATCTGTAAGAATAAGATTTATACCAATTTCTAAAACCAGAAGATAATTTTTTAAACTTCCAATAAAGCGAACATAAAGGGAGACAGCGAGAGAGAGAGGATCTAACAACCACTTGACACAAACTAAGTCATTTCAGGACTAACATATGGTTCAATTTCATTTTCATAATTTGCTTGTGCGTAGGGGTCTTTAGCAGTGGGAGGAAACCGGAGGACAGGAGAAAGTCATGATCTGAGAAGGTCAACATCATTTATTAGTTTACCACAGCCAAAAATCAATGTTTGACTTTTTTCTGCAACTAATGGTTAACGGGAGGTAACTCTGTTTATTATGCTAATTAAGTTTAAGAATAGTAACAGACAATGTAAACTAGCAGGAAAGTGCACAAGAAAGAAGACGGCAAGGATGCAATGCCGCCCAGGCAAAGTCCGGTATTGTGCTAGTGTAAGTTATTTGTTAAATATTATGAAGAGTGCATATATAATTTAAACTATGAGCAAAAAGATACAGTTACAATATCATATATTATATACCTTCAAATGTCTCTGATATAGAAGGGGGCACCACTTGAATATGTGGCGCGGGAGGTAATCTTCTAGACCTTGGTGCATTCTCTTTCTCTAAATCATTATCACTATCTGATGGTGTGTATGCTGGCTTCTTTTTCTTCTTCTTCTTGACAAATTTCCTTGGTTGATTATCTTCCGAGAAGGAATCGTCATCATGAATTGGAGCAAATCTATTACTGATATTACTTGTATTCCTGGAAATGTGACTTTGGCTAGTTTCTCTTTCGGATACTTCTATTTTAGAAACAGACCCTATGGTTTCCATGCCAACTGATTCAGCAAACTGGTTGGGATCTAAATGTGTCTCATCAAGGACATGTTTTGTTTTTTTCTTTTTCTTGCGCTTCACTGAATCATCAAGAAATTTGGTGCCAAGCGGCTGCTGTAATGGTGGTAATAATGGATTAGAAACAGAACGAGGGGATGCATCGTCTGCTGTACTAGGTAATCGCGAAGAGCCTAGAGCAGGAGGTAACCCGCCCAGTGATCTCACACTTCTAGGGGTTTTAAACATTTCTATATCTTCTTTAACATGAGATTTCACTTCTTTCTCCTCTTCTTCAAAATTCTGAAGTAATTCTTTCTTTTTTCTTTTCTGTTCTTTTAATTTTTGATCCTGTAAAATAAATATTAAAAGGTTACAATTCAATACATAGAAGAACAGACAACAACACTGGTCACTGGTGTAGATCATCCCGGTCTATATTGTCTCCACATTAACAATAACAAATACAATCTGTACAAAATAGTGCTAAATTTGTACACACAGTAAAAGATCATTTGGGCATTCTCAAAGGTCTTATGATAGGTTGATTTTAGAGTAAAAGATCATTTGGGCATTCTCAAAGGTCTTATGATGGGTTGACTTGAGAATAAAAGATCATATGGACATTCTTAAACTACTCTAAGGTCTTATGATGGGTTAACTTGAGAGTAAAAGATCATATTGGCTTTCTCAAAGGTCTAATAATGGGTTGACTTGAGAGTTAAAGATCATATGGACATTCTCAAACTACTTAACGGTCTTATAATGGGTTAACTTGAGAGTAAAAGATCATATTATGGAAATTCTCAAAGGTCATATTATGGGTTAACTTGAGAGTAAAAGGAATTTTCACCTTAATTTGAAATATGCAAAATGCATTGTCAACTGGTGGATTGAGAAAATATTTCCCATCAGTCATTAAAATAAACTGTTTACACAAAAAACCAGGAAACCATCTACACAATGGCTGCTCAGAGAAAGAAATGGGGTTTAAGATTCATGTGACACAAATCAGGACAATGGTACAATTTTATTAACTCGCTTGTACATAGTGGTCTTTGACAGTGGGAGGAAACTTGGGATTCAAATCACACTTCTTATGATCTAATGCATACAAGTTAAACCGTTTGACCACCCCCCTCACTCACCAGACACTGTATTGTGACTGTATAGACATGAACTGTTATACAAGAAAAAGAGATTCTTGATTCTTTAGTAACATATTTTGATTCTACATATACCTAAAAAGCTTTATGAAAAAAAAACACAGTCCACTTACCCTCTTTTGTACTTCATTTACATCTAATTTCTTAAACGGATCACCATTGCCGACATCATCTTCATCACTAACTTTATCTTCAATACCTAATCTCTTTTTCTCTTCTTCTTCCCTCTTCTCTCTACAACGATATAAACTACTATTTACAATACTGTATAAAGAGAGAGAGAGGGAGAGAAAGGGGTTTAACGTCCACTCAACACAAACTAAGTCATTTTGGGACTAACATACACGTATGGTTCAACTTTTTTTCAATAATTTCCTTCCGTGTTCAGGTCTTTATCAGTGGAAGGAAACTGAGGCGAGGATCTGGAGAAAACCCACGAGGTTGGACAGGCAAACATCTCTTTGTCACGTACACAATGACAGACCACAGCATCCTCTGCCAACTTTTTTACCACTTAATCGAAAAGTCTATTGGACTTTAATTCTCGCTATGTTCTCACAAATGTTAGTCATTAGTTCAACACATAAGAAGTGCTTCTTACGCCATGATTATGTATAAAATTTTAATTACAGAATTGTAATTACCTTTCGGCCCTCTGCTTCTCCACTCTTTCTTTTCTTTCTTGATTTTCTTTTTGTTTGGCAATTTTATGTGCCTCCATATCCTGATCAATTCTACTCTTCAATTTATCAAACTCTTTTTCAACAACCGACATCAGCCATATCATACCATTTTTAATATTTTTATCCATTTTCCTACCGGACCCACGAATTGCTGAACAGGTTTCCTAAAATGTTTGAATCAAATTATTTACAACAATTCATTCCATATGACTCAATATGAGCATGGGAACATTCTTCACCATTTGGTGACATTTTGATAGTTTGTTTTTTTTCCATTTTCGTTGTTTGTTTAAAATTAAATCTCCCTGTAAGCTTATCTTTTTAACATTATTTACAAGAAAAATGCAGGAAAACCATAATTATAAAAGTTTGGAATATTTTAAAACAATCATACCATTCTACAAGGACATCTATTAGCATTAACGATATTCTCTAGATCCAGTTGTTCACATATATCAACTTCACTTAGAGCATTTTCTTGATCCTGTTTATTAGCTAATCTGAAAACAGGTAATAAATCAAATTTACTAATGAAATACAATTCATTACAAAAGACTAACAAGTTTGTACAGGTCCATATAATTGGCCTGTACATGTAATTAACAATGTATATACATCATAACATTTACTTTGTTATATCTGAAAAATGGACAATTTCCAATGTCAATATATTTATTCTAAATTATTAATAGATCCACCATTACCTGAAGAAAATTTTGATTAAACATACATTATGCAAGAGCTAAATCTGCCAATTACACGTCTTTCATTATGCCTGAAATGTTATCTAAATTATTAATTAGACAGAGTGGATCAATGTGACTGAAATTTTCAGCAAATTCCCTTTACATTGTCTAATTTTAACTATTATTATGAGAACTGCCAGCTCTTTATCTTATCTCCCATAATGTATCCTTAATTTTATAAAATAATCTGTAACAGTTGTTATTTAATAAGTTTTCTCATTCAATCACAATGCAACTTACACTAAAAGAGGTTTGCCAGCTATATGTGGGTTTTGTAGAAGGTTTTTTAAAGTTTCCTGTGTTTCTTCTATTCTATTAGAGGCTGTAGAATCAATCACATATATCAATCCATAAATTTCATGTAAATAACTTTTCCATATTCCCCGAATCTTCTTACCACCGCCCAGATCATACAGGGTCACATCAAATTTGTCGAAAGTAAAATTTTCGGGAGAGAAGCCAACTGTTGGAGCAATATCTGGATCAATTGGCTCTAAAAATAAAAAGTGAGCTTACATCCATCTTCATTTAGCTATATGATGTACATGTAGATGTTTGTTAACAACTCAGAATATATGCTTAATCCTAAATCATAATAGTAACAAGGAGTCTTATAATGCACTAAGATCCAAATCATTAGGGAAACGCAGGAGAGTAATGTATTACATGTATTTTTTCAATTGTGGCTCCTGAGCACAATTGTATATTCTTTTACATTTGTAAAATCTAACAATAACTGCATATTTGGAGCACTAGTTATTTTACATGCATACATGCACTACCAAACGCCAATCAAGTGAGATGTTTTGCTGAAGGCACAGAAGATGCAGAAGGAATTGCACGTGAACTGTTACACCTCACGGAAAAATCATGGGTAACCTCTCTGTCAACATCATCATGGAAACTGGGACCTCCTGACTATTGATCTAGCACTTTACTCACTGAGTCACAGTGACCGCCATGAGTTTTAATTAATAATCCCAGTAATTCTATACAAAGCTCGTTTAGATCAAAATAAGTCACACAGAGTAAGTTTATACATGCATAAGGTGTGGGTAAGGAGCTGAAACTGTGGGACAGCATCTGTGATTTAATAAACACACACCTGTAAGCTTGTAAACCCATTCAAGGGCACAAAATCTTGACAAAACCAGTTTCAAGAATGGCTTATCAATATGTGGTGTTTGCAAAACATAATCCACTAAAAAGTTTGACAAATCTATCCCTTTTTCTTCAGGAAATAAGTCAAGAAAATATTCCAGGGTTTCTTCCATTTGATGGGCAATAACATTGTTTGCTTACAAGTTACATACTTTATTTTGTTTTAAAAGTGTAGGAAATCAACATTAATCAGTCGTTTAAGAATTGACATGCCATAAAAGTGGCATATTTTTCCATGATCAATCTCCAATAACCCATTTGACATCCATTTTATAAAATATACATGGAATTGTGACAAACATCAAACAGATTTATAGTTGCAGCCTTAATATAACTAGGTTTGCACTTACAAAGAAAATAGTCAATATCATACCTCCACTAAATGCTATTGTAGTTGTTGTTTTTCCTGCATTGTCCAATCCCAAAATGGCAAAAGTCACAGACCTGTAAACAAAAACAATTAACGTAGTGTAAAACACTTAGAGTGATAAACACAAAACACTATTAACCATAGGACACTTGTCCCAATGTCAATCTCGGGCCCTTACAGGTGGAGGAAAGATTGTTCTATTATTAACACACACAATTAGTCCCTGTTTCCGCAGAAGATATAAATGGAATATAATGAAAATGCCAGAACCGCCTATAATCCCCTTAATGGGGCTCTTTAAACTCTAATTGTAACAGTGGGAGGAAACCGGAGGACCCAAAGAAAACCCAAGAGGTTTGACAGCCGACCGCACACCCGGGAATCAAAACCACGCCAGTAGACCCATCCACCCCTCCCTGGGATGTAATAATATGTTTTGGTGAAACTTGGTCTACTATAAAGCTTACATTTTATTACTGGTAACAATTGTAACATATAAAAGTGTTGACTTCAAAGTTTTAGCACCTGCTACATGTATATTAAGCAGATATCCACTGAAAATCAGTGAAATAGTCAGCAATGTTTTTTTTATATACATATCATGCTTTTTTCATAAAATAAAAATAATTCTAAGAATTTCTTCACAAAAAGAGATATACATATATCAATGAATACATGTACATAATAAAGGTACATGTACATAAGGGTGCAGTATATTTCACACTATCTTAGTTACCGATCAAAACTGTGGGACCATTTTGGGTATATTGTTACCTACGTAAACAGCAACAGGTCAGTAAATAAAGAAATTTGAGTCAGCAAAATATATCATACCCAATTACAGTATAAGTCTTATAGGATTGTATTCATGTGTGAACCTGACTTTCGTTTGACTTAACTTCATTGCATGTATGTGTGACTGTAAACTTAATCTTGTGTATTTTGATTCAATTTGAATATAAATAGTGCCCAACATATTGGCTAAATATTAACTATATTTTATCTATTGATAAGCAATATAACTTTGAAACATTGTGTAATTGTTTATTATTTCCAAAAATATTTGGTCAATTTTAAAGTGGCACAGGGTATCATTTTAGTCGTTTAGCCCTGGACGGAAGATTGACGATAATTTTTTCAAAATTCTAATTTCATTCCCTTAGTGGCTATTTCCCTAAGCTATTTACCAGCATGTTGTGTCACCTGTACTGGCTCTAGGGACTGACACCTGACCACTTATTGGGAAGTACAAAGTTTCAAGAAAGAAACAATTCTAATTATGGCCTAAAATGGCTAAATCAAAATATTTGTTTACCCCCTTCAATTCAATGGCAATACAATAGGATGGTTACATCAAACAGTATATGCAAACATACAAATTTATATAACTAGTAGGCTTACTTATATTAGTTGAAAGAGCAAACTGACATAATTACCTTTTAGGCTCTTGCCTTTTTTTGATGCAAGATATACAATTCCCCATCAAGCTAAACATCTGATTGGCTAATTAAAAATACAACCACAAACCTAGTGAAGAAACATCAATAAAACTATCCATATTCAAATTTAAAACTTTGTCATAAATTTCATAAAAAAACAATGATGATTGACTATCTCAAAACAATACTCGATTCTTTGTTGAAAATCTGAATTCATCTACTATGTGACAAAATAAAACAGTTAGCCTAGATGATCTAAATCTTGCTCATTGGCAACACAATAAATCCAAAATCTTTGATGAAGATGATCCAATAATGTCGAACTTATACTATCTTATAGTTATACTTATAATACCCGTACGTGGACCATAGTATAGGCCTAATAATAATGTAAGATTTAATGTTATCACATCACTAGGATTAGTAGGATTGCCAGTCTAGATCAAACATTTTTTTAGCGTATTTGACCACACAAAATTCAAGTTTAGACAGAATAAGGTTTTGGCTAGTCTTTCTAAATACACTACACAAATGTTCCGAAATCTCAGCAGTCAAAGGTTAACCATAAAATACACGGGTAAACCACGAAATAAAAAAACACTAAAAAAATAGACGAAAAACTGAGCAGCAGTCTGGCATCTGAACTCCTTCTTGTTTGTATAAATTGTCAAAGTAATATTAGGTGTAACTGATGTCAAAACACTGCTGATTGTAGTGAACATACAAACAATTCATAATCGCTAATTAGGCGATTTATAATTAATGTGACAGTCTTAAATTAAGAGCCACTTTCTGTAAGGTTCAGGCAAAAATCAAGACTTTCTTTAGTGACCACCTTCAAATTCTCTAATTTTTGAACATATTGATCCATTCAGTACTACAATCACAATTCTAAAAAAAAAAATCAAAAATTTTTTCTGGTCGCCGAGATATGGGAGCTTGAAAATTGACCGAAATTTTCAAAAACAGCTTTTGGAGAACTTTAACTGAAAAAATATAACAAAGTACATGGTTACCCATAGGTTATTTGGGTGGTTCTTGTTAACTGATGTGAGTAGAGATGAAAAATAGTGAAAAACCTGTGGGATACCTTTGGCTTTAAAATGTGTCGTGGCTCAAAAGTGCGCGAAAATGAATTTTTCGAGCTTTTTCAATGGTCATTTTCTCTAAAAGCCATGGATATCCCATAAGTTTCTTTTGTGATATTGCAAGACTACCTACATAATGTCTCTAAAATAGAAAAACATTCATGGGACAGTAAAGGCTTTTGGATATATTTCAAGTCAAAAATAATTTTTGTGTCCATTTTAACACACTTTGTACCAATATAACAGCTGATGCCCCGCGTTTGTAAAAAAAACAAAGCACTAAAATTAAACCTGAAACATAAAAATATTACTTTTTAAGGAGAAACCTATGGGATATTGACCTTCTCCTTTAAAAATTAATCTTTTGTAACATGTTTTATTACAAAAAAAAAATTTACTTTGACCTTGACCCTGTGCCCCACACGACCTTGAGATGACCTTTTACTTTTATTAAAATTTAGCCTACACAATATCAAAAATTGAAGATATAATTTTGATTATTTTTCTGTAAAATCAAGGTCATTTCAATTTGAGAAACTTAATTGAATGTTGACCTACTTAGTTAATAATTAATCATTTATTATAAGTTATATAACGTGGGGTTTTTAACGTTAGAAATAGCAGTGGATGCTTATAGGAAGGCTAATATCCGTATCCACTCAGTTGATTTTATGTAATATTTTTGGTATTTATTGCTTGCAATGTCTGTGGGTTTGTCTTGTGGATTTCTGTTTGTGTGTGGGGTGGTCCTCCTGCATTTACTATAAAGTAAAATGTGGTGACTTTGACATGCTTTGGAAAATTGTCATCGCCAAGTAGTCATATTATGTTTGTACGGTATGATGACCCAATAACTTTACCAATATTATTTCAATGTTAACAGTGCAAAATGCAAATGTCAGCAGTTCAAAATACGCAGTACCAATGTCACAGAGTTGAAATACAGTATAATAGTTACTTTGCCTATTACATTCTGCATAATATATTTAAACCTATAGCTTATATGGAATCTCATTTGCACACAGAAAAAAAACTGGACTAGGATGGAAATTAACAATTGATGCGATCAATCTACAAGGTCAAGCTCAGTAGATTGGGCCGAGATCAGACTGGCATATAAAAAGTCACCATGCAATAAGCTGACTTGCCATGTATAAGGGCAGCTGTCTAGTCGTACGCATGGGATAAAAACAGAGGTCCTGTGTACACATTGTTGTGCACATAAAAGTTCCTTTGGAGGTTGGAATCCAATATAAGAGTAGGCCATAGCGCGGGTGCCCAGGCAAAATATCTCTTATAGTAGTTATAGCACACTGTATGGCGTATGCCCATCTTCATTTGCCCACTGAAGCAGAACAGTAGGATGTAAAACCCCATTTCATTTCATCTCCTTGTCAGACAAGGGGAAAGATAAATGCTCAAAGTCAGGTGGTACGGAACTCTTATTAAATCATGGGGTAAATACCTGCGGGGTGAATATATCGTTTTCATTATCACTAAAAAGCACTTCCATTTGCGTTTCAAATATATAAATAATTTTTTGGCACATTTATATTTATATACCTTGAAAAAAAAAGATTGAAATTGAAGTGAAGGGGTGGGGTGGGTGATATGAAATAAAAATACAGATCTTATCGAAGGGGCAGATTAGCTATACTGGGAGCATGATTTCATTGAAGTCATGGTCATTCAACAAATGTTAGCTTAACCCGCCCTTATTGCATTGCAAGTCGACTTATTGTATGGTGACTTACATATTACTGAAGCAATGGCCCGAGAAATCCTTCTTTGGCCATTGCTGGATTGACTTCTGATACTTGAGTGTGTCTATTCTTCCGGTTCAATGAAATCTATCCCAAGTACAGCAACTTGACAGCATGTCGTTTAATCTGGGTCTTGCCTAACACTTTGGACGGTGATGTAGGGTAATACAAATGGTAAAAGTGTGTTCATCTCCAAACAGTATTGTATATATTGTATCATTGTTGATAGCCTCGTTTGTCCTGCAGTTAGTTTTTCTGCAATATTCTGCTATGCACTGATTAGTATGGCATAATAAAATCGTGAGTCATGACGTAGCGTTATGTAAACATATTTGGTCCAATTTGGAGTTCTGTTTAAAGTGTAATGATATTGTTACACAGTAAGCTACTGGATGTTAAACATACTATTGCCCAGTCATAATTTGGAACAGAAATTTCTTTCTGTAACTCCAGTGTTAAGTGGGATTAGCTCAAATCAAGCGAAATACTGCGAGGAGTATGGGTGACGTATTGTATGCCAGCTTGATCTAGCTACCTTGACCTTGTAGATTGATTGCGTAAATTATTAATTTCCATCTTTGCCAGTTTTTTTTTCTGTGTGCAAATGAGATTCCATATAAGCTATAGGTTTAAATATATTATGCAGAATGTAATAGGCAAAGTAACTATTATACTGTATTTCAACTCTGTGACATTGGTACTGCGTATTTTGAACTGCTGACATTTGCATTTTGCACTGTTAACATTGAAATAATATTGGTAAAGTTATTGAGTCATCATACCGTACAAACATAATATGACTACTTGGCGATGACAATTTTCCAAAGCATGTCAAAGTCACCACATTTTACTTTATAGTAAATGCAGGAGGACCATCCCACACACAAACAGAAATCCACAAGACAAACCCACAGACATTGCAAGCAATAAATACCAAAAATATTACATAAAATCAACTGAGTGGATACGGATATTAGCCTTCCTAAAAGCATCCACTGCTATTTCTAACGTTAAAAACCCCACTTATAATAAATGATTAATTATTAACTAAGTAGGTCAACATTCAATTAAGTTTCTCAAATTGAAATGACCTTGATTTTACAGAAAAATAATCAAAATTATATCTTCAATTTTTGATATTGTGTAGGCTAAATTTTAATAAAAGTAAAAGGTCATCTCAAGGTCGCGCGGGGCACAGGGTCAAGGTCAAAGTAAATTTTTTTTTTGTAATAAAACATGTTACAAAAGATTAATTTTTAAAGGAGAAGGTCAATATCCCATAGGTTTCTCCTTAAAAAGTAATATTTTTATGTTTCAAGTTTAATTTTAGTGCTTTGTTTTTTTTACAAACGCGGGGCATCAGCTGTTATTGGGGTACAAAGTGTGTTAAAATGGACACAAAAATTATTTTTGACTTGAAATATATCCAAAAGCCTTTACTGTCCCATGAATGTTTTTGTATTTTAGAGACATTATGTAGGTAGTCTTGCAATATCACAAAAGAAACTTATGGGATACCCATGGCTTTTAGAGTGAATGACCATTGAAAAAGCTCGAAAAATTCATTTTCGCGCACTTTTGCGCCACGACACATTTTAAAGCCAAAGGTATCCCACAGGTTTTTCACTATTTTTCATCTCTACTCACATCAGTTAACAAGAAACACCCAAATAACCTATGGGTAACCATGTACTTTGTTATATTTTTTCAGTTAAAGTTCTCCAAAAGCTGTTTTTGAAAATTTCGGTCAATTTTCAAGCTCCCATATCTCGGCGACCAGAAAAAATTTTTGATTTTTTTTTTTAGAATTGTGATTGTAGTACTGAATGGATCAATATGTTCAAAAATTAGAGAATTTGAAGGTGGTCACTAAAGTGTCTTGCCTGAATCTTACAGAAAGTGGCTCTTAAAATCAATCAACTTTGGCATCCATCTTGGCAACGGTATTTGCTACACGGAAGTGAGTCGTTTGGTTGTCGTAAAAACTCACAAATGTCGTAAATAGAGGGCTGATCCAATCGAGGTTGGTTGGGCGTCGCCGTAAACTTCTTCTGGCTCTAACAAGGAAGGCGCCAGTTTGTCAAAAAGGAAACCCATAAAAGCTCCTATATAACCCAGATCTGCATGCGCATTAGTTATCCAAGAAAAACACTTTCTGTACTATTATTTGTAAGACAGTGCACAGTTAACACCACTTATAATTTAGAGATATGGGGATTAACGTCCACTCAACACAAACTAGGTTATTTTGGGACAGACCTTATGATCTAAAGCTAACACATTAGACCATTCGATCAATATTGAACTTTGCCTTTTATTGTAACAGACATTGACAGATATTTGCAAACAAAAAATGACAATGCATGAACATAAAATGCACATCACACACAACATTAAATCCGGTTATCAGGCATATTGCAAAAGATCTTAGATGACTATAATGGGCCAAACAGATCAGCCCATTGTTTGGTAGTATTGGGTGATCTGGAAACTAGGCCATTTGCAACAGGGATGGTGTTTTGTGGTGGATTCATGTTGTTGAGTATTGGATGTTAGTGTTACATATAATATACATGTATTAGGTTTTTTTCTGTACAGTATTTATGTAATGCCTTTTTTTTATGTTTTGTTAAGCAGTTTAAAATGCAAACATCAAGGGTATTTGGTTTAAATTTGCTTTTTAATTTAAGCACTGTATTTATATAGCGCTTGCTCTGCTGAGCAGTTCCTGCAACATTAATAGTGATACATACTCACAAGCCATTAAAAGAGATGCCATTGCGGTTTTACCCTTTGTTGAAAACTGGTATTTGTGATGCATTTTTCTAAACCAAGTATTTTCAAATGGTAGAATTTGGAACAATTGAATACCAGCCATATCTCTGAGATTATTTAATACCCCTAACACCACATTTTCATATCACAAATGATACAATAATTTTTGAAAGAATAAATCAGCAAGACCTGCACAGATAAATAGCCAAAATTAAATACATATTAGTTTTAAAACAGGATCTGAATGCAGTTTTCTTATACATGGATTTCCGCACTAGGGTAATAGGATCTGAATACAGTTTTCTTATACATGGATTTTCTGCATTATGGTGATAGAAATTCAATATCTTTTCTTCAAAGCTTTCATGTAATTAGATTCAGTTTGATTCTATTAAAATTAATCAACACAAAGGCTACAAAATCGAAGATACCTTATACACAAGCACTGAATGAAATTTCACGTATGGCAAAAAATGAAACAGTGAAGCATCAAGTAAAATTTATTTCATAATCTTGACAGAATAGTAAATTTTAAAAAAAAACATTTATAACAAAAATACTTTCATTAATTGAACATCAAAATTTTTAAATGACTTCCGAGTCATAGTCATAAGTAATGCAAGCAATATTGTCATATTCTATAATATTTTTTTAAATACAAACAATTGTCATATTCATACAAGAAAAATAAATATACCAGTAAGTAACATGAATTTAAAAATAATGAGATAACCAAAAACCATTACCTGACAGAAGAGCACTGATAACAAAAGCAAATACACAAAAGGTATAAAATAAAATAGATCCAATATTTTGTGGATTCTTTACAAAAAACGTATTTATGGAATTCTAGGATATATTTCAATGAATTATGTTTTTTTACATCATTTCCTTTCCTGGTTAGATTAAATTATTAGATGTATGACAATGATAGTGAAAATAAACTGGGTTCGCAAGAGACTTGACACAATGAGTTACCTCCCTTGACATCTCTAACTATGGTACAATTTAAAAAGATAACTGAATATTGGTCCTATCATCTTTATACAAAATAACACCATTGAGCAGTAGTTAGAAGGCTTTTAGACCACAAAAGATGTCAAATATCAGACTTAATTTTCACAACAATAGAATTCATCTTAATTCAATAAATAGATGCAACATAAATCGACTAGTATCAAAAACAAGAATTTACATTTCAATTATTCTAAATTGGTTTAACATCTGCGATAAAACACTGGAACAAAACATCCATCACCTTAAAGAGCATTTTTCTTAATCTACTTGTTTTCTCAAGACTGAAACTAGGCATCCTCTACATTTACCAATTAAAATTATAGCCTTTAATGGATATAAAACACTAAAAATGCCAAAACTAATGCCAAAACTTGCCATTATAGCCCTATGTTTATTCTGTGTTGCATAAAAAAAATTTCACTTCCTTTCTAGTTTGTATTCCGTATTTCAGATCTTATCGGACACAATTTTATTTAATATGTGATCTATTAATAAACTCGGTGAAATTGTCAAACATCCACAGTTTTGAAAATTTTTGTTCGTTCTTATGTAGGGTAGAAATCAGAACCATAAAAACAACAAAATAAACATCAAGGTTTATTAAATTAAATTGTAAAAGTAGAGGATACAAGTTCATTATAAAATACATAAAGCTTAAACACAGATATTCAATTATAACTACACAGATTTAAATAACAAATACAAACATAGATACACATCTAATATTTTTAGTTTTAACAATCATAAGTAGTAAAATTATAATTCAGGAGATTTTTGCTTTCTAAAATATTTTTGGGATTCTTTGGGATCTGGAATTATCTGAAAAGAAAAAAAATAATAATGAAGTTACACTGTGCAGTAAGAACTTCAAGCGTATAAGTAACCATAATTTTCTTGGTCGTCTTTAATCTACCCAATCTGATTAAAAACCAGATCCTTCTTCGTTTCGATTTTATAGTTAAAAATGGTTCGTTTTACTTATCTACTACACAAGGATATGGAAGAAATGTTATATAGTAGGCGTTCTTATTAATGTGAGGAATTAGCCAATAAAACAGTCTGTTACGGCAAATTCTTGGCCTTTTTGATTAATCAATGTCTGATGTCATAGGTCAAATGCTGCTAATTTGACTCACTTCATGTAGTGCAGCCCCCCGCTCCCAGTCTAAAAATTTTGGGATCTGCATACTTACAGTGTCTGCACCAGGCTTCCACCCAGCTGGACAAACTTCACCATGTTTATCAGTATATTGGAAAGCTTGTACTAATCGTAACGTTTCATCAACAGATCTTCCAACAGGTAAATCATTCATAGTAATCTGTCGTAAAATACCTTTAGGATCAATGATGAATAAACCTCTGGAATTATAATAACAATTAACTCACTTTAACAGAATTACATAAATAACATTAAATGTTAATTTGAATTTTTACAACATTGTATTGTTAGTTCCACCCAATTAATTCAGTTTCTCTGACTGATGCGTCCACTTCCATTATAACCATTTAGTCTATGGAACTGGTATAATGGAGACAGGCATACGCCATCAGGAATGATTTGGATTCATAGAATAGGTCTACTAAATAAAAATATTGATTACTTACTGTCTTGATCAATTATTGAGAAATCTTTGTAAGCAAAATTAATGTATAAAGCATAAAGTAAACTATTTTTTAAATAATCAGTCAAATGTTGTTTTAATTCAATCCAAATAGGGGATTTGGGGTTATTTCTGGCAGCTACATAATCAGGGTAATTTGTTACAACTATGAATGACATAAATGTATTAACAAAATGTTGAGTCTTTTAAAAGTTTGTAAACTAATAAAATAGAAATAAAGGTGCCATTGATCGATTAGATTTGAGATTTTGGAGAAATTGAAGGGTTAAAGTAAATTATTTTGGTGTTTTTATTATATTTTTGAGAAAGAAATATATTTCTATATTTATAATATTACTGTCATCTTCAAAGTTGAATTCAAAAACGAACAAAGAAATAAGTAATTTTGACAAAAAGCAAGCAAATCTCTGTGGCAATAAGCTTGCTATAGTACAAAAAATAAACTTGAACATGACACTTTAGTTCTTTATTTTGTCCTAAATCAAAGCAATCTTGCTCTTGTAACTTCAGTAAATAAGATTTTTTATGGAAATAATAAACCAATGTTTCACCTTAGAGTATGTCCTAAATCTTGTAAATATACGCCATAGGCTTTTGATATATCATGGGTTATGTCTGAGAGAAGAGGGATTTTCAAAGGTCCTAGCCCACCTTTATTACGAGGAGTGTTGATCCTGAAATATTCAAATTATATTAACAAATAAATTGAAGAAAATTTCTAAGACAATACATTTGTGTAACATTCCATATGCTGTGTTGAAAACCCTCTATAATTCCTAATACCTTTCTACAGCCCCTTCGCAATATAATAAATGAATAACAGTTAGAAAATTGATAATAACACAGCAAACTTACAAGCAAAAGTCATCTTTTTTTCTGACTGCACATTGTGGATAATAAATTTAAACTTTCATAATTATATATACCTACATCTGCACTCAGAATAGGAGTTTGTAAATAAATTTAAACTTTCATAATTATATATACCTACATCTGCACTCAGAATAGGAGTTTGTAAATCAAATGTAATCTTTTCGTATTCTATTACCATACTAGTACATAATAGTTGCTAAAAGTAATGGATACATGTATTTTCAGCAAACCTGGACATAAAGCACCTATCACAAACTTTGCCGAACACAAATCATCTGATAATTTGTGCCTGATAATGTCTGTCTTCTGTCCAGGCCAGCATATATATATACCTTGTACCATAATTTGAACCAGTTGGTGGACAAAGTCTGTGACAGGTGATGAATGCACTGGCTTGATTTTTTAGGAGGCAAATGATTGTGGTAACTGGCCATGGTTAGGTATACTTTAAACTTACCAGGCTAAATGCGTAAACTGAGAATCTACAGAACATGCAATAACTTCTGTTTTTATTTTTTTGAATTCCTCAATTCTGTCACTGAATGCTAATATTTCTGTGGGACAAACAAATGTACTGCAAAAGAAGTTTGATAATAAAATTAATAACACTACTGAAGATTTCTGTAATAACATAATTCTATGCAAGATTTAAAAAAAAAAAAGAGATCAGTTCTTAAAATTTTGATATAAAAGGTGAGTCTATGGTTATTTACCATACATAATTAATTCCTCTACTCATTGGTCAGTTCAGATAAAATTAAATCTACATAGAACCATTTTCATAATCTTACTTACAAATCCAGCGGATAAAAAAAGAAAACTAAATATTTTCCTCTAAAGTCTTCTAATCGAATATCTTTGAACTCCCCATTAACAACAGCTGTTCCATTCCAATCTGGAGCCTGCTTTGAAACTGAAAATAAGAAAAAGCAATAAGGACTAACATGACTAGATCTCAACTTGATATGTTTATAACTGAATCTGAAGTTTATGTAAGTAGCAACAAATATTTAGTATTCAGTGAGGCCAAATATCTAACAGGGTTGTATTACTGTTCCGAGTTCCAACCAACTGCATCCTGGCCATAAATCATTAAATTAATCATAAATAACGGGTAAGATAAAAGGGTCATTAGACATTTCAAATTTCAGAGTCTTTTTTAATGTGCCTACAGGTGCGACTACAGGCAAGGACAAGCCACTGGATAAAAAATCTGAAATCCAAGCTTTGAAAAAAAAAATGTTTTGTAACCTTGTGAATCTCAGAAGATTATATGGGGAAATGAGCTATTATTATAATCATCGACCACTATGTCGATTTCTGTTTCAAAAGTTTTTTTATTGTTGACATATTCCCATCCTAAAGCACGAAAATTACATAGCAGAAGATTGCCACATGCAGATGACAGTGTTTCGTTCGCCTTTTGATATTTCTTTGGACTGTTAATGATACTGATATTAGTTGTATGTTCATCTGTTATATTTTGCCTTTGCTTATAAAAGTGTAAGCCTGATATCGTGCAATCCAAAGACAAATTCTGGAAATTTTCTCAGCCCCCAAAACTTTAAAATAGGCCCAGTCAAATTCACATATTATATTACATCTGCCTGTTTATTTCATCTTTAAGTGCAGATGTACGATGCATTTATTTTTTATAATTGGGCCTAACTAAACTAAACATATATTCAATTGTTGTTAGAATTTTATTTGACTGATCCTTTCAATTTGGGTTAGGGATAGTCTCATATGGATTACATTTATTAAACAATGAATGCCGATGATGAGTTGTCTAATGCGGTAAGGATTTTGACGTTGACATATGCTTACAGTAGAAAAATTATTATTAACGTGTACGTGTTGTAGGTGGGGTGGGGCCAACAGGGGTGGATAACTCCTTCTAAAAAAATAAAACCTCATTTTAATCTCAATATTTTAACTTGTCGACGTACTGACAACTTGGCTCCATTGAATGGTGTGTCCTGTCGTTCTTCGTGTTTCTTGAGGATACACGTGCCCTCCGCCGTAGGATGTACAGGTGTCATCAGAAGTACTGACAAAGACAGTACACAATAAAATGATTTCAGAAACAGCGAGAATTCTAACACAAATCGCCATTTTCCCCACGTTGTAAACAGACTCGATTAACCTGCTAAGTCAATCTTGACATCCTGGAAACGGTCTTGTGCAGATGACGTCATATGTGGATTGTGCATTAGGGTTAGGCCAAAGGGTAGGCTTCGGCAAGGGCTAGGGTTAGCGCTTGTTCTGTTTATATCTCGATAATTTGACGAAATCTGGCCGTCCTAACTCCCAACCCTTACCCTAACCTACAATCTATATATGACGTCATATGTACAGGACTGTCTCCAATCTAGTGTTCTCGTCATGGTCTGGATAATTTTTCTCTATTTACATTTATTGGTGAAACTTGTTCTCGTATCTATAAGAAACATTATTTTGCATCTATTTGTATATAATATATTTGTTACAATAAAAAACGGCATAACGCTTTTTAAAATATTATTTACATCATTATCCATTATTCCGATATTTTGATTATAAGACGGAAAACTGAAGATACGAAAACATGTCTCATGTTTTATCTCTAGCCATTTCCTAGGCAGCCAACGTAAACAAGAAGTGATGGTGTTGAAAAAACGATGATCAATAAAATAATTGAAAAATTAAATTTAATGCGATTTGCCATGTAAGGGAGGTAACTAAGCGGTAAGATATGGATTTGTTTTATTTCATTGGACCTTAATTGGACTATAAATCCATTTATTTGTAGTAGTAAAAGAGATAAAAGACGAAACTAAATAGTAAGTGCAGGCCGACTGCACCACACACAATTCTACACAAAAACAAATATACAGATAAGACATCATACTAAGAGAACAAAAACAAATCAAAAAGAGTGAATGGATCCGGGGGCTAGCCGTAAGCGTCCACTGCGCTGTACAGTTACTACAAACTCAATTAATTAGCCCACAAACGTCATTATTTTGATCTATTCATCTATTGGCTAGGCATGTTTGTTTGCTTCCACTTCAGCTGCTATTGGAGGATGGGGGGGGGCGTGCTATTCATTTACCCTCGCATCACGATACTTCCATCTTAGGAAACTACGGCTGCAGGGCAGTGTTCTACTCTTAAGTCTTTGACTTATGCCCAAGCATAACAAGTTATCATTGTCTAAATACTAAATTATAGGCCCGCAAGCATATTATAGGTTCATGGTTTGAGTTCGAACCATACACTTTCACTGAGGAAGTTTTTCAACTGTGGTCCCTCTTATCTTATCAGCTATGCTGGATATGAAGGGCCTGGCCAGTGGCTGGATGCACGCATTGGATGGTACGAAAAATTGAGGTCCCGTACGTACACAATTGCAACTGTTATTGAGGGTTGTTTTATGTGCACATTAATGTGTATGCGGGACCTCGGTTTTTCAAACCACCCTAATGACTAAACAGCTGTCCTTGTAGTTGTCAGGTCCCCTGTCCAGCTCCTACACATCTGACATGGCGAAACCTTGCTGAAAATCATTGGGAGCTTCCTTGGCCAACACCAGTAGCGAATCTGAGACCTCCAGCCATCACAGGTCCCACTATAATGTTATTGAGTGAATCTCTATTTTTAGAGAAGAAAAGTCATTTTTTTTTGTTTTGACAATAATAAAGTTTATTTCCTTTAAAAAGTCTGACATCAGCTTTTGTCTCTGTCTTTTATTCGTTTTCAAGTTCAGTATAAATTAAAATGTCTTAAGATCATTACCTGCTATTTATTTATGAACAATCTATGCCTAAAAATGTATGTTTTGTCTTATATTATAAGACCTGATTATACTTCTCTCGGTGACTTCAAAGGCGGGGACGTGAATTCTGGCTATATCTGTATCAAATTCTGTTTTTTGATTTGTTCATACTTGTGCAACCAAAAAGTAAATGAAAATTGGCAGCATAGGCAGCTACAGCACTTAATTACGGTATACATGTAGCTTATCTTATCTCCTGGGGCCAGTAATACTTTTTTCTGCAAAGTAACATTTATTATTACTTTACCTGACACAAACACAGTAGCCAATCACATTGCGTGAAGTCAGGGTGGGTCAAGTATGACAGTGGAAAACGTCATTTGAGAAAATTTGGAAAAATCAGTATGTCAACTCAATGGTGATTGTAGCATGTATCATCGACTTCAACCTTGATCACTGCACTGCAGTATAGTGAATGAATTTCTTAAACTTTTGACACTAAATGTAAAGTATTGGGCAGTATTACAGTCCATTCTCAATAGTAGAAGCAATTTAAAAAAGAACCAGATAATAGCCCATGCTATTTATACTATGGTTCTTTTTATTTTTAGGAGGGCTCACAGTGGGTAAGATGCAGGCTCACTAGCCTGGAGGTCGGGTGTTCGATCCCTGCATTGGCCAAGAAAGTTCATTCGGATTTTCTGGCATTGACCCCCCCCCTCTCCGCCATATTAGTGATACAGGACGGAGGGCCTGAGAAGGACAGCTTTCTAGTCATTCGGAAAGGACAAAAAAACAAGGTCCTATGTACATATTTGCATGCATATAAAAGATCCCTTGATAGTTGAAATTCGATATATAGGTTGTAGTGCTGCTGCAATGTCTGGGCAAAATTTCCCTAATGGCGCATTGTATGGGATATGCCCATCTTCAGTAGAACGCTAAACCCCATTCATTTCATATATTTTTTAGGTTTATTAATTTTTCAGATAAAAACACAGTATGGATTGACGGATTCTAACATCTATCATGTGAGGGGGGTTGGATGACCGAATGGTTAAACCCATTTCTCTCTCTCTCTTTCATTTCATTTCATCAAATGATTGAACTGCCTCTCACCAATAGTTGACCATAACTATATCTACTAAATTTATAGCAGAATTGCCTCGCTCAACCAGGATCTGCCACTGGTAAAATTAAAGCTTATTGTAGTTGTAGTCATGGTCTGGATAATATTTCTATATTTATATTGATGAAACTTGTTCTTGTGTAAGTGAATAGTTTTACATCTTGTATAATACTTTCTGTTAAAATAAAAAAAACGATACAAATAATAATATTTAAATATTTTTTTACATTTTATGATAAGGAAATTCGAAGATACGTAAACAAGTCTCTTATCTTTCTTATCTGTTGGTAGCCATTTCCAAGGTAGCTAATGTAAACAACATTTGCTGATGGTGGTCAGTGTTGAAAGTAATTATGATCAATAGAATAAATTAGAATTGAAATACCGGTAGAAGGGAAGTAACAGAGTGCTTAGGGATTGATTGGTTTTTTTTGCCATAGACCTCAATTTATCTGTCAATTTGTAATAAAAGGTTATTATAATACTAGGCAACTAGCTGAATGGCCTTGACGTTTGCCTTAGTTTAATTTTATTGACTTTTTTGATTATTAATAACTAACCTAGTTAGTGTTCCAACTATACTAGTGGTATCAGACATTACATGACTAACATACTAGTCTTCAGCCTGTGTTTGAGGCTGGATTGAATCGACCCATACAGAATCAATATTAAGTCAGATCACAAGTCGAGTTCGGTAACTTCAGAGCCCAGTATAGGAGCAGAACAGCAGGAGTAGTCTTTTTAATGTATTCCAAAGCTGTGCCAAATTATTTAATTCAAAATTCTTCACCTCATAGTACTCTTTCAAAAATGTCCTCTTCCAGTTTCTTAAAATTACAATTTTGATTGTTTTCCAAACATAATTAACCAATGCAAGTCTAACGAGGACGAAGTTAATTTTTTCAACCTGCACACTTACATTAGTTACATAATACAGTTAAAATAGAAACCAGCACCCAATAACTAGTTAAATAATACAGTTAAAATAGAAACCAGCACCTAATAACTAGTAAAATAATACAGTTAAAATAGAAACCAGCACCCAATAACTAGTTAAATAATACAGTTAAAATAGAAACCAGCACCCAATAACTAGTTAAATAATACAGTTAAAATAGAAACCAGCACCCAATAACTAGTTAAATGATACAGTTAAAATAGAAACCAGGACCCAATAACTAGTTTATAACGCTTCCAAGAAACATTGGAGAGTGTTGGGGGGGGGGGGGGGGGGTGAATGCATCATAAGGTCCAAAGGCATTTTATAGCTGAGGCGCTAGCCTCCTCGCAAAAAAAAAAAAAAATCAAAGAAGTTGAAAAAAGGAAAATGCAAAAAACGATGAGAAAAATGAAAATGTATCCTAGTTAGGGAGGGCCCTACAGGCAGACAAAAGGGCCTCTCTGGCCACGGGAAGGGCCCGCACAAGTCCGGGTCAATCTTTTTCTATGCACTGTTACTGTCGAATCCACTACTGAATGAGAATGTAGTCATTGCATTGGCATAAAAAATCATCAATCAAGAAATCACCATTCTGGCAACAGACGATAACGAATTAGGCCCCGACCCTCAGATTAAACCGGCCTTGATGAGCCTGGAGGATATGTGAGAATGCACCAAAATGTTTTCTATTTTGCCAAATTTCTCGACCTCCGATGGCAGGGAAGCAGAGCCCCCCCCCCATCCCTTCGCCTTTGCGACAGAGGGCCCTCGAAATAATATAGCCTCCGCCATGATAAACCTTAAAACGCTCCTGATAAGGTCTGATATGTAGTCACAGATTTCGATCCGTCGCTTTTACGTGGCAAGCAAATTATTGAAATAAAATGGAACTATGTATTAGTCCTGAAATTACCTAGTTTGTGTCGAGTGGATTATAAACCCCAACTCTCTCTCTCTCACTCTCCAAGACACATTGGAAAAAAATTTATATTGTCCAACTCTTGTTTGAAGGCAAGCAAATTATTGAAATAAAATGGAACTATGTATTAGTCCTGAAATTACCTAGTTTGTGTCGAGTGGATTATAAACCCCAACTCTCTCTCTCTCACTCTCCAAGACACATTGGAAAAAAATTTATATTGTCCAACTCTTGTTTGAAGACTAGAATTCTACCAAAAAATGCAATATTGGAATATGCTTGTTGTGCCTTTTCTCCTCACCACACCTTTACTATGCCTACATGTATATCGTCTAGGCCTACATACATGTACTACCACAAGTTAATGCTTTGAGCAACCATGAGAACAAGTTTGTACAAGAAAGAAATATATTGAAGTAATGTCAGTTTGACAGTTGTTGCTAATGCTGAATGTTATTTATTGATTTCTACATCCTCTACTATTTCCTAACCATACACCAGAGTTCAACATAAAAGCAAATTCATCGTGAAATTCAGTATAGAAAGGATAATAACTGATAACTAGAACTTGTGCCTACTTTTATTGATGTTTTCTGTCTATGTCAATAATTCCTTTTGAAAGGTAGAAGTAGTTATAGAGAACAATTGGTGACTATGGTAGCCTGATGTGCTTATTATTGAGTATCATTAATGGGTAAATAACATGTTTTCTTTAAGTTCTAATTGTAGTGAATTAATGGACTAATTGTACCGTTAGGATTGTGTGTTTTTAGTCTTGACTATGGCTTGAAGTATGTAATTTATTTGCTTTACAGTCCAGTTCATTATTCATGTCAGTGTAATGTGAGATATAGGATCCAGTGTAGACTATTGAAATTGGTTATTTATTAGTGTTTGTCTACAGTGAATTATTTGTATTAAGTTCCCAGTGTCATAAAGAAATTGTCGCACTCATAAATATTTACTATCAGGAAGGGATTTGTTAGGGGTAGGTTGTTGCTTATTAATTAACATACTCTTCTGAAATTCAATCTGACGTCATAATTGTGGTAGATACAAAGTTAATAAGTTCATCCCAGTAGATCAATATTCTGAATTTAAAAGGGCTGGGTAGATCGCGTAGAAATATTAATTTTTAGACAGTTACTATATCACTTGTCGTTGGAACATTTTCAATTTAACTATAGTCAAATCACATAATACAGTTCTTTAAAGGTAAGGACAAATTCTAAAATTGTTGTATAATCTGAGGCCAAGCAGATTTAGCAGGAATATTAATTGGAGCATTTTCATTTTAACTATACATGTATATGTAGTGTCCAATCATACCAATCGTGCGGATACAAGTCTAAAATTTATAATTAGTGGTCTTGAAGATTCAGTAGAATTAATGTGGCTCTACCACCTGTAGTTCAACCTTTTCAATTCCACAATTCAGTCAAATCACACAATAAGCTACAGTTATGATTTTTTTTATAACCGATCAGAGCTCTAGTACCTTGCCTCAGGTTGAAAAGCCAATATTAAGTGAGTGATAATTATCAGTAATTTATCATCAATTGATCAGATAACGATTCTTTTTTTTTAACATTCATTAACGATTATGTCTTCAATACATCGTTAACCATGAATTATTATTAAAATTGATCAAATAACTACCCTTCGCTAGGCTATACTTTTATTAAGATATAATTTTCTCTTCTTTGATAATGATAGGTATTATATGTTAGTAGTTGAACATATTATACACAGGTACAATTTACGAGTACACATTAACTGGATTTATTACTATGCACGTCTTCGATAGAGATAGTTTTAATTATATTTGATTGTTATTTTTTTTTGCATATTTTGTATATATTTGCCTACTGTTCACATATCTGTATCATTTGATTGATAAAGACGCTAGTATCCTCGTTGAAACGTTGCTTATTATTAAACTCAGTAATTGTTTATCCATAAAATTGTACCTTGTGTTAATATTTTTCTTGGGCCATATTATTATATGTTAACCAGTGTAATTGGATTTTACATATTTTAATATTAGAATTGTAATATTTGAAGAAAGGATGAAACCAGTCATCCATTACTGTATCCATAGAATTTTTCACATTACATGACATCAAAGTACAAATGACAAGCTCACGTGGTAGACATTAATCAATAGAGATCAATAATCTGTCATGTTGTGGTGACTGACTTGTTTGTTTGTGTTTATAATTAGAGTATTTAGTTGTCATTGATGGAGATGTGTGCGAGAATTAGAAAACATGAGGAATCTTTATAGATTTGGGATTATCTGTTATGGATGTAAATTGGTATGATATTGAATGAGTAGTTTCAATGAGTTGATATTCTTTGAATAAGATTATATTCTTTGAAGGAGTTGATGTCCTTTGAAGGAGTTGAATGTTTTTTGGATAAGATGATATTCTTTGAATGAGTTGATAGTCTTTCAAGGAGTTGATTGTCTTTCAAGGAATTAATATATTTTGAATGAGGGATATTCTTTGAATGAGGAATATTTTAAGCAGTTGCGATAAATAGGTGGATATTACATAATGTTAGTTTCATTAAGATATTGAAAATTGTTTTTTCCAGAGCAAGAAATAAAGATGACAGCGGTGGCTGGTCCAAAATATCAACCATCGACTGGTTTTAAACCAAAAGATGAGGAAGAAGATGATTTTGAGAAAGAGTTGGCATCTTTTATAGAAAATGAAGAAAAACAACAAAAAAACAATGTAAGTTTTATTTGACAATAAGCATGTAAAGTGTCGTTCAGATTGTAAGTGGCATGGTTTCGATAACATGCTTGTATGTACCAAATCAATATTTTATCATTCTTTTTGTTATTTTCGCTGGCCACTAAAATCGTCAGCGTGCAATTAGATTATTGAAATAAAATATATGCCATCTCTTTAAACATTTTAATATTTTACAAATTACATCAGTTTGAGACTTGATTATATATAAAAATTATTCTTGATTATTAACAGGAAACTAGTATAAATAATAATAATGATAAAGAAAAAGGAGAAATCGATAAATTAGAGAAAGAAAGGGAAGATGAATATATATTTACTAGTGATCAACAACGAGCAATGGATGAATTGTTGGCTCAAAGAGAAGAAGATGATTTTATAGGAGGTAAGACGAGATCTGTTTGAACAATCAATATCCACTCTTCTTAGATTCATCATTTGGCATGTGTAAGGTCTAGTTCCGTTATACTGATACACCAATATATATTGAGGCACTTTGACAATAATTGTATCGATACAATAATTGTTTGAATATTGCTGTATGGTTGAAAAAGTATTTCCTTCTATTTAGAAAGACCTGGACACTTATCGATAAGTCGTAAATATCTCTTGAATTATTAAGTTTGTTTGTTTCGCTGTCTGTCTTCTTGTGCTGTGATTCTGTAAACAAACAGGTCTTGATGTTGGAAGTGCTTCTTTCACCTATAGGTTGCAGATCTACTTATTACATGAAAACTTTTGAATTATCGTATTGCAAATTTCTACATTAATTCTCTGCTATGGAAACAAATTCTTATATTATGATTCACAGTTTATTTTCCACACGGCCTGATTTTTTGACTTGGCAGTACATTTTTGATTGTCTTGTCCCATATTCACGCAGGGTTTTTCCAAGGCTTTGATCAAAAGACAATAAAAAGGGCCTTTAAAATGAACCACATATTAATATTAGTCCCAAAATGACATATTTTGTGTGTAATGCATGTTAAACTCCATTTCTCTCATATAATACTCTGTCCCGATTTGTAATCTATGTTTTTGCTTTACCATTTCAGAGGAAGATCCGCCAGAATATAATGTAAAAGAAAGGCTTCTTCAGTTAAATGCTGAATTAGCTAAAGATCCAACACCTTTAGAAAATAGTCACAGGGATGTGCGGGTTAATTTTAAAGACAATCTTGTAGATTTAGTCGCTCCCCCACCAGATTTTAGTGACGATGAGGGTGAAGCGAAAAAGGGCAAATCTAGTGTTTCATTTAGTGCTCCTGTGAAGGAGGATAAAGCTGAAGAGAACAATAACAAAAACACTAATACTAATAAAAACGAAAAGAAATTTGTAGTGGAACGAGATGGAAAATTTGAAGTGCTACACTCTACAGAGATGACATCAGAGGAACGTCAGTTATATGATGTGGGTGATTCATCACTTGTTGCTAAGAAACCAACTAAAACAACAACAACGTTTAGCAAAACAAAATCAGTAAATATGAACAACTCGAATATTCACAGCACAAAAAAACAGCCCTCCCCACCCACAAAACCCAGGCCTTCAACTGCCAATAATAATACACGAAGAAATGTCCGTCCCTCATCCTCCCCAACCCGTCCTAGATCGGCTGCCATTCCTTTAAATAATTCTTCTCCGTTGGAAAATTTTGATTATCGTTCACCATACGCCCTGTCGGATGAAGAAAAGAGTCAGTTTCGACAATATGCTAAACAACAAGAAGATAAAAAACGACAAGATTTAGAAAATAAGAAGAGAAATGAAGAGGAGAAACAAAAGGAACTCGATGGAATTTTTCAATCCTGGTTGAATAAGAAGAAAGAACAGGATCAGAAACGGAAGTTAGAAGAAAAGGAAAAGAAAAAAGCTGAAGTAAAAGAGGATAAGGTATTGTTTCTAAAATAAAAATTCTTGGTTCTGGGCAATGGTGGAGGCTTACTGTCTGAGCCATGGTAAAAACATTGTGTTGTCATTCTGCTTGAATAGATTAATCATGGTTGTTAAAAACTTACATACATTCGAAATTAAATATTACAATTCATAAAAAAATTGAAATTATCAGGTAATACCATGGCTCTGACAGTAGTTTAAAAATTGGTTATGGCTGTTAAATTTATTACACTATAATGTCATTCAAACAGTTACAGTTAAACTAGTTATGGTTAATCATGCATGCATATCCTACTAGACACTATGATTTCCCTTAAAAGTTGATAAAATGTGCATGTCTTATACAAGTTGGCTTGCTTGTTCAGAAAGAAAAGATAAGCCACCTTTGAAAATAAAGACAGGTAGCGACCTTGCAATTTTGCCTCACCTTTGTATTTAAAGTTTATCTGGCTTTAACGACCACATCTGAACAGAATTTTTGAAATTATGTCATTTCAAAAAGTAGTTAAGACCCAGCCTTTTCTTTGCAAAATGGAAAAGACATAAATTTTAAAAAATACCCGACTTCCCCACGTCTATTGTTTGAGAATGAAGGGTGTGATTTAAATGTTCAGTAGACTACAGTTAGCCTGATGATTAGTTATTTGATTTTTTAATTTTTATTTGTTTTTGGAATAGTCTTTTAAGTTTTTATAAGTTATTAGTAGTATTCTTGTAAATCATCCATCCTGTTGTTGCATTGCAGCTTCTTTTATAATCATTGTGGGGGTGGGGGGATAATCAAATGGTTAGCATGTGCGTGCTATATCATAAATCCTGTCATTGAGTCAACTGGCTTGATTTCAAATCCCCAGTTGTAAGTGACAAGGAATAGGGTCGCCTGTCCAACCTCGTGGGTTTTTTTCCGGGTCCTCCAGTTTCCTCCCACTGCTAAAGACCCCTACACACAAGCGAATTATTGAAATAAAATTAAACCATGTTAGTCCCAAAATGACCTAATTTGTGTCAAGTGGACGAAAAACCCCATTTCTCTCTCTCTCTCTCTCTCTTCATAATCATTGTTGATAAATGGAAATGGAGGATTATATCACATGTATATTAGTTCAATTGATGGACATTCATCATTTTAGGAAATAAGATCGAACAAGTTAAAACTTGTTTTGTTATGTGCAAGTCGTATTGTTTTGTAATGGAATGCCAGGTTATTCTATATGAACTTCTAAGCACATAAATAATTAGACATTTTGCACACACTTGCCGGCTCCCATTACATTAACTGCATGTTAAATTTATGAATTCAAGTTCAGTATCCAAGCCCATTTCTTATTTAACAGAGATGTCTTTTCCTCTTTTTTTAAAAAGCACATTATATTTTTTCAAGCTTACTGATATAATGCACTTTCTAGCACATTTCTTTTTAACATAATTCTTTGGTGATTGATTTCCAGCTTTTAGATTTATTTTTATTTTTGTCCTTTACTCCTTATTCTACTTTGGAAGTTGTTTTGGTTTTTTTTTAATTTCATGACTTAAGATGAACAGAAATTCATGTACAATATGGACAAAAGATTTTGTTCATATGTTTGATTTATATATTAAAGAAAGTCAAATACTTCACTTTATATTAAAAAGAAAGAAATGACAGACAAAACAAATAATAAACAAGTAAATATTTTTTAAATTGCGCCTTTTATATCTTAGAAAAAAACTGAAGAATTGCAGCAATCATCTTTAGATACAAATGAACCTACTGAACAGGTACTTATACATTAAAGTAAATTTCTTTATTAAACTCTCCCCAACCCAGCTGCAGTATACTGATACCATTCCTACTCTATATTGTTATAAAATTGGAAGTTTCTTAGAATTTTTATGTAACTGAATGGTTATGTCGTATATTTTAGTTGAAATATGAATGAATGAAATGAATGAATGAATGAATATGAATATTTATATTGCGCGCATTCCATCCAAACAGTATGCTCATGGCGCAGATTTGTTTAGCTCTTCAGTTTATAATAGGATTCGAACATATGAGATTTAAGTTTTGATTTGAAAGTTTCCAAACATTGCGGAGTTTTGAGATTAACGGGTAAAGAGTTCCATAGAGTTGGCACACTGTGGGAAAATCGTCGAAACCCAAAGGATTTGAGTCTATAACTTGGTACTGTTAGAAGGTGTTCATTTTGTGACCTTAGGGTGCGTTTGGGTATATATTCAGATAGCAGTGAACTAAGATATTCCGGGGCTGCTCCATTTATACATTTATGGGCCATACACAAGAGTTTGAAATTGATTCTGTGGGTGATTGGTAGCCAGTGAAGTTCTTTTAAAATAGGTGTGATGTGACAGTTTCTGTCAGATCTGCAGACGATCCTGGCTGCAGTGTTTTGCACTGTTTGAAGTTTGTTTAGTAGGTTCTGATTTATACCATAGAGTAAACTGTTACAGTAGTCGAGTCGTGAGGAAACTAATGATCTGACTAAAGTATGCGCAGCATCTTTTGTAATAAGATGACGAATTTGTCGAATAGATCGGAGATGGAAGTAGCAGACTTTACACAAATGATTAACGTGGTTCTCCATACTAAGCTCAGAATCAAGGTGGACACCAAGATCCTTAACTGAGTTAACAATATTTATTTGAGAGTCAGCGATGTGGATGGTAGATGCTGATTTATTAGAAAGCTGGTGTTTGGTACCAATAACCATGACCTCTGTTTTATCATCGTTGAGCTTGAGCATGTTATTGGTCATCCATGATTTGATATCTTCTGTACATAATGTGATTCTATTAAATGAATCCTGGTGATCTGTAGAATTCCAGCTGTCAACAATTTGTGTATCATCAGCATAAGAGTGGTACATAAGCTGGTGCTTTTTAAGTATATTGGCGACACTGACTGTGTAAAGTACAAATAGTACTGGCCCCAGCACAGAACCTTGGGGAACTCCACTCGAAAGATTAACAGAATTAGAGTTGGTGTCTGTTATCTGTACCGACTGACTACGACTGAGAAGGTAAGATTCAAACCAAGCCAGGACACAATCTGTAATGCCAAACTCTACGTGAAGTTTCTTTAGGAGCACTACTGGGTCGATCGTGTCGAATGCGGCTGAAAGATCCAGCATTACTAAGGAACAGCAGTTACCTCTGTCGACAATATGTCGGATATCATCCATGACCTTTAGAAGAGCTGTCTCGGTTGAATGGCCTTGTCTGTAAGCTGACTGATACTGATCTAACAGTGAGTGTCGAGTCAAATGATCGTTCAGCCGAATGTTTGCAGCTTTTTCCAATATCTTTGAAATGAATGTTAAATTGGATACAGGACGATAATTTTTGAAAATTTCCTTATCCATCGAAGGCTTTTTAAGTAGGGGTTTAACCAATGCATGTTTAAAAATTTCGGGAAAGACTCCTGATTGAAGGCTGCTATTAATTATCAAAGTTATTGTTGGAAGAAGCACGTCTACAAGTTGGATCACTAGAGGTGTGGGAATGGGGTCTGATGAACAAGTCGTTGGCTTAGATGAACAGATAATTTTTAAGACATCATCTTCAGAAAACAACTGAAATTCCTCGAGTGCGCCACCAGAAAATTCAACTGTTGAATCAATTGAGGTTGAATGGTCAGCAGATTCAAGTAGCAAGGTTCTGATGCCGTTGATCTTGTCAACAAAGTAACTATTGAACTCGTCAGCTAGTTTCTTTGAATTATCAGAAGAAGGCAGTTTCGTTTCAGATTTCTTACCCAGGAGAGAATTCATGAATGTGTGTATCCTGCGTGGATCTTGGCCACAGTGCTCAAGCTTAGCTAAACAGTAGTTACTTTTAGCTTTTCGGATAACGTTGGTTAGGTGAGAGTTCTGAGAGCAATACAGTTGTCTGTGGATTTCCAATTTAGATTTGCGCCATTTTCTCTCGGCTCGGCGCCGAGCACGTTTTGCTTCTAGAACATTTGAGTCATACCATGGTGTATTAGGTCTGACAGTTACAGTTCTGTTTCTTGGAGGCGCATGTGAGTCTAGAAGGTCGGCCAGTGTCTTGTTGTACAGAGTGGCAAGATCATTCACAGATTGTGGTGGATCTTGAAGAAGAGTTGAATTTAGCAAATCAGATCTGAATTTACTATAATCAATAACTTTAAGATTCCTACACACAAGATGTTTTTGTTCCTTCTCTGGTTTCCGAATCTTACATTCAGTAAGGATCAGGAAATGGTCAGAGATTTGTTTATCTTCTACTATGACACTTTGAATGATTTCCGAGTCTTCGTGGGTAATGATTAAGTCAATAGTGTTACCAGACCTGTGAGTTGGTTGTTGAACATGTTGCTGCAAGGAATGAGAGTCAACAATGGAAATAAACTGTTTCACATCGGATTTATCAGATTTATTCCAGTGAATATTAAAATCTCCCAAAAATATTGTATCTAATTTGTGATACTGTTCAAAAATATCTCTGCATCCTATGTTGTTACTTAAAATAAACTTGAATTTAGCTGGCCTGTTTATAGTACTGCCTAAAATAAACAAACATGTACCGATATACCATTAATTCAAATAATATGGAGTGGAATTCACACCATAATTCTAACTTGAAAATGCTCATTCGACCGACTTGTTCCTTTCTAAGTTTTAATTTGGATGTGATTCTATTTCCATTATTACTTTTAATTAACCTTCATTATTTGTTTTTATGAAATAAAGTAGATTGTAGACATTTTAGATTCATAGATTTTTAAAATGCTAAAAAAATCTTTCAAATGCAACGAAAACAATAAAGCGCTTGTTGCGCTGGTTAAAATGATATGTGACTGATATTTATGAAATAAATCAGCATTTTTTACAGTTGTAACTAGCTAATGTATTATTTGTGACTAAAATGTCACATGCATTAAATTAAGCATATTAACGAGTAAGAATTATGTCATATATTCCACTCCATAAAATATCAGAATATCCACATTGCTTAACTTCAAATTCTTTCTATGAATATAGATGACTGATTATAGAAACAATTATCACTTCTTTTCTCACACAACATTGATATGATAACATGTATAATTAATGAAATTACTGGACAATCTAACTGAAATTTCTCACTAATTTATTACTGTCCTAAGCAGTAGAAAGGAGTGATGATGATTTCTTAAAGGGACAGTCCCAGATTTCTTCAAAGGCCATGAAATAAGACTATAGCTGTGCAAGTTGCATCTCTCACACTGTCCAATAATTTCGATGTATTTTTAATATCTTCTTACTTATGATAATTGTGGCAGGAATTGTCTGTAACCATGGTAGTTGAGTAGGGCAATTACTTAAAGTTAATGTTTTTTTATGTTTTTTTTATTATGTTAATTTCATACATATCGTCATTAGTAAGATATTGGTAGTCACTACATCAAATTGGTCTTTTATAATAGTCTGTGTGTTCATGTTCACAAAATTGCTTTTGCACGCTCTACACACTGGTACACACTACCTCAAAATATAGCATAGCTGTAACTTGCCTTTATTGAGGATAGGGTAAATGAATGGTCTAAATCACAGATCTATATGAGATCTGTCATCCATTTGTTACTTTGACACAAGAACTGAACTGAAGAAGGGCACCACAGGTTTAAGACAAATTTGCTTCCTCAGTTTATTATTCCTGAAGTGAAGCAAATGAAATCCGGTTTAACGTCCTACTGTCATGCACCAACTGGTCTAATGAAGCCTCCTGGTTCCACCGGTTTCCTCCCACTTCTAAATCCCTACGCCAAGTTAATTATTGCAATAACCATATATTAGTCCCGAAATGACCTAGTTTGTGTCGACTGGACTATTAACCCTTTTTCTCTCTCTCTTCATTGCCAGGCCCTCCATCCAGCACTGCTGACAAGGGAGGAAATCCTAATGAACTTTCTGAGTCAACACAGGTTAGCGAGCCAACATCATACTCGCTGGGGGATTGGATGGCCGAATGGTTAGCGTGCGTGCTGTATCGTACAGCCTGCCATTGAGTCAACTGGTGTGGTTTCGAATCCCCGGTTGTACATGGCAAGGAGTTGGGTTGGATTTTCTCAGGGTACTCCGGTTTCCTCCCACTGCTATTTAAAGACCCCTACCCGCAAGTGAATAATTGAAATAAAATTGAACCATATGTTAGTCCCAAAATGACCTAGTTTGTGTCGAGTGGAGGTCAAACACCATTTCTCTCTCTCATACTCGCTGAGCAATCATGGCTCCTGAAGGCAAATGAATACATTTATGATTATATTCATGCCAAAATGTCTTTAGGAACAGATAAACCCTATTTATCTTTATCTCTATATTTTTTTTTTTTTTTTCTTTGCAAGCTAAAATAAATTTCCGATAAAATTTTTTTTTAAAGAGTGTGTAAGCTTGTAAGATGATACTAGATATCATTAAATATTCCAGGTCTGTTGACACTTGTCAATCTAGAAACAATTTATCTTATATTGTGGTTAACAATTCCTATTTTATCAATGTCTGATATTGGAATATTACCATCTTGTGTTGATATCTGTTAATGGCGTAATTAATATTATAATCATGATGGGTTTATTAGTTTCTTTTATTGTTTCCGAGAAAGTTATTGATTATAATTAGAATAGAAGTATTAATGGGTTATTTATTGAATCTATAGCTGCTTTTAATTATTCTACCATCGATCTTTTACGGATGACATTCATCACCATTACATTATTGATTTCAAAAATAACTCGCAGAATTAAAGGGATAGTCAGCTTGTTTAATCAACAGCTATGAAATTTTAGTAGTGGCAAGCGATACTGTGTTTTTTGAAATAGCTTAAAATATTCATTCAAGATTAAATTCCCATTCAAGATTAAATTCCCATTCAAGATTAAATTCCCATTCATTATAAATTTGAGGCCATTATTATTATTGCCATTAGTTTCAGTCAGTTTCAAGAGAACTCCATTTCTGTTGTTGCAGTTTAAACAAAAATAGACTATATTCCCTCTTTAATTGGGTTAGTGAGTCCTGGATTTAATATAGTCAGTGGTGCAGGATGGAAGGTCTAGTAAGGATCAGTATGTAGTCATTCGGATGGGATGTAAGAACGAGGTACTATTGACAGTTTGTCACATCACACTGAGTGTCCTATAACTATCTTCATTAGGCCTGATGGGGCAGAAAAGTAGGATGTTCAATACAATGGGTTTTTTTTCTTCTTTTTTTGATAAAGAGATATAGACATACTCCTCGCACGTAACACTACATGAAGATCTGACAAGTTATAGTGTGAGTTCAAATAAGCGGCTTTTGACCCAATGATGTCAGACCATGAACAATCAATCAGCGTTGACGTGTCTAGGGGTTTACCCACAATTCCGTGCATCAAAAGGCCAAGAACTCACCTTAACAGAACGTTTCATTGGCTAATCCTCACGTCATCCAGAACAAGTCAATAACAACTTTTCGAGATCCTAGTGTAGTAAAGAAAAACCAAATTTTGAACAATAAAAACGAAACAAAATAGGATCTGTGTTTGAAGCAGTTTGTAAAATTTTAGACATGATCTATATTATGTAGAACTGTATGTATGAATGTAAAATAATTTTTCCTTAAATTTTCACACTTTATGAAAAAAGCAGGACTGTCCCTTTAATTACCAATGTTAAACATTATTGCTGATGTAGTTCTTGGAGGATTATGAAATGTCAGAAGGTTAATAGTTTGCATTCTAACCATATTGAATCACTGTCATTGTATTCAATACATTATCTAGAGAGGAAAGGTGGGTACATGCCATACTGTACCCCACCCCCACTTGTACTGGGAGTCTGGGACCCCCCACCCCCATCCCCATCCACACATGGTCAATCCACTGCCCAGATTATTATTTTTGACAACTATTAACCTGTGTTAAGAGTAGTTATTGGTGGATTTACAAGGTAGAATTCTTTCTGGAATAACTGATAACACTTCAAATATACATGTATATGTGAAATTCACATAGTGAGTTCCATCTATTTGTATGCATACACACCAAACTGGATAGTCATTTCTTTTGTGGAGTAGTTTTAGAAAATTTAAAAGGAAAAATTCTGAAAACCATAAAATGGTTATGTTTTATCATTTTGAATGTTTTGAGTTCGATCTATTTGTATACATGCACACCAAACTGAATAAACTTAACATTTAGTTTTCTCAATTCAAAAATTATCCTGTGGAAGTGTTACATGATATCATCTTTAGGTTTACTGAGGGGAATAGAACCTCTTTCATCATCCTTTCACATTATCCTGTCCTCCTATTACAACATTTCCGGGAGCCACAGTGGATAATATTACTAAGTGGTTAAGGTCCCTGAAATTGCTGAGAAAGTTCATCAGGATTTTCCACCGTGGTTTCCCCTTGTCAGTGGTGCAGGAAAGAGAGCCTGACAAGGAGAGCTGTCTGATCGTTCAGATTGGACGAAAAACCGAGGTCCTTTGTACACATTGGCATGCACGTAAAAGATCCCTTGGCAGTTGATTTCGATATAAGAGCTGGCCAAAGTGCTGCTGCCCGGGCAAAATAATGTCCCTCAAAGCACATTGTATGAGCATATCCCTGTCTTTATTAGCCCAACATTTCATCACCTTTTTGTTCCGCAAAACTCTTATATGAATGCACAAATGATAATTATTAAGCCATTCAACATCCTTTGCTTTTTTTAACAAAGCAAATATTAGATTTCTTGATTGGCTTAAATATTATATACCATTAAGGGGAAGTGGAGGTGAAATGGCCTTGAAAGTGGGTCATTCATATTGTCCATTATACATGTAGTTTGAGATGCATTAATTTTTCTGCAGGTTTCTGATCTTTAACATCCAAACTGTACATTTCCTAGCATTGTTTCCGTCTTGCAAGGGTGTGTGTGAATGAACTCTTGATATAAGAGCAGGTTGTAGCATCACTGTCAAGGCAAAATTGCCCTTATAGCACACTGCATGGCAAATGCCCGTCTTCATTAGCCTAGTTGGTGCAGAAAAGTAGGACGTTAAACCCCATTTTATTTTGAAACTGTAGTAGGAAACAACTCAAAATGTTCCTATTCTATTGCTTTGCAGACAGAACTGAATGAGAAAATATTCAAAAGTTGGATGAAAAACAAGGAAAATCAACATAAAACTGAAAAATTATTAAAGAAAAGGCAAGATCAGGAAATGAAGGAAGGGCTAGTACACCATAATCGTGAAGAATGTGAAAAATCGTTTAAAAAGTAAGTTCATGTCTCCTCCATTCTTAGAGTTGGTTTGCCAAATGGTCTAGCGCTGGCACTTCAAATCGTAAGGTAGGCAATTGATTCAAGCAGTGTTGTTTCGATTCAACACTTGTATGTGGATGGTGATGGGGTTGACTGTTGACTACCTACGCTGTGGGTTTTCTCTGGTTCCTCTTGTTTCCTCTTGTTTCCTCTTACTGCTTAAGATACCTATGTGTTAGTCCCGAAATGGCATTTAAGTCTCACCCTCTCCCATTTTTAAGGGAATTTGTCAACGATGTGTTATTGACACACAGGAATTATGAATACAATGTCATAAATAGCTTATTCTAATTTGGTAAGAGTTGAGTCTAGTTTTAACATTGTCCAATTCGTTGATCGTCGATTTGGGATTGAACATTAAACTGAATCCCCTTTTGGAAGAGTGGGGAATGAGGATGCTTGAATCTGAGCCCGTTCCCCGGAGTCTGCCCTGGACTTGTTACATCTGGCAATAATAAAGTTTTATGTTATTAGTTAATGTCATATTATTGCAGGTGGTTACGAAAGAAGAATGCTGAAATCCGTAGGAAGAAAAATGTTGAACGTCAAAAGATACGCTATCTCAGATTGTCTGCAAGGAAATCTCGGAAATCGCAGGCTCTAGCTCGTGCCATTCAACAGTCTCAATCTTATAAATATGTTGATTTTAATTATTAAATGTCCCCAAATTATGCTTTTAAATATTAACACTTTGATTTGTTCACAATGTGACAATTTGTGAAATTCATTGAGTTGTTTATGTAAACATAATAAATAAAGCCTATGTTTGTCTTAATCTAAAGGGATGTTACCAGATATTACACATGTTTAATTAATGCATGCAGTGTGCTATGAGTCAATAACTATCTTTATGGAGTCAGTCAGTGTAACTGACTTTATGGAGTCAGCAACTGTCTTTATGGAGTCAGTAACTGACTTTATGGAGTCAGCAACTGACTTTATGGAGTCAGCAACTGTCTTTATGGAGTCAGTAACTGACTTTATGGAGTCAGTAACTGACTTTATGAAGTCAGTAACTGACTTTATGAAGTCAGTAACTGACTTTATGAAGTCAGTAACTGACTTTATGAGTTGTCATTACCATAATAATAGCACGTCAAAAGATAGAATTTGCATGTTTTATCCTTATTCCTGTCGAGGGTCATGTACATATACAAGATTTCTGTAAACATGACCCAAATGTCTTTATAATGGAGGATGGATTAATGTGAGTAACACAGCTTCAATTATCCAGACAACCCTGATTTCAAACAAGTCAATAATTTTTGACGGAATTTATATTCTGAAACCAAATTTACGGGATGAGGAGGTACACATTGAGCATTTTTATTTTAATTGTTTCTTATTAATGCATTATGTAAGAGCAAAATCTGCCTAAAACAGGTCTATTTTCTGGCTTAAAATATTTCGACATTTATTCACATGAAGAGCCTTTAATCAAATCTCTAGATTATTGAGATTTAAATGGATTTAAAACCTGTGAGATTTAAAGATCAAATGGATAATCTAGACTTAATCTCACTTGCTTAGTACGCTGCATCTTCAAACAACCATTAAGTTCACCCAGACTAAAGTGATTTGACTGAAGTTTTCAATATATTCATTTATGGCGTGAGCTCTCCAGCTCTTTATCTAAATCTTATATAATGCATCTTTTAAGAAAAAAATCAATAGTGTCATCAAATCTGGCAATGTCCCTTTACCATTTTGAATAATTTCGTCATATGTTAAGACAATATTAAGTATGATTGTACTTAAACCCCATTTTATTTCATTTATTCCTTCAACATTTCTTGGGAAACTGTAATGAAACTTATTTTATATTTTTTAGACATTTCATTAGATTTTTAAATGAATACATAAGTTGTTGCATTGAATTATTTTCTAAATAGTTTTGTTATTAAAAATGCACATCTATGTACTCTTAACAACACAAATTCAAATATTACTACCAGTATATTATACCCTAATATTTAAAAGTGCAAGACAAATCCTCAATTTCTTTTATCTTTTTTTATTTATATACCGGTACACATGTAGTGCCTAAACCATTTGGTGATTCTTTTCTAATCAAAATAACTAATTAAATACTGTACCACGTCAAGCCATTTCCATTAATGACTGCTTAGTTGAAGAAAATGATACCAAAAATGTTGAAAGATGAGTCTGTTTATATCAGTAGTAAGGTTTTTTACTTTCTATCATCATGCAAGGCTTTATTCCTTTTTGGGGGTTACCGATAAATGTGAGTTAATAGCGTGGTTTACAGTCAATTATTTAGGGGTATATTCTTGTATTGTGAAATAATGTGAATGTAATATTGTGTATGCTTACTAAATGTAAGTTATCTGTGATATTTGATATAATATATGTAAGTATATCTTAAACCATTTTTTATGATCATGACATTGTATATATATATATATATTATATATCTATCTATAAATGTTTAACATTCTGATAAGTACACTCGGACCTCTCTGTAAAAATGAAAACTTTCACTATTTAGTATTCCCCATTAGGGTTGCCTGTTTAACCTTGTGGGTTTTCTCCAGGTCCTCCGGTTTCTTCCCACAGCTAAAGAACCCCTACGTTTAAGCGAATTATTGAAATAAAATTGAACCATGTGTTAGTCCTAAAATGACCTAGTTTGTGTCAAGTGGAGGTTAAACCCCATTTCTCTTTCCCTCTTTCACTAATTAGTGCATAGTTATTGCAGCGTAAACCATTCTGTGTTAGTCCCAAAATGACCTAGTTTATGTCTTGTGGATGTTAAACCCCATTTCTTTTGAGTGCATAGTTATTGCAGTCCAAACCATCCTGGAAGACCATGTCATTCAACTGACCCAAGCTATTGAAGATACTTTGTTTCAAACCTCAGTGATGCACCAGAAACTTTTTCTAGTGAAAATTAAGAGCATTTTGTTTAGTTGTCAAAGCCCAGTTCTACATGTGACAAATGTTTCAGACTGAAAACTAGTCTTAAGTCTTGGAGACACAAATAATATTGATGCGAAGGGCAAAGATTTCTGAATGGTTGTTAGTAGTGAGGTTCAAGTGTAATATATTCTATTTTATATAACTGTAAAAGTATGATATTTATATATGAATAAGAATCCGTCCAATGAAGTACATACTGTGATAATATGTATATGTTGAGTCAGTTCAAACAATAAATACATTCCATTAGAGTATTTGGTTTTTATCAGTGTTTATTCTTTAAATAACCATGATATATATGGGAAAAAGAAATTAAGCCATTTTTAGAGCAAATCTGCAAAATTGAACTGCCTATACCGAGAAAGAACTTTAGTTTTAGTATCAAACCCAGATCAAAATCGCCAAAAAAATTAGTGGACTTAAGGGGGCTAGAGCCTCTAAACCTTGGTTGTTAATGGATTTTTCAGAGGTAAATTGATGTTTCTGTAGGATACCTCACAGTTCTCCGCATCGCTTTCCAAGAACTCGCCACAGCAGATTGTTTCATTGGCTAATCCTTCATATCAACTAAAACACGGGTTATGTAACAACTTTTCCAGATCCTTGTTTAGTAAAGACAAGTAAACGAATTGGATCTATGTTTTAATCAAATTGGAGGAACCATGGTGGCTCTGCGTCATAGTTTTGAGTCTTTGCACCCCTTGCAAATAGCAAAAAAATCATGCAATTGCAATGTGGTTTTCAGCACTATGATCATAATCATAATGCTCAACCAGTGTCAAACATCTGTGGGTCAGATGTGCCACAAATTGACTCTAGCATGATTCACACAGCCCAATATTACCCAGTGGTACTGGGAGGGACTGTCACACCACCTCCTCCCCAGCTAACGCCAGGCCTGGAAATAATGGTTTTAGATGCACCTGACAAAATGTCTGGCACATGACATTTTCAACTTAGTGTCGGACAAGTATTAATAATACCATTAAAAATGACAAATCAGTGCCTGGCAAAATGACAGGCACCCAAGGTTTAGTGCCTGACAAAGCCTGAATCTGTGTCTGACATTGTCAGTGACAGATGCCTTATTTCCAGGCTTGGCTCACACATATAAATATTGATATTTCTGGGTGCCCAGACAGGATCCTATTCCTCATGCAAAATCATAGATCACCACGGCACTGCATGAGGCTATTGGATACTTCAGCTCTTTTTATACACCCACATTGATATGTGGTTGTATATTGTCATTGCCCCCGGCCATCTGTTCGTTATGGAACTTGGTCATTTTGAAACGAAACATATTGTGGACACTAATAAGAGGCTAAAGTGACTATCCGATTGACATTAGATTTATACACAGTGTTTAAAGTCATGAGATAAAGAATCCTATTGATTTTTGATAATCTCTGCCAGAGTTGTGGCCCTTGATTACGTGAGAAATCTTTTGGAAGCGCTAGAGTCTAAAGTTAATACAAATTTATACACAGTGTTTAAGATCATGAGACAAGCAATCTAAACAAATTTTAATGCTTTTTGATAATTATTTAATGAGTTGTTAGGTCTACTCAATACCAGAAAATATGCGATAATCCCAGGCTAGCGATGGCATCCAGAGTTGATTATTGTCTGAATAACAATTATTAAAGTTACATTATGGGAGATAAAATAAAGAGATGGCAGTTCTCACTATAATAGTTAAAAACTAGATAGTGTAAAGGTAATTTGCTGAAAATTTCAGTGAAATGGGTCCACTATTAGCCGAGAAAAAAGCGTTTGAAATATTCACATAGCCTCGGTCATCATTACTCAAATCATTAATATTAACAGCATAGTTTCGTTTATCCACTTGATTGATTTAATTATCAACGGCCATTAAGCGGCATATAGGGATTCAATCCGCCAACATCGAAGGCTAGCCTTGACTTTAAGAGTTTATAATGGTCTGGATATGTTAATTAATGTCTAATTGATTATTTAGATAACATCTCAGGCCTAACGAAAGACCTGTAATAAGCAGATTTTGCTCTTGCATAATGCTATTTTAATTTACATGACCTAAAGAAAGACTTCCAATAAGGAGATTTAGCTCTTGCATAATGCATGTTTAATTCAAATTAAATAACAGAGAAGTAGTTATATCCATTTCCATATAGCTTGGTTGTTGCCAATATGTCTAAATGTCACATAAATAATTGATGGTTTAAAAGACATATCATCCTGTTTTATAATTTATTTAAGAATAATTGAAGTATGCTGTTATCATACTTCCTGGAAGAGAATTCTTTAAGACGATCCTGACCCACTGTGCACTAAAACCAGTGGGGAAAACATACCAAATGTATGGTTTTGATGACGTTGTTTCTAGCTCAGTAACCTCAACCCAATCTTCATCAGCAAGTTGACCTGAAAAAAAGGTACATCGGAGATTGGCATACGTTTAAAATTCTGCTTCTTAGATACAGATATCTCAAAAACCTGTGTCCTGAATATTTATCAGAACTTCTTGAATTGTATACCTAAACGCAACCTCCGCTCTTCCCCAGATCCATGTCTACTTGTAATACACCATGCAAATTGAAGTTCATTAATTTTTAGATATTAGAACATGCTCCTCAATACCCCTTGCAAAAAACACTTAAAACTGCGTTAAAGACCCCTACATGCAAGCAAATTATTGAAATGTTGGTCCTGATATGATCTCGTTTGTGTTGAGTGGACGTTAAAGGTGTGTTGAGATAATAATTAGTTTATTTTCTCTCTAAAAACCCCTTTTGACACAGCTGATCGATATAATCTGACAATTACCGGTTGATGATTCAATAAATATTTGCCTGCGAACAAGTACTGTTGGTTTTCTGATCCTGGGGGTTGGGTCACATCGTAAGGTCTGTCATTATTTAAAATGTTGTGGTTTCGATTCCTCGCTTGAACATGACAAGGGAAGAATCGCCTGTCCAACTTCGTTGGATTTCTCTGTGTACTCCGGTTTTCTCCCACTGCTAAAGACCTCTACAGGCATGTGAAGGATTGAAATTAAATTAAACCATGTGTTAGTCCCGAAATGATCTAATTTGTGTGGGGTGGACGATAAAGCGATAATTTCACATTTTCAAAGAAAGTCAAAACATAATTATTTCTATATCTTTTGCTCAATAGGTTGTCAACTCACTATTATACGATCATAGGCATTATTCCCACACTTAAAAATCATTGACACCGGAATTAAGAACACAATTACCTATTTTCTATACTGCCTGCAATAGCTATCTTCAAACGTTTGAATTTGAAGTTGAAAACGACAAATTTGCCAATTTCTCACCTGGCAATGGTGAATTATTGGATTAATAGGATTATTCTTTAACAAGGTAAGGCTGTTTATAGACACAAGGCTTTATTTTAATACATTTTAGAAATACAACTTTAAAATATGGAATTGTAGCTTTAAACCCTACCTGCTGCTCCCGTAACGTCAACTTGAACAGAGAAATATGTCATTGTTTTGTTGTGATTGATCACATGTAAGACTTTCTTGTCAAAACCGGTCATTAAGAAAGGATCTGATACCGCATCAGAATTAAGAATATCTCGACGCCAGACAGCTCCCCAGCCTTGAGGTTTACCAAAACTCCATAGATCATCCGTTTTACCAAACCATAAACCAGACTGTGCTTGTCCAGTTACAACATTATTATCAAAGATGGATGATACCTCAATTAGATATTAGTAATAATATTTTATTCAACTTATATAGCACTAGAATCCAGCTGCTCTATGGTGCGTTTAAAACGACACAATACGAGAATGCACCTAAGAATTTAAAGTACAAAAAAAACAACATAACATATATAACAAATTATACCGTACAATGACAATGGAATGGAAATACATATAAAAAAAGAAAGTTTAAAGTACAAACAAAACAACATAAAATGTAAAAGTATATCAGGAATTAAAAAACAACCCCAGCAAACTTAGGTAAATTATAATATTTAAAAGCGCAAACACATGTTTACTTTTTTAAAATAACCACTTTGTGACGTACATGGGGGAGAACGAACCGAGTTGTTCTAAAAAGATAGAATTATTATCATCATATTTTCTAAGGCACATGGAGATGCAGGTCCGTAGCCAGCATGCTGAATGCGGAGGGGGTGGGGGTGGGGTGGGAATGAACATTATAGCGGGGGCTTTGGAGGGGGGTCTCTCCCTCCAGATGAAGGTGGGTACCGGGGTTCTCCCCGGAAAATAAGACGACCGCAAACGTGTTTTCGAGCCCAGAAAAACGCTCTCTAGTGAACTTTGAACAATGAACATTGTGGCAAGATAATCAGTAGGTATTTTAGAACTATGTTGGGGACCTTTTTCGGGGGGGGGGGCACTGCCGCCCCTTGCTCCTGGTTGGATACGGGGTAGCGAAGTTGGTCATGTGAAACCAGTGCAAATTTAAATGACCATAAAATATAAATAGGTTGAACTCACCTGATTTCCACCTAGAACTAAGAATCCCCTATATGATGCATAATCAGGAATCATGCGTAAATGTTGACAGATAGGACGAAGTCCCCAAGTACTACCAGCCCAGCCTAGAGGCGACAGTTCATAAAACATTCCATGCATATCCATAAGATATCTTTCAGTTTCTACTTCTCGTATCCGTGGCCATTCCGTCTGCCATAAATGGTCATAAGCATGACTAGCCTTTGGTAAGCGATATGTCTGCCATTTTCCAAACACTCCACCATGAAATACTTTTAGAATTGCAGATCGGTAATCCCATCCTAAAGCATAGATGACCTGACCAAAATTCCTCCTTCCAGCAACTTCAACAAATGCCGTTCTTTCCAAAATAGTCCAGTTACTTCCTGGTCCTGTCCATTCTGCAAGACGACCACCTGATTGATATCTGAAACAAATATGAAGATTGATATAACTTATAGCACAATTTTTTTCAAAGCATTTTGAAGTTTAGGGACAACAGAAACATGTGGTAACTCCACAAGTCCACGTTTACATGTGGTTGGTAAAAATGTCAGATCAAAATTTCCTCAATCTTCTGTCTTACCAACATTGGAATTCGTGTAGATAGATATACATGTATCATAGCATTGAATTGGAATTAACACCTTTAATTTTCAAAACATTTGCGGATCCATCCGAAATCACATACAAAACTCTATTATCTTTGTCACTTGTTAGATTGTATCCCCAAGCTTCGCCCCAAAACAAATATTTCAATTCGCCTACCCTAGAAAATCTGCTTCTTCAAATGTATTACTAGCAACAACAAGTCGTCCATTCATCGTATGTGCTGCTTTAAAATGGGGTTGTTCACCTTGATCTGCAGGTATGTCTAATGTTTTCACTAAATCAAATAGTTGTACACATGTATACTTATATACATCACATTCCCACAGTGGTCCATCCATACCAAGCATATATATCTAAAACAAGATGATATTTAACAAATGTGTACTTCTTGTGACCAATACCTGCGACCAATATCAACTTTGTTTGGCTTTGGCTTCATTGAAACCTAAATGAGAGTCTGGTGTTTAAGAAAAGGTAAATATGCTGATGCAGTTACTGGCATGAGACTAAATTTCCCATTTATCGTCCTATTTTTCTGCAGTATCCGGGATTACGAAAACAGGAATAAGCCAAACAGTGTGCTATGATATGAATTTTGACCAGCGGCAAGGGTTCTTCTTCCCATCCAAACGACTAGCTCTATCCTTCACCATTGACAAGGGGAGGGCGTACAAAACTGGAAAATGCAGACGCACTTTTCTCGGCAAACTCCGGGATCGATCTCGTCTCGTTTGGGTAAGGGAGCCAATTTTTTTTTCAGTGTTTCTTCGGACTTCTAGATGTGCGACCGACTTTTAGAATCATTTTGGGCATTCATATAGCTAACCATTTATGTAGAAATCTACCATACAGTACAAACCTTTGTGGCAGATTCTGTTAAATGTTCTGCTGTCGCAGTAACTCGAACATGCAATAAATCTGTAAAGGTTTGGACATTTCCTTTAGAATCAATAGCCCATGCACCTATTATAATTTGATTAGATTCCTTATGTAGTATTCTATTAGCATAAGTTGAACTGTGATTGGCTAGCTTCTTCATCTGAAAGTAATTTAGGGGAATGTTGAATAATCTCAAAGTTGTAATTTCAGTGGCATTATTTTTTGGCTTGGTTGTTAAAAGTCTGAACCGTAGTATGACTTTGTAAGACCATGAGCTATAGTTTTTGGGGGCCTGAATCTAGGAATGTTTCGTCCTGGGGAGAGAGAAATTGAATATTTTGTAAATAAATAATTTAGAGTACTTATAATTAGTATTCAATATTCACAAATGAAATGACTTTCATTAAATCGCAAGTGTCCCCACTTGACAGAGGCCCATAAAGCACCCTCCCTGTTAAAACCAAACAAAATTTGAATTTTACAATAATGTCACAGGCATTTTTACGACGCTTGATCAAATTAACAATAAAACCAATTAATCACAGCATATCATTAGAGGAACTGCGTCCGCTACATGAAGTGTTTTATTTGCAATGGTCACAAATATCCCATTTCACCCTTACCCTATACTTGTTCTTGGTAACATAACTGTGAATAATCTTACTCACAAGGTTTTACAGTTGGTCAGCGGCAATGACATGAAAATAATTTATGAATGTGGGTGTATAAATGGTAAATAAAAGAAAATGGACAGTTTACCTGAAACTTACTGTTTATTTGATATAATCCGGTCCCATTTCCAGCATTAGGTACAGAAAGATAGGATACCATATATAGATTATCAGCCCAAGCCATCAAAGCACCAATACCACATTCTGATCTCTCGGGTGCACTTTCAGCTGTGACTGTAAGATCGGGGAAAATACCTCCAACATTGAAAGGAAAATCAGCATTACCCATGGCATGTGACGAGTTTGGTGAAGCTGGAGTTGGTATGGGTGGTGCTGTTGGTAAAGGAGGTTCCGGAACACTTATTACATATTTGGGATTCTGTGCATTTCCTCCACAGGTTAAGAAGGCCAAAACTCCCCACAAACCCCATTTCGACATGTTGATATGATAAACTGTATTTAACTAGTTTTATCAATGAGAAGATACTACTTTTATCTTTTGAGACTTTCTTTGATTAAAGTCCAATATAATACGAAACTCAATACCCACAATTGTGTTTAATTTATTTTACAAGGTTAGCTGTATGTGATCAACAGTGTTCTGCTTGCATGTTGGCAGATTTTAATTTATTTGGGGTACCTCTACAATGTCAATGTGTCGTGTCAGCGGGCTTCACTACTATTACAATCTGAGATTAGAAATACTGACTTCATTGTATAGAAGCTTTGGTAATTTGATATCATTTGCAGTTAGTGAGATTGACAACTTTTTGTGGTTAAGATCATTCCGTTTAACAGCTTGGAGACGAGCACTTAAAGCGATAATTTCATATTTTCAAAGAAAGTCAAAAGATAATTATTTGTATGTTTTTTGCTCAATAGGTTGTCAACTCACTATTATACGATCATAGGCATTATTCCCCACACTAATAAATCATTGACACAGAAAATAATAACACAATTGCCTCCCTTGTTTTTCCATTCTCCCCATGGTATAGCTATATTCAAGCGTTTGAATTTGAAGTTGAAAATGATATATTTGCCAATTTCTCAACTGGTAATGGTAAATTATTGGATTAATAGGATTTTCTTTAACAAGGTACATATGTAGGACTGTTTATAGATACCATCTATTTTAAGGCTTTATTTTAATACATTTTAAAAATATAACTTAAAAATATGAAATTGCAGCTTTAACAGAAAGGGACTGAGCTGATAAAAACAGGCATACGCTATGTGCTATGAGCGACTTATTTCAAATTCCACCTGTCTGTCTGAAAAGGGTTCTTTTACGCAAACATGGGATGGATGCCCGGTTTTCCTTGCCATCTGAACCTGGTTTTCAGCGCCATGAGACAACTAAATGTGATTCCTTACCACTGAATACTAGAACGGTGTTAAATATAAATGTCGGTTTATGAAAATAACAATAATGAATCCCCCGTTTGGCCTTCTCTTTATTTCGAATTCCAATGGTCAAGGGTTCGTTTAGGCGCATGCTCATGTATACACAGGACCTTAATTTTCCGTCCAATCCTAACAACTACATGTAGCTATATGTTGTTCCTTGCCAGTCCCTCTGTCCTGCACCATTGTCAAGGGTGCATTTAACAGGTCTTCAAACCCAACAAAAATATTAAGAAACCTCAACAATTTCTCGTTTTTTTTTTCTTTTAGCACATATTTATTTAATATAATATCAACTGTAACTCGGTCATTAGAGCACAAAATAGATCAGACATTCACATAATAATCAACAAAATATGTACACAATTTATATACAGCTTGCTTTATAACACCTTTTAAATATATTTAATATCATTTATATACACATATCCATGGCAACACCACTGTTTCATCATTTATTCTTTATAATTCACTCTTCAAACCCACCACAAAATATTCAACCCCCGAGATCCTTTATTTATCTGATATACAACCCAAATTGGTCCATGTATATTTAAAACATATGTTTCCAAGAGAAAAACTGAGGTACATGGCAGATTTATAAATAATGTAAAATCAAGAGATACCTTAACTTAAAAATTCCCCAGAACAAGATTTTCATTCGAACAGAGGGCTTGAACATCCTGCTACCATTTTTAAAACTTATTATTTATCTGCAGTTTTTGGGTTTAGATTATGAGGGTCAAAATTGTCTCCATTTTGACAAAATGAATATTTGTCTTCAAAAAATAGCAGTTCTTGTATCTTTATATATTATGATTGGTTGAGAGGAAAAAATGGCTTTTTTGTTGGATGTAGGCTATACATAATGCATTGTTAATTGTGAGACATTTCCCTACAAGAAGTTCATGTATAGACAATACTGGGTTAGGATGATCAAGAGTAATTTTAAATGGAAAAAAAAAAGGATCAGGAAATTTTAAACGTATTTGGGTTTTTTTTTTATTAATAGTAGATTATTTACAGATACCTTTGGACAGGTTTCTGAAAGTTATTCTACAGTGTACCCTTATCCCTCAATATGCCTTCAGTTCTTCCTCACATCCCTGCCCCTTTGACTCACACTTTTCTTGTCTATAGAGTGTTCACAACAATTTCTTGTGAACGGCTGGATGGACTAAGGTAACAACAACATTCAAACACATTTCTACATTGGCATATAGAAAAAGGGTCTTATTAGGTTTAAACCTAATACCGAATCCTGATGAATATTTCATAGCAATGATACTTCACAATTGAAATATGAACCTGGAGTGGAATTTCTGTCTGCCAACGATTGGCAATTTTTGACAATCAGTCGAGACAATTTAAGATTATTTCTTGTCAAAACTTTAAACATTCATATCTTTGTACAGGATAAAGAATTTTGACTGAACTTTTCAATATATGCATATTTCATTATCTATTTTTGAAATATAATTGCAAGAATGTACAGCTTTCTCTCAATCTTGCATAATGCCTCTTTAATTGTGATATATGGCCGATTGCTTTAATGACCATGCAAATCATAATATTTTAGAGCAGTTCAATAATCTCCCTCCGTACATCCATCAGAACTTCTCGATAATAGTTTTCAAATTTCGGCCCGCCAGATTAGTCCAGAAAAAGAGAGTTCCCAGTCAGGAAAATCTGGCTCCTAGCGCGCAATACTGACTTTTTATGTTTTGAAACCAATAATTATGCAACTATAGCAAATTTCACACATTAGGGCCATCAGCTCGTTTCACTTTACATCTGGGGATCTCAGTGGTCAATACGGCTACGACATTTATATCGCTTGTTAAATCAAAGGCATCTACATTAACAAAGGTTGAATAAGAGTGCACTATTGTACTACACAATGGAATTGTACCTTTGAGGAGCCCCAATATTCTGTGATGTTCATCAGTATATTATTGAAATGAAGGTGTATTGATAAACATAGCGCACATAAAATAATTCAAACACTTTTAACAGCTCTGATAAACTCACGGTCAGATTCTTTTACTTACATAACAAGTCTAACATTGTTTATGTTAATAAAACTCCCAATTTAAGATCTCTTTAAAATTTAGCACTCATGTGACTTACTTCATAAAGTTTTCAACCAGAATATATTTCATTTCTCATTCATACATAATCATCTATAATGTTCGCATTCTTATATATTCACATAATATACATAAAACCTATGTAGCTTCACAGTCAGTCACCTACTCCACTGTCCACTTTTAAATTTAGTACTAGGAACATATCACAGATCAATATCAATTCGTATTGACAGACTATCAGCTTTTTTTCTCTGGTCGTGGATAAAGTTCTTGTAATTTTAGCACCAAACTTTTAATCTCTTCTCGTTTTCTTGCGCAGACTTCTGACTGGAACCAGTAATCTAAACCCTTCATAGGAACAGTGAAATCCATAATAGGTGACTGAAAAATAGATAACATTGAAATGATAACAGAAACAGGAAATAAAATGAGGCTTAATGTCTTACTTATGAACAGGGAACCACAATGGCCAATTGAGTAAGGCACTCGCTCGCTAGCTTGGAGATCACGGGTTTAATCCCAGTTCATCCGACAAGTGTTTCCCCTTGAGGTTCTGAGCAAAATCGTGTTTGACCATTATTTACAGACTTACCGGTATTCAAATAGTTTTTTCAAATATTACAAAAAAAAAAACCACAATGATGCTTGTAAACGAAAGATATATTTTTAACATACAGTTGCTCTTAATTTTCAGAGGCCTGCTTATATTTTACAATTTTTGGCCAATGAATATCTGAGAGTCCCAAGAAATAACGAATAGATATTTGATAAATACATGTTAAATATAAAATATGATATTAATATTATTTACCTGAAAGAAACTCTCAACATATTGTAATACATATATACCACAATCACTATAATTATTCTGTTGGGGTACTTTTGGCGAACTGCCACGAAAATCTTTAAAATTTCTCTCGGTATCTTTTTTAATACTCCATTCTACTTGTAAATACCTGAAATACAATCACAATAAAATACAATCTCACATAAATACAAATATATGAAATTCCAAGGTAATGATGAATAAATTTTCATCGAAAGTTGTAGAAAGGTGAAAGAAACTCTGAAGCGGTTGGGAAAAACAGGAAAAAAATCCCAGTAAATAATCTGAAAAAATTAATCGCCGAGTAACAAACTTGACAAGGCTGTGTGATGTATAAATATAATGGGTTAATTCAGGACGTGTTTCAGGAGCGTTTAGGGAATATAAATATATGAAATAGGAGTAATGACAGACCTAAGTTTAGTCTTAATTTCTACCAGACTGCAGAGTTAGCAACTAAAGATTTTTTAAACCAAAAAGTTTAGTGACTTTTTAATATCGCAGGATTAATGTTAATTTATGAGAGAATTCACAAGATGATTATTTTAGTCATGACTATAACGTGGAGTCAGATCCCACCACCATATAAAGGATATCATCACTTACTCTTTAAGAGTTTTACAAACAGAAGCTCTTGATGGACCAGCCAATGAATCAAATATCAGAATACAAGGCCTGCAATAAACAAGTCAAAAATCATGTAATAATTATCAAAATACATATTACTTTTTTATTAACTACTGTAAAGATCTGTACTACATTCCAAAACATGTTGTGTTCATATGATAGGTTGCCAGATTATGATACATGCCCACACCTGTGAAGGTAATGTTTTTACTAGTTTCTTTAGATCACTCATGCTTTCTTCGATTAATTTAAAAAGTTAAAATAAACAACTTACTGTTTTTTTCCTAAACAGTATTCTCTATTACATGATTCTTCAATGCATTTTTCTGGATCTAGTGGAATTCCTGTTATAACCTATAAATATAAATGTTGTAAAACATGCCAAATTATAACCATATTAATTATACTACCGATCAGCATGTCCAATATAACATTGATATGGAGTCATTTTATGTAACACCTTCTTTTTATTATGGAGATAGGTTGGCCAAATGGTTTGATGTATTTGCTTTTAATCATAAGGTCAGTCATTGTTCTGATTCCCCACTAATATGTGACAAGGAGTAGAGTTGCCTGTCCAACTTCATGGGTTTTCTCTGGGTCTTCCTGTTCCCTTCCACTCTAAGCGTATGATTTAATGAAAATAAAATGACCAAGCTTGTATGAGTGGACATTAAATTCCATTTCTCTCTCTTACTTATTCAAATGATATTTCTCCTGCAATTTCTGTGTAGAGACTCTTTGCATATCTCATTGATAAAACAAAAGACTCACCTTCGATGGAGTTAAATTCTCCACCTCCATAGGCGTTTCTGTCTCTGGTTCAGGTTCCACTGGGTTATTGGCCTGTAATAGTCAGTCAATACATGTTTTATTACACCATTCTTATTAAATTCAAACAAATATATAAATGAAATGAACTAAACCTCTAACAATATTTTCCTTAAAGTTAAAAATTTAAAACACAAATTGAAATTTAATATTGGTACAATACTGAAGTCCTTATCTTGCTGCAAAAGATACTACTGATTCAATATTTAAGATATAATGAACATTCTAAAATTAAAACAACAGTTATGGTTTGGGGCGCCATTTGTAATCAACACCAAAAAAAAACGTACAGGTCAATGTCTAGAATGGACTAAGCAGATATAAACAATTGCTAATTAATTTAGCAAGTTCTCATATTTCATGGAACATAATTGATTAGAAATAACAATAAAAATTCTAAAAATTGTATAGAAATTTTTTATATATACATTCACATTACATTAATATCTGCTTTTGGACCCATTTTCATTATTTTAATGTTCCAAAGAATAGAACTATGCACCCTTTAAAATTACAATGTTTTTTGTCATCTGCTCACAAATAAATTATTACACCAGTGCAGGGATCTTAATCGGCTGTTTTTTGTCAGCTTTAGCCGATTGATCTTTAATCTAGCCGAATCGTAAAAAAACATTGAATCGGCCACTATGGTATCATATATCAATCTACTTTCGGCCGATTTACAAAGAGTTAATTATCATGCTGATTGATAAAACAATCTATTTTCGTCCGATTACAAAGAGGTAATTATTACTCATCGATTAATTAACCCATCAAAGAGTCAATTAATGCAATGAATACATGTACCTTCAGTGTCAATCCTTCTCGGCTCATTTCGTAAATAAACAACTTTGTTGAGTTAATTCATGCCAAGAACGTAGAGCTGGGCGATATACCTAGAAACATATATCGCGATATTTTCAAAAAATATCGCGATATAATCACTATATCGCGATATTTTATAAAAGGTCAATACTTTCAGTTTATCACATTTTAAATGTAAATAAACATGCATAAAAAGTTGCAAATACCCCTCAATATCATTATTTCTAGTCAATATTATTTTAAAAATACACAGTACAAAATTAACAAAACATTAATTCAAGCTGGTTCAAACACAGATGTATAGCCATGAAAACTTACTAAAGTTGTTTTTTTTATTACAATTTTAATATTCAAAATATTAATTATAATATAATATTTTATTCAAATTAAAAAATGTATTTCGAATGAAGGAAGCCCAAACAACATAAAAAAGTTTTTGTTCCTTAGGTCGCGCATATTTTTATAGCTACGTGTAAGATTGGACTTTGTTTACCCTTGCAAACTCGTTCTTTCCCATTCAAGAGTAAGCTTATGCCTTCTTGAAAATGCATTATTCAATACAGGGATAGTAAATTAAACTATAAAACATAAGTACAGTATCAAAAAGTGCCCATTTTTTTTCGTCAAATATTTTTCCCCGATCACGACGGCCATGACACGTCCGACGCTGAATGATAATCAGTCTACCGGGACTCCCAATGTGATTGGCATTATTTATATTTCTGCTTTATTAAAATTTAATTCAATCTTAAAATCAATGATTTCTTTCGAAAATCAATTTATCGGTGTTCACCATTCGTCAAGATGTGTAGAAATTGAACCGAAACAGGGATAATTCTAACCGATGGAAAGGTGGACGATAAGTCACGTGACGTAAATAAGGCTCCGCATCGGCATTTGCAAACTTTGTGGAATGAATACTCGGGAGTTTATAGCAGTATTTTTTCATCATTAAGCAATAAAATATCGTAGATAATATAAAAAAGAAAACATTTTGTTCAATATTTATGTAAAATATCATCCAAAAAATCAAAACTGCGATATATCGCGGTATGTTCGGTTTTTCGATATTTTTCTGAAGACAGTATTTTTCACGGTTTTTATTTCCGTGACGGTTTTATATCGAAATACCGAAATATCGCCCAGCTCTACAAGAACGGTAAAAGAATAGCCGAAAATAATGGCGGCGTTGACCTTGAACTTCAAGCATGCACGTAGGCATTGTGTATGGAAGTTCTAAAAGCTGGAGATCCTCCCACGTCCAATATAGGTCACCCAAAGTTGAAGACTAGAAGATATTTTAGATCCCAATAGTTAGCTCCTTTCAAACGTCTTTTGCTTGATAAAAATTCACAGAAAATGTTTTGTTTCATATAAGTTATTAAAGTCTACTTTTTGCGAGTACCGGTAACACTAAAAATAAACTAATCTGAATCACAACTGGCCACGTGACCTTTCGCCCGTACGGCATATTTCCGAGCCCCGACTATTCACGGAAAATAATTGTGCTACATTGTTTTATTATTGACTTGACACGTGCTTACAAATATTCTTTTATATATTGACAAGTGTTTACGTATAAAATAATAAAAAAACGAACTTATTTGTATTTGTTTGTAGTTTTTCTTTTTACTAAATAATTCTAACTTCCGTTTGTTTGAATGAAAGCAAAAGTAGATTATGCATTATGCAAGATGCCAAAATTTGACTATAAATTTCGATAATGTATGGATATATGAATACTAGTATGGAATAACAACACAGGCTTTGTTTATTAGAAGGTATTATTATAATATCATACGGAATACCGTAGCGTTATGCAATTATTGACGTGAATATGCATAAACCAACATGTCTGTGGTTCAAAAGACGACTATCCGTTAGGGGTGCCCGTAGCCGGTTCATTTCAAAATGGATTAAGAACCCTGCACCAGTGTCTTCTATTGGCTAAAATATGATCTGATGTTGAGGAATAACCATGTGGACTTACACTGTCTTGACTAGATTCTTCTCCTGTTGATTGTGCTGTAGCTGGAGCTGGAGCTGGAGCTGAAGCTGAAGCTGAATCTGGTGAAGAGGCTGGAGTGGCTGGCTTAGGCGGAGGTGGTGGAGGCACCTTTAATGGGACTGGTAAAAATGGACAAAACTGCGGTTCCTCTAATCCAGGAAAACAAATGATGGCTAAAAACCAATGAGAACTGAAAAGCAAAAGATAATATTTTTAAAGATACATTGTCCTGAAAGTATTTATAGGGTAGTTATTTCCAATAAAAGTGTGGCAAATTTGGGATTAAAGAAAAGTATGGACACCCAATCTCACTGAAAAAAATACTGGATTACCCCAAACACTAACTGGGCAAGCACTGGGCAAAATTGTCAGGATATCACTAACTGGCAACCTGACTTGTCTGCCAGCTTTTTGTGTGCTGGCTTGACTGAGTGAGCGGTTGTTATTTCTTGGTCAATTACGCGGATTTGGGAACATTAAGGGATGTTGACGTACTAAATGCCAGAATAAGGAGTTGACAGAAAGTAGTTAAGAATATACCAAGGCCTCAATGTATAGTAAATAGACAGTGAATAATGTAAAATACATTCTGAAAAATAGACCCTCCCCCAACGAAGTGAGATGGCAAACATGACATCTAACAACAAGTAACATAGTTTGTACGCAAGGAAGTATCTTTAAACAAATCCGATACTTACTGTTCATTGATTGGTACAATAATAAAATCTTTTTCAAACAGATCAACATGTCTTGTCCATGTTTTAACTTTGGAATGTCGTTTTACATGTGGTCTGTAATACAACAAGATATATTATATTAATTATATATATATCAGAAATAATATCTCCCCATTATGACATTTGAGAAAGAGAGTAGTGAGGTCTATTGTACAAACACATATATGTCATCTGGCCATTAACAAAATAATAATAATAGGGCGCAGATTCAAGTCTAATCCCAATCAGATACAGTTGTAGGTTTGGACTATTTACACTGAGATCCACGCTGACCGACATTGTTACACAGATTCTTCCACCCACTACCACCACTTGGAATAATTTGTGACCTTGTAATCTCAACTTCAATATCCGTAGACCAATACATCCAGGCATTAAACATATAATGCATGTATTATACTAAGGTTAAAAGCATTGAACAGACAGGCATGACTTGGAAAGGATGGACACAGACTTGTTTTACTGAAAACTTATTTTACAAGTGATGCAAACCAAGGAAGTCATACTCCTTGCAGTGTTCCGTTTGATTAGAGCTAATCCCACTACTCACTGCTGTAAAGAGTGGAAATACTTGTTCTAAATTATGATTGGTCAATAGTCCAATCAACAACCTATCGCTAACGACGTTACTAAAGCATTACTTTTAAAACAGAGCGCCAAATTGGTCGAAATATGTTTACATAACGTTACATCATGGCTCACGATTTTATTATGCCCAATTAACCAGTGCATAGCAGAATATTGCAGTAAAACTAATTGTGTGACAAACGAGGCTATCAAATCTAATAAAATGTAAACAATACTTTTGGAAACTGACATACTTTCATACCTTTAATACCTTAAATCACTGTCCAAAGTTTTGGGGAAGACGTTTCTCAAGTAATAGCTTTGATTGAACAGGAAGAACAGACACACTCTCTCAAAAGTATCAGAAGCCAATCCAGCAATGGTCAGAGAGGGATTTCTTGGGCCATTGCTTCAGGAATATGAGAGAAGTAAGCTAATACGTTACTTACTGTTTATTAATATCTGCTGTAGATTCAGACATTTTAGGTAATCTGTGAGTTAATCTTTTATAGAAAAATGAGCTAAAGATATGAGTTCTCTGTTTATCCTTTTCACTCAACTTTTCTAATAATAAATATCTACAATAAAAAAAATATATAAATAAACCTGTTATACCACATATATTTTACATTATATTCCTCATTACATCAGCATGATCGGCCATGAATGTCATGAGTTATTCTTCGCATATCATAATTATTTAGCTAAGCTAATATGTACTGAATTTATAAAAGAAACAAAGTCATACAGATTAAATGAAACAAAAGATATACAATTTTGCCCTGAATTATTTGGAATACCTACTTTAAATAAAAGTCAATAATAACATCATTGAGAAATTCCCCGTCATTTAGACAGTAGAGATCTTCGTTGGTAATAGTTAAAGCTCCTTTAGCTGGTGGTGGAGGATATGTTAATAATCTACAAAATAAATATACATACATAATCCATTATTATCTCTTCACTGATTGTTCTGTTGTATCAATTGAATTTACCGGTTGAATTAAAAAACATCAAACAACAGAATTTAACAGTTTCTTTATGTTACAAGGTCATTAAATCCAGAAATTTACCTTGACAACAATATCTCAAAAACAATCAATGTTTGAAACTTATATTAATAGCTATCAAACAAAACAGAAGATGTAATGATTACATATATTTCAACTTACTTCTCCAATGGTCCAGTAAATGTTACTCTAGGAGGAGACGGGGAACACGATTCTTCTCTCAACTCAGCATTCTCAAAATTTTCCATTTCATCTCGGTGATATTCTTGTTCATCACCATGACTTGATGTATCTCTAATATTCTGGATCGCTGGCTGTAGAGGAGGATCTTTGTTCATTGTTAAACCAACCTGTGCCTGCATTGCTGGTGTTAAGGGTGTGGTTTGCAATAGAAGCATGTTAGCTTCTTCATGTGTTAGTTCTTGATAATAACTAGGCCCAGCCTTGTTCACTATTTGATAATGCTGTATAATCTGTTTCACAGATTTGGGATCTTCTAACGTATCAAATATAATCACACAGTATTTTAGTTTTTTATCTGAAAGACGAAACAATATTTAAGTCAATCACCATAATAAGTCACAACTTAAGAATTGAAATTTGTGAAAATAGCCCTTTATGAAAATGAAATGAGAGTTTAACATTCTACTGTTCTGCTCCAAACTGGGCTAATGAAGATAGGCCCTTTCATAAAAATTGTTCCATCAGATAAAACTTGTTCGATAAGAATGTTGACGTCAGTGTATCTGTCTCTGTACAATATACATACCATTTTATGGCCTTTTTGTTAAAGACACAATTTTGAATAAATAAGAACAAAAATACGGAATCACATTAAAAACAAGAATAAACAGAATTTGTGAAAGATAAGTAAGATTCATGTTGCAGATACTGAATTATTATCCAGACTCACCTTGACTATCTGGATCAAAATTTGAACGCTGGTTCGCTTTCATTTTCAGTTTTTCTCTTAATTTAACTCCTCCTGCTGTTGTTAGCTCTAAAAACATGACTACAACAGGAGGATTTAAATGTCCTTGACAACTAACAATATCTAATGTATCTATTTCAATACGACATTTATGATTACCCTTTCTTTCACCTGTAACATACAATAATATGGCTTATTTGGTTTTTTACATAAATGTATAGTGAATTAAATGTCTAATGTCGTTTCACAGTTGATCAATAGTGACATATCATATTCAAGTCGTACATTTAACAAAACAGGTGAGACAGTTGTTCTTATCCCTATTCATGTAGCTGAATTGTACATATAAAACATATCCAGATCATAAATCTAATAAATCAACAGTGAGACAGATGTTCCTATCCCTATACATGTAGCTGAATTGTACATATAAAACATATCCAGATCATAAACCTAATAAATCAACAGTGAGACAGTTGTTCCTATCTCTATACATGTAGCTGAATTGAGGATGCTAGTGTAATAACGAGGACAAGTGCCATTGTTTTTAAATAATACCATTTGATCTTTCTTCATGTTTATAATTTTATCATTTTTATCAAACTATATGTCAATTTTAGCCCTTAAGCTGCTGAATTATTGACGTCATATATGACGTCGTCAATTGAATTGTTTTTGGTATACATGCATGAGGTTGGGTACCTCTACAGGGTTCCCGCGGCTTCGTCTAACATTTTTTCAAGGATATTCAAGGATAAATATACGTCAAATTCCAGGATTTTCAAGGACATTTTTAGCCTAAAGTTACAATTTTTCATCTGAAAAACAACCAAAACATTACCAACTATCGTTAAAATCTCATATTTAAAAGGAATTGAAGACATAAACTGTTTTTTATTATTACAGATTGACTTTCGGCACACCGGTAAAAACTCCCGCCATTTTTAAAACAGACTTATTTCCCTTTTCGTCATTATGCATTGTTTAATGTAATTACTAATACCGATTTTGATTAGTCAGTGTAGTGGCTTCTAGTATGTTAATTGGACAATGGAGTCACGTGAGACTATTTGGTAGCCTTACGGTAAATGTCATTGGCTTATCTTGTTATTACGTGACAAAACACGGCTGTTTATTTAGATCAGTTGATTGACAGGTATACGTCAGTTATTGTTTATAGTATAACCAGCATTACTTATAATCTAAACGGGATTTTCAGATCAACTTACTAGTATTACCAACAAAATTAAGGATCTTAACTGAAATTCAAGGATATTTTCCTATTTCCGCGAAATTCAAGGATATTCAAGACCTTGAAATTGAAATTTTAAATTTAAGGATATTCAAGGATTTTCAAGGACCGCGGGAACCCTGCTCTACTAAAACTGGTAGAGCTGCCTGAATATGCAAATCAGATTTGTAGCACTGACACTGTAAAAATCTGAGTCAACAACTGTGATCAAATTTTCACAGAGTTCACTGTCTGCATTGTTAAATAATACGTCCAACACTTCCTAGGTAGTTTTGCCGTGGTATAACGTCACTGTTGTTGTTTTTTTTTTGGGGGGGGGGGCATGTATCATCAAATACGTCCCCCAAATCTTCAGAAAATAAGCGAAAAAAATATTAACAAAGCAATACGAATGACAGCAGATTGTGCTTCTTTCGTTTAGTGAAACACCATCAATCGAACATGAGAGTTAACTCTATTAAAACGTCCAGAAATAAATACAATCAATAACCCCGGAATATTCCAGATGCCGTATATGGAGGCCTCGTGCCAATCCCGGAATAATACGGGTACCGCAGGACAAGGGTTAATAAATAATCAAAAAGGCATCATAATCAAATAAATAACTGAACAATTTCGAAACCCTGACATATATATATTTCATATATTACACATTTTTACTTACAAACAACAGAACAGGAGAAACCTTTATCAGACATCATAACAGGTTCTAAGGGTTTGGATTTCAAAGAACCGATCCTCACACTTCTAGCATTTAACGAGAGTGTACAATCAGTGAGAGGTTCCAGATTTTCTTCAAAAGCAGGAGGCTTGCTCTTTTTTGATTTGACTTTACCATTCTAGAGAAGATAAAACATCATCATAAATTATTCAAGAACAGAAAGAAAGAAAGAGAGAGAGAAATGGGGTTTAGGTCATTTTGGGACTAACATATAGTTCAATTTTATTTCAATAATCCTCTTGCGTGTAGGAGGGACAAAAAGAAATTAAGAGATATAGTGTTTTTCTCTTATGTTAAACAGGCATTATGTTAGAGTTAAATCTGCATATAGTAGGTCTTTCTTTGGGCCTTAAATGTTGTATAAATTATTAATTTGTCTTTTAGTAATATGACAAGACCATAATCAACTCTCAGTTTCATTATATTGGTTTGGCCAAATAATGATTTAATTCAAAAATGGGGAATCGAGGCTAAGATTCAAATGACCAGTATGGTTTTTTCGACCAATACACATATCTTGTCAAAACTACATGCACAAACATTGATAACTTTGCTCAAAATAAAGTAATTTGAATGAAATTTTCAATATATTCACTTTGCATTATCTATTTTTGAAATATTATGGCGAAAATGGCCTTCTCCTTATCTAAATCTTACATAATTCCCTTTACTATTAAAGAGCAATCCTCAATAAATTCTAGCAATCTGCAATGTATGTCACGTCCAAGCAGGGAATTCGTATCACGCCCTTAGCTCATTGACAGACCTCGTGAAATAAAGTATGCAATAAACCACTAGACCACCCAATCTCCCCAGTAACATGTCTATAATTAGACATTCTAATCCACTGTAATAATATAATATATAGGCCTACCTGATCTTCCATTCTATTTCTTATAGAACCAGTCTCTTGCTGACTTGGACTACTCACTTTACTATGTGGAAATATCGGAGAATCACATCTACTATTACTTTGGAAATCTTGTGATGAGTTACCAGTTGCTCCGATTGACAAAGTTTCATTTGAGTTGGAATCCTCTTCATCGGATGATATTGTTATCTTCACTAAAAAAGAAAATGAATTCACATATGTATCATTTATCAATAACCTTTTCTCTTGACAATTATTAAAATATAAAGTGTTTTAGTCTTTTCTTTGACTACAACTATTGACACAAAATTTGCCATATCTCATCACTGGCTATATCTGCCCATTGGGTAAGGCACTGGTTTACAAACAACAAGACTTCAGGTTTGATAATGTTGGCAGAAAATGTTTCTTGGTATTTCGAAGTCTTTCAGATGGAAAAAACCCATCGAGTCTTTCAGATGAAAAATACCCACCGAAAATACATTAAAACTAATCAAAATCAAAGAGATCAAGTCATTTTACATAAAAAATAATTTTAATTTAAAAAGCTAAAGAATTCAGATGACTGCAATTATAACAATTATAATATTATTCTTACTATTATGAAGTTTATTTGGTTTCTGTTTTTTGATTCGCTGTCCATATGTAGCACGCACTTTTCTATTATCAAACTGAACATTTTCTCCCTGAGGTGAATGTAAAGGTTGCCTGTGATTGGATAACTTGGCATATTTATAAGGCTGTGATTGGTCATTCAGTTTATGGCCGTAAAATGATTTTCTGTCTATTGTGTAATCTGACTGACTGTTCTTTATTTTGTCTACCACATGAACTTTGGCATCAACTGGCAGTTTACGAAAACAACGTTCACATTTGTCTAAATCACTACTAGAATAACCACAAGATTTACATGCAGCATACTTCACAACACCCTGAAAACACAAAATATACTCATTATTTACATTTCAACATCATATCATAAATTTAATACCACAAATACAACCCAGATTTCTTTTGCAGATTGTTCCACAGAAAACCTGGCAATACAATTAGAATATTGGAATTCAAATGAAATTGTAGAAGGATTGCAATGCATATAACAAGTAACTAGAAACCCAGACAAAGAACATGGCCAAGCCAAAAAACACTGTAAGCCCCAAAACACTATTAAGTGAATGGATCTGTCAACAGTCACTTTAAAACTTGGTAAGACATTTTAAATTACAGATATGACGTCAATGCCATCTATCTTTGAAATAATGCACGGGCAACATTCCAATTGTACAGAAGTAATATTGTTTGTCCATAACGATTTTCATGGAAGATTACAAGCAGGTAAATGTAGTATCAACATATTACTTAAAGATACATTATACGAGATAAGATAAAGAGATGTCAGTTCTCACTATAATAGTTAAAGATAGGTTGCCAGGCAATGAAACATATGCCCACAGCAGCTAAATCGTCTGGGCAGTCAACAAGAGTTGTCGCATATTCTTACTTTTTTCGGTAATGAAACATTTATAATACTCTGAAATCTGATTAAGATTAACAATTCATAAAGTATCAGAAAATCATTAGAATTTGTTTGGATATTATAAAGTTCTGCCCCATGCTAACGCTTAGTATAAGAAACATTTAAAATCATGGATTTAGCTGATCAGTTATCAAAATTCATTGAAAATCAATATACTTGTTCATCTCAAGACCTTAAACTCTGTGTATCAATCTGAAATCAATTGGGTGATAAGTTTGGCCTCTAGAGCGTTACAAAAGATTTTTCCAAGTGATCAAGGGAGATAACTAAGGCAGTAATTATCAGAATTCGCTGAAAATCAATAGGATTCTTCGTCGTATAAATTAACAGTCAATCTGATATTAACTTTAGCCTCTAGAACGTTCAAAAGATTTTTCAAAGTGATCAAGGGCCATAACTCTGGCAGTAATTATCAGAAATCGCTGAAAATCAATAGGCTACTTTGTTTCATGACCTTAAAACACTGTGTATAAATCTAAGGTCAATCAGATATTAACTTTGGCCTCTAAAGCGATCACAAGATTTTTTGAAGTGATCAAGGGCCATAACTCTGGCAGTAATTATAGGAAATTGCTGAAAATCTATAAGCTTTTTCACCTCATGACCTTAAACACTGTGTATAAATTTAAAGTCAATCGGATATTAACTTTGGCCTCCAGAACGTCCAAAAGATTCTTTGAAGTTATCAAGGGCCATAACTCTGGCATTTATTATCGGAAATCGCTGAAAATTAATAGGCTTCTTCGTCTCATGACCTTTAACACTGTGTGTAAATTTAAGGTCAATCGAATATTAACTTTAGCCTCTAGAGCGTCCACAAGAATGTTTGAAGTGATCAAGGCCCACAACTTTGGCAATAATTATCGGATTTTGCTGAAAAACAATAGCCTTCTTCGTCTCATGACCACACTGTGTATAAATTTATCGGATATTAACTTTAGCCTCTAGAGCGTGCACAAGCAATTGTGGACGCCAGACCGCGTATGAAAGGACGGACGGGGGCGACGACAATATACGCCCACATTTCAATGTGGGCATATATAAACTAGATAGTGTAAAGTTAATTTGCTGAAAATTTCAAACAAATTGATTAACTATGAGCCGAGAACGAAACAAGTGAAAAATATTTTTAATATAAACAGCATAGTCTCGATTATCCACTTGATTGATTTAATTATCAATGGCTGTTAAACGGCATATAGGATTTAATCCGCCAACATCGAGAGTTTATTATGGTCTGGATAAGTTAACTAATGTCTAATTGATTATTTAGATAACATTTCAGGCCTAAAGAAAGACTTGTAATAAGCAGATTTTGCTCTTGCATAATTTATGTTTAATGAGTGTCCCACTAGCCATCATTACCCCGACACTTAACTATTGACCCTGAGCAGACAGTTTATAAATCAGGACTTTGCCCTTGCTGTATCTTTTTTTTAATGCCTAATTGTTTATTTTCAGAGCATCTGCAATATTGCGTTCATAAAATTGGCTGGTGCCAGTAATATAGCTTTAACTTATGACAATTATTATTTTCTATACTTTGTGGTCACAGTGATTTATAGTATTATTGGTATTATGGAGTAGGGTTTAAGTCAGTTTTAATCAGAATACTCACATCTAAATGCCGCTTCACTGATGAAGTAGAACCAGAATTAGAAATGTCATTTTCTGTAACAAAAAAATATTAATTTTCACTCAGTATAAAGTACAGTAATACATCAATTGTGACTGAATCAAAACAATATTTGTTCATAGGAACAACTACCAATAAATCTTTTGGAATCTGGAAGAATTTCCACAATTGGGATCCATATTATGTTTTTGTATTTATTAAGGGTCTCAATTGCTAATGCCGATCAGAGAAGGCTATGAAATCTGTGGATAAACGATGTATTACTAAGACACGATTCCATTTTATTTCAATAATGCACTTGCGAGTAGGGGATCTATAGCTGTGGGAGGAAACCAGAGGACCCAGAAAAAACCCACAAGGTTGGACAGACAACCCGTATACTTGCCGCGTACAGACGGGGAAATATATTATATAAAGTAGCATACCAATATATTCTTCGTCGTCTTCATCCATCTCATCTTCTTCCTCTCCAAGAGGTGGTGTAGGATGCAGTGGTCGTCTATATTTAATTAAACTAGTTAAACAATAATATTGAAGCCAGATAAATTCATATAAAATAATGCATGCATAAAAATAAAAATAAAAAATATTGAGAAAATGAAATGAAATGGGGTTTGACGTCCTACTGTTCGAACTGGGTTAATGAATACGTGCATACGCCATACAGTGTGCTATGAGGGCAGTAGATGGCCTCCTTTTATATCAAATTCCAACTGCCAAGGGATCTTTAATGTGCACACAGGGCCTTGGTTTTTCAACTACACAGCTGTCCTTGTCAGACTGTCCATCCCGTACCACAGAAAATCTTAATGAACTAAAGCATTGAGAAGGAAAAAAATTGTCCATTTTAAGTATAGGAAGAAGAAAATTAATTGGATATAATACAAAGTGAACAATAACCTATACTATAACATATACGTATGGAAAAACAGACACTAACATATTTGGGCTATGTTATGAAAAGAATTCTCAAGTTAGTACATGTACATTAGCTGTTTTTCCATTAGTATGTGTTATAGTTTATTGCTCTATACAGTTACTAAATGCCTCTTTAATACCAACACAAAACATAAAGAATTCAAATAAAACTCCAAGTTACATGTGAGGAAACAAATGTTAATTTTTCTCACAGATCAGATATTTGTGATTTTGTTGATGTTGAGGAGTAGCAACTAAAGCACACAAGTTCCTACTCATACTCTACCATTTAAAGAAACAAAACAAAATATATTCTGTTCTTGCGATTTAAAAATCTTGAGAAGGCTAGAAAGTATGATTTACCTTGCAAGTGAACTCTTATTAGTATGATGCCACACTCTACCATTTGGAAGTAAATCACCCTCATTATTATTAGGAACTGGAGAGGCCTTTCTATTACTAGCCAGGCTTACCATATTAGAATTTCGTGGAACTGGCCTGGCACTTTTACTAGAGAATGAAAAACAAGCTAATTTATAATAATATATTTATTTTGTTTGAACTAAAACCATAGGTAGACAATTCAGATAAGACGATACCTAAAATTGTAATTTTTGATGTGAGCACTACAAATCTTTCTAGATTTCCATTTAAAAAAATCATTTTAAAACTATAATTTTGTATTAAACACAACTTTTGAGTAACATACCTGACTGCTTCATCTGGCTCATCTACCATATTAAGGCCAGTAGCATTGCCTTTTAGTTGTGGACCTTTCACCTTTCCCTTGGCACCACCTCCTACTATCTTGGAATCTTTCTGAGAATCAGTTAATGCCTCTGATGGTAAAGCTATAAAAAAGGAAGGCAACAAAATTAAAGTGAGAAAAATAAAATAACATACATCTAAATTTTCTACATGTAGAGAGAGAAAGAAAAGGGGAATATCATCCACTTTTAGGCAGAGCTTCCACTTCAAAATTTTGATGATGCAAGTTAATTTTGATAATGTGCTAATATTTAGATGTATTCAATGATTGGCTAGCGCCCCCAATGGTTAGTCATGCATAATAAGAGTAAACATATACAAAATGTGTGACTTGTAATCAATATTGCTGCTGATATAAAATCTAGTGAAATTAAAGCAACTAGAAGTTTTTTTACATTAAAAATAAACATATACACTACCGTACGACACATGAATTATCAATATTACCATAAAATAGTATTGGAATAACAGATTATCTTAATTTTTCTGTAAGCAAGTTAACAAATCTCTAGCTTTAATTTCTAAAATCCCCACAAGACCTTAATAAATACCGTTGTATACATTTCTAATGCATTTTTCTCTTAACTCATTGTTTCTATGCTGTTTTTATTTTAATAAGAAGATCAGTATTTCATATCTGATTGCCCTTTTTAGCTTGTCGGTGCGGTTGGGCAAAACCGAGAAATTTTAAAGGCCAGACATAGACAACTTTTCATACCTAATGATATATCTAGAGGTGTTGGAACAAATTTCTGGCCATCCCACATGGCATATACATCTCTTCCTTGGTTTGAACGAATCAAATAAACCATATTCTGTACTGGTCCTTCCCCATCTTTAAACTTCAAATTGTTGAACGACAGATTATTGAGTAGATTATTTTTGACTGAGGAATTATTTGGTGTACCATCTTGACTAGAATTATTTGAAAGCATCTGAACATCTAATTTTTTAATAGTTTCATTTGTGGTTGGAGATGATATTGGTATTCCTGGCTTAATGTTGGGATTTTGGTTTGAGGGGTTTTCCATTCCTAACAGCTGATTTTTTAATTGAGCCTCTTTCTGTTTTTCAATAGCTTGTTGTATAAATGCTTCTATGGCTGAGTCATCACTACACTCCTCATCTTCATCAAAGTATTCCTCCTCTTCATCATCATCATAATACTCTTCGCCATGTTGTCCAGTAGTTTGGGAATGATTAGAACCAGAAGGATGTTGTAATTGTGCAACATTTTTTAGATGCTGCTGATCATAAAGCTGTTTACGCCTGTTATACTCTTCATCTGTTTCCTCGTAATTTTCATCCTCAGCTTCGTCATCAATATACTCTTCATCCATTTCTTCTTCCTGCTCAGTAGCAGATGATGGTTTACCAGAAGAATTAGTAATTTCGTATGATGGTTTTCTTCCAGTAATTTCCTGTGCTCTTTTATCTGCTGGATTCCCTGCTGCTTTGATGTCAGATGAGGTTGCATTATTTTTATTGGTAGCTTGATCCTTTTTTACTGTATTTATTTGCTGCATTTGGTTTTCTTGGCTTCTCATTTGTGCCAAATGCTCTTGTCGAGCAATGTGCTGCTGTCTAAGAACAGTCAGTTGTTCTTGGGTTAAATTGTCTGGAAATTCTTCATCTTCATCGTCATCATAATATTCTTCATCTTCATCATCCATGTAATCAAAACCCTCATCAGAATACTGAGCCATCGCTACTCTACATAATTCCTCTTTTTCTTCGTGTGTGAGTGGTTTTGTTCTTGGAGGATTGTTTCTGTAAGGATTCGGTATCTCACCTTCTTCATATTCTTGTTTATCCTCCACATAATCATGTCCTTCCTCCTCATAATATTCCTCCTCTCCTTCTTCAGCATAATTATCATCATTTTCTCCTTCATAGGTCCCATAATTCGCTTCATTTTCAGACTCTTTCTTATCAACTTTATCTGATTCAGTTGCATCCATTGGAGCATCCATTATACATTTGATTCGACCATCAAGGCCTTTCATCACATACTGTAAGCGACCATTTGGTCCTTTAACGATTTCTCTGATGGTGTCTTTGTCTTCATTTTCATCGTTTTCATCAACGTATTCATTATCAGCGTATTCTTCATCTTCGTAATACTCTTCACCATCTTCATAATAATACTGTTCCTGATCTTCACCTGACATGCCAGGATGACCATCACCTGTTTCCAGTAAACCATTATCTGAATACCCAAAGTAACCCTGATCATGTTCCTGCTGACCATCGTTCTCTGGGTAGTCCTCATAACCCTCTCCTTGACCATTTGCACCATCGTACATATCATATCCTTCGCCCTCTTCAAAACCCTCCTCTTTATCCAAATATTCATCGCCCGCAAGATCACCATGTTCTTCTTCATCAGCAAAATCTTCAGCTTTTACTTCTCCAGGTTCCAGTTGTTCATCAACCTCTTTTTTGATAAAGACTTCGGGTTCAGTCATATTTTCAGTTACAAGACTTTGGCTATTATCTGTTTCTCCATTCTTTGCCTCAACTTTGACAGACACCATATCTCTGAAAACACATTTTTAAAAAAATAGTTATATTTTCATCACATTAGCTAGATATTTCAATAACTTCAACAATTTTACCTGCAAGATCAACAATTAAAATTCATTTCATAATTTTAGGAAACCGTAGTACTGCGGCTTCACTAAAAGAACAGGGGTTGGGGACAACTGTACAGTGCGACTAATTTCTACATAAGCAGTGAGTGAATCTAGGATAAAAAAAATCAAAACGGTACACTGAACTATGTTTCAATCCAATGAGCAAATCTTATTCAATTACACCTAGTTTGCTTGCTTACATCATTCCAAAGAGAAATGTAAAAGGGAAGTATGGAGATATTGGGCCTTCAAATATGAGAACATTAACCAAGAATGGATATTTTTGATATTTCAGCAAATGTCAGGATATGTTTTGAGACAGCTCTACTTCATTTATTTCAAAAATATAAGGAATGATAGCTGTTACTTCCATTCATCCTCAAACAAAGTTGTAAATCTCTTAAAGGGACAATCCCGATAAGAACAGACTCTCAAAAATTAAAGTCCGAGTATTTATGAAATTTATGGACCAAAATATAGTGGCATGGTGTATTTACCTTGTCTCAAAATTTCAGCTCAAAATATTGAGTCGTTTGGACGTGAACGTCAACACTGCTTATGAGGACACGTAACCCTTTTAAGATTTCGGGTCAATTTTTTCATTGAGTGACCTGATAATCGATTAACGTTTCTTGAGAGGTCTATACAGTGAATTACCCATGCACTGTATTTGATAACAAAAGGTAAATTTCACCTACATATTATTTTTATAGAAAAAAGTCTGGTTTTATCCAGATACTGTAAAATACAACGGTCTCCATTTCCAGATGAAGATTGTCAGGTTTAAGTTATTTACAAGCGTATCACAAATATCGGGTTAGTAGGTGGGCCTTAGGTTATGGATTTTAACACAAAATTAAGCAGTTTTATTCCCCAAAAAGTTATCGGGATTGGCCCTTTAATACTATACAGAAGTAGAAACGAAATATATTATTACATAAAATAAATTACTTTTCATTGTGATCTGTTTGTGCAGGTATCTTCATACCGGGACCAGATGATGATGGCTTATTATTAACTGTTTCTTCAGATGTCCCACTTGATTCTCCTCCAATAGTTTGCTTTTCTTCAGCAGATATTTTTTTATCATCTTTACTAAGTTGTGGTGATGATGACTCCAAATCTTTTGTACCAACCTCAGATTGGGGCCAAACATCGTCTTTCTCTTCCATTATATGTTTTTGGTCACCGATAGCAGAGTAATCACACCAAACTCCATGCAAATGAGATTTTTGATCGTTTACACTTGGAGCTAAAGAAGAAAAAGAAAGATAAAACAAAAATGAATGAGCCTTTAGGAAATAGCCTGACTACATTTTACTTCCACATTATTTGAACAAGCTTTTTTTACTGACTTAACAATTAATTTCACATAATGTTCTTGTAAATAGTGTACCATAGACAATGACTCCACATCAGTATAGGCTACATGTACTAACATAATTATAAATCAAGTTCGACTGAACTTTGTACATCACAGCTGATCAAATCAGACTGCATTCAAAATTTGAGAAAGTTCTGCCAATCCACTGTAATAACTTTTGATAAAGAGTAATGAATTATAAAAAATTATACACATTATTTCCCCGTAGCAGTTTTCAATGAGTTCTGCAGACATTTGTGCAAAATGTTTAATCAGTAGGTCCACTCCAGAATCTTAGATAATTAAATCAGTTTTTTTTATAAATATACATGTATATCACATCATTATATACATTAATTGACGGAAATTGCATTAATTTCTCCTTACACTGGAATCTATATATTGGCCATGTCCAACATTTATTTAAATTTTGATTGCGAGTAATAACCAATTTTGCTACGAAAATTTCCTAGGTGGGGAGCCAAAGTGCTTGCTTGCATGAATTAAGTGTATTTTTATTTCATTTTAAAGTCATTTTAAAGATTACATCACATTTTGGTCCGGCGACATTTCAGGCTAATCCTGAAGTTTAAGTAGTACATGTACATGTATGTGAAAAGAAATCTTATATGGTTCTTTGATGTATGAAGCAAATTGCTGAGTTGATTATCAAGAATAATCGTGGCTGCATGTGGATAGCAATTACAACCATTCTGTATCAAGTAAAAGCATAGGCGACATGTAGACTAAAGCTCACGCAATTAATCTGTTAAAACATTTTTAATATCAGAAAGTCAATCAACACTTAATACATGGCTACTTTGTTATGAAAACATTAATGAACTAATTTTGGCTGTTATCTGTCAATAAAGCTAATGTACACTACCAGTACTATTTGACTTACTTAACAGCGTTCTGAGTCTGTCTCAATAACATGATTTTGGACCACAAAAAATTATGAGTAAATACTAAAACGAAGTACTTACTACTTAATATACACAAATGCTAGGGTGACCTGTGTACTCTACAGACTATGAATAGCAAGTGGTGGAGTTTGTGAGACTATAAATAGCCAAAGCCTGTGCAATTCTCTACAAATCTATCAACAATAACACCCGTAAAAAATCTATTGTTGACGATTTTTAACAGCAGTAAAATTTCGATTCTTGGTTATTACAGATGCGTAAGAAATAAAGTTTGTTTTATTTTTAAATCGCTTTATTATTAACTGTACCTTTAGAAGCGGAACCGTTCGGTTTAGTACAAATAATATCTCTGAAAAACTTTCGTCAATAAGAACATGATACTAGCAGTAGTTTCATTTTACTTTTTTACAAGGTTCTTAAAACATTTGTTGTGTTGCCTAACGTGTGTATTTCTAAATTCAATTTCTTTTTCCAGCTTTCTGTTAAACAAGTAGTCTTGATTATCCCGACATGTCAATCATACGTAGATTTGTCGATAGACTGGTTAAGCGAGACTAATTTCAAAACAAGGGCGTGTAACCTGTCTTTCACTCAAAAGTGTCTAGATGTTATGGACGACACTCGGAGCCAGTTTTCATTCTATTATTATTTATAGATTAAATGGTCATATCTTATTAAGTGCAACATGATCGCTTATTTAGTGACTATAAATGCGTGAAGCTGATTTAAGGCTTTGTATATATATATATATAAATATTGTGGCTTAATTGTCGAGATATTTATTTATGGTGGGTCACACTATCTATGCATCGTTTATTATTGTCCTGAACGTCATTATAGAGTCAGAATTACTCAGAATCCCCATTCCACTCAGCAAGTCTGAATTATTGTCAGTTGTGTCCCAGAGCCTGTAATTTTGGGGGACCTAAACGTCGTGATATAGTCGTGATACCATTTAAAATGGATATAGCTAACGGGAGAAATGGTTAAATTACTGTAACGCTTGTAATATATGAATATGGTGGTATTTGGGAACAAAAACTATCATGAGCCATAGCCACTGGGACAATTAAATGGCCTAATCCTCATGTCAAATAATGAAGTAGATCAATGTTGTGGCTATTTTATTTCCCTAGGGCTACACCCAAATTATACTAAACCTGAGTTGCAACAGAAAAACTTTAAAAAAAGATATCTAGCTGAAGTAGTAAAGGGTCGTAGACAGAAATATCTTTAATGTTGTTCCGCAATTTAGTATTTTATCAGTTCAATGGCAAATAAATAAACCACAGCCACAGGAAAAAAATGGCGTACTTTTTCATGGACTAATGTTTACAGACAAATCATTTATATTACAATGCATTTGTTTACAAAAATTTACAACTATAAATAATAACCTTTCAACAGAGACATAGCGTAAACTCCATGCTATCGTAAATTTATAAAAACTATTACTTATTAGCCCAGAAAATATGTCGTGCGGAGACCTCTTCCAAGTCTAATTTTTTCTTCAGAATTTCGATTGTCGTAAATAATACCCTGTTATAGATTTTACTTTTGGTCATTATTATATACTAATTTAGACGCTATTTGCTAGGGACATATAATTCTATTACGATTTATTCCTTATAAAATCCCCATAGACAAGAATTACGAGAATTTGTGATTGTTTGATTGCGACAACCATAGATTTTGCGCCAATGTAGTCGCGATTGTCACGTTTTATTGACATTTTTATGCGGGAAAATATATTATTTCAAAATTGAATTAGAAAAGTTTGATGATATTTATATTAGATAAACATATTCGGCGCTAAAAATGAAAAAAATCTTGCCAAACGTACAAAATTATGTGAAAGAATTCTCGTTACATTAGATTTTTCTGGAAAATTGGAGTTGTCCCCCTTTAATCAAAAATGACAGCGCCCATGGTGAATAGTTCCAGAGTTAGTTAGGAGCTGGTGTCGTTGAACATTTTATTGAAATTCATGTTTTACACAACCAATAATATGAAATTAGCTTGGAAATCACAGAATTTTTTCATTTACCGGTACGATAGTGGATCTTGATATGTAACAGGCCTTGCCTGCTCAGCTACATAAAAAGATAATGCCTTGCATCGGGTACCAGTCAAGTGGTCCACAAGCAAAGTCGTCCACAGTGTAGTCGTCCACAACCGTTGGTGGAGTCGTCCGCAACTATTGAATAAGACTCGTACACAACTAAGAATAAGACGCGTACACAATTTAATCGTATCCACAACTATTGGTGATGTCGTCCACAACTAAGAATAAGACTCGCACACAATTTAATCCTAATGGAAGAAATAGCTAATAGCTAGTACCGGTACTATTTTGTTATTTGATTTCAGATCGAATCACAGATGTTTTTGTACTAAAGTTAATCGTATTGTTTGTATGATCGTATGATCATTGTTGATTGTTTGGTTAATATTGACGATTTTTTTTGTAATAAAGTTAGCGTAAATTAGTCGAATGTGTGAAAGAAATTCGAGGGGGGGGGGGCGTGATCAGCTGTCCTCTGGCTCTGCACAGGTGTGACGTCGTGTTTGATATTCAATTTTATACTGATGCTTTTGAATCTGAATTCTACACATTTCTTTAACGGTAGTGTCATATTTATTTCTATTTACATGTATGTAAATTCTTTTTTATTTGGAAACCATTAAAACACACACTTATAGTTAAATTATAGAAAATCGCACGAGAAGCTTGATTTCTCGATTGAAGGGTGTAAGTGATCAAACAACAATTTTTTGATTGGTCAGAGGCGTCTAACCGCGGGAAAATTTACAGTTACTATTGGATGACAGCATGCATGCACGAATAAAACTATCTTATTTGCATATTGCGTGGGGGGTATACGATGTTCCATCAGGGAATTATATTCAATGATGATTTAAATTATGGTTGTCACAGGATCACGTGTCTATCATGGACGAATGAATAAAAAAATTATGTGACAGACAAAAACTACAAATTGTGTTATGAAAAAATAAATGTATTGTTAAAATAAATAAATGTATTTATAAGACTCGTACACAATTTAGTCATATGGAAGAAATAGCTAGTACTCGTTGACTATTTTGTTATTGATTTCAGATCGAATCACCAATGTTTTTATAATAAAGTTAATGTTGTTAATCGTATTGTTTGTATGATCGTATGATCATTGTTTTGTTGTTCACCGATGTTTTTTTAATGAAGTATTCTTGTATTGTTTGTTAATTGGCGTTATGATTTTATCAATTTTGATTGTTTGATTAGTGTTTATTGTCAGTATCAGAAAATGTCGTGGTATTTCTTTATAACACAATTTGTAGTCCTTCACGTAACAGTCATGTAACTTGCAAACGTTTTTATTCATCCGTCGATGATAGACAATGATCACGAGACAACCATAACTGAAATGGCTATAAAATAAAATTCTGTACCACTATGATATAGCCTTCAATATTTGTTAAAATTAACACCCTGTCTATACGTACGTATCTAACGTACGAAAATTAAATGGTAATAGGTAGGGTGAGTCTGTCCAATGAAGATTCTGTCGGGGAAAACATCCACTGTTTCTCTCTCCGTGTATTCGATGTTCCATCAGGGAATTGTATCCAATGATGATTTAAATTTACCTAACAACTGGTCGGTGAATCCATCAATGTATTATCCAGTTATTATATTAATATCTACCGGTACCTGAAATTCACACGGACAGAGCGTGGAAGACATGCAATTCTGAAACCATGCCGAGACTGTCTTCAATGACCACGTGGCTTATTTTAATGCACCTTTTATGAATAATCAACAAGCTTGTTTTGAATATTTTACCGGATTATAGAAAGAATATCCATATCCCGAAAGTAAACTATGTCTTCAAATTAAACTAAGTCTTGTGGACGACTCCACCAACGTATTACTATATTTTCAAAATTAAACTAAGTCTTGTGGACGACTCAACCAACGGGTGTGGACGACTCCACCAAACGGTGTGGACAACTTAACCAGGTTTTTTGTGTGGACGACTTTGCTTGTGGACGACTTGACTAGCATTCCTTGCATTAATGAAATTACATCACAAAAAAGTGATCCTACATCAGTATAAAAACGATTTCTCTGTTTAAAAAGCTCAATTTGTATGTATGCCTATGTAATTTAGAGACGATGATTGCAGATTTCCGTAACTGAAACCTGGCAAACCCCCTCCTGCAAAAATTCCTGGATCCGTCCCTGTATTTTTAAGTTATATTTTTAAAAAGTATTAAAATAAAGCCTTAAAATAGATGGTATCTATAAACAATCCTACCTTGTTAAAGAAACGGAAATTCACTATTGCCAGTTGAGAAATCGGCAAAAATATCATTTTCAACTTCAAATACAAATTCAAATGTTTGAAGATAGCTATTGCATGAGGTGGGGGGGGGGGGGTAAATACAAGGGAAGTAGTTGTGTTATTATTTCTCCGATGTGAAAGATGTTTAGGTGGGGGAAATATTGCGTATGATCGTATAATAGTGAGTTGATAACCTATTGAACAAAAGACATAGAAATAATTATGTTTTGACTTTCTTAGAAAATATGAAATTATAACTTTAAAGGGACAATAACATTCTTGCTGGCTTGGTAGCTCCAGAAGATAAATGATACCCTTATTCTAAGTACTAGATGTTTAAATGTCCTACCTGTTGTGTAAATTATCCATTACAACCTTGAACCTATTTTATTTGTCCAGAGGGTTCGAAAATATTTTAAAATCCAAGTCACATTTGAAAAGGTTTACGTTAGACTTTTCAAATCAATTGGTTGAATTTTTCCAATTTTTTAAATTAGGTGTGTTAAGATGAAATTTATATCCTCATTTAATTGGAATATTCTAAAATAATACGATTTGTTGACCAGAATGAAGATTGGGACATATTTTTCAGTTACAACAAGAGTGTTATTGGGGCTTTAAATAATTTCGTTTTTACGAATTGATTTTAATTTAGATCAAGATTAAAATTAATTATTTTGTTTAAAAACAAAAGAACAAAATAGTGTGAGAATTATTTTCATTGACGTCAAAAATGTGTGCAGTGTGGGTGACATCTTTACTTAAGAAGCTCCTGTGTTACCGGAAATGAGCTTTGCTCAAGCACCGCGCTTTGCGCGATGCTTTAGAGCTTTGCTCTATATAATTTATTGGTGTTGTTGCCCTACATACATCATGTTTTTAAAAAAAAATGATATGCTTTATTACACGAGTATCAGTATGAATATGATAAAAAAGTTATAAAAAAAAAAATATTCAAAGTAAAATGCAATAAATAATAAACATCAAAGAACATAGAATAAGGTTTTAAGTGGTTTATAAAACTACATTAAATTATATATATTAGCATATGGTATTTAATGTTTATTTTTATACGCCACATTGAAATGTGGTCGTATATTGTCATCGCCAGTCCGGCCGGCCGGCGTAGAGGCTAAAGTTAATATCCGATTGACTTTAAATTTATACACAGTGTTTAAGGTCATGAGACGAAGAAGCCTATTGTTTTTCAGCGATTTCCGATAATAACTACCAGATTTATGGCCCTTGATCACTTTAAAATATCTTGTGGTTGCTCTAGAGGCCAAACTTAATATGCGATTGACTTCAGATTGATACACAGAGTTTAAGGTGTTGAAACAAACAAGTGTTTTGATTTTCAATGAATTTTGATAACTGAACAGCTAAATCCATCATATTAAATGTTTCCTATCCTAAATGTTAGCGTGGGGCAAAACTTTATAAAAAGCAAACAAATTCTAATGATTTTCTGATAAATACATAATGAGTTGTTACTCTTAATCAGATTTTAGTGTATTACAAATGTTTCATTACCAAAAAAAGTAAAAATATGAGACGATCATCAGCGATTTCAAATAATTACTGTCAGAGTTATCTCGCTTAATATTATTAATTACTTCATAAAATCTTGTGACGCTATAGAGGCCTATTGTTTTTCAGCGATTTCAAATAATTACTGCCAGAGTTATCTCCCTTGATAACTTCATAAAATCTTGTGACGCTATAGAGGCCAAACTTATCATCCGATTGACTTCAGATGGATACACAGAGTTTAAGGTGTTGAAACGAACAAGTAGTTCGATTTTCAATGAATTTTGATAACTGAACAGCTAAATCCATGATATTAAATGTTTTGTATACTAATTGTTGGCGTGGGGCAAAACCTTATAAAAAGCAAACCACTTCTAATGATTTTCTGATAATTACATAATATGTTGTTACTCTTAATCAGATTTTAGTGTAATACAAATGTTTCATTACCAAAAAAAGTAAAAATATGCGACAACCCTTGTTGACTGCCCGGACGATTTAGCTGCTGTGGGTGTATGTTTTGTTGCCTGGCAACCTATCTTTAAACATTTCATACAAACGTTGTAACATCTTGCTTGTTAGTTGTAACTTGTTGTATACATTTATCAGCTGTTTTATTATTATATTATAATTATTGAATTACACAAACTATGTTTAATGTTTATTGTGGGCCGAGCAATGTAGAAGAACATGAGTTTCATCTTCTACTTCTCCACTAGTAGTTATTACAATTTTTATAGGTCCTCTTATCTCTGTGGACCAAAATTTTTTTTTGTGTTGGTTTTAAGGCAATTATTTAATTTCTTAGCAGTTTGTCTTTTTTATACGCCCACATTGAAATGTGGTCGTATATTGTCGTCGCCCCCGTCCGTAGGTCCATCGGTCTGGTGTCCTCAATTGCTTGTGGACGGTCTGGAGGCTAAAGTTAATATCCGATTGACATTAAATGTATGCACAGTGTTTAAGGTCATGAGACAAAGAATCCTATTCATCTTCAGCAATTTTTGATAATTATTGCTAGAGTTATGGCCCTTGATCACTTCAAAAAATCTTGTGGATGCTCTAGAGGCCAAAGTTAATATCCGTTTGACTTTAAATGTATACACAGTGTTTAAGGTCATGAGACAAAGAATCATATTGATTTCAGTGATTTCCAATAATTACTGCCCGAGTTATCTCCTTTGATTACTTTGAAAAATGTTATAATGCTCTAGAGGCCAAATTTATCATCCAATTGACTTCTCCTTGATACACAGAGTTATTTTGATTTTCAATGAATTTTGATAACTGATCAGCTAAATCCATAATATTAAATGTTTCGTATACTAAACGTTAGCATGGGGCAGAACTTTATAAAAACCAAACAAATTCTAATGATTTTCTAATAATTGCTTAATGAGTTGTTACTCATAATCAGATTTTAGTGTATTTACAAATGTTTCATTAACGAAAAAAGTAAAAATATGCGACAACCCTTGTTGACTGCCCGGATGATTTAGCTGCTGTGGGCGTATGTTTCGTTGCCTGACACCCTATCTTTCAATATATTTCCAAGACTGAACAACAATGTGTAAACGGGACGAAAAAACCGAGGTCCAATGTACACATTGGCGTGCACGTAAAAGATCACTTGACAGTTGTAATTCGATATAAGAGTAGGCCATAGTGTCGCTGCCTGAGCAAAATTCACCTTATGGCACTCTGTATGGCGTATGCCCCTCTTCCATTAGCCCAGCTTAGGTTCAGAAGAGTAGGACGTTAAACCCCATTTCATTTCATTTCACTTAGTCTATTTTCAACTTTGACTTGTAGTTGGCTGTTACAAAAAAAATAATTTTTTAAAACATTTTTGAACATTACCATTTACACCTAACTCTAATCACTGCTAAAGACCCCTACGCGCAAGCGAATTATTGAAATAAAATTAAACCATATGTTAGTCCCGAAATGACCTAGTTTGTGTTGATTGGACGGTAAACCCCATTTCTCTCTCTCTCTCCTAACTCTAATAGTTTGTAGAAAAGACCCTCTCTGCAAACTCTATTAAAGGCTTTATTAAAATCAATGAAACTGAATTATAAAAACATCTATTCTTCTTGAAACACTGATCAATTAAAGCTCTTAACATTAAGATATTTTCAGAGGTTTTATAATGTTTTCTAAAGCCACACTGGAAGTTAGAGAGAACATTAACAATATTTAAAAACTGGATTAACCTCTCAGTTAATATGCTAGTAAACTTTCTAATAAGTAATACAGCTGGTTATTGTAAGACTTTTAAAATCATTCACAAATTGCGGTGATTTGACTTTAGGAATTGGAATGAAACCGGTTTGCCTTTTAGAGCATTACTTGACCATCATTGTGTGGTAAAAATGTGAGCACTATAGCAACATCAATATTAACTTTTAGCCACCAAACATAACATCAATATACAATCAAACAAAATAACACTTCTAGTATTCATCGGTACACCAATACTTCTAATATTGAGTAATCCAACATATTTTAACAACACCGTACGATGTTGGAGTGACAGATTCTACTGTAGTGCAATCATACAAGTTATGAACTTCTAAACACTAAGGCATTCCATATAAACTTATTATATAGACCAAAACTAATTACGTCTGGGTATCTAAATGCATGTACAACCAATACAAAGTGAACAAACTTAATAACTCATTACTAATTACTTCGGCATTGCCTTGTAGGATATGGTTTTCTTCGTTCATTGCAAATGGCACTGTACTGATTTTAAAATGTTCATTGTTATCTTGAATATTGTATGCCAGGGTCCTTTATTTTCACCGCAAGATAACATCAGTATTTATTAAAATGGACCAATATTGAAATCTAATTAGTGTTTTTAATTTCAAATATTATTGAAAATATTGAGTAACAGGTTTCTGCTTTAAGAAAGGGGGTGGGTGGATAGCCAAATCGTTAGACGTTAATATGTGCGCGGTATCATATGGTCTGCCATTGATTCAACTGGCATAGTTTCGATTCCATGGTTGTACGTGACTAGGGCGTAGGGACGCCTGTTCTACCTCGTGGGTTTTCTCCAGGTCCTCTGGTTTCCTCCCACTGCTTAAGACCCCTACGTGCTAGCGAATTATTGAAATGAAATTAAACCATGTATTAGTCCCAAATTGACCTAGTTTTAGTCAAGTGAACGTTAAACCCCATTTCTCCCTCTTTCACATACTAGTATAAACAAATTAAACTATTGATTAACTAAATTGTTAAAATGGCAGAAATATTGTCACAATTCTGGACAAAATGTTATGAAAATATAAATTAACACATCATTATTTACTCATTACATACAACAAATAAAAATGATAACACATGACACAATTATATGGAATACAAGTTACTTAAAGAATTTATTTCAGCGACGTTTCGACAAGGGTTTCACCCGTTTTGTTTTTTTTGGTTGATAAAGACGGGAGAACCCTCGCCGAAACGTCGCTGAAATAAATTATTTAAGTAACTTGTATTCCATATAATTGTGTCATATGTTATCCTCATCCAGATACTAAATTTCACTTAAACAACAAATAAAAATGAATAAATTAGAATTAAAGATGCATTATGTAAGAGCTAAGTCTTCCGTATACATTTTTTTCATAAGGCAAGACTTTAATCAACTGTCTAGACTCTAGACTATCAGATGGCCGAGATTTGAATTGACCATGAGATTTAGAAATTTAATGATAAAATAGATAATTAAGAATTAATTAGACTTGAATGTGACGTACCGTTACTATGAGAAGTAATCTACGATACATCTTCAAGCACTCATAACTTTGCTCAGAATAATGTAATGTGAATGCAATTTTGAATATGTTCATCTTTCATTATCTATTTTTGAACAACATGGCCAACTCTGATCTAAATCCTACATAATGCATCTTCAAGGCCCCCATCCTGTGAATTACATATATATGCATTTATGTTTTGCATATATATATATAGTCACCAATATAGACTAACCTATTATCCAGTCTTCACTCTATTGTCTTGCTGTGTTTGTTTTGTGTGAGCTGACTCTTAAATGTGATGATTTTTTTCATGAGTATTCATTGATTTTTTATGTCAACTCACAGTATGTTCATAGTTATCTAAATTAGCATTTTATTTTTATTGATTTTAAACAATATTTGACTTATAGAACTAGATACTGTTTCGAAGAAAGCAGTAGGGGAATATGAAATGGGTCACACTATTTAGGACACAATAACTCTCCTTTTCCGGTGAATACATTGATGGAGTTCGAAGATGAGACAAATGGGGTTTAACATCCACCTGACACAAATTAAATCATTTAGGGACCAGCATATGGTTCAATTTTATTTCAATATGTCGCTTGCGTGTATGGGTCTTTAGCAGTGGGGGGGGGGTTGGGATGGCCGCGCTTGACCTCTAGCTGGCCGGTCACCTCTGGCTTGCGGCTGTGGTTTCAAGCCCTGATGTGAGCGTATGTGGCATGGAGATAGGGGCGCCTTCTCAACCTCGTGGGTTTCCTCCGGGCACTCCGGTTTCCTCCCACTGCTAAAGACCCCTACGCCCAAGCGAATTATTGAAATAAAATTTATAAAAACATGTGTTAGTCCCGAAATGACCTAGTTTGTGTTGAGTGGATGTTAAACCCCATTTCTCTCTCTCTCTCTCTCTTTAACAGTGGAGGAAACATTAGCAGTTATAAGAGAGAATAATTTGAAATAGGAAAGAAAAAATATTTAATTTAATGAAGGAACCCCTTAAAGAACATAAAACTCTAACTCAGTATTATCCAAAGTCTTCGGCATTCCACGCACAAATTATTTTCCATTCTAATCAGTAGTGATCGTACCGGGAAAACATGAGTTGCTGATATCCAATATTTAAAACACAGCTTTATGAGCATACTCCCCGCAGCGTTTCCTTTGATTAGAGGTAATCCTACTACACACTGCTATTATGAGTGGATATTGTTGTTTTAAATTTTGATTGGTCAGTAGTCTGTCTACCAACCAATCACAAGCTGCCCTACAAAAACTTTACATTTAAAACGAGTGCCAATATTGGACCAAATATGTTTACATAACGTTACGTCATGGCTCACCGTTTTATTATGCCTAATTAACCTGTGCATAGCAGAATACCGCAGTAAAACTAATTGCCTAACAAATGAGGCTATCAAGTCGAATGAAATGTAAACAATACTGTTTGGAAACGACCATACTTTCACCGTTTTTAATACCTTAAATCACTGTCCAAAGTTTGAGGGAAGACCCAGATTAAACGAAGGACTGTCATGTTGCTGTACTTAAGTGATAGTTTTCATTGAACGGAAAGAATAGACACACTCCCGCATAAGTTAAAAAAAAAAAACCAGACTCTATTCCAGCATTGGCCAGAGAGGGATTTCTCGGGCCATTGCTTTAGGAATAATATTATATTATGCTTTATGAGGTGCTTTTACGGATGAGGCTAATCATCACAGCGCGTAAGTGTGATATTAAACCGTACTTATAAAGGATTAACCATGCGCAAACTATTGCCATTCAATGTGGACAGCTTGAATATTTCAATAAACAAAACTGATTAGAAATTAGAATAAAATTTTTAAAGAATCATTTTTATCGATTCATACCATATATTATTAACCTAGTGCAAACTATTGACAACCTAAATATTTCAATAGAAAAAACTGATTATAAATGTTTTAAAAAATGAATACAAATGAGTTAATATACCACAACTTGTCAATACAAGCGTGCGATTGAAACCTTCCATGACAATTATTATAATAAAATATATATTAAAATGATCTGACTGCTAAAGAAATGAAATGAAATGAAATGGCTAATGGAAGACGGGCATACGCCATACAGTGTGCTATGAGAGAAATTTTGCCCAGGCAGCGGTGCTACAGCCTACTCTTTTAATTATCGAATTCCAACTGCCAAGGGATCTTTTACGTGCATGACAACATGTACACAAGACCCCAGTTTTTCGTCCCATCCAAACGACTAGACAGCTGTCCTTGTCAGGCCCTCTATTCTGCATCACTGACAAGAGGAAACCACGCTGAAAAATCGAGATGAACCTTCTAGGCCAATGCAGGAATCGAACAACTGACTTGCAAGCTAGCGAGCCAGCGCCTTACCCACTTAGCCACCGCGATTTCCCCCACTGCTAAAGACCCCTATGACTTAGTTTGTGTCCAGTGGACTTGAACCCCATTCTTTCGCTCACTCTCCCTACTTCTTATATGAGACATACAATTGGGCAGTATACAAGTCTAAACATAGGCACCTGTCACAGACTTTGTAAGACACAAACTATCACACAAACAGTATATTACATATAAGTTAGGTATAGATTATAGATTTGGGGGAGTTGGATAGCCGAATGGTTAGCACATGCGCACTGTATCGTAAAGCCTGTCATTAAGTCAACTGGCGTGGTTTCGAATCCCCGGTTGTATGAGTAGGGTCGCCTGTCCAACCTCGTGGGTTTTCTCCGGGTCCACCGACTTCCCCTACACGCAAGCAAATTTTTTAAATAAAAATTAAACCACATGTTAATTCCAAAATGACCTATTTTGTGTTAAGTGGACGTTAAACCCCATTTCTCGCTCTCTCTCACTATATATATACATGTAGGTTTTTTGATTATTGATTATATTTTAGATCACTGATCAGGCTGGAATTAAGCAGATGTACAGTATATACCCCGGCTAATACCAAACGTAGAGTTGAGAAACTGACAGAAGAAAACCAGTATAAAAGGCAAGTATAACATTATAGAAAATAAATGATATTTTTTTAAACAATATTTCAAAGTACAGTAACAATAATGGCGGTGAACTGCTTTTGATTTAGGTCAAAATATGTGTTAAACTTAAAACATCTGGTTGATCTGGTGTGTGTGTTATGTAAATTGATTTTAACTGTGAACAATGACTAATTTTCATACACAAAACATCTTTCCAGTTAAATGAACAATTTTCTTTTCTTTTTGATCAAATGGAGAAAGATGTTGGTACTTAAGTACAGTTAAGTCATTTTGGAACTAACATATGTTTTATTTTTTTTTAGTCTATCAGATGTAGTAACACCTCTAGAATATCGTCGATATAACGATCAATTAAAGGTATTATATTTTGATTATTTCTTAAAGGGGTAGGGGGCTCATAGGGATGCATATTAATATACTTTAAAGGAAAAGTTCACCCAAGCAGGTTATTTTGCTTAGTCATAATAATGCACTAATAAAAGACTTTTGTGTTAAGAAATTAAAAAAGAGAGAAAATTTTAAAAATTAAAAAGACCAGGTCCCGAGTTCACAAAGGATTCTCGACTTAAGTTGAGAATTTACTCAAAATTGATCGCCATATTTTATTTAAAATAAAGCCCTTTATAAAACCTTTGCTGTTTTAATTTATCAAACACATCAATAAAAAACTGTGTGCAAAGTTTGTGTTTATGGATCAACAATATTTCTTAAAAAAAGTGATTGAAAATTTAGTAAATTCTCAACTTAAGTCTGATAATGCTTTGTGAACTTGGGGCCAGTTTTATAAAAGGCTATATTTTAGTTACAATAAGTGGTACAATTTTGATTAAACAATTAAGTCTGGGAATGCTTAGTGAACTCCGGGCCTATTCTGTTTAATAAATGTCACTACATTGGGTGCCACCATTTTCCTATCCATCGATATTTCTTAAACTAATTTGAATGCTTTGGCAATCTTTATGTGTTTCATTTCTGCTTTGGTCTCCCTTATTTTCGAAAAATGATAGGTTTCCATGATTCTTCCCCAAAAAGATTAAAAATTATATAAGAAAACGAAAGAGATGAAGCTTTTCAGATTGATGAATTTTGATGCCACCTTGTATTTCAGACAAAAGAATTTTTGATGAGAAGAGCTTTAAAAAAAATATATAACATAATCAAAGATCACAGAAAAGGTTCAACTCCACAGCTAGATGAAGTAGCCAATCAATCAAATGGTCAGATATGTCCTTTTTTAGAAGTCAAACCATCTGTAGGTATTTATTCTCAAGATGATCATTGGGCTCCACCCATAGGTTTGCTCATTCTCCTCTTGACAAGGGCTTTAGAGAGAGAAAGAAATGGGGTTTAAGGTCCACTCGACAAACTAGGTCATTTTAATTTTATTTCAATAATTGGCCTGCGTGTATGGGTCTTTAGCAGTGGGAGTACCCAGATAAAATTATGAGGTTGGACAGGCGACCCTACTCAATGTCACGTACAACAGGAGAATCAAAACCACACCAGTTGACTCAATGGCAGATTTTCTGATATTTTAAAGCAATGTTTTGTTGAAGGGTTCACTCAACGTTATCAAGCAAATGTACCGGTATTCAGTATTATGTTTTTGTGCTTATTATGTTTATGTGTGCCATATTCATTAGCCCAGTTGCAGCAGAATTGTTGGACGATACACCCCATTTCATTTCATTTATTTATTATGTGTGTCAATTGCTGCTTTAAGGAGAATTCATGGATCATGATCAAACTGTTTATATTTATAGCCAGTTATCAACGGTTATCGAAATAAGAACTCAGTTAACTTTGGTAAAGATGTCAATGGTATTGAGAAAACAGTTGGTTATTCTATAGGGAGACATAAAGGTAAATACTAGTATTGTCACAATAGAGATTTTTGGCAAACGTAAATAAATACTTTCCTTGTCTGTCTGTCTGCCTGCATGCTGGTTGAGTTACATGCTATATTTATGGAGGTGGGACCTTGCAAAACTGTTAATGAATTTATTCTATGGAAAAGGATATAAAATTTCTGAAATGATATATTAGTGAAATGAGAAATTGCTGTCATGTCGAAGTCAAAGATTTTTAAATAAGATTTAATTGCCCAATTTTCAATTCTATGGAACTTTTGATTGAGGTATATATTATTTATTTCAGATCAAAATATGGTGTTTGCTAAACCATATCTTCTTCCTAATATTTCTGATCAACATAAGAATATAATCAAGGTATTTAAACTTAATGACCTTGTATGATTTACATGTTTTTAAAATACAGATTTGACGTCATCCTTCAATGTTGGCGTATCATTATTTCCAATAATGCATCATCAACTTGCCAATCGTTCATCATATATTCTTAATGAAATATTGAACTCTTGTGACGTATTTCATTGAAAAGCACGTGCGTTATAGAGTCTGTATTTTAAGTTGTTTAATGGTTTTGAGCTAAAGACATTGTGTAATATATTGAAACAACAATCAGCTAACGCCTCGTGCAGTATCAATATATTACTTAATGTCTAAACCATTAAACCACACATATTGACTCTAATATTTAAATTAGCATGTATGTATTTTCAGTGATTAAATGGGTAAGACGTTAGCTCGTTTATCTGGAGGTCGCATGTACCACGATTTGATTGAAAAATTTTATCAGGATTTTCCGATGTGGTATCCCCTTATCAGTGGTGCTGGACCGAGGGCCTGACAAGAACAGCCGTCTAGTTGTTCAGAGGGAATGAAAAATCGAGGTCCCGTGTATACATTGGCGTACCTGTAAAAGATCTCTTGGTGGTTGGAATTCCCCCCCCATCGCACATTTTATGGTCTATGCCAATCTTCTAAACCCCATCTTATTTCATGTATTTTCAGTCTGTTGAAAAATATATAGGACAGTCCTGTTTCCATGCAGATAGTTCTATGCATGGTATATGGAGATCGGCTGTAATAAGATCAACAAAACGTGGAGAGATAATGCTGTGGTTTGTTTTAAATCCTTATTCTTTATCACAGGTAGGTTATAGAAATAGTACTTTTTCTAGAAAAGAGATCCTCATTGGCCCAGTGAGGACTGGTGTTCGCTCCTTGATTTTCTGATGTGATTTGCCCGAGTGACTGACAAGGACATCTGTCTTGTGGTTTGAGCTTCGTTGTACACATTGGTGTGCTTGTAAAAGAACACATGACAGTTGGAATTCAATAAAAGAGCAGGTTAAAGTGCCGCTGTCTGAGCAAACTTCCCTCGTAGCTCATTTCCATTTCTTGTTACTTTTGAAATCTTTCACAGTACTCTAATCAGGATTTTTTCTACTACTGCAACAAAAATCTGAAAATGCTGTAACTAAAATGAGTTGTTACGGCACCAGGGATGAAGATTCATTGCACAAATAAATTTAATGTGCATTGAAATGCGACCAAAGCCCAATGATTAAACTTTGCACTGTGCTAATTTTGTTGTGTGCTGTGTGCTGCACAAGAATCTTTTAAAGAAGTTTGTGGGAATACACCAAATACCTCTTTATTCTGCATATTGGAATTCTTCTATTTCTCATAAAATGCATTTCCCATTTTATTACAGGAAGAACTTGAACATGCCAAAAGTGAGTTGAAAGATTATTACTCCACTGGGCCAGGAAGATTGGTAGGAGTTACATCCCTTTATTTACAGGTGTGGTGAGTTTGTAATATGGTAGTTTATCATTAACCGGTCAACGTCATTTTGACGTTACGACGTGAAATATTTTGTATGCCTATTACAATCGACTACTGCCGAATAATTATAAGTGATAGACTATTGACACCAATAAAAAAGTTTCCATATCATTTTAAGATCAAGGCCGATTGTTTGTTTACAGCAAGGGATTCACAGCAAGATTAGGCAACACAGAGACTATACATTTATCAGGAACAGAGTATATTACAGAAGAATTAAATGGAAAGAAATTTATAATAGCACCTGAATCATTCTTTCAAGTTAACACCCCAGCAGCTGAAGTTCTCTTTAAAACTATCGGTAAATTGCTGGTTGAAAAATCAACAAGTAATTTACTTGATGTTGGCTGTGGAACAGGTACGTAAAGAATTACGCAAAGATTAGGTTAATATCAGGTACATTCTTTTAAAGGTTTTATTAAGTTGAGTAACCAATTCTGTTCTAATAAATTCCCCCCACCCTTCCAAAAATCCAAACAATAAAATAATTGATCAATTGACTATGACATATAAGTACTTTTGGAAATATCCATGTTTGAACTTCTAAACTTTGTATATTTTATACAGGTACAATAGGAATATTATTATCAGATTATGTTAGCCATGTATATGGTATAGATGTAATGCCTTCAGCTATTGAATGTGCCAAAGAAAATGCCAAATTAAATGGTAGGTTTGTCAGTTCATTGAATCCTTGTAAATTTTGTAATTCTAAAAGACTTGACTAAATTTGGCATTATTTTTCTGTATTTTGAGCCAAGTGTAAACATTTTCCATGTAGTGTGCTGTGAGGGAAATTTTACCTGGACAGCAGCGCTACGGTCTACTCGTATATCGAACTGTCATGGGATCTTTTATGTGTACACAGGACCTTGTTTTTTAATTCCATCCCAACAACTAGACAGCTGTTCTTGCCAGGCCCTGGGCCACTGACAATGGGGGACCATGCTGGAAAATCCTGATGAATTTTCTCAGCCAACACTGGAATAGAACCCGAGACCTCCAGGCTAGCGAGCAAGCGTCTTACTCATTTAGCCACTGTGGCTCCACAAAACTTCTGTGTTGACACACCCCATTGCTAAACCCAACTTTATTATCCCAGTTGGTGCAGAAAAGTAGAATGTTAAACCCCATTGCAATTTTATTCTGTAAGAAAATATTTTTTGTTGGAATTCTGAAAATGAAAACCTATATTTACAGTTTGGAATATGAAATGTTTGATATTATTATGATTTTTTTTAGATACAAAGAATATAGAATTTATATGTGGTATGGCTCATAGAACATTAAAACAGATGATAGAAGATAATCACAGTGGATTAAGATTAGACAATATGGGAGCTATATTAAATCCTGGCAGAGTAGGATTAAGTAAGTAATCATATTACTCTTTGTAAAAAAATCACTGGCTAAGAACTTTCTGTAAGTGTGTTATTTAAACATTGTGGTAATGATTTGTTTATAATTATGAGTAGGCCAATTGAGCTCTGATTCTCAAATAGAAAAAAATCATGTGGTTTTGATGCAGTTTCCAATGCTATAATCATAATCAAAATGTTTAAACCAATGGCAAACATATACCATCTCAACACAGTCCTAGGGGGGTGGATGGCCGAATGGTTAGCACGTCTTTGCTGTATAATAAAGTCTGTCATTGAGTCAACTGGCGTGGTTTCGAATCCCTGGTTGTACGTGACAAGGAGTAGGGATGCCTGTCCAACCTCTTGGATTTTCTCTGGGTCCTCGCGAAGGTTTCCTCCCACTGCTGAAGCACGTGAATTATTGAAAGAAAATTAAACCATATGTTAGTCCTGAAATGACCTAATTTGTGTTGAGTTGACGTAAAACACACTTTCTCTCTCTCTCTCTCTCTCTCTCTCTCTCTGAACACAGTCCAAATTTTTCTCAGCACAAGGGGATATAACTATTCCTCATGCAAAACAGTGAATACTAGGATGTTAATCTGTCAATAATTATATCTTCAAATTAATATTATATGGTGTATTCCATTTTCAAAGATAAATATCTCTTCCATTTTCTAAGACAAATACATATGTCACGATTTAAATGTTTTTGACTAGAGGATTCAAACTTATGCATTGTTTTGTTTTGAGTTTTGGACCTATTTGTCATATTAACCACGGAACTGGTCACCTGTAATGTTCATGATCTTTAGTTAGATTAGTTCTAGGTGTGTTGATATTGTTTTCGTTTCTATATAGATAAGAAGTTTATCTATGCATTAAGGAGTTGTCCAGAGGTGAAACACATTATTTATGTATCCTGTAAACCTGCAGGAAATGCCCTCAGAAATATAGTGGAGTAAGTACATTAAAAGTAGGCCTAATTGTCACAAATTCCCAGTCTACAAGTAGAGTGTCGCAAGTAGGGTTATTGATGCGACTTAAGTAGGACTCGAGTTCCCACCTCTGGTAGATTATGATTACAGGATAAAGTGTATGATTATTGCGCCACATATTATGTGTTAATCAATCTCCAAAGCCAGTGTGGTCCCACAATTCCTAATGTACAAATCCATATCAAGTTTTAATAGTGCTTTAGTTTTTTATTGTCCGCAGTATTTCTTGATTTTAACAGCCAAAATATCAGAAAATACCACCCTTCTTGCAGCAGGAGTGGCTGTTTATCAAAGAGATGAAACAAAAGAATTTGTAGTTGAGTGGGGCAGGATTTGTTGTGGGGGCTTACAAGAAGTTGTCGCTAAGTAGGAGAGTGGCTGCTGGTACAGATTCTACTGTATTTATAAAAATTAAAGATACATTATGTAAGATTTAGATAAAGAGCCATTCTTGCAATAATCGTTCAAGAATAGAAAATGTGAAATGAATAATTTGAAAATTTCATACAAATTACTCTATTGCGAGCAAGATATTAAAGATACATTATGGAAGACAAGATAAAGAGTTGGCAGTTCCTACTATAATAATTAAAAACTACATAGTGTAAAGGTAATTTGCTGAAAATTTCTGTCAAATTGATCCACTATGAGCTGAGAACGAAGCGGGTGAAATTTTCGCCTTGCCTTAATGTAAACAGCATAGTCTCGATTATCCACGTTTTAAATTTAATTATCAATGGCCGATAAGCAGCATATAGGAATCTAATCCAGCCAACATCGAAGGCTAGCCTAGACATCGAGAGTTTATTATGGTCTGGATAAGTTGATTAATGTCTAATTGATAATTTAGATAACATTTTAGGCCTAAAGAAAGACTTGTAATTGGCAGATTTAGCTCTTGCATAATGAATGTTTAACCTTTAATCTTTGACAAGACGTGCAATAATTTCAACCACCGTACTGGTTGTTCGAAGCTAAGTTTAGCTCTTCCATTTTGCAATTAAATCAAAATATGGCTGGAACTGTTCTAATCTATTCAATATTTGAGAAATCTGATGCCTTGGAGATTTGATTATGGCCTGGGTTAATTAATTAATGTCCAATTGATAATTTAGAAACATTTAGAAAGACCTGCAATAGGGAGATTTAGCTCTTGCATACAAAGGCGTTTTATAGCTGAGGCGCTGGAGGCACCAGCCTCCTCGCGAAAAAAATCAAAGAAGTTGAACAATTAAAACGGGAGAAAAATGCTAAAACTGATGAGAAAAATGAAATGTACCCTAGTTAGGGAGGGCCCTAAAGGCAGACAAAGGGGCCCCTTGTCTGACAAAAGTCCCCTCTGGCCAAGGGAAAGGGCCCCCGACGAGTCTGGGTCAATCATTTTCTTTACACTGTTACTATCGAATCCACTATTGAATGAGAATACAGTCATTGCACTGGTATGAAAATCATCAATCAAGACAACCTACCTACCCCCCACCCCCCCACCCCCGCGAAAGAGGGCCCTCAAAATCGTATAGCGTCTGCTATGATAAACCTTAAAACGCCCTTCCTTACATAATGTATGTTTAACTAAAATCCAACCATGGGTTTATAATTCATTAAATTGAATGTATATTTATCAAGTAGAATTAATAGGGTGGAAATTATTATGTTATTTTTATTTGTAGTTTATTGGTACCTGAAGATGAAGTTATACAAGGGAAATGTTTTAGAGCAGAGAAAGCCTTGGCTGTAGATATGTTTCCACATACTAGACATTGTGAATTAGTGATATCTCTTGTTAGATAGGGTCATCAATAAAACCTATTTTATTATATTAATATATGCAGTTATGGTTGACCAGAAAGTGACAGAACTTTTTCATATATTACATTTTAGAAAATCATGAAAGTATGATCATTCAAATGCAGTTTGTGATAGGATACGTCACCAGAAGTTTACTTTTAATGAATGAGTTAGTAAGGAATGCTACCCTGACTGTCACAAGAAGGTTGAAGCAAAATTGTCTCATTCCAATATGATTCCTTGCTTATATAGGCACTGCTAATCAATGGCTGTGGTAACGAAACCAGATGTTGTGCAATTCAACTGCCGACACAAAACTCATATCTGACAACTGGCCAGACATTCGTCTTTCTTGGCTAGAAATGGCCATTAGCGACATTAGCATTATGTATAGATTTAGCTGAAACCAAGAAACAAATATGAATTAGCATTTTCTGTCTGGCTTTGGTATTTATGGTTTTTAGGGGAAGTATAACCGACTTAAGAGGTTGCCAATGGTGTAAGGGATAGTTACATATTTACCAGTATACTTCCAGTTAGTGTAAATACATCCCTAGTAAGGTGTTAGCACAGGTTGCTCCATCTGTGTGTTGGGGAGGGGGGGGGGGGGGGTCCTAGCACGTATACGCTGTATCATAATGTCTGTCATTGAATCAACTTGCATGGTTTTGATTCCTCGGTTGTACGTGACAAGGAGTACGATCTTTTCTCCGGTTTTCCGGTTTCTTCCCACAGTTAAAGAACACTCTGGGTAAGTGTTAGTCCCCTAAATGACCTACTTTGTGTCAAAGTTGACGTTAAACCCCATTTCTCTCTCGCTATCTGTGGTATGCTACTTCCAGTTGGTGGATCTCAACATTTTCGTGAATGCATTTCTTTGTAATCTGTTATCACAGGTTGCTCCATCTGAGTGTTCAACCCAACGAATATTTTGCAAAAAGTTAGAGCCAGTCAAAGAAACGAGAATTAAACTCGATGGGGATGCGACCTGAATAGCAGATTATCGGGTAGCAGTGATGATCATAACAGTTATAAACGACAATCACACGTGACAATGGACACTGTCTGGCGGGAAATTGTGGCTGCTCCTTTATTGAATTAACGCTTCGGCTGCCGTCATCTTTTCCATTCCATTAACAGTCTAGTCATTTTTCACTTGCTTATATTAACTTAAAACCCCCTTGGTAAGGTTGGGAGGGTAGATGGCCGAATGGATAGCACGTGTGCGCTGTACCATAAAGCCTTGAATTATCTGGCGTGGTTTCGAATCCCCGGACGTACGTGAGAAGGAGCCGGGTTGCCTGTCCAACCTCATGGGTTTTCTCCGAGTCCTCCAGTTTCCCCCCACTGCTAAAGACCCCTACATGTACGTACATTTCCCTTACCTTCTCTTGGTAAAATCACATATTTCGTCATGCTTATGAATGCATGATAATCAATCTGTAATGTCAAACCCAGGTATGTTTCGGTTGTAGAGTGTCGGCGCATTGAGTTTCAATTTGTTTGTGTTTTTCACTTACAGTCAGTCTCAAAACCAAATCAAAGTTTATCGACCCGCTTTCTGTCGCTATAGGTTTGTTTATACTTTGCGCGAACACGACCTCTGCGATTTCCCGCGCGAATCTTTCGTACTGAATGCGACGATACGAACGGAAATTCGCAGATAAAAGAGGTGCATTATGATTTGACCATGTCCAGCTAAACATACGTCACGCATTTATGACTTTTGACCTCGCACTCTGGTCGGCTAACGAAAGTCATTTGCGCGAATTTCCAAAAATTAGCTCTGGAGGCAATCTCTGCGGTTTTCGCTGTCGGTAAAAACGACTTTACTGAAATAGCATGTAATCAATCAAATGCGCGGTTGTCGCAGTCAGTATAAACGGTAGCTCTGGTTTTAATGACCCAGTTCGCAGTTTACTACTGGGTTCGTGTGCACGGTCAAATTTTCGCCACCGTATAGTGCAATCTCAATGGATTTAAAATCAAACGACTGCTCGGGGCATGGATACATATCACAGCTACAGCTTCATTTTATGCGTCATCGGTGGTTTTGATTCAAAATTCTGGTGGAATAGTTTTTCTGATGTAAAATAGTCATGTATGCAACGGGTGGACTAGTAAAGAGTAAAAAAAAACCATGCCATAAACAGGCGGAGGGGGGGGGCGTACCCTCAGTCCCAGTGACATAGATGATATAAACATGATTTTCGCATTGTCTCCGCTCAAGCAATCCAAGGTTGCAACGTATTACCCTTTGCTTCAATGTATGCCCCCCCCCCCCTCGACGAAATCTTGGACCCGTGCCTGATAACTGAACAATGCAATTTAGATCTTCTGGTAGAGTGCTATGCTGCAGGCGGGGCTTTTTTGTACATTTTAACATATCAGTCCTACAATCTGACCTATTCCAGTCCACAAAAATCATCCCAAACTTGTGGGCCAAAATTGCATGGATTAATTCAAAACATCAACCTTCGACCGAGTAGCACGTTAATATGGGATATATATATATATGCATCAAAGCCACCTCAAAAACTTCGACTTCAACGAAACCATCAATGAAATTGTCATAATATATTTTTACAGCCTTAGTCCTGTTTATAGGACGGGAAGACGCTGGTCGTAAAGGTTGTTTTTTTTTGATGAGGGTTAGATATACCAGAATAACCAAATTCCCCAACAGATATTCCCAAAATTCCTCGTTCATCTGGGATAGAGATGATGGGGTTGGTTTTCTTTGAGTTCTTCGCCTTCCACCCCTTTCTCGCCCCCCCCCCCTCATGCTAAGTAAATGAATGTTTTGCATCGACTCGGATAATGAAGACGGACGGACGCCATGCAGTATACTATGATGGATATTTTGTCCCACGGCGCCACTATAGTCTATTCTTATATTCCAATTCAGGACTGAGCTGGGCCCACCTGTCCACCTGTCCGTGACATTTAAGCTTATTTAAAAAAGTGGGCCTAAGCCTATAAAGAAAAAAGAAAAGAGAAAGAAGGGGGAGAGGACAGGACACAGGATAGGAGAAAGAAAAGATAGAAAGCTTTGGTCTGAAATGCTTGGAAAATGGATTTGCGGTTGTCAATTTTCAAAATTTTCTTGGGAAAGAACCACACAACCCCTTCGCACGCTCGCGCGACATCAGCGCGTACTTGTGTGGGCCTTGGTCAGTCCGGCACTGTTCCAATTGTTTTAACCGGGTTTATATTTACACGCACGTCTATTTGTACACGGGACATTTTGTTTTTCGTCCCGGCCGAACTTTCTCGGCCAACACCGGAATCGAAGTCGGGACCTCCAGGTCAGCTTGCCAACGTATTACTCACTGAATCACCGCGAACCTCCCTCAGCAGGAATTTTGGATGCAGCTTCTAAAAAAAAGACGAGAAAGAGACAGATGGGGTTTAACGTCCATGCAACACATACTTTGTCATTTCGGGACTAACTCATGGTTCAGTTTTATTTCAATAATTCACTTTAATTCACTTTAGCAGTGGATTGAAACTGGAGTACCCGGAGAAACCCACGAGGTTGGACAAGCGATCCCACTCCTGGGGCAATAACCCTTACATAAGTCTGGAAAACATGATTGCCTCACAGTATATCTATATTCATATTCCAAAGGAATTAGAAGATCTGAAATAAAAAAAAGTCTTTATCATTAAATTACAAATGTTATAATTATACGTTTGTTGTCACTGCATGCGGTAAGGAATCGGCAGTAATGACTAAATTATGTATTTACATGTACATTTTCAATTAAAAGTGTTGAACAAAGTTGATAATGCTGTTGTTATTTATTTTCATTCTACTTTTCCTCTATATTTCACACTTCGTCGAATTCCAACTGCCATACACGCACTCCAACGTGTACACGGGGCCCAGTTTTTCGTACCATCCAAAGGACTATAGTATCTACCCCTCCGTCATGTACCATAGACAAGGGAAACCCCACGAAACTGCCATCACGGCTATAAATTCCGGGACCTCCTGATTAATGAGCCAGCAAATCGTGAATTAAAATCTTAAAGCGATAACTTCATATTTTCAAAGAAAGTCAAAACATAATTATTTCTATGTCTTTTGCTCAATAGGTTGTCAACTCACTATTATACGATCACAGGCATTATTTCCCACCCTTATAACTCATTAACACAGGAAATGATAATACAATATACCTCCCTTGTTTTTCTATTGACCCCATGCAATAGCTATCTTCAAACATTTGAAAATGACATTTTTGCCAATTTCTCAACTGGCAATAGTGAATTTTAGGATTAATAGGATTATTCTTTAACAAGGTAGGACTGTTTATAGATACCAACTATTTTAAGGCTTTATCTTAATAAATTTTAAAAATATAAATTAAAAATATGAAATTGCAGCTTTAAACATCCGAACGACTAGACAGGTGTCCTTGTCAGGACCTTCGTCCTGCATCACTGGCAAGGGGAGCAACGCCGGAAAATCAGGATGAACTTTCTCGTCCAATGCAGGGATCGAACACCCGACCCCTCCTGGCTAGCTAAATGGAATTGGTTTTTTTATTTCAGAAATACTAGACTATAGTTAAGATTAACCTTTTTTGTGTTTTTCATCGCAATGTGTAAAAGTAGATATTGTGTTATATTTCTCTCTCGAAAATCCTGTCTTCGTTAGCCCAGTCGGTGCAGAAAGGTATAAGGACGTTATCAAAACCCATTTCATTTCTTTGAAAATCCTTTAAAAATCCGACTGATTAAGAATCACCAACTGGACCTCGATTAGCGCACATAGAACATTCTTTAGAATTATACATTTACTTTTATCAGAATGAATAAATTTATCACATAAATAGTTTATAAGAAGAGTTGGTTTATTTACCGTTTTAGCGTCAAAACTATGTCTAGTCGTCCTGTCCATTTAATACAGTTTTATATTAAAACCCGAATAAACTTGCTTCGTTATGTAAATGTTGAAAACTACACATGAATCGAGATTGTGTTGTTCACATGTAGACGCTTGTCTATGTAACCTAGTCTTATCATTATTCTGTGTGTAATAGTTAATTGATTCATTTCATGCACAACTGACTCTTTTTGATTTTTCTATATGTACATGCAAATTAGAAAAAAACTCAAGATTTTTGGCACGAACGTAACATTAAGTTGGCATGGTTTCCAAATATTGCATGTAGACTTAAAACGCATTTCACAAACGACCTTCGAACGGATATCTTTTCGATATAATGTCTGTTTTGGATCTAATGAAGCTTGGACTAATCCACTTCAAGATTATACATGTATAACAATCAAACTGATTTTGATCACTAAGCCGATTATAATTTGTTGTTAAACATTAAAAAAAACTGTTTGAGACTAAGGGGCGGGGCTAAACCATGTCTCCACGGTGCTAAGGATTTAAGACTTGCGCGCGCGCTCTGAACGAGCTATGATAACCCCGTCAATCGATGCTGTTGGCAATATCGTCTGCCACACAAACAGACAAGCATAGGAGCGCATATCAAGCTATTATAGCTGTCTTTTGCATTGGATTTTAAACTTCACAGTTTCGGTTACTTTGTTCAGTGTAAATTCATTCCCAAATCTACGAAATTTGCCCTGTTCGTGTTTGCTAGGATATTAGTGATCATAAACGATTAATTTCGGAGGATTCAATCTTGTATTAGAGATTTGAAGACGGGAGTTGTGTCTGCTTTTATAAAACGTGCATTTCGTGTGCCGGGAATATTTGTTGGTTGTGATAGTTTTATCGTATTGTCAAATTCGCCCTATAAACACAAGCCGATTTGTTATTTTTCACGGCTGCATTTTAACTCAACATTAAAAATGGCTGAAGAATTGGAAGCGATGTTTAAAAGGCTCTCTGAAGCAGAAGATTGCAAATCTCTTCTCAAAAAACATCTGAGTAAAGAGATATTCGAAAAGCTGAAGGAAAAGAAAACTACTTTAGGGGGTACATTAGCTGACTGTATCCGTTCCGGTAAGTTGAAGTTTAAAAAGAAATATTTGTTTTAAAATTGTTTATTTTAACATTTTGATGGGTGTAACCTCTATGCGCAGTCAGCCAAGATGAATGTACAGCATGTTTTAGTAGCATACGTCAACTTTTGATAAAATGCTCTGCATAGGCTAATCCTGCACACGTGTTCATAAAATATAAATGAAAACTGTAGTTAAAATCTCGGGCAACAACAAAATAAAACACACTGAATAACCCATGAACAAGCGTTCTTCATAATAATATATGCGTTATTTCTGTGTGGAAGTATGTAGAACATAATACAGTATTGTCCAACGTAATTCAGTTATGTACATTATGCTTTCACCTTTTGGCTGAGCCATAATGTTTAGAAATGACAATTTGACGTGCGTTCGAAATATTAAGAGAAAAACCATGTTAGGCGTATATGCATTTATAGTTTGTACAGGCGCGTTTTAAGGTTTATCATGACGGAGGCTATACAATTTTGAGGGCCCTCTTTCGCGGGGGGGGGGGGGGTGTCTTTATTGATGATTTTTATGTCAATGCAATGACTGCATTCTCATTAAGCAATGGATTCGACAGTAACAGTGTATAGAAAACGATTGAATCTGACTCGGGGCCCTTTCCCTTGGCCAGAGGTGCCCTTTTGTCAGAAGTGGGGCCCTTTTGTCTGCCTTTGGGGCCCTCTACCTAGGATACATTTTCATTTTTCTCATCGGTATTAGCATTTTTCTCCCGTTTTATTTTTCCATTTTCTTTTTTTTTTCGAGAGGAGGCCTTTGAGTTTGTAAGTTCAACACCGCTTACTTGACTTGACATGACATGACTGAACCCATATACAGAGAATCCGATTACATTCTTAAGCGATTTATATAACCTTGCATTGTATGCGTATGAATATTAATTGTATGTTTTGTTAGTCACAAGGGGGTATGCAAGCATGGTAACAATATAAATATAGCGGTATTAAGTTTTGGTTTGACGTGTATCATAGCCTGATTGGAGTCATGCACACCTGTTGGGATTAATTAAATAAAATTGTTGATAAAAGATGGTATTTTAAAGGAGCCAAGTCTTTAACTCAATATTATACACAATCTTCGACATTGCAAACAAGATTTATTGGTCAATTTAAATCAACATTGATGTTGTTATATTACCGAGAAACGATGGGCTTCTGAAATCCAATATTTAAAACAAAATGAACATTTTAAAATTGGCACACGAAGCGTTTGCAAGAATGCTTGCGCATGCTTGTTGTATAAAGCGACTCGCTGAACGAGGCTAAACATTTCCCTTGTAGGTGAATACTGCTGGTGTAGACTGGAATGACCATTCAATTCAAACTCTTCGCGTATTTCGCCGAAAATACCTGATTAGAAATTACAAAAAATCGAAACGATTGGATGGAAATCAGTTTATATATATTCGTATTACTTTATTATATGCTTTACAACCCATTTGTGTAAATTTCTATGTGCTACAAATTAGCGATTTAGATCCTTTAACTAACGGATGGCTGAGTTTTAATTTGAATACCATCCCATTTTAATTAGTGAAACATTTAAAGGAGATGGCCCAGTTTCTATTTGGCCATCAAAAAAGGGTTAATTTAAGTATGTAAATCAAATGTCAAAAATATGAAAAAAAAGGTTTAGAAACAGGGCCCTTACAGGCCTATGTGGCGCCCCAGGGCAAAAGTTTTCCCTTCAACCCCCCCAGATGATCGAAAACCCCATAATACAATCTCACATAAATATTCACGCCCTCGCCCCCACCCTCCACTTTGAATATTTGTGGTATGCACTTAGATAATCCCCCCCCCACCAAGAAGTGTTGCCTCGGGCATCTGCCTCCCCCTATGTGAGGCCCTGTTTAGAAATGGTCGGAAAACAATTTATAAGTTTTTTGGGGTTTTTTTTAAACAATATTTATAAGTTCAGTTAAGTAACCCTGTTAATGTTCCCCCCTCCATGCTTTCAGTGGGTAACCTGAACAAATTATATGGTTTGTAAAATTGCCAAGAGTTAATACCAAAAGACAAACAAAGGAATTACCCCCCCCCCCCCTTCAAAAAACCCCCAAAAAAACAAAACCGCGAATATAAAGCAACGTGTTATTACTGCGCATTCATTTTTATTGTCTACATATTATTACGTTGCATGCTTGAAAATTTAATGTAGACGGAGTAGTTTTTAATTCTCCTCCCTTGATTACGTACTAGGTATAAAATGTTAGGTCAAACTTCACAAAAAAAACGTCATAACATCAAATGGTTAGAATATTGTGAACCAATCACATTAGCAGTTCAAGGTCACATGTCTGACGAGCTTAACGTCATGTGAATAACTGTTGTCAAAGACTGAGAAAAGTATGCCAAACGATTTGTGAAGTGTTTATTTTCAGACGGATGTATCAGTGCAAAGTCTCTTCCTGCCAGACGAAATTTCACAATTGGTTGCCCCCCTTAAAGCGAATCCATTGCTGAATTTTACACCCGATTTTGTAAAGTCAACTTTGTGCTGTTACATCTTCTATCTAAAATAAAATTGAAACCATGGCTTCGTTTCGTATCTAAATTAAGTTAATATTTTCTCTGATTAAATTGCTGTCTTTTATACAATTATAGATCTTGGTTAGTGCTCAAACATTGCCTTTAACAAAACAAATCTATTTCTATACGTGTCAGGTCAGTCGACCTTGCATATTTGTGTTTCATTACATTAAAAAAGATAACAAGAAACATTTCAAAAAACATTTCCCATGATATAGACTGTCCAGTGGTACGTATCAGTGTGATGGGTTCATGTCAAAATTCAACAATATTGACATTTGGCATCCGTTCATCATTTGCCGATATGTCAACTATTTGACCTGCGCATGTCAGCTGTTGTTATTTGATTATGGAATCTGTTAGCACTGTCCAGATGTATAGTTGAAAGATGTATGTCATGGATCCCGAGTAATAAACACACGCGCTGTCATTAATAAGTGGTGTTCATGTGATATTATAATTGACCTTCTGGATGAAATCAGAAAAAATGCACCATAATCTCTACTGATTTAAGCAGAAAAAAATTGTACCCCGGCCAGTCGTAATGCTTCTACTGTTGCTTTGTCTTCGATACATAGATATAATACCAGATCGTCTCCGTGTATAACTATCGTCTCCATGTGTATCGCTATGCCGTGACTGTATATAATTATGTCCCATATAGGTATAATACAAGGATCGTCTCTATGTGTATAACTATCGTCTTTTACTATTCTGTTACTACCTGTGTCCTAACAGTGATTGCTATAACTAGTTTATAACTATTCTGTAATTGCATATGTCCCAACAGTGGCTTAGTGGATAAGACCCTGGTTCGCTAGCCTGGAGGTCGGGTGTTCGATCCTTGGCCGAGAAAGTTCCTCCAGATTTTCAGGCGGGGTTCCTATTGTCAGTGAAGCAGGACTGAGGGCCTGGCAACGACAGCTGTCTAGTCGTTAGGATGATGCGAAAAGCCAAGGTCCCTTGTTCACATAGGCACGCACGTAAATGATCCCTTGACTGTTGGAAATCGATATAAGAATAGGCCATAGTGCCACTGGTCGGGCAAAATTTCCTTCATAGCACACTATATAGGTCTTACACAAGGACCGTATCTACTCTGTAACTGCATATATCACAACAGGTGCTGCACTGTTATTCAGTGAAGCATTTACTGATAAACAGAATACTAAATAATTTTCAATTTCCGTTACCATACCCGTATCTTATCAGAGCATGGATGAAGTTAACTTCGCAATATGTTTCGAATACATGCTATGGAAATATTGTTGTTCACGAAAACAACACAATGGTCAGAAATGTGATTTTTTAAAAAAAAAGAGAAAGAACAAAACAAGTAAAGTAATATGATAGTTTGTGCCATGAAAAGGTTCCTGGAGATTCGACCATCTAACAATAATGTTAAACTTGTTTAAAAAGATAGAAGGTATATTTAGATATTTATCTGGTAGATTCATCACGAGAAAGAGACTTTATCTTATTAAGAAATCAGAGATGTTCAACAGTACGGTATAGCCTGTTATCATTCTACTATATAGTTTCTGCCTAGTTTTATTCTAAACGTTTATATATTTATAATTTACAGTTCATTGAGAGGGGTTTCTTTATTACTCCAATAAGTGGAGTAAGGCTGAAGGGAAGCGGGCGCTATAAAGGGATCGAGAAGAAAACTAGAATCTAAAGTGCACCCTATGTGTCCTATGATTACTCTTCTTTAGATAATAGCCCCCAAAATATACATAAATTCGAATTTTCCTTGCAAAGTTTTACCAAAGATAAACTATAGGGTTATGCCAACTGTATCTAAGACTTTTAAAAGTACATGTAATGTCGTACACGCGAAGGAAATAAAATAATCGCGTTGGATTGTCTTTATAAAAGTAAAGTGTTTTCAAGTAGAGAAAGAAACGTAGGCGATTTTTTTATTATACCTTATAGAATAGACCATGTTACTGAGAGTGGAATTATAGGTTAATTGGCACGAGGTCTGGTTTCTTCTCAGTTCTCCCTCCCAATATACTTTCTTTTTTATTGAATTTTAAATCATCCCTACCTCGCCTGTCGTCATCTGAGCATTATCAACATTCCATCTGGCTATTTCAAGAAAGCATTACTTTTCTGGAAGGATTATATTACATTTGTTATAGGCTATTAAATAAAGGTTAGTACAGCGGCGTTCCTGCAAGAAAATATCAGAATAAAGTTTTGAAAACAAATTTGATGGTCAATGCATGATATGAAAAACAAAATATTATGGTCCGATTTTGAACCAAACTTTTATTTAGGTTTAGTGCATAAATTCTAACACCATTTAAAATTTTATGCCATTAAAAGAATTAATTGCTAAGTTTAGAATAAAAAAATGATAAAAGAACGTCATTATATTATTTTAACACCAAATATTCTTCTGGTAAGAAATAAAATACATCTATGTATAAATAGTTTATGCAGGAAGCTGTTTTGAGATAAGATTTGAACTCCAGTTATGCTTTCTCCCATTACGTTTTTATGTTCTCTATACGTGTATTATATTTTATCAAGATGGCCGATGTCCTGATAATTTTGTGAATTTGTTATAATGGGACAGATGTTTTATGTCTTATGATGCATGTTTCAGTTCGTAACACATCCTATATGTAATATCAGCAAAAAAAGAAAAGTTTCAATTACCCGACAGTCATAACACAACCAAAACGATACACATATGTTTGGCCAGTTAATATGTACAAGAATCATTTGCTTGATAAAGACGAGAGTATCCTCGTCGAAACGTCGCTAAGTATCAAACTCAGAAATTGTTTATCCATAAAAAATGTAACTTGTGTTAATATGTTCAAGAAGGTTAGGAATCTCTCTAGGGGGATAGTAATGGAGACTTTAATTAGTACCAGAAGATGCACCACAAGGACTTCAAGCTTATACAAGGTTATATTATCCCCTTTTATCGTAATTCGGATGTAGTCATCATGCTGAGAATAATGTAGTAGCGACATCTTGTTTGAATTTCCACGTCTGTTCTGTAATATATCTTACTGATAACGAGAAGAACGATTAGGGAAGTCTTCATCTGGTCGTAAAGGGTTACAAGATAGGGCAAAGCCATTCATACCAACTTCAAAGAAGTGCAAAGAGGTTTGACGTGTGTACAATTGCGTGGATCGTAACCTAAGCCCCTAACACTGATAGGTCTAATATCTGGTTTTTTATAATCTGTAGTACTGTATATGATACTCAAACCAAGAAAACGTGCTAATTATAGATAAGTTACACTCTTATACTATACTTCGTTCATAAGTAGATCTTCAATATGTTAGATAACATGGTGCTTATAGGATCATTTAAAATATAATTCACCGAGTCAGCAATCTTTTATATTAAAACCGCCAAATAAATATTTACACCGATTTCCTATTGTTAAGATAAGGGGCTATAATTTTGGTTACAGTTCTGACCGAACACAGATTCAGACATTATCAATACAAAGAAAATCCCAATTTTGTCCTGTGTGACTTTAGTCAAGAGGTGGGAGGGGGTATATCCTTTATGTTAAAATAAGGGGCTATATATTTTTGTTGAAATAAGAGATATAATTTTGGTTACAATTTTGGCCGAACAAAGATTTAGACATTATCAACTCAAAGAAAAAATCCCAATTTTGCCGTGTGACTATAAGCAAAATGTGTGTGTGTGTATTTGGGGGGGGGGGGTATCCTGTTTATTAGAATAAGGGGCTATATATTTTTGGTTAAATGTTTGTCCAACCAAAGATTATAGACTGTTCCATAAATACGATAGATTGCACATATATTCCAGGGGCCTAAGATAAAATCCAAATTTTAGTAATTTGATTCGGTAATATTAGATTGATTTTAGTGCTTAGCCAATCAAAATTTGAAAATCTACAAAAATTTGGAGAAATGGGGCCCAATTTATCACTTTTAACAGTTTTATTGCCAGGTATAATGTATACAATCTTAAACAATTCATTGTATTCCAGAAGTATTCATATCATTTGTCATTTTGACACAGGTTAATTCTGTGTAAATCCCCTAACGCCTTGTGATAGTTTTCCGATATACGGTGAGACGTCTGGACCATTCCAATATATTTGCATGATTGTCTCATTTAGGTTACAGACAGCTTAATATAGCCACGTGTTAACTTGTACCGTATATTGTATAAGTTTATCTCTATAGAATGTATAGGCAAACATTTTAGTTCTGTTCTCTATGAATTTAAATAAGCAAAACCACGGCGGTCTATAATCCGAACCGGTTTGTCTCCAATATTTACATCGTTTAAAATTATACATAAACAGGGGCGGATCCAGAGGGGGGTGGGGGGTCCACCCCCACCCCCCTGCTCAGCTACATAAAAAAAATTATGTATTGCATCAATGAAATTACATCACAAAGTGATCCTACATCAGTATAAAAATGATTTCTCGGTTTAAAAAGCTCAATTTTTATGTATGACTATGTAATTTAGAGACGATGATGGCAGATTTCTATGGCGGTATATTAGTGCCAAAATTCTAACATGCTTTCGTCTAATTTCTTACTTCTATTCATGTAATTTCTAACCTCCATTCATGTAACTTCTAACTTCTATTCATGTAATTTCTAAATTAAGACAATGTATAATTCAACTTCTTTATTTGTTCAGAGTAAATATCAATTCTATTTCATCTTATTTCTAATATTGGGGCGAAAAATGTCTACTTCATTGTGGTGTTACATGTTAAGCATGAACGGCAAACAAATTTAGAATTTTGATACATCTACCTATAGCAACCATCATTATGACATCGTTTGGTGTCGCCACCGTGTGCTCAGTTTGGGAATTGAGCACCTGATCGGGACCATTCTATTGATACAAACAACTCCCTCTTCGTCAGATTGAGTGGCTTGCCTGAGTGTTAAAATTGAAAACAACATCGGGAGAGAGAGATGGGGACATGGGGTTTAACATCAACTCGACACCAACCAGGTCATTTCGGTATTAACACCGTTCAATTGTATTTCAAAAATTCGCTTGCGCGTAGGAGTGTTTAGCAGTGGGAGGAAACCGGAGGACCCGGAGAAAACCCACGAGGTTGGAAAGGCGGCTCTGCTCCATGTCACGTAAAAACGGGAAATCGAAACCACGCCAGTTTATTCAATGACAGACCTTATGTTACAGCGTGCACGTGCTAACCATTCGACCATCCTACCCTCTAAACAACATTGAACGTGATATAAATGTATGGTTTGCAAATATTATTTCGAATACCGTGGCTAAGTGGGTAAGACGCAGGCTCGCTAGGCTGTGGGTCGGGAGTTCGATCCCTGCATTGGTCGAAAAAAGTTCATCCAGATTTTCTGGCGTGGTTCCCCCTTATTAGTGTCTTGTCGTTCCGATGGGATGAAAACCCGAGGTTCCATGTACATGTTGGCGTGTACGTAAAAGATCCCGTGACCGTTAGACTTCGATATAAGTCCACGTCGTAGATCCGCTCTCCGGGCAATATTTCCCTAAAGCACACTGTATGGCGTATGTCCGTCTCCATTAGCCCGGTTCGGAACAAAACAGTAGGGCGTTAAACCCTCTTTCATTTCATTTCATTTTCTATTTCAAATATAAGCTAAACGGGATTTGGAGAATTTTATTTTATTTTTTTTTACGGTTGAGCCAATAATTAATATCTATATGCAGTTGGTCTATATTAACACAGGGTATAAATGTTATGGATAGGCCTACACAGATACTGAGTTTAATACTAAGTGACCTCTCTCTCTCTCTCTCTCTCTCTCTCTCTCCCTCTCTCTCTCTCTCTCTCTCAGCACTCCTTCCAACCTTCAACCAAACGAAGAATGGGTCGTTTATACCAATTATGGTCCCGATCAGGTGCGCAATCATCCAATTGAGCACACAGTGGCGACACCAAACGATGTCATAATGATGGTTGCTAGGTAGAAGTATCAAAATTCTAAATTTGTTTGCCGTTCATGCTTAACATGTAATACCACAATGAAGTAGACATTTTTCGCCTCAATAATAGAAATAAGATGAAATAGAATTGATATTTACACTGAACAAATAAAGAAGTTGAATTATACATTGTCTTAAATTAGAAATTACGTGAATGGAGGTTAGAAGTTACATGAATGGAGGTTAGAAGTTACATGAATGGAGGTTAGAAATTAGACGATAGCATGTTAGAATTTTGGCACTAATATACCGCCATAGATTTCCGTAACCGAAACATGGCAAACCCCCTCCTGCAAAAACTCCTGGATCCGCCCCTGATAAACCATGAAATATTAACATTTTTACGATAATTTTTTCTCGCTGTGTCTTATGATACTATTACTGCTATTATTTAACAATGGACTCAGGCTTGAATTCGTAGATGAATTGATTTAGAATCATGTAAATTGACACGAAGATCTTTGTGTTTACTTCTTGTATGTGGTTATGCTGTAGATGTTCCTAACGTCGCATGAATTGACGTAAAAAAAATAAAACGCTTTGATAATAATTAACCCGAGACGAATTGTATTGTCATGGTCCCACCACACAATTTACTATTATTAATTACCCTTAGCAGTTTCATTATTTCATTATTATACGCTATTAATGTAAGCATTGATTTTGTAAGTTCTTGAATCATGAAAACCTAACTATACATAATACAATCAATGGTTCTTTGTGCGTGTTCTCTCAAACCAGTCCATAGTTGTTACAATCAGTGACGGAGGAACCATCAAATCGACAGTCATTTCCGCCTGTTTCATTTATATTACCTCCTCTTTGTCTGAACGCCAGTGAATCAGTTTATGCGGAGTATTATAATAATTGAAAACAACCTTGATATGCCACTGAATCATTAATTTGATCATATTTCTATTTCTATACTTTTGGCGAAATTGCTGGGCTTTTGGGATTTACTAACACAACACGTCATTTATATGTTCAGCAAATTGAGCGACTAAAATGCCATTATTATTGGAAATCTTAAGGCCGCTGCAGCTGGAGGCCAAGGTGTGTTAACGTCTTCATAGATATTCAGCTCAACAGTCAAATGAACCTATCCCGTACTTGACATACCAGACATAACTGCCAGATAGCTTGTCTAACCATATACTATTACACAAATATTATAGTAATAATAAATATATTATCATAGTTTACTTCAAAGGTTAGCTAAACATCATCTAATAGAATCTGTACATTTCCACCATCACGGAGGTGTTAGTTATACACTGAATTAAAATTGAATTTTAATGAGAAATGCCACATGTTTAAAACAATCAAACTTCTGTTTATCGTCCAGATTCTGACTTTAAATCATGTCCACTTTAATGATTGTGTCGATTTAATTAAATTGAATACCTTGTATTGAAGGTTCGTTATGTGGTCGTTTGTACTATAATAGTTCAAAAACAGATAAAGAAAATTTCAGACAAATTACTTTTTTCTTTGCGGAGATATCAGTGTTTGAAGTTTTAACAAGATTTAAAATAGACAGGTTATTGTCGTAACAATTGTACTTGGCAACCTAGACTGCGTCTCGATTATCCATTTGTAATTTAAATTATTGAATGGCTATCGTGTTTCAATCCATTTAAATCTCAGTCATCTGATGATCTAGATAGTTTGATTATAGGTTTGGCTTATTAATGAATGTCTAAATAATAGTTTACATTTGAAGTCAAAATGAATACCTGCAATAAACAGACTTAGTAAGCTCTTACACAATTTCCCTTAACTCATGAAATTAAGGCTTTTTGACAAATTTACTTCATCCGCAAAACGTCAATACCGTACAACAAAATGGATAGGTCTATACATGCGTATGTTACATGTTTTTGTGCGTGCTTCATTTGCTATGAATTAATTTTCACAGTCTTGGAACATGACCGTTTAACCTTTCTGTGAAATAATACTTTTACTGTATTCCATGGTAAAATAATGAAAAAATGTCGTCTTCATTACTCAAGCTACATGGTGTTAAATTAATGGCAAACGCGACGTGTTGTAATTGAGTATTGTCTAATTATGGATTTTGCCAGCACTTTCCACTTAAGTTTCCGAAATGAAACAACTCGGGGCTTGCGTTAGGTCATGTCACATCTTTGTAAGTGTCCAACGCCGTCTGTGTATGTATCGGATATATCGGGGGTATCTGCCTTGATTTTTTTTTATAAGCAATATTTTTATTCAGATTTGTATCTGAAAAGGGATTGGTGAACAGGTATAGCCTACATTAAACCCCTCTCCCGATTGTATACATGACTAGACTATGTAAATCTGACACCGTGAAGACCTAAAAACATTGCATATTTCTTCAATGTCCCCCCCCCCCCGTTACATTTTTGAAATTATTATAGATTAACGCTGCACAGTTCTTAAAATTCAGAAAGTTCTGTATCCCGGTAAGCCAGTATCTGACTTTGAATACCATCTGATCTGTACCGCTAAATCAAGACCAAATCAAATTTCACCAAACCACCCTCCATGTATTTGACCACTTTTATCAATGATTGATAGTTCAGCCTTTTTATACGCCCACATTGAAATGTGGTCGTATATTGTCGTCGCCCCCGTCCGTCCGTCCGTCGGTCCGTCGGTCCGTCGGTCCGGCGTCCACAATTGCTTGTGGACGCTCTACAGGCTACAGTTAATATCCGATTTACTTTAAATTTATACACAGTGTTTAAGGTCATGAGACGAAGAAGCCTATTGTTTTTCAGCGATTTCCGATAATAACTACCAGAGTTATGGCCCTTGATCACTTCAAAAAATCTTGTGGACGCTCTAGAGGCCAAAGTTAATATCCGATCGACTTTAAATTTATACACAGCGTTTAAGGTCATAAGACAATGACGCCTATTGATTTTCGGCGATTTCCGATAATTAGTGCCAGAGTTATGACCCTTGATCTCTTTAAAAAATCTTGTGGACGCTCTAAAGGTCAAAGTTAATATCCGATTGACTTTAAATTTATACACAGTGTTTAAGGTCATAAGACGAAGAAGCCTATTGATTTTCAGCGATTTCCCATAATTAGTGCCAGAGTTATGGCCCTTGATCACTTCAAAAAATCTTGTGGACGCTCTAGAGGCCAAAGTTAATATCCGATTGACTTTAAATTTATACACAGTGTTTAAGGTCATAAGACGAAGACGCCTATTGATTTTCAGCGATTTCCGATAATTAGTGCCAGAGTTATGGCCCTTGATCACCTCAAAAAATCTTGTGGACGCTCTAGAGGGCAAAGTTAATATCCGATTGACTTTAGATTTATACACAGTGTTTAAGGTCATGAGACGAAGAAACCTATTGATTTTCGGCGATTTCCGATAATTTGTGCCAGAGTTATGGCCCTTGATCTCTTTAAAAAATCATGTGGACGCTCTACAGGTCAAAGTTAATATCCGATTGACTTTAAATTTATACACAGTGTTTAAGGTCATAAGACGAAGAAGCCTATTGATTTTCAGTGATTTCCCATTATTAGTGCCAGAGTTATGGCCCTTGATCACTTCAAAAAATCTTGTGGACGCTCTAGAGGCCAAAGTTAATATCCGATTGACTTCAAATTTATACACAGTGTTTAAGGTCATAAGACAAAGACGCCTATTGATTTTCAGCGATTTCTGATAATTAATGCCAGAGTTATGGCCCTTGATCACCTCAAAAAATCTTGGGGACGCTCTGGAGGCCAAAGTTAATATCCGATTGACTTTAGATTTATACACAGTGTTTAAGGTCATGAGACGAAGAAGCCTATTGATTTTCAGCGATTTCAAATAATTACTGCCAGAGTTATCTCCCTTGATAACTTCAAAAATTCTTGTGACGCTATAGAGGCCAAAGTTACCATCCGATTGACTTCAGATTGATACATAGAGTTTAAGGTGTTGAAACGAACAAGTATTTTGATTTTCAATGAATTTAGATAACTGAACAGCTTAATCCATGATATTAAATGTTTCATGTATATACTAATTGTTAGCGTGGGGTAAAACTTTATAAAAAGCAATCAAATTCTAATGATTTTCTGATAATTACATAATGAGTTGTTACTCTTAATCAGTTTTTAGTGTATTACAAATGTTTCATTACCGAAAAAAGTAAAAATATGCGACAACCCTTGTTGACTGCCCGGACGATTTAGCTGCTGTGGGCGTATGTTTCGTTGCCTGGCAACCTATCTTTGTTTTCTGTTCTGTGTTTATGATACTTACAATGTTATGCCTTTTTTTCAATAGTTGCATAACCGTTTCAAAAGATATAAAAACAACATGTATATCGCTGTCAGTGTGGAATTTGGCAAACTTTCAAAAATATTTTAGTGCAATACTAATTTTATTCTCTTCCGCAGCTAGCAATATATTCCAACCTTTAAATATTGACTAACAAAAACCAATTCTAGGAAATACAAACTTCATTCGAACAAGTGGGGATATAGCGGTAGCCATGATTTCGATAGAAAGACGTATTATAATTGTATAGGCTCGAGGCTATCCACTTATGGGCCCCACGCTGACCAGCAATGAATATTCACTAGGACACTTTCGTAGCCCTCTGTGAAACAGATTGACGAGACCCGTTCCAATGCCCCACCCTTGTGACTATACATGAAGATGAAAATATGTTTTAAGCACAATTAAGCAAAGTCGAGAATGGTGACGGATGTGTAAGATCACAGTGCGTCACGTGTGTAGCACAGCGTTAAAAGTGGTTGAGACCTTGGCCGAAGGACCCTTAGATCCTAAAGTACTAGCCAATTTTAATTCGGCACTGAATGGGTTTCATCCATATTCTGACAGAAATTCATTTTCGTGTATATTTTTTCGATGCAACAGGTCGTTCAAACTAGATTTAAAACACTAGTGACTTTAAGTCGGGTTGTTTTATAAGTCAAGCCAGCTTAACTTTTTTTAAAGGGCACACGTCGTCGTTTTGCCATGAAAACAGTTTACAGACTAAAGCTGGAGCCCAACAGTTCAGACGGCTAAAATTTTAGCCAGCTTTATCTCTCCCCACCTTTGCATTCACACGGCAAAGTTTATAAACCACTTCCGGCTTACCATAAGCGCCCGACGCCAGTAAATAAACCAATCTGATTAAAATACAGATCTATATTTCGTTTCTTTTTCCTATTTTCGATTGCTTACACCACATGAACATCTGACTGGCTGTACTGGAATGTCTCGTCAGGGATCGTACGAGCGGTTTTTGGTCTATGGCGCCAGACATTGATTAATCAATCAGCATTGGCGTTTCTAGTGACGTTGACGTTGTGCATCAAACGTGAAGAACTCGCCATAACAGACCGTTTCATTGGCTAATCCCTCACTTCAACCAAACGCCGGTAATATAACAACTCTTCCTAGTAAAGACATGTAAAACGAAATTTTGAACTATAGAAAAACGAAACTGTGTGTAGTAAAGACGAGTAAACGAAATTTGGAACAATAATTAAACGAAACGAAATACGACCTGTGTTTTAATCATAGATTATGATTATATAGGCAATATTTAATTTCCAAAAGTGTTTATAAGTTGGAACCAGATCTACAGAGTAGGGAGATATAGATATTGTTGTGTGTTCCCTCTGATCTACACCCCGAAATCCATAGTGAACTGCATGAAGGTAGCCAAATTCGAAAAATGACTCTTTAAGAGATAATCTTTCAGAGAAGCCTGAAATGCCTAACGCGTTTTCTAATTAGTTTAGCAGATATACGACTATCAGTACAATGTTGAAATTCCGAACTACATCAAGGCTACACGTACACCCGTAATATATAAAGTCGTTACAGGCTTATGCGAATAAATGTCTAAATAATAGTTTACATAAAATCAGACTTAAAAGTGTTTACTCAAAATTGTTTGCCTTCTTTTAAAATTAAAATATAGCTTTAATAAAACTTTTGTTATTTTAATTTATCAAATACATCAATGTGCAAAGTTTTGTGTTTCTCTAAAACAGTGATTGAAAGTTGAGCGTAAATTCTTAACTTAGGCTTACAAATGCTTTGTGAACTCGTGGCCTGCAGTATGTAGATTTAGCTCTTACGAAATGCATCCTTAAACAGCAAAATACCATTGTTTGAACAAGCTGTAATTTATGGAAAATTTGAACTATAAAAGACAGTGAACCATAATTTCATATTAGTTATTGTATCTTGTAGATTTTATGGTGATTAGATTTGTTATATCGATGCTACTTAATCCTGATTGTCCGTACACTAACAAAATTACTTAAGAGTACCACATGGGAATGGAATAGTGATAATTGTTTAGCTTAACTTACTCTTTTACTATAAACATTGTCCATGCATTTAGTATAATTGCTTCCTCATATCAGACTGTATTACTAATTAAGCGCGCTAACTGGATGCCTAAATGATAAAACGGAAATCATGTTTTGTGATAGGAGAAAATAACTGATATACATGTATGTATGTAATATATCATCTTGGCCATCTTCGAATAACTGCCGTTTAAATTGTGTTGCATTCACTTTTCTGCTGTACTTGCACTTTCATCCCTGGCAAATTAATTTAAGTTGGCGAAGATATTTTCAGCAACAAAAATTCCAATTTGCAGAAGAGCGAGGCACCATCGGCATGAGTCATACTTTGAAGCCATTACTAATAATAATGCGTCGCAGTACATTACCATAGAGTATGATTTAGGTTGTGTTGCCGCTGTAAATTGGGAATTCAACATAGCCATTTTCCTTACTGTGTTGGCAGACGTGAGTCAGAGTTAGGTCGTCACAGATTTAGCATTTAACGATAACCAAGTGTGACTGCCATATAATTGAATATGGGTCTCGTGTGGGGTAAAATGAAAAACCAAAATCCACTGTGTGTATGATCAGACAGCGTCTACACAATATATAGTTATTGGTTATTTAAACAAATTAAATAGGTTCCACGACAAAAGAACCTGTTCTATGAAGACGGATAATATATTATTATAATTCCTTATTCATTTGGTGCTATAGCCTTATATTAAGAGTAAGTGCAGGCGAGACCGCACCACATACTCACACAATTATTACACAATACAAACGTACGGACAGGACACAACATACAAACAGCAAACCTAAAGTGTATGGATCAAGAGCTATCCGGTCAATGCGCTGCATAGTCCCAGACGGTAGTGACACAGAAATTTTCATTCATATCGGTTTATGTACCGGTTTTAGCAAAATCCGACTTCTACCTTGAAAAAAAGAAATATAATCACATTCTATATCTGCTTTACGACAGTACTCCACCGACTACCCAATCGGCTCTTTAGAAGAAAAACCATAATATAATCATATTGTGTATCTCCATTGCGACAGTACTACCCACCCACCCCCACCCCCCCCCCCCCCCTCTTTAGAAGAAAAACCATACTGTCGTTGTTTGTTCAGGTAGAAAAAACGAGGCATTGTCAAGGAAATGATTATAATTTTGATAATATCATATTAGAAATGAAATGGGGTTTAACGTCCTAGTATATTGGATTTGACCAGGAGCTAAAACGTCTACATCTCGGCGACGACTTGGCAGATTTATCTCTATTACGTCAAACCAAAACTTATATTTATCACCCGCAACCGTACTGTAATTTTTAAAACAATTTATTTTAAATAACTGCCTGGTTTGTTTTATTTCGTCGTTATTTATCTTCAAAATAACACGGAGAATTATATCTTCATCCTTGAGTCTATTGATTTTTGTGTGAATTGCTATTCATTTGTATTTCTTATGGCTGATGATTTGTTTCTGAGTTGAATAATCCTTTTGTGCATGGCGTCAGTATCCACTATATTAATAACATTTTGATTAATGAGTTATGATTAGTACAGCTTATATTACTAATGACAGTAGCTGTCATATCAGTTTATTATACAAGCTAATATATGTAAACTTGATGCCAGCTAGCTATGTAATGAAATATATTTAATATCTTTGTAACATCGGGTTATTTTCGTATTTTATTTTATACGCTCATCCAGATTGAATTGAGGTCCTATCTCCGTGGATTCTCTTGAGGCTAAAGCTGACTTAAAACATACACAGGCCCGGGTCCAGGATTTTGTCGGGGGGGGGGCATACATTGGAGCAAAGGGTAATACGTTGCAACCTGGGATTGCTTGGGCGGAGACAATGCGAAAATCATGTCTATTGTGTCATCTGTTACAACAGTAACAAAGCAAACGATAATAAAAATCAACTATGCCCCCACCCCCCCTTGGATCCGCGCCTAATGATTTTCAACAATTTCTGTTTGTTAATGAGCAATGGAAAAACGTGAAATTATATCAGTGAGAGCCTTAAAATTCAGTCCCCATGTTCCTCAAACAACGATCGCGAGTTATACCACAATATCAAGCCTTCTAAGATGAGTTACTCCACACCCACTTTGACACTGGCGTCGATAGAAGTCAATACTTGAGTGAAAATAGATAGACAAATAATGAGAAAAAATGCGGGATATTTAGTGTTGCGGTATAATTAGATCTATTCATAAGTAACAACGGTCTCCAACTAAACGTGGGGGATTGGGTGGCGCGAATGTTTTAGCGTGTGCGCGTTAGATCGCAAGATCTGTTATTGAGTCTAAGTGGTGTGGTCTCCAAGGAGTATCGTCGTCAGTCCAACCTCGTGTTTTTTCGCCGAATCTTCTGGTTTTGGTTTCCTCCTATACAACCGCTAAAGACCCCATACTCGTACGCACAAGCGAATGATTGAAATAAATTGAGCCATATATTGGCCACGAAATGGCCTATAGTTTGTGTTGAGTGGACCTGAAACTACATTTCTTCCCCACTAAATATATACAAGTCCCTTCAAAAGTTATATAACATAATTATTATCGTATGTACTTTTCTCGAACTGTTATCGATTATTTTGTTCTCAGTTGTCATGTCTTTTATACATATTCGTGATATATCGTGTTAAATCAAACTCTGTTAGAAAATAAGACAATGGGATCATTATCCGATTCCAATCATTATACATGTATATTGCTAACTATTGGGTTTTATAATCCTATTTTAAGTGTTCCTACATAGACTTGTGAAACTAAGTCAGACTTTTTCTAATCAATCGTTAGTCGCACAGGGCCCTGTTTCACGAAATTTTAACTTAAGATAAAATCCAATTTTAGTAGATACTTCAATTTTGATTGGCTAAGCACTAAAATCAATCTAATATTATCCAATCAAATTACTAAAATTGGGATCATATCTTAGTTAAAATTTCGTGAAATAGGCCCCAGTTGTGTTCATTGTTTTTGCATGCACTTAATAGAGATCTCTATGGCGTTACGGTGGGTTTGTAAGGCTACCTGGCAATTTTAGTCTGTTGTGATTAGCACATTTAAAAAAAATATATATATTTTAATCAGTGACGTCAGTAGACTAGACCAGGTATTGCGATTTTAATATTGTTTTCTTTTTGGGTTAATGTGTACCTTGTAACATTAATGTTCTTGATGACACACATAAACCCTGTCATCGAGTCAACTGGCGTGGTTTCGAATCCACGGTTGTACGTGACAAGGAGTAGGGTCGCCTGTCCAACCTCGTGGGGTTTCCAAGGGTCCGGTTTCCTCTCACTGCTAAGACCCCTGCTCGCAAGCGAATTATTGAAATGAAATTAAACCATATGTTGGTCCCGAAATGACGTAGTTTGTGTCGAGTAGACGTTATACCACATCTCTCTCTCTCTCTCTCTCCCCCTCTCTCTCTCTGTCTTTCTCTGATGTCAGACTATTCGTGGTTGTTGGAGTATTGGAGTCTTCGGGGATTGAATTGGTTTTTCCCGAAACCAAAAATCAAACAAATAGGTTAACATATGGTGACAAGATCCCTTTAAAGCTAACCTATGATAAGGATTGAGTCAATGAGCAGTTTTGTATTGATTTTGTGACACACCAAATTGTTTCACCAGCTACTAGATAATCGCTTTAACTTGAATAAACCTATGAAAACATGGAGAGAAGAATGCTGCTGTTATTTTGTTTTTATCGAAATGTTAACTATACGGGGTCATTGATTACCATGTGTCGAATATCTTGCCAAACCGGGGCTTTTATTTGAATGCAGTCGGTCGTCATTTTCACAAACCAGTATTGGTGTTTATTATTCGATCGACATCTATTTTTCGGCAACATGGTTCAAGTATTTAGTGGCAAGGAATATCGCCTATTCGTTTGGATGGGAGGGCATACTGGGGTCCCGTCTGGTGTGCTCAAGAGTATAAAATTAACGTATTTTTCAGATGTTACATGCATTAATAACGAAATTAAGTTTTACAGGTTAAAAAAAACAACCCAAAACAAGCACACCAGTACATCTCAACGTTTTTAGGTGCGTTCTCTTACCTATCGCACGCACAACTTACCTTTATAGAGATGCATAACTGTATAAAACCCCCACACATGGAAAGGGTGTTACAAAGTTTTGTAAAGCGTCACTTGAGAAAAGAAAATCCGGTTGTCAAAATCTCTATCCGTTTGGGGGGTGGGGGTGGGATGGCCTAGTGGTCTAGAGTGCCACCTCTAGCTGACCGGTCACCTCTGGCTTGCGGCTGTGGTTTCGAGCCCTGTTGTGAGCGTATGGGGCATGGAGACAGGGGCGCTTTCTCAACCTCGTGGGTTTCCTCCGGGCCCTCCGGTTTCCTCCCACTGCTAAAGACCCCTACGCGCAAGCGAATTATTGAAATAAAATGAAACCATATGTTAGTCCCAAAATGACCTAGTTTGTGTCGAGTGGACGTTAAACCCCATTTCCCTCTCCCTCTCTATCCGTTTGTTCTAAAAATGCACAAGAGAAAGAATTTTGAACAGATGACAACGTGCTTCATTTATTTCACGCGATATAATCAACTTACATCCCCTTACAATATTTCATTTCCGGGAATTACTCTGAGGAAAACATTTTTATTAATATAAAATTCCATCCTGCCAGTTTCCAATACGCAGACATTGCTTATGCTTCACTAAAAACGATCACAGATTCGATTATGAGCGTGGAATAAGTCGATTTGAAAACAAACATGGCTGTTAGAATCTTTAATGTTTCTTTTTATGTGTGTAATTTGTAGCAGTCCGGAGACTTAGACTCATCAATAATGGCTTCAAGTTATTTTGGTTTGATTAAAGGAGCGCGCGAGGTGGTCTTATCAGATGAAAAAATCTAAAATAACAAGTTAATGACAGCAGTTGCTAGTACTTGTTACAGCGCAGGGTGTGTGTGGATTGTCTACATTCACAGCAATTATTTGCCTCAAAGGTTTTAGTTCAAATTCTGGAAGTCCTATAAACGTCGAGTGGCTCTGTTTCGACCCCTGCTTGTACGTCTCGGGGCCTTCCAGCCTCGTGGATTTCCACCGGATGCCCACAGATAAAGACCCCTACACGTAAACGAATTATTGAAATAAAATTGAAACCATGTGTTAGACCTGAAAAGACCTAGTTGTGTCGAGTGGGCGTTAAACCCCATTTCTCTCTCTCTCTCTCTCTCTCTCTCTCTCTCTCTCTCTCTCTCTCTCTAATAGTGCAAGTCGACAGGGGCGGATCCAGGAATTTTTGCAGGAGGGGGTTTTCCAGGTTTCTGTTACGGAAATCTGTCATCATCGTCTCTAAATTACATAGGCATACATACAAATTGAGCTTTTTAAACAGAGAAATCATTTTTATACTGATGAAGGATCACTTTGTGATGTAATTTCATTGATGCAAGGCATTATTTTTTTTATGTAGCTGAGCAGAGGGGGTTGGACCCCCCCCCCCCCCCTCTGGATCCACGCCTGGTCGAATTAAATCGAGATTAGGCCTAAACAAGTTGTTGGACCTATAATGATCATCATTGGGTCAATGTATTTAGTGATCTTGATGTAGAGCTTTAATTTTAATACACAATTTTATTCTAACATCGTCCTAACACAGTCTCTTGAATTGCTAAAACAGTAGAACGTTAAATCCCATTCCTTTTTGTATTGCTAAAGTTAAATTAGTTTGTAAAAAGTGAGATGCACCCCTTTTAATATAAGAACGTAATGCAAATAACAGCTTCGTGATTTTGCAGGGATTTTTCGATATTAAAGATGTTTCTGGCGACATAAAAGAAGGCAAACCAGCCTCACTGCACTTGTTTCTCTGAATAACATCAATACAATCTGACTTTATAACTATCGACTATATGTACCAACACATCACACACGATGCTGGTTAAATTCATTTATTCAACCAGGAATCACTGAGCCCAAAATAGAAAATATAACAGTTTATTCCCTCACATATAGAAGTCTATATTATCTTTTTATTGAATGTTAATAGGTTAGAATAAATCTTCTACACACCATACCATTTAAAGCCCCCTACTGGAAGATGCGGTTACAATAGATTGTTGTACTGTATAATATCGATTTGTATCCTTGTCGGATGTGTAACATTTAATATCATTCCTCTTTTCGTGCAAAAGGCCATATTACATTCCCGCTATTAGTATTCATTAAGGTATCCGTTTCCTGCTCTGTATTGTGAAGAATATTCTCTTTAAGCATCGTTAAATTACGATAATCAACGGGAGATTTCGCTTTACATGAATTTGGTCATTTTAATAGAATGGAAATGGTTGGATGAAAAATAAAATAAAATCTTCTGCTCGTCTTTATTTGATATAAAAAAGAACTCGTAGGATATTTTCTAGATCACAAATCGACATCTTCAGAAAAATTACCAGTGACCTTAAAATCATTCGTGCAACTGTTCTTGTGCTCTGCTTTAGTCGGTAACAACAACTGATTTTCTTGTCACTTTCGGAATCTTCAAATCGTTGTCGCGATCAACAATAATGCAAAGATTTCTATGTCGTAAATTATGTGATATTGGTGGACTTCGAATTGTTATAGGCTTGCAAGCATCCTGGGTGTGTCCCCAGTGGTTTCATTAAATTCTACTCACGGATTAATAGCCCTTTGGATACCGAGGATGGCGATACCGAGGGTGGCTTACATGAAACATTAGATTAACCTATAAGATGTTGATTCATTATTAAAGAGCAAATACGACATGTTTTTCATTTTGACCCTGTTGAATATATCGATTTTTACTATTTTAAAGTAGTTTTTAATTTAGTCTCTTGTCCAAAGTAATCGACATTTCTTTGAAAACCTGATCTGTTAAGTTTATTTAATTTTGAAATAACGGATAGTTGGCGAGATCATTCACCCGTTCTTGCTTTGTTGAATTTAATGTGAATGTACAGATATTATAACGGAGACACCACATAGTATAGAATATATGGATTCTGGTCAGTACAAGTCTATATTATAGAGACACCACATGGTATAGAATATATGGATTCTGGTCAGTACAAGTCTATATTATAGAGACACTACATGGCATAGAATATATATGGATTTTGACCTGTACATGTCTTTCACCATAGATATGGTTCTATCAGCTTATTAATATCAGATTAATCGTGTTATATGCCGGCTTGTCTCTTTATCACTTCTATTAAGTTATTTGTATTAGGATCACTGTGATTCGCGTGTACAGATTGTTAAGAGATCGTTGCTTTTGAATCTAATACAACCATACTCAAAGGAAATGAAAAAGTGGAAAAATTATTCTGGTAATGGAAATAATTAGATTAGACTATAGAATATTTGTATTGGTGGCATTCATTCGCCTTTATCACACATTAATTTCCATTTTGAAATGTATTTGGGACAGGAGCCTACCACTAAACAATTGAGAATATTGACTTCTTCAGTATATATGCTATTGGAAGTTATATGCATGTTGCCGCCTTTTGAAGCAGATATTATCGATGTTCAATTTTTATTTCCAATCCGTCTTTGGTTATGGAGTGGCACTATAAACTTTTCACGAAATTTAATCTCTATTCCGACTTTTATTCGCGTCTGTAAGATAAATTAGAAGTTGTATATATACATGTATTGAGGTTGATATTTGCCACTCTATATGTTTAAATAGCTTTAGCCTATATCTGTAATTTAATAGAGGTAAGGTACGTAGTGTCAGTAGTGATTTATAGCTTTGTACCGTATACACACGTTCATTATAAACTTTAATTAACAGAGAAAATAGCTTTTACGGGGTATTTTACACTATCTATACAATATTACTTGCTATAGCAATAAAGACGCTTATTCTTATAGCAAACACTTCAATTTTAAGTTTTAATCAAGGATGGTTTGTTATTGTGCTGCCTTGTCTAATAGTTTACACAGATACAAAAACTGTGATAGCCAGTATGCTTTTAGAATATGAATCGGGTTTCCACTGCGTAGAATATGAACTCGGAAATTGTAGACATATTTCAATAAAATTCTATATATAACAATTTGGCAGTATTTGGTCCCCGCCCCACACCCTTCAGCCCCACCAATACCAATACCAATACCACCACCACTGAGCTTTGGTATATCGGTTCGTTCTTTGACATATTGAACGTGATTAGCACTAAGCGTATTACAAACCCGCAGATAGCATTTCGTAGTGTCTGGTGTACAAGTATACACATTGAAGAAATGAATATCGTTAGTAGATGACAGACTATCTTGACTAGGGGGTCTTGCTAGAATGATGAATTGTCTCAATATAATGGATGGTGTCATTGTGACATGAGTTGTTACAGCATAAACATCCCCCATTGCTAACACAAACTATATAATTACTACAAGACTTAACACAAAATACTTACAATTGTTGGCGTATATAGCTCTCCTAGGATGCTAATCAGACAAATTAATTCATGGATTTGTAACGCTAACGATAGACAAAGGCTAAATAAAATTGTTCCCGATATATTTCTTTTAATGAATATTAGTAATTTGGGACCATATCCTTTGTGGGCGTTTGGGGATTACCTTGGATTGATTCAATGTGGATGTGGATGTCGACCACGGGGCTGGATTAAAGGAGGCATTAGAACCGTCAACCAGGCGCGGATCCAGGATTTTTTGCAGGGGGGGGGGGGGGGTCTAGGTTTGATAAAAGGCACTGAACCAATTAAGGGGGGGTTTGGGGACCCTCCCCATGAAAATTTGATAAATTAGATTCAATTTGGTGCATTCTGACGTATTTCCGAAAGGTAAATTCCAAAATTACAGGTCTAAAAGTCGCCAATAAAATCGCATAAAAAATTTTCAAGTCTGAGCAGGGGAAAATAAATGTAAAAATGTAATTAATTTCATATAACATCACCTAGACTCGGATAATAACAGATAATGCAAGAAATAGCATACACGGACCAGGGCATTTAAAACCAATACTATATGAAATGAAATTAACGTATAACTTCCCTGGACCATCTTGGCTTATATTAAGATGTACAAGCACATATGTAGTGTGCTAGAGGGAGTGGGAGAGGGGGAGGGGTCCTACTTGCCAGACTCCGTCCTACGACTCTGAAAAGGGGTCGCCAGGCTGGAAAATGCCGACGAACTTTCTCTGGCAACACGGGGGGTAGAAATGTGATGTAATAAAATGGGGTTTAACATCCTACTGTTCTGCTCCGACTGGACTAATGCAAACGGCGCTGGGGTAGAACCAAGAGTCTCCAGTTTAGTGAACCCACATCCGGAACCACCATGGTCCCAACTCTTAAAATGCCTATATGGATTGACAGATCTGTCTCAAATTTTGCACCTAATCGTATTTGAACACCCCTGATACAACTGTGTTTTCTCCAAAGCAGAGTTGTCTTCCCTTGCAGTTCCATGAATAGCGAAACTTGTTCATTCGTAGGGTTTTACGTCCGCTTCTACTTGGGGTGATATCGCAGACAAGTGTTTCCAAAGAAACTTGCCAGAAAAGACATATAATAGGCTTAGTCCAGTTTGGGATGGAGACGTGTGATTGATAAGAAGGCTTATGCGATCTCGTTTTCTTTATAAAACGCTTCCGTGCAGAAGGCATTGTGTTCCCGAAACTTACGCATTATCCACATAAGTCTTGGGATGATTATTTATATAGTAAAATGTTTACCAACTAGCAAAGATCGCGATTGTTCCAGTGGTTCTGAAAGGTCACGTTATTATCAACAAATTGGAATATAGGTCTATATTTTCCGAAAGAAAAATGATACAAATTTATGATACAAATATAAACGATTCCGAGTAAAATGAACTTTTTAGGCTTCACAATATTGGGTATAGTATGGGCGTATTGCCATAACCCAGGAAAACTTTTATAACTAAAACTCCCCAAAACAACCAAAAAATGTCTCTGTAGAAAGCACGAGGTATTTTGACACTCCTCCTTTGAAAAGCTTATCGCCAATTTCATCTAGGTATTACATGATTTAAGATAGTATAAAAACGGTTAGAATTGCAATTGGTATGTAAATGAAGATAGATTGAATTAAAATCTGGAATGACAATATGGCTTCTATACCTATGAAGCTACATATTTCATAGCTAAGAGGAGTTGGAACATTTCCAACCAGTGTTTCATATCAATTTTTTTTTTATTTTGTGTGTGTGAAAATGCCTGTCGTAATATCTGATGAGAAGGGATCTAAGAATAGTTTGAGTTTGTTTTACTGGAAGTTTTCTTCATCATACCAATAACCAGCGACGTGCTCTATCATCATCAATGTCTTAACCCCTGTCACCCTTACACTAATTTTGATAGACTATAATTACCTGGCTGTTACCTTGTTTGAGTTAAAAACTAACTGGATAACTTTCTCCTTAATAACACACTCCTTAAACTACGACTTCCAGCAAGAAATAAACAAACGAATGTCATACATTATAACGTTTTGCATCTCCACTTGAAGGTTTGGGCGGTGCTCGTTCTCACATTTGGCAGGGAAGGTTTGGTATATAAGCTATGTAGACAAGAGTGATTAATAAACTGATGAAGTGATAAACATTGCTACCGTTAGTTGGTTTGTTTATATGGAATCTATGCGAGTTATATAGAGGGTAGGAGTAAAAAAAACCGCTCTTCTCTTTTGCTTTCTTGTTTTTTTTAACCAGGTCTGCACAAGAGAATATTTACTTTACTCGCTCAGGTGTAATATAAGGCTTTTTGCTAAGATAGCCTTGTGAAATTGAAAAACAATCCCTGTTGAGTAAAAAAATCTCCGGCCATATTGCCAGGATGTTTTGTTCTTTTGTTATTTCTACTTAATAATACCCTTTTGTTTTTCAAGATTATATTTCGTGTATGTTTTCGTTGATTCTCTCCATTGGGATTGATGCAGACGTGGGTTATTTTGGCTCAGTAGCTGAAGTTTGTACAGACGAAACTATAAGACAAACACTTAACAAAGCATCAACATATCGCCTTCCCGTGTGTTGAAAGATTATTCAGATTATCTCATTGTAGAAAACGTCTGTATTAAATCTGCTCGAGTCTCTTCGCGCAGAAGGAATATGATATTACGTAATTCGCTAGACTTCTTTATTAGCGCAGAAATAAAACAGACATAACAGAACTGATATAAAAAGACGTAACAATCGTTATCACTCCCGAACAATATTAATCAACACTATTTTAGTAATTTTGTTTTGTCTGTACAGAACATACCCCATTGCAATCATTGGCAAGACATATAGAAAACGATGTGGCAGATCGGAGTAAACTGTCTTATCGTCGCTGTTTGAGAAAAAGTGAGCTCTATAAGTAACACTAGGACCTCTGTGATCCAATAATTTAAATGGTATTTTGAACCAACCCCTTAATTCATCTTGCCACATGAGGTTGGGAAACTTTAAACTGGCTGACCACTTCATGAAATAAATGGACCAAAGTATCATTCACGGTATTTTTTGAAAACCCAATATTCCTGTATAAAACAAACCAGATATTTTGTTAAAATGTTAAACTGGATGGTTTGGTGACCGAATTCCAACCGTGCTTGATTTTGAAACCACTCTTACCTTACCCAAACTCGTCGTGCCAGTTCGTTTCAATGTGGACACTGATGGGCACGACAAATCGTGGCCAAAAGTCGTGCAAGTGTCAGCCTGGTTTTAATCGTGAAGTAATCGTGATGATCCTATCATGTCTTATCATATATTGTGGTCAGTCGTAACAATCATGTTGAACAGAGGCGGATCAAGGCACTGATGGGCCCTGGGCAGCTCGACCAACTGGGCCCTTTGTGGGACTTTTTTGACGTAGTAAAACTAAGACCACTGTAAGAGAAACGAAATTTCCAAGGATATACGTCCATACTTATCTTTTCCTACTATCTTCAAGCTGTAACTTTTGTCACTTGTAGTCAAGTACTTCTTCCTTCATACAACCGAGTGAGATTCGTCATAAGCGTAGTCCAGTGAATTAAATAATGTAAAAAATAAAATATGAAAAGGTCGTCAAAAATTTTATGGGCCCTAGTTTTTTTTTTGGGGGGGGGGGGGGGCCTGGGCACCTGTCTACACTGCCTATAGGGTAATCCGCCCCTGATGTTGAATGTATCGAAACGTATCCGAATATTTTTTCTACACGTACCAGTTCGTTGACCCAACAAGTACAATCTTATCGTGATGCATCGCACTAGCATCAAGAGATGTTTAAATAAATTAATGTCATAATTTTTCCAGAAATGAACAAGTTTGTGTTATGTGATGGCTAGGCTCTTATATGTATCACTCCATGCGCCAAATATTGATTCAACCAAGAATTTATTGTAAAATTAGGACGTGAATGGATTGGAATTGGGTTTAACGTGCTGCTCGGGCTGTGCTAATGGAGATGGGCATACGCCATGCAGTTTGCTATGAGGGTAATTTTGTCCGAACAGCGGCTCTACGGCCTACTCTTATATCGAACGCAAACAGTTAAGGATTCCTTTTCGTGCACGGCAACATGTACGCAGGACCACGGTTTTTCGTCCCATCCGAATAACTATACCTAGGTAGACATTGTTAAAAAATGTTCTTGTGTTTTTACAGGCTGTGAGAATTTAGAGAGTGGTGTTGGCATTTATGCCTGCGATCCCGAGGCCTACACGGTTTTTGCTGACGTTTTAGATCTGGTCATCAAAGATTACCACAAAGTTCCTGACAATAAAGCCATCAAACATCCAGCCGCTGATTATGGTGATTTGGAAAAACTAAAATTTGAAGATCTTGATCCCGAAGGAAAATTTGTTGTGTCCACCAGGGTTCGTGTTGGCCGATCTCACCAAGAATATGGCTTCCCACCAATTCTCACCAAAGAGGTACCGTATTGTTTGGCTTAAATAACCAAATTAGCAGCACTGTGTTCAGCTAATATTTTAATTAAAATACGTCAAGAAATTTTAAAACAATTTGCTAAAATTAATTTCGTTTTGGAATCACATGATGTAACGATAACCTCTAGTTATTGGTTCTAATTTGTCAGTCTTTTGGCTAGATCATGATTTTATATTTTTTTTTATTTACTGATATTCAGCAACGCGAAGATATGGAGAAGAAAACTGTTGAAGCATTTGAAGGATTACCAGAGGCTTTAAAAGGCAAATATCATTCTCTTGATGGCATGGATAGCGACACACAAAAACAACTTACTGAAGATCATTTCTTATTCAATGACCATGACAGGTAAGCTAGTACTCACAGCTATCGTTAGTGCCAATTCCGAACTATAAGTTCTTAAATATGTTTCCTTGGACGCGAAAAGCAAACCCCGTGTGCACGAAAATGCGACATAAACATGTAAGCTATCTTGTTTTTAGTTACAACCTCACATATGGCTAAAATCGGAAGTTTGTTTATTTTTTATTGTTAAATTGTTACTCGAGTAATGTTCTGTTGTTGCTGCTGCTACAGAATCTGGTAAATTCTGCACGTACCCCGCATACACCTTGAACAGCATTTTAACATCGATATTTATGACCATGTTCAGTGTTCATTTAAGTCAACCGCTCACGTCAATGTTTATTTTTCAGGTTCTTGAGGTCTGCAGGAGGATATAACGACTGGCCTACAGGACGTGGTATCTATTTTAATGAAGAAAAGAACTTCTTAGTTTGGGTCAATGAAGAAGATCATCTTAGAATTATTTCTATGCAGAAAGGAGGAGACTTGGGTGCTGTCTACAAACGTCTAGTCACGGTACGCCACTGGCAATCAAGATGCTATATTTGAAATCATAATATCATTAACAGTCTATTTTTGTAAAAGAGTTTTTATACTTTATTTACTGTATTAAGTATTTCCATAGTTTAAAATTGAGGCTAACCTCCCATTAGATAACTTAATCGTCTATCAATCTATATCAGAACAATAATAAACGTCTAGAACTTTATATGTGTGTAATGTTTTATTAATTGCTAATTTTCAGGCTATTAGAAGTTTAGAACAAAAATTAACCTTCGCCAGGAACGAACGTTTAGGATTTTTAACCTTTTGTCCTACAAACCTGGGTACCACTTTAAGAGCCAGTGTCCATGTTAAGATACCTAACCTAGCAGGACAGTCTAACTTTAAAGACGTGTGTGATAAATATAATCTACAAGCTCGAGGTAAGATTAATGCAGACGTAGATGCAAATAGTGAGCTTGTTGATTGCGATTCTTCGTGTATTCCAGTAAGCCAAACCCAATCTGCGCAGCCGATATTAAGAACCTTAGGGGAGATGTACAGTAAATTAATAAGTGCAGTACGGGATTTATGTTGCAAAAAAAAAGACTAACGGGAGATAAGAGATCATGCATCTCGTCGTAATCTGGATTATTTGTTCAAAGACAGCAACCCATTGGAATTAGCGGATAGTTTATCAAGATGTAACAAATACACAACTGAAGATATAAACTATCTAAATTAATATATAAACACCACTACTATCCTGGCAAACTTAATACTCACTCTCTCTGTCTATAAAAAGTTATTGGTGACCAATTGGTATTAGGTGTTGATTGTAAATGTAAGTCACCACTGAGATCGTGGGTTTATTGTGTATTGGGTTGTCAGGATTCCACCTACTACTGTATGAGCTTTAATGATTTGAATCTAAATTTGTATTTAGTGGACGTTTAACTAATAATAATTTCACCGTTACAACATCAAGGTGGCTTACATTATATTACTTTTTTTTCTGAATTCCTCAAATACTTCAGTTGTGTATTATCATTGCTTCGGCACTTTTTGTTTAATCTGGTATTTTTCAATCATCTTGTGTTCTAATTAAATTTGAAATGACTTTTTTTTACCATACATTTAAGTGAAATTTAAGTCAGATAGTGTTGTTTATATAATTTTGCTGTTTTTTTATTAGGTATCCATGGTGAACACACAGAAAGTGTTGGAGGTGTTTATGATGTATCTAATAAAAGACGTCTTGGTTTAACTGAATTACAAGCAGTAACAGAGATGTATAATGGTGTTAAAGAGATTATAAAATTAGAACGGGAACTATCATGGTAAGGTCTATTTTCAGAAAATACATCAACTTAAGAATGTTTAACACTTTTAAATCACAACTAAAGACATCAATCTTCAAGCAAATATATGACTAGTGCTCTTGAGCAGTTTACTGGAAAGAATTGCGCTCTACAAATTCATAATTTATTAATATAAGGGCCATTACCTCGTGTGATTTCTACTGGTCCCCAGGTTTCGAGCCACTGTTAAAGAACCGTACCTACGCGAATTAACAAATAAAATTAAATCATATGTTAGTCTCGAAATGACCTAGTTTGTGTCGAAGGACGTTAAATCCCCCCTTCTCTCACTGCCTGTCTCTGTTTAAGGAAGTCGAAACTCTGCCTAAGAGTAATACTTTTTGACCAAGCGGTCATTAAACTCATTTAACCACTAAAACATTTTGTAGACTCTCAAAATTGATACTTAAAAAACATTGATATCTCAGCGATGAATTGATCGAATTAAATTTAAATATCCCCAGTGTCAACGTAAAGTCGATCACAGTACATCCGGTAAAGATCTCCAAAGCGCTAATGCCTCTTTAAAGCCATTCCAGATCAGTGTAGATTTCTTTGTTTTCAAAGTAACGAGTATAATCTATATCGATTATTAGTCCTGATATAAACTGATATAATGGAACGGAGAGTAATATAAGATTTTTAAATGATTATTTTCTTTGATTTTTTCGTATAAACAGGAAGCCAGAATCTATTGAAGATATGTTTGACCATGTCTCTAAGGCTAAACACTGTAAATCTTTAATGAAGAAATATTTTACAAAGGATGTCCTTGAGAAATTGAAAGACAAGAAGACCAGTCATGGCGCCACCTTGATGGACTGTATCAATTCAGGTACGTGGCCTGGTTTTATGGGAAAGGTTTAAAGTGTCAGCCCTTCTTAGATACAGTTTCGTTCTGTATGGAGGAAATCCAGAAAAGCAACACATACTGAACCGAAAATGATCATTTATTAAAGATAAAAATTAAAATACCCATTACCCCTATCATGACAATGATTGGGGCAACAGTCACTCTGCATTGGTTTTATAGAAAGTAAAGACCGTTGAATAGAGTTATTGCCGCTGTAACCTACTTCCTACCATTCACCATAAACACTATTAGGACTTTCATGTGTAGAGTTACCCCCATCCCAGCCAACCCTCCTCCACCGCCATCTACCCACATCCTCATAGAACAAATACCAGAAATAAAATGCTTGCTGGTGTAATTGATATACACTTGCACGTTCTAAACATAGACACAAAAGTTCAGTCCAAATTAAAACTTGTTTATTTACTATATGATTTTAGGTGTAATGAATTTGGACAGTGGTGTTGGAATCTATGCTGCTGACCCCGAGTCATACACAGTATTTGCTGATATCTTCGATCCCGTTATTAAAGACTATCACAATATGAAGCCTAGCGATACTTTAGCTCACCCTGCTTTCGATCTGGGAGATATTGAAAACCTTCCCTTTCCCGATCTTGATCCCGAGGGAGAACTCATCGTATCTACCAGAATTCGAGTTGGCAGAAGTCACAGCGAATATGCTTTCCCGCCAGTTTTAACAGCCGAGGTAAGAAGTGTGACAAATGTATTAAGAATGGGAATGAATAAATGAAATGGGGTTTTATGGCCCTGTCACATTCTTGTGTATGAGAGAAACGAATGAGTTGCGTATGAACCTGAAAATATAGAATTGTTCATAATATTATGTGAGTAGCGTATGGGTATCTAATGAAATGCGCATGTCGAACGTGTGTTTGGTGTATAATCGCTAAAAACGTCATCATGCCAGCGTATGACCAGCGTACTTGGCCTATGATAAACGTACCTCAAGCGTTACTTGTGTATTCAACCCATGGCCAGTGTATGCTTAGCGTATGCAAATGCACCCGAATTTTTAAAGCATGCATAAAAAAAATCTGCGTCGCCGTATGCCCGCGTGTACTTATGCGGCCGTACTTGAAACGTATTACCTATGCCCTGTCTGTTTTAACGAAACATTATGCTGTTGCCCCCAGCAAAATTGTTTTATTTATGTTGTGTGATAATTATATATTATAGGATCGTGTCAAGATGGAAGAAAAAACAGTTGCTGCTTTAAACAGTCTAACGGGAGAATTAAAGGGAACTTATCATCCTCTTAAGGGAATGACGAAAGAAATGCAAGATCAGTTAACAGCCGATCATTTCCTGTTTAATGATCATGACAGGTAGGATAATACGTCACCATATATATATGTGATATCTGGGATTTACCGGATGTTCAATGTCCATAAACTGATATGGGGTTTAAAGCCCTACTGGTTTGCTCTGACAGACTAATGAAGACGGGCATACGCCATACTGTGTACTTAGAGAGAAATTTTGCCTCGACAACGCCTCTAAGGCCTACTCTAATATTGAATTCAGCTGCCAAGGGCTTTTTTTTTTAAGTGCACGACATTGTGTAGCCTACACTGGCCCTTATGTGTTCACACCATCTGAACACCTCTGGTCCTGCATAATTGACAAGGGGTAGCCACGCTAGAAAAACCCACTAATTTTTCCCGGGATTGAACTCGGGATGTCCAGGTTAGCGAGCCAATGTCTTAACTATCTGAGCCACCGTGCCTCTCCGCACGGCTTAACTAAATACCGGTATCAGTTGTTTGTGAATTTAAGGAAAGGGGTTCATCATGGTTTTGTTCATTGCTGGGATGTCTCGATTTGAACACATTCATGTTATTGAAATGTAACGCCATCAGAATAGAGTATGAACTTCATGGATTATATCCATTTAAAAGTAAGACCAGGCCTGACCGCAACGCAATTGGTATAGTATATAAATTGTTACAGTGTTGATTTGGATGTTTTCAGATTTTTGAAAGCTGCAGGGGGATATAATGACTGGCCCACGGGACGTGGAATCTATTTTAATGCAGAGAAGAACTTCTTAGTTTGGGTCAATGAAGAAGATCATCTGAGAATTATTTCTATGCAGAAAGGAGGAGACTTGGGTACCGTTTACAAACGTCTAGTCACGGTATGTGTAATTATTTTATTCGTCAACCGACGATTTGCATCAATGTGTTTTTTTATGCTGTAATTCTCAATATTGAAATTTTAATCAAGCAATGTCCTCACGAGTTGACATAAACTGATTCCGTGATAAATTAAATTGGTCGATAAGTCAACTATTTTACACAAAAATAACGCCAGGGCATTAGCAATAAATGCGAATATCATTGTTTGTTAACTTGTTTAAAATGGGGTGGGTGTGTTTGCTTTCGCTTTGGTTACAACCATATAAGAATCTATTGGCGAACACTTCGGTTTGTGCACACACTATAACCCCGAGTCGTCAGGGCATAGCATGTTAGACACTGGAATCCAGCCGGTCAGCAATATATAAAACATTAATGCGTCACTTATATAAAATGACAGAGCTCTTTACAACGAAATTGTTTAACAATGGCCATGGTGACTGAAATCGTTCATTTAGATCGTAGTGTTCATAAGAGGCAAATCAGAGTTCCAAACACGTATTGTGAATATATATTTCATTTCACATTTTAACTTCTAGACTTTGTGCATAATACAGGATACAGCTCAGTACAGTTCCGTATTTTAACGTTTGTTCAATGGGTTTTGTTACCGTTGCTTTTAGAGTTGGTTGCTTGTTGATATATTAGCTCGGCCCCCCCCCCCCCCGTTTTTTTTCTGAATCAAGTTTGTTTGAATTAGCGGTTGACGCCACTGTCATCTTATATTGCGAACGGAATAACACCTCAAATGCCTGTATGCCACTCATTAATTCATTTCCGCCTTTCATGAGAAGCATGACACTATACACTACGGTTCTAGCGACCCGCGTCTATACCGGTTTAGAATTATAGTAATTGGATGTATATATTGTTTGATGAAATATATTTCTATTATAACCCGCAGACGGCTTATATACACTGTATTAAATTTGATGTAACAATGCTTTTAAATGTCATTATTAAACCACATATAAATAATAAGGGCGTATTATGAAACTTGATCCTAGAGACGACGATAAGGACCAGTTTGAATACAGATAATTTAATAAATAAAATATGGTACTCATTGTCAAAAACACCTTTTAATCTATTAGGTGGAGATCAACCCAGATTAAGCACGACTGTTAATTAAATTATTCATAATCAATAGATGAATGTCTTTGCACCGGTAACTGTTTGTGCTGTGTTTTGTATGTAACTACGTAGGTCTATATTTAACAATAAATATGATTTCTTTTCTTTATCAGGCCATCAAAGAATTAGGTGAAAAATTGACCTTTTCCCGAGATGATCGTCTGGGGTTCTTGACCTTCTGTCCAAGTAATTTGGGAACTACCCTCCGTGCCAGCGTACATATCAAAATCCCCCATCTAGCTGCCAAAAAAGACTTTAAAAATATCTGTAGTAAACTCAAGTTACAAGCACGAGGTAAGTTTTATCTAATCTTAGTTTGTCAGCTCAGTGTCTGTGTTAGGCTGTGATATAAAATATATGGCATCTTATAGCTGATCGCGGTTGATTTTGCTTGGAATTGTTTTGGAATGTGATCCCTGGCTCAATCTTAGAGAATACATCCCTGAAGCTAATTGTAAGTAGGGATTGGGGGGGGGGGCACAGTGACTCAGTCGGTAAGGCGTTTGCTCACTAAGCTGGAGGTCCGGTGTTCGATCCCTACGTTGGCCTAGAAAGTTAATCGAGATTTTTCGGCGTGGTTCCTCAATTGTCAGTGGTGCGGGACAGGGCCTGGTAAGGGGCAACGTCTGGCGTGGTATGCACGTTAAAGATCCTTGGCCATGGGAATTTGATCTTACAGAAGGGCATGGCGCCGCTGCCCGGACCAAAGTTTCCTCATAGCATATGCCGGTCTTCATTAGCCCAGTTGCAGCTGAACAGTATAGGACGTTAAACTCCCATTTCATTTCAATCGAAGCTTTTAGCGATTTTTTTCATCCTTTCCTCACAACACTGAAATCTGTTTACAAAAATCGGCTGTTAAATTCTAACAGCAATATAATGCTGAACACAAAACCGAGGTCCCGTGTACACATTGACGTGTCCGTCTTCATTAACCCATTTGATGCAGAACTGTGGGAAGTTTAACCCCATGTCATTCCATTCTTATTTGTGAAAACCTTTTTAATTGGGCGCTATAAAGACTTTAAAATTGATTTCACGTTCACAAATTACTAAATTATTGTAATACATTACAGGTATTGATGGTGAACATACAGAAAGTGTTGGTGGAGTTTATGACATTTCAAACAAAAGGCGTCTCGGTTTGTCGGAAATTGATGCTGTGAAGGAGATGTACCATGGTGTTCAAGAAATCATTCGTATGGAAAAAGATCTTGCGGCCGGCAAGGGAACCAAGTCATCATCATGCGTTGTATTGTAACAGGGTCGATAACTCTTGTTTTGCTCAGCTTTAAATTCATAATTTATTTTATTACAAAATGGAAAATATCATAACATCAGAATAGGGAATCGTCTATTTGTTCACTTTTATACCTTTCGAACTTCAATTTGTTTTTGTTTTTTTTTTAAAAAGAACTTAAACAGTGATTAATTGTATGACTTAAGGGATGGCAAATCAAATCAACCGACTATTTCAGTTTTGTTACCTGAATACAATGCCCTGTTCAAGATACATTTTCTTATAAAAATAATTTATTTAGTTTTGATTGAGTCAAATTGGTATTTATGCGGTACAGTCTGTATCACACCACTATACATTATTATTGTTCGGTATTGTCATTGTCTATATTATATAATATTGTGTTTTTGAATGAAATTAATCAAATGATATATTATATGTACAATATAAATATATATAACTGTGGAGGTGATTGTCTCATGATTAACTTTATATACACATAATACTGTAGTAGACCTACCGATGTTGCTTTCTCAGTGTAATAAAGTGCCAAATTGTTTGTCCATCTGTACTATTAATAGCTTAAGAAGTGTTTAAGAGGCGCCATCGGGAGTTCCCTCTCTTTGAAAGAGTTGATAGTACACCCTAAAAAAAACAATTTCGATAAAACTACTTACCGTTCAGCATTTGAAAGATGGACATTTTTTAATTTAGGGGATTCGTTGTGGGAAAAATGGTTTAAAGAACAGAATGATTGAGGGTGCTTGAGAACTATCGGATGTTGGACCAATATTATAGTTGAAATTTGATATTTGATTGTGGCGAGTTGCTTTTACTAATAATTACTGAATAAAAATTCACTGTTTACGAGAAATTACGAAATGTGCAGTATAGGCTTTGGTGGATAACGTTTCTATGTGGAGTTTGTATATAGACATTATATTGTGTATAGCTACAATAGGTATTAATTCTATTTAAGATTGAAATACAAACTGTAGTTTATATAATTGTATATAGATATATTACACAGTTCTTGGTGGGATATATAAAATTATTATAGTTTATTTATATTTATTATATGTGTGAAAATTATTATAATTATTGTCTACAATATAATATGTATGTCTATATATTTATAATCCTTTGAAAAACTTTAAAAAATGGAACATGAAAGACCGGTATAAACCTAAAAGTTGTTTTATTTTCGGCTAAGTTAAGTGTTTGTTTGGCATCTCTATGGAATCTTAATCCCTCTATGGAATCTTAATCCCTCTAAAAGTGTTCACGGCAGTCAACATATATGATCAATTTATAATTAAGAATTTGAAGTCAAAAATGAATTTTAACCATAGTATAAAAGTATAAATAGAATTTGTATGTTATATACACCGAGGTATTATAATCATATTTGATAATATTTAATATGCATATAGTTATGCAATTTTTGAATGTATGTTAATGTTATAATGATTTTGTTAACATAATTTATTTGTGTTTGATACGCATGCCAGTCATAACAGTTATTAAACATTTTCAATTTTTACCAATCTCTGTTTTCCATTGGTAATGACCACGGACATATTCCATGCAATGTGCTATGAGAGTTTTGCCCTGACAACTGACAACGGCGTTTCCGCCTGTTCTTCGTCGAACTGGCAAGGGTTCTTCAGATGTCCACTGAACCTCCGTTTCCATGCAATGTTCTGTAACAGTTTTGCCCTGACAACGGCGTTTCCGTCTGTTCTTCGTCGAACTGGCAAGGGTTCTTTAGATGTCCACGGAACCTCCGTTTCCATGCAATGTTCTACAACAGTTTTGCCCTGACAACGGCGTTTCCGTCTGTTCTTCGTCGAACTGGCAAGGGTTCTTTAGATAGGAACGTTTAGACCATGTTCTTAATAAGCAGGCCCTCCTCCCTGTGCCACAATCTGACTAATACATACATGTAATTGGTACATATTATTTTTATTAGACCACAATCTCCCTTCAGTCCATCGAAGTCCTCCTCAAATCTTTGGTATTCTTTATCTTCGGCTTTTATCGGACATTTATATTAACATTTTTGCACTCCCTGGAAATTTTTTAAACTGGTTTTCAGGGTTAACTGTTCGCGGTAAACTGATATCGTCTGAAGCATGCTATTGTATATTCTGAAAGCTGTGTTGAGGTTTTTCACGGGAGTTAACGGTATAGTAGGGCAGTCCTTGCGGTTAAGCTAATTATGAATACTATTGTCATGGATCTGGATAGACGCACGCTCCTGGGTGTAAATCAAACAAGGGTCCTTCAAGTGTTAAGAAATTATGTTGGACTGATGGTCAGGTCTAATTTTAAGGCCACCAGCAGATTTCGGCGAGGCCACGAGATCTAAACAGAGTTGAGCAGTGATTTTTGCCGAGAATTGTGAATTACTACATCTCGTGACCTTGACGAATGCTCGTGGTCTTAAATGTTAGATCTAACCATAACAGGATGCCCTGGATTACATGAGAGTATGAGACGGAGAGAGGGGGTCTTTGAAATGGGTCACCCACCATGGAAAGATAGGTGCGCGATGGATGTTGGCATTTGGAAAGATTAGTGTGAAATTAAACTCATTCAACCAACTATAGAGCGTCTACATGAAATCGTGGACGCCGGACGAACGGACGGACGGGGGCGACGACAACATACGACCAAATTTCAATGAGGGCGTATTAAAAGTACGTGCTGGTGTTTTATTGTACGCACCTCGCCTTCATTAGCCCAGTGGGAGCAGAATAGAAGGACGGTTAAAACCACTTTTCGTTTCATTTTCACGCTGTGCGTACGTGCGCATTGCCGTTGTGGATTATCTGTTCAACTCTGCAATCAACAAAGAAATTATTTGCCAAATTCGATTTCATAACACCACGCTGGTGCTCGAAATTACTTACAGTAGGAATCCTTTACTACTGGTCTGGTTTATCGGATTGTAAAATTTATTTACACTCCGCTGAATTGAAGCAACTCCTCGTCCGCAAATGTCTCCACTCACTCATTGTAGCTCTCCAATCATGTATGTAATGATCACGGTATTCAGTTTTATAATTCGGAAAAGCTAAGAAATAAATATGTTCATACAACACAGACTTCCTTTCAAGGGAAATGGGTGAGCCCTGTTTAAGTACGGTACTAATTAAATTTGGCGTGTTTTAGCTAAAGAACAATAAATGGTCGACTTTAGTGTTGAGTTCAGTGATCTGTTGACAATTAGTCTCATTTCGCCGGGTTAAACCGACCGATGACATATACATATACATGTAGATTAATAGAAGTCCAGTAAAATATCGACACCGCCGCTCTTCCCTGGTCACCACAGGACTGGGTGTATTTTGCTAAATAAAGCATTGGTTTGGTCCCCTCAAAGCCATGTCAATTTTTCAAAATATTTCACACTTCAATCATTTTTCTATTTGATCACCCTTCAATCACGAATGACATATGGTAGCACATCTAGTAACCCCTTTATCTAATCTTAAATAATTAAGGCATTAATTACATAAGGATAGAAACTAATTGAGAGTTACTATAACGGAGATTATCGTGAACACTGCTTATGTCATTCAACTATTGTCATAGTGACATGCCAGTCACGTGTGCTGGAAAATCGATATCAGCAATGGCTCTGTAAGGAACTCATTAATATCATTACCAGGAATGGTAAAAACAAGATGGCGTAGTAGCTGAAACACGTACTGCCTCTCTCGACTGGCATCATTTTAAGAAGATCAAGCGATTTGAGTGCATTGATTACAACAACTTGATTTATTTTTGCAAGTTATATTTTCAAAATTAAAAAGAATCGCCGTTAATCAGTGCAATTCCTTTTCAACCCGACCAGATACTGCGTTCTAATATAAGTTGCAATATCGATTCCACGTGACAGAACGTCTAACATTCTTATTATAGGAATCTTGTCTTATAAAGATACAGTATGGACAATTACGCTTTCTCCTTTTCCACACCTGGATGGCCCAGCAAATTAAGAGCATTTTTGGCACAGTTTTCCGACTTTTTCAGCGCATTCGCCAAACACATTGCTCCAACATATCATCATGACAGATGCGAACGGTGAGTTTTGGGTTGTTTATTTTTTAAAATTTTATTTTGGATTGTTTGTCTTTAACACAAATTAGATCATCGGCTAAATATGGTCAGTTTGGAATTAGGGCATTGCCATTACCGAAACATATGCAGAGTCTAAGGTAAAGACCTATTAAATATAGTATTAATTTAATAGACATCAACTTGGTATATATAATACTTATAGACACAGATAAATAGGCTATAATCTCGATTTATCTATTGTAGGTTTATTATTTTAATTACTGCATGATAAGGGTAATGATCTTTTCAATTCCACAAGACCAAATAACATCCAAATTTGTTTCACATCGGTACAAAAGCGAAAGCCTGCTGATCGGTTTGTGAATATCCCTTTTCGCATTTTCTCGGGTCCGCCCATTGAATGTAAAGTTCCGGTACTTGCGCATGCGTATTACGCTTCATTGAGAAAAACAACAAAAATCAGAAGTCGTGTCAACATGGCACGTGAAATCGAATCGTAAGTTGTTAATTTGTAGTAATTTATATCTTATCCAAATCAAACATTGTAACAGCACCATAAAATGATTCTTTGCAGTAACAAATGTAGAATGTAATAACAGCTAATGTGCAATGTCAGCGAGTGAGAATGAAATATCGAACCCAAAGGCAAAGCCGCAAAAGAAAAAGGGGAAAGAAAGCAAAAGTAAACACACACAGAGTTTCATGAGCCATAGCTCCAAGTTTATATAAATTTTATTATCAGGCATTTTGATAATAACATTACTATACTAGACCTGCATGCAGGAATGACGGGTTTCACTGGTGCCACGTCACTTTCGGTGCCACGTTACCCTTAAACATATGTCACTTCCGATACCAATGAAACCATCAAACAGGTTTCCACATAAGCATTGTAAACATCAAATAAAATGGACGAAGAATCAACCAAATCCAGCAATATCAATTCATTTTATATATATGTTACTTGTAAGTGATCCTGGCAAAATTTCATTACTTCCGGTGATAATGAAAATGTTCAATTAGTTTTATGAAATCAGAAATGGCATAAGGCAGCATAATGGCGAAAATTGTATGTAAATCGAATGAGAATTGCCACTTTTATAGACCAAAAACCTTGAAAAGTGACTTGTAGAAAATCGTCTATTTCTCGGCAACCGTACACGATAAAAACTATCTTTTGGTATCTATATGATCGTATGGGTTCAATCCATTTGTTGATTGGAATCAAATATCATAATTTGAAATATATTACAAATCAGACTCATTTGAAAAAAATGTCTGTTTTGAAGGCTAAAAGTACAGTTTTTGCCAAAATGACATTACTTCCGGTGATACTGAAAATGTTAAATTAGTTCTATGAAATTATAAATGACACAAGATATCATATGGTGAAAATTTTATGAAAATCGAATAATAACTGACACTTTTATAGACCAAAAACCTTGAAAAGTGACTTAAGGAAAATCGCCCATTTCTCTGCAACCGTACAAGTTAGAAACCATTTTGTGGTATCTGTATGATCGTATGGGTTCAATCTATTTGATCAATAGAATCAAATATCACAATTTGAAAAAAATAACAAATACGACTCATTTGAATAAAATATTGTTTTTTGGAGGCTAAAATTTAAGTTTTGAGCAAATGACGTCATTTCCGGTGGCAGCGCAAGGGGTAAAATGGTTTGACATAGTCCACTATGGCATTAGGCATCCAATGGCGAAAGAAAATTGAAAATCGAATAATAATTGATTCTTTTACAGCCAAAATTACGTGAAAAGTGACTCATGCAAAATTGCCTATTTCTCGGCAACTGCTTATATTACAAACTAATTTTCACATACATTCTCTTCGTATGGATTATAGCTACAAGTTTATAAAAGTTACGTAAAAATATTTTAAAATCTGAAAAGCCTGAATGAGTTGTAAATAGGTCAATTTTACCCCTTTTTCACCTCTTAATCCAATTTGCTAGAAAATGAAAAAGAAATTAAAAAAACTGCTTCCGACATTTTTTGCGCCTTTAAAGGACACACTCTTTGAGTCATATAATTTTTCAAAAAAATAATATTTGTTTTCAAAAAATGTACCTAACTGTCAAAATTGTAGTTTTTGGTAAAATTATGCCACTTCCGGTGCCGACAGATAACACTTTTGGTAATAAAAAAAATGACAATTGAGACAACGAAGCATATGAACTTTGTTTTATACAAATCGAACAATAAAAAATTAATCTAGGACTGAAAAACTGAATTAGCCAATGGAGGCCAAGGAAAATTACTGAGACAAAATTTTTTAACATTTTTGCGCAAGTCAGATGACTCTTTAATTCTGTGCACAACACGACTAAAAAATATTCATAAATAAAAAAGTTTTTTGTAAAATTTAAAATTTCCGAAATTTGGCGCCTAATATCTTCGAAGATTTGCCGAAAATCAAAAATCGAAAGTAGCGCAGCTATGTGCCCTGTCTCCAGCTATGCCAAAATGTATCGAAAGTTGAAATCCCATGATTATTGTTAAAATTACCGCAATATTTGTAAAAACGATAACTTCGGTGATTTCGGACATTTCGCATTGTCGCAGAACGTTCAAAATAGCTTTATCCTCTAAGTCACACCCACTTTCCCAGTAAAACCGAAGAAATCGTAACGATGCGACACGTAGTTGCTGAGATCTACTCAACACAAAAGAAGAATAATAATAATAATAATAAGAACTAGACTTGCTTGCAAGGCTGAAGGCTTTCACCTTACCCAAGGCAGCACAAAATGCCTACCACTCACCCCTTAAAACACACACACACACACACACACACACACACACACACACACACTTAAACAACTCAGACATTGACACTTTCTGTGCATGCGCATTACGATAGAAGGAAAGTGAAAAATATAGTTGAACAACTATGAACTTGGATCGGTAGAATCCTACAGGCGCCAGAAATCTAAATACGCAATCAAAAACGCAAAAATTCTAAAAGAAAAAATTACAATTTTAGTACATTTTCAAATTTTCAGGAAAAAAAGAGAACCGCGTGGTATTGCAATTCGACCTATATCGCATCCGCAATATCCCCGGCTCTACAAAAATATAACTTTTTCGAAAATCGGTTCGGAATTGAGATTATTAGGACCTATTTTCATTTATGCACGTTAAAGATTTACTTCACTTCAGGTCTGTTCAGAACTTTCGCAATACTTCTAAGTAGTTACTGCTTAAAACATAGAAAAAATCATTATTCAGAACTCTATCTGCTTTAGTTTCAGAGATCTACACGAGAATGAAAAAAAAAACAGTTTTTCGAATGGGACAAAAAAAAAAAGATCGTGTCAGATCATAACCAAAACCAAGAATCATACCTTTCAACATCAACTTTTCAACATTTGTCCAGAGGGGTGCCTTCCTTATAAATAGTTTCGGTAAATAGCGTCATTTTCGCTGGTATCATATGATGGCGTCATGTAGACAAAAAAACCTGGGGTAATAATTTCAGGAGTAACAGTTATTGACTAAAATGAATTATTTTCACTCTAGAAGCAGCATTACCAGATATTGGTTACCAGTAAAACACCTTTAGTTCAAATATTGCCTCTTTCAAAAAAAGCTCTCTATATAATGCTTTATACGTGGGCAAAACGTTGCGATTATGACCAACTCGGACTTTTGTCAATGTCACACCAATGTGTACACGGGACTTTGGAATCACGTCCATATCAACTACTCAAATATGCAACTGGTTCAAAAATTGATTAAATATTGAATGAAATATCTACAATTTTCTGATTTCGTGCACGTTAAAGATTTGACGTCACTACATGTAATATATAAAAAATTAATATTTATTACAGATAGAGTCCATGCTCAAACTGGTTATCTCAACTGAGAACGACATGGTTATCACAATTCGACCTTTATCCCATCCGCAATATCCCCGGCTGTACAAAAATATAATTTTTTCGAAAATCGGTTGGGAATTGACATAATTAGAACCGATTTTCATTCGTGCACGTTAAAGATTTACATCACTTCCGGTCTGGTTCACAACTTTCGCAATAGTTCCAAGTACTAAATGTTTAAAACATAGGAAAAATCAATATTCAAAACTCTATCTGTTTTAGTTCCAGAGATCTACACGAGAATAAAAAAAAAACGAGTTTTCCGATTGGGACAAAAAAGTATCGTAAGTGTCAAATAATAACCAAAACCCAGAATCATGCATTCAACATTAATTTTTCAACATTTATATAGAGGAGTGCCTTCCTTATAAATAGCTTCAAGAGAGAGGTTTATTTTCACTGGTATCAAATGATGACGTCATGGAGACAAAAATCCTGCGATATTAATTTGAGGGGTAACTATTATTTACTAAAACGAATTATTTTCACTCTAGAAGCACCAGTAACAGATATTGGTTACTATTAAAACACCCTTAGTTCAAATATTGCCACTTTTAAAAAAATCTCTCTATATATGCTTTATACGTATGCAAAACGTTCCAATTATGACCAATTCGGACTTTTGTCGATGTCAAACCAATGTGTACACGGGACTTCGGAATCGCGTTTTCATGTCAGCTACTCAAATATGTAACTGGTTCAAAAATTGATTTTATATTCAATGAAATATCGGCAATTTTCTGTCTGATTTCGTGTACGTTAAAGATTTGACGTCACCAATATATAAAATTTCGATATTTATTAGTAACAGAGTCCATGCTCTAACGACATTACACTTTCTATGACCGGTGCAGTATTCGTACTTCTGCACGATACTACTGCAAGATCCAACTACAACCTCTTAAAAATTGGATTTGCTTATAAACAGCGCGAGCCGTCGATTTGTGTCGAGATGATTACGGCTATGAGGTAATTTTGGCCAAGGAGAAACAATATTAATTCAAAGACTAATTATTACAAACATAAATCAAATACTTCTGCTACAGGGTCACTATACCCTTATTTTGAATAGAAGTAAAGACTCAAAGTTGAAATACTTTTTGCCCAAATATCGTCACTGTGAGAGAAAAAGGGACTTTTGAATATGCTCTAAACGTTGCTAATACGTACAGATTGTATCAACTCTTACTGCATGTTTCACTTAACAATGAAAGGTGACGTTTTCAATTTTCGATCCCTTTGTTCTCATACTCCTGATATTTCTAACTGTTGCGCAATGGTTTCATACCTAAGACTACCGATAAAACTCTCTGTAGAAGAAGTTCAAAAAAAAAAAATTACGTTGACTTTTCGAGAAAACGACGTCTAAAAATGCTCCAAATGGTAAAAATACGACGTTTTGGATTTTCAATCTCGTTTTTCGAATACTCATGACATTTAGAGAAATTGTACAATGGTTTCACACAATACACCACCTATAAGACTCTCGAATGAGAAAGTTTTAAAAAAAATCGTAGGCGGGGTTTTCGAGAAATACGCGTCTAAAGTTGATCGAAATAGCAAAATACCTTACTTTTCAAACTCAGATAACTTTTTTATTTTTTGATAGAAACTTCTCGCTATAGTACCATCTTGTAGATAATTCATGTGGCTATCACACGATATAATACTTTAACTACTCGGTAAATAACCAATCGATACATCTTATTTGGCGCACAGACACCCATTTTTCTGAATTTTGTCAAACTTTCGATACCTTTCTTGACCACTTCCGGTGATTAGAGGATTTTCATTTATAGTTTAAGGAACAATTCAGACATCTCTGTTCATCTTCCCAAAGTTTTAGAAAAATCGTAGGCGCGGTTTTAAAAAAATAAGCCTTACCGTTTTTGATCAAAATGCAAAAAAAAGTGAAAAATCAAAGTTAATATTTGAGAACAAAACTTATTTTGTTGGAATTGGTTTGAGGTCAGCTATCCAAAAATATAAGTCAAATTTCAAAATTCCAAAAAATAACAATTTTATGAAATTTTTCAATTTTCACCAAAAAAATGAAAACAACAAAGTTTCAAAATTCAACGATTTTGAACTGCTGTCTTCTCGCCAATGTTTCCGGGTATCCAACAATATAACTTTTTAAAAAATCGATTAAGAACTAAAAGACTTATGGCCGATTTTTAAATTTCGTGCACGTTACAGATTCTACAAAAGCGGGATGTTTTGATAATTTCGTTTTACATTTAAGCACTAATACATGAAACAGTTAATTTATTTCCAGAGTTTCATAGCATTCGTTCAAATAGTTTCTGAGATTTAGGCTGCCCCATTTGAGTTAAACGTATAACGCGTTTTGTAATTGGTTTGGGGGGAAAACCAATTACCTACTAGACTTGCTTGCAAGGCTGAAGGCTTTCACCTTACCCAAGGCAGCACAAAATGCCTACCACTCACCCCTTAAAACACACACACACACACACACACACACACACACTTAAACAACTCAGACATTGACACTTTCTGTGCATGCGCATTACGATAGAAGGAAAGTGAAAAATATAGTTGAACAACTATGAACTTGGATCAGTAGAATCCTACAGGCGCCAGAAATCTAAATACGCAATCAAAAACGCAAAAATTCTAAAAGAAAAAATTACAATTTTAGTATATTTTCAAATTTTCAGGAAAAAAAGAGAACCGCGTGGTATTGCAATTCGACCTATATCGCATCCGCAATATCCCCGGCTCTACAAAAATATAACTTTTTCGAAAATCGGTTGGGAATTGAGATTATTAGGACCTATTTTCATTGATGCACGTTAAAGATTTACTTCACTTCAGGTCTGTTCAGAACTTTCGCAATACTTCTAAGTAGTTACTGCTTAAAACATAGAAAAAATCATTATTCAGAACTCTATCTGCTTTAGTTTCAGAGATCTACACGAGAATGAAAAAACATAGGAAAAACATAGGAAAAATCATTATTCAGAACTCTATCTGCTTTAGATTCAGAGATCATTATTATTCAGAACTCTATCTGCTTTAGTTTCAGAGATCTACACGAGAATGAAAAAACATAGGAAAAACATAGGAAAAATCATTATTCAGAACTCTATCTGCTTTAGATTCAGAGATCTACAGGAGAATGAAAAAAAAAACAGTTTTTCGAATGGGACAAAAAAAAAGATCGTGTCAGATCATAACCAAAACCAAGAATCATACCTTTCAACATCAACTTTTCAACATTTGTCCAGAGGGGTGCCTTCCTTATAAATAGTTTCGGTAAATAGCGTCATTTTCGCTGGTATCATATGATGGCGTCATGTAGACAAAAAAACCTGGGATAATAATTTCAGGAGTAACAGTTATTGACTAAAATGAATTATTTTCACTCTAGAAGCAGCATTACCAGATATTGGTTACCAGTAAAACACCTTTAGTTCAAATATTGCCTCTTTCAAAAAAAGCTCTCTATATAATGCTTTATACGTGGGCAAAACGTTGCGATTATGACCAACTCGGACTTTTGTCAATGTCACACCAATGTGTACACGGGACTTTGGAATCACGTCCATATCAACTACTCAAATATGCAACTGGTTCAAAAATTGATTAAATATTCAATGAAATATCTACAATTTTCTGATTTCGTGCACGTTAAAGATTTGACGTCACTACATGTAATATATAAAAATTTAATATTTATTACAAATAGAGTCCATGCTCAAACTGGTTATCTCAACTGAGAACGACATGGTTATCACAATTCGACCTTTATCCCATCCGCAATATCCCCGGCTGTACAAAAATATAATTTTTTCGAAAATCGGTTGGGAATTGACATAATTAGAACCGATTTTCATTCGTGCACGTTAAAGATTTACATCACTTCCGGTCTGGTTCACAACTTTCGCAATAGTTCCAAGTACTAAATGTTTAAAACATAGGAAAAATCAATATTCAAAACTCTATCTGTTTTAGTTTCAGAGATCTACACGAGAATAAAAAAAAAAAACGAGTTTTCCGATTGGGAAAAAAAAGTATCGTAAGTGTCAAATAATAACCAAAACCCAGAATCATGCATTCAACATTAATTTTTCAACATTTACATAGAAGTGCCTTCCTTATAAATAGCTTCAAGAGAGAGGTTTATTTTCACCGGTATCAAATGATGACGTCATGGAGACAAAAATCCTGCGATATTAATTTGAGGGGTAACTATTATTTACTAAAACGAATTATTTTCACTCTAAAAGCACCAGTAACAGATATTGGTTACTATTAAAACACCCTTAGTTCAAATATTGCCACTTTTAAAAAAATCTCTCTATATATGCTTTATACGTATGCAAAACGTTCCAATTATGACCAATTCGGACTTTTGTCGATGTCAAACCAATGTGTACACGGGACTTCGGAATCGCGTTTCCATGTCAGCTACTCAAATATGTAACTGGTTCAAAAATTGATTTTATATTCAATGAAATATCGGCAATTTTCTGTCTGATTTCGTGCACGTTAAAGATTTGACGTCACCAACATATAAAATTTCGATATTTATTAGTACAGAGTCCATGCTCTAACGACATTACACTTTCTATGACCGGTGCAGTATTCGTACTTCTGCACGATACTACTGCAAGATCCAACTACAACCTCTTAAAAATTGGATTTGCTTATAAACAGCGCGAGCCGTCGATTTGTGTCGAGATGATTACGGCTATGTGGTAATTTTGGCCAAGGAGAAACAATATTAATTCAAAGACTAATTATTACAAACATAAATCAAATACTTCTGCTACAGGGTCTGCTATACCCTTATTTTGAATAGAAGTAAAGACTCAAAGTTGAAATACTTTTTGCCCAAATATCGTCACTGTGAGAGAAAAAGGGACTTTTGAATATGCTCTAAACGTTGCTAATACGTACAGATTGTTTCAACTCTTACTGCATGTTTCACTTAACAATGAAAGGTGACGTTTTCAATTTTCGATCCCTTTGTTCTCATACTCCTGATATTTCTAACTGTTGCGCAATGGTTTCATACCTAAGACTACCGATAAAACTCTCTGTAGAAGAAGTTCAAAAAAAAAATTACGTTGACTTTTCGAGAAAACGACGTCTAAAAATGCTCCAAATGGTAAAAATACGACGTTTTGGATTTTCAATCTCGTTTTTCGAATACTCATGACATTTAGAGAAATTGTACAATGGTTTCACACAATACACCACCTATAAGACTCTCGAATGAGAAAGTTTTAAAAAAATCGTAGGCGGGGTTTTCGAGAAATACGCGTCTGAAGTTGATCGAAATAGCAAAATACCTTACTTTTCAAACTCAGATTACTTTTTTATTTTTTGATAGAAACTTCTCGCTATAGTACCATCTTGTAGATAATTCATGTGGCTATCACACGATATAATACCTTAACTACTCGGTAAATAACCAATCGATACATCTTATTTGGCGCAGAGACACCCATTTTTCTAAATTTTGTCAAACTTTCGATACCTTTCTTGACCACTTCCGGTGATTAGAGGATTTTCATTTATAGTTTAAGGAACAATTCAGACATCTCTGTTCATCTTCCCAAAGTTTTAGAAAAATCGTAGGCGCGGTTTTAAAAAAAATAAGCCTTACCGTTTTTAACCAAAATGCAAAAAAAAAGTGAAAAATCAAAGTTAATATTTCAGAACAAAACTTATATTGTTGGAATTGGTTTGAGGTCAGCTATCCAAAAATATAAGTCAAATTTCAAAATTCCAAAAAATAACAATTTTATGAAATTTTTCAATTTTCACCAAAAAAATGAAAACAACAAAGTTTCAAAATTCAACGATTTTGAACTGCTGTCTTCTCGCCAATGTTTCCGGGTATCCAAAAATATAACTTTTTAAAAAATCGATTAAGAACTAAAAGACTTATGGCCGATTTTTAAATTTCGTGCACGTTACAGATTCTACAAAAGCGGGATGTTTTGGTAATTTCGTTTTACATTTAAGCACTAATACATGAAACAGTTAATTTATTTCCAGAGTTTCATAGCATTCGTTCAAATAGTTTCTGAGATTTAGGCTGCCCCATTTGAGTTAAACGTATAACGCGTTTTGTAATTGGTTTGGGGGGAAAACCAATTACCTACTAGACTTGCTTGCAAGGCTGAAGGCTTTCACCTTACCCAAGGCAGCACAAAATGCCTACCACTCACCCCTTAAAACACACACACACACACACACACACAATTAAACAACTCAGACATTGACACTTTCTGTGCATGCGCATTACGATAGAAGGAAAGTGAAAAATATAGTTGAACAACTATGAACTTGGATCGGTAGAATCCTACAGGCGCCAGAAATCTAAATACGCAATCAAAAACGCAAAAATTCTTAAAAAAAAAATTACAATTTTAGTACATTTTCAAATTTTCAGGAAAAAAAGAGAACTGCGTGGTATTGCAATTCGACCTATATCTCATCCGCAATATTCCCGGCTCTACAAAAATATAAATTTTTCGAAAATCGGTTGGGAATTGAGATTATTAGGACCTATTTTCATTTATGCACGTTAAAGATTTACTTCACTTCAGGTCTGTTCAGAACTTTCGCAATACTTCTAAGTACTTACTGCTTAAAACATAGGAAAAATCATTATTCAGAACTCTATCTGCTTTACTTTCAGAGATCTACACGAGAATAAAAAAAAAACAGTTTTCCAAATGAGACCAAAAAAAAAATCGTGTCAGATAATAACCAAAACCAGGAATCATACCTTTCAACATAAACTTTTCAACATTTGTCCAGAGGGGTGCCTTCCTTATAAATAGCTTCAGTAAATAGCGTCATTTTCGCTGGTATCAAATGATGACGTCACGTAGACAAAAACCTGGGATAAGAATTTCCGGAGTAACTGTTATTGACTAAAATAAATTTTCATCCTAGGAGCAGCATTACCAGATATTGGTTACCAGTAAAACACCTTTAGTTCAAATATTGCCTCTTTCAAAAAAAGCTCTCTATATAATGCTTTATACGTAGGCAAAACGTTCCGATTATGACCAACTCGGACTGTTGCCAATGTCACACCAATGTGTACACGGGACTTTGGAATCACGTCCATATCAACTAATCAAATATGCAACTGGTTCAAAAATTGACTTAATATTCGATGAAATATCTACAATTTTCTGATTTCGTGCACGTTAAAGATTTGACGTCACTACATGTAACATATAAAAATTTAATATTTATTACAGATAGAGTCCATGCTCAAACTGGTTATCTCAACTGAGAACGACATGGTTATCTCAATTCGACCTTTATCAAATCCGCAATATCCCCGGCTGTACAAAAATATATTTTTTTCGAAAATCGGTTGGGAATTGACATAATTAGAACCGATTTTCATTCGTGCACGTTAAAGGTTTACATCACTTCCGGTCTGGTTCACAACTTTCGCAATAGTTCTAAGTACTAAATGTTTAAAATATGGGAAAAATCAATATTCAAAACTCTATCTGTTTTAGTTTCAGAGATCTACACGAGAATAAAAAAAAAACGAGTTTTCCAATTGGGACAAAAAAGTATCGTAAGTGTCAAATAATAACCAAAACCCAGAATCATACATTCAACATTAATTTTTCAGCATTTATACGAAGGAGTGCCATCGTTATAAATAGCTTCAACAGAGAGGTTTATTTTCACTGGTATCAAATGATGACGTCACGGAGACAAAAATCCTGCGATATTAATTTCAGGGGTTAACTATTATTTACTAAAACCAATTATTGTCACTCTAGAAGCACCAGTAACAGATATTGGTTACTATTAAAACACACTTTGTTCAAATATTGCCACTTTTTAAAAAATCTCTCTATATATGCTTTATACGTATGCAAAACGTTCCAATTATGACCAATTCGGACTTTTGTCGATGTCACACCAATGTGTACACGGGACTTCGGAATCGCGTTTTCATGTCAGCTACTCAAATATGTAACTGGGTCAAAAATTGATTTTATATTCAATGAAATATCGCCAATTTTCCGATTTCGTGCACGTTAAAGATTTGACGTCACCAACATATAAAATTTTATCTTTAATGAGAGATAGGGCCCAATCTCAAACTACATCATGCCTTCTATCACAGGTGCAATATTCGTACTTCTGCACGATACTACTGCAAGATACAATTGCAAACTATTGATAATTGTATTTCCTTTTAAACAGCGCGAGCCGTCGATTTGTGTCGAGATGATTACGGTTATGAGGTAATTTTGACAAAGAAGAAACAATATTAATTCAAAGACTAATTATTACACACAGAAATCAATTATTTCTGTTACAGGGTCACTAAACCCATATTTTGAATATAAGTCAACACTCAAAGTTGAAATACTTTTAGCTCAAATATCGTCACTGTGAGAGAAATGGGGAATTTTGAATATGCTCTAAACGTTGGTAAAACGTACAGATTGTATCAACTCTTACTGCATGTTTCGCTTAACAATGAAAGGTGACGTTTTCAATTTTCGATCCTTTTGTTCTCATACTCCTGATATTTCCAACTGTTGCGCAATGGTTTCATACCTAAGACCACCGATAAAACTCTCTGTAGAAGAAGTTCAAAAAAAAAAATTACGTTGACTTTTCGAGAAAAAGACGTCTAAAAATGCTCCAAATGGTAAAAATACGACGTTTTGGATTTTCAATCTCGTTTTTCGACTACTCATGACATTTAGAGAAATTGTACAATGGTTTCACACAATACACCACCTATAAGACTCTCGAATGAGAAAGTTTTAAAAAAATCGTAGGCGGCTTTTCCGAGAAACATGCGTTTAAAATTGCTCGAAATCGTAAAAAACCTTACTTTTCAAAGTCCTATAACTTTTTAAGTTTGAAAAAGAAACTTGTCGCTGTGGTACCATCTTGTAGATATTTTATGTGGCTATCAAATGACGTTGTACTTTAGCTACTCAGTAAACAGCCAATTGAAACATCGCACTTTGCGCACAGGCACCCATTTTTCAGAATTTTGTCAAAGTTTGGATACATTTATTGACCACTTCCGGTTATTATAGCATTTTCATCCATAGTCTAAGGACTGGAGACGACTCCCGACTTCATATTCCTGAAGTTTCAGAAAAATCGTAGGCGTCGTTTTAAAAAAATAAGAACTCTACGATTTGACCAAAATGCGTAAAAAAGTGAAAAATCAAAGTTAATATTTCAGAACAAAACTTATATTGTTGGAATCGGATTGATGTCAGCTATCCAAAAATATAAGTTATATTTCTAAATTCCCAAAAATAACAATTTTAGAAAATTTTGAAAATTTTCCATTTTTCACCCAAAAATTGAAAGCGACAAAGTTTCCAAATTCTACGTATTTGAACTGCTGTCTTCTAGGAAATGTCTCCAGCTAACCAAAAATGTAAATTTTAAAAAAATCGGTTGAGAATTAGCAGAATTATGGTAGATTTTCAATTTGCGTGCACGCTAAAGATTTGACGCATTTCCGCTATGCGCACAAATTTCGTTTTACATTTAAGCACTAACCACCACCCAGTTTCCCGAGTGAAAATCAAATTTCAGACCTCTATCCCTTATAGTTTCTGAGATCTAGCTTCCCCCAATAAAAAAAAAATAATAATAATAATCTTAGTAATAACAATAGTCTTTCACCATTGAAAAATGGTGAAAGCCTAACTAGACTTGCTTGCAAGGCTGAAGGCTTTCACCTTACCCAAGGCAGCACAAAATGCCTACCACTCACCCCTTAAAACACACACACACACACACACACACACACACACACACACTTAAACAACTCAGACATTGACACTTTCTGTGCATGCGCATTACGATAGAAGGAAAGTGAAAAATATAGTTGAACAACTATGAACTTGGATCGGTAGAATCCTACAGGCGCCAGAAATCTAAATACGCAATCAAAAACGCAAAGATTCTAAAAAAAAAAATTACAATTTTAGTACATTTTCAAATTTTCAGGAAAAAAAGAGAACTGCGTGGTATTGCAATTCGACCTATATCTCATCCGCAATATTCCCGGCTCTACAAAAATATAACTTTTTCGAAAATCGGTTGGGAATTGAGATTATTAGGACCTATTTTCATTTATGCACGTTAAAGATTTACTTCACTTCAGGTCTGTTCAGAACTTTCGCAATACTTCTATGTACTTACTGCTTAAAACATAGGAAAAATCATTATTCAGAACTCTATCTGTTTTACTTTCAGAGATCTACACGAGAATAAAAAAAAAACAGTTTTCCAAATGGGACCAAAAAAAATCGTGTCAGATAATAACCAAAACCAGGAATCATACCTTTCAACATAAACTTTTCAACATTTGTACAGAGGGGTGCCTTCCTTATAAATAGCTTCAGTAAATAGCGTCATTTTCGCTGGTATCAAATGATGACGTCATGTAGACAAAAACCTGGGATAAGAATTTCCGGAGTAACTGTTATTGACTAAAATAAATTATTTTCATCCTAGGAGCAGCATTACCAGATATTGGTTACCAGTAAAACACCTTTAGTTCAAATATTGCCTCTTTCAAAAAAAGCTCTCTATATAATGCTTTATACGTAGGCAAAACGTTCCGATTATGACCAACTCGGACTGTTGCCAATGTCACACCAATGTGTACACGGGACTTTGGAATCACGTCCATATCAACTAATCAAATATGCAACTGGTTCAAAAATTGACTTAATATTCGATGAAATATCTACAATTTTCTGATTTCGTGCACGTTAAAGATTTGACGTCACTACATGTAACATATAAAAATTTAATATTTATTACAGATAGAGTCCATGCTCAAACTGGTTATCTCAACTGAGAACGACATGGTTATCTCAATCCGACCTTTATCAAATCCGCAATATCCCCGGCTGTACAAAAATATATTTTTTTCGAAAATCGGTTGGGAATTGACATAATTAGAACCGATGTTCATTCGTGCACGTTAAAGGTTTACATCACTTCCGGTCTGGTTCACAACTTTCGCAATAGTTCTAAGTACTAAATGTTTAAAATATGGGAAAAATCAATATTCAAAACTCTATCTGTTTTAGTTTCAGAGATCTACACGAGAATAAAAAAAACCCGAGTTTTCCAATTGGGACAAAAAAGTATCGTAAGTGTCAAATAATAACCAAAACCCAGAATCATACATTCAACATTAATTTTTCAGCATTTATATGGAGGAGTGCCATCGTTATAAATAGCTTCAACAGAGAGGTTTATTTTCACTGGTATCAAATGATGACGTCATGGAGACAAAAATCCTGCGATATTAATTTCAGGGGTTAACTATTATTTACTAAAACCAATTATTATCACTCTAGAAGCACCAGTAACAGATATTGGTTACTATTAAAACACACTTTGTTCAAATATTGCCACTTTTTAAAAAATCTCTCTATATATGCTTTATACGTATGCAAAACGTTCCAATTATGACCAATTCGGACTTTTGTCGATGTCACACCAATGTGTACACGGGACTTCGGAATCGCGTTTTCATGTCAGCTACTCAAATATGTAACTGGTTCAAAAATTGATTTTATATTCAATGAAATATCGCCAATTTTCGGATTTCCTGCACGTTAAAGATTTGACGTCACCAACATATAAAATTTTATCTTTAATTAGAGATAGGGCCCAATCTCAAACTACATCATGCCTTCTATCACAGGTGCAATATTCGTACTTCTGTCTGCACGATACTACTGCAAGATACAACTGCAAACTATTGATAATTGTATTTCCTTTTAAACAGCGCGAGCCGTCGATTTGTTTCGAGATGATTACGGTTATGAGGTAATTTTGACAAAGAAGAAACAATATTAATTCAAAGACTAATTATTACACACAGAAATCAATTATTTCTGTTACAGGGTCACTAAACCCATATTTTGAATATAAGTCAACACTCAAAGTTGAAATACTTTTAGCTCAAATATCGTCACTGTGAGAGAAATGGGGAATTTTGAATATGCTCTAAACGTTGGTAAAACGTACAGATTGTATCAACTCTTACTGCATGTTTCGCTTAACAATGAAAGGTGACGTTTTCAATTTTCGATCCTTTTGTTCTCATACTCCTGATATTTCCAACTGTTGCGCAATGGTTTCATACCTAAGACTACCGATAAAACTCTCTGTAGAAGAATTTCAAAAAAAAAATTACGTTGACTTTTCGAGAAAAAGACGTCTAAAAATGCTCCAAATGGTAAAAATGCGACGTTTTGGATTTTCAATCTCGTTTTTCGACTACTCATGACATTTAGAGAAATTGTACAATGGTTTCACACAATACACCACCTATAAGACTCTCGAATGAGAAAGTTTTAAAAAAATCGTAGGCGGCTTTTCCGAGAAACATGCGTTTAAAATTGCTCGAAATCGTAAAAAACCTTACTTTTCAAAGTCCTATAACTTTTTAAGTTTGAAAAAGAAACTTGTCGCTGTGGTACCATCTTGTAGATATTTTATGTGGCTATCAAATGACATTGTACTTTAGCTACTCAGTAAACAGCCAATTGAAACATCGCACTTTGCGCACAGGCACCCATTTTTCAGAATTTTGTCAAAGTTTGGATACATTTATTGACCACTTCCGGTGATTAGAGCATTTTCATCCATAGTCAAAGGACTGGAGACGACTCCCGACTTCATATTCCTGAAGTTTCAGAAAAATCGTAGGCGTCGTTTTAAAAAAATAAGAACTCTACGATTTGACCAAAATTCGTAAAAAAGTGAAAAATCAAAGTTAATATTTCAGAACAAAACTTAGATTGTTGGAATCGGATTGATGTCAGCTATCCAAAAATATAAGTTATATTTCTAAATTCCCAAAAATAACAATTTTAGAAAATTTTGAAAATTTTCCATTTTTCACCCAAAAATTGAAAGCGACAAAGTTTCCAAATTCTACGTATTTGAACTGCTGTCTTCTAGGAAATGTCTCCAGCTAACCAAAAATGTAAATTTTAAAAAAATCGGTTAAGAATTAGCAGAATTATGGTAGATTTTCAATTTGCGTGCACGCTAAAGATTTGACGCATTTCCGCTATGCGCACAAATTTCGTTTTACATTTAAGCACTAACCACCACCCAGTTTCCCTAGTGAAAATCAAATTTCAGACCTCTATCCCTTATAGTTTCTGAGATCTAGCTTCCCCCAATAAAAAAAAAATAATAATAATAATCTTAGTAATAACAATAGTCTTTCACCATTGAAAAATGGTGAAAGCCTAACTAGACTTGCTTGCAAGGCTGAAGGCTTTCACCTTGCCCAATGCAGCACAAAATGCCCACCACCCACCCCTTAAAACACACACACCCCTTAAAACACACACACACACACTTAAACAACTCAGATATTGACACTTTCTCTGCATGCGCATTACGTTAGAAGGAAAGTGAACAATATAGTTGAACAATTTACAACATTATGAACTTGTATCGGTAGAATCCTACAGACGTCAGAAATCTAAATACGTAATCAAAAACTCAAAAATTCTAAAAAAAAATTTTACAATTTCATACATTTTCAAATTTTTAGGAAAAAAGGAGAACAGCGTGGTATTGCAATCCCCAATATCACCGGCTCTACAAAAATATAACTTTTTCGAAAATCGGTTGGGAATTGACATTATTAGGACCTATTTTCGTTTATGCACGTTAAAGATTTACTTCACTTCAGGTCTGTTCAGAACTTTCGCAATACTTCTAAGTACTTACTGCTTAAAACATAGGAAAAATCATTATTCAGAACTCTATCTGCTTTAGTTTCAGAGATCTACAAGAGAATGAAAAAAAAAAGTTTTTCGAATGGGACAAAAAAAAGATCGTGTCAGATCATAACCAAAACCAAGAATCATACCTTTCAACATCAACTTTTCAACATTGGTCCAGAGGGGTGCCTTCCTTATAAATAGTTTCGGTAAATAGCGTCATTTTCGCTGGTATCATATGATGGCGTCATGTAGACAAAAAACCTGGGATAATAATTTCAGGAGTAACTAAAATGAATTATTTTCACTCTAGAAGCAGCATTACCAGATATTGGTTACCAGTAAAACACCTTTAGTTCAAATATTGCCTCTTTCAAAAAAAAAGCTCTCTATATAATGCTTTATACGTAGGCAAAACGTTGCGATCATGACCAACTCGGACTTTTGTCAATGTCACACCAATTTGTACACGGGACTCTGGAATCACGTCCATATCAACTACTCAAATATGCAACTGGTTCAAAAATTGATTAAATATTCAATGAAATATCTACAATTTTCTGATTTCGTGCACGTTAAAGATTTGACGTCACTACATGTAACATATAAAAATTTAATATTTATTACAGATAGAGTCCATGCTCAAACTGGTTATCTCAACTAAGAACGACATGGTTATCTCAATTCGACCTTTATCCCATCCGCAAAATCCCCGGCTGTACAAAAATATAATTTTTTCGAAAATCGGTTGGGAATTGACATAATTAGAACCGATTTTCATTCATGCACGTTAAAGATTTACATCACTCCCGGCTGTACAAAAATATAATTTTTTCGAAAATCGGTTGGGAATTGACATAATTAAAACCTATTTTCATTCGTGCACGTTAAAGATTTACATCACTTACGGTCTGGTTCACAACTTCGCAATAGTTCTAAGTACTAAATGTTTAAAACATAGGCAAAATCAATATTCAAAACTCCATCTGTTTCAGATTCAGAGATCTACACGAGAATAAAAAAAAAGAGTTTTCCGATTAAGACAAAAAAGTATCGTAAGTGTCAAATAATATCCAAAATCCAGAATCCTACATTCAACATTAATTTTTCTGCATTTATGTAGAAGAGTACCTTCCTTATAAATAGCTTCAACAGAGAGGTTTATTTTCACTGGTATCAAATGGCGACGTCATGGAGACAAAAATCCTGCGATATTAATTTCAGGGGTAACTATTATTTACCAAAACGAATTATTTTCACTCTAGAAGCACCAGTAACAGATATTGGTTACTATTAAAACACCCTTAGTTCAAATATTGCCACTTTTAAAAAAATCTCTCTATATATGCTTTATACGTATGCAAAACGTTCCAATTATGACCAATTCGGACTTTTTTCGATGTCACACCAATGTGTACACGGGACTTCGGAATCGCGTTTTCATGTCAGCTACCCAAATATGTAACTTGTTCAAAAATTGATTTTATATTCAATGAAATATCGCCAATTTTCGGATTTCGTGCACGTTAAAGATTTGACGTCACCCACATATAAAATATCGATATTTATTAGAAACAGAGTCCATGCTCTAACTACATTAAACTTTCTATGACCGGTGCAATATTCGTACTTCTGCACGATACTACTGCAAGATACAACTGTAACCTCTTAAAAATTGGATTTGCTTATAAACAGCGCGAGCCGTCGATTTGTGTCGAGATGATTACGGCTATGAGGTAATTTTGGCCAAGGAGAAACAATATTAATTCAAAGACTAATTATTACACACATAAATCAAATATTTCTGCTACAGGGTCACTATACCCTTATTTTGAATAGAAGTAAAGACTCAAAGTTGAAATACTTTTTGCCCAAATATCGTCACTGTGAGAGAAAACGGGACTTTTGAATATGCTCTAAACGTTGCTAATACGTACAGATTGTATCAACTCTTACTGCATGTTTTGCTTAATAATGAAAGGTGACGTTTTCAATTTTCGATCCCTTTGTTCTCATACTCCTGATATTTCTAACTGTTGCGCAATGGTTTCATACCTAAGACTACCGATAAAACTCTCTGTAGAAGAAGTTCAAAAAAAAAATTACGTTGACTTTTCGAGAAAAAGACGTCTAAAAATGCTCCAAATGGTAAAAATACGACGTTTTGGATTTTCAATCTCGTTTTTCGACTACTCATGACATTTAGAGAAATTGTACAATGGTTTCACACAATACACCACCTATAAGACTCTCGAATGAGAAAGTTTTAAAAAAATCGTAGGCGGCGTTTTCGAGAAATACGCGTCTAAAGTTGACCGAAATAGCAAAATACCTTACTTTTCAAACTCAGATAACTTTTTTATTTTTTGATAGAAACTTGTCGCTATAGTACCATCTTGTAGGTAATTCACGTGGCTATCAAACGATATAATGCATTAACTACTCGGTAAACAACCAATCGATACATCTTATTTGTCGCACAGGCACCCATTTTTCTGAATTTTGTCAAAGTTTGGATACCTTTCTTGACCACTTCCGGTGATTAGAGGATTTTCATTTATAGTTTAAGGAACAATTCAGACATCTCTGTTCATCTTACCAAAGTTTCAGGAAAATCGTTGAAGTGGTTTTAAAAAAATAAGCCTTACCGTTTTTGACCAAAATGCGAAAAAAAGTGAAAAATCAAAGTTAACATTCCAGAACACAACTTATATTGTTGGAATCGGATCGACGTCAGCTATCCAAAAGTGTAATTAGAATTTCTAAATTCCTAAAAATAAACATTTTAGCAATTTTTTGAAAATTTTCCAGTATTCACCAAAAAAATGAGAGCGACAAAGTTTCTATATTCAACGTTTTTCAACTGCTATCTAGTCCGAAATGTCTCCCGCTATTCAAAAATATAAATGTCTGAAAAATCGATTGAGAATTAACTGAATTATGGCCGATTTTCAATTTTTGTGCACGCTAAAGATTTCACGCATTTCCGCTATGCGCACAAATCTGGAAATAGTTTTAAGGAGTAACCACCACCCATTTTCCCGAGGGAAAATCAAACTTCAGACCTCTATCTCTTATAGTTTCTGAGATCTAGCTTCCCCCAATAAAAAAAAAAATAATAATAAGAATAATCTTAGTAATAACAATAGTCTTTCACCATTGAAAAATGGTGAAAGCCTAATAATAATTTTAACAAAAACAATAGTGTTTCACACAAGCTTCGCAGTGTGAAACCCTAAAAATGCATTTTAATTGAGTAGTCTTTAACTCATCCACAGTCTCTTCATCAATGAAAAAACGAATTAAGGAACTTGTCAGGTTGAATCAACATTGATCTTGGCGTGAAAAGATGGCATGGGCATCTGATATCCAATATTTAAGACAAAATAAACATTTTTACCATTTGTACACGAATCTTGTATCAGAATGCGTTTCAGCACCATTTGTAACAAGGGACTCAAAGAACGGGGCTAGACATATTCTACCAGTTATTGAACAGTGACATCATTTTGTTAACTGGAGATCATGTGCAATAATTACTACCGGTACAGTCTGGAATAACCAGACCCTAGAAATTACCATTCGTTTGAGCCACGGTGGCTAAGCCCTAAGGGCGTTTGATCCCTGCATTGGCCAAGAATGTTCACCAGGATTTTCTGGCGTGGTTTCCGCTTGTCAGTCAGAGGGTCTGACAAGGACAGCTTTCTAGTCAGTCATACAGATGGTCAGATAGGATGAAAAAACAGGTCCCCTGTATACATTGTAAGAGTAGGCCATAGACATAGATTCTTTATCATTTGTTTAGTTCTGATGTTAATCCATTAAACTTACAGATTGAAGAACAGAATTTCGACCATGCTAGACTGTTTTATATTCTGTAATTTACATGACAATACATGTACATGTAGTCTATTCATAACATATCTAATAGACTAATATTTACACTATTAGTAAGTGTAGGGGGGTTGCCGCTGCACCACACTTAATTTATGCAAAAACAAATCTATGGACATGACACAATGTTCTTCCATTTACATTTCAATGAGGAAAACTTTTGTGGAATAACATTTATATCCATTTTTCCCCATTAAATGTGTTAAAGCATTTGTAATATTTTTAAATTTCTGTAATACAATTTATCTATTATTTCAAAGTCTGCCAGCACCCTGATTTGAGCATTACAGGAATACCTTGCAATATACAATATGATAAAAGTTGAATAACAATTCCCTGTAAATAAGCCCAATTCCATCTTTATCATTTATATTTTATGAAATATAATTGATTGACCTATTTTTAATATCTAGCTCTGATACGGTACCTTGATTTTTTTCTTTATTAATTATTGAATAATCATTCTTAGTACATGTTCATATTACTATTTGCGTGGATTAAGCTGTGAGAAATTAGATATTTTCAACAAAAAAGACAAATATGCGCAATTATTTAAATGCCGAGTTAATATAAGAATTCACATCATTCTGTTAACTAGCAGCATTCCGTGGAATAATTGTAGAGGTGAAGACAATACAATCTGTTTGTAGTATTTATATAAGTTTGAGTTAATTGTAATATAGGATATACAATGTACATACAAGGTAGATTTTGTCACAGATGGTTTGGTTTTGTATTAAATGTAAATTTGTATCTGTAGCTGGAGGCAAGTCTTTACAAAAACTTATGTGTAATATAAAGATTAACCAACATATTGATTGTTGATGCTCTAAGTTACTTGTACCTACTCCTATTCTATAGGCAATATATACGTAAATAAGAAATCAACACTTTACTACCAACAACTAGCACAAGTGTTTGCAAGTGGTGTTCTGTCTAATAACTGCACCATGTGTTGAAGGAATGATTAGTGAGTCAATATGTGACAGACTGAACATATAGCATTATCAATAGAGCTAGCCATAACAGCTTTAATTTATTTTAGGTCAGATGGTCTTTTTAACAAGCTGATCAGTAATGACATTAACGAGCAATTGTGTTTTAATTTATTCTCTCAAACTGTTTATATTTTTATTTTTTTAACCAATACTACTACAATGTACCTATTTCCCAACTTCTATAACGAATATTGATCTAGAGTTTAATTTTCTTGTGTGAAACCGTGTGATGGTTAGTGCTTAAAGTAGCTAAGTGTCTAAATCAATATTATCTAAAGTCTTCGACCTTGAAAACACAAATTCTTTGTCAATTTAAATCAACTCGGTATCATCCACAGTCGTTGACCTTGAGAACTTGAATTATTTGTCATTTTAAATCAACATTTATGCAATGATCTTTTCCTGGGTAAAGTTGGGTTTGAAGTGACTGAGAGGTATCAAATATTTAAGACAAAATAAACATTTTACCATTGGTACATGAATTGTGTAACATAAAGCATTTCAGCGTCATTTGTAACAAGGAACTCAAAGAAAGCAGCTAGACATATTCCACAAGTCATGTTAAACGGTGACGTCAGATTTTTATCTGGAGAGCATGCGTAATAAATACTATCAATGTAGAATGGAATAACTAGACATTGCCATTCAATTGAGACTTCTGGCATATTTTGCCGAACATAACTGATTTGAAATTACAGTGAAAATGGAAACGATTGAATGTAAATTAGTCTATATATATTTACATGTATACAAGTAATACATTATATGATGTCATTATCATTATCAAATGCATTGCCACACATTTGTGTCAATTTTAAGTTCTGAAATATTAGCAATTTAGCTCCTTTAAAGATGCGTTATATGACATTTAGATAAAGAGCTGGTCGTTCAAAGATAGTTTATAAAAAATAAATATATGGAAAATTTCATTCAAATTATGTTATTCTGAACAAACTTATCCGTGTTTGAAGTTTTGACAAGATGTACATATTGCATTCATGGAGATTTATTTTATTATCATACCAACAATACTTGAAAATCAAGACTAAACCTCAATTCACCATTTTTGAATATAATTATTAAACAATCTGATTAAAATACAGATCCTATTTCGTTCTGTTTTTTTCTAGTTCAAATTTCCGTAGGGGGGTGGGATGGCCTAGTGGTCTAGAGTGCCGCACTTCGACCACTAGCTGGCCGGTCACCTCTGGCTTGCGGCTGTGGTTTCGATCCCCGGTGTGAGCGTATGTGGCATGGAGATAGAGGTGCCTTCTCAACCTCATGGGTTTCCTCCGGGCATTCCAGTTTCCTCCCACTGCTAAAGACCCCTATGCGCAAGCAAATTATTGAAATAAAATTTAAAACTATATGTTAGTCCCGAAATGACCTAATTTGTGCCGAGTGGACGTTAAACCCCATTTCTCTCTCTCTCAAATTTTCGTTTTACTACATGTACATGAAGCATATATATATATCTGAATGACATATTGTTAAATTTGATTTTTGTTTATTTTGTTTTTTTCAGATCAGTACAGATGCGTCTGTATTCTCTCAACAAGAGACAATTTGTACTGGTGTTTGTAACATTTTTTGCTTGTTTTGGAATATGTTTATTGATAGGATTGGCAGGTAAGTTACTGTATTATAAAGAAGTATTTCTGTTATATTACTACATGTTTCTATATTTATTATGCGGTTGGGTGACTGAATTGTTAACATGTGCACGCTGTATCATAAAGCCTGTCATTGAGTCGACTGGCATGGTTTCGGATCCACGGTTGTATGTGACAAGGTTTTCTCTTGGTCCTCCAGTTTCCTCTTATTGCTAAAAACCTCTACGCATAAGCGAATTATTGAAATAAAATTAAATCATGTTAATTCCGAAATGACTATCTATTATCAACCCTAGTATTATAATAGGTAAACATTTATTGTCTACTACATGTGCATACATGTACATATGTAGTTTATGTCAATTCATTTATTCATTAAAAACTTTTATGAATAACTATTACTGATTTTTATTATCTTTTTCTTGATAGAGACGAGAGTATCATCCTCAAAACATTTCATGTCAATAAACCAGTAATTGTTATTCCATAAATACAGTAGTTGTTAGTGTGTTACTGTTAAGTTATGAAACGCCACTCAAAGAAAATCATTAACTTTTATGGAAAATCAATGAGTAACTCAATATGTACATATGTAGTCATAAAACGTATAGAAATACATGTACAATGAAAGGAATTGTGCCACTGAACAGAAAATGGGCACAAATCTGTATTTAATAATAATGCTACTTTGATATTTCAGGTCCACCTATTATTGAGACTGTTGATATTAATACATCCAAACTTTTACCCAAACCAAAAGACTTAAAGGTATGAATTAATTTACAAAATTTTTCATTATTGTATGTTTGTAGCATAATGTATCTTTAAACATATATTATGCAAGAGTAAAATCTGTCTATTGCATGTCTTTATTAAGGCCTGAATTCACTGAATTGTTTTGTAAATTATTAATTAGACATTAATTAACTAATAACATATCCAGACCATAATCAACTCTCTATGGCATCGAATTTCTCAGATATTAAATAGTTTACCCATATTTTGATTTAAGCTAAAAGTGGAGGAGTTTGAAACCAGTACGGTGGTTGAAATTATTGCACACGTCTTGTCAAGTCTTGAAAGGCTAATATATTTTCTCGCAATAGAGGAAATGCATTTTACACTATCTATTTTCAAACTATTATAGCAAGAATGGCTAGATCTTTAACTAAATCTTACATAATGTAATGAATCTTTAAATTAAATTTTTGCCACAAAACTAGTTTTTACAGTCTATTCCTGAAATGTGATCCTTTGAAGTTTTATGAAATCAACGACATCTGCAACTAACGTAAACAATAAAGACATTTCAAAGAATTTAAATTAAAAAGTTTATTTGTATGGAGATGTTGAATTACATATATTTGTATATTGAATTACAGAGAGGACCGTTTGTGTTACCCTCACCGCCTATGTCTACATATCATCAACAGCTGTGGTTAGTTGCTCATATAAAAACAGATAATGTTGGAGGTCAGTTAAACATACATTATGCACGAGCTAAATATTCCTATTGAATGTCTTTCTTTAGGCCTTATATGTTTAAATCTGATCTGCGATTCAATGGCTGTTCATGATTAATCCTAAACATGGATAATAACAACATATTCCAGAAGCAATGGCCTGAGAAATCCCTCTCTGGCCATTGCTGGATTAGCTTCTGATTCTTGAACTTTTGCGGGAGTATGTCTATTCTTCACGTTCCATCAAAGCTATCACTTAAGTTCAGCAACATGACAGTCCTTCGTTGATGTAGCGTTGGTCCAATATTGGCACACCTTTTAAATGTAAAGCTTTTGTAGAGCAGTTAGTCATTGGTTGGTAGTCGGACTACTGACCAATCAAAATTTAAAACAACAATATTCACTCATTACAGCAGTGAGTAGTGGGATTACCTCTAATCAAATGAAACACTGCGTCGAGTATGGGATAATCAAGACTTTGTTGTTTATCATAACAAAGGTAACAATGACAACTGAGACTACAATGTTTTTAAAATTTGGTTTTCTCAGCTCAGAGTGAAGTAATTTGACTGAAATTTTCAGCATGTTCTCCTTATGTTATGTATTTTGTAACTATTATAGAGAGAACTATCAGCTTGTTAGCTAAATTATATTCCATAATGCCTCTTTAAATGCTGTATTTAATCTCAGTATTATTATCAAATGCATGCAAAAGAAAAAAGCACTTTATTAAAATAGCAAGAAACAATATATTTTTTGCATGAACAGATCTAGATAATAGTGTGCTGGGTTGCACAACTTCTTTTTGCATACCAAGTTATAAAAGAGGATAAGAAGGTACAGTGTATCTCAGTTATTCTGTTTCACTGTCAAACTTCTGATTTTTTCAACTTGTAAGGTTCTGGACTCTTTTGTCCGCCTGTTTACTTTTTATTGTGAAGAACCATGTTTTCTAGATCTACTGCTTCTTTTGAAAGTTGTGATTGAATTTATTTTGTGTAGGTTCTAACTTTGAACAGCCATTTATGATGGGTATACGGATTCGTGGTATAGATGGTGATGATCAAAGTGTCGTCAAAGCTGATAATCCGACATTGAGTGGTGCAATGCATAATAGATCTAGAAAGTTGAGATGTAAGGAGGTAAGTACGTGTAAAAGATCAAGAGTGGCTTTATATCTGGTGTCCCAGAAAAAACTGAGTACACTGTTTAAAGTAGAATAATTCAAAAAGTATTGTACATGTACATGCATCATTCACATTTCACAGGTCGTACAATATGGATGTTTGGCAAATTCATGCCAAATTGCATTTCAAATAATGTAACATTTAAAAAAAATGTCAAAATATCTTTTAATTACACTTGTTTTTTCTGAGCTTCCCTTATATGTCAGTTTGTACCAATAACCAACATTATTTATAAAATATGATAATATGTATGTAGATTGTCGTACATTTGTATTTAAACACCTTCTTTCATTTTAATTTCTCAATTCATATTTTGTAAAATTAGACTACAGTAGAGATGGGCTTTACTCTCATGACTTGGTCAAAATTTTACCATTTCGATTGCCCTTTGTTTTATATAATGAGACAACCATAGTTTCTAATTGGTTATTTTGTAGTCTCTCATCATAATCTGCAAATTGTACATTTGGATTTAGTCAGACAAATTCAATGGGGTTTAACGTCCTACTGTTGTGCACCAACTGAGCTAATGAAGACAGGAATACATGTATGCCTTAGTAGTGCCAGGATTGTAAATTTGCCCAAACAGCGGCACCACAGCCTACTCTTATTTCAAATTGCAATTGTCAATGGTTCTTTTATATGCATCTCAATATCTATTTTATAATAGATACAAATTTCAAAATTATAACTAATAAATACAATAATAAAGAAAAAATATGATCATCAGCTAGCTTTACCGAATTACTTGTGGATTTCTCTCCATCATATTGCACATGTAACATGTAGAAATAGAATAAAAATGAATGTAGTTAGTCTGTAATAGTAATAACAGATGTAAAATTTTGATAAGGCATTAACATTAAACCTAATTCAAGTCCATTCTATTGCCTAAAGGCCAATCTAGAGTTATTTCTACAGTCTGTGGTTACACTGATGATATGAGCAGCCACTCCTATTCAGTGATATCTACTTGTAAACGGTCACAATAAATTTGCCCCAAGAAAATTTTTTGTTCCATCTGTTTAATCGGTTGTCACTCCTGTAACAAATTTAACAAAACATCGCCCATTCAACAGCCATTGTTGAATGATACCATCTTGTCATTCTTCGTAACACCCCCGCTAATCCCTTAATGAATAGTTGATTAACTGGACCCCCAGGTAAATGTTGTTATGTATTTTGTGTTTTGTTGTTTCAGCAATGTAAAGATATGATATTAATGCATCTGGGTTACTTAGATTTTGCCAAGTATATAATAACCATTACATTTTATGGTCTAGAGAATGCCAAGTTTGAAATAAAAGATATAGATTTTGCTGTGAGTATTCTTTAGATTTTTTCTATGAATGTTACATACATGTACATGTATGTAGATTGTGTATTCACATTTATATTTTTTTGTAGAATTAATCAATTGAGGTGTTCGATTTACATACTTGATACACTTTAATCAGTCTGGGACTTCTCCTTAAATGAAAAACATAGCCATTGTTACCCATCTAATAAATGTTGAACATTTATAAAATGCAAAATGTAATAAATATACTCGTTTAGAAACTGTACTATTGGACCAATGATTGGAAAAAACACTGTAATATTCTATTTTCAGTTTAAAAGTTATAATACATCATTTACACAGATAGAAATATGGATACGGTTTATATTTTTGGTGATGACTTTCTTTGCTACAGTAAGTATAATTCTTATTTGAAAACCTATAAGCGTTTATTTTTAGAATGGTAAGACAGTTTGATTTCATAAGTTGCCATACATTCAATTCAGATCGACTAATTACATGTATTTGTTTGCCATTCACTGCTAAAAGACACAGGTGGGTTGGGTTGTCAAATGGTTTAACATGTGTGCTTTAAAGAGTGTGCTTTAAATATTAAGGTCTATCACTGAGTCCAGTACCATGGTTTTGATACCCTGCTTGTAGGTGACAACCTTGTGATTTTTCTCCAGAGGCCTCCGATTTCCTCCCACTGCTATAGCCTCCGACACGCATGCAAATTATTGAAATAAGATTGAACCATATGTTTGTCCTGAAATGACCTAGTTGATGTATGGTGGATGTTAACCTCATTTCTCTCTCTTGCACTAAAAGATACACAAGATATGTGCAGATAACCTCGCTGGTCAAATTGTTTTAAAAATTGTAATATTTTTTGTCAATCAACCATGTGTGACTAAAAACTGCTTCTTTATGTAAATGAGCTATGTCTTTATTGTTACCAGCATTGTATGTACCTTATAAATTTCAGATTATATTTGCCCATTCATTAAGAAAGTTTTCATTAAGAGATTGGTCTATAGAACAAAAATGGATGTCTGTACTGTTACCTTTGTTATTGTTATATGATGGTGAGTAGTATTTATTGGTTACAATGCAATGTTATGTTTCATCAAAATTTTACAAGTCGTTATCATATACACAAATATTTTATCTATTTGTGTATATGCTTGATAAGAACTTATGAAATCTTTTTGAAACATCACAGTGTAGTAAACCATAGAAATTGTTATTCTGGAAAAAGTCTGGTATTTGATTATGTCTCGATTACTCCATAAAAAGTGTGTTATTTGATTATGTCCCTATTACCAAATGTCATTTATAGAATATATTTTCTGTGGTTGACATTTTATCTAAATTTAACCATTAGAGCATGTTTTATAATAAAGTATTTCACACATTTGAACATTAATTTGCTGAATATTTGATATTAGTTTATGATATATTATATTTTTTATTACAGATCCTATCTTTCCCCTAACATTTCTAGTCAATAGTTGGGTGCCAGGGATGTTTGATGGTATATTTCAAGCTACCTTTCTATGTGCCTTATTGTTGTTTTGGCTGTGTTTGTATCATGGTGTTAGACAGGTAGAGTATTATTTTATTTCAAATTTCAATTTTATAGGAAACAAGAAGGGGGCAACAACATTCCCTAAAAGGAGCTAAGTCATTATTCTTTGACACCTAGAAATGGACACCAATGGGTAATATGAATGTATAAAAACTGATTTACATGCAATCGTTTCTGTTTTTACTGTAAGTTACGTTACGTTCAGTGGAATACCGAAAGAGTGCCAATTAAATGGCAGTCATTGGCATCTGAGTATCAGGTGGAATTCCCTTTTAGGATATGTTTAGCCTCATTCATATAGTTGCTCAATACAAATGATGCTCGCAAGCATGTGGCTGCTTTAAATAAGTAGCAGAGGCTTGACAGGTTGGTAGATCTGTGTAACTGCTGGATCAAATAATGATGTCAGCTGAGAGAGCAGACATATAATACTAATTTCAATTTCAATTTTCTAAAAACAGTTTACATAAATTGTGATTTAGTAGAAATGGAAAATGACATGCGCCTTACAGGTAGCAGTCATTGTTTGGAGCTCTCGGGAAATAGTTATTTTTTATCTTGTAAACAGTTTCTAGATGTATTATTTTGTTACCAGAATATTTGTAACATCACAGAGAATCCGTGGATTATCTTACTTTAGTGATAATGTGGTTTATTTTGTGTACATTTGTGATGATAAATGTGGAAAATAGTACAATTTATTGTAACACAGAGGTAGAAAGAGTTAACTCATCAGATAATCACCGATCCATGACACAGTATGGTCGCCAACAACTGATTGATTTTCATTGTGCTCCTCAAAAGATTAATCAACATCTATTGTATCATCTACGTAAGTTAGGGATTAGCAACACAAAGCCAACAAGAAGGGGTAAACGAGGTGGTTCTAGAAAACAAAGACCCATAAAAGTAATCACTGATGTGTTCTCAAGAAAGTCTGAAACAAAAAACACCCTTGCTAGCAACTGTTCATCAACTAATCTTAAAAATTTGAAATGTGTTCATCCGAAACGGTTAAATCAAAACATAAAAATAGCATTATGGAACGCTCGTTCGGTCAGAAACAAAACTCTTGAAATTGTAGATCATATACTAGATAACAGTCTTGATAGTATTGTCCTAACTGAAACATGGCTACGTGAAACAGGCGATGAATCAAAAATTGCAGAGCTTGTCCCTTCAGGGTACACTTTTAGACATAGACCTCGTGTTATAAGCACGGGTGGTGGGCTCGCAGTCATTTTTAAAGACTATCTCAAAGTCAAACTCATTAAATCATCTGTGCAATATACATCAATGGAACTGATGGAATTAGTCGTGACCTTTGCAAGCCAGGCCTTACGTATATAGACCCCCTCCATCGGTTAAAAATCGTATTCCAGATTCTCAGTTCCACAATGATTTTTCTAGGTTATGTGATAATCTGAATCTTAAAAACACGCCCATTTTGTTACTTGGGGATTTTAATATCCATTTCGATGATCCAACTAAACCTTGCTCGTCAAAAGTTTTGAAGTCACTGAATGCTCATAGTTTGGTACAGCACGTCAAGCACCCGACACAACGTCACGGACACACCATCGACTGGGTTATAACTAGGGATGATACTGACATTGTTCGAAATTTGACTGTACTTGACAATCAGATGTCCGATCATTATTGGATACATTTTGATCTTATTTTGAAACTAGATACCCAACCCTGCAATGTAACAAAATGTCGTAACATAAGGTCTATTTCTCGACCAGAATTCGTAAATGACATAATGTCATCGACATTATATACCAATCCACCTTCTGGTGTCAATGAACTTCTTGAACTCTTCAACACTACCCTTTGTGACATTACCAACAAACATGCACCTATTGTGGAAAGGAAAAGGCACAGAAAAACAAAATCTCCCTGGTATTCTGATGAAGTGAAATCGGTAAAAATAGAACGACGCCAAGCGGAACGTCGTTGGCGTTCATCAAAATTAGAAATTCATAGGCAAATTTACAATGTTACGCGAAATAAATTCAATTCCCTCATAAAGCAGATGAAATCAAAATATTTTAACGAACTTATACAATCACAATCAGCTAATCCGAAAGCCTTATTTTCAACCATGTCATCTTTAATGGGTTAATCTCCTGAGGCCATTTTACCGAATCTTAACACCGGAAACGATGTGTTAGCTGAAAGTTTTAACGATTTCTTTGTGGACAAAATTTCCCTCTTGCGGAATTCGTTTGTACAACCTGCATCTAATCAGAAACCACCGGTTCCTGACAATATTCCTAAATTCAGTTGTTTTACTCCATTTTCTGAAAATGAAATTATAAAGATTATCAAGAATTCTAAACCGACATGGTGTCAGTTGGATCCAGTGCCAACTAAGCTATTACTAGAACATATCCAATTTTTGGTACCCATCATAACAAAAATAATCAACAAAAGTCTTGAGGAAGGTGTTGTTCCTTGCTCACTCAAAACTGCAGTTGTAAAGCCACTCCTGAAGAAGGCAACCCTGGATTCTGATCATTTTAGCAATTACAGACCTGTGTCTAATTTGCCCTTTCTCTCAAAAGTTCTCGAAAAGGCAGTGAAAATAAGAATCAACGATCACCTAAATCAATATAATTTATTGGATACATTTCAGTCAGCATATAGATCAGCCCATAGCACAGAGACTGCTTTGAACCGTGTCGTCAACGACTTGCGAGTTGGGGTAGATACCGGAAACATATCGCCATTAGTTCTTCTTGATTTATCAGCAGCATTTGATACCATTGACCATTCACGGCTGATAGATCGTCTTCATTCAGATTTTGGTTTTGATCGCTCAGTTCTCCAGTGGTTCAGATCCTACCTTTCAGATCGCCAACAGTATGTCAATATTGGCGACTCTAACTCGGTACGCAAATCATTAAATTGCGGAGTCCCCCAAGGATCAGTGCTTGGACCGATTTTGTTCACTCTCTACACAAAGCCACTTGGGAGTATCATCACTACATCAGGTATCCTATATCATTTATATGCCGATGACACTCAGTTGTCAGATAATTTCTCTATCGAGAATCAGCAGGATAGATTTAATAAGGTGGAGCAATGCCTTGTGTCCTTGAAAACATGGATGAACAACAACATGTTAAAATTAAATGATAACAAAACCGAATCAATGATCATTGGTCCTTTAAAACGTCGAGAGAAAGTGGAGCGTGATGGTCTAAACTTTGATCAATTTAATATACCATTTGCACCATGTGTTAAAAATCTTGGGGTTTATTTGGATGCTTCCCTAAACATGGACAGACAGGTCTCAGAAATAGTGAGAAAGTGTTATTTCCACTTGCGAAATATTGGCAATATCCGTCACCTGTTGACACAGTCCGCCGCCGCAACTATAACCAGATCATTAGTTATCTCCAGGCTAGATTACTGCAACAGCCTCTTGGCTGGCATCTCTGCTGAAAACATTCGTCGCCTCCAAAAGATTCAGAATACAGCCGCAAGAATCGTCACCATCTCAAAACATGATTGTCATGTTGCTTCGCTTTTAAAATCTCTTCACTGGCTACCTGTTCGATCAAGAATAAACTTTAAAGTTCTAACCCTAACTTATCAGTGTATACACGGTACAGCACCAGGCTACATGTGTAATTTAGTTCATAAATACTCCCCATCTAGATCACTCCGTTCTAGCTCTCAATGTTTATTAACTGTCCCAAAGTATAACCTGAAAACTTTTGGCTGTAGATCATTTGCCTATAATGCAGCACATACATGGAACTCTCTGCCACTACATCTACGGACTGCTCCATCTTTAAGCATCTTTAAACAAAATCTCAAAACTTACTTGTTTCAGTGTTCATATTTATAATTGTTTCCTGTAAACATTGTTAGCGCTTTGAGCAAACAATACTGTTTGGAGTCTAGCGCTTTATAAGAACCCTTATTATTATTATTATTATTATAGTTATTTTATTACCATGGGTAGATGAAAAATTGATAACGCAGAGTTAAACAATGAATTGTCTCTTTTCAGACGGATCGACGTTTTGTGAGATTCTATGTACCAAAGTTATTTGTAGTGGGTTTGATTTGGTTAGCTGCTGTAACTTTGGCATCATGGCAGGAATATAATGAACTACAAGATCCTACATTCTACTATAGATTAGATACAACAAACTTTAATGTAAGTATTTATAGACTGTTTCCTATCCATACTTATGAAAAACAGCTACTGATTAATTTGGGCGACGTTTCGAAGAGTATTCTCTCATCATATCTGTTTTCAAAAATCAATTCTTGCTGTTTGTTAAAAAGTATATGAAATGCATGTATATCAAACCTTTATAATATGATTTTAGGGCATCCTATTTTATTCTTGAGTGAACACATTATTTTCTCTTAATTTTTCAGGGATTTAAAATTTTCTTTTTTGTAATTGGTGGATTTTATCTTCTTTATTTGGCTTATTTATTAATCCGAGCTTATGCTGAATTAAGATCGATGCCTTTTTTTGGTAAGTGCATATTTAATAAACATCCTTCCATTGATTAAATGATTGGTGGTGGTTAATTAAATTTTTATATGGATGCACATGCATAATTTTACATGACAAGAAACAAGTTGGGTCACCTATCCAATGGGTTTTCTCCGGATACTCCTGTTTCTCCCTCCTACTGCAAATTATTGAAATAAAACTGAACCATATCTCCCGTAATCTGGAAAAACCTAGCAAGTCAAATTTTGGTGAAAGTTGAGTGAGACCCATATTTGGACTTAGTACACATGTATATAATAATAGGTTTTTTTCTCCTTCACCGAAAGGGCTTCTAATTATCTTCATCTAAAAAGACAAAATAAAATTGGTTGTGGTTATATATTCAGTAGCTTAACAAAACAGTTTTCCTTTGTTTACTCAAAACTACATTCAACAGTATTACTAGGTTTTTCCAGAATACGGGAGATATGTTACTCTCAAAATGACCTAGTTTGTGTTGAGTGAATGTTAAACCCCATTTCTCTCTCTCTCTCTGTATACATAAATTTTATACAACTTCATGATAGGCATTTATTAGGTGAATATTTTAATACATGGCATAATTTCAGTACTGAGTTTGATACTATCAGTATGCACATCTTCTCTTCTTTGTCAAACAAATGTTGCAAATACAACTGAACCAACACAAGAAAAAACAATTAATGGTAACAGCGAGGGTCTGTGTGTGTGAATAAGGAGCATGATAGATGAACAAGATAAAACAAAAAGTGATAATTTATTAAGATGAAGTATACATACAATTGCAAGGGAATTTACCTGCCTCTCTAATGAGATCAATTTGTTTTCCTTCAGATTTGAGGTTGAAGTTTATGACAGCATTAATGGTTATTGTATTGTCTATAAGTATTGTTATAACTGTAATGAGATTTGGTAGTGGTGCTTTAGATGATAACTTTGTCTCAGAGATTTCAACAAACTACGAAAATTCCACAGAATTTGTTTCCTTTTATGGTCTTCTCAATTTATATATGTACACAATGGCGTTTGTCTACTCTCCATCCAAAAATGCTATTTATGGTAAGAATTTATGTTCATTCATTCTGTTACAAGTCATTTGGTGTCAATACACCCATTTACACTTCAGTTGCTGAGATATAGACATTTGTTTTTTACTTTTTTCGAATGTTTTTGATAACTCCCCTATCTTTAAATAGCCATATGTCCTGATCTATGGGCTCAATTTTCATGATCTAGACAGATCAGACATAAAACATGTTCAATATATTAGATATTTGAATGCTGACCAAATGTGCTACTTTTGGTTCTGTTAATGATCTATTTCTACAATTTTTATAATGAAATATTTATTTTACAGAAACACATTTTAAAGATAATCCAGCATTATCAATGCTCAACGATTCTGATGAAGAAGTCCATTATGGGTAAGTTAAAACGTTCAACCCCATTTCTCTCTCCTAAAGATTCACCATGCAATTGTCCTGTCAACATAGCAGTGGTGTATGTATATTACTCTGCCTGGAAACCTATCTAACACCAAATACCACTCAAAATCATAAGTCAAACAAGTTTACTCTCTCAAGAACATGTGATACACCTTTTCATTTATTTGAGAAGTTCATATAAAGACAAAATTACAATTAAATCTGTTATTATATGCTTGATGAGACTACTACAAAGATCAGTTATTGTTTGTTTATAAAAATACACACATAAAAGGACTTCACAATGATATTAAAAATTAGGTTTTGATTTCTTTCAGATCAGACAATGAAGAATCATCTTTGACAAATCATCGCCAGACGAACAAATATGATAGTGATGATGATACATTTCGATAAAAACAAGAACAATTCATATATCATTCAAAGCTTTCATTATAGAATTCATTATTCAAAATTTAATATTTAGCTGATTAGCTATGGACAATTCCTCATTTAGCACATGTTGTTCAAAATAGAAGAATTTCACAGACTTCTATTTTTTTCCTATTATATATATGAGTACAATCACATATAATCATGTTTGTGCTTGATTGACCAGTCCTCTGCAGAACATCAACTGAACATTGAAATAAAGCATGAAACACAATAATAAAACACTGAAACAAACTTGATTAATATTTCCGAAACAGGTTTTGTCTGAAACAGTTGTTTTCTTTAAAAAATTATATCTAGATGCTCAGCTGATGATCCTCAGAAGATCAACTAATCAAATGCAAAATGTTTGGCATTTAGAATCTGGTCAGATTGTATTAAAACATATTCCAATGAAGATATATGGGTAAATATGAGAAATACCACAGAGATTTTATTTATTTAACATAATTTGTGTACATATAGGTGCTTAATATGGTCTCTTTAATACTTAGATAAAGCAAAATTATTCCAGAGGGACAAACAACTATTGCATCGTGTTATTTGCTATCAACTGGAATTATATTTTGTCACAAGGACTTCCAAAACATTAATTTATATTATCATAATTTTATTTCTAATAGCCACATTTGTTTATAATAATGAGAAAGAGATCTGGCTCCAAGTTCACAAAACATTCTCAGATTTAAGTTAAGAACTTACTCAACTTTCAATCACTCTTTATGAGAAATGTCTTTGATCTAGAAACACAAATCCTTGCACATAGTTTCTTATTTAAGTATTTGATACATTAAAATAACAAAAATTGTATATAAAGGGCTATATTTTAGTTAAGATAGTGCAAACAATTTTGAGTAATTTTTTAACTTAATTCGGAGAATGCTTTGTGAACTCGAGGGTATGGTGTTTAAAATGAAGGTTATTACAACAAGTATTAAGTTTATTATATTATTTAGTTATAATTTGTTATGGTATTGGTATTTTCTTGCATAATGTACTGAAATTGTTGACTATACAAATTCAAGTCATGTGGAGGGCGTGGCAAAGACCAGTGTCTAGTTGTCCAGATTGGATGAAAAACCATGGTCCTTTGTACACATTACTGTGCAGATGAAAGTACCCTAGGCTGTAGGGTAAGAGTAAGAGGGATATACTGAAGTCCTAGCAAATGTTCCCTCTTAGCATATTGCATAGCATATGCATGTTTTCATTAGCCTCGCTGGTGCAGAAAAGTAGGACGTTAAACCCTATTCCACATTGCTGTTGTGAAATCAAGAATATGCTTGACAAACACTTTATAGTATCAAGTATGAGATTGCCCTTTTCCCTGCTGTTAACATAATGCTCGTCTTCTGTAACAAAGAGTCTATATAAATGAAATGAAATTGGTTATTACATCCTACTGTTCTGCCCTGACTGGGCTAATGAAGATAGCCATATGCCATACAGTGTGCAATGAGGAAAATTTTGTCCGAAGATTGGCACTACAGCCTACTCTTATATCGAATTCCAATTGCCCATCTGAATGACTATACATTGTCCCTTACCATTGACAAGGTGAAAAAATGCAGAAAAATATCGTGATGAACTTTATCGTCCAGTGCAGGGATCAAACACCCGACCTCCAGGTTAGCGAGCCAACATCTCACCAGTCTGACTCATAACATTCTATAGAAGCAATGGTTTGTTCAAATTGATGACAGGGAGTCTGTCTGACTGTATTTCTTGTACACAACAAGAATTAATTGTCAGCAATGGAGCAAGAGCAGCAAAATTAATAAACCTTGGTGCACGCTGGCCTTTATTTTATGGTTAAGTATAGAATGAATTTGGTGAAAAAAAATGAGTTACAGTACTTTATATGTGTCTAAGAATATCATTTCATGTACATTTGTAGATTTTTTTTTATTTATTATCTGTGATAGTGTTGGTTGTGTTCTGTAGGTTGTTATTGCCACAATAATAATAAATAGAAATCCTGTTCTATTTTATATCAGTATCCAGATGTTGGTTTTTATTGCCACATTAAAAATAATTAGAATCCTGTTCTATTTTATATCAGTATTCAGATATTTGATACATGTAATATAAACCTCTGATGGTTATTGTATAATAGACTAACATGTTGAGATGTTAAAGCTGTGTATTAATTCTATTCGTATTAAATACTGGTACATGTACTTATAAATATTGAGATCGGTAAAGATAATATTGCTGAAAATGTAGTATATATGCTTTACATATTAATAACTTGTTGCACGGTTATAGAATAGGGAAGTAACTTGGACTCAATGTCTTAATTGCTTGTTACTCTATCTGGACTTAAGCTAAAAAGAATGTGACACATAAACTATTACATTGATCCGAATAGCAGCAAATAGCATGAGTGTAAATGTGATAGAGGCCCAATTGTAATTAGTGCTTTTACCAAATGGGATTCTTTTTTAGAAAGATAAATACTTACAGCATTCCTTCTTATAAGCTCACATTGAAATGTTGTTGTATATTGATGTCATTTATGTCTGTTTGGTTCACACAGTGCTTTTGAAAACTCAATACATTGTCCTTGATTACTTTGTCATATTTTGTGGATGTTCTAACTAGAAAAGTTATCCAATTTGTGTGCATTTTTAGCTTAATGAGACCATTTTGGTTACGACCTTTATAAAATTAGCATAATCTTGCTAATGCCTTAGCAAATTAAAGTTTTGTTTCGGTCTCCTCAAAATTCAGATATGTTGTTTATATTACTGGAACGAAGAAGCTATAGCTATTGATTACTACCTGAGTTATGGCCCTTGTAAATTCTTGTGGACACTATTGACAAAAGTTATCATCTGACCTGCTTGAAATTAATATTCATTGTTCAGACTAGCGAATAGTAAAATAATATTAAATTTATAATAACTTATGGGGTTCTTGCCCTTAATTATATTGTTGAATCTGGTCAGTGCACAAGTGAGGTTTTCAGTACAAGAATTTTGCTTTTTGTTTACCTAAAGATTCATAATAATGCGACAACCTACTTAGCTGAGGTGGACATATGTTTCTTTTACTGGCAATATTTTTTTTTGTATAAATATTCATGTTTGTTTATATTTATTTATTTTTAATAACAGTGAATTAATTGACTAATTGTACTTATTTCATTATTGTTTAAGTTTGAATGTGTTAATCCCAACTTCATTAGCCCAGCTGGTGCAGGAAAGTAGGATGTTATAAACCTTATTTCATTTCATTTGAATGTCTTAATCCTGATTTCTCATTGTCCTAGATTAAACACAATTTGTTATTTTCATGTTTTGTTGTCCTTTGTTTTTATTAAGTTACTTCTGTAACAAGATGTGTTTACTTTGTGTTAGTACTCAAATTGAGCAAAAGGGACTATATATATACCCTTTTCTATAACTACCTGACTTGAGCTTTATGCACAGGTATTCGGAACAAAATCCATAAAGGGGTAATACAATTTACTACTTATTTATTTATTCTAATATTGAAAAAAAAAACATTTTTTTTCACTACTAATGGTTACAAATGATGATAATGCAAAATCATACCACTTAGTTATCCTATTTCCGGTAAGAAATAAATAAGACAATAATTCACATACATGTACGATTGATAACATTTTTGCCTGTTATATAGTAGAATAGAACAACATTTGGTATGTAACCTGTAAATAATTTTTTAGTAAAATAACTATTAGCTTGCACCCTACACAAGAAATACAAACACCAAATTATGCATGTAAATAAAAGTACAACTGTACCATATATATGTTATTAACAGGTCTATCTCAATGATATATGGAATCTCTGAAAATGAAATTCAGTTTATTTAAATTGTTTTGATTTTAGGAAACATAATTAATATGTCCTTGTTATGTGATATGACAATTTTATGGTTATAATAAATTATAATTGTTTTATCTGTTTAATTTCATGATACTAGTATGTGTTGATATTAAAAATATTTTATTATATGCAATGGACATGCCAAAATGTGGGTCTACAAGTTTACTGCCTAGCTGTCAGATGTATATATTTTTCCAACTTGGAAAAGAAAGCATTAAGGAGACATATTTCTTTCAATGTAAGTAAAGTGTGTGTGTGCCGATAAAATATATTTTTCAACTCACATGAAATGCATTTATTCATTGCTTTAATTTAAAATTTGAGTGTAAGGCTATGAAGACAGGTGGTAGGAGGTTTCTAAGTTCTATAATTGTTAATGAAGGAGTATGTCAACCATACATGACAAATTGTTGACAAAGACAAATTACAATTTTGAAAAGGAGTAGCTGATATCAGATTTTCTGAGACATGTAGGCTACATAAAGATACGGTAATAATTGTTTGGGTCATGTTGGTTATAGTTGTCTAAGATTGTGAAGATTATGGCTATATATTATGTAATATTTGCTATTTCATTGAGATGAATATGGACTTAACATACTTGTTTATTTTATAAACCTAGAAGTAAGGCAGATGTCTGATATTAATGTCAATAATAACTGTAAATTGTCCTTGATGTACATATAAATAACTATGATGTACTAAAGATATTATATTATTTTAATCATTAATACTGTGGTTATTAATATTGTTTAAGGCCCCATGTTGTTAAACACTCCCCTGCCCTCTGCTCAGTTTCGCCCCGCCCATTAGTGACTGGTTAGCGGCGTCTACATGTACCACATTTTCCAGACTACACGTACTAACGAAAAAAATGAAAGGACACAAAGGTCGAATATAGTGAACTGTAAGGGTTTAATTAGAATTAATCGTGTCCACAGTTGCAGTATATATAAAAATACCGTAAAAATACCGTTGATTTGCATCAGCGCCGCAGCGCATGAATAAACACGCACCGGCTAAAATCAACATCCGGGCAATTCCGTTGTCAACAACAACATGGAGAACGTCTAGCAGAAGGCTTTTCCGGCGTCCTTAGTTATGAGAAAGTTAATAAACTACTGTTATTATTTGTAAAGTTTTGGGGGTTAAAACTGTCACAAACTGATAACAATGGATGAAAGACACTGGTGGATAACTGGAAAAATCCAGGAAAGTTTTAAAATAGGTGGATATGACAACCCAACTTTGCTTGAGGATTTCATGTGTGAAGAAACGACACTAAATTTAATAAACCAATTTCTACGAGCTGGAGGACCATGTCGCCTATTCTTTTATTGCGAACGACCGGAATCCGGGATATTATCCACAAGGGAATTACATGCTACCGGAAATTTGGCCTCTCTCAAAGATGTGGAATTGGATAGTGTCATAATTTTATATTTTTTGAGAAATAAAACAGAAAAAGATGTTGACCCATCTCGAATGGAAAGAGATATATTTTGTGGGGAGTTAAAACATAATACTATAGAAACACTGAACACTCTATTATCAGACATTTATATCCCCTTAATCAAAGCCCAGAAAGATTGGGGACAGTGCAATGATGAGGGTCAAACTAATTTAATACAAAACATGGATAAATTTGTGACAGCACTGAACGAAACATCTGCATCAATGCATTCTTCTAAACAGCTGGTTAGTACATTTTTAATTTAAAGTAAGATAAACAACGTTGCTGACTAATGATAAAAACAATTTGGCTAAGTTAAACTTTAAAGCTAATTAATGACCCAAAGGAACATTGATAAGCATTAAAGTATTAAAAGATAACCTTGGAAGCATCAAGTTAAACAATGTCACCTTTAATAATCTCTATGGTTACTGTTAAATGATTCAAAACGATTTTTGTAAAGAACTAGTAACGCTTACTGATGAATATAATTTGTTTCAGATGCTGAAATTGCCGGAGAATATTATTTTGAATGATTTTAAATTACAAAGGGCAGCTGCATTAGATGCTGAACTTATTGGTCAATATGAAGAACTAGTCACTGATTGGATGAATACAATAGAGACTATAGTATTAGATACCTCTGATGAAAGGTATTAGCCTTATTTATATCCAAATCTTCTGTTTCTTGGCATCTAGTACTTCTGATGCACACGTGTATGGGAGTAGAGTGGAGTAAAACCAAATGTCAACAGTGCACATATTTATTTGTCTCTTCGTCGTTACTTCAATGAATGCAGGAGGAAAAAAAATAAGCTACCCTGACCCTTTAGGACCGCCCTACCCTCTGGACATTTTGTAGTTCTATTAATTCAATTGTTCCATTACTTTGTTACATTTCCAAATGAAAGCATATTATTCTTCTAAATCTAAAATACATTTCTATGAATGTAAACCATTATGTATTGGTTAATTTTGGCTTAGATTTAGGAAAATTAATGTAGACGTAGGATTAAGAATAGAAGGCTATATTTTATTTAGATGTGTAGTTTTATATGGTTTATAATTAATATTTATTTTAGGTTTATGGATCCTAATGCTGGGCCTTTATCAGAATTAGACAGATGGAGAAGAAGACAGAGGTTATTAACTAGTTTAACTGAACAGTTGAAGAGTAAGGAATGTAAAGCTGTAATAGGTGTTTTGATAACAGCTAAATCTAGATTGTTGAGACGCTGGAAAGTTATAGATGTCAGGTAAGCTTACACTACTTACAGTATATTTTGTTTCATTTTTACCAACCTTGTTGGTTTTATCAAGGTCCTCCGGATTCCTCCCACTGCTAAAGACCCTTATGCCCACTGAAATGATTGAAATAGAATTGAACCATATGTTAGTCCCAAAATGACCTTTTTTCTGTCTTTTTCTTTCTGACTTTCTCTCTCTCTCTGATTCATTTTAGTCTTCTATCTCTATATGAAATATGAAATGTAGTTATAAATTATACATTCAAAGTAAATGGATTCATTGATGGTAGTTCTATTAGAGTAAAAAATCTATTTACTACAGTACAGTAAATGTAGAAATATCAAGGGGAGGTAACCCAACAGCATATTTTAAGAAGATAACATTTGTATAGTTTTTATCCATTACATTACTGTTAATTTTTGACTGAATTATGACCCTTTGTTGACTTTAAATTTAAATCAACAAAAATTATGTTTCCAGAAATTTTTCAGGTTAAATTGTGAATATTCGATTGTTGGTTGGTACACTGAAGATTTACAGTTTTTTGCATTTTTTGGGATTAAGTTGTTTCCAAATTGTGGCTATTTATCGATCTAATCAACAAAAATTCAGAATTCTGGAATTTTGTAAGGTTAAAGATGAAGGTATTCGATTGAAGGCTATCATATAGCCAAGTTACAGATCCAGTCTGTCTGACAAAATAACCACTCCCCTTTGTATAAGCTTGTAACATTCTCTTGTACACGCATTGTAAAAGTCGGAGGGACAGATAGGGGACATGTATTACTTCAGCAATACTCTTAGAAATGCTTGTTGGCAAATCATGTTAGGTATGTTACAATATATTGTATGAGAAACAATGGTACTAGTACAGAACCTAGGTTAAATATATCGCCCCAAAACGTCAACTGTAATTATTTGTCTTTTTTCAGCATAACAGATGCTATGAATGATACGAAGGATAAAGTAAAGTATTTGGAGTCTCTGAGACGACATTTTGATCATTTGTATAATGATGCTACACCTCATTCTATTATGAATACAGCATTGCCTGGTCTTACTAACAGTATTAAACAAATGGAATCGATATCAAGATATTATGGTAGAGTTGGTTTTCTTGGGATTATCTTAGCAAAGGTACAAAAGAAGATTATTTTATTAAAATGAATGATAATGGTCTAATGTTACTAGTGAACAAACAGTTTTAATGAAAGTGTATCATAGAATTATTCTTACCAGTATTCATTAATACTAATCTTTTATCTTCAGTAGATTTGTTTGGTTTGCCACTGTTTAAGTTAAAAAGTCAAATATAATTTAGTAATATTTCTCGAAATGTTTGGCGATTTAGTAAATGTAAAATAAGTTGAACTTAAGATTTGTAGAAGCACATGCTATACTGGGAGTTTATGAAACAAATTAAGAGTTCCATTTTTATAATTATGCATTTTTCATAATTATTGAGGAACTTAACTATGTGTTCGTAATTGAAAACTAATTGTGTGGTTGTTTTTAACAGGTCACAAATCAGATTGTGCTGGCATGTAAAGAACATATAAAAAAATGCACCATCAACATAATAGAAGATGAGGATACACTGTGGACCAGAGTTTCAGAGGAAGTACAAAACAGAGATTCTTTGAACATCGTAGACCCACATCAAAAATTGCTTCGTAGTCAAGTTGAATCAAAGTTAAAAGTAGAGTGTTTTTTATTCACAAAACAATATTTTTTTTATTTCATTCATTTCTTCATCTATTTTATTATGTAATCCTCCCTTGTTAAAGTAAATGTTGCATTATTAATATATTTGCAAAACTTGCAAAATATTAAGTAGCTTTTCAATAGGCTTGTTATTTTATGAAAATCCCAGTAAGTTAATCCTGTCCCTGCCCTAGTATATTTAAAAACTATTATGACTTTCAAAGACAACTAAATTATAATAATACTTGAATAAGGTATATATGAATTAGAAAAATATAATGTTATTTCAGGGAACTAGAGGTAAAGGAAAAGAATCAAAAGAAATAGGCGTGGTGGATAAAAGCTTATATGGACGTCTGCGATCTTGTTTAACTTTACAGAGTTTTTATCGAGAGGCATTGAGGTCTTTGAGAGATTCACTAGGAAATGTTACCAATTTGTCTCATTTCTCTTCTGTCAGCAGTTTTGTTGGAGCTAGTGCCATGTCAAGGTATAAGAAATGTCTTATTATTAGAAGGATTTATTTTAATGAATAAGATTTGTATGTAATAATTGTGATCTCTAATGATACAGTTGAATTTCAATTATAAAGAGTAAGTAAACACTTTTTACTGCATCAAGACACAGAGTAATGACATGAAATGAAATGGGTTTTAATGTTCTATGGTTCTGCTCCTGCTGGGCTAATGAGGACTTGCATATATCATACCACTAGTTTTGTATGGGAGAAAATTTGCCCAAACAATAGTCCTATTCCCTGCCCTTATATCGAATTCCAAAGACAAGGGTTCTTTCATGTGCATGTCAATGTGTACACAGGACTTTCATTTTTTTTATCCCATTCGGACAACTATACATTGTCTTTGCCAGGTACTCTTTCTTGCACCACTGACAAGGTGGAACCACAGCGGAAAATCAAGATGACCTTTCTCAGCCAACACTGGGATCGAACATAAGACCTCCAGGCTAGCGAACTAACATCTTACTCATTGAGACACTGCAGCTACAGAGTAATGAAACTATTTTTTGAGTTTGTTGGAACTTTTGGCTCAGATGGAATTATTGTGAAATAATTTCAATTGCTATTGGATCCCGTAACTGTGTTGCAATTGGATGTATGTTTCATTACCTGGCAACCTATTTTTTCTATTTATTTTACAGTCGAAGTAAGCAGACAACAACAGCTACAAGTGCGTTATCAAGAGCTACATTCTCACCATCGAAAAAAGGTTTATCACTGTTTGGCGACAATGCTGGTCATGGTGTACCTCTGACTGATGAAGATGCAATTTTAACCCATTTTGACACATTTTGTTCAAGAATTAGACAGCTGCTAGATGTAATGAATACAATGTCTCAGTATTCAAAGTAAGAACAAACATTATTTTTTATTGATTTAAAAATTACAGTAGGTAATTGTTCGATTGTCAATATATTTCAAATATCATTACAAAATCATGTCATTTAGAAATTTTAGAGCGTTTTTGGACACATAATTACTATCCTTTAAATAACTAAATTTTTATATATCAATTGTACAAAAAAATATAATGAATGTTTTTATCTTGATAATTACTGATTTGGGATTTGGGGTTCTAGAAATAAAAGATTATGGTACATAGAAATTGTGTTATTTATAATTTATTGTTTATTTTTAGAATGGTGAATGTATCTGCTGGTATTCCCCGACCTAGAAAAGATGATCTAGTCGTAGAGGAACCAGAACTTGATGAAAAATACAAATACAGGAAGGAAGCAGAGAAAAATAAAATGCAAGGTAAACAATAGATTTATGTATACATTGATGAATGAACAATGTTAAAGATTTAACATCCTACTGTTCTAAACTGACCAGACTAATGAAGATGTGCATATGAGTGTGCCAAGATTTCTTTTTTAAATGCATCCAATGTCATGGGACCATCCGAATGACTACATTGTCCCTTGTCAGGCCCTCCGTCCTGCACCACTGAAAAGGGGGAACCACTCCCAAAATAAGTAAAAGTGAAACTGGAGGAGACAGTGCTTTTCTCTGCTCTATCTATCATTTTTGTTTACAGTAATTTTTTTTTTTTATTAAACTTCAAAATAATATCATTAGAATTTTAGTACACAGCTCTTCATAGCCAAGTAAGTTTGTGTTTTGTGGAATTTTGTAGATTTTTTTTTTTTACTAAATTATGATCCCTTCTAATTAACGTCAATGAAAATTCTGTTTTTGAGACTATTTTTTCTGTTAACATAAACTTTGAGATAATTGATCTGATTTTGTTAATATTCCAGAAACTAAAGAAGATTATCCAAAAACTCCAGCGCTAGAATTAAATCTTGATAGAAATCAACTTGTTGCTATAGCTGAAGATGAAGAGATGCTTGAAGATATTAAGAAAGATGACGAAGCAAAGAAATCACATAGTATGGAACATGCTGATGAAATATTTGATGTTGTAAATACTAAAACTGGTCTCACAGAAGAAGAACTAACTATTTTAAGTAAGTGAAAGATGCGTAATGGAAGATTTAGATAAAGAGCTGGCCGTTCTTGCTATAATGGTTCAAAAATACTTTATTCTTGGCGAAGTTATAACCATTTGAAGATGTAGTAAAAATCGTTTGGTACAGGAAAAAACAACACAGAAGTCTTGATTATCCATTTTATCATTAAATTTGTTAATCTTCCTGGCATTCTAATCTAGGCATTCTAAACTATTTAAATATCTGCCATCCAGTGATCTAGAAAATAGCTTATGGGCTTGTCTTATGTCTGAATAATAGTTTATGTAAGATTTGAAGCCAAAAGAAACACCTGCATTAGGCAGATTTAGTTTTTACGTAATCTTTAATACTGCGTTCATAATTAGAATTATCATGTATGTTGCAATGTGATTGCTTGGTTCAACCAGTGTCGGGTAACGATGGCAGGTTACATTTCTAAAGCAATCCGGCCTAATATTAGAATTGGAATAAGTAATAGCAACGACAATCTTTACTTAGCACTGATATGGTAAAGGACGGCAAATATCACCCTGAATTTAATATATGCCATGATATATGTCTGGTTTCTGAAAATAAGGACGTGATATACATGATTTATTACAGGACGTTATTATCCAGAAGATGAAGAAGATGATGGACCTAGTGTCTCATATATAATAGAAGAACATGTGAACAATATGACTAAAGCAATGAGTGAAAATGTTACGACTAAAACTATGTTAGATGTAGAATCTAAGGTAATTAAAGTTATTCTTGATAATACAGTTTTATTTTTAGCCATTGAAAATAAGTAGTACATGTCAGTAGCTATATTTTTGAAGATATTGTAATAATTTGTAATTTCAAATCATAGGATGATCACAGGTAGACAACACAATACGAATTTATAAAAACCAGAGCCCGGTTTCTCATCCAAATTTTAATAGATACTTCAATTTTGATTTTAACTTGCAAATCTATTTTAATGGATTTATCTAAATTGCTTAAAATCGTTTTTAGAAAGAAATTTCAGTTTAAGACGATTTTAAGGACATCTTAGTTTTTGTGAAACAGGCCAAGGTCTTTAATGCCATGTTGCAATCAGTTCGAAAGACATTTAATTCAGTCTTCATTGCAGCAAAGAGAGAAGAATATAATAATCAGTGTTTGTATATTATTTTAGGATAAAGACAATTTTGATACATACTATAACAACTTTCTAACTATAATACAAGATTTGGAGAAATTTCTGGGTGCCTATATGCATGCTATATTTGTTAGTAAGATGAAAACACAGCAAGGATTAGAGATTATCACCAAGTAAGATATTATATTTATTTCTCATTGATCATATTTATTGAAATAAATAAATGAAGAGTCCAGGGGAAGAACAATCTAAGTCACATTTTTGTCTTTTTGCATAGAACGCAACACAGACTTTAGGATGAGAATGCGTTTAATTCAACTTAATAATGATGTTAAACAAGAACAATAACTACCTGTACAACAGACTTCCACTTTTCAGGCAAATTAAGGTTAAATGAAGGCCATTTCAGAAAAACCTTGGTTCGATGTGACTCTGATCGTTTTTACTAGAAATTGATTGGTCCACAGAAAGCTTATACAACTTACTACCAGATGGCGCCATTGACTGGGGCTCATTGAAAAAGTAACTTAGATAGCTTTTCCCCTGGACTCATCAAATTGTTTTTATTTCTGGTTATGTGTTTTTTGAGTGAATTTTAAATCAGTTATATCTTTCCTATGATTAGAAGTCATCCTATAAACTTTTTCCTTAATTAGGTTTGCACCAAATTCTAAACCAAATGATATTACATGATGATTATAAGTGATCCTATAACCCTTTTCTTTAATTAGGTTTGCACCAAATTCTAAACCAAATGATATTTTAATTATGATGATTTTAAGTGATCCTATAAACCTTTTCCTTCATTAGGTTTGCACCTATACAAAGTCGACCAGGAATACGTGGAACTGTAGCTGAGAAATTTGTTGAATTATTTAACTGGTATGAATCGGATTTAGAAGAAGTACAGAAAATATATGAAAATAATAAGGTAGGTAAAAGGGATAATGATATGAGCTTTACAAATGCCTGTTATGTTTATGATGAACATCCAAGGTAAAATGCAATTAAAGGAGCTAAATTGCTAATATTTGGAATCTAAAAATCGACACAAATGGGTCAAAATGCATATAATAATGTAATATGAATGTACATAAGTTGATTAACATTCAATTGTTCCCGTTTTTACTCTAATTTCAAATCAGTTATGTTCAGCTAAAATACTTGAGGAGTATCAGTCAAATGGCTATCTCTAACATTGATTTAAATTGACAAATATTTCATGTTTTCATTTTCGAAGACTTTGGATGATATTGAATTAAAGACTTACTTACTTTAGGTATATTTTGTGTTTTTGCATCCAAGCATATTTTATTATGTTGATAAGTTTGAAAGAAACTTAATATTTATCATACCATCACTATTGAGATTCTATTTGCTTTTTAAGGAACACCCACAAACTGTAAGAAATGCACCACCTGTAGCTGGGGCCATTTATTGGTCACGTCAATTATTAAAACGTATAGAAGATCCCATGAAGATTTTCCGTGATGTAAAAGCTGTTACTCAGTTAACAGAGTTTGGACGAATTGTTAGGATATATAATAGACTAGCCACAGCTCTGGTAACATTTGAAAGTCTGTGGTTTACACAATGGAAGAATAGAATAGATATGGCTAGAAGTGGTTTACGTGCTACTTTATTTGTACATCATCCAGTCACTAATAAAATAGTTGTTAATTCAGATGAAAGGTAGGCTCTTGTATTTAAGTAAATCTTGTTTTTGGTTAAGATTTTATTTTATTCAATTTCTGTTCCTGCTTCATATTCTGTATCAACTGTTTTAATATTCACTCATTTTTTGTACAAATCCAGTATGAAATAGACCCCCCCCCCCCCCCCCCCCCCCCCCGTGTTTCATTTTTTGAGAATGCAGGATTTGATAAAAGTTTGATAATATCAAAAATTTATGAAGAATCAGAAGTGAATTTTCTTTTGTTTTAAGTATTTCATAGGTAGTTTTGATTCCCTGGTTGTACATGACAAGGAGTAGGGTCTCCTGTCCAACCTCATGGGTTTTCTCAAGATCCAATGATTTCCTCCCATTGCTAAAGACCCCTACACACAAGCTAATTATTGGAATAAAATTGAACCATGTGTTAGTCCTGAAATGAATTGGTTTGTGACGAGTAGACGTTAAACCTCATTTCTCTCTTTCCCTATTTCATAGGTCCAACTATCTTCATTTGTATACCAAGAATGTATAAAAAAAAAGTTTTGTTTATTTTTCTTGCCATGTTATTCAATTTAAAGGGCTAATTGATTGTTTATTACAGAGTGTTAGAGTTGATCCATGAAGCCAAATGGTTGACACGACTTGAAATACAAATACCTGATTCAGCTATGAGTATAATGCAACAAGAAGAAAGATTTAAGAGTTATAAAGGACATCTTGAATTAGTATTAAATGAATATAAAACAGTATGTGAATCTATACCGGAATCATTACGTGATTTATTTACACCCCATATAGATAATGTACAACAACAGTTACAACCAGGTCTGAGTACATTAGCCTGGAACAGCATGAATATAGGTAGGTATTATTTGAATATGAAAAATTAGTCTGAAGTGTAAAATGTGAAACCAATATGTTAAATGCTTTTGACTACTAATAGTATGGAAAGTTAGCTGATGAATCCTTGGTCTTGTCAAAAATATCACCCCACTAATCAGTGTTGAATATTAGTTGGTATGCTATATATATATATATATATTCATTACTACCAAATTTGCATGGGGTTCAATTTGACAGGGGCCTAAATTGGACAGGGACCCACTTGGCCAGACTTATAATGGTTAATTTGTTACCACATGTGTCGGGTGTTGGGGTGAACTGTAGCCATGAAGCATGATGGTCAAACATACACACATTTTTGATTTTATTTATAGATTTATGATATTTAATCAATCTTATTGTTATTACAGATGCATTCTTACATCAGATACATACAGCTACATCTAAACTAAAGAATTTACAGGAGAAAGTTAATGATTTAATGAAGAATAAAGTTATTGGTGTTATTGATACTATAAACAATTTCTGTCTTTATGACAATGAACTAGCTTTCTCACAGACATGGGTAAGAATATTCAGCAAATTTCTTGAATTATAAAACAATAATACTAGAATTTGGCTTGACACAAGTGTAGACACAAAGAGCTCTTTTAGTGACATTTTCAGATAGTAATACTTTGTTAAAGAGCAAATAAAATATTATCTTAAAATCCTTGATATCTTTGATCATTTCAGACAAAATTCTCTTTATTTACCTACAAAATTGCATAGCAGTTTTCACATTTTGGAAAAGATGTTGTCTCAATTAGATGGCTTTTTCACTTCACATGATTGTTTCGCTTTTGTCAAAAACAAAAATAAAGAATCGGACATTTTGAAATAATAAGAGAGACAGAGTACATTGCTTCGTGTGATTTTTACAGAACCCCCTAATCTTCCCCAGCTGCAAGTTATGAAATAAATAAAGTGCACCTATATACTCTGGGCGTTATTCACAAAATCTTAAACTAAGATACCTCAAGAAAGCATCCATTTCATTGGTTAAGGGTTAACATCCTAGTAGTAATAATTGTAGCTCTTGGTTGAGTGACTGAATTGTTGCACATGGGCATTGAATTAGAAGGTCTATCATTGAGTCAAGTGGCATGGTTTCGATTCCTTGCTTGTACGTGACAAAGAGTTAGTGTCATATAGTAATGTCACTGTTCATGTAAGAGTTATCTCCCCTTTGTTATGGACTAGAGTATTTGAGAGTTATCTCCCAGATGTTGAATAAAGCATGGCCTAGCTAACATGTGGTTCGAACCTTGTGAGCCTTCTCTGTTTCCTCCCACTGCTAAAGGCCCTATACGCAAGTGAATTATTGAAATAAAATTGAACCAGATGTTAGTCCTGAAATGACATAGTTTGTGTCGAGTGAATGTTAACCCCATTTCTCTGTTTCATTTGTAACTCTTGGCCAATGAAAGAGCAGAATTCTTCAGCATTTTAGTTTAAGTTTCATGAATAAAGTGTCTGATTAATTTCTTTTAATTATCTTTGATTTTGATTGTAGTCACCAGTTGAATTCCGTGAGCAGATGTTAGAGGGTATAAAAGATAGATCCCAACAGTTACACCATAATGTAGAAACGGTTGTAGAAGGTTTACAGAATGTAGCTAATTTACTTAGCACGAAAAAGGTAGTATATTTACCTTACCATTGGTTGTAATAGATTTAGAAAATAGTTTATAATGTGCCTAGTAGTTTTTAGTAATGGTGGTGGTTCTTTTTATTTATTTGGAACCTTTTAGATTTATATTGAACAATTTTCTAATTTTTGCAATTTAGTTGAAACAAGGTTTGATTTAAAGCCTTTTAAAATAAGCTTTTATATTTGTTTTAGATAATAGAAAATTCTATCTAAAAAACTAACCTCATTAGAAAGTGCCTTCCCTATTTTAATTTATGCTTAATTTGCTTTTGACTCCATTCTGCCGCTTTCAGGAATACATTGTCACCATGAAGAGTTCTACACATTCCAAGATGGCCATTGTCTCAAAGTCGAGAAATGTTAAGCCCAAGCACGAGAAAAGCCTGCTGAAATCTGTAGGATTATTTACAAAAAGAAAGGTCCCAGTTCGTATATTAACCTCCACACCTTATCACTTGATTTTATATTGTATTGATGCACTTGCATGAGTTGTTATATGTACATGGGGGTTGGAAGGCCAAATGGTTAGCACGTGCGAGATCTGTCATAAGGTCTGTCATTGAGTCAACTGGCATGGTTTCAAATCCCCAGTTGTACCTGACAAGGAGTAGGGTCACCTGTCTAACCTGGTGGGGTTTTCTCCAGGTTCTCCGATTTCCTCTCAATGCTGAGAACCCCTACGCTCAAGCGAATTATTTAAATAAAAGTAAACCATATGTTAGTCCCAAAATCACCTAGTTTGTGTTGAGTCGACTTCAAACCCCATTTCTCTCTATCTATATATGTACTTGAATAGCATTCGATTATAGCTCTTATAAATACACCAACGTTGAGATGGATTTGATGAAAATATGCCTACTTCACAAACAAAATATATTTATATGTAAGAAGATTTGAATATAGTGTAAAATTTGATTAAATATATACATATTAATTTACTATTAACTAACTTACGCCCTCCCTATTGTTTTGAAAACAAATTGTAATTCTATTTGAACATTTCTACTAACTCTCGTTTTGTAGCAATAACAGTGAGCTTTTAAAGACAGTTTATTTCCGTTTAAAAAATAAGAACTATTAATGTTATAATTAATAAAATCAGTTTGTGTAGATTTCTAATATGATTTTTCTGATTAAAAACTGTTTCAATCAGGTTTATTCACCTAACAATAATTCTGTAGGTAGACATGTCCAATTCATTTATATATTATTAAAATCATATTTAAAGGGTGAGAATAATAAGAAAGACAAGAAGATGTTGTTAATTGTTGATGAAGAAGAGGTACAGAGAGAAAAACAGAAAGCTTTATTAGAAGAATCATTAGTCTTCAGATTAATTGGTAGGTTTTATTTCCCCTTGTTTACAATTTTTTAAAGGCAGACAAGGACAGCTGTCTAGTTGTTCAGTTGGTTGGGAAATCTAGATCCCATGTAGAATGGAGCCTTGATGGTGTGAACATAAAAGTTGGGACTCAATATAAGAGTAGACCATCAGGCCACTGTCCGGGCAAAGATTTTCCTCATAGTGCACTGTATGGCAGATGTCCGTCTTCATTAGCCCTGTTGGAGAAGGACAGTAGGGCTTTTTATGTCATTTTTACAATTTACACTTTGCTCATTCTAAAAATTGTGCTATAAATTGAACTGTTGAACTGAATTAATCTTTGAAAAAAATGTTCCTATTCATTACAGCTTATTACAGAGATCAAGTATTTGAAGCTGTTCTAAATTCTGCAAGTCGATCACTAGCAACATTAGCTGATGCATCTGGTTGTACTGGCGAAATTGTACGTGCTCTGACACCGGGTTCAGTGTTCTCTAGTGAATGTAGCACACCAAGACCAAACAGTAGACGTGGAACACCATATAGTAGAGGGGGATCAGCAGTATCAGAGAGACCCAAATCAGGCATATCTGTATTATCTAATATGACTTGGGCTGGGGACAGTTCAATTGAAGAAGTCACAAATTTACAGTAAGTTTTATATTTCTACTCATTGAGAGGTTACAAAATTGTTTGGATCAAGATTTTTTCGATGCAGTGCACTCAATTATGTGGAATGTTCGACAATCTGATTCAGTTTTTAAATAATCAGAAGTGAAAACTTGGTTATTTAGTCACTATCATTATTAATCAAAAGTGAGAACATTTTCTTGTGCCTAGTGCATTCCTAAGTGAATTGAATAGTTGCGCCATACAAATATCATTATCATTATTAAAATCAGATGCAAAGGGTTTTCTTCAAAACATAGGCACCAAAAATGGTTAAACTTGTGAGTCTTTGAACTTCTAATTAGCTCATTATGACATGGCAAGTTGGAATTTTATGAGTTGTGTAATATTGTTTCAGTATTCAGGTTAAAACTAATGTTCTTTCAACAGACTAATTTCTGATCTACTTATTTGATTGAAAAGGTCCTCCTTCATTAGCCCAGTTGGAGCAGAACAGAAAGACATTAAATCCCATTTCATCCAAAAGATGTGCCCTTATTGATCAAATCTCATTTTGTATTTCAAGGAAACCTGGTCTACCACATCTGTTGCAAAGTATTGTATAGAACAACATCATTTATTTTTAAGACTAACAAACTTTTTTTTGTTGTAGATTTGAGATACAGGTCAAATTTAGTATACCTAATATAATAGTTGAACCTCAGTTAGATGTTGTACAGAAAGCTATAACAGATATATCTACTGCAATTATAGAAGCTAATAAAGGTCAGTAGTTTATACTCTGCTCGGGATTATGTCTTGATTGTTATTAACAGAAAACAAATCGTTTTTTGCTGAATTACGCACTGTGCTGTGTTATTTTACTTCATTGATTTTAGTAGCTGCATTGGCTTAGTGAGTAAATTTTGGATTGCTAACCTGGAGGTCCGTTGCTCGATCCTGGTGTTGAACTAGAAAATTCATCGGAATTTCCGGATGATTCCCCTTGTTAGTGGTGTAGGATGAAAAGCCTGGACATAGGAAGGCCTGAATTCACAAACTTTCTCTTTGCCGAAAGTGAAACCAACATTTTCGGGTTTTCTCCAGGTCCTTGGGTTTCCTCCTGCTGCTAAAGACCCCTACATGCAAGCAAATTATTAAATTAAAGTTGAAACATTTGTTAGTCTCGAAATGACCTAGTTTGTTTCAAGTGGACATTAAATTGAGTTTCTCTCTATCTCCCATGAGGTGATGATTATTAGAGACTGTACACCACTACTTGTTTGTTTTCTACCATTTCTCTAAAGAATACATGTAACCATCAACGCACTATGCTCAGTGTTACGATATTATTAAAGTGGCATTAAGAGAGATTAGATAAAGAGCTGACAATCCTCTCTATAATAGTTAAAAAATAGATAACGTAACTAGAATATGCTAATTTCACTACAATAAAAAACAAAGTTTCAATCATCCATTTTAACGTTAAATCATCCATCACAAAATGTATTCAATTCCAGTAAATATCGCAGTCTAGCAATGGTATCGAGAGTTGATTATTGTCTAGATAAGTGAATTGATGTCTCATTAATAATTTAGAAAGCATTTCTGGGCCCTGTTTCACGAAATTTTAACTTAAGATAAAATCCAATTTTAGTAGATACTTCAATTTTGATTGGCTAAGCACTAAAATCAATCTAATATTATCCAATCAAATTACTAAAATTGGGATCTTATCTTAGTTAAAATTTCGTGAAATAGGCCCCAGGCCCTAAGAAAGACCTACAATAGGCAGATTTAGCTATTGCATAATGTATGTTTAATATTTATGTTTTTGTTTTTGATAGATATAACATGGTTAGGAATTGATGGAGACGAAGATTTCTATCCATTAATAACATCAGATGAGACTATTGAACAATTGAAGTTGCAATTAGCTTGTGTTATAGATGGTAATTATATATTCACTTTATATTTATATGCCCTCATCTAATGTGGATGCATATTGTCATCACATGCACCTGTCAGTCTGTCCACCTTTTCTTGGACACAAAGTTCTTATCATATTAAAAAGTTTCAGATTTATCACCCCATTTGCAAAAGTGTGTTAATAAGATACAGGACAAAGCTATTGAACTTTTTAAAACACTGTGAGATTGGATTCCCCGGTTTTATATGACAAGGAGTAGGGTGGCATGTCCCACCTCGAGTGGATGTTAAACCCTCTCTCTCTCTCCCCTTGAGATTGTTCATTAATGTAAACCTATATCAGCATTAAAGATTTATCGGTATATTTTAAAGCTTTTGAATGCGATACGTGGAATAGTTCTGAATGAAATTTGTTAGAAAGGAGTGGTAGTAATGGAGCTGCAGTGGCTCAGTGTGAGTAAGGTAATGGCTTGCTAACAGTGTCTACATGTCATGTGCAGAAAGAACCTAAATCTGAACACTTTCACAATCTTCTTTATTTTCTTTGTTTCAGAAGTAGATAGTCATGTAAAGAAGCACCTGTTCCACTTTAGTTATTATAACTTTCTATGGAAGGATGATATGCATGGTAATTTCTCTGAGTTTATTAATGCTGATCCTGGTATAAGGGCTATTAATCGTGAGGTAGAGAGGTTTCTGTCTATTGAGAAGAAAGTATTAAGTATTCCGACAGCACTACCTGTTGGTCCAGTATGTCTGTATACAGATCCAATTAAAGATGCTCTACACGGTTTTGCTATGGCCTGGAAGACTAAATTTGCTACAGTATTACATGAAGAAGCTAAGGTACATCTTAAATTTATGTTAGATTCTTTTGAAAGAAAAAAAAAAGATTAAATGATAATTTTATGGAGCTGTGATTTTTTTTGTAATTTATTCATAAAATTTGTATTTTCTCTATAATTTTTAATTGTCATGCGCTACACCTTTTTTGCACCTTTTTCTATTTTGAAATTTTTTAAACTTAATTTCTAAAATGTAAACATCCTTTTTGTATACTTGATATCATGTTGAATAAATGTATTGTAATGTTTATTTAATAGAAAAAGTTAGATAATGCAGTAAGTTATAGAGAGAATGTCAGAAAGAGATTAGAACAGTATGTACAGTCATTAGATCAGTTAAATAGCTCACTACATCTTTTAGAAGATTTGCGAGATATGGAGAATAAAATCGATGGAATATATCTACCTATAGAAACTATGTATTCTAAACTAAGGTATGTGCAACGATTATTGTTTTAAATATACATTATGCAAGAGCTAAATCTATCTATTGCATGTCATTTTTTAGGCCTGAAATCAAGATTCTGTGACCTTGTTAATTCAAAAAACTATTCAGCCTTGCTTATTAAACCAGGATTTTTAGTTTTACAACATAAGAATTTGGAGCAATAATTTATTTGGAGTTTATTTTAAGTGATTTTACTGGGTCTTTTCAGGGAATTTGAGCTCCGTCTGCCTCGTCATGAAGTAGAAGCAGTTGATGAATTGCGAGAGAAATGGCAGGAATTGATAGAACTCGCTGATCAAGTACGAGAAGTGTTATTAAAAGAAAGGCGAGGAGCATTTGAACAGGAATTAGACAAACAAGTCAAGGTACTGGATATCATTCATGAACTTTTTAAACAGCATTTTGTAATTGAACACATTAAATATACGTAAAATTTCTATAGCAAACATATACTATATTTTAAGCAGAGTGATTTTTCTACAATGAAACATATATTATATATTACGTAGAATCAAAACATTTGTGAACCCTATTACTATGTTTTTATTCAGAGCTATGTTTACAACAATGATTCTCTTGTTGTGAATTTGTTTAATTATGAAGTTAATGAAATTTGTAGAGAATATTCTGACATAGGTTAGACTAGTTAACTTAAATAGTAACTGCACGATTTTTTTGTTTTAGACATTTGTGGTGGAAGTAATACAATTCCGTAATGCCTTTGATGCTCAAGGTCCGTCAGTTCCTGGTATTCCACCTGGAGAAGCTGTTTCACGACTTCAAGACTTCCAAGGCAGATATACAATGTATGATGCAAAACGAAAGACTCTCGATTCTGTTTCCAAGTTATTTGGCATTCCTTGTAAACCTTTTCTTGAATTAGATAAAACTGGTGAGGTAAGTAACAACAAGCTAACACAAGCTTTCGGTTTTGCAATAAAATATGGCTTTATTGTACTTGAATTATTTCTGGTAGCTGGGGGAACCACAATGGCTCAGTGAGTGAGACGCCTCGCTAACCTGACAGTCCTGTTGACCACGAGGGTTCATCACATTTTTCTTTTCCCCCGTGGTTCCTCTTTGTCACTGGTGCAGGACGGAGGGGTTGTAAAGGGACAAAGTATAGTCATTTGAATGGGATGAAAAAACTGAGCTCCTGTGTACACATAATAGAATCCTTGGCAGCAGGAATTCAGTATAAGAGTAGACAGTAGAGCCAGGAAAAATTTCCCCTCATAGCAGACTGTATGGCATATGCTCGTCTTCATTGGTCCAGTTAGAGCAGAATAGCAGGATGTTAAACTCATAACATTTCACTGCTTCAACCCAATCATATAAATTTTAATTTGACATTATTTATATTATTTATTTAGGTACTAAATTTGACATTATTAATATTATTTATTTAGGAACTAGACCTGTTGAGCCAGTTGTATGGATTATTCCAGAAGTTTATCAGGTTTGACAATAGATTTAGAGACACATTATGGGCAGACGTGGACTTAGAAGCTGCATCTATGGAGGTAAGAAATTATGGTCAACATATTTGCCATTTTTATTCCTTTAAAAGAAATCAAGAAAGATTTATTATTTACATGGACATATAGTTATCCAGTGATTAATTTTACTTTTTATGTACTGATTATCATTTGCAGTTGTCTTGAAAATATAAGGTCGCATAAAAAAAATATTCTGGTTATCGAAATCAATTTAAGGGCTGCATGACCCTTAATGCACATAAATATTTTAGCTTGGTTACAGGAAGTAACTCCATAAAAAAGTCTGAATGAATGCAGAAATGTGCCATAGGATTATTTTTCAAGTAGCAACTCTGATAAATGTTGCTGACAAATGGAAATGATACTTGGTAATCATAAACAACATGATGAGATAAATGTAGTGCATTGAAATATGATGTTTATGAAAAGTCACATTCAGCCCAGTAGTGATTGTCCGACTCAAAAATAAAAAAAACATCCAGCATCAGATGTTTGGCAAGGAATATCTGAGAACCCAAATATTTTTTGTATGTTTGAATTAGTATTTTTGAATGATGTTGTGATGAATATTGGTTTTCAGGTGGAAATGTATTGGGATGAATGTTTAGCTTTACCAAGTAAACTTAAAGACTGGGATGCATATAATGATCTAAAGACTAAACTACAGACATATCTAGAAGTCTTCCCTCTTCTTCACAAATTAGCGTCCAAGGTAGATACTATTAAATATTAAAATAATCTAGCGTGCTGTGAATATAAATAGATGCAGTGTGGTGTATTATATTAAAACAAAATGTTTGCTTCTTTTCATTTTAAACAAAAAAGAATGCTAAATTTATGCTGCATGCAAATATGAAATTTAGAAAGATAAAATATCAAATATGCTTTTCAAAATTTGATTTTTTTTATAGGATTTTTTTTCATTATAAAATGCTTGGGGGGTTAGATCGCTGAAAGGTTGGCGTGCTCGCGCTGTATCATACGGCTTGTTATTGAGTCAACTGGCATGGTTTCAAATCCCTGGTTGTATGTAGAAAGGAGTTGGGTCGCCTGTCCAACCTTGTGGGTTTTCACCGAGTACTCTGGTTTCCTCCCACTGCTAAAGACCCCTACGTGCAAGGGAGTTATTGAAATGAAATAAAACCATATGTTAGTCCCAAAGTGACCTAGTTTGTGTCTATTGGACATTAAACCACATTTCTCTCTCTATATAACATGCTAAATCTTCAACAATTAATCCAAATTATCTATGTGTCAGGATGATAATAGGTTTGATGTACCAGTGAGTATGCATGTCACTCCAATCACAGAATATATATTTTTTATTTTTACGCTTGTCAGCATGATATATATTATATTTTTTCAGAATAAAAGAAATGTTCGTAAGAGTATATTAGTGCCATTAAGAATATGAAAGAAACCGAATTTTAACACATTGATCAACCCAATTCTTAATGGCATGAATACTCTTCCGTACAAATGCTTCTAATGCTCATTAAATATAGAATAGATTCATTAACATTTTATGGTAAATAACTCGTAAAACGAAACTCAACCGTTTTATTCTAAAATTGACAGCATTGTCATATCCATTTCCACAAATCACAATACATGTATGCAACTTCTGTTGCCTATGTGCATTGGTCGAGAAAGTTCATCTCAATTTTCCGGCGTGGTTTCCCCTTGTCAGTGATGCAGAAAGGAGGGCCTGACAAGGACAGCTGCCTAGTCATTTGGATGGGACAAAAAACTGAGGTCCCGTGTACACATTGATGTGCACGTAAAAGATCCCTTGGCAGTTGGAATTCGATATAAGAGTAGGCCGTAGCGTCGCTGCCTGGGCAAAATTTCTGTTGCCTATAAGAAAGTGGTCAACCCTATGATATTGTTTGGAAGCCTTCTTCTTGTTCAACTGCTTTCAGATTTATCTGATTAAAACACAGATCCTATTTCGTTTCGTTTTTTATAGTTCAAAATTTCATTATACTTGTCTTCACAACACATCTGGAAGAGTTGTTATATAACAGGTGTCTTGTTGATGTGAGGAATCAGCCAATGAAACGGTCTGTTACGGCAAGCTCTACACGGAACTGTGGGTAAACCCTAGAACGTCACGCTGATTGATTGGTCAATGTCTGACTTCATAGGGTCAAATGTTGCTCATATGACCCCTGACATGACCTTCCAGTAGAACTGGTCAGATCTTCATGTAGTGTAGGCCATCGAAAGTATAAACGAAACGTAATATAGATTTGTATTTTAATCGGTTTGCTTTAAACCAAAAAGAAATGTACCATTTATGGAAAAGTTACCCAAATTGTGCAAAATGCTAACACATTCTGATAATAATAAATCACTATATGATTTTATGATTATTTCATACTGTCATGGACCATATATATTGGACATCTTTTTTTTATTATTTTGATCCTTGAATATTCAGTATGTTTAAACATACACATTTCATTTATAATTTATATTAATCATTTTATTCTTCCTTACAATGGCTTAGGGTAAAAAGGTAATTAATGTTAGTGTAGTTTAACTGTAACAGTATCAAGCTTTATAGATGTAGAATGGAACTACGGTGGCATGCACATAATACAACCCTTGACAGTTATACGAATGGGCTGTACAGTGCCTATCTCCTGACAAAATTTCTCTCATAGAACACTGTATGGTGAATGCCAGAAAGAACATTATACATATTTAAATATTTCATATCGCGTTTCAACTGGAATAGTTTAAAGCAATTACAATGGGCAGTGCACCAATACATTCCTTAAATTATTTCCTTTCAAAATTAAGTTGATTTTATGTATCTATTTTTGATGAGAAAATCTTCAGTTGATGTACCAGTCTCTTAAACCAAGATTTATGTTTACGTAGATACAGAATTCTTAACCCTTTTCTCCCAAATAGCATGATGTCTTTCTGACAATTAGTCCCAACCTTGCATGAAATTACTTCCCTTTATATATGGACGTATATGTATGGACGTATATATTGTTTCGTCAGATGAATTTGCCAGTCCACCTAACTTTTCTTGTAAACACTCAAACACACTACATATTCTCATAAGAATGTTTTAAAACTAGGTGGAATTTTTCATAAGGGTTTTAAATAAGAACCCTAGTGAATTTCAAATTCTTTGGATGCAAAATTTTTGAAGTCTTTTGCTGGTTTATATTTCCAGCCATATTTTAACATCCTTACAGGTCAGAATTCCTGACACAATTTTTTCAAAATTATGGGATTGTTCATTAGCTTTAAGGAAGAACCCTAATGATTTTCAAAATCTCATTTTTGTTGAGTCATATTTTGAATGATACAGGAACAAGTTGTCAATGTTGTCTTGGGATTTATTGACAATGATTTTAGATAAGAGTTGGGGCATCTTTGCTGCTGGTGGGCATATACTATAGGTGGCCTGACAAGCCCCCTTCTATGTTTTATATTTCTTAGTTTAACTGGACCAGTTATTTTTTTTTACTTTACTTAAACCTTCTGTATGAGATTAAAATAATTAATTTTACATCTTAATTACAAGCATATCAAAGCTCATACAGGCACCTGTTATATATGTTTCATTACAAAAGTATCAACCAATATCCTTTCATAAGGGATGTCTATACAAACACATACCAACTGAAAGAAATCATGTTTTTAAAAACTCAGATTTTTAGATATCATTTCAAATGTGAATTTCCAATTCATAGAATTTTCTATACTAATAAGTAAAAAGATATGTTCTCTTAAATTCCTACTTCAAATTTAAATAATAATATTGCTGGTTTAAATTGTGTTTGATATTATTTTTTTATTATGAATTTCAGGAGATTCGTAATCGTCATTGGTTACAAGTGATGCAAGTTACAGGAAGTTCATTCCAGTTGGAGGCTAATGTATTCAAGTTATGCCATCTACTAGATATTGAACTAATCAAGTAAGTGTAGCCTATTGTATTTAATTCTACTTTAGGTGCCACAATATTATATCGATCTCAATCAACATTCTGTGATGATTTCTGGTTATTTCTGGGGTTTTATACAGACGGATGGTTAACTCAGCTTTTATGATAAGGAGTCCAACCTCATGGAGAAAACATTGATACTGGCATTGTTAAAGGAGCTAAATTGCTAACATTTGGGACCTAGAAATTGACACAAGTGGGTCGCAACGCATATAATACTCTAATATGAATGTATATAAACTGATTTACATTCAATGGTTTCCGTTTCTAGCGTCTAGTTATTCCAGACTACATGCGCCGTTTGATTTGGTGCAATATTTCTAGCCTTGTTCCTCGAGTCTTTTGCTAGAACTGGGGCTGAAACGCATTATGGTACACGATTCGTGTACCAATGGTAAAATATTTATTTTGTCTTATTAAATATTGGATGTCGGAAGCCCATCTTTTCCCGGTAAGATCACGTCATCAATTTTGATTTAAATTGACAAATAATTCGTGTTTACAATGTTGAAGATTTTGGATGATATTGAGTTAAAGACTTAGCTACTTTAAATCTGAAGCTGGCTATTAAAAAGAACATTCTTTGACTCAAATCTCTGATATAAATTAGTACTACTGCCTCCCTTAGTTATGCATTTGATAATGTTTCAGATATAAACCAGAAATAGAAGAAATCTGTAGAGGAGCTAGTAGAGAGCTAGAACTTGAAATAAAGATGAGACTAACGGAAGAAGAATGGACGGAACAAGTTCTTAATTTTGAACATTATAAGAAACGGGGACCCATGTATTTAGACAAGATCTTTACAGAACGATTGTTAGAACAGTTAGAAGATGCCCAGGCTTTACTAGCTAGTATGTTAACATCACGTTATATTGGACCATTAAGAGATGAAGCAGCTTCATGGGCTGAGAAACTTAAAGAAGTGGCGGAAGTATTAGAATTGTGGTTAGAAGTTCAAGATGTATGGCAATATCTAGAAGCTGTTTTTAGCAATTCTTTAGCTGTTAAGGTAAAGTATTAGATCCTCCCACTGATAGACCCCTACAGGCAAGCAAATTATTGAAATGAAATTGAAATGACCTAGTTTGTGTCAAGTGGATTTTAAACCCCATCTTGTTCTATCTCTCGCTCTCGCTCTCTCTCTCTCCCTCTCTCTCTCCCTCTCTCTCGATTATGATTAGTATCTTGTCATTATGCTATGTTATTGTAAAGACTGCCAATATTGAATCTTTATTTTTGTAAGAGTTTATTAAATTGAAAATCGATATTTCAGGAACTACCTCAAGAGGCAAAGAGATTTGCCAGAAATGATAAAACATGGACAAAAATGATGAAAAGAGCCTTTGATACTAGAAATGTGCTACAGGTAATATAATAAAATGTCACTATTAATTTTTTGTCTGGGTTTGTATTTTCTAGAATATAACATTAAATCTTGAAGAGACAAGGGAAAAATCAAATTTTCTAGAAACATATATAAAGTATCTGCTTTGATTGGAATTTAGTAATTGAACATTTAAACACAAGTTAAAATGTTATGGATACACAATTACTGAGTTTAATACTAAGCAATGTTTCGGCGAGGATACTGTCGTCTTTATCAAGCAAATTAACACAAGGTACAATTTTATAGACATACCGAAATGTCGCGTAGTATTAAACACAGTAATTGTGTATCCATAAAATTGTACCTTGTGTTAATATATATAGTATTATTTATAGAATATTTTATTGAATTGATATGGATATTTCAGTGCTGTTATGGAGGGGAAGTGCCAAAAGGTGTTGTGTTGAGACATATGCATGAAGAACTAGAAATTTGTTTTAAATCACTCGTTGGTTACCTAGATAACAAGAGAAAAGCATTTCCACGATTTTACTTTGTATCAGATTCAATATTATTGTCCATATTGAGTCGACCCACTGATCTGGAATCTGTCAGACCTCATTTACGGTAAGTTTAAAGACGACTGAAAGATGGACAACTGATCGTAGAGGGACTGTTTGCATTAGAAAACAACTTAAAAAGATATTGAACTGATTATATCAGCTTTCAACAAATACGAATATCTGAATTTGTCACCATTACTTAGAACAATTATTGTTGAGTATGAATGGTTGACTTATTTGCTTGTATCGTCCAAAAAAAATAAAAGCATGCTCCCCAAATTTGTAATACAAATCCGAATTATGATGAGGAATCCACTGTGCTTCATCTTTAAAATTTCATCATTTCACAAGTTCATTTAAAGATATGTTAATACCGACTCTTCTGTTTTGTTTAGGTCATTATTTAGTCAGATACATGATGTTAAGCTAGAAAAATCTACTGATGGAGATGATGAAGAACTTAGTTCTGGGAGACGTCCTCATACACCTGGTGGCAGCTCACCTCATGATCGTACTCGTACATCAAGTGTAATATCACCATTATCAAACCGTACTAATACGCCACCTAAAATAGATAAACGTCTAGCGCAGGTGCATGTAAGTATAGAGATTATTTTACTTGGTTATCTAATTTCCTACTTTAAATCAAGTCTAAACAGAACTCGGTAGCAATCAATTCTTTTAATTGTTTTGTTTCCATGTGAAATAAACCTGAACTATTATTATACATACAGTGTCTCAATATTATTAAAAATGTCTTCCCACACTCTAATAGTGTTTGAATTGATAATATATTGGAAATAAACAATTGCAAGAATTTACCCCTAGTCATAGAAATCTATTTTAAGCTACCTTGGTTGTCCAGTGACTTGATTTAGTGAGTCTCCATTTTGAACTTGTATTTGTCATTATTCGCTGTCCATGTAAAATAAATATCAAAGCCTAAGTAACTTCTTGGATTATCCTCTGCCAACATTTTCCGCGATAAAATCACAGTCTGTTGTGTGTTTAAGTCTCTGGCAGTTCTTACAACTGCTAGCCATTCCATCAACACATACCATGCGTTCCTTACATCCCTCAAGTAGTGATACATGGGTGTTTTTCAGGGAATTCCGTATTAAGTGTCTCTACTTTCAATATACCAAATTTGTCATACTTTTATTGAGAATAACTACTTTATAAATAATTTCACGGATGAATACTTTCACCGGAATGCATCTTTAATAGTGTAGATCAAAGCAAATTGATGAAGGTAAAATATTTTACTGTTTAATTAAATCTGTGCTACATAATCGTAGGATGTATATGGACGACCTGATGGGGATGAGGTTTGGTTATTTTTGTATTAATTGATAATAGAAATACATTATTATACATATAGGCTTATTATTAATGAACTTTTGATTTGTATTTAGTATCGTAATTAGAAAAATGTAACCCTATTAATAAAAGAGATATTTATAAATTAGTATCAATTAATATTTCTTTAACAAAAGTACTTTTAGATAAGTTTCTTTAAAAATGACCATGATATAGATGCAAAATGTTATTTCTGTTATCTGGTTTTGAAGTTAAACAGTCAGAATAAATCAACTTCAAGATTTTTGTCAATGGTCAGCTAAATATAAGCCGGTACTTCGTTTTAATAAATGCAAACATATTACTTTTAGGGCATATTCGACCTAAAAAATCAATAACTCATAGGGTCGTGTGCACAAATTATATTGCAGCCATACTTCGATGTTGGCTTTGCTGTCATAAATTTAGGTATATGAGACTCATAAGTCACACTATAAGTGGTAGTAGCCCTGTAATTATGATTCTTTTTTGCGTTGCTTCCAATGTACATATAAATTAATAATTATACTACAGCTTCCTGTGTATTTTATATCAGGAATTATATACTGCTAAGTCAATCTATGAATTCTGCTGGTCTGCTTTATTGTGAATGTATGAATCATATTTTGTGTATGAATGCCATTTTACTAGATCTTGAGGGGCTAGATGGCTGAATGGTTTGCATGTGTGTGTGTGTCATATCATAAAGCCTGTCATTGAGTAAACTGGCGTGGTTTCGAATTCCCGGTTGTTTGTGGCACTGCTAAAGACCCCTACATGCATGCAGATTATTGAAATAAAATTGAACCATATGTTAGTCCCGAAATGACCTGGTTTGTGTTGAGTGGACGTTAAACCCCATTTCTCTCTCTCTCGCTTACTAGATCTTCGAACAAAAGTCATATTCTGAATATGTATGCTCATCTTTATTGCTAAGGAAAGAAAAGGAAAAACTGGCAAGGAGAGTATGTCACCAACTAAATCGAAAAGTAGAAGAGATTCTAAACCTGTAAGAAAGAAATCAAGAGACAATATTGTTGTTTAAATTTTCTGTCTTGTGAAATAAACAATTTTAGTTTTGTTGTACTTATAATTTCTTAATTCAATCAGCATGATTAGTTAGAAAGGTTTATATATATAATATTATATAGTTTAGTTATGATAAATTATATATTTTACTATTGACTATTTTGCATGTCAATGTATTCAATATTTATATTACATTTTTAGAAGATTATTTTTGACTTATTTTTTGTTCAGTTTATTCTGTAGCCTATAACTTTATATTTTACGATTTTATACCTTAGTTTTCAGATAATATTTAAAAAACAAATTTCAATAAAATTACCTTGATTAACTATAAAGATTTATATTATAAAACAAATTATGAAGATTAACTATAAAACTAAAATATTATTATAATGAAAATAAAAATTATAATGGATGCTGAAGAACTCTAAAGTATTATTTATGAATGGCAATGTCAGCTATGATTGGAGTTCCAAATTTATAAATTAAAGATTCTGGAAACTTGGTAATAATTTTCCATATATTTAGTTGGTTTATGTTAAAGGAATGTTATTGTTTATATCAATAGAGTTTAAACCCAGCTTCACTTCAGAATATACCAACTATGTTACCATCAGAAGGCTTAGTTGATGATGTCATTATAATGGATGCTAAAGCTGTACATAGTGCAGATGGTGAAATATTGATTCTACAAGAGGAGGTATATTTTAACTCTTCATATAATTTTACAATTATTCTTGGATGAATATTTTTGTAGCCTGTCTGAGATCTTTGGCTTTTTTTAGGAGAGGAATAGTCAACTTTCTTTGCTATAATATGGGCCGCTTTTTATTTTTTTGGGGGGGTGGGGAGGAGGCGGGTACAATCTGATCAAAATACAGATCTATATTTTGTTTCGATTTTTGGCCTCTTCTACATGAATATCTGACCAGTTGCAATGGAAGGTCTCTTCAGAGGTCATACGGGGGACTTTTAACCAATTAGTATTGATATTTCTAGTGGGTTACCCACAGTTCCATGCACTTCATGCAAAAATCTTGCCAAACAGACCCTTCATATTGCACATTCACGTCATCCAGGATGCGGTTTATATAACAACTTTTCCAGATCCTAGTGTAGTAAAGACAAGTAAAACAGAATTTTAAACCATAAAACGGAAAAAGGAATATGATCTGTGTTTTCATAGATTGGCATTTTTAAAGAGAAATGTGAAAGATTGTTAATCTTGTGTTTATGCTATTATTTTCCAGGTGAAATTAACTGATGGTGTTGAGAGTTGGTTATATAAATTGAAAGATTCTGTGGGTAAAAGTTTACATGAGATGAATCTTAGTGTTATACAGGACTGTAATAATAGCATAGTTATGGATGAATGGGCTTCTAAGGTAATTATATCATTCTTAATATGGACGCCAAATTCACTGCAATAATTTCAGATGTATTAATTAATCTTTCATAATCATCATACTTTTTACTGCCCATAATATTTTTTCAAAAATGATCCATCTTAAATTATTTTTTTGTCATCAGTTATATTTTTTGTAGTTGTGGAGGCAGTTGGTTATCATTTGATTTTGTGGATTAGAATTAGAATACAATTCATGTAAATCACATGTTGTAAAATCAACAATGTTTATTCACTCCCTAGTTTCGCAGTCAAAAACTCCAAAGGACTCCAATAACTAATAAAGGGCAGGAAGCTCTTCCATGAAAGGTGGCAATGGCACACGATGCATGGAGGATATGATTAGATGTAATTACTATATGACACTTATTCAAACACTTGTTATATAATTTTAGTATCCAGCTCAGGTGTGTCGTATGGGAATGTTATATCACTGGACTAAAGAATGTGAACAAGGTATAGGTGATATTAAGTATGATAGAAAGGCCTTACAGGGTACATTACGTAAATATGTAACTCATACCAGTAAGTTGTCAACTGTATTATCACGTGGAGCTTGGAAGACATTAGATGAAGTTATGCTACCTGTACATAAAGGCCGATTAGAATGTATGGTATCGGTAAGTTCAGATCAAAACATTTCACCAATAAGGGTCAGATATATCTTAAATGTACTTTAAAAAACCTTTTTTTTGTGTAATTTACTAAACTTGGTGTCAAATAGGAAATAAGCATACACCAGAGACATTTTATCAATAGATTCTTGCTGACAACAAGATGGCCCGGGCTTATTGCATATAAAGCAGAATAGATTGATGAAATTTCAATTCCACATATCTTTGTTAATACTGAAAGGAACTGAACTGTTTTTGGACTGATATTCTTATTAGAGACTCATCAATTTGTAGTTGGCCAGGATTCTCAAGCACTTAAATGACGCATTGGGACTTTAAGGAGCCAATATGCATGTGAAATATGAATGATTGACTGGAAATTATTCATGTTAACCCCATTTATCCTTCTCTGTCTTGGATAAATAAAATTCTGTAAAGTTAAAATGCATTTCTTTCTATTTGTTTTTACAGCAATCACTGTTCTTACGTGACATCTTAGAAAATATGGCGGCTAGAAAGTTACGAGAAGTAACAGATTTTGAGTGGAGAAGAAGTATAAGATGCTACCTTCATCCTGTTGGTAAGATACTGCTCCGGTTAGATCTGTTTGATGAAGCCAACTTCAAGTTTGGTCAAAGGTCACATGATGTAAACAGGACTAGTACTAATCCCAACCCAAACCCTGGACCTAGCCCTGATGCTTACCCTAACCCTAACCTACAATCTCAACAACATATAACATGCCCTAACCTTATTTACATCTCGGTGACCTTGATGAAAATTGAGCTGGCATTAGAAAATAGATTTAGCCGTACTGTTCCACATAAATAAAAATCTTATTTCAAAACAGCATATCTTTGTAAATACTGAACCGAATTGAACCATTTTCGACTGATAATCCTATTTAGAAATTCATCTTTGACAATGATATATTTGCAAGTGATTCCTTTGCTTAAAATGATGCATAAGGGCTCCAAATAGCAAACAGTTTATGTCTTAATTTTCTACATTGCATGTGTATATATAATTGTACATTACAGAAGAGAAACAAGAACCGTTAATATGGATATTAGATAATCACTATAGTTATGGTAATGAGTTTTATGGTAGTGATGTTGGTGTGGCTCTAACACCTATGACAGAAAGATGTTTTCTAACCATGTCACAAGCTCTTAAACAACATCATGGTAGCTGTGTTACTGGGCCTGTTGGTGTGGGCAAAACAGAAACTGTGAAGGTCAGTGCTTATGGCAATATTGGGTACTAATAAATCATTTGGTATTCATTGATCGGATAAAAATGTAATACATAATTTGATATTTATTTATTGTCTTACATTTATTTGTTTTATTTCTTAGATAAATAAACTTACATTTATTGTCTTACATCATTTCTTAAAAACAAGGAAAACATTGTCCTATACACATTTCTTAATTCACTTTTTCAGGGCCTTGCAAATATTTTAGGAAATTTCCTTGGAATGTTCCATTGTTCAATAACATTCAATCCTGTTAGTTTGGGGAAAATAGCTCAAGGAATGGCCATGGTAAGTTAAAAATGCCTATAGCAATAGCATCCATTGTTTCTAGTCCAAGTAGACATTATTGGTATTATTATACTTCTGACAGTCATAAGTAATTGTTCAGTTTGGTAACTGAGAGAGATAATATAGGTCTAGTCTGGATATGTTCCTCAATCCTTTCTAAGAATAAGATATTGTGCATGAAAATAAAAAAAAAATTGCTAACTGTTATATACTATGTTGATTTTAAAAAGTGCTTAGATTTATTGTAAAATCAATATTTCAGGATGGATGTTGGGGATGTTTTGATGAAGCACAGAATTTAAATAGAGAAGCTATAGCTGTTTTAATGGATTGTTCTTATAAGATATTACAAGCTTTACGATCAGCTAATTTATCCATTGTATTAACAGATGGACAGGAGGTAATATATTATAATTTATAATTGAAAAGACTAGCATAAAGGACAAGTTATTATGATAACAATAACAGTCTCAGGAAACAGATACAAAGCCTATTGATGAGTCGGCATAGGTCTAGCCTGTTAGCCAATTCGTTTTTAAATGATATGGAATATTGTTTTTATAAAAAAAAAGCCTACCGGGTAATGACTAATTAACAGAATTTTGAGGGATTGATGACTACAGAGAACACCCAGAGCATATGAACCAAAGCTAGTATCAACTTCATTATCGCATTAATAGGGTGAATATACATACTATAAACCAGTTCTCCGTTTATTAGGAAAGTGTGTAATAATTAATATGATGTTTGGTATTTTCAGATTGTCATCAAGAACTCTGTTGGAATGTTCATGACATCGAATCCATCAGCTACCCCACCATTTTGTTCCATGCCAAATGAAATCCGTTCATGTTATAGAACAGTGTCATTGATTAAACCAGATATAGGACAAATACTGAAAGCTAAATGTTCTGCCATGGGATTCCGAGCACCAGGAATTCTTGCATGCAGATTAAAAGTTTTATCCGAACTTGTCAAAGATCAATTGTAAGTTTCTTCATTAATATTTAATTCATTAAAGAATTTTGAGGGAATTCCATTAATTGTTTTACATTAATATTTTATTTCATTGAAGAATTTTGAGGGAATTCCATTATTTTATTTTCATTAATATTTTATTTCATTGAAGAATTTTGAGGGAATTCCATTATTTTATTTTCATTAATATTTTAATTTGTTGTAGAATATTGAGGAAATTCCATTTATTGAATTTGAATTGTTATCTATTGTAATCCAAGTACAGAAGATACAATATTGCACACTATTCCATGAACACTAACCCTTTTATATGATAAAAGGTCTTTCCAAAAAAATATTCTGATTCTCAGACAATCCTTCCTAAACATCTGCTGCAGGAGGGATGTTTTTGGTTTTGTGTTTTTATGTTTTCATTTTGTCAAAGGATAACTACTGGGATAAATGACTTGTAATAAACATTACTTTTCAAGGGAGTAGTTGACAACCAGAATTTTTTTATTTTTGTTTTACACACAATCCTACGTTTTAGTCTCTAAATCTGAATGATGTATTCATATAAAATGAAAATGGATTTGTTTTCATTCACAGACCCTCTGAGTTCCATTATCACTTCACTATTTCTGCTCTGGTTGGAGTATTGAAGAGAGCTTGTCAGAAACGAAAGTTTATGCGTGATGAGAAAGCTCTAGATAAAATAGAGAGAAGAGATGAATTCCGATCTGATAGTGTAGCATCAGAAGCCACAGTCAAACTAAACATGCCTCTACAAACTGGTAATTCTTATTTATCTATAACTGCACAGGTCGCAATTCTATGGAATGTAATTACTGCTGATTAATGAGCAAAATTTCGACTAGGCTTCTCCTCTCTTTCTTTAACAAGCAATAATGAAATATGAAATATAATGAGTTGTAATTGTATTCCATAGAATTGTGACGTGTATCCCAGTTCAATGCCATTGATTGAGTGGACGTTAAACACCATTTCTCTCTCTGTCACTCTCTCTTAGGCAGAGATAATCATCATCACATGGCATTGAATTTGATATGAATGATTTATAACGTTCGCTAAAATTGTGAGAATGCTGGAGCTTTTAAGAGAAGCATAAGCTTTTTAGAGATTGATTGTTTTAAATTTAAATTTAACCAAGAGGATTTTGTTCCAGATTATGAACCTTAGTTTATTATTGCAGGGGGGCCGAGTGGTATGAACAGTATGGTTAAATTACCAGGTCAAGGCCAGCGTAAAACCGGAACACCCAATCCAATGACAGCAGCCGGAAAATTAGAACATTCTCTGGTTTGTCAAACTATAGAAGAAATGCTGTCACCAAGAATGGCGGCTCAGGTAAGATCTGGACACATTAGTTGTATACATAATATTCAGGAACTGACTTGAGTTTCCTGGTATATTGGTTCATATGTCCTAGTAACTTACACAACGAACAGAATAGTATATGAATGACATGTATTATCACTGTAAAGTTGATATCATCGATTAAGAAACAAAAAAAATTTTATAAATGAATATATAAGACACTATGTAATGAATAAATAAGGCACTATGTAATGAATAAATAAGGCACTATAAAAATAGATCAAAGACTTTATTTCATATACATAATGTTTATTAGTTCATTAGAATTGTTAGTAATCAAGCAGAGGTCATTAAATAGGTGTTATTTCACTGAGGTGTTATACACACCACTATTGTCCAGGTTTGTGTATTCAATAGTGATGGGTGTTATGGATAGTCACTGTTTCACACCAGTAGTGACATTTTTGACAGCTGATTACCTACCAGCTAATTAATAACTAGAGTATAATTTTTTTACCACTTTCTATACTGAACCACTTCTATTATTTAATAAGTCAACAGTATCAGTGTATATAGTTTATAGAATTGAATAGATATTTTATGTCATAAATACTGGTGGTCAAATTTGGAAAGTGTTCATGGCATCATTTTTTTAGTTGATCACATGGTCAGTTGGAGTTCATTCAATTTCCATATCCTCAATGTCATGTAGAATACATTGGAATGAAGAACTGTATTGTTGCAAGCCCCAAAACACTGCTTAAATTCTATAAAATGTTGCATTGGTATCCAATATTTGTCTGTTGACTCAATGAGTAAAGATAAGATAAGATAAGATTTTATTGTATCAAAACATCCATTAAGGACATCATACAATTACAATATGAACATGTGTACATAAAGATATAGCAATATGATAAATAATATATATATATTTACAAACAAGACAAATGATAATTTAATCTTGATTACACATATACTAGCAAGACATGCATACATTATGACGATAATCATCTCAAAATACACATTTACCTCAAACTGGTCTGATAATGACTAAATGTTTATATTTATAATTTGTAGGATCAAGCTCAGTTTAAGATAGTATTAAAAGATGTATTTGTTGGTTTACCTGATTCACCAGCAGCACGTAATGCTCTCTCAGCTAAATCACGAGGCTTTGATCTAGAAGCTGCTCTTGAGAATAAGGCAATGGATGCTGGTCTTATAGCACATAAACCCTGGATTAACTGCTGTATGCAATTACATAATTTATCACAGGTCTCTAATGGTAAGTATTTTTTCGACTACATTATAGAAAGTGTCAGAAGACAATAAATAGACATCCTTAAAGGAATCGTAAACTTCAACTTTTGTTAAAATTATGATTTAGCTTTTTATTGGTAGGAGAGTTGGCGGCTGATTTGTCGTAATTTCAACTTTTGTTAAATTATGATTTACTTTTTTTTTTATTGTTAAGAGGGGAGGTGTTTCATTGACCTAACACATGCCTTTTAGATTATTAGGTCGAGTGTTGTGGTTTCGATTGCACTTTATTCAAGTGACAAAGATTTGGGAAACAGTCTTATCTCATGAAGTTTCTCTGGTTTCCTCCTAAAACACCAGTGCATTTATGAAAGAAAGCCATATAGTCTGTTATTCTCAAAATGACATACTTTGTCTCTTTTGATTCGTTTAAATTACATCCATTGTGTTTTAATTTCAGGTATAATTGTAGCTGGCCCTCCCGGTAGTGGAAAGTCAACATGTATTCAGACCCTAGTGGATGCCCTTTGTGTTACTCCACGAGGTCTGTCACGTCAGTCTCAGACTAGTCGCACCTCTAAACCTACTGAGACCAATCATAAACTATTGAAAATTAATCCATTAGTTGTTGACGATTCCTCCCTTATGTTTGGTTATCTCAATCAAAATAATGACTGGGTAGATGGTATATTTACATCTGCTTGTAAAAAAGCTAACAGGGTATGTACTTTTTTTTATGAGTGATAACTGGAGATATTTACAATGTATTTGTATCGAAGGGGATTGGGGTGGCCGTAGTGTTGCATAACGTAGTGTTGCCTGTCCAACTTTGTGGGTTTCCTCTTGTTACTCCGGTTTCCTCCGCCTGCTAAATTTCCCTATGTGCAAGCAGATTATTGAAATAAAAATTGAACCACATGTTAGTCCTGAAACGACCTAGTTTGCGTGTTTGTCTCTCGCTATATTTGTATCAATGATAGAAAACAGTCAAATATTTGTAGATTTCCAACATTTGGTAATCAGACATATTAATGTAAGTGAATATAAATATAGATCATAGGTTTTGATATATAATAAGTGATAGACTATGAATTGTTTTTCATTTTAGAATATGAGCACAACATGGTTGTGTCTAGATGGTCCATTGATACCTGGATGGGCAGATAATTTTAACAGTGTTCTTGCAGCAGAAAAGGTAGCTTTGCTTGTTTGCTAGTAGTAAAGTGTTTTGATTCAGCATATTATTTTGCATGGTGTTGAAAATGTTGTGACTTGTTGACAAGAAACGAGACAGTGTCTTGTCAATCAGACTCAACATAGATATAGTGGGTTTTACTAGAAGACTTAAAGCTGCAAATTGTCATACTAGGGATTCTGAATTCCATGCGAACCACAATGGATTTATTTTGTTAATTAAATGTTAAATAATCAGTTTGAATACAATTAAGTTTGCATTGCAGCAGCATTATTTAAGATTAGATAAAGAACTGACAGTTCTCACTATAATAGTTAGAATATAGATAATGAAAAGAGAATATTTTGAAAATTTCAGTAAAATGACTTCACTCTAAACCAAGGTATCACCAAATTTAATAATAGGCTAGCCTGTATTGTCATTTATACAGTTGTTACGACAATAAAGACGTGGAAAATTAGATATTGCAAATGACAATCATTGGCTGTGGGTAGAGAGATAATCGGATTCAAAAATAAGTGAATTGAAAATTCAAGAAAGGCGATGGCGTATGAGAATTCTAAGGCATAAATCATGATCAGTTCATTAAAAATTTAAAAATTTTTTAACACGTATTGCATGTATATCTTCCAGGTGTTGCATCTAAAGAATGGTGATAAATTATTTTTATCAGATAATGTTATACTATTGTTTGAAACGGATAGTTTATGTGATTCGTCACCATCTACTATAGCTAGATCTGTAAGTAAATTTATATTCAGCATCTAGAATAAACACTTCCCTATTTGTTGCTCCTTTTTATTTCAAGATCAATGCAAGTCCTGTGTCCGATCCCAATCTTATTTGAGAAAGTACATTGGGATCTTCAAGCATGGTTTCCCCTTAATGCAGCCCTTGTCAGTGGTGCAGGACTGATGAGGGCCTGGCAAGGGACAACGTATTGCTATTCGGATGCGCCCATGACAGTTTGAAATTCAATATAAGAGTAGGCATTATTGCCTCTGTCATTGTATGCCTGACTTCATAAGCTGATAAACAACATTTCATTTTCTTACTTGATATTAATGATTAGACGTCTGCTTTCAATTCAAATACATTGTACTTTTGAATATTTTTCCCTTTCCCTCCCACTCCTATTGACCCCTACGCACAAGTGAGTTATTGAAATTATATTGAACCATATGCTAGTCCCGAAAAGACCTAGTTCGTGTGGATTGGAAATTATATCTCTCTCTCTCTCTCTCTCTTTCTCTTTTGAATATTTTTATATGCCAACATTGTACTCTTGAATATTTTTTGAGGAGGCTTATTTTATAATTAAACAGAGACATTTGATAAAAGTATTAATTCACTCTTTTTGAAATATTTGTTTTACAGGGTATATTATATGTAGATAAAGATGTTGTAGGATGGAAACCTATAGCTAAAGCTTGGTTAGGAAATAGATCTCAACAAGAGGCCCATGTAAGTACAATAAAAAAATAAATTAAAAAAAAGAATAACTAAACCAGCAGGCTCACTTGTCGTAAGATTTAACTAAAGAGAGAAATTCAGCAGTCTCTTGTTGCTTTATCGCAATAATGAGCAGAAGAAATATAAAAACATATATTTAGGCTGCCTGTTTCAATATGCGTGTCTTCATTAACCAAATTAGAGCAGAACAGTAGGATGTTAATAAACACCATTTCATTTCATTTATACTATGTTAAATAACACCTAAAGTAATTACTATTCATGTTCCTAGGTGCAAGTTGGACGAAAGGAAGTACTTTTTATATCCAAATTTATTCTTTGTTCCTTTCATTTACCTGTTTTGGTTATGTTTAATCATGTTCACATTTGGCATTTGATACCAAATTTAATATCATTATTAATTATAGTCCTTTTTCATATCTGGGAAGGGAGGGTGGATGGCCGAATGTTTAGCGCATGCACGCTGCATAATAAGGTCTGTCATTGAGTGAACTGGCGTGGTTTTAATTCTCGGTAGTACGTGACAAGGAGTAGGATCGCCTGTACAAACTCTTGGATTCTCTCTCTCTGTCTCTTTTTCATAACTTTATACTATGTATTTTATTAGGTGAAATAAGTCAATTTTGTTTGTCTAGAAAGATTCAAATATTAAATAATACTTGAAAAAGGACTATAATTTTTAATTTTCACATTTTGCACCTTATTTTTCAAGAAAGATTATTTTTTATATTTTGACATGGTATGACATCATTAATGATTTATATACTAACCACTTGCCACCTGAAACACCTAATTGTGAAAGGTTAATTAGCCACTAAAATTGTCTGTAAAAGTTGGATTGTATTAAGATAAAGTTTAGTTTTCAGAGACTAAAATGATGAAGAATGTTTAAAAATAATGAAGCACAAATTTAATTATCCATTACAAATGAAATGTTATTTGACAAAATATATTTTATTTCTCCAGTCACTGACAATTTATGATAAAAATGGAACAACTAATAGGGTGATTATTTTGATGGTTTAATTCAATGTCAGTCAGTTTGTATTAGAATCCCTGGACTCCCAGACCCCATATCCCAAGAATATAGATGTAACAAATCTTTATGTTTGCTGTTTTAGTTGTGGTAAAAACCCAACAAACCTAGATTGTTAGGTGATTATTTTGACGATTTAATAGCCTACACTTTGAATCTGTTGATCGTCTATTAGAATCACCTGACCCCACATTTCCCCTACACCTATTGATCATACATAATGATAAATTAGAAGAAGATTAGTTTGAATATAGAAGTAGCAAATAAAATCTTTGTTTGCTATTTTAGCTGTGGGTAAAGAAAAAGTATTAGATTGTTATGTAGTTTTATTTGTTTGTTTGTTTGTTTTAAACAGTTAAAAGTTAAAAATACAGATGAAACAGTTGAGGGGGTAAACATATACTGCCTATACAATATATAACCATCTTGATGCATGTACACTACAGTATACTCTATTTAAATCATAGCAACCTATATATTATTTAACATGGGCATAGGTTTTATTATTAGTGCATGTATTTTGATGAGTTTGTGGGTTAAAACTGCATGTTAGTTGATTAGTTTCTTAAATATTCTGTTATTGCATGAAAGCATGGTTGGGTGAATTAGTTAAAAAGATTGTTTATCTAAGCAGACATGTTCATTATCAAACTTATGAAGCCTTACAGTTACACCGTGCCCCGGTTTCACAAAGCATTCTAAGACTTAAGTTAAGAATTTACTCAGTTTTCAATCACTTTTATGAGGTATATATCTATGATCCAGAAACATAAATATTTGCACATAGTTTATTATTAATGTATAGTACATTAAAACAACAAAATATTTTAGTTAAAATCAGGCGAATATTTATGAGTAAATTCTTAACTTCATTCTGAGAATGCTTTGTGAACTAAGGGCCAAGTATCATCATCCCCCACTCAATTACGGTAAAACAAAGTTATTATTGTGTTCTAAAGTCTCAGTCAGTCAAATTGATTATATCTGCATAGCCTTAGCAGAAAATGCTCATCATAGGTCAAGATATTCACATACCAAACATCTACAACAGTTCAGAATTCTATCGGAATTCTATAATTCAATTGGAAGCAGAGTTTAGTTATTTTTTCTCAAAATCTCTGCTAAGCCAATGTAGAAAATGCTCATCATGAACAACTAGACCAAGTATAAACATTATAGCTAAATTGGAAGCAAACTTAATGAAGGTGCATGATTGCCATTCCGAAATGTTCCAAATTCACAGAATGGCGCAGAATTCAGTCATAGTTCTATTAATTCCCAACAACAATTAAACACAGCAAATCTGTTTCACCTGCAATGGTTGGTCAAGATATTTTGATATGAAGTCATTCAATTGTCGCTATTTTAGGGATTCAGGGGATTCAATTCCGGAACTTAATTGACTATCCCCTATATGTCCCAAAAATGCAATTTACGGTAATAGTTCCCTATTGACCCCTTCCATAAATACAATTTTAAGATAATGCAATGGAAAAAGTAAATAATTCAAGCTTTAATGAAAGTGTAGTACATGATGTAAGCTTACCACAAAACGTTATCAAAAGTGCAGAAAAGACATTTATGAGTTCATACTCAAATTAATATTGCAGTATGTTGACACTAGATATATTTAATTTGTAATCGTTTCTTTATTTGCACTTTTTTGTTTCAAAAGCACAGTAATCACTGAAGTAAAGTGACAATCTTTATATTTCTGTTAAGAATAAAACATACAAAAAAATCAGGCATACTCAAAAGAACTTTACATTGATAAAACTTTAAATGATTTGGGTTCATGCATTTTCTAAAATAATACGACTTTAAATTGGACACAAAATCCACAAATTTTGTACTAAAGCTATAAGGAATGTCACTTTAAAAATTATAATAGAACACCAGCATGCACTTAAAGCTTGCACTGTAAATAATATGGCAAAGATCGTTCAATATATTGCTTCTTTACCACATAGATATTTTGTTTTCTTGTTACTTAAATTCGGTATTCTCAATGTATTTATGAGTTGAACATTGGCATTAATTAGACAATATTAGAATTTGTAGGGAAAAGCTTTTTATATAGTTGTGAACTATTTCATGAAGTTCTATGATGTTTAAGAATATCTTATTAATAATGAATATCATCCTATTTACAGGTATTACAGCGGGCCTTCCAGAAATGTTTAGACCCAATCATCAACTTTCTATTCTATGAGGCCAGGTAGACACTTATTAATTGTCCTTTTGATAGAGAGTTCATTAAAATCCTGATGTGCCATTTTAATCCATCTTAATCACTTGCAAACTACACAGTATTATGAAAGACGAATCTCTAATGGGAATATCAGTCCAAAATGGTTCAGTGTTTACAAAGATATGTTTAATTGAAATTCCATGGATCCTATGTTGCTCTTTGTTCCACAAGAATATTGATAGGCCTCTATAGAGTAGATGTGTTATTTCAAGGCATCAGACACAACAGTCAGAACTTCATTCCATTTTTAGTTAACTATCTTTAATTTGTTATTTCAGGCCTAAATTAAAGTTATCAGAAGTTGGATTGTTTAAAACCTGCCTTGGATTGTTGTCGGCCATGTTAGCTGATAATATAGAAATAGGTGGTGAAATGCATATTGAGCGTATGTTTCTCTTCTGCCTTATTTGGACATTTGGTGGACTTTTGGATCAACAAGATCGTAAAGCATTTAGTGACTTACTAAAAACATTATCCTCAGCGTAAGTTGAATGAATATATATTTTTATAAAGATGTCTAGATCAGCTCATAAAATGATTGGATTTCATCAAAAAAAGTAGCAGATGATTTCTGAATTATGTAATAAATACATGATGTGTACTACATATTTCATTAAATCATTAATATAAGTTATGGTGTGGTGGTAGGAATGGCCTATTTCTCATTTATTTATATTCATATTTATCTATTAACATTATTTTGAACTTTCTTCGACATAATGCTCTGTATAAGAATAGATTCTTGAAATATAAGCAAATTTATATTATATTATGTTATATTTGATATTTTGTGTATAAATATTATTTTAACCAAATATTTCAGTTTACCAGATGATGATCATGATATAAGTGTATTTGATTATTACGTAGATGAATCTGGAGAATGGGATCCATGGCATTCAAGGTAATTTAAACATTCATTACAATTTATAACCAGTTATAAACTTGAGATGTTGTGGAAAGATATGAAATTTTATATTGTGCTATTTTATCAATTTTTTTGTGTTTTTTTTTCTACAGAGTGCCTGAAGCCGTGTATGTTGATAATCAAGATATGTTGGGTGAAATTTTTGTGGATTCTGTTAACACAGTAAGTAATTTATCTGGTAAAGGATTTGAATAAGTATAATATTAAGTTTATTGTAAAAAGTGTCATTCAGAAAGTGGGGTATTCAATCAAAGAATGATATTAAATTAAACTTTGTTGTATAAGTTGAGCTATCTATTGAAATAAATTATTTCATTCGTTTTGACATACACTACTGAAAATGTCTTCCTATCTTACATTACTGAGAACTAGGTCCTCTTCTTGGGTCTTCGCTGTATCATAAGGTCTGTCATTTAGTCAGCTGGCATGGTTTTGATTCCAGGTTGTACCTCACAAAGGAGTAGGGTCGCCTGTCCAACGGTGTGAGTTTTCTCCCACTCCCATGTGTTAGTTACGAAATGACCTAGTTTATGTCGAGTTGACATTAATCCCCATTTTTCTCTCTCTCTCTCATACTTTAGTCTTGGTTACATGCAATTCACGGGGCAGCCTTGGGCATCATCAAACCGCGGCACACCACCAGTTGTACAAATTTAGATGAATTCAAGACAGTCTGTTGTGCTATTTAAATTTTTTTCTGATGTTAAACTATTTCAATAAATTTTGTTATTTACAGATAAGAACAAGGATTTTAATGGATTTTGCGGCAGCATCTGGTCAGAATGTTTTGCTTGTTGGTCCACATGGTTCTGGTAAAACTAGTTTAGTGAATGAGTTCATAGGTTTACAAGGTATGTACTATGTACCATTACCAAGGCTTGAAATAGAGACGCAGTTAAACTAAATTTTTTGTAATACCTTTCTGAATTATTACAGTCTTTCATATGTCTTCAGATTCATCCATTATTCTACATGCTTCATATTTGTATATTGGTAGCTGCAGTGGCTCAGTGAGTAAGACTTTGACTAGCTGACCCGAAGGTCCCAAGTTTGACAGTGAAGCAGGACAGTTGGCCTGGGAAGGGACAACGCGATCCTATGTACAAATTGGTGTGCATGTAAAAGACCCATTGGCAGTTGGATTTAGATGTAAGAGTAGTTCGTAACACCACTGTCCTGACAAGTTTCTCTCAAAGCACACTGTATGATGTGTGCCCATTTTCATCAGCCCAGTAGGAGCAGAACAATATAGGATGTTAAACCCCATTTCCTTTATTTGTATATTATAGATCAACAGACGACAATATGTAAAAGACTTGTATTTTCTGGTGCTTCTACAGCTAGTCAATTGCAGCAGTTTATGGAATCAAATATTTACCATAGACAAGGTAATGAAATCATGATAACTTCCAATGATTTTTATATCAAAATGCTAACCAACCATCACTATAACTCGTGATTAGGTATCATGTTGTTGAGCTGTTTTAGCAGGAGTTTCTGTATTAATTTTTATTTTCAAATTTGTTGAGAATCATCAAAAACTACTGGATTTCTACTGCAATGCAGTTTAAAATAGTCTGTCTGGATTAGATAATGAGTATTGGGTTTAGAACTGCTTACTTTTCCCATCAGTGTATTTTTTAAATTATGTCCATGTGTGTTGAATTCTGTTATGTTACAAGTGTATAATTATTATTTATGTATAATTATATAGGTTTTGTTTATGGTCCGAAAGATAATAAGAAACTACAAGTATTTATAGATGACGTTAATTTACCCGTACCAGATGAATATAATGTACAAAGATGTAATGAGGTAATTATTTATGATTAATCTAAAATGATTTAAATAATAAACTAGTGGACATGATTTCACGTTCACTTGTGTCTGAATATTATTCACCATATATTGATGTCCGATTGGGCATATTCCAGGTTGGATATTTTGTAAATTGGGTAGGACATATCCAGAATATACGGGCGAAATAGCATCCCTGGTCTGAACCTCTGAGATGTATAATTATTTAATGTCATTTTTATACATGACGTGTCATTTAGTGCTCGAGGAATCCTTTGTAAACTACAATATTGTGAAAGTTTTAATCTCTAATAGGAATATTAGTACAAAAACGGATCAGTTCCATTCAATGTTTACAAAGTTATGATCAATTTAAATTTCATTGATCTATGACACCGTCATCTTTCATTGGTACCGGTGAAAGCTAATGGGCCTAGATTAAATCCAATTGAATGCAAGTGGGGAAATTATCTAGCATTGTTATTTTGATTTTGTTATCTTAATGAAATGTTAAATGATCAATCTTGAGTACATATTTAGTGTGTATTAAGTCTTGAAAATGCAAATGACGCTTCTAGCCTTTAATTCAAATGATCTTTTATTTATATGAAAGTTAATTAAATGTAAAGTTAATATGTTTATTCACCTCCCTATGTCACTTTACAGTTATTAAGGCAGCTGTTAGATCAGAAGGTACTATGTACACTAAACAAACCATTTGAATGGAGAAGTATTGAAGGTTTAAATGTATTGTCAGGAATGGCTTTAAGTGATTATCCTGGTGTTTCTAATAGATCTATATCAGAAAGATTATTGGTAGGTTTCACTTTCATTTTTGAGTACAAATCTCTCAAGTGTTTCAAGATATGTTGCTTTTCTCATAGTAGTCAAAGTTGTAGAGATATTTACATCATTTGTATCTAATAATAATTTAACTAAACAAACTATATAAATTGTGATCAGTGATTTTCAAGAATATAATTATTTTTATTTTCTACTTCCAGCGTCATTTTGCTGTGTTCCACTTAGCAGCACCTCAAGATGAGTCTTTGAAATCAATTGTAAATGGTGTGTTAGAGGTAAGGTACCAGAGTTTCCAAAGATCAGACTGTTATCAAATGTGTTTGAGATTTGAGATTTCATTCATTTCATTTAAAACTTGCTAGTGCATTACTAGTCATGACCGGGAACCCTATCAACTTATTGCCGGTGTCACAGAAGTCTTGTCAGCAGGTCACACTTGTTTTCTTTTAAGTATTTCTTTTACACAACAACATATACTACATGTCTTTATGGTATTCTTCAAAAAGTTGTTAGTGAGTATATTTTGTTTCCTAGCAATAATATGTAATATTAAATTTATTATTTTGAATATTGCAGGCTAATATGACAGATCAAGATACACCAGGTTTAGATTTAGATCTACATAATGGATTAGTTCAAGCATCATGTGAATTATTAGCAGAGATACAGAGTGTATTAAGGCCTACTCCAATGCCAGGAAGACATCATTATCTCTTCACACTCAAAGATATTACAAAATGTTTCCAGGTATATTTCAGTTTTCAAATTTATTCTAATTATCATATTATTTTACCTTTTGAGAGATAACATCAATTTTCCTCATTCACTTGGTGGCCATATTCTAATACATACTCTAATGGGGGTTTAACAAACTAGGTCATTTTGGGACTAGCATATTGTTCAATTTTATTTCAATAATTCCCTTGCACGTAGGGGTCTTTAGCAATATGAGGAAAAGGAATGACCCAGAGAAAAACAATACGATTCGACAGGAAACCCGACTCTTTGTCACATTCAAGCAGGGAATCGAAACAACGCCACTGTGATCTAATGTGCATGCCTTGAATCATTCAGCCTCCAAACCCCCATTCTGATTTAATAATTTGATGCGAAATGTTATATTGTTTTATATAGTGTCTAAAGAGATTAGCTGATGAAAGTAAAGCTGATGACGCTATGGTAATCTCACTATGGAGACATGAAACAAGAAGAATTATCAGAGACAGAGTTTGTAGAACATCAGATTTAAACTGGTTTGATGAAAAACTTGATAAAATCATTGAAGATGTAAGTAATATATATTGTGTAATTTAAGAACACATTTTTCATGGAATAATAATTAATATGGTTAATTACATTGTGATGTTTCAAAAAGATTTCACAAGTTGATATCAAAGCAAATACACAAATAGATAAAATATTTGTGTATATTGTCATATTTGGATCCTTGGATCCTGCGGTGTTACACAGTTACATCTGGATTAAAAGGAAAAACAACCATTCTCCATGTTAGAATTCCAATCTCTTTCTTTTTTAATCAAACAGGCAGAAGAAATACAACATAAGGGAGGCAACTTGTCTCTACTTAAACATAGGTTTCAGACCACAATGATAAAGAAGTTATCACAATATGACAATGCTTGATAACGACATGTGAAATCTCATTGAAATGTTGCCGTATAATAGACCATTATTATTTGTTGTGGCAAATTAAAATTCATAATAAATCCCTTAAAGTATTGAAATGGTGTTGCACTAAATTAATTTATCTAATCATAACTTCATGTATGTTCTGTTTATTTTCACAGACTTGGCCTAAGATAGAAGGAACTATGTACAACCATTTTGTCACCTTCCCAACTGATTCTAGAATGTATCAAAGACCAGTAACATCCGTCCATTCAAAACACATCAAGGTAAATTTAGTTATTCAGCTCTCTCAGCTTTTAAGCTCTTTGATAGTGAGGTAGTCTAACAATTGTTATGTTATGTTACTACTCTCTTCGTGGCTGCTATTATCCAGGGCTGGATTAAAGAATGGGGGGTAGTTGGTTCTGACAGGGTGGCTGCCAGGACACCAATATTAAAGGGGTCCCTAAACTAGCTCTTAAGTAAGTTTTGTGTGTACCATAAATTAATATTTCATATATTATAATAGAGGTTAAAAAGGGGGACATAGGATTTTCACAGCTACAGTAAACAACCAGGGGGCATACAAACATACAAATTACATTTTGTGGAAGTCTGACGGACAATGACTAGAATATGCCCCCTTCCCCAGTGACATTTTCTGCCATTTGCCCCATGCAAGCTTAGTCCAGCCCTGCATTTATCTGACAAGTTCCTTATAGATCAAATTTGAAGGTGAAACAGTACTGTCAGTAAAATAAAACGACATCAAGCCTTCTTTTGAAGATGTGTGATAAGTTACTGGTTTCTTTTCAGGTGAACTTACAAGCCATTGATAAACTGAGTGATATACACAGCTGTCTACATACACATCTAACACGATATAATGAAGAATTTGGAAACGTTAGTCTAGATATCATGTTATCAGATAATATAATATCTCATATTGTACAGATGCACAGAATTCTTAGTTTCCATCATGGGTAAGCATAGTTCTCTGATCAACATAGCATTTTCATTTTATGCTTTCTTACTTATTTTTGAAAATTGAATTTAGAATTTAATTTCTGGCAACAGAATTCTTAGTTTTCATCATTGGTATGATGGTTTTTCATTTTAAACTGAATTCTTCTTTTCAAACCTGTTGTACTTTGTTTTATTTGTCTTCACTACATTAGGATCTAGAAGGTGGGGGGGGGGTAAATAACCCACATTCTGATTGATGTGAGGATATTGGTATTTACAATCGAGAATTGGTATCATATAATTGATTGTCGTATATTTTCAGAGGTAACATGCTATTAATAGGAGCTGTTGGTTCACATTTATCAACATTATGTAAATTAGCTCTACATGTTGCTAATATCAGTATACATAAAGTAGATAATTCTAAACAGAGTAGTTTCTTTGATGGTCTACGTTCAGCTATACGTCTTAGTGGATCAGAAAATAAAATCATTACCCTTCTCTTTACAGTAAGTATGCAATTCTAATATAATGTAATATTACTGCAAGTATAGTTAAATTGTTACCATTTAAAGCCAACTTGATTTAGTTATAGTTCATTACACAAGGTATTACTCAAGTAAATAGCACATTTTCAGAGCGGATAAGTTTGACTGAAATTTTCAACAAATTCCTTTTGCATTATCTAGTTTTTAACTATTATAATTTTAACTGCGAGCTCTTTATATAATCTCCCATAATGTATCTTTAATTATAAATCGAAATCTATTATGTTAGTTTATGTTTATTTCTTAATCTTATATCTCTATTATTATAATTAATTTTCAGTCTCGTGATTTTGCGGAACCAGTATATCTTGATGCTATAAATAGTCTGTTAATCAGTGGAGAATATCCTCACCTATTTTCTAATGATGAAATGGAAGGATTATTACAGGTATTATTATTACCGTTATTATTATTTTTTGTACATTTTATAGCCAGGCCTGGAAATAACAGTTTTAGATGTACCTGACAAAATGCATTATTAATAATATCAATTAAAAAGACAAATCAGTGCCGGACAAAATGACAGACACCGGATGAATTGTACCTGACAAAGCCTGAATCCGTGCCTGACATTGTCAGTGACAGGTGCCTTATTTCCAGGCTTGTTTATAGCGTACAACTTACATGACTAAGCGCTCAAATGCACTTTACAATATATGGTACAGAAAATAAATATGCAAATAAAATAAATAGACATACATTTAAACATTGAAATCAACTTAAAATGCATAAACTATGCATTAAAATGATGTATTACAGGGGAGAAGTCTCTACCGATAAGAACAGATTTTAACATTTCAATAAATGAATTTTAAGTCTGGTTTTCATTGTCTGCTTGTTTTCTAAAATACTAATTGAGAATGATGAAAAAAGTATGAATTAATTATAATTATAGTTTTAATTTTTGGTTTGGTATATATTTTAAGGCTATACATCCAGCTATGAAGAGAGAATTTCCCAACATGACTGTTGATCCAATGAAATTCTTTGTATCAAGAGTAAAATGTAATCTACATATTATATTGTGTCTTCCGCCAAATCATTCACTGCTACAGTCAGCTTCAGAGTAAGTATTTGTATTAAAAAAAATTCATAAATGTTATTATTGTTTTGTTAGTGTTGGGTATATTTACTCCTCAAAAAGGCAAAAGAATTACATTATAAATGAGACAACTTATATCTACTTAAATGTATGATTTCAGACCACAATGTGGTTCAGTATACCACTATACTAGGAAAACTTAGACAACATTTAAAAGTCTGTTATATACAAGATATTGATGTTATTTATATTTTTTTAACTGTAGGCAGTATCCTGGTTTATTAAGTGGTTGTCAGATTATATGGATGCGTGATTGGCCACATGAAGGACTAGAGGGTGAAGCATCCTATTTTATAACTAAACATCAAATATGTGGAGAATTTGAACAGCTCAGGTAGGTACTTTCTAGACTTTCAAATGATGGTCTATGCTATACATGAGCGTAAGGTTCGTCATTGAGTCAAGCTGCATGTATTCGATTTCCGGCTTGTACTTGACAAGCAGTAGAGTTGCCTCTTCAACCTTATGGGTCTTCTCCAGTTCCAATTACCTCCCACTGAAAGACCCCTATGTGCTAGCAAAATACTGAACGATAGGTTGGTCCTGAAATGAAAGATGACATTAAACCACATTTCTTTCCTTTAATTCTAATGATATTTTAATCTTTATAAAACTGTTTATGGCTTATCTTTTTCAGTACAAGTGTAACTGCATGTTTAGCTAACATACACAGTTATGTATTAAAAGATTGTAAACAGATGCCATGGGCTGGTGAATTAGGGTCTACAATAGATATCAATACATTTAAAGTAAATGAGAAGAAAAAAGATCAGTTAAAACTAACAACTGTGAAAGTACCAAATCTGCCTTATTCAAAAATTATTCTTCAAGAAAGAATCAAGTAAGAATGACCATTTTTGTTATTCACCTTTATATAATCCAATTATAGTGTAATTATATTCAGTTGTAAAGTCATATCAATAATGGGAGTCGGGCAATCAATGCACAATTGTCCAAAGAGAAGCATGTCAAGTTTCATGTGGATCGGACTCGATTTGGCAGAGAGAAAAAGAGAAGAAGAAGAATTTCAACTGTATGGAACCAAATCCTTGTTCAAAAACTAAGAAATTTCAACATTAACATATGTTTTTTCATGATTGTAATCTTTCAATTCATAAATATTGAAAATATCTTTTCTGTAAATTATATGTTATTTTGACCTTACTTTTTATTTTATTTTCATGATTACTTTTTTTTCTAGACTAAGACATAGAGACACGGCTAACCCAGCTAAAAATGAAGTTTATGTTGGACCAACCACTTATCATAGATTTAAAGAATCATTTAGGTGTCTTTATACTAAGAAAGCTAAACAAAGAACAGAAGAAGTAGAACAACTAAAGTAAGTTAAATAAATCTTCAAAATTTTAGTTTTAAAGGTTGATCTATATTCATACTATCAGAAATTTTAGAATACTTAAAGCACATGCTTTGTTAACGAAGAATATTTTATATCAAAAACTACACGTCTGATTCAAATGCACCGTGCGTATGCAAAGAGGGGGAGAAATTGGGTTTAAAAACCAAGGCTTTTTGGGACCAACATGATTCAGTTTTATTTCAATAATTTGCTTGTCTGGAGGGGTCTTTAGCAGTGAAGGAACCCAGAGAACCTGGAGAAAATCGATCATGTTGGAGAGGACAGATCTAATGATATAAAGTGCAGGTTTTGAACCATTCAGCCACTCAACCGCCCCATAATACATTCAACACGAAAACTTTGTTTAATAAAATGTCTGTTAAATCTCATTTAATCAATTTTTCTTATAGGAAAGTATTGGCAACACTAGACCAAACACGTGTTGATTCTAAAATTATGAAGAAAGCTATAAAATCAACTAATGTCAAGTTTGAAGAAGCCAAGAAGAACACAGCTAATCTGTTACACCAGTTAACACTAAAAGCTACTGTATTAGAGAAACTCAAAGCAAAAGTAGGATTAAGCAAATCACTGTATGCTTATCTTAATCTAACAGAATTAGAAGAAGATGAGATAGAAGAAGATGAACTTCTAAAACAAGGTGAGATACCAGCAAGCCTGGACAAAAGGCACCCGCCCCGAACTTGTTAAGTACAAATTATATCTCAAAATATAATACGTATCTATGGTATCAATATCTAGGGTTCATTAGATTCTTGAAATTATAAAATTGTGTATGGAATATAAACAAGAATTGAAATATATGTGAACTATGGTTTTATTTATAGAGGAATATGATGATTATGATGCAGAGTTTGATAAAATGAGAGAAGCTAATTTAAAGACACGGCACATACAAGCTAAAGAAGAATATGTACTAGCTGTTAAAGCTGTAGAAGATTGTAGACAAAAACTGGAACAAAGTAAAATTCAGGTAGGTATCTCTTAACTGGAAGCACTAGACTCATACTGGTGTCATACTCCGCGCAGTGTTGCGTTTGATTAGAGGTAATCCTACTACACACTGCTATTATGAGTGGATATTGTTGTTTTAAATTTTGATTGGTCAGTAGTCCGTCTACCAACCAATCACTAGCTGCCCTACAAAAGCTTTACATTTAAAACGAGTGCCAATATTGGACCAAATATGTTTACATAACGTTACGTCATGACTCACAATTTTATTATGCCTAATTAACCCGTGCATAACAAAATACTGCAGTAAGACTAATTGCGTGACAAACGAGGCTATCAAGTCGAATGAAATGTAAACAATACTGTTTGGAAACGAACATAGTTTCACTGTTTTTAATACCTTAAATCACTCTCCAAAGTTTAAGGGAAGACCCAGATTAAACGAAGGACTGTCATGTTGCTGTACTTCAGTGATAGCTTTCATTGAACGGAAAGAATAAACACACTCCTGCATAAGTTCAAGAAACAGACGCTATTCCAGCAATGGTCGGAATATGTACTGGTGTATGATTAAATATCCCCATTAAATACAATATAATCTCTGAAAGATACATTTCACAAGAAGATATTATTCCATTGTAAATCGATAGAGGTTAAATGAACACAGGAATATGACTATAATGTGACAGTACAAATTTTTTGTTTAAAACATAATAAAACTTTGCAGGTGACAGAATGGACAAAAAAAGTGGATCGAGCCTGTATAGAAACTTTACGTTCTATGGCCAATCCTCCACCATTAGTTGGTCATGTTATGGAAATGGTGATGACATTGATAGGAAAGCGTCTACCCTCACAGAGAATCGTTGATGTACGAGAGACTTTCAGCGGCAAGGAAGACATGTCAAGTAGGATATCTTCTAGTTCTAGCAGCACTAGACATTTAGTTAAAAAATGTAAGTATTTATTATTATTGTTACTATTGTATGTATTGTGCCCTCAAGACTAATTATATAATTCTCAATACTTAAATAGATCAGATTCGTCGGTTCACCTGAAACGAAGGGCTTTTTCCAAAACACGATTAATGCTAATCTTACATTTCAAATTTCAATATTGATTTATAAAAGAACAAATTAAATATTGCCCGAAAATCATTTGAATCTTAAAATCTCAGTTTTTACACCTCTTCAAAAAAACAAAAACAACAGGCATTGATCATATTTTGTTAAAGATCTTTTCATATTTTCAAGACATGTGTAAGAGATTTATTTAGGAAAGAAAATGATAGTATTTGTTTGGGATTTCTTTAAATTTGGAAATAATTTTCTTTACTAGCAAGACAACAGGTTTTCAGATTATTTTATTTATTGTCCAATTCCTTTGTTATTCTCTCAGACTCACGCCTAGGTTTGATAACTTTATATAAAAATGGTGGTAAACATTGTTTTTGCTTCTTTAAAGTATTGAATGAATTATATTATTTTATTTTGATTGAAGTTTATTGAAATAATTTATATCATTTTATTGCAGTTCTCTATTTATATTGTTGCATGGTGTGTAAGAAACTAACACAGCCTATAATAACACATGGCTTCTAGATATTATCAATATATTTTACATCTTTTTATACATTTTTTTAAAAAAGAAAATTTCATTAAATGATTAATCAATATTTTTGTGTTAGAGAGCACACATAGTAGTTTTAAAAAAATTACTGTCACTCAAGCATTTAAGACAACTAAGTCATTTATCATGGCTCCAAATTTTTCTGTCTTAACCCTTTCATTGCGTGTACCCGGTAGTACCGGGTACTATAAAATGTCGCTAAAATACGCCTACCCGGTATTACCGGGAATTCATTACGGCCCTAACAAAAATTAACACCGTAGCTGCAGGTGCCATCTATTGTATTTTCTACACACTAGAACATATTTCCACGTGTTTCAAAGCGGCAAACCGTAAAATGGCGGAGTGCATAGTGACAACGTAGTCGATGCAATCTCGGCGAAGTCGTGAATGACATGTTCGCTGACAAAGACAGGGTAGACAATTTCGGGGCAGGTACTGATACACATAATTCGTTTCAAATTATTTGATAATAATAGTAGGGATAATAATAGTAGTAATGACAGTGATTGGTAGTGTGAAGTGCGTGATTTGTTGCGCGATATTCCGCATATAGCTATGTCTTCCGTTCATGATGGGCCCTATAGCCCTATGTGGTATGTCTGCAGTAGATTCTGACGATAATTCTTATGTTGCGATAATAATGCTGGCTTGCTGGATCGTAAAAGACGTAGGCAATTCCTGAGTCCCGAAAGTGTAGATCTATTGACTGACTATAGTGTCATAATGCGGGACTTGGGGATGAAAGTGAAAGTGAAAATGAAAACAAGGTATTGCAATCATGGCAGCGGGAGAGGTGTTGCGCGTGTTCGTGGTGGCATTGCTCATGCCTGCTATTGATATTTTTGTTCATTATATATTTCTTTATCAAAATCCGGTGAAAAAAACAATATCCTATTAATATTTCATGGAGAAAAATTCGTTTTCGCGTTAGTTTTTGTGAGAAATTGGAAATCCAAAATGGCCGCCATGACGTCACGTGACTACATCATTATGCAAATTTCCAAAATTCTACTTTATCGTCTTAGCCCAACCTCATGCCCATCTCAACACACACAAAAAAAATTCATAAATGCTTCCATAAGTACTGTTTGGCATTTAGTTCTAAACCCCCCTTTTTCTCCGAAAAAGGGTCTAGCACAGGCAGTGGATTTACGTCTAGCATTGAAAGGGTTAAACAGAGGGATGAGAATCCATCTGTATATATAAGTTCAATTTTAGCCCAATATAAACAAATTTATGAAAGCATTTTCGTATAAATAAATATCTAACTTAGATAGAGAAATTAACACAGCTATAATAACACATGGCTTCTAAATATTATCAATATATTTTACATCTTTTTTAAAAGAAACATCAGCTGATTATTCAGTATTTTTGTGATAGAGAGCACACAAAGTAGTTTTAAGATGTTACACTCACTCAAGAAATTAAGACTTTTGACTGCTTAGCATTCAAATATTGTCCAGCAATTTATTATGTCAGAATTTTTTTTTTTTGTCTTAATTGCAAAGACACAAATGATAATCCATTGTACTTTTAAATAAAATTATAGCCTACTATAAACATCTTTATGAAAGCTTTTCTGTTCAATAAAGCACCTAGTTCTGATTAATTCTCAGCAACCATACTTTTTTTTTTTAAATATTTTTTCTTTTTTCTCATTAGAATTTTTAAAAATATAGTGTGTAGAAAAACATGTTTTAGATATACTACAACTAAAATTCTTTTTTTTATATTTGCATTTTATGTTTTTATTAAAATATCAATTTACAATTTTGAAGGACTTAATTTTTATTTGAAGAACTCTTTTCCAAAACATGAGAAACACTGTCATTTTGAGGGAGACTGAGTTTCCTTGAAAATACTAGAGACAAAATGAATAATATATATGTCTTGATTGTCTATGGTTAAAAAGAAAAAGTCTCTTGGTCTTTCACAACAAAAGGCTGTTTGAAATAGGAAAGCATTGATCATATTTTTTGAAAGAGTTCTTCATAAATTCATGAATGAAAAAATGGAAAATTATCGCCTTATGTGCTTTTGGTTATTTAATTGTAGAGATTCTAATTTGTACTGAAAAATTATTATTTTTAAAACACAACTAGAGACATTACTTAAGAAAAATTACAGGGTTTGAAAACATATACAATGGCTTCTAAAGATATATAAAGAAACAATTTCATGGAATGAAAGGTTACACCAGCGTATATATTTTTTACATTTATTGTTTTAAAAATATATACACTGAAAGAAATAATTAATACTTTTATATTTTTATTTAAAGCGGCCAAACAGAAGGATGGAGATCGCTATGATAGAGTATCATGGAAAGGCATGCAGTTAACCATGACTGATTCACTTAAATTTGTTGATATGTTGAGAAATGTGCCTTGGGAAGATGGCTTACATGACGATGTACTGAGAGGTAATTTATCTAAAATAAATATTTCTCATTCACATAAGGGGGGGTGGGGGGTGGGGGGTGAATGGTGTGCTTTGGATTTGCCTGTCCAACCTCATGGGTTATATACAGGGTCCTCCAGTTCCCTCCCACAGCTAAAGAACCCTACGCATCACGCAAGAGAATTATTGAATTAAAATTCAACAACATTTTGTTAGTCCTGAAATGACATAGTTTGTGCTGTCGAGGGGAAGTTAAACCCCATTTTTCTGTCTCTTTCTCTCTCTTTCTCAATCACATAAAAATAGTCTATGAGTAAATTAATGGAGAAAGGGAATCACTGAGGTCTACACAGTTGCTAAAAGCCATAATAATATATTTTTTTTTACACATGTAGATTTTTCAAAATCAGTTATGAAAGTTTATGAGCTATGATTTTAAATGTCTGTATATTTTATATTACAGCTGTAGAGAGTTATTTAGCTATAAGTAAGGATGGACAACTGGGTGTAATTGGTGACACTTCACCCGATATGCCTACACTAGGTAATATAACAAATAATATCTGTCTGTGGGAAATTTTAAATCTCAACTCAAAATATTCTTGTTTCAAAACCATAACATGTAAATAATCAGTGAATGAATCAAACAGCCAACATTGCCTTAGAAACAAGTTTGTTTTTTATTATTCACATTTTTTGTAAATGCTGATATTATTATTATAATTAAAAGAATTATATCCTACGTGGAAAACAATATTACAATTTTAATCAAAATAGCTGGGATTTTAGAATCAGATCACACATAAACTGTATTTTCATTTCCAAAAAATAGATTAGAGATTTACCAACAAAAGTTAATAATAATAATTTGCAATCTTTATTTTAATAGCAGTATCCAAGCGTTCTCCATCCCCAGATGGTCGACAAGCAGGTATAACAATTTCTGCTGCAAAATACTCTAGTGAAGATTGTGCCACCCTTGTGAAATATACCATTGCTATAGTTGAATATTGTCGATTATGTGGACCATTGAAAGCAGCTAAAGAAAGACAACAAGAACTGACTCGAGAGATCGAAGAAAATGAAAGAAAACAACGACAGCAGGAAGAGGAGGTATTCTTACAAATTTTGATTTATTTATCTAAATAAAGTATAGGCCAGTTTTAATTTGGTATGCTTTGTGTAGAATCTTGATCATTATTTGAGCATAGCCTTGGAGTCATTCGCTATGCTTTACATATATAGTTAAGAAATTTTTGTGTATTTAAAACAGGCTTTTAACTACTGGCATTAGATTAATTTCCAGACGAACTTCAATGAGCACATGATGTTACAAGAAAAAAAATAAATGGTTTATTACTGTATTAAAAAATTAGATAGGCGTAATTTATTATTTTTTGATTGAATAGTTATTAATTGGATGTTTTATTTTCTTACACTAAAGGCGAGATTGAAGGAAAAGGTAAAATGTAGTTGAGCTTGTATAATAGAAGACGTAGTTTGAATCATAAAATACACAAGTCTAGTCTAGTTTATATAGTTTGTCAGAGGCAATTAACTAGATTATTTTTGAAATGTTCATTTTTTTCCCTACTAAGTAAATATTTCTATGGTTTACAAAAATTGGAAAAATGTTTAATAGGCAAAATAGAATATATATTGACGAGAATAATTTTTTTTATGAATGGCCTTAATCAATTAAATAACTAATGAGCATAATTTGAAATGAAGATTGCAAACAGTTGAACAAATAACCTTTTTAACTCCCAAACATTCATGTACTGTTCAATACTGTTGAATTTAAATATTTTCGTTGCTTTTTAGTAGTAGACCTAACCAGTGGATAGTATAAAATTGTACTGTAGGCTAGTAAAACATAGATATTTAAAATATGTTATCTTATCGGTGCGATCTCTGTTGTTAGTTTTGATAATTTGTTATGCCAACATTACTGACGTTGTATATTTCTACCAGCCTCCAATGCCTTGCACCCCAACCTACCCAAAAAGTTAAAAATTAGAAATAGAGATATTTATTGTATTTTAGACTATATAATTTAGACAGGAAGAAAAATGAGTAAATTATGTTTGTATTAGTATTATCTTGCTTACTTTTCATTTCTTGTAATATAGTATTATTTTATTTTAGCCTGAAGATAATGAGTCAGCTGATGCCGAGCCCGAGCAGAATCTAACAGAGGCTGATCTAGCACGTATACAAGAAGAAGAAAATGCCTTACAGAAACAGTTTGATCAGGCCGTGATGGAAAAACATTCTTTAGAAATGGAATTACAATCAATGAATGAAAGATTAAAGGCAGCCACAGAAATGGTGGAAAGGTGAGCTTTAATAACTTTAACATATTATCGTGGACAACAAAATGGCATAGTGAACAGCACAGATCAATGAGATTTTAAAACTGAACAGAATTAGAATCATTTCTGGACTGATTTTCCTTTTAGAGATTCAACTTTCACAATATCCTATTTGCAAGTAATTCCTAATTGTTATATTTGGATACTTCGATCCTGGAGTGTTACACGGTCATGTGGATGAAAAGGAAAAACAACCATTCTCCATGTTAAAATTCCAATTACTCAAACAGGCAAAACTACAATGAAAGGGAGACAACTTGTGTTGAGTTAAACATAGGTTTCAGACCACATCGTTTAATGTACCACAATATGACTATATACCAGATTTATTTTTATTACAGCTTAAAAGGACAAGAAGCGGAGTGGAGACAACATGTTAAAGATAATGAATGTAATGAACTGTTATTAGCTAATTGTCTAACGGCTGCTGCTTTCTTAACATATTGTGGATCAACTAATATAGATACAAGGTATGCTTTATCTAAAATAAAATAGAATTTAGATTGGGAATAATCCAGAAGGACATTAGATATGTATTAGAATAATTAAGATATAATTTCAAAAATACAACAATTATTTTATAGCTTAAGAAATGATATTTTGTCCTGAAATATGATCTGATGCAAGAACTATTTTACTACTTTAAAAGTGATATTTTGTCCTCAACAACTGAAATAAATTATTTTCAGGAAAAGATTAGGTGAATTCTCAATGCAAGTGTGTGAACACCATACTCTACCATTGCATAAAAAACTAATGTTTAAAAATATGGAATTAATAGATTTCCTCTACACACCGGTGAGTATGAAAATTACATCCACACTCGTGTATGTTCTATGCTCAGAGTTTACTTTGTCCTTGTTTTGTGCTTCACATGACCAACTGTTCATCTGTCAATCATTGTCAGATAATCAAATAGCTGTGTTTCCTTTTTTAAATGTCATTCTTTTCATGTATATGATTATGATTCTGAATAGAAGAATTAACCAATCATCATGAGCACAACATGCGATCAGAAATATATGGATGTAGTTTTATGAAATAGGTATATTGTGTCTAGTTTTACCAACACATTTAGATTCTTTGATCCTGGGGTGTTATACAGTTACATATGGGTGAAAAGGAAACCATTCCCAATGTTAGAATTCCAATTGCTCTTTATTACTCCAAAAGGCAGCAGAACGGCAACATAAGGGAGACAACTTGTGTCAACTTAAATATAAGGTTTCAGACCACAATAATATAGAATATGCAACAATATGGTAATAATTAGTATTTTTGCCACTTGGCTTACATGTTATTTGATGATTATACCATGTTGAAATATATTGTTATAATTAAAACAGTTGGAGGTAATGGAATTAGAGATCATGCAGCTACCTACAACCCGTCTCATGTTGGAAAACTCATGTTTCCTACTACAAGAAGAAACAACAACAGCCTGGCCATTAATCTGTGATCCTACAAGTCGTGTTATTGATTGGTTAAAACATAGATTTGATTCTAAAGGCTTAGTAGAAGTTAAATATCATGTAAGTTATCATATATTAGCCTTTAAAGTAAACAACACGAAATGGGGTGTAATGTTCTACTTTTCAACACGGATTGGGCTAAGTTGTGCCTACGGCCTTCTCTTATATTTGTCAAGGGTACAGGCCAATGTGTACACAGAACCTCGGGCTTTGTCCCATACAAATGACTAGGCACTTGTCCTTGTTAGGTCCTCTACACTGGGAGCAAACTTGAGACTAGCGAGCCAGTGTCTTAGTCACTGAGCCTCTATGGCTCCGGTTATGATATAAAGCGTTTAAAGTGCTTAACATGTAAGCCCTTGGTGTGAACCCACAAAACATATGAAGATATAAAATCAAATGATACCAACAGTTCTGTTTTGTACCCAAATCGAAGACTTGGAGGTGTAGTCATTACGACATTTTTCTGCATTCTGTATTATTTGTAATGAATTGAATGTCTTTGGATTCCTACAGTTCAAAATGTAACGAATGCAATATCCATGGGTATTCATTAATGTTATTATTATGATATACAGGAGATGAGATCTCAGTTAGATAGTTGTTTGTCTGAGGGTACACCATTATTAGTAACAGATTGCGATGTACAGCAGTTAATGGTGGATAAACGATTTCATGATACCATACAGAGCTGTATCCAGTTTACTAGTGGTAAAACACGATTTAAAGTAGTTGTGAGTATACCCTTTCATTATACATGCATTATGTAAGGTTTGAATGAATAATGAAAAAGAAATATATTGAAAATTTCATGAAAATTCTATATTCTGTGCAAAGTTAAGATTGTTTGAAGAATAGCATAGTCTTGATTTTCATTCTTACCTCTGTTAGTTACAATAATGAACAGTGTCTTGATTATCCATTCTAGATAGTTTTTTCAGGGGCTGGTCATGTGAATAAATGTATAATTAATAAATTGTATAACATATGAGGGCTAAAGAAAGAAATCGCATAAAATAGTTTTTTTTTTGTAATGAATTCAAATGCAATGTTGTTAGGGTGTTCTTTGTATTACTTATATATATTTTCAACTAGTTTGTTGTATTTATGTAGGTTGAAGATCATGAAGTAGAATGTGATCCTGGATTCCGTTTGTTTTTACACACAACAGTTGAACCTCATGTTGTACCACAAAAACTAGCGGCTTATTCATCTATTCTGTATTTCCAACAATCTCGTGAGTGTATAGAGGAGGAATTATTGGATAAATTTATGGAACACGAGAAATCACGACTAGAGAATGAGAGAACTCAGTTAAGACAGGTTTGTAAACAGGAATATTTGTTTACTATGTGGCCTTACGATTTTTAATCACTTGCTTGTGCAGTTAGGGGGTTGGGTGGTCTAGTGGTTTAACTCGTGTGCATGGAATCATAAGGTCTGTCATTGAGTCAAATAGCGTGGTTTTGATTCCCCACTTGTATGTGACAACGAGTAAGGTCGCCTGTTCGACCATGTGGGATTTCTGTGGGTCCTACGATTTCCTAAAGATGCGTATGCAAAATGGAATTGTTGAAATGAAATTGAACCATATTCTAGTCCCAAAATGACCTTGTTTATGATGAGTGGACTAACAAACAATAAGGAAAGCAAACCAAAAAAAAAGGGGGAATACAATATTCTTTGACAAAAGAAGAATGAACATTTATCTAATGACCAATATGTTTAAGCACTATACTAATAAAAACAAGTCCTAAGCTACTATATCTATGTGAAAGAAATAGAAAGGGGTATTTATTTATTTCAATCTTAAGACAAGTCCTAAGAAAGGTATTAATTGGGATCTTGAAATATGTTGAGAAATGAAAGTATATTAATCCCATTTTGTATATTGATGTGTCTATAGGAAAAGTTTGAGAATATGAAACTATTAGAACGATTAGAGAAACAGATGAGAGAATTATTATCGTCAGATGTTGTCTTATTAAAAGATTTACAATCTACTAAAAGACTTGCTGATTTAAAGAAACAATATGATGAAACTCTAGAAAGGTAGGTAACACGAACAGGGTGTCGCAGCGGGATCTGAGAACCAGGATGGGGTTTTTTTGTGGCCTTAGTAAAATAGTTATACTCTAGTACAGTCCATAATTTTGTAATTTTGGAGGAATTTTGAGTTTGATTCATCATGTTCGATTAGGCATATTTACTGCTGGACTATTGCCAATCCACGCAATTAATTTTTTGAAAAACATTTTTCCTCTGAACTAACTAAACGTTGATAAAAAATTAACTCTGATGATTTGACATTTTTTTTGGTTGTTTTTCAGTCAAGGTCGTGTAGAGATGAGTGTGTATTCTATAAAGAAAGCTCGAGAAGGTTATAGAACCATAGCACAGAGAGCTGCGGTGTGTTTTGATACAGCTCAATATATGAGAGAAATAAATCCCTTATATCAGATATCATTTAAACAATATTTATCACAGTATGAGGCTGCTATCAGTCATTCAGAAAGGTTTGTGTTTTACTCCAAAAACCAGGTCTGGTTATCCAATGTTGATTAATTTCAAACAACATAGTAAATTTAAAGTTGGGAACTTATTTCTTGAGAAAGACTGTCAAAACCAAGTTGAAATGTTGCTTGGAAATAAACTGTAATTATGTTTGATTGTGTAAATTCTACTACATGCGTTTTATTTCCAGACTTGTCTGCAGGTGCATGACATCTGCAATTATATGTTGTTATATTTAAACTATGTTTTCTTACAGATCTGCAGTAAAAGCTGTAATAGAGAAGATAACTAATAGTGCCTTCTTTACTACTGCTAGAGGATTATTGGAACGGGATAGGCAGATTTATGCCCTTTTGCTTGCGATAGAGGTAGGTACAGTGACAATTCTGGTTGTGTTTTGATTAAAGTATAGCCAGGGATCTGATTTACAAACTCTTAAACTGAAATATTTTAAGAATTCAGCACTTTCATTGGTCACAAGCTAAAATTTATACCATGATTTTAATTCTCTACCAATGAAATTGCTGATTTCTCCATATGTTTTAGTTTTAGTTTTTTGTGAATTAAGCCCCTGATAAAAAAGTTACAGTCGTACATGTTTCATCTCTAAGTTTTTGTGAATACAGTAGTATTTGCTTCAACTCTAAAACTTACGCTTATCACTAATCTGTCAAATATTGTTTTTTAGATTGAGGAATCCCATGGTCATGTGGGAGCTGGTGAACGAGAGTTTGTTATTTCTCCTAACTTTGGTTCTGTTGTAATGTCAGCTCTAAATACTAATCAACTGGACACTAAAATATTACAAGCCAAAAAACCTTTTGATTGGATGACGGATGACCAGTTTCACAATTTACAAGTCCTAGCAACACACTTTGAATGGTTCCAAGAAATGTTTGATCGTATGCCTAAAGATGGTCGTGAAACACAGTGGCGAAATTTATGTGAAAGTGATAATCCGGAAACAATTCCTCTACCAGATAAAATGGATGAAACATTTAAACCTATCCAGAGATTATGTATTATACGGGGTATACGCAGTGATCGTCTACTGCAGGCTTCTACTCTGTTCATAAATACTGTACTTGGCAAGAAGTAAGTTTATGGCATGCATTTTAACTTGAGGATATAACATAATAATTGACCATTTTATTATATTTTGGACAATGAGGAATTGATTGAGATAGGACAAGGTCAGATTTATCATTTTAGTAAAATTATTGCCGTCTTTCAGTTTTGCATAGAAGCCAGAGGACACCTCTTGGGATGCCATACCATCTATGAGAAGTGTCAGCAATTCCAAATACTATTCACAATATTGTCTTAAATTGGTTTTAAAAAGAAATATAATCTGGATTAAATTTGACCATCCATTTTTTCAGATTCTATGGAGAAATTCCCTTGGATTTCCCTGGCCTCTTACGACAGAGTAGTCCAACAGTGCCAATAATACTATTGTTTAGTTTTGAGTCTGATACAGCTATGAAACTATTTACTGATTTTGCCAATCGTAAACAGTGTAAGTCAACTGTAGTAAATCTAACGGATGGATCCCCTGATAGAAATGTTCGAAAAACCATTCAAAAAGCGATGACTGAGGTAAGCTGGCATTTTAATAAACATCTGTTACTAAAGTGTGTCTATGGTTCATAACTAATTTAAACCCAAAAATATTATTCGTATTTGTGTTTTAATTATCTTCGGTATGGAGGGTTGTATAAATAATATTTTATTTCATTTGAAATTGGATTAGGGAACAGGCTAGGTCTATTTTGACCCCTCTCCTGATTGCCTAAACTTTACTAATTGGATGAATATTATTATGCATCAGTTTACACAATTTATGTCTTCAATATTTATTATGAATATATTTTATTTATTTTATTTTAGGGTACATGGATTCTCCTACATAATGCCCACAATGCACCCAATATAATGTTAAGTATAGAAGTTTTACTACATGAGAATACCCATGTAGATCAACAGTTCCGATTGTGGATATCATCACAGGCTCTACCACAAATTATACCAGATCGTCTACTACAACATTCTGTTAAATCTCTGATTGATTCACCCAAGGTAAGTTAATAATTAATATCTACCCTACTACAATTTAAATGTTTTGTTAAATCATCAAATATATTACAAAATCCTTTTAAATCTTCAAATCTATGACAGAATTCTGTTAAATCTATGATTGACCCACAGTAAAATAAAATCTGTTATAAAATCTTGTTAAATCTTAAAATCTATTTCAACATTCTTTTAAATCTCTAATTTATACATACACGTTGATATAATATGAACTACAGCATTCTGTAAAATTACTTCTCTATTCACAAAATTAAAAAATTTAAACACTTAAAAAGTTTTAACCTAAATTAAAGTTTTTCTGAACTGCTTTCAGTTTTTTCAATGTCTTTTACCACAATACAATTCACAATATTAATGTATCTTTTATTGTAATCTTATCGTTCTTTATTTACATAGACAATGAGAGATAGCTTGGTGCGATCATTCTCCTCAATGGAACCAGATATATTAAAACAAGCCAACAGAAGTGAATGGCCAATTGTGTTACATAATTTATGTTATTTACATGCCACCATACAATTAAGAGCTAGATTTGGTCAAGGTGGTTGGAACTGTCCATCTGATTTCAGTCATATTGGTTCTGTAGAATTACAGGTAAGAAGCATGGTAGTTACTTTTGATTTCCACCGCAATCTGTATTAGTATAGTAATATTGCAGTGCAGTAATGTTTTTTGCTAAAATTTTGGGCATGGTTTAAAAAAAAAAACAAACAAAATGTATTATTCCTAATTTACGGTACTGGTACTTACTTTTTGAATCTTTGTGCAGCCAGATATCTTTTTCAAACAGCTAACTTCAGCTGGCTGTACAGAGTTGATATTTCCTCCTGTAACTTTGCTTATACTTATGACAGGCTATATGAAATGTATTTACCTACCTTACTATTTCATTACATACACATAGAAAGTAAGAAAGTTGCTACAACTGTTTCCATTATTAGGAGATTGGGGGTGGATGATCTTAACGGTGAAATAATTGCTATCAGAGCATAAGGTCTGTCTGGCGTTGAATCAATTGATTAGGGGAGGTGGGGTTGCATGTCCAACCTCGTGGGGTTTCTCTTGGTCCTCTAGTCCCCCCCCCCCCCCCAACACACACACACTGCTAAAGACCTCTACATACAAGGAAATTATTGAAATAAAATTGAACTATATGTTAGCCCCAAAATGACCTAGTTTGTGTTGAATGGACAATAAACCTCATTTCTCTTCCTCCCCCTTCCAATATTAGTTGATGATTCATGAAACCCTGTGTATCTCAATCTATCACTGTGATGGAGGGATACAAGGAAGACTCGCGCTGACCACGTATGGCCTCCCTTTCTATCTAGAAAGCCGTACATGCATAGGATCGGGTGTAACTAGCATCCATAACGGGGACAGATCACCTCATACATCATACACCCGCCAAATGACTGGATAACCAGAATCCCTAAGATGCGACTCACTGAACATATACGTGGATTCTTCCCCTGGATTTCACACACCATCAACTCGTAAATCAATTAATAATTATTGTGTAGCCTATAGTTTGTAAGATGGTATTTGAATTTGAAAGGTAGGGCGTTGGGTGGCTGAATTATTTATTCATGTTGCATGATTTCAAGTTCCTGCCTGTACATGACAAGAAGTAGCATCGCATGTCCATCCTTGTGGGGTTTTTTCCAGGAGTTCTGGTTTCCTTCTAGGCTACAGCTAAATCAAATTATTTAAATAATATTGAACCACCGGCTAGTCCTGAAATGTGTTGGTTTGTTGCATCGAGTGGACATTAAACCCTGTTTATCTCTCTGTTTAAATTTATTATGACACTGGTAAAATTTTAATGTTTAGATATTAATAATCTTTTGAAAGGACATTAATCTGAATTGATAAGTGTGTTATTTCAATATGTAATAGGTTTTGCTTACTTTCATTGGAAAATAATTTGTGTGGGTAGGATTGAAGGCCTGGATTTCTTGAAGCAACCTAGCCTAAAAAGAAAATTAGTTTGTGTGTTTTTGTATAAGTTGTTTGGTTTTGTTTGGTGGGGGATTGTGGAGAGAAAAGCAAGCAGCCATGACAAACAATTAAGTCAAGTCTCATTCAATTGAAATTCAGACTTAGATAAGGAAAACAGCACCAACCTTAAAATAGCTCACAATGCCTCCTTCCAGTTTGAAGTTTGACCCTTGACCATCTGTCATTTAATTTTTTCTCACAAATTTGTCAAAACAACCACCCTTTCTCTACACAAGTGACAAGGCAACTAACACCTAATGTAGGCTAGCAGACGTCAGTGTCAATGAGTTGTGAAGGGAGATAACTCTATTCACTGACTAATTTAATCTTGAAGTTTTCATTAAAGTGGTTACCATTTTAATATAACAATTAATTTTCTTAAAAATATTTAGTACTGAATTAATATGTGACTTCAGTTAAGATTTTGTTTTTGTAGGAATGCTTTATTTTGTATTATGGGTTTCAATTTTCATACATTAACATGAGAATAACCTGGTCAGCATAATGAGAAAATGTGCACTTCAAACAACAAACTGTTTTGACATACACAGAAATCTATTGCTCAGGCTATATCAAATTATTTCAAATTGGGTCATACCAGTGAAGAACAATAGTGGGTGAGGGGTAGGGTTGTTCCATCATTTACTCCTCAAATGTCAAAACAAAAATCTTTGTTTGTCACAAATGACAAGGCAACCAACACTAGGCTAGGAGACATCAATTTCGTTGAATTGAAAAGAAGATAACTCTGTTTACCGTCTAATTAAATCTTGATATTTTTATCTAATTTAAAATGAATTAATTTTCTTCAAATATTTTAAACAATAATGAAATAAAAAAAGGAACCCTTTTTTTGTATTAGCATTTACCTATCTGTGCTTGTAGATGCTCTTGAGGTCATACTTATTATCTTTTAGATATTACTGTGGCAAAAAGTTGTTGATTGTCAAATACTATGACCGGTGTCATGTTTGAGGTAGACTGACTATGTAGGCTCTTTCTAGTACAACCCCTTATACCATTTCTTACTTTTGGAATTTTTGTATCTCATGATAATTTTGACTATTGAATTACAAGGATTTTCACCAACTTGTAAATTTGATAACTCAATGTTTAAAAAGGGTTAAACATACTTATTAGTAGTGTCCAAAGCTCATGCAACATTGGTAAAATTGTTGCTGATATATAATGCATACTTAATTACATGTACCTGCCTGTAGAACAATCATAAGTTTAACATTTTAAGCTTATTTTATATAATGAAGTGTGTTTATATTTAACAAGACATGCAAGAATCTGCCTATTGCAGGTCTTTCATTAGGCCTGAAATATTATCTAAATCATTAATTTATCCCGACCATACTGACTTTTTAACTATTATAGTAAGAATTGCCAGCTCTTTATCTAGACTCCCATAATGTATCTTTAATATATTCTAGAAAGTAATGTTTTATATATTACAGGAAGCTATAGGTTTTACTGCAGGTGAATATAAAGAGCCTATATTTACTATCGGACCAGATGGTTCACCAATCCAGAGATCAACATCATGGACAGGTGCTAGATATATACTATCAGAGGTTAGCTAACTTTATAACATACCTAAGTCAATATTTTCTCCCCATTCAAGATTTTAATTGAACATTATTGAAGGACACGGGGAGTAGAAATGTTACGATACAAGCAATTGAACTTTAAGACTGTTTCCTATAATGACAAAAAATATGTCATTTGGAAAGTATGGCACTGTGATAAGATTTAGTCCCGAAGAGTCCCCATGACCCCCACCCTTTTTGTTTACAATTGAACTTAAACTAGCTAATAGACTTGTAGAAATCTACATTAATATTCTTATAAATCTTGTTCGTAAAATGATCAGACTGACACTTCTTGAAGGGTCAAGATGCACATAGATTTTATTACATAAAACACCCTTTTCGGACAGCATGTAAATTATATATACGGTCTGCATGGTAAATACATTATAAAAGTGGATAAAAAAAATATATAAATAGTGGATGAATACAGGATGTAATAGAGGTTGTCTATTCCAGAAGTAATGATGACATTGATTAGATGGCAGTTGTGCTATTATTTATAAAAGATCCTGTTTTAATACATATATTTTGCTATTTATATATAGGTTGTATATGGTAGTTATATTACTGATCCATATGATCAGTTAGCTCTTAGTGCTATAGTAGATTACTGGCTTTCACCTCAAGCCATCAAAAAAGACTTTGAAGTAGCTAGATGTAAGTAAAAACATTTTCACCATCCTCAAATAATTGTGGAACATTTATGACTGTCCTTGTTATACAAGTGACCCTACAAGCTGCGAATCGAAACCTTGTCACTTTACTCAATGACAGACCTTATGATCTAACGTGCACGCGTCAAACCATTCAGCCAACCCTACCCCTCGTAGAGCGGTGTAATTGAGTGCCACATTCAATCATTAATGCTATATTCCTTGCTTGATTTTAGTAAAATATCATTAGACTATTCAACTACCCAACCCCCTTAGAACGGTGTAAATGAGGGCCACATTCAATCATATTACTGGCTTGATTTTAGTAAAATATCATTAGACCATTCAACCACGCAACCCCCTTAGAGCGGTGTAAATGAGGGCCACATTCAACGATTAATGCTTTATTCTTTGCTTGATTTCAGTAAAATATCGTTTACCATCAGCGTTCTTTAATCCTAATGTCAGATTAAACACCTTAATACAGGCTTTGGATGGTATCAGTCATCATTATTTAGATGTACCAGAGGGTTGTCATCTTCATCCTAATGTCGAGGTTAGTTCAGTTATAATTCTTTAGAGACATTTTGTAACTGGATAGAGCCATAAACTATAACACATACTCATTGAATAACAATTTGTAATTAAATAATTGTTCTTCAATAAGTATGTGTTATAGTTTATAGTTCTATGAATATATATCTTTATATTCCCACTCTTGAAAAATGCTAAGTTAAAAGTTCAAATAGTAAGATTTTATGGACAGAATTGATTGAACTTGGAGAGGTTTGATATTAAGCCACAGCTTATTTATTTGCCCATTGTAACAAAAGTAGGAACAAGTTGCTGGATCTTGTGTCCATGCCAATTTCCATTTTCCATAATGCTAGTCTATGTTGAATCCCAAGTTGCTGACTTAAGTACCGAGTCAAGTCCCAAGTCTTCACAAATAATATCAGCCTCACAGTCAGCTTGTTTTTACCGAATAAGAAGCAGAAAAAAAAAGACCTGAATTATAGGTTGTTTATTTATCATTCAGAGAGCAGTTTTGTTATATCATATATGAAATCTAAAAAGGCATATTTGCTTTCATAATCTAAGAAATTATTAATTTGCATTGTTTATGATTTTCAAGGATGAACAAAACTGGGTTTGTTTGATTTTATGTATATTTTATTTTGTCAGTCTCCAGATTATTTAATCATTTTTTTATTGTAACATATATTGAAAATATAGTTTTTTAAACCCAGACCTAATTTATCATTAGATATTTAACCAATTATAGATTTTGTTTCCTTTTTTTTTATTCTTCATTCATATATAAAATTAAGTGTTGGAATCAGTATATGGAGTATTTTGTGATCTAATTGACATTGTAGTAACCATGCATATATTATTTTTATTTCCCTAACCATACATATATTATTTTCCTAAGGTGTTGGAATTAGTAAATGGAATATTTTGTGATTTAATTTAAAGTGTAACCATACATATTTTATTGTATTTTCCTAACGTGACCAAGTAAACTTGAGTGTTGGTATTATTAGTATATGGAATATTTTGTGATTTAATTTGCAGTGTAACCATATTGTACATGCTTTCTGTTCTGTGCTTGATGAACGGCTGAACTTTGACAGGCAATTGATCATTCTAAGTTCATAATTGTATGAATGACTGAGACATAATTTTGTTGGGTTGTAAATAGAAAGAAAGATTTGTTTTAAACATCTCTTTGCTAAGCATCTACTGATGTCTGGATGATACTCCACCGATCATGCACAGAACACAGGGAATGTAGAATTTTACTATTAAAGTATTTTATAGCCTACCTCTAAAAATGTAAATGATTTTTTTTGTAAATATGTTGAACTATTGGTAGTCACAATGAATGCTGTTTCAAATATTTGATCAAATTTAAAACTTAAATTTTTTTTTTTATTTTGCTGCTTTTTCAAAACCTGAATCTTCCAAATGAGGATATTTTGCCTTTAGCTTTTGATTCAGTATTAGTTTCTTTCATAGAATTATTAAATATTTCTAATAGGAGTTAAAAATTGATCAAACACCATTAACTTTAATTAGTTCTCAATAAAAATGATGAACTATTCAAATGTGACTACAAAAGGTACCATGACCAATAGATAGTATTTAAAGGTTTCTGTTTCCTCATTTAATATTTATTATTTTATAAGGATGAATAAATAGTACTAACTCCATTCCCATTCCTTTATGAATAACATATTGTTTATAAAGAAATTATTCAACAGATTATCCCTGTATATTGAAAGATTTCACTTAAATTTCAAATGAAGTTCAAAGCACTCAACATTTTCTGATGAATTGTGCATTATATTTTTGAATAGGTATTGCAGAGAGGATTTATAATTTAAGAGAGACAATATTGCACGTAACAGAAGGTCAAAAATTTGAAAATTATTCAATAAGAAGACGGGTTGACCGTTATGTTGAATTTTTATATATTGAATATTATTTTGTTTTTTTCAGACATTATTAGGAGATGACCAGTATATCTTTACAAGGTTGAATAAAATCTTTGATGTGATGCCATCTTCTCCAACATTAACTCATAAATTATTCCCAAGACCCCCATCACCGTTTATAGGTCCTGCATTAGCTGGCGTTAGTACACAGAGTAATAACCCATCTATAGTAGGACAGGGAACATTCGCTACAGCCAGTTACGCGACGTTTAAAATGAGGAAGGATGTGGAATTATGGGAGATTTGTCATACAATGCTCTCAAAAGTTCCAAAAGCTTATACTAAGGTTTGTTGAATACTTTTTATGGTCTGAAATGTGACTTCTAAAATATTATCCTAGAAAAGGGGGATCAAAGTGGCTAAATGGGTAAGACAATGGCTCATTAGCCTGGAGGTCAGGTTTTTGTTTGATCCCTGCATTGGTCGAAAAAGTCCATCCTGATTTTCCGGCATGGTTCACCATTGTCAGTGATGCAGTGTTGACAATTACAGCTTTCTAGTCATTTGGATGGCATTAAAAACTGAGGTCCTGTGTGCACATTGGCGTGCACATAAAAGATCCCTTGACAGTTGGAATTCGATATAAGAGTAGGCTTTAGTGCTGCTGTTGTTAAGGCAAAATTTGAGGGAATTTTTGCCCAACATTTTTCGAAAAGTGTTGCCCCCTAAAATTAAACCGATGAGTTGTGTTTAGGACTTAGTTTCTGTTTTCACTGATTTTTATTTGTTTTCACAATAGTAATAATTGACTCATTGCAATTGATTGAATTATTAATTTATTTAATATCTTTATTGTTGACAAAATATAAAAATGAAGCAAAAATGTCCTTTTTACCTGTATCAACAATTGACCGCATTTTAATTTTAATTTCAGGAGTTTATAAATGACAAGTTAAAGAAGATTGGAGGTTATACACCTTTCAATAACTTTATTATTAGAGAGTTAGAGACAATGTATAAATTATTAACAGAAATAAGAGGGTCCATGCAGGTAAGGTTAATTACATGTTATTTATTTGTTTGAAATTGTATTTTATGAAAAAAAACAAAACATGGACAAATGTGACCAGCTTTAGTATTTAGTCATATGAAGCAATTGCCAAAGAAATCCAACTCTAGTCATTGCTGTTCTTAGAGCTTAAAGTTGAGTGTTTCTATTATTAGCATTCAATTAAATTTCATCCCTCTTCCACTGTTGGAAGTCGTATTTACATTGTATTATAAACAAAAACAGTAAATCTTGTGCACTTTATTATACAGAAATTTAGCATTCATATTTTAATGTTGTATTTTTCAGGCCATTAAATTAGCTACAGAAACAAATATTTTAGGAGATCAGATATCCAGTCATATATTGTCTATAGCTGATGATTTATATCACTTCCGTATACCACAGATATGGTGTGATTTATCTGGTGTTTCCGCTCCACCATTAACGTGGGGACTGGGACAGTGGCTATCAGAACTACAGAACAGATGTTATCATTTTGAGAAAATACTAACTTTGGTAAGAGATTTCAATCATGCCCTGCTAGATTCTTGTGAAGTTTTTCGCAAACGAAATACACCAGGGATACTATTTCAAAATTTTGCTTGTGGGACATTTTTAGTTTTGATTAATGGAGTCCATAACTAGGTCACCAGAAGACGTTTATCATTTTGAGATAATAAAATGGTTTAATGGTCAAGAGGGAGACATTAAGTAATATTTTGATACTGTTGTGTCAATATTAGGCAATCTCTTTAGCTCGAGATCATTAAACAATTTGGTTTCATTCAAGTTTTGAATCTAGTTACTTCCTGTGATTATTTATTTATGTGCAATATTTAAATAAACTCTTTTTATCTTTTTATTTTTTTCGTACAAAAACGGGTCATGCAGGGTTTATTAAGTGACACAGGATTATCTATGAACCAGTTGGGTTTTTTTTGTTTATGTGGCCTATTATATATTATTGAACAACTTGCCTGAATGTAAAATATTATAATATATTTCATGTATGGGTATTTGATTTTTATTATGTTTTACAGGGTAGAGAAAAGATGCCAGCATATTGGTTAGGTGCATTCTTCAATCCACGTGGATTATTAAGTTTATTAAAACAAGAATATACTAAACATTTCTCTGGAGAACGATCGGGTAACTTTGAACAATTTGTATTTCAAACAGAAGTTACATCTAGAGATAAAGACCATGTAAGTAGAAGCAAGTCTGAAGTTTCTTTCTCTTTCCCTTTCCTTTCTTTATGGAAATTATAATGTTTAGGGACGAGCAAGAAAGATAACGTCAAATTTTTATTAGTTTTGCAAAGGTTCTGCATTTAATTGTTGTTAACTGTCAACGACTATACATACATTCTACATTGGTTCTTTGAAATTATATAACCTTTTTTCTTTCTTAAAATCATTGAGAGGACCATCAGTGAAACATTGCTATTTAATCTTTTTCTTGTGAGTATCACAGAACTCTGAGAAGTCTAAATGTCTGTGGCCTTCTAAAATAATGGTTGTCTCCCTTAGATCAGTATTATCTTGTCTGGGATAATGTAATCTTGTTTCTTGTAACAATATATTCATGGCTTTTTTTTTGCAGTTACGTGATCCACCCCATGAAGGCATGTTTATATATGGTATATATGTGTGGGGCTGTGCATGGGAGAAGACAACAGGAGAACTACAAGATGCTCCACCACGTTTTAGCTGTGCATCTTTACCTGTTGTACATGTCACATGCTTACCGCTCAGCGATAAACCACAAGCACAAGACTCTACTAAAGCTTACGAAACATATCAATGTCCAATATATCACTCGCGTATGGCCTCTAGAGAACCTGTCATGGAGATGGATGTAAGACGTGAAGGTATTCCAGCATCCCGCTGGGCATTACGTGGGCTGTCAGCAACAATCCGTCCATATTAATAAATTATTGTCCATTATTATGTTGTTTGTTATTAATGAAATTGAAACTGTGATATTTTCAAATAAATCTTGCATAATTATCAGCATTATCTAAAAGTAAAAAGTATTATATATATACAAGTATTGATATTTTAAGATAAATCTACTTTTGATGAGGAAGAGATCAATGAATATATACATAAAAAGCAGTATCTGTCATGTTTGTTGATTTTTTTGTAAAGGATTAAAGCTATTATTGAAATATTATTTATTAATATTCAAAATCACAATAAAAAAATCTAATAAAAAGCTATGGCTAATAGTATAGGAAGAAAACAGCTATTTAACATGTTACAAAATTGAATTATATTTATGGTAAATGTTCTATTAATTCTATTTCATGAGATAACAGTATATTTTGGGTAAGACTGAAGAGTCATATTGGTAAAGTCTTAGAGTTATAATATGCAGCAAAATGAAATATCAGTTTTATTTATATCTTTTTTACTAAAAGTGATAACATTTATTTAAGTAATCCACTAAACAATTATTTCATCAACTGTATCATTTGCCAAAGTATTTATCTGTTATATAAGATTTCATGAAAGGGATATTTTACCTTCCATTTTAAAAAGTTTTTTGAGGGATGATTTTTATTGAATTAAATTGCTATGTTTGTTTATTAATTATTTATTTATTATACATCCAGATATTTATTTGCCAAAATTGTTTCATATTTATTTTGTCATAAATCATCTTGTCATATTAAAATCAACAGTTAACCTTTTTTTTGTTCTGTATTTTCTGATCGGGACCCTGTTTCTCAAAATCTTTACTAAAGCTGAAAATCCAAATTTTTGTAGATACTTCAGTTTTGATTGGCTAAGCACTAAAATCATTCTAATATTATCCAATCAAATAACTAAAATTTGGATTTTATCATAGTTAAAATTTCGTGAAACAAGCCTCACCAGGTCATTCTTCAACATTAACAATATTTTTACAGATATTAGAAAATCAGTAAAGTTGTTAATGTTGCTCAAGTGAAATTTGTCTACTTTCAATTTGAATCAATGCTCTTAATTGAGGTTTTTAGACTGAGAATTGTGTGATGACAAGGAGTCAGATTACCTGTCTAACCTTGTGGGTGACAACCCCTCCCCCCACCCCTGAATATGTACCTTCTAAAAAACCCTGAAAGAATGGAAAATATTGAAATAAAAACATGTCCCATTTATTGTTCGTAGGCTAAAAACATAATTCTTCTTATTTTTCTCGGACATCTGTTTTTATCTACCGGGACTATACAATATTGAAAGCACCGTCTTCTTCAAACCCAGTGTGTGAAAGTTTCGTCAATTCTTGTATGTATTCTGAAGGTGTGGACTGTGAAGTAAAAGTTTGGGGTTGAAGTTAAAATCCAAATGAGTGAAACTGACGGTGTACCAAGAATTCGTCCATAGAACCGTGCGATAGTCCACGGGATGTTACGACATTTCTAGCAGTCTATACTGTCAAATATGACTGAAATAAACTATTTAAGGGTTCAATATTGGGGGTAAATTTTACAAATTCATTGCTATCGGTTGTTTGGGCTAATAGCAACAGTGGGAAAACAAAACTTTAAACATGGGGGTTCTATAAAAATTAAATACTTATCCAGACAGTTCAAAAATCTTTCTGGACAACTGCAGAAGTGTTCAGAATGTTTCGTTTACCGACACCCACTTTCCATTTATAGACGCTAACTTTTCACTGTGGACGTATTTTACCGCCACCCCATGGGTAGCCCGTCAACAGTTATCTTGTGAACGCGTTTATAAAGGCTTCAGTTTTAACAGATTTCTTTCTCAAATTTGATGTGAAGCATTCATGGGATTAAATGAAGAACCCAGTCGATTTCCAGCGTTCTGTGACCTTCCCTTCCTGAGTTATCCCACATTTTCCGAAACCAATGAAATGAAATGGGTTTAAAATCCTACTGTTCTACTCCGATTGGGCTGGTGAAGACGGACATATCCCATACAATGTGCTATGACGGAAATTTTGTTCGTACTGCGGTGCTACGGCCTGTTCTTATATCGAATTGTAATAAAGGACATAGAGGCAAGACACCATGTCCGCTTTTAGTTCATTCCCAATACCCTACCCCCACGATGAGATGAAGATGAAAGGATAATTTAAATACAACTGAGCAACGCCAAGGATGGTGATCACAGTGCTTGTAATAGGGTTTGTCTTAATGTATACACCTTGTGGGTTTTCTCCGGGTCCCTCGGTTTCCTCCCACTGCTAAAAACCCCTATGCCCAAGCGAATTATTGAAATGAACTTAAACCATATGTTAGTCCCGAAATGACCTAGTTCGTGTCGAGTGGATGTTACCCCCCCCCCCCCCCTACTCGAATCCCCAGAAAAAAAGCGGTTGGCGCAGAAAAAACAATGTGCACTATAAAAATGCAGCCTTGTAGAGTATATTTAGTTCTTTTTCACTTTTCTTGATTTTATATACGCCCACATTGTAATGTGGTCATATATTGTCGTCGGTCGGTCCGTCCGACCGGCGTCTACAATTACTTATGGACCCCCTAGAAGAATTTATACACGGTGTTTAAAAGTCATGAGCCGAAGAAGTCTAATGATTTTCACCGATTTCCGATATTACCGCAGGAGTTCTGGCGGTTGATCGCTTTGACAAATCATGTAGACCCTCTACAGGCTAGTTAACATCCGATTGACTTCAAATAAAAGATATTGTTTAAGGTCATCAGGCGAAGGATCCTGTTGATTTTATGGCCCTTGATCACTTTGAAATATCTTGTGCACACTCCAGATGCTAAAGGTAATACGCAGTGTTTAAGGTCAGTGTCGGGGTTACGACCCTTGACCTCTTTGAAAAATCGTGTAGAAGCTCTTAGAGTCGCGAGAAGTAGAATCCTGTCAATTTTCAACGATTATGGAAATTGATATAAAATGTTTTGTGTTCTAAGTATTAGAATAAAGCAGAACCAGAGACCAAATGAGTTGTTACTTGTAATCACATTTGGGGGTTGGGATGGCCTAGTGGTCTAGAGTGCCAGTCACCTCTGGCTTGCAGCTGGTTTCGATCCCTGGTGTGAGCGTATGCGGCATGGAGATAGGGGCGCCTTCTCAACCTCGTGGGTTTCCTCCGGGCACTCCGGTTTCCTTCCACTGCTAAAGACCCCTACGCGCAAGTGCATTGTTGAAATAAAATTAAAAAACATATCCAGAAATGACCTAGTTTGTGTCGTGTGGACGTTAAACCCCATTTCTTCTCTCTCTCTCTCTCTCTGTAATCACATTTCATTTCTGATAACAAAAATATATACGACAAGCCTTGTTGACACATCGGACGATTTAGCTGCTGTGGGCGTATGTTTAGGTAACCGTACTGTAAAGTAACCCGATGTTTAAAAACCCCATTGATTAAGCGCCATGCCAGCTGTTTATATATTATCTACTCTAATCTTACAGCGTCCACTGATATTAAATATCGAATATTGTATAGAAAAAACCCACATCAGTTGGAGAAATTAAACACGAGTGCTAACATCAATATTTGTAAATGTCAAACATTTCCCCCCAGGATATGTCCAGGTTAATCGAAAATTGATTAACTTAGGCCAAAATAACAAGTGAAGTCCAAATTTGTTACTAATTTAAGCAACTCGATGGAAAAATAGAATCGTCTGTGGTAAAATGCATCACCTTGGCTTAAAATGGTGCCATTTAGGAACGGAGAAAATGTGTTTATTGTCAGAACCATTGAATGGAACAGCAGTGAACTATTCAGACGCTATATTATTGACGTCAGAATGAAGTGGATCGATAGATCTGCGGGTTCGTGTTGAATGCTTTATTGAGTATAGTGATTCCATAGTATATAATACGCAACACCCACACATTAAGGCATACCAAGCTGACAGCGCGCAGTCATCGTGACGTCACTTCGCGCGCCCCATACGTCAGGGTTTCCTTTGGGTAATTTAACTATTGTGGAATAAAGATATAACCAAACAGTCAAAGCTTTTTATATTATTAAGAACTTGGACAAAAATATACATCCTTTTAATTTCTTAAAAGTTTAACTTCTATTTTTGGAATAGCTGACCTTTTCCAATCTGTTTTTAAAATGTGTGAAAACAAACCAACACTCAAGGGAGGTTATTTATAGTCACCCTCTAAATCCTTAGACTAGCATAATAACGCAGTTTACATTAAGATTAGGAATAAACTCTCCCAGGGTTGGAAATAAAACGATATTAACAAAAACTACCAACAATTTCAGTATGGAATATATATTTTTTATGTCATGTGCTTTATCCTTTATCATCTGATGGTGGGATGGGATGGGCATTCAAAGCTCGAGATAATGATATAGACATATCATATGTTATATCACAATGCTTTGCATCATTAAAATCAAATCAATATAATCCTATTAATCCATTAAAAATTGACGTCAAATAGGGTGTTGGATTTCTTTTTGAATAGCTCTAGGTGTGTATGCCTACGTAAATTGGAAACAATGATGGCACTATGAATTGTCAATTGTCAAATTTCCCGAACAGGAACCTGACAAACCCCCGCTTGCAAAACCTCCTGGGTCCGCCCTGGCATTTTAGATCTATCTAAGTTTGCTTGCTGTAAGCTATACAGGCATATTAATCATTTTTTTCGATCAGTTTAAGATGCACATATGCTTGATTGTTCAAGAAATCGCGGCTTTATGATAAAAGGTTGGCAGAAAGTGACTTGCACAGATGACAGACAGAAATGTGACTTTAAAGTGGATCATGGTATGAAAGGCAGCTAACTCTATGGTCATAGTAGATTCTCCCCTTGTCAGTGGTGCAGAAGGGAGGGCCTAAGAGGAATGTTGTCTAGTCATTCGGCTCAGGCGAAAATCCGAGGCCCCGTGTATACATTGGCAGTTCACATGCGATAGTGTATGGCGTAGGCCCGTATTCATTAGCTCAATCGGAGCAGAAGTACGTTAAATCCCATTTGATTTCTTACTCACTGAGCCTCTAATTTAATCAAATTGGAACTCTCATATATATACATGTATATATATATATATATATATCCATACATTATAATTATTATTTAAGAAGCTTACATAACGCTTAGTTAGAGGCCTAGTCTAAATCCTAAATCATGTATAAAGATTAAAAACAATAATATAATGAACGATAAACTTACAATAACAAATTAATTATATTTAATGATTAGAAAAATATCTTCTGTATCTTTATAAGCTTTTCTTTTTAATGAAATATTGTAATCATGTAAGCTTAGACTTATAAATACGGTTTAATACGGTAAGCTCTACCAGACATAATTGACCAAACATGATTGAATTCGTGCTGTTGGTGTAAATGTAATCTTTTTTTGTATGTTTAAAAAAATATATTCTTTATTAAAAAAAGAGGAATAAAAAACAAACAACACGTTCATATTGCGTTTGTTTTGTACTAATATTAAATACACTGATAAAAATATTAAATAACAAAGTCATTGTAAATGTTACAAGTCCTTAAATAGTAAGCCCTACAGACACAACAAGAGAATATAAGAGTCGCTATTGATATATGGCTTGGAATTACAACATATCGGTTAGTCTAATTATAGTAAGGAGGTATTGGTTTGGATCCGAGCCTTAATGCTCAGTACCACAACAGAATTGTTAAACCGCTTGAGGATACCAGGTAACATAAACACGTTTTAAAATACCATTCCCTATTCCCTTGAACAATGTACTATAAATATTATATCTAATAATATTTTACCATGTGGCCCTACTTGCGTCGCAGTTACTAAACAACAGGTTATTTTTCCTTATATAACGACCATGACCGATCTTACAGTCATCCACCATGACCTTACAACCACCTTACAGTCATACACCATGACCATACAACTATCTTACAGTCATACACCATGACCATACAACTATCTTACAGTCATACACCATGACCATACAACTATCTTACAGTCATCCATCATGACCATACAACCGTCTCACAGTCATACACCATGACCATACGACTATCTTACAGTCATACACCAAGACAGACCTTCTAACAGCCACCCACCATGTCCATACAGCCGTCTTACAGTCATATTATGCGTATAGGGGTCTTCAGCAGCGGCAGGAAACCGAAGGACCCAGAGAAAACCCCACCAGGATTCTGGCAAGGAATAGGCGTATTTGTTTGCGTGCACGTGAAAGTACCCTTGGACGTTGATAAAGGGTAGGCGCTATCTGGTCAAAATTGTCCTGGCTGCAAACTACATGGCAGAGCGGATGGTGCCGAAAAGTAGAACGTCAAAGATACATTTCATTTCATTTTTCGCCCCCAAATCCATGTGAAAAAAATCTTATAATCATACTGCCGCTGCTCTGTTTATCTGTAAACAGAGAAGGATGCATATAAATGAATTTACTGCCTGTCTAATTAATGAGTCAATTTGCCACCGGTGAGGTGCAGGGGCGGATTGAGGCCGGGAACCGGCCCGGGCCCACGTGTCGGAGCGGCCCCTTTTACTGACCACCGCGCAGCCCCTGGAAATTTTTTAAAATGGACCCCAAATATGCGATTTAGTGGCATATCTGATCATAATCTCCGTTAAATAATATATCCCGACCGGCAAGTACAATCAGTAACCTGTGAATTTATCATATCGTCATAACATTAATTAACGTATTACCATTGTGTCGTCAAGATTCAAGAGAATTTAACTGGGCAAAAAAGGGACTAGTTGAGAAAATTTTGACCATTTGACCGATCAATCCGATGAAATTTTCAGATGAAATTCGAAATCCCCAATGATTCCGAATTCCGGCCCACACCCACCACACCCGGCCCAGAAAGTCTATTATACCAACCCATTCCAGACTCCAGTGATGGCGTGGAGGTCCGTTAAAACCACCGGCCACATACAACATGATCATCATCGCTCCATGGCCGGTCCACAATACCCCCACCTCATATGTTGAGCAGGAAAAGGTTTTTTTAGACGAATTGGACAAAAAAAATTTTTTTTCATTTTTTGTTCGATCGGCCCTTCGGAAGATCGTCCCTGTGGGGGGGGGGGGGGGGCTAGCACATGTGCGCTGTATCATAAAACCTGTCCAGCGTAACATTGAGTATGGTCGCTTGTCCAACCGCGTGGGTTACTCCGGATCCTCCGGTTTCCTCCCACTGCTAAAGACCCTAAGCGGAAGCGAATTAGTGAAATAAAATTAAACCATATGTTAGTCCCGAAATGACCTAGTTTGTGTCGAGTGGACGTTAACATCATCTGTGGAGCTTAACATTGTACATTAAACAGCCTTGTTGAAGTCTAGATAAGGCCTATATAATTATTGTAACGCATTGAATTGAAGGCATGTGAGGAATTCAACAAGCTGTTCAAAATATTGATTAACACAATCCTATCTATTATATTATAATATAAATAGTTTTACATTCACGGGCCCTCAAATATTGGCTTTCTTTCTATTTAGCTATATATATATATATATTATCCATGGTTTAAATGAGTGCAAAACTCTCTCAAACCAGAGTCTATATTGCACTACTTTGCATTTCTAAAATACGTGGGTGGTAGTCCCTATAAGCACTCATTTTATGTTAGTTTAGGTTATTTCAATGTCCCGAACTCCCAGCCCCACTCCACCTATACACCCGACACAAGCACCCTTTCGTCACTGTGTAATGTGGATACAGTATATTGAAGTGACCATGTTTGTCCCGACAGATTTCAGTCACAAGGCGTTAGTTTACGTAAGTTGACGCCCATCTTCCTATTATATTGATCTCCAATCAATCTGAATTCAAAGACATGCATAATATGTATTCCAATATGTTAAATCTATCCCAAACCCATAATTTCTCGAGGTAGCCATCAAAACTTTTAAGACGTCAGTAATTAATCAGATATCCATTGCGCTGGATCAATTCACAGGGACGGATCCTGGAATTTTTGCAGGAGGGGGTTTGCCAGGTTTCTATTACGGAAATCTGCCATCATCGTCTCTAAATTACATAGGCATACATACAAATTGAGCTTTTAAAACAGAGATATCATTTTTATACTGATGTAGGATCACTTTGTGATGTAATTTCATTGATGCATGTCATTATTTTTTTTTTCATGTAGCTGAGGGGGGTGGGGCAAAAACCCCCTCTGGTTCCGCCCCTGATTCACGATTTGATATATGTTTATTTTGTGCAATCCAATGTCTATTTTCTGTCTTGTCCGCAGGTTTATTATGTACATTTCATTTTTGTTTTGCGTGTAGTGCGGCCCTCCTGTACTTACTATAAGGGTATCATCTATAGTTAAAACCTAAATCAATAACTTTTATTTAATTATAATGTCAATGCTCGACCTTCACCTTTTTTCAATTAAGTACACATTGAATTTAACAATATATTTTGAACAACAATTCGTTTGATTTTCTACCCGCCCTTCTTAAATCAATGAGTCGACTGAAATATTTATTACTTTCGATTTCTACCTGTATTTTCAATACGAACGTACTTTAAAACACGTAACTAGCCGGTAAGAAGTGGAGGTTGGGTCGTTGTGTTTCTGCCAACATTGTCAACAACAATTCACTTCAAACGGCAAGGATGTCTTAAAATTAATTTATTGATTCATAAGAAACCACAATATATAACGTCTGTCCCATCGGTTAAGGTAAGGACGGGGGCAGGGGTATATTAAATTGGGCAGAAAAAAAGTATAAGCCAGAAAAACTTTTGCCGAACCTTAGTGGACCCCTTCTGCTGGAATAGATCGCGTGGTTGGTGGGTACTGTTGCCCTCTTGAATTAACTTCAATGGCGTCATGATTGATGCCGGACTGGTGGCGGATCTACCGACAGTTGAGGGCGGGGGGGGGGGGGGGACAACTGTAACGGGTCGAATCCACTGTCTTTGTGTAAAAATAAAGATATTGTATCTTACATTTTGTAAGGTTTCTTAATAAAAGGCAACAAATTCATTGAGAATAATATACTGATTTTACTGTAATTGCGAATGAGGCATAAAGCTGAAATTTGGTTTCCAGCACATTTGTTGGCTAGACATTACCGATTCAAGAAAATCCACAACAATCTCGTCTGAACCGTGAAACATATGAAATCAGCATCGTATGTGTCCATCTCTGGCATCCACACGCACTACGAAGTCGCCGCATGGAGGAGATATTCTTCCATTTTGTAGTTAAATATTGTTCCACAAATGTTCAGTTGGTATGAGATGAGGAGAGAGGACTGGTCATTAATGGCACGAGCTGTATACTTTCGAAGTTTATGCTGAAGGGTTTGCAGATATTGATGTGATAACAAGAGAGCCTAACAAACAGTCCGGCGATGATCAGTGTCTTAACGGAACGAAAGGAGGTAATGTGCTATCCTGCAGATTTTTCCGGAAAACTGTTTGTATTGCCTAGGTGTTTTGAGGCGTTGCCGTCGAACCTTACCCAAACCCTTCTGCTGGAATCCATTGGATGGTTGGTGGGTACCCATGCCCTCTTGAATGAACAAAATGGCGTCATGATTGATGCCGGACTGGTGCCGGATCTACCGATGGGTGGTGGTGGTGGGGGAGAGAGACACAAATGTTCTGGGACCACCAACATTGTGGGATTTATTACAAAATCCAAATTTTCATTGGATGACCAAGAGATTCTAATTCACCCCCAAATCGCGACGAAAGCGTGTGAATTGATACAGTTGAGTAGGATCGGCATTTAGCTGAAGGTTTCCCATATCGTTTTTTTATGAGTGGCTATTTGTCTTCAATTCACTTTAGGGGGTTGGATGGCCGAATGAACATTTGTTTTATTTCAAATACCCCCCCCCCCCCAAAAAAAATAAAATAAAACAACCCCAAAACAACAAGTGGGCACTATATCATCATAGGGCCTGTCATTGAGTCGGCTAGCGTGGTTTCGAACCCCCGGTTTTACGTGACAAGGGGTAAGGCTCTCCGTTCAACCCCGCGAATTATTAAAATCAAAAAAACTTAAACCATATATTAGTCCTGAAATGACCTAAACTTAAACCCCATTCTCTCTCTCTCAATTCACAGTAGTGATCATTGCTCACGTCAAGTTGATATCGTTGACTATGCAACCATTAACTTTTATAAATGAATCTATACGACACTAGCTGCTACTGTGTTTTAACGTCCGCTTCCACAGAAGTGACATCGCAGACAAGACACTAGCTAGCTGATCAAAGACGTCATTGTATATACATAATGTTTATTAGATCATTAAAATTGTTAGTAATCAGGCAGATGTCATTAGATAGGTGTTTTGTCACTAAGGTGTTAAAACCGTGACTATATGAATGATATATACAACTATAATTGATCAGGTTTGTGTATTCATTAGTGATAGGTGTTATATATCGTCACGTTTCTACACTAGTAGAGACATCTTTTACAGCTTGATACACACCTGCTAATTAATGACAACCATATAATTTCTAACCACTTTCTATACATACAAAACATTAGTTGAGAATACTGCAATCTGATTAAAACACTGATCTTATTTCGTTTTGTTTTTTATAGTCCAAAATTTATAGGGCAAAAGGCGCCCTATGACCTCCGACACGACCTGCCAAACAGGTAAGCGTTTTTTACCGTCCACCGTCCACAGGAATCAGCTTCGGCTCTCCTAAGTCTTGTCTGCGATATCACTTATGTGGAAGCAGACGTTAAACACTAAGTAGTAGTAGTAGTAAACGTCTTTATTTATTTTTATTATACTTCAAAAAAATGTTTGCGAATTTAATTTGTCGGAGTAAAAAAGTTAATATGCCGTACTCATTAAGTCACGTCGATGTCATGCTTATCAGTGATTGTAGCGGCCAAGCGAATATTCACTGCGGGATCAGTTTGCTTCATGTCGTGTAAGCCATCAAAAGTATTAAAAAAACCAAACGAAATTATCTGTATTTTAATCAGATAGAAAATAATGATCACTTGTGTCATGAGTGGTTAGTTTTGAAATGATCATTGCATTGTGTTCACGAGACGTTAAAACTAGTTCCATTACATTGTTATCAAAGATGTAAAAATATTGTTATTAAAGATTTCAGCCAACCTATTTTTGAACCGTTTATTCTGTGTATGTACACTAGACAAAGTAGTCTAGTGATGCTTTTTATACGCCCACATTTTCATGTGGACGTATTATGTCGTCGCCCCTGTCCGTCCGGACGTCCGTCCGTCCACAATTTGTTTGTGGACTCTCTACAGGTCACAATTCTTATCCGATTTTGACGAAACTTGAAATATAGGTTTATCCCCATAAGATCTCGGTTCCTTTCGATATTGGCATGTATCGGATCAAAACTTCATGGATTATGGCCCCTGATTGTACGAAAAATCACGTTTTTAGCTTGTGGACCCTATAGAGGTCACAATTTTGAACCGATTTTGATGAAACTTGACATGCATGCTTGTAACCCAAAGATCTTGGTTCCTTTCGATATTTGCGGCTATCGGAATGTAATTTCCTGAATTATGGCCCCTGATTGTCCGAAAAATCCCCCTTTTTAGCTTGTGGTCCCTCTGGAGGTCACAATTATTATTCGATTTAAAAAAACGTTTGATTATATCACCGTTACACCCTAAGGAAGGTTGAGTTCGAATTTCGGGAAAATCGGACGAAAATTGCCATACAAAATGGCCGCCGTTTGTACGCGAATACTGTTAAAAAATGGTATATCAAGGTTGTGGACCCTGTGGAGGTCACAATTTTGATTCGATTTTGATGAAACTTCAAATTCATGGTTATAACCCAAAGATCTTGCTTCCTTTCGATATTTGCGCATATTGGATCGTAACTTCCTGAATTATGGCCCCTGATTATACGCAAAATCGCCTTTTTTTTAGCTTGGAGGTCACAATTATTATTCGATTTAAAAAACCGTTTGATTATATCACCGTTACACCCTAAGGAAGGTTGAGTTCGAATTTCGGGAAAATCGGACGAAAATTGCCATACAAAATGGCCGCCGTTTGTACGCGAATACTGTTAAAAAATGGTATATCAAGGTTGTGGACCCTGTGGAGGTAACAATTTTGATTCGATTTTGATGAAACTTGAAATTCATGGTTATAACCCAAAGATCTTGCTTCCTGTCGATATTTGCGCATATCGGATCGTAACTTCCTGAATTATGGCCCCTGATTATACGCAAAATTGCCTTTTTTTTAGCTTGGAGGTCACAATTATTATTCGATTTAAAAAACCGTTTGATTATATCACCGTTACACCCTAAGGAAGGTTGAGTTCGAATTTCGGGAAAATCGGACGAAAATTGCCATACAAAATGGCCGCCGTTTGTACGCGAATACTGTTAAAAAATGGTATATCAAGGTTGTGGACCCTGTGGAGGTCACAATTTTGATTCGATTTTGATGAAACTTGAAATTCATGGTTATAACCCAAAGATCTTGCTTCCTGTCGATATTTGCGCATATCGGATCGTAACTTCCTGAATTATGGCCCCTGGTTATACGCAAAATCCCCCTTTCTTTAGCTTGTGGTCCCTCTGGAGGTCACAATTATTATCCAATTTCAAAAAACGTTTGATTATATCACCGTTACACTGTAAGGAAGGTTGAGTTTGAATTTCGGGAAAATCGGACTAAAATTGACAGACAAAATGGTCGCCGTTTGTACGCGAATACTGTTAAAAAAATGATATATCATGATTGTGGATCCTGTATAGGTCACAATTTTAATTCGATTTTGATGAGGATGGTTGAGTTCTAATTTCGTGAAAATCGTACCAAAATTGCCGGACGAAATGGTCGCCGTTTGTACTCGAATAGTGTAAAAATATGGTATATCATGGTTGTGGACTCTCTACAGGTCACAATTCTTATCCGATTTTGATGAAAAGTCACATTTCTAGGTTGTGTACCGTCACACCATAATCATTGTCGGTTTCGAATTTCATTAATATCAGACTGGAACTGACCAACTAAATGGCTGCTCCCAATACAGTATGAAACACAGGACTTAAAGATGTAGGAAAAATCACTTTCGGTATTGCTTGTTCTCTGTCCATCTCTAGAAAATGTGGGCGTATCCTGCCTGGCAGTGCCAGCCTATCTTAATCAAACCACGTAGAAGGGAAAGGTTGGGGTAAATGTAGTTTAAAACCTTTAAAACCCACTCGCCACCCCTTGGCGGTTTTGAAAGATTTAAGATTTTGGTCGCAGACATTTTAATTCAACCAACTGTCGACGTTTAAATAAGAAAATCCTCTAGTAGTAGTATTGGCAGATTGGCACCGTGTGCGTCAGGCTTTATCAGATAAACAACAGGCTATTGGCCGTGTTTACGATTTAAATTATCCTAGATTACATATTGCATCAGCCATTCTACAAATATACTATAAACGACACCCAGGAGAACTGTTATTTTATAATCAACAAAATCTTTTCCCAATTTGCAATAAAACCGTCATCTATCTCTCGTTTTAGCATGTCTTCACCCCGTGACATTATACGACACGAGACAGCTTAGATTGAAAAATTCCCTTTTTAATTCACGCACTTCCAGGAATATCTTTCGATTAGACCAAAAATAGGCGAAGTTGAAATTGGTAACGTCTGAAAATTACTATAAAGAAGAGCTTTGTAAGACTGTAAGGGAAGTCTGGAGATGATGGGTGCTAAAAATAATCATTTGGTATATAGGTATACATTCAATTCGTAAGTAATAGTAAATCTAATTGATCCAATCTCGATCGTCACGTAATAGTACAGGCGCTATCAAAATATTACAGAGCATTGACGTATGTTGTGACATTTCTATCCTAGTCATAACAGTACTTTAAATCCTATTATTTACCCATCCCAATATCTATATCCGTACAAGTGTTCGATTCTTTTGTTTGTATTGATCATGAATAGAATTCCAATAAATAATTATTTGCGTTACAAAATCGTTTTACAGTAGAACAAAACAAACAATTGAGCACTAATAAGGAAGCAATTGATTATTAATCCATACCCTAATCATCCAAACATATTCAATAAGGTAGACATCAGCGTAATACTGGGAAATCATAGAGCTGTATATATACACCTCCATGTGGGAAATACTGAAATACATTGGGTGGGTGGCTCATCCTGGTCTTGGTCGTTTTCTAATCATACAACCTGTATTCATTAGCTAATTCGCAGCAGAACAGTAGGACGTTAAACACTATTTCCTTTCAAAGAACGAGACTGTTCATAGAACGAGACAGGCGAAGATAAGTAAAAACAAACACTTTAGTTTGAGAACAACCTGAGACTAAGCCATAGGACCTAAAGCAAATTACCACCTAGAAGACAGTATTGGATTCCTTCGCCGGGCCCCCAAAACCATTAATTTAAGGGTTGACTTTAGTATTGAAAACACCAAAGAGAATTCAAGAACCAATTAAAAGGGTTAGTTGACACTTTGTGGTGCACAGGATATATTTGGGACTTTGGACGTCACCATTCAACAAATGGAAACTATATCCAAAATACAACAGGTCCCGAGTTCACAAAGTATTTACATAAATTTCAATCACTGTCTTTGATCTAGAAACACAAAACTTTGTACTGATATTTAAGTTAAAATAAGGCGAACAATTTAAAGTAAATTTTTAATTAAGCCTGATAACGCTTTGTGAAGTCGGGGCCTGAGATCTGCCACGGCGGATTCCCGAGAACCCATATCCAGACGCATTTTGGTTAAAGCTGCTCACAATGTGCTACTCTGAAGACTTGGCTACCATATGTCTTGATTGCGTTAGAGGTGTCCATCGATCTAGGTTTTAAAACAACTATAGACAACGCCAAAACAAAACAAGTTTGAGAAAGCAAGACCCGCCCCTTCACGAAATGTCGGGGAAGAGAAACAACCTTCCACAACATTACCGAAAACCAGATCCACACCGAGCGCAATCTTCACAACAAAGACAAGAAACATAATCTACATCACGAAAATGGACGACAATACACTAAGTGCGGTTCGTCGGTGCAGAAAAGTAAGACGTTATCAGAGGCGGATCCAGGATTTTCAGAAAGAGGGGGCGTTCCGCACCCACTTGGGAGTGGGAAGCCCGGAACAGTGATTTTTGAGTGGGAAAAATGCCCACAAGGACTAATTTCATACTAATCCTGTAAATTAGGATTTCCAACCTAAACTATTTTTCTTCTCCTTTCTCGCGAGAATATAAAGAGCTAAAAATTGTTCGCCACCTCAAAAAATAGAGGGGGCGTGCGCCGGGTGCGCCCCCCTCTGGATCCGCGCCTTCATTTCATTTCTACGTGGGGTAAAAGTGGCAAGTCTATCTTTAAAACTCAATGCAACAAACTTTCCTGACTACAACTCTTGTAAAATAGGTCGTGTGTAGCTGGAAACTAGTAGTAGGAGGACATCCGAACTGGGATCTCGGCGATACATAACGGATTCACTTGTCCGAAACGTTTAAACCAATAAATCTATTTATTTCAACCAAGGCAGTCGTCTAATCTTCACTGATTACAGGGATTAGTCTAATAATGCACCCAAAGTTTAAAAGTGCAAGGTATTGCTCTTTATCTACCCATACTGTACTGCACACATGAAATTTCAGCTGAAGGTGCTGAATCATTATGGAACTAATCTGAAGGCGTTTAATTCCTCTATAAGTTTGCCAAGTCCGCCCAGTTACCATATGGATCAATGGAAAATATCCGTAAAACATGTTTCACCGGATAAAACAACACCATCCTGACAACTTAACAACTTGAGGTGATTACCACAACGACCACAAAACCAATCACACCACTAAAACATTATCAACAACGCTCACCACAAGCCATTATAATGACTGGATAAATATCACGAAGCATTGCCGTCTTATATTCAGCAGGGTTAAATGCAAATTCAAACAAACACCTCTTATTATATGGACCAGAAGGGACGAGAGCCGAGTTTAACTCAAATGCGCCTGTCAATATGACGAGAATGCACGACATGACTTTCAAATTCATGCACAAAATAGAAGAAACAATTCGCCACAAATGACATGTACAATAGACTATCTATTTTTGTGCAGATGAGTGGGGCTTTTTATTTTCTACCACAATAATTTGTACAGTGTACTTTTTTTTAAATCCCTGATTTCCGTTCACGGGGTTTCTTTCCTGAGCATCCGTAATATTAACTGTTTGATTACCTTTAATTCTTCCCGTCACAAGAGATAACAAATCCACCCTAGAATCCGTGTTTTCACTGCATAAATAGAACCGTAAAGGTCAGACGTTGTCGCCCTTATTACTGGCCGTAAGACAATAATACGCATACAGGTATTAAATGTCATTAATAATGAGCAAACAACAAACCGAACAGTAATGGTATTATTATAAAGGTTAGGAATATCGTCAGATGCACATCATGACATGGTAGATATTATATGGCATTAAATATCACATCCGCTACATAATTAATATGACGTCATGCTTCTTATCTTATCAATAACGGACTAGGTTACAGAATTTAATTATCATTTTAGTCTCTGACTTCAACAAGAATAAATACAGGTTTTTGTAATCTAATTTATAGAATGATTTCTATCTGGGTGCTGAATTAGTGGCTATAAACTAGATTTCATCAGCAAAAACTAACTTGGGGACAGGCATAGTTGTCGCTGGAACCTTCTGGTGATTTCGAAAACAAAGATAGGACAATTTTATAAATATTAAGTGAGCATTATTTTTTTTGTGTCTGCACTTTATTAAATTATACCAGCCATGTTTTAATCCATGAGTTAATTTCATCCAGTTCACTGTTTAGAACATTGCGCAATGGGTAGGTTCCTTAATTTTCAGATAGGGAAATATCATCAGCGAAAAGTCGAACATTGATGTGATATCATTCACAATTTTCATTTATATAGAGGATAAAAAGAAGAGGAGCGAGGACAGAGTCATGTGGCACGCCCGCGATGGAATGATTTTGGGGTTGTTTTTTCAACATTGTTTTTTTATTGCAGCACCACGGTATTCCAATGTTTGAACACTAACCTAATTCGGAGTCAGATTAACAATGGTTGAGAGTATGTGAGTATGACAGTGACCAGAACATGCCACCCTTTCACTGTTGATACAAGGATTCCATTGGCATTTTTTTCACCCACTCATGCAGAGGGCCCACGCGAGCTTAATCCAGCCCTGACCTATACCTGTACTTGACAGAAATAAGAGTAAATTTATTCTGAGGAAGATTAAGTTTCCATTTTTTGTATTCAATTTACTCTGATGTCATTATGACAGCAGGAATTAGTGAAAATGAAATTGAAATCTATTTTCTGTTTTAAAATTCCAAGTGTTATTTATTTTTAGAAAAGTATATCTAGATGACCTTTAAATTATTTATCTAGAGACAGGATATCAATCTATTTATAGTATAATATGACAGCCATGTATTCTGACTCCTTATACTTACTTTCTTCTTGTGATATGATCACCGTGTAGCATTATATTATACTGACATCAATACATGACGACAAACTGCCAATTACATGATATTACCTCCAGAAATAAATACTCATTTTATGCGGAGAATATGGAGAATTAAAAACAATTAAATAAGATATCTGAATACAAGCTCTTTTATGAAAAGTAAGTAAGTGAATTTATTGCATAAAAACGCCCACTAGGAGCAGCATACAATAATGGGAGTGGATACCGTATTCGCCATTCGCATAACCCAGACCCATAAGAATGGTTATTCGCCATTCGTTTTATATAATAAACTTAAAATCCTTGCAGATTGTTTGTGCTTTTATTCAAACTGCATGTCTAGAAACCATTTTTAATTGTTATTTGTTATTTGAAGCTTCACCGTGTAAATGAAAGCCTTCGTTCACCGCGAATCGAAGACAGAGGAACCGACATCGTGTGTACATGGAAGTAGAACACATGTGAAAAGTTCCGTACTCTGTAAAATTCTGTATCTTTACTAATCCAGGGCCCTGTTTCACGAAATTTTAACTAAAGATAAAATCCAAATTTTAGCAGATACTTCAATTTTGATTGGCTAAGAACTAAAATCAATCTTATATTTTGTCCAATCAAATAACTAAAATTCAGATCTTATCTTAGTTAAAATTTTGTGAAATAGGCCCCTGGAACATTGAAAACGCATTTCTTTGTACTTTTGTTTATCACAAAGTATATAAAATACAAACTTAGTCTAATTCCATTCCTGTCGAGCGAAAGCAATAAAGGCTTATTGAAATTGTTCTATTTGATCTGCCCGCCCGCCTACCACACGGAGTCGTCTACCCATATATTTCGTTGCCAACCGCATATTTTATCTGCGACCTGTAGTTTATATATTTTATTTTCCATTCCTATATTTCATTCCCTACCAATAGAGAGAGAGAGAGAGAGAGAGAGTTTAACGTCCACTTGACACAATGTAAGTCATTTTGGGACTAACACATGGTCCAATTTCATATCAATAATACGCTTCCGCGTAGGGGGTCTTTAGCTGTGGCTAGATATCGGAGGGGGTGGGGGAATTCGGGACTAACATATGGTTCAGGTTTTTTTTATTTGAATAATTCCCTTGCGCGTAGGGGTCTGTAGCAGTGGTAGGACCCAGAGAAAACCCACGTGGTTGGACAGGCGACCCTACTCCTGAACATGGCCCAACAAAAGGTATTTCTCCACGTATAAATATAAATGGTGAACAAAGTAAGTAATTTAGAGAGAGAGAGAGAAATGAGGTTTAACGCCCACTCGACACAAACTAGGTCATACCGGGACTAACATATGGTTTTAATTCTATTTCAATAATTCGCTTGCGCGTAGAGGTTTCTAGCAGTGTGAGGAAACCGAAGTGCACGGAGGAAAGCCACGAAGTCGAGAAGGCGCCCCTATCTCCATGCCACATACGCTCACACCAGTGATCGAATCCACAGACGCAAGCCAGAGATGACCGGCCAGCGAGAGGTCAAAGAGCGGCACTCTAGACCACTAGGCCATCCCTACCCCCTAGTCATTTAACCCTTTTATTTTACAGCATAGGCCCAGCATGAAATTCATATTGATGTATTGCGATCAGAACATTCTGATCTACTCGAACCTTTTATTTTCAAAAAATGTTTATTTCCAATTCATTTACTTGAATAAAATTATTTTGTCTTATTTAAACTGACAGGTATGGTACTCTTTCGGGTAGTCACCGCTAGGCTATAAATAGACCTCCAATGGCACTCTGCCAAACGACGTTTGTTGTAGTATTTATTTTCGCATTTTTACTGCAACGAAAATGATATATGTTCATTTTGTAGGATGAGGTTAAACTAGTTTAAGTGCTTTGTGGCATTACCACTCGACCAGACATCGTGATAGGCCAGAGAATATCGATTTAAAATTTTTTTTAAGAATGGCGAATAACAAAAACGAATGGCAAATAACGTAAACGAATGGCGAATAACTCTTTGCCATGCGCATGGCGAATATCCTCTGCCTACAATTATGGAGAGACTATGGGGAATTAAATACAATTAAATAATGTATCTGAATACAAGCTTATACAGTTAATTAAATGAAATAGGGAGTTAACGTCCTACTTTTTTGAGCTAATGAAGACGGGTATAGTGTGCATTGAAGGTAATTTGCCGGGGCAGCGGTCTACGGCCTACTCTTATATCAAATTCTAATTGCCAAGGGATCTTTTACTCGCATGTCAATCTGTACACGGGCCCCGTTTTTCGCCCCATTCGAACAACTATAATATAGTAAATATGTTAATGGAGCAGTAACACGACAGCATTAGCGGGGCGTAAGGTATAATTACTAAATAAAGTTATTTAACGCACACACACACACCCACTCACCCACACAAGTGCACACATATTTAAAAAGCACGGTCAGGTACCAAAAGTCAAGAAAGATAACATTCTTAATCACGCGAACCCGCATTGACTTTTTAATAGACAATGCCGCCAACACAGCATACTTAAAATTCACGATTCTTAGCGGTGGACGTGAGTGGAATTGGTTTTGATCCATCAAACGGCTTTATGATGAAGAAACAAATAAACCCACGTCATTTCTATTCTATTATTATTACTATCCTGCTGGCTGTAATTTAAAGTGAAATCTTAATTATTTTATATTCAGACTGAAACAAAGGTTGATTACTAATACTTAAGCCTAGTCCTACTGTTCTGCTTCTAAACTGGGCTAATGATGACGGACATACACCATACAGTGCTCGATGAGGGAAATTTTGCCTGGGCAGCGGCTCTACGGCCTACTCTAATTCCAACTGCCAAGGGATCTTTTGTGTACACGGGACAGTCAACGTGTACACGGGACCTCAGTTTTTCGACCCAACTAAACAGCTGTCCTTACCGGGCCCTCAGTTCTGCATCAGTGACAAGGGGAAACCACGCCGGAAGATCTGGATGAACTTTCTCGGACAATGCAGGGCGCGAACACGCGACCTCCTGCCACGTGATGTGTAAGAATGGAATTATTGGATTACGGAAGAGTAATCCTTTCCAGATATTACCAGTTTAATATATTATCACTAATTATAGGAAAATCACCTAAACATATTATCGAAGTAATGAATAAATGGCATGACCAGGCTAATGAAGAATGACATACGACATACAGTGTCATTTGAGGGGAATTTTGTCCGGATGTCCGGATAGCAATTGAATTCCAATGACACAGGTTCTTGTACGCCAAGGTTTACACGGTACATCGTTTCATTCGTCCCATCCTAACGACTAGACGACGTTCCTCGTCAGGCCCTCTATCCGGCACCAACGGGAAACCGCTTCATACAATCCCAAGACATTTTCTGAGCCAATAGCGGGATCGAACCCCGGATCTTCTGGTTAGTGAGTCCCCCCCCCCCCCACAAGCGAATTTTTAATTCTGTTGACCCATTACTATATATTTACTATTTACTTATGTGCGTTTGTATTTTTGCCACTGACGTTAAATAAAACTATTTCCCACTCATGAGATTGTATAATGCATTTACCTAAGTTGGTTTGTAGACTAATTAAAACAATTCATACATCAATATTTGGTATATCATTCATACATGCAGTAACAAAGCTTTCCTGAAAGATATAGTGCATTTCAGTATAATCCACAGTAACAGAGCGGGGGTTGGGATGGCCTAGTGGTCTAGAGTGCCGCGCTTCGACCTCTAGCGGGCCGGTCACCTCTGGCTTGCGGCTGTGGTTTCGAGCCCTGGTGTGAGCGTATGTGGCATGGCGATAGGGGCGCCTTCTCAACCTCGTGGGTTTCCTCCGGGCACTCCGGTTTCCTCCCACTGCTAAAGACCCCTACGCGCAAGCGAATTATTGAAATAAAATTGAACCATATGTTAGTCCCGAAATGACCTAGTTTGTGTTGAGTGGACGTTAAACCCCATTTCTCTATCTCTCTCTCACAGTAACAGAGCAATTACGAATTCGGATCTGGTGACAACATATCCAAAGGAAGTGAAGTGTGGTGTGACATCCTACTGATCGAATGAAGACGAGCATACGCCATTGAGTGTGTCATGAAGGAAATTTTGCCCGGGAGAGAGAGACAAATGGGGTTTAACGTCCACTGGACACAAACTAGGTCATTTCGGGACTTATATATGGTTCAATTTTTTATTTCAATAATTCGCTTGCGCGTAGGGGTCTTTAGCAGTGGGAGGAAACCTGGGTACCCGGAGAAAACCCACGAGGTTGGACAGAAGATCCTACTCCTTGCCACGTACAACCAGGGATTCAATTTTGCCCGGGCGGAACTTTGGTTTTTTGTATCTTCCAAACGACTACCCCACTGACACGAAGGAACCATGCCGGAAAATCCCGATGAAATTTCTCGACCAACACATAAGTAAGCCAATGGCTTACCCACTGAGCCACCGTGGAGATAACTAATCTCAGGGGGCAGGGGAAACTCGTGTACGTACGTAACTAACGCACGAGAATTAAATGGTTGCTGGAAGGGTGAGTCTGCCGTTTAGATGCTACTCTCACCCCAACAAAATCGATATGTACGCCCCGGTGCACCGAGATAGCCTCACAGTTATAAACATGCTGTTAATTATAGTGTACGCCACAAGGATAATGCTAAAAATAAAGTATTTTATAATAAACACTAATGATTTTGTATTAAAGTCACAAACACCAAGCTGACCTCTGTTAGAACGCGGTTATAATATGTAGGCGTTAAAATGAATTGTGATTATTCTATTATAGTAAACAACATAATCTTATAAGGCCACATATGCCTACTGGTTATTATGTATCCTACTTGGTCGTGTTTAGTTTTAAAATGGAATCAAAATACACTTTACAGAACGAAATAAAGTATTAAAGTATTATTTGACCAAAATGTATTGTATTGAACGTTGCTTTAATCAAATACCACGGTGACAAAGAGGGTAAGGCGCTGGCTTGCTAGCCTGGAGGTCGGGTGTTCCATCCGTGCATTGGCCGAGAAAGTTCATCCAGATTTTCCGGCTTTGTTTCCTCCTTTTCAGTGACACAGGACAGTTTTATTTTAATCAGACTGCGCGTTAAATTTTTGGCTTCGATCACCTATTTTTAATCGCTAAAACAAGCCTAAGAGAAAACTGCTGGCTCAGCTTGGAAGGGATAATTCCGTTAATTTTCACACCCAAAAACGCGTCTTAACCTCAGGCTAAAATGACATCTAAAGGCCCAAGAAATATTTTTACGAATAAAATTCATTCGGGGATATGAAAACTATATATTCTCTTAGTATACAGATTCACAAAATTTATGTTAAAGGTCATAATATATTGCCGCCTGCGTTTTTGGTTTTAATATGGATTTTTATATAAAGAACGCTTGTACGTTCATCATTTTTGTTAAATCAAAATACGGAAATGGCTTATTAGCCTTCTTGCGCAGGTGGCTAATTGGAGTCTGACCACAGGCGAATGAAAATCAAAATGACGTATAAATGTAATAAGACTAACGTTTTGTATGGCGTCGTTTTGGTCACAGATGTGATGTGCTGAAGGCATCAGTAGGATGTTGGCCTCAGTAATCAGATTAACCCATGTCAACCACAGCTTGATCTCTGACATTAATCCCTCTATAACACCTACATGATTTATATTAATTACCTGCATGATACAAACATGTTTCATTGCTGATATATCACGGTTACTTTATAGGTGAAGGTCGAAGTGAAATGGGGTTTAACGTCCTACTGTTCTGCTCCGTGCTGGGCTAATGAAGACCGGCATACACCATACAGTGTGTTATGAGGGAAATTTTGCGCGGACAGCGGCGCTACGGCCTACTCTCGTCGAATTCCAACTGGCAAGGGATCTTTTAAAGGGGTTGGATTGGCGAATGGTTAGCACGTGCAAACTGTATCGTAAAGCCTGTCATTGAGTCAGCTGGCGTGGTTTCGAATCCCCGGTTGTACGTGACAAGGAATAAGGTCGCCTGTCCAACGTCATGGGTTTTCTCCGGGTCCCCGGTTTCCTCCCACTGCTAAAGAACCCTACGCGCAAGCGAATTATTCAAATAAAATTAAACCGAAATGACCTAATTTGTGTCGATTGGACGTTAAACCTCATTTTTTTCTCTCTCTCTCCCTCTACAAAATGGAAGGAGGAATGGATAAAAATCGAACCGTCTTTTTTATCTACTTGTACGACATAGGCCTAGAACCGAGCATAACTTCATCTTGTGTCTTTACAGCCTAAAGTCCTTCAGTCGATGCGCAACTGCCCAAGGAACACACAGACCAAGTTTCAAGAAACAAGAAGAAGAAGAACAACAACAAAAGCGTAGTAGCTCTTGGCGACCGGTTAGAGATTCCAAAACGTAACTAAACGAAGATAAACTAACGAAATCTTTATTAAATATCTGTCAGTCTCTGGTGGGTTTTGATATTCTAAGGGATAAAGTAACCAGCGGCCGTTGGCGGTACAGTCTTTGAGTGCCAATTCCCCCTTTGAAATGAACTAACTAGGTGGGTAAGAGAAAGTTCATCGGGATTTTCTTTAGGGCCTGACAAGCACAGCCGACTAGTCGTTGGCATTGCATTTCTCACTTCTATCAAATCCAAAGCCGCAGTGGCTCAGTAAGACACACGGCTCGATAACCTGCAGGTCCCGTTTCGATCCCTGTGTTGACGGATCCGACTTTTGTCCTTGGTCAGCAGGGGTAGGACGGAAGAAGAGTAAGACGTTAAACCATATTGCTATTAAATCCGCGACAGCTTCTTTAAATGTCCGATGGTTAATAACATAAAGCTGCATGAACATATATAGAAATACATAGTTGTTGCTGTACCCATAATCCCTGTCATTATTGTACATCACGTGACAATGACGTCAAAGTAGCGTGTTGAGAGAAGACACTACATGTAAATCCAATGAATACGAGATCATGTTACGAAGAAACATCTCTTGGTTATTATTAATGGTTAGATCAGGTTTCGTCTGATCATTTTATTCATTTTATATTCACGATGAAATCACCAATATCTGACCAGCTAATGATATTTTCTGATTTTTTGGTCACCTTTACTCATAAACAAAATGTGTGTGTGTTCAATTCTTGTAGAGTTATTTATCAATGCTCGATGTTTTTTTACCATTTACATGCGCCGATGTGTCTATTCTACTGGCTAAAGACCGACGCCTCTAGATGAAGTTGACAATGTTGTTCTAAAAGATGATGAAGCTGTTCTAGATGATGATGTCAAAGATAATAATGATGATGATTATGATGTTTTCTAGGTGGTGATGTCGTTCTAGATGATGCTGTTTCACATGATGATGATGATACCGATAATGACGATGATGATGATGATGACGACGACGATGACGATGAAGAAGTTGTTCTATATGATGGAGTCGTTCTTTTTGATATTGTCTCAGATAATGAAGATGATTATGATGTTTTTTAGATGGTGATGTCGTTCTAAATGATGCTGTTTCAGATGCTGTTTCACATGATGACGAAGGAGCAGTTCTACATGATGAAGTTGTCCCGGAAGTTTCAGATCATGATAATGTTGTTGTTCTAGATGGTAATGAAGTTGTTCCAGAAGATGAAGACATTCTAGATGGTGATGATATTGCTCTAGATCTTGTTAAACAGTTTTAGATGCCGAGGATGTTTCAGATCACAGTAAATGTGTTCTAGACGATGTTCTAACTTCTAGATGATCCTAGATGGTGATAATATTGCTCTAGATGTTGTTAAACACTTGTAGATGTTTTAACTTCTAGATGATCCTAGATGGTGATAATATTGCTCTAGATGTTGTTAAACACTTGTAGATGCTGAGGATATTTCAGATCATGGTAAAAGTGTTCCAGACAAATCGCTCGTTGTCCCATTGGCAGCCATAATAATCAAAAAGATTTTAAAACTTTTGTAAATAGGTTTCTCATTGAAAGAAGGTCGAAATTAACTCCGCGTGTGTTTGTCTGCCCGACTTACAATATCTGGCATCATCTGGCCAATCAGCCCGGACCAATAAAGTATAGGAAAACGGAAATTACTTCTAGATTTTTATAGAGACCATCCCTTCTTAGGGGACGATCTTTCATAATCCAAGTTACGCAGATTTCAATAATTCAACAAATCAATTTTCTGATGTCTTTATTTTTAGAAAATGTATTCTATTAAATCTCTTGACAAACACAAATTACAACCCAAAATGGAGGTTAGTGACACATAAACAAACACAGCAAGATGAATTGTCTATTTAATAATAATACAACCGAGAGCACCGAACGTATCTTAAAAAAAGAAAGCTTGCACTTAACACATTTCTATTCTTGGTCTGTAGCTTGTTTACGCTTGTTAACAGCTACGCCAAATTTGGAATCATCAATAAATGATCCCGATTCGCTTTAATCTATCTCCCCCACTTAATCGAATCTACATCAATCGTTGGCAGACTTCAATCAAACGAGAGTGTTTTCGTTCGCCTCACTCTGTAGAGACGACGTACACTTGCTCGCCATTATATATCAGTGATTTGTTTATTGAACGAATTTCTAAATCTGCTGTCGCTAAGAATTATGTAACCATTCTTTTCCCATTATAACCACAAAAATATCTATCTAACCGTGATAAAGATTTTTGGTTTAATTCGAGACTATTTTCGTCGAATGCCCTGACGTCAATCCCGACATGGTATCCATGGAAACATCATTGAAAGGAATCGTGCGAAAACTTACGTTGAGATTTCTCTTGAAGTGGCACTATAATGTTCTTTTGGAAACTCAGAAAATGACAATGTTCTTATACTTTTGACATTTATCGCCTCATAATCATCTAAATATTTGAAAGCCAAACACCACAATTTCTTATATAAATATTTGTACTCAAAAGCAAAGGACTTTTTGCTAATCTGACGTCAAAATGCAAATTTTAACGCAGATAATTCGAGAATTTAAAATCGTAAAAAGTGAGAGTTGCTAAAGCGGATTTCTTCAACGCTGTTGCCGGTTGTTAGAATTTTACTATTTATTAAATTGAGAAAAAAAAACATTTCATAATCGAAAAGCATTATTTCTAAAAATAAGACACACATTATTGCTTTTTTTTCAATATTTGTATTTTATTTTAAATCACAGGAGTGAGTTTTGCGATCTTTCTGGAAAAAGAAATTACTGATCAATAAGCGTGGCCATAAATAGACGGCAAGTTGTTTATGTAGGAAAAAACTGTAATATCAATAATGGTGAATAGGTCGAAGGTAGCAAATTAAGAGCGAAATACAGACCCATAAATCAGTCATCACAGGGAGGAGATTATAATAGAATAATGCTGCATATCTATTAAGGTGATCAAGGAAGGAAATCCAAAGGTTTAGACAACCAAAACAGCGTGGGAAATGTCAATGCCTTACGTCACGCCTTCGCTTTTTATATGTTTTGCCATTGACTGATGGGTTAAAGGTAATGGGCCATCTTGACGAAATATCAAACAGCGGGAGATAATCAGCTAAATATGTAGGCAGATAATTCTTTTGGATTGATGACCTTATTATGACACCTCTACAGGAAATGATGCAATTCAACCAGTACCATACGAACACTTTTAGTAATAATTTCTGAAGATGAGCCCAGATAAAATCATTTTCAAATGAAAAACAATCCACAATCCAAACCTTTATTATTATTCTTTCTGACATCAGGTTATAATACTCGTTACCAAGAACAGATTGTTTCTTTTCACCTATACAAGAATGGTCTTGATAACTATGCTTAAACATACATTATGCAAGAGCTAAATCTGCTTATTGCAGGTCCGAACTGTTATATAAACTATTAGTTAGACATTTATTATAACAAACAAGGCCAATATCAACTCGATGGCATCGGACAACGGTGATTTCAACTAGATTAGAACGCTTCGCCATTTAAAAATTTGATTTCAAAATGGGAAAGCGGGCCGAAGTCCAAATTATACTAGTCTCCTGGTTACCACAATGTACACATCTTGTCAAAGCTACAAACCGTGATAACTTGGCTGAGGATGAAGTATTTTTAATGATATTTTCATTATTTTCATTTTACATTATCTATTTTTGAGCTGGACTGGTCAGTTATTTATCTAATTCTTACATAATATATCTTTAACTTGACTGATATTGACTTTTAATATATTCCAACCCATCGAGTTGGTGAGGTTTAATTGTCGGATATTGGCAGTTAATATCTAACAGTATTACAATAATAACAAAACATAAAATATGTTACCAGGCAACAAAACATCCGTCCGCTAAATCAACCAAGCTGTTTGTGAAGGATAATGCTTTGAAGGTAGAAAAAACTTTGTGCAGAACTTTCAGACAAAGTTAGCTTTGGTCTGCTCGGTCCCCGTGATAAGGGCAAAAAGCAGATTAGAGAGAACATCAAAACACGGGAACAACAAGCATACCGCCCGAGCATGCCCTACACTCAAACTCTATTCCGCTCCAGTACGACTACATCTTTGATTTGTTATACTATTCAACATTTTGCTATATGATAACAAATAAATCCACACAAAACTCTAGTATCACGTTCGCAAACTTTCAGAGACAAATTGTTTTCGTTGATTTTTCTGTGAAACGTGAAGCCTTCTCAGTAGATCTTCCCATTAGATCTTCGCTAGCTTCGAAATGTGTAGATATCCAATCCGTAACAATTTGCCTTCTTCGGTGGATTCTCTCATGATTGGGTCCGAGATGCGATCTGGCACACCTCAACGCAGGACCCTACTAAGTGTTGAAGAATACCTGTTTCTTGCGTTCAATACTCTTGGTTTACTTACACTTCCCCCATCCACCAAGTTATCCGGGCTTATCGGCGACATCACTACGGTAGAAGCGGACGTTAAATAAAGCTATTTCACAGACTGTTAACTGGAACTTGGTCATCAGATAATGATGTTTTTGAAGCACCGGCCCCAGAAACCCCGTCACTTCCTGAGGCAGGTGATCGATGTTGAATGGATCATGCTATCCGACATCCACCTGGTGGATCTTGTTTTAGCATTGTTTATTAATTTATAAACCAGTGGTCTTGGCCCTTCAATGCTGATAAAGTTATTCACAAATGAGATATAAGCGTGCAAAATCTTTTAGCAAAATCCAAGTGTTTTTATTACTCAATCCATTCTTTCAAGTATTTTACATGTATATTTATGGTGGTTCTGTGTAGGTTTGACGAGTATCATGCTGGGGAAGAAGACGAGAATTATTTAATGGACATGTATTAAATTAAGTTTTTCACGTTGTCTTTGCTATCTTCTTGAAATTAAATAATAGATCAATGTTTAGAACTAGTATAAAAATCACTTTAATGATTTATAAACACGGGTGTAATATCACAACAGCACGCAAATTTCACCCACACACTGGATTTTTTTTACTGAATTGTGTTTTAAAATACATTTGTGGATGCCTAAATGCATTGTCCGCCCATACAACCAGAAATGTGCATGCGACGATCATGCTTTTTTTTAATTGAAACATGTCTGGTTTGGAATAAAAGCAATGGCTAATCACAATCACAGTTTTCTGTGGTAATCACGCCATACAGGAATAGCATATCCAGGGATTTTTGTAGGAGGGGGGTTGCCAGGTTTCAGTTAAGGAAATCTGCCATCATCGTCTTTAAAAATTACATAGGCATGCATACAAATTGGGCTTTTTAAACAGAGAAATCATTTTTATAATGATGTAGGATCACTTTGTGATGTAATTTCATTAATGCGAGCCCCCCCCCCCCTCCGGATCGGTCACTGCTTTTTGGGACGGTTTCTGATCTGACAGTGTCGTCTCAACGTTCCCGTTCAGCTGCAATATGAAAATACCACTCCAATCAATAGGCGTTAAAATTCGCCGAGTGTGTCTACTGTCATTCGTCCGAATGATTCGCCCGAATCAAAAAGATTTGATATATTCGGCCGAATATTTATTTGGCCGAATTATATGCGCCTGGTGTGTCCGCTTCGCCGAAGCATTCGGCCGAATGTAGAATTCATTAGCCAATCACCACTCATCATCCATTCATATCGAGAAGTCACGTGATTGTTTGAGGACATGAACGCCGCCATGTTTAATCATGTGACGTGAAAGGTGATGTAATCGACTGGTGAATCGGACGAGGCATTCGGCTAGTGTGTCCACCCATTTGGCCGAATAAAATTCGATGCCGATAATGTGTCCACTGCTTTTGGCTTTTTTGAATTAATGACTTTATAAAATTACTTCTTTATAAAAGTATTCCTTTTTTTCATTTTATAAGGGTCCAGGGGCGGATCCGGGGGGGGGGGGGTCACCCCCCTCCCCACCGGTGTTTAGGAATCCCGGGTCCTACATGCTTCCACCGGGACATGCACGCATGGTCGTATATATTATATAGCACACAGTGCGCATCTTATCAGACACACAGTCACCATCTATGTTACTAGCGGCAGAAATTAGCTCCGTAAAACGCGGTCGGTGAGACAGAACATGGAGTTGTCACCCCCCTCAAAAAAATCCTGGATCCGCCACTGGGGTCATTTTTTTAAAGTAGCTAAATCGCTAACATTTGGGAACTAGAAATTGACACAAGTGGGTCGCAACGCATATAATGCTGTAACATGAATGTATATAAACTGATTTACATTCAATGGTTTCCGTTTTTACTCTAATTTTAAATCAGTTATGTACAGCGAAATAAGCCCGCAGTCTCAATCGAATGGTGGGTTGGGATGGTCTAGCTGGCCAGTCACCTCAGGCTTGCGGCTGTGGTTTCGATCCCTGGTTTTTGTGGCATGGAGATAGGGCGCCTTCTTAACTTCGTGGGTTTCCTCCGGGCACTCCGGTTCCTCTTACTGCTAAAGACCCTTACGCGCATGCGAATTATTGCAATAAAATTAAACCACATGTTAGTCCCGAAATGACCTAGGTTGTGTCGAGTGGACATTAAACCCATTTCTCTCTCTCTCTCTCTCTCTCTCTCTCTCTCAATCGAATGAATATTTTTAGCGTTTGATTATTCCAGTCTACATACGTCGTTTAAATTGGTGCAATGTGTTTAGCCTCGAGCCTCTTGTTCAAACTGGTGCTGAAACGATTCGTGTACCAATGGTAAAATGTTTTTTTTTGTCTTAAATATTGGATATCAGAAGCCCATCTTTTCCCGGTACGTTCACAGTATCAATGTTGACAAATAATTGACAAATAATTCGCGTTTTCAATGTTGAATATTTTGGATGTACAACAAAAACTGTTCGTCTACGTTAAAATTCCATTACGAAATTTGGAACATTGGGCAAGTGCTAATTTCATAATTGCGGACGATGATCATATCCATAGGGACTAACGGGAACTGTGAAGGGACACCACGATCAGAGACCGTTCGTATTGGGGCGCGATTAAGCTTACGTGGGGCCCCTGACTGAAAATTCAACAGTGACAAAGGGGAATGTGTATACCAGTATGGTGGATAGATTTATTTCGAACAAACATACACAGCACAATAAATGACATTTTAATTTATGGTACAAGTTTTTTTTTTAAAGAAATACTTTGATTGGAGCTGCGTCAATTATGCAGTTCTCAATTTTTACTCAATTCTGATATGTATCATTGTTATATCTGTTTATATTTGTTGGATTATAAGAACGGTCTTAAGTGCAGGAGAACTGCACTACAAGACAAAACAAACATGCGCACAAGACAAATTACCTAGACATTGCAAAAAATAAACAACACAAGTCAATGGATCCCGGGGCCAGTCGTGAACGTCCCCAGCGCCGTACAGTCCCAGCAATGTAATGATACAGGCTACAGTTTAAAAAAAAAATAACGATTTACACGAAAGACGTAATAGAAATAATGCGACCGGTCTTCACGAAGCTAGTCTCTTAAATGGCGAAGGTCTGCTAGTTGACGTCACGAGTAAGAACGGCACAAAAAAATAACTAACAACTCTTCGAGATCGTAGTGCAGTGAAGACAAGTAAAACTATATAAAAAAAAAACTAAATAGAGGATCTGTGTCTTAATCAGACTGAGTTTTGACAAGATGTGTACATTGATTGTAACCATCAGACTTGCTATTCGAGCCTCTCTTCTCCATTTTTGAATTAAATTATTAAATGGCTGAATCGTTCTAATTTACTTGGTTATGGTCTTATCAAGTTATCAAATGTCTAATTAACAACTTTTATAACATTTAAGGCCTTAAGACAGACCTGCATAGCTCTCAAATAATGCCTGCTTAATAAGGGCGATAATCCGGATAAAATATCGGAAACGCTTTTAAAAAATGTAGTGAGCAACAGGAACAAAGCCAAACAACGAGAAAATCCGGCTACTTGGACTGCACTTACATAAACTCTTGCCCTGAAACGCTGTATTAAAAGACGAAAACGTATTGACGCTTGCCTCGTTAATTAATTCTTGATAAGAAAATGCACGAATCTATAGTCCCTATCACCTAGACAAACTGTCGTTGTACACGGATCATTGCCTTTCCCGGTTTTTGTCTGTTTGACGAAGACTAGAATTGAATCGACTTTGATAGACGTGACATTATTAAAACATATCATGATAGAAACGGTATTACATGCACGCTTGACCTATACAATTATCGAGGGACTAGTTATTCAGACATGCAATATTTTACTTATTTAAGGCAACGACCGGACGACAACATAATGGAATCGATATATAAAATTTATAACAATAAATGTTTACTAAGTATATATAAAATTAATCCTTGTAAGACATATAGAAATAGAAATTACAAATAAAACACTTATATGGATATACTACTTCTGAATTTATTAACAAGCTACGTTTCGATACTCATACAGGTATCGTTCTCAAGCAAATAACAAAGCGAGCGTCTTACCCAGGCGCGGAGCCGGGGGGGGGGGCTCAGCCGCAGTGAGACTGGTCATCACTGTTCAGATCAGCACCTGCAGTTAGCAATGGGATTTCCAGATTTAAGTTTCTGTTTAGGGTCGGTACGCCCCCCCCCCCACCCTCGATAAATCCTGGATCCGGGCCTGTTACCCACTTTTTCACCGTAACCCCCCCCCCCCCGCCCCCTAGAAGGACTATAACAAGATGAATGACCTAACACATCGGATCCTGTTCCGGATTCCGGATCGAGAAAAAAAACAGAGCAATACCCTGGTTGTACCACCAATAAGTACAATCAGATGTTTACAATAATTTTTCCACGCCTGTTATCCGGGATTAACATCGAAGCGGGATAACTCCCCGTGTTGTCAGTTTTAACTGTATTTAATTCCCAGCTTCAAGGATTAAATCCAAATAACACGACAAAAATAGATAGACGACAGCTGATACCTTCACTACCACGACCCATAACAGTGGACACACCTTAAAATACCAGTTTTTATAGATCAAGGCTCTATTATATAAAATAAATCGAAACTCTTATATCAAAATAATAGATAAGTAGTTCACTTTTTACATAAATAAACACACACTGGCAAATAATAATAGTATCGCGAAGATTATATAAGAGCTAAATATGCCTAATGCAGATGTTTCCTTTGGCCTCAGATGTTATATGAATTATTATTCAGATATTTACTCAACTGGTTAAAATGCAGATCTTAATTTCGTTTCAGTTTTTTTTATTAACTTTCGATGGTCTACACTAGTAAAGACAAGTAAAACAAAATTTTGAACTGTAAAAACGAAACGAAAAAGAGAGGGAGAGAAATGGGGTTTAACGTCCACTTAACACAAACTAGGTCATTTCGGGACTAACATATGGTTGCGCATAGGGGTCTTTAGCAGTGAGAGGAAACAGGAGTGCCCGGAGGAAACCCACGAGGATGAGAAACGAAAAAGGATCTGTGTTTTAATTACAGTAGTTTGGATTTTGAATGGATTGGTGAGCGTGTGTGCCATGGAGAAAGGAGCGCCTTCCCAACTTCGTGGGTTTCCTCTGGGCACTCCGGTTTCCTCGCACTGCCAAAGACCCCTAAGCGCAAGCGAATTATTGAAATAGATTTTTTTAAAAACCCCATATGTTAGTCCCGAAATGACATAGTTTGTGTCGAGTGGACATAAAACCCCATTTCCTACTCTCCCTTGAATGGGTTGAACTGCCATGGGGGGGGGGGGGCGAATAGTAAACACGTGTGCGCTGTATAAAAATGTCATTGGGTCAGGTGGTGTGGTTTCGATTTTGCGGTTGTACGTGACAAGGGGAGGTTCGCTTCCAGCCTCGTGGGATTTCCCCGGTTCGGTTTCGCCCCACTGCCAAATTAAAGAAACCTACGCGCAAGCGAATTATTGAAATAAAATTGAACAATATGCTGGTCCCGAAATGACCTAGTTTTTGTCGAGTGGACGTTAGCCCCAATTCCCCCCTCACCCTACCCTCTCTCTCTAAATCTTATAAAATGCCTTTCTTTAAAGGAAATACATTGATAGAAAAATAGGTTACAATCGTAGAGTGTAATGAAGGAAGTAGAAGCCGTAATTAGAATGTGAATTTAATCCTGTTTTATTGCCCTCCAATAATTGGTATTTAAACGAATTCAGGATTGTTTTTACCATCATCAAATATGCTAAGCATCCGTGGATATCCATAATATTTCTTGTTCTAAACAAGGAAGTTGAAAGACGAAACTTGTTGATTTTTTAGAAAAGAATGAGGAAGGGGGAACACAAATTGCGACATTGAAGAATTAATTGAGATCGTTATATTTAGTTTGCTGCATTATAATGTACCTCAGACGTTCTCAGACCACAAGAAAGGGTATCATTAAGTCTTCAATAGGGAAGGAGATCATTTGAAGTACTATGGCGGAGCTTCAACTCCCTACTTTCCATTTCCCTGGTCCCCCCAAAAAATGAAGTACTTATATCATTTTTTTATAAAAAAGGAAAAAAAACGGTTTATTCCCGCGAAGGCGCAGTTATTGACCGTAACGGATTAAAAAAGGTCGTTTTCGACGCCTTAACGGGAATCCAGGCCTAAGGAGTACGCCAGGGTTGCGTTTTATCGCCAACGCTTTTTTCTCTATACGTAAATGATCTTGCTTCAGAAATCAACAATTTAAATTGTGGCATTAAAATCGATAATAAGATGCTGAGTATTCTACTATATGCTGATGACATTGCTGTTATTGCTCCAACTGAAGAATCTCTCCAATGTATGCTGGACTGTATAGCGAATTGGTGCTCCAGATGGCGTTTACAAATAAATGTTAAGAAAACCAAAGTAGTACATTACCGCACCCCATCTACTCCACGGTCGTCATATCCATTTAGGATTGGTGAAGATGATATTGGTATCAGCTGTGCATACAAGTATCTCGGCATTTGGCTCCAAGAACACCTTGACCTCAACTTTACAACTAAAGAAATTGCAAAGTCGGCGAACAGAGCCCTCGGTGTGATAATATGTAAATTCAAGTCCGTTGGTGGAATGGCGTATGATGTTTTTACTTCTTTGTATGAAAACTTAGTGCAGCCAATACTTTTATATGGTTCTGCTATTTGGGGGACAAGAGAATATTCATCTATCAATGCTATACAGAATAAAGCCTGTCGTTTCTTCCTTGCAGTTGGACGGAAAACACCTAACCTGTCAGTACGAGGTGATATGGGTTGGATGGCGCCCTCAACCCGACACAAGATTGAATCCATTAAACTTTGGCGTAAACTATCCGGTATAGACTCTAACAGAATGGCCTATAAAATCAACCAATGGTCAAGTAAATTCCGTAAATCATGGTATAACAGAATCAAACACTTCATAATTTCCCATTTTACTTTTATTGACATTTACGATATTACAGATACTGATTATCTGTATATCAAAGACTGGCTTATATTGAAAGATCACAATGATTGGCTTGCCGGTTTGTGGAACGACCGTAATCTACAAAATGGAAACAAACTCCGCACTTACCGCCTTTTCAAGGATACTTTATCGCCTGAACAATATGTTAGATCTATTCTTAATCGATCTCATCGAAGTATTTTCAGCAAGCTACGCTGCGGATCACTACCTCTTGAAGTTGAAGTTGGACGTTATACACGTCCTGTAACACCACTAGAAAATCGAGTGTGCAAGTACTGTAACAGTAATTCTATAGAGGACGAAGTTCATTTCCTTGTTGAGTGCAGTTTCTATAAAGAATTAAGATCTGAGCTCTTTTATAAACTTAATGCATGTACCCAGTATTTTCACAATTTATCTTCTCTCGATAAGGCCATTTATATGCTGTCCAATAAACACCATGTCAGATCCATCGCCACAACAGTGTATTGTATGTATAGCAAAAGATATAATTCAACCATTTAATATTGTATCTTATATAAATGTAACTTAACAGTGTTATTTTCATGCATTATAAGTTATGTTTTATAATGTCAGATTTTAATATATATCACCCTTATTTATAACATGTATTATAATGATTTTAGTGTCTCATAGGTCAATTTTGGCCGGACACTTTTATGTGTGTGACACTTAATTAAACAATCAATCAATCATCAATCAACCTAAGGATTAAAATGGATTAAAAACGTAACAATGGTGTTATAGATTGTTATGATAAGAATTTACACTTTCATAATCCCCACTGTAACTAATTAACCAACATTTTAGCATCAGATAAACAATAAAAAACATAACTATGCTATAATATAACAAAAATTAATTTAATTTCGTCAAATAAATAAAAAAGATAATACTATAACAAAAATTAAATTTAACTTCGCCAATAAAAACAACTATAATATAACAAACATTAAGGGGATTTTATATCTTTAAAAATGACACTGATTGTGTGAGTGAGCGAATAGGTGAATACTACTTGGGTGATTTGATGATATTCATCGTTATTTGGCAATTGGTGGATAAAATTCAGAGTTAACATAAATTCATAAAATCTTTAACACCGTTAATTGGGTCCTAATAACAACATGTCTCCCTTCAAACGAAAGCCGACACGTCGATATCTGCGCCTTCACGGGAAGGATTAATTTTGGTCACGCTCTGTAACTGCGCCTTCGCGGGAATACACCCAAAAAAAATATTTTAAAAACGATAACATATATTTTATTCAGATGCATTAAGCAATGAAACTATAAAAAAACCCAACAAAACAACGATAAGATTATAACATACACATTAGAGATATTGAACTGTTACAACAACCCTTATTATATTAATATGAATGATGCCCGGGGGGCCTCAGCAGAAGCGCGGTTTTTTATATTAACTTAAAATCCATTCTGATACCAGACACAATTAATGGGTTTTAGATTTGTTCTAATAGATACGCAAAGTTACAATACTTAAACTTGCAATGTGAACGGGTTGAGAGTGGTTGGCTGCAGGAATTTAACACCAGAAAAAAACCCTCAGATTTATTTGTTGTGTTCGTTCAATAAATTTTAGCTGTTGTGCATTTTATCGGACACAATGACAGCTATTATATACAATGAAACAACATATCACCTTGTTTTGGGATAGAAAGATTGAGGTTTCTCGGTTTTTTGTGTTTGGTATTTATCACGTTATACCGTTTAACTTTTAAAACAACAAAACAAATTTCAACATATATAAATTACAATTCTGGTCATTTATTAAAGGCTTAACAAGTATACCAGGTCAATGAAGTTAATTTATTCCACGTGATAGGTGTATTTACTGGATATTTATCTCTATTATTTGATTTGTGTTTTCTTCAACACATTTATTAAATAAATTTACACAAATTGCTGATTTTCTTCAGCCATGATTAATCTTGCACCTGTTGAAATCAATTTGTTTCGTTTGTAAGCGACCTACATACAATATCCTTAGCAAATTATTTCCTGATAAATCACTTTCTGCCAGGTAGTAAGTTCGACATAATTGTTCAATAATGTTGTTTATGATGCAGACATTGGCACATTGTTTTGTTAAATCAGGTAACTAATTAAATAAGCTACAAATTATTTCTACAAGCTGTAGTTTATACTAGGTTCACACTGTCGTGTGATGCGTTACCATAGGGTTGTCTCTATTAAGGGGGGGGGGGGCGATTGGTTAGCGTGCGCGCGCTGTATCATACGGTCTGCCATTGAGTCAACTGGCGCGGTTTCGAATCCCCGGTTGTACGTGGCAAGAAGTAGGGGTTTCTCCGGGTACTCCAGTTTCCCCACACTGCTAAAGACCCCTAACCACATGTTAGTCCCAAAATGACCTAGCCCGAGTTCACAAAGCATTCTCAGACTTTCAATCACTGTTCATGAGAAATATCTTTAATGCAGAAACACAAAACTTTGCATATACATGTAGTTTCTTATTGATGTATTTGATACATTAACACAACAAAAGTTTTATACACGGCTATATTTTAGTTAAAATAAGGTGAACAAGTTTGAGTAAATTCTCAACTTAAGTCTGAGAATGCTTTGTGAACTCGGGGCCTAGTTTATGTCGAGTGGGCGTTAAACCCCATTTCTCTCTCTTTTTCTTCCCCTGTCCCTATTAGGTCAACGATCTGGTACGTGTAGACACGATTGCCACGACTGACCTCAGTATACATAGATGATAAAATCTGATAGTATCACCACGATTACTCCACGATTAAAACCACTATTTCAATCGTAGCGCAAATCGTGATTGCCCTAATTCGGTAATCGAGTACAGCCCGGGCCCGTAGCCAGCTCATAAAACTTGATGGGGGGGGGGGGGGCTACTGAATTTTTTGTTTTTTGAAGGGGCTGAGGATGTGGCCAGCTAAGAGCACTCTTAAGAAATCATTATTGTTGGCAAAATATTTGGGGGGGGGGGCGCTAATTCGATTTTTTTTTCTTTTAGGGGGGGAGGGCCATAACCCCCCCCCCACCCCCCACCCCCCACCCCCGTGGCTACAGGCCCGGTACAGTCGCCTTCGCCCTGAAGCACTAGGGTATAACAATTGACGTACCTGGCCAAATGTTAATGTTTGATTTTTGTTTGTTAGTTTATTTTTTATAAAGTTTAATTTAAAGAAAACGAGTTATGTAAACGGTTAATGGGGCGACATAGCGTTTGGGTGTTTTTTTTTCTTTTAAACATAGAGCTGTTGGGTCGCTATAAAAAGTCTGTTTTGTTAATGCATTGATGTCTGACAATTTGTTTGTAAACATGGGCGGGTATGCTAAAACAATCAACATGTCACATTGTCATTTATAATGCAGCACTCAGTTTAGTAATAGGATAATTTTCCAGCGTGGTTCCCCTTTTGTCAGTTGTGGAGGACGGAGAATCTGGCAAGGGACAACGTAGGCCTATAGACGTTCGGATGGGACGTAAAAAGCCGAGGTCCCGTGTTCACATTGGAATTCGATATAAGAGTAGGTCTTAGTCCGCTATCAGGGAAACATTTCCCCAGTCGGAGCAGAATAGTAGGACTAACCGTGCCATTGTCCGAGGTTACCATTAACACGAAGGGAACATTTTTGGCGTCTGACAAAAATTCAAAGACGACAAGACACGGGTGAGACTTAAAACGGCAATTTCATATTTTTTAGTTATATTTTTAAAATATATTGAAATAAAGCCCTAAAATAGATTGTATCTATAAACAGTCCTACCTTGTTAAAGAATAATCCTATTAATCCTATAATTCACTATTGCCAGTTGAGGAATTGGCAAAAATATCATTTTCAACTTCAAATTCAAACGTTTGAAGATCGCCATTGGATGGAGGGGAATGGGAAAACAAGGGAGGTAATTCAAGTAATTGTTTTATTAGTTTCTGTGTCAGGGATTTTTATGCCTGTGAAATATTGCCCTTGATCGTATAATAGTGAGTTGACAACCTTTTGAGCAAAAGACATAGAAATAATTATGTTTTGACTTTCTTAGAAACTATGAAATTTCCGCTTTAATACATGTATACATATTGTCTAAAACCAAAGATGTGTTCCTTGGAGCATAATTATATGTCATCTGTACAGCCTTTTATATAGAAGCAAGGTGCGTCAATTATTTCAAAGCATCTCCCAATATGGGTGCGTTACCTGGTTAATTCAGTGCTCATCAATCCATCGTCTTATCTTTAATCAAATTTATTCGTTTATTTTTTTATCTAAAGTAAGGAGGCCTTGTTATAACATTTCACTGCAAACATTCCACTGAGACAAATGGTTGAAAAATTTCTAATGTTGATAATTGACATGACATAATGATGTTATATTTCACACTTTCATACAAACAAAAAACAACTGTTTTCCAGATGTTCATCTATCAAACACGTCACCATTCTGTACTGGAGAATTACAGTTTATAGTACTACCTTCACATGCGTAGAAACTCTTTCACTTTGAGACGACTTCTTATATCATTATAAACGTTTGAACAATTCAGCGTTGACAACTATTGAATTGACATGAAATAAAATCAAAATGGGGTCGAACTTCTACTTTTCTGCACCGACTAAGCTCATAATCCATCCGTACCTGTGCGTGAGACTTACGTGTCACTTGCATGTGCTCGGCACCGTAAAACGTCGCAGTCTGAGCTAAGAGATTGTTGGTAATGCATATACATAATTTTCATCCGGTTTCTTGCAGCTGGTGTGGAAGCTACCAAACACAACCCATGCGTGTCAAAACACGTATGGCGGGTTGCGGACTAGGCTTAAACCTTTAGTTAACGAAGACGGGCATACACCATAGTAAACTTAACGTCCACTCGGTACAAACTAGGACTAACACATGGCTGAATTTTATTTTAAAAATTTACTAGCGCGTAGTGAGCTTAAAAAGCAGTGGGACGAAACAGGATGACCCGGCGAATCGAAACCACGCGACCTACTCCTTGTTACGTACAACCGGTGAATCGAAACCACGCCAGCTGACTCAACGACAGACCGTATGAAACAACGTGCACGTGCTTACCATTCGGCCATCCGAATTGTACATATATAATACACCCAATCCAGGAAGTAGCAATCTAATAAAAGCCTACTTGACTTGTTTTTGGACCCCATTCTTTATGTCTTTAAATTGTACAATATTTTCGAAATAAATACTGTATAAACTAAACACCGATCGTATCTGCTTTTCAAACTTAGCGACCAGTCATCATTACTGAAGCCACATATATAACAGATCATAAGTGGGCAGTGTAACGGGATATTAACTATATAAATACGCACCAATCCGCCTTAATAGCACATTAAATTACCTAATCTAATCCATCCTAATAGCACATTAAATTATATAATACCATCGTTATTATCCTCATTTACTGATATCGCGATGAAATGACTTTCTAGGTGGAACAACAGGATGTAAAATAACCAATGTCTCTTCTACAGGTCATGTGTGCTCGTAAACAAAATAAATGTTTATTAAAGCAGCACAGGCCGTAGTTTCTGTATTATAATTTGTCTTATATTACCTGATATCTCGACATGATTTTTGAAAAATAAAATACAAAAAAAATCTGGGGTTGATTTAGTTCAGCTCTGAAAGTAGGTCTGATTACACCCGCCTTGTAGGACCTGGGACCGTCCTATTGAATCTTTGTCGAAAAAAGAGTCGTTTCCCGGCCAATTTAACTGGACAACTTTTTACTGCTAAACTTTTTAAAATACGTCCCCTTCTGCTAAACGGCCCTGGCAGACGCCATTGAAATCAAAAGATAGGGTAACGCACAAATTTACGTAACTTGAACAACCCTACATGCAAAACAGTTCGGCATTAATCCTCAATTCCTTTAATTTAATTTTTTTTAGAACCTTGAATTCTAATAACAAGAAATTCTCTGAGGCGGAAAGAAATACCAATCTAAGGTTCTGAATTTCAGATGGAGATTAGCCATGTCTAAACCTGGCCCCGGTTTCACAAAGCATTCTCAGACTTAAGTTAAGAATTTACTCTCCTTTCAATAACTGTTTATGTGAAATATCTTTGATCCCGGCCAATGAAGACGGGTCAATGAAAGACGACAAAGCAAATATAGAAACCATGCCATAAACCGGTTCTTTTTTTATTTTATTTTTTTTGTAAAAAGGTGTCAGCATATCCGACTTCATAGCATGACTGCGGTCACTATATACAGCTACTGGGTAGAAAATAATAAACCAGTGTTACCCAAGAAAAAAAGCCTTTTAATACATCATGGAAGAAAATGGTATTCGGATATAAAATGAGCCTAACTCTTGAATATTATATCTAATAAAAAAAAATCAATAATATTTACGAGCACCCTGAGTTTAAAACTTGCACATAAATATTCTTTTAAAAAAATATAAAAATAATATAGCGCCAATCTGCTTAGCACAGCTCTAAAAGTGTTTTTTTTTTTATTAATATCACAATCATTGAACATTTCGTTTAAAGTAGCCCTATAGACTCTAACTCAATATCATCCAAAATCTTCAGCATTGAAGACACGAATTATTTGTCAATTTAAATCAACATTGATACTGCTTCTGATAACCAATATTTAAGACAAAATAAACATTTTACCATTGGTATGCTAATCGTGTACCATAATGCGTTTCAGCCCCAGTTGTAACAAGAGACTCGAGGAACGAGGCTAGGCACATTGTACCAAATTTGCATTCGATTGAGGCTGCTGCTTATTTCTCCAAACATAACTGATTTGAAATTAGACTAAAAACGGAAACCATTGAATGTAAATCAGTTTATATACATTCATGTTACAGCATTATATGCGTTGCGACCCACTCGTGTCAATTTCTACCGGTGCAGACTGGAATAACCAGACCCCAGAGATTGCTACTTTTCATCGAAAATATCTGATTAGAATTTTCAGTACAGAAACGATTGAATGTAAATCAGTTTTTAAACATTGTTATATTATCAGGGGCGGATCCAAGAATTTTTGCAGGAGGGGGTTTGCCAGGTTTCTGTCACCGAAATCTGCCATCATCGTCTCTAAATTACATAGGCATACATACAAATTGAGCTTTTTAAACAGAGAAATCATTTTTATATTGATGTAGGATCACTTTGTGATGTAATTTCATTGCTGCAAGGCATCATTTTTTTTATGTAGCTGAGCCCCCCCCCCCACTCTGGATCCGCCCCTGATTATACGTTGCAACCCATTTGTGTCAATTTCTATGTGCCAAATATTAGCGATTTAGCTGCTTTAAACTATCTGAATGTCATCTGAAACATTAGGTAACTCCTTGATAACTACAATATTGAATCTCTAAAATTTCAAAAAAAAGTTTAAATTCTGTTTAATATTCTGAATTTTCTGCTCAAGATATCAACGAGATACAGCCGAATGCCAATAGTAATCTTGGCTATAATCTTCTGATGGGTCGTTTTTTTCACCTGACTAAAATTAAACATGGAGATTATTTATATATATCATATTATTATGTGTACTCCAGATATAAAGTTTTACAACAAACATCTAGACGTTGCTAGACTGGTCTGCAATTTCCGAACTTATACCTACGTTATCTCCCTTTAACGTAGAAGTTGTGACACACAGAATCCTTGACATTGATCGAACCTTGAACTTTGTAACCCGATTATCACAGATAGACATTTTAGCTGGAAAGAGTGAGACTTGGTTTTCGCGATTATCGATAAATCTGATAGACTTCCAAGCTGGGTCAGTATATCCAATCGAAGTTAGTGTCAAATTATGCAGGGTATTACACGAAGGACTTAACAAGATGTACGGAGTTAAAGCCAGATCAAGACTGAAGATGACATTGGCTATACCTGATTTCTTCTCTCCTCAACATAGCTTTTAGATCTCAGAAGCCTCAACAAAAATAATAAGCTACAGCAATCAAATTCCTTGACTCCACAATAATCAAAGACTTTGGTCTTTATCTAAACAAATGAAGGGCCAATGAAGACGGGCATACATGTACGGCATACAGTGTGCTATGAGGGAAATTTTGCCCGGGCAGCGGCGCTACGGCCTACTCTTATATCGAATTCTAACTGCCAAGGGATCTTTTACGTACATGCCAATGTGTACATGGGACCTCGGTTTACCGTCCTATTTGTATGACTAGACAGCTTTCCTTATCAGGCCCTCCGTCCTGCATTCTTTATCTAAAACACAATAAAATCATCTGACCCCTTTCCAATTAAAATTTTGGCCATATATTTTCAATGATGAAACTAAACCTGATAACATCCGGAGTGATTTTATTTTATCGTTCTTTTATGACACTATGAGATATATTTGTCGGACTTTCTTCAGTCGTTAGAAGTTGTGTGGGAGACGCAGAATAACACAATCGGTTTATTACCCAACCTTACGGCTTCTCATCCCTTTGATGTTTTCTAAATCATTAGCTCTAGTTGCATACGTTTTCATTGTTCCATATTGGATCAGTGGGTAAAGACGCTTGCTCGCTAACCTGGGGTCGCGTTCTTTTCCGGCGTTGTTCCCTCTTGTCAATGGTCCATATAGATGGTTTCTTATTAATTTCATATACATTTTCCGTTGTACTATGGCTGTCATTCTTTGGTATATAAAGACGAAAGAACCCTTATCGAAACGTCGCCAGAAATAAACTTTTAAGTAACTTGTACTCCATACAACTGTGGCATATTTTAGATTATTTCTTATACAAGTAAACATTGCGCAAGACACTTAAGTGATTCATAAACAGAAATATATTAGAAATTGCACTTGCGCAATCGTGTATAGAGGGAATTGAATTATTGCCTGACTTTGTTTGATTTAACACGAAACAGAAATTTAATGGAGGCCTTTTTAGACATTAACCAAAAGAAACACCATCATATGAACTATAAACTTTCCAACGTTTTTTTTTTTATTATCATTAGGTTTGATATCCGGCCGTTTTAGTTTGGGAACACCACACCATCCTGGGAGTTGGATGACCGAATGGTTAGCGTGCTCGCTGAATCATTGAGTCAACTGGCGTGGTTTCGAATCCCTGGTTGTACATGGCAAGAAGTAGCGTCGCCTGTCAAGCCGCGTGGGTTTTCTCCAGGTACTCCGGTTTCCTCCCACTGCTAAACCTCTACGCGCAAGCGAATTATTGAAATAAAATTAAACCAAGCGTTGGTCCGAAATGACCTAGTTTGTGTCGAGTGGACGTTAAACCCCATTTTTCTCTATCTCTGTCTCCAAACCATACTTTTAATATCAGTGACGTTGTTACAAACGTTGTATTTCACGTTATTGGACATGATGTCTGGCAAATCTTAAATAGAACAGAAATAAAAAAAAAGATGTTGGCTATGAAATAAAGCGAAAAATGCATACGAAACAATGGCCATCTATAAAAGTCTACATAGTAAAAACTTAGTAAGATCGTTGACATTTTTGTTATTTTCGTATCAAACGATATGGAATCTATGATACAGCTAGTAAGAAAACATAAAGATTATCAACAGATAGAAATCTCCGTCTATCACGCTCTATCGAAATGTTAAACATGCTTGAATACAGATCAAATGAAAGAAAAGCACAACAAGTGGTCAAGTGCTTGTAAACAAATTGTTTACCCGAATTATTTACTCACCAGTACAAATGAGACTGTAGCAGCAACAAAAGAGCCAACAATCGGGTGATAAATTGAACATCACACTGGATCATTTGGTAATGAAAGATTTTTATTTTGGATCAACGGTCTCAATTGGGAACACCTTGTACCACTAATCGTTTGTGGAGAGAAAGGACAACGGGGTTTAACGTCCACCCGACACAAACCAGGTCATTTCAGTACTATCATATGGTGCAATTTTCTTTCAGTAATTCGCTGAAAACTCATGAGGTTGGATCTCATTTGTGTAGTAGACACAGTTGACAAACGCATGTTCTATTTTTGCATATATATATATAGAGAGAGAGAAAATTTCGGGACTAACATATGGTTTAATTTTATTTCAATAATTCGCTTGCGCTTAGGGTCTTTAGCAGCGGGAGGAAACCGGAGTGCCCGGAGGAAACCCACGAGGTTGAGAAGGCGCCCCTATCTCCATGCCACATACGCTCACACAGAGCTCGAAACAACAGCCGCAAGCCAGAGGTGACCGGCCAGCTAGAGGTCGAAGTGCGGCACTCTAGAACACTAGGCAATCCCAACTCCCCATTTTTGCATATAATGCATAATTTACTAATGTCGGCTTTAGATTCCCACCATTACGATTCGTGCCACGGTTGAAATCGTGCCTTTAATCGTGGGAATCCTATCAGATCTTATCATATACTGATGTCAGTCGTAGCACCGTGTTGACCATATCGAAACGTACCCGAATGTATCGGCTCGTAGCACGGACAATCCTAGCCTAAGCGCATCCCACGACAGTGTGGCTCCTCGATATTGGTAACTTTCAATGGTCAAAGATACAACTGATATATCCGCTGACTTAAGGACTTGTTTCCGTTTAGAATTTTTTTTTTTTCAAGATTCGACATTATTTGGTTTTATTGACTCTCTCGAAATCTTGCTATAGTTTTTCCTGGTTGGCAGAATACTTTAACTGCTGTCTGATCCTGTTATAAACCAAACGATAAGCCAGCGCGTGTCTCACGTCTGTCCGATTTCATTTTTATTTAGGCGAAGATCATATTTCTATTGACAGTCGACTTTATAAAAAGTAGTTCAAATACAGTCAATATCCTCAATAAAATCACGCCGTTAGTTTATTTCATTTTATCCTTAATAGCTTTTATACCAGAACTCGCGCCAATTTAATGAACCGAGCTCGTTACATTAATGAAAATTTCATCCCAAGCTAAAATAAGCCATATTTTTAAGTCTGTCTTGAATTTTGTTTGACTCATTTTACTAACGAGAAGAAATTTCATCCTGTAAACCATTCATTTTTGATGTTTAATTCCACAAGTTAAGATGATTCCCGGTTGGTTTCTGGATAATTTATTACTTTAAGTGATCTAGTGACAACCAGAGTAACTGAAACCAAAACTCCTTCTTTTATCCTATTTATAGAATTAATTTACTTGTTTTGAAGCACAAAAGTACGTAGCAAACAAGCCAGTGCGTGTAGGTAGTAGCCATCTTCATGATATCAAGGCTCTCCCACCACTGGACTTCATCACTCGCAAACTACAATATTGTGAAAGATGGATCTCTAATAGGAATATTGCCCAATAATTCCGTTCAAGATGCGTGGTCCTTTGCCATACCATCTCTCCTGCACCAGTGACATGGTGGAACCACGGCACACAATCCTTATGAAGTTTCTCGACCAACGCAGAGATCGAACGATGGACATGTAACTCATCGAGCAACCATGGTTCACAAACAGAACAGAAAGTAACATAGAAATTCTTAATAGTTTTCCTCGTAGAATTAGGAGTTCTATAGTTTTTAGATGTTATACAAACTAACGTTTGGAAACACAACCCACTGGTAGTTGGTGGAAATCTGGCAGAGCTGGAAAATAAACGACAAATATCCATGGTCGGTCTAAAAGCTAATTACGACATAGGTTACAAGAAGTAATTAAGCAAACTGATCCCGCAGTGAATATTCGCTTGGCCGCTACAATCACTGATAAGCATGACATCGACGAGGCTTAATGAGTACGGCATATTAACTTTTTTACTCCGACAAATTAAATTCTCAAACCTTTTTTGAGGTAAAAGAAAAATAAATAAAGACGTTTGAAGTATTTGTAGTTAAAAAATATTTCCTATTTAGTGTAAATGGGTATTAAAATGAGTAAAATGCATCATTTTACCCGAAGCAGTTAGGTGTTAAGTAAACATTGCTCGAGCCGTTGAGCCAATGACTACGAGGCGTGCAGTCAACGCACGTATTTTGGACAGACATCCGTTACATAGATAATTCGTAAGTAATTCTCTGTGAAACAGATTGGTAATTAGGGTTAGGGTACGGGTTAGGTTTAGTCCATATCTCGTCAACAAACACGCGCCCTAACCCTATTACATCTCGATACCTATGTTATAATTTGCACTAGGCTTTAGCTTTTACCCCTTTCCAATAAGGTCATGCCTTTACCAAAAACCATTTGTGTGTCGTTCCGGTAGATGTCTGTAAAACATCCATTAAAACATCTCGACGTTATATCCGGAGTAAATCGCGTGTGTACTTTTAATGCGATATTTTAAAGCCGCCATAAAAAGAGAAGAATAAAAGAAATGGTTAAACAAAACTGACATATGGATATATGTTTTACTTGGCTTCTTACCAAACTATTTTATTTTTTCTAATTGTGTTAAATCAAACTAGATATAGTACAACACGTTAATGTCATGGCGATATACAATCAACTCATAAACATTCAAACACTTTTTAGATGCAAGGCAGCCACGTTGGTTTAGTGGGTAAGACACTGGCTCGCTAGCCTGGAGGTCGGGTGTTCGATCCCTGCATTGACCTAGAAAGTTTATCCAGATTTTCCAGTGCGATGCAGAGCGGATGGCTTTCAAGCACAGCTGTCTAGCCGTTCGGATGTGACGAAAACCCGAGATCCCGTGTAAACATCAGCGTACATGTCAAATATCCCTTGGCATTTTGAATTCGATATATGAGTAGGTCGCAGCGCCGCGGCCCGGGCAAAATTTCCCTCATAGCATACTGTATGGCGTACGCCCGTCTTGATTAGCCCAGTTTAAGAGCAGAACAGTAGAACGTTAAACACCACTTCATTTCACCTCATTTTCGTTTTTATAGCCCGGCAAACATGTCGGTTTACGTGTATACATAGGGCTACTTACTAAAAAGCATTAGTCTATATACTGTATTGAATTAGTCGTGCAGCTTAAATTTAACGACGGTAAACTCACCCATTATCAATTTTATTAAACCGTCTTTTTATTTGAAAAAAATCGATTATCCTAAGCTAAGAATGAAACTAAAACTGACAAACAGCACTCTCCCGTCGTTTAATCAGCCCAGATAAAAATTTAGTCTTTGAGTGTGGAATTTCCCCGCCTCATATCGAAACGAGAGATCTGATAACCAGTTAAAAACTTTGTTTTGAAAACGATCTATTGCTTCAAACCTTTATTTTAAAATCGATGAAACTCCTTTATTTAAGAATTAAACTATATACAAATGCCGCGGTGACATTATTAACTTTTTTCACAATAATAAAAAAAACTGGTCACAAAAGTCGAAAACGATCGAAGATGTTTGTTAACAACAGCAATGGTTACAGTCAACACGGTTTAATTTCCAGAGTACATTGTTCAAGTTGGCAGATTATTGTCATAATGATATCCGATTTCATTGTGATCATGGCAGCTTTTATTTCCTTAAGTATATCTTAGACTCGCGGCCAGTGTTTATCAACAAACTGCACGAGTCTCTTATAAAACTATTTAAAGAAGTCGTATTCTCATCTTGTGCATTCCTGAATTTCCTTCCGCACTAGTCGGGATATTATCGTCTTATTCGAGTGGACGTTTGATTGGTTTCTAACCGGAAAATCTACAAGACAATACAGTTCAACTACAGAACAACAAACATAACAAAGAACGACCCAAACAAGAATACAAAATACAATATCACGGCTAATGGCCATGTCATACGCTAGGAAAGGCAGATAAGTTAGGGGCGGATCAAGGAATTTTGCGGGCGGGGCGGGGGGGGGGTGCTACACTCCTGTTAGGGAAATTTGATCGTCTCTAAATTACGTAAGCATATTATACATACTGAGCTTTTTAAAGAGAGAAATTCAACACCCCGTTTGATGTCATTTTTTTTTTAAAATTAGGATCACGCTGTGATTTAATTTCACTGATGCAAAGCATTAATTGTGATATCATACATGTCTATATCATTATTTCGCACTTTGGATGCCCTTCCCATCCCACCATCAGATGATAAATGATAAAAAGCACCACATGACTGTTACACCTTATCGCGTTTTTTTTTTGTTACATTTTTTTCACGTAGCCCCCCCCCCCCCCCCCCGCCATGATATGCCCTGGACGTTGCACTAACAATAAACCGATCTCTTGTAAAAGTCTTTACAATATTTATAACAAATATACGAGGCATTCTTCAAGGAATAGTTACAAAATATCAATTTACATGTACTCCAAGTTTTACTCTTATCACGCTTAGTGCCACGGGAGTCACTAAACAGTATGCCTCCGTATATAAGTTGCTCATCAACCGGACTAACGATTTGAAATAAAATGAAATGTGGTTTAATGTCCTACTGTTTTGTCCCGGCTTTTCATTCCACCGGAAGCCATGTTTGAGTGAGTGCCCATTTTCAGAATGTATATTCTTGGAATATCTTCTTTCAACAAATTCCTCCGCCGTTCAATTTAAAGTCTGAGGGGTTCCCCAAACCGCCTAACCGTTCAATCAAGAAATAACAACCGCTCCCTGGGTCAAACTGGCAGACAATAAGCCACCTGATTGCCAGTTAGTGATACCCTCAGTTTTTTTTTTATCAAGGAATGTTTCTAGTCAAATTGAGTTGTCTATTCTATAAATACTTTCGTGTGAATGAATTTTGAAATTATTTGTACAGTATAGCGTGCAGTAGGTGTGTGAGAGAGAAATTGGTCTTAAAGTCCATTCGCCACAAACAAGGTCATTTCGGGACTAACATATGGTTCAATTTTTATTTCAATAATTCGCTTGCGGATAGGGGTCTTTAGCAGTGGACGGAAACCGGAGGACCAAGAGAAAACCCATGGAGTTGGAGCGGTAATCCTACTCCTTGCCACGTACAACCGGGAAATCGAAACCATACCTGTTGACGCAATGACAGACCTTATGATACAGCGCGCACTTGCTAACCATTCGGCCACCCGACCCCTTATCCTATAAATATTTTCGTGGTGAGAGAGAGAGAGAAATGGGGTTTAACGTCCACTCGACATAAACCAGGTCATTTTGGGACTAACATATGGTTTCAATTTATTTCAATAATTCGCTTGCGCGTAGGGGTCTTTAGCAGTGGGAGGAAACCGGAGTGCCCGGAGGAAACCCACGAGGTTGAGAAGGCGCCCCTATCTCCATGCCACATACGCTCACACCAGGGATCGAAACCACAGCCGCAAGTATTTTCGTGGTAATGTATCTTTAAATTATTTGTAGAGTATAGCGTGCAGTAAGTAATCACCATCAATTGTTAATAAACCAATCCATGCGTACCATGATAAAAGATTAGACAGATCCATCAAACATTTAACTAATTAATCACAATTTATTTTCGTCGTCATTTGTTATTCTTGTTTGTTTTTCTTAAATAACATCCGGGGTGAAAAGGGTCTCAATAATAATCTGACAAGATAGAAAATAATATGTTCCACCTTTGGCATTTCCTGTAGTGTACAATAATTTTTCGTCCATCCCATGGCACTGGGTTGCAGTTCTAAAAAAGATTTATATCGTAAATAAACGTCATTTATTAATTTATTATGTTGTATATGTTCGTTCCATATAAATCTATCTATCTACCGGCGACATTGACCAGAATATGCCTCTTTTTGAATTTTGATGCAAGAGCCCCAAGTGACATTTTCAGTCATGCAAGCTTGATTTCATCCGGCCCATCCCATCACTAGCACTTAAACGTGAGTTCTTATTCTCGAATGAGGTGGCAGTGGGGGGGGGGGGGTCTACAATTGCAAGGAAGGTCTTTAACACGAACAGATCAACTCAAAAACAGCTTGGCGATTGACAGTTATGGTGCATTTCAACTGGTGGAGATGATTGTAAAATAACACAAGCCTAGCAACAAATGATCCACGGAGTCGCCTAAAACATGACTAAACCACTGGCGTGTCTCGTTGAAATAGGTATGGGAAAACGATCTACCCTGGTGAACCACGAGAAAAACGAAATCACATGCAGAATAGAATAGAATAGAATAGAATAGAATAGAATAGAATAGAATAGAATAGAATAGAATAGAATAGAATAGAATAGAATAGAATAGAATAGAAATTGTTTATTATAGTGACATATGTTATGTTAAATACAATATAATATATGACATAGTTTAAGAGCTAATACAGGTCTTTACTTTGGTTTCAAGTCTTATATAAACTATTATTTAAACACTTATTAACATGACATGCCCATATCAACTCTCTAGGTGATCCGGTGACTCCAGTTTTAAGTAGATTGGAACACTTCGGCCATTTAGTGATTTAATGGATGAGCGAGGCTAAATCTGAAATAACACGTACCGTTGTTACGATAATAAACAACCAATTTCATTTATTGTCAAAACTCCAAACAGTGATAACTTTGCCCAGAATAAAGTAAATTGCATTATCTATATTTGAACTATTATAGCAAGAACGACCGGCTTTCACTGTATTTAAATCTTACATAATGCATCTTTACATAACATGGCGTTTTTCTTTTATTTCATGTTCTAATGGCTTTATACTCAGAAATCTAAAGATATAACAAGTTTCGTATCCGGGCTGATAGATCACGCGAACTTTCACAAATCATCAAATATGTATTTGTTCTTCATGCGTAATCTTTAAAATATTTTGTATCAACCATGCAGTCTGATTAAAACACAGATTTTATATTTCGTTTCGTTTTTATAGTTCAAAATTTCGTTTAACTTGTCTTTACTACACTAAGTCCTGGAAGAGTTGTAATCATTGACGTTTTCTGAATGGTGTGAGGTCAAGGGCGCCGAAAGCCGGGTACCAGGGTGTACAGTTGGAACCCTGCCCTTTTCTGGGGTATACATGTATACCTATGCCCTAATGATGAACCCTTTTTATATGTCTTTTCATTATCAGCTATCGGTGCATGCCTCGGTACGCTATAAATTCTCGGAATTGACAAATTTCAAAATTTTCTAAAGCACCCCCCATCTTTTGGTACCCTAGCTCTCACTGATTGGTCAATCAAATGTCTGAGATCATAGGGTCAAAAGCCACTCTATGACGTAACCTATCGCAACAACCGGTCAGATATTCAAGTAGTGCAGTCCTGGCTCTCACAGATTGGCCAATCAAATGTCTGAGATCATAGGGTTAAAAGCCGCTCTATGAAGTAACCTATCGCAACAACCGGTCAGATATTCATGTAGTGCAGTCCAGCGAAAGTATAAAAAACACGAAACGAAATATAAATTATAGATCTGTATTTTAATCAGATTGTCAACCTTGAATCCAGGTGATAATCAGCAATCTGCAGTGACCGGAATTTTGGCATATATTATGAGGGTGACCACATTCAGTTTTGTTCACTGGTACATAATCAATCACTGTGTCCTATTTAGTTGATGCTTTTACCACAAAATGCACATTTTTTTCAACATTCTGTCGGACTATAGAAGCTGTGGTCTGTTCGGCAAATCATCGTGACGTGTGGAGAGCTTGGGGAACCGACAATCTGTCATATATTTCAACAGTTTATATTTTGATAAAGAGTCCGATAGTTCGACTCGATTCTCAGAAATAGGAAGTTATACAATAGCCTGTATAACATTTTATACTGTGAAATCTGTCCTTTTGTCGGTGTTGAGGAAAGTTCAAGAGAAGGAAGCAATTCAAATGCAATTCGTTCAGAAACCGTGGGCTTTGAAATCATACAAAAGTCACATGAAATGACGTAAATAGTCTAAACTAGTCTCAACACAGTTGAAGCAATCAGTCCATCTTCTGGGAAGTTAATGGCTATATTAATCGATATAGAGAAATAACTTTTCCGGAATAACTTTTGTTCGCTTGAAACAAACAAACCAAGAACATTAGCTATCTGATTTCTATACGCCCACAGTTTAACGTTGTCGTATATATGTGATTGTCACCCTGTTTTCTTTTCACTTGTCGTTAAACCAACATTGTGATTTTTGTTCCTTTGGTTCTCAATAACAATACTGCGTGTGGTGTTTGTTTCATTGCATGGCAACCTATGCTTTATACTTTCATCATGTAATCGTTGTCGACCACGCAATCGTTTTGATTGCGAATCCTCTCATTCGAAGACGGGCAACATTCATTCCAGAACGGAGTAGGATTGCCAATGCAGGCATATGTGATGGGTTTTCTCCGTGTACTTAGATTTTCTCCAACTGCTAAAGATTCCTTTGCGCAAACGAATTATTGAAATAAATTAAACCTAGTATGAGTAGGATTGCCCATCCAGGCCCATGGGATGGACTTTCTCTGCGTCCTTTGATTTCCTCCAACTGTTAAAGACCCACCCCTATGCGCAAACGAGTTATTGAAATAAAACTGAACCTAGTTTGTGCAGCGTGGACGTTAAACCTCCGGGGAGAGTTTAATAAAATGATGCTGTTGCTAGAGTCTGTGACGAAACTGGTGGAGGGTGGAGAGCCTGACAAGCACAGCTGTCTAATCGTTCGGATGGGTATTAAAACACGAGGTCCCGTGTACACATTGGCGTGCACGTAAAAGATCCCTTGGCAGTTGGAATTCGATATGAGAGTGGGCCGTAGCACTGCTGCCTGGCCAAAATTCCCCCCATTGCACACTGCATGGCGTATACCCGTCTTCATTAGCCCAGTTTGGGAGCGAAACAGTAGAACGTTAAACCCCATTTCACTCCATTTAATTTCTGTAACGAAATGAAGGATAACATAATAGCTTTGTATGTGTCTTTATGTAGGGTATATTGAGAATCGATTCTAGGAACGCTAAAATTAACCGCTTTTTTTGTTGCAATGAGTACGAATCCCAGAAATTGTTTGAAACAATCCACGCATCTCTTTAAACCCCTTTTAACTGTGTTTGAATGTTTGCACGGTCTGATTTCAAAATGCAACGCGTTCTTCACTTTGAATTTACAGATTTGTACATTTCAACAAGAATGTGGTCTCCACCCCTTTTGTCGACAACAACCGGTAGTGGTTGCAATTATAAGGTATTAAAACTGACGGAAGACATTTTCCCGCAAAGTCAAACAGATGGGTACAGTAGCTATACATACTTCTCGATAGGAAAATCCCCACCTTGCTCTTATATACACCCTAACAGCGGATGTTCCGTTTATACTAGAAAGTTAAATGTCTCGATTAGTGTTTCGGGATTAATCTCTTGTTCGCATGTTATTACTCACGATCGATCTCAGGCCAACGAGCACGATATAATTCAGGTAGGTTCTGGATCGGATCCAGGAATTTTAGTAGGAGGGGCTTTCTGGGGTTCATGTTAAGGCAAGTTGATAGTTGACATGCTTAATGTCATCAGCGTCTCCAAATTACGTAAGAGTACATACACACTGCTTCAAGTTAACGTTTAATCTGGAATTTTATTTTATAGATTTCCCTTAACATGGATTGACGATTATTTTATTGACCCATGAAGTGACGAAACTTCCTACTGAAATTCTTGATTTGTCGAATAAAGGACATTCCAAATTAGTTTATACACGTTTAAAGAAGGTCTCGTGTACGCTTGCACGCAAAAGAACTGTTGACTTTTGAAATTAGAAATAAGAGTAGAGCGTAACGCCACTGTCCGGGCAAAATTCTTCCCAAAGCTTAAGGCCTGGCGTTCATTAGCCCAGCCAATGAGGACGTTAACTCCATTTTATTACATATGTTTCACGGACAGCAGATTTCTACAAATACGAAGCAACCTTATAACCTTCTAGAACGTACTATATCGCATACAGTGTAGTATAAGTGAAGGTTATTTTGGACACATAACACATTCTGTGTAATTCCATCAAGGACGAAGGCGGCCAAAAGGCAGACGGCATAGAAAATCGTAGATGGTAAACAATTATGTATATGACGTCAATGATGATCCATTGCATGGAATATAAGGTCAAGAAAGCAACAAGAGAAAGCCCGCAGAAAGCTCATTGAATGCCAAACAAAGCTAGCGGTGAGAAAACTCGCTAACAATATTGATCATTACAGATTTATGATTTGTGAAAGTTACACTACAATCAGAAAGTGTTAATAGCCTGTAATCAACTATGATTATTTCATTTTTTTGTTTTTTTCTTTGTAGAGATAATGATGCTTGGTATTTTACTCGACGACCTTATCCAGGTTGTTAAAGGAATGAATAACCGCCTACAGCTTTGAGTTTTCTTGACCTGTTTCGATATCATATAATAGGGGTAACTGACCCTTTTTCGGGACATAAACATGGTGCCTGCACTTTAGATTAAAAGACCTGTCATCAATGCATGTCATGAGTTCGACCCCAGATTTTTACATTTCTTCCCATTGAACCCAGTGAGCATACATCACATGTTAGTCCCGAAATCACTTTCTCCCTCGCGTAAAAGATCCCTTGGCAGTAGGAATTCTATAAGAGTAGGCTGTAGTGCCGATGTCTGGGCAAAGGTTCCGTCAGAGCACACTGTATGGCGCATGCCCGCCTTCATTAGCCCAGTAGGACGTTAAAGACCATGTCTCTCTCTCTTTCTCTCTTTCTCTCTCTCTCTCTCTCTCTCTCGCTCTCTCTCTATTAAAATAAGAACATGTACATTGTATATGTAATCAGCATTATATATACGTTAGTACATGCATCTAGGATCATCATGTAAACTACAGCCATCACGATAAACTAACATTAAGGAAAATAAGATTCTTTTATACAAAGTCTAATCGTTTGATACTCGTACAAGAACATTTCCCTTCACAGAGATTACCAGGAAGTGGGGCATAATTGATAAATGTGTAGCTAGTCACGTTATTCTGCAATAAGAAGAGTCGAACCACTTCAACATTACTGAAACATTTTCCACATGAAAAACGCAATAATTCGTTATTAAAACACGCTAAGTGGAAAGCGTTTACGAGCTAAGTGAAATAAAATAAAATGGGGTTTAACGTCCCGCTTTTCTGTACCGACTGGGATAATGAAGGCGGACATACGCCATACAATGTGCCATGACGGATATTTTGCGGCGCTATGTATACTCGTATATCGAACTACAACGGGTACTTTTGGGCCTGACAAGGACAGCTGCCTAGTCGTTCGGATGGGACGAAAAACCGAGGTCCCATGTACACTTGGAGTGCACGTAAAAGATCACTTGGCAGTTGGAATTCGATATAAGAGTTATCCGTAGCGCCGCTGTACGGACAAAATTTCCCTCATAGCACACTGTATGGCGTATGCCCGTCTTCCATTAGCCCATGTTAGGTGCAAAAAAGTAGGACGTTAAACCCCATTTCATTTCATTTCATTTTACTTTTACATGCACACCAATCTGTACACGGCAACACCCGACTAGATAGCTGTCGTCATGAGGTCTTCCGTCCTGCAACACTGACGAGGGGGAACTCCGAGGTTCTTTCTCGACCAACACCTCGAGTGAACCTGAGACCTACAGACTAGCGAGCTAGCGTCTTACTTACTGAGCCACCGCGGCTCATAGATTGAGTGGTGGTTACACATAATAGATAGATACACGTTAAAGAGCTGGGCCCTATTTCACGAAATTTTAACTTAAGATAAAATCCAATTTTAGTAGATACTTCAATTTTGATTGACTAAGCACTAAAATCAATCTAATATTATCCAAAAAAATTACTAAAATTGGGATCTTATCTTAGTTAAAATTTCGTGAAATAGGCCCCTGTTTCATATTTATTTTAAATGTGGATTATGTATAGCATTTGGACTCGACTTGGATTTGTTGCAGTTATTATCGTACAGATTTTGTTTGAATCAAGAAAAAAAAACGTATACTAAGTTAGATCTTCATTGTATTTCATCCCGACTAGATTATGACTTTCACGCACTGTTCGTAGAATTCTAAAGCAAGGAAGTGCACAAAGTTAATAATCTATTATATGAATCTAAGCCAAATGTTTCACGCCGTATTGATGAAATTTTTAGCAAGGAAGTGTTTCAAAGTTAAAGATAAGTCGTATATACCCATATGTTAAATTTATAATCAAAGGAGTGCAATTTTACAAAAAAATAAATGTCCCAGGGTTACACCATGCATACCTTTAGTTATGTATATATAGTGACGCCCATCATGTACGAGGCAGGTTAAAATATTAGGTACAAGCAGACACTGGGGTCGTGTGCCAGTTAAAGGAGTTAAGAAATCACTAATATTTTGGACCTAGAAACGGGTTGCAATGCATAAAATACTATTATATAAATGTATGTAATATAAACTGATTTACATTCAATCGTTTCCGTTTTTACTCTAATTTCAAATTGCCTATGTTCGGCGAAATATCCCAGAAGTCTCAATCGAATGGCAGTCTCTAACATCTGTTTATTCCTGTCTACACCGATAGCATTTATTATGTTTGACTTGTGGAATATTTCTAGCCTCTTCGAGTCCCTTGTTACAAATAGAGCTGAAAACGACGCATCGTGGTACATGGTAAAACGTTTATTTTGTTTAAAATATTGGATATCAAAAGCCAAAAGCTCATCTTTGCCCAGTAAGATCACAACATCAGTGTTGATTTAAATAGACAAATAATGCGTATTTTCAAGACTTTGGATGATATTGAGTTAACGGTTCGGCTACTTTAAGACATATGATTAATCTGGTAGAAGAACACGACAAGAATCTTCCTTTATATATTTCTATTTGATTATGTGTCGCTGTCTTTGTTAAGTGATTTTTCTCTTGGCTTTTATTCTACACATTGTAAGGCGGGTGACTTTTGATATTTAACAAGCTGGATATCAAATCCTATACTCACGGTCGTCTAATTGAATTTTTGACATTCTAATATCGATCATTTTCACATTTGGTATTACGAGATAGCCGTTTTTTCACCCTTTTTAAAAACATTTTCCATTGTAAATTGAATTATTTTCAGATTAGATACTGATTTATAATGACAAAACTTGAGTCGATGAATCTGTATTGTAGCTAATTCTAAATCTTATTTAATGAAGTGTCTCATCAATAAGTAATTGTTAGGTTTTTCTATTTTAGTAGCAGTTATTGTGGAAAAAATTCAATAATGTTTCTGAAATGAAATGGAGTTTGACGTCCTATTGTTCTGCTCCTAAACTGGGCTAATATAGACGGGCATTCGCCTTGCAGTGTGCTATGAGGGAAATTTTGTCCAGGCAGCGGTGCTACGGCCTACTCTTATATCGAATTGCAACTGTCAAGGGCCCCAATGTGTACAGGTGCAAGGAACTTTGGATAAACCACTAGAAACGGCGACGCTGATTGATTAAGCTATGTGTGACGTCATATGGCCAAAAGTCGCCCTGTGACACCTGACGCGACCTTACGCTATAAATGGTCAGATCTTCATGTAGTTTAGGCCAAAATATACATCTGTATTTTAATTAGATTGTATCAACCCCTAATGACTTGACATCGATTCGAACTTTGGGAGATATATTCTGGTGGCGTGTAATGTTATTTAACGCCCTCTTCGATCTTGAGAAGGACGTGGCCTTATTATGCCACGTTGAGTTTAATACACGTATATACTAATTTCATGCCCTTGCCCACACTTTGCTATTGTATAAAGGATAAACAAACAGGTAATGATTGCATTCTAACAACATGACAATAACCATACCAATTTATAGACATGGCCGTCTAATAGAGGAAAGTGGTAACGTGATTAGAGAAAACTATTGGTATTAACTACCATTACATGATTGTTGACTATAGATGCCAAACAATGATCATTGACGTGTTCTATGAAATACGATAGTTTACCTATGTAATATTGATGTATTGTCTGATCGCCTGGTGTCGTATTTAATAAACTGATATGCTGTAACCTATCCGTATTTAGATTTATCATTCATTATGTGCACTATAATATTATTTGCGATATCTATTGTCATCAATGGCAATATTGCCCGGTTGTTACCTACATTCCACAAAAAACACGTTTTCATTTCTTTTGTCATTATAGAATCATTCCATTTTAATGTGTACAATTTGTGCCGATTTTTTTTAAAGGGAACATCCCGATTTTAACAGAGTCACAGAAATAAAAGTGCATGTACGTATGAAATTTAATGTAGAGGAGTGGTGGATTTACCGTGTCTCAAAATTTCAGCTCAAAATATTGAATGAGACGTTTGGACACGTAACCCTTTTGGGTCAATTTATTACGTTCCTGTAGTTGATAACGGACGGTGAATTTCACCTACACGTTATTTTTGTAAAATAAAAGTCTGGTTTTATCCAGACATCGTATACTGCAGCTTCGGACACTGGTCTCCATTTCCAAATGAATACTGGTGGAATTAAGTTGTTTGAAAAGGTATCACCATGAGTTAGTTGCTCGAACCTAGGACAGAGGATTTTAATACAAAATATAGCAGGTTTATTCTCCAAAATGTAATCGAGATTGGCACTATAAACAACAACGTGTAGACTTATCGATTAGATTATTTTTAGTCCCATCAATGATTTAGAAATAGATATGTGTGTATGTATTTCAAACATCAACATAATTACTATTCATCTGATCCGCTGGCTTAGTTGCTCCAGTACTGGCCCGATCGATCCAAAAGGATCCACATAAGCTCTAGTAATTGGTAATTATCTAAATTGAATGACTTTGTACCCTTTCGATTTCGAGGGTTCTTTTTTTTTTAAAAAAAAAACCCCAAAAACATCACTCAAAATTTTAACCACGCAAATATAATTCATTTAAAGATACATCGTCCATGGTATACTAGTTCAAAAATAGATAATAACAAGTATAGTGAAAATGTCATTGAATTTACACGGTACCGGCATCCGAGACTTAGACTACCTCCTCCATTTTTATATTAAATCATTAAATTTTAATGGTCGAACCGTTCTAGTGAATATATCGAGTATCCATCCACTGGCATCGGGATTTGATTATGGTCTTGTTATGTTAATAATTTTATAACATTTAAAGCCTAAAGAAAGGCCTGTAATAGCCAAATTTATCTTTATTAATACCATCATGATGTAGCCGAAAGAATAGTTTATAAAGTTACAAGATTGTGTAATTTATATGGGGAGTAATTAAATCACCCCACCCTTAAAATCCGCTTGTGAACTGTCACGTGCACACCACATGGGTCAGATTATATTAATCTGGTCTTTTAGAGATGAGAATGAACATTGATACTATGTTTAATCTGATTCCAACAAGGTTCAGTCGGTAGCACCTATCTAATATCAATCAAACACCGTCTTTACGTTAAAAACAAAATTAGAAAGCTTTTAGGTAACAGAAATCGATACCATTCTTAAGCACTTAAATAGTACAGCTTTCTAAGTTTAATAGGTTAACCTTTAAAACGAAATGGAACTTAATCAATTTACATTCTTCGAGTATAAGAAACGAAACCTATTAATTTATCAACCAAACAAATACATATCAGCCAAACATTTAAACATAACAACACTCTCTTTCATAGGCTCCAATCGGATTATCCACGACAGATAATTTGATCTTTCTGTTTAAAAGAAGTCAATAAAAGTCTTGTTATAAAACCAGGCATGTTTATAGCGCAGTTATTCGCCCAGAAAACAGCCTTATTTGTATCATTCTGATAGCGATAACGGCCATCATATCCATGTAACAAATCCATATACTGATAAGCTGTGTTTTGTAAGAAGTCTATTCTCTATCAAGGACAACCTATCGATCAGATTCCATTTGTTAGTCACATACCACCGCCTTTACCAACGGCCTGGATATCAATTACTACAAAAGCCATGCTACATCGTTTCTTCTTATCATTGATCGAATCTTTCTCCTTCAAATTCTCACAGACTTCTTGTCTTTAAAGGAGCTCTCTCGATTCTCATAGATTTCTTATCTTTAAAGGGACACTCCCCATTCTCGCAGACTTCTTATCATAGGCGTACGAGGCGGGGGGGGGGGGGGCGGGGGGGGGGGGGGCATGAAAAAAAGGTAGAAATCTGAAAAGAGCTCAGAATTGTGAGATCGGTCATTAGCCGAGGAGTTTTTGAAAATGGGGTGGGGGTAGGGGTATGGCCTTGTCGGGGAAGGCTATGGTCTTGTCGGGAGAGAATGCTCAGTTTGTCGGGAAGCGTTGCGCCGTCTGTCGGGTTTTGAATATTTTTAATAATATGGAAGCGGAAAGAAAGCCGTCCAGTCAATGATGATCAATTTCTCAGTTCTTGAGTACTGTGTTCCTGTATACTGGCATCAAACACCATGCACCGGACGAGCCCAATGATAGAAGTGAGCAGCTTTAAATTTTCTGTAATAATATTGTACCTTATAGTCACAAATAATATACATGTACGATGGCTCAATAGGCCGTAAATAATTCGATATTGAGCCCTTTTCTTTGGAAATAAATATTCATAGGTGAATGTAAAGTGCCACTGGCAAGAGGTTATGCGAAGATAATGTGCTCAACAACGCTTATTTTACTTATAAGTTCCAAAACCACTATGATGTAGATGTTAAATATCATTAAAGATACATTTTGACAAGGAGTTAGCCATTCTTGCTATAAAAGTTCAAAAATAGATGTTGAAACAAGAATATATTGAAAATTTCAGTCAAATAACTTTATCCTGAACAAACTTGTTACCACTATAATTTTTTACTAGAAATGGTAGCTAAATTCATCGACACCCTTTTCCCACTATGGCCGATTGTTGATTGACAGGCGTTAACTCCACCTACATAGTCTCGATCATCAAGTAATGTTTAAACGGTATCTAGTGAAGCTTGTGTATAGCCTCGGTCATCACTGTCTTTTATGAATAATTTCCGGAAGTATGATGACGTCAACGTCACGGAGAAACCCCACCCACGACGCCATAGTGATTAAATCAGTCGACGAAATCCTGTTTTAATCCGAGCCCAATCCAAGCCATCCGTGGGTCTACAGTGTTCATTTTGGGCTTGTTGTTTAAATAAAGATCTAATTTATAATTTCTGTGACATCTGAGGCTCAAAGGAAGACCGACGAAAGTCAGTTTTTGCTCATCCATAATGTACATGTATGTTTAAATAAGCTTTTTATTACATTATGTAATATTTGAATCTAATTTTACTAAATTGTCATTAAATGTGATTAGTTTCTCTTAATCAATTTCAAGTTCAATTGATTTTTTACCAGTTTTTATGCTGCAACTGACATAATTTACTACCCACTCCAAATTACTAGAAAGTATTCGAAATGCCTGGAAATCGCGTCTACGGCCGTCTGGTTTTCAAAATTTGCCTGGGGGAGGCCCCCCACACACCCCGTCGGACGCTGGATGCCACGAGCGCTCGCGTACCTACTACTCTAAGGAGATATATCTGTCGGGAAAATATGCTGGCCCCCCAAACAAGTTCGGCCTCGTACGCCTATGCTTCTTATCGACAAAGGGACTCTACCGCATATAACTAGTTCCAGTTCTTTCAGTGTTTCAATTCGTTCAGTGTTTCTTGTCTGCGATATCACTCTATGTTGAAGCTGACGTAAAACCCCTCGAACGAACGATTTCAGTGTTTAATTCAAGATTAACGCCTCTATGTTTGTCTTTTGGTCAATTAAATACAGGGCTTAATAATAATATGCCCAATAGCAAGATTACTCTGGCTATTTAGGTGAATACCAGAGACTATCATATACCTACTTAAAGCACGTGGACTTCTTTCTTTATTTACAAGTGAATAAAATGGCTAGCGTTCTCTTCTAAACTCTTTTAAGTCAATCAAAAAGTTGCTTTTATTTTAGAGTTCGCTATAAGTAAAAACAAAATTCATTTGACTATTTCACGAAATGAAGTTGATATTTGATTTTAACCAGATTGGTTTGTGTGTTTTGTGAAGCGGTATACCTTACAGCTGTCCACATTTGTTCTCCATCTACGGAATCAGACGCGACAAACGGTCTCGTTGGTTGATTACTAGCTGTAACTCGAGATTACAATTATATTATGTCCGCAGTCTAATGGCCAGCCAGCCAGCCACCAATGACATATGAAGAAATATATTAATCAACATGGAATATAAAATGACAGGAAATAACATATACTGTGACTATAAGGCCACAGAACACTAATTATTGCCCCATTGACTTTAATGTTAATTCTCGTCTCTTAGACCGGCTGTAACTTTTTCCCAAATATTCGTTGGGAAAAACGCTTTCTGCCACAGATGGAGCAACATGTGGCAGACTCTTGCCCAAAAGCATGTATGAGGTTCTTCATGAAAACTTGAGATAGACAAGCTGGAAGTAGAGACAGCTAACCTTGCAATTTTCGGCCCTCCCTTTCAACGTAACCAACCTCACAACTCTTGTATCCTTCCGCCTCAAAATCATGAATATTCACCAAAACCTGGCAGAAAATGTATTTTCAAACCCTTTTCTTCGATTCTACACCAAAAATTCAATAAAAATCGCCATGCAAAAGGGGGAAAAAGGGAAAGGGAGAGAAGGACTAAAAATAACTTTCGCCCTTGTTTCGATGACTGCCCGTGAATATTTGGTGATCTGTGTCCATAAACATGGGACATCATAATAGGTATTTAATATCAGTCACTTGTTTCTACCAACGAGCTTCATTTACATGTAAACAATTAATTTGAATTCAATTTGAATATTGCTACCTGGTAGTACGAACTAACGTATATGATTTATATATCTTTGTGACCAAAGAATTACAATTATATACTATATACTCAGTGCAAGTAACATAAGCGGTAACAAGTCTATGCAAGTCAAAATAGCTTGTAATGAATCAGCTTTTCAAAACGCTGTACTTGTGCAGGTATTTGTGAAATGAAATGAAATGAGGTTTAACGTCCTACTGTTCTGCGCTATACAATGTGCTCTCTATAAGCTATTTACATCAACAACCATGGCATTAAGCAAACTTTCTTAATTTCCGATTGGACTCGTATGCCAGGCTTAAGTATTTAAATGTCGCTCCAGGGTGGCCCCAAGATCTTACAAGGCTAGTCACGCTACATCTGGCTATGGATTTGCGCTGAGTAACGATGGTTTTAAATTTATTCTCTGTTCTTAACGTGCGTATATCTTCCTTGGCTAGGCAACCTATTTCTTAAATTATTCTAGTACGAACTTTTTCATAAAAGTACTACATACCATTTTTATAAAATTTCATTCATTATTGTTAAATACACAATATTTCAGATTGTAAATTTTCAGACCCCGAACAGTGAAAAACAGTTACCATCCTTACTTTATGTTGATTTCATGCTGCTATTTATTTTCTGACCAGGAATCAGACCCCAAAGTGCTACTCATCTCGTTTCTATTGTACTTGTGGGCGACATACTTCGAAAAAAGGCCTATGATGCCGCAAGGCGCATGGTGTCGCCAATTCATGTAGGATAAGATTGATGGCTGCGATTACGTCATTGTCGGTTCCTGGTAATTGTTTCTCTTAAACGCTGACTAATTTATATCCAGGATTATCGAAACAAATTTATATTTTTTTTAACGTGATATAAATAAATGTAGATACAAACACCTTGACAATGTGTTAGTCCCGAAATGACCGACACTTTCTCTTCAATTATAGGTATGTGCTTCAAAGATAAGTGAGGTCACTTTTTTAAGGTATGTACATACATGTAAAGGTGTGGTATCGATTCCACGGATGCATGTCACAAGGATAAGGGTCGCCTGTCCAACCTCGTGGGTTCCCCCCGGTTTCCTCACACGGAAGAATGTCACAAGGGTTAGGGTCGCCTGTCCAACCTCGTGGGTTCCCCCCGGTTTCCTCACACTGCTAAAGACACATAACTCATGCTGACAATTATTTCTTTGGGTTGTATTCCCTTTTGTTTTCAAATATGAGTGAAGTCTGTGTCACCAGCGCAGTGGACGCTTACGGCTAGCCCCCGGATCCATTCACTCTTTTTGAATTGTTTTGTTTGTGGTCTCTGAGTATGATATCTTGTCCATATATTTGTTTTGTGTAAAATTGTGTGTAGTGCAGTCCCCCGCACTTACTAGAATTTGTGCCAGGTTTGAAGCCGGTGTCCACATTTGAACGATTTCCCTGCTTTTTTTTATAAAGGTCATTAGTTTGGTATAACTCAACCAATGTTTATGGTTTAGTATTATACTTAAAATCACCATTTCTTGTTACTTTGAAAATTTTCCGACATGGTTTCCCCCTTGTCATTGTTGCGGGACGGGGGCCTGATAAGGAAGCTGTCTAGTCGTTCGGATGGGACGAAAAGCCCATGTATACATTGACATGCACGTAAAAGATCCCTTGACAGCTGGAATTCGATGCAAGATTAGGTTATAGTGCCGCTGTCCGGGCGAAATTTCTCTCATAGCACACTGTATGTCGTATGCCCGTCTTCATTAGCAAAGCAGTAGGACATTTTATTCCATTTCATGTTACATGCGCTAGGAAGTGAATAACCATTACCTTATTTATGAAATGTTGTTAAGGTTCACGTGGCTTCGTTGGTTATTTTTGTTTTGTTTGTTCTGAGAAGACGGAAGAGGGATTTGAAAATAGCGTGGTGTCTATTCTATTATTGAAATGCAAAAATATAACATGTGATAGCTGTCGTGGGGCGCCATCTTGGGTTTCATATTATCTAATTCTTGACAGATATCAAGGATTATTATGACACTGCACTAAGAAAAATTTCAGCTGTAAAGCTTTCCTTGAAAATGTCTAATAACGAAATATTTGAGGCTTTTTGAATCACTTGCTTAGCAAGTCTTGCTAGCTAGAATATTGTGAAAGTTGACTCGCTAAAACGGATTTAAGTTCACATAACTAAACATACATTATGTAAGAGGTAAATCTGCCTATTGCCGATGTTTTTTCAGGCCTGAAACGTCATCTATATTATTAATTAACTTATCCAGACCATAATCATCCCTCAATGTCAACGCTAGCCTGCGATATTTATATTATTAGGTTCCGATTTGCTGACCAACTTTCATTCATGATGTAAACCTGAATTGGATAATCGAGACTTTAGCAATGATGATAGGGGCTATTTGACGAAAATTTAATCGCTAAAATCTCAGTTCAGAGTGGATCTATTTCACTGAAATTTTCAGCAAATTCCCTTTACATTATCTAGTGTAACTATCAGATCGTTATCTAATCTCACCTAATGTATCTTTAAATTGAATTCAGTATTTACAAAGATACATGCGAAATTCGGGATCCTCTGTAGACGGAACAAGCCAGTGTATTTTAATTCCAACTGAATCCAAGCCGGGGGATTATCTAGCGTTGATAGTTTGATTTTGGCTTCTTAATTAAATATCTAATAATCAATTTCCGTCCAATTTATCGTGGTTTAACCGTGAACAATGATAGTGTCCGAAAAATGCCAATGTTGTTCAATGTGACAGAATCTTGAAGATCAATGAAACGAAATGAAATGGGGTTTAACGTCCGCGATGAAATATCTCGGCCAACACCGGGTGCGAACCCATTACATCCAGCGAGCCAACGTCTTACTCACTTGAAAACAGCGTCGGGTCAATTTTGATAAGCTGGAGCAGTGTTTTATTACGTTCAACACCATCGAGATATCATTACCGTCCTCTTCTATTATTGAATATGTTATCTGTTATTCAAGAACGCACGAACCGAGAAATGGGGTTTAACGTCCACTCGACACAAACTAGGTAATATTGGGACTAACATAAGGTTTAATTTTATTTCTATAATTCGCTTGCGCGTACGGGTCTTTAGCACCCGGAGAAAACCCACGAGGTTATACAGGCGACCCTGCTCCTTGACACGTACAACCGGGGATTCGAAACACACCAGGTGATTCTATGACACCCAACCTCCCCAATAGATATAGACTGGTATATGATTCAAGATTAAACTATATATACATCAAATATAATGTATAAATCGTGATCTGCTCGGACAGAATCAATAGAATAGGAAGGTCGATATACAACAACTCCAACCTTTTCCTGGTAGCCATGCTCAGGAAATTATATTGGAAATAAAGATATATTGACACGCAAAATAGACGCAATTAGAGGTATTTTTGGCCTGGCAATGGTGGTACGGTTGTATCGAATAACATGAGAAGAGAAAGGAGTTTGATGAAGGAGATTTGCAGAGAAATTCCGTCACGTCTAATTCAACCGATTCAACAAGTGATGAGCGGCATTAGATTGGTTCCTACCACTGATACATAATTAGAAAGAGAATACAAATCACAAGACAATTTCGTGACCTTAATCACGTCAGCAATAAACATGTACACAGTGTACAAAGATTCCCAAGAGCGGGAACACGATTTCCACAACCGAGCTTCTCGCTATGAAAAAAGAATGAATGAATAATAACGTTGTTGTACAAAATAGCAAGTTTGCTGCATTAGATATCCTCCTCTTCTTCACCAAGGTCATTATTATGGGGATTTTGATCATCGAGGTTAGCTCTATCATCCCATCTGCCTGTCTCATGGGGACTTAACGCCTACTTCCACGATATTTATCATTACAGATACCATAAGTATTTAATAGTTGCGGATGGAAGTCGGCTTTCTCACAGCTATAAACAATTCATGAATAAATGCGCGTTTATAGTCTGAGTTAAACTTATCATTTCCCACTTGACTTGATTTATAATATGCAGTGACGTGGGCAATAAAATGGGTAAGCTTACACCTAATCCTTTTGGAACTTGCCACTTCCCATCACAACCACAACGTCATGGGGTTATAACGGAGTTGATGAAGAGTTTTCTACAACGATGATGGTACCAATTGCCCTAACGTTTCTGGTTTCTGGGCAGTGCCGAGAGTTTAGCACCGATCGTATGTTGCGGATGCTGGAGATGGACAGGGGCAGAGGGGGGTTTAGGCCCCGCTGCTCAGCTACATAAAAAAAAATAATGCCTTGCATCAATGAAATTACATCACAAAGTGATCCTACATCAGTATGTATGCCTATGTAATTTAGAGACGATGATGGCAGATTTCCGTAACAGAAACCTGGCAAACCCCCTCCTGCAAAAATTCCTGAATCCGCCACTGATGGAACGTTTGATAATTATCTTGATGACGATAAGGGTGGTACAGGGTGATGGGGGAACTACGACTTAGTAGAAGTGGGCGCAATTTTCAGGGTTATTGGCGGTTTACTAATACAACTACCTTATGAATCAAACTACAGATCTGTTGGACTAATTTTGCTGTGTGATGTACTCCAATAATGTGCGGTTGAAGCCGTGAAATTTAGAGACTCGCCTCGGCCACATTTACATGTTTCGAAAGCTAACATTGATGCACGAGTTTTGGTCTTTATGACAGAATTTTGTTTCTAACAGGATATCCGATGAGAGTAAGCGAAATTTGAATATAATAATTAGATAGCTGACATTAAAGATGTGTTAGTAAAACAAAAGATGGCCGTCTTTGTCTAATTCGATAAAACAGCTAGGAGTGGTCATCTAACCTGTTATTGTAACGAAATTCGATCATTATCATCCAAAAGGTCAGGGTCATGCGTAATCTGTAAGCCTATATTGTTTTATCATTCTTATCTGTGTGATAGAAATCTGAAACTGTCCATATCGTGACCAATTTATAGCCTATTTAATGTATATAACCTTATTACATTCTGATTAAAATACAGTTATAGTGGATCAAACGAGTGGTTTTTGACCCTATGACGTCAGACATTGATCAGTGTTGTAGTGGTTTACCAACAGTTCTGTGCATCAAAGGGCCAAGAACTCGCTGTAACAGACCGTTTCATTGGCTAATCCCTCACATCATCCAGAACACGTCAATGATAACAACTCTTCTACATCTTCGCGGTGCAGTAAAAACATCTAAAACGAAATTTGAACTCTAACATCGAAAAGAAATAGGATCCGTGTTTTTATCAGAAAGACTTTATTTCAAATGTTACAGTTTAATTCACAAATTCTATCAGCATCGCGCCTGGAAGTCATATTGTCCATTACATTGACTAACTTCAAAAACAAGACATATTAAACATACATTATGGAAGAGCAAAAACTGACTTTTGTCGGTCTTCATTTGAGCCTCAGATGTCATAGAAATTATAAATTAGATCTTTATTTAAACAACAAGCCCAAAATTAACTCTGTAGACCCACGGATGGCTTGGATTGGGCTCGGATTAAAACAGGATTTCGTCGACTGATTTAATCACTAAGGCGTCGTGGGTGGGGTTTCTCCGTGACGTTGACGTCATCATACTTCCGGAAATTATTCATAAAAGACAGTGATGACCGAGGCTATACACAAGCTTCACTAGATACCGTTTAAACATTACTTGATGATCGAGACTATGTAGGTGGAGTTAACGCCTGTCAATCAACAATCGACCATAGTGGAAAAAGGGTGTCGATGAAGTTTCTAGTAAAAAATTATAGTGGTAACAACTTTGTTCAGGATAAAGCAATTTGACTGAAATTTTCAATATATTCTTGTTTCAACATCTATTTTTGAACTTTTACAACAAGAATGGCTAACTCCTTGTCAAAATCTCCCATAATGTATCTTTAAGGTATTATTGTGTACGGTGTAACAAAAACATTCATTGCCCGATATGTACTGTATTTGAATAGACAATCTTTGCCAATCTCACAGAAAGGCTAACCATTGTGTTTAGCACCAAGAAATCATATGGTAGTTATAATATTGATATAAAATAGTCAATAACAAGGTCACATAACTATTATCTACAATATAATTTAACCTCATAACAATTGTCTGAAATGTGGTTCTAAGAGAAGGTCATACGGTTACAAATGATCTCCATCGATTCACAAGACATTGTTCTGGAGTTAATAGTTAATGGCATTCGAGCAATATGATCTTAACTGGAACTTGTTTCGACAGTGAAAAGGGTGCAAAATCAAGTTGTATGTCAGTATGGTAGATAGGTAGGTTTATTTGGCACATATATAATATAATAAATAAAATCATAAAATTATATTTATTTTTTTTAGATTTAGGGGAACCTTTGATAGCGGGGCCTTATCACCCCCACCCCCTCCGCCCTCTAACCTGTCTTTGGATATTTTGTAGTGGGCCTATTGCTGTCGCTTATTATGTTTGCTTCATCTATACTATGATTATTGGGGGGGGGGGTGGCCGAATGCTATACGGTCTGTCAGTGAGTCAACTGGCGCGGCTTCGGTTGTACGTGACGAGGTGTATGGTCGCCTGTCCAACCTCGTGGGTTTTCTCTCAGTCCTCCGGTTTCCTCCTACTGCTAAAGACACCTACGCGCAAGCGAATTATTGAAATTAATTTTTTTTTAAACTTATATTAGTCGCGAAATGACCTAGTTTGTGTCGAGTGGACGTTAAACCCCGTTTCTATCTCTCTCTCTCTCACTCTCTCTCTCTCTCTCTATCCGCCATTGCCAAACAGACAACTGCCTTTCTTTTGATCAACACTGTTAAACTATAAATATCCAAATATGACTTACATGGGCGAAAACAAATCCGTAAATCCCAAAATGAAACATTTTCAAACAAACAAATCGATGTTGCCACACGCTGACATGAAAATAAGCTCTGGCTTGCAGAAATTCTGAGGTGCATAGACGTTGTGTCGCACCGGTAGACTTGTTATTATTGCACATTTGTGACGCTTTTAATGCTACAAGATGCAATTGTGCAGCGATTTTTACATTTTAATGTTCAACGGAATACCATGTTCAACATATTTGAAAAACCATAGGCCGAGGTTTATTGGTTTTATTGGCAGAAAATTGATCGGCACGAGTTACATCACGTGATTCAAGATCTTACGCTGGAGAAGTCAAATATACCGTAAGCAAACAATCTTCAATGTGTTTTTTATCATGTTTATTCTTTATAACCATTTCACTTTAGCTTTAAGCGCCACCAATATTGGTTAATATTTGCGTATTGTAAATTCCATATCAATAACCTTATCCCGTGTACACACGTTGTCGCCAATGATATTTTGAGATTTGTAAGTTTGTTATTAATAAACAGACGACATATTTTAGAAATTTAAATGTAATGCCAAATGTGTACGTTTTCATTTGAATCATTAAAGGCCCAACAAGGTGTACAACATTCTGTATCCTGACAGCAGACACACAATCAAAAACCTTATTCAAATTTAACTAAGATAACAATAACCGCTTTAAATAAAGAACTGTATTGAGAAATGCTAAGTGCATATAACAATGTTATACATGTATTTAATGCCTAGATAAACAAGACTAAAAGTTTGATCAGGTAGAGCAGAACAAATAACGTCATCAGCCATCAGCTTGTTGCCAACATTTCAATTTACCTCACATAGACGAATGACTGGCGCCTTGAACACAATATTAAGATCGGTTTCCCTAGATGTGCTGGAGAGCACCTGCTTCCATAAAACCATATACAAAGCCAGGTTTTTCAAGTCTTGTCGCTCATCAACTTTCAAAACATGTTGTTTTTTTGTTATATTTTCGTCTGTGCTTGAAAAACAAAAGAACAAGTGACCAGAAATAGAACACCGCCATAATATATAGCGGTGGGATTGTTCGAAGTTCTTTTTGCGTCTTGTGTTTTTAATTGTGATAACGCTAAGTTAATAGCGTTCCAGATAGGAGCAGGGGCAAATGAGAGCTGGGGGGGGGGGGGGGGGGCAACACCATCTGTATCTCTCTATATAGGCAAAAACAATAAGGGCTTAAAAATATATCGTTCACACATAAAATATACTAAATACATATATTATGCCTTTGTTTTATAAAATGTCTTATCTATGCTTGAACTGTGAGTGACGTTATATTCACATAACGTAAAGTTTGTGTCCCTAGTGATTTTTGTCAAAGTACGTGAGTTGCTTCCATTTCTAGTTTCATTCTGATAGACTGGGGAAGGGATTTTGTTGAGCCTAGCATAACAGCGATACAAGTTTCCATCGCCGATATGACTACAAGAAATATGCCTTCTCGATGACCTTTTCCGTCTGCCCTGACGTTATAACATTGCTAAACTGCTAAATGTTAAAGTGAACTTCTTGGGGGTATATACTATTACACGTTGGTATAGAGCCAATCAATAGTATTCAACCATCATTAGAAAAAAAACACGTAGTTGTTTTGTCGAGGCCTAGCTTGTGGGAATAGAACTGTTATTTGTCCCCAGGTGTATGTATGAATATATAATATACGCTGGTAATTGTGCAATAATTTTCTCTATAACTGTGTATATTTTCAATCTGATTAAAATACTGGGCCCTGTTTCACGAAATTTTAACTTAAGATAAAACCCAACTTTAGTAGATACTCCAATTTTGATTGGCTAAGCACTAAAATCAATCTAATATTATCCAATCAAATTACTAAAATTGGGATCTTATCTTAGTTAAAATTTCGTGAAATAGGCCCCAGATCTGTATTTCGTTTCGTTTGTTTTTTTATACTTTCGGTGGCCTACACTACATGAAGATCTGTGGGAGTTTACGTCAGGTGGCACTTGAGTGACTTTTGACCATATGTCGTCGGACATTGGTTAATCAATCAGCGTTCACGTTTCTAGTGGTTTACCCACAGTTCCTTGCTTCAAAAGGCCAAGAACTCGCAGTAACAAACTGTTTCACTGGCTAATCCCTCACATCACCCAGAACGCATCAATGATAACAACTCTGGCGTAGTAAAGACAAATAAAACGAAATTTTGAACTATAAAAACGAAACGAAATAGGATCTGTGTTTTAATTAGATTGTGTATAAGAGCCATAATTATGTAACTTATTTTTCGATTTCAAATTGAATTATTCAGCAAAAGGCTAAACCTGAACAACACAAAGGTTCTCTTTCTTGTCGTTTATTTTAGTTCAAATATAGTTGTCTGTTTGCTCGAGCTTTGTCCGGAATTCATGGGGATGATAATTGACCCAAATGAGTACTTTCCCACTACAAAATCTTGGATGACCGAAAATGTGTTATCTTTGCCCGAAAAACACTATTTTCGACACATTTTGGAACACTGCTAAAACCCCGCTAAATGCGCCTGAGGCATGTTTCTCGAAATTTTAATTAAAGATAAAATCAAAATTTTAGTAGATACTCCAATTTTGATTGGCTAAGCGCTAAAATCAATCTATGATTATCCAATCAAATAACTAAAATTTGGATTTTATCATAGTTAAAATTTCGTGAAACGGGCCCTTGATCAGTAGGCTACATTTTTTTTAATTTTTCGTTTAACAACAACAGACTCATATGTTATTTTTGTATGTCAAAATTTATTTTTTATTACAAACTTAAAAATATGTAACAATATAAACATTACGAATGACGAGATTTCTTCTCAAATAGAAGACAATAAACTACAAATAGTTGTCTTTCATCGTTTTTTTAACATATTGCACGCAATAATAGAAAAAATCAACCGTGTGGCCATCTTAAGAGGAAGTCAGGATAATATTATATATGTATCATGAAATAAACTACTTCTTTTACTTATATATACACACAGCCAACAATATGATATAGGTAGGAAATACAAAATTTTCATATTATCTCCGTTAAGGATTCAAATATAGTAGAAAAAGATAAAAACCATTTAACTCATATAATATGTACCCGATTAACATTCAATATAATATAATATATAATAACTATTTAAAAAGACTTACGAATATATATATTAATATATTTCTCTGTTATATTTTTTATATCTTTTTAACACCGTATAAAATTATTTGAGGAAAACAGTAATACAACAAATTTGTCTTTTATCTTAAAATTAAATAAGAAATATATCTATGTATAATATAATACAAGGACTAGAGCAATACTCAAAAAATTATTGTGTGAAAGACACGAACGCCTTAAAACTGCGTCTCACAAAAGTAAAATTCTAAAAGTCAACAAATTAATTCATACATCATACAGAGGAAAAACAATCTGCTTAAATGCACAAGAGTGAATAAATTAAACAAGTGACGATTTTGAGTAGAATCAAAAGGCAAGAGTAGTGAACAAGAGGGCAAAATCACTAAGGACATTTTGACTAATCATTTTCTTTTCAAAGATGGCTACCCGCCAGAACGATTTTCAGATGATCAGGAGTACGAGCCTCCATGCCTGTTGACTATTTCTTCGACAAACGAACCATCGTCCCTCCTTCGGTCAAAGAAGCTTTCAATCCAAACAGATTATTTTAGAGAAACTTAGATAGAAAATATATAAAGTATACTTAACCACTACCGTGAATTGACTACAGATACGAAAATAATACTGACAAATCAAGCTGATGTGATGAACGTATTGATTGATGAGGAGAGTTTATTATATTAATAATGTAGTCTAATAAATATGAATACCACGGTGCCAGACAAACAAAAACAGTATTTACATGGCAATATGTATTCAAAACTGTGTCTCGTTCCATAATCCAGATTCTAGAGATGGTGACTCGTGGGCTATTTTCTTTTAAAGGGAGCAGTGAGAAATTCAACTCTTGTGCACCCAATACTACAGTTGGCCTCGCACGACTCGTGCTGCGTCAAAAGTGAAACATACATTGAATATTATTGTTATTACTTTTAAAACATAGCCCTGATGCAGATATGAAAAATTTGCAAAAACAAATATCAAAGAATCCCTACACAAAATAATATATATAGTTATATGTATATATTATGAAACAACAAAGATTGAAGCAAATTTTTGTACATACATTAAGACAGTAATATAATATATGATACAAAAAAAGAATTATGTAAACTAACAAGAGAAAAATTTCAATAATGAACTTATCCAATTCGACACCAAGTCACTGTCGTCTCGCTGAAAGCTGCGCACAAAATACACTCGACGATAAGATTAACATAATTCTTTGTTATCGTCATCGTAGCACCATAGCTGCTCAAAGTCCTCTTATTTTTTGGCAAAAGTTATCCCTTCAAGAGTTACTGAAGAGTCAGTTTAACCCACTAAACAACTTGAACCATGTTATTGCTCTTCACGTATCGTAGAATCAACAAGTGGTCCAAACTTTGAGATCGGCACATCTCCAATTACAACATATTATTGAGAATGGAAACAAAATCAGTCACGTACAAAAAACACAGAAGTCTATATAAAAATAATCATTTCCTTTTTTTTTCTTTATCATGATATGGATTTACGTTTGTATTTTAAAGATAATAAATCAATAATCGATAGCTATATAAAAATAAATAACTCTGCAAAAGGGCTAAAAGGAACACCGTCTCTCGCGTAGTCTTTAGACGTCATCAATTCAATTAGCCAACAGCAATTGTTGAAGATGATTTTGATACGCGACAGTGTTGAGATTAAATCCATCAATGAAGTTTTTTGGAGCGTCTGGTGAGAGGGAGTTGGTGGGTGAATGACTTGAGAACACATCGGGCATGTTAGGACTCATCCCTGTCTGTGGTGACAAGTGGCTTGGAGATGGGTGCTGGTAGAAATCATTAAGGAATCCAGCGCCACTAGCTGTGGGTGACTGAGCTGAGAAGGGATGTAGCTGTTGGCGATTATGCGTCATGATCATGCGTTGTTGTTGATCGATCATGAATTCCACTCGAGGATCACGAGGAGATAAGGATCTGGGTCTCTGGGGCTGAGGCATAAATTCTCCCGGGGTAGATCTCTGGCGGAAGAAGTTACCGAATTCGGTGGGCGAAAGACGTGTGGGTCTCTTCACGTGTGTTTTAGGCTTTGTAGAACCGAATTTGGTTGCAGCAAAAGATGCAGCAGTAAATTTGGGAGTGACGCGTTCTTTGTGAAGATTAAAAGTAGGGGCAGCAGGAGGATTCTGTACTGGCAAAGCCGAATTAAAAAGACTGAGTGACGGTGAGGTGGATGCGCTCCAGCCTCCGGATGAGTTGGGTGATGATGGTGATAAACTAAGATTACTTAGTGATGACGACAATGAATCAATGGGCTTGAAACATTGAGCTTCTGGGTTGAAGCTTTTACTGGCAATCGATACTTCACAGTCAACAGAATCAATCACTTCTTCATCTTGACGCTTTTCACTGTATAATATCTTGATGGTGCCCTTTTCTCCAATTCTGTAAGACACCTCTGAAGGGTCGATCCATACGGTCAGCTCAGCGGGCAAAGCATTTTTAATCTCATCCGTGTCGAGTCCAACGTTGTATGCGGCCATGAGAATGACAGGATCCACCTTTTCGCCATTTACTTTTACACATCGAAAACCTGAACCTTTGCAAGGCGTTTCTGGGTACCAATGCCCCTCAAACTTTTTCTTAAGTCCCTTCTCGAGTTCGTCGGCTAACATGTCTACTCTACGGCGAGGTAATTTACTGTACAGGTACGATATCACAAAGTTGAGAGCTACAGAAACTTCAACGTGCATTTTGTAATGTGTCACGTTATTCTAATGTTTAAGTTGGAAACTGTGTTTAGATGTTAAATATGGCTTGATGTTTAATCACCAGCTCACAGCCTATTTCTATCGCTTGATCTGTTTTCGTGCACTAGGTTACACTTGCTTACTCGTCTTGTGGCCTTTTCTGAAAAGAAAAACAATTAATCAGTTACATTGTTTACTAACGAGTCTAAAACATTATGTATATTTTGTCATCACAATGTGTGTAATACCATCAGAAATTGTGGACAGTGTCTTCAACATGTGTGCTCACATGATGCTTCGTCAACAATTTGTCCTGCGGACTCTATCTTAAACGTGCCACTAGCTGTACTTTGTATACTCTACTAATCTTGCTCGAACCGGGATCGGGTTTAAATGAAGAGAAGTCGTAGACTACTCCACTTAGAAGGCCCCTACCAGCCCCCAAGGCCGATGATGACGACAGTGCGTACAAGAGCGACTTATATAGTGTCAAAAATATTATTCACCGTGGTCGTGGGTTCCCTTATAGATCTTGAGGTAGGCTTCGACCTGACAAGCCTGTGGGTAAATCCGGCACCGAATCAAACGAATATTTTGCAAACCAAACATATACAATAAAGGATTCGCTCACGAAATGATATTATGTACGAACATGTACATCAATTTTTCATGACATTTATTGCTTATGAAACTAAATTCAATGATGCATAACAAAATTACACCTGAAATTGGCTTGCGGTGATAATATATCGTAAATAACCAGTCTCTTACGACTTGCAATCGGCGATAATGATCGTCAGACTTAACCTTAAGTAGATTATATTGTCAATACTCAATATATCGGAAAATTCTCTATAAATAACCCGTCATATAGCAACATAAATACCCTTGATAGGCGGGAGGTTCATTTATTAAATCATATAATAAAAACAGTAATAATGAGACTGGAAACATTAGAAACAGAAATAGATTGATGACGTACATAGATGTGTGTTGTCAGGGTAACATAAAAAAAGATGGCACAGGAGTGACGTCACAAAACACACAAAAAAATCAAACCATTGAAAGTTGATGTAAACTCGTTTAAAGATCTGAAGATGAAAAGATGATAAGGTGAATAAAGAGTGATAGAAAGAATAAGTAGAAAATATAATGAATATTAGACATGTTATATGAGTATATGAATATGATAAGAAACTCTGAATAATTACAATAACATTTTGTTTATGTAAAATTAATGATCAATCAGTCAAAATAGATCTTCAGAAATCTAAGAGAAAGAAACATGTTTTATTAGTTTATTGATACAAAATATTGCTAGATATATTAATATATATTAAAATATGATATGAGAATATCCTTTACATATAATAGGTTTATTATACTTATGGTTAGTAACGCCCAAGCCTGAAACAAATGCTATGGTTAAACATGATATTGCTGAACAAAGAATAAGGCAAAATGGCTGAACAATATACCCCGCAAACATGGGAGAACTAACTACTACTAAGGATTTGCGTCCACTTTCACCTAATGTGATACCGCAGACAGGGTGGATCGAGATAACACTAACCTTTTATTAATTATTTTGTACTGATCCTGGTCAAGTTACTAACTACAACTAACTATTTCAACAAATCCAATACGTGTGACACAAACCGCCAAATACCTTCCAGACTTGTTACAGCTAATGTTTGAGAGAGCAGGTGACACAACATTAACACCGCTTTAAGGTGTGATAAACTAACTTACTTTACATGAACCTTTGCCACTCGTAATTTATTTATCCAGAAACTTCACATATAAAGTCATGTAAAAAAGACATACTTTTTGTAAGAAAAAGGGAAATCATCAATTCGTCGACCTCGTTAAGTATTCGCCTTGTGTGAGTATGCGTGTTTTGCTAATCGATCAGACTGTCTGTACTGTGTGTTACCTTTCTAATTCTCCACATTCGACCCTAAAAGATCCGATTGAACATACCCATCGCGGTTACTTCATCTTTTAAAGCCCCGACATTCCAGAAAACAATACAAAGTTTCAGATCATACACAGTTCAAGGTACTTTCGTTAAAAACATTTTTCGCCCCAAATTAAGTAATGTTCCTTTAAAGTTACATAAAATTTCTGGTCATTTCACAACGCCATCTTTTTTTGATAAAACTTCTGATATCATTTTCCTAAAAACCAGTCATTTCTTCATTAAGATTTACTTGGTTATGCGTAATTACAGAATACCTACAGCCCAGAAATTAATATAGTTCATATCAATTTTGACTTTTCTGGTATATGTGAACGACTGGCTTGTTTGTGCCTGCAGTGCAAGCGAATTCAATTTGCAGTATACATTTTTTACACGTGTTCATTGAGTTGGCCAAGAATCAAGCATCAGCCTGTTTAATCTGTATAAAGACCATGTGTTTGGCAAGGGAACCAACCCAACTGTTTCTACGAAAATTAATCTCACTTGTATTGAAATCAGAATAACCAGAAGAGTCCAAAATAAAGAAAACAAGCTAGTACTTACGGGTTATTTTCAACTTGAGATTTAGATCTTGTTAAGAAAATAAACTTTCATCGAAACCTAATCACATGAACATCTTGGCTTCGTGAAATTTTAGTTTTGAATATATAAAGTAAATCTTGGCCCGGGCATTAAATATTGTGAAACGTTCCCAAAAATGAAATTGGTGTTTGAACCCTGGTGATAAGCGTATTTATTTCAATGCATTGTGGTCAGATCGACATTCGAAAATTTGCATATTTGTCGGTTCAGTTATATATAGCGTTTGAGAGAGGTTGAATGAGGAGCATTGTTGACTGAGCTGACCCCACCATCGACAGATGAATTGGTCATACTATTCGACTTATAAAATATTTGCCTATGGTAAAATATAGGGTAAAGGATTTAGAGCGTGTTTGAGAAGGTCGGCTGACAAGACCATGGTATTCATCAGGTTTACTCACTCCCAACATAAATCAATGCCGCTAAACAAGTGCCAAATAGTTCGGCTCAATATGCTTACCTGATGTAAATCACGTTCCAACAGCCCACGGATATAGAATCCACGAAACACATAAAGCAATGAAAACAAAAGTAAACTTATCCAACTGATAAGTGGTCAAAATATCCCAACCTTATATCTGTTCTTGATTAGTTCTTATCACACAGATTCCTTAAAAAAATCTTTAATTGCAAACAAATTTTTAAAAGAAATAACATAGATATGATCTTTGAGAATTCGGTTGCTCCGAATATTCCCAGCAAACCCAAAACTATAACAATTCTAAGGCACCAAAAACGAACTCCTTTTTAACACTAGCAAGTTCAGCATGAATAATGAATAGCAAAACGTAATGAGCATAGACAAATAACATCATTAAGCGTGAATAAAATATAAAGTCAATCATATATAGATATGAATAATTGTCATTCAAGCATATGAATAGCTTCAAATACCCATTTTATGCAAAATATATGTGTGGTAATACAAATCAACAATCACCATTCGAACATAATTATCAACTATATAGAACATGAGCCCCAAAGGGACTTAATGGCCTTGATGTCTACATTTCATTTATTCCAACCACCCTCCTTTGGGTCCCAATAACTTGATATTTTCCTTCTCTAAAATGTGTAAATCGAAATTATGAACGACATTTAATGAGTTTTATATGAACATAATGTTCCACATGTATACATGTAAACGTCTGGTGACATTAAACGTATTTAACCAAATGATATAGACTAGAATATATTAAAATATAGTTTGATCGAACGTAGTTTTAAAGTTATCGCAAAGATCAAATTCATTCTAAAAAAAAACTATGATAAATTTCCGATCCCAAATATCTTTAATATAGGCAATAAAAAATAAATTTATGCAAGAATGATTTATGGAATCGATACATGCTATTATATTGCAATTTATGTGCTCCATCACAATGTCGCTCACTAGAATTAGATATATGTTACATATATAATATATATGTCAATGTAGACTGCATGCCTGCAACATATGTTGTATAGTTGGCCCACATAACAAGAAGATCTATTGCAAATCAGTAGGTTCAATTAGCCATTTAATGTATTATTTTGGTAAGTCTTCCAAACCCCGGAAAAAATATAGATTGAATTAAATCGATTTAAATGTAATCGGAGAGCGAAGACTGAAAGTTGACAATGGGACTAATAATAAGTGCAGGGGGTGATTTTTCATTTTTGGGGAGAAAAATCTTTGAAGTCTACTTTATTGGCGATAGATGCCTCTTGTTTTCACTGTTATATAAAGTCGATTGCGTCTTTTCTCTCTCACTCTTTCTCTCAATCTAAGCTGCAAATGTGCGCAATTAAAAATATAGGCATACACGTGTAAATAGAAATACATTACCATATCTAACAAGATGATCAAATTATGTATATTAGATTTAAATGTATAATATATTCCATACGTCATATATAATCAATCGTTATTGAATTAAGTAGATAGTATAAATGAATTCAGCAGTGCATACAAATAAAATATACATAAACTCATAGCACAAGTGTGCCAAAATCCATACATGAATAAACTTAAAGACTTTGCCAGTGTCTTAAATAGTATATAATTGATAGAAAGCCAAATCGGGATAAATTGTAAAATTCTAGACTGTTCTATCTGATTATATTGATCTTGTTGGCCATATGTTACTTTTAGTGTATATCTAGACCTATATTACCATCCTTTATCCAAACATATTTTATTGCAAGGTTTGTTTTATAACAAGAATATGAGGGAATACATGGAATCTTTTTTCTTTTTTAAAATGGTTTATGTTGGCAAGATATACAGGCCTAATGCAATCACTGGCTCTGTGTAGGCTCCGTACATATGTGTACAATTAAGTAGGCCTATAAAACAATAACCATAAAGCACAGTTACTCCTGTAGTTCCAGTCTAAATTATCAGTTGGGATGCCTTCGAATTAAGCAAAAGTATGAAAATTTAGATGTTTAAGAAGTAAATGCAAATATTATTGTGTAGCCAAGGATTGGAATCGTTAGAAAAAAAGCGCCATGTATGAATAGTGAATAAGATTTGTTTAGTTTCGTCATACCGAAAGTCATGAAATTTCATTTGCTTTTACCCTTAACTTGCAAGCAGAGTGGCTATATAAATGATTTTGGAAACATACCAAAGTAGAGGGAAAATGCGTTTATAAAACACAGATACCATGTCATGTAGTCCGGAAAATTTTGGATCTAAAAAGCAAAATAAATGTCGATATGAAAATAAAACGAAGATCCTTTATACCATTACACGTGTGTTCCTGCAGGCATGATGGAATAATGTGTAAGTATGTGAAATTAAGAGGATCCAGACCAACAAAACTTCATGTGCAGGACAAAATCCACAAGGACAGTGCCCACATAGAAACACTGTAAGTCTGTGCATACAATTTAAAACCCAAAGCTGCTTAAAACTCACGATGTTGTGTTTATTTTGGAATAAGTAAAAGCTTTTCTTGCCATGGGAAAACATCACTTGGAATCCTTGTTATCGCTCACGTTTTCTGATAAACTTAAGTAGGTGTGTTTCTTTTCCAATATACATCAGATTTTTAAGTATTAAAATTTTATCAAAATACATCTGAAACCAAGGTGCACGTAAATATTCGTATTCGTCGGCGTAATAAAAATTCTTCAATGTAACTTAAGATATTTTGAATGGACTCCAAGACAGATATAGTTCCCAATGACGCACAACCAGACGTAATCGCCGACTCTGGTTCACCGCAAAACCTTGTATGGTCTACCAAATTGATGGCAAAAGGTAAACAAGTGATAAGAATGAATATGAAAGGGATGGGAATAATGGCGAAATGCAATGATAAAGAAGAGATATGAAAACCAATGAATAAAGAAAGAATAAGAGCGAAATAAATGTTACCATATGGTTTTCAAACGTATGAACATGTGCACAACGTAAATAGTACACTCAATATATGTCGTCTGCTAGAGAGTAATGAAAAGTAAAAATACGCACCTGCAAATCACATATATTCCAATTCCTTATAAAATAATCCGTTCCGTCTTTAAACCAACTAGTGATGAAAGACTGGGGTTGAAAGTAGAAAAAGGAATGTATCTTGGTACTTTAAACAGCTCTTAAAGCGAGCACGTTACAATAGGTTCAGCGGTTCTTGCTGGTTTAATGTAGTTCAGCTAACCAAGCAATATTTAAAGACCTTGCCTCATAAATATTCATCGCGTAGTAATATTGTGACGTGTTATTTACCTTATCTAGTGAGCCCACCTGTAGATATTATTATGGACTCTCCCATAACTGCAAATGTATATATTTACATCTATTATATAAATGTTTCTTTAAAATGAGCCTGCGTACAAATTTGTGACTTAGAAAAGCGGGCTATTTTTTTGCGCAGCGATGCTGAGTGTGATGAGTTTTTCATTCACTATTCTGTACTATCCTTTTGTGCTGAAGCAAATCAGCTGGCTCAAATACTAACGTCACAGAAGTGGTCGATATTGTTTATAATGGAATACTGGCCCCGCATGCGTTACTATAAGTTGATTATCGACAGATGTAACATACGTAAATAGCCGACGTACGTATTGTGATGAAAACATAATATTGGATTTATTTAATCGTTTCCGTTTCTAAATAATATCATATTAATTGCGTTGGCTAAAAGTGGAAATGGTAGTTCTATAATTATCTATGTTTACAAAATAAGATGGTCCCATGGGCCATTATGCACAACCTTTAACACGAAGTAAATATCACTGAGGCCATTGTATGTGTAACTGCATTTGTGACAAAACAAGGAATCCTACCAAGAAAAAAGTATCAAGATTTTTGGTGTTCGTTAGCCTTATATTTCATATTCCTGTATATAGTACCGAATGCTAGTTGGCTTATAGCATATGTGTTATTTAGTAGTGTGTTGTTTAGTAGTCGAATCGCAATGGCTCAGTCAAAAGGGAGAGAGAGAGACAGAGACAGAGAGAGAGACAGAGAGAGAAATGGGGTTTAACGTCCACTCCACACAAACTCAGTGAGAAATACATTGGCTGGCTCGCTAACCAAGCGGTTCTGTGTTCGATTCCGGTGTTAGCTGAGAAAATTCATCAGGATATTCCGTCTTGGTTCGCCCTTGTTTATAGGTGATGAAGAGACAGCGTATAGTTGTTCGGATGGGACAAGAAACTGTCCCGTATACCCATTGGCGTAGCCTACACGTAAAAGATCTCTTGCTAGTTAAAATTCGATGCAAGAGTGGGTCAGTGCCGGACTGGTGGGTCGAAGGCCCACCTGTCAGGTCATTGACCAAGGCCCACAGAAGTACGCCGAAGACGTGTCACGAGTGCGCTAACGGCGTATGTCCGTCTTCAGTAGCCCAGTCAAGGCAGAACCCTGAGACGTTAAACTCCATTTCATTTCATTTTTCTTTATTTGAAACGTAAATTTAATATGAACAAACACAGAAAGGTGTACCGTGACTTACACATACATTCAAAGATAATCTATAATAGCAATATGGAAGTGTCCTTGTCCCTTTGATCATTGAGCACCAAAATAATCTTCAAACATTAAAAAAAAATCAGTAATTTAATTCAAATCCTATGGTAATCCTTATATTTTTGATTTTAGTGGGTTAGCTATGTATTATTATTGATTCCCCTGTTGTGCTTGACAAGGAGTAGGGTCGCCTGTCCAACTTCGTGGGTTTTTTCTGGGCCCCCCTCCCCCACAAACACTGTTAAAGATCCCTACACGCAAGTTAATTATTGAAATAAAATTGAACCATGTGTTAGTCCTGAAATGACCTAGTTTATCTCTCTCCCTATCTCTCTGTGTTATTAGTGTAGAGTCAATCATTAGCCCGTTAATTAACTCGTATCATTTAATTATGGGTACAAGTTGTCCACAGTAACATAAGCCTGTCAACGAGACATCATCTGGACCTATTACTTATATATGAAATTGACAAATCAATGAATATGATTACACACCGTATCAAAGTCATAAAACACACTGGTCATAACACAAGTAAAAGGTCATAAATAGTTAAATAGTCATAAATAATAATACGGTAACACTACTAGTCAATCATAATACATTGGAGAGAGAGGGAGAGATAGAGATAGAGAGAGAGGGGGTGGGTTTAACGTCCACTCGACACAAACTAGGTCATTTCGGGACTAACCCAGCCATCCAACCCCCTCTTAACCATTGGTTTACAGAGAAAATGAAATAAAATCGGGTTTAACGTCCTATTTTTCTGAACCAACTGGGATAATGAAGACCAGGGGCGGATCCAGAGTGGGCGTTTGGGGGGGGGGGTACACCCCCCCCCCCTTTGCTCAGCTACATAAAAAAAAATAATGCCTTGCATCAATGAAATTACATCACAAAGTGATCCTACATCAGTATAAAAATGATTTCTCTTTTTAAAAAGCTCAATTTGTATGTAAGCCTATGTAATTTAGAGACGATGATGGCAGATTCCGTAACAGAAACCTGGCAAATCCCCTCCTGCAAAAATTCCTATATCCGCCCCTGAAGACTAACATATTATTCCATTCGTTTTCGCCTTCTCTCTGTCGAATTGACATGCATGGCTTCTTTTAAGTGCATGGTTTCCGCCTACTCTCCGTCAAATTGCCATTTTTAAGAGCATACCAACGTGTGAATACACGGAATATCGGTTTTTTGTCCCAATCGAACGACCAGACGCTGTACCATGATATTCGTCCTATGCCACTTACACGCGGAAACCAAACTGAAATATTTCGAGGAACTTTCTTTGTCCAACTGGGGTCGAATATGATATTTAGAGAGATGTGTCCTAAGAGACTGATTTGATAGATGATACACACCAATCTTATAATGTCACTTAGTAGTAATATCTTCATATAAAGTGCATGTTGTAGTAATGGAGACATTAAGGGAAACTAGTTATAGATGTCTCCGGTTTCCTACAATAAGATGATATAGGTTTATTGAGTAAGTCTCTTCCTCTAATTCTTGCCGTGATTGACGTTATATGTTTGGATTGAGCTTGTGACCTCCTCTCTGAATAACTTCCGATATTCTTTTTGAAAGAAGTCGCTCCTCTTATGGTATTGATATGCTTCCGCTGTTCTTGTGAGTGGCCTCTGCGTTGCCTTCGTTGGAAGCTACCCCCATTCTACTTAGTTTGTAAGTTGCAAGTAACTGTCTTTATTGTGTTTTTAAAGTGCCTTTCCTGTGTTTGTTGGTAGCTACCTTTGTTGTATGTATGAGTAGTTTCTTCATTGGTGTCCATGGGTAACTGTGTCGGTTGTGTCCAGGTAGCCTTCTCTATTGTGTGTGGTGGTGACCTCAAGGCATTCACAGGCGTAACCTCCTTTCCCCAACTTCCCACTCAGACTCAATGTTAAAGGGCCCGAAATAAAGTGTTGCATTATGCCAAATTTGGCCCTCAGGAATTGTCACTCACTGCAACACTTTAATATGAGAACTGAAATTCTGCCCCACCCCTCGTTCGTTGTATTATGTCTGTAAGTAGCTTTGGATAGCTTTCTCAGTTGGATTTTGGGAAGCTTCCTCAATTGGATATTAGGAAACTTCCTCAATGTGCAAGCAGTGGAAGTAACGTTCTCGATTGTGGCTGAGGACAGCTTCGTCTGTTGTGTATGTGAAGTTTGGGAAGCTTCCTCTATTGTGTGTTGGGGCTATGGGAATAGCGTTCTCGATCGTGGCCGAGGACAGCTGAGTCTGCTATGTATGTGACAAACCTCCTTTGTTGTGTATTCGAGCAAAGATTCTCTAATAATATCTGTCGGCAGATTTGTCTTTGTTTCTGCATGTATCCGTTTTATAAACAAGTTATTAAATTGTTAACATGTTGCCTTACAGTTTTTGGTGTTTTAGACACGTTATTAAGTTGTTAACATGTTGCCTTACAGCTTTTCGGTGGATGTTAACGGATATATTTCCTTTTCTTCGACTGTGTTTGATCAGACAATTTTTGTTATAAGATACATTTCCTGTTCAGAAAAACCCCAAATATGTATTCTACAGATCACGCCTTATCTCTAATTGTTTTTTCTACATAATATTGATTAATGTAACGTATTCTAAGATGTGATAATGTGATAATCATGTCATCATTTAGTGCAAATTATCACTCATTTTTCTACTAATACTATTAACAACGTATAGACGCATATTTAATTGGCGACTTTTAGCTGACCCGTGGTCGCCATATGGCACTATGGGGAAAATAAAGAATAACAACAAAACGACCTTCGGTTTAACAAATGCAAGAATTCGGTGAAGATTTATTGATAAATAATTCAAAAATAGAAATATACAAAAATGTGCTGACATTCACCACCTGTGGCCTCCGATAACTTATTAATGTTCTATTAAAGTCAATTGGCCGAGATCGTGTCTTGTGTATTTGTTAAGTATTGGCTACCATGCGGATCCATGTCCAATATTTGTATAAACTAGTTAGTTGTCCCAACAGCTGTTGGTTATCAGTGAATTCTGTGTTTATTAGTCGTCAAGTCTAACTTTATTACATATATCTATATTAATTACCTACGCTTTGAATTTTGGTCGCACATTATAGTTCTCTCCGTCTGGCTTTTATATTTCATTTAAAGCGGGCGTAATTTGTTATGCCCTTTGCAATATAATATCAGCAGAGAGAGAAGATTGGGAATAAAATAAAAATTATTGATTACATTTATATAAATTTTCAAGATTGTAATACAATAAAGAATGTCGATCGGAATGTCTATTGGCCTTAACCATTCACCATTGCTCTCTCCTAATGAATGTTTTGATGGAAAACACGAGACTTTTATTGACATAATTTGAAATATATATAGGAATGAAACTACCGTCAATATATAACGATTTGAAGCTATCGTTGACTATTTACTATGGAAGCGTATCGGGGTCAATAACGCTATGGATACCGCGATATTAATAAGGTAATGTCGCAACACAATTTGATCGATGCAATTATCATACCCTCTAAAAGACCATTTCGTTTTAAAGACTATTTCGTTAAGATATCGCTGTTCTTTAGCTTTTGGACATACATGTATTTTTCCAGCGTGTCCACACATATTACCAATATTTTAACGCAAACGTCATGGGCATTTACACTTCCACAATTTACAGATACATTTCTTATTTATGTAATTATAGGCCCAACTTCTTGTCTTAGTTACTACCGTATTAATATCGCGGTATGAAAAAACGCTATTGACCACAATGCGCTTCCATAATATACAGATACATTTTATATAGATGTAATTATAGACCCAACTTTTTATCTTAGTTACCACATGGAGATAGGCTTATCTTTAAAACACCATCGTTTGATCAATGGCCATCAGAGTTTTATTTCCCACTAATGTATACATAAAGACTTGCATGTTAACTATACTTTAAAGGAAATGAAATGAAAGGGGATTTTATAATGTCCTACTGTTCTACTCCGAACGAGCTAATGAAATCGGCATGTGCCATACAGGCCGTTCTGCATATGTATAATCCTAGGTCCTGCACCACTGACCACGCCGGAACGAAAACCCGAAGTCCCGTGTACACATTGGCGTACACGTTAAAGATCCCCTGGCAGTTGGAATTCGATATGAAAGTATAGGCCGTAGCGCTACTGTCCTTATAGCACACTGATTATTCGGAAATATCGCTTATCGTACGTATAAGGTAAATACTATTTTATAAATGGAATTTTGGACGGCAAACAGTACATGCAGGTTTGTTTAGATAATTAGCTTTCGCGTCGAAATCACGTTTCTTGACTCAAAAACAGACCATGTGACCGAAAGCTCATTCGTGAGATCTATCGGCCACTCCCATGTTAGTAAGTAGGCCTATATAAATTTGAAATTTGCCAACACCATGTTTGTCAACCTAAAAATAACAGCTGTTACTATTCAACTGTATTGTGTTAGTCTTAACCCTTTATATTCCATGATATACATACTAATCCTTCAACAATATAATATATACATACTTGTATCAGGGACCAAACAACACAGGGATTCGGCATTATGTAGGAGATGGGATATAACGTCTACTCGACACAAATAAAAGTCATTTCGCGACTAACGTGTTACAATTTTTTTTAAATAATATGCTTGTGCGTAGGGGTCTTTAGCAGTGGAAGGAAACGGGAGGACCCGGAGAAACCCCGTGAGTAAGACCATACATACAAACAGGGAATTGAAAACAAGACAGACATTATGATGGAACGCCGACGCGTTAACCACTAGGCCACCCAACCCCACTGAAAGATTAGATAAAGAGCTGTCCGTTCTCTCTATGATAGTTAAAAATAGATAATGTAAACGGAATGAACATTTCAGTCAAATTCCTTCACTCTGAGCCAAGGAATGGCTGATATTATAGGCTAGCCTCGATTGTTATTAATACCGTTGTTACGATAATAAACAAATCTCGATTATCCATTTTTACGGTAACCGCATTCAGGACAAAACGTATTTCAATCCACTAAATATCACAGGCATCCGATGGTATCAAGTAGTTGATTAAGATCTTGGTATGTTAGATAACATTACAGACCTAAAGAAAGATCTTCTATACGCAGATTTAACTCTTGCACATTGCCTGTTTAACAATTTACATCTTTCCTCTCTCGATAATGCTAATAATGGTAATGACTTTCTACAGATTGAAAAAATAACTATAGAAACAAATTAGTCAAAATGTTAAGTGCCTTTTTTAGCGGAAAACGATCTTTTAGATAGTCAGCCAGTACTGAAAACACATCAATTGCAAGGATTGCGACATTTGGTTTTGTTAAAGCAAAATGTAGTTCATATTTTTATAGAATACAGTTTGAAAAAATACACAAACACACATTATAAATGTGAAAAAAAACATCTCTCCAAACTCATTTATTCTTCTCCACCTTGACATTATATTTTAAAGGTGATCTTCAGACGTCTTTTAGATTTATTCAAAATGTCGTTTGTAGAATGATTTGTATTAGAACAACCACCGCCATTTCCCCGAGAATTACCTAGATTCCTTTGATCACAAATAAAATTATTGTTTTGTGTGATGAAGATCTGTCTCAGTTCAATATTTTACTGGCATAGATGAACCCAGATGTAACTGATTGTGTATTCGTTTGTCGACCCGGAAGTTAGTAAGGAGCTGTAATAAGTAAACAACTCGATTACTGAAACAAAATTTAATCTTATAGAGCTTGTCGAATGTCACAACACCACAATTACCGTAATAGAGAAATGAAATGAAATGAGGTTTAACATTCCACTGTTCTGTTAAGACTGGCTAATGATGACCGAAAGCGGCCTACTCTTTTGTGCACGCCAATGTGTACACGGGATTTTCCGTCCAATTCGAACGACTAGACTGCCGTGCTTGTGGGAAAAACCCGATGAACGTTCTCGGCCAATGCAGGGATGGAACACGCGACTTCCATGCCATCATGACTCCAAAAGGGAATAGAGAAGTTCAGATGCGATCCGGGAACGAGAACGAGGTGAAATCGTCGTCGATCTCGGAAATTGTGGCGCGTTTTCACGGCTCAGAAAAATCGCCATTCTTGACAAAACACGATGGTACTCAAACGTGAATAGAGCAAAAAGCCCACTGTTTGAAAGTGTCGTTCTATCATTTTGCTTTTATTTGACAGTGGCTAATCAAATTTGGTATCTTTGAAATGGATATGTTTCGGTTTTGAAAAAAAATGTCTGAAATAGAATTAAACCACCACGGAATTCAGCAGGTCCAATACGTTTTTACAAACGAGTTCGTCTGTCGCCTTGGGGGGAAACCCGTGCAAACTGAAGACATAAGCAAGCAAAAGGGAAATCCCCTGGTCCTCGGAACGCATCTGAACCTCTCTAATATGTCAACATAACGTGATTATTACTAAGCCAGTATTCCTCTCATTCTTATTCTTTGATGCTAGACAATGTCATTGTACCGGAAAATCTTCAGAAATGTACTAGGTGTTGGAAACTAATTGCAATAATCCTTATGAGACAAAAGCGTGGGCGTCGTTGTTTACTCGCTTGGCACTTGGTAAATTTAACAAAAACTGGAGATCTTTTAAAGCATGTAGAAAATAACTTCATAAAATTCCAATAATAATGGCCGTCTATCTACTCCGAGAGATAAGGGGCGTCCTATCGATCAGTCAATACCCGGCATGGGGAGTACAAGAGTAAATGGGATATTAATAACTTAATAAGATAACAAAACAATAAATAGTCCGATGCGTCACTTTACCGCGCACGTTAAAGATGGAATTCGATATAAGAGTAGGCCACAGTGACGCTGGCCTGTAAAATTTCCCTCATAGAACACTGTAAGGTGTATGCCCATCTTCAGTAGCCATGTTAGGAGCAGAACAGTAGAACGTTAAACCCCCATTTCACTTCATTCCGTTACAGGAATCACCTGCAAACTACAATATTATGAACGTTGATAGGAATATCAGTCCTTTAATGGTTCAGTTCTATTCAGTATTTAAAAAGATATGTGGAATTGAAATTTCATCGGTCGATCTAGGCTACTCGCTAGGCAATAAGCCCGTCGCCATTTTGTTTTCCGCGAAGTTTATTCATAAGCTTTTTTGTTTTTAGAATCCAATTGAATCCAAACTGGGGCATTAGAGAGAGTTGGTATTTTGATTTTGGTTTCTTAATTAAATGTGAAATAATTAATCTGAAAACATATTAGCGTGGGTTATGACGAGAGAAATTTGATATTTTAGCGAGAAATGCCAATGGCGCATCGAGACTGTAGGAAAAATAAAATAACCAATCCCTCCGCTAGAATCAATACGGACCTGTCCATCCGAAAACAATATAATTAACTAACTGTCAATGCAAACGCGCTCTTTAGTGTTAATGCTGGTTTACCAGTATCACGATTCGTGTTAAGATTGAAATTGTGGTTTTAATTGTGGATTATTCGTGGTGATCCTCTCATGTCTTATCATTAATTGAGATCAGTCGTAGAAATCGTGTTAAAACTTGATTAAAATGCGTCATGCTTTGGGTGTAAGAGCCCAATACATTGCTTTGCTCGGGGTTACTAACACCCGAATTTGTGAGGAAAAAAAACGTCCATGAGTTAAGGATCACCGATCATGTCTAATTTAGAGCCGGGAAATGTTCTGGGAGAGAGGGAGAAAGAGAGAGAGGGGGGGTGGAGGAGAGAGGGGGGAGGGGGTGTTAACATTCACTCGAAACACTCTAGGTCATTTCGGGATAAACATAATAATATGGTTCAATTATATTTCAAAAATCTTTTTTGTTCACGAGGATGGACAGGCGACCATACACCTTGTCACATACACAATTTTTATCGAAATTACACGACTTGGTTCAATGACAGACCGTATGATCTAAAGCGCGTGCGTTGGACCATTTGACCATCCAACCCCTGGATATTGTATGGGAAATAGTCAATAAGGCAATGGAGGGCAGCAAGACCATAGTTTACCAACCTAAGCTGCCTGTTTTTAGATTCAAATACAGGTTAAGTGTGTTCATATTGAGCAGTGCACCTGTGCAATTTTAAACTAAAAAATCTCTTATCGCCCATGTAAACTTTGCTCAGAATAAAAAAAACAACATAGAAAGTCTACAGCTGTTTTTACAACAACAGGAAGTTAAATTTGTACCTTGGCCTTCTAAGGATTTACTGCCAAGATATTTATTCTAAACAAAAGGCTAATATTTAACAACGAAGGATGATAAAATCACGCCGTATTAACAGTTTACCATATACATGTAGATATAAGAAAAATCGTCATTATGAAGACTAACAACGTGTAGATTTTTAACAAATGTGTATCTGTGAAAATGTATTTTATCATGTTCATCCAACGTCTATTTGTACTGATTGACAAATATAAAAAAAATCCCAATACAAGAGCAAACAAATATTATACATCTCTATATATGTTCCTTTGTCTGGAAGTTCAATTAATATGTGATTATATTCTTCTTCTTTGTTTTCGTTCATTTTAAAATAAAAAAAAACTTAATATAACTACATCACGAATGTTTGAGTTTCAGTCTAAATATTACTGTGCTTAGTCTGTTTTCACAGAACAAACATTCACATATTGACATCAGTGTTTAATTTCCTTAATGTCAATCTATTTTTCCCTCGATATATCTAGATGTGAAGTAGACCGAGGTTATCGCCAACACTTAGCAATTGCCAGAGGTGTAACCACATAATAATATATGACTGGATGGGGTTATTGGATACAAATTGAAGTGTACCACATCTGTGGTTTATGACCCCCGGATTAAATATTTTTGTAACATAAAAACATAAAATACCACTTGAAAATAGCATGGACAGAATATGACTGTGAGCGATTATTTAACATACATTAAAGTGTATTACATCTGTAGTTTATGACCCCGAATTTTACTACACAAAAATATAACATGGTAGGAATATGAGAGATAGAGAAATGGGGTTTAACGTCCACTCGACCCAAACTAGGTCATTTCAGGACTAACATATGGTTTCATTTTATTTCAATAATTCGCTTGCGCGTATTATAGGGGTCTTTAGCAGTGAGAGGAAACCGGAGTGTCCGGAGGACACCCGCGAGGTTGAGAAGGCGCCCCTATCTCCATGCCACATACGCTCACACCAGGGTTCGAAACAGCCGCAAGCCGGAGGTGACCGGCCAGCTAGAGGTCGAAGCGCGGCACTCTAGACCACTAGGCCACCCCCCCCCCCCCCCGGTAACAATATTATTATGACTGTATGGGATTATTTGATATATACATTGAAGTGTGCCACATCTGTAGATTAAAAACTTAACAACACCCGCGAGGTTGAGAAGGCGCCCCTATCTCCATGCCACATACGCTCACACCAGGGTTCGAAACAGCCGCAAGCCGGAGGTGACCGGCCAGCTAGAGGTCGAAGCGCGGCACTCTAGACCACTAGGCCACCCCACCCCCCCGGTAACAATATTATTATGACTGTATGGGATTATTTGATATATACATTGAAGTGTGCCACATCTGTAGATTAAAAACTTAACAACACCAAACAAACATAAAATACCAGTTTAGAAAATGAAAAATATTGTAATCTTTAAAGTTAAAAGTGTTCGATGTCTTTAAAGCTAACTTAAATATACATGGTGGGCCAAAAAAAAAAAATGTTAATCATTTTGAGAATGGGGGGTATATATGTATTGGGCATGTCATTAATTATTGAACTGAGTTCAGAAATAGTGACAAAATAGGAGACTATTAGTATCCAATAAAAACTTCATACTTCTGGGACATTTTTTTCTAAAAAACATTATTAAAGTATTCACATTTTAAAAAGGATTGTACAATCTGAATGGACAACATTGCTTTTGCCCACCTTGTACATGTATATACGGGAAAGTTTCAAATGCAATGAGTATTTTTAATTCGCGTGTCTTCCGACTGCAGATTTTCGTGTTTGTCATTTACTGTTTAAAAAGTCTCAATACTGCTCTTGTTGTAACCGAATAATATGTCCCAATCTTTATTCTGGTCAACAAATTGTATTATTTTACAATATTCCAATTAATTGATGATACAAATTTCATCTTAACACAAATAATTTAAAAAATTGGAAAAATTCAACCAAATGATTTGAAAAGCCTTACGTAAACCTTTTCAAATGTGACTTGGATTTTAAAATATTTTTGAACCCTCTGGACAAGTAAAACAGGATGTAATGGATAATTTACACAACAGGTAGGCCACTAAAACATCTAGTACTTAGAATACGGCTATTATTTATCTTCTGGAGCTGCCAAGCTAGAAAGAGTGTTATTGTCCCTTTAAGGGTTACGTCAGGAGTGTGTAAGAACCTCACATGAATGAAGAGATTTAACACCCTTCTGTTCCGTGCCAAACATGATAATGAGACAGGGAAATTTTCTCCGGGCAACAATTAAATTCCAACTGCCAATTGTTCTTTTACGTGCATACATGGGATTTTCGTCGCATCCGAACGACCAAGCGCCTTTTCTTGTCAGATTTCCTTGGTGTAATCACGGTGAAAAATTCTTACATGACAGCATGATAGCACTGCGCATGACATAAATGGCATGTTTTTGTCAGCCGTCGAGACATATTGCACACAGAGATCCATCTACGTCATACTTCGAAAATAAATCTCTGTCCTGAAAGGCCGCCATATCCAAAATTAGTATATTGTTTTGTATTGCGGTTTTACTACATTTCACACGTGGCGTGCTCACAAAGACTAAATAAACTTATTCAATTCCATTAAACGGAAGCAAAATAAATAATTCTCAAAATAACCAATGTCGGTTTACTAGCTTAGTGTCTGTTCTCAAGCGGCGCTAATCGTAGAGAGACAGCGTAAGTTTAGTATGCCGTCGGGAATCTAAATTTTTTTGTGCCGCTTATTGTGCTTACAGTTAGCCAATTAGCAGTTGCTAAAAAAATCAGTATTGGACCTACTTCTCCATGATCACGACGATGTCTCCTAGCTAACCTTGTCAATTCTACCAGATCAGCAGCCCATGTTGTATTAAGCCCCTGTGTCATCCAACTTTATTTTTTACTAATTCTTTTTATAGAGCTGCCAAAGCCACCATGATGGTTCAGTTGGTAGTTCTGGTATTGATTTTAGACCTTTTAATTCTCTCAAGGTCACCCTCTCGTGTTTCTCCTGGGGTATCCATGGTGCCAAATCTACAGAGATAAATACGTAAGCCGGACAAGGGATACATTTCTGAATTGACTTCAACTGGAACGGGGTTCTGGAATTTCCCTATGGATCATACGAGGCCCATTTCAGGTTCTTGCTATCACTATGGCAATTTCTCCTGACTTGCTTGGGAGTTGGGAGTCGGGAATGGGGTATTGGGGAATTAGGTTACGGGTAAGTTATTTCACTATTGATTTTAGACTCCACAGTGGAACATAATTTATGACAATATGTATAACCCCCATATACCCATTTTAGTGCTTAGTCAATCACAATTGAAATATCTGCTAAAATTTGGATTTCATCTTAAGCGAAGATTTCGAGAAGTTTATACTAATTAAGACTGTCTGTAGTCCAGACGCGCGCGCTGTGACAACTTTAAGCTATTCTTTCAGGGCTTTTGTGTTGTTTTCCAATGAATAAATTTACTTTGCGTGTTATTTCCACATTTTCATTACTTTTTGACAAAGCTTACAACAACATGGAATGGTTTTTGCGACTTTGTTTATTTGAAGATCAAAAACGTTACAAAATCACCGTTAAGAAAAAGATGGTCGAATGGTTTAATGAGTGCGCGTTAAATCACAAGGTCTGTCACGTGGTGTGTGGTTTCCATTCTCTCTTTTTTCTCAGTAAGAAAGATAATTTGAGTAATTACAGAGAATTTTATCTGAATAAGAAGCCGCACGGAATAAGTCATTTAGTATATTCCATAATTATTTATGTCTGAGCATTGACCTCCAGTTAATCATTATATATTATTCAGTTTATTGGTGATATATTGTATGTAATCGTAGCAGTGAAATTAATACTCACAGGGGGAATAGTGGTATTATCCACTCCGTAAACAAGAACATAAATCTACGACTGATCCCAACACAGGTCAATAATCATTTAGTTGAGATAAATCATCTGTAGGTCAAATCAACTAGTTCAATCTCTTTTATCAAAATGCAATGAAATGGGGTTTAACGGGCATACGCCATACAGTGTGCTATGACGGAACTTTTGCCCGAACAGCCTACTCATATATCGAATTTCAACTGCCAAGGGGTCTTTTACGTGCATGCTAATTTGTCCTTGGGCGAATGGTTAGCGCGTTTTCGTTGCATCATAAGGTCTGTCATTTTGAGTCAACTGGCGGGACTAACATATGGTTCAATTTTATTTCATTAATTCGCTTGCATGTAGGGGTCAAGCCCCCTCCCCCCACTGCGAAAGACCCCTACATGCAAGCGAATTAATGAAATAAAATTGAACCATATGTTAGTCCCGAAATGACATAGTTTGTGTCGAATGGACGTTAAACCCCATTTTTCACTCCCACTCTCACCCATTTCATTTACAATAGGACATTAAACCCGGTCTACTATGTCACTATATCTATACATGAAATAATGAAATATTGTCAACAAAGACAAGTTGTCATTCAGTTAAACAAACAATATATAAAATCCAGTACAATCGATATCTTATTTAAAACCCGAATTAAAAAAGGTCCTGACTTCACAAAGCATTCGCAGAATTAAGTTAAGACTTAACTCAACTTTCAATCACTTTTTTTGACAAATATCTTTGACTCATAAACACAAAACTTTGCATATAGCTTCTTATTGGTGTAATTGATACATTTAAACGACAAAAGTTATATAAAAGGCTATATTTTAGTTAAATTAAGGCGAACAGTTTTAAGCAAATTCTTAACTTAATTCTGAGAATTGGTGACCAACCTCGACAGCTTTTAAAAGGGTGTGTATACTCCCTAAAATCAAAAGTGGTATATGCATACCCTGCCTCGTACCGGACATAATTTGTTTAATTAATTTCCTATATTTTTAGTAGCTCAGTGAATTAGATGCTGGTCCACTAACCTGGAGGCCACGGTTTCCGGTATTGCCCGTGATTTCTGCTTGTCAGTGGACGCAGTGAGTGGAAAGAAACAGCGTCCAGTCGTCCAGATGGGACCAAAAACACGGAACCGTTTACGTAAAAGAACCCTTGATAGTTGGAAATCGAAATAAAGGGTAGGCCATGTCAGCGTCTGTCGGGGCCAATTGCGCACTGGATTAGCCCAGTCGGTACGGAAAAGTAAGTCGTTAAGCCCCATTTCATATCGTCGAAATAGGTAAGAAGTCCAAATTGAATGGCACTTGCTCGCTTCTGGTTAATCTTTTCTACATCGGAAGTATGACTTTTTTAACCTCCATTTCATTTCCATTGGCATATGCCTATCCTCTATGTATAATAGTTTATTGTTTCCCTACTAATAGTAAGTATGTTTGATAACCCACTCACTATAACTTATATTATCACACTTATGGTTAACCTAGTTTTACCAGAATATTTACATTTTGAAAAGGTCACTGACGCAAATTGGATTTCACAAATACTACGCAACAAAAGATTACCAAAGCAGAATGCTGTAACATATGGACGATAGAAGACTAATAAACAACGGGAAATTATCCTTTAATTCTCATAAAATAATATAATAATATGAGGGGGCGAAGCGTAGTAGATAGTCTGTGATACAATATATATTAAGCTTTACCTATACACGTTCCATGCTGATAATTCCAAGCGGGGGCTAAAAATAAGATCGATGAACTTTAATTATATCCCTTGTTTGTTTCGATGTCAGATTGACAGGCCTGAATATTGTTAAATAACTGTTCCTAATTAATAACGGGTTTGGCATATCGGTGATATTAAAGCGAGAAAGCCACACTTACCTAGAGAGCAATAAAAATCAACGAACGACAGACAAATAATTGTTTAAATTTGGTCCACTCCGGTAAAAGATAGATAGAGAGAGAGAGAGAGAGAGAGAGAGAGAGAGAGAGAGAGGGGGGGAGAGGGGCAGATACAGAGAGAGAGACAGAGAAAGAAATGGGGTTCAACGTCCACTCGACATAAACTAGTTCATTTCGGGACTATTTTTCTCAAATTTGCTTGCGTGTAGGGGTATTTAGTAGTCGGGGGACCAGAATAAAACTCACGGGGTTCGAGAGGCGACTCTACCTCTGTCACGTACAACCAAGGAATCGAAACCACGCCAGTTGACTCAATGACAGACCATATGATGCAGCATGCAATCGCTAACCATTCGGCCATCCACCAGACCCCACTTCAGTAAGGACATTGGCCAGTCTATTCTATTTCAATATAATGTATCTTTAGGTCTCGGATTACTGCCATTCCATTGCTGTCTTCAATGAAGATGTATAAGTCATGTGCGTGTTTCCACTGCAATGAAGAAGGAATCTTTCTTTTTCTTGTCACTTTAGTGCATCGGTTCTGTACTGCTGTAAATTACTGACATTGGATGTTTAGATCAAACATGTTTTTGCGGGGTGAACACTTTCATGAGTGAAACATTGATCCAATTTATTATTTTGTAGTGAAAGTAGAAAACGAAGGAAATAGGAGTATCGGTGGTCATGGTAATACTGTATCAGCTTCCAAAAATACATTTTATGTTTCCTGTCTCAATTTCAGGAAAACTGACATTTAAGTCCTTCAACAGCACAACCATATGGATTACGCGTGCACTTCGATCATAAAGTCTTTCATTGGGTCAAGCGTGGTGGTTCCGATCCTACATTCGTACGTGACAAGGATTAGGGCCACATGTCCAACCTCGTGGGTTTTCCAAGGATCGTTCTGTCTCTCTCCAATGCTGAAGATTCCTACACGTAAGTAGACCATTGGTATAAGAAATGAAATCGGGTTTACTGTCCGACTACTCTGCTCCGACTGGGCTGATGAAGAAGGGCATACACCATACATTGTGTTATGGGGGTAATTTTGCCCAGATAGCGGCACTTATATTGAATTCCAACTGACAATTCTTTTTGTGTGTACAAGGGACCTCGATTTTTGTCCCTCTGTCCTTATGCACCATTGAAAAGAAGGAGGGGCGCCTGAAAAACCATGGTTAACTTTCTTGGCCAACACGGTCCCCCCAGAAGCGAACACGGCTCCTCCAGAAGCGAGCCAACGTCTTACTCACTGAGCCATCGCGGTTGCCGATTATATTAAGTGTCATACAAACTGAAGAAATCCCATTACATATTCATAGACCCAGCTGCAGCAGAACAGGAGAACGTTAAACCCCATTTCATTTCACTTTATAACTAAATCTGAGGTTTTTTTTAGAAACTGAAGAAATCCCATTACGTTAATACGTATTCACGTATCGCTAGAATCTAATTTGGTCTTTATTCTAAGCCTCTATCCTATTTTTTCAACTGTGTTTATCAAATTTGCTGTCGTATTTTTTTATTCGTTTTTTTCTGGTATGCCCCAAAGCTTGTTTAAATTATTGAATTTTCTTTCTGGGGTGAAACATACATGTAAACGACATCTGACAATGAGCTATTTACGTCACGAATAGGGAGATCGATAACGGGCTTGTTATACTCAAGCTTGTATATATTGGTATTCCATTGTAATGGCTGCGTATGAGATTTTCTCTTAATGTAAAACTATGAATCTAATAGCAATCTAACGTTTTCATTCCACCAATAACATAAAAAAGCCAACAATCTGGTCGGTAGTATAAGTTTAAAATGAGAAATCTATTAACCGAATAAAGAGAATTTTTTTATAGAATTGAAATCCGGTATAAATACGTGTTTCTGTTCATCTCCTAGCGGAGTTCTATAAATGGAATCACAAGACTAAAAATACATTTCAATAGAATGGCAAGTTTATATAGCCGAAGCTTCGATCGTAATCATGAAATCTTCCAATCAATTTGACCGGACTATTTTCGCTATAATATTCTACCTCTAAAGTGCCATTAGAGTAAAATGGCACGCATCAATGTTTTAAGGAAACCATTATTTGTCTTTTCTGAAATTGAGTAAATAAAAAGGAATTCCGCTGTGCTTTATTCATTTAAAGAAGCCCCAAATCGCTTTGATTTCGATCAAGAGAGAGAGAGAGAGAGAGGGAGAGAGAGAGAAAGGGGGTTTCCAAGGGGGGATTCCTATCGACACAAACTAAGTCATTTCGGAACTAACATTTGGTTCATTTCCATATTTTGCTTGCAGGTAAGGGTTTTTAGCAGTTTGAGGAGACTGTCGCACTCGGGGAAAACCCACGTTGTTTGAAGGCGACCCTTCTTGGCTCATTGACAGTAACAGATCTTATGATGGAACACGTACGCTTGAACCAAAACTATAGCTTGGTGGTAACAAGACATACATAACGAAAGGATCAGAGCTATGGTTTGGTAATAACTTGACCAAGCCGAACTTTGATTGGGTAAATTAGACATTGAAGATTATCAGAAATAGTTTCAAGGTAACCAGATATTTAAAGCTTGTGTATGGTGGTAACCGGTCATTGATGACATCTCAGAAGCTACGGAATAGAATGTTATCATCGGATAGTCTTTAATTCAATGAATTGAATAATAATCATGCCACAGACAGCCGGGTAAATATTTCTAAAAATTAATAAACGGATTGGAAATAAAAAAAAGAAAGAGATGCTCGTTACTAGAAGAAAACATCGCCATCTCTTAATCTTGTATATATAAAACTTGTTAATTAACCAGGCAGATGCCGGTAAAAATACAGGAAGTTGTTCCCACCTTTCTGAACTTGAAATGGTCAAAAATAAGGAGAATAGATGAGATGAGAATAGACTTGCAAACTGACAAATTTGTTCACAGTTTTACTTCTATGGCAACACAGAAAAATGTTACAAGCGGCTATAAAAACAAAAATTATGTTTAATAAAGCTGAACTCCGATTACAAACTTACAGAAATAATTAAATAAAAAAAATTACCACCCTAGATAATCGCCATACTTGTTTTCAATTTGCAGAACAAGCGTGACGATTGTATACGGCGTACGAAAACCGAGGCAGGAGAGGCCCATAAGTTGGTCATTTCGGTACTATCATGAGGTCTGTCATTGAGTCAACTGGCGTGGTTTCGATTCCCGGGTTGTACGTGACAAGGAATAAGATCACCTGTCCAACCGGGTCCTCCGGTTTCCTCCCACTGCTAAAGACCCCTACTCGCATATGAGAAAGATTCACTAAGCAATACAATGAACGAGTGCTTCGCAATGAAAACTATGGTAAATCAACAAAACATGAACAACCTATCCGCCGCAATGCAAACCGCTTTTTTGATTTATTGCAGAGTGAATCTTTCTTACAGAAGTAAATTACTTGAAAACAGGTATAAATTAACGAATGGCACCAATAGGCCTCCGTAGATTAAAGTATAATTCTAATGTTTTATATACTGACTTTTGACATTTAAACATGATAGAAGAGATATGTTAGTAACACATTCGACCTATCAAAAATAACATGTCTTTATGCATTCTATTGTATGTTCGATAACAAACAAATCCTGGCTAAACAATACAAGGTACAAGATGATAAATTGAATAGAAAATTGTAAGGGCTGAACGGTTTTTACTTTTGCGACTCAGCATACTCCGCGCAGTGTTGCGTTTGATTAGAGGTAATCCAACTACACACTGCTATTATGAGTGGATATTGTTGTTTTAAATTTTGATTTGTCAGTAGTCCGTCTACCAACCAATCACTAGCTGCCAATATTGGACCAAATATGTTTACATAACGCTACGTCATGACTCACGATTTTATTATGCCTAATTAACCCGTGCATAGCAGAATACTGCAGTAAAACTAATTGCGTGACAAACGAGGCTATCATGTCGAATGAAATGTAAACAATACTGTTTGGAAACGAACATACTTTCACCCTTTTAAATACCTTAAATCACTGTCCAAAGTTTTAGGGAAGACCCAGATTAAACGAAGGACTGTCATGTTGTTGTACGTAAGTGATAGCTTTCATTGAACGGAAAGAATAGACACACTCCCGCATAAGTTCAAGAAACAGACGCTATTCCAGCAATGGTCAGAGAGGGATTTCTCGGGCCATTGCTTCAGGAATATGATTACTCAGTAATATCCATTTACCTTATTTATCAAGAACTAACTATAATCCGGGGTTATTGTTTTCTCTAGTATACCGCTCTAACGCTTATTTTTAAACCAGTTTAAAATCACCAGGCAAGATTGTGTTGTGTCCGGGCCCGTAGCCAGCTCATAAAATTTAGGGGGGGGGGGGGCTACGGAATGTTTTGGAGGGGCTGAGGATGTGGACGGCTAAGAACACTCCTAAGAAATCGCTATTTTTGGCGAAATTTTTTTCTTGGGGAGGGGGGCTAATACGGGCCCGGTTGTGTCCACACGTGAGCCAAATCAGTTTAACAATTCTGACCTCTTCGGTCGGAGATCAGAGTTAACTGCGCATGGGTAGCTTTATATTCTTTATTCGGTTCTCGCACGCTTTTGGTAACATTGGCACTGCCTGGCCTCGATATTCTCCCAGGAATCTAAATTACTGCCAAACGCGAGCTGGAGCCGGTTTTTTTAAGCCAATCCGTTCAGACTGGATCAATTTGACTGAAATTTGCAGTAAATTTTCTTTATGTTATCTAGTTTTTAACTATGACAGTGAGAACTACCAGCTCTTTATCTAATCTCCCATAATGTATCTTTAATCGTTGTTACCATTTGGTGTGTGAGTTTGTTTGGTTTTTTTTAAACAAAATTTTAGCCATTAATGAAAATTTGGAGGCGAGCTTTTCAAAAGAACTACGCAACCTTGCCGATCAATTCCAAATTTAAAACTAAAACTTGAAACAAGGTATATACGTTATTTATTCAAATTTAGTTTGACTTACATACTCTAACGAAATTACCTTGTTTGTGACGAGTGGACGTTAAACCCCATTTATTTCTCTCTCCCTCTCTCTCTTTTTGGAATAGATCCTTTAAAGTGGCATGTAATGTTATTTACGTCAATTTATTGAAGAAATTAAAAAAAAAATAGCCACCTTTACTTTAATGCAAATAAAGCTGTAGCCATGAGTAAATTTACATAAACTTGCCACAAGGCAAATCTCTCTCGCTGATCGCTTACGTATTTTCCGAAAATATAGGTGACGCCCATTGCTCTGTGGTAGAATATAACTAACCAGAGTTTAAGGGGGAAATGATAAAAAGTGAATGATGAACTTTTGTTATGTTTATTATTCCGCGCACAGTTTAATACTAGTACAATCTGATTAAAACACAGATCCTGTTTCGTTTCGTTTTTTATTGCTCAAAATTTCGTTTTACTTGTCTTTACCATACTATGATCTGGAAGAGTTGTAATATTACCGGCGTTTTGGTTGAAATGGGGGAATAGCCAATGAAACTGTCTGTTACAGCGAGTTTTTGGCCTTTTCATGCACGGAGCTATGAATATACCACTAGAAACTTCAACGCTGGTTGATTAATTAATGTTTGACGTCATAGGGTCAAAGATCACTCGTGACGTGAACCCCCACTATAACTTATCAGATATTTATGTAGTGAAAACCATCACATGTATAAAAAAAACGAAAACAAATATAGACCTGCAGTTAATTTAGTTTTGAAAGTTTCTATGGCATGTATTATGAATGTGCATGTATATTAACGGTTTTATATTCAATCTGGTTTATTTTTACTGCAATTTCTAATCAGTAATGCCAATCTTAAAATGTTCATTTTGTCTTAAATATTGGATTTCAGAAGCCCATCGTTTCTCGGTAATATAACAACATCAATGTTGATTTAAATTGACCAATAAGTCGTGTTTTCAATTGCCAAGACTGTGCATGATATTGAGATAGCGACATGCTTCCTTAAGAGGAGGGCACGCGAACTGCTGTAATGTGAATTTTCTTGGTTAATTTAATCGACACACAATTCGAGCCGCAATGTTTTGAGAGGGAAAGAGAATGAGAGAGAGAGAGAGAGAGAGAGAGAGAGGGAGAGATGGTCCAATCGACAAAAACTAGGTCATTTCGGGACTGACAGTTTGTTCAATTTTATCACAATTTTTTCACTTGCGCGTAGGGGTCTTTAACAGTGGAAGACATCCAGACAATCCGGAGAAAACCCACGAGGTTGGACATGCGACCTACGCCTTGTCACGTTCAACCAATTGCAAAGAAGCGAAGCAACGCCACTTGACTCAATGACAGACATTGTGACGAGTGTATAAGCTGCATCCATGGATATGAGAGAGAGAGAGAGAAAGAGAGAGAGAGAGAGAGAGAGAGAGAGAACAAAAATGGGGTTTAACATCCACTCGACACAAACTAGGTCATTTCGGGACTAACATATAGTTTAATTTTATTTCAGGGGTCTTAAGCAGTGGGAGGAAACCGGAATGCCCGGAGGAAACCCATGTGGTTGAGAAGACGCCCCTATCTCCATGCCACATACGCTCACACCGGGGATCAAAACCACAGTCGCATGCCAGAGGTGACCGGCAGCTACAGGTCGAAGCGCAGCACTCTAGACCACTAGACCATCCCACCCCCCTCCTTGGATATGAAATGACGGATGTTTCTGATAGACTGAAGGTGGAAAAAGCAGTTTTTACAAAAGTCATCAATTTGAAAGTTCAAATCGATATGCCCACCAAGACTTCTTCTAAGGCATCTTTATGTCTGGTTTAATTTTTAAGTTGGTTATTTTCAACGCTGATATATCATATTTCTGTCGTCGCATATTTGTGAATATCGATGACTTTGAAGTTTGGGTGCATTTGGGTACACATTGAAAAGATCGATCAAAGAAATATGTTGGTGTAAGAGTAACACGGTATATTCTTGCTTAAAGATGCATAATGTCAAGAGCTACATTTACCCGTTGCAGATCTTTCTTTACTTAGATATTTATTCACACGACAACCTCATCGGATGGATCTGATTTTGAACGGATTGTCAGACAGTCACCATTTAATAATTCAAATTAAAAGTTGGATAATCGAGACTTTGTTTAATATTGTTATAACGGAGAACGCTAGATCGGAGTCGGTCCTACGCAAATTGTGACGTCATATGTGAATTGTGGGTTAGGGTAAGGGTTAGGCTTGATTATGGGTTAGGGTTAGGTCTAGCCATGTTTACATCTCGGGACTCTGACCAAAGCGACAGGTCCTAGCCCTTACCCTAACCCTAACCCACAATCTATATATGACGTCATATGTGCTAAAACGCGTAGGACCGTCTCCGATCTAGCGTTCCCCTGTTATAACGGGGTGGTAATGAAAGTCGAGACTACACTATTCTTCAAACATTCATAATTCACTTAGAATGAGGTACTTTGGCTAAATTTTTCAATATATTCCTTTCTTATTATCTATTTTTAAATTAGGTGCCAAAGAATGGAGATTTAGCTCCTTTAACTATTATAGCGAGAACTGTCAGCTCTTTATCTAAATCTTACATAATGCATCTTGAAAGAGTCAGATCTCATGTTTATTTCTGTAGACATAATATTGTCAGAGTAGTATGTAGGATTTTAAAAGTGGAGGTGCAGCAGAGTGGTGGGGCGCCAATGTACTGATGTTGACCATAATTAAATGTATTATTTCAGGGGCGGATCCAGGGGGGAGGGGGTCCACCCCTCCCCCTGCTCAGCTTCATAAAAAAGAATAATGCCTTGCATCAATGAAATTACATCACAAGGTGATCCTACATCAGTATAAAAATGATTTCTCTGTTTAAAAAGCTCAATTTGTATGTATGCCTATGTAATTTAGAGACGATGATTGCAGATTTCCGTGACTGAAACCTGGCAAACCCCTCCTGCAAAAATTCCTGGATCCGCCCCTGTATTTTATTATTGAAGGTCTGTCAAAAATGTTTTGTTTTTTTTGTGGGGGGTCGCCATTTCCAGGGGCGCCATACTTTTCTTGGGGTGCAATGTACCCCCTGCACCCGCGCCCGAAATATTGCACTTTTCACATATCATTATTCGACCCAGTAGAATAAACAAATCATTGTAATTACCATGGCATCTGTCAATCAACCATGTTGGTATTATTTGATAGAAATCTATAACATAGCCGATACACAATGTGTGTTTTCATCATGAGTAGATTTGATCAGCTGTTAGAATTAGACAGAACAGCATTATTTATGTTGAAAATCAATATAAAGGGCGTAAACAACAGATGCTAAAATATATACTGCATATATACCAATATGTCAGCAATATTAATATACATGTAGTACATATTATGGTAACTGTTTATACGGGTCCATGAGAGAGAGACAGAGAGAGAGAGAGGGGGAGAGAAAGGGAGGGGCGGGTGGGGTGGATCAGGGTGTTTGTTAACCGGGGGACCAGGAGAAAGCCCTGCTACTTGACAGATTTAATGATATGAGCATATGTTTTACTTGGGGCCATAATATATGACGAGAGAGAGGGGGGCCTAGAGAGGGGCGGGGAGGGGGTAGTAAACTGAAGGGGCAAGAGAAAGCCCTGCTTCTTGACAGATTTTATCATATGAGCGCAAGCGTTAGTCCATTCAACCACAACACTTCCCATTATGATAAAAGAGTGTCCCTTACAAACTTCACGACCAAGAGCTATTTTTAATCAAAAATATTAATCAAAAAAATTTGAAGAATTTCGTTCAAATTCGAAACCAAAATCTCGCATATTTCAAAACTTACAGACATATGTCAAAATCAGCCCGGTTTATAGAACTGTTTTTACCAAACTAACGTCGTATTTTTGAAAAGGGCAACTTTTATGCAGAATTTCAATCCGTTATCAGGAATTGGCATCACCTTAGAGCAAATTCGATTATTATAAAACCAGCTCATTAGCCCTAATATTAATTGATACAGAACAGACCCACGTTTCCTCATATTAGAAACGTGATGTACAGATGTAATAGTTGATTACTTTTTCTAAATAACTTTAAAGTAATCTAATGTACACGACTTATTTTTCAAATACAAATAGTATGGTGTCTGAAAGCGTCTATTTAGATCTTCGTGTTTCTGGTACAACGCGAGAGTCGGCGTTAAGCTTCACGATATCGCGCCTTTTTCGGCGAAATTTTGGTAGCTCGGCCAGGGACAAATTCAGGTACCCCATCAATCCCCCCACCCCTCCGCCACATAGTTGTGTACTTTATCATTTATCATCAGATGGAGGCATGGGATGGGCATTCAAAGCGCGAGATAATGAGGATATCTCAATTATAAATAGTATTTATCAATCATAGAAAATTAAAACTTAATAAAATTAACGCATTACGACGAATGTGTTTTATTCTGCATGGGTTTTTTTGTCATCCCATATATTTGAATTGAATTAGTAGTGAACTCATAAATTAAATTTTCTTGAAATCCATTTTTTTGTCGAAAAACCGTAAATACTAGTTATTATTTCATAAGCGTATAAGCGAATATTTAATGAATAAAAGTGAATAGAAGGCACATCTGTATTAAATGACATTTAAAATAGACGCCCTCTCGTATTATCAGCACAGAGTATTTGTTCGTTTCGTTATAAATTCTCCGACAATTCGATATTTTAGCGCAGAATAAAAAATACGCGAGTAATAAAAAAAACTCGATCATCAAATCGTATGATTCCTATTTTTTTTGGCGTTTGACATTAGCCGTTTTGAGGAGAATCACAGACACCGTTACACACGCAATGGCTACTTTAATATCATACTGCTTGTTAGAATCAGAATAGAGGAGATTTTGGATGAGTTTGAGCTTTCGATAGTGATTAATGGACATTTTCAGTGACAATAGGGTAAATTAAAATGTATTGTGTTACAGACACATTGAGGTCGCCGAATAAGGCGGCGATACCTTAAAGTTCCAATAGCATTTTTTTAAGTTATATTTTTAAAATTTATTAAAATAAAGCCCCAAAATAGATTGAACCTATAAACAGTCCTACCTTGTTAAAGAATAATCCTATTAATCCTATAATTCACTATTGCCAGTTGAGAAATTGGCAAAAATATCATTTTCAACTTCAAATTCAAACGTTTGAAGATGGCCGTCCATGGAGAAGAATAGGAAAACAAGGGAGGTAATTGAGTAACTATTTCCTCAATCAACCAGTGTCACCCTTTCTACCCCCCCCCCCCAAAAAAAAATTTTGTCCATGATCGTATAATAGTGAGTTGACAACCTTTTGAGCAAAAACATAGAAATAATTATATTTTGACTTTCTTAGAAAAAGTGAAATTGGAACTTTAAAGAATCGGCGTAACAGAGAGTGCCTTGACGATGACCCGCTTTCTGGAAGGTTATCAGCAGCAACTATTCAAGAAAACATTATCCGAGTGCTTGACATGTTGATATAATTGACAATTGACCATCTCTCATAAGAGGGCTGAGCACATTATCACCAACGAGTTAGGTATGACAAAAGTTTCTGCAAGATGGGTGACAAAGCTCTTGACTGCGGATCAGAAACGTGTCAGATTCTCGAAGTCCTGTGACAATCTGCGTCGTTTTGAAGCAGTCCTGTTTCCAAAAATGAAATAGGAAGTAGCCGGTCATCATTTTCTTAGTAATTATGACTTCAAGTCATCTGTGGACGCCTTGTTTTACGTGGCTGAAGAAAATGTCTTCCTGACCGGCATCCAGGCCTTGCAAAGTCGTTCCCAAAAGTGTGTACACCCCGATGGGGACTGTGTACAGGTCTTTCACAGATATGCTTAGAACTTTTCAGCTAGCACACGTGCATTTTTGGTCCAATATTAGAGACTTTTGGCAAGTGGCGTTTTCCCTATGCGTATCACGTATCCGTATCGTATACGTGACACGTTGCGTCAGGGTAGTTTTAGAGTTTTGGCAGATTCTTGCTTAGCGTCACTGGACAGTCGCTGAGCTATTAAAAAATAATGTCGCATCTTATTGAAAAAAAAAAATCTTTGACTTTGACTCGACAGCAATTTTTGGTTTTACTAATTTATCATTTACACCCCTTTACCATAGAATCACATCATTTACAGATTTGCAAGGTCCCATATCTACCTAAATCTAGCGCGTAGATCAACTAGCGTGCAGACAGACAGGCAAAGTATGAAAATTCCGAGAAAAACCCATCAAAAATAATGATTAAATTCCAGTCTTTATTATGATTAAATTCGCCTCAAATCTCCGTGTTTTAAGATGCATATAGATTCATAAAAAAACGCTATGATACAACATTTCAGCGTCTAAAAAGACGACAATATTATAAGGATCTTCTCCGTATGAAACCTGTTCGATACGGGCTGTCGTATCCGTCTGCCGTATCACGTATGAGAAATACACACACATTGATGACGTCACACACAAAATCCATAAAGAAAGGCGATACGCACTAGGAATTTACGCTTGCCAAAACTCTCTATTGTCGCCTTTGACAGTGCTAACGTGTCCGGGTCAGGGCTAACATGATCACCACGTACAATAGCTGTTCAAAGGCGTACGTTGGGTTTTTTTTTTAGCATGCCTGATTTGTGTGATTTGTCCCATCTTTGCAACTAAATCGGTAGGCATAGACAATACACAACACAGTATCCAAACAGTATAAGTCAAATGGAAAAGTATGTAAATAAATAAAAAAAACAACAAAAGATTGGCAAAGGTAAAAAAACATAAAAGAATTCTCGGCTATAATAAATAGGTTCCGTATCAAAACAGGGAAAATATGATACACAACTGGTGAAGTTGCTCTCGGGTCATAATTAGTGGATACCAGTCTAACCGCTGTATCTCCACAAATATATCAAAATGTTTCCACCATAATTCTTATCTGTGCTAATATAAACAGTTAACACCGAAACACAACTGCGTATAGACATCTTTGAATAGACTTTTCCCGGTTGTTTTGCAAGTCAGATATCTCTAGAATTATTAACCTGATATTGTTTTGACACAGAACGGAAGTGCGGGAGTCCGTTTAGGAGAAACATAAATCGTTAGAACTCGTGAACTAATCTTCCACTAACAGATTAGGGATATGGAGATTGTTGTGGGCAATGTTTTCAATGTTTTAACAAGAAGTACGATAACAATCCCATTATAATATAACTGTGAATGAAACTGGATCATCTAGTCAGGTCGTGTTGTGTTAATGGACTTCTGTTGTTGTGCGTGTTAAGGGGTTTCGTGTGAACAACCCTGGTGTCGTTCTAGAATAGCTATAATTTACATAGCACTCCCACGACCGTTATCTTTGTAACCCATATACATGTATACACCTCTGACTACACGACTTCTACTATCCCGCCAATGTCCAAGAAATCGGTAAAAACGTACGTAGCATTGCGTAGCAATTAGCCTGACACATGTCCCTGGAGATAATATGGCGATTTTTTATGTGATGTAACCGCGTGTTGAGAATTTTCATTTTCAACACTCGATCATCAGCGCGTTACGGCAATTATCTTTGACGATGGGAAGGTTGTGCGAAACTGACACTTGTTTGCTTCAAGCGATCTATATTTGGAAAATTCACCCATACATAACCTATTAATAGCGGCTTTCCTGAAATGTAGAAGTTCACAAATGACTTCTAAGTATTTGAGATTCTCTCCCACGAGTCATTGTGGATTGAGATATGGATTATAGCTTCCAGGCTTTCATCAGATATATGGCGGCGTCCAATACATTCCATCTCTCCCTGGCGACCGGAAATTGAAAATATCGCTGTAGGTGGGAGACTGTGATGACCCATACTACATAATATCATTTGATATTATTGATTATATATAGCATATTCATTAGTCTCAATAACAACGTGTAATACCACTTTTCAATATTTCTTGGTTATTATTCTTGAATCTTGTCTATCCTATTTTATATTAAAAGGTATTCTGACTTTAAGGCTTTTTAAAAGGGCAATCATACATGTTTTCGGGCGGGGGGGGGGGGTCTTTCAAAGGCAGCTATCTAGTATTTCGGATGGGACGTTAAGTTAAAATGAGGTCCGTATAGACATTGGCATGCACGTTAAAGATCCAAACTAGGTCATTTCGGGAGTAACAGTGGGAGGGAGCGTGGGAACCCGGAGAAAACCCACGAGGGTGAACATGGGAGATCTAGTGTGTATCCCGAGTAACCAGTATTTCCATAGACTGGAGGCCAGGCTTGGGGGTTATTATACTCCATAGAAAGCCGTTTCGACACGATTATGCCTAATTCAAGGTACACACTGCACTCTGCAGGTACAGACCGAAATATTGGACTCTTTCCCTGGCCCTTTATAACTGTTTTAAGGGCTGGCGATTAGGCAATAGTACGAACGGTAAGGCACTTGGTTCGACCTCGGATTCACGTATTTAACGATATTTTATAATTTTACAAAGATTCTGGTTAAATTACCTTAAATGTATACATAAACTGGACACTTCGTTAATCATATTTCCAAGGAGATATCTCAGATGTTTCTACAATATGTACTACAACCTTTTCTTTGTCATATGTAATAAACACAAAAACATTATGGAACACAAGTACTATTTTAATTAAAGCGACGTTTCGTACCAGCTGTGTACTGTCCAAAAAAGATTCGTCTATCAATATCATTAAACATATTGACAGGTTGTATGTCTACACCATTTTTTTTTTATTAAAAAAAAGTCACAAAATGATCGCAGTTGCTTCATTGGAAGTGCAGAATATTCGGCTTATGAATAGTATAAATGTGAACTATTTCAGGGTCGAAATGTTTCTAAAATCGTCAAAAGAACTGATAAAAGCGGAGTCTTTTCATTCTTACTCCCCCACGACCGTCAGCTAACAACAGTACTGTTCCAGGGAAAGAGCCAGGCACTTCAGACTACAGCAGGTGTAAAGAGGTAATTGACTTACTGATTTATGTTAATTGTAACGTACTTGGACCGGGCGTAGACTAGCACACCTTTAAAACAATATTCTATTGTTGAAATACATGCACGGCTATTTATTTTATGAAAAGATTATATTTTATGAGCGTGGTGAATCATAGTCTATGATTTTTTTTCCTCGTTTCTGATTGATTGATTGGGATGATTTCATTTTGATCGAGGAGTGAGGTTTGTAGGTCAAGTAAATTAGTTTGACAAATTAAGGAAATATATTGTTTTATGACAGTTATTTTCAACTGTCAAACTGCAATTTAGAGTTCAAACAACGAGTAAATAGAGTGGGTTGTCTAAGGTTCTGTGGAAGATATATGGCTACTTATTATACAACTATAAACATATAATACAAACCATATTATATACACAAAATCATCGTAACTTCTAGAAAGTGTGAATCCCGGTTGTTCGTGACAAGGAGTAATACCCTACGAATAATTGAAATAAAATTAAACCATGTTAGTCACGAAATGCAGTTTGTGTCGAGTGGACGTTAAATCCCATCTCTCCCCTCCCTCTCTCCCTCTCTCTCTCGCTCTCTCTCTCTATAAAGTGTAATTATTTGTTACACCCAATTCAATGATTATTTTTTAAGATCTGGGGCCTGTTTCACGAAATATTAAATAAGATAAAATCCAAATTTTAGTGCTTAGCGAAATAAAATTGAAGTATCTACTACAATTTGGATTTTATGTTTAGTTAACATTTCAACTATTTCAAGAATCACGAAACAGGCCCATGGTATCTAAAATTGTTAACAATGTGCAATGTGGTTCATATTGGTAGACATATTCTGGGTCATTGACATTAGTTCATGGCTAACGTTAATCAGTATTAAAATGCCTTGAAATCAGATTAGGAAAGGTGTCATAACAAACAGTCGAATTATGTGATACCTAGTCATTTCCTTAATATCCGATGCGTTTCATCTTGCGGCATATTATTATAATCATTATTTTTATTATCTATATTACGTCTATATCAAAAACATTTGACGGTTTCTGTTTCATGTTGGATATTATACTAATCCTATGAATGCTTAATGATCCATATCGAATGTATTAGTATTAGGTGTAATATACATGTATAATGAACTTATGAATCGAGTTCACTCTGACCGCAATATCAGTCAATATTTAGCCATTGGGTCAATGAAAAACAGGATGCAGCCCTCAAAATAGATTTGATTGTGGGCTAGTTTTTGTAGCTCAGTTCGATCATGCGAGTCGGTTAATCATCTCGATCTAAGTTCAAACCAATCAGTCATATGCGACTACAATTTAGGTCCTCCCACTGCAAAAGACCCCTACGCACAAGCGAATTGTTGAAATAAAAAAAATAAACCATATGTTTGTCCCGAAATGACCTATTTATGTCGAGTGGACGTTCAACCCCATCTCTCTTACTGAAGGGATTACCCAATGAAACGGCCTGTTACAGCGGGTCCTTGGCGTTTCATGCGCGGAATTGTGGGTAAACCACTAGGAACATCAATGTCTGGGGTCTTAAGGTCAAAAGTCGCTCGTCCGATCCCTGACGCGACCTTTCAGTACAATCGGTCAGATCTTTATGTAGTGTATATAGGCCAACGAAAGTATAAAAAATTTGGTTTGTGGTCGTGGCACTTGGGTTGGGGATATGGGAGCCTTCTCAATCCCGTGGGTTTACAGCGGGTACTTCGTTTTCCTCCCACAGGAAAGATTCCCTGCGCGTGCGCTAAGTTAACAGACATAAGAGAATTTATCGGCGATATTACCTTGGGTGGAAGCGGACGTTAAACACCACGAAAAACAATGTTAATGACTGTAATTGCAGCAACCGGTGTAGCTATAGTTCACTGTTATTAATGGTCTTGGCTAAGACTATGCAAAAGCAAGCCTATCAAAAATACCATACAGTAAATCTCTGTTTTTGATTATTTTTTTGATTTTTGATTACAAATTCTTATTTCGGTAAAATCATTTATGAAAGTTTAAGATTCGTGATTGAAAGAAAATTAATTGATGTTGGTTTCACGTGAAGAATGGCCGGATATTAACAAAGATGGAGTTACTGTTTCAATTTTTCTTTCTGGAATATTTAAGCTATAATTAAGCGGATTATTTTAATGTTTGAAGCGTGTTTCCATATTGGTATCTAATTATCTTTTAAAGTATGTGAAAGTCTCGGTACACCTATTTAATGTTTAAAATAAAGAAAAATGACATGACACGGGGTTTAACACCTACTGTCCTGCTCCTACTGGGCTAATGACCATACACCATGCAGTGTGCTATAAGGGACATTTTGCCCAGGTAGCAGCTCTATTACCTTCTCTTTTTTTTCAAATTCCAACTGTCAAGGGGTTTTGTTTTACATGCATGCCAATGTGTACACACGACCTCGGTTTTTCGTCCCATCCGAACGACTATACTTTGCCGGTGGCCTTTATTTAGGTCTGACCAAGAATATCCACGAAAGTACATCACTAATTTTCACGGTTATCTACGGTTACGAATACCAACGATTACTTACGAATAATCACATTTGACTTTTGGTCAGTCTGATTAAAATGCAGATCTTTATTTCGTTTCGTTTTTTATACACTACATCAAGATCTGGGAGAACGCTAGATCGGCGACGGTCCTACGCATTTTAGCACATATGACGTCATATATAGATTGTGGGTTAGGGTTAGGGTAAGGGCTAGGACCTGTAGATTTGGTCAAAGTCCCGAGATATAAACAGGGCTAGCCCTAACCCTAACCCATGATCAAGCCTAACCCTTACCCTAACCCACAATTCACATATGACGTCACAATTTGCGTAGGACCGTCTCCGATCTAGCGTTCTCCAAAGATCTGACCGGTTGCAGTGATATGTAGCGTCAAAGGTCATACGGGTGGCTTTTGACCCTATGACGTTAGACATTTGGTTAACCAATCACCATTGATGTTACTAGTGGATTACCCACAGTTCCGTACAAAACACGCCCAAAACTCGCCGTAACAGACCGTTTCATTGGCTAATCAATTATTACAACCCTAGTTCCAGATCCTTGTGTAGTAATGGCAAGTAAAACGAAATTTTGAACTATAAAAATGAAACGAAATAATACCTGAGTTTAATCAGATTGACTTTTGACTGCCCGAACATTTTTGAAGCGCAATTCTCGTGTGGCAACCATGGGCCACCATATAAATGTTTTATTACATATTTGCATGTTTTGACATGATGATTAAAAGTTTGAATATATCCTACGGACTAGTACCAGCTGTGATATTTTCTACAGGTAAAAAGAGTGATAGAGGATTATTTTATCAACAGACAGATCGATATGGCATGTAGAATTACATGTATAATGAAAACAACAAGTCAGCTACATCAGCTGGGGTTGTTTACAATCTGGAAATAAAAGAACAGACATTCTCCCTTGGGAACCCTTCATAACGAAGTTATTTTATTAAATGATTATTCAGACGTGGCCTAACGATACTTAAATGATACATTTCATTTGGTTCATGTGGACTTAGAACCGAGTCAAACCAAGTAAAAGCGCGACACTGGAACACAGGGTGAGACATTTACATACACAAAGTTACAACAGCAAAAGGGGCAAAATATTTCAATGTTAATTTTGATTTAAGATGTAGGCTACATAGTAACATACCTTACTATCAACGCCTTCCATGTATAGTAATCAGTTGTATTTAAAAACACTCCGGTTACAGCATGAGACATTTTCATACAAGTTACAACAACAAAGGAGGGAAATATTTCAATGTTAATTTTGATTTAACATGTAGGCTACATACATTTCTGTCATGGCTTTCTATTAATTAATTTTATTTTAAAAACACTCCGGTTACAGCCCAATTTGAAATTTCAAATCTTTCTAGGCATATCTGAGCCGCTGCCTTGGCAACGAGGATATTATAACCAGACCTAGTTTCTGTGGCATTCGGTACACGGACTAACTGAGGATGTAAAACAATCAGCAAATCATGAAGTCAATTAACTTGTTTACGACTGTCTTTCAGATGGTTGTTTTCAAGTTCTTCAATCACGACTGACCTAGGCTACTTGGTGAAGGTCACAGATAGAGATCAAAACCAGAGAATTTATTATAAATATAGTGGCACAAACACGACTATGTACCCTCAAATTCCAATATAGTGCAAGGTAGTGACGAATAAACGTTCACTAAAAGTTATATATAACAATGCAATTAAGTCTGGGTCTCTGTAATACAGTCGGAGAGAGAGAGATGAGGTTTAACATCCACTCGACACAAACTAGGTCATTTCGGGACTAATATAAGTTTTAATTTTATTTCAATAATTCGCTTTAGCAGTGTGAGGAAACCGAAGGGCCCGGAGAACAACTACAAGGTTGGACAGGCGACCATAATCCTTAGTCACGTACAATGGGGGATTCGAAACCATGCCAGTTGACTCATTGACCGGCTTTATGATAAAGCGCACACGTGCTAACCATTCGGTCATCCCCCCACACCCGATATAGTCAGGGAATAGCAGGAAACAAATCCTGATAAATAATCCAAAAAAAGAAAAAAATCCCCGAGCAACAAACATATTCACACTGATGGCAGCAAAACTGGTCTTCGCTGTTTGTCACATAAAAAAACGAAATCGGTCTGAGAGTGCTTTCGATATCAAATTACTGAACATTTCCTGAAGGCACTTGTTTCATTAATTTGATAAATACATATTCTATAGTTTTACGTTCTAAGATCAAATTGAAACTTGTGAATTTCACATGTCACTGGTAGGAATTTAAATTAGACATGCTATTTCTACCCTATAGTCTTTATTATCGCCAAATACAACGGAAGTTTCAGGTCATCGTAGTCGTATACTACTAGAATTAGTTTAACGCCCTATGTGTCCAATGAAGTCGGGCACACAGTGTGCTATGCGGGGAATTTTGCCCGGACAGTGGCACTATGACCTATTCCTATTTTGAACTCCATTCAACGACCGTACACGAACAAGAACAGGCCCAGTTGCTGGTCGAACAATTAGACACAGAAAATAATGGATATATGGTTTTTTTTTTTCAAATTTAAAATTTGTTAGGGTTGATTTTATTTGACTGATGTTTGTACTAAAATGTCTTGGCAAAGGGAAGCCTACGTTTTATTGGGTATGGTCATAAATCTAAATATCTCAATCAACTAACTAATTACTTGAAAGAAAGAAGAACACGGGATAGCACAAAAATTCTTCTCTTTAACAATAAAACGGTTACTATGGACACTGTCTAATATTCCATGTATGTTTTACAATAATTATAATTGACGTCATGTCTGAAATAATTGTTTCTTTTAATTGGCGTTTGTGGCAACAGAGAAGAAAAAATGACTCTTTAGTACAACCAATGTCACGGTTGGTTTTTTTTTCTTTAACTACAATATTATATTACCGATTTCTTATTAAGAAATTTTTATACCTATAAATATATTGACGTCAATGGTCTATGGATTTGTAGCACGGCTGATATAAATCTCATATAGTTTTATTGAAAATAACACCTGGGATTAAGCACTAGTGAAACAGCCGTCACTTGATCAACATTCCTTTTATTTCAGCTAAATTTTTTTATATTTAATATTTTCTTCTCTGTTATTTTAGTCCGGCCATTCTCCTCAAAAATAAATAAATAAATAGTACGACCCCTAAACATCTAGCTTCTTTGGACCCATCGATATTCCCCTGGGGGTGAGCGATGTCAGCTTTTGACAATGCACAAATCCAAACAAATGTAAGTGGTAAGGTCGTGAATAACCAATTAGGGTTTTAGAGAGTGATGCAAGCTCTCAAGCCGGTTTAGGGGTCGAAGTGCACAGGATTAGAATTGTTTCCAGTTCTATCTCGAGCTATGTACCCGTTTCAGCCAATACAGACGGTCTAAATCACATGTATGAGGACCATTTCCAAAAAGCGTTTTCTCGTGCATGGACTGGATTGGCATTTTCATACAAGAGATGAAAAATTAGGTCTATTTAATTGCTGTTGTTGCTGTACATTCAACTTGACAGTCTAAATTCTTTTCGACAAGGTCCATGTATCTCCAACATTCGAACGAATCACGGACTATGCCTCGCACCATGACTGATCTATGACGTCAGAAATTCTTTCGGCGATTATCAATTCACTTGTAAATATAAAATTTCGCGCGCCCAAACGCTGGCGATTTCACGTTGATGATTCCGAGTACATGGAAAACGAGCCCCAAAGGAATTGGCTTTGAATTCGTTGCTGTTCTGCACACCATGGGAGACAACTACTGTTATTAACTGCTGTTTAGTTTTTGCTGGGATATTTCAAATTTACAAGTTGACATTTTGTCCTGCAGTTACTAATCAATAGTCAGGAAATTACTGCCGAGAAAGGGCCCTGATTCACGAAATCTTAACTAATGATAAAATCCAATTTTAGTAGATACTTCAGTTTTGATTGGCTAAGCTCTAAATTCAATCTTATATTATCCAATCAAATAACTAAAATTTGGATTTTATCTTACTTAAAATTTTGTAAATAGGGCCCCAGAATCCTTAACCCATGATATTGCACAAAAGACAAATTATGTGTACAAATATTTTATTCCAATTTATAACTAAAATATGGTTCTTATAAATGGAGAAAATCTAGTATGTACATCATATTTATAAATTACAGATGTTTGCAAATCATAATTTCATGTAACTAAATTTATACTATTTGCTATATACATATTTTAGATGTCCAATTTTATATTTGTATTGTATTAACAAACATTTTTCTAATCGCTAATAGGTATTTGTAACTATCAGAGAAAATACAACCATTAACAATGAGACAAAATAATGCAAATGTCTACATCCAAAGTGTCATAATACTAGACATGTTCCTGAAACAACGACTGCAAGTTTGACAACATCTGGACATTGGTACATTACTTCGCAATTACCGAAATTATAAGACACAAGAACAGTAGCGTTCAATCAGAAGTTGTGACACTAAGACAATCAAATCAAACATGGCGACCTCCACGGAAACCTTTACATTGAACTTTGCTACTTGATTATCACAGATAGACATTTTAACTTGTAAGTGCGAGACCTGGTATTCACCATCATCAAGGAATCTGATAGCCTCACAAGCTGGGTCTTCTTCTTCTTTATGATGGGAGTTTAACAACCACCTGACACAAACTAGGTCATAGTAGGACTAACATATGGTTCAATTATATTTCAATAATTTGCTTGCAGGTAGGGATCTTTAGCAGTGGGAGGAAACCGGAGAAAACCCACGAGGTTAAGGATGCAATCTTATTTAAAGGAACAATTTTCTCAACCAAAAGAAAAATTTGACTTTCAGACCACCATACACAATATCAATCTGTTCCACAGAGAATTACTTACGAATTATCTCTGTAACAGATGACTGTCCACAACACGTGCGTTGACTGCACACGGCGGTAGTCATTGGCTCAACGGCTCGTGCAATGTTTACTTAACACCTAACTGCTTCGGGCAAAATGATGCATTTTACTCATTTTAATACCCATTTACACTAAATAGGAAATACTTTTTAACTACAAATACTTCAAATGTCTTTATTTATTTTTCTTTTACCTCAAAAATATGTTTGAGAATTTAATATGCCATACTCATTAAGCCTCTACGATGTCATGCTTATCAGTGATTGTAGCGGCCATGCGAATATTCACTGCGGGATCAGTTTGACACAATATAAAGTATACCAAAATGCATATTGATCTAAGATTTAATGAACTCTATATTTTTTTTATGTAATTACAATGTATGAAAAGTATATATACAAATTTTCTTATAAATGATAAACAATTTCATGATTCTTTAACAAAAACAACAAAAAACAATAGATAGAAAATACGACAAATATTAATAGAATTCTTCTTCATCATTGGCTTTAGTTGATTTCTGTTGGTTCTGAATTTGATCCTGGTTCCTATACATATCAGCTACCTATAAAATAAACAAAAATAAACAATAACATAAAATAAAAAAAGATAGGTTGCCAGGCAACGAAACATGTGGGCGTATAAAAATTATGAAAACAATGAGACAAACCAATCTGATTAAAATACAGATCTATATTTCGTTACGTTTCTTTATACTTTCAATGGCCTATACCACATGACGCCGTGACTCAAAGGTCATGTTAGAGGTCGTACAAGTGGCTTTTGACCCTATGACACCAGACATTGATTAATCAATCTTACCTGTGATGCTGAGGTTGCATCTTCTGGTTTTTTATCATCTCGAATTCTTAAGAATCTAGGAAAACGTAAAGATATACCCTTTTCTGGATCCACCTGTATAAAAGACATACATAATAAATTTCTACAGATTTACGATTTGTAAACTAAGATAATATAAAAATAAAAAAGGCTTTAACATCCCACTGTTTTGCTCCAACTGGGCTTATGAAGACAGGCATATACCATTCTGGTTATGTGGGAAATTTTACCCAAGACAGCTGCATTTTTGCCTACTCTTATATCAAATTTCAACAGCCAAGGGATCTTTTATGTGCACACTAATGTATACAAGGGGCCCCGCTTTTTCGTCCCATCCGAATGACTTGACAGCTGTCCTTGTCAGGCCCTCCTACCTGCACCATCACCACTGACAAGAGTGAAACTATGTCAGAAAATCCTGATGAACTTCTTGGCTAACACCAGGAGCGAACCCGCAACCTCCAGGCTAGCGTCTTACCCACTTAGCCTCCATGGTTCCAATAGAAATAAAACCTACCATGCCTGCAGCAGCTCTGTGTGTTGGTGATATAGATAAATCAGCTGCTTTAATCTCCCAAACCTGACTAGCTTCAAACCATTCGTCTGGTTCATGAGAGTTATCCCATCTATAATATGGTTTAGGTTGATCTATAACTTGTTCTTTAAAATACTTAGTATGTGTTTCTAGATCTTCATCCTTTAAACCAGTACCTATCTGTAATATAATATAAAAACAAACTGATAATACTTTTTCTGTGTATAGCCATGCTTGGACATAAGGCATGGCTATATCACATTTTTTTAATAATAATATAGATATGTTATGTGATAATATGCCTTGTACTGGAGAAAGCCTCTGCTTTATTTCCATGTATTGTCTTGTCCACAAGTTTACCTTACAGGCGTCTGTTTGTTAGTGTGTGGTGAGATTCGTCTTCACTTCTACACCTGCACTGGAAATATCTTGTTTCTTTAAAATGTGTTAGTGAGAGAGTGAGAGAGAGAGAGAGAGAGAAATATATGGTTCAATTTTATTTCAATAATTTGCTTGAGCGTAGACATCTTTAGTAGTGGGAGGAAACAGAGGATCCAGAGAAAACCCATGATGTTGGACAGATGACCCTACTCCTTTGTCAAAGGGAATCAAAGTCAGGTTAAATTTACCTTACAAATACTCTGAAATTCTTCATTATCTGGATCATAAATAGCGAGAAGAAATCCTCCATACCAGCCTGTTCTTTTACCAGTACCTTTATAACCTCCTATAACAACTACATCTAATGTATCACCCACGCCTTCTAAATAATCCTTCTTTACTTTTAACCAATTGTGTGATCGTTTAGCTATTTCATATGTAGCATCAACATCTAATGTTTTAACCATTAAACCCTCACAATTTCCTGAAATATTACACAGTAGTAATTTAAACCTGCAATTAAAGTCAGGGATCATTTTATCTAAATCATATGCAAGCCTTCAGAGAAGTCACGGTGGCTAAGTGGGTAAGATGCTGGAGGTTGCAGGTTCGTTCAAGGTGTTGTCTGTTCTTTGCGATTTCCTGCGTGGTTTCCCCTTGTCAGTGGTGCAAGACGGAGGATCAGACAAGGACAGCTGTCTAGTCTTTCAGATGGGACCAAAAAACAAGTATTTCCTAGTATTCTGCTCAAACTGGGCTAATGAAGACAGGCATACGCCATACATTGTGCTATTAGGGAAGTTTTGAACTGATAAACAACAGATTGTCATCAATAAAGCAAAACAATAAAGAATTAAACCATGACGATAGACGATAAATAGGTTGTTGTCTCATCAAAACACTCACTTTGAGATATTTCTTAAGATTCTATTTAATTTATTACCTTTAATTGATAGATCGAGAAATTCCTCAATAGCTTCAGTATTAGATGCAATCATGGAAGTGGCAAAAACAAACTCTCCCTCTGTTTCTTTAAAAGATGAACGTAAGAGTTCTCTCCTTTTTCTAAAGGGCTGTTGAACTAATGATTCACCATTTAAATACAGCAAATCAAAAGCATAAACACAGACCTGTACTTTAATATTTGAAATATCAGCATCCTTTAACAAAACAAAAAAATATAAAGAATCATTTTACAGGGTTAAAATTTTCACTAAAAATGTTTCTTGAAGACTAAAGGGGGATAACTCGTGTCATTGTACCCCGAAGCCATATTATCTCCCCTTAGACCACAGATCTACATTTTTATCACATGATGAGAAACTAAGTTCCCCTATAATTTATAGATTAAATGAATTTAAATATTAGCCTGGACCAGTTTATCCAAAGCCACAAAAATGAGATCTGTTTACCATAATACAAGATTTAACAACTGGACCTACTTTTCTTTTTCTGTGACTGAGAACTTGGAAAGGTTGAATTTGTTTTTCTACAGCATCCCAGGCGACAGCCTCTGAGTCTATAACGCATGATTTAACATCATCGTTGAGTATTTTAGGCATTCTACTGATTATATCAGGATATTTACTGGTATTATTTTCAGAGTTTCTACTATATATACAGATATCTCCATCCTCTAATACATGAATCTGAAAGAAAAAAAAGAAAAGATGAATAACATTCTACTTATATTTGAGCGCAAGCAGCATGTATTTAGAACATTAAAGGCAGCAAGTCTATAAATCAATATCATCCAGTCTTTGACACTGCAAACAAGACTTACTGGTCAATCTAAATCAGTATCTTCCTCAGGAGAATACTACAGAAATAACCAGACAACAAAGGCTGCCATTCAATTGGGACTCTTCTCGTATTTCGCCAAACATAACTGATTAGAAATTACAGTAAAACAGAAACGATTGAATGTAAACCAGTTTATATACATTCATAATACATTATTATATGTGTTGCGACCCATTTGTGTCCAATTCTTGGTGCCAAAGAATAGCGATTTATCTCCTTTAAATGCCTATTATTATTTATAAAAGACCCAATAAGCTTGGGCTTTCTGAGGCATCAATTTAGTGAGCATGTAAGGCTTCTATTTTTCCTTGCCTACCACTGACAACTCCGACTGCGCCTTTATGGCATAAATGAATTATTGTCACCTGCGCTCTTTCTCCATCATATTTATATTCACATGTAAACTCCATGTTTTCAAATCTTCGTAATACTTCAGTCACACCTTTGGTAGGATGGGCTAACATAGGTTTTAGAGGTATACCTACACATGAACAAAATATACAAATACAGTAAGGAGAAGTTGAAAAGTAACTAAGGTAACTAAGGTCGGGAGGTCACGTTCAGCCAGTTCAGATGTCAAGCATGCGACATTTAACCCTATAACCTCAGTCATTCGATTAACCAATCAGAATCGTTGTTGCTTTGTTTTGATTTCTATCGCTGATAATGCCTACCCACAATTACGCACAAAAAAGGTCAAACCCTCGATTCGACAGACAATTTGATTGGCTGACCCCTCATTAACACGAGTTAAATAACAAGTCTTTCAGATCCTAATGTAGTAAAGACAAGTAAAACAAAATTTTGGACTATAAAAACGAAACGAAATAGGATCTGTGTTTTAATCAGATTGGGAAGGAATGCTTACAAATCTATGGAGAATGTATTAGTTACCTGGTGTAAGTCGACATTTATTAGGCAATTCTTCAATTCCATCATTTAATAAAACAGGGATAATTGCATCATAACTTGGTAATTCACTGAAAATAAACCACATCTGATTTAACTTTTTATGATTACAAATATGTGTTATAAGGCTGCGTGGAAAATTCCACAAGAAGAAGAGGTTCCAAAAATATTTAGGCTTGAAATAATATAAATAGTCATCTAGTCTCTTGGGTTCATAAGAAAACTCAATTTGTAATTGAAAATATCTTGAATTTCGTTGGGGTACTTCCTTACGCCTTAATAAACAATCCCACTAAATTCTTTATTGCATTTCAATTGACAACAGACCAAAAGATGTTGGTGACTACAATATTCGTTTAAATAAAATGTGGGCGTATGAATAATAGAAATTAAAACATACCAATACGCTGTTTTAATTATCAAGGCATTATTCTCCATCTTTTTCTTCAGTATGTCTGCTGCCAAACCTTTCCCGGCATCTATAATTTCTGGTGGATATCCTATTAAAGTTGAATATATTAATTACATTTTAAATTTTCCCCCATCAAATATTTGAGTCGATCAAAAGCTATTGTTTTAAATCAATACTTTTCTCACAAGATTACAGTTGTCATTGCTTAATTGTTCAATTCCTGCACTGGCCGAGAAAGTTCCTCCAGATTTTCCAGCGTGTTTTCCACTTGTCGTTTGGATGGGATGTAAAAGATCCCTTGGCAGTTGGAATTCGATAAAAGCATAGGCCGTAGCGCCAATGCCCAGCCAAAATGTCACTCATGCACACTGTATGGCATATGTCTGTTTCATTAGCCTAGTTTAGTAGAACAGTAGGAGGTTAAACTCCATTTCATGTCATTGCTTAATATCTTTTTACGAGAATGATAAACTTTATGATAGGTAAAATGGATTAAGGAAAAATATTTATTTATGGAGAAATATATCTCACCCTGACCAGTTGGTGATAAAAATGATGCATTTCCTAAAGCTGTCAATACAGACTGTTCAGCTAAACCAATACGTAATTTTCCTGACAATGATCGTATCACAAATCTAGCTTCTGACTGACGACATGCCACAAATAATCCTTTTATTTTATCAACTTTCTTAGATTGTGACTGAAATATAAAGCACATTTAAATATAAAAAACCTGAATGAATATAAAAGACATAGTTCCTGCTAGGAACCAAAGAAAACAGTTACGTTTTTGTGATTTTCATAACATTTTGGCATCAATTTCAATGATTTACCTGGTTCATTTATCAGTGTACTATAGAGATGATAAATTTGATATTTTTAAAAGATAAATTTAGATTTGGGTTCAGCGCAACATGTCTTAACCTACAATAACTTGCTTGCGTGTCGGGAACTTTAGTAGTGGGAGGAAACAAGATGATACGGAGAAAACCGACATTGTTGGACAGACGACCCTACTCTTTGTTTAGGCAGGGAATCAAAACCATGCCACTTGACTCAATGACAGACATTATGATCTAGTACTCACACATTAAACCATCCCCCCACACCTATTGTTACACAATCTACACACATTATTGCAGAGAATAAGAAATAGCAGTGGTAGGTATTGCTTACAGAAGCATCAGATTCTTTGATAAGGGACTCAAGAGGGCATTCTGCATATTATATCCAAAGATAGGGTGCCAGGCAACGAAACATACGCCCACAGCAGCTAAATCGTCCGGGCAATCAACAAGAGTTGTCGCATATTCTTACTTTTTTCGGTAATGAAACATTTATAATACTCAGAAATCTGATTAAATCAATAGACTTCTTTGTCTCATGATCTTAAACACTGTGTATAAATTTAAAGTCAATCTGATATTAACTTTGGCCTCGAGAGCGTCCACAAGATTTTTGATACGGCACGCACATGTTAACCATTCAGCCATTCCCCCCCCCCCAGCATGTGAGACATGAAAATCACACATTTCTCAAATTTTCGTTACTTACAGAATTTCCTGTTAAGTTAGCAATATCTTTTAATTTACTAAATACGCCAGGAACTGTTAATTTTGCGGGAGCAAACATCATTTTCTGTGTACTTCGACTGCTCTGTAAAACAATATATGACAACAAAGATTTATTATTTTACATATAAAGATCGAGGATAGAAAACAAACCAAGCACTTAATCCTATCCTATACTTGAATTCCTATTTAATTAAAATCCAAATAACACAGATCCCAACATCTGTAATCGAGTTCAAATTTTCAATTACAAGCCATTAAATGTCTAGCTATTCTATTGATTTATGTTATAGATGAGAAAAAACTAGATGAACTTTGAATTTTAAAGTAAAAACAGATGTCTGACACTCTTAAAGAAAAAAGACAGTGTCTTTAAAGGAGCAAAGTCTCTAACTCAATATGTTCCATAATATTTGAAATCAAAAACATGAATTAGAATTCAATATTGGTCAATATTAATATTGATGTTGTTATCTTGCCTTGAAACTATAGGATTCTAATATTCAATATTAAAATTAGGGTGATATTGTAGACAAGACTGTCTTGGTGACTAAATGTAGCTTATATATAGTACAAATGTGCATTGAAATGGTATCAGGGTGTTTAAGATAAAAACATTTAGCAGAAATTATTAATTCTTTCATTATTGAAAGGATAATGAATTCAATCTTTTTTAAGCTCAAAAATAATATTAAATACCTCAGCAACTAATCCTAAGTCACCTTTCTCATGTAACGCTGATTTCAAATGTTCCATACTTCTTCCTGGATTAATTTAAAAAAAAACAATCCAAAATATTTATCTTTTTAAAATCAAATTAATTCTTACATACCTATGATTTCTAAAGAACGGACAAAGTAAATGACATCAAACAAATACACACATGCAAATACAAAGAATATAAAAGATGTTTTGGTGGAGAGGGAGAATATATGGTGTTTAATGTCCAATCCAAAAAAACTATGTCATTTTGAGACTAACATATGGCTCAATTCTCTTCTAATAATTCACTTGCATGTGGGGGTAATTAGCTGTGAGAATAAACTGGATGATCTGGAGGAAACCCACAAGGTTAGAGAGGCCACCCTTGTCATGTACAAGCCGGGAGTCGAAACAACGCCACTTGACTCAATGAAAGACCTTTTGATCTAGCAGTAAGCGTGTTAAACCAGTCGGCCATTGGTGTGGAGGGATGGATCCGGAGGGAATATAATCAACTGATATTATGCATTAATTTCGAAAAAAAAAAAGGCATCTCTTTATAACCAGAATATTTTTTCATTATCAGAATAATTTTTCAAAACCAGAATAATTTGTTTAATAACATTAAATAAAACTATTGTCTTCATCGCGCCCACCGCGATTACAAGTCACATTTTTAGTCTTGATTTTTAATCATCACAAAGATGTGTCAAATTTGCAGAAAAAATATTCCTCCTTTAGATATTGCTATATATTTCCAACTTGATTTGCACAAATTTTTGTTGGAGGTAGCAGTTTCTGTGCGTACAGTATCTGAGAAACCTTTTGTAACACTGTATGTGAAATTAATGTAAATTAAAATTTAATCAATAATGGCAATTTGATTTTTTTATTTTAAAAGTGCCTTTTGTATTAGAGTAATTTTGCAAATTATATGCATGTGAAAAGGACAGAGCGACTGAAAAAAAATGCTCCAACCCCTCCTCCAAAATATCGAAAAAGTCTGAAAAGTCTAAATACTGAAAAAAACAACCCTAGTTACAAAAGATAGGCTGGCACTGCCAGGCAGGATACGCCCACATTTTCGAGAGATGGATAGAGAACAAGCAATACCAAAAGTGATTTTTCCTACATCTTTAAGTCCTGTATTTCATATTGTATTGGGAGCAGCCATTTAGTTGGTCAGTTCCAGTCTGATATTCATGAAATTCGAAACCGACAATGATTATGGTTTGACGGTACACAACCTAGAAATGTGACTTTTCATTCAAATCGGATAAGAATTGTGACCTGTAGAGAGTCCACAACCATGATATACCATATTTTTATACTATTCGCGTACAAACGGCGACCATTTCGTCCGGCAATTTTTGTATGATTTTCACGAAATTAGAACTCAACCTTCCTAATCAAAATCGAATTAAAATTGTGACCTATACAGGGTCCACAACCATGATATACCATTTTTTTTAACAGTATTCGCGTACAAACGGCGGCCATTTTGTCTGTCAATTTTGGTCCGATTTTCCCGAAATTCAAACTCTACCTTCCTTACAGTGTAACGGTGATATAATCAAACGTTTTTTTAAATTGGATAATAATTGTGACCTCCAGAGGGACCACAAGCTAAAGAAAGGGGGATTTTGCGTATAACCAGGGGCCATAATTCAGGAAGTTACGATCCGATATGCGCAAATATCGAAAAGAACCAAGATCTTTGGGTTATAACCATGAATTTCAAGTTTGATCAAAATCGAATTAAAATTGTGACCTCAACAGGGTCCACAACCTTGATATACCATTTTTTAACAGTATTTGAGTACAAACGGCGGCCATTTTGTATGGCAATTTTGGTCTGATTTTCCCGAAATTCGAACTCAACCTTCCTTACGGTGTAACGGTAATATAATCAAACGTTTTTTTAAATCAGATAATAATTGTGACCTCCAAGCTAAAAAAAAGAGGATTTTGCTTATAATCAGGGGCCATAATTCAGGAAGTTACAATCCGATATGCGCAAATATCGAAAGGAAGCAAGATCTTTGGGTTATAACCATGAATTTCAAGTTTCATCAAAATCGAATCAAAATTGTGACCTCCACAGGGTCCACAACCTTGATATACCATTTTTTAACAGTATTCGCGTACAAACGGCGGCCATTTTGTATGGCAATTTTCGTCCGATTTTCCCGAAATTCGAACTCAACCTTCCTTAGGGTGTAACGGTGATATAATCAAACGGTTTTTTAAATCGAATAATAATTGTGACCTCCAAGCTAAAATAAAGGCGATTTTTCGTATAATCAGGGGCCATAATTCAGGAAGTTACGATCCGATATGCGCAAATATCGAAAGGAAGCAAGATCTTTGGGTTATAACCATGAATTTCAAGTTTCATCAAAATCGAATCAAAATTGTGACCTCCACAGGGTCCACAACCTTGATATACCATTTTTTAACTGTCTTCCCGTACAAACGGCGGCCATTTTGTATGGCAATTTTCGTCCGATTTTCCCGAAATTCGAACTCAACCTTCCTTAGGGTGTAACGGTGATATAATCAAACGGTTTTTTAAATCGAATAATAATTGTGACCTCCAGAGGGACCACAAGCTAAAAAGGGTGATTTTTCGGACAATCAGGGGCCATAATCCAGGAAATTACATTCCGTTAGCCGCAAATATCGAAAGGAACCAAGATCTTTGGGTTACAAACATGCATGTCAAGTTTCATCAAAATCGGTTCAAAATTGTGACCTCTATAGGGTCCACAAGCTAAAAACGTGATTTTTCGTACAATCAGGGGCCATAATCCATGAAGTTTTGATCCGATACATGCCAATATCGAAAGCAGCCGAGATCTTTTGGGGATAAACCTATATTTCAAGTTTCGTCAAAATCGGATAAGAATTGTGACCTGTAGAGAGTCCACAAACAAATTGTGGACGGACGGACGGACGGACGGACGGATGGACGTCCGGACGGACGGACGGACGGACAGGGGCGACGACATAATACGTCCACATGAAAATGTGGGCGTACAAAAACCCAACCCCAACCCACTAAATATCTAAATACTGTATATTGGCTCATTTGGGTTCCTGGCTCCTTGTAGGGCTTCCCAAGACCTGATCTGAGCCCTCACAGTTGTACCAAATTTTTCAGTATTTCAGGGGTTTATTTTTCTAGTAATTAGTGTTGTTTCTTTCAGTATTTAGGTTTTTTCAGATTTTTTTGGTAATCAGAATGAATTTTAAAAAAATATCTTTCAGTTTTTTTTTCCAGTATCTTGTAGTATTGTCCAGCGCAGACAGAGTTATTTTGTGATGAGGACAGAGTAATTTTGTACTCCAACTATGTGATAAACAAGCATGAAATCTTGTCTGTGTGTTGACAGCAGACGGAACAAGAATACAAGATGGACATAAAACAGATCAATATCATAATAATATAAATCTGTTTATTCTCGCAGGCCTTACACAAATTCATTAACCCTTTGAACGTGACAAGAGTATTTACTGAGGAATAAGCAAGATAGCAGTTAATTAATCAAAATATCAACACCTTAATCTGTCCAGTTGACCCGTCTCACCAGGATTTCAATGTTTACTACATGGTCTTTTCAAGAAATCAATACAACCTTTGTAGAAATTTTCTCTCAAGTTCATATTATTATACTAATATTATAGAATCAAAAAAGATAAGTTTCTACACCACAAATTATTTTGCCTTTGACATGCTTTAATTAAATTTACCTTTTTTTCCCTCGTACATACACTCATATAAATGGGTAAATAGGCATAATTTTGTATTAAAAGTCCTGATGCATCATCAGATACATTGAAACAACCAAACTTTTTATAAAAGACTATATTTTAATTAAAATAAGGCAACAATTTTGATTAAATTCTTAACTTAAATCTGAGAATGATTGGTCAACTCTGGGTCACAGAACTTAAGGCATTAAAATTTCTTCTCTAACAATAACTAATTAGAGGAAAAGTGAGGAAGTTCCAAAATTCTGTGAATGTTATAGTTTACCTGTAGTTTGAGCTATAGCTCTCATTAATACTGTATCACCAACACCTAATTCTAATCCTTCATAGGCTGGTGCTAGTTGATTTAAACACAGATAAATACAACACAATAGATCATCAGGACTTAACACAATCACAGAACGCAGAAAATTACTTAATATCTCTATCATCTTTAATCTGTAATATAAAGCATATTATCATTATAGTGATATGTACTGATAGTATAAAGCATATTGTTATTATCGTGATGTGTACTGACAATATAGAGCATATTGTCATTATAGTGATATGTACTGATAGTATAAAGCATATTATCATTATAGTGATATGTACTGATAGTATAAAGCATATTGTCGTTATAGTGATATGTACCTGCAATATAGAGCATATTATAATGATGTTCTGACAATATAGAGTATATTATAATGATGTTCTGACAATATAGAGCATATCATCATTATACCTACTGACAATATAGAGCATATTATCATTATAATGATGTACTGACAATTATATAATTTCAAGAATTCTAAATATTCAACAAATTATTCAAATGAGATTTATACAACTAGAATACCATGCTATTGTTCTCAAACTAATAGATTACATAGAATTTATATTGTAAAGTTACCAAACTAAATCATAAATTCAACATAATATACAGCTCAATGTAGAAAATAAAGTTTTGATACTGGATTGGTTGACAATTGAGCTAAAATGTACAATAAATATTCATAATATGTTACCGGGCTGAAGTGTCTTCAATTGCTTCAAAGGTTTTTGCCAAGGCAAGATAAGGTACCCTGAAAGAGTATAATTAATACATAGAACTCAATAACCATTGAATACAACCATGGGTTACTCAATAACTATTGAATACCTTTTGGGTTATTCAATGGTTCAAGAGAGTGTATCCATGCGCTAGTATTCCAAAAGTGATAGCAAGTGGAATATGGGCAGGGATACACTCACGTGAACCACTGAATAACCCAAGCGGTATTCAGTAGTTATAGAGTCCTTTTTTAATCTATAACTACATGCAAATCCCAAAATAAGAACAAATTCAATGGTCACTGAGTTCTGCAGACCCTGTACTATCCAGATAATCACAAAACTAATAACTAATAACATCAAATATAATCATAGGTTCCGCCATTTTTTTTTAAACGGAAACAGCAAATACAGTCAATTCTAGAAGTGACATCATTCTTGAAGATAGTAGTCCTTGTTGAAGTCATTGGGATATTTGCTTGTATTTGCATGTAGTTATAGAATAAAAGAACATATAAGACAAACACTAAAACATTCTGTCTATCAGCCAAATTAAATTACAAAAGTTATTAAATGTTCCTGGAAAACAAACTGGACAAAGAAGTGTGTGTTGCTTATATTATATTTATTAATTATTGTTTCATTACTGGATATTATATTTATTTAGGTAAAGAGACCACAAAAATGTGTTTCTTACTTTTCTTTGTGTTTCCAACAAGCATCATCGATAGGATGGTATTTAGACTTTTTAGGATTATAGTCAATGTCTTTAACAGGAGCCCTGAAAAATACAATATGATTACGCCTCATTAGCTCGCACTCCATTATCCAATCTCCTGCTTAAATTTGACAAATATTAATTTAAATACTCATTACACGTAATATGGCTTGTTTCATTTCAGTTGCCTGGAATTTTTCAACATCACTTAATGATCTCCTTGTGAAGGGTATTCTAATTAATAGCGGCAGCCAAGACTGAATGACACGGTCAAGTTTCAAAGAATGCAACTCTTGCTTATTACTCATCAAATTTCCATAGCTAAAGATCTAAGGAACAGAAATCAAACAAAAAGAAAATGGCACACAGTGACCTGAATTGAAATAAGACCACCATTTGCAATTATAAATTAAAATGGATGAAATAATAATCAGTTACAGATAATCTAATCAATTATACTTCTTGCAGAAAAAAAATCTCAGTGATTTCTGAGAAATATTGTTTTATCAAACAGCAGCAGAGAACGACATTAAATAACCATAGAAAAACATTGTGATACTCAAGAAACATTACAAAAGTGAAAAGAAATGAGAGTTGTGCTTCAATTAATAATCTCAAAAGGCCTAAATTTTTCACACTTCATGACAAGTCAGATATTGAAGACAGTTTCAACTTTTTTTCCCATATAATTAAGAATAAACAGATTCAGAGATCAGTCTTGCGTCCAAAATTCAATACAGCATTAAAGGCTTTTCCAAAACAAAGAAGACCGCTGGCTTCACCGTCATTTATGACTTTCTTAAAACACATTAGCCATAGCCAAAGCGAATGCCATGGAAGAAAACAAAATTCCATGAGATTTGATAGAAAACAAAGAAATGCAGCTTGTTAGATTCTGGTCTGAAAGGACAGATGTTGCAATCAGTCTTTTTTTGACAAATGACCATCAAATGTCACTTTGTCTGATTATGAGAAAATGTCTTTGTTTAAGTTTAATATTGGTTGTTTTAATGATGTGTAGGCTAGGTAACGAAGTGCATATTTCAGTTTGATTAAATTTATATATTTCATCAATTTTACATCACATTATTGAACAAGCGAGTTTCTCATGACAGTATTGCCAAACACAGTGAAACAGAGACCCCCCCCCCCCCCCCGAAAACTTTGGATTTTATTCTGTTATAATAAGTCTTTGTCATGAAAACCTTCTGGTGCTTGCCTTTTTTTTCAGTGTTATTACTGATACTTTTAATAGTATCTATCGCAAAGTTTAAAATGTAAGGTAGGGGCCTACTAATATGTTATTACTTCCAGGCTTGTCTATTGATAAAGAAAATGTTATGTGGACTGAGGCTAAGGTAAAAATCTCCAGTTTCAACCCAGCAATCTACTTACTGTTCCAACAATCCATTATCAATAGAGAGAGACAGAGAGAGAGGTTTAACCTCCAATCCACTGTCATTTCGGGACTAAAACATGGTTCAATTCTATTTCAATAATACTTAGGCAGTCAGATTGAACCATTAAGTATTCATCAAATATAACTAACATTTGATAAACTTCTGGATATTACTGCTACTGATTAAACAAACTGTGTACTAGTGCTAAACAAAATATTAAAATAATCATTTACGTAGATCTAAATTAACACATCACCATGGAAATGACATTTACGTAGATCTAAATTAACACATCACCATGGAAATGACATTTTTATTAACACATTCAGAAAACACAAGTTGTTTCTGATCTCTATTCTGAAATATATATACAACGGCAGAAATATCTTTTATAAAAAAAAAATATGTTTCTTATTTTCCAACAGCTGAAAGATTAATCAATGACTTATCTTTATTGGTATAACTCATCATTTACAGGATTTTCCGAGGCACTTCTCCCTTGTCAGTTATGCAAGACTAAGTGCCAGACAATGACAGCTGTCTAGTCGTTCGGATGGGATGAAACTGATGTCCTGTTTACACATTTGTGTGCATGTAAAAGATGTCATACTTATGCTGCCCGGGCAAAATTTCCTTACAATACACTATGACGTTTGCCCGTCGTCATTAGCCCAGTCAGGTGCAGAACAGTAGGACGTTGAACCCCATTTCATGTCATTTCATTCATATATTAGTTAGTGTACCTGAACATGATTTAAATTCAACAGCGTAAACTTTTTATCTAATAATAATCACAGGCATTGGAATTCTTCTTGTAGACTCCCATACTCATATGCCATTTGGTGTCAATAATGTTTTTCCCATTCAAAATTATTAAAGTTTTAAAATATTATCAATAATATGTGCTATCAATATTCAGCTAAAACACAGTATTTCTGGGTGAAAAGAATTGCCTTGTATTTCGAAGTATCAGTGGTTCAATATTTTGATCATTCAATATTTTGTTTTCAGAATGAGCTAATAAATATGTCACTTCTATGGTGATGTGTTAATTTAGATCAACGCATTAATTTCAAATTTGGTGGTCTTTAGGAGAGGTCGTTATTGAAAATGTTGAATATAAGAAATGGACTGTAAATTTTGGAGGTTGTTTCTAAAGTGTTTATAAATTGATAACTGGACAAATAGTGTTTTTTACCCCGATTACATTATGCAAGATCTAAATCTGCCTATTGCAGGTCTTTCTTTAGGCCATAAAGTTATATAAACTCTTAATTAGACATTTATTAAACATGACAAGGCCATAATCAACTCACTAGGAAATCGGTTGGCTCTGACTTTAAGTTAAAAATTTGTATTTTAAATTAAAAGGGGGTTTAAAGTCAGACTTTTCTGTGTATCTTAAAGATATGCAGATTTTAGAGTAACAAAGTAAATAACACCATTCACATTACACAGCTTCAAGAAAAACTATCCTGGATTGGTCCAATTAACGAATAATGGATTACCCTAAGGAAAAACAGCTCAATATTTCATCAAATGGTTTCTTCTCACTTATGATTGGTGAAGAGTCGCAGATTCACAGTTAGTTCTCAAACTTTGTCTCCTTCCATGTAGTTTGTTATCATTTCCATCACACAGTGTTAATTGATTTCTGAATGGTCATTTAGCAGTATCCGGTAGCCATATAAGTTATGAAAGCCAAATATGGGTATTTTTACCTAGAGTTATCGACGGGCTGGACATAGACATTATAGATAAATTATAGAGTTGCGGTTAAAACTTGTACTTGTTTTCACAGGATAAAATTCTCTGTTTTCTTCCAATAAAGAAACTTTAACATCAGGTAAGATGAATTTCTATAGATTATTATTTTTTGTAACTTCAGACCGTACAACATTCAGATCACTCAATGATCCCTTTGTTCATCTTGTACTAAACCCATATAGAGAGAGAGAGAGAAGTGGGGTTTAACGTACACTCGACACAAACTAGGCCATTTTGGGACTAACATATGATTTAATTTTATTTGAATAATTCTTTTGCGCGTAGGGGTCTTTAGCAGTGGGAGGAAACCGGAGTGCCCGGAGGAAACCCATGACGTTGAGGAGGTGCCCCTATCTCCATGCCACATACGCTCACACCAGGGCTCGAAACCACAAAACCCACATAAATCAATCATTTCTACAATTAATATGCAATAGGTGGGGTGGTTTTAATTCCCTGGTTGTAAATGACAAGGTAACCTGTCCAACCTAATGAATTTTTCTGGGTAATATGGTTTCCTCCCACTGCTAAAGACCCCTACACCAAAGCGAATTATTGAAATGGAATTGAACCATGTGTTGGTCCCGAAATGACCAAATTTGTGTCGAGTGAATGTTAAATCCCATTTCTCTCTCTCTCCCAATAGGTGGGTGTGAAACACAATCACAGTAAATGGAAATCTCTGATTGCGTAGGAATTGATAAGATCTTGAAGCTCAGTTTAAACATGTCTGAATTCAGCACTTCCACCCACAACATCATAGAAAGCATAAAATTTGCTTTCACAATTTTTCATCACAAGACTTGTTGCTGGGATTCTTTTGTTAAACTACAATAGTTTGTTAATTTGTTAAAATTTTCACATTTTATGACCTTTATAATATTAACGTAAGTGAAACAAGGATAAAAGTTTGAGGTTAAATCAAGCAGAATAAGGTACCGAGGTGATCAGTTCTATAAATTTCATTTTGCCATTGCTTACAGATTGGCAGAAAAACTGAAATTTTATTTACATCAAGAATATAAACATTTTCAAGAACTTGGAAATAAATCTATGCAAATCTCTTTTCACAATTTTTAGTTTTGATACAACTGCTCCGAACTGGGCTAATGATGACAGGAATTTTGATACAGTTCTCTTTAGTACAAGCAGATTTTGACTAGCTTAAACATACAAACATATTTTTTATAAAGGATCTTGAAAAAAACAACTCTGACCTGTAGAGCACTTACAAGGCTTTGGCCACAACGACAGTACATGTACCTCTGTAAAAAATATATTGCCAAACTCTGAACTTCAATAAGTTCGAACAAAATCAGATCTTTAATGTTTTGAAAAACTGGTGAATGGGTAAGGGTGATGACGAGAAGTTCTTATATGAATTGTGGATGTACAATAATGAAATATCCTTAACCGTCAATCAAGTCACTTAAATTAATCTGATATATACCGTTAAAGATACATTATGGGAGAATAGATAGAGATCTGGCAGTTCCCACTATAATAGTTAAAAACTAGATAATGTAAAGGTGATTTTCTGAAAATTTCAGTTAAACTGATCAACCATGAACCAATAATTTAGCGATTGAATTTTTGGCCTAGCCTCGATCATCATTATTAAAGTCTGCATTGATTATCCATTTGGTGAGTTAATCATGAATGAGCATTGAGGCAGCAGATCGGATTCTAATCGAGTAAATATTGCAGACTTTTGATGACATCGTGAGTTGATTATAGTCTGGATAAGTTAATTAATGTCTAATTAATAATTAAGATAACATTTCAGACCTAAACAAGGACCTGCAATGGGCACATTTAGCTCTTGCATAATGTATGTTTAAGTATATCCATGAGTAACAAAAAAAATCAATTTTTTTTACGGAGATTAATGATCTTATGTTCATCCGATCAATTTATGATCAAAGGAGATGTAAATATAAACATTGAACAATTACAAGTAAATCGTGACGTTGTGAAGTGATTTATTATCTTATCACTGTACAACCATATTGTTTTCATCAATATCAAATAACATTACGCACTGAGACATCAATTTACAATAATGCATCAGGATCCAGTAACCCAAACTGTATTGTATCTATTCTCAAAATATTTTAACAGTACAGGTCAAATGACACTCAGTCTCGATTATCCATTTTATTTTTAATTTTCAAATCTCAAGGGCTTTCTAATCCAACATGATCTGGAGAGTTGATTAAAGGCCTGTCATGTCTAAATGATAGTTTATATAACTTTAGAAACCCAAACCCTGCCCTTTGCAGACTTACATTAGCTCTCACATAATGCATCGGTAATATTGTCATTTTACAAAAATAAAGTTAAGACTTTTCTAAAATGGTTGAATAATTCTATGAATTGAAAATTTAATAATATTCCACATCCTATTTGCGACAAATAAAATAAATATAATTTGAAGATAATGTTTTGGGGTACCCCCAATTCTTATTGAGAAGTTGCAGAAAACAATCTTAGAATTCGAATTGTATTTATCCAGAATCGACAAAACTCCACGTAGTTCTCTCCAAGACTCTCTTTGTCGGTCACAATTTGCAACAAATAAAAAAATGTTTTGGCTACTTGCGATTCTTTTTGAGAAGTGGCAGAAAACAAATTTTAAAAATTCTAATTTCATTTATCCTCGACTGACCATTACGTTGAGTGTCAGACTATAAATTAATCAACTGGCCGATAATCTGAGACGTGTCAATGAGTTACACTAATTAATCATCTTGGATTAAAGGTTTTTAGTTCATTGATAATTACCAAATAAAGTCATTATTTACCCCTAATAATTAATCCAAGCATTGATTATTTTTTGAGGTTTTGATTCGTCTTAAAAAATAATCATCTTGGATGACTGGTTTTAGCTCACTGATAAGGATGAAGTCATTATTTACTCCTAATAATAAATCCAAACATTGATTATTTGAGCTTTTGTCTTAAGAAATTAAGGGAAAGAATCAAAATGGCCAACAATACTTTTGTCTTAAAAAATCAAGGGAAAGATTCAAAATACTTTTCAAAGAGAATTAAATATTTTGATAGTGGCAGTTTGTTTCCTGTGGTTTCATACAGCATGTAAAAACATAGAGGTCAGCCATTTTTACCATTATAAAGCATGTCATTGAGTCAAGTGAGGTGGTTTCGAATCCCCTGTTGTATGTGAAAAGGAGTAGGGTGGCCTGTCCAACCTTGTGGGTTTTCTCCGGGTCCTCTGGTTTCCTCCCACTGCTCAAGACCCCTACGCGCAAGCGAATTATTGACATTAAATTAAACTATATGTTAGTCCCAAAATGGCCTAGTTTTTGTCGAATGGACGTTAACCCCATTTCTCTCACTCTTTTTTCCATTACTGAGGCCAAAATCTGATGTGAGCTGTGAGCTCCTAGTTTTACAAATTGAAAATTCTATCAGTGATTCAGATTCAGATACTGTCAAAGTACCTGAAAATAACAATAGGCCACACAAAATGACAAAATGCAAGAGAACAATTTGTCAAGCAGAGTATGATATTACATTACAAATAAAATTTAAGGTCACAATATAACAATACTTCAATAAAAATAACCATCACAATTGTTAGAATGTTTGTCTTGTTATCAGCACAAAGCAGCTTCCTGGATTTTAAAATAGTTATCTTAATTGAAGTAGCAGACAAAAAACGTCTGAGCACAGAAAGTGAAATATGATACTGTTATAAACTGATTATAGAAAGAGAAATAATTCAGTCCAAGTCTCTTGTCATGGAGTATTAGATCAATTAGGAAAATAATATCAAACTGCACTAAAACATGACCATTACAGAAATAATCTTGAAATCTTTTGAAGGAACAGATTTTCTTTGAGTTTAGAACAAATAAAGTGGTGTTCTGCTGGGTTAGATTACAATTAGTAATGGGGTTAGTCTAATCCAATTAAATTCTCTTAACATTACAGCCATATAAAAAGTCCAATTTAACCAATTTTACTATCCTTCATTTTTGAAACTAAAATCAAATATACAATTATTTAAAGATGAATTATGTTTCTGAATTAAATTAAAAATGGCAATCGTGTTTCAATCAATTGAGAATCGTGACCAATGATCTAGAGATCGAGGGAGTTGATTTTTGGCTTGTCATGTTAATAGGCAGATTTAGCGCTTACACAATGGTTCTCTATCAACATCGGTTATAATGAACTAGGGCCCTAAAATTTAAAATGTTGAATGACTTTCTCTTAGCAAAAGAACAAAATTCACTAACTGCCAAGTCCCCAAAAGTTTTGTACACAAAACTAATCACTACTTAAAGCTAAATGGAGCAATAGATTGGTTTTTTTTTTTAGAAACTACTGGTAGAATATAGTTACATGTACCTCGGGGTCAAAAGTTCTAACCAAGCATACTCATTAAATGAGATGTGGTACCAGGGCCCTGATTCACAAATTCTTAACTTAAGATAAAATCCAAATTTTAGTAGATACTTCAGTTTTGATTGGCTAAGCACTAAAATCAATCTAATATTATCCAATCAAATAAAATTTGGATTTTATCTTAGTTAAAATTTCGTGAAACAAGCCCCAGGGGTTCATATAGTAAACATAACCTGCATCTCACATCACTATTCAAGATTATGACACTTTCAAATACCTTAACTACTACCACAGAAGCAATATTTTATGCTAAAGTTTATCTACCTTTAAAATATTTTGTGGAATACAAATATTTTCAAATACATTTTTTTTTTCTTGTTAGATTGTTGTGAATATGAAGAATACAGTAATGATGATGGTGGTACTATCCACTTACCTAACAGCAGACGGCCAATCATACTATACTAGTAAAGGTAATACCAACAAGTGTAATGAATGTTGTCGGGGGATACCAGGAGTACAGGGTATGCCAGGTTTACATGGACAACCAGGAACAAGAGGAATGGATGGGCATAAAGGTGAAACAGGTTCCAAGGGTGATAAGGGCTCTGAAGGAATGATAGGTGAGTCCAGTAAAACAGTAACATACAAAAATATTGGATATTTGAAGTTGTGGCTTATCTGGGGCCTATTTCACAAAATTTTAACTAAGATAAGATCTGAATTTTAGTTATTTGATTGGACAATATTAGATTTAGCCAATCAAAATTGAAATATCTGCTAAAATTCGGATATTATCTTTAGTTAAAATTTCGTGAAACAGGGCCCAGTTGATAAAATATAAAAAGGTCTTGCTTCATACATCAAAGACATAAAAAAATGAAATAGAGTTTTATAACGTCCTACTTTTCTGATTCTAAACTGGGCAAATGAAGACGGACATATGACATACAGTGTGCTATGAGGGAAAGTTTATCTGGGAAAATGCACTATGGCCTACTTTTGTATTAATTTCCAACTGCCACGGAGAGAGAGAAAGAAATGGAGTTTAACATCCACTTGACACAAACTAGGCCATTTCGGGACAAACATATCGTTTATTTTAATTTCAATTAATCGTTTGCACGTAGGGGTCTTTACTTTAGCAGTGGGGGGAAACCGGAGTACCCGGAGAAAACCCACAAGGTTGAACAGGCGACCCTACTCCTTGCCACGTACAACCGGGGATTCGAAACCACGCCAGTTAACTCGATGGCAGGCCATACAATACAGCGCGCGTACGCTCACCATTCGACCATCCCCCCTCCCAACTGCCACAGAATCCTTTACATGCACGTCAATGTGTACACAGGTCCTCAGTTTTTCGTCCCATCTGCACGACTAGACAGCTGTCCCCGTCAGGCCCTTCGTCCTGCATCACTGACATGGGGAAACCACGCCAGAAAATATGGATGAACTTTCTCAGCCAATGCACCCGACCACCTGGCTAGCAAGCCAGTGTCTTACTCACTTACCCATCTGGTAATGTAACATGTTTGGTTTGGTATGTTGCCTTTTAAAGTTACTTTTCAACACGATTCATTGCATATCAACAAAAAAACCTGATGCAAGATTTAGCACTATAAGAATCCTCTGCAAACTAGTTTAGTGTCCATTCTCAAGCAAAGCTAATTGTAGAAAGACAGCCAAAGTTTATAATAAAATGGCCCATTACCCAAGATTAGCAACGATGACTGTCCTCACATATTTTATTTTATTGTATCTCACAGGGGCACCAGGAGCTACTGGTCCAGTTGGTCCCAAAGGTGAGCGAGGTCGTAAAGGATCAAAAGGGCCTCAGGGTCCACAAGGTAAGCCAGGCTTGAAAGGTGATCCTGGTACTAGAGGCTATGCAGGTAGTAAGGGTGAGAAGGGAGAAAAGGGAGATCAGGGGGCTCAACCACCTAAGATTGCCTTCTCCGCAAGTCGCAGCACCAAACTGGGGCCAGTACTTCAAGACACTGCTGTGACATTTGATCGTGTTCACCTGAATCTTGGAGAGAGTTTTGACCCCTACACATCTCATTTTATCTGTAAGCATAACGGAACTTATCTATTCACTACACACATCCTGGGCCAGAATAAAATAGACGCTTATGCTTGGATGATGGTGAACAAAAATCACAAATTACCGTTACATGGAGATGGTCGTGCTGGGTATGGTACTGGCAGTAATACTATTATATTAGAGTTAACAGTTGATGAGCATGTGTGGGTACAACTCAGTAAAGATTCAGCACTTATGAATGATTATTCTTCATTTTCTGGGCACATATTATTTGATGAATAACTCTGGTAACTCTTTTATTCTTTCTTACCACGTGAGAAAATCAGCTTTCAGTTAGATTGGGGACATCATGAAAATTACCTTTGTTAGTAATAATGTCTAGATTATTGTATGTTATTCCTAATCATAAAGGAGCTTATTAACCTCTTGGATTTACTGTAGGTTATGATAAATTATTGAATGTTATAAGTATTTTGATCTATGATAGTGTAAGCTCTATCTGATCAAAATTTGGTTTCAGACGATTTTTCCAAAGACTGCATGCTCACTAATTTTAGCTTGATTTGGGGTTATTTTGTTGACAGACATAAATTCAGTTATTTTCAACAAAAACAGATCAACACATAAAATCTATTGAAATCAACAAATTTAACCTGAATCAAAAGAGGTCCTGTCATTTTAAATCTATAAAATCAAAATCTTGAACGCAGTTACCATTGTAAATACATGTAAATTCTATTCCAACTTCTTAAAATTCCTTAGACATAGACTGCATTAGTAAGCAGCTATCTGTATAGTAAATTTTCATAATATTTGATATATAATGGTTGTGATATTAAGGTGTTTGTAATAAATGTGTGCAAATTGACTGTGAAAAAATTGCTTATCTATGAAAAATAGTCAATATTTTAATTAATTTCATTTGATGAGCATGTATTAAAGATGCATTATGTAAAAGCTAAAATCTCTCTGTTGTAGTTCTTTTTTCTGGCTTCAAATGTTATGTTAATTATTATTTAAACATTTACACAGTTGACAAGCCCATAATCAACCCTCTACCCCACTGGATTGCTCTGATTATAAGTAGATTTGTATGCCACTGTTATTAAAGAGTTTAAACGATAAAATAGATAACCAAGACTTACTTAGTCTTGACTGTCAAGTACCATTGCTATCATAATAAACAATCTAGGTTACATCTGTCAAAACTTCAAACACTCACAACTTCACACAGAATAAAGTGATTTGACTGAAATTTTCAATATTAATTTTTCATTATGTATTTTTGAACTATTAATAATAAGAACTACCAGCTCTATATATACATCTTACATAATGCATCTTATATATCTGTGTAAAGATATATATTTATTATAGCTGGTGTATCCAATTAATGTTTTGTAATCATATGTATCCATTATGTATTTTTTTTATTTGCCCATATTTTAGTGTATGTGAATTATGTTGTCAGCTCTGTCCATCCCTCAAGAATTGGATATTAAAGTGTAACAACAATCGGACAGTAAGCCCCACATGCTCTAAGCATTTCCAATGGCAAGATTTCCCAACAAGATGTGTCGGAACAATTAATTTCGAACAAAAGTAGTATATGTGTGGATAAATTCAAAATCATCAGAAGAATACTACTACTCAATTTATATTATTAATTAAATGTATAACTTTTTTTAACTTGGAAACACAATTTACAATCCAATTGCGTTGGGAAAAATTGTACTGAAAACAGCTTTTTCTTACATCTTCAACAGAGAGAGCATAATTAGTCAATTGAAAAGTTAAGACAGTACATTGCTTCATCTTTAATACTGATATCTTATTGAGTTATGATTTTATACAGTCTCGTCTCCCAGAGAAGGTTACCGTTCATTTCTTTCTCTGGGAAATTTCAGTCCAAATTCGGATCCTTAGCTCCTCCCCCAGGGTTTGCAGACTGGCTGTATTTGATTGAATGAAATGCTGCTTATTTCTCGACAATTAGGCATCAATTTGTCGCTTGAGTTACATATCAATGAATCTGATTTGATGATTTACCGGAAACTATATTTTGCGCTCAAAGTGAGTGATTCTGTGATACGAGTGTAAAATAAGCAAAAATTTCAGAAGTAACAGAAGTTTGAGATGCTACGTTGGATCTTTCTGAAGAATGTGACATACAAAATGTCTGACATGATTCACCAGTGAGAGAAATGAACGGTAAACTTGTCTCTGGAAGCCAAGATTGTGGAGTTTACACTACCACTTTAATACTGATACGCTTAGTTTTAAAAGTAAGATTATAAACTACCATGTCAAACAATGAAGAGGTTAATTAATTATTGTGTTCTTTTTATCAAGGCAATTAGCAGACTGCAGTGTTGAATGTTAAACGTGAAGAGGTTAATTATTGTGTTCTTTCTATTTAGACAGTTAGCAGGCTACTGTGTAGAATGTTAAAAACGTGAAATGTTTGTCAATAGTCTGTACTTTTTTGTAAAAAAAAAAAATATATCTATTTCCTGATATCGCTTGTACTTCTGTGATTTAAACTAAAAGTGTGGTATGTTTTTTCTGAGAAGAAACCACATTCAATGCAGGACGGTTCATCTTTTTCCATCAATAATCCTAACTGTTTTGTATTTATTAATGTTTTGTTTTTATTTTTTGGATTCAATCTTCAGTTGACCAATTATACGCAGAACATTGGGCATTTAGAATTTGATCTCATTCTAGCATACCTAACAGTTTATGTTAAAATTTGCAGGCCATGCTCCTACATAATTATTGTGAAAAATTATCGTGAAAAGAAACAGTCAAGTTTTAATCGTTACATTTTCATAAAACTCTGTCATACAACTCATTACCGACAATACCAATACTATATACTGGAAAACACAGAAAAACACCAGAAAACTACCGGCAAATACTGAATACCAGAAAACACTGGAAAATGCTAAAATACAGGAAAACACCCTAAAGGTTAGGGTTAGATCCTGGCATACATTATAGCCTGACTCCTGGTTAACTATTTAGGGTGTTTTCCGGTATAAAGTGTTTTCTGGAATTTAGTGTTTTTTCCGGCATTTTCCGGTATAAGATGGTGTTTTCCGGTAGTTTTCTAAATATCAACATGCTAAGGAGACAGTTATACAACTGACCTAAATGTCAAAATTTGTAACTATTGGATATGTTAGGATAAAGATAGGTTGCCAGGCAACAAAATCAACGTCTGCAGCAGGTAAATTGCCTGAGCAGACCATAGAGGCTGAAGCATTGTTTTCTTTTTCAAGGTAAATGGAGCATTACAAGACCCTGATTAACGACAAAAACCCATGAAATAATTATCAGATAATTAAAATTTGATAGGCTTCTGGTTCTTATTTTAGCGAAAATAAAACACTTAGGCCTCTATGTAAAAGACTGCATCAACAAGACTTTTCAAAGTGATCAAGGGCAAGAAATCAGAAAGTAATAACCATTAGAAAGTAATCATTGCGGCTTCTCATGAACATACAAATTCAAGTCAATCAGATGATAATTTTAACACCTATAGAATCTACAATATTTTTCTCAGTAATCAAGGGCCATAACTAAGACAGTAAATATCGGAAATCGATGAAAACAATGGGCTACTTGACCTCATGAAAATAAGCACAATTGGGTGATAACTTTATACTTCGAAGCATTTACAAGTAAGGTGATTGACTGGGGTGACAGCAATATGACAACATTTCAATGTGGAAGTATAAAAATTCCTGTCAAAAAATATTGAAATGAAGTGCTGATGTCACAAAAAATATTTATACAGATACAAATAATGCATCGACAAGATCAACCGACTTTCTATTCTTTTTTGTGTGTTTCTTACAAACACTATGAAATATTCTGTTTTTAAGTTGAGATTTTTCAAAGAGAAATTTTAACATTCAAGTAATGATTCAAGTATATCCTATTTCTACTCTCAATATAAAACTTTCAACGACATGCACAATTAGAAGACAGAAGCGTGATAAATGTTGTCTATAAATAACCAAGTTGTCAATATCGTCTTGTGTTATTGGCAACTTGTACAGAATATATCTCGCCACTAAACAGTCTTATTAAGAAATCTAACGAGTCTTCATCGAACCTGGGGGTAAAGAACAATCTCCTCACAATCACAACATACTGGCAGTTAGTATGCACAGTGTATAGCCAATCTCCTGGACTTTTTCTGTGACCATCTGAAGTTTTCCCGCACTCCGTCTTAAATACTACTTAGTTTCATTAAGCAGGACATGAGGGCTAAATGGCAATCACATAATTCAACAGAAATCTTATACTGATGAAAATTAATCATGTCTCAAGATCTTGCTATAAACACTTCTTAATGGGTATTAACATTTAGTTTAATGGGTGCAAAGGGGAGAAACTCTCCATTAAGCTTTAAATTTGTTTTAACTAAAACCACTGCTTAAAGGGAGAAGGCATGAAAAAAAGGCTTCATGTTTTCTTAATAATATAATTAAAGAGAAATTATGTAAGAGATTTGTTTAAAACCACTGCTTAAAGGGAGAGGGTATGAAAAAAAAGACTTCATGTTTTCTTAATAATAAAATGTTATTTAAACAGGCATTTTGTAAGAAATAAATCAGCCTATTGCAAGTCTTTCTTTAGGCCTTAAATGTAATGTAAGTTATTAATTAGACATTTATTTACATGACCATAATCAACCCTTGATGCAAAGGAATCGCTCAGATTTTAAGTTGATTAGAACTGTTCAGCCATTTAATGATTCAATTTAAGAATGGAGAATGCACACATCTTATCAAAACTACAACTATTGATAACTTCACTCAAAATAAAGTAATTTGAATGAAATTTTCGGTATATTCATTTTGCATTATCAATTTTTGAAATATTATAGCTCTTCATCTAAATCTTACATTATGCCCCTTTAGCTACTAACAATTTCGGCAGAATGATTTTCCCAAATGGCTACATACATCTACAAAATTTTAAATATTTATTGAAAACCGTTTTCTATAATATTTTCCCCATTTTCCCCACAAGCTTTACTTGTCCCCAAGTACGGTACATGATACACTTGTATTCTAATGATGACAATTTATAATGGCATTTATACATGACGAGAAGTGTCGTCTGCTGGGAGCAATTTACTATAAAATCTTCTAATCAAGCTAGTATTTGAATCTAGCACGTAAAATATAATGATCAGTTCATATAATGACCATATTATAAAGACAGACAGCGTCTGCTTCAAGCATTTTAGAAAATTTAAAATCTAACAACTTAATAATATAAGATAGGTTTTACTGGTATACTAAATGCTCTACAAAATTACTGTAGAGGACGTATAAAAATCTGAGTATTGCATAAAATATTGAAATATCTGTATTCCTTAAGCAATATTATGAGTCCTATCAGCTCATTAACAACTGCTTCCTTAATTGGTGTCTTCACTTAAAGATAGGCTGGCACTGCCAGGCAGGATACGCCCACATTTTTGAGAGATGGATAGAGAACAAGCAATACCGAAAGTGATTTTTCCTACATCAGTAAGTCCTGTATTTCATACTGTATTGGGAGCAGCCATTTTGTTGGTCAGTTCCAGTCTGATATTCATGAAATTCGAAGCCGACAATGATTATGGTTTGACGGTACACAACCTAGAAATGTTACTTTTCGTCAAAATCGGATAAGAATTGTGACCTGCAGAGAGTCCACAACCATGATATACCATATTTTTATACTATTCGCGTACAAACGGTGACCATTTTGTCCGGCAATTTTGGTACGATTTTCACGAAATTCGAACTCAACCTTCCTTACGGTGCAACAGTAATATAATCAGAGTTTTGTTTTTAAATCAAATAATAATTGTTCGAGAGATAGACAGAGAACAAGCAATACCGAAAGTGATTTTTCCTACAATCAAAGGCCATAATTCATTAAGTTACAATTTGATATGCGCAAATATCGAAAAGAATAAAGATCTTTAGGTTATAAACAAGCATTTCAGGTTTCATCAAAATCGAATTACAATTGTCACCTCTACAGGGTCCACAACTTTGACATACCATATTTTTACACTGTTCGCGTACAAACGGCGGCCATTTTTTCTGGCAATTATGGTCCAATTTTCTCGAAATTCTAACTCAACCTTCCGTAGGGTGTAACGGTGATAGAGTCCAACGTTTTTTCAAATCGGATAATAATTGTGACCTCCAGAGGGACCATAGGTGATTTTTCGGACAATCAGGGGCCATAATTCAGGAAGTTACGATCCGATATGCGCAAATATCGAAAGGAACCAAGATCTTTGGGTTATAACCATGCATTTCAAGTTTCATCAAAATCGAATTAAAATTGTGACCTCTACAGGGTCCACAACCATGATATACAATTTTTTAACAGTATTCGCGTACAAACGGCGGCCATTTTGTATGACAATTTTGGTCCGATTTTCCCGAAATTCGAACTCAACCTTCCTTACGGTGTAATGGTAATATAATCAACCGTTTTATTAAATCGGATAATAATTGTGACCACCAGAGGGACCACAAGCTAAAATAAGGCGATTTTGCGTATAATCAGGGGCCATAATTCAGGAAGTTACGTTCCAATATGCGCAAATATCGAATGGAACCAAGAACTTTGGGTTATAACCATGAATTTCAAGTTTCATCAAAATCGATTTAAAAATGTGACTTTTACAAGGTCCACAAACCATGATATACAATTTTTTAACAGTATTCGCGTACAAACGGCGGCCATTTTGTATGGCAATTTTCGTCCGATTTTCCCGAAATTCGAACTCAACCTTTCTTAGGGTGTAACGGTGATATAATCAAACGTTTTTTTAAATCGGATAATAATTGTGACCTCCAGAGGGACCACAAGCTAAACAGGGTGATTTTTCGGACAATCAGGGGCCATAATTCAGGAAATTACATTCCGATAGGTGCAAATATCGAAAGGAACCAAGATCTTTGGGTTATAAACATGCATGTCAAGTTTCATCAAAATCGGTTCAAAATTGTGACCTCTATAGGGTCCACAAGCTAAAAACGTGATTTTTCGTACAATCAGGGGCCATAATCCATGAAGTTTTCATCCGATACATGCCAATATCGAAAGGAACCGAAATCTTTTGGGGATAAACCTATATTTCAAGTTTTGTCAAAATCGGATAAGAATTGTGACCTGTAGAGAGTCCACAAACAAATTGTGGACGGACGGACGTCCGACGGACAGGGGCGACGACAATATACGTCCACATAAAAATGTGGGCGTATAAAAACCCATATACATCACACAATTTTTTTTCATAGGCAGTCCCGGTGCGTGCTTTTCAAAGGAATAACAATTTTTGAAGTTTTTACATCATTTTCAATACAAAAAAGATAGGTTGCCAGGCAACGAAACATACGCCCACAGCAGCTAAATCGTCCGGGCAGTCAACAAGGTTTGTCGCAAATTTTTACTTTTTTTTGGTAATAAATAGGTTAAAATTATCTGACTCTGCCATAAAGCTTATTCAGTCATACTTATCTAATCGTAATCAGATTGTATGCGTAGACAATGCTAAATCAAATCCAGCCCAAGTAAAATTCGGTGTTCCCCAAGGATCTGTCTTGGGACCAATTCTATTTACCATCTATACCTCTCCCCTTGGCGAAATCATCCGCAAACACTGTGTAAACTACCATCTTTTTGCAGATGACACTCAACTCTATCTAATAGGACCACCATGTGATATTCCGGACAAACAACAACAATTGGAACGCTGCATTGAGAGCATCAGAGTATGGATGACTGCAAACTTTCTTAAACTGAACTCTGACAAAACAGAGTACATGACCATTGGCTCAAAATCACATGTTTCATCATTAGATAGTCACCCCATTCAAGTTGGAATTGATCACATCAGCCCTGTTCAATCTGCCCGAAATTTGGGTGTTATGTTTAACTCTACTATGGATATGTCCAAACAAATTGCCGCAGTATCAAAGGCATGTAACTTCCAACTGTACAACATTGGTCGCGTACGAAAATACTTAAACACAGATTCAACTAAACTGTTAGTGAACTCATTAATCGCATCTAGACTGGACTATTGTAATTCTTTACTTTATGGTCTTCCAGCTTCTTCTCTTCGCTCCCTACAAAAAATACAAAACACGGCCGCACGTCTGATCACCAGAACAAGACTACGTGACCACATTACACCTGTGCTTAAATCCCTCCACTGGCTCCCAATTAACAGGCGTATTCAGTACAAGATAATCCTTCTAACTTACAAGTGTATCCATGGTTCAGCTCCTAATTACCTGAGTGATCTTATAAAAATCAAAAGTGGAGAAAGAACAACTCGATCAACATCAAAACACGACCTAGTTGTTCCAAAAACTTTTAAAGTGTCGTGTGGTGATAGGGCTTTTTCCGTGGCAGCACCCACCCAATGGAATAAACTCCCAACAACATTAAAGGAAGCCAAAACAGTAGAGTCTTTTAAAACATCCCTTAAGACTCACCTATTTAACTGTGAATACCAAACGTGACAGAGCGGCTCAGCGCCATCGAGTAGAACAGTTCTAGATGAGAGGCGCTATATAAATTCATTATTATTATTAATAAAACATTTGTTATACACTAAAATCTGAGTAACAACTCATTATGTAATTATCTGAAAATCATTAGAATTTGTTAACTTTTTGTAAAGTTTTGCCCCAAGCTAACAATTAGTATAGGAAACATTTAACATCATGGATTTAGCTGTTCAGTTATCAAAATTCATTGAAAATCAAAATACTTGTTCGTTTCAACACCTTAAACTCTGTGTATCAATCTGAAGTCAATCGGATGATTTATAAGTTTGGCATCTACAGCGCCACAAGGTTTTTCGAAGTGATCAAGGGAGATAACTCTGGAAGTAATTATTTGAAATCGATGAAAATCAGTAGGCTTTTTCGTCTCAGGACCTTAAACAGTGTGTGTAAATTCAAAGTCAATCGGATATTAACTTTGGCCTCTAGAGCATCCACGGGATTTTTTGATCTGATCAAGGGCCATAACTCTGGCACTATTTATCGAAAATTGATGCAAATCAATAGGCTTCTTCGTCTTATGACCTTAAACAATGTGTATAAATTTAAAGTCAATCGGATATTAACTTTGGCTTTTAGAGCGTCCACAAGATTTTTTGAAGTGATCAAGGGAGATAACTTTGGCACTAATTATCGCAAATCGCTGAAAATCAATAGGCTTCTTCGTCTTATGACCTTAAACACTGTGTATAAATTTAAAGTCAATCGGATATTAACTTTGGCTTTTAGGGCGTTCACAAGATTTTTTGAAGTGATCAAGGGCCATAACTCTGGCACTAATTATCGGAAATTGCTGAAAATCAATAGGCTTCTTCGTCTTATGACCTTAAACACTGTGTATAAATCTAAAGTCAATCGGATATTAACTTTGGCTTTTAGAGCGTCCACAAGATTTTTTGAAGTGATCAAGGGCCATAACTCTGGCACTAATTATCGGAAATTGCTGAAAATCAATAGGCTTCTTCGTCTTATGACCTTAAACACTGTGTATAAATCTAAAGTCAATCGGATATTAACTTTGGCTTTTAGAGCGTCCACAAGACTTTTTGAAGTGATCAAGGGCCATAACTCTGGCACTAATTATCGGAAATCGCTGAAAATCGATAGGCTTCTTCATCTTATGACCTTAAACACTGTGTATAAATTTAAAGCCAATCGGATATTAACTTTGGCCTCTAGAGCGTCCACAAGATGTTTTGAAGTCGTCAAGGGCCATAACTCTGGTAGTTATTATCGGAAATCGCTGAAAAACAATAGGCTTCTTCGTCTCATGACCTTAAACACTGTGTATAAATTTAAAGTCAATCGGATATTAACTTTAGCCTCTAGAGCGTCCACAAGCAATTGTGGACGCCGGACCACCGGACGGACCGCCGGACGGACGGGGGCGACGACAATATACGACCACATTTCAATGTGGGCATATAATAAATTTATGTCCTTGATCAAGCATGTGCCTAAAATATCACCTATTCTAGAACACAGGTAGGTACATGTGGACAGGAACGCCCTTCTTACCTATTTGATTTTTCTCAAAATTTTTGATTTTTTTTATTCTTCATACTTTTCAAAGATTTTAATCTTTATTTTTCTTCCCTAATCATATAATATTTACTATCAAAAATGTTTGTATTAAAAATAATACCTTCTGGTGTATATATATAAAGGAGAAAGGTAAAACACTCTTCTTTTGACATTTTTTTCTCTGTGGAGTACCCCTGTCTCGTGAATAAAATCGTCTTGCTTTACTAATCAATCACTCGGTTAGTTGGTTCCTTTCGATATATATTCTTTTCAATAAAACACACATTTCAAATTTTTTAAAAATTCTAAGTCAGTTTATTTGCTATAAATCACTTGAATTTTTGTACAATTCATCGACAATTTCATTATGTTCAGTAGAAATGACGGAAGTGGTAATAAGGGAGACAACCATGTCAACTGGCTCGAATAAATCGGCGTTACTAGAAGGTAATAAATCCAAATTCTAATGTGCAATTTTTTTTTTAGTTTTTTTTTATAAACAATATTTTATATTCAGCAAATATCTGAATTTGAATGGGGAAACAGGCTAAGCCTATATGTGTAACCCCTCTCTATTTATAATTAGATACATGTATATAATATTAATATATACAGTATACACACATACAGAAATATACATTTAAGACAAAGTAAGAAAACACATCATAACAATTATACATACTGGATTAAAAATGTTTACAGATGGAGAACAAAAGCAAGCACTACAAGGATAATTATCAGGCAGTTGATTAATTTATAGTATTCCCCCACGTCATTGACATTAATGTAACGGCTGATCCAGGATAAGTATGATTTTTTTTTTTCGTCAGTTCTCAAACCGCAAAACTTTATCGCCAAAATCAAATTTTAATCGCCACTTTCATATTTTTGCGATCAACAGCGAGACCCCTAAGCATCTTACTCAGAGACCCAAGGTACTATACACCCCCATATATAACATACAAACCCTTTCAGGAAAATTGATATTCCCCACCCAGGGATTTTAATCCTGTATCAGAACTATCCTGTAGATATTTTGGCCAAAATTAGAGACAAGAAAATTTTATGGGAAAATACTTTATGCCATTTGGCATTAAGAGTAGGTTTTCAATAAATATTCAAAATTTCCCAGATAATAAAAGCTAAATTTAAATATCTATACCAGGGAGTAAAACAAATCTAATTCAGAGTCGCTCTTGTACATCTTCTGAATTATTTTGGACAGTTGTATAATCATGTTTTTCATGTAACATAATACAACTAGTGATTTAAATATCCATTAAGTTTTGGTACAAGACGACAGTTAATCAATATATTGAATTAAGTGGAATTATAAGATAAGATATATGTAGTAACTAACAATAAACAAGATTGACAGTGTGACACGTACTGTAAAACATAAATGACAAGATAATGAAATCTGAGACAATCACACCAAGCTTTTAGGTTTTATATATTAACCCTTTCAACACGGGTGACTGGATTTACAGCTGCGACATTGTAATGCCCACAATACAAGCATCTCGTTGACCAGTCGCTACTTCCACATGTTTATGCCAAAACAACAGACATCTTAAGTCGCAAAACATCAGGAACTCAGCAGTCAAAGGGTCATAATATTTAAGTTATATTTCAATGAATATAGGCAAGTTTCATATATGTTTATAGATCAATATTCATTACAACATTAAATTTAATTGGATATATTCCCCAATTAAAGCAAGAGCTAAAGAGTAAAAAATAGGTGCTAACTAAATTACAGGGTAATTTGGACTAGAAATATTCAATAACTAAATATGAAAGAAGAATGCAAAACTTATATAGGTTGGATAACGTAACTCTAACCCAGCACTACAGTAATTAAACACCAACTCAACACAGCATTACATGGGGTTTAATGTCCACTTGACACAAACCAGGGCATTTCGGGACTAATTAGTTCAATTTTATTTCAATAATTCGCTTGCGCATAGGTGTCTTTAGCAGTGGTAGGAAACCAGAGGACCCAGAGAAAACCCATGAAGTTGGACAGGCAACCCTACTCCTTGTCATGTCCATTGAATCATTGCCAGCAGACTGATTGACAGACCTTATGATACAACTTTGGGACATATTCATTTAGACCAAACCTGTATATAGGAATATCCTTTCTTTACAAAGGTATACCTTTTAGTAACATATTCTAATCTTTTATGTAATATTAAAGAGACAAGATTCTCCTTGGGTTTTTTTTCTTGCGATTTTTTTAAAAAATACATGACCCCAGCTAATCGATTATAAAGAAGATAAATGATGCACAGACATTATCAACTACAATAATTCTTTTCACAAAAATTTTGATTGTAAAAACTAAGGCAGGTAATTTCTGAGGAATATTGACATGAACCTAAAGCCGGTAGACAAATCAAATATGGAAAATATCAAAATACAAAAGAAACATAATAACAGCAAATATGTGTTTAATTCTGCAACCAGACAGCATTACATATGATTGCAAGTGTCAGATTGCAAGTATTTTCTCCTGTACTTAATTCCAGGAGAGCAATTTTCAATTTTTTCCAATCCCAGAAAACCATTTTCAGTTCTCCATGATTTTTTTTAGACGAGAAGGCCTGTAGATCTCTTTGATTAAACAGAAATAAAATTGCTGATACCTTAGGTTTTAATATGTTTATTATGTTTAATGATGAAGCCAAAATAAAATCAAAAATGAGTCGGGGAAAAAAAGAAACCCACAACGACTTCAGCTTAATATTTTGAAAACCTAAAACCTGTTTGTAGAAAGCTTGTATCATCAAAATGCGAAACAGATCAACTCAATTTAATACCTTTATCTTGACCTAAATTTTAAAAGGAACAATCATTTTTTCCAATTTGTTCGGAATATTTGAAATGGATCAATCCTAAACCAAAACATAGGGCATTCTGCAGGCCTCAGATTTTTTTATCTCTACTATCAGATTGTTTTAATTGCTCAGGCAAGACACAACAAATTTTGACTAAATAAATTTTATAGTATATTTTATAGACTTTAAATTTCAATTGTAGTAATATCAACTCACCCTGTGTTAGATTTCTCTTCCACATCTTTTTCTTTTTTTGGACTGGTCTGTTTACTCTTAGGACTAACAACTGTTTCTTTTTTTGGACTGGTCTGTTTACTCTTAGGACTATCAACTGTTTCTTTCTTTACATCTTTCTTTTTTTCTTTTTCAGCTTTAGGTGCTTTAAAACATTTTTTTAAAACTTCCTGATTATTTCTATGATATAGCAAGAAATTCGGATTGACAATTTATATTGCAGTTTGGCTAGTCTCTTATGCAAAGACAGGTTGCCAGACAATGAACGTATACCAACAGGAATATTTACAGGTTGTTGCTTTGTGAATATTTAAGTAGAACACTCATTCTGATAGTATTGCTGACATAATACATGTTCACTAATCACCAAAACAATTCTACAATGTAGCCTATGCGTGAGCCACTGTAGCTCTGTGAGTAAGATGTTAGTTAGCTAACCAGGAGGTTCCTTGTTCGATTGCAGTGTTGGCCAAGAAAGTTCATTGGGATACTTGAGTGGTTGAAGTTTTATCAAAATCTATTACTACGACAGGGATTCAAATTAAAAACAAGCCAACAGTGAGGCTGATGTCCCCCGCCGAAATCCCAAAATAAATAGATGACACATATTAATTAATCGCACATTTATTTTTTTCAAACGCATCAAGCAATCAAACAGTACACGAAGTGTCATCCAAAAGTGTTTTATAAAGAAAAAATGCTAAAACCGATGAGAAAAATGAAAATGTACCCTAGTAAGGGGGACCCTAAAGGCAGACAAAAGGGCCCCCACGCTTGACAAAAGGGCCCCTCTGGCCAAGGGAAAGGGCCCTCGTGTCTGAGTCAATCGTTTCTATACACTGTTACTGTCGAATCCATTACTGAATGAAAATGCAGTCATTGTACTGGCATAAAAATCATCAATCAAGATGAACCTAAGTTATCTTGTCCCAAAGTATCAACCAATCAAATTGCTTATCTCCGCCTAAACTAAGCAGAAAATGCTCATCTTCGAACTCCATCAAGGCATTGACCTAATAAGCATACACACCAATTTTGAACATTTTAACTCAATTAGAAGGAGAGTTATTGTGTTCCAAAGTCTCGGTAAATCAAATTGCTTATCGCTCTGCTTACCCTGAGCAGAAAATGCTTATTATCGATCTTAGTCAAGGCATTACTGTAATGAAACTATACACCAAGTTTCATCACTCTCACTTTATTAGAACTAAAGTTATCGTGTCCCAAAGCATCAACCAATCAAATTGCTTATCTCTGCTTACCCTAAGCGGAAAATGCTCATCTTCGAACTCCATCAAGGCATTGACCTAATAAGCATATACACCAAGTTTGAACATTTTAACTCAATTAGAAGGAGAGTTATTGTGTTCCAAAGTCTCGACCAATCAAATTTGTGTATCGCTCTGCTTACCCTGAGCAGAAAATGCTCATTATCGAACTTAGTCAAGGTATTACTGTAATGAAACTATACACCAAGTTTCATCACTCTCACTTAATTAGAACTAAAGTTATCGTGTCCCAAAGCATCAACCAATCAAATTGCTTATCTCTGCTTACCCTAAGCGGAAAATGCTCATCTTCGAACTCCATCAAGGCATTGACCTAATAAGCATATACACCAAGTTTGAACATTTTAACTCAATTAGAAGGAGAGTTATTGTGTTCCAAAGTCTCGACCAATCAAATTTGCGTATCGCTCTGCTTACCCAGAGCAGAAAATGCTCATTATCGAACTTAGTCAAGGTATTACTGTAATGAAACTATACACCAAGTTTCATCACTCTCACTTAATTAGAACTAAAGTTATCGTGTCCCAAAGCATCAACCAATCAAATTGCTTATCTCTGCTTACCCTAAGCGGAAAATGCTCATCTTCGAACTCCATCAAGGCATTGACCTAATAAACACATACACCAAGTTTGAACATTCTAGCTCAATTAGGAAGAGAGTTATTGTGTCCCAAAAAGTGTGACGGACAGACAGACGGACAGACGGACGGACGGACGGACGAAAGGCGGGGGACAATAAACAAAAGAACAGAAAGCAGGTAGGTGACAAAATAAGTACTTACAGAAAAAATCATTTACAGGCTTTTTGCTCTTTTTACTACCAGGGGAATTAGATTTTCTCTTCTCTTTCACTGGGAAAAAATGTATAACAAATTCAAACATTTGACAAATATCTAAAGTAAGCTAAGACATAAAACACTGATAGAAACTTTTTGGCTTCCTATAAATCTTCCTCTTTCATCTGTATCACAAGATTTCATCAATTTAAATGAACAGGACTTACAAATCCCAAATTTATCTTTAAAACATTCTGAAAGTTTCTTGTTTATGCCATTATTAACCACCTCAAAACATGAATGTGCGAGATACAGATGCATCAAATGTGGGCAACTAAAATCCAAAATTTGTTTTAACACAAGTACATAGTTTCAAAAGACACATTTTAAGCATACTTTTCCAATATGACAAGTAGAGTATCGCTTTCAGAAAATTCATCACCCAAAACATGAATGTGGGAGATACAGATGCATCAAATGTGGGCAAATAACAACCAAAACTTTGTTTTAACACATGTACATAGTTTCAAAAGACACAGTTTAAGCATTACTTTTCCAATATGACAAGTAGAGTTTTCTCCCTCTAATGGCTGATACCTGGTGTATGTTCAGCCAGTTTAGTTTTCGTTCAAACAAAAGAAGGTTTTCATACATGTACTATTTGTTGATAATTACTTCATTATATAAGGTTTCAATTTAAACAAAGACTGCCCTACAAGAGGGTTTAATTAGGCATCAATATTGAACAGTTTTAGCGATGTTAATAGATTTGAAGATGCTATAATCTGTAATCTAGACCTGATAACAAAAACATAAAAATTTCAAAAAATCATTTATTTTCTTCTTTTTACCTTTTTTCGATTTTACTTCTTCCTTTTTTGTGTCTTCAATTTCTTCTTTTATTTCTTCTTTAATTTCTTTTTTTATTTCACTTTTTTCTTCTGTTTCCTGAAGGTAAGTAGAAATTAAATAATTTTCAATTTGCCATTATTGAACTTACAAAATATCTACATACCCTATATGTGATTGGTGACAGCGAAATGAGTCTTAATGACCAAAATTTCAAAAATGAGTTATATATGTCACCGTAAAGGGGATGTCCTAGGCTGTCTAGTGATACCAGAATTATTTCTTTACCTTGCCCCATAGTCGAGATATTCAAGTTCGAAATCCGGGAGTCCAGAAAGGCATATTTCGAGAAAACTTTGTTTAAAAGATTACGTTCAAAATTTCTGCTATGCATGACAAAAGTCATGGTTAAAAATGCCAAACAGCCACTAAACTTGACACAATGCAACATGTTAAAATTTTCAAAAAAGGTCAAAACCAAATTTTGAAAATTTCTGCACTCGGATACAAATTAATGTGTAATTAGAAATCTACCTGTGCGACTTAAGATTCATTTAGCTATCACCAGTCACATATGTTAAAGGGTGAGGAAATTGTAGTTGATTAATATTCCATTATTTTTACGTGGCCGACCATAAATGTCCACTGCACATTAATGGTAAAGAGTGTCACTAACTGTTGTTGAATTGGGATATATAGAATTTTTTTTTTTACCTTCATTTCAACATCATCAATATCTACTGGTAAAGGTTTTATTCCTAAATCTTCATCTGTTTTAGCTTCAGTTTTAACTGTGGATTCAGATTTTTGTCGTTTGGCTGGACTTTCTACTGGAGCAGACTGTGGACTGTCCGCTATACTTTTTCTTTTAACAGCACTGCCTAATCCCATACTCTTACGAGCTGAAAAAACAGGTTGAAATAATTAGTTTAAATACAAAGTTAATTTCTTCAGTTAAAGTTATATACAGACAGTTCAAAATTAATAAATAATCAATTCAATAATCAATTCAGCATAAACCATACAATCCTAAATAATAATTGTAGGGGTTGTAGTTGTTAGTGCTTAATGACCGCTTCCACCATAGGTGAAATCGCAGATAAGTTGATTTATTTTCATTTTCATTATCTTAACGTAAGCGCAAGCGTCTTTCCTATGGGAGGAAACAAGCATACCAAAAGTAAACCCACAAAGTTTAGAAGGCTCCTATATCTCCAAGCCACATATGCTCACACCAGGGATCAAAAGCACAACCACAAGTCTGAGCTGACCAACCAGCTAGAGGTTGAAGCGCGGCACTCAAGACCACAAGACAATCCCAACCCCCAATTGTATGGGTATGAGTATGACTTTCTGGTAATTATAGCAAAAGCACTCAACATAATATATACTTTGAAATAGGGCCTCAGTTTACCTGTTTTACGAATAGGAAATCCACCAGGAGATTTCAAAGGCGATGCTACCGTTTCTGTTTGATCATCCTACAATTAAAAAGTATATTATTTCATTTGCCATTTAGTTGTTAATTTAAGGAATATTATATCACAATAACCTGTATGTATGAAAAGCAATTGATTACAGTAATTAAACTAAGGCTTGATGCATCATTTAATTTTTTACTAGAATATCAAATTCCGAACATGTTAAATACATGTTAAACATATACTCAAATGATTATCTAACCAGAAGAAAACCCACAAGATTGGACAGGAGACCCTACTTAAGCAGTGCGAGGAAACCAGAGGACCACAAGAAAACCCACAAGATTGGACAGTCTGTTATTTAAAATCTTTATTCATACAATAATATCACAGAACAAAGTACAAACCTGTACAGTTATAACTTCAGGTGTTTTAGACTTGGGTGTTTTGCTATTTTGCAAATTTTCTGGCTTTTTATTTACTTTAGGACTTGTAATTTCATCAGCTGCCTTGCTATTCTTAAAACTATCCAACTTTTTCTTAGTTTTACTAGTAATCCCTTTTTCTTCAATTTTGTTGGATTTTTCAACAACTTCTAATTTTTCATCAACTTCTATTTTTTCTTCATTTTTTGTTACTTCAACTGGTTTAACTTCGTTTTCTTCATCTTCATCACTTTCAATAATCCTCGAGCGCTTTTTACTACGTACTTTAATTGGTGAGTCTACATCACTCTTTACTGGACTATCAACTTTCTTTGGTGAATTATTCTTCACCCTCATGGGCGATTTTTCGGATGGCCTGAAATACAATATACCAAAATGTCAAATTTCAAAGACCATCTCGTAATAAGATTTTTATGAAGCATTTTTTTTACTATTAAAATATATGAACTGTCTGGCTTGTGTGTCTTTGCTGATAGATGTATCTTAATATATCAAAGTTTGTTTTAATTGTTATTTTCTTGATCAATGGATGATTATAAAAAATAAATTTTTACACAAAATTGGGATTTTTCTGATTTCTGACATCTAGCATAACATGTATGAAACAAATGCAATCATAATACTTACACGCTGTTCTTAGAAGCAGGTGGTTTAGTAAAGAAAGATCTGTAAATATATAAAATAATTTTAATAGTCTTTAATTATGATTTCTAAAAAAAAATCGAGATTATTCGTTAAACAATATTTTATTCTTATGAAAAGAACTGAACAAGAAACTACATCTGTATTTATAGTTCTACCTCTCCATGCTAAACAAATCACAGTTCCAATATTTCTTTTAATAAGAAATTAATATATATTTAATAATTTATTAAAGGTGATAAGAAAAATCAAAATATTGAATTCGCAAATATTTATATGACTTTGTAATTTAACCACGCCCACTGCCAAGTCTTTGAATGAAGCTAAACAGGGTATATTGTTCCCATCTACAATCCATCACAATTAATAAATATAGAGGTTGAAAACTTTAATTCTTCAAGCAAAATAAATGACCTAATCAAGAAATAATTAATGGTAGGCTTTATTCCAGAATATTGTAATATATGATCTTAATTTCAAAATCAATATTTATATCTAAATATACATTATGGGAGATCAGATAACTAGATAAAATTAAAGGAATTTGCTGAAAATTTCAGCATAATTGATCCACTTTGAATCAAGATTTTAGCGATTGAAAATTTAGTCTTGTCTCGATCATCATTACTAATGTCGGTACGATAAAAAAAACATAGTCTTGATTTTTTGATTTAATTATTAATGGACGTTAAGCAGCAGAGTTGATTATGGTCTGGATAAGTTAATTAATGTTGAATTAATAATTTAGATAACATTTCAGGCCAAAAGAAAAACGTGCAATTGGCAGATTTAGCTCTTGCATAATTATGTTTAACATTTAGTATGTGTACTTGGAAGTTATCTTAATGACAGAAAAGTACTCAGATTTTCATGTATATAACCCATTGCCATTTCAGGACTATATGGTTAAATTTCATTTCAATAATTCGATTGCACGTAGGGGTCTTTAGCAGTGTAGGGAAACCGAACCACCGAGAGAAAACCCACAAGTTTTGACAGGTGACCCTACTACTTGTCAAGCACAACAGGGGAATCGAAAACATGCCACTTGACTGTTGACCCAACCCCCAAATTTACTTGAGATGGATAATCATAATAATAATCTTGATCACTTGACAGCAGAGAATGACATCCACTGATTTAATGAACATTTAACAATTAGTATAATTAAGCTCTCATTACTGACAGCAAACTATTAAAACCAAAATTATAGCAACAAGGGGATTGGGTGGTCTAGTAGTTTAACACCACGTGCTAGGGAAGTCATAATATCTTTCATTGAGTCAAGTAACTTGGTTTTGAGTAGAGTCCCTGAGGATTGTCTAACGTGGGTTCTCTCCATATCCTCAGGTTTCCTACCACTGCTAAAGACCCAATTTTGAAATAATAAATGAACCATGTTATTCCCAAAATGACCTAATGTGTCCCTGACTCTCCATAGCAACTGACACAAACTCTTACTATAAGGCACGTCATGTCATTTAGTTTAAATCGTCACGCTCAGGGATAACAGAATCTAATAAGGACATGAAATAGAGACCTTTGAATGATAGATACCAGTATAACAGAATGTCTGGGAGAAACTGTTATACGGATTCTGCTGTGTGTTCTGTGTACATTTTCCCACCATAAACATCCCAAAGGTGCATTTCGCATACCCATACTTGAAATGCATCGCCTAAGAAAAAAAATTAAACAAGTTCACAGATACACAAGTCTAGCTGTCACAGTGATAACAAGCGGCAGACTATCAAGATACACCGGACCCGCATTTTGCAAGAGATGGACAAAGAAAATTATAGTGCCTATCACATTCAGAAAAGGTCACAGAACGGTGCTGAATATTGATAGGGTTTGTTTTGTTTTCTCACGATAGGGTTTGTCTTGTCCTCTGATGACCCCCATGCTCCTTTTTATTAAAATAATCAGTCACTCATTATTCTATCTATTGTCATTTTTGCTATATTATAAATTATCAAATAATGATTTGAATCAGCATCATTAATACTATTAATACCCCTTGTACAATAGATTATTTTATGCCAATTTTATTTCAAACACATGGGGGTAGGTTTTTGATAATCCTTAAGAATGTAAAGCTCTAACTAAATATTCGAAATTACAAACACAATTTATTGGCCCATTCCAATCAAAATAGATGTGAATATCTTACAATGAAAGTATCAATCTGTTTCACAGAGAATTACTTACGAATTATCTCTGTAGCGGATGCCTGTCCAAAACACGTGCGTTGACTGCACGCCTCGTAGTCATTGGCTCAACGGCTCGTGCAATGTTTACTTACATGTAACACCTAACTGCTTCGGGCAAAATGATGCATTTTACTCATGTTAATACCCATTTACACTAAATAGGAAAGATTTTTTAACTACAAATACTTCAAACGTCTTTATTTATTTTTCTTTTACCTCAAAAAAATGTTTGAGAATTTAATTTGTCGGAGTAAAAAAGTTAATATGCCGTACTCATTAAGCCTCGTCGATGTCATGCATTTCAGTGATTGTAGCAGCCAAGCGAATATACACTGCGGGATCAGTTTGTGAAAGTATGGGATCTTAATATCCCTGTGAATGCCTGCACAATGTCAATGAAAAGGAAAAATTTAGTGAGAAAGTTTGAGACCTTTACCTAGCTAGACAGTAGCCATGTCCGACACAACGTCTAAATTATTGGCCAACACACGCCACAAATTTAAGAACATCTCTGACAAAGACCAAATGAAGTTATGCAGCAGGCCAAACAATTTGGAATTGTTAAAAAAATCGAAATTTACTTATTTAGACAAAGTCAAAGCCATTAATTATTAACCCCACCACCATGACCCGCGCTCATTTTGGGTTCAGAGAATACAAATTTATCTGCTTCAATTAATTTGTTCATACATGCCAGATCTTTTACTATACTTTTAGGCTAATAATATTTTTTTTAAAATTATGTTTTATTTAATAACAAATGGTCAAGTAGTCCGTATTAATAATATTGTCAATTATTATTCTTATTATAGATCGACGTTCTAAACTTCCAGATCCAGTTGTTATTAATTTAATGGGCGGAAAATTAACCGGGTAAACCCAATATGGGTTACTGGCGGGCACGATACTTACGTGATTGCTTTCTGCATGTTGAATCTGTAAGTAAGTTTAATTATTTCTATAAATTACAAAAATAACCCATGTAAACAATATCGAGCATGACAATTCGCGCCCTTTCGCCACTGACAGTCTAAAGTAGGAAACTTTTTCAAGGGAGATAAATCCTGTCTAAATTAAAAAAAAAAAGATTCATTTTGTTTTTAAACTGATTTATTTCCCGTCACAGTTTTGCAATGCTATAGAAAAGATATAGCGGTTAGAATTATTCTAAAAAATAATGGACAAGACCAAAACATGCTATAATACATTATAGAGCCCGTATATCGAGAGTTCCATTTATTATGTTTCTTGTTTACAATTGAAAATGACGTCAGCGTCAGGTGTTTATACGTCATTTCCGTTTTTCGCCATTTTATTACGGAAGAAATAGAGAAGTACTGAACACGGTTAATTGGATGATTATTTTTTTCTAATGAATTCCAATCATGTGACAAAAGTCGGAGAATAGCTACGCATAACAACTGTAAGTATTTATCCGTGAAGCTATTTGAAATAATGATAAGGTTTAAAGCATAATAATACGGCATATGTTGATCTTCAGAAAAGCATATTATCTGGATATCTCGATCGGGTTCTGACAGGGAGAGTGACAATTCTGAGTCTGATGATTGATTCTGTCCATCTTCATAAAATTTATGTTGTGACATCTTACTGTAAATAACTGTACATCGATAAGTACACACCAACGTTGATATAGCTCTTTTCTAGAAAAATTTTGGTGTGTTTTATATTTATATCTGGTGTTTATTTCGTCAGTTTATCAATTCATAATTACAACAATCACAATCTGAGGACACTTTAAGTTTAGTCGACTGAGTGACAGTCATGTCATACATGTAGCTGTCATGTGAAAAATGTTACAGAAATAGATATTGACGTATATTAATATGTCATCATTATTTACTATGTAAAGCTTAAAAGGGCAGGCCTTTTTGATTTGGGTTCAAAATAAAAAACATAAATAATTTTTATCTTAATCCCTCGTAATTAAGTGAGATATCTTAGTTCAGTTAAAGAAGCCAATTAGCAATGATTTTGCCAGTTACTAAATACTCTTAAGTGTTTGTGATAAAGAGAGATAAAGTTTATTAGATATAGAAGTATGTAATGCTACATGTGTATATACATTCCATTGTAAATTACAGCTAGCCATTAACATCTGACCGATTCTTAATCATGTGAATGATAAAAAAAGCAAACTAAACAGTATGTATAATTTGTTTATACTGTTGTAAATAGGCCATAAGCAAGAAAATGTTTTTGAAACATCCAACACTTACTTGACATCAGTACGTTCGTTGTATACCAGGTACATTTGTATGTCAGTTATTTTCGCACTTTTGCCTATATAAATTTTATGTATAACATGTATTGCATTACTCCTTTGTATACATTGATGTGCACTTTAAAGATCCCTTGGCAATTGGAATTCAATATAAGAGTAAGTCACAGTGCTGCTGCCCGGGCAAATTTTCTATAATAGCACACGGTGTAGCACATGCCCGTCTTCATTATCCCAGTCTTAGCAGAACAGTAGGATGTTAAACCCCATTTTATTTTGCATATTACATTACATGTACTTACAATTAGTCACTTTGTATTTATGCACTTTGACTACATGTTTTTGGAATACTCTTTAGGATCTATGATACTTGATTTTATTCCAGTTACATGTATACATGTACACATGTACATGTAACTGCTGTGAGGAATATATTTGAGTAGGCGTGCAATACAATTACACTAATTGGTTATCAAGAGGCTATAAAATTCCTGTGTATAAATCACATCACACTCTAGTTCATATCATGGTTTTGAAACTTGTTACTAGTTTCTAAGGTTGTTTTGGAATATATATACACTGATGCAACAAAACACAGCACTTTTATAAATGCATGATTTTCTTTTCAATCTTGTTTGAGAAATGCACTTTAATCCTGCAAAACGCGGCAATAATGTTTTCACAATGATGTTAGCGTATTACAAGTTACTGATGATCTTATGGTACAGACATTAGGATGTTAAGCTCCATTTCATTTACTTCAAGTATACACCTTGTTAATTTTTTGTGCTCTTTAACATAGGAATGGTATCCTAATCCCCATTTCCTATATTTCTTATATAAAGCAGAATGTATTTCTAGTCGTTGCGATGACAAGTAAAAGTGAGATCCATCCTAATTCTCTTACCTAACATTGCACACTTAAATCTAGAAATTAGAACACTAAATCCATTTGTTTAGGCCAGCTCAATTTTCGCCAAGGTTGCTGAGATGTAAATAAGGTTAAGGCACATGATTGTTGGAGAGATTGTAAGTTAGGGTTAGGGTAAGCATTAGAACTAGCAACTAGGTCTTTGACCAGACTTGAAGTTAGCCTTGTCAAGTAGATCTAACTGAATTACACGTAGAAATGCCATACATGTGTCTGTCACAAAATAAGACAATGTGCTTAAAATAGATTGTATTCAAAATTTGGGACAGATTTTCCAACTCACAGTACTGTCCAATTAAGATTAGTAGATATCAGTTACATTTTTTAAAAAAAATTTATGTTGTATGGTTTAATGATAGGTATTGCGACTGCAGACACGATTCAATACATACTGCAATTCAGTTACTACAATATGATTTGTATAAGGATTCATAACCAGGTCAATGCATAAATGAATAATTGGTATTTTTATTGGAATCACCAATTGCAATTTTTTTAAGCTGAAATGTGCTAAAGATGAATTCATGAATTTACATGTACATGTACATGTAGCAGATTGTGAATTTGAAAATCTGTCTGCAGTTAAAAAGTTCCTTTCTGCTGTGATATTTACTGGAGATAATGCAAATGGTGTTCTGTTTATGACAAGAACAGATTATGACAAATGTTCAAGTTACTGGTATAAAAAGATTAACAAAAATAAAATAATTGAAAATCTCCTCAGTGCTATAAAGAAAAGATTGGAATAGGATGGCAATTTAGATGGAGTGATAATGACTATGGCAACTAAATTTTATTTGTACATGGGAGGTTGAATTGGATATCTCTTCTGACAATATTAGTTTTGCTGATGATGATAATGATTTACAATTTATTTTATAAACATTTTGAAAAAGTAGTGAACCTTTCTTGTTCATTTTCTGAAATATTCCATGAATGGCATGATATGATTGAGTATTCAGTTAGGTTTCTTCATCCTGCTATAAATGGTTGAAATAAGACATGGAAATTCCTCTTGAAATCAGTTCATTCACAATCAAATTTTTAACAATTGTTATAATTATACTGTTAAACATTTCCCACTTCAAATGCTAACTGTGATCTTGATGTAAATCCAGTCTTTGACTTGTGGAGATAGGACGAAATAAGGATACCAAATCAAATAAACATAAGAGTTAATTCAAAAAGACAAACCAACAAAGTGCGAAAAACTAATTAAGATATTGTGACTATTGTTTCTAACACATCCGATTCCGATTCAGATCCGGAATGACAACCCAAGATGTCTATTGTTTATTTACCTCTTACCCCGAATCTGCTCAGAGTTATACTCTTTAGGATTTAGTCCTCAGCCCCACCAAAGAGATTAATGACATTATTAACTATACAGTTTTATTACATGTGAAAACTTAAAACTCAAGCTTGTGAGTCATCAATTTATATTATTTTATAGACGTAGTTCATCATTTTGGGGGTCATAATATACTTTATAAAGTATTTGTCTGTCTGAAAATCTGAAATGTCAGGCCGAAACACTCAGTTTGTAAGTATAATATTAATCGTAAATGACTAAATGGGGAAGCGATTTTCAACATATTATGGAATCTGAATTCTAAACATTTCTCAACAGCGAAATCATACCCATTGGATGGCAACAAGAGTTTATTAGATGTCTAATTACCGTTATTAGTTTATATAACATTTAAGGCCTAAAGAAAGATCTACAAATAGGCAGATTTAACTCCAAGATTGTATAATACCTGTTTAAGGACGTTGCCATGTCTAAAATTCGCACTAACTTTTCAAACTATTTTTCGGTGATACTTTAGTACCTTTCTCCTTTCCTCCTAAAAACATAAATCTTAGAAAGAAAGAAACATTCATTTCACTGGATAGGCCAGGATAGTCGGTCAATGGGAGGGAATTCCTGACCTTGGTTGATCAAAAAATAGTATCCAAATTTCTTTTGAACGTCACTGTAAATAATAATAGCTCATCTGTCTTTGTTTCGGCATAGATTTATGCTTCTCTTGTCGTGTTTTGGTCATTTCTGGTAATAATAACAGTAACTAGAAGGGGAATTCTTTGGATCTCGAATAACCAGTCTTTTTGACATGCTGATAACAAAAAAATTGCTCTATGTTTGTTTTCTTTGTTTTGTGGGACACAGATCACATATTATGTTTCATAGAATACACTGACAGGAACGGCAAAGTCTACTGATTGCTAATAAATGATATTTTGTCCAATTTTTTCAAATCGTATTAGTTATTACATAAATACGTCACGATTCGAAAGGATCTTTTGTGTAAACCAATGAAAACTATGAAAAATTAAAGTTCAACCGATTTTGACAACTTTAGTGTCAAATTGAAGCTAAGATTCGGACAAATATTATTACAGTACAAATTGTGATTATATGAAATAGATTTTTTTTCAGACCTGTGAATTTTTTTGATTTTCTGGAATTTTGGCCTTATTAATATTATTAGAACCATGAAAAAAATTTTTTGTAATTTTATCAAGCACTACAGTACACTTCAGGGCTAAGTATGAAAATCCCCCCTGTGGGTGTTTTTTCCACTCAAAAATCGCGGTGTTTTTCTCGTGTCCACTCCGCGGAATTTGCGACGTTCTGGGCGGAAAAAAGTCCGCGAAAAGATAAAATTCGCGGAGGATTATTGTCCGCGAAAATTTGAAATTCGCGGCGGATTATTGTCGGTGGAAACATAAAATTCGCGGAGGATTATGTTCCATTGTGATTCAAAATAGTCTGAGTAATTTAGTCAATATTGTCACAGCGTTATTTAATAGTTAATGGAATAATATCACGAGTATATTAGTCGTTTTAGTTAACCTGTAATTTATATATTCATAATACTATTTTCAAATTGTTTCTTGAAAATTAACTAAATTGTACCAAAGTATTATTTTATTCATATCCTAAAATATCTGTTATGCTCGATTCATTTATAATGTACATGTACATCGGTATTCAATTCGTAAATCGCAGCACAGAGTGCATACACATATCAATTTTCTATGTCATTAGTTCATCCGACAAGCAGACAATGAAACCATGTTTCGTGAATTCTGATAACATTGTCTGAAAATGGATGACAATAAACATAATATCTAGCGATTTGCACGTGGGCGTCTTAAAATATGCTGTCGATTTTTTATATACTGATTTATTATCGATTTTAAATATGAAGAAGAATTTAATGACAATCGTAGAAATAAACAAATTAGCATTATTTCTTGGAAGGTATATTTTCTCCCCGATATTTAATTTAACGGTAATTCGATTAAAATGACGATTGGGCTCCCAACGTTCAAATAATACTTTATGTCCCGAGAATCAAATATCATGTAATGTATAGAAGCTGAAAGATTCTTTACTTATTTCAGTTTCGTATTTGACTTTAAGATACAGAGTCCCTATTCCCCACATTTCAATACAGATCAACATGTCAAATCGTTTCAGATAGCGCTATATGTATATGGCTTAAAAGTATCATGTCTCAAATGGTCGCTTCATAGATATATTATTTTATGCTTTAACTTATAAATGCAACACACAAACTGCTTACCGTATTTATACAGTTGACGATAAATATCCTAGATAATAATCCGGTTCTGTTTCTTTCCAATAATTATCACAGAAACAAATATTAAATTTCATTTTTCCAGTGAACATATCGATGAAGCTTTCAATAAATAAATCACCTAACAACCAGACCATATGAATCGAATCTTGTGCGGACTGAACTTAGATTTATAGGATTTAATTGTCGCACCAAAGAGTACAAAGGAAAATGCTTAACAACAAAAGCATGCATTAGTTAAAGCGGCTTGGCGTGATATAAGGGATGATTTTTGTGCCAAATTAAAAATACACTGAAAGGGCCTCACTAGTCCGCAGGTGCTCTACTCTCTAGTCTGTCGCTGTAAGAAATACGTGTACTATAAATGTGGGTATCAATAAAGCCTAACCCTAATAACAGATAGCGGTTGACCAATGAACCCTAACCCTAACACAACCCTAACACAACCCTAACCCTAACACAACCCTAACCCTAACACAACCCTAACCCTAACTAATGAACCCTAATAATATATTATAGAACCATCGGGCTAGTGAGCATTCCTCTTATTACCACCGGTTAAAGGAATAATTCTATTGACAGAATATGTCAACTGCGAATTAAGTATTGATTTCATAATTTGCATGCGCCAACCTTCAAGTCTGTACCGATTCAAAAATTAAATTATCTCTTATTTTAATATCCATAATTTTTAAAGCCTGAGTTTTATGTTATCGTTAATAAAATTAATAGAATCTTATGCAAATTACTGGTAATACGTGATGTAAATTGTAGGAGGTGGGGAGGTGCTATTCATCGTAGCCCGTTCGTAATTTAGCCATGTGTGTGTTAAAGGGGTTTGTATTTTAGTCAATTATCAATTCCTTTTGATGGCACGTGTGAATTCGCCTAATAAAGAAAGTTGATTGACAGTATGCATTGACTCAGACTCCTTGGTGCCTAAATGAAATGTCATCACGGTATTTTCCGACTGATAGTTTTAATGTGCATGTGTTCAGTAAGGTTGACGGTGAATTTTGGCGATGTGTGCTTAAAAACAGGAGATGAAGGCGTTTCATTCATTTGGGAATTAAATCAGAATATATTACTTGAGGTGTGAATTTTGTAACTTATTTGTCAGAATGGAAATGGCTATTTTAATGTACAACACTTTCGCCCAAGGTAAGGCCAGCATTTATGTGTGTAAATTTTGAAAATTTCCTAATTTGAATGAGTTTGAAATAGTCGAACGATTCAAGTTTTAAAAATATCGAACATATTAATGAAGTAATGTATCGATATAGGGTGAAACGATCGTGGGATGAACTGACCCATATTCGCCTGTTTTTAATATTCCATTTTTGTGATTTATAGTTAAGTCTAATAAAACAATACTTGAATAGTATAAACACTTACAATTACCGTGCCAACGCGTTGCGGATTGAAACCACGGCTTTAAAACTATGAGTGAGCTCACTTTTTTTAATTATTTGAATAGAGGCTCTAGAACCACTTGTAATAACATGCTCAACACATTTCGGATTGAAACCACCGCTTTGTAACAATGAGATTACTCACTTTTCTTTATTCTTTGCCGACATACATAAACGGTAAACGGCTTCGTAGCACATTGTTGTTTTAAAAATCCAAAACAAAAACATAGTAACAGAATACAGACTACATGTACATTTGAACGTACATGTGTAAATGTATAAGTCATTAATGGGCAGTCAAGCGGACGTTAAATAAAGCTGAATAATACATTTTTACGAATGTTCGTCCATATGATTATTTGTAAGGTTTGTTATATATGCCGCACATGTAACAAACGAGTAAGGGGATGTTGTAAATTATACATCGATAATATATGCATATCAATACGAATACAATGTAAAGCATACGTGTAACAATAATTTCATCAAATTAAATTTCGCGCTGGGGTCGGTGGTTTATGCATATATTTTATTTCAAAGTTTTAAAAGCATGCCGATAATGCTGTTTTCGGGATTGGACTACTGAATTATGGATACGAATACAATGTAAAGCATACGTGTAACAATAATTTCATCAAATTAAATTTCGCGCTGGGGTCGGTGGTTTAACAATTCCGCGGCAGTCGGTGGTTTAACAAATCCGCGGTGGTCGGCGGTTTACTCAAATTCGCGGCGGAAATTTAGAGCGGATTTTACAGCGGGACCTGAGCGGATTAATAGCCTGTACTCCGCGATTTTTCAATTCCGCCCAGGTCGGACCACGGAGGAATTTCACACTTAGCCCTGAAGTGTACTGTACCTTATCTATTTGCATGCCAAAAATTATTTAATTCGGATCAGGCAAGACTGAGAACTTTTTAGATTTATGACGAAAATTGATCATTTTTAAGCTGATTTCAAAATTGAATATCTCTAAAACCACAAGATAGATGTGCCCAAACTATTACTTGAATAACAGCTTCAGATGTCTATGATACGAAATTAATTGCAAAGTTACCATAGGTTATACATGGCAACGTCCTTAAGGCACCTGTGAAATAATGTACTGAATCCTTCAGGTTTACATGTAGGTTCAGAGAGAGAGAAATGGGGTGTGTCCACTCAACACAAATTAGGTCATTTTGGGACTAACACATGGTTTAATTATATTTCATAATTCGCTTGCGTGTAGGGGTCTTTAGCTGTGGAAGGAAACCGGATAAAACCCACAAGCTTGGACAGGCGATGTTACTCCTTGCCACATACATGTACAACAGGGGATTTGAAACAACGCAAGTTGACTCAATGGCAGGCCGCATGCTAACCATTTGGCCATCCAACCCCCCTTATTTTTAGATACTTTTATTTGTCGATATTAATGATACTAATTGCAGTGATATGATTAAATGCTATATGTAAGTGATAAAAGGCTCATCAACTTAATTATAATGATATAATGAACTTAATGTAAGACTGTGTGATTGTAAGTACTGTATTCTACAGCATGTACATGTACAACAGTAGGATTATACCACAGCATTATATTCTATACAGGTGTTATTGATTTTGATCTATTTATTTCACATACCTGGTACATATTATCAACTAGACAATTCTTTTAACTTGTGTAGTTTATCACATTGTGAATAATACACTGTATTGATCATTTTGTTCTCGAACAAATGTTTCAAAACAAATCCTATTGATCGATTGACGATTATGATGTACTTGTTTTCTTCAAAATTGTATATTTTTATCTGTTGAATTTTGTCTTTGTGTGCGAAATAAGTGAAAAAAGGTTTGTTGATAATACACATTTATCAGCCAAACGATCCTCGCATAGCGTTGATCACCATTACTACAGGAATTAATTATGCCCTCATTTGACATGCCTTAATCAATTTTTGTGCAGACCTGGCTGAATTAGAGCTGTGAATCCTTCTGTACATGTATCATTGTGCCTTAGTGAGCAAGGATGTTAGTTAGCGATCTTTGTGTTAGTCAAGAAAGTTCTTTCGGATTTTCCAACATGATTTCTGTGTTCAGTAGTGTAGGACAGAGGCCCTGGCAATGCACCACAGTGTCTAGTCATTTGGATGCATGAAAAATCGAGGTACTTGAAGGAACAGGTAGAAACTTTACTATCCAGGGACAAATTACATGACATGCCCATCTACATTAGCCCAGTTGGTTCAGAAAAGTAAAACAATAAACCCCATTTCAATTCACTTCCATTTTAATTGATATAAATTTTTCTTATGATTATGATTTCCCATGTGAGTCATATTGCATTGCATGACATATATATGCCACTACATTGCATTAGCCCCGTTGGTGCAGAATAATAGGACGTTAAACCGCATTTCATTCATTTAAGACTGGTTGTCTTAATCTACCTGTCTTGATTATCCCAGTTGGTGCAGAAAAGGAGTATGTTAAACCCCATATGAAGTAAATATGTGATAAAAGTAATTGCTACCTGGGGGGGGGGGGGATTGCGGAATGGTTAGCATGTGTGCGCTGTATCAGGTCTTTCATTTGAGTCAACAGGCTTAGTTTCAATTCCTTCGTTGTGAGGGATAAAGATGAGGGTTATCTGTCCAGCTAAAGACCCCTATGTGCAAAGAAATTATTGAAATAAAATTGAACCCCATGTTAGTCCCAAAAAGACTGTGTCGAGTGGTCATTAAACCCCATTGCTCTCTCTCTCTCTCTCTTATGCTACCTGAAAGTGTTTATCAGATAACCCAGGCCATTCAATCATTGTCATTTTATCAAGGACATTGATTAGTTCAACATCTAATTAATCACTTTTGATTATTTTTCTGTAGTGTTGTAAGTTTGACGATATAGTAGATTTACCATGGTAACAAATCTGTATTTTATTTTGTTGTCAGGTCACGTGATGCAATCTGATTAAAACACCGATCCTATTTCATTTTGATTTTTATTCTTCAACATTTTGTTTTACTTGTCTTTACTACACTAAGATCTGGAAGAGTTGTTATATAACCTGTGTTCTTGTTGATGTAAAGAATTAGCCAATGAAACCACCTGTTGTAACTGTGGGTATCCCAGTAGAAGCATCAACTCTGATTTGTTAATAAATTGTTTGACGTTATGGTGGCAAGGGCTGCTCGTATAACCCTTGCACGACCTCACATGTAGTGGAGGCCATCGAAAGTATGAAAAAACAAAACGAAATATTGATCTGTATTTTAATCATGACCTAAATTCTTATTTTTAAAGCATAATAATAAATGTTGTGTTCTTTGTATGTAGCCAGACATTGTATAATCTGTTTGATCAACAAGATTGATATATGAAAGTGTTAAGACTCTATAAAACGGACAAGATTTTATCATACATTTAATTGTGTATACATGCATATTATTTCAATTTTGTATTTTAAATATTTAGATGCATAAAAGATGTTTTTCATTTTTAATTGTTTTACTAGTGTGAAATTATTTATGCATATAGTTTTCTTTTGTGATATGATTTGGCCTGTCTCGAAATAATCACCATATGTTTTGGCGCAATTGATCCCGGTTGGTGCTCACGTAACATTCTGTACATATAGACAGGAATTTGAAAGAGTGTATTTCTCTTAAATTAATTTTTACATTTTTCAGATGGCTACCGTTGATTCCACAACAGTGTCACCATCATCCACTACTAAAGTCTTGACTAGTTTGATGACTACTATTATAAAATCAACTGCAGCAGTTTCTGAACCAACTACAACAACTTCAATTCCTACTACAACCCAAACAACTACCATAGTTAACCCAGATGTAACTGGTTCATCACTGGATCCTAATGTATCCAATATATCAGCTCCAATACCCTTGATCTTTTTACAGACTACTGCAGCTCAAGGGATAGCAGGAACATTTGCAGTGGCAGCTATACTTATAACAGTTCATCAGGTGAGTTATTGTAATCCTTGAGTGACATGTAGCAATTGACAATTGAGTACAATATGTCATAATTTATGTGCAAACAATGACTGGTTTATACACATAGAACAACGTTACGACAAATGTTCTCTTATTGTTGTCAAGTTAGAAGTAAATGAACATATTTACTGTCAATGTTACTAGGTTTACCAACACAATTAACATCGTTATCTCCATATTCGTGAAGGGGGAGGGGGGTGGTCAAATGGTTAGCGTGCACACGTTGTGTCATAAGGTATGTTGTCATTGAGTCAACTAGCATGGTTTCTATTCCCCGGTTGTATGTCGCAAGGGGTAAGGGTCCTCTGGTTTCCTCCCACTGCTAAAGACCCCTACATTCAAATAAAATTTAGCCATTTTAGTCCAAAATGACCTAGTTTGTGTCAAATGAATGTTAAACCCCATTACTTATTTGTTTTAAAAGCATATTTGTTTTAATAAAAGCATATTTGTTTTTAATAAAAGCATATTTGTTTTAAAAGCAAAGTATCATCGAAGGTTAAACTGACAAATTGCACAGTATTATGGTTAAATGATTTATTTGAATGTAATTCATGGATATTCAGGTCAAAACTGTATTCAATGTCAAGAATGAACCATTTTCAAAACACTATTAGTATTATGGTCTTGATGACATATAGTATCAAATTCTACTCAACCTAGTTGAATGTTAATCAGAATAAGATGATTGTAAATCAAATAATGCATATTCTAGATGTATACTAAATCGCCTATACTTTAAATGGCAAACAATTTATGTGTCAGTAGTTTGGTTTAAGCTCTTTTATAGCTACACATGTTTAACTGATTGTGATTTGGGATATATTACATAAACTGAACCTGTGCAGACAACACTGCATAATAACACCCATGAAAATTAAACCTGTCTTGCTTATCTTGTAATTTCATTTAGTTTGGGGTTTTAAGAAAGAAAACAAATCCACATACATTTATAAAACCACAAACACCCAAGTCGAAACATGCAGTTATTATTTGAATGAATAGAATTACACACAGGTGATAACTTTGCAGTGTTGTCATTCAGATATTAAATGAATCAAGAAATTATATTTTAGTATTCATAAAATGGTCTTAATAAAACAATGAATTTTAAGTTGTATAAGTTAACACAAAAATGTGTTATAATTTGTAAAGAGGAGGACCTTTATTACAAAACTGACATTTGACCTGTTGTCAAATATGTACTTGTCTTACTTTTTCTTTCTACATGTGTCAGACATTATTATTAGTTTTCATAATGTATTGTTACTAGATATATGTAATGAGTTATAGATATATGTTTTCAATAAAACTCATGTCTGTTCAGACAAAAATAGATTATTGGGATAATAGATTTATCTGTAGCCTGAATCATGTTGTTTGTTAGTATTGTTTTGATGGATAGGTTACAATGGTGTAATGTTCATAAAATGAAATAGCATACCAAATGATACCATTTTGTGGTGTTGTCAAATGAATGATTCAAGTTCAAATCTAAGATTAAGTATTCATTTAGAAATTCTTGTAGTTTAAGCTTGTGCACTAATACTATTCTGGAATAACGTGCAGTGTTATCATTCACAAATTCAGTCATAATCCTTCTGATGGCTGTCATTTTGTCCCGAATAGTTAGCATGTGCATGCTTTATCATAAGGTCTACCATCGAGCCAACTGGCGTAGTTACGATTCCCCGATTGTACGTTGGTCTCCAGTTTCCTCCCACTGCTAAAGACCCCTACACACAGGCAATTTATTGAAATAAAATTGAACCAGAAATGACCTAGTTTGTGTCAAATGGATATTAAACCCCATTTCTCTCTCTCTCTGATTGCTGATTAGATTAGAACTTCTAATCCATTCCACATATAAGGTATCTGATGAACTAGTGAGTTGAATATGGGCTTATCATGTCAATAAATGTCTAAATAATAATTTATATATTGATACCAGGAAAAACACCTGCAATATGCAGATTTAGCTTTAACATAATACATTGTTGATAAATAATATCATACTGTGAATACATTATTTAAACATGGTAATGTAATTTGTATATTTATTACTTCTGTTTAAAAAGATGACTTCCTAATAGCTTTTAGTGTAAAGACAAAAAATATAGATTTTATCTGCTTATTAGCAGGTGTCTGTACATACATAGAATTTGACATTTCATCAGAGGAAAATGATAAAGTATAAAGTCACCATCATAGGCGTACGAGGCGGGGGGGCCGGGGGGGCACCGGCCCCCCCAAATATTTTCATGAAAAAAAAATAGAAATCTGAAAAGAGCTCAGAATTGTGAGATCGGTCATTAGCCGAGGAGTTTTTGAAAATGGGGTGGGGTAGGGGTATGGCCTTGTCGGGGAAGGCTATGGTCTTGTCGGGAATGAATGCTCAGTTTGTCGGGAAGCGTCGCGCCGTCTGTCGGGTTTTGAATATTTTTAATAATATGGAATCGGAAAGAAAGCAGTCCAGTCAATGATGAACACGTACGCCATCTGAATAGAACTAGCACGTACACATGGCCTGTCTCAGTTCTTGAGTACTGTGTTCCTGAATACTTACATCCAACTCCATGCACCGGACGAGCCCAGTGATAGAAGTGAGCAGCTGAAAATTTTCTTTAATAATAATTGATAAGGTTGTAATAATATTGTACCTTGTAGTCACATATAATATACATGTACGATGGCTCAATAGGCCGTAAATAATTCGATATTGAACCCTTTTCTCTGGAAATAAATATTCATAGGTGAATGTAAAGTGCCACTGGCAAGAATTATACAAAGATAACGTGCTCAACAACGCTTATAATATATGGTCATTCATATTTTAAAAGTAGATAAAGTATATACAAGTCTTCTATACATCTGAGATCTGGATAAAAAATGTGAAGTCTCTTAAAATGAAAAATGTGGCAAAAGTAAATCGTTCGATTTGTTCTTGTTTTCGAAGTAATAGAGCTTGTATTTTAAAGATGACTTTTTACCAGTTTTTATGCGGCAACTGACATAATTTACTACCCACTCCAAATTACTAGAAAGTATTCGAAATGCCTGGAAATCGCGTCTACGGCCGTCTGGTTTTCAAAATTTTCTAGGGGGAGGCCCCCAGACCCCCCGTCTTGTTTTCGAAGTAATAGAGCTTGTATTTTAAAGATGACTTTTTACCAGTTTTTATGCTGCAATTGACATAATTTACTACCCACTCCAAATTACTATAAAGTATTCGAAATGCCTGGAAATCGCGTCTTCGGCCGTCTGGTTTTCAAAATTTTCTAGGGGGAGGCCCCCCAGACCCCCCATCTTGTTTTCGAAGTAATAGAGCTTGTATTTTAAAGATGACTTTTTACCAGTTTTTATGCTGCAACTGACATAATTTACTACCCACTCCAAATTACTAGAAAGTATTCGAAATGTCTGGAAATCGCGTCTTCGGCCGTCTGGTTTTCAAAATTTTCTAGGGGGAGGCCCCCCAGACCCTCCGTCTTGTTTTCGAAGTAATAGAGCTTGTATTTTAAAGATGACTTTTTACCAGTTTTTATGCTGCAACTGACATAATTTACTACCCACTCCAAATTATTAGAAATTATTTGAAATGCCTGGAAATCGCGTCTTCGGCCGTCTGGTTTTCAAAATTTTGTAGGGGGAGGCCCTCCGTCGGTCGCTTCGCGCCTCCGGCGCTCCGCGGACTCTAAAGAAATATATTTGTCGGGAAAATATGCTGGCCCCCCCAAACAAGTTCGGCCTCGTACGCCTATGGTCACCATACATGTATTGTTTTATTATATTATTCTTGTAAGGCCTAATCATAATGTGACCAGGGCTCTATTTTTCGATATCTTAACTAAAGCGAAAATCCAGATTTTAGTAAATCAGTCTAATACTAATAGTATACCCGGTATTATCCATTCAAATAACTAAAATTTGGATTTTTGTCTCAATTAAAATTTAAAGACATTTTTTTACATGCCCCATATTTTCAAATGCTGCAATAATTATGCCCCATATTTTCAGCTGCTGTTTTAAAACATGCAAAATATTACATTTATTGTACACTGACTTTAAAGCTGAATAATCCAGCCATTTTTTTACCCCTGTTCATTGTCATTTGAGCAATATTAAATGCCTTACAAACTACAATGTTGACATATCTTTGTGAATGCTGAATAAATTAGAGCAATGTTTTGACTGATATTGCTGTTAGAGATAAAACTTTGACAATATTGTAGTTTGCAAGGGATTTAAATGTTAGATAATCAGTTTCGGTACTTTTTGGTGTAAATTAGTTAGATTAAGACATTGGGCAAAAAATGCAACTGAAAATCAATGACTAATTGTTTTACACATTCGGCCATAGTTGGTCACAAATAAAGTTCTGGTTGTCAGATTAGTTTGAAGAGAATTTGATTATGAATTATGCATTTCATTGTTGTTTTTTTTTTTTTAAAAAAAAGCCAAATATACCTTCTATCTTCATATTTACAATAAATTTAAACATGTTTGTGATATATTAGGGTGGCTTAAAGTATAATATCTGTGTTTGATCCTGGAATTAGCTTAGAAAATTTGTATGATTTTTCTGGTATGGTGAACTGTCAGTGGTTCAGGAGGCAAGTCCTGGCAACAGACAGTGTATATTCATTCGGATGGGATAAAAAAAACCGAGGTCCAGTGTGCAGATAGCTTGTAAAAGAAGCCTTGATAGGAGGAGGAATTTGTTATAAGAGTAAACCGTAGCGCAGCTATCTGGGCAAAATTTCCCACATGGTGTATGAAAGTCTTGATTAGCCCAGTCGTTATAGAACGTTTTTATACCCCATTTTATGTTGTTGTGATATATTGAAAAAAAAAGACTACTGTAAAGAAAAGTCTTTCCAGTAGAAACAAGACTGATAATCAACATTATAAATAGTTTCTGTACAATATTAGTTGAAGGGTGATAAATTGCATATGTCTACTGGATGTGTTGCAATTACTGTTGAACCAAGACAAGGTCATTGTGAAACAATAATCTATAATCATCTCTTCACCAGGCAAACCAAGTATTGACCCGTCACATGATAGCCTCTTTCCATTCTATTGCCCTGTTATCATGCTTAATTATAGTCCCTATTGAACATAATCAGGAGCTATTTTTGCAAGAACTCGCTTACTCAGCATAAATAACTGGCATTTCGGCTTTGTTTTAAAATTAAATAATTGTATTAAGAAGTATGGGTAGGATAAATTTGTTATTATTCTTAGAAGAACCACTACCAATTCAACAAGCAAATTATGTAGTGTTATTCAACAGGTTTTTTTCTAAATTTATCATTTGAATAGTGTTCACAAAGTTTTCATGATTACCAATATGATAAGGAGCCACGGCCGCTCAGTGAGTAAGATGTTGACTTGCTAACCAGGAGGTCCCATATTCCATCTACCTGTTTGCAGAGAAAGATCATCAGGATTTTCAAGCGTGGTCTCCCCCCCTCCCTTACTCAATTGTGCAGGACAGCGGGTCTGGCAAGGGACAACCTACAATGGACAAAGCATGTAAAAGAAACTTTGACAGGTCGTAGTTGCACTGTAAAAATGGTGTATGTCCATCTACATTAGCCCTGTTTGGTGCATTATGCATACCAGTAGGACTTAACCTCATGTGGTCATCATAGTTGAATTTAAAGATGAAATAAGATAGTAAATGTAAAGCACACACGAAACATTGATACCATTGAATTTTTAATCAAAGAACAAGGAATTACTGAGACGAGTGGATTGAGTATGGTGCTTGACAATAACGACCCATTCATTAAAAATAGATAATCATAGAATTTATAGAAACAGTTTTTAAAGAAACGATGCATGATTTTCGTTTGTCACTGAAATACCAAATCCACGCTAAATTGTACTCAGTCAGATTGATTATACATTTAATTAAAAAACCAAATCAAAATACCAAAACTAGGTAATTACCTAGAATGGATTCAATCAGATTTAAATTGTCAGGGACAACAAAATGGTAGCAGATTTATTACATAGCGAACAGCATAGATCGATGAAATTTTAGTTCCACATATCTTTGTAAATACAGAATGTAATTGAACTATTTTATTTCTGATATTCTTATTACAGATTTGTTGTTCATAATGTTGTTTGATGAAAGTGAATTCTATAACACTAAAATAACACAAGACTTTTAAGTACCGTATAGAACTGAAGGTAGTGATAGTATGTAAGTCAAACTATTCATAAGCACGAAAAAATCTGAATAATTTAGTTTCATCTCAGTCCCCTTAACTCCACAATTTTTATTCCTTAGGGTAACTAACTTTATCCTTACTTAAAGTAATGTTAGTCCATTTAATGTAAAATTGATTTCACATCAGGCCACTTATTTATCTTCCCTTTTTGTTCTGTACGCATTTGATTGATGTTTGAAAAAAGATAATTCAAAAAACAAGGAACCAGCCATTATGGTATCATAAATCAATCTTGTTTGGCTGGTTTACAAAGATTGCATTAGTTGAAGCACATCTGTGTTTAAGGAGCTAAATCACTAATATTTGGGACTAACAGGTCACAACCCATATGATAACGTAACATGAACGCATATAAACTGAATAACATTCAATCGTTTCCTTTTTTACTCTCATTTCAAATTAGTTATGTTTGGCAAAATACACCAGAAGTCTCAATCGAATGTAATCTCTAACATCTGGTTATTCCAGTCTACATGGTGGCTATCCAAAGCCTAAGGTCACAGCATCAAAGTTGATTTAAATTGATAAATCATTCGTGTTTTCGTTGTCAAAGACCTTGGATGATATTGTGTTAGACACTTAGCGACGTGTACTTTAAGGCGATCTATTAATTTCATTATTGCATTACATAACATTTGAGATACCGAATCAAATTAGGTACCACCAAGTATGACCAGGACACTGGTTCTTTAGTTCTGTATCGTAACTTTCCTGTTGTTGTCTAGACTAAAAGATTGTCCTGTTAGTTGCTATGGAAACAAATCACAATTTAAGGTTGAGAAGATCTTAAATTGATAATAAAAGGATGTAAAATAAGGACAGTATATTGAATAATGATAACATTATATATTACTATTAAAGCAAATACCATTAGGCACGCTCGAATAGAGCTTATGGGCCCATTTCCACAATTACAAATCAAATTAAGATTTTTTTATTAGTAGAGAATTTGCTATGGTAGAGAATTGACGAGAATTGAATATCCTGGTTGTGCTATTTAATGTAAGATAGTAGACAAAGTAGATTTATGAGTTGTGTGTAGGTGATGGAAGATGAAATTGGTTCTACTTTTCTGCATTATTTGATGGGTGCGTGTTATTATTACTTAGTTGTATTACTGGTACATGTTGTGTACTTTAGTTCACGTCTGCTTTAGTTAACACATAAATCAAAGTAGTTAATAGCAGTAGGCCTACATCCATCTGTGGGCATGTTATTTCCATCAGTTGATATTTACACTTGTATTGGATGGAATTGAAGTAGGGTATAACATTAATATCCTACAGACCTACTGTTCTGCTCCAACTGGGCTAATGAAGACAGGCATACGCCATACAGCATACTATAAGTTACAAGTGAAATTTTGCCCGGACAGCAGGGCTACAGCTTACTCTTATATTGAATTCCAACTGTCGTCAAGGGTTCTATCACGTTTTTCTTGCACGCCAATGTGTAAACATAACCTACGTTTTTTGCCCCATCTGAATAACTACACAGCTGCCCTAGTCAGGCCCTGCACCACTGACAATTTACATGCACCTCACTGAGTACATATGACCTAAGTTTTTTGCTCCATCTGAATGACTACACAGCTGTCCTTGTCAAGCCCTGCACCACTGACAATTGTAAACTGGACCTGAAAATAACAAGGAAATTTTTCCATGGCTCCCTGTGTTGTAATGGGGGTTGGGTAGCCGAATGGTTTATGGTGTGGCGTGCGCTTTAGATTATAAGGTTTGTCATTGAGTCAAGTGGCCTGGTTTTGATTCCTAGCTTGTGTGTGACAAGGGAGGGTGCCTGTCCAACCTCGAACCCCCAGTGTGCAATCAAATCAGTGAAATAGAACTAAACAATATCTTAGTGCCCCGAAATGACCAAGTTTGTGTTGAGTGGATGTTTAACGCCATTTCTCTCCCTCTTCTTTTATTTGTTGAAATCAATTTTTCCGTAAATGGGAAGTCCCAGATGTAATTTAATACATTACATAAGATTTGGATACTGACGGTTCTCGCTATAAAAGTTAAGAAATATATAATTAAAACGGAATATGTTGAAAATTTCAATCCAACCTCGTGGGTTTTCACCAGTTCTTACGGTTTTCTCCCACTGCTAAGTGATTCACGGCTTATAAAAAAACAAATTAAAGCAAAAGTTGTATTTCAGAATTCCCATTTGAAACACCTACACTGATTGCTTAATCAAATGACTGATGTGACAGGGTCAAAAACCAATTGTGTGACCACAGATGCAATGTCCTGCTATCACCTTTAGTGAAGAACATCAAAAGTATTAAAGAACAAAACCAAATATAGATCTGTGTTTTGATCAGATTGTTGATAAATATGAAGACAATTGTCTTTTTAACAAATGATAACTGCCTGGTTATTTAGTTGATACTATATTTTTTCTTGTTTGTGTCCAAGTACATGTATATGTATACATACAGCTATATATTACCTATCTTTGTAATAGAATAACTAAGAAAATTGAACATCACTCACAAATAATTCTGTAGTGCTGGCTGTATTGATTATTTACTCCCAAGCTCATCAATTACATGTATTTTTTGTGCCTGTTGATAGAGGCCATTCACAGGGAATGTGTAGTTATGCATATTGATGGTTATTATCTTCAGAGAGAAACCATCATCCTAGACTTAATGAAGTCTGACCACTCATTTTGGGGACAATTAATCCCCCAATTGACAACTAAATTGGATATAAAGCTGTCAAGATCTCTGTTTCTGCGATGTCACTTCTGTGGAAGCAGATGTTAAATAAAGCTTTTTCATGCTATCTGTTTAGGCTATTGTCTTCAAAGTGGTTTCGAGCCCTGGTGTGAGCGTATGTGACATGGAGATAGGGGCTCCTTCTCAACCTCGTGGGTTTCCTCCGGGCACTCCGGTTTCCTCCCACAGCAAAGACCCCTGCGCGTGCGCTAAGATAATGAAAATGGAAAAATAAGACTTGTCTGCGATATCACCTTCGGTGGAAGCGGACGTTAAACACCAAGAACAACAACATCTTCTAAGTGACCATACTGGTCCCATTAGACAGGGCAGCCCAACAAAACCACACACAATCCTAAATATCCAACTTAATACGACAGCCCTTTCCAACGCCAAGTACCAAATAGACTGCAATGTCATCATGGTATAAAACTAGAAGGGTTAGCTATGTGAACCTGTCACAGGATAGCATCGGCATCACAAATATGATAAGTGGTGTCATATTTTCAAAACAATGTAAGCACACCCTGCCTTGTGCACCACTGGTAGCTGTGATGGCGAAGTGACCAATGTTTATCAAGTCTCTTGAATTGGGGTTGATATGGCCATTGCCCTGGTCAATCCACCACAATTGCTTGTGAAAAGTATACAGAATTTATTTATCATATGCTGTAGTGATGGAGAATCCATTAATTTCAGAGTTATAGCCCTCGATTCACTTTGCAGAATCTTGTGAATGATTATTTCACTTTGCAAAATCTTGTTGACACAATTAATGAATTATGGCCCTTGCTCACTTTGTAGAAAATGAAAATCATCGTGTGATCTACTTTAAATTTATAAATTACTTTCTTTTTTTTTCATTATGGCAAAGAATATGAATTATATGTGATAGTTATTTATAATATCTTGATTACATGTGATCTTGTGATTGTTTGCTTTTATGTGGGCATATACGTCTCATCAGTCTGTTTTGTTGTCTGGCATCCTATCTTTCAGTATGTTAGTCACCAAAGATAGGATTCGGATAACAGGTACAGTGTCTGAGTAACACAAGTCATATTTATAACACACTGCCATTTTAAGAACTGAACTGTTTTACATTGGTGTCACATAAACAATTATCAGAAGAACATAAGGCATAAAATATTCAGCAGACATACTGTTGTGACAACATTTTCCAATTACCTAGCTGACAGCTACATACATATAGCGTGTTAGGTTAGCATTGTAGAAGTTCTTGTTTATTAGATATAAGATTACTGAGCAAGACTAAATGAGTTGACAGACTTAGAATTTTTACAAAAAGTTTTTTGGGTTTTTTTTTCTAAACAATGTTTTTCTCAGAAAAGGATTGAGGAACAGGCTAGGTCTAAATTACTGCTCTGACGTGGGAAAATTGTTGTTGTTTATGGTGGGGTGGGTCATTGTTCGGAATGAGGAGTTGTGTTAATGGGCATTAGTCGTAAAGCTCTAGTTTAATTGCATATTCAAGTCAGGATTTTTATTTGTATCAAATAAATTGAGATTTTATAGCCTTATTTAATACATGTTCTACTTTATCAATGATATTATCATTGTTATTCTTCTGTACACAGCAAAACAATAACAATGTTTTTATATATTCACATTTAAAACTGGCGTAATCTGTGTCTGTAGGTTTGCTTTCCATATACAATTTCTCATCAGATTTTTACCAAAAGGTATAAAACTAAGCTTTAAACTGATTAATTGATGGTCATGTAGTTACTCTAACCCAATGTTCTTGCGACACAAGGGGGTTGGGTGGCTGAATGGTGAATGTGTGCATGTTAAATCAGAAGTTCTGTCATTGAGTCATGTGGCATGGTTTCGATTTACTGCCTATATGTGACTTAGTAGATTCACATGTCCAGCAGTGTGGGTTTACTCCAAGTACTCCAGTTTCCTACCACTGCTTAAGAGTCCAATGCGCAAAGGAATTATTGAAATAAAATTGAACCATATGTTAGTCCCAAAATGACATAGTTTGTGTCGAGAGTGAACTTAAAACTCTCTCTGTTCCAACACATTCACCACTTGCCTCATATGTGAAAGAAATTATTTATTGATCAATGTTTTATCATTTGAGTATATCATCTAATTTTTCTTGATTTAATATTTCAGATTTATTTACATCTACGTTACTACACATGTCCTAATGAACAAAGATGGATTGTGCGAGTATTGTTCATTGTACCTATTTATTCCTTCGACTCATTTCTCAGTCTCATGTTTTTCAACAATGACAATTTTTATGTGTATTTTGACAGTGTTAGAGACTGCTATGAAGGTAAGATGGCTTCAAGTTAACTTTTATGTTTGATATTTGTTATAATGAGGAGAATTTTGTAATGATATCAGAAAATTTATTATTGAAAAGAACTAAAAACATTTATTAATCCTTACAAGTGTTAAACCCTACTTCATTCATTCATTCCATATAACAAAAGTATGATTATTTAAATTGTCCAACCTGGTGGGTTTTCTCCGGGTCCTCTGGTTTCTTCCCATTGCTAAAGACCCTTACGCGCAAGCAAATTATTGAAATAAAATTAAACCATATGTTAGTCCCAAAATGACATAGTTTGTGTCGTGTGGATGTTAAACCCCATTTCTCTCTCTCTCTATTTAGATTGTATATATTATTTCAGCGTTTATGATATACAATTTTCGAAGTCTGCAACTATTTAAATTGTAGATATTTCAGCGTTTATGATATACAGTTTTCTAAATCTGTAAATATTTAAAATGTATATGTTTCAGCCTTTGTGATATACAGTTTTCTAAGTCTGTGCTATGAATATCTGGGAGGTGAAGGTTCAATTATGGCAGAAATACGAGGAAAACCAATCAAGTAAGTTAACTGATCCAGCCAATTAATTGTTACTTTCTGCAGGAAAGGTTTTAGAGTCAACCAAAAAACCCATATTCTTCGCTGTTCACATTGATTAACTTCAGACTGTTTTCTCTATTCATCTTAACTACGAGATTGTAAAATATGTCAAGCTAAAAGGCAAAGCTTATAAAAAGGTAATACCAGTAGCTCTGTGATGATCTGAATCAATAAGATTCCTTAGGATAATAAGAATGTTCCACTACTAGAGCTTACAAGCTAAAAGGTATAAAATAAGACCTTTATGTCATACACATGTACTGTTAGTAGAATCCCCATCTTCTAACTCTAACAATGTTGAATGATACAGATAATTAGTTTCCTTTCAACAATGAGAGATTTATGTTAAACAGAAAAAAAAAACTATTATCCTCAGAATTCTAAGATCAAAATCAAGGATTGCCAAGAAATAATGAGATCTTATTTTTTCAACAAAATATAACATAGCGGCACCAATGAACAATAATCTGTTCAAATTCCTGAGTTTCTTTAACCATATGGGTAATTTTTGTAAGTGTGTGAATGTAATTTAGATTCAAGAGCATAGGTTGTTTATAGGACAACCATCAGTCTATATGTGAATAAAAAGCTTTGCTTTATGAATGCAGTTATTTAAAAATAGCAATGGTCATTACAATATTTTTTTTTATACGCCCGGATTGAAATTGATACACAGTATTTCAGTTCCTGAAATGAATCCTATTGAGATTCAATAATAAGCAGTAATTACTGCCGGAGTGGAGGCTGTTGATCAATTTTTTAAAATATTGAGGAACGTGGGTGTTTATAGGATAACGTTATTATCCAATTGATTTGAAATTTACACAGTGTTACTGTTTATAGTTTATGTTCATGAAACGATTTTTGATAAACATCTGATAAACCAGTGCATGTAATGTTTAATAAATGTTCACACGGGGAAAAAGTCTTTAATATTGTATTTAATTTATAGATCTAGTTGGTTTTGGTGTACATGTTGTCTATCAGGACGACAATATACAATTGGTTTCCTACGTTTCTGTAAACAGGTTTGTTACGACTAATTTATATTATATCTTAGGCTAGACTTTTTACAATCTGGCCACGCATTCACATCAATCTTTAAGTGGCATTCAGTAATTGAGAAACATATTATTAACTAGTAACTATTTTTTGTTGGGATTAATTATATTATACATGTATCTTAGACTAGATACTTCACAAACTGGCTATCCATTCACATCAATCTTTAAGTGGCATTTAGCAATTGAAAAACACGTCAACTAGTAGCAACTGTTTTTTGATTGGATTAATTATATAAATTAATTACATGGGATGGCCTTTATTATCCATACAATTATCGATCAACTTAAACCATTAATCCATGACTATCGACACTCATCATACGTGTAACTACAGGATAAAATATGATTATGGATAAAAAGTCCCTTTTTTTCTTGGGTTGGTTGGAAAAAAAACCTCAGTTTTAACCACCTGGTATAAATGTGGTAAAACCTGGAAGTTATGACTACCTTTTCGTGGTTAAAACTCAATTTGATAAAAATGAGATTGCAATTAATTCAATCTAATGGAAATATTCACATTTTTCTCCTATGAAAATACTGCATCATATATTTATAAAGATTATTATAAATATAGATACTTAAAAAACATGTGAAACTTTATTCCTACTTCTTGTAGTAGAGTATATGGTCTAAAGTGGATTTGAAAGAAATAAAATTCTTGACCAGTTTTTAACGAGTTATGCTTAGTTTTTACCAGGTTTTAATTGTTTCTGGCTAAAACAGAATCACCTGTGCATCAAAGAAAGAATCACCTGTGCATCAAAATTGACATCTAAAGGGGGGGGGGGGGGAATGGTGCAACATGTGCATGTTAGATCGTAAGTGCCATGGTTATTTGATTCCTTCCCTGGTTGTATGTGGGGTTTTCTCTGGAATCCCTGGTTTCTTCCCACTGCTACAGACCCATTCACTGTAGCGAATTGGTGAAGTAACATTGATCCTTATTTTAATCTCAAATTACCTAGTTTGTGTCAAGAGTGAACTTAAATCATCTTTCTCACTCTCTGTCTCTCTCTCTCTCTCCTTTCTCTCTCTCTTCTCTGGCAGCAAAATCCCTGAGCATTTGACTGAAAAAAACATATTGTAAAATCTCATCATAATGTGATATGAGTTAATTTTATTTCCTATAGAATATATCTAATTATATATTTGAGCATTGATGAAATGTGATTTTCAACTGTTTGTTGTTTGTTTTTTCAGGCCACATTACAGTTTTGTATCATCAAGCCTGTTATGGCCATCTTAACTCTCATCCTACAAGCCTTTGGTTATTATAAAGATGGAAACTTCTCGTAAGATTTTTTTTTCTGGCCATTATGCTTTCATATTGATCATGATTTACCAAGTAGTATTATAAATTATAGCATGATAATTACTTTGAAACTTGTCATATGTAGCTATTATTGAAATCTTGATTTTTTTTTTAAACGTTATTAAAATTCTGATCTTATATCATAAAAAAGATAAACTGTTGTGTGGTTGTAAAAAAGCTTAGAACCTCAAATCTCGGACCCTGACCGTTACACTTACACAGTTTAGTGAATGTTGAGCTTTATTAAAGAGAAAAAAATTAAAATGTTTGAAACATTATATTGCTACAAAGTTGTTTTAAATTAAGTACCGTCCTATATGTGAAACTACCATGCCTAATTACATGTAGTAATTTAAAAGCAAATTTGATTTGCATTATTTTTGACAACCCCAGCGTAGTTTTCATGTTAGTTAAAACCAAAACAGAACCTATGATTTCATTGGGTAATTTCGATAAGACAGCAGGACATAGATTTTATGATTTAATGAGTTTATGAATAATTTATATATTGCAGACCTGCTCGAGCATATTTATACATCACTCTAATCTACAATTTCTCTATTAGTTTGGCTCTTTATGGGCTTCTTCTCTTCTACTTTGCCACTAGAGAATTGTTGAGTGCATATGAACCTGTTCTCAAATTCTGTATCATCAAATCCACCATTTTCCTGTCATTTTGGCAAGGTAAGAAATGAAAGATACACATGTTTCAAAATAAAGATAAAAGTCCATTTTGAAATTTGTCAAAAAAAAATAGTCATTTTATAAATGCAATGTGGAACAAGTTCAAGGACCATTTTCCTTATTTAAATTTAACATTAATATACTCTGGAAAGTGTTTTGTATGATTATAACAAAAAAACAACTTGGATTCAGTTTTCTTAGATAACTTCATGGATTCGGTTTTGTTAGATAACTTCATGGATTCAGAATTCTTAGGGGGGTTGGGATGGCCTAGTGGTCTAGAGTGCCGCGCTTTGTCCTCTAGCTGGCCGGTCACCTCTGGCTTGCGGCTGTGGTTTCGAGCCCTGGTGTGAGCGTATGTGGCATGGAGATAGGGGCGCCTTCTCAACCTTGTGGGTTTCCTCCGGGCACTCCGGTTTCCTCCCACTGCTAAAGACCCCTACGCGCAAGCGAATTCTTGAAATAAAATTGAACCATATGTTAGTCCCGAAATGACCTAGTTTGTGTCGAGTGGACGTTAAACCCCATTTCAATCAATCAATCAGAATTCTTAGATAATTCATGGATTCAGTTATATTGTATAGATAACTTCATGGATTCAGAATTCTTAGATAATTCATGGATTCAGTTATATTGTATAGATAACTTCATCGATTCAGTTTTCTGAGATAACTTCATGGATTCAATTTTCTTGTATAGATACCTTCATGGATTCAGTGTTCCTAGATAACTACTTGGATTTAGTATTCTTAGATGGATGACTTCTTGGATTCTTGGATATAAAATTAATTTGAGCTGTAGCTGGCCTTAACTTGGCAGATTTTTATACGCCCACATTTTCATGTGGACGTATATTGTCGTCGCCCTGTTCGTGCGTCCGTCCGTCTGGACGTCCGTCTGTCCGTCCGTCCGTCCGTTCACAATTGTTTGTGAACAGTCTACAGGTCACAATTTTTATCCGATTTCAATGAAACTTAAAACATAGGTTTATCACCCTAAGATCTCGGTTCCTTTCGATATTGGCATGTATCGGACTGTAACTTCATGGGTTATGGCCCCTGATTGTACGAAAAATCACGTTTTTTAGCTTGTGAACAGTTTAGAGGTCACAATTTTGAACCGATTTGGATGAAACTTGAAATGCATGTTTATAACCCAAAGATCTTGGTTCCTTTTGATATTTGCGCCAATCGGATGGTAACTTCCTGAATTATGGCCCCTGATTGTCCGAAAAATCGCCCTTTTTAGCTTGTGGTCCCTCTGGAGGTCAAAATTGTTATCCGATTTAAAAAACCGTTTGATTATATCACCGTTCCATGGTTATGAAGGTTGAGTTCGAATTTCGTGAAAATCGGACCAAAATTGACGGACAAAATGGCCGCCATTTGTACGCGAATAGTGTGAAAATATGTTAAATCAAGGTTGTGAACAGTGTAGAGGACACAATTTTGAACCGATTTGGATGAAACTTGAAATGCTTGTTTATAACCCAAAGATCTTGGTTCCTTTCGATATTTGCGCCAATCGGATCGCAACTTCCTGAATTATGGCCCCTGATTGTCCGAAAAATTGCCCTTTTTAGCTTGTGGTCCCTTTGGAGGTCAAAATTGTTATCCGATTTAAAAAACCGTTTGATTATATCATTGTTCCATGGTTATGAAGGTCGGGTTCGAATTTCGTGAAAATCGGACCAAAATTGACGGACAAAATGGCCGCCATTTGTACGCGAATAGTGTGAAAATATGTTATATCAAGGTTGTGAACAGTGTAGAGGACACAATTTTTAACCGATTTGGATGAAACTTGAAATGCATGTTTATAACCCAAAGATCTTGATTCCTTTCGATATTTGCGCCAATTGGATCGTAACTTCCTGAATTATGGCCCCTGATTGTCCGAAAAATTGCCCTTTTTAGCTTGTGGTCCCTCTGGAGGTCAAAATTATTATCCGATTTAAAAAAACGTTTGACTATATCACCGTTACATGGTAATGAAGAGAAAGTTTGAATTACGTGAAAACCGGACTAGAATTGACGGACAAAATGGCCGCCGTTTGTACACGAATAGTGTGAAAATATGTTATATCAAGGTTGTGGACCCTATAGAGGTCACAATTTTGAATCGATTTTGATGAAACTTGACAGGTATGTTTTAAACCCAAAGATCTTGGTTCCTTTCGATATTTGCGCCCATCGGGTCATTACTTCCTGAATTATGTCCCCTGATTGTACGAAAAATCACCCTTTTTAGCTTGTGGTGCCTCTGGAGGTCACAATTATTATATGATTTAAAAAAAAATGTTTGATTATAAAAACCAAACAAATTCTAATGATTTTCTGATAATTCCTTAATATGCGACAATTCTTGTTGACTGCCCGGACGATTTGGCTGCTGTGTGGGCGTATGTTTCGTTGCCTGGCAACCTATTTTTATAATTTTTGGTCAATATGCCAGTTAACTTAGTTAAGCCTATTTTTGTTATTGCTAATGCTAATGGCCTTAAAAGTCTATATTTGCTGTTTATTTTGGAATATTGAACCTTTATATGGAAAACATTATGTAGTTCATAATGCATGATGACTAATTTGAGATGATATTGGTTTCTTTTCTAGGTGTTGTATTGGCTATACTGGAGAAAACGGAAGTAATAAGTCCTATATTTTCTCAAGGTAATCACATGGAAGTAGGAGTAGGTACAGTATCTGCTGGATGGCAAAACTTCTTCATCTGTATTGAGATGTTTATTGCTGCCATTGCTCTTAGATTTGCTTTCCCCCATAGTGTTTACAGCTCGGGTCCTACCAGTACTCATGGACGTACTGTCTCTCTTCAAAGCATATCAAGCAGTTTGAAGGAAACGATGAACCCAAGGGACATAATGCAGGACGCTATTCATAACTTTCATCCTCAGTACCAGCAGTACACCCAATATCAACATGGCTCCAAACCAACTCGTGAAGAAGAACATATAGATAGCATGTGGCCCACAGAACCATATCAATATCAGAATCAGATCACCCCAAACGGTAACACACCTCAACCACAGAGTCATGGACATGGACATGGTCAACCACAACCTCGTATACAAGGTCCTCCTGGTCCTCCAGGTACTACACCAAATAAACATCGCTTTAATGAAAAGACCACACTTCTTAGTTCTGATGATGAATTCCAATGAAAATCATAGTCTGAGCAAGAGATAGATTATTTCAGGGAATAGGCTGACAGTTTAGTACTAGAGAAATTTTACATTATTAATAAAGCTTGAAACTCTCGACCTTTGTCCAGAATATCAAAACTTTACTTATTTTTTTTTTTTAGATATACACGATAGTAATTGCTTGTTTTTGCAGTAAAAGTTTAAAAAGGAATTAATCTCATAGAAAATAATATACTATGTAGTCAGGTTGTTGATATGCTTTACAAATTTGGAGGCAACAGAACTATGCTTGATTTTGATTATGTTGTCAATCTGGAATTTGTTCTAGGACTTCTTAAACAAATTGAAAGAGTAGAAACTTTTCCCCAGATTTTCAATATCTTTAGTTTTACAATTTTTCCACCATATTATATACAATAATAAATAGTTATCTTTAATTTTGACGATCTTTCCACTATACATTTATAGATAGTAATTTTTAGTTGGAAGATTGTCATTAATGAATAACATAGGTCCAACTTGTTTTATAACAGATTTGCTTGTTTCATTTTCATCAATTTGCTCATTCTTTGAAATCGGCTCTTTTATTACACCCCATTTAAGCTTGTTCAACATGCATATTATTATTGAATTTCTTAATGTGGCCTGAAAGGATATAGTTACCTTTATTATTGTTTATGCTGTTTGTCTTGTTGCTGTCTCACATGTAGCATGAAGGCAACATTCAAACTAATCGGCACACCAGAATCAAGTTAGCCACTGCTGTGCTTAATCCGTTTATTATTTGTATGTATGGCAACATTCAGATTAATCGACATACAAGAATCAAGTTGGACTTTTGTCAGTAGATAATTTATGTTATAGGTATGTAACAGACACACCTTATTATTGTTGCTGTATCAAACAGCTGTCTCATTGCTTTATTACTACTCAAAACTTGATGGCAAATAAATAAAATATACAAAATATATATAAAATCTTATTTTTATTCATTATAAACAAATCATATATATATATACATATAATTTATTTTATGAACTGTGTCGTATTTTGTGAATGTGATCAATATTTTGAGTAGCTTTTAATCCTAGTGTGGTGTATGTCCTAGCTTAATAGTATATTAGTAAATGTAAGTGTAGTATGCATGCTCTCTTTTAAGGTATATATTTATCAGATTCTCTGTCCTTCTTCACAGAAAGTATGTATTTCTTTATCTCTTAAATCAATATTTTAAATGTTTTTAAGGATTATTCGTCTTACAAATAATATTACATACATAGCAATATGCTGTAATTATATTTATAATAAGTCACAAATTGAAATTTCAAATGTTGCTTTTATGACTTTCTTAAAAATATAATTAGAATAACTTCTGTATTATTTAAGGGATAAGTCATAGTCTGTAAAAGCAATTTGTTTACACATGCAAATCAAAAAGCCAATATATGCTAAGAAATGGCTTCTTTGTCTGAATTTTTCAGCATAAGTTACTGTATCATTAAGTTATCGAGAAAACGCTTAACCAGGGTGATTTAATTTTTATAGTGCTCACATCCAATTTTTCAGTGTGTGACCTGATAAATGTGACTAACTATGAATGTAAAGCAGAAAGCTGTTAATCTCCATTAAGATTCTATCACAATTTGTTACTTATACTTTGAAATTATTTCTCAAGATTAGTTGCATTTAGATACATTGATATTGGCATTTAGTTTAACTATTGTAATTGAAATATATAAACCAGTAAGTAATGATATATAAACCTGTAAGTAATAACTACAAGTATAAATAATATTAGTTTATGTTATATATATAGCGAAGCATGTCAGTATAGTATTAGTGTTCAATGTATCCTTATACAAATACATACTAATTAAGCATCAATATAGGAAAATTAGACAGTATTGAAAAGTAACTTGGAATTAACTCCTGACCCATGTTCAGTACAATGTTTGCTTAACCTTTTGGGTGCTCCATCGTTTTTCGTTTTTTTTCAGAAGTGAAATGACTGCATTGCATGACTAAAGAATTAAAAATAACATTTTTTTAAAACATGAACAAATCAATCAAGAAAACATTGATTTATAGTTTAAAACCACATAAGTAAGTTATGCAGTTATCAATAAAGTTGAACACAAAGTATTTTATTAGGATCATAAATTCATCAAATTGACAAGTTTCACTTTGGATTCTCTCTCACCTCTCTCCAGGTACATTTATATGAATATATATCTTAGAATGTTTGATGTTTTTATGAAATAAGAACATATTGTTTTATCTTTTGTAGTGCTACATATCACACCATTAGTTTATATACCCCTCTTACTACTTAATAATTATTATATATTGTTTTGTAATAAATAGTTTAATTGTATATAGTTGTTTATGTATATTGAATATATATATCATCCTCTCTTTCTATATATATATCTATGTATGTATAAGTATTTCCAAATATTCATATCACCACCCACTTGTCATTTTTATAAATATATATGTAGACGCTTAGACAAACTGAAGCTTTTTATTCAGTATCTGCTCATTTTTAAAACCTTTTGTTATTTACATTACATGCATGTACAAACACACCCATATCTTCAGGCATTGATGTATATCTTTAAATCTTCACTCAAAATTAAATATTATGTCTGGTTTTAAATAAAGCCATACACAAATAATATTCTGTGTCTCAGACAATCATTTAGAAGAATTTGATGGTGGAAGGAGTTTTCATTTGTATATTTTTAAATTTGAACTCTTAATTGAATATTCTATCTTGTTATTTGCTGGTTTTAAATTAGGCCATACAAAATATTATTCTGGTTTTCAAACAAACTCTGAAAGGAATCTGATGGGGAAAGAAGTTTTCATTTTTTTGTTTTTAGTTTGTCAACAGCTGTTGGATTGTTCTTCCCCTGGAGTCGTTACTTATCAGGGTGATGTACCAGAACTTGATTATATTTAGCCTGCCAGTTTCAATAGGAAATGTTTAATAAGATAGTATCTCTGTAACTTAAGGAAAATATGAAGGTGCAATAATAAATGAGACAGTCTTTAACTTTTTGCAATCATGCTGCCCTTTTTAAGTAAGGCAGGATTATCTGAGAAACGGAATATTTTTTTATATGGCCTAAAGATATTTGCATTTCAATAAAGAACATCAGTATGTGCAGAAATAATTTAAGTGATGTCATGACTAATTTTCAAAAGTTAACCCTACATGTTTGAGGTGTTGATCTCAAAAATTAAAACTTTGACCTGAAAAGTGATTAGTAGACAAAATTATTTTGGTTTAGTGAATCCTAAGGAAAGTTTTGAAATTATTTCATAACTTTTAATAATTATTAAAATTGTTTGTGTGTCACATTTGGATATTTGCATACCTTTAGTTATAAATTTGTTTAGTTTAAATTAGCTGAAATGTAGTTTGTGAAATGTAACTGCTGTTTGGCAAATAAAACCTAGTTTTAATTTAAGCAGGTTTTTTATGGGTTATCCTGAAGAGGCTGATCTTTCATGACATCATTACTTTTTCTCTCATCAAAACTTTCTCATCTTATTATCATGTAACTTTATATTATCACCCCTATTGTCATGTTTGACATGCCTCTTTTAAAAAATAAATCAATTATTGAATAAGTCATATGACATTTTTTGTTGAATACAAATCAGTATGGTAAGAATCTCATAATTGATGTCTGTTTAATATAGGGTTTGTATTTGATAATCAAAATTATATTATGAACAAAATCTTCTTATTGTTTTAATTGTGTTTTATGGCAGCAGATGAGACTAATATTCCAGTGTGTAATTATTAATTATGTGTTATTAATGAACAATACTTTTTGTTGATTTTAAAACCATTATTTGTGAATTTGATATGTTTGACTCCTCCTTTTTACAATAAAAAAAGGGGAGTAATAAGCTAAGGAGTTAAAAGTAAAAATATCTTTTTTCGTAATTGGGAACACATCATATCGTCACAGTTTTAATGATCTCAATTCTTTGCATCTAGACTTCATACCTTAAATCAGTCTATGATCAGTTGTCACTTGATGGTAAGCATAGCATTGTAAAGAGTCATTTATAGGGGTATTAAACACAGTAATAAATCTTGTCATGTCACCAAACATTGTAAATGAAAGGTAATGTTGACATCGTCAATCAGGCTTTTCCGTGAACACTCTTTTATCTCACATGCTTACCAAAACAACTTTTTTTTTTTTTTTGAACGAAATATTTGCTTTAGTGTCATATTACAATTCTGAATTCTTTGGAAATTTCCCATTTTCAAAAGTATTCAAATTCGGTTAAATTTTTTTTATAATGCGAAATCTCTTTATTAATGTTCTATGTATTATTGTTACTAATATGAAAGAGTTTAAGAAATATACAATTTATGTTGTACAAAGTGTAAATTCTATTATTAAGCTTTGTAAATGTGCAGTTTTGTCAGTGCTGTTTTATGATCAGTTTGTGAATACATGTATGTATTGAAATAAAAGTTGTTGATGTTTCCCATATTATGAGTTGCTTACATCTTCTTAAAAGGGGTGGTTGATTGACAGAATGGTTTATTGTGTGTACGTTAGAATCACAAGGTCTGTCATAGAGTCAGGTGACGTGTTATCGACTCACCGAGTAGGTTCGCCTGTACAACCTTATGGGTTTTCTCCGGGTCCTGAGGCTTCTAGACACTGCTAAAGACCACTACATGCAAGAGAATTAATAAAATAAAATTAAACCATATGTTAGTCCCAAAATGGCCTAGTTTGTGTCAAATCTACATTAAACAACATTTCTCTCTCTCACCTCTCTTCCTCCGGGCACTCTAGTTTCCTCCCACTGCTAAAGACCCCTACGCGCAAGCGAATTATTGAAATTAAATGAAGCCATATGTTAGTCCCAAAATGACCTGGTTTGTGTGGACGTTAAACCCCATTTCTCTCTTTCTCTCACCTCTTGTCAACACAATTCTTTTGAGAATAACATCAATTATTCTCTTTGGTCTTGTGCCATTTTTTTTGAGATGACGAATTTTGCTCAGAGAGCAACATTTCTGTCTTCTAAAACTCCTACTGTCAAGAGTCTTTACAATCTCATCTGGGTCCATATAAACACAGAGTGCATTTCAACATCGCAGAACTAACATTAACAATCATTCAGTTATCCTGTTGTTGGTAAATATTGACCAGCTTATTAATCGTTAAACTAATCCTATCGTAGCAACTGAATCACAAAATGTAACATAACATGACTGCAATGGCAATACCCAACTCTACCTTATTCATGAAAACTTTAACTAAAATATTTGAATACTTCCGCCTTGGCAAAGAGCTTAAATTTATTTAAGGATGTTATTAGTCAACCAATGAATTAGCTGCATTCTTAATCATTTTTAGTTTGAAGTTTTCATGGATGAGGCCCTGGATCAGTCAACTGATTGGTTGAAATACATGAGGGGGTGGGGGGATCACCAGCTACGACGCTGGCTCGCTAGCCTGGAGGTCGGGTGTTTGATCCCTGCATTAGCAGAGAAAGTTCATCCAGATTTTCCAACATGGTTTCACCTTGTCAGTGATGCGGGACTGAGGGCCTGACAAGGACAGCTGTCTAGTCGTTTGGATTGGACGGAAAACCAAGGTCCTGTGTACACAATGCAATACATGAAAAAAAAATTCCCTCATAGCCCAGTTCAGGTGCAAAACTGTAGGACATTAAACCTCATTTCATTTTGAAATACATAGCTATTGTACTAAAAAGCTTTAGACTCAATTAAATAATTTATGAATTGATTTTTTGGGGTAAAAAAAAAAAATAATAATTATACTGCTACCTGAAGTAACAGAAACCATATTATCAGCTTACCCTTTAAAGGAACATTGTAAAGTAATTGTGTTCCATAGAATTATTGTGCCCTGTATCTAAACTACAGATATTGAAAATGCAATGAAATACAATGGGGGTTTATTTGTCCTACTGGGCTAATGAAGACGTGAAAAGGTATTGAAAAGATAATGCTGAATATCTGAAGACCTAAAATTTGAAATGTAAACAAATTAAACCAAATTAAATAGATACATATATTTATTTGCTGAATCCATCCTTTTAAGACAACCTACAACGTAGAATTGTAAAATATAAAATTTGAGGTTAAGCGTATAAATTTTAAAACATAATAATCCCTTTAAGAAACAATAATTTTATCATATAATTTCAATTCCACATAAACCAATCTGATTAAAATGCACATCTTATTTTGTTTTGTTTTGAATAGTTCAAAATTTCATTTCACTTGTCTTTACTACACTAGCATCTGAAAGAGTTATTATATAACCTGCGTTTTGGTTTATTGTGAGGGATTAGCCAAAGAAACGGTCTGTTACAGTGACTTTTTGTCTGACGTGATTGGGTCAAAAGTCGTTTGTAGAACCTGTCACAACCTTTCACTACAGCTGGTCACATCCTCATATAGTAGACGCCATCGAAAGCATACAAAAATGAAATGAAACATAGATCTGATAAACTCGTTTTTTTTTTTTGTATTTACCTTGACACATGTGATGAAAATATATATATCCACCTAATATCTAAAGCACACTCAAATACAAGTCTTGAAGAAAAGACTAGACACCTTTAATGACTTACAGATTGAATGTAACTAAAATTCATGTTTAAACAATCATTTTTAACAAGTTATAATATATTTGTCATGCTCAGTTTAAAATATATTTATCTTAAAATAATAATAATAAAATAACTATATACATTATCATAATTATACAAAATGAAATGAAATGGGGTTTAACATCCTCCTGTGCTGTGAGGGAAATTTTTTGCCAAGGGATCTTTTTGTACTATCCAAACTACTACACAGCTGTCCTTGTCAAAAACTCTGTCCTGCAGCACTGACAAGGGGAAACCATGCCGTAATATCTGGATGAAATTTCTCTGCCAATGCAGGGATAGAACAGACTAGCAATCCAGCTTCTTACCCCCCTTAGCCACTGTTCCCCCCACATTATCACACAATTTCTGAAAACTAAATACATGCATCACACACATTTCTTGTATTGTTACGTTTATGTTTATTTATTCCTAATGTATTTATTTGATATAAATTTGAAACTATCATATCAATACTTCCATCACTATAAATTACATCCAGGAATTTTGGTTGACTGCAAACTTTACAGGTGCTGAGCTTTTGGCCTATGTGAACATTTTAGTCAAAGATTTCAATGACCTTCATCACGACATAATTTACTATTTGAATGAAGTAAATACAAACGTAAACTGGTACTTTTATATGTATTTCTTTATAATAAATATATCACAGATTTACAGATTGTACAAATATTAAGTAGAGCTTAAATAGAATAATAAAACAACATCTAGTAATAAATATTTATAAAATTATTTCCTATTTGTGAGATGCTCTGTACAATTATGTGATAAATACTGGAATCTGTGAAATTCAAACTAACTCATTACTTGATCAAATGCACAATGTAACCTGGTGGTTATTATTGTGAATCCCAGTGGAATTATACATTTGACCAATCTATCCTATTCATAACATTATGGTATAAAGTATTACGGTATAAATTATACTTCTTCAAATTTATAGCACCCAGCTTCCACGACTAGCTTCGGACTAAGTGCTCGTGTGCGATTTACAAAATAGGGTACAGAGATTAAATACACATATCAAATAAATAACCTAAAATACAAATACGAGATACAAGTAAAGTTAGTAAACATTGAAATTAACTTAAAATCTGCATTGTTTGATAGTCAGTGTTTACAATTAAAAGCATATTCAATATTATGAGCCAATTTGATTTTTTCGCAAACGACTAGACACTATTTCTTGCACCACTGACAAGGGAAAACCACAATGGAAAAACATGGTGTACATTCTCGACTAAACTAGGATCAAACCCCCGGACCTCCTGGTAAGTGCGCCACTGACAAGAGAAACCACAATGGAAAAGCATGACATACCTTCTCGACTGAAACCGGGACCAAACCCCCGACCTCCTGGTAAGTGCGCCTACATCTTACTCACTGAGCCACCATGGTTTCCGTATGGTTAGAAGTAACAACTCAGAATCATTGCCATACAATAACAATAATACTGTCTGTTTCTTGAGAACTACATTCATCAATAAGCATGCTTAATGTTATTTTAAAAGAGATAAACCATAAACATGTCTATTCAACTTACTCTACGTAAGATAGTTTGAATAAGTGAGTTTTTAATTGTGATCTATAATTCACAAGACTAATTAGTCAAAAATTTCACGTGATGATTTGAACACAGACTTCAAACAAAATATGTCAGATGGTAATGTAATATAACAAAACAAACAAGAAATAAACCATAAAGATGTCTTTTCAACTTATTCAGTTTTTAATTGTGATCTATAATTAGTCAAAAATCTCATGTGATGATCTGAATTAGCATTTGATTTTAATCAGATTACAGATATTGTTTGGCATTTTGATATGGACAATGATGAACACAAACACATTACTTTGGATCTGGTTGTTCCAGTGAACGCAGCAAATATTACAGCATATTTTTATGAAGGGATTATTATACTGACCCCCATATGAATTTCAATATAAATCGAGATGGCGGTTCTCACTATAATAGTTAAAAACAAGATAATGTAATTTCAGTCAAATTGATCGACCTTGCCCGAGATATTGTCTTTGGAAATTTCCGCCTAGCCTTAATCATCATTATTAAAGTCAGTATGATAAAAAGCAGGCTCGATTATCCATTTTTTGATTTAATTATCAATGAGCGTTAAGATTTTAATCAAATTGATATCAAAGGCTAGCGTTGACATTGAGAGTTCTGGATAAGTTAATTAATGCTTAAAAAAAAACCTGCAATAGGCAGATATGCATAATGTATGTTTAAGAACAGATAACAGTCATGTAATTTATTTAAATTCTACAATATGCACACATAAATAAAAAAGTTTCCATATTTAAAAGTAAATACATCATCTTTTTATATACATACTTGGTTTTAGCAAAATATAATCAGCCATTTAATATCTTCTTTATAGTGTGGCACATTTTATATACATGTACATAATTGGTTTTAGCAAAATATAATCACCCATTTAATATCATCTTTTCACTGTGGCACATTGCTAGCTAGATACATTTGGAATTTAAATAAAAAAGAGTATTAGAAGCATCTATCTCAAGATTTTGTCTAAAATATCAAATTTATAGATTATTTGATGTCATGCCCCTGAAGTCTACAGGTTTATCTGTAAATCAACTAAGTCAACGAATTCAGAATAAAACCTGTCTTTTGCGGAGTATTCATTGGACCAGAGACTTCTTCTGTCTTTCTCTACCTGCAGAAAGACATGGAAAGGTATATATCAATATGATATTGAATATAAAGGTGGTAAATCATGTGCCACAGTAATGCTTGACTGGATTTTTAACCCTAGTAAATTTCAGAATGTTATTCTTTGATGAAATTTTGTCCCCCAACAAATATTTTATCAGGAAAGATTTTTTTATAATTAGACGATTCTAGGAATCTATCACACAGCTAGCACTGATATTAAGACTTGGGCAAGTGACAGTAATAATGTAGGTACATTTCAAAATTAATTACACCACAGAAAAAACTTACGACTTGAATTCATATAAACATTATACAAAATTATTTAAATTGAAAAAATAGAAGTTATACTTACCAAACTATTAAAACTTTTTTTTACGTTATCAAGTTAAATTGTCTGATAGCCATTTTTAGCAGCCCAAGAGTTCTGCCATTCTATGGTATTGAAACATACACATCCAGCTGTTCCCGATATGACTAAAATTAATAGCTGCCATTCTAGTAGTAAAACATTGCTGTAGGCAAAACCAATGGCTGCAGCAATTGACTGAAAATATATGTGATATATTAATAACTATTATGTAATAAAAGAAAGGACTGTGTTAACTGTTTTCATTTCAAATCATCTAAACTAACAAGCAGTTGCCATGCAAGATACATCCACATTTCGCAATCAGGGGCAATAATCCAGAAAGATATGGTCTGATATGCGCAAATATCGAAAGAAACCAAGATTTTTAGGTGATAAACATGTATTTCAAGTTCCATTAAAATTGTGACCTCTAGAGGGTCCACTACCTTGATATTCCATATTTTTATACAATTTGTGTACAAGGGACGGCCATTTTGTCTTGGAGTTTTGATCCGATTTTCATGAAATTGCAACCAAACCACCATTACGATGTTACGGTGATATATTCAAACTTTCGTTTGAATTGGATAATAATTGTGACCTCCACAAGCTAAAAACACAATCGCAGCAGCCATAATTCACAATGTTACAATCCGGTATGCACAAATATCAAAAGGAACCAATATCTTCGGATTATAAACATGCATTTAAAAGTTTCATCAAAACTGATGAAAATTGTGACCTAAAGAGTGTATATGGTATAGTAGACTTAATGCTACAATCTAAAACCATATGCAATTATGTTACGAAATTGTTTCTGGAATTTCGTGTGGCACCCAATCGGTTTTATTTGGTATGCCACTGAAAAACTGCTATTGTTTTGGTAAAAGATTTTGTTAAATATATTCATTACCTGAACGAATTTAAATAAAGCAAATGCTGGCGAACTGTCTTCAGGAAACATAAACCCCAACATAGAATACAGCTGAAAAATAAACAGATGGTATTAGTTCTTTGAATATATCAATCTATAACACTGCACTTTATTAAAAAATATAAAATTAAATCTGCATTTCACTTAAAGGAGCTAAATCGCTAATATTTGGGACCTAGAAATTGACCCTAATGGGTCTCAAGGCATATAATAATGTAATCTGATTGTATATAAACTGATTTACATTCAATCTTTTCTGTTTTAACTGGTTATTCCAGTTTATTGCGCATGCCTTCCAGATAAGACATTGGGTCACCATTTCACAGGAGTTGTGGAATATGTCTAACTCGTTCTTTCTGGTCACTTGTTACAAATGATGCTGAAACGCACTATGGAACATGATATGTGTACCAACGGTAAAATGTTTATTTTGTCTTAAACATTGGATATCAGAAGCTTGCCTTTTCAAGGTAAGATAACAACATCAATGTTGAATTGAATTGACAAATAATTTGTGTTTTCAACGTGTATTACTTTGAGGTGATATTGAATTAGAGACTTAGCTACTTTAAATACTTTATTAATCACTTGCCAACTACAATATTGTGAAAGTTGAATCTTTACAAGGAATATTCAGTATTTAAAAAGATGTTATGAATTTATGAATTGAAAATTTCAGAACAATTGGCATCCTTTGTTGCAAACGACAAAAACTGGATGTGGTCAAAATGGATGTAAACTAAAACGGACAAACTTCACTTCAGTCAAGACCACCAAATATGTGGTCAAAATTTATCTAAATATATAACACTGGGTTACATTTTTTTTAAAATTTTTTGTCATCATGACCATCCTATGGTCGTTTTGACTAACAGCTATATGTCCCTTTGGCTGTTTCGTCTATAACTCTTTTTTTAAAAACAAGCTATCGTCATTGTTTCAACCTACTTGATGGACCTCTCTTTCATTCGATTGAATCTAAGTAGTGGGATGATATTTTGTACTACGATGATATTTTGACTTTGTTTTCTTAATTAAATGTTAAATGTAACCCGCTCCCACAAAACCAGGCGCTTTTCGGACAACTTCATTTTGTACTACGGGCACAAAGGATAAACTGTACGCCTTCTTGTTCCTATGGATGAGCTGACAAATGTAAAAAGAATTGCATTTTTGAAGAGCTTAGGCTGTGAACTATACAAATATGCTGCCAGCTCTATTTTTATAAAATTGACCAAGAGTCTGGTTTTGTAAGAGTTTAGCATGAATTAAGCTGTATAAAATTTAACATTGTCTGAAAAATGAATATGATGAATAAACATACCTGTGTATTGAAACAGCTATCACCAAATCCCAAGAAAAAACTACATAACAAGGCTACAGCTTTACTATTAGAATAGAAAAATCAAATAAACTATAGTTATCTTCTTAAAGCAACAAATGTATATTTCAAGTCATATGTTTTAACTTTAAAATTTAACAACTATAAAATTTCAAAATGTAAACAGAAAGTTAAGTCCATAAATTGTGTTTGAAACTTACAAGGTGATAACTTTGTCATTAACACTCAAAACATTCCTAATTTTTATTAAAAGTAAATGGAAATAAAACTCTGCAAAATACATCCTGAAAATCCTAAAGCCTTAATAGTTCCTAATAACAGTTCCTATATGATTAAAATTTGTCCAGAATTTGATTCCATGGAAACACCAACATTATTTATCCAAAAACTGTCTAAGTAGTAAAACAATTATAACATATTGTTTATGTATACCATGCTTGAACATTTTTCAAGATATTCATGATGTTTCTGTGAATGCGGGTTGCTCAGACCATGCCCAGTTCAATATCCTTTACCCAATAACCAGAAGAGCATGCATATGCATATAAGTTATCCTATAACTGTCATTAAAACTAAAACAAAACAAACCTTGACTGCCATATAATTCAACCATTTGGTACTAACCCATACCTGATCATATTAAACCTCTCGGGCAACAAGTTGAATTACACAGTATAATGGAATCAATAAAAATCTAAATTTCGACACCCCAACCCTTTTTTGCTTTGTAAAACAACAACAAAAACGTTCGTCTTACTTGCACATAAGATAAGTAAAATCGTTTGTTTCTACACTTGGTGCATTCTGTGGTATGTTGATAAATATCAAATAAAAGGCTGTCATGTGAACTAAGTAACCCATTAAAACTATAGGATCTCTTCCATATTTATTGGTTCTTTTTCCAAACAGACCAAACGTGGCACCACCTGAAAATAAAGAAATTATCACAAAGTTAACGATTTTGCTACTGAGTTAAATTTGAAGCTGGGTCCAGTTACTGATTGACTCCTGCATGTGGCGCAACATAAACAATAACTCTTGTAACTTTTTTTCTATTCAAAAATATCTTTATATGAGCAAATAATCCCACCATAAAATAGCTTTCAGAATATATTCATTTTGAAGACCTTTCTGTCATCTTCATCCAGTTGAAGTAGAACATTAAAACTCCATTTCATTTCATTAAATCAAATCTTACCTAAAATTTCTCCTACACCTATTAATATCCCAGACAGTCCCAGGAGACCATTTCTGTCTGCCCCAAAATGTTGATCATGTGAAATACTAGCTCCATATACACCACTAAAAAATGTTAACTCTAAACCTTTAAAAATAATAGACCAAAATGTTAACTCTAAATCTATAAAAATAATAGAACAAAATGTCAACTCTAAATCTATAAAAATAATAGAACAAAATGTCAACTCTAAATCTATAAAAATAATAGAACAAAATGTTAACTCTAAATCTATAAAAATAATAGAACAAAATGTTAACTCTAAATCTATAAAGATAGGCTGGCACTGCCAGGCAGGATACGCCCACATTTTCGAGAGATGGACAGAGAACAAGCAATACCGAAAGTGATTTTTCCTACATCTTTAAGTCCTGTATTTCATACTGTATTGGGAGCAGCCATTTAGTTGGTCAGTTCCAGTCTGATATTAATGAAATTCGAAGCCGACAATGATTATGGTGTGACGGTACACAACCTAGAAATGTGACTTTTCATCAAAATCGGATAAGAATTGTGACCTGTAGAGAGTCCACAACCATGATATACATGTACCATATTTTTACACTATTCGCATACAAACGTCGACCATTTCGTCCGGCAATTTTGGTACGATTTTCACGAAATTAGAACTCAACCTTCCACATCAAAATCGAATTAAAATTGTGACCTATACAGGGTCCACAACCATGATATATCATTTTTTTAACAGTATTCGCGTACAAACGACGGCCATTTTGTCTGTCAATTGTCGTCCGATTTTCCCGAAATTCAAACTCAACCTTCCTTACAGTGTAACGGTGATATAATCAAACGTTTTTTTTAAATTGGATAATAATTGTGACCTCCAGAGGGACCACAAGCTAAAGAAAGGGGGATTTGGCGTATAACCAGGGGCCATAATTCAGGAAGTTACGATCCGATATGCGCAAATATCGAAAAGAACCAAGATCTTTGGGTTATAACCATGAATTTCAAGTTTCATCAAAATCGAATTAAAATTGTGACCTTTACAGGCTCCACAACCTTGATATACCATTTTTTAACAGTATTCGCGTACAAACGGCGACCATTTTGTATGGCAATTTTGGTCTGATTTTCCCGAAATTCAAATTCAACCTTCCTTACGGTGTAACGGTAATATAATCAAACGTTTTTTTAAATCGGATAATAATTGTGACCTTCAAGCTAAAAAAAAGGTGATTTTGCGTATAATCAGGGGCCATAATTCAGGAAGTTACGATTCGATATGCGCAAATATCGAAAGGAAGCAAGATCTTTGGGTTATAACCACGAATTACAAGTTTCATCAAAATCGAATCAAAATTGTGACCTCCACAGGGTCCACAACCTTGATATACCATTTTTTAACAGTATTCGCGTACAAACAGCAGCCATTTTGTATGGTAATTTTCGGCCGATTTTCTCGAAATTCGAACGCAGCCTTTCTTAGGGTGTAACGGTGATATAATCAAACGGTTTTTTAAATTGAATAATAATTGTGACCTCCAAGCTAAAAAAAAGATAGGCTGGCACTGCCAGGCAGGATACGCCCACATTTTCGAGAGATGGACAGAGAACAAGCAATACCGAAAGTGATTTTTCCTGCATCTTTAAGTCCTGTATTTCATACTGTATTGGGAGCAGCCATTTAGTTGGTCAGTTCCAGCCTGATATTAATGAAATTCGAAACCGACAATGATTATGGTGTGACGGTACACAACCTAGAAATGTGACTTTTCATCAAAATCGGATAAGAATTGTGACCTGTATTGAGTCCACAACCATGATATACCATATTTTTACATTATTCGCGTACAAACGGCGACCATTTCGTCCGGCAATTTTTGTATGATTTTCACGAAATTAGAACTCAACCTTCCTAATCAAAATCGAATTTAAATTGTGACCTATACAGGGTCCACAACCATGATATACCATTTTTTTAACAGTATTCGCGTACAAACAGCGGCCATTTTGTCTGTCAATTTTGGTCCGATTTTCCCGAAATTCAAACTCAACCTTCCTTACAGTGTAACGGTGATATAATCAAACGTTTTTTTAAATTGGATAATAATTGTGACCTCCAGAGGGACCACAAGCTAAAGAAAGGGGGATTTTGCGTATAACCAGGGGCCATAATTCAGGAAGTTACGATCCGATATGCGCAAATATCGAAAAGAACCAAGATCTTTGGGTTATAACCATGAATTTCAAGTTTCATCAAAATCAAATTAAAATTGTGACCTTTACAGGGTCCACAACCTTGATATACCATTTTTTAACAGTATTCGCGTACAAACGGCGGCCATTTTGTATAGCAATTTTGGTCTGATTTTCCCGAAATTCGAACTCAACCTTCCTTACGGTGTAACGGTAATATAATCAAACGTTTTTTTAAATCAGATAATAATTGTGACCTCCAAGCTAAAAAAAAGGCAATTTTGCGTATAATCAGGGGCCATAATTCAGGAAGTTACGATCCGATATGCGCAAATATCGAAAAGAAGCAAGATCTTTGGGTTATAACCATGAATTTCAAGTTTCATCAAAATCGAATCAAAATTGTGACCTCCACAGGGTCAACAACCTTGATATACCATTTTTTAACAGTATTCGCGTACAAACGGCGGCCATTTTGTATGGCAATTTTCGTCCGATTTTCCCGAAATTCGAACTCAACCTTCCTTAGGGTGTAACGGTGATATAATCAAACGGTTTTTTAAATCGAATAATAATTGTGACCTCCAAGCTAAAAAAAAAGGCGATTTTTCGTATAATCAGGGGCCATAATTCAGGAAGTTACGATCCAATATGCGCAAATATCGAAAGGAAGCAAGATCTTTGGGTTATAACCATGAATTTCAAGTTTCATCAAAATCAAATCAAAATTGTGACCTCCACAGGGTCCACAACCTTGATATACCATTTTTTAACAGTATTCGCGTACAAACGGCGGCCATTTTGTATGGCAATTTTCGTCCGATTTTCCCGAAATTCGAACTCAACCTTCCTTAGGGTGTAACGGTGATATAATCAAACGGTTTTTTAAATCGAATAATAATTGTGACCTCCAGAGGGACCACAAGCTAAAAAGGGTGATTTTTCGGACAATCAGGGGCCATAATCCAGGAAATTACATTCCGATCGCCGCAAATATCGAAAGGAACCAAGATCTTTGGGTTACAAACATGCATGTCAAGTTTCATCAAAATCGGTTCAAAATTGTGACCTCTATAGGGTCCACAAGCTAAAAACGTGATTTTTCGTACAATCAGGGGCCATAATCCATGAAGTTTTGATCCGATACATGCCAATATCGAAAGCAGTCGAGATCTTTTGGGGATAAACCTATATTTCAAGTTTCGTCAAAATCGGATAAGATTTGTGACCTGTAGAGAGTCCACAAACAAATTGTGGACGGACGGACGTCCGGACGGACGGACGGACGTCCGGACGGACGGACGGACGTCCGGACGGACAGGGGCGACGACATAATACGTCCACATGAAAATGTGGGCGTATAAAAAGGCGATTTGGCGTATAATCAGGGGCCATAATTCAGGAAGTTACGATCCAATATGCGCAAATATCGAAAGGAAGCAAGATCTTTGGGTTATAACCATGAATTTCAAGTTTCATCAAAATCGAATCAAAATTGTGACCTCCACGGGGTCCACAACCTTGATATACCATTTTTGAACAGTATTTGCGTACAAACGGCGGCCATTTTGTATGGCAATTTTCGTCCGATTTTCCCGAAATTTGAACTCAACCTTCCTTAGGATGTAACGGTGATATAATCAAACGGTTTTTTAAATCGAATAATAATTGTGACCTCCAGAGGGACCACAAGCTAAAAAGGGTGATTTTTCGGACAATCAGGGGCCATAATTCAGGAAATTACATTCCGATAGCCGCAAATATCGAAAGGAACCAAGATCTTTGGGTTACAAACATGTATGTCAAGTTTCATCAAAATCGGTTCAAAATTGTGACCTCTATAGGGTCCACAAGCTAAAAACGTGATTTTTCGTACAATCAGGGGCCATAATCCATGAAGTTTTGATCCGATACATGCCAATATCGAAAGCAGCCGAGATCTTTTGGGGATAAACCTATATTTCAAGTTTCGTCAAAATCGGATAAGAATTGTGACCTGTAGAGAGTCCACAAACAAATTTTGGACGGACGGACGTCTGGACGGACAGGGGCGACGACATAATACGTCCACATGAAAATGTGGGCGTATAAAAATAATAGAACAAAATGTCAACTCTAAATCTATAAAAATAATAGAACAAAATGTTAACTCTAAACCCTAAAAAATAATAGGACAAAATGTTAACTCTAAACCCTAAAAAATAATAGGACCAATTATTAACTCTAAACCTCTAAACCTTTAAAATTAATAAGACAAAATGTTAACTCTAAACATCTAAGAGTAATGGGGGAAATGGTTAGCACATGGATGCTGTATGATAAGGTCTGTCATTGAGTCAACTGCCAAGGTTTCAATTCCCCAGTTGTATGCCTGTCAAACCTTTGTGGGTTTTCGTCGGGCCCTCAAGTTTCCTCCCAATGCTAAAGTTTAGAGTCTAAACCCTTAATAATAATCAAATTTATGTAGAGATTTATTTATATGGGAATTTTGTCACCTAATATTTACAAGTTGTTATCACATCAAAACATTACGCTATATGTACGAACTCTTTTTGGTGAAAAGTAAGTTTCAAATATTTGAATTGTGGAATAGACAAAAATTTTAACAGATAAAATACAATCATGAATAAAAATTTACATATAAACAAATTATTCCTAACGTGGGCATAATCATACCTGACCCTCCTTTCATTCGTATCAATAAACCTACCTGTATACGCAAATGCAGCACTAAGAAACAACATTTCTCTTGTTTTTAACAGTTGAAAGGAACGTTCTAAAAAAGAAAATTATAAATTTGAAAGCAATTTTTCAAGATCACTAAACTGTGAACAGTTCATAAAGAATTTTTTAATGAAGAGATAAGTCACAACAAAGCCCAGAAGATTCTAGAACCTAGATGCACAGCCCAGTTTTTCTTTTGATATTGAACTGTTCACCTTCCATAGGTGTGTCAAGTTGACTAAATATTGAAATGAAATGAAATGAAACGGCGTTTAACATCCTACTGTCCTGCTCCTGATCTGGGCTAATTGAGACGGGCACACGCCATACAGTGTGAATGGAAGGAAATTTTGCAAGTGGGCGGCACTACAGCCTACTTTTAAATCGAATCTTTAACTCTTAACAGGTAACATCATTTTGTCAAAGAGCTATAGAGGGATTTAGGTGGCGGGATTAAACATTGTCTTAGGTATAGCTGTATTACAACTTCTTACTTTAAAAATAAAAAACATTATCGTAAAAACTTACTAAGAGCCTGAAGAGGTGAGTCAGATGTTTCTGATGTACCACTGTAAATGTACAATAATATAAAATTTACTTTTTTATTACAAGAGTAAAAAATAGGTTGCCAGGCAACGAAACATACGCCCACACAGCAGCCAAATCGTCCGGGCAGTCAACAAGAGTTGTCGCATATTAAGGAATTATCAGAAAATCATTAGAATTTGTTTGGTTTTTATAATCAAACATTTTTTTTTTTAAATCAGATAATAATTGTGACCTCCAGAGACACAACAAGCTAAAAAGGGTGATTTTTCGTACAATCAGGGGACATAATTCAGGAAGTAATGACCCGATGGGCGCAAATATCGAAAGGAACCAAGATCTTTGGGTTATAAACATACATGTCAAGTTTCATCAAAATCGATTCAAAAGTGTGACCTCTATAGGGTCCACAACCTTGATATAACATATTTTCACACTATTCGTGTACAAATGGCGGCCATTTTGTCCGTCAATTCTAGTCCGATTTTCACGTAATTCACACTCTCTCTTCATTACCATGTAACGGTGATATAGTCAAACGTTTTTTTAAATCGGATAATAATTTTGACCTCCAGAGGGACCACAAGCTAAAAAGGGCAATTTTTCGGACAATCAGGGGCCATAATTCAGGAAGTTACGATCCGATGGGCGCAAATATCGAAAGGAACCAAGATCTTTCGGTTATAAACATACATGTCAAGTTTCATCAAAATCGATTCAAAATTGTGACCTCTATAAGGTCCACAACCTTGATATAACATATTTTCACACTATTCGCGTACAAATGGCGGCCATTTTGTCCGTCAATTTTGGTCCAATTTTCACAAAATTTGAACTCAACCTTCATAACCATGGAACGGTGATATAATCAAACGTTTTTTTTAAATCGGATAACAATTTTGACCTCCAGAGGGACCACAAGCTAAAAAGGGCGATTTTTCGGACAATCAGGGGCCATAATTCAGGAAGTTACGATCCGATTGGCGCAAATATCGAAAGGAACCAAGATCTTTGGGTTTTAAACATGCATTTCAAGTTTCATCCAAATCGGTTCAAAATTGTGACCTCTACACTGTTCACAACCTTGATATAACATATTTTCACACTATTCGCGTACAAATGGCGGCCATTTTGTCCGTCAATTTTGGTCCGATTTTGACGAAATTCAAACTCAACCTTCATAACCATGGAACGGTGATATAATCAAACGGTTTTTTAAATCGGATAACAATTTTTACCTCCAGAGGGACCACAAGCTAAAAAGGGCGATTTTTCGGACAATCAGGGGCCATAATTCAGGAAGTTACGATCCAATTGGCGCAAATATCGAAAGGAACCATGATCTTTGGTTTATAAACATGCATTTCAAGTTTCATCCAAATCGGTTCAAAATTGTGACCTCTACACTGTTCACAAGCTAAAAAACGTGATTTTTCGTACAATCAGGGGCCATAACCCATGAAGTTACGGTCCGATACATGCCAATATCGAAAGGAACCGAGATCTTAGGGTGATAAACCTATATTTTAAGTTTCCTTGAAATCGGATAAAAATTGTGACCTGTAGACTGTTCACAAACAATTGTGGACGGACGGACGGACGGACGGACGGACGGACGGACGAACAGGGGCGACGACAATATACGTCCACATGAAAATGTGGGCGTATAAAAAAGGGCATCAAATAAAAATATAATTGTTAACTTACGGAATTCTGGTAATTCTACCAAATAATATATCATAACATAGAAATAAAATGGCAGTTTAACATCCTACTGTTCTGCTCCGATCATATCATAGAGCTAATATCACAATTAAATGAAACTACTCAACCGATCAACCATAAATAGGTTTACCTCCATTGAAGCGAGAGAGAGAAATGGGGTTTAACCTCCACTTGACACAAACTAGGGCATTTAGGGACTAAAATATAGTTTAATTTTATTTCAATAATTCGTAGGCGACCCTACTCCTTGTCACGTACAATCGGGGATTCAAAACTACGCCAGTGACTCAATGACAGGCTTTATTTTATTGAAGAAATCAAAATTTAAAAATAAAATACCAAGAAAGTAACCAAAACAACTTGAAAGTCTTGAAGAAACCAAGATACAAATGTTGCAGTCTGACTCAGTGACAGTGACAATTGTGGGTTGAACATCACATTTAACGGATATTCTGGTGATTATTTTTCAAGTATAAATAATTTGTTTCATTAGAAAATAAATCACAAAAAATGGACACCAACCTTGAATTAAGATTAACAAGATTTTCACTGTCAGTGTTCCTTTTTTTTCTAAGTAGAAGTAATGTTAAAATTCCTGCCAGAGCAGCAGCACTCAGACCAATAAATAAATCGGTTCGGTCTGAAGATGAAATGTGGGATTTTCCCTTAAATACAAAATAACTGTACATATTTCCAAATAGTAAACTGAAAATATAAAGAAATATGGCAATATTTTATAAAAAATAGTTATTAAGAATGTGTATTGGTAGGATAAGGTGTTTATTGCTTCAAAACATTCATTAACGACAACTTGTAAACAAGTAAATGTACATTTAAACAGAATCATATACATTCACCAGAAAACACATTTATGCACATACAAGTAATACATTGATATGTCCCACCAAATTCTGTTTCAATCTCTTATTAATTTTATGGGTCAAAAAGATTAACAAAATCTCTGGGTTTGTTGAGAAGATTGGGTATAAGTATGTAACTGGTTAAAGAGACATTACAGCACCAGAGACATTACAGCATTTAGATGCACAAAAACAAAAACAGTTCATCAAATAGGTCAGCAATTTATATATAGTTATATCCCCCACACTGTAACTTGAGTCCTTTGCTCTTGCATGATGAGAGTTGTCATAAATACCGAATCAATAAATAATTCAAGTTAGTGCTGATTTTAGTATAACTAATAGAAACGTAAGCCATCAAAAATAGCATCTCTATAAAATTCTCACCTGCATTGAAGAAGTGCCCAAAATATTCCACTATTTCTTGAAACTGTTTCTGAATCTGAGTTGATTGTTAAAAAGTTCCCCTGTCCCGTCCACAGAACTGTAAAATAAAGATAAATATCGTAGTTATCTATATAAAGAAATTATAAATTTGCAACGACAACAAACTAAAAAAAACAATTCATTTCATTTCGCCATTTACTCCTTTTTTTTTCTATTTTTGTCTAATTAATCTTACCCTTGATCTGAAGGTTATGGATGTGGGAATATTTTGGATAACATAATTGCTTTATAATTTAAAAAAAACATTCAATATCCATGGCCAATAGTACAAGTTATTAGGCATATATTAATTGTTGAAGGTTACTACATTGTGGCACTGCAATTTTGGCAGCAGGAAATCAATCTGGCCAATCCCATGGACAGCAGGAGGGTAAATAATGTTCTACCAGGAATGAAAAGACAGTATTATATGTAACATAATTACTTACTAGCAGCTCCGAAACCAACTAAAACTGATCCTAGATATAAGGACCATTCCATTGGTTTTAAAAATGATAAAATGAATAAACTGAAATGAAACAATAAAAACATTTATTACACTAATAAAGGAACATTATAATAGTTCAAAAATAGACAACGTAAAGAAAATATGCTGAGAGATATTAGCGATTGAATTTTAGGCCTGATCTTGATCATCATTACTAAAGTTGGTTTGATTATTCGTAAAATGTATTCAAATCCTGTAAATATTGCAGGCTAGCGATGACATTGAGAGTTGATTATGGTCTGGATAAGTTAATTAATGTCTAATAGTAATTTAGGTGACATTTCTGGCCTAAAGAAAGACCTGTTGTAATAACTGTAGTTGATAGATAGATCAGGGTTTTCAAACCAATAGTTTGGGTGGACATATTTTAAACCTTTGTTTTAGAATATTTTCTTCAGGTTGGATATAAGGTAATTTTGAGGCAATACAACATCTTCACTTTAATTATAATCTAATTGAAGGAAATTGTTTTTAAAACTTACAAGTACATAATACCGCCAACTATCATAGATATCTTTGGTCCAGCAAAATTGACAAATGATGGTGCTGCCCAATTAGATGCCGAGAACACAGCATAGATAATACACAGACTGTAATGAAAGAGAGAGACATTTTCAATTCACTTAAAAGAGAGAGAGAGAGAGAGAAATAGGGTTTAACGTCCACTTGACACAAACCAGGTCATTTCCGGACTAACACATGGTTCAATTTTATTTCCAAAAATTCACTTGCTCATTGGGGGTCTTCAGCAGTGGGAGAAAACCTGAGGATGCGGAGAAAATGCACGAGGTTGGACAGGCCACCCTGCATCTTGTCACGTACAACCGGGGAATCGAAACCATGCCCATTGAGTCAATGACAGACCTTATGATAAAACTTGGTGTATTGTTTCATCACATCAATACCTTGACTAAATTCGATAATGACCATCCCATGCTGAGGGTAAGCACAGCAATAAGCAATTTGATTGGTCGAGTATATTTGTGAATAAATAAATACCATATATAATGAGGAAAAGGTTAAATTGCAAAAATTGAACTGTCATAAAATGTTTCGGGGATCACCCGTCTTCATTAGCCCATTCGGTGCAGAACAGTGTGACTTTAAACCCCCCTTTTTATTTATTTTGTATGTACATAACTGAATATTTCAAGACTAAATCTGGTGATAAATATAAAAATATACCTGGTGTAGCCATCTCCAGGATTAGTGCCATTAACATCTGCTTTAACACTGTCTAGTACCGTTTTCTATATGAAAAAAAACCAATAACAGAATTTAGTACTGGTTGGGTGAATATGTGAAGAAGGAGTTACAAAACAAGTAGGAATATACACCGTTGACATGACTGGTGCGTGGAATTATAAAGTCATTTTTATATCAACTATATAAACTATGGCATACATGTAATCCTTTCGTGGCATTTAGAGATTGGTAATATAAAAGAACTAACACAGTTATATGGCACAACAATCACTGGTTTTACTTGTTAAATATGTAATAACTCTTCTTATCATATTGTACAACATACATGATAGGTTCATGTTAATCTTTATCTTTGTTAGCATGGTGTGTATCTCAATTCTTTGTTGTTAATATGATTGAACCGCTCTAAACATCTTAACAAATTATTCAAACATACATTATGCAAGAGCTAAATCTGCCTATTGCAGGTCTTTCTTTAGACCTGAAATGTTATCTAAATTATTGAAGATACATTATGAGAGACAAGATAACAAGTTGAGAGTTAGCAGTTGGCAGTTAAAAACTAGATAATGTAAAGGTAATCTGCAGAAAATTTCATTCAAATTGACCAAGTATGAACCAAAAATTAAGCGACTTATTAAAGTCAGTACGATAAAAAGCATAGTCTCTATTATCCATTTATTGATTAATTCGTGAAGGGAAGTTATGCAGTAAATCGGTTCATAATCCACTAAAGATCACAGGCTAGTGATGCCATTGAGATTTCTTTACGGTAAGGATAAGTTAATTAATGTCTAATTGATAATTTAGATAACATTTCAGGCCTTTAAAAAAAAAAGCCTTGGAAAATGCAGATTTAGCTCTTGCATGATGTATGTTTAATTAGACATTAATCAACTTATCCAGACCATAATCAATTCTCGATAACATTGCAAACGTGCAATAATTACTGGATAAGGATGCGATCTGCTGCTCAACGCTCATTTGTGATTATATGATAAAATGAATAATCGAGACTATGTTGGTTTTTTTATCGTATCAACATAATTCAGCAATGATTAAGAGTGGATCAATTTGACTGAAATTTTCAGCAAATTGCCTTTACATTATCTAGTTTTTAACTATTATAGTGATTAGAGAGACCTGCCTTCTCTCAGCTCTTTATCTAATTTTCCATAATATATGTTTAAGTATGGCTTCACATTGTACGTTCATTTAATATACAGACTTTTCAGTTTACTAAATGTCTCTAACAGATTAATATGTTTAAATTAAATGGTTCTGTATATACTATATACTTGTAGAATATTTTCAAAAAAAATTTTAGAATTTAAATTTTTGAGAAATTAATTGAGAGTGAACATATACATATTAAGCATAAGAATTTGTGAAATAAATTGTGTTTAAATCAATCTAAACCTAAACATTGCAAATTAAATAATTCATACAGTTAATGGCAGGTGTCAGACAGTTTGGAATTACGACGACCATTAAAATGTAATTAGTAAGGAATTTAGTTCATTTCATTGTAATCTTTTAATCACTAATCTTCCATTATAAATGTTGTCAAAATCAGTTTCATTCACGGATGAATGCTCTAATTCAATTTTATCTCGGGTGTTAGGATTAATTCCTTGTTGAAACAACAGGCTTCTATTCATGATGACATGAATCAATATAGATAAAGAAGAAAAAAATTACGTAATACAACAAAGGATTCCTTTAGGATAATATAGGTAGCCAATTTTAATCAGTAGACAACTCATTCTGCAATGTGTGACACTTTCCTGTACCATTTTTTTGACAGAGTGTGCTATTTAGTATATGTATATGAATATTTATTTTATGATCAGTAGTGGAATACCGCGTTTTATCAGTGAAATAAAAGTGTTATTCCACTGGCGAACAAAGTAGTCCATGTTGTTTTACCTAAAATGATTGTAAAATCATAAAATAAATAGAACATTTGTCGTTTTGTCGTGAATAACATATTTTATTTCATCGAGAAGCAAGAAAACTTATATTTTCACGAATGCTTAAAACGACAAATATCCTCTATTTACTAGAGAGAGCTGCAACACACTAAGACCCAAATCTCTGTTAACACCATATTTATTTTCTCAAGTCAATTAGAAACCTAAATAATGTTTATTCAACCATATCAATTTTTTAACTGCTTAGCATTTTTTTAAAAATTATTTTAATTACATTATTTATCATTATTACCTCTGACTATTCATTAAGCTATTAATAATGATGTCAAAGAAACACCTTTTAAAACACGAAATAATTTTATTAATGTAATTTCATTCTCGTGACAAGCCCATAATCAATCTTCTGGACTTTTGGATGGCTTCAATATTGAGTATATTAGACATTGCCCACAATATCTTCGTTTAACAACGATATGGCAGCCAATCACAGAGACTGTCAATTGAAAGACTGAAAATGAAGACCTTGTTTATGGTCAAGAAGATGAACTGGCAATTGATAAATTTAAAATTAAGCTTTCTTTTTGGCAAAAGCTTCAATATAATCATTTTTCACTGTCTAATTTTGATTTATTATAGCAGGAACAACCAGCTCGTTATCTAAATCTAACTGTGTGTTCTTTGGAAAATATTCTTACTTAGGTAACAGTACTAAAATATAATGGCTCTCGCTCTATCTCTCTCACACACAAATTCTATCTCTCTCTCACACAAGTACTAAAATATAATGGCTCACACAAATTCAAAATATTATTTTGACATAGAGATCTTTGTTACTTGCTTCAATTGATGCATAAAGAAGTTTTAAAACATCAGGAAATGACGAAAATAAATGGTGAAAGTTATTTTCTCTGACTAACAATTTTCAACTCAATGATAATTCTTGTGTAGACTGTGAGAAGATATCAGTTTGAAACCATCTATAAAAAATTACCACCGTCTCCACCACATGGATTATAAATATTGGAAGTCAGATTGTGTTCTAAATCTAAAGCCATAACTGAGCGATCTTTAGGCCTATTCATCAATGCATGCACTACTTCATACATGACATTAATCAAAACTTGAATTTCATAAGCTTAAACAGTACTACTACTAATTCAGCATGTCTGAAATACACTCTGGAGGCTACACAATTTCCAATTACTTTTTTGTAAAGGAATAAAGATTGCATTCATATGGTTTCAAAGTTGAAGCAGAATTACAATATGTAATCTATACACAAGGACTCTTTCTATTTTCTTCTCTTTTTCTGATCACATGACAGTCAATTAATTTTAGGAATAGTTTTGAACTGATATCTATCTCTCACATCCTCGGACTGTCGGACCTAATTACACACTCTTTTAGTCTTAAACTCCACAAAAATAATCAGTGAGCTAAAATTGTCTGTTTATAATCTTTTTCCGCCCCCTAATTCAGTCAGTTAAACAAATAACTGGTTGACTTTCTTTGTGTCACTTCTTCCAATTAATCCAATGTAAAAATAGTATTTGGAATGATGCCTTTAGCCTTAAGGCTTTAGTTTACGTTATCATATCACATGACATTTATATAAAATTGGTGGATACCAACAACATTGTCCTTGGTTTTAACAAGTTCTGAGGGTGACTGAAATATCTTTAAAATTATAGTTTTGGAGCTTTTATATACCTCTATCATTGAGCATGTTTGGAAAGCTGTGAATATAAGCATAAAAGAGACACCAAGCACGATAATATTGTACAATCTAATATCACACGTCGCCATCTTGAACAACAATATTATTATCACATGACTTTATTGTCATTTTTCTCGTCACGAGATTTTGTGCATAGTTCTTTAGGCAGTGATTGGTCTGATATTCCGTAGCTGATGCGCTGTGCGTATCTTTAACTTTTCTTACACAGCTATGGTATTAGAAGTAGAAATAGTTAAATTCTTATTTTTTAGAGTCAATTAACATTTTTTTTTCTTTTAAAAGTAGATAATATTTCACAATTAAGAATAATTGAGCTTTGACAGTTTGATTTCTAGTGTTGGCATAAATGTGTACTTCCGGAAATAATCCGAGATATTCATTGCGATTTCATTGGTCAGATAATTATTAATGCGAAGAGGCAAAATATTTTAGCCAATCAACCACACACAAGACTTACGGAATACACCGAGTTAAAACCTTCCGTGACATTTTGCCGCCCTAGATGGTACGCGTGTGTCTGTGGTTTCAATATTGACATAGATGTTGAAAGAAATAACGTTTTTGATTAGCTCAAATTGTAAAGAATTGACTTTCTTATGAGTTACGGAAGAGGACCTCCTAAGACAGAAGGGATGACATCCCTAAAAGTGGACAATTTAACCTACAGAACCAGACCTGAAGATCTAAGAAGATCTTTTGACAAATATGGCGACGTTGGAGATGTTTATATCCCGCGCGATCGCTTCACTAAAGAAAGTAGAGGATTCGCCTTTGTCAGATTTTATGACAAAAGAGACGCTGAAGATGCAATGGATGCCATGGATGGTGCTATGATGGATGGGAGAGAGCTCCGGGTTCAGATGGCAAGATATGGAAGACCATCAAATTCACGAGGTTACAACGATCGCCGAAGAAATAACTACGGCGGGCATGGTGGTGGTGGAGGCGGGCGTTCAAGGAATAGATCTAGGTCAGTACGTCACAGTAAACTCACAGAGTCTTCCAGTGCTTTGCATAGTAGTTGGTGATGTTCCTTCCCTTCCAGTGTAATTGATGTAATTATTGCCTGCTTAGCACTACTCCTAGATTAAGATGATGTTGTAATTATATTAATATTATCAATCTGTTTTTAATATTTAGTAATAGTATACATTTAGTCTGGCTTAAAAAAAAATAACTTGTTCAATTTGTTGAATTATACTAAATATAGTTGAAAAATGACCCAAAATGTGTAATTCAGTGGCAGTAGAATGTATTTTCTGTAAATCTTTTAATAATTATTTTTTTAAATTTTAAGATCTAGGTCAAGATCCAGAGACAGATATTCAAGGAGGCGAAGGTCTCATAGCAGATCAAAATCACGAAGCCGATCACGAAGCAAGTCAAGATCAAGAAGTGTCAGTCGTTCAAAGAGTCGATCACCAAAAAGTGAACCAAGGCAGTCAAGGAGTCGGTCACCGTCAAAATCACCAGATAGATCTCCGAAGGATAACGCCGAATTTGATTAAAGTGTTCTGTTAGTGCTTCCTGTGTAAACCACTGGTATGAAAATGTGGAAAAGAATAACACTCTCTGTTGTAAGAGATAAAAACAGTTCAAAAGGTTACTATTGCTTTGTGATTTAGACATTCACTAGTAATACTTGTATATATTAATAGACATCATGAGCACATTTTATTTACCTTTGAGTTGGGAATAGACTTTAGCATTGAATGCTACATGTATATAATACTGAAAGTATTGCAAAATTTTAAAGTTTTATGTTCTTATTATCTTTAATGATAAATAATCATCAGTATTTTGAGTAATAATTATGATGGTTATATAATCTGTCATAAACATACATCGTAAAGACATGACACTTTTAACATTGAATAAAAAAAATCTTTTATTAACCTATATATTTTCTTGTCTCCCCAGCCAGGAGCTGAGTAACGGGTAATTGTGCTGTTTGCTGTAAAGTAAGCGGAGGTGACCACTGCTTGCAGTTTGTTCCCTGTTGTGGCCTGTTTGTTGGCAGTTGCTGAACGGAAGCAGTTTTCCTGTTAGCAGTGTCTTTCCTGATTATGCTGAATTCCTGTAAATTTTCATTTGGGCATCTATTTCATTTAAGATCAACTTTTCCCATAAAGAGGTCAAGATGGTTTTACATGAATTTCAATTTTTTTATAAAATCATAAAAAGATAGCCTTGTCAGCAGATCTATCACCTAAATTGGTGTCACACTTGCCGTGATTTTGGCGCTGTCGGTAAAAAATATAAAGAGTCCCCTACAACATTCTGCATGAAGTTCAGTAATCAAATTTTGAAATTTAATTGGGTGACATACTGACAAGAGATCAAATTATTGGGTGTCGAAGAGAATATAAAAAATGTAGTAGCACTATCAACTTGAATTTTTCATTGAAGTGAAATCATCCCAGTTTGCTGCCAAGCAGGCGTGCATGAGCTCTAGTAGCTAAAGTTATCATCTGATTCAAGATGTTGGCTCACTTACTCAGGATCTTGTGTTTGATCCCGGTGTTGACATGGTGACATGGTTTCGACTCCCCAGTTGTAAGTGAAAAGGAGTAGGTCGCTTGTCCAACCTCATTTTTTGGGAGGGACCCTCTGGTTTCCTCATACTGTCCTACTGCTGAAGGTCCCTATGCCCAAGCGAATTATTGAAATGAAATTGTTAAACCCTCTCTCTCTCTTTCTCTCATGAACACTCCAGCTTCCTTACAAATTTAAAATACAAGCTTAGTGGAAATGTCAAATCCTCAATTAACTGATATCATTAAAGAGAGACAATCAATAAACTGGATGGCATTATATCCACATCTTGGTGGGGGATTTATGCTAAAAATAAATAAATCTACAAAATAATCTGTTTCTTTAAAAACTTAATAATCTTGATTAAATTTTAGTAATTTATGGGTACAATTAACATTATGTGAACTCAAATGAAGTAGTGGTATCCAAGTAGTGGTATCCGGTGTTTCAGGTAAAGTAAGTAACCATGTCTTGGTGCACTGAACAGAAGGCTACACCCCCAGCTCTCCAGGTCCCTTCAATAGTAAAAATGCAGAGAATATGTTTAATTACATAAATTATATAAACTGAGCAATAAAAGATATTTAAATTAAGTATATTAAACTACCAATGGGTTTATTTATTTCATAAGGTTTATTTGTATTTTAATGTGAATATTTTAATTGTACGTCTTTATAAACTAATTCTATTCTTCATTCCACAATGACCCATAAATTAAAAAAAGAGCTGACAGTTCTCACTATAACCCTTAAAAGATAGATAATGAAAACAAAATATGTTGAAATTTCAGTCAAATTACTTCACTCTGAGCTGAGATCGCGATTCAATTTTTACGCTATCACAAACTGTATTTATGTCCACTATATATCACAGGCTAACAATCGCATCCAGTGTTGATTATGGTCTTTATAAGATAATTAATGCAATGTCAAATTAATAATTTACATAACAATTTAGATCTTGCATAATGTACGTTAATTTATCTACATCGTGTTTTCAAATCAAAATATACTCAATAATATAAACTAGTTCAATATATATGAACTTGACCTATTGACGTTCTACCCAAATTTACGAGATAAATCGGGTTTGAGATAATTAAATATAAACAGGATAGATAGCCAACATACAGGCATACTAAATTTCAAAACTTCGAAATATAATTCAGGATATTCGAAAAGAAAGTTTTATCCGATATCGATTCACAGTGGTATACATCAGGTTGGACAAGTTATTTTACACAGAAATACGGCACATAAATCTTTTCTTCTCTCTGTTTCGAGTGGTTACATTATTCCTAAAATTATAATAATTAAAAATATGGCTCCAAAATGTTACATATTTAAAGTTCCAATTTCACTTTTTCTATGAAAGTCAAAATATAATTATTTCCATGTTTTTTGCTCAAAAGGTTGTCAACTCACTATTATACGATCATGGACAAAACTTTGGGGGGGGGGGGGGTAGAAAGGGTGACACTGGTTGATTGAGGAAATAGTTACTCAATTACCTCCCTTGTTTTCCCATTCCTCTCCATGGACGGCCATCTTCAAACGTTTGAATTTGAAGTTGAAAATGATATTTTTGCCAATTTCTCAACTGACAATAGTGAATTATAGGATTAATAGGATTATTCTTCAACAAGGTGGGACTGTTTATAGGTTCAATCTATTTTGGGGCTTTATTTTAATAAATTTTAAAAATATAACTTAAAAAAATGCTATTGGAACTTTAAAACCAGATGATGGCATAGAGTGGGATAATAGCCAACTGCGTCCCTATCCACCTTCATGCAATACAAAGCATAATTATACCAATAAATCTAAATTATGAAATTATTACACGCATAATTCTGCGTATACTATTGCTAAAATGATATCAACGTTAATTTTCGTTTGTGCCTCAAATGGATTATAAGTCAGATAAAGCTCTCGTCTTTGCTAAGTTAGACCCCCGAAAGAAGAGAGAAATGGAGTTTAACATCCACTCGACGCAAACTATAGGTCATTTCGGGACTTAACCTCTGAAAGAAACCCGTGACAGATCCTTGAAACATTTTCAACTGATGCTGTGACATGTCGTAGGTTACATTGCATTGTGCAAGTTGCCCGCTATCTTAGAGGTCGGGTGTTCGATCCCTGCATTGGCCGAAATAGTTCATCCAGATTTTCCCCATGTCGGTGATGCAAGACGGAGGGCCTGACAAGGACAGCTGTCTAGTCATTCGGTTGATACGAAAAACCGAGGTCCCGTGTACACATTGGCGTACACGTAAACGATCGTTTGGCAGATAGAATTCGATATAAGTAGGACGCAGTGCCGCTGCCTGGGCAAAATATCCCACATAGCACACTGTACGGCGTATGCCCATCTTTATTATGACGTTAAACCCCGTGTATATAAAAATCTATCAATAATTCTGTTCAAGCATTAAATTTAAACTGTTTTAACAGTAAAGAAAGTATAGCCTATCGTGAAACACGCTCTAAATTTACCATCCTACAAAAAAATGTCTGTTTTCGATCCCAATATTTCACACCACAATTTGAAAAAAAAACCAAAACATGTGGGTAATATTATCACAGTCCTATTGCTGACGCGCCAAATTAGTAAAAACATGGTTAATCCTCGTCTCAATGTAATCTCACACTCCTAAGGCTCCACATCAAATTAGAAAAAAAATGGATTTAGGGGGCCTAATCTTATCAGTCCCATTGCTTCACACAAAATTTGAAAACAATAGGATTAATCACTCGCAGCCTTAACCAGATTGGAAAAACCTTTTGCTTCGATTCCACGCCAAATAGTTTAAAACATGCAACAATTTGGGACTACATTCTTGGGTAACCAAATATGTGGGAACTGTTGTGGTGTTCCGTGTCCAATGCTTCGCGCCAAAATTGAAATCCGTTGTAAGCGTGTAAAAAGGGTTTCAGAAGGATGGACATGGATTTAACTAGGGGTCGGTAGGTTGCGCAACGCTGAAAGTAAAGTTGATAGTACGCCACCTCATGATCCAAATTTGAAAAATAAAAACTAAAGGGGGGGGGGGCATAACGATAGGTCGCTGAAATTGAGATAAAAGGCCAACGTATAAGTAAGTACCAATTCTACTCAACACACGATATGGAGTCTGGCATCTTTCTTTAAACCACCACCTTATCAGTTTTGTCCAATAAATAGTCTTGAACTACCAACCCTCCCCAAGACGCACGCGGGGTAGCTACACCCAAATACACGCCACACCCCCTCCCCCTCATTTGGACCTGAATTTATCCATATAGGCACCACTTTCTGAAATGTGTTTTGAGTTATCCTGGGACTTAAAAAATATTATGATTTAATAATCTTTTAGAGGCATTAAGTAGTTATAAACTATAACACAAACTTTCGGAAAACGTCATTCAAATGGCTGTTTTTCATAGGTATGCTTAAGTATAGCCCATCTAATAATAATGATTTAGTCTAAATATTAGATCGCAAGTCTTCAGTTTCATCCGGAGGCTACACACGATTTTGAATTAAAAATTAAAATTTTTAGCAAAAAGAGCCGCATATATCAAATATTGATGAAATTACTGCGATAAGAGTTGAAACAAAGCCTTGGGGCAGGATTTGGTTAAAGCGTGCTACCTCACCTTAGCCATCACAATTTACAGGGTTTCGGGGTCATGGCGAAATTAAAGCTTCATTGTTACAATGCGGTCCCGTTTGAACCATCCGCCGATTTTTCCATTCGGATCAACTTGATTTCCTCGCCAAGGTATTGAAGTAATGTCATAATGTATAATTTTCAGGGTGTAATAAGATATTTATCTAAATTATTAGCTAGATGACTCGAGCTACCGGTATTGAGAAAAGACGATTGCGTCTGGATAAGAACTCTACTGGTGGTAGTCTGGATGGTAGAGACTACCGCTTTCTGACCCAGATTCAGAACAAAAGCACCTTGCAACGGAAGAGGAAGGTTTTGAACAGCTAGAAAGACACGTTTAATCGCCATTTTGAATCACCGCCGAGGTAGAATTTCTGTTCAGACACAAAATCATGAGTTATGGCAGGGATGGAAGAAATGGCCCTCCTTCGACGGAGGGTATGGTATCTCTAAAAGTGGACAATTTGACATACAGAACAAGACCCGAAGATTTACGTCGGGCATTTGATAAATATGGTGAAGTTGGCGACATTTACATTCCACGCGATCGCTTTACTAAGGAAAGTCGTGGGTTTGCTTTCGTCAGATACTATGACAAAAGAGATGCTGAAGACGCCATGGATTCAATGGACGGTGCTATGATGGATGGAAGAGAATTGAGGGTGCAAATGGCAAGATATGGCAGACCATCAAATTCTAGAGGACAAGATAACCGAAGACGAGGTGGAGGGGGGTACCATGGCAGAGACCGTGATGGTGGTGGCCGCTCAAGATATAACAGTCATAGGTCAGGTTTGCTTTCATCATGGGTAGGGTTGTAAAATATATATAAATAGAATAATCTGGGTCAGTTATTACATTACATAAGAGTTAACAAATTAAATAAAGATGGTCTTTTTGTTAGAGAAAGAGACATTGAACGTTGGGGGTTTAACGTACACTCAACACAAAGTAGGTCATTTTGGGACTAGCATATAATTAAATAAAGATGGTCTCTTTGTTAGAGAAAGAGACATTGAACGTTGGGGGTTTAAGTACACTCAACACAAAGTAGGTCATTTTGGGACTAGCATATACATATGGTTCAGTTTTATTTCAATAATAATGCACTGGTGAGTAGAGTTTTTAGCTGTGGACGGATGATTCAGAGAAAACTTGGCAATGTGGGACAGGCAAACCAGCGCCTGGACATGCTGGGAATTGAAACCACTCCAGCAGACTCAATGAGGCCTTCAGATCTAAGTTCTAACATGTTGAACCATTTGGCCAACCACCCTCTTCAAATTGTTGCCTTCTTTTATTATTATCCCTCTATTGTACTCATTCATTGATCTGACAGTGATATAATATTTCATTTCAGATCCAGATCACGATCCCGAGACAGATATTCAAGAAGGCGAAGATCCTACAGTAGATCCAGATCTCGAAGTCGATCACGAAGCAAATCCCGATCAAGAAGTGCTAGCAAATCGAGAAGCAGATCACCATCGAAGTCTCCAGTTAGATCCAGATCTGCCTCTCCCATGGAAAATGGAGAAAATGAATGAATATGATGGACTGGAGGGGGGAAGTTGAATGCAAATAATAAAAAATCATCATCCAACACAGACAGAATGCTATTTGTGAAACACATATCTGTTTCGTAGACAACCCTTGTTTACTGAATTGTTGCCTTTCAGTATTAAAGGTAACACGCCTTCTTTTGTATGTGTTTTAGTGTTTCATATTGTGTTTTATAATTAAATCTATTTTATTTGTCCTTTTTGAAGAACTTGATGTGTTTAAAGGACACAATAAAATATTATAATGTAAAGAGTTGTCATATAATTTACATAATTTCAGATATTGTTGTTTTTATGTGTAGTGTATTTTGTTTATCATTTTCATCTATCATTATTCGCATACATTCTGTATAATAAGAATAAAACGTTTTCATTCACTAACCTATATATTTTCTTGTCTCCCCAGTCAGGAGCTGAGTAACGGGTAATTGTGCTGTTTGCTGTAAAGTAAGCGGAGGTGACCACTGCTTGCAGTTTGTTCCCTGTTGGCCTGTTTGTTGGCAGTTGCTGAACAGAAGCAGTTTTCCTGTTAGCAGTGTCTTTCCTGATTATGCAGATACAGGCTGATTTAGCTGTGATTTTATTTTGGCCATCATGTCATTTAAATTTGATGATTGGGATCATCTTTCAATGACTCAAAATTCTCAAAAAACTAACTAAACACTTGCTTATAGCTTGAAGAGGTTTGTGGAAATTGGTGAAAATGCAAAAATTAGAAAATTAGTCAAGCTATAAGCAAGGAGTGCAACTATTTAGATGGGTTTTTTTGTCCGCGTAGTTTCTTTCCCAAAAGAATCGGACCAAACATGTGGTAGTTATATGGCAGGGCTTAAAAAATAAGTTGTCTCAGAGTTACTGAATTTCATTAGGAATGTCACATTTAGTTTTGTAAATCAAGATATGTTGACGTTAAAGATGTACTTGCCCTCAATCTTTAGATTTGACCAAACACGAAATAGTCAAAGAGATTTGACGTAGTCAGGTTTGAGTTAATGCAAAATTTCCGATAAGGTTGAAGTGAGTGTCCAACAACTAAAACAAATTAATGCATGAGTTAATGCAAAATTTCCAATAAGGTTGAAGTGAGTGTCCAACAACTAAAACAAATTACTGTTGATGAAAGCACATACAATACAGGCATTGAGATAGGTAGACATACTCTTGTATCTAGGCCAAAATTACAGAAAACCTATTTGTAAGTTGGTACATATTTAATACAGTTGGCATGAGTCCCAGTCAAGTTTATCTTTCTAGAAAACTGGTGCCACCAATTTACTTGATAATTAAATCACCCACATTAGCCCCACCCTTCAATTTCAAGTCATTAAAACCTTCCCTTTCCCATTTTGAAAAGTCAATAGAAAGCTAGTAAGCCAAAGTTTTACAAACCTAAATGTTTGGGTGCAGGACAGAGCATCTGGCACAGGGGGTTAATGTTCATCAGGTGAATGTTTTGACTGATTTGGATGGAGCTTATTCTGTGATGGCTAAGCAATTTGATTGTAGATGCTATAGGACACAATTGAATGAAATTTTTTTTATCGTTGACTTGGTTTGATAGTTGACATTTACTGCTCCGGTCAGGAAGAGTGATGAGCAATTTGGTTGGTTGAAAATTTCAAACCCAGTAAGACATTAGCTTGCTAATCTGAAGGTCCTGGTGTTGGCTGGGGAAAGTTTCATCTGTTTTTTTCTGGTATTGTTTAGGAATGAGGGTCTGGCAAGGGACAATATATAGTTGTTCAGGCGATATATGGAAAACCAAGATCTTACATGCCCATTGGTACATAACAGACAAATGGGATTCAAAATAGAGTAGACTGTATTGCTGCTGCCTGGGCAAAATTTCCCTCATAGTTTGTATAGTCAGTGCAGAACAGTTGGACGTTAAACCCCATTTCATTTCATAATTCGATTAAAGGATTGGACAAAATTGTAATCATGTGATTGCTTAATGCTATATAAGGATAAATGTTCTAATTGATAACTAGGGAACACATGGTAAAGCGGGTAAGACACTGGCTTGCTAGTCTGGAGGTCGGGTGTTTGATCCCTGCATTGGCAGAGGAAGTTCATCCCGATTTTCCGGCGTGGTTTCCACTTGCCAGTGATCAGTTGAAATTTGATATGTAAGAGTAGGCTGTAGTGCCGTTTCCCGGGCAAAATTTCCCTCATAGCACACTGTATGGCGTATGCCTGTCTTCATTAACCCAGTTTAGGAGCAGAACAATAGGTCGTTAAACCCCATCTCATTTCATTTGCTAATAGATAATTATTGTGCATTTCATCTGTTTATCCAGTCGCTTATCTTTGATATTTAAGTAAAAGGGGGATCTTGGATTGAAAGTTGCAGAATGCTGAATATTGATAGTTTGTCCATCTATGGAAAAGAATCTTGCTTAGGAGATAAACACTTCTTGTTTTGCATTAAGAGGTGTCCAATAGACATGTCCTGAGATCATTAAGACCCAAGATGCGTATGGAAGTAGAAGGTTGAATATCAAAAGCATTTGTCCACCTATGACTGCACTGCTGACTAAATCTGAAAAGATTCTGTTAAAAACTACAGTCTGTATTCAGCAAATTGGTAGAGGCTTTGCACCAAATTTCAAAAGAATCCATCAAAAATTGTAGCCTCTGTCACAACAGACAGGGTGACTACATAATATGCCCACACTAAAATGTAAGCTTATAAAATTACAATGTTAACCTCATAATGACCCAAGAATGGTGTTGAGACATGACATTTGATAATAGGTTTGTGCAAGTAATTAAAGCAGTGAAAAAAAAATACAGCTGGAAATAGGGATATTTATTCCTCCCTCCCCCCTGCTAAAGATCCCTACATGCAAGCAAATTTTTGAAATGAAATTAAACCATGTTAGTCCCGAAATGACTAAGTTTGTGTCTAGTGGACGTTCAACCCCACTTCTCTCTATATTGCTATTATTAATAAATCGAGGAGTACTTTTTAGCAAGACCCCTGATGGAGGTTCCAAGTAAATTCCCTGCATTGGCCGAGAGAGTTTTAAGGGGATTTTCCAGTATGGTTCCCTCTTGTGAGTGGTGCGTAACGGAGGGCTTAGCTAGAAATAACTTTTTGTCGTATGTCCTTCTTCATTACCCCATTTTTATTTTAGTATAGATTAAGCTGTAGACATCAGAACAAATGAATTAATGTAGCTTAGTAACAATAGACAAACTGATTATGACATGGCAGATGAATGGAGGAACAGGAAAGGCCACATGGACATACTTTACTATTTTTATACAATTACTGATTACAATATTATGCCATTTAACACTTGTGGGTTAAGACTAGTTGCTCTCTCTCGCTCTCTCCATCCTCAGGTATGGGGGGGGGGGTGGCTGAATGGTTAGCACTAGTCTCTTATCATCCAAACAAATATTCTACGAATATTAGTCTGGATGGGTCCTCAAAATTTGACAGAAAGGCGGTCATTGTCTGGATTATCCAGTCTTTTAAGTTACCACGTACTGAATCTATCAAAACATCTCGCTTGTCAACAATGACACTCTCTAAAATTTTGTTTTAAAGTTTTTAATTGAAATGGTAATTTTCTCTCTTCATGAATCAAACGTATGGCTTATCACAATCTCTTTAATCACAATTCATGCTGTTGTATCCTCTCTATTTTGTTTCTAATAATAGACGTGCCAAGCGAATTGTGGGATATATTTTATCCTCGCTTTATAGAATCTATCAAAATCGGCCCGGCTTCATAATATCTATCACTTACCGAGACTTTAGCCAAAGGGTTCCATTGCCCATGCGTAACCGGGAGTTTGGTTTTTTATGTGGTAGATTATCCAGTAATTTTCGTCAATAATTGAGAACCGACCCAGACCCTCCGTGCGTTGAAGACTAGGGGGTTCTGGGTGACCGAGACTAGGTTAGCACATGCATGTTGTATCATGAAGCCTGTCATTGAGTCAACTGACAAGGAATAGGGTCGCCCATCCAGTCTCGTGAGTTTTCTCTGGATCCTCCCACTGCTAAAGACCACAATGCGCAAGCGAATTATTGAAATAAAATTGAACCATATGTTAGTCCTGAAATGACCTAGTTTGTGTCGACTGGACATTAAACCCCTTTTTCTCCAGGTCCTTAGGTTTCCTACTAAACACCCCTACACTCTAGCAAATTATTTAAATAAAATTGAACCATGTGTTAGTCTCAAAATTACCGGGTATGTGCTGAGACGATGTTAATCGTGTAACATATTTTTTGCATTATTCAAATGATTTTGATAACCACAAAAAGCCCTACATGTCTCAATCATCTGATAAATATATTAAAGTGGTAGTTAAAGTTACATTCCCGGGTACAAACTGGGTGATTTGATGATATATTAGAACTAAAAACATATTCAAATTAATTAATTTATCATAATTTTGCTTCAAATTGTTCTCAAAACATTGTAATTGCCATGTTTGCACGAGGGGATTACCCTTCTCAGTACCTACATGCAAAGCAACGGCGGTAGGAGACAGGAGGGAATTCAATACATACACAAGCCGTTGACTATTTTCTACAAATGTTGAATCCTAATCAAATTCACAGATTATCCACTGCAGGCATCTTTTTCTGTGATATTTCATCCTAGAAGATGTTGTACGTCTAACATCTCATAAAATTTATCAACATGTACACAAAGCGCTCAACCCCTTACATTTTTGCCTTGTATACGCTCCAGTATTTTTCTAGTAAGTTTGGATATCTCTACTTTCCATATACCAAAATTGTCATACTCTTATAGGCAATAACCACCCGATAAATATACTTAACTGGGAACCAAACTTTAAATAAAACCTATCGGGGGTTTGTGGTGGGCAAGACGCTAGCTTGCCAGCCTGGAGATCAATCCTTGCATTGTCGGTGACGGAGGACCGAACGAGGACAACCAAGGTCCTATGTACACATTGGCATGCACGTAAAAGATCCCTTGATCATTGGAATTCGGTGTAAGTAGGCCGTAGTGCCGCTGTGTGGGTAAAATGTCCCCTATAGCACATTGTCTTCATTAGCCCAATTCAGAGTAGGAATTAATCCAATGCCTTTAAGTAGGTGATTTCTCTAATTTATGTCTGTTTACTTCCTGATCATTTGGCCCCCCCGGATCTGCACATGGCAAGTGTTATTCCCTATAGTTATCTCCATAAAAATGCCCTTTTAGATAATGCTAGGACACCCATCAGCACAAAATCACTACGCTGGGTTTACTAGTAATCTCACAAAAAAATTAACTTTGAAAAAAAAAAATTATTCACATGAAATTGCAACAGCTTTATTAAAAATATAAGAATAAATATGTTTTCTTGTACTATCAGTTACAATATCAAGACGGGAGAATTTCTTGAACTAAGGCTGGAAGATGGTTACCATCAGATGTAAGCAGTGAATACACACCACAGTATATACTCATATAGTCACTGAAAAAACAAATTAAGTATATAATTATTATCAAAAATACAGTTCTTTGTTACAGCAAAGAAAGATTATCTTTTCATTTATTGTAGCGAGTAGAATTTGTAAAAAAAAAAACCCAAAATACATCTATTTATTTAATGTGTCAGTCTATAATTCTTTAAAAAAAAAAAAAAAACTCTTTCAGTATCCTTGAATTGGGCTGATAGTATGTACACACATGTAGGAATTCCAGTGAAATGGGACTGTAGTCTAATATAAAAAGCATCAAAGTCACAACTTGCATCTTGAAGTATTTATCTAGACTCAGTGAGGGAAAATATTCCTCATGAACTGATCAACTGATGACTTTAATAGGACTTGAGCTTTGCAAAGACTTCGGACTCGACCCCGGTACTAAAGTCATTGACTGGGACACGAATCGACCTGCGCAACTACTTCCCATCTGGTACCCACATAAAAGATAGGTTGCCAGGCAATGGATCATACACCCATAGCAGCTAAATCATCCAGACAGTCAACAAGAGTTGTCGCATATTTTTACTTTTTTCGGTAATGAAACATTTATAATAGTTCTGCCCCATGCTAAGGTTTAGTAAATGAAACATTAAATATCATGGATTTAGCTGTTCAGTTATCAAAATTCATTGAAAATCACTATACTTGTTCTTCTGAAGACCTTAAACTCTTGTGTATAAATCTGAAGTCAATCGGATGATAAGTTTGGCTGATTGAGCGTCCAAAAGGCTCATAACTCTGGCAGTGATTATCGAAAATTGCTGGAAATCAATAGGCTTATTCATCTCATGATCTTAAACACTGTGTATCAATTTAAAGTCTATCGGATATTAACTTTAGCCACTAGGGTGTCCACAAGCAATTGTGGACGACGGACGGGGGCAACAACAATATACGACCACATATCAATGTGGGAGTATAAAAATCAAAGAGTGAGGAATTAAAGAAAATAAGACATGCTGATTTATGTCTTTGATTGTACATGACAGGATTGCAGATTGAAAATGGGTATTTTCACTTGCCTGGAAGAAGTATCCATCTTTTGAAGCCATGGTAAAAGTTCAGTTTGTACAATTCGAAGAATAGATTTACGTAATTGTAGTAATTGCAACTGAAACAAAGCAGTCTGATACTTTTGTATTTCCTTTTTGGACCTGTAAGTAACTTGATCATGACAGTCAAAAATTTCTGAAATAAAAATAAGTTTCTAGGAAAATAATTAAAAGAAAATTCACATAGAAAAAGACAACATTAAGATTAATGTCTCTTCATGTTATGTTATCATGAAAGGAAATGAAATGAAATGGGGTTTAGCGTCCTACTTTTTATCATGAAAGGAAACCCTTGCAAACTACAATATTGTGAAAGATGAATTACTTTTAGGAACATGGGTCCAAATTTGATTCAGTTTGTCCAATTGATAATTTCATCAATCCATGACGCCCGCTAATATAATACCTTAATTGTTACTCTAAAAAATATAAAAGAAAACATACATTTCTAAGAAATGTGAAAACTATCTGACAATCATAACTGGGAATATCTATATTAAATGCACAGTGACATAAAACCAAGATGCTGTGTATACAGTGGCAGGCATGTAAAAGATCCCTTGGCAGTTGGAATTCGATATAAAAGTAGGCAAAAGAGTCCCTGCCAGGGCAAAATTTTCCTCATAGCACCAAGTATGGCGTATGCCCATCTTCATTAGCGCAGTGCGAGCAGAACAGTAGGACGTTAAAACCAATTCATTAGTGTGGTTCCACGAGGAGAGCAAAGAAAGTAAATAGCCACTGACGGATAAAAAACCATTGAAACACAAGAGTACCAATATTCTCTCCCATACATCAGGATATTTTCAATATTTAATCTCCTAGAACAGCTTTATAGGAAATATTTAGAGAATCAACAGTACATGGTAAAACTATACCTGTGGTGATATTATCAGGTAGCCAGATAGATGGAAGTGAATGATGATATTTAACTGAAATAGGTTTATAGGATGCTCTATCACAGTTTCCATCTGAAGTAAAACAAATAACAACATTATTAACAATATAAACAACTATAAGAACCTCGCCCAACATTATCACAAAATGTATTCAAATCCACTAAATATCGTGAGCTAACTTCAGCACTGATTACATTACAAATTTTAAGCTTACCAGGAATGGTTCCAGGTACGGTTCGCTTTGATTTTTTGTAGTGTAAACGGGACAAACTTAAGCGTGCCGGGCCTTGTGCGGTGCCAATCTGGCCCACTCAAGTGCCGTGGTCTCGGAAGGGCTCTCTTTAATAAATTTTCATAGTGTAAATGCTAACCGGTCTGAGCATGCGTGAAACAAACCTTGACCTTTTCCCCAGCAAACTTTGACAGTTCTGTCATCAGTTCTGTCAAAATAGCTGCTCAAACTAAATCAGTCTTCATAATTGTTTTTATCTGGGTAATTTGTACAGACATGGATTGAAATTAATTTTTCTTTGAAGAGTTCCACGTTTGGCGTGCTTGGCACGGTTCTGAGACCGGTAATTTTGAAGTAAACAGGTCAATTTCTTGAAGTTTATCGCGGCCTGGTAACGTACCCAGAATGGCATGACCAAGTGCAAACAGAGCTAATGGCGCTGAGAATTGATTATGGTCTCAACAAGTTAATTAATATTTATTATGGTCTCAACAAGTTAATTAATGTGTAATTAATAATTAAGGTAACATTTTAGGCCTAAAGAAAGGCTTGCAATCGGCAGATTTAGCTCTTGCATAATGCATGTTTAATTTACCTCACACTCGAAGTTCAGAATTGAGTTTCTCTAATTTTTGATATGACAGCAACATGCAATATCAGTTTTATTTCTGGTTTATTATGTGTCAACACTGAATAATGTAGGCAGACTTTCATCCCACAAAGCATATAAAAACAGTGGAATTTTGATTGGTACAGATATTTATGTATACGAACCTGCAAGGACAATTTTGGTTTCCTCTTCATAGTCATGATAAGCTGTAAGAATAAATTCTACCATCATTTTAGCATGTAGAACATCAGATGGTGTTGATAGATCTGAAAACACAGCATTGTCATGACAAAAATTTGAGACAAATATAGTTCATCAATTTTTCAACAACAGAAAATGCAGACAGGGAGTTGAAATGAGGGCAGAAGCTCCTTTACTGCGAGGGTTTTTAGTAGGTTAAAATCTGTTCCTCAATCACATTCACATTTCTGGAATAAAAATATTGTTTAAACAAGAGAAGAATGAACAAGTACGGGGAAACCACCAGGTTACTTTATTTTGAGAGTAATTTATTGACTTCCATATCCAGTAGAGCCATGGTGGCTCATTCGGTAGGACAATGGTTTACTAACCAGGAAGTAATGTATTTGATCATTCCCGTGACAGATATACAGTAAAAACAAGCCAACTGTGAGGATGGTCTCGCCTCGAACTATTAATTACTTGTATATTATACTGTATCTCTCTTAAGGCATCTGGTGATCAAATTGCTTATTACTCTGCTTTAACCCTGGCAGATAATACTCATTATCAAATGTAGTCAAGGTATTGATGCAATGAAACTATACACATAGTTTTATCACTCTCACTCAATTAGAATTGTTTTATCACTCTCCCTCAATTAGAATCAAATTGCTTAACCGGAGCAGAAAATGTTTATCATCAATTCAAATAATGAACATTTTAATTGATAGTTATGGTGTACCAAAAGGTGTGATGGACAGATGAACCAACCCGTTTTAATAGTTAGGGTAAATTATTTGCATTATAATTACCATTAATATATTCCAGTTGTAGTTGTTGAAGTAATTGTTGTAGCTTAGTGTGGACTGTTAAACATTGTAACTTTCTATACTGAAGACTCAACTCACTACTCTTATCAAACTAAAAAAAAAAAAAAAATAGGTTGCCAGGCAACGAAACATACGCCCACACAGCAGCCAAATTGTCCGGGCAGTCAACAAGAATTGTCGCATATTAAGGAATTATCAGAAAATCATTAGAATTTATTTGGTTTTTATAATCAAACTTTTTTTTTTAAATCATATAATAATTGTGACCTCCAGAGGCACCACAAGCTAAAAAGGGTGATTTTTCGTACAATCAGGGGACATAATTCAGGAAGTAATGACCCGATGGGCGCAAATATTGAAAGGAACCAAGATCTTTGGGTTTAAAACATACCTGTCAAGTTTCATCAAAATCGATTCAAAATTGTGACCTCTATAGGGTCCACAACCTTGATATTCGTGTACAAACGGCGGCCATTTTGTCCATCAATTCTAGTCCGGTTTTCACGTAATTCAAACTCTCTCTTCATTACCATGTAACGGTGATATAGTCAAACGTTTTTTTAAATCGGATAATAAATTTGACCTCCAGAGGGACCAAAAGCGAACAAAAGCGATTTTTCGGACAATCCGGGGACATAATTCAGGAAGTTATGATCCAATGGGCGCAAATATCGAAAGGAACCAAGATCTTTGGGTTATAAACATACATGTCAAGTTTCATCAAAATCGGTTCAAAATTGTGACCTCTATAAGGTCCACAACCTTTATATAACATATTTTCACAATATTCGTGTACAAACGGCGGCCATTTTGTCCGTCAATTTTGGTCCGATTTTCACAAAATTCATACTCAACCTTCATAACCATGGAACGGTGATATAATCAAACATTTTTTTAAATCGGATAACAATTTTGACCTCCAGAGGGACCACAAGCTAAAAAGGGCAATTTTTCGGACAATCAGGGGCCATAATTCAGGAAGTTACGATCCGATTGGCGCAAATATCGAAAGGAATCAAGATCTTTGGGTTATAAACATGCATTTCAAGTTTCATCCAAATCGGTTCAAAATTGTGTCCTCTACACTGTTCACAACCTTGATATAACATATTTTCACACTATTCGCGTACAAATGGCGGCCATTTTGTCCGTCAATTTTGGTCCGATTTTCACGAAATTCGAACTCGACCTTCATAACCATGGAACAATGATATAATCAAACGTTTTTTTAAATCGGATAACAATTTTGACCTCCATAGGGACCACAAGCTAAAAAGGGCAATTTTTCGGACAATCAGGGGCCATAATTCAGGAAGTTACGATCCGATTGGCGCAAATATCGATAGGAACCAAGATCTTTGGGTTATAAACATGCATTTCAAGTTTCATCCAAATCGGTTCAAAATTGTGTCCTCTACACTGTTCACAACCTTGATTTAACATATTTTCACACTATTCGCGTACAAATGGCGGCCATTTTGTCCGTCAATTTTGGTCCGATTTTCACGAAATTCGAACTCGACCTTCATAACCATGGAACGGTGATATAATCAAACGGTTTTTTAAATCGGATAACAATTTTGACCTCCAGAGGGACCACAAGCTAAAAAGGGCGATTTTTCGGACAATCAGGGGCCATAATTCAGGAAGTTACGATCCGATTGGCGCAAATATCGAAAGGAACCAAGATCTTTGGGTTATAAACATACATTTCAAGTTTCATCCAAATCGGTTCAAAATTGTGACCTCTAAACTGTTCACAAGCTAAAAAACGTGATTTTTCGTACAATCAGGGGCCATAACCCATGAAGTTACAGTCCGATACATGCCAATATCGAAAGGAACCGAGATCTTAGGGTGATAAACCTATGTTTTAAGTTTCATTGAAATCGGATAAAAATTGTGACCTGTAGACTGTTCACAAACAATTGTGGACGGACGAACAGGGGCGACGACAATATACGTCCACATGAAAATGTGGGCGTATAAAAATATGTTCATTTAGGAGATAAATACCTCCTGTTTAGAATTTAGAGGACTGTTATTGTCCATTTGATACCGCTTAAATCATTAGAGGCCGAGATCGCGCAGCGATCGAGCGCCTCTAATGAAAAATTTAAGCGGTATCAAATGGACAATAACAGTCCGATAAATTCTAAACAGGAGGTGTTTATCGATATTGTAGCCCAAAATATTTAACATTTTTAATGGGATTCTTTCTTCCGCGATTGCTGACGGTCGTTTTCTGGTTTATGTGACGTAAAAACCAAATAAAACAATTTTGACGTAATGAAAAAATCCGTGACGTAACAAGATAACACGCTCTTTCGTTCTATTTGGTTCACTGAGCGACTGGTTATTTGTGTCTGTTTAGAAAGGGAGGTCACTCTGTGATTATTTCGAAGATCGGAAACAGAAATCGTAAGTGTAAATTATGTACTTTTTAAATGATTTTGAACTTCAGCGGTAACTAGGTTCGAAGTAAATTGCATATCACGTTTGATAAATGTCCATACACTCGGGCGACCGTGTAGATACATGCTGTGTAGCGTACACATGCGGTTGCTATGCTTGTTTGAAAACTGTACCACGTTGTCATTTCGACGGTGTGAAGTTTTTCTTCGCTACAAAACCCTGTATGGAAATTAGTCTCTGTCCTATTCATATCAGTATCAATCAGTCCGACTTTTAAATTTTATCACCATCAGTTATTTAGGGTCCCAACGGAGTTCAGTAAATAGTAGTATTTTTATTCACTTTTCGATTTTGACCAGTCTGATTATGACAGAAGGACCATAGCAACCATTATAGTCAGACCAGCCTTGAAATGAAGTTTTCCTATTATCTTTCTGATACACTCACTAACTTTATTTTTTGTGTGTTTCAGGTGTTTCTTTCAATAAGCCAGTGGTTGAATTTCATTGTTGATGACATACAAAAAAAAAATCATGAAGATTTCCTGGAATAAAGTTTTGAGGTGTAGAAGTTTTGGCCACTGCAAACAAGAGTCTAGCACTCACAAAATATTCATTCGCAGTGAGTCGCCTAGGAAATTTAGAGGACTGTTATACTCATTCGACGCCACTTTTCGACCAATCAGAATCCAAGAAATTTCCATTTTGGGCTACAATACACTATACATACACATAAAATATTTCTTGGGTTTTGAGGTAGCGTCCAATCTGCACAAACTAGGAAAATATTTCTTGGGATTTGAGGAAGAAAGTCCAATCTGTGCAGACTAGGTAATTTACAGGATTAACAAAATACATCTTTACTTATGGAAATTTACTTACTGTATGGAAATTTTCCCGGTACACAATGAATTACAGTATACAAAGATAGGTTGCCAGGCAACGAAACATACGCCCACAGCAGCTAAATCGTCCGGGTAGTCAACAAGGGTTGTCGCATATTTTTACTTTTTTCGGTAATGAAACATTCGTAATATTCTAAAATCTGATTAGAATTTGTTTGCTTTTTATAAAGTTTTGCCCCAGGCTAACAATTGGTATACGAAACATTTAATATCATGGATTTAGCTGTTCAGTTATCAAAATTCATTGAAAATCAAAATACTTGTTCGTTTCAACACCTTAAACTTTGTGTATCAATCTGAAGTCAATCGGATGATAAGTTTGGCCTCTATAGTGTCACAAGATTTTTTGAAGTGATCAAGGGAGATAACTCTGGCAGTCATTTTTTAAAGTCGCTGAAAATCAATAGGATTCTTCATCTCATGACCGTATACACTGTGTATAAATTTAAAGTCAATCGGATATTAACTTTGGCCTCTAGAGCGTCCACAGGATTTTTTGAAGTGATCAAGGGCCATAACTCTGGCAGTAATTATTGGAAATCGCTGAAAATAAATAGACGTCTTTGTCTCAGGACTGTAAACACTGTGTATAAATTTAAAGTCAATCGGATATTAACTTTGGCCTCTAGAGCATCCACAAGATTTTTTGAAGTGATCAAGGGCCATAACTCTGGTAGTAATTATCAGAAATAGCTGAAAATCAATATGCTTCTTCGTCTCATGACCTTAAACACTGTGTATAAATTTAAAGTCAATCGGATATTAACTTCGGCCACTAAAGCACCCACAAGATTTTTTGAAGTGATCAAGGGCCATAACTCTGGCACAAATTATCGGAAATCGCTGAAAATCAATAGGCTTCTTAGTCTCATCACCTTAAACACTGTGTATAAATCTAAAGTCAATCGGATATTAACTTTGGCCTCTAGAGCATCCACAAGATTTTTTGAAGTGATCAAGGGCCATAACTCTGGCACTAATTATCGGAAATTGCTGAAAATCAATAGGCTTCTTCGTCTTATGACCTTAAACACTGTGTATAAATTTAAAGTCAATCGGATATTAACTTTGGCTTTTAGAGCGTCCACAAGATTTTTTGAAGTGATCAAGGGCCATAACTCTGGCACTAATTATCGGAAATCGCTGAAAATCGATAGGCTTCTTCGTCGTATGACCTTAAACACTGTGTATAAATTTAAAGCCAATCGGATATTAACTTTGGCCTCTAGAGCGTCCACAAGATTTTTTGAAGTGATCAAGGGCCATAACTCTGGTAGTTATTATCGGAAATCGCTGAAAAACAATAGGCTTCTTCGTCTCATGACCTTAAACACTGTGTATAAATTTAAACTCAATCGGATATTAACTTTAGCCTCTAGAGCGTCCACAAGCAATTGTGGACGCCGGACCGACGGACGGACGGACGGACGGACGGACCGACGGACGGACGGACGGACGGGGGCGACGACAATATACGACCACATTTCAATGTGGGCGTATAAAAATTTATTTATGTCATTCAGACCACAACTTAAAAATAGGGGAAAATACTCATAAAACTTTCTAGATTCCCATAAAATGGAGGAAATACTCACAATACTTTCTAGATTTCCTATAAATTTATCACGATCACTCACACCAACTTTTTTAGTTACAGAGACTTTAGATACTTTTTGTTGTAATTTCCTATTCTGACTGATCAATTTCTTTAGCTGACTTGGTATCTTTAAACTTGACCTGAGTGACAAACAAAACAAACCTTGTAAGGTTTTTTTATAAACAGTCTTGTAAATGGATCCATATAACGGTGAACTTTCAATATGTCAGTTGTTGAAAGAAGTTATCAAGAATTTTGTAACCTTAGTTTAAAAATAATATATTTTCAAATTGGTCACTTTCTTCATATTAAAATAGCCTTTCTTCATATTAAAATACCCCTTTTCCAAAAAGAAGTCCTATTGATTTTCTTTTTTTTATAATCCTGTTTCAAGATAAATATCCCTTCTTTGCCTTTCCTGGTCAAATGAGAGAGAAAAAGGGGGTTTAATGTCCACACTCAATACAAACTACATGTAGGTCATATCGGGACTAACATGATGGACAAGTCTGGATATAAGGCACCTGTCACAGAATTGTCTGACACAAATTATAATCTACACAAAAACAAATATATGGATAAGACATCATACTCAGAAATCAAACAAACGAACAATTCAAATAAAGTGAATGGATACGGTTTAAAGTGATTTAAATTATTTTACCCATCCCTGTATAAATCAAATATTGGTTTAGCTACTGATAATGCTTCATCTTTATTTTCTATATGTAGTTCTTCTAATTGATCAGTTAGTTTACTTGGGTCAACCAAAGAATCAGATGATTCCACCTCTTCATTAACACTCATTGTATTAACAGTCACATTATCACATTTAATTGTAGAACTCAATTTATCTACTGTTGTATCACTACATATTGCTTGATTTTCACTCCTCGACAAAGGTACCTCCAAAGTTGAGGTCTTTGCATTAGTTTTTATTTGAGCAGGAGGCTCATTTATCGTAGAAATTCTTGCAGATGGGTTAGTTTTGATATCAGAGTTTCGTGCATATTTTATATCACGATATTTTGATTTGATCACAGGCTTGGATGAGACTACAGCCGATTTGTTGATTCTTCTGGCGGGAACTTTCACATTTGGGTCTGTTTTAAATGGTGCCGACATATGAACAGGCACTTGTTTGTGTCTTGTGTTGGTAGCACTACTTGGTCTAGATGATTTTAAAGTAGATTTAGTAGACTTCATACTATCTGTCAAACTTACAGGGCTTACTGAAGATTTATTTACTTTTGTCGACTTAATTGGAGCAACATGTTTTTGACTAGGTACATTTCTAACAGTTCTTGTACTACTATGCTGCACATTAGGCTTATTATTCAAAACATTTTTTGATTTAATATTGCTACCTTTGCATGTTTTGTCTGCCACTTCATTATTTAGGTTAGTTTTACTTTGCTCTTTTTGTTCATCATTAACATTATTGTCAACTTGTTGCTTGATTTTATCAATATCGGGTTCTGCTTCAACTAAACTTAAAGTTAATTTGGCATTATTACTTCCATCAACATGGACCTTGTCTTCTAATTCAATTGATGTTTCTTCAGATTTTCTGGCTTTTTCAAGAATCTGAAAATTTACAGAATGGACATATTGACATATTGTATTACTTTGGAATAGTCTGCAATGGATGGTCATGAAATTAGAGCATTGAACATTGTAGGACAATAAAAGGGAGATAGAAATAAAGTTTAATGTCAACTCGGCACAAACTAGGTCATTTTGGGACTAATATATGGTTCAATTTTATTTTAACAATTCGCTTACAAGTAGGAGGTCTTTAGCAGAGGGAGGAAATCTGAGGACTCGGAGAAAATCCCAGGGGGGTGGACAGGCAACCCTATTCCTTGTCACGTACAACCGGGGAATCCAAATCATGCCAGTTGACTCAATGACAGACCTTATGGTGCAATGCACACACGATAACGATTCGGCCATCTAACCACCCAGATCAACAAAATGTTTCAGAAACCTTTTTCTGAACTATTCTGGCTTTTTCTGCACGCTTAAGTAGATTGTTGACTAAATTCATTCCATGTTTTTCTTCACAAGTGATTTCTTCTTCATGTATGTTCTTCTTGTCTTCAGTAACATTGATTTTTTCATCTTCATCACATGCTGTCTTGGGCCTTCAATGAGTAAAACATAAAAGGTTGTTTTGATGCATGATTATTATAGGGTGAAAACAAAAACTTTCAAGTCAAGGCAAAGCCTACTCCTTGTAACGTAGATCTTTTCACCACTGTCAAACATATTCAAGTTTGTCAAACTACTAGACAGGTACAGTCCACTGGCTATTATTAAACCAACTTTTAGATTTTTCAACCCTTTTTTTATGAAATTTACATATCACTTTGTTATAATACTTCTACATTTCCATAGTCGTTCGGATGAGACAAAAACAACAGGGTCTCGTGTACACATTGGAGTGCATGTAAAAGATCATTTGACAGTTGAAATTCGATATAACAGTAGGCAGTAGTGCAGCTGGCAGAGCAAAATTCCCCTCATAACACACTGTGTATGGCATATATGCCTGGCTTCATTAGCCAAGTTTGGAGCAGAACCGTAGGACGTTATATAAACTCCATTTCATTTTATATCTTCATTTCAATATTATTCTGTAACTCACCACTGTTTAAATAATATTTCCTTATCTTTACAGAGTCTTTCTAAATGTCTATTCTTTTTGTTAATGATGTCATCTAGAATGAGTAAGAACTCCTCCAATTTAACACCAAAGTTTGATCTGGTTTCCATGACTTTTCTTCTTCATCAACACTGCAAAAGTATAAAATTCATCTGATTCATTTCAGTGCATATAGGTTGCAGCTAATCAGTTGTTCTTGTTTTTCTATGACAGCTGAAGACGCTTCCCTTAATCGACAAATTGAAAAGTCGCTCACCTAAAAAGCTCTCCCTGTTTCGATAAGAAGAGTGATTTAGAAACTATAAGACGTGAAACGGTTCTGAAGATCAATAACTGCATGTTAGGCGGTCATTCCAGGTTTCATAAATGATTACACCCCCCCCGCCCCATGAATTTGGAAAGGAGAGTAATTTTCAATTCTAAGAGGAGGGAACAAAAACCTCCCCTCGGATTTGGTCAACGTTCACCTGAGCATCAGGCGCTCGAGAGTGATCGCTTGCCTTAAAAAACAATGACTGACTGAGGTAATTGTCACTCGACTTTCACACAAAGGGTAGAAAACTTGATCAATATCTTAAATAACTTAAAAGGTAAATTAAAGGAGCTAAATCGCTAACATTTGGGACCTAGAAATTGACTCAAGTGGGTCGCAACGCATATAATACTGTAATATGAATGTATATAAACTGATTTGCATTCAATGTTTTCTGTTTTTACTCTAATTTCACATCAGTTATGTTCGACGAAATAAACCAGCAGTGTCAACCGAAGGCATTTTTTTAGCGTCTAGTTATTCCAGTCTACATGCGCCGTTTGATTTGGTACAATGTTTCTAGCCTCGTTCCTCGAGTCTCTTGCTAGAACTGGGGCTGAAACGCATTATGGTACACGATTCGTGTACCAATGGTAAAATATTTATTTTGTCTTAAATATTGGATATCAGAAGTCCATCTTTTTCCGGTAAGATCACATCATCAATTTTGATTTAAAGGAGCTAAATCGCTAACATTTGGGACCTAGAAATTGACCCAAGTGGGTCGCAACGCATATAATACTGTAATATGAATGTATATAAACTGATTTGCATTCAATGGTTTCTGTTTTTACTCTAATTTCATATCAGTTATGTTCGACGAAATAAACCAGCAGTGTCAACCGAAGGCATTTTTTAGCGTCTAGTTATTCCAGTCTACATGCGCCGTTTGATTTGATACAATGTTTCTAGCCTCGTTCCTCGAGTCTCTTGCTAGAACTGGGGCTGAAACGCATTATGGTACACGATTCGTGTACCAATGGTAAAATATTTATTTTGTCTTAAATATTGGATATCAGAAGTCCATCTTTTTCCGGTAAGATAACATCATCAATTTTGATTTAAATTGACAAATAATTCATGTTTTCAATGTTGAAGATTTTGGATGATATTGAGTTAAAGACTTAGCTCCTTTAAATTGACAAATAATTCATGTTTTCAATGTTGAAGATTTTGGATGATATTGAGTTAAAGACTTAGCTCCTTTAAATTGGGCTCCTAAGTATAGTAGCACAGTAATCCTTCATGAACTAAATCAAAGTAAATCAGAAGTAAAGCTGTCAACATTAACTAAGCCTTCTATCACTGGAAAAGCTATTTAATCATAACAGAGACGGTATAGGGGCTACTCCACCAGCCGATCCCGTTACATCTTCCTAAAAGGTTGAAAGGTACTTCAAAAAAATACTGTACATTATCATTGATTTCATGTCATTTCATGCAGCTCAAACAGACCATCCAAAAGTCTGCCAAGCAGAGTTGTCTTCCCGTGCAGCACGCAAAGGATTGAAAGGTCAAGGACGGGGAAGATTCGTAGTCTGATTTAGTCTCTAATCATCCAAACAAATATTCTACGAATATTAGTCTGGATGGGTCCTCAAAATTTGACAGAAAGTCGGTCACTGTCTGGATTATCCAGTCTTTTACGTTACCACGTGCTGAATCTATCAAAACATCCCGCTTGTCAACAATGACACTCTCTAAAATTTTGTTTTATAGTTTTTAATTGAAATGGTAATTTTCTCTCGTCATGAATCAAACGTATGGCTTCTCACAATCTCCGTAATCACGATTCATGCTGTTGTATCGTCTCTATTTTGTTTCTAATAATAGATGTGCCGAGTGAATTGTGGGATATATGTTATCCTCGCCTTATAGAATCTATCAAAATCGGCCCGGCTTCATAATATCTATCACTTACCGAGACTTTCGCCAAAGGGTTCCATTGCCCATGCGTAACCGGGAGTTTGGTTTTTTATGTGGTAGATTATCCAGTAATTTTCGTCAATAATTGAGAACCGACCCAGACCCTCCGTGCGTTGAAGACTAGGGGGGTCTGGGTGACCGAGACTAAGTCTGATTATATTCCTTCAGATAAATATATGCTTCCGCGATCAAAATGTAATCCCGTCCTTCTTTTTGATTTGTAAGAGGAAAACAGATAATCTATTTTTAGTTTTTAGGTGCTGAAATAATCACATACTCTAAGAGATTGTAAAGAAAATTCCAGATAGGGTGTGTATCTCTTAATAAATTGAATTTCATGTACATTATGGCGAATCATCCGGTTCGAGAATTTACAATAAGTTAGTTATCAATATTAAATGTCTTGACAATCGAACGTGACAGAATTGAGTAAGGGGTCTTGTGTTTTGGAACTTGTTACAAATCTAAGATGACAGAAGAGAAAGACAGTTCGAAAATTTCAGAAAATAAACGAAAAGATGAAAAAAAGAAGGAATCTACAAAGGAATCGGCGCCATCTAAAGTAGTTTTAAGACGTCTACCACCATCCTTGACACCAGAAACATTCATAGAACAAGTGTCACCACTACCCACATATGATTTTTTCTATTTTGTTAAAGCTGACCGCAGCCTTGGTGCCAATGCATTTTCAAGAGCCTACATTAACTTCATCAATTCGGAAGATGTATACCTGTTTAGAGATAAATTTGATGGATATGTATTTCTGGACAGCAAAGGAGAGGAATATCCGGCAATTGTAGAATTTTCTCCTTTCCAAAAAGTTCCAAAGAAGAAAGTGAAAAAGGTTGATAGTAGGAAGGGCACCTTAGAACAAGATTCAGATTATGTGAATTTCTTACAGTCGTTAAATAATCCCGATGTAGAATCAGCACCAACTATAGACATCTTAATTGAAGAGATAGAAGAGAAAGAGAGAGAATTGAAAGCCAACAACGGGGTATTAAAAGTTACTACACCATTGATAGAATATTTAAAGAGACGAAAAGAGGAAAGAAAAATGGCATTTCAGAAAAAGAATGAAGAAAGAAAAAGAAGAGAAATTGAACGGAGGAAGCAGAAAGATGAAGAACGACGCAGAAGACGTGAAAAAGAGAAAGAAAGGGAGAAACGAGACAAGGAAAGAGAAGAAAAAGACAAAGACAGGGATAAAAATAAAGATGCAAAAACAGATGAACAATTATCAGTCAAAGTGCTCAAGAATCCTGAAAGAGAAAAAGATAGAAGTAAAGACGATGATAAAGACAGGGATAAAAGAGATGAAAAGAAAGAAGATAAGAACAGTGGAAGAGAGAAGTTGCGATTCTCTAAAGAAAATCGTGAGAAAGAGAGGGCTAGAAATGATAAATCAAGTAGTGCTTACAGCGATAAATATAAAAGTATGAGGGACAGTTATGGACGAGGTGGAGCTAAAGGAGATGATCAGGGGAGTCGAGGAAAGCGTAGTGATAAACTTAAAGATGATAAATATAGTGATCAGGATATTGACAATGAAAAGGATGGTGATTATGATAAGGATCGGGATAGGGCTAAAGGCAGTGATCGTGATTATGGGAAAGGAAAGGATAGAGTTTATGACAAAGACAGAGATCGTGCAAAGGACAGTACTAAAGGGCGTGATTATGGAAAAGATAAAGAATATAACAGAGGAAAAGACAGAGACTATGGAAGAGACAGAGACAAGGATAAGAGTTATGGAAAGGATAGGAGTTATGGAAAAGATAGAGATAGGGATTATGGAAAAGACAGGGAAAGGGACTATAGAAAAGATAGAGATTATGGGAAAGACAGGGACAGGGAGAAAGGCTATGGAAGGGATAGGGATTATGGAAAGGACAGAAATAGGGACACAGGTTATGGAAAGGACAGGGATAGGGATAAAGATAGAAATTATAGTAAGGATAAAAATAAGGATAAATTTAAAGAAGGGGATGGAGATAAAATTAAGAATAGCTCTAGAGACAAGGGGAAGTCAGATTCCAGCCTTTCAGACAAAGATACTGCAGGATTAACCAGCAAGAATGATGGTAATAAAGTTGTTAGTGAAACAACCCCAACTGGTGAAACAATCCCTACTGGTGAAACAACACCCACTAGTGAGACAAGTAAAAATACTGAACCTACTGGTGGAAAAGAAGAGGTGACCGATTCTGATGATAAAAGAAGAAAGAGAAAGGACAGACCAGAGAGACAGATATATGTACCAAGAAGAGCTTTAGAAAAACAGAGACAAGAGGCAAAGCCAAAGCCAGATAACAAGGAGGAAGATGAAACTGATGACAGTACCAAAGGTCAGAGTAGTTCAGACACGAAAGTCAGCAGTGAAGTTCAAGATAATGTTAAAGGTGATTGTGAAGACAATATCAAGGAGTAAATTATTAATTTTTGTGATTTTTTTGAGTTACTAATTTATCTTCTTTGTCACATGTTTTTCTTGTTATAAAATTGGTGCATAATTATTAAAACTGTACACAAGTTCATCTGTTTATTTATTACAAATTGCTATCTGTTAGTGTCAGAATGACCTTGGTGAAAGGATTTAATGCCAGTGAGAGAGATTTAAGCCTATTACACCCATCCATATGAACACCTTGAAAAGTACAGAAGAAAATACACCTGCAAACATTTTGTATTATCATGGACCTTAATATAATGGTACGGTATTGTGTATATATTATTCATTGGAGACGGTATTAGGAAGAATGATTTTATTATCCAATCAGGGGCTCATATAATACAGATCATGGGTGTATCGAACAGTGCCACGCCCATATTGGCGCAAGCTCGTCACTGATAGTAATATGGGAAGATGCTTGAGGTCAATACTACTACTACTACCTGGTGTTTTAACGTCCGCTTCCACAGAAGTGATATTGCAGCGGTCGATCTATTTTTCACCCTCTTAAGACCGGTTGTGCAGGTAGTGGCTTTAGTAACTCAATATTATGATTGGGAATTATGGGTTTTGACCCTCTTGATTTAATTTGCTCTAAATCAAGGGCTTGGTCATTAGTTTCATTATACATTTCTCTGAGTAATTTTTTTTTTCAAGCTGTGTGTATTAATTTGACGACCACGTCCCAAGCAACGAGAAGAAAGGGGTTAAATGCCAAGAAAGAGTGAAAATCATGGGCACCACGTAGCCGCCGTTGTGACCTCATTATCGTTGTCATACAAATGACCTTGGTTGTCATGGCGTCATCGAGGCTGCCATGGTGACCCCATCAGGAAAAGGGATGTATCATTTCGGCTTTATCATAAATCATTAGTATTTGACACACATGTGCCCAAGAAAGAAGGGATAATCCTGGGAAACCCCATGACATAACGTACCATTCTTGTGGCCTCATATCGTCGTGCAAATAACCTTGGTTGTCATGGTGATAATTTCACCTCGTTTAGCAGGGATATTACGAAGGTAGATGATTTATTGACGGCTATTATTATCATCAAACTTTACTTCTTTAAGTGGCATTTTAGTATCATCGCCGAAACGTTGCATGTTAATAAACCAGTAATTGTTATAACATAAATGGCGTTTTGTGTATCAAACTTTAAAAACTTCGTTCTTAAAGTTATCATTGCAGTATACGGTTTAACATTTTCTATAAATTATAGCTTTCTTTCTTAATTGTTGTTAAGACATAGCGATGTTAAAAGTGGCGGGTAAATGGTATACTAATATTACACGGTAGAGTGCAGCAATATTGATAATATCGATGTGACTAAAATTTCTGACTTTGTTAATAATCACATGCCTTCTCAATCTCAATTTTATATCCCAGGTATAAAAATAACAGAAATTAAGTCCCTACAAGCTCTAGATATCTCAAAAACAGCTGGATTACACTCTGCTAATGTCCTATTTCTTCTAAAGGTGCACATGTAATCTCTGGAAGTCTAACCTATATTAATGATATTTGTATTGATCAGAATGTTTTCCTTGCTGTTTTAAAAACTGCTTAAGTTTTACCTTTACACAAAAATGTACCCCCCCCCCCCAAAAAAAAAAATGATCCGAACAACTACCGACCAATTTCTATTTTACCACGTTTATCAAAGTATTAGCGAAACATATTTATTGACATCTTACTGAAAATCGTAATAAATATAATTTATCGTATTCTAACCAGTCAGCGTTCAAGGACCGGTTACTCAAAGTTATCTTAACGATCCGTTAAACTCTTGTTAACGTGTCGTTTGTAAGCGGTCCGTTAAATTTCTTTTTGCTGGAAAGTCAATTTCATTTTCCTTTAGTTAACGGGTTCATTAAAGTTAACCCAAGAGAAGACTGTTTGTTCATTGGCTGAATTTTAAAGTTATACATGTATATAATGTACATGTATATAACAACTTTCTTAGTATTACAGGTAGTGGCATATTTTCTTGATATTGAATAGTGATATTGCTGCGTTTCGTGATTTCATTGCGATATATTTTTGAGCATGAGGTTTTCATCTATTCAGGAACATATCCTACTTTTAATCTCCATTATCCAATTTAGTAGTTGCAAACTGGAATTTGATTAAACGACATGTTCAAAATTTTTAGTATGGAACATGTTTCCCATAATATTAGCGGGGGATCGGGTCACTTTTTATATATTAACAATTAATTTGTTTTTCTTTTGGAATATGCCTTCATTACAACAGAAACTCTTCTTGGGATTAACACTGCTTCGGATATTATCCTCATCAATTCTTTGTAAACTTTTAATATTCTTCATTTATGTATCGATCACCACATTGGACCTTCAGAAGGGTCCATTTTTATACGCCCACATTGAAATTGCTTTTAGAACATAACCTCATTTTTCTTCCAATCAGATACCTTTAAAATGACCATGTGACACTGTTCTATTTCATGAAGAATGAAGTTATCTTAAGTACTTGCCATTGGCTGTAGAAAACCCCACCCACAGCTCAGGTCATGGTATGTGATCGCTAATTGGGATTAACACAGTAAGCTAACTACACGGTCTGCTGATTTAGGGTGACCTAAATAAAGGATAAAGACAACAACATTTAATATAATTTAATTGTGGTTATATCTTAATATTTACAATATAATTTACATGCATTATATATGCACATTATTTCTGTTACAATCATTTTTGATATACCTTTGTAATCCCGCAACAATTTGAACAAGAGTGTTTGGTGGATAATTTGTCGCATCTTTACGCCTTATCTCAACAATAAATCTTTGCAGCCAAAATTGTAATTCTTCATCATTTAATGTATTAATGTCCGTAGGAATTAATTTTCCTTTCTCAAAATATATCTCTGGCTTAGAGTTCCTATTATCAACCCAGTCCTTCCATAAATTTAACGCCCATTTGTTGTTGTTTCTGGTCTTGATTGGAACTGAACATTTTTGTATATTTTCTAAATCTGCCTGCTTCACAGGACTAGAAAAACGTCCTTTATTATCACGAGTCACACATGGCATATCCACTAGTTGTTGCGTTGGAATATCCATCACTTGCGATAGGCTAATTAGTTCATCATCTGATGGAAACGATGCCCAGTCGACAGCAAAATCTGGCACATCCATATTGAAGTACATTTACTATAGTGACTATAAAATTACTACTGAATGAATGAAGGAACATAATAAGATTAAAGTTGTACTCATTAACGATCAAAAGTTACTTGTAATCACCTTTAATCTCTTAATCTCATGACTTATACAGGTGACATTGAATGACTCCACCCAATTGTCAATCACTCTATGACCACACCTACAAATTATTCAACTTTAACAAATTTCATATTTCAATTACGCCCTTTCTAAACCATGAAGAATTTTCTATATGGGTTCTAACTCTTACGTGGAAGCTGTAGAGGCTAAAATTAATATCCGATTGACTTTACATTTATACACAGTGTTTAAGGTCATGAGATGAAGAAGCATATTGTTTTTCACGATTTCCGATAATAACTACCAGACTTATGGCCCTTGATCACTTCAAAAAAATCTTGTGGATGCTCTAGAGGCCAAAATTAATACCCGATTGACTTTAAATTTATACATAGTAATTAAGGTCATGAGACGAAGAATCCTATTGATTTTCAGTGATTTCCGAGAATCACTGCCAGAGTTATGACCCTTGTGGACGCTCTAGTGATTTCTGATAATAACGGCCAGGGTTATGGCCCTTGATCACTTCAAAAAATACTGTGGACGCTCTAGAGACCAAAGTTAATATCCGATCGACTTTAAATTTACACACAGTGTTTAAGGTCATGAGACGAAGACACCTATTGCTTTTCAGCGATTTCAAATAATTACTGCCAGAGTTATCTGCCTAGATAACTTCAAAAAATCTTGTGACGCTATAGAGGCTAAACTTATCATCCGATTGACTTCAGATTGATACACAGAGTTTAGGGTGTTGAAACGAAAAAGTATTTTGATTCTCAGTGAATTTTGATAACTGAACAGCTAAATCCATGATATTAAATGTTTCGTATATTAATTGTTAGCGTGGGGTAAAACTTTATAAAAAGCAAACAAATTCTAATGATTTTCTGATAATTACATAATGAGTTGTTACCCTTTAATCAGATTTTACAAATGTATTGCAAATGTTTCATTACTGAAAAAGGTAAAAATATGCGACAGCCCTTGTTGACTGCCCGGACGATTTGGCTGCTGTGGGCGTATGTTTCTTTGCCTGGCAACCTATCTTTGCGGGTTTGGGTCTTTTAAATACGGTATAACTAGCCATAGGTAGAACCCGAAATGCCCGAAAACAATTTTGTTTGCGACGCCGGTCTTCCTCCAGGGGCGAAGAAGCGGAGCTTCCTTGTACCCACCCACCCCCCCATTCAAAAGAAAATTTGGAATATTTGACGGCTGCAAACACGTTTTCCTGCCATTTCAGCCCTTTGAACAAAGCAATTTCAAATTGGTCTAATATAGATAGGCTAATTAAGGTGACTGAGTCGAATTCCAATCAATCGTTTACAGTCCAAGAAGTCGGGACTGTTGGGAGAAAATTTAACTGCCGCAAACGCGTTTTCCTGCTATTCCTGCTTGTGAATACAGCAACCTCAATTTGGTCCAATTTTTCCTACCTGGCTGACCAATTAACCAATCATAGTCGATTGGCTTGGGGTATCTGTTGGGGGGGGGGGGGGTCTTACCCTTCCGGAGAAAATTTAACCACCCCAAATGCTTTTATGCTATTCTAGCCCGTGTAGGCTAAGCAATACCAAAAGTATCCAATGGTATTGTTACCGAAATCCCACTTTGAATTCCAACCATCAAAATCCCCAAACTGAACATCTGAGACATACTACCATTTAATTTTTACGTACCGGTACGTTAGTTACGTACGTACGCCTGCCCCCCTCCCCCTCCTCCTGGCTCGTACGCCTATGATATTAGCGTTGATATACATGGTGGGATACAAGAAATATGCAATTAACTTACAATTGTTAACTAATTTGTCAATATATTAAATAAAATGTTATAAAATCTCAAAAGGCACAATCAATATGTTTGTTCTGTATTATATAAAAAGTGTATGCATATGTCAAGCTTCAATTTCAAAGATCTCGAATAAATTTTTTTCGCTGGGTCCGTTCGGGGTACTTTCTTTTCTTATGCTTCAGGCGCGGATCCAGAGGGGGGTCCAGGGGGTCCGGACCCCCCCCCGCTCTGGTTTGAAAATTTTGTTATGCGATTTTATTGGCGATTTTTAGACCTGTAATTTTGGAATTTACCATCGGGAAATACGTCAGAATGCACCAAATTGAATCTAATTTACCAAATTGGTTGAGCGCCTTCGGCGCTGGCGGCGGTGGTCTACGCCCCCCCCCCCCCCCCTGCAAAAAATCCTGGATCCGGCCGCGCCTGTGCTTCTGCCTGGAAAGACAGGTGTTTGTTTGCACACTGCTATAGGGCCGACAATATTGCACAAACATTATTATATAAAAAGTCCAAAAATGCAAGATCTAGTTTGCCCCCCTCCGGGCCCCTCCCGCCCCTTTTCAAAATATGACATAATACAGAATGAATTATTTTTGCTGTTATACTCTATAGGATCCTACACTTTCTCGTTTTTTTATTTCTTGCTAATTCGGGTGTCAAAATAACAGTTAAGCGCAGTTTGAAATTCGCAAAATCGTAAATATCGAAAACAAACTTAAACAGCAAAAAAGAAAAAAGAAAGAAGTTAAGTGGGTTCATTTCCTCATTTTCGAATGTATTCTTGCGCGGAAAATAAGTCTGACGGGTACTAAGTGAACTATGAAACTGCATTATGCGCGCCCATCGCCTCGTGATCGTTCATTTGTAGTGAGGGAAAAATCATGGCGGCTGTATCAGAAAAGAAAAAATTGAGTGATTTAAGAGTCGTTGATTTGCGTGCAGAATTAGAAAAGAGGGGTTTAGATAAAACTGGCGTAAAAGCGGTTCTTTATGAGAGGCTACAAAAGGTTTGTACAGCCGAAGTAGTTAGTAAAAGAATTCCTAAATGGATTAAATATGGGTCATGAAAATGAAGATGGAAAAATTATAAATGACTGCCAAAAACTAAAGCGAAAAGGTCCACTTTGTACATCATTGCCATTGCTGCCATCTTCGGTTTATTATTGCCTTCTTCGGTTTGTTATTGCCATTGGCCACACAATATATTTGAGACGTACAGTTGCTATTTGGGCTTTTAATGTGGTTTTCTTTTGTTAAATACTTTCTTTACGAACATTAACATAAAAAGCAGAAATTAGAGAAACAGAAGACATGGTTAGGCCTATCAGGTTGCTTCAAAACGCACAGTGGGGATCACCCACATGCTTGTTTTCAATGTGGGACTGGCTGAACTGGACCAGTTCTTCACATTTGACAGTCAATATATGACATGATAATCTACAAATAAATAGCGAAACTCAAGAAATAGTTGCACACCTTCCCAGAAGAAAATCCAACAATTCAAGTTCAATTAGTTCATGATTGATTACCATAAACGAATCACAACGACAAATTAAGAGAATGAAAAACTGTAGGGTTCGATCCTTGAAAAGAGGAATTTACCATTTAGATTAAAAATTTAGTGGGTGCAATTCTTCATAATAAATATGATGTTTTGAATTTTAAACTACTGAGTACCATACTAGAGTAGTTCTTGAAAATAAATTCATGCGTGTCTGATGTGTTTTTTTAGCAATATTTATCTCCCTTTTATAATAAATTTTCCAGGGTTTCCACTTACATTATCAATGATAGCTGATTGACTCCATACCATGTATAAGGGCAGAGGCCCACATGGGGGGGGGGCTGTAATATTGTCTTGAATGGTCATGCCCACAACTCACTGCATTGTGTAGGCTATGTGAACATTTGAAAAAAAAATCCAAACAATGTCAGAAAAAAATTAAGTTTATATTATTTACTGGTAAAATTTGCCAATCAAAATAATTACATGTAGGTCAGCGAAGTAGGCCTATTTCATAAATATTATTTTTTTCCATATACATATACATGTACATGTAGTATAGTCTGGATGTGAGAAAGGAATTCATGGGGACGTGTACATGTGTAATATTTTGATATTCTATTTATTTAAATATGGATATTTTAGATTCTTAAATTCTACACATTTCTCAACTGTGAAGTCATTGACCTTAATTAAATTTGGAGCAGTACGGTACATGTTTAATGTTTTGAGGAATCCATGTATCCACATGGATTCCATTTCCAACAATAGTGTAGAATTGCATGAATGTTTGAAATGCAGACTGCATAGTCATGGATTTTTGATAAGAACTCAAGCTGTTTTATATTACGATATTCATATGGATCAAGATAAGGACCTACGGGTATGGATAATGTGGGAGTGGGATATAGTTAATACATGTACTAGCTAGCTACAAGAATGTACAGTGTAGCTAAAAACATTGAGATATACTGTAATGTGTTAGTTTTCAGCTACCATTGTGTGCCTTTAGTTTCACCAGGCAAACTTAATTTCTTTTTTGATGCAACACCTTGAAAATAAGTTAATTTTTATACCACTAGGACTAATTTAACATAACCAGCCAATTGCAGTGAAACATCTTTCGTTTATCTGCAAATATCAAGCGCAGCAGTGTTTTTATCAAAAATGATACTACTGATACAAAGTCATAGTTACTGTGCATTAGTCATGCCCAACACCTTACTATTATCGCTTCGATTTATAAGACATGGGTGGGTTGGATTCAAAAATTGACGATTTTGCTTTTTGAAGTTGAGAGATATTTTTTCTTATCTAGGTTTTACATCTGTCATACACGCTGAGAATAAATAAACAATTTCAATTTTATTAAATGGAAGCTTCATAAATACTTATCAAAATTCCTGAAGTATACTTAGTGTTTTCGATTAAAATCGTTAATGAATTACGAATTAAAATGACTGTCAACTAGCCTTGTGTCTGTTCTCAAGATGTCAATGTAAAATGTAAGTTTAGTACGAGACAATTGTTTTTATACAATTTTGTCTTGTTTTCAGTCAATAGAGGATGCTGGTGAAGATCCAAATGAATTTCTCTTTGATGTATCCGATATTTCTACCAAAAAGGCTGGTACAACACACAAAAAGTCACCACGAAAGACTGATGCAGGTACCAATCCACACTGAGTTGTGTTTATAATTATGTTCATGTTAATTTTGAAATAGTAGCATCTTATTGTCCCATGCCGAAATGTTTTTCCAAACTTGCATCATTCATACATCAAGATGTTTTCAGTCCTAATTTGACAGTGTAATTCTAAAAAAAAAAAACAATCATACACTGTTAAAGGGCCAATCCCGATAACTTTCTGAGGAATAAAACTGCTTAATTTTGTGTTAAAATCCCTTAAAACCCATTACCTAAGGCCGACCAACTAACACGATATTTGTGATACGCTTGTAAATAACTCAAATCTGACAGTCTTCATCTGGAAATGGAGACCGTTGTATTATACAGTATCTGGATAAAACCAGACTTTTTTCTATAAAAATAATATGTAGGTGAAGTTTACCTTTTGTTATCAAGTACAGTACATGGGTCATTCACTGTATAGACCTCTCAAGAAATGTGAATCGATTATCAGGTCACCCAATGAAAAAATTGACCCGAAATCTTAAAAGGGTTACGTGTCCGGATAAGCAGTGTTGACGTTCACGTCCAAACGACTCAATATTTTGAGCTGAAATTTTGAGACAAGATAAATACACCATGCCTCTATATTTTGGTCCATAAATTTCATAAACCCTCGGACTTTAATTTTTGAGACTCTGTTCTTATCGGGATTGTCCCTTTAATGGTTTAATGTTCTTGTTTATATTTAAATACAATCCCCAGTTGTATGTGGCAAGGAGTTCAACCTCGTGGGTTTTCTCCGTTTACTCCGGTTTCCTCCCACTGCTAAATCCCTCAAGCGCAAGCGAAGTATTGAAATGAAATTAAAAACCAAATGATCTAGTTTGTGTCGAGTGGAAGTTGAACCCCATTTCTCTCTCTCTCTCTCTCTATATATATATATATATTTAAATACCTTTAATTTATGCCTAAAATATTTTATGAAATTCATTTTATTAATGCATTGTATTTTGTAATTATTTTTAAGATGATGTTACAGAATTAGGTGATAAGGGAAACGCTGAGGTTTGTTGAACTTGCTTCTACATTGAATAAACTGCCATATATTGAATTGTTACATTCTGAATATTCAAAATATAAAATATTTTATGTACTGCCTTAAAGACTGTTGCTAAGAATGGGTAAAAACAATTATAAGTCAGTAACTATTGATATATATGCTGTTACCGGCATCAGTATGTGGTGAAGTCTTAGCAGTATAAAGGTTTGAACATATGTCACCATTTTGTATTGATTCATGGGTAGTTTTTATTGACTATTGTAACAGTTATCTGGTATATTAATAGCCAATCATGCTATAAACTTCAAGCTTGGTGAAGTGTTTCATTATTTAGTCAATATTCTTGAAGATTTTGTCAGTGCATTGAATGTTAACAGCAAAAACAGACATATATTATTGTGAGCAGTGCGTTGTTGGATACATTGTTATACAGTTTCTTAATTGAACTAACTACATCATATATTTTAGGTATAATTTTTTTTTTTAAAAAATTTCTTCTTGGTGACTTTGTAGCTTGAAATACATACAGCTATTTTTGTATTGAACATATATTTTAGGTATCATTTTAAAAACATTTTTTCTTCTAGGTGACTTACCAGCTTGAAATGCATACAGCTGTTTTGTATTTCAGTGAGAAGCCTATTGTGAAAGATAGATTCTTAATAAATAACTTTTATTTCTTTTCTTGTACAGGAGGAAGAAGAAGAAGAGGAGGAGGAGGAGATGGAAACCGAGACAAGTGAACCTGCAGAAACGACTACTACCGATGCTGTAGATGCACCATCTACTGAGGAGGAAACTAAGAAAGTTGACAATGTAAGTTTTTTTTAAAAATACATGTCAAATATGTTTATTAATTTTTGGAGTCAAGGTGGCGAAGTGGATAAGGTTCTGCTTCTCAAGCCGGGAGATCCGATATTCGATCCCTGCAGTCGCCAAGAAAATTTATCAGGTTTCCCCTTGTCAGTGTTTCAGGACAGAGGGCCTGACAAGGACAGATGTCTAGTCATTGAATGGTCCGAGAAAATTCATCGTGATTTTCCGACACGGTTTCCCCTTGTCTGAAAAACAGAGGTCACATGTATACCTTGGCATGTATGTCAAAGATCCTATATGAGAGTTGGCCTTATTGTCACTGCCTGGGTAAAATTTCCCTCATAGCACACTGTATGGTGCATACCAGTCTTCATTATCCCAGTCGGAGCAGAACAGTAGGTCGTTAAACTTATTTCTTTTATTGATTGTACCATTTTTAAAAGGACTACATTTGCTAATTTTCATGTGCTGAATGCTTACAAGAAAACATAATTTATTATTTGTAATATAAAAGCACAGGTGGTCGGAGAATTTTCTTTTTAATTTATTATATTATTAGCTGTCAATATAGCCTTACGTATTTACATATATTGATTGAAATTTTATTAGCTATTTTTCCAATAATAAACAATTTTACTGATCATACGTGCTGTGTTATATATTTGAATATTCAATAGATAAATTGACTAACAAGAAGTTATGTATTATTAATATTCAGTACAAACAGACTATTTTCATTATTGATATTGACCCGTTTAGAAATTAAAGGAAGTTGTATATAAGTTTGGTTATTATATCAAGTGTATGTTATACCTCTATTTGGACCATGTCCGAATGGTTAACCTGTTTGTGTTGTATCACAAGGTCTAACATTGATTCAATTGGCGTGGTTTGTATTCCCTTGTTGTACATGACAAGGACTAGGGTTGTTTGTCTCTGGTTTCCCCCCACTGCTTAAGACCCCGATGTGCAAGTCATTTGTTGAAATAAAATTAAATCATATTACCTAGTTTGAGTTAAGTGAATGTTAGACCCCATTTCTCTCTGTCTCCACCTGAAGATGTTGTATATTGTATATTATTTAGGCTGAAGTTGAAAAAACTGTTGAAAAAACAGCTGAATCAAAGGTATAGTTGTAGATATATCTATTCTTAACTCAAACATGCATTTCATTTATTTTTATCATAGTGGCTATTGTTACGACGAGTAGTCATCGGCCTATTGTTAAAACGATGCTTTCCGGGCCATCGATCGGCTATATTTTGGTTAGGGTTAGATATAGATTGAGAGTTCTAACTGTGTGTACAAATTTACATTGGCGCATGGTCCCTGAAGCTGGTGTCTGGGAGATTGGCTTCCTGAAGCTGGTGTTGGGGAGATTGGCAGCTGCCACTGCCTATTTTTATAAACCTACTATTCATACAGGGTGTATTATGTAGTCAATAATCAATATACATGTAGTTTTATAAGAATATCAATATTAACTGTTAACAACCTCCCTTTCTTGAGTGATATATAAGGCAAAAAAAAAATGTTCTGTTTCCGGTAACCAGACCGACCCATTACAAAACCCGCCGACTCAAATTTCTTTTTAGTGTCGAGAGAAACTAGAAAAAAATTTGGTTCACCAAGCGACCATTCAGAATACTCTAAACCTACCAGATTCATGAAAATTCCTATATTATTTGTTGCTATAATGAGTATAAATGCCATTGTTCTTTGATTCTGCAGGTACAGCGAACATTTATTTAGAACTGTCATACTTTTGACGCGAGATTGCTAACTGACGTGAAAAACGAGACTGCGGGTTTCGTATAGATTTACGACTGCATACTCCGAAAAGCTATAAACCTCACAACTTTTGTTCTAATAAGTAACAACACGCAATTGGTCAAAAACAAGTGAACATATCTTTCAAACAGGTGGATAGGGTCTGCTCGAGTGGTATTTAAAACAAGACAAAAAAATTAATTACTGACCTATTTCGTGCAACGACACGTTATGATTTTTATACGCCCACATTTTTATGTGGACGTATATTGTCGTCGCCCCTGTCCGTCCGTCCGTCCGTCCGTCCGTCCGTCCACATTTTTTTGTGAACAGTCTACAGGTCACAATTTTTATCCGATTTCAATTAAACTTAAAATATAGGTTTATCACCATAAGATCTCGGTTCCTTTCGATATTGGCATGTATCGGACTGTAACTTCATGGGTTATGGCCCCTGATTGTACGAAAAATCACGTTTTTTAGCTTGTGAACAGCGTAGAGGTCACAATTTTGAACCGATTTGGATGAAACTTGACATGTGTGTTTATAACCCAAAGATCTTGGTTCCTTTCGATATTTGCGCCAATCGGATCGTAACTTCCTGAATTATGGCCCCTGATTGTCCGAAAAATTGCCCTTTTTAGCTCGTGGTCCCTCTGGAGGTCAAAATTGTTATCCGATTTAAAAAACCGTTTGATTATATCACCGTTCCATGGTTATGAAGGTCGAGTTCGAATTTCGTGAAAATCGGACCAAAATTGACGGACAAAATGGCCGCCATTTGTACGCGAATAGTGTGAAAATGTGTTAAATCAAGGTTGTGAACAGTGTAGAGGACACAATTTTGAACCGATTTGGATGAAACTTAAAATGCATGTTTATAACCCAAAGATCTTGGTTCCTTTTGATATTTGCGCCAATCGGATCGTAACTTCCTGAATTATGGCCCCTGATTGTCCGAAAAATTGCCCTTTTTAGCTTGTGGTCCCTATGGAGGTCAAAATTGTTATCCGATTTAAAAAACCGTTTGATTATATCATTGTTCCATGGTTATGAAGGTCGAGTTTGAATTTCGTGAAAATCGGACCAAAATTGACGGACAAAATGGCCGCCATTTGTACGCGAATAGTGTGAAAATATGTTATATCAAGGTTGTGAACAGTGTAGAGGACACAATTTTGAACCGATTTGGATGAAACTTGAAATGCATGTTTATAACCCAAAGATCTTGATTCCTTTCGATATTTGCGCCAATCGGATCGTAACTTGCTGAATTATGGCCCCTGATTGTCCGAAAAATCGCCCTTTTTAGCTTGTGGTGCCTCTGGAGGTCAAAATTGTTATCCGATTTAAAAAACCGTTTCATTATATCACCGTTCCATGGTTATGAAGGTCGAGTTCGAATTTCGTGAAAATCGGACCAAAATTGACGGACAAAATGGCCGCCATTTGTACGCGAATAGTGTGAAAATATGTTAAATCAAGGTTGTGAACAGTGTAGAGGTCACAATTTTGAACCGATTTGGATGAAACTTGAAATGCATGTTTATAACCCAAAGATCTTGGTTCCTTTCGATATTTGCGCCAATCGGATCGTAACTTCCTGAATTATGGCCCCTGATTGTCCGAAAAATTGCCCTTTTTAGCTTGTGGTCCCTATGGAGGTCAAAATTGTTATCCGATTTAAAAAACCGTTTGATTATATCTTTGTTCCATGGTTATGAAGGTCGAGTTTGAATTTCGTGAAAATCGGACCAAAATTGACGGACAAAATGGCCGCCATTTGTACGCGAATAGTGTGAAAATATGTTATATCAAGGTTGTGAACAGTGTAGAGGACACAATTTTGAACCGATTTGGATGAAACTTGAAATGTATGTTTATAACCCAAAGATCTTGATTCCTGTCGATATTTGCGCCAATCGGATCGTAACTTCCTGAATTATGGCCCCTGATTGTCCGAAAAATTGCCCTTTTTAGCTTGTGGTCCCTCTGGAGGTCAAAATTGTTATCCGATTTAAAAAAAACGTTTGATTATATCACCGTTCCATGGTTATGAAGGTTGAGTATGAATTTTGTGAAAATCGGACCAAAATTGACGGACAAAATGGCCGCCGTTTGTACACGAATATTGTGAAAATATGTTATATAAAGGTTGTGGACCTTATAGAGGTCACAATTTTGAACCGATTTTGATGAAACTTGACATGTATGTTTATAACCCAAAGATCTTGGTTCCTTTCGATATTTGCGCCCATTGGATCATAACTTCCTGAATTATGTCCCCGGATTGTCCGAAAAATCGCTTTTGTTCGCTTTTGGTTCCTCTAGAGGTCAAAATTATTATCCGATTTAAAAAAACGTTTGACTATATCACCGTTACATGGTAAAGAAGAGAGAGTTTGAATTACATGAAAACCGGACTAGAATTGACGGACAAAATGGCCGCCGTTTGTACACGAATAGTGTGAAAATATGTTATATCAAGGTTGTGGACCCTATAGAGGTCACAATTTTGAGTTGATTTTGATGAAACTTGATATAACATATGTTTTAAACCCAAAGATCTTGGTTCCTTTCGATATTTGCGCCCATCGGGTCATTACTTCCTGAATTATGTCCCCTGATTGTACGAAAAATCACCCTTTTTAGCTTGTGGTGCCTCTGGAGGTCACAATTATTATATGATTTAAAAAAAAACCTTTGATTATAAAAACCAAACAAATTCTAATGATTTTTTGATAATTCCTTAATATGCGACAATTCTTGTTGACTGCCCGGACGATTTGGCTGCTGTGTGGGCGTATGTTTCGTTGCCTGGCAACCTATTTTTTATGTTTTAATTGCGAGTTCTTTCCCTTGAACAAAATGGCCTCCCTACGCTATTTTTTTTTTAGCATTGAAAGATTAAAAAATTCAATTGCCCCCAAAGAGAATATTTAAATCGTAATCTAGCCTCTGATACACTTCAAACAATTATCCAAGTATTCCATCCACCAATCTATTAGTGCTTTATATTCACCAGTGCCGACTCAACCCAACATAGAGGGTGGGGTGGGGGCATTATCTAATTTTATTTCTGTATTTATAATTATTTTTTTTTTTAAACTGAAAGTTTTTTAATGATATTTGTTAGTTTGGTGTGTGTGTGTGTGTATTACAAAAATATATCTGTATGTCACCTTGTTCCCCATAGCTAATTATAATATTCATAAGCACTCAATTAATACATGTAGTTATAACATCATGAGTTGTAGAAGTATTGTATTTTGCAACATGTAGCTTAGATAGCATGATCTTGTTTCAGGAACCAGTTGTAGATGAAAATCAGTCTAATCTAAATAATAAAGATGAAATCTCAAAGGTACAGGTTTAATTATATAGGTCAAGATATCTTCTGGGGTCTATTGCAGAGTTGGGATTTCGCCCGTATATTCCGGACTTGTCCGAATTTTTTTTCCAAACGCACAATGTTGTCCGACCGGGAATATGCCCAATCGGACATCAAGACATAGTGAATAATATTCAAAATTCCAAAATTAATATAGTGTACTGAGAGTATAACTACCACTCAACCCGATTATCGTTGACAATAGGCAGGATTGATTAGGTAATTAAGTGATCAACGTATTTATCGTGTTATACCGTCAATAAACCTACCTTGATTAACTACTTAATCTGTCTTGATTGATTGACTTAATCCTTTGTAGGACAATTCATCAATCTAATCTTAAACAGAAGTCATTGCTTTCCCTTTGTCGGACTATTCATCAATCCAATAAGAGTGATTATAATTTTAATTCACCTGTTTACCTCGTGGTCTTCAATTGTCGGGCATTTTAATCGCATTGATGTGAGCCGACAGCATCTATCAACTAATCATAGATGTCACATATCGTAAGAGTATATTGTTTTATAACACCCTAATTCATTTTGTCTACGATATCTTTTAAGAATCCATATATAAATTCTCATCCACAGTGGCACTTTCCCCGTGATCTCGAGCGCCGCACGAATATTGCTTAAAATGTTAGGCAGTGCTTACTATGAAGCTGTGTGCTGTAAGTCACGTACGCCATAGCGGCAATACGCTGAGGTCAGCTATGCCTTTTCTCATCACCACAAGTAATGTATGAAGCTGTGGGTCACGTACGCCATAGCGGCAATACGCTGAAGTCAGCTATGCCTTTTGTCATCACCGCAAGTATTATTTCGAACGCTTTTCTTTCATTTGCTGCCGTGTTCTTATTTCTATTACGCACGGATTTGAATATTTTGTTGACATTTTATAAAGAAAAAACGATGTTCTGACATCACAAACTATTCTTATTTCGGAAGTTCGGCATTCATTTGCTGCCACGTAAATCTAAAGGAATATTACCGTTGTGAATTTTATGCCGAAGCAGGATCGGCAAGCTTTCATTCAATGTATTACGAAAATGCTTAATTTTGTAAGACATTTACTGACATGAATTTGAATGCCGTACGGGAATTAGGTGTGAAAAATAGCGAGGTTCACCAATTTTTATTACGTACGGGATTTGAATATTTTGTTGACATGTGATTTTTAATTGTGGTATGTGGTATGAATTGAATACCGTACGGGAATTAAATATGAAAAATAGCGAGGTTCACCTATTTTTGTTATGTACGTGATTTGAATATTTTGACATGTGACTTTTAATTGTGGTATGAATTTGTCTGCTTAAATAACGATAAGAGTTATGCCCCTTTATTTTCGGTAAAATGTCCGACACGTAAAATTTTGAAATCCCAACTCTGGTCTATTGTTAGCAAATTAAAAGTAAAATTGATTTTATTAGTATTAGATGTCGTGAGAGGAATACTTCTGTCAAAACGCAACACCTAGCAACTTACTTTTTTGTCAAAATTGAGTAGTTCAAGTCAATGGATATTCATTATGTTTTCCTTTGTTTTCTCAAAATGAGAAAAAAATGAGTTACTAGGTGTGTTGCAGTTTGACGGGAGAATAAAATGAACTAGTTAGCTTATTATTTAAGAATTATTGATGGTAATGAACTTGAAGAAAATAAAAGATTATATGTGTGAAGCTGTTGGTCACATGTTGTATTGAAGAGTGTATAACTTTAATTGAGACAGCTGTTGGCTTTTAATCTTTATTTAAGCTTGATCAAATTGGTACCATAAAGTACTTTGTGATAAAGTCATTGACTGCTTAACCCAATAACATGCTTGAATGATTTTCACTTTAAACAATAAGGCAGATGATGTCCTAGATATAGTTTAGTGCATAAAACTTAAATTTTTTGTGAAATGTCCTGTCTTGAACTTTGTGATACTTTATGGCAGTTTCCTGTTTGATTGGTTTGTTGGAGGTTGACATGATAATATGAAAATAAGAGAATTCTGTTTTTTCTATCCAGAAATTTACCTGTACTTCTATATTTTATTCCCAAAATTGTATAAAAAATTTGAAACACTTCTCATTTGTAATTAAATGTAGTTTACATCCTACTGCTCTCACTGACTGGGCTAATAAATATGGACTCATTTGTAAACACTTATCTTTAATAATTATAACAATATGAGGAAAGCTACAATTTGATTGTACATTTATTACAGAACAAAGTTAATGGTAAAGAAACTGAAGATAATGCTGAAAAGGTAGTTAGATAATGAATGCTTTTTTTTGTCATTTTTATGAAAATTTGAATTGGTGGTGATTTCATATTGTACATAAACAAATAACAAATGGGTCAAGGTGGAAAACTTTAAAGTAACGATGCACCTTTAGCATTTGTCACTTAAATATAAGATCTCATGGCTTAAAACCATGCTATTGTGAACTCAAGATTAATTATTTAACATTTAATAAAGAAAAGAAATCAAAACATCAACGCTAGATACTGCCCTGACTTGGATTCAAGCCGATTTAAAATAGGCCTATCATTAAACATGGACAACAAAAAGGCAGCAGGCTTATTACATAGCAAGCATCATATTTGAGTTTGATCTGAAGATACATGTAGATTTTGAACATTTCAGAAAGTGGGAGAGAAACCAGAAGAAAAGATGGCAACTGAAACTACTGAAGGTAAAACTAATGTATTATATGATAAATGAATTATTAATAGTGCTTTACAATACACAAATTTAATCAAAGAGTAAAATCAAATATACTATATTGTCAAAATAATGGCTGTATTGTGGAAATGATAACCAGTCCGAGGTTGTGAGAATAAGTACCTGGTATGTGTAAAAAGTATTAAGATGGATATGGTGTATCTATAGAGAATTTATACACTTGTTCTCATGTGGGTTTTGAGCACACTAGTATGATGAAGAAATCGAATGGAAGAGAAATGGAAGAAGCAGATGAACAACTGATGTTACCCCATGTACTACAAGATATACTCCTGGCTGATGCATGTGTATTTCTTTAAAATTGTAAACCTAGAGGACATTGATCAAAACCATCTTGTGATACAATTTATTTGTTATATATCAATTAAAATGCTAGATATGAGGACAATAGTGACGGAAGTGACACATTAATACCATCATACATACATGAACTGAATCCACTTGAATAAAGCTTCAAAGGTACTTTTACAAGATGTAAAAAAATGTACATAACGAATTCATAGTCAACAGAATTGTGCTTTATAAACAATGACAGAACTATTTACAAAGGAATGCCTTTGCTGAAGATTTGTGTATATGGAGTATGGTAGCCTGATATCTTAATTTGTTTGTTTTTATATTGTGTGCCGGTAAGTGGGTTCATACTATATTTATATTTGCTATCATAACAAGATCCTAACCATCTTTTCCAATGAATTTCTTTAGCACCCCCTGTGGATGCTGGTCCAGAGAAAATGGAAACTGAGGAATCACCAGAAGTTGAAACAAAGAAGGAAGAAACTGATGTCAAGTCCGTCGCAGAAGACAAAGTAAAACAACCAGAAGCAGTGACAGACAAGACAGCAGAAGTGAAGACAACAGAAACACCTGTCAACAATACGTCCAACACCACCCCTAAAGTGACGAAACCAGCCCCGAAAACTCCAACAACAGCCAAGACCACCCCAGCAACAAAGGCACAGACAGCTAATAAAACTGAGACAACGCCTAAATCTACTACTGGAGCTGCTAAAGTAGGAAATGGTACCGCAAAAACTCCAACATCGGGTGCAAAGGTAGCTAAAGGTGCTATATTTGAGGCAAATGATGACTCATTTGATCTAAGGGTAGATGACACCCAGATGAGTGAAATAGATGCCGATCTTCTGAACTCTCAGGGTGAACAAAAGGTGAGTGCTAAAACAGAAGCTACGACTACAGATTCATCGACGACAGAGAACCAAGAAACCACTCCAGAAACGGAAAAAAAAGTAGAAGCTGAGAAAACTGACAAGAGCAAGTCTTCTGAAGATAAATCAGATAAGAAGGAAGAAAAGAAAGGAGAAGAAAAGAAGGATACCAAGGATAGCAAATCAACATCCAAGAGGTTGGTTGGGTTTGTATGATGCCTTTAGCATACACCAAATGCTTGATATGCTGAAGAACAAAACCATCAATTTCTGCACCCCTTTTAATGGTTCCTTGTGGTTACAGCTTCCCTCCTTCAAATTAGATCTTGTACAGTTGGATGTTTGGTTTCTAGTTTTCTTAGTATTCTTTTTTTTTTAAAGAAAAGGTTGAATTTTATCGATAACTAAATTGTGATTAAATCGACAACTTCCACTCTATCTCCCCTATATTACGTTATTTTTGGGTATTTTATTACTTACTTTTCATGGATGACGATATTTCAAAATGCATTGAGAAAGAAATTGTAAAAGATGTACTGGAACTCGTATTGGAATGTGGAGAGTCCTTCAAAGCAGTTCAACAAAATAAATGGATTAAAGAATGTGTTTTATTTTTGTAATTGCTTCAGAACGAAAAATGCGTGAAAGAAATTTATAGGGCGTTATTATTTTTTACCGATTGTGTCTTTTTTTTCTCTGAAGTGGATTATGTTCATTCATTTGTCTTGCATACATTTACATTAAGGTGATGGTTTTCACTTTTGATTACAATTCTACTAGTTTAAACACTCGTCTCGAAGTTACACCTCTATTGCAACATTTAGAAATGAAAGGTTTATTAAATTAAGATACATCAAACCTGATTCATTAATGTATGCCAGAATAGAAGTATAATAATTATATTTATAAATTACAGTTCATCTCAGAGCTCAAGAGATTCGAAATCAAAAGACAGCAAAGGTAAGAAATATACATTTTTCAAAACGATTGTTGAATTTCTAAAGAGAGGGCTTCCTAAATTCAAATCTAGGTATGGGCCTGAGTAGAATTTACTTAAAGAAGCTTTTTGGAAGATAACATAAACAGCTGATAGTTCTAGCTATAATAGTTAAGAAAATAGATACATGCAATGTAATTGGAATTTGCTGAAAATTTCAGTCAAATTATTTCACTTTGAGCTGTGAAATTATATTTTCATTGTATCCTCGATTGCCACTGTCACCATTGTTAAAATAATAAACAAAGACTTGATTATCCATTTTTACGGTTAATCATAACGGCTGTTCAACTGCAGATCGGAATCAAATCTATTTAAAATCTGAGGCAACTGATGGCAACGAAAGTTGATTATGGTCTTGTCGTGTTAATTAATTAATTGATAATTTATATAACATTTAAGACCTGAAGAAGACTTGCAATAGGCAGATTTACCTCTCACATAATGCATGATTAATCAGTACGTATACAGAAAAGAGATACAATCTTGAAAAAAAAAAAATGAAGATATTCACTTAATTATCAATTATTTAGTGCTAGTCTTATGATATACATGTATATTAACATCAGCATTAACCATTTTTTGAGCTGTCCGACTAAAATGAACTTTGTTTAAGTTTGCTGTCACCATATCTCATTAATGTCATTTCAGAGAATACTAAATGTTGCAAAATATTAAATTATATCTTCATTAATATTGAATGCAATTTAATATTTCTATGTGTACAATCTGACTTCCATGTACATGTACCTTAGAATAAGAACAAATATAATGCAAGTAGAATGTTATTGCACAGTTTATTTCTTGTTTTTCTTCCAGGAAGTTCCTCTTCGAGTCGTAACTTGTGGGTGAGCGGTTTATCATCATTTACTAGAGCTACAGCACTTAAACAACTCTTCAGTAAATATGGCAAGGTAAAAGCTATACTTTTCTTACATTGGCTCTATGCCAATATTTACATAAATCCTAATATTGAATAACTAATTCGAATCACAAGACTAACTTCACAGCTATTGAAGAACATTTTCTGCCACATAAAAAAGTAATTAAACAAGTGTCATATTTTGATTTTGGGATGGATACACTGCCATAATGTGGTATGTGAAAACCAGAATAGTCTTCCAATATGGCCTGATCAAAATTTTAAAAAAATATTAAAGATATATTTCCCCGACATTCACACATCTTAAAAATACTAACCATAAATTGTATGGAAAATATATCTTAAAACTACAAGGAAAATATATTTTTTGCCAAAAACACATCTTTCAATAGTTTTGACAATATACTAACTTTAACAAAGATGATACTATATATATATATAAAAAAACATTGAATTGCAGGTTGTAGGAGCAAAGGTTGTTACGAATGCCAGAAGACCAGGTTCACGTTGTTATGGTTTTGTTACCATGTCAACTGTTGAAGAGGCAACTAAATGTATACAACATCTTCATAGAACAGAACTTCACAGTAAAATGATCTCAGTTGAAAGGGTAGGTAACTTTCATTTTCTTTTTGCATTAACGACTGCTCAAAAACATGTTACCAATATCAACTATGGAAAACTAATCCAAATTTCGGCATCAAGACCGGAGACATAAAACCAGGGATCTTAATCGGCTGTTTTTTGTCGGCTTTAGCCGATTGATCTTTAATCTAGCCGAATTGGAAAACAATGAATCGGCCACTATGGTATCATATATCAATCAACTTTCGGCCGATTTACAAAGAGTTAATTATCATGCTGATTGATAAAACAATGAACAACAAGCCACTACGCCTACGGTGTCATATATCAATCTATTTTCGGCCGATTACAAAGAGGTAATTATTACTCGTGGATTTATTAACCCATCTTAAGAGTCAATCAATGCAATGAATACCTTCAGTGTCAATCCTTCTCGGCTCATTTCGTAAATAAACAACTTCGTTGAGTTAATTCATGCCAAGTACGGTAAAAGAATAGCCGAAAATAATGGCGGCGTTGACCTTGAACTTCAAGCATGCACGGGGGCATTGTATTTGGAAGTTCCAAAAGATTGAGATCCTCCCACGTCCAATATAGGTCACCCAAAGTTTAAGACTAGAAGATATTTTAGATCCGAATAGTTAGCTTCTTTCAAACGTCTTTCGTTTGATAAAAATTCACAGAAAATGTTTTGTCTCATATAGGTTATTAAAATCTACTTTTTGCGAGAACCGGTAACACTAAAAATAAACTATTCTGAATCACAATTGGCCACGTGACCTTTCGCCCGGAAAATAATTTGTGCTACATTGTTTTATTATTACAAATATACTTTTATATATTGACAAGTGTTTACGTATAAAATAATTAAAAAACGAACGTATTTGTATTTGCTTGTAGTTTTTCTTTTTACTAAATAATTCTAACTTCCGTTTGTTTGGATGAAAGCAAAAGTAGATTATGCATTACGCAAGTTGCCAAAATTTGACTATAAATTTCGATAATGTATGGATATATGGATACTAGTATGGAATAATAACACAGGCTTTGTTTATTAGAAGTTATTATTATAATATTACATGGAATACCGTAACGTTATGCAATTACTGACTTGAATAAAGTATGCATAAACCAACATGTCTGTTGTTCAAAAGACGACTATCCGTTCGGGGTGCCCGTGGCCGGTTCATTTCAAAATGGATTAAGAACCCTGCATAAAACCCATGAAGATCAAACGTGTATGAACATTGTGAGAAGTGCATGGAAACGTGTCATATTATAAAGTCCTGAAAACAAAATGTAAACTTTATTAAATGTTAATCTTTCTTTTAGATGTTGTTGGCTTTAAGATAATTTGGCTTTAATTTTAAAATAGAAATTTAGATTAGAATGTACTTGTTTCAAACATTGAATTGTATGAATAATTCCTAACAAAATATTTCTATTACGATGATGCAGGCTAAGAATGAACCAGGAACATCATCTACCTCTCATAAATCAGATGATAAACGATCTTCAGACGATAAGCGATCTTCAGATGACAGGCGATCGTCAGTTGATAAACGATCATCAACTGATAAACGATCTTCAAGCAGCAGTAGAAAAGATGGTAAATAACTTTAGTAGTAATGTTTTATCTTCAGATCATTTAGTCGACTGAGAAAGTTTCTTGTGATATTCCACCTTGGTTTCAGTTGCACGAAAGGAACAATGTCTAGTCGTCCTAAAGATGAACATAAATTCAAAAGTGGCTGATTACATTTCAGAGTTACAAATATACGAAACAAATATGTTAACAAATTTCTTTGCTAACCATTTTCTTTTCCCACCACCAATTCTACAAATGCAATTGGATGAAATCTTTCTATTTTAATTTGCGATAGTTGAATTTACGAGGATTAAGTACACTGTAAATGAACCATATTTACCAACGTTTGACCGGATTAAGAATGGTTAAAAATTGATGTGATTTTAGAACAGGAGAAATGTGTGAGAATACAAAAATTCTTGGGGTTTTTTTTAGATAAGAAAGATGGTGATAGAAAGGATGATAAGAAAGATGACAGAAAAAGTGATAAAAAGGATGATAAAAAGATTGAAGAAAAGAAGGATGAGAAGAAAGTAGAGAAAAAGGATGAAAAAAAGACACCAAGTAAAACAGAATCTAAAGATGGTAAGAAAGAAGAGGAGAAGAAAGATGATAAAGCAAAGGAAGACAAATCACCCAAGAAGGATGACAAAACACCCAAAAAAGAGGAGACAAAATCGGACTCAAAATCAACCAAATCAAGTGAGAAGAAAGATCCATCTAAAGGTAGGACTGTTCTAGAAACATTAACAATTAAGTATCCTATAAACATTTGTCTATGTAGCAGCTATAGATGTGATATCTCAAGTTATGGTGACATAATTGGCCTTGGCTGAGTAATGAATCTTTAGAACTTGTGATTTTTTTGTAAAAAAATATCTGTTGTGAAATAATTGCTGATGAAATTTTATTTACTTTCTTATGTACAATATAAGTACAGTTTGATAGTAAACTTAGTTTCTAGAACAGCCTTAAATATTTGTAAATTTTCTGAAATAATTAAATTAAGGCTTGATCTTCACAATGTAAGTGTAATACATTTAAAAAACTTAATGAATTAAATTTGTTTATTTTATTTCAAATTAAAGTAATGAAATTTAAGGTTTGATTTTCTCAGTGTAAGAAAAATTAATGAATTAAATTGGTTAAATATATTTTTGATTCGAAGAATTGTGAAAAATACTGATATATTGTCTTGTTATTCAGAAGATAAAAAAGATGGAGATAAAAAGAGTGAAAGTGATAAAGATAGAAAAAGTTCGCGACCAAGATCAGAAAGAGGGAGGTCAAGAGATCATTCAAAGGGTCGCTCGAAAGATATTTTATCTTTTGAACAAATCCGAGTATGTATTTTAAAACTAGTTTATTTTCAATAGCATCTGAATTTCGATAGGCTTCAGATTAGTTGAACAATCCTAGCAAATTTTTAAATGTTTCATTGAAGGGGCAGATATATTCTCGCAAATTTTAAAGGCTTTCTTCCTTAAACAATTCCACTAGCAAGTTTGAAAAAGATCTCAATAACTCTCATCTGCCCAGTATTTAAAAGGATTTAATAGCAATTGCTGTAACTCTTGACATTTATTTTCATTACAAAACACTTTGGATATAATTTCAATATTTATTCGTCTTGTGTTTTTATTAGGCTGAGCGTGAAAGAGAAAGGATTTTACAGAAAGAAAGACAAATGAGAGATGAGGAAAGACGTAGATTAGAAAGACAACAAAATCGACAAAAAGAAGTTCATATACGACAGAGAGAAGAGGCTGTTAGACTAAAGAGAGAACATGAAAAAATCCGGTAAATACAGACAATCTTTATGCTTTTCAGAAATTGGTGGGTGGGCTGAATAGTCCAAATGCATATTTTGCATATCAAAGATTGTCGATTATGTCCTGATCATTCGTAAATAACCTTGTTGGGGGAGTGTGGTTCGGAATGCTAGTAAATGAAACCATGGCCATTTGAAATTGATATGAGTAGGCGTAGCCCAGCTGTCTGCAAAAATTTCCCTAATAACACACGATATATGCCCGTCCTTATTAGCCCAGTCGGAGAAAAACAGAGGACGCCAAACCCCATAATCTCCATTATTTTGTCAATAAGAAGCTTGATTGTTAGTATTGGTGTAATATTGGTTGTGATTTATTTGTCCTATGGAGCTAAAGTTTAATTTTAGCATGTTATATTAATTTACAGATTAGAAAGAGAGAGAATAGAGAGAGAGAAATTAGAAATCGAGAGATTACGACTTGAAAGAGAAAAATTAGAAAGAGAAAAGGAGGAGTTATTACGTCAAGAAAGATTAAGGTACAACAGTACTCTTTGAGTATTAAAGAAAAGATTAAAAGCCTTATAAACACTAATCACCAGGGCTATCAGACTTTTAAACCTATTATATGTCTACTGATTACAGCAAGAACATATACCCAAAAAAAAACCTTAATAGGATTTAAATCCTTTTATAATACAACTGAGAAGTGGTGTTTAATATGTTAACTAAATGCAACTGATGGATCCGACAACTTCAGGTCTCGTTTCATAAATGTCTTTTTTATGAACAAATTTTGTAATGTGTTATGGTATAGTTTCTTTTTGGACACCATAATATAATTGATTATCTATTTGTTTAAAAAGAAATTATATATTTTGTTAATAATTGTTTATGTTATGATATTTATAGACTAGAAATGGAAAGAAGAGCATTAAAGAGACCGTACGAAAGTCGTAGAGATGATGACTATGGTGTAGGTGGTAAACGAGCATCATTAGATACCAGATATGATCAGTATGATAGGTAAAATAGATAATAAACATTATTCAAGTTCATATCCGAAATTGATCATGTGAAGGGTAATTTTATTCCCACTCTATGCAAAATCCCTGTTATTTTAGTTTGGTGATGGTTAAAAAAAAATCCTTGTACATGTTTATATGACCATATGGAATTGGGGTCTCCACCTTAGTCTGTCCGACTGTCATCTACCACAATTACAAATTGTTCGAAAATTACTGCTCTGGATTAGTTATTACTGTGTTGAATGTTTACATGACTTACAAAAAAAAATTAAATGTCACATTTATGGACTGCCAGGACGACTTAGCTGCTTTGTTGCCTGGCAACCTGTCTTTCCCTTTGGGGGGGGGGGCATATCTTATGTTTTGATTTTAAAATATCGGGGATCAAATCTGAGGACATGATCATTAGAAAACAGAACAAATACACCATACTGGAAGATGTTTATAACTTTATGGATGTTAGTCCCATTATTCAATAGAATGCTGGGGAGATATGAGATTTTCAGAGGACAGCTTGATGGAAAGCCTGAGTGATAGCTGGGACAGGTTTTTTATCCTATCGAACAAGTATTGTTTATGAGACATATTTTGACTTTCAGAAGAGACAGTGGTACAGGTAGATACCATGATCGTACTAGTAGTGCTGGTACAGGTACTGATAGAAAGGTAGAAAGATACGATAGACGAGGTTCAGATACTACTAGTGATCGTAGAGATAGAGGTCGTCATGATAGTAGTCGAGATGATAAACGTAATGATGATAGATATACAAAGTAAGTTTTATTCTTCAAACAGAATAAAATACAAGATTACAGTTCTTCAGTCCGTTAATTTCTAATAGTAGATCTCTAGTAGTACAAGTAGATTAGTTACACCCTTAGTTAACACCCTTTTTATTTTATGCTTACTGTTACTATCCTTGTAGATTGTTTTTAGCACAAACATAATTTCCCTACCCCAAATCCTAGTTCCTACCCTATCTGTTTAAACTGGAAGAAAACAAATTATTCTGAATACTTGTTGCAGCAAATTTCTACACTTTGGACATTTAATAAATACAATAGAGGTATTGCCATTAATGTCAAAATCAGTGATTCATATCACTGTCAAAGGCCCGACAGATTAGTTCAGAATAAGTTAGCAATATTAACATTCAAAGCAATGGGACACAGCTTCCCCACTTATCTTACAGATAGATAAAAACAATCAATAAAAATATGTAGGGTAAGCAAACAATTTATCTTTCATATAGAATTGTTAATACATACACAACCCATTACATCCCATAATAACAGTCCTGTACAGAAAAATTACCATTGAAAATATTTGTGAGCGTCTACATAAAAATATGATTGGTTTCAAGTTTATATAAGAATGGCACCAGTACATTCTGAAATCGGCAGTTTATATAACCATTTCTCCAAAACTATGTTGAACAGGTTAATTTTATTATTTTGTACCAAAGGTACATGTAAATTATTTATTATGCACATGTAGTGAATTTTATTAGTTTCATAATTTGGATTTTTTTTTTGTCCCCCGCCTTTCGAAGAAAGCAGGGGACTATTAAAATGGGTTCGTCCGTCTGTCTGTCTGTCTGTCTGTCTGTCCGTCTGTCTGTCCGCCTGTCTGTCCGTCACACTTTTTGGGACACAATAACTCTCTTCCTAATTGAGCTAGAATGTTCAAACTTGGTGTATGTGTTTATTAGGTCAATGCCTTGATGGAGTTCGAAGATGAGCATTTTCCGCTTAGGGTAAGCAGAGATAAGCAATTTGATTGGTTGATGCTTTGGGACACGATAACTCTCTTCCTAATTGGGCTAGAATGTTCAAACTTGGTGTATGTGTTTATTAGGTCAATGCCTTGATGGAGTTCGAAGATGAGCATTTTCCGCTTAGGGTAAGCAGAGATAAGCAATTTGATTGGTTGATGCTTTGGGACACGATAACTTTTAATTGAGCTAGAATGTTCAAACTTGGTGTATGTGTTTATTAGGTCAATGCCTTGATGGAGTTCGAAGATGAGCATTTTCCGCTTAGGGTAAGCAGAGATAAGCAATTTGATTGGTTGATACTTTGGGACACGATAACTCTCTTCCTAATTGAGCTAGAATGTTCAAACTTGGTGTATGTGTTTATTAGGCCAATGCCTTGATGGAGTTCGAAGATGAGCATTTTCCGCTTAGGGTAAGCAGAGAAAAGCAATTTGATTGGTTGATGCTTTGGGACACGATAACTTTAGTTCTAATTAAGTGAGATTGATGAAACTTGATGTATAGTTTCATTACAGTAATACCTTGACTAAGTTCGATAATGAGCATTTTCTGCTCAGGGTAAGCAGAGCGATACGCAATTTGATTGGTCGAGACTTTGGAACACAATAACTCTCCTTCTAATTGAGTTAAAATGTTCAAACTTGGTGTATATGCTTATTAGGTCAATGCCTTGATGGAGTTTGAAGATGAGCATTTTCCGCTTAGGGTAAGCAGAGATAAGCAATTTGATTGGTTGATGCTTTACGCAATTTGATTGTTCGAGGCTTTGGAACACAATAACTCCCCTTCTAATTGAGTTAAAATGTTCAAACTTGGTGTATATGCTTACTAGGTCAATGCCTTAATGGAGTTTGAAGATGAGCATTTTCCGCTTAGGGTAAGCAGAGATAAGCAATTTGATTGGTTGATGCTTTGGGACACGATAACTTTAGTTCTAATTAAGTGAGAGTGATGAAACTTGGTGTATAGTTTCATTACAGTAATACCTTGACTAAATTCGATAATGAGCATTTTCTGCTCAGGGTAAGCAGAGCGATACGCAATTTGATTGGTCGAGACTTTGAAACACAATAACTCTCCTTCTAATTGTGTTAAAATGTTCAAAATTGGTGTATATGCTTATTAGGCCAATGCCTTGATGGAGTTCGAAGATGAGCATTTTCTTCTTAGAGTATGCAGAGATAAGCAATTTGATTGGTTGATACTTTGGGACAAGATAACTTAGGTTCATCTTGATTGATGATTTTTATGCTAATACAATGACTGCATTCTCATTCAGTAATGGATTCGACAGTAACAGTGTATAGAAACGATTGACTCGGACACGAGGGCCCTTTCCCTTGGCCAGAGGGGGCCCTTTTGTCAAGCGTGGGGGCCCTTTTGTCTGCCTTTAGGGTCCCCCTAACTAGGGTACATTTTCATTTTTCTCGTCGGTTTTATCATTTTTCTTTATAAAACACTTTTGGATGACACTTCGTGTACAGTTTGATTGCTCGATACGTTTGAAAAAAATAAATGTGCGATTAATTAATATGTGTCATCTATTTATTTTGGGATTTCGGCGGGGGACATCAGCCTCACTGTTGGCTTGTTTTTTTTTTTTTTAACAAATTAAGAATGATAGCCCCAAGCCATGTCCCATTGCTTTCAGTCTTAAAAATGTGACGTCAAAACATAATTCGGATAGCCCTAAGCCATGACCCATTGCTGTCAGTTTTAAAAATTTGAGGTCAAAACATTGAGGATGTGAACATGGGTTATTAAACAGACACATGAAAATATGTTTAAAGTTAAACAATATTGTTGTTATGTATGTATGAATTGTTTTATATAGTTCAAGTAGTTCACGATATGGCACAACTGATAGAAGTGACAGAGTTCGAGACAGAAGTGGCAGTAGAAATGAACGTACCAGTACAACTAGTCATACTGGTAGTGGTAGAGCTGACTGGAAAGCTGATAGAACAACACCGTCACATACAAGAGGTGTGTACAATATAAAAATATAATTGATATATTGTGAACTAGCCTTCTACTGTATACCATTACTCTCTATATAATTCTTAAGGCAGAATCAATTTGTCTCCTTCTACTTGGAATATTTCTTCTGCGCTCTTGATTTGGACTCTTCCGCTCCCAGAAGATATCCCATCTCTTCCGTTTGGGACCCAGAACAAACGACAAATTCAGGCGAGCATTGTCATCAATGGTATATAAACTGATCCTATCTGCCATATATGTATTTGTTTCTGTTCTCCGGTCAATTCTTGCCCCGTCTTGATTAGCCCAGTTTGGAGTAGGATGTTAAACCTCATTTCATTTCAGTTCACATGTCTGGAAGAGTCTCCTGAAAGAGATTTTACTGCTTCTGGTGTTGCAAATCCAGTCATCTTCAACTCTTGTATTTACCTCTTTAAGCTTATAATTGGTGATAATACTACAGTTCCATTATGATTGTTTTTACTAACTTTTCACACCCGCTTTACTATTGATGTATGTTAATTTGTTTACAGATAGTCATGGTACAGATTCTAGAATGGTAATGTCTGGAAGAGATTCATGGCAAGGAAATGCCAGTAAGTACACACTATATGGAAATCTATCATTTATCCAAGCAAAAAAACTTTGTTCCTTCTAAACAGAAAGTCAGATCCCTACATGAGTTGAACACTGTTTAATCAAAATTGATTCCCTTATTGTAAATATACTTGAATGTTATCTCAATTATTGATTAGACATTGATTAACTTGACCAGATAATAGTCAATTCTTGATGCCATTGCTAGTCTGTGATATTCAGCGGATTTGAATATGTTTTTTGAAAAGTAATTAAATGTAAAAAAAATTATCAAGCCTTTGTTTTTTTTATCATACAGACTTAAGTAATGATGATCAAGGCCTGCCTTATATTCAAAAGTTGATATCTCGGTTTAGAGTGGAGCAATTTAACGGAAATTTTCAACATATTTTATTTACATAAGCTCTTTATCTAATCGATGAATTCTTCAATTTATTACAGGTGGTGCAATAACCAATCAAAGGCAAGCCTGGGGTAGCGGTATGGATCGTAAGTTAGGTCCAGTTGAACCAGCAGTGATAGGGCGTTCCACTGACAGATGGATGGGAAATACAACAAACACAAATCAACATAGAGGTTATAATAATATGGGGGTTGGGGTCATGGGAACTATGGGAAATAATGTATACATGGGTACTACCGCGCCGTCTTCAAATATGAATTTAATGGGCCAAAATGTTTCTCGTCAACCAGACAATAGATTTGGTATAGCAGCTGCCACAATGAGAAGATTTTAATGTCTCAGAATATATTCACATTATTTTATATCTTTCTCTTCTTTGTTTTATAAAATTGTTGTCTGTTATCATTGTCAATACGTAGAAAAGTCTAGTGTTGAGACCTATCTGGAGTTACACATCAAGTATTTCATTTTAAAATCATGTCAGTGTGTATATTTCATATTTCAGTCATATTTCTATAAGTGTAGATCAACACGCAAGATTTCAGTCAATTGTCGTAATGCTTGTAAAATGCATATTCATTATGTATATGATGTTAATGTTGTGAATATGCTGTATATAATTGATATGATATTCAGTTTGGTCAAACTATTCACATGCAGTGCTTACTATATTTTAATAAAATTAAATAAAAATAAATTGTTTTTTAGTTGTTAAAACCAATCTGTGTTGTCTATCCGCTTGTCTAGAATGTTCATTGTGATAGGGTAAGATCAGAGTCACCGTTCATAGAGGTTAACTATTGGGTTCCCAGAGTAATGTCACCATTTCCACAAAAGATAATATCACAGAAACTTTCCTCTCAAGTCACTTGGTTAAGAGGGCTTAGGGTGGGTTCGTGTTTTTAAAGAAAACATCACCCCCATTCCCTAGATTAAAAGTGCTATTCTGCGCTTTGAGTCTAATGAGCGATTTATGTCCATTGTTTTAGTCCAGGGTTGAACTCCTGGACATAGGTATTGAAATTTGAACCCTTGAAGGGGATAATTTAACATTTTCTACTTCTTCATTATAACTTGGTAGTAATGATTTCCGATTCAAATTATAGAAACAGATCACTTTGACATTTCAACTAATTTTGGCCCTAAAGAAATAAAGAAAATGTGACTTGTGAAGACTGGGGCTGGATACACAATCCATTGATTTCCAAATGAAATCAAGTCACACTAACACTGATGTGATGGCAGTACCTAATGCAGCTGAAATACTATATGTGGCGTGATTTTAGACTAGACATTTGACAAATTAAATGAGGGTTAATGTTCTCTGAATGGGTTATGTATGAAAAACCGCCATACAGGATACTATGAGGAAATTTTATCCCCAAAAGTGACACTGCAGGCCTTCTCTATTTCCAAGTGCATGATACACCCAGCATCACTGACATGGTGGAGGGTAAGCTGGAATATCCTAGTATCGAACAAGGGACCTGAAGGTCAGCGAGCCAATTTCATATTTGCTGATCGTATACAGAGTTTGGGTCATTTGAATTTTTGCAGTCATTCCCTTTTTGGATGCAATTTCCAAAATTGAATGGGCTGTGTGTCTGGGAGTGCCAGTCGGATTAAAATACCATTTGTAATACCAGATCTTCTGACAATGGGGGAATTGAAACACAGTATGCTGTTGCGCACTAGTAGTGTGTACTAAATTCTCTAATAGCAAACTGACTGGTGTTTGTGTGGAAAAGTAGGACTTTAACCCCACATTTCATATAGTGCACATAAACAAATTTAAAATATTGTACGGGTTGACTCACTGGTAGAGAGGAATTGTAGTCCTTGGACTTAGAACATAAAAATCAAGTTTGAATTTGTCCTAGTTTTAAATGAAGTTCTAATGTCTTTGTTTATCTAATATTGCACATGCACAGAACTACAGCCTTTGGACATGGACGCTTAATTTATGTTTTCTTGGTGGAATAATGATGTTCTGAGACATGAATAGCCCATAAAAACTTGGCCCCCAGTTTTGGATGATGGGTCACTTCGAAACTTGGTTCACAAACCAATATGTAAAATGAATGCCCTTGTAGTAGAGAGTTGCCTGTCTAGAACCTTGCTGGTTTCCCTCTCTGTCTATGAAAAGTAAACACAACATTAAGCCAGAAATTCTGTGAGGTATTTTTTAATTATATTTCATGCCAAATAATTTCCTGTTTGAAAAAATTAAAGACTGACTCATCATATATGGTACAACAAAAATCAGAAACATTATCAGTAAAATAAGCAGTTGTTTGAAATTTAAAAAGTTAATAAGTAAAATTGTTTATAATATAATGTACAATAAAATTTCTCAAACATGGAAACAAAACAGGCTATAAAATTATCACAGTTGAATATGTAATTATTTGATAAAAAGTTCTTGTATGTGAATAAATGGTGACTCGTGTACATTTATTTTTCATGTACAATTATTAACAATGATATGATATGTGTAAATAGACATGAATATACTTTCTATTAGTTCCACATAATATCTTAATTCAATTATAATTTACATAAATAAAAACAATATAACTATGGGCAAGTTTTTAGTGATGTATTATTCACTGATAACCTTGTAATCGGAGAGTTGTTGGGTATCGTGTACGTACAGTCATACACTTGTTTCGGTCAATAAATATACTGTTCTTTTTGTTGGAGATCTCTTTTTCAAGAGCCATTCTGTTATCTTGTAAATCTTTTAGTTTGTTTTCAGCAGAGTTCAACTTAGCATGTAAAGCATCAATAGACTGGGAAATTTCATTAACTTCACCAACAAGCCTAAACAAAAAAATAAATTATTTCAATTAAAGATGTATTTCTACAAAAGTTTTAAGCAAAACCAGAATAGGGATTGGACGGATAAATTTTAAACTGATAATCCTGGATTAAATTTTAAACTGATGATTCTGGATTAAATTTTTTAAACTGATAATCCTGGATTAAAATTTGTGATAGATTTGATGGCCAGTGATTTTAATTATCTACAGATTCATTTAATACTAATAATAATCAATGAATTCATTTTGAGGGTATGCCTAAAATTGATCAATATTTTCAATCAGTAACTCAATAAATTACATTAGTTGGGTCAATATCTCAAGTGGTATCAATCATTTTAAATCTAACTAATGGATTGGGTTAATTTTTTACTATTAAACATGCATCAGGAAATAATATATTTTTAATAAATTAGCTTATTAAAGTACATTTCTACTTACTCATATTGCACAGGATCTCTGCATAATTCTACATTAGGTCGGAAGGTTCTGTTGTGGAGACGTGTTTGGGCAACTTTCATTGGATCTTCTTTATCTCGAATAGATTTTTTCAACATTTCTATATTCTTCTCTTGACTTGAGATTTCATCACAGATCTGTAAAACAAAGCATCAAGATAATGAGTGGTTGGCACAAAGGAATAAAATATTGGAAAATTTATATAATCAGTAGAATACATTTCATACATTTTGTAATATGATAAACACCTAGTTCTAATATTCTCGCAATATTTGAATTTTACTATTTTATTTCAAACCGAGGACATTATCTAAGATTAAGTTGACTTGTGTATCCAAATTGTTCATTCTCCACCCTGGGGAAAAAATTAGTTAACAAAACAAGCTATTAAAGACTTATGATGATATATCTTTCAGTTAGCTTTACAATGGATGAAATTAATGATTAGATGAAATTAATGATTGTAAACAGTCTGGTGTATATATTATTTGTCTGATATAGGAACATACCTTGCCCAAATTTTCTTCCATCTTTGTTTTAGCATCTTCAACTTCGACAACTCTTTTATGTAGGGCTGTATCGACAGTATCGCACTGTTCTCTCATATCACGTGAAGTATCCTCTAATATATTATCTATCATTGTTCGTAACTGTATGGATGCCATTCTTTCGTGTTCACCTCGTACAATATTATCATGTGAAAACTGTGCCCAGGACTCTGGTGTCGATTGACTATTAAAATAAACAAATATAATATTGGTAAGTTCCCAAATCTTATAAAATGGATTATTTTGCAATGTAATTAACTTTGGTGCTCGTTAGTATGAATATTGGATAAATAAATGATACCTTACATGAATGCCTAGGTAATTAATTGTATTAATAATTAACTAGACACACGAGATTAAAGGCCTATTCATCACCTATCTAACTCGTGGATTGACTGCCACAATTATTAGTGTGATATTGTAAACAGATAAATTCAGATTTTCAAAACTTTTAAGCTTAGAGTCTTACAACACTTACATCTCTTCAAATTTAGCTGCTCCTGGATAGAACTGTTTATTTGTGTGATGGTTTCGTAATGCAGCAGCCCGAGTATCAATTTCAAGAGCTTCCTTTTTATCACTCCAATCCATTTCTAAGTTTTGTTTTGCATCCCGATTTAATCTGAAAATTAGGAAAAGAAAGTTCAATTAATTGTACAATATACAAGCTTGTTTAAATAAAAATTATGTGATTTGTTTTCTAAGATGGTATTTGTCTTTTTTAAAATCTTACATTTATACATGATACCCTAAGATATAACCACTAATATGTTCAACAAAACCAAAATTAATCAACAAAACATATTTCCGCTCAATCTCTAAAAACAATAATTTAACCAGAACTTGTCCCATCACTAACTGAGATAACATTAATACATAAATACAGACAAAATAAATTTTATTATTGTTCACCAAAGCTTTCAAGCACAACTAGTACTACAGTGATACTTACACTATTTGTTTTTCAGACTGTGAAATTGTTCTCTTTAATAAATCTTGAACATTGTTGATAATTTCAACTTCCTGAAAATTAAATTTAAATAAACATGAAATCGACTGATTATTAATTCTGTTTCAGCTTTAATTAAACTCTTAATGATAATTACCACAGTAAATTAGGGAGTAATACCATCTGTTAATTTGTAAATTAGCCTATATTCTTTGTTTGAATTCAATGAGATGAAAATAAAGAACACATGCCATGATACCGTAAAAATGTGACATGGTGTTTTATATTTACCTTTAATAATGCTAATTCTACATCATCTTGAACCATATCAACACCCACTCTTCGCTGTCGACAATTCAAATTATCAGTCGCTATGTGTAGTGGTATTTCTGTGGCCCGTAGAGCGTTTTCTAACCGTTTCTTTTGTGCTAACTGTAAATCTGTTTCTGCTATTACATCAGTTATTTCTCTTTCTATTTCTAATTTCCAGAAGTTGATATCATGCACCCTTTCATTCAGTTTTTTGGTGACAGCTGCCTGTCTCTTGTTGGTCGTTGCTTCTGCTTCTTTTGATGTTTGGTTTGATTCATGGCGAATTTGCTCTGATCCATCACGGTCCACAAACGACTGATAATATTTTGAATAATTGGTTTCGTGCCATTCTGCTGGGTTGTACTTAGATGACCTGAAACCAACGGTAGATATTCCCATATCATTGCCTGTATTTCCATTATAAACTATTTCCATGTCAACATTTCTTGAGCTAGATCCTGTTGTCATTTCGAGTGGTTTCTCTGGGGCAATTTCCCGGCTCATCAGTGTTGCGGCGGCCATCTCTGAAGTTAATTATATCCAGAACCGTCTTTGTACGAAGTTAAATAGTTTTTACTTGATACATCAGGTGCAGGCTGAAATAAATATCAAAATATATGCACCCAAGGCAACCAAATGGGATTTTGTTGAAGCGGTTGTCAAGGGCGACATAAGCGCCTCGCGTTTTGTAGCAAGGGGAGATAATCCAACTTGCAAAGTTTTAGTCTCGATTATGTAGTGCAGTAAAAATCGCCATTAATCATTATAGGGATGCGTGAAACTTGATTTTCGTTGTTACTACGAAACAGAAATTTTCTAAAGAATAGGCTATAAAAGACACAATGACAGATAAGCAGAGAGTTCCGACGCCCTGACTCTCGCGGGTAAGATGCAATCTCACGGGATCTCAGTGTTAATATGCATATTGGGTATTGAAAAATTTGTTGTGAAGTGAAATGAAATGATTTTTTTTATATATGAATCATGAATTATAAAGAATATTTTAATTCAGGATGTCTGAGAATGGAATTGGAGAACAGGATTAGCCCATGTGAATCCCTTCTCGAGAAATGAAAAATTAGAAAAAAGTCACCGAGCGCGCGAAAAGTTTGAAAATTTAACGGCCGCAAACTTACGCGTTTCCCGTCCACGTGGAGCCACAAGAAGTAGTCCATCTTGCCTTCTTTATTTACTTTTGTAATTATGTAGTTTTTAATTCTGTCAATGCCCTCCCCCCATACACACACTCAGCAAAACGTTTCGCCCATCCTATGAAAAAATTGTCGACCATAAAAAAATAGATATGCATTGACCGTCATTTTTACAGCACCCCAGGGAACACTTCTCGCCCCCCTCGTTGGTGGTTGCCAGCTGGATTGGTCGAATAGCTCGCTAGCCGAAGAGGTCGCCAATTTGTGTTCGATCGTTGCTCTGAGCTAGTTACGTCCTGGTGCCTATAGGGTGTATCAGAGCCTCACCCAGATTCAAAAAACAAAATGAACGACAGCTAACGGGCCTCCCCACTGTATCAGTGCCCGAGTACAGCTAAAGCTACTAGCAAGTGGTCCCAAATAGCCTTATTTGTGTGGTTTTGTAACGGGAATCACACTCTATGCCCACCCGAATTTCAAACAATGTATAAGACTATTGCAGGGACGGATCCAGGATTTTTTGCAGGAGGGATCGAGTTTGCCAGGTTTCTGTTACGGAAATCTGCCATAATCGTCTCTACATTACATAGGCATACATACAAATTGAGCTTTTTAAGCATCGAAATCATTTTTATACTGATTTTGGATGACTTTGTGATGTAATTTCAATGATGCAAGGCATTTTTTTTTATGTAGCTGAGCAGGCTGGGTTTGGACACCCCCCCACTCTGGATCCGCCCCTGTATTGCCCATGTATTCATCAGACACCAAAATTTTCACTTCGTGAATAAATTCGACATATTTTTGATAATGATGATGCCCAATAAAGTGTCGCGTCAAAAAGCAGAGTAACTACTTTTGTGCAAACACGGGGCGTAGTGACATATGAATTTGCATGAGAAACAAGATTCCGCCCGGGCCTAAAAGAAAAACAATATTAAAATGTGTGTGCGGGAGAGGGATGGGATGGCAGTTCCTCCCAGTGCCACCGGGTAATATTGGTCTGGTAATATCTGACCCACGGCATATGGTTGACACTGCATTGTCACGTAAATTGTACCTAGCGCACTGAAATGTTTGCACTAGTCCAGAGACGGATTCCCCATAGGCAGTGTAGGCAGCTGCCCAGGGCCCAAGAAAAATTTTTTGCGATCATCTTTTTAAATTTGATGTTTTAAAAGTTAAGTGAATTCAGATGTGTGAAAGTGAATTACAGAACATATTTCTCTTCTTTTCAGCAATAATAAATTAAGTTTGTTTTCATTTTATCCAGCAATTGGCTGTTGCTGTGCCCCTCTGAGCATCAATTGATTGTCACTGGCCGACTAACATGGTAGGCTAATGTTTGACTAAGTTGTAGTACTTGACATTGTTCCACCAGTATATCCTCAGAAATTTCGTTTCTGTTACAGCGGTTTTAGTTTTACTAATTACTACGGCAAACCAGTTCCACAAAGGGCCAAGTCTGGTCGAGCTGTCTAGGGCCTATCAGATGCTTGATCCTCCCATGCACTAGAGTCTGAGATAACTTTACTATTTACTACAGCAGGCTACTGGATATCGGCTCGTAGGTCTATGATCACACAAGCACAAATACAATTGCAATATATTTGTTCAAAGATTTATACATTCTAACTTTCTAAAGTGCCACGGTAATCCGCCACTGGCCTAAAGGTAATTTACTGGATTTTTTAATCAGCGGGAATAAATCTGTAACTAATTACGTCACGTGGAATAAAAACAATAGGGGTTACCCTTAGGGTATAAAGGTTAAGTAACCCAAGTTTTACAAGTATATGCCAATTTTTTTTTGTCTGTAGATGAACTACAAGTTTCCAAGGATCGGGGGCTGAACCAAAACCAAAAATGTCCATCCGTAGGGCATAATGATTATATATGTCAAGTTTCAAGATGATCTGTCAAAATTTATGACCCGTGGGAGCTTCAAAAGGTTATTTAACCAGGGGCCATAACTCCATCCCTAATTAGGTCAAGTGGACCCAAAACAATAGGGATGGTTTAAAGAATTGCAGCCTGTAGGCGATACACACACACACACACACAGACAGCATAATGTCCTCATTATAAATGTATATAAATCTATATTATCCTTCCATCTTAACTACCAACTTCTTTCTTCATAAGCTCAGTTGGTGCTGAAACGTAGGAGGTTCAAACCCTTTTCATTTCATATTAATGACTTAATCCTTTAAAGCAGCCCTCCCACATACAAACTGTGTTTTGGTGATATTTTTGGTCAAAAACCATATTCAAACTAATTTATCTATCAAAAGTTTGCTTCAAATCCCTCTAGAAAACTACCTTATGCCTTGTTTATAATGTGAATTGATTGAGGGAGAATCCATTTTTAACTTGTATGTCATTTAGTCACTGTTCATTTACCATAAATATCAAAGCCCAAGTAAATTCCTGGACTATCCTCTTCCAGGGTCAACTAGATGTTCAATTCTTGTTCTCTTAGATCAACACAAATGTGCTCCTAACGTCACTCAAGGACAACATTTTTGTCTTGTTGGGTCTGACCATAATAATATCTGACCTTAGGATGGATAGTCGAGCAAGGACAGAGCCCAGATGTTTCAATGAGACAGAAAACCAAAGGTCCTGTGTAAACGTCGTGTTGCACTTAAAAAAAAAGCCTTTGACAGTTGGAACTTGCTTTAAGAATCGGTCGCAGCGGCGATGTCCGGACATTTCCTAAAAGCATTCTGTATGGCGTATATCTGTCTTCATAGCCCAGTCGGTGCAGAAAAGCAGAATGTTCAACCCCATTTCATTTCATTCCAACTTTGGGGCTTACTCTCACCAGCTGTGTAATCGCAAAAAGGGAGAGAAATCCATGGATAAGTCTACTCGTGTGATTTGACCTTAAAACAATACACTTTATTTATACATGTGGGTGTGATCACATATAAGGAAAAATGATATTTAAACTCATATATAGCGTGATCATATTATAGCCACTGACTGACGTATTACAATGAAATGACAACAGTTGCAAAAATTACAAATACATGAATATGCTATCATTAGTATATTGACACTGCAAAGCTATTTGGAGAAAATTTAAATTAATCAATTTGCAGGAAACTGTTGATTAACCAAATTTATATATGTACAAAATATATTTAACTACAGTACAATAGTATCCAAATAGCAAATAAAACAAATGACAGTATAAAAGGCTGACTAATGAAGCAATGATTGAAGACTACATTTCCTATTGTTTTGTGAAAAACTTTTCATTCACAGATTACAAATGTGTGAAATTCTTTTAGTTTCAGAACATAATTATTCAGCAAACTAGACAAGTCATTATTTTGTCAATTCTGTACACATAGATTTCATAATATCATAAAATATATAAACATTTAAAATACAAGAATAAATGGACTCAATTATTAAACCTTCCAAAACATTCTTGTATTTTAATTTCCTAACATAAAAAAAATTATTCAAACTTCAAAATGAAGCAATTGGTGAACTTTTAGAACGATTCAATAATCACTGAACTCACTAAAGAACAAAAAGTTGTATTTGAGCTCCCACTGCCCTCCACACACAAGTATGTAATCCATAACATCATCTAAAGTGACAACATTCGACTGGCATAATATAACACCATTTATATATTACCAGTGCCTTGACTCTTTATAATGTCTTATTTGTGAGAACATTTCCATAAAATAAATCTTTCGCCGTAAACGTGGTTTCGTCCACCGTCATAATTGACTTAATCTTAACAAAAATAACAACTTGAGAAAAAACTTGATCATGATTGGCTTTGAATAAGGTTTCTAATAAAACAACTATGATACAGTAAAATGACATGATGGATGAAACAGATGACATGGGTATGATAACAGTAACACATATCTCTAATAGTTCACAAAAAATTTACAATTTGCCACAAAAATGAATAGTTAGAGTTCCTTTCTTTTGGTTAAGTTAACTCACAGAAGAAAAATTCACTGATCTAAAAGCACTAATATTTTCTGGGCATTTTTCAAAGGCAATAATTTATTATAATGAAGTCTAAAGATGGTTCCAAATAATATTGCAACATTAAGATGAATAAAGTCAAAATGTGCCTTTTATGTATGTACAAAAATGTGGCTTAATGACCTATTATAATATAAGAATAATTTACTAAGTGGTGAGTGAAGTGATAAATAATGATACCAAAAAAAGAAATAATGGAAGAAAACATAATTCCTCAAAAACACTCACAGTTTCGATCATCTTGAAAATCCTCGTCATAAATACCAATTATTATGCAGTAGGATGTAAAATATTTTTAAATGTTACATATTTATTTCACCAAACATTCAATATTGAATAATTTTTTTTCTAGCAAAATACACTTTTGACTGATTAATACTTTACAAAATGATCATTTGTAAAAAACGCAAATATCAAAAAACATAATATCCTTTTCCACACCTCTCCTACTAATCTGGTATTTTCCTAGCTTCTTGAACTATTGTACTCTTTTATGTGTACCCGTTTTTATTCACTTAAACCTCTACTGTTTTTATAGACTACCTGAACATAGAGAAGGAAGAATATCTCTGGCATCTTTTAACCCAAGTTGAATATTTTTAAATACAAATATCTTGACTAACATTTAAACTGACATACATAGCAATGTACATATTAGCAATCAGCATTAAATTAATCCTTTGTACATGTGTCTTATAACAAGGAATATATACATTATAAATCAGCCTTATTGTGTTGTATATTTAAGTAGATAAAACTAAATAATCTGTAATAGAATAAAAAATACTAGTCTAATGTTTGTTTAGAATATATAATAAATATATATATCACCCCAAACACAATAGCACTTTCATAGAAGATAGTATTTTACACGCTAAACATAATAAAAGGGGGATAAACCATGTAAAACAATTCTTTCACATCAGTACATGTTGACATACACATAGCCAATCAAATGTCCACAATTAAAAATATAAACAGATCAAGAATTGGGATATATTATATGTTATACAACATTGAATTTAATATTATTTATGGTTTATTTATATCATTTTTTTAATAATTAATAACAAAACAGTTCTCAAAAATTTACAACACAAAACAGGATTAAATTAAAAGCAAAACAAATAATAACCAATGATAAAATCAATAACTATATTAACTTGTACTTAAAACTAACCATTTAACTCCCTATGTTTAATCTCTCTCTTTAATATAATTTTGATTGATGATCGAATACATGTCCCATACCTACTAAATGTAATAATTTACTATTATTACTCAATAGTAGAAATTCTCAACCAGTGTGCCGCGAAATCTTCCTAAGCGTGCCACACATTAACATTTCTCACTAAAGTAACTAGAGTTATTCTATGTGTCTATGACTAGTCTGTATCTACAGTTGTATACCGTCTATGACCAGCCATGTTTTCATTTTTAAAAATTCAAAATATTTTTCATTACAGTTAGCCAGGTGTGCTGCTATTTTTTCATGTGGCAAAAACAGGTTGAGAACCACTGCTCTATAGTAAGTTTGAATTAATTATTATAAATCATGACATAATGTGAATATCATACTATGTAGATAATCTATCTTTCTGAACTACACATAAAATATGTAGACTAGAATCATGTATTTATGTGCACATATACATCTACAAATAACTGTTTTACTATACTGCTACCTTCAAATCTACAATGCATTTCAAAATTTATTTCATATCAAAGGTGATCATAAAATTGACATTCTCCATAATAAATTATTGATGTGAGTAAATTGAATAACGATCAACCATTATTATGCCATAAGATGATGATCTATGAAGAATGATGCTAACATGTATATCATATAGGTAATGATTATCTAACACAATAAATACACGGCTTTTATAAGTTTAAATATAGAATATATGATAGATAACCATCATTAACTTTTATCATTATTTGTCTTTGTACAAAACAGGGTTTTTAAGGATAAAGCATAGGTGAAGATTTGTTAATAATTTTACAAAGAGTAACATCTTAAAAGAACTTAACCCAGATCATCATGGAAGTCTTGGGTAACCAATTAAAGCACACAGTTAATATATTCCTCTTTGTCATCAATTAACTTGCTTCTGTTGTTTCTGTTTTTATTCTTTTTCCGTCAGGACCTTCCCTTTCACCATTTTCCCCGTCTGAAGTTCTCTTAGCAGCCAGGTTGGCAACATTTTGCATCTGTTAATAAAATTAGCAATATTTAATTTCTGTCAAAATGGGATTTGTTCACAAATTCTGGGTTTCTTGAAATAAGTAAACAATAAACAAAAGTAAAAAGTAAGTAAAGAGACATTTGCATAAACTCGAGTTTTTTGTTCTTTACTTCAACAAGAAACCACGAGATGGATAGAGAAGGAGCTAAAAAAGATATACGATTTTCGATTAATAAGGGTCTATAATCCCAGAAGTAACAGTCTGATAGATAGGCACGATTATCGAAAGGAACAGAGATCTTAGGGATATAAACATAAATTTAAAGTTTCATCAAAATAGAAACAATTTTGACAAGGAACTGAGATCTTCAGGATATAAACCTATATTTCAAATTTCATCAACATCGGATAAAAATTGTGACAACAATTTACATCCACATGAAAATTAGGGCGTATAAAAATAACAAATTTTACTAATTTTTTCCTGTCTACACAACCTTTCGGAATTGATGAACTTTCAAGGTATGTGTAAGTTCTGGTTTTAGTTTTTGAACATCTTGCTTATGTTTTTGATGAAATTAATTCCAGTCAGTCCCAATTTTCCTTTTTCTGGGATTTGAATAAAGTGGGTATATACCAGAAGGCTGAGATTTTGAACTACTACAATTCACATGTGTATTATCAACAAAATGGTCTATAAAAGGAATGACATATTTTGAATGCATTAAACGGCTACTGGAGACATTCGTCTTTAGAAACTTGAGCACTCCTTTTTTTTGAACATTTAAAAAGTAAAGTTCCATACAAATATTGAAAGACAGAAAAATATAAATTGAAATATGTAATGTCTTACTAATAAATGCTGTTGTAAAGCTGTAGCTACAGGTTGAGAAATGACTGCATGATTTTCTCCAGTTGACACAGCTATCTGGGACTGAACTTTTTTACCATCCCCTGAGGGTACAGCAGCAGACTGAACTATCTGAAAAGTTGGCTGAGAGATGAGAGTGAAGGGTTGAGATGCTTGTAGTGCTCCTACTGATGTTGTTAGATTAGCTTGAGATGTTGTTAGTTGTGATGTTAGGTGTGGTGTTGCTAAGGTTACGGCTGTTGGCCCTGTTGACTGCTGTGGACCTGCCAATGTCCGGATGAGGGTAATTGGTTTGAGAGTGCCACCAGCACCATATTGGCCTGCTGTTGCTGTTGCCATTAATGATGCAACTTTCTGTGAAGCACTAGTGTTGATAATACCTACAACAGAACAATAAAAATATTATCAATGTTGATAACAACTTTTGGCTAGTATCTTTCGAGAGAGATATAAAAGAGAGGGAGAGGGAGATTTATGGTCCACTTGGAGGATCTGGAGAAAACCCATCGAGGTTGACTCAATGACAGATTGTATGGTGATTGACAAACAGGTTGAGTGATTACTGAATGTTTTATGATGTAAAGACTGTCATTGAGACAAGTGGCAGGGTTGTGGTTTCAATTCCTCACTTGTACATGACCAGGAAAAAGGTCGCATGTCAAACCTTGTGGGTTTACTCCAGGTCCTTTGGTTTTCTCCTACAGCTAAAGGCACATAGATGCAGGCGAAATTATTAAAATAGAATTATTGGTCCCCAAATGACCTGGTTGTGTCAAGTGGATGTTAAACACCACTTTTTCTCTTCGCCATGTCTTCCATTAAAATATTCATTTCCACTTTGGCGTATGAAAGTAATATTTGGTTTTCATCACTTATTTCAGTGACAATTATAACCTACCTTGACCATGGTCAGGATTTTCTTTCTTAATTTCTAAATGTGTACCATTTGTAATAGGGGAGCCAGAGATTAGTGGACCATTCAGTAGCACTTGCTGACCAGCATTTGTAACAAAAATTTTTGGTTTTGTGATAACAGAGGGCATTTGATGCATTGCTGTAGGAGCATTAGCTACCACTGTAACAGGAGACAATACCCGAGATCCTACGAAAAGATAAAACAAAACTAGTTTTTAATATAGTTGCGAGTTGAAACATTTAAAATTGGGAGACTGATTCTATTCTGTAAGGATTTGCATAATAGTGCACGTAAAAGATCCCTTGGTAGTTGAAATTTCAATATAAGAGTAGGCCATGGTGCCACTATCTGGTCAAAATTTACCTCATAGCACTGTATATAGTGTATGCCTGGTTTAGTATTTCTTCCATTTTCAATGACACAGCCCCACTTTGACCACAATTTCAATATTTTTGGGATTATCAATTATTTGCTCTACTTAACACTTGGTGTGGCAATTCAAGCAATTCTGAGTAGAAAACTGAACTGCTACAGTTTATAAAATACTGACCTGCAGGAGAACCAGGAGCTGACTGACTAAGTCTGTGATCTGTTTGTATTGATGTAATACCAGGCCGATATATTACACCGGTCATATGTTGTGGTGTCTCCGTTTCAGAGATAGTTTCGGGTACTGGACTTCCTTCTCTTGACAAATCATCGGGAGTAAATGTTCCAGCCATATGACTTGGAGAAGCTGGAGCAGATCTGGAGGATAAGAAGATCAGGTTCAATTCCAAAACTTTGTACTGATAACCTGGTACAATGCTTTTCTGCATTGCCTATTATCAATAGAGACAGTAAAATAAGAGATTAACGTGACCAAGAAATTAATGAGATAAATGCAGTTTACCACTAGTTACATCAATTTCAAACACTTTTCTTTAATGTTAGGAGAAACACATTATGGAGAAGACCTTATCATATAAATCATTGTAATCTAAAGTGTATGATTGGTCACTTGACCAGAGTTGATCTAGGTATTTTGACAAAAGTCAAAAGTGGTTTTTACTCCATCTGTATAATATGTATTAAATAAAGACTTTAAAAAAAATATTATAGAATGATATGTCATTATTTTACACTTATACGGTGGTATAATAATTAATAATTTACCTTGTAGACAATCCACCAAAAGGTGTTCTAAAACATGGTACACCACGTTGTCTCCGCCGCCTAAAAGCTTGTGATGTAAGTTTGGCTTCTGATGCAGCATCTATTCTCCAAAAAGAACCCTTGCCAGGTTCCTCCTGAGATCTGGGTACTTTAACAAAGTATCGATTTAATGATAAATTATGTCTTATTGAATTCTGAAAAACATAACATTATAGAATTCATTATGTGTGTGTGTGCGAGAGAGAGAGAGAGAGTTTAATGTCTGCTCAACAAACCAGGTCATTTCGGGACTAACATGGTTCAATTTTGTATCAATAATTCAGCCATGGGAGGAAACCAGAGAAACTCTCACAGTTGGACAGACGACCCTATTCCTTGCCACGTAGAACCTGGGAATCGAAACTACGACAGTTGACTCAATGATCTGGCTTATGATCCATTTGGCCATCCAAAAACCAAACAGGTGTCCAAAATAAAAATTTTCAAGATTAAAATCATTAACTTTGTTTATTGTGATCTAGTTGAGAAATGGAATGTCATTTTGTCATTGCCCACTTCATTAAAATCACACATTGAAAATCCTACCAGGTACTGTTTAAAAAGGTAAACTCCAACATACCTGCCATCCTTTATCTGCTGTCCTATAATATGGATAATTCTTTGTAATATAAGCATATATGCCACTTAATGTTAGCTGTTTATCAGTTGCTGATGTTACAGCTTGCACAATTAGCTGAGCATAAGAATATGGGGGTTTTGATTCATCTCGTGGACTATCACTACCAACAATAGTTTGATTATTTTGAGTGTCTTTTTCTTCACGTGGGTGAGCAGCAGCATACACAGCTGCTGCTTGTAAATCAGGCACAAACATACGAGGGCCTGTTCCTCCTCTTGGACTTGTTGGACAAGAATTCGCAGCACTGCAAAAAAGAATGGTCACCGTTAAGCAATTCAATGATCTAGCCTACATGAATTTACCCTAAAATAAATTTATTTAATATTTATTTCAGCATAACAAGTTCATTACGAGTTGGGTTCAAATTAATTAAAATTCGGCAAAATTTCTCTCATATAAATTTACTATTTACAATGTTTAATCCATTCACCTGTTTTGTGAGTTTCTAGTTACATGTAGCTGTTGCTAATATTAAGAAAAGATAGACATGACACAATTTACAAAGCGTGAAATTCTGCCCACACAGCAGCTAAGTCTCAAAAGCAGCAGAAAATTTAAGGATCTATGAATTTTAAAGACATCAAATCTTGATGGTGTTCGCGAGCTTTTCTGGACAAATAATATATTCCCCAATAAGGTTATCGTCTAATGCTTCCCATAAAACTGATCAAACAAGCCAACAGTGAGGCTGATGTCCCCCGTCGAAATTCCAAAATAAATAGAAGACACATATTAATTAATCGCACATTTATTTTTTTCAATGTATCGAGCAATCAAACTGTACACGAAGTGTCATCCAAAAGTGTTTTATAAAGAAAAATGCTAAAACCGACGAGAAAAATGAAAATGTACCCTAGTTAGGGGGACCCTAAAGACAGACAAAAGGGCCCCTCTGGCCAAGGGAAAGGCCCCTTGTGTCCAAGTCAATCGTTTCTATACATTTTTACAGTCGAATCCATTACTAAATGAGAATACAGTCATTGTATTGGCATAAAAATCATCAATCAAGATGAACCTAAGTTATCTTGTCCCAAAGTATCAACCAATCAAATTGCTTATCTCTGCTTACCCTAAGCGGAAAATGCTCATCTTCGAACTCCATCAAGGGATTGACCTAATAAGCATATACACCAAGTTTGAACATTTTAACTCAATTAGAAGGAGAGTTATTGTGTTCCAAAATCTCGAACACTCTCGACCAATCAAATTGCGTATCGCTCTGCTTACCCTGAGCAGAAAATGCTCATTATCGAACTTAGTCAAGGTATTACTGTAATGAAACTATACACCAAGTTTCATCACTCTCACTTAATTAGAACTAAAGTTATCGTGACCCAAAGCATCAAACAATCAAATTGCTTATCTCTGCTTACCCTAAGCTGAAAATGCTCATCTTCGAACTCCATCAAGGCATTGACCTAATAAGCATATACACCAAGTTTGAACATTTTATCTCAATTAGAAGGAGAGTTATTGTGATCCAAAGTCTCGACCAATCAAATTGCTCTGCTTACCCTGAGCAGAAAATGCTCATTATCGAACTTAGTCAAGGTATTATTGTAATGAAACTACACACCAAGTTTCATCACTCTCACTTAATTAGAACTGTAATGAAACTATACACCAAGTTTCATCACTCTCACTTAATTAGAACTAAAGTTATTGTGTCCCAAAGCATCAACCAATCAAATTGCTTATTTCTGCTTACCCTAAGCGGAAAATGTTCATCTTCGAACTCCATCAAGGCATTGACCTAATAAACACATACACCAAGTTTGAACATTCTAGCTCAATTAGGAAGAGAGTCCCAAAAAGTGTGACGGACAGACAGACAGACAGAAGAACCCATTTTAATAGTCCCCCAACTTTCTTCAAAAGGCGGGGGACAAAAAATGTAGTCTCTAACTAGTCTAACACACTAGCAGGAAAGAGTTTTGAATAGAAGCTAACAGAACACTGAATATCAAAATGTTTCATTCTCCCATGGCGACAATGCTTGCAGCAAATTTGAAGAATCTGATAAAACTAAACTATTTGCGTTCACAATGTTTTTAGCAAAGGGGGGATAACTCAATACAGTTTGTCCATTCTTGACCCCAATGTTTCCAATCAAATCTGCAAAGAATCAGCAAATAATTGTAGCCCTTAATGAGTTCACAAACCTATTGTTGATGGACTGCCAAACATGTTGAGAACATAATACGTCCGCAGTGAAATGTAGGCATATCAAAAACAGTACAAAACATTTTCATATTATTATGGTACTTTTATTAGTGTTATGGTTGAATACTTAAAGCCTACCTAATAGTTCCTGTTGGAGAAAGACATGGACTGTTTACTGGATGTGCATGTTCTGGTATATTTATTTTTAATGGTGGTAAAGGTTTCTTCTTTGGCGAGACATTAATTGAACTAGGTGGTGGTATGGCAATGGGAGGGGGATTTTCTTCAACCAATGATTGAAACACTATCTTGATGTTTGTGCTAGGAAAGCGCAGGATACATCTGTTGGAAACAATAATAAAACTGATTAATATGAGTATTAGAAAGATCACAAATATTATTTCACAACACCATCTAAAACAAATTAAGGTTATAGACTATTAAACATGGAAAGTAAGAAATGATATTGGCCTCAGAATAGAAGCTTAATTTGGTGGAAATCATAAAAATAGGCCTTTGCCATGCATATAATTTTATGGGCACACAGTTACAGTACTTACACAGTACAGACTGAGACAGGGACCTAAATTTCACATCTTATAAATTGACACTTGAGTTGAGTAATGATAATTTCTAATGTCCAGCCACAAACAAACAAGCTTACAATTGTCAATCACAAACAATATAACTCCACTTTACTATCTTGATTACATAACAATAGTTTTCACATCATGAATGACAGATCAGGATAGATAAATTGTTTACATAGCCGCCATTTTGGGGAAACCACATGGAAACAAACTTTTGACTGCGGCATCAAAATACACGTATGTGGAGGTTACAACATACAACAACTTTGCAATAACAATATCAAATGATAAATTTGGATTAAATTTGAGAATATAAAGAGAGGAATTAACAATAAGTGGGGTAGAACTATTCAAAACGTAATTGTAAACAATGCATATTTCCGAGCACGCGCACTCAGTCGGCACATGCCATCAAAACAAAACAAACTCACGTTTTTGGTAACTGTAACGGCGGAGCTCCTTTTCCTTGAAAAATACCATCAATAAATACACCATTCTTTCCACCACACTTCATGAAAAAATTAGGCAGTTCATAGAATATTTCTAGATGCACCCTTGAAATGAAGCTTGAATGTCCCATATCAACGTCGACATCTCCCTTGCTGCTATTACGGCCAATAGTAATGCGATTTTGACGCATCAAATATTCAAAGTCTCGACCTTCTAAGCGTGCAATAGCTGTATGCTTTGGGTCTGGACACCAACCCATTCTTGCAGGACTTGCCGGTGCCGATTTTAATGCCAACAGAGCATAGGCATCGTTATCCGAAGACTGCGAAACAGCAGACATCACGAGGTTATGCTCGCACACAAAAATGGCAGCACATCAAGAGAGGAAAACAACTTACCCTCTACCCGCTGTTTACATCTAGGAAAATTACCCACAATGCAAAGCGCTGAGCGTGCCCGTCTCGCGTTGTCCTTTTTTGACCTACAGACAAGCACGACTTGGGTAGTAAATAATGCATAAATAAAACTGATTTTCTTGTCCATGACCCAGAAAATGTAAACAATACAATCGCGGAAAAGTAATGACCATGAACATAGGCTAAGGATACGAGTAGTTGATCTGCAAATTGTTTTTTAAGTTCGCAAAATTATGATTTTTATTAACGCTGAATATTTAAAGAGAATATCTGCGACGATGCACCATAAAAATAAAAATTTTGCACTCATGAACTCATGTCATGATAAATAATAAACTATATTTGTGACATATTAACTTCATTATCATAGTTGCAAGAAAAGTTGTAAAAAAATAAAATAATAGCGATGGGAATTTTGAATAAATAACTAAATAATTATTATGGGAATGTTAAAATATTAATTAAACAAGAGAGAGAAAGTAGGGCAGAGGGGATCATAGGCCTACTTTATATTCAATTACTGACCGCATTTCCCCATGCAAACTAATGCATATATATATATATATATATATATATATATATAGGCTAATACTTACTACAAATAGAAAGTGCAGATATCTCACCACGCACATAAACAAACTATTAGACAAACCCGGCGACCAGACATACACATAGTCTACAGCCTAAGAAAAAAAAACCCAACTGTCTAGTTACTCGGAAGGGACAAAAACACGATCTCCCGTGTATCTCATTGGTGGCAGCTTGAAATCCAAGTTTAAACTTTCCCCCAAATCATTTACTGCATCCTATGTTATGCTTGTCCGTCTTCATTAGCCCGGTAGACCACACGATACACACCACAATACACAACACATACTGCAAGGTAGACCTACAATTAAACAATTAAGCCTACTGAGTTTGATAATAAGCAACGTATCGACGATCATACTCTCATCTTTATTGTCAAACTCAGTAATCGCATATCCACAAAATTATACCTTGTGTTAATATGTTCAATTACTAAATGTCAATCAAAGAAGACAACACATACACCTCAACTTTCTCAATAAAATGTTAAAACTATACACGGGAAAAAGTAAACGCTCGTGAATTTATTATTATTATTTTTTTTTTTTTTTTAGACAAAAACACGACTGCCAGCCAAAACACATACGTCAGAAGCTTTGGGCTAGAAAAGGCGGATATATGTTATGCCGTGTTCTATATCATGAAAAGTTTTCCCGGACAGCGGTGCTACACCAACAGCCGCGCTACACATGTGTACACGGGACCTGTATTTTTTGTTTCATCCGGACGTAAGGGCCTCGTTCGGCTTCCAGCAAACTAAAAATGTTCTCATAAAAAATCCTTTGAAAATTTGCCACGGGTTTCAGTGAGGTATTTGTACGCAATCTGTAAACGAAATGAATGAAATGGGGATGTAGGTCCCTCATCACTCATTAAAAATGCTTTTTATCGATAGAGTCACATATGTTTTGGCAATGCCTGATGAGATTTAAGGAGAGCGAAAAAAGGGGGAGGGGGCACTCGCCACAAGTTATGTACAGGTCATTTCGGGACTACTGGTTCATTTTCTTATTTCAATAAATCGCTTGCGCAAATGGTTCTTTATTAGCTCTGGTAGGAAACCGAAGGATGGAGATAACCCAAAAGGTTAGGAAGGCGACCTATTCCTTGTCACGTATGAGGCGAGGGATCAAAACCACGTCACTTGACTCAATGACAGACCTATTAATGTTCTAACGCGTCTGCAACAAGCCATTTAGGCCTGCAGCCAAATTCCTAGCGCGAAGTTCCGCTACAAAGTCCTCCCTATACTAAACAAACTATACATTTTTGGAAAGCTCATAACATTAGGAACACAGATCCAGAGAGCTCCAAGCATAGGCGTATGGGCTCGATGACGCAGCCAAGGGGTTGGGTGGTGGTGGGTGAGCCAGCAGCCAAAATTTCTAACTTGCTTAGAAACACATTTCCGTTACAAGCCCCTCACTACAAAACAAACTGTACATTTTTGGAAAGCTTATTACACCGGGAACGTACATCCAGAGAGTTCCAAGAAAATATCCTTGCGATAACTCAATTTAGGGCAAAATGCAAATTGTGATAATTGTCAACTAAATGCTATATGCAGAAAACGCCCAATAAATGTTCGGGTTACAGATGGCGGCGCAGGTCTTCTGCAAGATCAAGAATTTTTTACGACCGCTAACGCGTTATCCTGCTATTCCAGCCTGTGAATAAACCAACTTCACAGTGGTTTAAAATAATTTAATTAAGATGGCCGACTGGAATACACTTAATCGCTTAAAGTCCACAGAGGCGGGACCGTGAGGAGAAAATTTTGAAAAGTGAAATGTCGCAAACGTGTTTTTCAGCAAACCCGGCCCGTGAATACACCGACTTCAATGTGACCCAATCAATCATCGCAAGGTATCGGGAGCCTGACCATCCCGGAATTTTTTTTTTTAAAATGTAATCGCCGCAAATGCGTTTGTCTGCTATTCTAGACTTTGAGTTAAGCAACCCCAACGTTGTCCCATGATTTTGTGACCGAAATCCCACTACAGGTCGACCTGGATTCAAACCATCCAATCAGATGGTTGCAGCTGCATTAACAAATAATAATCGATGCACGGAAAATGTACAAATTATAGTGGCTTTAGGAAAAAATGTTACGTTCTTGGTATTCAATTAAAAGAAAATTAGTGTTTTACTAGATTTCGGGCAACTAGATGAAATGATTTTTCACTTTACCCGTCTGCCCGAAAAGTCAGATTGCCCTAAAGTTAGGGGTGGGGTGCAATTAGGCTCAACCCCCCCTTTCAACCTAAGAATTGTCCCTCTATATGCTCATGTAGTAGTAGCCCCTTACCTGTTATTCGATCCGATCCAGTCTGTTTAACTATTAATTTCTCTCCCATCCAAAGGATTGGGCATTGTCCCTCCAGCTTTTTCCAATCCCGTGATAGGAGGAAATCGCACCAGATTTGTCTTGAACACGTGCATGTCCATGTATGTAAGTGTAGTAAATGTGAAAATGACTAAAGAAACCGAATATAATGTTGACAGCGATGCCGACGGCTAAGTTTGCATACTGCACGCAGAGATCCATCTACTTCGAGAAGGCCGAGCGAACTGTGGACAGGAGCCTTTAGTTTGATGGGATGTTAAAATGATGACGTTTACAGTGAAAGGTAAAGTCTGCGTAATTTTGATTTTCAATGATTGTTTTACTTCAATAAATAATTAGTTTTTGTCTTATATCTATATTTGTAAGCAAATTGCACAATTGATACGGTTTCAGTTTAAATATTTGTAATTTGACCTGTGGTAAAATACTGTGGGGTATGTGTGGGTTTATGTTTTAGTGGAAAAAATCGCGTGGTTTCTAGGTAAACACCAACTCATCCATCTTCGCCCGGGACCCCCATATAACATTGTAAAATTGAGCTAGAGCGCTGATCACGCATCTGAAATACTGACATTTGACAGAAAGGGTGGTAACTGTCTATTGTCGTTAATGGATTTCCCAAATTCTGAATGTTCCGTTGTCGATTATGTTTTCTGCTTTTTAATTCAAATCAAAATTTAACCCATATCATATGTCAGGACGAGAATATTTGGTGTTTTGACCAATATTTAATTTTATGTCAACTTCACAATTGTTGGTGCGTATATAAATATAGCATTTAGTTGACAATTATCACAATTTTGCACTCAATTGAGTTATCGCAAGAATATTTTCTTGGAACTCTCTGGATGTATATACGTTCCCGGTGTAATAAGCTTTCCAAAAATGTAGTTTGTTTTGTAGTGAGGGGCTTTTAGCGGAAATGTGTTTCTAAGCAAGTTAGAAATTTTGGCTGCTATGGCCTAATTCTGCCACACAGCAACGCGATTTCGAAAAAACAACAATGCATGGAGCTAATTTAGACCTTTATAATATGCTCATTTTTTATATGTACGTATTAATATTTAGATGTCACAATTTTTATCTGATTTGGAAGCAACTTAAAATATATGTGTTTATACCCAAAGATATCGGCTCCGTTCGATATTAGCACGCATCAGATGGTATATTCATAAATTATTTCCCGAATTAAAATTGTACGAACAATCGCATTTTTACCTTGTGGACCTGTAGATGTAACAATTTTGTATCCGATTATATCCCAAAGGTCTCGGCCCTTTTCGATAATGGCGCATATAGAAACGTAACTTCGTGGACTGTTGCCCTTGATTGCACGAAAAATCGTAAAATTTAAGACAAAGAAGATGTTCCTCATGGCGTTTGAGTTAATTAAAGCGAAATGCGGTGGTTTGAATATGTCACGTTGCAAAACGAAAGGAAGAAATAAGATGTGACCGAGTGTGGCGACCAAAGAAGGAGAATGAAATGGGGTTTAACGTCCACTCGACACAAACTAGGTCATTTCGGGACTAACATGGTTTAATTTTTTTTCAACAATTCGCTTGCACGTAGGGGCCTTTGGTAGTGGGAGGAAACCGGAGGACTGGGAGAAAACCAACGAGATTGGAGAGGCGACCCTACTCCTTGTCATGTACAACCGGGGATTCGAAACCACGCCAGTTGACTCAATGACAGACTTTATGATACAGCACGCACGTACTAACCATTCAGCCATCAAACCTACCGACCAGAGAGAGAGAGAAATGGGGTTTAACGTCCATTCAACACAAACTAGGTCATTTCGGGACTAACATATGGTTTAATTTTATTTCAATAATTCGTTTGCGCGTAGGGGTCTTTAGCAGTTGGAGGAAACCGGAGTGCCCGGAGGAAACCCACGAGGTTGAGAAGGCGCCCCTAAACCTCCCGACCAAAGAATGAATATATCCTATAATTGATAGGTGCGAATGGTGTGGGGTTCAGTTGTGATCAAGAAAGGAATACAATATAATGGTAGCAATGAAGTTAAAAGGTGGGGAACAATCACTCCAAATCCATGGTATGAAGCTGAAGTAATTCTTTTAGCTTCAAAATCAAATTTAATTTGTGAGAGGTCACGTATATGCCCACTGTTCCTCTTAAAACAAATTTATATCCATGTGAACATTTCGGCTTACGCATCCCCGAATCTCGCGACATACAAAACCCTATAGATATTAAACAAAACATAATCATTATTAGACCCATTAGTTAAATGTAAATAGTCAATAAATAAACATCTGATAGAACACGGAAATTTGAAATAAACAGTGAGTATAACTTTATTTTCAGTACGCAGCCCGATTCGAAATTACCGATGACAAGTGAGATGCTCATGTAATACCTGTTTTATAGCATAAATGAAATGGTATTTAACGTCCTGCTTTTCTGTATTGACTTGGCTAATTAATCAAGTCGAGCATATGCCATAATAGAAATCCCCCGTCTTGCGCCAGCTCTTGAAATGTCTACAGATGCAAGGAAATGACGGATAATTGTCTTCACTATTTGTAACATAATTACTTATTTCCATGCAAACTGTGATGCTATGTGCTGAACCTGATTTTACCTTCTCAAAGCCCCGAATAGTGTATCGATTGCAGCTGTAGATAGGAATTATCACGGCTATAACTTGCAGATAATGCCATAAGGGATTCCATAAGGAAACTTTTGCTCGGACAGCGGCGCTACAGCCTACTTTTAGGTCTATATCAAATCCCAACTGTCACACCTTCCTTGGTCCTACACTACTAACAAAAGATAACCAAATCCAGATGATCTTTCTCAGCTAAAACAGGGATTCTACACAGGAAATCCAGGTTAAGGATTCAACTTCTTACTAACTGGGCCACCGCAGCTCCCTGTATAGCAGTTGAAATTGGATCAGCACGACAACTATGTAATATTTACCAATATAAATCATTATTTCATACACATGCTAACAAAGGCTGGATTGTTTAAAATCGTGTCAGTTAATGAATGCGTTGGGAATTTTATTTTATGAAGCAATTTCAATTATAGTTGTCACTGGAACTCGTCCTCGTGGTATAATACAATAAGTATGACACTATACAGCAAGAATCTCATATCTTATACCATATGGGGAAAAATAGTGGTCTGCTACCGCCTGCTCATGGAACGTTCTTCTCTCCCTTTACTTACCCAAAGTAATAGAGGCGCTGCTAACTATTTTGCCGCCATGTTGGTTTCTAATGACAACAAAATAATTCGAAGTCTCTAGGATTTGTACACCAACTTTAGAATATTTAGTGGACTTGGTGTAGTTGCAGTTAGTTATATTTCTGAAAACCACCAGACAGACTCGAGTCTGTAAAAACATCAGTATGGCAGATCTTCGGGAAGAATTCAATACACTAAAACTAGAAAGAATTATAGGTTTCAATGGTAAGTAAAAAAAGTTAAGTGTAGCCCGGTGTGTAGGCTAATTATTACTATTAGACTTTTTTTTTGCTAGGCCTAGTCATATCTCACTGCTTTAGTTTCAGTTGTTGATGACTTACGATATACTTGAAGCCAAAATTTAAACTAAAATTAGTAAAATTGTCTTTGCCATAATAATAATAGGTCTAGAGTAGATCAATGTACCGGTCTATTTTTAATAGTTTTCTATTTCAAAATAAGATTTTTTTTAAATCATTTTTTTTTCTAGTAGGCCTAGAATACGATACAATAATAAATATGATAAAAGAAGAAATGTTACTTTGAAACACTATTCATGATGGTGGGGGGGGGGGGGGGGGGGCAAGTGCTTCTGATCAACTGGTGTTGAATTTGTCTTGAAGTCTTGCCTTCCAGCCACAGTAATTCTTCACCATTTGTGACAGAATTGTTTATTTCCATTTAAACTGTGATGATATGTGTTGAGAATTTTGTGTTTGAAGAATGTATCAATTTGTAAAGGTTTATTTTAATTTTCGTTGATATTCATCAAACATAACTTATAAAAATATTTTCAGGCTCGGTGGTCGGTGGATTAAAAATGCACCCGGATAGAAAGCACTTAATATACCCATTAGGTTGCAATATAATCATTGAAGATATTTCGAAAGATTGTTCTCAAAGAATACTGTCAAAACATACTGATGAAGTTACCTGCTTAGCTATATCCAAATCAGGAAAATATCTTGCAACAGGTCAAGTGACACACATGGGATTTAAGGTAAAAATATTACATTATATTTATAGTCGAACATTAAACCACACCAAAGTTTTTGCAGTACATAATTTCTGTGACTGTATGTAGTACTGATCCCTAGCTGCTTTCATACAGATTATAATTACAAGCCTCAAAATAGTGTTTCTGGACAGCCTAGAATTTATAAAAAATTATCTAAGTTATGGTATATTTAGATACAGTAGGAATAAAACGATATTGTATTACTGAAGTCTGTCATTACAGCTGATAAATTTACATCAGCTTGATTTTTATTGTTCTATTTGTTCAGCACTGTAACAAACAGTAATTGTAACCCATAGAATTGTTGTCTGTATTCCCACCTCAATTACTAAATGCCATTGAAACATTTTACAATAAAAATAAACTCAATGTTTTTTCCTCACTATTTTAGGCTACAATCATTATCTGGGACTACGCAAGAGGAGAACCAATTCATAATTTGCCTTTACTGCATAAAGTAAAAGTTGAAGCGCTAACCTTTTCCTGTGATGACCGCTACCTTATATCATTAGGTGGACAGGATGATGGATCGTAAGTTCATTACATGGAAGCTGTCATGTCTAATGCATTTCCAAATTTTGTGATCTTAAGATATTTTACTATGCATTTTAGGCATATGTAAGCTTATATCTCCTTAATCGGTAAATTTAGTTTCAATAAATTACATCTTTCAAACTTTATTGGCAATTAAATTATTTCTGAATATTTGTTAGGCTTGCTGATTACTTAGTGTAAACTTTATACTAATTGCGCAAGTAGTGTTCGAAAATAGATGTTGCCTGAATAACTGAGGCTATATTTATGTATGTCACAAAAAATGGCCTTGAAACGGCTGGCGCTCTTTTAATAGCAAGAGCACAGAGGGCCTGGGAAGGAAAAGCATCTGTTTGTACTGATCGAGGTTCTAAAATTAATTCATTATCATTACAGAGTGGTGGTATGGGATATAATAACAGGAGAGGCGATATGTGGATCTCAAGCACAAGTTAAAAGTGCTGGAAATACATACTGTGTTTGTGCTTCAAACAGTAAAGCTGATATATTTGTCACAGGTGGAGAGTAAGTACTACAGTATATTATACCGCAATAATTTTCACTTTCATTGTAGAAATGCAGGATGGAGGGCCTGACAAGGACAGCTGTCTAGTTGTTCTGATTGTGCAAAAAAACAGGGTTTCTGTGTACACATTGGCATGCACAAAAAGGATGTCTTGGCAGTTGGAATTCGATATAAGAGTCGGCCACAGTGCTGCTGCCTGGACAAGATTTCCCTCATAGCAGACTGTATGACCTATGTCCGTCTCAGCCCAGTCTGAAGCAGAACAGTAGGACATTAAACTCCATTTCATTTCATTGCAGAAATGATAATTTTAAACAAAAATATCATTAACCCATTCAGCACTGGTGGTGACCTGCTCACTGTTCCCTTTTTCCACATATAGTCTAGACTGTTCTAATATAGAATGGGATCCATGGAAAGTTATGCTGTGTGTTGTGAGTGGGTTAAATTTACCTGGAATTTGTTTAAGTAAAAATGTATACGTCACTTTCAAGAGCTTGTCAAGTAGCAAACAAGATGATTTGAGATCTGCCCACAATGCTTTTCAAATTGTTAAAAATTAATGTTTTTAAAAATATTTTTAGAAATACTCTAAGAGTTTGGCAGTTAGATGTAGAAAATCGTAAAATTCGACCGACAGACGTAAATTTGGGAGGTTTAAAAAGAATAGTAAAATGTATTGAGGTGAGTTCATTTTTGAGCGTGTTATTGTTGAACTTAGTTACAATAATCTATTGCACAATTAGGCTACATATTTCGTTCTCATTATTGAGACCTTGGGGTGGGTTTGGGTTTTTCTGAATGGTCAGACACATGCGCTTTAGATATCAAGGTCTGTTATTGGAATCAACTGGCGTGGTTTCGATTCCAATCTTGTACGTGATGATGAGGAGGTTTTCTCCAGTTTCCTCTAGCTGATAAAAGACTATTAAATGCAAGCTAATTATTGAAATAATCATATTTTAGTCTTGAAATGACCTTTTTGTGTGGAGTGTTTGTTAATAACATTATACAATTATATTTTGTCAGATGGTTGATGATCAAGATCCTCCATATTTTTTCTGCGGAACCACAACAGGCGATATTCTTGTTGTCAACATGGACTCCCAGCGTCTGCAGTTTGTTGTTCCAGAAAAAAATAAATTCAGTCTAGGGGTGACTGCATTAGCGTTTGTTCGAATTTCGGAAAGAGATGAACACTTGAACAGAGATGGCACCAAAACATGTCTACCCACGTTTGAATTTTTGGCTGGAGCAGGGGATGGTGAACTTGGCGAATATAAAATAAAAATGTCGGTGCAAGCCAACAAAGTGAAGGCAACAATGGTTCACAAACAAAATGCCAAGTAAGTATTAATGGTTAATTAAACTGTTGTAGGACTTTGAATGATATCCTTGTAATTATTTTCTGTCATAAGTGTTAGAGATCGCTAAAAGCACACAGGAATAACAGGAACTGGTCTTATCAAAACACATAATATATTTTTGTTGATAAAACTATACACTAGTACAGTACCATGATGTCAGTATTGCATGTGACTCTACAGGTGATATACTCCTTTATGAGAGGTATTTTTTTTATGAAAACAGTTGAAAGTGGATCTGTTTACTTGTCTTCACTATGCTAGGATCTGAAAGTGTTGTTAAATAAGCTGTGTTCTGGTTGATGTGAGGGGTTAGCCAATCAAATAGTCACTTGAGTCAAGTACTTGTTTCGTGACACGCGGAACTGTGGGTATACAGCTATAGAAAACAAAACAAAAGTTATATTTCAGACTAGTCACTTGAAAAACTAACACTGATAAGTAATTCGAATGGCTGGTGTCATTGGGTCAAAAGCCATTCGTATGACCTGTGATGTGACATCCCACTACAACCGGTCAGATCCTAATCAGATTGCAGAAAGTCATCCAGCCTATGATCCGTTTACAAATTTTAATTAAGTACAGTAACATGGGGACTTATTTTCTATTTCAGACCTTGGAGAGATACCTCATTCAAAAATAAATGTAATTCCATAACTTCAATAGCGCTAAGAGGTGGAGGTCACCAGGTATGTGTTCGTCTTTTTATACTATTTTCATAATCATAATGTTATATTAACTTTTTAAACGTTCCTTTCTTTCATAAATTTGCTGGCTGCTAAACATTATTTATTCATAAACAATTATATCATGATTTTTGCAGTTTTTCGTTGGCAGTGGTCATTCCCAGATCTACAGATTCAATTATGCTGAATTTAAATGTGAACTAACGAAAACCTGCCATTCCAAACAAGTTAATGATGCAGTTTTTCCATTGTGAGTTTTTATTAAATATTTTATTATTTGTTCTTTAAAAACCATTTCAATACATGCAGTGAAGTAGACAGTGCTAAATCGTCTGTAGAACTTCATGGGTTTTTTCCCGGTTTCCTCCTTTTCTAATGACCCCTATGCACAAGCAAATTATTGAAATAAAATTCAATCATATGTTAGTCCCAAAATGACCTAGTTTGAGACCAGTGGATGTTAACCCCATTTCTCTAGAATATTGTTCAGTAGACAAAAAAATAAAGTAAAAATGAAATAAAATGGGGTTTAACATCCTATTTTTTAAACAGGACTAATGAAGAAAGAAGGGTGCAATTGTAAAGGAAGGAAAAATCACTTATCTATATATTTTGAAATAATTTCCTTCAATTCCAAAACTCATTGACATGTATATTGAAACACCAGCCCCTTCGATGCACAGTTTTCACAAAATCCCCAACTATATCAATTTATAATATTTTTTTAAAATTAAATTTTATTTTATTTGCAGTGGAACATCAGAACTGATTGTAACATGTCAAGATGAAGAAATTCGAATCTGGCAGTTGTCTACTGGTAAAGAAATTCGACGACATGTTGTTTCTAATTTAACCTGTAATGCTGTGTGTATAACTAGGGATGGTTCCAGTATTTACTCAGGTATGTTGTTCATCAAAAGATATCTGACAAAGCATTCTCAGACTTCAGTTAAGAATTTTTTCATCTTTCAATCACTGTTTATGATAAATATCTTTGATCCAGAAACACAAAACTAGTTTCTTGTTGAAAGCAACAAAAATTTTATAAAGAACTATATTTTAATTAAAGTAAGGGGAACAAATTTCAGTAAATTCTTAAAAAAACAGTATGAGGATGTTGTGTGAACTCAGGGCCAGGGTGATCATGCTCTCAGGATCGAGTCATGGTCATTCAGATTGGACAAAAAAAACAGGTTCTGTGCACACATTGACATGCACGTACAAGAACTTTTACTGTTTAAATTGAAATATGAGTAGTCTGTAGTGCTCTGTCCAGACAAAATTTACTTCATAGTATATATAGCACACGGTATGGTGAGTAGGACATTACCTTTCATAATGCGTAAAGTCTATTCACAGAAGGTGGCAAAAAACTTGTCTGAAATATATTATGCCAAGTTATATTGAGATATACAAGATTAGTCTTGGGAATAAATTTGGTGGATATTTTTTTCTTATGTTTATGGATTTGTTTATTTTATTTTTCAGCTTGGGCTGATGGTAAAATAAGAGCGTTTGGATTTGATCCCAAGACATCAAACATAGTGGACAAATGTGTTATAAATGAAGCACACAATAAAGGTGTAACAGCTATAGCCTGTACATCAGATGGTAGATGTATCATAAGTGGAGGTGGGGAAGGACAAGTAAGAATTTGGTCTGTACAAGAAAATTATGATTCCCGTGGAAAAAAAGTCTACAGAGGCGTTCTAGTTGAAACAATGAAAGAGCATAAAGGTTCTGTATCAGCGATCAAGGTTCGAGACAATGACAAAGAATGTACGTCTGCTAGTACAGATGGTACTTGCATCATATGGGATTTAGAGTAAGTCGATAAGCAAATAATTAGAGCACTTTGTGCTTGTTTTCCTAAATTATTGTGAGACACAAATTATTACACTAGTTTTATATCATTATATGTACATTGGCCTGACAAGGACATCTGTCTAGTCGTTCAGATGGGACCAAAAGAAGCGAACAAGGTCCAGTGTATACATTAGCAAAGAATTTTGGTGGATCTCAAAATGTGCAGTTATAACTAAATCAAAACCAAACTGCATCAAATTTTCCTCTATGTAAAGATTTTCTTGATTACATTCTAGAGATTTCAAAATATGTGCGAATTTATGCTTGATTATGATACTGTCTAGTTCATTGTATGAAAATGATTTGGAATAACTAGAATTTTGAAGTAAACTATAAGTTAAAAGTGGTTACATGCTTCATTATTTTACTGATTTATTATATTGATAGTTATTCTATTAGAGTCTTAACCGGATGCATTTTTGTTTCTTTTCCAGAAAAAAAGTAAGAAGTCAGATTGTTTTTGCCAATACATTATTTCAGTGTGTTGGTTATGGAGCCGATGCCTGTCATATTGTTACTTGTGGCACTGATAGGAAAATTGGTTACTGGGAAACATTTGATGGTTCTCTTATTAGAGAACTAGATGGTTCTTTAGCTGGTGCTATAAATGCTCTGGATACATCACCAGATGGAAAATACTTTGTCACTGGTGGAGAAGAGAAGTTATTAAAGGTTTTTATCTTACACTATCTTTGTTATTACATTTATATATTGTTCGAAAAATATTTTTATGTCTTACCAATATTTGACAATAATCTGTTAGAGGCATTTAGTAACTGCATAGAGCAATACACAAAAGCACATTCTTATGGAATAACAGCTACTTAATTTATTTGGGTAACGAAGAGTATTAGCTTGATAGTGTTGTGCGAATAGGCTACTCTTCGACATGTCACCCAAATAAATTAGGTAGCTGTTATTCCATAAGTATGTGTTTTTGTGTATTACCATATTTGACAGTTATTAATTTAGGAGTTATGCAGTTGTATTGCAAGATTCTGTTCACCTATATAATCTACAGAAATCCTTAAAATATTTTAGGTACACATTTGACAACTGGTAAATTATTTTCTTCCCTTTTGATGTATGCCTTAAAAAAAACAAAAAAACATTAAAGTTATCATTAACAAATCCTATATTTTATTTTATGTTCTAATGTTTCAGGTATGGAGATATGATGAAGGAGAAGTTACCGATGTTGGTATTGGACACAGTGCAGCTATTACTAAAGTCCGAATTTGTCCTAACCAGAAGTACATTATCAGTGTTGGCCAAGATGGGGCTATTTTAGTGTGGAAATTTCCCAATTATTAAGACATGAAGAAAAGAGTTCTCTCATTTATTTTTGCAAAAATTGATCCTTTCATCTTTCATAATTTAATATCACGTCAATTCAAAACATTAAAATGGTTTACAATTCAAAGAAATGATTTACCTACAGAAATTTTGGTTACATTCTAAAATTAAATTTTTACAACTCATTTTGTATATATCTTTCCTAAATTAATTTAAATTTTAGTATTTATTGCACACGAAAATATATTTTCCAAGTGATTTATCTCTTCTGTTTTAAAATATCCAACTGTCATTTTATATATTTTTACGTCTTGAAGTTGTCCTAATTGTATATATAAGGGAAATGTAATTTAATAAATATTTATTGAAAAAGTGATTATTCCTTAAAATGATAATTCTTCAGTTGAGCTCCTGAATATATAACCATTGACTGACAACCGTATTCAGACTAACGGTACTGGGGAAAAATAATATGGCTACAGTATATTATTGGATACTTGTAAAACAAAGAATGAGGAGCACAATTAACAAACCTGATTAATTGATATCAATTAGATGAATTTTCCAGGTAGAAGCAAAAAATACACCTCCCTGTCCATCACCACTCCTATATGGCCCTGTCTGTTTATTTGAACAAATGTCTGTGTTCATCTAAGAATATCCTTACTAAATTTCAAATCTGAATAATCACCACTTAAGCAAACATGACTAATGACTTTTCCCTCTTGTTTTGAGCACATATTTCCTCTCCCCACCTCATATAAAATTTCTTGGAAATCAGAGGAATTATCATTTGTGTAGGTGTTCAGAATTGAAGTTGCAGATTACATTTGGAATCTGTTTACTTGTTCCTTCACATGTGAATAATTTGTGGCTAATTATCTTTAAATTAAAGCTTCAAAGGTAGTGCTGTCCGTAACAATGTAGTAATCAATCAATTAGCTACAGAACTTGTGATGGCTTTTGCGCATTATTTAATATTTTTGCATTTTTAATGATTGAGTTATTGCCCTTGTTTAAAAATATTAATTTAAATCTTTTCATTGTAACAATGATCCTTAAAGTTGTTTGACTGTTTTGTTTTACGGCTTAATGTGTTAGTATCTTCCAACAAGACAGAAATTTTATATTTTCTACTACTGATTATCTACACCTGTCCCCATCCCATGGACAGCTGGGTGTTTCTGGGTGTAGTTGTATACACGAATTGTATTGGTTGATGGACAATCTCATTAAAACATGGATCCTTTTTTGTTTCTTTTTTATAGTTCAAAATTTCGTTTACTTGTCTTTACTACACTAGGATCTGGATGAGTTGTTAACACTAACGTGTTCTAGATCGCCCGAGGAATTAGCGAATGAAACCATCTGTTACAGCGACTTCTTAATGCACGGAACTGTGGGTAAACCCCTAGAAACGTCGACACTGATTGATTAATCAATGTCTGACGTCATAAGCTGCCCGTATCACATCCGACACAACCTATCGCTACAACTTATCAGATCGTTATGTAGTGTAGGCCATCGAAAGTATAAAAAAAGCGAAATGAAATATAGATCCATACTTCAATCAGATTGGTTGATGGATGGAGCAAAATTTAGAAGTCTTTCACATCTCCATTGACAAAGAAATAAACTGAATGTTTTTAAATTTATGATTATGTTTATTTGATGTGTGACCTATATACAATGTATATACAGAAATACTTTTTACAAATTTTGAAATAAATTAAAGCTTGCTGTCACCCCCATGCTTGTGTTTTGCAATAATGTAACACCAATTTTCCATCACTACCAAAAGACTGAAAATACAGAATTTATAAAAGTATTACTGAAACATTTTCAATAATATTGTTAAAGATAGATTGCTAGGTCACAAATCATATGCCCACAACAGGAAAGTCGTCTGAGCAGTGCATTATAGATGATGGGAGACACTAAAAGATGAACATGGACAAAACCACATGAAGCAATTACCAAAAAATACCGGCAATTAAAATTTGATAGGCATTTTGTTCTTTCTTGAACTGTTATAAACGAAACATGAACTGAGAATCAGATGGTAACTGTACTTAAAAGTCCTACAGTGCCAAGCTACAATAATGTGAAAGATGGATCTCTTATAGGAATATCTGTCCAAAAATGGTTCAATTCCGTTGAAATTTCACTGATCTAATGTCTATGCTGCATTGCTTTTTGATAAACCTGCCACCATTTTGTTGTCAACAACAATTTACGGTAGGCCTTTTTTTAAATCAGAATAAATCCAAGCCAGGAAATTATCAAGCGTTAGTATTTTGTTTTCTTAACGAAATATGAGATAATCAATCTGAGAATATATTAGTAAGAAATTTGACATTTTACCAAAAATACAAATGACACATGATTACGTTTTATTTAGCTGTATGATTACAAACCAGTTATATATTTAACTTACATCAAATAAAACACCAACCTCTGTATCAGGAGAGGGAGAAAATGATTGATTTACATACAAAAACTGAAGATAAAAAAATACTTATTTGATATTACCATGTATTAAATTTACAATTTTAACAATCCACTGTCACTGATATGCTCACACATTAACATATTATAATAATCATTAATTTAATTTTTGTTCAGATCATCATAAATTCTTCTGAATTTTCCAACAAAGTCAGAATCAATATCAGATTTTTAAAGAATTTACATGTAGGTTATGAAAATCTCAAGAATTGTAAACTATGACAGATGGTGTTGTGCATTAGGTAGGCTATGCTCAATCTTTACCACTGGGCTCATCTATTCACTGTGATATTTAGATTTTTTGCATTGAGAATGGATTGGGCAATTCGAGAACAGCATAGGGTAAATAAAACTGTTGTCATACTTACGAGAGAATCTGACACAGTAAATTTCAGATATTTTTTTATGAATTCACTGACCCAGCAAACAGGTTTATTTCGATCAACAGCCCATTTTTTCTTCTTCATGATTGGTGCATCGCCTGCTGGTTTTAGTAAAACATCAACTACAATACAGCATAAAAATGGGAAAATGAGCTTATTTTTTAATTTTATTGTGGCAAATGTTTGAAAGTTTCTACAGCCCAAAACAATACACCATTTATCTATGGAAATATTACCACCATGATGTCTGCCATACTTGAGTGAAGTCTAACTCATGTTATATTTATCTGTATGGACAAGGAATTAAGCTAGAACTGATACAAAACCCAACCTTAACATTGGCATGAATTAAAAGAAAACCACGAGTTCAGCCATTTAATAACCACTCCTGGATATTCATTTATTACTGAACATCTAATTCCAACAAACTGTGATAATTAATTATATCTATCAATCAATTTGCAAATACTCATCACTGAACGCAGTCATTGTAGTCACTTGATGAACAACTACACCACCAAGATGTTTGAACATTCTAGTGTTTAGATATGAAACTTGGGAGTTTGTCCATCCACAGCAGAAAAGCAATGGATATTCGCCATCTAGGGCTTGGTGGCAAGGAGAAAGTCACTTCCAAGTTGAAACCCAATTTATTGTAGTGAAGTAGTGAATGACATATTTATATAACACAAAAGTTCAAATGTAATTGGATGCTGATGACAATGAATTCAAAATGAAATATTGGACTCATCTTATGATGTATTGTAATACCCCCCCCCCCTCTTTAGGCTCTTATAACTTCAGTAATGTTAAAGTTGTATGACACCCCCCCCCCTTTCCGAATTTCAGCTATTTTGTTGTCACTAAGACTGACCACACAAATAACGATGAAAGCGTGGAATTTTAAAATTAGCCGCACTATGACTGACTAATGTCAAGAAGAAATAGAATTAATAAATCGAAAGTAAAGATGACCTACTTTTAGTTTTGGACGGGGCTGTATTATTTGAACTTGTAGCAGGTTTCGCAGTAGAATCTGGTTCCTCTGTTTCGTGAGGTTGAGCCTCGTCGACTTTTTTGTCTTGCCCGACATTATCTACGTTTTCAGATTCTTCAGACGCAGGAGTCTGTTCATTGTTTACGGAATTATTTTCGTCAGACATGACACCCCTCTGAAACCCCGTCTAGCGGTAACATTTATAATTATAAGAGTTACCTTCCCGGGCACTTGCCAGCTTTAGTCTTGCCCTTCAAGACGCAAAGAACCCGTATACATTTTACAAAATGACAAAATACCTATGGGATAATATCTCTCTCTATATATATATATATTGTAATTAATATCTATATACATTAAATAAATACATGCATATGTCGTATATAAATATGCATACACTGTGAAATAATGATCACAATTATACATTAGAGAAATTAAAAAATACATGTTTCTTCACAGTAATTTAAACAAATTTTAAATTTTTATGTATTATACAGTCACATATATATATTTTTTTTATCAAACTTAATTTAATAATTTCATTTCAAAGTATTTATTGTGAAACAATATAAAAAATTAACATCAATTAAGATTTTATAAGATGTGTTTGACTTTAAAGTAGGCATATCAATTTTAAATTGCATATCATTTTATGCAGTCATATATTTTTGTGATTTATCAACCTTTATATAATAATTTCATTTCCAAGTATTTTTTGAATACAGTTCAAAAAGTTAACATCCAATAAGATATATTTTTAAGATGTGTTTGAATTTAAAGTAGGCACATCAAATTGTATATCATATTTTTGTGATTTATCACCTTTCATTTTAAAGTATTTATTGAATACAGTTCAAAAACTTAAAATCAACTACGATTTAATAATATGTGGTAAGCATGTCAATTAACTACAAATTGACAATAGATCTAGGTCTAATTGCTTATTGTAGCACTGTTGGTTTGTTTTATTGACAGTAAATCACAGTTCCCCTTGTATCGTAACAGCTAATCAATGACGAATGATTTGTACTATGAGTTGTGCATTATTGAATCTACTTTAATACTTTACTAGATAAATAAAATCTGCAATAGGCCTAACTTTAGGTCACCAACATTCTCTTAGAAGAAAGGATGTTGGGGATAAAGGTACTCACTAAGGGGATAATTGTAAAATTAGGCAAAGTAAATGAAATTCCAAACACACTACAGTCAAATTATTATGCTTATACAAATAATCATATTAAGTCAATTAGATTTAAAGTGAAGCTTTTAGCTACAAATTGCATTGATACAATGCTATAAATATATGTCACTGGTCAGGTATATCCAATTCAGATAAATGTCTCTATAAGTGAATGGACAAACTCAAGTCTTTTATATACATGTATATTTTATAAATAAAAGTTACATTTATTTACAAATCAAGATTTTAAACATACATTTTTAAGATCATTTCTTTCAGGAACGTACTGATTCATAATAGAGCAACATCGACTCTCCTTCAATATATTTACAATAGAAGGGTACATATTTATGCTTTTTTTAACATCAAAATTCAATTTACACATAGTTCATATTAATCACAGGTGCCTGTAACATTGAAAATCTCTTTCAGTAAATATAATACTCAAGATGGGATCAAAGCAAACGATCCTACATTCCATTCTGTCCACCAGTTGAAATATGCACTAATTCTAACTCGTTGGCCATTTTTAACAGTTAGAAAATCATGAAATTTCAAGAAAATGTATCAGTATAATTATAAGATGACCAAAATTATGTTTTAATTTTATGAAGCACTTAAAGTATAAAAATAACCCACCCCTGTCGAAAAATTATATTTCTATTGTATACATAATAAATCTTATGTATGTAAAGTAAACTCAGCAGCTAATCTTTACACATATATACATAAATAAATAAAAAAATACACCCAGTTAAAAAACATCAACCACTTTTACTTCATTCTGATGTACATTAAATCACATGCTAGCTGCCTGCTCTTTTTCAACCATCTTCAATTGTAAGATGATCATCTTCAGACTAATGCAAGACAGAGTGAAATAAAAAGTTGTTTGTTATTGGAGATCAAACTATAAATTGTGCAATCTGACAATCTATTACAGAGCATGATAAAACTTTGACAATCATACATGGAATTATCTTGTAACTACAGGCTGAATGAAAAGAAGAAAAGAACACTATACTGCTTTTCAAATGACCAATTTCATTGTTTTATGTAAACAAACTGCATACAATACTATATAAGACATTTCACCAGGTGTTTAGAGAAGCAGGCTAACTAAATCTCATTATTTCAAGATGCAGGAACAGCTTGTCTTGATGGTCTCTCTCGTTCTGAAACGATTATAAAAGTTTGAATTAATAATAATAAATAATGCTTTCCGATATGTCAATTAAAAAAACATGTATACAGATTAATAGCTTTAAATGAGTTATTTTGGTAGCAATTTTGAATCAATGACAGTACAATGAGGATAATAGTCACTTGATACCGTAAAATAATATAGTTTAGATAGTAAAGGTGATCAGAAAAAATATGTTACCAGTATCAATGACCAGTTTTATATGACTTCAAATAATGTGCTACAAAAGATGATTTTGCTTCATGGTATGAAACAAAGATTCACTAGAATGATCATGACTAGTAAAGCAATGTAGGTCTTTTGGGGAAAAACCTTTGAGAGAGATATGAGGTTTAATGTCCACTCTACACAAACTTGGTCATTTCAGGACTAACATATGGTTCAATTTTATTTAAATAATGGGGGCGGAAGGGGACATTACTCCCTTGTCACGTACAAGCTGGGAATTGAAACCATGCCACTTCACTCAATGACAAACCTTATGATCTAATGCATATATGTGTTGAGCCATTCGGTTACCCAACTACTCAACCTGTGAGAGAATGACTGTATTTTACCTTTTGTGCCAGATGGTAATTTGTCTGTGGGAACATCAGGTAGATTTATATTTGCTTCACTTTCACCAGATTGCTACAAATAAATATTATATGTTTTAATGTATATACATTAGCAATAAGAATTTATTTATAAGCAGTGGGCTAACACAAGCAGGCAAGTTGACTTAGTTATCGGATTAAGACTTAACAAAATAATTCATGAATTGATAGGCTAAACAATATAATAATAATGTTGCATGATGACACATTTAAATATAAAATCCAATGGTTAACATGTGGGTTCATCACTTTTATCTTTCTTTTAAGGTTCGTGAAAACAATTGTGTGTGTGTGTGTGAGATTTTTTATTTGTAGAAAAAAATAAAGAAAAAATGGAAACCTGTAGGATTTCATTTAATTCTGCTAATACATCATCTTCATCTTCTTGTGTTAAACCACCAGAAATTAAGGCATTAATTTCCTGAAAAATAAAACAGTTATCTTGATTCAGTCTGTTTTTTCTATATTTGTATATTGAATCAATTTTAAACTAAAGGTAATTCATAGCTTATACATTTTTCGTAACACCACTTTCAACATCAAAACATACATCTTTCCCATGACATTATTTTCCCATCAAATTCACAAGCCCAAGTTGATAAAATCACTTAAATAATACTGATGTTTTCTTTGTTCTCGAAAGTTCACGTTGCCAGCAACTTTTGATATTCTTTTGTATTTCGTTTGCATTTAAAAATTCAATAAGTTGTTTATTTCATGAAAACACTTACTTGTTGATATTCTATACTATCTTTGGTGTCATCCATTATTCTCTCCACATCATCTAATGAAAACATCTAAAAAAGATAATAATATAATACATAAAAATATAATATCATAAAAATGTGGTATACATGTAATTAGAATTTTGATATTGTCCAGTTAAACAAAATAATACATTTCAAGTTAGTTCATCAATTGATTTAAAGGTAGTGAGAGAGAAAGTGGATATAGCGTCCATTTGACACAAATTAGATCATTTAAGGAGTAACATATGGTTCAATTCTCTTTCAATAATTTGCTTGCACGTAGGGGTCTTTAGCTACCAGAGGACCCAGAGAAAACCTATGAGCTTGGACAGGCAACCACACTTCTTATCCCATACAAGGAGTGAATTGAAACCATGCCACTTGACTCAATGACAGACTCTCTGATCTTTCATGCATGGCACTTGAAGCCCTGTGAACTGATTTTATAATGTTCATTAGGCCTTAATATTGAACTAAATTTGTGTTTTTAATTTCAAATATTATGGATGGTACATAGTTAGAGGTTTAGCTCCTTTAATCTAGAATTATCTAATATTTGGCCCAGAATTTAAAAAAAAAAAAATGCATATTTCATTGTGTTCACTTAGACTCGAATACAGTTAATCAAATTAATCTGGCATTCTATAGCTATGTAAGCTCAGGAATACTTTACATAAAACTTACCTCGTGCATTTTCTTTAAAGAATTATTTCCATTCTCCAAACCTTTCACAACTTCAGCTTCTATTTGAGCAAATTCTATATTTGATACCTTTATAATTGAAGAATGAGAATTGATTCAACAACACTCAAAACCATCCCAAATAGGGCTCTCCTTATTAGAGTGCCTCCTTCTTGTTAAATGCACAGCAGTCATACCCATATGAATAGGTAAGAGGTGAAAAGTTTGTTCACAAATCTTGTGTACTTTGGGGCGGTCTGACGAACAGCAATTTCAGAGAGGTAAATGTTTTTTTTTTTGACTAACTTATGGTTCAATTTTACTTCAACAATTCGCTTGCTCGTAGTGGTCTTTTAGCAGTGGCAAGAAACTGGAGGACCCAGAGAAACCCACGGCGTTGAACAGACAACCCTACTCCGTGTCACATACAAGAGGGGAATTGAAACCACGCCACTTGACTCAATGACAGACATTATGATGCAACATGGTATTAATAATTATATTCCTTTCTCTAATTGGGGAAGTTAATATATACATATATCACATGGGGTGAAACTTGTGAAATAATGTACACATTCATCGAATCGATATTTTTTACTGAGGTTGACAGGTATACTGTAGTAAAATTGACATGAGTTCTTTACAGTAAGCTTATTTCAAAGAAACTTATTGAGTTTGTAAATTTTGTGTCTGTAAATTTGGTGCATATTTTATCTGTCATGTTCATATTTTGACTGTTAAAATTGTGCTACCCTCCTGCGCTTCATTCTGAAGTTAACTTCATGTCTGAAAATTATTTAAATACACTACCATTTGTTCTATATTATCTAACTGGCCATCTGTTTTCACTAACATTCCTTCTTGAAATTTCTTCTTTCTCAATAACAGTTTAGCTTTACTGAAAATGAACACCATTGTTTTTTAAGAATTTAATATAACAAAAGATTGTGTTTATAATATATTATTTTTGATAACTATAACTATACTATTTTTGAAAATCCAAGCATGGCCTTGCCTACTAAGAGCAATGATCTTGGTTTGTGCATTTTATTTTGTTTTAAAGCTCCAATAGCATTTTTTTAAGTTATATTTTTAAAATGTATTAAAATAAAGCCCAAAAATAGATTGAACCTATAAACAGTCCTACCTTGTTAAAGAATAATCCTATTAATCCTATAATTCAGTACTGCCAGTTGAGAAATTGGCAAAAATATCATTTTCAACTTCAAATTCAAACGTTTGAAGATGGCCGTCCATGGAGAGGAATGGGAAAACAAGGGAGGTAATTGAGTAACTATTTCCTCAATCACCATGTGTCACCCTTTATAATGCCCAAAACATTTTGCCCAAGACCGTATAATAGTGAGTTGACAACCTTTTGAGCAAAAGACATAGAAATAATTATGTTTTGACTTTCTTAGAAAATGTGAAATTGGAACTTTAATCTAAAACTCAGTCTAATCTGAACATACATGTATGGTTAACAAATAGCCACAATATATTCCCTGATATTTTGCATAAATATCGGTAAGCTTACTGCAATACCAGCATTACACTAGCTGTTATGAGACTAATTTGACTTACTCTTTTTTACCCTCTTTCAACAATGTGCGAGCTAACTCTCTTTCTTTTTCTAATTGAATTGTGATTTTCTTTTGATACTGTTTCAGTTTATCTCTCTGTATCTTTAGTTGCTGAAAAACAAAACATTCATCCATTTGTTACTTGTCTCATCCCTATCAATTTGTACTACATTCAGGAGCCTGTTATGAGCTATACTATAAGGGTCTTTGAAAGGGCAGGGGTAGCAAGAGGGCTGTCAGTATCTGGTGTGCTTATTCTTTTACAAGTTTGATAGAGAGAGAGAGAAATTGGGTTTAACGTCCACTCAACACAAACTAGGTCATTTCGGGACTAACATATGGTTTAATTTTATTTCAATAATTCGCTTGCGCATAGGGGTCTTTAGTAGTGGGAGGAAACCGGAGTGCCCGGAGGAAACCCACGAGGTTGAGAAGGCGCCCCTATCTCCATGCCACATACGCTCACACCAGGGCTCGAAACCACAGCAGCAAGCCAGAGGTGACCGGCCAGCTAGAGGTCGAAGCGCGGCACTCTAGACCACTAGGCCATCCCAACCCCCCTACAAGTTTGATAGCAGTGGTAATTTGTACTGCTAAATGTGTGGTAATGATCCACATCTTGTACTACATGATGAATGGTAAATTTTACCTGCTTGTGTTATTTTTAATAAAATTGTGTTGGGGTATCATAACCTATGAACTGATTTATCTCATATCTCTTGTGTTCAACATTTATTTTGGACTGATTCTCAAGTCTGAAATGTCATGCACCCCAGACTGAAACGTCACCAACACCAGTCCGAAATGTCAAGAACATATTATCTTTGTTGAGTCTGAAATGTTGCTGGCCGAAATGTCATATTCCTGTAGTCTAGCAGTAGTACGTTAGTTCTTTTTAAATGTCTGCTTCCATAAAAGTGATAGGAGAGTCAAAGTTTCTTCCTGTACATTGTATATTAGTATATGATTTTGCAATCTTCCATTTGCAGCCTCTGCAACATGGGGGGTAAAGTGGCTAAGTGGGAAAGATGCTGTCTCCCTTGCCTGAAGGTTGGGTGTTCAATCCCTGCATTGGCCATGAAAGTTCGTCTTGATCTTCCGTCATATGGTTCTCCCTTGTCAGTGATGCAGGACGGAGGGCCTCACCAAGACAACTGTCTAGTCGTTCGGATTGGACTAAAATCTGAGGTCCCATGTAAAAGATCCCATGAAGATGGAATTCGATATTACACTATAGTGCCGCTGTCCGGGCAAAATTTCCCTCATTAGCACAGTTCGGAGCAGAACAGTAGGACGCTAAATTTCATCTCATTTCATTTCCTCTGCAGCATTCGTTTAGTCTTAGTGCTTAGTACTAGTAGTACTACTAGTACTAGTGCCAGTGGGAAGTTTTTCCCTTTTGAATAGTTTTATTTCATGTAATCGTTACCCCGTAAAATGACATGGTGTTGACTTACAAGTACGGCATTATCCTGCTCTGTTACCCTAGATGACTTTTTACTTTTCCCGAACAATGCACCCATTTTTATTAAAATTTTAGACACCGTTTTATGTAAGAGATTTTCACAATTAATACATTCCTTGACTTCTCAGAACTTGGGACCGGAAGTCAACAAAAGTGTATCTTTCAGAGCGCAGTTGCGAATTTCTGTCGTATTTCATTGGTTAAAATGGACTGTTTTCTATAAGCCGGAAGCACGTGTATTTGTTTACGCTCTGTGATATTTTGACATACATTGTAACAAGTAATAACAATATATTCCATTATTTCATCGACTCATATTACCAACATGATTAAGTTCTGCCTGTAACTAAATTGAACTATGTTCCATCATTTTATCCACTCTAATTACCAAATTAAATTGAACTTATAATATTTTTGTACAATATTTTTGTAAAATTGTGTTTCATTGTCAGTATGCTTCCATTCTATATCACGCTTTTCCTACAACTTTTAATACCAGTCAAATCTAAATCTGTAGAAATTATCAGAACTTTAAAACAAGAAGGATTCCACAGGTAAAATAGGTTTTTATTGTTCTGAAATATACATGAGATATGAGGTGTATGCCACATTTCTGAAGCCACAAATCTATCTACATTTCCAGTGAAGTATAGAACCTATTTAGTTGGGTTGGGCGATATATATCATGATTTTTATTCAGTAGGGGTGGAGATGGCAGAATGGTTTGTGTGTGCACACTGCATCATAAGGTCTGTCACTGGGTCCTCTGCATGGTTTCGATTCCTCGGTTGTACACGAAAAGGTCGCCTGTCCAACCTTTTGGGTTTTCTCCAGGTGCCTGACAGCCTTTACTGCCAAAGTAAAGTTGTTATGGTCTCCAATATTTGTTGTTAAATTGACACCACTATTATTTGCCCAAACCAAAGAGGTCTAGGTTTATGGGTTTCTAAGGTATCCTTCCAATTTATAGTGTCCTTTAAAGGGACAATAACATTCTTGCTGGCTTGGTAGCTCTAGAAAATAAATAATACCCTTATTCTAAGTACTATATGTTTAAATGTCCTACCTGTTGTGTAAATTATCCATTACAACCTATTTTCTTTGTCCAGAGGGTTCGAAAATATTTTAAAATCCAAGTCACATTTGAAAAAGTTTACGTTAGACTTTTCAAATCAATTGGTTGAATTTTTCCAATTTTTTAAATTAGGTGTGTTAAGATGAAATTTATATCATCATTTAATTGGAATATTCTAAAATAATACGATTTGTTGACCAGAATGAAGATTGGGACATATTTTTCAGTTACAACAAGAGTGTTATTGGGGCTTTAAATATGCATATGTACAATTTAGATTTAGATACTAGATGTTATAAATATATTAAAAATTTCAAGTCAAAGAAATGCAGATTTAGTTCTTACAAAATGCACCTTTATAAATCAAATTTCAGAGACCTAGAAACAGTGCTAAGTTTTAAGTTGGAGAAGGAGATTGTGGAGAAATTAACATCATCAACATGTCAGTTACTGTTAGTTGAAAATTTACCAAGTGGAGTTTATGTTGATGTTGATCAATTATCATCTCTGCCAGATAACATACAGGTATAATGTATAATTGATAAATGAATAAATGAAATCCTACACAGACTGGTGTACGAAGGGAGGTCATGCAGTATTCTTTGAGGGAGATTTTGCCCAGACAGTGACGCTATGGTCTATTTCGAATTGTAAAAGGTTTTTTTTATGTCACTTGGTACCATCCAAAGGACTAGATACTATCCTGGTCTGCCATCCTGCACTACTGACAAGTGTAAACCTGATGGAAAATCCAAAAGAACTTTAATGGCCAGGAGATGTCCTGATAAGCGAGCCATTGCCTTACTCACTTAGCCACTGTGGCTCCCAGTAGGTGAATAAGCTATTAATGTGACTGATGAGAGAAAATGTATTCTATGTCTTAAAGATGGATTATATAAGTACAAAATCTGCCTATTGTAGGTCTATTTCTTTGCTTCAAATTATATATATAAACTATTATTTAGCTCCTAATCAGCTCTTTAGGCCATCTGATGACTGAAGATGTTGAATGAATTAGAACACCTTCACCCTTTAATAACTGATGGATACAATGGATAGTGAGACTTTGTTGATTATTGTAGCAATGGTACTTAGCAATCAAGACTATCTTGTCAAAACTTCCAACACTCAATATATTCATTTCTCATTTTGAACTATTAAAGCAAAAACCTATTAAATCATAATAGTCCATATTTACCTTTTTACACATTTCTATAGTAACTGTTCCCAAGATTCAAATGTTTGGGACATAGTTTTAATCAGGACTCCAGTGCCATATTTTGCTGGTTGATAAAAAGTGTTCTAAAATTTATTCCAATTATTATTCTCTTACTGCACAATTATGTTTGATCTTTATTTGAAGGTTTTGGTTGATGGCGATGTAGATATTGAAGCTCCAGCATATACCTCCCCTCCATTATTGGTTTATATTTTCACAAATCTAACATCTGACAGAAGCTCCATCACATTGCCTATACATGTTAGATACCATAGACCATCAAATGTATCAGAGTATTCTCAAATACTGATAGAAAACCCCCAAATATATTCCATTTGTTTACATCTATCAGGTAAGCTCTAAATGTAATGTTAGAAAATTTACTTACTGTACATTGGCAGCTGAATACCGCATGATCAAGTCCAACATCTAAGCTGCTACATAGTCTTGTATCTGAATGACACCCACTGTTTTAAAACTCTTTGTCAGACGCTAGTAAAGAGGACGCAGTGATGTGCCTTGCGTTTTCGCATCCCCTCTCAAATGGACAAAATCGTATGTTTTCAACACTTTAATCATAATTATTATAATGCTTAACAGGGGTCAATGATCTACCATGGCTCAGATATGCTGCAAATCAACTCTAAACATGGTCCACAAAACCCAAAATTTAACATCATCAATTAGAGAAACCCCTTCCGTGCGCCTCACACCAATATAAATATTGGGGTTTTGTACACTAACAGGATCCTGTTCATGTACAATCATGGGTCAAACGTCCCTATGGAGCATACATCTTGTGGAGTGAATTTTTTTTTTTATTAGATTATGAAAATACAGAGAGAATACAGGCACCTTGTGACAATCAGAATTCCAGTCAATGTCTATGGAACAGACTACAAGTATTGTACAAGGAGGTAAATCCAAATTTTTGACACGTATAGGTTCATGTTTAACATCTTGAACCCAGTTCTTGGTATTGCTAACAAGCAGAAGTGTTGGATTCGCTCTAGGACCTTAAAGGGTTTCGTTTATACAATTGTAAGTTGGAGATGTTTTTAAAAAAATGTAGAGAAGAAGGGTAGGGTTCTTTAGACGTGGGGGGGATCACATGGCTAAGTGGGTAGCCTAGAGGTTGGGCGTTTGATCCCTGCATCTCGATTTTCAGGCGTGGTTTCCACTTGTCAGTGATGCAAAACCGCAGGCCTACGTACGAAAAACCGAGGTTCCTGTGTACACATTGGCATGCACGCAGTTGGAATTCGATAAAAGAGTAGGTCGTAGCGCGGATGCCCGGGCAAAATTTGCCTCATAGCACACTGTACTGCATATGCCCGTCTTCCATTAGCCCAGGTTAGGTGCAGAAGCATAGGACGTTAAACCCCATTTCATTTCATTTCTTTAGAAGTGTGAGGAAACCGCAGGACCAGAGAAAATCCACGAGGTTAACCATTCAGCTATCCACCCCCTACTCATAAAAAAAAAAAGTGATTCTGATCTTGGTAGCAAGAAGCATGCATGGTTTGCAAACAGTTTTATGAAAAAAGTTGGGAAAGCCAGTTAACAAAGATATATATATTTGCATAGGCATACAGGGAAATTTTTGACTGAGGGAGGGGGGTGGTGGTTTATGCCCCAAAAATGTAGTTAGGTTCTTAGTATTTTAGTCGTAGCTTACTGTACTCCAAACAATGGAGGGTTTAAGTCTTAAGATTTCTATTTAATTGTCTAACTATAGACACTCTGAATTTACATTCACTGTTAAATTGGACACATTCAAGAACACAATATTTTTTTATACAACTTTTACAAAGTACAATTGTGTGCCCAAATTTTCCCAACAATCCCCCCCCCCCAGCTCGTACACCTATGTATATTTGATGTGTGTATATGAAGGTTACTGAATCTTTGTATTTTGGTTTTATTTTGCAGGGAAAATCTGCTATCAGTTTACAAGTGCCCATAGGTGTTGAACAGCATAGTTTACTTGTTAGCGTGACAACACTGTTAGTGACTATGACTGGTTGTGTAATTCTTGTCTGGACAATTATAAAAAAATCTGTAGATCTACAAACGAGAAAAAAACAATTATAATGATGAACATTCATATTTTGAATGACCTTTTATTTTCTTTCTTTATTAAAATGTATATCTTATGAAGTTGTATCTTATCATTTTGTAAATTTATCAGTGCACACAAAAGAATAGGAAGTATTGAGCCACAGACATCAACACAGAAATAGAAGAATCTTCAAAATGTTTACTTCAATCAACCTAGATATATCCTACTTTCAATTTCTACCTCCGATTTATTGTAATAAAATGTATATATCATAAATAGTACATATTCTATAAAATTGAAAATTATACACTGTTTTATAGTCTTTTTACTATCTAATTTAACAAGAGATTAACTAATACAGGAGAAGATATAAAATCCATTTATCTACATCATTTCATCAATAAATGTGCATTGTAATTTAACATTTGCTAAGCTAATTACAACACATCTTATGGTCAAATACCTAATATTCTTGCACATGTTAATATGTTTATTTACAATGTTATGTTTTATTATTCACAATGAAGAGTAATGGATAATATTCAATCTAGATAAATCTCCATAAACTATGAACATTTCATACAAATACTAAACAATTTGATGCTTTTTTGGGAATAATAAATAACTTATTACCAGCAATGGTATATAATTATAACATTATTATGAGGATATACTAAATGCATGAAATGACAAGAAAAAAATCTTTAAATATACAATGTGAGTTTATACATGTGGAATAACAAATAACTTTGCTATTAAACTCTGCCAATGTTCTATAAATATTATGAAAATTTTTCATGCATTGATTTCAATTTTTGTACAAAATAAGTTTCTAGCACTTCAGCACACTGATAAAACGGTGTGCCTGTTGGATTATAATATCTACAATTATCAAATATTTTTGTAACATCTCGAACGAAATCACTCAATCTCTGGTAACTTTTACTATGTACACGGGTTTCTATAATGGACAAATCTGAAATTAGAAATAATTTATGTCATAAATATCGATGAAATAATACCATACATATATCCATATAATAACAAGACAGGTTTCAGGGCGATAAAGCATAAATCCGCATTCCACATCAGCAAAGTTGTTCGAAAAGTTCACAAAATTTATCGCAAAACTATTCTGTGTAGGTAATGGGAGTACTTAACAGACAATAACTTTAGTCTCAACAAGATTTTTAAAAGGGATCAAGTGCCATAGCTCTATTAGTAATCATCAGAATATGTTGAATATCAATAGATTGTCCATAAATATAAAGTCAATCAGATATGAACATTAGCCTCTAGAGTGTCACAAGATCTTTTAAAAATCTAGGGCTATAATTCTGGTGGTAATTATCAGAAAAGGCTTCACCATCTCAATGAATTTGAACACTGTCCAAGCTTATAAATTTAAAGTCAATGAGATGATAACTATGTCAAAAAGACGGATAGAGGCAACGACAACATATAACTACATTTCAATTATTATTAGATTGGTACAACAAAATAACCTACCCATTGGATCTTTAATAACTTGGTAATAATCAGGAACTGTCTTTGGATCAACTGGACGTAAAAAGGGCCAAGCCATTTTATGAATCTACAATAGATAATTTATCAGGTTGAAAATAATGATGATAAACCACACCCTTTCTTGTTACTTTTCTGTGACATACCAGAGTTATGGATACATTTTCCCAATTGTTTTTAACAAATATAATGTAATAATAATAATAATATAATATTTATTGATTAAAGCGATCTACACTTTGTTTCAGAGCGCTGTACAAATATGAATAAGACAGTTTACACATTTAAAAGAAACAAATTAAAACAAACGACTGACTATACTATAGATTAAATTGTTTTTTAAAATAAAATGTTTTTAGTCCGGATTTAAAAGTCACTAGGATTGGTGATTGGCGCACACTGCGTGGAAGCTCGTTCCACAAGAACGGGGCAACCACAGAGAAAGCCCTCCAGCCGTATCTCTTGATGGTAGTTCGTGGATTTTCCTTCGTCTTCTTGTGTTTATCCGTTCTAACAAGCGTTACATTGTTCGAGTCACCAGATCGCAAACTGCGATTTCTTGGAGCATAGCGCTCAATCAGTGAACTGAGATAATGCGGAGCATGACCACTTAGAATTTTAAAGATAGGTTGCCAGGCAACGAAACATACGCCCACAACAGCTAAGTCGTCCGGGCAGTCAACAAGGGTTGTCGCATATTGTTTCTTTTATCAGTAAGGAGAACATTTACAACACATGATAATCTTATTACGAGTAATAGCCCATTAAATAATTATCAGAAATGATTAGAATAGTTTTGATGGTTTGTCTCAAGGCCTTTGTCCACAAGATATTTCAAAGTGATCAACTGCCAGAAATTATCAGATATCACTGAAAATCAAATAGGATTCTTCGTATCATGACCCTAAACACTGTGTACAAACTTAAAGTCAATCGGATATTAACTTTAGCCTTTAGAGCATTCACAGGGTTTTTCAAAGTGATCAAGGGTCATAACTCTGGCAGTAATTATCGGATATCGCTGAAAATAAATAGGCTATTTTGTATCATGACCGTAAATAGTGTGTATAAATTTAAAGTCAATCGGATATTAACTTTAGATTTTTCAAAGTGACCAAGGGTCATAACTCTGGCAGTAATTATCGGATATTGCTGAAAATCAATAGGATTCTTTGTATCATGACTTTAAACACCGTGTATAAATTTAAATTCAATCGGATATTAACTTTAGCCTCTAGAGCGTTCACAAGATTTTTCAAAGTGATCAAGGGTCATAACTCAGGCAGGAATTATCGGATATTGCTGAAAATCAACAGGCTTCTTCTTATCATGACCTTACACACTGTGTATAAATTTAAAGTCAATCGGATATTAACTTTAGCCTCTAGAGCGTTCACAAGATTTTTCAAAGTGATCAAGGGTCATAACTCTGGTAGTAATTATCGGATATCACTGAAAATCAATAGGCTTCTTCGTCTCATGACCTTAAACACTGTGTATAAATTTAAAGTCAATCGGATATTAACTATAGCCTCTAGAGTGTTCACAAGATTTTTCAAAGTGATCAAGGGTCATAACTCTGGTAGTAATTATCGGATATCACCGAAAATCAATAGGCTTCTTCGTCTCATGACCTTAAACACTGTGTATAAATTTAAAGTCAATCAGATATTAACTTTAGCCTCTAAAGCGTTCACAAGATTTTTCAAAGTGATCAAGGGTCATAACTCTGGCAGTAATTATCAGAGGTCACCGAAAATCAATAGGATTCTTCGTCTCATGACCTTAAACACTGTGTATAAATTTAAAGTCAATCGGATATTAACTTTAGCCTCTAAAGCGTTCACAAGATTTTTCAAAGTGATCAAGGGTCATAACTCTGGCAGTAATTATCAGAGGTCACCGAAAATCAATAGGATTCTTCGTCTCATGACCTTAAACACTGTGTATAAATTTAAAGTCAATCGGATATTAAGTATAGCCTCTAGAGCGTTCACAAGATTTTTCAAAGTAATCAAGGGTCATAACTCTGGTAGTAATTATCGGATATCGCTGAAAATCAATAGGCTTCTTCGTCTCACGACCTTAACCACTGTGTATAAATTTAAAGTCAATTGGATATTAACTTTAGCCTCTAAAGCGTTCACAAGATTTTTCAAAGTGATCAAGGGTCATAACTCTGGCAGTAATTATCAGATATCACCGAAAATCAATAGGCTTCTTCGTCTCCTGACCTTAAACACTGTGTATAAATTTAAAGTCAATCGGATATTAACTATAGCCTCTAGAGCGTTCACAAGATTTTTCAAAGTGATCAAGGGTCATAACTCTGGTAGTAATTATCGGATATCGCTGAAAATCATTAGGCTTCTTCGTCTCACGACCTTAAACACCGTGTATAAATTTCAAGTCAATCGGATATTAACTTTAGCCTCTAGAGCGTTCACAAGAAATTGTGGACGATGGACGGACGGACGGACGGACGGACGGACGGACCGACAGACGGACGGGGGCGACGGCAATATACGACCACATTTCCATGTGGGCGTATAAAAACGAATAACATAATTTTGAAATTGATACGGAATTCAACTTTTAACCAATGTAAATCGTACAGAATTGGGGAAACTTCATCGTACTTTCGTGATCTAGAGATCAACTTCGCTGCAGCGTTCTGGACAGACTGTAATTTAGACAACTGATTCTGAGGAAGACCAACAAGCAAACTATTACAGTAGTCTAATTTCGATGAAACAAAAGCGTGAGTTAGTTTTTCATATTAAAATGACTTTTGTCAGCACACAGGTTCTACTTGACAAGTAGACATGAAATGAAAAGGGTATCAATATCCTAGGGAAATTTAGTCCAGACTGCGGCACTGCAGCCTACTCTAATTTGAATTCTAACTGTCATGGGATCTTTTAAGTGTACGCCAATGTTTACACTGCACTTAGTCTCTTGCCAGGCCTTCGGTCTACCTTGACAGTTGAAGTTCAAAATAAGAGTAGGCCATAGCTTCGATGTCCAAGCAAATTATCCCTCATAGCATGCTTTATGGCATATGCCCATCTTCTTTAGTCTAGTCAGTACAGAAAAGTAGACCTTAAAACCCTTATTCATTTGTTTTGATTTTTACCTTTAGACTACGAAGTAATCGATATAATGATTCATATTCTTTATCTGTGAGAATTTTCATTGCAATGGGATCATCTTTTTCCTTCTTCTGACAGTTTGGACAAATATAAGTTTCAAGATTATCAGCTTCAGTTTTTGATATACCAACACAGCCCCCATGGAACCAATCTTGGCATCGATCACATCCAACATAAAATCTAAAGATGAAAAAATTCGATCAATTAAACTGGGATCTTTTGGTATCAAATTAAAAATAATACATAAGAAAAGCCCAAGTTACAAAATAACGCAGAAAAGAAAGTCTCAAAAATATGTAGCCACAACTGAATAAACGTAAATGTAAAAAAAGAGATATTTGCATTGGGGTTTTTTTTTGTAAAAGAAGAAAACTGTGCACAGATTTTCTGGATTAATGTTTGGAAATTCCAAGATAAATTAGGATTAATTAACAACTGGGCCAAAAAATGAAATGCAGAACATATCTGAGACTAAACAGGAATAATAATAGATATCAAAATTTAATTTTACTTAAAGAAACAACATGTTCTTAATAGTGAGGGTTAATATCAGGGTTGGATTAAAGTGTAGGTATTAGGGCTGCATCCCAGTGGTCTTAATCCGGCTGCTTAATAATGAAGTTACTTACTGAGATTCATCATATGGAGTTTTACAAAGACAGTAAAGTTCTTCAGAGGTATTTTCTTTTTGTTTGCGACAGTCAGTACACATATAGGAATCTATAATATTAGCTTGATCTTCTGTTATACCAACACATGATCCGTGGAACCAGTTAGAACACAGATCACATCCAATATAAAATCTGTAACACAAGGCATGGGTATAAGAAAATTAGAATGGAATTATGTTAAATCTCTTGTCTATGTTTCATGAATCATTTAAACCATTTTGAACTGATATTCCTATTACAGATTAAACTGTCATAATATTGTAGTTTTACCTTACAGTATATAAGTCCTAACCGCACAAAGACTATCTGGTTGGACAGGCGACCATACTCCTAGCCCCGAGTTGACTTAATGACAGAACTTATGATACAATGAACTTACTAATCATTCCGTCATCACCCCCCCCCCCCCATTATTTATCTGCATGATGAAGAATACTAAACTTACTTTGTATCATCATATGGTGTTTTACATATACAGTATAACCTTTCCTTAGGATTAAATGCTTTAGATATACCAGTCGAGATGAGCTTTTGTTTCTTCTTTTTAGAGGGTTGATGATTACTATCGGTTTCTGCTAAAGGTACTGCTACTGGTTGTCGAATTATTTGACTAGCTGATGGCAAATGTTGAGGATGAGGAGTTATAGGTGTCGTAATTTTCGTTGGAGAGGCCTTTTTCTTTTTCACTTGCCCGGCAATTTCCAGCTGCAGAGAGAAATATAAAACACAAATAAGACCTACATACAATGAAATAGAATAAACACATTAAATATTACCTACAAAGTTACGACACTGACATCTATCCCATGCAAATCATAGAAATGCATTCATTAGGATTACCTGAATTTCCTGCTGTAAATTTTTTTCCATAAGAGATCTTTTTCTCAATATTTCTTTCTTCAATACCTCTTTTTGCTTCAATAAAGCTCCTTGCTGTTTAGCTGCAGTAATTCTTTTCTGTTTCTCCTCCACAGACTCCATTTTTCTTTGCCTCTTCTGCTCAATTTTTTCTTCTTTCTCAATTTTATCTAATATTCCTTTGAGTGTGTTTCCCACTATTATCAATCTATTAAAATAAAAATTCATTGGTTGCAGAAATTTTCATTTCAACTAATTTCATATGAAATCAAAGGAGTTTTTGGCAACATGAAGATTTTTTTTCAGACAAGTATTCTGCCAAAGGAATTTTTTTTTCTTTATGTCAAACTTCTCTGTGACAAGAACAATGTGTTTAGTTGAGAGAAAACTAAAGGTTCTATGTACACATGGTAGTACACATAAATGACCCCTTGGCACTTAAAATCGAGTAGGTAAAACTGCCTCTGTCCAGGCAAAATAATCCCAATTGATATAAAGCTGCACTATAGTTTCAAAATTATCTAAGTAATGTGCTGACGAGAATAACACATGACACAATTACAGGGAATACAAGTTACTTAAAAGTTTATATCTGGTAAAGTTTCCATGCAGGTCCTCTCATCTTGATCAAGAGACATTATTATAATAATAATATTGCAATCTGATTAAGCATTCTTTTGGTGGTAAAATATAATATGTCATTTATCAATAAGGTTTATTTTGAGGATTTTGAACAATCGATTTGTTATAATCAATAAATAGAAACAGAATTACCTATTGAGAGCTTCTTTTTCGTCTGGATTAAGAGTTTTAACTTTCCGAGCAGATTCAAGAGCCTGAGCTTGTTGTAGTTGTTGCTGTTTATTATGTAACTGTTGTTGAAATTGTGTTTGTAGTTGCCGATCGCGGTTCTGTAGACTGCTTGCTGGTTGTTGTGCTGCTACAACTGGTACTACTGGAGGTTTATCTTGCTGTTGCTGTATTTGTCGCTGCATCGCTAACAGTTTGGACTGTATTTCAGGAGTCTGATTTTGCATCAATGCCTGTCGAACCACTAAAGAAATAAATAGATTCAATCAAATTATAAAAATGACCAAGATCAACTTCTTTAAGAGAATGAGAGAGAGAAATGGGATTTAACGTCCACGACACCAACCAAGTCATTTTGAGACTAACACACGGTTTAATTTTATTTCAATAATTCACTTACGCATAGGGGTCTTTAGCAGTGGAAGGAAACCGGAGGACGCAGAGAAAACCCATGAGGTTGGACAACCTCTTTTGATAATGTTATACTACTACACTGAGCTCAATTTTGATAATATCATACAACTACAATGAGCTAAATTTTGAACTATCTAAATATTGTTTGTTCCGAAACATTTTGTTACTGAATCATTTTGTTTGGCAATCATATCAATGAGAGCTCATGGGCACAGTTTAAAGTTAGCATAAATTGCTGCAGATTATCATGGTTTTACAATACTAGTCAAGGTTCATTATAGAAATTATTTGAAACACTTACCTTGCTGTAGAACTTGAGGTGTAATGGCATATTTCTGTGGATTAAGAGCTGATGTTCCTGGAGTTGAGGTTGATGGAGCTAGAGGAACTCTAGGTTGTTGAAGGAGAGTTGTAGGAGTACCTGGTATTGTAATAGTCGACAGACTGGCACCCGTAGAAACAGGAGTAGCAGTAGCAGAAGCAGCAGTAACAACAGGAGGAGTAGCATCTTGCTTCTGGACAACAGGTGTTGTAGTCTGCTGTACAGGTGTAGCAACTGTACTAATGACTGGTGAAGCAAGACTTGTTTTAATGACTTGTGTTGGTAATGCTGTTCTGATTCCCGGTGGTGATAAAATTGTCTTGGTCACCTGCTGGGGTGAGGTTACAATAGTTTTGATGCCCGTGGATGATGTTATTGCTTTTATAAGTGTTGGTGATGTGAAGGTTTTGATGCCAGATGGAGTAGTAACTGTTTTAACAACTAATGGTGATGTAAGTGGAGATTTTAAAGTTGTAGCAGTAGGGGTTACAACTTGAGCACTTGATACCGTTGGCTGGACGATTTGCTGCACGGCCGTCACTGGTTTTGAGATTATCTTGGCAATAGAGGGGGTAAGAATGGTTGTTTTTGTACCCGATGGGTTCGTTGCCAGGAGACTAGTACCTGCCGGTTTAGCAGGAAGAGTGATTGTGTTGCTAGAAACGACACCCAACGAACCTGATGCAAGTGAAGCCGCTGCTGAACCTCCCGGCAGTATTACCCGTGTTGGTTGTGGTGCAGTAGAGCTGGGTGTTAAATTTGGCGTTGAGACAGTACCCTGTGGTCGAACAGACATTCCTTGTCTGAGTTGTATTGGAGAGGAAGTAGTGGATGATGTCGTCCCAGTAGATGAAGAAGATAAAGATATCAACTGAAGTCTGCCATCAGGTAATCGAATTATTTGCTGACCTGTATAAAAAAAAAACCCCAAAAACTTAAATTATTTGGGATAATTTTAAATAGAAATTGCTGTTTCAAGAAAAGATATAGAAAAGAATGGGGTTTAACGTCCACTCAACAGAAACTAGTCATTTTGAGAATAAAATTTAGTTCAATTTTATTTCAATAATCTGCTTGCACTTTCGGGCCTTAGCACTAGGAAGAAACTGGTGGATCCAAAGAACAACCGTATGTTTGGACAGGTGCTCCTACTCCTTGTCATGTACAACCGGGGAATCAAAACCGTGCCAGTTGACTCAATGACAGACCTTATGATACAACATGCTGTCCAACGAATATTGATGCAAGCAGACAAACATTTCAGCTGCCCTAGTTATTTCATTTCTCTAATTTTCATCATCTATTCTACAACAATAAAAAGTATTTGTGTTTAATTTCAGGATATTATCTTACCTGGTAGCAAACCCCGTACTTGTAATTGACCTTGAGGTCCCTGGATAATTTGGACACTCTGCACTTGTCCTGGACTACCCTGAGCAACAACTTGCGGTCGTATAGCAACTGAAAGAATTGGAAATACAATCAGTTTATTCACATTACAAATGGCAAGAACATACATAGATTTTTGTTTGCGTTGCCTTCAGCACATATTCTAACCAAACTTCGTGGACCAGTTAAGACTGGGTAATGACATTCAATCAAGACGATGAATTCTTTAAAATAATTTTAAAAGAATTAAAAGAAAAATCAAATAAAAACAAGTCCAAACATTTGATAAAAATCAAAGTCCTAAAAAACGGTATATGCGAAATAATGTAATGGATTGTTCACAGTGTACAAAATACACAACAAACAGTAGTAACAGATGTCCGGAAGAGTAAGTTTACAACTGGCATATTGAAATAGATTAAATTACAATTATAACAGCAACATACCTTTAGGACTTTGCGTTTGAGAAGGAACTATGATTTTGGCTGTTGTAGCACCAGTAGTGGATGTGGTTATTGTACCTGGTTTCGGTGCCAAAGTTATACCTGAAGAAGCTGGACGTAAAGTTAAGGTAGAACTTGGAAGCTGGAGTTTCATGCCTGGTCTTATTGTTGTATTACCTAGGAAAGATTAAATCAAGATTAACAGTCTCGGTTTCATGATTAAATAACTACATACTAAAATTGAAAGGGTTATCGCCCAAAGAAATTTACGATTATATAGCATTTAGAAATATGGTATCAACACAATTTTTCATCTAAGTCAATTCCTGCAAGCCTATTGTACAAATGCACCAGCCCCAGTGTCTGGTTAATCTAGGTAATTTTATTACATCTATAGTGTGCATAAAGGTAATCACTAATTATTCTGGCAATATTTATTTTTAAAAGTGGCTGGTAGTAAATATGTATTTCATTATTTTGTTTGTGCACCAATTTCTCATACAAGCAATGGGAAGTATAACATAATAAAAGTTTGATTTAGGCTAACTGAAATTGACCATCTCCTTAGTGTAGATAAAAGATTTGACAGCTGGAATTTGATATAAGAGTAGGCCATAGTGCCACTGTCTGGTCAAAATTTCCCTCATAGCACACGTATGCCCGTCTTATGTTATTCTATCTAAATTGTTTTACATTTTTTTGTTGTACAAGCACCCACAGAGCAGCTATAGATGCTAGATTTGGGTGCTAAACAAGTTCAATATATTATTATAATTATTATATATGTATTACCTATAATGCCGCTGGATGCTATAATAGTTTTAGGTTGTAAATGCCGTATAGTGGTTGGTGTACCAGTAGCAGATGTTGATGCAGGAGTTGAAAGAGTAACAGTTTTTATGGGTGTCTTCAACCCTGCAGAAGATGAAAGCGTTACTATAGATGTAGTCACAGTCGTTGGTGTTGAAGTCACAACTTTACCATTTGCTTCTTGTAGCCTTTTCTGTTGCATAACCAGACGCTGCTGTTTCAACGTCTGCTCCATTCGTTCCTTTATCTGTGCTGCTGTCTGTTGTGTAGTGTTAACGGTTATCTTTTCTTGAATTGCTGCCCTTTGTTTTTCAAGTCTGAAATTTGAAATGCCACTCATGATATATAATACATGCAATTAATTTCTCGATATTTACAGCCATTAATCACAATACATGTATCGCAGGCCTTCATTTTGACAAGTTACAGGAGAGCAAACAAAAGCTTAGCAGAACTTAAGACTTCAATCAAAATCACTTTTCTCCCAGCTTTGAAAGACTGTTTTCTCATGGTTGTATAGATGAGAGAGAGAGAAAAGGGTCATTTCGGGACTATCATATGGTTCTGCGAGTGGGGGGTTCTTTAGCAGTGGGAGGTAATCAGAGTACCCAGAGAAAACCAACGAGGTTGGAGGTTGTATAGTTGATACACCACCTTTAAAGGGCAGTTTTGTCTAGCAATGCAACACCTTGGTTGTATGGTTGATCCTGTCTATCTAGATATTGTGATGCCTTCTTCTGCAGTGTTTAATGAACAATCAATAAGAGGGAACACTGAAATATGTCATCTTTGATTATATTTTTTTCATGTTTCAGATGAGCCTGAAAATGAATCTTTGTTTGAGTGTGAGTGATCTCTCTACTCCAATGATGGTATCTTATCTTTGAATTTCATTATTCTCATTCGTCATTTACTCAATCAACCAAAGTGTTGGCCAATCCCAACATCAACAGATTTATTTTCAAATGTTTGTCAAAGATAAGATATTACCAAACAATAAAAATCTTACTTTTCCCCAAACTGTTTTATTTCCCATAATTCCAATGTTTCTTCTGGTACCCAATCTTCTGTAACACTTGGTTCTGTTAATTTTGGAGACTCTGCTCTTTTCCGCTCCCTCAACCCACTTCTTTGTGGCGTATATTTTTCTGTTAAAAATCAAACATATTGTTTCATTGATTAGAATCTATTTAATAGAAATATAATATATGAAAGTTGCCTGTAAAATAATTATGCATGATGGTGAACATTTTGTTTAGGTCCTTTTTACCAAATGAAATGAAATGCACTAGTGATTAACATACTTCTGATTTACATTACAAAAAGAATCACTCAAACATTAGCTTGTTTATGGAACATTCATCCTCTGTTTATCAAGAAAGCTTACTCTCTCTAGTCCATAAAGGTTCATGGAGCTGTATCTGTTGTCCCAAGCCTTTATTAATACATAAAAGTATCAAACAAAGGTCATGCCAGAAAACATAGCGAGATCAGAACAGAAGTTTACCTTTGGGTTGACTCGTTACTCCTATTGGAACCACTATCTTTCTAACTTGAAATTCAGATCTTAAACCAAACAATCCAACATCCCGTCTTTTCAAAAGCTCAGTAGTTGTAATTTCTGTTTCTGTTGAAACTGTATTAGTTCCACCAGCAGGTGGTTTTATGGACATATCATCCCATCGTATACATGCCCATAATATACGTAGCTGTAACGCAGCAGCTGCCAGAGTTTTTATAGTTTGAGTTCTATATCTCCACGCTGTTTTAAACCACGGTCTGTGACATGGATATGGCCATAACACATTGTTCATTTTACAGTTATAATTAAAACCACTTGCTTCACGCATACCACCTTTTCGAGACATAAGTCTTAGTTCACTTCTTTCAAGCACAAATATACTTTTCTTTTTATGAGAAGTTTGGAATTTCTGACACACTGGTAAACTAGCTTTCTTTGTGCCTTTACGCTTACCGATCTTTGTAAACCGTGCCAGTTTAAATTTAGCGTTAGTTTTTCTGATTGGAGGGAGTTTTGAGGCCAGTTCTTCCACTGACATTTTTGCTATTGCTGCTTGTAGGGCCTGCTGGGCCTGGTTAATGTTCACACCTTTAGATGCCAATAAACTAATGGCAGAACTTGATATTGGGGTAGGTGTTGGTTTTGTAGCCGATGATAAACTCACTAAAGTCTTGCTTGCACTTTCAGTATTACCACCGCTTATAACAATTGTTTTCTTGTCACTAGTCTCGTCTACAGTTCTAGGTACAGGTATTGATGTATTAACAGTATCACTCGAGGTAGACGGACTAGTTTTAATAGAGTTTAGGAGATTAGACGAAGCACTACTATTTGATTTTTCTCCATCTTTATCGCCTTCTACATCGATTTCTTCCTCTTCTTGCATCGACGGAGGAAGAGAAGCCTGAGAATCCTCATCTTCCACAACTTCAGACTTTACAAGGGATTTCATGATTTTCAACGAGGAAAGTTTATTAGTTGCTTTTTTGGACTTTAAACGACATAAAGGGGAATAACAAAACGATTTTCCTTTAGTACGACACAATAACGAATAACAAACATAGTTATCCCCTTCCTCGCTGAAGGGACTGGGTTCTGAAACATCTCCATTAATCATTTTAAATAACTGAGGTAATTTTTTCTCGGCTGACTTATCTGTTGCTTGAGCTGCCTTTTCTTTCTCCATTTTGATTTTCCACGCGATCTGTTGATTTAAAGCTTGCCGTTGCTTTGATTCCCATTCTTCCTGTTTTTGTCGTTTTTCAAGCAGTAAATCTAATCGTGAATATGGTTTGGTGTATTTTTGGTAATAAGTTCTCTGTAACAAAGATTGACTGACATCAACAACCTCTACATCCACTTTTGGTGGTAAATGTTTTAACACCTCTTTCACATCTTCTTCTGTAAAAGACAGATCTTCTTTTAGGTCATTATCTTTGTTTTCTTCTTTATCAGTATTTATTGCATTATTAACTTTCATTACTACATTTTTGTTTTCGGTAGTATCACTACTAGCGACTTCTTCTTTCTTAACGACTAGCTTACTTTCACTTTCCTGTGCATTAGTCACATTCACTTTATCATTATCTACTTCCATTTTCACATCCAAATTGTCTAATTGTTCACTAGATTTAAAGTCCTCATCTCCTATTTTAACCCCCGAACTGTCTAATTGTTCACTTGATTTACTTTCATCCACTTCCATTTTCACATTCAAATTTTCTAATTGTTCACTAGTTTTACTGGCAGCAACATCCATTTTTTCTTCGGATTTAATTTCGGTTGCAGAACTAGAACTCTCCAGTTTTTTGTTTTTTATTTTGTTCAGCTTAGCTGCCTTAGCTTCTTTTATTTTGCGCTGTCGAATGCGTTGTGCTACTGAGCGTAAACCGACACTGTCTTGTGAAACATATTGACAGGTGCGTGCTGCACTGAGCCACTGCCAACCATTACTTAACGTTACTCTATACTCTTCTCCTTTCATCTTCCATACCTACAATAAACAAACAAATAAATTGAACTTGGGTTTAACATCCTACTGTTATGCTCAAACTGGGCTAATGAAGACAGCCATACAGTGTGCTATGAGGGAATTTTTGCCCTGGGAACAGCACTATGACCCCCTCTTATAACAAATTTCAACTGCCAAGGGATCTCTAAAGTGAATACCAATGTATACACAGGACCTTGGTTTTCCATCCCATCTGAAAGACTAGACAGCTGCCCTTGCCAGACCCTCCGTCCTGCACCAATGACAAGAGAAAGCACTTTTGCAATATTCTCAGTGGAGGTACATGTATGAGTGTTTGAAGAACAACGTTGTCTCAAGTTTCACTAAAGCCATTGTTACGATACTAAACAAAGTGTCAAATTGCCATTTTTAAATTAAATTAATAAGTGGCGATAGTGTTTCAATCCATCAGAAATATTACAACCATCCGATTGTCTAGAGAGCTGATTATGGGCTTGTTATCTGAATAAATTATCAAATACATATTGTCAATCACTGTTCAGTACTGACCATTGATAGATTGAGTTAGAAGTTTACATTGACCAACTGTTCTCGAAATTCTCTGTCATTGATATTGCAATTAATATCATTATTACTTATAACACATATTGAAAGAAGGAGATTGATGACTATTATTTCAATATCTCAATTTTAACACACAGAACATGTAAATGATTTTTTTCAATTACCTCCCCTTGAGATGGCATGTCTAAACCATACCCATTGCTTAGCAGGATTTTTCTGCTATTTTATGGGAAATCTTCAATCTTTATTTCATTTGTTTTTTTATACTTTAGATGGCCTCCATTTCATGAGTAGGCCCTACACAGGACCCTTTTTTTTTGTACCTTCCAAACGACTATATGTTGTTCCTTGCAATAGAAAACATATCACAATATGTTTAATTTACCTGATGTTTAAGGCCTAGTGGATATTTGATCCACACAGCTGGTCGGCCTTCATATTCCTCTTCAGTTCTTCTTCTTATTTCTTTCTCTTTCTTCTTAATCTCTTCTTTATCAGTACCAGTTATTCTTTGCAGTCGACAATGCCCTTTAAAAATATCGAAATGATGTATTATCTATATTTTGGGTTATATTTCAAATGACTTGACTTCTGCACCACTGACCAGGAAGAGCCACGCCAGAAAATCCCAATAAAATTCCAGTGAATTGTATTAGTCTCAGATATACTTAATTTACTTCTTTCATGCTATAATATTCGGGGCTTGTCATATTGGTAATATTGATACATGCCATAAAATGGAACTGAACGGTAAATGACCATTACTTGACTTTATGAATGTAATTATTAATAACATTTCCATTACTCATTACATAACCATTACTTAAAAAATGTAATGATTACATCTCATTACCATTACAATACCCCAGCACTGAATCCTACATAGTTGAATTTGTGATTATTGTTTAAATAAAGATCTAATTATAATTTCTATGACATCTGAAGCCTAAATAAAGACTTGCAATAATTAGATTTAGCTCTTGCATAATGCATGTTTAACCATTACCTAAAAAATGTAATGATTACATCCCATTACCATTACAATTTTGGGGGGGCTTTCTTTAGTTTTCTTATTTCAGTGTAAAAGAAAAATCTCAACAGAAATTATAACAAATAAAACAATTACCTAAATGATCTGACCAAACTGGATTACACACAACAGGTTTAATACAAGCTTCTAATATAGCCAAAGCCAAGCCAAAATCTTGAGGATTTTGACACATGTGCACAGCTTTCTGCCAGTTCTGTCTATGTATTGGCCAGTTAGGATGTAAGAAAGGCGTTGGAATGTTGTTCTCTAACTGTGTGATACTGAGTCGTAACGTTGAGACAGTGAGAATACGGTTTCCATGTACAGTTCCATTCCATTTGAATTCACTAAGAGGTGTCATACTAAACTTATGAGACAGATGTCTACGTTTATCTCTATCTTCGTTATGTTGGTGTTTATTCAAAGCGAGAGTATTAGTTGAATACTGGTTTTGAAACATCTTATAATTGCCCTCATTACCTGTAAATAAGATAATATTATTCAAACATCAAAAAAAAATATAAATCATCAGTATTATCGACACATGTCTAAAGCGCACAACTGCCACATAAATATGGCTCATGTTCCCTTTACAAACCCGTTACAAAGACATATATTCAGGCTTTGAAGTAACAGTTTTAGATGTACCTGACAAAATGTCAGGCATTTATGAAATGGTACCTGATATTTTCAAATTAGTGCCAGACATGTATTAATAATATCATTAAAGAAGACAAATCAGTAATAGACAAAATGACAGGCACCAGAGGTTTTGTGCCTGACAAAGACTGAATCTGTGCCTTATTTTTATTGCCTTTTTTTCTAGGCTTGATTACAGATCAAATGCCACAGCAAAATCATAGAAAACAGGTTTCTGAATTTCACTCCTGTAAGATTAAACTGATAGAATATCAATTTTTACTACTTTGACATTGTTTAATAAATGACAATAATTAATCTGATGAACACGGCTACATATATCTGTCAACAGAAATAAAATGGTGTTAAATATCCTCCTTTCTGCTCCCAACCTGGGCTTATGAAGACAAAAATAGGGTGCTATGAGGAACATTTTGCCCGGAAAGTTGCACTACAGCCTACTCTTATATCAAATTGGTTCTTTTTTTTACCATCCAAACGACTTTACATCCTGCACCACTGACAGGGGGAACCAAGGCCAAAACATCATGATGAACTTTTTTCGGGCAACACCGTGATCAAACACAAAGCCTCCAAGTTAGCAAAGCTAACAACTTACTGTGGCGCGAGGCTCTTGATAAAACCTTTATTACTCATCTATTGTAGCAATGATCTCTGTGTCAAAATCATATTTGGAAAGTGTTTAACCAGTTCTATCACACATGTGATAATGACTGACACCAATAAATATTGTCCTTTAAACCCCATTTCTTTCTCTTTAAGTCGACAGAATATCACACAATGTTTACATCATAATATATATGTATAGTGACAATTTGCGTCGGACAATGTTTGTGACAGGTGCCCTGTTGTCCAGGCTGCTTGAACATACCTAATCTAAAATATTCTGACTGAGTAACTGCTACAGCAGAAGTTGTTTTGTTTCTACTGATTCGAGTGATTTCACCATCTTTATTTATGACTAAAACATCGTCCGATGAAGATTTATGAGCCGATTTGACAGATGTTGTTGTAGATGTTATAGAGTCAGTAAACTGCTTCGGTGTCAAAGAACCAGTTTTGGAGCGTGTCAGCATTTTTCGACTTTCAACTGAAAAGGTAAAATGAATACATTTATCACCGTGGGAAAAAAAAGTTAGTACTTTATTTCTCAACTTGTGTTTAAAGTCTGTGTAAATGATTTGGTATTTTTTTTAAAGAAAATATCAAGTTTTCCATAAAATGTACTTACATGATAATTATTGAAAAGAAAAGAAGAATTTCATTTAGGATATTTTTTTACACGATACCAGCAATTATAACACCAATTATTGTGTCAGTTATGAAGAGAAAAGTGGACACAATAATCATGTTTTGTGTGAGGGTTGTGATAATCCGTACTGTGGAGAATATACCGACCTAAATTTAATACATACTCAAAATCTACTATTTGAAATAATGTTAAAACTCATGACACAATTGATATTTGATTTGGACGAGAAGAAAAATCTTAAAATAACTCACATAAAGCCGATGTAGTTGTACTTGTACTCTGTGTCACTGATAAAGAATTTTCTGATTTTTCTGTGTTTTCACCTGCCTTTGACTGAGGAGCTACAGATAAGGTAACTTTACCCCCTTCCCGATTGACAAATAATACAGTCTTGCCCTGAGTTCCATCTCTTTTTTCATCCAATTTCAACACTGTGCCTTTAGTTGCATTCGGTAGAAGAGACTGCAGAGTAACAATTTTTGCTTTAGGTTTCTCATCCTCTTTGGTTTCAGCCTCAGTAGTAGCAGAATTATTATTATTACTTTGATCATTGACTACGGTGTTTGTGTTTTCAGACTGAATAGCAGATGTTTCTGTAACTATGGTTGTTTCAGTTGTTTCGGTTGTTGTGCTGGTTATGGTTGTTGTGATTTGTGTTGTAACAGTTTGACTTTCATCTCTGGAGTCTGATGTATTGGTCAATACAGCTGAAGCTGTAGTAACAGTTGTAGATTGGGCAGAACTAGTTGTATTTTCCTTTAAAAATAAAAATATTTACATAAACAAACTTACACTGTAGATACACAAACAAATGCATTAACATGTTGAAAACTACACCTGGATAAATCATTAATCAATAACCATTTTTGTAAGGTAGGAAATCAGTTGATAGGGGAGATAACTCAATGATAAAATACCAAGGTACATGGATTGTGATAGACTGAAATATTTACACAAGTAACCAATTGTAGGCCTAAATTTGTATTTATTATTTCAACAGATAATTCATTTTGTTGTGAATATATATATCTATATATTTACATACCACTTCAGTTATACTTTCACTTGAAACCTCCATTTTCTCTTCTTGTTCTTCCATCAATTTCTTCTCTTTCTCTTCCAGTTCTCTTTGTTTTTCTTCTTCAGCTTTTGCCAGCCTCTCACTCTCTTCTTGTGCTTTCTTAAGAGCTCGCTCTGTTCTAGCTTTTTCTATATTACCTAAAAGGTTTGTAAAATGACTTTAAGTAAAGATGTGATTGTTGCATTACTCAAATTGTAAAAGTATCCACTTTGTTACAATGCATAAAAAATTGTTATGTTTTGTGAACCTTTTGGGTGAGAAATGATATGAAACATTTAGAACATTTATAGCCTCTCTAATATTCCTATAAGATAGTAAACTGTCACAATATTGTAGTTTTATCTTACAGTCTATCAGTCCTAACCACATAGAGACTATCTGCATGAGACAGAGAGAGAAATGGGGTTTAACGTCCATTCGACACAAACTAGGTCATTTAGGGACTATCATATGGTTCAATTTTATTTAAATAATTTGCTTGCACGTAAGGGTCTTTATCTGTGGGTGGAAACCTGGAGAAAACCCACGAGATTGGAAAGGCTACCACCCTACTCCTTGTCAGTACAACCATGCCAGTTGACTTAACAACAGACCTTATGATACAATGTGCATGCTCTAACCATTCAGCCATCCAACCCCCCACATACTCCATCTGGGAGGAAATGTTTTACTGCAATTGTGTAAACATAAACAAATTGTACAAGAAAAATTAACTGGACCTACAAAAAGTTAAAATACTATAATAAATTTTATAATATATTAATAAATTAGGAATTTGTACAGTGCTAGTCATATATTTGCTTGAAAATTAATGTCTTTCACTGTGACTTAAAAGAGTTCAATGTTTCGGTTCTTTTGATGTCTATTGAAGTCTGTTCCATAAAACAACACCATATCTCAGAAAAGCATGATCTCCATACTGGGTTCTTGATTTGCATGGCACTGTCAACTGTAGTTGATCAGCTGATCTTTAAGTACGAAGGTAAACTGGGCGGAGATTGTGGACTGCTTTGAAAACAAAATTTAATGATTTGAAATAATTCATCTCAAACTAACACTGTCTATTAAATGAAAAACTTAAATGGAAATAAAAGAACATACTATTTTCTAGCTCGAGAAAAGACTTTCTATTTCCTCTGGCAGTGTTTGTGAGCTCCTCTGTTATATTCATTTGTTTCAATATGTCTTCCTTCATTTCTTCTATAGCTAATGCCAAATCTTTTTCCCACTCTTCACAGTCAATAACAAATAACAATTCTTCTAACTGAGCTTTAGTGCTGTAGTACCAGCATTCATCTGGTGATTCACTGTAAAATAATTAGAAACAGAATTCATAGTTTTTATTCTGTTTAACAGAAATCTTGATATGCTTTCTCTGTGAATAAGCCTCACAACGAGCTGCGATGACTTGGCTGTGTATTGGAAAGTTAAACAGAAGTTATTTCCCTTGTTCTTTTGTGAACAGAAATGTAGAAAAGTTCACATGAACTACACCCTGCAGAAAATCAGTTTTACAATAATAGCCTGCAGGAAGCAATCAGAATGGATGTGTACTCTTTAGTGTAATTTAAATCAAACTGCACTTTTCTACAAGAATGTTTTCTTATGTCAATTCATTACATACATGTAGCATCTAAGAGAAAAGGTTTTGTTCCAGGTGTTTTCTGACTAGATGTACTTACACAATAATTCGCTTTGTTAAAAACCAATACTTTCTACCATGTCTATCATAACCAATAGGTTCCTGTCGACATAACAATCCACTCTTTTCAGCTTCTGATATACAATCTGTTACACCTTTCACCTGTTGAAAGCAAAATAACACAAGAATAATAAAATAAGTTCTTGATTAAAATAAAAACTTAAAATAAATACAGAATTTTCAAATTTGAATATGTGACCCTCTCCCAAATTGTATACCTTCTTGTTGCAGTGAATGAGCCCAACACAACTCCAGATGATATGACAAATTTAAAAAGAATTTCATATTTGGAAAGCTTAGGCTGTGGAGTACCGGTATTCAAATATGCTCTATTTATATAAAAATGACCTAGCTCCTGCTTTTGTGGGAGCAGCTCACTTATGTACTGACAAGTCTTTTTGCCATTTCTTGATTCCCCATTAAGTAATGTTTCTGTTGATTATATAATTGTGATATTAATATCAGATACCTGATGAGCTCTACAGACATTACACAGCCAGTCATCATCAGGAACTTCTTCAAGTGGGGGATCAACACAAGCTAAATGATAGACAGCAGAACATGTTTCACAGCATAGAAGATCTCCTAATCTGAAAGTGTATATAAAAAATTGATAAAACAGAATTGAATCAATAAGCTTGAGAAACATATTAAATGTTTGTTTGGGTTTTTTTTTCAGATCAAAAATTAACTAAAAAAGGTTAATGTGGAGGAAAATTGCACAGTGTAATACATCGCAATTCACCTTCTGCATCACTGACAAGGGGGAATTGCACCGGAAAATCTGGATGAACTTTCTCCATCAATGCAGGGATCGAACAACCGAGCTCCAGGCTAGCAAGTCGGCGTCCTGCATACGTAGCAACCGTGACCCCTTGATTAAAACAACCCAGATGCCTATGCACGATTTTTAAAAATAGCTTTCGTAAATTCTATGTACTCATTAATTTGTTGTTTAAACACATGCAATTATTTTCCTTTCATAAACACAATGCGCTAGTTCTACCAATTTGAGTTTGTAGGCTTTGTGTTGGGGTAGGCCAAAAAAAAATATGACATTGTGACACTAAATTTTATAATGCAGTGTTTCAATATCATAAGAGACATTCACAGATACTCCATAGTACTTGGTGAGAAGGAAATGAGGTTTAACCTACTTTTCTTTATCGACCGAGCAAATAAATTGTGAAGACCGAGATACGCCTAACAGTGTGCAATGAGGGAAATTTTGTTTGGATAGCAGCATTTCCATCAATCTTTATGCTAGGTGAGACAGCTGTACTAGCTAGGTGAGACAGCTGTACTAGCTAGGTGAGACAGCTGTACTAGATATGCAGATTGCACACATAGGCTGCATTACTTGTTACCTGTGTTTTACAAACCGTATCATTTTTAATTTAAAAGGCTTATGTTTAGTTAATACAAATCTAGGAGACTTTATTAAGACTTTAAAGTTTTAGTGCTTTTCCTCCCAGACGTTATACTTACTTATGGCAATTTCTACAATGATCATCATATCGTATATTGCCCTCATTTGTAATTTCCTCTCGCACTTTGTTTGTTGCCAAAAACAAATTCGTCAGAGTATTTAAAACTATAAGTTTATCTTCATATGAAACAAATGGAAAATCTGGATTTTCAAGAATGGGCAGCACACGTCTGAATTCAGGATGAGTGTCACTGTCAAGATACGCACGGACAGATTCAGGCCACGTCATCCCATCTGTAAAATACAATGCAATATTCACACTGTCTTTCAAATCGTGTGGACCGAATGTTGTACTGTTACTATCTTCTTCTCTAAGTAGTGCTTTGATTAAACATATATGGATTTCTGCCAAAAGTGTGCACTGTTCATCACTTAACAATGCAGCCAGAAAATCTTCAAAAGTAAAAGGAGAAATTCTCATAATAATTCTAAAATGACGTAGGACTTCATATACAGATACAGCAAGCATAACATGCTCATTTGGAATAAGAAGATCCTTCGAACTAGAAGGGAGGATTAATTCTGGAATTTCTACGTCATCTGGAACATCAGGTGTCCTTGGTCTTCTTTGGAAAAGTCTCCTCCGACTAACAGAGCTACTGACAGTACTAAAACTATCTTCACTATAATCTGAAACTGCATCATCAATGGTGTCATCGTATGGTTCATCAGAGTTATCCTCATCCATTGGGTTGCAATCACCTGTTGTTATATCACTTGATCTGTCAGCTTCCAGATCTGCCAGAGAAGACACTGATCTATCGTCATCTTCATCCAGGAATCCCACATGGCTTATGTATTGCCGAATTCTGTGACCAGTTTCCCTGTTCTTCGCACGGAGAGACCTGCCATTACCTTTCGAGAAATAGCTAGACGGTGAACCGCTAAGTGGTGTGCTTGATCTAGAATTGGAATCGGTTCCAGAGCTGAAAGCTTTTGGTTTTCTAAGAAAGTTCGTTCGATTATTTGACAAAGGGGTCTTGGGTGGACGACCCCTTGCACGCCTTGACCTCGTTGACATTTCTAATTTATTTTATGCAATTTACAGACCTTGAGCATCCATGGTAATAAATATGTGGGTAAGATGTAAACATAGTCCATAATACTTGGTGTATTTAGTGTCCATGTTGAACATTTTTGGAGGCCGCCATTTTACTAAATAGTGGTCACGTGACTGTCATGGCCTTTCAAAAACGGACTCTGCTTCGGTTTTTGATGCATAGTGATCTTGATAGTTTGAAATTCCTGTCCAATTACATGCTTTTTGCACTAACGGGGTAGAACCTCTTAAGCTCTGGTCTCAATTTTATATTTACAGTTAAACTGTAAGCGAAAAGACTGAATTTCAAGAAGAAGAATTAGTATTGGTTTTGTTATGAAGTCGTTCATTGGCTGTTTATAAATAGATAAAATGTTATGAAAATGAACTGTGGATATGGATCCTAAGACATGTTTGTGTTTTCTGTAATTGAAATTTATCGTATGCAAATTGAATGAGTGGTTTTGTTTATGGAATAAAGAAGTTTTTTTAAACAATAATCCGGTCTTAAATCGCTTTCGTAGTGCTAAATAAATTAACCAATAGTATTACTTGTCTCACATTCGTTAGGCGAGAAAAGTATGGCAAATTTTAACATCACGAAACCTCACGCGATATTTCCCGCGATTTGGAAATGGTAGTTACCTCCCTTTGAAAACTCATGGCGTCCACGATGAATGGTCCAACAACAACGTGCAATATGTATTTCTTGAAATCGTACTATACAACAAACGAATCTATTGAAATTCCAACACTTATGTACAAAGCACCGTTTTATTATGGTAACAATTTGAAGGTATTATGTTTTAAAATATCAGTGTTTTTGAAAAGTTGCTTGAAACTTAGTTGATGAGAAGACGCAATCGAATGACAACAATGAACAAACTACCGGTACCTCTGCCTAATAATGAGTAGGCCTACACATACTAGTTAAAAAACCTAATCTCTCAGCCCTCCGTGTTTCTAGATAAGAGATGGTCCTATATCATCAAAAAGATTGATTATTTTTTATTCATTGTTCAGTTGTTGTTGTTATTATATAATATTTCTGCCACACCCCAAATTAAACATATAATCATCAAGATGTATGACGATGTGTGTCGGATAAAATCAAAGCTTCATTTATTTATACACAAAGATTTGGAGTTTGGCTATTATAGTTGTACCTCTACATACATTGGCCTCTGTAAGTTTTATTGTTCATAACAATAACAGTGTCAATATCTTACTTTTAAGATGTTACATGCATTAATAAAGAAACTGAGTTTGCCACTTGGTACCAAAGGCATACAATTGTAGCTAAATACAAACACATCATCAAACTCAAGGAACATAAAGTTGTAGTCACATATTTTCAAAGTAAGATGATCACAAAATATTCCTTAATAGGATCTCAAATCACTACTATACAATATGAACCATTTTCACACATAGAAATTTGAAATTTTTTCTACTCGCCTACGTTCATGCTCAAATGACAAGTTCCAAAATGTTTACAGGTTGACACAGAGCATGTGCACAGTCCGAAGTATGTTCTATCAAGCTTTGAATAGACATTGTGTGTGAAATTTTCAACACATCTATTAACTATTAAAGCTGTAAAAAAATCTATTGTTAACAATTCTGAATAACAGTAAAATTTAGTTTTTTGGTTGTTTTTTGAATTGGCTTTATTATTAACTAAATCATCTTTTGGTTTAGTTCAATTAGTATCTCCAAAACACTCCCAGAAGGCCAGAACTGGATAGTAGTATATGTTCCTTTTGCTTTTATAAGGTTCTTAAAACAGTTGTTGAGTTGCCCAACATGCATTTTTCTAAATTTGATTTTTTTTTTCTAGCTTTCTTTCACATTTTATTTATGTTTATATGGTTATAACATGGCCATTTATTTAGTGACCATAAATGTGAGAAACTAGGTTAATGCTTGTTATATTTATAAATAATGTGATATAATTGTCAATATATTTGAAGATATTATTTATGATGGGTACCCAACCCTATTGCTCCATGAAACTTTCAACCACTAAATTTTTGTTTCAATTTGATTTGAAAATTATATATTTGAAAATTATATATGGGGCAATTAGTCAACTCTGAATTATAGGATTATTCTTTAACACAGACCACAGTACATGCAGAACTGTGTATTGATTCCATGTGTTTTAAAGAGCACATCAAATGTACACTTTACGTCAAAATCCAACCCATCTGATTGAAATCGATTGAGTCATCTTCACTCAAAGTTGCGAATATAGATCCCTTGTAAAAACGACTATACCAATTATGAAAACTCTCTTTAATCAGCCCAAATGCCAGTAATGTCACAGTAGCTGAATGCATGGGGTCAAAATGTGATTTAACTTTAGAATTTGTTTTATAAATGCTTTAGTCAAGATTGTCAAGAAGACAGTTGCTGTAGCTATAATCCGGTATCAATTTGATCAGAACATTTTGGGAGTAAACCAACTTTACACCTACAATAATAGAGAGAAATGGGGTTTAACGTCCACTTGACACAAACTAGGTCATTTTGGGACTAACATATGGTTTAATTTTATTTCAATAATTCGCTTGCGCTTAGGGGTCTTTAGCAGTGGGAGGAAACCGGAGTGCCCAGAGGAAACCCACGAGGTTGAGAAGGCGCCCCTATCTCAATGCCTCATACACTCACACCAGGGATCGAAACCACAGCCGCAAGCCAGAGGTGACAGGCCAGCTAGAGGTCGAAGCGCGGCACTCTAGACCACTAGGCCATCCCAACCCCCATACATTAATAAGCTTCAATTAAAACAAGATGTATATGAATTGTTATCAACACCACTGAAGGCAATATAGATAATTATGTCTGATTTTAAGAAACAAATGGGTTTCAAATGATAATCATATAAATTTAATTCATCAACGTTTGTATTATTTATTTCCTTTAGAAAATAGAGGAATGATATTTAGAGAGATCGTGTCATACCAGTTTTTATACGCCCACATTTTCATGTGGACGTATTATGTCGTCGCCCCTGTCCGTCCGGACGTCCGTCCGTCCGTCCACAATTTGTTTGTGGACTCTCTACAGGTCACAATTCTTATCCGATTTTGACGAAACTTGAAATATAGGTTTATCCCCAAAAGATCTCGGCTGCTTTCGATATTGGCATGTATCGGATCAAAACTTCATGGATTATGGCCCCTGATTGTACGAAAAATCACGTTTTTAGTTTGTGGACCCTATAGAGGTCACAATTTTGAACCAATTTTGATGAAACTTGACATGCATGTTTGTAACCCAAAGATCTTGGTTCCTTTCGATATTTGCGGCTATCGGAATGTAATTTCCTGAATTATGGCCCCTGATTGTCCGAAAAATCACCCTTTTTAGCTTGTGGTCCCTCTGGAGGTCACAATTATTATTCGATTTAAAAAACCGTTTGATTATATCACCGTTACACCCTAAGGAAGGTTGAGTTCGAATTTCGGGAAAATCGGACGAAAATTGCCATACAAAATGGCCGCCGTTTGTACGCGAATACTGTTAAAAAATGGTATATCAAGGTTGTGGACCCTGTGGAGGTCACAATTTTGATTCGATTTTGATGAAACGTGAAATTCATGGTTATAACCCAAAGATCTTGCTTCCTTTCGATATTTGCGCATATCGGATCGTAACTTCCTGAATTATGACCCCTGATTATACGCAAAATCGCCTTTTTTTTAGCTTGGAGGTCACAATTATTATTCGATTTAAAAAAACGTTTGATTATATTACCGTCACACCCTAAGGAAGGTTGAGTTCGAATTTCGGGAAAATCGGACGAAAATTGCCATACAAAATGGCCGCCGTTTGCACGCGAATACTGTTAAAAAATGGTATATCAAGGTTGTGGACCCTGTGGAGGTCGCAATTTTGATTCGATTTTGATGAAATTTGAAATTCATGGTTATAACCCAAAGATCTTGCTTCCTTTCGATATTTGCACATATCGGATCGTAACTTCCTGAATTATGGCCCCTGATTATACGCAAAATCGCCTTTTTTTTAGCTTGGAGGTCACAATTATTATCCGATTTAAAAAAACGTTTGATTATATTACCGTTACACCGTAAGGAAGGTTGAGTACGAATTTCGGGAAAATCAGACCAAAATTGCCATACAAAATGGCCGCCGTTTGTACGCGAATACTGTTAAAAAATGGTATATCAAGGTTGTGGACCCTGTAAAGGTCACAATTTTAATTCGATTTTGATGAAACTTGAAATTCATCGTTATAACCCAAAGATCTTGGTTCTTTTCAATATTTGCGCATATCGGATCGTAACTTCCTGAATTATGGCCCCTGGTTATACGAAAAATACCCCTTTCTTTAGCTTGTGGTCCCTCTGGAGGTCACAATTATTATCCAATTTAAAAAAACGTTTGATTATATCACCGTTACACTGTAAGGAAGGTTGAGTTTGAATTTCGGGAAAATCGGACCAAAATTGACAGACAAAATGGCCGCCGTTTGTACGCGAATACTGTTAAAAAAATGATATATCATGGTTGTGGACCCTGTATAGGTCACAATTTTAATTCGATTTTGATGAGGAAGGTTGAGTTCTAATTTTGTGAAAATCGTACCAAAATTGCCGGACGAAATGGTCACCGTTTGTACGCAAATAGTGTAAAAATATGGTATATCATGGTTGTGGACTCGCTACAGGTCACAATTCTTATTCGATTTTGATGAAAAGTCACATTTCTAGGTTGTGTACCGTCACACCATAATCATTGTCGGTTTCGAGTTTCATTAATATCAGACTGGAACTGACCAACTAAATGGCTGCTCCCAATACAGTATGAAATACAGGACTTAAAGATGTACGAAAAATCACTTTTGGTATTGCTTGTTCTCTGTCCATCTCTCGAAAATGTGGGCGTATCCTGCCTGGCAGTGCCAGCCTATCTTTTTTTAATTTGGTCAAGATTTGTCAAGACAAATGATTGCTATAGCCCATCATTTGTTTTATCCGTATTTATTTCAAGCAATGCACTTATTGTAACGAAACATCCACAACACATGCAGCATAATCATATTTCCTCTAGCAGACTTTTAATTTAGAACAAACCAAAATGAGAATAGTTCATTAACTTTTGCACATTAGTAATCTATGTTTCGTTTATCATAACTTATATGAAAATAATTTCTGTTAATGTCATCAGTTAATTAGCACCTTAGTGGTCAAGAGATTAAAACTGTTTATTGGATAATCTAATTTAGTTTAGTTGTGCATGATAATTAAAGCACACTGTCAGTCCATAGTGATAAGATGTGTAGTCCATATGTAGTCACAAGTCAAACAACCGGATTAAGACTGTAGTTGAAAAATTGTAAAGAGTAAAGTGTTTAGTAGGCTCTGACACATAAACACCATATATCAAATGATTTGAATCAGATAGGTGTGCTATTGGCTAAAGTGTTTATAATATTAATACTTGCTAAAACCTGTTTGATAGTGCCCTTCTGTACTTGTAAAATTTCAAATACATGTAAGCTGCTGATCGTCATTGGTATTTCTTCGGTTGATATCTTAAATTGATTATTTTACATATATAAGAAATGAGGAAGACAGAGGGGATGGTGAACACTCCCTTAAAACTGTATTAAAGCTGGACAGGCTTCGACATCTGTGAGGATACTGGCGGGGAGGTGAGAGTAGTAAAATAAGATTTGAAAACCCCTGTGCAACAGTTGTGTTATTAAATCTTCTATATTACCTACAGTCTGTTTGTGATGGCTGTTGCATGGGGATTTTTAAATTTTATATATAAGAAATCAAAATATCACCTAGTTAATCTTCCAATTTGATTAAAAGGAGGTAAGCTAAGATGATAGGATCTTTTAATATATATTGTCATTTAAACACTTACAAATTATGTACATTAGATAGTCTTTATAAGACTCCTTCCTTACCTATGCGCAAATGAATTATTGAAATAAAATTGTTGTACCATATGTTAGGTCAAAAATGACCTAGTGTGTGTAGAGTAGAGGTTAAACTCTCTCTCTCCCCCCCCCCTCTCTCTCTCTAAATGCTGTTAAAAGTTAAACAGTATAAATCAATGTTTTTAGTTTGAAACCACCCTGTCATAGATACCCAAGTTTAAAATACATTCTGTAGTTTTGATTCTGTTTTGCTGATTACATGTAAATTCCTCGAGCATAAACTTAACTCCATCTGGTAAAACTATGATTAAATGATCTATAGTGTTGTATTTTTTGCAGTTTATTTATGTCACTGTAGTTTCCATTACTTTATTCATGTATTAGAAACTGCTTAAAAAAAAACACATCTATATATATATATGCAGTAGTTTCATATGGTTAGAATTTATGAAGAATAAAGTGTTGAGTCAGAGCCAGAATAAGCTCCCTGGCTGAAAATTTCATAAGGGCCCTTGAATCAACAGTAAAAATTGAATATATTCTGGTCATTACCACACTAACACAATGGAATAACAATTGTTTGATAAAGAGGAGAGTAGTAATTGTTATTGCATAAATAGTGTTAGTGTGATAATAAATAACAGAAAAATCTTTTAGAACTAATTTAGGGGCCTCTTTAATACTGAGGCCCCTGGCTTCAGACCATACAGCCCCACCCCTTCAGACCATACAGCCCCACCCCTTTTAATCCAGTTTTGTGTTGAGTGTATGAAGATAAAAGTAGTGAATGTAAAATGTATGTGTTTGACCTGTGTTATTTGACTGTGTATAGCTCACTGTTCAGCTTCACATCTGGTACTCTTTTCTTCATATACATTAGAGGCAAGTGTGAAACCTAATCTCTTGCCTCTCACTATTCATTTGGGAAGTGTGGGTTAAAAGATGGAGGGAAAACATGCAGGATAATATAGGACATATCAAGAATGGCTTGATTTATCTAGACATATTTTGATTCTTTTAAGGATCTTTCTTTATGTGAATCTGTGGAGTGATGGGGAATATATTCTCCCGCTTTAGACAAGAGGTCCAAGATGTTGTAAGGAATTGTAGAGCTCGTGAAGAAGAGGAAGATGTTAAAACCATTATTAGCAATTATAGTACCTTAGAAAGAGATCGTCGAAAATGTGCGGAAAAGAGTCCTAATGTGCACCTTCAGAGATTTGATAGTGACACTGGGGAAGAGTGGAAAAGTCTTATAAACTTCTCAGCCCCATCAAGATCTCTTTCTCACTCAAGTCCTTGTATGGAAGGAGGGATATCAAAGTCAGATATATCAAGTTTGTGTTCTACACCTCTAAATGTTCCTGTCAGTCAGTATAGCTTGACAGCTAATATTCCGAGTTCCCGAGAGAGCAGTAGTTATAATCTGTTTCATGATTTAAATACAAGTTTTGGTAGTGACAGTACAGAAATATTTACGAAAGCAGGTCTTCGAGCCAGATACACCCTTCTCTGTCCTGACAAGGAAAGTATTCATGAAAATATACCAGAGAAACAAAGTTCAGAAGTAATTAATTTTCTTAATGTTATTGGCACTCAGTAGAATTTAGATTGCTGTTTGCACCTGTTTATAATGTTTGTTTTTCGTTTCTTTCAGTTGTTATTTTTTGTTAAAACTAGCTGGTCCATTAAATAATCACTGTAAAACAGAAATTATCGTAAGTTGCAATGCAGTTTTGTTGACAAGTATGCCTCACACAAATATTCAAATTCAGATATTTTTTCAAACTTGCCCAAACTGATTTTTGGTTATTTGTTATTTGATGTCAAATACAATTAATGTGATTTGATTTGATCACCTGTTTGTTTGTACGTAACTAACATACGCAAATTAAATGGTGCAGGTAGTGCGTCTCAGATGTTCAGATTGCTGTTTGTTGTGTCAGGTGTGAAACATTGAAAAAAAAAGAGTAATAATTGAGTAAAATCTACTAATATTCACTAATCCATATCGAATAAAGATGGAAAATCCATTGGTTAGAAAAAAATTGTAATGTTTAGAAATAAGAATAAGGGCTATAAGCAGTCTAAAAATTTATAATTTGCACTGAATTGAATCTTTGAATAATGAGAAGTTAAAATGTTAAAAGTCAGCATTCATGGTAATCCCTCAACCATAGATTAATTAGCAGTGGTTAATCAGATGCAACTCCTTGATAACATAATGATGTCAGTCTGATGAATGATGTCTTACTCATGCCAATCATTTTAGTAACCACAGAAAACAACAGGTCACATTAATTCCATACACCTTTATGTGGACCTCCTTCACCTCTCAATACTCTAATTTATTTCATGTGCAGTTCAGATATGGTTAAATGATAAACGTTTCAAAATTTTGGGGATAGTGACCTTCATTGTTATGCCCCTTTGTTATGAAATTTTGTTAGCACTTTAAGTTTGCAATTGTGTATCCAATTTTGTATAAAGGAAGAAACATGAATAACTGGCGGGAGACTGAGAGAGAGTGGGACTAACATATGGTTCAATTTTATTTAAATAATTTGCTTACATGTACATGTATTCATAGGGATCTTTATCAGTGGGAGGAATTTGGAGGACCCTAATATAAAAACTAACAAGATTGGAAAGGTGACCCTACTTCTTGTAACGTACAACCTCAATCTGATTAAAACACAGATCCAATTTCGTTTCGTTTTTTATAGTTCAAAATTTCGTTTTTACTTGTCTTTACTACTCTTGGATCTGGAAGACTTGTTATTGAAGTCTTGTTCTGCCTGAAATGAGGGGCCAGCCAATCAAATGGTCTGTCGAATTGACGGTTTGACCTTTTCATGCGTGGAACTGAGGGTAAATATTACCAGCGGATAGAAATCAAAACAAAACAAAAGTAGATTTTAAAAAGCATGGTGTTCGCTAATTGGTTAATCGAATGACTGATGTTATCGGGTCAAATGTCCCGTGCTTGATACCGGACGTCATAGAACGTGAGCTCCCACTATAACTTGTTATATCTACATGAGTGTAGGCCATCGAAAGTATAAAAAAAACGAAACGAAATGTAGATCTATATTTTAATTAGATTAGTACAACCTTGGAATCGAAACCATGCCAGTTGACTCAATGACAGACCTTATGATGCAGCGTGCAGTCGCTAACCATCTGGCCATCCAATTGTTCTGAAGTTTGGTGGGAGGCATTAGATTCATGAGAGGATAACCCCATCAATTTCAATGACTTTCTGTTCCAGAGTTCACTTCTCCAAAGACCAAGTGAAAGTAATAGAGGCTGTAGATTTCAAATTTTGTGGGATGCGTTGGGGTCATTATTGGACAAACCCTATTGATTTTAGCATTCCGGAGTTAACCCCACTTTCAGGAAATCCTTAAAAACACAATAGAGGCTACAGTTAACAGATTCTGCATAACTTTATATACATTGTATAGATGAGTAAAAACACATAGCAGTATTCAGTATTTATTCTTTATATTCTATGGATGGACTATTAATAGTAAATTGGGTATGTGTGAAAGTTTATATTAGAATGATTCATTTATGCCACTCCCTGGCACTGGAAATAAACAGAATTGCATTTTCTCTTTATTCAATCGTTATTTGAAATATAGACTATTTTTTGTTTAAAAAAAAAGAACATAATCATTTAGGTTTTTGTAAAGAAAAAAAAAAGAAACAGTAAATTTCTGTTTGGGGAATTTATTCACCTGTAATTTTAATTCATCATAAGACATGTAGGTTAATTATTCTTATATGCAATTAAATCAAGCCGGGATTTAAGTTGCAACAAATGGTTTAAACCTTGCACTTTAGATCATACGGTCTGCATAGAGTCAAATGGTGTGATTTCTATCCCCCACTTGTACATGACGAGGAGTAGGGTCGGCTCACTTGCCTGACCAACCTCATGAGTTTTCTCCAGTTTCCTCCCACTGCTAAAGACCCCTGTGAATTATGGAAATAGAATTAAACCATATGTTAGTCCCAAAATGACCTAGTTTCTGTGGTGTGGACGTTAAACCACATTTCCCCCTCTGTATTTCACACACCATATCAAGCATTTCCTTTTCCTAAGTGAAGTGTAACTGATACAGGAAGTTTGTAAAACAAGTTTTTTGACCTGCTATGAGTACAAGAATTTATTACTGTCTAACTACATGTATACTACCTAAATATTATGATAAATAGATATAGGTACAAATCTTTTAGTCAGATAAAATGTCAGAGAGGTCAATCTCCCAGAATGTTAGTAGAACTGCACAATAGGGAGTATGTCTTTAATAATAACAGCCATTTCCTAGAAGATACTTGCCGGTATATTATAAAGATCTTAACCTTCTAAAACATACCAAATATATAAATATGTTCTTATTCTCACTGGTTTTCTCTGGATTCCGGTACCCCAATTTTCTCCCAAATACATGTACGCCTGTACACAGAATTATTAGAATAGAATTACAGGCTCTACTTACTGGTAGTCACAATGGGGATGCTATTTGTAGGCCAAATGAGGAGGTTGGGAATTTCCAGAGTCCACAATGGTCACTTTCTATAAATGAGTGTTTTGAGGAATACTAACCCTAACCCTTTTTAGAGGGCAAAAGGTAAATTGAGCAGTTATTCTTTAATTTATTCTTCTAAAAAAAAAGAGTTGCATCACCCAGTCACAATATGGTCTAGTTAGTGTTGAGTCACAGGCACTTGAAAGGGATTAAAATAAATAAGCAGTAGTAAGAAGTTTTATTTTAATTTATTTTAATCCCTTCAAGTGTCTGTGTGTTGAGTGAGTGTTAAAACATTACTTTAATTGTTGTGAATTTATTTGTGTTTGTTTGCAATATTGATGAAAAATTCTTCCTTGACTAGTATGATTTATATTTATCTATTGAAGCAGACACACTCATCTATTCATTGGTCTGTCTGCTAAATAAATTAATTTAATATGATTATCAATATGATGTGTATTATAGTTTCTGTGCCAAGTTACAGTAAAGTTCTAAAATAACCATTTCCATTAAAGATGCACTAAGTAAGAGCTAAATTTGCCTATTAACAGGTCTTTATTTTGGCTTTAAATGTTATATAAATTATTATTTGCCTATTAACAGGTCTTTATTTTGGCTTTAAATATTATATAAATTATTATTTAGACATTTATTCACATGACAAGCCTAAAATCAACTCTTGGAAGGTGGAAATTTAAACAGATTTAAAGACAATCGCCATTTAGTGATTTGATTTAAAAAAGATGAATCTAAACCAAGTCTTGAATAACAATTACTGTTGTTACAATAATGAAGAATCTATACCATATCTTGTCAAAACTTAAAACATTGACAACTTCGCTTAGAATAAAGTAATTTGAATGAAATTTTCAATATATTCATTTGCATTATCTATTTTTGAATCATATACCAAAAACGGCCAGCTCTTTAGGTAATGCCTCTTTAACATACTCTAAATCATTTTCTTGATAATGTTAAGAGTATCCTCATTAAAAAGTTGCATAGTGATAACAAATTTTATTGGTAAAATTGTACCTTGTGTTTATCAAAATGCTGATATTGAGTAATTTCTAAATTATCTAGAATGCTTGTATCTCTTTCTGATGACCTGGGGCCAGTTGTTCAAAACTTGCTTATTTTGATGATCCATTTACTCCATGTTAACAAGTTGTTATAAGTTGACAGATTTTTGAACAACCGACCCCATGACAATTAAATTATACACTTAAATTGTGAAATAATATGCCCTCAATAAATTGAATTCGTTAATTCTTACACTCTTGTCAATTACAGTTCTGCTATTTGTTTAGTAGTTTAGAAATATTTAAAGGGACTGTCCCGATAAGAACAGAGTCTCAAAAATTAAAATCGAGTATTTATAAAATTTATGGACCAAAATATAGCAGTATGGTGTATTTACCTTGTCTCAAAATTTCAGCTCAAAATATTGAGTCGTTTGGACTTGGACGTCAACACTGCTTATCCAGACATGTAACCCTTTTAAGATTTGGGGTTAATTTTTCATTGGGTGACCTGATAATCGATTCTCGTTTCTTGAGAAATCTATACAATGAATGACCCATGTACTGTACTTGATAACCAAATGTAAATTTCACCTACATATTATTCTTATAGAAAAAAAAGTCTGGTTTTATCCAGATACTGTATAATACAACGGTCTCCATTTCCAGATGAAGACTGCCAGGTTTAAGTTATTTACGAGTGTATCACAAATATCGGGTTAGTTGATCGGCCTTAGGTAATGGCTTTTAAGTTATTTTAACACAAAATTAAGCAGTTTTATTCCCCCAAAAGTGCAAATAATTTTGTTTGTATAATGCAGATAATTTTTGATTTTGATTTTATTATTTTATTTATTATGTTGTAAATATTTACGCCAAATCTGTCTACCATGATTGGATTTTGTGAGAGTGATGGACAGTGACCAGAATAGGCCCCTTTTTCACTGGCAATTCAAGAGCACTGCTGAAAACTTTAGCTAGGGGCCCCCTTGCAAGCTTAATCCAGTCCTGTCGGTTGTGATAGAAAAGTACCGAAGACATTGTTAATTGAAACGCAATTCAGATGGCTCTAAATATAACACATGAGAGAATTATATGGAATACAAGATACTTGAAAGGTTTATTCCAGCGACGTTGTTGCAAGGGTTCTCCTGTCTTTATCAAGCAAAGGATCTTCTTAATATGATTGCCTGACTTGCTTAAAATAGTAGCATTGTCTTGTTTATTGTAAGCGACCTAGTAAATATAGTTTGGGGTTATGAAAGTTGTTACATAATGTATGTGAAATTCATGGGATGTTAGAAAAAGTATCACATTTCTAAAAGTTGTTAATATGTACAATATTAACCAGTTTTATAGATTTATTTCATGTATAAATAACATATGAAATGGTTTGTTGGACTTCTCAGTTGAGTTAGAATAATTTATAAACAATTATCAAAATGATATTTATTTTATTTTTGCTTGTGTTTTCAGAAATCTGATGATCCATTAGAAGATCTGGAAACCAGACAAGATGAGGTATTGAAGCGTCTTGGTGTTTTACAGAGTCGAGTAGGACAACTTCAGGAAAAACATAGTATATCTACGTGTACTTCAAGTACATCAAGCAAATCTGCTGTCGTACCTACAGCCATGGAGGTTAGAATAAACCTATATTGATGTTCTAATTTGAGAAATAATAAAAATTCTGAGACATACAGTTATATTTTTATACGCGCAAACATTTACTTTTTATTTACCTAAATAATAGTAAAGATTCACAATGGGACAACCTTTAGGAACTATTTAAATAACTTAGTTGCTGTGGATCTATAATTTTCTTCCTGGCAGCTTATCATATTATTCAGAATCTACATTTAAAATTTCAATATCACAGGGGTACTTGAATATGAGAAAAAAATAACCTTGAAGTAATATGGTCCTTGTGGGTTTAAAAATATAATTTAGACAGCTGCCTTGGCACTATTCCCATACATTACACTTTATTAAATGTGTGTAAAGATGGTAGTGATACAGTGGTATGTAGGTTAAAGTATTTAACCTAGTCCAGGTGTAACAATATTAACGTGGTAAACATTGAATCTATTGAAAACACAAGTTACCATTTATACCATGTGGTAAAACATACCTATGTTGTCTGGCTTTCAGATTCCTAAAATATATAACCAGTATGTCTCTAAATGTGTAATTTTCATATAGTTACTTTCACATTCAATAGTTACAATATATCATCTAGAATGTTAATCATTAATAATAATTGAATATTTAAACTGATACCCCGGTAATACGAAAACAGATGTGTAGTGTTCCAAACAAAAATGCACCTTGTGGATACAATTCAGCCGGGTGAACGGGTATTTTTTAGTATAAGGCCATACTAAAAAAATATTATCGTCTTTAGAAAACCCTAAAAAATCTGTTGTGGGAAGGAAATTTTTGTGTTTCTATTTCGCTAGGGGGTTGGGTGGATGAATGGATCGCATGTGCATGCTATATCATAAGGAGAAGGGTCACCTGTTCTATCTCTCAGGATTTCTCCCGTTCTTCTGGTTTCCTCCTTCTGCTAAATAAATGATATTTATCAAAATAAAAGTTGAACCATGTATTAGTCTCGAAATGACCTGGTTAGTGTTGAGTGGAGGTTACCCCCCCCACCCTTTTTTTCTCATTGCTCTAATGATAAAAAAACAGATTTTCATATTGCATATTTTCATACACCAACATTTTAATTTGGTGACTTGAATTGTCTTTCGGTCCTGAACATTTCAATTTTCTACAATTTCCTATTGGAAATTGGCCAATTGGAGGCTGCTCAGTGGTTTAAACATTCACATATCCTTTGAAATATTTTGTTTTCCAGAAAGGAAAGTTCCATGATATTGTTATCTACCTTGATCCAAGTTCTATACCTTACTCTCTATTTGTATTATATGAAGATCTGAGGAAACAGTTTAATGTTCTTGCTACAACTCATGTCCATTCTTCTGTATTAGACGTACCAGATAATCTTATTAATATATTTAACAATGGGGAGGTCAAATCTCGAAAAGATTATCAGATTGGTTTAACAGTGATATGGAAGAAAGGTATGTACTTACAATATATAATTTTAGATGCCTCAATTTTATATTGAAATAGTTTAAGCTCACCAAAAAAGCTTCATAAATCATTTAAATAATACAAGTAATTATGTCAACTTTTTCTTTCCATAAGTATAAAATGACCCTTAAAGGTAAATTTCAATGTTAACGATTTCTGCTGTTCTCCTTGACTAGTCGTAATTTTCCACAAATAGAAAAAGCTGTGACGTAATTTTTGTCATTCGGATCATATTCTAGTCTACATTTTTATGAGCAGAGGGACTTAAATTACTTCACAGCTTTTTTATTTGCCAAAAGTGAGACTACTCCTGGAGAATGTTGGAAATCGCTAACAGTGAAATTTACCTGTGTTAGGTAACATTCACATTTGGGTCGTTTTATACTTATGGAAAGGATATGTTGACATAATTACTTCATAATCATTATTTAAACGATTTATGAAGCTTTTCTGGTTAGGGTTAGGGTTAGAATTGAGTGGTACATGAAACAATGGTCCTGTGTACATGTTAGCGTGCACATAAAAGAAATCTTGAAAATTGGAATTTTACATTTCAAAGGAAAGTATATAAACTGTGAACTTTGTAGGCTATGATAATGGCTTACTTTCCTTCAAATACAATCTTTTACTCTTCTTATATTGGAAGTTAATAAGAGAGTAGGCCGCAATGCCGCTCCAGACAAAATATCTCTCATAGCACATTGTATGACATATACCTGTCGTCATTAGCTTATTCAGAGCTGAACAGTAGGATGTTAAACCCTGTTACTTCATTTCATTATACGCCCACATTGAAATGTGGTCGTATATTGTCGTCGCCCCCGTCCGTCCGTCCGTCCGTCGGTCCGGCGTCCACAATTGCTTGTGGACGCTCTACAGGCTAGAGTTAATATCCGATTGACTTTAAATTTATACACAGTGTTTAAGGTCATGAGACGAAGAAGCCTATTGTTTTTCAGCGATTTCCGATAATAACTACCAGAGTTATGGCCCTTGATCACTTCAAAAAATCTTGTGGACGCTCTAGAGGCCAAAGTTAATATCCGATTGACTTTAAATTTATACACAGCGTTTAAGGTCATGAGACGAAGAAGCCTATTGATTTTCAGCGATGTCCGATAATTAGTGCCAGAGTTATGGCCCTTGATCACTTAAACAAATCTTGTGGACGCTCTAGAGGCCAAAGTTAATATCCAATTGACTTTAAATTTATACACAGTGTTTAAGGTCATGAGACGAAGAAGCCGATTGATTTTCAGCGATTTCCGATAATTAGTGCCAGAGTTATGGCCCCTAATCACTTCAAAAAAATCTTGTGGACGCTCTAGAGGCCAAAGTTAATATCCGATTTACTTTAAATTTATACACAGTGTTTAAGGTCATGAGACGAAGAATCCTATTGATTTTTAGCGATTTCCGATAATTAGTGCCAGAGTTATGGCCCTTGATCACTTCAAAAAATCCTGCGGACGCTCTGGAGGCCAAAGTTAATATCTGATTGACTTTAAATTTATACACAGTGTCTAAGGTCATGAGACGAAGAAGCCTTTTGATTTTCAGCGATTTCTGATAATTACTGCCAGAGTTATGACCCTTGATCACTTCAAAAAATCTTGTGGACGCTCTATCCAAAGTTAATATCCGATTGACTTCAAATTTATACACAGTGTTTAAGGTCATAAGACAAAGACACCTATTGATTTTCAGCGATTTCCGATAATTAGTGCCAGAGTTATGGCCCTTGATCACCTCAAAAAATCTTGTGGACGCTCTGGAGGCCAAAGTTAATATCCGATTGACTTTAGATTTATACACAGTGTTTAAGGTCATGAGACGAAGAAACCTATTGATTTTCAGCGATTTCAAATAATTACTGCCAGAGTTATCTCCCTTGATAACTTCAAAAATTCTTGTGACGCTATAGAGGCCAAAGTTACCATCCGATTGACTTCAGATTGATACATAGAGTTTAAGGTGTTGAAACGAACAAGTATTTTGATCTTCAATGAATTTAGATAACTGAACAGCTAAATCCATGATATTAAATGTTTCATGTATATACTAATTGTTAGCGTGGGGTAAAACTTTATAAAAAGCAATCAAATTCTAATGATTTTCTGATAATTACATAATGAGTTGTTACTCTTAATCAGTTTTTAGTGTATTACAAATGTTTCATTACCGAAAAAAGTAAAAATATGCGACAGCCCTTGTTGACTGCCCGGACGATTTAGCTGATGTGGGCGTATGTTTCGTTGCCTGGCAACCTATCTTTTTTTAATGGCAAGATCTGTATTGAAAGAGAATTATCTTGCATTTCATCAGTTATCTCCCTTGTTATATTACAGTAAATAATGGAGCTGTTTTAATGGTGGATCCTTATAAACAGTCAGCCATAGAAGGTGAAGTAAATATAGCCAGATATTTACAAAGATTACTTAATTCTCAGTACGACTCACAGGATATCACCGAGGCTACACAGATTGATGAATGGGTAGATACAGCTCAAATACAATATCTTGATGGCAGCAACAAAGAAAGAGCAGCAGTGCTTCGGTCTCTAAATTCTCGGTTCGGAAAAAATAGTTGGCTTGTAGGCGATACGTGTTCATTAGCAGACATTACTATGTGGTCCGTCTTGCAACAATCTGGCCAGGTTACTGATGTACCAGCAAATGTTAAAAAATGGCTGACGACCTGCAATAATCAGCCAGGATTTTCAAGTGCTTTAAAACTTGTTAGTTAAATTATACAAGATATCTGTGATATAAAGCAAGAGTTGATTTATTTCTAATTTGATTTGACACATTTAAAGGAAATAAAACAAAGGAAAAATAGATTTGTGATTGTCAAAGCTTATTTATTTATGTTTGTTTAATGTTTGTTTTCGGACTACAACCAGATACAATTATTACAATAGAAGCTCATCAGCGGAAATCTTAATATATAAACAATGTGAAATGTTTGTTTATTCAGGTTTGTTAGATTTCATTTATATAATAGAGATTATTTTATTATTATTACACACTTTTAAAGCACACAACTGCCACATACATATACACTTTATTATAGTTATATTATAAAACAAGAAAGTATTACATTGACATAAATAAAACAGAATAACAAAGAGCATACTATATAAGATATATATAAATATGAGCTGATGATCAGACACAACATGATAAGATTTCCAGATGCAATCTTATTAAAATACAGATATATATTCTGTTTGTTTAATACTTTCGATTGGCTTTACTCAGGGGTGGATCCAGGAATTTTTGCAGGAGGGAGTTTTCCAGGTTTCTGTTATGGAAATCTGCCATCATCGTCTCTAAATTACATAGGCATACATACAAATTGAGCTTTTTAACCAGAGAAATCATTTTTATACTGATGTAGGATCACCTTGTGATGTAATTTCATTGATGCAAGGCATTATTTCTTTTTATGTAGCTGAGCAGGGGGAGGGGGGTGGACCCCCCCCCCCCCCCCCGGATCCGCGCCTGTTTATTTCATGAAGATCTGACCACTTGTAGTGAGCTTTTACCCTATGAAGTCAGACATTTCATGTTTCAGTAGGATACCCACTGCAACAGACCTTTTCATTGGCTAATCCCTCACATCAACTAGAACACAGGTTATATAACAGCTCTTCCAGATCGTAAGGGTTAGGGTTATCTTCCAGATCGTAAGGGTTAGGGTTATTGTAAATTCTCCATTAAAAAAAGGGACTGCTTTTGTAGACTGCTCAGACAACTAAGCTGCTATAAGCGTATGTTTCTTTGTTCCCCAACCTATATTTATTGTAGCCTTCACATAGTGTATGAAATTCTTTATAGATGTAGATGGAGCAGAAAAGTAGGATGTTAAAACCGTATTTCATTACTTACAGAAACAGAATTGTATATACATGTAAGAAATAGTTGTTTCATGTTATATATTTCACATCTGGTCATTATTTCCATTGTATATATGAAATAAATTTTATCAACTCTTAATTTTAGAATGTGAATTGCTTTCTTTGTGGTTTATGTTCAAATCATTAAGTCTACCTGACGACTATCTAATTTGTCAATCTCCCAAACAGAGTTGTCATCCCTTGCAGTCCACACTAACTGCTGCATATAGCGAGACTTGTGTGGGGAATACTACCTTGTGTAACGGGAGATGTTTCCCCATTAGACTTTTAGTAGGTCAAATAAATATATACTGTTTTCTCAGACACTCCCATGTCACTTAAAAAGAGAGGCATGACCTGATCGACCTTCAGAAATAAAAAATACAAACGGTCCCATTAATTTCGGCATGTAGTCGTTTTGTCCGGGTTTATAGGAACTTAGGAATGAATGAATCTGGATATATACTGTTGATTCAATTATTAATTATACAACCCTGATGAATGTTATTAGGAGCGGATCCAGATTGGGGGTTTAAAACTGTAACATCTATCATTTAGCATCTATGTTTGTGTTCATCCTATGTTGACCCGAATGATTCACACCCAAATATTGTGTAAAAAGTGTAGCCGCTGTCATGTTCACAAGACAGTGTCTTTGGAAAAAAACGAGGGGGGGGGACACAAAGTCGCGAAATCCAGATTTTATGGTTCATTGCTCCATGGCCACAGTGCTTGCATGTTCATGAAGCAACGACCGCAAGTTTTATAACATATAGATATTGCTAAATTGGTCTATAATTCGGGAACCTATAGCTACGTTATCGCTCTTTAACCCAGGCACGTGAACCCTATCGCCCAATCAGAGGCTGTGACACGAACACACTCAAATCAAACATGACGACCTCCACAGAAACCTTGACATTGAACGAACCTTGAACTTTGCAACTTTATATACATGTATACAGTTTACCTGGACAGCGTGAGACTTGGCATTCGCGATGATCGAGGAATCTGCCCCCCCCCCCCGGACTGGCCCAGTAGCCAATTAATGCCGAAATATGCAGGGTATTACGTAAAGGGCTTGATAAGATATATGGAATTAAAGCGAGATCAAGCCTTCTTTTGAAGATGCAGTACTTCACACTTGAATTGTAATAAGTTCTGTTAAAAATGGTAGTCTCACCAGGTTTTCGGCACGGTAATGGAACTCACAGAATATCGAAAGAATGCTAAATATCGACAATGTTTTTTACTCCTAATGGTCACAGTGCTTCACATCAAATTTGAAAACAATCCGTTAAAGACTATAGTATATAATACGCGCACAAGGACTTCCTAACGGAAAGTCGATGAACACTAAATGTTGATAGAATACCGAATGTTGATATAATTCTGTTCGTCCTCTTAATGACTACGACACTTCTCATCAAAGATGAAAACAATTCGTTTTTAACATTCGTCAAACGCTGAATATTGATACGGGTTATCATCTCATGACCCCAATGCTTCAAGTCAATTTTGAGAAAAAAATCAATCCCATATGTTATTTACAAACTACATAAGATCTGTACACACTGGTCAGTAAGCATACCATTACGTGATAGAGACAATTGCATGTATGATCGTGAGTCTTATCTATTGTCGGAGGGTATATATCAAGGAGATTGATCATAGGCGTACGTGCCATGGGGGAAGCTGCCCCCCCCCCCCCCCAACTTTCGGGCAGACGGGTAAAGTGAAAAAAAAATTATTTCATCTACTTGGCAAAATAAAGTGCCCGAAATCTAATAAAACATCAATATTACGGGCTGGAAAAGCAGGAAAACGCGTGTGCGGCTGTCAAATATTACAAAATTTTCTTTAGGGGTCCATACAAGGTCAGTTCCGCTGTCTGTAAACCCGAAAATTTTTCGGGCATTTCTAGTTTTGCTTTGTTATCGAGTCCTGATATAACACTTATTATACTTTTCTCTTAATTGAATACTACGAATTTGTACTGAGTTGACTATGGACTAAAAAAATGTTGCCTGGGGCCACTCTACTTTGTGCGACATTTTTCGGGCATCGATTATTATTTGTGAATGCAACTGCAACAGTCTGATTGGATGGTTGGAATTCAGAGTGGGATTTCGGTTACAAAACCATTGTATACTTTTGTAGTTTTCACGGTCTAAAATAGCAGAAAACGCATTTGCGGTGGTAAAATTTTCAAAATTTTCTCTGGGAGGGTATACCGCCGAACGCAGCGACAATTGATTGGTTGTTTGGAATTCCGGCCAGCCAGGTAGGCTTTATTGGACCAAATTGAAGTTGCTGCATTCACAGGCTGGAATAGCAGGTAAACACGTTTGCGGCAGTTAAATTTTCAAAATTTTCTTCCAACGGTCCCGTCTTCATGGACTGTAAACGATTGATTGAGATTCGAATCAGCCACCTTAATGAGGCTATATTTTAGACCACTTTGAAGTTACTTTGTTCACGGGCTGAAATAGCAGGGAAACATGTTTGCAGCCGTCAATTATTACAAAATTTTCTTTTCGCTTGTGGGGGGGGGGGGGGCACAAGGAAGACCAACACAGTACTCTGTAAACCCGAAATTTTTTCGGGCATTTCGGGTTCTGCCTCCCTAACGGACATCGAGCCCGTACGCCTATGAGATTGATGACTGTTAGACAAACGACCTGAGTCGTAGATACGATACGAGCAGAGAGACAAGCGGGGAGAAGAAAGGCTTGGCAGATGGGCTCAGTGGTGGATTTAATATAGTTATGTACCGTCCTGATGTGTTCCTGTCGTAGCCCAGTTCGTGTATAGTTTAAGTTTGATATTATTCTGTTCTGATGTAAACAAATCATATATTTACAAAACTGGGGCCTATTTCACAGAATTTTAACTAAGATAAGATCCCAATTTTAGTAATTTGATTGGATAATATTAGATTGATTTTAGTGCTTAGCCAATCAAAATTGAAGTATCTACTAAAATTGGATTTTATCTGAAGTTAAAATTTCGTGAAACATGGCCCAGAACTCTGTTATCGCTAAGATAGTGTTACAATGATCTTGAAATATACATATACAGATAGGACTTTCTGACCTCTGCTGGTTTTTGATCATTAATGATATTGACACAACTTCTTCTAAGGCACGGACTTATTAAAACATCTAATGTGTTCAATATGTTATTTACGGACTACACACGAATGGCCTCTGTTCGTTTTGACAAAAGACACGATCTCATTAAACATATTATTTATTCAAAGGAAATATGCAGTGTAGTTACAGATACTATAATCTCATAAATAAACAATACCAAATATATACAATGGCTCGTGTATCATATTTCTTAAAGGGGAAGACCAACGATTTTCAACACGGTTTCCATAAATCTTAAATATATATTCAGAAATAATCCCCTTTGTAACACAAGCAAAAAGTTTTTTGTAAACGAGAAATTAATTTTTATTAAAACCGGAAGTGACATAGTTGGTTCAACACACTCACTGGGCTCTATAGTAAGCATACAGATTTGGCATAAGTTTACTGCTGTATACAGATTTGGCATAAGTTTACTGCTGTATTGTGTTCACGCCTTGTCCTTGGGCCAAAATCTTATCGAATGGGTTGTTTGTTAGGATATCACAAACACGAATTTATGTTTTTGTTTAACCTTTTGTACACAAAGCCGTGGCGTAAATTCACTCGTACTGAACAGTACGCTGTGGTCCAATTCACGGCTAACTGTTTATATCACGTGGTTTGATTGACAGCTTGCAAGTGACATGTATTTCGTCTGCTTCGATGTTTTTGCTTTTGTTACAGAGCGGATTATTTCTGAATATATATTTAAGATTTATGGAAACCTTGTTGAAAATGGATGGTCTTCCCCTAATTGATTGTATGCTTTATAAGCCAGAGTTTATTGTTAGTTTCAGAAGACTTGGAATGGCGCTCCTCCCGGAGTATGCCCATTCCATGCCCTCAATAAAGGTCTATCATCTATGCTGATATTCTGTTATCTGTAGTGTTACATATGGTGCCTTGGTGAGTTTCAGCAATAAATAATTATTATCATAGTATGGTGACCCTTGATCACTTTGAAAAATATTGTACACGCTCAAGAGGCTAAAGTTATCATTCCAAAATTTAGTGAAAGCTATTCAAGTTATCTATTCATAATCCCCGAACCAAGTATCAGTGTATGGCTTACACTAGGGACCAGGTATCATTCAGATTTGATGAAAAAAGGAAAGAAACTGAGCTTACCATCTCTAAATACGCATATTCAGTTAATAGATTGCCGTCCAGAAAGTGTTAAATACCATCAAGATTCATCAAATAACGTCCAGTTTTTGTGCTACCATTTAGTTTGACATCGGTTGTCTAGTTTATGGTCATAAACTGAATGACTAATATCAAAACTAAACTAAATGGTCATAAACTAGATGGCCGATGTCCAAACTAAATGGCGTTTCTTAAACTAAACGGTAGGACAAACTGAGCGTTTTTGAATGAATCTTGGTGGTATTTAACACTTTCTGGACAGCAATCTATTAACTGAATATGTGTATTAGATTATAGATGGTAAGCTCAGTTTCTTTCCTTTTTTCATCAAATCTTAATAATACCTGGTCCCTAGTGTTATCTGGACTCAGATGCGCGTCAAATCGATTCTATAAAGCAGTAGATAAAAAATACATCTGTCAACCCTCCGTGTTTCCAAAGCATCAGAATATCTCAACGTTTTTATACGCCCACATTTTCATGTGGACGTATTATGTCGTCGCCCCTGTCCGTCCGGACGTCCGTCCGTCCGTCCGGACGTCCGTCCGTCCACAATTTGTTTGTGGACTCTCTACAGGTCACAATTCTTATCCGATTTTGACGAAACTTGAAATATAGGTTTATCCCCAAAAGATCTCGGCTGCTTTCGATATTGGCATGTATCGCATCAAAACTTCATGGATTATGGCCCCTGATTGTACGAAAAATCACGTTTTTAGCTTGTGGACCCTATAGAGGTCACAATTTTGAACCGATTTTGATGAAACTTGACATGCATGTTTGTAACCCAAAGATCTTGGTTCCTTTCGATATTTGCGGCTATCGGAATGTAATTTCCTGAATTATGGCCCCTGATTGTCCGAAAAATCACCCTTTTTAGCTTGTGGTCCCTCTGGAGGTCACAATTATTATTCGATTTAAAAAACCGTTTGATTATATCACCGTTACACCCTAAGGAAGGTTGAGTTTGAATTTCGGGAAAATCGGACGAAAATTGCCATACAAAATGGCCGCCGTTTGTACGCGAATACTGTTAAAAAATGGTATATCCATGTTGTGGACCCTGTGGAGGTCACAATTTTGATTCGATTTTGATGAAACTTGAAATTCATGGTTATAACCAAAAGATCTTGCTTCCTTTCGATATTTGCGCATATCGGATCGTAACTTCCTGAATTATGGCCCCTGATTATACGCAAAATAGCCTTTTTTTTAGCTTGGAGGTCACAATTATTATTCGATTTAAAAAAACGTTTGATTATATCACCGTTACACCCTAAGGAAGGTTGAGTTCGAATTTCGGGAAAATCGGACGAAAATTGCCATACAAAATGGCCGCCGTTTGTATGCGAATGCTGTTAAAAAACGGTATATCAAGGTTGTGGACCCTGTGGATGTCACAATTTTAATTCGATTTTGATGAAACTTGAAATTCATGGTTATAACCCAAAGATCTTGGTTCCTTTCGATATTTGCGCATATCGGATCGTAACTTCCTGAATTATGGCCCCTGATTATACGCAAAATCGCCTTTTTTTTTTAGCTTGGAGGTTACAATTATTATCCGATTTAAAAAAACGTTTGATTATATTACCGTTACACCGCAAGGAAGGTTGAGTTCGAATTTCGGGAAAATCAGACCAAAATTGCCATACAAAATGGCCGCCGTTTGTACGCGAATACTGTTAAAAAAAATGGTATATCAAGGTTGTGGACCCTGTAAAGGTCACAATTTTAATTCGATTTTGATGAAACTTGAAATTCATGGTTATAACCCAAAGATCTTGGTTCTTTTCGATATTTGCGCATATCGGATTGTAACGTCCTGAATTATGGCCCCTGGTTATACGCAAAATCCCCCTTTCTTTAGCTTGTGGTCCCTCTGGAGGTCACAATTATTATCCCATTTAAAAAAACGTTTGATTATATCACCGTTACACTGTAAGGGAGGTTGAGTTTGAATTTCGGGAAAATCGGACCAAAATTGACAGACAAAATGGCCGCCGTTTGTACGCGAATACTGTTAAAAAAATGATATATCATGGTTGTGGACCCTGTATAGGTCACAATTTTAATTCGATTTTGATGAGGAAGGTTGAGTTCTAATTTCGTGAAAATCGTACCAAAATTGACGGACGAAATGGTCGCCGTTTGTACGCGAATAGTGTAAAAATAAGGTATATCATGGTTGTGGACTCTCTACAGGTCACAATTCTTATCCGATTTTGACGAAAAGTCACATTTCTAGGTTGTGTACCGTCACACCATAATCATTGTCGGTTTCGAATTTCATTAATATCAGACTGGAACTGACCAACTAAATGGCTGCTCCCAATACAGTATGAAATACAGGACTTAAAGATGTAGGAAAAATCACTTTAGGTATTGCTTGTTCTCTGTCCATCTCTCGAAAATGTGGGCGTATCCTGCCTGGCAGTGCCAGCCTATCTTTAGCTACGTTCTCGTAGCTAATAAAGCATGTGCCATAGGACGCAATATTTATTCCCAAAGTGCTCATAGGTTTGTCTGTCTGCTCGCCATAGGAATCCCCAGCACGTCTCTAATACTCTCTAGGGAACGATGTGCAAAATAATCTTGCACCAGTTGGGAATTGCCACACGATGGGTGATTTATAATCGCTCCAAATGATTGACTCGATGCTGAAATTATGAAAAGAATTTTACAGCTGTTTAAATAGTTCCAAAATATTTATAATTTTTTCAAAATTTGATTGTATGCTGTAGGCCCTACTCGAGATTCAAATTTCCTTGCTATATATATATATATATATATATATATATATATATATATATATATATATATATATATATATATATATATATTGATATGCTGTCGCATTATGTAGGCTACCAGCCAAGGTGGATCTAAAGCTAAAGGGTGGGAGGGTGTTTGGAGGGCGTTACCCCCCCCCCCCCGCTAAACTATAAAATAGCACTTTTTAAGAGAAAGGTTTCTCGGCTGATTGCTTTACCCTTTATCGTCAGATGGTGGGACGGGATGGGCATTCACAATGTTATAATATTAATCCATAATAAAAATTAACGTCAAATGAGATGTTGGATATCACTGTTTAAAAATGACGATAGAAACCATGTATTTTTTTAAAAAAAAGCCGGGATGGATTGTCTGCGGGGGGGGGGGGATACTTTGTCTCAGGAGGGAGACCCGGGTCTTACGTTTAACGGAAAAAAATTCATATTATAAACCATATTCCCGAAGAAGCGACAGCGGGTTTTATAGCATATATACATGTAGATATACGATGTTAAAACGTAAACAAGGATTCTATTGAAGGTGATTATAAAGTCGCGCTTCGCTAAAAATCTATATTTAGACTTCAATAAAATAAGTGTACGCTGACATACTTGTCACCTCCTTGACAATGTAGGCCAAATTATAATTTTAATGACTGAAATACAATTTATTGTACTGTCACATGGTAGACCTACACTAGGTAATCCGTTACTGTGCCAGAACGAATGGGGTTTTCCCATACGGATATTCATTTACACGGATGTTGTTCGTTAGAAACTGCGTGTTAGTTTCCCACTTAAATGTTGGAGAACTGTCCCTTTAACATTTTATTGGGCGAAAATGATTATTTATGTCAGTTTAAACACATGATTGTTATTGAGATAATAAACTCGTGTTGGACTGAAGTCCAGTAAAATGTGATTTTTAAGCTTATCACGTTCAGTAAGTACAAATGACCATTGATAAAACTGATGTTGATATGGTTAAGATGGGTGTCATCTTCAAATTAGTATGTGTTTTGTTATTGGTGTCAATAATTCAGTCTACACCATTAGACGACTACGTGAACAGACCTGATGCAACGTATAAATATTCAGAAATTACTCATTATGTGCATGAAGATCATACCTTATATATTCTTAACATGACGTCACAGACATGGTTAACAGGTAAGTATATTTATTTTATGATCAGTAGTGGAATACCACGTTTTATCAGTGAAATAAAAGTGTTATTCCACTGGCTAGCAGAAGTCCATGTTGTTTTACCTAAAATGAGAGTATCATGTTTGGCCTAGTGGTCTAGAGTGCCGCGCTTCGACCTCTAGCTGGCCGGTCACCTCTGGCTTGCGGCTGTGGTTTCGATCCCTGGTGTGAGCGTATGTGACATGGAGATAGGGGCGCCTTATCAACCATGTGGGTTTCCTCCGGGCACTCAGGTTAAACCATATGTTAGTCCCGAAATGATCTAGTTTGTGTCGAGTGGACGTTAAACCCCATTTCTCTCTCTCTCCCTTTAAGGTTGATCACGGCGGAGGCTATACTATTTATAGGGCCCTCTTTCGCGAGGGGGGTAATTACTGCATTCTCATTCAGTAATGGAGTCGCGACAATAACAGTGTTTAGAAAACGATTGACTCGGACTCTGGGCCCTTTCCCTTGGCCAGAGGAGGGGCTCTTTTGTCTGCGTTTAGGGCCCCCTTAACTAGGATTCTATTTCATTTTTCTCATCGGTTTTAGCATTTTTCTCCCGTTTTATTTTTCCAATGTCTTTGATTTTTTTTCGCGAGGAGGCTGGCGCCTCCAGCGCCTCATCTATAAAACACCTTTGTATATATCTCCGAGACTTTCTTAATATTATATCATTATTCAAGCATACATGTATTTGCCCCATCGATATAAGAGTAGATGGCAGTGCCGCTGTCTGGGCAAACCTTTACTCATAGCACACTATATGACATAAGCTAGTCTTCATTAGCCCAGTCAGAGCAGAACATTAGGACGTTAAACCCCATTTCATTTCAATTAAATTTCCTTCATCAATTTTCTAGACAATTGAATGACTGAGAATTAAATTGATAACATCCGCAATTGTCAAGTACCGTTGTCGGGATGTTAAAATGAGCAATTATGTGTCATTTTACTGACGTGACCTAGGAAGATTTCTTTAATACATTTCCTTGGGGGTTTTTATTTAACATACAGTGTTTAAAGATGCATTTTGTAAGATTTAGATATAGAGCTGACAGTTGTCGCTACAATAATCTAAAAATAGACAATTTAAAAGGATCATTATGTTAAAAGTTACAAATTTGATTACATTATTCTGAGAGAAGTTGTGAACGTTTGAAGAATAGCGGAGTCTCGTCGATTTCCATAGTAACCGTTGTTACGATAATAAACCAAGTATCGATTATCCATTTCTAAATGAAATTATTGAATGGCGATCGTGTTTCAATCCATTCAAAATCGACGCCATCCGTTAGCCTAGTAAAGAGTTGATTATGGTCTTGGTATGTAAATAAATGTCTAAATGTTAGAGTAAATGTAACCCTAAAGAATTTTAAACTTGTATAATCTGTCACTAAATATGAATTGTTTAAAACATATTGTATGCCATTATATGGGTGTCACCTTTGGGATTATTCTCATAAAAAGCACTCATTTATTTTATACAGCATGACGTAAAACTATAAGACGGTTATTTTGTATTTCTCAACGTACACACAGTAATCTTTTACATATTATTTGTAATGATGTTCCTATAGATTGTCAATTACACAAAAGATTTTTAAGATTTTATCTTAGTTCATATAATAGCAGTAACACATGTTTAAGCATATGCAGTAAACATGCTCTGTATGGAAGCCAGTCTGCAGTTTCTAATAGTATCAATTTTATTTGTTTTAAATATAATTTATGTAAATATGACCCGTGTAATTTTAAATTACCTAAAATCTCCACAGCCATTTCATGTCCAATTACTGATAAAGACATCCAACTCGGAAATAGTATAAGAGAATTTGTTAAATATAGAGATGTAAACTATGATGATGCTAGAAACCTTGAAGAAATTATCAACTATTTATGTACATCATAGAGAAAAGTTTACTTATGTTACATATATGTATATAATTATGTAAATTCTGTAAATTATGTATTGTATTGTGTACTATGAGTACGAAATAAAGCATTATTATTATTATTATTAATGAATGATTTATATAACATTTGAGGCCCCAAAAGACATGCAATAGACACATTTAGCTCTCACATAGTGCATCTTTAATTAAAGGGACAATAACATTCTTGCTGGCTTGGTAGCTCCAGAAAATAAATAATACCCTTATTCTAAGTACTAGATGTTTAAATGTCCTACCTGTTGTGTAAATTATCCATTACAACCTATTTTATTTGTCCAGAGGGTTCGAAAATATTTTAAAATCCAAGTCACATTTGAAAAGGTTTACGTTAGACTTTTCAAATCAATTGGTTGAATTTTTCCAATTTTTTAAATTAGGTGTGTTAAGATGAAATTTATATCATCATTTAATTGGAATATTCTAAAATAATACGATTTGTTGACCAGAATGAAGATTGGGACATATTTTTCAGTTACAACAAGAGTGTTATTGGGGTTTTAAGTTAATACATTCTGTTAATGTGTTTAATGACTTTCAGAGGATTTTGTCGAGAAACCAATATGGTGGCACTATCTAACAGTTACTATACCACATGTTATCAGATATCCGGATGCAGCTTTTATGTTTATCGAAGGGGGATCTAATAATAATGGGTAAGTCCATATCTGCATCATCACAAGATGTCTGCTATAGTTTTACCACAAAATCACAAAAATAGTACGGTTAAATATATACATTTTACCTTTCGTTACCGTAATTAACCTCGTGGGATTCCTCCCCCCCCCCCCAGTTTCATCCCACTGCTAAAGACCAATACGCGCAAGTGAATTATTGAAATGAAATTAAACCATATGTTAGTCCCGAAATTACCTAGTTTGAATCAAGTGGATGTTACCCCCCTCTCTCTCTCTCCCTCTCCCTCTCTCTCTCGCCCTCGTTACCTTAAATAACACCTATGTCGTATCTTGTCAACATTGTAAGGTCACATAATGGACCATTTTTTTTTTAGAAGTCAGACATTCACCCTTTTCAAGCGGCAATGGCGGAAAACCATATCTTGATTATTAGGAACATTGTAAGATATCATATTTATAGATATCTCCAAGGTCACGTTATCGATTTTGTCATATCTGCTGGAGAAATAACTTCGAGATTAAAAAATTGGCGTATCAGGGCTGTATCTTCGAAGAAAATGGTCCTAAGTCCAAATTCAGTTTGTAGCAGTTCATTTTCTCCGCAGTCTTACCACTAATCTTCCACGTTTAACTCAAATTTATTGCACTACATGTACTTCTAAAATTTTGTAAACTTGATTTTGTTTAAAATTCACCCAGATTTTCTGGCGTGGTGCACCCTTAACAGTTGGAATTCGAAATAAAAGTAGACCGTAGCGCAGCTGCCCGGGCAAAATGTCCCCCACTGCACACTGTATGATGTATTAGCCCAGACGGGGCAGAACAGGACTTTAAACCACATTTCATTTTGGTTTTGTTAATTTTAACATTAAATAACAATAATCATTGTTCAATGGTGTTGAATGCCATTGCTTCTGCATCGCACTTCGAACACTTTATATATGAAAGCAATATTTTTTATATCAACATTTCCACACTGATCAGCAGTGAATATTCGCTGGGTCGTTACTAATAAGGCTGACATCGATGCGTCTTAATGAACCCCAAATATAAACATTTTTCGTCCGACAAATTAAATTCTAAAACATTTTTTTATGTATTAGAAAAAAAACCCATTAACACGTTTGAAGAATTTGTAGATAAAGTTATTTGGTCTGATATACTGTAAAACAGTTTCCGTTAATATGATCATATGTAAAGACGTAAAAAGGTGAACTATCGATACGTTATTAAGTGATTTAATATGGATAAAATATGTGACTTTGAAGCTGGAAAATTATGTGGTCTACACTTTAGAACTGTGGAACGATCTCAGAATACGCCAACCGTTGAATTTTTAACTTAATATAGGTACGATCAATAATCAGTATGCTAGATTATATACTAACATGTTTAAAACAAAATAAAAGAACAGCTGGGCCGGTCGTTAATTTGTTTATTGTTAATACCCAGAATCAACTATCAAAAATCATTCTATTTCTGTAAAATAAAGGATCAATGCTACCAAAAAATGAGATAAAAGTACAAAAACATGAAAAACACGTTTGTTTGTGGATAATAAACTACCTTTTCAATGACCAGCCATTCCATTATCACAATTTCAAATGTTTTCACTTTTAATAGGAATTAACCCATTGATAATAAAATAATTGAAGAATTCTGTCAATTTTGAATTAAAAAAAGCTAGTATGTGTTGTATTTAGTAGTAGTTAGAATTGGGAAATAGTCGGTAACAATCAACAAGAAACCCAGCAGCCATTAAGAGAGAGAGAGAGAGAGAGAGAGAGAGAGAGAGAGAGGGAGAGAGAAAGAGAGAGAGAGAGTTTAACGTCCACATAAACTAGGTCATTTCAAGACTAACATATGGTTCAATTTATTTCAATAATTCGGGGTCCTGAGCAGTAGGGGAAATGGAGGACCCGGAGAAAACCCACAAGGTTGGACAGGCGACCCTATTCATTGTCACGTACAACTGGGAAATCGAAACCACACCAGTTGACTCAATGACATAACTTATGATATAGCGGTAACTATTAGGCCATCCACAAAAGCTGCCCGCCCAAGCCTTCAACAGGTTTCTGAATCTAGACCCCAGTTCTCGCAAACGTTCTATAGGACAAGTTATTGGAGGGTTCTTTTCTTCTGATAAATATGAACCATGTCGGAATTCAGAGTCGGGCAATGTTGTTTTGCGTAGTAATTAAAACCCAATAGACAGTCTAAAATCAGCGTTTATGAAATAGAGTTTCTAGCCTTTTGAATTACACTGTAACATATTGCGACTTTCTCTCTTCATTCTCGGAACACGCAGTTGCCGGTGAGCTATGTTTATTTCAAATGTAAAATTTGACAAGAAACAATTTTGTTTGTATTTTCCCGATTACCAAAGTTGTTATTTTCGTTTTCAGGCCCCCGACGGGAACTGACAATTTTGTTGCCCTGACAACAGCCATGGCTGTGAGCACCGGTGCTATTGGTGCAGACTTGAAGATGATACCAAATCAGCCAGTAGTTTTTAAGGTATTTTGTATGGTTAAACTTGGCATTAAGTAATAGAGATGTGTTATTCGTTTGCACAAAATGTAGCGCCATTGGGTTGTACTGTGCATCAACTTCAAGGTAGTCCAATATAGCCTACCTTAGGTGACTTACCGGAATCCCAAACAAGCAATCAATCGTCGCAGGGTATTTCCGCCATTCTAGCCCGTGAATTAAGCAACTTCAAAGTTTTCCATCCGTTTAGAACCGAACTCCCACTCCCAAACAAGCAATCAATCGTCGCAGGGTATTTCCGCCATTCTAGCCCGTGAATTAAGCAACTTCAAAGTTTTCCATCCGTTTAGAACCGAACTCCCACTGTATGTCGATCTGAATTCTGACCATCCAATCAGGCTGTTGCAGCTGCATTTATAACTAATAATTGATGCCCGAAAAATGTCGCACAAAGTAGAGTAGCTCCAAACAATATGGTTTAATCCATGGACAATTCAGTACAAATTCGTGGTAATCAATTAAAACAAAAGTAAACTTAGTGTTTTATGAAATTTCAGGTACTTTATTTCGCCAACTAGATGAAATAATAATTCTTGTCTTCACTCCGTCTACCCGAAAAGTCAGATTGCCCTAATGTTAGTTGGAGTAGGCAGTAGTGCCACAGTCCGGATAAAATGTCCTTCATAGCACACCGAATGGGTATGCGCGTCTTCATAAGCCTAGTGGGGGGGGGGGGGGTGGCCTAGTGGTCTAGAGTGCCGCGCTTCGACCTCTAGCTGGCCAGTCACCTCTGGCTTGCGACTGTGGTTTCGAGCCCTGGTGTGAGCGTATGTGGCATGGAGATAGGGGCGCCTTCTCAACCTCGTGGGTTTCCTCCGGGCACTCCGGTTTCCTCCCACTGCTAAAGACCCCTACGCGCAAGCGAATTATTGAAATAAAATTAAAACCATATGTTAGTCCCGAAATGACCTAGTTTGTGTTGAGTGGACTTTAAACCCTATTTCTCTCTCTCTTATTAGCCTAGTGCTGAGCAAATCAGTAGGACGGTAAACCCCATTTTATTTCCGCTATATCCATCATTGAACACTGAACTATATAAATTATTTTAGGCTGATCCAACACATCAACGTAGATCTGAGGATGCCATCATTGCATGGACATGGAAGACATTTGTTGAATCCAATGGTTCAAATCCGGACATTCTTCTCAGAATGCCAATGACAAAGGTAAAATGATATTTATGTTTGCTTTTAGCAGATTATAACGTATAGTAAGAGCATATTATTACAAGTAACTTTGGAGATATGTGGAAAGAAGTCGGTGTTGGATAAAACACGAGACGGAGGTTATGCTGGGGAAAGAAAGACTGAAGAAAATAACCCGAGAAAAAGAAAAATCGAGGCCGGTAGGCAGAGGTGTTTCTTTCGAAGGTTTTTTTCTGGTCTTTCTTCCCCAGTATAACCGAAATCGCGGAGGTTATCTTACTTATAAACTATGTTTACATGTACGTAAACTGGGAATGTCCCGGAATTCCAATTAGAAGAACCTTATATGTTTTCTTATGGGAAACGCCTTACCCTGGAAGCCCCCTAACAGCTATTTCTATGTAATCATGGCTGGTGGCTCTATGATATTTTCATCGTGCCAATTTTGCAAAAAGAGTTATTGTCCTAGCCAACGAAACCCTGTAAATGTTTTGAGTGTCATAGTTTAATTTATCGCTCCTTTCCTTTTACAAAATAATGTACACGTAAACGAACCCCTGCCAGTTGAAATTCGAAATAAGAGTACATGTAGGTAGTCCTGACAATAAAATGTCCGTATGTCCGCCCGTCTTCCATAGTTCAGTCGGAGGAGGACGTTTACATAATAACAAAACAGCGTTGCCCCCCCCACCTTTATAATAAGGCTGTGGGTGAATATATTTGCATGTACTTTTATGACTCCAGGCTGCGGTTAGAGCGCTTGATACCATCGCCGATTTCGCCAAAAAGAAAATCAACACCACCGTGGATAAATTCTTTATAGCTGGCGCATCTAAGGTAAATGCTTATATTAATAGTTCATCTGACTGGTAAAAGGAAAACAAGATTTTATGACATATTATGTTGTAATCTATGTTTTGGAATTCTGATGATAATTTCAACTGACTTCAGTCAACTGTGTATAATTTCCATAATACATCATGTTCCGGAGCAACGGCTGCGAGTTTTACAATATCTGGACCAGAGGTGGATCCGGGGGGGGGGGGTCTCAGACCCAAATATTCCATTCCGAACGTTTACTTTGACGAAAACATCAGCCAATAGCTCTTGCAATGGCTACAGATGCCCCTCCTAAATCCGCCCCTGTGGACGTTGCTAGATTACTTCACAATTCCCGAACTTACAGCTAGCATCGTGTCCGTTCTCAAGTTGAGCTAAGTTTCGTATGTTAATACGAGTACAAGGAATTTGGCAGAGTTAGCAATTGCTGTTTTGTCTGCCAAGATTTTGAACTGACATAACCAAGTCACTGTGCATTGAACATTTGTTAGGGGTTCATTTGTTTGTATTTATAGCGTGGTTGGACAACATGGACTACTGCTGCTGTGGATAAAAGAGTTATCGCAATGGCGCCTATTGTTATGGATTTATTACACATGGTTCAAGTAAGTTGTATAAAGAGAGAGAGTGAGAGAGAGTGAGAGAGAAATAGGGTTTAACGTGAACTCGACACAAACTAGGTCATTTCTGGACTAACATTTATTTCAATAATTCGCTTGCCCGTAGGGGTCTTTAGCAGTGGGAGGAAACCGGAAAGTAAGTTGTTTAATACATTCTGCTAACCCGGAGGTCCCGGGTCCGATCCGTGTGTTGACAGAGGGAGTTGCTCTAGATTTTCCGGCACGGTTTTCCCGGCGTGGTTTCTCACTGTCGTGCCGAACGAGTAGACGGGACGAAAACCCGAGGTCCCATGTACACATTGGCGCGCACTTAAAAGAGCCCATGACAAAGTTTCTCCCATAGGACAATGTATGGCGTATGCCTGTCCTTATTAACCCCGTGGGTGTAGAATTGATTCAAATCACCCTGACCACACCTCGCCCGTGTAATTGACATTATATACCGTTAATTGTTAGCTCTACAAATTGGTGAAATCCCAAGTGTGTACAATAGCCTCAGCAAATCCACTTTACAAATTTACATGATATTGATCTAAATTTTTACATCTAAAATTACTAAATGATATCTTTTATTTTAATTTTAACTTTTCAGAATCTACATCATCATTTCCGAGCTTATGGTGGTTGGACGTTCGCTTTTAAAGATTATTATGTACTTAATTTTACTGACCATTTGGATAACCCATATACCCAGGCCATGGCTGATATAATCGATCCTATTTGTAAGTTTCTACTTTAATACGCTATCCTATTCTGGTTTTCATTCGTCGCTTGTACCCTTATGTACAAGCGAACTATTGAAAACAAATTAAGACATGTGTTAGTCCCGAAATAAAATAATTTATGCTATCAAGGTAGATAAGGCATAGCTACAGTATATTAGCCTGCCTGATACAGATATCAAAGTAGATAAGATACAGCAGATGTAGAAAAAAATATGTATACACTACAGTGTCTATGGGATGAAATGAGATGGGGTTTAACATCCTACTTTCTGCACCAACTGGGCTCATGAAGAGGGGCACCGGGCCAATGCACATTTAAAGTTTTGACAAGTTTTCGTGCTATTTGAAGGCTTTTGAGTGTGGCTATTTTTTCAGATTACGTGACCTGTCAGTTATTCGGAATAATTAGGTAGTATTGGATCATTATTGGGTAGTTTTGGGTAAATATTTTCCTGACCTTGCTGCGTGTATGGTTTTTAGTCCATACACAATATATATATAACTGATTGGATTTCTGCTCTTGGTTGTGATGTTTTAAAACGTAAAATGAAATGGGATTCAACGTCTCACGGTTCTGCTTCGAATTCCAGGTAAAATTTGGCCATGGCACCACTGTCTGGTGCATGCCCGTATTCCTTGGTCCAATCAATGAAAACAAATAGGCTGTCAAATCCCATTGCATTTCATGTAGGTGCGTTTCACAGTTTTGTTAACACTCTTGTGTTTGTATTTTGCAGCGTATAATGAACGTTATGCTACTATACCTAAGATTATAGTATCAACTGGTGGAGATGAATTCTTTTTACCTGATGATTCACATTATTACTTTAATGAATTACAAGGACCAAAATATCTCCGGTAAATATAACCACCCCACACTTTCTTACCTATTTCATGATCTCTTTTCGTGTGGTAGTAAGTCATTCTACTATATTATAACTGAATTCAGAAGCTAAAATATGCCTATTGTGGTGTCTTTCTTTCGGCTTCAAATAAGGGTTGGATTAAAGGCGGCCCAACATTAGTTCTAAAAATGAGTGATTTATAACTTTATGATATGTTGGTGTCAAATAAATCTATCTATCTAACGTATTGTCATACAAATGCATGACATATAAATGTGAAGCACGGTGACCTGAATATGCCCCATTTTCACTGTTGACATTAACCCTTGGTAGTTTGAATTTGAAAAAAAAGAGTAGGTTATAACGCTACTGTTGGAAGTGTCATACATGGCACACTGCATGGCGTACGCCCGTCTTCATTATTCCAGTCAGACCAAAAAGTAGGACGTTAAGTCCCATCTCATTTCATTTCATCAATTATTTTCAGAATTTTACCAAATGCGGAACATTCCTGTGCTGGTCATGAAATTAGTTTGTTATTTACAATGCGGGCTTTCTTTTTATCGGTTATTACGGTACGTTCATGTATTTTTTTTTATATTTTAATGTGGTCGTATGTCGTTATCACTCGTTCGTCCACCCGCCAAAACTCCCTTCGCATTTCTAGTTCGAATAATTATGTTTGATGTGTGTTGTCTTGTTTCTTTAGTGGGGGTTGAAAGGAGCGGCGCAATCTCGAGTTACGTCACTGCCCGCGTGGGTATTCTATTGTATTATGAACCTTAATCAAATTTTTTTTGAGGTTGTCTTACTTGATACAAGGCAGAAGGATGGGTGGGGGGGGGTATTGCTTTAACGCGTGGGCGTAAAATCATGCGATTTGTCAATGAATCCAGATGTGTTGTTTTCGTCGAACTTCGTGGATTTCCTTCCTGCCCTCTAGTTTTCTCCGAGTGCTGAAGGCCCTTACACGCAAGCGAATTATTGAAATAAAAGTGGACTATATTATGTTAGTCCCGAAATGACCTAGTTTGTGTCGAGTGGACGTTAAATCCCATTTCTCATTGTCCACGGGCGTAGTACACGGGCTGGGGGTGTTTTTACTCTTTTTGGATGCCAATTTCCATTCATAAAAAATCACCTTTGTATGATATTTATACATTTCAGAAAACGCCACTTCCCAAGTTTACATGGATTCGAGAAGAGGTAATTAATGTATAATATACTTCTCAGGACGTGTGTTCAGAATCTGAAAGGAATTTAACATAAAATACAGTCTTTTTATTTGGATTTAATATAATGTGTCATTTCAATTAGTTATAGTACGCGATCTATTATATATGATGCAATTTTTGATACGGAAGAAATGAAATGGACGTTAACTTCCTGCTGTTCTGCTTCGACTGGGCTAATGAAAACAGTTGTTTATCAAGGTTATGCGGAAGTCGTTTTCTTCATTCACTTTACCTATTGATGTAAACTTTCGAACGAAGGTAGCCCGTCACACAACCTCATATAATTCAATGAACTCGACAGTTTTAACCAATATGAAAGACAGATTATTTCAATGCCATTTAATATACAGGTCATTAATATTTGGAATACAGTTACTACTTATAACCGAGCGACGTTTCGATAAAGGCTAGGGAAGTCGTGTATGAACGTCGCTCGGTAATTGTATTCAATAGAATGGTGACCTGTGTAACAGGGACAGGACGTTCCATCTTCATTAGCCCAATCGGTGCTGACATGTACGATGTTAAACCTTTTTCATTTCAAAGACAGGGTGTCAATCTAATATAAAACCAGAGATCAATATATAGTTTCAAATTAACATTGTGATTTGTTTATAAGGATGTGAAACTGATATTTGAAAGATTTAAGTATCAGAAGGATATAACCGATGCTAATATATTTTCAGACCCCAACAGGTGGACGCATCACCATAATGTCAGACCAAAAACCTAAAACTGTTAATATGTATTATGCCACGACCCTTGATGGAGAAAGGTTTGTTTATTATAGAGCTTGAAGTATAGCCTATTTCTCATTTAACCCAACATTGATAAAACAGATTTGGAACTATTCCTTCATAATTCAATGCTCCTATTTTTGGTGTAACTTTGTTATCTGCTCGGTGCTGTAAATCCGACATTCAAGATTTTGTAACAAACAACCGGACGTCGGTAGGTCGGGAGCAATGCTGTCGATGCCACTGATTTGTTTAACAATAAAAGACAAAACCACTTCGTTTTCTGTATACACTTATTCAGATCTATATTATCCCAATTTATGTGTTTGGGTTGTATTATTTTTTTTTTAAATTACAGGAGAGATTTCAGATTATTAGTTGGTACACCAGGAGACCCATCAAAACCAATGCCCCATCCAGTAATTTGGTTGCGTGATGATGTTAAAGATATGGTATGCTATATGATAATTATTTTTTTAAACTATAATAGTCAATAAAAAGCTGGCATACCACGCAATATCGGACTGAGTGACATACGGTCTTACGTTGGACCAATTTTTACTAGGCACAGGTTTTAACATGACAATGCTGTTGGCCTGTTGCGCATACAGCACCACGTGTCTTATACTGCCAATAATCAGGGACTTTATTGATCGTTCTCTCAGGGGCGGATCCAGAAATTTTTGCAGGAGGGGGTTTGCCAGGTTTCTGTTACGGAAATCTGCCATCATCGTCTCCAAATTACATAGGAATACATACAAATTGAGCTTTTGAAACAGAGAAATCATTTTTATACCGATGTAGGATCACTTTGTGATGTAATTTCATTGATGCAAGGCATTACTTTTTTTATGTAGCTGAGCAGGGTGGGGTTTGGACCCCCCCCCCCTCTAAGTCCGCCCCTGTGTCCCGACTATGGCACCTAGTTGCAAAATGTCAAAATGAAGCAACATCATATCCCATGAGCTATCATTCAGAAACGTATCTCATATAATTTCAGGGAAATAACACATACGTTGCCGAGATAGATAAGCCATTTGTTGGATGGACAGCCTTCTTCGTGCAGGTAATGATATTGAAAATTAAGATCATAGAATCCTGGGATGTTTTCTTCCATGTCGGGTATTGGTGGTTACATCCAATTGCACATACCATATTTGCTACATTGATGAACATCTCAGGCACTTGTAAGGGTATATAGAAAGATTGATTATATTATTATTATAATATGTAGAAGGTATATCTCCCGCCATTACTGATTCCCAGTATGAACGTGACCAGAAGTAGGGTCGCCTGTCCAACATCGTCCGTTTTATCTGTGTCCTCTGCGCAAGCTAATTATGGAAATAAAATTGAATCTAGTTTGTGTTGAGTGTACGTTAAACCCCATTTTTCTTTCACTTCTCCCACAATTAATTCCCAAATCCCTTACTATCGCTAATAACGAGAGGGGAGTTAGGGGATTTGTGCATTGAATATAACTTCCGGTCCAACTTATTCTCAGACATCCAGAACCTTAATTGCCTGATTGATAGAGACTTGGACCTAAGTGGCACTTGATATATACTGAGCGCCATAGAAAACGCATCACTTAGTTTTTCGTATAACAAAATGATCCTGTAAACATATCTTATTTATTTGGCTTCTTATTCAAATGGGAACACATCAATTACCACACATTTGTACACTTATGGATGTTTAATTTGTAATCAACGGTACAAAGTCAGAGGGAACAAAACCAAAAGTACGACACAGATGCCAGTAGCGCGTGTGTCCTCCACGGGCTCTTACGCATACTGTGCAGCAACCTCGCATGGAATTAACCATCTGTGTCGTACGGAAAACTAAGTGATGCGTTTTCTATGGCGCTCAGTATATTTTCTACATAGTACAAGTGATGACAATATGGTCACTAATGTATTTGTAACATTAATTTGTTGCTGTTTTGATTTTGGCAGGTAACATTCCAAGGTGTGGCCGACGCAGTATTGGAATTTACAACAGAAACTCAGATCGTTCCAGATGTATTTCCTTTCCCCGACTGTCAGGGAACTGGATGTACGGGTGTCCTAGTCTAATTCATCATTTTTCAATTGTAAATAATTTAAATAAAATATTTATATTTGTCTTGTTAGATCTCAATTGTCCGGATTTTTGTGTATAATGAACATGTGGGTGTATAAAAAAATATGTGAAGAAATTGTGGTCTCTCTATCGTATTCATAAGTTAAGGGGCATAACTCTAGAATGAAAGGCGCCGTTGACGGTTATATAATCTTAGGTCCGTCCCGTGGGGAAGCCTGGGCGGAAAGCGGCATGTCAGATGTGTATTAAGAGCTCTTAAAGGGACCCTCCCGATAAGAACAGAGTCTCAAAAATTAAAGTCCGAGTATTTATGAAATTTATGGACCACAATATAGAGGCGTGGTGTATTTACCTTGTCGCAAAATTTCAGCTCAAAATATTGAGTCGTTTGGACGTGAACGTCAACACTGCTTATCCGGACACGTAACCCTTTTAAGATTTCGGGTCAATTTTTACATTGGGTGACCTGATAATCGATTCCCGTTTCTTGATAGGGCTATACAGTGAATGACCCATGTACTGAACTTGATAACAAAGGGTAAATTCCACCTACATATTATTTTTATAGAAAAAAGTCTGGTTTTATCCAGATACTGTATAATACAACGGTCTCCATTTCCAGATGAAGACTGTCAGGTTTAAGTTATTTACAAGCGTATCACAAATATCATGTTAGTTGGTCGGCCTTAGGTAATGGGTTTTAAGGGATTTTAACACAAAATTAAGCAGTTTTATTCCCCAAAAAGTTTTCGGGATTGGCCCTTTAACTCATAGTTCTTGATTCTAATATTTAATTGTTTAGTTCCGATTTTGCCATTTGACACTGAAATTATATTTTTGTTACATGCAATCGACATTTAGATTCAACCGTTTTTCCCTAATAAATTGAAATATTTTTATACACAGTTCAGAATACAATAGGGTGCATTTGTATGCAGCCCAGAATTCGGTTGACCAACAACTGTAGGAGGCATTAATGTACAGAAAAGTCAGAAGTGTAGGGGATGTGAGGTGCTATCAACGCAGATAAATTAAATTATACAACCCCATTTTTAGTAAAATATTTCTGTGAGTAAGTACCCCTTTAAAAGAAAGGGGAAGGGGTTTAACGCCTTACTTCTATGCTCCGACTGTGCTAATGAAGACGGACATACGCCTTACAATGTGCTACGGGGGGCGTTTTACTGGGACAACGGCGTTACGACCTACTCTTATCTGGAGTTCCAACTTCCAAGGGATCTTTTACGTACACGGATCATCCGTGTGACAATACATTTTCCCTTGCCCCCGCCCCCTCAACAGAGCTAAACCATTTATTCAATATTATCCATAATATTCGAAATGTAAAAACACGAGTTTGTGATTTCAATATTGATCCATTTCTATCAATATTTATGTTGCTAACCCAATATAAAATATTTAAGACACAGTAATCATTTTAAAATCCGTACACGACGTCGTTTGCTCTATGGCTTCGAGTGCCATTTGTAATGAACAAAGAAAAACATGACCAGGAAGTAGTTAAAACAACAACAACAAAATGTACAGAATAAACTAAGCTCAACCGACTGGCTTCAGTTTGGACTACTTGTGTATTTCGCCGAAAATAAATGATTAGAAACTACAATACGAATGTGAAAGATCGAACGTAAATCACTTATAGGTCCATTTCCAAAGAATGGGGCTATACACCCTTTAAATTATATGATTATCGATAGATCAATGAATCAGAGGTAGAATATTTCCGAGCCAATACACTGCTCAGCAGCAAATCATTTGACAAAACCACTGCTCGTAAAGGCTTTTCTCGATAATGGCGGGTTGGAAAGTTTTACTACAGGTTTTTACCTTATTGTCATATTTCTGGATAGTGGCAGCAAGTTTCCATTCAAAATACATCAAAACACGGGTTTTTCGGGAAGGCAGCAATTGTGTAAAAGATGGTTTTGATGCGATGGGGATTATGGAGAATAGAAGTCGGTCGTTAATACACTGCGGTATATTATGTTCATCAACAGAAAATTGTAGACGAATTATGTTTGATAAAGAAACCAAACTGTGTTCAATGTTTGAATCTGGTGAAAATTGTATCACAGATGAGGAAGTAGATAATATTATCTGTTATAGACAGGTCAGTACTTATTTAGCAACAGAAACTCATTTATCCGGAAATCCCGGACTCGAGGCCCTTGTCGGCCGAAAGTTTCCTTGGCATGAAGCAGTATATAGTGATTTTAATGGGACAAACCCCGAGACCCTGTAAATACGATTGGGTGGGAACATTAGGGACAAATATTTGGTCAAAAGTCACGATATAATCATGGCTTAACCTTACCCTAACCCCCAATCTCCTCAACAGTCATGCGAGCTAGCCCTGTTTACCTCTCACGACCTTGATGAAATCTACAGTTGATTTCTAGCAGTCTTGCGCGTCGTAGGACCAGATATATATTGTATGCCCGGAAAACCCTGTGGGCTTTATTGAGATTAGATTTCTTGAGGGATCCTAGATAAAATTAACCAATATCCAAGGTTTTTTTTTAGGTTATTGTTACATAATGACAGGTAATATCTTGACATGCGAAACATGTCCGTCATCGACACCCTGGTGGTCTTGGTAGCATTCCTTATGTCATTATGTAACCTTAACTTGTTTTATTTAACTGTCTGATAAGCAAACTCTACTGAATGTTAAATCTGGTATGATACATTAGCCAGGTGTCTAATAATAAGATCCTTTGTCTTGAAGGGTTTATGAAACCAGAAGGGAAACGACATCGGAAGTCGAGTTTAGGTGGGGACTTCTAGAGGTTACCTTCGGACTAGGCAGGTCTCGAAGAGGTGAGTCGAGGTGAGAGCGTTTTGGAGTTTGCACATTTGGGCCAAGCTGAGACATGGTTCCCTCAACACGAGATTAGTTCTGGGGTCGTTAGCATTAAAATGTTTGTACTTGATATATAAGAAGAAGAATAAAAGTATTATTCGAAGTTACACCAGCGTTGTCATTCAGAACCAGACTTAAAGTTCCAATAGCATTTTTTTAAGTTATATTTTTAAAATTTATTAAAATAAAGCCCCAAAATAGATTGAACCTATAAACAGTCCTACCTTGTTAAAGAATAATCCTATTAATCCTATAATTCACTTTTGCCAGTTGAGAAATTGGCAAAAATATCATTTTCAACTTCAAATTCAAACGTTTGAAGATGGCCGTCCATGGAGAAGAATGGGAAAACAAGGGAGGTAATTGAGTAACTATGTCCCCAATCAACCAGTGTCACCCTTTCTCCCCCCCCCAAAAAAAAAATTTTTTTTTTTTTTATCCATGATCGTATAATAGTGAGTTGACAACATTTTGAGCAAAAAACATAGAAATAATTATTTTTGACTTTCTTAGAAAAAGTGAAATTGGAACTTTAAAGGCACAATACTGTAACATATTAATTGGTACCGTGGACCAGACCAACGTTTTTGAAGTCCTGACCACTAGAAGACCACATCTATTAGTATAAAGAGATGAGTCTTTTTATGATCCTACCATGATCACGGTGAATCCTGGTGTTAGTGCTATGTTTAATAATTTAACAGAGGAAATCAGCAGTTTATCATCAACGCTTAAATATCATGTTGTAGCTACTCCAAGTACTCAACCATTTCCTAGAAACCCTGTTTTCTTTTCCTAATTAGATTATATTTATTAATAAATATGACCTCTCAACTGATGCCCCTAATTATAAAAAAATAAATATATTGCCTTTTACGCTTTTAGTGGAACAGCACTTAACTATTTGTAGGAAAGGACTAAAACAAAATTGTATATATTATTGTTTGTTTTACAATGAGTCATTATAACTGTATGTTTTTGAACTGTATGTTTTGCCATTTAAAATCAGTATTAACAGGTTTAAATGGCGAAGTAAAATGTTTTGTGATTGTTTAACTATATAGTATTGGGTTAACAGTATCGTAATTTGGAATTTAATTTAATAACATTGACAAAGTATTAAAGCGTTTATCTATTACGTTTTTTGTTTTGTCTATACGTGTATATTACCCCAAATGTTAATTGGATGGTCCGATATTTACGGGAAAGATTTTTTTTTTTTTGACGTACCTCTGATTTTAATGGGATGCCCCGAAAGTTCGTGAGAGATTTTATTTATATTCCTGAAGATAAATTGAGTGGCTTTGTATGCCAGCGCTTAAAGAAGAGAGATCGTATTGTCTTGTTTTGTGCTGTGTATAAAAAAATTATAGAGATAAACCGTTAGTTCTTTCAAAAATATCGTATTTAAGATTGGTGGAATCATTCATTGTTCTTTATCTTGATGTAACACAATATGACATCCGAATTTCAATTGTATCCATGTAAATAATAATGTAAATATTGTTAAATCGCTATCTAAAGTCAAGTCTGTTCCACTTGCTAATTTGATTAACTGCTGGTTAAGTTCACTACATGATATGATAAGCAGATGACAAAATTTGGACACGGGTGGCAGTTATAACATAGCACGACATGGCAATAACACACAGTTCGGCCAGACGGTAATGAAAATGGAAAGACTACCGGGCTACTCTAAGAAGGAAAAATATACTGACCCTCACCATTACGGAAAACTCAAACAAAAAAAACACCCCAGAAATAAAAGAAGAAGACGACACAATAAAAGAAAAAAAATATAATTTGTTTCTCCCTACAGTTGACCACAACGACGATGTACGGGGGAAGAAAATGGAAACAGTTCGTATTATAGTAATCTATGCGATTTCAATAATTCAGGTGATAAAAAATACATAATTGATTCCAGTAACTGGCGTGTGTGAACTTTCGAATAAGGTGTATTAAATATGTGATTTCAATGATTCGAGAAAGAAAAGGGAGAAAAGAATTTGTATTATCTTATGTGATCGTGTGAGACATAGTGGTGTGAAAAGAACCTTTCTGTATATGTAACTCATAAATTGGTGTTTTGTTCTTTGGATTTTCCTTTTAGATGGTTGTTTATAGTATGAAATTTAATTAGTGTTGTTTCTTTTTAATTATCATAATTGTTGTTTTTATTTTACTGAGGGTAGTTGTTATCGATTTCATTTATATTCAGATTTGTAATGGCTTTAAAGGGACAATAACACACTTGTTGGCTTGGCAGCTCCAGAAAAATAAATAATAGCCTTATTCTTAGTACTAGATGTTTAAGTATCCTACGTGTTGTATAAATTATCCATTACGATCTATTTTCCTTGTCCAGGGGGTTCGAAAATATTTAAAACCCAAGTCACATTTGAAAAGGTTTATGTTAGGCGTTTCAAATCATTTAATTGAGTTTTTCCATTTTTTTTAAATTAGGTGTGTTAAGATGAAATTTATATCATCAATTAATTGGAATATTGTAAAATAATACAATTTGTTGACCAGAATAAAGATTGGGACATATTCAGTTACAACAAAAGTGGTATTGAGCCTTTAAAAAAATGGCCTCCCTTCTGTCCTATCTTCTTTTCATTTCTCTTATAAACCCTTTCTAGACAAAGCATGTCAAAAGATTAGACATCTGAAGTTACACCAGTGTTGCCATCCAGAAGTAGATTTAAAGACGCAGTACTGTCACATAAGTTGCTGTGTGCTATCGTACATACAAATGTCAAACGTCTGTTCTGAAAAGATAACTTATTTTTCTTGTTTATATTGTTTAACAGAAATATGTGTGCAATAAATTACATTGTACCAGATGTCCAATTGGTTACTATGGTGATCAGTGTCAACATATTATACAAGGTAGGATATCATTATAGCATGTCCGTTTGTTTTAGAATAGTAGGGAACTTTCGCATCGGCAGGAAAACGAATACAAAAATGAATATACGAATACGAACACGATAACGCGTTCAGCTTGAAATATTTATTGCTACTCTAGACTCGACCCTGACTCGGCAGTCGTGGCAAGTCTCGACGTGATAGAGCTTGTGCCCCCGTCAGACGGGGTATAAGGAGTCCAGTCGCAGCTTCAGACCTGGAAATAGACAAGGTCGTCGGCAAGCGTGAAAACAACGCGGAAAAATGTCCCAAAATTACAAACCTAAAAAGGTCGCGTTCTTACTGCGACTGGCGCGTTTATATAGCATTCTCGCGGCGGGCTCGTCACGATCACTCCGCGCTTATGGCGTTTCTATTGAGATCTATAAGCTAATACCCCCGTCAGACCAGGGCTGCGTCCTTTTTGCGCTTCTACAGCGACCGAAATGGTCTCAGAGCGAGTCAGGATCGCCATAAGCGTGGTAAAAGCGTGGGGGAAACGCTAGATATCGTGCTGTGGTCTCCATGGTCGCCAATGATCGCCGAGTCACGACGTTTGTTTTGAACATGTTCATGTGATCTGGAAAGCTGCGAGAATGTGATGGGGTCGCAAAGGTCTTTACTGCGACAAAAAAATGGTTTCAGAACGTGCCAAGATCACCATAAGCGTGGTGGAAACGCGAGATATCGTGCTGTGGTCTTTATGGTCGCCAGTGATCGCTGAGTCACGGCGTTTGCTTTGGGTATGTTCAAAACAAACGCCAAGGTTCTGCCATATAACCTGGAAAGCTGAGAGAACGTGGAGGGTCGCGAAGGTCGCGAGATAAGCGTGGTAACATCTCTATGAACGTAGTACACGCGCAGTACAAATTCAATGCAAATGTAATGCAAGCTTGGTAACCGCGCTATTGTCGTATTAAGAACTCCATACACGTAGTGGGAACCTCATAACATTGCCATATGCTTATAGGTAGCTCCATGAGGTCGTGGTGCAATCGCGCAAAAGTGGTGGAATCATCGTAACATCGCCATGACAACGCCATAAGGGCCCAGGACGCTTGGTGGGGTCGCGGTCGACACGTGAGCGTTGTGGTGAAGACGCCATGAAGCACCGTTGCAAATGTTACAATTTTCGCAGCGTCTTTGCCACGCGTGTACTGCGCGTGTAATACGTTCATAGAGATGTTACCACGCTTATCTCGCGACCTTCGCAACCCACCACGTTCTCTCAGCTTTCCAGAATATATGGTAGAACCTTGGCGTTTGCTTTGAGTATGTTCAGCGATCACTGGCGACCATGGAGACCACAGCACGATATGTCGCGTTTCCATGACGCTTATGGTGATCTTGACACACTCTGAAACCATTTTTTTGTCGCCGTAGCAGCGCAGTAAGGACCTTTGTGACCCCATCACATTCTCGCAGCTTTCCAGATCATATTATGAGCATGTTCAAAACAAACGTCGTGGCTCGGCGATCATTGACGACCATGGAGACCACAGAACGATATCTAGCGTTTCCAACACGCTTTTACCACGCTAATGGCGATCTTGACTCGCTCTAAGACAATTTCGGTCGCTGTAGAAGCGCAGTAAGGACGCAACCCCGGTCTGACGGGGGTATTAACTTATTCGCATTGAATTGCTGAGTCATTTGATGAACTGGTGACTTGAACGGCCCCCGACTCGATGTGCGGCGATTTGGGACTCGACTCGGACTCGAAAGTCCAGAGACTTGTTGCCACCTCTTATGTACAACGACCATGATACTACGCAAACATCTACACGTCATACGTTTAAAGTCACTCGCGCATCCTGCACTGGATAAACAAACTATGTGTGAAACAGCTATTCGTATCATGTTTAAGATTCAAAATTTTTATTTTCTAGATTGCTCAGAAGGGCGTTCAAAATTGTTATTTCCTGAAAAAAAGATGCTGTCCTTCATTCATCCGTCACTGAACGGACCAGTAATTGAAGTGAACTGCGCCTTTCAATGGAGAGGATTAACTTACATACACTATAGAAATTATAAATGCCTGGAGCTGGACTTCAATAGGACCATGGATGAGTATGCATATGGATTCGGACACCCACATGGAAACTATTGGTTAGGTTTGGAGCATGTCTACAACATTCTCCAAAATCATCCCAGCTTTGAACTGCAGGTCGTGTTCACATTTGATTCCCCGGATTCGAACTGGGTTCAAGGGTTTTATCATGGTTTTAATATATCCGATCGCTTAGATCATTACAGAGTTACTTTCCTTTTTTACTCCGGCTCACCTACAAATCCGTCAGGCGATTCCCTGACAAATGGCGCATACACTATAAACAGCAGACCATTCTCAACTTATGACAGTGATTCCAGTAACCACGACTGTCCAGGGCGTTTTAATGGAGGATGGTGGTATCTCGATGATCCAGTCTGTAGTCGAGCTAACGTGAATGGTAAAAGGCACGACAAAAGTTTTGAATCCAGTTGGCACTGGCAGGATGATCTTGGAGACAGAACATCATTTCATGAAGTCAATTTATGTGTAGTAAGGTTTACTGGTACATGAACTCAGTGAATATGGCAACTGTACCCTTTTCTTTTGTTATTTTGAGATCCCCGGATGTAAAATCAGCGGCCAATTTGGCTACCGATCTTCATGTCGTTGCTGTTGCTTTTGATATCACACACTCTTTTCTGTAAACCTTTATATAAAATAATATCTTACATGATGGGGTGGGGGCAAATGTTTTAACCCGTGCGCGATAGATCCTAAGCTGAACAGAGATAAATAATTTGATTGGCTGAGGTTTTGAAACAAGATAACTTTGGTTCAAACTGGGTATAGTTTCAATATACTAACACCTTGTCTAGGTGCGACCGTGTACATTTACTGCGTAGATTAAGTACATTAGCAGGCAATGTGATTGTGTCGCGATTTTGGAAACACGACCGCTTTGATTCTAATTAACTGAAAGTGATAAAATTTGGTGTATAGTTTCATTATATCAATAACTTGACTATGCAAGTTCGATATTAAACAAAGTCTCGATTAACCATTTTTTAGTGTTTAAATCTATTGAAAATTTAAACATTATAATTTTAATTATAATGTTAAAACATGTCAGTACCATAATGAACTCTAGATTTGTAATAGATTTAAATGTGTGCTTGATAATGTAACGTAAAAATGGATAATCGAGACCAAAAATTATTATCGTAACAGTGATAGCAATGCTAATCGAAGCTACACTTTAATCGGCGATAACTCGACTCAGAATAAAGTAATTGGACCGAGATTTTCAACATATTCCCTTTTCATTGTCTATTTTGTAATCTATTATAGCGACAACTGACAGCTCTTTATCTAATCTTACATAATGTCCCTTTAATGTTTCGAGCCCTGGTGTGAGCGTATGTGGCATGGAGACAGGGGCGCCTTCTCAACCTCGTGGGTTTCCTCCGGGCACTCCGGTTTCCTCCCACTGCTAAAGACCCCTACGCGCAAGCAAATTATTGAAATAAAATTAAACCATATGTTAGTCCCGAAATGACCTAGTTTGTGTTGAGTGGACGTTAAACCCCATTTCTCTCTCTCTCTCTCTCTCCATGATTAGCATTTCCGCTAAGGCGTAGCGTAAATAAGAAATTTGATATGCCGATGCTTTGTTTAAAACCTTGACTACGTTAGATATGAGCATCAGTGCTAAGTATAAATGTATAAATAAAATTAAACCATATGTTAGTCCCCAAATGACCTAGTTTGTGTTGAGTGGACGTTAAACCCCATTTCTCTCTCTCTCTCTCCATGATTAGCATTTCCGCTAAGGCGTAGCGTAAATAAGAAATTTGATATGCCGATGCTTTGTTTAAAACCTTGACTACGTTAGATATGAGCATCAGTGCTAAGTATAAATGTAGTTGATGATTGCTTGGTGCCCTTTAAAAAGATAATTGCTGAAATTTTCTATACAATTTTTTGAATACAATCATTATTCATAAATACGTTTAATGTTTTTATTGTTTTCTTGATAATAGTTGTTCGGATGGGATAAACAAATCGAGACCCCGAATGCACGTAAAAGAACCCTTGTCAGCTGGAATTCAATATAAGGGTATATAGGGCGAAGCAGAACTTTCCTCAAAGCACACTGTATGGCGTATACCCATCTTCGTAGGCCCAGTCGGTGCAGAAAAGTAGAAATGAAATTGCCTTTCATATCATTTCATTTCAGTTCTTGGTAATTTTGTCCTGGCTTGTGATCAGACTCAATTGTTGACTTATATGTATCTACACCACCAGACGCCCATACGAATTGTAAACATTTGAAACAAATAACCGAAACCTATCAATACAAAATAATAAGCCCTCAAGAACTGAGGTGAGTATGCGTTCTGAACGGTCTGTTATTGACTTTTTGCAATATTTTCGATTGGAAAATATAAACAAGAATAACTTTACAATTTTGAAAACTAATAATTCAATATGGTTTCAGGGTGGTTTTAAATTGTATCAATGCGGTATTTTTTTTTTAAACCGACGAAATAACCGAACAATTAAAGGAGCGCAACTTTTTATAAATAGATGATTGTAAAACTCCTTTGAAACAACATGAAATTTCTCTATGAACAGTGGGATCGAGAGAGAGAGAGAGAGAGAGAGAGAGAGAGAGAGAGAGAGAGAGAGAGAGAGAGAAATGGGGTTTAACGTACACTCGACACAAACTAGGTCATTTTGGGACTAACATATGGTTTCATTTTATTTCAAAAATTCGCTTGCACGTAGGGGTCTTTATCATTGGGAGGAAACCGGAGGAAACCCACGAGGTTGAGAAGGCGTCCCTATCTCCATGCCACATACGCTTACACCAAGGCTCGAAACCACAGCCGCAAGCCAAAGGTGACCGGACAGCTAGAGGTCGAAGCGCGACACTCTAGACCACTAGACCATCCCCCCTCCCCCCACCCAGTGGGATCGAATCTGAGAACCCAAATTTAGCGACCAGTTGTTCTGAACCGACTGGGCCAATAAAGACTGATATATGTCACGCAGTGTGTTAGAAGGGAATTTTTTCCCGGACAGTAGTCTCGGTCACCCAGAACCCCCTAGTCTTCAACGCACGGAGGGTCTGGGTCGGTTCTCAATTATTGACGAAAATTACTGGATAATCTACCACATAAAAAAAACCAAACTCCCGGTTACGCATGAGCAATGGAACCTTTTGGCTAAAGTCTCGGTAAGTGATAGATATTATGAAGCCGGGCCGATTTTGATAGATTCTATAAAGCGAGGATAAAATATATCCCACAATTCACTTGGCACATCTATTATTAGAAACAATTATAGAGACGATACAACAGCATGAATCGCGATTAAGGAGACTGTGAGAAGCCATACGTTTGATTCATGACGAGAGAAAATTACCATTTCAATTAAAACCTTTAAAACAAAGTTTTAGAGAGTGTCATTGTTGACAAGCGAGATGTTTTGATAGATTCAGTACGTGGTAATTTAAAAGACTGGAAAATCCAGACAATGACCGACTTTCTGTCAAATTTTGAGGACCCATCCAGACTAATATTCGTAGAATATTTGTTTGGATGATAAGAGACTACCTGGACAGCGGCACTACGTATCGAACTCCATCTGTCAAAGATTCTTTTACGTGGACACCAATGTGCACATGGGACTTCGTATTTTTGCCCCATTCCAGCGAATATATGATGTTCCGTGTCGGGCCCTACACAATTTGGCGACTAAAAATGATATTACTTTTAATTCCATTTTGAGTACAATCACTAAGATATCCACAGCATCGAAACCTTGATAAGTCCCATCTAAGATTTAGATTAATACTTGCTGATTGCTTGTTTTTGTTTTGTTTTTTTCAAAAAAAGATAGCATATGTAACTTATTAAAATATATCATTTATTTATTATGGAGTTCAGCCAAGCTTTTTGGTCTATTGTTATTGGTGTATATGTTATATATGTTAAACAAGGCCACATTTATTTGAATAAAACCATTATTTATAAAGGCATTTAATGTTTTTATTGAGCGCTTGACTCTTTTGTTCCGAATTGTGACTTTTGGCGATTCAGAGTTTAAGGGGTTCAGATCATGTTGTTTGTAAAATAATTTGTATTGATATAAGTAGCTTCGTTCTGTTTGTGTTGCACTAGCATAAAAGATGGTCGTTCTTGCATAATAGCTCAAAAATGAAAAACGAATATATTGTAAACTACATGTACATTAAAATTACTTTATTCTGAGTAAAGTCAAAAGTTGTAGCGTTGGTTGTTAATTATTGTAGCAACACTACTGCACAAACGAGACTAAGTCTCGATTATTCATTTTATCGTTATTATTTTAATTCTCTCGGGCGTTCTTATCCATTTAAAACTTTGCCCTCCGATAGGCTAGAGAGTTCATTTGGGGCTTGCCATGTTATTAGATGTCGAAATAATAGCCCAAATATAGACCTGCTCTACTTGGCTCTTGCAAAATGCATCTTTAAAACAAATTCTTTGTAAGCGGTTCTCAGATCCGATTTGAGTCGCAAGCAAACAGTTGAATGTTTTCAGTAAAGAGTGTGCAGGAACTTCTCTGTTGACTTCTAAAGTTATGTAACCCCGACATGGAAGGACAACCATTAATAACAGATAATCAAACCATATCTATACACTAATGTCAATACGAAGGACCGAGATGAATTGAAGTTCTAAATAGTCTATGTTATTGATATTACGCAATATTTACTTATATTTTCGATTGGATAGTTTAAACAACAATAGGTTTTAAAAATTAATAATTCAATATGGTTTGTTTTTTTAAAGGGGCGGTTTTAAATTGTGCGGATGTGGGATTTGCTTTAGAACATAATTGAAGGAGCACAATGGCATGATAGAGTAACGATAAAACGACCAGATTACTATACGCAGGTTTTCTCCGGGTCCTCCGGTTTACCCCACTGCTAATGAGCCCTACGCGCAAGCGAATTATTAATAAAAAATAAACTATAGGTTAGTCCCGAAATGACTTGGTTTGTGTCGAGTGGACGTTAAACCCCATTTCTCTCTCTATCTCTCTCTCTCCAGATTACCCGAGAAAACCTGCTAAAAACTAAATGGCGAGAATGGTGGAAGTAATCTGTGTATTAACTTGCTTCTCAAGGATCTGCAGATGCTTGTCGGATTCATTGGGTACTCTGTGAACAGGTGGTTGTCTAGTGAGGAAGGACGGGGGCTCCACGGTAACAGACCCACTTCCAGAATCCCCTATAGTTTGCTATCACCTAATATAAGGCATTTGCGTGATGCCTTCGGTATCCCATCCTACCGCCCCACCGTCATAACAATCCTAGCTACGCCACTGTGAACAGGGGATCAAATCGGGTCCTCCACTTTAGCGAGCGGCGTATTTCCAACATGCTGCGACTTTAAACAGCGTGTGTGGCTGCTAGCGGTAGATAACGCATTACCGACTATCGATGTTTTACCGCTTGTACTTGCGTTTCACTTCAAAGGAAACTTTTTAAAGCTTCCGTCGGTCGTTGTTGATTTTTGTTGTATGACGCCTTCAATGACGCCTTCAATGACGCAATCTGATTACAACACAGATCCTATTTCGTTTCGTGTTTTATAGTTAAAAACTTCGATTTACGTGTCTTTACTACACGTGCCCGTATCTACAGGGGGCGCGGGGGGGGGCATGCCCCTCCCCCGCGTGAAATGCTCCCCCCCGCTCAGAAATTGCTAACAATCATTAAAGTATACACAGTTCCTTATATTAACCTAAAAAAGCTAATTTTCTTTTGTTTGAATACTTATTTTAAAATGCTTATTAGACGCCTAGGTAACTACATAGCATGGTGATTACAGCAGTCTGTTAGAATGACCTTTCCGAAAATTTCCTCAAAATGTTCGCCCCCCTACCGAAAGGTAATGCCCCCCCCCCCCCCCGCTTAATGGTGTCTAGATACGGGCCTGTTACTACACTAGGATCTGGTTGAAAGGAGGTATTACCCACTGAAACGGTCTGTTACGGTGACTTCTTAGGAACTGTGGGTAAGCCATATAGGGCCAAAAGTCGCTCGAACGACCTGACAAGACCTTGTCATATCTTCATGTAGTGTAGGCAATCGAAAGTATAAAAAGAAAACAAAACGTAATATAGAGCTGCATTTTAATCAGATTGTCAAGATGTTAATTCAGCATTGGAAAGTGCCAATCTGTTTCAAAGAGAATTATGATTGTCTTTATTTGTTTTTCTAATACATAAAAAAAAAATGTCTTAGAACTTAATTTGTCGGGGGGGGGGGGGGGAATTAATATCGGGGACTCATTAAGTCGCATCGATGTCATCCTCATCATGACTGTAGCGGCCTAGCGAATATTCACTGCTGAAAGTACTTCTACTAAGTTTAGTTGGCGCTTTAACGTCTTGAAAGTACAAGCTTAAACTTACGATTTATAGATCATGTGACATCACTTATGATGAAACCGTGTTTTGTTAGATCAATGTATATTGACAATTATCTATTTTATTGATATACGTTAGAAACTCAATGAGCTCTTGAATAGATCTGGAGATAATTTCAACTAAAACACGATCTATAGATTCAAGGCTAAATAAAGAGTAGTGTCTGGAACTCTCTGAGAAAGTGGATATGGTTTTATGGAAGGCCAAACCCCGGTTCGATGAATTTCGAAAAATGTTTTTGGAGAAATTTATTTTGAGAAATGTTTATACAGAAATGTTTTGCAAGATTTTTATTTGGATATTTGTATTTTGAAATTTGTTGTTCAAGATTTGTTCTTCGTTGTATTTCTCTGATGAAATGTAAATATAGATTAATTTTTTGATTTTCCTTAAAAAAAAACCATTATCTTATATTAAAATACATTTTACAAATCTGATATGACAAATGTCTGATTTGTGAAACAAATATTGATTTTAAGATGCAATGTTAATTTTAGTGTACAAATGTCGAAATACGACAACAAATGAAGAAGTAAGAATTAAGGATTGTGAATTAAGAACTGAGAACTAAGAACTATGAATAAAGAGCTGTTCGGTCTTCCATATGGATTTGTTTCCAAAAATACACACATGACAGGTTTGAAAGACATATATTATCCGCTCTTGTTTACATCATACGCATCTACTGTTTATATTTCAATTTAAACAGATAACCTTATCTGGCAGGATGCTAGACATCAATTAGTTTTCAAAATATATTTACGATCGGTGTACATTGATTTTATTATGATATAATAGCCCTGGGTATAAAACCGATAACGTTTTCTTGATAGACTACTTGAAATAATTTTTAAAAAATAGAAAAGGAAATACATGTATGGGTTTTTTTTTATCTGTGGGTGCAGTGAGTTTATGTCGGGGTGCCATTTGACAACGATGGTGAAGTTTTGTGACTCCATTAGATGGATAGATTGAAATTTGAAATACATCTGTCAATAATTGTAGCGCTATCGTGTTCATAAGGTTTTTGACGTGGTATAAGAAAGTCGCAGGACGCTGATTATCTTAATACATATATATGGAAGAATAACGTTGCCAACAGCATTTCAATTTTCACAGCGTAAAATTCATATCAGCAAGTCAAAATTCGTATTTTAATTTTACAATTTGCAATTTTCATTGCTCCACAGTACCAATGTCACAGTGTTAAAATACAGAATACAATTTTCATTAATACAAATACAGTATAATAGTTCTTTTGCACATTGCACTTCGTTCGTCTGCATTTTGCATAATAGACAAACGCATAATGGTCCAAAATTACATAGAAGATATACGTCAACTTTAATTATTTGTAAACTTATTTTATTAATTTGTAACTTCATGGATAAATACATAAAACAATTAACAAATGTATAAATAAATAAATAAATATTCACATTAAATACAATATGTAGCACTAATTGGAAATTATAAATTAACAAATTTAGTTTTACGTATGTAAAATACTGTTCAGATTGTACGAGTCTGACTATTAATCGCACCGGATATTTAATATACGTGTAGTCTTCAATTAATTCAGAATGAGTATTCATTATGTTCCGTTTCTAAATGTCTAATTTTGAAGATAATCTTCTTAATGTAAGTACTGATAGCCGACTCTTCTTTCTGTGTGGTTTAAATAAAGGACCCCTTCGCGTTGTGGTTGACAAACAGGGTTCCTTCCCTTTAACTCCATTTTGAAATATATTTCGTGGTGATTTAATCTGTGGAAATGAACTTAAACTGTGTCTACGTTTTTGTGTTATTTTAGGTTTTATGTCAATTTCTTCGTAATCATTTTCATCATCATCTTCGGTTAAAACATAATTTTTATGAACATTCAGTCCGTTAAGGTTATAACCGTAGTCTTGATTATCACTACTACCATCAGAATCCGAACCAACACTTTCATAAAACCCACTACTGTCATCATCTGACACTGTGTCGGATTTCATCGGAGATTTCCGAGGGAGATTCGGGAGAGGTCGATTTGCAGCATAATATGCGTGCGAATGCCGTCTTTCTTTTTGATAGAAGGGATTTGTGCCAAGTTCGTATATGGCAGGTATTGTAGCGACTTTATTAGGGTGAACGCAAGTACAGAGCTGTTCAAGGTTACATCTACACAGAGGACAAATTTTTTCTTTGCATCCGAACTCGTCCTCCATTTTTTTTGTCAGACTGGATATTTCTCTTAATACATCATATGATGCGTCGTTTGTTTCAATGTTGTCAATTTCTTCGTAGACGTGATCATCAATATTAATATTTCCAGGACAGGTAACGGCTGTTTCTATTGTAAAATAAACTGGACAATCAGACACTCCCTGTTTACCCTGCGTTATCTCCTCGTCATATTTCAATCTGTCACCAACCGGGTCTGATCGTCTTCGACAGCGTTTTTTAATCCAGCCCAACATCTTGGAATTCATCTAAAACAGAAAAACGATAACAAATGCATGCCTCTTGAGTAATTGAAGAGCCCCTTAAATAATTGTAAAGCACATTCTCAGTGAAAGCAGATTTTAATTTGAGCGTTTGAATACATTTTAATGCAAGATGATACAATCTAAATATGTACCCACTTATAAAATATTTTAAATGTATCCACTTATATCATATTCTAAATGTACCCACTTATATGAGATATTCTAAATGTACCCACTTATATGAGATATTCTAAATGTTTGTATTTTTTAAATTTACTATCGTTGTCTTAACTCTGTCATTACTTACCGTGTACACTGAATATGTTCTATAGTTGAGTTAGACCTATGAATTTTAACTACCGATTCCTTTTATATATTGTTATTAGTTTTCAGTTTCTATTATTATTTACGGTATCTTGTTGAATTCAGAAGCAGACCGAGTAAGGTAATGTACAAATCAACTTGCGACTTCTTCTTATATGTTGTACTTGATTGTTAACACGCGCAGACTTCGTCGGGCCGTGTGCACGGCCATTTTCGTTAATCAATGATACGGGTATATATTTTCTACATTTAAAATCACACCGTCTGCAAGTCTAAATATCTGTTATAAGATTTAATTATTTTATAAAAACACGCATTATGCACCAATCAATTCCCTCAATTATCTGCACACCGCCATAATCGTATCGTCTACCAGTCTTTAAAGTCCATATAAGAGTAATGACGGATTAGTGAACAGATTTCAGCCCAATAATATCAACCGGGATTAATCCAGTTATTAACAGTAGGTAGTTTACAGACGTTGTACTGATTGACTGAACTGCAGTTACCACAATCAGACGTATCCGCAATTGTTGTATAGTAGGGTAATGATTAAGATATAATATGCAGCTAATATCTTTACCGCCATTATATTTTAACACCAGACGTACTTAAAGTCACAGACACCGTAAGGTGGAAAATATTTCGAAAATAGCATTAAGCTGCGACTGAGTATAATGTCTAAAGTCTGTTACGCCCAAGTTCGTAAGCGAGATTAATAGATAAATGGTCAGATTTCGATTTGTAACTCAGGGGCAAAAAACTTATCTGAAACTGATTCTCTTTCAGTATAGATACAATAATATCAAGAAACGGGTTTGAATTAAAATAATTGGGATGAAAGTTAACTACTCTAGATTCCGTCAATCAGTGGCAATACTCACTACTTTTCACTAGGAAGACAAACGAGTCTGCGACGAGGTTTTGAAATTTTCCACTTGACCCACTTTAAAGTGTTCTTTTACGTGCCCAAGACTTCGGTACTTCGTCCCTCCCAAAAGACTAATAAATAACAGATCTTATGATCTAACACGCAAACGTTAAACAATTCGCCTCCCCCATCACACAAACACGCTCCACACACAAGATTAAAATGATTTCAAAGTTAAAACTTTAAATTATAAGACTTAAATTAATATGAATATTCATTATAACTCACGCCAAAGTCTCGCCTTAACAGACCGTTTCATTGGCTAATCCCTCACATCAACCAGAACGCGGGCCATATAACAAATCATCCAGATGCTAGTGTAAAAAAAACCCAAACGAAATAGGATCAGTGTTTTATTCAGATTGACGACGATCCAGAAGAAATCTTGGGTATTATTCAGCTGTATTTTTCAATTTTTATTCAGATATGATGTGCTTATTTTTAACTGAGTACACTGTATGACGTATGCCCGTCTTCATTATCCCAGTCGGAGTAGAACAGTAGGACGTTAAACTCCATTTCATTTTATTTCATACGTTTCGTTCTACGATTGAAATCGTGGTGCATCTATCAGGTCTTATGCCAGACTGACACTTGTACGACTTTTGGCCACGATATTGTCGTGCCCAGCAGTGTCCACATTGACACGAATTGGTACGACGAGTTCACGCATAGTTCACGCATTGTTTACGCACTTCCCGCATTGGCACGACGATTTGGCGCAAATCGTGCGCCACGGAATCGTGCAAGTGTCAGCCTTGCTTTATGATATATTAAGATCAGTCGTAGCAATCGTGTTTACTTTATCGAAACGTGGACTGAATATGGACAACCCTATCGTCACGCATCGCACGACAATGGAAACCAGGCATTAGGCGTCATTTACAAACGAAATGAAGTATAATCTGTATTTTAACCTGATTGCACCACTAGGAGGATATAGATTGGTTGGTTGTGTCAATAACTAATTATGCGATGGCCTACTCTATATATTATTCGGTGCGGCTGTTACCAACTCTTGAGCGATCTCTTTGAATCGGTGAATACCTCGTATGTCAATATTTACGGGGCTGGCTGAAAAGTTCTAAGGCTAAGACCAGTACAAAGTCGATGGTTTCCATTTATCTTATTTTTTATTTATAAACAATATTTTTTATTCAGGTTGTCTGAATGGGATTGGGGAATAGGCTTAGCCGATATAAAACCCTCGCCCTAAATAATCCCAGTTGGTGTAGAAATGTATAAGGACGTTTACAATAAAGTGTGACTTGCCAAACCGAGACTAACATTAACACTGAACGAAGTGGTAAAATGCAACAACATATAGTGTTTTAGTAACGACCATATGTAAGTGCAAAGATTCATTAGGGACAACCAAGTTTTAGGTCATTTTATAAAATTTAAATATTGAGATAACTCGATATAATAAATCCACCTTGACCGTCTAAATTTAAATCTATATGTTTGATTCTAAAATTCAGGATTTTCTGGGATTCTTTCTTGCATGGGAATGGTCAGATGGTACTTGGTGTCATTGGTCCAAAATTACATCAGAGATATACTTTAATTATTTGTAAACATATTTTATTCATTTCTCCATTTAGAGATAAATTGAATAAATACATAAAACAATTAACAAATGTATAAATAAATAAATAAATATTCACATTAAATACAATATGTAGCACTAAATGGATATTATAAATTAACAAATTTAATTATACTATGTAAAATACTGTTTAGATTGCACAATTCTGGCGATTAATGGCACCGGATATTCAATACGATTAGTCTTTTTTTATACATTTAATTCAGAATGAGTCTTCATTATGCTCCGTTTCTAAATGTCCAATTTTGAAGATAGTCTTCTTAATGTAAGTACTGATAGCCGACTCTTCTTTCTGTGTGGTTTAAATAAAGGACCCCTTCGCGTTGTGGTTGACAAACAGGGTTCCTTCCCTTTAACTGCATTTTGAAATATATTTCGTGGGGATTTTATCTCTGGAAATGAACTTAAACTGTGTCTACGTTTTTGTGTTATTTTAGGTTTTATGTCAATTTCTTCGTAATCATTTCCATCATCATCTTCGGTTAAAACATCATTTTTATGAACATTCAGTCCGTGAAGGTTATAACCGTAGTCTTGATTATCACTACTACTATCTGTATCCGAACCAACACTTTCATAAAACCCACTACTGTCATCATCTGACACTGTGTCGGATTTCATCGGAGATTCCCGAGGGGGATTCGGGAGAGGTCGATTTGCCGCATAATATGCGTGCGAATGCCGTCTTTCTTTTTGATAGAGGCGATTTGTGCCAAGTTCGTATATGACAGGTATTGTAGCGGCTTTATCAGGGTGAACGCAAGGACAGAGCTGTTCAAGTTTACATCTACACAAAGGACAAATTTGTTCTTTGCATCCGAATTCGTCCTCCATTCTTTTTGTCAAACTGGATATTTCTCTCAATACGTCATATGATGTGTCGTTTGTTTCAATGTTGTCAATTTCTTCGTAGACGTGATCGTCAATATTAATATTTCCAGGGCAGGTAACGTCTGTTTCTATTGTAAAAATAAACTGGACAATCAGACACTCCCTGTTTACCCTGCGTTATCTCCTCGTCGTATTTCAATCTGTCACCAACCGGATCTGATCGTCTTCGACAGCGTTTTTTAATCCAGCCCAACATCTTGGAATTCATCTAAAAACAAAACAAACAGAAAAACGATAACAAATGCATGCCTCTTTAGTAATTGAAGAGCCCCTTAAATAATTGTAAGGCACATTCTCAGTGAAAGCAGATTTTAATTTGAGCGTTTGAATACATTTTAATGCAAGATGATACAATCTAAATATGTACCCACTTATAAAATATTTTAAATGTATCCACTTATATCATATTCTAAATGTACCCACTTATATGAGATATTCTAAATGTACCCACTTATATGAGATATTCTAAATGTATCCAATTATAAAATATTCTAAATGTACCCACTTATATGAGATATTCTAAATGTACCCACTTATATGAGATATACTTATATGAGATATTCTAAATGTACCCACTTGTATGAGATATTCTAAATGTATCCAATTATAAAATATTCTAAATGTACCCACTTATATGAGATATTCTAAATGTTTGTATTTTTTAAATTTACTATCGTTGTCTTAACTTTGTCATTACTTACCGTGTACACTGAATATGTTCTATAGTTGAGTTAGACCTATGAATTTTAACTACCGATTCCTTTTATATATTGTTATTAGTTTTCAGTTTCTAATTTTCTTTACGGTATCGTGTTGAATTCAGAAGCAGACCGAGTAAGATAATGTACAAATCAACTTGCGACTTCTTCTTATATGTTGTACTTGATTGTTAACACGCATAGACTTCGTCGGACCGTGTGCACGGCCATTTTCGTTAATCAAGGATACGGGTATATCTACAAAAATATATTTTCTATACTTAAAATCACACCGTCTGCAAGTCTAAATATCTTTTATAAGATTTAATTTTTTATAAAAACACGCATTATGCACCAATCAATTCCCTCAATTATCTGCACACCGCCATAATCTTATCGTCTACCAGTCTAAAGTCCATATAAGAGTAATGACGGATTGGTGAACAGATTTCAGCCCAATAATATCAACTAGTTTACATACGTTGTACTGATTGACTGAACTGCAGTTACCACAATCAGACGTACCCGCAATTGGCGTATAGTGGGGTAATGATTAATATATAATATACAGCGAATATCTTTACCGCCATTATATTTTAACACCAGACGTACTTAAAATCACAGTCGCCGTAAGGTGGAAAATATTTCAAACATAACATTAAGCTATGACTAAGTCTAATGTCTAAAGTCTGTAACGCCTATGTTCGTAAGCAATATTAATACATAAATGGTCAGATTCCGATTTCTAACTCAGGGGCAAGTAACTCGTCTGAAACTGATTCTCATAGCTTTCCTTGTCAGTGAATTTTTTCAATACGCTTCGTTCTACGATTGAAATCGTGGTGCATCTATCAGGTCTGATGATATATTAAGGTCAGTCGTAGCAATCGTGTTTACTTTATCGAAACGTATCCGGACGTGGACTGAATATGGGCAACCCTATCGTAACGCATCGCATGACAATGGAAACCAGGCATTAGGCGTCATTTACAAACGATATGAAGTATAGATCTGTATTTTAACCTGATTGTACCACTAGGAGGATATAGATTGGTTGGTTGTGTCAATAACTAATTATGCGATGGCCTACTCTATATATTATTCGGTGCGGGTGTTACCAATTCCTTGAGCGATCTCTTTGAATCGGTGAATACCTCGTATGTCAATATTTACGGGGGCTGACTGAAAAGTTCTAAGGCTAAGACCAGTACAAAGTCGATGGTTTCCATTTATTTTTCCACAAAGACCCCTTCAAGGTTTATTGTATTTTACTGCTTTATGCGTTTAAAACAACTTTTCAATTTGGTATTTTTATGATTATTGATTTTAATTTTGTCATTCGTTCAATTACCGGTTTTACTATTTTAAATGAAATGAGATTTAGCTTCCTGTTTTAATGGTCATAGTAATTCTATGTATTTCAGTGTTCAGACCGTATGTTTTAAAAAATATATTAATCTCATTTTCCACGATGTGTTTAACTGTTAAAACATTAACGGTGTTTCAATTTGTTGTTTAAATGATAATCAAATTTCTAACTTATTATTTTTAATTTATAATTTGATAAATACGTGTTATCTTTTTCCTTCATGTAGAGTAATATGATGTAGGACGATTCATGACTAAACTCAATCTGCGAGTTAGAGGTGGAGAGAAAGACGTGTTAATTTAAAGCATTGTAATGTAACCTAAGCTTGTAAACTATGTATCCAGTAGACGTGGTACAAGGGTTAATCAGTGAACTGGATGTATGAGATGTGTTGTTGACGTTTGGGAAAGTAGGTCGAGGGGAAATGTGTAGGGAGTGATAGTTAGATGTATTATGAATTGTTACAGTGGCTGTGGTGTTACGTTGAAATACTATGCCGCTACCGTAACACCACAGCTTTATGATTTGTTAGACAGGATTGATACCGTAAGTCCGACAATAATAAATAAATTATTTCTGATTTTAATGTTGTCTTTTCCCACCGGCACTGGCCGTACGCCAGCAACTGAAAATAGCTGACGAAACAGCTAGGGCGTCGATTGTTAGTTCGCGTACAACTTGAAAAACCGAATGTCGTACGCCATTGTGAAACTGAAGTAGCTGACGAAGACAGTTAGGGCGCCGATTGTTAGTTCGCGTACAACTTGAAAAAACCGAATGTCAGTATGGTATTTCTGACATAATTGGTTATCGGTGACCTGAAAGCTGCGTAATCTCGACTCAAAGCGAGTAATCTCGACTCAAAAGTATAGTGTATAACCTACTTACTGTCTACAGTCGTCGCTACTCTTATTGTAGTTCATTCATGATTTTTTGTGGACGATTTACTACTCAGTAAGAAAGTCTGTGCCCAAAAAGAGTTCTCGTCTGTTATTATTAGTATAATGACTTCCTCATGTGCGTCAGGTTCGTTTGTTTTTAAAAACACTGTTTTTCGTTCCAAAAAATAGAAAAGTAATTTTTTACCAGATGATCATGGTTTTTCACCGAGACTAGATAATTTCTCTCGGTGTAAGGATATTATCGCTTATGAAAAAGTTCATACACTGTTGAGAAAATAGTCCCATTGGTTTTCTTAGCTGCAAATACAGCGAGAATAAACTCTGTACTGAAAAATTTTCGCGTGATCTATATAAACTGTCTTCACACACTCGATTTATAATTAGCGATATACAGGTACAGTGGCAAGTGTTATGCTTCTCAGGCTAATACCTCAAAAGTACCTCCGCGCAAAACCCCCGATTTTGGTACATGCAAAAGAAAAAGAAATAGTGCCCGTGCGCGTGCCAGTAATAGGAAAACTAAGAGTTCGCGCATAAAAATGCACGAACGTACCAGGCGCGATGTCATCTAGTGCTTGATATAAAGTGTTAAAACGAACAGTTGAATTGTTGTTCCTGGTAGTCAAATGTCTTAGAGGATGAGATAATACACAACGTGAAAAGCAGTCATAAGTGGGGAATTACACATATAACCAGAGACAATACTAGACGATCACAAGGCTAATAAAATGTGTAGCGGAAGAAAAGAGTATGCGCCACACATTTGCAATGAGACTTTTTAGATAGATATTGTTTCAACATCTGGCCAGCGACGCATATTGCTACAGCCGCGGTGGCCCAGTGAAGAAGAAAATGAAATGAAATGTGGTTTAACGTCCTACTATTCTGCAGCGACTGGGATAATAAAGACGAGCATACGCCATACAGCTGACTGACACGCGATGTGTACACAGGACCTCTTTTTTTCGTTCCACTAGTAAACTGTATTTGTCGTGCACGTAAAGGAACCCTTGGCAGTTGGAATTCGGGCAAAATGTCTCATAGCAGACTGTAGGCCTATGTGCCAGTCTTATTTATCCCAGTTGGTGCCGAAGTTGTAGGACGTTTACGATAAAGTGTCACATGCCAAACCGAGGCTAACCTTAACACTAAACGAAGTGGTAAAATGCAACAACATAGTGTTTAGTAACAACCACATATAAGTGCAAAGATTCATTGGGGACAACCAAGTTTTACGTCATTATATAAACTTTAAATATTGAGATAACTCGATATAACAAATCCATCTTGACCGTCTAAATTTAAATCTATTTGTTTGATTCTAAAATTCAGGATTTGCTGGGATTCTTTCTTGCATGAGAAAGTTCAGATGGTACTTGGTGCCATTGGTCCAAAATTACACAAGAGATATACATCAATTTTAATTATTTGTAAACTTATTTTATTCATTTCTCCATTTAGAGATAAATTGAATAAATACATAAAACAATTAACAAATGTATAAATAAATAAATAAATATTCACATTAAATACAATATGTAGCACTAATTGGAAATTATAAATAAACAATTTTAATTATACGTATGTAAAGTACTGTTCGATTGTACGACTCTGCCGATTAATCGCACCGGATATTCAATATGATTAGTCTTTTTTATACAATAAATTCCGAATGAGTCTTCATTATGCTCAGTTTTTAAATGTCCAATTTTGAAGATAATCTTCTTAAAGTTAGGACTGATAGCCGACTCTTCTTTCTATGTGGTTTAAATAAAGGACCCCTTCGTGTTGTGGTTGACAAACGGGGTTCTTGCCCTTTAACTGCATTTTGAAATATATTTCGTGGTGATTTGATCCCTGGAAATGAACTTAAACTGTGTCTACGTTTTTGTGTTATTTTAGGTTTTATGTCAATTTCTTCGTAATCATTTTCATCATCATCTTCGGTTGAAACATCATTTTTATGAAAATTCAGTCCGTTAAGTACAGAGCTGTTCAAGTTTACATCTACACAGAGGACAAATTTGTTCTTTGCAACCGAATTCGTCCTCCATTCTTTTTGTCAGGCTGGATATTTCTCTTAATATATCACATGATGCGTCGTTTGTTTCACTGTTGTCAATTTCTTCGTAGACGTGATCATCAATATTAATACTTCCAGGACAGTTAACATCTGTTTCTATTGTAAAATAAACTGGACAATCAAACACTCCCTGTTTACCCTGCGTTATCTCCTCGTCGTATTTCAATCTGTCACCAACCGGGTCTGATCGTCTTCGACAGCGTTTTTTAATCCAGACCAACATCTTGGAATTCATCTAAAAACAAAACAGAAAAACGATAACAAATGCATGCCTCTTGAGTAATTGAAGAGCCCCTTAAATAATTGTAAAGCACATTCTCAGTGAAAGCAGATTTTAATTTGAGCGTTTGAATACATTTTAATGCAAGATGATACAATCTAAATATGTACCCACTTATAAAATATTTTAAATGTATCCACTTATATCATATTCTAAATGTACCCACTTATATGAGATATTCTAAATGTACCCACTTATATGAGATATTCTAAATGTTTGTATTTTTTAAAATTTACTATCGTTGTCTTAACTTTGTCATTACTTACCGTGTACACTGAATATGTTCTATAGTTAAGTTAGACCTATGAATTTTAACTACCGATTCCTTTTATATATATCGTTTTCAGTTTCTAATTTTCTTTACGGTATCTTGTTGAATTCAGAAGCAGAGCGAGTAAGATAATGTACAAATCAACTTGCGACTTCTTCTTATATGATGTACTTGATTGTTAACACGCGCAGACCTCGTCGGGCCGTGTGCACGGCCATTTTCGTTAATCAAGGATACGGGTATATCTACAAAAATATATTTTCTATACTTAAAATCACACCGTCTGCAAGTCTAAATATCTTTTAGAAGATTTAATTATTTTATAAAAACATACATTATGCACCAATCAATTCCCTCAATTATCTGCATACCGCCATAATCTTTTCGTCTACCAGTCTTTAAAGTCCGTATAAGAGTAATGACGGATTAGTGAACAGATTTCAGCCCAATAATATCAACCGGGATTAATCCAGTTCTTAACAGTAGTAGATAGTTTACAGACGTTGTACTGATTGACTGAACTGCAGTTACCACAATCAGACGCATCCGCAATTGTTGTATAGTAGGGTAATGATTAAGATATAATATACAGCTAATATCTTTACCGCCATTATATTTTAACACCAGACGTACTTAAAATCACAGGCACCGTAAGGTGGAAAATATTTCGAAAATAACATTAAGCTACGACTGAGTATAATGTCTAAAGTCTGTTACGCCCAAGTTCGTAAGCGAGATTAATAGATAAATGGTCAGATTTCGAGTTCTAACTCAGGGGCAAATAACTTGCCTGAAACTGATTCTCTTTCAGTATAGATACAATAATATCAAGAAACGGGTTTGAATTTAAATAATTGGGATGAAAGTTAACTACTCTAGATTCCGTCAATCAGTGGCAATACTCACTACTTTTCACTAGGAAGACAAATGAGTCTGCGACGAGGTTTTGAAATTTTCCACTTGACCCACTTTAAAGTGTTCTTTTACGTGCCCAAGACTTCGGTACTTCGTCCCTCCCAAAAGACTAATAAATAACAGATCTTATGATCTAACACGCAAACGTTAAACAATTCGCCTCCCCCATCACACAAACACGCTCCACACACATGATTAAAATGATTTCAAGGTTAAAACTTATAATTATAAGATTTAAATTAATATGAATATTCATTACAACTCACGCCAAAGTCTCGCCTTAACAGACCGTTTCATTGGCTAATCCCTCACATCAACCAGAACGCGGGCTATATAACAAATCATTCAGATGCTAGTGTAAAAACAACCCAAACGAAATAGGATCAGTGTTTTAATCAGATTGACGTCGATCCAGAAGAAATCTTGGGTATTATTCAGCTGTATTTTTCAATTTTTATTAAGATATGATGTGCTTATTTTTAACTGAGTACACTGTATGACGTATGCCCGTCTTCATTATCCCAGTCGGAGTAGAACAGTAGGACGTTAAACTCCATTTCATTTTATTTCATACGTTTCGTTCTACGATTGAAATCGTGGTGCATCTATCAGGTCTTATGCCAGACTGACACTTGCACGACTTTTGGTCACGATATTGTCGTGCCCATCAGTGTCCACATTGACACGAATTGGTACGACGAGTTCACGCATAGTTCACGCATTGTTTACGCACTTCCCGCATTGGCACGACGAGTTGGCGCAAATCGTGCGCCATGGAATCGTGCAAGTGTCAGCCTTGCTTTATGATATATTAAGATCAGTCGTAGCAATCGTGTTTACTTTATCGAAACGTATCCGGACGTGGACTGAATATGGGCAACCCTATCGTAACGCATCGCACGACAATGGAAACCAGGCATTAGGCGTTATTTACAAACGAAATGAAGTATAATCTGTATTTTAACCTGATTGCACCACTAGAAGGATATAGATTGGTTGGTTGTGTCAATAACTAATTATGCGATGGCCTACTCTATATATTATTCGGTGCGGGTGTTACCAATTCCTTGAGCGATCTCTTTGAATCGATGAATACCTCGTATGTCAATATTTACGGGGGCTGGCTGAGAAGTTCTAACCAGTACAAAGTCGATGGTTTCCATTTATTTTTCCACAAAGACCCCTTCGAGGTTTATCTTCTTATAGTTTAATTATAAACTATATTGATCTTCAGGTTGTCTGAATGGGACTGGGGAACAGGCTTAGCCTATCTAAAACCCCTTCCCCTAAATAATTCGAGGTGTAAACACTATTATTTGGTTAAACATCGACAGTATTTCAATTTGCTAGTTAAATGAATGTCGAGTTTAATTTTGTAATTAATCGATTAACTGAAACAATTAGTTTAAATATTGTATGCTACTCTTTTAACGTCCTACTATTCTGCTGCGACTGGGATAATAAAGACGAGCATACGCCATACAGCTTAGTCATGTATCGAATTCCAACTGCCAAAGGATCTTTACTGACACGCCGATGTGTACACAGGACCTCGTTTTTTCGTTCTACCCAAACTACTAGTAAACTGTATTTGCCGTGCACGTAAAGGAACCTTTGGCAAATGGAATTCGGGCAAAATGTCTCATAGCAGACTGTAGGCCTATGTGCCAGTCAGGGGCGGATCCAGGAATTTTTGCAGGAGGGGGTTTGCCAGGTTTCGGTTACGGAAATCTGCCATCATCGTCTCTAAATTACATAGTGAGCTTTTTAAACAGAGAAATCGTTTCTATACTGATGTAGGATCACTTTGTGATGTAATTTCATTGATGCAAGGCATTATTTTTTTATGTAGCTGAGCAGGGTGTCCCCCCCCCCCTGGATCCGCCCCTGCTCGTCTTCTTTATCCCAGTTGGTGTAGAAATGTATAAGGACGTTTACAATAAAGTGTGACTTGCCAAACCGAGACTAATATTAACACTGAACGAAGTGGTAAAATGCAACAACATATAGTGTTTTAGTAACGACCATATGTAAGTGCAAAGATTCATTAGGGACAACCAAGTTTTAGGTCATTTTATAAAATTGAAATATTGAGATAACTCGATATAATAAATCCATCTTGACCGTCTAAATTTAAATCTATTTGTTTGATTCTAAAATTCAGGATTTGCTGGGATTCTTTCTTGCATGAGAAAGTTCAGATGGTACTTGGTGTCATTGGTCCAAAATTACATCAGAGATATACGTCAACTTTAATTATTTGTAAACATATTTTATTCATTTCTCCATTTAGAGATAAATTGAATAAATACATAAAACAATTAACAAATGTATAAATAAATAAATAAATAAATAAATATTCACATTAAATACAATATGTAGCACTAATTGGAAATTATAAATAAACAAATTTAATTTTATGTATGTAAAATACTATTGAGATTGTACGAATCTGACTATTAATCGCACCGGATATTCAATACGATAAGTCTTCTTTATACAATTAATTCCGAATGAGTCTTCATTATGCTCCATTTCTAAATGTCCAATTTTGAAGATAATCTTCTTAATGTAAGCACTGATAGCCGACTCTTCTTTCTATGTGGTTTAAATAAAGGACCCCTTCGCGTTGTGGTTGACAAACAGGGTTCCTTCCCTTTAACTCCATTTTGAAATATATTTCGTGGTGATTTAATCTGTGGAAATGAACTTAAACTGTGTCTACGTTTTTGTGTTATTTTAGGTTTTATGTCAATTTCTTCGTAATCATTTTCATCATCATCTTCGGTTAAAACATCATTTTTATGAAAATTCAATCCGTTAAGGTTATAACCGTAGTCTTGATTATCACTACTACCATCAGAATCCGAACCAACACTTTCATAAAACCCACTACTGTCATCATCTGACACTGTGTCGGATTTCATCGGAGATTTCCGAGGGAGATTCGGGAGAGGTCGATTTGCAGCATAATATGCGTGCGAATGCCTCCTTTCTTTTTGATAAACGGGATTTGTGCCAAGTTCGTATATGGCAGGTATTGTAGCGGCTTTATCAGGGTGAACGCAAGTACAGAACTGTTCAAGTTTACATCTACACAAAGGACAAATTTGTTCTTTGCAGCCGAATTCGTCCTCCATTCTTTTTGTCAGACTGGATATTTCTCTTAATATATCATATGATGCGTCGTTTGTTTCACTGTCGTTAATTTCTTCGTAGACGTGATCATCAATATTTATATTTCCAGGACAGGTTTTGACTGTTTCTATTGTAAAATAAACTGGACAATCGGACACTCCCTGTTTACCCTGCGTTATCTCCTCGTCGTATTTCAATCTGTCACCAACCGGGTCTGATCGTCTTCGACAGCGTTTTTTAATCCAGCCCAACATCTTGGAATTCATCTAAAAACAAAACAGACAGAAAAACGATAACAAATGCATCCCTCTTGAGTAATTGAAAAACCCCTTAAATAATTGTAAAGCACATAATTCTCAGCGAAAGCAGATTTTAATTTGAGCTTTTGAATGCATGTAAATGATACAATCTTAAAATATACCACTTTACACGATATTCTAAATGTTTGGGTTTTTTTTTTTTAAAACTTACTATCGTTGTTTTAACTATGTCATTACTTACCATGTACACTGAATATGTTCTATTACTTTTATAGTTGAGTTAGATCTATGAATTTTAACTACCGATTCCTTTTATATATTGTTATTAGTTTTCAGTTTATATTATTCTTTACGGTATCTTGTTGAATTCAGAAGCAGGCCGAGTAAGATAATGAACAAATCAACTCACGATTTCTTTTTATATATGTTGTACTTGATTGTTAACACGCGCAGACTTCATCGGACCGCGTGCACGGCCATTTTCGTTAATCATTGATACGGGTATATATTTTCTATATTTAAAATCACACCGTCTGCAAGTCTAAATATCTTTTATAAGATTTAATTATTTTATAAAAACATACATTATGCACCAATCAATTTCCTCAAGCATCTGCGCACCGCCATAATCTACCAGTCTTTAAAGTCCATATCGGAGTAATGGCGGATTAGTGAACCGATTTCACCCAAATAATATCAACTAGGATTAATCCAGTTATTAACAGTAGATAGTTTACAGACGTTGTACTGATTGACTGAACTGCAGTTACCACAATCAGACGTATCCGCAATTGGTGTATAGTAGGGTAATGATTAAGATATAATATGCAGCTAATATCTTTACCGCCATTATATTTTAACACCAGACGTACTTAAAATCACAGTATAATGTCTAAAATCTATTATCTCCATGTTCGTAAGCGAGATTATCAAATAACTGGTCTGATTCCGATTTCTAACTCAGGGGCAAATAACTCGTCTGAAACCGACCAGGGTATAGCTTCTTGCTCAACATTCCGTTGTTTCCAATCTTTATATGCACGATGTGGGCCACATTTGGCAATCTCCTCATCATAAATTTGTAAGAGTGGGGGGCTTTTAATTTTTTTTTTGCTACGGGGATTTGAAGTTGACTGGGGTGAAAATCTCACTTCCCACGCAATGATTGCTCTGCAGAAAGACACTTTACACCCCTTATCCCTCCGCTGTAATACAATTAGTATTCCCCAAAACTGCGATGAAATTGCAAAATTTGATCCCTTTTCTCCAATTCTTGACTCAAAAGTCAACTTAAAAATGCAGGAAGAGGTGAGAAATAAATTAAAGGAAAAATTGTCTATTTATAACTCGCACTAGCCATCATGAAATCAGGGGAAATAATTACTAGTCTTAGTCCATACTCTTTTAGTAGATATAATTGGTGTTGGTGGGGCAATGATTAATGTATACGCTACAGCTAATATTTTTACCGCCAACAGCCCACTGCATGATTTAATATAATAATATCTGGGAAGAGTCACACACAAATATTTTTTTAATGAACTGCAGGAAATAAATGATTTTAAATTCGGATATATGGAAAGTATCACACGGACATTTTTATTTTTGTAAATACTCCACGGATCCAGCTATGTGGTGTTTACGGCGAGAACTTCGCCTTTCCACATTAAACAGCGATGGCTTTAACAGCTGGATCTGCTGTTTGATCTTGTTTTCATTATGACACAGCGAGAAAATGACCCGCCCGCTCTTATCATTACAACGATTTTAAAACTGTATTTTAAAGTGATTAATGATATACAAGAACTTTTTATTATTTTATATATATACCCGATTTTTTTATTGTTTAGATATACCCGATTTTTTTATTGTTTAGATATACCCGATTTTTTTAGTTTAGATATACCCGATTTTTTTATTGTTTAGATATACCCGAATTTGTCATTGTTTAGATATACCCGAATTTGTCATTGTTTAGATATACCCGAATTTGTCATTGTTTAGTGTTTTTACCTATTTTCTATATGTCACTCATTCATACGTAAATAACTTTCTTTAATCAACCTGTCCATAATATCATGCCGTGCCTTAAATTTTGGTCGGTTGTCTACCTAGCGAATTACCACTGGTTGACGGAATCTAGAGTAATGAACTTTGCTCCCAGCTATTTTAATCCTACTCGTTTCTCACCTTGGTATTATCATATCTACTGAGAGAGAATCGATTAAAAATTGGAATCAGACCAGTTATTTGATAATCTGGCTTACGAACAAGGACGTTACAGACTTTAGACATTATACTCAGTTGTAGCTTAATGTTATTTTTGAAATATTTTCTACCTTACGGCGCCTGTGATTTTAAGTACGTCTGGTGTTAAAACATAATTAGCTGACGGAATCTAGAATAATTAACTTTCATCCCAATTATTTTAATTCGAACACGTTTCTTGGTATTATTGTATCTATACTGAAAGAGAATCGGTTTCAGGCGAGTTATTTGCCCCTGAGTTAGAAATCGGAATCTGGGGCCTATTTCACGAAATTTTAACTAAGATAAGATCCCAATTTTAGTAATTTGATTGGATAATATTAGATTGATTTTAGTGCTTAGCCAATCAAAATTGAAGTATCTACTAAAATTGGATTTTATCTTAAGATAAAATTTCGTGAAACAGGGCCCTGACCATTTATCTATTAAAGATACATTATGGGAGATTTTTACAAGGAGTTAGCCATTCTTGCTATAACAGTTCAAAAATAGATGCTGAAACAAGAATATATTGAAAATTTCAGTCAAATTACTTTATCCTGAACAAAGTTGTTACCACTATAATTTTTTACTAGAAATGGGAGTTAAATTCATCGACACCCTTTTCCCATTATGGCCGATTGTTGATTGACAGGCGTTTACTCCACCTATATAGTCTCGATTATCAAGTAATGTTTACAATGACTAGTACTGATAGCGTATTCGGTTTGAGACAGGACTGCAATTCAATTCGTATACATTTATTTTTTACTATAAATTAGAATTAAGATTTTAATATATAGATAAGAAGAGAAAGTCTGCGATAGGATATTAAAGTTTGAAAGGAATGGGCCAAATCAAGTACTCTTTTGTACTTCAGGTAGGCCTAAGCGACTCCCTAAGCAGACGAATAGAAAACAGTCTGGAAGTATGATGACGTCAACGTCACGGAGAAGCCCCGCCCACGACACCATAGTGATTAAATCAGTCAACGAAATCCTGTTTTAATCCGAGCCCAATCCAAGCCATCCGTGGGTCTACAGAGTTCATTTTAGGCTTGTTGTTTAAATAAAGATCTAATTTATAATTTCTATGACATCTGAGGCCCAAAGGAAGACCGACAAAAGTCTGTTTTTGCTCTCCCATAATGTATGTTTAATCTCGCTTACGAACATAAGCGTAACAGACTTTACACATTATACTTAGTCATAGCTTAATGTTATGTTTGAAATATTTTCCACCTTACGGCGCCTGTGATTTTAAGTACGTCTGGTGTTAAAATATAATGGCGGTAAAGATATTAGCTGTATATTATATATTAATCATTACCCCACTATACAGCAATTACGGATACGTCTGATTTTGGTAACTGCAGTTCAGTCAATCAGTACAACGTCTGTAAACTATCTACTACTGTTAAGAACTGGATTAATCCCGGTTGATATTATTGGGCTGAAATCTGTTCACTAATCCGCCATTACTCTCATATGGACTTTAAAGAATGGTAGACGATAAGATTATGGCGGTGTGCGGATAATTGAGGGAATTGATTGGTGCATAATGCGTGTTTTTATAAAATAATTAAATCTTATAAAAGATATTTAGACTTGCAGACGGCGTGATTTTAAATAGAAAATATACATGTATACCCGTATCATTGATTAACGAAAATGGCCGTGCACACGGTCTGCGCGTGTTAACAATCAATTTCAACAGATATAAAAAGAAGTCGCGAGTTGATTTGTTCATTACCTTACTCGGTCTGCTTCTGAATTCAACACGACAACGTAAAGAATAATAGAAACTGAAAACTAATAACAATATATATCAAAGGAATCGGTAGTTAAAATTCATAGGTCTAACTCAACTATAGAACATATTCAGTGTACATGGTAAGTAATGATAAAGTTAAGTCAACAATAGTAAATTTAAAAAAAAAAATTGTTTCATTTAAATGCATTCAAACGCTCAAATTAAAATCTGCTTTCACTGAGAATGTGCTTTACAATTATTTAAGGGGCTCTTCAATTACCCAAGAGGTCCGCATTTGTCATTGTTTTCTGTTTTGTTTTTAGATGAATTCCAAGATGTTGGGCTGGATTAAAAAACGCTGTCGAAGACGATCAGACCCGGTTGGTGACAGATTGAAATATGACGAGGAGATAACGCAGGGTAAACGGGGAGTGTTTGATTGTCCAGTTTATTTTACAATAGAAACAGCCGTTACCTGTCCTGGAAGTATTAATATTGATGATCACGTCTACGAAGAAATTGACAACAGTGAAAAAGACAACGCCTCATATGACGTATTGAGAGAAATATCCAGTCTGACAAAAAGAATGGAGGACGAATTCGGCTGCAAAGAACAAATTTGTCCTCTGTGTAGATGTACACTTGAACAGTTCTGTGCTTGCGTTCACCCTGATAAAGCCGCTACGATACCTGCCATATACGAACTTGGCACAAATCCCTTCTACCAAAAAGAAAGACGGCATTCGCACGCATATTATGCTGCAAATCGACCTCTCCCGAATCTCCCTCGGGAATCTCTGATAAAATCCGACACAGTGTCAGACAATGACAGTAGTGGGTTTTATGAAAGTGTTGGTTCGGATACAGATAGTAGTAGTGATAATCAAGACTACGGTTATAACCTTAACGGACTGAATTTTCATAAAAACGATGTTTTACCTAATGATGATGATGATGATGAAAATGATTACGAAGAAATTGACATAAAACCTAAAATAACACAAAAACGTAGACACAGTTTAAGTTCATTTCCAGGGATCAAATCACCACGAAATATATTTCAAAATGCAGTTAAAGGGCAGGAACCCCGTTTGTCAACCACAACACGAAGGGTTCCTTTATTTAAACCACATAGAAAGAAGAGTCGGCTATCAGCTCTAACTTTAAGAAGATTATCTTCAAAATTGGATATTTAGAAACGGAGCATAATGAAGACTCATTCGGAATTAATTGTATAAAGAAGACTTATCGTATTGAATATCCGGTGCGATTAATCGCCAGAGTCGTACAAACTCAATAGTATTTTACATACATAGAATTAAATTTGTTTATTTATAATTTCCAATTAGTGCTTCATATTGTATTTAATGTGAATATTTATTTATACATTTATTTATTTATTTATACATTTATTTATTTATACATTTATTTATTTATACATTTATTTATTTATACATTTATTTATTTATTTATACATTTGTTAATTGTTTTATTTATTTATACATTTATACATTTGTTAATTGTTTTATGTATTTATTCAATTAATCTCGAAATGGAGAAATGAATAAAATAAGTTTACCAATGATTAAAGTTGACTTAAATCCTCTGTGTAATTTTAGACCAATATCACCAAATACCGTCTAAACCCCTCTCGTTCTAGAAAGAATTCCAGCAATTCCTTAATTTTAGAATCAAACAAATAGATTTAAATTTAGACGGTCAAGATGGATTTATTATATCGAGTTATGTTGTTGCATTTTACCACTTTGTTCAGAGTTAATGTTAGCCTAGATTTGTGCACCGACTGGGCTAAAGAAGACGGGGCACATGTCATAGGCCTATAGTCTACTACAAGAGAAATTTAGCCTGAATTCCAACTTCCAAGGGTTCCTTTACGTGAACGACAATGGCTTTTCGTCCTACCTGAACACAATGTCCTTATCAGGCTCTGCGTTCCACAACAAATGCATGGGGGGGGGGGGGGGAACCCACACTGAAAAATCCGGAGGAATTTTCACGGTCAGCACCGGAAGCAAACCCGAGGGCCTGACAAATACAGTTTACTAGTCGTTTGGGTGGAACGAAAAAATGAGGCCATGTGTACACATTGACGTGCAAATAAAAGATCCTTTGACAGTTGGAATTCGATATATGAGTAAACTGTATGACGTATGCTCGTCTTCATTAGCCCAGTCGCAGCAGAATAGTAGGACGTTAAACCACATTCGATTTCATTTTCTTTTTCACTGAGCCACCGCGGCTGTAGCAATATGTGTCGCTGGCCAAATGTGTAAAGACTATCTATCAATAACATCTCACCTCCAACGCGTGGCGCATACTCTTTCCTTCCGCTACACATTTTATTAGCCATATGATCGTCTAGTATTGTCTCTGGTTACATGTGTAATTCCCCATTTATGACTCCTTTTTACGTTGTGTATTAACTCATCCTCTAAGACATTTGACTACCAGGAACAACAATTCAACTGTTCGTTTTAACACTTTATATCAAGCACTGGATACATAGTTTACAAGCATATGTTACATTATAATACATAAAATTAACATGATTGTCTTACTCTCCCCCGAACTGGCTGATCGAGTTTACCGACGAACTGTCCAACATCATGTGACTCCACAACGAATCAACCCGGGGCCGGTTGCTCAAAGCTCTGTTAGTTTAACGGATCGTTAAAATAACTTAGTTTTGAGCAACCGGCCCCAGGTCTACTCAATCCAGAAGGTGTCCCTTGAACCTCAGTAGTATCTCCAAACAAATATTGATTTGATTTCACACATACTGCTGCATTATACTGCTGCGTAATTAATAGCATTGCAATTTGAATTTGGTATTTATATGTACATGTATATTAATTTTGATCTTGTAATTCTGTCATTTATTGAATATTAATATTAATTTGAATTTTATAATTTAATGTTTTAACCTATATAGAATACCTTTTTAATCGTTGTGTGTGTGTGTGTGTGTGGGGGGGGGGGCTGTATAGGGGGTGTGGCGGGGGTCGTTTAACGTTTGCGTATTACATCATAAGGTCGTTTGCGTATTACATCATAACCATTGACATTGTTTAATCGGTCGGGTGGGACGTAATACCCAAGTCTCGTGCACGTAGAAGAAGCCCTCAAAGAGAGTCACGTCTATCTAGCGTATTGCCACTGGTTGGCGGAATCTAGAGTAGTGAACTTTCATCCCAATTATTTTAATCCAACCCGTTTCTCACCTTGGTATCGGGAGGCAGACCACTATTATATTTCGTCTTTTTGGCAATTCACTCTCTGTCTCTTTTCTGTACTTTGCATGTCCATTTTGGTTAATTTTTTTAGGTCTAGAATGGACGAAGATGGTTTGAATTAACATTTTCTGCCAGGCGAAAGAATAACGGGGTTATCAGGTTGGCTACGGTGATCAATCTGAACGACAGACTCACCCTTCGTACGTTAGTTACGTACGTACGGTGATATGTACGGCAACTAGTTACATGTTTTCAGCAGGCTTCTTCATGATTGTGTATGTTTGAAATATTTTCCACCTTACGGCGCCTGTGATTTTAAGTACGTCTGGTGTTAAAATATAATGGCGGTAAAGATATTAGCTGTATATTATATATTAATCATTACCCCACTATACAGCAATTACGGATACGTCTGATTTTGGTAACTGCAGTTCAGTCAATCAGTACAACGTCTGTAAACTATCTACTACTGTTAAGAACTGGATTAATCCCGGTTGATATTATTGGGCTGAAATCTGTTCACTAATCCGCCATTACTCTCATATGGACTTTAAAGAATGGTAGACGATAAGATTATGGCGGTGTGCGGATAATTGAGGGAATTGATTGGTGCATAATGCGTGTTTTTATAAAATAATTAAATCTTATAAAAGATATTTAGACTTGCAGACGGCGTGATTTTAAATAGAAAATATACATGTATACCCGTATCATTGATTAACGAAAATGGCCGTGCACACGGTCTGCGCGTGTTAACAATCAATTTCAACAGATATAAAAAGAAGTCGCGAGTTGATTTGTTCATTACCTTACTCGGTCTGCTTCTGAATTCAACACGACAACGTAAAGAATAATAGAAACTGAAAACTAATAACAATATATATCAAAGGAATCGGTAGTTAAAATTCATAGGTCTAACTCAACTATAGAACATATTCAGTGTACATGGTAAGTAATGATAAAGTTAAGTCAACGATAGTAAATTTAAAAAAAAAAAATTGTTTCATTTAAATGCATTCAAACGCTCAAATTAAAATATACTTTTACTTTTACTTTACAATTATCTAAGGGGTTTTTCAATTACCCAAGAGGTCCGCATTTGTCATTGTTTTCTGTTTTGTTTTTAGATGAATTCCAAGATGTTGGGCTGGATTAAAAAACGCTGTCGAAGACGATCAGACCCGGTTGGTGACAGATTGAAATATGACGAGGAGATAACGCAGGGTATAAAACAGGGAGTGTCTGATTGTCCAGTTTATTTTACAATAGAAACAGACGTTACCTGCCCTGGAAATATTAATATTGATGATCACGTCTACGAAGAAATTGACAACATTGAAACAAACGACGCATCATATGATATATTAAGAGAAATATCTAGTCTGACAAAAAGAATGGAGGACGAATTCGGCTGCAAAGAACAAATTTGTCCTTTGTGTAGATGTAAACATGAACAGCTCTGTACTTGCGTTCACCCGGATAAAGCCGCTACAATACCTGCCATATACGAACTTGGCACAAATCCCTTCTATCAAAAAGAAAGGAGGCATTCGCACGCATATTATGCTGCAAATCGACCTCTCCCGAATCTCCCTCCGGCATCTCCGATGAAATCCGACACAGTGTCAGATGATGACAGTAGTGGGTTTTATGAAAGTGTTGGTTCGGATACAGATAGTAGTAGTGATAATCAAGACTACGGTTATAACCTTAACGGACTGAATGTTCATAAAAATGATGTTTTAACCGAAGATGATGATGAAAATGATTACGAAGAAATTGACATAAAACCTAAAATAACACAAAAACGTAGACACAGTTTAAGTTCATTTCCAGGGATCAAATCACCACGAAATATATTTCAAAATGCATCGAAAGGGAAGGAATCCTGTTTGTCAACCACAACGCGAAGGGGCCCTTTATTTAAATCACACAGAAAGAAGAGTCGGCTATCAGTATTGACATTAAGAAGATTATCTTCAAAATTGGACATTTAGAAACGGAGCTTACCCCCCCCCCCCCCTCTGGATTCGCCTCTGTATCTTCAAAATTAGATATTTAGAAACGGAGCATAATGAATAGTCATTTGGAATTAGTTGTATAAAGAAGACTAATCGTATTGAATATCCGGTGCGATTAATAGTCAGACTCGTACAATCTGAACAGTATTTTACATACGTAGAATTAAATTTGTTAATTTATAATTTCCAATTAGTGCTACATATTGTATTTAATGTGAATATTTATTTATACATTTATTTATTTATTTATACATTTGTTAATTGTTTTATGTATTTATTTATACATTTATTTATTTATACATTTATACATTTGTTAATTGTTTTATGTATTTATTCAATTAATCTCGAAATGGAGAAATGAATAAAATAAGTTTACAAATGATTAAAGTTGACTTAAATCCTCTGTGTAATTTTAGACCAATATCACCAAATACCGTCTAAACCCCTCTCATGCTAGAGATTTAAATTTAGACGGTCAAGATGGATTTATTGTATCGAGTTATGTTGTTGCATTTTACCACTTCGTTCAGTGTTAATGTTAGCCTACATTTGTGCACCGACTGGGCAAAAGAAGACGGGCACCTGTCATAGGCCTATAGTCTGCTACGAGAGAAATTTAGCCCGAATTCCAACTTCCAACACTGGAAAATCCGGAGGAATACGGCTAACACCGGGTGCAAGCCTGAGGGCCTCACAAAGACAGCTTACTATTCGCTTGGTTGGAACGAAAAAATGAGTCCATGTGTACACATTGGCGTGCAAGTAAAAGATCCTTTGGCTGTTGGAATTCGATATATGAGTAAACTGTATGACGTAAGCTCTTCTTCATTAGCCCAGTTGCAGCAGAATAGTAGGACGTTAAACCATATCCGATTTCATTTTCTTTTTCACTGAGCCACCGCGGCTGTAGCAATATGTGTCGCTGGCCAAATGTGTAAAGACTATCTATCAAAAACGTCTCACTGCCAACGCGTGGCGCATACTCTTTTCTTCCGCTACACATTTTATTAGCCTTGTGATCGTCTAGTATTGTCTTTGGTTATATGTGTATTAATTCCCCACTTATGACTGCTTTTCACGTTGTGTATTATCTCATCCTCTCAGACATTTGACTACCAGGAACAACAATGTAACTGTTCGTTTTAACACTTTATATCAAGCACTGGATGCATAGTTTACAAGCATAGGTTACATTATAATACATAAAATTAACATGATTGTCTCCCCCCCCCCCCCGAACTGGCTGATCTACAACGAATCAACCGGGTCTACTCAATCCAGAAAGTGTCCCTTGAACCTCAGTAGTATCTCCCAACAAATATTGATTTGATTTCACACATTGGATTACATTATACTGCTGCGTAATTTATAGTATTTCAATTTGAATTTGGTATTTATATGTACATGTATATTAACTTTGATCTTGTAATCCTGCCATTTATTAAATATTAATATTAATTTGAATTTTATAATTGAATGTTTTAACCTATATAGAATACCTTTTTAATCGTTGTGTGTGTGTGTGGGGGGGGGGCTGTATAGGGGATGTGGCGGGGGGTCGTTTAACGTTTGCGTATTACATCATAAGGTCTGCCATTGACATTGTTTAATCGGTCGGGTGGGACGTAATACCGAAGTCTCGTGCACGTAGAAGAAGCCCTCAAAGAGAGTCACGTGGATAATTTTAAAATATCATCGCAGCCTCGATTGTCTAACTAGCGAAAAATAAAAGTGAGTATTGCCACTCACTGGTTGAAGGAATCTAGAGTAGTGAACTTTGATCCCAATTATTTTAAATCCACCCCGTTTCTCACCTTGGTATCGGGAGGCAGACCCCCATTAAATTTCATCTGTTTTTAGCAATTCTCCCTCTGTCTCTTTTCAATCCTTTGCATGTCCATTTTAGTTGATTTTTCGGTCAAGAATGGACGAAGAGGGTTTGAATTAACATTTTCTGCCAGACGGAAGGATAACGGGATTATCAGGTTGGCTACGGTGATATTTACGGCAACTAGTTACATGTTTTCAGTAGGCTTCTTCATGATTGTGTATCTGGCCAACCTCATACGAATGACTATTTGTTTCTCTGTCTGTAGTGAAAAAACATTCAGCCGAACGAAAATTTGGGGAAAAGTTGGAGGTGGCCAAAGAGGCCATAATTAACATTGAAGTCACTGGGGAGTTATTTGCCCTTGAGTTAGAAATCGGAATCAGACCAGTTATTTGATAATCTCGCTTACGAACATGGACATAATAGACTTTTAGACATTATACTGTGATTTTAAGTACGTCTGGTGTGAAATTATAATGGCGGTAAAGATATTAGCTGTATATTATATCTTAATCATTGCCCCACTATACAGCAATTACGGTTACGTCTGATTGTGGTAACTGCAGTTCAGTCAATCAGTACATCGTCTGTAAACTATCTACTGTAACTGGATTAATCCTTGTTGATATTATTGGGGTGAAATCGGTTCACTAATCCGTCATTACTCCGATATGGACTTCAAAGACTGGTAGACGATAAGATTATGGCGGTGTGCGGATAATTGAGGGAAATGATTGGTGCATAATGCGTGTTTTTATAAAAGAAGTAAATCTTATAAAAGATATTTAGACTTGCAGACGGTGTGATTTTAAATATAGAAAATATATACCCGTATCAATGATTAACGAAAATGGCCGTGCACACGGTCCGATGAAGTCTGCGCGTGTTAACAATCAAGTACACCAGATATAAGAAGAAGTCGCAAGTTGATTTGTACATTATCTTACTCGGTCTGCTTCTGAATTCAACAAGATACCATAAAGAATAATAGAAACTGAAAACTAATAACAATATATAAAAGGAATCGGTAGTTAAAATTCATAGATCTAACTCAACTATAGAACATATTCAGTGTACATGGTAAGTAATGATATAGTTAAGACAACGATAGTAAATTAAAATTAGAATAAGGGGTACATATTTAGATTATATCATTAAAATACATTCAAAAGCTCAAATAAAAATCTGCTTTTACCGAGAATGCGCTTTCAAATTACCCAAAAGGTCCGCATTGGTCATTGTTTTCTGTTTTGTTTTTAGATGAATTCCAAGATGTTGGGCTGGATTAAAAAACGCTGTCGAAGACGATCAGATCCGGTTGGTGACAGATTGAAATACGACGAGGAGATAACGCAGGGTAAACAGGGAGTGTTTGATTGTCCAGTTTATTTTACAATAGAAACAGTCAAAACCTGTCCTGGAAGTATTAATATTGATGATCACGTCTACGAAGAAATTGACAACATTGAAACAAACGACGCATCATATGATATATTAAGAGAAATATCCAGTCTGACAAAAAGAATGGAGGACGAATTCGGCTTCAAAGAACAAATTTGTCCTTTGTGTAGATGTAAACTTGAACAGCTCTGTACTTGCGTTCACCCTGATAAAGCCGCTACAATACCTGTCATATACGAACTTGGCACAAATCCCTTCTATCAAAAAGAAAGACGGCATTCGCACGCATATTATGCTGGAAATCGACCTCTCCCGAATCTCCCTGGGGTATCTCCGATAAAATCCGACACAGTGTCAGATGATGACAGTAGTGGGTTTTATGAAAGTGTTGGTTCGGATTCTGATGGTAGTAGTGATAATCAAGACTACGGTTATAACCTTAACGGACTGAATGTTCATAAAAACGATGTTTTACCTAATGATGATGATGAAAATGATTACGAAGAAATTGACATAAAACGCAAAATAACACAAAAACGTAGACACAGTTTAAGTTCATTTCCAGGGATCAAATCACCACGAAATATATTTCAAAATGCAGTTAAAGGGCAGGAACTCTGTTTGTCAACCACAACACGAAGGGGTCCTTTATTTAAACCACATAGAAAGAAGAGTCGGCTAACAGCTCTAACTTTAAGAAGATTATCTTCAAAATTGGACATTTAGAAATGGAGCATAATGAAGACTCATTCGGAATTAATTGTATAAAGAAGACTTATCGTATTGAATATCCGGTGCGATTTATCGCCAGAGTCGTACAATCTCAATAGTATTTTACATACATAGAATTAAATTTGTTTATTTATAATTTCCAATTAGTGCTTCATATTGTATTTAATGTGAATATTTATTTATTTATTTATACATTTGTTAATTGTTTTATGTATTTATTCAATTTATCTCTAAAGGTACAAATGAATAAAATAATGTTTTTGTAATCTATTTCCTGCAACTATTCCCTTTGGTCAATGATAAACAAAAGTTCTTTAATCAATGATTATATGAATCAGCGATTTAAATGTTTGATTCACAATCAAGTTTTAAAATCTAATTTTAATCGTTGAAGGAAAGGAATTCTAGCCTAAGGTTAGCTAATCTGAATTTCGAGAATGTAAAACTTAGTTTTACTAATCTGTAATAATTAGTTACTGATTAGACCAACACATAGATTTAGACACTGTTCGAAAACATGGGCCTTTATAAATGTAGGACTAGCTTGATTAATATTCCAAGTTGTTGTTTTGGTTTATTTGAGCTTGTTTTTATTTCAATATATCCGATAAATATAAGACGATGCAGGTTCGGTTTCTAATCACGCGTGTTTTTAAAGTACGCGCGGGGGGGGGGGGATGGCCGAATGGTTAGCGTGCGCGCGTTGTATCATACGACCTGTCATTGTGTCAGCTGGCGTGGTTTCGATTCCCCGAATGTACGTGGCAAAGAGTGGGGTCGCCTGTCCAGCCATGTGGGTTTTCTCCGAGTACTCCGGTTTCCGCCCACTGCTAAAGACCCCTACGCGCAAGCGATGTATTGATATTAAACTGAACCATATGTTAGTCCCGACTTGACCTAGTTTGTGTCGAGTGCACGCTAAACCCATTTCTCATTTCTCTCTCTCTTTATAAAGTAGGCCTACGTTAAAGGGACAATAACACTCTTGCTAGCTTGACTGCTCCAGAAAATAAATAATAGCCTAGATGTTTAGGTGTACTAGATGTTTAGGTGTCCTACCTGTTGTGTAAATTATCCATTACGACCTATTTTACTTGTCCAGAGGGTTCGAAAATATTTTAAAATCCAAGTCACATTTGAAAAGGTTTACGTTAGGCTTTTCAAATCATTTAGCTGAATTTTTCCATTTTTTTAAATTGGTGTTTTAAGGTGAAATTTGTATCATCAATTGATTGGAATATTGTAAAATAATACAAGTTGTTGACCAGAGTGGTATTGAGCCTTTAATAAAAATAGGATACAACAATGCAGTAGAGTATGTAGAAGTTTAAGTGGCTGTGGTCAAAAGGGGGCGGGGGTCTGAAGTCGGATATAGAATTTTGAACCCACCCAATTTATATTATTAAAAAAAGTTATAACGTCCTCGGGTGAGAGTGTGTGTGTACTCGGTTGCTGGTGTTAACCTTACATAAAGTCCCCATATGACACCAATTCTGAAAGATCTACAATGGCTTCCAGTCCGCCAAAGTATCAATTTTAAAACACCATCTATTACGTCTTCTTCTCTAAATGACGATTCTTCAACTCAATACCTTAGAAACCTTCTTAACATCAATAAACCGTGCTGACCCCCCCCCCCCCTCTCCCCATCACAATCAGACAACCTCTTAACCCTTGTGGGTGCACGTGGAGAGAATCACATAGCAGGTAACAAGGGGTCCGTATGGACCCCAGTTGTAATTCAAAGTTTTTACGTACAGATGTATTTGAATTTAAAAGCAGCGGTTAAGGTTTTATTTGCATTTATATTTGACAACTGAAAAACAACTAAATTATTATACAAAAACATTTAAGTGATATTTTGAACAGATTTAATAATACTCACAAAATTGCTACTTTGTGTACTATGTTATAACGAGGTTAAATGGCGATTCACGCTTGATACAAAAACCATAGAATTTTTGTAATTCATCATTTAATTTTTGGTATTTGTAACATGCAGATGTTGAAAGAGATAATAGTCTGGCATACGCAATATGGTATCAGGCAGCAAACACATTAGCAAAATTCCTACTGCGAGTTGTAAGTTTTGGGTCCGATTGGACCCCTTGTTCCCTTCAAGCGTTGGGCCTGTTTGGCATGTAACATAACTCTTCATGTGGGAAACAGATGAATACCAATCTATTCGCTATGTTTAAAAATATATTGGAGACAAAGTCACTAAATTACAGAAAGCAGTGCCCAGTAGTTATTTCAAAACACTATAAAACAAGTGCATGGGGTCCACGGAGATCCCACATGCACCGACAAGGGTTAATTCAGCCTTTTTCAAAAACCTACTCCGATGATAGATCTTTCGCAGTCGGTGCTCTAAATTAATGGAATTCAATATCAAACAAAACCAAAAACGCAAATTGTATTAAAATTTTACCAAATATCTGTATACTGAACCTTTTAATCCAGTATTGGCCTACAGTTTATTGAAAACGGTTCTAGCTGTGTTTGTGTCAGACTTTATCTTGTGTATTAAATAATGTTCACTGTTTTTTTATGTTTTTTTTATGGATAAATGTGTTGTGATTGTTGTAGTTTGATATTAGTTGTACGTATGTAAATTGCACGAGAGCAGCTCGCTTAGTTGATCCGTTGGCGCTATATAAATCAATTATTATTATTATTACTGAGGATGTTTAATTGTTGCTTTTGAGGCACAATATAAGTGCAATTTGTCTGAAATCAACGACACATATCCATTTCTATAGACACTGAATGCTGTAGTAATATCGGACTTCTTTGTTGTGTTTCCCGTGTGATCGTATATAAAACTACAGGTTGGTTCGTTTCTACGACTTTATTATTAAACTCCTCGCAATGCTTCTATGTTCCACGTTCTCATTAAAGTATAGATGATAGCTGCTAGGAGAAGAGGGGGCAATACCTTACTTGGTTTACCAAACACATGTCATAAACAGATAGAATTTGATGGATATTTTGACAATGGCAAGGATTTAACCAAAATTTCACTGTTTTTTTTATATATAAATATGCCATTTGCTTTCATTAGTACGTGGAATTTGACCCTGTAAAAAGTGTGAACCATTAATAAGTTAAAGATACAATATGCTGTCTTATGGTTTGGATTATTCGTACTTGGTTTTATTTTATTGCAATGGATATGATAATGTTATCTGAATGTATATAAACTGATTTATATTGGATCGTTCCGTTTTTACTCTACATGTATTTTCAAACCAGTTATGTTCGGCACAATATGCCAGTAGTCTCAATCAACTGGCAAATTCTAGCGTCTGGTTATTCCAATCTAGAAATATTATATATTGCGCAAGCTCTCCATGGGATATCACTTATGTGGAAGCGGACGTAGAACCTCCAGCTTAAGTAAGTAAGTATGGAATGGCATTGTCTGCGATATCACCTCTGTGGAAGCGGACGTTAAATAAAGCTATTTCACACACATGGGATGGCCTAATAGCGGTTTAGAGTGCCACGCTTCGACATCTAACTGGCAGTTGTGGTTGCGATCCCTGGTGTGAGTGTATGTGGCTTGGAGATAGGGGCGCCTCCTGAACCCCGTGGGTTCACTCTGGGTACATCGGTTTCCTCCCACAGGAAAGACCCCATGTGTGCGCTAAGATAATAAAAATGACAAAATAAGACTTGTCTGCGATATCAACTTCGGTGAAAGCGGACGTTAAACACTAAGGACAACACCAACAGATAAGAATATGCGTCACCATTTGACATGACTTTCTTCGAATTGGAGGATTGAACTTTAACTTGACACAAACTAGTTCATTTAGGGACTAACATATGGTTCAACTTTATTTCAATAATTGACTTACGCGTAGGGTCTTCATCAGTCGAAGTTCCGAAGTGTTGTTTTCTGGGGGCTGTAGCGTATCCCAACACTAACGACGAAAACTCAGATAAATAGCAAAAATTGTACTTTTAATAAACGAGTGTCCAAAACTGGCTAACGGCCATAATAACGAGATAGGTATCGCTAGGGCGAGCCGGTCACCAGAATAAAGTTACAGTAGAATATTGAACATATATACAAGCTTAGGATTAAAATAATTTGAATAAAAAAAAAACGCGTGACGTGAAAGAAGCCCTCGTTAGTTTATCGTCCTAATTTACGAAATAAATTATGAAATAATAATTGAAATTATGTATGTAAAATTTCACCAGTATGATTGAACCAGGACGTAAAGAGATTCAAACTACATCGGCTGGTAACATATTGTGATTTAACTGATTTTAATGTAACAAAATACATGTAGGCCTAAAAACGTATAAAACTTCATGTTAATTTCAGTTTGAACATTTTCAAATAATCAATACATTTATGAAGCAATATTTATTGCATTCAGATTAATTGTCTAGTCCAGGTTCGAATTCTCCTCTCAGTGTGTGTGTGTGTTGGTGGGTGGGTGAGTGGGTGTATGAGGGAGAAAGAGAGAGAGGGAGGAGGGGCTTAACGTACTCTCGACACAAACCATGGGCGAGAGAGAGGGAGAGAGAGAGAGAGAGAGAGAGGGGGAGGCTTAACGCCCACTCGACACAAACCATGATAGAGAGAGGGAAGTAACTCAAAACAATTTAAGTAAATTTGGGACTAACATATGGTACAGTTTCATTTCTTTCCAGTAACTCACTAAGAGTTGTTAACAGTATGAGGAAATTAAACAATTTCTGGTCAAACAACGACTTTTTAAGTAATATTAACATAGTTGGTGGCACCAGCAACGATCAGGCAATGGAACATTGCAGCTATTTGGTTAGATAGGATTTGAGATATTGGTGTTTGACTTCGGTTTAGCTAACAAATATTTGAATTCGGTTCTACAGCAGTCGAAGTGCTCGATACTAAGATAGACGCTGCTTTGGTTACACTGTGTTGTTATGGAAGCTAACCATGACAGTACATAAACTTACAAGGATGCCTATTAAATAAAGATAATATTTATTGTGGTCTGATTCCTACGAAGTTATACCCAAGTTACATCCCTTCCCTATGGAATAGTCTCATTTTAAGACGCTGAAGACCACGATGTTTCTTATAAGAGAGGGAGGAGGGGGGTGCAGGGAGGGGGGGTCAAGAAGCTTTAGTGACGTGGAGGCGGGATGACGTCATCATAGGCGTACAAGCCAGGGGGCAGGGGACGGGAGGGCAGCTGCTCACTAACTGTCGGGCTAGATGAATTTTCAGGCAGACGGGTCATGTGAAAAATATTTCATCTACTTGGCAAAATAAAGTGTCCGAAATCTAAATAAACATTAATTTGCTGCTGTCAAATTTTCTAAAATTTTTCTTGGGAGTCCATACAAGGTCAGTTCCGCTTCTTCGACCCTCGAAGCAAACCGGCTCCGTTGTCTGTAAACCTGAAATTGTTAGGACATTTCTAGTTTTGCTGTCATCGAGTCCTAATAAAACACGAATTTGTAATGAGTTGGCTGTGAATATTATTCTAAGTCGAAAATCTTATGGAATGTGGTACCAGACCGGCATATAGGGGGTCTGGGAAGAAATGTTTGAAAATGTCCAATATCTTGTGGAACTCTTGTGGTTAAAAACAACACAAAACCAAAACACTGTAACCAATTTATTTTAAGTCGAAAATCTTGTGGAATGTGGTACCACACAGGAATATAGGGGGTCTGAGAGAAATTTTTGAAAAAAAAAAAGATTTTTTTCTAAGTCCAATATCTTGTAGAATTCTTGTGGTAAAAAACACCACAGGCCCAAAACACCGTATCAAAACACCGTATGGTACCACACAGGCATATAGTGGTCTGAGAAAAAATTTTGGGAAAAAATATTTTTTTCTAAGTCCAATGTCTTGTGGGAAGTCTTGTGGTAAAAAACACCACAAACCCAAAACGCTGTATCAAAATTATTCTAAGTCTAGAATCTTGTGGAATGTGGTACCACACAGGAATGTAGGGGATCTGAGAGAAAATAGGAATATAGGGGTCTGAGAAGAAATTTGTAAAAATCTTGTGGAATGTATTTATTTTCAGAAACCCAATATCTTGTGGAACTGTTGTGGTGAAAAGTTCCAAACAAATGCCCCCAAACCTTGCCATAGATGATGTAATCTTCACAGCACATAGATCCAGTTGGTTTACTTTAAATCATCAGAATAATATCCCTGTAATCTGCAAAAAAACATTTTAGAACATGTAGATTAGACTGCCGTAATTCGTCTTAACCTTATAATAATACTGGGATTATCAGTGAGGCGGTGCTGTCATCGACAGGAGCATGAGGTAACCGTCAATGGGGCCACGATGACTAAGCGAGTAAGACACAGGCTCGCTAGCCTGTAAGTCGTGGGTTCGCTCTCACCACGATGCCCCCTTGTCAGAGGAGCAAAGAGAGAGAGAGGGGAGAGAGAGATAGAGAGAGAAATGGGGTTTAACGTAGACTCGACACAAACTAGGTCATTTCGCAACTAACATATGGTTTAATTTTATTTCAATAATTTGCTTGCGCGTAGGGGTCTTTAGCAGTGGGGGGAAACCGGAGGAACTGTAGAAAACCGACGAGATTGGACAGGCGACCCTAATCCTTGTCACGTACAACCAGGGATTCGAAACCACACCAGTTGACTAAATGACAGGCTTTATGATACAGCACGCATGTGTTAACCATTCGGCCATCCAACCTCCATTGTCAGAGGAGCAGGATGTCGGATTGTCTAGTTGGGACGAACATCGAGGTCCTGTGTACACATTGGTGTGTACGTGAAGGATTCTTTGGCTGTTGAAATTCGATGTAAGTGTAGGCGTTAGTACCGCTGCCCGGGCCCAATTTCCCCCATGTATGGCGTTTGTCCGTTTTCATAAGCATAGTCGAGCAGAAAAGTGGGACGTTAAACCCCATTTCATTCCATTTCGTTTGTTAATAGCGCCAAATGTCAAGTTCCAATTGTCGTGCGATGCGTTACGATAGGATTGCCCATATTTAGTCCACTTCGACTGGGCTAATGAAAACGGGCATACGCCATAGAGCGTGCTGTATTAAAAATATTCATATTTTATACATCATACATTATACATAAAAATTGAATAATACTTATAATCCGATCTGGCGTCAGTTATCATGTTACGAATAACTTTGGGTTTCGTCGATCATATATTCTGGTAATGTCCCTATAGACTGGGGGCTAAGTGAGGGGAGGGGTCCATCGAAAAACAGTTACTGTCTGATCAGTGGATGTTGTGGAACCTTTTCCTCAAAATTCGAATCTGAACAGTAAAGTTGCCACTGTTGAGCTTGTTCGGGGTCCGAGGTCAAATATTGCCATTCTCAAGATACTGTTATATTTTTCAAAAGATACTGTTACAAATTATAATTTGGGCTTTTGGGCGGAAATCATTGGTTGAAAAAAGTAATGTAACGACCCTGGAGCCAGATATTTGACACATACCATCAGTTGTCCACAGTTGGGCCCTGTTAGCAAAAAAGGACACTGACATTTGGAAGATGATATTTTTACTCCACCATATAAACATTTTAAAGTCTGTAAAACAATAAATAACATTCTTTAAAATGTGCAACATTACAAAAATGTGAAGTTATATACCAGACTTCGTCGTCTTTTCTGGAGTTTACCGTCCACTTCCACCAGGTGTGATATTGTAGACAAGACTTTCCAAGAAACTTGCCAGAGGAAGCTAGAAAATAGGCTTGATTCAGCTTATTTGGTAAGACATAGTGTTTCATCAAAAGGTGCCCCCGGGTCTAAGAAAAGAGAGAATGAAGCGCGTGTGCAGTCTGACCCGCTTTGCAATATTGCTAAGATCTTGATGAGGTAGCATGACGTATATGCAAGACGAATTCCCGACGATATTGTCTCCGACAATGTAAAAATTCATTGTCGCGTTGTTGTCAAGGGGCGTGGCTATGTTTGTTCTGGTGATAGGTGTATTATATATTTAAAGTATACACCATAACAAGGGGAATTTAATTAACTAAATCAACTACCCTTTCGAAAAGTTACACCAGGTGACTTTAATAATTGAGCGAAAATTACTTTAAAAAGTAGATATATTTCGATAAATGACAACCCGAGGTTTTAATTATAAAACGAGTTGTACCACAAAAACCATATGATGACATAAGGAGCTTTTAAATTAATTATGTACTATCGTACTGAGGACCAGAAACTGAACATGTTGTTGGATGAATTTCAAAAATGTTATTCACCAAATCGACGCAGAATGGTTCAAAGAAGAAGCATACCAATTTTCATGTCGATCGGGCTTGAATTGAAGGAGCCTTAGGCTTTTTCGAAGAGCATCATCCCAAAAACCAGAACAACAAGATGGGCAGCGACCAGTTCCTGGTCTAAAAGGGGGATTTCTGCTATTGATAACGTTTCGTTGTTAAACAAAGGTTCTGCTTTGATGAATATATCATTCCCTCACTGCGTCAACGAGAAAGCTGTATGTACGTCAAATGAAGTGGCTGGTTAATCAAGACCGTATTACGCGACTCAGATAGATCGCCCCACTCTGTTTTACAGGGATTTAAGAAAAGTCTTCTAATATCTCTGTTACAGACGGCTGTCTTCAACCCGTGCAATGACATCACGCAGCGTCAATCATTGGCTCAATGGCGCGTGCATTGTTTACATATGACATAACTCATTTTAATACTCATTTACTCTAAATAGGAAATATTTTTCCACTACAAATACCTCAAACGTCTTTATTTATTTTTCTAAAATATTTTAGAATTTAATTTGTCGGAGGAAAAAAAGTTAATATTTTTGATTCATTAAGTTGCGTCGATGTCATCCTTATCAGTGACTGTAGCGGCCTAGCGAATATTAACTGCTGATCAGTGCGAGATCGTCCATGTATGTTTTAAACATATATGTACACAAAAGATTGTACCAATATTGGACAAAGCCTTTCTAATTTCCCTTCACTATTGACTTAATAATCGAACGTAAAATTTCAAACGTAGAAAGAAAACAAATTAACAAAGTAAACCAAATAGATTCAAATCCACATTCTATATTAATAATGACTGGTCCCTACCTCATTAACGCCTTTAATCCGTTCTTAACCCATCAAAGAGTGCCGCGGTCGACTTTCCAAACTCTGGCGAGTCGGCGTTATGGGAAGACACCCATAAAATGACCTGTTTCACATCCGTTCCGAACTCACACGCAACTTAAAAACCAACACAATAGTATGAACAATGGCCGTTGAATGGGCGATATTTTGTTAAATTTATAACTCAAACAGTGACCGCTGGTCGCGTTAGAAGAGTGGTCGTTTATTAAAGAGATGAAACAATATAATTTTTACGGGTGGAATTTATTGCGACCGCTTTCGAGGGCATTTCGTTGAAGCGGAGTGGGCACTCGAACGGATTCTGTTAACCCAACACCGTCTGCAGCGTGCGCGTGTATGACATCAGGCTCGGATCCAGAGGGGGGTCCAAGGGGTCCGCCCCCCCCCCCCCCTGCTCAGGCTTGAAAAATTTTTATGCGATCTTATTGGCGATTTTTAGACCTGTAATTTTGAAATTTACCTTCCGGAAATACGTCGGAATGCACCAAATTGAATCTAATTTACCAAATTTTTCTCGGTTAGGGCCCCCAAACCCCCGTTAATTGGTTGAGCCCTAGACCTCTCTGCAAAAAATCCTGGATCCGCGCCTGTGTGTGTGTTGGGGGGGGGGGGGGGTATTTGGGCTTGTAACTGAAAGCAACTGGTGTTTCGGTAACATGGAGCAACTAAAAGCAACCGAATGAAAATGAAAAAGGTCGACTCTTATACCTCAAAGCAACTACATGTAGTTGCAGTTAGATGCACATGTGCGCTCCGAATTCAGTTGCTCCCAGTTGTCCCCCGCTGCTAATATGATCCACAAAAGCATACTTGCAACTGACTGCAACTGGTTGCCATGAGTTGCAAAGTCGACCTAAGTCCCTCACCCCTTCATACACCCACCTTGTGATAGTAAACTGTCTGATTTTCGTCCACCATTACTTCACATTCTCCATACAGCTTAAAATGATAACACGTCTTCGTGCCGGAATCGTACGAGGCAGAAACACAATCATCACCACTACAACTCAAAAAACATTTTGATTTATAATCTACATTAAATTCTTTTGAAGCTTTGTCTCTCGGAAGAGTTTTTCTTGGGCATGCCAGTAATGTCCACCATCTCTGTGAAGAGGCAGGACACGCCAATGTCATGTTGGAAACTTGATCGGCACAGACAAATTTATAAGCTAACAAAAATATCAAAAAACGCAACATGATTCATTAAACGTCAGAGGCGATTTGATCTTTCAGTGTACTTGGTGACATATATCATTTAACCAGGTTATAATTGCGGGCAATGTCGCGTGACTTTCTTTACCCATAAAATATAAAAAATTTAATAGGAGAATAAAAGGTAAAGAACATCATAGACAATGAAGTAATAACATCAATTAATTAATTAATTATCTTCAAGGGGGCTGATTAATTCGAAATAGAATTGAAAAGGGGATCAACGCCCCTTTTCCTGTATCGACTGGGCAAAAGAAGGCCTATGAAAGCCACTTTTCGACAAATTTCATCGGTTAGGGTTCGTTTTACGTGCATGCCATAGGATGATCAGACACTGTTCCTCGCTAGAACCTCTGTCCTGCATCCAATGATTAGGTGGCCAATTGGTTAAATGCATGCGCGTGGTTCTGATTCATCGCTTGTACGTGACAAGGAATAGAGTCGCCTGTCTAACCTCGTGGATTTTCTCCGGGTCACCGGGTGTCCTGCACCAGCTGAAGATAAGTACGCACAAGCGTGTTATTTTGAAATTAAATTGAACTATTTGCTAGCACCAAAATGATCTAGTTTGTGTCGACAAGCGGACAAATCCCAAAAAACTCTCCAGATCAACACTGCGGGTCCTCATAGTTAGGATGGGGTGGGGTGGATGACCGAATGGTTAGCACGTACACGATATATCATAAAGCCTGTTATTGAGTCAACTGGTGTGGTTTCGAATACCCGGTTATGCACGACAAAGAGTAGGGTCGCCTGTCAAACCTCTAGGGATTTCCCCGGGTCCTACGGTGTCCTGCCACTGCTAAATACCCCTACACGCAAGCGATTTATGGAAATAAAAATAAACCATATGTTAGTCCCAAAGTGACATAGTTTGTATCGAGTGGACGTTAAACCCCATTTCTCTCTCCCTCCCTCTCCTCATAGTTAATGATCTAGCGTTCTACTCACTGATCCAAGTTGGAAATGAACAAGTATAACCATAAAAATAACATAATTCAATCAATTGTTAAACACATTCCTTCGATGATCCATAAAACGATGAACGTCAATGTAAAGAGTGATTACGATAATTAGTTGTTTGATGTCACTTGAATGAACATTTGGGACATGATAACCTATATATAAGTAAAATATTAATCAATGGATGATCATGTGGTCTAATTTTGTTACTTTCATTTTGCTCCGTGGAAGCCAGGCTTGCTTATTCACTGTGATGCTGGCAACGTAACCAGATCAACGCCAAGATAAAATAGAATAAAACCAAGTACGAACAATCTAAACCATTACACATAATTAGAAGTCCTAAAAAACATCCAACCTCGTGGGTTTTCTTTGGGTCCTCCGGTTTCCTCCCATTACTAAGGACCCATACGCTCAAACGAATTATTGAAATAAAACTGAACCATATATTAATCCCGAAATGACCAAGATTATGTCGAGTTGACGTTAAACCTCATTTAGAAAACAATTTGATTAGGTACTCAGTGTAAGTTGTGCATTGAATACTGTTCTCAACTAAAACCTGTACCGGAAGTGTCACATGGTCTACCAACAATCCTCACTCATCGCTAAACTCCTTACTTGGAGGGAGGAATGTGGTTGTATACGCACTGTTGTCTGTTGACTTGGGGGCCCTTTTCTTTTTTATCAGTTTCATGTTCCCACCCACCCACCTACCGCTTTTGTCTCGACATCCTATTTCTACAGCAATTTTAACAAAATATTTCCCAGACCTAACATCTGTAGGGATAGGATGTTTGATGAGACCAGAATACTGCGAAGCAATATCTGTCATGACGTATCTATTTGGGTCATGTATGACCTTCTGATAAGTATGGTTGCCCGTACATTATTGGAATTAATGGTATGCCAACATCAAAGGATGACGTCACATCTGTATTTTAAATAGGTTTACTGAACAGTTAATAGGCTTTACCTGATTGCGAATATTGATTTCTCGAAGTAATAATCAACTAAGTTAATATGGAAATAACCTTGTTAATTAATGAATTAGAAGAATTATCATAAGTAAAATACCACAATTCATTTGTTATTTGTCTTACTTTGACATCTGTCACCAACAGAAACAAATTTATTCAGGCATGAACCCTGACAGATCAAAACATATGTATGCAACGGAAACACGTGGTAGTTATTAAAATACATCATTAGAATTTTAGCAAATAAAGATAAAGGCTAACTAAGATCGTAGCATCGATTCACATTACTATTCCATGCTTATACTTTGCGTTAAATGGTTCTCTTACAGCTAAAGTTAACCTCTCTCTCTCTCTCTGGGGGGTTGGGATGGCCTAGTGGTCTAGAGTGCCGCGCTTCGACCTCTAGCTGGCCGGTCACCTCTGGCTTGCGGCTGTGGTTTCGAGCCCTGGTGTGAGCGTATGTGGCATGGAGATAGGGGCGCCTTCTCAACCTCGTGGGTTTCCTCCGGGCACTCCGGTTTCCTCCCACTGCTAAAGACCCCTACGCGCAAGCGAATTATTGAAATAAAATTAAACCATATGTTAGTCCCGAAATGACCTAGTTTGTGTTGAGTGGACGTTAAACCCCATTTTTCTCTCTCTCTCTCTTTCTCTCTCTCTCTCTCTCTACAATGATCGCTTTTAATCGTAATATTTTTGAGCGATGAATAATATTGATACATCCTGCCTATTGCGGCTCTATCTTTTTGCCTTATACAAATGATATATTTTTATTCACACTACAAGTCCATAAGTCCTAATTTAGCTAAATCTTACATAATGCATTAGTTAAGATCTTAACAAAGAGTTGGCCATTCTTGATATAACAGCTAAAAATAAGGTGATAAATAAAGACAATATTGAAAACTTCAGTCAAATTACTATATTATGAACGGAGTTGTCACTTGGAAATTTGGAATGGAGTAGGAATATGCATCAACTATCTCCGCGCCGTATTCGAGAATAATTTCCGATCGTTTGATTGACAGGCGTAACCCCGCCCAAATATTCTCGATTATCAAGTATCATTCTCAATGCCTATGGTAGACTCGATTAACAGCCGTTTTATTGACAGTCTCCGGGAGTGTAAGCTTGGTCAGCTATTTACTGATTCAATTATTAAATGGACAATTGTATCCATTCTTTTTATTATCAATGAGCGTTGAGTGACGGTTAGTATTCTAATCCAGTAAATATCGCTGGCTAGCGCTCACATCGAGAGTTGATTATGATCTGGACAACTTTATTTATGTCTAATTAGTAATTTAGATAACATTTCAATCCTAAAAAAGACATGCATTGGCAGATTTAGCTCTTTATAATGTATATTTAACAGACAGATCAATATTTCGTTTCTTTTTTTTAGTGCTTTCGATGGGCTACACCATAGAAATATTCTATGGGCTACACTACATTAAAGGGCCAATCCCGATAACCTTTTGGGGAATAAAACTGCTTCATTTTGTGTTAAAATCCCTTAAAACCCATTACCGAAGGCCGACCAACTAACCCGATATTTGTGATATGTTTGTTAATAACTTAAACCTGACAGTCTTCATCTGGAAATGGAGACCGTTGTATTATACAGTATCTGGATAAATGCTGACTTTTTTCTATAAAAATAATATGTAGGTGAAATTTACCTTTTGCTATCAAGTACAGTACATGGGTCATTTACTGTATAGACCTCTCAAGAAACGGGAATCGATTATCAGGTCACCCAATGAAAAAATTGACCTGAAATCTTAAAAGGGTTACGAGTCTGGATAAGCATTGTTGACGTTAACGTCAAAACGACTCAATATTTTGAGCTGAAATTTTGAGACAATGTAAATATATCATGCCTCTATATTTTGGTCCATAAATTTCATAAATGCTCGGACTTTAATTTTTGAGACTCTGTTCTTATCGGGATTGTCCCTTTAAGATCTGGCAAGTCATAGCAGGAGTTCACGTCAGACGTCAGACATTGTTTAATCAATCAGCGTTGACTTTTCTATGGGTTACCCACAGTTTCGCGCAGAGAACGCCAAGAAGTCGCCATAACAAACTGTTTCATTGGCTAATTCCTCACATAAAAAAAAAACAACAAAAAAATAACAACAAAAAAAAACCAACAAAAAAAAACAACATAAAAACAACAACAACAAAAAACCCCAACAAAAACAAAACAAACCACCTATCATATAACAAGTAAAACAAAAGTTTGTAATATATAAAACAAAACGAAATAGGGCCTGTGTTTTTATCACATTGATGCCCCTAGTAATTGGTCACTCTTAAGGATAAATAACGAACTAATACAAGGACTCATTACAAGCTACATTTCAAGTTTTCACAGAAGGTTTTAAATCAACAAAATACAGATCTAACGTCATGTATATAGACGTAGGATCACAGACACGGGGAAACCACATCAAAATATCACTATTAGTAAGAGCAGGAGGACCGCACTACACGATAAACAAAAACCTATAAGATTAACCTGCGGAAATTATCAAATCAAGTGAATTTTCTCGGCCAAGTGCAGGGATCGCGACGTCAAGGGTAGTGAGTCAGTGTCTTACCCCCTGAGCTACCCTCGCCTCCAAAACTTCAGAGAATGAGGAACATTAAGTTGTTTTTATGCTTACTATTTAAAAAATTTCTATTGTTGTGTAATTGTTTAATTAATTAAAAAAAAAACAATCACCACAGCTCTGTATGAAAATTCCTTTGTGATTGTGCTGAAAATTCGGGTGAAAGAAAATTTTCGGGCAAATAGCCCCCGACGCCTCCTCCCAATGCTTATGAACAGGTATTTGTTTATTATACCTCAGAATACCCCTTTAAAATATTTACATTTGCATTTTGATTGACTTAAACATGAAATTATTCTCTCTTCTCAATCTATACGTACAGTCATCGGATCAATTCACGGGTTATTCTCAATAGGTTTACTATCATCATTTCAGTTCGTGCTTTATTGCTGATTGGCTATCTCCTTCATTAGATTTTAATAATTGATTTGAAACTTTAAAATTGTTCATCGGAAACAAGACTTCGTATGCATCACAGCAGTTTATAATTATTGCAGCTTTATTAGGATACTACGGTATTTAGTTCGGAGACAGAATCAAACAAATCCAATGTATCAAATATTTTTGGATGGCCGTGTAAGTATTATTGTTTCGTGCCCTTCCTTTCGAAGACAGCAAGGAGGTTTATAAGTGGGTTCCCCCGTCTGTATTATGCTTGGCTGCCACTTTTACATTCGAACAATTTACACAATTTCATGGCATACAAGTTTCCAAATGTTAAGATATGACCCCCTTAAGAAATTAACCAGACCTATTGTTGTCTGAAATCTCGTTTAAATCGAGTCTGGACTATTGTATGTGTGGATCGAGTTCGAAAGGTGTCCGTGGGACCAAAACGTGTTGATTACCTGGCTATAAGTGAAGTGTTACTACTACTACTTATATAGTACTCTATTTGTTAAGTACTTTTAATCGTATAAGGGGTAGTTCGTGAGCTAGGTGGGTTTTGTTATACACGAAGGTTTGGGTGCTAAAGGTGTGTGGCTAGGTTAGGAGAACAAAGGGACCCAATTCTTAAGTTGCGTCAGTGGTGGGTGTGGTAGGAAGAGTCACAAATTTTAACGCCCCACCCCCAAATTGCTTTATTCAGCATGGAAGGCGCAAGTGGTATTTGATTAAGGAATGTGGAATGAATTAGAAAATGTAAATTGTTCTAATGATACACAAGTAGTTACTAATCACCTGTTTTCAGATATGTCGGCACTTTTTCAGAAGAGAGGGCACATAGCCACAAACACCTCTGTACCCTAGAAGGAAATCTCATCGGATTCGAGCAATATCAACCATTTCCAGATTCATTTGTTTTTGCGTATATGAGGGCAGCGCATGCGGTTTCCTACCCTGTCTACCCGCCCAACACATCCCTGACTACCGTGCGTGTAAATTAGGCTTAAGCCAGCGTCCTCAGGACCTAGGTTCCAGCTTGCAAAACATGTAAATCCGGCAACGCTTGTCAATGACCACCATTTACCGGGTCCCCGTATACACGTTGGTTGGAATCAAGAAGCTTTAAAGACTTTTTGGTTGGAATACGTGTAAATGAACAACTTAAGACTTCGACATCCCTCTGTAATAGCTCATTGTATTTATTTGTTTTCCTTTGCAGGTATTTGGTAGAAAAAAGCAAGCTGGGTTATTTCTACTTACTACAGTGATCGTTTATGTTGTGATACTAAATGTGAATCCTATTCACCGCATCCAGTTCAATAATGGACAACTGTTTCAATCATCTGACTTGCATGAGAATCAGTACTGTGAGTTGCTACTGAAGAGCCCAAATGAAACCCTCCTAAGACAAGCTCTAAATTATACACAACTACACCCAAGAAAAGCTATAATCCCAGAAGCTTATCCATCATATACGTCTAATTGCTCCAGATATTTAACCAACCGAGGGTACCTGCTTAAAAACAGTACAGAAGCGGAGAAGGGGTTCCCGGTCGCATTTACATTACTGGCTTACAAGCACGTGGAACAAATAGAACGATTGCTAAAGGCTATTTATAGACCTCATAATGTCTATTGTGTCCATCTTGATAGGAAAGCACCGTCAAGCGTATATCTGGCCCTGCATTCCATTGTTTCGTGTCTTCCTAATGTTTTCATGACCTCCAGAAGAATCTTTGTTACCTGGGGACAATTCAGTGTTCTGGAACCAGAAATAAACTGCCTGAAAGAACTGTTTCTTCACAAAGTAAAGTGGCGATACGTGATCAATTTAACAGGACAGGAATACCCTTTAAAAACGAATTATCAGCTTGTTCGAATTCTGGAGGCTTTTAAAGGGGCGAATGATATACGAGGGTCGGCGAGGGAGTAAGTATAGTACACCATCCTTATCACCCCAAAAATATATATTTCGCCAAAAATAGTGATTTCTTTAGGAGTGTTCGTAGCCGGTCACATCCTCAGTCCCTCAAAAACATTCCGTAGCCCCCCCCCCCCCCCAACATTTGCCCCATTTGCAAATACTGATCATTTCGCTCAGAAAAAAAAGTAATTTGGCTAAAATTTTCAATACAATATTAATTCTGAACTATTATATAATGCATCTTCAATATGATTTATATGACCATCATTACATGTAATACACAGTATGTATAATTACCACGTATACACGTAAAAGATCCCTTGACAGTTGGAATTCGATGTAAGCGGTCGTAGTGCCACAGTCCGGGCAAATTTCCCTCATAGAACACTGTATGACGTATGCCCGTCTCCATTAGCCCAGCTCGAAGCAGAACAGCAGGGCGTTAAACTTTATTTCACTTCATTTCACATTCTTAAAGGTATATTGCTTGACACCCAATCGTCACTCGGCAAATCTCGACAAATTCCGTAAACTACATCTAGTCTCGGCTGTATGACAGTAAGTGATATGTACCTACGCCCATACATTTGCGATGCGGCTAACGGTTTACTTTAACAGGAAAACCTGACGCTATTACACAAATTGGGAACCTATTCGGCTAGCGACTTATTCGACCGATCGAGTTGCAACCTGTTCGTTGGAAACCTTAACTCATCTATTTATCAACCAATAAAATCCAACGTTATGTCTATCAAATGAAAGTAGAATATATTATTTTTTATCCATTCCTTTAGCTCAGAATAGAAGTGTAATTTCGTCATTATCTTACAGCTGGATCGGTCGAATAGGTCGCTAGCCAAATAGGTCGCCAATTTGTGTTCGGTATGGGCGCAGCCATGTTTCATCCGGGACCTTTAAAGTAGTTCCAATATGGCGGAATTCGTCATACAGCCGAGGTTAGATGTAGGTCCCGGAGGTTACGGAATCTGCCGAGGTTTGCCGAGTGACCCTACCGTTTATTTTTTTTTCATTGCAGGTTAAACAGAGAACGTATTGCGGGCCGACCCCGTGCTCCGCATGGTATCACCCCATGTAAAGGGCCTGTGCATTTTACAGCTTCCAGGGAATTTATTGACTACGTTTTGCATAATAAAACGGCTACAGATTTTTTGCGCTGGTGCAAACTAACAGGCATACCTGACGAAACTTATTTCACTTCCTTAAATAATAACAAACATCTTCAAATACCCGGATCGTACACAGGTAACAACTGCTATATTTAAATTTAAACAAGCGGTTGCCATGCAAGTTACGCCCACATTTTTGTACAATCGCAAGTACATAATCCAGTAAGTTAAGGTCTGAAATGCTCGATCTTTGTGATATAAGCTTATATTTTAAGTTTTATCACAATCAGACAACCTTTGTATTACGCTATTTGTGTACAATGAGCGGCCATTTTATCTGGCAGTTAAAAATGTGATTTTTTCGAACAATCTTGGCCTATAATTTTCGAAGTTAAGGTCTGATATGCGCGAATATATACAGGAACTGAGATCGTTGGGATATAAACAAAAATTGTGACTTCTAAAGGGTCTACAAACTTGGTATTACATACTCTTACACTATTTGCGTACAAAGAGCGGTCATTTTGTCGGACAGTTTCGGTCGGACTTTTGACGAAATTCGAACTCAACCATCAGTATGATGTAATTGTGATAGAATTAAGCGGTTTTTAAAATTGAGTAGGGTCTCATACCACGTCAAGTGGGGCAATTTTCAGAAATTTGGGAATACGATCCCCTAGCTAACCTTTAAGCCAATTATTGAAATAAAATTGAACTGTAAGTCCCGAAATATTAAACTCTATTTTTCTCTATATTACAGGTGCCATTGAGAACAGCAGAAGGGATTATTTTACACGTCATAAAATCTGGTTTAACAAGAATGAATGTGGTAGTAAACGCTTTGTTCGTCAAATTTGTATCGAAGGGGTAGCCGATTTACATGCGCTGACAACAGGCGATAAGCTTTTTGTTAATAAATTAAACTACGAATTCGAACCTCTCGCTTACGATTGCTTAGAACATTGGTATTTTACTCAGGTTCAGTCAGAAATGAGAGGTAGATTAGAATTTAATACCACTGTATATGAAGAAAGTACTGTTGTCAAATATAGATACATACCTAACCATTAACACCAATTACTTAACTTTTATATGGAATCAGACTACTAATTATTTGCCCATTGACTTCAATGTTAAATGGCTGTAAGATCACAGACTGTGGCCTTTTGCTCAACATTCCGTTGATTTCAATCTTTATAAGCACAATGGGGAACACATCTGGCAATCTCCTCATCATAAATTTGTAGGGGTTGAAGTTGACTGAGGTGAAAATCTCACTTCCGACACATCGATTGCTCTGTAAAAAGAAGACAATTTACAAGCCCCTGTACCTCCACTGTAATATCATCAGTATTACCCAAAACTGCTATGAAATTGCAAATTTGATCCCTTTTCTCAAAGTAAACCCAAAAATGCAGGAAGGAGGGAGAAAAAAAATAAGGGAAAAATTGTCTATTTATAACCCGCACTACTAGTCCATATCAATGTCAATCTATCCAAATCCAATCCACAGTGAATATTCAACAATTCCTTGCGAAATTCGCTATTTGGAGTATTTCATGGGTAATGAACAAAATCGACACAAACGACAGCATTGGATCGTGGTATTTCTATATGACGCGCTTTCAGAGACATTAAAAACATCTTTCGTATCATGCATTTTTGTTTGCTTTGTATATATATATTTAAGACCATAACAGTTACCATGACAACCATCAGTACAGTATATGGTTTTCATGAATGTCAGTTAGTCACGAGACAGAAGAGCATGCAGAGTCACCATAAGATGTCAACCATAAAAAAGATCTCCAAATATATCCCAAGCCTTACCATATAGTCCCCCCATTCATTTTAATTATGGTACCGACCCTGGTACACTGAAGATGGGACACATACCATCACTTATCGAGGAGGATCAATTCACCCCGACAGCGGCGTTTCCACGTGTCAAAGGGGTATTATGGGAGACGCGATAAAAAGTTCTCGCTATATTGGTTAAAACAAAATAGATAACATAAATAGAATATGCTGGAAATTTCAGCAAATTTCTCCAATCAGCACCGATGTATTGGATTTTGAATTTAAGGCTAGCCTCGATCATCATTAGTAAAGTCGGCACGATTAAAAACAAAGTTTCGATTATTCAGTTTACATTTAATTATTTTTCAAAACAATGTTTTCCAATCCGCTCAACAGCACTGGCTAGTGACGACACCCAGCGTTGATTATGGTCTGGATAAGTTAAATAATGTCCAATTATTAATAATTTAGATAACAGTTTAGACCTAAAGAAGGACCTGCAAAAGGCAGATCTAGAACTTACACGTTTACACTGGCATTAAATTGTTTGGCCAGAACGTTTGCAGATTGACGGCTTGGATGAAATAAAGGAGTTATCTCCCTTGAATTACAACACCGTAGACGTTTTAAATTGAACTGTATTTCGCTTACTCATCGGTCTATTAAACTTTCTGTAACAAAATATGTTCTAAACCATTTTGGTGAAACATTGAAATCATTAAATAGATGATTAATGTGATACGTTATTTAGGGGTTTCGGTGGGAGACTTCAAGCCTCACTGTTAGTGTGTTACGAATTAAACTTGAAGCGCTTTTATTTGGCGATTAATATCCTGGTCGGATCGGAAGTAACGGGAAATGGGGTGAAAGGAGCCCTTTTGTTTTTGTTAGTAACAGTTTGTTAGTAACCCATTTTATACATAATTTCATTAGGGACCGAGTGATCGATACTGCACCAAAAATAAGCAAGCGTGTTTGTCAGGCGAAAATGATAAATTTCACAGGTATTAGCTCCAGAGCAAAGTCAGGGTTTTTTGAAGTTATCAGAACGGACTACAATATTGTTGTAACGGGACAGGCAAGTGCTGGCAAAAGTAGGCCTACAACTCTAGGGAACGTACAAACATATTCCCTCAAAGCACACTGCATGTCGTTTGCATATCTTAATGGTGGATGGATGGCATAGGACATAACACCCCACCCACCCTTTGTTTCACTTCCTCAAACCCGATAATCTACAACTGTTTGTTGTAATTTTGGAACGATTTGGATGGATGTCTAGTCTTAACCCAACAATACACAGTTAGAGTAATCTGATGATCAAAAAGCAGCCCCTTACAGGCGTACAAATATGTATGGACAGACAAAGAATTGAAGAAGGCGTCATCGCGTTGTTTCTGCCTTTCTGTACCATGCTAACAAAAATATGCGGGCATAAGGCTGAGTGACTAGCCTCGAATGGCACCAAACAGTCCCCTTTTTACACTGCTTTTAAATATTTTAAATTCTGAAGAACTGGTTAAACAAATAATATTCCCAAAAGATCTACAAGGTAGAGTCGACAGGTTTCTGGCATAGGCATCATAAAACTAAAAAATGAAATGAAATGGGGCTTAACGTCCTACTGTTCTGCTCCTAAACTGGGCTAATGAAGGTGCTCTTCAGGTTTTATGGCGACTTTATTTTGGATTTTATTTATTAATTTGTTATTACTTTACCTTTCTGGCCCAGGAAATCAAATGTAAGGGCTTCCTCAACGCAACACCATTGGTCTCATTTCGAGTTACTTCCGGGCCGACGAAGATAATAATCGCCAAGTGATAGCACTTGCGGTTTGATTTATAATTAATAACGCAGTGAAATGACCAATCTAATTACACCGGAAGCTGTATGATGATCAAATAAAGTTTCGTGAGTAGTGAGTACTGTGAGATGATTGCAGATGGAATGCTTTCAATGAGTCAAAACAATATGGCGGGTGATATACGTTTGGTTATTTAAGGCAGAATACACTCTTCAATAATATATCTTGAATCTACTCATTAGATTATTTTACACCCCCCAAAAAAAGAAAAAAAAATCAATTAAATAATATAAACAATAAATAATCTTCCGCCAGCTTTGAATTTTGTAGTTGTAAATGTGAGGGTTATAACTGGGCGACACGATTATGAATGTTGCTACATACGGTTCCTAAGTAGGACTATCCCAACAATCCTTAGCTTTACAAGGTTAGGTTAATACAGAAAGAAGCTGCGCGACCCAAAACTTTCAAAGTATTCCCAAGGACTGGCTGAACAATTGGAGCTCACAACCGCGGCAAATTAAAAAGGAAAAAAAACCCAAAACATGTGACCTTCAAGATAAAACCCAACACTTACTGACTGCTTTTAACTAAACTGTATTTGATACAAAGCAGTATTATTTCCAAGAACTTCAATCAGTGCTTCGAACGTAAAGTGCCCATCATTCCTTCTACCAATCACATTAGACTTGCTACAAACAGGGTCATATAGAAACCACCACCCGCCATTAAAACGAACTGGTTATGTATAGAAAAAATATTTACACATATTTCAAAACAAAGGCTTCATACATTGGAGAATAACTTTTTACAGTATAAATGTATTAGTTTTTAATGACTTTTTACAGTGATAGTATAAATGTATTCGTTGCTAATGCTTTAATAAGTACCCAAAAGAGTGTTCCATTAGACGAATTACTTTGAATGGGGAGATAAGTGTCTAACTATTATTAATAGCGCACCAGACAATGGTCGTACATTAAATAACAGATAGGAAACAATGTATCGAAAGCCCCACAAAGCAAACCACTGGGACGTGATCAATTAATAGAAAACTCGAGGAGTAGCTATTGATGTTTTAACCCGTAACTTGGACAATCTGTTTAAGTATATGATGTTAATGTGAATACGGGAAAAAACAAAATAACTCAATTGGATCCGCTTCTCTATTAGTTTGTGGGAGTAGTGAGGGAGGTGCCACCTGGAGAGGTAGAAATTCTCATGCGGTTTTTCTAGACTAGTTTTTTTTTTTATTCTGAACAAGAATGGGTCGCTTTTTTGAAAATGGCCGCCTAAATCTCTGATTAATATATGGGCACTTTTTACATTACTTTTTATTAGATTTATTCCGAAGCAAGCTGTGATTGTATTCCAGATTCATGATGAAAGTGATCAAAAGTTAGTCACAAAGTATAAAATTTATGGACCAAAATATAGAGGCATGGTGTATTTACCTTGTCTCAAAATTTCAGCTCAAAATATTGAGTCGTTTGGACGTGAACGTCAACACTGCTTATCCGGACACGTAACCCTTTTAAGATTTCGGGTCAATTTTTTCAGTGGATGACCTGATAATCGATTCCCGTTCCTTGAGGGGTCTATACAGTGAATGACCCATGTACTGTACTTGATAACAAAAAGGTAAATTTCACCTACATATTATTTTTATAGAAAATAGTCTGGTTTTATTCAGATACTGTATGATACAACGGTCTCCATTTCCAGATGAAGACTGTCAGGTTTAAGTTATTTACAAGCGTATCACAAATATCGTGTTAGTTGGTCAGCCTAAGGTAATGGGTTTTAAAGGATTTTAAGACAAAATTAAGCAGTTTTATTCCTCAGAAAGTTATCGGGATTGGCCCTTTAATCTATAAGAAACACAAGTACTAATTATTTGACGTCGATCTGGGTTTATTAACGAATGAACATGAATAACACAAATAAATATATATTGAAATCATAATTAAGCACTCTTCAAAATAGTTGAATGATTAACGCGTTGTTTCTTGAGTGCCATTGAGTCAAATGGTGTGGCTTAGATTCCCCGCCTATTCAACGTCTTTGGTCCTCCGGGTCCTCCGGGTCCTCCGGTCCCCCTCGCCCTGCTAAAGACCCCTACCCGCAAGCGAATGATTAAAATAAATTTGAAACATGTTATTCCCGAAATGACCTTGTTTTTCAAGTGGATATTAATCCCCATTTCTTGAAGTTTCGCGCAGTACATAAATCATACGTGTGAAACGACAACGTACACTATAGTCTCGGTCACCCAGAGCCTCCTAGTCTTCAAACATGAATCGTGACGATGAATTAGAATTAAAATTTTAAAAAACATAGATAAGGTATGTAATCAAATGGATTATTTGAAGTGACACTCTAAATTTAATTTCACGGGCCTCATCATCATGTTTCAGGCCTACCTCTTTTAGGCGCTGTTTATGATATTGTAAAAGACTGGATAATCTAGTCAATGACCGATTTTTCTCAAAATGTTGACAACGCATCCAGACTAATATTTTTCGGGATGATAGAGACTACATACACTAGGGACATTAAATAACTATGGTTGATGGAAGCGTCCATTTAGATCGTCGTTTTTCTAGATCTGTAACGTCGTAGTGCTTAACAGCGACCGGAGACTTCCACACTATGAGCGTCGCCATTAAGCCAGTCCGACAATATTACTCTATAATATTTAGAAACACGATGATATAAATGGTTGCCTTAAGCCACCATAATTAACCACAACTTGAAGGGTGTTTGTGTATCGATATGCTTATATAAATACGTACGTTTATTGATATATATTTAATCGATTCGATAAATGGACGAGAAATAAAAAAATACAATTTAATCTTAACTGGGACACTATCATTGTTTCATCACAATATAGACTACTATATTCTAGACACACCGGGGATGTTTTAGTATCGACGAATAGTTGTTTTCACGACGGCATTAAGGTAATATTTAAGTTAAACCTTTAATATTAATACCGATAAGAGAAAACTTGTGCTCTCTGTCACTCCCTTCACATTTAATCTGGGGCTCGTCGGGGGGTGGGTGTGTGTGATCAAATGGGGACTCGGTGCGGGAGAGGGTGGGGGGTCCATCAAATAGGCAAAAAACAAACCCAACTATAGTATAGTAAAATTTTGCGTGGAATACCTTGCAGAGTGGTAATCAGTCTGCTGGTGAGTCGATTTTGTAATTTTGCTACAAAAGCCTGTGCCAGAGACCCTCACAAATGAGATCATTGAAGCAAGCTGAAAGTGAGTGTGCAGTCATTCTTGTATCGCGAATCATGTTTTAAATGATCAACTCTGCATATCTTTGTGAATACCGAAAGGAAATAAATCATTTTTTGGACTGATAATAGATGCATCGTTCACAATATGGTAGTATGCGAGTGATTCATATTGCTTAAAAAGGCGAGGGAATTTGTATAGCACAATCACCCTGAATAAAATTCTCGTCAGCGATAACTCGCGAAATTTTATTGATGAAAAAAAAAACAAAAAAAATTGCATAAAGATGTATGTAATCAAAAGAAAATAAATTAAAATATGTAAATTATGTAAATTAAACTTGGGCGGTTTGAATAATTCTTGGACCAATAGCGTGGTTTCTAGCTATGAGTTGGGGGGATACAATCAGTCCATCCAATGTATGCAAATGGTCAAGTTAGATAATTATATTATATACTGGTCAATTAAGATATCACACATCAAGCCCGTCGTTTGCTTATCGTGGGATAATCTAAGGCTTTGGATATAAAAGAGACGGGCCGTGGTTGTCCTCTAGAGGAGCTGGGAAGCTTAAGGCATAACGCGGGTAGACCACAATGGAGATAGATATGAACTAAGACGATGGCTGAAACTACTACACAGTATGAAATGTTACGTTCCTGTATTGGTTGTTATTAATGTGTGTTTCTGTATTATTAAAATAAAGAAGTCAAATCCACAGCCAGATCTTTGATTCTCGGTGCCATAGTTCTGGAAGGTTGTAAGTGCCACTTATGACCCAAATGGCGTTCCTTTTTTTGGCATAGGATCACTTATCACATTGGGGGGGGGGGGGCTTCTCTATGCAAAATTTCAGAACTGTAAGGTCGTAACTTTTACCAAAACATTACTTTTAAAAGTGTTGATATCATGTTTGCGTTATTAAGAATGGAATAGGTTTTCCTCTCATATCTCATGAACTAAATCCAACAATTTTTGAGACTTAACACCTTTCAGAACTATGACATCGCTATGTTAAGGATCTTAAAAATGGCTAATGCCGATGGTCACGGCGAGACGCTGTAAGTTGTCAGTCTCCCCATTCTACCCCACTGACATGAAGAAACTGTTATTATGCTTCCCCATAATTGGCGAACTCATGAATAACTCATATAAGTTGGATATAAAAGAGACGGGCCGTGGTTGTCCTCTAGAGGAGCTGGGAAGCTTAAGGCATAACGCGGGTAGACCACAATGGAGATAGATATGAACTAAGACGATGGCTGAAACTACTACACAGTATGAAATGTTACGTTCCTGTATTGGTTGTTATTAATGTGTGTTTCTGTATTATTAAAATAAAGAAGTCAAATCCACAGCCAGATCTTTGATTCTCGGTGCCATAGTTCTGGAAGGTTGTAAGTGCCACTTATGACCCAAATGGCGTTCCTTTTTTTGGCATAGGATCACTTATCACATTGGGGGGGGGGGGCTTCTCTATGCAAAATTTCAGAACTGTAAGGTCGTAACTTTTACCAAAACATTACTTTTAAAAGTGTTGATATCATGTTTGCGTTATTAAGAATGGAATAGGTTTTCCTCTCATATCTCATGAACTAAATCCAACAATTTTTGAGACTTAACACCTTTCAGAACTATGACATCGCTATGTTAAGGATCTTAAAAATGGCTAATGCCGATGGTCACGGCGAGACGCTGTAAGTTGTCAGTCTCCCCATTCTACCCCACTGACATGAAGAAACTGTTATTATGCTTCCCCATAATTGGCGAACTCATGAATAACTCATATAAGTTGGATATAAAAGAGACGGGCCGTGGTTGTCCTCTAGAGGAGCTGGGAAGCTTAAGGCATAACGCGGGTAGACCACAATGGAGATAGATATGAACTAAGACGATGGCTGAAACTACTACACAGTATGAAATGTTACGTTCCTGTATTGGTTGTTATTAATGTGTGTTTCTGTATTATTAAAATAAAGAAGTCAAATCCACAGCCAGATCTTTGATTCTCGGTGCCATAGTTCTGGAAGGTTGTAAGTGCCACTTATGACCCAAATGGCGTTCCTTTTTTTGGCATAGGATCACTTATCACATTGGGGGGGGGGGGGGCTTCTCTATGCAAAATTTCAGAACTGTAAGGTCGTAACTTTTACCAAAACATTACTTTTAAAAGTGTTGATATCATGTTTGCGTTATTAAGAATGGAATAGGTTTTCCTCTCATATCTCATGAACTAAATCCAACAATTTTTGAGACTTAACACCTTTCAGAACTATGACATCGCTATGTTAAGGATCTTAAAAATGGCTAATGCCGATGGTCACGGCGAGACGCTGTAAGTTGTCAGTCTCCCCATTCTACCCCACTGACATGAAGAAACTGTTATTATGCTTCCCCATAATTGGCGAACTCATGAATAACTCATATAAGTTTAATGTTTATTAACGGATCATACACGTCTTAACAATCAGATGTTGACCGAAGCCAATCTGTTTCACAGAAAATTACTTACTAATTATATCTGTCACAGATGACTGTCTTCAACACATGCAATGACATCACGTGGCGTCAATCACGTGGCTCGTGCATTGTTTACATAAGACGTAACTGCTTCGGGCAAAATGATGCCTTTTACTCATTTTATTACCCATTTACACCAAATAAGACGTAACTGCTCCGGGCAAAATGATGCCTTTTATTCATTTTAATACCCATTTACCTCAAATACTTCCGGTTTTCGAAGTTACAATATTTCCGGTTCTGACATATACTTCAAACGTCTTTACCTATTTTTATAATACGTACAAACATGTTTTAGAATTTAATTTGTCGAAAGAAAAAAGTTAATGTGGGGGACTGATTGAGTCGCGTCGATGTCATCCTTATCAGTGACTGCAGCGGCCTAGCGAATATTCACTGCTGATCAGAGTGGGCCGAAGCGTGTCTACCAGAAGAGTAAGACAATTGGACCTGAGTAATTACCACCCGAGTAACTCTTGCTGACTCTTGTTTAGTGGGCATTTTCAAACCCCTTTCTTCGTTTCTACACCAAAAAGTCAACAAAAATCGCCATGTAAAAGGTGGAAAAGGGAGATAAAGAGTTAAAATAGCCTTGGCACTCGTTTCGTGGATGACGGCGTAGAAATATTTAGTGAGATGTGCCTTATGACAGAAACCAAGTTGGAATATGCCAAGGAAGTTCTCGGCTATAGCCAAGATTGAACCCGGTTAGTGGCTAGTGAGCAGGCGCCTTATAGAAAGTTCATCGAGATTTCCCGGTGTAGTTTCCTCCTATCAGTGGTGTAGCACGGAGGGCCTGTCAAGGACAGCTGTCTAGTCGTTCGGGGGGGGGGGCAAAAACACGAAGTCCCGTGTACACATAGACGTGCACGTAAAATATCCCTTGGCAGTATGAATTCTATATAAGAGTAGGTCGTATGCCCGTCTTCATTAGTCCAGTCGGAGCCGACAGCAGGACGTTAAACCCCATTTCGTTTCATTTACTTACACGCTGAGCCACCGTTGCTCCACTTCTATTCTGTGTTTATCGCGTCTTTAAGACTTTTATTTACATGAAATATAAATTCTTCCTCCCTTTGTAATTATTGATGACAGGAACGATTATCAATCGTTTCTAAGTCAAAGCTCTTAACGGCTGAGCCTGTAATCGTTTAATGTTTTCTCCTCGGCAATAACGCTTCATTGATTAAATTTTCTCTAACCGCACATCTTAACGACATAATAATCTGACCTTCTCGTTTGTCTGTCTCGCTCACAGCACTGAACACATATATAGGAGAAAGCTTCTGTCATTTTTATTTACTGGATAGATTTCTCTACATCGCGAGCTAACCCATTATTATTCTTAACTGATACACTCGTCTTTTTCCGTTCCCATATTTTCACCACAAACTGTTCTCTCCATACATGTGTAGTAATACAAGAACGAGCCAGCATTTCAAATGATAGCTGGATGGAAGACAGGCAAGACAATATCGATCCCAGCATTTTGTTTTGATTCCTACCGGTATTCTGATACCAGGATTAAGTTGACTTTCACAGCCAATAATCTATGACTGGTCATCATGTGCTGGTGTGTGTCCCGGCGAGTTAACTAATAGATAATGAGTGTAGAAATTCTAGCATGTAAGTTAACGGCCGTGTTATCACTGTACAAGACGAACATCCTGGATACTAACAGCATCCCTCTACCCAAACTCTCACTCGAAGATATTGACCAATTCAGATAACGTAGTGCCGTTTACTTCAATTGGTGGGTTTCGATGGTGGTTCGTCTATAGTTCCAGATAGCTGCTCTACATATTAACCAATTTAGAAGTGTTCTCGTCGACACGTGTACTCTAAAGAAGATATAATTAACATGCCGCCGTTCTATATTTATGTCTGAAAAGAGTGGAGCCATTCTGGAAGATATTAGTTACAAGACAGTTTTTAACGTGGAACAGTTCTGGGAAGTGCATGTAACCGGATATTATTTAACAAGGTTTGTTTTCATCTAGGTATATAGTAAACATGGGTTCGATCCTGTTGTAGATGGAGTGAGGAAACGTTCTGGTAGATACTTAATGCTTAAGGTGCTGAGCAACAATATTATTCTGATATGTAAAGTAAGAATATTTTGTTTATACAGGAATTACGATTCTTGACATGTCTACTGTGGTCACATGTTTTAGGAGGCAACGTGCGAGTCTTTGATACAAATGTTCCAACCACCCAATCCCCGACTCCCTTCTGCCATGATTCAAGCCCAGGGCATGTCACTCGCGCGTCTAGTATCTTAACTCCCCCACTTCCGTAAAGTAGATTGGCGAGAGAGAGAGAGAGACAGAGAGAGATTAATTGGGTTTAAAGTCCACTCGACACAAACTAGGTTATTTCGGGACTAACATATGGTTTAATTTTATTTCAATAATTTGCTTGCACGTAGGGGTCTTTAGCAGTGGGAGGAAACCGGGGTACCCTGGGAAAACCGACGAGGTTGGACAGGCGAAGTAGATTAGCACTCGCCATGTAAACGAATGATATGTGCACTCATTCCGATATATCGCCACGGGAAAATTATATTCTTTGATTGAAAGGCTTTGATGGGTCGTTCTATCTCGTATCTTTAGCGTGGTCGATTAGGCAGGTTTTTAAGATTGAAATAAATCTATACTTATGATTATTCTAATCGATATTTATTTCAGAATTCCCCAGTGGGGGAGATTATTCTTTGATCAGGATATTTTGATTTTAATTGTCAAAGATTCCTTTGTGTACACGGGTGAAATTTAAGTTGGAGACAGTTTAATATCCTGAGATTTCACTCGATATTTGAAACGAGGATTAGCATGATTTCTAAATGCTATTGGAAATGGCGTACAAATCTATTTTGTACTTTAACCCTGAATACAGTAGGAAGAAAAAATCATAGATTTGGACATTGTGTTGATGTATATGATCTGATGTTAAACTAGATGGGTATATAAGTATAAGAGGTCATTTCGGGACTAACATATGGTTAATTTTATTTCAATGATTCGCTTGGCCGTAGGGTCTTTGGCATTGGTAGGAAACCGAAGAACCCGGAGAAAGCCAACGAGGTTGGACAGGCGGGGAATTGATACAACGCGCACGTGCTACACCCCCCGCCCAAATCATAATGAAATAGATATGGGTTATAGAATAATAATTATGCCTTATATTTGAACGTTACGCTATATTATAAAATCATGTTCAAAATACATGTATTCCTCAACTCAACCAAGAACCGGCCTATTTACTTCAAGTTATTGTTCACGAGTGTTCGCTGAAATATTGAATACACAAACAGCTATAATGAACTAACTTAAAATGTATATTACTCGGAGGTGGATTGGTAGATATGTCTCAAATTATGCACACACTCTATCGTGAACAACGTCGATCAAGTCAGGGCAAAGAGAAAATTACCTTTAAACCCACAGGCGAAGAACATTCACGACTGAGCATTGCGTGATCGTGTACCATTATTCAACGCGGGATATTGCTAATTACGCTTCATTGGCTATTGCTCGATTCTGTATTTCCGTCCTCTTTGATAACTGATACATATTCCGTAATACGTTGATTTGTCCAACTCTTCAATCTCGTTATTATTTCAAGGGAAGCTAAGGATCCTCAGTGACCATGGGGTAACGGCTTCGATCTTTATGTTACTGAGAAAGTTCCTCGGATATTTCCAGAATGGTTTTATCTTGTCAGTGGTGTGAAATGGAGGGCACCAAAATAAATGCGTCTAGTCGCCGTAGATAGGAACACCCAAGGTTTCGCGTATACATAATAGTTTGTCGTAGCTTCGTTGCCGTGGCAACATTCTCTCCGTATCATAATGCAAAGCGTATACGCGTCTTCATTAATCTGGTCGGAGCAGAAAGGAGAACATTAAACATCACATTTCAGTAAATTGGAAATCTAATCAAACTCGGCCGTAGCGCCGCTGTCGGAGTTTAATTCCGACGATGACGTATGCCCGTCTGCCTTAACCCGATTGGCGCTGAAATGTAGGATTTAAACCCATCTTATATTATTTAAAAAGGAGTCTTGGTACACTGCCTCCAATATTCCAAGGCCTAAGGTATCTTAATTCCGGAATTAAGGTTTGTTGGTGATTTCTTATTCCCAAACGTGCCTAGTTTCTGGATTTGTCATTCAAAGTTTGAATTATTCGTATGCTAGTTAGGAAGCTGGATGGACAACAAAACTAAAAGATATATTTTTGCATAGCAACTAGATAATTTTAAAAACCCAAATAACCCCGATTCTATCGGTTTCCCCACGAGTTTCGTCAAGTTGCGGTCATGAACGGTCAGATTTAAATATCAGGGCAACCGACAGATTTCATCAAGGTTACGAGATGTAATCAGGGTTAGGGAATTTTCGTCTAAGTAAACGTTCGAAGAGGACATATTTGGGCCTGAAAAGAGGCACTTTCAGCAGTAAAAAAGGGCACTGTCGAAAATTAGTGAGGCCCCCACTGGATCCGCCTCTGTAACGGTTATGAACAGGTAATTCTGGTGACAAAACAAATTGTCCACAATAATAGAAGATAAGAGAGGAGAAGACGCGAGTTGCGTTCAGTCCCTGTACGGTGTTCGGATCTAACGATTGCCACTGATCATGCCTCATAATGACTAACATCGGGATCTCAAAACAAAAACTGTATCGAAAATCGCCCAGAGCCTAAATTACTCTCTTCCATAAATTGATGACTTTCATTTGAGTTAATAGATAAAATTGTCGATTACATTGGTTTTTATATGTTTATTTTGTCTTAGTTAATGCGAAGCAAGGCAAGAAAGAGTACTTGTCTGCTTCCATAAGTGGGGCGTTTGTATGTTGATTGAACTAAATTACATACTTTATATTTGTAGAGATGTTTGCAATAAATAAAAGAAAGTCTGGTGTAAAATTATAAATCGGTGATGTCGTGGACAAATAATCTATTGACGAGTGTGTACTTCCTGTACGTGCTACCTGTTATATACGGTAAGTAACGAGGCCTATTAATGTAGAACCATCCAAAATGTAACCAAAATACAGTTTATTGTACAATTCAATTACGTTTGGGGTTATTTTTATGTTACGTTCCATTTAATGAAATTAAAAGCGGGTTTAACGTTATACTGTTTTGCTTCGACTGGAATAACGAAGACTGGCATATGCCATACAGTGTGCTAGCGGCACTATGCCCAACTCGAATTCCAACTTCCGATGAGTTTTTTATGTGCACGCCAATGTGTACACCGGACCTCGGTTTTCCGTTCCATCCGAACGACTAGACAGCTGGCCTTGTCACGCCCATCATCCTTCACCACAGACAAATGGGAAACCACCTCCAGACTAGCGAGTCAGCGTTTTACCCACTTAGCCACCGTGGCTCTCTATCGATTTCATTATTAAACAGTGGTGTACAAATCAGAAAATTAACCCAAACCAAATTATCACTAACTGACATGTACGAAAACAGGGTGAATTAAAATGTGGTATTCCACCAAGATGTAATAAAAAGCATACTAAACTTAGGACATCACTCTAAAATTAGCTCCACTGAGAGCAGACACTAAACTAGTTGACCGACATTTTAAGTTCTAAATCGACGATTTTAGTCGAAACACTAAGTATACCTCGAGAATTGTGAAACGTATGTATTCTGCTTCCATTTTATAAAACTGGAAAAGTTTATTTAGTCTTTTGTGTAAGACATATTATATGAAACGGAGTAGAACTGCGTTACAAAATAGAATACTAATTTTTGGATATGGCAGCCATTTAGCGCAGAGATCTATTCTCGACGTATGAAGCAGATGGAACTCTGTGTGTAAAATGAATAATTAGTAGACCTACTGTATAGATAAGATGTTTTATTGTAGTACTATTTTCGAAATGGAACCTCGCGTGTCAAACATTTTACCTGGTTTAGGCTGTTCTTGATAAACTCGGTTGTACGTGACAAGGAGTAGGATCGAGTACTTTTTTTCGAACTGGAACCTCGTGTGTCAAACATTTTTCCTGGTTTAGGCTATGTTCTAGATAGACTCGGTTGTACGTGAAAAGGAGTAAGGTCGCCTTTCCAACCTCGTGGATTTTTTCCGGGTCCTCCAGTTCCTCCCACTGCCAAGCTAATCAATGAAATAAAATCAAACCATATGTTAGTCCCGAAATGACCTAGTTTGTGATTATTATTATTCATCTCCTATAGCGCTTCATTATATCTGGGGATATTTCTTAGCGCTTAACAAATGTCAGCCACTTCACAGTTTGTAATAATATTTAAACAAGTGTCTTTTTCACTCCGATTTAAATTTAACCAAGGACGAACTTGCTCTGATTGGTCTTGGTAGCTTATTCCATATATGGGCACCATTTATAGGGAAAGATAACTTTCCTCTAAGTCTCTTGTATGCAGACACAGATAATAAAGTGAATAATTGTATCATGTAGGAGGGAGCAGTGCATGAAAAACAAAGCTTTATACACATTTGATAACACTTTAAAGTCGATCCGGGATTTCACAGGCAGCCAATGAAGACTTTTAAGTATTTCTGATACACGATCTTTAGGAGATGACTTGGCAACTTGTCGAGTGCAGTTAATTTGTACAACTTGAAGACTGTCGAGGGAGAAATCTGGCGTACCAGTCAGGAGCCCTTTTCCATAGTCCAAATGAGTTATGACCAGTGCTAATACAACTCCAGCACACGAATCTTTTAGTAAGATAGCTCCCGATTCTGGATATTGGCTTCAATCTCATTTACATTTTACTCATAGTATTGTTAACCTGTGGGATGAAAGACATTGTCTTGTCCACGATGGAACCAAGATTTCGTGAAATTTTGGTATCACCGATGTTTGGCTTTGGTGAAAAGATCAGTTTTGGTCTTGGTAATATCATCAGGAATTCTGTCTTCTCACCGTTCAGCTTTAAACATCACCTCCCTCTATCTCTCTCTCTCTCTCTCCCTCTCTCCCCCTCTCTCTCCCTTTATTTGTGGGGGATGGGATTGTCTAGTGGTCTAGGCTTCCGCGCTTCGACCTCTAGCTGGCCGGTCACCTCTGGCTTGCGGCTGTGGTTTCGATCCCTGGTGTGAGCGTATGTGGCATGGAGATAGGGGCGCCTTCTCAACCTCGTGGGTTTCCTCCGGGCACTCCGGTTGCCTCCCACTGCTAAAGACCCCTACGCGCAAGCGAATTATTAAAATGAAAGTAAACAATATGTTAGTCCCGAAATGACCCAGTTTGTGTTGGGGGTACGTTAAACCCCATCTCTCTCTCTCTCACTTTATTTTCTATCTCTCTGATGAAACTCCAGATACACCATATTAAGAGACATGAATATAAAAATACTTCCACTAATTTGTGTGTCAATATCGACTTTTTAAGGTCGTGTATTATTTATAGGCTCTAACTGCCTTTTATATTAAATGATGTTATTTTGATGCGTTTTTTGTGTCAACCAATTTAGAAAACTATTTTCCCAATCGTTCGTGGAGCCAATTGTTTGAAACGTGATTTAGTAATTGACTACATCAAACAAAACACAAAACGTTATTAGAATACAGTTTAAAGTGGCAATCTCGATTATGATTTTTAGAAAATAAAACTGCTTCATTTTTTAAAAAGCGCCTAAAATCATCCACATTAGGGCCGGACAACTAACTCAATATGTCGTATACGTTTTCAAATATCATTAAACCGTCGGTCTTCTTCTGGAAATATGCGGTGTCTGGATAAAACCAGACTTTTATTTTATTGAAAATAACTTGTAAAGGTGACATTTACCTTTTCTTATCAAGTACAACAATATAGTTCCGTCTTCGCCGACTGTTATTTCTAATGTTTCTAATTCCATAAAACGTGTACACCAATGTGTTGTGCAACAAGAAGGGACGGGGGGGGGGATGAGGGTACTTAGCTTTAACGGCTCCCTGGTTTAATATCTCGATATTTGCTTAAGCTGACCATAGCAAGTTAACACATAAATTTATACCCAGGTCGAGCCATGTTAAATAAACTACGTAATAAACATCCAGACAAAGCCGTCCCGCATTTTTAATCTTTGTATTATCTGGCCTATATTGGAGATAACATGTGATTTTTGTATGCCATACATTGCTTTAAGCCATCGATTCAATAAATCTGTTTAATAGGATATATAATATGAGGTGATGATTTAGGCCATGCTTTATATATGTATATATATTGATCGTAGAACATATTTATAAAAATATATAGCTATATGTATTTGTATAATAATATAATTTAATTTTGATATATGCTCGGATTAAGACAGAGTGGGGGGTATAAACAGCATATCTTCATTTAACGTCTGTACATTATACAAGGAGAGCTGTCTAGTTGTTCGGATGAGACGAAAAACGAAGGTCCCGTGTATACATTGGCGGGTATGTAATAGATCCCTTGGCAGTTGGAATTCGATTTAAGAGTAGGCCATAGTGCCGCTCTTCGGGCAAAATGCTCCACAAAGCACACTATATGGCATATGCCTGTCTTCATCTGCCAAGCCTCAGAAGAACAGTAGGACGTTAAACCCCATTTCATGTCATCTTCATTTCCTTTGCTTGGTCATTCGGTACGATGCGTTCGGTTCTAACCATACTTACACTGACTGTCTACACTCATGTTCCTTAAGCAACGTTCGCCCGTTGCTTCAATACTAAGCATCTTCCCGAACTTTCCCCCACTTATGTGGATACGTGACTAATTAGCATTGTCCAATCCGAGTTCGTGGCACATAAAACACTGTAAACGAAGAGGTATACAGCCGTTGAAAGTTTTTTTTAATTGAGAAACTCACGGAAAACCAGTAACCTTGAAATTTGTCGATCTTTGAACTTTGCAACTCGATTGTCACATGTAAATTTTAGCTACAGGCGCGAGTCTTGGTATTCACGACAACCGATGAATCTGATAGGTTCCCAAGCTGGGCTTGTTACCAAATCGAACTTGTAGTGGCGAAATATGCAGGGTATTACGTGAAGGGCTTGATACGATGTACGTAGTTAAGGCGAGACCAAGCTTTCTATTAAAGATGGTCTACACTAAGTATACTTCGATGATTTATCAATTATTTATTTGCCTTCCATTTCACAAAATTTCCTCCCACTGCTAAAGACCCCTACGCGCAAGCGAATTATTGAAATAAAAATAAAACCATATGTTAGTCCCAAAATGACCTAGTTTGTGTCGAGTGTACGGTAAACCCCATTTCTCTATCTCTCTCTCTTCTCTCTCTCTCTCTCTCTCTCTATACTAGTTTTTGAATATATTTGGCCGCCATTCAGAGCAAAGATCTATTAGATGACGTGTAACATTTGTCATACATTGGCCGTGGCAAAGCCTTTTTGAGACTCCATTGTACTTTTCTTTTATCCCTGTGCGGTCTTCCATTAGCCCAGGTTAGGTGCAAAAGAGTAGGACGTTAAACCCCATTTCATCTTATCCTTGTGTTTTTAACAAGACGTTTAGCGAATATTGGGGAATAATGCTAACTATGAATTATAAGACCCATTATCCCTTAATTATAATAATTAGCTATTAGTGTCTGGTAACCTATAGTAACTTACATAATACCGTAGTTATACCAGGATTGTTTTCATACGTCACAATCTATGTCTATCTCCAGGAATCTCAGTTATTGATTTATACCAGTTTACCCCAGCGTGGGCCGGGGCGAATCTAACGCAGTTTTTAAGTCCTTGCGTGGTGTTCGGATGAGACGGCAAAACCATTTGTAGTTGGAATGCGCAGAAAAGAAGACAGTAACGCCATTCCCTGGACAAAATTTGACACCTTGCATTTGGATGTAAGTGCAATAGAAATTGTGCAAAAGACAATATCTAATTGTTCACGGTTGAAAAGGAAATGAAGACAGGTTTCCACTGTACAGTGCGCTATGAAGAAAATTTTGCCCGGCCATCAGCGCTATAATACGGCCTACTCTTATACCAAATTCCAACTGCCAAGGCATCTTTTACGTGCACGCCAATGTGTATACATGACTTCTTTTTTCGTCCCATCCGAACGACTAGTCAACCCACAGTCCTGAAGCTCTGACACGGGAAATCCACGCCTGAAAATCTGGGGTGAACTTTCTCGTCCAACGCAGGGATCGGACACCCGACCACCAGGGTAGCGAGCCAGCGTCTTACCACTTAGCCACCCTGGCCCCCTTCCACACTGTTGGAAAGGTGATACCCCCCCCCCCCCCGCCCGCCCCAAGATACATTGTCTTAGGTACCGCCCCAGTCCCCTCGCCAATGAATCCGCCCCTGAACATAACATTACATAAATAGAGCAACAATTTAAATGGAATGAAAGCTATATAGTGACAATAAGTACAGGTAATATCGCGTGTTATATCTCTTTAGTCTAATAATAACCATCAACTTTAGCCGGATAAGACTAGTAATATATGTCACTGGGTTTGCTATAATTACATAATTCCATGTATTATTACATTTAATCAAGTGATGCTTTCCTAGTCGTAGCTTATGTTTTCTCATAATAGCACATATCGCATGGTATATGTTTTCTCCCATATCTTGTAACTGTTAACCCACCTATTTAATCCTGGTATAATCCTATAGTCACAATGTTCTGTTTTGACATGTATGTTAGAACTTACGATCTATCAGTCCTTATACCGCATATCGTATTTTATATGTCATCTGGGCCCTGTTTCACGAAATTTTAACTTAAGATAAAATCCAATTTTAGTAGATACTTCAATTTTGATTGGCTAAGCACTAAAATCAATCTAATATTATCCAATCAAATTACTAAAATTGGGATCTTATCTTAGTTAAAATTTCGTGAAATAGGCCCCAGATATCTTATAACTGTTAACCAAACGTTATATGTCATCTTATAACTGTTAACCAAACGTTATATGTCATCTAATGGCTTATGGGGGGTTTGGTGGATGGCCGAGTGGTTAGGTCTGCACCAGAAGGTCTGTCATTGAGTCAACTGGTGTGGCTTCGATTTCCCGGTTGTAGGAGTAGCGTCGTCTGTCTAACCCCGTTGGTTTTCCACGGGAGCTCCGGTTTCCTCCCACTGCTAAAGACCCCTAAGCGCAAGCGAATTATTGAATTGAAATTGAACCATTTGTTAGTCCCCAAATGACCTAGTTTGTGTCCGGTTTCTTCCCACTGCTAAAGACCTCCGCAAATGAACTATTGAAATAGAATTGAACCATTTTGTGTTGCATTCTTCTCCCTCTCTTACTTGAATTCTGCTACCCGTAGAGATGAAGGGATTCGTTGTTCTGTATATCCTTTGGTCTTAAATAATAACACAGCGCAATCTGGTTCAGTTTCGTTTGGTCCTATGGCTGCCTGTGGCTTCTTCGGTGTTGTCTATTTTGCATTAAGACGGAGGAACAAGCAAGACGTTATTTATAGTATGTTTTCCAGTCGTGTTCTTACTTACTTACTTAAGCTAGTGGTTTTACATCCGCTTCCACATAAGTGATATCGCAGACAGTCGTGTTCATGTCTATCCCATTATTTATAACAGGTTATCCAGTCGTATTCTCGTCTATCCCATTCACTGTGTTCATTTATGTGTATTTCAGGTGCACCGGGAAATCTCACGTGTTATACCTGCTCATCTAGTGATCCTAATGGTGAATGTGTTATGAACGCCACACTGTCGACAGTAACGGCCTGCGCACCAGCTGAGATATACTGCAGGGTACGAAATTCACTGTATTTTATATCTATTACATTAACTCCTGTAATCAGGGGTGAACTGGGTAGATAACTCTGGGCCCTCGGACCAATCGGTTTCATTGAGCAGCTTTCACTTTTTCTACACCCAACGCCTTTTTCGGCGCGTATTTAGGTCATTATATTTGTGATGGATACGAAGATGGATTTTATTTAGTTTGAAAGAAAAACAACAATATAATCAACCTAACCCACCTGGGCCCTTGGATCACATCTCACCGTCCTCCGAGGCCCAGTCTGCCCCTGTTTAGCGACAAAAACAATGGCGATGATCAAGAAAATCTGTTACATTAGAAAAAATGGCTTCTATTAATTTTACAACCTAAAAGGATGAAATAATAGACGCAAGGAAATCAGATTTGAATAGCCACTGTTTTTATATAATAATTGATATCTCATTAATTGAAAAGCATGCAGATTATATGCTTACTCCGGTGGGAATGTTATTTGTTTGAAATGTGCCTGAATTTATATGTTGTAATACTATTTTTAAGGTTTATCGCCAGGACAGCCAGGGAAGATTTGTATCTCTAGAGAGAGGTTGTGCTGCCTACTGTCGAGCCGGATGTGGCGTATGGGGTGATGATGTCGACGATGACAAATGTTTTTCTTGTTGTCAAGGAGACTTATGCAATACCGATAACTCTGCGAATAGTGCTCGAATAGCTAGTGTATTATTATTGTTAGGACTGTATTGGTTTTATAGTTTTCTCGAACAGTTTAGTGTTCAGTTAATGTAGTTATGTTATTTTTGTTACTTCAAGAGCTTCCGTGGTGTTAATCGAGACTGGGAATCTAAGACTTCTCACTTGTTTATGTCGTTTTCTTCAATATATTACTGCAGGACTGAATCGATACTACGGGGTTTGAAATTTTTGAACAACCAGTGTTTATAGATGGACTCCGAAAGACATGTTTAGCGATTTAGACGCCATGTAGTCTCGGACAAGCAGAGTTTATACATAAACCTTGGATTCAATATGTTCCTTAAGCAACGTTCGCGAGTTTTACAACAGCTAACCGTTGCTTCAATACTCAGCGACTCCCGAACTTTGCGCCCGTTGTTTTTATTAGGCAGATTTACCTCTCAAGACATTTATTTTATTGGTTGATCTAAAATGATTCGAAGTGGTATTAGGACAGTAAACGGTCCGGGAAAACTGTTTAGTTCATAGACATGCAACCGGTAGATACTGGTTTCAGAATAAGGCTAGTTAATGAATAAACACCATTAATTGGACCGCACATTAATTGGATTGAGTAATGACATGCGCGCTGCAAGATATGTTCACCGTGTTATTGATGGAATCAAGCATAAAGACAGACGACTTAACACATTTCCTGGCAGACCATACTCTTCTGTGGAGACCGGATGTCATAAATGCGCTGATGTTTTTGTCGGTCCACACTGGAATAGTCTAGTCGTGACAGCAGTGTCTTGATAAATCGACTGCTACAAAATCATTTCTCGGTTGGTGATGAAGATGGCGTTTTTATTTGAATGTTTAAACGGTAGAAAACCGCACAATTTGGACCTTGGCCGTGGTGACCGCCGATTAAGCAGGAGAATTACAATTCAATATTTATGAGTGTTCAGGAGGTTATCGCTAAGAAATGAGCCGTGTGAAACATGCCAGGGTCGATTTGACGCATATCTAAGACACTGCGCATGTTTGATAGTCACACTTCTTAATATCTAAGATCATAATCTGCATTGAAACCATGGGGTGGGATAGGGTGGGGTTTTGAAAAGAGGCAGAGTAACTCAAGTTGGGCTCCAAATGTCTAAATGTATGACAAAAAGAGCTTCATTGCGCCCGCTTCTTGTGTGGGTCAAAAGGAAATTGGCCATTTTTTTTGTTTATAGGATTGATAATAGTTACTAAAACTTTTTCATAAAATAATTCATGCACGTCCTCGTAGCCAATTTAGAGATATAATCGACTTCGAGCTCCACGGTCGACATTTTCAATAAAAACCAAACTAAAAGTTGTAATCTGATCAACCTGCAATAAGCCTTCTGAAGAGAAATTGAAATAAAGAGCTTAACTGATTACTTAATGGCATACAATATCCGGAAAACAGACTTCAACAGTATTCAACACATTATTTCATCTTAAAGGGGCTTAACGTCTTTGATTTTAGGCCAAAAATAGTGTTCAACAGGACTGATTCCATCCGTATTGTTAATATTATTGGTGGTAAAATCTCCAAACTATTTAATTTTAAAAATAGAAACGGAAAAGTCAACCTGTTGATTTTTTCAATTTCATTCTGTCTCACAATATGGACAGCGGAACACATTATACAGTTGATCAACTCCCAATATTGGCTTCGTCTGTGGATGCAAATTTAAAAGACAGGTTGTCATGCAATAAAACAAATCAATACATAAAATCCATTGTAATCGTAATTATATTTTGACCTAGAACAAAGTGATGTAATGTTAAGCCTTGCCCACAACCGGCCATACATGTTTTGACATGCAGGGGTCGTAGGGTTTGCTACCTCGCAGACCAGCCGCAAGAAACCGATTGAAAATTTTGAATGTGCAGAATAGTCTCTACAGCCAGTCTGCGATCGTCTACGATACCGAACACACGCAAGTGACGCGTGAGTCTTACGCAAGGTTAACTAACAGATACCCCGTAGACTGTCCGTAGTAGCACGTGCGGTGGGTTGTGGTCTAGGTCCTACAAGCTTCCACGGGGACATGCACGCATGGTCGTATATATATATTATATAGCACACGGTACGCATCTTATCAGACACACAATCAGCATCTATGTTAGTAGCGACAGAAATTAGCTCCGCAAATGTCGGTCGGCGAGACAAAACATGGGGTTGTCACCCCCCTCAAAAAAATCCTGGATCCGCCACTGCTGATAGTGCAGATACGGTCGGATACGATTATGACGATTGCTAGGACTGACCAGACAAGACCTGATACCACGATTACCACACGATTAATACTACGATTTCAATCGAATCGTGGCAGTGGGAACATAGCACAATCTTTTACTGAATAAAATAAAATGAAATGGGATTTCACGTCCTACTGTTCCCCAAACTGACGGGAATACGCCATACAGTGTGCTATGGGGAAAATTTTGTCGCACAGCGGCACCACGGACTTACTTTTATATCGAATCCCAACTGACAAGGAATCTTTTACGTGCACACCAATGTGTACACAGGACTTCGGTTTTTCGTGCCATCCGAACGACTAGGCAGATGTCCTTGTCTATACAGAATGAAATACGAGTATTTATATCAAACCTTATCCAGCTCACGTATTGTAAATATGATTAACGCACGAGTCCGGTTTGGTCACCATTATCCCGGAAAGTGCAGAAAAGCGAGATGTCAATCCCATTTCGTTTCCTTTCATTATCATCACGTGTTATATGCGCCATAATCTGGAGAACGCTAGATTGGAGACGGTCCTAAGCATTTTAGCACATATGACGTCATATATAGATTGTGGGTTAGGGTTAGGGTAAGGGCTAGGACCTGTAGATTTGGTCAAAGTCCCGAGATGTAATCAGGGCTAGCCCTAACCCTAACCCATGATCAAGCCTAACACTTACCCTAACCCACAATTCACATATGAAGTCACAATTTGCGTAGGACCGTCTCCGATCTAGCGTTCTCCCCATAACCTCTCAGCTCGTTAACCTGGAGGTCTGATCTGAATTTTCCACACTGGTCCCCCTTGTCAATGGTGTAGGACGGAGAACCTGGCAAGGAACGTAAATGAACCCTTGGCAGTTTCAAAATTTCGCTCATGGCCGTTTTCTTAAGGACAGTCAAAGTAGGACGCCAAATCCCATTTCATTTCATAATCGATTATCTTTAAACAGAAAGTTTTTATTTAGCTCATGAATATTCTTAATTGTTTAAAGGGAGACAACTCTTTGGACATTATGGAAGCAGACAACCATTATTTTCACATGAATTAGACTTTAATGCAATACCGGATAAACCATTAGGCTAATAAGGCACGTGCCTTGGGGCCAGCCAAAAATCAAGGCCACAAAAAAAGTTGTTATCTAGCTTATCTCGCTACTGTAATAAATTGTCTGTTGCTAAATTTAACTTTCGTCTTTTTATATGTGAATCCAAAATATCTGTATCTTCAGGCCAGCTATCAAAATGTGCCTTTGGGGTCAGCAAAGCCCCAATCCTACACTGCTTGCATGGGAGGAAACCGGAGGACCCTGACAAAAACCCACGAGGATGAACAGGCGACCATACTCCTTGTCACATACAACCGGGGACAGACCTTATGATCCAGCACGCACGCACGCACGACGATTTTGGAATCGATGATTGATTCTATCTTTTACAAGAAATAAGTTCACCGATATGAAGCTAATATTTGACTGATTTACATCTCCATTTCCGCTCGCTTACCTTTTGTAACCAACAATTGTGTCTATTTCTGTTATAATTATTAACGCCAAATGTCACGTGCCTCGGGACATTCAACTGTTGTGTGTTACGAATCAAGTCACTAATGATCTTTACAAAAATGGCTTCTATTGTTTTATTAAATACTCGCTCTCCCGTCCCTGTATTACCAAACATACAGCAAGGCTGAGGGCTGGAGCCTGGGAACAGCAGGGTATTTCTTACGCAGTGTTATTTTGGGGTTTGTACGCGATCAGATGCAAGTCCATGTTTCTTTAATAAATACACGATACGACAACAAGCTTTATCAGCTTACTACTGAGCGCCATAGAAAACGCATCACTTAGTTTTTCGTATAACAAAATGATCATGTAAACATATCTTATTTATTTTGCTTCTTATTGTGAACAATATTCAAATGGGAACACATCAATAACAACACATTTGTACACTTATGGATGTTTAATCTGTAATCAACGGTACAAAGTTAGAGGGGTCAAAACCAAAAGTACGACACAGATGTCAATAGCGCGTGTGTCCTCAACGGGCTCTTACGCACGCTGTGCAGCGACTTCTCATGGAATTAACCATCTGTGTCGTACTTTTGGTTTCAGTTCTTTTCTTCACACTGTTTTAACCCACAGCGACGCTGCACTGTGACAAAGCGAAATTCCTCGCTTTCTCTTCTCTATAAGCGGAAGGCAAAGCTACGAAGCAAATTCTGAGTGAAGGCGAACTTCGTTTTTTGTCCCATCCGAACGACTAGAATCTGTTTCTTTTACGGTCCTCTATACTGCACCTACGTAATAATGCGTCAAATAAATACTATAAACAGTGATAAAATTACAGGGGTCCCAATTAGCAAATGAATAAAGTGATCCACGTAATTGATAAGAACAACATGTGGCCTAATGATATACACATTGGAAAAGCAATTTGTAATTATCATAGCTGGAATATTAGAGGTTACCGAAATATTCCTTTAATATTTTTATCTGATAACGACACCTTTCACGATATATCGTTATTGGATATAATGATGTTTGACCACAATGTTTACCGGAAACAATATCCTTTCCATAATGTACATTTTTTTTATTTCAGCTGTTGATTTGGGTTAATCACTCAATAAATCACATTTATACTTAATTTCCTGCATAACCGATTCGTTGTTAGCAATTTATCTACAGATTTCCTCATAAAACAGCACGATTTTTGTACACTTCTAAGTAATTATCAGGGGAAGTGGGGAGGGATAGTGGGAGGGAGGGAGGAGGACAGGCCTCGTGATAGGGGGTGGGGGGAGGGGAAGGTGCGTCTCTCCATGGCCCACAAGAGTCTATGAATATCAAAGTTCATAATGGGCATTTCTGCATGTTTTTTATTGTTCCTTTTAAAAAGATTTTTGATTCACCAGAACATATGCTGTACAACTGAATCATCTAGGTATGACTAGTGTTGGAAAGGAGGATGGGTGGGTGGTGGAGCAGAAAAGGTCTCGCCATAGTACATTTGTTTTCCTCTCAAGGGCCCGGGGTAGGAGTGGGGTGTCAGAGAGGGCTGGTACTTTTCATTCATTGGAAGAATTAGGGAAGTACGTAATACAGTGGATTCTGTTAAATTCGGCATCGTACAGGATCGCTACAATATGTCGGATTACCCAGAGTGTCGCAAGACTCAGATTTTTTTAAAAACCGGAAGTATTATTGTTATTTCGAAAACCGGAAATATTATAACCTAGTTTCGAAGAACCATAACCAAAACGGAACTTTAACTTACGGAGTGGGGCGTTTATTACCACGAATAGAAATGATAGGTCAGACCTATTTAATTAATGACCGTGAGGAAACTTTTGTGCCAGTGTATGGCAATTTATATCCAGACACCAAACGGGGTTAGGAAAGAAGGCCCACGTGTAGCCTCTATGGAAAGTGGGTCTTGTCTTTTTTGTATTGGACAAATGCAGAACCAAGTGCATAGAATACTAGTAATATTGAAAAAAATCAAGGGTCCACGGTTTTTGGCCCCATCCGAACGACTAGACAGCTTTCCTTACCAGACCCCACATCCTTCAATGTGGTGAGCACTTTATCTATTAAACAGATGACAATAAAAACCTGATATGGATTTTCCGTCTTTTTTCGTCATTAATTCTTAAATTCCGTGTGAAGTGAAGATAATCTGAAACCAAATATCTAAATTAACGAAACTGACACGTATCAATATCTTCCACTGGTTGACGTTTCAATTAGATGTATCTTGTACATCCAGACACTATCGATAATGATAATATTAGAGTCCGGTACAACCAGATCCATGTATGAGCACAATTTATTGATGGGATTATTGGAACATGACAATGCTTTGGCCCCAGACAGTACATTCATGTAATCGACTATTCAAGTAATAAGATATTTAGGGGGTGCGCAGTCCCCGAAGATAGCCAAAGGAAAGAAATATAAAGGAAAACAGTGATTAAGAGCTCACTTACAACAAATTAGACTTAAGATAAGAATTTAATCAAATTTCAATCACTGTTTATAAAAAAAACCATCTTTGATCCAGAAACATAAAACTTTGATCATAGTTTCTTATTGATGTATTTGATACATTAAAACAGCAAAAGATGCACAAGGGCTAATTTTAGTTAAAATAAGACGAACAAGTTTGAGTAAATTGATAACTTAGGTCTGACAATGCCTTGTGAACTCGGGACAAGGGGGAATGAGAGAGAAGTGGGTTTAACATCCACTCGTCACAAACTAGGTCATTTCGGAACTAACACATGGTCCAATTTTATATCAATACTTCGCTTGCGCATAGGGGTCTTTAGCAGTAGGAGGAAACCGGAAAAAACCAACGAAGGTGGACTAGGTTTCTCAAGGACATACCAAATTTTAATAATTAGTATGCTTGCAACTACAACTGCTTTATCATTGTGTGGAATCCTGAGATCTCGGATAAACTTCACAGATTAAAGATTAAATCTTAACCACGTTGAATGGAAACGAAAAAGTTATATGCTTGATGTAATTTCTAAAATAAAAGCCCCCTCGCACCGTTTGTCTTGCAAAATATCACATACAGCTTTTCCCCATTAAGAGATTTTCCAATCGTCATGTATCCAAATGACAAATTCAATATTAAGACAAACACGTGCAAAGAAACAACAGCTCACTCCTGCTTCCATTAGTCTGTCATGTCTTGGTGACATGTCATCCCTACCCTACCTCGAACTTTCTTTCAATATGTCTTGTGTCTGGATAAACGAGGTTAAATGGAACCAATCAATCGATTATTTACAGGAAGCGGACGCCGCTTGATATCTAAGGTCCCAAGAACTTGGACTCGGTTAACGACGATATGCCGAATGCAAGCAGAAGCGAAAACAACATTATTTCAAAGATTAGAGTGGAATAAGGTAGACATATTTCTTTGGAAGTCGAGTGTTTATGAGATATAAAGCGAAGCGTTGATGGTGAATGTGAACAGAATGAAATTCTCGGTGGATTTAAGTTTTATTTTCGTATTTATTTTCTACATCGTGATGATGGCTGATGCTGGTAAGATTTTAAAAACAATAACACGTTCAATATATTTATTTGATTGAGATTTTTTTTGCACAGGTGGGGAGGGGGTTGGTATGGTTTAGTGGGTAAGACTTTGGCTCGAGGTCCCGTGCTCGATCACAGTCTTGACTGAGAAAGGTTATCGTTCAATATATGTATTTTATTGGGATTTTGTATACACAGGTAGGAAGGGGGTTGAGATGGTTGAGTGGGTAAGACGTTAGCTCGCTAAGATGGAGGTCCCATGTTTGATCACAGTCTTGGCTGAGAAAGGTAATCGCGATTTTCCGGAATGGTTACTCGTTGTCAGTGGTACAGGATGGAGGCCTTGGCAAGTCACAAGGTATAGTTGTTCGGTTTGGATGAAAAATCGAGGTCACATTGGCGTGCACGTAAAAGTTCCCTTGACAGTTGGAATTCGATATAAAAGTAGGCGGTAGTGCCGCACGCAATATATCCCCCATAGCACACTCTGTGATGTATGTCCATTTTCATTAGTCCAGTTCGGAGCAGAACAGTAAGACGTACAACTCCATTTCATTTCATTTCATTTATATGTAGTCGAGATGACTTGCCATAAAATTGACAGTGGTTGTTTGTCAAAATAGGTATATCCCGTAATACCGCTGCCAGTGTATAATTTCCTTCTTGTGAAAGATAATGTTATACAATAAAGAGTATAACGCGTCCACGGTTTCACCTAACATTCTCAGACACAAGTAAATAATTTACTCAAATCTGCCTAATTTTAACTAAAATATTTTCTTTTTTGTAACTTTTGTTATATTAATGTATTAAATACATCAATAAGAAAATATGTGAACAGATGTGTATTTCTGGATTGAAAGTATTTCTCATAAACAGTGACTTAAAGTTTAGTAAATTGTTAACAGTCTGAGAAAGCTTTGTTAAACCGGGGCCAAATGTGCTGTAGTGGATTCACCCTGCAACCGTCTCTTTTCATGTTGATAACTTGGATTACGCCGTATTGGAGAAATGTATGTTCTAATTATCCAGTATGCGAGGCTGGTTATATTTATGGTTTTTTTTACATCATTTGATGCCATTTCCTAACAATTACGCCCGTAGATTTAGCAAATGCAGAGACACATTCCAGACTATTGCAAGGAATCGATAAGAAATATTATCCCTTTTTACTAGGCTTGAAACTGTAATCAAACGATTCGCTGAAGCCGGTGTGACTGTCATTCAGTCTGTCATTCTGGTCTGTGGTCCAGTCTATCTAAAAGAATTATAACAAGCTCTGTGGTTTCGATATCCAGGTTGAGCGTGATAAGGCGCAGGGTCACCTGTTCAACCTCATGGGTTTTCTCCGGGTTGTCCGATTTCCTCCCACTGCTAAAGACCCCTTTGCGCAACCGAATTATAAATAAAATTGAACCATGCGTTAGTCCCGAAATTGCTTAATTTGCGTCGAGTGGACGTTACTCTTCCCCCTGGTTAGCGAAGGCGCGTTGAATCATAAGGTTTGTCAACGGGCGTGGTTTCGATTCCCCGGTTGTACGTGACACAAGGAGTAGGTCTCTCTCTCTCTCTTTCTCCTCTCTCTCCCTCCCTCTGGTGAAATGTATTTTCATCATCTTTATTGACGTGTAATTGTTAATTTAAACATGACGAAGACCTTGTTTGTGAACACATATATCAAAGCTGACTTCCCCTTTCAATAAATATGTACAGAATTGTAAAAACACGGCAGTCGGAAGACAGATTGGAAGTCATAAAATGTCACGTTATACCAGAGGGAACGAAAAGTCTATAACAATTCTTTAGTTATATTTCTTCTTATTTCAAATTATATTAAATCAAATTGTCTGTTTTATTTCATTTCAATACAAAGATGTTACACAACATAATATGTGCCCCTTCATGGGCCGAATGGTTAGCACGTGCGCGCTGTATAAAGCCTATCATTGAGTTAACTGGCGTGGTTACAAATCCCCGGCTGTACGTGACAAGGAGTAGGGTCGCCTTTCCAACCTCGTAGGTTTTCTCCGGGTCCTTCGGTTTTCTCCCACAGCTAAAGACCCCTACTCGCATGTGAATTACTGAAATAAAATTAAACCATATTATGTCAATCCCGAAATAACCTAGTTTGTGTCGATTGGACGTTAAACCCCATTTCTCATTTCCCTTCTCTTTTTTTCCAAGTGAAATGGGACGGGGTTTAACGTCCTACTTTTCATTGCCGACTGTGTCTCTCGTTTAGAGTCGGACCACTCGGCTTTTGATTTTCTTTAATTTTAGACGACATTCGGGAATAATATCGGCGACTATAAACGTGCCGACCAGATAACTTTATGGGGATGTTCTGTTTATATATATATATATATATTCCCCCGCACTGTTTAATATAAAATCTTCTGTGCTATAATGTATCGTGTTGTTTATCCACAACCCTGATCCCAATGGCAATAGAACCAATGTTAACATTTCGTTTTGTCGAGCTTATACCATACTGTAATTGGACGTCACTGTGATACAGTCAAACGACTCTGCTCGCCCATCGCAAAGGCCGTGTTCCGCTCTCGGTACTGGAAGAGACATTACAATAGTAATGGACGGAGGGTATTCCGATTGGAAGGGAACGGCGTCTAGTGAGACATGTGTCGTCCACTTAAAAACATGTCCTGGAGGTTGCGATTCGGTGAATATAGTAGGTTAAAACGGCACTGTAAGGGCAAAATGTCCTTCATAGCACATTCATATTACACCGGTTGGTGCTGAACTGAAGGACGTTAAACGCCATTTCATTTCATTATCGTTAGCCTGACTGTGTTAGACGCGAACATGCCTTTCATTAAGTGTTATGTAAGATGTCTAGTCTTGTAGTAATATCCGATAATATTCCTGATAATACTAGTGGAAGGTGGTCATCCCAGACATATTGTTCTTCGCTCAGACATATTGTTTACTGACAGTACAAAGCAGGGAGACGATTTCCAATCGTTACATGATAGAATTGTATATTAGACCTCCTTTCTGATAAAAAGCTAAAATGGAGAAATTTAATTAAGACGTTATGTATCTTGAATTTTATTTAAAGAGAGTGTCGCTGATCGAAAGTGCTGCGTCACCCCAGACTTCTTATGGTGTGAAATGAAATAGGTGTTAATAGGTGGCCTTATTGAGTGAAGCAATATATGTAGTGTCGATCATTATGGAAAATTCCACGAAAGATCTTAATATCAACTCTTCCGAATAAAGAAAACCTCGTTTATCGTGAGAAAAATAATATTATGCTATCCATATGCTACTAGCCACAGAGATTACGGCGCTGGTTCACGTCAGAAAGTAACAGGTGTCTTCCATTTTTATCAGTCGGTGGTCCAGGATGGGCGGGGGGCTGGCATGGAACGGCATCTGGAAATAAACCGAGGTCCCGTGTACACATTTGCGATCACGTCAAAAGAACCTTTACCGTCGAATTCGGAAATACTGCGGTCGGCGCAAATCCCCCCCCCCCCACTCCATTCAATTGGATGTCATTAGAAGAGCCTGTATTCGTTTGTGACCTATCAAACAGACATTAAGGTTATATGTGTTTCTGCTGTAATCTATGTGTCGTTACATGTGTGGGGAAAGATTAATATTTTATCGCAAAATAATTAAGTGATGGTTTCTCTTCCTAATATTCAATAAGATGTCAAGAATTTAAAGCCCCAATAACACTCTTGTTGTAACTGAATAATATGTCTCAATCTTCATTCTGGTCAACAAATCGTATTATTTTAGAATATTGCAATTAGATGATGATATAAATTTCATCTTAACACACCTAATTTAAAAAATTGGAAAAATTCAACCAATTGATTTGAAAAGTCTAACGTAAACCTTTTCAAATCTGACTTGGATTTTAAAATATTTTCGAACCCTCTGGACAAGTAAAATAGATTGTAATGGATAATTTACACAACAGGTAGGACATTTAAACATCTAGTACTTAGAATAAGGGTATTATTTATTTTCTGGAGCTACCAAGCCAGCAAGAATGTTATTGTCCCTTTAATATAAAGAATGCCACATAAATTGAAATTTCACAGAACAGAAATTAGTTATATTTCATTGTAATGTTCTATCAGAAAAGAAATGGAGTTTAAGGTCCCATTGTTCTGCACCGACTCAGATAATGAAAACGGGAATACGCCATACAGTGTAGTATGGGGGAATTTTTGCCCTGACAGCGGCGCTACGCCAATGTATACACGGGACCTCGGGTCCCACCTGAACACCATTCGCCAGTCCGTCCGTCCTTCACAAGTGATAAGGGGGAAACTTTCTCGAGAGCAAACACGAGACCTCTATGTTAGAGAGTCAACGTCTTAAGAGAGAGAGAGAGAGAGAGAGAGAGAGAGAGAGATAGGTTCGATACAAACTAGGTCATTTCGGGATTAACATATGGTTTTTAATTTTCTTTCTATAATTCTCCTGACCGTAGGGGTCTTTAGCAGTGGGACCGCCACAGTAGTAAACGTAGTATAAGAAGTAGTAGTAGTAGAAGTAGAATACGACTTTATTCCTGTTTCAAAATATGCAACTTATTGCGTTACAGAAATAATAATCTCCCTTTACTCTGCAAATCAAAATTATATTGTATCCCTGTTGGGGTTTTTTTCTGCGACTATGTGTCAGTTGTGTAACCTTGGTTACTAAGTCAGCTAGAACAAACGTTAACGTGACTTTGTATGACATAGGCGGCTTATATTTATAATTGGGGTGAAGTGCTGTCTATATTTAATAAGACGGATAAAGCAAACACCCTTAATACATGTCGTCAGTGAATTGCTGTTGACTTTCATTAGTATTCAAAAGGCAGTTATTCACTTGTAACTTCACAAGAGGTCGTGAATTTATAATGAATCTGCATTGTTGATTCGTCGACAGTCAATTGCTAATGATTAAAAGTCGCATGTTAATATGTTTGATCTTAAACCTTCTTTCAACTACCAAGCCATGAGTGTTAGCAAAGGAAATGAAATGAAATGGGGTTTAATGTCCTACTGTTCTGCTCCGAATTGGGCTAATGAAGACGCACATACACCATACAGTGTGTAATGAGGGAAATTTTGTCCAGACAGCGGCACTACGGCCTACTTTTATATCGAATTACAACTGCCAAAGGATCTTTTACGTGCACTTCAATGTGTACATGGGACCTAGGTTTGTCTTCCGATCTGAACGATTAGACAACTCAACTGTTCTTTTCCTGCATCGCTTTCTCGGTCAATGCAGTGTCTTAACCTCTTATCCACCGTGACCCCCACCCCACCCTGCTAGCAAACGAAATTTAATAAAGAAATAAAATGGGGATTAACGTCATACATTTCTGCACCATATGTCTATATAGGTTAATTAAAAACAGGTGTTCAAGTACTAATATCGATACGAGATAATTTGTAATCGATTGGTGCAAATTAAAAACATCGAAATATGATAATATAATCTCATACTAGCTTTTTAATATAAAATCTATCAAGAGAGAGAGAGAGAGAGAGAGAGAGAGAGAGAGAGAGAGAGGCGGAGAAATGGGGTTTAACGTCCACTCGACACAAACTTAATTCATGAAATGGTCATGATTATATCATGAAATGGATAATCGAGACTATGTTTTTATTTTATCGTACCCACTTCAGTAATGATGATCGTGGCTAGGCCGAAAATTAAATCGCCAAATTATCGCTTCAGAGTGAACCAATTTCACTGAAATTTTCAGTAAATTTCTTTTATATTATCTAGTTTGTAACTATTATAGTGAGAACTGCCAGCAATATCTGCCCCAGTTTAACTTTGTAAAGTCACTTGCTTTTAATTGTTTCTCTATTTTATATTAAACCTGGTGCATATAAGTATTTATCTTTAAGTTTAAGAGCATGGGATTTTTTTACATTATAGACTTGTGTTGACTAAACGTTTTATTAGATTCCCATGTTATGTAGGAAAATGTTGAATTCCAATTGCCAAGCGATCTTTTTCGTGCACGTGAACACATTGGAGGCCAGTAAAAGAACCCTTGACAGTACGAATTCGAAAAAGTCGTGTTGGTCGAGAGAAAGTTCATCGAGTTTTGCTTTGTTGCTTCTCCTTGTCAGTGGTGCGGGGCGGAGGGTCTGGCAAGGACAGCAGTTTAGTAATTCGGATGTGAAGGAAACCGAGGTCACGTCGGGGTGCACGTAAACGAATCCTTGGCAGTTCTAGTTCGATTTGAGAGTAGGCTGTGGTGCCGCTGTCCGGGGAAAATTTCACTCATAGCACACAGTGTGGCATATGCTCGTCTTCATTAGCTCGACACAGAACAGTAGGACGTTAACCCCCATTTCATTTCTATATTTCCTTTTGCTATAAAATATGTTTTACGATGATTATCATATTTCTGTTGATCTTAGAGGAGAGTGACATACCCCTTGTCCAAATTTCCCACGCTAATCGTTTTTTTATATAAAAGCTTAATCAGTTAAAACTTACAAACCTTTACTAAATATTGAAATATCTGAAGTTAATGATTCTCTTTAGATCAATTAGCGACTATTAACTTGTATCTTATGACTAGGAAGTGGGGAAATACTTGGTTTTTAAGGCTGTATGGTGCTCATTGCTATAAACAAGTTAGTTAAGATTAATAAGAAGGACCTCTCTGATGTTTGATTAATATTTACCCGGACATAACTTTACTTCAATTTTCCCACGAATTCATAAATTAAAACCAACATCAGAAATGTATAAAATGGATGAAATATTGTTTCTGATCACAGATCGGGAGACATCGGTACTTTGAAATTGTTCGTCATGGCGTCCTGTATTGTCCTGTTAGCAGCCGTCTTGTTCCTAGGCAGTGTATTCAGTCAAGATGAACCGAATATTACTCAAATTGTGTCTTTTATCTTAGAAGACGACGATTTTAAAGAGGTAAAAATTCCGGTTGTGGACGACAAAGGTGCTGAAGCTGTCACACAACCCCCTGTAAGAAGACGACGAGGTGCTCATGCATTATTTTCTGCTGGATCTGGATCGACAGGTAAAGGATGTGTGTATCCACTTTGCGGACAACAGAGCTATAACAACAATCCATCCAGTTCGTCGAACAGCGGGGGTTACATCCTATATTCTGGTGGATCGAGCAACACCGGTTACTCCGGCAACAGCGGTGGGGCAAGCAACACCGGGCAGTATGGTTACTATGGCAACAGCGGTGGACAGTATGGTTACTATGGCAACAGCGGTGGAGCAAGCAGCGCCGGACAGTATGTTTACTATGGCGGCAACGGTGGAGCACAATACAATAATCAAGGTGGTACGGGTAGCAGTGGTTATGGTGGCATTGGCATTATTGCGTACGGTCCAGGAAACTACGGACAAAGCAATGGTGGACAGGCGAGCTATCCTCAGAGCTCAAACTGTGGTGGCAACAATTGCGGTACAAGCAACTACGGACAACAAACTGGTGGACAGACTTACAACACTCAGAACTCAAATTGTGGTGGCAACAATTGCGGTACATCCAGTTACGGGCAAGTCGGTGGCAGTCAGGGTAACTCCGGTCAAAATGGCGTTTATTATAGCGGAAATGGCAACAATAACGTTTACAACAATGGCGGTGTCGGTCAGATTAATGTTAACTACAACCAATTCATCAACTTCATACAATGTTTTACATCCGGTCAAGTCACACAACAACAGACCACTCTTGTTCACGACTACTACAAACCTGGTAGCTTTAACAACGCATTGATATATTTCCAAGCTCTGCCGCTGAACAACGTTGTCGTTTCCGGTAATACACACACCGGAACCTACCATTCGCAGCAGTACACGTACGTCGTAACTCTGTGTAAAAGCTGTTACGGTGGATATGCGGGTATCCGAGTACAATGTACATCTCGGCCCTATAGTTACATCTATCGACGATTCATTTTTGTTCCTGCTTTCAACCCGGCTAAGTACCAATCTACGGGCTGTATAAGCAACTGTTGATCAGTAAACTTATCTAGAAAAATACGAGTCTATTTCTCAGAACTTACTAATGGATACAGTTTGACTTGAAGGTTGAATTTTGCGAGGTAAAATTAATGTAGTTTAACAATTACGTTTATTATGTTCCAAGTCTCGAAGAATGTCGTGGTTTTATTAAAGGCACATATGTTGAGTTTTTAGAAATAGACACGTTCCCAACAATGTTAAAGACGACCGGACTGTCCATGGCATACGACTCATAGTTGTGTATTAAAATCTATTATATTTTCTTTTTCGAACCTTCGACAGAAATACAATCTGTTTAAAACACAGATCCTATTTCGTTTTGTTTAGTATAGTTCAACTGGTCAGATATTCATGTACTAGAGCCATCGAAAGTATAATTAAACGAAACGAACTATAGATCCGTATTTTAATCCGATTGACAGAAATGAAAATTGCGCACAATTGTGAGATATAGTATTTAAATTGCTTTATTCTATTATATATAATTATTTTCAATTTTTGTATTTCATAACATCTACTATTTGCTTTCATTTATTATAAGTTACTATATTAACGCATTTTGTGTAGTTTATTAAAGATTATGCTTCACTATATAGTTTCCTTATGAATCAGATGAGAATGAATATTTTTGAATACTGACTGGTGTTAGCACTTACACAATGGAGTAACACTGTTGAAATAATCCAATTTTACTTTCGACAGCTAACCATTGTGAATACTGAAAACCCATATTGACTCATAGTTATTTTATTTTGTTCTCATGTCACTGCCATTCTGACATCAATATAGAGACGGGGGGGGGGGGGTACTTTCAGGTCGTTTATAAAGATCGGAAGCCTCCACACAGCGATTTGGATACCATAAGGGTTTGTAGGAAATGTAACCATAAGACCATAACATTAGAGAGAGAGAGGGAGAGAGGATTTGGGTTTAACGTCCACACGACACAAACTAGGTAATTTCGGGACTAACATATGGTTTTGATTTTATTTCAATAATTCGCTTCCGCGTAGGGGTCTTTAGCAGTGTGAGGAAACCGGAGTACCCGAAGAAAAACCCACGAGGTTGGACAGGCGACACCACTCCTTGCCACGTACAACCGGGGATTCGTAACCACGCCAGTTGAGTCAATGAATGGCAGGCGGTATGATACAGCCTTACTTTAATCCACAAGAGATCACATTGCATGTCGTATATCCGTCTCCATAATCAAAATCGGTGAAGAAAGGTAGAACGTTTATCCCCATTTTATTTATATTTCATTTCGAGATTCGGGGCCGGTAAAAATATATCGTATGTTAATTCCGAAATTACATTATGCAAGAGCCAAATCTGCCTATTGCAGGTCTTTGTTTAAATAAACTATTTTATTATCGGACATCTATAAACATGGAAATGCCTTTAATCAACTCTCGTTGCCATCTTATATGTCGGATTTTCACTGGATTTGAATCCGATCTGCTTCACAACATCATTGATGATTAAGTCCAGAAACTATCTTGTTTATCGTACCGACATTAGTAATGATGATCAAGGCTAAGCCCAAAATTTAATCGATAATATCTCAGTTCAGAGTGGAGTTATTCGACTGAAGTTATCAGCATATTTCCTTTACATTATTTAGTTTTTAACTATTATAGCGAAACTGTCAACTCTTTATCTAATCGTCCATAACACCTCTTTAATGGGGAGTGGTTGTCATTGATAATTAACGAATCATTTACCCCCTTCCAGTCACCATCAAGTGGTTCATTCAGACTGGTTTCTATTACCAAGGGTATTATGTAGTCTTTTATATCCAGATAGGAAATGTTCTTCAAACCAACATTTTATTTACATTCCAGTAAAGAGAATATGGACGAAATAGAAAACTTGTCATTGATATGATCAATACACTCATGATGTCCATACTAATTACTTCCGCTGTACGACAATCGCAACTATCGTTCTTAGGAAGGTCAGCCCAGACTATAAATGTCATGCAAGGTTAATTGATTTCAATGACTGATTGCAAGTTGACGATCAATCTAGGACATAAAATATGTTTTGTACGTCAAGAGAGGAAATATTTTTATATGCCTAGATACGTTTTGTTGACAATGACAACGACTATTTTTGCTGAGCTGACTCGTCGACAATACCAGGATATTTCCTCGAACTAAACAGGTAGACATTGACTCGCTTACCTGGAGGTCCCGTGTTCGATAGGGATTCTTCAACGTGGTTCCTCATTGTCAGTCTGCAGGTCGGAAGGCCTGGCAATGGGTAGCGTATAATCGTTTGGATGGGGCAAAAAACCGAAGTCCACGTGTACACATTGGCGTGCACATGAAAGAATCCTTGGCAGAGGGGATTCAATATAAGAGTATGCTCGTAGGGCCGCTGTCATGGAAAAATGTCCTTCGTAGCACACTATGAATACCCGTCTTCATTAACCTAGCCAGTGCAGAACAGTAGGACGTTACACCCCATTTCAACGGATATGTTAACTCTTAGATTTGTTGAGCACATGAATATATTCACGCAAACGCAGCGTATACTTCCTCTGAAGTTTTCACTTCTTATACATAACTCATGGAATTCCTCACTTTAGATAGTGCTTTAAAAAAGTCCACCGAGGCGTTCATTTTAGAAACATTCCCAAAGGCACTTCCCTGAAAGTGTTTAAGAAAACTAAACCGAAGTGCCTATTTCATTAATACTTATAAAAGTTCGTTTATTTCCAGAGCCTTGCATCCAACACTTCTGCAAGTTATTTAAGAATATTCGCCCTTCTACAAAAGTAAAGGTCATTATAACGAGTCTACAGTTATGGGTAAACACAGATAGTGAATTGTGTGTATGTATTTCTGTTCACAAAATGTCAGTGACAACTTCTCAACCCTCTTGTTGCATGTGTTGATTGGAATCAACCAAATCTTAACATCTAACTCGCCTAGCTAGAGATTGTGCCCCCTACCCCGGGGGCCCTAGCGTTGGCTTTTCATTTCATTTCATTTCGTGTATATATTGGCCATAGTCTGTCCTTCTGATATCAAAGCCTAAAATATATCGCCATATAGATGTAAGTATAGACGTGCATCGTTGATGTGACAGAATAGCAATTGCTTCATATTTTTAGAAAACAGCATACCACTTCTTACAAACATGAGCGTATATCTGTATAAAGTTTTTCCGTTGGGTAAAACACTGAGCGCATTTGAAAACTAAAACCCAAAACGTATATCTGTATAAAGTCTGGGTAAAACACCGAGAGCATTTGAAAACTAAAACCTAAACTGGCTGCCATATATATTTTATTTACATTAAATTTATGTGGACATTTAACAATCAGTACTACAGCCAACATTGGCAGCAGCTCCGACAACGCCAGGAGCTCCGACAACACCATCAACTAAGCCTCCAGATGTTAAACCATTACCAGTGCCAACAACATTGACATAATTTCCACCATCGCTCAGCCCGCTGCTGTAGCCACCACCGTTTATGTAGCCACCACCATTAAGGTATCCACCACCATTCACGTAACCAGCACCATTTGTGTAACCACCACCGTTGACGTATCCACCACCATTCACGTAACCAGCACCATTTGTGTAACCACCACCGTTGACGTAACCGGCACCATTTGTGTAACCACCACCGTTGACGTAACCGGCACCATTATAGTAACCAGCACCATTAAGGTATCCGGCATCATTGACCAAACCAGCGCCGTTGGCGTAACCAGCACCATTAGTGTAACCGACACCATTGACGTAGCCAGCATCATTATAGTAATCACCACCATTGACGTAACCAGCGCCGTATCCAACGCCGTTGACGTTACCAGTACCGTAACCAGCACCATTATATCCTGTTCCATATCCTGTAGCATAGGGGCTGTAGTTTACTCTGTTAATCTGTGGTCTGAAGATAAACTGTCGAATAATTCCTCTGTTGTATGGGCTATTACCAGCTACTCGTATTCCTGGGTATCCACCGTAACATCTCTGGCAGGCGTTGACGGTATAGCTTCTTCCAGATCCAGCAGTGAGTTGTCCCGTGTATCCATTAGTAACAGGTGAGACGTTACTCAAAGGCAGAGAGTTAAAGTAGTTGAGACACTGGCCATAGTTACCTTGTCTGTAGTAATTTCGGACAACGCCACTTCTCAGAACAGAAGTGCTTCTGGGATCAAAACATTTGACAAAGTTGACATTTTGAGTAGGTGTAACACCACATCCGTTTCCGTAAATACCGTTGCCATAGACTGCACTGCCATCAATACCGTTGCCATAGACACCGTTACCAACATGTGTCGCAGATCTCTTCTTTCGATCATCATCTGCAGTGGTTTCCTTTGTAGTAACTTTTGCAAAATCATCATCAGCAAATATTTTGTCTACCTCTTCGAAAATTGTTTTAACTTCTTCTTTCTTGGCAACCGCAGCGCCAACCAGTAGGACTGTTGCCAGGATACACGTAACGGTAGTGGAAACCATGATGACTGAACGAAAGCTAAAAATATAACCCCGACAGATTATCGACAACTGAAGTTATGTCTATGAATCCCTTTTATATCCTTTATGGGTGTAAAACCTGCCACCATTTGTAAACATATTCCTCTTTTATCTTTGTGTATTTTAAATTAAAATTTAATTTTTATGCCGCGATGCCTTTAATGCGCTGTATTCATGAATATAAAGACCAATTAAATTTTCCAACATTCACTTATAGTTATGTATAATATAATTTTATGCAATTATAAATTGGTAGGTTTTTTTTATAAAACATATTCTCAAGTTGACTTCCTACGTGCACGTGAAACATGGTTTGAAATCTAATTTAAAGACAAGGGTCAACTAGTGCAATATTTTGAAATATATCCAGTAATAATTATCCGAACGTAGCCATTTTTGTAAAATGACTGAACTTTTCAGCGTTTGTCATAAAGTCATAATACATATTAATTATACTTCCAATCATTATGCCGATTAATTTAATTTACAGTCATTATACAAATTAATTACATTTTCAGTCATTGCGTCCATTAATTTAATTCACAGTCACTATATATATTAAATATATTTTCAGTCATTATACAAATTAACTACATTTACAGTCCTTCATAATATTAATTAAATTTGCAGTCATAATGCAGATTAATTAAATTTACGGTCATGATACAGATTAATTAAATTTATAGTCATGACAGAGATTAATTAAAAAGATACAGTTAATTAAAAATACAGTCATAATACAGTTTAATTAAATTCACAGTCATAATACAGAAACTAAAATGGATTTCTTCTTCGATTGGCATTTAGTAATTGAACATTTAATACAACGTACAGTTTTATGGATAAACAATTACAATTACTGAGTTTAATACTGAGCGACGCTTCGACGACTATACTCTCGTCTTTATCAAGCAAATGATAGAGATACGTGTATAGTGGGCAAATATATACAGAATATGCAACAAAATTGCAATCTCTGCATGGCCAATATGGAGATGCGGCTACCAGACTAATGGACCAAATTGTGAAACGTCGCTCTGTGTTGAACTTTGTAATAGTGGATCCTTAAAACTGTACGTTGTATAAATACGATTGATTGAAATGGAATGAAATGAAATGGAGTTTAGCGTCCTACTGTTCTGCTCCTAAATTTGGCTAACTGAGTGAAATTTTGCCCTGGCGGTGACGCTTCGGCCTACTCTTATATCGAATTCAAACTGCCAATAGATATTTTACGTGCACGCCAATGTATACAAAGGACCTGTATACACAGCTGTCTTTGCCAGGCCATTCGTCCTGCATCACTGACAAGAGGAAACCACGGTTGATTGAAATCATTTGTCAAGATGTTATTCAAGACATAAAAACAAGTTTTTAAAATCTGTATCAAAAACAAATGAGGTCAAATGAGTCAAAATAAAACAAGTTAGGATGGGTTCAGCTAAAATAATTGACTTGCTATTGTACTGAAATCAGCCTTGAAATATTTGAACTTTGTTCTTTGCTATTTAACATTTTGTGATTGCATATATATCAACACCTTGTAATCCGAGTAGGTCGGGTGGACGAATAGTTTAAGGCGGGTGGGTTAGATCACGAGATCTGTGATTGAGTCAAGTGATGTGGTTTCGATTCCTCACTTGTTCGTGACAAGGAGTAGCATTGCTTGTAGAACCTCGCGGTTTTTCTCCGTCTCGTCCGTACTCTGCCACGGATAAGGACTCTTAAGCGTAAGCGAATTATTGAAATAAAAATGAACCATCAGTTAATCCCAAAATGACCTAATCTGTGTCAAGTGGACGTTAAAGCCCATTTCCCCCTAGGGCTACTACTCTAAGAGCATTAGCGGGCACACCCAACACCCCGATAGCATGCACGCCATGGCTTATGCCTGTCTTTTTATTTCATTCCATAAGGTCTGATATCTACAAAAGGGTGTTTTGATTAGTTTTTTCTTTAAATTGAAATTCAATTCACGAAGAAATTTGTTTGGTATGGTAGATGAATAATGTAAGCCTGGTTTAAGACATACATAAACCTTATAGGTTAGCATTTTTTTTCATTCGCACCCGTTAAGGATATTCTCCAATCCAGTTTTTGTGAATAAATATTGTTTGGAAAATTTTTAAGGTTTAATTAATTCCATTCAACGTGTTGTTTAAAGTATATATTGGTAGAGAAACCTGGCCCCGAGTTCACAAAACATACTTAAGTTGAGAATTTGCTCAAAATTGTTCGCCTTATTTTAACTAAAATATAGACCTTTATAAAACTTTTGTTGTTTTAATGTTTCAAATACCCCAATAAGAAACTGTATGAAAAGTTTTGTGTTTCTAGATCAAAGATATTTCTTATAAACAGTGATTGAAAGTTGACTAAATTGTTAACTTAAGTCTGAGAATGCTTTGTGAACTTGGGGCCTGGTTTAAGTCTTTCATGAACACATAGTTACGCACATTTCGATCACAGACTTGCACTTGAATAGTAACCTGGCCACTTGCCTAAATATGAGGTTTTACTGGGTATCCTTAAACACTAAGACCGCTGGACACAAAAGATTTATTAAAATAAAAATAGAACTTGTTTTCCGTTTGAATGGGCGTCATTATCTTCGCCGTTAACCATAAACGGTAGCTATCTTATTGACCAGTGTTAATTCTATGATGCAATTTGGTTGGATATACGCAGTGGTTTTCTTGCACAAATTGTGCGTTGTTTTAGCTTTGTCTTTAAACAAGTTCAATTGAAGACTCGTCGGATGTCAAGTCATGTTTCACTGTACTCACTTAACACGTAGATGTCAACTTGAGAATATGTTTTTAAAAAAAACAATCCTGTAATAAATGTATATTTTTTAATACCAAATGCATTAAGCGAATGATACAAAATTTAATTGGTCTTTAAATACATACGGTGCATCAAAGGCGTCACTACATAAAATTCAAATTTTAATTGAAAATACACAAAGCTTAGAGGGAAATATTGTGTAGAAAAAATGAATTGTTGACAAATGGTGGTCGGTTTTATACCCATAAACAATATAAAAGGGGTCCAGGGACATGACTTCAGTCATCGTTCAACTGTCGGGGGAAATCTTTTTAACTTTCATTCCGTCGTCATGGGTTCCGCTACCTTAACGTGTATCTTGGCAACAGTCCTATTGGCAGGCGCTGCTATTGCTAAAAAAGAAGAAGTTTCAGCCATTTTCGAAGAAGTGGACAAAATTTTTGCTGAAGACGATTTTGCAAAAGTTACGACAAAGGAAACCGCTAAAGATGACCGAAAGAAGAGATCCGCGACACATGGCAGTGGTATCTACGGAAACGGCTGTGGCGTCACACCTACTCAAAATGTCAACTTTGTCAGATGTTTCAATCCCAGAAGTACCTCTGTTCTGAGAAGTGGCGTTGTCCGAAATTACTACAGACAAGGTAACTATGGCCAGTGTCTCAACTACTTTAACTCCTTGCCTTTGAGTAATGTCTCACCTGTTACTAATGGATACACTGGACAACTCGTTGTTGGATCTGGAAGAAGCTATACCGTCAACGCGTGCCAGAGATGTTACGGTGGATACCCAGGAATAAGAGTAGCTGGTAATAGCCCATACAACCGAGGGGTTATTCGACAGTTTATCTTCAGACCACAAATTAACAACATTAATTACAACACCTATGCTACAGGATATGGAACAGGATATAATGGTGCTGGATATGGTACTGGTTACGTCAGCGGTCTTGGATACGGTGCTGGTTACGTCAATGGTGCTGGTTACTTAAATGGCGGTAGTGCTGGTTACTTAAATGGCGGTAGTGCTGGTTACGTCAACGGTGGTGGTTACACAAATGGTGTTGGTTACGTCAGTGGCGCTGGATACCTTAATGGTGGTGGCTACATAAACGGGGGTGGCTACAGCAGCGGGCTGGGCGATGGTGGAAATTATGTGAATGTTGTTGGTACTGGTAATGGTTTATCATCTGGTTTAGCATCTGGAGGCTTAGTTGATGGTGTTGTCGGAGCTGCTGGTATGGTAGGAGCTGCTGGTGTTGTCGGAACTGCTGCTAATGTTGGCTGTAGTACTGATTGTTAAATGTCTCCTCGAATTATTTAATGTAGATAAAATATGTATGGCAATCAGTTTGGGTTTTAATTTATGCACTTTTCCATACATACTGGGCCGCATTTATACTGATTTACGTAAGATAAGAAGCTTATGCTCCGTTTATATATAAAGGTGGTGGGCGCTTGTACCGATATCTTGGATATTGACAAGCATGGTGGGGCGCATTTATATCGAGTTCGACAATGCAAACGTCCATCTTAGTTATTGGCAAATACGACACAAAAGTAAGAGTGAGAGAGAGAGGGAATGGCGTTTAACTTCCACTCGACACAAACGAGGTCATTTCGGGACTAACATATGGTTTAATTTTATTTCAATAATTCGCCTGCACGTAGGGGTCTTTAAATAACAGTGGCAGGAAACTAGAGTGACTGGAGAAAACCCACGAGGCTGGACAGGCGACTCTACTCCTTGCCACGTACAACCGGGGATTCGAAACAACGCCACTTGACTCAATGACAGGCCGTGTGATACAGCGCGCACATGCTATCCATTCGACCACCCAACCAGCCAAGTAAGTAAGAAGTGTATGCTCTTTTAATACACCAGGGGCGCATTTATATGATTTATCCAATGCAAAAGTTCATCTTGGATACTTGCATATATCGCTAATTATCCGGATTTGGGAAAATTGTACTATATTTTTTTTATTGGGTATGTAAAAAGAATTAGGTGAAACCATATAGAAATAGTTGGTATATACAACATAAGAATTACTAAAATAGTTGGTATATTCAACATAAAAAAAATAGTAAAATAGTTGGTATACACAACATAAGAAATAGTAAAATAGTTGGTATACACAACATAAAAATTAGTCAAATACATGCAGTGTGATTTAATAAGGACATAACGGTAACCTTTGAACAAGACAAACAGGCAATCATATGTAACGTTTGTTGTCGGCATACCTTGGCCACAAGTGCTGCCTACATTAATTATTAATTCCTTTCATCCATTCGTGAAGCAGTCTCCATATACCATTGTCTATTTCACATTGGTATTATTCCCATGTACGAGTCACTATGGCAATGCATGCGAATACAGACTATTTGAATAGGCAAAATGTTGATGTAAACTCCGACTGGAAACAAAATAAATCAGATGTTGATGCAGTACAAGATAAAAAAATCTTCTGCCGAAACTAATCAGTTCATATTGGGATCTACATATGATATATCTTAGATATTTCGATTGCGCAAAGGGAGTCTTTAGAAGTGCGATAACAGATTTAGCCGATTCTGGCAAACAACGTAACATAGAAACCAACTCCCACACAGTACGAGTTGTATAGTTAATCGTTGGGCTTAAATGTAAGTTCCATTTTTCAAGAAACTATTGCTATCGAGAGATTTCACAGATATGTTCTAGCAATGTAGTGGTCTAGTGTGCCGCGCTTCGATCCCTGTTGTGGGCGTATGTGGCATGGAGATAGGGGCGCCTTCTCAAACTCATTGGTTTCCTCTGGACACTCCAGTTTCCTCTCACAGCTAGTAAATTATTGAAATAAAATTTAAACCATATGTTAGTCCCTAGTTTGTGTCGAGTAGACGTTAAACCTCATTTCTCTCTCTCTCTCTCTCTCTCTCTCTCTCTCTCTCTCTCTCTCTAGCAATGTAGTTCTAGCAATGTCGTCTTCTGTATCTGTCAATTGTTTGGGGGACTGGATGGCCGAATGGTTAGAACGTGCGCGCTGTATCGTCTTGTCTGCCACTGGCGTGGTTTCGATTCACCGGTTGTATGTGGCAAGGAGTAGGGTCTCTTGTCCAACCTCGTAAGGATTTTCAGGGTCCTCCAGTTTCCTCCCACTGCTACAGACCCCTAGGCGCAAGCACATTGTTGAAATAAAATTGAACCATTTGATGTGTAAGTCCCGAAATGACCTAGTTTATCTAATAACATTAAATTTCTTTATTGAATTGTCAGATATCCTCTTACAGTCCCAAATAACAACTTTTGGTCTTCGAAGAAATTATTAGTGAGCAGAAATTCGGCCGTGTATCTGTTATCACTTTAATAGTCATCTATCGTAGCAATAATGATCGCTGTGTTTAACTTATATTTGGAACGTGTATCAACACAATGAAAATTCAAAGCCAGTAGTTTATCCCGTGTTTGATGTACAAAATATATTTATCGACGACGATTCATTACAAATTTGTTGCAGATTTGTCGGGCTCTACTTATGTTCTGCCCACTTTGGACCTCGGTTTTTGTACCATTCAGGTTCTAGAGAATGGTCCGTGTCAGGCTACCTGTCACTGAAAATAGAAATACAGGCCATCTGTCTTGTATCACTAATACAAGGGATCGAACCCCTAGTTAGTCAGCTCTAGCGCTTCTCACGGAGTCGTCTTCGCTCCCGTAAACGAAGGGCACTATTCAATATGCTTTCCAATTTATGATTTGAACGATTTCGCGTGTTCGAAGGAACGATGGAAATCAAGGATGTGAAGTCGAAAAATCTATCCAGAGAGTAAAATCATCTGCTCTTGTAAACATGTAATCAATGAAAGTACAAAATACTTGACGAGTTAATATTGATGCAGCTAGAAGACGCCTTATTATTAAGTGCATAAAGGACTCCCACTCGGAATGTCTCCGGTTCGAGTCCCTTGTTTTTAATTCCCGGTTTTTAATTAATGACGCCTGTTCGCCCCAAAATACAAGTGTGTTTAGCCTTGTTAATTTTAAGTGCACACAAAGGATTGTTTGACAGCAGGAATTCGATGGAGAGAATGCAAAGACGCCCCTTTCCGAGCAAGATTACCCCATGCATTGTGTATACAAATTTCGAAATGTACCAAATAAGATTTTAAACACCATATCATTCTATTTGTCGGTGTGTCTTTTAACCGTATATCGTAGATAAAATAAAAAAAAGACATTTTAAATATTATGCAACATTCACTTTATATTGGATTATACCTCATTTTACACAATTTAATAAAGTCAAAATTTCATGATCTAAAACAGTTCATCATCTACATTATATTTAACAATCAGTGACACACCCAGCAGTACCTACAGCTCTAACGGCTCCGACGGCCCCAACGGTTCCAACATGTCCAACGGTTCCGACAGTTCCAACGGTGTCGACGGTACCGACAGTTCTAATGGTATCGGTTCCTGTGGCGACAAGACGACCACCATTGTATCCGTGGCCCAGTCCAGTTCCAACATTGACGTAGTTTCCAGCATTACCATAACCGTAGCCATTCACGTAACTAGCATCACTGACATAACGACCGCCATTAAGATAGCCGTAATTAGCACCGTAGCTGTTTAAGTAAGGTCCGCCACCATAAGCGAAACCGTTGTATCCAGCTCCGTACCCGTAACCAGTTCCGTATCCACCATCGGCAACAATTGAGTTATAATTGATGTTGTTAATCTGAGGTCTGAAGATGAACTGACGAACAATACCAGTGGTTAATCCCGTGTTTCCTACTACACGAATACCAGGGTTTCCAGCATAACAGCGTTTGCAGGCACTGACGGTGTAAGCTCTTCCGGTGGCGGTAGTCAGTGTTCCGGTGTATCCAGTGGCAATACGAGCTACGTTATCCAAAGGCAAGGCATTAAAGTAATTTAGACACTGGCCGTAGTTACCTTGTCTGTAGTAGGTTCGGACGAAATTGGATCTTTGTACAGCAATAGTACTGGGAGTGAAACATCTGACGAAAGTGGTTCTTTGAGCTGGAACAGCACCGCAACCGCTGGCATAGAGATCGTTACCATAGAGATTGTTACCCAAAACATGAGTTGCTGATCTTTTCTTTCGTTCTTCTTCAGTGGCTGCTATTGTTGTTACGCTTTCAAAGTCGTCGTCTTGAAATATCTGGTTTAACTCCTGTGAAACAGTCTCGAGATCAACGGCAATAGTTGCCCCTACCAGCAGCACGGTTACTAAGGTAATAACGGAGGGAACCATGATGACAATAGAAGACAAGATCACGAGGTATCTGAAAGACAAGTGATGAAACTAGTTTAATTTCTCTTTCTTTTATACTGTCTCCAAATGACTTCTCCCCCACAAAAAAGAAGTCTGGATGAAGTGGAGATATTTTGCGTTTGTTTACCGTCGCGAGTAAACACACCAGCCCCTCGTTAATTTGTCCGCGTGTCATTATTTGAAACAGTAGATTAATTTATTCACATCATGACGCCCAAAATAACCAATTAAAATCTATGTAAAGCAACACAGTTTATTTCTGACTTCCTTGAGAGTTTCTTCTTGTTTATGCTGTAATGACTAATTTTCATTTCCAAGTATAACTTTATTATATTTTTAGTCTACTCCAGGCTTGGGTATATCACTGCCATTTTAAGGGTGTTTTGATTAGTTTTTCATTAATTTGAAATCCAATTCACGAAGAAATTTGTTTGGTATGGTAGAAGAATAATGTTAGTCCGGTTTAAGGCTTACGTAACCCCTCATAAGTTTTTTCATTCGCACCCGTTAAGAATGTTTTTAGGTTTAATGAATTCCATAAATCGTGTTTTCTAAAGTACATTGGTAGACAAACCTGAGTTTAGTCTTTCGTGAACACATAGTTCCTTCTACACACGTTTCGATGAGGGGGGGGGGGGGTCGAGTGGTATAACGCATGTACTTTATATCATAAGTAGCTTCTACAGAAGTCACGTGGTTTAATGAGAGAGAGAAAGAGAGAGAGAGAGGGAGGGAGGATGGAAATGTGGTTGAATGTCCACAAAGTAGGTCATTTCGGGACTAACACATGGTTGAATTATATTTCAATAATTCGCTTTTTCGCGTAGGGGTCTTTAGCAGTGGGAGGAAACCGGAGGACCGGGAGAAAACCCACGAGGTTGGACAGGCGACCCTACTCCTTGTCACGTACACCCGGGGATTCGAAACCATTCAGCCATCCAACCCTTCCACGTGGTTTAACGCATCATTGTATCAAATGCAGTCCACGAGCGCTTGTAAAATGCACATTCACATACTTGGGGTGGGGGTAATCTAATTCAAGGGCAAGTAACTTGTTTGAAACCGCTTCTCAATCGCTCAATAAATAATCAAGGGGAGAAACGAAAGATCTATCCGAGATCCTTTCGCTGTTTTTCTCTCCAATATAAACTCTGTTGAGCCAACCAATTATTAGTTTCTAACTAAGTGAAATTGACAAAAAAAAAGCTTTTCTCCAATTTTCGATTATCCATAATTTTTTTTATTTTGGATATAATTTGTAGAAAATGCATATAATTAATACATATTTCCTAAAAGGTAAATTTTTGCAATACTTTGGGTGCTACCGACAAAAGAAGCTCTCTTGTGGAACAGTGACCATACATTCTATCGACCTTTCACAATACTCACTACATTCATAATGTTACACAATCAATGGTTTAACGCGTGCGCGTTAGATCCTAAGATCTGTCATTAAGTCAAGTGGCGAGGTTTAGATTCCCCGTGGAATTTCTCCGGGTCCTCCGTTTTCAAATCTTTGCCTATCCAGAGATTGCCGGTGGTACTACATAAGAAACGTATGAAAATGCATCAGTTTTCAATATATTTCCAGAAATTCTGACTCGAATATGGTTTCAGAGATAATTTTTCGAACATTGCCTCGTATTTCGAACCGATAGAACCTAGGAGATGAACACCTAAAATTCTCAAACTTGGTGGAATTATAGTTTGTTCTAACGTCTCCAACATATGTTAAAGTCATGTCCCATGCCATCTCAATATTTTTTTCGATTTTTTCAAAATTTGTGTTTTTGGTTGAATCATAGTTATCTATCTTCGGAAAGTCGGCGACAGGTTACTATATATCCTCAGAGCTTATCCATGCTGATTTCAGCCTCAAGTGTGAATATTTAACTTGATTTTTCACGCTTATAAAATCAATTATACCTCCAATTGTTTGACACTGTGTAGAAAACATGTTGAGCTAAATTTTTCATGCAAGTTCATCTCAAGGTCACATGGTCTACCAGGTCAAATTCAAATTCAAAAGGTCTTGACTCTTTAAAACACACCTGGATGTCAAAAATAAATGTAGATTTAGAATCCTCGTGAGATTACCATTCCAGTAATACTTATACCAACAATTTTGACCTGTCGGTTACTGGGTTATGGTCATTTGAATAATGGCGGTCACGACTATTTTAGCCGAAATCCCCCAAATTGGGTGGACCGTATCTCAGGAACTGTTAGTCGGATTAAGCTAAAGTTTGGAATATCAGCTATTTCAGCCCTAATAAACATATTAACCAAGTTCAGAGAGAGAGAGGGAGAGAGAGAGAGAATGAGAAAGAGAGAGAGAGAAATTGGGTTTAACGTCCACTCGACACAAACTAGGTCATTTCGGGACTAACATATGGTTTAATTTTATTTCAATAATTCGCTTGCGCGTTGGGGTCTTTAGCAGTGGGGGAAACCGGAGTCCTGTCCCCATGCCACATACGCTCACACCAGGGATCGAAACAACAGCCGCAAGCCAGAGGTGACCGGCCAGCTAGTCAAGACCACTAGGCCATCCCTATCACCCCCCCCCCCCCCGGGATACGGTTCAACTCAATGGATAATAATTGACATAAAAATACCTATATTCGGGACATTTTTTATAATCCTGTCATTATTTAAATATAAAAATAGATTATATGTATGCTTACTTTTGATTGTATAAATCAAAGTACAGTTACAAAAACGAGCAGTACTTCCGGTCAATCGTTCGCAAAAGGGATGCGCAGTGGCTCGGTGAGTAAAACGCTGGCTCGTTAACCAGGAAGTCTCGGGTTCCCTTACGGTTTTGGACGAGAAAGGTTTTCCCTTGTCAGTGGTACAGGATGCAGTTTGGGGTGCACGTAGAATATCCTTGAAAGTTGGAATTCGAAATAAGAGTAAGTCGTAGCGCCGCTGTCCAGACAAAATTTCCTTCATATCCCATGATTGAATTGTTGATGACATCAATGGATACAAGAATCAAGGAAAAACGTTAATATGTCCTTTTTCCTATTTCAAGGTTGTTTATCTCTCCAGAAAGTATATGAGATACTGGAGACTTCTTTCTGTTCGTTTCGACGTGGTTTCGCCATGTCAGTGTTGCAGGACGGTTGGCCTCATAAGGGCAGCTGTCTAGTCATTCGGGTGGAACGAAAAACCGAGGTCCCGTGACGTGCACGTAAAAGATCCCTTGGCAGTTAGAATTCGATATAAGAGTAGGCATAAATCTCCCGTGTTCATTAGTCCAGTCGGAGTATAACAGTAGGACGTTAAACACCATTTTATTTTATTTATTTTATTTTATTTCTTCCTATTTGTGCAAGAACAATGGGAAATTGATACTTGCAACCACTCATGCAACACCCACGTCAACTAACTTTTCCAAAGTTAAATCTGCTTCAGGGGAGAAATAAATTGTGGTTTAACACAAAATTTGTCATTTCGGGACCAACATATTTTATATATTGTTTTCTTTAGTTGACTTTAGCAGTAGGAGTATCCGGTGAACTCTGGGGCAATCTACGAGATTGGGATCAAAGGTTTTGGGTGCGAAATTTCGTCAGAATTATCCGGTGTTATTCCTCCTTGTCAGTGATAAGGCCTAGTCGTTCGGATGGGACAAAATCCGATATCCTCTGTATACATTGGCATGCATGCACGTTAAAGAAACTTTGACAGTTGGAATTCGAAATATATATATATATATAAGTAGCTCTTAGTGCCACTGCCAGGTCAAAATTTCCTTCGTAGCACACTTCGTTAGCCCAGTAGATGCACAAAATTAGGACGTTAAACCCATTTGGGTGTGACGGAATGGTAGGGGGATTGATGGCAGAATGGTTAGCGAATGCGCGTTGTATCATAAAGTCTGTCAACTGGCGTGGTTTCGATGTACGTGATAAGGAGTAGAGTCGCTTGTCCCACCTCTTGGTGTCTCTCTCTCTCTCTTTCTTTAATGACAAACCTAAGACTATACAACCACGTGATCAATAATTGATGTAACGCGTGTGCTTGAAATAATATGCTTTCAATCCCAAGCTTTGGATTGGAGAGAAAAGGGAAATAGTGCAGCGTTTCAACAAGTTTTCTAGTTTTCTCGCACTGCTGAAGCTGCCTTCGCGCATGCAAATTAATAAAATACAATCTACCACACGTTTATCTCGAAATGACCTAGTTTGAGTCAAGTGGACATTAAACCCCATTTTTCTATCTCTCACCCATTCCCATTTGTGTAGTCATAATAAAAATATTTTTCTCTGATAGATATAGTCAATGCGAAAATACAACTGACTTGAATATTCTCAACAATAGAGATTTTAAGCAATAAAATTAGTTATCAAACTGATTTCCGTAATTTGTTTTAAACGAGAATTTAATTGAATGGGGCTTATCACGTGACACAAACCTCTGGCCTAACCATGCTTTGCCGCCTTTAAAAAAAGAATCTGTTTCGAGTTCCGAGTTAATGAAAATTTATGTGCTGGTACCTGTTTCACGCAATTTTAACATGGTAATATCCGAATTTTAGTAATTTGATTGTGCCGTCTCGAAATATAAATTAAAGATAAAATCCAAATCAATCTAATATTATCCATTCAAATTACTAAATGTCAGATTTTATCTTAGTTATTATTTCGTGAAACAGGCCCCAGGTTCTTATCTTTCTACATCCAAACTTCACATCCGTAGTTTCCGTCAACACGGAGATAGAATCAGTTGTTTATTCAACACTCGGTATGTTTCGCTAAATATGGAACTTAAAGAGGCATCATTATTCTTACCAAGAAAAAAAATGTAAAATGCAATAAATTTTGAAATAACCCCGGACTCATCTAAATATCGAAAATCTCACTACTGGCCTAAAAGAGTAAATTGTTTTACACGAGTGTGCGATTGAACCGTTTGAAAATCACTAAAATATTTAGACGACTCGTATTATAAATATGTTGGAGATTAGGCAAGGGGTTGACTGTTCTCGCAACAGATAACGTAAATAAAATATGTTGAAAATTTCAGTCAAATTGCCCCACTGTGAACCAGTACAAGATTTTAGCTTTTGAATTTTAAGCCTAGCCTCGATCATCTTTACTAAATGTTGGCACGATATAAAAAAAAACATATTCTCAATTATCTATTTTTTGTATTTTGGCAGAAGATCGAATTCAAATGCAGTGAAAATCCGACATAGATGACATGATTATGATTTGGATAAGTTAATTAATATCTAATTTATAATTTAGATCACATTTCAGTCTAAAGAAATATCTACAGATTTAGCTCCTGCATAATGTTTGTTTACAATTCCGTATGTAGCCACGGCTTGGAAGAACTTTTAACCGATTTTGAATATTCACGATGTAAAGGTATAGCTAAACCAAACACTATTTACTATATACAAAGAACTCTTTATGAACTCGACAGAAAAAATTGCTAAAAGATCGCTCTGGATTTATTGAAGACGCTTCGACTTATTGGAAATATTCTTCGCCAGCACCAAATATACTGGATAACTTACACAATGACGTGTTACTTGTTCCTGCACAATCACGTTAAATTTAGGAAGGTTTAATTTTCTGAAAATACAAGCCAGAAAAGCAGCAACGCAGGAGCAGGCTTAATTTACTAAATTTACAATCATATTTGCGACTTTTACCATGGTTCATCAAGACGTGTTTATCCAGTGAGCTATAAGAATAATGTCGTTATCGACGTATAACCTTGGCTACTCCCCCTTTATTCATTATTTCAAATGGATCGATCTAAGAAAAAAATAAACTAGAACAAAACTAATCCTCAAAATGCTTGTTTAATTATTCCTCAATATGAATGAAATAAAAAATTCAAAAAGGTATTCAACACAACCGGTATCCATGGAAACAGTATTTTCAACGATTAACATGTGGTACATCCGCCGTCCACAAAGGGGCTTGAATCGTAGCTGTAACCACCGTTGACGCCACCACCGTAGACGCCACCAGCGTAGACGCCACCATTGTATGCATAGCCAGAATACGGTTGATAGGCAAAGCCATTGTAGTTGTTGACGTTGATGCTGTTAATCTGAGGCTGAAAGACAAAGCGTCTGACTAGATAACTGTAAGGGCGGCTGTTGCATCTGATAGAGATACCCGGATATCCACCATAACAATTCTTGCAAGCGTTGACTGTGTACGTTCTACCATATAAACCACCAAGCTGTCCTACATAACCGGTTGCGACTGTGGCGACATTGGTTAGAGGTAAAGAACGGAAGTAGTTGAGACACTGTCCATACCCGCCTTGTCTGTAATAACTTTGGACCAATGTCCTTCTCTGCACAAAGACTTGACCGGGATTGAAACATCGGACAAAGTTGACACTTCGTAAAGGATAGGCCCCACATGCATCACCATAACCGCCGGCATGTCCTAGCAAGAGAGATCTCTTCTTTCTCTCTTCGGGCTTCTCTGGTTCCTTGGTCGTAACCTCGTTAAATCCATCGTCTTCCAAAAAACCCACGACAGATTTCAGAACAATTTCAGTAATATTCTCCTTGGGCTTATCAGTTGGTGACTGGCACAAAACAGAACCAAGCAGCACGGTGGTAACCACGGTAAAGATTGTAAGAACCATGACGACAGAAGAACAATGGATCACAAGCTATCCAGAACGATGATGATGGTGATGACAGAATCAGCTCAGTGCTCTACCCTTTTATAGGCAAATTCATCTGATTATGTTTGTCTTGTGTCATATTATGTAATTGACTTTTGTTTCAACGTTGATTTGTTGTTTTATTTGGAAACAATGTCAACATCTTGACTAATTGACATTTAATTAGCTGCCTCTCATCAAGGTTCATCTCGTCGATGATTCCGAAATGAGTTCGAGGTTGTTCCTTGGGTTTGTTTACTTGTGAGCTCTGCAACAATAATAAAGGATTGGGAACGACTATTCTTTGTTCTGTATATCAATAATTCCACAGTTATCTTTGGATAATTCTTTCTTTGATGCTTTTGAATCAAAGAATAATAGAAGGCCCATTATCTTTGAAATGAAAGATGACAACAGCTTCCATTGCATGTAACTCCTCCGATTGGGAAGGGGGGCTTTTGATTCTTAATGTTCTTTACGATACTTCAAATATCGGTTGTGTAGATGGGGGGGGGGGGTACATTTCGAATTAATGAGCATGCCAAAAGTGCAAATCTAAATGTACTTCTTTAATTAAACAAGTTGACGAAGGATATGTATTGTAGTACGCACACACTTGACAGCTCCAAAACAAATGAAGTCAGTCACGTAACTGAAATGTAAAAAAAGAGAAAAAATTTTCAACTTTTCAAAGACATCGAAATTTTGCTCTCTGTTAATCTACAGGGATCTGAAATGTAGATGGATGAATGACAAACGGGCACCTTAAATAACAGATTTAATTCTATCAATCCGTCATTTATATGACGGGTCTTAAAATCTGCTTATGGTTTCTGGAAGGTTTAAGTTGAGTGCTGTTCTTTGCGAAATCTATGACAAATTGTCGAAATTGACAAGAATTCACAAAAAAATCTCCTTTTTGTTTTTAAAATCTTTAGACCACATGGATGAAATTGTCGAGTTTAAAATGTTACGTCACGTGATAAAGGCAGTGTTGAGAAATGATAGATTGTGTGTTGACACAGGGAGCCATAATGAAATTGAAATTTGTAAAGAATCTGTCGAAAAAATAAACGAATTGACTCTATTGCGTTTTTGGCCGATCGCTAAATGAAATAGCGCATCAGATGCGCCGTATTCATTTCTTTATTTTGATCCTAATCAAAATGGTCATATGTTAGTCAACAAATTGGGGGTTGGATTACCGAATGGTTAGCGCGTGCGCGTTTCATCATAGGTCTGTCATTAAGTCAAATGGTGTGGATTTGATTTCTAGGTTGCACGCGACAAGGAGTAGGTTCGTCTGTCCAACCTCGTGGGTTTTCTCTGGGTACATGGGTTCCTCCCACTTCTAAAGCCCCCGACGCACGCGAATTAGTGTAATAATATAGAACCATATGTTAGTCTCGAAATAACCTAGTTTGTGTCGAGGGGACGTTAAACCCGATTTCTTTTTCTCTCTAGTCACCAAAATATCTCTACATTACCTAGGTGAAATGTGGACCAGTCGTTATACCACATTCCATTTCATGATATGTTTCGATTCTCAATCGGTTCAAATGTTTTCTCAATTATTGTGTATCTGTTGTGGTGTTAATGACGTGTTCTTGTATGGTTTGCCCTATCTGGGTGTGTAGGGGTGGAGGCGAATTATCTATTGAGTGTGCTTTAGATCACAAGTTCTTTCATTGAGTCAAGGGACTTACGCTGGCTTTGAGGGTAAGACGCTGGCACCTAGCCTGGAGGTCGGGTGTTCAATCCCTGCATTGGCCGAGAAAGTTCGGTGTGTTCCCACTTTTACCGGCAGACTGTTGATCCTTTAATTGATCTTAAAACCATACTCTGTTTAAAAGTAGTCACTCAAGAACTGTTCACTAATGTTCAGCGTTAATGACCTCTTAATCCCTCTTAATAAAACTTATTTAAACAACTAATTAATGAAATTTTGAACACATTCCATACCGGCGTTATGCCTTCAAACATGAATTCAATTCACTATATTAATAAAAACAGATGGTCTATCTGTGTCGGAATTATATTTATTTTAAAATGGCAAACGTTCAGGTTGTTTTGTTGTGAGGCATTTATTTATAAATTATATAATGCTATTGAATAATAGTTAAATGCGTAAATAGTAATGCATTTATGTGTAAATTATTTAATGTTATTTAATGAATGTTGAATTTTTAAAAATCAATACGTTTTTATATGTGTAAATTATTAAATGCTATTTAATAAAAGTTAAATTTGTTACAAAATCGATAAGTTTTATTCTTAAAAAAAATATGGACTATAGTTTATAACACCATTATTCTAGGATTAACTGTGGATTAGCGGCAAAATTTGACATCAAAGCTTGCCAGCAAAGTGGGAACACCGCGGAAGTTCATTCAGATTTTCTGGCGTGGCGTGGTTCCCCTTGTCAGTGATGAAGGAGGGGTCCTGACAAGGACAGTTGTCTAGTCGTTCGGATGGAACGAAAAACCGAGGCCCCGTGTACGCATTGTGGTGCACCTAAAAAAATCCCTTGATAGTTGCAATTCGGTATAAGAGTAGGCTGTAGCGCCGCTGCCCGGGCAAAATTTCCCTCATAGCACATTGTATAGCGTAGGCCCATACGACACACCTGTGCTTGCCTACTCCATGATCAAACACGATAGCAGATGGCTTCCATCTTGTTTACTGACGGTACTACTTATTTTAAGACAGACTCGGCTTTCCAATTTATAATATCTACGTCATTGGGGATTTCCAATTTATACTCACTGGTTGCTATGACCCGCTATGGCGTTGTCTAGAAACGCGCGTGCTCGCGTTAGTTTAAAATTTTTGCTATACGTTTAACATGGACTATTTGATGTAATTTGCCTGATTTGATTTGGCCCCATTTCCATAAATTTAGGTTGTTTTTTAGAAATTTTTAGCAAATGTTAATCTTAGGTGTTTTTTAATTCTAGCCGAAGTAAATTTTTTTACAATTTATAGCGAGTTAAGTTATCGTCTCTAAGAGGCGGGCGTAGTATTTTAAATGGCGGCCATTTGCCATCATGTGTATTCTTGAAGTAGGTACACATGATGTAATCGTATGGCGTAGGCCTATGCCCACCTAAATAAGCCCCGTTCGGAGCGTTAGGGCGTTAAACCCCATTTCATTTCAATGAGTCAAGTAGCGTGATTTCGCAGACCATGACAAGGGGTAGCGTTGCCTGTCTAACCTATTTGGTTTTCACCGTGTCCCCCGGTTTCCTCCCACTGCTAAAGACCCCTACGCGCAGATGAATTATTGAAATAAAATTGAAACAGCTATAAGTCCCAGGGAATAGAAACCACGCGCTCGATGACAGACCGTATGATCTAACGAGCACGTGTTAAAATATTCCCACCCCTCCCCTCTTAAAGTATAATCAATAGATTTAAAGCCCCAATAATACTCTTGTTGTAACTGAAAAATATGTCCCAATCTTCATTCTGGTCAACAAATCGTATTATTTTAGAATATTCCAATTAAATGATGATATAAATTTCATCTTAACACACCTAATTTAAAAAATTGGAAAAATTCAACCAATTGATTTGAAAAGTCTAACGTAAACCTTTTCAAATGTGACTTGGATTTTAAAATATTTTCGAACCCTCTGGACAAATAAAATAGGATGTAATGGATAATTTACACAACAGGTAGGACATTTAAACATCTAGTACTTAGAATAAGGGTATTATTTATTTTCTGGAGCTACCAAGCCAGCAAGAATGTTATTGTCCCTTTAATAGAATAGATCCTCGACAGTCTGATTAATGATTAAAATACAGATCTATATTTCGTTTCGTTTTTTGTACTTTCGATGGTCGACACTACGCGAAGATCTGAACAGTTGTTTTAGGGGTCAGGGGTCATACGAGCGACCTTTAACGTATGACGTCAGACATTGATTAATCAATCACATTTCTAGGGGGGGGGGGGTACCCACAGTTCCGTGCAGAGCATGCCAAGAACTCGTGGTAACAGACCGTTTCATTGGCTGATTCCTCACACCAACTAGAACACCTGTTATATAACAACTCTTCCAGATTCTAGTGTTGTGAAGACAAGTGAAATGAAGTTTTGAAATAAATTATTATTATTATTATTACTATAAAAAACGAAACGAAAATAGATTTGTGTTTTAATCAGTTTGAGATCATCTTCGATTATGATTGCCAAGAACACCTACCCTAAAAATACATTAACAATGGATAACTGTATCAAATACAGATTTAAGTCTGTCTCAACAATTTGTAAGTGATAATATGATATGAATTTCACGACTTTTGAATTTCCTGTCGAAGTATCGCCTCTAGGGGTTGTCGCTGCTATATACCCACGTAAAAATAGAATTAATTGTTATTAGGTAAATAATGTGAAAAGCCCGAGGGTAAATAATCCCAAAGTATGAACAAACAATCCGCAAATAAATGTAAACTTAAATAATTAGGATTAATTATTTGCAAGAAGTCATCATGAAAAAAAATCCCGTGTATTAATAGTTTAAGAGATGCCATGGCGTTATCCGGGTATGTGTTTAGTTGCATGCGATTGTCAAGATGTGAACACTTACTACATTCCACACAATATTGCCAGATTTGCAAACTCAGGTAAAATGACAACCTCCATAGAAAACTAGCTAATTATTCACCTTTGATTGTTGGCATTTCGTCTTGACATTTCCCTTTAAACGATGTCGGATCACCCAGAAACATGTCAAGGGTCATTGAGACTTCTTATTGGGCAAAAATCGTAACTATGTACGTAAACACTGCCACGTGTTTTTTTATGTTTTATTAGTCCAAAGATAGTTCTATCAACAAGACAAGGAAGTGTTTTAAAGTAATTAGCGGGAGACTTGGTCAAGCCATTATTTGTCAAGTTCTTGAATTCTACTCCTTCATATTCTATTAGTATGCATGAACTTGTTTTAAAAACACGTGTAGAGACTGAAAACAAACTTCTTTTTCTTTTTTTTTTTACAAACAAAGAGTATATTTTTATAGGCGTTTGTTGTATGGACATAATGTTGAGCTGCTTTAGTAATGGCGTTTTTGATTGGTCGTCTCATTCTTCAGTTGAAATAGTAAGTACAAGAGTATCACATACAATACACGCAAAACAAAACCGTGCAACTAACTACAGACATTGCAACAAATATTAATTTAAATGGTTGGATCCGGGGGGAGGGGTCCTTGTTTCTACCTTCCGACATTACTGAAGCTACTGTACACTTGATGCCTGCAAAGGGGATAACGTGGCTAAGTGGGTAAGACGCTGGACGCTAGCCAGGAGGTCGGGATTTCAATCCCTGCATTGGCCGAGAAAGTTCATCCCAGATATTCCGACGTGGTTTCCCCTTGTCACTGATGCAGGACAAGGATAGCTGTTTAGTCGTTCGGATGGGACAAAAAACCCGCGGTCTTGTCTACACAGAGGCGTGCACGTAAAAGATCCCTTTTTGCAGTTGGAATTCGATATAAGAGTAGGCTGTAGCACCGCTGCCCGAGCAAAATTTCCCTCATAGCACACTGTATGGCATATGCCCGTCTTCATTAGTCCAGTTTCGGAGCAGAACAGTAGGACGTTAAACCTAATATCATTTCATTTCATTTCGTGATGCCTTCAAGGATCAAATGTCCGCCACCACACTATACATTGAAATCTTGTAAATAGTTTTACCTGCTAACACACTGTCAAGTATCAGGTTTTTAAAGTTTATTAGCATGCACACTCAAAAATGGTAAAATAACAAATCAAATGGTTGATGGAAACCATAATCAGGCCGATTCGGGTGCTAAATAAATGATATAGGGTTTAATGCCCAACTGCTCCTATACTGGATTAATGAAGACGGGCATACACTATACAGTGTGCCATGGGGGAAATTCTGCACGAGCAACGGCACTATGGCCTATTCTTATATCGAATTCCAACTGCCAAGGAATCTTTTACCTGCGCGCCAATGTATAAACTGGACCTTGAAACCACGTCGGAAACCATGTTTCTAAGGGACTCTTGGATAACGCAGTGTATGGACTGAGCCCCCCCCCCAAAAAAAAAAAATTAACCCCACCCAATTAGCCCCCCCCCCCTCAATATTTTCGCCAAACGATAATGATGTCTTAGGAGTGTTCTTAGCCGGCCACATCCTCAGCCCCTCCAAAAAATTCCGTAGCCCCATCAGATTTCATGAGCTGGCTACGGACCCAGTGTATCTGATTCCCACTGAGTTATCGTGATGATACTATCAGATCTTATCATACACAGAGGTCAGTCGTAGCAATCGTTTTGAAATGTGTGTGAAAGAGAGAGAGAGAGAGAAAGAAAGAGAGAGAGAAATGGGGTTTAACGTCCACTCGACACAAACTAAGTCATTTCGGGACTAACATATGATTTAATTTTATTTCAATAATTCGCTTTTAATAATTCGCTTGCGCGTAGGGGTCTTTAGCAGTGGGAGGAAACCGGAGTACCCGAAGAAAACCCACGAGGCTGGACAGGCGACCCTACTCCTTGCCACGTACAACCGGGGATTTGAAACCACGCCAATTGACTCAATGGCAGGCCGTATGACAGAGCGTGCGCACGCTCACCCCCAACCCCCTCATTTTGATACGTATCCAAACCACTTGGCAATTCTCACCATATTTCGGAACCTACATCTAGTCTCGGCTGTATGACGAATTCCGCCATATTGGAACTACTTTAAAGGCCCGGATGAAACATGGCTGCGCCCATGGTGTCTTGGAACTACTTTAAAGATCCCGGATGAAACATGGCTGCGCCCATGGTGTCTTGTTTGTTTGTAATAGCGTCAAGTTTTCCTGTTGAAGTAAACAGGCAGCCGCATCGCAAATGAATGGGCGTAGGTACATATCACTTATTGCCATACAGCCGAGACTAGATGTAGGTTCCGGAATCTTTCGAGATTTGCGTAATGGTATCCAAACGTATCTGCGCGTACCAGATCGTTGACTCAATGGAGACAATCCTATCGTAACGCATCGCACGACAGTGGGAACGCAGCATAAAGCTAGGCTGACACTTGCACGATTCCGTGGCACGCATTGGCACGACTCGAGTCGGAACGACACCGTCCAATTTGCGCAAACTCGTCGTGCCAATGCGGGAAGTGCGTACACAATACGCAAACTATGCGTGAACTCGTCGTGCCAGTTCGTGTCAATATGGACACTGATGGGCACGACAAAGTCGTGGCCCAAAGTCGTGCAAGTGTCAGCCCGGCTTAAGTCATGACAATGTGACGACATATTCTTATCTGGAGAGCATGCGTCATGCTCAATAAATACTATCGGTTTAGACTGGAATAACCAGACGATGGAGATTGCCATTCGATTAATACTTCTAGTATATTTTGTCGAAAATAACTGATTATAAATTACAGCAAAAACAAAAACGATTGAATGTAAATCAGTTTATATACATTCATATTACATTATTAGATGCGTTGCGACCCATTTGTGTCAATTACTAGAGATTAAGGATCTTTAGAAAAAAAATGCAAGGGATAGTTTACGTGCACGCCAATGTGTACACGGGACCTCTGTTTTTCGTCCCATCCGAACGACTAGACAGCTGTTCTTGGCAGGCCCTCCGCCCTGCGTAATTGACAAGGGGAAACCACGCCAGAATCTGGATGAACTTTCTCTTTCTCGGACAATGCAGGAATCGAACATCCGACCTTCGGGCTAGCGAGCCAGCGGTTTTTTTCCCTTTACAATAAATTTAATACATGTACATGCATATAAAACATCTTCATCTTAAAGTGGGAATTTCATATTTTCTAAGAAAGTCAAATCATAATTATTTCTATGTCTTTTGCTCAATAAGTTGCCAACTCACTATTATTCAATTATAGGCATTATTTTCCACACATACAAATCTTTCATATCGGAAATAATAACACAATTACCTCCATGCAATAGCTATCTTCTAAGGTTTGAATTTGAAGTTGAAAATGATATTTCTCAACTGGCAATAGTGAATTATAGGATTAATAGGATTATTCTTTAACTAGGAAGGACTGTTTATAGATATCATCAATTTTAAGGCTTTATTTTAATATATTTTAAAAATATATCTTAAAAATATAAAATTGCAGCTTTAAATTTGACATTAGAATTATCATGTACATAAATAGCAGACTTACAGTAAAATTAGACGAGACAAAATAACCTTTTAACAATGAACACACAATCTCAGACGAGACAAAATAACCTTAGAACAATGAGCACACAATGGATTAAATTATCAACAATATTACTTTAAATAGTGGGGGTGTCGACGGGCGAATGGCTAACACGTGGCGTGGTTTCGAAACCCCGGTCGCCTGTCCAACCTGGTGGGTTTTCTCCGGGTCCTCCGGTTTCTTCCCACTGCTAAAGACCCCTAAGCACAAGCGAATTATTGTAATGAAATTAAACTCTCTCTCTCTCTCTCTCTCTCTCTCTCTCTCTCTCTCTCTCTCTCTCTCTCTCGCCCTCTCTCTCTGTCACACACACACACTTTACATTGTTGCAGTAGTTTACTAACTGATAATTGACACGTGAATGCCATTTGGAAATTGTTATGTCTCTGCATAAAGTCTATTTTTTTAAGCCAAATTCTTTTGGTAGAAGTAAATCTTGACTGTGCATATTACAAGGATGTGTTATCTAATGACAGAAACTGGAGTATTCTGTGATTGTCTTGTAGAATGATGTCTAGAAGCACCAGATGATAATGTCAGCTCGTATGGATCTAAATCTGAATAAACTCTTCTTCTCTCATCTGATCTTTGTTCTGAATGTGCGCTTGTGGCTAAATCTTTCCATCCTGTCCAATAGTCCTCAAAATTAAGACTGGTTGTCCAATCGAGAAGTTCATCCACCTCCCATTCTTCCAGAGCTTCTGGACCAATATTATCTATAGTAGCTACCATACCACCTGCTGCACCCTCTATTAGTTTAACAGTTTCTATATCACGTGATCTAGCCTTTAACATACCTTCTTTATACATCATTTTCATCCAATCTATTTTCTTCTTTTTTCTTCTCTTTTCAACATCTTGTTTACGGTGAAGCTTGTCATGGTGAAATTCATATTTCTTCTTGGAGCTTTCCCATGTTACAGGGTCAGACATTATGTGATGAATCAGACGGTCAGACACCAAACGCCAGCCATTATTTTCAACTCGTTGGTACCAACCACTTTTATCTTTTCTATCACCAAGTTGATTTTGTCTAGCTCGGTTGTTCCTATCAAACGCTACTGATTGCTTAGCTGTAACTCTCGTATAATCCTTAGGACTATTAGCACACATATCAACTATTGGTCTATGAGTAAAGATCTTATAGTAGATATTAGGTGGAAACCGATCTCCTGCTAATCTAAATCTAACATGAACACCAATAGCTGGATCTAATAATTTGGATTCATTAGGATTGATACATCTTAACATCATAGCTGGATCACCTTGTGTTTTAAAGTTAATTAAATCTCTATAGTATCGATAAACCTGCACATCAATATGTCTTCGCCATTGTCTCTGTATTTTACATGCAGCTTCATTACGATCCATATTCTCCCGATCTCTTTCTTCTTTTAAACCTTTTATATGTTGTTGAAATGCGGCATAAACCACCTCTTTTACGTTCTCAGGCTTCTTTTGTACAACTTTTGTCTTCTTTACAGTTCGTGTCTTTTTCACCTTTTCTTTGGGCTTCTTTACTTGAATTATTTTCTTCTCTTTTTTCTTGACTTGACCATCACTTTCTATCTCTACCTCCACTTCAACCATCTCTTCAGTATCCCCGTCTTCATCTTCCGCAGTTTCCTCAAACTCTTCTTCTTCCTCATATTCTACCTCCTCCTGTACCATATCTCGTAACATTTTTGCACGAATAGTCTCCAAGTCTAACGCCCTCCACCACTTCTGTATAAATGCAGCACAGAATTCGGCAAACCTAAATATATTTTCTGCTCTGGTTTCCTTTTCTTTTTCCTCTTTAACATATTCTTTATAATACTGTTCTAGCCTTCGCAACGCGTGGGATTTCTTCATTGTTGGCTTTGGTTTAGGTTTTTGCACTGGTGGTTCAGGAGAAGGCTGAGGAAGGGGTGTGTGAACGGATGGGGGTGGCTGAGAGGGGGAGGGAGGGGTAGGGTCTTTTTCATCTTCCTCCGCATCTTTCAATCTATCAGCAACAGTTAAACTATTACTATATACTGCTACATTACTTAATATAGGTTCATATACACCAAATATATTACACCTACCCCTATAACCTCTCCATCTTCTTTGGATCTCTATAGCAGCACATAGCCATACTTCATGCACAGATTTACTGCTTTTAATTAATTTCTGACGAAATGCTTGTGGAGCTACCGCATACTTTCTTATAGCCTCAAATTCCCCTTCTCTGAAATCCGAACCAGAAATAATGTCCTTTGCTGAACTGTAGTCAATCATCTTGGTATAGCTTATACGAAATACCTGTGTGAATATATGATAATATATAGGCTATCTGTCTGGCTTGTTTTCTATGGCATCATGATTTTCTGCAATTCAAATACTCCCTAGGTCGTACCATAACCGATGATTAGCTGCATTCACCTATTTGTTTACATTTCTTCTGTATAATAATTCGTTATACATTGTATTATTTTCCTAAATCAACGAGCAACTGGATTAATTCGTCGGTAACAGACGAAGCGACTTATCGTCAACAAGTTACGACATGAAGATACGTCACTTCGTCTGCACAGCGACGATTGGTTGCTAACTTAAACAAATCTAGTGAGTCAGCGCCTTAACGATTTAGCCACGTGATCCCCTGCTAAGTGACACAAGTTTAGTGATCTTAAGGTTTTATAGCTATGGGCTAAATCCGTCCACTTGAACAATAAAATACAAGTTTTTGTCACATAATTTTTGGCATTTGTACTATTCATACTTGCGTCTCTAAATAAGATTTGTCTTAAAGTAATAATACAGTAGTGTGATTCTGGCTTTTAAAGGGACATGGCTTTGTTTTTAGAAACTTTCAAATAGACGGCAGTTGGGTTTAAGAGCACATATTAATGTAATATGTATGTATATACAGTGATTTATATTCAATTTTTCAAATAATTATTGTAATATCAAGGTGAACAAAAGTCGATTACGCCTGCCTCGTCATCTCTACACTTTTTTTGTATATTATAATTTCGTCGTTTGTCAATCAACCATTACAAATTACTTCTGCTTCGCTTCGCCAATTACAGTTCTTGCGACCAAAACCATAGAGTACTGTGTCTTAAATATTGAATATTAGGTTACCATATTGTCACGGAAGGATAACAACATCAATATTGATAGAAATGGACCGATATTGAATTATATTTTCTGTTTTTAATTTCAAGTATTAAGGAAAATATATCACACATACATAGTGATGTCGTGCATAGGACCTTTAAACGCTAATGATTTGAAGCTACGCATGTAATGCAAGGAATCGAAAATCGTTATAGACTGATCGATTGTTATAAAGAATTCTATTGACTGATAAGCTTTACACGCGCACAATACATAAACCCTATTAATATACAGCTGGCTTAATCATAGCCATATTAGACGAATTTGTAACACACCATATCAAGTTTAAACAGGTCCAGACAAAACGCAAATATTAATAAAGGAGTTGTGTTTAAGGGGGGTCCAAGGTGGGAACAACGTGAGATGTATGAAATATAAATCTTGTGATTGTGGTTTGTACATATCGTTTATATAGCGTATATAGCCATCTAATAATTCAATCGTTCCTCTACTTTACTTTACTTTACTTTTCAATAATATAGTATATAAATGTTTGTACTTATATGGAGATAGGGTCTATTCCAGCCCGTAAAATTAGTGTTTTATTAGATTTCGGGCACTTTATTTTGCCAAGTAGATAAAATATTTTTTTTCTCACTTTACCTGTCTGCCCGAAAGTTAGGGCCTGCCCCCCCCCCCCCCTCTGGCTCGTACGCCTATGTCGCCATGTTTGTTCGACTTTATTTTGGTAAATGCTGAGAAAAAAAAATATGCTGTGCGCCATGGGCACGGAAGACCCCGGACCCACTCCCTCTCCGTCTGATACGTGCCTGAATGGTCACCTTGGTCTTCGTCTGAATACATTACCAGGCGCGCATCCGGGGGAGGGGGGGGTATGTGACTAAGCCCCAGTGACATACTTGATTTTCATTTTCGTTTGCTTTGTTGCTGTTGTAGTTCACTTATCTGCTCTTTAATAGATGATATGAACATGATTTACGCATTGTCTCCGCCCAAGCAATCCATGGTTGCAGCATATTACCCTTTGCTCCAATGTGTCCCCCACCGACAAAATCCTGAATCCGGGCCTGATTACCCTAATATTATGACCGCGTCTCATATGTATTTCGATATATTATCAGTGGTTAATCAAATTAACTGTTTGTTTAACTCAGCAAGCTGGAGACATGTCAAATAAATATGATTGTCTCAAATAAATTGTTTTGTTCACAGTGGTGCACTCGACCATGTGTTATATTTTAAACTATGAATTAGGAATTATTTTACTTAAAGATACAGTATGGGAGATTAGATAAAGTGCCGAGTTACCGACAGTTCTCACTATAATGGTTATAAACTAATGTAAAGGGAATGTGCTGAAGATTTCAGTCGAATTGATCCACTCGCGATTTTAGCGACTGAATTTCCGGCATAGCCTCGATCATCATTACTAAAGTCGGTATGATAAAAAAAAATTTAGTCTCGATTATCCATTTCATGGTGAAATCATGAATAAAAGTTGAGCAGCAAATCGGATCCTAATCCAGTAAGTATCGCAGGCTAGCGTTGACATCGAGAGTTGATTATGGTCTGGATAAATTAATTAATGTCTAATTAATAGTTTAGATATGTCCCGATGCGCCATTTTAGCGCTACATGAATCACTTACAAATTACAATATTGTGAATATCAGTCACGAAACGGTCCATTTTTGTTCAGTATTTACAAAGATAAATGGAATTTAAATTTCATCGATCTCGATCTGTGAATAAATATTGATTAGATAAAAGAAGGATTTGTGGGAATAATCCTAAAATTAATGTGTAGGTATGTTTTAAATCCCATTAAATCCAAGCCGGGGCTTTATCTTGCATTAGTATTCGCGTGGATTAAGCCGGGGCATTATCTTGCATTAGTATTACAGATTGGATTACGCCGCGAGAAAATTGATATATTAGCAAAAGATTGATATGGCGCATCGGGTCTTTAATAGGCCGCGTTATTTAATGCAGAAATATAATACGAGCACACAAATACTTTAGAAGCCGCAGATGTTTGTTATTTTTGTGAACTTGGACAAATTGGCATGAAGGAGTAAAATTAACGGAAACAAACGAGCTAATCCAGATGTTCATCAAAATAAAATGTTGAAATAATGTTGATATATGATACATTTTTATCGATTATCGCCAAACTGTAGTCTCGAATTACATTTGACCTAACCGTGGGCCCTTGTGAGCGATGCAGAACTCCGGTTCTGACGTGTTTGGGTGGGACCGAGTTTCCGTGTTTACGTTGTTGTCCAGTTTAAAGAATTCTTCGCGGTTTGAATTCGAAGTAAGAGTAAGCCGTACGGTCACTGTATGCGGTCAAAATGTGCCTGATAGCACTCTGTATATGGCGGATCGCCGTCTTCATTAGCCCAGTCAGTGCAGAAAAGCAGAGCGTTATTAAACCACATTTCATTAAATAACGACCATTAATACTCAGTGCGAGGAAGCCACGGTGGCTAAGCGAGTAAATACGCTGATTCGCTATCCTGTAGGTCGGAGGTTCGCTCCCGGTCTTGGCCGAGAAGGTTCATCGGAATTTTCCGACGTGGTTTCCCTTTGATAGTGGTACTGGAGGGCGACCTTGACAAGGACAGCTATCTTGACGTTGGGATGGGACGAAAAACCGAGGTCCCATCTACACATTAGCGTGCACGTAAAAGATCCCTTGGATATAAGAGTAGGTGGTAGCGCCCCTCATTGGAGCCATAGTACGTTAAAACCCATCTCATTTTATTTCATTCCATTGTGTAGGTTAAAAAATACGATCCCATTTATTGGGTCAGAAAGAGCACCACCGTGTGCTTCTATATGGTATGTTATTTGTGGCCGTGAGGTCCGTCAGATATTACAAGAGTTTGGAATGGTTCTTCAAATCTTTAATACTGGAAACTTATTATAAGAATTATCTACATACACTTACAGGACCGCGGAAAACCGGCTAGTACCTTATGCGAGTAAGTCGGATAGACCTAAATGACTGACGTATCGTGTGTGTGAAATAGCTTTATTTAACGTCCGCTTCCACCGAGGTGATATCGCAGACAAACTGACGTATCAAGTACAATCACATATTTATATGGAATTACTTCTAATCACTTGGCTAGATCAAATGTTGACATAAATAAGCATTGATGTAATAATGTACAATATAAGAAATAAAACAATGGTAAATAAAACAATTAATAGATTAATCATTCGATTTGGCATGTTCACCAGACAGGCGTCCATGTTGCCAATTACTTACTATCTATAACAGTTTTATAAACAATAAGGGATTATAATAAATCAACATGTCATTAGACTTTAGAATTACGTAACATTTCACCCTTGACTACTATAGCACACACACACAATGTTTTGAAGAAATATAATAATTATTGTCCTTAGAGTTTACATACATACATAACTTCAATTTGATGACTTTCCTTTTAAAATCAAAGTATTTAATGACATATTCTAAATTTAAATTCTAACATAGAAGTATTATAACCAGCACGGTTATATATTAAAGAAAGCTTATTTTGAAAAATAATAGTAATTTTATGATTTGTGTTCGTTAATTACACTGCATCATGCAAGAGCTAAATATTCCTAGCACATCCTTTGCTTTAGGCTTAAAATGTTACATGAATTATTGATTAGACATTATTAAGCTATCAAGACGATAACAAACTCCCAAAGCCATCGCGTCGGATGGCTCCGATGTTTCGTAGATTTGAATACGTTTTGTTGTTAATGAACAACCGTAAAATCGAGCCTTTGTTTATTATCGTAATGGTAGTAGGCCTAATGACAATAATTGGGGCTAGACTAAATTTGTATTACCGATAGCTTGGCTCAGAGTGAAGTAATTTGACTGAAATTTTCGACATATTCTCTTTTCAATATCTATTGTTTAAGTACGATGATGAGAACTGCCAGCTCTTTATCTAATCTTACCTAATGTCGCTTTAAAGTATGCTATTAGTTAAATGGTGCTAAATTTAGCGATAATGCTTTGATAATTATGGGTGGGTGGGAAAAAAAGGAGATATGATTTCATAGAACTGCTCAATAACAGATATAGATAAAAACTATTACACCACAACATTAATATTCTTACACTAAAAACAAGGGTCCAAAATGAATAATTCTGTCAGAAGGGGCAAGTAAGAGGGACGCAATGGCGAAATTGAGCTCCCGTGAGTTTTTGCCCCCCCCCACCCCTCGCACATGATAATAAAATACGCAGTTGTCCCTTGCCAGGCCCTCCGTACTGTGCAACTGACAAGGGTGAACCACGCCGGGAAATCCACACGAACTTCCCCGGCCAATACAGGATTCAAACACGGTTAGAGTCAACGTCTTACTCACAGAGCCAACCGGCAACTATTTTCAGGGGCGGATCCAGGAATTTTTGCAGGCGGGGGTTTGCCAGATTTCTGTTACGGAAATCTGCCATCATCGTCTCTAAATTACATAGGAATACATACAAATTGAGCTTTTTAAACAGAGAAATCATTTTTATACCGATGTAGGATCACTTTGTGATGCAAGGCATTATTTTTTTTTATGTAGCTGAGCAGGGTGGGGTTTGGACCTCCCCCCCCCCTGGATCCGCCCCTGATTTTGTATAAAGTTCGTTTTTTTAATTTTTATTTTAGTCCTTTATTATAGTTCTTTCTGTACAATTAAAAAATTTCAGGCGACGTTCGACAAATAATTTAATATTTTTTTTTAAACAACCACTATAATTACATTCCTATCCAATATTTTAATCTAATTTTATTGACGATTAACGTTTAATGGGTAAATGGCATTAAGTGCTATGTAATTTTATTTTTTTTAAAATAAAAATAAGGTTGTAATTGGGGTTCCTAGATCTCCAGATGTTTAAATAATAGCTTAAATTTTTGAAGTAGACAACAATCAAATTTTAATTATGTTCAGTATTCTCATAAATCAATAGTCTGTTATTTATAGAATTACATAAATGTTTTAAGTCTATAGGCTTTTTACATATTTGACAAGAATTCCATTCTAATAGGTCTGATTATATTTGATTAAATGACATAAATTAGCATATATTAAGACACATGTAAAGTATAAAAGTTGAAAACGAACCGGGATCATTCGTCACTTAATGTTCTAGTCTATCATCATGGTTACTACTGTCGCTGCCTTGGTTACGGTCTTATTGTTAGGTGCTGCTCTATCACAGTCTCCACAACCACCGACACATCCACTCCCACCAGTGGGAAATCTGACGGAATTCATCCAGATATTAATTTCGGAGTTTGAAGACGATGACTTTGCAAATATCACCACCAGAGGAACCGAGGACCTTAATACACCAAGAAAGAAAAGATCGTTAGGTTTTGGTGGACACGGTTACGGTGGCTATGGAAACGGTGCATATGGCAACAACAATGCTTTCTTTGGTAACGCTGGTAATGGCGGTTATGGGCACGGTGGATATGGAAATGGTGCTTTTGGTAACAACAACGCTTTCTTTGGTAACGGTGGTGGTTATGGAGGAGGTTGTGGCTCTTATCCTGCTCAAGGAATCAGCTTTGCCAGATGCTTCACTCCAGGTCGGGTTGTCGTACAGAACAATCACATCGTCCGTAACTATTACAAAGAAGGAAATTATGGCCAATGTCTTAACTACTTCCGTGCATTACCCTGTAACAACGTAGCAACAGTAGCCCATGGATACGTTGGTCACATCACTGCTACATCAGGGAGATCTTACACCGTCAATGCGTGTCAGAGTTGCTGTGGGGGAAATCCAGGCATTATTGTCAGATGTAACAGCAGACCATATAGTCGATTGGTAAGACAGTTCGTCTTCAAACCTCAGATTAACAACGTTAATTATAACAACTACAACCAGTACAGCGTACAAGATGGTGGATACGGCGGTTATGGTGACTATGGTTACGGAGGCATTGGCGGCTATGGTTACGGTGGGTTCGGTGGTGACTTTGGTTATGGAGGCGGTCATGGCTATGGAGATGCTGGCTGTCCAACTTGTTAGAATGTGAAGACGGAAACTTCGGAGGCTTGGATTGATGGTTATTTAATATAGATTGTAGCAAAAACCAAATTGTTTTTGTTGTTTTATTTTTTTATTATCGCTATCTTATTTTCAAGTCCAGATCCAGGGGCGTCGGGCTGGTGACGATGCTGAGGAGATCTCACGTCCTTAAAATATTCAGACGTTAAGAATGAACATATCTATGTCAAACACATATAAAATATATTTATGAAAAATATCCCATCGAGAAAGGTAAATAATAACCTTCCGACGTGTAATGTTGTTGATGGTCTAATGTGTAATGCATTTTGGCGATGCAGATACTAGGTTGTCAAAACTTTTACTTACGCACATTGAAAATCAACACTTTTACACATTATCTTTAGTTTTGGAATAACCTCTGGTGTTAAATTTAATTTACTTTAACACAAATTGTAAGCATAGTTCAAAACCGATCCATTGTATGTGTGTGTGTGGCGGGGGGGATCTAAATGTGCGAGAATAAAAAAAACCGCAGGGAATAACGCCCACAATAATTGTGGGTAATGCTTATTCAGACCACGAAAATCCCATAAAAATAGTCTTCGTGACAGGGACGGATTGGGCCATCGGGCGGTCGCCCGAGGGGCCGGTCGGACAAAAAATGAAACAAATAATTTTGTCCAATTCATGCAAAACCTTTTTCTGCTGAACATTATATGGGGGAGGAGGTACTGGTCCGGCCATGGAGCGATGGTGATCATGTTGTATGTAGCCGGTGGCTTTAACGTCCGCCACGCCATCACTGGAATGGGCTGGTAGGCCTATAATAGACTTTCTGGGCCGGTGTGCTGGGTGTTGGCCAGAATTCGGAATCCTGCAATGGGGATTCCGAATTTCATCCGAAAATTTCATCGGATTCACCCGACACTGTCGCCGCAAATTTACTAATTATTAAGTCATCTGCACCCTGTTTGTGGGGATAGGCAGAATCCAAAATTCAAAAAGCAGCTTACGAATTTCACTTTCGTCACTCTGTCTCGTGGCCTTCAAATGCAGGAGGAATCAGCTCGCGCTTCCGGCAACAAAAATGGGTCATTTTTAAATGAAAATATTCCTACTTTTTAACCATTTTTTAACCAGTTAAATTCTTTTGACTCTTGATGATACAATGGTAATACGTTAATTAATAACTATGAAGATATGATAATTTCATAAGTTTATGGTTTTAAATTACTTGCAGGTTGGAGTTTTGGCAAAAGTTAATCGATTTATGAAATATATTTTTTAACAGAGATTATAATCAGATATGCCACCAAATCGCATATTTGGGGTTCAATTGTTAAAAATTTCCAGGGGGGAGAGCCCCCCCCCCATCTGGGCCGCTCCGACACGGGAGCTCGGGCTTGTTTCCGGCCCCAATCCGCCCCTGCTTCGTGACATCTATAAATGCCACAAAGGCCTTTAATGATACGACCTTTGTTAGATGAAAAGACAGTCATAGCATCACATTTGGTTAAAGTATAATACCGGCTCGCATCATCATTAACAAAGTGACTGTATAACGACTGGGTCACGTATCGCCCTTGACCTCATTGCAAGTGACAATGTTCAATCTTTTAAAGGTTTGGGCGGCCAACAATTGTTCAGAGGGACAGTTAAAACCGAATAGGTTTAGCTGTCTACTTTTCTCCTTCAATTGGGTTAATGGGGGCGGTCATTTGCCTTGCATTCAGCTATGAGGTAAATGGTGTGCGACCCAAATCGCAAGTCGTTGTCACGTACCACCGGGGAATCAAAGCCACGCCAGTTGACCCAATGACGGACTTTTTGATACAGCGCACGTGCTAACCACTCGGCCATATCGCAAAGGATCACAGACCCATTATACAAATAATGACTGTACGGTGAAAGCTTCAAGAGTTTTCTTATCGCCACATATATAAATTTGGCGAGATTATTTATAAGTCATCTATTCACTCATCAGTAAGATGGTTAATGTCTATAATTGTATGGGGCTATCAATTGTATTATGATGCTTTCATAATGTCTGTTATTTATGCAAGTCGTGGATGTGATTTCACGCTTGTACGTGACAAGGAGTGGGAGTACCTACCGTTATGGGTTTTCTCTTGAATTTTCAATTTTATCCCACTTTTAAAGACAAGACACATACAAAGGTATTATTGAAATAAAATCATGATCGGTATAGACTGGATCGACTAACGTATTGGGAAGAGGTATAAAAGAAGAACCGGGTAGAAAAACATAATGTTAAAGGGACAATAACATTCTTGCTGGCTTGGTAGCTCCAGAAAATAAATAATACCCTTATTCTAAGTACTAGATGTTTAAGTGTCCTACATGTTGTGTAAATTATCTATTACAACCTATTTTACTTGTCCAGAGGGTTCGAAAATATTTTAAAATCCAAGTCACATTTGATAAGGTTTACGTTAGACTTTTCAAATCAATTGGTTGAATTTTTCCAATTTTTTAAAATAGGTGTGTTAAGATGAAATTTATATCATCATTTAATTGGAATATTCTAAAATAATACGATTTGTTGACCGGAATGAAGATTGGGACATAGTATTCAGTTACAACAAGAGTGTTATTGGGGCTTTAAGGCGAACTCCCATATCCAATACATTTTTAGGGGGTGTCGTGGTGTCGGGATCTGGTGGCTCAGTTTCGAGCGACATTTTTCAGTGAATATTTTCGTCGTCATTGCGTCTTGTCGTCCACAGAAAACGTACCATAACCAAAGGCCCCACTATGTATAAATATGTATTTGAACGAGAAAGATGCCCGAGGCCGAGCTAATTAATAAACAATAGGATTACACTTTTCAAAAACTTCAATTTTATTCTACAATATCCTGGACAAATCCTGGATAATAAATAAATGGCGAATGTACATTCGCTTCATATTCCATATTTCCGGTCCACTGTAAATTAAGGAAATATACAGACATATACTAACAGGTGGCGCAACCGCCGTATCCGCCATCTTGTACGTTGTACTGGTTGAAGTTATTATAATTAACGTTGTTCACCTGAGGTTGGAAGACAAATTGTCTGACAACACGATTGTATGGTCTGCTGTTACATCGGACAACTATCCCTGGGTTTCCACCACAACAGCTCTGGCATGCATTGACGGAGTAGCTTCTTCCTGACGCTGCAGTAATATGTCCAACGTATCCATTAGCAACAGTTGCTACGTTGTTGCATGGTAGAGCTCGGAAGTAGTTAAGGCATTGGCCATAATTTCCTTGTCTGTAGTAGTTATGGACGATCTGGTTCCTCTGCACGACAACTCTTCCAGGAGTGAAACACCGGACGAATTGTACTCTCTGAGCAGGAATAACACCACAACCTGCGTTGTATCCTCCAAAGCCACCGTTTCCATAACCAGCGATACCGTAACCAGCGTTACCATAACCAACATGACCATTACCCGCATTACCAAAGAAGGCATTGTTGTTGCCAAAAGCCCCGCTTCCATAGCCACCTCCAAATCCTAGTGATCTTTTAGGTCTTGATACTTCTCCAGTTCCTCGAGTAGTGACATTATTAAAATCATCGTCTTCAACAATAGAGATTAGAAAGTCGATAATCTCTGCTGGGTTTTGAGATGGTGGTGTCGGCGGCTGTGCAATAGCAGCACCTAGGAATAAGACAGAAACCAACGTAACGGTAAAGGAAACCATGATGACAGACGAAGAAGATCACCAGATATCTGTCAAGTGACGACTCAATTTTATTAGCGTTCGTCTTTTATACTTTAGACATCTTTATCTATGCTAATTTATGACATGAAGTCAAATTTGATTAGAAAATTTTTAATTGAAGTAAAATGCGTATAGATTTTAACACACTTATTTTAATTTTAAACTGACAGAAGGGTCAAAAGTTGACATATTTTCATCGTTGGTAATTTCACACGCTTCTAGACTTGATTAGGAAACTTTTAATTGAAATTAAATGTACAGGTATATAGATTTTAGACGTATATAGTATATATCTCCGGGATGACAGATGAGTTAAAAATTTGGCATGCCATGATCATTGGTCATTTCACATTCTTCTAGTGAATATAATTTAGTTAAATTGGTCGTTGAGTATAAGATGCCACTTACAGTTATCTTTGGTATATTTGAAAACCATAACCCGATCCCTCGTGACATGAGAATTGACATTTGGAAAAGATGAAACATGTAACACTAGTGGCCATTATTTACTGATTATTACCCAAATTCTTTGGACAAAGGTCAAATGTTATTTTACTTTTGGTCATCTTCAAGTCGGCTGTCACTTTGTCTGTTTAAACAGTGAAAGTCAGACGTAAACATAGGGACACATTCAATATTCATAGTCAGAATGGAGTGAATACTGAATGTGTTCTTCCGTGGCAAGGAAATGTGCTCTATCGATTGGATGGGTCTAAAAAAACAAGGTATCGTGTATACAATATGCATTTTTGCGTTTATTTGGGTGTACTTTATAACATCCCAAAATTTAAACACATTTTGCGCACTTGAAAGCGGTAAAAACGGGTAAATTCCAAGATGACCTGCATTGGCCTAATCAATGCGTACAAGAAAGTCCTGAATGGTTGGCTTAGGGTCTAAATGTGTTATGAACATATATGAATATGCTATCAAAATGTCAAATGGGCTCATTAAAAGTAGTATGACGTCATAATATTATAGCCATATAATGTCATACTTTTGACATTATTCCCTATAAATATATATTGATGTTATCGAAACATTACATTGGCGTGTCTTTAGAACATAAAACGTACCCCTGACATTACCATGACGTACTAGTAATATGGACTGTTTTTAATGTACTATTACGCCATGTCTGTCGGACCCGAAAATATTATCATGATAGTTCATGAACACAGTTCCTTTGCGGAGGAGCGGAGGGTGCTTCTAGCGGAACAAACTCAATCCCAACCATAAGATTGCGACTAGTCGACCACAGAAAAACATGACGTAATAGTTCGTCATAAACGGTATACCAATGCCATGCATCCTTAATGTGCTAAACAAGATTGGGGAACATACTTTAGATGCCAAAGGTTTCTTGCGGCAAACTGTATCACACACAAATTAGAACCCATCAAATAACCTGTTCTTGCGGTTTAACCCCCTTTTATATAGATTGACTGGTCTATATGGCGCATGCCCCTCTTCATTATCCTGGTCGATGCAGAAAATTTGGACGATAAACCCTATTTCATATCATTTTTTTTTATTTCACCCTTTTTGAACACCGCTTATGAGAACCCATAAAACACCTGATATAACAGAGGCGGATTCAAGGGGGCGCAAGCCCCCCCCCCCTAATTTTTGACAGTGCCCTATTTTACTACTGAAAGTGCCTTTCAACTGGCTTTTTTTCTCGATTTTGAGGCTCTTTTTCAACGACTTCCGTACGTTTAGACGAAAATATCAGCCAAATAGCTTTTGGAATGGCTACAGATACAATGAAATGACGGATAATTTTCTTGGGGCCCCCAACCCCCTCTCAGCGGCGTGCCCCGTCTTCGTGGTCAGTGCCCTTATTTTGCGGCGCCCCACCCCCTTTTCAAAATTCCTAGATCCGCCCTATATAAGCCCACGCCCTTTTACGTATGAATGAAACTTATAAAACATTTTAATTTGTAATGATGGGGGTGGACAAAGCCCTATGGACAACATTTCAGCTCATTCATCCTGTGTTTTCGATTTAAGTAAGGGGCCTTTAATGAATTAATAGCCGAAACATCTACCATACAAGACCACCATGACACAATTGTTTCATATTCGTGTTGGTATTCCTATTGCTCATTCAAAATTCCATGTGCAAAGCAGTAGGCTATTTACCCTTTCGTTAAGTTGTTCATTTTAAAAATAATTATAATTTTATGCAGATATTCTTGATGTAAGACAATGTGGGACTAAAATGGACCTGACATGGAACTTTTTAAGTGTAAAATAAATATATTTTTTTGACAGAAGTTCTGGTTAATTTTATTTGTTTATTTATTCAAACAAAAATGAAGTATGATGTACTTTCCAGAAATATCTTTGTGTAGAATAAAAGATAGTTTGAATTCCAAACAGTAGTGCAGAATAGAAATTAGATAATGGGTTGATGTCCAAAATGTGGGATATGGGCTAACGAAGACGGGAATAAGGTCTACACTTATATCGAATTCTAACTGTCAATGGATCTTTTGCGTGCACGGCAATGTGTATATGGCACCTCGATTTTTCGTCCCATCCGAACGACAAGACAGCTGTCTTTGCCAGGCCCTCCGTCCTATATCACTGACAAGAGGGGAACCACGTTCGAAAATCAAGATGAACTTTTTCGACCGATGCAGGGATCGAACACCCGACCTGCAGGCCAGCGTCTTACCCACTCAGCCACCGTGCCCCCCTCTACCGCAGAATAAATAGACTTCTATATACAGTTAAAGATATATAACTTGTTCTGTTATTGTTTTGTTTCAGTGAATATATCGTTAAAGAGAGTAGTGCCAGCCGAAACATTACACTGTTATCATTGTTTTGATGTAGAGTTGAGTTGTGTTACCATGTTAAACATTACATATATACCTACTGAAGAATGTACATTAGATCAACCATACTGTAATGTAAGTTACCATTGTTCTTTTGACAAGTATCCAAGTTTATAAAACTTTAATTGTTTTACTGTATCAAATACACCATGTTAAAGATATTGAACAGTGATTGAAAGTTTAGTAAATTATTAACATAGGTCTGAGAATGCTTTGTGAACTCGGGGTCAGGACCTCGGACCGTCGGAATCACACAGCAACTTAAATATATCTGTATATAAATCAAACAGCAACCTAAATACATCAGGAACATAAATAATAACCCCACATAAACAAATGTGAATGCCTTGCATCAATGAAATCAAATCACAATGTGATTCTACGTCATTAAAAGGCTTTATTAGTATGCATGCAGTACCGGATCTACGGGGGACAAAGTGGGACATTTAGCCCCCCCCCTATTTCTGGGTCATCTATAATAATTTTACTAAAATATAGTAAATGAAAACATCAGATAGGGTCTGTTTAAAATACTCAAATTGTCAACGAATTCTAAACATCAATGAAATCGCTGCTTTAATTGTCTCGGATGCATTGAAATTAATCCTAATTTTAACAAAAACTCCGGAAGGAAAACATCCAGGCACTCAAGGGGGCGGAGTACATACTAGTACGATCCGCGGTCAGTATGAACAATTTGAACAAACAACAATGGGGTCCCCCGCACAATTGGTATGTCCCGGGCCCCCACAAGGTTAATCCGGCACTGTATGCATGCCTGTGCAATTTAGAGACGATGACGGCAGATTTCCTTAACAGGAACCTGGCAAACCCCCTCCTGCAAAAATTCCTGGATCCACCCCCTGTGGACAGTATATTTTATGTAGTGGACAGTAAATCTTATATCGTAGACTAAATTTTAAACCCCATTTCATTCTGAAACGAAGCTTGGTCCACATAATACTTTTTAAAAATATCTCTGTTTTTCAGGTTGAGAGACTGGAAACTAAAGGTAAACTGACTAAATTAAAACGTGGTTGTTCCAGTGAATGTAAAGCTGGATGTGAAACGACTGTACATTACACAAGATGTCGTTCGTGTTGTATAAGGAGCTATTGTAACTTGGATAATTCCGTTAAACGGTGTAGAACATGTGATATATACGTCATATTAACAGTTTTGGTTGCCATGGTTGTACGTGCGACGTAGTACACATACTCCACTCAATGTTTCATTTGATAAATCTACATTTTTTACTGTCCGTCATCCATTGTTATATGTGTATTATGTGTCTTATTAACCGATACCGTCGCTTAGTCTATCTATTGCATGGACGTTGCCCGGGTGTTCGTATCTTAAACCCTTTAAAGGAGCTAAATTCGTATTCTTTGGAACCTAAAATAAACGAAATAAGTAAAACAAAACCACAATAGTAATGTAATATGTGGTATATAAACTTGCATTCAATGTTTAAAATTTGTATTGTAATTTCTGATCAATTATGTTCGTCGAAATACGCGAGCAGTCCAAATTGAATGAAGGTCGCTCGCGCCTTCTTAGTTCACATTTAGGAAGTACTGTTTAACATTTCACTTACATGCTGATGTTTAGCCTCATTCATCAAGGCGCATCATCCCATATCGCGCTCGAGAGCATATAATACACGCGGGCGTGTACTGGTTTTAAATAGTTTACTGTGTCTTAAATATCTGATATTAGGATCCCATATTTTCAATGTAATGTAACAACATCTCTATTGATTGGAATTAACCAATAATTTATGTTTGCGGGACCGGCGGAAGTAATTTTTTATTGGGGGGACGGCGGGAGGAGGCTACCATCATAGGACTTTTCGCGAGGGTCCAAGGGTTTTCTAGGCCCGGTAAGCTCCTGGGGGGTCTACATCGTCGGAGACGCGTTCCGAGGGATGTCTGGCTAATAAAACTACTCAGCAATGAAGTGATGATTTAATTCTTTCTAAATCCCTTATCATGAAAAGGCAGTCGATGGTGGTTTTCCGGTGGTTTCTTTTGATACAGAACTGGAAAGATATGCATATTTTAATGTATAAAAAATGCTCAGTTGGAAAAGCTACTTGGGGGGATGTTCTGGGCATAGTCCAAAAAATAAACCAGAGAGTGGAAGAATGGTGACATAATGGAATCGAGCATAATATACTGGGGTTTTGATTATTTGGGACTGGGCCTGCTGGGGGAGGGGGACTGTTGCCGTGGACCCCTCCCCACATCACTTACCATACTGAGTCGGTCACTCTAATAGAAGTCGCCAAAATAAATGTGTAAATACGAAAACTGGCTACGGATATTTGGTCGTTTTAAGCAGCATTAAGTATTTAAGACGCAAACCCAGATTGACAGTTTAATGTTTCCGTAAATGTATAAGGACGCAGGGAAAGAATGTGAGAAATACCTCTGCCCCGTCCGACTTTTTTCTAATCAACTTATAGATACACCGGTAGTGTATGGGGTGGGGGGGCACTTTGGAATTTAGCGGCTCTTTTTAAAAGATATTCCCAATCACTTTTATGTTAAAGCAGGATTTTGCAGTTGCGTCATAGTATCAAATAACACACTATTTATGGATAACAATTACTATGGTTTATGAAATTTTCTAAAAAGGTCAAAACATAATTATTTCTATGTCTTTTGCTCAATAGTCAATAGGTTGTCAATCACTACAATACGATCATAGACATTATTCCCCACACTAATAAATCATTGACACTTGAATTAATAACACAATTACCTATTTTCTATACTGCATGCAATAGCTATCTTCAAACGTTTGAATTTGAAGTTGAAAATGATATATTTGCCAATTTCTCAACTGGCAATAGTGAATTATAGGATTAATAGGATTATTTTTTAACAAGGTAGGGCTGTTTATAGATGCCATCTAATTTAAAGCTTTATTTTTTTAAAATACATTTTAAAAACATAAGTTAAAAATAAGAAATTGTAGCTTTAAATATATCTTAGCTCAGATATGCTACAAACCTAGCATGTTTCATACAGCCCCTAATTTATCTGAATGATCCCCAAACCACCCGTTACGGTATAAATATTGGGGTTTTTAGCCCTCGTGAAAAATCAGCTGCCACTACACGCCCGTGTGAAATATGGAACAAATCACAAGTTTAACAGAGAAAACGCATTGCCTTCAATATAGGGGAGACAACTATTTGTATGGAGCAAATTCACGATTTTGTTATGAAATGGAATTGAACGTTTAATTGAGACTTTAATTTTGATATTACATATGATTTATTATTCATACAACTGTGCTGTGTTATATCGTTTATTGTAGTCACACAGAGATTCTTGAACAGAGCTACATATAAGTATAGGATAGAATCATTTTTTTAATCCGATTAAATTCATGCAAGCCGACGGATTAACTAATGTTTTCTTAATTAAATGTTAATAAATAAGTTCGTGTACATTTTAGTGTGAAGTAAGTCGAGGAAAATTAGTGTCCGAACAAAGACGAATCGTGATCGGTGACTTTAACCGACTTCCACATCTAACTATCATCTAAAATATTCAGGGACCTAGTCAATTGAAATTTAAATGAAATGAGGTTTAACGCCCTAATTTCTGCGCCGACTGGTCTAAAAAGAACTGCGCCATGAAATGTCCTATGAGGGAACTTTGCCCTGACAGCGGCGCCATGACCTACTCTTATATCGAATTCCAACTATCACGGTTACTTTTACGTGCTCGCCAAAATGTACACGGTACTACTGTTTTTAGTCCCACCCGAACAACTAGACATCTGACCTTGACAGACCCTCAGCCCTGAAGTCTTAATATCAAACTGTGTTGTACACGTGATACTGATAGGGTATGAGGTATGTTTCCTCTCTGTCTTTACTCTTTGTAGAATATAAACTATAATAATACTGTAATATGAATGTATATAAACTGATTTACATTCAGTGGTTTTACTCTTATTTCAAATCAGTTATGGTCGGCGAAATAAACCATCAGTTTCAATCTAATGCAAATTTCTAGCATGGGTTATTCCAGTTATTTGGTGCAAGGTTTCTAGCCTCGTTCCTCGAGTGTCTTGCTAGAGAATTTTGGCTGAAACGCATTATGGTACACGTTTCATGTACCAATGGTAAAATGTTTATTTTGTCTTAAATATTGGATATCAGAAGCCCATTTTTCCCGGTAAGACCATAGCATCAATGTTGATTTAAACTGACAAATAATTTGTGTTTTCAATGTGGAAGATTTTGGTTGATATTGAGTTAGAGACTTAGGTACTTTAAGAATTTACTCAAAATTGTTCGCCTTATTTTAATTAAAATATAGTCCTTTATAAAACTTTTGTTGTTTTAATGTATCAAATACATCAATAAGAAACTATGTGAAAAGTTTTGTGTTTTTGGATCAAAGATATTTCTCATAAACAGTGATTTAAAGTTGAGTAAATTGAGAATATTTTGTGAACTCGGGGTTAGTTATTCGTTGTTGCATAATTATAACGAAATTGAACATTTAAATATCACGAAAACAGTTTATTCAAAATATTAGTAGTTATTCGTTGTTACAAATAACGAAATTTAACATTAAAATATCACGAAAACAGTTTATTCAAAATATTGGTTTTGTCAACAAATAAATATTATTTACATAAAAATGAACAATTCATATTGTATAAAAAACAACAACATTCACGGTTAAATTAATACGTTTAGTTAATAAAAATATGTTATACGATCGAAGGTATAAGTTAAACGGTTCAAATGACGTTGTAACACTATGCCGCAAAACATAACGCCATGTTGTGAATAACATAACGCCATGTTGTGATTAACATAACGACATGTTGTGAATAACATAATGCCATGTAGTGAATAACATAATGCCATGTTGTGAATAACATAACACCATGTTGGAAAAACCCTAACGTCATGATGCAAATAACAAAACGTCATGCTATAAAACAGAACGTCATGCTATAAAACAGAACGTCATGCTGTGATTAACAGAACGACATGCTGTACTAATAGAACGTCAAGCTGCCTAAAACGTGACGTCATTCTGTTAATAAAAGAACGGCATGCTGCAATTGACGTCATGCTGCCTAAAACAGAATGTCCTGTTGTAATGAACATAACGTTATACTGTTAATAACGTGTGGTAAACGGCATAGCGGTACACCATACTAGAAATTATGCAATGCCAAGCTACTTGACAATAACGTCATATGCCTACTACCTTTCACGTCACATACAGAAAATCGCATTCACTACCGGTACTTAAATATAAGGCTCACAGAGATAAACGGATCTATTTATTCGTTCTGGTATTTACTTTTCGTTTCTATATAATAATTAAAGTATGCTATAATCGTGAAACTGTAAGTGTAAAAATATATTATATTCAGGGACGGACTGGATTGCTCTTGACCGTCGGATCAACTGGTTTCCGTAGATCCCCTTAAACCCCCCTTGGATCTCTTTCATCCTTTCCCACACACTATTCATTTCTCTACGGATTTAGGCAATTATATTTTTCAGTGGATTCTGAAAAATATATGTCAATTTTGTTTTCAAATCGAGAGCGTCCGACAGTTGGACCACGCCCGACGGTCCTAGGCCCAGTCCACCCCTGATATATTATAGGCATTTAAAATTAACTAATATCACACTCACTCGAGAATTACATAAAAAGAGTTTAATACATTATTAAATGTCAACATCAAAAATAAATATATCATATATATTATAACAGGCATATTGCACGTTTTATCACGACCCATATTTTTTTCAAAATAACACATTCCTATCAAAATTAGACAATAGATCTTTGCCCCAGGAAATAACCTAGGGAGCTTTGAGGCTATAGGAATTGCAATCCATGTCCAATGATTGAGGTAAACTCATACAACATCAATTATTTTTATTATAAAATTCAGTCAAGACTATAAATAAATATATTTACATATCATATACATTAAATATCTTCGACCCGTAGATACAAAACGCTATCACATTCCGCTACGATTTCTCCGAGGTCCTCACAGAACCTTATATCATCATTAATGCATTCACCTTACTAAACCAATCATTCAACTTTTTATTGGGGTGGGAGCGGGTAACATAAAGTCTGTTTATAATAAGATATCCCAAAATACACGGAGAACACAAGATCAGAAACGGTCTAGCACATATGACGCCATATGTGGGGCGTGGGTTAGGACTGCAGATTTTGTCAAGTTCTCGAGATAAAACAGGACTAGCGCTATACTCAAAACTTACGCTAACCCATACCCACAATCCACATTTGTGCTAGACCGTATTCGCCCTTGGCTCTCCAAAATACACTCGTCATAACCAGAAACAAAATATAGATATAACTAAATATAAATATAATAGTTAGTACAAATATATGTATTGGTGCCTATATATATTCTAAATATAACTTGCTAAATAGACTAATTATTGATATCGTCGTTATATAAATAATAAAGGAATGTTATATGTAGCCGTGGATATAGGTATCTGCCCGAAAACATGCATCCCTTCGATTATCCAAGCTTCTGTTAATTGTCCAGAAACCAAATATTCTCACTGTTTAAAACAGAGCCTATGAATTATTCATTTCAGACTTATAATTCACAAACTCTCGGTTAGAAAGCCAATAACATGAGTTGATATCCTATTCTGTATTCATGACTAAAAATAAAAGTGAAATTGGAACGGAGAGTTTTTCTATTATTGCGTGTAACCACTGTTTGGCGCAGTGGTTATTTCCGTTGAATTTAGATGAATTCACCATAGAAGGGGTAGAGTGTATGTCTGATCTTCCACCTTTCACGTCTGGTCTTTAGGGTCACCACGTTAGGTTCAAAATCATAGAATCCGAGATTATCCAGTAGTTCATATACACCAGCTCTAGCTGCTACCTATAGAAATAAAATAAAAAAAGGCCATTAGGTATCAATATTGATCACTGAATGATTTCTCGAAGAGATGGGTCTTTATTGTCTGTTGGCAAGAGATGAAATGAGGTTTAACAAGACCGAAGAAGACAGGCATGCGCCATACATAGTGCTATAAGCGAGTTTTGTATCGGATACTGGTGTTTCCGCTAACAATGCCAAGGTGAAAACGGGACCTCGACTAGTCCAAGTTCTATGTCTTGGCAGTGAATTCCCAGCCGAATCGTCTTCAAATTTCAACTGCCATGGATATTTTTACGTCCATGCCAAGGTAAACACGAGCCCTCGTTTTCTCGTTCCATTCAAATGACTAGACCTTGTTCCCTGCTAGGCCTTTCGTTCACCACCAATTGTCAAGGGTGAAAACGCTGAAAATTTGCTGAAAAATTCCTAGGTTGGAATAATTGCACCTTCAATCCCCAATTTTCTACTGGAGTTACTTTCTTTGCCACCACTTTGATCGGACAAGTGGACCTCCTGGTAAGTTGATCAGGTCGCTATGCCCCATCCCCAATTTTCTAGCCAACCTACCTCTGTCATCCATTTGCTAAATGGTCTTCTCCAGTTGGTGCATTTCTCTGATCGTAGATAACAGTTATATAATATAAGAAAGATATATCTCTCTAACATATCTAAACTCGTTCTCTTTAATATTAATCTCTGTTGTTCACTTGTTGCATTCTTTATCTACAAATAATTAATAATTTATAACTAATTTATCAAACCATAATACAAATAATAATAAAACTACGAATAGTTAATAATTAACAATAGATTTATCAGTCCTTAAATTATTGATATTTTAATTAATCTTTATCTACAAATAATAATTTTCTTTTTCATAGATAGCAGAGGTGGATGGCGCACACGAAGCAGTATGCATACTGCGTCCGGGACAGCGGATTCATATTTGAATATTTGCCTGCCATTTAGTATATTTTGCCCACCACGGGCAATGATAAAACGTATTTTACAAAGTGTAAAAACATTTCATTCATCATTATTAAAGGACAATATTGGTGTCAGTCATTATTACATATAGAAATGGTTAAAAACATTCCAAATACAATTTTAACACTGAGATCATTGCTACGATAGATGCGCAATAATGATTTCAAAAATCGGAAGTGTCGAACGCAAAAGGAAAACACGATTTATCCCTCTATATAACTGACTGTGATAACAGATACATGGGCGAATTTCTGCTTTACTATCTCCATTTAGGATTTAGTTGTTGAAACTATATTTGAAATGAAGGTTACCGGTGAGTTATAGTGATTAATAAATGTGATTTAAGTATTCTTTACCTTATTGTAAGTAAAGAATATAACCTCTCTCAGGTGAAAATGCATTGGACTCATCGTCTCAAAGATTCTGTCAAGAATCAAATCTACTTCTCTTTTTACTTGCTGTCCAGCTGGCAACATACGAACCAACTTCAATACAATCTAAAAGAAACCACAAACTTGTGATTTTAATGTTTTGATTTTCGACCAAACTGGTTAAATTGCTAAGGAAATTAGTAACCCTGATTGTTCAGCGACTGATGGTTTCTGAAAGAAGCCTAAAACAATTATTATTAACACACTCAGTTTGACATCTTAAGATTCCTAAAGATAATTTTAATTCTAAAATCTTGTTTACCCTCGCAACTCCATGCTCTAATTGACGGTGATCCAGAACTCAAGTAAAAGTAAAATAATATATAGTAATGATTATAGTTAAAGAGGGATTAGGTATAATCAGACGACACCCTTGATTCGTCATACTTACAATATAATCACCCTTGGTATATCCAGCATTAGGACATGATACACGTTCCTGTTCACCTGGTTGAGAACCATACGGGAAAGCCTGAATAGATAATCAAATTAGATAATTAACTGAAATAAAGACAACATAAATAATACTAAATATTTACTAGAAACTCCCATTACAACACCAGCAAAACAATTAGCACATCATAACGTTCATTTGATAATGACGTCAATACCATACTTAAATAATAATAATTATCCCCAGGGGTGGACTTGCGGGCCAACTGGTTTCATTGGACCTACATTGCGGTGAAGAATAAGTGACATATAGATAAAACGAAAGTAACACCCCCTTATAGATAGTTTTTCTCCTCAGATTTATGTAAATATATTTTTACGTGGATGAAAGAATGATTTTATTCAGTTTGATTACTTGTCAATTGTTTTTTTCCAAATCGATGCCGATAGGCCCCTGACCCTTCTATACCTTCCGTACCACGTCCGAAAACTCTGGGCCCACTCTTCCCCGGTTTATTACGACATACGCAAAATTATTTTTAAACAATAACAGGTTTTCGAAAACAAATCCTCTAACGCTCCACCAATTCATGAAACTTGGCACGCACATTCCTTCGACAATTGCGCAACGATTTTTGATATGACGTCACAATTCTAAGATGGCGGTCCATATTATACTGTCGCACGTGTTTTCTATTTAAACTAAGGATAATCCTCCATATATATATACAGTATATATATACTTACTCTCATATGATGGTACATGAGACCTGCAATAGCCAGAGCAAAGGTTGTTCTACTTTTACCAGTACGACAACAGAAAACGAAGGCCATGGTGTTCTGTGTCCACAGATCGGGATCTTTAAAATGACTGGTAATACAGCCTTGAATATCATCGACTTCCTGTCGTAAACAAACAAATCAAATACATCGTGATAAAAACAATGTAACAGCGACAATTGCTTAGTTCAATAAACATTGACTTGTGATTTTTAAATACAGATTTCGTTGGGTCTAACATCACATAATTAATAAAAATCTCAGCAATGGTTGTGAGCGATCCGTTTAATTACTCGATTGGCTTAACAATTATATGACTACTGTTTTGAATGATCCCTTTTAACTACTTAATTGGCATAAAAATTGTATGGCTACTGTTTGTGAGCGATCCTTTTACATACCTGGCTGGCATTAAAATTATATGTCTACCGTTAAAGCTAAATAAAACATAATATATATCTTATTAAATATGACAATATGATTTATTGTGGCTTGTATTCCATTTTAAACTTTCGGGAGACAATTAATAATATTACCTTGACTAGTGGTGAATGGTCGTATTCCATGGGAATTCTATAATATAACATATCCGGTGTTTCTTTCTGTTGCTGTTCACTCAGATCTTGTAATGTCATCACACTTGTAAACTCCTTAGTGATTGGTGCATCTGTTATTTCTTGGAATATTTTGATGATCTTCTTTCCTAAAATCTCTTCTTTTAATAAAGTTTCCTTGTGCTAAAATCGATAGATAATTAAACAGACATAATAAAAACTAACAAATTAAGTTGTTATTTTGATCAATTTAGGTACATAAAAAACGTATTTATTTTCGAAGGAATTTTTATTTGCTTCATAATATTGCTGAATAAGATTTCAAATTAAATAAACTATCTCATATTGAATGTTTATTCTTGTGTTCGTATGGTTTGACCATCCTCCGTAACAATGAACTTACGGGGTCACTGATACTAACTTGAATTTAATGATATCCCACCCTTGGCTCTTTAAGTGAAGTCCCTGTAATAGTACAATTCTATTGTAACGGGTAAAAAACCGGAAGTTAATGTTAACTGGTCTATCGTTCTCTCCATGAAGCCCCTGCAATATGTATAGTTCCGCGCATAGGAAGGAAGACAACCGGAAGTTAATAATGACCTACCTCCAATTCTCTACGTGAAGCACCAATAACGGGTATAGGTTCTCCGAGTTGTGTGGGATCATGTATAGAATACGTCTGCCCATCATTCTCAATAACCTGATCGTTACGTAGATTGATGACGACAACTTTCTTGTAGCCTTGTTTCTTCTTTAACAAATGGTTGACAACACATGCTAAACCCTAGAATTTTAAAATGATAATACATTCTAAGGGTGTAGTTGGTTAAAATTATGTCATATTATATAGACGATGATACGTGGGGGGTGTAGTTAGTATGGGTTAAAATTGTGTCATACCAGCCGTTGAACGGCGGAGCACGGGTATAAACATGGACCGGAAGTAGCGTAACTCCGAAACCGGAAGTGTTAGTGCATCGTCCAAGGCCATTAATGTTCCCTGGTACGAGCTACCCCTATACACAGTACAGCATTAGTGTAGCCACCAACCATGAACAGACAGACACACAAAGGAGAGTCACAAATATTAGTATACATCAGACTGAAATGAAAGGGAGTTTAACGTCCTACTTGTCTGCTCCGAACTAGATTAGACGGTATAATACGCTGTGGGCGTAGTTAATAAAAAGTCTAGATCATATATTAGAGGGTTGTGGTGTGTATAAATAGTAAACGATTTTAAATTAATTCATAAAAAATGATTTCCATAATGTGTCATACACTGGTGATTATCAGACTACACTATTTCTTGTCAAAACTTCAAACATTCATAACTTCGCTCAGAATAATAAAAATTAAAAGAAATATTCAATATATTCATCTGTCTTTATCTATTTGTCTAATCATTATAGTAAGAACGCCAAGCTCTTTATCTAAATCTTACATAAGGCATCTTTACCAGATAAAAAATAATATTAAACTTACGTCTCTGTTAGGTTGAGCCATTCCATACACAGGTAAACCAACAAGACGACGGAAATTAGAAACCTTCACCTCAAACTGTGAACTGAGGACATCTAAACCAATATATTCATCCGCCACCAAATATCGACAACCTGTGGTCACCAAATTAGCCGGTGTCTTTTTCTCAACAAAATCCATAAAACAACTGAGCTGTGTCAACACGGGATGTCTCTGCATCCATTTTGTGTATCTGACGGAGAGCTTCATCGGGAACTGTTCTCTGAGATAGGCGTTAAAACAGATTAAGAAGATGTACCTCTCCAGATAATAAATACACTTTCTTCTGTAATATTCCTTAGCACTTCTTCCCTGGAAAAATACACCCGCCATTGTTTAGAAGATGGTGGTTTAATTCGTAGAAATAAAATGAGGCCCTACATTTCAGCAGCGACTAGCATACGCCATACAATGTGCTAGGAGAGAAATATTGTACAATCAGCTAAGCTATTGTCTACTTTTATTTTGCATTCCAACTGTCAAGGTTTCTTTTACGCACAGGCCAAACTGGAAACAGGATCTCAGGTTTCCTTCCTATCCGAACGACTAGACGCTGTAATTCAATACCGGTAGTAGCCTACAAATTTTATCACTGGCTAAAAAACAACCAAAACCAAAAGTATAATAGTTTGACGTTGCCACTACCTTAAAAAAAACCTGTATAACTTGGGTTCTGATAGTTCCGTTGGACTATAATAACGAAGGCCGACAATACATAAATTCACCGAATGCTTTCTGGAATTCCTGCAATAAGCCGAGTTTGATAGGAGATTCTAGCAGATGTGGGTACCTACCTCAATAATAAAATCGGAATGAATTCCTTCCATTTTCTTTTTCTGTTCGAGGATGCTGGTTCTTAAATTATACAATTCACCACAGTGGTCTATCATCACATCCACCTGAAAAATAAAATAAACTCGATGATGCGCTAGACATGACAATTTATTTTGCGTGGGGTTGGGGACAAAGTGGAGTACCCCGATTGACACTGGATAACCTACAATTTTTTTCTTGTGAAAAGTATACAGCGAGATTAAAATGTCCACTCAAAAAATCCCTTAAATTTCGCCCCTAACATATGAGAATTCTCTACTTATTGCACGTGAGCCTATGAAATTGAGTAATGGGGAAAGCCTAATACCATTATTCATCACTCGACAAAGCTCTGAAGATTCCGGTACAGTCTAGCCTCGGCTTTATGACGAATTCCGCCATATTGGAACTACTTTAACCAATGATTAATGTAACATTAACGGGGATAACAAAGTTCTGTGTACCATCATTCTCACCTAACCAAGGGAGATAACAATGACTAATGTAACACCAAGAGAGATAATGATTAATGTAACAACACGGGAGATAATAATGATTAATGTAACATCAAGGGAGATAACAATGATTAATGTAATGGAGATTACAATGATTAATGTAACATCAATGGAGATAACAATGATTAATATAACACCAATGGAGATTACAATGATTAATGTAACACCAAGAGAGATAACAATGATTAATATTACACCAAGGGAGATAATAAAGTTTAATGTAACATCAAAGGAGATAACAAAGTTTAATGTACCATTCTCGAATAACCAAAGGAGATAACAACGATTAACGTAACATCATGCTCACCTGTCTTTTAACAGCTAGACCATCAGGTATAAATTTGACGAGTTTCTGTACAGATAAATATTCACCACGTTCAAAGTTAGGATTATTTTCATCAATATGGCACGGCACTTCACTAAAAATATAATATCACACTATGAAACTATTTATTTTCACAATGTGAATAATTTAATGGTCTATTTATTATTCTGGTGTTTATTTAGATACAAGATTGGTTTGTTTTAAAGCAATATACTTAACACCACCACGTAGTATTTGTACATACATTTATGAGATAGTATAGTCACTAGGCCACATAGCGTATACACGGTATAACAATTGTCACTTGAACCGAGATAATCAAGACGGGCATAAGCCACAAAGTGTGCAATATGGGGAACGTTTGTCCGGTTAGCGGTGACTCGACCTACTAACCAAATTTGGATACACAGAATGTATTAGCTTTTTTCACTATATCTCAATTAAAAAAATATGACATTTATGAGAATTATCATAATTTATGTAACAGGGTTCCAAATATTTAAATGTAAATAAAAATACATTTGCGCTTTAAATAGTGGAATATCGGTAATACTTACTTTGCTTCAGCGGGGAAACAGGTTCTGTGTGCCAACATAAGACATCCCATAGCTAGGCCTACCGTAGCTCGCCCCATACCAGAATTACAAATAAACAACATAGCTGGGTTGTGATCTTTGTCAAAGAAATGAGGCTCTTCCTGTAAATGTGGAAAAAATTAACATCAAAGGAACTGAACATCTCGTGAACACCAGACTTTAGTATAGAATGCAAGAAAGTGGAATTTTGTCCGGGCATTGCCTACTATTCATCCAAATAAACTGGAAAAATTAATTAAAATTATTTCTTTACTTCATTTTGTATTTATGGTTTTATGTCTATACATCATAAGAACAGAACAACGACTCCTACCAATACAAGTTCTGTGGTGGTCGGAATAGCTGCTTTTTCATTGGTTCTTAACAGCTCTCAACTACCAAAACGGTCCAATTACACAACTTGCCAGACGTTGGGTATACGTATAATTGATAATGGAGTGCGTTAAATATATAAACGGTGAACAACTAATTGAAAATCCGGTAAATAGCAGAGGCGGATTTAATGGGGGGGGGGGCTTTTTTACTGCTGAAAGTGCCTTTTCTCAGACCAAAATATGTCCGTTCCGAACGTTTATTTAGACGAAAATATCAGCCAAATAGCTCTTGGAATGGCTACAGATGCAAGGGAATGACGGATAATTTTCTGGTGCCCCCCGCACCCCCCTCTCCGCGGTTAGTGCCCTCATTTTGCGCCCCCCCCCCTCTTTCAAAATTCCCAGATCCGCCCCTGAATATAGACTGGTTGGTGGAGTAGAACGGGACGAAAATATTGGAGATACCGAGGATGGAAGTAGGATCGCCTGTTCAATCTCTTGAGTTTCCTTCATGTCTTCCAAGTTTTTATCGCACTGCTAAAGACCCCTACACCCAAGCGAAAAAATGAACTGAAATTGAACCATATGTTAGTCCCGAAATTAACTAGTTTGCGTCAATTGGACGTTAAACCCCATTACTCGTCATATAAATACACTTACTCTAAATAGTGAAAGGAAAATATCTACTTCCTCTTCAGTTGGGGCTCTGTGGACCGGGAAACAAAATCTACTGTATCTGAAAAAATACATTAATATACTTTTAATTAACAAGACATCAACGGGGTTTAACGGGCGTGGTCTCCGGAAATCCAATTGAAATCAAATATAAGGAAATGAAGTCCAGTCCCGCATAGGCACGAAGACAAAAGCAAAACTTACTTGAGAGCTGGATTAAGGAAAGCTTGACGTTCATAAACTTCTTCAGCGACTTGAAGCTGATCCTCAAACAAGACTGGCAACATGTGGGGTTCATCTTTCAGATTCTCCAAATCATCGTAAAAATAAAACTTCATCTCATCTTTCATCATAGCTAAATCGAATACCTGATAAAATACGATACGTCATAGCTAAATCAAATACCTAATAAAACACAATACGTCATAGCTAATTCAAATACCAGATAAAACACAATATGCCCAGGCCCGGAAATAACGGTTTTACATGTACCTAACACAATGTCGTGTTTAAATAATATCCTTTAAAAAGACAAATCAGTGCCGGACAAAATGACAGGCATCAGAGGTTTAGTGCCTGACAAAGCCTTAATCTGTGCCTGACATTGTCAGTGACAGGTGCCTTATTCCCAGGCTTAAATATGTCATAGCTAAATCAAAAACCCGATGAAACACAATAGAGTTAGGAGAGGCTATGTTTTAAGTACTGTGCTTCTGCGGCTCTTTAGGCAATTATTAAAGAAGTAGTTAAATCTATAAACTGGAAGACAATAAAGTTCTCATCTTAATCAAACAAAATCTTCATTTTGCCTCACCTCTTTTCTGATTCTACCTTCTGCTTCGTTGGCATCTTTGGCACATTTACCAGTACAGACAAGTTCTCCCAGTCTATCCTGATTTCTGATAGAATACGGTATATAATCATCTTCTATGTTGATAAATAATACCGGTTCTTCTCTTAGATTGAATAAAAATAATTCCTGAAATTGTAAATGAAATAGGGTTTAACGTCCTAGTTTTCGAATTCCAACTGGCAATGGCCTTTTTATGGTTTTCCGCACCATCCGGCGGCTAGATAATGTCATGGTCAGGACATCTACCCTGCTTCAGTGACTGGAATATATCAAAAACGCCACAATGGGGACTGATTATCACTCGGCATCGTATTCTACCTAAAATAGATACTATACAAAAGTTGGATCTAGATTTGAGGGATATCTCCAAGCACAGAGTCTCCAGTCTATTATCAGAAAACTGCTGGATTACATTATACCAAATCTGCAGGACGTCTGGCTACAGGTTTTTAACATTAGCTAGTCGATATTATTTAACCCAGACATAAAGATTGGACCTTTACCACCAGAGAGGCAATAATCTTCACCAGTTTGATAATTGCATCTATAGTACTCGGTAATCCGGACGCGTCAACTCACCTTAATACCTTCATTAAGAATGGTACTGACGATAGATATGACGCCATTTTGTGTCGGTTGTCCAGTAGCATATGCGGGAAAACCTTTAGCACGATGGAAGTTGGGAGCGTGTTGTTTTTCATATGACTTCAGTTTATCGTTCTTCTCTACAATATCTTTAACTAAGAAATATTTTCCCTGAAAAAAAAAGTTGACTTAAAGAATAGTTGTCTAAATTATTGGCGGAATTTGAGCCCATTGGTCACCGTTTGCTCGAAAAAATGCTAGAAAATGTACAGCGTAAACATCAAAGCACTGGTTGTAAAATATACCTTAACAATAACAGACATCACTAACCGCCAGCCGTGTAAGTGAAAGCCTCTGATTTGTTCAGATTTTCCTTATCAACCGGAATGTTTAGACAAAATTAATTTGAAATTGCTGTGAAGACGGACATACAGCGCTACGGCCTACTCTTATGTCAAATTCCAACTGTCAAGGAATCTTTTACGTACACGCCATAGAATGTATACACGGGACCTTGGTTTTTCGTCCCATCCGAAACTATACGTTGTCCCTTGCCAGACCCTCTGTCCTACAAGGGGAACCCAAACGTAAAATCATCAAGGAACTTTCTCGGTCAAGACTTGAATCGAACAGGGAGCCTCTATGTTAGCGAGATTACGTCTTACTCACCGAGTAACCGCGGCTGCCAAAGAATATAGATCAACTGTCGACTTACTCTAATTAAAGCGTGTTCTAATGCATTATCGGCAACTCGTCCCATAACAATCGGTTCCTTAAATTCACTAATATGCTGAAACTCTTCTCGACAATTCTTGATGACAATCGGAGCAACTTGATTCGTCCGAACAAAACATCCTTTATCTGAAATTTCTTGTTTTTTATCTGTGACAACTCGGTTATTGGGATTATTTCCTGAAAATAATAAAATTGTATTAAAGTAATTTTTCGCTAACATATCACCCAATTTCTCACGGCTTCATCCAATCTAATAGGTACTAGAGTTGATTATTTAATATTTAATTATGAAAACAAAATCAAAATACCAACGGTATAGATAGTCTTACGGCTTGGATTCAATTGGATTTAAACAGACCTATTATTAAACTTTCGTGGTAAACAAAATGGTGGCGAGCTTATTACATAGAGAGGCGCATAGAATTATCATATTTCAATTCCACATAACTTTATAATTTCTGAACGGAATTGAACTATTTTCGGACTAATATTTCTATCAGAGGTTCATCTTTCACAATATTGTTGTTTTCAAGGGATTCCTAAATACTAAATGACGCATTAGTATAGTCAAAAACTTTTGGTGGATGGAATACCCTTTGAACTATTTTCGGACTAATATTTCTATCAGAGGTTCATCTTTCACAATATTGTTGTTTTCAAGGGATTCCTAAATACTAAATGACGCATTAGTATAGTCAAAAACTTTTGGTGGATGGAATACCCTTTTTTGCACATAGGACTTAACTGGCGTAATTATTTCTTGAAACTAAAATTGTAATCGATTATTTCAAAAATACTAGTTTTATTGAATTCAAAATAAAATCAGAAATACATATTTTAAAAAATATTTAATTTCTAACAAATATACGAGCGAAAAGCTGAATGATTAGAGGGAGTACGACATTTTATGTTAGAATACAAATCAAATTTACTTGCTCTGTTTAATAATGCCCTTGTTTATCAAATATAGAATAAGAGTTCCGAAAAGTTATAAAACATGTCCACAAGAGTAGCCAATTTGAACACAGTAAATAAAGGTTTCTAACATAGTTTAATGATAATAGAGAAATTGAAAACCATAACGCACAAAAATTGAATATCGTGTACAGTTGGAGAATTTAATTTTTAAATTTTACCTGCAAATTCATTATTGTCTTTTTCTTTCTTGTTACTGCCGGCGAAGGCTTTATTTGGTGGTGAGGGGATGTCAGGTTCCGGGGAGGAGGGTGGGGAAACGGTGCTCGCGCCACTTCCCATGGTTAACCAATCAATATGGCTAACAACAGCCCTGACCTGCTGGTAAAAAAAAAAATAAAATGAAATTGTATACAAATTCCTCTCCCAGATTCTATCAAATTTTTACGACAACATTTGATATTTTGACTACGATAGCCACATTTGTTGCAATATGATTGTTTTCTCAATGTAGTTTGGTAATAACATCCACAGTTCATATAATGCATCATTAACAAGTTGGTCCAGATAAACATATAAATGAAATGAAATGGGTTATACATACAACTATTCGGATAAACATACACAACAAAGTCTAATTCCCCGTACATCACGAAAGCAATCGCACCAACGAATATTAATACAGTTGGACATCTAGAGTTATCGATGAAACTGTTTCAAAATGTTATCTAATGGTAAATTTAGGGGGACCGCACCATACACAAACAATTATACAAAATGAAATGAAATGGGGTTGAGCGTCCTACTCTTCTGCTCTTAACCTGGGCTAATGAAGATTGGTATACGCCACACAGTGTGCTATGAGGGAAATTTTGTCCGGACAGTGGTGCTACTGCCTACTCTTACATCGAATTCCAACTGCCAATGGGTATTTTACATGCACGCCAATGTGTACACGTGACCTCGATTTTTCGTCCCATCCGAACGGCTAGACAGCTGTCCTTGTTACGTCCTTCATCCTGCGTCACTGACAAGGAGAAATCACGCTGGAAAAACAATTACACAAGCCAACCCTACGGGCATGATACAATAAGACACCACAAACAACAAATTAAAAATCAGATAAAGTGAATGTATACGGGGGCTAGCCGTAAGCGTCAACAGGGAAAAATACTTTATAATTCTCCATATAAATTTTGTGACACAATAGTTATTAGACCTGTCACAGTTTACTGTTATTTCTAATTTCCGCTGTTTGGATCCCTTTAATATCAACACATCATATCGAACATACCCTTTTGGGTACAGCTGGGTTCATCTTATACATGCTATTTCAGTTAATGATGGGACAAATGAAATAAAATGAGGTTTTAACGTGCTACTGCTCTGCTCCGATTGGGCTAATGAAGACGGGCGGTGGTCACGGTGGCTAAGTGGATAAGGCGCTGGTTCGCTAGCCTGGAGGTCGGGTGTTCGATCCCTGCATTGGCCGAGAAAGTTCATCTCGATTTTCCGACATGACTTCCCCTTGTCAGTAATGCAGAAGGAGGGCCTGAAAAGGACAGCTGCCTAGTCGTTCGGATGGGACGAAAAACCGAGGTCCCGTTCACACATAGGAGTGTACGTAAAAGTCCCTTGGCAGTTGGAATTCGATATAGTAGGCCGTAGCGCCGCTGCCTGGGCAAAATTTCCCTCATAGCACACTGTATGGCGTATGCCCGTCTTCCATTAATCCAGGTTAGGTGCAAAAGAGTGGGACGTTAAACCCCATTTCATTTCATGTCTACTCTTATTTTGAATTCCAACTGTCAATGGATCTTTTACGTGCACGCCATTACTTACACGGGATTTCATTTTTTCGTACCATTCGAAGAACTATAGTCAATGTCATTACCAGTCCCTCTGTCATCGTGCCAACAGTGCTCTCAGACTTAATACACCTGAAATCTGTGCAGAGAGTGCGTTATAACCTGAGGCCCCGTGTAAACATTGCCGTGTACGTAAAATAACCCATAACAGTAGTCCGTTAAAACCAATTTTATATTTAATTAAATACTAGAAGCACAGACTTACCTCTGAGTGTAAATATATTCCCAGGTACGAATAGGTAAAACAGGAAGACGGTGTGACAAGATGGAAGAATTACCTGTCGACTACTGGCTTCATCTTACTACTCGCATCATATACATTCTACCGGGGGGTTGTTATCACTATGGTAACTAAAATATAATAATCAAGCTAATATTAAAACATGTATCAAATTTATTAGACAGAAGATTCTAAAATCAGGCCAATTACAAGACTTGTGTACAAAATACACATAAAACAACGTAGGCCATTTTATATTAGAATGGAAAGAGAGTAATCCATATTTATCATCAATCAGAAGAGAAGATAATTAATTATAAGCTTAAAGCACGTCAGCGTGTTTTCGGTGCGTATTATATTCAATAATATGAAATGGGGTTTAACGTCCTGGGCCCTTATTCACGAAATCTTGACTTAAGATAAAATCCAAGTTTTAGCAGATACTTCAGTTTTGATTAGCTAAGCACTAATATTATCCAATCATATAACTAAAATTTGGATTTTATCTTATTTAAAATTTTGTGAATAAGGCGCCAGCTGTTCTGATACTATATTGGGTTAATGAAGACGGGCATGCGCCATACAGTGTACTATGAGGGAAATTGTGCCCAGACAGTGGCACTATACATACTCTTATAACGAATGCCAAGAGATCTTGTATATTGTAATAAAATTGAACCATGTGTTAGTCCCGAAATGACCGAGTTTGTGTCGAGTGGACGTTAAGTCATCCCTCTCTCTCTCTCTCTCCCTCTCTCTCTCTCTCCTTGCCAGGCCTCCCGTCCTGCACCACTGACAAGGGGTAACCACGTCGGAAAAACCCAATGAACTTTCTGGTAGACGTACCCCCAGGCTACCGACCCAGCGTCTAACCCACTTAGTCACCGTGGGTGAAATAGGGAGCATTCACAACCGCGGGGGGTTATTTCGGGTACTCCTCTCACAGTAAAGACCCCTGTGCGTGCGCTAATATATTAAAATGAAAATATGACAACGTGTCTGCGATATCACCCTCGGTGGAAGCGGACGTTAAATACAAAGAAACAAGGAGTGAAATGGAATGGAGAGAGAGAGAGAAATGGGGTTTAACGTCCACACAACACAAACTAGGTCATTTCGGGACAAACATATGGTTTAATTTTATTTCAATAATTCGCTTGCGCGTAGGGATCTTTAGCAGTGGGAGGAAACCGGAGTGCCCGGAGGAAACCCACGAGGTTGAGAAGGCGCCCCTATCTCCATGCCACGGAAAGGGGTTTAACGTCTTACGCTTATGACGATAGAGGTATGGGTTTAACGTTCACTCCAAACAAACTAGCTTATTTCGGGCATTTCTGGACTAACATAATGTTTCAACTTCATTTCAATAATTCGCTTACGCGTATGGGTCTTTAGCAGTGTGGGGAAACCGGAGGACTCGGGGAAACCCATGACGTTGGACAGTCGGCGTTCACTCCACTCGTCTCAATGATAGATCTTCTGATTCAACGCGCACGCGTTAACCATTGGCAGGCGCGGATCCACAAGGGGACGCACCCGGCGCACGCCCCTCTATTTTTTGAGGTGGCGAACAATTTTTAACCTCATATATTCTCGCAGGAATCAAGAACAAAATAGTAATTTACAGTACTAGTATGAAATTAGTCCTTGTGGGCATTTTTTCACTCAAAAATCACGGGCCGGGCTTCGCACTCCCAAGTGGGTGCAACACCTCTCCCCCTTTCTGAAAATCCGGGATCCGCCCCTGATTGGGGCACAAACCCACCCTACGTGTATCATTTCAAAAGATGTTTAATGTCTTGTCGATATAATACTTCGACCATTTCGAGACCAACAAACGGTTTATAAAAGCAATTTTTAAATGCAACCTTCGTCAGTTTAATAATAAAATTATTATTTCACATGGGCCCTGTGCGCCATCTATAGTGAGTTTACAAAGCCAACGAAGAATAAATTGTTCGTCCCCTTTAATTCGACAGTTACTGTAACAAAGTTAATAAAAACCATGATACGTCATAACTCGGTCTGTAACAACAGAGTACATCTATCTTTCTATTATTAATTATCAATATTATTCATCAATAATCGCGTGTCATTAATCACGTGGACACAAACGAAATACCCTTATATGGCGTCAGTGCAGTGCGAAAGAAAGCATTCGGGTTCACAGCCACCGTCTTTTTTTTCTTTTTCGCTATCTCATTCTGTCTTATTTTGTTTCTTTACTGTTTGTGTCTGATTGAAGAAGACTCGGATCTAGATTTTTTTATTATTCACATTTGAAAGTTTGTATGCGAGAGGAGAAATCGCACAGAAAGCACTGTTTCGGTCATTAATTGAGATCTGAACTATTTTTGCGCGCACTTGCACAGGACCACGTCATTTCCGCTTGCTAATCCCGAATTTCGAATGGATTGTTTTAATGAGCATTGTACGAGACCTTGACCATTCTGAGACTATCAAATGGTATTTTTTTCCTGTTATACGTAAATAAATAATGTGACTAACAAAGTGGTCTTCGTCTACTCTTCCCCAAACGACTATCACGTGGTCCTCTGTATACTTCTACCTATATACTTACATATATATAAATACTCGTTTCATTTGATTTTCGTTTACTTGCAAAGCATGAAAGATAACAACAGATCAATGAATAGCAAATTATCCATAAACCGAAGACTAATCTAGTGTTCAAATAATGTGTTCTTTATGAAAGGACACCAGGCCCGGATCCGGGATTTTGTCGGGGGGGGGGGGCACAAATTGGAGCAAAGGGTAATATGTTGCAACCTTGGATTGCTTTGGCGGAGACAATGCGAAAATCGTGTTTATTAAAAAGCAGATAATTTTGTGAACTACAACAATAACAGTAACGTAGGCAGTCATAATGGGTAATGACACTACAATGGCATGGCACAATTTACATACGTGTGTGGCCTCAATTAGTATGACGCTGGCTCACTAACCAGCAGTCTTGAGTTCGACCCCTTGTCATGCTGCAAAACGAAAAACCTGTCTGTGGTTAATTAGTGCCCAGTCGTTCGAATGGGATGAAAGACCAGGGTCTCATGTAAGCCATGACAAGAAAATAGAAAAACCTAGTAACGAAATAGTCGAATCAATGGATAAGCTAAGGTTTAATATTCATTCATTATGTTTTCCTTTATTTTCCCAAAATAAGAAAAAGTGAGTTACTAGGTGTTGCCTTTTGACGGGAGAACAGGTTTATATACCCGCCATATTATCCCGGTTGGTGCACAAATGTAAAAAAGTTAAACCCCATTTCGTTCCATTTTTCATGTGAGAATCGTGGGCGCTATCCGCGTCTTTTTCTACTTAATTGGCCTAATTGATCTAATGGTCACTAATCTATATTGGATTCCATGTTTACATTGTACAACAAACAACATTATCGCAACATGTCATTTTGATATGTAAAATGAATAGCCCTATACAATTTGTAATATAATGCCATCGATTCCTCGGATGGTAAATAAAAGTTCAGGGATATTATTTTGTCGTCTGTGGGGAATATTGAATGTAAACAAATTTAATTTGAAAGATAATGGCAGATGACGATATTGTATTATTAACCGATTAGATAACTTGGAGAGGGAGAGGGAGAAATGGGGTTCAACGTCCAGTCAACACAAACTAGGTCATTACGGGACTAATATATGGTTCAATTTCATTTCAATAATTCGCTTGCACGTGGGGGTCTACAGTTGTGGAGGAGACCGGAAGACCCGGATAACAACACACGACGTTGGACAGAGAGGCGTACGGAAGCCCATAAGGGTCAATCAAATGAAAAAAAAATATTCTGACTATCTTGTAATTACAAGATAGCTATCTTGTAGTTACAAGATAGCTATCTTGTAATTACAAGATAGCCTATCTTGTAATTACAAGATAGCCTATCTTGTAATTACAAGATAGCCAAAGCCTTCTGACTATCTTGTAATTACAAGATAGCTATCTTGTAGTTACAAGATAGGCTATCTTGTAATTACAAGATAGGCTATCTTGTAGTTACAAGATAGCTATCTTGTAGTTACAAGATAGGCTATCTTGTAATTACAAGATAGCCTATCTTGTAATTACAAGATAGCCAAATTAGTTTTCTTGTATTTCAAGGTCGTCCCACACTGATTTATCGGATAGTTATAAGCCAAAGTGTGTGTGAGAGAGAGAGAGAGAGAGAGAGAGAGAGAGGGAGGGAGGGAGGGAGAGGGGGGATGGGGTTTAACGTCTACTCGACACAACTAGGTGATTTCGGGACTAACATATGGTTTAATTTAATTCCAATAATTCGTTTGCGCGTAGGGGTCTTTAGTAGTGGGGTGGGGTTGGATGGCGAATGGTTAGCACGTGCACGCAGTATCACAAAGCCTGTAATTGAGTCAACTGGCGTGGTTTCGAAACCCCTGTTGTACGTGACAAGGAGTAGGGTCGCCTGTCCAACATCGTGGGTTTTCTCCGGGTCCTCCTCTTTCCTCCCGCTGTTAAAGACGCCTACGCGCAAGTGCATTATTGAAATAAAATAAAACCATGTTAGTCCCGAAATGACCTAGTTTGTGTCGAGTGGGCGTTAAACCACATCCCCCTCTCTGTTTAGCAGTTGGAGGAAACCGGAGGACTGACAACCTGATGATGCCGATCCCGTAACATACAATAATACTTCGTTGAGCTGGAGGGTTGGCAGGTCGATTTGTTAGCACATGCGCACTGTATCGTAAAGCCTGTCATTGAGTCAACTGGCGTGATTTCGAATCCCCCGTTGTACGCGACAGGGAGTAGTATCGCCTGTCCAACATCGTGGGGTTTCTCCGGGTCCACTGCTTTCCTCCCACTGCTAAAGATCCATACGTGCAAGCGATTATTGAAATTAAACTATATGTTAGTCGCGAAATGACCTAGTTTGTGTCGAGTGGACGTTACACCTCCCCTCACTCTCTTTAGCAGTTGGAGGAAACCGGTGGACAGGCGAGGATGGACAGGCGATCCTACTCCTTGTCACGTACAAATGGGGATTCGAAATGACCTAGTTTGTGTCGAGTGGACGTTAAACCATATACCCCTCTCTGTTTAGCAGTTGGAGGAACCCGGAGGACTGACAACCTGATGATGCCGATCCCGTAACATACAATAATACTTCGTTGAGCTAGAGGGTTGGCAGGTCGATTTGTTAGCACGTGCGTGTTTTATCTTAAAAGCCTGTCATTGAGTCAACTGACGTGGTTTCGAATCCCCCTTTTGTATGTCACGGGATCGGCATCACCAGGTTGTGCCCTCATTAAATACTATTCATACTCTCATTAACTTCATTCCCTCATTAATAGCATTTATGATACATTGATTTCATGTTCTCCTTAAAGATACCTCCCGCGCGTACAAACTGTGTGATTTGATGATATATTTGGGCTAAAAATATATTCAAGCTAATTAATCCATCAAACGTTTGCTTCAAATCCCTCTCAAAACATTGTATACATCAGGAGATACCGCAAGCTATAAATAATCTGCTTTTAAACGCTATGTCAGTCAGCTCATTTCATTGATGGAGGGTCCGTTTTTCAGAATATCCCTTTCCTTACTTACTTTTCAAAAATCAAAATTTAAAGAAGTTTGAAAAATAGAAATAGCGTTCTGTGGCTTCAAAGAGCGTATTAAAATTGATGAGTCATGATATAAATATGCAGTTGGTGGGTGTATGAAGGCAATGGTATTTATGGGAGCATGAAATCGGTGTATGGTGACCTTTAAATTGGCATCTCGGTATCTTGTAATTACAAGATAGCTATCTTGTAATAACAAGATAGTCTATCTTGTAATTACAAGATAGGTTATCTTAGGCTATCTTGTAATAACAAGATAGCTATCTTGTAATAACAAGATAGCCTATCTTGTAATTACAAGATAGTCAGAATTTTTTTTTTCATTTGATTGACCCTTATGGGCTTCCGTAGAGGCGACCCTAACTTGGGATTGTATACCATAATTCCTGAAGCAATGACCCGAGAAATCCCTCTAAATCTAATCAAACGAAATACTGCGCGGAGTATGGTTGTAAGCAGGTAAATGATTTATTTCTTATATGGCTACCTGCCAACTCGGTAACCGGATAAATTGGATTCCCTAACAAATTCTAATTCGAAGGGCACTTTTATGAAATGAAATAAACAAAATCCAATTTCATAATGCCCATCCTATCCTAGATACAGATTACAAAGTTTATACAATCCTTACTAACCATAGATTACAAAGTTTTCAATCCTTCCTAACCATAGTTTATACTTGTTGTTGTTCTTGGTGTTTAACGTCCGCTTCCACCGAAGGTGATATCGCAGACAAGTCTTATTTTTTCCATTTTCATTATCTTAGCGCACGCGCAGGGGTCTTTGCTGTGGGAGGAAACCGGAGTGCCCGGAGGAAACCCACGAGGTTGAGAAGAAGCCCCTATCTCCATGCCACATACGCTCACACCAGGGTTCGAAACCACAGCCACAAGCCAGAGGTGACCGGCCAGCTAGAGGTCGAAGCGCGGCACTCTAGACCACTAGGCCATCCCAACCCCCGTAGGGATCATTGCGCGTAGGGATCATTTATAGTTCTGCAAGGAAACCGGGGGGACCAAAAGAATACCCCGAGGTATTCCTACTCCTTGTAACGAAATCGTAACCGCGTCACTTGACTCGCGCATTAACCATTCGACCAGCCAACACTCCGCCCAATAATTAAAGGGACAATAACATTCTTGCTGGCTTGGTAGCTCCAGAAAATAAATAATACCCTTATTCTAATTACTAGATGTTTAAGTGTCCTACCTGTTGTGTAAATTATCCATTACAACCTATTTCACTTGTCCAGATGGTTCGAAAATATTTTAAAATCCAAGTCACATTTGAAAAGGTTTACGTTAGACTTTTCAAATCAATTGGTTGAATTTTTTCCAATTTTTTAAAATAGGTGTGTTAAGATGAAATTTATATCATCATTTAATTGCAATATTCTAAAATAATACGATTTGTTGACCAGAATGAAGATTAAGACATATTATTCAGTTACAACAAGAGTGTTATTGGGGCTTTAAGATCACCATGGATTATAAACAGACCAGTAATAATATCTATATTAAATCACTATAATCAGCCATATGGGGTTTAACGTCCACTTGACACAAACTAGGTTATTTTGGGACTAACATATGGTCTAATTTTATTTCAATAATTTGTTTGTGCGTAGGGGTCTTTAGCAGTGGGAGGAAACCAGAGAAAACCCACGAGGCTGGACAGGCGACCCTACTCCTTGCGGATTCGAAGTCATGTAATGACCATGGCGATATCCCTAATGACGGCGATCTATAATAGAAAAGATTGGCTCTCTTATTTATGCGATGACGTTGGCGAGCAGTCTGATAGTGATGGCCCCCCTGTTTGTAACGATTGTGTGTAAACCTTGAGGATTATCTTAAAATGTGAGTTTTTATACACATTATATACCCATAAATTTGACTGCATTATTGTATCTTAAAGTTTGAAATTCTGATTCGATGAAAACTACATTGTAAATTGACTGGCAACTAAATTATTCAGTCGGTCAATTTCACAGTCAGTCGACATCTATTCGAGTCAGAGCTCGCTCGCTAAACATTGGAGTGGGGTGGGGTGTAGAAAAGGGGGGACCCGGAGAAAACCCACGAGGTTGGACAAGCGACCATACTCCCTATCACATACATCCTGGGAATTAAAACTACGTCAATTGACTCAATGACTCAATAGTAAGTGCAGGAGGACCGCACTACACGCAAAACCAAAACCTATAAGATTAATCTGCGGAAAATATCAAATCAAGTGAATGGATCCAGGGACCAGCCGTAGGAGTCCACTGCGCTGTACAGTCCCGGGCCTGTTAAAAAATGATTTGCAAAAAAAAAAAAAAAAAAAAAGGTAACAGACGTAAAGCGACCTATCTTGACAGTGGTCGTCTCTCCAATTGCGATAGTCTGCCAGTTGACGTCAGATGTTAAAACGTCAAACAATTTCAACAATAAGGGCGATAATCCGGATAGAATCTCGGAAAACGCTTAAATAATAAGTGTAGTGAGCAAACAGGAGCAATGTTAGACCTTCTGATCCAAAGCACACGTGTTAGACCATTGAGCCAGACAAACCCTGTGACTAGTACATAATTAAATGTTAGTGTTAATAAAAAAAATACAGTGGTGTTAATAGATGGGTGTGATCAACCAGTCAATAAATATAGACAAATAACTATAAATACAACTTGTAAGGGTTCCGATGAGTTAATTTGACTCGATACCTTCTCTTTTTAGTAACAAATAACTATAAATACAACTTGTAAGGGTTCCGATGAGTTAATTTGACTCGATACCTTCTCTTTTTAGTAACAAATAACTATAAATAACAACTTGTAGGGGTTCGGTGTCGTAATTTGACTCAATACCTTTCTTATTTAGTTACAAAATTAATAACTGTTTATCTAAGTATACAACATCCAGTTGTATTTTATATATTTTATGCTTTATTAAAGACTGGATAATCCGTGTCGAAACGTTGTTCAGTAATAAATTGTAACCCATGCATGTAAATGAGTAGGTTTACATATATATACAGCATCAAGTAGTCCCCACACCTACCAAAACCTTGGGATCGTATGCACCCCAGAAGACATTCTATTGAAAGAAATTCAAAAAGATATTGACATTCCGCCACAAAAATACTTGGCATCCCCAAGATCACAAGTTATTCAAAATACGGGATTCAGATTAAAGGAAGGGGGTTTACCATACAGCAGCCAGGGGATCCCAATATTTGAATAGTCCTGGGAGCCCAATATATGAAATTACCATAAAAAGTATCATACAAAAATATGCCAATTATTATGTTGTGTGTCATTTATTATGTTTATTTCATTTTATTTCATTTTAATATAAAGAGAGAGAGAGAGAGAGAGAGAGAGAGAGAGGGGGAGACAGAGGGAGAGAGAGGTCGGAGAGAGAGGAGAGTGAGAGAGAGAAATGGCGTTTAGTTTAACATTCACCCGACACAAACCAGGTTAATTTGCGACTAACACGTTGTTCAATATTATTTCAATAATTCGCTTGCGCGTAGGGAAGGAAACCGGAGGTATGGCAGGCGACCCTACTCCTTGTCACGCACACACGTGGAATCGACAACACGTCATTTACTCAATAACAGACGTTACGATACAACGCGCACATCACTCGGCTACCCGACCACCTTCCCCTGGTCCTGATAGGACTGTTAATTAGGCAAGCAAACTGTCATCCTACAGGTCTAATATTTGTGTACATCGTTGGATTGACATAAAGTTGTTAGTTTGTTATTGTAAAGGTGTCCACTAACTGGGACAGTTGTTAGCTTGTTATACTAACTAGGACAGTGTCATACAAAATCGATTATTATGTAACTTGACAATAATTAAAAGGTTCGCTAGATAAACCGATCTATATAATAATATTAATTTTTATACAATAAACAACATGAAGGCAATGACCGGGAGAGGCTGGGCGGCACATTTTGAGACATTAGAAGGATACAAGAAGCCTGGCATGATTCATATTCCTGAAGCAATGGCCCTCAAATCAAACGCAACACTGTGCGGATTATGGGCATGATTTATTTTCCATAAAATGACTTCGTACTGAGTATTGTATTTATGGCAATGGCGGTGCAACATTTTCCTAAATTGATTATCAATGAATATTGAATACTATGACGTAGTATGGTTATCAATGGTGGCTATTTTCGGGTTTCTTTCTTTGTGTCATTAAGATTGTAAACAACCTATCCAATTCGAACTCATGTTATTCCGCCTAATACATTTCAATAAATTACAAACTGGTTAAGTCTTTGTAACGTAAATCGGCTGTAGTAAGAACCACGCCACAGGCAAATAGATCCCAAGACGACAAAGAAACGGGGATAATGTAAATGGGCAAATGTGCTACGACGGAAATTGTCAGTCACCCCATCTACGCCAGGATTTAGCCCTGGGCGTCTTGATCAGGTTCCCCGGTATATTAATCAAGAAACGAGGTCTTTTGCACATCAATACATTTACATCTGAAAAGTACCAGAATCCTGCCAGATATGAAACTGATTCTAGGTGTGACAGCCACGTGATAATAAACAGTCGCTTTAAATGGACAGTATGCACTTGATATCACCGAGAATTGTTAATTTCTGGCCAACTTATATACTTCCAACTTCTGACATTGATTGTATATGGTGTCCAGACTCTTACTACCAATTCCATCGTGTAATTTGAAACATTTGTATAAAATAGTACAACAGAGAGTATGTTTAGATCTTACCTGTCACAGTTACTCCTAACCTCAACCAATCACCATGGTAACAGATAACTATCTATTATAACAGGTGATCAGCAAGCGATAATGACATCAGATTGACTCGCTTAGTTAGAGAAAATCATTAGACTTATCGTCAACCCTCGGTTGTCGTTCATCGACGGCCAAGCCCCCTATCTCTACCTGTATTCGCAACAATCGTTTTTTATTGTCCGAATTACAGTTATCATCTCCAGTCTAGTATTGGACTCGGGATGTTTTACCAATCGTTGCTCGTTTGTAGAGCTGAACGTTCGCGTCAATCGAGGCAGTGATATCGCGGTGTTACTCACGCAGAATCAATCATTTATTTCCTGGTTGGGTAAGACAAATGGTTTAACGCGTGTGCTTTATATCATAAGATCTGTCATTGGGTCAAGTGGTGTGGTTTCGCTTCCCCGCTTGCACGTGACAATGAGAAAGTTCGCCTGCCCAGCTTCATCGGTTTTCTCCAAGTCGTCCGGTTTCCTACCACAGCTGAAGATCCTTTATACGCGCAAGCGAATTATTGAAATATAATTAAACCACATGTTAGTCTCGACATTGCCTAGCCTGGGTCGAGTGGGTTTTAAACCCTCTCCATCTTTCTCTCTGAGCGGCAATTTTGCTGAATAGCAGTAATTTCGCTACTCTTCTTCAAATCTTTACTTCCAAGTATGTGAACGTCATTGTGCTATACTTTCGGTTTTCCGTATTTCTAATACTGCCGCAATGAAGCCAAATAATAAATTATAATTACCATATGTTGGACACCAAAAGGCCATGCTGTGCTAAATTGAAGTTAACTCTCCCACATGCTCCTTTCTATTCCTGTGCCGTGTAATTGTGATCTGATGATCTCCTATATGTTTCTAGGTGTATACAGGTTCTGACAGCAGCAGGTGCGACAAACAATAAGTCCAATATATTAGTATTTATTAATGATAACAAAACGTAACATCGACCAGTTTCTATTTATAGTTCAAAAGTTATTTACGGTATTTATATATTAAATATTAGGTAAAGGTTCTAACTAAGTCTTGAAAGAAGTTATTATCACTTTCACCGATATACTAAACATAATTATAAAGCGGTAAGGGTGAATCTCTGTCTTTCCAGGATTTTTTTTTTATTCCAGGAATAGCTTGCACTCTAAAACCTGGAGCAGCTTTGTATATATATCCAGAGGAATTGGTGTTATTCTGAGAGTTTTCATTTTTCAAGAAAACATGATGAGAGCATGGGCGAATCTGGGGATGCAGCTACATATAATTTTGTTTTGTAAAACACTTGATGAGAAAAGTGTCACGGTCGTGTGCTTTATCCTTCATCACCGAATGATGGGGTGGGCAGGGCCCAAATAATAGTATAGACATTATGTGATATTATAATAAAATCGCTATTGCCATTACTGAAATTGAATAATCCAGTGTGATCATATCATGTTCATTATAAAACTTGACATAAAACGGGATGTTAGATTTCTCTCTTTAAAAAGTTCAATATGTATTGTAAGTTCCTATTGAAACTGTATTTGAGCGAACGATATTCGTTGACATTGCCCGCTCAAAGACAGTTCCTAATGGAACTAAATGTGTATCTACGTAATTAAGAGACGATGATGGCATCATGCATTGTTATTGTCAACTGTCCCTGGAGATGTAATTCTTTTCATTAGTATGGGCAATTTTATCTATACTAATTCTCACGCGTTTTGTACACTAAGCAATTTGGAGAATTATATCCTTTTGATTTTTGGTGGACCAACAATTTAGTTATGAAGGAGAAAGAACTGTGGTTTAAAGTGAACTTGATACAAACCTGGCCATTTCAGAAGTAACATAGTTCACCTCTATTTCAATAATTCGCGTACAAGCAGGAAATATAATATAGACCACACCACTACCCCCACTCCCCACCCCACCCTAGATTTTAAAACTGACGTTATTTTGTAAATGTCCATTAAGAGGGAGAAATGGGGTTTAACGTCCACTCGACACAAACTAGGTCATTTCAGTATAAACATATCGTTTCATTTTATTTCAATAATTAGCTTGTCCGTAGGGGTCTTTAGCAGTGGGAGAAAACCGGAGTCCCCGAGAAAACCCACGAGGTTGGACTGGCGACCCTACTCCTTGCCTCGGGTCTTTATTTTGGCCTCTCTCTCTCTCTCTCAATAAATAAGATAATGGAGGTGCAATTTTTGTTTTATTCTAATAGAAGCCAAATTTTTGTTTTAATTCCAATGAAAGCCAAAAAAGATAAAAACAATCGACACTATGTTAATTTTTTGTTTAAATACAGAAAACCCCCGAATATCTACTGCAATTTTCAACGTTATAGTTATTTAACAAGGAGACACCAGGGGCGGCTTAGGCCGGTCGGACAAAAAAATAATTTTGTCCAATTTGTCTAAAATAACCAACAAACTTTTTCTGCTGAACATTATGTGGGAGACGGGGGGGGGGGGGGGGTATTGGACCGGCCATGGAGCGATGATGATCATGTTGTATGTGGTCGGTGGCTTTAACGGGCCGCCACACCATCACTGGATCATGGAATGGCCTGGTATAATAGACTTTCTGGGTCGGGTGTGCTGGGTGTGGGCAAGAATTCGGAATCCTGCAATGCTGATTCTGAATTTCATCCGAAAATTTCATCAGATTCACCCGACACTGTCGCCCGAAAATTTACTAATTATTAAGTCACTTTTACCTTGTTTGTTTGGATACGCTAGAATTCAAAATTCAAAAAGCAGCTTTTATGAAATTCACTTTCGTCACTCTGTTCAATGTGTCTCGTGGCGCCATTCACAGGGGGAATCAACTAGAGCTCCCGGAAACAAAAATGGGACATTTTTCAATGAAAATATTCCTAACTTATTCAATATTCCTAACTGGTTAATCAAATGGTCAAAATTTTCTCAACTAGTCCCATATTTTAACCAGTTAAATTCTCTTGACTCATGACGATACAAATCATAATAGCCTACGTTCATTAATTTTAAGACGATATGATAATTTCACAGGTTGATGGTTGTAATAAATAAAGTGCATGTCGGCGTTTCGGCCTAAGTTAATCGACTTATGAAATATAGGCCTATTGTTTGACAGAGATTTTAATTTTAAACAGATATGCCACCAAATCGCATATTTGGCGTTCATTTTTAAAAATTTCCAGGGAGATCGACTCCCTGACACCCCGCCCCCCCCCCCCCCCAGAACTGGCTCCGTGATCAGTAAATAGGGCCCCTCCAACATGGGAGCCCGGGCCGGTTCCCGGCCCCAATCCGCCCCTGGGAGTCACATATTTACATGCTATACTGACCATGATGGTTTTTAATGAATACTTTTGAAATTTGTAAATATATGTTTGGACAACGAACGCGTCCGCCCGCATTGGACCTATCTACGTTATCCCTTGCCGGGACCTCCTTTCTGTACCATTGTCAAACATGATCAGACCGGAAAAATTCCCGAAAAATATTTTGGTCGATAGGCAGGGATCGAAAACAGGATCTCAGTCTTATAGATGTCACATATATCATAATATAGGCCTATGTCTCCCTCAGTGGGGCACCGTGGCTCCAAAATTTAAATAGGACGTACATGTCGTACGTGTTAAACCCCATATTTATGTAGACCCTATATATTCACCACAACAATATATCCAAGATATAAATATAGGTTCATGTAAATGCTGTAATGATTATCACTTTTTTTTCATCATAATTATGCTGTGGACTGAAGCGATTTTGATAGGCTCGTGAAATTTAGCTTTATTTTTTCTACACAGACTAATCTAAAGATACGTAGAATGAAGAATGATATAAATTCACGTGTTGTTTAACGTGAATGTTTGCTACTAAATATCTTTTAGATTTTAATCATAATTGTTTCGCGGACTTGGTACTTTTTACCGCCATATTAATGCACTGTTATCAGGTTGGGAGAATTTGGAACTATAAGTACGGGCCCGAGAATTTCAGCCAATCAGATAACCGAAAAATCTTCATTTCGGACACGGATGTAACCTAATTATTCAATGGTAAATGTCAACAAAACAGCATGTCAGATGGATGTTTTCAACCGTTATCATGTACAGCCACAACTACCAGTGGTGTTCGTCCACATATTTGTATAATATGCAAAAAAGTTGACTCTTATGTCAAACATGCCGGGAAACGAACAAGAGACATAATGTCTAAAACACAAACTCGTGATGGTGGTAAATATTTTAAACTGTTGGTGAAAAGATATTTTCATATTGGATCGATGTTATTGTTAGTTAGAGCGTCGCTTCTCGCTCATTCGTAACGAAACTCAATACCACTCTTGTTGTTACTGAATAATATGCCCCAATCATTATTCTGGTCAACAAATTGTATTATTTTATAATATTCCAATTAATTGATACCATGGGCGGATCCGGGGGGGGGGGGGGTGTGTGACTAGGATGACTAGTCACCCCCACCCCCACCCCCGGTAATTGGCTGATTGGAACCATGGCTGATTGGGACCTGGCTGATTGGGACCAGATTTGTGGCTGACTGGGACCAGATTTGTGGCTGATTGGGACCAGATTCTTGGCTTACTGGGACCAGATTTGTGGCTGGTTGGGATCATGACAAGGCTTATTCGGACCATTACTTAAATGCCGCGAGTATTTAAAATATGTTTGCATATTTTTGATAATAAGACAACTAAGACAATAAATAGTGTAATTAGTCACAAATAATAGTTTAATTAGTGATTGAAAGCTTCAATACAAATGAGCTAAATCACAGAGAATATGCTTCACATTCTTGACTGATTGGGACCAGATTCTTGGCTGATTAGGACCATGATCAGACCAATGATAAGAGTGTTTTAAATATGTTTCCATGACAATAAATACCACCCAGTATTATCAAATTGTAACCCAATATCAAAAAACCTCATATCAGTATAATTACTGCAATGAATGCGATATTTTGTAATGAATGAAGCTGAAATAATGACAGACAGAAATTGTTCTTTGTATAATATTTTACTTAGTAATTATCATTTTATTTCATATAGTGATTCAATTCCTTTACAAACCAATATTTTATTAAAACATACAAATATTTTCCATCATATTTATATCTAAACAAGTAGTAGCCGAGCCAGGGACCTTCCTGATCTAGACAAGTGTTGAATGCAGTACACTAAATTGGTTGACAAATGTGTAACATTTTCTTAGCAATATACACAAATACACATTAAACAAAGTTAATTAAATCACAATTTATTTATAGTATAAAACTCAAGTAGCAATATACAAGACACTAATCACACCTTTTATTGTTAATGACAAGCCTAATAATCCAATAAACAATCAGATCCAATCACACATTCCCTGTTGTGGATGTCAGTAAGATCTGAGTAATTTTCATGTAGTAATATAGTACACTTTCCTAGATATCACCTACCCGTTTACTTGTGTTAAAATTGAGTCTATAAATCTATTATGTTTATTTTCTGTACAAGGTAGGATATATACATTTTGACTGCCTTTATGTACATCATATTTGAAATAACCAATTTCCGTTGCTACTGTATTGCTGGTATTAGTTTTCAAATTTGTATGGTTTAAACATTATTTCAAAAACAGCTTGGTTTCCCAGTGGCGGATCCAGGATTTTGTGTCTGTTAATATATATACGACTATGTGTGCATGTCCCTGTGGAAGCATGTAGGACCCGGATAGGAATCTCGGGTCCTATATGCTTCCACAGAGTCATGCACACATAGTCGTATATATATTAGCAGACACAAAATCAGCATTAGCTCCGTAAACCGCGGTCGGTAAGACAAAACATGGGGTTGTCACCCCCATCAAAAAATCCTGGATCTGCCACTGGATACAAATTTTATCTTAACACACCTAATTTAAAAAAAATGGAAAAAATTAAACTGCATGATTTGGAAAGGTATTAAAATAAAGCCTTAAAATAGATGGTATGTATAAACAGTCCTACCTTGTTAAAAAATAATCCTATTAATACAAAAATTCACTATTGCCAGCTGAGAAATTGGCAAATATATCATTTTTAACTTCAAATTCAAACGTTTGAAGATAGCTATCCCATGGGGGCAATAGAAAAGCAAGCGAATACATGACCACTCGGACCAAAGACCACTCGGACCAAGACCACTCGGACCAAAACGAAGACCACTCGGACCAAACAAATAGACCACTCGGACCAAACAAAAAGACTACTCGGACCACAATAAAAAGAATACTCGGACCAAGTATTTTTATAGATAAATAATTGTTAATATGACTACTCGGATCGCTAATAAATAAAGTACTCGGACCAAACAAAAAGACTACTCGGACCAAGTGTTTTAATAGGATTACATGTCATTTCGGACAATTTAAAACACGATAATCCCGATGTAATTGTAGTATGTGCAAAGAAATCTTGCGGTTCTTTGGTAGATGATAAAAACGTGAGTTGTCAATCATCGATAATGGCGGCCGTGTGTTGATTGCAATTATTCCGTTTCACAAAAAAAACCCATTAGCAGTGATCGATCAATCAAGCTCGTTTAATTTTTGACAAAAGAAAAACAATGAAGTATTTCTAAATATACACAAATTTTCAACAATATTGTTTTTGGGGTTGGTCCGAGTGGTCTTTTGGGTTGGTCCGAGTAGTCTCCGTTTTGGTCCGAGTGGTCTTTTTTTTGGTCCGAGTGGACTTGGTCCGAGTGGTCTTTGGTCCGAGTGGTCCGGATACCAAGCAAGCGAGGTAATTGTGTTATTATTTCCTGTGTCATTGATTTTAAAGCGTCAGGAATAATGCCTATGGTCGTAGAATAGTGAGTTGACAACCTATTGAGCAAAAGACATAGAAATAATTATGTTTTGACTTCTTAGAAAATATGAAATTATCGCTTTAAACATCTAGTACATGTACATGTACTTAGAATAAGGCTATTGTTTATTTTGTGGAGCTGCCATCCAGCAAGAGTGTTAAGTCTACCACATAATTATATGATTTGATGAAACCTGCCATGTGAAATTTCAACTGGCCGGTGTCATGGCGCTTTGCAAATGTAGAACGCATTACCACAAAGAAAAACTGTTCAATTACCATTTTAGTGGTCCAGTCATCACTATTTGTGATAGAATTACTTATTCCAATACGAACTGCAATGATATGCATTGACAATTGTGCGTTTGAACCTGCATGTATTTGAACTTGCGTAAAGACTCTTAAACTGTATCAAGTGAACTAGTGCTAACTATTCCCCCCCCCCCCCTAATATAAAGAGCATCACCAGGCTGATTAGATGTGTGTATTATGTAGTTTGGCATCCTATCAAACTTTCTTAGTATTATTTCTCTTGAACTCAGGTTTACTACGAGAAGCTGCTACAAGGAAAGAAGATGAGTCAATTTTAAAACACATTCGTGGTAAAGATTGTGTAGCCATTGAAGTTCGGTATCATACAAATTGTTACAAGAAATATGTAATCTTTATTTCAAGAAAGCCTTCCAGTGTGTAAGTTTCCGGATTTTGTATCAATTTTTATTCCTTCTACAATAGTTGTAAGGCATATTTCATCTGAGCCAGAGGGATTGGGATGGCCTAGTGGTCTAGACTGCCGCGCTTCGACCTCTAGCTGGCCGGTCACCTCTGGCTTGCAGCTGTGGTTTCGAACCCTGGTGTGAGCGTATGTGGCATGGAGATAGGGGAGCCTTCTCAGCACTCCGGTTTCCCCCCACTGCTAAAACCACTACGCGCAAGCGAATTATTGAAATAAAATTAAAAACCATGTTAGTCCCAAAATGACCTAGTTTGTGTTGAGTGGACGTTAAACCCCATTTCTCTCTCTCTTCATCTGAGCCTGATAGATAATACCTGCCATACAGTGTTGAATTAGGTTGGTTTGGAATCATGAAAATAGTATGTAGTTATATTTTTATTGCAGAACTGAAGCCGAGTCATCCGCGTATCAAGAAACCTTTGAAGTTTTTGGCCGAGATGTTATACGCACTAGAATAATACATGGAGATGAGGTTTTATGTATGTCAAAACTACTTGAAATATTTAAAGAAATGGTTCTAAAGATTGAAAAATTGGATGCATCAAATTTCAGGTAGGCCCTACATGAACATGTTTTATTCTGAATTTTTTGACAAACTCATTATGCTATGTTTGCATTGCCATATATATATGGATATATATGCACAGACTCAATTACTTTACAGGGTTTCTTTCATTGGAAATGGAGTGCAAGAAGCTCCCTGCAAGGAACTTTCCTTTGAATTACTCCCTTAGCATGAATGCTTAACACCATACCACCTTGTATGTCTGTTAATTAGTTTGTTAATTAGATTGTCTTGTCTACCATATCACCCTTGGTGGAAGTCGAGGTAAAACTCCAGCAACAAACGAACGTTGCTTTTATAATGGTGAGAAACGTAGGTGGTTGTTATCCATAAAACTTTCACTAAAGTAAATGCCCTTTTAAAGATAATAATATGATTCTTGGTTTATGATAGAGACTAGAGTTTGTGGGTGATATTTATAAAAATTTAGTGTAATGATCACAGCATTTTGAGAGGATGATCCCTATCAATTTTTAGCGTTCTATGATATTTTGTTCCAGAAATATTCCCTCTTTCATTCTGACAGGAAAATATCTCGTTAACATCACTGAGACTGAGGCTAGACTTTTTGAATTAGTTCAGTTTTGGTGTGAAGCACTATTGGGGTCGTGAGAAGAAAAAAATCCACGGCCTGTCATTTCTGAGTTATCCCCTCTTTTTCGAAATACATGTATTGTTAACGCAATACAGTTCTTCAAATTCATTTCACGGGTCTTGAATGAATGAATCCAATTAAATAAATAGATTCTTGACAAGTTCACGTTCCTCATCTAACAGACTGCTTTCACAGGCCGGCATAAAATAATCTGCGACCATTATAAAGTAGATGATCATGTTTTAAAGAAAATTTACTAGTGTTCCAAGCTTCGACGGCAGCGCAATTTAAGTGTGATATAAATTTATTCGTACGGGATTTATTTGATTCGCGCTGTTATAAAGCGTAGGGAAATAACTGGTGATTGGTCTCCATGGGCCAATCAGGAGCTCGTATTGTGAACTAGTGACCCGACCTTGAATGTTGTAAACAACAACACACATGTAATGGCTGCGCCCATGAAAGAACGTGAATCGACTGATATTTCATCAAATTTACGCTGTATTGTTCATTACGAAGGTTTAGGAAAGGAACGAGAGCAATTATTTACAAAATCTCGCTGGGATAAATTCCGTGAATGTGCCCATGAATGGCTAAAACTTGATGGGCTAGGGAAATGGATAGCTGAACAGGCGACTTCGAGTGATATAAACAACAAGGAATTTATCGACGCGCCAAAAGATACTGGATTTCACCCAACATGCTACAGGCGTTTTACAGACAAATTCCGAATTGTGTCTGCCCGTAATCGTATAGAGAAAGAAAAATTAGAATTCCCGGCTACAAGCCAACCAGGGAGTAGCGAGAGTGTAGAACTAGTAGAAGATCTGGGACCTAGCTCTCCAAAGAAATTACGATCAAAAACCAGAATACATACCGGTACCGTCATTTCAGCCGCTCCAGAAGCAAAAAGAAAGAGTAAATCTGTGCTGCCTGTTGTGTGTATTATATGTAAAAAACGTGACAGATTTATCACTGTCGGAGGAAATAGGAAGAAGGATGTATTAACCCAGGCTCAGACCCAAACAGCAGGTAGGCCTAATGTTAATGTTATTGTTACTTACTAAATTTATAATTATTACTAATAAATATTAAATATACACAGTCATACAGTTTCTAATTATTGTGTTGTTGTTTTTGTCGTAAATGGAATCAGAAGTGCTACTGCGATCACTGTAAAATTGTTATGAAGCTAGCCGGTAAAGCCCTTTGCCTTTACCCCATTTGTTGATTTGGCACAGTCATTGGTTAAAGTGTTGCACATTTGCTTCCACAAGCAATGAAACACAGAGGAGTTAACTTGTTTTTTATTTTCTTGGCCCACTTGCAGGTGCCTTGCTAAGACGATCTGTCTCTAGATCGTTTCCACTCACAGAAAGGATCTGAACCATAACTGCATGCCTCTACATGTAAGTGACATTCCCTCCCTCACCCTTGAGCACACTCAACATTCAACGCTATATGGTGTATAATTTGTTTGCAAATTTGTTTGTAGGCCAACTTTTGAAAGCTGCTGAACTGAAAGAGGATGAAGATATTTTAAGGCATATCAGAGGGCAAGATTGTGTGGCCATTGAGGTCAGATATCACCAAAAATGTTATAGGCAATATACTGAATTTCTTAGACGGTTATCAGAAAGGTAAATATTTGTGATGGTTTTTGTTATTTGTATTCTCCGCCTTCTTGTCACTGGTATTATTCAAATAGGGGGGTTGGGAGAATGCCACGCTTCGAACTCTAGCTGGCCGGTCACCTCTTTCGATCCCTGGTGTGAGCATATGTGGCATGGAAATAGGGGCACCTCCTCCCACTGCTAAAGACCCATACGTGCAAGCGAATTATTGAAATAAAATTGAAACCAAATATTAGTCCCAAAATGAACTCGTTTGTGTCGAGTGGACATTAAACCCCATTTTTCTCTCTCCCATTATTCAAAGAAAACTGAACCATGGGTCTTCCTGAAAGGGGGGTGGGTGGGCAAACTGACCCTGCAGTGAATATTCGCTTGGCAGCTACAATCACTGATAAGCATGACATCGACAAGGCTTAATGAGTATGGCATATTAACTTTTTTACTCCGACAAATTAAATTCTCAAACATTTTTTGAGGCAAAAGAAAAATAAATAAAGACGTTTAAAGTATTTGTAGTTAAAAAATATTTCCTATTTAGTGTAAATGGGTATTAAAATGAGTAAAATGCATCATTTTGCCCGAAGCAGTTAGATGTTAAGTAAACATTGCACGAGCCGTTGAGCCAATGACTACGAGGCATGCAGTCAACGCACGTGTTTTGGACAGGCATCCGTTACAGGGTTAATTCGTCAGTATTTCTCTGTGAAACAGATTGGGGGTTGGGATGGCCTAGTGGTCTAGAGTGCCGCGCTTCGACCACTATCTGGCCGCTCACCTCTGGCTTGCGGCTGTGGTTTCGAGCCCTGGTGTGAGCGTATGTGGCATGGAGATAGGGGCGCCTTCTCAACCTCGTGGGTTTCCTCCGGGCACTCCGGTTTCCCCCCACTGCTAAAGACCCCTTTGCGCATGTAAATTATTGAAATAAAATTGATACCATATGTTAGTCCCGAAATGACCTAGTTTGTGTCAAGTGGACGTTAAACCCCATTCATTTCTCTCTCTCTTGCATGAAAATAAGATGTTAACCCCTGTGTAAGTGTCTTATTCCTCTGTTCTACGAAATTAATGAGAGTAAACCAAGCTCCAGAATTTTGTTTTAGTGTACATGTATATGTTTATTTATATTTTTCAGCAAAGGGGACAAGCCCTCTGTCAAATATTTAACCACATACAATATATTCTGTGAAGATGTCATAAGAGAAAGAATCATAAATGGCCAGGAAATCATTCGAATGGTCAAGCTTTATGATATATTTGTTCGCCTTGCTCGTCAACATGAAAATGTTGATGCTTCCAGCTATAGGTACATGTATTATTCATTTTAGTTTTGTCTTATGTATGTCAGCTGCTGAATGATTTTACTAGCTCTAGTCCAGTCACTAAATCCCCTAAGATATTTTTCCAGCAACAATTTTGACATGTCTACCTAATTTACCCTACAGATTTGTGTACTTTGATAATGTCTCCAGAGAAATTTGCATATGGCTCGTCAGGGCATATTTTCTCAGTGCGATGTTCAGGGACCAATTTGGAATAAATTAAACTGAGTCTTACATTAAATTTTTCAATACATGTATTGTTTTCAATTTAGCTCAAATGTAAAATCACACGGTCTGCCACCTGCCATTGAGTCAACTGGCGTGGTTTCGAAACCCCAGTTGTACATGGCAAGGAGTAGGGTCCTCTGTCTGACCTAATGGGTTTTCTCCGGGTACTCTGGTTTTCTACCACTGCTAAAGACCCCCACGCGAAAGCGAATTATTGAAATAAAATTAAACCATATGTTAATCCTGAAATGACCGAATTTGATGTTAATACATTTAGTGACAGTGATGATGATGATGAAGATTAACTTTGATGACATTAATTTGATGTGCAGAGTAACTGTTTAATTTTGATTTTCAATGATTGTTTCATTTTAATAAATAATTTCAAAACTGTTCATCCTGTTTTCTAACCTTTCTCTTCATTGTACCAGATACAGAATTATTTTTTTTAACTTATATCTACATGTATGTTTGTAATTTGACCATTAATCATATCCGAAATAGTAGTTCACAGCTATATGTACATGTGCAGTTGTAAAAATACTGTAGTGGCTAATTGAAAGGGAACATGTATGTGGGTTTAGAATGTTTATCTTAGTGGAAACAAATCATGTGGTTCAATGCGTTATAAAGTGCTACTGATCTCCATTATTTCAAAAGCATATCAATCAACTACTGTCAAACATATCCCCTGGCTAGGATATGCTACAAATTGGCTCTAGCATGTTCCATACAAGCGATAATTTCTGAGCAAACATCCAACAACCAACCCTCAAAGGCACCTGAGATCCAAGAAACAAAATAATTATTAGGCTTGTGTGCCCACACCTGGTCTTGTGCATCATACAAAACCAGCAGGTCTATCAATTGCGGACATTTGACAGAAAGGGAGATAACTCCTTTTACCGTTAATGGATTTCCAGAATTCTTTATTCACCCATGATATTGTGTTTTGGGCATTTTTATTTACATCAAAATCAATCCAATAAACTGTTCATTGCCAAGGATGAAGGCATGAGGTGTTTTAGCAACTATTTATTTTTATGTCAACATCAGAATTGTTAGTACAAAAATAGCATTTATTTGACAATTTCATCTGGCCCTAAATCAATAAATTGCAAACATTTTGCTTGGAACTCCCGGATTTTGTGTTCCTGGCGTCATATTCATAAGCTTTCCAAAAACGTATAGTTTTTCTTTTACGGAAGGCCGTGTAGCGGAGTTGTGTTTCTAAGCTAGCTAGAAATTTTGGCTGCAGGCTAGTCTCATGAGATATACCTGTCATTCGTTAGTTAGGCATTGTTTCACCCACTTTTTCCCAAAAAACTTTCTAATGCAATAGGGCCTATGGATTATAAAAGATTCTTTTCACTTGTAGTTTTGGGTTTATAAGACGACGAGTCCTATAGATTCTCAGTGCTCCGTGTTACATGGAATTATACCCCTTGTCAAAAAGATTTGTTACTGCAATAGAGGCTACATTTTCCAACAGATTTCTTTCAAATTTTGCGTGAAGCATTTGGGTCAAAAGAGGATGAACTCTATTGATATTGACCACTCCGGTCCATTGATTTCTGGAGTCAAGGGGGCCTCACTCCCCTCTCACTTTGTCTAAAACCTTTTTTGCACGATAGAGACTGCAGTTTTTAACGATCTTGAACCTTCTTTTCCATAGATGTATTACATGTCTGGAAAAATTTGCAAACATGATAGAGATTAGATTTCTTAAAGAATCCTAGATCCAAAACCTTGATGTATAGAAATAGATTTCACCAAAATTAAAAAACTTATGGATATACTATTTCTGTATTTTATAAACATGTCATGTTTCAATCATGGGTTCCACGTCAGTCCTATATGCCGTTTGGGACCGAGGGCTATGGAAAATGACAGTAACTAGCCTTTTTTTCAAATCCAAAATTTCAAACATGGCTACAATCGACATTCACTATGTAGCAATAAAATTGTATGGCCAGTGAAGAATAATGCACACATGGAGATAAAAGAAGCCACATTCTCATGATTGGTGTCATAGAATTGTATACATATTCATCAATAGATTACAGGTATGGTTATCAAGAAAATAATCTAAATACATATCAAATTTGGCCAACTTTCAGGTTTTCCTTTCGGATAAGATGCAGTTGAGACAGCTGCTGTGCAGGTGTGCATGTATTTCTATGCGTTGCATGACTTTTTTTTCCAGGTGTGGTTTTATTGTTTTGCCTTTCTCAGATTTTAAAATTGTATTTTTAGTTCCTTACAACTAAAGAAAAGGTTACAAGTACATTTCCCACAGTTACTGTTTCACAGACCTAGTAAATGTGTTAAAAATGAGATGGTTTTTGTTCAGGAAAATTTTAAATCATCAACCAGTGAATACATAGAGACTGAAATGGAGTCAGCTAATACTGGTGGACAAAAAACTCTGACTTTTGATGATGACACTTTACACTGTCTGCATACATCAGCAATGGAATTACGTGTGGAATCTTTGAAAACAGGTGCTTGTAAAGGACCTTGGCATCCACTTGCTTCTGATATCAATACAAAAAGCGCCAAGTCATTGATTCCATTAAAACTGTATAATACTCTTGCATGGATGATCGGAGCTTCGGATGATCCAACACTAGAGTATTATGTCGAAGTTGAAGAATCTGTTGATTTGAAATTAATTTCTATTCTCCAAGGTATTATACTTTTGCAATATCAGGGCAGGAATCGTTCACTAACTTGATCCACACCCAGAGGGCATTTTAAGATATGTGAGAGAGAGAGAGAGAGAAATGGGATTTAATGACTGCTTGACACAAACTAGGTCATTTAGAGACTAACATATGTTTCATTTCTATTTCAATAAATTACTTGCGCATGGGTTCTTTTGCAATGGGGTACAAGAACCAGAGTAAACCCATGAGGTTGGACATGTGACCCTACTCCTTGTCATGTACATCCAGGGAAGCGAAACCCCACCAGTTGACTCAATGATGGACCTTATGATACAGTGCGCAACGCTGACCAATCGGCCATCCAGCCCCAATATCGTATATTTTACTGGAGTAATTCTTTGCATACGGACCCACACTGTTAGTGGCAGATAATTAGAGACCTCGCCCTCAATGAAAAGTTGCAAGATAAGGAAGGCAGCTAAACTACTTGTTGCTTGTAGGCATGGATTAAAAATCCTCTATACTAGCATCCTTGACACTCCTGGTAGTGTTGATCAAGCGTCTAGCTTACTAAACGAGCCAGTAGAGACTATGCATGGTTTTCCCACCACTTGCAGCATGACACCCAGACATAACAAATAAAAGCAGACTAATGTGGGTTTTATCTTATTCTATATTGTTTTATTATGTGCTAAGTGTATACATACAATTCTGTAATATGTTGAATATATAATATCCCATGAATACATACAATTCTTTATTATGTTGAATATATATAATAACATTAAAAAAACAAACAAAATATATGTTTATTTGGTTTAAGTATCATCTTAACTTTCTTGGACCACCACTAAATTATCTTCTGTACATTAGACTGGCCCCCAAGTTCAGACTTTTAAGTTAAGAATTTGCTCAAAATTATTTGACTTTTTCCAACTAAAATATAGCCGTTTATAAAACTTTTGTTGTTTTATTGTATGAGATACTTGTATGAGATACATAAATAAGAAACTATGTGCAAAGTTTTTTATTATTTCGGGATCAAAGATATTTCTCATAAACAGTCACTGAAAGTTGAGTAAATTCTTAACTCAAGTCTGAGAATGCTTTGTGAACTCGGGGCCAGAGATGGCCAACCTACTGCACATACATGTATGCCAAACATGGCACAATGGATGATCAGACGTGACACATTGCATCCCTGTGGTAATAAAATAAAGTAAGACATTAAGCATACTTATTATTTTTCAAGGAATGTTATCTTCTTTCACATTAACCTGTTTTTATACGCCCACATTTTCATGTGGACGTATATTGTCGTCGCCCCTGTTCGTCCGTCCGTCCGTCCGTCCACAATTGTTTGTGAACAGTCTACAGGTCACAATTTTTATCCGATTTTAATGAAACTTAAAACATAGGTTTATCACCCTAAGATCTCGGTTCCTTTCGATATTGGCATGTATCGGACTGTAACTTCATGGGTTATGGCCCCTGTTTGTTCGAAAAATCACGTTTTTTAGCTTGTGAACAGTTTAGAGGTCACAATTTTGAACCGATTTGGATGAAACTTGAAATGCATGTTTATAACCCAAAGATCTTGGTTCCTTTCGATATTTGCGCCAATCGGATCGTAACTTCCTGAATTATGTCCCCGGATTGTCCGAAAAATCGCCCTTTTTAGCTTGTGGTCCCTCTGGAGGTCAAAATTGTTATCCGATTTAAAAAAACGTTTGATTATATCACCGTTCCATGGTTATGAAGGTCGAGTTTGAATTTCGTGAAAATCGGACCAAAATTGACGGACAAAATGGCTGCCATTTGTACGCGAATAGTGTGAAAATATGTTAAATCAAGGTTGTGAACAGTGTAGAGGACACAATTTTGAACCGATTTGGATGAAACTTGAAATGCATGTTTATAACCCAAAGATCTTGGTTCCTTTCGATATTTGCGCCAATCGGATCGTAACTTCCTGAATTATGGCCCCTGATTGTCCGAAAAATTGCCCTTTTTAGCTTGTGGTCCCTATGGAGGTCAAAATTGTTACCCGATTTAAAAAAACGTTTGATTATATCATTGTTCCATGGTTATGAAGGTCGAGTTCGAATTTCGTGCAAATCGGACCAAAATTGACGGACAAAATGGCCGCCATTTCTACGCGAATAGTGTGAAAATATGTTATATCAAGGTTGTGAACAGTGTAGAGGACACAATTTTGAACCAATTTGGATGAAACTTGAAATGCATGTTTATAACCCAAAGATCTTGATTTCTTTCGATACTTGCGCCAATCGGATCGTAACTTCCTGAATTATGGCCCCTGATTGTCCGAAAAATTGCCCTTTTTAGCTTGTGGTCCCTCTGGAGGTCAAAATTGTTATCCGATTTAAAAAAACGTTTGATTATGTCACCGTTCCATGGTTATGAAGGTTGAGTATGAATTTTGTGAAAATCGGACCAAAATTGACGGACAAAATGGCCGCCGTTTGTACACGAATATTGTGAAAATATGTTATATAAAGGTTGTGGACCTTATAGAGGTCACAATTTTGAACCGATTTTGATGAAACTTGACATGTATGTTTATAACCCAAAGATCTTGGTTCCTTTCGATATTTGCGCCCATTGGATCATAACTTCCTGAATTATGTCCCCGGATTGTCTGAAAAATCGCTTTTGTTCGCTTTTGGTGCCTCTGGAGGCCAAAATTATTATCCGATTTAAAAAAACGTTTGACTATATCACCGTTACATGGTAATGAAGAGAGAGTTTGAATTACGTGAAAACCGGACTAGAATTGACGGACAAAATGGCCGCCGTTTGCACACGAATAGTGTGAAAATATGTTATATCAAGGTTGTGGACCCTATAATAGAGGTCACAATTTTGAATCGATTTTGATGAAACTTGACAGGTATGTTTTAAACCCAAAGATCTTGGTTCCTTTCGATATTTGCGCCCATCGGGTCATTACTTCCTGAATTATGTCCCCTGATTGTACGAAAAATCACCCTTTTTAGCTTGTGGTGCCTCTGGAGGTCACAATTATTATATGATTTAAAAAAAACCGTTTGATTATAAAAACCAAACAAATTCTAATGATTTTCTGATAATTCCTTAATATGCGACAATTCTTGTTGACTGCCCGGACGATTTGGCTGCTGTGTGGGCGTATGTTTCGTTGCCTGGCAACCTATTTTTTATTTAAAGATGTTGTTTAATAAATCAAACTGGGAAAGATGAACTGTAATACATGTAGTGTGGTAAAAATGCTAATTATTTCTATTATATACCTATATTTACATTGAGTAGACAGTGCTACAACAGTTGTATGCTGCATCTGATTGCATGTATTGATAATAAATTGGCACATGGTACATGTATATAAAAGGTTGGCCACCTGTGCCGCAGAGCTATGTTTAGCTACATAATATATATATAATGTATATTTATGCTGATACCGGTACATAATTCTTTAATACATAATATTTTTTAAAAAATAAAATATATGACATATATGTTCATTTAGCATCATATTGACCTTCATCCCTGGTTTCTACTACTATAAGTTTAGTATTACCTATATTGTTCAGAAATAATCAAAATGCGGTTTATCGTCTCACATGTAACAAATGTCAATGGCTGTTTAAGTGCACACCAATATGTACACGGTTGGATCTACTTTTTTTGGTCCCATCCAAAAAACTAGTTGCATTGTCTTTGTATGTCTTATCACCCCTGACAAGTAAACACCAGGTTTGGAGAAGCCTAAAGGTTCTTCTTAACCCTTACCAGTATGTTAACTAGGAACATCCTAATTCTGATCACCAGACTACCATAATCTTTGGCATGGTAGAAAACCAGGGAGAAAGTCATGATGGTTGAGTATTGATAAAATATAAATATAAAGAAATAAACTGTCTGGTCAAACATGTAAATTATCACATTCACCACATTGCCTTCTAATTTGTACACAACCTAAAAATATGAACATCTTAATCTTTATAGTATTTATACACTAGAAAAATAGAAAATAAAAGTATCACTGAAATGAAAGTGTTTATATATAAAAACTGATGTTGACTCACAAAACTTAGGCTTTAAACTTTAACTAACAAAATATTTCATGAACATTTACAATCTTAAGAGAATACGTCTAAAATACAGAGGATTAAAATCAATATTGCTCAAGAGAAGCAATTTTGTACGTAGTGATACGAGGGTATAACCCGTGGCAGTCAAAACTTTAAAATTTTATTCAGGCTAAGGATGGCTAAGGATAAAAAGTAAAATTACATGTATGAACAATTTTAACAACAAATGTGATAGAAAATCGAAAAAATTTTCAATCTGACTAGAGAATGATCAATATTTGAATGTTAGGAAACTTTACAAGAAGCAAAATATGAGTTGTCAATAGGAAGTAGAATTTTAAATAATATTCATCTATAAGTGATCTTCAAATTGAAAAATTCTCTCACTGGTTATAACTACTTAGACAATTGCATGACAATATTACGTATACTATACCCTAGGCATAGAACAATAACTAAACAAGCTAAAACGAAAACATACACTAAAAACCATAAACATACTCTGTAAGTAACACATGAACCTAATAAATCTAATAAACAAAATAAAACAAATATATCTAATACTATTCTGAGATTCTGAGACATGGTCATGATTAAAAATAATATTTTTTCTTTTTTATTATACATATATTTGCTAATTTTATTAATATAAACCATAACAATTACATGTATTATAATCGGTGATCGTTAGTTTTCATAATTTCACATCTTATTTTTCCTTTAATATAATTGCGTGGCTCAAATAGAGTATTAAGTTTTAATTGATCTCTCGAGCCAAAGTTTTTGTCAAATAAAACTAGAAACAATGAATATTCAAATATTGCCCAAATTTTTATACAGTGCACAGGCCATATACGGACATTTGGAACGTCTTATGAATAGTTAAAATAAAAAATGTCCTTCACAATGTGCCTATACTTTCTAAAAGTAAATGAGTTGCAATCAAGACAATACCACTAGGTACATGTATGTAATTTGGGCTACATAAAAAGTACAATGTTTAAGGCTTGATGTGTCATTTGCATTTTCGCTAAAATACAAATATTTCACGGCTTATAATCCATGCTAAATATGTACTCAGATTGGTTAGCAATGCAAGTTAATCGTGCTATAAACAAAAGCAATAAAAAGATTTGATCAAAAACTGTTTTGTTTCTTAATATAAACTAAAACTATTCAGAGTATTCAGATGAAGATATTTTAGGATATCTTTTTGTGTGCATATCACTTCTTGGATATTAAATTTCTTGCAATCTTTCTCATAACCGAGCAAACAAGTCCCCATTTGGATGTGAACATAAACAATAATGAGCCTAAGACTGGTTTGTGAACTGTTTTTGATTGGTTCGCAGACTCAAGCTACAATCAAGGGCAGATAATTTGAATATGTACCAAGGGTGCAAAACTCACTGTAAAAATAACACTGTATGTCTAATTATTTTAAGAATCTAGGGCAGTCAATATTTACAAAGGGTCAAGAGAAAATTCCAGTTACTTAAATTGAAAATAAAATCGTTTGGTATAAACTCTTTAGGGCTTTGACTGCCCCAAACTATACGTCTTTAGAGTGCCCCTAACTGTTGTGGCATCCCCAAGAACTAGATTGGGTGTGACAGCTAGTAAAGAGAGAAAATATTGATCGTTTCAAGGGTGGGGGAATGGACAATACTTAATACATATACAAAAATTAATCTATGAATTGGAAATGTGTTTTTGTCATGGTCTGTGCAAAAAAATGGAATCAATTTTATATAAAACAGCTACACTACTTTTTACTGTGTATCGTCTAAAATCTCTTTGTTTTTGTTTTTTTGTAATATTGTACGTTTAATATATATCTTATTAATGATTTTTGTGAATAGTTACATTACAATGTACTATTGGTGACAACGGGGAGCTGCCAGTGTTAAAATATAAAAGGTGCAAATGATTCTAAATTTGTAAATTTTCTAAAATCTTATTTTATACAACAAAAAGTTTTAAAACCTATCAAAAAATAAATCCAACCTATTTCTGTTTCATCATTAAGTGTTTTTAGTATATTTGCTGTATTTCTGATAAGCTGTCAGTGTGTTCTTCATTAACATAGCCACTGTCAATGGTCCAACTCCGCCAGGCACTGGTGTTATATGCGCTGCCTTCTCTCGTACACCTGGAAAAAAAAAGAAGTAATATTATTAATTAGTTAGTAATTATATCGGTTTAACTCTCTGTTATCTATCACTAGGCAAACCTCGGCAGATTCTGGTACAATCTAACATCGGCTGTATAACGAATTCCGCCATATTGGAACTACTTTAAAAGTCCCAGATGAAAAATGGCTGCGCTCATGGTGCCGTGTTGGAATAAAGATACAATCTTGACAATGTACATTGCTTTCAATGTCTGAAGCTGTTTGTCTTTCAAGTTTATCCGATTTTCTTTAAACAAAGGACAACTTTGCAACGAAAACTCCACACACTCAACAAAAGACACTATCTTTGGAACTTCTTTGTAAAAGCGGTGAGTTTTCCTGTTAAAGTAAACCGGTAGCCGCTTTGAAAATGTATGGGCATAGGTACATATCACATACTGTCATACAGCCAAGGCTAGGTGTAGTTTTGCCGAGTGTGTTATCTATGGGAGAGAGGGGTCATTTAGGGGCTAACATATGATTCATGTATAGTGTGCCATCTATGATATGTTGGTCAGCTAAACATGATTGTTAAAACTGCATAATTATATATTACACACCTTCAAAGTCAACATCCCCTACAAGTCTTGATTTACCAGTCTTTGGGTTTGTTATTCTGGTAATACCTACATCTATTATGGTAACGCCTTCCTTCACCATATCAGCAGTTACTAGATTTGGTATACCTGTAGCACTAACTATTATATCAGCTGTTTTCGTAAAAACTTTTAACTGTTCTGGTGGCGTGTAACGATGACATATTGTAACGGTTGCATCACCTAGTTTAACAAATCAAATAAACAATAACAAATAACATAACTTCTTTGATAGGCATTTAGTAATTGAACATATTAGCACATGGTACAAATTTTATAAATACACAATTACTGAGTTTAACAGAGCTAAATTGACACAAATGGGTCACAACGCATATAATTTAATATGAATTTATATAAACTGATTTACATTCAATCATTTCCGTCTTTACTCTTATTTCAAATCAGTTATGTTCGGCGAAATAGGGTCTACACCTGAAGTCTCAATCGAATGTCAGCGTATGCTCTCCACATAAGAATATGCATCACCATCTATCCTCGTTCTTCAAGTCCCTTGTTAAAAATGGACCTAAAATGCATTATGGTACATGATTCGTGTACCAATGGTAAATTTTGTATGTTGTATTAAATATTGGACATCTAAAGCCCACCTTTTCCTGGTAAGATCACAACATCAATGTTGATTTTAATTGACAAATAATTTGGATCAGATTGAGTTAGAGACTTAGCTACTTTAAAGTAACCTTTCGGCGACAATACACTCATTTTTATCAAGCAAATAATACATAATATATTCAAAATATGCAACATGGTGTCACCATGTTGTCAGTGTTATAGTGACTCAAAAGGCACACTGTCTAAAATCTAATAGCCACGTCTAGTTACGACTCCCAGCTTTGGAGCCATGGTGACACAGTGGGCATAGCACTGGCTCACCAAAACTCATCAGGATTTTCCAGATTGGTTTCCCCTTGCAGTGGTGAAGGATGTAGAGTCTGGCAAGGAAGTGGCATCTAGTTGGTTGAATGTAATTGTTGGTATGCATGTAAAAGAATATACTAAATAATAAACAGCAGGCAGAGACAATGCTGTCTAGGATAAATTTCCTCATATCACACTGCATTGCATATACATATACAGGAGATACACTTCTTCAACAGCCCACTTGATGCAACACATAGTAGGCATTAATTGTTTACAAAGTTGCAAAAACAAATCAGAATTACAAAAGTTACCTATGTGTTCATTTGGGTGGTTTCTGGTTAGAATACAGCCATTTTAAAGTTTAAAGAGCATGATTTAAAAAGGCAACAGTATAATGCACACTTGATGCTCATCCTTATATGTAAATAGTAAGCACAGAAGTAGAAATAAACAAACCTGCGTTATTTCCATGTTCACCATCAGCATGTAAATACATGGCTATCGGCATACCAACATTCTTAGATCTTCCTATAACTACAGCATTCTTACCAAATGTTTCCACACCTAAAATACAATCAATCACATACTGACATAAGCGTCATTTTCGACAGGTCTTTTTTAAATCTGACTGAATCCAAGCCAGGACAACATCTAGCGTTGACTAAAGCCATGAGAAATTTGGTATTTAAGTCACAATGCCAATGATAAATTAGAACTTAAATTCTTTATTATGCATAATATACATATAAATGATCTGTAAACAGTAAACTTCCATATCATATAGCTTTACACAGTAAACCTCAATATCAATATATCATACATCTTTACACAGTAACTCAACTAACACCGGCAAATTAACACATGATGGAATGGTGTGATAACAACATCATTGCAAAACAAATGTTGATTTTTGTCAGGCTTAAACTGGCTTTTGTAAAACTTAAAGTTCCAATTTCATATTTTTTAAAATGTATTAAAATAAAGCCCTAAAATAGATTGTATCTATAAACAGTCCGACCTTGTTAAAGAATAATCCCATTTATCCTATTATTCACTATTGCCAGTTGGCAAAAATATCATTTTCAAATTCAAATTCAAACGTTTGAAGATCGTCATTGCATGGAGGGGAATGGTAAAACAAGGGAGGTGATTGTGTTATTATTTTTTGTGTCCGTGATATTTATGCCTGTGAAATATTGCCCATGATCGTATAATAGTGAGTTGACAACCTTTTGAAATAACTATGTTTTGACTTTCTTGAAAAATATGAAATTCCCACTTTAAGGTACAGTAAGCAAAAACTTATTTTTTTTCTTTGGTGTGTGGGGGGGTGGTGGTTCTATTGGCAATCTGGGTGGGTTTTTTAATAATTTTTGTTCTGGTCAAATATTATGGGATATATACATTTATGTCATAAAAACCAACACAAGGTATGGGAAGATGGACCGATTGGCTGATGACAATATACAACCACACTAATAATCAATATTTCAAATTACGTGGGTAGGAACATTTATCACTAACCTTGCCTTCGTAACATTTCCATGATGCCAGCTGGAGTAGCAGGAACAAAAGATTCTTCATCGACACAAAATCGCCCAATATTCAAAATATTAAAACCATCAACATCTTTTTCTGGAGCCACAGCATCACAAATTCGACGTTCCTTTATATGAGGCGGAACAGGAAGTTGAACCAGTAACCCGTCACATGAAGGATCGTTATTTAAAGAGTTTATTTCTTCTATTAATTCATGCTCTTTAACTGTATCTGGTAGTCGAATCGTATCACTTATAATCCCTGGGAAAAAAAATACTATTTACCAAACAGAATTGAAATAAAATGAGGAGCTTAACCATCCCACTTTAAAAAAGTAACTGGTAATGAATTGTCATGCTTATAATCCCGAACCAAATCTGAATGACAGACCCATCCTACCTGCAGAGAAATGAAAAAAAGAGCTAGCTACCATTTAATTTTCGTATGTTAGTTAGGCCTACGTCCCTAACCTTGGAGGTTTTTCTAAAGTGTGTCAATCTCCCCAAGAAGAAGAATATTACAAGATCTAGGCTTATGCTAAGAAATTCTTACCTGTATATTGTGCAGCCTTTATTTTATTTCTAACGTAAACAACACTAGCATCATTATTACCGACTAGTAAAACTGTAAGCTGTGGAGGTCGTTGACCTAATGATATTATTTTGTCAACCTCTGTTTTTACTTCATCTTTAATCTGTTTGGCTATAGCTTTACCATCAATCAGTTTAGCCACTTTACATCTGAAATATACATAGAAGAGAACTAATGGAATTGGGTTCTAATAGTAAGTGAAGGAGAACTGCACTACATGCAAAACAAAACCGATAAGACAAACCTGCAGAAAATACAACCTACATGCATAGGCGTACGAGCCAGGGGGGCAGCTGCCCCACTAACTTTCGGGCATGCTGACTTTTCAGGCAGACAGGTGAAGTGAAAAAAAAAAATTATTTCATATATTTAGCAAAATAAAGTGCCCGAGATCTAATAGAACAATATATTTACAGGCTGGAATAGCAGGAAAAGGCGTTTGCGATTGTCAAATATTTCAAAATTTCTTGGGGAATCCATACAACTGACGCCGCTGTCTGTAAACCCGAAATTTTTCGGGGCATTGCTAGCTTTGCTTCCCTAACTGTCATTGAGCCGTCATATAAAACTAATTTTACTTTTCTTTTAATTGAATACCATGAATTTGTAGGCCTACTGAGTTGACTATGGATTAAAATATTTTGTCTGGAGCCATTCTTCTTTGTGAGACATTTTTCAGGCATCGATTATTTTTTGTGAATGCATGCAGCTGCAACAGTCTGATTGGATGGTTGGAATTCAGACTGAAATTTTGGTTACAAAACCATGGAGTTGCTTACAGGGGCTAGAAGAGCAGAAAAGGCAGCAACGATTGGTCGTTTGGAATTCGGGTCAGCCAGGTAGGCTATATTGGACCTAAATTGAAGTTGCTGTATTCACAGACTGGAATAGCAGGAAAACGCGTTTATGGCAGATTTTCAAAATTTTTCTCCCAACGGTTCCGTCTTCGTGGACTGTAAATGAACTCGAATTCGAGTCAGCCACCTTAATTCCGCTATATTAGACTACCTTGAAGTTGCTTTGTTCATGGGCTGAAAGAGCAGGAAAGCGTGTTACAGCAGTCAAATATTCCAAAATTTTCTTTGGGGGGGGGGGGTGTCCATACAAGGTAAGCTCCGCTTCTTCGCCCCTCGAGGAAGACCGGCACCGCTCTTTGTAAACCCGAATGGATCTGGAGGCCAGTTATAAGTATCCACTGCGCTGTGTGGTTCTTATATTCTGTAATCAATAATACATGAAAAACAAATTGATTTACAAGAAAAAGGAAATGCGGCCGGCTTTTACGGTGCTCATCTTCTGAACTGCGATAGTGATCTGCTACTTGCCGATGTCATTTTGACAGAACAGAAACTCACAATTGACAGTTGGAAATCAAAGGAAACAGCAGAAAATTGTTCATTTAGTTTTCATTCATGCTAAGTATATTATAGTTTGTCATTTGGCATGACACTAGATTAGGTTGGACCGGGCGCCATGACGACTGCACCTTTAGTGGGTAACTATTAAACTCATTGTAAACTACAATATGAATAAAAGACTATAATGTAAAAAAGAATTATATGTAAGAACATTTTTTCTTTACTTATTCTGTAAAAGGAACTAGAGTTTTTTTTAATTTTTTTAAATTGGTTTATATGAGCTTACATAATCTTTTTTAAAAAAAAATAAAATTAGGTCAAAGTCAAACCATAAACTTCTATAAATAACTATATCTCTCCCGGCAATATCAAGTCAACTGTTGATTATTTAAAAATACCGATACAAAATACCCATGATTATTTATTTCATTAAGACACAAGATCATTTAAAGAATAATATATAAACCGGTAGTAATAGTACGATATAAGTAAATAGTTAAAAGATAGGCTGGCACTGCCAGGCAGGATACGCCCACATTTTCGAGAGATGGATAGAGAACAAGCAATACCGAAAGTGATTTTTCCTACATCATTAAGTCCTGTATTTCATACTGTATTGGGAGCAGCCATTTAGTTGGTCAGTTCCAGTCTGATATTCATGAAATTCGAAGCCGACAATGATTATGGTGTGACGGTACACAACCTAGAAATGTGACTTTTCATCAAAATCGGATAAGAATTGTGACCTGTAGAGAGTTCACAACCATGATATACCATATTTTTACACTATTCGCATACAAACGGCGACCATTTCGTCCGGCAATTTTGGTACGATTTTCACGAAATTAGAACTCAACCTTCTTCATCAAAATCGAATTAAAATTGTGACCTATACAGGGTCCACAACCATGATATACCATTTTTTTTAACAGTATTCGCGTACAAACGGCGGCGCAAATATCGAAAGGAACCAAGATCTTTGGGTTATAACCATGAATTTCAAGTTTCATCAAAATTGAATTAAAATTGTGACCTCCACAGGGTCCACAACCGTGATATACCATTTTTTAACAGTATTCGCGTACAAACGGCGGCCATTTTGTATGGCAATTTTGGTCCGATTTTCCCGAAATTCGAACTCAATCTTCCTTAGGGTGTAACGGTGATATAATCAAACGGTTTTTTAAATCGGATAATAATTGTGACCTCCAGAGGGACCACAAGCTAAAAAGGGTGATTTTTCGGACAATCAGGGGCCATAATTCAGGAAATTACATTCCGATAGCGGCAAATATCGAAAGGAACCAAGATCTTTGGGTTACAAACATGCATGTCAAGTTTCATCAAAATCGGTTCAAAATTGTGACCTCTATAGGGTCCACAAGCTAAAAACGTGATTTTTCGTACAATCAGGGGCCATAATCCATGAAGTTTTGATCCGATACATGCCAATATCGAAAGCGGCCGAGATCTTTTGGGGATAAACCTATATTTCAAGTTTCGTCAAAATCGGATAAGAATTGTGAATTGTAGAGAGTCCACAAACAAATTGTGGACGGAACGACGTCCGGACGGACAGGGGCGACGACATAATACGTCCACATGAAAATGTGGGCGTATAAAAAAGCAGTGGCACCAATCAACAGTTAATTGAAAGGTTCTTGTTGATCTTGGTGTATACTGGCAAAAAGAAAATTTATATCTAGTAATTATATAATGTTTATGGCAGCATTGACCTATTTCACATTTGGGTTATTTTTCGTTATATAAGCTAGAGGTTATAATTATATATAGGCCAGGGACATATCTTTTTTAAAACAATGAAATATACAGCTAGAAAGAAATTTGGGTACTTGCAAAGGTGCAATAGCGCCGAAAGGTGCTGATTAAGTAATTGGTCTGCATTTCAATTGTAGATTGATCAATTTAATTAATAATACCATGTAGGCCTAATTTATATTTTTTCATTATCATTAATATTAATACCATCAATATTAAAGGAGCTAAATCGCTAACATTTGGGACCTAGAAATTGACTCAAGTGGGTCGCAACGCATATAATACTGTAATATGAATGTATATAAACTGATTTGCATTCAATGGTTTCTGTTTTTACTCTAATTTCATATCAGTTATGTTCGACGAAATAAACCAGCAGTGTCAACCGAAGGCATTTTTTTAGCGTCTAGTTATTCCAGTCTACATGCGCCGTTTGATTTGGTACAATGTTTCTAGCCTCGTTCCTCGAGTCTCTTGCTAGAACTGGGGCTGAAACGTATTATGGTACACGATTCGTGTACCAATGGTAAAATATTTATTTTGTCTTAAATATTGGATATCAGAAGTCCATCTTTTTCCGGTAAGATCACATCATCAATTTTGATTTAAATTGACAAATAATTCATGTTTTCAATGATGAAGATTTTGGATGATATTGAGTTAAAGACTTAGCTCCTTTAATATCATTTCATTTAGGAGGCCATGGCATGTCACTAGAATTTAGTAGAAATGGTTCCACTACTGTCCGATGACTCTGATGCCTTCCGTCTTACTTCAAGCACAGTTTACAGTTTAGTTAAGACAGTTATAACAATAACTAGTATACCTATAATTTACGTGTATTATATTAAATTAAATGTTATAGAATACAATACAAATATTGTTTTAAAATTTAAGTAGTTCACTATGACGATTGACTCAATACTCAATGTCAATAATCATGATGATCCTAGCTCTGATATATCACTGATATTTATATTACTGCCACTGGTGATAAGCTGGGCTAGTTCAACTTCAAGTTCAAGTTAAAAACAATATCATATCATTGACATCATACTTTTTTGCTGTTCTTTCTTCCTTGCCATTCCTGGTCATATTTTTTTTTTGGTAATCAGCCCTTTTAGAGTCCTAAAAATACAGAGTACATACCTTGGGGTACTGTGAAAACATCTGTGACATAATAAACGGAGGCCTGCAGTTGCATCATCACCAAATTGAACTTTCTGGTTCCCAAGAAGAAGAAGTTTCCTTGAAATTTTTCGATTAAATTGTGTTGTAAAGATAAAAATTGACCGTTTTATCAACATATTAAAGTTCAATGTGTAGCTTTGTCTGTACAGTATTATAGAATTTGGCGATTCTGCCGCGCGCCTACGGTCTAAATATCTTCACTTTTTGTTCCAAACACGTTGCATTTTCTTTCCATTCGCCGATCATTGGATCATTGCAGACGACATCTCGCAACTTGACGAACCTTCCGAGATTATCAAAAATGCTAAATTGCTTTGCAATAATATTATACGTTGATTGTTTTTGTATTCTCATATATATATATGTATCACATGAATAGAAATAAATTAGAAATAAATAAATATTTTCAGAAATAATTAATGACTTGTTTTGTTTTGAAACAATTTTGTTTGAGGCTAAAAAATGGCGACTTCAGAAGTTTTGTCGGGGGGAGGGATAAGCTTGCAGGAAGAATTAGCCAATGCATCTAAACCTGAAGAGTGGCCTAGCCCTGTCATAGCTCCTAAAGAACCACCTAAAGATGAGGAACCGAAACCAGTCATAATAAACCCTAGATATCAAAGTAGGTCACTACATTTTGTTGGTTATTGCAGTGATTTTTCGCTGTTGATGACCAACAGAAATTTAGCAGACGAATTATTTTCGTAATACATAATTTTATCACTGGCATTGCCCCTTCTTTTACTAATCTAATGTAAGCCGGAAGGTAAGTTACCTTTACCCTATCTTATTTGTGTGTTTGCTGAATGGATGAATAAAAGACACCAGGTTGATAGGATGTCAAATGACATTAAAACCTGCTGGGCCCACAAAAAACAACAACAAAACAGTACCTGTACAAAATCTGTCCATGATTAGGTAGGATCTAGCATATTTTTATAAATATTATATTTAAAGCCCCAATAACACTCTTGTTGTAACTGAAAAATATGTCCCAATCTTCATTCTGGTCAACAAATCGTATTATTTTAGAATATTCCAATTAAATGATGATATAAATTTCATCTTAACACACCTAATTTAAAAAATTGGAAAAATTCAACCAATTGATTTGAAAAGTCTAACGTAAACCTTTTCAAATGTGACTTGGATTTTAAAATATTTTCGAACCCTCTGGACAAATAAAATAGGTTGTAATGGATAATTTACACAACAGGTAGGACATTTAAACACCTAGTACTTAGAATAAGGGTATTATTTATTTTCTGGAGCTACCAAGCCAGCAAGAATGTTATTGTCCCTTTAACACAATATCATAAAACACTTAAAATGTGTAGATGTTATATGATTTTTTCACTTACGCACAGGATACTGATAGGAGATTTAAATTTCAATTCATGTTCTTAAAGTATGGAATGAGTTTTGTGGTCGGTCATGTTATAAACTCTCCTTACGTTGCTGGTTTTAAAAAGAATCTTAAAACTAAACTTTTTAAACATGCTTTTTTAAATGTGAACACGTTGACATTTTAATTTTTTAATGATTTAAAACTATATTGTTTTACGTTACTGTATTTAATTATAAAGACAGCCCTAGCGCAGCCTATTTAGCTTTGTATGTTTGTTGCTTTAAGAACTATAACTCGCTACTCTTCATTCGAAGACCAACTAATTTCACACATTGTCCACAATAGATTTACAGATATCCTTCTTATACAATGTATATTGATTCGTATCAATATCAAAACTTTTTATTCTCATGAATCTCTGACTGCTTCGCATAACATTTCTACCAAATTTAAAACTTTACCAAAAGCGGGTTAAAAGACCAATGAATAGATCTTCAATATTGGAGACCTGTTATGGAAAAATTTACGCTTACATATTAACATTCTAAAATATCTGTAATAAACTAAATAACAAAACATGACATCACTTCACACTATATGCGAGACACCATTTTATTAATAACTTCGACCTAGTTCAAATCCTTTTTCAGTTTTTGTGTATATGTTTCTAAAAACTATACTCATGAAACACTTGGATGTACTGTAATTATGTGTTTCCGTTAAATATTCCAGTAAATTACTCATAAACATTACTTTTTATTTTACATAATACTTAAAGTTACATTATGGGAGATAAGATAAAGACATGGCAGTTCTCACTATAATAGTTAAAAACTAGATAGTGTAAAGATAATTTGCTGAAAATTTCAGTCAAATTGATTCACTATTAGCCGTTAAAAAAACCCTTTAAAATATTCATAGCCTCGGTCATCATTACTCAAATCATTAATATAAACAGCATAGTCTCGATTATCCACTTGATTGATTTAATTATCAACCGCCATTAAGCGGCATATACGATTTTAATCTGCCAACATCGAAGGCTAGCCTTGACATAAAGAGTTTATTATGGTCTGGATGTGTTAATTAATGTCTAATTGATTATTTAGATAACATTTCAGGCTTAAAGAAAGACTTGTAAAAAGCAGATTTTGCTCTTGCGTAATGCTATTTTAATTCAGTTTATGCTCAATCCACTATGTTAAGTGTCCATGTAAATACACCACAATTGCTTAGGAGACTAATGTCAAAGAAATGATTCTTACGTTACAATCATTTTGGAAAGAATTAATTACATACGTTAGGGAGGTGATACATGAACATAGTGGTAAGAAGTAAAATTACTGAAAATTAGATAAAATTACTCTCTAGTCAGTAACAGAAATCACCTTTCAGCCACAGCTAAAGGGGGAAATATTTCATGTCCTGCCACCAGGACATGACTAAGCTTATCCTTGAGTGAAAGAAGAAGAAATGTCAGGAAATGTATATTAGCTTTTTAACCTCTCACTGGATGTAAAAACCTATTAATTTAAGTTTTCCATGATTTGATTTCAGTTATGCTGTTTCAAATTGTCTTAAGATGCCATGTTTTGGGGGTTTTTTTGTTTTTGCTATTATTATTATCTATTATTAATGAAAATAAGCTGATGCATTTTGGAGTGGACACTTTAACACACATCAGCAGACTACATATGAAATCTGGGACTTTTACCATAATGATTTCCAAATAAACATGTATCCAATTAAATATCTTTTTAAAGATAGATAGGAAAGAAATAAACACATTGTCCTACCAATTTTAACCAAGCATTTCTGAACTCTTTCTCTCAAGGAGGTAATCTGGGGGACTATCCTTTCCCACCACACTGGGTATTCTGATTTAATATTTGCAAAGGATTCACATAAATAAGCACTCTTTCATTCAAGAAATAAATCAACTGGGTAATCCTATCCCACCACACAGAGTATTCTGATGGATAACAGGCATTGATCAGAAAATAGATCGTGAAAGTAAACAAAAATAAAATTGTTCTACATGTATATAGGACTATTCTACATTGATCAGATTAGGGCGGGAAGTGCCTATTATAGTGGACATTGGGTTTGAGTAGCATTGAAGGGAAAAGGTTTTTCCTCCTCTCCTCTACGATCAAATGTCATAAATAAACAAAAAACACATCATCAAACAGTTTAAACGTCCAGGGCCCTGATTAACGAAACTTTAACTTAAGAAAAAAATCCAAATTTTAGTAGATACTTCCATAATATTATCCAATCAAATAACTAAAATTTGGATTTTAGCTTAGTTAAAATTTCGTGAATAAAGCCCCAGCAATATATTTTCGTTTGTACAAATGTGTCCCTTTTTGCTGTCATGACTTATTCATAAAAGAGTTTTAGGCCCTTTTGTTTTGTTTCCGTTGGGAGTATTTAAATCTTAACAAAATAAAACAGTAAACATGATTTTACCTCTTTGTTTAAGATTAAGTGAGTTGCTTTAAGTTTTTTATGATAAAAATATGTGATTTACCTTATACATTATGTTTCAAAGAAAGTTAGAATTTAAAAGATTAATAAAAACTTATTTTATTTGATGTATAAGATTTAATTTTGATTCTCAGGCATGATTTTTCTGTTATTTTCTTGATTAACTTTAATGGGGTTATCTCCCTTTGCCCATAGATATGTAATGACTAACTAAAAAAAAAAATTAACAGTCACACATTCTGATAGCAAAAAATAAAATATGATTAGATATTTCCTTGAATTACATTTTGATTTATAAACAAATTCACATGTTTAGCCTGTGTTGTCAACTATTTCATCTTGGGAAATACTCCAGTAATAATTAATTAATGTGACCTACATGTGGTATAATCATATTGTGTGTGTGTGTGTTAGAGATCCAAGAATCAATAACCGGTGGAATCCATTGCATGCAGACATTTCAGAATTTACTGGAATTTTCCTATAATTGTTAATAATTCTTAGTTATTTCTGAAATAACTGGTACATAATTTCAATACTGAGGTAGCCAGTTATTCTGGATGGGAGAAAAAATAGTTAAATTAGAGATGTGAAAGGTGCGAAGCTGGCATTCATTTGCCTGAAAGTCTATCTGTCAGACAGATACATAAGCTTATATAGAAGCCATATTGGTGTGTGGTCGTAATTCCACATGGCGGAGGAGACGATATATTTGTGTAATTTCCGTGTGTCAGTGGATGGAGATTGGCTGTGTTTAAAGGAATTAAGTGATGTTCAGTTAACATTACAACCAGAGGTCATAGAAGATGGTAAGTGATGATGACATCATTAAATGTCACATTATTTAGTCATGTGTAAACATTAGAACTATTAACATGTCATTATTGACAGTCATATATCATGTACAACTGTACGCACTATTGATCTTTTTATCATTTGATTGCCCTTTGTACTTTATTCATTTCTGTTATTAGTTTAAGCTTACTATTATTTTATCATATTTATCGGCTAATATGACATATTGGTATAATATGTGACATTTATGTCTGAACATATTTTGGTATTTTCGATTTGAATTGAAGGAGACTTGACTTGAAATTCTTCCAGGAAATCCCTGTTATTTGTTTCTTTTATCTACAGAAATTGTTTACCTAATGTTATCAAAGCAAACCATATCCAAAATTTCTATATTATTGGATATATCAGAAGAAAGTGAAGTACTACATTTCACATAAATGCCCCATTAAATCATGGAATTAATTAACTGAAAATTTAAACATTGGAAAGTTTATTTTTTTTGTTTATTGCAGTCTTTTAGACTTGGCTTCATTTCAAAATCCTGTTACATGTTATAAGTAAATGTATTCCAGGAATCTTAAGATGTTAGAGATTGTTGTAATTCAGCCAGATTGTGTAATATATACAATCAGATAACACGGAGATTCATCCTATTAGAATTGTTGGGTTTTGTTTTTATTCATTTATACTGAATATCAGATTTATTCCTATGGCTGTAATCAATTTTTGGCTTCCGCATTTATGCTGAGAATGGCATTAGATTCCTTTCAGTGTTAACAATTAGTATTCTCATTCAGCTAGATGTAAAGGGGGGGGGGATGATCGATAGGGATATAGAGTGTAAACGTTAGCATTGAAAGAAATGGTCCATCGAATTCAGAATTTACTCTTAGGGTATTCTAAATCATTATTTGAATATTTGATTCAAATGCAAATTTTACTATTGGAGTATTCTAATTTCTAAACCATTATTTCAATTCTATTCGAATAATCAATTTAACTGAAATGATCAATTTTGAGACTGGTTTGTTCATTTTTCAATACAAGTTGAATCATTGAATGAATATTCTTACTAGTATTATAATCAATACTAAAACAAAAGTTCAAAGAGCTTCGAAAAAGTATTTGCATATTTGTGTGAGTAGCCTACTCTCTGAAAGAAAACTCAATAAGCCCCTTCAGTAGTCCATAGGGCTTATAAGAAAGAAACCGATTTAGTTTGAAAATAAAATAATATTGAAAAGCAGATTAATTTCATTTCTTATCTCTAAAAGACATGAATTGTTTTCATCTTTCTCAATCAAGCTAGTTTTTTGATGATCTGCATTTGTCTTCTTTGACGGTGAACTACACATACATGTACTGTATTGATATTGATTATTGATATTTTTTGATGATCTGCATTTGTCTTCTTTGATGGTGAACTACACATACACATGTACATGTACTGTATTAATATTCATTATTGATATTTTATAAATCTATTTTATTTATTTCAGAACGTGACCCGAAGACAATAGAGCGTTGTAATTTATTAAATGTGTGTAAACTGATTATAAAAGAATTAATAGATTCGTCTCTAGCTCATGGTCGGATGTTAGATGATGATCATGTGCCATTACAGCAGTTTTTTGTTGTCTTGGAACATGTGTTACGAAATGGTCTTAAACGTAAGTTTTTGTTCACATGATATCTTTGAAGCTGGAACTGGTTCCATACACTTGCTATTCTTCTTGTTCTTCTTGGAGCAATGCTTTTAAGAAAAAGGCCTAAGGCCCCGCCAATTTGAGTATGATCATAGTGATATTTGGCAGGCTTTCAATTTTTTGAAAGACATCTCAAGTGGTATTGATACCTAGTTTAGATTTCAATTTTTGTTCACTAGATTTGTGTGTTTTGTTTTGAATTTTCAACATAGCTAAACTCCATTGATAAGTGAACTCATTTTATGCTGTAACAGTAAGTGCAGGAGGACCGCACTACTCACAAAAAAAACCCTACAAGATGAACCTGCAGACAAGTGAGACAAAATAGAATACATTTACATTGCAAAAAATAAACCAAATAAAAGTGAATGAATCCGGGGGCCAGCCGGAAGCATCCACTGCCTAGAAATTTTAATTTGCCATTTATACTGAGTGAAAGGGCCAATAGACAATAATTTAGGTGTCCAATTATCAAATGAATGTCCACAGGACATCTTGTTGCTTTGATATTAGACGCAGAGCTTTTATAATAATCAAATAGTTGACTAACAAACAAAGTTTTGGCTCATAAGAAAAAGAAAAAATTATAGATGCTAGTGTAAAATTGAAAAAAACGATGTAAACTTTAAATGGCCATAAGTAATTGTATTTAATTGATCTATGTGAATTATTTTGGATTCAAAATAAATATATTTTAGATAAAAGTATTTTTGATATGTATACGATAGTCTTATTCTTGATATTTTATCTTTACTGTGGCTTTAACAGTGAAATTGTTTGTTATTCTATTTTCTAGCCAAGAAGGGTATATTACGTGATAAACATGAGTTTTGGGCTGTGTTGGAAAAAATAGAAAAATATGCACCTGAAGCAGGGGAGATAACTACCAGTGTTCGAGACATGTCTGATATAAAGTAAGTAAAATTAATTTTAATTTTCATGGGTTTATAATAGAAGTTTCACCTGTGTGCCTATTGCCGTGCAGATAAAAGAACTCATGATAGTAGAAATTCGATCTAGATTAAGTAATAGAAAACATGGCTGTCCATGAACAGACTAATAGAGAACCATGATAAGATATTGGTTCGGTGTAATTAGCAAGGTCAGATGGAAAATGCTATCCATTCAGGCTTCATTTATTCCTTTTTTTTTGTAAAAAAAAAACAAACAAAACATTATTCTGTGTTTTTAGTGATGAGATTAAAGAGAAATATTGTCATTCAGTGTAGTTAGTTGTAAAATAGAAAAAGCTGTTTTGATTAACATTCAGGCTTTATTTACTATTTTTTATTAATTTTTTTTTTAAATAGATAACATTATTCTTTGTATTTATAGTTATCAGATAGGGAAACCTAATTGCTGACTTTACAATTTTAAAAAATAATAACATTATTCTGTATATTTTATTATCTGATGGGAAAACCTGAGGTCCTATATGTATTCTGACTTTTCATTCTTAAAAAAAGAATAACATTATTCTGTGTATTCTGTTATCAGATTGGAAAACCTAAGGCCCTATGTATTCCGACTTATATTTTTTGGAAAGAAAATTATGTTATTCTGTGTAATTAGCTTTGAGATGAAAAAATCTATGGTTTTTTATATACACGTAGATATGAATCATTCTGGTCTAATTTATTACGGGCGGTTGGATGGTCAAAGGGTTAGCATGTGCACGCTGTATCATAAAGTCTGTCATTGTGTCAACTGGCATGGTTTCGATTCCCCAGTTGTACATGACAAGTAGTAGGGTCACCTGTCCAACATTCTGGGTTTTCCTAAAGACCCCTGTGCAAGAGAATTATTGAAATGAAATTGAACCTTGTGTTACTCCTGAATTGACCTAGATTGTTTCAAGTGAATGTTTAACTCCATTTTTCTCTCTCTAACTTCCTACCCTTTAGTTTTATAATAATGCTATTTTTTGATTTTTATATATTTTAGATCACCATTGGGTCGAGCAAGATGTTGGATTAGATTGGCATTAATGCAGAAAAAATTAGCTGATTATTTCAAACTTGTTATAGAAAAGAAAGATCCACTTCTCAGGTAAATTTTAATTTCGCTCAATAAAACTATAATACTGAACTTTAGGCAATTGTAGCAATTAAATGAAATAAATTGGGGTTTAACATCCTACTGTTCTGCTCCTAAAATGTAACAATAAGGTCAAAACAATTTTTTTTTTTTTTTAGTTCTTCCAGGGTCTTGAATAAATAGATATCCATTTCATTAGGGTTTAAAAATGTATTTAGGAAGAACCATCAAGAACTTTTTATTTTATTTCCTCCCACATGCCACCCCCTACAAGAAAAAAAAAGACAGTTTAACACACATTTTTTTGACAGGGTGCGTTTCCTAATTAAGTAAATTTTTAACTTGCTGTGTTTTATATTTCAGTGAGTTTTATGAACCTGGTGCATTTTTAATGGAAGAAGAAGGAATGGTATTAGCTGGTTTATTAGTAGGATTAAATGTCATTGACTGTAATATGTGTATAAAAGGAGAAGATTTGGACCAACCAGTAAGATCTGTTTATATATTTTGTCTTGATTTTACTAATGCTGGCACAATATATTGAGATTCACCTTCTCTGTTCTCGTGATTAGAGAATGTTATCCATATCACTCATCATTCATACATATTTGGTACTTATTTTGATCCACATCTGTATTGGGTGACCTCCCTTGACTCTTAAAACCTTTATCCAAATTTTTAACCAAATCAAAATTTCATAGCCAATTTTTTTAGCCAAATGATATCGGGATATAAAACAATAGCATTTCGTCGAGATCGGCAGGACAAAAAATATCAATTATACATTTATACTGTTATTTTCTTGGTAAATATTGATCTGATTATGAATCATGATATGAATCGTAGTACCTGAATCGCAATACGTATCATATCGTGACTGTAGTAGGAATACCAAGCACTAATTTTTATGAACATTATTTTAATGTTATACTCAGAAATGCGTTATATAAGATTGGTATAACACTAATAGTTCAAAAATAGATTATGAAAATTTTTGAAGTCCATCATTTTTACCCATTTATTGTTTACCAATAAAATGATAATATTTTTTGTTTTATAGATGGGTGTTATAGATTTTAGTTTATATTTAAAAGGAAATTTTAATAATTCTGCTGAAGAAGATGACAAGTAAGATTTGATTTTTTGAAAAACTTTAAATTTATTCAACTTTCAATCACAGTTTATGAGAAATATCTTTGATCCAGAAACACAAAACTTTGCACATGGTTTCTTATTAATGTATTTGATACATTAAAACAACAAAAGTTTTATAAAGGAATACATTTTAGTTAAATTAAGGCTAACATTTTTGAGTAAATTCTTAAGTTACCGTAATTCATAAGAGCTATATTTTAGTTGAAATAAGACGAACAATTTTGAATGAATTCTTAAGTTAAGTCTGAGAATGCTTTGTGAACTCAGGGGAGCTAATTATATCAGATGATTTCTTATAGTTGTTTCTCTTTTTAATGTGTGTTTTCAGTGCTCATGGCAATGCTAGAATGGCAACAATATTAGACCAAAAAAATTATCTTGAAGAATTAAACAGACATTTAAAGTAAGAATTCAGATATAGAACTTTTTTTAAAACAGATTATTCTTCCCATACTAAGACTTTTACATAGTTTCAGTGGCTTGATGATTTTCTTTAGACAAGGACAAGTTTGCACTGAAAGTTCTACACACTTTCGAATGACATATTTTTTAAGATCTTCTTTCTAAAAGTGGCAAATTTTCTTAATAGTAAACCGATGCCGCACTGCAAATATATAGGTGTAGGTACATATCACTTACTGCCCAGTCTAGATGTAGGGTACCGGAATCTGCTGAGATTTGCCGAGTGTCCATTGGAACTGTTCAATTAACAAAAACCTGATGTGAGCACCAAGTATTGTGTTTGAAATATGACTCTTAATTACGATAAGCCAACACCAATCTTAACTTTGTTTTTTCAGAACATCTATTAAATTTGTTGTTTATCATTTCTTGAAGACAAATGATACTATATTGCTCTTTTTGAAAGCTTTTAGTTCAAATTTTTAATTTTTTTTTTTATTTTAAGCAAAATATTTATTTAGTGGGACTCACATCAACTAAAAATTAAACTGCTTTGCCCCAATGAAACATGATGTCGTAATGGTACATGTATCTGTAAATATTTTGTTGTACATAAAATATAATCTGATATTTTGTTTGTTCTTTTCAGTGCCACTGTAGCAAATTTACAACAAAAACTTGAACAATTCCAGACAACCAATGCATTAATGAAGGAAGATTTAGCCATTGCAAAAAATCAGATCTTAATGTTACAAGAACAAAATGAAGCATTACAGTCAGAAAACAATGGCTTATTATTAAATCATGATAAACAAATAGAGGTATGATTTACAGGAGGGAGTGTAAAACAACAGCTGATTATAATAGATAATCATGATGAATAGATAATAGTATGATTTACAGGAGGGAGTGTAAAACAACAGCTGATTTATAGATAATCATGATGAATAGATAATAGTATGATTTACATGAGGGAGGGTAAAACAAAAGCAGATTATAAAAAGTAATACTGAAATATAAATATGATTTACAGAAGGGAGGGTAAAACAAAAGCTGGTAGTATAAGTAATCACAAGAAACTAAAAGAAGTATGAATTACAGGAGGAAGGGTGGAACAATAGCTAATAAGTGAATAGAAGTATGATTTATGGGAGGAAGGGTGAAACAATAGCTAATAAGTGAATAGAAGTATGATTTACAGGAGGAAGGGTGAAACAATAGCTAATAAGTAAATAGAAGTATGATTTACAGGAGGAAGGGTGAAACAATAGCTGATAAGTAAATAGAAGTATGATTTACAGGAGGGGGGTGAAACAATAGCTGATAAGTAAATAGAAGTATGATTTACAGGAGGGGGGTGAAACAATAGCTGATAAGTAAATAGAAGTATGATTTACAGGAGGGAGGGTGAAACAATAGCTGATAAGTAAATAGAAGTATGATGAAACAATAGCTAATAAGTAAATAGAAGTATAATTTAAAGGAGGGGGGGGTATGTTACCATGAGTTGAATTATAGTTTTTACTTATTTTAATTTTCAGGCCACAAAACAAGACATAGCTACAGAGCGACAAACATATGAAACAAATCGAGCTGGACTTGATAGCATGTACTCAGAAGTCAAACAAAAACTTGAAGAAGAAACACAGTTACGTTTAGTAAGTAGTCCAAAAAAGCACAAGAGTGCAGTGAAAACAGATAAAAAAGACAGTACTAAAAAAGTATCTCCGAAGAAAGACAAGTAAATGGCTTTTACATTGGCTAAAATTGTTCTAAGCGTTTAGTATACTGGCTTTTAATTGGCTAAAAGTTAAAAAGTATTCTGGGATTTAAACTCTATTAGCCAACGAAAAAAATGTATCCGTAATATATTTAGCTTTGGTCCTTGTGAATGAGACTGTTTTGTAAAGATTACCATGATAATGATTGGTGAAAAATAAAAATTGTGATAATTATGCTCATGACAACAGTTATGCTGATTGCCTTTTCGTACATCCCATTGTTATTTGTTTAATATAAAGAGAAGGTAAAAACAAGTTAGATTTTGTGAGGTAGAGAGAATAGTGGAGCTTCTAAAAGTAGACCAATCTTTCTTGACTATGATTATGTAATTGATTAATTGAATCACCTGTCAAGTTTTTGCACGTAGAAATTGCCCTGTTACATGTGCACTTAAGGTTTGCTTTGGTATTGATATTCTTATATGTGATCATAATCATGCTTTATTTAATTAGCTGTGGTTCTAATTTAGGCGTAAAAAAAATATATATTTATGAATATTTTATGCAAATTCATCGTTCATCATAACATTATTATGGATTACACCTATATACCGTCTTGTCATTGTTGAAGTATGTTTGCCTTCCTTCGAATAATAGTACTATTACTTATTGTCCGATTGATTAAAATCAAGATTGTAAAATCAGGCTGGGATATATCGTTGACAATATTACTGTAAAAGTTGTTGTTGATGGATAGTTATTTTCAGGCCTATGTAAAACATATATTTTTGTGTGAATTATTTATTTATTTAATAGTTTCTGCTAGTCGTTAAAGCCAAAGCACAGGCCAAGATATTTAAACCTTTTTAGTTATCTACTACAATCAAAAACAGAACAATTTGATTCTAGACTTGTCAACACATTGGCTTATTATATGTTAATAAATGTAACAAAATGAGGTGATTTTGTAAATATATATTTCATTTTTATTTAAAAAACATAACCTCCATTCAAAATATAATCATATGGTTTAGGCCCTCAGATCTTGATAGAGGTTTTATTGTATTTGGAAGACAGAAAATAGCAAGTGTGTTAGGCTTAGAATCTCGAAAATATTTATGTATATTTATGCAACATAGTTGTAAAATGGGACTATTTTTTTTTGTTTTGTTGCTTTTTGTTTTGTTGTTGTTATAACTTATTCCTGGATATTATTTATATGGCTTCTAATATGAAATGCAGTTAGTTTCGAAATGATAAGGATTGCTGACCGATACTGTGGAAAACTAGACAAACATGTACACACTCTCAGTTAAAATATATTAACGGTGTCAGGCCATCTGTTTGTATATATAAATCCAATTAATATTCTATGTTCTCCCGTTTTTAACCAGGATACTTTAAATAATGAATATTTTAGTGACATCATGCTATCAGATCTTTCAATATATGGCATTCCTAACATGATGATCTATGTTCAGACATATTTTATGTGCTCCAAGATTCTTTAATTAAAGAAGGCATAAGTCACATCATACAAACCAAATCAAATGGAAAAGATGAGACTATTCTATAGTATAAGTCAGCAATCCAGATCACTATGAAACAAGCAGTAATATATTTAAGAGGAAGTATGGTCTAGAATGGTCACTGTACCCCATAACAAATTGAAATTTATTGACTGATAATTAATTTGTTGAAGAATAAATAAAACTATTCCCCAAGCTTAATGGTGTTATGTAGTACTTTCAACAAAAGGCACATTCTACACTAAATAAAAATCAAGAAAATATATATTGTTTTAGTTTTACATTAAGATATATTATCCATGAAATATTATCCATAATCCACGAAATATTATCCATAATCCACGAAATAGTATCCATAATCCACGAAATAGTATCCGCAAACCCTAAAATATTATCCACAATCCACGAAATATTATCTGTAATTCATAAGATATTATCCATAAAAAACCTCAGTTATAATGATTGGGTGATTACATTTTTTGTATTTATAACAAAAATGATTTTTGAAGACAGAAGGGACATAACTCTTGTTTTGGTTTCACAGATATTTTATATGTTATTTACAAAATTTATATAAAAATGTATGTATATAAAAGGTTTTGGTTCTTGATTGGATTTCAAACTGTGACCTTCAGTTTGGAGTACTATGATGTTATCCAGACAGCTTAATAAGGAAAATGTAAAATCAACCATTTTCTTTAAGGTACATTATGGGAGATTAGATAAAGAGTTGACAGTTCTCGCTCAGATAATTAAAAAATATATAACATAAATAGAAAATGCTGCTAGCCTCAATCATCATTAACAGAGGTTTGATGATCCTTTTTTTATGTTAATCATTTTTCAAAAAATGTATTTCAATCCGCTGAATATTACAGGCCAGTACAGGGCCGTATGTAGGATTTTAAAAGTGGGGGTACAGCAGAGTGGTGGGAGGGGGAGCCTCTACAATGCCCGAGTTACTGAGCGCGGAGAGGCAACACCGAAACATGTTAAACACACCAAAATAAAAAAAAAATCCGTCCGAAACACTAATAAGGCCATGTGGATAGGGCCACGAGAACGAGAATCTCTAATAATTTTAAAAGTGGGGGTACAGCAGAGTGGTGGGAGGGGGAGCCTCTACAATGCCCGAGTTACTGAGCGCGGAGAGGCAACACCGAAACATGTTAAACACACCAAAATAAAAAAAAATCCGTCCGAAACACTAATAAGGCCATGTGGATAGGGCCACGAGAACGAGAATCTCTAATAATGTCATTTGGTGGCGGTGCCCCAAAAGACCAATAATGCTCTTTCAAATGTGGATAGGGCGACCAAAATGAACCCTCTAACGTCATGTGGTGGGACAGACTCTGATCCAGAAAAGGGTGATAGGAGGGCATTTCGCCTATGCGGATGGCACCCACGCCTGGGGTCCACCCTCAGAAAATTTTTAAAAATAACGTTGCTGGAAACTCCTTTTTCGGCCACTCTGGGGATATCTAAAAGTTGATTTTGTATTTTATATGGACGATTTTTTTTTACAAGGGTGGCAGATTTTTTTGTAGAGGCAGTTGCTCCGAGTGCCCCCGCCCCTTGGATCTGTGTCTGTGGTGGCATCCCATAACCACCACATAGGCGATATAACAGTGTGGGCTCCCTTAAAACCGGACGATTGATCGGTGTTTTAAGAGCATCACTGTTTGATCATAGCAACGCCTATTATTTTATAATTGAGAGGTTGTCAAAGTTTTTGAGGGGGTGTCATTTCTTGGGGTGCCTTATTTTTGGGGTGCAATGTACCCCCCTGCACCTCTGCTAGATGCGGCTTAAAGAGAGACCTACAATATAAATAAATACATCTATACAACTTATTCTTTGTATTTGATACGTCAAAACAATAAGATGCTTGAAGACTAAAGGGGCATAACTCTTATTGGTACTGTAATGCCAAAGTACATTTTTTTAAATGCCCAATTTAGGTTTGGTTTGTTATTGATTTTTGGTGAAACATTTATAAAATCTAATCTTGAATAACTAGACAATTTGCAGTACATTGAAGGAAAAAACTAAGAACCACACAGTTTATAGAAATGATACAAAATGCCACGTCCAAAATAAGAACTATTTGACAGTAATCCATAGGGTTTAAAATATTATTATTTATAAGCATTTGAAAATTATAGGAATTAATAAAGTCCAATGTTAGAGCATAAGTTCTTTTTCAGAAAGAAAAAAACCCACGAAAATCAAGCACTAACCACTGAAAACAAGAAATAAAAAGGCAATGCAATACCTCACCATTGGTTTAAATGAACTAGACTGGGTTCGTCTGCCAAATGAGATCTTTAAGTTATTTATTGCAATAATTTGGTTAAAATTTCAATAATCTTTATAATCAGCAATTTGGGAATAAGATTAGATAGGTGAAAAATGTTTATTATTAAAGATACATTATGGAAGATTAGATAAAGAGTTGGCATTTCTCACCATGATAAGTAAAAACTAGATAATGTAAAGTGAATTTGCTGAAATTAGAGTCAAATTGTTCTACGTGAGCCGAAAGTTAAGGAAGTGAAATTTACGTCTAGATGCAATCATCAAGATGGCCAAGATTTAAATAGATATGAATGATAACGGTCAGAGGTAAAATTTAACAATACAATAAAATGGATCCCAGATTCTTCTCAGCCAACGCCAGAATACAAACCTGGGACATTGTAGTCAAAAGGCCGGTGCCATGCCACTTGACTACCATGGCTTCCTGTAAGGTACCGGTAGTAAATATTATGGGTCGGCTGAGAAAATTCATCAGGATTTTCAAGCATGGTTCTCCGTTGTCAGTGGTGCAGGACGGAGGGCCTAGGAAGGGACAACATATAGTCATTTAGATGGGATGGAAAACTGATGTCCTGTGTACACATTTGCATTCATGTTAAGAACCCTTGGCATTTGGAATTCAATAAAAGAGTAGCCAGAACAGTAGGACATTAAAACCATTTCATTTCATTTCCCAAAATTATAAATTTAATGTGCATCTAATTATGGAATAGTGTGCTATGATCACCATTTAAAGGGGAATAATTCACTTTATAGATATTTGACAAAATTTCAGGTCCACTGCTCAAAAACTGTTATCCTTTCAGATAAGCTTCATTTGAGACATAACTGCTGTTTGGGTGTATTTCCATGCTTGACATGTCAATCTTCGGAAAAGTTTTGCACATTGAAAGGAATATTGTGTCAAAATTTAAATTGATTGACAAAGAAGAAAATTATTATTCAAATGCAGGATAGAAAGAACGCATATGATGGCACACATTCCTTGTAGTGATCGATCATGCAAATATTTCAATATTTAAATTCAAATATTTTTTCTGAAGATATTCAAACAGATTTGTTTGTATTTTTTGTCGCGAATGATGGGAAATTTTTAATATAAATTTAATGAAATCATTATTCTAAAATATTAAAAAGATACCGGAAAATATGGATAGAAATCTGAAAATTAAAGATACATTGTGGGAGTTTAGATAAAGAGCTGACAGTTCTCACTATAATAGTTAAAAACTAAATGATTAATATTGTAAAGAGAATTTGCTGATCCACCCTGAACCCAGACTTTAGCGATTGGATTTGGGGCCAAACATAGTCTGGATATCCAATTTTTGATGTAATCAGCAGAAGCAGACAGGTTCTAATCCAGGAAATATCGCGGACTAGCAATGAGATCGAGAGTTGATTAAGGTCTGGATAAGTTAATTGATGTCTAAACAAAGACCTGCAATTGGTGGATTTAGCTTTTCTCTAATGTATGTTAAATGCGTTAAAATATGGTACAAAATTTGAACATTGATTGAATAACAGCATTCAAAATAATACATGCACATCAAGTAGTAACATTATACCATTTGATTTAGGGCTAACAACCGTGATTTATCTGTGTACAAATTGGGATGCACAAAAAAGAATCCTTGACCTTAGGAAATCAAAGAAGAGTAGTTCATGCGTAACCATAGAAATAAAATCACACTATTGTTTGAAGTTATGTTTGATAACGGAAAAAAAATATTTACTAAATGCTTATTTCTCGATTTTGACAGCTAGACACTTATTGACAATGGTATAAATGACCAATTTTTGTGATGACGTCTAAATTCTAAATAATATTGTTGTCTGGAGATGATAAAAGACACATTAATTTCAGCGAATACTAAAGTAACCTTTTCCGTCATAAACATCTACCTGTATAATCTAGTTGGACAATTATTGATATTGATATCAGTTTCTAATAATATTAACACACATGGTACACCTACATAGTATTATCAATTCTAAGTCATCTGTGGATGATAGGACATTTCAGATACAGTATCTGTCTGGACAGTGTCTCATCACATCAAAATTAATCAGGGGGTTGGATGGCCGAATGGTTAGCGCCTGCGTGTTACATCATAAGGTCTGTCATTGTGTCAACTGGCATGGTTTTGATTTCCCGGTTGTACGTGGCATGCAGTAGGGCCGTCTGTTCAACTTTGTGGGTTTTCTCCATTTTCCTCACACTGCTGAAGACCCCTAAGCGTAAGCTTGGCACTGACATAAAAGCATCTTTCCAATCAAAAAGATGTTTTAGGACATCTTTTTCTGTGCACATCACTTTTACATATATTTGCTTTCTGGCAAACTTTCTCATAATCGAGCAAACGAGCCGTCATATTGTTGTGAATGTAAACAGAGAGCTTAAAATTAGTTTATAAACTGTGTTTTGATTGGTGTGCAGAATCACGCTACAATCAAGGGCACATAATAATGTGAATACAGGAATCCCCCATGATGAATCCATGGTATAGTGGAGTAGAATGGAATGAGAACTTGTGTTTTGTCACATGCCACCCTTGTCACGCTCTCCATTCTGCTCTATCGACACAATAAAAAACCACACTGAAAAATGCTGATGGACTTTGTCTGCCAACACTATGTTCAAACATGGAACTGCCCACTCTTAGTGAGCCAGTGCCTTACTCACTAACCCATGGTGCCACTGTATCTGCCTTTACTGAATGAATCTGATACCAAAAATGTAGTGGAATTAAACCAAATGAAGACTAAACCAGATCTGAATGAAATTTAGACCAAAACTGAATGAAATTTAAACTAAAACAGAATGAAATTTAGACTAAAACCAAATGAAATTTAGACCAAAATCATACTGAAATTAAGACCAAAATCATACTGAAATTAAGACCAAAATCAAATGAAATTTAAACCAAAACAGAAAGGTTGTCCAGTTGATTTCTTAAGTTTTATTATGAAATAGATGGAATTTACCATCTAATTAAATAGCTAGGTCTTTATATTCATACAGTACACATGCATATGCATGTGCCTTTAATTCTTTTTACCACAAAACCACTGACATCTTTTAATTGCAACAAATGGGTTCAAGATCAACAGACAGAGACTGCAAAACAATATCCATTAATTTTCATCAATATCTAAATAACGACCCTGGCCATCAAGGCTATCTTGAAACTATCAAAGTAGAACATTAATTGTGTCAATTAATTACAAATTTAACCATTCTATTCATTCAGAAACATCTGAGCTACTTTCCTCCCTCAGACAGTTTGCTGCAGCTGATTGGTTTAAGGCTATAATACAATATTCCTGTGACATTCCAATTTCTCTTGCATCTATGCAAGGAGAATAATTTCGCCTAGTCTCGATGATCATTACTAAAGTCAGTACATTAAGAATCATAGTCTTGATTATCTATTTAATCATTAAATCTTGAAGGAAAGTTATGCAGTAAATCGGATCACTAAAGATGTATGCTTAATTTACCATAGTATAATTCTATATTACATCATAATCAGGTCCATTATATAAAGGTATATAGTTGTATCTGAAATGGTATACCAAAGGTTTTACATTATTTTCATTTTTTATAATATATGCTGGATGAATTTCAAAAGTCGTATTCTCCAAATCGATGCAGAATTGTTCAAAGAAAAAGCATGCCAATTTTCATATGACGATCGGACTTGAATTGACGGAGCCTTAAGCTTTTTCGAAAAGCGTCACCCCAAGAAGAAGAACAAGATGAGTAGCAGTTAGTGACCAGTACTAGAAGGTCATGGGGAGTGGCTGAATTGTTAACATGTGTGCGCTGTGTCATAAGGTCTGTCATTGAGTCAACTGGTGTGGTTTCGATTCCCTGGTTGTTCGTGACAAGGATTAGGGTCCAACCTCTGTCCAACCTCTTTGGTTTTCTGCAGTTTCCGCCCACTGCTAAATACCCCTACGTGCAAGCGAATTGTTAAAATGAAAATGAACCATGCTGTAGTTCCGAATTGACCTTGTTTGTGTCGAGTGTCTTTCTCTAAGGTATCAAGAGTTCAAAGACCAAATTAAAGATCAAATTTAATTTGATTGGTGGTTCTATTGCACTTTGTACACACACTTGAACCATCAGGTAAACATAAACGCCAACAAACATTGAATTAAAGTCTTTAAGAAGAAGACACCATCATATTTGAATGAAGACTGATGATAATTGATTAGTGTATAGTGTATTGATCTCTGTATCTGGTTTGTCTCAATCCATAGGTCACCATGTTGTTATGTTGTTAATTATCTCCCCCTTATTCCTGAAATATGTTGATTTAATATCCTAGTCTATGTCTGGACAGTTTATAGAATTTCTTGTTTCATTCACTTATCAATGATTTTTTATTTATTACAATACGTGACAATTTTATTTAAAAGATGAAAAATGTGTTTCTCTCATATCTTTTAATCTGTCAGTATATATTTTATAAGTAACACAGTTATATGGGAAAACAATCACTGATTTATTATAAACAAGCACAACGTTTCGATAAGTATCCTCCTATCGTTATCAGTGATTGTTTTCCCATATAACTGTGTTACTTATGTTATGTCTCCAATCGCTAAATGCCACTAAAGAATTAAGTATATATTTTGTCAAGATCCAAATATAAACTTCATACTGTCACTGAAACGCAAAAGAATTGTTGAAATGTTGACAAAATTATACTACAAAGATTTCATATTTTGGTTAATTAAAGAACCACGGCAATCATTATCACAGGACTTCTTGAACATATGTTTCGTTGCCTGGCAACTTATGTTTTATCTAAAAGTAATTCCTTAAACTTAAAACTAAATCTAATTCAAATCCTCTTTGTCAGTTGACCACATTACAGTTCCTGGTTCTTTAGTGAAATGGTGTAAAAATAGTTTTGCCATGATCTGGCAACTTCCTCTTATTGCTTCACAATATTTTAACACAAGAATATCAGTTAAAACACTATTGTTGTATAACAATTACTATGGTTCTGTTATCCTGCAACACTTCAACAAGATTTCACAAATGGTATTCAATGAAAATAACAAACACAAGAATATACCAAGAGTCAATAACAAATATATGATATTGAAAAAGAAAATTGTGCCTTTTGTTGGAAGCTACATGTCATCGACATAGTGTAGGCCTTAACATAAGGCACCTGTTATATATATATATTGTGTAGGCCTTTTTTTAGAATATATACCAGTCTTATTGGTAAGTCTTGAGATAAGGCACCTGTTATAGACTTTTTCAGGCGCAATTGTGTCTGATAATGTCTGTGATGACAGATACCTTATGTCCAGGCATGTACATATATGTTGTGTGTTAGATAATCTGTACTGGACAAAGTCGGTGACAGGCGATTTAAATCTAGTCTTGAATGATATTTTGTATTGGCAATCTGATTAAAATACAGATCTATATTTCTTTTCGACACATTTTTATGGCCACAACTTGAAGATCTCACCAGCTGTTTTGCAAGGTCACGTCAGAAGTCATACAAGTGGCTTTTGTCCTATGATGTCTGATTTTATTAAACTATAAAAAACAAAATAAAATAGGATCTGTGTTTTAATCAGTTATATGACTTTTGAGACCTTCCTTGCCTAAACCATTATATATAGTCTGTGCCTTATTCAGTGGCTCAGTTTGGTTACAACGTCTTATGCTTTATTTGGTAAGCAAATATGAATTACTTCACTACTTTGGATATAAAAACCACATCGCAATTACTTCAGCCCAAAATAAATGTCAATACAATGGTCATACAGAAATTAAAGTATGTCTTTTCATTGATTAATAGAATATTTGAAGTTGTGACGAATTCTACCAGATAGATTCTGTGTTCTCATCAAGATTTTATTGTTGACAAGTCATATAAGCAGACATTTTATTTCATTTTTATAAGGATGTTGAAAAAGAACTACAACTACAGATAAGTATGAAAATGGAGATGGAAATGGCTTCAAGACTGCTGGAAAAAGATATCCATGAAAAACAGGATACAGTCATCTCCCTTCGTAAACAGATTGATGACATCAAGGGAATAAATTTAGAACTATATCAAAAGTTACAGGTAAGTTAATCAGCTTTCATTAACGCTTTCTGTTATGTTCATTTTTTACAGATCCCTCCAAAACATAATAAGTAAATATGGATAATATTTTTGACTCTTCTATATACATCTAACTGGTCTGGTGGCTGAAAATGGGATTAGGACTAATTTCTCCATCATACCTCGAACATCTGTGGTATTTGTAGTGGGATGTGAATTGCATCTCAGTACTTTTAACTGGTCAGGTGACCAAATGTTACTATCAAATTGTTAAATAGGAACAGACTAAGCTAGAACTATAGAAAATGTAACTATTATCAAGAAAAATATTATCAGGTACATATAATGTGATTTAGTCCAATTTAAAGGACAATGGAAAGGAAATTTGTTTAGAAATATTTAAATAAACAAAATCACTTTCCAAAAAAATATTAATTATTCCAGACACCGATGATAACAACCCAATTATGCAGGAAAGGAAACATGACATTTATATAATATAATTTGGTAGGCGTACTACACAGTACAAAATATCAACAAACACTATAATTAGTATTGAATTAGTGTTTCTGGCCTAGTTTGGCGATATTTTATTCAAATGAAAATAAAACACATTAAATTTTAATTTGTTTCTGAGGGCATCTGCCAAACTTCTAATTTATTTCTATTGATTTCACAAGGAGTAATGTCGCCTGTCGGACCCCGTGGGTTTTCTCCGGGTCCTCTAGTTTCCTCCCACTGCTTAAGACCCCTACGCACAAGCAAATTATTGAAATTAAATTAAACCATATGTTAGTCTCGAATTGATCTGGTTTATGTTGAGTGGACGTTAAACCCAATTTCTCTCCCTCTCTATTGATTTCATGTCATCACCATTTTTCTCAAAGTCAGAGCGCTATTTTCCTTGTATTAGGCAAACCTAGAGTTCAAGACGGGATATTACCTACATGTTTTGTTTCAGTTTAGATTACTATAGGCCATCTGCTGCACTGAGACGTTAATAAAGTTGTATTGCTAGATTAGGTGGGTGCTAATTATCAGACCAGATTTTTGGTGAATTAGAATATCAGACTTGAGATCATATTTACATTCAATTTATTGTTAAAATGTCGTGATTCTTTTCGGTGCTGCAATATTTTGTTTTAATTTAAAGAAATTTTTCTCTCAGAATTGTGTGGGCACTGTTCAGTTATTTTGTTGTTCAACAGACTTGAATCTTAATTCTTATTAGATTGATTCTGTTTATTTTGGAGTTGTCGTTATCTTGCCTGTTTTTCATGTTTCTTGAATTTGATTAATTTTTCAGAACATGAAATTTTCTATATTAACTGAATATTTATTAAAATTGAAAGCTGATAATCAAGTCAGATTCATTGCCAAGTAGATGTCATTCAGTTATGAATGGATGACTTTTACTAACAAAAAATTTTGACTCAAACAAATCTCAGGTCAGATGTCATTTTATTGGCATAATGATTGGTTGTTTATGTGTTGTTTGGATGTTGTGTCACTGATGTTTGACTATGGTATTGAGATTATTCAAGTTTTCACCTGAAAAGTAATGACTTTTGTGCTTCTCTTCAACAAAAACAAAACTTCTTTCCAACATCAAGATATTAATGATTGTGAATTACCATTATAAATTTGTTTTTTTATAACAATATTTTTATTCAGGATATCTGAATAGGATTGGGGAACAGGCTTAGCCTCTTAGCCTACGTAAAACCCCTCTCCCATTATAGATAGTCTTGTCAGTCTGTTTCATTGACGTCTCTTGGGGGCGAGGAATATTAAATTACAGACTGTTTTGTCTTCATAACAATGAATTGGAATCTACTGTTAATTTGATAAAAGAAAATTTGACCAAATGTTACTAGCAAGTAGACTGAAAGTCTCATCTCTAGGCTAGAAGGTTTTAAACTCCACCCAATTGTATAGTAGGGTAAAATTTGATTAATATTAGATATGTATTATTCTCACAAATTGATAAATTCAACCCAATAGTAACTTTCAAAAAGAATATTAATGTAATCATTCCAGATACTGATAACAACCAAATTATCAGAAAATCTATGGCCTGACATGCATTTGGCACAAGTGCTAGAAGAACTCTGGGATAGTAGAATCTATAATGGTTCTTAAAACCTTGATAAAAATCATAGATGATCTCTCTCATACTTACGAGTTACGACCCAATATTATTGTTTATGAAATTACAACATATAGGAAAACACTTTTTTACAAACCAGCAAAAGTTTCTGGCAGAATTTTTAAATTATTTAAATTTATGATCAAAATGGGCGTATACTCAAACCAACTTTTGAAAAAGATCAGAAAGTTCACATTCAGGCAATGTTCATAATCATCCAGGGGGGAGGGGGATGGCTAAGTGGTTAAGAACATGGCTCTCTAGCCTGGAGGTTGGATGTTTGATCCCTGCATTGGCCGAGATAGTTCATCCTAATTCAAGCAATGTTCATAATTATAGTGGGGTAACAGTGGCTGAGTGGGTAAGACGCTGGCTCGCTAGCCTGGAGATTGGGTGTTGGAGCCCTGCATTGGCCGAGATAGTTCATCCTGATTATCTGGCGTGGTTCCCCCCTTGTTGGTGATAAAAGAGGGATGGGACAAAAAAATTGAAGTCCCATTATTGACCGCTGGAATTCGATTTAAGAGTAGGCTGTTGTGCTGCTGCCCAGGCAAAATTTCCCTTATAGCACACTGTATGGTGTATGCCCATCTTCATTAGCTCAGTTCGGAGCAGAACAGTAGGACGTTAAACCCCATTTCATTTCATAATTATAGAATTTATTAGTTAGTGACGTCACCAACACAATTGTTCTTTCAACATGACAAACCCCAAGCTGCTTAAACAAGATGATGTGTATAGTAAAATTGATTTAGTTTGACTTGTGCATTGTGTTTCTACCCTGTCCATTAGAACTACCCGATTTATTTCGTTTCTACCCTTTCTTATTGGCAATTAGTAGTTGCCTCTCCATCTCTATGCCAGTCTGGCATGGTTCCACTTAACTTACCAACTTCATTATCCCAGTTGGAGTAGAACATTAGGACGTTAAACCCCATTTCATTTCATTTCCACTTTAAGAAAACCTCTTTCTTAATCCTAACAGCTGTATATTTCCAAGAAATACTTATTGAAATTCAATGAAATATATCTGGAAAATCGCTATTCATGCAGAATTTCCCTTATCAAACTGTATACGCGACTTCATGGGCCCAGTTGGTGCAGAAAAGTAGGACATATAAAAGCATATTTCATCTTATTTTTTTACCACACAATATATCCTGCTGAATAGGGGCTGAATCAGCAAACCTGTTTATTTTCAGCTCGATTGAGGTTCACCCCCACCAATTTATTAAAAATGATTGAAAAGACAAATAGAACATACACAAAAGTTATTTTTTTTTACCTTTGTGCTTAGTGCACTAATTATTTTTCAAACCACATTGATAGTTACTGTTCAGTAAATAGAACCCAATGACAAATTAGATGTATAGGTCTCTTCAATCTTTTTTTTTAGTGATTTCTTTTTCTATTATATGTTAGAATCAAATTACATGTGAGTAGAAATATGAGACACATGTACGGTACATCATACCAACTTCCTGACGTTAACCAAATTTGAAAATAGTGTGATAATATTCAAATTTTGATACATTTACTAATTGAATGACCAAGTAAATCCCTCAATAGCGACACTTCATTTATTTTGTAGTTTTTGATTCAACAGAGAATGAGTACCAGAGCCATTATCTGGAAGTAATTCTGATTGAGACTGAGATTACATTAATGATTTTGACTATTATATGATCTGCCTTGGTTTGACTTGAAAGTAAAGTTCTAAATCAGGGTTGCGTGTGTATTGGATTTCAGTAAATATTTTCCACTTTCAAGGCATTTACTTATATTTTGATTCTTCTTTTCCATAGATGTGCAATTAATTTATAACCATTAGTAGTTGGAAACTTGTGGGTAATTTGTTAGTCCGAAAGGCATTTTAAATATAATCTCAAACTGTTGAATAACTGGTATATTTTTTTTATTTTTTCTTATATTTCTTTGACGAATTTGAAATAATATGGTAATAAAAATTTGTTTGGACAGTGGCTGATTTTAAAAATGTTCTTATTGTCTCCAGCCCTTGCTTGTCTGTTCTTCTGTCTGTGTGTAAGTCCATTACAGCTCTTGATTGAGGTACAGTGTTCAAACTTGGTGTTGGTATTCATTTGGGGAATGTTTTGGGAATGGATATTTAAATAGCCAAAATGAATGTTTTATTAATGAATAATTATTATAAGCCCTATATATATATATATAATATATATAAATTTTTAGTCTGATATGTAATTTTTTGTGTTCAACAAGCTGACACATGAATTCTTGATGCCCAGCCATAAAAACCTCCATAAAATATGAATTTAATTTGCAAAGTTCCTGTGCTTTATCAAAAATGACGGATATTAAAAAATTTTAAAGTGGAAGCTCTCTTGACTTGTTTATGTCAGGGCTAAGCAAGTGTCACACAGTTTGGAACACAAATCTGCTTGTAATTGAGGTCACATAGCTTTTGAAACACATATCTGCTTGTAATTGAGGTATAATTTTCGAACTAGTGTTAGACGTTCATTAAGTCATGAGTCTTGACATTGTCAGATGATGGACTTAAGGATGATGGAGATAAGGAATTTGACACAATAACTCTGCTTAAAACTGAGGAAGAATGTCCAAACATATGTAGATTCTAAGATGTTGGTCATGTTGAGCATAGATAAACAATTTGATTAATTGATGCTTTGAAACACTTAAATGCTGATTGAGTGAGACTGCACAATGAGAATTGTTGTATGTTTTCCAGATTCAAGTGCATTATAAATGGATATTTATATTCATGATTATCAATACAATTACTAAGTTCAATAATAATCATTTTCTGCTCAGGTGGAACAGAGATAAATGATTTGATAGTTCAAGACATTGGAACACTGTTACTTTGATTTTATGTGAGAGGTGTGAGACCAATTTTTCTGCACTGATTAAACAGACATGATCAATTTGATATGTTGATGTTTCAGACCAGGATAACTTTGATTCTTATTGAGAGGGATGGAACTTGGTGCATATATAACATCAGTGGCTTGACAACACTTTCTGCTCTGGCTTAGGCTTTCTGTGAAAGTAGGAGTGTCATCATCGGCATCAGATTAGAGTATGACCTGACTAGGCTGCAGAGGAGGATTAAATGATAAATGGGCCCACAAATTATTATACTGTGTGTTTGTGCCAAATAAATCTATATTGATGTCAGTGTGACTGACAATGACCAGAATATGCCCCTGTTTCAATGTTGATGTAAGGACCCCTGTTACATTTCAGCCAGGGGCCCCATGTAACTTTAATCCGACCCTGGTCATGATCATCACTGTCTTTTTTTTAATTTCTGTATTGACGTGGGAGATTGTTGACTTAGTATTGAAAACAGAGGATTCTAAGGCCATCTTGTTTATTAAATCTCATACAAAGCTAGAACAAAACTTTATAGGAATGTCATGAGGTCTCATGTGTTCTACAAAGTGTTCTCGCCAATTAATTGGATCATTTCTTTATAAACATGTGACTTTATAGTTCTATTAACTAATTCATTAAAAAAAAAAAAATTGAAGGAACTGATGGATTTATTTTTGTTTTGTAGAAAAAATATAGCTACACTTCAATGGCTGTATCACATGTTTGAAAAATAGTAAAAACATATGAATTGAATGTTTATTAATATCGTTTACATTTTTTACACCTTTTTCGCTGTTCACATTTATTATTGATTCAATACTTTCTTTTCGATAATTTTATGCACAAATTTTCAGTGAAAATTTAATCTGAGCTGTGGAATGTTTCTTTAGATTATTATTTTGGTATAAGTTTGTTTATATAGAGAGATAGATTTACTGAATAATTTCAATATCTGAAGTGAATCACAATTCTGCTTTTAAATTCTAGAAAACCATTTTGTGTTGAACCTTTTGTTTATCGTTTCCATTTTCTATCAGCGGACATCTTGAAGTTTTGCTGGAAGAAAATAAAAAAACATATTTTGTAAATAATTGTTATAGATCATACTTTAAAAATTGATGAAGAGAAAATGGTTTCACCTTGTAAATGTAAATGTTTGTTATAGGTTGCATATCAAAGCAAAGATCACATAGAAACAATTGAGACCCTGTCCCTTTAACCCATTTCGGGTCAACTTGTGCGCATTGCATCATAATGTCTGTCAAATCACTTGGCAGTTCCCTCACACTGCTAAAGAATTCTACCCGCTAATTGAAATAAAATTGAACCATATGATAGTCGCGAAAGGACCTAGTTTGTGTTGAGTGTACATTAAACCCCATTATCTATAAAATTCAGAAGTATCTGTCGGATTATTTTTATGGCATGTGTACAGAATTGCAAATATTTTCATTTGTTATTAGAGTCTTATGACTAACTTCTTCAACTATTTCAAGTCTAAAACTTTCATTTATCCATTCAAGACACCGAAAAACTAGCTGGACTTACATCAAAGTCTGTATCTGTATCTAGTTCTGATTGACTGTTAAAACATGATGATTTTATTCTGTTTAATTCTTCCTGTAAAATAGTAAATCATATAAATATAGATGTTATTACATTTGGTTTAATGGTCGAGAGTAAGACATTAAAGATACCTTATGGAGATAAGATATAAAGCTGGCAGTTCTAGATAATGTAAATGAATTTGCTGAAAATGTCAGTCATATTGATCCTCTCTGGACCGAGAATTTAATGATTTTCGGCTTAGCCTCAATCATCATTACTAAAAATATAGTCTTGATTATCCATTTCATGATTAATTTATGGATGAAACCACAAGTGACGTTAGTCACAAGTTGTTTCAATTTATTACACAATGTCTGAAGCACAAAACCATTAAACAACATAAAATACAGACAATTGATCCAAAATTTTAAATGGTATACATAATGTACTTTCGCTCAAGAAAGTTCGTCAGAATTTCGCTGTGTGCACTTAAAAGATCCCTTGGCAGTTGGAGTTCGATATAACAGTAGCACCACTGTCCGGACACAATGTCCCTCTTGACACACTGTGTCATCTCGGATGAGAACAGTAGGACGTTAAACCCCAATTCATTTTATTTCATTTCCTTTACTGGGATGCATACCATCTATAATTTTGATAATTGAACATTCGGTCATTAGATATTACTTGTCACTATCCTTATTCCTTGGATAATTTATAATTAGGCTCTCCGTCTAAATCACACGATATATTTTTATAACTTCGTAGCATATTTTGTTGGATGATAATTGGACTGCGTAGTTGTTATTGTGATGAACTGAATCTGTGTGGTCTATTGGGAGGTAATTAATTTCAAGTATTGACGAGAAATGCTTTAATTTTGAAATAAAGTCTTGTAAAAGAGAAATAAGTCTTTGGAAAATTATCAAAATTATGTACGGATGACCTCTTTGATATTTGAATTTAACTTCCCACTGGGCCTGAGACGTAAGGTTTACGATTCGGTTACTTCTGACTTAATAGGCTTGCCAATCTGAAACTCATCTTCATTAACCGAGTTGGTGCAAAAGTTTAATTGTTTGTCATTTTCCATTTACTCCACAAAGGTATTTCCAAAATACAAAATTGTGTCAATGCTATAATAATTGTAAGGTCTATCATTGAGTCGAGTAACATGGTTTTGATAGTAGGATTGTATGTCAGTTCTTGTGAGTTTTCTCCAGGTACTTCAGTTTCCTCCCACTGCTAAAGACCACTATGCACAAGCAAATTATTGAAATAAAATTGAATCATATGTTAGTCCCTAAATGAACTATTTTTTGTCTATGGAAGATGGTTTTGAGTATAAAAATGTACTTATTCGTTTATTTCTAATTAGATATTAGATTTATTAAAGTTGAAAGACTTACCATAATTATTGTGTTTATAAATTTCATTAAATCTGGACGCATTTCACATGGGTTGATAACACTGTTACTGCTACTGCGTTTCTTCCCAGAGTTCCAACCATTACTGAAGTGATAGTGTTGTGACAAGGCGAGGTCAGACAATAAAATAATGGCTAAGGCAATTCCGTAACATCTGACTAAATAGTTCATGTTAGTAAAGGAATAAATCTGAAATAAAGAAAATGTATTGTGTTAATTATTTAAGGCAGGCATCAAGGCAATAGGGAAATTGTTGAAGAATTTAGGTGTAATGTGTTCAAGACTCATGCCATAATAATAATCTGACAGATAATTCTGCATTTTATGTCGGTAAACAGTGATTTTGATTTGCTGTGATCCAACTATATATTAATTAGGGTATTCAAATTAAATTGTAATCAGAATTTTTGCCGAGATATGGTGTTTTAAGATTCACTACTGGTCATGCACATTATGATGGTTTTCAAGGACTTTAGAAGATTCTAATGTAGCAGATGCTAGGCTTTTCTATTATTAGGGCTTAGGCGGTAGAATATGGCTTGTAGAAGTGTAGCAGAAATGTTTTCAGAATCTTTATATTTATCAGGCCCGGAAATAATGGTTTTAGATATACCTGATTACTGTGGTTGAGAGGAATGTGAAAATATAATTTATGAACTCAACAGTGGTTGACCTGGCGTGGCTTGTTTATAACCATGAACAAAGGCAGCATAGTCTGAAACCAGAGATAGCAGTTTGTCTCCACAAGGATTATGTTACTCCCCCGGTCAGAACTACCCACATACACCAAATTTCAGCCTTGTGGCAGCCCTAGTGTAGCTACCAACTCTGAACAGACAGACACACCAGACAAACAATGGTCAAAACATTAGTATAGATACACATAAGTGCAAAGTCAATAGTAACTAATATAAACTTCAAACAGTCATAATAATTGTTTTGCATAATTTTTAGGATGTCTACATTGAATATTGTCATGAAGTTTCTGGTTAAACCACTAGAAATGTCAATGCTGATTGACCAATCAGTGTCTGATGTCATATGGTCAAAAGCCTCTTGTATGACCACTGACGCAACCTTCCACTACAACAGATCTTCATGTAGTGTATGTAGGCCATCGAAGATATAAAAAAAACGAAACGAAACAGAGATGTGTATTTTAATCAGTTTGGATTTAGCCTTGATGGATATTTTGTTGTGGTATATTGTTTTTACCTTTTATCTTGTGATAAATAAAACTATTGGTATCAAATAGAAGAAGAAAAAATCTACAAGTAAAATTATATTTATATATCCTCGGGGTATTTATCACTTCATGTTATAAAACAATTCATCACTCTCATATTTCATGGCTCCGCTTTTATTTCTCTTATTGTGGTAAGATGTCAATAAAGAGCTGGCTGTTCTTGCTATAATAGTTCAAAAATAGATAATGCAAAATGAATATATTGAAAATTTCAATTAAAATACTTTATTCTAAGCCAAGTTATCAGTGTGTTTAGATAGATGTATGTGCATTGATTATTTATTATCGTAACCACAGTGCCGTATATTTTAGACTTAGTCTCTCACCCCATTTTTAAATTAAATTATTAAATGGCCAAACTGCTCACTCACAACTACTTAAAATCAGAGCATTAAAGTTTATTATGGTCTTGTCATATGATATTTAAGGCCTGCAGTAGGCAGGTTTACCCCTTGAATAATCTTTAATTTGAAATCTGGTAGATTTGGATTAATATCTAATCTAACATTTATGGTTTTTGAAATAATATATATACATAGATAGCAAATGTATCCTATAGATTTTGATTGAACCAATAGTAAACATAAGAAGATATAACTCTGAAATGAAGTGAGGTTTAACGAATTTAAACTGTCAAATGTTCTTTGTGTGCCTCAATCAAAGAATCAACGAACGCATCAATGTGTAGTGTAAAATGTCATTTATTGACTATAAACAGATAAATGACTGTAACAAAATTAAAAATAAAAACATTACTCAACTGAGCATTATACATGGTAACAAAATTAAAAATAAAAACATTAATCAACTAAGCATTTAATCATTAACATGCAGCCACCTCTACCTATAAATCCTGTTGGGCTAAATTAGAGCCCCGATTTATGCCTAACGTATAAAACCAACATATCGTACATAACCAGCATATCATAAGGAGGAGCGTGGGGAGGCGGAGGTAAGCACTGCAGACAACACTAGTACAAGCACAATTCCTTTCCCAAACAAGCAAGTGTACAACAAAAGCTAGAATGCCACGGTTCCCTTTGTCTCAAGTAAGTGAATCTCGTGACCTAATTAATAGCGTCATTTGACTGAGCCCACTGATTAAGAAGATTCTGATTGGCTGAATCACACAAAAATTATTATGGTCATAATTTGTATTTGTGTGCCTCAATCAAAGAATCAACGAACGCATCAATGTGTAGTGTAAAATGTCATTTATTGACTATAAACAGATAAATGACTGTAACAAAATTAAAAATAAAAACATTACTCAACTGAGCATTATACATGGTAACAAAATTAAAAATAAAAACATTAATCAACTAAGCATTTAATCATTAACATGCAGCCACCTCTACCTATAAATCCTGTTGGGCTAAATTAGAGCCCCGATTTATGCCAAAAGCATCCACAGCTGGAATCCAGCGCAGGATGTCTAGAAGCCAATTTGTACACAAGACCTTAGTTTTTGATTTGAAATATAATGGATAGAGTTTGATTGAAACAATATTCTGCTTGAAATGTAAGATAAAACGGCTAAGATTTATTAATGCAGAAATATCAAATATAGCAGGGACATGAATTATATGATAATGATAAGTTGAAAGTTATGTTTGAAATAAGTTCAGCATGATTTGGGGTATTGAAAAAAAAAAATGAAATAGTTTATGTGATGAAAAAATTTCTTTTTTGATATATCGGTGTCTAATGGTCACGTTTTTTGTTTTTTTATTCGTTTGCCTGCTTAAAATTTCCTGTTTAAATCGTGTATATAATATGATTATTATTAAATCAATAAAATTTAACTATTACATGTATTTGGTATGTCATATTATGCCGTGTAAAAATCTTTTTAAAAATTAAAAACTAGATTATGTAAAGGGAATTTGCTGAAAATTTCAGTCAAATTATTCCACTCTGAACCGATAAAAAACATAGTCTTGATTATCCATTTCAAGATTTAATCATGAATGAAAGTAAGCAGCAAATTGGGTCCTAATCCAGTAAAAATCGCAGGCTAGCAATGACATTGAGAGTTGATTATGGCCTGAGTAAGTTAATTAATGTCTAATCGATAATTTAGATAACATTTCAGCAGTGATTGAAAGTTGAGTGCATTCTAAACGTAAGTCTGAGAACGTTTTGTAAAACCAGGTCCTGGTCTTGAAAGTACCTGTAATATTGAATTTTTAGGCAAGGTTCCCCCAATTTGTGGCAGTGCATGATGGAATATAATAAAGCAAGATCCAGTAGTGGTAAATTTTAAAGATTTCGTTGAGGTTGCAAAATGTAAACAGGGTTAGGGCAAATGATTGTTGGCAAGATTGTGGGTTAGGGTTAGGCCTTAATATTTAGACCTAACTGTCCAGTAGTGCTCAACAAAGATTCCTTTTCATTTGAAATTGAATGAAGAATAGGTAGAACTTCAATGCTTTGCCCAAGTAACCATAAAATAAGAATGTGAGTCTCAAAATGCCATATTACAGGTCTGACTCTGGTGTTGGCCGAGAAAGTTCATAAGGATTTTTCGGCGTGTTTTCCTCTGTCTAGTCTTTCTGGTGGTATGAAAAACCAAGGTCCCTTGGCAGTTGGAATTCGAAATAAGAGCAGGTGGTAGCACCGCTGTCCAGGCGAAAATTATCCTCATAGCACATATGGTGTAAGTCCGTCTTCATTATAACAGTTGGAGCAAAACAGTAGGACGTTAAACCCCATTTCATTTCATATGCCGTATTGTGTTAATATGCTTCACTTCCTTCGTTTTCTGCATGAGAGGAGGGGGGGTGCGTCATATGGTTTCTATTCCACTAAAGGTGTATATTCATGAAAATGAGTTGGGCCCCATGCTCAACATCATGCTAACAAAATACATGGAAGCAACTTATTGAAATGTAGGTGTTCCTTATATGTTAGTCCCGAAATAACTTATTTTCTTGAGTGGATGTTAAACTCTCATTTTTTTCTCTCCTATCCTGCATGAGCTAAATTGTTGTTTACATCAACTGCTAAGGACTATTAAACTGATACTTAGAAAACATTACTTCTTTTCAACACTAATTAAGGTGATTTATTTGGATTAAGTTCAATGCTTATTTGGAATTGAGTGTGGGAAATAAAGGCGTTATTCTTGTAAAATTGACCGATTTGTACACGAGGTAATCCTCTTCTAAGCTCATTAATGCGTAAACAAAATAAACCATCTCATTGAGCAGCTGAGCTCACTCCAATCAGTTTTACAATTTACTAGAATGAAGACTTTATTCTCATTGAGAGATACTTGGGAGAATTGATGATTGTAGAAGATATGTATTTAAATGGTTTTAATGAATGCATTTTGACATTGAAAAAAAGGAATAAAATCTTCATTTATTTGAATTAATCAGCCTATACACAACTTTTACAAATGAAGAAATCCAGACCGTGATTGGCAAGACCGTCATATTTTTTATAATTAAAGTAAGTTATGAAGTAATTCTGTGGTTGTCAAAGACAAAAGTATTTTTATAATGAAATGAACAAATTGTCTATTAGTGTGGTCGAGAAACTGTAATATTGCATGTTAGCAGGATTTAAGTGGGGGAAAGATGGTTTTTATTTTTTTATGATCTATATGGAATGGTGGCCGTCTTCGATGCCATGTTGAATTTAACCTCATAGTGACATCGTAGCATAAAATTGATAGGATTCTTTAAATCTGTGGTATAGATTTCCTATGGGTAGACACCATACTTGTTTGGTTTAGAGGTCAATATCCACATGTTATATAGGAATTATTGCTCTTGAACGTGATTGCGTGAGGCAAAAATTCAAAATGGGGCCAACAATTTCTCCAAGGGGTAAAGGTGGGTAACTCCATGGAGGGTTATAAAGTACTGGACAAATAGATCATAAAAACTAGAGTGAAGTTTGTTTTTTAATAAAACCCATGTCAACCCCAATACACATATATACACACACTTCATGCCTACTTTATCTCGATTTGGGGAAGAGATATAAGATGTTACAGTTACACTCCATTAAGTACCATTTATTTTAACATACAAATGATAAAATTACCATATTCCTCAAACTTAAATGTTTTCATAGATATTTTAAATTTGTTCTTCGCTTTTTGTATATTTTGTCTGTTTAACCAAATTTATATTCCATTTAACCATTTGGCAATTGGACAGCCCCACCTGTTAGAACACTTGAGACTACACGTGAATAGCTGTCACACATACGCTCCTACAATATGAAGAGCTATTCACATCTCAGGTGATTTGAGGCGGTCTAAGAAACAGGAGTTCGTGGCAGTTTTGAGCTGTCCAGCGATATACCATTATTATAAACTAGATCACTTTTCTCTAATTATCTTTAAGAAACTGGTATAGTCAATATCTACATATATGACAAGTGATAAAAGGGTTCAAAATACAATATGGAATATCAGATACAGAGCTGGCAGTTCTCACTATGATAGTTAAAAACTAGATAATGTAAAAGCAATTTACGGAAAACTTTAGTCAAATTGATTCGATCATTACTAAAGTCGGTACGATAAAAAAACAGTCTCGATTATCCATTTCATGATTAAATCATTTATGAAAGTTGAGCAGCAAATCAGATCCTAATCCAGTAAATACAATGACTTTGAAAGTTAATTAATGTCTAATTGATAAGTTAGATAACATTTCAGGCCTAAATACAGATAAGCAGATTTATGTCTTGCATAATGTATGTTTAAATAAAAGAAATACAAAAATATTAAAAGTAAAAAAAAGTATAAAACAAACCTTTTCTTGTTAAAATCCAGTAATTCTGTTTCCTCAACAAGATGTTTTCTAAGTTTATCAATCTGTCTCTCTAAACCTCCCCTCGTGTTGTCTCTCCTTTCTAGTTTGATTTCTGATACAAAGAGAATGTATCATCTTCTCCCATTGTTTTATAGGACAGTGAAACTAGAGTAGGTGTCACTGTCAATCCCTCATTGACACGCTCACACACTCAGAATAACACGATTGCACACGCTCCACACACCTCTAGCCTTAATTAATTAACAATATCAGGAATAATTGTGATTTTGATTTTGTTGTCAAAAATGATAGTGCGAAGTTAACAATGGAAGCCAATTAGGTGAAATTAATAAGAGAGATGTTTTTTGATCAGATTTAGAGTTACAGAGGTTATTTTTCAGATTTTTTCTGAAACATTTCACGCCTAACATTCAATGTTTGGCTCATTTAATTAAGTAGCTCTTGTTTACAAATATTTTGATGCAAAATGCGTAATCAAAATAACATGAAATGTCGAGATCTTACTTCAGTACCAACCAAGCTAATGAAGACGGGCATACACAATGCAGTCTGTTATGACAGAAATTTGTTCCGTCCCTGTTCATCGGGATTTTCTGGCGTGGTTCCTTCTTGTCAGTAAAATGAAATAGGGTTTAACATCCTACTGTTCTGCTCTTAACTGGGCTTATGAAGACGGGCATATATCATATGTACAGTGTGCTATGAGGGAAATTTTGCCCGGAAAGGGGCACTAGGGTCTACTCTTACGAATTCGAACTGTCAAGGCATCTTTTACTTGCCCGCCAATGTGTACACAGGACATCAGTTTTTTGCACCATCCGAACAGTTAGTCAACTGTTCTTGTCAGACAAGGGGGAATCATGCTGGAAAATCTGGATGAACTTTTATGGCCAATGGACAGTTCAAACACCTGACATCCAGGCTAGCGTGACAGCGTCTGTGACCCCCTTCTTGTCAGTGTGGTGAAGGTCTGAGGGCTCGTAAGTCGCTTGGATTGGACAGAAAACTAAGGTCCTGTGAACACATTGGTGTGCATGTAAAGTTGATATCCTTTTGACTTTAAATTCATTCATGATTAAGGTCATGAGACAAGGAAGCATATTGATTTTCAACATTTTTTGATAAAGACTTCAAGAGTTATGTCCCTTGATTACTTTGAAAAATTTTGCGGTCACAATAAATGTCAAAGTTATCAAATCCATGATATTAAATGTTTTGTATGAAAACTTATTTTATTAATTTGCTTTTTAACAACATAATACATGTAACTGAAGGGGAAATGAATCCAATTACTAGATGTTATATTTTATCAGTGTATTCAATGACCCCCAGAAGCACAGGTTCTTGCAGCAATTAAGTGCACTTAGATTAGACTAACATATGCATATATTTCATTTATGTCCAGTACATTTTATTTCTAACTGTGTGTTTTATTTGCAACCTGTAGAGACTTCAGGTGCTTGAGACATTGGAAAACAATAACTCTACTAATTGAGGTAGAATTTCAAACTTGGTGTCAGTGTTTATTAAATAAATGCCTTGACATAGGTCAGTTATGCAGATTTTCTGCTATGGTTAAGCAGAGATAAGCAACTTGATTAGTTGAGACTCTGGTTTTAATTTGGTGAGAATGATGAAACTTAAGAGTACAGATTGATTAATCAATACCTTGACTAAGTTAGATGACTAGAATTTTCTGCTTAGGCTAAGTATAGTAGCTGTAAGCAATTTGATTAGTCAGATCATCTCCGCTTTTAATTTAACTTTAATTTAAGGGTGGAATGTTTAAACTTGGTACTAAGCTGTTTCATTGTTCTATGCCTTGGGATAAGATAACTTTGATTCTAACTTACATGGAGATTGATGAAACATAGTGTAGAGTTCCACTACCAGGTACTTCAAAACCTTGACTGAGTTTGATTATGAACAGTTTCTGTTCACACTAAGCATAGATAATGAGTTTGATTGCTCGATACTTTTCAAAACGATAAATGTCCAATTAATAGATATGCGTCATCTACAATCTGATCAAAATACAGATCTATATTTCGTCTCGTTTTTTATACTTTCGATATGGCCTACACTACTTGAAGATCTGACCTGTTGTAGCGATATGTTGTGTCAGAGGTCATATGAGTGGCTTTTGACCCTATGATGTCAGACATTTGATTAACCAATCAGCATTAGTGGATTACCCACAGTTCCGTGCAAAAAACGCCTAAAGCTCGCTGTAACAGATCGTTTCATTGGCTAATCCCTCAAATCATTCAGAACATGCCAATGATAACAAAACTTCCAGATCCTAGTGTAATAATTTAAAGAAAAGTAAAAACGAAATTTTAAACTATAAAAACGAAACGAAATAGGATCTTTGTTTCAATCAGATTGGTGTCTTCTATTTATTTTGTGATTTGGCTGGGGGACTCAGCCTCACTGTTGGCTGATGATGATATCCGTTGTCATGTCGCTGGATAAAGAAATTGCTATCAATCAAAGCATTAAGAAGAAAAAAAAGTTTTTATGCCATATACCTTTTTTCCTTACTCTCTTCTTGTTTTTCCTCAATAGTTATTGATGTAAATGGAATAATATACTTGAAATCTTTCATTCTTGAAATCTTTCGTAATCAAGTTCTGTTATAATTTCAGTCCATCTGCATCTTACTTTCTCGAAATGTGTCATAATCAAAAACTGTCTTTCTTTATTGAAACCTGTCTTATTGTATTGAAATCTTGGGGGTTGGGATGGCCTAGTGGTCTAGAGTGCCGCGCTTCGACCTCTAGCTGGCCGGTCACCTCTGGCTTGCGGCTGTGGTTTCGAGCCCTGGTGTGAGCGTATGTGGCATGGAGATAGGGGCGCCTTCTCAACCTCGTGGGTTTCCTCCGGGTACTCCAGTTTCCTCCCACTGCTAAAGACCCCTACGCGCAAGCGAATTATTGAAATAAAATTAAACCATATGTTAGTCCCGAAATGACCTAGTTGTGTTGAGTGGACGTTAAACCCCATTTCTCTCTCTCTCTCGTATTGAAATCTTTCTTTGTTGAAATCTGTCTCATTCTCAACCGGCTATTTATGGAATATCTTACCAAATGAAGTACATGTATGAATTGTTAAATCTGTTGACCAATTCAAACGTGAGTTGAAAACACACTTATTCAACAATTAGTTCTTTCATAGTGTTAGTTAATTGTATTGCATTAGAATTATTAGAAACTTTAATGTAATTTTGCACTACATAAATCTGTTATTATTATTATTATTATTTTTGAAATCCACCTCTTTTTAATTGAAATCTTTTTTTTTTTATTGAAATCTGTATTGAAATTAGGGTTGGGCGATAATAAAAACAAAATATTGTGATAATTATTTATCAAATATCACGATAAACAATATTATTGTGATAATTATTTATCAACTATCGTGATAAACAATATTATTGTGATAATTTATTCATGTGTCTTTAGAAGTCAAATTTTGAATACTTGGGTCAAAAATCGTCTCTTGATTCTTGATGTCGAAGTATTGTTGCTAACATTGGTAGACACCATGGTGGAAGTTTTCTCTTTAGACCTGTTACTGAATAATGCTATTTTTTTCTGATGAATTTAATTATATCAATAGACTGTCATAGGTGATGATGTGTAGCGCATGCATTATCATCAATATTGGGACACGATAATCATCATATCGTGATAAGTTTGGTTATCCGAATTACTGGTTTTTCGATATGATAAAATCGCAGATGATTTTATCACAATATACAGAAAAATTGGTTATCGCCCAAAACTAAAATCTGTCTTTTAGAAGGAAGTAAATTTTTGAAAAGACATCAAACTACATTCCATTTCATTCCTTCCTTACATGCGTCAAAACACCAGGTGAATCTAACCTAGACAGTTTGATAAAAAAATGTTTACATTAAAGACATTTTTTTAAGGTATTAAATTTAAGGAAGTCATGTAAATAATTACATTAATGAAAGTTTGCTTTTTTAAGATTTAAAATTAAGAAGTCTGATGAAATAATTACCAACAAATGAAAGGTTTTTCTTGTTTTAGATATTAGAATGACTTTTTTGGACAGATTAGTGGTAAATGATTAGTTTGACTTTACAGAAAAGAACAAGATCATAGGATTTCATGAAGTATTCTAGCTAAAATTATCATGTGATTTATTCAACTTTAATGCATTGTTTATTTGTTTTGAATGAGAAAATAATTGTCTTTAACCATAGACAAGAGATACTGTGCATCAATTGAAATTAGTGTCACCACTCCTGTTCTACTGCTCATTAAAATGATGGCCTAAGAGATGTCTTGTAAGGATATATCAGATAATAAACCAGGCACTAATTTTCTGTAACAGTATGTTTATGTCATCGCACTGAAAAGTCTACCATCAGATTTTCAGTATTGGTTATATTGAGGATGTAAAAGCTATATCATATCATCATTAGCATTATTTGTACAATATCAAACTTAATCCATGCTAAAATGTACTTAAGTACGTGTTTTAAAAGTGAATTGTGCAAGAGCTAAATCTACTCATTGCAGGTCTTTCTTTAGGCCTGAAATTATCTACATGTAAATTATTAATTGAACATTGATTAACTTATCCAGGCCATTGGTGGCTTTGAGTAAAGAGGAATGTGTTCGAGTAATTGACAATTTTGCGCAACTTATGCAAGTTTGCCTCCAATGCTGCGAAGGCCACTTGGAGTGTATTCTGGAACTTTGGGGAATGATAATATACAGACTAATGTTTAAGTCCAGTAAATTTTGTCAAATGGGCGTGGTATGGGTTCCCCTGTTGTATGTGACAAGGAGTAGGGTTGACTGTCCCGCCTCAAGGGTTTGCTCCAGGTCCTCGCTCCAGGTCCTTTGGTTTTGTCACACTGCTAAGGCAAGAGAATTATTGAAACAAAATTTAACCATATGTAAGTACCAAAATGAGTGCACTTTAAACCCTATTTTTCTCTCTCTCTTGCTTTGTGAACTAGCAACCAGAGCAAAAGTGGTTTAAATGTTATTCAGACTAGTATTTGCAAAAATATAATGATATGATCAATACAACATATGATCTAAAGCCTGCATCACCTGTAATCTTCGCTACCATCTTTTGATGGGCCTCTTTTTAATCTGAGTGTCACCAAAGCATTCGATAATGTAGGCTACCATTGGTATTTAGATTAAATGTTAGCTAACAATGCCAGGTTCCAATTATTATGATTGATATACATGTATGGTCTTAATGGTGGAGTAATCGTGGTGTTCCTATCACGTCTTATCATATATTCCGGGAACTCCGGTTTCCTCCCACTGCTAAAGACCCCTATGCGCAAGCGAACTATTGAAATAAAATTGAACCATATGTTAGTCCTGAAATGACCTAGTTTGTGTTGTGTGGACGTTAAACCCCATTTCTCTTTCTCTCTTATCATATATTGTGGTCAGTCGTAGATATTGGAAAGATCAACTTGTACGAGATCATTATAGGAACAATCCTATCGTAACTCATCGCACCACAGTAGGAACCTAGCATAATGAATTTGAATACAATTTAGCATGGATTAATAAGCTGTGGAGAATCTGAAATGAAATGAATTGAAATGAAGTTGGGTTTAACGTCCTACTGTTCTGCTCCAAACTAGGCTAATGAAGATGGACATACACCATGCAGTGTGCTATGAGGGAAATTTTGCCCAGACAGCGGCACTATGGCCTACTCTTATATCGAATTCCAATTGTCAACAGATCTTTTACGTGCACACCACTGTGTACACGGGACCTCTTTTTTTTGTCCCATCCGAATGACTAGACAGCTGTCCTTATCTGGCCCTTTGTCCTGCATCACTGACAAGGGGAAACCACACCAGAAAATCTGGATGAACTTTCTCGGCCAAATGACTCACAGAGGACATCAACAGTGAAATAAAATTACTAATACTGTTAGGGAATAAAATAGTATAAACAAGAAATTTAAATTGTCATCGGGACTTCCACTTCCTTCATGGGCAAGAACTTTAAATCTGTAATACTTTGTCTCGTGGGCCTGATTATAGTCCTAATAAGACATTTCAAACAATAGGAATCACTTACAAAGTACCTATTGTGAAATTTTTGTCCCAATTAGGAATATCAATCCAAAAATGGTTCAATTCTGCTCTGCTATTGGGACTTTAATTACACTCTATAGAAGAAAAATGGCCTTTTTTACCTTTTTACTTTTCTAATTTTGTCCTTTAACATCCAAAAGTAATTATGGATGATCAATTTCTTTTCTGACTTCTTACAGTTTTAACATGGTCGTACATTTTTATAATAATATATCAATATGACAATTGCCCCTTTTAGATGGCATTTGTAATTACAAGAATCATACCGTCCGAATTACGAGAACCGCCGTTGGATGTCAAAATTGCATGGGGCCCGGGAAGGAAAATATCATCGAACATTGAGAAAGGGGCATATTATTCTGTCATTGTTCATCACATTCACAAAAATTGCAATTTCAATACCACCAGTATGTTAGAAATAAAGATTTAGTTGGTACTAATGAAAGGAAGGAATAAATGAAGTGGTATTGACATCCAACTGTTTAGTTGGCACAAACATGTACAACATAATAAATAACATATTTAGTTATAGTACATAATCTTTTCTTAGAAATAATTTGGGAGCCCCTGTAATATTGGGGACTCTGGTGGCACCCCCCCCCCCCCCCCCACACACTTTGAACCCTGCCCTTGTATGACGTTTTTGTCTCATGGATAAATCTATCATCTGATTACACCATACACTGATATAAAAAAAACTCGCAATCTAACTCCCACCCTTTTCTTTTATTGACCTTTTTTTACGAATTAAAATCACATTTCAAACCTAAGAAAAGATGGAGTAGTTCGGGATATTGACATGTTATTTACATACAGTTTTTTTGTGTGGATTTTTTTTTTATAACTTTTTTTTTTAAAAAACCTAGACATACCATAATGAAGGATTAGGTATTAAATAAGTGTTGAGCTTTTTGTGTATTATGATCATTGTTAATTTTGAAAATGTCAAATTATCGTTGTGTTTATGATAGATTGTTGGTCTATTTACAGATAAAAATGTGATTGCATTCTGTTGTTGTGACAGGAGGCTCATTTCGATTTTTTTCAGTGATAAATCGCTCGTTATCATTTTTTGTCAAATTCCAGACGATAAAGTAGGTGTCGATATTAGTTATGTACCAATATGGCTACTATTTGTTTTACCAATACCAGATGTTGACAGTGAAACATATATCTGTCGATACAGATGCAATATTCAATAAATTCTTTGAATGTCATGGTAATTGATGTAGATGTATGTCATTGTTTGTCGGAAACGCATGATACTGTTTATTAAAGGAATGATTGGGTCAAGGTTGCTACGGAGTTAAAAATACACACCATCTATAGGGAACTTAATTATTTGTTGTATAATTAATAATGCACAACAGTGCTTAAAATTAGGATTTTTGTACCAAGGTATTAAAAATCAGAAAATTCTGTAGCTAAAATGAATCTAAATTGGTAGATTAATTGTAGAATGAATTTTATACCAGTGTGGATTAGTCTGGGGACAATGAAATGACTAGACAGCTGTCCTTGTCAGGCCCTCCGTTATGTATCATTGACAAGAAGAAACCACGCCGGAAAATTGAGATCAACTTTCTCGGCCAATGCTGGCATCGAACACCCAACCTCCAAGCTGGCAAGCTAGCGCCTTACCCGCTTAACCACATGGGAACAATGAGATTTGGTCTAAAAATGCAATGATGATCAACAGCTTTAAGGAATGAAATACTGTATGATTTCTTAAAGATTTTTGAAGATGTATTTAATACCTATATTATTTATTTGTAGACTTGTGAAGGAAGTTTAAAGCATAAAACAGAGATGGTGGGAAGATTAGAAGAAAAGACAAATCAGTTGATAAATACCATGACTGAAATGGAGAACAGGTTTGTTTAAACAGGACCTCACTATTGCCTGGTTCACGATATGTGGCGTCTGTCAATAATATTACTAGTTATCTTAATTTGATTTACTAAATTGATGGGTTTGGAAATGAAATGAAATGGAGTGGGATTTCAGTCCTTTAAGTTTTAAGTGTTCTTCCGCTCCTCTCAATGCACCTCAACTCTCCTTTGTGGGAGTCAGTAAAGACTTCTGCAAATTAGCTAAATCGCTCTTCTAAATATTGAGATTAATAAACCGTTTTCAGTTTTTGTTTATTTTTAAACTGCATAACTTCAAGCGATTAGTTTCCATAATTCTACGATATTCACCAAAGCTTAAATACAATTTCACTCTCCTTAATTCAAAAAAATGTAGAATTAATTGCTCTTGCAATTACGAATAGTTTTTTTACAGGAACTTTTTTTTTATTTTTGAAATTTGCAGGAGCTTTTTTTTGGCTCCCACACAATTTTATAAAAGTGACCGGGATTTAACACCCTGTTTTTCTGCTTTTAAGCAAGCTAATAAAATCAGGGATAGGCCATTAGTGAAATTTGGTGTTTACGTCCGGTTTTCATTGAATATAAACTCGAAAAGGATGTTAGGAGTCCGACAAGCCCCTATCTATATTCCTGATTCCTATAAATACACTTTTATTATACCGTAATGAGGGGGTTGGATGGCCGAATGGTTAGCATGTGTCATTGGGTCAGCTGGCATCGTTTTGATTTCCTGGTTGTATGTGACAAGGAATGTCCTCCGGTTTCCTTCCACTGCTAAAGACCCATATGTGCAAATTATTGAAATAAAACCGCACCATGTGTTAGTCGCGAAAATGACCTAGTTGGTGTTGAGTGGACGTTAAACCACATTTCTCTCTCTATAATACTGTATGGAACTTTAACTTATGCAATTTCTATAACATACTATTTAAAATAGATATCTATACGGTTATGTTCAATTCCATCGAAGTAAGTAGACTCTTTGGGACAATATTTTTTGCGATATAACTTCAAAATTGATTGAATCTACTGGGGAGATATTTTACGTGTTTATTTCTGATGCGTAAATGTTTGTGTTGCTTTGAAGTACCATCAGTATCTCTTCTTTCTCATTTCTTTGTTCCAATTTAATTAAATGACATTTTCTGTGTCAAATTTTGACATGTTAGTAAATGTCTTCATGTAGCAGTATTGTTATGTATCCATACAACTCAAATATATTCATTTTTCCAAGGGTGTAAAGACATGTCCATTTTACAGCTTTACTATATCACAAAACCTCGAACATTTTCTCAAATAAACTTGTAAAAACCTGGAGCTGGAGACCTCCTGATCCGTGAACTAGAGTTTTAGCCACTGCAGCACCATGGCTCCCTATTTCAGATGTAATTCGAGTTTGGAGCAGAACAGTAGGATGTTAAACCCCATTTCATTTCATTTTCGACGATCCATCTAGTTTTATGTGTTGTTATTTACAGATTAAAACAGTTTCAGTCGGATAAACAAGCAGCTGAAGAGACAGCTAGAAAATTAGGACAGATGTTAGCAGATAAAGATGCTAAAAGGTAATATTACATGTCTCCGTTTCTTCATATTATTTCCATATTTTTAGGGGAGGGAGGGTGACAGAAATTATATAATGTGCAGGATAGAAATTATGAGTAAAATTTTACTTTGACTGTTGGAACGGTTAAAAATAGGGGAAGGCGTATACAAGAGGGGACAGATGGTGCTGATTAAAGGGACTATCCCGATAAGAACAGAGTCTCAAAAATTAAAGTCTTAGTATTTATGAAATTTATGGACCAAGATATAGAGGCATGGTGTATTTACCTTGTCTCAAAATTTCAGCTCAAAATATTGAGTCGTTTTGATGTGAACGTCAACACTGCTTATCCGGACACGTAACCCTTTTAAGATTTGGGGTCAATTTTTTCATTGGGTGACCTGATAATCGATTCCCGTTCCTTGAGAGGTCTCTACAGTGATTGACCCATGTACTGTACTTGATAACAAAAGGTAAATTTCACCTACATATTATTTTTATAGAAAAAAAAGTCTGGTTTTATCCAGATACTGTATAATACAACGGTCTCCACATGCAGATGAAGACTGTCAAGTTTAAGTTATTAACAAGCATATCACAAATATCGGGTTGTTCAGTCTTAGGTAATGGAAGGGGTTTTAACACAAAATTAAGCAGTTGTATTCCTCATAAAGTTATCAGGATTGGCCCTTTAAAAAGTGGGTAATGTTATCTTCTTGTAAAACTGAAGGTAATGTTGCACATAATAAAATGGTCGTTGTGTCTCTAGTATAGTAGTATAGTATACCTATTATAAATGCGGATGGATTGCATCGGGGCCAAGTTGCAGATATTAAAACGGAAATAGGTTGCCTCTAATAAAAGAGGTGGCGGGGGGGGGAATTCATCTAATGTATTAACGATATTGGGGGGTGGCATTTAGTGAAAGAAGGTATGGGGCATTTAGTGTTGTATTTTGTAAAGATATTCTGGAAAGAGGTTGTGGGTTGTATCTGAAATGAAATGAAATGGGGTTTAACATCCTACACTTTTGCACCTAACCTGGGCTAATGGAAGACGGGCAAAAAAGGGTGTGGGTGGCATCTATGAAAGAGAGGGTGTGGTGGCAACTTGTAAAAGAGAGGGTGTGGGTGGCATCTATCAATTGGATGAGTGGTGGCATCTTTTAATTACAATTGATGTGATATATTGGCAGAGAATATAAGTGTTGAACAACCCTTTATTCTCTCTGTGTCTCCCTATTAAATACATGTTATTCTTAATTTAATTATATGTCAAGCCACTGGTAAGGATATTTCTGCATATGAAAATATGATGTCATTTCTGGACCACTCATCATGACACTTTTAACAAAATAATAATTCAAAGTAGAATATTAAGCTGATAAATTTAATTAATAGCAAAATTATGGAGATAAGGGAGGTTTTTTTTTAGCTTTTAACGATATTTTTAAATCTTTTTTGATAATTTGAGTAGTTATATTGATTAGATAATAAGATTAATAAGACTCTCATGAAGTTTCTCCATCCTGTCAAAAGACCCATCCTTACATTGGGTTTTTAATCTATTATTATTCAAATCACAAAAGTGTAGGAATCTATTAAAAGAAATTGTGACTTGAGTATAAAAAAGTATTTATGTGTTCGCATCGTTAATATGAATGAATGAATGGAAAGAAGACAGTATTACCCACGTGAGACTTATTGATAAATTTGTTTCCCCATATGATTTGTATACTGTAATAGTTCATAGTGTCAATTTAATATGTTGATTAAATTAACGTTCGGTAAGAGGCTGAGTTCGAGTAAATGAATAGGTCCATTTGAATTGTGTCACTATGATTCGTTATTGACAGAAATATTTAGAATATAGAAAAATAGTGGACAACACAAAAATATGAAATTATTCTGATTAAAAATTTCTTTAATTATTACTTCGACGTTTCAGTGTAGTGCTACGATATAATAGGGGTTTAAGTCCATTTCCACCCAAAGGGATATTGCAGATTATTGCTCCAAGGAAACTTATTGGAAAATTGAGATGGAATTGGGCTTATTGTTGTATTTTTCACACCATTGAGCCACAGTGGCACAGGTTCACTCCCAGTGATGGTGGGGAAAGTTCATAGTGGTTTTCTGTTGTGGTTTCTCCTTGCCATTGGTGCAGGACGGATGACCTAACAAGGATGGCTGTCTGATTTACACATTGGCTTGCACATAAAAGATCCCTTGGCAGTTGGAATTTGTTATAAGAGTAGGCTGTCCATGCAAAATGGCCATTATTGGCTTGCACATTGGCTTGCACAGATCCCTTGGCAGATAATTCGATATCAGAGTAGGCCGTAGCGCTGCTGTCTGTGCGAAATGACCATCATAGCTCACTGTATGGTGTATGCCCTCTTCAAGGCAATGGATTTTAACCAAAAGCACTTGACTAAATGTCAGATCGTAATGATCTAAAGTTCATGATCTAGACCATTTATCCAGCCAGTCCAACTTTACATAAATCATACAAACTTCATAAACGTAAAACTTCATTACTCATTGTCTCTATGTTTCGGCTGATATTAAATCAGTGTTTTACCATGTGTTAGACATGTCGTTATCAGAATTTTAGAAACAGACAAACAGGCCTTTATATTTAATTATGATTTATTTTTCAATTTTTAAATTACATTAAATATTAATCTATGCTCTAGACAAGTTTTTTATTTATGAAAGGGCATTTTGTTTTACCAAACTTACCATTTTTTATTTTCACCTCGATAACCTTACTACTGGTTGACATTAACCAGATCTGTTTTATTTGTCGCCTTTGTGTCAGTTCCTGGAATATAGTGGTGTGTTAGCCATCTTATAGTTGAATGACTTATTCAGCTTTTGATTGTATTAATGAGGTTTGGTTTCTTACTTTTCTTCACCAACTGGGGTAATGATTAGAGACCTACGCCAGTGTGCGCTATAAGAGAAATTTTGCACTTACAGCATTGTTTCACTTACTTGAATTCCAAATGTCAAGGGTTCCATCACGTAAAGTATTATTAAAGTAAGGCATCAGTGCACTAACCTAAAGATTATCAGTTCTATGGGTTTCAAAATGTACCCCCAAAAATCCATATTTAGTAATTGAATATTCAAATATAATTTTAATATTCAAATATAATTTTAATATTCAAATAGAATTTTGATATTCAAATAGAATTTTAATATTCAAATAGAATTTTAATATTCAAATAGAATTTTAATATTCAAATAGAATTTTAATATTCAAATTGAATTTATTCTGGTATTTGAATAGCATTAGGATATGTAAATAGAATAAAGATATTCAAATAAAAGATTATGCGTTTAAAAATTCATTTAAAAAAGAATGCATATTATAGCAATTGAATATTCAATGGAATTTGAATAGAATTATGATATCCAAATAGAATTTAACCATTCAAATTGAAGATTATGGGTTTCAAAATGCACCCCCAAAAAATCCATATTATAGTAATTTAATTTTAGAATAGAATAAGAATATCTGAATAGAATTAGAATTTCTAAGTAGAATTTGAATATTCACATATAATTTGAATATTCACATATAATTTGAATATTCACTTATAATTTGAATATTCATATATAATTTGAATATTCATATATAATTTGAATATTCATATATAATTTGAATATTCATATATAATTTGAATATGCACATATAATTTGAATATGCACATAGAATTTAGATATGCACATAGAATTTGAATATGTGCATAGAATTTGAATAATTAAATAGAATTTGAATCATTAAATATAATTTGAATTATTAAATAGAATTTGAAGAATTAAATAGAATTTGAAGAATTAAATAGAATTTGAATAATAAGATAGAATTTGAATAATTAAATAGAATTTTTGAGGGTTGGATGGCCGAATGGTTAGCATGTGCGCAGTGTATCATTAAAGCCTGTAATTGAGTCAACTGGCATGGTTTCGAATCCCTGGTAATACATAACTAGAAATACATGTAGGGTCCTCCGGTTTCCTCCTAATGCCAATGCCTTCAAAGTGCAAGCGAATTATTGAAATAAAAATTAAACTATATGTTAGTCTTGATATAACCTAGTTTGTGTTGAGTGGACATTAAACACCATTTCTCTCTCTCTTTCCATAGTGGTTGTATGTTTTTGAACCAGGAAGTGGCCCCGATTTAACAAACCATTATCAGACTTAAAGCTAACTCGAAAAGCTTCATAAATTTTTTAAATAATGCACGTAATTATGTCACCATACATCTTTCCATAAGAATAACACGATTCCCGATGTCATTTTAGTCCTTTTGCTGGTAGAAATATAGACTAGAATAAGAGCAGAAGGACAAAAATAACATCACAGCTGTCAATTCTATTTTGTATATCGGTATGATATTTTTTTATTTTAAAGAAGTGCCTTGGAAACTGATTTAAAGATAGAGAGGGAATGGAGAGCAACGCTACAGAAAACACTTGAAGCTGAGAAGGAGAAATGTAGTCAGTACCATCTTGAATTACAACAACTCAAGGATCTGAAAAAGGTATGTTATTCATTTACAAACTTAAAGGAGAAGTAAGAGTAGACAGATTTATCCAGGCATAAGGAGTTTGTCATACAACTTGTTTCCAACTCTAAATGGCAACTGATTGAATATGCACTAGAGCTAAATCATTTTTCTGGCTTTAAATCTTTTATATATTTTTCATATTTTGACATTAATTCACATGTCAAGCATAAAAACAATTGTCTAGAGTATAGGATGGCCAAGAAATTAAATGGATTTGAACCACAAGATTTCAAAAATGGATAATCAAGACTTAATATGGGTTGTCAAGTACCATTGCTATGATAATACACTATCTACACTGCATCATCAAACAGTCATAACTTCATCCAGATTGAAGTTATTTGATTGAAATTTTCATTATATTCATTTTTCATTATCTATTTTTGAACTTGTGTGGCAAGAACGACCAGGTATTTATGTACAACTTACATAATGCATCTTTTAGAAAAATATTAGAGTTCTTCAGATAGTTGCTTAGGACCAGAATAAAGGGTTCTAAGATTCTTAAAAACACCGAATTAACTGGCTTTACTCTCTGAATTACATATGGGATTTCTTCTTTATTATCAGGGCGTTTTGGGTGGCCGAATGGTTAACTTTTACCCTTTGTACGACAAGGTCTGACTTTGAATCAAGTGGCATGGTTTCAATTACCCACTTGTACATGCCAAGGAGTAGGGTGACTCTCCTGGCTTTGCCTCCCACTCCTAAAGACCCCAGTGCGTAATCAAATTAATAAAATAAAATTGAACCATATATGTAAGTCCCAAAATGACTTGGTTTGTTTCGAGTGGAGGTTAAACCTCTCTCTCTCTCTCTCTCTCTCTCTCTCTCACTCTCCTTTAGCATCATTGTAATGTTTGGGTCTATCGTTCTCCAATTATGATGGCCAAAATAATAGGTGTATAGGGTACCTGGATTAAGAATAAAATGTACAGATGACAACTGTCACTATTATTACATAAAGCTGATGATTTTTATTGTTGACCAAAACTAATTGGCTTGACTCTTTGTAGTAATTTGACACATGTCAGTTAGTGCAGATACACAGAAAACTGATAGACTAGTACACTAGTGTAGATATATCACATACATATGAAATGGTGTTTAATGGGCCGTCAGCACCGAGCTTGTTATATTCTGTCAAAAACACCACTGTCATGGAGCTATTTTATTGTTACTGAACTCTTAAAGTCGCTATAATAGTCGAAAAAGAGATTAAAGTCATATTGCTTTTCGCTGAATCAAGATATTAGCACTTGAATTTTAGGCTAGCCGCAATCTTCATTAGTATTTTTGTTACAAAAATGAACGTAATCATGATTATGCATTTTTTATGGGTATTTAATCCATCACAAAACATTTAAACCGATAAATATTACAGGCTAACGATGGCATCGAGATTTGATTATGGTCTTGATTAAGTTAATTGATAATATTTAATAGATAATTTAGATAACATTACGGCCTAAAGAAACACCTGCAATAGGAAGATTTAGATCTTGCATAATGCATTTAAGAGACCTATAACATAGTCATATTCTTCAGAAGATGCTGTATAATGGAACGACCAAATGCAAACAAAACAAACACTATACAGTAAAATGGCCAGTAGCTCAATTAGATACATATGCCATTAGTGATACAATATTGGTTTGAATGATGCAGCTGAATGTTTATAGAAAAAAAAAAATTGGTAGGTTTAACAGACTATATTAAATATTACCAATCAGTTTGGGACTTAAATAATTTACATTATTTTCTAGGAATATAACCAGTTGAAGAGTCAGTATCAGTCAATACAAGAAATGTGTCAAGATCAAGAGCGGGCTCTAGCAGAACTTGGTTCACAACTTGGAGAGTAAGTTGTGTTTTTTTTAAAATAAAATTTAAAGATGGGTAATGATTATCACATCTGTGAGATTGGACACAAACATGACAGGATCAGTAAAACCGTCAATTACAGAAATCAAAACATTAAAAATACGGTATTTCATGATCCTACAATTTGTAATAGCAAAACAGTACTTCCTAATTGGGTATCGTGTTCTTCCCTGAAGTCCTTGATGTATCTTGTTTTGTATATATATCTTGTTGGTATATGTTGTTCTTCTCTGATGTATCTTCTTGTTCCTCGAGGTAGCTTGTTCTTCCTCGAGGTAGCTTGTTCTTCCCTTAGGTATCTTGTTCTTCCCTGGGGTATTTTATTCTTTCCTGAGGTAATATGTTCTTCCCTGAGGTAACTTGTTCTTCCTCAAGGTATCATGGTATTCCCTTGACTTGTTATTTCCTGGAGTATCTTGTTCTTCCCTGAGGTAACTTGTTCTTCCCTGAGGTATCTTGTTCTTCACTGAGGTAACGTGTTGTTCCTAGATGTAAAAGTGTAAGACAAAGTATAGATATTGAAATGAACTCTTCCCTCTGTGCCTCAGGTTGCTGATGACTTTGTCTTCTTGTTTACATCTCTATATTTACATTTCTGCAAACTGTGACGTACATATGACTTTATCTCATAGAAACTTATTTACTGTAGTGTATGATCACAATAACCAACAGGATTTACCCTTTAAGACTTTTGCTAGAAAGAGTTGTCTTACAGAATCAATCCACTGGTGTGACCCAGCTTGTACTGGTGGGCTCTCTTAACATGTCTACTATTTGATTAATCAATGAAAAGCATTACAACTATTTAATGTTGGTTTAGCAGTAGGAATTCAAGTGTAAGGAAAAGATATTCCTGACACTGGCTGCCAGAGTAATTAACAGACTAATTAATTACTTGACACTGCTAGTGAAAGTTAACAGTTGTAAACCCAACACTCATTATGTAATCTAGATGGGCCATTTTAAACTACATACGCAATATTAAGAACCCAATATTTTCTATGATATTTGAACAAGTTACCAACATAATGGTTTGAAAAAAACCATTAAATACAGAAACTTCTGCTAAATCAGCACATAAATGTAACTAAGTACTGGATATGCAAGTTGTAATGATTAGCAAGACTTACTTATGATTGTCTTTTGTTTCAGTTCAAAAATGAAAGTAGAGAATATGAAAGAGAGTCAGCTGGTTGTGAAAGAGGCTCAATGGATGGATGATACAGAATCTAAACATTGTAAAAAATGTGAAAAAGAATTCTCAATATCACGCAGAAAGGTGAGAGAGATTACCCGAACTAAGTTCACTCATTATATTGTTGCTCTGTGTTAATAATTTATTCAATTCCATTTAGGTAATAACATAACATCTGATTGGTTTCATCTTTATAAATTGGTTTGATGCAAGCATTGTAACTGGTTGTTTTACGAGGCCTCTTCTTTTTTTGAGTTACTATGCCACCACAGCTCCAATCTGATTAAAACCCAGATCCTATTTCGTTTCGTTTTTCTTGTTTTTACAACACTAGGATCTGGAAGAGTTGTTATATAACCTGTGTTCTGGTTAATGTGCGAGATTAGCCAAGGAAACGGTCTGTTACAGCCAGTTTTAGGCTTGCTCTACACGGAACTGTTGGTAAACTTCTAGAAATGTCAATACTGATTGATTAATCAATCTCTCACGTCAAAGGGTCAAAAGCCTCTTGTATGACTCTTGAGCGACCTTCCACTATAACTGGTCATATCTTCATGTATAAAAAAATCGAAATGAATTATATTTTAATCAGATTGCCAGGGCTTCTAATCAGATTGGAATTTACTGCTTGTGTATAAAAGAGCCTGCTCCATTTTTATAGAATTTATTTTAATTTTTCTCTTTATATTTTGTAGCATCATTGTAGAAACTGTGGATATATATATTGTAATGAGTGTTCCGATAATAAGATGTCGCTGCCTTCTTCTTCCAAACCAGTTCGTGTCTGTGATGATTGTCAGACATTTTTACTGCAAAGATTCTCAGCAACATAACCATTCGACTCTTCCAGAATTTTTACTGTAAATAATTCAGCTTTACGTTCAAACATTTTGTAGTTTTTATGCCAAAAGTTTATTTTGTAGCTCACATTCATTAGCTAGGCATCATCTGTTTTAGGGCCTTTTGAAGAGGTGAAAGGGTGATTTATCTATCGGGAATTCTGTTTCCGGGCTCATGGGAATTTGCAACCTCCTCAATCAGTCTAAATTAGGTTCTACGCATTCGTTAGGCTAAAGACCAGAGCACATCAAGGATTATTCATCAAAAATAGAATTTATAGTCGTAATTTAAAATATATAACTTAACAACTGGCCCCGAGTTCACACAGCATTCTCAGACTTAAGTTGAGAATTTACTCAAAATTGTTAACCTTATTTTAACTAAAATATAGCCCTTTATATAACGTTTGTTGTTTTATTGTATCAAATACATCAATAAGAAACTATGTGCAAATTTTTGTGTTTCTGAATCAAAGATATTTCTCATAGACATGGATTAAAAGGTTGAGTAAATTCGCAATGAGAATGCTTTAATTTGATTTTCAATTCTTCAGGGTCTTGATAAATAAAAAGCTATGTAAATCATGTGAAAGATGTTCTGTTTAAAAATTCGTAACTTAAAAGTTAGAACTAATAGCTTTTGAAGAGCACAACTTTTGATTTTTAAATAAATCTTTTCCCCAAAGAAAAAGGAAGGAAATTATTACAGATGTCCCCAAAGAACAAAATATCAAATTGATGTGGATTTATGTCTGTGGCAATGTTTTGAAATGCATCTAGCTTAAAGATACATTATGAGATTAGATAAAGGGCTGGCAGTTCTCACTATAAAAAGCTAGATAATGTAAAGGGTATTTCTAAAAATTTCAGTCAAATTGATCCACTCTAAACCGAGAATTTAGCAATTGAATTTTGGGCCTAGCCTCAATCATCATTACTAAAGTCGGTATGATAAAAAAGAAAACATAGTCTCGATTATCCATTTCATGATTAAATCATGAATGAAAGTTGAGCAGCAAATTGGATCCTAATCCAGTAAATATCGTGGGCTAGCGATGGCATCGAGAGTTGATTATGGTCTAGATAAGTTGATTAAGCACTAATAACGTATGTTTAATTGAGGTTTGCATTTAGGAGGTTTTTAGTTGCAAGGAATTATTTTTGTACAAATATTGACATCCTTGTATAATGCCAATTTAAAATACAGATAAGTCATGATTTCATAGATATGGATGAAAGTGTAATTGTATTTTAAGTTGTTTAAGGGCCTTGAGTGAGATATGGTATGATTTGTTGATGCAAAACTTGGATGAACTCTCTCGTGCTGTATCATTATATTATTTAGGGTAATCTCGATTGAAAGTTTGACATTGAATTCACTCATTCTCTCGAATGGTGTCAATCGAGTATATACAAAACGTTTGAGTGACAAGGCATGCGTAAACTAGATATGATACCAACGCGACCAATCTCTATAGCTGAAACATTTGATTGTGTAACAATTCTGCTCACATCACCTCTGTTTTCTGAACTAGCAGAACTGTGACAGAATTCAATTCTCTGTCTTGATCATAATTTTATCAACGTTCGGGATTAACAATCGAGCATCCCTATAATGTCTGACTCAAGACGTTCAACCCCATATAGATAACATTAACCAGAAATGTTTTTACATCACAGCTTATTGGTCAGTGAGAAATCTTACTGTTTGCAAAAACAAATCCTGGCGGTGTGTCCTAGTCGGATATATTGATAATAGAAATCAATAGTTGATTTGTCAAATTACTTTAATTACGGCATTAGATCAAACAGAATATAAATTTATATTTTTGATCTTTTTGTTTGAACATATAATATATAACAGTATTCTAAGAAGCTAGGAAATTATTGAGTTTTATAGTGTGTATACACATATCTCCAAAAAAAGATTTAGATTACAGAGACAGTTTTCTTGATACAGTTTAGTGTAAGTCTTTGAAATTTCCAAGTGATAAAATTTCTTGATAAAGTGAATAAACCCCTCCATTTGTCAAGTTTTTGTTGCTTGGGGATTATTATTATCTTTTATGTATAATTTTGGTCATAACGTGGGATGAATTTAACGATTGGATTGATTATTAATAATAGATTATTTCACGATTATCGAATTGATACACAAGGGAAGTAATCCTAATGACTAATTATTATATTATGACCCTAAAGTTTTATTTTTAATATTGAGATAGATATTATATATGTATATAGTTGTTTTATGAGTGATATTTAACATGGTACTGGCATGCATATAGAATTACTTTCATGGAGCTAATAAACAAACAGTCATTTTTTTTTCTATTTGTTTTTCCCAAATTACTTGTCTTTAACATTATTTTATACCTCCTGAAATTGTTTGTGGAAAGGAAAAATGAAAAATCATGATGTCTGCATTTTACAATCTAAATTAAACTTTATTACATTCTTGATTTTGTTTTGGTTGGTCCTTACTAAATACTTCTTATATTCTTTATAATGTTCTGCAATGATTGGTTCAATCAAATCATTCTTGCCAGAGCATTGTTTCATTGGCTAGATGATGGGTCAGGTCAGCTGAACACAAACTTCTTAAAGATATTGTTAGACCTGAGTTTTTTGTATGTCAAGACAACAAAGAAACAGAAGTATGGTCAGGTATTAATTAATGGTTATTAGGTAAAATTAGATAAAGAGCTCACAGTTCTCATTATCATTAATAAAAACAAATTTAGATAATGAAAACAGGTCAAAATTTCAAATTGCTTTTACTCTGAACCAAGATTAGCAATTCAATTTTAGGCTAGCCTCGATCATCATTACTATTGTTGGTGAGATAATAAACAAAGTCTTGATCATCCATTTTTGTGTTAAATTATCCATTACAAAATGTATTCAAATCCATTAAATTTGAATTTTCGGCCTAGCCTTGATTATCATTACTAAAGTCAGTATGATAAATAACATAGTCTTGATTATCCATTGCATGATTAAATCATGAATGAAAGTTGAGCAAAAAATCGGATCCTAATCCAGTAAATATCGCAGACTAGTGATGACATCAAGAAGTGATTATGTTCTTGATAAGTTAGTTAATGTCTAATTATTAATTTAGACAACATTTCAGGCCTAAAGAAAGACTTGAAATAGGCAGATTTAGCTCTTAAACATACTGAATTGATTGAATTTGTAATATTTTAAGTGGAATCAAATAAATAGTTTGACTTGAAATGATTGAAAAAAAATGTATATAATGTATAAATTATATGTGCTATATCCTATATACTCTCATTAATTATAATGTTCAATATCTACACACCTCATATTCTTCATACTATTATGTATATTTTTGTATTTAACAGATTGGATGTTTATATAATACTGTTACTATCAAATACTTTACAAATAAAAATATTAATCCTTTTCATCATTATTTCTTTGTGACTTGGGGTGGAGTCATAAGATTTTGACCAAACAAGTGGTCTCGGACCAGAAATGAAATGAAATGGGATTTAATAGTCTAGGTTCAAATGCTTGCCTTATGTTGGCAGAAACTTTTTTTGGGCACAAATCCAATATAGATATATACAGTATATATATGGAAGACTACATGAACTTATTCTGAGTAAAGAGTTGGTTTACATCTGGGTTTATCTGTTACTCCGTGAGTCTAGCACTGATTCCCAGATTTGTTCCAGGTGTTGGCCACAGCTTGGCTCCCATTGTCTTGGAGCTATTGAAACTCAGTGCGTGCAGCACTAATTTGCTGACCAGGGGATCCCAGATTGGATTCCTTGGGATTTTCTAGCTTGGCTTGCATTGTTGTTCGGGTGGACAGTATTTCAAGTGGCGGACTGACCATGAAAATTCCTTGGGGTTTTCCAGCATGGCTTCAATTGTTGTTTGGATGGACAGTATTTCAAGTGGCAGACTGGCCAGGTTGTCAGCTTGCCCAATGGCAGGTGGGTCCCTGGGGAAGTGGACCCCCTAACCCATTAGACAAAATCGGGAAAATTCTAATTAGACCTTTTTGTTTCCACTTACATATTTTTTTGAAAATTTAATTTATTCATTTTAAAAATTAAATGATAGAATTGTATTGTCTCTTGGCAACCAGTATTTTCAGACCCAGTTCACTGAGTTTTTCTCTCATGACACACGGCCGTCTTGATTAAATATGTTTGTGTATAAAAGTAGGATGTTAAAAGATGTTGGTGACAAACCAGTGTAACTTTAAATCACCATAACTTAATGGGAAATTATGTAAGGTTTAGATAAAACGCTAGTCTTTCTTGTTGTAATAGTTCAAAAAATAGATAATACAAAATGGATTGAAAATTTAAATAAAATTACTTTATTCTGGACGATGATAGCCTTTGAAGGTTTGAAAAGATGTGTGCATAGATTGTAACCACAAGGTTGGCTGTTTGAAGCTTAGCCTAGCTTCAACAATTTTAGATTAAGAGAGAGAGAGAGAAATGGGGTTGAACGTCCACTCAACACCAACTAGGTCATTTTGGGACTAACATATGGTTTCATTTTATTTCAATAATTCGCTTGTGCGTAGGGGTCTTTAGCAGTGGGAGGAAACCGGAGTGCCTGGAGGAAACAAACGAGGTTGAGAAGGCGCCCCTATCTCAATGCCACATACGCTCACACCAGGGCTCGAAACCACAGCCGCAAGCCAGAGGTGACCAGCCAGCTAGAGTTCGAAGTGCGGCACTCTACACCACTAGGCCACCCCAACTCCCCATTATAGATTAAATCATACTGTTCTAATACGGCCTAATCTTATGTAGAATTCCATCTGTTAAGGGATCTTTCAGTGCACACCAATGTATTTCGTTCCATCCCAACGACTAGACAGCTGTCCTTCAGGCCCCCTGTCCTGCATCACCGACAAGTAGAAACCACGTCCTAAAATCCCCATGAACTTTTTTGACCAACACCAGGAGCCAACCTGTGACTTACTCTATGAGCCCCTGTGGCTCCTCGCGTTATAATGCATCACTCACACACTAATATTTATATTCCTTTTGATTGGAAATGACAAACATGTAAATGGAGATACTACGATGTAATATATTGGGATGATCTAGTTAAAATTTTTAAAAAAAAATCTGTTTGTAATGAGCCCTGGATCTTCTTCGTTCAATCATTAAAGAAACATTAGAAGTTTTATTGGGGTTTGTCTATCAAGCAAAGACACAAAGGTGATTAACAACTACATTATGTGTTTTAAAAGTTAATATCTAAGAAACTAAATATCTTGACCTTCTCCACACATGCTCTTGGGAGTATAGAAACACAAACAAGACTAAACATTGATTAGATCATATTTGGATGAATCGCTGGATTATATGTTGTGATTACTTGTGATGTTTACTAGCAGCTTGATATTCAAAATAAACAATATATCAAACTGATCAGCAGTTATTAGTCGCATAGCTGATGCAATCACTGAGAAGATGATATCGGTGATGGCTAATTACCTCTGCAAACTAAATTCGAGCACATATTTTTGAAATATTAGAAAATAGATAAAGGTGTTTGAAGTATATCATTAATAAAAACAAATTTAGATAATGAAAACAGGTGAAAATTTCAAATTGCTTAAACTCTGAACCAAGATTAGCAGTTCAATTTTAGGCTAGCCTCGATCATCATTACTACTATTGTTGGTGAGATAATAAACAAAGTCTTGATTATCCATTTTTGTGTTAAATTATCCATTACAAAATATATTCAAATCCACTAAATTTGAATTTTCGGCCTAGCCTTGATTATAGTCAGTATGATAAATAACATAGTCTTGATTATCCATTGCATGATTAAATCATGAATGAAAGTTGAGCAAAAAATCGGATCCTAATCCAGTAAATAGGCAGATTTAGCTCTTAAACATACTGAATTGATTGAATTTGTAATATTTTAAGTGGAATCAAATAAATAGTTTGACTTGAAATGATTGAAAAAAAATGTATATAATGTATAAATTATATGTGCTATATCCTATATACTCTCATTAATTATAATGTTCAATATCTACACACCTCATATTCTTCATACTATTATGTATATTTTTGTATTTAACAGATTGGATGTTTATATAATACTGTTACTATCAAATACTTTACAAGTAAAAATATTAATCCTTTTCATCATTATTTCTTTGTGACTTGGGGTGGTGTCATAGATTTTTACCAAACAAGTGGTCTCGGACCAGAAATGAAATGAAATGGGATTTAATAGTCTAGGTTCAAATACTTGCCTCATGTTGGCAGAAATTTTTTTTTGGCACAAATCCAATATAGATATATACAGTATATATATGGAAGACTACATGAACTTATTCTGAGTAAAGATTTGGTTTATATCTGGGTTTATCTGTTACTCCGTGAGTCTAGCACTGATTCCCAGATTTGTTCCAGGTGTCGGCCACAGCTAGGCTCCCATTGTCTTGGAGCTATTGAAACTCAATGCGTGCAGCACTAATTCACTGACCCAGGGGATCCCAGATTGGATTCCTTGGGATTTTCTAGCTTGGCTTGCATTGTTGTTCGGGTGGACAGTATTTCAAGTGGGGGACTGACCATGAAAATTCTTTGGAATTTGGGGGGATTGGGATGGCCTAGTGGTCTAGAGTGCCGCGCTTCGAACTCTAGCGGGACGGTCACCTCTGGCTTGCGGCTGTGGTTTTGAGCCCTGGTGTGAGCGTATGTGGCATGGAGATAGGGCCGCCTTCTCAACCCTGTGGGTTTCCTCCGGGCACTCCAGTTTCCTCCCACTGCTAAAGACCCCTACGCGCAAGCGAATTGTTGAAATAAACAATTAAACCATATGTTAGTCCCGAAATGACCTAGTTTGTGTTGAGTGGACGTTAAGCCCCATTTCTCTCTCTCTCTCTCCTTGGAATTTTCCAGCATGGCTTCCATTGCTGTTCGGATGGACAGTATTTCAGGTTGCCAGCTTGCCCAATGGCAGGTGGGTCCCTGGGGAAGTGGGACCCCTAAGCCATTAGACAAAATCGGGAAAATTCTAATTAGACCTTTTTGTTTCCACTTACATATTTTTTTGAAAATTTAATTTATTCATTATAAAAATTAAATGATAGAATTGTATTGTCTCTTGGCAACCAGTATTTTCAGACCCAGTTCACTGAGTTTTTCCCTCATGACACACGGCCGTCTTGATTAAATATGTTTGTGTATAAAAGTAGGATGTTAAAAGATGTTGGTGACAAACCAATGTAACTTTAAATCACCATAACTTAATGGGAAATTATGTAAGGTTTAGATAAAACACTAGTCGTTCTTGTTGTAATAGTTCAAAAAATAGATAATACAAAATGAATTGAAAATTTAAATAAATTACTTTATTCTGGACGATGATAGCCTTTGAAGGTTTGAAAAGATGTGTGCATTGATTGTAACCACAAGGTTGGCTGTTTGAAGCTTAGCCTAGCTTAAACAATTTTAGATTAAGAGAGAGAGAGAGAAATGGGGTTTAACGTCCACTCGACACAAACTAGGTCAGTTTGGGACTAACATATGGTTTCATTTTATTTCAATAATTCGTAGAATTCCATCTATCAAGGGATCTTTCAGTGCACACCAATGTGAACACAGGACTCCGAAATTTCATCCCATCCGAACGACTAGACAGCTGTCCTTGTCAGGCCCCCTGTCCTACATCACGGACAAGTGGAAACCACGTCATAAAATCCCCATGAACTTTTTTGGCCAACACTGGGAGCCAACCTGTGACCTACTCTATGAGACACCGTGGCTCCTCGCGTTATAATGCATCACACACACTCTAATATTTATATTCCTTTTGATTGGAAATGACGAACATGTAAATGGAGATACTACGATGTAATATACTATTAAAAAAAAGTAGGGGATATTTGATTTTGGGGGCATAATACTAAAATATGCAAATGACTACGGAAAAAGTCACTATAGAACCTAACAGAAGAAAAATTTCCAGTTACATGTTACATTGAATTCCAGGGTGGAAACATCAGTTTAATTGTTTTAGTGACCAGAAAACAAATTTTGATATGCGTCGGCTTACCCAAAATGAAAGGTTACGTGCCCTTGGCATGCTACAGATCGGCACAACACAGGCGGTTGTGGCGCGGACGATGAATGTTTCTCAGTCTGTCATAAGCAGGCTATGGTCCAGATACTGTGATACACAATCTGTACAGGACAGACCACGCTCAGGTCGATCAAGGGCGACAACTCAAGCCCAGGATCGATTTATCCGTACCTTGGCCTTGAGAAATCGTGTTATCACTGCAAATCAGATCAGCGCTCGTCTTCAAACAGACACTGGTGTGAGAGTGAGTGGCCAGACGATTCGGAATCGACTGCATAGGGGTGACCTTCACGCCCGACGTCCTCGCGTGATCCCTTGTTTGAGAGATCATCACATTCAGGCAAGACGTCGTTGGTGTAGGGATCGTCAACACTGGGATAATCGACGCTGGAGCAATGTGATGTTTTCAGATGAGTCAAGGTTCACTGTTGATTTTTTGGACAGATGTAGGAGGATGTGGCGTCGTCGAAACGAGCGCTTCCAAGACGTTAACGTCATCAGACATGATCGATTTGGGGGTGGGTCTGTTATGGTGTGGGAAGGCATCACTGTTGCTGGAAGAACGGCTTTACATGTTGTTGCAGGGCGTGTTACAACCCAGTACTACCGGGACAACATCTTGGCAGTCCATGTTGTGCCGTTCGTACGACGTCATGGCCGCCGTTTCATCTTCCAGGATGACAACGCAAGATGTCACAGGGCCAGGATCGTTACAGGTTACCTCCAACAACAGAACATCACCACATTACCTTGGCCAGCACTGAGTCCCGACCTCTCCCCGGACAGAGGTTACGTCAACGTCAACAACGTCCTGCCAATGTCCAAGAACTTGCTGCTGCGTTGCAACAGGAATGGGACAATCTGGACCAAAATGACCTTAGACGTCTCATTAGGAGTATGCCACGTCGGATCAATGCTTGTTTGGCAAACAGAGGAGGATTTACCCATTACTGACTTTGTTGTGATGCTGTGGTAACTTTGCTGTTTGACCCCGGGTATCATTTTACCCTTAAAATGGTCAGTCTGTGCCTTACTTAGTCTAACGATCATTTGGAATAAATCGAGAATGTGAACTTCATTTCATTTTGTCATTTGTTTCTTCGTCAGTTTCATTAGGTGACTTTAATAACACTTAAAAATCAAATATCCCCTACTTTTTTTGAATAGTATATATTGGGATGATCTGTTTGTAATGAGCCCTAGCTCTACTTCGTTCAATCATTTGTTTCTTCGTCAGTTTCATTAGGTGACTTTAATAACACTTAAAAATCAAATATCCCCTACTTTTTTTGAATAGTATATATTGGGATGATCTAGTTAAAATTTTTAAAAAAATCTGTTTGTAATGAGCCCTGGATCTTCTTCGTTCAATCATTAAAGAAACATTAGAAGTTTTATTGGGGTTTGTCTATCAAGCAAAGACACAAAGGTGATTAACAACTACATTATGTGTTTTAAAAGTTAATATCTAAGAAACTAAATATCTTGACCTTCTCCACACATGCTCTTGGGAGTATAGAAACACAAACAAGACTAAACATTGATTAGATCATATTTGGATGAATCGCTGGATTATATGTTGTGATTACTTGTGATGTTTACTAGCAGCTTGATATTCAAAATAAACAATATATCAAACTGATCAGCAGTTATTAGTCGCATAGCTGATGCAATCACTGAGAAGATGACATCGGTGATGGCTAATTACCTCTGCAAACTAAATTCGAGCACATATTTTTGAAATATTAGAAAATAGATAAAGGTGTTTGAAGTATATCTGGATAAAAACTATTTCCTAATTAGTGTAAATGGGTATTAAAATGTACAGGACACCATTTTACCTGTACCAGTTTACATTATTACATCATATATGTAAACAATGCATGCGCTATCAAGCCAATAATCTATGCCGTGTCATGTGATGTCACATGTAGAAGGCATTTGAACTTACAAAGGTTAGTAAAGTTCTCAATACCTCTGTGAAACAAACTGGGAAATATATACCAAATTTGGTCATGATGTCAATAAGTTGATTAGGGACCATCTCAAAATTTCAACCCTTGCGTCAACATGAATAATTTAACCTGGGGTGAATGTCACTGCAGATAGAAAATGATAAATTGAATAGGCAGGTGGGTGTGTTTTTGGCGATCTATTTGAGTGTTTATGATTTATGGTTAAAAAAAGGGGTAACTGATTTAGTAGTATGGGTTCATATTTATTTGTTTTACCAATATACTAGTCCATTGAGTGGCTTTTTGTAATATTAACAATTGTTATTTTAAAGGGATGTAACTTTGTGGGGACACTTAGACTGTTTAAAAATACTTCCAACTGACATGGTTGTTGGGAATTTAACACAGAAGACAACACAGAAGAGAACAATCTTGGTGTCCCCAGATATACAAACACCCAAACAGCACACCACAAATTTACATATTAGAGAATAAGCAATTGTTAATATTGCAAAATGTCACTCAATTGGTCATTGTGGAAAGTGTGATACAGAGAGAGGGAGAGAAATGGGGTTTAACGTCCACTCGACACAAACTAGGTCATTTTGGGACTAACATGTGGTGTCAATTTTATTTCAATAATTCGCTTGCGTGTAGTTCTCTATAGCAGGACCCGGTGGATCGGCAGAAAATCCACGAGGTTGGACAGGCGACCCCACTCCTTGTCACGTACAAATAGGGAATTGAACCCACTTGAGTCGACTCAATGACAGACCTTATGAGAAAACCCACGAGTTTAGACTGGCGACCCTACTCCTTGTCATGCACAAGCGGAAAATCGAAACCACGCCAACTGACTTAATGACAGTATGACACGGCACGCAAGTGTGATATAACAAAATGATATAAATTTCAATATGTATTTAATCTACATTTTACATGATAATTTCTGGTTTTACATACAGTATTTTTCTTCTTTTCTTTGGTATAAAAAATATATTTATATAAATAATAATTCTATAAAATTATGTAATAGACAATTTAATAAATTAAGCTTATAAAAAGTTAAACAAGCATATATAACAATTATTGATACATATATATAAAATTTGAAGCACTTTTGATTTCAGTTATAATATACAGTGGGACTTTATTATAATGATGATAATGCCTTAGAGTATTTATAGTAATGTGAAAAAATAGGTTGCCAGGCAACGAAACATACGCCCACCAGCAGCTAAATCGTCCGGGCAGTTAACAAGAGTTGTCTCATATTAAGTAATTATCAAAAATCATTAGAATTTGTTTGGTTTTTTATAAAGTTCTGGCCCATGCTAATGTCTAGTATACGAAACATTTAATATTATGGATTTAGCTGTACAATTATCAAAAATTCATTGAAAATTAATATATTTGTTGGTCTCAAGACCTTAAACTCTGTTTCAAGTTTCATCAAAATAAAATTAAAATTGTGACCTCTACAGGTCCACTTGATATACAATATTGTTACACTATTCGCGTACAAGCAGCAGTGTAACAGTGATATAATCAAATGGTTTTTTTTTAATTGGATAATAATTGCGACCTCCAGGGGGACCACAAGCAATAAAAGGCGATTTTTCGGACAATCAGGGGCCATAATTCAGGAAGTTACAATCCGATATGCGCAAATTTGTAACCAAGACCTTTAGGTTATAAACATGTATTTTAAGTTTTATCAAAATCGAATTAAAATTGTGACCTCTATAGGGTCCATAACCTTGATAAACATATCTTTACAAACGACGGCTATTTTGTATGTCAATTTTAGTCTGATTTTCATGAAATTCGAACTCAACCTTCATTACCAAGCAACAGTGATATCATCAAACGATTTTTTTAAATCGGATAATAATTTTGACCTTCAGAAGGACCACAATCTAAAAGGAGTGATTTTTCGGACAAACAGGGGCCATAATTCAGAAAGTTAAGATCCGATGGGTGCAAATATCAAAAGAACTAAGATCTTTGGGTTATAAACATACATGTCAAGTTTCATCAAAATCGGTTCAAAGTTGTGACCTCTATAATATCCACAAGCTAAAAGCGTGATTTTTCGTACAATCAGGGGCCATAATTCAGGATGTTACAATCCGATATGCGCAAATATCGAAAGGAACCAAGATCTTTGAGTTATAGACATGCATTTCAAGTTTCATCAAATTCGGTTCAAAATTGTGACCCCTACAGTGTTCACAACCTTGACATACCATATTTTTACACTTTTCGCCATTTTGTTCGATTTTCACGAAATTCGAACACAACCTTCTTTATGGTGTAACGGTGATATAATCAGACGGTTTTTCAAATCGGATAATAATTTTGACCTCAAGAAGTACCACAAGCTAAAAAAGGCGATTTTTCGTACAATCAGGGGCCATAATTCAGGAAGTTATGATCCGATATGCGCAAATATCGAAAGGAACCAAGATCTTTGACTTATAAACATGAATGTTAAGTTTCATCAAAATCGGTTCAATATTGTGACCTCTGCAGTGTTCACAACCTTGACATACCATATTTTTACACTTTTTGCGTACAAACGGCGGCCATTTTGTCCGTCAATTTTGGTCCGATTTTCACGAAATTTGAACACGACCTTCTTTACAGTGTAACGGTGATATAATCAGACGGTTTTTCAAATCGGATAATAATTTTGGCCTCAAGAAGTACCACAAGCTAAAAAGGGCGATTTTTCGTACAATCAGGGGCCATAATTCAGGAAGTTATGATCCGATATGCGCAAATATCAAAAGGAACCAAGATCTTTGACTTATAAACATGAATGTTAAGTTTGATCAAAATCGGTTCAATATTGTGACCTCTACAGTGTTCACAACCTTGACATACCATATTTTTACACTTTTCGCGTACAAACGGCGGCCATTTTGTCCGTCAATTTTGGTCCGATTTACACGAAATTCGAACATGACCTTCTATACGGTGTAACGGTTATATAATCAGACGTTTTTTTAAATTGGATAATAATTTTGGCCTCAAGAAGGACCACAAGCTAAAAAAGGCGATTTTTCGTACAATCAGGGGCCATAATTAAGGAAGTTATGATCCGATATGCGCAAATATCAAAGGAACCAAGATCTTTGGGTTATAAACATGCATGTCAAGTTTCATCAAAATCGGTTCAATATTGTGACCTCTACAGTGTTCACAAGCTAAAAACGTGATTTTTCGTACAATCAGGGGGCATAATCCATGAAGTTACAGTCCGATGCATGCCAATATCGAAAGGAACCGAGATCTTGGGGTGATAAATCTATATTTCAAGTTTCATTGAAATCGGATAAAAATTGTGACCTGTAGACTGTTCACAAACAATTGTGGACGGACGGACGGACAGGGGCGACGACAATATACGTCCAGATAAAAATGTGGGCGTATAAAAAGAAATATTTCTAGAAGAACAATTACTTTTAGCTTGAAAACTTTGCAAGAGTTCTGAACAAAACATCGCACAAATAAATGAATAACAGTTCTTTTAAAGTATATTATAATGTTGATGGTGAGAGTCCACAGATTACAGTGGGATCCCCAATACTAGAAGGTTTTACTGTAACACTGCTATATGTTGCTTTCACTTAAAAGTGAAACACGCAGATGCTGGGACTTGGGGAGTCCACACATTACAGCGGGTTCCCAATACTGGAGGATTTACCGTAACACTGTTAGTCGCTACAGATTACAATGGGTCCCCAATATACTTTACTTGAGGGTTTCACTGTAACACTGGTAGTCACCATGTATTGCTTCCACTTAATAGTAATAGTGAAATTGCCTCATTGCTAACCAGCTGACATAGTGAAACTTGCCCAATTGCGAATCACCATTATATTGAAGTCCCATCGTATATATTTTATATCACAACAGGGAAGTGGATTATTCCCATTTTCATTTTATAATATCAAAATCAACAAAAACATGATATTCAAAAACAACTACTACATGAATACAACAAACGTAACAGCACAAAAAGTAACATCTAATTACAAAAATCAATAAAATATTCAACACAAATTTAATGGATATTTTCTAAAAATGTTATAGTTATAGTGAAATTGCCTCATTGCTAACCAGCTGACATAGTGAAACTTGCCCAATTGCGAATCACCATTATATTGAAGTCCCATCGTATATATTTTATATCACAACAGGGAAGTGGATTATTCCCATTTTCATTTTATAATATCAAAATCAACAAAAACATGATATTCAAAAACAACTACTACATGAATACAACAAACGTAACAGCACAAAAAGTAACATCTAATTACAAAAATCAATAAAATATTGAACACAAATTTAATGGATATTTTCTAAAAATGTTATATTAATAATTTTGAGTACATTTATCTAGTAACTATGCACATCTTTTCTGATAGGAAGAGATGGTTTATTAAAGCTACAATAAGCCCATTGCTATAAGTCAATCCCATTCAGATATCCTCAATAAACATGTTTTCAGGGTCCAAGGTCTCAAAATCCTAACTAAAGCTAAATCCATATTTTAGTAGATACGTCAAATTTTGATTGGCTAAGCCCTAAAATCAATCTAATATTATTCAATCAAATTTCTAAAATTTGGATTTTATCATAGTTTAAAATTCGTGTAAAAGGCCCCTGGTATTCAAATAACTGTTTTAGTGACAAGCCTTTTATTTCACTCCTATCCTTGACAGAATTGACCTTTCTGTCAACTCCGCCCACAAAAGGGTTTTAACCAATCAGCCTCGTTTGCAATTGCAGCAAATATATTTTGCTTTAATTACTATTTTTGAAAAAGACAGATTTTCCATGATGTATTATTTTTTGCTGTTTTGACTAAAATGAGAATGTTTTGACCACATTTTTGAATATTTTGATCAAAGTAAATTTCGGCTGTTTTGACCACATCCCTTTAGAAAAAGCCTTATGATTTTGAACATGATACTAAATATCATATTCAAAAAAAACCCTCGACTCACACATAATTATCAAAAATCAAAACACTGACCTAGCCTACTTCAGAGCTCAATATTAATTATAGTGTGCTGAATTTAATAAAAACCAGGATAAACTAAGTACATGACTCATGTTCAGATGTGTGATGACAATGATGGATTGCTACATTTTGCCTATAGTTTAATTTGACCGCCCACAAAGGAACTGCAAAGTCAAATTGAAAAGTCTTTTTCACCGATTGAGGAAGTGATATTATAAACAAAAAAACAAAACAACCTAAAAACACTGGCATAAATCATGCGAGCATCCCCAATAGTCGGGGTATTAAGATTACCTGACAAGAGACAGTGATTAATCAAAAAAGTCAAGAATCGGTCCAGTGACCTATAGATTTTTCAGAAACGGAAGAAAAATAATTCCACAAGAGAGAGAAACTGGTTCATCTTGGTGAACACTACCTTACTATTCTGCACTCACAGGGATAAGCAAAATAGCCAGCCGTATGGTAAGTATGGTAAGTATGGTAAGTAATGGCTGGGTTGGTGAGTGCAGGGGCGGATCCAGAGGGGGGGGGGGTTGGGGGGTCCACCCCCTCCCCCTGCTCAGCTACATAAAAAAATAAATAATGCCTTGCATCAATGAAATTACATCACAAAGTGATCCTACATCAGTATAAAAACGATTTCTCTGTTTAAAAAGCTCAATTTGTATGTATGCCTATGTAATTTACAGACGATGATGGTAGATTTCCGTAACCGAAAGAGAGAGAGGTTTAACATCGAGTTGACACAAACTAGGTCATTTTGGAACTAACATATGGTTCAATTTTATTTTAATAATTCACTTGGGAATAAGGGTCTTTAGCAATGGGAGGAAAGTGGAGAAAACCCAGTTGGTACTGACATGCCATAAAACCACATTTCATTTATTCCATATATATGCTTAGTAATGTGCTAGGCTTCAACAAAAGTTTTGCCTGGACATCGGCTCTATGGCCTACTCTTATTTCAAATTCTTTTATGTACACAGGACCTCTTCTGTTGGTCATTTTACCAGACCCCCCCCCTCCAATCTGCACCACAGACAATACCAGGAACAAACCAGAGATAATCTGGTCAGCGAGCCAGCATGCATCTCATCACTGAGTCATAGTATAGGTTTATGTATAATTTTGGGACCTAACATAAAATCCAGAAGTGCAGGCCTTTCACACCTCAAATAAACACATAAATAAATGGCAAGCAGAGCATCAGATCTTATAAATTAGACTCCATTAAACAAATACTTTAGATTTCATTCAAATTTACAGTTCGTTCGTTTGTTTCTTGAGTTTAATGTCCACTTCCACCAAGGGTGATATCGTAGACAAGAAAATATTTGACAGTTAAAATGGTTTACATTATATTGTATTTTGTTGTGGAGTTCTAGAAAGTTGTTGCCATGTGTGGTGTGGTCCTCCTGCAGATAACTAAACCCATGTATACTGATCTTGATGAGACCCTGATATATAACACTAAAACTGTGTAATAGCAGGTTCCACATGTACCCGGTTAGTCTCTTATCATCCAAACAAATATTCTACGAATATTAGTCTGGATGGGTCCTCAAAATTTGACAGAAAGTCGGTCACTGTCTGGATTATCCAGTCTTTTAAGTTACCACGTGCTGAATCTATCAAAACATCTCGCTTGTCAACAATGACACTCTCTAAAATTTTGTTCTAAAGTTTTTAATTGAAATGGTAATTTTCTCTCGTCATGAATCAAACGTATGGCTTCTCACAATCTCCTTAATCACGATTCATGCTGTTGTATCGTCTCTATTTTGTTTCTAATAATAGATGTGCCAAGTGAATTGTGGGATATATTTTACCCTCGCCTTATAGAATCTATCAAAATCGGCCCGGCTTCATAATATCTATCACTTACCGAGACTTTAGCCAAAGGGTTCCATTGCCCATGCGTAACCGGGAGTTTGGTTTTTTATGTGGTAGATTATCCAGTAATTTTCGTCAATAATTGAGAACCGACCCAGACCCTCCGTGCGTTGAAGACTAGGGGGGTCTGGGTGACCGAGACTAGTACCCGGTATTCACTCTACAGTCTTCCTTTTACCTGACTATAAACAGCAACAAAAATGTTTCCACATTTGGTAAAGTGGGTTTGTTTCAAGTGCAAAAATATGTTGTCAATGACAATCAAATATTCTGGCCATGAACAATCGTAACATCAAGTAGTTTCCTATAAAGAATCTAGAGAGGCGTTCATGTCATTTTAACACATTTTACTACTTCATAAATCTACGTGATTCAAATATGAATGATCCTACTTACTAACAATGATGCAGTTTAAAATTGATAGAAATATCTACAAGAAATAATAGTTTTGTGATGGAAACATCATCAATAATTTTTCAAAAATAACCACGCAAAAACCATCTGCCCCAAAAAATCAACAAACTATAAAAAATCTAAAAATAAACCCAAGCTTTTTCTGCGTTCTCTTTACAAAAGAAATGAAAGTGTATTTGAAACCTATCATGTTGTTTTTTTGGCTCAACACTTGTTATATGACACTATAAACCTCAAAATGCCTCGTTCGGCATTTCTGTCCAAACGAGGTAAAAAAAATGCCTCGTTGTCTGCAGTTCCAAAACGAGGTTTTTTAAATTGCCCTTTATTTGGAACGAGGTATTTCTGTCAGAACGAGGCTTGGTAAAATGCCTCGTTTACTAAACGTGTTTTTTTCAAGATAGTTATTAGCGGTATATCGGCCAATTTGTAAAAATTAAAATTTATGTTATTTAATGCGAAAATAAAACCAGTTCAAACTATATTATTATCAGAGAAATTGACAAGACAAGAATACACACCATCGGTGGAGGTGTAAAACTATTGCAGACACATAGCTACCTTGATTGATTTATTGCCCCAATCAGGTATAGGTGTTAAGAAACAACTGTGGTGTTGTGACATTTTATTGGGGGCAATCAATTAATCAAGGTATAGCTGTGTGTCTGCAATTGTTTTACACCTCCACCGATGGTGTGTATTCTTGTCTTGTCAATTTCTCTGATAATAATATAGTTTGAACTGGTTTTATTTTCGTATTAAATAACATAAATTTTAATTTACCAAGCCTCGTTCTGACAGAAATACCTCGTTCCAAAAAAAGGGCAATTTAAAAAACCTCGTTTTGGAACTGCAGACAACGAGGCATTTTTTTTACCTCGTTTGGACAGAAATGAGGTTTATAGTGCGAGATATTTACCAAACATTTTATGATCTTTGCAAATAAATTTTTATAAATTGTAATCATTAACATTTCTAGTTTTGTCCTTTTATGAGCTGGTTAGGGACGATATCAAAGGAGATCATTCCCATATGGAAAAATCATCTATGCAGAAATCTGGCTTTGGGAGAACTAACCTTACCAAAACTGGACTACCTCCCTAACCCAGCCAAAAAAAGACAATTCAACCATTTCTTTCTACAGCTATTTTGATATTGCAGTTTTGAAATGGTTAATTGCTTTATAAATGCCTTCTACTAATAGACACAGGAGGAGAACTGAATAACAGGACAAAGACAAAACAAATGCTACAATTAGAAAATAACACAACAAGATACAATTTCCCAGAGAAGATATATAGTGTAATAAGGAAACCAAAAAATGTTGATGAAGATCTATAGAGGAAACAATAAAGATTTACAAATTGTCATTTGCATTTATCTGAAATTGTGGCATTTTTCTGAATTATAGCATTTTTTTCTGAATTATAGCATTTTTTCTGAAATTATGGCATTTTTCTGAAATTATGGCATTTTTCTGAAATTATGGCATTTTTCTGAAACTATGGCATTTTTTCTGAATTATGACATTTTTCTGTAATTATTTATGAAATTATAACATTTTTTCTGAAACTATGACATGGCTTAATCCAATGCTACAATGTATTCTAATTATTGTATGCTGAATGTTAAGTGGTCAATTCAGATTATTTTTGTAAAATCTAGACATAATTGAACTATTTTTAGACTGATATTTCTTTTAGCATATTGTAAATTCCAAATGTCAGTTCGGAGAGATCATGTGGAATCAAAAAATGATAATATGTAGTTCGATCAAATCAAATATTATATTTTACTTCCGTTTTGCAATTACCACGAAAGGGATATTTTAAACACGATGCTTAGTCTAACAAAACATGCAACTGACAACTCTAGCTGTTTTATGCAAATCTAAACAAAAGAATTATACGCATGCTAGGATAAAAATATCTTTCACTAGCAATAAAGAGGTTTGGCAACTTTACATTTACATACTTACATTTACATTTAGACGTTAAACATCATCAGTTTTTGTGACACAAGTCATAAAAGTGTGACTGATGGATAGCAACCTCCATAACTGTAAGTTCACAACACTTAGCTAAACTTTCTTTAATTTCTATGACCCAGTTCATAATCTATGAATCATGGTTTTCACGAACTACATCCACAGAGAAGACTTTCTCCTTCACATAGACAAAATAAGAAGCTGAGACAAAACATGACTGTGCCTTAGTAAACTCATCTTTAAGAACCTGTCTGTGATGAAGGCCTATCGAGATCATGCACCCATTTTGTGTCGCTACCTACTAAATGTAACTGTAGACGTAAATTTAGTGAAATGTCATAATGTACAGTTACACTTTTGCTAGTCTAAATGTAATTATAACTGTTAAGTTGCGAAACCTCTAATGTCTCTCTCAAACTCCATCTTTATCAACATTAATCCCTTTGAAATCTGAAACCATCTTTATGTCAGGCACAAGTTGTCTTAATCTTTGGATTGTATAGTCAAATGTCTAACACCGGTGATACATGTTGGTTTAATCTTGAGTTACCTCAGAACAACTAAAACCTGACCTTCTCATCACGATCTCTACAGCTTGGTACTTTCTGGTTGATACAGATCGTGTTCGTTATAAGTCACCCTTTTCATCATATCATCTTCAACATTATCAATATTATACTCGTCTTCTTCCACGACACTTTGATCACGATATTTATAAAAATATGATACGATAACAAATATTATAAAGTTCAAACACATCAGACCAGCTAATAGGAAAAATAAATTTTCAACTTTTCCTTTGTTAATATCTTCTGGAAACCATGGATCTGGAAAAAAATCAAAAAAAAAAGTGTACATGGAGTTTTTATATGTCTACCGTAAAATTCAATCAAAGCAGCAATGCAAGAACTGAAATGAAATGAAATGGGGTTTAAAGAGAGAGAGAGAGAAATGGGTTTAATGTCCACTCGACACAAACTAGGTCATTTTGGGACTAACATATGGTTTCATTTTATTTCAATAATTCGCTTGCGCGTAGGGGTCTTTAGCAGTGGGAGGAAACCAGAGTACCCGGAGGAAACCCACAAGGTTGAGAAGGTGCCCCTATCTCCATGCCACATACACTCACACCAGGGCTCGAAAACCACAGCCGCAAGCCAGAGGTGACCGGCCAGCTAGAGGTCGAAGCGTGGCACTCTAGACCACTAGGCCATTCCAACCCCCCTACTGAGTTTGTTACTCGGCCCTAAGGTAGAGGATTTTAAGGTATTTTAACACAAAATTGAGCAGTTTTATTTTCCAAAATATTATCGGGATTGATCCTTTTAGCAACAACAAAAATGTAAATGACAAAAATTTTAAATCTGATGAACACATCACTCTCTTCACTACATTATATTTGACTCTCTCTCTTTTTGATATGCTTTCAGAAATTTGTTCTTTACCTGATTTTGTGGAGGCTTCCACAATTCTTAAAATCGCTGTGGAAACATAACTACCTAACCCACTGGCTACGAAAAATAAACCTGTTAAGAAACCTTGCATAGATTGAGGAGCTTGGGTAAAAGCAAACTCCAAACCTGAAAGAAAATATATTCATATATTACTGTAGTAAAAATCTTAAATTTCCTTGACTCTAGCTGATTGTTATTTGGGGGATGTGAATCCCTTACAGGTCATTTCGGGACTAAAATATTGTTCAATTTTATTTCCATAATTCGCTTGCCCATTGGGGTCTTTAGCAGTGGAAGGAAACCAGAGTACCCGGACAAAAACCATGAGGGTGGACAGGCGACCCTTCTCCTAGTCATGTACAACCATGGAATCAAAACCATGCCAGTTGACTCAATGACAGACTTTATGATGCAACGCACATACTAACCATTCGGCAAGACAACCCCCCCGAATCCCTTACAAACTACAACATATTGAGAGTGCAAGCGAATTATTGAAATAAAATTGAATCATACGTTAGTCCCGACATGACATAGTTTATGTTGAGTAGACGATAAACACAGTTTCAATATCTCTTCCCTACAATCAATACTGAATTTATTTGGTGGACTTTTATCTAGTCTGGTTCAATTGAGGCTTGAAGATTTTGTACCAGAGAGAGAGAGAGAGTTTAACATCACTTGACACAAACCAGGTCATTTCGGGACTAACATATGGTTCAATTTCATTTCTCTTACATCACAAGGAAACCAGCTTAAACCCACGAGGTTAAACATGTAAACTTATACATACAAGCAGGTAATGAAAACCATGTCACTTGACTCAATGACAGACCTTATGATCCAAACCATACAGCTACCCGATCCCCCTATCAGTCACAAGAGTTGGGATTATAGATACCGAAATCGATCCAAAACATACCTGAAACACTAGCAAATACTTCACTAGCTCCAACTAAGGCAAACTGTGGTACTTGAATAAAAACACTAAAATGAGATGAGTTGAACTTCTGGTCAGCCAGCGTCTGGATGAAACCCCCGCTTTCTTCCAGTTCCTTTTTACGATAAATCTCCACAATACCTGCTACTGCCACAGAAGCTGCAGCCAGTAACATACCAATTCCTGGAGAAAATAACCAAGAAACATATTCTAAAAGTATTTCCCATAACAGTAAACAGTAATATTTCCCATTACAGTAAACAGTAATATTTCCTGAATTTGGGTGCAAGGGAGTTAACCATCTATTTACAGTCTTTGTGGATGCTTGATTTTTAGTCAATCTACACAGTTTTGTCAACTATGGTAGTGTAAATAGAATCATGATGAATTAAACATAACGAATATGTTTCAGGTTTCTTATGTGTTCGACACATGCGTTGTAGCTTGAATTTGAAGTCCCCCTTTTCATCAAATGTCACTATTTTGGGGAATTTAGAAAATTCAATTACGGAATGTTGAGTCAATCAAGTATCCCCTTTCTCTATATTTCTCAATTCTTGTTGAGTATTTGGTCTAGAATTGAAGAAGAGGGTTTGGATTATCATTTCTTTCAGCTTTAGTGACTATTCAGGATTTTAAGGCAAAATAACAGATTTATGATGTTGGATATGATTATATTATGGACCTTTTATAGATTAAAAAGTCCATGTGTTTCTCATTGCCAACCTCAAACAAGCTATGGAGCAAGACATTGCCAATCTTATTCCATCTGTTGTGGACAACTTTCTATGCAATGAAAATTTGTGAAAAAGTTAGAGCTAGGTAAAAGAGACAACATTTAACATAAAAGGGAATAGGCGAATATTTGATGGTCTGCCACCTAGTGAATAATAGAGTTACTTCCCCTCCCTTATCTGTCAACGAATTTGAGTGAAATATGGTTTTATCCACCCAACACAAACTAGATCATCCAGGGACTATCATGGTATTTAATCTAACCATTTAGTCCAGCCCAATCACTGCACTGTCTAATTTTCATTTTGGGCTGGAGCAATCAACACTATATATAGGATATACCAGTTTCAAAAATGTTTCACCTACCCATTCTCTGTAGATGAGTTATTGGTCGTCCAAAAGAATTAAAGAGTGGATATATGACTCGATCAACCAATGGAATCAAGAGAATAATTATTATAGTATTAAAAACGTTCAACATGGCCGCTGGTATATTCTCCTTTCCTACACTAACATCCATTCTTTCTGCTTGAAGGAAAAATGTTGACTGCATCTAAAATATCATATAATTAATGTTAGGCCTATGTACAAGCATGCTTTGAGATGATTAGAGCATGCTTTATATAGAGAGAGAGAAATGAGGATTAACATCCACTTCCAACAAATTAGGTAATTTGGGGTTAAACATAGGATTCAATTTTTTTCACTAATTTGCTTGCGCATAGGAGTCTTTAGCCCTGGGATGGAGACCGGAGGACCCAGAGAAAACCATTGAGGTTGGAAGGCAACCCTAATCCTTAAGTCACGTCACGTAGAACTAGGGAATCGAAATCACACCAGTTGACCCTATGACATCATACAGTGCACACTTGCTAACCATTACCCCATCCAATCCCCCACATGCCAGCCCCGACTATATTGAAATGCTTTATGGTACGAAATGAAATGAAATCCTTTTACACTTTTGTACACTTGTCTTCAAAATCACTCCTGTGGAAGCAGATGTTAAAACACCAGCTACTAACACTATTAACCTGAGTAATTAACTTAACTAATGGACTTAGGCCATTTACTAATTACATTTTTGTCATTAAAATCATACAAGTCAACATTATTCTAAACTAATGTTTAGTAAGTATAGAAGTGGTTAGAAATCATATAGTAGTTAAACATGGCAGCTACCATGTCTTCAAACTATCAACGGTGATTGGCTAATGAATTTTCAAAATCATGCGAATGCTTCAGCGTACCTGACCTTCTAGGCGAATATATCAAATATGTTTAATTCAAGCAAATACAAATTTAGCTGAATGACACATGGCATACTAAGTTTCAGATCCAGCCAAATGATTGGGCTAGTGTGTCAGCTGAATTAATAGTTGTGTGAAATAAACAAATGAAATGTACTTAAGACAGATGCCAAGAAATAAATAAATGTAAGACAAATTGAACTGACCTGTGAATAGATGGCCCAGTAAATTATAATTAAAGCAAATATTGGTACCACTCTTAAAACACAGATAATACCATCTACTGTATAATCACTGAAAGTTCCACCATACTTCTGTCGTGACGAATCAAAAAACTTCTTTTCACCATTCACATATGGAGACTCCTTTTTACAACTTTGTCGACAGACGTTAAATACTGTGGTTAAAACACTTCCTGGAGTGGGAAAACAATACACGGTCAATACCTTTTAAAGATGCCTTCTATATAATTTATCTCTCAAATGTCTGATTCAAATCTCTCTCGTCCTACTTTTCTGCACTGTTTTAGGCTAATGAAGACGTCCATACGCCATACAGTGTGCTATGAAAAGACTCTCCCGATCGCGGCAAAGGGTTCTTTTACGTGCACATGAACATGTACACTGGATCTCAATTTTTCGTACCAGTCTAACAACCAGACGCTGACCTTGTCAGGCCCCCGATCTCTACCACTGACAAGGGGAGGAAACCAGACTGGAATATCCTGGGGAACGTTCTCTCCAACACAGAGATCAAACCCGGACCTCCTGGCTAGTGGACAGGACTTTACTCACTTTAAGCCACTTCTGCTCCCTTCAATGAAAACAAATATGTAAAAGGCTAACCTGCTGGAGGGGTGTTGATGTATTTACTTCTAAAAGACAGAAAAATTATTAAAGCTAAAATCATGGACACTAGTGGAATGAAGAAACCCCAGGCAAAGCTGATGTTCTGTTGTACATAGGCCACAGCTGTGTAGGCAATCATGGCACCGGCATTAATAAACCAATAAAACCTACAAATAAATTAAAAAAACTTCAGTGTCACAACAAGAGAAATGGGGATTAACATCCACTCAACACAAACTAGGTTATTTCGGGATAAATCTATGGTTCAATTTTATTTTATTTCCATAATTCACATGCACATAGGGCTTTTTAGCAGTGGGAGGAAACTGAAGAACCCAGAGATTATCCACGAGTTTGGACAGACAGTCTTACTCCTTGTCACAGACAAGCATGGAATCAAAAAAACACATCATGTGACTCAATAATAGACCTTATGATCTAATGTGCACAGGTTAGACCTCACTTATACTACAACTTTTGTAAATATGATTTCGACTTTCTTCATTTAGATCAGGGGAAAAATTTGCACTTGTTTGACCATTTCAACATGCAAGTTTATCACTAATAGGAAAAAATCAATTCTTACCAGTTGAAGAATGATTGAACTGCACCTTGTCCCATGTCTTCTACCTGCTGTGCTCCAAATGGTCCAACATTAGCTTTTATACCCCCAGTTCCGATGCCAACAAAACATAATCCCAGTATAAAATAAATTCTCCTAGCTTCCTGTAAGAAAATGAAAATATATATATCCAAAATAAAATTATTAGTACAACCTTAAAGCTGCACTACTTTGTTTCAAGGTAAATGATGAAAAGATAAAAGGTATGCTGACACAAACTGATATATAAAATACCCATGTGAATAACTATACATTGTCCCTTGCCAAGCCCTCGCTCTGTCTTGCAATAGTGACAAGGGGGAAATCCTGATAAACTTTCTCCGCCAAAGAACAGATATCACAGCGGGCCATCCTAGGCCCTGTTTCTTGAAATCTTATATAATGTAACTAAAGATAAAATCCAAATTTTAGAAGATACTTCAATTTTGATAGGCTAAGCACTAAAATAAATCTAATATTATTTAATCAAATTACTAAAATTTGGATTTTATCTAGCGACCCAACTTCCTACTCACTGAGTCAACATGGCTCCCTTTTAACTTATCCTATAAACATTTTTCTTTTACTTTGCTTAGATTTTCTGTAGTTTTAAATATGAAGCAAAACCTCATAAAATATAGCCTGGTTGGAGCTGACGTGACATTAAACAACATTTCATTCATTCATTCTTACCACAGTTAGATCAAAACTTCCACCATCATCATCCGTGCCAAATATGGACGTATAGTCAACAGCAGATGCAGGTATTAAGAATAAACCTTTGATATAAAATAAAAATTTCTGTCAAAATTAAATCTAAGCTTACACAAATTGGCATGTGGGACAATGGTGACATTTGTGATCGTTGACAGCGAAATGAATCTTAATGACCAAAATTTTAAAATTGAATTATGTATGTCACCGTAAAGCGGGTGTCCTAGGCTGTCTAATGATACCAAAATCATTTCTCTAACTTACTCCATAGTCGAGATATTCAAGTCGAGATATTTAAAGTCCGGGAGTCCAGAAAGGCCTATTTCGAGAAAACTTTGTTTAAAAATTACATTCAAAATTTCTGCTATGCATGACAAAAGTCAAGGTTAAAAATGCCAAACAGCCACTACTAAACTTGACACAATTCAACATGTTAAAGTATTCATAAATGGTCAAAACCAAATTTTGAAAATTTCTGCACTCGGACACAAATTAGCGTGTAATTAGAAATCTACTTGTGCGACTTAAGACCCATTTAGCTATCACCAGTCACATTTGACTATGGGTTAAATTGATTAAAATACAAATATATAGTTGTTGTTGTTGGTTTTTAACGTCCGCTTCCACCGAAGGTGATATCGCAGACAAGTCTTATTTTTGATTTTTCATTATCTTAGCGCACGAGCAGGGGGCTTTGCTGTGGGAGGAAACCGGAGTGCCCGGAGGAAACCCACGAGGTTGAGAAGGAGCCCCTATCTCCATGCCACACCAGGGCTCGAAACCACAACCGCAAGCTAGAGGTGACCGGCCAGCTAGAGGTCGAAGCGCGGCACTCTAGACCACTAGGCCATCCCAACCCCCCCAAAATATATAGTTACTGGGTTTTTTCTTTTATACTTTCAATGACCTCTACTACATGAAGTTCTGACCATTTGTAGTGGGAGGTCACGTCAGGGGTCTACAAGCTGCTTTAGAATTAGACCTATGACATCAGCCATTTGATTAACCAATCAGAGTTGATGTTTGTAGTAGGATACCCACAGTTCTGTGCACTGTACACCAAGAACGCGCTGCAACAGACCCTTTCAACTCTTGCATTAACCAGAACGTGGGTTCTATAACAACTCTTCCAGATCCTAGTGTAGGAAAGACCAGTAAAACAGGATCTGTGTTTTAATAAGATTGAATGTGGGCGTATTGTTAGACTCTTGTATAAGTTAAATACATTGGTACTATTTCGTACCTACCATTAAACCCCTCAGACACCATGTTGAAGTACACAGTATTTATAATGTTTAATAACCTAAATACCTGATGGAATCGACGGCAAATCTAAACTTTAGCACTCCAACCATTTTTATTTTTGTTTTACAATACTACTTTTACTCATCAAACATAAGTTACCTACCTAACAGATAAATTAATCCTGATCCAAATATTGTATTAAATCTTCCTGCTAAGGAATCAGCAACATATCCCCCTACGATTGGAATTAAATACACAGAGCCTGTTAAAAAACAGAAAGAAAAATAATTATAACTTAAAAGGAAATGGGTATATAATCCATTGTTTAGCAGAGCAAAGTCATTTTGGGACCAACATATGACAGAGATAATGGGGTTTAACGTCAACTACAGGTCATTTTGGGGGGATAGCTGAGTGGTTAGCATGTGCACGTGGTACCATAAAGTCTGTTATTGAGTCAACTGGCATGGTTTCGATTCCCCGCTTGTACATGACAAAGAGTAGGATTGCCTTCCAACCTCGTGGGTTTTCCCCGGGTCCTCCGGTTTCCTCCCACAGCTAAAGCCTAGACTAATATGCACATGCGAAATATGGAAATAAAATTGAACCATATGTTAGTCCCAAAATGATCTAGTTTGTGTCAAGTGAACATTAAACCCCAATTCTCTAGGCAATATTTACTGCTGAACAGTATTGCTTGTTGTAGGATTGTAAGGTTCACCAGTTCACCTGAATTTCTCTTTAAGCAACATTTTCACACCCAAGATCAGCATGATCAAAGTTTTATCAAAATGACCTAATTTAAATAACTGTGGTTTATGTTATCATTTTATAAGAACATTGTCAAATAAACATAAATCATAGCAACTAAATCTTCGACCTGAATTTATCTCAGACTTTGAAGATGATAAGATTTGACATTTCTATACTTTAAAAGGTTAATATGGATCCCTCTACGATGTAAAGCTCGGTCATTTAAAAATATCAATCCCTGTAGACACCACATATATACTGATAACAAACACGACCTATTTCATTTCCTGTTATAAATCAGACATGCTCTTGTTTACCAAAAATTGTTAACCTGATTAAAATACAGATCTATATTTCGTTTCATTTTTTATACTTTCCATGGTCTACAATACTACATAAAATTTGGCCAATTGAACCTTTAGGTAGTGTCAGGGTTATATGAGTGGCTTTTGACCCATTGATATCAGACAATGATTAACCAATCAGCATTGATGTTTCTAGTGGTTTATCCACAGTTCCATGAATGGCACGCTAAAAAGTTGCCATAACAGATCGTTTCATTGACTGATCTCTCACTTCAATCAACAAGTATACAGGTTATATAACAACTCTTCCAAGTCCTAGTGTAGTAAAGACAAGTAAAACGAAATTTTGAAATATAACAATGGAACGTAACAGGATCTGTGTTTTAATGAGATTGCAAAGTGTTGATATTTACCAAATATCAACAATATTATAACAGTTGATCGGTAAACACAATGACATGAAATGAATTTCAACGTCCTACGGGTCTGCTCCTGACTGGGATAATGAGAGAGAGAGAAATGAGGTTTAACGTCCACTCGACACACAGTGGAAGGAAACCAGAGGACCCAGAGAAACCCATGTGGTTGGACAGGCGACCCTACTCCTTGTCACGTACAACAAGGGTTTTGAAACCATGCCAGTTGACACAATGACAGGCTTTAAGATACAGCGTGCACATGCTAACCATTTGGCTATCCCTCCCCTCCCCCCGGCTAATGAAGACAGACATACTCCATACAGTGTGCTATGAGGGAAATTTTACCCAGTCAGTGACACTACAGCCTATACTCTTATATCAATTTCCAACTGTCAATGGATCTTTTATGTGCATGCCAATGTGTACACAGGATCTTAGTTTTCTGTCCCATCCGAACAACTAGACAGCTGGCCTTACCAGGCCCTCCATTCTGCGTCAATGAGAAGGGGGAACCACACCGGATACTCTGGATGAACTTTCCCGGCCAATGCAGAGATCGAACACCTGTCCTCTAGGCTCTCAAGCCAGCGTCTTACCCACATAGCCACCGGGACCCCCCACCCCCTACAGAAAGGACCTGTTAAAACTGAACTGTACTGAAATAGGGTTTAATGTCCTACTCTTCTGGGGGGGGTTGGGATGGCCTAGTGGTCTAGAGTGCCACGTTTCGACCTCTAGCTGGCCGGTCACCTCTGGCTTGCGGCTGTGGTTTCGAGCCCTGGTGCACTCCAGTTTCCTCCCACTGCTAAAGACCCCTACGCGCAAGCGAATTATTGAAATAAAATGAAACCTTATGTTAGTCCCAAAATGACCTAGTTTGTGTCCTACTTTTCTGCACCTAACCTGGGCTAATGGAAGACGGGCATATGCCATACAGTGTGCTATGGGGGAAATTTTGCCCGGACAGCGGCGCTACAGCCTACTCTTATATCGAGGACAAAGGATTTCAATTATACTCAGAAACAATTTATAACAAATCTGCAATAATTGATACTAGTACTATTGACATCTCAATCAGACCCCAGGATGTGTAAATGTTACAAATGTGTTTGTCACTACTCGTTATCAGATAAACTTGAAAATGAAGGAAATACTGGTAGGCTTACAAATATTTACACTTCTAGTGTTGTCAATCACATGTCAATAAACTGATAAATAAATTCATGTGTTTCTGTAGATAGTAGGTCTTATATCTACACGTCGACTTGGCATTGGACATGGGGGGCACATGCTGGGGATTAACAATGAAAATGTGGCATCTGAGAGAGAGAGATAGTGGGTTTAACATCCATTGAACACCAACTAGGTCATTTCGGGACTAACATATGGTTTCAATTTTATTTCAATAATTTGCTTACATGTAGTGGTCTTTAGCAGCAGAGAGAGAGAGAAATGGGGTTTAACATCCACTCGACACAAACTAGGTCATTTCGGGACTAATGGTTTCAATTTTATTTCAATAATTTGCTTGCGCGTAGGGGTCTTTAGCAGTGGGAGAAAACCAGTTGAACCAGAGAAATGTCACAAGGTTTGAGAGGCAACTCTACTCCTTGTCACGTCCAACCTGGGAATCGAAACCACGCCAGCTGACTCCCTGACAGACCTTATGATGCACCCTACCCCTACAATAAATGGTTAAATTATTTACCAAGCTAGGATGACATAATAATATGTCAACATTCATCATCCACTGCAGATAACATATAATCAACACAAGCCAATGTCACCTAAAACTTTTATTGAAATCTCTTGATGGGCTTCTTTTTAATCTGAGGGGGTTGAATGGTTATCACGAGCATGTTGTCGTCTGTCATCGAGTCAACTGGGGTAGTTTTGAATTCCACGATTGTACACATCTAGGTGAAGGATCGCCTATTCAATCCTCATTTTTGGACTAATATATAGTTCAATCTTATTTCAATAGTTAGCTTGCCCGTAGGTGTCTTTAGCAGTGGGAGCGAATCTGTGGACCCGTAGATAAACGACAGGGTTGGACAAGCGACCCTTTTCTTTGTAACATATACAAGCAGGTAATAGAAATCATGTCATGTCATGGTATCTCACACGGCTGATAATCATTATTTTTTAACAAATGGAGATAAATAGTGTGTAAATAGTCTGTTTTTCATCCAATCCAAACGACTATACGTTATCCCTTGCCTGTCCCTCTGTCCTGCACCAATAGCCCTGTTTACATTTGGCCGCGATAAGCGTGCCATACTAGGTACGGTACCAGGCTGCGATAAATTTCAAGTTTACATTACTCTAAAATAACCGGTCTCAGAACCGTGCCAAGCGTGCCAAATGAGAATTTTCTTGGCCATAGCAGGGATTGAACACAGGACCTCCAGGTTAGTGAGCAAACATCTTACTCACTCTCCCATTTGGATTGAACGGAAAACTGCAATGACTTGCATCACCCAAAAGCTTTATATACCTCCAATAAAGATATGCATTAAACGGAGATGATTACACATTTCATGTGGGTCACAGTGGCTAAGTGAGCAAGGCAATGACTCGCTAGCCTAGAGATTGGGTGTTCGATCCCTACATTGGCAGCGAAAGTTCATTCAAATTTTCAGACGTGGTTCCCACTTGTGAGTGATGCAGGTCGGAGGGCCTGACAAGAACAGCTTTCTAGTCATTCCGATGATACGACAAACCAAGCTCCCATCTAATAATTGGCATGCACAGTTCAGAGCAGAACAGTAGGACGTTAAACCCCATTTTATTTCATTTACTCATTTCATGACTATTACCTGAGAAGATGAGACTAATAGTTGCAGCATCAGGATCCGAATAATCCAAAACACTCGTACAAAATAACACCATATTAGCTGATATACTGTAGAATGTTAAACGTTCACATAATTCTGTCATTAAAATACTCAAAACAACTATAATATGTGCAGCCCGACTCCGTTTAGGAGTCACAGGTTTCAATTCCTCATTTGGTAGAGTCTTTTCGTTGTCAAAAACATTGTCCCCAAAAGTTTCATATCCTGAATTATCTTTTCCAGACTCCATAACTCCTGATTGTCTGATGTTGTCTGTGTCACTGTGTGAGGCAGGTAACAACAGGGGTTGTCGTTCGTTGGTGGAGAAATGTCGAGACATCCTGTTATCGTCGTTTGATATAGTCCTACAATCAAACAAAGCAAACAATATACAGCCAATCATATGATTTGTTATCTTTGATTGATGCATTAATCGTCGATTTACTGGAGGTAAGTCAATCTATGATAAGTTTTACTCACTTTTATCAGATTTAAAGAAACATTATTGAACATTAAAGTTGAAATCAAATGTGTAAAATGCTCAAAACAGGCTATGCTTTCTTATTCCGGAGCAGATGATACTACCAGCCTTAAAGGAAAACCCTTACATTTTTGTCCTGCATGCACACTCCTTGAGTGTTTTTCAGGGAATCCAGTACTTTTCTAGTAAGATTGGATATTTCTACTTTCCATATATACTAAAATTGCCATACTTTTATTGGAAATAACCACCCGATAAATACTTTTCTGGGAACGTATCTTTAAAAATTGGACAATTATTATTACTATACATGTTAAAAAGAGATAAAGATGGTGGTGTGAAATCAATAGAATCCAATGTAAACCTAAAATGACCATAGAATTCATCAAATTGAATAATTGGAGACCAAAATGTCTTCAACTAAAGGTGCTTTTGATTATGTATAGTTCTACACTCCATATTCAATGGCTGTTGAAGCTTTAAAGAGATGCTCTCTAATTTAAAAGCAACAGAAATTTTATCTTCCAATCATGTTGTGCATCTCTTGAAATTCCAAATTTACATTTCGAACGTAAAATGAACACTTCTACCATGGTAAAGCAACTGCAGGGGAAATTATAATATATGTTATTTATTCACTTATTTCCTTCTCAAATTTATTTTTCACCAAGCCGTTTTGGTGTCCTAATCGAAATAATCCTTCAGATAAACCCAAGTCAATATTACATTTAGACCTAATTCAAGGAGGTTTTATAGTCCCTTTAAACATTTACATCATTTATTTTAAATATCATACGATATGATTGTCTCTTAATGATGCAGTAGTTAATTTTCCTGAGGGTAAACTTTCTACTGTCGCTTTAAAAAATACACTTTCATAATATAACCTATTTCTCACTTCTTTCTTGGAGATGAAACTATTCAGGACTCTAGTTATTAATATTGTAAACTTAAGAGTTAATGTAGATCATCTGAAATGGCTGCACTATAATCAACAAAGGGGGTGGGGTGAATTCCTTTATTTTTAGTAAAAATATCTATTTTTTCAAAACTGAGGATGTATTTCTAGGACAGTCACTATATGTATGCCAATAAACATAACCCTATTGGAAAACATTTAGAAAAACTTATTTATAGGTTTACAACATATTATTACATAGATCAATATCTGTCAATTAAAGTTTTTTTTACAATTTGCACATTCTGCATAGCCATGGAACAACATTTTATTAGTACACTGTCAAGTACTGAGAGTATTACTGTACTACGATATCAACAGCAGGCTCAATGGTTGACACTCTGTTTAACATATTCAAGATATTCCGGTTTATTAAAGCTGCCAATACAGTAGACGGTTATAAGGACAAAAATAAGGACTAAATCTATATTATTGACAGCACAATGTCAGGAAATTCAGGGAATGGGATAAAATAGCAAAGTCAATTAATCTGTTAATTTTGTGATTTCATAAACTAATCTGTGTATTGAGAGAGAGAGAGAGAGAGAGAGAGAGTGTCACAAACTAGGTCACTTCATATATATAAGGGTCTTAAAGAGTTGGAGGGAATCAGAACACCTTGTCACATTTAAGAGGGAGAGAGAGAAATGGGGTTAAATGTCCACTTGACACAAACTACATCATTTCATGACTAACACATGGTTCAATTTAATTTTCAATAATTCACTTGTGCGTAGGGTCTTTAGCAGTGACAAGAAACCTAAGGACAGCAGTGAGAAGAAACCTGAGGACACAGAGAAAACTCACAACCATAGAATCGAAGCCCTGCCAATTGGACCAATGACACATGCTATCCTCACCCCACACCCGTCACATTTAAGCAGCCAATCGAAACCTTGCCCCTTGACTCAATGACACACCCTATATGATTTCATGTGCACGATTTAAACCATTCGACCATCAACACCCCAATGTATTTACATCACACTAAGTTTTGATTTGATTGATTGACACATAGCTGATGTAATTATAATAATAATAATAATAATAATAATAATTGTCTTGTATAGCGCTACATTATGTCCAATGGTCATTTCTAAGCGCTGTTCAGCCACACTGTATATCATGTGGAAAGTATCTCTGGAGTATATTTATGATCACACCACTAGTACACTTTATTAAACAGATAAGTTTTTAAAGCAGATTTAAATTCTGTAAATGTAGATAGTTCCCGCATTGTTTTTGGAAGATCATTCCAGAGAATTGCGCCATTAACAGGGAAGGAATATTTTCCACGTAACTTATTATATTTCGGCACAGATAGTAATGTGTTATCGTTCGAGGATCTGAGGTTGTGGCGTATCTGTACATCACTATACAGTGTAAACATCTGTTTCATATAGCTGGGGGCGGATATAGAGAAGAGACTTTTATATACAGTCGTAAGGATTTTATATTCAATTCGTGCTCTGACTGGCAACCAATGCAGTTCCTTTAGTTTGTCACTGATGTGTTCACGTCTAGGTGTTTTAGTCACCAGTCTGACCGCATTGTTTTGTGCAACTTGCAACCTATCCAGAGAGTATTTAGGTGCTCCGACTAGAAGAGCATTGGCATAGTCAAGTTGGGAAATAACTAATGAAGTCACAGTCCTTACACAGACTGATTTACTCAAATAACCTCGGATACTTGCTATTGGTTTCAATTTAAAGTACATTTTTCTAATAATATTGTTTATTTGGGGAGTTGCAGACATAGTGACATCCATGACATAACCAAGATTCTTCGCTTTTTTAATTGGATGAATAAGACTTATATATGTTAAAACCAACCTAAATTTATTGGAGCTAATTAAGTCTCCAACTCAATATTTTCCATAATATTTGAAATTAAAACCGCAATGAATTAGAATTCAATATTGATCAATTTCAGTCAATATTGATGTTGTTATATATTGTTGTGAAATAAAATATAATAAATATCCAATATCTAAGATAGAATGAACATTTCATGTACATTGTACACAAGTCATGTACGCTATGTTTTCGGATGCTATTTTGTAATGAAATTATAAAAACATTTTACATACCCTACAACACGATGTGAAAGTAATTAGTAAAGGCTGATTCACACAAACAACAAAATAATAATTTTTCGCCGAACATAACTGATTAGAAATAACAGTAAAACAGAAAAGATTGAATGTAAATCAGTTAATATACATTCATATTACATTGTATATCGCGTCCACACTGTGTCAATTTCTAGGTCTCAAATATTAAACACATTTTTTGCAGAAAATACCAAACAAAATTATTTTTACCTAAATCAAAAGATTTAATCATAAAGGAACTGGACAAGTTGAAAAAATAATATATAATAAAAGTAAAATAATCTTACCCTCTTACCTCAAAATTCCACAGCAGATGTAATCAGTTTAAATGCCTATTTCAGCTTCCTTGATGACTTGATCATTCGATTGAATTATTTTTAATACGCAATTGACTCTCAATGCTAACTTTATTTACTTTGTTAATTTGCAGGGAAAATGTTATGTAATTCAAAAGAATGGACGATTCTCCGAGAAGCATAATTTAGTTCAGTCTCAGCGGGAATGACATTTATTATTTCATCGTAAATGACAGTGACAGATCAGATACAATCAACAACAAAGTCAAAATGTTATGTGCAACTGTAGAATGTTTTTTTCTTAACCAATTTCAATGGATGACGTGACATGTCATTTACTAATCTTGAAGGAAGGCCAGAAAGAAACTTATTGTTGACTCCGTGTCAAATTCATTGTAATCATTCCTGGGAAAGAAGCTTTTGTATTCGAAATCACGAGCTGGCTTCATGTTTACGTAACGATTGTGTCATGTGATAAATCATGTGACTTTAAACATTATTATTTTTCAAACATTAAAGAGGTGTGTCAGGGGAGTTAATCTTATTAACCTCATGGATGCAGACCATGAAATGTTTAACGTCCCTTTCCCCGGGCTCATACTTTTCCCGAAATTTGGTTTGTTGGAGTTCGACGCTAACATTCTTATCCTCTCAATGATATGCGTTCAATATCAGCTTCTCTGCTAGTTTACCGTCATATATTGGGAGTTAAACTCGATTCAAAATCTTCCAAATTTCCCTCACACATCTCTCTGGTCGACATCAGTATATTTTGTTTTTCTATACCATGTGGTGTACCACTCAGACAGGAAACCACACTGGAATTCCCCAAGTACTTTCTCGTCCAACAGCAGAATCCATCCCTGATTTCGTCGAGGTCACGATATGTAAATGGGGTTAGGACACGTGATTGGGTTAGGGTTAGTGCTAGGATCTTGCTTGCATCTCGTGACCTTTGACCAAACCCGCAGTTGGTCTTAAGACCTAACCGTAAATACTCATCGAGCCACAGTGGAACTCATGAAATGCCAACTGACTATCAAAAAAGAATGGACACTTGAACACTACGTATACATTCCCCCGATTTCACCATGGACCTTATAATATTATAATTAAGATCCATGATTTCACGATGTTTTGATGAATATTCATATTTTCAAGGAGGACGGGAGAAGTTAACAAGTTATTGATATATTCCCAATGGGAAACCCAATGGGAAACCCAATGGGAAACCCAATGGGAAAACAATCATAAGTGTCAGGTGCGTTTCTGGTATTATGCTGATCTATATTGTACATAAGTCAAACATTAGATCCACTAAACATTTACAAGCGATATATTTGGTCGGCGGTAGTCGGCTGTAAAAAGTACCACCGCCAATTTATACAGAGAACACTTACCACAGGCCATTTTGCACTTCGAAATGACAGATTGTTTGATAAACATATCGGTATTGTTGCCTTTAAATTGTTTACAGTGTCGTAGACAACTAAAGTAGATTTAAAGGGGTGGAGGCGTATTTCAGAATGGACATTGCCAGGGTAGCGACAGTGTGGGACGAAAACAAATTAACACAAGACATCTGCCCATTTGCTTCTTTCTTTATTGAGATCTCAAAAGAAGTATGCCTTATTGTTTTGGGAGGCTGCACGATTTAATTGATGTGGTCATTGACCCAACTTCTAAAATCCAAGCAGTCAGCGTAAACTCCTGGTTTACCAGGCCGAGCACATCCATAGCCAAAGCTTAACAACACCTAAAATATAAGAATAAAATATTCCTAAAATATAGCTATTACAACACCTACTAATAAAATAAAATATCTGTAAAACATAGTGGGGTTGGATGGCCGAATGGTTCGCATGCGCGCGCTGTGTCATACGGCCTGCCATTGAGTCAACAGACGTGGTTTCAAATCATCGGTAGTACGTGGCAAGGAGTAGGATCGCCTGTCCAACCTCGTGGGTTTTCTCTGGGTACTCCGGTCGGGTACTGGGTAATGCTGAAGTTCATCATCAGGAAATATTAAAAATATTCAAGGGCGAGATTCAAGGCCAGGAAAACAAATGTAACTCAAAAGAAAAACCCCCACCGAACCCTCTAACCAAATAATACAAGGCGGAAACAAAATACCGGACTACGGGCGTATTTATGTTTGTAAACGCCCAAACTCATTACTGGGCTAGTGGGCTCTGGGAGCAATAGCTTATTCATACACAAAATTTGAATTGTCATAAAAGAGCCAAACACAGTTACCGATACACAATTAACGGGAGTTCATTTCAAACACTCAGGTAAGTTTATAATAACCAAAAGTAGAGTAGTTTGTTCATAATCGTAGAAATCCGTTTATTATTTACCATTGGTCACACAGTAAATTAACAAGCGACTGTACTTCTTGTCACGTACAAGGGTGGATTTGAAACCACACTACTTGACTCAATGACAGACCTTGCGATTTCACGCGCACGCGTTAAATCACTAATCCTTAATTACCACCTGTCCCACGCACGATATAATCAGAACGATGGTCGACTTTAATGAATACTATCAATGATATGTCACAACTTGACTGGCTCAATTTTATTTCAATGATACGCTACGCTTTGATAAGAATGGGTTGTATTTTCCAATTGTCACAAGAAAACCAGATTTTTTTTTTTCATTTTTTTTTTTTTTTTTAAACCTATATATTTATGTTTTATCTTTTTGTCCGACAACAGTAGGCCGTTAAACCTGGTTTCATTTCATTTCATTTTTTTGCCCGACATATTATTGGGATAAATTAGTAGTAGTAGGTTTGTCAAGAGATTTGTTTTACTATTGTAGCGCTGGGGCGGATCCAGAGGTGATCCTTGCATCAATTAAATTACATCACAAAGTGATCCTACATCAGTATAAAAACGATTTCTCTGTTTAAAAAGCTCAATTTGTATGTATGCCTCTGTAATTTAGAGACGATGATGGCAGATTTTCGTAACCGAAACCTGGCAAACCCCCTCCTGCAAAAATTCCTGGACCCGCCCCTGGTAGTGGTAGAGGCGGCATATTATATGACATGAGGTTTAACGTCCTTATACACAACCGAGCCAAATGGGCTAATGAAAAAGAGAGAGGGAAATGGGGTTTAAAGTTTACACGACACAAATTAGGTGATATCGGTACTAATATACGGTTCAAATGTATTTCAATAAGTCGCCTGCCCGAGGAGATCCTCGGCAGTTGGGGGGGGGGGGCATCGGTTTGACAGTCTGGACTAAATGACAGACATTGTGAGCTATGGTGCACCCGCCAGACCATTAGGCAACTCTCGATCCGCTCCTCGATCAAAAAGGTCATAATGTTAATATTTCGTTGATATACGTGGTGGGAAGAGGAATTCGTACACCCGCAGGGCGAAACAGGAGAATATTGCCTGAAGAGCGATGTTTTGCGAATTTTTTGGACAGTTTAAAATGGATTTTCTTTATTCCTTGGATGACAAACTAAATATTTATGATCTTTTAGAGGCATTTAGTAACTGGAAAGAGCATTAAACTATAACACATACTTATGGAAGAACAATTACTGATTTATTTAGGCGACGTTTCGTAGAGTATTCTCTCAACGTTTTCAAGCAAGTGCAGTAACAAATGTGTATGGCAATTATATATAGACAAGCAATAACAACAATTCTGAACCCATGCATGACAACAACAATATCAAAGGCATATAATAACATGATCAAAGGCAAGGTGCATATAAATATTTATGCGGAACTTTTCAGAAACATGCTTAGTTACACTCGGATTGTCGGTCTTAGAAGTTTGCTTTGTCTACGTCTTGTTATTCGAGTCCAGGGGTTGTTTTGTGTAGGTAAAAAATAACGAATAATTATTTTCTCTTTATGTTTTCGGGTTGTACGCCAATTCTAGAGAGCTTAGTTCCGGGGCGAAACAACTGCTAGGCTCGAATAACAATAGCAACCTTTTACAGAACCAGTTATATCTGAATTCAAGAACTGTACATGGATCGACATAGATATCAAATCCGTTCTTATCAGTGACAATAAGACGTTTGGCCGAAAGCTAAAAAAAAGTCTGGTGTTTTCTCAAGGTAATTCTTATAAAAATCCATTTTCTGATATCCACATGTTCATTGTAGATGACCAATAAGGATGGACAAAGTTCTGTTTCTATTTTGTCTTGCAGCGACAGGTTAGTTATATTATTGCTGTGTTTCCCAAGATGGTTTTCTTTTTCCGACGTGGGGTTGTTTGGACAGTTGATGCAAATATGATGAGGCAATTAAGGTGAAGCAAAAATATGTTTGCCAGTTATGCCAGGTGACAATATAATAGCCAAATAATAAATAAATAAATTATAAATAAATAAATCAGAAAATAAAAACATCATAAATAAATAAATTATAAATAAATAAATTATAAATAAATATAAATTATAAAAAAATATAAATTATAAATACATATAAATTATAAATAAATATAAATTATACATAAATATAAATTATACATAAATAAATCATAAATAAATAAATAAATACAAAGCATAAATCATAAATAAAAACATCATAAATAAATAAATTATAAATAAATAAATTATGAATAAATAAATTATGAATAAATAAATTATAAATAAATAAATTATAAATGAATAAATTATGAATAAATACATCATAAATAAATAAATTATAAATAAAAACATCATAAATAAATACATCATAAATAAATAAATTATGAATAAATACATTATAAATAGATAGCTTATAAAAGTAACATTCTCAGTGGCTACAGTATACCTGTGAGTAGACGACTGTTTAAATCCAAGCTGTATCCAAACCACCCGAGGGTCTACAGAGTAGATTTTGAGCTTGTCAGGTAAACAAAAGTCTAATTATTCATTTTTATAACATCTGAAGCCTAAAGAAAAAGTTGCAACAGTCATATTTAGCTCTTAACTAACGTATCTTTAATATTATTTAATAACAGATATGTAACCCATATTATAAGACTAATTAAACTAGACATACCTGTCACTGTTTTATAAGTAATTTGAATAAAAAAAATCAATATATTCATTTTCAATTATCTATTAAACTATTATAACAAGAACATTTAGCTTTTTTCTTAATTTAAATCTCACATAATGTATTTTTAAATGATTACAAAAAAAAATATTGTACCGTGTGAATCTCGGGTGGTATACGTGACTCAAACAGAAGCAAATAGTTGATATAATAAACATTATATAATATGAACGAACATTAGCTCGACACAACTATTTTAATTCATTTTTTTTTAATTCCAGCTTTAGCTGTTCCGAATCCCTATCCACGTATAACAGCGGGAGGATGTGGTCTGTCGAACGGGCGTGCACCAAATCCTTTTATTGTAGGTGGTGCACAAGTCAGTCCCAGATATAAATGGCCATGGATCGTAAGTTAAACTAGCGTAGAAATATTATGAAGAATAGTTGGGATGTGACAAACATCCAAGGTTTAAATGTCAAAACTCGGGGACTTTTTTTAATAAATCATGGATGGTTGCGAATTCCCAAACAGTCACTGCTATGAATTTACTGAATTAGGTTGTAACTTTATTTGTTGTCCACTCGCCTCACAAAACTCGAATGGAATGGGGTGAAATGGGCGTCTATTCTCTACCGACTGGGCTAATGAAGATGCGCATACGCCAAACAGTGTGCTATGACGAAATTTTTGCTTGGAAAGCGGTTCCAGAATTAATTTACGTGCTGCTGTTCCTTGTCTGGCCGCCAGTTCTGCATTACTAACAAGGGGGAACCAAGCCGAAAAAATACCGCGGAACTTTCTCAGCAACCACAGGAAGCGAGCACGCGATGTACTGTTTTGGGGTGTATAATATCGCTCACACATGGGCTCGAAACCACAGCCGCAAGCTAGAGATGACCGGCCAGCTAGAGGTCAAAGCGCGGCACTCTAGACCACTAGGCCATCCCGATTTATTTAGGAGGTTTTACAAAATTTAAAAGTTGAGCCTCTTTTAAATATGAATTACAGGGAAGTTTACGAAGAACAGGAAGTCATATCTGTGGCGGATCATTGGTTAAAAGCAAAGCTGGGGTTTATTACTTTATTACTGCTGCTCATTGTGTGTAAGTTTAACTTGTTGCGTCATCGTTTCGCCTCGGTGATTGTAAGCTTTGCTTATTACGTCGCGGCTCACTGTTTGTATTGATTTATAACTGCAGCTCACTGGATGAAGGTTTTTACTTATGTCATTATTGCGGCTCCTTTATAGTCAGTCGTACTTATTATTTCGGCTCTGTGATTGTAAGTTACACGTACTTATTACGTCATCATTGCGACTCACTGATTGTAATTTTTACTTATTAATGCGGTTCATTGACGTAAGTTTTATTTATTAATGCGATTCACTGACGGTAAGTTGTATTTATTATTGCGGCTCAATTATGCTAATGTCAGTTTTATATAAATTCCAGGAAATATTGAATGATCCCCTACAACATTGTATTTCAGTGATGGTAGCAGTGCAAGTGTCTTGTCTGTAAAATTCGGTGCTCACTTCCGATTGGACAGCACTTCGGATAATAATAAGGTTATCCTCAACGTCAAGGAAATCATCATGCATGATCAATACAATAGAAATACGTTCCAGAACGATATCGCTGTTCTGACATTACAGAACCAGGGAACTATAATAGAATCGGACTACATCAGACCAATCTGTTTTGCTGACCAGGATCACACCCCTGATGAACAATGTACCGTAATTGGTTGGGGAACTTTGTCTGAAGGTGGTAAGTGAAAATTTGTTTTTTTTTTTTTTTTGGTTTTGGTCGAACAAAACTAGAGCACTTATTCTGTCCGCTAAGCATCTTTTAATCTGCAAAAATGACCAGGAATAATCAAATTATATACTCACACAGCCTAAAAATAAACCCACAATAAATTAAAGATCATCAACGACTGAGCAGTGTCAAAAATATTGTACAACGCCTTGGTCGATGGCCTTTTATACACAAGGCCTTAGTGTACAGCCATCAAAGACTATAGTTAAATTTGAGACTACTTCCCATGCAATTTTACTGGTAGTTTTGGTATGTTTTTGGCTGTGAATTGATCATTGTCGATAAATATCCCTGTAACAAAGGAAGTACATAAATACGAAAGCGAAACGCCGGAAGGCAAGAATAAAAATAATATTGTCATAATTGTAGGTTCTGTATCCGGTACTCTGCAAGAAGTAACTAAACCCATATTAGCTGACAGTAAATGCAGTTCTGACCTCGGTTCTAATAGTTATTATGCAAATTCTATGTTATGTTCTGGTTTGGACAAAGGAGGGATTGACGCATGTCAGGTAAATATGCTAGTTTTGCACGCATGTGCGCGCGCGAAAGAGAGACAGGGAGAGAGAGAGAGAGAGAGAGATTAGTTAACTGTCCACTCAGCATTTAATATTCGGATGGCTGTTTCGGGATAGTTTACACCAGTGACACTAATTAATTAGAACAGACTATAGTCCTACACCCACGGTCCAATAACCTGTTAATCCCTTATCAAAACATTCAGAGGTTGAGATAGTGAGGTTAAACCCTTTCACCATCCTTACCAATACGAATATATGGAGATGAGGCAGTGAAATTAGTGAATTTAATTGGTAAATTAGAAGGTAAATATAAAAGCAAGTAACAATCTGACTTTTATGTTTCATTACACCTAAGGGCCTAACTCTTACGTCACCGGTTAATTCTATTCCTGTATCAGTGATTTGACTTAATATATTAAATGGTTTCCATATTGATTATGATTAATTAGCTGTCACTTGTTTTTTTTTTATATAAACCTTCGGTACATTATTTTCGTTATCATTTGCTTGAAAACGTATAGAGAACCCCCAACGAAAGGTCGCTTTAATTTAAATAGTAATAATGTTCCATATTATATCTTTATCAGAATCAACGAGGTACACCACATTTAAAGCAGACAGTAATATCTCTTGTTAATTTCGCTGGTTCGATCTTCTGCGTTTAATTATAGTCTCATTTTTTTACAGGGGGATAGTGGTGGACCATTCTTCTGTGAACGAAACGGTGTCTGGGAACTTGTTGGTAAGTCGTTTGGGTAAATTATCTGGTCTCGGTAGCAATGACCCCCAAACACGAGCAAACTCTTCCTCGATTATCGTTAGGTATAGTGTTAATAATGCATTGTCGTTTTCAGTGCGTTATTTTACGAAACAAATATATTTTATTATTTTATTAAGTTTTACTTTAATGATGTACTTGTATTTAGTAATAGTAGTTTAACTTGAATAATATAGTTCAACTTTAATAATATGGTTTTACTTTAATAATATAGTTTATTAAATTTAATAATATAGTTTTACTTAAATAATATAGTTTTACTTTATAGTTTTACTTTATAGTTTTACTTTGATAGTATAGTTTTACTTTGATAATATAGTTTTCAGAGCATGTATATATTGTATTATTTAACTTGAAGTTATTGCAGGTATTTTAAGTAAACTACAAATATAGAACTTTGTTTTAAAGATCTTTAATTCTAATATTTTAGGTGTTGTAAGCTGGGGCTATGGATGTGCTCGACCTGGTAAACCAGGAGTTTACGCCGATTGCTGGAATCTTAGAGATTGGGTCAATAATCAAATCAATTAAATCATCGCACGTGCATCAACAATAACAGATTGGAAAACAAACATCTATTTCAGTCGCAAATTAAATGTTTCTTTTTATTTCACCGGTTGTATCCTAAGAAACTAGACGTGTTCAAACTGTAATTTGATGATTTGCAGTTGCCCAACAACCATGTGGACAATAGTGGCACCAGTAGAAATACAAGTAAGGTGCGCATACTAGCTTGGATTAGACAAAAGATAAACGGGTATTGATAGTCGAATAGCATCCCAAAGTGGTCACTGATTGAGCAAATCCATGCCTCTTGGAAGCCCCCCCCCCTCCCGGTATAAATCCAGTGGTACTAAGACGGATTTAAAAATCGTATCTTAATTGTATCCAACCGTCAGCTACTTCTTCTTCTTCTTCTTCCTTTGATTCCACATAGGGTGATATCGCAGACAAAGTCAGCTCCTCAGATGTTCCAATAATTATACAAAATGTCAATCTGTCACATTATATCATAAATCCAATATGGTGGAATTTGGGGTGACGTGTTTATTGAAAAAAAAGAAACACATGTCGACTGGAATTTTTAAAAGACATAACACCTTCTGTTGCGTGCACTATAGTTTCTTTCATTATGTCTGTCATAGATCAGTTTACAGGAAGACCACCAACGCATTGACATACTAACACAACCGCTTTATGTTATCTTTATGTAAACTTTGCAATCTGCCAAATACTTTTCCAGTTCTGGCGCAATATAACCAATGTTTATTATCTATTTGGGTTATTGTTTTCTACATATTTGTCTTTAAAAACGAGGTCAAATACATTGGCAGCCATAATGGACCTTTATTGACCCAAAATGACAATACACAGTATGACCACGATTAGGTTAAGATAATTAACTGGCCTGGATCCATGTAAACGTCTAAACTAAAATATTTTACTTGTTATTCCTGAACGCGCTGCCAACCAATGAAGTATTTTAAGAAAAGGTATTAAAAATCTGGCTTATGTTCCTAGGGGCAGTTATTTTTTAAGTTTGGAAAATATGAGTTGGTTTAGACCACACTAGTAGTATATCGAAAGTGTATGCTGTCTCTTTAGTCAGATGTCAGATAGTTCGAATTTGAAAATAAAATAACATCTATTTCTATTGATACGGTGGAAACTAGCAGCACTCTAAGGATTTTAACACTGGCATGGGCATAAGTATTTGTAAGACATTGTAACCGTTTCGGGAGATTTTTATTTCATCACACAAGCAAGATTATCTATGACCGGATTCTTTTTTTGGATTGATCATAAGTAATATCAAAGATACCCGAATAGGGCCTTGATGTGGCTTGGTTGGGTGCACTGCTCTACTATTTAGAATGCATCAGAGTTAAAGGGGTTCTTCGCATGTGGATTAAGGGCTTCCTAACCGATAGAAGAAATGGCACGCCCCAGGGATCGGTCAATAGTACTACCCTTTTCGATGTACTGATCAACAATATCAATAAATTGGCCTATATAGACGCAAAGACTCTAGGGTGATGTCATCGATAAGTTGGCAAACAATTGGAATTACCCTCAGCATGAATTGGCAAGGCATCGATTTTAAAGACCATAGGCCTACCATATTTCTTGGGAGTAATCTTTGATTGTCGTCTGACCAGGAGATCACCTAGTTCAGCTCTGAACGTCGGTCTCATTACACTCACCCTGAACGTTCAGGGACTGGCCCATTCAATCAATGTCGAAAATAATTTGACCCCCAATTTTACTGGGCAACTTTTTCACTGCTAAACGATGGGTGTCACTCCGGGTGGAGTGAACTAGAGATCACCCATCTGTGAGTTTTATGAATTGTAGCCGAAGACTCTTTAGCAAACTTAACGTTATCCAGTATGAAGTTCTGTTTAATCTGGACGGCGACAAACTGAAACGAAAATACACGCGAAGACTTTTATTTTGTGATGAGGCATACATAGTGATTTAAGAACCTCAGAAAGATCTAAAGTATCGGCGGTGTAAAAGTATCTCCATTTTTTTTAGCATCTATAATAACACAATAACCATTATATAATAACACAATAACCATTATTGCAAACTGCGCCGAATACAAAATAAACAGCACTTTCGTTATTATCATCGATTTTAAACTGGCATACTTCCAAATAGAGTTTTCTCCGTTGGACATATCGTGAACAGTGTTATGCCATTTTGTATTCCAATAGCGAACCCTCAAGCAAACAATATAGATATTTATTATTGTATAATATGATTTAAAAAGGGGCTCAAGACATTTATAAAGCTGTGTAAGCTGTCTTCTGTAATCTACGTGTAACCATTGCAATCTGTCAGATAATCTTGCATTTTATCTTAGAACAATATTTTTTTTCTGATAATGGTTAAGAATAGCGATTAAAAACAGGCATTGCCTGTCTATACACACCACAAAACCCATCCCACTTAATAGATCATGAATAACAATAACGTAATGGGATAACACCAACAACACAATATAAATAAAATATAGACAGCATACGCTAAGAAGACAATCTATTTGACTTAGGTCAATAACCCCTTTTCTTAATATTCTTAAATGACAAGTAGAGATAAAAACAATTCGTTACAACACAACTTTATGGATTTACTGCTTCTTAATTTATTACACTCAACGTGTCAATTCTCTTACAGGTATCTTTATCAAGCAATGATCAATAATGAATAACAGCGATACATTTATAGTGCATCCATGAGTAAAACATGTTATAACAATCAAAACATCAAATTAATTAATTCCCTTGAATCTCTCATATACCTAGTGCCTGACAGGTCATTGACCATGGCCCACACACAAGTATGTACCGAATACACGTCACGAGCGCGTGAGAGTCCGAGAAAATTGACCACCGCAAACCTATTTTCCAAGCATTTCAGACCAAAGCAGAAGAAGGCAAATTTTTGATTTGCTGATACAACTAGATAACAGAATGACCTAAGAGCACTATCATTAGATGAACTTGGGAATTCCCTTTTCCTTTTTCTTTCTCTTTTTTTATTTTTTCTTTATAGGCCTAGGCCCACTTTTGTTTAATGAGCTTAGGCCACTGGACAGGTGGGCCCAGTACGACACTGGCGTATTGAGGTTACAGTTGATATCCGATTTTAATGAAACTTAAAATATATGTTTATATCTCAAAGATCTCAACCGGGCCCGTATCTCCGGGGGGGGGGGGGCATCATCCCCCCCCCGCGTGAAATACTCGCCCCCCCCCCCCCCGCTCTGAAATTGCCAACAACCATTAAAGTATACACAGTTCCTTATATTAACCTAAAAAAACCATTTTTTTGTACTAATCTAAAATAGTTTTAATTAAATTTAAAAAATCATGATATTTTTTTTGTTTGAATACTTATTTTAAAATGCTTATTAGACGCCTAGGTAACTACATAGCATGATAATTACAACAGTCTGTTAGAATGACTTTTCCGAAAATTTTCTCAAAATATTCGCCCCCCCCCCCCTCCCTAAAGGTAATGCCCCCCCCCCCCCCCGCTTAATGGTGTCTAGATACGGACCCCATCTCAACTCCCGGGTTATAACTCCTAATTGTCCGAAAATAAAGTTTAATTTTAAAAACGTTTCATAAATAAACCAGGTGCATCATAATTATGATTGAGGTCGGATTTCGTGAAAATAGGACCGATATTTCCAGATGAAATTGCCACGTCCCTTTTTGCAAATAGTGTAAAAACATATACTACGTATCGTATACCTAGGTTGTTGACCGTATAGAGGCTGAAACTGCCTGTTTTAATAGGCGATATGTAGCCCGATTCCCATCTATTGTTTTTATTCGTGAATCAATACAGAGCAGTATTCTCATGCTGTATACATTTGCAGCTGTCAGTCATCCCTCCATGAATGAAAATTCGAGAATCCACTCATCGTTCCCACAACTACAAAGTTGAATTCGTGAATCTTTGACGTGTATGTGTTACACTACACATAACAGAATATCAGCATCGTTGATAGACCTTTATTGAGAGCATGAAATAGGCATACTCCGGGAGGAGCGCCATTCCAAGTCTTCTGAAACTAACAGTAAAAGTCTGACTTATAAAGCATACAATCAATTAAGAAAAATGATACACGAGCGATGTACACATTTGGTATTGATTATTTATGAAATTATAGTATCTGTAACTGCACTGCATATTTCCTTTGAATAAATAACATGTTTAATGAGATCGTTCCTTTTAGCAAGACGAGCAAAAGCCATTCGTGTGTAGTCCGTAAATAACATATTGAACAAATAAGATGTTTTAATAAGTCCATGCCTTAGAAGAAGTTGTTAGAGTTGAACACGTCAATATCATTAATGATCAAAACCAGCAGATGTCAGAAACTTCTATGTACCTGTATATGTATTTTTCAATTTGATGTAGAGTTCACTTTGTCACATATGCTTCAAATTCTAATCAGTATCAATGGAAAGTCAACATAAAACGGCCCCTGACACACATCAGAATCCTCCTCAGTTCACTAAGGTCAGCTGAAAACGTATCTCCGAACTTTAATTTCAGATCTATTTTTTCTTTCTAAATAAAAGAAGTAAAACAGTTTTAAATCAGATAAGGTTCTTATCGCCATTGTAAGTGTTGAAATCTAGGTTGTAAACAAAATAAATAGGGTTTGTAGAAGCGAAATGCTGATAGCGGAACAATAGTACATGAAACAGTTATTGCACGTAGGTCCATACAGGGGCGTACATAATGATTTTGTTTGTTTTTTTTTGGGGGGGGGGGGTAGCCAAAATGCGACCGACTGATGCACTTATCCCCCCAACGAGTGATGACGCAGTCAGGAGCCGCAGTCTTCTAGGGGCCGTGTGCAGAAGTGGATCTAGAAGCTGGGAATATTGGGGTGGGTGGGGTGGTTCCAACGGCGCCATCCACAATCCCAGCCCCAATGAATGTCAGCATGGATAGCATTGTATTATATAGTTGTTCGTCGGAAATCAGTTTTATTTAAGTTGACGTAAAGTTTATGTCATATGATGATTGTGCCTATAACACTGAACAACTTGAGAAAAGTTTGGAAAATTGAGTCAATATCCTGGCATTTGAGGTCATTGCTGGTAGAAATTCTTGTTGACGAGAGGACCAGAAATGTGAGTCAATGGGACAGACTCTCGAGATCTTTACAATCTGACGCCCAATTCCACAGACACCAGTGGTACTATAACTGGACAATTCACTATAATCGTGATGAGACAGTATAAGATGACAGAAGAGTACAAGAATGTTATTATAATGGAATTTCAGATATATAACCGAACTTAAATTTTTGGGACTGGGCTTGAAAATTTTAATCAATGGCACGGCAAATGGCACCAAATTGCCATTAACGACAGAATAAGAAATGAGACATAATCTTGAGGCTTATCTGTCAATTTCGCCTGTTTTGTGATTGTTTGTTTACCTCATTAATTCATTTAGTCTGAGACCGACAGAGGAGTAACAGAATGCTGTTATAATGGAATAGAGCGCCGCAGGCGCGAAAAAATTTAAAATATGTAACCGAGCTATTAAATTTTCGGGACTAGGCTTGAATAATTTAATCAATATCACGACAAATGGAACCAAATTTTCATTAACGAGAGGGTATTAAATGGGACAGATTCTTGGGGCTTATCTGTCATTTTCGCCTGTTATGTGATTGTTTGTTTACCTCATTACCTCATTTATTCCTAGACCGACTGCGGTGAGTACTTTCTTGAGACCGATTATTGTTTTGCCGTTGGGGAAAACATTTCATAGAACGACATACCGCGGTACTCACAGCAGAATATGAGTGACAAGCATTTTTTCAAACACAACATGCAGAATTGGTTATTTTATACTATGGTTTTGTGTTACGTATATAATTTAAGATCTATTCTGGCATTGTTTGTTTACCTCATAATTTTGAGACCGACTGCAATGATTGCACTTATTTTGAGACCGACTATTTTTCTTCCTGGGTGACATTTTGTTCTTAGACCAACATACTCACAACAGAATAAGAGTTAAACACAACATTTTTTCAAACATGATTAGTTGACACTTATTTTGATACCGACTGCTCCTATTTTGCGACTGACTGCACTGATTTTGCGACTGACTATCCCCCCCCCCCATTTACGACCCTGGGTACATATGTGGTGTTGTAAGGGACCCGCCATAGACGATTATATATGAAGAAACCGGTTTAAATGCGCAAAACGAGGGACCGTGAACACATAAACTCAAAAATATTTATAAAATTATAAATGACCTTTATCCACCTTATCTTCATGATTTAATCTTGACTAAAAGAGTTCATGTTAATGTCAATTAGAGAATGGAACAAATTAAGTGCAAAATCGTCAAATAATTTCGATTCCAAACGATTGGAACGATATCGAAAAAAAATCCTTTTCGTTTACATCCCATACAATCCAAATAATTCTCTCTTGCAGCAATTTAAACGGACATGCATTTTTATATCATATTACATTCAAGATGTGACGTCATCATTTGATGTTGGTGTACCATTATTTCAAAAAATGATACGGCAATGTGCCAAGTGTACATTTTAAGTTGTTTAATAATCTCGCTCTCGACCATTAAACCACACTTACTTACAATTAACCTATAAATGTGGTCATCAATTTGAAGATACTGAACTCTTTGGTTATATTCAGGTTCCCGCTACTAAGCAACCTACCTACACTGTAACAAAAATATCCGTAAAAAAAACAGAAAAAATTCCGGAAACAAAAATTACCAGGAAAATTTTATCCGTATTTGTTTTTCCTGTAATTTACAGAAATTCTCCCAATTAACATACATTCCATTTTCAAATACAGAAAAACATCCTGGTAATTTTAGTTTCCTAGAGTCGAAAATGATCAAAATTTCATTGAATTAAACATTGACTTTATAAGCGTGTGCGAAATATCTTTATTTAACGTCCGTTTCCGCCGAAGTGCTATCGCTGACGATATTTTTACGTAACCCTCTTTCCGCTAATATAAGAATAACCCTCATGGAGAAAAGGGTGTCTAACAACTATTAATGGTCAGTGTTAGGACTGGTTAGAGGCTTTCAGATATAAGTTACGGTATTATCAATTTGCAGACATGTTAACTCTGCCATAGAGACAATCCGGCTTATACTGGCCAATCGGTTATATTATCAAGATTTAAGCGTGCTTGGTTACCTGACAATACAACATTCACCCGCTGGGCGTTGCAAATTTTTTTTTACTTAATTATGAAAATACTTACAATCTGATTACCGTATGATGAATGAGAATACACTTTATAGATCTTATAAATGATAGAAATTAGATATACATGACATGTAATATACCAAACTTTACACAATATGATCCTTCATATTATGGTTAATAAATTGAAATGAATACTATAACAGGATAAGTATTAGGAATGATTATATATGTATTCGATTTCTTATCGTTGCATTTGAAAACAGAAATAGTCCGTTATATAATGGAATAAAACATGTTATCCCTAAATTTCACGTAACTTTCCTGTCATTCCACGGTTTATTCCGTAAAATAACAGAATTGAGTCCGTTATAGAAGGGAATAAAATACTTTATCCGTAAATTTCACGGAAATTTCTTGTTTAATACTGAATATTTCACAGAATTACATAAAACACGTAATTTGAAGAAATAATTCACTCTTTTAACACAATTTCTCAAAAAAATCCTTCGATTAACAGAAAAAAGTTGTTAAACTACGGAATTCGACGACATAAAAAATGGAATTTTTTTACAGTGTAGCGTGACACCACTATCGCACTGCACGGCATTGTCCACACGGAGAACCCACGTAATACATTTTAAACTGTCCAAATGAAGTAACACAAATTGTATGTCCACTTGTACATTGTTTATTTATTGATTGTAAACATATTTATCTATATCTGACTGGGAGGGGTGTTTGCTACTAATCTGGATAAAAATATTTGTTTTTAATTTCTTTTTAAAATTTTTGGAATATTAAAATATATATGTAACAGATCTAAATATCTCTTCTATATTTTGAACCACTAAAAGAACTTGCAATGAACACCCACGTTCAAGTTCTGACAGTGTCAGAAATGAAGTTTGAAACCTCGCAGAATAATCGTATTGTATTATGCAATTAAACGTGTACTACTAGTACTATACATGTACTTTGAAATCTAACAATAAGTTTCGGGTTCGCTCCACGGGATTTTCCGGCGCGGTTTCCCTTGTCCGTCGTGCAGGACTGAGTTAAATAAAGACAGTGCCTACTCGTTAGGATGGAATAAAAAACAGGGAACATTGATGTGTACAGAAAAGTACCTTTGACATTTGGAATTCGAAATAAAAGTAAGCCGTAACCAGATGCGTAGCAGTGACATATACATTGGGCGGGGGGGGGCGTATCTAGCAGGGGTGCAGGAGGTACATTGCACGCCCAGAAAAAAAGGCGCCGGAAAAATGGCACCTCCCCCCATCTCCCCCAAAATTGGACAATCTTTCAATTATAAAATAATACACTTATCAGTCGGTCGGTTTTAACGGCGCCCTGATCCAAACTTTCTCATATCACTTACGTGGAGGTTATGGCGCCCCCACTCTGCTGCATCCCCACTTTTAAAATCCTACATAGGGCCCGGGGGGGGGGGGGCGCATCCGTAAACACTGTTTTGGCATATTTTACGGAGCTAAACTAAAACATCACACCAATACAATGTTTATCACGTTTAAGTCAGCCTTATTCATATTTTTGCATGACTTTTACATATTGAATGTTACGCTTGTAAGGCATATATATGTATATATATATATATTTTTTTTTTAGGGGGGGGGGGGGTGTTTTTTTGTATTAACAATATTTATTCAGATAACTGAAAAGGATTGGAGAACAGGACAAAGCCTATATTATCCCTCTCCAATACAGCCATTTTTTACATTGTAGCGGTGATGCGTGAAATTATACTTCTGGAATATTTATAAAATGTTACTGACAGGCTAACTAGACACAATTTTAGGGAACGCAGTTACTTTTCACATCACATATGTTTGTAGGATGATTCTCTCTGTATTTTATTTTAGCAATGTAAACCAGATTGGGATATGTGCAGGTTTTATACAGATAGAGCCTTACAGATTGGACAATGTCAGAGGAATTATTTACAGTTCAACAGAGACAGAGAGATGCACTAACCTAGATAACATTTAAATTTAAAAGTGCAGGGTTAAGTGTTCCGTACAGGGTTATCAATTCTGATTTACCCTCATGAAAACAAACATTTAGTCCCAACATAAACTTCTACGTATTAGTTTTAGCTTCGATTGTCATCGATATTGATGTTGTTGTCTTACTGTTAACATATATCCAATATTTAAGACACCTTCTACAGGAAACTACTACCAGTATAGACTGAAATAAACCATATTCCTGAAGCAATGACCCGAGAAATCCCTCTCTGACCATTGCTGGCTTGACTTCTGATACTTTAGCTTTGGAGTCATTATGTAAATAATAATAATAATTCCACACAGAGTATGCTCATAGCGTTTGTGATTCAGGACCCTGTTTCACGAAATTTGAACTAAAGATAAAATCCAAATTTTAGTAGATACTTCAATTTTGATTGGCTAAGAACTAAAATTAATCTAATATTGCCCAATCAAATTACTAAAATTTGATTTAAATCTTAGTTAAAATTTCGTGAAACAGACCCCAGGTCTATACACAAAAGTTCAATACCAAGGAACTACTAAACATAACGTTTAAAAATATGTCTTCAATAAGGTTGTGAATGTCGATGAGGATTGCCATTTTTTTTTAGGTGGATAGGAAGATTGTTCCAACACATTGCAGCAGTGTATTTAAAAGATCGCGCACCAAAAGATTTCAAGTTGTAATTAGGGATCGTTAGAAGAAATGTCTCATTTGATCAAAGGCTTCTAGACGAGGAATGGTGATGGGTAAGTTCTTGTAGGAATGAAGGAGCTGTTCCACTCATTGATTGGTATGTCAGAAAAGCAATTCGAATTCAAACCGCTCATTTAGCCGAAGCCAATGTAAAGAAAATACACAAGAAATGTGTTCACAAATAACCAGGAATATGGGAATAAACAGACACCAAGACTGCCATTCAATTCGGACTCTTCGCGTATTCCACCGAACATAACTGATTATATAAACTAAGGTGAACATAGAAACGATTGAATATAAATCAGTTTATATGCATTGATATTACATTATTATATGCGTTGCGAACCATTTGTCCATTTCTCGGTGCCAAAGAATAGAGATTCAGCTGCTTTAACGATAAAACACGACTACCTTTTGATAAGCGTGGTTTACACAGTGTCGGACTGGTGGACCGAGCGCCCACCTGTCAGGTCATTCACCAAGGCCCACACAAGTAAACGCGAGCGCGCCCAAGGGGGTATGGTATTTTGAAAATTGACAACCGCAAACCCATTTTCCAAGCATTTCAGACCAAAACTTCCTATCTTTTCTTTTTTCCTGTCCTGTCCTCTCCTTCTTTTTTCTTTTCTTTCCTACCCCTCTCCTTTCTTTCTCTTTCTTTCTTTTTTCTTTCTCATTTTTCTTTATAGGCTTAGGCCCACATTTTTTATGAGTTTAGGCCTACCTATCACGGACAGGTGGACAGGTAGGCCTAGTCCGGCGCTGGGTTTACATTATCACTGTTAAACTGATAACGTTGAATTATGGACCTCGGTTTTTTTCCTAACGTGATCATGAAATAAAATGGTGTTTAACGTATTACTGTTCTGCTCCGAACGCGGCTAATGAAGACGGACATACGCTATATAGAGAATAAAATATTTGATAGTTGAATTCCGTTTACTGTGGCTTCATATACGGCATGTAAAATATATAAGTATGCCTGTCTGATATCTTTATTTAAAATTATCTTATCACCACTGCTCGAATAGGTAAGAACTAGTTGAATGTAGGTGATTCTTGAGCGAGAAAATGGTTCTCCATTTTTATCATATTACCGTCGCTATAATGAACGACGGGTATAATTGTGAGCATCTCTTACAAATATAATTGAAGTATATATCAGGGATTCAGATTCTGATACGTTTACGGTACCTGAACATAACAATAGGACTATTGTACAAACAACACATAAATTTATAGAAAATTGGCAATCCTTGGAGACGAGATTTGACGTGTAAATACTGAATATATAGTGCAATATGACGATGTTCAAATAGACTAAAGTCACCAAAAATAAAATCCAAACTGTGCTAATGTATTATGTAAATACAGATTTCTTTGTATATTGTATTGCATATATCGGTAATTGTTTTATAATAGGCCAAGCTAAGACATAGAATTGTTAGATATTGTATTTTGTATCAGATGTTTTTGGCAGATAAAATATTCAAGTTGGCGGAAACAAATATGAACACTTCTTTATATAAAAATTGTCATCCATTTTGTCGGATAAAAAATTGAAAGCCAGTGTGAGCCCTGACCAACCCTACCTGCAGAGAAGCTAGCTACCATTTAATTTTCGTTCGGTAGTTACGTAGACAGTGAGCTATGTGGGACAGCGGCACTACGGCCTACTCTTATATCGAATTCCAACTGTCAAGGGATCTTTTACGTATGGTTCCTGCTTGTCAGTGATGCAGGGTAGAGGGCCTGACACGGACAGATGTCTAGTCATTCGGATGGGACGAAAGAACACTTGACAGTTTGAATACGAAATAAGAGTAGGTCGTTACCACACTGTCCTACCAATCGTCCCTCATAGCACACTGTATGACATATGCCCGTGTTCATTAGACCAGTCGGAGCAGAACAGTGGGATGATAAACCCCATTTTATTTCATCTAAACTAATGGCAATCAGATACATAGGGTTAGGAAGGAATAAGTATATGACGAATTTTAACAGTAGTTATTATTCATAGAAATTAAATAATGCCTTGCATCAATGAAATTACATCCCAAAGTGATCCTACATCAGTATAAAAAAACGATTTCTCTGTTTAAAAAGCTCAATCTTTATGTATGCCTATGTAATTTAGAGACGATGATGGCAGATTTTCGTAACCGAAACCTGGCAAACCCCCTTCTGCAAAAATTCCTGGATCCGCCCCTGGATAAAGCCCAATAAGACATCTGTTCTGCTTGTTCTGCAACTATTGCTAAGCTTTGATAAGAATTCGTTCTATACATGGATATTGATTGTAACCAGAAAACCACATTTTACAAAAAAACAACTTCTATATTTGTGTTTTATCTTTTTGCCCGGCATATTACCATTCCTTATTTGGATGAATTAGTCGCAGGCGGTTTAAAAAGAAATTAGTTTTACTAATTTAGCGCTAGAGGCTACATAAATAGGTTTTAACGTCCTGCACTGCTATTGGGCTAATGAAACTATACTCCAAGCTTAAACCACTCAACCACTTAGAATCAAGGGTTATCATGTTCCAAAACATCGACACAGAAATTGTTAATTAGTGATGGTATTGATGTAATGAAACTATACGAAATGTGCATTATCGAACTAAGTCGTGATATTCATGTAATGATATACGCCAAGTTTCACCATTCTCATTCAATTAGAATCAAAGTTGTCGACCAATCAAGTTCCTTATCACTGTGTTTAACCCGAGCTGAAAATGCTCATTATCGAACTTAGTCGAGGTATAGATGTAATGGAACAATATACATCACTCTGACCTAATTATAAAGCAAAGTTATCGTTCCCAAAACATTAGCAGATAATTTTTCCCATAAACATCAGTCAAGGACTTTCGCCTATAAACACCTAAACTAATTTTGAAAATTCCAGCTTAATTAGCAGCAAATTTATTGTGACCCATAAAGTGTGACGGGCAGACAGGCAGACGAACTGACCCATTTTAATTGTCCAAGACTTTCATCGAAAGGGACGACAAAACAAACAGGGGTTATAATAAAACAGAGACTGGACTATTGGCAGACTATCGGAGAGGGAAGCGATAACCAAGGCTGAAACCCAAAGATCAAACAAGTCTAAGAAAGGTTTGTAACCGTTTGTCATCACTGTCTCCAATTGGTGATAGACCGGTTACTGATTGGTTTGTTTATCTGAGGTTTCTGGGTATACCTTACCCACTTCTTCATTCATTAGAAATCATTGTTTGAACACCAGTTGTTTTGCTGGTCTCTGTTTAAAGATGTGCGCTTGTCGTCATGACATGGAGTAGGGACGCCTGTCCAACAGCAGTGGTTTTCAACAGTACTAACCAATTCTGAAGACTCCAATGTCAGTTATTGAAATAAAAATATATCATTTGGTCCAGTTACGGCCTATTGTTGAGTGCATGGGAACCAAACCCCTTCTCTCTCGCTTCCCCCTCCCCTACTATATAGGTTGCCACATTTACTGTTCCGACTAAGCGATTCAAAGCACCCGGTTGCGTTCAACTGCTTCTAGATTTCAGAAAAGTTGCTGTTTCCGAACAAAATTGGGTTATATCGTTAGGCCTGACTGGATCAAATTGGTCTTTTATATGTATGTGGTTGGGTCTAGTTTGTGTACTGGTGATGACTGAAAAAAAATGATTTCAACAATCAAACAGCAAATGATTATAGCATGATAATCGCGGTGCCTAGCCCATTTGTGGGTAATGCCTTCTGTTCTGTTATCGACTGATAAAAACTATGACCCAATTACATAAATGGTCCATATTTTTTTGATATATAAACACGTCAGGGTCCTAGTTCTATCACCTCTGATTCTGGAAATAATGAAAGGGTCATTAGCTTTAGCGCTTTGTCTCGTGGTCGCAGGTTCGTTTTTAATTTTTCTTTTTTTTAAATTGCTTTTTATTTATATTTGTTCAAAATCATAAGTTATATTGTGTTAATGGCACCATATTAACACCGTTTTATGTTGGAGATTACAAAAATTTAGAAAGAAAAGAATCCGTCTCTATCATACACCAAGGAAAATAATTATGCCCTTATAAAGATTATCGTATTTTTTGTTCGACTACTGAAGGATGTTATTGTTTTTAAGGGCAACTCAGATCCTATTTCATTTCGTTTTTAAAGTTCAATATTTCGTTTTATTTGTCCTTACTACACTAAGATCTGGAAGAGTTGTTATATAACCGGTGTTCTGATTGAAGTCTGGCATTAGCCACTGAAACAGTCTGTTTCGGCGATTACTTGGCGTTTGATTCACGGAACTGTTAATAAACCACTGGAAACGTCAACGCTTATTGATTAATCAGTGCCTGGCGTCACACATCTTCAGTAGAAGGCTTGATCTCGCCTTACCTACGTGCATCTTATCAAGCCCCTCACGTAATACCCTGCATATTTCGCCACTAAGTTCGATTGGGTAACAAGCCCAGCTTGGGGAGCCTATCAAAATCATCGGTCGTCGTGAATACCAAGTCTCGCGCTTTTAGTTAAAATGCCCACATGTGACAACCGAGTTGCAAAGTTCAAAAATCGATCAATGTCAAGGTTGCTCGTTTTCCACGATTTCTCAATTTACAAAAAAAACTTTCAACGGTTGTAAACCCTGTTTGTTTACAGTGTGTTTTGTGCCAGGACCTCTGATTGGACGATGCTAATTAGTCACGTGTAAAAACAAAGGGAGAAAAATTTCGGGAATTGCTGAGTATTGAAGCAACGGTTAGATGTTGTAAAACTCGCAGACGTTGCTTAAGGAGCATGGACGTCATACAGCCAAAAGTCGCTCGTACGACCCGTAACGTAATGTAGGCCTTCGAAAGTATAAAAATCGAAACGAAATATAGGTCTGTAATTTAATCAGATTGGTTTTATTTTTGTTTTTCTGTATTTGAAAATCGACAACATCGTCTCGGTGCAGTTTTCGGAAATAATCGACAATTTTACGAATAGATATTATGTATTGTTTGTCATATGAAAAACGTATTTGTCGGGCACTATTTTCTACTTGACACAATTATCTTTGTGCAAGGTGACATTTGTCGAGCACATTAAGATACCAGTTTTCATTTGGAAAGACAAGTAGTTCCGCTGCTTTAATATGTTTTTGTTTTGATTTCATAGCATCCGCTGCACCAAATTCAGCACCACGAATTACCGCGGATAATTGTGGGTTAACGTCTGCCCGTGGAGCTAACCCTTTTATTGTTGGTGGAGCTGAAGTCAGTCCCAGATATAAATGGCCTTGGATTGTAAGAATATAGCTTTACATTTCAAGTTTACTTTTACTTTAATCGTCAGGAAATATCTCATTAATATTTACTTATAATTGTTACAATTTGTAATAAATGGGTATTTAGTATTAAATTTAAGTTTAGTAAAATATTGATAATTTTTAGGGAAGCCTACGTAGCTCCGGTAGCCATATTTGTGGAGGTGCCTTGGTAAAAAGTATCGCTGGAACATATTACTTCATCACTGCTGCCCATTGCACGTAAGTAATATATAATGCAGAACTACATAAAAAAATTGACATAAAGTCAGAATGTTCAAAATCTATGTGAAAGCAAACTCATTTTCTTTAGGAGGGTTGGATATCCGAATGGTTAGCGCGTGCGTGTTGTACCATAAGATCCGACAGAGATTCAACTGGTGTGGTTTCGATTCCCCGGTTGTGTCGAGTGGGCGTAAACCCCATTTCTCACTCTCGTTTTCTTTCTCTGTCAAAGGCGCCCATATTTTCTTCCCAAAACGAAGGTTCAGTAGTTGCGCCCAAGCTATATTGGATATAACCACAGGTCATATCTGTAACACTGAAACACGCAGACGATAAAATGCCAGCTGTTTATTATTTATTGCTTGAATATCGACAAAGAAACAGAAAAGATAACATGCATCAGCATTGATGATGATTGAATAAATTCCAAAGCCTTGTGAATGACCTGTTGCGGACGACGAACAGATATTGCTTCAGATGGCGTGACGATAGTAAGCCGAGGCTATCCAATCACCATCTGTGTAAGTAAAGCATAACCACCATGCTTTATCCGTAACTCTCAAAATAGATTACGTTGTAATTGGAACAACGTGGAGCTGGCATCTTACTTTGTATCTTTGGTAAGATTGAAATCGATCTTTGGAGGCGATATAGCCCACGGTGGAGTCCTACCAAAATGGATATTCGAAATAGTCATGGCCGATACCACCAGCCTTAGACTGGATAACCTGCTCTTCACTCCTTTTCTGACTTACAAAGGGTGTTGGATGCGAATATCGATGGATGGAATAGCTTTAGGCTTAAGTCGACAGAGAATAGTTCTAAATATGGTGTTATATGGAAGAGATGCAATAATGGTAGCACAAACGTCCCGTCGTGTGCGTTTAATACTCATTCTTACAGTGTGATATGTGATATTCGGAGGGCTCCTAAACTGATTCTAAGCCTTTGGCCAAGTTAGTGGTTGATAAACTGAGCAAGACCCTGGTTGCGGGCCAATGTTAAATTTTGATCCCTCTCAGCTATTTCAATATTAAACCGGAGTATGAGAATGCCATCCTGGCACATCGAACGCCAATGCACAAGTCGAATCTATCAGTAATAAACAGTGGTAAATGATAACACTTCTTATATGAGATATTCACTTAGCTAACTAAGGGGTTTGTTGGATTGGAGGTCTGCCATAGATGGAAGTGGCGTGGTTTCAAGTGCATGTATAAGCTATACGTGAAAAGTAGTAGGTTTGCCTGCCTAACCTAATGAGTTTCTATGAGTCTCCTGGTCGTCTGAAATATTGAAATAATCCCCGAAATTACTATCATACTCGACAGTCTTGTACATAAAATAACATAATAGAACATAATTAACACTCTTGCAGGCAAGGATCCAACGCCAATCGTATGTCTGTAAAATTCGGATCCCATTTCCGAACTTCGTCAGAGGCCGGATCCATTATCTTAAACGTTGCTGAAAAGATAGAACATCCTGACTATAATCCAAGTACCATACAAAACGACATCGCAATTCTTGTTCTTGCGAACAGCCAGTCCATTGAGGAATCTGACCAGATTCGTCCCATCTGTTATGCTAGTAGAGATCATTACGCCGGGGAAGAATGTACTGTAATTGGTTGGGGGACAACCAGTGAATCAGGTAAGTACTTTGTTACAAAATCAGTTTGTTGGTCCTGGGAACTAACTATAAACTCACGACATTATGTTGCTGTACTCAACATTATTACCAGTTTTCGGCAAGTATCCTGGGGTACTAGGCTCATGATATGTTGCTGTACCAGCTTCAGGTCAATATCTTGGGGTACTAGTTTCATGATATGTTGCTGTACCCAACAGTACCAGCTTCCAGTCAGTAACCCGGGGTAGTAGTTTCATGATATGATGCTGTACGAGAGCAGCAAGAGAACAGAGATGGCGGAAGAGTGGTATTTTACCGTATTTTCATATTGCAGCTATATAGGAAGCGATAGGAACTGTCAGTGGACATCGTCCGACCAGGGACAGTTCCTAAAAGAGCTACGTATACACCAAATTTCAGCCCCGGGACAGTTCGAGTGTAGCTGTTAGTCCTGAAAAAATAGACAGACAAACAAAATAAAGACAGTCACAAATATTAATATAGATAGTTTGAGTTGATTGCATCGATATCTAGCCATGGTACATTGCGATTGTGTCGACTATCTTAAGAGGTGATATAATTTGTACGATCGGACTATGAACGGAACAAGTTCGTGGGGGATCGGTACAGTTGACCGTATAATATACTCTAACGGGTAAATTGGTGGGGGTCGCAGGGTCAAATATTTTAATGATTTTGACAAAATTAACTTCTATCTTTTAAATGTGTTCACAGGTTCTCTTGCTAGTACACTACAGGAAGCTGCTAAGCCTATTTTATCTGATTCCCAATGTTCTTCTGATCTTGGTTCCAACAGTTTTTACTCTAACTCTATGATGTGTTCTGGTTATGCTGGTGGTGGAGTAGATGCCTGCCAGGTACGAATTCAACTATAAACCAAAGTTAAAGAATAGTATAAACCCATTGAATTCCTCAATTTGTTAACCATATTAATTTTGATCAACGGGTTTCTGTACTTGGTAAGATAAAGCAGCAGATATTCGTATTTAAAATACAGATGTGACGTCATCAAATGATGTTGGCGAACCCTTATTTCAAATAATAATAAGCGTATATTATTTATACTGAAATACTAGACCCACATGATGTATTTCACTGAAATGCAGGATAATGTCTGTATTTTAAGTTGTTTAATGGTCGAATGCATGACATTGTGTAGTATATAGATATATCCCTCTGCAATATCAATATACTACTTAATGTCTCCCACTCGACCATTAAACTACACATATTGTGAATGCCTGGATCGGTACAACGTTTTTCATTTTGAGTGAAGCCTATATCGTTACAGACCCGGGGACTGTACAGTGCGGTGGATGCTTACGACTGGCCTTCGGATCCATTCACTTGATATACATGGTTGTTGTTTATTCCTTATAATGTTCGTGTAATGTGTGTGGGTGTGTTAAATGCGGTCCTCCTGCTCTTACAATTAGTACATGTATCAAGCATTTTGCGGTAGATGATCTTACAATGGGCGAGAAATTGATGTGCATCAAGCTTTCAGTGCCGAATTTAGTTGAAAAAATTTGCTGATGCCAGAAAAACCCTAAATCCCCAGCAGGTATTCCCGCTGGGTTCCTTGCAGGCAGCACCTTAATGTCTAACGCAATATGTTGTTGTGTCCCGTAAAGCGTCACCATAGATGTAGTAGCCGCGAAAATCATCTCGTTTAAGATGAAGTAGAGTATCCTTACTATTTTGTTTGCTGGAAGATGATGAGATAATAATGTCACACATTGTATTTTCTGTATAAGGAATCCGCATTTGCCAGTCCTTCGGGATAGACGGTACTGTTATGTTTACTTTAATGTTAAGTCGGTTTTGCAATGCGCGTTTTCGTCGGTTACATGGAAACGATCCTGTTATATTTGTATTTGACCGATGTTTTTTTTCTTTTTTTTTTTGCCGGCCAAAACTTAAAAAACGGGTCTAAGCAGCGTATTAAAATTCGATGGGTTAAAGAACAGTAAATGCCTTTCTTGTTATAGGGTGACAGTGGTGGACCATTCTTCTGTCAAAGAAATGGTGTATGGGAACTCGTTGGTAAGAATTGTTGAAATACTTAAATATATGCGTCATTTGATTATGCGCAGTGTGCAATTGTACATGAAAAAGGTGCCAGTTAAAGTACGAGTGTATTTAGTGTTTTCGACTACAATCACCAATTTAGGACTTAAAAAGGGGAAGACCAAATCTGTATGCTTTCTATAGAGCCCAGTGAGCGTGTTGAACCAACTATGTCACTTCCGGTTTTAATAAAAATTAATTTTAATTTCTCTTTTACAAAAACTTTTTTACTAGTGTTACAGAGGGGATTCTTTCTGAATATATATTTAAGATTTATGGAAACCTTGTTGAAAATCGTTGGTCTTCCCCTTTAACATGCGTGTCTGTTCTCAAATGGAGCTAACTATAGACATGCAGCCTCGGTTTGGTGTGTAAAACACCTTCATTCATAGACCACGAACTGGTGGCTATGACCATAAAATTCTGCCAGATCGTGGCTGTATGAGAGCGGCGTGATCGTTGTAGAAACATAACCATTGTATGTTTCTGATCACGTGTAAATCTGACAGGGGCAGAATTTTCAGTCTTTATACCCATCTAGTGTTAATTGTCATCTTATGACATTATAAATTAGAAGCAACACTATAATTGCGATATTTGGGCGAAATGTCCCACATAGCCCATTGCATAGCGTATGACCGTTTTCATTAAGAAAATAACGCCCAGTTTGCTTATTGATTCATTGAAAGTATTTCCCCAATATAACATAGTTTGGGTTAACAGAAACAAAAGGTGATCTGGACTATCAAAGCTTGTCTGATTTATATCCAAAAACCTAAGACAATTTATACTAAAGATGGTACATCATTAATGATACTGAACAAAAAAAATTTAAGATTATCCTACGATAATCACATAGTAGGTTACAGGATTGATGTGCGATAACGGAACACATTGTATATAGATATTTTTTTAATAATATTTTATTTTATTATTTTAGGTGTTGTGAGCTGGGGCTATGGATGTGCCCGACCTGGTAGACCAGGAGTTTACGCTGATAACTGGGATCTTAGAAATTGGGTCAATAACAACATCAATAAATAAACATAAACTTGTTTTTATATAATGACCTATACTTTACTTAATCTTTATGGTTTACAAACAATTTATTATGCCCGCACATTGGTGGTGCTTCACAAGAATCAGAACCTCTTCGATTTATGTCAAATTATTATGCCCGTGCATTGGTGGTGCTGCACAAAGATCAGAACCTCGCGGATCAATGTCAAATATAAAGTACAGTTAGAATTCGAGGAAGAGTAGAGAAAGAAGAAGAAGAGAGAGAAATGGGGACTAACGCATGGTTCAATTTTATTTCAATAAGTTGCTTGCGCGTAGGGGTATTTACCAGTGGGAAGAAATCGGGGGACCCGACGAAAGCCCGCGACGTTGGATAGGCAATCCTACTCCTTGTCATATACAACTGGAGAATCTAATCCACACCAGTTTACTCGATGGCAGACCGTATGATACAGCCTAACCATTCGGTCATCCAACCCACAGAGATGGGAAACCGACTCGCTTCGTGAAATGAAAGAAGTAAGGACTCTTGGTATGCCCGTCTTCGTTATTCCAGAAATAGCTTCCCATAGCTCCCCTATAGACGATTTCTCCTTATAACTACTTTTATGTCAAAGACGGGTATACACCATGCTGTGTAAGAGCAATTGTGCATTTCAGTCTATTTGAATTCCAACTGCCACAGGTTGTTTTAGTGTATGCCAGCGAGTTTGCGGGCGGACCTTTTTTGATCCCATCCGATAGATTTGTACCGAGTATTAGTTAATCATTCCTTCCCTTGAACTTTTGGTAACTATTGGGTGTTCAACAGCCAATGATGTGGTCTGTTTTCGTCCGACACGAAGGTTTTTCATGTTTTACAATACCGTCGGGGTAAACATATATGGCACGAGTCGGGGTGGGCTTTATTTAGAATTTGCCATCACAAGAGTTCCACAATTTGAATTGAAAGAAAAGGGCAGAAATTCGTGTAGTTATAAAAAACTGCAAGCTACATGATAATATTGACACAATATTCTTCAAATCCTTGCCGAAATAATTAATTGTGTACCCGGTAACCAATCAAGGAAGACGTGCTTCTCTTACAATGGGGAGAGCCTTCAAAAAACGGCTGCCCCGGTCACAAGCCAGGAGATCATCACGCGGTGTAGAGGCTTACCATTAGCCGCCTCGACGAAAGGGGGGGGGGGTAGTCTAGTGGTTTAACGCGTGAGCTCGTTTGCAAGGTCTGAAGGTCTGTTATTGATCCAAGTGGTGTAGTTTCAATTCCCTGGAGTACGGTTGGCTGTCCAACCCAGTGGATTTTACCGGCCTCACCAGCGTATAATCGAAATAGAATTGAAACATGCTAGTCCCGCCCGAATTGTCAATCTCTCTCGCCCCCTTCCTCCCCCCCCCTCTCTCTATCTCTCTCGACAGATGGTGCTAGTAGCTATTACCTGCCTGTAATCGTGCCTTGACAGTCAATAGTATACACCACTTGGTGTCTACAGAGCTACATCGAATGTGGTGTATAGAGAACATCATATGGACATTTAGACTTTTACAAGATTGATATTTACAGTGTTTGATGAAATGAAGTAGCCCCATATTCCTGAAGCAATGGCCCGAGAAATCCCTCTCCGGCCATTGCTGGAATAGCGTCTGTTTCTTGAACTTATGCGGGAGTGTGTCTATTCTTTCCGTTCAATGAAAGCTATCACTTTAGTACAGCAACATGACAGTCCTTCGTTTAATCTGGGTCTTCCCTTAAACTTTGGACAGTGATTTAAGGTATTAAAAACGGTGAAAGTATGTTGGTTTCCAAACAGTATTGTTTACATTTCATTCGACTTGATAGCCTCGTTTGTCACGCAATTAGTTTTACTGTAGTATTCTGCTATGTACGGGTTAATTAGGCATAATAAAATCGTGAGCCATGACGTAACGTTATGTAAACATATTTGGTTCAATATTGGCACTCGTTTTAAATGTAAAGCCTTTGTAGGGCAGCTAGTGATTGGTTGGTAGTTGGACTACTGACCAATCAAAATTTAAAACAACAATATCCACTCATAATAGCATTGTGTAGTGGGGTTATCTCTAATCAAACGGAACGCTGCGCGGAGTATGAAGTAGCCCTTGCGCAATATATTTTGCTGTACTTGGTCAAACGCCGTGAGCATTTGAACAAGTGTGACACTGAACCTGATAATTGGCATTCTTACTACATGTATTGATGGCATGAATAAAGATTTCAACTGAGTATACTAAGAGAGAACTGTTTACATAGAATATGTTTCATTCCTTGTCAAAAAGTACCTCGTGGGTTTCCTCCGGGCACTCCGGTTTCCTCCCACTGCTAAAGACCCCTACGCGCACGCGAATTATTGAAATAATATTAAAAAAAACATATGTTAGTCCCGAAATGACCTAGTTTATGTTGAGTGGACGTTAAACCCCATTTCTCTCACTCTCTTTCGTGTCAAAAAGTGAAAGCATGCTTGTGATCATCCTGTAACATCTTGGTGCTTTTCCTTTAGGCCTTAACTTAAATGTCATATAAACTATTAATTAGACATTTAACACAACATGACAATAATCAACTCTCGGTGTCAAGGTAAGCCTGCGATATATGTTGGATTATAGTCCGATTTGAAGAAAACTTTTCTTCGTGATTAACGATTAATTGGATAATCGAGACTTAGTTTTTTCTTACCGACTTCAGCAGAACTTTCATCCACTTAGTTCTCGGTTCATTGTGGATCAATTTGACTGAAATTTTCAGCACATTGCCTTTACATTCTTTAGTTTTTAACTATTATAGTGAGAACTGCCAACTCGTTATCTAATCTCCCATAATGTAGCTTTAAGATTTTAGGTGACAGTCTCTCTCTCTCTCTGAAAGCGAATTTATTTCTGGATCAACCTGTCGAAAGTACAGCGGTACCCAAAGGCAGTTTTAGGTCGTGCATACTTCAGCTAATCCAGCGTAATTTGGTTTGGGACCGTGAAATTTTTGGGATGTCTGTTAGGGTTACCCCACCGCACAAACTGTCTGACAGTGGCCATTCGTGTTCTCTGTGGCGGTGATGAACAAAAAATGAATTGAAATTGGAAGGGGTATAACGTCCTACTGTTCTGCTCAGATTGGGCTAAGGAGGGCGGGCGAGGTGCTACGACCTACTGTTCTATCGAATTCCAACTGCAAAGGAATCTTTTACCTTGTGTACATGGGATCTAAGTTTTTCGCCACATTCAAACATCTAGGCAGCTGTCTTTGTCAAGCCTTGTGTGATGCTAAACAAATTTTAAGCAGTTTTAGATGGTGTGGACTTTAACTAATCTAGCGTAGTTGGGGTGTGTGTCATTTTGAGCGTGGATACCACACCCAGCACTTGATACCCGACAGACTGACATTCTGATGATACCAGATATGTAGTTCCTTTAGGAACGGTCTCTGGTCGCACGATATCCGCTGACAGTTCCTATCGAACCCTATATAGCTGCAATATGAAAATACCGTTGATCCCCATTTCTGGTCTAAGGCTATTTTTGAATTCCTACCGACGGTTTTTTTTCACAGTCATAATAATTTAAGACTATTTTCAAGTAGAATTCTGCGATTGAAAACATACACAAAATACGTTTGAACCGAATAACCATTACGAGACCCGAACGTGTTTTTTTAATTGCTAAATTCTACTTGAACATAGTGTTGAACTATTCTAAATTTGTGTCAGATATGACGAGAAATGATTCCTTTTGCGAAAAATAAACATTCACGGTGAAAAATAGAAGGCAAGGGATACAATAAGGCCTGAGAACAGAGGTGGGAAGAGCGGGATTTTACCGTATTTTCATATTGCAGCTATATAGGGCTCAATAGGAATTGTCAGCGGACATCGTCCGATCAGACACGGTTCCTAAAGGAACTACCAGATATGCATCCATTGATAAATTTTAATATAATTGTAATGGTGGGTTTTATCAGGAAACTGTTGCGCAAAAATAGCCAGGGTTGACATATTGGGTTTAAATGTGTGTAGGTAAATCCCATGACATAATTACTATATATCGTGATAAGTATTTAAAAAGTTAATTTTGCCGTCTTTGCAACTACGGCATTCTATATCTACACAGTGAAGTACTGATGTGACACAGAGAAAGAGAAATGGGTTTTAACGTCCACTCAACACAAACCAGGTCATTTCGGGACTAACATATGGTTTAATTTTATTTCAATAATTCGCTTGCCCATAGGGGTCTTTAGCAGTGGGAGGAAACCGGAGTGCCTGGAGGAAACCCACGAAGTTGAGAAGGCGCCCCTATCTCCATGCCACATACGCTCACACCAGGGCTCGAAGCCAGAGGTGACCGGCCAGCTAGAGGTCGAAGCGCGGCACTCTTGACCACTAGGCCATCCCAGCCCCCGATGTGACACAGACATCCTATTTGATGAGTGGCCTAGAGTGTTACACACTGCGTATTTCCGTGTTATTACCTTGGTTTGTTAGTTTTTCTTACTGTTGTTACCTTCTTAGTAGTAGGCCGCAGTGTCCAAGGGAATAAGATATTGACTGGCTAAACGTGAGGTTCCATATTCGACCCCGGTGTTGGCCGAGAAGGGGCATCGGGAATTTTCCGACGTGACACCTTGTCAGTGACGCCCGTATTCAATATCCCAGTTGGGGCAAAACAGTAGGACGTTTAACAATAATTCATTTCCAGCTGTACTTTTCACTGAACGTTTATGATTGGCCTATTTTTATTCCGATTGTATCCAGACTGGGAGATTATTCAATAAGCCTGATGGTGGGAGATTAACGCTTGTTGGTATTCAATGGCCTTCTTAAAGATGTTCAATGATAACACACCCTGTAAAGTCCTAACAATATCAATTCGGTCGCGCATGTTCACGGTACTGTCGAACATAGTCAGTTTCGATAAATGTAGGACAATTGACCCAGACGACTTGATCTATAAGGTCGGACTGCAAAAAATTCAAAGCAGGCAATGTACTTAATAATGTACGCTTGATGAAATATTGGACCCGCGTGACGTATTTTCATTGAAATGCACGTGCTGGATAGATAGTGTCTGGTTTAATGGTCGAGAGCGAGACGTAATATATTACGAAATGTCTTTAGCTCGAGACCATTAAACGACTTAAAATACAGACACCGTCCCGCACGTGCTTTTAAATGAAATGCGTGACGCGAGTCCAATATAACATCTAGTATAGATAATGTACAATTGGCAAGTTGCCCGTCTATTATTGGAAATAATAGTACGCCAAAATCAAAGGATGGCGTCACATTTGTATTTTAAATAGATATAGCATTTGCGCAATATCAATACATTACTTAAAGCTGCAATTTCATATTTTTAAGTTATATTTTTAAAATGTATTAAAATAAAGCCCTAAAATAGATTGTATCTATAAACAGTCCTATCTTGTTAAAGAATAATCCTATTAATCCTATAATTCACTATTGCCAGTTGAGAAATTGGCAAAAGTATCATTTTCGACAAATTCAAACGTTTGAAGATAGCTATTGCATGGGAGGAGTGGGAAAACAAGGGAGGTAATTGTGTTATTATTTCCTACGTGAAAGATGTTTAAAGCAGCTAAGTCTCTAACTCAATTTCATCCAAAATCTTCAACTTTGAAAACACGAATTATTTGTCAATTTGAATCAACATTGATGCTGTGATCTTACCGGAAAAAGATGGGCTTCTGATATCCAAGACAAAATAAAACATTTTACCGTTGGTACACGAATCGTGTACCATAATGCAGCTCCACTTCTAGCAAGAGACTCGGTGAACGAGGCTAGTCACATTGCACCAAATCAAACGGCGTATGTAGACGGGAATAACCAGACGCTAGAAATTTGCATTCGATTGACACTGCTGGAACATAACTGATTTGAAATAAGAGTAAAAACGGAAACCACTGAATGTAAATTAGTTTATATACATTTATATTAGAGTATTATATGCGTTGCGACCCACTTCTGGTAATTTCTTGATCCCGACTGTTAGCGATTTAGCTCCTTTAAGTGTGGAAAATAATGCCTATGATTGTATAATAGTGAGTTGAAAACCTATTTAGCAAAAGTACGGAGCCCCTTAAACTACACATATTATTTAGTTGAATTTATCTTGTAGTTCACACGACTGGCAATTTCTTGCATAACATTCCCACGTGTAACAAGGTCAACTAATCTTTTTAAATCAGTAATATGTGCACTATTTCAACCATAAACAGCAAATGATTACAGCATGATAATCATGGTGCCTAGCCCAGTTGTGGGTACTGCCTTCTGGTCCATCTCTTATCACCAGGAGAGAAAAAAACAGTTACCCAGTTAAAATGTTCTATTTCCAGACACTATAAAAGGATGCGATCTTTTTACTATCCACACTTCTTATACTGACAACAATGGATGGACGGTTAGCTGTGGTGTTTTGTTTGATAGTTGCAGGTTTGTGAATTATAATTTTTGGTATAAGATCGGTTAGACACTCAAGACACAATCACCATATCAATATTTGGATTAATCTCATCCTACGTTGATGCAAAGGTTTCATGCAAGCTTGGGTACGATAACTGGTAGGTTACGGTAACGGGTGTTTTCGATGAGGCAGAATATGCTTATTATTACTCAAAAACCCTTGCCCTAGCTTGGAGTAAAAGGAATTCTATTTGATTTGTTTGTTCGTTAAGATGTAACAGCACTGTTCTAACATGGAAGAAAAGGACTGCATAGCGGTTGTAGAAATTTAAAGGCGCTAATCTTAAATGCTCAAGATACGTCGTCGAACCTGGACCATTGCACCCCTGTGATTGGGAAATGTCGTGTCGGGCATAGAAAAAATTTTGGGGATCCGAAACATACTTCCTTTAAAGAATAAGATGCAACACATATTATGTTAGCAATATGACTTCCTCAAATAAGAAATGGTATAAAATTTTTGTAAGATCAGGCCCCGGTTTCACAAAAAAATTCCCAGACTTAATTTAAGAATATCTTCAAATTTTTCGCATTTTTTAAAAATAAAAATAGCACTTTTATTTACATTTTGTTGTTTTAATGTATCAAATACATCAATAAGACACCATCTGCAGTTTTTTGTGTTTCTGGGTCACAAATATTTCTCATAAACAGTGATTGAAAGTTGAGCAAATTCTATCTTAAGTCTGAGAATGCTTTGTGAAACCGGGGCCTGATAATCTTAATTCGATTTCAGATCATTCAAAGTTTGAAGATCAAAAACGTCTTGTGGATATGGGCGACTTCGTCAATAAATATTTCGTTTTATTTTGTTAATTACAGTTAGCGCTTGGCCAAATGCCACGCCAATGATTACTGCACCCGGTTGTGGTATTTCAACTGGACGTGCACCAAATCCTTTTATCGTCGGTGGAGCTGAAGTCAGTCCCAGATATAAATGGCCTTGGATTGTAAGTAGTTAGTTATTATCCACCATATTTAAAATCCATACGTCGCTCGGTTGACGAAATTGCTCATTGATATGCTACGCTTTCACAATTCCAACCCGTGTCCCTAAACCTTTATATTTTTTACCGCCCTGAAATATAAGTTGCATGCCAGCTATTAGCAGTGTTTTTGCCGTCCACATTCCACAGCTTCGGATATTTCTTCAATTAAAAGTTGAGAATGTACAAAAATTAAAATTAAATGAGAAATATTTATCAATATTTTGACATACTTAAATAAAGGAAACTGATTCTTGAGAGGCATTCGAATCGTTGTCGGGCAACCTATGTTCGATTGTCAAATCCAGTATATCCATGTTTTGTTTTACTTCCGAGTAAAGTATGCAGATCAAATTGTTGGTGATTCCAGAATGTATTTAATAGAATTGGCCCGATTTTTTTTAAAATAAAAAACCCACAAAAGGCGCTATAAGGGTGGGATCATTGACATTGAGGGTGTGGGGGGCAATACAAACAGGACAAATGTGTCGGACGAGATCAATCCAGTAACATTATATTATTTCTGAAACTATTCTAATAATTATATAAAATGTGGAAGTATATTTTATTAGGGAAGTCTCAGACGATCCGGTAGCCATATGTGTGGCGGTTCCTTGATAAAAAGCCCGGCTGGAAAACATTTCTTCGTTACAGCTGCACATTGCACGTAAGTAGAAAATTATATATACTAAATATCTGTGTTTTATCTCGGGATTATAAACATTAATTGACTCTGTCTCAGCATTTCAGTCGCACATGCTAATATAGCAGGTTAATAAACAAAGCCTTCTCGGAACTAAGAATTTACTTTTGTTGTTTTAATGTATCAGAAACATCAAAAAGGAACTATGTTTAAATGTATTTCTTATAAACAGTGCTTGACAGTTCAGTGAATTCTTAACTTACGTCTGAGGATGCTCTGTGGAACCGGGACCGGGGCCCTGTTTCACAAAAACTTAAATCTCCTTAAAATCGTCTTAAACTAACATTCTGATGGGAAATACTGTTACGGTCCACCCGTTTATTGTATTGTAAGGCAAACTAAGCATTTAGATGACGCCACAAGAAAGAAAAGAAAAACAACAGTAAACAAAACCATGTGATTCAAGTATAAATTATAATATTTTCAAATAATTAAGACACATAAAAACACCCCCCAAAAGTAAATCACTTCATATCCAATGTCATGGAAAGAAAAGCTCTCTTTTCTATAAAGAAAATATCTTCGTGTACTGTGGTTCAACGAAGCCAGTTTCTTGGTGTTAGAAGTCACTAAGGCCTATAATACTAGACATGCCACATGTATAGTATTTACTCGAATATTTTGGAGGTTATCATGATTTGTAAAGAGATAAATCAATAATTTCCAATGTGTTTATTGAAAACTATCGTAAGCCCATTTGAAATTAAATTTTAATATCATAAATTTATTATCATTTCTTAATGAAGGTTTAATAAATAAGAGAGGTTTCAGGGGCCAAAGCTATTTTATCTTGGGGAAAAATTACTTTAATTGAGCAGGATATGGGGATGACATTTAAAATCTACTACTTACATGTATTGTAGATCTTTCTATCGGCCTGAAATGTTATAAAAACTATTAATTAGACATTAATTAACTTATCCAGACCATAATCAGCTCTCGGTGTCGGGGCTAGCCTGCGATATTTGTTGAATTGTAGTTCGATTTGCTGCAAAATTTGCCTTCGTCATTTAACGATTATATGGATAACCGAGACTACTAGTTTTGTCTTGCCGATTTCAGTAATGATGATCGAGGTTAAGCGAACCTTTCATTCGCTTAGTTCTCGGTTCATGGTCGATCAATTTTCAACAAATTGCCTTTACATTATCTAGTTTCGAACTATTATAGTGAGAACTGCTAACTCGTTATCCAATCTCCCACAAAGTATTTTTAAGTTTTTGTGCAACGGGGCCCAGGTCCATAAAGTAGGTATGCTATGGCAAAACCCGGTATTTTTATTTCTTTTTTTTAAAAAAACAACCCTCCAAAATAAAATGACCGTCTTGTTGAAATAGGACAATCGATTTTAAGAGTGTCAGAGTGTTCAGCAAGAATAAACCAATTCGCTACATGCATTCCACTCCCTTTAAAGATAATAGTAGCGACAGCCACTATATATCTCTTATGTGGCCCGATTATCTAATAAGAATTCGGGAACCGATGCAGAGACCTGATGACCGAGGAAAAAAAGATCAAGGACGCTCGGTCTGCTTTGGCCATTGAAGAGACCTATAAACAAAAGCTCAATAAATGTCAGCGAATTATAATATAATATAATATAAACCATTGCAGGTATGGAACCAACGCTAACACTTTGTCTGTAAAATTCGGATCCCATTTCCGAACAGATGTTTCGTCAGAAAGTAGTGCCGCTACCTTAGGCGTTAGCAAGGTTATCAACCACCCTAACTATAACCCAAACACTATAGAAAACGACATCTCAATTCTCGTCCTTAGCGGTTCTGTTTCGGAATCCAGCGCAATTAGCCCCATCTGTTATGCCAGTAGAGATCATTTCGCTGGGGAAGAATGTACTGTAATTGGTTGGGGAACATTGTCTGAATCAGGTAAGCATTTTGTTACATTATCAACTTGTGATACTTTGCCCAACTGGACAACCTTACCGCCAGGGGTCAGGGGTAATATCAAAATGGTTCAAACATAGATCCTATTTCGCTTCGTTTTTTATAGTTTATAATCTCGTTTTACCTGTCTTTACTACACTAGGATCAGGAATAGTTGTTATAACACCTGTGTTCTTGATTATGTGACAAAGATTAGCCAATGAAATGGTCTATTAGTTGGTCCGACTGATCTTGGTCTGAGTGGTCTATGATCCGAGTGGTCTGGATACCGAACATTTATATCAATGATTCGCTTATGTGTAGATTTCTGTGGATATGGTAGGAAACCGGACGACGCTGAGAAACACCTTGATTCAACAACATACCATATAATCTAAGCCACACGTGTTACACCACTTAAAGGGCGAATACCAACGATTTTCAACAAGGTTTCCACAAATTTTAAATATATATGTATTGATAAATAATCACTCTGTACTCAAACAAAATCGTTTTTGTAAGGGAGAAATTAATTTTAATTAATACCGGAAGTGACATAGTTGGTTCAACACGCGCACTGGGCTGTATCGTAAACATATCGATTTCTCGCTTGCAAAAATTATTTTGCTTTTGTTACAGAGGGGAATATTTATTAATATATATTTAAGATTTATGGAAACCTTGTTGAAAATCGTTGTTCTTCCCCTTTAGTCAAGTTCGTAGTCTCTTGAGCACAAAGCTTCACACCAAATTTGAAAACAATCCGTTAAAAACTACAGACACTATCGCGTTTAACATTATTTTGAAATGAGAGAGAGAGAGAGGGGGGGGGGGGCGAGAGAGAAATGGGTTGAACGCCCACTCGACACAATGTCATTTTGGGACTAACATATGGTTTAATTTACTTCAATAATTCGCTTGCGCGTAAGGGTCTTTAGCGGTGGTAGGAAACCGAAGGTCCCGGAGAAAACCCACGAGGTTGGACAGGCGACCCTACTCCTTGTCACGTACAACCAAGGATTCGAAACCGCGCCAGGCTTTATGATACAGAGCGCACGTGCTAACCCTTTCGACACCCCCCCCCCCCCCGAGATATATAAATAAAAACAAATAAAATAAAAATCACAAACTTTATATACATATTTAAACTATGGAATAGAAAACTAGATATATAATATTAAAATTTTCTATAAAATTTGGTCAAACGCTTTACAATATACACCCGATTGGACATACAGATCCTTGTGGCAGAAGGTGAGTGGTAGCACATGCCCGTAGTCAGGGGCGGATTGGGCCGTCGGGCGGAGGGTCGGACGATTGCCAAAAGGGCCGGTCGGACGATAGCCAAAGGGCCGGTCGTACAAAAAATGAAAAAAAATTTTTTTTGTCCAATTCGTCTAAAAAACCTTTTTCTGCTGAACATTATATGGGGGAGGGGGGTATTGGACTGGCCATGGTGCGATGATGATCATGTTGTATGTGGCCGACGGCTTTAAAGGGCCGCCACGCCATCACTGGAGTTTGGAATGGGCTGGTATAATAGACTTTCTGGGTCGGGTGTGCTGGTGTGGGCTAGAATTCGGAATCCTGCAATAAGGGTTCCGAATTTCATCCGAAAATTTCATTGGATTCACCCGACACTCATGTCGCCCGCAAATTTACTAATTATTAAGGCACCTGAACCTTGTTTGTGGGGATACGCCAGAATCCAAAATTCAAAAAGCCGCTATGTGTCTCGTGGCCTTCCATCACAGAAGGAATCAGTTAGCGCTCCCGGCAATAAAAATACGGGCATTTTTCTGTGGAAATATTCCTACTTATTCAATATTCCTAACTGGTTAATCAAATGGTCAAAACTTTCTCAACTAGTCCCATTTTTTAACCAGTTAAATTCCTTTGTCTCTTGGCGATGCAATGATAATACGTTAATTAATAATATGACGATGGTTGATAGTTATAAATTGCAGGTCGGGGTTTTGGCCTAAATTAAATGATTTATGAAATATATTATTTGACAGAGATTATAATCAGATATGCCACCAAATCGCATATTTGTGGTTTATTTTTCAAAAAATTTTCAGTAAATAGGGGCCGCTCCGACACAGGAGCCCGGGCCGGTTCCAGGGCCCAATCCGCCCCTGCCCGTGGTGCTGGCCTGCAAGTGTTACTTTGCCTGCCTAACATCAATTCATGGAATGGTGTCAGCATCAACCGGGTTATATTCCACAAAACGTATGGCGGTCAATGTGAGACAGACTAAAGTGCATTATAGAATAATATGACTTTAAAACGGAAGTATAACATTTTTTTCTTGTCCATATAAACCTAGTTGAATAAATAACCAAGCTCCGTGACGTTTTGCTATGTTCTTAATAGAAGACTCCGTGTCAGCAAATCAAGACAGACGAATATTCCGACAACCAATCCCATGCAAACCATACACTCAAACAGTAACAATATCTTGTTGCCTTCTACAATTTATTTCGTTTATCTATACCTATCTACTTCTGTAGCTCATATTACGTAAAACCTTTCTATACTCATTGATATGCCACTGGTCAAATCAACCAGTAAGCATATACTCGGCATTAAATAAAAGAGTAATATTCCTTGCTTTTCACAGGTTCTCTTGCTAGTCGTCTGCAGGAAGCTTCTAAACCTATTTTATCTGATTCTCAATGTTCTTCTGATCTTGGTTCCAACAGTTATTACTCTAACTCTATGCTGTGTTCAGGTTATGCTGCTGGTGGAGTGGATGCCTGTCAGGTACGAATTAAACTAGAAACATTTTCACTCGGCTTAACACACTTTAATATGTTCTCAGATTGGTCATTCAATATTTAATAGTAGCGCAAAATAATCTCCGGCATCTTGTGACAGCATAGGTTGATCAAATACTTTAAAAAAATCTCAATGCAATCCGTTTCTTTTAATGTTACAATGGAAAGTTAATTTCCAGACTACTTAATTTTTTTCATGTTCTAGGGTGACAGTGGCGGACCTTTTTTCTGTAAACGAAGTAATGTATGGGAACTTGTTGGTAAGAATATTTCAAATATTTAAAGTTGTGCGGCTTGGACACAATTAATTTCGACATAATTATAAATGCGTATTTAGTAACTTTTATGTTTTTGTATTAAATTCATTCAGTCTTAAAGCTGAAACTATCTAAGTAACCATAAAATTCATCTTCGCACCAACTGATAAATAAAATGGCCTAAATCATTCACAAGCTGACATCTTACTCGGAGGAACCTTTTTTTTACTGTTGATCTTATAAAATCAGCTATCGGAATGGATGTGGATACCCAGTGTATTTTAAATGTTTAAAACATCAGGGTTATTTTAAATGTTTAAAACATCAGGGTTATTTTAAATGTTTAAAATCTTAAAGTTATTTTTAAAATTAGGAAAGAAGTAAATGTTTGTCAGAGATCTCTCTTTGTATTGATAGCTGTTATAAGTTGAATATATTGAAATTCATATCTAAAAATGAAATGCCTTATTCAGCCTAGGGGAAATTTACATGTATTCAAATGACATCTGTTTGATTTTTTTTTAAATTTTTTTAGGTGTTGTAAGCTGGGGCTATGGATGTGCCCGACCTGGTAGACCAGGAGTCTACGCTGATAACTGGGATCTTAGATCTTGGGTTAGCTCCACCATAAACTCGAACTAGATGTTAAACCATTCACTGAATAAAGATTTTTATATCTTTTCATAACTTTATTTGTGATTAGAGGTCCCTGTCAGGAAACGACCTGTGAACGTTTGCACAATGAATTCGTGGCAGTTGGAATGACTTCGACAGCTGTCCGTTTTCAGGCCCCCTGTCCTGCATCACTGACAAGAGGGAACCACGCCGGAAAATCTGGATGAACTTTCTCGGTCAATGCAGGGATCGAACATTCGACCTTGAGGCTAGCGAGCCAGTGTCTTACCCAATTAGTCACTGTGACCCAATCTACTCACTTTCAATGATGTGCCTTTTGGGTTAACAAACGCCCCTTAACCTTCCAAAGGCCAATGGAACTTGTATTGACGGGTTTACAAAGAAAACAATGTCTGATTTATATTGATTATATCGTTGTTTTGGGTTCAAATTTTCAAACTTAATCCACCTAAATGTACACTTTTTTCCGAAACTGGTCTCTTTTCTGGGTCACATGATTTCAATTACTGGTATAGGATATGATCCCAGTAAAATCGAGATTATTTCCAATTGGCACTCATTTACAAACGTTTGAACTGAATAATGCACGTGTCGGTTAATAGTACGCCTTTATTATGGACACAGATACAAGTCAATGGGCATTTGGGGGTGACAAAACAGGAATTGATGGCTATTATACTCACTTTTACCACTATCTGTATTGTGGAATGTTCACGATTAGAACCAATCATTATGATGGCCCCACAAAGCCCGAGGGCATCTTAAACATGTATAATTCCAAAATGGCACCCCTTATGCCAACGCGCATCGACTTTTAATCTTCAAAATTTGTCATAGATAATGGAAATCACACGCCGTGGTTTCATTAGAGCGAGAAGATTTAAACCGTCTAAAGTCTTCAGCACACATTAGGTCATTTTGGGTCTAAGATATGGTTCAGCTTTATTTCAATAATTCGCTTGCGCGTAGGGGTCTTTAGCAGTATGGGGGGCACCAGGGTTGGACAGGCGACCCTACTCCTTGTCATGTATAATGGGGGCGGGGAATAGAAGCCACTCCAGTTGACTCAATGACAGACCTTATGATACAACGCCTGCGTGCTAACCACTCAGCCATTCCCCTTCAAGATTTGAACCAATCAAACTGGCTTCATCGGTTAATGTAGAACTGCATGGATATATTGAGACACAAGGTCTTGCCAATGAATGGCACACTGATATAATTTGGAAGTCAAACGTAATCTGTTTCATCTTTTAAAAAAAGATGAACTCTATTTACCAACATTTGCACTAATAGACTTGTTGGGGCAAGGTTGTAAGAAACCGTGCACTTGAAAAAATTTAACGTCTGCTCTATTGGCCTGGGGGGCTTCCTCAAATAAACGTTGGCGTGAAGATGCGACCTGGAAAAAGATCCTTGATTCAGTTTCAGTACATGGTCATAGATGTATATTAGTCTACTATGACAGAGAGATAGTTAGTATATTATGGTAGTAAGAGATTACATTACAAAATGGGAAGAAGTCTTTGCAATCACAAATTATTATGCTTTAACAGGCATTCACACTGTTCAAGGACGAGAATTTCAATCTACCTTATTTTCTACAGTGTCAGAAACACTGGAGATCAGTAAACCCCGTACAATCCATAGCCCGACAGTTTTGTTGAAAGATTTAACCATACTCTAAAGCAGTTATTAGCAATCTTTGTCACGAAAATCAATCCGACAAGGGCGATGTATTACCTACCCTTTCTCTTCATGGTCGCCTATTGACGGGTTTACAAAGAAAACAATGTCTGATTTATATTGATTATATCGTTGTTTTGGGTTCAAATTTTCAAACTTAATCCACCTAAATGTACACTTTTTTCCGAAACTGGTCTCTTTTCTGGGTCACGTGATTTCAATTACTGGTATAGGATATGATCCCAGTAAAATCGAGATTCTCTAAAAATATCCACCCACACAGTCTACACTGAATTTATTAACGCTGGGGGGGGGGGGGGAATTATCTTGCCCATGCGATACTATGTATTGCACTCCACTGGAACAACCATACGACATGTATCAAATATGAAGACTTACAGCAAAATACGATGAAAACTGCATTTGAATTGGAAGGAATATTGGAATATTCGGGGATCTGCTACAGGTAGAGAGATAAAGAATAAAAAAAAGGATTATCAGTAACTGAAATAGGAATAGTTGAAACATAATATGAGAGACACTCGCTACTTAAACCAACATTTGTCTACAAGTCTGACGGTTCTAAGCGTAATTGTCTTGGACAATCATGTCAGTCATAAGTTCTATGATACAACATTTGCGTTGGACTTGCCCTCATTCTACATTGTTGCCAGTCATAGCCCCACTAAGTCTACATAATTATCTGTGTTGGTGCCAGGCCTACTTAATAAATTGTAAATATATTTTATCTGGAAGAAATACAACCCTTTCGATAACCTCTTATTTTAATTCAAACATTGTCACAAAATATGTTATCTTAAACGACTTAGTCTGTATTTACGGCAGATATAAAATTATTTTTAAAGACCTTTACACTCTCGACGTGGACAGCTTATTTAGATCAAAACGAAATTTAGTAACATTCGAAATACGACAATCCCCCTCAAAACGTAGATTAAAATGATAAAGAATTTTGTGTCTCAAAAATGTAAAAGCATATTTTTCACTATATTCAAGATTGGCAGAATACGTGTCTTTTTGACATGAAATCTACCGAAAAACTTGATCAAGCTGTGATAACATTTAGATCAGACTATTTTCTTTATTACAACACGAGTAGCTTGCACCTTAAAAAACTCAAAAGCTTCCAGAATGTCAGTGCCAAGATGGTTACCCTGTTTGATCCCATCACTTCGAATCTCTGTAAACTGCCCGGACTCCCAATTGTTGAAAGATGTCAATTTAAAGTACTTCTATTTTAAAAATTATCATTAATAAAACCCCTGCATATCTAAACGATTTAGTATTAACTAAACACCCCATTCTTTCAACTATAGGTTTACCCTCCCAAAAAATCTGAAAATAAATTAATAGTGATAGAATATTTGGTCAATATGCCCATACTGTATGGGACCCCCTACCTCCCAAAATGCGTTCAGGAACTAATATTGATGTTTTTAAATCCATAAGTAAAACAATCCTTTGAAAACGTCATTTTGTTCTTTCATCGATGCACTAATCTCTTCTTTATGTTAAATGTAATTTTTATATATGGTTAACGTACAATGAAATTTCATCCATACATTAATCAATGTTTTAAAATTTTATTTAATTAAATTTTAAATATGTTTTAAATGTGCAACGTAATTATTTTTATATGGAAGTTGTTATATATTTGCTATTAATATTATTTACGCTGCTATGTAATGCGCTATATACGATTAAACTATTATTATTTATCATTGTTATTGTACTCATGTATAGCATAAAAACATATTAATCAAAAATCATTATATATAATGAAATATTATTTAAATCGACAAGGTAATACACAATTCGAAAGCTGACTGATTATCATACCAATATGCATCAAAAGCGTCATACGATATTTATAGATTGTATTAAGTCGTAGACATATCTGGGATACATCTGTGGAACAGAGGATAATTAAGTTTCTTGACAAGGTATATGGTAAAATCTTACCACAAAATTTCTGAAGTCGCACTACTTCTACATAGTCACATTCTAGGTTGTCCCCAAACTGCTACTCTGGTCCAGATACACAACACGATATGGTTATCATTATCGGGCGGGGCTACTTGTAGTTTGTACTATTGGAAGATACCTTGAAGTGGAGATGACTGGAGATTTCACGCACATGTAACAAGGCCAGTCTACTATTTTAAACTGAAATATACACATGCGCTACTTTAACCATGAAACGCAAATGATTATAGCATGATAACCTCTTGCGCCTAGCCCATTTGTGGGTAATACCTTCTGGTCCAACTCTTATCACCAGGAGAGAAAAAATGCATTAACCCCGTTCCAATGGTCCATTTCCAGATAATAACATTAATAAAAGATGTCATCTCCTAATAACCGCCATTTCTTATTTTAACTAGAATGGAAGGATCATTAGCTGGTGTGCTTTGTTTGATAGTTACAGGTTTGTAGATTTTTGCAAATGACATGTTCACTATAATGGTACCAGTACCTTGATATTAAATATCCCTGATTCAGTAATTTGGGTTTTAAAAATATCCTTGTTTCGGTGTCCTATGTGTTATATACCCTTGTCATACTAGTTTAAATGTTGTATATCATTGTTTCAGTAATTTGAGCGTTCCTTCATCCTTGTTTCAGTAGCATAAGCGTTCGGTATCCTTGCTTCAGTAGCATGTGTGTCCAGTATCCTTTCTTCAGCAGCACGCGTTTCTAGTATCGTTGTTTAAGTAGCAGTACTAAATAAAAATGTGTAAATACTAGGGTGGTTGACGGATCCTTTTTTTAATTTGAATGCCAGCCTTTGGGAAATCGGTATCAATCCCTCCAACCCACTGCTCTATTCTATAATCTGCATTGAATCAACAATCTTCAACATCGTCGGGTCAATGCGATAGTTCGTGCAACACCTCCTCTTCTATGAACTCGAAACATGTTGTTATCATAAAGTAGGGTTTGTGGGTACCCCCAGAATGTGAGTGTATTGAACGATTACTTATGCATTTATTTATTTTTTTCAAATCTCTTATTTTATTGAAATTATACACTTCACTAGTAATAAATATTTTAATTTAAATACGCTATCCTATAGAAATTAGCCTTTTTGGGATAAAATAAATTTTGTATACTTGCGACTATTTAACCATATATCCAAAACAATGTTCGTCATCAGTGGGGGTACACGCTCTCCTCACGACTGGCATTATGAAACTGTGTTTTAAAGTGACGTTTAGATATACAAGAACATTTTTATTTTAAGTGTTTACCCATTTGCTGTATAATACAGAGCCCTGTTTCACAAAAACTTAAATCTCCTTAAAATCGTCTTAAACTAAAATTTCATCCTAACTTAAGATAGATGTGTTTCACAAACCCATTTTAAGGACAATTTTAACTAAAATCAATTTTAACTTGCGATAGCCGACACCCTGTCCTAACTTAAAATCAAAATATTAACAAACATTGATTAGAGCTACATATATTGCGACATATACATATAATTGGAATAATGATAATATTGTAAACGGCCCGGGTCACATTTGGTTTTAATATTCCAACCATCATTCACAAAAACAATTCTCATACAAATTATTTTCACCCGTCAATTTAAGCATTTGGATGGCGCTCAGAACTCCAAGAACAATAAAAACCCTCAAAACCCCAGTAAATAAACACTAAAGGAAAATCATTTATTCATATCCAATGTCTTGGAAAGAAGCGCCATCTTATCTACAAAGAAAATATGTTCGTGTACAATGATTTAATATGGCCCATTTCTTGGTTTTAGAAGTCCTAAAGGCCTATAATACTAGGCAAACCATATGTAGTATTTACGCATACTTTTGGGGGTTATGCTGATAGGTAAATACTAAAGAGATAAATCAATAATCTCAAATGTGTTTATTGAAAAATGTTATAAGCCTAGGCCTATTTGAAATTAAATTGTAATATGAATTTATTATTATTTCTTAATGAAGTCTTACGTAAATAAAACATAAAAAATAATTGGCATTTTAGTTAGGAGCCAAAAAATTTAATTGAGTATCATTTTCAAAGTATCATTGAAAGGGTGGGCCTATGAGACTGACATGTCAAATCTAGGCATCGGAACATTGGCTATTTGGTGTATTAATTTCAAAGTCGATAAATACTATTAAAATGCGACGAAAAATTACAACCTAGATTAGCGTTTGAGTCACAAATCTCATAATATGTTTGTGACAATTCTCCATAAAACTACAAATCCATGCGATTTAGTTTATTGACACACATTATTTCAATTGTAGCCTGCGAGTAAATCAAATTCCCATGTCACGAATCAAATGCCAAGTTCAAGGCCAACCCACCTATACTTTTCGAATCACATATTACGCAGTACACTCATTTATTTCCCCTCTCTACGAACGTCTGACCCAATCTGTTTCACAGAGAATTACTTACGAATTATCTCTGTAATAGACGACTGTCCACAACAGGTGCGTTGACTGCACGCGCCGCTAGTCATTGGCTCAACGGCTCGTGCAATGTTTACTTAACACCTAACTGCTTCGGGCAAAATGATGCATTTTACTCATTTTAATACCCATTTACACTAAATAGGAAATATTTTTTAACTACAAATACTTCAAACGTCTTTATTTATTTTTCTTTTACCTCAAAAAAATGTTTGTGAATTTAATTTGTCGGAGTAAAAAAGTTAATATGCCGTACTCATTAAGCCTCGTCAATGTCATGCTTATCAGTGATTGTAGCGGCCAAGCGAATATTCACTGCGGGATCAGTTTGCGTCTGACCGTGTGCAAACATTGCTTCAACGTATGAAACTCTCCCCATTGATATTGCAACCGTTAATTCAACCTGCCAACAGTTTTCAGTTTCGGAGGGTATTTGCTTCCACCGGAAGTTCCCGCAGCGGAAATGTGCACTGCGCGGGCGCAAGCGATTTTAACTAAAATCTATTAAAATCGGATTTTAAGTTACAATCAATCTTCGTGAAACGCATAAAATTTAAAGTTTCATTTTGATTTTAGTTAAAATCTATTTTAGTGATTTTAGCTTAAGTTTTAGTGAAACAGGGCCCAGGTGTGACAATCCCAGGGTGTATGCAGTGTTATATAAATGATATTATTTATTTATTACATATTTAGTTTACTTGCAATGCATATTATTGTTGTTTTTATCTGTTTATGACAGATCCATATATATCCTATCTGATTTAAAACAATTTGTCAATAATTTCATATATTATTATGTATTGGACATTAAATTTCTAATAAACTATTGTTTTTTTATTATGGTTAACGTACTATGCGGACACAAATCGCTTATATTTTATTGCTGTTGCGTAATGTCACTTGTGGGGACTCGATACAACACAACAACAGTACTTAGCTTGTAGTACTGTTGCCTCCCTCCTTAAAAGGGAAAGAAATGATATATATAGTGCTCTTGAAAAAGACATACGCTAGCATCTATAGAGGGGAATTCCATCTTTGACACGTGGCGGGATTAATTAAATCCTTTTCATGTCAGCTCTCACTTATGACAGTTCGTGTTATGTCTGTTGTCTTGTAAAGCCATCTGTACAGAACGCTAATCTAGTATTACGTAATCGTATTGATATCTGACAAGGACCAAGAGTATGAAGAAGAAGTTAAGACCACGAAATTTTAACTAAAGATAAAATCCAAAATTTAGTAGATACTTCAATTTTGATTGGCTAAGAACTAAAATCAATCTAATATTGTTCAATCAAATAACTAAAATTCAGATCTTATCTTAGTTAAAATTTTGTGAAATAGGCCCCTGAACTCCAACAACAATGAGTTAGTATAGTCGGGAATATGTTTTGAATTCAGGCCAGAGCACTTTACCAGGGCTCACCCTAGACAAAGTAACTTAGAAGTCATTAAATAAGGATTTATTAACCACAGTTTTGTTCATTACATGTATGGATTAAAAATAAAAATATCATCCAAAGTTAACCCATTCTTGTCATCAAGAATACTGTAACATGGGCTAATCTCCGTCAATAAATATTTTGTTTTGTTTTGTAAATTATAGTATCTGCTGCGCCGGACCCGACGCAATGGATTACCGCGGGTAATTGTGGTATTTCTTCTGGGCGTGCACCAGATCCGTTTATTGTTGGTGGAGCTGAAGTCAGTCCCATGTATAAATGGCCATGGATTGTAAGTCATTAGTTTATTCAATCATATTTAATCATCCCTTCCAAAATGTATGATACGTGTCTTAGTTGTGAAGGATTTTATGTGCAAAGTATTTGGATTTATATAAGTCATAATGAAATGAAACGAAATGGGGTTCAACATCCTACTGTCCTTTTAGGCTAATGAACATTAGCATGCGGTGTGCCGTGAGGAAAATGTTGCACTGACAGCGTCAATACCGCCTACTTTTATTTCTAAATCCAACTGCCAATTCTTCTTTTATGTGCAAGTTAATGTGTACCGGAGACCTGTTGTTTTTTTTTTTGACATCCGAACGATTATAAGTTGTCCCTTGTCAGGCCCTCTGTCATACATCACATGTAATCGAGGAGTGGAATCATAGTGGACTCTATCAAAATTATGAGTTAGGCTGTTAAGCATCTTTTCATTTCATTCCAAATGGTCTGATGAGTCCGAGCCACATTCACACACGAACATGAACGGATTGAAAGAGGAAAACCTGTGTGTCGTTGGTTGGCGATTTTATGTCCGATATTGTCATTGTTCATAAGTCAAAGGGGTCTTTCAAATCTAGCATATCCATTTCTTTTGAGTTAAAATCCCCATCAGATTGTTTTTGATATTTATTGTTTTCTATCCAAAAATAATCCAAATGTTAGTGACGAGACAAGCTCTTTTCGAAATACACCAATCCCGGACAAGTTAAATCCAAGAACATTATATTTCTGATTCAGCTCAGTTTCATAAAATATAGCGGTATATTTTGTTAGGGGAGTCTTCGAAGCTCTGGTAGCCATATATGTGGTGGTTCGTTGATAAAAAGCACGGCTGGTAGATATTTCTTTGTTACAGCTGCACATTGCACGTAAGTAGAAAATTCTATGTACCAAATACAACCTATATATTTATCAAATTAATAAAATAAAAACGACTTGCCCATTGGCGTGAACATAAAAGACCCAGCGTTGCAGGACGACGGACCCTTCAAGAGACACCGTATAGTACGATGGTTGAGGTCCTGTGTATACATTTGGGCACACTTAGCAGTTAGAATTCGATGCTAGAGTAAGCCTTAGTGCCGCTGTCCGGGAAAAATTCCCCTCATAGCACACTGTATGGCTTATGCCCGTCTTCATTAACCCTATTATTTCAGCTATGGATCCAACGCTAACCGGTTGTCTGTAAAAATAGGAACACATTTCCGAGCTGACACTTCAGAAAGCGGAAGCATGATCTTAAACGTTAACAGAATTATCAACAACCCTAACTATAGAGCTACCACCCTTGAGAACGACATTTCAATTCTGGTTCTTACGAACAGCGAATCTATTGTGGAATCAAACCAAATTAGACCCATCTGTTATGCTAGCAGAGATCATTATCCTGGGGAAGTTTGTACTGTAATTGGTTGGGGGACAACCAGTGAATCAGGTAAGTACCGTGTTACAGAATCAGCTTGTTGGTCCTGATATCTAACCATGAATTGACCTGATCGCGATACAGTGCTCAGCAGTGATGGCTTACGGGGAGCTCTGGCGTGCGATACTGAGCTCAGCAGGGACGGCTTACATAGAGCTCTGGGGTAATTAACTGAATCCGGTATTAAAGTAGATTCTGGGTTCCAACTTTATTCCCGAATCACATAGTAACAGCATGTCGAAAAATGACAAGCAGACGCTAATTGGTATAAGAGCAATATGGAATATTCTTTTGATTTCCATAGGTTCGTCAGCTGCTCGACTACAGGAAGCTTCTAAACCTATTTTATCTGATTCTCAATGTTCTTCTGATCTTGGTTCCAACAATTACTACTCTAACTCTATGTTGTGTTCAGGTTATGATGCTGGCGGAGTGGATGCCTGTCAGGTACGAATTAAACCAGAAACATTTTCACTCGGCTTAACACACTTTAATATGTTCTGGGATTGGTCATTCAATGTTTAATTAAGAAATCAAAATAGCAACGCTAGATAATCTCCGGCGTGGATTCAATCGGATTAACACCAAGCCCTAAGGTTTCTCCATTACCGATAAAAGAAGGTGGCATCTTTTGACATGTATAGGTTGGTCAAAAGAACGTAATCAACTCTCGATGCCATCGATTTCCAATTTTTTACTGGAGTTGAATTCGTTTACATTTAAAGTTAAAATGGAAAGTTAATTTCCAGACTACTGAATTTCTTTCATGTTCTAGGGTGACAGTGGCGGACCTTTATTCTGTCAACGAAATGGTGTATGGGAACTTGTTGGTAAGAATGTTTGAAATACTGAAAGTTGGTTTCGAATTCCCGGCTGTACGTGGCAAGGAATAGGGTCGCCTGTCCAGACTCGTGGGTTTTCGCCGGGTACTCTGGGGTTTCCTCCCACTGCTAAAGACCCCTACGCGCAAGCAAATTGTTGAAATAAAATTAAACATTATGTTAGTCCCGAAATGACCTAGTTTTGTGCCGAGCGGAGGTTAAACCCCATTTCTTTCTCTCTCTCAATACTGAAATTTAAGCGCCATTTACATAAGGAAATTTGACATAATTTAAAGAAGCTAAATCGCTAATATTTGAGACCTAGAAATTGACACAAATAGGTCGCAACGCATATAATTGTGTAATATGAATACAAACTGATTCACATTCAATCGTTTTCGTTTGTACTCTATTTTCAAATCAGTTATGTTCGGCGAAACACACCAGAAGTTTCAATCAAATGGCTATTTCGGGTGTCTGGTTATTCCAGTCTACTACATACGCCGTTTGATTTGGTGCAATGTTTCTAGCCTCGTTCCTCGAGTCTCTTGCTAGAACTGGAGCTGAAGCGCATTATGGTACACAATTTGTGTACCAATGATAAAATAATTATTTTGTGTTAATTATTGGATATCAAAAGCCCATCTTTTCCCGGTAAAATGTCAACATCAGTGTTGATTTAAATTAACAAATAATTCGTGTTTTGAATGCCGAAGATTTTGGATGATATTGACATTGACTTAGCTACTTCAAATGTGAGTCGGTCTCTCTCTCTCAATACTGAAATTTATGCGCCATGTACATAAGGGAATTTGACATAATTTAAATATGAGTCGGTAGCACGGGTTATATGCCGGTCATGACTGGGCGATGGAAAATGACTGCATATGAGTCATACGTCTGGTCTGATGTTTAACAAGACGAGACATGTATCTAAAGTCGTTGGGTAGAATCAATGGGCTAATTAGTGAAATACAGTTCGTTCGTTTGTTCCTGGGGTTTAACCCCCACTCCCACCTAGGGTGATATCGTAAAACAATTGTTTACTCCTTTACTTAGTGAAGTACTGACTTCAACGCCGCTTATATACCCTGTATTGTAATATATTTTTGTATTTTAGGTATTGTAAGCTGGGGCTATGGGTGTGCCCGACCTGGTAGACCAGGGGTTTACGGTGATTGTTGGAATTTAAGAGATTGGGTTAGACAAACCATCAACTCCAACTAAATATTAAAATATTCACTGGATAAAGATTTCGATATCTTTTTCGCAATTTACCAGTCTTTTGTTTTATTTAACAATAATTATGCGCGGGCACTACTTGTGTATTAAGGGGGTCGCGGTTTACTGAAAGATGCATTATAAACACCTGGACGTACATAGCGATAATAGTTCAAATTACTTTAATCTGAGTAACCACGCAGAGACCAGAAGAGTTGAGTATGAACTTGTCATGTATATGAAATGAAATAGGGTTTAACGTCCTACTGTTCTGCTTCGCAATTGAATATATGTCAATATAATAGTTTTTATAACATGCAATATGCAATAGACGTAAGTCTTACAGAATGCATCATTAAACTGTCCACAGTTAAAGAAATAGTCGTGCATATTTCACCACGAAGTTCGCTGGATTGCAATTTTCGAAAAATGTCAATTTTTACACTGCTTAGTCCATTCTAAGGGGTACTCTAATTGATTTTATAACATTTAATGAAGCAACCAGAATAAAAACGATGGAAATGAAATAAAATTTGGTAAAAAGTGTTCCTTTTCTGCATTAACTGAGTTAACAAGAGAGGCATATATGCTGGACATTTCGCTCGGACGCCATGTTTAAAATGGGGCTTCAACCAAAACGATCGGTTCCTAACATTTGGCCAAAACGAAAATAACATTTAGTTTGGACATATCAGCATTAGAAAATTAAATATTTAAAATATGAATGTTTAATTGTGAATTAAATATAAAAACCTTTCCCGATATAAAATATTTAACAAGCAATCTAGCGCATACAATAGAGATTAGCGATGTTACAGCACACCTTACATAGAACATAGTCATATCAAAACTAGAATGGTTTGGATATAACGAAATTAAAAAACGATCGATTCAATATTTAAAATATTACCTATTTAAATGTAAATCTAGCACATACAATAGAGATTAGCACTGCTACAGCACAAATTATATGGAATATAATCCTATCCAATGTTCTCGGCGGAGACGTTTTGCCAGCTAATGATTTCCTTGTTTCTATTTTCAGCAACTGGATATCTAATTTGTCGGGGGGGGGGGGGGGCGAAATGGTTAGCACGTGCATGTTGTATCATAAAGCCTGTCATTGAGTCGACTGGCGGGGTTTCGAATCCCTGGTTGTACGTGACAAGTAGTACGGTCGCATGTCCAACATCGTGGTTTTTGTTCGGGTCCTCCGGTTTCCTCCCACTGCTAAAGAACCTTATGTGCAAGTCAATTATTGAAATAAAATTAAGCCATATGTTAGTCCAGATATGAACTTTTAGTGTCGAGTGGAGGTTAAACCTCATTTCTCTCTCTCTCTCTCATTTCTCGCTCTTACCTTTTCTTTCACCTTCAGCATAATGATGCCCTTGATCACTAGTTCCGACTGACTTCATCCCTTATTCGTATATTATCAACCCGGTTTGTTGAGTGCAGTATGACCCAAAACACCATTCAGTTCATTTAAACTAACAACATTTCCACTTTAATTAGCCTAATTTGAGCATAATGGACACTGGAATTAATCTTACTTAAACATATTGGACATTGACATTAGTCTTAAGTATAAAATGGAAAACCATTTGTAGAATGTTCAGATTAGCAAGGATTACATACTTCCTGACATCAAAACCATAAATAAATGTTGCATGAACAAAATTTCACATTAAAACAAATTCAGAAGTTTTATAAACCTTGTTGAATTTAAAATATTTATTTAAAAATAAAGGTAGCACAGACAACAGAGATTAGCAATGCTCCAGCAGACATTATACAGAACATAACCAGATCAAATGCTCTAGACACGTCTTGCCAACTAATGATTTCCTCATCTACATTTTCACCAACGGCATCACCATTGTTAGTTTTTATACCCCGTCTTCCGTGCTTGCTCAACCAATGGTACACTCCATCCCTAGGCACTGATCCGGAACGGTGATAAAGCGACACGGCACCAACAGAAGCCACAACAGATACAACCTTTAAACATAACATTGTACAGACGTAGACGCCTAAAATACTAATGTTTTCTGAAACTTCTGGCAACAACTCCGATAGCGCAGACAGAATGACAGAATAAGCAAGGAGAATGGCGACAGGTAAAGAAATCTTTTCTCCCGATTCAACCGAAACTAGGAAAACAACAGGATTCAAAACCACTAAAAGACAGATTGGTAAAATGATGGTCAGAACGTAAAATAATGGATATCTTGATAACGAAATCCGTAGTGTTATTTGGTTTTGCTGGTAGACATATATGTATCCTTCAGCGGACGAAATATACTCCAGGTTCCATGCACCACTTGCTTCAAACAGACTCGGATCTGAACGATTGGTAATTATAAGCTTGACCTCCGACGCTTTGCTTGCCCATTGTACCAAATTAATGGAACAAGTCTGAGTGTCGAACGGAAATTTTCCAAGGTCCATCTTACAGCGTGTTTCTGTTGTTCTTCCAATGTACCAAATAACTGTACCGTTATTATAAACAGAAAGTATGTGATCTCCAGAAGTTAAGATGCCAGACTGTATAGATATACTATTATCAATGTATAAATCTGGAACCCACACCCTTTTAGCAGGAATAGTTATGTGCTCGATATCTTCATAATCGGTCTTATTCCATACCAAAAGATCGTCTTTCCAAGTTAACATTATCCATATTGACGCTACTAATGTCTCCGAAGATGATTCAACCTTCCTGATAGATTGTACAGAAAGTAGAATATCAACATTCACAGCAGCTGATGCGTTTATTATGGGCCTCACATCAGGATTGTATTTGTCAAATATTTTCTTGTACAATCTGCTTAGAACGGTTCTGGTGGAAGATGACAGTCCTATGAAACAGAATATTAACAAAGTTAGCAACATTTCTGCAAGAGAATGATCATACGTCTGTTATAACAATCTAATGCACTTTGCTTTGTAATTGACGGATATTTCCCCTGATATTATTTAATTATTGATTCATTAATAACCGTTATATGCCAAACATATTTGTATACATGTACCTATTGTTTGGTAGAGTTGAGTAAATAAATGGATGCAGTATTGTTTAACAACACATTATTTTGATGCAGTTTTCGAGATCTAAATATATAAAACACCGTCTGATCTATACGTGTCTATGATTAACAACTGAAGCCAAATTAGTTTAAAGCCGATTTCGAGGTTTAGCTTGATTGAAAATTGAAGCTAAATCGATATTAAAGGGCCAATCCCGAACCCTTTTCGGGGAATAAAACTACTTAATTTTGTGTTAAAATCTCTTAAAAACCCATTACCTAAGGCCAACCAACTAATCCGTTATTTGTGATACGGTTGTAAATAACTTAAACCTGACAGTTTTCGTCTGGAAATGGAGACCGTTGTATTATACAGTACCTGGATAAAACCAGACTTTTTTCTATACAAATAATATGTAGGTTAAATTTACCTTTTGTTATCAAGTACGGTACATGGGTCATTCACTGTATAGACCTCTCAAGAAACGGGAATCGATTATCAGGTCACTCAATGAAAAAATTGACCCGAAATCTTAAAAAGGTTACGTGTCCGGATAAGCAGTGTTGACGTTCACGTCCAAACGACTCAATATTTTGAGCTGAAATTTTGAGACAAGGTTAATACACCGTGCCTCTATATTTTGGTCCATAAATTTCATAAATACTCAGACTTTAATTTTTTAGACCCTGTTCTTATCGGGATTGTCCCTTTAAGTAATGTGTTTGCCATATTATTAATTTGTTATTACGCATAGTACCAATTCATGGCGAGGTGGGGTGCTAACATCCTCTTCATCCCCAGACAATGGTTTCATTCCGTTCTACTCCACTATACCCTCATCCTCGTGGGTCTGAAGTAGATTTATTTAACGTCCGCTTCCACCGAGGAGATATCGCAGACAAGCCCTCATCCTCGGTAACCCCTGGGATAATCTGTGGGGGACGCGTTTAAAGTTGTCTCTCATTGATGATTGTGCTATTTTTATCGACCAATCCGATAAATTGTTAATTGAAAAGGAAGTTTGCAAAGGGAAGTAACTCATCAAGGCTACCTTCCTGCTAATTCCTAACCTTGTCTCTTAAAAAGAGGGGGGGGGGGGCACGATGACTGAGTTGGTAAGACACAGACTCGTTTACCTGGAGATTGGGTGTTCGATCCCTGCATTGTCCGACAACGTCCATCCAGATCTTCTAGCATTGGCCGAGAACAGTAGGACGTTAAACCCCATTTCATTTTATTTTCTTCATGGGGAGCCTTTGCGTTTACCTGATGAGAGTTGCTTCCATTGTCCAGCTTCCTTTGCAATTGCGGATTTATTCAATTGGTCGATAAAGTCGGCACAATCATAAAGGGCGGATACCCCCCCCCCCCATCCCACACATAGGTTAACGCAGGGGTTAGTAGGGTAGAACGGACTGGGATTTCTGGGGATACCTAGGCTGTACATATATCAGGACAACCCGGTGACCACAGTTGATTATGAGAATGCTATGTGAATATATGTCCAAATAATACCTTGTTTAACATTTGAAGCTAGCAAAAGGACATGCGATAAACGTAAGTCTTACATAATGCATCATTAAACTGTCCACAGTTAAAGAAATAGTCGTGCATATTTCACATATGTCAACAAAAAGTTGTATGTTTTGGTTGTCACAATTTTCGGAAAATGTCAAATTTTACACTGCTTAATCCATGCTTAAGGGTACTCCGATTGATTTTATAACATTAATTAAGAAATAAGCACTATCTTGACGGTAGATAATCTCCTATCATGGGTGCAATCGGAATACAAAGATGGGGGGAATGTGGTTAAACGTCCTACTTTTCTGCATCGACTAACCTAACGAGACAGGGATGTACCTTATAGTGCACTATGTCGGCGATGGCTTGTTTAAAACGGGGATTTAATCAAAGCGGTCGGTTCTAACATTTGGTCAAAGCGGGCATAACCTTTGGTCAGAACTAGAATAGTTTGGACATAACGGAAATAATAACGAAAATATTTAAAATGCTTATTTAAATATAAAGCTAGCACATACAAAATAGATTAGCTATGCTGCAGCACACATTATATAGAATATAATCAGATCAAATGGACACGCTTGTTCTTTTTATTCTGATTTATTAAGTAGATCGAGGCATTTGTCATCTGATCTTCAACTACAAGGATACTTGCGCACTAAACTTATAAAAAAAATTTAAAAAGTTTTATGGCCGTCATATTGACTTGATTGGTAAATACGTGTCTCTCTCAGCTATTATTCTAGATATATTTAATTGACACGTACACTATTACTATCTCCCTGATTATGTCTACTACATCGTTAACACAGTTCGTCACGTGTATTATGCATACCGATAGATCATTGGCTAATCACGCTATTTTACCGACATTTCGCCTAATAGTTTGGATGCAGCAATGGCGGTTTGGCGCCAGGTAGGGTAAGCTTACTCTTCCGGACTCCTGTTGGTCGTGTATTTTGTACACGTGGAGCAGTCCATTTGCTGATTACACTATTTTGCCTATAAGGTTTTTTAGGACTTCAAATTCTGTCTTATGGTTTGGATTGTTCGTACTTGGTTTTATTTTATTTTGCTAGGTGATGATTTCCTCATCTCTTATTTATCGCCCGTACCTGTTCTTTCACCTTCAGCATAATGATGTACATGATTCCTAGTCAGAAGATTCGGTAGTTCCGAGAAAGTTCCGCCAGCAAACATATGTCCCCCATTGCGTATACCATCAACCCGTTTGGTGAAGAAAAGTAGAACCCCAAACACCATTCAGTTCATTTGTTTAAATCACAGTCGTCATGTTAACTTACACAATGTCCACTTTTATTAACCTGTCTTGGGCACAATGGACACTGCCATTAGTCTGAAGTATAAAATGGAAAACCTTTTGAAGAATGTTCAGATTAGCAAAGATTACACACTTCCTGGCATCGAAACCATAAATAAAAAGTTATAAACCTTGTTGAATTTAAAATACTTATTTAAAAATAAAGGCGGCACAGACAAAAGAGATTAGCAGTGCTACAATACATATTACATAGAACATAATCCGATCGAATGCTCTAGACACGTCTTGCCAACTAATGATTTCCTCATCTACATTTTCGCTAACTGCATGAACATTGTTAGATTTGTTACCCCGTCTTCCGTTCTTGCCCAACCAATGGTATACTCCATCCCTAGGCACTGATCCGGAACGGTGATAAAGCGACACGGCACCAACAGAAGCCACAACAGTTACAACCTTTAAACATAACATTGTGCAGACGTAGACGCCTAAAATACTAATGTTTTCTGAAACTTCCGGTAACAATTCTGATAGCGCAGAAAGGGTGACCGTATAGGCCAGGAGAATGGAAACTGGTAAAGAAATTTTTTCTCCAGATTCAACCGGAACTAGGAAAACAACAGGATTCAAAACCGCTAAAAGACAGATTGGTAAAATGATGGTCAGAACGTAAAATAATGGATATCTTGATAAAGAAATCCGTAGTGTTATTTGGTTTTGAGTGTTACCATATACGAATTCTTCAGTGATCGAACTATTTTCCAGGCTCCATGTACCACTTGCTTCAAACAGAATCGGACTTGAAATATCGCTCTTTAAAAGCCTTACCTCCGACGCTTTGCTTGCCCATTGTAACAAAATAATGGAACAAGTCTGGGTGTCGAACGGAAATTTTCCAAGGTTCATCTTACAGTGTATTTCAGTTGTTCTTCCTATGTACCAAAGTACTGTACCGTTATTGTCAACAGAAAGTATGTAATCTCCAGGCGTCAAGATGCCGGACTGTATAGATACACTGAAAAAAAACTTGTGTTGGAACACAACACAAGTACTTGTGTTAAAATTAATCTACACAAACTTGTGTTGTTTTGCATTGCATCAACACAAACTTGTGTTGTTTTGCAATGCATCAACACAAACTTGTGTTCTTTTTAATGCTTTAACACAAACTTGTGTTGATTTATAAAATCTCGTGTTTTTGTCATAAAATTAACACAAATAATGTGTATACTATCGTCAATAAATATTTTGTGTTTTTAATTTTAAAAATTAAACTCCATACAAACTATTAATTTTGGGGTCCACAAGTTATAAGAAAGGTATATTTTGTTTTACACAGACAATATAGGCAGACAGACTTGAATGTTAATTGGTGTTTAGATGTCTGTAGTTAAAATAAAGTTGTTGATTTTTTTATTGGCCCAATAAACTGGTAGATCAAAGGACTGCCTGGTGAGCATTCCGGTGTGATTTTAACAATTGACTCCAAACGCGTTGACAATGGGTAGAACTCTTTCTTAATGTAATTTGTTAATAAAAACAACTACTCTAGACTACACTTTGTCTGCGATATCACCTCGGTGGAAGCGGACGTTAAATAAAGCGATTTCACACACAAACATTTACCATTAACAGCGTGCTGAAATGATATTTGAACAGTGATATAATGGTCACCACAGAGAATACAAGACCGTAGGTTTGTAAATATTTATATATATATATATATATATAAATGTCATGTAGGGCCTATCTATTTCTTTAGCATCGATATTGTTTCTTTGTGTATTAGTATTTTCTTTCCGTATCGCCTTGCGCGTACTTGTATCAAAAAACTAACCGTCGCAAAATTCATCAAATAATGACTAATAATACTAAGGCAGTGATCCATGGTGAATACCGATTAAGATTAAGCGGATTATCATCGCACTAATTCACTTCGCGCGCGTAGATGGCTGATCAGAAGGAGATTCGCGCATGCGCGGTGATAATTTGTCATTTACAATGGCGGGACAGTGAAAAAATATTTCAGCATGATATTGTTGAATCTGTCTCATTTTTCTGAACTCTGCTTAATGAACATTAGTTGTTCGACGCCACGATGTTACAGAATCACATTAAACCAGAAACGGCTCGACTTGAGCCAGTAGGTAAGAACCTGTTTTAAAATAATACCTAGGGCGGTTGGATTTGGATTGACGGCCATGTTTTTTTTTTATATATATAAAAACATTTTGGCTAGAGTAGACATAAACCATGGGACGGACTAGAAAATAACTTTTTACACTTTTGTGTTTGTTGAAATGTAGGCCTAATCTAATTTGTGTTTTTAAAAAGAAGCGCTGTAATCAAATAAGCAGACATTTTCCACACAATCCGTCCAACCTCTTGTGTAAAATTAGTTCACTGATTCAGTCAATAAAAATGATAGAATTTAGAATGAGTCTTTGGAAGTTTCTTTTTATTTTCATTTTATTTTTCAGTCAATGCTGCTATTTGACTCTTTCCACCTTCCAGTTTTTAAGTAATTAATGAGAATTTACCATATAGAAGAAAAACAGGTAACAATTTGAATTTCATTTAACTTTTAAAATTTATATTTTCTTCTTCTTTTTTTTACCAATGTCCTACAATTATTAGTGTATTTGAAGACACAATCCCACATTAAGTATTTATATGCAACAGAGAGAGAGGTGGGGGGGATTCACATACATGTAAATGAGGATTGACAAGGCCTATATGTACTTGTATTTGCCGAATCAAGTAGTCCAACTATGTCCTACTCTTACATGCATAGGCTACCGGTAATCAACTACAACGAGTAGCTGACTTCCGTTTTATTGCCTCATTCTACATGTATTCAAAACTGGTTTGTTGTGCAATATTAATTCTGCATGAACCTAGAATTGTTGTAGGAGGGATCCTTATCTACTTACTGGCTCTAACTCTGGGTCATAATGGGACTAACTAAGGTATGGTGAAATTTAATATGAATAATTCGCTTGCGAGTTTGGGTATTTAGCAAAAAGATGAAACCATAAAACCCACAGAAAATTCAAGAAGTTGGACAGGCGATAGCACAACATTTTGGTCCAGCGTCATTTCGGACTCAACACAGACGATCTGTTGGACTCGGTATGATGACTTTTCGGATTTACTTCCGAAATTTTCGGACTCCGTCTGAAGACTGTTTTGAATTGCCCTATTTCTGATAAATTCATCAGCAACTTTTTTTTGTATACATAACATAGTACATGTACATATATAAAAAGAAATAAATAAAACATTCTTTTCGTAAACATTCAAAATTGGAGACTTTGCTGTATGTGCGTGATCAAGGTGCTGTATATTGATTGTGAGCGGTAAATTTTACCTGCTTTTTTTTTTTAAAATCGTTTTTGGGTCCTTTTAAATTGATTTGACAGTCTGTTCAATCTTTCCTTTCAACTTATTCCCGGGTCTGAAATGTCATCGCCTTCACAACCTTGTGGGTTTCCTCCGGGCACTCTGGTTTCCTCCCACTGCTAAAGACGCCTACGCGCAAGCGAATGGTTGAAATAAAGTTGAACCATATGTTAGTCCCGAAATGACCTAGTTTGTGTTGGGTGGACATTAAACCCCATTTCTCTCTCTCTGAAATGTCACCCACCCAAGTCCAAAATGTCACCTACTGGAGACAGAAACGTTGAAGCCATAGTCCGAAATGACATGTAATTGGACAGGTGACCCGGCACCTTGGCATCGAAACCATGCATCACTGAATGAATTTTCTCGGTCAATGCAGGGATCGAACACCCGTCGAACAGGCTAGCGAGCCAGCATCTTTGGCATGTGATTCCCCACACAGTTTTGAATATGGTAAACTTAATTGTTAATTACTTGTTATGTATTTATTTTTTCAGTTTTAATAATGGATGCATATGAAAATCACCTAGAAAAAGATCATACAACAAAAGAAATTAAAAAATGGAAGAAAAAATAGCTGTATAAATGATGATAGAGCAGCTTGTTCTTGGTGGGTAACTATTCAGTTCTAGTATAAAAGATTGTTGTTATGCTATTTTGATATATTGCATCAAAACTATAAAATTGATGCAATGTTACATCCTTTCATAATGAATATTATAAAGCATTCAAATGTACGAATTTGTGAAATATAATTAATATCATATTATATTACTGTATATAATACTGTATTCACACTTGTCTTAGTGGAGCTGGGGATCATGTGGGTAAGACACTGACTCTCTAGCCTGGAGATCAGGTGCTCGATCTCTGCATTGGCATGCAGGGCAAAATTTCCCTCATTGCACACTGTATGGTGTATGCCCGTCTAAACTCACCGAGTTTAGGAGCAAAACAGTAAGACAATAAACTCATTTATATTGTCATTTTTTCAAGAGTTTTGTTCTGGCTTCTTACCCATTGAGGCATAATAATCAGCCTAGGTCTGTAACTTAAAAAGGCACAGTAAGTATTATGCAAAGTTGAAACAAAATAGAGACCCCACATGAGGCAAAATGAGTTATTTAAACATTCTGAACCATAGAAAGTATATTTATTGCCTGCTATAATAATGTATAATTTTTTTTTCAGACTGGAGAGCATTTGATGCGTGGTTCCAGCAACAAGAGATGTTGACCATATACCTTTTGAATATTAAGCCAGCAAATTATTTTATAATTTTGAAAAAGAATGTAGTGATTATAAAAGCTAATAGGTTATCTGTTGCATTTGGTCTGTTATTCAAATGTTTTATTTTTGTTTTTAATGTTAAATATACTTTCCAAAGACAATTATATTGTACCGGTAATTCTCTCCAGAAATATGTGTAAAATATAGACTGTAAAGTGACCTTTAAATCACTCAGAATTTGGTTGTCAATCATAAAGTATTATGTAGAGCCCTCAGGTAGATTAAGGTGACTTTCCCTTGCTTATTAAATGAAGGGGGGATAGGACGTGTATGCTGTATCATAAGGTTCGTCATTGAGTCAACTAACGTAGTTTCAATTCCCCTTGTGTTCATGATAATGAGTAGGGTCGCGTGACCAACCTTGTCGGTTTTCTCCAGGTCTTCCCTTTTCCTCTTGCTACTCACTACTAAAGACCCCTACGTGCAAGCTAATTATATGTTAGTCCTGAAATAACTGTCGAGTGGACATTAAACCCCATTTCTCTCTCTTTCGCTTTAAAAGCTGAAAAAGGGTTTAACATCCTACTTTTCTTTGTGGTTGGGGGTGGGGTGGGAGTGGATGGCCGAATGGTTAGCGTGCTTGCGCTGTAACACTTGGCCTTCCAATCTGGTGTGGTTTCGAATCCCCGGTAAACGTGGCAAGGAGTAGGGTTGCTTGTCCAACCCCGTGGTTTTCTCCGGGTACTCCGGTTTCCTCCCACTGCTAAAGACCCCTACGCACAAGCGAATTATTGAAATAGAATTAAACCATATTATTATGTTAGTCCCAACCCTATCTCTCTCTCTCCCTACTTTTCTTTGTTAATGAAGGCCAACAGTGGGATCCAAAAAGAACCATCATGGTTCCCCTTACTTATGACTTGTATATAAATATTTTGTACATGCCTTTTATATTTCATTTGTAAGAAGTTTTTCAGTTTTTGTGCATAATTTATGTCTTTAATGCTTGTTTTGATTGTTATTTAATTTAGATATACGATGTAGGTAAATCCTATTTTAAGGGGGCATGGTGCAGGAATATTTTGGACATAGCGTTTAAATTATCATTTCTTTAAAAAAAAACTTTTCGTGAGGGTGGGAATAATTGTTATTATATAACACAATTTTATTAGCATTGGAAGTAACTTTGTTTATTATTATTAGTATTCCAAATGTCTCAGTGCTTGTTTTGGGGTTTTTTTTTCAATTTAAATAGCTGTGCTTATTTTATGATTTGTTTATTTTTTATTTATTTATATTTCTGTGGGGGGGGGGGATTTTTTATTATCCATCAAAATGTCTGTTTAGTTTTGATCTGGCATTAATTTAATTGTTCATATAATTTTATGAATATATGATAATTTTATGAATATATGATACTTTTATGAATAAATAAAATTTTTATGAATAAAGAATAATTTTATAAATAAATAATAATAATTTTATGAATAAATAATAATTTTATAAATAATAATAATTTTATGAATAAATAATAATTTTTGAATAAATAAATAATTTTTGAATAAATAATAATTTTTGAATAAATAATAATTTTATGAATAAAGAATAATTTTATGAACAAAATTGTTGTCATGTCATTTATCAAATATTACAGTTAAAAGAGAATAAAGGAGGGGTCTGTTGGTGGTTATACACAAGTTTGTATGAAACAACACAAGTTTCAGTCAGAAATTTCAACACAAGTTTCAGAAATTACAACACAAGTTTCAGAAATTTCAACACAAGTTTCAAAAATTTCAACACAAGTTTCAGAAATTCCAACACAAGTTTTAGAAATTTTAACACAAGTATTGTGTAGATTTTCACACAAGTTTCAACACAAGTTTGTGTTGTTTGATCAATTTTAACACAAGTCTTGTGTTGTTTCGACATTTAACACAAGTTTGTGTTGTTTCAACACAAGTTTGTGTTGTTAAATAGTAACACCCAACTTGTGTTGAAAACAACACAAGTTTGTGTTGTTTCAACACAAGTTTTTTTTCAGTGTATACTCTTTTCAATGTATAAATCTGGAACCCATACCCTTTTGGCTGGAATGCTAATGTGCTCGATCTCTTCATAATCAGTCTTATTCCATACCAAAAGATCGTCTTTCCAAGTTAACATTATCCATATTGACGCTACTAATGTCTCCGAAGATGATTCTAGTTTCCCGATGGATTGTAAGGAAAGTAGAATATCAACATTCACAGCAGCTGATGCGTTTATTATGGGCCTCACATCAGGATTGTAGTTCTCGAATATTTTCTTGTACAATCTGCTTAAAACGGTTCTGTTGGAAGATGACAATTCTATGAAACAGAATATTAACAAAGTTAGCAACATGTCTGCAAGAGAATGAACACACGTCTGTCTAACAAACTGATGCACACCGTTTCGTAATCGAATGCATATTTCCCTGGTATTATTTAGTTATTGATTCATTAATAGCCATTATACTCTGAACAAAGTAAAAACTACCCGGATGTATTAATTCAATACTACCTGTATAAATATATTGATCAAGGGAAGTGGTTAATTTATTAGATTTAGTATTGTTTAACAACACATTAGTTTGATGCAGATTTCGAGATCTAAAAAAATAAAACACAATCAGATCCAATTTTTCTTGATTAAAAACTGAAGCCAAATCGATATTAATGTGTTTTTAATTGACGAACTTATGATACAGTAGCACAAGTATGCCATGCTGAGAAAATTATTGTAAATGGTTTTAAACAGAGAGCTTGGTGCAACTCACAATGTAAGTGTCAATTTTGCTACATTTGTGGATATATTGTGTTAAGCCTTATTATGTCGTCATCCTTGTCGGTCAACAAATTGATTCGTTAACCCGATACAGTCCAGGGTGTTTTAACTTTATTTTCAAATTGGAATTGCGGGTAAAGCGTTGGGTTTTGAGAAGATGAAGCCTATTTAGTTTCTTTTTTGTCGAAATCGGATTAATATTTTTATTGTAATTGTCTGTGAAACAGATTGCCATGATTCAAGGGCTTTCTTTGGGCCTGAAAGGTCATCTAAATTATTATTTAGACATTGATTAACTTCAATATATGAGACAAAACACATTTTCGTTTGCATATCTACGCATAACGTTTGTCACTGGCCGAACACTCATTGCGGATTGACGTCACAAGTACACATGAATCGATGGCGTGTTCATTTCCGGATTCGTTTTCGTACCGATGCGAAAGATCCCTAATCTAGATATGACAAGTATGCATTTACACCAGTCAGCGAAATTAATATTATAAATTGTAAAATTCATATATAGTAATGATCTGGTCTGTGTTAACCGAGTTGACGGGTAGGAGAGGGAGTTAGGGGGGGGGGGGGATAGAGCAAAGGGGGGGGATAGAGCAGTGGCTCGACTTGGCAGAAGGGCGAGATGGTTATCTTTAACTATTCATGTACTGTGTTGATGTTATTTTTTTATGTTCCTGTTGTAGTTTAGTTCCTGTTATTATTTGTGTAGCTGCTTTATATTTATGCACCTGATGTACACAAATTGAATATTTACGAAACTTATCTCTGTTATCCAACAGAGTTACAGTATTTTTAGATGGATAGCCAACACATGCGCAGGAAGGTTATTCCGTAGTCTCTATGTATAGACTGTGTGCTTCATCCAGAATTAGCAGACAACACGGGTTTCTGTTTTCAGAGTTGTAGTGAGCCGACATCAAGACCGTTGTTATCTTCCTCAATACCCTGCACCCCTGCTATTAAACCACTATATCTAATACTTATCCATGTTCTCCAAAGGCATCACTTCCTAGAATGCAACGGTGTATGGATTTATTCTGGAATCATTTCATTATATCTCTGATAACCTTTTCAACAGTATCGACTTCTAACACGTAGTCAAGATTGGACATCACTTGTATGGATGGCGAGATTTGTGCTAAAGAACAAATTACGTATAATAGGGTTGTGGCCTTGATTAATTATTATCCATTGTCAGAATATTAGTTAAAGGGACAATAACATGTTTTCTGGCTTGGTAGCTCCAGAAAATAAATAATACCCTTATTCTAAGTACTAGATGTTTAAGTGTCCTACCTGTTGTGTAAATTATCCATTACAACCTATTTTACTTGTCCAGAGGGTTCGAAAATATTTTAAAATCCAAGTCACATTTGAAAAGGTTTACGTTAGACTTTTCAAATCAATTGGTTGAATTTTTCCAATTTTTCAAAATAGGTGTGTTAAGATGAAATTTATATCATCATTTAATTGGAATATTGTAAAATAATACAATTTGTTGACCAGAATGAAGATTGGGACATATTTTTCAGTTACAACAAGAGTGTTATTGGGGCTTTAAGGCATGAGTTTAGTTTAAAAACGTATATTAAATTGTTTATGAAATATTGTGAGAATAACCAGAAAAGGGGTCAAGGCCAAGGATAAATTCTATGTCTAAATAGGAAAGTTACCTTTACATATTTGGCATGCGTGACCAATCACATGATTAATTACATAATAATTAGCCAATAGAATGGTTAATGACTGTGAATCTGAGGGTATATAATTAATAGAATGTTTTTTATATGCTTTTGATTAAATAAAGGGAAGAACTTCCCTCTAAACCTACTCCATGGCCCAAGGCTGCCAATGGAAAGATTGCAACATCATATTCTAAAAACAGGAAGAGGCCTCGGTTCTCATATGTCTTGTCTGCGATATCACTTCTGTGGAAGCGGACTTTAAAACACCAGGTATTAGTAGTAGCTCTAGGGTAAACACCATGATGATTTGAGAGAGGCCACACCTTGCAGTAATTCGTTAGGAGAGACAGTTGAAGTTCGGGGGACACCGTCCGGTTTCAGAATGCCCAGTTATGTCGATGGAGAGCCATATGATATATAGGGATCCGTCAGTACTCTCGTGAGGTTGAGAGAGTAGACACTGACTCTGTTTTAATATATGATTATAACTATATATATCCAGCTTGATATAAAACTGTAGAAACCGTACTTGCTCCTGTGATCTTGTTTGTTAATTATACTATTTATGATGTAGTATATTCAATCACAACGTGAAGTTATCATTAATTTGGAATGTAAGAGTCACATTTAAAGATACGTCCTAACCAGTTAAATAATTACAAATTCAACCCGAAACAATACTAGACGATCAAGGGCTGTTCCAAAATATGTAGTAAGAAAAGAGTTTATGGGTCATCAATAGGATATGTCGTTTTAGTGTGTCGTCCACTTTCAACGCCTGACAAACGATCTATGGTGCTAAACTCATTAATCATTTTAACATAATGGATGTCTTTTAATTGTTTGAAGTTTAGCAATGAAATCATTTGATTTTACAGGTTCAGCATTATTGATACATAGTTTGAAATGTTGATCTTGATAAAGGTGTTTTGTCTCTGACCAATAAATGAATTCTACAAATTCTGAAAATGTTTAATTATGTCTACATATTAAACTTTCTTTACATAATGAATTCAATGACTTTCCAGTGATATGAATTGAATCAATTTATTACCAAAAGAATTTAAAGTAAATTCCGTGATATTGTCATCTCCGAAATATTTGCTATTATGCATTCATTTTTACAGATCCTATTTCGTTTTTTTGTAGTTCAAAATTTCGTTTTACTTGTCTTTACTACACTAGGATCTGAAAGAGTTGTTATATAAGCCGCGTTCTTGGTTAGTCGCAAGATTAGCCAATGGCACAGTTCGTTGCAGTGAGTTCTGAGCGTGCGATGCACTGACTGTGGGTGTCCTACTAGAAATATCAGCGCTGGTAAATTGGGCTGAAGTTGGGAAGCATTTGGGCCATGAGTTATCATATGGGTGGAGTCACGTGACTTTCTGTCCCGGAGGTTATCCCCCTTTGTCGAAACCATGTGACTTTTCCCGAAAACACGGCTACAGTTTGGAATAAATTCTTTTCAAATTTGGTGTAAAGAAATGGGGCGGCGACAGGACAAACTCTTTCAACCTTAGACCGAAAATATTAAAGGCTACAGTTTTTACCAGATTTCATTCAAATTTGGTGTGCAGGATTTGGGTCATGGAATTCAGCCCTTTGCTGAAAATCTTGCAAGCGCCATAAATGTAACAGTTTTTAACATTCGTTACCAAATTTGTTAAACATCTAAGTTTTGCTTTCGGGGAAGCTGCTGTAAAGAAATAGCTGTTGTATGGCTACCTTTGTATTTGACAGACTACAATCGCACATTGCAACCGCACATTGCAAAGTCCACGCCAGGTTGAAGAAACCATCACATTTTCCCGAAAGTTTTACTAAAACCAAATATTAAAATACAATAAACACACGACATCAACGAAACAAAGACTAAATTAAATAGAACGAAATGTGCAATATGTTATATAACAACAAAATAACAAAAAATAATTGAAAATAAATTGGAATGTACCCAGTCTAATGTTGTCTCTAATTCTCAATTTAATTGAATGTGTAAGTTCTAGAATAAAACCAATGATTGTTTCTCATAAAAATGTTAATGTTAATGTTTTTCCCAATCGCTAAATAAATATCACAGAACATAGACCACCAATAGTTTATGTCCTAAATCAAGAGTTAACTTTTGATACTTCATTACTGAACGGCGTCTTCGTTTCGGAGTGAACGGATGTACTTCTTTTCCACCAAACATGTAGATTGATTTTAATAAATCTTTTAACATGGCGGCACGAACACTAAAATTACTCGGGCTGACCACCAATACGTCACAGCTTGTCAAAATAATTTGGTCTAAAATGGCAGTTTCAAATCCTAGACACGCTTCTTTACTCCAGCGTTGTCTATCTATATGGAGTATTTTTCCGCCAGTATCAAAATACCTCGGGCCAAAGTTTTTTTTGGCAGAGACACGAACTTCTTCATTATCCGTAGCAATAAATATTTTACTGGAATCTTCAAAACTATGTAAAAATGTCCACAATTTTTCAATGCTGGAAATATTAACACGGGGCGAGTCGTTTGGTAGAGTTTTACTTTTACCAATTCTAAGATGAGCACACACTAACTGATGAGTACGGTTGTTCAAGTCTACATTTCCTGACATTTGCTTCAGATGTGTGATAATATGTTGTGATGGTTTCATTAGATGTTTCCATACTCGTCTGAACACAATCGCTCGGGAAACACCATGAACATATTTGGGCATTTGTTTCGGATACATTTTTCTCATTTGCCATATTCCATCTGAATTTATTTTAATTTTAATCACATCTTCAAAGTTGGTTCCGTTATATTCCAATCTGGGTGGTCCGGCGCCCATAGCATCGATTATTTTAGTAGTCCGGTTAACTAATTCTTGAGGTGGGATTATCCAGTTCGTTTGGTTTGGTTGCATAAACCTCGTGAAGTCACACGGTGACGTCATTTCTATGCCAAACGTTCTGTTGTAGGCTAAAGACATTAAAAAAACAGTTACAATTCCACGCTGTCGATCGCCCCACCCTCCACACCATCGTCTATTATCACATAAAAAAATCAAATATTTCTTCTTTTTATTTGATTGATTTTTAGACACAATTTTCTCAGATGTGTTACCGGGTGGCTTTTTTCTTTCTATGATTATTGGTGCTGCAGCCGCTTTAATGGTTGACGGATGATTTTTAGCAACTACCTGTTTTACCTTTGGGCGTTGTTGATTTTTAGACACGGGGCTAACAGATTTGGGAATGGGTGTTGAATAAGATGGAGATTTTGGATTTCTATTTTCATCGGTTTTCGACTCTCGAGCAAGGATTATTTCTTTGTTTTGCATGGTTGCACGTGTTGCAGTGACATGAATCTTTGGTTGTAAAGGTGGGTTATCTCCCATGTGTAAGGTTTTGACAGAAGCAGAAAATTGATGTAGCTGTAGCATGCTATACTCGTTGTACCATAGTAGAACCAATCCGAACGATAATACTGCTAATAATATTAGCATCCTTTGGTACTTCGTAGTTCTGCTCATTCTGAAAAATACAAAGATAAGAATTTTGTATATATAACAAATAAAATATTTTTTAAGTCACGTGGTGTTCCAGAATGAGTAAGCAGGTCCTTTATAGTGCAGTGACGGTTAACTTGGGAACTAAAGGACATATAACGTACACTTGATGATAATAAAACGTACCATTTGCAAAATAATTCGGTGGGACGAAAAACCAAGGCCCCGTGTACATGTTGGCTCACACGCTAAAGAACCCATTGGTAGTTTGAATTGGACGAAGAACATGTGCTGAAAGGCCTATGTCTGGTCAAAGAGTCCACTCGTAGCACACTGCATGACACATGTCACTCTTGATTAACATTGTGGGAGCAGAAAATGGGGCATTAAAACCCATTTCATTTCTTAAGAAACACAAATGAATACTTATTCACGGGTCCGACTCGGTTGACAATTTTTTTTTATCATCGTCAGTTGGGAATCAGTAAGTTCTTCTGCCGTTTTAAACTTCAACTTTCTCCAACGTATGACGTAAGTATTCTTGAGATTGTATGTTGTCAAGGACAGTAACCCCGCATATTATTATCACAATCCGCTCAAATTCAGTAGCCTTTTACCTCTTCTTAAACATGCATTATGCAAGGGCTAAATTGCCGGTTTTTCTTTAGGTCTGAAATGGTATCTAATTGTTAATTAGATGTTATTTAACTTATCCAGGCCATAATCAACTCTCGATGCAGTCGCTTGCCGGCTGATCACGGTGGCTAAGTCGGTAAGACGCTGGCTCGTTAGATTTTCCGGCGTGCTTTCCTCTTGTCAGTGATGCAGGCTAGAGGGCCTCACAAGGACAACTAGTCGTTCAGATGGGACAAAAAACGAGGTCCCGTGTACACATTGGCGTGCACTTAAAAGATCCCTTGACAGTTGGAATTCGATATGTGAGTAGGCCATAGTGCCGCTGTCCGGGCACTGCGTCTTCATTAGCCCAGTTCGTTCGGAGCAGAACAGTAGGGCGTTAAACTATAATTCATTTCATTTCCATCGCTTGCCTACGATCTTTAATGAATTTGAAGACATTTTGTGATGGATAATTTAATGTAAAAAATCAACTATGTCATTGGATCCTTGCCCGGGGAGGTTAAAAACAAATATTAAAAACCAAATTACTTTTAATATCAATAACCAAAAGCAGTAACAAAATTGTGCTTTAAATAAGATATACGCGTGTATAATGATATGTCATATATAGCAAAAACAAACATATATAATGTTAACCATACACCATATGCCTATAGCATATATGTATTGATATGTACATGTATAATGATAACCATTTATCACCCAATAATACATTTGACAGTAGATATCGCTTGTATGATAAATTACATAATCGACTGCGATATTTCCTTAGGAGATATCGCTTTACATGAATTTGATTGGTCAATCAAAAAGGAACTACTTTCTTTTATTTTAAAGAAACCACTTATTTTAAATAAAAAGGAAATACTGGGTCAATATATAGCACTTTGCAATAGCTAAACAGCTGTCAAAAAACTGATGTATCACTACGCTGTAATGTAATTAGATTCTTAAAAGTGAAATCTATACCAAATAATTATATTTATTTATTTGTGCATGTAAGAAAGGATTGGGTGATAAATAAAATCTCCAACTCGTGTTTTTTGATATCAAAAAATATCAACACTCGTTGATAAAGTAAAAAAAAACTCGGCAGAGCCTCGTTTTTTTTCACTTTATCAACTTGTGTTGATATTTTTTGATATCAAAAAACACTCGTAGGAGATTCTCTATATGTCTATATATAGCAAACCATGTTTAGATACATACATGTATATGATAAACAATAGTCATATAGACCATAGCAAAAACATGTTTATATATATATACATGTATATGATAAACAATATCCATATATAGGCTATAACAAAGATATGTTAAACGATACCAATATATAACAAAAACATGTTTAGATATATACATGTATATGATAAACAGTAACCATATATAGGTCATAACAAAGACATCTTTAGATATACACATGCATAATTATAACCCATAACCATGCATGATAGACAATAATCATATATAGGCCATAACAAATACATGGTTAGGTATATACATGTCTATGACAATATATATATCTATATATATCTACCATAACAAAAAGATGTTTATAATATACATGCACAATTATAACCCATAACCATATATGATAAACAATATTACCATATATAGGTCATAACACAAAAAGATGTTTATCATACACATGAGTGATGATAACCATATGCTATGACATATGCATATACATGTAGATACATACATGTATATGATAAACAATACCCCTATAGAGACCATAACAAAAACATGTTCATGAGCTAAGTATATTGTTAATGTATATGGAATGTGTAAAATTGAATGGAAAATGCAATGTTGTTTCGTTTAATATAATGGAAAGTGTAACATTGAATGAATGTGTAAAATTGAATGGAAAATGCAATTTTGTGTGGTTTTAATATAATGGAAGGTGCAAAAAGGGGGTGTATTATTTTTGGTGGTCTCTATCATTCAGAAAAATATTCTACAATTGAGAAAAAAAACGGTCATTGACTAGATTATTCGGTCTTTTAAAGCTGCAAGTTCATATTTTTAAGTTATATTTTTAAAATTAATTAAAATAAGGCCTTCAAATAGATGGTATCTATAAACAGTCCTGCCTTGTTAAAGAATAATCCCATTAATCCTATAATTCGCTACTGCCAGTTGAGAAATTGGCAAAAATGTCATTTTCAACTTCAAATTCAAAAGTTTGAAGATAGCTATTGCATGGGGGGGGGGGGGGGTAATAGAAAAACAAGGGAGGTAATTGTGTTATCATTTCCTGTGTTAATGAGTTATAAGAGTGGGAAATATTAATAATGATCTTGTAGTAGTGAGTTTACAACCTATTGTGCAAAAAAACATAGAAATTCTTATGTTTTGAGTTTCTTTGAAAATATGAAATTATCGCTTTAAGGGAGGTAACTCGTCCTTAAACAAGATGATGACGCCATGAAATTAATTTAAGAATGCCATTTCAAATAATCCATTTGATTACATGCCAATTCAATATCCAACAATCTTATTTTTTTTTTCATGGTAAAATTTCTCTCTTTATGGGCCTTATCTATTTTTTTTAAAATTTAATACTAATTCGTCATCACGTCACGATTCATGTTTGTTTATATTAATACAAGAATTATGGGGTTTATTGTGGGAAGGGGTGCAACTCTGGCTTGACTTGGCCAGAAGATACTGGATAATCAACAACATTAAAAACCAAACTCCCGGTTATACATGGGCAATGGACTTTAGGCCAAATATTGACAACTTTCCCAGACCCTCCGTACTTTGAAGACTAGGAGGTTCTGAGTGACTATATTTTTGAAAGACTCTGAATTTCGATACACTTGCTCCTTTGGGATAAGCTAAATAAACACAGCAAGACTGTGGTTACACATAAAACATAACATAAGTGTCTATAAAGATTGGTATCAGCACAAACATGACCATAAACATGATTCTAAGTCATGTAGTTTAGACACACACACCCCTGCCCCCCCCCCCCCCACACACACACACACACCACACACACGCCAATTATCATTAATGCTAGGGTTTAGTCAAATCGAGAATTGTTTCCTTCCAATTCAAACAGACGAATCTGTATTTAACAAAAAGTTGGGTGTTCAGAGATTGTCACTTAAGATTTAATCGAATTATTTTTTTTTTCAAATAACCATGTGTAATGTGTAATCGATTAGTGATATGATTTTACATAAGTCGAAAATATCCTAGTGGATAAAAAAAACAAACCCCAAAACCCTTTCCCACTTTCCCCATCACAGAACATAGACCACCAATAGTTTATGTCCTAAATCGAGAGTTAACTTTTGATACTTCATTACTGAACGGCGTCTTCGTTTCGGAATGAACGGCTCTACATTTTTTCCACTAAACACGTAGATTGATTTTAATAATTCTTTTAACATGGCGGCTCGAACACTAAAATTACTTGGGCTGATGACCAATACGTCACAACTTGACAAAATGATTTGGTCTAAAATGGCAGTTTCAAATCCTAGACACGCCTCTTTACTTCCGCGCTGTCTATCTATATGGAGTATTTTCCCACCAGTATCGAAATACCTCGGACCAAAGGTTTTTTTGGCAGAGACACGAACTTCTTCATTATCCGTAGCAATAAATATTTTACTGGAATCTTCAAAACTATGTAAAAATGCCCACAATTTTTCAATGCTGGAAATATTAACACGGGGCGCGTCGTTTGGTAGAGTTTTACTTTTACCAATTCTAAGATGAGCACACACTAACTGATGAGTACGGTTGTTCAAGTCTACATTTCCTGACATTTGCTTCAGATGTGTGATAATATGTTGTGTTGGTTTCATTAGATGTTTCCACACCCGTCTGAACACAATCGCTCGGGTAACACCATGAACATATTTGGGCATTTGTTTCGGATACATTTTTCTTATATGCATAGATCCGTCTGAATTTGTTCTGATTTTAATCACATCTTCATAGTTGGTTCCGTTATATTCCAATCTGGGTGGTCCGACGCCCATAGCATCGATTATTTTAGTAGTCCGGTTAACCAATTCTTGAGGTGGGATTATCCAGTTTGTTTGGTTTGGTTGCATAAACCTCTTAAAGTCACACGGTGACGTCATTTCTATGCCAAACGTTCTGTTGTAGGCTAAAGACATTAAATAAACAGTTACAATTCCACGCTGTCGATCGCCCCACCCTCCACACAGCCGTCTTTTATCACACAAATAAATCAAATATTTCTTCTTTTTATTTGATTGATTTTTAGACACAACTTTCTCAGATGTGCTACCAAGTGGCTTTTTGGTTTGCATGATTGTTGGTGCTGCGGTCGCTTTAGTGTTTGGCGGTGAAGATGAATCCGCGTTAGAAGAGGTGTTCTCTCCCATTAGTGAGTTATCTCCCTCAAGTCCATCATTACCTATCCATGGAAGAGCAATATACAGTCGTTGTGGTTGTAGTTCCATATACTCGTTATACCATAGAACGAGAAATCCAGATGATAACACTGCTAATGATAAAAGCATAAATTGGTTCTTCGTGAAACTACCCATTCTGCAAAAGAATAAATACAAGGATCAGAAATATTGTATCAAAATAAACAAGTAGGCCTACACCCCCACCCCACAAAAAACTGGAAGCGAACACCATCCATACATTTTGTACGGTATCCGTCAATTCAAAAACTGACTGAACGTTAAATAACTTCTACATCTAAATTATAAAACCAACGTATATCAAATAACAAATGCATTACAGGCCCATGTAGTAGTAGGTAGCAAGTAGTAGTAGTAGTAGTTAGTAGTAGGTAGTAGTAGTAGCTAAATCGCTAATATTAGGCCCTAGAAGTTGACACAAATCGGCCGCAACGCATATAATGTAATATGAATGTATTTAAACTGATTTACATTCAATCGTTTCTGTTTTACTAATATCAAATCAGTAATGTTCGGCGAAGTCATAATCGAATGGCAATCTCTAGCGCCAGGTTATTCCACACAATGATCAGTAGTGAATATTTGCTAGACCGCCACAATCACTGACAAGGATGACATCTATACGACTTAATGAAGCAAAAACATTAACGTTCTCCCTTCGACAAATTAAATTATAAAACATTTTTTTTTAATGCATTAGATAAAAATAAATAAAGACTTCTGAAGTATTTGTAGGTATAAATTATTTTCTATTTAGTGTAAATGGGTATTAAAATGGGTAAAGACAGCATTCTGTCCGATTAAGTAACGTCTTATGTAAACAATGCACGCGTCATTGAACCAATGATTGATGTCGCATGGTGTGACGTCAAGTGTTGGAGGCAGTCATCTTTAACAGAGACCGTTTGACATGACTTGTGGAATATATCTAGGCTCGTTCTTCGAGTCCCTTGTTACAAATGACGCTGAAACGCATTACGGTACACGATTTGTGTACCAATGGTAAAATGTTTATTTTGTCTTAAATATTGGATATCAGAAGTCCATCTTTTCCCGTTCACGAATATGGATATATAGTTTGCCTCCGTCTGTTTGGCACTCAACTTAACTATTTCATCACTGGACAGAATAAAAGACATTTTATCAGAATTATTAAAAGACGCAAAGTTTGGACACAGAACTTGTATAAAGGTGAATAAAACATTTCTAATATTGCTATATAGTTCACATTCTGCGCTTTCGACTTAATCGGTACAATACAAACAAAGACGGTTCTCAACGGGGATTCCTTCATATCGTCCAGTTTCAAGACGGAACGGAGCTACTCCACATCTAAATTTTGCCAGAGCACTGCTTTGGAGGGGGACGGGGATAAGATTGCCCGTTACATATTTCTCGGGTCCATATACAGACCTTAAACAAACGATATGACTGGAGCTTATTATGTTCTTGACCGACTTAAGAATTTCTTTCCGATACATCATAAACATGGCTATTCATATATATATATATTTATATCTAGTTTATTTAAATGATTCTTAACTCTATAATTCAAGTTTTGTTTCTTTTTGGCTTTAAATTACTCTAGTTAAAAATAATCTTAGTTAATCGACTAGCCGTCATATTGCATAATCTACCATAGTGTCTGATCACACTGTCCCACTGCGGGAATCACGGTGGCTAAGTGGATAAGGCGCTGGTTCGCTAGCCTGGGGGTCGGGTTTTCGATCCCTGCATTGGCCGAGAAAGTTCATCTCGATTTTCCGGCGTGATTTCCCCTTGTCAGTGATACAGAAGGAGGGCCTGACAAGGACAGCTGCCTAGTCGTTCGGATGGGACGAAAAACCGAGGTCCCGTGTATACATTGGAGTGCACGTAAAAGATCCCTTGGCAGTTGGAATTCGATATAAGAGTAGGCCGTAGCGCCGCTGCCCGGGCAAAATTACCCTCATAGCACACTGTATGGCGTATGCCCGTCTTCCATTAGTCCAGGTTAGGTGCATAAGAGTAGGACGTTAAACCCCATTTCATTTCATTTCATTTCTGTCCCACTGGCGAACATGTACAAGCACCCACCTCCTACACACACCTTTGTCCCAGTTACAGCAGCTTGTGGGGTGTTTCTGCCTACCCCAGGTCACTGTAAACCCCATGGGACGTTAAAGCCCATCTGATGTCACTCAATTTAAAGCTAGCCTTATCCCAGTAATTAATGGGCAATTATCCAGGAAATACTACAGATTGTATTTGAACATTTTCTTGGGAAGCCTCCCTATCTCCCCGCGCCTCCCCTTCTGAACATCATAGAGCTTCCACGGAAATCATCCCGGCTTAATATCGATTGTGTAGCTCTCTATTTGGATTGGTAACAATAACTACCTTCCGTTGATCCTGACACTTCCCAATTCTTTAAATCTTTCTTATGGATTCGCTTATCGCTCGTTTTCATCAAAAAAAAAGAAATGCATGGCCGTATAATTGTGTGTTGATAAGCCCGCACTAACTTTTGTAAATAACAAGTATAATTACCTTGTAAGTGATTCGTTATTCTTTCTAACCTCGTGCAATTCAGCCCTGTGAGTACTCTGAAATTTTCTCTGACCGTTTTAGCGTTAGCCCTACCTCCTGCTCTCATAAAGTTAGCCCCCTCTCCCCCGCCCTCATCCCGGGACGTTAAACCCAGGCCTTGCCGTGTTAATCCCAGGCCTTGCCGTGTTAAACCCAGGCCTAGACGCGTTAATCCCACCTCCCGCTCTCATTCCGGGCCTTGTCGTTAACCCCATCTCCCGCTCTCATGCCAGGCTGTGTCGCGTTAAACCCACATCCTGCTCTCATTCCAGACCTTGTCGCGTTAAACCAACTTTCCGCTCTCACCCCAGGCCTTGCCGCGTTAAATCCACCTCCCTCTCTCTTCCATAAACTATGACCAATTTTGGCTGAATGCTGTATTGGGGGTCGTGTTCGAAGCGGAGTATGCCCGAAACCGTCCGTTAAAAGGATCATTTTTTACAGAAATGTTATATCTCAGATCCCCGTATCTGAAAGTTGTTTATATTCATTTCATTGTGCTTTCTGGGTAATATCTGTTGTGCTGTTTTTTATATGTCTGTGCTGTGTTGATTTATTGTGTGCTTTGCTGTGTTGGTTTAATATGTGCTGTGTTGGTATAATGTGCGCCATGTTGGTGTATTGTGTACTGTGTTAGTGTAATGTGTGCTTTGCTTGGATAATAACGTGTTGTGATGTCTTATATATGTCGCCGCTGTGAGTAATTTGTATAGTGATGCATTTTGTACTAAACTTAAAATAACTAAATCGCTTTAATTTGGGTCAAAATCAAAATAGTCTATCATTGATTTTACATGTTGATTTGTTTTGTTGGGTGATAATCTGGTTTTGATAAAAATGTTGACGAAATGAAATGGGGTTTAAAATCCTCCTTCTCTGCACCAACCGGGCTACTGGAGACTGTGATCAAAATTCTACATAATATAAAGTCAGTCTTGACATAAAACTGGTTCTACTTTCCATTGTCCACACTTCATTTTCATTATCCCAGTCGGTGCAGAACCCCATTTTGATTTTATCATCCCAGTCGCTAGAACACCATTTTGATTTCATTATCCCAGTCGGGGCAGAACCCCATTTTGATTTTATCATCCCAGTCGGTAGAACACCATTTTGATTTTATCATCCCAGTCGGTGCAGATCCCTGTGTCATTTCATTATCCCAGTCGATACAGAACCCCATTTTGATTTTATCATCCCAGTCGGTAGAACACCATTTTGATTTCATTATCCCAGTCGATACAGAACACCATTTTGATTTCATTATCCCAGTCGGTGCAGAACCCCATTTTGATCGCATTATCCCAGTCGGTGCAGAACCCCATTTTGGTCGCATTATCCCAGTCGGTGCAGTACACCGTCCCATTTTATTATTTCAGTTGGTGCTGAACAGTAGGACGTTAAACCCAATTTCATTTTATTTCCACTCTCCACCACCAATTCGAATGTTACAACAGATTTACCAATACATTAGTTTGAGCCAAAAGTAATAATTGGGGGGGGGGGGGACATATTTGACAAAATTTCGTGATTATTTATCATTAAAAAGTAACCACAATCACCAAATTATTACATATAAAATGACGACGGAAAATTAAACCACACTTCATTCTTCATTTTAAATAAAATATATACATACGACTCGGGTTTCTTGGATTTAGGTTCTTCCATGCTGCTGATCAGATCTACTCAAACACTGCAATCTTTCGCTAGATCCAAATTTAACACTACAATCCTTCGTTATTTCCAATTTTAACACTATATCACTTACATAAAAAAACACTAGCTACAAGATCCAATCTTAACTCCAGTACAGGTTGTTATATGTAGTGTTTTATGCCTAAGTCACCTATTTATAACCCCACTTGCTACCAGATCAAATTCTTCTAGATCTAGTAAAGATTGTTTACTATATAGGGGTTCGTCTAAGTCACTTATTTACTCCTATACTACCTATAATAATCCAACTTTAACTTCCAGGGAGATCTAAATCACTTATTTATCCCTATATGAGCTACAATTATCCACGTTCAACTTGTAGGATGGATTTAAGTCAATAACACAACCAAAAACGGCAAGAACACATTTAAAGTTCGGGTGATTCGTAGACAACACAGTATTTTATATAATCGCCTAATCCTTGTGTTGGCTTCTCTGCAGACAGATTCGATCACGGTTTGTATTGAGGATTAATTAGTGACGTAACTATGATCAGCGTCATACGTAATGGGTGCTTCGTGTTAACCCGTTTGTACTAATTAATAAGCAGTAATTATGTTCAATGTAATTATGACCTGTATATATTCCATTTCAGTTACTAAATGCCATTGAAACAACTTTATATTTTGGTTACCTCAGAAATGTCGTCGTCAGCTGCTAATGAGTATATCTGATCACACGCCCGACTATGCAAAAATATCAAAAACAATTCGATTGGATTCACTTTGTCATTCCACGCTAGGGAAAGAACTTATATAGGTTTTGTCTGTTTAATCCTTGCCAAATGAATTAAATAATGTTTAAACTATTCCACACGTCTAGTTGTTCTACGTTATTTTAGATTTTGTTTCTCACACCTTGTGGCCTTGGTCTGTACACCTTGTAACCTATAAGTGTGGGCTTGGTCAGATTATATGCGCTTCAGGTACCTACTTAGCTGTGGTTAATGACCAGGAACAACTATAGGTCATCTATAACACGTCTATTGAAACCGGTATCAATACTTTCTTTATAAGTCATACAATAGAATATATCGGACGACTTATTACTCGCTCTTTTATATATATGTATACTAAATAAAAACGATTGTACTTGATGTGTGAATTTTAGTCTGTGATATCAGCCCAGGTGAAAGCGAACCTAGACCGTATTATAGTATTAATAGCATTTTGTAAATCGTATTAATATTCCGAAATTATCTGTACAGCGTGTTATTACAGAGCTGAAATTTACAAAGGCTAATTACGCCGCTTGTTCAACAGTAATTTAATTAACCAATTCAGATTAATTAGCCGTTCACTTAATTAAGTGTCGCATTGTGTTGAACAACTTACACTATCTGACAGGCGAATATTACAACGTGAACTTTAAACCAGGGGGTATAATAAACAAAAATAATAGTGTAAATATGTTTGTTTTGTTAATTTATAGTTTATTAGTATCTGGTATGTATATTTATTGACTTTGCTTCACTGACCACCTACAACAATTATATTGTATTGGAGAGGACTCTTTTGTAAGTTTTTAGTAACATTTGTCCGATCCGTTTTCTTTAAAGGGACCATCTCGATTAGAACAGAGTCTAAAAAATTAAAGTCCTAGTATTTATGAGATTTATGGACCAAAATATAGAGGCATGGTGTATTTACCTTGTCTCAAAATTTCAGTTGTTTGGACGTGAGCGTCATGTTCGCAAAATATCGTCTTGCGCTATGTCGACGTGTGCGTGCGAATATCTCAAAAATATAAGAAAAACATTTTACCGTTATCAAACTGTGCATCACCTGTTTGCCACGGGAGCGTATAAGGGCCAATAACGTGACGGATGTAGCAATTTTAAATTATTAAGTCAACATATTGTAATTGTTCTGATGAATTTATCTCTGAACACACAATTTTTGCCGAGTTATTAGAAAAACTCGCTATATTGTATATCACCAGCTTTTATATTTATACATGGTAGATAGAGATGATATGGGATGGACAAGCTGCTTCATTAAAAACAGATAAGGAATATCCGACATCTCTGTAAACTATACCTTCGTGATATAACAATAGCTTAATCTCTAAGATTTTTTTCTTTTTTTTACATGTATTGAGGGGATGGGGTGGGGCGAATAGTTAATGCGTGCACACGTCGGAACAGAAGGTCTGACAATGAGCTTAATGGCGTGGTTTCGATTTCCAACTTGTACGTGACAAGGAGAAGGGGCATAGGCGTACGGGCTCGAACTTGAATTGCCCGAAGACATTTCGTGTTACAGACGGCGGTACCGGACAGACGTCTGCAGGAAGCGAAGCTTGTAGTGTAGGAGCCCACCTCCGAAACAGATATTCATTGAAATGACATAGGCGTACGAGCCCCCTCCCCCCCAGGGGGGGGGGGGTGCTGACTCGCTATTTTTCGGGCAATCTAATTGACAAAATAAAGTGCCCGAAATCTAATAAAACACAATTTTACTTTGCCTTTAATTGAATACCACGAATTTGTGCTGTATTAACAATGTGTCTAAACATTGTGCCTGGAGCTACTCAACATTATGTGACATTTTTCTGGTATTCATTATACTTTGTCAACACAGCTGCAACAGTCTATGGAAGCGTATAGGGGTCAATAGCGCGATAGATACCGCAATATTAAGTTGGTATTATGTCAACATATTGTGATTATTCTGATGATTTTATCTCTGAGAAGTTAATTTTTGCCGAGGTAATTGAGTCAACACGCTATGTTTTATGTCCCCATTTCGTCTTTAATGTACACGTTTGCGGTAAGATATTGCTATTCGGAAGCTTTGGCGACATATTCCATTTCGCCGTAGTATATGTCGACATATTCGCAAAATATTGCCATGCGCTATGTCGACGTGTGCATCTAAAACAAAATGACGACATGCAAATTAGCGAGTTATTCAATTAACTTTTCAGAGATAAAATCGTCATAAAAATCACAATATATTGACTTATTATCAACTTAATATTGCGGTATCTATCGTGCTATTGACCCCTATACGCTTCCATAACAGTCTGATTGGAATTCAAGTCGGCAAAGATTGAGGTTTCGGTTGCAAACAGATTGGAGACTTTGAAATTTCTTAATTCACGGGCTAGAATAGCAGAAAAACGCATTTGCGGCGGTTGAATTTTCAAAAATGTTTCGGGAAGCGCGACGCCCCTATACCCACACCTCCGCGTTGATTGCTTGGTTGTTTGGCATTTGGGATTCAGGTAAGTCATCTAAGGTAGACTATAATGGACCATGCTGAAGTTGCTGTATTTACGGGTCGGAATAGGAGGAAAACGTGTTTGCGGCAGTTACATGTTCAAAACTTTCCCCCGATGGCCCCACCTCTGTGGTCTGTAACTGCTGGATTTGTTCGTTGGAACTCAAGTCTGCCACACTAGGCTCTATAATTCAAATGCATACTATATAAATACTGAATTACACCAACCATAAACTTATATACAATTCGACACCCGTTTTCTTTATATTATAATACATGTACTTTTATTTGCATACGTATTCAGCATAGATGTTATTCAATTATCTATTTGATTTTTACAAATGTGATGGCTTTTATGTTACCGTGACATTTTATTAGACAAGGTATTACATTTCTTGCCTTTGTTATTTAGCACGTACTACACTACAGGGGCGGTTTTTACTAACCAACATCTCCCATTATCACCAATATACCAATATATAATAGAAACTGTTAGCAAGCGTTAATTGCTGGTCCGTATCGCGTATCCGCATCGATTTGCGTGTGACGTCATCAATGCGTATTGAACAGCTTTCGTAAGGAAATGGTCCGTATAACATCGTCGCCTTTTTGTCATATTGTTTTGCTGCTAGACGCTTAAATGTTCTGCCGTAGCATTTTTATGAATCCAAAAATTGCCCTCGAGTTTTAATAAGATTAGACACTATGTTTTTTTTTAAATTTTAAATAGCTCAGTTGTCGAGCAACATTACTCTTTTGAGAAATCTGTAGGCTAGGAACTTGACTAGTACTTGGTAGATAACTATCATCATGCTGTAATAGAACTAAGCTCAGATCAGCTACCCATACGTACATGGCAGGGAAATTTGCCAAAACTCTAAAACTGCATTGACGCAGCGTGACGATACAGTTACGTGATATGGACGGGCAGAATTCCACTTGCCACAAGTCTCCAATGATGCAAAAGGGGTAACGGTGGACGATTACCGATGTCTCGTTGTTTCATTTGTCTCCATTTTTCACCGAAAATAATAACTCAATGACAAACTACTGTCGTCAATAACTGTAACGAATATTCCATAATTTGCAGAAAATAATGAAATATTTACGACATGTCATGTCGTAACCTCCATTTACAACCAATAAATAGAATCACGATTGCCACTCAAATTAAGTTGACCTTTGCAGTTGGTTTCCAAGATGATGAAGTTAAAATAAGTTAAAATAAGAAAACAAGTATTTTGTGTATACTTTCCAACGAAATAACTAACTATTTTTGAAAAAATTGAAGTAATATGCCCTTTTCACCACATCATTACATTGGAGTATTGGGTTCGGGTCTGGTAGTATTGAATAGTATTGCTTAAATCGTCCCACCCCTTACTATAACATACCTCACAAAAATCGGACTTGTTTGAAGTTTTTGTTCATATGCAAAGAAGCGTGACTTCAATGTTAACATGAAGTGTAAATTGCCAATTTATTTAAAGAAAGGCGTACGGGCTATTTATTGGATTGAAACTGAAAGATGTATTAGCCAGTTTCCATGGAGCCGCGGTGATTCATCGAGTAAAATGCTGACTTGCTCACCAGGTCTTGGTTCCGCTCACATTGTTAGCAGATATGGTGACTCTCCATTGTTAGGTGGGCAGGACAATGTCCAGTCTGGTGGAACGAAAACCATGGTCCCGTGTAGACATTGGCGTGCACGTTGAAGAACCCATGACAATTAGGAATCGAATAAAAGTAGTGCACGTCCGTCTTCATTAGCCCAGTCGGTGGAGAAAAAAGTAGGACGTTAAACCTCCTTCTATTCATTTTTCATTTGAATTTCTTCAAGTAAATACGGGACTTCTCGTTTAAGTCAAGATTGTGAATCACGATATAACAGATTTGAAAGGTAACGCTACCATATTTGTCAAAACGACATTGCCTTCTACTAACCATGAATACTGTAGGCAAATAGAATAATAATTACCCAGTTCGTGAACAAAGCGACTAACTCAATGGCAAAACATCATAAAAGTTTGGGTTTTTTTTTTATTTTATCTAGGTGACATTCAAAATCATTCACCGAACATACGCGATACATAATACATTTAACCAACCGACCTATCCCTAACAGTTTTCAAAAGATATTTTTGAAAGGCTGATCCATGTCTTTGTATCAGTAATAAAACATGGACAAACTTCAACTGTATGATAGTAAATTTCTTTAATAAAGACATAAGTGATCAAATTTGCCCATTATCGGTAAGATGTCCAAATTGTTTTTATATCCGTATATGTTGATTGTAATTAAATATCATAATATTAACAATGTAACAACTAAGGCTCATCTGAAAAAAGATAAGTTGCCAGACAACGAAACATACGCCCGTGGGCGTATAAAAAATGGCATTAACGCTCAAAATTCGGGACTTTCTGGTACTCCAATTTTGGTAAACTTTTAGGATTCCATTCAGCACACCCAACAATACCAGAAACCGTAACAAAACCCGTTCTGGCGATACTTAACGGGCTAGCCTCTAGTTGCATACACCTTCCCGTCAGAGAAACTTACAGAATGGTTGTATCTGCAGTCCGAGGATGGTTTAATGTGGGTTGGACATGTCAAACCGAATACAGCAAGTAGTATGGTAATCAAGGAGAATGGCGGCAGTACTAGCTATCGGAAATCGTTGCAATTCGACGGACATCTATTGATTGTAAAATGCAGCAAGAGCATGGCGGTAATCAAGGAGGATAACTCTAAAGGTAGCTATGGGGAAACCAATGCGAGTTCATAGGTCGACACAATATCGATGGCAATATACAGTACGTGTAGGATAAATTAAACAGAACACAGGGGAATTATGACAACCAAGGTACATAACTCCGGAAGTAGTTACCGGAAATCATTTTGTCTGGACATAGATAGACACAATATCCACGGCATACCCTAATAATAGATATTCGTGGACGAATGAACTCGCGAACTAGTACACCTTAACCCTTACCCAACCCCTAATAATAGATATTGGTGGATTTATGAACCAATGAGCATTCCACATAACATAATGATTTATAAGTATTGTTTTTTCAGAAACAGACAAGGTGACGACATTATACAACAACGGTTAAATCCCGTTTTTAATTATTGTTTATCTTCAACACATAAACCTCAATATTCCTATTGTCAACAGTTATTTCGTATGAATGTGTAGTACTATTTTCAACATGGCGACGATGTCTAAAACGACTGAATGGTGAGAATGGCTTAATTAATGTCCCATCAAACTGGTAAATGTTTTTTAATACTGTTTTTAACATGGAACCACGAATACTGAAATTACTAGCACTAATAATTAAAATATCACATTTAGTCAATGCTAATTGGTCCAAGATGGCCGTTTCGAATCCCACACAAGACTCGTTCCTGTGTCGCTGTCGGTCTATATGTAAAATTGTTCCGCCTGTATCCACATACAAATCACCGAAACGTCCCCGTGCTGATATTCTGACGTCATCGTTGTCTGTGGCAACAAAATATTTTCGAACATTTTGAATATTTTCCATGAAGTTCCATAATATGTCGATACTTGCTATATCCATACGAGGAGGGTCATTCGGTAAATTTTTACTGTATCCTATCCTCACGTGAGCACATACTAATTTTCCAGTATCTTTACCAGATAATAATAGATCATCCAGGCGTTTTTGTAATCGAGGCGTCGGTTTCATAAGACGTTGCCACACCTCTCGAAAAATGGCGGGCCTACTTTTTTGTAAAACCCATTTAGGCATTTTACTTCGGAAATGTTTTCGAATGGCTGGTACCATATCCATGTTTGTTTGAATGTAAACGACATCTTCTAGTGGTTTACCTTTGCTGTCTAATTTCAATGAACCAGAATCCACAGCGTAAATAACTTTGGATGTTTTATTTTTCAACAAATGCGTGTCAAAGGACCAGAATATTTTATTAGGTTGATAAAACTGAGCAAGATCACACGGTGACGTCATGAGAATACCATACGTCCGGTTATAGGCTAATGAAAGCAAGTAAAGGGAGACGACTCCACGCTGTCTATCTCCCCAGCCACCACACCACGCTGTATCGTCACACAAATAAACCAAATATTTCTGGTTTCCAGGGTGACCATCTACATTGTTAGCTGAAATATTTAGTTTCAGTGTAGAATTTGTTTTCGTTGAAGACTTAAGAACGCTTAAAACAGCACGCGTCACAGATGACGTAACTTTACCGCCATTACTTGTAGAAGTTGAGCTGTCCTCGAGGTTAAAAAGAAATGGAAATTTGTTGGATGAATTTGATATTAGGTTTTCATATTGACTAGGTTTTGTGGGGTGACCCTGGAAACTTTTACTCACAACCCTCCAATGAAAATTCTGTTTGAAATGATGAAACTCGTGATTAGATGACATTATAGACGAAAACCGTGAATGACTGTACAACAGCAAGCATACGATGAACGCCGAAATGCTGATCAGAAAAAATGTCTTCCTTAGTGCTACCTCTTTCGACAAGTGACTGAAATGAAAAATATATAACCGTAAGTTGTTGATCTTGGTTTTCACAAATGGCTGATCATGCTTGCCGACAAAATAAATAATGTGAACCACACCCGAGAAAGTTATTGACATCCAGTGCAAAATGTGTCCATGGAATAAAATAAGATTAACAAGACCAAAGAAAGTTATTGACATCCAGTGCAAACTGAGAGAGTTATTAACATCCAGTGCAAAACTGAGAAAGTTATTGACATCCGGTGCAAACTGTGTCCATGGAATAAAATGTTGTGGTTAAAGAAAAGACATGCAAGAATTCCAAGAAAATGCAGCAATCAATGTATCCAATCGCAGAAGTAATTAAGTAGCAAATTCTCAAGCGAATTAAAAATTTATCTTTATGTTATTCCATTTGAACCATTTCCTTATCAGTTATCTGTTCCGGTTTAAGTTTGGTCATAAAGCCATTTTTATTGGTTGGAAGCTTTCTTCTTCATAACATCATTGGCTGGTTAGGCGCGAGTAGTAAGTTCTGGTGAACACAAAACTTCGAAGGGGTTCTATTGTAAATGTATTACAAGAATTACAATGCAGCGCAGTTTAACGTCCTACGGTCATACGCCATACAGTGTGCGATGAGGGAAATATCTAACTGCCAATGTGTCTGTCCGGCACTCCTTACAAGGGGAAATCACTCCGGACAATCCTTATGAACTTTCTTTTGTCAACACCGGGATCGAACCCGCGTCCTCCACAGGTTAGCTAGCCAGTGTCTTACTCTCTTAGCCACAATAGCTCATGTGAAACAAAAGGAAACAGCAATCGAAAGTACAAACAAATAATGGTTTGAAGTTGATTCTCCGCAATTATCATGCCATGCTCCATACCAGAAGAAACGTGCAGTCTTTTAATAAAAAGAAAGACACTAAATAAAATATACAGTATGTCACCATGCATTTGTTAAAGTATATACATGCAGTTTATCATATCATTAGAAACGGAATAGCGAAGCAGGAATCCTCGTTAGGTTCCCTGCACTGTAACAAAAACATTCGTGAAAAAACGGAAAAAATTCCGGAAACAAAAATTACCAGTTTGTATCGAGTGGGCGTTACCCCCCCCCCCCCCCCTCTCCCTCTCTGTCTCTCTCTGTCTGGAAATATTCAACAGTGTCCACAATTTAAACTTTGTTTACATTATGGTTCCAATGACTCTCTAATGATATGAATTGAATCAATTTCTAACCAAATCCCGGAAATCGTCGGGAAAGATTTTTCCCAAATTTAATGTCACGGCGGTTATAAAATGTAAATAAAGCAATGAATTACTGTTATATCAAAAGGAGTTTTAGTTTTTCTTATTAACCTGCGAAAGAACCTCCCATTAAACATACATATACCATAGTATTGTGTTATTATAAAGCTATGTGTTTTATAACATTAAATAACATGTACAATATGTGGCTTGCACCCAGTATGCATATATTATTTGCTGTATTTTATATCTGAAAAGAATGTGCATCTTAGAAATGGAATTAGGGTCTTTATGATGTGTACTTGGTTGTCATACGTCGTGAATGGTTGAGTCTATTTAAAATCCACTCGCTATACAATACAATACAGTGTAATCGGAGATTTCATTGATTTCATTTTTTGGGGAATGTTGCCCCATGTGAACCGTGTATATTATGTCATTCGATAATGTCATCTCTATATTTAGCTATAACTCTGAGCAACAAAACCATACGCAATAAACAGACTTTTATTAATATCATACTAGTGGTTGACCTGACGTAGAACGGGTATATCCATGAACTGGTAGTAGCATAACTCCGGGAGCGGTATGACATCGCCACTGGACAGGTTTTACTATCCCGGTCCGAGCTACCCATATACATGTACACCAAATGTCATCCTACGGACATTCAACCTTCGTGCAGCCGTCAATCCTGCACAGACAGACGGACAAACAAACGACACTCACAAATATTAGTATAGATATAAGTAGCCCAAAGTGATTAAAATACAGTTCGATATTTCGTTTCGTTTTTTTATACTTTTGATGGCCACTACTGGATGAAGATCTGACCGGTTGTAGTGGAAGGTCGCGTCAGGGGTCATACGAACGGCTTTTCAAAGTTTAAAGGTCGCATGGTATTCTGATTAAAATACAGATCTATATTTCGTTTCGCTTTTTTTCATTTTGATGGCCTTTACCACATGAAGATCTGACTGGTTGTGGTGTAAATTCGCGCCAGGGGTCATACGAGCGGTCTTTGACCCTATGACGTCAGGCATTTGATTAACCAAAAAACCTTGATGTTGTTAGAGTGGGTTACCCGAAGCCCCGTGCACCTAACGCCAAAAACTCGCCGTTTCATTGCCTAATTCCTCATGTCATCCAGAACGCTGGCTATTAACAACTCTTCCAGGTCCTAGTGTAGTAAAGAGAAATTTTAAACTATAAAAAACGAAACGAAATAGGATTGTAGGTAGACAGAAACGCGCACCATTTATAGTTTTGACCTAAAGTAACCTAGGATACAGACGCAATCTAAATCCCATTTTGCTGCAGGTTGGCAAGTAAAAGTAAAACCACCAATTTGGATCTCGTAAAATATTATGAAAGCGGAATAAATAGGAAACCTTCCAAAATTGCCTTCAGTGTTTGCAAATATATGATAACTGAAGATTTATAAACATCCGGTATCCTCTACAGCGCCATCTATGACATTCACTAAAATCTTTCGATGGTCCTCTTTTTAATCTGCGGGACAATCTGCCGTTGATAACTTGGGTTTGTTTTTTATTCAATATTATAGAGTACATGTCAGTATAGATAAAACAGTGGGAAATATGATATTTTCCTAAAAGTTCAATAGACTTTAGATTAGACATGAAATCCAATAACGTGCGATATGTATACACTGTGTGCCCCTTGACTTTCAATATGCAAATTATCCACATATTGATGGTAAAGATAGGAGCACACAGGTTAGATAAAAAGCCACATGTTAATATATTGTATCGTTTGTTTAATTAGAACCCCACCCCCAGGGGCGGATCCAGGAATTTTTGCAGGAGGGGGTTTGCCAGGTTTCTGTTACGGAAATCTGCCACCATCGTCTCTAAATTACATAGGCATACATACAAATTGAGCTTTTTAAACAGAGAAATCATTTTTATACTGATGTAGGATCACTTTGTGATGTAATTTCATTGATGCAAGGCATTATTTTTTTTTTATGTAGCTGAGCAGGGGGGGTTTGGACCCCCCCAAACCCCCCCCCCCTCTGGATCCGCGCCTGACCCCGTTTTTGAATTGGCCTACTTACATATATATTATACACTGCAAACAGTGGGACTTTCTTAAACCCCATTAAATTTAAATGGGTTTATTGACATAGTCATATACACTACAAAAACATAGGACGTTTTTACACCCCATTTAATTTGAATGGGCCTTTTTCATAGTCATATACTCTACAAAAAATTAAAGTACCCCCTCACACACACAAACACAAACAAACATGAATACTAGCACCCCACGCACACACATACGTACATTGGCACCCCACGCCCCCCCACACACACACACACACACAACACACACCTTATAATATTAAATTCCTGATAAACAAATGCAAAAAGACTGCTACGAGGTTTGGAAAACACAAAATGTTGATCCTGTTTTGAGATTTTAATCAGAATTTTGGAAATATCTCAGAAGCACTGTGTTGAGAGGAGGTGCAGGCCCAGGAACAATATTTCACACCATGAGTGGTAATGAAAGATGTGATTTCAGCCCAAACATTCCACTCGGCTCCAACCAACCCGTATTCGTGGATGACAATTAACAGCTTTTCTCCTCAATAACGGTGTGGCGACGCTACCTTGCCACGAGTCCAGGGCCCTGTTTCACGAAATTTTAACTAAAGGTAAAATCCAAATTTTAGCAGATACTTCAATTTTGATTGGCTAAGAACTAAAATCAATCTAATACTGCCAAATCAAATAACTAAAATTCAGATCTTATCTTAGTTAAAATTTTGTGAAATGGGCCCTGGTCTGAGCCCAGTTGGGAATTTGGGGCTTCTGGTGCAGACTCGGACCCAACTGCAGACAGCTCTTCGTAGGAAATGGCAACAGTTTCCCATAAAATCATGTGTGTTGCGGGACATATGGGACAACTGTTCGAAGCTGTCATCCTGGCCCTGGGTATGTGCTAATGATCTGTCAATTATTAATGGAATAAGAATTACTGTTTCTACGTTAAATACTTTACATTATCTATTTTTTTTTAACTTTTTTAAATATTGTAGTAACAATTGCCAACTCTTTGCCTAATCTCTCATAATGTATCTTTGATGAATACATCAAAATCAGAATCACAGTATAATAATTATCTTGAGTCTTGGATAACATTAAGGGTTGCATAGCATAACTTATTGATTATTAGTTAAAACTGTGTATGTTGATTACTGTTTACTGTTTTAGGGCTTCCTTCGTGAACTATGTACACTTAGGGTTTTTCACCTATCACCAATTGGGAGGGGGAGGGGTAGTCGAATTGTTATCAAGTGCGCGCTGTGCCATAAAGTCCGTCATTGAGTCACCTGGCGTGGTTTTGAATCCCTGGTTGTACGTGACAAGGACTAAGGTCGCCTGTCCAACCTCGTGAGTTTTCTCTGGGTCCTCCGGTTTCTTCCGACTGCTAAAGACCCCTACGCGCAAGTCCCGAAATGACCTAGTTTGTGTGGAGTGGATTTTAAACCCCACTTCTCTCTCTCTCTCTCTCTCTCTCTCCCTCTCTTTCTCTCTCCCCCTCTCCCCCTCTCCCTCTTTCACCGATCAGCTCATCATATCGCTTTGCCTATGGCTACTCTTTAACGCATATAAAAACTTAGGATTTTACTCATAAAACCACACGGGTCCAGCTATGTTGATTATACTGCGAGTTTTTACACATAAAGCAAGCGAATTCTTTTTCTCCACGTTTGTTTATCCGCACTTGATGACTTGGACCTGTTTTAATTTGTTTCCTTTATGAAAAAGAGAGATTTGACCTCTTGTCTCACGACAACGATTTTATTGTGTGTTTTAAAGTGACCTCAAGTGTAAATAATGTAATTAAATCAACGTGTCCATAATAGACACAAACATGGTCCAACTTTACTTCAATAATTCGCTTGTGCATAGGTGTCTTTAGCAGTGGGAAGAAACCGGAGGACCCGGAGAAAACCCAGGAGATTGGACAGGCGACCCTACTCCTTGCTCCTTGACACTACAACCGGAGAATCGAAACCACGCCAGTTAACTGACAAGGAAGAAGATGGCCCATCATCTCTACCCACAACAGCAATTTTTAGAAATGTTTTAATGTGACGCTTTGGTATACCTGAACTTTGCTTTTTTTAAATTTTATTTTGTGTTTTTACACACTTTCTTTTTTTATATATCAGGGTCGGGTCCAGGAATTTTTGCAAGAGTGGGTTTGCCAGGTTCCTGTTAAGGAAACTTGACAGTTGACAAAGCATGGTGAAATCATCAATCCTCGTCTCCAAATGACGTGTAGACAGGGGCGGATCGGGAGGGGTGAGATCGGGAGGGGGGGGGGGGGTCCAAACCCCACCCTGCTCAGCTACATAAAAAAAAATAATGCCTTGCATCAATAAAATTGCATCACAAAGTGATCCTACATCATTATAAAAATGATTTCTCTGTTTAAAAAGCTCAATTTGTATGTATGCCTATGTAAATTAGAGACGATGATGGCAGATTTCCTTAACTGAAACCTGGCAAACCCCCTCCTGCAAAAATTCTTGGATCCGTCCCTGTGTAGGCATACATACACACCGAGCATTTTAAAGACCATTTTTAATATGAATTAATAGGATCGTATCGCCATTCAATTCATTGATGCAAAGCATTAAGTATGATATCACATAAAGGGGGGTTGGGATGGCCTAGTGGTCTAGAGTGCCGCGCTTCGACCTTTAGCTGGCTGGTCACCTAGGGCTTACGGCTGTGGTTTCGATCCCTGGTGTGAGCGTATGTGGGTTTCCTCTGGGCACTCCGGTTTCCTCCCACTGCTAAAGACCCCTACGCGCAAGTAAACCATATGTTAGTCCCGAAATGACCTTGTTTGAGTCGAGTGGACGTTAAACCCCATTTCTAAAAATGATATCACATAATGCCTATATCATTACCTCGCGCTTTGAATGCCCAACCCATCCAACCACCTGATAAATCACGCCACCGTAACACATTTATCGTAATAATAAGTGTTGTTTAACATATTTTTCACATGTACCATAACCCCCACCCACCCCCATCCCCCGCCACTTTGACAAACTTTTTCAAAAATTATTTTATGTAAAAATTCCTATAATTTTTAAAATTAAATTCTATTCAATATATTTATTCCTTGTCAATCCAAGATTTTAAACGTGTAGTTGGGTTTTTTTGTGATAAAAATGTTTTTTCATTCAGGACAAATGAATGAACTAAAATAGGGTTTAACGTCCTACTATTCTGTTTCGACAGGGATAATGAAGACTGACATACGCCATACAGTGTGCTAGGAGAGGAATTTTGTCCGGGCAGCGGCACTATGACCTACCCTATATCGAATTCAACTGTACGGGGATCTTTTAGGTACATGTCAATGCGTACACAGGACCGCGGTTTTTCGTCAAATACGAACGACTAGACATACGTCCTTGTCAGGGCTTTCGTCCTGCACCACGTCGGAAAAAAACTGATGAACTTTCTCGGCCAATGCTGGGATCGAACACCCAGACATGCGATCCAGCGTCTTACTCACTTATCAACCGTGGCTCCCTTGTGAAACAAATATTACAGGTGATAAACTTTGTAGAAATATAACCCCAGTTCTATATTATTTGTCTCATCCAATATTATTTTTATTTAAAATATAAACCAGCTATCAATAAATGAAATGAAATGGGGTTTAACGTCCTGCTCATGTATCAATACACAATCACTTTGAATTAAAAGGCTGGATAGTCGACTTGAAGTTGAATCATAAATTGTTCACATGTATTTATAAAACGCCCTATAAAGTTGTGTGTTTAAGTTTTCCTTTAAAAATGTTAGTTTGTCGAGAATAAACACTATTTTTTTTTTATTAAAACCACGAAACACAAATCTCACCATCCTCTGTAACAGACAATCAAACAATCTTTCAAACACTATTGTTTTCAATTGTATAAAATAACACGGCTTACCTGAAGTATTTCTTATATCTGCTACATTTAAATATTACATATCAATCCGTTAAAAATAGTTTAATCCAATATATATTCCGATATATTACTGAACGCTACTTCAAGCGAGTTATATCCCCATTTTTTTGGTGACTAATGAGTAAGCAGACGTCGTCTGCCTATGTCGAGATAATTATAGAAATAAATTGTTCGGAAGTAGGTTATAGCTAAAGTTATGCATATGCTTGTAGTCTCGAATAACATAAGCGCGACGTCCTATGGAAAACCAAATAGCTCTTTATTTGACGTCCTTAATCTTTATTTTTTCATTTGTTGTCATATTTCGAAATTTGTCTGCTAATTTGTATCTTAAAATCACTATGTTTTACAAAACAGATATTTGTCATATCAGATTTGTAAATTGTATCTTTTGCTTAATTTATTTACATTTTAATTGAAAGATAAAATTTCTTTTCATTAGAAACGAAAACAAATCTCGAACAACAAATTTCCGTATACAAATTTTGAAATACCAATCTTGAAATACTAAGGTCAAGAATATTTCTCCAAATCCATCAATCCTAAATATTATGACGTAGATTATAGAAATATGTCCTTACCCAACCAATCTGTTTGTAAATTAGTACGGAGGGTCTGGGTCTGTGGCCCACTGCCCATGCGTAACCGGGAGTTTGGTTATCCATGTGGTTGATTAGCCTTTCGGCAAGTCAAGTAAGAGTGGCGCCGTTCCTAAAATAAATCCCACAATTCACGACGAATTAAGATTAATTGAACAAATATGAATATGGTTCATGAAGCGAGGGGGTTGGGATGGCCTAGTGGTCTAGAGTGCCGCGCTTCGACCTCGAGCTGGCCTTGAGCCCATGAACATCATATTCACCTCATTGAACTGTTAAATACATTGGTGACAATTATTCTTATTTGATAAAAGTCTCAGAAACTAAGTTCTGCTGTAAATGGTTTGAATTTAGCTTTTTCGGTCAATGCCATGAATATAATTATAATCTGCTTCAGTTTTGAAAGTCTATCACTAGCGTCCTCCATCGTAATAAAATTTAGTTCAGATGAATTTGGAGAAAAAAAAACATTTAAAATCGTTTTGCAAGATTGATATATAGAAAATTTTATATTTCTGGAAATTTGTTGCTCGAGATTTGTTTTTACAAATTCTATTAAAAAATGCAATGAAATTAAACAAGGATACAATTTACAAATCTGATATGACAAATATCTGATTTGTAAAACAAATATTGATTTTAAGATACAAATGTTAATTTTAGTATACGCATGTCGAAATAGGCCAACAAATGAAGAAACAAGAATTAAAGACTGTTCATTAAGGACTAAGAATTAAGAACACTGAATAAAGAGCTATTTGGTCTTCCATATTGTCCTTTACAAATATACCTTATGGAGCGGAACATGCGACACAGCCCCTGAATAAGTAACCATTGAATAAGTAACTCTTGGATAAGTAACACGTAATTTGAAACGAAACGGGATCTATAGCCCTACAGTTCTGCACTATAGTTTCGTGCGTCGTGTTTTCCGTCTCGCTGAGACCGACCGCGCCATAACTTTTCTTTCATTAAAACTATGATATAAAGATTATTACATTAGCTTATTTTCGGTTGACATAACATAACAGTGAGTTACCCCATGATCCTTAAGCAACGTTCGCGAGTTTTACAACATATAACAGTTGCTTGAATACTCAGCAACTCCCGCACTTTGCGCTCGTTGTTTTTACAAGTGATTAATTAGCATTGTCCAATCAGAGTTCGTGGCACATAACACACTATAAACAGACAGGGTTTTTTTAAATTGAGACACTCGTGGAAAAACAGCAAACCGTGACATTGATCGATCTTTGATCTTTGCAACTCGATTGTCAACATGTAGGCATTTTAGCTAAATGCACGAGACTTGGTTTTCACGACGACCGATGAGTTTGATAGGTTCCCAAGCTGTACTTGTGCCAGTCAAACTTAGTGTCGAAATATGCAGGGTATTACGTGAAAGGCTTGATAAGATGTTTGTAGTTAAGGCAGAGGCGGATCGAGGCACTGATGTTCGCTAGGCAGCTCGACAAGCTGGGCCCTTTGTGGGACTTCTTTGACGTAGTAAAACTAAGACCACTGTAAGAGAAACGAACTTTTCCTACTATCTTCAAGCTGTAACTTTTGTCACTTGTAGTCAAGTACTTCTTCCTTCATACAACCGAGTGAGATTCGTCGTAAGCGTAGTCCAGTGAATTAAATAATGTAAAAAATAAAATTTAAAAAGGTCGTCTAGTTTTTTCTTGGGTCCTAGGCAGCTGCCTACATTGCCTATAGGGTAATCCACCCCTGAGTTAAGGCGAAATGTATGTTAATTAAATAGATGCATTCCATTATTCATGCTTTCGAGTATAGCATTTACCATGCTACATAACCTAAGTGGGCATCAACATATTCAGTAAATTCATGCTTTTAAATATTGCATTTACCATGCTACATAACGTAAGTGGGCATCAACATTTAAAGCTGAACTCCGGTTACAAAAATACCGAAATAATGAAATAAAAAAAAGTTAACGCCCGCAAGCCGCCATACTTGTTTCCAACTTGTGAAATAGGGAAGGCGGACATGGAGGCTTATGACCTGGAAAGGTTAGCCGATCTCACTTCCAGTTTGTTTCTCGTCAGCTAGCTATACACATCCGGCTTTATTCTCTTCACACGGTTCACTGATTGCTGTATTTTCCCCCAACAGTATACCAAATTATTGAAGATTGAACATGTCTGATCAGGTAAGACTGTAAATAATTATATGAACTGCGTCTACTACAATATAAATTTCTTACACGTTGGTAAAATGGAGAAAAAAAACATAACATCAATAAATTTAGCAAACACTCCCCAATGAGAGCCGTCCCAAACATGTAGTTATGTTTCTTGGTCGTTTTCATGAACACTATTCAACATGGAACACACGAAGAAGGCTATACTAATAGTTTGTATAGGTGATTTGTTTTGGTTGAAAAGCAGGTTGGGTAAGACATTTGGTTGCATCTTTTGTTTTGGAGTAAAGCTTAGGCTATATTGTAGTAGACGCAGTTCATATAATTATTTACAGGCCTACCTGATCAGACATTTTGCAATCTTCAATAATTTGGTATACTGTTGGGGGGGGGGGGGAATACAGCAATCAGTGAACCGTGTGAAGAGAATAAAGCCGGATGTGTATAGCTAGCTGACGAGAAACAAACTGGAAGTGAGATCGGCTAACCTTTCCAGGTCATAAGCCTCCATGTCCGCCATACTTATTTCACAAATTGGAAACAAGTATGGCGGCTTGCGGGCGTTAACTTTTTTTTTATTACATTATTTCAGTATTTTTGTAACCGGAGTTCAGCTTTAATTCAGTAAATTCATGGTTTAAAGCTCCAATAGCATTTTTTTAAGTTATATTTTTAAAATGTATTAAAATAAAGCCCAAAAATAGATTGAACCTATAAACAGTCCTACCTTGTTAAAGAATAATCCTATTAATCCTATAATTCAGTACTGCCTGTTGAGAAATTGGCAAAAATATCATTTTCAACTTCAAATTCAAACGTTTGAAGATGGCCGTCCATGGAGAGGAATGGGAAAACAAGGGAGGTAATTGAGTAACTATTTCCTCAATCACCCTGTGTCACCCTTTATAATGCCCAAAAAATTTTGCCCAGGCCCGTATAATAGTGAGTTGACAACCTTTTGAGCAAAAGACATAGAAATAATTATGTTTTGACTTTCTTAGAAAATGTGAAATTGGAACTTTAAGTAAAGCAATACACTTGGTATTCTCTTCCTGCGGTGCAGAACTAGGACCAAAGAATATAAATATAACAGCCACTAATTATTGTTATAAGGTTTCCCTTGTTGGATGCAAATTAAAATCACGTCTGCAGTCTTTGGATTAGTATGAATGGACGTTCAACACTCCATTGTCTTTCAATGCCTTCTGGGTAGTTTCCCGCACAAACGAGCCTGACAGTGACCCTAAAGCCTACTCTTAATTCCATTTGCCTCTGTGTGGATATTTATGAAGTGTTGCCATTGCTATATTCGGGGCCTCGGCCAATTCGAACGACATTCCTTCACTCCCCATCTTGAGCCACTGACAAGAAACCAAAGAGGAAACACCTAAGCGACAATCTAGGCCCAAGTCGTGATAAAATTGGTGACAAAGATTAAATTAATAAATCTTGAAAGGTTAAAGGTCACCTATTTAAAAGTTAAGATAACTTACATACATCTTTGAAATGGCGTTTTATGTCGGAACGTCTTAGAAATTCCTTGTCGCGATTTCGCCATTATTCCTTTATTGACTACTATAACGACTGACCTAACACTAAATTCGTTCATAACGTGATGGATGACACCCTCTTTGTTTTTCTAACACCTAAACGGGAATCCTGTTGCAATTCCATCTTAACACACATTACGATATGTCACAATTTGTCACGAAAAACGACATGGGGCGTCTAAAGTTTCACGAACAGACGGCTTGTAAAATTTGATACAGTAGTGTTCTGTAATGTCGGCCATATTCAAACCGTTTCAGTTTAGAACGTGGTTGTAATTCCCACCCATTGAATAACTAGAGGATAGATCGTGGTTATACGAACATCCCGACATAAAAATGGTATCCTTTGAATTAACTAGAAAACATGTCGTTACTGCATGTACATTCCACTATTCAAATCCCGACATAAAAATTATATTTTTTTTTAAAAATTAACTAGAAAACACATCATGACTGTAAGATCATTCCATTATTCTAACACATCGTCACTGTACGAGCATGGCACTGAACGAACATGTCACTATTATAACACATGGACAGAAAAATTGGATTTTTTAAATTAACTAGAAAACACATCGTGACTGTATGAAGAACATTCTGACAGAAAAAATGTATACTTTGTATTTACTAGAAAAATTTTGGTGGCCTACATAAAAAGCAACTATTCTTTGAATCTGCTGTAGGTCGTACCTCCTTTATGATATTCTTACACACCGACAATCAATAATTGTATATTTTGAACTAACAAAAGAACACTTTGTCAGTGTACTTCCTTCACGATATTCCAAAACACCAACAGAAAAATTACAACTATAAATGGCAAATCAAAGAGACGTGTTGTCTTTTCACCGCCTGTCTCGTCATTAAAATTTGAGAAAAACAAAAGAATTAAAATCCTCCACGTGTTGGTTGTTCAATTCAGTCAATATTTGTAGAAACACGGCTAATATGTTTGAATCGACGCTCTAAAAGTATCAATAAGCGAACCACAATAATAAACAGCGACATTTTCTATATTCCTCTTAAGACATCAGCGACTCGATGTTTGTACTTTTTATCCATCAGACCATCTGTGCCAGTTTAAACCTGTTCTTCCTTAGTTATAGTGTCTTGTATATATGTCAGATCTTAACAGTTCTATGACTGTTAAAGTAATTTTAACTCATAATAATAATAACAATAACCACGGAACCTACTGGGTAACAAATCAGCAGTTTTTACGCGTATTTTTTTATTTAATGTATTTACATACCCTTTTCGACTTTTCAACATGTTGACTTAACTTTGTTATGTATGAACGGCGTCCGACCTATTCAAATTCTCAAATGCAAATTTACAAATGCGCTAATCAACAATCCCCTCTAGTTTTACAAAATTCCAACGAGAACTTCTAGCATTGATTGCGTTTATAAGCTTTAACATATATAAATAAAATCGTCCTACTACTCAGCAACAACTGGGAAAATGACGACGGGCATGGATCATGCAGAGTATTGTGGAGGAAATTACACCTAGCCTTCGTCGAATTGACAACTGATACAGTTTATCTATCTGCACGACAACTGGGTGCTGTTCCTTGCCAGACCCCGCCCAGCATCGAGATTCTCCTTTCAATTTGCAAGAGATTCCTTTCGCTTAAAATGGCGCATCGGGACTTTAATTAAAGCTATTATATATCATTATAACTTATTAATTCTTCGTTTTGTTGTATTTTCTTTTCAACTTCTCAAAATATTTTCCATGCAAATGACTGTATAACCGCCTGGGCAAGGGTCGGGTGGACCGTTCCGTTGGGATCTGTTTAGGAGATAAACACTTCCTGTTTCGCATTTAGAGGGGTGTTATTGTCCAATAGACATGTCCTGAGATCATTAGTTCTAATTTAAAAATCTCAGGACATGTCTATTGGACAATAACACCCCTCTAAATGCGAAACAGGAAGTGTTTATCGACATTGTAACATGCTTTTTTAGGATTTTAAAAGACATTACTAAAACAGAAGGGTGTTATTGTCCAATAGACAGTGTCTAATTGACCAATCAAAACGCAGGGTTTACCCTGAAGCATGTTACAATAGTCTGTATAACCCGCACTAGGCCAACGCTGTTGTTAAGTGTAATTCGTAGCTATTGAGAGAGAGAGAGAGGGAGAGCGAGAGAGAGGGAGAGACAGAGATGGGCTTTAACGCCCAGTTGTCACAAACTGGGTCATTTCTGGATTAAAATGGGACAATTTTATTTCTATAATTCGTTTGCGCGTAGTAGTTGGAGGAAGCCGTAGGATCCGTAGAATCCCACGACGTTGGACAGGTGGCCCTACCCCATGTGTATACTAACTTTGCGTATACTGACGACACCGTCCGACGGGCAATCTACCAACATACACTGTTCCAATATTACCCAAATGGAATGAAATAAAATGGGGTTTTATGTCCTACTGTTCTGCTCTGAACTGGGCTAATGAAGACGGGCATACGCCATACAGTGTGTGTGCTATGAGGGAAATTTTGCCTGGCAGCGGCGCTACGGCCTACTCTTATATCGAATTCCATCCGAACGACTTGAGCTGTCCTCAACAAACTAATGCACAGATTGAAGGCCATATACGCGTTGTATCAACTGTGATTAAATGCCTCGGTTTTTACCAAGATATTCGAAAGATTTAATTTGTTTGGTCAGAATATTGACCTAGGAGGCATCCCGTCTGGTTAATGCACGGTACACGGTAAGACAAACATGAAAACTTGAATAGAATATTTAAAATAAAACAATTCGACTACCAGACGAATTCTTAAAGTTTCCTGGGTTCGCGTTAACCCAATTCTCACATGGTAATGGATTTAGCAGATGTACATAATATATTTTGTTAAACGATCAGCGTGTCCAACAAAATATGAAATGAAAGTATAATTTTTAGACTCCCACATTTTCATGTGGACGTATATTGTTGTTGCCCCGGGCGTCCGCCCGTCCACTCTACAGGTCACAATTTTCATCCGATTTTGACGAAACTTGCAATATGGGTCTGTCTCCCAAAGATCTATTTCTCTCGCAATTTACATGTATCGGACCGTAACTTCATAGATTATAGCCCCTGATTCTTTGAAAAATCACGATTTTGATGAAGCTGTAAATGCATGTTTATAAACCAAAGATCTTGGTATTCGCGCATATCGGATAGTAACTTCTCCTGGATTATGGCCCCTGATTGTACGAAAAATCGCGTATTGAGCTAGTCGTGACAAATTTTATCCGATTTCAAAATAAAAGTTCGAATATCACCGTTACAACATAATGATGGCTGAGAGTGAATATCGTGAAAATGACCACTCCTCGTACGCAAATAGTGTGAAGGTATGGTATATCAACATTGTGAACCATCTAGATCACGGATCATTTAGATATTCGCACATATTAGACAGCAACTTGCTGGATTATGGTCATTGATTGTACGAAAAATCGGAGGGAGGGGGTGGGGGTTAGCTTGCGGAACCGTTACACCTAAATGATGACTGAGTTGAATTTTGTTAGACCGAAACTGGCGGATATAATGTCATATTTATAAAACAAAGTTCATGATGGTCTGGATAAGTTAATTAATGTCTAATTGATAATTTAGATAACATTTCAGGCCTATAGAAAGACTCGTAGTAAAAGGCAGATTTTGCTCTTGCATAATGGTGTACTTGTTTTTGTCTGAGCCCCCCAATATGCATAGGATGATGACCTATGCTGGGTTATCCAGCCCCCCCCCCCCCAAAGCTCCACGTCATATCGTTGCATCTTTTGTTGACTCTAAATCTATCCTTGCTTAAATGTATAGATGTCGTCAAAGCGGTTTCGTGTCACGTAATATCGGGTCGAAAAGGTAGCCGGGTTGTAATTATTAGACAGAAATTCAAACAGACCCATGTTTAGTTTAGTAAAGCTTTTTCTAAAGCCTAGGGCACACGATTGATTTCTTTTTCGCTTGTTGAAGCTACCCAAAATGCAAACACCCCTCACAATACACTGCATTAATCGTAAAATAGGAAGTCAAGCCCCATTCCTACCGTGAAATCGCCCGTGTGTGCTGGGCTTTATCACGTGCGCAAGACGTCTGTGTCATGTCGTGTATAAAAGATTAGGGCGGGTTGCCGAAGAAAGTAAACATCCGAGGAAAGTATATTTGAATATTTTTGTGTTCAATCTTAACAGTGGTACTTGTGGTTTATTGCTGTTTACTTGTATGTATATTAAGGATGGATTGGTGTATCTATATAAACAATTATATCTACCTAAACATACAGTCACATGAACTTTATCTACTTTAAACATATGTTATTCAAGACCTAAATCTGCCTATATTGGGTCTTTCAGTAGACCCGAAATGTTAAATAAACTATTAATTAAACATTAACTATAACAAAATAAGACCATAATCAACTCATGGCATCGGATACTCGAGATTAGAATCGGTTCGCCATTTAAATATTTAAATTAAAGATAGGTTGCCAGACAACCAAATATGCGCTCACAGCAGCTAAATCGTCCTCCAGACAGTCAACAAGAGAAGTAAAAATACACTTAAATCTGATTAAGAGTAACTTAATAAATAATTATCAGATATTAATTGGAATTTTTGGAGTCCTTGCTAACGTTTAGTGTACAAACATTTAATATCACGGATTTAGCTGTTCAATTCATCAAAATTCATTGAAAATCAATAGACTTGTTCGTCTCAAGACCTTATACTCTGTGTATCAACCAAAAGTCAATCGAAACGACTATGTATAGGCGTAAACGTGGTGTATAAATTTAATGTCCATCGGATTTTTCAAAGTGACCAATGGCCATAACTCTGGCAGTAATTATCGAAAATCGGTGAAAATCAAAAGACTTCTTCGTCTCATGATCTTAAACACGGTGTATGATATTAAAGTCAATCGGGTATTAACATTAGCCTCTAGAGCGTCCACGAGCAATTGTCGACGCCGGACAGATGGACGGACGGGGAGGACGACAATATACGACCACATTTCAATAATGCCCCAAACAGAGTCAAAGTATATAAAAACGGGAGGACGAGCAATATCTTATAATCCCCTGTCGAGGGCATGATTAATAAACGACAACCATCCAGCCTCTGCCGAAATTGCTTTGTCTTATCTCGTTTAGTAAAGGTTCTAGAAAGGGCAGAAACTACAAGATCGAAAGAACTGTAGCTGTAACTCCGTTGGTTTGATACCCAGTTTCAGGTAGTTTAAAAACAATATCTTTAAGGCGTGGCGGATTTTGGGAGAAAGAAAAACTGTTTTGCGACGTCATTTATAAATTGGCGTCATTTTAATAAAGGATGGTTGATTTAGGACAAAACCACTTACAAATTGGGATAACTTTGTATAATGGCAGCAGATTATTTAAGATGATGGGGTGATTCTATTTTCTAAATATCTTGGTCACACACCCGCCCTCCACTAAAAATACACCCTTGGTTGCTTCTTTTGTTTGTTTTTTTAAAGATATCAGCCACGGTTATTGTTGACCAGTGATGCTTGACGGAGTACCTGGCAAGGGGTCGGTCGATAAACCAAGGTCCGTATATATATAGGCGTGCAGGTAAAAGAAACCTTCACAGTTGGAATTCGAACTAAGAGAAGGGTTTATTTCCGCTGTCCAGGCCACATTTTCCAATAGCACACTGCATGGCAAATGCCCTTCTTTATTAACCCAGTCGGCACAGAACAGTAGGACGTTAAATTGATGCACAGGCCTCTCATACGAGTGATGCAGTCACGAGTCGGGCACTGCATGTGCGGTTGGTCATTGAGTCAACTGGCGTGGTTTCGATTCGAGGGCACTCTTTCGCGGGGTCCGGGGGGAGGGGGGTGTCTTGATAGATGATTTTCATACCAGTGCAATGACTAATGACTGCATCCCCATTTAGTATAGTGGATTCGACCGTAATAATGTAAAGAAAACGATTGACGCGGACTCGGGGGCCCTTTACCTTGGCGAGAGGGGCCCTTTTTCAGATGAGGGGCTCTTCTGTCTGCCTTTAGGGCCCTCCCTAACTAGTGTACATTTCATTTTTCTCCTCGGTTTTAGCATTTTTCTCCAGCGCCTCGGTTTTAGCATTTTTCTCCAGCGCCTCAGCTATAAAACGCCTTTGTTCGATTCCCCGGTAGTACGAGACAAGGATTAGGGTCACCTGTCCAAACTCGTGGGATTTCTCCTAGTCCTCCGACAGCCAAAGACCCCTACGCGCACGCAAATTATTGATATAAAATTCAACCACGTGTACGTTCCGAAGTAAGCTAGTTTGTGTCGAGTGGACGTTAAATCCCATTTCTCTCTCTATATATATACTCTCTCTCTCGCTCTCGTTCTCTCCCTCTCTCTTGCAAATAATCCGCTTTTCGAATTAGAACATTAGACCTTATCATAATATCATGTGTATGATATTAGCATGGTCCTTATTCAGTGAACCATAAAAATTTATACTGAGTCAAATTAATTTTAATGTGGGCCACTGGTTGATGTAGGGGCTGTGTGCACTCGACCTTCCTAGTTGTGTTCTGTGTGCCCCACGTGACAGTCATATAAGTGGTTCCAGATAGTTCACTTTGAAAGTCGTCTGCTCAGTGAATTCGTGCTTTAGTCGACGTCATCCATGGCATATTTGAAAACCGATAATACAATATTGTCGAGTCGCTATTTTGAATGATTATGTCTAGATATGCAGTGATCATGCAATTAACTCTCCATTGCTATTTAGCTTTAATGAAACCACAGTGCGTTAGACCTAATACTAAATACCAGTAGTTCAGTAAACACGCTGTATGGTATTTAATTTTTAAAAAAAACAAAATAATTATTTGTTTAAAAGTTATTGTCGCTCATATATTTCAATTTCGGTGCATGTTTTTAGCTTGGTATGAGAAAATGAACATATTGTCATTTGTGGTATGCCCCGCTATGAGCACCATTTGTGGATTTGGCGTTATATGCATATAAATGGACATATTATTACATATTATACAAACGATCTTCAATGTATAATATGGTATATATCTTGATTCATTTCTGCATAATGTACGCTTATATTTAATTTAAAACATTTGCCACGTAGATTATATCGCAGCGCTAACTATCATCTTTTGATGTAAAGTGCAAGAGTGAATGTGTTTGTGCGGTCTGTGTTGTGGGTAAGTTCGGGTTTCAAATAACAGACATTTGACACGGTTCATTAAAATCGACAGAGACATGTGTGTTCCATAAACACAGTTATTTAATTTTAAAAATATTTTCTTGCATAATGGAATATAGATAAGAATCTAAAAAGAGAGTTAATTGAAATTATGATCTGGTTTTCGGACGTCAATGGGGGACTAAAAACGTCTTTCTATACTGCATCAATCCGGTTAATTCTGGCTGGGCAGTAGCACTATAGTATTCTTATAATTTAGATTTACAGCTGTACGTATAGTAGAAGTGTGACCTCTGTTTTCGTCCAAATCAACAACTGGGCGGCCTTGTTTTTTAAGCCTCATCCCCGTTTTCAGCACTTATTCTAGTGGGACTACTAGCACTGACAGTGTGTAAAGCGATTCGGGTCAGACAAACAAATACAATTTTTTCGCCCCCCCCCCCACCTCCGTGTCTGTGTGCGTCTCTCTCTCCCTCTCTCACTTGCTTGTAGGGATCTTTGAAGGGGGTAACCGGAGGACTCGTAGGCCTAGACAACTCACGGGGTTGTCACGTACAAGCGAGAAATCGAAACCATGCCAAATGGCACGTTAACCAATCCACCCCACTCCCTCCCCTTAATTCGAAAAAAAAGAAACGCGCCGCTGTTCAAGACAAATAAAAAATCGGATAATAACAAATCAAAAACATAACATTATATTAGTCTTAAAACCACCTTGTAGAAGTGTTGACAAGAACTTGAACCCAATTCCATTCAAATATAATTTGTTTTCCAATATAAATATAAGCGCACTGTATTTGTAGACCCATGATGTGGCAGTGGGTCGGGTAGTGAAGAGTTATCTCCCCTATTTTGGGAACCATTGGCTTTCAGCTTATTTCTGTTATTAAAATTGTGATAGTTTAACAAGTTAATTATATTACATGCTATATGTGTTAGATTATTACAGCTATAAGTCAAGCCCATACCAGTTTAATTTTGTCTCCAAAGGAATGGACGTTGCAAAAACAAAAACATTTTTAAAGGCAAGTTCGATACCTAGAACAGTGTTTCAAAAACTGGCTCATCCTGGCCGTTTTAAAATCACTTGCGTCAGATGCGGATTTGAATACTTTTTGGACTAAGTGGTGTGGGGGAAGGGTGGTAATACTGTAGGTTCCCACTACAGTACTATCTCAATTTAAAAGCGCCGTAATATCATTATTGACCCATATCCCATACCGATCACGCAGCATCTCTATCGATATGATAAAGTCAATAACCTGATTAGTTTGCTACAAGAGTCCCTATTAAACACATATTTCAACTAGGAATCGGGGCATTGAAACTCGTGTGTATATCGTTAAAACTTCATACAGTCCCCTCGAGATTTTTTCAATCGCAATTCCTCGGCTAATGCCAGTGGAAATAATATAAACTACATACATGTATTTCGGAAATGTTTAGGTGATGTATCGAATAATGTTTGCTTCAATAATCACTCTGTAATTATCAAACTTATGAGAAGAGTGGACTATAACTGCCACCCCAAGTAAGACGATGGTTAATAGACTATAATCTTTGTTATTAATATTTCGGGAATATTGTGTGATCAATGCAGACGAGTTGATTATTAAAGTTTAGACATTGAGAAAAGAGACAAGATTTAGAGGCATGCCAACATACATAACAATACAATCTTTACAACAAGTTAAAATTAATATTCCGTTCAAACACTGAAGTTAAGATGGTTTAAAAACGCCGACATTCGTTAGATTGATTTTAGTGCTTAGCCAATCAAAATTGAAGTATCTACTAAAATTTGGATTTTATCTTTAGGTAAGATTTCGAGAAACAGGATCCTGGTTTATAGATGCCAATGTCTAAACAGAATATTTTTTTTAAACATTATTTACTTACCACAATGAAGAAGAAACTGTATTGGTTGTGGTAGCTTTATTGTTGGAGTTCTTCATTTTAGCTTTTAGTTTGATTCAAATCAACGTCTGTTCGGCGTTATTGGTAGATTTCCTGGAAATAATACGTTGTTGTATTACTTGGTATCATATTATTAGTCTACATGATTCCATATCCAAACAACTTGTGCGTAAATCAATTCTTACCGTCTCGCGATAGAGCATCTGTTTTATATAGAAAACAGGGACAGTTTTCGACACTATCCGACGACACAAGACAATTGGCAGACACATGTTGGTTATTTTGTGTGATTTAAATTCAATAGCCACGTTTGTCCACCCAAGTGATATTCTTGAACACTATAAAAATACTGTCAATAATGTTATTCTTGATCTCTCGAAAGCAATGTTGTCAATGGTTATATCCTTTGGCCATTCTATAGAAATGTAGTCGATATTGCAAAGAATGGTTGGAGAACGGTTCTATTACAGAATACAAAATCGTTAATTATATAAGAAAGGTAATCAATATTGGTATATTGCAAGTTTCAAACTAAAACTTCCCCACATTAACTCTGGTTATAATAAGGTGGACTTGAGTTTCCTGTGTTAAAATAGCATTATGCAAGAGCAAAATCTGCTTATTACAGGTCTTTCTTTAGGCCTGAAATGTTATCTAAATAATCACTTAGACATTAATTAACATATCCAGACCATAATAAACTCTTGATGGCAAGGCTAGCCTTCGATGTCGGCGGATTAAATTCATATATGCCGCTTAATGGCCGTTGATAATTAAATCAATCAAGTGGATAATCGAGACTATGCTGTTTATATTAATGATTTGAGTAATGATGACCGAGGCTATGTGAATATTTCAAACGCTTTTTTCTCGGCTAATTGTGGATCAATTTGACTGAAATTTTCAGCAAATTACCTAACTTTAATATTAACTGTGGGTATAACAAGGTTCACTTGAGATTTCTGGGTTAATATTAACTCTGATTATAACCAGGTTTACTTGAGTTGTCTTTGTTATAACAAGATTTACTTGAGTATTCTGGTTAATATTAACTCTAGTTATAACAAGATTCACTTGAGTTTTGTAGGTTAATACCTGAGTTTTCTGGTTACGACAAGTTTTACTTGAGTTTTCTGAGTGAATATTAACTATGGTTATAACAAGGTTTACTTGAGTTTTCTGGGTTAGTATTTATGTTAACTGTGATATATACAAGGTTTACTTGACGAGTTTACTGAGTTAATATTAACACTTCTAGCAGGTGTCCGGAGTTTATTTAACGTTTGATATAATGATAACTAAGTTTGTATCACCACAATTACATCTTTATCATGTACAACTTCTGGTTTTCTATATCTTGTTTAATCGTTAATGGAATCCACATCATCAATAAGTACAGTCATTATAGTCCTCATATAATCCCTGATTAATCTAAACTCGAGTTCACATCTTCCAGAAAAGTAAAATTCCGTATACAACTCTCAGTTGTTTTGATGTTTATTTTTGAAGTTTTCTGTCCTTTCAAGGGGTTCTACCACTTAGTTAAACACTTTTTCATATATTTTACACTTCTCTGATTTCCTTTAATTATTCACTGCAATAGATCTGACCAAATTTTCATCTGTGTTCTTTATAGATGTATACGTTTTGATGATATTTATTTTAAACTATGACATTAATTCAAACTTCTCCGTTTTCTGTGTTTCTGAGGCAATAATTACATGTTTTACCTTATGGGGTAACAAAGTTTCTGTCGGTTCGTTATATTCGATGTTTAGTCCATACAATTTATATACTTTATAATGAATTTCTCTGTAGTCTCCATCCTTAAATACCATCGCTCGTTTCTAAAATCCTGGATCACTTGATAACACTGTATATTTAAATCTCCACTGTGTCATTCCCTGCAAAGAAATAAAAACAATATAAGTAAAATTTAAGGTAGCTAAATCTCTAACACAATATCATCCAAAGTCTTCGACATTGAAAGTACGAATTATTTGTCAATTTAAATCAACATCAGTGTTGTGATCTTACCAGGAAAGGACGGGCTTCTGATATCTAATATCGTGTACCATAATGCGTTTCGAGCCCATTTGTAACAAGGCACAAGAAAGAGACATATTCCACCAGTCATGTCAAACGGTGACTGCATAGAACATGCGCAATAAATACTATGTAGTCTAAAATAACCAGTCGCTAGAGATTGTCACTCGATTGAGACTTCTGGCGTATTTCGCCGAACATCACTGATTTGAAACTTACATATAGAAATTAAGCGGAAACGATTGAATGTAAATCAGTTTAAAAACATTCATGTCTTGTGTCAATTTTTAGGACCCAATTATTATTATAGCGATTTAGCTCCTTCAAAGCAGCGAGAATGACATGATGATATATCACTGTCAAGTGTGTTTTTATTTAACAGCCGCCTGGTGTATGTACCGTATATACATGTAATTAATTGCTATGTGGTTATAGCCAGAACTCTTTTCTCGCGTTTACTGAATTTTAAATAACTATGTTTTTAATGATGTACATCATTTCCCGAGTTGACTTTCCCACCGATAATGGTTACGCCCTTATTTAAAGATCTAGATAAACAGCTGACCGTTCTTGCTATAATATATGTAGCATTTGTCGATTTCCATAAAGCGTTTGATTCTGTATGGAAGCAAGCTCTTCTCCTTAAGTTAGCTAAAATAGGCTTTGGAAAATGGTGTTTCAATATAATCCAAGATTTATATAAAAGAACAATATCGACAGTGAAATTAGACGATCAGCTAAGCAGAGATTTTCAGATAGATATAAGTGTTAGACAGGGGGACTGTTTTGGTCCAACCCTGTTCAACATATTCATTGATGATATAAACGGGGTTTTCAACGTAGAATGTAAACCAGTAGAACTAGATACTTTATCATTCAACAGTATTCAGTTTGCTGATGATATCGTTCATCGTTCTGATCTAAAGACGGTCTGCAAAAATGTCTCGACAACTTACAAAATTATTCTGATGAGTGGAGACTAACTATACATACCAATAAAACATAACCTATGTGCTTAACACACTCCATGTCAACACATGGGCAAATGAAGATGGGCACATGCCATGCAGTGTGATACGGCGGAAATAATTGTGTCCGAACTTTACTACGTACTGGCTTTGAATTAAAATCACGACACCTGACGACATAGCCTATGATCAATTGACCACCCAGTGCCTCTAAAAGGAAAGATGTGATATGGCGGGAATTGTGCCCGGACCTAACTACTTGTCACGTATTGGCCTGGACTTGAAATCACGACACTTGGGGATAGAGCTTATGACCAACTGGCCACCCAGCGCCTCAAAAAGAAAAGGCGTGTTGGTATAATTTCAAGTAAAATCGAGAAGACGTTTGTATCAGTATATTAACCAATCTGATTGAAATACAGATTTATATTTCGTTTATTTTTTTATTTTATATTTTCGATGCTCCCTCTACACGGAGAGGTCATACGAGCGACTTTTGACCTTATGACGTTAGTTATTCGATTTACCAATCAGCGCCAGTGTTTCAGGCGGCTTTTCTGAAAAACATGTAACCTGAGCTAAGTGTAGTTGCCATGCCGAGAATTCCACTTTAAGTGTTGTTTATTAAAACAACCATTATGAATATCTCAAGTAGACCTACTTATAATTATATAATGTTCAATTTAATATAATCAAGGTGCGTGTAGTCGGAAGAGAATACTGGGTATAATATTATACGCGGGGCCAAGGTGGTGTCGCCTTGTCAGTTGTTCAGATAGCAGGGCTTGGTAAGGACGAGTGTCTAGTCGTTCGGATGGGACGAAAGACCAAGGTCCATTGTACACTTTTCTTGACAGTCGGAATTCGAAATTAGATTATGCTGTAGCGCCACTGTCCGGGCAAATTGTTCCTCATAGCACACTGCTTGAGTGTTGATGTAGAAAAGTAGGGTGTTAAACTCCATTTATTTCAGTCATATTTCGTGGTAGGTAACCCCGTAGCTATAAATGCATTGCACGTTTCGTCAACATGAGTTTTAATATTTATACATAATTATATATACATACCAAGGAAAACAGACATATAGATTTGTTTTTCAGACACCCAAACAAGTGTTCCAAATAAAGGTTACCAGACAACGAAGTCCACAAACTATTAGTCAATTGACGCACTTTTTTTCTTTGCTTTTTTAAATCGAAAAAAGGTAATAATAATCCGACCAACATGGACTGCTGTTCCACTAAAACAAAGTTCTTCTAATCACCTTCAAGGATTGACAAGCGCTTTTTGTTTGTTAATAGCGACCAAAGTATCACACAAAGGCACCGGCAAGTAATGATAGATTCGCTTATTCGACACATCATATCCAAAGCTTAAATGCATTCATAAAAAATGGAAAAAATTGGATGCAAGAAGGGAGACATCAGTAGTGGATTTCCAGAGTACGTTCATTGGCACGTGAATACTATTTCGTATCGGGTATTATTATTTGCATGCATAATTAATACTTCCTTGACTTTGTCTTTCATTTTAAGAATTGTTGTATTATGTATTTTGTGCAAATTTTACATTTGAGCTCAAACACAGCCATCTTTAATTGGTGACTTCCTGAAACCGACAGCTTGTGAGAAAAAATACAGAAACACTCATAGGGTGGAAATTTGTCATTCCCAATTCTGACAGATTTAACTTTATTTATGCAGTTATTTAATACTTATGCGCGTTAGCTAGTTTTTCTAGTCACGTTTCACGCTGTCTGAATCCAGGATTTAACCCTACACACGTGGTGTAGGCCTGCCTACCCATTGGTTATAAACTGGATCGCACAAAGATTGAAATGTGTAATCGTCGTATGAGTACAAATTCCAGCAATAACTGTGTAAACCTCACAATATAATCTGTATTTAACAACAACCCATTTCATTTCATTTTAAATATCCAAGTTTGCCGTGCTATACGATCCCCTCCAAATTGATTCGGTTATGTCGGAAAGGGAGAGATAGAGAGAGAGAGAGAGAGAGAGAGAGAGAGAGAGAAAGAGAAATGACAGGCACGCTAACCATTCGACCATCCACCCCCACCTCCACCTCATCCCCGTCGGAAAGGGAAGGACTTAGTGACGAACTAGGCATTTATTTATATAGCTGCACGTGCATGTAAAGCAGGGAGGCGGGGGAATAGATCACCCTCTTCTCAGCGAATTCCGATTTCCAAGGGCCAAGGGATCTTTTACGTGCACAACCTATTGGAATAACAGAACATCTGAATCTGAATACATATTTTGTATACAATTGTAGTCTGACTATAGGCCAAATACCCAAAAGTCATTCGCTCAAGTATTTGTTGACATTTAAAATCCCTTTCAATTCCTTTCAATTATCTATCTACAAAACATAACACTCTTGTTTTTACAATTAACGACAACTCTCTCAATGGCCGCCTCTTTCATTAAGATCAACTGCAACATAATTAATTTATCCTGCATTAAAAGATAAGAGTATCATTACTTATTCTCTGACTGTCTAGAATAACGGCAAATAAGCCACCATTAAATTATATAGCTGGCAATAAACTTGATAAAGTTTAAGTGAAGCCGTCACCTCTGAATTCCCTCCGATAAAATTCAATCTGGTTTGCATCAGATTTTTTTTAAAAAGAAAGTTTCAAGAGGATTGGTCCGTTAAAAGATTCGTCTTGTTAGGTCCTTTATTAAACATTCTTAACAACTTGCGTGGATAAGCGTTCAAAAACTATTTTTAAAACTCAACCTGCTATGTCGAGACTAGTGTCAATTCAGCTTCCGATCTTCACTACTTCATAATGATATTTCTCATCCAGTGTCAAATATATTAAGTGGTTCAGATATGCTACAGTCACCCTACAACTAGTGGTAAACATAATCCATGGCTGAGATTTGCTAGAGTCACTCCACCCCATCCACTTGCAAACTTTTATTTCATTGTCATACTTTCATTGTTGTTTTCATTGGTATCATCCCAATGGTGCATGTACATAGATATATCCCATTATAATTTCATTATATTTTCATTATTTATATAGTATTCCATGACAAATGTATCTTTTGCATGCATATGTATGTTGATGTTTTGTATACTGTTCTTAATGGACGTAATATGCAAATAAAAAAGTTGAAGTTGAAGTTGATATGCACCCTATGGTGCCTCTACAGGGTCTTGTTCCTTGTGCAAAATCAACAGTGACAGTGCCCATTTTGAGTGTACTGGTGGGGATTCGGAACCCCTAACCACAGGATTAAAGTCAGGCACGCCGTGGGCCTGATCCAGCCTCGGCGAGATCATACCTTGATGACAAGGCGGACCAGACTGCCCACGCTCACCATCTTTCCTACAGTCTCGTATGCAATACCCTATTACCGGGAACAACTGCTTTGGACGAAACTTGCCATGCACACCAGTGAGACCACCCATCAAAAGGCACTGAGTCTTTACCAAAGAAAAGGGTATCGATTGAGTGTATCGCGCTTCTGTCTCCTACCAACGCTAACCGGGCGTATCATTTGGCCCCATTCCCGTTCCCCGGAACACTTGTCTGCGATATCACCCAAGGTGGAAGCGGATGTTTAGCCCCCAGGAACAAACGGCTAACGATGACATGCCATTTTACACAATAACAGAACTTATAATCTAACGCACACGACGCATTACACTATTTGGCCATCCGGCTAACCACCTCACTAAGACCGTTAGCAACAAGTACCATCTGGAATCTCAGACATTATTTTCATTTTCGCCTGGTACATCGAAGCAAAAACTTTAATGTGAAAACTAAATTATTTCCCTCGTTTTTTGCTCGCGGGGTTCCGAATAAAGAGTCTGCTAGTTGCACTAATTTGCTAATTAGGTATTTTTGTATAGTTGTGTATATAACTGTAACGTTTGTTTTATGTTGAACACGGTCGTATTATTTGTATACTTGCAAGGTTTCTAGTCGTAGACAGAAATAATAATGTCTATAAAACGTTTCATTTTTTTTTGCCACAGGTAGTTTCCATCCCTCAACAATATTATCCATTTTATGCTTGGCTACTATCTTCTAATGCAGTAAATAATGATGTCGTTAGCAAGTCAACAGAACCATTGAATAAACAGAAGACATAATTAAGACATTTAAAAAACGACGATGAATACCATCATTCAGCTGATAAGAAATTATCTTATGTCATCACCACCATGGTAATTATATACAAAGGTATTATTATCATCGGCCATTTTAAGATTAGTCCCCAAGCGATACTCATTTTGTTGTTTTTGTCGGTCTTTTACTTTTTCTTCTTCATAGGCGCAATACTTAAAGGGACCCTCCCGATAAGAACAGAGTCTCAAAAATTAAAGTCCGAGTATTTATGAAATTTATGGACCAAAATATAGAGGCGTGGTGTAATTACCTTGTCGCAAAATTTCAGCTCAAAATATTGAGTCGTTTGGACGTGAACGTCAACACTGCTTATCCGGGCACGTAACCCTTTTAAGATTTCGGGTCAATTTTTTCATTGGGTGACCTGATAATCGATTCCCGTTTCTTGATAGGTCTATACAGTGAATGACCCATGTACTGTACTTGATAACAAAGGGTAAATTTCACTTACATATTATTTTATAGAAAAAAGTCTGGTTTTTTCCAGATACTGTATAATACAACAGTCTCCATTTCCAGATGAAGACTGTCAGGTTTAAGTTATTTACAAGCGTATCACAAATATCATGTTAGTTGGTCGGCCTTGGTAATGGGTTTTAAGGGATTTTAACACAAAATTAAGCAGTTTTATTCCCCCAAAAGTTATCGGGATTGCCCCTTTAAAAAAGGCCAATTCAAGCGAGATCGACATGGAACTCTTGTTCCTTGGACAATTGAGCATTACTGTTATATATGACGTCACAATTCCAAGATGGCTACGCTGGCGTCATGTTCGGTTCCTGGTCCATGGTACGCTCTTACGTCTTCATTCTTTTTGAGTGAAGTCTGTATCACTGTATAGGTCCAAGACTGTACAGCAAACTAGACGCTTACGACTAGCCCCCCCCCCCCCCCGATGAATTCACTTGATCTGATATAATATGCGTTTGTTGTATGTGATATATGTATACTATACGTTGTCAGTTGTCCGTGTATCTGTCTTGTATGTTTGTTTGTGTATGGTGCGTTCCCCCTGCTCTAACGTTATTCCATACTAATTTATCCTAACTCACCAAAAGAAAAAAATGAACTGTTTAGATACTTTCTTCATACACACATTATGTTATAATTATAAAATACCAATATATGTTTTAATAACAAAATTACGATCTTATTTCCAGTTTTAAACTTATAATTCTATTGCATTAGATACCTGTTAACCACATGTATAAATATCATTTATTTTCCTATAATGGTAATTTTTCGACCTGTATTATTCGTGGTAATTATAACTTTTAAAACATTCAAGCTATTTTGCTCATACAGTAAATCTAGTTTTGTGGTAACGTTTTGTCCAGTATTTCATGTAGTTGTAACTTTTAAAACATGCAAACTGTATTGTTAAAACAGTAAATCTTGTTTCTAAACGCCTGTAATGGTAACTTTTTGTCCTGTACTGGTAACTGTTAGCTGTATAATACACGCTCTATATTGTCCAATTAAACATAACTTATATACTTATGGAATGCTAACGTTGTATCCTTTAATGGTAACTTTTAACTGTATAACATATACAATCATTGTATTATTAAATGTATGACTATACTATGTATAAATGAATATGTATGCATGCTGTCCATAATGGACGTTTTGATGCAATAAACTTCTTATCTTATCTTATCTTATTGCCCAATTAAAGTGAAACATGGTTTCTATAATTAAGTAATAACTGTTTGTCTTGTAGTGATAACTTTTAGCTGTATAACACATCCAATCATATTGCCCAATTAAAGTATTTACCGTAGTTTCTAAGTAATGGTAAACGATTTGTCCTTGAGTAGTGGTAACTTTTAAAACATGCAAACAATGTAATGTTATAGTTTGTGTGTAATGATCACTTTTTAATAATATTTCTACACGCAAAACGAAATAATATATTCTCTTTTAATAATTTATAATCAAGACAAACTAAATTATAATGGACAACATACCTGTTAACAGACCATTATCTGACTATAGGTCTCTGGAACTAAAATAATAATCACGCGTCATTCATAAATTTCACTTCATAAACACACAAACAACTCGGCCGACAGCCTGACAGCCTCTTCTTTTGCCCCATTTTAAAGCCAACTGTTTCTGTGTTATACACGTGACCTCGCTCCGCGTGCCACTAAACCAACCACTATCGCCCACTGTTATGTGAATTAAAACTGGCTTTTACGGAATCTTCGATATCCAAGAAATACAATCTGCCATTATTAGAACTAATGAGGAGTTGGGTGGCCGGAAAGTGTAACGCGTGTGCGTTAGTTCACAAGGTGACATGGATTCAAGTGGCGTGATTTCGTTACCCCGCTTGTACTTGACAAGGATTTGGGTCGCATGTCCAACCTCGTGAGTTTTCTCCGGCTTCCTCCCACTGTTGCAGTTAATACCCCTACGAGCATGCGAATTATTGACATAAAATTGAGCCATATGTTAGTGCCATATTACCTAGTTTGTGCCAAAACGGACGTTAAACCCCATCTTCGACATCTACGGTAGTCAGAAGCTTCTGTGTTTTATGCTATTAGTTCACAAGACCTGTTATTACTGGTAGGCGCAGTGAGTAAGACGTTGGCCCACTAAACTTAAGGTCCCTTCCGTTCGTTTGTTCGTAGGGTTTTACGACAATTTCCTCCTTTGGTGACATCACAGACAACGCTTTGTGAACTCGAGGCCAGACATATCTTGTCATTGAAGTGGTTTTTCAAATCACAAAAATGACGCCCAGCAGATCATCTACAAAGGAATTGTAATCTCAGTCCACAAATGACGTCGAGGGGTATCATATTAGGTCTCCCTTGAGTGGCATTTAGTTATTGAACAGTGCGACCCCCCCCCCCCCTCCCCCTTAGGTAGAACCCTAATTATTTATAAACAATGAAAAGAAGTCATAAGTATACACATAAAATAATTAGCACTTGAGCAAAGTGATTTAAACTGATTAGTTACCATATAGTCGAGTCCCAAATCGCCGCACCGAGTCGAGTCCCAAGTCGCTGACTTTAGCGGAGAGTCGATTCAAGTTCCACGCCATCACAAAGCCCGAGTCGCGTTAAAGTCAACAGTTCATCAAATAAATCAGCAGCGATTCGGGGCGAATAGGGAAAGTTAGAGTCGTGCACCTTCGCCGCGACACAAGTCCTAAGCCGAGTCCGAGTCGAGTCTAGAATTGAGTCTCGCGTCGCAAATGCTTGACAAAACGTAGGGTCGCCTATCCAGTCTCGTGGATATTCTCCCGTCCTCCGGTTTTCTCCCATTGCTAAAGAATCCCATACGCATTATTAAAATAAGATTTAACCATATGTTAGCCCCGAAATGACATAGTTTGTGTCGAGTGGACGTTATAACCCATTTCTAGGTCTCCCCTTAAAGTGTCCAACGAGGAAAACTTCCGTTTACTCTTCATAAAATTAAAGAACAGTACACATCAGGGCCCTGTTTCACGAAATTTTAACTTAAGATAAAATCCAATTTTAGTAGATACTTCAATTTTGATTGGCTAAGCACTAAAATCAATCTAATATTATCCAATCAAATTACTAAAATTGGGATCTTATCTTAGTTAAAATTTCGTGAAATAGGCCCCTGGATTGCACCTACAACAAAATCTTTAGAATCACGAATTGGCAGATTCTGGGAAAAACCAGCCACACGAATTTGATTGTAAACATGACAATAACTTGAACATTAAACTGACAAGAGATGGTGTTAAAGAAGACTTACATCTGGAAGAGGATCTCTGAGCATCTGGATCTGTGGAGAGTTAACGTATCTCCGATTTTCGTCCCATTTGACCTTCGGCACCACTGAAAAATAGAAACCACGCTAGAAGATCTCGGAAAACTTACTCGGCCAACATAGGGAACCAGCGCCTTCAAATACCCACCGAGCCGCCGTATAGCTCCTGCACAAACAAAATGCATCTCCCGGATGCATCGGGCGTCCTTTTTTAGTTAGTAAACACACACGAGCCTTCTAAACGTGTCTTTAACTTTTTAATGTTTCTTTTGATCTCGAGTTTCACACTCTTTTTATTTCTATCTTTGTTGAAAGCGACATTTTTCAACACATCATATGTTTATTAATTCTACAACTTTGATGTCTTTTGTTATTTCCAAAGTAATGAATATTCAACACGTACAAAATGTGAAGTGCAGGAAAGTCGTCTGTTTTTATAGCAATGCATCGGTCGTCAATGTCAAGTGTCACACGGCTCCCCGTCTTCAATAACCCAGTTCGTGCAGAGACGCTAAATCTCATTTTATTTCGATTTCCCACACGAATGGCAGTGTCAGCTAGACAATGGATGGAACAAATAACCGGGCTTCAATGTACACTCGGGGGTTGGGATGGCCTAGTGGTCTAGAGTGCCGCGCTTCGACCTCTAGCTGGCCGGTCACCTCTGGCTTGCGGCGTGGTTTCGAGCCCTGGTGTGAGCGTATGTGGCATGGAGATAGGGGCGCCTTCTCAACCTCGTGGGTTTCCTCCGGGCACTCCGGTTTCCTCCCACTGCTAAAGACCCCTACGCGCAAGCGAATTATTGAAATAAAATTAAACCATATGTTAGTCCCGAAATGACCTAGTTTGTGTTGAGTGGACGTTAAACCCCATTTCTCTCTCTCTCTCTCTCAATGTACACTCAGACGTACACGTACAAGAATCCTCCGAAAAGTGTATGAGAAAACGCCACTGTACTGGATAAATTTTGCTAAGGGCACAATACATGGCGTATACCCTTCTCTATAGCCATTTTGGTGCAGAACAACAGGCAATTAATACTGTAGGATACTATCACGATTCAAGCTACGATTAAAATCGTGGTTTTATTCGTGAAGTAATCTTGGTGATCCTATCAAGTCTTACCATATATTGAGGTCAGTCGTAGCAATAACGTTGATCGTATCGAAACGTATCAGAACATATTTTGTACACGTACCAGATCGTTCACTCGATATGGACAATCCCATCGTAACGTATTGCACAACAGTGGGAACTTAGCATAAAGCCCAGTTCAGTTATCTTAATAGTCTCTGGGCGGTCGAAGTACACTGGGCGTTACTGGCCCTCCCTTTTAAAATGCAATTTGAAATATATTTAGTTTATGTTTTTTCTATCGCCAAATTCTACCTGAAAATAGTGTTGGTTTATTATAAATTTGGTATCAGATATGGCAAGAGAAGAGATGGTTCCTTTTGACGAACAAAAGGGATTACAATAAATAGAAAGTACGGGCTCCAAAACTAGCTTTAGAGTTCAGGCGGGGTTCTTAGTGCAGCTTGTTAATGACAGACAGGAACGGTCAGAGGACCTCGTCCATCCTGAGACCATTCTGAAAGGAACCACTGTTAGCTCTGCCTTAAAGATAAACGTAATCGTGACGTGCCATAACCATTCCTTAAAGGGCCAATCCCGATAACTTTTTGAGGAATAAAACTACTTAATTCTTTGTTAAAATCCCTTAAAAACCCATTACCTAAGGCCAACCAACTAATTCGTTATTTGTGATACGGTAAATAACTCAAACCTGACAGTTTTCATCTGGAAATGGAGACCGTTGTATTATACAGTATCTGGATAAAACCAGACTTTTTTCTATAAAAATAATATGTAGGTGAAATTTACCTTTTGTTATCAAGTACAGTACATGGGGCATTCACTGTATAGACCTCTCAAGAAACGGGTATCGATTATTAGGTCACTCAATGAAAAAATTGACCCGAAATCTTAAAAGGGTTACGTGTCCGGATAAGCAGTGTTGACGTTCACGTCCAAACGACTCAATATTTTGAGCTGAAATTTTGAGACAAGGTTAATACACCATGCCTCTATATTTTGGTCCATAAATTTCATAAATACTCAGACTTTAGTATTTTTAGACCCTGTTCCTATCGGGATTGTCCCTTTAAAGTGCTAGTGACACATGGATTTAATGGTCCAATAATTAGGGTTTCACACTGCGAAGCTTGTGTGAAACACTATTGTTTTTGTTAAAATTATTATTCTTATTATTATTATTATTCTTCTTTTGTTTTGAGTAGATCTCAGCAACTGCTTGTCGCATCGTTACGATTTCTTCGGTTTTACTGGGAAAGTGGGTGTGACTTAGAGGATAAAGCTATTTTGAACGTTCTGCGACAATGCGAAATGTCCGAAATCACCGAAGTTATCATTTTTGAAAATATTGCAGTAATTTTAACAATAATCATTGGATTTTAACTTTCGATAAATTTTGGCATAGCCTGAGACAGGGCACATAGCTACGCTACTTTCGATTTTTGATTTTCGGCAAATCTTCGAAGATATTAGGCGCCAAATTTCGAAAATTTAAAATTTTACAAAAAACTTTTTTATTTATGAATATTTTTTAGTCGTATTGTGCACAGAATTAAAGAGTCAACTGCCTAGTGCAAAAATGTTAAAAAAATTTGTCTCAGTAATTTTCCTTGGCCGCTATTGGCTAATTCAGTTTTTCAGTCCTAGATTAATTTTTTATTGTTCGATTTGTATAAAACAAAGTTCATATGCTTCGTTGTCTCAATTGTCATTTTTTTTATTACCGGAAGTGTTATCTGTCGGCACCGAAAGTGGCATAATTTTACCAAAAACTACAATTTTGACAGTTAGGTACCATTTTTCGAAAACAAATATTATTTTTTTGAAAAATTATTTGACTCAAAGAGTGTGCCCTTTCAAGGCGCAAAACATGGCGGAAGCAGTTTTTTTAATTTCGATTTCATTTTCGAGCAAATTCGATTAAATGGCTAAAAATGGTGTAAAATTGACCCATTTACAACCTATTCAGGCTTTTCAGATTTTAAAATATTTCTTCGTAACTTTTATAAACTTGTAGCTATAATCCATACGGAGAAAATGTATGTTAAAATTAGTTTGTAATATAAGCAGTTACCAAGAAATGGACAGTTCTGTACAAGTCACTGTTTTCGTTATTTTGCCTGTAAAATAGTCAATTATGATTGGATTTTTATAAAAGTGACATCATTTGATTCAAAAAGCATGTAGCGTCATATCAAGTTGATTACAATTTAAAATTGACACCGGAAGTGACGTCATTTAGTCAAAAACTCAATTTTTAACTTTTAAAATCGATATTTTTTTCAACCAAGAATTATGTCACAGATAATAATAAAATTAATTTTTGGTTTAAATTCACATATTAACAAAACTCATACGGTCAAAAAGATATCATAAAATTGTTTCTAACTTGTTCGGTTGCCGAGATATAGGCGATTTTCTAAAAGTCACTTTAGAAGGTTTTTGGCCCATAAAAGTGTCAATTATTATTCGATTTTCATAAAATTTTCACCCTTTGAAGCCTAATGTCATAAACGATGTTACAAAACTAATTTAAAGTTTTCATTATCACCGGAAGTAACGTCATTTTGGTAAAAACTGTATTTTAAGCCTTCAAAGCCGATATTTTATTCAAATGAGTCTGATTTGTAATGTGTATACAATTATGATATTTGATTCCAATCAACAAATAGATTAAACCCATACAGTCATATAAATACCCAAAAATGGTTTCTAACTTGTACGGTTGCCGAGAAATAGACGATTTTCTACACGTCACTTTTCAAGGTTTTTGGTCTATAAAAGTGGCAATTATTATTCGATTTACATAAAATTTTCACTATATCATATTTATGCCATTTCTGATTTCATAAAACTAATTGAACATTTTCATTAGCACCGGAAGTAATGTAATTTTGTCAAGATCATTTACAAGTAACAAGTGTATAAAATGAATTGATATTGCTGGATTTGGTTGATTCTGCGTCCATTTTATTTGATGTGAGCAATGTTTATTTGGAAAACTGTTTAGTGGTTTCGTTGGTACCGGAAGTGACATATGTTCAAGGGTAACTTGGCACCGGAAGTGACATGTTCAAGGTTAACGTGGCACCAGTGAAACCCGTCATTCCTGCATGCAGGTCTAGTTGTATCTGTTATATAAATTAAAGACAACACCACAGTTTTAATTGCTTAAAACATCTGTTTTTATGGTTTTTACTCATCTTAGTTTTAAATGAGGTGAGATCCGATGTTTTTCATCGTAATGGTCTCTAAACTAAAGGAGTGGTTTTGAATTCTTCTGGGAATTTCAGGTTAATATTTACGTATTCTATTTGAGCTTTTGTTCTCGTATTTCATGATTTGACGATTGCGTTTCAGATCAGAAGATTTATCATTAAGTCAAGTGGAGTGGTTTCGATTCCTCACTGTTACTGTCGCCTTACAATCCCACGGGTATTCTCTTGGTCCCCCATTAGTCTCCAACTGCTAAAGATCCCTTGAAGTAAATATGCTCCGTGATGACCTAGTTTATGTCCAGTGGACATTAAGCTCTCTCTCTCTCTCTCTCTCTCTCTCTGTCTCTCTCAGTTTTAGGAGACAGAGACAGGCTTTTGGGTGGTTTTGAGTTGTCATTAAACTTCAAATTGCCAATTTACGTTTAGTTTAGTTTGATATGTTATGAAATTTAATGTCTGTTTTATATTGCAAAGTTCTGTTATTAACTCATTACTTAACTCAAAAACTAAAAAAAAACCCAACATTTCACTTTAGAAAACCGAACACTAATGCATACCTGACAGTTTATTGCTCTTCAGTTCTGAAGATGATAGAAAAATAAAACATAATTAAGATGATTTGGTTGGAATTCCAGTAAAGCTCATTTCAGTGAATTAGTGTGTATCGCAATAAACGTTTATTATAATAGAGTCTGTGTTTTTTCTCTCGAATAAAAATCAACCACAAAGGTACCGTAAAGAGAAGTTCAATCTAAGTGCTAATAAAATATTGGATCGACATGAAAGTCTGTATTTTAGTTTGGAATAATGCGACTGTAAATTTAAAAATACTACTACTTTTTACTGTTCCTTTACCAAAGAAGTAAGGGTCGGTGATTTTCTTTTCTTTTTTTTTGTTTCAAGGGAGGATGGTGAAGATTACAGGGGACAATGATTAAATTTATTCAAGGGTTTTTGCTTAGGGTTCTGGACAGTAATGCCAATTTGGTCTGTTGTAAGTACCGAAATTTCAGTGTTAGGATTTGTCTGTAGACAATCTGATGAAAACACAGATCCTATTTCGTTTCGTTTGTATAGTTCAAAATCTTCATTTAGTGTCACCAAAAGTATACAAAAGTAAACGAAATATAGAATTTTTCTGTAGAAATCCGCACCGAGACTAATGTATAGAACGTGGAAATGTAGAAAAGAGAGAGAGAATGGGGTTTAACGTCCACTCGACACAAACTAGGTCCTTCCGGGACTAAGGAAATGTAGAAAAACGATTGGGATCGACGATGTTGTTTCTATATATACCAGGGTCGATCGAATAACCGTAAACACTGGTTGTTTGTTGTTGGCCAAATGGAACATTTTATCCTCCATAAATATCACAGTACGGCAAACACTTTACAACGTATCGTTGTGTTATATTCAACGTTTTTCCATAACAATTTAAATGCCTGTAATGCAAAATAATTACCAAAATTATTCTAATAGACTTAAAGAGCGAGGAGTGCCAATCTATTTTGATTAAAATGCTTAAATAATAATGAAGAATTTAGACGAAACCGTGTAATCTTAATCAACTGTTAGTAGCTCTTAGAGATACAGACATGGCAAATACAGTTAACAATTTGAGAGGGGGAGACTTTTATAAAAAAAATAAACTATCGCCCATTTTGGCGGGGAAAAATGAAAACTAGTGTGAGCCTCGGGAGAGAGAGAGAGAGGGGGGGGGTAACCTCCACTTGACACAAACTAATTTATTTCAGGACTAACACATGGTTCAGTTTTATTTCAATTGCTTGCGCATGGGTTTTTTTTAGGTTGGACCCGCGACCGTACTCCTTGTCCGGTACAACCGGGAAATCGAAACCACGCCAGTTAACTCAATGGCTGACCTTACCATACAGCGCGAAAACGCTAACGATATCGTTGTTGACAATGTGAGCATATATATATATATAACACAGAAATGGCGGTTTTACAGTTTGTTAAAGATTTTCCGTTATTTATAGATTTTATAAATAACGGAAACAAGATATACATGACATGCAATATACAAATATTTACAAAATGTGATTGACCATATTATGGTTATCAAATTGAAATGAATACTATAAGAATATAATTATAAGGGATGTTCTGTTGCTATATGGAATAATAAAATAAAATAAGTAAATTTACAAACTAACGTTCCTAGACGTAATCTGAAAATAACATGCTGGTTATGTAATCTGAAAATAACATGCTGGTTATGTTATATTCCGTTCAATTTTGAAATATTACATAATAATGTGCCTTCAGAATATTGGTAAATATTCCTAATTCGTTTTAAGGAAAAAGCAAATACTTTAACAGCTGTAATTTTACCTACATTTCTTGCCTAAAAGTAAATTACATAATAATGTGAATAAAAGTTACATGCCTGCTTCGTTACTTCCAGCTCAATTGTATTGCAAAATATGTAAGAATGTACTTTTTAGCGGATTTTGAATGTCTTTGATTTCATCGTTGCTTATTGACAAAAAGACATGAAACTCGGTAAACATACACGAAACACGGTAAAAAATACATCAGACTTGGCAAAAGTAGTATATATTGTAAAATATATCGACAATCGCGGTGCAAAATCTACTATTTTGGTTGTGGACATCAACGATCACTGCTAATTGGTTGTGTGTTGAGAAATGTTAACAAAAATATCCCAATTTTGATTTCATTACTACTAAATAAAACGTTTGTTTGATATCAACTTTTTAGTCATTTTTACGACAACCAATTTGGGCTACGATACATCTTAATACAGTTGGAATACACACATTACTGTATTTTGACGTCACGTGTGTAAAATGACCTATTTCAGGGTAAAATCACCTGTATATTGTAGGTATTTTTACGTGTATTTGTACTATCACTCCTATTTTGCCGTGATAAAACATACATATGTAAATTAACATACAACTACGTAAATATTTTACCATAATCTTACGGTAAAATAACATTTCTAACAGTGTGATACGGGGGTAATTTTACCCTGACAGTGGCGATAACTCCTATTCTGGTTATCCTTTCTTTCAAAAATCGATAGACCCTTATCACACATGGGGTATCAAAAGTTGTCTACAGAGAATCAACAGTGGTGAAGATTTCTCAAACAATCAATTAGGATAGAAGTTTCTCAAATAATCAACTAGGATAGAAATCTCTCAAAGAGGTTTCTCAGACAATCAACTAGGATAGAGATCTTTCAAAGAGGTTTCTCAGACAGTCGATTAGGATGAGGGTTTCTCAAACAATCAACCAGAGTGGAAGGTCTCTCAAACAATTAACTAGGAGACAGGCCTCTAAAACAATTAACAAGGTTTCTCAAACAATTTACTAGGGTTGAGGTTTCTCAAACAATTATTAACTAAGATTGACGTTTTTCAAGTCTTCTACATAAAATGAACTATAATAAAAGTTTCTCAAATCTTCTGCAGGAAATTAATCCGTTTCATTCACAAAAAATATATACAAATTTTAGTTCTCAATAAGGGAGGTCTGTTTACATAGGCTAAGCCTCTTCCCAAATTCCCATTTAGATATCCCAAATAAATGTATTATTTTGAAAACAGAAACATTCGTGATACCTTTTCCTCTCTGCTGATCTGTGAGGTGCATTAAACAGTAAATTCAGTAGAAAAGCTAAATTAATGAATTAGTTCTATTCTAAACTCTTTTAACGTAGGTTTGGGATTGTTAATCTGTTTTTATGGGAGGTCGAACATCAAATAAATCTCACCACTACTCTACAGGAACCAGTAGCACCAGTAATCATACCTCTGTATTTCAACAATTTCACGCTGAGACAAACACTGTTTTCTCTTGTTCCTTGGATCCTATCAGACCATTATCAACAATGATTTGTGAACTTGATATTGTCAAAATTCCTTCACACCTCTCGCACATCTAGACTAGAAACAGGATTAACACGGCCATAAGTATATATAGAAATAGAAACATAAACAAACTTATTTTGTTACAGAAATAGAATTGATCTATCTTCAGTTGAAACCAATAACACCTGGTTAATTACCTTAAATCAGCGGCATACATACACAGTCTGTTTGATCCATGTATAATGCAAGGAGGAATCTGTCTTCGTTAGCCCCGTTGATGCAGAAAAATAGGACGCTAAACCCCATTTCGTATGACTAATTGTGAACGGTTCTATATGAAAGTTTCGTTGTCTGAGAACAGACACGAACCTCATTGACCGACATTAATCGAAATTTCAGTCGAAAGCACAAAGTATACTTCGAGAATTCTGAGAAGTGTTCAGGCTGCTTCCATTTAATAAAATCGAAAATGTTTAATTGGTGTGTATGAATGACGTAAAACGCATTAAAACCACATAACAATATAGTATATTAATCTTTAAATATGGCGGCCATTCTGGTCAGTATCTCTTCTTAAATTAGATGGATCTCTGTTTATAGAATATAATAGTTCTTTCTATCGTAACGCAATGAAATACCTATTTTTATTGATATAATAATATTATGATTTAATGCACAAAGTTAGAAAGTGTCAGGAACGACGACTTTAATGGCGCCTTCCAGACATATTTATTTCTAGACCGAAGGAAATGATATAGGTACGGTATGATAATATCATTGCCGTGGAATAACACACGTTTATTAACTTGAACCGTATTTATCGCTTTAAAAAAGGTCCTTTGTGGTAGCACGAGTACTAAAAAGCAAAAGAACATTAATCAATCCGTCGCATCTAGGCTACCGCTTTTCTTTCATCCTAAATGAACACATAAACAAACAGACCCCCACCACCCACCGGAGCTAAGAGGCGCTTTTCAGGATATTGGTAGGCGTGAGGCCTAATGATTAACAGAGTCCATTTACATTCCGAGAGCTGATGATACAACACTTGAAACTAAACGTAAAACATGAAATATTTCCAGCGCATTTATCAATCAGAAACATATTTACGGTGAGCTTTTGACGGTGTTTGGGAGAGAAGGGCAACACACACATTCTCTTTCATAAAGAAGATTCAATAAATATGTAGATTACGATAATGTTATCTTTTATATCTCAAGAGTCATATTTCTACTTTAACAAAACATAAGTCTATGGTAACAATGTAATTTTGCACTGTACATCAAGATAAGAACTAACGAACTTGCCAGACGCGTGTACCCTTGACCAATCATAACATCAAACATTCTGTAGATCAAGATAAGGAGAAATTAACCTGCCTCTATTTACCATCATCAACAATAAAACAAAGAATACATTACTCTAGCATAGAAACACGGGAAAGCGGAAGTGTGGGCTGTACATTCTGTCAATGGGTGTGCTATATGACCATGTTTACGATCTAGATCGCCATCACAAATGTTTTCTCAAATTGCTATAAAGATGAGTGCAGATAAGTGGTTCCATTATAGCAAACTGTTTCTGTGGCCTTTAAAGTGGTGCGCTCGGCTTGTATAAAATGACCATCCAAGTCTATTATTGACTAACAGTGCCATTCGGTGATCGGGGTATGACATGTAGGTTCAGAGAAAGGCGTTTGCCAACCATTTGCTGATTGCCGGTAATATTGAAAGTACACAAAACAAGGGCCACATACTGGTAACGCACAGACATAGATAGAACATTCGTCCTACAACCAAAACATATTGAAATACATGTACAATACATTTATAGGGATAAGATTCACTGGGTCTATGGCCATGTGTTTTATAATAATGAAACAGTAGCTAGAGATGTTGACAGCATTAGAGGTCTTACTATAGCTCCATTGGAGCCAGAATTTTAACTTGTGTGAAGGAGTGAACAGTTCATAGAAGATTAGAGAAGGGCCTTGTCTCGGCAAAGTCATGTCTTCCTATAAGCGCTGCATTTTGTACGCGGAGAACTATTCACTTCGAGAATATTTTTATCTCCTGAATGACCGCCATATTGAGCAATGAGTGTACTATTTTGGTATAAGATCAATACACACAAAGACATTTTCAATAGCGGAATATTCTCGAAGTACACGTATACTCAAATCGTTGAAATGGGACCAAAATGTCGGTCCACTAGGCTCGTGTTTGTTCTAATTATAGAAAGACAGTGTAAGTTTCGTGTGCCTAGCACTGCGCACGTAACCATAAAAGATAAATGAAAAATTACCATATTATGTACATCTGCAAATATTCCAGATTCTGTGTCAACCAGATATTAAACTTCATTCTATTCTTGCTGTTCTTCTCAAAACATTTCCAACGGATGTTATTCACCCATCTTTCACCTTCAATTGCATTGGATTTAGAAAGATAGAGTAATTTGATTAGACGCACATGTCTGGGTGTGGAATATTTAAATACATGTAGGTGGTAATAAATTACATAATCACTATAATACTTAAAATTTTTCACATAAACATCTTTCTATACCTCAAACATGAGGCACCGAGTTCACAAAGCATTCTCAGACTTAAGATAAGAATTTACTCAAATGAGAAACATCCTTGATCCAGAAACTTTGAAATATGCACATAGTTTCTTATTGATGTACTTGATACATTAAAACAACAAACGTTTTATAAAGACTATATTTTAGTTTTCAAATAAAGCGTGTAACTTCTTAACTTAAGTCTGAGTGAGAATGCTTTGTGAACTCCGTACCTGGTAATATTCAAAGAATGTGTAGCTGCAATAGTACGTCCGGGCTGAGGGGACCACACCACACACAAAACAAAACCGATAAGACAAACCAGTGGACAAGACAAACTAACTAGAGATGGAAATAAATTAACAAAAAATATCAAATCAAGTGAATGGATCCGCGGCCCAGTCGCAATTGTCCACTGCGCTGCACAATCACGGGTCTGTAAGAAATCGTAATTAGACCTTAATCTCCTATTTCCCTTTTGTGAGATACGCTGCCGTTTTGTATTCCAGTTGTAAATTTGCTTGGTATATTCAACACAATCAACAAGACCATCATCTGAAGTAGAAGTATCATCTGACAAACGCCATTCCGTTTATTTCATTCTCTATGATGATAATCTTTGACCTGAGATTGGGCGTTACGGCGTAACTGTTGATAGAGGGTGCAAGTGTGTACTTATCTTACAAAATGATAAAACAAAAATATACATAATCCAGAACAAACCACCACTTTGTTTATTTATATTATAACCATTAAAAGATAAAATATTAGACATGCGATGCAGCTATGTCGGGTTTCGCGGATTCACGGTTCTCTGGTAACCCGCGAACGACGTAAAATGAAATGGTTTTTAATTTTCCTAGACGGCGGCGCTATGGACTTCGTGTACATGCACAACTATTCATTGTCCTGTCCAACCTCATGGATTTTCTCCAGGTTTTCCCACTGCTAAATACCCCTACGCACAAGCGAAATAATATTTAACCATATGTTAGTCTCGAAATGACCTAGTTTGTGTCGAGTGGACGTTAACCCCCCCCCCCTCTCTCTACATTGTCCCTCAAGTAATATTCATGAATCTTCCTAGTCGAAAACAAAAACCCACTTTAATACCGATTTTTTTTTTCTTTCCCACCATATGTATGAAATGTTTAGAGTTAATTAACAGGAGGAATGTGTTAGAACTAAGTAGAACAGCTGTCGTCACAATTAGAACACTGGAACCACTGGAATCACGCTTATAGAGTTACACAAGGAGTTTCCGGTTTCATTCCAGGAGTCGCGTAGTTAAACATCAACTTTTTCTTAAAGATGTGTTCTGACGAAGTTAATAGGTCGTCTATTTAACTAGTACATTCAAAAACCGAATTAAACTATGGTAGTTTATTAATAATTAATAATTAAAAACTGGCTTCGAGGTTTCCCCGATAAAAGTATTATAATAATAAGGACAGGGGGACCACACTGCACACAAACAAAACCAATCAACTGCAAAAAAAACCTATTATTTATAGTGGCATTGATGTATATTTTGTTGGTCTTTCTTTTGGGCCTTAAATGGTATACAAACTATTAATTAGACATAAATTAACTTATCCAAATCATAATCAACTCTCGGTGGCAACTTTAATCTGTGTTATTTGCTGGATTTGAATATTCCATCCTAAGTGTCCGATTTACATTGGATTTGAATCCGATCTGCTGTTCAACTCTCATTGATGATTAACCATAAAATGGATAATCCAGACTTTGTTAATTATCGTGACAGTGGTAACAAAGACAATCGAGGCTACAGTGTTTTAGAATGGGGTTTTCTTGGCTGACATTCCTCTGTATATTTTCTAGTTTTTAATCATTATAGTGAAAACTATCAGCTCTTAATCTCATCTTGTACAATGTATCTTTAAAGGAATTGTTTATGAAAATCTGAAGATAGCTTAAAAATGCATTATGCAAGACCTAGTCTGTCGGGTTTTGTTTGGCTTCAAATATTATATAAATTCTAAATTGGATGGCTGAGATACTGAATGCATTAGACCATAATCGATTAACGTTAAAATGATGTCACTCATTAAAGGGTCGAAATGATGTCACTCATTAAAGGGTCGAAAATTGATATTTCATTTATTATGATGGCACTTGACAATTAGCTGTTTTTGTGAAAACTTCAAACACTCATAACTTCGTTCAAATGATTTGCATGCGTTTTTCAACATATTCAGTTTTCATTATCTGTATTAAAACTATTATTGCAAGAACGGAGAGCTCTTTTTTAAAACCTTACATAATTCGTCTTTAACATTGAAAAAAGACGTTATTTGGGGGTAAAAAGTGGCTGAGCTAAAACACAATGGCGTTTTATAGCTGAGGCGCTGGAGGCGCCAGCCTCCCCACGAAAAAAAATCAAAGAAATTGGAAAAGTAAAACGGGAGAAAATGCTAAAACCGACGAGGAAATGAAAATGTACCCTAGTTAAGGAAGGCCCTAAAGGCAGACAAAGGGACCCTATATGGCCAAGGGAAAGGGTCTCCGAGTCTGGTCTGAGTCAATCGGTTTCTATACACTGTTATTGTCGAATCTATTACTGAATGAGAATGCAGTCATTGCATTGGCATAAAAATCATCAATCAAGACGCCCCCCCCCCGCCCGCGAAAGAGGGCCCTCAAAATAGTGTAGCCTCCGCCATGATACACATTAAAACGCCCCTGCTAAAACACAACTGTATTGAGTGATTTCAGAATCTGTGATGTCAGTGGTAGACAGATACCAGAATTTGTTCTTTCGTGGGTATGATAAATATTTATCAATCAGACACCTGTGTTCATGCTTCACGAAGGTGTTACGGATGTTTCTCTCTATATATATATATACATGTATATATTTTGACTCCGGATGTATTTAATTATACTTGACCTTTAATTAAACTGTCGAGTTCTATTGTTATTAAAAATTATATTGTGATAACTTCCTGTTCTGAGTAAGAGGCTATCCGAAATTGTTTACAATGAAGATAATTGTTTAAAGCGATATTTGTTAAAAGTATGTTTAAATTAAAGCCTTACAACGCTGGTATGCCCGTATGCCCGGTCGATGTAGTTATTTTTTTGTCCCACAACAGGGTAGACCCTGGAAGGCTCGGTCATTAGCCTACAAGAGAGAGAGAGAAATGGGTTTAACGTCCACTCAACACAAACTAGGTCATTTCGGGACTAACATATGGTTTAATTTTATTTCAATGATTCGCTTGCGCGTAGGGGTCTTTAGCAGTGGGAGGAAACCGGAGTGCCCGGAGGAAACCCACGAGGTTGAGAAGGCGCCCCTATCTCCATACCACTTACGCTCACACCAGGGCTCGAAACCACAGCCGCAAGCCAGAGGTGACCGGCCAGCTAGAGGTCGAAGCGCGGCACTCTAGTCCACTAGGCCATCCCCCCCCCCATTAGCCTACAAGAAATGAAGTGGTCACTTTTGGGTTTGACTTGATATAGATTATGTTATATGCTGTATTATTTTTGTCTTGCTCAATCAGATTTAATGCCTTTAATTTTTGTATGGTTGTCTTTCGGGTGATGGCAAATAATATGTCGACTTCCTATAGTTCATTATGACTGTCCAGTGACATTATTCAAGATAGAAAACATAATTGTTGGTTGTTTTTATTTTTTTTACAGAATCCACCACTTGGCATCGATAGTTCAAGATTTTCTGGGGAGGTCTACCTGAGCCCCGACCGGACTCTCACTATAATTTATTCCTTGGAGATAGTCTACCTTCTTTTTAATTTAGGAAACACTCCTGGCCCTCCCTGCTCGCTAGTGCCCAGCATATTTGTTGTTCTCCTAATAACGTCGAAAAAAGTAACGTGCGAAGCATCCCCAACGATTTGGACTCAATCACCAAAATGAACCGAAATATTGTCTCGGAGCTCCTGTTTAAACTTCCCGCCTTAGACACTCCATTGCGCAAATTCCTGGACACGCACCTGTGTGTGAAATGAAACATGTTAATTGCCTAAATATTAATTGTCTAGTTTCAGCTGTGTTTGTGGATTGAGATGAAATGAAGTTTAACTTCCTACTTTACAGCGCCCACTGGGCTATTGAAGGCGGGCGTACGCCATACGTTGTGCTACGATGGAAACTTTGCCCTTTGCCCGCCTAACGGTTCTACGGTGTACTTTTATATTGAACTTCAACTAAACCCTGGTTCTTACGTTCACGCATATGTAATACGGTGTTGTCTATTGTTCTCGCCTACGTCGAAATAATGGGACCTAGGTTGTTCTTCCCATCCGAACGATTAGATCATGTCCGGTCCACCTGACAAGAAAACCGGGGAACTTTCCCGACTAACACTAGAATCGAACCCCGAACCTCCTTGATTGTGAGCTATGCCTTGCTCACTGAGCCACCGCGGCTCCACGTCACCGACCACGGTTTTATGTTCCATCTGAAAACTAGACGCTGTTCTGCTCTCTTAAAGTAGCTAAGTCTCTAACTCAATATCATCCAAAATCTTCAACATTGAAAACACGAATTATTTGTCAATTTAAAACAACTTTGATTCTGTGATCTTATCGGAAAAAAGATGGGTTTCTGATATCCATTACATAAGACAAAATAAACATTTTACCATTGGTACACGAATCTTTATGTAGGTCTAACATGAAACTCAAGTTTGGGTGTAATTTCTTGCAAAACATGTACGTTACATGCGTATTAATATTACGTTACTTAAATTATTGGTATGGATTAATGTGAAATAAAGTACTTGTATTTTTTCTTATTTTTGAGCCGTTAATAGACTAATATAAAAAAAATATCTTTATCGAGTTGATATGATAATATTTATTTATTTTTTTTATTATTTTGTAAACAATTTTTGTGGCTGGACACAGTTTGAAAAAAAACACGTGACCACCCGATCAAATCGTCAAATCGCACCCTGGAGTGATTTGGCGATTTGATGTAATCGCTTCGGAAATCGGTGTCGATAAATTCGTTGATTAGTGTAACCAATTTGAATTAGATGGACGTTAGATATGAAAATGTGATTGAATGCAAATCACTTTGGCTAATCAGTGGTCGATAAAAACGCCTTTAATTTTTTTTACAAAAAGAAGAAGAAGAAATAAGAAGGTCGGCTGAAATGTCTTTATTTTGGATTTGTCAATACTACACAAAAGAGAGCACGTTTCTGGCAGTGTCGCATTATCCATTAGGCAAATAAGACACGTGCCTTAATAGGGCCAGCCAAAATTCCAGGCCACAGAAAAGGTAGATCCATAAGAAAATTAGTTCTCTATTTTTTTTATTTTTTTTTGTAATAAATTTTCTGTTGATTAAAATTAACTTTTATCCTTTTATCGATGAACCCGAAATATGTGTATTTTCAGGCTACCTATCAAATCAAAATGTCCCCTGTAAAGCTTGATGTCCATGGGTGTGTCTAGGAGAAGGGAGACAACTATAGTTAACAAACTTTTCCAAGATGGCGTCAACGGGAGTGCTGCCTTTCGTCCGGGGCATAGATTTAACAAAAAATGACTTTAAGGTTAGTTTGTAGATATGACAATAGTTTGTATCATATGTATGAGGATCTGGGGCGTCGATCGATACCACTTTCATGGCGATCGTGTTATTAGTGACTGAGATATTAGTATTTGAAGTAGACGACGGTTGGTCTAACTTTTTTTGTCAGCTGAGTGTCTGACAACCTTCGGCTACAGGATCCGATAATACTTACTGTGTGAGTTCTGGTAAATAATAAACGGATTTCTTCGATTATGAACAAACTAGTTAACTTTGGTTATTATAAACTTACCCGTGTGTTTGAAATGAACTCCCGTTAAATAAAATCCTTTGCACCACTAAAAATCCCAACGAATAAAACCGGTTCTCTCTTGAAAAATTTGAATATTTACTTGTTATTTCGACAGAGTGGATAATAACATTGCTTTCGTCACATATTGGACGAATCCAACACACTGAAGCGAGGTTGTTTAAATTTGACGCATATTTTGGCAACCACGTGCTATGCTCAAAGCAAAGCGCCAACATTACGGTCGTTTGAGTTTGGGCGACGAAAATATCAATTGAAGGCAATTACATAGGAGCTTTATATTGAAACCATTGATCGCCAGTCTATCAAATTTTATTCACAATGAAAGAATCACTGATTGCACGGATACTCGTAAAAATAAAGTCATATATAAAATATAAATTTTAATATCCTATCTTCTTTATGTTATAAATAGTTTAACACGGATCACGAAGCACACCTCCGAAGTGTCTGAGGACTCTGAGTGTATTATTAATTTGATCTCATTCTTTCGATAAAATAATAACCGCTTCAGTGACATTTTTAAGCGTGTCGCGGCAGCGTTCAAGGTGCCTAATGGCATTGGGTGGCGGATACAGTGCCGATAAGTCCGTAACACCCTGTAAGAAGCGGAACATTAATTGTAAATGGCCTGCATATGTTAAATAATAATATTATCATACCATATTATAAAAATGGGTAAATTTAAGGCCCGTGAAAAGAATGTAGTTATTTTTGTTCCTCGTGCGTGTTAAAAAGAAAATTATCCCATCCGAGCCGCTAATCAAATAATTAAGTCGGTAACAAATTTAAAAAAAACCAGGTTGTTATGTGTGCGAACGCTCAAACTCAATGCCGAGTCGAGACGTGCTTTTAAATGCCTATGCTGTCACCCCTGATACAAAGTGATATCTCCCGAGGTGTGACGTAACCAGCTGCCATATTGATATTTTTCTTAACCGAAAGTTTGTGGGATTTCAATTTTTCAAGAGAGAACTGTTTTTATACATTGGGACATTTAGTGGTGCAATGGATTTTATTTAACGGGAGTTCATTTTAAACACACAGGTAAGTTTATAATAACCAAAGTTAACTAGTTTGTTCATATTTGAAGAAATCCGTTTATTATTTACCAGAACTCACACAGTAGTAATAGTTCCTCGTACAGACCCCTAGAAGACGAAAAGTGTCACATTTGTCTTGAAGTACAGGCATTATGTTTTGGGGCATCATTGCCGACCGAGATTAGGATTTATAGCCATTGAGTGATTGACTGAGCAAACAGTACTCTATTTTTCTTCACAACATTCACATTGATTTGTGTTATATATTTATTCAATTTCCATACAAATAAGTATATAATCCTAATCTTTTTTTTAAGATGTTACAGGTATTGATAAATAGAACATATTTCCAAGGTGAAACTAAAAAAGGTCTCCAATTGATAAAAAAAAACACATCATGTAAACTCAGCCTTGTAGTTATGTCTGAATATGATATTGTATAAAATTGCGCAAAAGGCAAGGGGTTTAAAGATCAGCCTCCTTAATACTACATGTAGTACTGTTTGTAAACAGGAAGGTAGTAAGGCTTTGGCTCGCTATCACCTAGAGGTTTCGTTTTTCATCCTTGTGTTGGCCAAGAAAGTTTGTCTGAATTTTCTGACGTGATTTCCCCTTGTCAGTCAGTGGTGCAGGACGGAGGGCCAGGCAAGTGACAATGTATAGTCATCTGGATGGGACAAAAAACAGAGGTCCCGTGTGCACATATGTGTGGACGCAAAAGAACCTGTGTGAGTTGGAATTAAATTAGAACTGCTATCCTGACAAAATTTCCCTTATAGCGCACGGTATGACATATGCCCGTGTTCGTTAGCCCAATCCATACAGAACAGTAGAGTGTTACCGTAAACCCAATTTAATTTCATGTAAATAGGAATGTTATTAATCAATAGTTTGTATCATATTTCAGGGCAATGCTTTTCCTGACTTGATTGAGGAGATGTCAGGATTGAGATGGCTTAGATTATCTAATACACAGCTGGACAGTTTACCTAAACATTTAGCCAAACTCAATAAATTGGTAAGCTGATATACTGAATATTTCCCTGTACATGTAACTCACAGATGCGTTATGTAATGCGAACTCTGTCTATTGCAGATCTTTCTTTCTAACAGAGACACAATCTTGGTTGTCAAGAACCATTGCTACTATAATAAACTATGCATTATCTTCAAATTTTCAATATATTCATCTTTCATTATTCATTTTGTACTAGTATAATTAAGCAAGAAAGGTGAACTTTTTATCTGTTCTAAATCTTGCATAATGCATCTTTGATAATGAAACATCTACACAGGTCTTTGTTTAGAACTATTTGTTTATCGGTATTTACCATGATAACTAGAACTGTACACAAAATAAAGATTTATGTATGCATACACTACACAGTACTAATGTTTCTTTATTGATTTGGGTTATGAGAGTGAAATTCCATCAAACTTATGCTGTTTGACTGCATTACTTACTAATATTTACACACTGACAGTGAGACATGAATTGTTTTTTATCCAGACCTTTTGTAGTATTATAAGCATATAACTAATCTATAGAGTTAAGCATATCACAAGTACGCTTTCATTGTTATCAATCAAGAATAGCTATAAACACAAAACATTCCCACCACTCACTCTCATCACCCATGTGTCGCCCATTCAGATGCAGAAGTTAAACTGGCTTCAAATCCTTGGCAATCGTTAAACCAGTTTAACTTGCGCGTTTTAACTCAAAAGAGTGGCAAATAAACCAGTTAAAGAAATCATCACTGTACCTGTCTTCAGGAGGACTGTTCTTAAAAGTGTCTCACCTTGCAGGTCTGTACCAGTAAGCAATATGATGACACATGTCTATACGTGATTAACTCTAACATTTAACGGAGGTCTTTGATAATGAAACATCTACACAGGTCTTTGTTTAGAACTATTTGTTTATCGGTATTTACCATGATAACTAGAACTGTACACAAAATAAAGATTTATGTATGCATACACTACACAGTACTAATGTTTCTTTATTGATTTGGGTTATGAGAGTGAAATTCCATCAAACTTATGCTGTTTGACTGCATTACTTACTAATATTTACACACTGACAGTGAGACATGAATTGTTTTTTATCCAGACCTTTTGTAGTATTATAAGCATATAACTAATCTATAGAGTTAAGCATATCACAAGTACGCTTTCATTGTTATCAATCAAGAATAGCTATAAACACAAAACATTCCCACCACTCACTCTGATCACCCATGTGTCGCCCATTCAGATGCAGAAGTTAAACTGGCTTCAAATCCTTGGCAATCGTTAAACCAGTTTAACTTGCGCGTTTTAACTCAAAAGAGTGGCAAATAAACCAGTTAAAGAAATCATCACTGTACCTGTCTTCAGGAGGACTGTTCTTAAAAGTGTCTCACCTTGCAGGTCTGTACCAGTAAGCAATATGATGACACATGTCTATACGTGATTAACTCTAACATTTAACGGAGGTCAAGACAGCTGGACTGTCTTGGCTTATAGTAGTGTCCTGTCTTAAAATCCTTTGGGTTTTTTGAACTAGTTTAAATATCAGTGTCTGAACAGGCTTTTACAGTTCTGGTATTGTGTAATGCTAGGAACGAGTAGGGGACGAGGATTCAGTTATTTTTACATGTTTTTGATTTTTGTATTTTTTAGGAAGATCTAACCATTAAGAATAATTCCATTTCTACACTGGGTTCATTTCTACCAAATCTGCCAGCATTGTCTAAATTAAACTGTCGATATAATAAGATAACTGACAGCGGAGTACCTGCAGAACTCTTTGATCTATCAGAATTATCTGTTGTGGTAAGTACATTTATATATACATGTACACACAGGGGCCACAGGGATCAGTTGGGTAGACATTCTTGCTAACCGGTATGTCCTTTGTTGAATCCCTTTGTTGACCAGAAAGTTCATGGGGATTTTTTGGTGTGGTACCCCCTTGTACATGTAGGTGGTGCAGGATGAAGGGCCTAGCAAGGAATAACATAGTCGTTCAGATCGGACAAAAATGATTATACGGATGAACTTCCAGAAATGAAATGCCAAATGTGGTTTGCACCAACTCTTGTAATAAATGTTGATGGAATGAAGTTTACAAACATGTATTTCTTACTTTCTGTATATTTATTTTTTACAGGATTTAAGTCACAATGAATTAACTGATGTGCCACCACAATTAGAGAATGCTAAATCAGTTCTTGTTTTAAATCTGAGTCATAATCAGTAAGTATTTCTACATGTTTGCATTGGGTGCCCTTGATGGCTGTGCTATTTTTATCAACAAAGCCTATGTTAAGATAAAATGAAATGAAATGGGGTTTAATGTCCTACTCTTTTGCACCTAACCTGGGCTAATGGAAGACAGGTATATTAAGATAAAACTAATGAAATTTTTTGTCTGTGAAATATTTACTAATATCCATTCAGCAGTCAAAAATGAAGAAAGATGGAATATACCGGTATATTGATTTTGAAAAATCTAAATTTCTTGAATCTGAAAAAGCACTGAAAGCAATGCAAACTTTGATTATTTCAACTGATTATTCATGTAGCATTTGAATAATTGATTAAAATAATCAATAGTAAACTTAAAATTCAATGTAAGTTAATCACTATTAGACTTGAATCTATTAATTGAAAAATGTTATTATTTTTTTATCTATTTTCAGAATAGAAATGATACCTAATCAACTGTTCATTAATCTAACAGACTTAGTTTTTGTTGATATGAGTAACAATTGTTTAGGTAAGAATCGGTATTCGATACAAAGCTTGAATTTCAATCTGACATCTTTTGTGGTAGATGGTGTATAGCCACGTCTGATGATGTTCTTTTGTGTTGATTAGTTTCTGGAGCATATCTCATGCCCTTCCAAATTTCTTTACCAAACTGTATAGAATATACACATGTCAATCTGCCTCTTACTAAGTAGACCCTGGTTGTACGTGACAAAGAGTAGGGTGGCCGGTCAACCTTGTGGGTTTTCTCCATGTCCTTGGGTTTCCTCCCACTGCTAAAGACCCCTACGCGCAAACAAATTATTGATATAAAATTGAACAATATGTTAGTCCCAAAATGACCTAGTTTGTGTTTAGTAACCGTTAAACCACATTGATCTATCTTTCACTAAGTAAGCATTTTGTTCAAATTTGAAAACTTGTCATAGTTTTATTTTTAATACAAAGATTCAGAATGTTGATGACTGGTTCATCCTCTTTTCTTCCAGATGATAATCCTTGAGTGGCATTTAGCGATTCAGCACAAAAAACCCCCAACATAACACAGTTATATGGAAAAGCAATCACTGGTAATTGTGTTGTGTTGTGGGTTTTTTTTCTTTTTTTCTTTCTTTCTTCTTCCAGTTGATGCTATGTAATTTCATATGTTAGGACTATTTACCATTAATGAGTAGAAAGTTGATTTTTTTAAAACAATAATTATTTCAGAAACATTACCACCACAGATGAGAAGATTAACAGATTTACGGACATTAATATTAAACAACAATCCATTAATACATGCACAACTCAGGTATTATACTCTTATATTGCATTAGACCAATATTTCACAAATTTTCATACATATTATTTGGTAATGGACCATAATTGCAAAGTATTTTTTACTTTAGAATTCAATACTAAACCAAAGTTTTGAATTGTTTTAAATGTATTATTCAGTATTTAACCAAATTATAAGATTTTTCTTACTACATAATTCAGTATTAGATAAAAATTTCATATTTTGTCTTACCATATTATTAGGTGCACCCTTCTACATTATTTGCTATATTCGTAGATGTCAATTTTCGTCAATAGAACACAGATTTAATTTTGTTGATGCAAATTTTAACTTTTGTAGACAAATTCCAGCATTGAGTGCCCTACAGACACTACACATGAGGAACACACAGAGATCTATATCTAATATACCTATAGGTCTTGAAGCTCTTACATTTCTACAAGGTTTGTCTTATACCATCTAGTATGACTTCTTTTAATCTACTACTTTGTTGCTGGGTGGGGATTTCTGAATGGTTAGCATGTGTGCTGTATCATATGGTCTATCATTGAGTCAACTGTCGTGATATAAGATTGAACCATGTGTTGGTCTCTCTCTATCACTGTCGCTCTATGAGTAAGACTCTGCTTCACTCACCATGATGTTCAATCCCGGTTTTAGTTGAGAAAGTACCTCAGGATTTTCCAGTGTGGTTTCCCCTTGTCGGTGATGCATTACAATGGGCCTTACAAGGAACATCGTCTTAGTCATTTGGATGGTATGATAAACTGGGTTTCATGTACATGTTTGTATTCATGTTAAAAAACACTGGTAGTTGTAATTCGAATGCAAGGTGGACCATGGTGCCATTGTCCATGAAATATTTTTCTAAAGCACACTACATTGCTAATGCCCATCTTCACTAGCTTGATTGGTGCAAGAAAGTCCTGATGTTAATTAAAAGGAATGCACAAATATAATACATGTATGATATTGGTAACAAATCCTGTTAAAGTCGACACTTTATTAAATTTGTCAGCAATTTATGACATATAAGACAAGTTAAAGTTATGTCTCCTCATTGCAACTCAAATGGTTAACTATTTTTCATATTGCCTATTTTAAAATTGTTCTGTTTATTTTTTCAGATGTGGATTTTTCTCATAATGATCTTCCTCGTGTTCCAGAACCACTTTATAAATTATCTTCATTAAAACGATTAAATCTCTCTAACAATCAAATATCAGAACTCTCGCTTATGATTGGTAAGTCATATATACTAGGTCTGTAATATTTGTTTGTCTACCTGTCATCTAGGGGGGTGCTTTGGTTTCCTCCCACTTATAAAAACTGCCTCTTTTGCAAGCAAATTATTAAAGTAGCATTGAACACTGTCTTGGTCCCAAAATGATCTAGTTTGTGTCAAGTGGACTCTAAACCCCATTTCTTTCTCTCTCTCTATTAGATTACATCCCGACTGTTTCCTGTGATAATTTATATTTTATTTTTCAGATGTGTGGGTTAATCTAGAAACTTTAAACCTATCAAGAAATAATATCAAATCACTGCCTGTAAGTCACTATTACTTCCCTCATTTCATATTCATTTCATATTTTAACCTATGAAAGATATAAAAAAAAACATGCAAAACATGTAGATCTTACACAAAACTTTGTAGCATAATCAGATAATAACTGTGGATTGGACTTCTTTAATTCAGTATGACGATAAATAACCTTAAACTATACTACATGTATACAAACAATACATGAAATAATAATATTGTGATCTTTCCGGCCATCGTCTAAATCCACGTCTGCCTCCATGGTTCTGTGAGCTTCCAAACCCAACTCATCTAACTGAACTGACTGCCCTCTCTGTATCAGAAACCTAAACCAATTTATAAGTGAGGTATAAAGTATACGTATACATATTATTGATATTGAATAAAAAGAATTATGACGACAGCTTAATACTAATAAATAAATTAAAGGTTGTCAGGTTCTTCGACATGACCAATTCAATGTGGCCGTAGCTAATTCTACAATAATCATATTGATGTTTGTAACAGCAGATGGGTCAAAAGGACAGCAGAGATTTCACACTTTGTAACAACTTTTCACATAGTTTCTTGTTGATGTATTTAAAACTTTAAAACAACCAAAGTTTTATAAAGGGCTATATTTTAATTAGAATATGGCGAACATTTTTGAGTAAATTCCTAAGTCTGAAAATACTTTGTGAACTCAGGACCAGATCTTGTTAAAATAAACCTTGGAATCAACAGCACCATTTTCTTTTCAACGTACATACTGTAAGCATTGTAGATTTTAATTCCGCTCCAAAATATATCTTAGAATCAGGAGTTTGTCTGTGTTATCAAAACATATACTTCCAGCAACTTTGGGACGATAAATCTTAACCTGTCTCAATTTCAATAAAAGATGTTTTATCTCTTACATTACAGATGAGTCTTCACAAACTGGCATCATTAAAGAAATTGTACGTAAATGTCAATCAGTTAGATTTTGAAGGAATTCCTGCAAGTATTGGAAAACTTCACAATCTTGAAATCTTCAGTGCTGCCAGGAATAATCTTGAGATGATACCAGAAGGATTGTGCAGGTTAGATAAATGATACATTAAAACATTTTGCTTGGTTTTAAAACACTCTGCACACAGAGATTATCCATCTGCTTCATTCTTCAAGAATACATCTCTTCCCTAAATGGCCGCTGCATGCAAAAATTAGTACATTGTTTTGTAATGTGTTTCTGCTCCATTTCACACCTGTCATACTCATACACATAAAGACTATATAAACTTTTTCTATTTTATTGTTTCCTCCCACTGCTAAAGACCCCTACGCGCAAGCAAATCATTGAAATGACCTAGTTTGTGTTGAGTGGACGTTAAACCCCATTTCTCTCTCTCTCTCTATTTTATTAAATTGAAGCAGAATTGATACTTCTCAACATTCTCGATGTATACTTCGTGTTTCGACTAAAATCATTGATTTATGCCTTAAAATGTCTGTCAACTAGCTTAGTGTTTGTTCTCAAGCAGAGCTTAGTGTCGACAGACAGCATAAGTTTAGTATGATATTAAAAGTGGACATCCTGGTAGTAAGTACTATTGTCTAGTGTTTACTCCTTTTGCTCTTTCGTAGTGCATTTTCAAAACAGTCTGAAACTACTAAAGCCCACATTTTGAGTCATTGAACTAGTGAACAGTTCAGGAATAGTTCACACTTCACAGCTGTTCTCGTGACTTGTGTGTTTTGTTTCATTAGTGGGAGTCACTATGGCTCCCTTTTGTAGATGTTATGTATAGTATTTATATATGTTTATTATTATTATTGTAGATGTGGTAAATTAAAGAAGTTAATATTAAACTCGAACAGATTGATAACATTACCTGATATATTACATTTACTACCAGAACTAGAGGTTAGTACACATAGAAATATATACTGTAACCACGTACTCAAAGAAAGGTTGGCAGAGACACTGCTTTCTCTACTTGTATTGCACATTTAAATCCATCAAACTAAAATTTACCACAGATTATTTTCAAAAGAACAAAAATACTGTGTTCACAAGATTTAAACATGCATTATGCAAGAGCTAAATCGACCTATTGCAGATCTTTCTTTAGGCCTTAAATGTTATATAAATTATTAATTAGACATTTATTAAAATAACAAAACCATAACCAACTGTCGAAGCCGTCAGATGAATCTGATTTTAAGAAGATAAGAACGGTACTGTCATTTAATGATTTAATTTAAAAATGGAGAAGCAAAGCTAACACTCGAATGACCAGTACACATCTCATCAAAACTACAACCATTGATAACTTACAATAATACAGTAATATTTTTGAAATTTTGTAGCCAGACTGGCCAGCTCTTTATCTAAATCTTACATAATACCCCTTTGAAATAGGCAGAAATTCTACTGTGCAGGCAAAATTCTCTCCTAGCATTGCATACTTGAAATGCATGGAACTGAAATGTACCCAAGATTGATTCCAAATAAACAAAACTAGTATGTCATAAGACTTAATTCGCATGTCGTGATTGGTTTTACAAATACTGGGCCAATTCATAACTTGGCAAATTCATAACTTTTGATATTTATCATAATTTCAGACTCTCGATGTTCGAGATAATCCGGATTTAGTCATGCCACCAAAACCAGCTGAACTAACCAAAGATCTGGCATTTTACAATATCGACTTCTCTCTAAATAATCAGCTACAGTTAGCTGGTGCTGCTCCTGTCGAATCCACCGGACAAACTCCACGTAAGTTATATCATGCGTAACACGTCCTGGACAATGTTTTCAATGAAGAATTTTTGACTGCAAATCATAAAGTTGTCTCCCTGTTTAGTTCTCGACAATTACAATATACAACTGAACCACTCTTATTTTGAATTCCAACTATCAAGGGCCCTTTTATATGCATGCTAATGTGTACGCAGTACCTCTGTTTTTCATTCCATCTAAACGACTATACATTGCCCCTTGCCAGGCTCTCTGTCCTACACAACTGTTAACGGGGGAACTATGTCAGAAAAACCTGAAGAACTTTCTGAACCAACACTAAAATCGGACAGTGGACCTCCAGGTTCGCTTTTAAAATAAAGTTTTGGTTATTGCATGTGATTACTTTGTTGACCGTTTTTAATTTTGATTTATTTTTAGCTCATAAAGGAGATCCTGTTGCTAGGAAACTGAGATTACGTAAAAGACGAGACGGACAGAAAGAAAGTGATAAAGTTTTGAAGGTATGAAAACTGTGAAGAAACACTTCTGAAAATTCATTGGAGGGTAACGCAACGGAGCTTTACAAATTTGAATAGTTTCTCAAGTTATTCAAGTATATTTTACTGGGTTCATTATCAGTTAAATCTAATGGACTTTAATCTTTATTTAAAAATATTGATTCAATAAAATCATCAAATATTCAAAAATAAGCCAAGCGATAAACTTCAAAACATGCTATGGATAGGGAAGATTTACAGATTCTAGAAATCTAAAAATGCTTAAAAACGATCTAAATATTTATCTTTTCACTTTAATCAAATAGCAACATAGAATATTTAACGAGTAAAATTGGTAATCAATGTGACCATTGACATATAAACTAGTTAAAATAATCACAAAAGGACACAAGTCAATGATAGTAAAATAAGAATGAAAGAGAAGCTCTTGAGTTAACACTAAGAGTTATGCTTCTTTAATTTCGGTAAAACATGTGACAGGAAAAGTTCTGAAACCCCAACACTGGTTACAAGGTGTGACTGTCTTCCATTAACTCAGTCGGTGCAGAAAAGCAGGACGTTAAATCTCATTTCATTTCAACTACTTTTTACAGGGTATGAGAGACGTGGCTAAAAAGAAGGCTGAAACTACGAATGAAGAAGAGAAGAAAGAAGAGCTCAAGTAAGTAAATCAACCTTTTAATCAGCTTTTCTAAGTTATCTTTTTCCAAGGGGTTGGATGGTTGAATGTAACAAGTGCGCACTGTATCATAAGGTCTCTCATTGAGTCAACTGGTGTGGTTTCGAATCCCCAGTTGTACGTGACAAGGAGTAGGATGGTCTGTTCAACCTCATGGATTTTGTCTGGGTCCCCCGGTTTCCTCCAACTGCTAAAAAGTCCTACGCACAAGCAAATTATTGAAATAAAATTGAACCATATGTTAGTAACGACATGACCTAGTTTGTGTCCTGGACCTTGAAGCCCATTTCTCTCTCTCAATCTCTCTATCTCTATCTATCTTTTCCCCCTTCCCTATCTCACTAGCCACCGTGGCTCACTAACAAGAAGTTCCCCGGTTCGATCTCAGAGAAATTTACCCAGGATTTTTTCAGCCTGGTTCCCCGTGTCAGGGGGGGTTTGGGTGGCCTAGAGGTCTAGAGTGCCGCGCTTCGACCTCTAGCTGGCCGGTCACCTCTGGCTTGCAGCTGTGGTTTCGATCCCTGGTGTGAGCATATGTGGCATGGAGATAGGGGCCCCTTCACAATCTCGTGGGTTTCCTCCGGGCACTCCGGTTTCCTCCCACTGCTAAAAGACCCCTACGCGCAAGCGAATTATTGAAATAAAATTTAAACCATATGTTAGTCCCAAAATGACCTAGTTTGTGTTGAGTGGATGTTAAACCCCATTTCTCTCTCTCTCTCTCTCCCCTTGTCAGCTGCACAGGACAGACAGCTTAACGAGAAAAATTGTTGAGTCGTTGTGATGGGATTATAAACATTGGTGTACATGTAAAAGAACCTGAGACAGTTGAAATTGAAATTTATTGCAACTTCTTTTGTAATCTTAAGGATTATTATTTTTTTAGACCAAAGAAATGGAATGAGAATCTGGAAAGACCTCATTTGAATTATAGTGAGATATTTGATGAAGATGTCGGACAAATTCCAGGTTAGCTTTATTTTGAAATCAAGAAAGCTGTAGTTGTCAAGCAGTCATATTTTTAGGACTATACAATTCTGGTATCGTGTACAGGGAGTTTCTGTATTAAACGTTTATTTTTCTAGCCATTGTTGGCAAATTGTTAAAATTAGTGAAGAATCATCAAAAAGTGTTGGGTTCCTTCTGTCTGGTAGTTTAAGATAGTCCTTCAAGATTAGAAAATGAGTGTCTGGTTTACAATTTGGTTGCGTATACAAATTATTTTATTAGTTAATGATCCCTTTGCAGATAAAAGTCTAAAACTAAGCCGGCCGGCAATTGGCTGTCTTGTACAAATTCTCACTCTGGTAGAAATTCATATTGCGACCAAAAAAAATGATTATCTTTTTGTCATTGAACTTACTTATATTTAGGTCAACTGTTTGTGTATAATAACTAATAAATAATTTATTTCTAGATCTAACTTGTTGGGAAATGGAGAACTTTGTTCCAACTCAAGTAGAAGAAGGTAAGAATGATTATCTATGAAGCCTTGGTAGTTGGAATTTGATCAGGGGTAGGCTAGTGTATGCTTTTGTTTACAAACCTGGTTCATAAACCTTGGTAGACGTCTCCACATCAAGGTCTATCCATTTCTCAAGATTACCCTTCTAAAGTGATAGTATATTCTTGTTTATCCTACTCCGAACAAACTTAAATGGGTCACAAAGCATATAATAATGTAATGTGAATGTATTTAGACTTTTTTACATTCGATCGTTTCTATTTTTACTGTAATTTCTAACTAGCTATGCTCGTCAAAATACGCAAAGAGTCCAAATTAAACGGCTGTCTTTGGCATCTGGTTATTCCAATCTACACTGATAATATTCTCCTCTGGGATATGCTTATCGTGGTTCATTGAGTCACTTCATTGCAAATGGGGCTCAAAAGAACAACATCAATGTTGATTGAAATTGACCAATAAGTCGTGTTTGCAATGTCGAAGACTGGATAATATTGAGTTAGAGACTCTCCTCCTTTAATACATTGGTAAATTCTATGAAGCTGATAGTTACATGTATATCATATTTGAACATATTGTATATTTACAGCCTTGATTGGTAAATTCTATGAAGCTGATTGTTATATTATATTAAAGACGTTTATTGATGATACACAGAGTTTAAACTGGAAGATTTGGTATTGGATTGGTGAACACGCGTCTGTAAGTTACTAGTCATAAATTAACTTTGTCATTTTCAAGGGGCTCTGTGGATGAGACATTGGCTCTCTAACCTGGAGGTCCTGTATTCAATCCCTGCTTTGGCCATCAGTATTTTCCAGCATGTTTCCTGTTGTCAATGATGCAGGATCGAGGGCCTGACAAGGGACAATGTATAGTCGTTCGGATGGCACAAAAAACTATACTCATAGCACACTGTATGACGTATGTGTGTCTTCATTAGAACGATAGGACTTTAAAACATCATTTCATTTTTCATTTCTAGTTTGATATTGATGCAGGGGATATCAGCCTCACTGTTGACTTGTTTTTATTATGATATGATTAACAATTTCAGTTGGATAAGAAGGCGTGTGCTGCCATCCATGCTGTAAATCTGAGGAATCTACTTGGAGCAGAATGTCGTACTATACGGGAAGAAATGAATGATGAAGATGATGATTTTTTAGACATGTTTCCTAATGGAGTATCTTATATTGAAGGTGGTAGAACAGCCAGTGGCTTTTATACAGTGGAAGATGTGGTAAGCAAGTCTTGGACTAGGTCTATTTTCAAGCCAATTGGGAATTCGGAAACTCCCATGTCCCTAACCCTAACTCTGAGTTCCTGATAGATGAATTTTCCAAGTGAAAATGAAATTCACAACTGCCTGGAATTTCCCAACAGTCTAGATTGCCCCAACCAGCTTGATCTCTTCAACTAATGTGATCTTCCCAATCAACTTCATCTCCCCAACTGGCATGAGTTCTCCCCAACTGGCATGATCTCCCCAACCAGTTTGAACTCCCCAACTGGCTTAATCTCCCAAACTTGTGTGAACTCCCCAAAAAGCTTGATCTCCCCAACTGGTTTGAACTCCCCAACCTGCATAAAATCTGCAACCAACTTGATCTCCCCAACCAGCTTGATCTCTAAATCCAGCTCTATCTTCCCAAATAGCATAATATCCCAAGCAATCTGCAAATCTGGCATAATCTGAAAGTAGTTCCCTGACTCAGACAGTTTGAGGAAGTCTTGGATATATTTGGTGTTGATTATGTCTATTGGTTATAGTTGTTATCATTAGATAATTAGAAACACCTAGATTATTAACACGGGAATGTGCCGACTTGTTATTAGTAGATATAAATAACATGATGTGATTCTTTCCCTACAGATATATCCCATCAGAACTCATCACCACCGGTCCTGTGTCTTTAGCAGTAACATTAAATCTTTTTATAATTCCAGGAATATGAACAAAGATTATACAGAGCTACTGGAACTAAATATGTCCATTTAGAGCGAGTAAGTCAAGTTACAAATAACCCCACTCATTTTTAAAGAATCCTTTTCTCATAAAACTTTTTATATCTATTCAAAACGAATATAAAGATAATATTGAACAATAGTCTTTAAGCAGCATTTCGTGATTTAGAAACACATCAAATAAAAAAAAAGATTTTTGTGGGAGACAGTCACTGGTTTTATTCTCAAATCACAACGCTTTGACAAGTATCCTTGTATCATGCTTTTAGAGTAAAACCAGTGATTGTTTCCCGTAGAAATTGTGTTCTGTTCCTATTGAAAAACACCCATCACAGCTGTAGTAGATCAGATTTGTCTCCAATTTTGGATACAATGCGATTTCAGTGATGTAACAATACAGTTTAATCATGTCAAAATTGACAATTATCATTTTACCGTCTGATGAAGCCTTGAAAGCAGCAGTGGATAAGTGAGTGAGACTTTGGCCTATTATCCCTGATTATCAGGTTCTCTCGCGGGACGTGAAAGTTCCTGATTTTAGGGCATGATTTCGCCCTTTTCAGTGGTGCAGGATGGTGGGTCTGGCAAGGAGAGTGTCTAATCATGAGGATGATACAATAACACAAAGTTTGCGTACACATTGACGTTAATGTTAAGAAACCTTGTCAGTTGGAATACAAAGTAAGGCTTGACCGTATGGTGTATGCACCATTTCACTTCATTTTGACGAAAACCTCAAAAGCAGATCGTCTCTTTAAGTATAGTTGTAATGAAACAAATATGGAATGTTTATTTTTTTAAATGCTATTTCTACTTTCTGTGAGTACATTATAATTGCTTATATATAACAGGTGCCAGTAGATGCCGGATCTTTAGATTGTCGACATGTATTTTTAGTGGATATTGGAGAGAAAATATATGTATGGACGGGAAAATTAGCTAAAGGGGTCACCAGAACAAAAACAAGGTAACCTTGCCAATCTTATCTGATTTTCATTTACACAATTTGTTTACAGGGAGATTAGATCCCTTGGCAGTTGGAATTTGCTGAAAGAGTAGGAGTAGGATGTATCTCTGCTGTCCAGATAAAATTTGTCTCATAGCACACTGTATGGCGTATGTCCGTCTTCATTAGCCCAGTCGGAGCAGAACTGTACGGTGTTAAACCTCATTTCAAAACATTTCATTAGTTGATAAAGTAATGTCGTTTCTCAAATTGATACAAATGTACCTAACAAGAACACCAAGACATTTAGCGCAACACCTTTAAAGTTTTGGAATTCACATTAAATGATTAAAAAGTTCTGCCATACAAGTAGTCCTCAAGCAAAAAACTGAATTAAACCATAATATTTTGTATAATATAATCTTATCAAGATTGTTAATTGAGGGGTTACTAGCCAACCATTGATATTTGATGAACTGTCTTGTTCCTGGATTGGATTGGGGGACTGAATGGTCTGGTAGGGTCGTTTGTTCAACCTCGTAGATTTTCACCTCGTCCTTCGGTACACCCCCACTACTAAAATACCTTACATGCCAAAAAATTATAGATATAAATTTGAACCCTTTGTTAGGCTCGAAAACCCTTAGTTTGTGCCCAGTAGAAGGTAAATCCCATTTCCCGCTCTCTGTGTATTGTTATTGAATGTATTTCAGGTTAATAGCTGAGAAAATCAATAAAAATGAACGTAAGGGTAAAGCCGAAATAATAAGTGTAGCACAGAAAGATGAACTGCCTGATTTCTGGCGAGCTGTAAACGGTCCACCCAAAGATATGGAAGTTAAAATCAGCCCCGTAACTAATATAAAGGTAGCTGATCCACGACTGTATAAAGTGGAGTTGGGTAAAGGTTATCTTAATCTGCCACAAGGTACGTTCGTGTCAAACTAAATCTACAGAAATGGGAAACCCATATATATTAAATATATTTTAAGAATACATAATTAAATATATTTTAAGAGCACATGATTAAATATATTTTAAGAATACATGATTAAGCTGCTGGGTGTCATGACAAAATTTCAGACGTTATCTAACATTTCTTAATAGATTATTAAAATGCACCATACTTAAATTAATTTTGTAACTTTTTAATTAAAAAACAAAACCAAAATATTAGTGTTAGATAACCATCGTGACTTGGATTGATTTAGATGTAAAATATTTTTCACATTAATGTACCAGTGGCACTTGCTTGATTATACCATTTGTAGAACATACCAAATAAGTGCTCTCGGCCTTAAGTTAAGAATTCACTCAGATTTAAATAACACAAGTTTCATTAACGGCTATATTTTAGTTAAAATAAGGCAGACAATTTGATGTAAATTCTTATCTTAAGTCTGAGAATGCTTTGTGAATTGAGGTCAGATGTTCTATTCATAATATACGTGGAATTGGGCTGATATTTCTTTGTCAACCTTCATTATATACTTAAGAAGTGATTTAAGAAACCATTAACTGCTTTGCATGGTGCATCTACTTTAAATCGTGAATTATTTCTTCTACACGTTTGTAATTTATAATGTAGAATTGTCTTTCTTCCAGTTGAAATACCAAACAACCGATTAGTTCAGACCTTATTAGATTCACGTTGTGTTTATATATTAGACTGTATTACAGATATATTTGTCTGGTACGTAAATTCTTTATTCTCTATCATCCAGTGACGTCCCCCATTCCATCCAGATTTTATTCAGTAGCAAGATATGTTTATGAAATTGTTTACAAACATCTTATAGTAGTTGTGCCTTTGGCTAATTTTGAATTTCTTGCATTTAATAATTTTGTGTTTATATGGTATACAACTTACAAGGGTGTAGGATGTTCAACATATATTGTGAAAGAGTTAAATCTTCCTATTGCAGGTTTTTCTTTAGGTCTGAAATGTTATCTAAATTATGAGACATTAATTAACTTATCCAGACCAAGGCTAGGTCGAAATTATCATGCCTTTTTATGTAGAGTTATATTTTATTCGTTATAAATGAATAGGAGATAGGAGAATCGGGGAAAATTACCCTTATCCCAAATTGAAAAAAAAGAATTTGCCCAGTTTGTTTATATTTATGTGTATTAACAGGATTGGTAAAAAGTCTACACGATTAATACGAGCTGCAGCTTTAAAATTATCACAAGAACTTCACGCCATGATAAAACGACCAAATTTTACTACATTATCTAGATGTTTACAGGGGTAAGTAAGAGGGGTTTATATACTATGTTATCTAGATGATCACAGGTAAGAAGGTGTTACTTCGCAGTAATTCCCTGACATCTAAGGACTTCTAATGACAAACTGGAAATTATTTTTTGAATGACTTCAGAAGAGCTGCCAATGGCTCACTATTCCAAACCAATTTAATTTTTAGTTTTTCGAGTTCTTGATGTTTTGCTTAAAGTTTTAAAACTTAGAAGTTTGGAACCTAGATCTTTTAGATCACAATTCATGTACATTTTTTTTTAAAATTAGGTTCTTTCTTAAAGGAATAAAAGCAAATTTTAAATTGGTGTTGCCTTAATGATGGATAAATCAGTATATATTATAGATTTGTGATTGTTTTACTAGGACTGAATCTCAGATATTTAAAACTAAGTTTATAGGATGGGATGATGTGATACCTGTTGATTATACACGAACAGCTGATTCCGTTATTAGACGTGGTGCAGATCTAAAGGTCAGTATATCCCGGAGGTCCTATACATGTTTCTACCTTTGAGGGTTATCGCTGGGTTCTTTGGTTTCCTCCCATGACTAAAGACCCCTACGCCCATCAAATTGTTGATATCAAATTGAACCATATATTAGTCCTAAAATGACCTAATTTGTGTCAAGTGGCTATTTAACCCCATTTCTGTCTCTGTCTTCTATACATGTAAACTTGAACTAATGTAAATTAACAACACTGATCATTCATTGGCTTAGCATTAAAGTCATAGTACAAATTGTATCCAGGGCCATTGCAAAGACTGCATCAATATTTGGATTAAAGTTTTGTTGATTAAAAGGCTGAAGGTGTTGAAATAAAAACAAGACTCAGAAATGATTTTTAGCAAACATTAGACTGATGATGCCGTCAATACTATGTCTGCATACTTCAATCTCAATCTGAAGGTGATTTTTCTGTTTGACCCAGTTTAATGTATTGGTATATCTGTTATTCTGTAAATATTTAACTGGTTATAATGTATATCTTTAACAGGTTATTATGTATATTTTTAACAGGTTATTATGTATATTTTTCACATTTTATTGTGTATATCTTGGAATGTTTATTATGTATATTTTTAAAAGGTTACTATATCTTTAACAGTTGTTTTTGTATATTTTTAACAGGTTATTATGGAGCGAGATAAAATGAAGACAGATTTATCAGCGTTATTTATGCCACGTCAACCCATGATGAGTAAAGAGGAAGCAGTAAGTTGATAATTTAAATATGATCAGTAATGCTTCAGTTTTTCTTGAGTTCATTGAGTCAAGTGGCATGGTTGCGATTCCCAGGTTGTACGTGACAAGGGGTAGGGTCATCTGTACAACTTTGTCCTTCAGTTTCATTGCTAAAGACCCTATGAGCAAGTGAGTTATTGAAATAAAATTGAACCACATGTTAGCTCTGAATTGGCCTAGTGTGTGTGGAGTGGCTGTTAAACCCCATTTCTCTTAGCCTTAAACATGTGTCATCATGTTGTGTTTAAAACCAACTTTTATCTTCCTCTAGTCATACATACTCCTCGCAGTGTTCCGTTTGATTAGAGGTAATCCCACTACTCGCTGCTGTAATGAGTGGATATTGTTGTTTTAAATTTTGATTGGTCAGTAGTCTGACTAACAACCAATGACTAGCTGCTTTACATTTAAAACAAGTGCTAATATTGGACCAAATATGTTTACATAACGTTATGTCATCGCTCACGATTTTATTATGCCCAATTAACCTGTGCATAGCAGAATACTGCAGTAAAACTAATTGCATGACAAACGAGGCTTTCAAGTCGAATTAAATGTAAACAATGCTGTTTGGAAATTAACATACTTTCACTGTTTTAAATACCTTAAGTCACTGTCCAAAGTTTTAGGGAAGACCCAGATTAAATGTAGCACTGTCATGTTGATTAAACGGGAAGAATACAAACACTCCCTCAAAAGTTCAAGAATCAGAAGTCAATCCAGCAAGTGGCAGAGAGGGATTTCTCTGGCCATTGTTTCAGGAATATGCTAGTCATAAGGTTCAGGGATTGGAAGGGTTTCATCAGAGGAGTATCCGAGTAACCTAGGGCCTCACTTCATCTATATCTGACCATGGTGAGAGTTGCTTGGAAATCATGCATGTTCAATATGTGAATTAGACAATTTTCTCGCACAGCCATCAACATTCATCTTATCCATATTCTTACAGGATCAACTAACACAAGATTGGAACGAAGATCTTGATGGAATGGAATCTTTCGTATTGGAGGGTAAAAAGTTTGTGCGATTGCCCGAAGAAGAATTAGGTATGATTTATATTATTAAATTTACTTGTATAAAAATCATAATTTTTTTATTTTATTAAACTTATGTTTCCCCAGACTGCAGTAAATGGAAACATTTACAAAAGAAAAAATGTTGCTAGAAACTTGAAATATTGGAAACTTTTTACATTTTACAAAAGGCACTTTTACCAACATAAAAAGATGATCGCTTTAGATTTTTTTGTGTTTATAGGCTCAGACTGGTTCATCAATATTTACATAGGGCAAGTGCTAAAATGGGTTAATTAACAAATTATTTGATATTTGTTATATTTGCAAACAATCTGATTAAAACACAGATCCTATTTAGTTTCGATTTTTATAGTTCAAAATTTCATTTTACTTGTCTCCACAACAAGGATCTGGAAGAATCGTTATGTAACACAGGTTCTGGTTGAAGTGAAGAATTAGCCAATGAAACGGTCTGTTACCACGAGTTCTTGGTGTGCGATGCACGAACTGTGAGTAAACCACTATAAACGTCAACCCTGATGGATTAATCTGACATCGTAGGGTCAAAGGCCGCTACTACGACCCCTGACTTGACCTTCTACTACATCCAGTCAGATCTTCATGCAGTGTAGGCCATCAAAAGTATAAAAAAAACGAAATGAAATATAAATCTATATTTAATCAGGGAACAAGGGATAATTGATAAATTGTTTTGTATTTGATTATGATTATATTTCAGGTATATTCTGTAGTGAGGATTGTTATGTATTTTTATGTCGTTATTGGGTTCCATTACCTGAAGAAGAAGAAGATGAAGACCAAGAGGAGGAGCCACCAGAAGACGAGTATCGTTGTATCGTATATTTCTGGCAAGGTCGTAATGCTAGTAACATGGGGTGGTTAACCTTCACCTTCAGGTAAAAAAAAAACATGAACATTATCAAAGTCAAAAAGTTAAATACAATCCGGTATCGTAATCCGTACTTAAATTACCATTAAAGTATTAGTGGTCTGATCCCGTCTTAAGTTCATTTTGTTAAAATAAGTTATTTCCCTTTATTGATGCCTTCTGGTGGGAAATATCAACCTGCTAATTTCATTGCTTAGTCCCTTCTATATGATAGTAAATTTCATTATTTCCGAGATATTGTGCTAAACATCCATAAAAATACTTATTAATCCGACCGAGGTAGTGAAATGCTGCTGTATGAATTATTGTATTCCGAGAGTTCAAGTGATTTTAAATAGACATTATTTTCTTTTTCTACTTTCAGTTTACAGAAGAAGTTTGAATCTTTATTTAAAGATAAATTAGAAGTTGTACGACAATTTCAACAACAAGAAAATCTTAAATTCCTCTCTCATTTTAAGAGGAAGTTTGTAATCCGAGAGGGAAGTCGGAAATGTAAAAATGATCCAACAATCAAACCTTTGACTGAATTTTATCATCTTCGAGCAAATGGTAGCCACATAGCCACACGCTGTGTACAGGTAATGGTTTTTTCCTTCAATGTGGTAATATTTATGATCATGACTTATAAAACGTTAAAAGAAATATTCCCCTTTTTTTTGAGTTGTTTCCCTTTGTGCAAAGTATCACCATGGGAAGGGAACTGTACAGCGCAGTGGGCGCTTATGGCTAGCTCCGGGATCCATTCAATTGATCTGATATGTAGGTTTGTTGTTTTTGGTGTCTTGTTGTTTGAGGTGTAAATATTGTGTCCTGTCCGTAGGTTTGTCTTGTGTAATTGTTTGTGGGTGGTGCTGTCCCTCTGCACTTACTATATACAGTATATTCTGTAATACAACAATTGGAGCCTTAATCGCTCTGTGAATATGATGCTGGCTCACTAACCAAATCCTAGGTTCGATTAATGTTTTAATGGTCGGTTATTTTAATCATTGTTGTCCTCTCTTCTTTTTTGTGAAACTTAAAAAAAAAGAAAATATTTATAAAGAAATACATTAAGCTCATAAAAGTTAAGTCATGTCAATGAAGTCAAACTTCAGTTATTGCCATTTTAAGTTTACATTTGATTGTCTGATTTTGAAATTTGATAAAATAATTTTGAAATCTTTTCCATATATCTTCTTTGGCATTTGCTTGATAATCCTTGTCGAAATGCCCCTTAGTGTATTAAACTCAGTAATACTAATTGTGCATTCATAAAATTGTACCTATTCCATATAATTCGTAATTTTGATTAAACGAATATTTAAGTTTATTTTTACTTTATATTTGGGGGTTTAAAATATCTGTTATGTTTTATTTTACAGTTAATGAAAGCTGATGCATCTTTACTCAATTCTTGTGGAGTGTAAGTCTTTATAATATTTTATAAACTCGCTGTGCTCTGTTATTTTATTTTATTTTTTTAAAAAAAAAAACATACCAAACAGTTGGTTATTGATATTTTTGATGGGACGAAAAATCAAGGTCCTGTGTATAGGCAACAGAGGTTTAGTGTCTGACAAAACCTGAATCTGTGCCTGACATTGTCTGTGACAGGTGTCTTATTTCCAGACTTGACCTTGATAGGTGCCTTATTTCCAGGCCTTTACGTGACAGATGCCTTATTTCCAGACTTGACCTGAATGTATATTTATATTGTAGGTATATATTGATGGTACCGTTTGATAGTCAAGATTTAAAGGGAATAGTGTATGTATGGGTTGGGAGTAAAGCTGATCATGCTGATGCTGTTATAGGAGAAGAAATAGCTTATCTTATGTATAAGGTAGGTAGATATACATTTATTTTTATAATTGAAGGTAAGCGTCAATGTGGTCGTCACTGGGTAGGGGGAGCATTGGATGTTAAATGGTTTAACAGGTGTTCTTTAGATCATAAGGTCTGTCATGGTTTCATTTTCTTGTAAGGTCGCCTGTCCAACTTTGTGTGTTTTCTCTGGGTCCTCCAGTTTCTTCCCACGGCAAATGACCCCTACATAGAAGGGAATTATTGAAATATAATTGAACCATGTGTTAGTCTCAAAATGACCTAGTTTAAGTCAATTGGATGTTAAACCCCATTTCTATCTCTTTCTCTTGTTGTCAACTGACTGAGAAGGCATTCATGAATTTTTCTGTATAGTAAGCAGAAACACCATTGATTTGTGTAAAATTCTTCCTTCCCCATGTAACTCAAATTATGTCCAATCATTGTATTATGTAATAAACATTTTAAAACCTCAAGTTGTTTATGTATTTTAGGACAGCTACACAATACAGATGATAAATGAAGGTGAAGAACCAGAGAATTTCTTTTGGGTTGGTATTGGTGGTAAGAAGCCATACGATAAGGTGAGTCAAAACTGAGTCTGAATTACAGTATATCCTGTATTAAGAGACCACCCCAAATAACTCTTTTAGAGAGATTTTCCATTTTAAATGATCATTTCTTATGCAAATATTACTACCTGATATTTAAATACTCAACAGTTTATGGTTGGCTAATTATCTGATAATTAATTTCAGAATGAAGATTTCATGAATTATATTCGATTATTCCGTTGTTCGAATGAGAAGGGTTATTTCACTGTATCTGAGAAATGTGCTGATTTCTGTCAGGTTTGTATATTGCGAGTTTTCTCCCTTTTATTCTCACACGCAGATTGTTTACTTTGATATTTCTGATAATTTTACTGTTCTTAAGGGTTGATTGCACAAGGAGTGGGCATGAACCACATACGAAACTTACGCTGTCTATCTACAATTAGCTTCCCTGGATTCATAAACTTGATTTGAAATTTGTTGTTTATTTCTTGCAATGTCTGTGTAGGTTGTTTTGTCTGTAAGTTTGTCTTATCGGTTTTTCGGGTCGAATTGTTAACGTGTGTGTGTGTTGCATCATATGGTCTGTCATTGAGTCAAGTGTTGTGGTTTCAATTCCTCGCCTGTACATAACAAGGAGTAGGGTCGCTTGTCTAACTTATGGGTTTTCTCCATGTCCTCCTGTTTCCTCCAGCTGCTAAAGACCTCTACCTGCATTTGATTGATTGAAATAAATTGAACCATATGTTAGTCCTGAAATGACATAGTCTGTGTCCAGTGGAAGTTAAAGTCTCTCTCTCTCGCTTGCTCTCTCTCTCTGATCGATTCACTCTGTGTCTCATCGGTTTTGTTTTGGGTGTAGTGCAGTTCTCCTGTACTTACTACTAAAGATATGTATGAAGTACATTAAAGATATGTATGAAATTTACAAATTACTAACAAGTTGATATGTTTATTACTATTACAATAATTGTATATATTCTAGGATGATCTAGCTGATGATGATGTGATGATTCTAGATAATGGAGAAAATGTTTTCTTGTGGATAGGAAAGAAAACAAGCGATGTGGAAATCAAACTGGCCTTTAAAAGTGCCCAGGTAAAGCTTTTGTAGAAATAAATTTGAAATAAATAACATGAAAAGGGCCACAATTTCATGAATGTAGCAACTTATTTCAATAAATGAGCCCCTGTCAAGTACTGAGAGTCGTGAACCATGCAACTTCCTATCAGTTATAAGTGCCATTATGCACAGGCCAATTATATTTCTGGAGTTAAAAAAAGCCTTGCCATAACAAATTGTATAGCTGAATAAACTTCCCATAGTCTTTTTATGATGTGACTTTCTTCTCTGAATGCACTTTTGCCAAACTGAAATTGCCAAAAGCTTTTAAGTACATGTGCAACCAAGATGCCAACGTTATTTTTTCGACAGATTTGGGCAACATTACCATTGGTTCCTCCTTCCTGTGTGTATCAAAATCAATAGGAAAGGGCCCCTAATTTAATCTAAGACGATCTCATTTTCAAAATTGTCTTATTTCGTTTCAGGTTTATATCCAGCATTTAAGAAATAAACAACCGGAACGTCCACGAAAATTACTGCTAGCCATGAAATATAAAGAAAATCGTAGATTTACAAAATGTTTCCACGGTTGGGGACAATACAAGGAAGTACCTATATAAGGATATATACAAAACAATAATAAACTGTATATGAAGTGATTCTATATCACTTCCTGTAAGGACATATCCTAATACAAGATAAACAGAACTCTATGATGTGATCTTTTTATAGTATCCCACTCGTCACTATATTATATTATAAAGATGTTTGTGGAGGGTATGGTGTGATCCTTTTATAGTATCCCCACTCGTCACTCTCTATATTATAAGGATGTTTGTGGAGGATATTCATCCATGATAAATGATAGACTGTATGATGTGATACCTTTATATCACTCCTTATCACTCCCTTGTAAGGATATATCCTAAATTAGGATATTATCCGAGATAAATAATAGAATCTATGATGTGATCCTTTTATATCACTCCCTCTAACCTCTCTCTGTATTATAAGGATGTTTGTGGAGGATACTTATATGAGACAAATGATAGACTCTACGATGTGATCCTTTTATATCACTCCTCCTTATCACTCCCTTGTAAGGATATATCCTAGATTAGGATATTTATTCAAGATAAGACAAATAATAGAATCTACAATGTGATCCTTTTATATCACTTCTCCTTATCATTCCCTTATAAGGATAATATTTCCTAGATTAGGATATTTATTCAAGATGAAACAGAAAAATTTTGCTTAAACTCTCTTTGCATTTTTCTTTTATTGCTTCTTATGCTTAACATAAAATTTACAAAATGGAGATGAGAAAGCTGCCGATTGTCTGTGTATTAAAGGAAAGTGTGGAATACATCATGGCTGTGCACTAACCTATGCTTTCTGTTGCTTCAATACATGTAGTAAGACAGTGGAAGAATATCTTTATAAAATATAATTCCTTTTTGTGTAAATGGATACATAAAGTAGAACACAAAAGGCATAAAATGAGTAAAAGCACAAATTCTACCCAAACCAGTTTGCGTTATTGATGCCGTATAATGTAGGCCTATAAATTTAATGTACATAAAGGTCAGTAAACTTGTGTTTAGTAAGAAAGTGTGGATAGAAAGTGTATTTTAAAAGTCTGCAACCATTGAAAGAAAATTGGATTCTTCTCAAAAAAAAGCCGAACAGTCCCCCTGGATAAAAATTAATCTGGATTCTAAAAATGACATATTTTCAAGGGGCACTAATTGACAGGGGTTCATATATATTTATCCCAGTCTATCCAGCTGTAATTAAAGTCAGTCTAACTATAATATTTAACATTTGTAAATAAATGTATCTATACTAGAACTATGTAAACAAGATTATTTATATTAAATAACTAGAAACAATCTTTTAAATTAAAATATTTTACAGCTTTCTGTATTGTCTTCATTTTTTGTTTCTCCGGGTTGGAATTTTTCCACAGTCTTAGAGATCGACGTTTTTTGACAACAGAGGTTAACTAACTAAGTGTAACCTTTGCTCGTTAGGTTTAATATCAAAAACCTGCTATGACAGAATGGTTCTACATTCCTATATAAGTATAATAAAAAGGCACAACAAAAAAAACATCCTATTTGATCTTAACAAGACCATGTACACCCTGCACATTACACCAGTTTTCTAATTAATACCAGGACGAAGACAATCGGGTGCATGTTTGGTACCTCTGATAGTAAGTGAAGGAGAACCGCACCACACACACAAAATATAACCGATAAGATAAACCTGCGGACAAGGCAGACTACACCAATGTTGCAAGAAATAAATATCAATTCAAGTGAATGGATCCGGGGGCCAGCCATAAGCGTCAACAGTGCTGTAAAGTCGCAGGCCAGTAATAATACAAGCTTCACTCAAAATAAAAAAAAATAATGATTGAAAAGACAGACGTATTGGTATTGGGGGTAGTCATCTTCTGAATATCGTATAGTCTGTCAGTGGCAATGAAAGTCGAGACTACGCTATTCCTAAAGTATTCAGATTAAAGTAATTTCACAGAAAATTTCAATATATTCCTTTTTTATTGTCTATTTTTAAACTATTATAACAAGAACTTTTAACTCTTTATCAAAATGTAACATAATTATTTAAGTAATCAAGACAATGTAGTGTGGATTGAAGAAATGGAAATCTGGCACGCACTGTGCACGGACATTTTAAAGATTAATTTATTAAATAATTTGCCGACAGTCCATTTCGCCGAAATGTCCAACGATATCTTTTTTATAAAAGCTGACAAACATCACTGGAATTATTGTCTGTGGTAAAAAGACGTGTACACAGAACAGATCCTTGAGGAACACCGTATTTAGATAAAAAAAAATCAACACAGACTATAATTTTTTATCAGAAATATTTCAAGTCGAAATCATGTGTTGAAAACCTCCGTAGTAAAGCTCCCAACCCCTTTAAAGCAATAATTTCATATTTTCTAAGAAAGTCAAAACATAATTATTTCTTTGTCTTATGCTCAAAAGGTTGTCAACTCACTATTATACGATCATAGGCATTATTTCCCTCTCTCTTAAATCACTAACAGCGGAAATAATAACACAATTACCTTCTTTGATTTTCTAACACCCCCCCCCCCCCCCTCCAATGCAATAGCTATCTTCAAACGTTTGAATTTGAAAATGACATTTTTGCAAATTTCTCAACTGGCAATAGTCATGAATTGTAGGATTAATAGGCAGGACTGTTTATAGTTACCATCTATTTTAAGGCTTTTAAAAATATAACTTAAAAATATGAAATTACCGCTTTAAGGAAGGCGTCTAGTCGTTTGGGTGGCACGAAAACAAAGATATTGTGAAAACTACTGGCGAAAAGTTGGAAATCCAATCTGATTAAAGTAAATATCTATATTTCATATTTTTTATACTATCAATGGCAGGACCACTAGTCTACTAGTGTAGAAGCTATGTTTTAATCAGATTGTTAGAAATCGAAATAAGAGTCGACCGAAAGAGTAGCTGTCCAGGCAAAACTTCCCTCAAAGCAAGTTTTATTGGATGTTCCGCTCCACGCTAACCCATTGCAGTTTGTTGGAGAAAAGTACGGCGTTAAACCCTATTTCACTTATGCTATTCTCAAACGATATTGTATTAGCATACACAAAAAGACTAAATAAACCCAGTCAGTTCCATTACATGGATGCAGAATAAATACTTTCAAAAGTCTCGACGTTTGCTAAGTTTGCTAAGTTTTGGACTAAAATCGTCGATTTAAAACATAAAATGTCGGTCAACAAGATTAGTGTCTGTTCTCGAGCGGCGCTTGTTGTAGACACGCAGCCTAAGATTAGTATGGGCTTTTTCTTTTACTTTAGCGCCGATAAACCCAATAGAAATACACGCCTAGAATTAGCTATGTCTGGGGAAATTAAAGCAGATTATCCCAAAGGAAAACATGGATGTTGAATAAATGTGGCAAGAATCCTTAAAGTCATAACGAAATCTAATTTCTATAGTGTTCACAAGCTTTACTGGACACGTAATATATTAATATATGTCGTTGGGAAGATAACCCGGGTCACCACTTCTGATCCCAATCCTTCACATTAAATTTGAATGTCAAGAGGGTTTATCCCTTCTTTCCACCAAAGTTGTAAAAGCTATTAAAACCTATAGCCTCTGTCGCGTTAATAAGGTTGTCGGAAAATGAAGCACCAACACGAGATGTCCCGGAACTCTGAATATCGGTAGGAATCGTCGTCTCAATTAGGGAGAGGGGGGGGGGCATTGCTGAACCAACAGTCACGGAACGCTAAATGTTGACTTATGACCCACAAATCGGTTAAAAACTGCTCTATTGCGTTATCACGTCTTTTCAAACTGATCGCGGGGACTGCCATAATCAAAGTCGCTATAGCAAGTAATCCCATGGGGGTGCCATTTCCCGGTGCGCCTTATTTTGCAATGTACCCGCTGCACACCTCGCTAAATACGGCTCTGGCATCAGCCAGTTTGCTGTGATGGAACATTTTCCCGGACAGTGATGCTTCCACCTACTCTTCGTCGCATGTCAACTTCAGAGGGGGTTTTACGTTCACAACAACGAGTACTTGGGTGGACCTTGGTTTTTTGTCCCATCCTGACGATTTATGGTCCCCCCCCCTCCCCGCCGTACACCTGTGGAGGGGAGAAACTACCTGAAAAATCCCGAATAACTTTCTATAGGACAACATCGGTATCCAACGAATGAACTCCTGGTAAGTGAGCCTGCTATACCACGTAATCACTGGGCCTCCAGGGACCTCAATAGGGAAGCTTTTGTCTTGTGATGGAATAGAGGTAGATAAAATTGGGAAATACGTCCTAACTGTGAATAAAAGCATATTTGGGATGCGAACGACCATCCTATCCAGTAAGAGGGGTGCACTAACCCCATTGTGGAACCAAGTACGAACAATCTAAACCATTAGACAAAATTCGAAGTCCTATAAAACGGTATGGCAAAATAGTGTACATGTATTTAGCATGTGGTAACAGTGATATTTCTGACTGCGCAGATTGTAGTGAGCGTCCCAACGCCAACGACACGAAGTCAAATTTGCTTTTCAGTACTTGCAGATGGATGTTTACGGAAAGGATGTTTGGGGCAATCGAAACACGCAACTGCATTTTGTCTATTCTCTTATCGTGGGCCTAATGATGTGTAGTTTTAAATCTATACAATTTTATAAAGTGGTCTATTGTTGTGCGTTACATTACACTGAACTCCCGACAAGTTCCCTTAAAACAACACCATTACTCTTTCTTAAAAAAGGGAGGTGATTTAATAGGGCCCCACTGGCTATAAAAGTACGACAGAATATTGACACAGAAGTAACCGCGGGGTTTCTCAATTCTCACACAGAATCAATATGCCATAATGAGCGAAATTCGCTGTGAAAACATGAAATGAAGCGAGTGATTATCACATCGGGCAGAGTGAAAAAACGATGTGTTAGTTTTCTTACCTTAGGCAAGTATTGAACTTTTTACCTCCTTGACAGCCATGTTAATCTTTAAATCTGCAAGATCACGGCGACCCGACATCTAAATAAGGAGAGGGTTACAAGTTTTATGATAATATTTTTAAAATGTATTTTGAGTCGATCACTGTATAAATCATATTTCAAAAATAGCCTAAAATATACCATGATGTAATTCTTTTAAATGGTTATTAACAAACGGAGTTTCGACTGAAGAATCTAATCAAGAAAAGTTTAAAAATCGGTATCAATTTTCTGTATCCAGTCCAATTACTAAATGCCCATCATGGCGTAGACCTAATTTCGTATCGTGTTCAAACGTCATGCAGTAAAACGCCTTAATGGTATTGACTCATAAAGAACGACATGCAGCAGGCATGTTGCTTTACCCGTTCGATATCAGGCTAGGCGATCGTCATTTTCCGTTATTGGGATCAACGGTGGCTTACGAATTTTGACACTGGTTAACTAATCGGGAAGTCCCATGATCGATCCCCATGTTGGCTCGGTGGATATTCCAGTCTGTTTATCCCTTTTCACTGGTGTAGGACGTGGGGCTGGCAGGGAAAGCTTCCTAGTTGTTCGGATGAGACGAAACAGCGAAATCCCGCGTTGGCCGACAAAGTTCCTCTGAATTTTACAACCTGATTTCTCTTGTCATTGGTGCAGGATGGAGGGCCTTGCAAATGCAAAGACCCCAGTCGTTCGGCTGATTTGGAAAGCTCCCATATAGAATACCACTGGAGGGAAATATTCCCTAATAGCACTGCGTATCAACAACTTCATTTGTCGGTTGATGTAGAAAAGTAAAGCGCTAAAAATTGGAAAATAATATTCACACCATCTAATATGAACATGATCGCCAACTTTCAACAAATGCGTTTTGGTTGGTTTCTTTTTCTCACAATAACCATACAGCTACAATTTCATATATTTAAGTTATATTTTTGAAATTTATTAAAATAAAGCATTCAAATAGATGGTATCCATAAACAGTCCTGCCTTGTTAAAGAATAATCCTATTAATCCTACAATTCACTATTGCCAGTTGAGAAATTGCCATAAAAGTCATTTTCAACTTCAAATTCAAAGGTTGGAAGATAGCTATTGCATGGTGGCAATAGAAAAACAAAAGAGGTAATTGTGTTATCATTTCCTGTGTTAATGAGTTATAAGAGTGGGAAATAATGCCTATGATCGTACAATAGTGAGTTGACTTTCTTCGAAAATATGAAATTATCGCTTTAAAAGACAATATATAATGTTTGTATGATAATGTGGGGGGGGGGGGGCTAAGCGTAGCGAGTCGAAATAGGGCCACGGTACAATTGTTATAGACTAGTAATGAACCCATATTTGCAAATAATTGCCCCCTCCCTCACACATACGTGTTCCAACGGCCATATAGGCAATTTTTTTTTCAAATATTGCTTAAAATCTTTTCAAACTTACAAAAGCATAAATTGAGAAATTAGGGCGTAGGCCTACATTATGTTAATATTAAGGCGTACTTAATCTCTTTATTTAACGAAAGATTATCAATCATATTTTATTTGATGTTGTTAGCGTCGGGGGCCACACGGTAATTCCTTAACAAGAATTCTTCGGCGCAGATTTGTTGACTGTCGCCCCTACACAGTTTTATATACTAAATATATTATTTTGTAAAATCAGAAATGAAAAGCGGATTTGAAACATTAAACTAGTTTCCATAGAGAGCAAAACGATTTCACATATTGCTGTACTTTTACAAAAGCTTCTGTCCCGTCAAATATGGATTAGATTCCAATTAACACGTTCACGACAAAAAAAGAAAATCATATTGACGAAATTTGGATTAAGTGTTAGCCACGAACAAGGGGCTCTTCCGATTCTGTTAAATTTATTACCTTAAATCAAAGAGGTACGGATTAATTAGGTAATCCACATGGTGTTAATGTTCATTGAAACCGTTCAGTGTGATCACATTGTAGCGGTAAAGGTAACACGTTCTCGAGTGAGCTCCCTTTATCAACCGTTAGACGGCGCTTGGGTTGATGTTGTTGATCGGCGCGAGTTGTGAGCTATGCAGCTAGCAGGTGCGTGAAGAATTCAAACGGTGATCATGTAAACAGTTAATTTAGTAAACGTGCACAAATTAAAGTAAAGATGTCGACGGGAACGGAATATAGCGAGAAACCGCACGTGGAAAACTTGCCAGTTACTTCGAGGTGCATAGCAATCGTTCTGCATAAAATTCACCGAGATATAAAATTTGAAAACGAGCAGTCGTTTTTCAGTGAAAACAATGGAAAAGAGTTACTGTCGGATTTTAAACTTCGTAACAAAACTTGTTATTGGAATCCTGGATTAATTGAAAGTATTGCCAGTTTGGAGTATTTAGGATTTGTGAAACCATGCACTCTGCTTGTTGTTGGAAGAAATTTGGAAAAGATACGTTCAGCATGGGGAAGTCGAGTTTTGAATGCACCAGACGGTTTCACCATTGACAGAATAGGTGAGTTGTTTATGGCAATGTCTTGGCTCACGAACCGATAGTTTCGGTGCATGAATAATTTAAATTTCCGTTAAATCGTCTGAGAAGAATCGTTGTAACGTTGTCCAATGTTGACGGCGCTTTCATTAAAACGAGAATGGTATTCCGTCGGAAACTTTGCAACAATGTGGTATTTTGTTTACAAATTTAGACCATCAACAGTTATGTAACGTTATGATGAAAAGGCAATAGGGTTACACTATGTTGCAAAACTGTCGCCCTTTGATATAACATGAGAAATATTTATGGTTATTTAAGCCGTATATCACAGTAAATCAAATTGATATTTCCCGTAACCAAATGTAGATAGTAGTAATTTATTAACAGCTTACGTGTGTGTGTGTGATCAGGGAATATCTATATGTAAATACATTCTTAATCCTTATGATATGCATTAGTTAGTACTGACATCTTTCACGGCTTGTGTCGATGAACAGGGAATACATGTGTATTATAATGGGAGATATCCAATATACAGCAGTGGGTTCATGGTGTGGTATTTTAATATGCAATAAACATGTAACCCGATGATATAATCTCTGTAATATGTAATGCACAGTTAAATAACCAACAGGAGATATTCAATATACACCAGAAGAATAATTATGTTGTATATTAATGTGGTATATACATCTATGGTAGAACTCTATTACAATAAAGATGAGTTATCCAATATACACCAGTAGATTTAAATACACACTATAATATACATGAACACTAGTAGATTTATGATATACACCAGCAGATTTACATGTATGATAGTAGATTTATGATATACACCAGTAGATTTATGATATACACAAGTAGATATACATGTATCATACACACCAGTAGATTTATAATATACACCATTTACCCAATATAAACCAGTAGATTTATAATACACTATTTATCCAATATTTTATGTTACACTAATCTTAATGTGTATAATAAACATTGTGGCTTATTATATTTTAAATAAGCAGTCATTGCAGTTGTTCTCTACCCATATAAACCATAATGTTACCTGGTTGTACAACTAGTCTGAGTGGTGTACAAATTTGAAAGTCTAGCCATTACATTGTATCTAATGGTTGTTGGCTGTTTTGAATTTATTTGTTTATTTCTGACAGAATTTGTCATTTGGTATACATTTTCAGTCCATTCAAATTGGGCTCACTGGTATCAGCTTTTAGAAATTCAGACCCCAAACCAGCTGTCCGGCTTATGTTGAAAGGTAACCATTAGTGACGATGTACGACAGTAGTCTGTATTCATTAGAGAATGGGTGAATAGTCAGGCCTTTATACAGGTTATTGTCATAAAGTCATTAAGGTCAGCATAAACCCCATTAAAGTCCCTATCCTCTATCACATGGGTGATAACAATTAAAGCCCCTCTGTTCATTGATTCGTGCATGTGTTAAGCTAGTTATCATCATGGCAGATACAGAAATCCCTTACTGTATATTTCTGATTATGAAATATGATAAGTGAATGATTATGTATACTATGATATAACAGGGGATGTACTTGTATAGGGCAAACAACAATTTTTGTAGTACACATTGTTTTCTATATTTGGTTGGTAGGGCTGGGTATCGATAGTGATTTTTACTATCGATAATCGGCAATGAAATGTCGGTCAATAATCGATAGTATCGAAAACAAACTTATTTTCACGGTCGTCATCAAGACTGGATACAGTGTAAGTTCAAAGTTCAACACCATACGAAGTTGCGAAAGATCGTTTGCTCCTGTGCTTCCACACAGCACTTTTAGCTTTGCCAGTAACATCAACAAGCGTTTTGACGTCCATGTGTACTATTTATTGTACCGGGTACTCTATTACTGAGGCACACGTACAGAAACAGTGAACTGTTCAGACGAATTCTAAAGCTTGCAAAGGGAAATAACGCTAACTTTATTTACACATCCGGGTATCTCGGATTTAGCGATATTCAACAATAATTTCTTCAAAACTAAAGTAACGTTTCAATGAGAGTGAATTTATGAAAACGGCTGTTCAATAAGCAGTCACAATTTTGTTATGTGTTACATTGAATACTTCACTTGATAGTAATTAAAGTGAGCGGTGTATTATGATTAACTGAAAGAAGCCACTGACATTTCAGACGCAAGAAAAATAGACGAAGAGCGATAATCGATAGTAACCCACCGCTATCGATAGTGCTTTTCAGGGCCGTCCAATCGATACTATCGATTTATATCGATATTTTACCCAGCCCTATTGGTTGGTGAGATGGAAAATGCTCTCCTTACATCTAATTTGCAAATACGAAGTTGTTCCTCAAAAAAGCTCTTCCAAAAGTGCTACAGGGGAAATTTTGCCTGGATGGCGACACTATGGCCTATTCTTATGTCAATTTCCAATTGCCATGGCATCTTTTTATGTGCATGTCAATCTCTTGACCTTGTTTTTTTGTCCCATCCAAATGACTATATATTGTCGCTTGCCAGGTCATCTGTTCTGCACCAATGACAAGGCGTAAGCATACAATACATGTGTACATGTAAATCGAACACTTTTCTACATCAAAACTGTGGCAATATTGGTGACAAAACCCAGATAGTGACTGACTCAGTGATTGTTACGGAAGGGATCTTTTTTCATACAGAGAGATGCTGGTGGGATAACAACCAATGATTAGAATCCAACCCTTTTAAAACTAAATCATCCTTTTATTACTGCAATCACATTGGTTTTATGGCCCTTATTATACAACCCTTTTCTCACTTCAGTTAAAAGGGGCTCATAAAACTCCCTTAATTAGACCCCTCTTTATATCCTGTCATAAACAAACACAAAAGATAAATTTAATTACCTGCCAGCGTTATTTTTGTAATTAAAAAGGTCTTTTATCAGGTGTAGACTCATCTTTGTATATCTCACTTAAATTCAATTTAAATTGTTAATTGAATTTAACTAAGATAACACTCTTAACTATTTGAAATAATTCTTGAACACAATTACATGTACTTGATTTATATCTTGTACGAAATTCATGCCTGAAAAATAAAAATTAATATTCATATTGACAATTTTGATATTTTCGAAACAAAATTCATATCGAAATGTTTAACATTTTTGTAAACAAAATTCATATCTAAATGTTTAACATTTAACGTACTTAAAGTTTATTTTTGTTTACAAAATTTGTATCTAAAAGTGTAAGCAAAATTCATTTCTGAAAGTTTACTGTTTGCAGGCAAAATTTGTATCTAAAAATCCATACAACTATTGCTTTATAATTAGTTGTCTGGCCAGTTTTAGTATGATTACTACTAGTGATTAAATGACAGCAAATTACACCAAATTGAGTTTGATGGATGTTCTTGTAAAAAAGGGGAATAAAAATTGGATATGTATCTTTTAACATTTTAAATTCCAAGAGTATTGAGTTGAAACAAAACTGTAGGTTGCTTGTCAACCCTTTATTTTCTGGCTTTAATCCTATGTTATTAAAGAAAGGGGGAAGGGGGTTGGGTGCATACTAGACCATAAGGTCTGTCATTGAGTCAAGTGGCATGGTTTTGTTTCCCCGCTTGTACATGACATGAAGTAGGTTTTCTCCAGGGTCTCTAAAGACCTCTATATGCATGTGCCAGCAAATTTTTAAAATTTTTTTAACCATGTGTTAGGACCAGAATGGCCTAGTTTATGTCAAGTTGATGTTTGACCTCATTTCTCTCTCTCTGTATGAATTAATAGGAAACAAATTCTCGAAATTTTTGTTTTATACATAAGTATTTAATGGAATAACTGGTTTAATATTTTCAATTTTCTGGCATTAAAATTATTAAGTGTTGTCGATTTTATAATTTCACAACCAGATATTTTTGAAATTTCAATTACAGACAGAGACGGCTTATAGAGATAAGTTTTGACTTGATAAAACTGTTAAATGGTTGAACACATGTTCAAATTTTAAGTCCGAACACGTAAGAGTCATGTTTAAGTTAAGACCAAGTGGTTTCAATAACTGATAATAAGATAGGTAAATTTACATAGTTGTAAAATATTATAGTAGTACATACAATGTATTAAAGAGGCTCTACATTATACATGTAGTTGATGCAATTGGGTCCAGTGCAAGTGTAAAGCAAAAGTACTAATTCAGGTCATTATTAATAAATCAGAGCACAGTGGCTAAGTGGGTAAGATGCTGGCTCGCTATCCTGGAGGTTGGGTGTTCAACCCCTGCATTGACCAAAAACTCAGGTCCCATGTATACATTGGCATTGGCTGACATTGGCATGCATGTAAAAGACCCCTTGGCAGTTTGAATTTGATAGAAGTCAAAGGCGAAAAACTCAATCTGAGGCAAATGTACGATACCGTTTCAATGTAACCAGCAAAAAATGCGCGCGGAAATGCTGGAAAACATGTTTGATATTCTAGGGCATTCTCACATGTTTCATTACGGCTCTAGGACAATTCGTCCCCGAACAATTCGCTCCCGGACAGTTCGTCCCCAGACAATTCATCCCCAAGGACAATTCGTTCCCGGACAATTGGTCCCATGACTATTAGTCCCCTAGGATTATTCGTCCCCGAGGACTATTCGTCCCCAGACAATTTGTCCCCATGGACAATTCGCTCCCTGACTATTCGTCCCCTGACTATTCGTCCCCTAGGACAATTCATCCCCTAGGACAGTTTGTCCCTGGCTGACAATAATGGTACATGTGGTTCCATTATCAAAAACTGTCCTAAGTGTTCGAAATATTTTTTTTTTTAAAATCTGCTTACACTGATCTAATCTAATCTAATCTGGTAGTTTTAACATCCGCTTCCACAAAAGTGATATCGCCTACCCTGAATTAATCTTTACTTTTTATCCTAAATCTCAGTTTTGATGCTAATTTTACAAATGGTTCCTGAAGTTTTTGTGGGCTAATTGATATCCATGAGGTAATCAGCTATCTAGGATTGTAGATACTATATTGTGTGAAACTGAACAATCTTAAACTTCGATTATTTCGAATATTGTGCAGGACTATTAGAACAAAGACATTACCCCTTATCTTCGTGCTAGTGCACACAATCTCGGATTGTAGATACTTTATAATGTACGTTTTATGAAATTGGACAATCTTACGTTCGAATAATATTTTATATTTAAAATAAAAATACATTATAAAACGAATTTTCTTTTTATGTTATTGTTTTATGAAAAAAACTTTTAGAAATAGCATCTGCATATTATTGTCCCATTCTTGTGGCTTCGACAATTTTTCTGAGAGACAGAGAGAGAGATTGGGTTTAATGTCCACTTGACACAAACTCGGTCATTTCGGGACTAACAAAACGTTCAATTTTCTTTCAATAATTCGCTTGCGTCTAGGGGTCTTTCTTTTGCAGTGGGAGGAAACCAGAGGACCTGGATAACACCCACAAAATTATACAGACTACCCTTTTTGGGAAAATTGAAAGGATTGACTCTCCAAAACCACGCACACCTACACCAAGAGGTTTCAGAATTGGCAGGAAGGGGGACTACTTATTTCTTCCTTCATCAGGCCTTCAAAACCATGTAGAACGAATAGTCCTAGGGAACGAATAGTCCTAGGGGACGAATTGTCTGGGGACGAATAGTCTTCAGGGACGAATTATCCGGGGACGAATAGTCCTACGGGACAAATAGTCCTAGGGGACGAATAGTACGGGGACAAATTGTCCAGGTACGAATTATCCGGGGACTTATAGTCCTGGGGACGAATTGTCTGGGAACGAGTTGTCCGGGGACAAGTTGTCTGGGGACGAATTGTCCCGTACCCTTTCATTACATGTGCTATTAGTGTATACAATATATTCTAAAACAAACTGAATAAAAAATATCGACATTTACAGCTTAGTAGTACATGTAACTAAGATTACTAGATTTACTTAGAGAATTAAATTGATAAGTTATTACTATAACATAAGTCCTGACTGGTGAATTATTGATGTATAACAAGTAGTAGTTGCCAGGTTTTTTTATCGGGGGATTAATTTTGAGATGTGTGCATATATCTTAGAGCTGAACCAAAATATTTAATGAACTGAAAAATGTTTGTAGTAAGGCAACTGGTTTTATTTTCGTTATTTAACAAGATAGTTTAAATAAAAACAGCTTGCGGCTGTGGTTTCGATCCCCGGTGTGAGCGTATGTGGCATGGAGATAGGGGCGCCTTCTCAACCTCATGGGTTTCCTCCAGGTACTCTGGTTTCCTCCCACTGCTATAGACCCCTACATGCAAGCGAATTATTGAAATAAAATTAAACCATATGTTAGTCCTGAAATGACCTAGTTTGTGTCAAGTGGATGTTAAACCACATTTCTCTCTCTCCCCAAATTCAGGCATTCAATCCTTTGCAAGAATGTGACAACTGACCAAGAGTGGTGTTGACATTTTAGGTCCAAAATGTCCTAAGGGTATTCATTTTTTCTAAAAAAAAATTGGTGAAGTCATTAGAATATTTCTTTCCCTGAAACAGTGTTGAGTCAGAATACAGAATGCTGTCACTCCATCGCCATCGGTAATAAAATTTACCTCGTTTGTATCGTCCGTGTGTAATCTGCTGTACGATATTCATGCTATAAAACCTGATTAAGATAAAAAAAGAAGTTGATTATTCTCCTCATCTGGTATTCACGACTCATGTTTTCTCTTTCTCGTGGTGTGCATAAGTTGCAATATTTTGATCCGATATATTTATTAGGGTCAAACTTAACATATGAACACACAGAACAGTAATACACTGTATATGAAGATATTCTGAAAGGGGGGGGGCACAAAATTTTAGATATGCTTAAACATACAATTTGCAAGAGCTGAATCTGCCAATTGCAGGTATTTCTTTATGCCTGAAATGTTAGCTATATTATTAATTAGACATTAATTAACTTATCCATACCATAATCAACTCTTGATGTCATCGCCAGCCTATGACATTTACTGGATTAGAACCTGATCTGGTGCTCAACATTCATATATGATTACTTAAAAAAAATGGATAATCAAGACTGTTTTTTTATCATACCGACTTTAGTAATGATGATCAAGGTCAGGCCCAAAATTCATTCGCTCAATTCTCGGTTCCGAATGAATTAATTAGACTGAAATTTTCAGCAAATTCTCTTTGCATTATCTAGTATTTAACTATTCTAGTGAGAACATTCAGCTCTTTATGTAATCTCCCATAATGTATCTTTTAAGTGCATGTTTGATTTAAAGGTTGTGAATTTTTGTATCAGTCTCTTGTTCAAGATCTTTAAATAACCTAAGAGTACCCATATCACTATCAATCCCATATATTTCTCTGAAATCATCATGCAAGTCGAATATTTTCTGACATTTTGTGAATACCAGACAGTCAAAATTACGGTACTCTTATAGGTATTTACATCGATCAATCCTAACATGCATCACAATTTGAGACAGATGCAGTTAAGTTTTAAAACTTAAATACATAATTTGCAATGAGGGTCCACTGGCCACCGCATAAAACCAATGACTTTATGCCTCAAGATATATTGGCGGTCTCTGGCATAATATTTTTGACACTTTCATAAGTCTTGTGCACTAGAGTCTTAAAAATCTTGTCAGCACCCTCAGCTTTGCTCAATTGTGTTTAAAACACACTTTCATCTTCCATTAGTGGTGGAGGATTGGGAGGGGTCTGAAAAGTGGAATAGCCTTGGGCCTCTCCTTCATCTAAATCCAACACTGTCTTAAAACTTGGAACATCACATAAATTCCGGATAATTGGTCTTCTCCCCTTCCAATATATTTGACTCTCCTCATGGGTAGCAAACATGTCATATTTACTCCCTGCTGCTAGGAATAATGAGTTACCCCCCCTTGGTTCTTATAATTAACTACCCCATGCAGTGCAAGGTCAATGGGTTTTATGAATGATCTTGTAAAGATTGGTCTAAGATCATTTGATCGTGTTTCCTGTGTTCATTAAGTAACAATTTACCAACAGATTAATCACTCTGTTAAATTGTCGTCAAGTTTAAGATTTTGACAAACAGTGAACAGTGAATTAATAATAAGCAAAATGATATCATAAATGAGATCATATAGCATAGAGATATTTGGGTGACAAAGACAAGGCAAATAACATCCATCCATATAAGATTAGTCCCCTAGGCCTATGAAAAAAACTGACCTCTTGTGACTTCTATAAGGTAGGGTCTATAGAGGCCTACAAATTACAATGTCAGACACGTCTGAACTAGTAGTTCATATTTTAAAACTTTGTAAACTTTATCAACAAAAACCCCCAAACCAACAAATCGGGACCTGACAAAATAACAGACACCAGAAAAATTGCTCTTGACAATATCTGTGACGGTGCCTTATATCCAAGCTTGTTATGAAGCAGGCCCAAACCATTTTAACAGATACACAGGATAATCTAGAGGATAATCATTTTAAAAGCTAAAATAGATGAATTTATTGTAAGCTTTAAAAGGTATGTTAAAAGGCTCTAATCTGTTTAAAACTGATTTCATTAAGAGATAATTAACCACTTTGGCCATTAAACATGTGACAATTACACCACAGATGTATTTATAAGCTAACAATACACACAATAGAAACACTGTTTTAGGCTTGTTGACAAGTGACAGTTTGGACCAATTACAGATAAAATGATGTGACTAGCTGTAGGTAGGGGTAATTAGCCAGTCCTTCTTGGAAACTTTTCAAAAAGATTTCTTTGTTTTTAAGTGGCTAGTGCGAACCAGTGACTGACCAATGGTTAGAAGATGTGACTGGTCACAGGCAGGGGTAATTAATTAACCAGTCAAGCTTATTGGAAGATTTTCATTGTTTTATTGGCTATCCAGGGCAATATTGTAGCAAGCACTTCTCAGAACATTTATTAAAACAATGTGTTGTAAGTGGTCAAGTACATATCTGACCAGAACTTGAAACCCCATTTTGAGAATCCTGTAAGATTGAACAGATTTTCGAGCTGAAAAGAAGAGAAATTGTTTTTTTAAAGGAAGATTTTAAACCTTTAGTAATATCTAACCATGACTTAGAATTCCATTTTTATTTTAGATTGGACTGATATAATCCTGTAAATTAATTAATGCAGTGGTCAATCTTATTGTAGTTCTAATTGATTAACTTAAGCTCCACACTGAATCTTTTCTCAGTGTTTGGTCTTTGATTGTAGCTGACTGAGTATTAGTCAGTGGTCAGTTTTCAGATTGAGATCTTTTTGACATGATCAGTTTTAAACTTATACTCACAGATTTAAAAATAAAAGTTTTTATAGAGTTCTGTGGATGGTGCTACACAATGCAGCGTTGATCAGTGGATGTGAACAAACTCTTTCAAGAACAGAGGAAAATGGTTGGATATTTATGTGGAGTTAATATGGTTGAACATCGGAATATTTATTAATTTGCACATAATTTCAATAATGTCGATATTTTAAAGTATGTTAGTGTAATTGACATTCTCTAAATAGACACTCAAGATTCATCAGTGTTTATTTTAAAGATCAAAGCATCTGTGACAATTACTGCCAAAATTATATGTTATATCATATAAATGATATTTGGACTTGGATGTAAAAAGCTGAAGATATAGGAATTGTTAAATTGGATTTAGATGTTAGTTGATATAGAACCGTGAAACTTCCTGGAATTTTATCTGTTGAGTTGTTCCAGATGCACATGGATATAAGTTCCAGGTGTGATGGAGAATTATGATCAGAATGTACAAATTATACACAGTGCTACGAAACAAATCTTTGAATTATACAAACAATATAAAAATGGTAAACAATCTTTTAAACTGATCTTTTCTGTGAAATTCCAAAACATTCCCCACTTCTCAGTGGTAATGTTTGCGTCGGGGGGGGGTTAAAGAAAATGTCGTGTTTTAAAGATCCCTTGGCAGTTTAAATTAGTAGTGGTGTAAGCAAAATTCTCCTCCCAAGAGGAGCATGTGTGTGTTGTATAATACAATCTGTCATTGAGTCAACTGGCATGGTTTCAATTTCCTGGTCGTACGTGACAAGGAGTAGAGTCGTCTGCCCAGCCTTGTTGGTTGTCTCTGGGTCACCCAATGTCCTCTGCCCCTACGGACAGCGAATAATTGAAAAAAAAATTGAACCATATTTTAGTCATGAATTGACCTTGTTTGTGTCGAGTGGACATTAAACCTCATTTCACGATCTCTGCCTCTCATCATAATGGAATTGTACATGTAAAAATTAAACCAATGTAAGTGTATATGATACAGCAGGTATAAGACCATGTGTGCATGAGTTGAATAGAGCAGATAAGACAAGCTGTCTGTGTAAAAATAAAAAAGGTTTTACTGTCAGAATATAAATAGAACTGTTAATCACTTTACTGGGGTCTTTCTGACATAACTTACTCACTTTAATACTAATAGTACACTCATAGATTTAATTTCAAATATTTTGTTTTTTTAAAGAAAATTTCAATAAATATCATTTAGACTTAGAATTAATCACTGGAGACATTTGAGATACAGAGTGTTGTTGGGTACATTAAAATTAAACATTTAATATACGGTCTATACAGATCTATACATAGCAATATCAGACAGTACTGAACAAGTAAACTTTATCAACAAAACCCACAAAAGCGACAAATCGGGACCTGACAAAATAACAGACACCAGAGAATTGTTGTAATCAGTTAGATTTATAATGTTCATGTTACTTATTCATGTAAATGGTTAATTTTCAGTAATAGTTCAGCATGAAAAGTGCAAAGTTCCGAAGAAAAAAACCCTGATAAAGAGGTTTAGATTTAAATTAAATGTAGGAATTAATACCTGCTAACACTTCAAGGTCTACTTTTGTATTAGTTTAGTTTAAACAATCCTTTGAAACGGATTGAACACCAGGCAAGAACATTATTGGTTCTTTAATAATAAGTGGTTTTGATTCCCCACTTGTAGGTGACAAGGAGTAGGGCTGCCTGTCTAACCTCATGGGTTTTCTCCGGGTCCCTCATTTTCCTCCCACTGCTAAAGACCCTTACTCTTAAGCGAATTTATGAAATTAAATTGAAACAGTCTCGAAGTGTCCTAGCCTGTCTCTCTCAATATGCCCCATATGTTTCAGATATTATTAGTGAAATATATTTTATTATTTTATTTATGCAAGTGACATATGTGAGATATTAAGATTTTAAAGGAGTTTATTTATTTTAGTTAAATAAAATCATATTAAATATATTCTAACAGGAAATAACATCATGTGGTATCTCCAACAACTTGAACACATGTCTACATGTATTGTACCTAATTCAATGTAATAACACTGAAATAGGACAGATTCCAAAGTCTGTACAACAAATATTTATATAACACTAGCCCCAAACATATTAAATTTGATTTTTATTATCCTGCACCGAACAATGTTATGGGAGGAATATTAAAATGGGCTGTTAATGTTGTGTTTCCGGAGCTTATCTCATAAACCAAATCTTTATGAAGCTTGGTACACATAAACTTGTGCAGGGCAAGGTAACATTACACCTAATATAGTGGGAATTGAACAATCGTAAAATTACAACAGACAAATGGCTAATCATGGAAAACTGGTAAAAGGTAGAATTATAGTAGTACCAGTAATGAACAATTTGAAGATGTAGACAAATGTCTACCAAAGAATTGATATTATGAGCAACACTTAAATATAACTATAAGTTATAAAGGGTATTACAAGCACCAGTTTTATAATGTTATTGACTGCTTCCAACTCCAACACCTTTACTGAAATTCATATTAAAGTACCATAGCAAGGTTATAATCCATCCTGTGATTACAAGACTTAGTCATATTGTATTTAAGAACATGGGTCAGGTCAGATATTGTATTTAAGAACATGGGTCAGGTCAGTTTGGTAGCTTTATTTATCCCACACCAAACAAAGTTAAAATGGGGATTTATTGAATGGGCCAAGTCTGTCCACCCAAACTATCCTAGTTTTGTTGCAAGGCATATACTTATTAATCAGTATCAACCTAGTATCATAGATGGACCATTTGCTAATTAGAAATTTCTTGAATTTAATATTGTGTTTTCATCGAAAAGAAATTTTACTGGATTCTTCTTGATTTGGAGGGGGGGGGGGTATTTTTACATTTACACTACCAAAACCAGAATAAAATAAAGGTCAACTTTCACATTATGCTAATGTCTGAATTTTATTGTTTCAGGTGATGTTAACGGAATTGAAATGCAAGTTGTTCCGCAGACGAAATCTGTGCCATTAACAGACGCACTGTGTCATATAATAATGGAATTAAACAATCAAAGAATTGTAGCAACTTTGGATACGATCCGTGAAAAATTACAATGTGCTTATCAAGATATTCAACTTCCCTCGGATAAACAACTTTTTGACACTTTAGGAAATTTGATCCGAGAAAGAAAAGTCTTTCATACAGGTTGGTAAATGTTTTTATTTTTTACCTGAAAAACATCTGGCGAGCAAGCTAAGATACGTTTAAAAAAGGGAAGGACTTGACATTGAATTTGTCTTCCAGTTTACAGATTATAATATGGGACACAGGCTTATGGATGAGCAATTGCTTGATTTATTTGTGGGAGTTTTGTGAAGATTTATATTCTCACAATGTTTTCTAGCCTTTAGAGAATATGTTGTACAAATAGATTAAGTCACTGTATTTCCATAAGTCTGTGTTTTAACCTATTGTTCTGTCCGATTTTGGGGGGTTTGGATGGCCTAGTGGACTAGAGTGCCGCACTTCGACCTCTAGCTGGCCGGTCAACTCTGGCTTGCGGCTGCGGTTTACGAGCCCTGGTGTGAGCGTATGTGGCATGGAGGTAGGGGCGCCTTCTCAACCTCGTGGGTTTCCTCCGGGCACTCCGGTTTCCTTCCACTGCTAAAGACCCCTAAGCGCAAGCGAATTATTGAAATAAAATTAAACCATATGTTAGTCCCGAAATGACCTAGTTTGTGTTGAGTGGACGTTTAACCCCATTTCTCTCTCTCTCTGTCCGATTTCTGGATGGCCATATGGTTAGTGTGAGTGCGTTGTATCATAAGGTCTGTAAAGGATTCAGGTTGCCTGTCCCACCTTGTAGTTTTCCCCAATTTCCTCCTACTGCAAAAGAACCTAAATGTGCAATCAAATTATTGAAATATTATTGAACCATATGTTTTAGTCCCAAAATGACCCTGTATGTGTCAAGTGGACGTTAAACCAAATTTCTCCCTCTCTCTCTCATTTATTAGTGGTTGCTAAATACTGACATCTGTTTGATGGGTAAGAAATAAGAAGTTATGAAGGGGAAAATGTTTATAAACAAAATTTATCTCCTGGAGTTGTACTCTACCATCTTGTAAAGAACTAGCTCGATATACATTTAATGACACATACATAATGAAGACTAATTCGGTCTATTGAAGTATTTTGTTGGACAGAAGTTTACATCCATGTTAAATTGAGCGCGTAGAGATCAGCGAACATTGATAATGAAATATCGTCATCTTTAAATCATTTATTACCTGTAGATTTCTTTGACATGTCTTCAACGAGTTTCTAATTTTAAAATGATCATAGATATGTTTATAGCTTACTGTTATCTTCATCATCTGAATTCGTTTAACAGCAGGGACGTTAGCCATATTTCATAGAAGGCTTGAGTGAGCAGATTGATATACATTGAAGATTTAATTGTAGCACATAGATTCAAATACCGGTGTTCTTTTTTCGGGGCTATTCAAATTGAATGTTTGTTATTCATTATTCGATGTCTAACAATACTAAAGAAATCTACCAAAACGGAATTAGATAGGGTTTTTTTTCTTACCGAAAATATTTTGTATTTCAATGAAATCAAGTAATGTTCAAAATCAATCTGATTAAAACACAGATCCAATTTCGTTTCGTTTTTCATAGTTCAAAATTTCGCTTTTACTTGTCTTTACTACTCTTGGATCTGGAAGACTTGTTATTTAAGTCGTGTCCTGCCTGAAATGAGGGGTCAGCCAAACAAATGGTCTGTCGATTCGACCATTTGACCTTTTCATGCGTGGAACTGTGGGTAAATATTACCAGCGGATAGAAATCAAAACAATAAAAAGTAGATTTTAAGAAGCATGGCAGTCGCAAATTGGTTAATCGAATGACTGACGTTATCGGGTCAAATTACCCATGCTTGATACCTGACGTCATAGAACGTGAGCTCCCACTATAACTTGTTAGATCTACATGAGTGTAGGCCATCGAAAGTATAAAAAAACGAAACGAAATATAGATCTATATTTTAATTAGATTGGTTCAAAATAGATAGACGGTTGAACGGTTAGTACATGCTCGCTGTATCATAAGGTCTGTCATTGAGTCAACTGGCGTGGTTGTGATTCGCTGGTTGTATATGACAAGAAGTAGGGTTGCCTGTCCAACCTGGTTGTTTTCTCAAGGTCCTCCGGGTTTCCTCCCACTCCTAAAGATTCCTATGCGCAAGCGAATTATTGAAATAAAAAATTGAATCATGTTACTCCTGAAATGATCTAGTTTGTGTCGAGTGGATGTTAAACCCCATTTCTCTCCTCGAAACCCCATTTTTTTCTCTTTCAAGTTTATTTTGGCATAGACCTTTTATAAAGTTTACTATTCAGTCCTCAATCAACTACTACAGTTGTGTCATTATGTGCCAGTGAATGGCGTTAATTTTTACGATCAAGTCTGAGTACTTATATCAAGTGGATGTTAAACTCAATCTAAAGTTTAGTTTGGAATAAATCCGCTGTAAATAGCGTTGTAAATAGCGTACCATTTAGTCCTCACATGTACAACAGTTGTATGATAATCCTGTGATATTCATCAGTGAATGGTGTTAATTTTACGATCAAATCAAAAGTACTTATATCAAGTGATTTACTTGTGGTCATTTTCTTTCACAGTTTACATGTTTACTTCATATCAAGTTTTATGACATATGATATATATAATAGATCTTAGTCATTTTCATATAATAGCTTAATTTTTACGAGGTTCCTAAATACCCACTTATACCATGAATGAACAGTTATGAGAGTCATTATTTGTGATGACCTTGGAAGTTGTTTTATTTTTTGGTGCCGGCTCACAGGAGGTCATGGGGTTGATCACAGTATTGGTGGTGAAAATTACTCAGGCCCTGAGTTCACGAAGCATTCTCTGACTTAAGTTAAGAATTTGAATATAATTGTCAGCCTTGTTTTAACTACAATAAAAAAACTATGTGCAAATTTTGTGTTTCTGGATCAAAGTTATTTCTCATAAACAGTGATTTAAGATTAAGTCTAAGAATGCCTTGTGAACTCGTGGGCCAGGCTTTTTCAGCCTGGTTGCGTCCAGACTGAGGTGTAGGACTGGCAAGGCCTGGTAAGAACAACTAGTCTTTCGGAATGGCAGAATATGAATGAAGAGAACTTGCTATGTTTTATATAATATATGTTTATGAAATATGAATCTTGGATTTTGCATGCTCGAGGGGCTTGAAGTGAAAATTCTATTAAAACCAACCATATAATTAATTTCATCTCACCCATGTCTTGCGGCATGTATTTAAAAGTGTAGTTTGGGGAATGAGGCTATAGGACACCATCTCCGCATCTTAACAGTAAGACAACTTGTCTACAAAAGATTCATTCCATAGATGATAATTTAGGTCATTAATTCTACAAATATCTACAAAACATATTTTACGCATGTGAATGGAAGTATGGTGTGATATTTGTAATGAGTGGGAAAGATGAAATTATATCAGACACAAATTGCATTTAAAGTAACGATACTCCTTTTGCTTTTGTCGCTTGACTACATGTATCAAATTTCTCAAATCTTAATCCACATTAATCTGTATTCAGATTGATTATTTAACATTTGATTAAGAAAACAAAATCAAAATACCAAAGCTAGGTAATGCCCCAGTTTGGATTCAATCAGAATTTAAAATAGGCCTATCATTAAATGAAATGGGGTTTAACGTCCTACTCTTTTGCACCTAACCTGGGCTAATGGAAGAAGGGCCATACGCCATACAGTGTGCTAGAGGGAAATTATGCCCAGGCAGTGGTGCTAAGGCCTACTCTTATATCGAATTCCAACTGCCAAGGGATCTTTTACGTGCACTCCAATGTGTACACGGGACCTCGGTTTTTCATCCCATCCTAACGACAAGGCAGCTGTCCTTGTCAGGCCTTCCTTCTGTATCACTGACAAAGTTCAAATCACGCTGGAAAATCGAGATGAACTTTCTCGGCCAATGCCTATCATTTAATATTTTTGGATAACAAAACAGTGTCAGGATTAATGCGTAGAGCAACGCATAGTTCAATGAAATTTCAAATCCACATATCTCTGTAAATACTAAACGGAATTGAACCATATTTGGACAAATTTTCTATTAGAGAGCCATCTTTTAGAATATTGTGGTTTGCAAGTGATTCCTATTGCTTAAAATGACCCATAATAGATCTAACATACATGTAATTATTACAGAGTGTCAACCATTGTGTCGACTGTTGGTATGTCAGTTCATTCATTACTCATTCATTGCCCTTGTAACGACAGCCCTCATCAATTCATCCTCTTGAAATTTGATGGCTTTGCTCAAATTTGTAGATTGAAATTAAACTGAGTAGCTTTTGAAGTCCCTGGTTACTAATATATTTTCCCCTAGAATTTGAATGTGTTTTCCCCAAGATTTTGATAGGGTTGTGACGATAACCGGTATGTAGATATACCGCGATATAAAAATTTGACGGTATTTGTATCGTCAAAATTTTGAAATATCGGTATACCGTGATACAACAAATGATGATCAAAAGACACAACGACATCGGCGGCAAAGAAATAATAATTAAATCACAGGCAGTAATAAATTTACCAATGTCAGTATGGTCAATTATATCGCCGTTATATACCTGCGTAATGAAAAATAAATATCAGCTGAGTGATGATGTCAGCCACGTGGTCTAGATAATTTAGCCAGTCGTAAATTGAACAACACAGTCTAACAACATTACGGACTGGATATTCTCGTACAATTTAAGTTGTATATTAGCGAGTTCAATTATACTAACAGTTTAATATTAATCTCAATATCTGCAAAGATTCAGGCTCAAAAATGATCGAAATGTAAGCGAAATTACCGTTTGTTTACATGAGACGCCCGCGGGAAAATACCGCTCTGACGTCATTCGACTGGGAATCTTTTATTGCTACGGCTCACTTCGTTGGAATTCCGTACCGTAGTTTCCGGTGGAAAGATAGATAGATAACATTTTTGTGATTATTATGGTTCGCATACCACGAGATCTGACAATTACAATTACAGCCGAAGAATGTGAGATTTATCTGTTTTGATGACTGAAATTTGCTAAATTTCGACTAAGTATGGCCTACATTTTTTGTGGTATCATCAAGATTATAAATATTTGACATATCATCATTCAAATTATTACGAGTTTAATAACTTTAAGCTGACAATAACGTGCGGCTTTTAGTTTTAAAATTGGTACTAGCAATTCTGAAGGGAAAATACCCATTATTATGTCACTCATCTGTTAAAATCATTCTGTTATTAGATTTATAATATTAATAATGTTATCTTAAATTAAAAGGTTGAAAACTATTATTTAATGAGTTTTTTATTTCTTAATTTGGTAAGGATATTGTATCGCGATACAAACTTGTATCACGATATTTTCCCTTTTGTATCGTGATACAAACCAACTCTGTATCGTCACAACCCTAGATTTTGAACGTGTTTTCTTTTCCAGTTGATACATGTATGTGTTTTGAAGACAACTTCCTATTTAGTTATCTTTTAATTGCATGGTATTGGTTAACTGTTTTGTTGTGATATTCATTCATTCATTCATTTATTTATTCATCCATCCATTCATTCATGTTTATTTTTCTAATGATTGCTTGTCTTTTTATTTTTGTAGAAACTCCTTTCCATGGTAAGTCCATCTGCATGATTCATCCTTCATTCAGTCAAAACAAGACTTCAGTTCAGAAATTTAATGTCACTTTCTATTTTTTGCTTTGTTTTTTTTTTGCACATTTTTAGTTTCTTTTTGTTTCATTGCTCCTTTTGATTTGACAGCTTTTTTTATCCAGAGAAAAAATATATTATTATTAATGTCTTTCTATCAAAGTTATAGATAATGAGAATTTTTTCTCAAAGCGGAATATTAAACGGTGTGAAGGATAAGATGACTGATTTTATTACCGTCTTTCAGAATATTTATAGCTGAATTCACAATCTTGATTATCGTAAAATTTGACCGAAGTAACAGATCTCAGTCCAATGGGCGAAATGATAAAATCAGGCGTAGAAATTGTGTAATTTCTGTGATGCGTTTCATGATTTTTAGTACCAACAAGAAGCAACTCGTCTAGTTACGGTACTTAGAGAAATTAGCTATTTAACCGAATAAAGTGAATTCGTGTGGAAAATATTTACGATGTAGAGAAGGATTTCTGTAAGTTATGACATGTGATCGGTGACATCATCCTATCATTACAGACCTAGATATTCATACCAGTTTGTACTCTGGTTACTAAATTAATTCACACAGTTTATTCGTACAATCGCATTCTTGAATTATTTCAATGATATTTGTCCCCCCTCCACCATTCTGGTTACTATAGGAATTTTCACAAAGACTAAAGTTAAATTGAGATAACGCCAAGAATCATTACATATAATCTTTGAAAATATTTTGCTATGAAAAGGATAGATAAAATAGGTACAAATCTAAAAGCATTGATCTTCATTCTTGAATAGTCTTGCGAAATATTTGACAAATTTTCCAAAATGCTACAAAATTTTATAACCACTTGCTATAAGATTGAATTATGTCTGTAGGTATTTCAGTTACTTCACTAGAAATTATCTTGGCATTGATATTAGAACATGTAAATTAAGGTCAGTGCCTTAGAATTTCTCTTGCATATCATCATCATCATCATCATCATCATCATCATCATCATCATCTACAATGTAGGTGATCATAACCATAGTTTTATGGAAAAAAATGTCAATTACTCTTGTGTCAGTTTTTATTTAGATTTTGAATTTAATTTGCTTAGATATTGATTAACATACACTTTTATTTTGCATGTTAACTTTATTCCAGAGTTATTTAGTTTATTAGTTGTTTTATTTTGTTTTATAGCTTGCTTTATTTCTTTATTGCATGTTTCATGGCCTTGCCATTTTAGTCAATTTTAATGAAATTAATTTAATTTGAAATGATCCTGACAAACAAATTCTATCAGGAAAATTATGCAATTTTATAAATTATGGGGTACTAAATAAATAGGATAAATAAATGGATGGGTTATTTAATAAAATTAATAGGCCTATGCAATTATGGGCTATTGAATAAAAAGGCTAATGCGATCATGGGCTATTAAATACATAGGTCTATGCAATTAGGCGCTACCATATGTTGAGGGGGTGGGGGACAAATGGTGAGCGCATTGTATCACTATCATAAGGTTAGTCATTATATTAAGTCAATTGGTGTGGTTACATGTGACAAGAGTTTTCTTCGGTTCTCTGATTTTCTTCCACTGCAAAAGACCCCAATGAGCAAGCTAATTATTGAACCATATGTTAATGCCGAAATTATCTAGTTTGTGTCAAGTGGACATTAAACCCTGTTTTAATTTTGACTGTTTAAAAATGTAAATTGTAGCTTTAGCTTTTTTCAAACACTATTTATCAAAAGGGTTTGATTTATTTACGGTTTCCTTTCTCATGTTGTAAATCCATCAGCAGATTTGTAAAACTTTATTTATATTTTGGTAGAAGTGTTGAGAGTTGATCTGGTAAAGTAAAGGCTACCAGATTCCTTAAATTAAAAGAACAAATGCTTCAAATCTCTTTCTTATCATCGTACCGATCAAGTTACCTCAAAAACTTTAACTTTTACAGCTATAATGTTACGTCTTCAGTTCTGCACTTGCGGCGCCAGCGTCTGTTTTTATCATCACGCACAAGAAATGTTTTGTCAATAATCATCGGTAGAAATATTACGGAGGGTTTGTAAAAACATGTTTTGTGACGGGGAGAGATTCTCTTACACGATTTTAATTATATGATATTTTAAAATAGCAGGTTTTACACACCTGTCGTTAGATTGGATCAAGTTAGTTCAGACTTCTACTTTATCTTGCATTTAGAACAACAGTTTTTTTTTTTTATGTAAGATAAGAGTTTAAATCTCGTCAACATAATTGTTTGGTTATTTGGAGATAAACTTATGGTGAATATTATTCCTAGGGTTTATGTGTGGCATCGAAGTAGGAGAATTTTGCCCAGGCAGCGGTGTGTCTCCCTACTCGTATTCATTTTCGATGTGTCATGGTTTCTCCTACATGCAAGTGAATGTGTGCACAGGTATACCTTGATTTTTAGTACCATCCATACAACTAGATACTTTTCTTGCTCAGCTTTTTAAATGTCATTCATGACAATTGAAGACTGAGCAACATCCCCAAAAGTTTATTTTAGTCCTCACAGGGATTTGATCTCAACAAATTGGTAACAAATAACTCATATTCAAAATTTTACAAATTCTGGTATTTGTATTTGTGTGCATGATGAAACAGTTTTAAAAAAGGTATTAGAAAACCACTTGGTGAGAACATCACATTATGATCATTAGAAAGTAAAAGTAGAACTTCAGTGATAAATATGTTTTGAAACATGTGGTCTAATGCTAACACACCATGTGGTGTATTATGCACATTCAGAAGTTTAAAGTGAACATTGTATATAGGAATAACACCATGTGTAAGTTAGACCCTCCCACCCGTGTCTTTCTCTTTCTGGTCACCGAATTGGTTAAGATCATAAGGCCTGTCATTGAGTCAAATGGCCTGGTTTGGAGTCCACACCTTGTGGGTTTAATATGGGGTCTTGGGTTTGTCCGACTGCTAAAGACCCTGACACAAGTAAATCATATGACCTAGTTTGTGTCAAGTGTACCTCTTAACCCTTAGAACCCGAAATGCCGCAAAACCGGCTTGACGTTGTATCGCATATACCCGAAATGTCGGTTTTCCAGCTTGGGGCGTGTTCAAGCTCCAATTACGTTGACGTCATAATTAATATGACGTCCTGTAAATCCAGGGAGGGACGTGCAACACCCCATGTAAAGTCAGTGTTCAAAGGGATAAACCCCTCCTGTCTCTCTCTCCCCCCCTCCCCCTTGTTGCCCCTTGAGGTTTATTACAAGTAGAGAATAAATTACTCAACTGACTGAAGTCTATGGGTACTGTACTTTAATACTTTAACAACTGAATTACCACTGTTTCATGAGTATTCTTTAGCTTTAATATACAGATGAGAAGTTTTGATATTTTTGGCCAAGGATTTGAAATTTGATCACATGTTACATCGCAGAAAAATGAAATGCTTCATTAATTGCTTTTCGACCTTGGTGAATATACATAAATACATCTAAACCATACATCCTCCCTTCTATACATCTAAACAAACTATGGTATAGATTAGATATATCTTCCGTTTCTCTCAAAATACACGAGAAATTAATATTCCTAACATTTTATACATCCTTTTCGGTAATTGGTTTCAAAATGTCCAATTCTTCAGGCTCTTGTTTTTGTAGGGCGTTTGTTTATTTTCAAGTTAAGATCAAAACATATATATACAGTATTAGTATACAAATCTTTTAAATCCTGGCATCTTACAGTTTTGAGAAATTTATGTGATTTAAGAAGATACATTATGAACATGTGAGAACTTAATCTGTCTATTGCATGTTTTCTACTTGGTTTCAAATGTTAAAGATACATCATGTAAGATTTAGATACAGAGTTGCCAGTTCTCGCTAGAATAGTTTCAAAATAGATAATGAAAAGGACTAGGGAATATGTTGAAAATTTCAGTCAAATTACTTCATTCTGATCAGAGTTATAGGTGTACTTCATTCTAATTGGAGCTATTGCTTTGTAGTCTCGATTGTCATTACTACCATTGTTATCATGATTAACAAAGTCTTGATCATCCAGTTTTTTATTAAATTATTAACTGTCTAATCGTGTTTAAATCCTTTGAAAATCAAAATTACCCGATGATCTAGAGGGTTGATTATGGGCGTGGCATATGAATAAATGTATAATTCAAAATTTATCTAGCATATTAGGCCAGGTGGCCAAATGTGTAATGCATGCAGGTTTGATCACAAAGTCTGTCATTGAGTCAAATGGTGTGGCTTCAAATCCCTGCTTGTACATGACAAGAGGTAGGGTCGTCAGTCCAACCTTGTGGGATTTCTGCAGGTCCTCTGGTTGCCACCCACTGCTAGTGAATTATTGAAATAAAATTGAACCAGGTTAGTTCCGAAATGACCTAGTTTGTGTCAAATGGAAGTTAAATCCTTCTCTCTCTCTCTCTCTCTCTCTCTCTCTCTCTCTCTCTCTCCCTCCCTCTCTGCCTTATAGTGAAATACATGTACACTAAAGTTAAGTCATATTGTACATGCAGTAGAAAGAGTGTGAATCATCATGTAGTATTTTATAATTTTACTATTAACAGACGGAAACCGGGTAGGAAGGACTATCTTTGATTAAACTCTAGAGAGGTAATAACGAATTACACCATGTTAGTTATGACTGATCGCAGCCAAATACTTCTACCACAGTCCGTCCATGATTCAGTCAAATTTAACGACAAATCAATGACTACCTTCAAGCTTGGTTGTATTCCGTGAACCAAAAAATAAATTTATCAGTTAAACAGGTCGAGAGGGGAGAGAATAACACAAATAACATGGCTAAGATGATTTATGGAAAATTTTAACTTCAAATGAACACACAAGTCATTTTGGGGGTCAGTAAATTGTGTTAGGATTGATATTGTTTCATTAAGATGTTTCGATGAAACAATTTTTCACTCATAGAATCGGGTTATTGAAACATCAAAGAAACAGTTCAAGAGATATTAAATTTATTTCAAGGAAGAAAAGAGAAGGATATTTTTTGAAAAAAGATACAAAGCCAAATTGACAAATTAATGTGAATTTAAAGACAAATTGTTGAGATTATTATTAGATAATTTGTTTTGTGGTGAAAGAAAACTGTTAAATGGTCATTTAAAGAGATTAAATTATGTGATCCCAAACAAAAGAAATATTAACAGATGCAGTAAATATTCACGAATTTGATAAAAAAATTATTGGAAATAAGATCCCCTTGAAAATGATTGAATATTGTTTTAAAAAAAACCCAAGTAAATCCATAAATCAAAGTCTGAAAAAATCTCATTACGTTCAACTGTGAATGCTATAATTCAAATGTAAATTAAATTGAAACAACTGTATTTCTTTCCTGCACTAATATGTAGCATGGAGATAGGGGCGCCTTTTCAACCTCGTGGGTTTCCTCCGGGCACTCTGGTTTCCTCCCACTGCTAAGGATCCCTACGCACAAGCGAATTATTGAAATAACAGTTAAACCATATGTTAGTCTAGAAATGACCTAAGTTTGTGTTGAGTGGATGTTAAACCCTATATCTCTCTCTCTCTCTCTTTTTCTGCACTGATAGAACAAATGGAAGGGCTGAGGCCGTCTGTTATTTCCATTGACAACTGTCTCGATATATTAAACGTGCCGAGATTGTGAGAAGATAACTCTTTTGTAACAATGGATTCAGATAGGGTGAACCATGTTGAATTTCTGCAATCTACGATTATTATTTGTTTGGAATATCTTGTGAACACTATCGAGATAAGATTTTTTGAAGGATCTTAGATCCTTAATAGAATTGGTCTATTTCCAAGTTTTCCATTGGATAAGCTGACGTCGAGACATAGCTGCTGTGTGCGCATATTTCCACACATAAATTGTTATGTTCTTTGGAGAAAATATCTCTAAAATAAACAAAGCACATCAATGACTGACCGACCGGCTGGCAGAATTTGGAAATAAAAGCCTTGCTGTGTTCCGATTGTGCCAGTGATTTTAATCAGAAAGTTTAAAATACCTTTTGTCTATTTTAAAATGAAAGAATTGATTGATGACATTTGTTCATGATTATTGCATCTGTTCTCAGTAAAAGAAAGAAAGATTTCCCTGGTCTGAAGTGTGAAATAATTTGTATCAAAAACCACATTCTGTTCTCCCGAAGTTGATTAATAGCTAAATAGCGAGACTTGCTCCATTAATCTTCTGATAGGCAGAATACTTTGTCGCCCGTTAATGTTTTCTAAAACACTTGTCTTCCCTCGACTCCCTATTAGACATCGCCAGTAGTTAGAATATAACCTGGTCCCTAGAGACGTAATAATCCTTTTGTAACTTGTAGCAAATTCACAAGTTAATGGACAATAGTCTCGGAGAATAAAGCAAGCAAGCACTTTTAATACGAAGACATCTCACTTTCAGCTCTACATAGTGCCTGATGTTTGTAATTTATGTGCAGATTCTGTGCTTTATTTGCGATTTATTAGTTTTTTTTGCATCCATTTGCAGCATCAAATGTCTGTTCACTTGACAACCCAGACAAAATTCTCGTCAATTTTATTTTTAATAGTCCTTGATCCCCCCCTCTTGTGTTATTCAAAAGATTTTGTCCTCGATTCATTTCGCAATTTGGCTGACAATTAGTAACCAGTTTTAGTTAATTGACTAATGAATGCTCTGCGATGTCAGAAATTTGGAAACGGAACCAGTTTATTCATCAAATTTATGGCGCCACGGAAAATTAGTTTAATTTCTTTTTGCTGTTTTGGGTCCCATATTGTGATTGTTTATTGGCTGAAGGTGTTGAATCAAAATCCTTTAAGCGGTTTCGAGTAACAAGAACATGTGACTTGTCAATTATATATATGAGGAGGCGTTAAATGGACTAAAAACTAGTTTGAATTAATCAATGGTTAAAAAACGAAACTGACATTTTGGACTAAAGTAGTAATTGGTATTTAAATTACGTTAGGCAAATTAGAAACTTTTAGTTATCTCAAATGGTGACCTATGGTGATCATGTTTAGTTTTGAAATAACACTGCTCTCTGAGCCAAATGTTTCTTCATAACACAGAAAAAATGCATGGTTATCGTTATGATTTTAAATCAGTTATCAGGGGGCACGACGGACTGACAAAGCAAGTGTGCCTTAGTATTTTGGATGGGAAGAAAAACCAAGGTCCATTTGTGTACACATTGGTGTGCTTGTAGAGGATGTAGGGATAGAACACAGCCTCCAGGCTAGCGAGCCATCGTCGTACCCAATTAGCCACGGTGGCTGTCTGTTTGTACAAGAAGAGTGGGTTGGATTGTTGCTGCCCAGGCAAAATTCGCCTCACAAATCATATAAAAAAAATACAGTATTTTTGTTTCAAAATGACGAGACATCGAACTCCATTTCTGTTGCATATAATTTTGCATATTATACGTTTCTGTACATTAAATGGATTCAGAGAATAAAGTAGTTATCATGTTATAGCCTGCAGTAATATTACATATCAAATACCTTTTATCCTTCATTCTCTTTTCATCTTCCTCTCTTTATTCTATAAACAAATTGACATCTTTTAGTCTGGGGCAGAATGTAGGTTATGGTAGGTACAGGGTAAAAGAAATTCTTTCATCTCTATATACATTTATGTTATTATTATATTTTTGGATTCTGCTTTAAGGAGGAGTGAGAATAGGAATTGAATGCTAGCTTGGCACAGTTGTGTCATTAGAAGACTAGCTTAATTTGGTAAAATTGTTTATTTGAAGCAGAAGCTAGTGTCGTCATATATCTGGTAATCTTGCTCTTTGAGCAAAAAAATATGCATGGTTCCAAAACTTCACATGAAACTTGGCCTGCTTGTTCGCTTGATAAATGTGCATAGATTGACAGACTGCTTTTTGATATGACATCACAAACAAATCCAAGATGGCTATGTTGATGACATGAACCGTAATGGTTGCGTCATGGTTCACACTATGGTTGTAGTGGTTATTTTAAGCACCTGTCCTTCAGCTGTTGGACAAAACCTAAGAACCACCAACTAGGAAGCTGACCTGCTAACTTATTACATGTATCATCCATCCACCCATTTCAATATATACATGTATAAATTCAGAAACCCTAATATATACTGTGTGGCACTTTAAAGACAATATGTTATCTTAAAGTTACATTATGGGAGATAAGATAAAGAGATGGCAGTACTCACTATAATAGTTAAAAACTAGATAGTGTAAAGGTAATTTGCTAAATATTTCATTCAAATTGATCCATTATTAGCGGAGAAAAAAGCGTTTGAAAAATTCACATAGCCTCGGTCATCATTACTCAAATCATTAATATAAACAGCATAATCTCGATTATCCACTTGATTGATTTAATTATCAACGGCCATTGAGCGGCATATAGGAATTTAATCCACCAACATCGAAGGCTAGCCTTGCCATAGAGAGTTTATTATGGTCTGGATATGTTAATTAATGTCCAATTGATTATTTAGATAACATTTCAGGCCTAAAGAAAGTCCTGTAATAAGCAGATTTTGCTCTTGCATAATAATGCTATTTTAAATATTGCCTGTAAAAAGTACATTTTAATTTCAATCGTCCCATATAATCTACACATTTGCTTTGTCTTTGTACCTGAAATGTTGATAATAAAAAAAATCCATAATGGTTATAGAATCATGAATCTCCTTCAGGACATATAATGATATTTGTTGTATTTCCTGATGATATTTTCGCAGTAATTATAAAGATAATTCACCATGTGCATGTATAATCATCGGCACATCATCATATAGAGTGTGCCTGCTTTTGAAGTTTGAACTATATTGTACTGAAAAATGGACAACTACATTAAAGTAGAACAATACATAGTGCAATATAATCCATAATGGAAACACACGCCACCCCTCTAACCAAAGAGTTTTCATTTTTAAATGAAATAGATTTAATATCTGAACCTCATCAAATAAACTTAACGCACTCTGGTATATTTCGCTGGGTATGTAATCCTTAGGTACATGTACATTTTCCCCCATCCCTCCCCATACATTTAGGTGCTTACATGTATAAAATTACAGTGGAGTGAGCCACAAAGGTGTTATTTCCATGAATGTAGGAGAGAAAAGATATTCTCTGCCCCATGCATCTGTTTTGTGTTCATATCTCTCTCTGTGATAAATAACATGTCAACACAATATACTTCAGTCATTTTCAGACTAATTATATAATTATTGTGCAGATTGGTGACTTGTGTGATGTTTAAGAGTAGAGTGGGTGGGGTTGGTGGATGGATGAGGGATTATAGGAAGAAAACTATGAGAACTGTGATAAACTATATAAGATCTTGAAAGGGGTTCTCCTATTATTAGTCTGTTCCCCTATTATTCAAACAACCTGAATAAAAATATTGTGTATAAATAAAAAAAAAACAAACTTGAACCAGTCGTGTGATGAGGGGGGGGGGGTATATTATGGAAGAAAGGTATAAGGACTGTTATACATGTGAATCGTAAAACACGGGAATAAAAGTAGATAAGATCTTGAATCAATCGTGCATATTGACATGATAACTCGATTATAACCAAACACCTTTGATATTCTAACTCTACCTACTGCTGAAAATTCTGTTGATTTTGAACCGTCAGACATTTTCACCCGTTCTTGGCTCTATTGTTTCTATCGTTCGATGAACATTGATCATTTTGTGCCGGTAATTTGTGTTTTTATAGAAACAGTGTGTATTGTGTTTGGCTACTGCCTTGAGGGCGTTAGGTGTTTTGGTTAAGGTGACTCCATTGATTAGCGTGGACTACCTTTATCATTAGAATCAACAATATCGTGTGATGTTAGTTGATCATCAGAAAACAAGATCTTTCTTTGTCTCTCTGCCACTGTAGGGTACAATTGTAAAATGTGAACGATAGTAGTTTGGGTTTTAATTAAGTTCTAATAGACATCTAACTTTTAGATCTTGTCTTATAAAAGTGAACATTGTCATCAGGTGTTCGACAAAAGAAAGTAAGTGTGCATGTACGTTGGCTCATAAGGTCTGTCATTGAGTCAACTGGCGCGGTTTCAATTTTGCGGTTTTACGTGACAAGGAGTATGGTCGCATGTCTGACCTCGTGGGTTTTTTCCAGGTCGTCCGGTTTCATCCGGCTGCTAATGAGCACTACACGCAAGTGAATTATTGAAATAAAGTATTGAACAATGTGTTAGTCCCAAAATTACCTAATTTGTGTGAGTGGTGGTTACTCCCTCTCTATCTCTCTTTCTGGTACATTTCACAAGTTCTAGTCAGATATATATGTATATTACCTTGCAGTAAATCAGGAATTTGAGAAATGCTTTAATCGTGTTTTTTATAAGAAACACATTGAAACTTCACTTATCTACTTTAAGTTTATTGTTAATTTTGTGTAAATTTTAGCTAATGAAGATGGTTTTATGTAAAATGAGGCAGTTGATTCTCCAAGCTTTACTAATATATGTGTTATGAATAAATTAGATTTATTTTAAAAACAAAATTTATCAATTGTTTTGACATTTACAAAACGTTTTAATTAATCTGTTCATTCAAAAGTATTGCTGAAATGAGAAGAAAAAGTAATTGAGAAGAAAGCTTGCATTGCAGACCACTGCAGTTTTTCCTAAAAATAATTTTTATTAGAGTTTGTGGACTGTCTTGACTACATTGTAACTGATATGGGGAAAGTGTATTCTATGTAGGCCTGCTCTATATACTGTTTTATTTGTTCTGATTTTAGATCGTAAGGTCTGTTATTGAGTCAAGTGAGATAGAGTTGATAAGTTCATGTAGTTGAGGAATTTCCATCAAATAAAATTAAGAAAAAAAAAAGTCATTATGGAGCAGAATAAAAACAGACCTGATATGAAAATCAATATTAGCTAGTTCTGTGCATGCCGACTGTAAAACACGCCATAGTACAGAACGATACTGGTCTTCAGACATGCTACAGACTTTAATAGAGAATGGATTGTGTTGCATGAAGTCACAGAAAGTTGAGCAAGTTGTCTGTTTGAGTAATTTGCAAGTGTTTTTTATGACAAAGTTGAGAAATTTAAAACTTTATGGATGTATTTAATACCAGTTCAGTTTGTTAAAGGTAATTACTAATTCTCTATTAAATCAAGTTGTTGAAGATTTGAACTATTATAAATCTGAAGTAGATAGTATAAATGATATTTCTGCACAACCCAAGCTAATGAAGACAGGCATACACCATTCATTGTGGTATGAAAGCGAGAGAGAAATGAGGTTTAACATACACTCGACACAAACTAGGTCATTTCAGGACTAACATGGTTTAATTTTATTTCAATAATTCACTTGCGCATAGGGGTCTTCGCCAGTGGGAGGAATGTGCTATGAAGGAAGTTTTGCCCTCACAGTGGTGTATCAGCCTACTCATCAAATTTCTATTGTTAAAGTTTCTTTTATGTGCACATCTACATGTAACGTTATTGTACATTTAATACCATACTGTAGATTTAAGGGGCTATTTTGTTTGAGTTGTAGTGTGGTGGGGGTGGGGTGAGTGGGGCTGGGTACCTTCAGGGTTGATAATATTAGTGGGATTTTTGGTACATAGGTTGGAATATTGGTCAGGTAGTTTGGTTTTTGTTGCAATTTGACCCCTAATGTTCGAAAGAGTGTTCAGGAGAATAAAGAAAGACAATTTGACCCCTAATGTTCGAAAGAGTGTTCAAGAGAATAAAGAAACACAATTTGACCCCTAATGTTCGAAAGAGTGTTCAGGAGAATAAAAAGAAAGACAATTATTTCTCAGATTTTTATGACCATACACTGATTAATATACTCTTGTATTGCCCAGACGGATCATTTCAGCACACACTCCACACTATTTTTAGATTTCCTTTGATGCCATTTTGTTCAATTTATATGTAGGCCTGTTATTAAATCAAATTATATGTGGTATATTCAGTTAATTTATATTTTATCAGCATGAATCTTTATTAACATGACTACAAGATTTTGATTGAATTTGAACTTTGATGAGAAAGGAAACTCTTTCATCCAATATGCACCAGTATTTTATTGGCCTGTACATGTAGATACTGGATAATGTTTCACTGTACAGTGTTTTCCCTGATGCAAGCCGAACTATGAATTTAAAGATACAAGCTAAATCTTCCTATTCCTGGGGCCTGTTTCACGAAAATTTAACTAAGATAAAAATCAAAATTTTAGTTAATTCATTGGATAATATTTGATTGATTTTAGTGCTAAGCTAATCTTCAGTTAAGATTTCGAAAAACAGGCCGCAGGTTTTTATTTTGGCTTCAAATGTTAGATGAATTATTGAATTATTTAGACATTTATTAGCATGACAAGTTTATAATCAACTCTCTGGGTCATTGGATGGCTGAGATTTAAATCGATTTAAACATTCTAAAGATTGAAAGATTTAATGATAAAATAGACATTTGAGACTAGAAGTCAATTGGTGTGACCTTTCAGTCAATGGCATGCCCTGAAATTTAAGTTTTTATGTTTAAAAAAATTTTAAAAATCTATTTGTAAAGTGAGGTAATGCTAAAAAGTCCCGAAGGCAAAATTGAAGTCGCCTTCATGACGCTGTATATTTATTGAAGAGTGAAGGTCTTCCTCTCTTTTGTCAAGTTTGCCTAAAAGTTGATGCTAGATTGAGCCCTAGTTAACTCCATTAATTGGGATGTTTAACCCCATTTAATTGTGGCGTTTAACCCCATTTAATTGTGACATTTAACCCCATTTAATTGTGACGTTTAACCCCATTTCATTTGCTGCAAATATTTATTCATGCTATCTTTGAATATTCAGTTACAATACCAGCTTCTTATTTAGTATCTTTTTGTCATCATAAAATCATGAATATATTTTAAAAGATGGTTTAAACCTCATTTCACGGTTAACTGCGATTTGATTTTGACATTCAACTCCATTAGTTTGAAATGTTTAACCCCATTGATTTGTTAGCTGCTTATTTTTTGCTATCTTTGAATATTCAGAATAAGAGTTTCCTTCAGGAATCCTTTGGTAGACCTTATCTCCTTTTATTCTCAGAATTGCTCATTCTGGTTGAGAAATTTCTATCAAGATAATTACAATGTCTATCTGCTGTTAAGGCCAGCAGTGTCTTCTTCCACAGTAGAATTTTAAATCTTCTTTGATGTTCTAGATGTAAAGAAGAACTCTTTTTAATTTCCATTTTATCAAAACCCTTCATTTAAAACATTCAATACAAGTACTTAATGCTTCATTCATTGTCCGTATTCTATCATTGTTGAAAGGGAGTTAAGCGGTCTTCATATCATTGGCCATCTTTTCTTCTGGGTTTTTCGACCTATTGTTTTGTGTTGTAAGGAAACATTGAAAACACATTTAGCTCTTTTTTTCACGGAGTGATTGATGGGGTTTTCATGTATTTATCGTGACAAACCAACTTTAATTACGCACTCCATCATAAAAACACCCAAACTAAATTGCCCTTCTTTTTGTTTCCAGAACATTTAGCAGCATTCCGTCTGCCTAATAACCTGTTGACTAAGCAACAGACCCTATAATTGTTGGCTCACGGCAAGGGGTCCAAGCTAATCAAATTTACTGTCTCTTTTCCCTCAAAATTACTATCGTCATCAGCAATGATTTAAAGGGTATAATGACCAATGACTGAACAAATTAAATCGTGGCCTTAAGGCGTGGTGATTCAATATTAGTTTTTTATGACTGACTAAATCATCTTTGAAATGTTCACAAGTAGATTACTTATCAATTTATTAAGAAAACAAAGCCTAAATATCAATTGTATACAATATCCTGTCTTTAATAGAAGGCTTGATCTTGCATTAACTCCATCCATCTTACGAATTAATACCCTGCATATTTCGGCACTAATTTCGATTGGATACTGACCCATCAGAGAAGCATATCTATTGTACTTTCCAGCTAAAATGCCTACCTGTGATAATTGAGTTGCAAAGTTCAAGGTTTGTTCAATGTCAAGGTTTCTGTAGAGGTCGCCATGTTTGATTTGAGAGTTTTTGTGTCACAACCTCCTTTTAATGCAGACACGTGAATGATAGCATCCAATTAGAGGCTGTGACACAAACAATCTCAAATTGAACACGGCGACGTACCTACGTTATCTCCCTTTAACGCAGGCTTTTCAAACCAGCATAGATAGATCAGAAATGTCAATTCCTTAACATATACCTATGTCAATTCCCTAACATATAGGTATATGTTAAGGAATTGACATTTCTGATCTTCATTGTATCTATGCTGGTTTGAAATTTTTAATGTTAAGTCAAAAATCTTAAATTGATATGGCTTCAACAAATTGATCCAGTTTAAAAGATTAGTCAAAACCTATTCAGATATTAGAGATAATGAAACATAATATTATGAAATTTATTGTAACCGAGAATCAGATTTATAATCCCTTAATACAAAATGCAGTTAAGCCTATCGATTGTAATTGTACCGATGTAAATTGCTGGTTTGTGCAGTCGACTTTGAAAAAAAAAGATTAATTTTATTTATCAGATAAAAACATCAGATAAAAGGAATCAATGCGAATAGATTTACAATGATTCAGTCAGCCAGTCTGACATGGCAGGTACAGATTCATACTCATTCAGGAACTATTCTTCTGGTTCCTGTTGTTAATTGTCATGCACAGCTTTATCTTTTTTCTGTATGATACATGTCTATTTAAACCTACATTGTCCAAGAGCTAAATCTGCCTATTACATGTCTTTCTTTAGGCCTGAAATGTTATATAAATTATTTATTAAACATTAATTAACATGACAAGACCATAATCAGCTCTCTGTGCCAACTGATGGCTCCGATTTTAAGTAGATAAGAACGTTCGGCCATTTAATGATTTAATTTAAAAATGGATAATCGAGACTTTGTTTATTATCTTAACAACGGTGGCAATAACAATCAAGACGATAACTTAACTCAGAGGGAAGTAATTTGACTGACATTTTAAACATATTCCCTTTTTATTACTGGTATCTATTTTTTAACAATTATAACGAGAACTGATAGCTCTTTGTCTAATCATACATAATGTCTCATTAATGAAATTAAATAAAATGGTGTTTAACACCCTTCTTTTCTTTTAGAAGTGTCAGGTACAGCTCAGTAGGGTCAGGTATTTTATCAGGTACAAACAAAATTGTTATTTCCAGGCAAAATTAAAAAAAGAAAACAAGAAAATATTAGCAATAAAAAGAAAATAATTGACGATAATCAACTTTTAAAAAATTTTTTTTTAGAAACATGAAAGGAACAAAGTTATTTCACTTTAAACTATTTGTATCCAATTATTGTGTACACGTATTATGAATCATAGGTAATTGCTGCTCTTGGCATCAAACAGAACATAAATTTATTGATATCGCAAACCAGAAAAAAAATGGTTTTCTGTGAAGAATGGATCCATATTCGGATCAATGTTCGTCCGTTTGATACAGCCATGCGGTTTGTGAAAATACCCCGGAGGTATTCAACCAATCGTAGGATTATAATGATGTTTAATAACGCCAACTTATTATGGTAACTACGTTGGTAATAGTCGTATTTAGAAGCCATTTTGTTGGCTGTCTGTTCCATGATCAATATCTATTATTTATACTAAGTTTAATGAACAGTAGTCAGTTAGTCATCGCTGCCTCTCTCCCGTCAGACTCCGGGATAAAATTCAGGAAATTTTTGAGTCATTGAAAGTATGTCAAAGTGTTGACCATTAGCATATTTTAGTTTATATTGTTACTTATATCTATCAGTTAGTCTCATCACTTTTTCAAGACCAAGGATAGAATTCAGGGAATCTTTGAAAGTAAGTCAAAGTGTTTTAAGCTTCCAGATTCCTATATAAAATTCAGTGAAAAGTCTATGAAAGTAAGTCAGAGTGTTTTAATTTAAAGTATATTTTAGTCAATATCATTACTTTGTCGCTTCTTTCAGACTCTGGTTAAAATTCAGGAATTTCAGAATCTTTGAAACACGGTCAAAGTGTTAAATCATATTTTTGTTTTATACCCAAAAATAAAACAGAAACTTGTAGCTATTTGAACTTCCCAAAGTAAACAAGGAGTGATATGAGGTGTTCTAGAAAATGTTAAAGTAGTCTCACTACTGGAAAGATGGTTGAGGCTTATTTTATATAGTGACAACTTAGTGAAGCATCATCACTTATGCCATGAAAATAATGGAATTATTTAATTTATAGAGCCACAAAATTATCAGAAATTCAAGTACTAATCTAGGTATAGATATATTTATAGGAAGGTATATGTTGATTGAAAATTTGTTTAACTCCTTGAAAAGCTCTAAAAAATGTACATGACTCTTGATATTGGTAGGTTGATAGATCAAAAATGTAACTGCTGCATTGTGTTCATTGATTTTTTTCCAAAATTTGAGTACCTCTGATATGACTGTCGTGTCAAATATCTGCATAACAAAAATGTTAATATATGTTTTTGCCAGATAATAAAGATCTCCAAACCATTAATGTTTCTTTAATTAAAAAAAAAAGCCTGTTAAGACTTGTATTTCATCAGAAATCCGACAAAAGAAAAATGTATATGGTGTTAAAAGAATATTAAAGAACAATAGTGAGTAATATAACACGAGTTTTATGACTCAGTAAACAAATTCAGATATTACCTCGATTGAACCATGCAATGATTATACCCCCCGAGGTGCACTAGCCAATGAAATAAACAGTCATTTTTTAGATGGCAAGAATTTGAATAACAATGGGAAGACATGGTGGCTCAGTAAGTATTGCACTTACTCACTAACCTGGAGGTCCCGTGTTCGATCCCGGTGTGACCAAAGCAGTGCCTTTGAATTTTCCAGTCGGTTTTTCCTTTGGGCTGAGCTAGGGGGTTGGGCAATCTGATTAAAACACAGATCCTATTTCGTTTCGTTTGGGGTTTTTTTCAAAATTTCGTTTTACTTGTCTTTACTACTACATTTAGTGTAGGCCATCGAAAGTATAAAAAAACGAAACGAAATATAGATCTGTATTTTAATTAGATTGGAAGGCTGGGTTATCGAGACTAGTATAGTCAAAGATTGATTGTCTTTGTTGTTGTTTTTATTAAATAATGTCATTTATAATAATTTTAAGTGACCAGTGAGATTGGCAAGTTGTAATTGAGCCACCTGTTAATATAATTATTTAATTCTTCTTTATGTCAACTGGTTTGATTTTGAATCCCGGGTGGTACATGTACGTGACAAGGAGTAGGTCACCTGTCCAAACTTGTAGGTTTTCTTCCGATCGTCAGGTTTCCAAAAACTTCTAAAGACCCCTACGCGGAAGCGAATTATTGAAATAAAATTAAACCAAATGTTAGTCTTGAAATGACCTAGTTTGTGTCGAGTGGATGTTAACCCCCATTTCCCTCTCTCTCTTCTTTATATATTACTACTGATCATTGATTGATTTCATTTTATTACTTTATTTCATTATAATCCTTTAGAACTTGGCTCATGTAAATATTGACAATCCTAGTTCCCAGAAAGAATTAATTAAAAGATGTTTTTTTATAGCGAGTTATGTAGCTCAGTTATGAAACCACAATACTATTACTACTGCTGTCTCATGCGTTTTAAACTGCTCATGTTATAGAACCAGTATCGTTCACTATATACAATTGTAGTCGGCATTTTCTTTATATTATAAACTGTGACCATTAACTCTTGGACAATGTTCTGGATAGACTGTAACTGTAACCATTAACACTGGGACAATGTTCATGGGTAGACTGTAAGTGTCAATATTAACTCTGGGACAATGTTTCGTGTTTAGGCTGCAATGGAATATGTTTTTTGAATATTTTGTTTTAGAAAAGAAAAGGGTTGTCGATACAAAATATGATTCTATACAAAATTGCTTTGTTCGTTGTTTAATTAAATAACATTTTACACTGATCATCTTGTGTTTTCTGGGTAGTGTTCTGCAGGCCATAGAGCACAATTGTCATCTGTATAAGAATGAATAAAATGTTTCATTTTAAAAAAATAGATTTTTTGATGTGCTAATTTGGGAATATATCCCCATCCGACACTCTTAGATACATGTATGCCATTAATTCACAAGGTTTTTTTTTGTGTGTAAAGTGCAAACATTCAGTGAAATATTTCTTGAATTGACTGATCTGAATGATGACACTATGCAGAGTCTAGACTTATCATTTGGTATCAACCATAAATAGAGTGTCTATTACTTATTATATAATATATCATGAATTATTGTCATCCATAATTAGTCATTATGATATTAATTATTACCTTGAGGGGAAAACCCAGATTAATAGAGGGAAATACCCCATTAAAACTAGTTATTGTAGGGCTATAAAATATTTAGAGTGTCAGTAACTTCAGGGCAATTTGAATTTCATATTTCTCCTTTCAGCACCTCGACGGGTCAAAACTAGTGATCCTTAGCCCCCCTCCCCCCATTACACACTCATAGCTGGGACTCCCAGGAGAACTAATACACTATCGTACAATACGGAAAACTATTCATATGTCTCTTGTCGTTTGAGAAACCGCATTTTCAAGCTGTTCAGGGACAGGTATATGGGTATTAGATATTTTCTGATTTTCTAGAGCATTGTAAGTCATTGAGTCAAGTGGTGTGGTTTTGATTCTCTGCTTGTACGTGACAAGAAGTAGGGTCGCCTGTCCAGCTTCTTGGGTTTTCTCAGGGTCCTCTCATTTTCTCCCACTGTTAAATACCCTTATGTGTAAACGAATTAATAAAATTGAATCATATGTTAGTCCAGAAATTACCTAGTTTATGTCGTGGACATTCAACCCCTTTTCTTTCCCTCTCTCTATATGATTTATTTTGAGGAACTGCATGAGGTAGTCAATATTGACATGCACCAAGTGCTTAAAGGGTCAATCCCGGTAACTTTTTAGGGAATAAAACTGCTTAAAATCCCTTATATCCCATTACCTAAGGCCGACCAACTAACCCGATATTTGTGATATGCTTGTAAATAACTTAAACCTGACAGTCTTCATCTGGATAAAACCAGACATTTTTTCTATAAAAATGATATGTAGGTGAAATTTACCTTTTGTTGTCAAGTACAGTACATGGGTCATTCACTGTATAGACCTCTCAAGAAACGGGAATCGATTATTAGGTTACCCAATCAAAAAATTGACCCGAAATCTTAAAAGGGTTACGTGTTCGGATAAGCAGTGTTGACGTTAACGTCAAAACGACTCAATATTTTGAGCTGAAACTTTGAGCCAAGGTAAATACACCATGCCTCTATATTTTGGTCCATAAATCTCGTAAATGCTCAGACTTTAATTTTTGAGACTCTGTTCTTATTGGGATTGTCCCTTTAAGCATTAAGACCATAATAAAAATAAGTGTTAAAAATAAATGTGTATGATTTGGGTAATTAATTGGGTGTGTGTGACGTGCAATAAGGCGTTAAAGATTATTTTATATTTAATGTTTATGTGAATGTAGGAGAGAGTGGTGAATGTTGTTTTGATGTAGAAGAGTTTATGATAAATGACAACACATGATGTACCTCATTCAACTCACAGATCAGATTACTTTTACACATAAGTTTTTAAAACCAAAAGTTTTCTTATGAATCTGAAGCAGTTTTATACTGAAATATTTGTCAATATATGAAATGAAATAGAATGGAGTTTTAACATCCTACTGTTTATTGTCAGACCTTCCGTCCTACACCACTCATAAGAGGAAAACCTGATAAACTTTCTTGGCCAATGCAGCAATCAACTTGCGACCTCCAGTCTAGCGAGCCAGCGTGTTACCCATTTAGCCACCGTGGTTCCTGTTTGTCAATAAGGATGTATTCTTGTGTTTGGAAAACAACATGATGCCAGGTATATACACAGGACCTTGATGGTTTATTTGTCCCATTTAAACATTAGAAACCTTTCCTTGCCTGATGAACTTTCTAGGCCCACACACGGAATGAATCTGGCTCCAAGTTCGTAAGGCATTCTCAGACATAAGTTGAGAATTTGCTCAACTTTCAATCACTGTTTATGAGAAATATCTTTGATCCAGAAACACAAAGTTTTGCATATAGTTTCTTATTTGGGAATTTGATACATTATAAAATAACCAAAGTTTTATAAAGGGCTATATTTTAGTTACGATAAGGCGAACTTAGAATGCTTTGTGAACTCAGGGCCTGGTTCAACTGTGGCTTCGTATCGGGGTTTCATTGGAGGATGACTGCCATATTTCCTAGGCACAAAAAGGAATATACATATATAGAACAAACAATACAAGATCAAAGCATAGCATAATTATAAGAGACAAAATTTAAAAAAGAAAGAAAAAAAAGCTGCTTTTGGTAATCGTTATATGCTTACTTTGGTGAAAATGTGCCTTTTAACAGTGGAAGTGTTTGCATATTGAATTAGCATGGGACGAGACTTGGTTTAGTTTGTAAACAGTCTAAACTACGACAGACTATAGAGTGTGTCTGTTCAATGGTTGAAGAGATAACTCTGTTGACCTTAAGATTACAAAGTTTCTCTGTGTTCAATACTCAACAGCCATTAAACATGGAGGGATATTAATACTCTAGATTAAAGACTAAGTGTCAACACAATATGACATTATGACCGAAAGTTGATTAACTTATTTGAACTTTGGGTTTGTTTATTTCAAGGAGTTGCGGCCAAAATTAGTTATTATTTGAAATAACTTAAAATAGAATCTTAGCACTATCGTTAGTAGTTTATTGAATCACAGCATGTCTGTTCTTTTCATAGAATTATTAAACGTACTATAATCTGATAATCTCTACAGTTCACAAATTTAAATTTTCAAAACTATAACTTTTGCAAATTCTTCAATTGTTTGGCTACAAAAATAATATGCAATGTTATTGAGATACTTTTTCTAAATGATGGTCACTATTCAAGTTGTTAGAATTTCTAATTAAATATTCACTTGTATTCAACAATGAAACCGACATTATCTAAGAGCTAAATCTTCCTATTGCAGGTATTTGTATGGGCCTTAAATGTTGTCCAAATTATTGGGAATCAAGGTGGCTATGTGGGTAAGACGCTAGCTTGCCAGCCTGGAAGTAGGGTGTTTGATCCCTGCATTGCCCGAGAATGTTCATCCAGAAAATTTTATTTTTTTGCAGGATCTCACACAGGAACTTCTTGATTGGCTGAAGTAGCCACTCTCTTATATCACTTGTATGCCGGTCTCAGATATTCAGCAGATTTATGTCATCTTTCTGTTCTGATGACCCTTATTGCTTTATAAATTGTTTGATTTTTTTTCCCCCTGATTTAATCATTAAACCTTATAAAAATATTCTTTATTTTATTGTTTCAGGAAGTGGATATTTCGTTGTCACACCAGAAACTTTCCGTCTTCCCACAACCAACGAACAAAACGTCACATTTAATAACTGGTTACAGTATCAACCTATGTATATACCTGTGTTTCCACAGCAACAGATTCCCATGGTAACGCATCCGCCTGCTCCAGCCATGGCACCAGTTCCAGCACCAGCTCAAATGAGGACAGTGTCCTGTCAAGTAGAATCAGCTGCCCCTGAAAAGCAAGCTAAGGGTCCGAAACCTCGATCTCGAAGTCAGAGTATGCGTGGACCTAAGGGTAAAGAGAAGGAGAAGAGTCTAGAGAATGAGGATTTTAAGCGAGTGATGTCGGTGCGATGTCGACCAGAAAAGGCTAAGGAAATAACCAAAGATATAAATAATAAAAATAATGCTAATCCAGATAAAGTTAAAGGTAAGTCATGAGTCAATATTCCAATCTAAAAGGCAATAAGGCCAAACAAAAGAAATTTTTTCATTCTCAGATACTCCTGCCTCTTTTAAAAATGGCCGCATGACCTGGTTTTATTTTAAAAACTAAAAACAATCTCACATTATCTCAAGTAAAGGGAAGGGTAGTGGTTTAACATGTAAAATCACAAGGTCTAACAATAATACTCACAATGTACCTGTAACCTCACTTTCACAAATAATATCAACAAAAACATTAACGTTACTTTGTTTTACTTTTCAGGTGAAAAAGTCTCTCTCTTCTCAAAAATATTTGGTCGAAATAAGAAAAAGAATACTCCTCCTCCCCCGGTTGAGGTTGAACCCCCAGTAGAAAAGGAGAAAGAATATGCAACATTCTCAGCACAGTTCCCTCCCCCTGAATGGCAGTGGTATCAACAACAACAAGAAAAACATCGTAGAACAGAACAGTGGGTCTCTCAACAGGTACAGTTAGATTCTAGCAATTATGTATTTCAAAGAAAATTTAACACGAAAAGACATTAAAGTCTTTGACTTTGAAAACACAAATTATTTGTCAATTTAAATCAACATTGATGTTGTGATCTTCCCGGGAAAGGGTGGGCTTCTGATATCCAATATTTAAGACAAAATGAACATTTTACCATTGGCTACACGTATTGTGTACCATTCCAATTGTGACAAGGGGACTCAAAGAACGAGGCTTAACATATTCCACAATTCATGTCAAACAGTGACACCATCTTAGCCTTGCTTTTTCATTTTTTAATTAGATTATTAAAAAGCCGAACCATTCTAATCTAGAAACTTAAAATCAGAGCCATCTGAGGTCATCAAGAGTTGATTATGGTCTTGTCACCTTAATAAATGTCTCATTAATGATTTTATAACATTTAAGGCCTAAAGAAAGACGTGCAATAAGCAGATTTAACTCTTGCATAATGCATGTTTAAGTAGCCCAGTTGATGCATAAAAGTAGGACATAAAAAAAACATTTCATTTTAATTAAAGTTTTTACCTTCTATATTTGTCTGTTTACAGATGGTGAAATCTAGGACGTGGCATTATATACAGAATATGGGTGTCAACGGTGGTGAACAGCCACAACATGTTCGCTGTAACACCATGGACGGACTAGCTCGTGTTCCAGCACAGGACCCAGCATCTCATAATGTATATAGTACCCTTGGTAGGACTGGAACAGCTGCTCACAGTGACTACATGGTCATTGATGCACTTGTTGATCCTATCACAGGCGCTCCAATTGATCCAAGTTCTGGACATTATCAAGCGAAAACCGAAAGTGGTGGATCAAATACTCAAGAAAAGACAGCTCAGCGTAAAAGTTACCATGACGACCGAAGAAGTCGTGAAAATTTAGATAAAAAAGGTCGTGATCATCCAGAGCGAAAGAGTCAGGAGTGTTTGGACCGGAACACTGGGGAGCATGGGGATCGTAAACGACATGGTCATCGTAAGCATCGTAGCTCTAAGAATCGAAAAGAACGGAACCATGATCAAGATGAGAATATTGATCCTTATGGTGTTTATGGAACAAAAGATCCGCCATCTCCTGTTCTTGCATCTGATAATTTTTACCAGCCCTTAACTTCGTGTCCTGGTCCCTATCATTCGACACCTAGATTTTACGATACAATCCCATCTCGACAACCTCGTGATGAACATGGACATCAAGTACCTGCCAATGATCCCCATCAATCTACTCAACATCATACGTATCAGCGACGATCACATCGTCATCGTAAAAAGTCGAGTCACCATAGAAACACTTACTACGGTCACGGTACGTATAATGATATGGACATTAGTTACGAATATCATGGGAAGTTACCCAATAAAAACTCTACTTATGCTCAGTCATGCGACAGCGGTGTAAATTGTGTCGGTTTAAAAACAGAGTCGTCTGGTGGAAAGACAGTGCATAAACCACGAGAATCAATGCCTTTACCCAGGCCCCATGTGAATAAAAATAAAAATCAGCTGGAAAATCTTCCTGAAGAGATGGAGAAACCAAAAGGTGATGATGGGTACGTCGTCATGGAGAACCGTCCTCGTCGTTTACCTTGTAACGATGGTTACGATAGTAGTATTATGGAAACTCCTGCAAATACTATGATCGTCTGTCAGGCGGAAATTAACCATCATCCAATACCGCAAATAGTCTTGGATACTGAGCCTCATCAAGCCAGCTGCTATGAACCAGATGTAGCTCAATCGTCCAGTAGCAATAACGGCTCTAGAGTGGAACTGAGCAGTACAAAAGATGGAAGTGTCGATACGGTTATTGAAAAAGATGAACGGGCTGAAGATTGCCGTGGTAACCCAGCAGGGGAAGATAACCCAGAGGAGAAACCAGAATGTCAGCAAGATAAGCCAATAGAAAAACCCCAAACACAGTGTGTCGACAAGGAGTTAAAGCCATATAAGGTCGATAGTGTGACGTTAGAAGTTAAAGAATTGAGTCTAAAAGACAGCGGTTTTAGTTCTCCGCGATATGTGGAAATCACTGGAGGAAATTGTCCCAAACAACCTGCCACTTATCAACGTTTCCAAGAGCACATGGCCAAACCAGTTTTAAAGGTCAATAACTCAAACAATTGTGAAAATGTGTATGAAAACCAATCGCATTGTGTCCGTGACCCTTTACATCCCCAGTTTGAAAATGGTCGACCTTTGCCTCACAATGGGGATAAATGCCAATGTCATAGGTTACGACCCCATGAAAATCAACCACAAATGGTGATAAATAATCAACGCAGTATTTTTCGACTTAAACCAGACAATCTCGTCCAATCACAGTGGGTTGATGGACCCGCGTCCGATTTACCTCAACAACAAGTAACGTACGCGAAACAATTTCGATTAAGTGGCGAATTTGAAGTGGTTGGAGTTGTGTAGTTAGTTATTAGTGCTTATTGGTCAAAATCTATTTATAGATTGTAAATGTTTTATTCAGGTAATGTTTATATATTATGTCATTGACAGTATGTAAAGCTGTTAGAATATCAAATTGAGAATTGAGGCTATTCCATTCAAAATTATCTTGGTGGTTGGGAACACCCCAGGGCCCACTTCTCCAGACATTTCGTAAAACCCTTTAATATGGGATTATAGTAATATTAAATGGAATAGCCCTTGGTGTATTAAGAATTTATTTAAGTAATATTAGAATGTGTTTTGTAATATTTCTGTTTGACTTTGATCTCATGCTAGTAGTAAATAAACTGTACGATATGTAAAGCTTGCCTGCTATATAGGTCTAACAGCTATATATTATTTAAATCGCATGTAACACGAATATGCTTCTCTTTAGATATCTCTCTATCGCTTTCGATATTATTTATAAGCTTGATTTATATTTATGACATGCAGTTTCAATTTTATTTCATTTATTTGTCTAATATCTGATTCATTACTGTTTCTGCTTGTTTCTTAACATATAATATAGAGCTGCTGGTTAGCCTAGACTCCACATTAGGGTTGCTATGGGATACATTCAATACATTGACTTCTTTACCTATCCAGGTATACTTGAATGATATAAAAAAAAAAATTTGTATAAATTGATTTGGGGTGATAAATAATCTCACTGATCAAAGTCTCGGACGATAAATTCATCATATCAGGTGCTGATCCAGGATTTTTTGCAAGGGGGGGTCCAGGTTTGATAATTGCTTAACTAATTGCGCTCAACCGATAATTTGGTAAATTAGATTCAATTTGGTTCATTCTGACGTATTTCCGGAAGGTAAATTCCAAAATAACAGGTCTAAATCGCCAATAAAATCGCATAAAAAAATTTTCAAGCCTGAGCAGGGGGGGGTCCGGACCCCCTGGACCCCCCCTCTGGATCCGCGCCTGCATATCTTTGCAAATACTGAAAATAATTAATCCATATTTCGACTGATATTCCTTTTAAAAATTCCATTTTCACGATATTGTAATTTGCAAATGGCATCCCATGGCTTTAATTATTTGTATATTTGATATCAAAAGCAATCTGCATTATAGAATAGGATGCTCAATGTATTGAATGTATGGACATTATAAATAAGCTACGCTTTACAACTTCATTTTAATTTGTTTGCTTTATATTGTTGACATACGGTACTGTGAAATTGACAGTGAATCAAGCTTAATTCTAGATAGAGAGTATTAAAGAGAGATAGTTATATTTCACATAGGTTTAGTTTTATTTCTATAATTATGAAGATAGTTTTTTACTCATCAGAATATTTTGAATATTATCAAGATATAGCTTATGTAATGTTTACACTTTAATACTGAAACATAATCGTGGACTAGTATACATATACATGTATGGGTTGTTATTTGAGAAGAAATTATATATTTCTTTCGTTTCAATGTTAACTTTTCTTGATCTAGATTACGTAAAAAAAGAAAATGAAAGTAGAATGTTACTATATTTAGACTGTGAATGAATTGTGTACGTATTATGTATATAAATTGTATATCTGTTTGTTATTGTATCTGTGTATGTAATATTTATTATTCATCAGACTTTATATATTTATATTGTATATTAACCAGGTCTCTTGTTCTTCATTTTTCTTTTAGTGATTTATTGAATATGAATCTAAATTTTAATATAATTTCGTGGCCTCCACTTCTTTATTTTCCTTTAGTGATTTATTCAGTACCTATAGATTTTTATATACATCTAAAGATCTGTTTTACGAGAGAAGTCACAGGAGAACTGTGATTAAATGATATAAACTACTTATATTAACCTTTTTCTACTGCTCTCTTCAATGTCTCATACAATTTTTTCCAGAGTGGCTCCCTCTTGTCCGTGGTGCATATCTGTAAATCATGCATTTGCTACATGTTTTGAATACATTTTATTGTCTGTGTACTTATTTTAAATGGCAATTTTATAATTTGTATATAAATCGTGTACAATTTTAAGTGTTTTTATTTAAATTTGTTACCTAGCATCGTATAGGACAATAAAGGCAATATGTAATGTAACTACGGCAACTGACTAATGCCAGTATTATTGTATAATAAGTATATATATATTAAAAATAACCTTACAAATCTTAAATCAATGTTATTTTTATTTTTACATAGAGAGAGAAATGTGGTTTAACGTCCACTCTACACAAACTAGATCATTTCGGGACTAACATTTCACTTTGCACGTAGAGGTCTTTAGCATTGGGTGTAAACAAGTAACATATTGTTTGATTGCATCAGCAACAACTTAATCAAGGTCCCATGTACAATTTAGAGGTCCACAATTAGTATTCGAAGATGAGCAGAAGGACATGCTGTCCAGGCTAATTTCTTTTCCTGGGCACTGTGCATGTCAATATAGAATGTGGTGGAAAAGCATAATATTTATAGTGGAGATAGAATTGTTCTGGTTGGTAGAGATCATCTGGAGAATGGGAGGCCTGAGATTCACAATAACACATGTGTGCCTTTCGATATTTGTTTTCATCTGCATTTTCTCTTGCAATCATGTCCACTGATTGTGGTAGGAAATGTTGTAATACATAGAATATAAGGCAAGGGAGATAACTACAATTATCAGAAAGTTTAGAAAAGAAACTTAATATTCAGTGCAAGGAACCATTCTTTAACTCCATATCATCCACATTGTTAAACATATTCCATGTTGGAGCATACTACAGATATAGAATGAAATGACCAGATGCCATTTATATTTTGCCGCACAAAACTAATTAGAATTTACAGTAAAAACAGAAAAATAAATTGTAAAACCTATGCAACTCTGTTGTTAAGCAAAAGGCCTAAGATCTTTGCATCACAGTCAGGGGAAGGTTTAAGACAATAACTGTAATCCCATGATCTTTCTTTATATCAGAAGACAGAGGCACCACAGATGTAAACCTGAGGTCTTTGTGTTATAAATTGGAAGAGAGAAAAATGGGGTGTAACGTCCACTCGACAAATTAGGCCATTTCGGGACTAACACATGGTTCAATTATTTTTCAATAATTCACTTGTGTGTAGTGGGAGGAAACCGGAGGATCCAGAGAAAACCCACGAGGTTGGACAGGCAACTGCACAAATGCATTTATCAGAGATTTCAGACAAATAAGATTCAAGCCATAGTTAACTATTCACATAAAATGCATACTTTATTTTTCAATAAATGAATTTAATGAAGAAAATTTTCTTAAGTGGAATTATAAATGTTTAAATAATCTCAAATTTCAGACTAAATATATTTTTTCTTGAAAAATTTTAGTTCCAAATATTTACTGGCTAACAAATAATTATTAATTTTTAGAACCCAAATGTGCATAACATTTAAGAACAAATAAATCAACAAATAAAATCTAATGAAATTGACAATTTTATTTTTGAATCAGACCAAAATGATAACCATTTTTAAGAATTTTTCAGAACATTTTTAAACAATAAATAAACAGAATTTGCATTATTACAACACACAAATAAAATAATACATTTGCAATGACTGGATATTCTAGTCTAACAGATAGTTTCATTGATGCCATCTTACCATCATGGTAACTTGTCATTTCAGGATAGTTAGATGTATTTCTTAAGACCACCTCAGGATTTGGTCAAAGGTCACGCAATGTAAACAGGATTAGTCCTAACCCTAACTCTGGATCCAGCCTTAACCCTTACCCAAACCCAAATCCACAATCTCGCTAACAATCACTTGCCTTAACCTTATTTGACAAAATCTAGAGGCGGCTTTTAGTATTATATCTAGCCATTAAGGATATCTAACAATTTCTGCTCTCTTCTAGGTTATGCAATTGAAAAATTATTCCATAAATGTATTGATAATTCAATACTTATAATTTGAAAAATACCAGAATACCAATTATGTGAGCATAGTATAAACAAGCAGGCTAAATAGAATACACTGGGATGTCACTACAGCGCTCATTTTACTACGAGATGAGTTAACATCTTCTTTGATTGGCATTTAGTAATTGAACATATTAACACAAGGTACAATTTTATGGATACACAATTACTGAGTTTGATACTAAGCGACGTTTCGTCTTTATCAAGCAATGATACAAATTTGTGAATAGTGTAGGCAAATATATACAGAATATGCAACAAAGATAAAATCAAACACAATTAAAGTTTAACACCTGTATATATTTGCCTACACTATTCACAAATTTGTATCATTGCTTGATAAAGACGAGAGCATCCTCGTCGAAACGTCGCTTAGTATCAAACTCAATAATTGTGTATCCATAAAATTGTACCTTGTGTTAATGAGTTACAGGCGCGGATCCAGGATTTTTTGCAAGGGCGGGTCCAGGTTTGATAATTGCTTAACTAATTGCGCTCAACCGATTAATTTGGTAAATTAGATTCAATTTGGTTCATTCTGACGTATTTCCGGAAGGTAAATTCCAAAATTACAGGTCTAAATCGCCAATAAAATCGCATAAAAATTTTTCAAGCCTGGGCAGGGGGGGGTCCGGACCCCCTGGACCCCCCCTCTGGATCCGCACCTGAGTTAACATATTTCCCAATAGTGATTAGTGGTATAACATCCCACAGACGAATCTTGGTTGTTTTTTTGTCCCATCAGAACGACTAGTCTTTTACTTGCCACAACTCACTGTACCATGGTTACATCAGTGGATCCCAACATCAGTGGATCCCAACATCAGTGAAACCCCTTAGGGAACTTGCTTTAACGCAGCTTTTATCAGTAAACCACAGAGACAGAAAAAGAAAATATGGGGTTTAATGTCCAGTTGACAGAAACTAGTTTTTTTTGGGACTGACATGGTTTGATTTTATTTCAATAATTCGCTTGCATGTAGGGATCTCTAGCAGTGAGAGGAAACCAGAGAAAACCCACAAAGTTGGACAGACGACCCTTCTCCTTGTTGTGGGGCAAGCGAGGAATACCGTTCTTAATTTGCCTGATTGGGGAGAAAAGCAAGATGTTAAACCACATTTTATTTCAAATCTTGATAATGGTTAACTAATGATTCAATTAATGTTTAAACCAACTGTGTTAAAATACCTCAAATATTTAGACAGGTATAGCATGTAGTTAACCTTTTGACAAATGATTATATCTAAACGGGGAAGCACAGTGATTAAGTGAGTAAGACACTGGCTAGCTGCGGGTGCTGGCCTCGAATGTTCATTGAGATTTTTCAGCACGGTTTCCCATTGTCAGTGGTGCAGGATGAAGGGCCTGGCAAGGACAACTGCCCAGTCGTTTGGATGGGATGAAAAAACAAGGCCCCATGTACACATTGGAATGCACGTTAAAGACCCCTCGACAGTTGGAATTCGATATAAAGAGTAGAACCTAGGGCAAAATTTCCCTCATAGCACAGTGAAAGGCATATGCCCATTTTTATTAGCCCAGTTGGACTCGAACAGTAGAACGTTCAACCCCATTTCATTTCATTTATATCTAAAATAATCTTTAAGCTGCATTTAGCATTTGGGAAACACATTAATTGAACACAATTTTTTATGGGAAACAATCACTGGTTTATTTGTCGAAACTTCGTGCCATTTGCATTAGAATAAACCAGTGATCATTTCCCATAAAAATTGTGTTCTGGTTTATCTAAAAGGCAAACCTGTCACACAAACTGTCAGGCTATGTCAGGCACAATACTTGGATGCATGTCGCTTTGTCAGATTTCCTGTGTTTGGCACAGAGTTCAAAATGTCACTTACTAGTTCAGCAGAGCCCAGGTACAACTAAGATGGTATTTCTTTCACAATTTAGCACTTGGACCGGACTGAGTTCCTACCCCAAACGGTTAGTCAGAGCTGGACCCCCCCAAGAATAGTATACAAACCATACCTTCAAAACTAAACAGTGATAATTTAACTTTGTGCACTAGGAAATAACCATATAAAGTATGATCTTAAGAGTGACGAATTTTCGATTTAAGACTTTATTTCGAATGAAATCAAACTGATTTCTATTTGTTTAAATATTAAATTTAACAAAATATATGGAACACTACTACAATGAATTTGTTTAGTATGTTTGATTTCTAGATGTATAAGTCGAGACAGAACTAATGAATCTAATGGTTATACATGTACAAATAATGTGACAGCAGTTTTAAACTATACATCAACAAAAATATACTTCATTTCTCAACGAAATCAAACATCTATAATCTTGTCTGTCGATAAACGACCATCTTTCATCTATTCATACATAGTACAAATCATAGTACAAATGAAATTCTTCAACATCTAGTCTTGTGTGCTGATAACAGACTATCTTATCGTTTTGTGATAATTGATTCATACATGTATATGGTACCAATTTAAATGAAATCAAACATCTATAGTGGTGATTATTGACCAACTTATTGTATGATAATAATCAGTTGACTTACAGCTTGTTAATAATCAACTCATTTATTGTATGGTAATAACTGATCCCCTATGGCATGCATAAACAAAAATATTCTTTATTTCTAAAGGAAATCCAACACCTAAAGTCTTCTGCAGTGATAATCGACTGACTTATTGTATGTTATTAATCAACCGACTTATTGTATGGTTCTAATCCACTGACTTATTGTATGGTACAAATTGACTGACTTATCGTATGGCACTAATCGACTGACTTAATGTATGGTAATAATCGACTGACTTATTGAGTGGTAATAATCGATTGATTTATTGTGTGGTAATAATCAACAAACTTATTGTAGCAATAATCGAATGAATTACTGTATGGTAATAATCGATCGAGTATGGCATGCATTTAAACTAACTCTTCATAACACAAGACAATCAAACAGAGGGTCATTCTGAATATCTGAGATACTACTGTAGAAAATCTGAACTGTTAAAATGAAATGTTAATAAAATTTTAATTAGGATATATCATGAAAATAAAGCCAGTAGATAAATGAATGATCAGCAGTATATACATGTATATTATAAAAAAAATATCGATACATACAGACTAATACTTGTATTTACCAGTTTTACCATATTTTACATTTATTTACATCAATACATTCTTAGTATGTTAAAATATATTTTTACTGCAATAAAGAAACAAGTTTAAACTGACTGCTAGAATTGTCAAGATTTTTACATGAACTTTTCTTAAAATAACGGATTTAAAATGGATGATGTAGAATGTTTTACCAAGTATTTGGTTGTGTAGTCTCTGATTTCACAAGTGATGTAGAATGTTTTACCAAGTAATGGTAACTGGAGTCTCAAATTTCACAAGTGATGATGTAGACATTTTACCAAGTATTGGAACATGTAGTCTCTACTTTCAAAACAGATGAAGTAGATATTTTACCAAGTATTGGTGCATGTCGTCTCCGATTTTAAAACTGTTGATGTAGATATTTTATTAGGTGTAAGTGCTTTTCAAAATTGGATTTCTGTACATTGAAACATCTATGTATAACACCCGTCCTTAAATCTCTGCAATTGCTATTAATAGAGATCCAGATCATTTTTAAATTCTTATCATTGGTTTATCAGGCTCAGCATGATTCAGCTCTGTCGTATCTTATTGGACCTGTATAACATTGTGTACCAAACGCTCCTTCCTAAACTATCTCGTTATACCATTATCTAGATTAAAGTCATTTGTGATAAATGTCTTATCATAGTGTATACATTTCACAACTGAGGAACGACTTACACGCTGTAATAAGGTATCCAGGATTGATTACTCAGTTTAAATCTACACACCTTCCATGAATGAAGCACTCTATAAATACACATCATTATTGTTATTACTATGACTTCAAACTTCAATAATAAAATGTAATGAATGATTTTTTTTTACTCTGAGTATCCAAATGGTATCAAGTTTTAAATGACAAGTTTTAATAAAAGTGGAACAATAAGTATTGAATTTAAAAAAAACAACAAACATATCTCTGTGTGATTATATCTGGATGTACTTTCACTATAAAACATGAATTAAAATAAAACAATGTATGAATGAATACAATGAAATTCGTAGTACATGTAATTGTAACTATTAGTCTCTGAAACATATCCCCTCCAGCTGTCAATCAATGTCAAGGTACCAGACCAAGCTTGGAAATAGGTCTTATTTAAAACACAAATTCAGGTTTTGTCCCATAGAACAGGGTGGATCAATTTGACTGAAATTTTCACCAGTTTACCCTTTACATTATCTAGTTATTAACTATTACCGTGAGAACTGCCATCTCGTTATCTTATCTCCCATAATGTATCTTTAATATGTCTACAACTGAAATCGTTATTTCCAGGTATGTTTTAGATAGTGTGAAGATATAACTGTATGATACAATACGTTTTCAAGAACATCGTCATATACAATATAACTGTGAAAATACAATACGTTTTCAAGAAAATCTTCATATACAATATCATAAACACCATGTAAAATACAACATGTAAAATATAATAAGACACTATGTGAGTATGAAAATACACCAGGCCCTGTGACAAACTTTTATATACATACACACCAGTACAGAGTAACGAAATAGTAACATTTCAATCTGAAGTGATGGAGCCTAAATCTGGTTAATCGTTCGTAAAATATCTCACCAGTCAGGTTTAAAGGAATTAAAATATTGGATATATTTTTAAAAATTGCCAGCTGCTCCCACAAAACCAGACGAATGGTCATTTTTATAAAAATAACGCTAGCATCACATTTGAATAGTCCACAACTAAGCTTCCAAACATGCAATCCTTTTTAAATTTGTCGTATCATCTGGAGTTGAGTACGGCTCATTAATAGTAACAAGAAGGCATACAGTTTGTGCTTTTGTGCCCGTAGTATAAAATGAAGTTGTGCGACAAGAGTCTGGTTTTGTGGGATCAGGTCACAATTATTTAGACAATTTTTTCTTTAGCTTGACAATTTACAATTAACAAACAAGTTACTAAATATAGATCCATTGTATAAAGAAATGTGAATTCAGCCATCTTGTGACGTCAAGATTCATACAAAAGTATGGTGAAATTCATCTCAATTTTTGCTTTCTAAATATGCAATTTGTGTGCCATGAGTAAAATATCGATTATCAACTTCACATTGTTTTCACAGGCAAACATGTCCTGCATATACAGAAATATATGTACATGTATTTGTTTACAAACATCTATTCTAAATTATACAGGAGTGAATATATTTGGAAATATCAATTATTGTTTATATTATTTAAACAAATATATTGATATTGCACGAGGACAATATAGACTATACCGCACATACATTTTAATGGAATTGTCTAGCGAGTCCAATATGTCATCTAGTCTGAACTAATTCACAGTTGGCATGGCATCAATGCATGAAGTCACATCTTATTTCAGGAATAAATGGCATCAGGTTTATATTTAGTAACTTGTTTATCAATACGTTCAACCAATCGATTAACACACTGATTATAATTCCCTTGCTTTTTAAATTAATTTACAAATTTTGATTCATTGTACGAGGATTATACCAACACACGTTCTATTTGATGTGGGGAATAAGCCAATGAAAATGTCTTTTTTGGAAAGCGTTGTGCAATGTGTGCATCGAATCAGCTATTGAGTAGTTGAAAACAAAGGAGAAATAAATTAATACTCCACGCCTTTCCGTGCAAGCTCACCTGTATCAACCCTGATCTCCCATGCAATCTATCAGATCTATATGGTATTGAGGTCATCAAACAGTGTAACGCAAAGTAAATCTAAAATCAGTATTCTAATCAGACTGACGTCGGGATGGTGAGTACGTATAGCCACAAAATGTCTTTCATTAGGTTTTGTGAGGATCACATCCATAACAAATCAAGATGAATTTTTTTTATGTAAGTTTTTAAATGGCATTTTATAAAATAACTGCAATGAACGAAAAAGTTTGTTTTTTGTAAAAAGGTAGACTCAATCTCCTTCCATATTTTCTGTCTGAATATTCTGATCTGGAGTAGGCATTCTTTCCGGCTGAAGTTCTGGTGGTTGTGTTTCATCTTCAGCATTCTCCTCTCCTTCACCATTAGCATCATCATCACCTTTTGCAATATCATTAACATCGATAAATTCGGCCATATTTATGTTGGCCACGCCCTCTTCATCATAGTGATCGCCATTTGTCGAACCTTCACCACCGTCCTTTTCATGATCGTCACCTTCCTTACCTTCTTCCCGCTCTTTTGATTGGCTGCGAGCTTTTGACCTTTCCTCTGAATCGTGTCGTTCTTTGTCATTTGACCGTGAACGCGATCTTGACCTTTTCTCTCGCGATCCCGATCTTGACTTCTTGTCGCGTGACCTTGACTTTTTGTCACCAGACCTTGACCTTGACCTAGATTTTCTGCTCCTTGACCTTTTTGATCCACCTGAATCTCTTCTCCTAAAATAGATGCAATTAACATATCTTTAAATGGTGATGTCTTGTTGAGTTATGATGTTGGTCAGAGTTGTTGTTACTAATTCACTCAAATCCATGACAACGTGCTATGATCCAAGGATTTGAATGGATATTCCTTATTTTTATGACAAGTAGTTTTCCCACAAGTTAAGCTGTAAGAGATGTTAAGTCAACGGTTGTTACAGGTTGAACTATATAGATGTCATGACAACGACTGTTATGGCCTGAATTAGGAGATGTGATGGTTAAAGGCCAATATTGGTGTCAGTCATTATTACATATGTGACAGAACTGGTTAAATACACCCCAAATATAACTTTAACACAGAGATCATTGCTATGGGAGATGTGTAACAAACAATCGAATATACAGGAAGGGACAACAAACATAGCAAATACTAGTTATTCTTTAATATAACAAACTGAAATAACGAGTGATAACAGACACACAGGCGAAATTTCATTTCACTGATAATTCCGTTGAAGATGGAGAGTTGTTTTATAAGACGATGAGAGGTTATCTCCCATTTCAAAAACAGAATTGATCGTCACTAGATAAGACAAAACGAGACAACCAGAAAAATCCTGTGCATTCGCATTTATAAAAACATGGTAATGCACAGAATTTTTCTAATTTGTTTGTTATCTTATATCAACTGACAGCCAATTCTTTTTTTTGAATTGTCGGATATCTTCTCAACGTCTCATATAAAAACTTTTCATCGTCAATGAAATTATCAGTGAAATGAGATTGAATTGTATATCTGTTGTCACACGTTACTTCAGTCAGTTATATAGAAGGATAACTTGTGTTTGTGATCACTTCCCGATATTGACGTGTTTGTTACACATCTCCTGCACCAATGATCTCTGTGTTAAAACTATATTTGGGGTGTATTTAACCAGTTCTATCAAATATGTAATAACAACTGACATCAATATTGTCCTTTACCAGTAGTTACAAGTTGAGTTTTGGGAGATGTTATGTCAACGGTTGCTACAAGTTGAGCTGTGGGAGATGTTATGTCAACAGTTGCTACAAGTTGGGTTGTGGGAGACGTTTTGTCAACAGTTGATTTGTGGCATATGTTATGTCAACAGTAGTTACAGGTTGAAATGTAGGAGATGTTATGTCAACTGTTGTTACGAGTTGAGTTAGATGTCATGTTAATGCTTGCTAGAGTTGAATTATGTTAACAGTTGGCAGATGTTATGTCAACAGTTGCTACAAGTTGAGTTTTTGGAGATTTTATGTCAAGAGTAGTTATAGGTTGAACTGTAGGAGATATTATGTCAACGATAGTTACAGATTGAACTGTAGGAGATGCTATGTTACGAGTGTAACAGGCTGAGTTAGATGTTATGTCAGCGGTTGTTACGAGTTGAGATATAGGAGATGTTATATCAACGGTTGTTATGAATGAATTAAATGTTGTTTAACAGCACGTCAGATCCAACCAGGCTATATAGCACCAAAACGGTTGTTTTGAGTTGAATTGTTAACAGAGTACTTAAGAATTGAGTTGAGTTAAGAGAAAGTAAATCGATTGTTATCAGTTAAGTTGAAAAAGGGGGCAGACTACTGCTACGACAAGATGACTTATTCGAGAAAGGATGTTGACTTTCATTATGAGATGGATTATTCGAGAAAGGCGTTTGACTTATTTCATGAGATGGATTGTTCAAGAAAAGCGGTTGAGTTTTGTTATCTGGTGGATTGTTCGAATAAAGCAGTCTGCTTAAGTTATGAGTTGGATTGTTCAAAAAAAGCTGTTGATGTCTGTTATAAGATCGGTTGTTCAAGAAAGGCGACTGGCTTATGTTAAGAGATGGATTGTTGGAGAAAGGCGGTTGACTTTTGTAATAAGATCGGTTGTTGGAGAAAGGCGGTTGACTTTTGTTATAAGATCGGTTGTTCAAGTAGGATGGTGGACATTTGTTATAAGACTGGTTGTACAAAAAAGGTGGTTGACTTTTGTTATGAGTCGTGTTTAATAAACCATACCTAAAATAATACATAAAAAACAATGTCGAAATGGAACAGAAAAAAATAGTGAACTATATAAACCCACAACAGTTAAGTCGACCAAGCAGTCTATAAAGGTTGTCACATTTTATGCTTTTGTTGGTAATGGGAGCATTTAAAAGACACTAACTAGAATTTTTTTGTATAATCAATATTCATCAATATCAAGTTGATGTTAATCTAAAACCAGCGATTGCCAGGCAAGATATGCCCACAGATGGACAGAGAACAAGCTAAATAAGGAAGTGATTTTATGTAAAAAAATCAGGGCCATAAGTTACAAACTGATACACACACGTATCAAAAGGAACCCAAAATCTTTGGGATATAAAAACTCTTTGAACTCTGTGAACAGGGAGCAGCCATTTTGATATGCAGTTTCGATCAGATTTTCATGAATTCGCACTGAACGGTCATTAGGGTGTAACAGTGATAAATTTAAATGGTTGTTTATTTGCACAATCAAGGGCTATAGTTCAGGATGTTACTGTCTGATACGCGCGAATATCGAAAGGAATTATAAACATACATTTTAAGTTTCATCAAAATCAGATAAAATTGATTTTTAATACAATCAGGAGCCATAATCCATCAAGTTACAGTCCTATAAATGCCAAGGAAAGGTAACAAGATAAACATACATTTCAAGTTCGTCAAGATTGGGAAAAAATTGTGACCTGTCAAATTGTGGACCGACGGACAGGCAGGGACGATGACAATATACGGCCACATAAAAATATGGTCATATGAAAAGCATTCCAAATATTGTTAGTAGAAGATCTAAAAAAAGTGAGGGTAAGATGGAGTGAATTCAGTTTTGTGTTAACTGCTTTAATATAATTTGATTACATTCTTGAATATCATCTTGAATATCATGTTGAGACCAATTAGTTTTTTGTGCATGTGTGTGTGTGTGTGTGGTGAAAGTAGCTAGTCAGTATGGGGCCGGGGAGGCTGATCCCCACGACAATTCATTAAAGCCCCAATAACACTCTTGTTGTAACTGAATAATATGTCCCAATCTTCATTCTGGTCAACAAATCGTATTATTTTAGAATATTCCAATTAAATGATGATATAAATTTCATCTTAACACACCTATTTTAAAAAATTGGAAAAATTCAACCAATTGATTTGAAAAGTCTAACGTAAACCTTTTCAAATGTGACTTGGATTTTAAAATATTTTCGAACCCTCTGGACAAGTAAAATAGGTTGTAATGGATAATTTACACAACAGGTAGGACACTTAAACATCTAGTACTTAGAATAAGGGTATTATTTATTTTCTGGAGCTGCCAAGCCAGCAAGAATGTTATTGTCCCTTTAATCAAAGAAGACATATTTGCAAATTATTGGTAAGGCAGAAACCCTTATATCCATAATGCAGAAATGGAATGTTGTATGAGTGAAGCATGACGGGTTCAAGACTGTACAATGCAGTGGACTTTTATGGCTGCCCCCTTATTCATTCCCCAGCCCTCTTGCACTCACTACATAATTTTCCTTAGATAATCTTGTTTATTTTTGAGAGATAATTCTCCAGAAATAAACTCAATTAGTTGAGTATATTAAATACAACTGATGAAATTTACCCTCCAGATCTGTTCCTTGATGTTGATCTTGAACGACTTCTTCTGCTGAAACATAAATTCAAGTAATTGATGCAATCTGTATTACTATGGATTTCACAATATTGTTTTACGGTTAAATCTTTCAGAGAAAGAGAGAAATAGGGTTTGATGTTCATCTACGAGGGAGAGAAATAGGTTTTAATGGCCACTCGACACAACCTAGGTTTTTCGTGACTAACATAAACTTGTATAAAGCGGAGGACCCAGACAAAAAGCACAAGGTTGGACAGAAGACTCTACTCATTGGCATGTTCAAACGGGGAATTGACTAAAATTATTTCATGCGCACATAGTAAACCACTAGACCATCCACCCTCTAGACCATCCATCTTGAATCTGTTATTTTTCTGACTGTCATTTACAGAATTTATATTTCAACATACTTAGAACGTCTTCTCCTGTCCCCAGATCGAGATCGTGATCTAGAATAAGATCTTCTTCTCCTTCTTTCACGTGATCTAGAACGACTGTAACGTCTCCTCGTTGAATAGTTGTCCCTGAATTAAAAGAAAACAATGGTTGATATATAGTTAGTTGATGAGAGGTAGACATGCTAACAACTAGAATACTCTACATCTAACTACTACACACAAGCCTGGAAATAAGCCACCTGTCACTGACAATGTCAGGCACAGATTCAGGTTTTGTCAGACACAAAACCTCTTGTGCCTGTCATTTTATCAGGCACTGATTTGTCCTTTTTAATGATATTATTAATAGATGCCCGGCGATAAGTTGAAAATGTCAGGTACTATCTCATTAGTGCCGGACATTTTGTCAGGTACATCTAAAACTGTTATTTCCAGGCCTGACTACACAATCTAAAACATTCCCTCAAAGTTCTGGTTAATATAGAAACAATGGTTAATATACAACATCAAATACAGAAGATCTTCTACAACAAAAGGGAGCAAGTCAGTCTTCTATTGTAATGAAATGGAGTTTAATTTCCTACTTTTGAGCATCAACCTAGCTAAAGACAGGAACAGATATACGCCATGCTGTGTGCTGAGAGAGAAAATCTGCAAGGTATTTAATCAAACTACATGTATACCATGTTTCATTACTGTTGCTTAATTGAAATTAAGTTCTGTTCCAACACATCGCCAAAACACTGCAACCTTTTATAGAGAGATATGGGGTTTAACGTCCACCCGACACAAACTAGGTCATTTCGGAACTAACATAAGGTTTTTTCAAATTTTATTTCAATAATTCACTTGTGCGTAGGGGTCTTTAGCAGTGGCAGGAAACCGGGGTGCCCTGAGGAAACCCAGGAGGGTGAGAAGGCACCCCTATTTTCATGCCACATATGCTCGAAACCATAGCCGCAAGGTTTATATAGGACCAAAGTCCTAGATGTTGTTCCTGCAAATTGTCAAGTCTTACACAGGGCCTTCGTTTTTCGTTCCTTGTCCGGCCCTCTCTACTCTCTGTCCTGCAACACTGACTAGATGAAACTTTGTGTTCAAAAATTCTGAGGTACTTTGTACGCCAACCCTAGGATTAAACTAAAGACATGACTAGTAAAGCTGCACACAAATTACTATTGGGTTCAATTCATGAAATGAAGTTTAACATCCTATTGAGCTAATGAAGAAGGGCATATGCCATGCAGTGTGCTACCAGGGGAACTCTGCCCGGACAGCGACGTTACGGCCTACGCTTATTTCAAATTCCAACTGGTCATGGGTTATTTTACATGCACGCCAATGTATACACAAGGGCCTTGGATTTCCGTCCCTTACAAACAACCATACAATGTCCTTTGCTAAGTCCTACGTCCTTTTCATCTAATTTTGTGAAATATCTGGTGCTTGCACAGTTGAAGAGAAATCTGAGATGACCAGCTAAGTTCTTCTACACAAAGTGAAAAACTTGATATAAATTGACAAGAATAATATACGTGACATAAACCCCAAAAAATCACTGACGTGCCCCAACACAAGCAATCGGTTCTCAGCTCAAAACCTTAACTTGGTTAAATGTACACCAAGACATTGGAGATATAAATCCTGATAACTCGCTTGTGTGCAGGGGTCTGTGGGAGGAAACTAAGGACTCAGAGAAAATGACTTTGGATACGCTACCCTACTCTTTGTCACATACATGTAGGGAATCGAAAAAACACTGCTTGCATCAACGACCATTTGGAAACGCCCAGCACCCCCTTCACGACCTCAAACGTACAGACAACAACTGTTGGTGTGAGAGTGTGAGAAATGGAGTTTAACATCCACTTGACATTTCAGGACAAACATGGTTCAATATTTCAAAAATTTGCTTGCATGTAGGGGTCTTTTGCAGTGGGAGAAAACTGTACAACCCACTAGGTCATTTCGGGACTAACATATGGTTTAATTTTTTATTTTAATAATTCACTTGCGCGTAAGGGTCTCTAGCAGTAGGAGGAAACTAGAGGACCCTACACCTTGACAGCCCAGAGAAAACCTCAGCAGTTAACAACTGTTGGTACCAGAAGTTGGAATTAAGGGGAGACAAATCAATCGATCAAAATACCATCATTAAGTCTGCTGGCCATGACCTTTAACTCTCTTGGACCCAGGCTGAACATGTGTTGACAATGACATATCTTTTGGTTAACAAGCGATTAAGCTTAGCCATGAATAGTGAAAATTGTTTATAATCTTATAACTGGGCCGAAATCAATATGAATAGAAATTCTAATGATTTATATAAGAGACATGCCATATGTTGTACCGGTAGAGTAGAAACAGCTGGTGTTACAGGTTTTTATATATTTTCAATATTATATTCTGTTAACAATACGACTATATTCACCTACATTACCCAGCTTGCATGAAGGGATCTATATAAATGGAACTTTTCCTTGGCTATTAACATATGGTACTAATTTGTGCAGGTGAATTGCTAGAGAAAGAGAGAGAGAAATGGGGTTTAACGTCCACTCAACACAACCAGGTCATTTCGGGACTAACATATGGTTTCAATTTTATTTCAATAATTCGCTTGCGCGTAGGGGTCTTTAGCCGTGGGAGGAAACCGGAGTGCCCGGAGGAAACCCACGAGGTTGAGGAATTGCTAGAACTCATAAATTTCCAATACTACATTTTGTAGGTGATCCTACTTTTCAAACCATGACAATAATGAAAAGCAATACAAGTCTTTTGGCAGGTTCCACTATCTGGTCATATTGAATTTCCTTCCTTTTTAGGTCATGAAACAAATATTATATTAAATATTATCAACTGAAATCTACATGGACATACAGGATATGCACACTACGATTCTATCTTAATGTGCTTTCATTTGCCATCACCACCACGTCATGAAATAAACCACACATATTTTTATCTGAATGCCATCTTGTGACTATATTTCTTTGCCAATATGACAATACATGTGGTACAAGTACTTTGTAAGTTCATTTGACATTATTGTAAATCATTAATTGTTTTGTTTTTTTATTTTGAGTGAAGCTTGTACCGTTACAGGCCCAATACTGTACAGCACATTGGAAGCCTACAGCTAGGGTAAGCACCCATCACTTTGTTTGATATTTGTTGATTATTTCTTCCAATGGCTATATAATCTGTCCTGTCTTATCAAATTTATTTTTGCATCGTTGTTTGGTCCCCCAGCACTTACTCAGTATGTTATCTTTTCTAATCTATGTTTTCATGTCATTATTTTTAGAGTCCTACTTTGAAGATAAAATGGAATTAGTACATACTGTAGATAAGATAAAACCACATCCAGACATAACACTAATGTTTCAAACCTACTTTATTTACAAGAAAGTAGTGCAAATTCCTTATCAACCTGTTCACAAAATTAATATAACTTACTTAACATTGATTAGAGAGAGCGAGAGAGAAATGGGTTTTATCGTCCACTCAATACACAATTTTGTTTCAATAATTTGCTTGCACATAGTGTCTTAAGCAGTGGGAGGGAACCACAGGACCCAAAGAAAAGCCACGAGAATGGACAGGCGACCCAACGTCTTGTCACTTACAACCGGGGAATCAAATCCTCGCCAGTTGACTCAATGACAATGACAGACCATATGATACAGCATTGATTAAATGCATCTACTAAAATGACTAGGCTTCTATCATGTGCATGTCCTAAGTACATTAAACCACTGTTTTTGCCTTGTCCAAATAATATGGTACTGTTGCATGCCAGGCCCTAACCGTCCTACACCACTGACAAGTAAAATTAACACTAGAAAATCACAGGACACCTTTTAGTCCAACACCACGATCAAGCTATGGACCTCCAGTTATTGAGCCAATCTTACTTCGGCAGTATACCTATCGTCAAACCACATACACGTACCTCAACGGCATACCTATCGTTAAACCACATTCATCAAGACAGAAAATGTTATGATGTTATACCCATCGTCAAACCACATACCTTGGCAGTATGTATAGTATAGCCACCGTCAAATCACGTATCTCGGCAGTTTTGTATGTTATAGTCACTGTCAAATCACATACTCGGCAGTTTTGTATGTTATACTACTCGTCAAATAAAATAAGTCAAACCACGTCTGACGATTATCTATACCCTAAAATAATTGTTGTCCGTAACACAGCTGTCTGTTTACTATCATATATACCTGGGAGTGGAATAACTTGTATAACAGATCATACATATAGGCCTACCATCTACCATAAAAATAAACTTGGAATACTATGGGTTCTTTTGGCTTAATATTACAAACTACAAATAAAGTACATGTATGTTCGACTGTAATTTTGTAATCCTATGAAATAGCATGCATTAGTCAGTTATTTAAACAAAAACACATGTACCCAATTACCCATTTAGAATAATATATATCTATATGCATGCAGGGTTAATGTTAAAATACTACACTCATATTTAATAAATTAAATTGGATAACTAAGGCAAACAATTCTAGTTTGGTTGTGTGTTCAGGTCATTCTTCGAGTCGGTTTTTCTAACAAGAATATTCACATACTTCATGCAGGGAATAGAAATAAAACAATTACATGGACACATGACTTTGATTAAATAAGAACAATACCTGTTCTTTGGGTAGAGATGACAAATTAATTTCCATCAAAAGGATTTCTCTCCCTACTGTTGGAAGCTAATTATGTTTATTATATATCTATATACATAACTTCAAAACAAGCTGAGCATTTAGCTTATGGACTCTTGGATACAGACTCCTTTGTCTTATTCATAAAAACATATATATACCTCTTAAAATCACTTGTTACCATGGTAACATTTAAACTAAAATATGTTTGATAGTTGCCGTATTTTGTCAGCTTAAAAACATTTTCTTTTTTTTCCATTGAATATGACACTTATAGAATTAAGTATTTTTATACATAAAATCAAAAGTATTTTTTGTACTTCAAGGTGATAAATTCTTTGAAAATTCTAATTGTATGACATATAAAATGACTGACAGACAAGACTTGTACTGCCAGTCAGTCAAGACCGATAAAACTTACTGAAATAAAGAGCCCAGTTTTTAAGACATTAAAGCTTTTCATGAATAAGACATGGTAGTCCAATAATTTAACAGAGTAATTTTTCTCTTTTGTTGTTGATCACAAAGGTCACCATTACATAATCCCTCGTATCGCATACCCTAATATATTTGATTATGAAGTTTTTCTCCAATATAATGATTTAGGTCATGTACTTGAAATACTGGTGTGCCAAAAGAAGGTTTCTTTCATGAAGTCTGAGAGTCAGAATATTTTATTTAGCAAGCTATCATTTTCAATCAACCATCTCTGCATGTTCTATTCTTATTTTTCTTTTCAAAAAAATGTTAATTACTTTAATATTTTATTTGTTTAATTGATCTGAAACCAAAATCCAACCAAATTAGAATAATTTACCTTATTAGGAAATGTCATGCATCATCATCATACACGTGTCTCAAACCTGTCTTACAGTTTGGCTGCGACACTTTTACTCGGGAATTCCGAGAAAAACATGGTCCTGTACAAGCTAATGGTTATAAACTGTTTGGTTAGGTCAAAGTTCGTGGCTAGGTCAGAGTTCATGAGTGGTTTTGGTTTGTATCGACAAACTGTTCAATATGTAACAAGTAGCGGAGTAGCAGTAGTAGTAGTGTGATAGTTTTGGTAGTGAAGTAGAATTATCTCCCCTTTTGGTAAGAAGTTAGGTTTGGTAACGAAGTGTTGCCTAAATAGACAGGGGCAATAAATATATCGATATATTTCATGAAATATTTCACCACGATAGTTTTCAATGATATTATAACACTTTTAAAGTATGACATATTAAATAAGCTAATAAAAGTAAACCCACCAGCAACTTCGTCTAGAATTTCTTACTTTGATATAAATACTTACACTACTAGACATTATACTGCCATTAATCTGACAATATAATTCTTTTTGTTTGATAAAATATCTTTTAAGGTTTTATGATCTACCACGAATGCATTAGACCGCATGACATATATGGTGGGAGGGACAAAAAGAAATTTAATATCTTATTTTTCTGCACCAACTGGACTAATGAAGGAAATGTTGACCTGACCAGACAGCCACCCCCTTACATGTACATCAATTTAAATCTTTAACATGCTGCCAAAGAGAAAAACCAGATCTCTGGGGGGTTTCTTTTTGGTCCCACCAAAATGACTAGACATTGGGAGGGAGAGATGGACGAACTGACATCAGTAGCAAAGATTGATAAATTATAACAATTTTGTATTTGTTGATCTATAGAAGTTGCTAAACCAAAAGTAGATAATAATATGTGGTATCAGACCAGGAAAGGATTCATTACCCACATTTAAATAAGGCTTAACCTAATACCCAAATTTTACATAACGCTGGTTTATAAATCGATCCTGTGTGCATCAACCAACAGCAGAACGTTGATCACAACTACAAGCCAAGAGTATAAAATTCGCTTTTTTATCTGATTTTGCACCAGCCATTAAATATATTTGCCTGGAATAATTTTACCTGTCACATGCAGATATTTCTGTCTGATTTTACAGTTTTGCTTGGGATCATTTAGAAAGGTATTTTGCACACTTTTTCTGTTTGAATTCCCCATTTGAATATGAACTTGAATTAAAATTTGAAAATGGAGGCATATTAAGTGAATAACAGGAAAGATTGAAAACCAGTGTTATATATATATATTTACTATACAGTAATTCTTTTATCCATTTTTCCAACTTGGGACATTTCAATAGCTTGTAGCCTATACTTGCATTGCCTTATAAATAGTCAAACACCAAAAAGACATCATTTTTTTAAAAAGGCAAAGATGTATCAATGGATATAAAAAGATAATAAAAAAATTCTACACTCAGGAAAAAGCATATGATACACATTAATATTTTTGGAATAAGACTTTTGGACCTCAAGCTACTGAAAGACTTAAATCAAAAAAATATCAACAAAAAAAATCAAAAAAATCTAATTACTATTGGTATTATTAGTATTTGGTGGGTTCATTGGGTGGGATCCATTTTAGGACACTAAAACCTGTATTAACATTCTCAAAATTTAAAAATCTGGACCCTGGAGTGACTTAAGAATGTCCACAAAAATGGATTACTCATTTGAGAGACTGATCCTGATCACAAATCGGACAGTTGATTTGGGAATAATAATAATCTATCCATAATATCTTAAGTATGAACTCCTTAATAACTAAGGAGATAGCACCATCGATAACATACCTGTAATTTCCTCCTCCTCCTCCCCCTCCATAACGATTATATGATGATCTACCTCCACCACCACCCCCGTAGCTAGAGCCACTGTTGTTTAACTCCTTCTTTCTCTCACTAAATGGTCTGGCGTGTTCCACTCGAACTCTTCTTCCACAAACCAATCTGTTGGATATAAAATTGTAATCTTACAGTTTAAAGTTACAATTTTATTTTTTACAGAGGTTTATTTTTACCCATGGTGCCAAAAGAAATTATCCATCCATTTCTAATAGAAAATTTGAAAAATACGACACCAATAATGAAATTTCTACTAACACATATCTGCAAAAAGAGTCTTTGCGATAGAGGATGTGTATTTAGGAAAGAAAGCTGTTACCGGAACGTAGATTAGATGTAGCTATCTCATTAGCCAAAAATGATTGGATGTTCCTTATAAAATACTGGTATCACAAAAAGGATAAAAATGACAGGAAGAAAATTTTGCATAAACAAAGTTTATGTTTTTTTGTACTTTATTAATCAACATCCTGGCACTTACAAGATCACCAAGAACAACCATTGTTATAGTTTACCTTCCATGTCGATCTCGAACAGCTTTCTCGGCATCATCACCATATTTAAATACAACAAACGCAAAACCTGGAGGATCTCTAAAATTAGAAAATAAATTACCAAAAACAATTCAATGCTACCATAACTTTAATAAGACGGCATAAATCTATAAACGATTTCTAATTAACCATTCTTTGGAGTTTAGAGAGAGCAATTTCATAAGCACATCATGTACATCCATTCAATTTTCAGAATCTAAATTCTAACTGTAATTATTATTTTGAAATTTTACATCTACTTACAATGTAGAGCCTACAGCAAGGCATCCATTTCAAACAGAATAATTGATCTTGCACTTAAATAACACATGCATAGAGGGGAACATTCAAGAGGGAAATCATTTTAAGTACATGTACTAATGCAGCGCAATAGAGCTTGCATGTATTTTTGCAAATGCATGCAATGTGGGGAAATATCATTTTTTGTGCACACTAATAAATAATCAATGATGTACATATTACATGTATGTAGCATAACTTAAAATAATATATTAATAATTGCCTTCCGCAAACAGATGTACACTGCACATAGATTTTCTGTCACACCTTATCGTAAACGTATACGTCTATATAATAAATGGCCTGATTGGTCTACACTTGTGTGAATAATGCTCTGGATTGAATGCATCATCGTCTCTGATCTTTTATGCAGTTTACATGTAATAATAAGCTTGTAAATGTTTCTTGTTTATTAATCTGAACCCTATGGGGAGGCTACTACGGTACCTTTTTCCATGCATTAAATTACATTTGTACACATACTTACTGAAGCTGCAAGAATGTAGCAAATAATCTAGCACCAGTATAGTACAGTATAGGCCTATCAGTGTCCCAGCACAATACTGTTTGTGTTTTAACGGTATTCAAGCTTAGTTGTGTAGTTTTAGTAGAAGAAGTAGCCTAAATTAGCATTGCCTCTGGAAACTCCATCCCTGATATGTGATATTGACGTACCACTATGCAAAAAGTTTGGAATACAGCAGAGGATTTAACGTCGTGGCAGTATTAATTTGACTTGGCTTTCAGAGAATTACGGTAAACTGAATGGTGAATTTGACAAATGCTCAGAGTTGGCTGTTCTTAAATTTAAAAAAAAAAATGGTTTCATTTTCAAAAATATTTTTAACTATGATTGAATAGATTTTATATAAATGGCTTTATTTTAAATGGTAATTTTTGGGTAATCAGCGGTTTGATTGGTAGTAGTTTTGTTCGCACCTAATAAAGAAATAAAACATGGTTTAATTTTGGCCTTGACCGAGTATACATTATAAATAGGCCAGGCGAGAGTGTTTTTAAACTTCCTTCTCTGAAAGTACCGGCGTGTGCTTCACCTACATCGAGTAGCTAGGTCCCGACGACCTGCAACAGCAAAATTAGATTTGAATTTGTGAGCGAAATAAAATAATGATGCATACAAACCTTGCAACCCATGTGTCGACTATTGGTCCGTATTTTTCAAATTCTTTTTCGATGTCAAATTTACCAATTCTGTGTCCTAAATCTCCAATAAATATACGATAACCACCTTGTGTTTTGTCGTATTCAGCCGCCATCTTTGCAACAGGTCATCGCATGTAAGGTCACGTGATGAATACCGCTACTGCACTCGGCAAGAACGATAACTAGCTACTACCGCCACGTTTTATTCAATATTAAAAATTACTGGAAGCATGTGTTACAAATCAATGCAATGTCTTGAAAAGTGATAAAGGCGTTGTTTTATTTTTGCATACTATTACTTTATTGTAATTAGCCACGAAGACGCCGATAAAAGCGTAAAGGTATCTCTGGGCACGTATTCAATGGTTTCTTAAAGTTGAGAGAAAATACTTAATTTTCCAACGTATATAGATAGCCTAGGCCTACATTATCATTATGGCAATTTATGGGGGATTGGATAGAATTGAATGTTCTCACTAGATAATGTAAAGAGAATTTCCTGAAAATTCCAGTCAAATTAATCCCCTCTGAACCGATCAGCATTACTAAAGTCAGCCTATGATAAACCATCGACCTTAAATTATAATTAGGTCCATTAAAAAAAAAAAAAATAGTCTCGATTATCCATTTCATGATTTAATAATAAATGAAAGCTGGTCAGCAAATCGGATCCTAATCCTGTAAATATTGCAGGCTGGCAATGACGCCAAGAGTTGATTATGGTCTGGATAACATTTATAGCCTAAATAAAATAAAACCAAGTACGAACAATCCAAACCATTAGACAGAATTCGAAGTCCTAAAAACGTTATTAGGCAAAATAGTGTAATCAGCAAATGGACTGCTCTCCGTGTAGAAAATACACGACAAACAGTGGTAACAGGTGTCCGGAAGAGTAAGCTTACCCTGCCTGGCGCCACACCCGCCATAGCTGCATCCAAACTATTGGACGAAATCTCAATATAATAGCATGTTTGGCCAATGAACTATCGGTATGCAAAATGCACGTGATGAACTGTCTTAACGATGTAGTAACATAATTAGGGAGATAGTAATAGTAAACGTGTCAATTAAATATATCTAGAATAATAGCTGAGAGAGACACATTATATTTACTAATCAAGTCAATGTGACGGCCATAAAACTTTTTAAAGGTTTTTATAAGTTTAGTGCGCACGTATCCTTGTAGTTGAAGTTTAGACGACAAATGCCTCGATCTAATTAAAAAATCAGAATAAAAGGAACAAGCTCTCGCGTAACGAATTAACTGAGACACAAACACTCCATAAGCTGGTGATATTGGAATGTTACTACTAATAAATGGAAAGTTAACAATCGGAAAGTCAAAGTCATCACGTTTATCATACAATTTAACACTTAGTTTATGGCAATTGTCAAATTCGAGACGCAGATCCAAGTAGGAAGCGTAATTGTCACTGTCAGTGGTGTTTTTGATTTCAAGCTCATCAGGATATATGAAATCGACATAATCACTAAATTTAGAATTATTCAGTGATAAAACGTCATCGATATATCGATAAGTGAAATTAAAATGTCTGACCAATCGTTTATTTGTTTTTACGAGCGCTTGTATGTAATCGGCTTCGTACGAATAGAGAAATAAATCAGCAAGCAAAGGTGCACAGTTGGTGCCCATGGGGATACCCACCACTTGCTGATATATTTCTCCTCCAAATTCAACAAAGATGTTATCAATTAAAAAATCCAACATCTGAATTATTTTGATGGCTGTGAATTTGTTTTTAGAATCACTGTGATTCTTAACGAAATATGTGGATTTGTAATTAACAACTAAATATTGATATCTAGCTGTTCCCGATTTAGACGAAAAAACACTGTGAATAATGTCTTTCAACCGGGATTTTAATTTACTATGGGGAATTTTAGTGTACAAAGTAGAAAAGTCAAACGTTTGAATAGATGAGACTGAAGCAAGGGATCTAGATTGCAAACCATCAAGTAATTCTTTGGAATTTTTCAATATCCACATTTGATTTATACCACTACGAGAGTATATTTTGTCACAGTATTTTTGAATACCCTCTTTAACAGCTGTAAGTATAGATGTCAATACTTTAGAAAGTGGTTTTGTGGAACAACGGGATGAACCTGCTATAAAACGTTGCTTGTAGGGATTTTTATGTAGTTTAGGTATCCAATATAACAAGGGCAAATCTGTATAGGTATCTCCACATGGAGTACCAAATGAAGTGAGTACAGATCTGTGATTGGATATAATTTCATCCTTACTAAGAGTAGAACGTTTATAAGTAGCACTGTCAATTGGTTTCCCGAAATTAAGTTCGTTGAACAGACAGTCATAATAATATCGTTTACATATAAAAACTATGTTATTGGACGCTTTGTCAGCCGGAACAATGACATACTTGTCATGCAAGGCCTTGAGATTTTCAACAATGCTAACATCATTGAAAATCGACTTAGGCTTAGTGTCAACTGACAAACGTTGCATGTATATTCTACGTTTCAGTAAACGACTTATAGACTTAGTCCAATCAGAAAGAGTATCATAAATAACATCTTCCCTCTTGGCCCATGATCTAGCGTAGTCCTCGACGGCATCCATAATAAGTTTGAAATTTTGATCCCATGAAAATGGTTGCGGTTCCCGGTATTTGGGTCCTTTGGACAAAATTTCACGTAGCTTATTATTCTGGACTATATTCAAATCACCAGTGACCACATGTCCAGTTGGTTTGTAAAGGAAGGACGACGTAGAGCAAGAACATGGTAGAGGGTTGTCATATAAGTCTTTTGCATTAATGTCAGATAATGCATTTCTGTAATTAAATATTTTGGATGCAATGGGTTTAGTATAAGTATAAGAAATTCTAGGAACAGTAATAGTTTTGAAGTACGGCGGGATATGTGCTGTGACTTGCTTATGATGCAATATTTGGCTTAACCCGATGGCATCAATGCCTTTGTTAGCAAATTTCAATTTTAGAAATGAACTGTTAGTGGTGTTAGATGCATCGGGCTCAGCTGCAATGTCAAGACGACGATGGGCAATGTCAAGCACAATTGATACAACCCTGTATTCAGTGGATGCAGGGTCAGTACAATTTGAATCCAAACATTCAGACTTAAGTAATTTCAAAATAGTAAGTGGAATAGAATATAATTTAGTACGGATATGGTGTGGCCCTAGTGGTTTTTGAATAATTTCCAAAAGGGCATCTAGTGATATAATGCTGAGTTTAGGTGGTGTGTAGCGACGATGTCCATGACTGCGTTTACGACGACGAAACTTTGGGAATAAGGTCATAACATTAACATCGCTACACGCCGGGCTTGATAAATTTCCTATACTGGCTACATTGTCATTGCATCCATAAGGGGTGGCTGTACCTAATGTTCGTATCCAATATTCTTCTCGGTTTCTGCGAAAGAGAGTACTCAAAGTAGGGCTGTTGGTATGGTGGTAAATTTTCTCTAATATGGACACTCTCATTGATAGTATAGAGTGGTCCTACAATAGGGAGATTTAGCGCTTGCATAGGCCTAATGTGGACTATGTTTAACCAAATGACAATGTCTTACCTTAAATCTGTGTTTAAAGGTCTCGAATTAAATTTTACATGTCCCTTGACAATGTGAAAAACTTAAAATATGGAATACCCGCATTAGCCAAAAAGCACATTTTTCTAACTTATGGAATACCCTACACTGATGAAATTTTGCTAGGACCTATTCTTATATCGAATTCCATCTGCCAAGGGGTATTTTTTCGTGCACGCCAATGTGTACACGGAACCACGTTTTTTTTGGTCATATCCCAACGATAAGACAGCTGCCCTTGTCAGGCCCTCTCCCCTGCAAGACTGACAAGGGGAAACCACGCCGGTAAATCCCTATATCTCGGCCAACGCGCAAACCCGAGACCTCCAGACTAGCAAGTGCTTAATCATTTTTTATGAACCCGGGGCCTTGTTTCTCCGTGTCAGTGTTGCATGTAACGGATCCTTTATCAGTTGGAAATGCCCCTGTCCCTGTCATAGGCTGGACCCCCCCCCCCCCTTTTAGCCACACTGTATGGCTCGTTAGTTTTGTTGCTACATAATATTACGACATTCAAACGATATTTTATATCAAGGGAAATTATGACTTTCATCAAAGAAAAAAAAGAAAGGTACACGCAATTAGTTCTGACTGAGGGCCTGATAAGGACAGTGTCTATTTATTCGGATGGTGCAAAAAAAAACAACGAGGTCGTGTTTGTAGCCTACATTGTCGTTGCACGTAAAATTACGCCTTGCAGTTCTACTGTAAAATAAGAGCAGGTTGTAATATAGCGCCGTTGGTCAGGTCAAAATTTTCCTCATCACACAGCCAAATCTGCTGTTGTAGAACACGTTCATAGACGCATGTGAGAGAGAAATGGTGTTTAACGTCCACTCGACACAAACTAGGTCATTTAGGGACTGACATAGGCCTATGGTTTAATTTTATTTCAATAATGCGCTTGCGCGTCGGGGTCTTTAGCAGTCGGAGGAAACCGGAGGACACGGAGTAAACCCCGGAAACTAGACAGGCGACCCTACTCCTTGTCACGTCAAACCAGGGATTCGAAACCACGTCAGTTGACTCAATGACAGGCTTTATGACACAGCGCGCACGTACTAACTGTCGGCCATCCAATCCCCCGTGTGGAACGGGAGGCATAGTAAAGGACAACGCATGACCATTCGTATGGGACGAAAAAATTCCAAATCAAATGGGTTTTTTCTTCTTTAAAACTGTTATTTTATTCAACGTAAAAAGCATTTCATAATATATAAATAAATAAACGAAATTCTGATCAATTTGGACCTATTTCGAACACTTCATAACTGGAAATCAGTTTATTATGAATTGAAGCTGGTTTCCAGTGACGAAAGTAGAGTGACCGAAATATTCGAATGGCTCAAATTAATAGTTTATCTAAGATTCTTTTTTAAAAGAATTTTTTATTAATAAATATATATAAATGTACAAATAAGCACTTTTTTCAAATTCGTTATAAGATATATCTCGACTACATGCAGAATTATAATATGTCATTTACAAATTTCTAAAATTTCTTAGCCTTACGCGCATGTGGATCTACGAGAAAAAACCATAAAATTGTATACCAGGGGCCTGTTTCACGAGATTTTAACTGAGATAAAATTCCAATATAAGTAATTTGATTGGACAATATAAGATTGATTTTGGTCCTCAGCCAATTAAAATTTAAGTATCTACTAAAATTTGAATTTTTTATCTTTAGTTAAGATTTCGAGAAACAGGACCCTGATTGTCGCGATTAGCCATATTATGGCGGTGCTGTCACTATTGGTTGTTTAAACGTAGCTATCAACACTGAGCGATCTGTCCAGCTGGTATAAGACTTATTATGTGTCAATCGCTTAGTAAACAAGGGACAGCCATTACTATGAAATTATAATATATAAACAGCACCTTCACAAGACAGATTGCTGAAACAAGCAACTAGGTTATTGACTGTTAAATAATGTATATAACTATTACAGTATTATGACCGGGGCCAGACTAAAGACAACCAACTATATGAACCATTCATGAACACATTGGTGCCAATACTGCACACACACAGGATTATTTTTAACCGATAGAACAATTTATCGTCGCTGATAAATTGCAGAGCAAGACACTCCCAGTCCCAAACCACATCGATTTTCCGTTGCCGAATTCTGGTCGTCGACGAGCATATGTTGTGCGCAATCCAGGACTTCTCAAAGATTAATGTCCCCTATCACAGGGTCGTAAACCAACAATCCACTTCATGAAGTCAGTAGAGCACACATAATCGACTAAACATTGGGGACAATCTGTTGGCTGTTTTGTTCACCGCACCAAAGATTATTCTTCTGGACGGAAATCGCCGACCAATGATTCTGGGGGTGTGCAGCCTTTATTGTTTGAAAAATCTTAATCCAGCCCTGATCCGATAAGCTGGTGGAATTCTTTGATCCGTTCAAAATATGATGCTGGACTGTTACCATATTATTACCGATAAATTATACGTATGGAATGATATATTGTGCTATATTAATGTGTTCTTATTTCAAATTATTTGTTCAATTTTGTTTTTGGCGTCATTTGGTATAATTGTGTTTACGGTTATCCGATCGACCCAATTTATTTAGACCGAAATCGTGGACCCCCAAATTTCTCATGTCCTAAGCCCTATAACTAAGTTGTGGCTTGGTGTTCTGACATTTTCAAGAATGTTACTCAATTATTAAGCTACAGATGTTAGGAAATAGGTATACCTGCCTTCGTGACCCGGGAGTATTAATTGCGAGGTGGGGTACGAATTTGTGGAGTCACAGGGCCAAAGAGATCGCGGGCATTGTTTTAGGACTTTGAATGTTTTTCTTTTCTTAATTTTTGTTTGCAACAGGGAAGGAATCTTGCAAGTGAATATCCCCGTGCGATTATATTTGTTTCTATTGCGACGTGTGCTATAGCAACGGGGTAAGGATTTTGCCTGGACAGTGTTTATAATCATTCAACTGTCAAAGGTGCACTTCGCCCTGACGTTGAATTCTCACCCCATCTTAAGCAGCACTTTCCTTTTAAGCCCGACAATCGGTACCTCCAACGTCCGGCAAGCAGTCTTAGACAGCACCAAGTGTTAAAACTATGTAGCTATCGACAATAGCTATAGCGTGTTTTTATACAAAGTAATATCATTATAATATACGCGAAAATCACAGAGGATATAAATGTTGAAATATTTAAACTATATATATAAATGTACAAAAATATATCGTATTTCTTTAAATATGATTAAATTTGAAGGTGTGTATATTCATAAATATGGCAAGTTTTTGAGTTCTTTTCCTCCCAATCCACGTGGATTTCCACCAATCGTCTTGTCCATAAGTGTTTATTCCAGATGATTTATTCATCAAAGAATATCCAATCGACAAAATTGTGTTAATAAAAGCTATTATTTAATAATTTTCTATTACTGTGGTTTTATCGCCTTCTTTCAGAAATGGAATCATCTGGTGTTTGGCAGTCATAAACGATGGAAGGATATCATTAAACGTTCTCAGTTCCAGAAACATTCGAAATTAAGTCAAGTTTGTCATGGTGAATGGATGGATTGCACGATTAACTAAATAATTCTACTTTCGATTTATCTTGTTATTCTCCTGGGGGCTTGACCATGCACACAACGCATCGACCTACGCGTCGTAGATGTTGATTTCCCTTCAATGTTTCTTTTTCGGGGGTAAGTCTTTCTCTCTCTGTGGTGCCGGCCAACCAAAAACTGAATTTATCTGAGAAATAATGACACTGTCCTCTGCTAGTGCACTCTATAAACGGTCGTGTTGTAAATGTTTCTAGACAACTACCAGGACTGGAGAGGGATTGACCACCGGCCGCAGATCCAATGGCGTGCTGAAAAATAAATACAAATTAACTTCATATGAAATAATCAAAATAGCGCCATGACGTATGAACGTATTCTCGAAAGAGTAAGCAAGCAATCACGAATACATATCTTTTTTTTTATGGTAACGAGTGCAAAGCTAGAAATGAATATATTAGAGCGTCAATGTGTACGTGAGTGGACAAACAAAGGCAAACTTTCGAGGGGTTAGACCTGACAAGTTAAGAATCGAGCTGAAAAATCTGAAAATTCTTCTCGGCCCTTGCTCGGAATTGGAGCCTGTGTCAATTTCATTTCGAAACTAACACATGGTTCAATTTTATTTCAATTATCTGCTTGCACGTAGGCAGTGGTGGATTAAGCTCCACCAAGGCCTGAGGCGGCAGTTTCCGGAGGGCCTATTTAAAAAGGCGTGGGCCTAATTAATTTCGGCTCAGGGCCTATGTTGATTCCCGTTGGGCCTGAACCCCACCACCCTAACATTCATTGTCTATGCGTTTAATCATATCAGACAAGTCTAAAAACATTTTGTTCACAGCCTCATCAGCCTCACTGATAATCCGCTTCTGCACGTAGGGGTCTTTTTTAACAGTGGGAAGAAATATGTTGACCCGGAGAAAACCCACTAGGTTGGACACGACAGGCGACCGCACTCCTTGTCACATACAAGCAGGGAAACACAAAAGATAAGATGACATTCAGCTATTATACGATACCTCACCAGATTAGCAAATAAGAAACTAAGATAAAGATATTATGAAGGAAATTATAAAAAATCGGAACAGCACAAATTGGAAATATGGCACACGGATATTGCATCAACATTATCAAACAACTGTTATATTTTAGAGAAATGTAAAATACCACAGATAACAAAAATAATGGGAGAACATAATGTCATATACTTACCATAATAAAACTGTATCCTGCCCACATGGGTGCCCAACCCTCCGGACAGAAGGGAACACGTGTGGTCATACTATGTACTGCTATCATGGGAGTTGGGGATTGACAGACGGCACATCGACTGACGTATCTGTACATCTCTTCTCCTCCGACTGGCATCATTGGCATATCGTAGTCGGTAGATAACCAGTAACTTGTTGCGGTCCGACTGGCATAATAACATGTATCGTGAATATTACAGAATAAAGTTGGCATCGGTGCGAAATGAGGCAGACATGATCCGGCTGCACCTGTAAACAGAAAATATTTGTAAAGGAACTGTGGAAATGTTGGGGCTTAACGGTAACTCACACCGCTCATTTTCAGGGGCGGATCCAGAGGGGGGGGGGGGGGGGTTAGGGGGGCCACCCCCACCCCCCCCTGCTCAGCTACATAAAAAAAATAATGCCTTGCATCAATGAAATTACATCACAAAGTGATCCTACATCAGTATAAAAATGATTTCTCTGTTTAAAAAGCTCAATTTGTATGTATGCCTATGTAATTTAGAGACGATGATGGCAGATTTCGGTGACAGAAACCTGGCAAACCCCCTTCTGCAAAAATTCCTGGATCCGCCACTGATTTTGGGACAAGCGTAGTCATTCTTTATTTAAAGGAACCATGCCATTTATTACAGTGTTTCGTTTGATTAGACCTAATCCCACTTAAGCTTATAGTCCGTACCACATTGTTTTGCTCTGCTTTTTCACAGAAATACGCACCTTCACTTTCTGACATGGTTGTGATAAGTTCCTAAATCTCAGACTATCTCTCAAGTGTAGGCCATGTCTACATGCGTTTCTATGTTATTGTATAGTAGGTAAATCCGTAATGCTCAATATCTTCAGCTGAAACTTTTCAGGCACCCTATTTACGTTATATGTCTACATTTTGGCTTTTGGCTTGCAAACATAAACTTTTATTTTGGAGACTCAATGTAAATTGTGACCCCCCCCCCCCCCAACACACACACATTAACTAATTCGCTTTGATGTTATGGTTTGCAGCTGTGGAGGAACTTGAAAAATCGCGAATAAGGAATAGAGTAAAGAATATAATTCCACTGCATCGAAACGTCCTTTGAGGAGAGCATAAAATATACAAAGTATTAAATACAAGTACAAAAACATGGACGGGCATATGATCTTATGATCAAATCGGCAATCGGCTCACATCAAACCTAATTTTAAAACACCTGATACCACCTGTATTTACGTGTTACGTTTCAGTCTGTGGGTTTAATTCTTAACAGCCCGGTTGACCACATGGATTTCGAACCGGCCTAACGCACATATAGAATGCTACCATTGACTTACCTAAATCTTGTTCGTGAGCTTTGCCCTCTACCTCAGTATGTAACAAACTATAACCCTGCCATAAGACAGGGTGTTTATTGTAACAGCCCGTGTCTCTGGGTGACTGACTGTGTCGAGCATAAACATACGCCGAGGGACCCGGTATACCTGAAAGCAAATAAAATAACGAGCGTTTAACCGAATGACTAAAAGTACAAACATCGAATCCGAATCTTTAAACCGATCTGGACATTAATTTCTATCTGCGCACGCACGGAATGTTACACCTTCCATCTCCTCCTTTTTACGACCCAACAAACCAAGGGAAACCAGTAAAGAAAAACCTTCCAGCTTAAGTTTGTATGCTTACGGGATGGGATAGGTAAAAACTGGTTGCTAAGAGTTCATTGGTCAGACAAAATGGCGACAGGATGCGAAATTTAAGCACCATGTTGGTTTTCCCATTTCTTGGTAGTATCATTTCCGATTAGCTAGCGTAATCCGTGTTAAAACTTGATAGGCATAGATGCACTCATTCAAAATTCAGCAGATAACAGAAGGGGTTTATTTTTCACTAAAGCCACTGTCCATTCCATAAGCAGCAGCCGATCATTAAAGACCACGAAATAATACATGAAATATATGATAAGCTCAAACTAAACGCCAGACTCAGTAACCTACTAACCTATGGGCCCTGGAGGTCCTATTTGACCGAAACCTGGTTCTCCCTGATCTCCTTTACGACCTTCTATTCCAACACCAGGTTCACCAGGACGTCCTGGTTCGCCAAAACCTGGTAGCCCTTCTGGTCCACGTGGTCCCCTATCTCCTGGACGGCCCTCTTCACCAGGAAATCCACGGGGTCCTTGAATTCCCAGACCAGGCTCACCGACTTCACCTGAAATATAGCAGAAGAAAGAAATCAATGACCGGAGTTCAATAACATATACTTGATGTATTCATACGAACTAGAGTTTTCAAAAATCCCGAAAATTTGTAGCCCAGGATTCGCTAAAATCACGTAAAACCTCGTCGTAGGTTTCGACTGCTGGATGAATCGATGCGTGAATGGAGCTACACATGTATATTGATTAATATAAGCCCTTAAGACCACATCTTGGCTTCAACTCCCACAACTTGAATTTCATTCCGACGGGCATGGATATGTACTGACCCGCTAGAAATCGGAGCTAGTGGTGTATGAATGGTGAACACGAGTACCACCACGACTGCGCGTTTCTGTCTCCAACATAATCTAGACTAGCCTTGCATGGTTCTTAGCAAACACTTGCTTGCGATATAACCAACGGTTGAATAGGACATTAAGAAAACGAACAATGCGTGAATAAAGAACAAAGGAGGTCTGAACTGATTATCACCTTTGAAGTTTTGCCATAAAAGCATGACAGGAAGATAGACGGCGATTCCTTCTACCAGTACACAACAAATACAAATACTTGCCGCTCTCTTTCTAGACCTTTTTTTTACAAACCGAGCATTGCGGTTTATAGATCTAATAGTTATATTGTATAATAAATGTGCTTGGATTTTACTGACATTTGCCACTGCCATTTGTCTAACGAATTACAACAACTTAGAACTCGACCAAGCTACCTTGCGACGCGCGGCTCCAATACTGTCATTTGGCATTTCCGGCTGCAAACACTGGAGCTATCGACACAAATTAGATGAATCTGAAATCTCGGGATCCCGACAAAGAAAATTGAAAAGTGGTCTGGGATTCCCGTGAGAAAACCCTAATACTAAAATTGCATGGCGATATAATTTCCTTTGTCGAATTGATTCTATTATATATGAAATACAGTGATTTATATAAGTTTCTTACCCTTAGGTCCTTCAATGCCAAAACCCGCCTCTCCACGAGAACCTTTAATGCCAGGTAAACCGGGCAGACCTCGTTCACCATCTAAACCTGGTATCCCCAAATCTCCTCGTGGTCCTATCGGTCCACGTGGTCCAACAATAGATTCACCCTTTTCTCCAGGATATCCTCTTGGTCCTGGTTCGCCAATTCCTGGTTCTCCCCGTTCTCCTCTTTGTCCCGGTAGACCCTGTAACCCATCTTGTCCAGGTCTCCCGTCACGTCCTGGAGAACCCTGAGGCCCAGGTTCTCCCGGCTGACCATCAAAACCCGGCCTTCCTGACTCACCAGTTAAACCATCTAATCCAGGAGCCCCAGACAAACCAAGTTCTCCTCGAGGACCCGGTGATCCTGGGCGTCCTACTGGTCCAGAATCACCTGGTACTCCAGGCAACCCATTAAGACCAGCGTCACCTATTTAAGAACAAAGAAAAGGGAATAAATTCATACATTGTCACGAATTATAATTCTACGATTAACATTGTTCTGTAGGATCAATAATTATTTTATTAGTTTTCCGGTGTATTCTATGAAATTTTAAATTAATAAAGGATTTCAAAACCTACCTTTCTCCCCTTTTGCTCCCAATACAATCTCCCCACTAACTCCTGGTGGGCCTGGAACTCCAGGCTTGCCTCGAAATCCTGGTATACCTCTTTCTCCTTTACTACCTGGCAGTCCTTCTTCGCCGGTTGGTCCAACCGGACCTGGATCACCACGGAGTCCAGGAAGCCCATCTATTCCAGCAGGCCCTCGAAGTCCTATCCCAGGCTCTCCTCGATCCCCTTTCACGCCTAATAAAGAAGTTCCCGGTAATCCTTTTGGACCTGGAAGTCCCCGTGGTCCTATATCCCCTGGAGGTCCGGATAATCCTTCCCGTCCATCAGATCCTGGGAAACCCCTTTCTCCTTTCTGTCCAGATGGCCCCTCAAGACCAGGAAGACCGACGGTTCCTGGTAGTCCATCTAATCCTGGTTGACCGGTTTCTCCTGTATAACCCCGGGGCCCCCTTTCACCCGGTATGCCGTCATCACCTGGTAATCCAGGGAAGCCAGGACCTCCTCTTGCTCCTGAAAATAGCATACGAATATTTGAATTAGCACACATACCAGGGACCGGTTCCTTGAAATTGGATAAAACTGTAAAATAAAGGGTTGACGACGTGTTTCACTAGATTACAACTAATGCCGTTTGAAAATTCAAATGGGGTTTAGGACAGACTGTGACTTTCGACACTGGCATGCCTCGCTTACTAAGTTGATCCAGTAATCATTAACTATTTTTTCGGCAGTATTGTAGCTTACCCTGCGATCGCAGCCTATCGGGAAAGAACCAATTGCCCGAATGGGCGGTCCGCACATGGTTTAGGAAAAAAGCACTGTGGCCTATTATACTTCCCAATCAAACATATATTTTGCTTTGCTAATTAGCGAGGTACTGCGTTCATACTATTCTAAATGTTCTGTTCATCAAGATCTATCTTAAATCAAATATTAAAAGTCAACATACCCTTTGGTCCGGGTAATCCTTCTCCTTGAGGCCCGGGTAATCCAGGTAATCCATCCTCGCCTCGCGAACCAGGTATACCATCCCTACCGGGGCCACCGGGCTCTCCTGGAATTCCATCTCGTCCGGATTCTCCTTTAATACCAATGCCAGGTAAACCTCTAGGTCCTTCGGGTCCGGGTCTCCCAAAAGATATACCGGTACTAATCGCATCAGCTCCAGGTCGCCCGGGAAGACCAGGTTCTCCAGATTCTCCTTTTAAACCGGGCAATCCCTCTAAACCATCTCTCCCGGGATTTCCCTTTGGGCCAGGTAGCCCATCAAGACCAGCAGGACCTGGTCGACCGACACCTACTGGCCCAGGAGGACCCTGAGGACCTTGCCTACCCTGCAAACCCGGCAGACCTCGGACAGACTGTCCCTCCAAACCTCTTGGTCCTCTGTCTCCTTTTGGACCTGGTTCTCCTGGGTATCCGTCAAGTCCAGGACGCCCAACACCGGGATTTCCTTTCAATCCAGGTAAACCAGTAATACCATCACGTCCAGGGATACCTCGTTCACCGGGGTCACCCTTCAGACCTCGTTCCCCAAACACTGTTTCCCCTGGTGGTCCGATTTGACCTGCTGTTCCCGGAAGACCAGTGAAACCCCTTTCTCCTTGCTCTCCAGGAAAACCCCTGGGCCCTGGTGGTCCCTGAAATAGATATCAAAATTTCATGCTTTCATTTTATTTTTGAGTTTCAGTGCTGCATTATTCTATTGTATATCTATTTATTACTCCCTAGATGATACTAATCCATGATGTAGGTTTATGTATTCGTGCGAGCTACACAAAATATAGTAATGTAAAAGTAGCATATCAATAACTATTCTTTTATCTATTCCATAGTACTGATGATTTCCATTTTTAAATTCACTAAAAGTTAAAATGAATATTTTTTACCTACCATTTCACCCTCTCGACCAGCTACACCAATTCCTGTAAAACCTTAAACACAAAATATTGACAAACTCAACAGAGTAACTAAAAAAATAAGATAACGATTGATGTAATAATGAATGTGGACAGTGCTCACATTATGTGGATGAGGACAAAACATGAATGTGGACGAAGGCTTTGAAATCCGTGAAAACTACAATATTTTATTATTTGAATCTCTAAAAGGAAAATCAGTCTTTTTACAAAGAAATGATGAATTGAAAATTTCCAAACGTTCTGCTTCCTTTTCAAACGAAAAAAACAAGACAGCGCTACCTATAGTTGTTGGGTAAAATATTTTGATGCACATCTTTTTAATCCGAATGAATTCATGTCTGGAGATTATTTATTAAAATAGATACTCCATGTTGGACTAAAGCGGATCTAAGGTTTGATGTACCCGTTTAATATAAAATACTTACCCCGTTCTCCTTTTTGTCCCTGTAAGAAAAGATATCAAAAGTTAAATTACATTATTTATATAATTAGATAGGGGTTTACGTCCGCTGCCACCCCTTTATAGCTAAAGGACCCTGCATAAGTACGGTAAAGTATACAATTGATTTTAATGCTTAGAATAATCGGGGGAGGTAACTGCAATATGTTTGAGCCTTTCGGTCACGGTTACACACAGACAGGTCGTAATTCAGATTCAATGGAATACTTAATTGTTGGTAAAGAATAGAGAAGCTGGGTAGAAATAAACAATAAATGTATTCCACAGAACTAAGTCCTTTGTACTTAAATGCTATTAGCACAACTATTGTAACGTTGACGCGAAAGCATTTTGAATTAATGTTTATCTGTTGTCATTCAACCCAGCAGCAGTGATATATATCGCGCTCGAACAGGGGCTATGCGAAGATGGCGCAATGCCGCGCTTTGCGTGAATGGTTATGGGGGTTTTGCACCCATTTGATCTTTGGCACCTTCCTCATAAGGGACAAAATCACGGGGTACCTCAATGATATAATCGTAATCCACAACAGTGTAAAGCATATACCGTGGCTCAGATGTGCCACAAACCGACTCTAACATGTTCAGCACGGCCCACACTGGTTTATTAGCATTGTTATATTATAATTACCCACCTTTGCACCTTCAGGTATAGCCCCTCCTTTCTGGATCCATTCTTGAATAAAACTGGCCCCTTCCACAGAGAACTGTCCTGATGAACCAGGAGGTCCAGGTGGACCCTAAAATGACGACAAAAACATTCCATGGAGCATATGGAGTAAAAACCTATGGGTAACTCAATTTAAATATATTTCCCGGTAAAGATTCAAAATACATAAACACGAACTACCTTGTAAATACAGAACCACCAGTTGGGAAAAATTCAAACTACAAGTGAAAGTACTAAAACAGTCTTTCCAGATTCTGTAGGGGGAGATGTTTTATTGTGGACCATTTACAAAGTTGCCGCAATTTCGTATCCGTTAAGGTTCGCTCGATGTCTAAATGTATGGATCTTGAACTACAACTTTGACAAGGGTATACATTCTTTTGTACTCACTGAAGCACTGTGGCCCCAAAACATGTTTGTACTATGTACAGACAAAACCATAAAATCCAATCTGATTATAGAAAGCACCTCACAGTACCGGCCCGATATAAACAGACTTGCCATCTCCCGAAAACGTGAAATTTACGCCGCGTTTCTTTAAAATCGGGTTTTCTCTAGAACTGGTAAAACTCACAAGTACTTACCCGAACAGAAATTCCAGGAGGACCTCTAGGACCCTGTAAATAAAGATATATTTTATTCAAGATATGTAATTAAATGATCAACAGAAATGAATTACTGGAAGGGTGTTATTCATCTTGGAATATTTGTTGGTAAAAACTGAAAATGCAAGGTCATCAGCTGTACACACGAAAGTGAATCAGGAGCTAAGCCCAGAACTAACATTGTGATATCTTCTTATGGACAATCAGCCGACCATGCACACGCAGGTTTTTTAAATATAAATAATGTATGAAACCGTCTGGTAGGTAATGATTAAACAGACTTACTGGTGAACCGGGTCTACCATGTCGTCCATCAAGTCCTTGGCTACCCTGTTAAAACAAAAAAATACATTAGTTAGATGTTTAACCAGTTATAAAACCGAGTATCACGGATAGGTTGTTCTTAGGTTCACTTTAAGGTGCGATGCGTCTACTACCTGTATCGATACGATCAACACGATTGCTAAAACGAATCATTCCGCAATGAATGAAATGGGTCGACTGTTGTCTGTTGTCTGTAACATGAAGGCCAAACCAAACATAGAGAAAGCGGATCTCCATTTTTGTGACCCTAGTATAATCTGATTTTAATTTTTATCTAAAGATTCAAAACCGATTCAAGAGCGGAAAGCGCTGATTCTTTCTTTAATGATGACCGGGGGTTTGATTTTAAGCTTCCATCCCTACCGATCATCGGCATTTACAATAGACGTTAAAATAACTGGATTGATTAACTTACATTCAAACCATCACAACCAGGAAGACCTCGAGGTCCCGAAGGTCCAATTTCACCGTCTTGTCCCTATGAAAAACAAAGACAATAGATGAATATTCATTCGTAATCTTTACAATTGTATAATGTCTCCATTAACATATTATATTACCTGCAATCTAAATTGGTGTTATTTTGCCTGAAAACAAAATCAGATTGTTGCCAGAACATATGCTATTTTTGTCAGAAAATGCTCAATTTTCCGAAAATGGCCACTGTCTTTGGACCCACATTTTTTTTAGATGGGGAGAGATTGGGTTGCTCACAGCAGAGAGAACACGCCTCTGATAATGTCATGATTATACTATGCATGAGATATGCTCGCCATTCTGAATTGTAAAATTATCTGTAATAAAAAAAGGGAACTTACATTTTTTCCATTACTTCCTGCTAAACCAGGTAATCCAACTGGCCCCTATTGACGAAAATAAACACAGATTATGGCATAAAGTGAATAATACTCAATAGAAAGTTCGTGGCTGGTGGTTTAGTTCAGCTGAAGTGGGGGTTAAAGCTGACGCAAAAGACAATTTAATTGATTTAAGCCATGCACGAAGGGCGACCATCCACAATCTCCGACTGTCTCAAACCAGGAGGGAAAGGCGAGGATAGATTGAATGAGTACCATTCCACATCAAATAATTTCATTTGAAGGGTCATTTCATGACTAAAACGTATACCTTTTCTTCAGAGCCTCGCGTGTGTGCAAGTATCTTTAGCTATGGGAGCAAAACAGAGAATTCGTGGAAATCTGTCAATGTAGTAGGGACGATCCTAATTCTTGGCACGTACACGCCTGAGGCTGAAACCATATGGTTCGACTACGGCAACTCTATAATTAATACTTACACGATAGCCACGTGGTCCCATCTCACCATTAAAACCAGCTTCACCTTTCTCGCCACGTGGTCCAACCATACCATCATCTCCCCTAGGACCAGGTACACCTTGAGCTCCACGTGGTCCAATTGGCCCCTAAGATAGAAACAAATGATAATGATTGTCTGGTGTGTTGAAGGGGCGATGGTGACGCGTATGCAACCATATACCCCAATATTAAAAGGGTCCCCAAGTTAATTCTAAATGAAATTTGGTATCATAAATTTTTTGGGCCAGCAGAACAGTAAGACGTTAAACCCCATTATATTTCATTTCATTTGTTAAGGCCATCTACTATACTGACCTACAGAAATGAAATGGGGTTTAACGTCCCACTGTTCTGCTTCGAATGGGATAATTAAGGCGGGCATATTGACATACAAATGGCATTTCTGTGAGTGTGGCGGACATTGAACAGAATATGTTCCCTTTTGACTGTTGATTCAAGGGCCCCGTGACATTTTCAGTCATCATAATATACTGCATTAAAGTCCCAAGACCATACACAATTGGAATTACTTTTTAAAGAAAAACGAAACTCATTTTGTTAGTCCAATAATTACTCAAATCCATCAATAATAACAGAACTGGTCATTTTAAGAGTTTACATTCGTTACTAGGTCAAACATTGTAATAATATCTTTACATAAGAGGTATAAAGAAATGGGGCTTAACGTTCACTGACACAAACATTTTATTTCAATAATTTGCTTGCGCGCAGAGGATTCTTACCGTGGGGGAAGAGTGTCACTTGACACAATGCAACCCCTTATGTTCTAAAGCGCAGTTAGATTATTCGCCATCTCCTATCTCCACATGAAAATAGGAGAAACTGTGCTGTTAAAATTCAAATTGACCTTTAGCTGTGTTACCTTTTCTAGACTTTTCTAGATCATCAAGACACACGACAATGCGTTACATAGTACAATTAACTTACCGGTAGTCCCGATGGCCCAGGTACACCTTGCGACCCGGCTGGACCCTAAAATACACAAAAATAAAGCCTCTATGAATAATATCACTGTTTATGAGAAATATCTTTGATCCAGGAACACAAAACTTTGCTTATAGTCTCCTATTGATGTATTTCATACATTAAAACAACAAAAATTTTTTATAAAGGGCTATATTTTCGTTAAAATAAGGCGAACAATTTTGAATAAATTCATAATTTAAGTCTGAGAATGCTTTGTGAACTCGGGGCCTGTGCAGAATTTTAACTGTGTGGATTTAAGGAATTAAACGTCTCGTTCCAGACATTAAGTCACTTTACAGTGTAGATTTATATTCGTTTTAAAAATCGAAATTCCGCCAAAAAGAAAGAAGAAATAAATAGATAGGCCTACCAAGAACGATTAAGTGGAAAATGACGAAATCTTACCAAATCACCCTTCTCACCATCATTTCCGACGTATCCAGTTGCACCCTTTTGACCTTTTAACCCAGGATGACCTTCGGGTCCAGTTGGTCCTCTTGCTCCATCCATTCCGGGCTGACCCTTCATTCCTGTAAACCCCTAAAAATAATTTGATAAGAATTAGGCAAATATTAAAAACATTTCAATATGTCACTGTAAGCCTACAATTACTACCAAATTTAGCTAGATAAGTCGTTGATAGGAAGAAAGGCTGGCCTGTGCTCTGTTACTAAATATTTTTGTACATTTTATGCCATTCCGTACAACAAAAGCTAAACGGGTTCTTTATTACCAGAGGGGATTATTCTGATCTGTGACTTCGTACATTTTCAATTTTCTGCTCCGACTTGGCTACGCAGTGTGCTATGAGGGAAATTTTGCCCGGACAGCGGCGCCACTACCTACTATTATTTGGAATTCCAACTGCCAAGGGATCTGTAAGTGCACATCAGTGTCATTGGATCTCGATTTTTGTCTGATCCGAACGACTATACGTTGTATCTTGCCAGACCACCCGTCCTGAACAACGCCGGAACATCCCGATGAACTTTCTCCGGGATCGAACATGAGACCTCCAGGTTAGCGAGCCAATGTCCTACTCAATGAGCCACCACTTCACTAACTTGAATATAAAGTAAATTTATAATGATAATTACTGTATTATTAGTGTATATTACATAGACAAGGTCTTCTTTGTGTTTTACTTGTACCAAACGACTTCACATTTCATCATTGGCGTGAATATATCAACTGTTCACATTTCTTGTGAAACAACTATTTTAAGGACATTAAAAGGACATTTCCAACACTCAACAGCAATTATTTATTCATCAACGTATTGTTATAGATTTAGTGTCCACTGGATAATCAGAACAGAAAAAACCTGCCTAGTCAGCTTATCCTGCCACCTATATGTAAACCTGCTTCAAATGTCTAAAGACCATTTTGTGAATGTAACTAGATTTTTTTCTTCTAATTACATCAATGTTGGTTTATCTTATTGACACAGTATTCAACACGGTTAAAGTGACAGTAACTGCTACCAACTCTTCCGCAGTGGATCTTACTCTGCTGCTCACAGTTCAGCTTAGGCATGGGCTAAATGGGTTCAGACCCAGGGACCCGCAGTTTAGGAGCTCCCGAGGTTCATGGCAAAACGAGAAAAAAAAACCTTACTACATACAGATGAAAGTTCCACTGATTGGTCTAGTGGTGCGATGGACGACGAGTCACTCTCGTCGACACTAATGACACAAAATATAAATACAGGGACGTGGTGGTCGCTGATTCTGCAAGATCACGTGGGGCACTAAAATTTAATGTTTGATAACAGCATTGTAACAATCTGATATATTTTCTATGTTGAACGGGCGCAAAAACTCAAGGGGGTGTATTAGCTTCAAACCCATGACGTAAAACGCGCCACTACCGTCGAGAGAGAGACAGTTTTTATTATTCAAAATGTGTAAGTTTGTCGGAATGTATAGGCTATTACAACGCACGCGCTAGATTTTAAAATAAGCTTTTCCTATTGTTCACCGTCACTTTACTAACATCCACCATAATCCCTGGAATTTAGCGGAAACTATTGTTATGGTGTTAAATTTAAATTCAACTTAAATAAAAGAATTTCCATGCACTTAACGAGTTCTATGTGATACATTTATGCACAAAGATTTACCAATAATACTACTGAACTTGTGGGACGTTTGTTCCGTGATAAATGTGATCGTAGGAGTCAGGGATTGTACTTGATGATCTGTATGAACTGATAGGACAGGGTATTGGTTTTTCGGCTAAAACGTCCCTCGTTCACTTGGCAGTGTTCAGTGTTCGCAAATTTGAGACGTAAACACTCGAAAATCCAAGTAACAAAGAAAACTAAATTTTGACATGCATCCCGTTCCGCTAATTCAACCGAAATGAAAATCTAAATCCCGAAAAACCAGATGAACTTTGACGGTCAAGACAGGCTGGGGTCGACCACGTGACTTTCAGGTCAGCGAACCAACGTCTTATTCACTAAACCACAGATTAATTTCAGTGGCAGTGTTCAGTGTTCGCGAATTTGAGACGTGAACACTCGAAAATCCAAGTAACAAAGAAAAACTAAACTTTGACATGCATCCCGTTCTGCTAATTCAACCGAAATGAAAATCTAACGCCGGAAAAATCCAGATGAACTTTGACGGTCAAGACAGGGATCGATCACGTGACTTTCAGGTCAGCGAGCCAACCACAGATTAATTTCTACAGAACGCTTTATTTTGGCCTAAACTGGTCAATGTTCGAGGCACCACCGTTACTATTTTGATATTCAAATTCTACTGTAGTATCACGTGATTTTTGAAAAGTGATGAGCCTGACGGGCCTGGGTATAAAATAATCAACGATTGTTGTAAGCAATGATTAGGGTAATAAACTAATACCAGAGACGGTCGCTGACCTTTGCAATTTAAACTATTTTGAGAATATCTAAATGTAAATAGAAGCTCCCAAAAATAGAAATGTAAAATGTCTGAGAAGTTACTTTGAGGTGAATCACGTGATTAATAATAAGGTGGGTTTTTATTCTGTATAGATGATGATGGGGTTTCAGATGCATGCCAGTCAATATAATTAAACTAAATGTTTATTTGTTTATTTACTTCCCCTTTTTTGTCACAGTCAGTCGATTAACGTGTAAAGAAAATCTTATTCTGTCTATAACGAGTGATGATCCTTGGATTTTTGGATCGGGGACGGGTAGACATACGTGAACACCCATTGGAACGATTGTTTTTGGACTTGTAATCACTCTTGATTACGCAATGTTTATTTATTTCCGTTTTTGTCAAAGTCAGTCCATTAACATATAAAAAAAATCTTACTCTGTCTATAACGAGCAATGATGCTGGAATTTTTGGACCGGGGACTGGTAGACGTATTAAATCCAGGTATATATTATGCACCTGCTACGGAATGGTTTTTTTTTGGGGGGGGGGGGTACTGAATGTTTTAGAGGGGCTGAGGATGTGGCCGGTTAAGAACACTGCCAAGAAATCGTTATTTTTGGCGAAATATTGGGGGGGGGAGACCTAACCGCCGAGTGGAGGGATACCTCACCGGGAAAAAGCGGGGTTGGGAGTAGTACGCCTGTTCGTTCCACCATCACTTCAACCCATACCATATGCGTTGGCTCTAGTCACTTTGGCCAACAACACTGGATCTTTTATAGGTTATCGGCGATATTACCTCTGCGGAAGCGAGGGAACCATGGTGGATAAGTGGCCTGGCGCCCGGGTGTTCGATCCTTGCATTGGCCGAGAAAGTTCATCCAGATTTTCCGGCATAGTTTCCCCCCTTGTCAGTGGTGTAGGACAGAGGTACTGACAAGGGCAGCTGTCTAGGCTTTCGGATGGGAAGAAAACCTGCGATCCCGTGTATACATTGGCGTTCAAGTAAAAGATCCATTGACAGTTGGAACTCGGTTTAAGATTAGGCCATAGTATTGCCGCCCCGGGAAAATTTTCTTCATAGTACATGTATGGCGTATGACCGTCTTCGTTACGCCCAGTTGAAGAAGAACAATAGGACGTTAAACCCCATTTCATTTGTTTTTTTCATTTCTGTGGAAGCGAACGTTAAATAATCCTATTATTACACACACGATTACGGCTTCTTTGCGCTTACTGCATCGTTGGTCATTAATCACCGCAATGCAGAATATGCGTAGGATTAACAACATACTACACCCTCTTCCTTTGAATGCATATCTCTACTTGTTATAAATTATTCGCCTATAAGTTTCAATTAATTTACTATAAATAGAAACAGGAGTAAAATAGGCTAGACATTAAACAAATATTTGTTTATTTAAATATTAAAATATTCTAGATTTTTAAACGGGGTTACAACGAACTTTAAAAGCTTTTTAATTATCTACCGAATAAAACGAATACCCGTTTTGCGTTTTTTCGACTATTCCATTTTAAATTATCAGAATCAAGTGCGTGTCGAGGTTTTCAAGGAGGGGGCGGGAAGTGCCCATAAACCAGGTCATTAAAAACTCAACGGAAAATTCAATTAATTTGTTTATTTCTTTAAAGAAGCTAAATCGCTAATATTGGGGACCTAGAAATGGACACAAATGGATTGCAAAGCATTGGTTTTTGTCACATTTTCAACAATTTGTTCTTTCTCGCTATTTTTCTTTTATGAAGAGTCATTTGAAATATATTTTAGAAATATATAATGCTTCCCATCGCTGTTCTACAAACAATTTCCTGCCAGAACGGATATGGCAAAAAAGACACATTTTCGTGATATATTTGCATACGGGAAGGCTACAGAAAATTTAGATTACATGTTTCCTGAAATTTGTAATTTTATGTTAGATTCTGTTTGTTATTGTTTAGTGCCGACGGCGTTTATTACTCAATGACGAGCATATGTAGTTTGTCTGTGTCTACGTCTGCATCCAGGGGCATAGGATTCCACACAAAACATCTCATAGGAAATACCAACATCAGTTGATTTGAAAGGCATAGGGAGACAGAGAAATGGGGTTTAACGTCCACTCGACACAAACCAGGTCATTTCGGGACTAAGATATGGTTCAATATTATTACAATAATTCGCTTGCGCATAGGGGTCTTTAGCAGTGGGAGGAATGAGAGGACCCGGAGAAAAGTCACCAAGTTGGACAGGCGACCCTACTCCTTGTCACGTACAACTGGAGAATCGAAACCATGCCAGTTGACTCAATGACAGACTTTATGATACAGCGCGCACATACTACCCACCGCCCCCGAAATGCATTAGACGGCAAGGATAGCTGTTTTGCCCGGATTTTGCATTAGGTGACTTTTAGTGTTTTGGGGTTTCAGACGATGCAAGGTGTGCTTCAATATTACTATTGACTTTTTAGGACGGAAATATATAAAGATAAACCGTCTCAGTTAATAGGCCAAGAGGTCAAGCAGTAAAACAACTGACCTTTCAACTAAAGTACTTCAAGTTCAAAACATTTAAAGCGTAAAGATCGATATAAACTTTAAGACGGGGTCACCGAATATTATTATTTTTAACGAGCAGTCAATACAAATATACCAGAATAAATTTTATTCCGGTCACTGCATACTTAACAATTAAAAATAAAAAAATAAATGTCAGTTTCCAAATGATGGAAGTATTGTATTAAACATACATTATGCAAGAGCAAAATCTGACTATTGGAGGTCTTTCTTTAGGCCTGAAATGCTATCTTAATTAGACATTAATTAACTTATGCAGACCATAATCAACTCTCGATGTCATCGCTAGCCTGCGATATTTACTACATTAGGATCCAATTTGCTGCTCAACTTTAATTCATGATTTAAACATGAAATGGATAATCAAGAATATGTTTTTTTATCGTGCGAACTTTAGTAATAATCGAGGCTAGGCCGAAAATTCAATCGCTAAATTCTCGGTTCAGTGTAAAACAATTTGACTGAGAAACCTAGTCATTTGAAAAAGGTCCCCCTCCTAAAACTACTGTCTTACTTCAAACCAGGGGTCAAACGACACTTTGACAAAATCTAGTATTTCTTGTATTTAATTTCAATGAAACCCTGTGATGTTAGATTATCCAGTGTTTCTGTAAAACCAGTCAAACTTGATTATAGTCCATGTTATCATGACGCAAGAAATCTTTTGATGTAACGCACCCTCTCTTTAGATCTTGAACTCTTTTGAACAGCTACAGGTGTAATGTGTGCAGACCTTTAACATATTTTTTAATTCTTAATTCTTTATTAAAGTCCACCTCCCACGAGATTTATAGACAACAGGCCAATGACCTTAAAGCAGCTAATATCTCATTGAATTGGGTCAAAATAAAAAATTGAAGTGGGTTGTTCGAGTGTGGTATTTCTCATATTGACGGGGCAATATCTAAATGCTTAAAATTCAATTTTGAATCATTTACTCATTTTAGTTTAAAGAAGCTATCCTGCTTTTAACGTCAAAACCGCTAATCTGGACACGTAACCTTTTTATGATTTCGGGTAAATTTTTTCAATGGGTGACCTGATAATCTATCGCCGTTCCTTTTGAAGTCTATACAGTGCATGGCCCACGTGTTGTAATTGGTAACGAAAGGTAAAGTTCTATTAAATAAATGTCTGGTTTATCCAGGCACCGAATAATACAGCTTGAGACTCCGGTCTTCATTTCGGGTTTAAGTTGTTTGAAAACGTATCACGTATAGATAGTTGCTCGGCCCTCGGCTTTTAACAGAGCATGAAGTCGTTTTATTCTCCAAAATATAATCGCGATTGACCCTTTGATCTTCGACAGCGGAATAAATAAAGTGTCATCCGAACACTGGCTTTATCTTTTGACGTCGAATTTTCAACGAGATCATTTGCCATAGCACAAAATTAAGCAATAAAATCGAACAAAATAAACAAATGTTCGACCCAAACCAGTATCTCTGCAGATATTTTTGAATTTCCACGAGTAAAATATATTGAGAATCGAATTTATAAAGTGTAATTTTTTGTAATCCATTTACCCAGAAAATATACTTCTATGGACAACCTGTTGATATAAACTAGTAATAAAATGGATTGCTGTATCTATTTACCCAAAGACAGACAGGATATCTCTTGAACATGTTTAACTACATAAACAGTCTTCTCATATTATACAACTTTATCATTCTACGTTTACTTCAGAATATAATAACCACACAGTTTGTTTGATATGGAGTAAGGAAGTCATTCTGGGTTGCTTTTATGCAATACATATTTAATATATACTGAGAACACATCAATATCAACACATTTGTACACTTTTGGATGTCGTACTTTTGGTTTTGACCCCTCTGACTTTGTACCGTTGATTACAGATTAAACATCCATAAGTGTACAAATGTGTTGTTATTGATGTGTTCCCATTTGAATATTGTTCACAGCAAGAATCAAAATAAATAAGATATGTTTACAGTATCATTTTGTTATGCGACAAACTAAGTGATGCGTTTTCTATGGCGCTCAGTATATCAAAAGACTAGGTGAATGCAATAATCGAGGAAATCAAGAATGTTTAGGTATATAAAGAGAGAGAGAAATGGGGTTTAACGTCCACTCAACACAAACTAGGTCATTTCGGGACTAACGCATGGTTTAATTTTATTTCGATCTTTGGCAGTGGGAGGAAACCGGGGTGCCCGGAGGAAACGCACGAGGGAGAAGGCGCCCCTATCTCCATGCCACATACGCTCACACCAGGGCTCGAAACCACAGCCGCAAGCCAGAGGTGGCCGGCCAGGTGGCCGAAGCGCGGCACTCTAGACGACTAGGCCATCCCAACCCCCCAGGTATGTAAAGAAATGAATCGCGTTTTAATGCATCTAAAGATAGGCAAATATTAAGAATAAACTAAACTACTTAGATGGGGGAAGTGATGGTTTCGCTTCGACAAAAATCTTAACACGAGTTAAGAGATGAAAAAACGGCGATTAAAATCCTGGGGCCTATTTCACAAAATTTTAACTAAGATATGATCTGAATTTTAGTTATTTGATTGGACAATATTAGATTGATTTTAGTTCTTAGCCAATCAAAATTGAAGTATCTGCTAAAATTTGGATTTTATCTTTAGTTAAAATTTCGTGAAACAGGGCCCAGAGATATTAGAAGACTTTCGTAATTCTCTATGAAACAGATTGGGTCAAGCCTACTAGTAGCTAGGCTATGTACGTTTCTCGTTATTACTTTATTCATAAAATATGAAAACTTGTTCCTTTCAAGTGGATTATGTCCTAAAATGATAAATCACTTCCTTTGTAGGTTTTGTGTTCGAAACATAACAGCTCTATATAGGTCAAAGGTGAACATATAGGTCAAAGGTTAGTCTAGTTAAATGAATTATGAACGTCGTAAAGCACGGGCAAAGGTTACAGGTCAGGGATCAAGGGTCATCAAAGAAAATAATTTACTTACCATTTCTCCTTTCAGATCTCGACATGAACAGCCCCTGTTACACCGACCCTAAAATGAAAGAAGGAATACACGATGTCAGATTAAAGGTGCATTATGTACGAGCTAAATCTACCTATTGTAGTTTTTTATTTTGGCTTTATTATGTGGATTGTTATTCATATGAAAAACCTATAATCAAATCTCTAGACCATCGGATGGCCGAGATATTAAAAGATTACACCACTAAAGAGATTAAAACTAAAACACGAATTAGAATTCAATATGGTCAACTTCCATTAATATTGATGTTCTCGTCTTATTATGGAAATATGAGATCCTAATATCCAATACTAAAGACATTAAACACACAATTATGACTCGTGTACTCTATGGACATAATGATTTCGGGTGCCATTTGTAATGAACAAAGAAAACCATACCCAAAAACAGAAGACAATGTGGAAATAATTAAATTAAGATTGATCGATTCACAAACGACATAAAAATTTAAAAATAAAAACATCTAGAATCGACTATAAGGAGACACAAACGACTGTCCTTCAATTTGAACTGTTTCGTATTTTACCGAACATAGTTGATTATAAATTGCAATAAAATGTTTAAAAAATGAATGTAAACCACTTTATTTACACTTATGTTACATTGGTATGTATTTTATATCCATTTTGGTCTAGTTCACCATACGCCCTTTAAACTGAAGGTACAAACAAAGGTAACAAAAGGCGGTAGGCTATGTATACCTATTGTGTCGCGTGTATATAAATCATGTACTTAACAATTATTCTATTCATGAGGATATAGTACATTATTTAAACTACACACAACAACTGTAGATATATCTTTACAAGAATAAAAAAAACCGCACATATAGGTATAAAGCAAGGGTTTAGTATTACGCGGGCGCGGGGGTGGATGATGAGGAGAGGGGGGGGGGGGGGCGTGTGTGCGTGCGAAGCAACTGCAAAATCAGATTCGAAATAATCTCTTCTATTCTGATTGTAATTAATAATGTATAAATTAAATGATTCTGTTTTGATACACTTGTCAATTCTACCAGATTCTGTATAAAACACAATATATGAGAATTTGTTAAGGCTATTAAAAACTCATTTTAGAGCTATAAAATCTCTAATAGGAAAATTAGTCCACAAATGGTCCGATCACGATCAGTATTTGCAATTATATGTGGAATTGAAATGTCATCGATCTATCTGCTCGATGTGCAATAAGCCCACCGCCATTTTGTTGTCCGCGAAAATATATTGATAGGCCTTTTTTTTAAAAAAAAATATGATTAAATCCCAGTCGGGACATTATCTGGCGTTCTTATTTTGATTTTTTTTTCTAAATTAAATGTTAAATAATTAATCTGAGTACATATTAGCGTGGGTTAAGTCGTTAGAAATTTAATATTTCAGCAAGAAATAACCATAACCATAACAGAACGAGAAACTTGTACGAAAGGGAAGGAACCCTCTAAATAGAAGAAACATTACATCTAGAATGTATTAAGGGTCACCGAACCAGAAATTCTACATATGTTCGTTAAGTTATATCAAATAATGTCGTGTATTTACAGACCAAGGCGATATTGGCTATGTATCAACAATTTGTGTTAAATTAGATATAATTATAAGTCATCACGTGACAGTCTTCATAGCTAAAATATAGACATTTAACATACTGACACTAACATGTTACAAGCTAGGGTAACTAATTAGAAACATAATAACTGGGAATCATTTTAATTTCGACAGGTAAAAAAAATGTATAAGTAGGAAAATACGCTCAAGATATGAAATGAAAGGGGGTGTAACGTCCTGCTGTACTAACTGGGCTTATGAAGTCGGACATAAGCCATACAGTGTGCCACAAGGGAAATTTTACCTGGACAACGGCACTCCTATTAATGAAATAAAATTGAACGCTATGTTAAAACACTAAGTATGGTTATGTCCGTCTTCATTGGGGGGGGGGGGGCAGAAAACTTTAAACCCATTTCATTCATAGCGCCACGGCCTACTCTTACCGAAGGGTTTTTACGTGCACGCCAATGTGTACGTGTGTTTCTTTTTTTCGTTCCATCTGAACGACTATGCGTGTTCCTTGCCAGGTTAAGATAAATGAGGGACAATACAAATATCTCAGACCTCTTGCGCATTTTTAAAACATTTGGGTGTATTGTGGCATTTTTGGAATTGGATGGCTGGGAGTGATCTTCATTACTGAAATTCAGGTCCAAATATGGTCCCGGTTGACTATATGTGGTGCCGTCTACGGGGCAGGGTATGCTTATTCTTTAGGCGACCCTGGTACCACTTCTCATTTGAGAATCTCATATAGCTAATAATATTTTATAGTACCTCGGAGTTTTATTCTTACAATATTGTATAGAAAAACAAATTCCCATGTGCACAAGTATTCTTGAGTAAAATTATTAGCAAATAACACACACGACCCGACTCTTCTTAACAAGTTAGACATAGCCATCGTGAATAAATATATATTGCATGTATGCATATGCAAATAATAACCTCAAGCGATGATATAAATAAATAAATACACTGTACCAACAGATGTAGACAATTTTGTACAGAAGTACAGCAAACATTTATGAGCAAATTTATATGTTTAAGGGGCGTATATCTCATTTTTGTAAACCTTAAAATAAAGAAAATGGGGCTAATAGCATATATTAATGTAATATGAATGTAAGTAAAGTGATTTTACTTTCAATTTATTTTAATTTCTAATCAACTATGTTTGGTGAAATAGGCGAACATTGAAAACTGAAAGCTTGGTCCATTCTACTCGTTTGTCGTTTGTGAATCAGCCATTTTGAATTACATCCGTACTGTCTTCTGGGATATGTCTTTCATTGTTCATTACAAATGGCGCTCGAAACCATTAAGATCACATCATCGATATTCAATTATAATTCGTGTTTTTAATTTCGAATTATAATTCGCTGACCATTCGGCCATCTCATATAAATCTGGATTGATTCCTCTTATACACACATTTAAATCCCAAATCGTTTGTGTCGAGTGAAAGACAAGTTACATCAGTGCGCACAAGGATGAAGCGTCCTATAAATGCAATGAATATTACTAGACATTTTGTCTGGTAAAGCTGAATGCATCATTACGTTTCCAAGGATTTAATTCAAAAGAAAATATAAGCCCTATTTTACACCATGTTATTCTTTTAAATTTACTGTTTCGCATAAAAAAATTTTGCTTAAATATTCTAATAATGCCTAGGCCATCCTTAAAGAAGCTGATGATCGACTTTTAAGGCTTACTGTAAAAAGGTAATAAAATGAAATGGGGTTTAACGTTCTACTGTTCTGCTCCGATAAGGCGAATGAAGACGGTCATGGGTCTTATAGTGTGCTATGAGGGGAATTTTACCCGAACAGCGGTGCCGTAACATTCTCTTATATCGAATTCTAACTGCCAGGGGATTTTTGTTACGTGTATACACGGGACCTGGGTTATTCGTTCCATCCCAACCACTAAACAGCTGCCCTTGTCACTGACAATCCCGATGAACTTTCTTCACCAACGCCGGGATCCAAGCTTGCGAGCCAGTGTCTTACTCAATAAGCCACCGTGGCTCCCATGCTGTAAAAGTTGGGTGGCTAAACGATATTATCAAGCCACCTCCACCCTGTTTTTAATCCTTGACGGGAGATTATGTGCTTTTTCGTTTCTGTTTTCATAGTCATATATTAAATAATCAATTTGGGTATTTAACAATCTGGATCAAGCCATGAAAATATTCTCCGTAAAATACAAATGCCAATCAGTGACCGGAACGTTAAGTACTTAAATGTCAGGATGGTCCGACATCCCTTTGTTAAACTATCACAAAGGACAATGGAAATATGATCTCCAATAACAATGTATATCCGAGTAGGTAAAATAGCAATGTATATAAGTCTAAGTAAAATAAATATGTATGCTATAATATGCACACGTAATGCAGGACGTTAAAGATACGTTATAGGAGATAAGATAAAGATTAGTTAATGTAAAGGCAATTTTGATGACAATTTCAGTCAAATTGATCCACTATGAACCGATAATTAAGCGACTGAAATTTCGGCCTAGCCTCGATAACCATTGCTTAATTCTATACGATAAAAAAAATAGTCTCGATTATCCACTTCATGATTAAATTATGAATGGCAGTCGAGCAGCAAATGGGATCATAATCCAGTAAATATCGTGCGAGAGCGATGCCATCGAGAGTTGTTCACGGTCTGGATAAGTTAATTAATTTCTAATTAATAATTGAGATAACATTTCAGGTCCAAAGAAAGACCTCCAATTGGTAGACTTAGCTCTTGTATATATAAATTACGTTTGACTTCAATACATTTATATGTTGTGATAGTCCGCAAAAGTTACAAAATATGCTTTAAACTTTCTACATGGATATTTCCTTTCCTTAGCTGCCGAGTGATCTGTAAAAATGTGAATCGTGTAGACCTCCGCACATCCCTAATAAAAATCAAATAGGCCCGACTCCTTCCAGAAATAAAATTTCCCAAATAGCGCATTGTATGGCGTATATCTGTCTTCAGTAAACCCAGTCGGAGCAGAACAATAGGACATTAATCTCTATTTCTTTGATAACACATTACTTATCTGCACACGGTAGTTAATTTTCATCAATCGGATAATCTGTCAATCAAGGTAATTGGAATACGCGTTTGTCTGCGCTATTTGCAATATTGGATATATCAAAACAATTCAACAAAAACAACGGATCAAGTTTTGGACTATTTGTATACAGTGTTTTATCCAAAGAGTGGTTTTATCAGACGTTTTATTAACATAGTAATTCGTTCAAACGCATTAATTTTTGTTTGGTACTAATGGGCCTTCGTATAGCATAGCGATGTCAACTCGTGTCATTAAATGTTCAAAATACGTATAAGATATAATTGCATAGATTGAGAATTATGTAGGATTAGCGATAACTGTGGTTTTTGATGACCCAGACAGGTAACAGTGTGTCGGTGTTTGGATAGTAGTTTCATCTACTCCTACCATTTTTATAACCAATGAATGGGAAGTAAAACTGCACTGTGTGCATCAAATGATAATCTCCGACGGAAAACCGAACCTTAGGAAAAGGAAATTCCAGACTTATTTCGACACTCCTCGACACACTCATCCTCTCTATGTTCAAATAATAAAACAACAAAATGGTATCATTACCTCTGGTCTGTATAGGACGTCCGGCCATTCCTGGGCACCTGAAATAAATATTACAAAAAAGGATATAGGAAATGACACATAACCATCCCCACCACAAAAACAACCCACTATAATTTGATTTTTTGTAAAAAAAGGGGTTTCATTTCACTGAATTTTATTGATTTGTTTTGTGGGATGACTATATAATTTCGTACATAGATAAAACCAGAGTTGGGATATAACCAATTTTGTGCCCAACCGTTGACAAAGTAAGCCCAAATCAAACTAAAATTAGTAAGCAAGCCATCTCCAGCTTTCGCCCCCCCCCCCCCCGCAAAAAAAAAACCCCAAAATGCAGCAGAAACATTATCGAAAAAAAAACCGTAATCCATATGCAGCCTTTGAATCTTGGCATACTGTGGGTTTCATTACATTCTATGATCTTTGAATTCATCCTAACCGCATCAATTTATAAATTTTCTTACATCGGCATATTTTTAATTTGACAGCCTGTCTTACAATCTAATTAAAACACAGATCCCATTTCGTTTCGTTTTTATAGTTCAAAATTTCGTTTTACTTGTCTCTACTTCGCTGCGATCTGGAAGTTGTTATCATTGACGTGTTCTGGATGATGTGAGGGACAAGCCAATGAAACGGTCTGTTACGGCGAGTTCTTGGCCTTTTAGGCACGGAACGGTGGGTAGACCACTAGAAACGTCAACGCTGATTTAATCAATGCTTGACGTCATAGGGCCAAAAGTCGTTCCTTTAACCCTTGACGTGAACTCCCACACTAACTGGTCAGATCTTCACGCAGTGTAGGCCACCGAAGTATAAAAACACGAAACGAAATATAGACTTCTATTTTAATCAGATCGTCTGTTTTATATTGTACTAATTTTGAGATATATCTACTGAGACATATCTTCATTCGCGGTATAGTTTTAGCGTGTATTATTATGATGGAGTGTTTTTTACTTGAGTTACTCGACCAGAATCTTGTATTACAACTTTATCATCTTTAAGATAAACCTTTTAACTATAAAGCTGTTAGTATTAATGATTTAATCACCCACCCTAAAATACATACAGCAAATATTCTAATAATTTTACCCGTTTGGGAAAAATTTCATAATTCATCTTAAAGCGATATTTCTGTTAAAACAGATGATTTCACCTCAATGAATCAACAAAAGTCGGGAACAGAGAGGAAAATTGGGGTTTAACGTCCACTGGACACAAACTCGAACACGAAATAAAAGTCTGTCACTTGACAGTTTTTAATGGGTGTAAGAATATACGATTGCCCGGGCAAAATGTCCTTGATATCACACTGTACGGTATATGCGTATCTTCAATAAACCGTAAAGCTCGTAAACGGGCATGGTAGCCTTACTTTCGTATCATGAAAAACAAATCTGTTTAACCAGCGTTTTAGCGAATACCTTATAGTAAACGATGTGCTGACTCAACTGTGTATATTTAGTGACGCTACCATTTGAGAAACATATTTATATATACACAGAAATCTTCCATATACATGTAAATGTAGGCGTGTAGACATTTACACTTGAAAGCCAAACCAGGTGACTAAAATGTTATTTTTTCTAATCTATTTTTAACTGATCGACTACTTTATCAGAAATGTTGCTAAACGAACGTGACACCTCTGTTACAAAAACTGCACTTTAAATAAGATTTTTTTTTTACAATGCGGCGATCTCTGAGTACGGGAATACGACGTAGCAGACTCGTCGGTCTCTCAACAATTCCGCGTCACCAGGACCGGCAAGGGGAACATTTATGGCGCAACCCCACAGTTTACATCCATGATCTGTAAAAGTAAAACTGACCAGAAATGATCGATTTTTTGTTTTTAAGATTAAATGTTATCCACCAAAAATTACCAGAAACCACTGATTTTTAAACAAATTTAAGCGCATTTTAATATTTTGGTATATATTAGTTTATTTTGTTTCGTACATTAAATGTTATATTCGATTAGAAATTGAAGCTTTGAAATTTAACAAAATAACAATTATGCGCGGGCACAGAGACGTATTAACTCAGGAGTGGGTGGATTCGAGATGGGTAAAAGGACTAAAAGATTTAGTAACTCTGTTAAATTTGGCTTTAAATATTTTACGTATTTTTCATCAATATGATACTTAATATTATACGTAGACTATAATCCTTCTCACTATCAATTCACCTTTTCATCACCCATCAATGAACCGCTCAATGGTACGCCCGTTTAAGGTGAGAATTATCTTCAAGGGATCAGACCACTGCAATCAATGATATTTATTGTAACAATACGTGAGAGAAACCTCATAGAACAATGGGACAAGGGTCAGCGGGTTAAATGGGGAAGGTGTTAAAATACAGACCACTGTCCATTTCTATATCAGTGAACACGCCTTGTTACTATTTATATCTGTGGTATAACCCCAAATAACCCCTGATAAACCCAGTTTATTCACAGTTACATTTGGAACTTTTTTATACCTCCACATAATCATTTCATGATTTAAATTTTAATTTTATTCACCCTTATAATTAAACCTATTCGAATTAAAAAAAAAATTTTCCAAATAAAATCGATTTCGATCTTTTACCAATTTTAAAATCATATTTCTAGGGATAGAAACGGAACACGATAGAGATATTGAGTGTTCCAAAAAGGCGTTATATTTGTCATAGAATATTTCGTGATATTGCGTGTTCGAGAAAAGCAATATATTAGTGATAATGGGTGTTTTAGAACAGGCAATATATTTGTGATAACGGGTGTTCAAGATCGAGAATATATTAGTGATAAAGTACGGGTGCTCTAGAAAGGGAATGTATATCGACTAATCTGGAAAGAGATATTATTGAGTGTTCTAGACAGAGAATTTTGATATCTTTATTTCTGCTTCAGATGAAAAGATTATATTTGAAGAGTGTAGGTCTGAGAAGTGGTATATGTTCTATAAAGAGTAACCTGGTATACAATACGAATCACTAATTGAAGAGAGGTCATATCGGGACTAACATATGGTTTAATTTTATTTCAATAACTTGCGCGTAGGAGTCTTTAGCAGTGGGAGGAAACCGGACTGCCCGGAGGAAACCCACGAGGTTGAGAAGGCGCCCCATACGCACACACCAGGGATCGAAACCACAGCCGCAAGCCAGAGGTGACCGGCCAGCTAGAGGTCGAAGCGCGACACTCTAGACCACTAGGCCTCATAGCACACTGTATGAACAGAACAGTAGGACGTTAAACCCTTTACATTTTTTCCATGTATAAGTGATATCGAGTGGTGCAGGAGAAGTGAACAAAACCCACTGGCCAATAACTTATATACATATATCACTAAATAGAACGACACAACATTCAGTGGATAGCATTCAAGCATAATTGCATAGTAAGTGATTCTATTCTTTGTGGGGAAAAATGTAGATCTAAATATAAGCACGTGTATAATAATAAAAATAAATGTTACGAACTGTCTGGTCTCGAGTTATTCATGAATACAATTGAATACTAAAAGCCATTACCCTACAGTTGAATAAGTCGTGTGAATACCAAACCAAGTAGTCAATGGCGGTTTTTTAAACTAATATCGTTTGTTAAACGCTGCGGTAATAATTTTATCATTTGTATGTAATAAAATCATAATAGGCTTAAATCTGTTCGTGTAGGAAATATTGCATAGAAATCTTATGCTTGTGGTTTAATCTTTTAGAATTGTATAAAATAAGATTTAATTTATAATATTATACGAAAAGCGAAATTTTGATATCAGGTAGTTTGATAATTGATATTCACCTAATTAATTGATTTATTAAAGGTTAAGGGTAGTGGGCTGAATGAGTCAACTTGCGTTGTTTCGATCTGCGGGTTGTACGTGACCAGAAGAAGGGTCAACTGTCCAACCTCGTGGGTTTTCTCCGGATCCTCAAGTTTCCTCCCACTACCCAAGACCCATACGCACAAGCGAATTAATGAAATGAAATCGAACCATATGTCGAGTGGACGTTAAACCCCATTTCTCTTTTATTGAAGGAAAATTTGTGGTCTAGCGTCCTTCTTTTCTGCACCACTCAGATCAAAAGAGAGGCTAACAGATCTGTCTGGCAATTGTTATATCGATTTCCAAATGCTTTGGGAGGCTTAACGTTCTGCCAATTACATATGGGGAAAACCGTGCTTTCGTCAAATCCGAACCACTAGGCAACTTTCCTTGCCAGACCCTCCGCCATGTAGCACTGACAAGGGCAAACCAGAATGTAAAGCATTGAAGAACTTTGAGTGTCTGGACATTTATTTCTAAGCGATTACTACGATTATCAATTCACTGACTTTGAGCACAATTCATATCCAAGTTTAATATTATAAAACTGACAGTTTCCGGTGTGGTTCGCCCTTGCAAGTGATGCCGGACAGATGGACTGGCGAGAAACGAAAAACGGATGGGACGAAAAACGGAGGTCCCTGTAAATATTGGCATATACCTGAAAGAACCATTGGTAGCTTGAATTCGATAAAAGAGTAGACACAGCGCCGTTGTCCTGGCAAAATTTCCCCCCAAACACAATGTATTATTTATGCCAGTCTCGTTAGCCCAGTCGGACCCGAACAGTAAGTCATTGCTCCCGATTACATTCATTTCCAGTGAAGAGAGACTTTTATTTTATGTATGTATGTATGTATGTATGTATGTATGTATGTATGTATGTATGTATGTATGTATGTATGTATGTATCTCAGCCATGAGTGGTAATGAAATTGGTGCTTTAATTGACATTTGAAATACAAGATAGGTCTGTGTAAATGTTACCTATATTTTACCTGAACTAAATACCAAAACCTATATAGATTATTTACCCTAGTCGTACAGGCACACTTTATAACAGTTCACTCACATTAACGAAAGAGATCTGGGGATATTGATGGTGGCGCTATTTGTTACTCAACAGATTTTCTGGGAGACGCATCCCCTTTCTTTGTGGGGAGTTATTGTCACAGTTTCTGGGAAACGTGTCCCTATTCCTTGTCGCTGAGTAATTATCGCAGTTTTTGGGCGACATGTCTCCTGTTGTTGTCGCTGAGTAATTGTTGCAGTTTCTGGGATACGTGTCGCCCTTTATTTATCGCATTTTCTGGGAGACGTGTCCCCCTTCTTTGTAGTTGGGTAATTATCGCAGTTTTTGGTAGGTGATTGTCCTTTCTATGTCGCCGATTTATTTTCGCAGTTTCTGGTATGTGTCTACTTTGGTTGTCGCTGAGTTTCTGGGATATTTATTCTTTTTTTTTGTTAATGAGTTATTGTTACCCAGAGGAGTTTCTGGGAACTCTGCCCCCTTTATTTGTTGCGAAGTTATTGTTACCCACAGGGGTTTCTGGGAACGCTATCCCCTTTATTTGTTGCGGAGTTATTGTTACTCAGTGAGTTTCTGGGAAATCCGCCCCTTTATTTGTCATTGTTACTTGGTGAATTTCCGACAGCTTTTCCCCTTTATTTGTCTTAGTTTCTGGGAGATTTGTTTGTCGCAGAGATATTGTGGGATTTTTTGTTAGATTTGTCTAATTTATTTGTCGCAGAAATATTGTGGAAGTTAATATAAGATTTGTCTCCTTAATATGTCGCAGGGTTATTGTTGCGTACATTTAAGCAAGGTAACATTTAATATTTCCGAAAAATACAAACTACAAACAGATAGTTAGAACAGAAAAGAAAACGTTAACATTTAATTATTTCGATGTCTCTCTTCAAACCGTAATATAAATAGACCATGTTAAAGCTATTATCTCTACTCTATAAAACTGCATGTTTAGTCTTTTCTTGCTTCTGTTTACGTTCAATCTTTATGTGCAGTGAACCACCGCGATTCCAGACAAGGAAATTATGTTATTGCTATAAAACTTTTTTTTTGTAAAAACTACTTTTTTAAAATCATAGTTAGTATAAATGCCATTAACTATAGTAAAATTAGATTTTTTTTTAGGTTTATATCTTGATCCAAACTTTAAAATGAAATGGGGTTTAACTTCTTAATTTTCTAGCCAATGAGACAATTTTTGAGCCGATAGGCGCGCTGCGGCCTGCACTTACTTCGAATGTTAACATCTCATCGGAACAGCTAAACACTTTTCCCTACCAGCATACTCCTTGCTTAGCTCTCCCGGACCATTGCTTCAGGAATATGCCCTACCAGGCGCTCCGCTCCTAGCTGAATTTTCCCTACGAACTTTCTCGACCAATACCATGATCGAAGCCTTATCCTCCAGGCTACAGGTGGTTCATATTAGGCAATCGACCGTTGCACCCTTTACTAAACTTGGATTTCAGAAGCAGAAACTAATTTTGAATGATCTCAAAAAATAAAAGTAGATAATCTTACCTGCATGTTTCAATGTAAGTCCATAAATAATAAAAATACATTGAATCTGTCCTGATATTATTCCCCACATCACCGTAAGTTCATTCTGTTTTATATTCCACTAATACCCGTCTTCAACTCACGTTCCAAAACTAACACACTAGACAATGACCTCTTGACGTCGTGACCCCCCGCACTATTTTTGTGTAACGTGACGGCACAGTGTATAAACCAGTTGGTATAGCGAGTTAGGCGAATGTGCGTTGTTGCCTGTTGACAAGAGACGAATCAAGCCCTGAGTGAACAGGTTTTAATGCTACCTACATGTTTTATAGTGGGCCAAAGAACTGTTATATCATGTTGACTAACTTGTCTATCGTTTTAAATAACACTGTGCATTAATTAATCTACTCGTACCTGTTATATTAAAATTACTAGGGATTGACATTTCAAAGGCAACTCTGAATTTATATTTTAAATGAATTGATGTAAATTTTGTGTGGCTGTGTTTACTAGGGATCGAGGGGCCGCGATGGTTAAGTGGGTAAGACGCTGGGTCGCAAGCTTGATGTGGAGTGTTCGATCCCTGCATTGGCCGAGAAATTTCATCCTGATTTTCCAGCGTGGCTTACTTCTGTCATTGGTGTAGGGCGAAGGGTCAGACAATGACTGATGTCTAGTCGTCTGGATGGGACGAAATACGGAAGTCTTGTGTACACATTTTCATGCACGTAAAGGATGTCGGGCAAATCTTCCCTCATAGCACACTGTATTGTGCCCGTCTTCATTTATTTCACTAGGGATGTAAATTTCATAGGCAACTCTTTAACGTAAATAACGTAAATTCTGTGCGGGTGGGTTTACCACGGATCGAAATTTCAAAGGCAACTCTGAATTTGCATTTTGATTGAAATAATATTACTTCTGTATGTTTGAGTTTACGAGGAATCGACATTTCAGAGACAGATTTTATTTATATATTAACTGAATTGATGTATATAAATTTTGTATTTCTTACGGGGTTTGTTTTGCTCTTAGTGCGGTTCTCCTGCGATTTCTATTAGAGCCGAGTTTTGGCACTTCCACTGCAGAATGATCTAGCTGTTGGGTTCCTCCCTGCCTGGTCACTACACTTTATTGATTTTTTTAACGTTTTCCTACATTCTGTCCGACTTATCGCTCTGTTAATATTTTATTTTTGACGTTCTCACTCATGGAGTCAACTGGCAGACTATCACCAATCACCATTCAGAAGACGACCGACGTCAAGAGAGATGATGTTAACGTCAAGTCGATACGGTCATTTCGGGACTTACATAATATGGTCCAATTTTTATCTCAATAATTCGCTTGTGCGTAGGGGTCTTTTGCAGTAGAAGGAAACGGGGGGACTCGGATAAAACCCACGAGTTTGGACATGCAGGCGACTCTACTCATTGTCAGGTAAAACCGTTAAATCGAAACCACGCCAGTTGACTCAATGACAGACCTTATGATACAGCGCGCATGTTCTAACCATTCGGCCAATTTCATATTAGTACTGTAAATTACGATTTTCAACCTAAACTATTTTTGTTTTCCTTCCCCGCGAGAATATATTATGGAGCTAAAAATTGTTCGCCACCTGAAAAAAAAGAGGGGGCGTGCACCGGGTGCGCCCCCCTCTGGTTCCGCGCCTGCGAACCCCCTTACTGGGAAATCTTAGCAATACAACAGAGAAAGACCAGACAGAGGTCTCTGATCAGCTCAGCCAATCAAGACCTCATATGTAGATTGTAAAGGACATATGGGATTAATTACATGTTTAATTAGAACACAGCCAGTTCGTGAAGAACAGAAGTATAGAGTTGAAAAGTCAATATCATATATTATTATCAAAAACAAGATGGAGTCAACAAGTTCTATGCATTTAAATAACCTTTTAATTTGATGAAAGTAAAGATCATTTGGTCGCACATGGTACCAGGCCATCTTGTAAACCTTCCCACTGAAATCACCAGAAATGGTCACGGGAAAACTCATAGTTACTAAAATAATCGAGCACAAAATAAATCCAGTATCAGAAGAATAGAATGAGCGCACGAGAAATGTGATGATATGAATAAATGTGATTTGAATAAATACTGACCTATATCAACATACGTAATGAAAACTAGATGCACGTGCGTTATATATACACTTGTACAAGTCTATATGATGATATATAAATAAAACCTACAGATATATATAAAATACATATGTACCTCTTATATTTACTCTTACACACTCAGACTTACTTGGTTTATTTTTCTCTTATTTAATTGTCGACAAGGTGGTTTAGTTAGTATGGTGCAAGCTCACCACGAAGGAGTTCCAGGACTCTTTTAGGTAGAAGGATGTCCCGTGTACATATTGGTATAAGCGTTAAAGCCCCAATAACACTCTTGTTGTAACTGAATAATATGCCCCAATCTTCATTCTGGTCAACAAATCGTATTATTTTAGAATATTCCAGTTAAATGATGATATAAATTTCATCTTAACACACCTATTTTGAAAAATTGGAAAAATTCAACCAATTGATTTGAAAAGTCTAACGTAAACCTTTTCCAATGTGACTTGGATTTTAAAATATTTTCAAACCCTCTGGACAAGTAAAATAGGCTGTAATGGATAATTTACACAACAGAGAGGACACTTAAACATCTAGTACTTAGAATAAGGGTATTATTTATTTTCTGGAGCTACCAAGCCAGCAAGAATGTTATTGTCCCTTTAAAGAACTCCCCTGGGTCCTGGTTGTTCTGTCCGGGTAAAATATTCCCCATAGCACACTTCATGGCATATGAATGAAATGGGGTTTAACGTCCTCCTTTTCTGCACCGACTGGGCTAATGAAGAATGACATACGCCATAAAGTGTGATATGAGGGCAATTGTGCTCAAAACAGCGGTGAGATACGGCTCATCCTTAAATTTAATTGTCAATGGTTCTTTAGCCAAGATGTAGACGCTGCCCTCCGTCCTTCTGCCACTGTAAATGGGATACGACGATGGAAAACCCCGGAGAATTTTCTTGGCCAAAACCGGGATCAAACCTCTGATCTCCTATTTAGTGAACGAACATATTACCGACTGAATCGCCGTGGCCCCTGTCGCCCCTGTCAGTTCTGCAGGGTAGGGGTTTCTGACAGCGAACGCGTCAAATCCGTCGGATGGAAGGTCCCGTGTACACACTGGTATACACATAAACGTACTCTTCGTAGTTCGTATTTAAAGAAACAGATAAGCCACTGTCCGAGTAATATTTGAGTCATAGCACATTGTATGGCATGATATACCCCCAGAGGCGTTTTATAGCTTAGGCGTTGGAGCCTCCTCGCGAAAAAAATCAAAGTAGTTGAAAAAATAAAACGGGAGATAAATGCTAAAACCGATGAGAAAAATGAAAATGTACCCTAGTTAGGGAGGGCCCTAAAGGAGACAACTAGCTGCTTACACAATAGACCAACTCCACCTTATTCCATTAATTATTATTTGATTGAGCTCCCGATACGTACAAGTGATTTGTTTCGCATTCAGGCTTCAGACGAGTACTGAATTAAGCCCCGGCCTCGAAGGGCTGGAGGATATGTCAGAATGCACCAAAATGATTTATATTTTGCAAAATTTCTCGACCTACCCCACCCCCTCCCCCCCCCAAAAAAAACCCAATTGGGCCCTCAAAACAGTATAGCCTCCGCTATGATAAACCTTAAAACGCCCCTGTATACCCCTCTTCAATAGTTCTGTTCGTTGAGAAAAATAAGACGCCAAATCCCACTTTTTTTACATTTAATTCGATAGTAAAATTCATAATAAAACTTGACAGTCGGTAAGAAAATAAGCGAAAATGGTGGTCTTTGGCCATAAAAAATGTTTACCATAAGAGTTAATTACACAGACAACAAATCATAGAGTGTTGCATTTTTTGTAAATGTCGACAACCACTGATGAACTTTTTTTTAGCGAATTCCACAAGGATTCACGGGCTGAACATCCATACCCCCTTTGTAGGTTTTCATTAAGTGTAGATTCAGAATTCGGATGATTCCGCCATGTCATTCATGGAGAAATCAAACATCCAAGATAGCCACCGTGGGATTTTTCTAGTTATGTCATGCTGTTATATTTGATATATAAATTTCGTCAAGGATGTCTCGGTGGGATCACCCGTGTTCTGAATCTACAAATTGAAGATTTATAATCAATGAGGTGGGATTTATTTCCAGGTTTTTCGATCAGACTATATTGCCAGTTTTTCAATCAGACTATCTGGCCAGTTCGTGCGGCGAGTGACATAGGTCTGGGGTGGGGGTGTTGCACTACATTTTCCAGTTTATGAGTTATGCTACTTAAAGATATATTATGGGAGATTAGATAACGAGTTAGCAGTTCTCACTATAATAGTTAAAAACAACATAATGTAAAGGCAGTTTGCTGAAAATCTCAGTCAAATTGATCCACTATGAACCGAGAACTAAGCGGATGAAAGTTCCGCTTAGCCTCGATCACCATTACTGAAGTCGGTAAGACAAAACTAATAGTCTCGATTATCCATTTTATCATTAATCACGATGGAAAGTTTTTCAGCAAATCGGACTAATTAATTAATGTCTAATTAATAGTTTTATATCATTTCAGGCCTAAAGAAAGCCCTACAATAGGCAGATTTTTGCTCATGCATAATGTATGTTTAAGGTTCGGGAGTCTACTAGTGCATCGCCAGGTAAACAGCTAGTATTTTATGTGTATGCCTACCACCCTTAACCTGATTGGTGAAGAACAGTAAGACGTTAAACCCCATTTTATTCGGAGCGTAAATCCGTATCAAAAAGAATTAAAATGTAGTCTCACACTATCCTATGAGCTGTACGTGAGTAAAACCTCTGCTTGGGAGAATCAACGATTGCGTGTGTTTTTTCTTATGATGTGGTATTTTCAAATGACGAACCGTGGCGATGATTTTAGTTCATTTTTTTATCCAATAATTGTTGTAATGTTATGGTTAAGTTTGCTATGCCAAGGTGGAAGTTTTACAAGATGGGGGCGTTTACGTCTAGACATCAACGAATTAAAACTTGCATGGGAGCATTGACATACGTAGGCGTATGATGTCACCAGAACCTTTGCCCGTCCCACTTTTACCATCCCTGACAGATCGCTGGGATTCGAAACCGAATGTCACAGCCATACACTCACCGCTAACAAAACAAAGAACGAGATGGGTTATTTTATTTGTAAAACACAATACAACATGACAACATTAAGATTTACAATAGTAATGTGGGGGTTAACATGTAACATGATCAAATCCTGTCCAAGAGTTCCAAAAAGCCTAAGTACCAAATGTTTCGTTATTGTCACACAGCAGGGCTTTGAATTACGATCCAAAATCGCAGCTAAGTGCATTGGGATACATTTTCTAAATTGCCCAATGCAAGTTTAAAGGTAAAAACTTTAATATTAATAGATTTTGCATATATTCATGGAATTTTTTTAAATTGTAATGTTATTGTTTACATTGATATTAGCGAAAAGTTTGATAGAAAGCGTGTTTTCATACAATTAAATTAAAAGAACAATTCAAACGTTTTAGTAGGGTTATGTCGTATTACGATAGATATTGGGAGAGACCCGTAATTCAATGTTTAATAAATTACAGTTTATGTAAAAGTTTAAAATTATTTTGATATACTAACCCTCAACATTCAGGAAGAGACCTAATTCAAAATTATTGATATGCCCATAACTCTTACTATCCCGGGTTCGAATCGAATTTTGGCCGCGAAAGTTCAGTGGGAATTTCCAATTATAGTATTAAGTTACATTGAAGTATAAGTGTAAAAAATTAAAATAAGACCTATGTCAAAACTATGGATATGCCCAAAACTCTAAGGGGATGCTCGATTCACAGTCTAGAACGTCCCGAATCGACATAATTACAATCGAGTGACGCGGAATTCAGTCTTGTCACAGTTCTGCCAGTCCCAACAGCTGAGGTGGAGTGAGTAGAATCGTGACATATTCCAAGGTAAAAAAATATGTTTCAGCTGTCATGATTGACTGAGATATTTTTTATACGGTCGACACACGCGTTGTACTCCGAAATTCTCCTTTTCACTCGATTGACACCAGTTTTGGAAATTAATTCTGGAACTGTGAATCGAGCATCCCCTTACTGTTCATTGGAATTTTCGTTTTAAGAAGTGCAATGTCAGGGTTCTAGCAGGAAAAAGTGTCTAGTTGTTCAGAGGGCGTGAAGCACCGAGGTCCCGTGTATGTATATAGTCGGAAATCGTAATAAAAGTAGGCCGTAGCACTCCTGTCCGGGAAAAATTAGCCGCATAGCACACTACGTCTGTATCCCTGTTTTCTTTGGTGGAAAACTAACACTGCATCTGAAAATGCTTTCTCTAATTTACTCAGAAAACCCGTTTAAAATTCCAACGCATCCGGAAATGACGGATTTAATATTTAAAAACTATATGTTCATAAATAAATAGATATAAACCACAACATATTACACAAATATACAACCAATACATTGACTCTGTTCATATAATAATAATGATACGCTATATAAATGTAAGGGAGATAATCCACATTAAACAGTCTATTTAAATTCTTCAATGATCAAACATGTTCTAGTCCTTTGCCTCTGAACGAATCAGCCAGCATGACCAACCCCATTAATTAAAAGGTACGGATACAGAATTGGGAGTCTGGAGTGGGGAGGTTATGCGTACAACCCCTTTATGCGTTCAATTATATAAACATAAAATAACACTATATTTACTATTTTTCTTCGACCTGTTATGAAACAAAAAATATGCATTTTTATTACTTCAGAGTTAGCAATTATATCATATAGCATATGATAAAATCCAATTCATTAGCCCAGTCCAGGAGTAGAACAGTAGGACGTTAAACCCCATTTCATTCCGTTATACAATTAGCTTAGCCTTTATTATAAGTAACGATCAGTCATTTACATTTTTCGCTTATATTTTTCTCACGGCTTAATCAACGCTAATCTGATTATTTAATATTTAATTTAATTAAGTAAACAAAATCAAAATACCAAATACAGGCTTTTTTAAAATGGTGTACTTTTTTTTTAAAATGGCGGCGTACGAATCACATAGCGAACAGTAGGAATTGATGAAATTTCAATTAATCATAACTTTGTTAACACCGAACACACTTGAATTATTTTCCGTGCGTGAGGCCACATGTTCCCTGGGTAGAACCTATGGGAACGGGCACATTAAAAAAAACAAAGGTTCGTTGTCCTTGTGGTGCGTCACAAGTTCAAACGGGAACACGCCATAAGGGAACAGTCTGTGGATGCAGGGCCTGAAAGCCCCATAGAACAATCCTGTATCCGCCCCTGAATGAGAAATGACATATCCCCATGAGATGGTGTGCATGGTAGATCGGTTTCGAGTTTAAACATATTATTAATTCAAGAACGATCAGCAATGACACTAAATAACATTTTACAATTACGCATATTTTGGGGGTTTTTTTTATTTTCTACCGCCAGTTCTTCTACCTGTGCCTCGTCTTCTCTGGTTACCTCCCCTTTGTCGTCGTCCACCGTTACCTCTACCACTGTCAGATTGTCGGACACATTCAGTGTTGTAGAGTTCCAACTGTGTTCCAGACTGACACGCATGTCGACGAGAACTGCCGAGGCTTATGCAGCGGCCGTCATGGTACACTGTCTGAAAATATCAAAAATGATAAACTATAGCCTGGGTTTGTCAGCTACCCCTATTGCCATACGCCGAACATACTATAAGGGATTCGCGGTGGCTTAGTAAATCGCTGGCTCGCTAACCAGCAGGTCCCAGGTTCGCTCCTAGTGTTTACCGAGATTCGTAATCGTGGTTCCCCCTGGTCAGGAACGGCGAGGTTCTGTGTACACTTTGGCGTGTTCGATATAAAAGTAGGTCGTAGCGCTGGCGTTCGGTCAAAATTTCCCTCATAGTACATTGCATCGCGTATGCCCGTCTTTACTAGCACAGTCATTTCATTTCCCCCAACAATTCCAAAGTCGTCTACTCTGTAAAATAATACCACCCATCTCCTTCGATTTAGAAGTTAAACCTACCGGTCATTTCTGAACCATTATTTCGTCTACTAGTAACCAAATAATCTCGATCCCATCTACGAATACGGCCTGTATGTTTGAACGACCATGAGCCATGCTTGTCTCGACATTCCAGTCGACACGACAAACTGCAATGTCGTCAAAGCGGCAACATTTTGGGCGGGAAAGAGTGAGACAAATTGCCCGAAATACGAGATAATCTTTTTGATCTGACGTACCTCTTCAACTCCGACTTGACATTCCACCTCCTCGGGTCGTACAGGGGCCGGAGTAAAGGAATTTAAGTCACCATTTTCAAATAAACGCTGAAAATCTTCTCGGACTCCCTGTAAAAATTAATGTATGAAAAAATGTTTAAATACTCTTCAAAAAAGGTCGTAGTTTTTAATGCCATTATGCAAGGATAAAATAAATTCATTATTGGTTTTTAAGGTAGGGTCATTAATTGTGACTGGTCATACTTTTTTCCGAAATTTGTTTTCGCTTGATTACACCAAGACAAAAGAGTTTAAAATCAGAATGTTGTCGGTTTCCAAATCAGTTGCACATGTAAACACTCAACGAACCAAGTGATGCCACATATGAACAAGGTCCAACGCAACAACGTTATTGGTTGGTTACAAGCAGGTGAATCCCAGACAGATATAGCCAGGCTGCTGAATGTTTCCCCATCCCTGAGTACCATTTCCCGCCTTTGGGAAAGGTACTGACAGCGCAGTTCAACATGTGACCGCCTAATCTCAGGCCAAACAAGAGTGACCCCACCTGCCCTTGGTCGTCACTTCCGGTTACGTCAATACATAATAGGAATATTTGTGATTGAATACATGTTTTCAGCGTCCGGATATAAAGAGCTGAAATAAACTGTACGAAAAATTGTTTGCCTAATATGGAAGACAAAATAATCCATCACGGTCCATATAGCAACAATGTTAATGATAGGTCTATGTTATGATATATAAATGACAAGTTAAACATTGCTAAACATAAAATAACTACAATAGCTGGGACTACAAACTGATATAGCTGGGACAACAAACTGATATAGCTGGGACTACAAACGAATATAGCTAAGACTACAAATAGTCCGAGGGCTGAGGGGGATCCTGTGTGCAATCATACGTAAAGTCCGCCCTGCGACACATGCATTGACCCACTCACAACTTATTTACGATGAACATTTCTAGATTTGTGAATATTGTGCACATCACTGTTCAAGATAAAAACGTTTGTCAAAATACGATAGTTTATATCTCTAGATCTTAATAAAGTATCCAATTTTTGTCACATAGTCAGTCAAATTCTTCTGACAATTTGGTTGAGTAAAACCAGAATCCTGATCAACTGTCTGTCCTATACTGAAATTAACAATGATAAATTGTTCTTCCGGCGGAGTGAATGGTCTGTGTGAAATCCCTGACCCCTAAAACCCTAGAAAAGACACCAAGTTTATACTCCTCGCTCAATTGTACACCTTGGCAGGCTAGCCGAAAGGGCTTTGCGGCCATTTTGCGGCCATCTTGTAATTCACCATTACCCGCTACTTTTTTTTACCCAGAAAAAGATTTCCATGACCCCAAAAACCTAGGTAAAGACACCAAATTCATCACTTTATGACAAATCCAGATGGAGTTATATCGGGTATAAAGGTACGGCGGCCATCGTGGACGCCATCTTGAATTACACCTTTCCGCCCCATATCTGGAATGTCTACCCATTTTTTTTTTCAATCTGCTATGGGTACCCTACAGGGATCAAGAGTCAAAATTAGGGGACATATGATTGCACACAGGACCCCCCCTCAGCCCCAGGACTAAAACGGATATCGCTAAGACTACAACTGATATATCTTGGGTTACACACGGATATAGCTGGGGCGACAAACGTATATCGCTGAAACTACAAACGAACATAGCTGGGACTACAACCTATAGCTGGGTTGTAACTGGGATATGATATAATATGAATATAATCAGTGGCGTACCCAGAGTTTACGCCACCAGGGGCCACACAATACAGATCAAACATATTTAACCTGATAAAAATTGCTTTCGTTGAAAAATAAAGTTGTCCTGCGTCTTCTAACTTTCGTTTGTCCTGACAGAATCTCCCCCTTTTTTTAAAGCTGTCGACCAACAACACCTCGCCCCGACCCCACCCGGCTACGACCCTATGTACGCTACTGAATATTCAATAACTACTGCAAACAAACCACACACAAACGTTATTTCTACACGGGGCACCAACCCTTTACGTACTCATCTATTTATATGACCAAAAACATTGATACATGTATCTATTTAGATAGAAACATTACGACATATATCTAAAAGTCTACACAAACAGTGCAGTGGATCGTCCATTATTCTTTCCAATCGATTACAGCGTAACACATTAATCGGGATTAAAATGTCTAATGATAATCGCGGCTACACCTCCCGCTAAATTCATTATATTTGTATAACATTTTAACAAATTTCAACAACTCTCCAGATCAAACAGAAGGGTTGCAATATCAGTTATTTCGACTGAATATAATTCAAATGGAATTCGGGAGACATTTGATTAGACGATGAAAATAGATACACTCCGGCCGAACCCCAACTCTAAGCTCCAAGTGTAGCAATGGCTGCCAGCAGTAATATCGTTTATATCATGGATTGAAGTGTGACGCTTGTGACATATAAAACGGGTAATACCGTGGTATACACGACGTTAGCTATGAAATGGGTAACATTATTTATAACATGGGTTCATGTGTGACGTGTTAGATAAAATATGTAATACAGAATTATACCATGGATACATGTGTGACATACACATTGTGTCTCACCATTTAAACCATGGATACACGTGTGACATACACATTGTGTCTCACCATTTAAACCATGGATACACGTGTGACGCGCTGGATATATCATTTAAACCATGAGTACATGAGTGACGTGAGATGATACATAAATTTGTCAATATCATTTATACCATGGAGACATGTGTGACGCTTGATGTGACATACAAAATGGGACATATGAAGTACATCATGGATACACGTGTGGCCCATATATATAACCGACAGGAGACGAATGCTGCCTAATTGTATGTAAAAACCAATAAAGCCCCAGGGGCCTATTTCACAAAATTTTAACTAAGATAAGATCTGAATTTTAGTTATTTGATTGGACAATATCAGATTGATTTTAGTTCTTAGCCAATCAAAATTAAAGTATCCGCTAAAATTTGGATTTTATCTTTAGTTAAAATTTCGTGAAACAGGGCCCTGACCATTAAAAGGGATTAACATTTTATAATGCACTGGCAAACAACTAACCCCAATACAAACTTACCTAAACGCAAACTACATATTTTGGACGCCCATCTTCGTTAGCCTATTTGGTGCAGAAAATTGAGACGTTAACACCCCCCCCCCCACCTTTTATTTCTTTATTTCATTTCATATATTGACGAAAGCATGGACAAGTAATGCTGAAACCCCATCGATTGTAATTACGTGCTTGATTACAGTAAAATAAGGGACGATCTCACGCTAGATCAGTTAGAAGTACAAGACAGTAAATATAAGATGGGAGAAATTTAGAATACAGATGCATTATGTAAGATTTAAATAAAGATATGTGGACGTGTGTATATGTTCGCCTATCATGCTTTGTCGCCGCGATCCACCCCCACATATGTGGTATCAAATTAACGAACAGCATGACTTCGTGAATGATTTATGAAGATCAAGATCATATATTATTTTAACACAGCCAAAAATCAATGTTTGGCGTAAAAAATAGTCTAATAATAGTATCAACTGATGTTAGCTAGTGGGAAAGCATGCAAGAAAGAAGATGGCGAGTAAACAGACCCTGGGTCCCGGGCGAAGCCGATTATCGAGCTGGGGCCTATTTCACGAAATTTTAACTAAGATAAGATCCCAATTTTAGTAATTTGATTGGATAATATTAGATTGATTTTAGTGCTTAGCCAATCAAAATTGAAGTATCTACTAAAATTGGATTTTATCTTAAGTTAAAATTTCGTGAAACAGGGCCCAGGTATTATAAAGTCTATTCAGATTTTATGGGCTTGCAATATTAATAAATGTCTAAATAATCGTTTATACAACATTTGAGACCAAAAGAAATGCCTGCAAAAGGCACAGTTAGCTCTTACATTATGCATCTCTAAGAAAAATAAAATTCAGTTTGTATACGTACGCGGGGAAGGTGTCCCAAGTCAATATTCCCAAATGTCTACAAAAAGCAACAATAAAAATGGATGGAACGTTAAGAGCAACAAACAAAAATATCACTTAAGGGACCAAGAACAGATTGTCGATAGAAACGTCCTATGTGGAAAGTTGGTTAGGGTTAGGGTAAGGTTTAGGGCTAGGATTCGTGTTAGCTAGTCTTATTTACATCTCGAGACCTGCAGTGCAGCCCTAATCCTAACCCACAATCCACAATATGACGTCGTATGTGTTAGACCGTCTCCGATCTAGCGTTCTCTGATAGAAACTTTAGTGAAGTCAAATTGAGAATAATATACAGTATTTTTTGTTTCTATGGTTACGTATGCAATGAATCGTATGAAATGAAATGCGGTTGAAAGTGCCGTCATTCTAACACTTCGGCCATTTTAGGACTGGTATGTAAGGGGTGGAGGTAGGGGAGGGGTTGTAGGCGTGTCTTCCTTATCGTGTTCCAGCTCCCAAGAAACGTCCCTTCATTGCACACCGCATGGCGTCTGCCCGTCTTCATCAACCCGGTTGGCGCAATGAACTTACACGTTAAACCCCATTTCATTTCATTTTCAAATTTAATGCATCTGGTCGTGGTCCCTTTAAGCGTTTTAGCAAACAAATGGTAAGCGCTTTGGATCATGTTTTTATGACAATTAAAGTGAAAGTTGAAATGTTTTTAAGAAAACATTAAAGGACAACATTGGTCTCAGTCATCACTACATATGTGATAGAACTGGTTATCTGTTATCACTCGTCACTTCAGTCAATTATATAGAAGGGTAACTCGTGTTTTCCTTTTGCGTTCGTCACTTCCCTTTCTTGAAATCTTCACAACGTATATATCGTAGCAATGTTCTCTGTGTTCAAATTATATTTGGAACGTGTTTAACCAGTTCTATCACATATGTGACAATGAGCGACACCAATACTATCATTTAATATAGCTTTAGGAGTAAGAAAATCAAATAATTAAATAACAAATTCATGGGCCACGTTTTAGTGAAAGTTTAAATGATATCTTTTATCTGGAAAGAAATAAAAAGAAAAATCAGAATATCCAAATCTAGAAGTAGAATATTACACTAAATTCATTTTAGATTATTCCTTTTTAGATACATAACGGAAAACTTACCCTCGATATTGGATTGTCTCCCCGACGATCCCGAGTTGATCTCTTTTCTTTTGATTCGACATTTAACTGATTGGCTTGATTTGTGCTGGCTACACAGCCACATAGAAACAAAAACAGGACATAGTCTGTGAGTCTCATCTTCTGTTCAAATAATAAAACCTGGAAAATAATCCAAGAAATGTTTCAACCACGGTTTATGTCGCCAATCTCCAACGAGTCTTCTTTTGTCATTGTGAGAGTCCTGTATGGTGACGTCACCACAGCCATCTTGGTATAACGTCATATCACATATCAAATGCAATAGTCAAAGAATGTGACGTTTCACGTCGACCGTACTTGAATTGGTGGCACCTCAGACTTTTCTTGAAGAACAAGAAATAACAACAAGATTACCAAGTGTATATAACTACTTCTTCAAAAATGTCCGTCGCGGTGCCGAAGATTTTTGATAAATCTAACTCCGAGTGTTCGTACGTTTGATGTAAATACAACAAATAAATACCGGTTAGGCCAAATAAAACAAACATCTTTGTTTCCGGTTATTTGGTCTAAAATAAAAACTGGACCGATCTTTCGATAGGGTTATCTTTTTCGGTGGGGGACGAGATACGCCATAATTAGCCTAGTCGGTGCACAAAGGTGGGACGTTAAAGCCCATTTTATATCAATTGTAAACACAAACGCAGGCATTTTTCTCTTTGGCCTAATGTGTGAACTATGTATGAGTGTGAGATTTTAATTATACAAAAGATCGTAGGATATTTTGGAACTAGATATTCTCAGCTTATCATTATCATGCATTCAAGTAAAAATGTATTTACCGTCCTGTTTGACCGAATTCTGTTCTGTAAACTTTAAGGTAGTAAGCGAGTCTATGACAATGAATTCTTTGATAAACGCAGGCGACTCTAATCTGATGTGTTGGATAATGTCAAGAAATAGTGGCAGCATATTTAGAAGTAAAATTGTGAAAGCAAGTAATGTTTGCAGGAGAGAGAGGCGGAAGGGGGGGGGGGCGTTGATCAGCATCTGAATCTCTCTTCCCCCCTAGTTTGGGTCGAGAAGTCACTCGGGACTGTTCAAGCATGCACACAACCTGTTAATAAGGTTAGTAGGGATAACTGTTGCTTAATCGCTCGGTTTGGCGACACGTCGATGTCCATCGGTATGCAAGTTGGACAGTTGCAATCTGATTAAAACACAGATCGAATTTCGTTTCGTTTTTTATAGTTCAAAATTTCGTTTTTAGTTGTCTTTACTACTCTTGGATCTGAAGGACTTGTTATTTAACTTGTGTTCTGCCTGAAATGAGGGGTCAGCCAATCAAATGGTCTGTCGAATCGACCGTTTGACCTTTTCATGCTTGGAACTGTGGGTAGATACGCCTATACTAACACCAGCGGATATAAATCAAAACAAAACAAAAGTAGATTTTAAAAAGCATGGCGGTCGCTAATTGGTTAATCGAATGACTGACGTTTTCGGGTCAAACGTCCCGTGCTTGATACCTGATGTCATAGAAAGTGAGCTCCCACTATAACTTTTTAGATCTACATGAGTGTAGGCCATTGAAGGTATAAAAGATAGGCTGGCACTGCCAGGCAGGATACGCCCACATTTTCGAGAGATAGATAGAGAACAAGCAATACCGAAAGTGATTTTTCCTACATCATTAAGTCCTGTATTTCATACTGTATTGGGAGCAGCCATTTAGTTGGTCAGTTCCAGTCTGATATTCATGAAATTCGAAGCCGACAATGATTATGGTGTAACGGTACACAACCTAGAAATGTGACTTTTTATCAAAATTGGATAAGAATTGTGACCTGTAGAGAGTCCACAACCACGATATACCACATTTTTACACTATTCGCGTACAAACGGCGACCATTTCGTCCGGCAATTTTGGTACGATTTTCACGAAATTAGAACTCAACCTTCCTCATCAAAATCGAATTAAAATTTTGACCTATACAGGGTCCACAACCATGATATACCATTTTTTTAAACAGTATTCGCGTACAAAAGGCAGCCATTTTGTCTGTCAATTTTTGTCCGATTTTCGAAGTCAACCTTCCTTACGGTGTAACGGTGATATAAACAAACGTTTTTTTAAATCGGATAATAATTGTGACCTCCACAGGGACCACAAGCTAAAGAAAGGGGGATTTTGCGTATAACAAGGGGCCATAATTCAGGAAGTTACAATCCGATATACGCAAATATCGAAAAGAACCAAGATCTTTGGGTTATAACCATGAATTTCAAGTTTCATCCAAATCGAATTAAAATTGTAACCTTTACAGGGTCCACAACCTTGATATACCATTTTTTAACAGTATTCGCGTACAAACGGCGGCCATTTTGTATGGCAATTTTGGTCCGATTTTCCCGAAATTCGAACTCCACCTTCCTTACGGTGTAACGGTAATATAATCAAACGTTTTTTTTTTAAATCGGATAATAATTGTGACCTCCAGAGGGACCACAAGCTATAAAAAAGGCGATTTTGCGTATAATCAGGGGCCTTAATTCAGGAAGTTACGATCCGATATGCGCAAATATCGAAAGGAACCAAGATCTTTGGGTTATAACCATGAATTTTAAGTTTCATCAAAATCGATTTAAAATTGTGACCTCCACAGGGTCCACAACCTTGATATACCAGTTTTTAACAGTATTCGCGTACAAACGGTGGCCATTTTGTATGGCAATTTTGGTCCGATTTTCCCGAAATTCGAACTCAACCTTGCTTAGGGTGTAACGGTGATATAATCAAACGGTTTTTAAAATCGGATAATAATTGTGACCTCCAGAGGGACCACAAGCTAAAAAGGGTCATTTTTCGGACAATCAGGGGCCATAATTCAGGAAATTACATTCCGATAGCCGCAAATATCGAAAGGAACCAAAATCTTTGGGTTACAAACATGCATGTCAAGTTTCATCAAAATCGGTTCAAAATTGTGACCTCTATAGGGTCCACAAGCTAAAAACGTGATTTTTCGTACAATCAGGGGCCATAATCCATGAAGTTTTGATCCGATACATGCCAATATCGAAAGCAGCCGATATCTTTTGGGGATAAACCTATATTTCAAGTTTCGTCAAAATCGGATAAGAATTGTGACCTGTAGAGAGTCCACAAACAAATTGTGGACGGACGGACAGGGGCGACGACATAATACGTCCACATGAAAATGTGGGCGTATAAAAACGAAACGAAATATAGATCTATATTTTAATTAAATTGGGACAGTTGGAATTCAAACAGCAGACAAGCTTAATCGTAAATCAGTTTCAGACGTTATATCAAGTAGTACAGAAGTGAACTGGCGGAAGAAAAAAAAATAATGGTAGCAATGCGTGCTGAAAAAATAAAAAAAGCTAAAACTCGAAATTAGAAGCACGAATTATTAATTCAGATGGTTAATGATAAGTTTTATTTATCCCAATGAATAGGCGACAACTCCGAACGATGACTGATAGAAGATTTGGACTCAGCTCACCATATATTCCTACGCGTGGGGCGAAAGTTGTTCGTAGTCTTTCTCTCCCTTTCCCACTTTGCATGGCAAATTTTGTTGACTTTTTGGTGTAGAATCGACAAAATGGATTTGAAAATAAATTTGGTGAATATTCATGATTTTGAAGGATACCAGAGTTGAGAGGTTGGTTAGGTTAAAATGTTGCGCCGAAAATTGCATGTTTACTTCTGACTACTTCCATCTTATGTATCTCAAGTTTTTCATAAAGAACCTATACGTGCTTTTGGACAAGGCGTTGCCATGATTTGCTCCATATGTGGTGAACCAACGAAAATTTTGGGAAGAGTTTGGAAGCCGGTCTAAAAGACGAAAATTGACATTAAAGTCAATGGGGAAATCATAAGTGGTCTGTGGTCTGTACACGTCTCCTAGTAAAAGACTTAAAGGGGAAGACCAACGATTTTCAACAAGGTTTCCATAAATCTTAAATATATATTGTTAAATAATCCCCTCTGTAACAAAGGCAAAAAAGTTTTTGTAAGCGAGAAATTAATTTTTTATTAAAACCGGAAGTGACATAGTTGGTTCAACACGCTCACCGGGCTCTATAGTAAGCATGCAAATTTGGTCAATGTTTACTTCTGTATTGTGTACTCGCATCGTGCTTTGACCAAAAATCTGATAACATGGGCTGTCTATTAGGATATTATAAACACGAATTTATGTTTTGTTAACGTTTAGTACACAAAGCCGCTACGTAAATTCACTCATACTGAACAGTACACGGGGTCTCAATTCACGCCACATGGCCAGTTGTTGACATCACGTGGTTTGATTGACACACGGCAAGTGAGAGATGTTTCGTCTGCTTGAATGTCTTTGCACGTGCTGGGTATCCGGTGACAGATGTTTGGTTTATTTCAAAGGACTTGTAACACATATATATATTCAAATAAATATATAAATTTCCAACGTATGTCAACGTCAGACACCAACGTATTGGAATATAACATATCTCACCCATGAGTGTACAGTAATGCTGTACAGAGTCGAGCCCATCCATTCTCAAGAGAAAATGAAAGAAAAAAAGAAAAGCCGTTCACGTCGACATTATGTTGCAAAATGCACTATAGTATATGCCCCACATGCCCATAATATTAGTCTGTTTATGTTGTAAAACACTGTCAGCAAGCACAAAAACATCGAAGCAGACGAAATACATGTGACTTACAAGCTGTCAATCAAACCACGTGATGTCAACAAAACATAAATTCGTGTTTATAATATCCTAATAGACAGCCCATTTTATCAGATTTTCGGTCAAAGGACGATGCGAGTACACAATACAGAAGTAAACATAGACCAAATTTGACTGCTTACTATAGAACCCGGTGAGCGTGTTGAACCAACTATGTCACTTCCGGTTTTAATAAAAATCAATTTCTCGCTTACAAAAACTTTTTTGCTTTTGTTACAGAGGGGATTTTTTAACAATATAGATTTAAGATTTATGGAAGCCTTGTTGAAATTCGTTGGTCTTCCCCTTTAACACACCAGACAAGAGCCATTATCCACTGCGATTTGCATTATTTGAGTTACGACTCGGTTTATAAAGATCTGTACTACTTGGAAATAATTGCAAATCAATGCTCCGAATTTGTGTGGCGGGGGGTGGGGTGGTGGATAAGCGCGCGTTATGACCATTTATATTGAATGGTGGCCATCTTGGAGGTCATTTTGATTTTCACGTCATAGTGACGTTTTAGCCTAAGATTTGCAAGATTTTTGTAATCTGTAGTATCGATTGCCTATAGGTAGACACCATACGTGCCAAGTTTAGAGGTCAATACAATATTCACACGTTATTTAGGAATCGGTGATCTCGTAGTGATTCCTGGATATTCTGCACTCCGACCACAACAATAACACCTGGTGGGACTTTAAATGAAATGAAATGAGGTTAAACATCCTACTATTATGCTCCGACTGGACTAATAAAGACGAGCATACGTCATGCAGTGTGCTGTGTGGGAAAGTTTGAACCGGACAGCGGCACTACGTCCTATTTTTATATCGAATTCCAACTGCCACGAGTTTTTTTTACGCACAAGCCAATGTGTTGACGGGACTTCGGTTTTTCATCCAATCGGAATAACAATACGCTGTCCCTTACGCAAGGATCGAACCCGGAACCCCCATATTAGCGGACCAACGTCTTACTCTCTGAGAAACTTTAAACACCATAACCAATAAGAATTGACCGAATAATGACGTCATTAAATTTAAAAAAGGAACCAGACTATCCATTTCTCAGACAGTTACAGTTCTTAAATACCCCTTTGTGTTTATTTTTCTATTGTCAAAAAGATGTAACCGAAAACAAGACGATCAACTTTTATCAAGAATTTACAAATGTTTTACGAAATTTGAACTTAACAAAAACAACATTTTTCACATGAATAATGATTAGTTGCCAAGATCCACCTTAAAGTGTCTGCTGAATCGAGATATGTCAGAAACATAAGATTTAAGTCAATTTTATATAAATCAATTTATTGTTGTCTGTTTCAGAACGTATATAATTTTTGCATGCGCCAGTGTAATAGTAATCGCTTGATTTTAACTCCATTAAACCGCGAATTGATATTAATGTTGTTTCATGATAACTGTAATGGCGTTCAAGTCTTGCCGATTTAATGCTTCGGGAATTGTGGGGAAAAGGGTTATTCGAATTACAACTACCAAGGGCTCTTTAAAGTGGCAATCCCGATTTGAACAGAGTCTCACAAATGAAAATCCGATTACGTATGGAATTTAAGCGCCAAAATATAGAGGAATTGTGTATTTACCTTGTCTCAACATTTCAGCTCAAAATATTGCGTCCTTTGGACGTGAACGTCAAAAATGCTTATCCGGACATGCAGCCCTATAAGATTTCGGGCCATTTTTTTTGTTTGGTGACCTGAGTAACTAGGCATACTTTCCTCTTCAGTCTCTCGGGCGTCTACCGAGCTTGCGAAATCCTGATGGTTCATGTCGATCCAGGCCGGGATTCGAATCAGGGACTTTCTAGTCGATCATCGCGGCCCTGAATTTCAAGCGCGTCCAGAACCAATGATCTCACAATATGTATCTTTTTCTATTTAAAAAGATTGTTGCATTCTTTTAAAGTCGTATGTTTAAAATATGTTAAAAGAAAACCGTTAAACACATGACGTGTACATGCATACATAATCCTGTTATGTTAAAGATTATTGTTGAGCTTTGTAAATTCCATGGCTCGTATAGAGAATAAGTAAAGTAATGTTACTATTATTTCCCGTTATGGATAGTCTCAAGGTACTACCGAGGAGCATAAAAAAACGTGATCACCAAAACAGTATATCTTTTTTTCAAAGCTAAATACGTTGAAATTGATGGTTACCCTGGCAACGGCTGTAACGGTCACTTTGGCTGAATTAAAAAAAAAATGACACCGACCGATTCCGAAAAGTTGGGTCATAACGAACATTTTGGTATACGGTGCCACGCGGTTACCATTATTTTCTACAAAACTGAGTTCAGCTTCAAAGCCCTATAGAATTTTTATTTTAAGTACTAGAGTGATTCCAATGATTGTAAACGTGTAGTAGTGTTTGACAACATATTAAGCAATATATATATATATACAAAGATCTTGGCAAATATGTAAATGTAATTAAAATATAAATTTTTCCATCCAAATCTTAGTACTGTTGGTATATAAACCTGAGAGTTGAATTTGAAACTTTTAAATATATTATATGAATAATATTGTTTTAATTCTCTTTGAAAATATGTAACTGTCTCTTTAACACTATTTGTGCATAGAAAAAAATGTGTTTTGATATTTCGTCAGTCATTTTGAGGCACACATATGCTAAATATAAAATCCGTGGTTACGGGTGCAATGGGCAATGGTAGGTGGAGAATCTTACCAAACAGCGGCATTTTCATCTTCCATTTCCAACAGTCAATGGTTCTTTTACGTGTACAGATTGGCCTAGGTGCTTGCTCCCACCCAAAGATTAGACACACCTTCCGAGTCAGACCGCCAGACTCTCGTTGTTCTCGGCACACGTTGTTTTTATAATACTGGTTGATGACCAAACGCTGCACGGGTTGAAAGTAGTATAACTCCGGAAGTGGTAGTCCAACGCAATCTAGCCTATGTTACTCTCCGGTCCGGGATACCCCTATTCACCAAAATTCAGCCATGGGACAGTCTCGACAGAGACAAAAGACAGTCACAAGTATTGATATAGATTATTATGAATTATTAAGTCAAATTTTGGTGTGACGTCATTTTGATTTTAATATCTATGAATGATGACGTCTTATTTCGATTGTGACGTTGTATTGATTCTGTGACGTGATACTCATTTTTCTGATGTCACATGAATTCGTTACGTCATTTTTAGTCATTTACACCATGATCATAATCAGCCAAATCTTACTGAGTACGTTATTTGACTGCAACTTTACTCAAAGGATTTAGGCGATATTTATAAAAAAAATAATATGCATCGACAAAGTACGAAATCAAAAAATTAAGTTTCTTCCACTACTAAAATTAACTGCAAATCAGAAACATTAAAAAAAAACTTACCCGATTTCCTGAAAAATCCAAACTGTTGTACTGAAGTTATCGTAAAGTACCGTTAAAGTACCCAAATAACTGTTAATTAAACCAATAATATAAAGAATCGTGTTAATAAATGAATTATGTCAAAAGTTTCTACCCACTGATCACCTTCGGCCTAAGGCCGAGTAGAGAAAATTATTGGTTATTGTTTTCTAGAAGTCGACAAAATACCAAGTGAAAATATACGTTGTCTGCATTTTACGATTGTATAATCTCGTTCCAACAAATCCATAAATCGTTCCAGAAATAGCATTCAGAAACCCTTCCTCCTCACCAAGCTTTTCAAAGAAATCAAAGCGAAGTATTACATACTTTGATTTAAAGATACATTATTGAAGATTTAAATTTGCCCATTGCAGGTCTTTTATAAACATAACCAACTCTCGCTGCAATCGGGCACTCGAGATTTTGATTACATTAGAACTGTTCCACCATTTAATGATTTATTTTTAAAATGGGAAGCCTCGAATATACCAGTGTCGTGGTTACGATAATACACAACCAATACACACATCTTGTGAAAACTACAAACAATGGTAACTTGGCTCATATCAGAATAAAGTAATTTGAATAAATTTTCAATATATTCATTTTGAATTATCTATTTGTCAGCTATTATAGCAAGTCAGCTCTTTTTCTAAATCTTACATAATGTATCTTTAAGCTAATGAAAGTCGCGTGTGACATTTGCATATTTTGGAAAAATTTAAAATCAGCCTAAAACGACAGCAAAATATACACAGATTAAATTATAAACAATTAATTAAACTTACATTATTAATTAAACACTAATTAGCTTATCCAGACCATAATCAACTATCGGTGTCAGCGTTAGCCTGCGATATTTAGTGGATTTAGATACATTTTGTGATGAATAATTTAACGTTAAAATGGATAATCGAGACTTGATTTATTATCGCACCAAAGTTATCGATGACGTTCGAGGCTAGCCAAAAATTGAAATTCTAGTATTACGTTTCATGATCATAGGATACTTTTACATGGTGATCACAATTCACTGTGTGCCACGTTGGTGGCATGGGTATGGTAAGATTGGAATATTGGGGGGGGGGGCGCATTTTGGGGTTTTTTTCGGAGGGGGGGGGTGTAGTTCAGATTGGTTCTCTGATATTGATTGTAAGGTCATCTCAAACTTCCTTGTACAATGACACCTACATTATTATTAAACGAATATCAAAACGGTTAATCCATTTTTTTTAGATTTATTTATAGCCATATTGTGAAAGAAAAAAAGTAGGCGGACAGAATTGGAAACACAAGATGACATTGGTGTAATAGTCACGTAAATCGAAGAACAATTATATTGTTGACAGGCGCTGAGTCCACCCCCGCATGCTTCCTAATGCTATACGTTACACATAAATACTTAAAATGTTAAAATGTGCTACATTATTGAAAATTATTTTCACATTTTTTCTAGTCAATTCCCGCACTAGCCATTTTAGTATTGGTGCATGGCTTGATTCTCTCGCCATTTAATTTTATTTAAATTTTTGAATTGTTGGAATCAGTGTATTCTCGAGCTCATTTAGAGCGCACACTATCCCCAACGATATTGCTACTTTTGGCGTCATACTTGACTTCTTTTGTTGCGGTTTTTTTTATATATATATATATAAAAAATGGGGCATTATGGAGACACATTGATAAACATACAGTACATAATTTACACGGTGCTTTCAAACCGTTTTACCAGTAGACGTCAGTGGTTTCATTTATTTACGCACAAAATCTACTTGCCACAGCCTCGTGTCTCTACACAAAATACAATAATTACACTCAATTACAAACAGTTTTTTTTTAAGTTGATACAATCTGCGAAAGCCGTCTAACCTTCCCATATCAGCAACGATCTTGTCTAGCTCTGTATCGAGATAATTAACTCAAAGATTAAAAAGTCATCTCATAAAAAAAGTAATTTAAAGGTAAAAGAGTTTAATACGAGGCGTGCAATAAACAAGTAACGGTCCATTCTCATTATGCACATATATATAGATACATATGCCCAGAGAGAGAGAAAGAGAGAGAAGGGGGGGGGGTAATGTCCACTCGACACATATGTTTGGTTGTAACCGTATTTGGTTATTAATGACAGGAGGCAGACTAACAGTCATATAAAGCGTTTATTAGAGAGCATGTGAAATCAAGACATCAGACATGTTCTTCATGCCGAAGCGAAAGCGGTAGAGACGAGGAAGGCTTTTCATTGGTCAATAATACCACATCCCCCTTTGTATAGCCTTCATTGTCTCTTAATGATATGACAATGTAATAAAAATAATAATTGATCAAACAATAACCAAAAACATTTTGTACATAACAAAACATAATAATTCTTTAAATTTCAGTGATCAATCTTTTTGGATGTTTTCTTAATCTGTTAGAACGTCTAACTAAAATTGGAGATTTTGGAATAGTTGGATTATGAAAATCACTAACAGAAATATTTGGCATATTATGATTAACATCAGTTATATTATCATTATAACAATCTAAATCTGCATATGTATAAATAGGATTCCTTGGAGGTTTACATGGAACAAGATTAATTCTATTTCTCCTAACAATACCATGTACAGTTTCAATAAGATATGATCTATTAGGAAGTATTTCTTTTACAATACCATGACGTTTTAAATCACTAATATATACATTCTCATTCAATTTAAGTACAGATTTTTCAGAAACATTATGACGACGATCAAAGTTTTTCTTAAAACGCTTTCTATACTGTTCTTCTCTTTCCCTCACATTATTCAAGAAAGGCCAATGAGGTTGTAATTTACTTGTTAAGCAAGGTACAAAATTTCTCAATTTTCGACCAAACAAAAGCTCAGATGGACTATATCCATTAGAAAGAGGGGTTGATCGATATGCCAACAATGCCTTATAAGGATCATGTGATTTCTTAAGTAACAATTTAACTGTTTTTACTGCAATTTCTGCTGCTCCATTACTTTGTGGATGTATCGGGCTGCTAGTAATGTGTGTAAATTGAAAATCTTTAGCAAATGTCTTAAATTCATATGATTTATACTGAGGACCGTTATCAGATCTAAGAATATCAGGTAAGCCATGCCTTGCAAAAATCGATTTGAAGTGAAGAATTACTTCTGATGAAGTTAGAGATTTTAACGCTGCAATTTCTACATATCTAGAAAAATAATCAACTACAAGTAAATATGTTTTTCCCTTGAAATAAAACAAATCAGATCCAATGACTTTCCATGGTCTTTCCGGAAAATTTGTAGGAATTAATGGTTCAGAATGTTTGGCACGAAATTCAGCACACTGTGTGCAATTTTGAACTAGATCAAGAATATGACTGCTTAATCCAGGCCACCATATACTTTGTAAGGCACGTTCACGACACTTTTGAATACCTAAGTGACCTTGATGTAATTTCTGTAACATTTCTGACCTTAAAGATTCTGGAATAACAATTCTTGCATTACGAACTAATAAATTATCTATCAGAGTTAGTTCATGACGTACAGGATGGAAATTTTTCAATGAAGAGATAATATTAGATTTTTCAGGCCAACCTCTTTTAACATAAGTTATAACTTTGCTTAAAATAGGATCATTATGTTGAACCTTCTGAATTTCTAACAATCGACTTTCATTACTAAAAATTTTAACAAAATTTTGTCTAACTGAACAAATCATAGCTTCACAATCTTTGCTTAATTCTAAATCAGTTTTATCCAGACAGTTTGACAATGGAGCTCTACTCAGTGCATCAGCTAGAATGAGGTCTTTACCTGGTACATGAGAAATGGTATATTTATAACGAAATAATCGTAGTCTGAATCGCTGTATGCGAGCAGGAAGCTCATTCACACATTTTGTACCTAAAAGAGAAACCAAGGGTTTGTGGTCAGTTTCTATGTGAAACTTTATGCCTACTAAATATTCAGAGAATTTCTCACAAGCCCATGTTACACCGAGAGCCTCTTTATCAATCTGGGGATAATTACATTCAGCACTTGTCATCGTGCGTGATGCGAATGATACAGGTTTCCAATAACAACTAATTGGATCAAATTGCAAAATTGCCGCTCCTAATCCAAATTTTGATGCATCTGCATTAACTTTGGTTTTGTGATTAGGGTTATAAAGTTTTAAAACACGAGAAGAACACAATTCTTCCTTAAGAGAATCAAAACTTTTGTCTCTCATTAGTCCAATTAAAATCTGCTGCACTGGAAAGAAGTTCTCTCAATGGTTGAGTTAATGTTGTTAAATTTGGGGTGAATTTCCCAAGTTGATGAACTACGCCAAGTATGCGTCTCACACCGTGAACATCATTAGGTGGTTCGAGTTCTTTAATGGCTTTGAGTTTATCCGGATCTGGGGAAATTCCAGTCTGGGAAATAATGTGACCCAAAAACTTCATTCTTGTTTGTGCAAATAAACACTTATTCAAATTCAAAATTAATCCCGATGATTCTAACCTTTTGAGTACTGATTTTAAACGTTCATCGTGTTCTTTTAAAGTTGAACCAAATACAAGGATATCATCCATGTGACACAATACACCGTTTAATCCATCTAATAACTGCGACATTCTCTTCTGGAAATATTCTGGAGCAGAATTTATTCCGAATGGGAGTCTCTGAAAACAGAATCTGCCAAATGGAGTCATAAAGGTGGTTAAATGTCTGGAAGACTCGCTTAATCGAATTTGAAAAAATCCACTATTGGCGTCTAATTTTGACATATACTTTGCACCAGATAATTGACCTAAAGTGGAGTCTACTGTGGGTAATAAATAATTTTCTACTAGCACATTCTGATTCAGCATAGTGAAATCTACACAGAGACGTATCCTACCATCAGCCTTGTCAATGGGTACGATGGGGAAACACCAATCGGTTGGTTCGTCCACTTTGGAAATCACTCCATCTTTTAACATAATATCGATTTCAGCCTTCAATCTCTCATATTGAGGTAACTTGACAGCTCTTGACGCCACAACAGCATATGGGACCGCATCTTCTCTTAATCTTATGGTGTAATCACCAGACAACTTCCCTAATCCAGAAAATAACTTTGGATATTGCTTCACATAATCAGAATTATTATCTACCACTGTATTCAATGATGATATTTCTTGCTGATGTTGAGTTGTACAAGAAGTTGAAGAATGTAGCAAATCTAAGGCTTTAATTGCAGGTTGTCCCAATAATGGTATAGACAAATCATTCACTACATAAACTCTTTGATTGGTAATTTTAGATGTTGTTTCACACATAATGTCGATATTCATACTACCAAGAACTATTAACTTTGTATTACTAGGACCATATAATAGTCTATCTGGTTTTGCTAACTTCAAATTTGGCGTTAAACATTGAACTTGCTCAAAGACCGAGTTAGAAATACAGGTTACATCTGCACCGGAGTCTATCTTGAATTCAACATCAAGTTTTCCCAGTTTAAGTTTTCTCTTGAAAATATCTTGACATTCATTTGTAGAAACTAGACCCATAAATGCATAGGAATTATTTTCTTCAATGGTGTTGACATGTCTTGAACGACAAACTTTGTCCCAGTGTCCTAATTTCTTACATTTGCGACACGTTGAGTTTTTCGCTGGACATTCAGATCTTGCGTGATATTTATTTCCACATCTTTGACATGATTGCTTGTTTACATCCGATGTAACCTTGACATTGGTATGAGTGCTGTGTGCTGGAACAGGATTACTCGCCTTCTTATGAAGCGGTGGTTTAAACTTCTGTTTCGGCTTCGACTTTATGGCGTATACTTCAGTGGTCGAATTCGTCTCACGAAGTGTGCGATTTTGTGCTATAATGGAGTCGGATTGACGAACCATATCAATGGCTTTCTTCAATGAAAGTTGAGAATCCAATTGTAGTTTTTGCGATAATTTCTCATCACGAATTCCTACAACGATTTTATCTCTAATCAATTGCTCTCTAAGCATACCGTATTCACAATATTCCGAAAGCGGAAATAAGGAATTTATAAAGTTATCAGCCGATTCTCCTTCTGTTTGAAAACGTTTATTAAAATTTGCCCTTTCAAAAATCACATTCTTACGAATAATAAAATGACCATCAAAACTTGTTTTAACCATGTCATATGTTATTTGTTCATCTGCAGGATAATCAAAGCTATTGTAGATATCGTCTGCCTGTTGACCCATGGTGTAAATTAAAGTTGATACTTGTCTATCTTCTGACTGTTGATCCAAACCAGATGCCAATCTATATCGATCGAAACGTCGTATCCACGCCGACCAGGCTTGTCCATTATTAAAGTCTAACTCTGGCGGTGGCTGAATTGCTGACGAAACTTGTAAATTACCATTTGTCCTTGTAGGCCTATCGGTGGCAGTGGATGTCGCCGTATCCATATTCTCGATAACACGTGATTTACCGTCGACTCGAAATGATTGAAAAGTTCAATATTTAAAACTAACACACCTGTCTGTAGCCGTAAAAATGTCCGTAAAATTCTGACACCATGTTTGGTTGTAACCGTATTTGGTTATTAATGACAGGAGGCAGACTAACAGTCATATAAAGCGTTTATTAGAGAGCATGTGAAATCAAGACATCAGACATGTTCTTCATGCCGAAGCGAAAGCGGTAGAGACGAGGAAGGCTTTTCATTGGTCAATAATACCACAACATAGTTCAGTTTCATTTCACGAGGTTTGTCAGGTCATCCTACTCATTGTGACGCAAAAAAAATATAAAAGAATACGGCTTAGTTTTTTTGCATTTTTAATTTCAGAGATTTCCAAGTAAACCTAGTGTTCACTGAGTTCACTGTAGATTCCGATGGTTTGTCTGTCTGTCATTGTATTACATCTCAACAACCAACACAAGGGTTGGAATTAGGATAAGGAAATACCGGAAAAACATTTCAACCATTTTTTTTTTGTTTGATGTAAATGAAAACAATTCATATGTTTCAGATTTTTATAGATAATTCATTTAAAAACTGATTGTAATAACAAATTTTGGAACCAGACCTTTTCTATACTTCAAAGTTTGGCTTTTGTATACTTGTCGTTTTTAATACCTTTTGGGTTTAATAATGCCCCTGATATATCATTGTGCTCACGGTGTAATTTTCATATCTTTGAATAAAAGATCTCAGATTTTAATAAAATAATTTTGTGCAATAGACTACAATACCGTTGATATCAGCCTTGCTGTTGTCTCGGAAACAAGTAGCATTTATCAAGGGAATTCTATTTGCTCTGTAGTTATTTAAATGGAGTAACTTTCTGTTATATCGGTAAACTCCATTAAAATAGCTAATATTTGCATTAAACGCTGTACCAATTCCTTGATGAAGAACGATTCACTGTGTAATTAAGACACTTGCAGTTAAACAGGCGAATTAACTTCGCATACACTAAGAGAGTAAAGGAACCGAAAAGAGGATATGAAAGGAAAAAAAGGTGTCAGTACACGCACATGCTGATCGTTATCAAACACATTTTGAAATAACCATTCATTTAGTATCTTTCTATTTAATTTAAAGTCATGTATTTGACCATCATGTTAAGGACAAACACCGATCGGAAAACCACAAATTTTGACAATTTGAATGAAGAATAACCGAAGAGTTTTGGAGCACTAAAGAAAATTGGGAATCTTATGACGCGACGTTTGTGACAAAGTGATCTATACATAGAACTGCTAGATTAGATATTATATTTGACGTTTTCAACAACTTCTGCTAGGCACGGACTTATTAAAACATCTAATGTGTTCATTATGTTATTTACGGGCTACAAACGAATGATCTCTGCTCGTTTTGACAAAAGGCACGATCTCATTAAACATATTATTTATTCAAAGGAAATATGCAGTGCAGTTACAGATACTATAATCTCATAAATAATCAATACCAAATTTGTACATCGCTCGTGTATCATTTTTCTTAATTGATTGTATGCTTTATAAGTCAGAGTTTACTGTTAGTTTCAGAAGACTTGGAGAGAGAGAGAGAGAGAGAAATGGGGTTTAACGTCCACTCGACACAAACTAGGTCATTTTGGGACTAACATATGGTTTCACTTTATTTCAATAATTCGCTTGAGCGTAGGGGCCTTCAGCAGTGGGAGGAAACCGGAGTGCCCGGAGGAAACCCACGAGGTCGAGAAGGCGCCCCTATCTCCATGCCACATACGCTTACACCAGGGCTCGAAACCACAGCCGCAAGCCAGAGGTGACTGGCCAGCCAGAGGTCGAAGCGCGGCACTCTGGACCACTAGGCCATCCCGACCCCCCAGAAGACTTGGAATGGCGCCCCCCCCCCCCCGAGTATGCATATTTCATGCTCTCAATAAAGGTCTATCAACTATGCTGATATTCTGTTATCTGTAGTGTTACACGTTTACTCTGGATTATGTAGAAATAAGACAATTATAGCCCATCGTTACTAAGGCGCTGGCAAGCCTTGCACTGCGTATAAGAGAGTTACAATTTATTGACTGAGCCAAGAATTGGCCAACATTGAGGGTCGGTTATTGAAGCTGCAGGTCCAAAATCCCAGGTTCACAGCTAACGCCTGTTTCAGTAGTTACAAGGCTAAAGAAAAGTACCCAAGCCCGAGGCCTGAAGTGTCAAATTGGCCTAAATCCACCCCTTCTATTGATTAGACTGCGTGTTTGACTTCACTAACGAGTACCCATAATGTGTTGCAAAAACCTTCATATTTATGGTGCTTAGTCATTTTCAATCAGTTAACTTCAAAGAAAGTTTTTTTCTCCTCTAAACTGTGTCAGTGAGTCGGTCAAACCACTGATGAAGACATAATTTGTTTGACCATTAACCGATATTGATCAATAAAAAATAGATCTCAGCTAAATAATTGGGTTTTACGCGGCCCCTGGGACATGCAATCTTTCAAGAAAGCTATCATTTTCTTCTCTGCGATTTGACCCAGAATCTAAATAGTGGGTTTGGCTAGAGAAGATAAAGGGTTTGCCGTAAATGGCCATGTGCCAATTCGACCAAGACAATATGACGTATATGCTGATCTACATCTTGCATATTTCTGGTTTCTTGTTTGAAGTATTAAGTCATTATGTCTCAGAATAAAAAAAAAATAATTGCATCTTCCGCCCCCCCCCCCAAATATAAGAAAAAGGGTAACACTATACTGGTAATTCGTTATTACTTGGGAATTTATTTTTTATGTCATTCATTTTTGGGCTATTTACTAACTTTTCAAAAGTAACCGGATCCGTGTTCTGTAACTTAAAGATGCGGCCTTTTCATGGGTAGGGGGTTAACATCTTAGCATATGAAAAGGTCGCATTCTTAAATTATTTCGGTATAATTGCATGCTGAAGGTGTCCCTCTTTCCCTCACCGCCCAGTTGAGATCCACAGCCGTTTCTTGCATGCTCTGCCACACTGATGAGGTTTTTTTGATTTTGAAACTGTCTCTGGTACATCTTACGAATCTGATTTAATTCCAGGTCGAAATTATTTCAAAATTTGAGCAACAGATTTACACCACTCCATCGAGTATGTTACACATCGCCCACTGTAAATAAACATACGTTTGTAAATATGTCAAAAGATTAAAAAAAATAATGTTGATATTCGCTCAGAGATTAGATTGGATTTACCAGAAAACCTATTTCAACAAACAACTTGATCTTTTCGTTTTACATATCTCATATCTCTGTAATCGTTTATTCAGAAAATCTTCCCAAATCATTCCATAACAGCACCACAATGCATATAGCTGGCATCGAGTCTAAGCATACATCTTTCTAGAAATGCGTCGACCAAATTTAAAATAGCCTATTTGGTCGTGTGCGCTGTATTAATTGTTGTTTGAATCATCGATTAGCTGGTTTAGTTTAAACAGAATAGAAAATTATTCATTATGCATGTGGATGAATGAATAACAGGACATATCCTTTGTTGTGTTTTAATTTATCAGCAAAACAATGTTTCTAAAGATGGAATTTGGACATTTGTTTTTAGTGGTAATTATCTGTATTTCAACAATGTGCTATACAAAAGAACTGAGGGTGAAACGGGACACCAGGTCCAGACGACAAAGATTAAATAACCAAAATGCGGTAAGTGTTCATTTCATTTCATATTGAAACACCGAAAAATACTGTTTACTTTGAAGAAGTATGTACCTTGACGCTGGGAATATGTACAACGTATATTATACATATAACGTAAATTTAAAATCATAATAACTATTTATTTGTTAGAGAAAAATGGAGTTTAACGACTACAAACTAGGGACTAACACATGGTTCAATTTTATCTCAATAATTTTCTTGCGCGTGGGGGTCTTTAGCAGTTGGAGGAAATCGGAACACCGGGAGAAAACAAACACATGAGGCGAAACAGGCGACCTTACTCCTTGTCATACGCCTCTATATACTGTTAATGGTTTAACAATTCCTCCATACCTTCCATAAGGCTTTAGTGCAGTATCTCCACAAAACAACCATATGATATCGAATTGATACCGTTTTGATGATAAGTGCGATAAATATGATACGCCAAGTATGGAGTATGTTTTTATATGGAGCTTGTTGGGACGACTTTATCTCGAAAACTTAACATAGGACTTTTGAAACAACTGGAGTAGGAAAAAGGGGCCTGAAAATCGGAAAAAGTTGGAAAATGATATACTATTCTTTTTTTATTTTTATGGATTTTCGTTTGTTTTATATTTATACAGTTATATATAATTACAATTGAACACAGCATTTCCCTGGACCATTTCATCGGATAATGTAATATATCATAATGTAATGTATGATTACACAGCCCTGCTGCTATTCAAGTGCCAAAACCGATTGTTTAAAGTATCCCGACAATGATCCAGATACCGGAAGTAGTCCAGATAATGAAAAAAAGTTTTGGTTTTATTGGGGGTTTTTAAATTGTACTCTTGCGAAAAACGTGATTTCACTGCCAGATTTTAAGTAATCAAAAGACTATTGTGTCGTTGGATAGTCCCATTAATTGATTATCATATGACATCCAAATGATAATATTCATATTTCTATACGCCCACATTTTCATGTGGACGTATATTGTCGTCGCCCCTGTTCGTCCGTCCGTCCGTCCGTCCACAATTGTTTGTGAACAATCTACAGGTCACAATTTTTATCCGATTTCAATGAAACTTAAAACATAGGTTTATCACCCTAAGATCTCGGTTCCTTTCGATATTGGCATGTATCGGACTGTAACTTCATGGGTTATGGCCCCTGATTGTACGAAAAATCACGTTTTTTAGCTTGTGAACAGTGTAGAGGTCACAATTTTGAATCGATTTGGATGAAACTTGAAATGCATGTTTATAACCCAAGGATCTTGGTTCCTTTCGATATTTGCGCCAATCGGATCGTAACTTCCTGAATTATGGCCCCTGATTGTCCGAAAAATCACCCTTTTTAGCTTGTGGTCACTCTGGAGGTCAAAATTGTTATCCGATTTAAAAAACCGTTTGATTATATCACCGTTCCATGGTTATGAAGGTTGAGTTCGAATTTCGTGGAAATCGGACCAAAATTGACGGACAAAATGGCCGCCATTTGTACGCGAATAGTGTGAAAATATGTTATATCAAGGTTGTGAACAGTGTAGAGGACACAACCTTGTGGTCACTCTGGAGGTCAAAATTGTTATCCGATTTAAAAAACCGTTTGTTTATATCACCGTTCCATGGTTATGAAGGTTGAGTTCGAATTTCGTGAAAATCGGACCAAAGTTGACGGACAAAATGGCCGCCATTTGTACGTGAAAATATGTTATATCAAGGTTGTGAACAGTGTAGAGGACACAATTTTGAACCGTTTTGAATGAAACTTGAAATGCATGTTTATAACCCAAAGATCTTGGTTCCTTTCGATATTTGCGCCAATCGGATCGTAACTTCTTGAATTATGGCCCCTGATTGTCCGAAAAATTGCCCTTTTTAGCTTGTGGTCACTCTGGTGGTCAACATTGTTATCCGATTTAAAAAACCGTTTGATTATATCACCGTTCCATGGTTATGAAGGTTGAGTTCGAATTTCGTGAAAATCGGACCAAAATTGACGGACAAAATGGCTGTCGTTTGTACGCGAATAGTGTGAAAATATGTTATATCAAGGTTGTGGACCTTATAGAGGTCACAATTTTGAACCAATTTTGATGAAACTTGACATGTATGTTTATAACCCAAAGATCTTGGTTCCTTTCGATATTTGCGACCATCGGATCGTAACTTCCTGAATGATGGCCCCTGATTGTCCAAAAAATCGCCCTTTTTAGCTTGTGGTCCCTCTGGAGGTCAAAATTGTTATCCGATTTAAAAAAACGTTTGACTATATCACCGTTACATGGTAATGAAGAGAGAGTTCGAATTTTGTGAAAATCGGACTAGAATTGACGGACAAAATGGCCGCCGTTTGTACACGAATAGTGTGAAAATATGTTATATCAAGGTTGTGGACCCTATAGAGGTCACAATTTTGAATCGACTTTGATGAAACTTGACAGGTATGTTTATAAACCAAAGATCTTGGTTCCTTTCGATATTTGCGCCCATTGGGTCATTACTTCCTGAATTATGTCCCCTGATTGTGGTGCCTCTGTAGGTCACAACAATTATTATCTGATTTAAAAAAAACCGTTTGATTATAAAAACCAAACAAATTCTAATGATTTTCTGATAATTCCTTAATATGCGACAACTCTTGTTGACTGCCCGGACGATTTGGCTGCTGTGTGGGCGTATGTTTCGTTGCCTGGCAACCTATTTTTTATGTATATAATTATTATAATGTTTTCATGATTTGATATTTTTTTTCGATGTCTGTTTTTTTGTCTTGTCCGCAGGTTAATCTTGTAGATTTTTGTTTTGTGTGTAGTGCCAGTCTGCTGATAGAAATAGCTACACCTCTTCCCTCGAGATATCTGTTATCAACCCAGAATTGAATGTTTACCACATTTTGACTCCTTTTTATGTAACAATCTCCCCCATTCGCTCATTTTGATATAAGTACATATATGTGAAACTACTAATTTGCCAAAGGTATCAGTTAATTAAATGCTTCCAATTTAAAGAGCAATACCTCTGCAAAAGTCTTACAATTTTGCCGAACATAAATTATTTGAAATTAAGAGTAAAAACAGAAACGATTGAATGCTAATCAGTTTATATATACATTATATGCAATGCGACCCATTTGTGTCAATTTCGAGGTCCCAACTAAGAGAGATCTAACTCCTTTAACGTAATGTAATGTTCAAATTGTTTTCAGAGATCCAGACAAGCCTTACAGAATATGTTCAGTAACGAAAATCTCGCAGCATTTACCCCACCACCTCTCCTGCCAAGTGAAGTCGAGTGTCAAGTTGGAGTTGAGGAAGTACGTGTTTCATGACATTTTAACTTCGATAAAAATCCACATTTAAGTATTTTGATTGGATAATAATAATATTAATAATTGAAGTATTTACTAAAATTTAGAGAAACAAGGACCTGTTCAGGAAATAAGAATTTCAAATGTCGGGACACTAATGAAATATCACTTCAGATTTTGAAATTAGCGGCGGGCATGTCTTTTAAAGATACACTATGTAGTATTTAGATAACGAGCTGGACGCTTTTACTAAAATAAATAAGGACAAATGAATGTATTGAAAATGTCATTCATGGGCGAAGTTAAGATGTACAGTGGATTGTTTATTATCGTAGAAACGGTTCTTAAAAAAATCGAGACTCAGCCATGATTATCAATTATATTCGTTACTTCCATTGGAGTTTAAATCCATTTACATCCCGGTCATCTGATGATATAGATAGTTGGCATATGAATAAAAGTCTGAAAAAGATTATACAACACTTCACGCCAAGGTAAAGACATGCAATAGGCAAATTAACTCTAAGCTAATGCATCTTGAACTTACCCGGTAATAGTATTAAAAGAAGCTCTTACATAGTGCATCTTTAAATTGGGAAGGACCGCATACTTTAATACATCGATGAACCATGACCGAGAGATCTGTATACGACCGCTTGCGGGTCTCTCAACACTGTCACATGCATTTGGACGGACGGACATGTTTCAAATTTGTCGTCTTCTAACACCAGGTGCAGGAGAACCGCAATACACGCAATATAAAACCGACAAGTACCCGCGGAAATGCTAAACGACATAAGCATTGTAAGAAATAAATAGCAATATTAATATCCAATCACGTGAATATATCCGAGGGTCACTAGTAAGTGTCCATTGCGCTGTACATTCTCGGGCCTGTAGTGATACGGCTGCTGTAACAATCCAACTTAGTTAATTATGTTTACGTTTATTGCACGCACGTATCTATTTCCGTATGAATAGACCCTTCCCCTAGTTGGAATTCGATATAAGAGTAGGCCATAGCGCCGCTGCCCGGGCAAAATTTCCCTCATGGCACACTGTATGGCATATGCCCGTCTTCCATTAGCCCAGGTTAGGTGCAAAAGAGTAGGACGTTAAACCCCATTTCATTTCATTTCATCTCCAGGAAGCTTGATCCAGCCTTAACACCGTACATCTTATCGAGCCCTTCACGTAACACCCCGCTTGACTGGCTTGAGAGCCTATCAGATTCCTTATCATCGCGAATACCAAGTCTCGAACTTTCCAGCTAAATTGTCTACCTGTGGTAATCCAGGTCGAAATGTTTGATTTGGGTGTGTTTGTGTCACAAACTCTGATTGGTCGCTACTGTTCACGTGTCTGCGGTAAACTGAAATTACGTAGCTATAAGTTCGGGAATTGCAAAGTAATGTAGAACGTCTAGCTGTTGCAAAACTCACGGCCTCCCCTTTGCTATGTCAACGAATAACTTATTCTATTCTTCCATTATTTTCCCTTTTCAGACAGTTTTCCACGATGGTAGATGCATAAGTCTTGGAAGCTCCCAAAGACATGCATGCCAAGCCGGGCGACAACTAGAGCTATATAATAACGAGTGTGTCCGACAGTCTGGTAGCCCGAGGACCGGGCGTAGAAACAACGCAAGCAACCGTGGACGACAGGGTTCAGCCAGAAGTAGTACACAAAGGAGAAGAAATGGCGGCCAGCGAACTAGACAATGATTGCTAATAATTCAGTACAACTTACAGGCCCGACACGTTACTTGCAATGCTCGTCAATATAACCAGATTACTGCCAATGCAGCATTGTTACCCTCCCGTCATAAGGCAACACCTAGTAACCCACTTTTTTTAATTTGAGAAAACAAAGGAAAACGTAATGAATGAATATTAAACCTCAGCTTAACAATTGATTTGTCTATTAGGTTTATCTGTGTCATAATAGGCAAATGAACGAAGTTGCTTGATTGTGTCATGGGTGTAACTGCTTACAGCAACAGGAAGCACATACCCTAGTAACTACAAATGTGGTAGCAACTACAAATGTGGTCCGAACTCAATTTTGATTTTAAAAATGAGTTACTAGGTTTTTCTTTCGACGCGAATACTGTGGCCATTATTATAGGACACGTGACCATCTATATCACAATTAAAATCCGAGATTTATAATTCCTATACCCAAAAGAAAGGGAAATAATTTCAAATATCGTAACTGAATGTCCAAGTTAAATTATCAATAACTATTAATGAGAGTTAACAATAAACTCAAGATTGTTATAAACAAATTGTGAAATATATATATGAACTAAATAATAAATCAACTTTCATCCCTACTTTTTCTCCTGCGCCACTCAAGCGCAGATCCGGGATACTTGACCGGGATACGGGTGTGGGCCCAACTCAAAAATTAAGCATATTCTGAATTCTGAACACCACCCCACCCCATTCACCCCCTCCAAAAATGGGATGGTGTTCGGGGCTTTAAGTTAAAGAAGCGGAATTGCTATATTTTGGACCTCGAAAATGACACACATGGGTCTTAAGGCATATAATAAAGTAATAGAATGTATATAAATTGATTTTACATTCAATCGTTTCCGTTTTTACAGCATGAGTCTCGATCGAATGGCAAATTTCTAGCGTCTGGTTATTCCAGTTTATTGCACATGCTCTCTAGATAAGATCTGGCGTGACCGTTTGACATGAGTTGTGGAATATGTCTAGTCATTCTTTCTTGTCACTTGTTACAAATGACGCTGAAACGCACCAAGGTACACGTTGTTTGTTTTGTCTTAAATATTGGATATCCGAAGCTTTCCCTTTTCCGGTAAGATCACAACATCAATGTTGATTTGAATAGACAGATAATTCGTGTTTTCAAAGTGTAATCATTTTGAACATGTGACGAAAGGGCCTATTAGATTTAAAATGTTTTCCAGAACTCGACCAGCTAAAGTTATCATCTCATTTAATGGTACAATTTTGTGTACATTAACTCTGAGACGAACTTGAAGTCTTATCATTTTTACACATGGTTTAAAAAGATGACGTAAACAATTTGCTACGGAATAGCACTAGGCTACTAAGTTAGCATCTGCGTGTGTGTTAAAAATTTGAATAACACCTGCCAACGAATCATACGCCCACAGCATTGAAGTCGTCCTTTTAGTCCATGAATGATGATAGAGTGCGAATCATTCTTGTGGGCATATAAAACACTGGAATGGTCCTGTGAATGTGTTAAAAATTTAAAATAGCATTATGCAAGAGCAAAATCTGATTTTTACAGGTCTTTCTTTAAGCCTGAGATGTTATCTAAATAATCAATTAGACATTAATTAACATATTCAGACCATAATAAACTCTTTATGTCAAGACTAGCCTTCGATGTTGGCAGATTAAAATCGTATATGCCGCTTAATGGCGGTTGATAATTAAATCAATCAAGTGGATAATCGAGACTACGCTGTTTATATTAATGATTTGAGTAATGATGACCGAGGCTATGAATATTTCAAAAGCTTTTTTCTCGGCTAAGAGTGAATCAATTTGACTGAAATTTTCAGCAAATTATCTTTACACTATCTAGTTTTTAACTATTGTAGTGAGAACTGCCATCTCTTTATCTTATCTCCCATAATGTAACTTTAAATAGCTTTGTAAACTAGAATAAAATTGATGTAATAATCACATTGTTATTCTAATTTTGAAAACATTCACAATATTACTCTAGTTTTAAAGTTCCAATTTCACTTTTTCTAAGAAAGTCAAAATATAATTATTTCTATGTTTTTTGCTCAAAAGGTTGTCAACTCACTATTATACGATCATGGACAAAAATTTTTTTTTGGGGGGGGGGGGGGGTAGAAAGGGTGACACTGGTTGATTGAGGAAATAGTTACTCAATTACCTCCCTTGTTTTCCTATTCTTCTCCATGGACGGCCATCTTCAAACGTTTGAATTTGAAGTTGAAAATGATATTTTTGCCAATTTCTCAACTGGCAATAGTGAATTATAGGATTAATAGGATTATTCTTTAACAAGGTAGGACTGTTTATAGGTTCAATCTATTTTGGGGCTTTATATTTATAAATTTTAACAATATAACTTAAAAAAATGCTATTGGAACTTTAACACATCCACAATATTAGGGTTTCAGCTTAAAACGATCGTTAAAATATTCACATTATGCACAAATTCGGCCCTCCGTCCTGCATAACTGACAAGGGTGAGGGACACGCCGGAAAATTTGAATAAACTTTCTCGGCCAATGCAGGGATTGTCGTTATTCGGATTGTTCGTTCCGTCCCAAAGACCAGACCTCCAGGATAGCGATTCAGCGTCTTACCCACTTAGCCAATGTTAATATAACGGAAATGAACTGAATGGTGTTTGACTTCTTACGGGTAAGTTTTGTCAGTTAGTACCGAAATCGAACCCCGGACCTCCCGATTTGTGGGCAAATTAATTACTTAGGTAAGGACCATGAAGTTTAATCCCATAAACCTGGCTGCAAGGGCGGATATTTATTGCGCTTAAAGTTCCAATTTCATATTTTCTAAGAAAGTCAAAACATAATTATTTCTATGTCTTTTGCTCAAAAGGTTGTCAACTCACTATTATACGACCATGGGCAAAATTGTTGGGGCATTAAAAAGGCTGACACAGGCTGATTGAGGAAATAGTACCTCAATTACCTCCCTTGTTTTCCCATTCCTCTCCATGGACGGCCATCTTCAAACGTTTGAATTTGAAGTTGAAAATGACATTTTTGCCAATTTCTCAACTGGCAATAGTGAATTATAGGATTCATAGGATTATTCTTTAACAAGGTAGGACTGTTTATAGGTTCAATCTATTTAGGGTTTTATTTTAATACATTTTAAAAATATAACTTAAAAATATGCTATTGGAACTTTAAGCCAGCGCTGCCTTTTGCCAACTGCGTATTTTTGTTCGAGATTGAAATCTTCGTTAAAGCTGAACTCCGATTACAGAAATAAATAAACGTTAACGTCTAAACTGTCGCCATACTTGTTTGCAATTTGAAGAACGAACATGGCGACAGATTATCACGTATAAGAATAGAGGCAGGCCACGCCCACATCCAGTATGCGTCAAGCAGTTTCCACATCCGGTTAGCTATATGGCCACAGAACACTAATTATTGCCCCATTGACTTTAATGTTAATTCTCGTCTCTTAGACCGGCTGTAACTTTTTTCCAAATATTCGTTGGGAAAAACGCTTTCTGCCACAGATGGAGCAACATGTGGCAGACTCTTGCCCAAAAGCATGTATGAGGTTCTTCATGAAAAACTTGAGATAGACAAGCTGGAAGTAGAGACAGCTAACCTTGCAATTTTCGGCCCTCCCTTTCAACGTAACCAACCTCACAACTCTTGTATCCTTCCGCCTCAAAATCATGAATATTCACCAAAACCTGGCAGAAAATGTATTTTCAAACCCTTTTCTTCGATTCTACACCAAAAATTCAACAAAAATCGCCATGCAAAAGGAGGAAAAAGGGAAAGGGAGAGAAGGACTAAAAATAACTTTCGCCCTTGTTTCGTGGGTGACTGCCCAGGAATATTTGGTGATCTGTGTCCTATATAGGGGTGAAACTTCGGATATCACCAAAAGGCCTTTTGTATTTGCTTCCCATATGTTCTGGCAACATGCTGGTGAAAGGAAATCAAAATCTCAGAATAACTGCAAAAATGATGGCCCTTTAAGTATACATGCTGCTTTAAGTACAGTGGTGCATCTCAGGTCCCTGGGCCTTTTGTGCTAAAATTTAAAAAATCTTTTTTAATAGAGGCAGTATTTGAGCTCTGTGAAAAAATTAGACAAGTTACAAACAAACTACATAGAAAACACTCATAATTTGGAATTTTTATCAAAAATATATTTTTTTACTGCCATGTCATGAAAAATGTATAAAATTTACATGTAGCATCTGTCAAAAACCCAATAATTTTCCACTTTTTTATATAGCCAGACTGGCAAGTAATATATTTTTGGAAACCCTGGACAATATGCAAACAGAAAAATCACAAATCAATTGCATTGATTGTAATTATAGAGGTCTGTACTGAAACATGTAACCCCACCCCCTAAAAATGTCAATGACTGAATCAATCTTATCTTTGGTTGCAGAGCTAACATAACCAAAGGAATCTGTCTAACAGATATGTTTTACCATCCCTGGCTAATATATGTACATAGAAGCTAAAATAGGTGCAATTAATATGAATTATGGTTAAAATAGGCCTTGCTGGAAGAATAAAAAAGGTATATTCGGCCTATGTCCACCCCTCTCTAACAAAAGGGTCACAGAATACACAATTTTCACAAATTTGGAAATAGTTTAATGTTTTCAACATCTCAAACCTCAGAGGCATCATACAAATCTTTATTGCAATTATTGTACTGAAGTAAGATGTCTGGACCTTTACATCAATTGCCTTAAAAAATGAAGTCAAAAAGGTAGTTATGACATAGTTGACAACATAAAAGAGGCCTGAAAAGGAGCAAAATTAACATTTTACTGTTCTATAAGTGACATAAATGCAACAAACACCACAAATCCTAGATTTTGATAAGAAAATATTGACCATTAAGCTGACATTTACACATCTACATCAGTTCTGTATCAGGATGTGGTCTTACTGGCCTGACATGTCTCAAGGTTCTAAGTTTGACTATGAACAAAAAAGGTCAGAAATCCTTGAAATGTACAAAATGACCATTTATTGGCAAAAAATAACATTCCCATCTGTAATTCAACAACAAATTCCAATTATTATCATTTAATTGTCAACACAGGTGCAATTAAATCTCTCAAAACACATTAATAAAAATGGGTGGGGTGGGGCATTTATAGCCCCTCTAAATAGAAAGATGGAGTGAAAAATGTCTACAAAGACTGGGATATTGCTTCCTACATGAAGAAAATGCAAGAATTTAATGCTTTGAAGAAGAAAAAAATGCTTATTCTGGGTAAAATAGTGGCCAAATTGAGCCTACCCCTGTTTTGACCATTTTGTACAAACCCATCTGCTGAATATCATTAACTCAGTGCTGCCAATTTTCCATTTTCTGTAGGAAAACTGGAGCTATTTCTAAACATAACAAACTTATAGATCCCATCTAAGTTACATTAGCAATAAAAATAAGGGCATTTTTAGAAATTTTGAGTCATTTGAGTAGGTATGAAAGCATTAATTTTTACATCGAAATGGGAGAATCTGGAGATTTTCTGTTAATATTCCTGATTTTTAGACAAAATTAGGTGAAATTACAATGTTGTTCACTTTATCTGTGCTTTCTGAGGCTGAATACACCAAAATTGGACATTGAAATATTTTTCTTACTGTTAGAAATTAAATAAAAACTGAAAATTGGAAAATTTGCAGTAAAATCACAATTTTTCCCAAAACTTTGATAAATTTTTTTCTAAATTTAATTTTTTTTAGTTTTTCTGTAGTCAAGTCATTTTATACATATTTTCTGACAAATTAGTCATCATATTTTCAAAACTAAGGCATATCAGTAACAGCCTTGTCATACACAGACAGGCCACAGAACACTAATTATTGCCCCATTGACTTTAATGTTAATTCTCGTCTCTTAGACCGGCTGTAACTTTTTCCCAAATATTCGTTGGGAAAAACGCTTTCTGCCACAGATGGAGCAACATGTGGCAGACTCTTGCCCAAAAGCATGTATGAGGTTCTTCATGAAAAACTTGAGATAGACAAGCTGGAAGTAGAGACAGCTAACCTTGCAATTTTCGGCCCTCCCTTTCAACGTAACCAACCTCACAACTCTTGTATCCTTCCGCCTCAAAATCATGAATATTCACCAAAACCTGGCAGAAAATGTATTTTCAAACCCTTTTCTTCGATTCTACACCAAAAATTCAACAAAAATCGCCATGCAAAAGGAGGAAAAAGGGAAAGGGAGAGAAGGACTAAAAATAACTTTCGCCCTTGTTATATTTGGTGATCTGTGTCCTATATTTCAACTACCAATTACACGCTCGACTGGTTGATGTTTTTTGTTTCATTCACGATCAGCTTGCTGGAAATATTGCTACGTAATTATTATGTCTGACCAGGTACATAATATTTTACTAATTAGAGGAAATAAGTCAACTTCGGTGTCCCTTTGCTCTAAGAATAAAAGAAAACTGTCTTACTCCAAACAATAACAAAAGTATCAACGTCAACCGATTTGTTCTGTTTTCGTCAAAATGTTTTGCACAACAACGAAGAAACAACAAATAATTTTCTGCATCATAAAGTCTAGTACTGTCGTTCCAAAATATCTTCAAAGCAGTAATAAAACTGGTGTTCTCTCCATCACATAAATATGTTTTCCCTTTAAAATCAGGCGCGGATATATTTAATATACTATATATAGATACAATAACATGACATTGCTGTTTATGTAAAATCGCTTCCATAAACAATGATCAATGAAAAGATAGACGACTGGATGTGTTTGATTTACATATTTTACAGGGTGCAGAAGGTAAGGTACTGTAAGCAAATATCCCTTGTAATGAAGGTACAATGCACGTACGTAGTTATGTCCCTTGATTTTGTTGGCAGTTTTCTCTTATTAACTCTTCATCGTGGTTGACATTGTTCGTCTATTAGTAAAATAATATGTAGCTGGTCAGACATAATAGTTGTGTGTAAATATTACTGTAATCATTAGTAATATGTCAGATGAGCTAGCAGCCAACTTTGTATAAATCAGCAATATTTTACAATTAAATCAGCAGGTAAGCTGAAGTAGAAATTTATCGTTACATCAAACTCACAGGCACTTGAAGGGATTAAAATAAAACTTCTTACTACTGCTTGACTATATAGTATAGTATAGTAGAAGGTATTTCAGATGCCATCTTTGTTATGATTTGTTGACAATACTCACTAGTTCTAAGACTTTCCATCGTATTAATTGCCAACGAGATTTTATTTGATCATTATACACCCTCCAATGTACATGTAGTTAAATTGGTCATTTTACAGCGTTATTAATTACAAATCAAACATAAAGTGTGTTCACTTGGTTATTCATATCTTCAACGGACCGGAATTACGACGAAATGAGGTCAAAAGACGTCTGTAGCACACAGTCCCTTTATAAACATATCATTACTCGATATGTGCCAAGGAACTGGGTGATCAAGCCTCGCTCAACAGCGGCCTCGCTTTGTAGGCTCTATTTTAATCCCTTCAAGTGCCTGTGATCAAACTGTATCGATACGAAGTTATTGCGAAGGGACATTGCGATATATTAATATTATTGACGGTCCTAACTGGCTCTGTTCATGACAGGCACACAACTTCATAATTTGTTGTGGACGTAAATTGTTCAGGCACATATCCGTCCGTAGATACTCAATCTTTGTTAGGTATGTTTGATCCATCATTCGTCTGGATTCTGTGTACAATATATGGGACAAGCTACTTTTTCCATTCCGAAATTTGTCCCTTATATTCACAACCATAAAAAACATCACCAACAGAATACATCAACACAAAATTTCTATTGTATGCCTCTACGGATATTCATCACCCAATAACTCATTTGCAGTAGATATCGCTTGTGTGATAAATTATATAATCTACTGCGATATTTCCTTCATTTGATTGGTCAATGAAAAAGGAACTACTTTCTTTTATTTTAAACAGGCGCGGATCTAGGAGGGGAGGGGGCAGAGGTTCCGTGTACACATTGCAGTGCGCCGCTGCCCGAGCAACATTCCTCCAACACACTGTATGATGCATGTCCGTCTTCATTAGAAAGAGAGAGAGAGAAATGGGGTTTAACGTCCACTCGACACAAACCCGGTCATTTTGGGACTAACATGGTTTCATTTTATTTCAATAATTCGCTTGCGCATAGGGGTCTTTAGCAGTGGGAGGAAACCGGAGTGCCCGGAGGTAACCCACGAGGTTGAGAAGGCGCCCCTATCTCCATGCCACATAGGCTCACACCAGGGCTCGAAACCACAGCCGCAAGGTCGAAGCGCGGCACTCTAGACCACTAGCCCCCCCCCCACCCGTCTTCATTAGCCCAGTCAGAGCAGAAAAGTACGAAGTTAAACCCCACTTTATTTCATATTATAATACCACAGATATAGGGTAGGGTGGGGTAGGGGTATTAGATAAGATGGTGTTTCAAGTATTTGGATCGCGAAATCAGCATCAAACTAATGTGTTGTTAAGCAATATTACATAAATTATTTAATAAATTCTTTTTTTCAACATTACTGTGTTTATCCACCATTCGTGTGGTTTTTACTTAGATCAATAGGTAACAATGCCGGCGAGGAATTCAATAAATTACAAGGCAATGTTCAATGTATTATTATTATGGCTAATAATGAATTAATATGCAGCCCCACAACTGAATTATAATACCACGCAAATATCCATCCAATTATAAAGCAGTGTTCACCAGTTTGTTAGAACAGACGTATCTCTATTCTCTTGCAGACATGTTGCTTACTTTGTTAATATTCTGTTTCATAGAACTTTCATCTTGCACCGATGTCGTTATAAATAGATTGCACAAGAAAATATTTGATAACTACAATCCTGATGCGAGGCCCATAATAAACCCTTCAGCTGCTGTGGATGTTGCTGTTGGTTTCCACATAGAATCTATAAGGAAACTTGAATCATCTTCAGAGACATTAGTAGCGTCAATTTGGGTAGGGTTAACTTGGAAAGACGAATTTTTGGTATGGAATGCGACGGATTATGACGACATTCGTCGTATTGTGATCCCAGCTAAAAGGGTGTGGATTCCAGATTTATACTTTTCTAACAGTGTGTCTATACAATCCGCCATCGTAACACCTGGAGATTACAACAAACTTTCTCTTTACAGCAACGGTACAATAGTTTGGTACTTTGGAAGAACAACCGAAACCCGCTGCCGGATGAACCTTGGAAAATTCCCTTTCGATACACAGATTTGTTCAATCAGTTTGGCACATTGGACAAGTACAGTGTCAGAGGTAAAACTTTCAAAAAAAGAGATGCCAAGTCTGATGGAAGAAAGCGGTACATGGAATCTGGCACATCTTTTGACTAAGGAAGAATTTATTGACTTTGAACGCCAGCAACAGTTAATACTCCAGATTTCATTATCAAGATATCCATTGTATTACGTACTGACCACCATTTTACCAATCTGTCTTTTAGCGGTTTTGAATCCTGTTGTTTTCCTAGTTCCGGCTGAATCTGGAGAAAAAATTTCTTTATCGGTCTCCATTCTTCTGGCTTATTCTGTCATCCTGTCTGCGCTGTCAGAATTGTTACCAGAAGTTTCAGACAACATTAGTATTTTAGGCGTCTACGTCTGCACAATGTTATGTTTAAAGGTTGTTTCTGTTGTGGCTTCTGTTGGCGCCGTGTCGCTTTATCACCGTTCCGGATCGGTGCCTGAAGGTGTCTACCATTGGTTGGGCAAGAATGGAAGATGGGGTATCAAAGATACGAAAAATCATTTAGTTGATGGAAATACAGATAAGGAGGTCATTAGATGGCAGGACGTGTCTAGAGCATTTGATCGGATTATGTTCTATATAATGTCTGCTGGAGCATTGCTAATCTCTATTGTCTGTGCCGCCTTTATTTTTCAGTAAATATTTGGCTACTGATTTTGCTTCGGTGGGACATTTTTTTTTTTTATGTCACAATTATGTTTTCGATGATAGGAATGTGCTATATTTGCTAATTTGAACATTCTACAAAGTGCTGTCCTCTTTATGCTTCATACTCTAACTGTTCATTGTACTCAAGGTGGACCATGACAATTCTCGACAACAAGGGTTTGCTTTATCATTATAAGGCCAATTTCAAGCTAGGTCACCAGATGTAAACAGGGATAGTGCTAATCCCAGCCCTAGCCTTAAAGCCCCAATAACACTCTTGTTGAACTGCAAAATATTTCCCAATCTTCATTCTGGTCAACCAATCGTATTATTTTCGAATATTGCAATTAAATGATGATACAAATTTCATCTTAACACACCTAATTTGAAAAATTGGAAAAATTCAACCAATTGATTTGAAAAGTCTAACGTAAACCTTTTCAAATGTGACTTGGATTTTAAAATATTTTCGAACACAACAGGTAGGACATTTAAACATCTAGTACTTAGAATAAGGGTATTATTTATTTTCTGGAGCTACCAAGCCAGCAAGAATGTTATTGTCCATTTAAGGATTACCCTAACCTGCAATTTCGCTAATAATCACGGGCCCTATATTGAGGTGGACTTCAGAAACCGATCTAGACGTCAACAAGCTATGGTGTAAACTGATAGAAATACAATAAACTGACTGATCTTTCACATCTCACCTTGCTTCCCCAATCTGATTAAAATACAAATGTATATTTCGTTTCGTTTTTTTATACTTTTGGCGGTCACTACTGCTGATCTGACCGGTTGTAGTGGGGTCATGCCAGGTGTCACAAGAGTGGCTTTTGACACTGTAACGTCAGACGTTTGATTAACAAACCTGCGTCGATGTTTCTAGTAGGATACTCACAGTCCAGTGCATCGCACGCCAAGAAGTCGCTGCAATTGGCTCTCATAGCACACTGTATGGGCGTATGCCCGTCTTCATTAGTCAGTCGGAGCAGAAAAGTCGGACGTTACATTTCATTTTTGTTCTTGGTTAATGTTCAATGTAATATCAGACGAGTTGCATTATAAAGGTGAACCGTTTTCTGTACTGATCCTGAATTAAACTAATACCAGGGAATCAATAATAAAGACCGATTAAAATCATAAATTTATCTTTTTGACAACTTTAATCTGCTGTATAGTTTGACTCTTCTTATACAGTTGGCTGGTTCAGTGGTTACCCGTCAATTAAAAAAACCCTACGGAATTGTCCCTGTAGACAACGCCGGATTAACCACAGGACACCATGGGGCACAGGCCCCAGCCCCCCCCCCCCCACACACACATTAGGGGACTCCCCACAAAAATCTCAGTTGTACGTCTCGAGCATCGTAGGACCGAGGACTCCATCGGCCGGTGACCTAGTGACGGGGCCCCTCCGATGCTCCGAGAGCCCTCCATCGAAAGTCCCTGGGGCCCTCTCAATCCATGGTATGTCGCGATGGACATCCGAGAATTCGGTGTAATCATGTGTTGGGTGTAACACGTGGTCTTTTATTGTCGTGAGACATTCTATCGGACCGAACATCGTCTAACTCGAATTATCGTATAAGTCGAACAAATTATTCGTCCCAATCATTTCGAATTTTGCCTCAGATTGACGTACGATTGTATATGAGCTGTGGTTGTTGTTGTTGTTGATATTTGCGATCGACATCCGAGAATTCGGTGTAATCATGTGATGGGCGTAACACATGGTCTTTTATTGTCGTGAGACATTCTATCGGACCGAACATCGTCTAACTCGAATTATCGTATAAGTCGAACAAATTATTCGTCCCAATCATTTCGAATTTTGCCTCAGATTTGACGTACGATTGTATATAAGCTGTGGTTGTTGTTGTTGATATTTGTTGTGAGTATAAGCTGAATTTGATGAGAGGCACATCATGACCACACGAAATATTCAGATTTCTTGATTAAATCTCGTATTACCATTTGGCACTTACAGTGTTAGCCGTACGTCAAAAATCAAGTCCGGCTTGGTCGTAACGTTACGGCCTCCATTCATCAAATCATCGCGTTATTTGTCGCTGAGCGACTTCAAAATTACGTTTGATGTAGCTCTGCTCACTTACAGTGGCGTATTTAGCGGACTCAATGGGCTCCAGACCCTCCTCTAGAAATGCCATCATTTCATAGCACTCGGATTGGTCCACTGGAATAACACCAAATGCACTAATTTTGTGGCAGAACTTTATTTTTTTCTGGGGGAGGTACTCTAAATGGCTCAGACACAAGTGCCTGAAATGCTAGGAAATCACGTTTCCGGCATCCAATTTCTGTTGACGGCTTCGTCGGCCACAGATCCACGATCGGTGCTCAGGACCCCCCCCCCCACATGTTCCAGGCCTCTGGGACCCCACCATGGTTAATCCGGCGTTGCCTGTAGAGAATTTTTATTTGGTACCATATGTAAAAAGGTCTCTAAAATAGGGACCGAATTCCCTAATTTCATTAATCTAAATATGTCTGTTTTGAAATCCATATATCCCAAAAATATGTTCTGGTTTAAAGTCAATAGATTTTTATAATTCTAAACCCTCTTTTAATATTACCTTGACATGTGTCTTTAGCCTATTATCATAAGTATAATATATACATATTCATTATATACATAATTGTATTATATACATATTCATTATATACATAATTTCCCAAGCTACTAGTTCAAAGTTTTGAATATACAGAGATCTAATAGTTTGCTAAAGTGTGAAGTAAGGCCGCTCTTGCACACCAATATCCGCTGTTGCGTTCCCATCTTATATATAACTGTAAGATGACATTATTTGCAATAACGTAAAGTTAGAACTCTTGGCGTATAAGTTTTATTTGGGCACCAACTTTCCACACATCTATTGTTTAGAGTCTAGTTCCACCAGGCCATGATCAAAGGAATAGTCTGTAACAGGTTTGTGACACTTCAACAAAATGAATTAAATAATATTAGTGAAAAAGATTACAGGTAATCAAATACATGTATATGGATTCTTATATTATACCATTTCCAGAATTTTAATAATATTACGCCAGCACTTAACTCTGAATTTAAAACCATTTAGCACTAAATTCCGACCATCTTTAGTATAAACAAAGTATCGAAAGTTAACCAGAGCGTTCGCCATTTTGGAATGACCATTTGTGATTCAGAGGAATTACATCAACTGATAATCTGTGATTAAATATCAATAGTTTATTTGTTTTTGTTTCAAATTAATTATTACATCAAAATAGCTCACAATTTTAATTCATTAGTAAACTGATTTCACCAATTTGCCCAATCTACTGATAGTGGGAAGTGTTCAACAGTCACAATAATTAGAGTGACAAAATTTAAACCAGTTATACTATATTCAACGCCCACAGTCTAGTAACCTCCTAATCCTTTATCAAAACAATCAAATGTGGGGAAAGTGAGGTTGAACCATTTTATTAAAATGTTCTACACACCCAATAAAGCTCTTTAACAACCCAGTGGTGGAATTTACACAAACAATCATCGACACCTTCACCAATATTTACACCTGCATCTCAGGTAACATCAGATCATCTACGCAAAGGACATGTTCAATCTGTTTATTGATATGGGTTACCTATTGCATTAAATTCATCAATTACAAACATATAAGTTAAAGATACATTATGGTAGATTAGTTAACGGGTTTGCTGTTCTCACTATATTAGTTAAAATCTAGATAATGTAAAGGCACTTTGCTGAAAATTTCAGTCAAATTGATCCACCATGAACCGACAATTAAGCATGTGCAATTTCCACCTAGTCTCGATCATTATATATCTAAAATCGGTACGGCAAAAAGTATAGTCTCGATTATCCATTTAATTATTAAATCGAGGCGGAAAGCTATGCTGTAAATTGGATCAAATCCACCAAAGATCACAGTCTAGCGATGCGATCGAGGGTTGATTATGGTCTGGATATGTTAATTAATGTCTAGTTAATAATGTAGAAAACATTTCAGGCCTAAAGAAAAACCTGCAATAGACAGATTTAGCTCTTGCATAATGTACGTATGGTTTTTACTTCAGTTGTCAATCCAGCACGATTAGATCGACTTGTGTTTTGTGTAACTTGAACTCGAATCTGCGCAAACCAATTACTGTGTTGCTAACAAACGTTACATCCATTATTTAATTACTCCTTTTATCAATATTGCAACAGATATTACCGGTTTATACACTGGAATAGTATTTACTTTGTTCAGTTTATAATGGCTATCAAGTAATATTTACTATTAAATTATAATATCGGGAATAATCCAGTAAATTACGAAACAATTTTGAGTGTATATCAGTTTGTTGACCGAAAGATATGTTGCTAATTTTGTTAATATTGGGTATAATAGGACTCCCGTCTTGCATCAGTTGTGTTCTAAGCAGATTGTACAAGAAAATATTTGACAAATATAATCCTGATGTGAGACCCATAATAAACCCATCAGCTGCTATAGATGTTGACATTGTTTTTCACATACAGTCTATCAGGAAACTTGAATCCTCTTCGCGGACATTGGTAGCATCAATTTGGATAAAATTAACATGGAAAGACAATTTTTTGGTATGGAATAACACCGATTACGACTGGATCAAGCACATTACCATTCCAAGGCGCGGATCCAGAGGGGGACGGCACCGACGCACGCCCCCTCTTTTGTTTTAGCTTCACTCAAAAATCACGGGCCGGGCTTCGAACTCCCAAGTGAAAATCCTAGATCCGCCCCTGATTCCAGCTAAAAGGGTATGGTTTCCAGATTTATACATTGATAAAAGTATATCTATACAGTCCAGCGTCTTAACGTCTGGAGATTGCATACTTTCTGGTTACAACAACGGTGCAGCAGTTTGGTACATAGGACGAACAACAAGTCCTCGTACCCTTTATTTAACCCTAATTTGCCCGAAAAGTTAAAGTCAGTTGTATTGGTAATTATTGTTTGTGTTAAACATCGTTTTGAAGGTGTAATTAAACCCTCTGTTCGTGTCAAACATTCTCGTCCAAAAGACTGTTTTGCGAAAAGATAAAAATGTGACTTAGATCGCTCTTCCATTGGACTCTTGAACAGGATTAGTAAGAAGAAGATAGCCACGCAAATTGGAGCAATACACTCACCATTTTCCTCTTTATCATATCCATCATAGTCACCGATTTTTTTTTATCTTCATTCGACTTTAATTCAATTTATTCATCTAATTCGCGTTATGTCTTTTTCCATGGGGCGTAAACTTTTGTTTTTTAATACAAGCACTCAAATCTCTCCCTGTCCTATACCTGCATTGAAGATGGTTTTTTAAACAATAACTTATAGCTAGGCCTTGTGGGTATAAATTTTATCAAAGTACTACACATGCATTCCAATTAAGATCTTTTATATATATAACCAGTGGTGGACCAGCAAGGCTGTCTAACTTATACAAACTCACATATGTGTTAATGGTTAAAGTTATATTAAGGTGCTATAAACGTGAACCCGATTAAGATGATTTTATAGATATAACTTGTGTGGTGTGAGGTCAGAACTAATTAATATGGGTTTGGCTTCAGTTTTCAACCAAGACAACTATAGATCAGATAGCGTGTTATTTATTTAGATCTTGAAATCTGTATCACACTAATGTGTTGTTAAACGATATTACATCCAATTATTTAATAAAGTATACTGATCAATATCTATACAGATAGTACTGTGTTGATACATTTAGGTAGTTGGTACTTTGTTAAGTATATAATGGTTATTAATGAATCAATATAAATCATAATACCAGGGGAAAATTCGGTAAAGTACAAAGCAATGTGCATCAGTTTGTTAGAACAGACGTATGTCCATTCCATTGCAGACATGTTGCTAACTTTGTTAATATTATGTTTCATAGGATTTTCATCTTGCTCCGATAGCGTTGCAAATAGATTGCACAACAAAATATTTGACCACTACAATCCTGATGTGAGACCCACAACAAATTCATCAGCTGCTGTGAATGTTGAAGTTGTATTTATCTTAGAGTCTGTTGGGAAACTTGAATCATCCTCGGAGACATTGGTAGCGTCAATATATATAGTGTTAACTTGGAAAGATGAATTTTTGGTATGGAATAAGACAGATTATGAAGAGATAGACCGTATTTTAATTCCAGCTAAAAGGGTATGGGTTCCAGATTTATACTTCTCTAACAGTCTGTCTGTACAATCCGGCATCTTAACGCCTGGAGATTACAAACTTTCTGTTTACAACAACGGTACAGTAATTTGGTACATTGGGAGAACTTCCGAAACACGCTGTGACATGAACCTTGAGAAATTCCCGTTCGATACACAGACTTGCTCCATCAATTTGGCCCATTGGGCAAGCACAGTGTCGGAGGTAAAGCTTTCAAAAAAGGAGATCTCAAGTCAGCTGAAAACATGTGGTACATGGAATCTGGAGCAACTTTTGGCTAAGGAAGAATTCATGGATGATGCACACCAGTACCAACAGTTAATACTCCAGATTTCATTATCAAGATATCCATTGTTTTACGTTCTGACCATCATTTTACCAATCTGTCTTTTAGTGGTTTTGAATCCTGTTGTTTTCCTGGTTCCGGCTGAATCCGGGGAAAAGATTTCTGTACCAGTTTCCATTCTCCTGGCCTATTCTGTCATCCTGTCTGCGCTATCAGAGTTATTGCCAGAAGTTTCAGACAACATTAGTATTTTAGGCGTCTACGTCTGCACAATGTTATGTTTAAAGGTTGTATCTGTTGTGGCTTCTGTTGGTTCCGTGTCGCTTTATCACCGTTCTGGATCAGTGCCTAGAGAAGGTATCTACCATTGGTTGGGCAAGTACGGAAGATGGGGTATCAAAAATACGAAAGATCATCTAGTTGATGAAAATACCGAAAAGGAGATCATAAGCTGGCAGGACGTGTCGAGAGCATTTGATCGGATTATGTTCTGTATAATGTCTGCCGGAGCACTGCTAATCTCTATTGTCTGTGCCGCTTTTATTTTTCAGTAAGTATTTGGCTACTGCTTTGGCTTCGGTGGGATTTTTTTCTATGTCGCAATTATAATGTTTTCGATGATAGCAGTGTGTAATATTTGCTAATCTGAACATTCTTCAAAATGTTTTCCTCGTTATGCTTCATGGTAATACTGTTCATTGTTCTCAAGGATGACTATGGCAATAATATGAACATGTAACGTACATTCAACAAGTTTCTCTATCTGATTGGAATAACCATGCTACATATATCTGTGACTTTTGGTTACACTAAAGCTTTACGAAAGGACAGATCAGGCAAATGAGTGATTGGTTTTTGTGATGTTGCACTACCACTTACAGAGTTACAAAACTTTCTGTTTTTGGACTCCTCCTGTGGTGTAGGGTAAAATAAATAAAATCTGATGAAGTATATTTTTTTTTTATTTTACAATCAGCCATGATGGTCGCCTTTCGTAATATGTACACACTTTAATTTAATTTGAGCCTCATATATCTATGATTAAACCTTGAACTTCACATGGCGTATCATTTCAAATGAGGGATAAACTCCCTAAACGCATGGATAAAAAGTTATACAACGTCATTTGTCTATCTGTTTATTATCTTTCTACTGTCATTTTTTTTTGGGGGGGGGGAGGGGCTCCAACAACTCTCTTGCAACCAGAGCATAAAAAATATGGGTCAACAACAGGTCTTTGAAGTCCTCGATTTGTTGGAACTCTAACAGAGTGCAAAAGCGTTAAACTGATTGTATTCCAAAGTGAAAAAAATTGTGATAAGCTTAAAATTGCTTAGTTTCTCTTAGATTAAAATGCAATGTTCGACATTCAGTGTGGGCTATGAAGAAGATGTTTGCCTTGGCAGCGACGCCTCTGTCAACTCTTCATCGAATGTCAAGGGCTGTTTTGCATGTTTCACCCAAACTATCACAGGCGGTTCCTTACCATGCTCTCTGTCCTGCACCACTGAGTAGAGAAATGGGTTTCACTTCCACAAGACAGAAACTAGGTCATTTCGGGACTAACATGGTTCAATTTTAATTCAATAATTCGCTTAGCAGTGTGAGGAAAACGCAGAACCCGAAAAAAAAAACCACGAGATTGGGCAGATGAACACATTGTTACGTAAGCCAATTTCAATCCATAGTGTGTCTAGATTGTCAAAAGTATCAAATGCAGCGGATAGGTCCAGCAAAATGGGCAATACGCTATGTTGTTGATCAATGCACTTGTAGATATCATAAACAATTTTATGAGAGCAGTCTCCGTACTATGGAAGTGCTTGTAAGCCGATTGAAGAGGATTATCAAGAGGACCCTGACGAATATGCAGGTTAAGATGCTGTAGCACACATTTCTCAATGAGATTTTGATATATAGCTCAGGTTATCTCTATGATTCACTCAATGATTGTACTTGTTGGTGGAAAAAGTTTGTTTCAACCCAATTGATCTAACCTTTCCTTTAATTTGAAAACAAAAAGTGTCAAAAACCATAGCTGATATCACATTCAGAATGCTTTCGGCAAAGACAGAGGGTGTGAATGCACCTTAGGAACTAACGCTGAATATCGGTATCGTTTGTCACGTCAAGTTTAGCCCCTGTGACATGCGATTTCGGCTGAATAATATGTCACGGAAATCTGATTACCGACATGGTTCGTCTCCAAGAGGTTTCAACCCAAATTAGAAAACAACAATTCGTCAAAAGATATATCCTGTATCCGATCGTGTTCACACGGTTTCAGGAAAAGGGGGCAGAACAGAAAGTCCGATGCGCATCAAACTCAATCAAGATATTTTCATCAATTGTACATATTTCACATTCTAGGTCAAATATAGGGGACATAACTCTGGAACGGTAGGTGGAATGAGTACCAAAATATAGACGTTTCAAACGCTTTGCCACTATTTGAAATTCGACTTAATCTCTATTAACATCCCGCGAAGCTATATTTGGTGGTCCTCGGTGGTGAAATCGTGATTTTTAGTACATTCCATGAAATAATGAACCGATACGTGACAAAATTCAGACCATCCAAGAAATTCGGCAGGTTTACATATTATATCTCAAGTTTCATCGAAATATGATAAATAGACCTACTGTGACATGTGCAGTGCCCTCAAACAAGTGTAAACGGACGGAGGGGGCGACTGCATAATGCGTCCACTTGTAAATGTGGGTGTAAAAAAATAAAACATAAAGAAAATCCACATTGACAATAGAACTATATCGACAAGCACAATTTGCGAAAGTAATAATAACATCACATGGGAAATGATTGCGCTGTTCTTACCTGTAAAACTCGTGAGTGTATTGAAGAATTCCCAAATGAATTTGAAGGTGTAATTATTATGGACTGGATATCTAGGAGACTATACGAAAACGTTGGATGGATGGGTTCTGGCTTTGCGAGTAAAGCTCGTAGATGTATCGAGGAATTCCAAAATGAAATTAAAGGTGTAATTATTTTGACTGGACATCCAGGAGGCTACACGAAAATGTTGGATGGATGGGTTGGGTTCATAAATATTTTAAGGAGAATGTCACTGATAAAAGGAAAACTTTATCTTTACCAATTACTGTTTTTTATATTTTCATTTTCAGACATAAATAAATAATTCTACACCCGATAGTAGTAAATATTGATAACACCTCTTTTGATCTCATGCCACTTATTGTCTACACAAAATGACACACCCAAAACTTGATCCAGGGGCGTGCTCACGAATTTGAGAAAGGGAGAGAAAGGCGTCTGTAGCGAGCTCTGGGGAATTACCCGAGAATTTAATAGAATCAAAAGCTCCGAGACTTCATGTGCATGCATGTGGAGGATTAAGATGGAGAGGGTTGAAAAAGGCGGTAATGCTACGCACATTTGTTCGATACCACTGCGAAGGACGAGCAAGGGGGGGGGGGGGGTAGTAACTATACTTGTTACCATAAACTGTGTAACAATTGGTACAGTCTAAGACCCCTTACGCAAGTTCAAATTGGTTCAAACGCACAATTGTCAACACACATCATTACAGATTGTATTAAAATAAGTAATTCTATCACAAATAGTGAAGACTGAACCATTAAAATAGTTACCAAACAGTTTTTCTCTGCATAGCGCTGTTTATGTTGTAGGCCTAATGACGTATTACGCAACTTGCGGCCATGACGGTCGGCCAGTTGAAATTTCGCGTAGGAGATGGGTTTGATCAAATCATATAATTATGCGGTAAGGCCTCACCTTTATTTCAATAAGAATTGATTTATTATATGTTAAGGTACGTGCAGCACTGTTTTGGGCCAGTTTATTTGTAAATTAAGCGAGCTATAGGCCAGTAAACTTTTTGTAGTCATTTGACTAAAAAACTTGCGCAAAGGAACTCTGTAGGAAAAACCACTACTGCGACTGGAGTAAGACGGAAGACAGCAGTAGTGGAACCATTTCTAGGGGGGGGCGGGGGTCAAAGGGAGACACCCCTCCCCCTCCGGATTTTAAAGCACATGGATGTGGTCGTTTAAGTTGATGGCAAGTGTGTAAATGAAAGGAAATGTCCTACTCCTCTGGACAATAAAGACAGTGTGCTATGATTAACAGTAAGACTGGACTGCGAGTCTACGGCCTACTCTTATTTAGAATTCCAAATGCCGGTTTGTCGTTCCATCCAAATGACTAGACGTTGTTCCTGTAGCATGGCCATGTTAGCTTGTACGTAAAAAATCAACCATTGACAGTTGAGATTTGTTGAAGACTATGTTTGTGTATGCTCGTCTTCATTCGTCCTGCTGGTACAGAAAAGTAGGACGTTAAACCCCAATATGCAGGTTAAGATGCTGTGGCACACATTTTTCAATCAGTTTTTAATATATAGCTCAGGTTATCTCTATGATTCACTCAATGATTGTACTTGTTGGTGGGAAAAGTTTGTTTCAACCCAATTGATCTAACCTTTCCTTTAAATTTTAAACAAAAAAGTGTCAAAAACCATAGCTGATATCACATTCAGAATGCTTTCGGCAAAGGCAGAGGGTGTGAATGCACCTTAGGAACGGATGATTGCGTAACGCTGAATATCGGTATCGTTTGTCACGTCAAGTTTAGCCCCTGTGACATGCAATTTCGACTGAACAATAGGTCACGGAAATCTGATTACCGACATGGTTCGTCCACAAGAGGTTTCAACCCAAATTAGAAAACAACAATTCGTCAAAAGATATATCCTGTATCGTGTTCACACGGTTCCCGGAAAAGGGGAGAGAACATTAGATTTCGATAAAGAGAACAAACCAAACTAACTGATGATTAACTGAATGTATCCCATTTAATTAATGTTTAATAAATATTCTTATCTAAACAATCTCATATTCCTGTAATCAGCAACAAAATGGAAGATCACACAGAATATACAATAAGCATGATTTCTATAAATATGATCAACTTTCATGGTATTAGTTTACTGTATCAAAGACTAACAGCAAAACAGGTAAGAACTTATAATATATAAAAAGATAATTGTTTCGTGAAAAATATTGGGCTAGTTTCTTTTTTAGAAAAAAATTGTCGATAAATTCAATGCTAAGGCCTATGTTAGGCCGGGGGGGAGCGAAGTCTAGTGCACTCTTTGACAGCGTAGGTAAAAAAGCTTTGACAGTTGGAATTCGATATATGAGTAGACCATAGTGACGCTGTCGGGCAAAATTTCCCTTATGACATACTGTATGGCGTGACAAATTGTGTGGATAAGTAGACCGAAATTTGATATTTTGCCAAAATTTCTACATGGAGACTTGATTTCTTCATCCTATGATTTTGGTTATTAAAGGGAGAGCATGAGTATTAAATCATAGACTTAAGTTTAGTTATGTTTTGAATATCATACTTAGAATTAAGACGTAGAATAAAAGTATTGACACGGATTAGTGTGTGGCTGCTTTAGCATTTGCTTTTGGGCGATATATTACATATTGCCATACCCAATTAAAACATCGGCTTCAATTCGACGAAGAGTGGGCGGTAATTCCCTCACAACATACAGAAATGCGCAAGCTCGACTTCCATTATCCCAGTTGTTGTAAATAAAAAAGTGGGACGTTAAGGCCTATTTCACATCAAATCTAATATGTGAATTGTACGTTCAGAGCGGCGGTTTTGTTACGCACGAAGTATTCAGAAATCCTGGCCTCTAGAAAATTAGAGCGTACCAAGGCATGCACTGGTAGCTGATAATGAGAGGGCGAGAGCCGGTTCGCGACCGACCAGAGAGCAATTACATATCTATCCTTTAAAAATGAATAAGAAGATTGAAAACTTTCATCATTAGGGCATGGGTATACATTGGTATACCCGGGTTCCGGCGCCCCTGTTTACAGGCATACACGTCAGAACACGAAACAGTGATAAAAGATATCAGACGTGACGTAGTATAGTAAATAAAATACGAAATAAAACCAAACGAAAACAACAAACCCATTGCAGAACATCCAATTTTAATGATCTTGATATATTGCAATCGTAAATGATTTTGAAATCAGCCATTTATAGTTTGGAAAGCTTATCAAGTATCAAATGACCCGGTTTTAGGATAGATGTACATAGGTTTGGGATATCCGTTCTTCTCCATTATTGTCAACATATCGGCCATTTACATTAACCTGACAACATTCAGGATCATTGGCAAACCACCAACCGCCCCCAAAAGATGCTGGACAGCCATAATTAGTGAAATCCTTGTCGTACGTCGAAAATTGTGCGTTTTTGATATTCGGCAAGTCCCAAAACTCATAATCGGCGTAAATTTTAAAATCAATAATACGGACTGGATCGTAAAAACGAAAGTAGGGTTGACTAGGATCATCCTTCATGTAGACTACAACTTGTAGCCATTTGCTATCATTCCCTATAAAAGCCTGGATCTTGTTTAACCCTAACCAATGTTGAGCACCAACATGTCCAAATCCATTCATATATTCTTCATGGGTCCGGTTGAAGTCCAAAAATGTACAAGAAGTGTTACGTTTTTGAATGTACGTAAATCCTTTTCTAAAATAACAGAGAACTTCAAACGGCGCCATTTTGGGTGCTGGTTGTATCATGATTAAACTTTCTTCAATGGCTGGGTAGTACAACTCTTTTCCACCTAGACAATCTGACAAATAAAAAGAAATGTGCCATATGTAAGACATCGATGAACTTGTTCAACTGGATGAGAGAGTAAGGTACCGACACGGGTTCGATCCCAGCGGTGGCTGAAAAAGTACCTTGGGATATTCCGGTGTAATCTCGCCTTGAAAGTGGTACAAGACGGAGCACTATCTGAAACCGAAGTCCCGCCGTTTTCATGAATCCATGACAGTAGGGGGATGCTCGATTCACAGTTCCGGAATTAAATTCAAAAACTGGTGACAATCGAGTGAAAAGGAGAATTTCGGAGTACAACGCATGTGCCGACTGCATAAAAAATAACTCGACCAATCATGACAGCTTGAACATATTTTTTGCTTATAGAATACGTCACGATTCTACTCACCACACCTCAGCTGTCGGGACCGACAGAATTGTGACTGGACTGAATTCCGCGTCACTCGATTGTAATTCTGTCAATTCGGGATGTTCTGGACTGTGAATCGAGCATCCACTAATATTTTGACGAAGATTGGGCGGAAATGGCGCTGTTCGGGTCAGTTCGAACAGGATATTTCTCATGGCCAACGGTGTACATTCGTTACTACAAGTAATTAAAGAGTAACAATGATCGAACGCACGTCAACCAGTAACAGAGCATTTTCGCTACGACTTCAGTACAGAACATGTGACAATTTCTCTCCGCGTCGGTGACAAAATCGTAATCACTTAAATTGATAATATGGTGATGTGGATATGAGGTGCAAAATAACTCCCATACAAGGCCGTATGTATGATTTTAAAAGTGGGGTGCATTAGAATGATATAAGAAAGTTTGGATCAGGGCAAACGAACCCATTGGCGTGTGGGCGCCCTTAAAACCGACCGACTGATCAGTGCGTTCAGAGCATCACTGTGTGATTATAATCAAATTATGAATTATTTTACAATTGAAAGATTGTCAAAAATTTTCTTTTTTTCGATGGTTGGGGGGGGGGGGGGCATTTTACGGGGCGCATTATTTTTCTAGGTGTGCAGTGTACATATGACCCTGCTCCCATAACAACATTATATTTGTTGATTACGCTGCGGCAAATTACCACCCGATAAATACATTCGTAACAATGTATTTTTTACACATTCATAAAAATTGAACAAATGAAACTTTCTACAAAAAATATGTCGCCCGAGTACGCTCAAGCATTCGTCGTCGGAAAACTTATCATGACAGAAAATCCGAGAATACAATATTTGAAAAACTAATGCTACTATTTCTAATCCAGCTACTTTTAGATAAATCAAACACGGAAATGGAACGTGGTTTATTGTGATGGAACTGATTAATTATAATGGAACAATACTTCACTCATTAGGAGGCAAGCATTCGGTAACATTCGTTACATTTACAATGCGTGTGCATGCTGTGTCAAAGGTGTGTGGGTCTCGATTCTCCGGTTGTTATACAACTGGATAATTATAAAGGGGACAATCATTCGTTACCTTTAATATTAGGAGGAGGGCCGCATTACAATGTGACGCGGAGTTGGATGGCCGCATGATGGTTAGCATGTGCGCGCTGTATCATAAGGTGCGTAGGTCTCGATTTCCCGGTTGTACGTGACACGGATTAAGGTCGCCTGTCCAACCTCATGGATTTTCACCGGGTCCCCCGATTTCTTCACACTACTAAAGACCCCCTACGCAGAAGCGAATTATTGAAAGGAAACTGAATCATATGAAAATCCCGAAATGACCTAGTTTCTGTTCCTCTCTCTCTTTCTCGCTCTCCTTTACAATGTGAGGTTGCAAATTTGGTACAGGCAGCGATTTTTCCGTCTGCTCGTCATCAATTATAACACCCATATTGACGATATCTCACCTTTAGTCACCTGTTGACATCCCGGACCATAAAATCCAAGCGCACACGAATATGATCCATCTGAACAGGTATATTTCTATAATTTTAAACAAAAATTAATAAATGGATTATTATCTAGAAGTCTAAATACACATGGTGTGTTGAATATGTAGATATCTAAAACTTCATGTAATATGAAGTAGCAGTTCGAACTCGAAAGTTGAGCAGCAAACAGGTCCCAGTAAACATCACAGGCTAGCGATGACATCGAGAGTTGATTATGATCTGGATAAGTTAATTAATGTCTAAATAATAATTTAGATAATATTTCAGACCTGCAATAGGCAGATTTAGCTTTTGCATAATGTATGTTTAAATACAGTAGGGGCTGGATTGGGGGTTTACCTTTTTGAAACACTTGCATCCATCACTTGTTCCTTCCGGTACTATACAATCTGTTCCACTTTCGTATAATTTACAGTTAGCTGTGTTTGGACAAAACATGAACCGTCGACATGTTGGGTGGTTGGAACAAAGTAGACTACACTTCATGGAGTTTTTCACATCAAAAGCGTCACCTTGTGGTCGACTGAAACATTTATCTCCCACAACTTTAGTTCTAACATACAGCGATTGTTGAACATCCCAACATCGTACAAGATGAATCACAGTAACCAAGTATAACACTTGGTGCATTTCGTCTGACCAGCTCTTTACCGTTTTTATGTATTTGCACCTAAAAAAACGAGATGGGGGGTATAATGTCCTAATGTTACGCACCAACCTGTCAAATGAGAGTAATGTTTTTTCTTTGATTGCAGGGGCGGATCCGGAGGGGGGGGGGGTCCAAACCCCACCCTGCTCAGCTACATAAAAAATAATGCCTTGTATCAATGAAATTACATCACAAAGTGATCCTACGTCATTATAAAAATGATTTCTCTGTTTTAAAAGCCCAATTTGTATGTATGCCTATGTAATTTAGAGACGATGATGGCAGATTTCCTTAACTGAAACCTGACAAACCCCCTCCTGCAAAAATTCCTGGATCCGTCCCTGGATTGACAGTTAGTAATTGAACATATTAACACAAGGTACAATTTTATGGATACACAATTACTGGATAAGCAAATGATAAAGTCGCGAGTATCCTCGTCGAAGCGTCGCTTAGTATTAAACTCAGTAATTGTGTATCAATAAAATTGTTCATTGTGTGGAGGGTATATAAACTGAATACCAAAAGAAACTTTGCACATTTAAAAACAAAGTTGTTACAAATTAGTTGGACAGGTTAAAAAACAAATAGGATGAACACATCGCCCAAACGCAAGCTTCTTTGACCTACAATTTCTACCGGCAATATTCCCGTGTTTCTTTGAAAACGCGAAAATGTGAAAATCACGTGACGTCGTTACTGGGAAAAATGCACGTGCCACAGAGGTATAAAAACAGCACAGTAGCAATGTCAAACAACCACAATGCAAAAAGAACACTGAAAAATGCCACGACTTACAGAAGGACAGCGTCAGCGAGCACTGGGAATGCTTAATATGGGGGCCACGCACGTTCACGTTGCAAGAACCTTTGGCTGTTCCCGCGTTACAGTTGGAAATTTGGTACAGCGGTTCAGACAGACTGGACGGACATCGGACAGGTCCAGAACCGGCGACCACGGGTCACCACGCCACGGGAAGACCGTTATCTTCGAACGCTGCACCTGCGAAACCGCTTCCTGACGGTGACGTCATCAGCACGGAATGCTTTGGGTCGGCGGGTGAGCCCACAGACAGTGTCCAGAAGACTACGAACAGGAGGTATCCGGGCCTTCCGACCGTTCAAAGGACAGTTATTGACTCCTGAAAATCGACGCAGACGACTACGATGGGCAAATACAGTGCGAAGGTGGCAACGTCGGCAGTGGCAACGCGTTGTGTTTTCCGACGAAAGTCGGTTCTGTTTGTTTCGAGTTGACGGCAGACAGCGTGTTTACCGTCGCAGAGGTGAAAGTACTGCTGCTTGCTGCGTTAGAGAAGTCGTTCCCTACGGTGGTGGTAGCGTTATGGTGTGGGGAGGCATTTGTGGGAACCAGAAGACGCCACTCATCGTCATTAATGGGAATCTCAACGTGCAACGTTACAGAGATGAAATCCTTCGTCCAGTGGTGCTGCCCTACCTCCAACAACAGCCCGTGGGTGTTCTGTTCCAACACGACAACGCCAGGCCCCACAGAGCTCGTATCGTACAGGACTTTTTGGCCGCCAACAACGTCAATGTCTTGCCGTGGCCAGCGTGTTCTCCAGACTTATCACCCATTGAACACCTCTGGGACCGCTTGTACAGGCAAGTTCGAGCCCGACAACACGTTCCCGCCAACAGACAAGAATTGATTCAAGCTCTGCAAGAAGAATGGAACCACCTACCACCCGATCCCATCCGACGTTTGACGTCTTCAGTACGACGTCGAATCATGGCCTGTATTGCTGCACAGGGTGGTCACATTCGATATTAAACTTTAAAATGACATTTTTAGTGATTTTGAACACTCTCCTGATGTTAATGAACTGCATTGAAACTCTGAACAATGGGATTTTCGACCCCCACCACCTTTGTTTGTATGGTGTAATTCCATTTACCGCACAGCGTTCATTTGAAGTTTTCCAATCCACTGTGAACATGTTGATGCATTAAATATACTCTACATCAAAGCGTTGCTATTTTTAGTTTTTTAATTACAGTCATGTCAATCTGATGCAAAGTTTCTTTTGGTATTCAGTTTATAATGTTGTCGACTACTCCAACTCGCAAGGGTTCTTTTACGTGCAAGCCGACGTCCATACAGGACCGCGCTTCCTACACCACATGTTAAATTATATCCGATAAAAAATGTATGCATATTAAAGGGACAATAACATTCTTGCTGGCTTGGTAGCTCCAGAAAATAAATAATACCCTTATTCTAAGTACTAGATGTTTTAAATGTCCTACCTGTTGTGTAAATTATCCATTACAACCTATTTTATTTGTCCAGAGGGTTCGAAAATATTTAAAAATCCAAGTCACATTTGAAAAGGTTTACGTTAGACTTTTCAAATCAATTGGTTGAATTTTTCCAATTTTTTAAATTAGGTGTGTTAAGATGAAATTTATATCATCATTTAATTGGAATATTCTAAAATAATACGATTTGTTGACCAGAATGAAGATTGGGACATATTTTTCAGTTACAACAAGAGTGTTATTGGGGCTTTAAAACAAATATGACAGGAGTTATTATACAATTATGAATAAAAAGAACCACGCATTTCAATATTCAAAATATGCAAATGAAATGATAGGTGTATATACAATTAAAATGTACGATAAAATCCAGTCTCTTTTAAAATGTTTAGTGTCTTACAAATAAATTCTGTAATGACTGGCAACTGTAGTATTTTGATTCAAATAAAATGCACTCAATCACAATGTGCTCAACGTTAATAGATGATTTAAAAAAAAGAAAAAAAAGATATGACCCATGCTTGAGCGACACCAAACAACTTCATCCCTCGTGTTGGACCAAGGAGATGCTTGATGTGATGAAGCTTGTTTGTGCCTGCAAGATGCCAAAACTTCTGCCAGCTGTCATAAATAAAATTGTATATTTACTTACATCTGTTCTCAATAGATCGATCAGTAGCAGGAGCTGGTGGTTTAACGTCTGCTCCACCCTACACAATTGTATCTGCATTTATAGGGGACTGGTCTGCGACACGCTGACAATTAATTTACTTTTAAAGCATTGAAACCTGCCCATTCCAGAATTGTCATAAATAAATAACTGTAACGCTATTTAGAATTGAATGTGTCTACGAAACGATAACAATTAATCTCTGTATTACTTTAAAGCATTTAAAAAAACCTACTCATCCCAGACTTTCATTAACAATTGTTTATACGCCTGGTTCCAATCAATATGGAATCCACGGTGGCTCAGCGAGTAAGATGTTCAGGCGCGGATCCAGACGGGGGGGGGGGGGGTCCACCCCCCCAACTGCTCAGCTACATAAAAAAAATAATGCCTTGCATCATTGAAATTACATCACAAAGTGATCCTACATCAGTATAAAAAAATTGTTTCTCTGTTTAAAAAGCTCAATTTGTATGTATGCCTATGTAATTTAGAGACGATGATGGCAGATTTCCGTAACAGAAACCTGGCAAACCCCCTCCTGCAAAAATTCCTGGATCCGCCCCTGATGTTCCTTCACTAGCCTGGGGTTCCCGTGTTCGATCCCGCGTTGGTCGAGAAAAGGGTCGTCTGTGGTGCGGGACAGAGAGTCTAGCAAGGGACAACGTATTGTGGGACAAAAAAAATAACGAGGTCCCGTGTACACTGTTTGGAAATGGAATTCGATATAAGAGCAGGCCGTAGCGCTGCTGTCTGGGCAAAATTTTCTCTGTATGGTGTATATCTAGTCGGAGCAGAACAGTGGGACGCTAAACCCCATTTCATTTCCAACCCATAGGCACGCGTTGGTACAAGGGATTGTTGTGTATTTCTTTACAGTATATGTGACAGGAAAAAACTTTTGTTATATGCACTCGAGAATTTAAGTTTTCTCTCCAACCAGGGGCCCCTCTGTTGTAGGGTTCGTTGATTGTCAATCGATTTGGAATATGTGACATCTGATGAATGGCAGTTGATTATCTACCCATTTTATATTGATATCTGAGGATTGTCAGTTGATTGTCAACCCATTTTGTATTGGTGACATCTGATGTTTGTTAGAATTAATCAGCGTAATCAGTCAACTAATCACAATAAATGATGATCAAAAAATCCCCCAAAATCTTTTTCTTCAATATCTTAAGTCCAGATACTTCATGTTAACGTATTAGAATCTCTAATTGAAATATCAGCCCAACAATGGTTCAATTCCGTTCAGCATATACAAACATATGTTGAATTAAAATTCCATCGATCTGTGCTGCTCGCTATGCGAAAATTTATTGATAGGCCTTTCTTTTAAATCCGATTCAATCCAAGCCGGTACATTATCTAGAATTGAGATTTTGATTTGATTTTGTTTTCATAATTAAATGATAAATGTTCAGTGCATATAAGCGTCGGTTGAGTTGTGAGAAATTGGATATTTTAGCGGAAAATGATAATGAAGCATAGCACCTTTAAACATGCATTATGGCAGAGCTAAATTTGCCTATGGTAGATCTTTCTTTAGGCCTGAAATATTATATAATCTATTAATTAGACATTAATTAACTTATCCAAACCATTATCAACTCTCGATGTCAACGCTAGCCCGCGATCCAATTCACTGCATGATTTTTGTCGTGCCGACTTTAGTAATAATGATCGAGGCTTGGCGAACTTTCATTCGGTTAATTCCCGGTTCATCGTGGATCAATTTGACAGAAATTTACATTGCCTTTACATTATGAAGGTTTTAACTATTATAGTGATAACTGCAGACCCGTTATGTACCTTTAAGTAACAAATCATTAAATTACATCTAAAAATACAGATAGCTAATCATGGACCGGTAATTCAAAATAAGCCAACAAATATGCTTTATACTTGTTAAACGTTTTGAAATAATCAATTAGGTTCATTAGTATTGTTCGATTTATTTTAGAAATTGCCTATTATTAATGGTTTGGTAGCATCGTTCAGGTTAAGAAGTGTATTGTTGATTCACGTGAACAACCAACAAGTGCAAATATGAATTATAAAACACGACCAACTGTAATTAATTGATAGTGATTAATGTAGCCGCCGCGTCCCAATGAGTACGGGACTGGCTCACTAAACAGTTTATAAACATTGTAGCGTCATTGATTTTTTCTGTATCATACTGGTTGTATTTGTTTGTGACATCTTTGGGTTTTGAGTACAGGTACTGGACCCACCTCTGTAGGTACGATGGCAACCGTTCAGCCGGTCAGATTTGAAATAGTATTAATCACGATGTTGAGTTATGTTTCTAACTGGTTAATTGAGCATAATAAAATCGTGAGCCATGACGTAACGTTATGTAGACATATTTGGTCCAATTGAGCGCTCTGTTTTAAGCGTAATGCTTTTGTAACAAAGTTAGCCATTGGTTGTTAATCAGACTATTGACCAATCATAATTAAGAAGAGGAATTTTCTCTCTTTACAGCAGTGAGTATTGTCTTCATTAGCCCAGTCGGAGCAGAATAGGACGTTAAATCCCATTTCATTTCATCGCTACCATTTAGTCATACACGTTATTCGGCAAACAAATAGTCACGAATAATCACTTCAACAAAACAGTTGCCATCTTCGCACAACATGTTGGGTTTCGATCACAGGCGCCTGTAACGAATAATCACGCCAACTAAACAGTTACGGTCTTCTCCAATCACTGTCAAAAGTACAGGTCTTGATGATATTCCAGCTCTTTCTAAAGACGTTGCTGATTTCCTTAAAATACCCATTACATTTTTGATCAATTTATCCATTTCAGAGAATTCAGTTCCGGATGAGCTAGGGTCAAACCATTATATATAAAAAAAAGTTCTCTTCTTGTGAGCAACTATAGGCCTGTGAGCATTCTCAGTATTGTTTCAATGATTCAGGAAAAGGCTGTTTATATACAACTTGAGACTCTCTTGAGAGACAATGATTTACTATATGAAGAACAATCCGGCTTCAGGCGCAGCCATTCAACTGACACCTGTTTGATCAGTTTGCTGGATCATCTCAAGGATCAAAATGTTAAAGGGAATTTTACCGGTATGGTCCTATTGGACCTGCAAAAAGCGTTTGACACAGTCGGACCATGATATCATGTGTAAAAAAACTTAAAATAATCGGCGTTCGATCCACAGGATTGTTTCGTTCATATCTTTCCAACAGGAAATAAGTTGGTAAAACTTCCTCAGACCCCTTGGACATTTCTTATGGTTTTCCACGGGGCAGCATCCTGGGTCCCTTGTTATTTCTCTGTTATGTGAATGACATGATCATTAGCATACCAGCCCCTTGTAGATTAATTTTATATGCTGACGACAGTGCCATCCTGTTTTCTCATCCAAATCCTGAAATAATATCTGTAAAACTTAGCGAAGCCTTAAAGGCTTGTTCAGATTGGTTAGTAGACAATAAACTATCCCTTCATTTAGGTAAAACTGAATGTATGTTATTTGGCCCAAGTAGAAAACTAAAGGAAATTAGTAGTTTTGAAATAGTGTGCAATGATCATGTCATTCAAGCAACAGATAGTGTAAAATACCTGGGTCTATATATTGATCATTGTCTCTTTGGTGAATTAAAAGTTAACAATATTATTAAAAAGGTCAATACCAAAGTATACTAGGAAATTATTAACAAATGTCCTTATACAATGCCACTTAGATTATGCACGTTCACCTTGGTTTTCAGGCTTAAACAAGAAATTGAAGAACAAACTGCAAATTATTCACAACAAAGTTATCCGAGTCATACACGGATTAGGTCCCAGAGATTCAATTACCCAAATCTGTATAAAGATCTCAATAGTTTAAATCTTGAAAATAGAGTCAAACAACTGAAATTGAACTATGTTCACAAAATCTTTCATAATGTGTCTCCAGTGTACAGGAAAGCCAATTTTCGCTTAGTCAGGGATTCTCATCTGCATAGTACTAGATGAAGTATTTATAATTATGTTGTACCAAAATGCAAAAATAATACCCAATATTCAGCTTTCTACTATTCAAGTATTCAGGCCTGGAATGAACTTCCAAACGAACTTAAATCAATAGAAAACATGGTCACTTTTAAGAAAAATGTTAAACAACACTTGCTAGCAAAACAAATGTTTTAGGTTTTTTTATGTATGTGTAATCGAATGTTTTTCATACCTCTTTGAACTTTACATCCCTTATGGTGCACACACATTTCATATTTCACTATTTATTGTCATTTTTCACCCTTCATCGTTCATAAATGAATCTACCCCTCTATGATGACAAGGACCCCATTGGAAATAAACCTAGTTTTAATTTAAGCAGGTTCTTATGGGTCATCCTCAAGAGGCTGGTCATTCATGACATCATTACTTTTTCTCTCATCAAAACTTTCACATCTTATCATCTTATTATCATGTAACTTCATATTATCACCTCTATTGTCATGTTTGATATGCCTCTTGTAAAAATAAATAAATAAATTCTCACAACATACCATATCAATATTCCAATCTACTTCGTTTCGTTTTGTATTGTTATATAACCCGCGTTCTGGTTGATGTGGGGGATTAGCCAATGACACGGTCTGTTGTGACGAGTTCTTGATGTGCGATGCACGGAACTGTGGGTATCCTATTAGAAATAGGCAACGCTGGTTGGTTAATTAAATGTCAGTCGTCATTGAATCAAAAGTCGCTCGTATGACCCACGACAAGACACCCCCACCCCCTCCACACACACACTCCAACTTCGTGTAGTAGAGACCATCAAATGTATGAAAAAATGTACCCGAGAATTTGGGTTTTCTCTCCAACCAAGGGACCGTCTGGAGTAGGGTTCATTGATTGTTAGACCATTTTGTATATTCTTTCTGTTCCAGGTATCATGAAGTTTTTATGTATCGCAATCATATGCATCGTGCCCTTATGCTCTGTTGTTGCTGAGGACGAACCACAGAGTGCGGATGACCAGAGAAGGTTGATTTACAGCGACTACTGCAGACAGGCATGTTATAAAGAATATACAGACCGCAACAGACATTGTAAGCAATGCTACTGTGATAAAGCATGTAGTCTATATAATGATTGCTGTTTAGATTTACCACTAACAGATGTATCAGACTTCAGTGATTTGACAGCAGAATGTGTAGCTGCCAATTATCCAAACTTTCCCAATACATATGCCGTCTTAGAAGAAGATTGTTCACCTAGGTCCAGCTGCACGGACTTTGACAACACGTTGGTTGAGAATTATGAAATGGTCACTTCCTGTCCAGACACTCAAATCAATTCATTGTTGATAGACCGATGTAAGGATGGGCATGGGTCAAAGACACTGCCAACCACAGATCCGTTAACAAATATTACCTATCGGAACACACATTGCTTAGCCTGTAATGGCATACAGAGTGGAATACCGTGGTCCGTGGGTTTTATTTGTCGCGGGAAAGTGCCGGAATCCATTGGAAATACTTGGCTAGAGGTATTCAGTCAGTTTGTTAACAGCTCACTTTGCTTCAAAATGTCCAAACCTCCAAAAGACGCAGATGTTGCACGTAATTGTCAAATTCCTCTGGAGTCCGTGACATCTAAATGCAATGTAACTGGTCGTTGGGTACCGAATGAGAAAGCATATGAAGAATTAATCCTAGAGGGGTGTGATAAGTCAGCTCGTTTGGATGTCCGTGGTTATAAGAATGTCTTTTGCTATTATTGTAATGCGGAAAATACAACGACGTCAGAACAAGCTGTTTTAAGGTAAATTCAATTCATATATCACAAAATACGATTTTCAGTCAGAATGAGGAATGGTGGGGTGGGGTGTAGCTGGGTGCAATCGACATACTCTCTGCGCAGTATATGTGGTTGATTCAGCAATAAAATGGGTTCTTTCTGACTAGATGGTGCACTCACACACTTATATCCAATATAAGTTCCCAGGTATGACCTTTCCACCACATTCTCAGGGGATGTTTGATCAATGAGCGTAATCCCTACAAAAATAACATTACATTTCAAGACTTTATGTTGAAGTGACATGTTGTCGATTGTCCGTTTGTACGTGACAAGTTACTGACAAGACGTAGTGTCCCCTGCCTAACCTCTTGGGGTTTTGTCTGGGTACTCCGGTTTCCTCCCACTTCTAAAGATCCCTCCGCAAAGGCGAATAATTATAGCTCCAAAATGAACTAGTATGTGTCAAGTCGACTCTACCCCCGTCTCCCTCTCTCTCTCTCTCTTGGTTATTATATTACCAAAATTCACTGTATTTGTTATTACATTACCAAAATTAACTGTATTTATTAGTACATTACCAAAATTCGCTATATTTGTTATTAGATTACTAAAATTCATTTTAATTTTTACATTACCAAACTTCGCTTATTTTGCTGTTACATTACCAAAATTTATTGTATTTGTTATTGCATTACCAAAATTCACTGTATTTGATATTGCATTACCAAAATTCACTTTATTTGTTATTGCATTACCAAAATTCACTTTATCTGTTATTACATTACCAAAATTCATTATATTTGCTATTACATTACCAAAATTCATTATATTTGCTATTACATTACCAAAATCCACCTTATTTGTTATTTTATTACCAAAATTCACTTTATTTGTGGTTTTGTTTTACATGTAGTAATATTGACATGAATTATGTGCACGATATCAAACTATGGCTGGACCCACGTATGGAAAATGAACAACAAGAGAGTCTTGATCAAATTTGGGATCCGTTCCAAGTAAGTACGGTTTGCGATTGACTAAACATATCAAGGACGATGCTAGGTAAGAAATACTACCGGGGCTCGGTCCGATTACAAATTTATATGTTTTACAAAATTTGATATTTTAGCGAAAAACGCAAGTGATCTTTAGAAACTTTTAAGATTTTATTTAACTGTGTACACATCTGAATTCTACCCAAAGCATCTTCTTTATTTACAACCTAACAAGCAATTAATTTACTCACTCCAATAAGACTTTTCATACAGAGCCACCATCAATGAAATGCAAGGGTGGATCCAGAGGATGGGGGGCAAACCCCACCCGTCTCAGCTACATAAAAAATATGCATCAATGAAATTAAATCACAATGTGATCCTACATCAATATAAAAATGATTTCTCTCTTTAAAAAGCCCAATTTGTATGTATGCCTATGTAGACGATGATGGCAGATTTCCTTAACAGGAACCTCCCTCACACCCCTGAAAAAAAAATCTCGGTCCGCCCATGAAATGTGTACCATTTAATTCAAACATCGAATGGAGCTCATGTGTGCATTTATATGAACCTTCAGTTTGACTCTACAATCGTGTTGGGGTTCCCTTTGAAAGTAAAACAAAATACAGGCTGCCACTCTGAATCACCTTGAGAGGGGTGGGGGTGGAATCCAAGATGGTGTGCTAATCATGATAGGAGAGTAAGTTTGGGTTCTATATTTAGGTTTGGGTGGCCCAGAAATTCATTAAAGTGTATATTTTTTTTTATACAAACGACCAAGATAACTCTGTTCACTGACCACCCAACCAGGGTCGTATCTAGCGAGGGTAGTAGTTAGTAAGGTACCTTGTGGGTAGTGCGGCAGTCTAGGGGTGTTGGATTCTGTGGTTTTTTGTTGCGGGAGTCTAGAGGTGCGGCAGTCTGAGGTATTTTGTTGCGGCAGTCTGAGTTATTGGGCGGTGTGACTTCGGGCGATTTACAAATGTGACAACTACGAATTTTGAATGGTTTAGATCATCGGGTGTACTAGTTCATATAGGTTCGCGATATGTTTTATTTGTACGGCACATGAGGTCCGCGTCGCCATGCCGCGCATCGCCCCCCCCCCCTTCACACTAACGGCCAAGTCACGCTCATCGTGTGTTATTACCTAAATATACCCTCTCCCCTCCTGTAGCATGCATGACACATACACACACACACATCGTCCCGAACTATGTAACCCACCCTTGTGTAATTTTCAGCTATACCTTGTATCTGTAAGTCACGCTCATCGTGTGTTATTACCTCAATAACTATGTCGACCACCCTCGTGTAATCTTGATCTATACCATGTATCTGCACCGTGCATTGCACGCGTTTCGCCCCCCCCCCACCCCCGTCCAGTATTATCTATATTGGTCAAATGTTTAAAAACAAAATAAAACAGACCAACACAAAGGTTAAAAATTCATCAATACCTTTATTCGGTACGATTCTATGAGGTCTATTAAGACGCCATATGCATGTGCCTCGTCAACTACTATAATCGAACTACTATATAATTCATATAGAACAGCAATCTAAAAGTAGAAAAAAAAAGTAATTTAAAGAAATAAAAAAAATGATATTTGTGGTGACTAAAGTTCGGTTGGTGTTTAATTATAGCACACCGTAACTTGATACCTCATATGTTTGATATAGTGTTAGAACATGATCTCTGGAAGATTACAAAAACAAACACAAACTATAGTACGCGACTATATTTATGTATTTTAAAGTCCAGGGCCCGGTTGCTCAAAACTAAGTTATTTTAACGATCCGTTAAACTTGTCTTTGTAACGTGTCGTTTGTTAACGGTCCGTTAAATATGTGTTGCTGGAAAGTCGTTTGTTAACGGTCCATTAAATTTCTGTTGCTGGAAAGTCAATTTCATTATCCGTTAACTAACGGATTCATTAAAGTTAATCCAAGAGAAGACTGTTTGTTCATTGGCTGAATTTAAAAATTTTAATTTCAATGTACATGTAAAACAACTTCATAGACAACTGTGCAGTCTGTTCACAAAACTAGATTAAAGACATAAAGATGACTGTATAATTTACAACAGAAAACACTATAGAATACTTTATTTTTTCCTTTAGAAATTTTAGCGTAAATCTGTAAGAAAAATTATGGGACTTGCACTACAGAATTATGGGGCCATTATTTCCTATAGTCCACCAAAAGGCTGTAGAATAGTATAGAATTTCATCGTATAGAAAATAGAATAGGCCCCCATCGCCCAACCCTCTAGAATGTTCTATAGAAAACTACATTGGTAATTTATGACTTTTTGCTACATCCAACTAATGCCATCATTAAACAGATAACGGAGCCCCAAACCTCCATTAAATATAACGCCAAGTTAACGACACATTAAAGTTAACGGGACTTCCAGCAACAGTCTTTCTCTCTGTTAAAGTTAACGAACATGGAGTTAACGGATCGTTAAAAGTTAACGGGGCGTTGAGCAACCGGCCCCTGTTGATTGTATCTACATTTACAATTCACGGGTTGACTTCATTTTGGCGCGTGTGCACGCTGTGACATGGAGTAGGCAGTATGTCCAATCTCGTGGCGAATGTCTACCTTGCCCCCCCCCCCCCCCCAACGGTTTCCTCTCACAGCTAAACATACTGTATTATTGAAATGCGGGGTTTGACTATGGTCTCTCTTCTTTTTTCTTTTTTCTTTTAAAGAAATGATCTAAACAATCTTAAAGTTCCAATTTCACATTTTCTAAGAAAGTCAAAACATAATTATTTCTATGTCTTTTGCTCAAAAGGTTGTCAACTCACTATTATACGGTCCTGGGCAAAATTTTTTGGGCATTATAAAGGGTGACACAGGGTGATTGAGGAAATAGTTACTCAATTACCTCCCTTGTTTTCCCATTCCTCTCCATTGACGGCCATCTTCAAACGTTTGAATTTGAAGTTGAAAATGATATTTTTGCCAATTTCTCAACTGGCAGTACTGAATTATAGGATTAATAGGATTATTCTTTAACAAGGTAGGACTGTTTATAGGTTCAATCTATTTTGGGGCTTTATTTTAATACATTTTAAAAATATAACTTAAAAAAATGCTATTGGAGCTTTAAATATAACTTACCGGTCTTTTTCCTGTTGGTTATTTCTAGGAGGTAAATTTAGTGTTGGCCCCACACCCGCAAGCAAGCAACCTTTCGGCCTCCTCTATAATAGTCTTTAACTTGCCCGCCGTGGTGAAGCTCTCAATGCTTGGGGCACACAGCATCAAAGATACTGTGGAGAACATGATTTCTTTGATTTCATCAATATTCCGGAGAGTAAAAAAAAGAAAAAAAGATGTATGATAATCAATAAATATATGTTGATAAATGAGGAATTAAGAATGAAATAAAAGAATAAAAAAATAAGATCTTAATAATAATGCTGTTGAAAATATGTATATAAAATTACACAATTTAAAAGTCTCATGGAATAATATAACTTACATTTTGTTTCTTTTGCTTCAAAAAAATGATATCTTTACTGCTGGCTGTTTGGAAGTGTGTATGGCAGAATATTGAGTGGATGCTACATTTGTCGACTTGAATATTCTCAGATTTAACCAATCAAAATGAAGATATAAAGCGGGAAAGAAACGTGTTGGTAACCTTTAATTTCCCTCATAGCAGGGGGGGTGGGATGGCCTAGTGGTCTAGAGTGCCGCCCTTTGACCTCTAGCTGGCCGGTCACCTCTGGCTTGCGGCTGTTGTTTCGAGCCCTGGTGTGAGCGTATGGAGATAAAAGGAATGGTGCTCCGTCATCATCTTTTAAATAAACCGCGGGTCACGTGATCACATCTGTTTTTAACCAACAAATGTTGCACCGGAAGTTATTTTGTTTTATCTAGTTTTTTATCTAGTTTTAAATCAAAAGCCATCTGTAAAGGACATTAGCTAAAGTTAACCGTGGGATTCTTTTAAAATAGGTCACCACTTATATTATTTTTTTTTGTTAAATATATTTCAAAGGCTAAAATTAAAACATGATTATTCGTGTACTTTAGGGTTTAAATTTCCTATATGAATTATAAAAACAATATCTTAATTAACATACCAATTAATACAATTAGCTGGTCATTGTTTTATTATATTTTTTTCGTTTGAAAAAACATTTTCTCAACTGTTAACAGCATACAAATGAAATGGGGTTTAACGTCCTACTCTTCTGCACCTGACCGGGGTTAATGGAAGACGGACATACACCATAAAGTGTGCTATGAGGGAAATTTTGCCCGGGCAGAGGCGCTACGGCCTACTCTTATATCGAATTCCATCCGAACTACTAGGCAGCTGTCCTTGTCAGAACCTCCTGCATCACTGACAAGGGGAAACCACGCCAGAAAATCGAGATGAACTTTCTCGGCCAATGCAAGGATCGACCCCAGGCTAGCGAGCCAGCACCTTTCCCACTTGGCCACCGTGATTCCCTAACAGCATACAGGTTGTATTTGGGGTTTTTTTTAACACCAATTAATATAAAACAATTAAAATAAAATAATTAATACGATAATTAATACGATAATGAATACAATTATCCTGTCATTTCCTTTTGGGTTTTTTTTTTGTATTTTAAAACCATTTTCTCACAAGTTAACAGCATATATGATGTACTTTTTTTTGGGGGGGGGGAGTAACTAACCTTAATTAATACGCTAATTAATATCCTAATTAATAGGCTAATGAATAAATTATCTTGTCATTTTTTTTAAAACTTTTTTCTCAGACGTCAGCAGCATACAGTTTGCACTTTTTCATTTTAAACAAGTACGTGGGTTTAACCAACCTCAATTAGTGTAAAACAATTACAATTATTTATTTTTTTTTTTTTAATCACCAAAAAACCCAAGTTTTTTTTCCCACGCGTTGAGCGTACTGCTTGTATTTTTTGTCAATTCGACAAAAAAAAAAACGAAATCACATCTGTTAAAGGTTACCAACACGTTTCTTTCCCGCTTTATATCTTCATTTTTGATTGGTTATTTCTGAGAATATTCAAGTCGACAAATGTAGCATCCACTCAATATTCTGCCATACACACTTCCAAACAGCCAGCAGTAAAGATATCATTTTTTTGAAGCAAAAGAAACAAAGTGTAAGTTATATTATTCCATGAGACTTTTAAATTGTGTAATTTTATCTACATATTTTCAACAACATTATTATTAGGATCTTATTTTTTTATTCTTTTATTTCATTCTTAATTCCTCATTTATCGACATATATTTATTGATTATCATACATCTTTTTTTCTTTTTTTTTTACTCTCCGGAATATTGATGAAATTAAAGAAATCATGTTCTCCACAGTATTTTTGATGCTGTGTGCCCCGAGCATTGAGAGCTTCACCACGGCGGGCAAGTTAAAGACTATTATAGAGGAGGCCGAAAGGTTGCTTGCGGGTGTGGGGCCAACACTAAATTTACCTCCTAGAAATAACCAACAGGAAAAAGACCGGTAAACTATATTTAAGATTGTTTACATTATTTCTTTAAAAAAAGAAAAAAGAAGAGAGACCATAGTCAAACCCCCATTTCAATAATTCAGTATGTTTAGCTGTGAGAGGAAACCGGTGGGGGTGGGGGGTTGCAAGGTAGAAATTCGCCACGAGATTGGACATACTGCCTACTCCATGTCACAGCATGCACACGCGACACAATGAAGTCAACCCGTGAATTGTAAATAAAAGAAATATGTTAGAAGTAGATACAATCAACAGGACTTTAAAATACATAAATATAGTCGCGTGCTATAGTTTGTGTTTGTTTTTTGTAAAATTCCAGAGATCATGCTCTAACACTATATCAAACATATGAGGTATCAAGTTACGGTGTGCTATAATTAAATACCAACCGAACTTTAGTCACCACAAATATCATTTTTTTTATTTGTTTAAATTACTTTGTATTTCTACTTTTAGATTGCTGTGCTATATAAATTATATAGTAGTTCGATTACGCCTTAATGTTGACGAGGCACATGTTTAAAGCTCCAATAGCATTTTTTTAAGTTATATTTTTAAAATGTATTAAAATAAAGCCCCAAAATAGATTGAACCTATAAACAGTCCTACCTTGTTAAAGAATAATCCTATAAAACCTATAATTCACTATTGCCAGTTGAGAAATTGGCAAAAATATCATTTTCAACTTCAAATTCAAACGTTTGAAGATGGCCGTCCATGCAGAGGAATGGGAAAACAAGGGAGGTAATTGAGTAACTATTTCCTCAATCAGCATGTGTCACCCTTTGTAATGCCCCAAAAATTTTGCCCGTGATCGTATAATAGTGAGTTGACAACCTTTTGAGCAAAAGACATAGAAATAATTATGTTTTGACTTTCTTAGAAAATATGAAATTGGAACTTTAATATGGGGTCTTAATAGACCTCATAGAATCGTACCGAATAAAGGTATACGTGAATTTTAACCTTTGTGTTTGTTTGTTTTATTTTGTTTTTAAACATTTGACCAATAGAGATAATACTGGACGGGGGGGGGGGGGCGAAACGCGTGCAATGCACGGTGCAGCTACATGGTATAGATCAAGATCACACGAGGGTGGGCGACATAGTTATTGAGGTAATAACACACGATGAGCGTGACTTACAGATACAAGGTATAGCTGAAAATTACACAAGGGTGGGTTACATAGTTCGGGACGATGTGTATGTGTTCGTTGCATGATACAGGAGGGGAGGGGGTATATTTAGGTAATAACACACGATGAGCGTGACTTGGCCGTTAGTGTGAAGGGGGGGGGGGGGCGATGCACGGCATGGCGACGCGGACCTCATGTGCCGTACAAATAAAACATATCGCGAACCCATTTGAACAAGTACACCCGATGATCTCAACCATTCAAAATAGGTAGTTGTCACATTTGTAAATCGCCTGAAGTCACGCCGCCCAATAACTCAGATGCCGCAACAAAATACCTCAGACTGCCGCACCCCTAGACTGCCGCGACAAAAAACCTCAGACTCCCGCACCCCTAGACTGCCGCACTACCCACAGGGTATCTTACTAACTACTGAGGGTGCAGGGGGTACATTGCAACCCAAAATAAGGGGCCCCGAGAAATGGCGTCCACCCACATCCAACTTGATTATGATCACACACTGATGCTCTGAAGGCACTGATCAGTCGGTCGGATTAAGGGCGCCCACACGCCAATGGCTTCTTTTGCCCTGATCCAAACTTTCCTATCTCACTTACGAAGGGGCTATGGCGCCCCACCACTCGGCTGTACCCCCACTTTTAAAAATCCTACACACGGCCCTGCACCAAATTCCTTTACATCTGTACTTTTATAATTTCAGAAACGGTGCATGAAATTGAGCTGTGCAGATGGAAAGATATTAATAAACGGATCCTGCCAGCCCATACTTCTAAATTCTAATTCATACTCATATACATTTTGTGTGGATTTCGTATACAAAGCCTTGAGTGATGAAACCAACAACATCGAAGCTGAAGGGTCGTACTCTCTTTACACAGAAATCAGGCTCCCCAGTTTTCACCCTTTTTTAACGAAACCCATCGCATATTTTATGGGTCAATGTGACGCCGAGTTGACTGCTAAGATTCAAAAACAGTGGTTGTTGGGGACGGCGGACACCGAAAATGTTGACGATATCATCAGAGAAACGTTACAGAAACTGGAGGCATATCTGGAGAAACAGAACACCAAGGGCTTACAGGTCAAACTACTGAAACGTTGTACTAAAACTCAATTCCAAGACCAAGGCTTGACAGAACCGTGCACCATTAAAATGGACAACAGACAAGCAAGGTCGCCCAGACCGGGAAAACATATTAATATTTTGCTAAACACCATGCGGCTTACCGTATCTAAACTATATCTTTGTGTTCAAGTCACACTGGACAAATCGGAAGTTCAAGTTGCTGATGATGGAAGTATGCTTACTATAATGGCTACAAACAAAACACTTCATGGTCTGCAGTTTGAAGAAACGGATGGCGGGTATAAAATATGTCTTGATGATTATATTGACACCGTAGATTATTCGTCCTACTTAATGTGTGCGAAAACAGAAAGGCCTACATCTGGTGCCTCAAAATATCCTGTTCTTTACAATGCCATTGTTATACTATCATTTCAAGTAATTTCGATATTTGAAGCAACATACCGACATGAGGTTTAGCCCTCGGAGATTACAGTTACAGGTATACAAGGGCGACATTCACGTGTTCTCTTGTCGTGGTTTAATCTTACCTTACTTGGGTTTTTTTATTACTTGCTGGTACAAAATATATGTAATACTATTCTCTAGTTTTTGACGGTATCTTATTCAGATATCTGTATGTTCTTAAAGTAAGACGCTGCCTCGCTAGCCAGGAGTTCCGTTGTTCGATCCCTGCATTGGCCAATAAAGTTTATCCAGATATTCCGGCGTGATTCCACGCGTCAGTGATGCTGGACGCAGGGCCTGACTATTGTCTAGTCGTTCGGATAAGACGAAAAAAACTAGCTTCCGTGTACACATTGGCGTGCACGTAAATGATCCCTTGATAGTTGGAATTCGATATAGTGCCGGGAAAAATGTCCTCATATCACACTCTATGGCGTCTTCATTAGCCCAGTCGGAGCAGAATAGTAGGACGTTAAACCTCATTTCACTTTATCTTCTTAAAATGTTCAATTATCATATTATATAAATAAATTGGGTTTAACGCCCACTCGACACAAACCTGGTTATATCGGGACTAAAATATCGTTCAATTTTTTTTCAATAATTCGCTTGCGTGAAGGGATCTTTAGTAGTTGGGGGGGGGGGGGAAACCATAGGACCCGGAGAAAACCCATTAGGTTGAACAGGTGACCCTACTCCTTGTCACGTACAACCTGGAGTTAGATTGAATAAACACAAAAACATAGTTTGGAACAAAATTACTATTTTAATTCCAGTGTTCTCGCAACTTTTTCAAGCAAATGGGGATGAATATAATAATATACAGAAGTTTTATGTACAAAAAATAGTAACAACTAATTAAAGATACATTATGGGAGATCAGATAAAGTGCTGACAGTTCTCTCTATCATAGTTAAAGATAGGCTGGCACTGCCAGGCAGGATACGCCCACATTTTCGAGAGATGGACAGAGAACAAGCAATACCGAAAGTGATTTTTCCTACATCTTTAAGTCCTGTATTTCATACTGTATTCGGAGCAGCCATTTAGTTGGTCAGTTCCAGTCTGATATTAATGAAATTCGAAACCGACAATGATTATGGTGTGACGGTACACAACCTAGAAATGTGACTTTTCATCAAAATCGGATAAGAATTGTGACCTGTAGAGAGTCCACAACCATGATATACCATATTTTTACACTATTCGCGTACAAACGGCGACCATTTCGTCCGGCAATTTTGGTACGATTTTCACGAAATTAGAACTCAACCTTCCTCATCAAAATCGAATTAAAATTTGTGACCTATACAGGGTCCACAACCATGATATATCATTTTTTTAACAGTATTCGCGTACAAACGGCGGCCATTTTGTCTGTCAATTTTGGTCCGATTTTCCCGAAATTCAAACTCAACCTTCCTTACAGTGTGACGGTGATATAATCAAACGTTTTCTTAAATTGGATAATAATTGTGACCTCCAGAGGGACCACAAGCTAAAGAAAGGGGGATTTTGCGTATAACCAGGGGCCATAATTCAGGAAGTTACGATCCGATGTGCGCAAATATCGAAAAGAACCAAGATCTTTAGGTTATAACCATGAATTTCAAGTTTCATCAAAATCAAATTAAAATTGTGACCTTTACAGGGTCCACAACCTTGATATACCATTTTTTAACAGTATTCGCGTACAAACGGCGGCCATTTTGTATGGCAATTTTGGTCTGATTTTCCCGAAATTCGAACTCAACCTTCCTTACGGTGTAACGGTAATATAATCAAACGTTTTTTTTAAATCAGATAATAATTGTGACCTCCAAGCTAAAAAAAGGCGATTTTGCGTATAATCAGGGGCCATAATTCAGGAAGTTACGATCCGATATGCGCAAATAACGAAAGGAAGCAAGATCTTTGGGTTATAACCATGAATTTTAAGTTTCATCAAAATCGAATTAAAATTGTGACCTCTACAGGGTCCACAACCTTGATATACCTTTTTTAAACAGTATTTGCGTACAAACGGCGGCCATTTTGTATGGCAATTTTCGTCCGATTTTCCCGAAATTCGAACTCAACCTTCCTTAGGGTGTAACGGTGATATAATCAAACGGTTTTTTAAATCGAATAATAATTGTGACCTCCAGAGGGACCACAAGCTAAAAAGGGTGATTTTTCGGACAATCAGGGGCCATAATTCAGGAAATTACATTCCGATAGCCGCAAATATCGAAAGGAACCAAGATCTTTGGGTTTCAAACATTCATGTCAAGTTTCATCAAAATCGGTTCAAAATTGTGACCTTTATAGGGTCCACAAGCTAAAAACGTGATTTTTCAGACAATCAGGGGCCATAATCCATGAAGTTTTGATCCGATACATGCCAATATCGAAAGCAGCCGAGATCTTTTGGGGATAAACCTATATTTCAAGTTTCGTCAAAATCGGATAAGAATTGTGACCTGTAGAGAGTCCACAAATAAATTGTGGACGGACGGACGTCCGGACGGACAGGGGCGACGACATAATACGTCCACATGAAAATGTGGGCGTATAAAAACTATATAATGTATAGGGAATTTCTTGAAAATTTCAGTCAAAATTCAAATTTAGCGATTGAATTTTCGACCTAGGCCCGATCACCATTACTAAAGTCGGTACGATAAAAAAAAAAGCATATTCTTGTTTATACATTTCATGATTTAATCATGAATGAAATTTGAGTAGCAAATCGGATCCTAATCCAGTAAATATCACAGGCTAACGATGCTATCGCGAGTTGATTATGTCTAATTAATAATTAAGATAACATTTCGATGGGCAGATTTAAATCTTGCATAATGTATGTTTACCTTTTGAAGCAACTTTTACAGTTCCGTGTCAGTTTATAGCCGCAATAACACTCTTGTTGTAACTGAAAAATATGTCCCAATCTTCATTCTGGTCAACAAATCGTATTATTTTAGAATATTCAAATTAAATGATGATATAAATTTCATCTTAACACACCTAATTTAAAAAATTGGAAAAATTCAACCAATTGATTTGAAAAGTCTAACGTAAACCTTTTCAAATGTGACTTGGATTTTAAAATATTTTCGAACCCTCTGGACAAAAAATAGGTTGTAATGGATAATTAACACAACAGGTAGGACATTTAAGCATCTAGTACTTATTAGAATAAGGGTATTATTTATTTTCTGGAGCTACCAAGCCAGCAAGAATGTTATTGTCCCTTTAAAGCAACCTCTACTGTATCGTGTCATTTTGAAGCAACTTTAATAGTTTGGTGTTCGTATCAACAGTTTTTGAAATGTGATACACAATGAGCTAAGTAAATGGTGAAATTAAAAACTGTTACTGTAGCATTCTCCTTTAAGGCAACTTTTACCGTTTCGTGTCAGTTTATGGTTATTTATTTTAACAGATTAGTGTCAGTTTAAGGTCACTTGTACAGTTTCGCGTACAGTTATTCAAGTTAGTTTAAAGCAATTTTTACAATTACTCAACATGTTCAGTTACTCAAGTCAGTTTAGAACAATTTTTACAGCATTTTTTAAAGTAAACAGTGTAAAATATTTGTTTTTGTAAAGTCAATTATTTAATATCTCATGGTCGGGTATTTTCATATATGTGCAGTTGTCTGTATTCTCTGGTATTTCTGTTCGCTAAATCAGTATAACGACTAACAACTGGTATTTGTTGGTTGTTGTTGGGGGCTGGAAGAAAAAAAAACAGAAATAAAATCATTCACAAATAATCACAAATAAGATCGTGTAGTTCATTTAAATGAAAAATGAGTAACATTTAGAAGATGTTTTTGTACTTGCGCGGACAGCAACGAAGTATCAAAGTATCGATTTGAATTTTTGTTTGTCTATTGACTGACATTTTGAATCCAAAGAATCGACCTCTGCCAGGTATCTATTAACCATTAACAAATGACGGTGCAAAGACCCCCCCCCCCCCCCCCAACCACAGCCCTTCGCGTACAATGCGGTAATAAACTTGTGTTCGTGGAACAGATAGAGGCAATAAATAATGCGAGAACATTTATGGAAATTTCATATCAGAAACAAATTGCTTCCGTATTGTTTAAAACAAACCTCCGTGGGAAGTATCGAATTACATTGACAGAGTTGCATATTCCTAAGAAGGATATGGACCACTTGTAAATAAATCAAAGCATACCTGGTTGTTTCCTATGTCGTTTGATAAAGATGGCGATGAATGTAAGTACTGCGACGAGAAGAACAAAACTTACAGCAGCTTGAGATACTATTACGGTGATACTTGACCATGAATGTATTTGATTTATTTTCGCAGAATCTATACCAGGGACAATTTTATTACTATAAGATCCGTCGTTGTGCCCTACAAAACAACAATACAGTGTAAAACTATACTGCTAAAGTCCCACTCACGAGCCAGAAAAATTACTCGAATTTAGAAAATGAAATGAAAAATGGTTTACTGCTCTGGTCCACTGTCTGCTTCGACTGGATTAAAATAGCATTATGCAAGAGCAAAATCTGCTTAATACAGGTCTTTCTTTGGGCCTGAAATGTTATCTAAATAATCAATTAGACATTAATTAACTTATCCAGACCATAATAAACTATTGATGTCAATAGCCTTCGATGTTTGCGAATTAAATTCATATATGCCGCTTAACGGCCATTGATAATTAAATCAATCAAGTGGATAATCGAGACCATGCTGTTTATATTAATGATTTTAGTAATGATGACCGAGTCTATGTGAATATTTCACTTGCTTCGTTCTCGGCTAATAGAGGATCAATTTGACTGAAATTTTCAGCAAATTCCCTTTACACTCTCTAGTTTTTAACTATTATAGTGAGAACTGCCAACTCTTTATTTTATCTCCCATAATGTATCTTTAAGTAATGAAGTCGACACACTTCATACAGTGAGCTTTGAGAGAAATTTCCACGTACACAGGACCTCGGTTTTACGTCTCCGCCGAACTACTATAGGTTGACCCTGCGCTACTGTCTAGGGGGAACCATGTCGGAAAATGCGTGTATCGAAAATGAGGTATCGAGGTTAGCGAGTCAACGTCTTACTCACGTGTCTCGGTTTAGGTTTCAAAGACATCTATACCATATTATAAAAGTAATACATCTGCGTGTCCCGAAATAACTAGTTTTGTCAAGTGGACGTTAAACCCATCTCTCTCTCTCTCCCTCTCTCTCTCTCTCCCTCTCTCTCTCTCTCTCGATAACAGACACGCAGGCAAATTTCATTTCACTGATAATTCCGTTGAAGATGGAGAGTTGTTTTATAAGACGACGAGAGGTTATCTCACATTTCAAAAACAGAATTGGCCGTCACTAGATAAGACAAAACGAGAAAACAAGAAAAATCCTGTGCATTCGCATTTATATTCATTCTTAATAAAAAGAAATGGTAACGCAAAGACTTTTTCTAATTTGTTCGTTATCTTTTATCTACTGACAGCCAATTCTTTTTGTGAATTTTCAGATAGCCTATCCTCTCGTCTTTTCATCCTACACATAAAACTTTTCATTATATTTCGAATGTATTTTACCAGTTCTATCACATATGTAATAATGACTGGCACCAATTGCCCTTTAAACCACTGTACTATAAACTCCTACTCACAATTAACAGATTTTGTGCATGAAGCAGGGTATACTTACTGGACAAGCAAACAAGCTCACTGAAAGTTCGAAAAAAAAAAGAAAATTCGGCTGTGGCATCTCTGCAATAAATAAATTGGCAGGCGTATCTGAATTCCAACATGGTTTTTCGAACCATCTTATCGAATTGGAAAACAAATCTTAAAATTGTCGAGTTTTTATGGACAGACATACAGATAGAATATTCGAACCGTTGGATGTTACTTCTATGGAGACAGGTAGAATGACAGGTGGACAGATCTGATAGCAATATTCTTTTATACTAGGGAGTCACGGTGGCTGAGTGGGTACGACGCTGGCTCGCTAGACTGGAGGTCGCATGTTCGATCCTTGCATTGACCGAGAAAGTTTATCGAGATTTTCCGACGTGGTTTCCCCTTGTCAGGGTGCAGGAAGGACATCATGTCTAGTTGTTCGGCTAGGACGAAAAACTGAGTCCTTTGTATACATTGGCGTGCACGTAAAAGATCCCTTTGCAGTTGGAACTCAACATATGCCCTTCTTGATTAGCCCAGGAGGGACAGAACAGTGGGACGTTAAACCCAATTTCATTTCTTTTATACTAACCGTTAGCTGTTACTTTTATGGAGACAGTGTGTGACCGTTGGTTATCAGACTGTTGACAGTGCCATTTCACTGTGCCAGCATGGTCAGCAGATAAAATGATCAACTTGTGAGATAATGTCGCGTTTCTATGGCTGGTGACGATACACCCGTAAGGATCCCTTGTTGTTAACAGACACGGTGACATCGTGATGTTGACTTCATCGCAATAGAAATGCACCTTCACCTTATTAGATCTGCATGTTAAACTGTATGAATCTTTTTGGCGAACCACTGTAACATTGCTAGTTATATCGATGTCATTATCTGTAACAAGGAAAACAAAAAGCGCTATTAAATCAAAACAAACAATATGTACTCTAATTCTTAACTATTTCAGAGTTAGGGGAGCAAATTCACTAATATCTGTGACCTAGAAATTGACACAAATGGGTCGCAACTCATGTAATCTGAATGTATATGGAGGCAGACCACCATTAATTTCCCCATTGACTTCAATGTTAATTCTGGACTCTTTGCCCACCTCCAACTTATCCCCAAATTTTCGTTGGGCGAAATGCTTTTCACTATAGACAGAGGAACAAATGGCCATGTCTTTGCACTAAAATTTTTATGAGGTTGACCACCAAAATTTTGAGATACACGAACTTGAAGAAGCATACTCAAAACATGTATCTAGTTGCCGTACATATCACCGTAGCCAACCTCATAACGCCGTTATCCTTCCGCCTCAAAATCATGAATATTTACCAAAACCTAGCAGAAAATATTAATTCAAACCCTCTTAGTCCATTCTAGGCCAAAAAATCTACAAAAATGGCCATGCAAAAGGGGAGAAAAGAGACAGAGAGAGAACTGCTATAAATAGACGAACTACGGTCTGCCTCCATATAAACTGAATTACACTCAGTCGTTTCTGTTTTCACTGTAATTTCTAATCAAAAGTTTCAATCGAATGGCAATCTCTAGCACCTGGTTATTTCAGTCTACGATGATAGTATTTATTGAGCATGCTCTGCAGATAAGAATATGAGGTCGCAATTTGATATGAGTTGTGGAATATGTCTAGTCTCACTTGTTAAAAAGCACTGGAGCCGTATTTTGGTACAAGATTCGTATACCAATGGTAAAATGTTTATTTTGTCGTAAATTTTGGATATCAGAAACCGGGCCATCTTTACCCGGTGAGATCATAAATCAATGTTGATTTTAATTGACAAATAATTCACGTGTTTTCAATGTCGAGGACTTCGGTTGATATTGAGTTAAAGTTCCAATAGCATATTTTTAAGTTATATTTTTAAAATGTATTAAAATAAAGCCCTAAAATAGATTGAACCTATAAACAGTCCTACCTTGTTAAAGAATAATCCTATTAATCCTATAATTCACTATTGCCAGTTGAGAAATTGGCAAAAATATCATTTTCAACTTCAAATTCAAACGTTTGAAGATGGCCGTCCATGGAGAGGAATGGGAAAACAAGGGAGGTAATTGTGTTACTATTTCCTCAATCAGCCTGTGACAGCCTTTTTAATACCCCAAAAATTTTGCCCGTGATCGTATAATAGTGAGTTGACAACCGTTTGAGCAAAAGACATAGAAATGATTATGTTTTGACTTTCTTAGAAAATATGAAATTGAAACTTTAAGGATTTATAGCTACTTTAACGACAAAGCTGGAGTATTGGTGAAATAGGGTCGTTCGGTTGGCTGGGAAGACACCTCCGAATTTTCCGATCTGGGCCCTGTTTCACGAAATTTTAACTTAAGATAAAATCCTATTTTAGTAGATACTTCAATTTTGATTGGCTAAGCACTAAAATCAATCTAATATTATCCAATCAAATTACTAAAATTGGGATCTTATCTTAGTTAAAATTTCGTGAAATAGGCCCCAGGTTCTTTGCCAGTGTCGCAGGACGGCAGTCTGGTTTCCTCCTCCTGCCCAAGGGAATTATTGAAATAAAGTGGAACCATAAGTTAGTCACAAAATTACCTAGTGTGTGTCGAGAGGTCGTTAAATCCCATTTCTCTCTCACTCCTTCGGGCAAAACTATAGCCCCCCCCCCCCAAAAAAAAACAACCCAAAAAACTGTTTACAGTACATGGGCGACAGCACTTCAAACTTATAATAATATTAGTAATGGAGGACCTACCTGTTATAGAAAAACTAAATAAATTTATACAATAGCAGACACAGTATAACCAGCGGTAAGACGCCATATTAATTCCAGATCAATCTTAACGAATGTGACACGCAACGACCAACGTCCAATTATAAACAAAATATTATCTGACTTCATTTCCTTTTTTGAAAGCAACAGGATTTAAAAATTTCATTTCGGGGAAAATAAATTGTTGATGGGTTTGATAAATTCAATTCAATAACAGTTTGAGGAGGATATGTACAATATTATAATTTATATTTTTAGAACCGTGCATTCAAACATCCGGGGTTAAATCGTGTCTTCCTTCGCATTCAGTTCCACCCTGTACAGTCATCCATATCATATAATGCCACTAGTTACTATAATGTAACGATAACTATAGCTGGTTATCGTTACAAGTGGTACAGTCTAAGGCCTTTGACGCAAGTTCAAATAGGTTAAAACGCACAATTGCCATTACAGTTTGTATTAAAATAAGTAATCCTATCGTACATAATGAAGTCTTAACAACTAAAAGAGTTACCGAACAGTTTTTCTTTGTGGTAATGCGTTTTACATTTTCTTAGCGGTGTTTCTTGTAATGTGCAGACAGCCATGACTACGTCATAAATTTCGTCACGTGAGTTACGTTTGCCAGGTAAGCATTTTTTTCCATCCACCAGAGCCTGGTCTTATGACGTCATATGAGGATTGTGGGTTAGGATAAGGGTTAGGACAAGGGCTGTGGCCTGCAGATTTCGTCACAGTCTCGAGATGTAGACAGGGCTAGCCCTAACCCTAACCCTGGGCCAAGCCTAACCCTTATCCTAACCCACAATCCACATATGACGTCATAAGACCAGGCTCCGGTGGACGGTAAAAAACGTTTACCCGTTTGCCATGACACAGGCCAGTTGAAATCTCGCCAAATAACGCGACGCCTTAACTCCGCCCATCGCTTTCCATATAAGGCAATGCCCACTATCGCTGACCAGCTTAAATGGTAAGCATTTTTTACCGTCCACCGGAGCCTGGTCTTATGACGTCATATGTGGATTGTGGGTTAGGATAAGGGTTAGGATAAGGGCTGTGGCCTGCAGATTTCGTCACAGTCTCGAGATGTAGACAGGGCTAGCCCTAACCCTAACCCTGGGCCAAGCCTAACCCTTATCCTAACCCACAATCCACATATGACGTCATAAGACCAGGCTCCGGTGGACGGAAAAAAACGTTTACCAGCTTAAATACTATTATTGTTTCAATCATTTTTTTCCCCACGCTAAAGTCATTAGCATAATTATAATTATGGCCATATGCCATATATGGAAAGGGGCGTATGATCACGTGAGATGGATTGCGCATGCTCTATTTGACTGGGCGGCCATTATAATTTCAGAACTTGAGAAATTTCACGAAAGGTATGGATTTCATCAAATTAATAAATTATGCGGTAAGGCTTCACCTTTATTTTAACGTGGAATTAATTTATTATATGTTAAGATATGTGCAGTACAGTTTTGGGTTAGTGTCTGTGTAAATTAAGGGAGCTATAGACCAGTAAACTTTTTGTAGTCATTTGACTACAAAACTTGCGCAAAGGAACTCTGTAGGAAAAGCCACTACTGTGCCTGAAGTATGACGGAAGGCATCAGTAGTGGAACCATTTCTAATATGCCACGTGATAAAACGCGTGCAATTGAGATCTATGAGTTTAGAGATTTTGCGCGCTCTCTCGGGGTATTTGAGAGAAGAGAGAGAGAGAGAGAGAGAGAGAGGGGGAGAAATGAGGTTTAACGTCCACTCGACACAAACTATGTCATTTCGGGACTAACATATGGTTTAATTTTATTTCAATAATTCGCTCGCGCGTAGGGGTCTTTTTAGAAGTGGGGGGAAACCAGAGTGCCTGGAGGAAACCCACAATTTAAGGTTGAGAAGGCGCCCCTATCTCCCTGCCACATACGGATCGAAACCACATCCGCAAGCTAGAGGTGACCGGCAAGCTAGAGGTCGAAGCGCGGCACTCTAGACCACTTGTTTTTCGATATTCAACAAAATCGAGATAACTTCACACTGCCGTCTGTAACGTCCATAAAATGTAATGTATACATGACTTATTAAACATATCCAACCCAAATTTTGTGATTTAATTTCCCATAACTGCAGATATTATCGGTTATATTAATCAAGGCGGGAAGTTCATCGACTTATCTGCCATGAAAGTGTATCCATTGTTACAATGCCTCTTTTTCAGACATGTAAAATGGACGGGTCTAAGTTTCACACTGTTGATTCTCCAGTGCCAAATGCTATTGAAACGAAAAAAGCTTCAAGTGTGGAAAACTCTTTGTAAAAGGACGGTGGTCCGCCCAAAGTTTCTAAGGAGAATTCAGAATACTAACATAAAACGTGTTCTGTAAAAATTCCAAAAAGGAAAAAAATGAAAGAAAAACACCGAATCTGGAGGGAAAACTCGAAATGGAGCCTACAAGGGATAATGAAGACGGACATATTCCTTACAGTTGGCTATTTTCAACTGCCAAACGTTGTTTTCTTACACACTGGACGCCGATTTTTCGTTCCAATCGAGTGACTCATTTCTGTTTCTTGTGAGACCTCCGCCATGTACCATTAACAATAGAAAACCACGCCGGAAAATCGTGAGGAACTTTCTCGACCAACACGAAAACGGGAACTCGAAGAAAAATAGACGGAAATATATTTGGTCAGATATGGGCATCCAAATCTCCGTTTCCAGTTTGCATCTCGAAACAACAGGAAAGTGCTGTAAATCTTATCTACGGCGATGTAACTTTAAATCGATAATTTCATATTTTCAAAGTAAGTCAAAGCATAATTCTTTAGTGGTATTTAGCGATTGGAGACATAACAGAATTAACAAAGTTATATGGGAAAACAATCACTGATTTATTATAAACAAGCACGACGTTTCGATAAGTATCCTCCTATCGTTATCAAGCACAATGACATTTAGTAAACTAGATGGTCTATATATATACAAATGTACAATATGAAGCCATGCTTAATTAATTGTTAATGCTAATTAAGAGTTCAAATAAATATAGTTAATAGTATATACCGACAAAGAACTAAAGATCACTATAGGTACATCTAACGGGTAATCATGAAGCCATTTTGCATTATAATTAACAGGTGTTAAGTCCAGACAACTATGTAAACATCACTAGGTTGACAAGGATATAAGTTGGAGAAATAATAATAATAATAATATTTTTTTTTTTCTTATTAAGGTGTCACAAATCATTCTATACAGTTAAAACATATAAGTTTATTGTTAAAAAAAAAGATAACTATCACTATATGTCTAATATCACTATATGTCGGACAAACTAAAAGGGTGTGTTTTTCATTTTCTATCACATTTAGGTTACAGAAAACACATTTTCTGTCGCATAACGGTAATGGGGGCCTGGAATACCTACCGGTTTCGATGGCTATGGGGAGAGAACCACAGCGCATTTGGGCAATAAGGCGTTTGTGGTATCTGGGGATGTTGGGGTGTGTCACATAATGTTCAGTGCGAGGCGTTTGTTTAAAGCTCCTATAGGTACGGAGTTTATTTCCGTTCATCTCATTTTTACGATCATCAAATATTTGTTTTGTCCATTCAGTTGAGTCAATCTCATTTAGATTCTTGGAGACCCTATCTAGAGCTGATTTTGAAGAGATTCCACAATCATCAATAATTAACATATCTGAGTCGTGCAGATGTTTAGTAACCGAATAATACCACCCCCGTTTATTTCCTTTGGAGAGCTGAAAAGCTTGATACACTATTCGGTCTTTGTTTTTAATTCGGGTAAGCTTAGAATTTGATGGCTTTATTTTGTACTGAGGTTATACTAGAGTATGATCGTGTTCCCCAAATAGCTGATCCATAAAACAAAATGGGTTCGACGAGGGTTTTGTAAAGTTTTTCAAATATTGTATGGGTCATCTCTCCACACGCTTTAAGCTTCATACAGACTAATCCCAGGGCACGGCTTGCTGATTTGGCGAGTTCATTTGTGGTCTTTGTCATATCCAAGTGCTGTTCTAACCATATCCTCAAATATCTATATGCGTCAGCATATTCAATCGTTTGGTTTCCACATTTGAAAATATAGTCAGAGCGTGGTTTTGATGGCGGTCTATAGTGTACGACTTTAGTCTTTTGTGGGTTTATTTCTAGATCCCACCTTTCACACCAGCTATCCAACACTTCTAACATGCGATTCAAAGACGTTTCATCAGGGGCTACTATAGCTATATCGTCTGCATAAAGGAGCAGAGAAACACGCACATCTCCACACTGTAACCCAGAATTTAATTTTTCGATGTCGTTACAAAGGTCATTAATATAAACCGCAAATAGGTTTGGTGAAAGAAGACAACCCTGTTTGACCCCCGAGTGCACATTAAACCAAGGAGTAAGAGTATCGTTAATCTTTACCGCACACTGGGCATTTTCATACAACGATTGAAGTGCTTTATTGAAATGAGTTGAAACGCCTATATTTTCTAGTTTATTCCAGAGTTTTAATCTGGACAGAGAATCGAACGCTTTACGCATGTCTACAAAACATACGAAAGTTGATTGTCTCTTTAGCTTTCTGTCATTGATTAAGCTGTGGAGGCTGAAAATATGTTCGGTGCAGTTGCGCCCTTTTCTAAAGCCGTTCTGGCTGTCACTTAATAATTTTGTCTCTTCTAACCAGTCTCCAAACCTAGAGTTCAGAATATGACAGTATACCTTACTAGGTATGGACAGCAGAGATATTCCGCGATATTCTAATGGGTCCATGTTATCTGTCATTCCTGGTTTTGGGATTGGATATATAACACTACTAGTCCATTCTTTTGGGACGGTACCAGTCTCGAAACAGATATTACATATTTTATGGAGGAGGAATACGGACTCGTCATTCTTAAGCACTTCCGCTGGGATTCCATCAGCGCCAAACGCTTTTCGGGGTTTCAGTTTATCAATCGCAGCTATTACTTCACCAAGTGATATCAAGGCATTAAGATTGGTGCAGTCTTTAATAGAGTCGTGTTCAAAATTCGAATTTTTACCCAAGTCCAAGTTTGCATCAGTAAGTCCTTTATTTAGGATAGTATTAAAGTCTGCTTGCCACCTATTCAAGACACTTTCCTTATCAGTTACGAGTCTACCTTCCTCATTAATAACTGCCCAAGGGATCTTATTCTGTCTGTAATTTGAGATACCTATTTGACCGATTGTCTTCCAAAATTCTGTACTATTACTACACTCAAATTTTTCTGATAGCTCATCTTGTAGCTTTTGGCGATACTGTCTTTTTACTTTTCTATGTAATTGGTCAAAACATTTTCTAGCTTGACAAAATTCCGATTTTAATTTCCCTTTATTAACGTGAGAATTTGATTTTAACCACAATTTTTCACAGTTACGCGCATGAGACCATTGTGCAGCAAGTTCGTCATTCCAGAAAGGCTTTCGGGTTCGGTTGTTTTTCTTGATGTCAAAATTGAGGGCGGATGTTTTCTTAAAGGGTATTCTATTATCCATTTCTGTTTTTATCAATTCTAGAAAGTCACTATAAGCACGTTGGACATCTTTCTGGCATTGCAGGTTACCCTCTATTGCTGTTATCTTTTCATACAATAATGGGTCAATGTTTGAGAATGATAGAAAGTCACCTGGGGTATCACGGAGTTGGTACCGTTTTACACTATGTCCAGGGGATATTACGTCATGTTGTCGTTGATTTAATTTATAGTCTACATGTATCTCCCAGATCAACATAGATTGATCAGGGATTGAAGTCGGCTGTAATTTAACGTCAGCTATTGCGTCTGTCATGGTTAAGACATTAAAATGTTTAATAGTTTCTAGAGATTCATGAGGCACACAAACATAGTCTACCACTGCTTTACCCTTCGTCGAAATTGATGTAAAGTCCTGTGCCCCTACCCTACCATTCAACATAACAAAATTTGTCACGACTAGAAAATCCAGAAATAGTTTACCATGATGGTTCATGTTAAAATCCAGAATCTCTCGAGGGCCAATACCGTCTACCCACTCAACAATATCTGAATCGTCAGCACAACGTGCATTAAAGTCACCGAAAATCTGAATAGATCCCAACTGTTGATATTCATAAATTTGATTCGTTAGATTTTCAAAAAAAGCCTATGCTTCATTTGGGCGGGTTGATCCTTATGGGGGGAAGTAGCAGATAGCAATACACAGTGACAAGTCTGTGCCCATACCAGTGATGTGTAGCCATAATATATCTTCTATCGATGTATCTAATACTTTAATATTAAAGACTGTTCCGATCAGATCCCTTTTAATTAAAAACCCTACCCCGCCATTACCACGCTTTGAACGCCTATGTATTTGTTTTCTGTTATTTCCAAACCACTTATATCCGGGAATATCTAATACATTATTGGAGACAAGAAAGGTTTCGCACAAACCTATAATGTCGCAGTTAACGGAATTCATTAAATGTTTTCTAAATTCGCTATTTTCATTGTGTTTCAATGGAAAGCCACGGCAATTCCAGGACCCAAACCGAACGCACCCCTAATGTTCACCATTACGATCAGAATTCTTAAGAATGCGGCCGCCGTTAACACGGAACGATTTACTCTTGCCCATTCTCTTAACATTGTCCGTAAATTAGATTCTTGCTTTCGCTCTTCTGGTGTTTTAACATTTTCAATGTAAACCTCTCGAAATTCTTCTGAGTTTTTCAAGAAACGTTTTGATCTCATAATATCCGACTTCATATGCACTCAGATTCCACATTTACAACTACTATAGGAGCGCGCTGTGCCTGTCGTTTAACTGCTGGTTGGCGGCGTGTAGTTTTAGTTATCTTTACCGATGTGAGTTTAAGTCCATCCCTAATCAAACGGTTAACACTGTTTATCAAAATATTAGGGTCGTGTATTTCGTCGGGATGTTCCGTTAAGTTCTTTATAACAAAGCACGTGCGTTGGGTATTATTGTTACCTGCGACTTGCCATTTATCATGTTTGACCTGGGCGACAGATTCAGCACACGACTTTTCAATTGTTTTCATTTTGTTATTAAATTAAAGTCAACAGTCGCAATGGTTATTTCAGAATTAACCACCCTCTTAACTTCTTGAACAATATTATCTTTTAAAATGTTTTCAACCCTTAAAATTTCTGAATTTAATCGGGAGTCTATCAAGTTTTCCATTTTCTGAATCAGATTATTTTCAACAGTCTCTTGAAGTTTATTCATTTTGTCAGTCATTTGTTCGTGTGATTGTAACATTTGATCACTTGGGTTAGACACAACTTGGAGTACACGATCTAACTGTGATTGATTAGCCAAGTCAGTAATGTCGCCTTTGGGTTTCTTTGCAAAGTTCAAGTCATCATCGTCAGTACTATCGTGCATGCTTCGTTTTGAATTGAGGCGAGTGGACCTAGATTTTAAATTAGGTGGCGATTGACACATAGGTACAGCGGTGTCATCTTCTGTTGGACTTTGTTGGTGTACATCTACAACTGTTGTCAACAGTTGACAGGGCGCCGCCATTACTACGTTTACGTATTCTTCGGCCAAGTTGAAATGTAAAGGATGGGCTTTTAAAGTCATTAAGTCACTCAAATTACTATAAATTATACTTATCAGTCCTTATTATATATGCTGTTGATAACACGAGACAATAATGAACAACTAGACATAGACACCTTCTTCACTGTAATGCAAAATGGCTTCATGATTACCCGTTAGATGTACCTATAGTGATCTTTAGTTCTTTATCGGTATATACTATTAACTATATTTATTTGAACTCTTAATTAGCATTAACAATTAATTAAGCATGGCTTCATATTGTACATTTGTATATATATATAGACCATCTAGTTTACTAAATGTCATTGTGCTTGATAACGATAGGAGGATACTTATCGAAACGTCGTGCTTGTTTATAATAAATCAGTGATTGTTTTCCCATATAACTTTGTTAGTTCCGTTAAAGGAGCTAAGTCTTTAACTCAATATCATCCAAAATCTTCAACATTGAAAACATGAATTATTTGTCAATTTAAATCAAAATTGATGATGTGATCTTACCGGAAAAGATGGACTTCTGATATCCAATATTTAAGACAAAATAAATATTTTACCATTGGTACACGAATCGTGTACCATAATGCAGGGCTGGGGTAATGGGTAATGGTAATGGAATGTAATCATTACATATTTTAAGTAATGGTGAAGTAATGAGTAATGGAAGATTTCAAAAGTAATGGAAATGTAATTAATTACATGCCACAAATCATGTAATGGTCAATTACATTTCAATTACTCTTCAATTACATTTAAGGCACATATAAATATTTACATATGACAAATTTTATAGCACCAAAGAAATAAATTAAGTGTATCTGACACAAATCCAATTCATTATTTTATTTTTTTAAAAAAGATTTAAATCAGTTCTAACAAATTATAAGAAGGCATTCAACATTTTCTTTTATTACTTTTTATGTAGGACCCTTCTTTAGACATGTAACCTAAAAAGGTTCCCCTTAAAAAGTAGATCTTTGAAAAGAAGTATATTTTAATCAAAGATTAGTGTTAATTTACAGTCAATCATTCAGTCAATCAATCAATCAGTCAGATTAAAAGACAATAGTCTTACTACACTTTAATCTTAATCTCAAGTTAACAAGTGTCAAACCAAACAATGGCTTTCCAGTATCTCAACATTTTATGGTTACTTATAAACCAATCATATGTTTTGTTTTAGAATCATGTTGAATAATTTACCAGTTATACAATATATTAGAGACAAACTATTTGGATTGATTAAGAATCTTAAAAAATACTTTCAATTCATTTTTCAAGACATGAAGCGAAAGCATCAGCGTTTGTCACCATTCCCCTCACTTGAAAATTTGCCTTGATGTTATAATTTATAGAAATAACAAATCATACACAAATATCTGTTAAAGTGAATCAAGGATTATTTTGAGTTTGGTTTTATAGGATCTTCATGGCGGAAAATAACGTTGTCTTTTTAATTTCTATGTGAAAAATTGTTTTTTATTTATATAGTCATAAAGTAATGGGTAATGGTAATTAATTACTTTCAATGTAATGGGTAATGGTAATTAATTACATTGCTAAAAATGAGAAAGTAATTGTAATGATTACATTTAAAAAGTAATGGTAATGGTAATGTAATTAATTACATTGGCAATGTAATGGCCCCAGCCCTGCCATAATGCGTTTCAGCCCCAGTTCTAGCAAGAGACTCGATGAACGAGGCTAGAAACATTGAAACAAATCAAACGGCGCATGTAGACTGGAATAACTAGACGCTAAAGAAAATGCCTTCGGTTGACACTGCTGGTTTATTTCGTCGAACATAACTGATATGAAATTAGAGTAAAAACATAAACCATTGAATGCAAATCAGTTTATATACATTCATATTACAGTATTATATGCGTTGCGACCCACTTGAGTCAATTTCTAGGTCCCAAATGGGGAATAAAACTGCTTAAATTTTGTGTTAAAATCCCTTAAAACCCATTACCTAAGGCCGACCAACAAACATGATATTTGTGATACACTTGTAAATAACTTAAACCTGACAGTCTTCATCTGGAAATGGAGACCGTTGTATTATACAGTATCTGGATAAAACCAGACTTTTTTCTATAAAAATAATATGTAGGTGGAATTTACCCATTGTTATCAAGTACAGTACATGGGTCATTCACTGTATAGACCTATCAAGAAACGGGAATCGATTATCAGATCAACCAATGAAAAAATTGACCTGATATTCTCAAAGGGTTACATGTCCGGATAAGCAGTGTTGACGTTCACATTCAAATGACTCAATATTTTAAGCTGAAATTTTGCGACAAGGTAAATACACCACGCCTCTATATTTTGGTTCATAAATTTCATAAATACTCAGACTTTAATTTTTGAGACTCTGTTCTTATCGGGAGGGTCCCTTTAATCTGGCCTGGCTCTGGAACAGAAACTAGGCGTAAAATTAATCCCAAGACCGAAGATTCCAAACGAATAAGATCTTTATGTAACCGGAACTAAACGTACAATTAATCCCAACGCTGGAGGTTTCAAACCAACAAGATTTTTAATAATACCATCTTACAGTCCCAGGCGTTTCTAATAATATTGTCTTACAGTCCCAGATGTTTCTAATAATACTATCTTACAGTCTCTGACATTTCTAATAATACTATCTTGAGGTCCCTGGTGACGTTTCTAATTATACCATCTTACAGTCCTTGACGTTTCTAATAATACCATCTTTCTTACACACCCAGACGTTTCTAATAATACCATCTTACAGTCACAGAATTTTCTCCTAATGTAAACAAATTATACCAGAGGAGGGAACAAGTCGCGGGACCTCGAATCCCAAGTCCTGTTCAAGTCACCAATTCATCAAATGAGTCAGCAATTCATGGTGGCAAGTTAGGAGTTATCTCTGCCCTAACTGCGACTGTCGAGTCCGAGTCCAGTGTTGTGTCTTTGGCGCGACTTAAAGATACATGTACATTATGTAAGATTAAAATAAAGAGTTGACCATTCTTGCTAATAGTTCGAAAATAGATAATGCAAAATGAATAGATCGAAAATTTCATTCAAATTACTCTTATTGCGAGTGAAGATATTAGCGTTTGGAGGTTTGACAAGATGTGATTGTTCGTAGCTAACCCTAGCTACTCTATTTTTCAATTAAATCAAAGTATGGCTGAGGCGTTGTTATTTACTTATTATTGGAGATATCCGATGGCATCGAGAGTTGATTATGTTCTTGTCATGTTAATATAACATTTCAGGACCCTGTTTCACGAAATTTTAACTAAAGATAAAATCCACATTTTAGTAGATACTTCAATTTTGATTGGCTAAGAACTAAAATCAATCTAATATTGTCCAATCAAATAACTAAAATTCAGATCTTATCTTAGTTAAAATTTTGTGAAATAGGCCCCAGGTCTGCAATAGGCAGATTTAACTCTTGCATAATGTACATGTATGTTTAAGTCTGACTGGAGTTCCAACCTCTGAATTACGCTACAAGCCATGCAACACCAAAGATTTCTCAGCAATGTTTTCTAAAAAAAATACAATAAAACCCCACAAATCATTGCATAATAATTTAATTTCAATATATATATTTTTATAACTGGCACATCACTCGACTTTCAGTAAACATATATTACATGTATATATATATATATATATACTCTCATCAGATTATTTACAGGATAAAATCACTATATAATTATCATTTGATTATATTTCTGAATGAATGGTTTCATTCAAGCCCTTCGTCCGGCACCACTGGCAAAGGGAAACCATGCTGGAGAAACCTGGGGAACTATTTTAGCCAATAACTGGGCGAACACGGGACATCCTGGTTAGTGAATCAGCGCCTTACCCATTAAGCCACTAGTGCTCCCGGTCGAAAAATAAACAAGGGACAGTACTCTGAAGGCGTTGTATCTAATTAAGCTTGTATTTCTATATTAGTACATGTACATTTATTAAACAAGTATTATGGTTAAAGTCTTATTAATGATCACTCAAGCTTCACTAAAACCGTCTTGTCAACCAGCCATATACTGAAATTTATCCTCTTCTTAAAGGGCACAATACTGAAATCTCACTGTAAAATTTACATCAGTCCTGTTTACAACAACTAAATCCTTGTTTCATCTGTGGGTGATTCTATACCGTTATCTTCTTCTAACAGTTTTACTACATCATCATGTTGGAAATCTCGTGCTATCTCTAGTGCTGTTGAGTCTCCCATCTTAACTTGTGTATTGGCTCCAGCTTTAATTAACAGTTCTACAACCTTTACATGACCTGTCAACGTATAAAATGAAATAAAATGGGGTTTAAAATCCTACCATTATGCACCGCTTGTCTTCATACATGTAGGTTCTTTTAAGGCGTGGAGGGGTGGGGGTGGGATGGCCTAGTGGTCTAGAGTGCCCGGCTCCAAACTCTAGCTGGCCGGTCACCTCTGGCTTGCGGCTGTGGTTTCGAGCCCTGGTGAGAGCGTATGTGGCATGGAGATAGGGGCGCCTTCTCAACCTTGTTGGCACTCCGGTTTCCTCCCACTGCTTAAGGCCCCTACGCGCAAGCGAATTATTGAAATAAAATTAAACCATATGTTAGTCCCGAAATGACCTAGTTTGTGTTGAGTAGACGTTAAACCCCATTTCTCTCTCTCTCTTTCGTTTATGGTGTATACTACTGTATCCACCTACCTTAATTTATAAAAGGTACATTACAGGTATGTAATATTTACATAAAGAGCTGGCCGTTCTTGCAATAATAGTTATATTGAATGAATAAGCTTATATTGAAAGTTTCATTCAAATTACTCTATTGCAAGCAAAGATATTAGCCTGATAAATAAGGGGGGGGGTAGACAAATGGTTAGCGCTGTATCATAAGGTCTGTATTTAAGTCAACTAGCCCCGTTTCTATTCCCTGGTTGCATATTACAAGGAGTAGAGTCGCCTGTCCAACCTCGTGGGTTTCATCAAGATCCTCCGGTTTCCTTCCACTGCTCAAGACCCCTACATGTAATCATATTATAAAAATAAAATTGAACCCTGTGTTAGTCCTGAAATGACCTGGTTTGTGTCGACTTGATAAATCTCTGTGATAAATGTACTTACCGTGCATGACAGCTAGATGTAATGGTGTGGTGTTTTCACATTGTTTATTTACTGGATCTATATCTAGGGTAGAACATGTGATTAGTTCTGCTACAAGTTTACTATAACCATTGTTAGCTGCAGCATGTAAACTGGTGTTACCTGTATCACATGCCACATTTACATCTATTCTTGGCTTTACCTGCAAATGAAATTATTCCAATAGTCTATATTTTAAGAATATTCTGATTGATGGAATTGCATCAAATTAATATTGTTACATGGCCATTTTATAGGCACCTAAAGCAAAGCAGTACACTAGAGCCCCTACCTACAAAACCACTCACATGAATAAAATTGTAGATGGTTGTTAAAATTTGACATACATATTTATTGAATTGTCAACTCAACACATGACTAACCTATAGTTCAATTTTATTTCAATACATGTAATTCACTTGCATGTACAGGTCTTTAACAGTGGGAAGACCTGGAGAAAAACCCAGGAAACTGAACACATACCCTACTCCTTGTCCTTGAGCTACTGAAGATGCGCTTACGCCATACAGTGTGCTGTAGTGGCTGTCTCTTATATCGAATTCCAAATGTCATGGGATCTATTACGTGCATGCCAATGTGAACACTGAACCTCCGTTTTCCGTCCCATCTGAACATTCTTGGCCAATGCAGGGATCGAACAACCGACCTGGGACTTTCAGTGTAGTGAGTCAGCTTCTTACCCACTTAGCCCCAATACCCCTACCTATTCTACAAGTGAACTTACTTACCCTATGATCTAAAGTGGAGACATTACTATTACTACACCATCTGGTTCCCCAATGCCCCTGCCTATTCTATAAGTTAACTTACCCTATGTAGAAGATATTTAACTGCTGATGGCTGATTGTTCATTACAGCTGTGAAGATCCATGTTCTATTATGACTATCTATTTGGTGAGGATTCACGTGGCCATTAACTATTAAATAATGCATCACATCAATATAACCACACCTGAAATATATAATGTAATTACACATACTGGTATATATAATGTAATTACACATACTGGTATATATAATGTAATTACACATACTGGTATATATAATAATATACTAAAACTCTTGACTAAAGTCGAGGTGACGGAAATAAAATGGGGTTACAGTGAGCAATGGTGGAAATTTTTCCTGGACAACAGCACTACACCTTATTACTTTTATTTTGAATTCCAACTTTCATGTACACAGGACCTTTGTTTTTCACCCTATCCAAATAACTATATCTTTTCCGTTTCCAGACGCTCTGCCCTTCACTACTGACAAGGGGTAACACTCCCCGGAATACCCCAATGAATTTTTTTCAGCCAACGCCAGGATCAAACACATAATCTCCAGGCTAGTGAGCCAACCTCTTCTGTACTAAGCCACTGAGCCACTGCACTCCAGGGTGAGGGAATGGGGACGACACATCCATTCTTGATTCTTTTTTACATTTTACCTACATGTAAGGTTTGGTTATTTCCAGACTTCGTGTATGCACATGACTAGAAAATGCAGATCTATTGTATAGGTAGGCCTACAGTATATCAGCAAAAGAATAATGAATGTTCTGTATGGACTGGGTTAATCACGTCGGGCATATTGTAGGCCATGAAGTGTGCTATGAGGGAAATTTTAAACTTAAACCAATTTATTCACCTTAATGCTTGATAAACTCTCCCCCCCCCCCCTCAAACACCAACTTATTTGCCTTATAATTATTTCCTGATCAACTTGATCAACTCCCCCAAATTGACTACCTTATTGCCTGATAAATTCCCCAGTATTACTTACCTTATTGCCTGATAAAATCGTTGTTGATGAACACCCTGTTGTGACACGCTGGAAGGAAGTGGTACACATTTCAACATCTTGTGTTGTCCTTTCAGGTTACGATAAAAGTTTGTGATAGCCGACCAGACATTGACAAGGGCAAATGATCGAATAGCTAATAACCACTGTGCATATTGTCTGTTTTTAGTTGAACACCGAACATCTGATAATAATTTCTTGTAAAGATCTTTGCGTTCTGATGACATAATGTCTAGATAATCCAACAACATGTGCGAACCTTTAGAACTGAGTAACTTGGCTGGATATTCCCTGTATAATGCTGACACGAGATCAAGAACATCACGATTCGTTATCTGGCGAGATTCGATACCGACAGAAAATGCTAAGCCAATCTCCTCAGTTAAAATACTAAATTCTAATTCATAAATGTCTTGCTTTTGGACATCAGGAAATTCTGATAACCAAAAATGTCCAAATTGAACAAAATTATCTTCTGCGTTATAAAATTTGGCTAAATGTTCCACAGAATCATTAGCTCTGGTTAACCAGCCTGATACTATACTTGCATCCATAAAACACATCATGTGATCAAAGTTAACCTTTTTATTGGTCACGTCTAACTTTTCTCTGACGCTAAATCGTGACATTGTCTCTGGATTAGATGAAACAGGTGGAAGGGGTTCAGTCTTTGGTAATTCATGTCTTGTTGGATAAGTTTGTAATTTTTTTCTTCGTTTCTTTTTAGAACCTGGTTTGGATCCTGTAGGAGTTTTATTTTTTGGTTCTGTAGGTGATTCTGTTGTCAGGAAACCAGAATCTGGGGATGCAACTCTAACCGGGTCTTCTTCTTTCTTTGTCGGTGTGTCGGATCCACTACTAGTTAAAGATAATTGATCAAAATCTTGAGGAGTTAGCTCCCCTTCATCACTCTCAAAATCCTCTGTATCACTATCTCGATATGTCAGTCTTGACACGCATATTAAATCACGTAAATCTCGGACACCTCGACTCATCATGAATTTATTAATACTGATTCTGGCCTCGCAAAATAATTAATGTCACATCGATAAAATTAACTTTGGGAAAATAATGACTAATTTTGTAATCACAACTAAATAACAAATCAATTCATTTAGGATTACAGGTTTACATCACTGAGATCAAATTAATCTTTTGATCACAAAATTCAAACCATGGCACATCAATTCATTTAATCATATTCCCAAATGATCCTGTTAAATCTGTATTTCTACGCGGACTCTAATATCAAGTGCTAGAAACGTTACTGTAATCAGACTTGGCAAACGAAGACGAGTCCTCCACGCAAATTGAAAGAAAAACAACAAAACGGATGTTAGCTTGTTGGCAAACAATGGATACCAATTTTCATATGGAATAATTTCAGACATCACATAGATCTTTATTGTTTGTTTTTCAATTAATAATAAAACTCAATTGCAAAACTTAATAATCAAATGTTATCGGTCTGGTTATAAATCAATTATTTGGAGATTTTTCCCATCTTTGCTGGAATAGATTAAAGACACCTTCTTCTTCTTCAGTAAATTTTCAAATTAGAATCAGTGTATAAGATTATCGTCAAATGATAGTTTTTCTTTGTTCTTTTGTTAACAATAGTACGGTATCATGATTTCTTTAATGACTTTTTCTGAGGACATCATTTAAATAAATAAATCAACGCAACAGGATGAAAACGTAACAAACACAAGTGTTGAGAACTGGTGATATGCCAGCTGGAAGAAGAACATCAAAGTTGGTTTAAATAAGCTAACTTTCGTTAACATCTTGAATTATCTGAAAAGTATAATTAGAATAGATATTTCCTACATAAACATGTATATTGACACAGACAAATGGTACGACAAAACAAGGTGATGGTATAAGGCTATTAGAAGATCCTAGCATAATACATGTATGTCATGAATCATTCCTGATGTAATTGGGCCATAACTTAAACCCTTTTCTCAATACAGTGATACTAAACGCTCTTTGATATTTTTTGTAATAAATGTAAGCAAATTCGATTTAATTCAGTACTTTTGTATTGTGAATGTCATTTTTAAGAAACTATGCTTGAATGAGAAAAAAAACAAATTTGCAATGGTAGATCTAAATGAATAGCCTCAAACTGTTGCTAAAAACAAACACATAAGTCATTGATTATGAAATATCAAGTAAGAAATTAAATGATTTACAAGTGATCTATTTCTAAGAATGATATACTTTACTGTAATAATAAAATCTCTTCGATTCGATTAATTAATTATGTCTAAAATCAAATGCAAACATTATGTCACACCCAGATTTCCGAACAAAAATTTCTGATGAAATTATCCTAAAACAAACTCAAAGCTAAATTTCTCAACTAATTCATTCTTAGTAAAAATCTTACGTTTTCCACGATCTGTAATACACTTTTATAAATAACACTCTAATTAAAAAGATCTGAAATATAATCCAATCAGTAATTCTGCGAAGTTTCAATTACCCTAGCGTGTTTTTTTATCAACAAATCCGCCATTGCTCTGTTAACGACAACAATATTATGTAATATTATTAACGATTGGCTGTAAGTGAAAGATCAGCCAATAAAAATTGAGATAAGATATATCATGACTAAAACTGATCTTTTCTTACCGAGAGTTCTTCTTCCGTAAACAACGCCACGCCCCTTTTATTTTAATACCTCTTGTTGAAGCTGGAGTACACAGGTGTCAATTTACAATCGGACAATTTCACTATTACAACTATGGAAATTTCTTTCAAAGGAAAGCGGGCACTTGTTACAGGTGGCAGTCGAGGTAATAAATGCCCCAAACAGGATTGTTGAATATCAATACCGCCATAAAACAAAACAAAATTGAAAACAAAAAGATGTGTGCTGTGCAAGGACCAGTGAAGCTCTTGACCCACCTTCCTGTAAAAGAATGTGTCCTTAAACTACATAATGACCTTCATATCTAAATGAGCTAAATCGGTAATATTTGGAACCTAGAAATTGACCCAAATGGATTGCACCCCATATAATAATTGTTTCCGATTTGACTCTAATTTCAAATCAGCTGCTATGTCCAGAAAATATGACATGAGTCTCAAACGAAAGGCAATTTTTAGAGTCTGGTTATGCCAGTCTATTGGGCATTTATACTCTCCAGATAAGATATGCCTTCTTTCAGGTGATACCATTTGAATGAAGACGAGCATTTGCCATACAGTGTGCCTACCCTTATATTGAATTCCAACTGATAAGGGATCTTTTACATACAAGCATGCCAATGTATACACAAGACCTTGGTTTTTCATCCCATTCAAACAACTAGACAGCAGTCCTTGTCAGAACCTCTTTCCTGTACCACTGACAAGGGGAAACCACATAGTAAATGTTGCCTTTCAATATAGTTGTCTATGATTACAGGTATTGGTAGAGCTATCAGTATTGCGCTTGCTAAAGGTGGCGCAGAAACAATTGCTCTAGGAAGTTCCCAAACTCATCTTGACTCATTAAAAGCTGAGGTAAAGTAGACATTTGTTTTATTACTCACATACCGTTGATTATTGAAGTTCGGCCTTTTAATAATGACAATTTTTGTCATTAAATCATATAAGTGGTCATTATTATAAACTAATGTTTAGTATATGTGTAAAAAGTGGTTAGAAATTGTACAGTTGTCGTTAATTAGCAGGTGTGTAAGTAGTCGTAAAAGATGTCACTACTGGTGTGAAAGCCTGATTATTTATAACACCCATCACTATTGAATACACAAACCCTGGACAATAGTGGTGTATATCATTTAATATAGTCACAATTTTAACACCTTATTGATTTAGTGCATTTAGTTTTTTTTAACAACACTCTGATACATTTACAGCAGTGGATACTTACGGCTAGACTCAGGATCCATTCTCTATTTTTGAATTGTTTTGTTTGTGGTCTGCATGAATACGATGTCTTGTCCATATATTTGTTTTTGTGTAGAATTGTGTGTGGATTTTCTTTTTGTCCTCTGGTGTCCTCCCACTGCTAAAGACCCCCTACACGAAAGCAAATTATTAAAATAAAATTTAACCATATGTTACTCCCAAAATGCCCTTGCTTGTGTCAAGTGGATGTTACACACCATCTCTCTGTGCAAGTAGGCCTCATCTTCAAAAGGTTATCAAGATCTCTGTGGAAACTACGACGTTAAACCCCATTTCATTTCCTGTAGGGAATGGAATGGAGTTAAGCAATTTATTTTAAAAAAATGAAATTTATCCAGGAATGCCTATTGAGTAAAACATAATGAGCCGGTTGAGAAAATCTATTTGATTTTAGGTACCAGATATAAAAACCTGTACAGTAGATTTAGGTGATTGGGATGCTACAAGATCAGCAATAGAAGGTCTGGGTAATATAGATTTATTAGTAAATAATGCAGGTGTATCCAGACTTGACTCTTTTCTCAATGTTAAACCAGAGGATTTTGATTTGTAAGTTATAGTATTGTAACATTGCTTTTCATCGATCTACAGCAGCTTTTTATATGTCACCAAGATAGTGGATACAGCTTTTGTTAGATTTTTTTATCAAATTTAGTGTGATGCCTGACAACGTTCATCGTTCAGCTACCTTTTGTTTAGGAATTACCCCCCTTTTTCCTGCAGATGTTGTTAGAATAAACAGAAAACTTTATGGATAACATTCACTAGGTTTATTAACTGAAACATCTCAATGAGGATACTCTCACCGTTATCAAGCAATGATACAATCAAGCATGTTACAGAGGGTTATATACAAGTTGATAACAATAAACTAGAGCAATAATAGCTACCATTTTGAACAGATTTTTTTTTCTGATGTGGTTTGAAGCAATTGTGTCATAAGACAATAAACCCTCACCGTACGCTACAGAGTTACCCCTTTTTCCGAATACCTTGAAGGGGGCTAGATTGTCCAAAAATTATTTTTATATTTGGTGTTAAGCATTGGGATAATAAGAGGATGAGCCTTATCAGTATCCCCTGTTTGCCTCCCATCTCTTGCAAAATCTTTTCTCCAACAAGAGTAAAGTAGACTGAAAAATCCTAAGGAACATAACCTTCTGTTAGGGAGTCAGTGCTATACTCTCTGTGGCACCATGGCTTACTCCTAATTGATAGCTGCTTTATTTGAAGGCAGATCACAATTAAATTTCATCATTTGGATACCCAAAATTGTAGTTTTCCTATTTATAACTCTCTCTCTCTCTTTCTGTCTCTCTCTCAGTAAGTTTTTTCGGTCTAGAATGAAAGAGTAATATTCACGATTTAGATTCGAAAGGATAAGAGGTTGGTTACCGTGAATTGGATAGTTTCATAATTTTAGTATATATGCTACTTCAAGTTTTTATATCTCAAAATTGGGCAGCCTCATACAAAACCTGGAATTGTGTCCCATTTTGTGCTCTGTCTGTAATGAAAAGCATTCAGCCCAACCAGAATTAGCATTGAGGTCAATAAAATCAATTTGTAAATATGGATTATCTCCCTTTAATAATCAAACACTTATATTTAGTTCAGAACAATTTAATTTGTTTTTTTTATTTTGCAGTATCATGAATATTAATGTTAAAGCTGTTATCAATGTATCTCAGGTTTGTTACGTTTCATTTTTTTAAATTTTAACATGGTTTGATTGTCACGGAAATGGAGGTTTCTCCCCAAATTACCGATATAAAATGTGTTATAAAAATAGAATTTATGAAAAACATATTTGCACATGTATCATAAATAAATGTTTAGTTGTGCTTGACAGTTTTAACTCTAAAATATAAAAGTGTCTTAATTCCTTACCAGTTATTTTATTTCTTTTTTATCTCAGGTGGTTGTTAAAAGTATGTTAGCTACCGGTAAAGGTGGTGCTATTGTCAACGTCTCCAGTCTCGCATCAACATTAGCTCTTAAAGAACATACAAACTACTGTGCTTCTAAAGGTGCTTTAGATATGATGACTAAAGTTATGGCCCTTGAATTGGGTCCCACGGTAAGGAAATATTATCTTTTATTCCCGCATTTAATGTAGATGTATTTTCTTGCTCCTTCTGTCATTCATCTGTCTGTTTATCTTCCATTCACAATTTTTCGTCCACATTCTACTGATCAATGTTCTTGTTAGTGAAGAAGAATGGAGTGCCTGTCAAGGTACTTTTACATAGACGCGAACATGTACAAATGACCTTGGTTTTTGGTTCCATCCATCCATCACTACTGATATGGAGAAACCAAATCAGAAAATCATGAGAGATTTTTTCTGCTAACATTGTGATCAAACTACGAGATCTACTGGCCAGTGTGTCACTGTCTTGCTCACTAATTAAGCTTCTGCTTATAAAGAATCAAAATTTGCAAATAGCTATTTTATTATACAGACTTTATATAAAGACACAAAAATTTACATTGTGCGTTTGACCAATTTAAAAAAGAAAACTTAAATTCATTGTCATATATGTCATTGCATTGAAAGTATAGATACAAATGAAACTTAGCAAATAATATTATTTAAATGCAAACTGTATGAGACACATAAAGAAATATACAAGAAATATTGTTTTTTTAAGATGCATTATGTAAGATTTAGATAAAGAAATGAAATGGACTTAACGAAAACAGGCATACGCCATTCAGTGTGCTATGCTGGAAATTTTGCCTGGACTGTAGCGCTACAGTCTACTCTTATATCGCATTCCATCTTCCAAGGGATCTTTTACGTGCACGCCAATGTGTGCAGGAGACCTTGGTTTTTCGTACCATCCAAAAGACTTCATAGCTGTTTTTGTGAGGCCAGATAAAGAGCTTGTCGTTGAATATGTTGAAAAATGTCATTTAAATTACTTTACTTTGGGTGTTTATTATTGTAGCAACAGTACTTGACAACCAAGATTAAGTTTGGATTATCCATTTTGTTCGTTGAATTTGCGAATCTTTCTGATGTTCAAATCCATTTAAATCTTGGTCATCCAGTGGTCTAGAGAGTTGATTATAGGCTTGAAATGTCTAAGTAATAATTCATATAACATCTGAACCAATAAAAAGACCTGCAATAGGCAGATTTAGCTTTTACATAATATGCATCTTTAATGAACGACGTTTCGGCTTGGGCTCTCTAGTACATATTCCAGTTCAATGATTTAAAGTTCCAATTTCACTTTTTCTAAGAAAGTCAAAAATAATTATTTCTATGTTTTTTGCTCAAAAGGTTGTCAACTCACTATTATACGATCATGGATAAAATTTTGGGGGGGTTAGAAAGGGTGACACTGGTTGATTGAGGAAATAGTTACTCAATTACCTCCCTTGTTTTCCCATTCTTCTCCATGGACGGCCATCTTCAAACGTTTGAATTTGAAGTTGAAAATGATATTTTTGCCAATTTCTCAACTGGCAATAGTGAATTATAGGATTAATAGGATTATTCTTTAACAAGGTAGGACTGTTTATAGGTTCAATCTATTTTGGGGCTTTATTTTAATAAATTTTAAAAATATAACTTAAAAAAATGCTATTGGAACTTTAATGCTGTAGACAAACAATGTATGGGAGGTTAGCTCAGCAAAAAATGATATTGTCTCCATCGCAAATATTTTAATTTAAAATTGCCTTGATGATGAACAATTATGGGAGGTTTGCTCAGCACAAAATGATATTGTCTCCATCCCAAATATTTTAAGATAAAATTACCTTCATGATGCTTTGGTTTAGCTAGAATTACTAAAAAGGTGAGTTTTTATGTCCATCTGATTTTTTCAACATGATTCACCTTTTAGGCAAAGGGAGATAGAATGTGGTGTGTGCTCATCTCATACGCACACTCTTTGGTCTAGTAGGTGAACGAATAGAATTCAAAATTGACAAGCCTGGAAATGAGGCATCTGTCACTGACAATGTCAGGCACAGATTCAGGCTTTGTCAGGCACAAAACCTCTGGTGTCTGTCATTTTGTCCGGCACTGATTTGTCTTTTTTAGTGATATTATTTATATATATGTCCGGCACTAAGTTGAAAATGTCAGGTACTATTTCATTAGTACCTGACAATTTGTCAGGTTCATTTAAAACCATTATTTCCAGGCCTGCAAAATGAAAAGCATTCATCTCAACAAAATTTTGGGAAAAGTTTGAGACGGGCAAAGAGACCAGATGATAAGGGTACAGAATACATAAAAGATATTCTTGTTACTCACAGCCCGCGGAGAATTCATCTCTCACTTATTGACATGCATTCCATAATTAAAATTTAATCTTTAAATGAAATATATACAGTAAAAATCTCTGTGCCACATTTGTATATCAAATTTTAGGTGACTTTAACATTTAATTAAATTGATTGTTTAAAAAAATAAAATAAAAATATTAACGATATACAGATCTCGCTTGAATTGAATTCATATATATGTGGTTAGATCTATGTCATTGACATACATGTGATTGTGAACCATTGTGTTATACGAATTAAAGCAAGTTTCAGTGATTTCCATATACATGTAAGTGCATTTTGTCTACTTTAAGATATACATGTATATATATACATATACATATTAAAGTATAAGTACTTTTAGGGCTACATACATAAATAAGTATAAAATACGTCCAGGTAAAAAAATTCACCACTTTACTTCATTCTGACATAAATTAAATCATATAAGCTAGCTGTCTGCCCTCTATAGGCAGATATTAATAATGTATACATACAGGAGCTTCATTCAATAATCTCTGTTCATGTCCAGTTTTAGTCTCCTTTGTTCATCAGTCAAGTTTTTATTTTACAGTTCTAGAACTATACATGTGAAATAAGGTTTTACAGGAAATGTTTTATATTAATATTTACAAATTATTTACATAATAAGATATTTTTGTTTGAGACCAGCTCAGTAACGTTTTATTAAACTGTGATTAAGAAAATGTTTGCAGTGTTCAATAAGTTAATGTGGAGACGGAAGCACGTCATTTCGGTCCCGCGTCAATTCAGACTCAACAAAAACGTTGTTTCGGACTCAGTCTGGCAACTTTTCGGACTTACTGGGCGTCGTTTTGGATTCAGTCAATAAAATATTGTCGAAAAATTTGTGTATATTTAGTAATACTTCATTGTTTTTCTTTTGTCAAATAGTAAACGAGCTTGATTGACCGATCACTGCTTGATTGACTGAGGACTACTATTTCACAGGCGTGGATCCAGAGGGGGGGGGGCCAGGGGGTCCGGACCCCCCCCTGCTCAGACTTGAACATTTTTTATGCGATTTTATTGGCGACTTTTAGACCTGTAATTTTGGAATTTACCTTCCGGAAATACGTCAGAATGCACCAAATTGAATCTAATTTACCAAATTTTTCTGGGGGAGGGCCCCCAAACCATCCGTTAATTGGTTGAGTGCCTTTTATCAAACCTAGACCCTTCCCTGCAAAAAATCCTGGATCCGCGCCTGTTTCAATATTCTCGAAAACCAGCATAAGACAAGTTTATTAAAGGATAAAGCTGTTGTGAACCAATTATACTTGTACAATAACCCCGGCATCATTTAATCTTGTGCACCTAGCACTAATTTCTTTTACATCTGGTTTAATATCAAATCTTTGGTTAAAAATTTGTAAGAATCATTTAAAATCACCCAAAATCATCCAAGAGAAGTTATAACCAAGCAACAAAGCAGACAAGACTTTGTTGAAACTAAAGTGGTTTAATCTTGAAATTCATTTCGATCGATATCCCTTCATTAGTTTCAATACAGTCTTGTAAAGTTTGTTGCTTGAGGACTACTACCTTTGGATTATTTCAAGGACCATTTCCTTTTTTACCCCCAATTTGTATCATTGAGATCCAGTCTTGTCTGCACTATATCAGTGATTTGTTCGCCCAATTATAACTGTAAATTTAGTAAGGGGTTAATTCTTTGTAGCTTCGAAGTTGATATGGGTGTGACGTTTTTTTGTTTCCATTAAATATTGTGTAATTCAGGCCAACACTGTTTATGTTAAAGTGAAGGTATTAACAACGGGTGCGATTTATGTCTCCAGTAGATATCACCAACTCTCCAGATTGTTGTACTTCTCTCCACGTTTAATTCTATACCAGTGTGTACCTAGTTAATATAAAATAATACATAGTTTATTATTCATATTTAATTCAATACCGGTATGTTCCTAGTTAATATAATATAATATATAGGTTATTATTCACATTAACTCAATGAAGGTAATACCTAATTAAACATATATTATGCAAGAGCTAAATCTGCCTATTGTAGGTCTTTTTTTTAGGCCTGAAATGTTTTCTAAATTATAAATTAGACATTAATTAACTAATCCAGGCCATAATAAACTCTTCCGATATTAAATAGATTAGAACAGTTCAGCCATATTTTGATTTAAGCAAATATGGAGGAGCGAAACTTAGCTTCAAACAGCCAGTGTGGTGGTTGAAATTATTGCACACATCTTGTCAAACCTTCAAAGGCTAATATCTTTGCTCACAATAGAGTAATTTGAATGATACTTTGAAATTATTCATTTAACATTATCTACTTTCGAACAATTATAGCAAAAATGACTAGCTCTTGATTTAAATCTTACATAATGTATCTTTAATGGATGGATGAAGATGGAGTATGGATACAGGGATTAATGGATGAAGATTGGTGGATGAACAAAGATGTTGATTAAGAGCTATTGGATGTAGTGAGATGGATGGATTAGTCTGTGGAGGAATGAAATGATGGATTGAAATTGATTATTGGATGATAATGGGTGAACAAGTGAATGGAGAGACAAATTCGTATGGATTATGATTGATAAATTGGATTCTTTATGTGACTAAAGTTTAACTTACTTCATGGGGTACAAAGCCTCTACGAGATAACATATCTGTCAGATGATGAATTGATGAGATGGGACATGGAGACGCTTGATGCCTATTTTTAAACATCTGCTGCCATTCCATGAATATATAAGGTACATGAATCGTATTAAACAATTGTTTGGATACACCCAGAGCTTTACATTCGTAACCCTCTGAAAGAAAATTTATAATTAATAGAAATTTGATTACAAATATCCACCATCAATGCATGGGTTAGTTAGGGATTTTCTTGACTCCGAACAACCTCTTAGTCAAGTCCTTGTGGGTGAGGAGTTCAAGAAAGTTTATTCAGATTTTCCAGACATTCAACTTGTGCAGGACAAGGGAAAAGTATCTAGTTTTTCAGATGGGATGAAAAACCAAAGACCTGTGTATACTGCAGTATGTTAAAAAATCCCTAAACAGTCGAGAGAGACAAATGGGGTTTAATGTCCTCTTGGTACAAACTAGGATATCTTAGGACTAACATATGGATCAATTTTATTTCAATAATTCACTTGCAGTGGGAGGAAACTGGAGGAACCAGAAAAAAAACCCAAGAGGTGCAGCAACACTACCAGGGCAAAATCCCATTTGATTTGAATGTTGGGTAAAGGCCCCCGCACACGAGCCGAAAACTGCGTATGCAAATGGCGCAGCGTCATTTTCGGCTCGTGTGCGGGGGTATTTTTGAGCGCATTTTGACGTTCGCCAAATATCTGTCATGTTTGATATTTTTTGACGCAGCGTCAACTGCGCTCTCGTGTGCAGGCAACTCAGCGCTATTTGCGTTTCATTCGTCGTCAATGCGCATGCGTCAAAACTACTTCAAAATGGCGGCACCCAGTGAGTTCGTCAGTGACGCAATTTTAGAGGATAAAATCGTTGATTTATGGCAGAAGTAACACTGCAAGGGCTGTTTCTTCATCTTCCGATGACGACGACGATGATGATTCACTCACGGCTGCCATTTTGGGATGAGTGGTGGTCACGTGAACGACACACTTGCCGCAGTAGCTTTCGCGCAGCGTCATTTTCGGCTCGTGTGCGGGCGCCGTATTTCTGCGCCAAATGCGTACGCATTTAGCGCGGCGCTAAATGCGTACGCAAAATTCGCTCGTGTGCGGGGGCCTTAAGGTGTCACTAAATAACTTAGGGGCCCACACTTAAAAGGAGCACAATAGCTTTCTGAACACAGACCAGTAATAACATGTTTAATATAATTCCCCAAGATCACGATAAAGAATTTGTACAAAGATGTTCGGAAAACTAAGTGAGAATTAGACCATACTTTTTTGTTTTCAAGACTATCAACATCATTAAGACGTTTTTGTTCAGTTGACCTAATCGACCTTACATCTGGTCAATGAACAGGTAGTTTAGCTTGGACAAGAATGTTTTTAACCAACGACTGAAACCAGATTCAAAGACACAAGTGCATCGATAAAGAAATGATTAGATTTTCATGATATTGTAGGTGAACTAAAATTAAAACCAGAACAATATGAAACCAACTTACCAATATCAATCTTTATAATAGCTTCATTTGGTGACATCACAAACAAGAGATCATCCAGTGTTATTGTGGGAATTGTCTCCCCTTCGTGTACATTCTCTACAACTTTTATACCACCTTGATTGGATTTATTTACAGAGAGAGAAACGTTTTGATGCCGATTGGACATTGCATTTTTTAACAAATTAACGCTATCTTGAAAGTGATTCAGCTGAACCCCTTTGTGGAATCTTCTAACATTTTCTGCGACAGGTTCCACAGCGATTACATTATGTCCCATTTTAGCAGCAAGTAAACTAAAGTATCCAATATTGGCGCCAATATCTATCACAACAGCATTAGGATGTTTCGTTAACGCAATTTGAAAAACTCGAGTGAGATATGGCTCCCAAACGCCTCCTGACAACAAAGCACCAGATATATATTGATCAACTTCGGGTTCGTAAACACATATTGGAAATCTTGGAGCCGTTTTGGAAACAGTGCAGTTAAATCCTGCATCCTTGACCTTTGACCTCAAGTCATGTAGCTGAAAATATGATGGCAAGTTTGCGAGGTATTCTTTCACTAACGATAGTCTTCGACGTCCAATAGAAGAGGCATGTAGATCTAGTATTTTAACAATTCCTTGATCGGATGGATTTGATGTCCTGGATATAGTAGAATGGATTAACCAGACGTTGTATAAACAAAAAAACAATATGAGGAGGTAACAACCTGAAGAAGAAAAAATAGAAAATTTTTATATCAAAAACAAAGAAAAACAGAAATGGGGTTTACCTTCCACTCAACAAAACTCAGGTTATTTTGGAATTAACAATTGGATTTCATTTCAATATTTCACTTGTGTGTTTGGATCTTTAGCAGTGGGAGGAAACTCGAGGAACTGGAGAAACCCCACGTGACTGGACAGGTGACTTTTCTCCTTGACACGTATAAGTGGGAAATCGAGGCAATGCCACTTGACTCAACGACAGACCTTGTTTTCCAACCAACGCACACGTGGTATGCCATTCAGATCCTTCCCCGACCTTCTCTACCCCCCCCCCATCTATCAAAAGCAGACATGTTCTACTTTTATGCACCAACTGAGCTAGACAAGACAGCCATACACCATGCAATATGCTATGAGTGGAATTTTGCCTGGACAGTGGTGTTTTTACCTAATCTTTGTAGAATTTCAACTGCTGCTTGTATAGGGTTCTTTTACATGTACATTGAACCCCAGTTTTGTCATTTAGCAACAATCTGACATGCACAAATGACATGCGGTAACTCAGCTGAAAAACCTAACATCAAGATCAAACACCGGACACCTCTTGGTTAATATGCTAGTACCATTATGACTACACCACAGTAGTTTCAAATACAATTGGCATTTCGTAATTGAACAGATTACAATAAATACAACAGTTTTATAGTAAACAATAACTGTACTATATGTGTGTGCTTTAAAACATCAGGTCTGTCATAGGTCTGGGTTTTCTCAGCTTCCTCCAGTTTGCTCCTACTACTAAAGATCCCTATGTGCAAGTGAATTATTGAAGTAAAATTGATCTTATGTTGATCCCAAGATTACCCAGTTTGTTTCGAGTGGACATTAAATCTCCCTCTCTTTCTCTCTCCTTATCTTCTCTGTTTCTCCCCTCCTCCCTCCCCTCTCTTCGTCTCTATCTCTCAGGTAAAAGTTCGAATGATAGCCCTCTTCATTAGCCATCTTCATTAGGCAAGTCACAGTAGGACATTAAACTACCATTTCATTTCATCAAAAAATTCTAGATCATTATCATCTTCCCCCTGTAATTTTATGAATGGTAAAGCAACTATCCCGTATGAAGTGATCATCTTTCACTATGTTTATTATGAAAAATAACAACCATAAAAATTATTTACTGGTAGTTACTACCATCTGTCGTTAACATAATGTTTACTTATCACATTATACCTGCAGCTTTTTGGTGAGTTATTTTTTAAAGAGACACTGGTACTAATACTAATTAGTAATAGTTCACCTTTAACTTGCTAAACTCTATACATTAAGTACATGCTTATAGTGCTGCAAATAGTCCAATCTGGTTAAAACACAGTTAGAAATTTATTATGTATAATATGTACATATATACACTTAAGGTATCTTTTATATTGATAAGCTACAGGCCAATATTAGCTGTTTATTTACAAACCCCAATATGATTAAAAGACAAATCGTTTTTTATACGCCCACATTTTCATGTGGACGTATTATGTCGTCGCCCCTGTCCGTCCGGACGTCCGTCCGTCCGTCCACAATTTGTTTGTGGACTCTCTACAGGTCACAATTCTTATCCGATTTTGACGAAACTTGAAATATAGGTTTATCCCCAAAAGATCTCGGCTGCTTTCGATATTGGCATGTATCGGATCAAAACTTCATGGATTATGGCCCCTGATTGTACGAAAAATCACGTTTTTAGCTTGTGGACCCTATAGAGGTCACAATTTTGAACCGATTTTGATGAAACTTGACATGCATGTTTGTAACCCAAAGATCTTGGTTCCTTTCTATATTTGCGGCTATCGGAATGTAATTTCCTGAATTATGGCCCCTGATTGTCCGAAAAATCACCCTTTTTAGCTTGTGGTCCCTCTGGAGGTCACAATTATTATTCGATTTAAAAAACCGTTTGATTATATCACCGTTACACCCTAAGGAAGGTTGAGTTCGAATTTCGGGAAAATCGGACGAAAATTGCCATACAAAATGGCCGCCGTTTGTACGCGAATACTGTTAAAAAATGGTATATCAAGGTTGTGGACCCTGTGGAGGTCACAATTTTGATTCGATTTTGATGAAACTTGAAATTCATGGTAATAACCCAAAGATCTTGCTTCCTGTCGATATTTGCGCATATCGGATCGTAACTTCCTGAATTATGGCCCCTGATTATATGCAAAATCGCCTTTTTTTTAGCTTGGAGGTCACAATTATTATTCGATTTAAAAAACCGTTTGATTATATTACCGTCACACCCTAAGGAAGGTTGAGTTTGAATTTCGGGAAAATCGGACGAAAATTGCCATACAAAATGGCCGCCGTTTGTACGCGAATACTGTTAAAAAATGGTATATCAAGGTTGTGGACCCTGTGGAGGTCACAATTTTGATTCGATTTTGCGCATATCGGATCGTAACTTCCTGAATTATGGCCCCTGATTATACGCAAAATCGCCTTTTTTTTAGCTTGGAGGTCACAATTATTATCCGATTTAAAAAAACGTTTGATTATATTACCGCTACACCGTAAGGAAGGTTGAGTTCGAATTTCAGGAAAATCAGACCAAAATTGCCATACAAAATGGCCGCCGTTTGTACGCGAATACTGTTAAAAAATGGTATATCAAGGTTGTGGACCCTGTAAAGGTCACAATTTTAATTCGATTTTGATGAAACTTGAAATTCATCGTTATAACCCAAAGATCTTGGTTCTTTTCGATATTTGCGCATATCGGATCGTAACTTCCTGAATTATGGCCCCTGGTTATACGCCAAATCCCCCTTTATTATCCAATTTAAAAAAAAACTTTGATTATATCACCGTTACACTGTAAGGAAGGGTGAATTTGAATTTTGGGAAAATCGGACCAAAATTGACAGACAAAATGGCCGCCGTTTGTACCTGAATACTGTTAAATAAATGATATATCATCGTTGTGGACCATGTATAGGTCACAATTTTAATTCGATTTTGATGAGGAAGGTTGAGTTTTAATTTCGTGAAAATCGTACCAAAATTGCCGGACGAAATGGTCGCCGTTTGTACGCGAATAGTGTAAAAATATGGTATATCATGGTTGTGGACTCTCTACAGGTCACAATTCTTATCCGATTTTGATGAAAAGTCACATTTCTAGGTTGTGTACCGTCACACCATAATCATTGTCGGTTTCGAATTTCATTAATATCAGACTGGAACTGACCAACTAAATGGCTGCTCCGAATACAGTATGAAATACAGGACTTAAAGATGTAGGAAAAATCACTTTCGGTATTGCTTGTTCTCTGTCCATCTCTCGAAAATGTGGGCGTATCCTGCCTGGCAGTGCCAGCCTATCTTTTATACTTTAGATGGCATCCACTACATGAAGATCTAACCAGTTGTAGTGGAAGGTTGTGTCAGGGGTCATGCACGCGGGTTTGACCCTATGATATCAGACATTTGACTAACCAATCAAATCAGCGTAAATATTTCTAGCCATTTTGTTTGGCTAATCCCTCACATCATCCATAACATGTCAATGATAACAACTCTTCCAGATCCTTTGTAGTAAAGACAAGTAAAACCGAATTTTGAACTGTAAAAATACTAAAAGATAGTACATGTATCTGTGAATTAACCAGATTGCCAAAAGTCTACTGACATTATGGTTTATCTGCTATAAAAGTTTTTATGTCTTATAGTATTCTTAAAACAGGAGTGATTTTAAAAAACTCTTGAATTGCATAAGGTGGGTTAATCTTTAACTTCAGGTGGTATTTTATTCCAAAATTTTGCTGAGTTATTTTAACGTTTGGGGGGGGGGGGTGTGTCACAAACTAAGTTTGTTTTATAGAAAGCTTCGAAGTAGGACATATGTCATAGATAATGTTAGGCCCGAATTCAGGCTTGTCAGACACAATATGTCTGGTACCTGTTATTTCTTCTGGCACCTGTTATTTTTCGGGCACACATTGTTATTTTTTTTTCAGTGGCAATTTTTTTTTTCCTACATGTCTTGACAGAAGTTCAAATTGTCAGCTACTAGAGAATTAGGGATTAAAGCTATTTTGAAAAGTCTAGGCACATCAGAACCTTGCCAATTCTTCAAAATTGGTGACTCGGCACAAGTCAAAAGGTTACCATTCAATTTCGGAAAATGTTACAGTTTTTGATTGCCAATGTAAAACGAGTCAGAATTTTGAAACTTTGTCGCTTTCTTCTATAGTGCAAAAATAGAGGTGTTTATTGTTTGTACTGAATTAATGTCATTTGTAAGATATAAGTTCCAGTAAGTTAAAGACTGAAGAACCATTCCAGACTTTTTACCAGGGGTTACCGTATATTATAATTCTACTTGTTATTTTGACTGAAATCCATGTGGTTCTTCTCCTTTGGGAATAAGGCTGACATTTCTTGCAGGAAATGTTGTTAACTTCAAATCAACATTTCTTTCATTCTACCAAATGATGTGATCTTGATTTTAATCAGAGGTGGAGAGCTCAACCAATTCATCTCTAGCTGTGAATGAAATTACATTCAGGAAATACTTGGCTTTCACTGCGACCCTGGTTTCCGTTTGATTGGTGTAGAATGTAGAACCTAATCATTACCATCAGGATGAGATAAGGTAATCAAGGGGTGACTAGAATTGATTTCACCAGAGTCGACAAAAGTACATTTATATGTATTAGTATGATATTTACCATAATAATTTGAGTGCTTACAAAAGATATATTATTTGTCTTTCACTTGCTTTTAACGTATAATTTGTTGAAAATTTAAGTCCAATCCTTGATCAAACATTTTTAATTAGGTATCCCAAGGCCATTAGAGGGCCACAGTGGCTAAGTGAGTAAGATGCTAGGTTGCTAGTCTGGAGGTAGCATGTTTGATCCCTAAATTGGCCCAGAAAGTTCATCAGGATTTTCCGATGTGGTTTCCCCTTGTTAGTTGTTCAGGACGGAGGGGCTGACAATGACAGCTGACGAGTCGTTCGAATGAAACAAAAACCAAAGTCCCTTGGCAGTTGGAATGTGACATAAGAGTAGGCCATAGTGCCACTGCCCAGGCAAAATTCCCCCTGTATGACATGGTTGTCTTCATTAGTCGAGAATAGAAGCAGAACAGTAGGACGTTAATCCCCATTTCATTTTATTTCCAAGGCCATTAATTAACGCTAATTTAATATTTATATAATGTCATATATTTAAACAATTAAAACAAAATCAATATGGCCTATTTCCAATCTCGAAACCAGAAAAAATTTTGAAGAAATTTCTCTGGTGAATCAGGGTAGCCATTTACCCGGAAAATGATATGTAATTCCTAAGCGCGAAAGTTCTCGTTTATTTGCGTCGTACGCCCCTGATTTTACGTGCCTGGGCCCTGTTTCACGAAATTTTAACTTAAGATAAAATCCAATTTTAGTAGATACTTCAATTTTGATTGGCTAAGCACTAAAATCAATCTAATATTATCCAATCAAATTACTAAAATTGGGATCTTATCTTAGTTTAAATTTCGTGAAATAGGCCCCAGGATGCAAACTGATCCCGCAGTGAATATTCGCTTGGCCGCTACAATCACTGATAAGCATGACATCGACGAGGCTTAATGAGTACGGCATATTAACTTTTTTACTCCGACAAATTAAATTCTCAAACATTTTTTTGAGGTAAAAGAAAAATAAATAAAGACGTGTGAAGTATTTGTAGTTAAAAAATATTTCCTATTTAGTGTAAATGGGTATTAAAATGAGTAAAATGCATCATTTTGCCCGAAGCAGTTAGGTGTTAAGTAAACATTGCACGAGTCGTTGAGCCAATGACTGACGCTGTCTGCTGTCAACGCACGTGTTGTGGACAGTCATCTGTTACAGAGTTAATTCGTAAGTAATTCTCTGTGAAACAGATTGGCCTGGATGACCGAATCACTTAAAAATATACCCACGCGTAGAAAAATAGATCTTTACAAAAACTTGAATTTGTTCGTTTAGGATCCAATTTTTTTATGTCAGCGAGTTGACTTTGACTCAAGGATCATTTTACAACAAACGAAACGACGATCCGACCTCTAGTTTTCGAGAAATCGACCCAAAAAGATTGACTAATCAGAGGTCAGAATGGGCGGGGCTTAGGTTTGAAAAAAATTAGAAAAAATGGACGGTCTAATGTGCCAGAGGCCTTCGGCTCCGCGGCTGCCTCTGGGAACGAGATTGGCCTATTTCCTGTCTATAGACTCATAAGGACCATGAGCTCTTTATCTAAATCAATCATAATGCATCTTTGAGTAACCTAATCAGCCGTGGATTAAATGAATGGTTTAAGAAATAAATCAGATTCTGGAGCATGAAATATTTATTATAACGACTTTGCATGAAACTTTTAATTGAGAATATTATCAATTTTAGAATTAATGATAACATTTAATTAAGGCAGCCTATCTTCATTAGGTTGGTGGTGTTAAACCTCATTAATAAGGCAGATCATTGTGTTATACGTTGTAATAATAAACTAAATCAACTGTTAACTAATCAACTGTCGTATCTTTAAATACACTGGTAAGATCAATAAATTATGTTATGAATTGTGAACCAATCATGCATCTTGTTTATTTGTCTACGATATCACCCTTGGTGGAAGTGTATATTAAACTCCAGAAACGAACGAACAAATGCGTCTTGTGGTGAAAGAGTATTTGAGATTGTAGCTCCTAAACTACATGGAATAGACTTCCATATTCTATTCCTAGCAACAATTTGTTAGCTAATTTTACAATAAGTTTTAAATCTCATCTGTTTAAAAAAGCTTATGATTAAAGGAGCTAAACCTCTTACTCTGTATTTCCCATAATATTCATAATTAAAGACACAAATTAGATTACAACTTGGTCCACATGAATCAATATTGGTATTGTTATCTTAGTAATTAGTAATGGCTGATTCACAAACAACAAAATGATAATTAAAAAACGTGTGTAGAAAGGACTAAGACGACCACGACTGTCGTTCAATTTCCTCTGTTTTGTATTTTACTGAATATAATCAATTAGAAATTACAATCATTTTGTTAATTGAATATAAATCCCTTTATGTATCTTCATATTACATTAATATGTGCCTTTAGAGCCATTTTCATCTAATTCAAGGTTCTGAAGAATAGAGTGATACCCCCTTTAACTATCTGTATTATTACATAACTGTATTCTATTTTTAACAACCTTTATCAGTGTCAATTTATTTTTTATTTTCACTTTAAATATTTGTGATTTTTCTTTATTTTGAACATTTGTGATCTTTTTACTTCATGGATTCATGTTTTACCATTTGTTAATGTAAAATGCCTTTGAACTGCACTCTTTGTGGAAATAGTGCTAGAGGAAAGTCTGCTATAATAATACAACCATGGAAATTATGGTAATAGAAAATGATATTTATGTTCTTTAAATAATGGTTTAGATAAAAACAAAACACAAAGTACAATTTTATGGATACACAATAACTGAGTTTAATGCTAAGCGACGTTTTGAAAAATGCCAAACATTCCGCTAATTCATGTACAAATAACATTAAACTGGACTTGCTTGTTCCTTGGACAATTGTGCAGCTATTGGCCAATTTCAATTTTTGATATGACGTCACAATTCCAAAATGGTTTCAATGGCGTCGTACATGGTTCCTTGTCTATATTACACTATTATTTGTTTAATAAGTGCCTTCACACTGGCACTCAAAATGAGGTCGACATATGGCCGCAATAAAAAAAATTATTAAAAAAATAAAATGGCAATTTTTATTTTGCTAGAGAAAAATCATTGAACCAAGAAATAATGAAAGACTTTTGCTTAGAATAATATTGATGCATGTTCTTCAGGAAATATTTGGTTAATTAGTTTCCCTGATTCCAATGGCGTGGGCCATTTTATGGTGGAGATAACAACTGAGTTAGTTAATTAGATCCGTTTCCGTATTTTACACTCTGTTTACATCAATCATTGGAGACGTACGATCAATCAACAAGTTAGTTACAGTTGTTTACACTCTTAGTCTTTCATATGATTATATTCATCAGCTGATTATATTCATCCATTTATTCATACATGTAATATTGTGATGTCATGTGAGTGGGGGTGTGGCCAAATGGTTAGCATGTGTGCGCTGTATCATAAGGTCTGTCATTGAGTCAACTGGCATGGTTTCAAAACCCTGGTTGGACGCATATTCCTGAAGCAATGGCCCGAGAAATCCCTCTCTGACCATTGCTGGAGTGTGTCTATTCTTTCCGTTCAATGAAAGCTATCATTTAAGTACAGCAACATGACAGTCCTTCGTTTAATCTGGGTCTTCCCTAAAACTTTGGACAGTGATTTAAGGTATTAAACACGGTGATAGTATGTTCATTTCCAAACAGTATTGTTTACATTTCATTCGACTTGATAGCCTCGTTTGTCACGCAATTAGTTTTACTGCAGTATTCTGCTATGCACGGGTTAATCAGGCATGATAAAATCGTGAGTCATGACGTAACGTTATGTAAACATATTTGGTCCAGTATTGGCAGCTAGTGATTGGTTGGTAGACGGACTACTGATCAATCAAAATTTAACACAACAATATCCACACATAACAGCAGTGTGTAGTTGGATTACCTCTAATCAGACGCAACACTGCGCGGAGTATGGTTGGCACTGTATCATATGGTCTGCCATTGAGTCAACTAGCGTGGTTTCGATTACCTGGTTGTACGTGACAAGGAGTAGGATCGCTTGTCCAACCTCGTAGATTCTCTCTGGGTCCTCTAGTTTCCTCCTACTGCTAAAGACCCTTACGCGCAAGCGAATTATTGAAATAAAATATTAATTCTGAAATGACATTGTTTTTGTTGAGTGGATGTTAAAACCATCTCTCTCTCTCTCTCTCTCTCTCTCTCTCTCTTACATAATTCATGTGCGCACAACAAAGATATATGGAAAAATTAATAAAACGAAATATAAGAAACATTCTAACTGTTACTATAAATTTGTGGGGGTTGGGGGTACAGGCTACTATGAAGTGGTAGATGTGAAAATTCAATAGAAATTAAGGTTAATCAGGTTTTTTGTGAAATCAACAAAGAAATCGACAATGTTATATCTCTTTCATTCCCCTTTTAAAACAGACAAAAACAAAAATAACTTTCGTTCATTTGTGAATAAATTTGTCTGTGAATGTGTGTTCTCAGTAAGGGAGTACCACACAATCTCGAGCCCAGGAGACACAGACAAACTCATTCTGTTTTTTTTGCTGTTTTAGTGAGTGTCACACAAGCCCGAAGACATAGACAAACTGTTTTTTAAAAAGAAAACATTTATAAATTGATTATTTTAACAGTCACGTTAAGAGTCTTGTGTGATTTGATCAAGTGGTCTGTAGCCTGTGGTGTGATATTTTGTGACATATCATCCTGAGTTCTGGGTCTGAGTTCATAAAGCATTTTCAGACTTAAGTTGAGAGTTTACTCAAAATTGTTCGCTTTATTCTAACTAAAATATAGAACCATATAAAAGTTTTGTTGTTTTAATGTATCAAATACATCAATAAGAAACTATGTAGAAAGTTTTGTGTTTCTGGATCAAAGATATTTATAAAGATCAGTGATTAAAAGTTGTGTAAATTCATCAGTCTGAGAATGCTTTGTGAACTATGAACTGTGAACTAATTTAGACGAAGTTATTCAATATTTATCTCTTGGTGTATGCCAAATGAGGTTTATGTTATGTCATTGATTTTTGTGGTTCTTCCGTTATTTTTAAACGATGTTAAATTATTGGTTCTTTGTGTGGTGTCCCAGACGCTTTAATAACAGGTTTTTAAGGTCAAGGGAATGGAATGTTATGAAAATGGTTTGGGGGCACAATTAAAGAAACTGAAGCAGACTTATAGAAATTCGAACTATTTAAAACAGAAATAAAACACTTTGAGATCATGGGGGCTTGTGTTGTTGAGTGTTCTAATTCATCTTAAGATCTGGCATTGAGTCAGGCTTGTATTTTGAGTAGCACTTGCCGAACTTCATGGGTTTGCTCCTGGTTCTCCAGTATACTACCGTAAACGCATTAAATATCTATATGTTAGTCCCAAAATGTATGACATAGGTGGGTAGGGTGTTTGCTGTATGAAAAGGACTGGGGAGGGTTTGCTGTTCGAAAAGGGGTGAGTGTTGTGTTTGCTGTATTAAAGGGGGTGAGTGGGGTGTTTGCTGTATTAAAGGGGGTGAGTGGGGTGTTTGCTGTATGAATTAGATGGGTGAGTTGTTTGATCTTTGCACCCCCTCCTTCCCTCCTCCCCCTTCCCTTTGAATTTTGACTGATTTAAGGATTGTATGTATCCCATATGTTTTTACCCCGAGTGTAATAATAATAACCTCTATTAAGATTGATTTCTTGGGGTCCTTTGGTTTCCTCCCACTGCTAAACACCCCTACCCCTACACACAAGCGAGTTATTGAAATAAACTTGAAACATAATGTAGTCCCAAAATGACCTAGTATTTGTCTAGTGGACATTAAACCCTATTTTTCTCTCTCCATTAAGATTGTCTTTTTGTACAATTTATGAAAGATTTTAAGTGTTTCATCCCTCGGAGCACATATAAATTAATTACAATATCAGATATTAATCAGTTTGATCTTCTGCCATCTGACGCTTTGTTCCTGACTTATTTAACATCGGGTAGGAAATACGGTCTCAAACGTGTTAAACCTTCACCCAGTTCATCAATGAGAAAATCTCATCATTGATTTTTTATGGTTTCTGCTGACAACTGATTGACATGAAGTAGAGGAAGTCAAATTGTCAGAAAAAATCTCTTTTCTATGTGTTAAAGTCTTCAACTTTTGCATTAAAATCCTTGTTGAGATGCCAAAAAGTTACAAATATCGAAATCTGATTTTTTAAAGAGATTTAATAGTTTTATTTAATTGTCTAGAGGTTGTTACATTAACAAATCTGATTTTTTTAGAATTTTTGTTGTTTTATTTAATTTTCTTTAGGTTGCCATGGAGAAGAGCAACACAATATCAGTCCTTATATTAAAATAAAAATCCTTGTTGAGATGCCAAAAATGTTACAGTTCCAAATCTGATATTTTTTAGAATTTTCAAAGTTGTATTTAATGGTGTAGGTTACCATGGAGAAGAGCAACATGATATCATTCGGAACATAGATAAAATAAAGAAAATTCACTTGAAGCTTGATAAATAGTCTTTTATTTATTGTCTTCCCCGGGGTGTTTACTTTCCTTCCATTACATCCGTAATCTTATCACTCTAGATATAGAAGAACAGAACGACTCAAACCGACAAACAGATTTTATCTCCGGGATTTCAATTTTCTTTCTAAAGAAAAGATTTAAATGCAATATATTTATAAAGTCTGGATCACACAAGATTCAATTGTCAAAACCGATAGGAATCGTCAGAGCGTCAATTTTCAGCCTAAAAACAGATTCGATAGAAATCTCTTTATAATCAAATAAACCAAAGAAATAAACATTATAGAGGTTGTGAATTAGAGCCAAGATCGTGACTGGTTCAGATATCAAAAAGGAAATTAAATCTTTAAGATGCCAATCCTGAGAGAGAAAAAAAGAATTTGGTTAAAACAAAATAAACATGCCAAATGAAAAGTACAAATTGATAGAAGTTTGATTAATAGCAGACATATTTCATAGCAGGGCCGTAACTAGCTCAGAATAATGAGTGGGGGGGGAACGGGAAATGTTCTCAGCGGTGCAGGAAATGTTCTCAGGGGTGCACTGTAAAATTGAAAGACAATTGTTTTTATGGTCGACAATTTTTTTCACAGGGGTGGAAGGGGAATTGGGGGGAGTCAAAACTTTTTGCAGAGGGGCTGTTATATAGCAAGAATGGTCAGCTTTTTAACAATATATTATTATGCATCTTTATATTTTCAATATATTCACTTTTCATTATCTATTTTTGAACTATTATCGCAATAACTGCAGACTCTTTATCTAAATCTTACATAATGTATCTTTAAATGTAGATCTACATGATTATAAATGTGATGAACTGCTTCTCATTCGTATCTGGCCAAACTGCTATTATTACAGTATCATATCTTCTTAATATGTGCATAATTTATTAACCAACTCAAATTAAAGAAAATACATACCATCATTAAATGTTCATTTATAAGAAGATACTGTCACGATACATGTAATTACACGTAACAGTCATAATCTAAAAGTTAGATTCCTTTGATATACAGAGACAGAAATATATTTCAATCCATAATGTTGATGAATGAGAATTATGTGTGGTTTAATGTTCAAGAGCGAGTCATTGCATAATATATTGAAATTAAATTAAATTAAAAACTCCTTTCAGCAATACATGTTAGACATGGTTCCTTTTTCCCTTGAAGATATGTAGCTGTCACAAAATGGAAACTTTTTTTTTATAATGGGGTGTTCGTAAGTTGTAATGTACTACCTTAGCTATAAGTACCGACAGAGAGGGAAATGGAGTTAGTTAAAGGTCCACTTGACTCAAAATAGGTCATTTCGGGACTGACATATGGTTCAATTTTATTTCAATAATTCGCTTGCGCGTAGGGGTTTTTGTTAATGGCAGAAAACCAGAGGACCTGGAGAAAACCCACAAGGTTGGACAGGCGACCTGACTCCTTGTCAAGTACGCAAACGTTAAACCATTCCACCTCCCAATCACATTTTAATTCCTGTGTATTGGCATATTCCTGAAGCAATGGCCCGAGAAATCCCTCTCTGACCATTGCTGGAATAGCGTCTGTTTCTTGAACTTATGCGGGAGTGTGTCTATTCTTTCCGTTCAATGAAAGCTATCACTTAAGTATAGCAACATGACAGTCCTTCGTTTAATCTGGGTCTTCCCTAAAACTTTGGACAGTGATTTAAGGTATTCAAAACGGTGAAAGTATGTTCGTTTCCAAACAGTATTGTTTACATTTCATTCGACTTGATAGCCTTGTTTGTCACGCAATTAGTTTTACTGCCGTATTCTGCTATGCACGGGTTAATTAGGCATAATAAAATCGTGAGTCATGACGTAACGTTATGTAAACATATTTGGTCCAATATTTGCAGCTAGTGATTGGTTGGTAGACGGACTACTGACAAAACAACAATATCCACTCATAATAGCAGTGTGTAGTTGGATTACCTCTAATCAAACGCAACACTGCGTGGAGTATGGTGTATGTGTTGCCATGGCAGTTTTAATTCAAAGCAATACAGCTGTCTGGGCAACCTTTCCTCCATGCAATTTGGAAAGTATGAAATTAAAGCATATTCCATGCACTCAATCTTAATGCTAGTGATGCTAACTATTTTAACGAAGCCACTCACATTCAGTAATGATGTATTTTAGGATATATACATGTACATGTTTTTAAAAAAACTGCAAGTCTCGACTGTGTATGAAAAAAATTGCTATATTTACCTCGTCGTAGTAGGCGATCATTTGATCTGAGAATAAGCATGACAAACAACCATAATGATTTCTTTCTGTACAGATGTGTGGATCCTCAGAATTATTATTTAGACTATTCCAGATTTATTTCTTGATTTTCTTTGGATTGTTGGTTTGATTACAACATTTCTCCATCCAAGTTTTTTTTTCTTGATTTACCAAATCTGAAATAAATTTATTTAGTGGCCACATCAATTTGAATTTTTCTGTCTTTGGGAACATATATACTGAGCGCCATAGAAAAAGTATCACTTTGTTTTTCGTATAACAAAATGATCCTGTAAAAATATCTTATTTATTTTGCTTCTTATTGTGAACAATATTTAAATGGGAACACATCAATAACAACACATATGTACACTTATGGATATTTAATCTGTAATAAACGGTACAAAGTCAGAGGGGTCAAAACCAAAAGTACGACACAAATGGTTAATTGTCAAATGGTTAATTGTCACAATAAGAAGCAAAATAAATAAGATATGTTTACAGGATCATTTTGTTATATGAAAAACAAAGTGATGCTTTTTCTATGGTGCTCAGTATATTTTCTTGAGGAAAAAGTAAAAAAAACACTAATAAAACTCAAGTGTCTTTTTGATTTATCAAGAGCGGAGGGTGTATAGTCGATTGGTTAGCACATACGCGCTGTATCATAAGGTCTATCATTAATCAACTGCCGTGGTTTTGATTTCCCAGTTGTGTGTGACAAGGAGTAGGGTAGCCTGTCCCACCTTGTGGGTTTTCTCCCACTGCTAAAGACCTCTACAGTGGTTTCTCCCCGTCATTGGTACAGGATGAAAGCCTCGACAAGAAACAGTGTGTTTAAACAGAATGAAAAACCAAGGTCCTGTATTCACATTGGCGTGGATGTAAAAGATTTCTTTAATTGGCATGCTACTATTTCCATTAGGCCGAGCATATTTTAGGCAGCATCGTAAAACACACAATAAAAAAGATAGAAATAAAACCACTTCTTTACATAATGCAACATAACCAAGCATTGTGAACGCTTCAAAGCCTGATAACTTCCCTAAGAAACAATTAATCTGACTGAAAGCTTCAATATATTTACTTTCCTTTATCTACTTTTTTAACTATTATAGCAAGAACAGCCAGCTCTTTGTGTTGTTTGAATCTCACATAATGTATATTGAAAAACTTACAAAATTGAAATTAATGCCTTATTGTTTTGTAGTTCATGTTTGAACAACTTTCTAGCAAAATCTGAAATGGCTCCCTGAAGAATAAGTCAAGTCACTTAGGAATATCATTGACATAAATTTGAATACCGCATGGTAATTAAACATGAAAAATAACGAGGTGCACCTACTTTTTTTACGCATGAATTTAAATATATTTTGTTGACACATGATTCTTTATTGTGTTTTGAAAACGTCTGGTTAAATTTCGATAAGAGTTATGCCGCTTATTTTTCGGGAAAAAATGTCTGACAAGAAAAATTTTGAAATCTCATCACTGGTCAAGTGTGCAAGACAATTATAATCTGAAATATACTATAGAGCACAGTGAGTGTGTTGAACCAACTATGTCACTTCAGGAATTAATAAAAACTTTTTTGCTTTTGTCATCAATATATATTTAAGATTTATGGAAACCTTGCTGAAAATCATTTGTCTTCGACTTTAAGAATAGGTCAAGTGTGCATAACAATTACAATCTGCAGTAGTTGTCTGCTGTCAAAGTTTTAGACTACTTTATAATTGAACATTTGATTTGCACATTCAAAACACGCTCTCAAAATCTGAAATGACTCCCTGAGGAATAAGTTTTTTTTTTAAAAATTCCCAGTTCTATGCAGGCATTATCAGTTCTTATCTTAAGTAGTTGTCTGCCGTGAAACTCAATTTATTTTTCATGTTTACCCACGTTGAATCTGAGAAATGGAGTATGGAGAAATTGAATATCACCAGATAAATAGGAATCGACATTTTTATGTTTATAGAGACAAGATTTTATGGGAGAGTTTGCTTGCATGAAATGTAATATTCTTCTAACAAATTGTCAATTACACTGAAATTACATCCATGAGACCATCAACCCATTATACGTGATTGGATTGTGGCGAGAAAACCCAGAACAAAATACTTTCTGTTTCATTTTTTTGTGATCCTGTTGGTCTTTTTGTTACAGGGGTGTTGGGTGGCCAAATGGTTACAGGGGTGTTTGGTGGCCGAATCGTTACAGGGGTGTTTGGTGGCCGAATGGTTACAGGGATGCTGGGTGGCCAATTGGTTACAGGGATGTTGGGTGGCCGAATGGTTACAGGGGTGTTGGGTGGCTGAATGGTTACTGGGGGGTTTGGTGGCCAAATGGTTACACAGGTGTTTGGTGGCCGAATGGTTACAGGGATATTGGGTGGCCGAATGGTTACAGGGGTGTTTGGTGGCCAAATGGTTAACGCGTTGGATCAGATGGTCTGTCGTTGAGTCAAGTGGCGTGGTTTCCATTCACTCCCCACCTGTCGGCCTGTCCAACCTTGTGGGTTCTTATCGGGTCCTCCGGTTTCCTCCCACTGCTAAAGACCGCTATTGAAATAAAATTGAACCATGTGTTATTCCCTAAATTACTTAGTCTGTGTCCAGTGGAAATTAAACCTCTCTCTCTCTCTCTCTCTCTCTCCCTTTTGGTTTCTGGAGTTTAACATCCACCTCCACCATCCACTTCCACCAAGGGAGATCTCTCTCTCTCTCTTTCTCTCTCTCTCTCTCTCTCTCTCTTGGTGTAAAATGTGGTCAACAAATTAGAATCTGATCGATATAACACTATGGATTTCATTCTTGAAGCACTTTAGTTCTTGAGGTCTATCATGGATTCAAGTGTCAGGACGGATTGCTTTGAAACCTGATAGAAATGGTTACGACCCAACGGTCAATTTAGAGGACAACCTTGTTAAACTAGAATATTTTTCTCATCTCCATTTTCTAACATGTCTGCAATTGATCTCCACCACATCACTATAACAAGTATGACCTTGAACAAAGAACCAGGTTTAGGTTCCTGTACAGATTAGCGAAGGCACACAGAAGCCATGTCAGCTCATGTTTGGTGTTATAGAATACATAGTCATAGATTAAACATGCATTATGCAAGAGCTAAATCTGCCTATTACAAGTCTTTCTTTAGATCTCAAATGTTATCAAAATTATTTATTAGACATTAATTAACTTATCCAGACCATAATCGACTCTTGAAATTTTCAGTAAATTGCCTTTACATTATCTAGTTTTTAACTATTATAGTGAGGACTGCCACCTCTTTATCTAATCTCCCATAATGTATCTTTAGATTATGTGATTTGTTGATAGGCCTAATTAATGTTTCATAGTAGACCAATTAATGTTTCATAGTAGACCAATAACAGGTAATAATTATATATGCTTGTCAATTTCAGTTATAATATTGAATAGATCAGAAACTACATAAATACTAAATCTTAATTGCTTAGATCAGAAACTACATAAATACTAAATCTTAATTGCTTACCGAGAAATTACAAAATTCAACTATTCCAATGAGATTTATTAGCAGTGTTGCTAATCTGTATGTCACTCATGTTCTGGACAACTTTGTAAATGTGTACTTTTATTTTGCCATTCCCTTCCGATGTAACCATACTAAAGGGAGCGCTATCACTAAATAGATTGGCAGATTGTCATTGTCAATCATTTTTAACTTTCAAACATCATAAGTTACGATTCTGCACTCAGTAATGCCACAACGGATGGTTTATAAAGATAAATGTGTTATATATGTCATGGATAATTATATATTGATCTCTATTTTATATTGATTTTAATACAACTCATCAGGTCAATGTGTTTTCTGAGGTGAAATGGGAGACAGAGAAATGGGTTTAACATCCACTTGCCACAAGGACTAACATATGGTTCAATTCGCTTGTGCATAGGAGTCTTTAGCAGTGGGGGAAAACCGGAGGATCCGGGGAAAACCCAGGAGGTTGGTACGACGACCCTACTCGTAGTCACATACATACGAGGAATTGAAACCAAGCCAGTTGACTTAATGACAGACCTTGTGACACAGACCTTGTGTTAACCCTTTGGCCATCCAACCCCCTGAGGTGCAATGGGGTGTAATGTCTTATTGCTCTGCACTGACTGTTCTAATGAAGATGGGCATATGCATACAGTCTGCTATGGGGGAAATTTTGCCCGAACAGCAGCACTGCAGCCTATTCTTATATCAAATTCCAACTGTCAAGGGCTCTTTACATGCACATCGTTTTTTCATCACATCCAAATGACTATACATTGTCTCTTGCTAGATCCTCTGTCTTGCACTATTGACAAGGGGGGAACCATGTTGGAAAATCCTGATGAACATTCTCAGCCAACACCGGAATCGAACCCTGGACCTCCACTTTAGCAAGACAATGTCTCAATCACCGAGTCATAGCGGCTCCTTTTGTAATGCAAACGTATCAGGTCAGTATGTGATAAGGCTAATAGGTTTGGACTAACGATGATCTTTCTACAAACATATTTGAGCTCTTTATTTTCCTCTAATCATGGAAGAAAGATCAATAAGAAGAGCTCTTTGAATAGCTAAAAGGAATATTTCATCAATAAATAATTATTACACAAAGATTTTATTTCTTATTTCAACATAGACATTTTTATCTCGACCACACTACTAAAGTTCTATAGACATTCATATGAAATCCAATTGGATCAAAATACAGCTCTATATTTCACTTTCGATGGCCTACACTACATGAAGATCTGACAGGTTGTTGCGATAGGTTGCATCAGAGGTTATACAAGCAGCTTTTAACCCTATGACATCAGACATTTGATTAACCAATCATCATTGATGTTACTAGTGGATTTCCCACTAGTTACGTGCAAAACACGCCAAAAGCTCACCATAAGCTAATACCTCACACCATTCAGAACATGTCAATTATAACAACTCTTCCAGATCCTACTGTAGTAAAGACAAGTCTTACTGATCCTAATGTAGTAGACAAGTAAAATGAAATTTTGAACTATGAAAAATGAAACTAAATAGGATCTATGTTTTAATTAGATGGTATGTAATCAGGACACTATAACATCAATAAACAAATGATAGTTTCTGTGTATTATCAAACATGCCCAACAGTTAAAAGCCCAGGTTTTGATTCCAGATATATGAAACCTCTGTCCCACTCAGACCTGGAAATAACAGTTTTTGATGTACTTGACAAAATGTCAGGCACTAATGAAATAGTACCTGATGTTTTCAACTTAGTGCTGGACATGTATTAATAATATCGTTAAAATAGATAAATCAGTGCCGGACAAAATGACAGACACCAGAGGTTTTGTGCCTGACAAAGCTTGAATCTGTCTATGACATTGTCAGTGACTGGTACCATATTTCCAGGCTTGGTCCCACTTTCCCTTTAGCTCTTGACAAGTAAGTTTCAAATTTCCAATACACAACTCCCGTATCGATTCATAGAAGGAGAAATTAAAGGCTAGTGAGAAAGTAGAAAGAATTTGAGCTTGAAAATATTATCGGTTGGATGGTAATAACACGCGCTGCTTTTCTGTACTCTATGATGGCTGAGTTTATCAGAAATCATTTTATGGCATTTTAAATGTAGTTACTTGTCAACGATCATAAACGTTTCATCCATCAATCTCTAAAAACAATCAGCTTTATACTGCTTTAATCTAGTATTGGTGTGAAATTGTTGTTGTAAATGAAATTAAAGGGGTGAGACCAATCAGTCTAGCTGACAAGATTACATAAACCTATTTACAGCATTCTGGTCTGTCCTAGGAACATATTTTATTACTACTATTGTTTTTATGACCTTTGAATTTAATTCTTCTTCGGGATTGTTTTTTCCTAATTTAATTGATATTTTGAAAGTAGGTGTTTGCTTTTGGTTTTTCATGAGTTTTAATTTTGAAAATGTAATTGCAATAAACCTGTTATTTACAGAATAGCAATATTGGTTGTATATAAAGGTAATGTTTTTAACTGCTGTCCAGAATGCCCTAAATCATGTCACATCCCATTGCAGCCATGTCTTGTCTCATTGCAGTCATGTGATGTCACAATGAAGCTATGTCACATTACATTGTTGTCATGTCACATCACATTGCAGTCAGTCGCATCACATTACAACCATGTTACATCCTTTTGCAATCATGCCATGTTACATTGCAGTGATGCTATGTTACATTGCAGTGAGGCCGTGTTACATTGCAGTGATGCTATGTTACATTGCCGTCATGTTGCATCACATTACAATCATGTGATGTCACAGAGGAGTCATGTCACAATACATTGCAGTCACATCACATTACAGCTCCCACATCATATTGCAATTTTGTCCCATCACATTAGTCATATTGCAATCATGTCACAATACATTTCAGTCACATCACATTACAGCCGTCTCACATCATATTGCAATTGTGTCACATCACATTAGTCATATTGCAATCATGTAACATCACATCACATCCATATTGCAATCGTGTAATGTTGTAAAACAAAAACATTATCTGCGATATCCTGTAGTTATACACTACTGCAGTTAGGATATTAGAAACTATAGCTACTTAACCTATCTTGAAGAAGAGAAAGATAACGGCTTACCGTGTCTTGGCTTTATTTGTATGCCTAGAAAGACATCTCTACATCTAAACAAGGTAAAATATAATAAAACTAATGGAAAAGCTAATCCCTGGATTCATCAAGACTTGATATGAAGATGGGAAAAATATCAAAATACAGGAAAATCTCACTAACTATAAATTGGGCTAAGCTTGAGGAAACGTTTTTACAGGGTATAATGAAATGATCCTCAAATTCATGTTTCATGACCGTATTTAAGAATAAGTTTTTTGATAGCAAAAAAATGATATATTTAGATAGAAAGGTTTCCAAAGATCTCTGATCATTTAAACATGCAATTTACAATAGCAACCAAGATTTATTTTTTTAAATAATAGTTTTATTCAGGATGTGATCATGAACAGGCTTAGCTTATGTAAAGCCCCTCTCCCTAAAGCAATCAGATATTGGCTGGTTTGTATTGGTTGGAAATATCACGTGCCAGTGCTCTTGTTTTAGCCATATTTGCCCAGTTTTACCTGAAAGCGCGGACAGAAGGCACCAGTCATAGACTTTGTGTCAAGTATAAATTATCGCCCAGTAATACATACCTTGTGTGATAATTTGTATCTGACAAAGTTTATGGCTGCTGTTTTCTGTCCAGGCTTGCTCGTCTGACAGCCAGTGAAATTAAACACATATTTAAGAATTGAGATACTGCTAAAAATTGGCATATTCTATGAAAACAATCTGAAATGAACAAAACATGTCAAATTTGACCGACTGACTAAAGTTTGAAGTGAGAGCCTAGTAGGAGGACATTTATTTTAAAATGTTACACAAAGATCATACAGGAAATAAATCAGACATAATTTTATACTGTTCCTGTATTGGATCAACAAATGTTTTGAGATATAAAATGTAATATTGTTTATAAACAGACTGACAGATGAGATACGTCTCTGTGGAATTAAACGTTCATAGCTGTGAAATGAAATGAAATAAAATGGGGTTTAACGTGCTACTGTTCTTCTCCAACTGCACGAATTAAGCTATGGGGGGAATTTTCCCACAGAATGGTGCTACGGCTTACTTTTGTTTCGAATTCCAAATGCCAAGGGATATTTTGTGTGAGCTGGATTTTGGTTTTTCCATCTCAATGATTCATCACAGCCTATGTGTACACAGGACTTCTGTTTTTCCATCCCATCTTAACGATTATCACAGCTGCCAATTTATTCAGATGAGGAAATGAAATAAATTTGAAGGTGTATGTAGAAAACCTTTTATCTTATACTATAAATAAACAGTTATTAAAGTTATACAAGCTTTTTCTGTGTATTTAATGTTTATTTGTAATATATAAAGATTACCTATGTAATTAAATTTGTGTTTATGTAATGTGGTTTAGATACACACAGGCGCTCGACTGACGTACAGGTGTGCAAGAGGGAATCTCTACTTACAGTGTATGCATTCCTGGAAAATGTTTCAAGCAACAAACAGCTCATGTGATATTGTGGGGTTTTTTATTTTAATTTAGTGAATTACTGTCTGGCACATTTATGGTGCTGATTTTTTACAGTCAGACAAGCCTTTTCTGTGTATCTAATATTTATTTGTAATGTATGTTTTTTATTTGTTAATGTCACTGATCATCAATACCATTTTTTTTTTAACAATGTCAAACTTTAGTAAAGTTTTGTTATTTTTTTTATTAAGTCATTCAATTTGAGTATAGTTTTTCAAGGCGAATATAAGTCTGTCTACAAACACATATAGCCTATATTGTAATTAGCAATTTAAACAAACCAACAGTGAGGCTGAAATTCCAAATTAAATACATGACACTTACTAATAAAATTGCACATTTTCCTGTTTCAAAAGTATTGAGTAACCAAACCGATTATCTATACTTGGTCTAAGCATAAAATGTGTACGATCAAAATCAGTCATGGTTTTGAAGTACTGTACCTGTTAGTGAAACTATATACTAAGTTTCATCACTCTCCATCAGTTAGAATCAAAGTTATCTTATTCCAAAAAATTGACCAATAAAATTGTTTACTCTGTTTAGCTTAGCAGGAAATGTTAATCATTGAACTCAGTCAAGACAGTCACCTAATGATCATCTACATCAAGTTTAAACATTCTACCTCAATTAAAAGCAGAGGTCATATGTTCCATAGTCTTGTCCATAGTCTTGACCAATCAATCAAATTGCTTTTCCTACTTAACCTAAGAAGAAAATTCTCATCATCGAACTAAGTCAAGGCATTCAACTAATAAACACCCACCTATACCAAGTTTGAACATTCTAGCTCAATTAGACGGACAGACATATGGGTGGACTATAGAAGCCTATAACTACCATTCATAATTTCTACTTTTCGCCCCTTCAAAACAGTGGGAAGAAACTAGGGTACCAAGCGACCCTACTCCCTTGTTTATGCGAGGAATAGAAACCATGCAACTTGGATCAGTGAAAGATCTTGTGATATCATGCGCACGCATTAAACTACTAGATCACCCAAAGTTTGGTATAAGTTGTATATTGCATATATACTGGTACGTGATAATTGTTTTATAATAGGCTTACATAATAAATTAAATTGTCGTAAGTTTGGTTTTTTTATCAGACATTTTTTGACGATTAAATATTCCAGTAGGAGGAAAAAATTTTTTGTCCATTTTAAATGGCGAAAACAAATGAAAGCCAGTGTGAGCCCTGATTGTCCTTATTCAATTGTGACCTGATAAATTGATTTTTCCAATTTAGTGTAAATGGGTACCGTATTAAAATGAGTAAAAGGCATCAGTCTGCCCAAACCAGTCATGTCTTATGTTAACAATGCTGGCACCATTGAGTCAATGATCGCGCTGCGTGATGTCATTGCATGTGTTGAAGACAGTCATCTTTTATAGAGATATTAGAAGACTTTTGTAATTCTCTGTGAAACAGATTGTAGGTAAAAGATCTATACTTCTAATCCTTATCTTACTCAACATGCATCTTAGATAGGCTAAGATCCTGTAGCGTACTAATGTTATATCACAATAGCTAACTTCCAGTATATATATCAGAATATATAGTAAAAACAACTTACCTGAAACAATTTTTATATTCAAATCCAATATTTATGTGATACAGTAAAGTTCATAACTTTTCTACACCAAAGGGTCAGATACATTAATTTTTGTCCACTTTAACCGGGGTGATATCGTAGAAAACAATACCTCAACTTACTTTAACTACTACCCGGATTTATAAGTCCACACATTCTCGGAACAGAAATATTTTATCCCCCTTCAGAGCGGAGCTTATTCATCCCTTTATTTTTTTTTGAATATGATAAAGTGACTTCCAGACAGCCTCTATCATCTAGCCGTCTGCTGATGATAAATTTGTTACTTTCAGAAAGATAATAAAACATACAATTTACACTCTCTGGCTTAATGGAGAAAAAATGTGTAAAATAACTTGTCTGTTTATTGACCTGACGGCTTGTAGAAAGATTCCATTCATATCCACGTCTTCGTCTTCTACTACTATGTGTGAGTTTTGTTTTCATCCAAATCAAATTGACTACTGCCAGTGTAAACTCACTTAACACTTTTATTGACTTGAGACTTTAAGTTTTTGAACATTTTAGCGACTACTGTAAGAAATTAAATGAAATAGGGTTCTACTGTTCTGCACCGACTGGGGTAATGAAGATGGTACTGCCAGAGTAAACTCACTTAACTCTTTTATTGACTTAAGACTTGTAGAATAATTTTTTCTGTGATAACTTGAAGTTATTGAACATTTTGGCGACCGCTGTAAGAAATTAGTTTATGGGTTTCCTATAACATTCTGTCAGTCCACTTCCACTTGAGTGGCTAATTAAATTGACTGATAAATAAAATATTGAGAGTAAAAGCACTTGTCATTATTGACCTATTCTACTAACGAACATTTTTCTGATTAATGGCTTACCTGACATTACATCTGTAGGTTTAAGTATTAGTATTACATATGAGTAAATTGTCTGTGGTTTAATGGTCAAGGGTGAGACATAAAGTACTATATAGATATTGGAGGAGTGCGATAGCACGAGAACAATATCTATATAGAACGCAATGTCTTACACAAGACCATTAAACAACCTCAAATACAGACACTATCTAGCACTTGCATTTCAATGAAATATGTCACGTGGATCCAATATTGCAATTAGTATACACACAAGACCATTAAACAACCTCAAATACAGACACTATATAGCACTTGCATTTCAATGAAATATGTCACGTGGATCCAATATTGCAATTAGTATAAATAATGTCCGCTTGCCACATTGCCTGTACATTATTTTAAATAATGGTACACCAACATCAAAGGATGATGTCACATCTGTATTTTAAATAAGATGAATGGGGGGGGGATTAAAGTCAACTAGGCTAATGGCGTGTCCATTTCAGAGTGCTAGTACGGTCTACTTTTATTTCAATTTCCAACTGTCCAACTTGGGATCTTAAAGGACCAATCCTGATAACTTTTTGGGGAATAAAACTGCTTAATTTTGTATTAAAATCCCTTAAAACCCATTACCTAAGGTCGACCAACTAACATGATATTTGTGATACCCTTGTAAATAACTTAAACCTGACAGTCTTCATCTGGAAATGGAGACCGTTGTATTATACAGTATCTGGATAAAACGTCATCTGGAAATGGAGACCGTTGTATTATACAGTATCTGGATAAAACCAGACTTTTTTCTATAAAAATAATATGTAGGTGAAATTTACCCTTTGTTATCAAGTACAGTACATGGGTCATTCCCTGTATAGACCTATCAAGAAACGTATATCGATTATCAGGTCACCCAATGAAAAAATTGACCCGAAATCTTAAAAGGGTTACGTGTCCGGATAAGCAGTGTTGACGTTCACGTCCAAACGACTCAATATTTTGAGCTGAAATTTTGGGACAAGGTAAATACACCAATATTTTGAGCTGAAATTTTGGGACAAGGTAAATACACCACGCCTCTATATTTTGGTCCATAAATTTCATAAATACTCGGACTTTCATTTTTGAGACTCTGTTCTTATCGGGAGGGTCACTTTAAGCATGCCGCCACAGATATACATGGACCTTGGTTTTGGATTCGTCCATACTTTTCCCATCTTCTATAGAAGGCTTGATTTCTTTAACTCCATCCATATGAGAGCCTTAACATAATACCCTGCATGTTTCGGCACTAATTTCGATTGGGTATTCAACCTGCTTGGGAGCCTATCACATACCTCGATCCTAAATGTCACAACCTCTGCTTGAACGCTACTACTGTTCACGTATCTGCAGATAACGTAGGTATAAGTTCAGGAATTGTTAAGTAATATCGCAACGTACTGACACTGATGTTGTAAAACTTGCAGTTGTTGCTTCAGAAACATGTGCTTTGCCATTCTAGGGAATTTTTCCTGCATGACTGACAAGTTGCAACAAACCCGGAACCTCCTGGTTAGTGAGCCGAGCCAGTGATGCATCCACTGAGGCGCAATTGTGGCCCATATTTGCTGAAGAATGTTCTCGTTGTTGGCCTTTGCTCCTGTTTACTCACTACACATTATTTATTTTTATTTTTAGATGTTGATTTTAACCATTTTAGCATTTTCCGAAATTCTATCCGGATTATCACTCTTTATTATTGTTAATTTTTGACTATCAGTGTCAGGAAACACCATTCAGCTGACAAACATCATCTTTTTATCTCTGTTTTAGTGTGAGTTTGTTTTTATTTTGAGTGAAGCCTGTACAGGCCTGGATCCATTCGCTTGATTTAATATTTGTTTTTTATTGCATGCAGTCTCATTGGTCTGTCTTGTGGGTTTTGTTTTTGTGTGGCAAGTACTCATGACCTATAAACCTGTAAAATTGATTTATATTTGAATTGCTTGTGATATTTTAGGTGAATTAAACATGTTTATACAAGTATTTATATGGATTCAAAGTCGTAAAAATGTAAAATGTTTGATTAGAAATGAAAATCTATATTTACAATTCTGTGTTTTGAAATTGCAGCTTCTGATTAATTTGTTCTCAATGAATTGGAAAGTTGTGTTACAGGACTAAACACAAAACAGTCTGTAAAAATTTTAGGTATCAAATGGCCACTTCTGAGCAATCATGGTTCTTGAAAAAGTGGAAGGTTGCGCATGAGAATTAAGAGGGAGAGAGGGAGATGGGGATTAACGTCCACTCGCCACAAACTAGGTCATTTCAGGACTAACAAATGGTTTAAAGGGACAATAACACTCTTGCTGGCTTGGCAGCTCCAGAAAATAAATAATAGCCTTATTCTAAGTAATAGATGTTAAGTGTCCTACCTGTTGTGTAAATTATCCATTACATCCTATTTTACTTGTCCAGAGGGTTCCAAAGTATTTTAAAAATCCAAGTCACATTTGCAAAGGTTTACGTAAGGCCTTTGAAATCATTTAGATGATTTTTTTCCAATTTTATAAATTAGGTGTGTTAAGATGAAATTTGTATCATCTATTAATTAGAATATTGTATAAAAGTACAATTTTTTGACCAGAATAAAAATTGGGACATATTATTCAGTTACAGCAAGAGTGGTATTGAGGCTTTGATTTTATTTCAATAATTCGCTTGCGCGTAGGGGTCTTTAGCAGTGGGAGGAAACCGGGGGACCCAGAAAAAAAACACAAGGTAGGACAGACGACTCTACTCCTTGTCACGTACAACCAGGGTTTCGAAACCACGCCAGTTGACTCAAGGACAGACCTCATCATACAACATGCACATGCAACCATTTGGCCATCCACCACGACCACCCCCTCCCTACACAAAAAGAGGCCCATCAAAAAATTCAGTGAAATCACTGGTGGCACTCCCATGTGGTGACTTTATCATGTGAGTGCCGATTTATGAATCCCCACATCTTTGGAAATACTGTACATTCCCTCAAACAGTGGGTATTTTTGGACTTAAATTCTTGTTAGAAAATTCATCATTCACAATATCAGAGTTTCATGGGGTTAACAATCCTTCAAATAGTCAAATTTTTCGATTGATATTCCTGTTAGAGATTCATAGTTTCAAGGGGTTAACAAACCCTCAAGTAGGACATATTTTTGACAGCACTATATATTTTACTTTTAAGATATTTCAACAATCCGACTTATGTCCGCTGATTTCCATTTAATAAAATTTGTATAATTAGTGCAAAATTACTCAGAATTTCTATTTAAAACAAAATATCTCATATCTGAATTAGCCATCTATCCGTTCTACATATTTGAAATGTTAATAATTAGTGCAAAATTACTCAAAATTTCAATTTAAAAAGAAAAAAATACCCCATACCTTAATGCTATATCCATCAATCCATTCTATGTATTTGTAATAAACATTGCATAATTAGTGCAAAATTACTCAGAATTTCAATTTAAGAAGAAGAAATATCCCATACCTGAATGCTATATCTGTCAGTCTATATCCATTCTATGTATTATCTACTGCTAGCTGAGTAGGTCTTGTGTATTGAACAAACTGTGCTATATTCTACCTGTAGTAGAAGAATCTAGTGAATGAAGAAAGAGTGTAAAATCAGCTGGCTTTATCTATTGACTTTAACTCTGCGAGCACATGGTTTTATCTAACAGCTAATAGGTATTAGCTTTATAGACTTGATGTTCCGACACATGCCATGAAAAAACAACTCATTAGTTCTACTTCATTTAAAAATAAAATTCCAGTATTTAAAGCGCCATTCAGTGCCGAAATTAGATGAAGAAAGGCCATAGGCTAATCCACTTATGAAACCTCTCCCAACCCCCAAACGAAAGTCAAACAAGTCAAACAAGCGCATTATCACTCTGAATTAGATTAAGTCCAAAAAAGTAAGATTATAACCCTTTAGTAATCCTTTAGCCCCTGGAACACCTGAAATAACTGCTCCCTCTAGCGATAAATAATCAAGTAGACATAACATACATATGGTTGACCGTGATAAATAATTTTATTGTATGTCTGTTTCATTTATGACCAAAATATTGTCGACATTTTAAGGAGACCATCAACTGTGTAGATCAATTTTTTTAGTTATACTAACATTTTTTTTCATTAAATGAAGAATGAAATGTCTTTTAGGATATGGTCATTGAACCATTTTCTATCGTGCCTTATGGTGATTTCTCTCTGTTTAAGAAAAGCACAACTATCCAAAACACTTTCTAATGTGTCAAATAAATGTTATTGACATCATCTATTTTCTTCATGAAAGTAAAAAGTTTAGAATTGATGATGTCTTCTATTTAGCGCTTATCTTATTGCAGGATTGGCGCCACATATCTCAGTGAGTAAACAAGTGGTTTAGTAGCCAGGAGAACCCAATCTTCAATAGAACGATTGATCTCACTTTAACTTCATAAATCTTATCAGAGTCTTCATGTAATACCCTTCATATTTCGGCATTAATTTTGATTGGCTACTGACTATGGGACCTCTCAAATTCCTTGAGAGAAAATATTATCACAAATACCAAGTCTCGCTCTTTCCAGCTAAAATGTCTACCTCAGGACAGTTAGTCACATTGCAATGGTCAAGGTTCATTCAATGTCAAGGTTTCTATGGAGGTCGCCATATTTAAGTGTGTTTGTGTCACGCCCTCTGATTGGACAAAGAAATTGTTCATGTGTCTACTCAGGTTTTTGTACTATTTGAACAGGCCTGGAAATTACGGTTTTAGATGTATCTGACAAAAAATGTCAGGCACTAATGAATTAGTATCTGACATTTTCAACTTACTGTCAGACATGTATTAATAAAATCAATAAAAAGACAAATCAATGCTGGACAAAATGACAGGCACCAGAGTTTTTGTGCCTGACAAAGCCTGAATCTGTGTCTGACATTGTCAGTGACAGGTGCCTTATTTCCAGGCTTGTATTTGAAAGACAAACATATTTTCCCTGTGAACCTCACAGGTGCTACCCGTTAGAATTGGGAAGAAAGTTTTGAAAATCCCGAAGGTTCTATTATAACTTCTTAATTAGCCTCTGCCGAGATTCAAATCCAGGACATTCTCAAGGTTTACTTGATGTCACTTTTTACTTTCCCTAGAACAGGATGATAACAGGACAAACACCATTTTTCCACGTTTCATTCATTGAGCTTTCTTTTTTTTTTTTGAAACGTGAAAGAGTATAGCATTTGCTAAAGAAAATAATGAGAAGGCTTACTACCTTACTTTATAATTATTACAGAGATGCAATGCAGCACTTCTAATCATTTGTGGCCTGGAGTAACAATTATTGTTTTACGTCTTTAACTAGAGAATCAGGATCTTCAAACCAGTGTTCAGTTCACACTCATCAATTCCACATGACTGGAATCTAGAAAGTTCTGGATCGGATAATTAAAAAACATGCCCACTAATGTTATCACACCTTAGTTATTAAAATTAATGCTAAAACATGTTGTTTGTACTAAAACATCTTGTAAATGATATTTAAATATAATTAACTAAACTGTAAAGGTATGAGTATGGAATGTCTTGCAGATGGAATGAATTCAAGTTTAAAGGGACAATCTTGATTATATTTTGGAGAATAAAACTGCTGAATTTTGTGTTAAAAGCCTTTGAAATCCTCTACCTTAGGGCCAAGCAACTAACTCAATATATGTGATATGCTTTCAAACAACTTATAGCTGTCAGTCTTCATCTGGAATGGAGACTGGTGTCCAAAACTGTATTATACAGTGTCTTGAAAAAACTAAGACTTTTATTTATTTTATAAAAATAATGAGTAGTTGAAATTTACCTAAAGGAACAGCAATATATCATCAGGTCATCATCCAATGAAAAAATTGACCCGAAATCTTATCCAGATGAGCAGTTTTGACATTCACCTCCAAATGATTCAATATTTTTAGCTGAAATTTCATACATACATACACATACTTTTGAGATTGTCCCTTTAAGTCTTCTCTAAAAAGATCCGATTTCAACATTCTGCCACCAGGTTGAGTGTTCACCTATTTTGCATAACTCAGATTTATCTAGAGAAAACATATGTTTCTTACCTCATTTTCGAAACCCCCTGAAACTTCTGATCACTAATAGTCCTTAAGCAGTTCATGGCTATTAAGTGAGACCTTAAAAGAACTTAAGCAGTAGCTTCAGGCAGTTTCGGTTGATCAACTTAGATTTAATCCCAGAAAAAATGACTATTATAAGGTCTTAATTTAATGTCTACTTTTTCTAAATTTTATAAACTGACTCTATAAGAATAAAATTTCAGGTGCTCAGTTCCATTTGTAGTAAACAAGGGCTGTCATAAAATTCTTTGTAATTTGAAAAATCTAAATAATATTCTATCAGTATTTCGTTTCCAAGCTATGGTTCTGCTGACTTAACTACATACATTATTTAGCGGCTTTTAGTAATTGAAGTGGAAATATATACACAGCAGTGTTGAGATAATTCTACAACTAAAACACCAACTTGCTTTTCTGTTCTTCGGGGGGGATGAGGGGTAACCAAAGGGTTAGCATGTGCACGTTGTATCATAAGGTCTGTCATTGGGTTAACTGGCGTGGTTTCAAATCCCCAGTTGTAAGTAACAAGGAGTAGAGTCGTCTGTCCGCCCTCATGGGTTTTCTTCAGTTTCCTCCGATGTGCTAGCGAATTATTGAAATAAAATTGCACCATGTGTTAGTCTCGCAATGTACTATTTTTCTCTGTTTCTCCCTGTCTTGCTCTTGTTTTTCTGGACAGTATCTGTTGACAAAACAGGTAAACATTTCTTCTACGGTAGGTTTATTGTTTGATGACATCATGATATCATACCATGCCTGTCACCATCTTAACATGTTTGCAAAATATAATTGATGGGCTTGTTTTTTGTTTTGTAGAAGAGAAATGAGGTTTAACGCCCACACAATACAAACTAGGTCATTTCGGGACTAACAAATGTCAGTTGCATCAACAGTGAAAAGGGCCCATATTCTGCTCATAGATAGGGTTATTTGGCATATTCTATGGTACAAATTCTTTTTTGTCTCGCACCTTTTTAAGAAAGCAGGGTATTATTAAAATAACTCTCCTAATTGTGTCATTTTGGGATTTCGGCATGGGACATAGCCTCACCATTGACTTGTTTTTGACTCGGGTCCCTAGCTGCAGCACTGTCAGCCTTCCATTTAACTGGGCCCAGCATGCCCCGTTATTGAAACAGATCTATGGAAAGTATCTAAGCGTGATTGGTTATCATTGGAATAGTTGCGTTTCCATCGAATGTTTACCATATAGAACTGAAATTGAGTCCAATAAAATACAGAATATAGAATGACAGAAAATGAAAAAAATATGAAAAGTATAATTATAGTTTCTAATATTTTTATATCACATGAAAAGATATTTTTGAAAGATATTTTTAGGAATTATTTCACATGAGAAAACTTTAAACTTGTCGTCTTTGACAATTCTACCGGAAATATTTAATAAAATCACATCGTAACAGAATAAAAAAGATCAGTTTGAATTGTATATAACTCGATCATTTATGGATTTTTTTTAAAGCAGTTATTAGATGGTATTATTGTCTTTAAGAAAAAAATGTCATACACAATTTGATTTAGTATTTGATTTATACATGAAATAGAAAATATAAAATTCTTTCATTATGTCAGTCTTGAAGACCACATATTGGAAATATATTATTTTATCTTTTAAAAAAATCATATTGTTTTCGTTTGAATGATCATGGTAATTTAGTTTGAATCAAAAACAGCCTATCATAGCAGCTGGCATGATTGTTTAATTTGAATTTATTACAATAAAAAACAGACCTTTTGATTATTCTAGCAAACGGTAATTCCCAACATGATTGCGTTGTGTTTTTACCGTTTGATAACCTGTCAAATTACAAGCCATTAAGGAAAAAATGTGAGGCAAGACATTGTATTTGCTAAAGTTTGATTAATTCACCCTCTCCATTGTAAGGGAAATGAAATTGAGTTTTGTGTCCTACTGTTCTGCTCCAACTGAGCTAATAAGGGAAATTTTGCTCAGGCAGCACCGTTATGGCCTACTTTTATATCGAATTCCATATGCCAAGGGATCTTTTATGTGCGCATCAATGTGTACACAGGACCTTAGTTTTTCATCCCATCTGAAAGACTAGACAGCTGTCCTTGTCAGGTCCTCTGTCCTTCACCACTGACAAGGTAAAACCATGCCTGATAATCCCCATGAACTTTTGGCTAACACTGGGGGCGAATGTGCAACCTCCAGGCTGGGGAGCCAGTGTTTTACTCACTGTGGACCCCCTCACCATTGTCCTTCAAGTCAGATTTAAATTCAGGCCTTGTCCGTTTGTGAATCTGTCTGTCCATCCATCACAAATCATTTCCGTTCTGTATCTTGAGTATTGATTGGAGTTCATTTGTGATAGTTTGCAGGATTGTTAACAAATCTTTATCTTTAAGGGGGTCACGATAGCTAAGTGGCCCAGAATTTTCAATTCAGAGATTTACCGGCGTGGTTTCCCTTTGATAATGGCACAGGACGGAGGGCCTGACAACGACAGCTGTCTATATGTTGGGACAGAAAACCGAGGTCCAGTGTACTCATTGGCATACAGGTAAAAGGTCCCTTGACAGTTGGAATTCGATATAAGAGTAGTACGTGGTGTTGTGGTCCAGGCAAAATTTCTCTCTAGGTTTATGGTTAAGATCACAATTTTAGATTATCATTGAAGACCGCAAGTCCATGTTCATAATGGGGGTCAGCTCTATATCTTGATTACTTTGCAGAACAAACAATAAAGTTGGAGACCCTTTGGAACTATATCTTATCGTTAATGCCATTAATGGTTTGACTTTAGTAATGATGATTGGGGTTAGACCAAAAGTGAAAATCAAATCACTAAAATCTCTAAAATCAATTCGACTCAAATTTGCTTTCCCTTTACATTTTCTAGTTTTTAACTATTATAGTGAAAACTGCCAGCTCTTTACCAAATTTCCAATAATGTATCTTTAACTTTTAAGTTTCAAAAAATAAAATAGTTGGCCTGTAACTTTTCCCCGACTCCATATTTCCCTTTAATGACACGCCAGAGCAAACTGATTCTGAGATATTTAATTGGCTGAAATGTAACACATTGTATCCAATCCCTGACAGACATACAATCATAGATGGAATTACGTTCATAATCAACACAGATATAAAAACAATATTCAATTGTCTAGTTCATAGTGACCTGACGTACAAGCGAGACATTTAAATTACGCAGAAACCAACAGGAGGTGAAAAAATATCTTGTTTTGGTCGTAGATCAATATCCTATTACAAGAAGCAAATGGACAGAAAATCGCAACTTTATACCATCACTCCGGGACCCTTACCTTAGGTCTTTTTTTTGTTTTAGGATGTTAAATGTGAATTCTCTGATATCACAGAGTATTCTTTTGAAAACATATGCTTAAAGATGCATTATGTTAGAGCTAAATCTGCCTATTGCAGGTCTTTATTGTGGCTTCAAATGTTATATACACTTTATACATTTATTAACATTAATGACTAGCTCATAATCAGATGGCCAAGATTTAAATGGATTTTAATACCCATGAGATTTTATTTTAAAAATTTAATGATATAAATATAAAATAAAACCAAGTACGAACAATCCAAACCATTAGACAAAATTCGAAGTCCTAAAAAACGTTATAGGCCAAATAGTGTAATCAGCAAATGGACTGTTCTTGTGTACAAAATACACAACAAACTTGATAATTGAATCATAGTCTCAGTTGTCAAGTAACATTGTTACAATAGTTAACGATCTACACTATATAGTCAAAAGTCATAACTTCACTGAGTATAAAGTAATTTGAATGAATTTATCAATATATTCATTTTTCACCATCTATTTTTGAACTATTATAGCAATGACTGTCAGCTCTTTCTCTAAATCATCCATAATGCATCTTTAAGTGTACACACTAAATGGCAAAATGTGAAGGGATAATCCAAAAATACGTATCCTGACCTGTATGGTCATGTGTTCGATAGTGGTATCTGCTGAGAAAGTTCATCCTAAATATCAAGCCTGCAATGGGCAGATTTAGCTCTTGCATAATGCCTGTTTAAGATAAATATGATGAATTTCTACCTTCATTCATATAACTGTCTCGTTTCATATCATAACAAAACATGAAAATATCCTACAAAAATAACAACTTTTTAACAATAACAAAAAAAACACCCTCAATTTATATTGTTGTCGCCCGTGAGACAATACAGTTGTTCTTAACGTGAGGTCGATTTGCATGTTCTTATCACAAAAAATTATATAAGTTTGATCAGATAAACGTTAGTTTGCCTGACACTTCGACTAAAAATGGAAGCGAGAGACATTAAAACCATGTAAAATTGGTCTAAAATTATAACAATTACTGAAAGTGTTATTACATTGAGAGGAAATGTCAGTGATTATCTGGGGAATAATATTTCCTGACAGAAATTTAACTTGTAGAATCTTGTTTAGTTTGAATGCCACAGTTCAAATGGTTATGAATATTGTTCATTGTTATCAACGAAATTGACTTTTGTCAACTTAAACACGTTATGAAATAATAGTAATAATACCATGTATTGATAATGCGTGCATTCTATGTTTTGTGAATGGATGGATGAGTAGGTGTGTGTGTTGGGAGGGGCGGGGGTGGGAGCTAGGTGCCCAAATGGTTTCACAGTGCACATTTAGATCACAAGGTTTGTCATTGAGTCAAAGGACATGGTTTTGACTCACTGCTTGTACGTGACAAGGAATAATAATAATAATAACAGATTTATATAGCGCAAGATTACACTAAAGTTTCTAATGCGCTTTCAGTTCACTAACACTATGAAAGAACTAATTGAATAGATGTGTTTCCAACTCGCGTTTGAATTGGTCAACAGAGTTAATCATTCGTAATTCTTTGGGAAGATTATTCCATAGATGGGGGGCTGAGTATGAGAAAGCTCGTTTCCCTAGTTCTAATTTCACAGACGCGGAGTTATCAGTTTATTTTCTGATGATGACCTCAAGGTTCTTGTGTTGTTCTCGCATCGTTTTAACAACTGTTTTAAATATAATGGTGATTTGTCATTCAATGTTTTATGAGTTTGCAGCAAGATTTTGAACACAATTCGTTTTTTGACGGGCAGCCAGTGTAGGGAACGGAGTACTGGGGTGATATGATCAAATTTACTTGTTTTAGTTAAAAGTCATGCTGCAGAGTTTTGAATGTTTTGTAGTTTTTTAACTTGATAGTCAGGAAGTCCATACAGGGTCACTTGTCCAACCTTGTGGGTTTTGTCCCGAAATGACCTAATTTCTGTCAAGTGGAGTAACACCCTATTCCAAACCTTGTAATTATGAGGAGATACCCCAGGCTATAAAAAAATTTATGATTAGAAGCCATGTTTGTCACCTAACTTGATTGAGGGAGTGCACATTTTTCAGAATGTATTTATCTTTAATTACTTACTGTCCTTTTACAATACATCTTGAGGTCTAGTAAATTCTTGTCAGGTCCTCCATCTTGCATAATGCATCTTAAAGCATTTATTAGCTATACAAAAATATTTAATATTGATTCTGTTATCTACTGGAAGCCAGTGTACAACTTTCAGAGAGAAAGAGAGAGTGAGAAATGGGGTTTAATGTCCACTCTACACAAACTAGGTCATTTTGGGACTAACATATGGTTTAATTTTATTTCAATATTGGCTCACGCGTGTTTAGCTGTGGGAGGAAACAAGAGAAAACCATCGAGGTTGGACTGGCGCCTCTACTCCTTGTGACCTGCAAGCGGGGAATTGGAAAGCGCCCCAATTGACTTAAAGGGCCAATCCCGATAACTTTTTGGGGAATAAAACTGCTTAATTTTGTGTTAAAATCCCTTATAACCCATTATCTAAGGCCGACCAACTAACCCGATATTTGTGATACGCTTGTAAATAACTTAAACCTGACAGTCTTCATCTGAAAATGGAGACCGTTGTATTATACAGTATCTGGATAAAACCAGACTTTTTTCTATAAAAATGATATGTAGGTGAAATTTACCTTTTGTTATCAGTACAGTACATGGGTGACGGGTCATTCACTGTATAGACCTCTCAAGAAACGAGAATCGATTATCAGGTCACCCAATTAAAAAATTTACCTTTTGTTATCAGTACAGTACATGGGTGATGGGTCATTCACTGTATAGACCTCTCAAGAAACGAGAATCGATTATCAGGTCACCCAATTAAAAAATTGACCCGAAATCATAAAAGGGTTACGTGTCCGGATAAGCAGTGTTGACGTTAACGTCAAAACGACTCAATATTTTGAGCTGAAACATTGAGCCAAGGTATATATACCATGCCTCTATATTTTGGTCCATAAATTTCATAAATGCTCTGACTTTAATTTTTGAGACTCTGTTCTTATCGGGATTGTCCCTTTAATGAAAAACCTTCTGATCTAAATGCACACATTTAACCAATCGCCCATCCAACCTCCCTGTATTCTGATGAAACACAATACATCATCCATTTTAAGATCGCCATCTGGCAATTAATGTGGCTGTGAGAATATTGTCCAGACAGTGGCATTTCCAACTAGTCTGTTTACTGGTCTGTCATATGCTAAATCTCTACATTTCTATCAAATTTTTATTTTTGTTGTTTTCAGATTCGTGTTAATTGTGTAAATCCTACTGTGACTATGACAGATATGGGTAAATACGCCTGGAGTGATCCTAAAAAGAGTCAACCTGTGTTAGATAGAATACCACTTGAACGGTTTGTGGGTGAGTATATCACATTACTAATTTACCTTTTCAAGATGTGTCAAGACATACGAAATTGAGAAATATCTGGAGTGGCGTTACGTCATGGCACGAGACAGTGTATAGTCAATTTAATGCGACGAAAAACAAAGGTCCTGTGTACACATTGTGTGCAAATTAAAGAACCTTTGACCGTTGGAATTCGAAATATGAAATGAAATGGGGTTTAACTTCCTACTGTTCTACTCCTAAACTTGGCTAATTGAGACAGGGAATTCGAAATATGAGCGGGCTGTTGTGCCACTGTCTGGGCAAATTCTCGTTCACAGCACACAGTATGCCCGTTTTCATAATTTGATGAATTTGAATTAAAATTTTGTTTATTTGTTTATTTTCCAGAAATAGAAGAGGTCGTTAATGCTGTGTTGTTTTTATTGAGTGATAAAGCCTCCATGATAAATGGTGTTCAACTACCAGTTGATGGAGGATTTCATACCAACTAAAACACAACTGGAATCAGGGCTCTTCGTTCATACAATTTAACCAATCAGTTCCTGGTTAACAAATACCACTAGTCAGTCATTTTGATGCCAGAAAATTTAACCTGGCTAACAAATACTACTTGTCAGTCATTTTGAATGCCAGAAAATTTTAATTGTAACAAGTTTGAAATTTATATATGTATATTTCAATTTGTATTTTCTTGGAAAAAGGGTTGGATTCTTATATCATTATATTAAATATGTCGAGAAACATTGACAGTTATAACTGGAACAAGGGGTAAATTGTCCGGCTGGCAAAATTTTGAAATGAGGGCCCTGGTAAGAAGACAGTCTGATAGCCAAGTTTTATACTAATTGATTATATTTGATTGAAGTTAATTGAAAGAGTGTTGCTACTATGTATATGGACAGTTGATTCTCAGATAATTATGGGAGAATATGAAACAATGGATGGAATGAGTTGTTCTTACCTTCTATAAGGTTGCTGTACGTGACGAGGAGTAGGGTTGCCTGTCCAATTGCGTGGGTTTTCTCCGGGTTCTCCAGTTTCCTCCCACTGCTAAAGGCCCTTACGCACATAATAAAAGAAAATATGAAATTTTAAAAATGTGAGATTGGAGACGTTTGCTCAAATAATGATGTTTCCACCTACCTGTCTTTCGTTCCAAAGGTCAAGGCTTGTTTTACATAGGTCTACAGAACAATTTAATTTATAGGTGGAGTTTGTTTTTTTGTACCATCTGATGGATAAGTCACATCATTCTTGTCAGAAGTGCCCCTGATAAGTTAAGGTATGGTGTACTGCCTCCCAGGATAATGTAGCTTAGATGCCAATGCAATACATCTCAACTACCCAAGCCGCCTCTGTAACATGAACAGAAAATCTAATAGAATATTTTCGAACTTTTAGGTCTTGAATACAGTATTTTAAGAGACCAGAAATGACATAAGCATAAAATCCTTATCTCTTTCCATCCTATCCAAATGACAAGGCAATTTTTTGCCAGGAGTGCCTCAGATAGGTGAGATGCTTGTGTCATATATCTTGGACTAACTCAATCTCTGTAGCATGAACAAGAGATCTGATAACTGTAATCCTTGAGTGGCATTTAGCGATTGAGCACAATAAAACATAGCACTAATTATATGAAAAACAATCACTGGTTTGAACATATATAGCACAACATTTCGACAAGTGCTTGATAACAATAAGAGGATACTTGTCAAAACATTGTGCTATATGTGTACAAACCATTGATGGTTTTCCATATAAATTGTGTTGTGTTTTATTTCTAATTTGTGTGTTTTAGTTATGGTCTTGAATGCAATATTGTATATTAAAAGAGACAAAAAAGACAGGAGCATATATAGCCTTCATCTCAATTCTTTAAATGCCATCTAGAAGCATGATTAACGATTGATAACAAAACACAACAAAAGGTATATTTTGGATATAACTACTTCTCTATAATATAAGAACAACTTAGTTATATCCATATATACCTTGTGTTGTGTTTTGTTATCAATAGCCTTCATCTCTTTCAGACATTATTCATTTATCATTTATTCTGTTGTGTTGTTGTCCTGTAATGTCTAATTTTAATAAAATGAGCTATATAGATACAATGATAATTAATTGTATAAGTATTATATATAACCTAAATTGTTTCTTTGTTATTTATAAGCTGCCCAATCCGAAATCGTACAAGATCGTCATAATATGTTCGATTACGCAAAGTGTCCAAATACTCAGTTTTCTCCAAACCGGAAGTATTATTATAATGTGGCTTCACCGAATTCCCAGAATGTTATTCCCTTTAAAAACGATAAATATTTCTGTACATTCAAAATTTTATTACATTAAAATATCTAACAATAACAATGCATATTTACTGATTAACAATTTATTTTATATTCATGTCATCATTTAAAGTTGTTTGCTTTTGGTTTTCGGGTGCATGCCGTAACGCTGAGTCATGGACGCAAATCCTCTAACACTTGAATCTTGTCTACCATCGCATCGTCCTTAAACTGGGCAAATGTATGACCTAAATTGTTTGTATGTAATTCTTTAAGCGTTATATATAACCTAAAATTTTTGTTTGTTATATTCTGAAGTTTTCTGAGTAAATTTTAATATACAGGTGATCAGGTTTAGTTTCAATGGTGCAATGATTTGTTTGCTTCTTATATAATGAAAATAAATTTAAAAAATTAATCTAGAAATTAAGGTTGTTTTTTTTTTTTATTTATACCATCACAGATGTTTGAAAATATAATAAATTATGAAAAGAAAGGGTGGTGTAATGATTGTCTGCAGTTCAAGCAATAATTAGATGGATTGCATCACACACATTGACAAGCAAACCTGAACTGGAATATGAGTGAAGGCCAAAAACCAGTTGTTTAGTTCTTTTGGGTCTTGATGTTTTCATTATGTTTTGTTTTTCCAAATTCAAAACTCAATGGCACAAGAATCGGGACTGAAAGGCAAATTATATTCTTTCAGACCAATCATAATAATGACTCTTTTTTTTTTTAGATGTGCAGCCAACCATTTTTGGCTTTTGAAATTTTACTGAAGAAAATAGAAAACAAAATTTTAACAAGTCTTTCAAGAAATTGGTGATTTATTTTATACTAATTTGGAGAAACTGTATTAACTAGCTTGTACTGGTGGCTGAGATTTAAATGGATTAAAAGTTAAAACACTCTTGAGATTTAATAATTTAACGATAAATGAATAATCAAGCATTAGTCTTGTTTCTCAAGTACCATTGTTACAATAATAAACAACCTACGGAACATCTTGTCAAAACTTCAAAAACACATAACTCTGCTTCGAATAAAGTAATTTGAATGAAATTTTCAATACATTAATTTATCATCATTTATTTTTGGACTATAATAGAAGAACATCCAGCTCTTTATTTAAATCTTACATAATGCATCTTTAATATAGGCCTACTCTTTATAAATATAGTACAGAAAAAAGGTACACTGTACTGAATACCAGGGGCAACTGATGTGACAAAGTAATTTATACATAGAACTTTGCTAGATTTGACATTATATTATATTTGACGTTTTCAACTATATACAACTTCTGCTAGGCACAGACTTATTAAAACATCTAATGTGTTCAATATGTTATTTACGGGCAATACACGAATGACCTTTGCTCGTTTTGACAAAAGGCCGATCTCATTAAACGTCTTATTTATTCATATGTTCTTTATAACCTACACATGATCTATGTGTTTTACACTCGGCAGAACTTTGCGACTTTAAAGGAAATATACAGTGCAGTTACAGAGACTATAATCTCAATACCAAATAAGAGCTCCTTCCGATCTATGTCATGTCTATTCCATGTTCTCAGTAAAGATCTACCAACTATGCTGATCCTCTGTTATCTGTAGTGTTACACTGATGATGAAGGGTTTCTTGATTCATAACACATTAGCTAACTATCTGGAAGTCTCACAGTCCTGGGCCCAGTTTCTCGAAATCTTAACTAAAGATAAAATCCCAATTTTAGCAGATATTTCAATTTGGCTAAACACTAAATCAATCTAATATTATCCAATTAAATTACTAAAATTTGGAATTAATCTTAGTTAAAATTTCGTGAAACAGGGCCCAGGATGTTGAAATTCTGTAATCCATGCAAAAGTTTGATACCATGTTTGTATATGAATGGTTCTGCTGAAGACACCTATGATGTATGCAGATGAAGTATTGATAGGGGCTACGAATTGGTCTCGGTATGACCAAATTTAAGTTCAGAGGACCATATCAGATAGGAATATTGTGATCTAATTCAATATTTGTGAAGATTCAACCAGTTGTCTAAGTCCATCAATCATTTGAAAACAGGAATGTTTTAGTAATACATTTCTGTCTGAACCCAGCTCAATCTGTCAGGAGTTATCACCCCTTAGTCTCCAAAAATTGACGTTTTTTCAGCAAATCAGCCAAAAGTCTGTTCAACTTGTCTATATATTATCAGACATATACCAACAGCAAAACGATACATCTGTAAAATCGATTAATAAGGTCTTATAATTAGTATTACTCCTCTAAAGAATTGTTTATCACCGAAAATATTCCAGAGTCCAATAACTAATAACTAAGGATCGACTAACTTCACTGGAATTGAAGATTCGGGGGAACGATGTGTGCAATGTCAACACGATTATCTGCATAATTATCAAAATACAGGGATGTAAACATTCAGTTTTATGATTTCTTAGCTTTCATAAACCACTAAGTAATCTATCGGTGAGTGGGGAATTTAATGCCAATATCGAAGTATTCGATTTCCTGAATGCAAAGAAATTCATTTAGATTAAAGGGAGGCAACTCCTATCTATTTCCATGTTCTTATTAGTAATTAGTTATTTGAACTTTAAACGAACACCAAGCCTTAAAAGACCAGGCCCGTAGACAGGGGGTGGCAATGCCCCGCTGAAAAAATGTTTTGCCCCCAAAAGAAAATTTGCCAACCATAACTCTAAAATACCTACTGTAGACTGTAACGAGTGTGCCCCTCCTAAAAACTTCACTGCCCCTCCGAAGCCAGCAAGCTGGCTACAGGCTAGTAATGGTTCCACTACTGCTATCTTCCGTCTTACTCCAGTCGCAGTAGTGGTTTTTCCTACAGAGTTCCTTTGCGCAAGTTTTTTAGTCAAATGACTACAAAAAGTTTACTGGCCTATAGCTCGCTTAATTTACAAATAAACTGGCCCAAAACAGTACTGCACGTAGCTTAACATATAATAAATCGATTCTTATTGAAATAAAGGTGAGGCATTACCGCATAATTATATGATTTGATGAAACCCATCTCCTACGCGAAATTTCAACTGGCCGTCCGTCATGGCCGCAAGTTGCGTAATACGTCATTAGGCCTACAACATAAACAGCGCTATGCAGAGAAAACTGTTCGGTAACTATTTTAATGGTCCAGTCTGTGATAGAATTACTTATTTTAATACAAACTGTAATGATCTGTGTTGACAATTGTGCGTTTGAACCTATTTGAACTTGTGTAAGGGGTCTTAGACTGTACCAATTGTTACCTTAAACACAGTTTAAGGTAACAGACAAGTATAGTTACTAGCTACGGGCCTGAAAAAGACACATTATTACATTAACACTTCATAGTCGATAATATTCCTAAATATTATTTAAAAAGAAAAAATCACAGTTTAGCATGACCAATGGGAATTGCTTTGGCCTAGGGCTGTCAGTCAGACATTAAATTCTTGCCTCCACTTTTCACTATAATGTCTGCATCCACAATAATAATAGGCCTACTTTTTAGTCTGTCGAGTGTCGTGTTGCCATCTTCCTGTTGTTCTTTTTTTAAAACAAAAATTAGTATTTTATTGAAATTATTAAGATTGTGTCTTACTTTTTAAAATTTCAGGTGGTTATGTTCTGTAGAAAAATCTGATGTTAAGAACAGACATTGATCAGATCATAATTACTTAAAAAGCATAGATAATTTAGTAGGAGCCTCCTTATTCCAATATGACTTCCAGGAAATTATTTTCTACATTTTGGAATAAAAGATTAAGTGTAAATGGGTTAAATAAACAATCTGTTGCATATTATGCGACATCATCTGACCAAAGACAATATATTCCACGTAGAACGGTGATGTATGTTCCAGGGCATGATTTAAAGAAATTACGGAAAATTCCACAGTTAAACACAGATTGTGCTGTTTTAGAATGTGAAGATGGTGTAGCATTAAGTAAAAAGGTATAGATTTTTGACAATATCCAGCAAAAATCTAGAATGTGAAGATGGTGTAGCATTAAGTAAAAAGGTATAGATTTTTGACAATATCCAGCAAAAATCTAGGCGGATATGGAGGTCTGTGGTCAAAACACAAAGTTAATGTGATATGTCTGGGTTCAGGGACTTGTTTCACAAAATTTTAACTAAGATAAAATCTAAATTTTAGTAATTTGATTGGATAATATTAGATTGATTTTAGTGCTTAGCCAAACAAAATTGAAGTATTTACTAAAATTAGGATTTTATCTTTTAGTTAAGATTTCGGGAAACAGGGCCCTGGACTCTGGTATCACATCTTAAGTTTCGAACATGACCCCACAATCCATTGGACTTATTGATTGTCTATCAATTTACGATATAGGTATCATTCTTCTTGTTGGAAGAAAGTCAGTGTGCTATATCTTAAACCAGGGTTTCTCAATCCAATTTGATATCAGAATTGGGTTACTAGAAATCATTGGCTATTTAATATAATTATTACAAAATTTATATAGCCCGCTTTTCAAGTATGTGTTCCGAGTGCTTTACAATGTTACAATTAAAAGAATACAAATAAAATATTAGCTGACTGACTGAACTAAATGTACCATAATTGGTTCGTTGTTTTATCAATCAGCTTTTGAAAGCAGGACCTGTAGGTTAGTTAGTCAACGTCTTACTCAAAGGTCCACAGAGGCTCCACTTTTTGTTATGTTGATTCATGTTATTTTTTTATTTTATATTTTTGCAGGCAGAAGCAAGAGTGAACATATGTCAGATATTAGAGGAAATAGATTTTGGTCCTATAGACTGCGCTGTCCGTGTAAATTCAGTTTCTAGTGGGCTCATAGAGGAAGATTTAAAAATAATTCTGTCTGCTAAAAAATTACCACAGACTGTTTTAATTCCGAAAGTTGATAACATAGATGAATTAAATTACATAAGTTTCATTTGAGTCGAGCAGGACATGACCTAGTTGGTCATTAAGCCTAGCCTGCACTACAGAGATAGTGAAATGGGGTTTAATGTCCACTCAACACAAACTAGGTCATTTTGGGACTGTGTTTTTGATCATACCAACTTTAGTAATGATAAGGCTAGGCCGAAAAATCAATCACTAGGCCGAAAAATCAATCACTAAAATCCTGGTTCTGAGTGGATCAATTTGACTGAAATTTTCAGCAAATTCCCTTTACATTATCTATTTTTTTAACTATAAAAGTGAGAACTGCCAGCTCTTTATCTAATCACCTGCACATTGATACAAAAAACAGTCATTACACAATTTTGTTTTATTTTTAAAAACAAAAACCTCATGTTAGTTTTTTATTTTGAACAGTTTACAGACATAATGAAGAGAGAAATAAACAGAAGAAAGGAAACAAATTATCGGCCATATTTAATTACATTTATTGAGAGTGGTCAAGCTGTTATGAACATGGTGGACATCATAAAAACAGGATTACGATTTTCAGAAGAGGGTGTTTATCTGTTGGATGGTGTAGTGTTTGGTTCTGATGATTTCTGTGCAGATATAGGTAGGGCCTACTAATTTTTTACAAGATTTTAAAGAAATAGAATTTCTGTTATACAAATAACTCAGGTAACAATAACAAGGTTTATAAATGACTCTCAAGGACAATATTTGTAAGGCGTGTCAAAATTTACATTGGACATTTTCATTGCTTCCATAAAATATTTCAATTTTTGCTAACGTGTAGCAGTCTTTAGCATTGGGAGGAAACCAGAACCATAAAAGTCTTGCTGTATGGCCTTGTTTATATAAAAAGACTTTGTTAGCTGATATTGAGTTCCATTATCAACACAAAATTAACACTAGTAAACTAGCCGACTTCTTCTTAATCTTTCAAAATAGAATAATCTTATAGAGTTTGTGCAAAAACATATCAGATCAATTCAATACAATATTTTTATTTTCACCTTTATTTCTATCCTGTTTAGTACCTTTGAGAATAGAACAGGTATAATTAGTTGGATATTTATATTCATTTAGGTGCAACACGAACATCAGAAGCTGGAGAGTTGATTTATGCACGACAGAAAATAGTGATGACGGCGAAGGCTTTCAGACTTCAGGCCATTGATATGGTATCCATTGATATTAAAAGTAGGTTGTAATATCTTGTTTTTTGTTTATATCGTCATTAGAGAGCAACTGTCCAACCTCATGGGTTTCCTTCCACTGTTTACGCGCAAACTAATTATTGAAATAAGATTGAACTATATGTTAGTCCGGAAATGACCCACTTCATTACGAGTGGATGTTAAACCCCATTTCTCTATCTCTCTCATTAGATAGCATACTTCCCTTCACAGCACACTATATGGTGTCTACCTGTCTTTATAAGCCCTGTCAGACCAGAACAGTAGGATGTTAAACCCCATTTTATTCACAAAACAAAACAATCAAACATTGAGTCGCAAACTTATCATGCAATGGTCATATGTGTCTGATGTTTGAATGAGCATACAGCATGAACCAGAAACATGGCGTCATTGAATCCATCTTGGAATTGTATGCCCATATTCATTAACCTAGTCGGTGTAGAAGAGTAGGATGTTAAACCCCATTTTATTTCGTCTTTCTCTTTATTTACTGGTTCGCCTGTCCAACCTCGTGGGTTTTCTCCGGGTCCTCCGGTTTCCTCACACTGCTAAAGACCCCTACGTGCAAGCAAATTATTGAAATAAAGTTAAAAAAAACATATGTTAGTACCGAAATGACCTGGTTTGTGTTGAGTGGACATTAAACTGCATTTCTCTCTTTGTTTACAGATCAAGAATCTCTAGAGCGTCAATCGTTAGAAGGTGCGAGAATGGGATATACAGGAAAACAAATAATACATCCTAGTCAGATAGATACAGTTAATACAGCATTTACTCCCAGTCAAGATAAAATAGAATGGGCTACACAACTTCTAGACGCTTTTAATACCCATCATCAATCTGGACAGGTATTTATAATATATTATAGTTCAATAAACTGGATCTATATATGTCATATTGGCTGTATTTCATGTTCATCAAACAAGGGTTAAAGACACGCCAGGTTTACATGTAGGCTTAACAGGCTCTGAAGCCAAGGACCTCAAGATGCAAGAGGCTTTCGACCATGGTGTATAATATTATTGACAGTCATAAGCCTTTCTTACATGCACTGTAAACATCCATTATCAACCTTGGCTTTTCTCAATTGGGTTTATAGTCCTTTATTTATGCAAGGAAGCCACAGTGGCTAAGTGGGTAAGATGCTGGCTTGCTAGCCTGGAGGTCTAGTGTTCAAAGCCTGCATTGGCAGAGAATGTTTATCATGATTTTCCGATGTGGTTTCACCTTGTCAGTGGTGCAGGAAAGAGGGCCAGACAAGGACAACTGACTAGTCATTTGGATGGGATAAATAAACAAGTTCCTGTGTATACATTGGCGTACCCGTAAAAGATCCCTAGACATTTGGAATTCGATGTAAGAGTAGACCATTGTGTCGCTGCCCAGGCAAAATTTTGCACAAGTATGATTAAATTTTTAATTCACAGCCATTTCATTTTCTAGTCATACAGGTAGCGGGGGATTGGGAGGGGGAAGTTTGATTTATTTCTCGATTCACAGACATTTTCTGTTTATTTCAGGGAGCGTTTACATTTAGAGGAAGTATGATAGATATGCCATTAGTTTTACAAGCCAGAAACATTCTACAGCTTGTTAAAAATATACAGAGAAAACATTGATATAAGTAATATTAAAGATGAATTCTATGAGATTTATTTTAAAAAAAGTGGACAGTTCTCACTGAATAGTTTAAAAATAGATAATAAAAAGGAATATATTGAAAATTTCAGTTGTAATACATCATTCTGACCGACGTTATTTAGTTGGAAGTTTTGAGTAAGTATAGTGTGGTCAAGATTTTCATTGCTCCAATAGTTAACAAAGTCTCGATCATCCATTTTTAAATTGGTAAAAGGCAATCCATTAAAAATTGCACAATTCTGATGCTCTTGAGAGTTGGTTATGGGCTGGTCATCTGAACATGTCTAAGCCAAGCCAACAATTTAAAGAGATAATGAAGTGGCTCCCCGTCAGATTTCCTGTAATTAGGGATGTGTCACCACTTCTCACAAAATTCCTAGACAAACTCCATGATGGATCCTTAACTGCCATTTTGATCAAAAACTTTGTAAAGTTGTTGCAGGAAACTGTGGTGGTGATTCTGTGTCCAGGCTCAATCCCACTGTTTGGAAAATTTCATTCTGGATTCACTTGTAGTTAGTATTTTTATTGGGGGGGGGGGGCATTTTTTACCCTTTGCTTCCACCAAAAATGTCTTATTTTCACACCAGGGATCGTAACCACAACCACAAGCCTGAGGTGCCCCCCATCCCCACCCAGTCTAGCTTCAGGGGGAGGATGCTAATAGTAGGCCAGTTGGGGAAGTTAAGAAATTCATGGAGTCCACTATAGTTGCTTTATATAAATGAACGAAGACTGAGAACGGAGGTCATGTGTTTCTAGTATTAACAGGAAGATATGCCCATCTTCATTAGACAGGTCTGGAAAAAAATAAAATGCTATTGAAGCCAGAAAAGGGAGCCAATTCTTTGAAAAAAAAAAAAAGATAGATGAATTCAGTATACACAAATATATTTTATTTCACAACAACATTAACAAAAATATAAAGCTTTCATTTTTAATTCATCAATATAATAATTAATAAATTATCACAGTTGTGCTCACATAGAAAAACAAACAATAAATGCTTTACAAATTACAAAAATACATCATATCATTTGGAAATGGTTCAATTAAGCAGCTATAATACTTTGAATTCAACTGACTCTTTATCATTAGTACCATCAGAAACCACTGCTCCCTTTTTGTTCCTCAAAGTCCTGTGAATAGCTAGGACACGATACTTGACCCATGTTACGACTCTGGCTGTTTGAGATGGTGTAGGGAGAGAGAGAGAAATGGAATTCAGCATGCACTCGACACAAACTGTCATTTGGGACTAACATATAGTTTGTATGTTGGAGGTAACTGGGGGACCAGAGAAAGCCCACTAGGTTGGATAGACTGAAGTTGAAACCACAAAAAATGACTCAATGACAGACCTTATTATCTAAAGCGCATACATTAAACCATTTGATAACCCAACCCCCTGGCCTAGGGAAAAGTAGTTTCTGGTGGTTTCATAATTGAGGTACAGGGAATATTTACATACGAGACATTAAAAAAGGGTTAAATTAATACAGTATCCACAAATATCATACAAGGTTCACACTAACCAAAATTGGTCTCAATTAATCATCATTAAAAAAAGAAAAACAAATAATTATATAAAAATATCATATACACGTGTCAATAGCGTGTTATCATGGATTACCTGACCCGGAGTTCATAAAGGATTCTATATTTTCTTAAGGTCTTAAGGTAAAAATTTACTCAAAATTGTCAACTAAAATTGTCAACTAAAATATATCTCTTTATAAAATTCTGTTTGTTTTTTATGTATCAGATAGATTAATAAGAAACTATGCGCCAAGTTTTGTGTTTCTGAATCAAAGATTTCTCATAAACAGTGATTGAAAGTTTTGCAAATTCTTAACCCAAGTCTGAGAGTGCTTTATGAACTCTGGGCCAGGTAATCAAAATGGTTTATAATTATTGAGGCCAAACCAAATCAATTTCGAGTTCTTCAGGATCTTGATATATGAAACCACTTGAAGCATGTGAAAGAGGTTTTATTTAATATTCCCAAACTTACAAATTTGTAACTAAAGGCTATTGAACAGTAAAATTATTGTACTTTTGGTTTTCAAATTAGTCTTCTTCTCCAAAGAAAAAGAAGCAAAATTTTAACCGACGTTTTTAAAGAACAGAAAATCAATAGGTGTGGCCTTGGTAGATCCCAAGAAGATGATTTAAAATAATCTTAGACACTTCCATTCATAAATTAACAATGGAATACATTAAAGGAGGTATTATCACTCATCCCCCACCGCGACTAAATCCTGACATAACTTGACAGTAAATTTGACTGATTAACTACATCACAGATTTGTCTCCAATTTGAGCATACAAATTTTATCTAAGCATGTCCGATGTAACTATAGTCAAATCACATGGGTAATAATTTGCACAGCACATCAATTGAAAGTATATCCAATTAATTGACGATTTCAGAGATTTGTTTCAAATTTGAGCTTGTCCGGTGTAATTACATGTAGTCAAATTACATCAAATAATATTTTTACCAACAGTGCCTTTCAAAGTGTTAATACCTCTTTAATAACATTCAAATAAACAATTGATATACATTGAATAATACTGTGATGGTTGAAACAAGTATACGTTAAAAAAGGTGTTGCAAATGTTAGTTTCAAAACTATTGTTTGATGAGTAAAATATTATTCATTTCAAACAAAGTTGTGAATTATATTAATAATGTGCATATTTCATGCTTTGCTGGAATTTAGCATATTTATTCAAAATTTATATTTTTCAAATTGCCAGTTTAAATTTTTTGAAAAGGAAATCAAATTAAACCGATATCAGTGTTAATAAATTCCTCCTTTGAGAACACCCCTAAAAATTAGAATTAAAATGTGTATTATTTCTTAATCAGAGGTTTTCCATTTACAATGGAAGAGAAATTTTGTAATAGATTTTAAAGAAACAAAGAATTATCTTAATGAGTTCCTATTCAAAACTAAATCTGAGAAAGAAACTGGTTTTCCCATTCCATCTAAAACTGGGGTGGCTTGTTTACGGAAATCATATTCTGTGCGGAGACCTTGCCATGAAGAGTTAAGTAAAGGACCGTCTCGACTGTGATCATATTCCCGTTTATTTCTTTCTCGCCCAATCCAACTATTCACACTTCTGTTAATGAAAGGAAAAATAAAATAATTTATTTCTCAAATGTGAAAGTTTAATTTTGGGGATTTTTTAAAAATTATTTAAAGAACGAATTAAGCAGAAGCAGATTATTTTCTGAACAAACAAGCACCAAAGCTCCAAAACACAAGCAAGCAAGTGAAAAAGGAATGATAAGTCATAAATCAAAGTAAATAGATATTTGCATATCTATCAGGTCTTAATGCTGCATGTAAAATCTTGTCACAAGTTACGTGAAAATTATAGACTCCTGACCAGTTACAGCGGGAAAGGAGGACTGAAGATTACCTGCATCAGTGCAATCAAGGTACATGTACAAATAAAGAGATGTCATGCGATAGGGAGAGGATTTTATCTAGAGTAAGCCTTTTCCCCAATCCCATTCTGTTATCCTGAATAAAAATTTTGTTTAAAATATAAAAAAAAAAAAAAATAACCCTATACACATCCTGGTTTAAGCCAGTCTATTTCGACATTCATGCAAGTCATGTTAGTTTTGTTGCTAGGGGATTACTTTGCCTAAATTGAAGGCTTGTTGTCAGAATATAATGATTGTGTCAGGTTTCATGACTTACCGGGCAAGCTACAATAATGAGTATTTTAAGTTTATAGAGTCTGATGATTAAACTTTATAATGAGGCTTTCTCGGTGGCAAGACGTTTGATGGGATAAGCGAAGGTTCTGGGTGTATTATGGGATAAATCTTATCCTCTGGTATGTTAGAACTGTGGTTATTCTTCAGAAATAAGCGAGTCTCAATCCTGAAATAAATATTAGTAGTTAGTCACATGGTTAATTTCTGGTGCAGTTTCAATTCATCAAGAGCAGGCCGGGTAACTCGTCCATCCCAAAGCGTCCATTTTTTTTTTCCCCCTCACATTTACATGAAAGGGTATTTAAGTGAAAATTCAGAATACACAAAAATACATATAAGGTTACCCAGCATGCACTTGAAAAATGGAGATTAGTAAAACTTATACAGTCAATTTTTTTGAATTTGATAAAATAATCATAATGTGGTCCAGTATAAGCAGATTATGACTTTAAATCATGGGCTGTTAGTTCTGTTTTTTTATATGGTTACATCATTGAGAGAAGCAGAGCTAGAAGCTAGAAAGAAATAGCTTATAATTTCTATAAACTTTTCCCTTCATAAATTCAAGTATCTCAAGCTCCCCCCCTAAGCCCCTTCACCATAACAAAATTTGTTAACATTAAATCTGCTGATCGTCAATGGCATTTTTCAGACACTAAATTTAATCAATTTAGTCCCATCCAAAAATAGAAAATTTAGCATTCATTAACAAAACCAAATATCCACGGTAGAATTTAGCAAAAATTAACAAAGCAAAACCAAAATATCCGAAGTAGAATTTAGCATATTAACAAAATCAAAATATACACGGTAGAAAATCTACCAGCTGGGATTCGATTGGGTTAGGATTTTAAAATTAAAACCAACATGCAGCTGGTGCCAGCTGGTGCCAGCTGGTTGATTTTCTTTTTGGAGATTTAGCTTTCACAATATTGTAATTTTCAAGGAATGACGATCAGCGGTTTTAATAGCAAGCAACACACTTTCAAATAAATATTTAATATAAAAGATTAAAATATATAATATAGCTTAAACCACATCAAAAAAAGATGGACAAACAGTATTTATATTGGCAAACATTTAAGTCCTGATGTGCCATTGGCATTTTTTTTGCTGAAATATCAAATTTCTCAAGGCTCTTTATTTTTGATATTAAACATTTCATTAAGAAAACAAAATCGAAATACAAGACAATATCTTGGCTTTGATTCAATTTGAATTTAACCATTTTTGGCTTGATATGCCTATTAGAGATTTATTCTATCGAGTTAAAGTGGCGATCAGGACTTTAATGCTTTGGGTTTTTTAATTTAATTTGGCAAATAAAGGCTTTTTAGCAGTCAGTGTCTTTGAGAAAGTAATTTGTTCGAGACGTCAACTATTATTTTATTCCTGATAAAATTCATAGTGATGGAAAAGTGTATAAGTTTGATCTCGTTTAACATTCGAAAAAGATTCAGGAAGGGGTCGGTACGGAATCAATGGCAGATGACTATTTCGACTTTTTTCTGGCATTTCCAATTTATAAAATTGTGGCAGATTTTCCCCAGGTCTGAAAATAAATTATATTTTTAAATTTCAAGCGTGAACAAAAACTATCAATCCAAGTTAGTATAAAAACACAGGAGATTTGCAACACCTTTAGCTCTGAATTCCAAAACAAACACTTTAATATATTTTCTCTCATGGAACAAAGATTAGTTATTCGAACAATTGCACTGGGTTTCATTATTAGTAATATATATCTTAAATTAAAACTCAATTAAACTTGTAAAATATTAGATAAGTTGTACTTCACAAAGCATAATGGTTAAATATTACATTGACTTAAAAAATCGTAAATTACATGTATATACATGGACCGGTATCACTTTTTTTTAAAGACAGGGCTTCTTTTATTTGTTCTCTATTAAAATCAATCGGGTATTTGTGATAAGCAATGCATATGGAATTTTCCGTTCATTTTTTCAGTGATTTCATATTTATCTATATTTTGATTTAGGCATCGATTTTTTTTATTGGCGTCTTCCGTATATTCAGTATTGTCACTGCCTGGGTATAAAGTCGTGTAGATGTGGTCACAGTGTGGATTTTGATTGGCATTATTACGATATCGGTTTTGGAAGCCCTCTTCGTTGACTCTAAAGTGTGGAAGGGGATTTCTGAAAATAATTTATCAAAGTATGTAATGGAGATAGGTGAATACAGATTAACAGTAATTATATCTTTTGAAGGAGCATATCCGAAAAGCGAGTTTTATTTAGGCGAATAAAGATTAATTGCAATCATATATCAAAGGAGCATCTACCTAAAAGGAGACTGTTTTAGGGAGAGCACATCCCAATTTTTACAAAATAACTTACAGTACAACAGTCAAGAATAAGATGCACTTCAGATGAAACTTTAACCTCAAATTCAGAAAGCCTGGTTTTGTCTAGCCATCAATAAGGGAGTGATTTTTTTTATGTGAACCTATTTGTAGCCGACTACGAAACCAGTACCCAACATCTTAAGCTTTTTGTCAGTGGTAAAAAAATATCTTTGAAAAAAGATAACTATGCGCCAGGCCAGGCATAATGACAGAAACCCAAGGGAGACAAACCTAATTTGTGCCCAACATTGTGAAATATGCTTTACATTTCCATGCTTGATCATAGGTTAATAAGGTAACTTATGAAAGAGACTAAGTAAAGTAGGAATATCATTATTATTAATATCAGATTTTAAAATTAGGTGAATTTTTTTTAAAGAATTAGAATTTAGAGAAGAAATTGATAGCAGATAAAAACTGGCGATTAGACAAAATATTTTAAAAACCTACATTATCGTTATAATAGGAGGCTGGGTATATAACTTTATATATATTATCTACATGTATTGGTGCGTTGTTCGTTCCTTTATAAACTCGATATTTGAAGTTGGTATCATGCGTAACCTCCAATATAGAGCGCCCAGATCTAAAAATAACAACAACAAGGTTCTGTCATCAACTGTCCCGACCTTTTATAAGCTAACAAAAACGTCAATTTTGTATCCATGAAAACACAAAAATGATTAAATTTGAGAAATTTCTAATTACAGTAGGAAAGTTAAAATTTGTATCCATGGAAACACAAAAATGATTAAATCCAAGAAATTTCTAATTATATGTAGGTACTGTAGCAAAGGGTACAATTCCCATTCATTATGAATAAGTTGATCATGATCATATTATAAAGTGTCATAAAGATATTGTGAATGGTTTACGAGATATTTTGTAACAAAATCGGGACAAAAGTCCATTTCAATATCCCTCCCTAGTTTGGTTTCTTACAGGATAACAAAACAAACTAGCTTATCCATATATAATTAAAATACATGTAAGCTGAGACTACTGAGTGTAGTTTTTCTTTTTATCAACTTAGACTAAGCATGCATAAATTGGCAAACAATTTAGCCAATAATACTTGTCCAAAGTGTCATATCCAAAGCCATACAAGAACTTATACGATTGGTAGGGAGGGCTGTACCTGTCTGCAGGTACTGTATCTATTCTCAAAATTGGAACGTAATTAGTATGTATTTGATTACTGTCAAAAGGAATAGATATTTGGTCTGAAATGTATTTGGGGTGGGGGGCAAAATTATTGTTTCTCTGGGCACATGTTATATCTTTTCTAAGCAAGGTCTCATCTGAAGTACATGTACATCTACCAAAATATGTTTTATTTTTATTCAATTTATATTTCAAAATGTACGAATTGGTAATAAAACTTTGTGAGATGATATTTTCTGTTTCATTTATAAGTTTTAGATTGGTTCTCCTATTTGGGTGATCTGGTTTAAACACAGATCCTATTTCATTTCATTTTTTATAATTCAAAAGAGTTGTTATATCTAGGGCCTATTTCATGAAATTTTAACTAAGATAAGATCCCAATTTTAGTAATTTGATTGGATAATATAAGATTGATTTTAGTGCTTCGCCAATCAATATTGAAGTATCTACTAAAATTGGATTTTATCTTAAGTTAAAATTTCGTGAAACAGGGCCCAGGTGTTCTAGTCCAGGTGAGGAATTAGCCAATAAAACGGTCTGTTAGGGCGAGTTCTTGGTGTACTCTGCACGGAACTGTGCTCATGAACCCTGACGCGACCTTCCAATATGTACTGGTCAGATCTTCATGTAGTGTAGGCCATCGAAAGTATAAAAAAAATGAAATGAAATATAGATCTGTATTTTATTAAAGGGACAATAACACTCTTAAATTGCTGGCTTGGCAGCTCTAGAAAATAAATAATAGTCTTATTCTAAGTACTAGATGTTTAGGTGTCCTACCTGTTGTGTAAATTATCCATTACATCATATTTTACTTGTCCAGAGGGTTCGAAAAATATTTTAAAATCCAAGTCACATTTGAAAAGGTTTACGTTAACCTTTTCAAATCATGTAGTTGAATTTTTCCAATTTTTTAAATTAGGTGTGTTAAGATGAAATTTGTATCATCAATTAATTTGAATATTGTAAAATAATACAATTTGTTTACCAGAATAAAGATTGGGACCTAATACTCAATTACAACAAGCGTGTTATTGGGGCTTTAAGATTGCCTATTTGGTCTCTACAGATTGGATGTTCTTATGAAAGAAATCACAGTATTCTCCCTTTAACTGTTCTGCTACAGCTGGCATGATGAAGACGGGCATACCCCATACAGTGTTCTACAAGGGAAATTTTGCCCAGGCAGCGTCACTAGGGCCTACTCTCATATCAAATTCCAACTGCCAAGGGATCTTTTACGTGCACGCCAATTTGTACAGGTGACCTGTGCAGATCTTTGTAAACAGTGAACCCTATGATCCCTTCATTACTGACAAAAAACAAACCTTATTTGATTAAACTGTTCTGGATCTGTAGAGACAATATTACTCGCTGGTTCACAAGCTCTCGTCATTATGTGTGTCGGAACTGGATTCTGAAATAATCAATATGTAATAATGATACAAGTTTTTACATTAATCAATACGTAGGCTACAACTGATTTCTGTAAATCAGATCAAACAGCTCAGCCAAATGGGATTTCTTCTGGGCGACCTTCGGTTGCACGTATTTTCGTACTATAGTCGAACCATCTGCATCCGAATGACATTTAGTTCAACCAGTGGTCATGACCAACCATACCATGCGATTTTATGAAAAATATAATAAAATTGCAGATTGCTGTTGAGTTATTTACACCTTGGTCGGAATTAGAGGGTCCATGTTAACACCTGAAAGTTAATGGGCGCATTGTAGTATTATAGATCTTATGTTTGATTTTTTTTTCATCTTTTTTTGATGAATTTGACAGATTAGGATCTTCTTATTTGAATACCGGTATATATATGGTTTAATTTTATTTCAATAATTTGTTTGCGCGTAGGGGTGTTTAGCAGTGGGAGGAAACTGGAGGACTCCGAATGTTTTAACATTCACAACAATTTGTTGCTTAGACCTACTGTTGGCCTAGTTTCAACAAAAAGTAAATTTGTTGAAAGAAAATCATATATCATTATTTTTATATAACTGCACAAACAAAAAACTTTAATTTCATTCATTGGAAATATTTTTATCATTATTATTCTATATTGCCTTCCAAATAATAGTCCTAAGGCTAGATATTTATAATCTAATATAACATTTTACTAAATAATTTAATCATTCTTTCTGTGCTTTTCGTTATTGTCCAACTATCGACTACATTTATGAATAAATAGGTAATTTGTATATCTACCGTGCGTTATATTATCGTATTTCACCTTCAGTGAAAAATATTAACTTGTCGCTTTAAATTCTAAGAATGCGCAAGCTACTATGTACATTACCTCAGAGCCCGCATGCATCAGTCGATCCAGGGCTTCGTGTTTTCTATCGAGAACTCTCTTTTTCCTTAACGCGTCCCAGTGATATGCCTGTGCCATCTTGTCCTGATAAGTTTAAATTAACAAATAATACAATTTGATGCTGTCAAAGCAATCCAATCTGCAGAACACTGAAGCCGCGATAAACATCCACGAATCGTGATCACGGCATTATAAAGCTAAGAAGCGTAACCAATGGAAACGTGGTTGCGCAATTTGCGAAAGACTCTTCGAGAATTATTTGCCGGAAAATCACTAATTTTCATAAATTTTCCAAAATTCCATTCCAGGGGGTATTTTTGGCCGATTTCGTGTGATTTCTAGTATGATAATTTCATAAATATATCTATTCACCTGACGAAATGATTTTGGCCTGGTAATCTGAATAATTTGTATTTAAATAATCCACATTATGTTCAATTTGGTTAGTTTTAATTGTCAGGCTACTAGGCTGAGACATAGTGGGTGATTATACTTGATAAATTATTTCTCTTTCATATTTTTATGCCTTTCCATTTAGAAATATTATATAAATGTACTTTTTTATAGACCAAATATTAATAATCCATGATAAGGGCTAATAAGCGTCCGGGGTTTACATTTTCGATTTCACGAAGGACTATCCGTGCGCTGGCTTGAAATTCTTTAGACCACTTCTGCGCATCTATGCATGTGCATCTGAAAATTTTACAACCAAAAATCCACATTATTCTGAATAATTGGCACTTACGTATTATTTGTTAAATGTGTATCTAATACAAGTATTCAAAGACCATTAATTGATCATTTTTGAGGTGAGTAATGTCCGATATATTTCGACAAAGACCATTTAATCTTACGAAACTCCCTTTCCAGTTTAGCTTCCTCTCTTCGAGATATTGTTTTTTTGTGGTATTACGGTGAAAAATATACGTAAATAATTATGTTGAAAATTACGTCATTGTTGTTTTTAGGAATAGAATCATTATTTCTTTTGTGTGTAATGCCAGATATGTAGATAATTTGTTGTAAAATCTGAAGTACAACCGGCCTATGAACCACGTGTTTGAACACGCCTGGATTCAGGATCTATTTTCTTTTGAAAGAAAGAGTTGAAATTGGCACTCGGTCGTCCGCGAAGTCCTAACCCACTGTTCCCACGTGTTTTTGTTCTGATTCGCCTGCTTTCTTGTCTTTATGAACTGGTATTCATTTTCTCCATGTACATGTTACAAAAAAGTTAAACCAATTTTTTCAATTAGAAAATTGTCTTATTCAGGTCATGAATCATCATATCATGTATCATGGGTGTTTGTTTTATGGTTTTGTATTTTTCTAAATTACAATACAAGCTACATTATAACCTAGCTAAACTGCAATCCAATAAATTTGATGAAAGATGTCGGTTTGTTACTAGGTCTAGAGTCAAAGAAAGTAGATGCTGTGTATCACTGTCAGTAACAACTGCAAAATGCTCAGTCAGACCAATTTCTAGTTTAACTCTGATCGGCTCATTACACTCGCCCTGTACATATAGGAACGTGTCGAAATCTTTTGACTTTCGTGTAAATTTTACTGGGAAACTTAACTGCTATTAGTCGTATGTCAGTCTGCTGTATATGCCTGTATAATATTGATATAATGTAAAGGTACATTTTAGTGAAAAAATAAAGACCTCACTCTTGGACAATATTGAATGATGAATGAATAAAACATGTAGAAAATTTCTTTACAGGTTTTGTTTATGAAAATGGCCAAAATTTATTCCAGATTGGCCTCTTGCGTCTTTTTTTTTTTTCGAGAAAGAAAAATCAAATGTTGGCACTGAGTTACATTAATTGACACTTCTTAAAATTGATAGGAAAAAGTCTGCAATTCCAGAACAGTCACAAAGCTAGTTGTATTTTGAAGCTAGTTTTATTTTGTAGCTATCTTCCCTGGTTGTGTATGTCTGTTCAAATTGGATCCACCCTTGTAAGCCCATTCAACGAATCTTCAGAATGTGTATGTAATATAAGTGGATACTGTACAGAGTGACTCGGTTTCATTTATAATTAACCATTTGTTAATGGTAATTGTACATACATGTATGTATTGCGATACACAAAATGTCAATAATGGAAACGTTTATGACAAGAACTCGATACATGGCTAGGGGAAAAAAATACTATTGATTTTGGAATAGTTCCAGAGAATTAAACTGTCACATTAGATGAATATTGCTAGTGGGCTACTGTTGATAATAATGCTCACTTCAATAACTATAAGCTAGAGAAATAATATATATTTCTGACATGTAGCGTATGTGTGCAAGTAGCTTTATTTATTGGTGAGCAATATGCAAATACTGGACTAGGCAGTACAAATGACACTTATAATTCTCCCAGAACTTCTTGTTCTTTGGCTCTATTGTCATTACTTTAGTGTATGTACGTACATGTAGCAAAAAATTAAGTACATTTGTAAGAACCAAGAAATCGTTTGCGCTGTTCAGTCCCTGTTGTGTAAATGCAGCTGCCGAGTTTAAGTGATCATGTGAGATGTAGTTGTTGAAAAAATTTGTCCTTTGCGTGATTGAAGTGTTTATTGAGAATTTGAATAAATTCTATTATTGTGTGACTTTAAAGATTAGAGGCTCATTTGGAGTATAGCTTTGTGATTTGAATTTGAGCTGAAATCAGCAAATTATTGATGATGGTTCTCTAACTTCTCTTTATCTTTTCAGCTATAGACTTTTTACAGCCAAGTTAAAGTCATGGTCATGGAAACCCCAAGCCCACAATGTGTTGGCAGGGAATTTGTGAGGCAATATTACACTTTGCTTCATGAAGCTCCAGTGCACCTTCATAGGTAAGTTAAATGCATCAGTAGTTCAAAGGGATTTTCTCATTGATCCTAATATACATGTGGTAGTTGAGCTATCAAGTCACAGACCCTCAACTTAATCCATGGCCCTGGTTTGACACAAAATTTTCCTACATGTACCTCACATAGCACACATGAAAACTGACATGCTTAAGACCTTGAACTAATAGTTCAGCTGGTTGTTCAGTAGACTGCTTCTTAAACATGTACAAACATACACAGGCAAGGAAATAGCTGTGTTGTATGAAATTCAAGAATTTAATTCACCAATTCAATGCAGAATGGTTCAAAAGAAGCATGCCAATTTTCATGTCTATCCCAATTGGAAGAGCGTCTCCCCATTGTCAAATTTGGGGTAAAAAATTACCTGGCTAAAAACAGCTCATTATGATTTTAAAGAAAAATTTCATGGATTGTTTTCAATGTTGACTTTGTGTGGAATGATTCAGCCAAGTTTAGATAAATCTTACAAGTACCAATAATGACTCTTTCAGGTTTTACAGTCACAATTCTTGTTTTGTTCATGGAGGAGTTGAGAAGCCTGGTGAAGAACTGCCTCCAGTCACAGGACAATCGGTAAGTTTGCTTCAAAACAAAATGTTTGTTGTTCACATAAAATATTACTGTTATACTTTATAATTCACAAGGGATTGGTGGAGAACCTCTTCTAAGACTTGACATATTGAAAATGTTATAGAGAAGTAAGCTACGGCGTAAAATTTTCTGAAAGCCAAAATGTTTTATATACATTTGTTGATTTTATTTTAAGGAAATCCACAAGAAGATTATGTCTTTGAATTTCCGAGATTGTCATGCTAAGATTAGACAAGTGGACAGTCAGTCTACTGTAGGAGAAGCTGTTGTCGTCCAGGTTTGTTTACTAAGATTTTCACACTAACAAGACATCTGACTTCGCTCGGAACCAAATGTCCTCCAACACTTCCGAGTTTCATGAAACCAGAAGTAGTTCCAAAAGCGAAAGTTGTAGTCCCATTGCCACCAGGCCTATGTTTCTCCATGTTCCAAGCTAAATTTATATACCAACTTTCAGCCTCGGGACAGCCCTGGTGTAGCTGCAAACCTTGAACAAGTTGACAAAAGTTGAACAATCATCAAAATTTTTTACTGTTTTGGCTTTTATTCTAATGTACATTTTGTATCTTGGTAGTTAATCGTTAAGACCCACCCACACATGTACAACCGTAGCAGAATTCTAGGAGGAGTAGACAGATTTCGCTGTCTGGGGTTGCCGAATGGTTAACACATGTACGTTTGACCATAAAATCTGTCAATTGACTCTACTCTAATTTGTAACATAAAGTCAGCCTGTTTGGTAAAGGAATTTTGTAGCAATGATGTTTGTAAGTTGCGTCTTATTTATATATGACGAAGATTTTGCCTGAGCTACTAGAAAAATATTTGATTGGTTTATCAGTACATGATTAACTCTATTCCATTTCTTTCCTGGTAATTTAAGGATTCACCATTGTCATTCATTGGCTAAGAATTAAGAAACCCTAGTATAAATTTGTGAACCAATGAGATGGCAGTAGTCTTAAACTAGTTTATTTAGACCAAATAGGGCTGTAAATAAGAACATAGGATGAAATTAAGATCTTTCACCTCGTTCTACTAAATTTTTTAATGTTATGAACTTGATTTGATTATTAATAATAGCTATTTATGTACATATAATATACATGGGTTATTTTTGTAAGATACTTTGGTTCGGTTGTATATACATGTAGGTTTGCTCATTTGCTGCTATTTTGATTTAAAGATTAGATTATATTCCATGTTATACATTGTACAGGTAACTGGAGAATTGTCAAACAACGGACAACAAATGCGACGTTTCATGCAGACGTTTGTTTTGGCTCCTCAATCACCAAAGAAATACTACGTTCACAATGACATCTTTCGGTATCAGGATGAAGTATTTCATGATAATGACAGTGATGTTGATATTACTGAGGAGTGTGGTAAGTTACGAAGATGGTTAGAATATTTACAACTTTTATAATCACTGCTTAATAGTAAACTAAACTACAAAAGATTATTTTAACAGTTTATCGGTTTATCCCCACCGTCTTGCATGTATATTGATTTTCCATAGCAGATCTTGCAAGTTGTTCAAGATATCTTTATCAAACTTTGTACGCAAAGTTTTACCTAATTGTGCCTTTGCTAATTACTAATAAGAAACTTTTGTGAACTGGGCCTGATATTTCTACACACTTTAAAGAGTATGAATATTCTATTTTCTTCACTTCTGTTGGGTGTGACATGGTCTGGTTTGTTTCATACAGATATTTCTACTCGCCATACTTGACTTATATCATAGGATTGAAAATTTATTCCTAGCGTAGTTTTCTACTGTTTTGGCTTGTAATGAAGTCATTTCCTGTCTCCACGACTTGAAATGTAGATCAGACTGAAGAAAAGATTACTGTCAAAAGATAAAGTAATTCTACACAAGATCTTCATAATATCATAAATAATGGTGGTTCTACAGTCTTTTAAATCAATATGGGAAGGGTTTATCGAAGTCACTTCTTTGTCACTTTGACTTGGAGTGGTCAAAAGTGAGCCAATATCAAATCTTTCAGACGGTCGCTGATCAGTATTATAATTGGCTCAGCATTACCAAATGTTAGTACAAACTGTTGTATAAATAGGAAATCTCCTATGAGTCCTTTTTGATATCAAAAAATATCAACACAAGTTGATAAAGTTAAAAACAAGACTGCCAAATTTATTTTTTTTTTTTTTTTTTTTTACTTGAACAAGTGTTGATATTTTTTTGATATCAATAAAGACGAGTTGGAGATTTTATTTATCACCTAATCCTTTCTTACATGTACGAATGAAAATTTTTTAATTCTTTGGTATAGACCTAACTTTTCCTGATTACATTATGTAGGGTAGTGATACATCATTTTTAGACAGCATTTACCTATTACAAAGTAAAATATATTGACCCAGTATTTCCTTCAAGGTTAATTAAATAAGAAAAATTCTTTTTAACAATTAAGTTATTTTTTTATTTAAAATTTCTAGTTTCTTTAAAATAAAAGAAAGTAGTTCCTTTTTGATTGACCAATCAAATTCATGTAGTAAAGCAATATCTTCTAAGGAGATATTGCAGTAGATTATGTATATCACACACGCAATATCTAATGTACTCTCAAATGTGTTATTGGGCAGGGCATCATTTCTGTAAAACATGCAGGAGTCACAAAAAGCTCTTGCACTTAAATTTCCGGGAGCACAAAAAAACGCACCTGCAAATTTGCTTGCAAGAGCTTTTTTTCTTTTTCCATCTATCCAAATGGTGTACAAAAAAAAAAGAGAAAACAGTTAAAAATCCAATTTATTTATTTATAAATTTACCGGTCATATGCTTACAACAGAAAACACTACCTTGGACGTTCGAGTAAATCTCTGGCTAAATGCCAAAGCGGGAAAGGTGCGACGTTGTGCTTGATGTTCAATTATATACCGATATTTTTAGAATCCGAATTCTACACTTTTCTCAACGTCAGTGTCACAGGCCTGCACATTAAATTTAAAGCATGATTTTGGAGACATGCTTTTACTTAGTGGAATCAACGTCAATCCATGTCAATTCGAGTTGGAGACTTACAATTAATCAGGCAATTCGTGCATATTTTCAGTCCGGCCATGTCGAAGAAATTAATTATGATATTCACAGCCCGGGGTGAAACGGTCGTGGGATGAAACTAACTGCTCTCATCGTGATTATCCAGACGCTTTCTATATGACCACGACAGAAATTCATAACGTTATATTTATTCAAATTTCACCATCAAAAACTCTTATAAATAAAACTAACGCCGTAACTCGGAAAGCATTTTATTTAAAAACAATCAATCGTTTATTACTAATGTAATACTATCACTAATAAATAATAATCTATCGTGAATGCAAACGCCATGGAGAGACTTAACAACCGAGCTAATAATCTTCAACCCAAATGTCTTGATACCATAACAAAACGCACGCTACTGGATTTTGCTAACAAAACTACTCTTCACGATTTGCGGATACAATAATATTTCATTTAACTTTAAAGCTCGACTTTCTTGATAAAACTGTCGAAATTGTCTGAATTTTTAGCAGGAGCTATAACCTGCGCTTGTGTTTTCAAGATTACAGGCGCAGACGGGCGCAAGCGCGGAAACGCCCGTCAGAAATGATGCCCTGATTGGGTGATAAATTATGGTGAACTCCTGCACAGTTCTATTGTATTTGCAAATATGTGAGTCATTGTTTCAATTTGAAGATTATTCTTTTGTATGTTTTTTATGAATTGCATGTATATCTTTCAGACGTTGAATCAGAAGTTGAAAATGGCCAACAGGTTGAACCCCAGGGAGATCCATCAAATTTTTACGCAAACACAGACTCGCCAATCAGGTAAGCCTTACATATTGGGAATAAATAATTCAGCTTGCAATCAGGTGGTAGTTGTCAATGCAAACTTCCCCCTTCATGTTACTACTTGTTTTTGTTTCAAATACTGTTTTTCCTACTTTGCTCTATTTCTTCCCCACTGCTCAGGAACTAACCGATTGTTCTGCCATTTCCAACAGCTTAAACTGTCATGTCGTCAAAATCTGAGCATACCATTGTTATTACTGTGCATTTGTGAGCGTTTTTCAAGATAAATCGCACTACTTGGTTTAAGCCACTTGACAATATGAAATGTTATATTGTAGTAACGGAACAGCACATGTACAAGAAAGAATAGAATCACCTCCCTTAAAAGAACCTGAAATGAAGGAGGAAGAAGATATTGAAGAAGATAAATACGAAGAGGAACCCGTAGCGAAATCACCAGAACCCCCAGTTGAAGAGGAACCTCCAGGTATGTCCACTTTAAGTTTGAAATTATTCTAACAAAAATACCTGATAATTGCAACATTTGTTTGAATTGACACACATGTAGACCAGTGACACATGTAAACCAGACTTTGTAATTAATGTAACGGCTTTATCGAAGTCACTTCTTTGTCACCATGACTTGGAGTGGTCAAAAGTGAGCCAATATCAAATCTTTCAGACGGTCGCTTGTTGGTTTTATAATTGACTAAGCATTACCAAATGTTAGTACAAAATTTATCCAAATTGAACAAGAAAATTGTGATTAGGACTTGTGGCAGTGAACCACGTCTTCTCACCTTAATGGTTAGGAAAACTCCCCTTAGTATATAAAATATCAGTGAATTTTCCATCATTCTTAAAAATTATGTATACAGCTAAGGAAAAGTCGCCAGTTTGAATGATAGTCAATATTTGGACACTTAGTTTTTGATTATAATTATTGGTATGGATAGTTACTCAGACATGATGGATTTTTGGCGGAAGATATATGACAGAAATTAACAATAATAGCATTATGGACAACATATTGACTGACAAGACGAAGGCCCCGAAACAGAATTTCTGTTGCTGGAAAGTAAATTTCATTATCCGTTAACGGATTCATTAAAGTAAATCTAAGAGAAGACTGTTTGTTCATTGGCTGAATTTTTGAATTAACAGGTATATAATGTACATGTATATAACAACTTCATAAAAGTTAGTATAAACAAGAAACTGAAGACAGTGTGTCTTGTCATTAACATAAAAATTCATTTCACATTAATAATTGTCGTATCTAATCAACTATGCATGACTGCATGTAGTTTATTTAAATTACTCATGAATGTAGCTGTGATGTCTGTAAGTTGCGTCCGACTTATGTGTGACGAATATTTTTTTACTGAGCTACATTTTAATAAATTATTTAAGACAAAAGTTTAAAATAATTTTTGATCAAAAATGATCAGAAATTGTATGTCGTGAATTATCATTTTACGCAGTATTCATTTAAACACTATAAAATGTCTGAAATGCACTCAATTAAAGGAACAATAACACTCTTGCTGGCTTGGCAGCTCCAGAAAATAAATAATACCCTTATTCTAAGTACTAGATGTTTAAGTGTCCTACCTGTTGTGTAAATTATCCATTACGACCTATTTTATTTGTCCAGAGGGTTCGAAAATATTTTAAAATCCAAGTCACATTTGAAAAGGTTTACGTTAGACTTTTCAAATCAATTAGTTGAATTTTTCCAATTTCTTAAATTAGGTGTGTTAAGATGAAATTTATATCATCAATTAATTGGAATATTGTAAAATAATACAACTTGTTGACCAGAATGAAGATTGGGACCTATTATTCAGCTACAACAAGAGTGTTATTGGGGCTTTAAAAATTTTGTGGGGAATAACTTGCTTGAGCTTGACACCGCCCTGTGAATTTAGCAACAAATTGTACCCTTTATTATTTAATGAAATATTTATATATTTCTTATTTTCATTACTTTTACAGCAGAACCAAAGCCATTTTCCTGGGCTGCGTTAGCGAGTAAAAAGACACCTGGTGGCAATATTCCTCCTGCTAGCCAGGTCAATATGGCGGCTAACAAACCTCAGACAACTTCTACCGAATCGAAATCGGACCAAAATGAGGCTCCGCAACCACAGAGACAAGCCAGGTAAAATCAATTTACTTGTTAAAAATGTTGTGATGGAATTGGTAAGATTTATAATGGCAGGTAACATATATAATCACAGTTTAATAACTGCAGGATTAGACATTTACTCCCAAGATGTTCAGCAGAATCTTAATTCCTGACAGGTCTCCCCAATTTAGCAAATATAGCGATTTATTTAAAATGTAAACATGGTTCAGCTTTGTCTTGTTTTCATGTACAATGTTTAACGAAGTAGGTTATTCTTTGTTCACCAAAGTTGTACTAATAGATTTCATTCAACACTTAAAAGATGCCGAAAGTTGGGAGCGTTTCAATTCAACCTACATGTATCATGAAGCTTTAATATTATTCTTGAGCTGAATAAAAACTTGAAATCCATGAATTTTCTCGCAATATTTGCCAAACATTTTATAAATTCAATTTGAATAAATGAAATGAAATTGGGTGTAACGTCCTTTAATTTGAATAAAACAGACTTGAATTCAAAGGAATGATATAAATAAAATAAAATTCTGTTTTTGCCTTTCCAGACCTGTACCAAGAGACAGAAATCGTGAACGAGAAAAGACCAGCAGTTTCAGTCGTGCTGATGGTGATGGAGATAATGACAGTTTAAGTGGACGAAGAATGCCCAGATACCCAGACAGTCATCAGTTATTCGTCGGAAACCTACCACACAATATTCTCGAAAAAGATTTGAAAAGTTTCTTTGAGCGTAAGTACTGTATACTGTTTGATAAGTTGCAAAATAATTCACTTAAAATTCATTAATTGCTGATTTCCGATTATGCAAATATTGATCTGTTGTTACATAATATTAAATACTTTTTCCATTCGAGATAAACTGATTATAGCGAACCAGCTTTCATAAGAATAGAGTTGAACTGAAATTTCAAGAGAATTTATATTTGAAATGAATTTTCTACAAGTTGAATGGACATAAACTCTGGTTAAATATTTGTAACAGTTGTTAAATATTTTTAAATATTTGTAATTTTTTTTTTATTAGATTATGGTAATGTCATGGAATTAAGAATCAATACAAAAAGTGGCGGTGGAAAAGTACCGGTAGGTTTTTCTTAGTTAAGACTAAGGGGTTGGATGGCCAAATGGTTAGTGTGTGCGCATTGTGTCTTAAGGTCTGGTAGTTCCGAGTCCCCTTGAAATTACCTACTTTGTTTTGATTGGCAGTTAAAACCCATTTCTCCTCTCATTTAGTCATTAAGTTATTACAAGTGTCAAGTCACATAATTCAGAATTATTTCTGGGTCATGTTCACATTTGGCTCGAAAGTTGAATATTTCATGCTGTCTTTAACTTCAATTTCTGACAAAGAAAATTATCTTGTAGTATAATGGTTGATATATTGAATTCTTTGTAAAAATATTAAGTCTTTTGTATTTTTCATACTTTTCAGAATTTTGGTTTTGTAGTCTTTGACAGTCCTGATCCCGTACAACAAATATTGAGTAATAAACCAATTAGATACAATGGAGATCACAGATTAAACGTAGAAGAGAAAAAGCCGAGAGGTGACGGAAATCGACCGAGTAGCGGACGCGGGGGAATGTCTCGAGGAGGAATGAATTCTGGGGGTAGTGGGCGTGGAGGTTTCGGAGGTGGACGTGGGGGAATGAATAGAGGGGGATTTGGTAATCGTTCAGAAGGCAGAGGTGGTAATTCTAATGTAGGTGGGGGCCGAGGGGGTAATTCAGGAGGTGGTGGTGGTGGCGGATTTATTAATGCAAGACGTTGATGAATGAATTCTGGTGCTTAATTAATATATTGGAAAGTATGCAATTTATAGCTGTTAATAAGTGAGCATATCAATGACTTTAAAGTCCTTTATAAATGTAAAAGATCAGCTAATAATTTATTACAACATAGTAACCAATAGCCAATGACCATAGAGCATTCGTGTGATTGATGTAACCGAACGACGCCCCTTTATTTATATATATTTATATGGGCAGATAACGGCAACAAGTAGCGATTCTGTTTAACAATAGAAGTACCCGCTGGTCCTGTGTTGTCATGGTTACATGTCAATCCCACGTGTGTTACGTAACATCTAATAACCGATTGTTAACCAATTTAAAAACTTTGTACAGATTTTTTTGTGCGCAGAACGGGTCTCAATTGGTTGACATTGGTTCACTAGGGTCAAAGGTTATTCTAGCTTGTTAAAAAGAAACTGTATAAAAGGACAAGTTGTGAATGCCCTCAGCTGAATTGCATATTTTCTGTATTATGTGTTTTGTGTGAAAATGTCTGTCTTCGTATAATTGTAAAATGCCACTGGAAAAAAGTAAAAGTTGTTTTTATTTTTGGTGGTATGTCCTAGTTGTAACAACTTGACAATATCCTATTTGTAAATTTATTGTATAAAAGAATATTGAAAGACCCAGTCTTATTTTCATACTGTTACCAAGGTGATATATTATATTTAATTTTTTGGTTAATAAATCGAGAATTTTAAAAAAATCTAGGATCAATCAATTAGATATTTGAAATTATATTTGAAAAAACATGGTGCAAGACTATGCAAAGTTATTTAATAATAGGAGTTCACTCCTTTGTTAATCACCCATTGTCATATTTGCGATCTTAAGGTTAACTATTATCATGTCGTGCATTATAAATCCCCCAACCCCACCCTCTGTCTCTGCCTGGGTGAAATTCTCTAGCTACGGTTGATTGGACTGAACATTCCTCTGGATTTATGTTTCAGCTGCTTTCATTAATGAATATTTATTGAACGTGATTCCAATATTTTTAGATTGTCTCAGTTTCTAACGAAAATATTTTTATTATTGACTCCATTCCGTCACCATTTGTCTACAGTGCTATAATAGATTATCCCGCCACAATTATTAGTTATGGATAATTCGAATCTGAAATCCGACACCTGAAAAAAGTTCTATTGTTTTATAATATGAGTTAATGTCATCAATTTTTTAACGACATTTTGAAAATATAAAAAAAGGGCAACTAACCAATTAACATGTAAATTATTAATGGCTCGAGATATGTGGTCACTTTTTCTGTCCAATTAGATTTACTTTGTCTTTAAACTAGACATAAATATCGCTTGGACAGGATTCAGTCACTAATACGTAACTAATGTAAATTTTGATCATTTTTACATTTTATTTATTACAAAGTGTTGAGTTATGAAAAAAAAAATAACATGATAAAAGATCAATCTATGAATTAAGACAATTTTAGAAAATATTTTTAGTTTTCTAATGATCTCATGCTTGTAGTTTATTCTTGGGTGCAAGTTTTATCCCTAACATCAAGTTTTTCTATAGACAAAGACCGTTTGTTTTAATAATTTTCTTGAATATCATTGTTTTACGATTTGTAAATTTTCAGTATTCAAATAAACCAAATTTAGACTTTTTAGCATGTTTGCTTTATACTTGAAATAAGGTACTAGTATAGCTATCTACGTTTTCAGTCGAATCAATCTACCTTACATGGGGTACTGGAATGTCTACCATAGGATGATAGTGATGCTTTTAAATATTTTAAGTTTTAGAAAAAATAAAATTATATAAAAAAAAAAGAAAAAAAGTATTAAAACAATGATATTCTATTAAGTGTATTGAAACGATGTGTTCTTATTTCTGTGTTTAAAACAAAATCATTCAACATATTTCCATTGTAAATTACATTTCAATATTGTTCATCCATCGTTAAACAAGATCCATTTCTGCTAGTCCGTTACCAACACAACTGTTACATTGTGCAAAATTTTTATATTTTTCTCTAAAGCGTTGTGAATTTGGCTTTAATAAAAAAAAAAAAACTTCTGTCATTTAATAAAAGTACATTCTGGTTTGATACATTATCAGTTTATAACATAACAAATATATTGATACATGCTTTAAGTTTGTTTTTCAAAAATGTGATTTATATTGATTAGTTGTTCAAAATTCTTCTGAGTCAATACTCAAGGTAATTTATGTAATGATTAAATTTTGAAATTTCATAAAACAATTTTGAAGTCAAATTTTTACTGGTTACAAGTGCTGTGTAGTGTTTATCAAATTAGGTTGCCTTGTGTCTTTCAGATAAAAATTTAAAATTAGATTCAAATAGCTAATATCTAATTTGATATGAGTTACTTCCCTACGTTTTAAACAGAACCAAATTTTGAATGTTGATTTGTAGAAGTGGGTATTAAGCCACCTTCAGTTGTATAACGTTGGCAATTGAGAATACAAGACTTGTGATTTATAGATTTCTGGAAAGATCTTGACGTATAGCTTCCTTGCTTAATTTTGTTATGCTTCAAAGATGTCGACAAATGCTTCGAAATAAATGATATAATTTTTAAAAAGTTGTGTTAAAATTAGAGGGGGAAGTAACTCTCATTTAAATGAAGATATTATTCTGCTGCTACTTTCTTTGTTATGAATATTACACCTATATTAACAAATTAATTATATTTGCAATATTATTTAAACAAAGTTTCAAACTTGGAAGAGAGAACGGGTGAAAACTGAATTATGTTCAGATTTAAAATATGTTTGAATTTTTTCTCTCTCACGAGTTAAATTTTGTGATTTTAACTATTGTCTTGAAAAAACTGACAGCTGAAACGGAAAAATGTTCTCGTTATGAAGTAATTGTATTAAGATTTTCAGCTGCACTTTTTTTGAAAATAAATTCCTAGGATTTTTTGATATCTTGTTTTTCTTCAAAAGAAGTAATGATCATACCCTTCTTTGTTGTGAAAGTTGCTGCTACTTTTTCATATTCGAAAATCGGAAAGATAATAGTTGGTCGATGAGATGAAATGGGGTTTAGCCTTAGCGTCCTACTGTTCTGCTTTGACGGGCTTGCACTGTACAGTGTGCTTTGAATAAAATTTGGTCCGGACAGTGGTGTATAATCCATTCTTATGTCAATTCCAACTGCATGGGGATCTTGCATGTACACAGGACCTTGTTTTTTTTGCATTCCATCCAAACTACTCGACAGCTGTCCTTGCCAGAAAATTTGGGGGTTTGAATTTATTTTTCAAATTGGTCTGTATTAAGAACCATCTCTTGATTTATCATGTCCAGTTCCAAAGTCATTCAGCTGGGATGAAAAACCACGAAATACTCATGTTCACATACCACACAGCTGATCAGAAAATTCATTCTAGCAATTCACATACCCCATTATAGAAGAACTTGTTCTAGTGGTGTAGGTCATAGAAAGTTTCTAGTATTTTCCAGCTCAAGCATGGAAAAAAACGTCTTGTTTGTTTAGATTAGGTGATTGGAAAAACCAAGATACTATGTGTACCATTGGCAAAATTGCCCATTCGTGCAGAAAAGTAGGATGTTCAACCCCATTGTATACAGTATAAGCTGGCATCAAGCAAAAGTTTATACCCCCTCATTAGCTATTATCTTGGCCAGTAATCAAGCTGTACAACTATTGTATTATGCCTTCTATCCCATAGGAATGAACTGATCATTTCAAAGATGTGATCTTGAGAATATAACAAGAGTTGTTTCCCTTCAACCACGCCAGTTGGAATTCAATGAGAGAAAAGAGAAATGGGGGTTTATTAACGTCTACTTAACAAATTAGGTCATTTCGAGGACTAACATAATGGTTTAATTATATTTCAATAATTCGCTTGCTCGTAGGGGTCTTAAGCAGTGGGAGAAAACCCATGAGTGGAATTCTATGAAGTGTGTACAGAATTCATTATTCTATCATTACACGCATAAATATATTCCCTTTCATACATGAGTTTCTGGCATAGTTTTTCAAAGACAGTCTTGCAGAGTAAAGAACAGATTCTAGTCAATCAGATGGGATGAAAAACCAGGGTTCCTTGTACTCGTAGACATACATGTAAAAAAAACCTCATAGCATACTGCGTAACAGATGTCCACCTTTTTTACCTTGGTCAGTGCAGAAAAGTAGAGAAAAGTGGGGTTTAACATCCACTCGACACAAACTTGATCATTTCGTGACTAACATATGATTCAATTTTATTTTAATACTTCACTTGCAGTGGGAGGAAACCGAAGACAACTCCCGAGGGTGGACAGGCACGCTATTCCTTGTCATATACAACCAGGGAATCAAAACCACACCAGTTAACTCAATGATAGACCTTATGATGCAGCGCACACATGCTAATCATTCGGCCATCTGAACCCACTGTAGAAAGGTAGGAAATGAAATTTAATGGGATTTAACGTTCTACTAGAAAAGTAGGAAGTATTTCATTTTATTTGTCATCTTTACAACCTAAACTCATTAAAAACAACAATAAATTGTATGAAATTGTTTAATAAATACATTTTCTTCCAACATTTGAGATACAAAGATCCATTAATAAATTAATCATATTAACAAGCTGTCTCACATACAAAATAACACATCAAATATTCAAATTATAATTTCAATCAATTTTAATATTTCTTTAAATTATAAGAATTAAAAAAAATTAGTAATCGTTAGTCAAGCCACTTTACCAGTAGATTGATAGAAAAAGTAATGTTCAAATGTTTCAGAACTCTAAAAGATCTGTTCCTGTGAAAATAATTGGATAAACTTTTCCGACACACTAAACGTATTGTATGATAATGGCCAGATCAAATTTAGACTTAAAGTCATTAATAAACCTACAATAATTTTATGTATCTTTTAGTCGCATTTATTGACTTATGGAAAACAGCTACTTACATCTGTTTAAACAGGCATTACGCAAGAGCTCAATATGCCTATTGAGGGTCTTTCTTTAGGCCTGAAATGTTATCTAAATTATTAATTAGACATAAATTAACATGACCAGACCATATTCAACTCTCCATGTCATCAGATGTCTTAGATTTTAATTACCGGTAGATAACCCACTTTAATGATTTAATTTACAAATGGAGAAGCAAGGCTAAGACTCGAAGAGTATGGTGGTTACGATCAATGCACACATATTGTCAAAATTACAAACATTAATTACTCAACTCAAAAAAAGTAATTGTAATGAAATTTTCAATATATTCATTTTACATTATCTATTGAAATATTAAGTTCTTTATCTAAATCAATTAACTAATCCCCCTTTAATGGGACCCTCCCGATAAGAACAGCGTCTAAAAAATTAAAGTCCGAGTATTTATGAAATTTATGGACCAAAATATAGAGGCATGGTGTATTTACCTTGTCGCAAAATTTCAGCTCAAAATATTGAGTCGTTTGGACGTGAACATCAACACTGCTTATCTGGACACGTAACCCTTTTAAGCTTTCGGGTCAATTTTTTCATTGGGTGACCTGATAATCGATTCCCGTTTCTTGATAGGTCTATACAGTGAATGACCCATGTACTGTACTTGATAACAAAGGGTAAATTCCACCTACATATTATTTTTATAGAAAAAAGTCTGGTTTTATCCAGATACTGTATAATACAACGGTCTCCATTTCCAGATGAAGACTGTCAGGTTTAAGTTGTTTACAAGCGTATCACAAATATGCCTTAGGTAATGGGTTTTAAGGGATTTTAACACAAAATTAAGCAGTTTTATTCCCCAAAAAGTTATTGGGATTGGCCCTTTAAGGGACGTTTCAATGTTAACAAGCTAATATAGATAAATAAGTTAGTAGCTGTTTTCCAGAAGTATGTAACTTTATTATTGGACAGTGTCTACCACTGGATTAGTATTCTGATCCTTGTAACACTATCTCATGTTTTGTGGGTTTTTTTATAATTTGAGGCTTGATCGTTGATACCATGGAGCACTCAGAACTCTTAAGATTAACTGGACTTCATCTATGGTATTATTTATATGGGACTGAATTTTTAAAAAAAGCAAAATAAATTATAGTAATCACAGGCATACATCTTTCACTTTTTTTAAAGAATACGGAATTCAAATTTCTACATAATAACAATTAACAAAACCATTTCAAAAATGAAATTTGAAAAATGTCAACTTTTAACTTTCAGAAACTGCTTTACACCATAAGAAAAACCCCGACATTTTCCACACATAATTATCGTTATATGTAAGTTGAGTCGTCAAATTTGTTGTTAACAGATTTCTGGCACAGACAAATTAAAAACGTCTATATAAAGGCGTAACAAAATTTTCACAATTGAAATCTTGTTGTCAAAGAACATTTCTATAGGTGCCTTCCAGCAATTGAAAGTGTTGACTTGTCCTGGTATAAAATAAACAGCATTTCTCATTATTATTAACAAAATCTAAAAATATTATAAAAATTATTTTCAATCATAGTTTATTTGTTGTTTTCAAAATGAAAACCATGGTTTTATAATCTGGAAATGGTCATTACTGTTTTCCCAGTTTCAGCATCCAAACTTTTTGGAATAGGTACTCAATTTTAAAAATCCACCTTTCAAAATGAGCAACTCCTATCCAAAACCGAATTAAGCAAGTGCGAGGCCTTCAATCTAAGCATAAGTCTGCGGCATGTTTTCTCTGTTGAGCTAGAGCACATTCAATTTTGTTCCGTGTCTTGCTGCAATCGGCTTCATAATCATGCGTAAGCCATTCTATCACATAGATTTCACACTACAATTCATTACCATGTCAAAATCATAAGTCCAAATGAAGGTGACTCAAATAACTTAACACCTTTAACCCGAAGCCCTTCATAAAAGTTGAAGGCAGTATACTACTATAGTGATTCTGCCTTCAACTCTGCCTTGAATCAGAATTGATTGCTTGTCAGAATTTAGTTTGGGACCCGTAGTAGCATAGCTTACTGATGCGCTACTAGGTTTTGTGTAAACCATCTGTTCTTTGGCTAAAAGAGTTTTCAGATGAGATCAGTTGAAAATAACTTCTTAAAAATGTTATAGGAGCAGTTTATGAAAAAATAAACAAAGTAATCTTGAATGAAACAGGGTAATTTTGAATTTTGGAAAAAAACAAAGTAATTTTGAATTTTAAAAATGTCAATTTTGACATAAAATATCCTCATTTTGAATAAAACCAGGTAATTTGGAATTAAAACAGAGTCATTTCTGGACCTGTGCAACTGTCTGAACGTGTGTCATACTATTTCTCCACATTTACAGTGTCCTGTCAAATCTAGGACGGCTCCTTATCAAAATTACCAAAATATATTATTAAGATACTTCTATATCATGGAGAAATAGTGATATTAAAAACCTACGGCAGCTAACATAAAGCTTTAAAAGACATGTCTCAGTTTTTACAAATCTTTACATGTGTCCCTTCCTTCATGAGCATTCTCTTTGTAAATAATAACAGAGGCCTCTGAATCCTTGTCTCCATGGATACAATTCATAAAACTGATTGGCCAACAGATAGAGCCCGTCCTATATCAAATATATTATAAAATAGACTGAAAAAAACTATCACAAATATCTGTTCAACATCGGAGTCAGAAGCCATCGTTAAAACACAACAGACGGACTTGCAGTCTTCTACAAGGTCATCAGAAAGTAACATCCTCCAAGCCTGGGAATAAGCCATCTATCATAGAGATTGTCAGGCACAAACTCTGACTTTGTCCCGTACAATTCTTCTGGTGCCCGTCTCTTTGTCCGCCACAGATTTGTCTGTTGTTTTTTCTGGGTTTTATTGATACATGTCCGATATGAAGTCAAAATCATCCCCACTGCCTGACATTGTGTTAGGTTTGACTAAAACTGCAAATTTCAGGCCTTGTCAGGCTAACAGAGAGATAGCCTTGATATTCGATACACAAAACTGTCATCTGTAGAACTGAACTCTATCCATTATTCACCACTTTTTTCGGATCAGGATCAAGAATATTCTTGCATTAACGTCACACATCACTAATCAATTTCACTGGCTTTCATTCTAAAAGTTTTTTCATAAAAATACACAGTCTTTTCTTTTTCTCGTCAAGTTGCCTTGACGACAGGCCTTATGTCAGGATGTTGTTTCCTTCTCATCTTCATCGTTTTTCTCCTCGAGAGTCTCCTCTTGAGATCGTTTGCTGTGTAAATCAGCAAGTTCACCCCATCTTTTACGATTATCGCGACAGCCGTCGAGTAATGGTTCTAATGTCGTTGATACTTTACTGATGGCCTGGAAGAGAAATGAAAGGCATATTTATTTATAAATGAGAGAGAGAGAAAGAGAGAGAGAGAGAATCTCATACATCATAAATGTTAAATTTTACCACAAACAATACATTTCTTTAAACAAATACAAGCAAAAATTTGTCTGCGGTACGAAACAAAACTTACTTCATATACAGGCATACATATATTGTCGATAAATCCAACTTGCATAGATGGGAGTAAATCTTTCTTTTCACGGTCCATCATCGCCTGAAATACGCAAATATTTAAATTGTAAATTAATATGGGGGAATAATTGCGGACCAGGAAAATGTGACTAATCGAAAATAACTATGGTCAAGGATCAAAATGAACTGTCAGCAGACATGAACTGAAATTTGGTTTTACTATTCTGAACCAACCTGTCTAGATAGTGAAAATAATATGTGGTGCTACAGCCTACTATATTTCCATTTCATATGTATCATTGTAATACACCTGACCAAGAGTTCAAAGTTTTCTCAGACTTATGTTAAGAATTTACCTAACTTACTCAGTCACTTACAATCTACATACACAAAATTTTGCACATAGTTTTTTATTAATGTATTGGATATATTAAAACAACAGAAGTTTTATAAAGGGCTATATTCTATTTTAAAAAAGGCGAATAATTTTGATTAAAAGTCTGAGAATGCTTAATGAAACCGGGCCTAAGCTGTAGCAGGTTGGGCTAGAGGATAATTGCTCAATAGCCTAGATGTGAAGGGGTGTAAATTTATCCCTGTTATTTAATAATCATGCACTCCTTTTTTTCTTTTATTTCTGTTCAAACATAAGTGACAACATTAAAAAAAAACAAGCTAACAATGTGGGTGATGTACGTCGTCTCAATCCAAAAATATTCAGATGACACTCATCAACTCCTCTAGAAGTAAACAGAAAGGCAGAAGCAGGAAGTCAAAAGCACGCCACTTGAGTCAATGACAGACCTAACCCCTCTAAAATTTGAGAGAAACTTACACTTGGTTGAACCTTCAGTTCCTCTTTCTCTAAATCACCTTGTTCAAAAAATTCACTGGCTACCAATTCAGCAACCTAGAGAAATATAAAATAATTGTCTTTAAACTCATGAATTAAAATTTGGTGGTGCAACCCTCTGGCTATGTTATTGTGTTTACAGTGTGTACATTAAACAATAATTTAAAAAAACAAACCTTTTTCTGAACTTCCCATGGTTTAGTGATGGCTGCTACATCTGATGCTGTCATCATCATAGACCTAGAAAGTAAGGTGAGAAGACATGACTACAACTAGGAATAAAACAACATCAGATATAATCTGATTAAATCACAGATTGTATTTTGTTTCATTTTTTATAGTTCAAAAATTCCATTTCACTTGTCTTTACTACACTAGGATCTGGAAGAGTTGTTATATTACCAGCTTTTTGGTTGAAGTGAGGGATTAGCCAATGAAACGGTCTAACAATGGCAGAGAACCTGAGACCTCCTGGTTAGCGAGCCAGCGTCTGCGTCTTACCCACTAGGCTGGGCCACAGCCGCTCCACAGACACTATGATGTTGTTTCATGTTTAGTGTATTATGAATTACCTCAATAAATCTCTGTTGTCTTCATGAGACCAATCAGCAGAACCTGAATTAACCAAATCTATAAATGGACCACGAAACCTGAAATATACAAAATCATAGAATATGACCAAAATTCAAAATATACTTGTTAATAACACAATTTCAGGCAACAGAAATCTAATGGACCATTAACAAACGACAGGTTAGTAAGATGACGAACTGTTAGAGTTTAAAATAACTTAGTTTTGAGGGTTACACATCGTCTCATAAAGTATCTCAGGATTTTCCAGTCCGGTTTCTGATTGTCAGTAATGTAGGACTGAGTACCTGGACGGAAAATTGAGGACCCTTGTATAGCATTTGTAGTCCACTGATAGTAAAATTTCCCTCACAGCACAATGCATGGCATATCCCCTGTCTTCCTTAATCCGGTTGGAGTAATAAAGAAGGATATTAAATCTAACATACCTAAAATATAAGGCTAAATCTGTAGCTAAAATAGCATTTTCTAAAAGTTCTAAAACTTTCTCATAATCTGCTTGTGATAAATTACATAGTATATCATTACCCTGAAATAAATAATTTAATATACATTATGCAAGAGCTAAATCGACTTTATTGTAGATCTTTCTTTATGCCTGAAATGTTTTCTAAATTATCAATTAGGCATTTATTAGCATATCCATTCACTGGGTTAGGATCCAATTTGCTGCTCAACTTTCATACATGATTTAATCATGAAATGGATAATCGAGACCATGTTTTTTATCGTACCGACTTAAGTGATGATGACTGGGGCTAGGCCGTAAATTCAATCGCTAAATTCTCGGTTCAGAGTGGATCAATTTAACTGAAATCATCAGTAAATTCCCTTTACATTATCTAGTTTTAACTATTACAGTACACCTGTCATCATTAGCCCAGTCAGAGCAGACCAGTAGGACGTGAAACCCCATTTCATTTATTGTCCCAAACTACACAGGTTTTACTTACTACCTTACCACACCATTACAGGTGATGGAAAGTTTAGGTCTGCAGTGTTGATTCTACTGGGTCTACATAAAGATGTTATTAAAGAACTGGAAAACTTACCTTAGCATTAGTGATCATAATACACTGATCAAAATGATGATGTTCTAGAACGGATGTAGAGTATAATTCAGATAATGGAGAAACGGTTCTGAAATAATTAAATTTACCTTATCAATAAAATATATGTATAATAGTAAATATAGAAAATTGAATAATATATGTCAGATATCCAGATCAGGTTGCGTTCCAAATCAAAACATTCCACACTGGAAAGTATACCTTATGCCACTTTGCTTGCCATTAACCCTTGAGCATCCTCATCACCAATCTAACCCAACAGAGTCGCCAATGCAACTGGCAATACCAATCCATTCAAATAATAATAATGTACTTACTTGATTTGAAACTGGTTATTTGTTCCTCTATGATCTAAATCATGACACAAACATCCAATAATTAACGCCAATCTCTCCATATTAGTTAATATATTACTCATATGACCTGTCTGAAATAAACAAGTTGTCAAAGTTGAAGTTTGTCTAAAATGCATTTTATGGTAGAGGAAGGCAGGGTAAGAGAGATCTCAGGGATCTTCAACAAGAATGAATCACATAATTATTAATCTTATGTGGGTTATATTCTATCTGTGCATTAATTCTTTTCAATTTTTCGTAGTATTTTGATTTTGAAGAATCTTTTTTTATTTTAGTGACTTGAGAAATTGCAGGTAAAATGAACCCTTAATTGGGTCCTTCTTACACAGAATGCCATGTTCACTTATTTTGTTGCTTAAAGATGCATTATGCAAGAGCTAATTGTGCTTATTCCAGATCCTTTTTTCTGGCTTCAAAAGTTATTTTTTTTATACGGAAGATAGTTTGAGCATCTACGTACCTTTAACATACAGAACATGGTTTGAGTCACGTTAAATGCATGGCGCCAGTTGTGATACGTAACATTACGATAATTTTTCTTCACACTTAAAATCCACCGACAAAAAATCTGTAAAAAAAAAGACAGACATGCTCAGATGAAGAAAACATAAAATTTACTATTTCAAAATATAATGCATGGCTCAGTGAGTAGGACGTTGGCACGCTAACCTGGAGGTCCATGTTCGATCCCTGCGTTGACCGAGAAAGTTCATCAGGATTTTACGGCATGGTTCCTCCTTGTCACTGGTCATGGAGGGAGGGCCTGACAAGGGACAATGTATAGTCGTTGGGATGGGACAAAAAAACGAGGCCCCGCATACACATTAGCATGCATTTAAAAAAAAAACTTAAAAATTGCTCATGGAGTTGGATAAGGCTAGCCTAGAATAAATTTACATAAATTTTTCAATTTTGATAATATCTGTAGTACAACAAAATCTACTGACACAATCGATGGATTGGAGTCACCAGACACGTTAATACAACTTGATGTGGTGAAGATGTCTGTAGCTATATCAAGACAAATATTACACCCACTTACTTCGTAATTAATATGAAATGTTTCGAGGAGATCAAGATCTAAAAACATTCTAATCGTCGCCTTCAAGGTATCGTCATCATCTAATCCAAAATCACTAAAACTATAATCTAACAGATTATACCGTCGAGATGATGCAATGCTTAATTTCTGAAATAAAAAAAGAAACAATTCGTAAATTTTGTTTTTAATTTTTACAGTAGAATGAAATTCATTATTTCCTGAAAGAGGCACTAATAATTTAGAGATCTGCTGTTTTTAACTAAACAGTTACAGCTGGAGGGGGGGGGGAGAGGTTAGGGGAGGGTGGCGGTGTCAAACTTGATTGTAAGTACCGGTAACACAATTTAAGACTGTCGCAACAATCAGCATGTGACATGATGTTCCAAGTTTCTTTACACTGACATAACACTTCAATTCATGTAAACAATCAGCACAATGACATGAGAGACTGTCATGACACCTTAATTAATACATGACTGACTGTCATGACACTTCAATTCATGTAAATACTCTGTACATGACTGCCTGTGATGGCACATCATTCCATGTCAACAAGCCTGGAAATAAGGCACCTGTCATGGACAATGTCAGACACAGATTCAGGCTTTGTCAGGCACTAAACCCCTGGTGCCTGTCATTTTGTCAGGCACTGATTTGTCTTTTTTGTTGATATTATTAATGTATGTCAGGTTTTATTTCATTAGTGCCTGACATTTTGTCAGGTACATTTAAAACTTTATTTCTAGGCCTGCATGTCAACAATCATCACATGACTGCCTGTCTGGCTGGACACATCATACCATGTCAACAATCATCACATGAGGGACTGTCATGACACCTCAATCCATGTTAACACTCTGTGTACATGACTGACACTTTAATCCATGTTTACACTCAGCATGTGAACGACCGTCATGACATTTGAACCTTACTAACTGTCTGCTATTAATTCTCAAGATAAGAAGAGATTATTTATGAAATAAAATCAACCAGTTGTCATTCTCTTTCCAACATAATTCTTCTTCTTTTTTAAACGGTAATTTACGGGTGAAAATTCAGAAGTGATAATTTTCTGCGGGACATAATTATACAGGACTCAAGACACGTCATGATGGTGAAAGTTTGATTATAACCATTATATTAGTTAATGATACAGTTTGGTGATATTGAGTAGATAGACCAGTAAAATGAGGTAGGTAAATAACATTTGGCAGAAGTATGACGTCAAAACTCTATAGTAGTTGTTCGTGACATGTAAATGATAGTGTGGATTGGTGGAACAGTGGTTTCTGTGTCTCAATTGAAACAAAATGTCAATAACATTCTGTGCACTTGAAAACTCCCCAAAAATAAGTTAAATTTGTTCAATGAAATTCAGTTAGGGTGGGTGGGTGACTGGCTGATTTCTTTAAAGTGTAAACATTAAATTCCATGGTTTTTCACGTGGTTTTGACTCCCAATGTGTATGTGACAATGAGTAAGGTCACCTGTCCAATCTCATGGGTTTTCTCTGTTTTCCTCCCACTGCTAAAGACTTTGACGCACATGCGAATTATCTACATAAAATTGAACCGTGTGTTAGTCTTGAAAAGACCTAGATTATTTTGAGTTGACATTAAACCCTATTTTCCCTCTATATATTACTTAAATTAATATTCATTTTTTATTTATAAGGTTTAACATCCAGGGAGGGGGGGTGTGTGATAAGGCAGAAAAAGTTTTGCTCGTTTTTGTTTACAGAAATATATTGCATATGGTAAAATTTAAATTTTACCATATGCAATATTGAAATATGTACGATATACCATGTAGGCCTATGCTATATGAAGTGAAACCAGGGCATATTTGACAGCCTACCTTGAGTCTGTTGGCTTCTTCTAATGGAGCAGTAGCATGATATGATAATACTTCTAGAGCTATTCTCTGTTTTGCCATTGCTTTTAACGTTGTCTCATACATCTGTGTGTTATTGATGCCCATACCACAAAATATAGCAAATGCCTGAAATAAAAAATATGTATCATCAATGCATTGACCAAAAACACTAACTACAATGGAGATTCCTAGAGATTTTCTAAGACAGATGGCCTAGGAAGAGACAACACATAGTCGTTTAAATGAGAAGAAATATTGATGTCCTGTGTACACATTAGCATGCTTGTTAAAGAACGTTTGACAGTTGGAATTCAATATAAGAGTAAACCGCAGTCCACCCACCGCACCCCAAATTAGTTATAAACCTACAAGTTGCTTTTGTGTGGGTGTGTTGGAAAATGACAAGAATATGCCCCTTTTTCACTGTTGATGCAATTTCAGCCAGGGACCGTATGGAAACTTCATCCAGCCTTGAGTAAATCAAAAAGTTGAAGAGAATTACCTCAAAAAGATTTTCATCATTTTTATGGAAGGGTGTACCATCAACTTTATTAATGAGCTGCATCACCCCTATAACCTTTCCAGTTGCATTTTTTATTGGCATACATAGAATAGATTGGGTTCGGAAACCAGAATCTTCATCAACCTACAGGTAAAAAAATATACATAGAAAACAATGGTAAATATTCAGTGTTAATATCAACACGATCCTGTTACACCTAAAATATAGTATTATATAGTTTATAACCTTTTGTTGCATGTTACCTGATATTATTTATAATCCATTGCCATGGAAATCTATTATTCTATGAATGTATATATGTATGGTTAAAATCAGATTGTGAAAATGGCTGAATAAGATTGACTAGAACTGTAGCCATTTGTGAAATCTTAACTCCCAGAGGTGGGAACTCAAGTCCTGCAACTCGGGACTCGAGTCCAACTTAAACATACAATATGCAAGAGCTAAATCTGCAGTACTTTCTAGCCTTAGGCCTGAAATGTTATATAAACTATTAATTAGACATTAATTAACGTATCCAGACCATAATCAACTCTCAATGTCATCGCTAGTCTACGATATTTACTGGATTAGGATCTATTTTGCTGCTCAAATTTCATTCATGATTAAATCATGAAATGGATAATCAAGACTATGTTTTTATTATACTGAATTCAATTGCTCAATTCGCAGTTCAGAGTTGATCAATTTGACTACTTCCCTTTACACTATCTAGTTTTTAACTGTCAGTTCTTTATCTAATCTCCCATAATGTATCTTTAAGTCTCATCGAACGCCCGATTTGCGACTCAACTTTAAATATTCATTTGCACAAAAAAAATATGTTTCATGGTATATAATAATCTTTTGACTGATTTGTTTCAAGGGATAAAGAAATTAAATTGAACCATATGTTAGTACCAAAATAACCTAGTTTGTGTTGAGTGGACTTTAAACCCTGTTTCTCTCTCACTCTCTCTAATTACGTGGAATACTTACCGATGGATCAAATCTGTCATCTTTGTAAGCATCTGGTATATTCAATATCTACACAGAGAAACAAAACTTGTTTGTTAAAATGAACACTCTAGCAAGCGCTAATTACATATTGTCTGGTTAAATTTCAAATAGAAGTTGGCTGCGGAAGCCTGGAGATTCAATTTACATATGATTATTGGACTTGAGGGCCCCACTGGTTAATCATCCAGTTAGAAAACAGGTCTAGGTTTGAAACTTTACGTTTAGCCAAAACGGGCCTCCAAGATTTATTAAGCCCTGTTTCAATGTAAAACTTGTTTCAAACAGGACAAAAATTTCTAGCACAATTATGTTCCTTGACATTACAAGTTGCACCTACCTCTCCATTTTTAGCCACCAATCCTGTAATTCCAATATTAATTGGGAATCGTGGTTCCTGAGGTCTGAAAATATAAAGAATTTCGCATTTTTATACAGCGAATTCAAACTGCCAAGGGATCTTTTATGTGCACACCAATGTGCACACCAGAATTTGGTTTTTCATCCCATTCGGGGAACACAGGGATCCAACTCGGGACCTCCAGGTTAGTGAACCAACATCTTACTCACCTGGCCAATAAACTTGAGAATAAACAACTTACCCTTCACGGTTGTATGTATCATCATTATCAAAATCACTGGGTTGAAGGTCAAATACTTGAGAAAATACACCCTGAAAAATAGCCGACAAAACAATTTAAATAACGACAAATTCACAGATCTCTTCAACTATGTACTTGTATAGTTTTTTAGCTGTTGCTGAGAGACGGTCAATCATTTCCATGACAGTAGGTCAATAAATTCCTGTGAGTAGGTCAACCATTTTGATAATTAAAGTCAACCATTCCAAAGATGAGAGTGTGTCATCCCTTTCAACAGTGAGACTAGTCAATAATAATTTTCATGCATGATGAGACTAGTACTAGTCAATCATTTCCATCACAAGAGTAGGTCAACCATTTCCATGCATGGCAGAAGGTCAATCTTTTCCATGAACCTCATTTCCATATCAATAGGTTACTCCATGCTGTCAGTAATTCAATCTTATCCAGTCAGTAGGTCAAAGGTCAATCCTATCCAGTCACTGGGTCAATCCTATCCAGTCAGTAGGTCAATCATAGAAACGATTGGCAGTATAAGGGGTGGTACTGACCTTTGAGGGTCACAGTTTTATACAGTTTTTGTATAAAATTATAAAATTAATATGTTACTTTTTCTTGCAATTTCAAAAAATATATTTCATAATTTGGGGATTTCTGCTTTCCCACAAAGTTCTAAGTTTTGGGATGGGTACTATGGGGGAAGGGGGGAAATGACGGTTGATGTGTAAAAGTAGTTGGCTGTGTGTTGGTACCATGAGGAAAACAATATTACAATGAAATCAAGATGAATTGGTGAAGAACAAACTATAGGTCAATAGGTTACACTATGTCAATTACAAAATCCTTCATGCATATCATGCAGCAGAGAAAATTCCATGTAGTTTGACCACAATATGTTTGGCATTATCTCAAGATTTGACTCGACATGCCATATGCAAAAGCAGATATTGACTATTGACCCTGTTTGGATGGTGCAAAATGAAAATAACCAAAAGCAAGGTGTAGACCCATGTTTATTAGCTCAGTAAACTTGAAGTAAAACAATTAACACCACCTCATTTCATTATCATTCTAATAAAGATAGTTTGCCAGGCAACAAAACATAAACCCAATACAGCAGCTAAATTTTCATCATTTGTGGGTTCACAAGGTTTTACAAACTAAAACAATTCCCTAACTCTGAAAGTAATTCACAGATATTGTTGAAAGTTCACGAGGTTCAACAAAGTGAAACAAGGGCCATAACTCTAGACGTAATAAACGAACATTATTGAAATTCAACAGGGTTTCAAAGTGAAACAAAGATAGGCTGGCACTGCCAGGCAGGATACGCCCACATTTTCGAGAGATGGACAGAGAACAAGCAATACCGAAAGTGATTTTTCCTACATCTTTATTAAGTCCTGTATTTCATACTGTATTGGGAGCAGCCATTTAGTTGGTCAGTTCCAGTCTGATATTAATGAAATTCGAAACCGACAATGATTATGGTGTGACGGTACACAACCTAGAAATGTGACTTTTCATCAAAATCGGATAAGAATTGTGACCTGTAGAGAGTCCACAACCATGATATACCATATTTTTACACTATTCGTGTACAAACGGCGACCATTTCGTCTGGCAATTTTGGTACGATTTTCACGAAATTAGAACTCAACCATCCTCATCAAAATCGAATTAAAATTGTGACCTATACAGGATCCACAATCATGATATATCATTTTTTTAAACAGTATTCGCGTACAAACGGTGGCCATTTTGTCTGTCAATTTTGGTCCGATTTTCCCGAAATTCAAACTCAACCTTCCTTATAGTCTCTTATCATCCAAACAAATATTCTACGAATATTAGTCTGGATGGGTCCTCAAAATTTGACAGAAAGTCGGTCACTGTCTGGATTATCCAGTCTTTTAAGTTACCACGTGCTGAATCTATCAAAACATCTCGCTTGTCAACAATGACACTCTCTAAAATTTTGTTTTAAAGTTTTTAATTGAAATGGTAATTTTCTCTCGTCATGAATCAAACGTATGGCTTCTCACAATCTCCTTAATCACGATTCATGCTGTTGTGTCGTCTCTATTTTGTTTCTAATAATAGATGTGACAAGTGAATTGTGGGATATATTTTATCCTCGCCTTATAGAATCTATCAAAATCGACCCGGCTTCATAATATCTATCACTTACCGAGACTTTAGCCAAAGAGTTCCATTGCCCATGCGTAACCGGGAGTTTGTTTTTTTATGTGGTAGATTATCCAGTAATTGAGAACCGACCCAGACCCTTCGTGCGTTGAAGACTAGGGGGGGTCTGGGTGACCGAGACTACCTTCCTTACAGTGTAACGGTGATATAATCAAACGTTTTTTTAAATTGGATAATAATTGTGACCTCCAGAGGGACCACAAGCTAAAGAAAGGGGGATTTTGCGTATAACCAGGGGCCATAATTCAGGAAGTTACGATCCGATATGCGCAAATATCGAAAAGAACCAAGATCTTTGGGTTATAACCATGAATTTCAAGTTTCATCAAAATCGAATCAAAATTGTGACCTCCACAGGGGCCACAACCTTGATATACCATTTTTTAACAGTATTCGCGTACAAACGGCGGCCATTTTGTATGGCAATTTTCGTCCGATTTTCCCGAAATTCGAACTCACCCTTCCTTAGGGTGTAACGGTGATATAATCAAACGTTTTTTTAAATCGAATAATAATTGTGACCTCCAAGCTAAAAAAAAAGGCGATTTTGCGTATAATCAGGGGCCATAATTCAGGAAGTTACGATCCGATATGCGCAAATATTGAAAGGAAGCATGATCTTTGGGTTATAACCATGAATTTCAAGTTTCATCAAAATTGAATCAAAATTGTGACCTCCACAGGGTCCACAACCTTGATATACCATTTTTTAACAGTATTCGCGTACAAACGGCGGCCATTTTGTATGGCAATTTTCGTCCGATTTTCCCGAATTTCGAACTCAACCTTGCTTAGGGTGTAACGGTGATATAATCAAACGGTTTTTTAAATCGAATAATAATTGTGACCTCCAGAGGGACCACAAGCTAAAAAGGGTGATTTTTCGGACAATCAGGGGCCATAATTCAGGAAATTACATTCCGATAGCCGCAAATATCGAAAGGAACCAAGATCTTTGGGTTACAAACATGCATGTCAAGTTTCATCAAAATCGGTTCAAAATTGTGACCTCTATAGGGTCCACAAGCTAAAAACGTGATTTTTCGTACAATCAGGGGCCATAATCCATGAAGTTTTGATCCGATACATGCCAATATCGAAAGGAACCGAGATCTTTTGGGGATAAACCTATATTTTAAGTTTCGTCAAAATCGGATAAAAATTGTGACCTGTAGAGAGTCCACAAACAAATTGTGGACGGACGGACGTCCGGACGGACAGGGGCGACGACATAATACGTCCACATGAAAATGTGGGCGTATAAAAATGAAACCCATATGCAATAACTCTAGAAATAATTAAAAGAAATTATTGAAATTAAATCGACTTCTTCATATAACTCATATTAACAACATATATCAATTTCAAAACAATCAGATGATAAATATTGGCGTATAAAAATATAATCCATGTTATAAATCAATGCCACATCCTCATCAATTTAGAAAATGACAATTACTGCCTTGTTTCCATACAATACGAAACAGAGAATCAAATTACCAAGTCTAAAAATTAATATGTTTAAAAGGCATATCTTAAATATTGGATATTACGATACCATACTTTCACAGCAATATAATGACATTAATATTGATTGAAATGGGCCAATATTGAACACATATTTCATGTTTTTAATTTCAAATGTAATGGAAAATACTGAATTAGAGGTTTAGCTCCTTAAATCTTAAAAAGACCAATAATCGTAATTCAGGGTGTAAGTATCACCATGGACCTTCTGGGATATATGATTCGAAAAATAAATTGATTATTAATTGCATCTTTTTTTATAAACACCTAGAATAAATAACAAGCCCCAGAATTAATTGCCTCCAAATTAATTCTTCACACAAAGGAAATATAAATCAATTTTTCATACATCCTGACTATGTTTTATAAACAGGATATGCCTTTATCTGGTAGTATTGTATTTCATCAACACAAATATTTTATGTATTTTATTGTAATGAAATATTGATAATCGCTTAATCATAATAACTTTATATCATACATTTCATCCTGATTATCATCAGCTGTCAAGAGAGAGAGAGAGAGAGAGAGAGAGAGAGAGGGTGTTTCAAGTCCACTCGACACAAACTCGGTCATTTTGAGACTAAAATATGGATGAATTTTATGTCACTTATTCGCTCGGCGTGGGGGTTTTTAGTAGTGAGAGGAAACCGGGGGAGCCAGAGGAAACCCACCTGGTCGGACAGATGACCCAACTCCTTGTCATGTTCAACTGGGGAATCGAAAACATGCCAGTTGACGCAATGACAGACCTTATGATATAGTGTGCACCTGCCAACCATTCTGCCATCCACACACATCCCCTGAGGGTATTGCCTACCTTGCTAAGAGATTACTTAAGTCCCTATTTGATCGCGGAAGATTTCTGACAAGCAGCACAGAATCATTTCTTGCTTGATAACATAATAGACTTGTTGAAATGTCATGCTATATGTGTATAAACCAGTGATTGTTTTCCATATAAATTGCGTAATGATTTTTATTGTGCTCCATCACTCAAGGATTTTTTCATTTTTGTTTTAGTACACGATGAGTGAGGTATATCTTAATACTAGATCTTTCTATGCACATAAAATATGAACGAAATTCAAACAGAATCGTACAAAACACATTAACAGATAAAAGCCAACAAAATCGACAGTTTTATTTAAAGGCCTGCTATTTTAAGAAAAAGAATTACAGCAAAAATCGCCTTGTACTATTTGGCAGACAATTGGGAAATCCAAGAAAATCTATTACCAAAATTTAATCTAGTATGATATAACAATATTGTACCATGGGAAATTTCAATAATTGAATGTGAAACAGTTCATTATTCACATCCATCATAACAATAATCTGATCAACTGTCAACCACGATATTCCACTTCATGAAAAAAAAAAAAGTAGGGAGATAGAGATAGAAATGTGGTTCAACATCCACTCGACACAAACTAGGTCATTTTGGGACTAACATATGGTTCAATCTTATTTTAATAATTCGCTGGCGCATAATATGGGTCTTTAGCAGTGGGAAGAAACAAGAGGACGTGGTGAAAACCCATAAGGCTGGACTGGCTACCCTACTCCTTGTCATGTACAACCTGGTAATCGCAACCACGCCACTAGAATCAATGACAGACCTTATTTCCAAATATTTATTTTTTAGTTTTAATAAAAACTTGTTACTGATGATCTTTATATTTTTAAATGTCAATACTGCTTGTTTTCATTTTATTGAATGGTTTTAGAAAAAAAAAAGGGATGGCCTAGTGGTCTAGAGTGCCGTGCTTCGACCTCTAGCTGGCCGGTCACCTCTGGCTTGTTTCGAGCCCTGGTGTGAGCGTATGTGGCATGGAGATAGGGGCGCCTTCTCAACCTCGTGGGTTTCCTCCGGGCACTCCGGTTTCCTCCCACTGCTAAAGACCCTTACGCGCAAGCGAATTATTGAAATGAAATTAAACCATGTTAGTCCCAAAATGACCTAGTTTGTGTTGAGTGGATGTTAAACCCCATTTCTCTCTCTCTCTCTCAATATTATCACAATTTAGTAACCCCCCCCCACCTCACCACAACCCACCCCATACTATTCTTATTCAAGAGATATCTATCATGCTAATAATTCATCTAGTTTTATTACTGCAGAATTTTTTAAAAATTTTAATGGCAAAAAGTACCCAATACTTCATTTATAACAATAATATGGAAGCCATTTCGGAACCCACTGATAACCATCGCAACCTTAAAAGCTAAATTCCAAATGCACAAAAATCATAAGTCATATGATGGATATATATCTAGAATTTTACAGCTGTGGTCAGATTAATATTCAAGGTATGCATGTATTTTCACAACATGTTTTTGCTCAATATGTGCACAGGCCTCTATGGGTATGAAGTGATTAACTCAGGAAGGGTTAACGCTCATCTGAACGAAATCACAATGACATGCAAACCTTGATCAATGGTTGTTAATTAAGACGCCAGTGAACAGTTTTCAAAATCAATTAATCAATAAACTTAAATTAGACAATTTAATTGAACAAGCTAATTTAAGACAACTTGATCTGGAATCAGAAATGTGACTTTAATTTAGAAGTAGTCTTAATTACTCACACCACAAGAACCGTGAATAATTATAGTCTGGTTTGGGATTAAAAACTAAAAAGGAGAAATTGGATGCTGCGAGTCCATGAACCAATTAAAACATCCATGTTAAAAACCTAAACAGAAATAATGGGATGTAGTTTTGCAATAGGGCACTGACATAATGTAGAAAGAACTTTCTGGAAAATTGCCCCTGGTCAACTGAAGATGCTTGTTGAGAGATTTCAACAGCCCTCAGTACCAGTAAATATTCTTGTATAGCAATGAGATTTAGCATTGGTGCAGTGGTCCAAATCTGTGAGCCAGGAAGCAGGCAGAGAGAGAGAGATAGAGAGAGAGAGAGAGAGAGAGAGAGAAATGGGGTTTAACCTCCATTCAACACAAACTAAGTCATTTTTGGACTAACATTTAAATAATTTGGTTGCCCGTAGGGATCTTGACGAGTGTGAGGAAACCAGAAGACCTGTAGAAAACCCACAAGGTTGAAGCTATTCCTTGTCACATACAACCAGGTACATGTAATTGATACCACGCGGACCAATCAAACCATGTGCCGCAGAGCAATTTTAGAGAGTAATATACATCAGACTTTGCCTCTCTTAAACAGCAATGTTAATTAGGTGAAATCCTTAAACTCTGATAAATTTCGGCTTCTGAGTGACCGCTTGTGGTGTGATCCATGTATGTGGCAGTATGTGCTTATTCTTTCTGTAACACCTAATACAACTTACCACTAATTGAAAACTGACTTAATGAAGAAATCCTGAATATAATTCAATGGAAAGAAGCTGTTGAAGGATCTTAAACCCCCTTTAATTAGAACCCCAAGCAACTATGTGGAGCACTGTGATATGTTTATACTGAAAAAGCAACATCCAGTTGTCAGCTCAAGATAGGGACAAATGTCTAGACAAGCAATAAACTTGTGCTTGAAAAAAGCGGTCTATAACTAACAAGCGTGCACAGTGTGACAGTTCCCAACTACCTTCTTTTTTTGCCACTAATTCACAGAATTCTGCAGCTTATTGCTACATTTTAATTTACCTAAGAGCAAAGTTTACAAATGTTATCTAATATTCTCCTTTATCAGGTCACTCAGTACGTTTAAACTTTTTTGGCAAACATTTCTAAAAAGCTCAATATTATTATTAGAACCTTTAAAAGGTTAGTATTTCTGCCGACTTGTGAATTCAGCTTACATACATAATAAAAACTCTCTTTTTTTTCAGAGACAAACTGAAAACTAGAACTTCTCTTTTAAAGTAGACCATCAAAGGAAATATTCTGTTAGAATTAGTAATAACTAGTGTTTGAGCTTGGTGAATTCATAAATGAGAAAGAAGTAAAAACAATAAAAGAATGGTTCTATTGAACTCTAAATCGGTGATTGCTGTTAATTGACAAACCTCACTTGGAAAGGAACTAAATACCAAAGGAAGAAACAATAGGAATAAAATGACAAGAAGAAGAAAAAACATAACATATTCACCATTTTTGACAATCGATATGGTTTGTTTTTGTCCTGTAAAAACAAAACACGTCAGGAAAAGAAATAAAACAATTGCAACAAAACATTGATACTTGTCAAAATTCATAAATAATATAAAACATATTGTACAATACAACATTACTGTAGCAACAAAAATAACAATGTTGTATATAAAACATGCTGTATTTATGGTGAGCAATGGGGCATACATAACATTATAATTTATATATTGACAAATAAAACTTAAAACATATATAACATAGATAATGCAATCTAATAGACAAAACAAAACCAAAACGTATATAAATATATATAATGGACAATATAAAGTCCACAATATATATAGAATGGACAATATAAAGCCTGAATTATATATATAGAATGGACAATATAAAGCCCAAAATTTTATATAAATGGGCTATATTAAATCCACACTATATATAAAATGGACAATATAAAGTCTAATATATAATTATATAAAATGGACAATATAAAGTCCAAAATATATATATAATGGACAATATAAAGTCCACATTATATATAAAATGGACATAAAGCTTCCAAAATAATGAACTATACACAACTCAAAATATAGGAAGATGTTCAATAGTACCATTACATGTATACATGGAATAAATATGTGTTCGATGACAATACTGTCTGGGGTCTACACCATAAGACGATTCTCATGTCAATAACAGAGCTTTCTCCTTTTGGTCCTACTTACTAATCTGATTGATGGGCAGTGAAATTGACTGGCCCAAGAATTTACCAGTCAATTTACATTAGGTATTTCAAAGAATTTGGACTTAAAAACACAATCGGGGTAAAACCTCTTGTAATATGGATGTGAAATCTTCTTTATTCTTTTCGTTGAATAGGCAGCTTGTTTTCTCTCTAACAGACTGGCTTGGCTTAACCGTGCAATAACTAGAAATTTTCAATGTTATTGCACACTTTTGCTGGTTTACGGCAGTTTTACTAGAAATCACAGAGAAGTAGGCTGGGTTTTCTGTGCAATAACGAGCATGCTAAACAGGTGTCGATGTCATTTATAGTACACTTCACTCGTTAACAAGATTAACACCCCAGCCTACGACCTCTGTGGTAAACCCTGTTAACTCATGAAAGCCCTGTTATAACTATAACTTACACAGGGACGGATCGAGAGGCATCATTCATTGTCACCTGTCAAATTTCCCCCTCCTGCAAAAATTCCTGGAAGTGCTCCTGCTTACAATTGATTAATAATTTGAGAACGTCATATTCTGTCTAGAAAACGTCTAACTAATCTCTTGTCAAAATATATAAAGAATTGACCAGCGAGCCCTCTATAGCATTGTACCACCCACCACATGCTTCATGGACCAGGTCAATATACAAAATAATTATTGTTCAACAACAATTATGTCAGTCGTCGAACAGCAGATTCTCGCGCTGTATGTCAATTTAATAAAACTGAAAATTAACAATGAATCCCAGCTGTGTAACCTAGTAGGTAGAGACAGTTTGTAGCATGTCTAAGGGGGAATTGAACTTTAAAGATAAAATAAAAGTAAAATACGTACCTGAAATGTATCATCAACGAGCAATACCTGACACCGTTCACATTGTAACAGTGATAAAGTGTGCATCATTATTTTATGTATTAAATTAGCTACGTTACTCTGTTCTTCAAATATCACTCTCGCTAGATCTAATAGTACCTGAAAAAAAATTACATATAATAATAATTATCACATCAAATTTCTACGCAATGTAATATGCTATGAGGTGAATTTTGCCAGGACAGTGGCAGCATGTCTGCTTACTCTTGATTGAAAGTCCTCTATTGTGTAAGCCAACAAATACATGAGTGGAACTAATCTTTTTGTCCCATGCAAATGACTAGGCACGTTTTCCTTGCCAGGTCTTCCATCCAACACTACTGACAAGGGAATTGGGAAAACTAGGCTGGGGAACTTTCTCGGAATCAAAGACAGAACCTCCTAGTAACTGATGAGGGAAAGGGGATAAACTAAGCTGGGGAACTTCCTCGGAATCGAAGACAGAACTTTGTGGTAACTGATAAGCCAGCACATTATAACTCATAGAGTCACTGTGTCTCCCAGTACAAAATGGTCCAAATGGAATTATTTTTTTAATTAAAAGCCCTAAGGGAAATTAGTCTGATAAAAAATTTCCTATAAATCATTCATTTACAACTCCTGTTTGAAAAAGAAGAAAATTGTTACTTTCTTTAACCTATATCTAGACATGATGAAAAAAATTTCAAACCACCGTAAATCCAGAATTATTTATCACAATTCAAAAAGTTAGTAATATTTCGTAATAAAGTCTGATAATAAAATCCGCACGGCACATCATCATGATGAACCAAAGATATAAATTTGGAATCAAAAATATCGAATATGTAGATTTTATCATGCAACTTTAATGAAGGACTGACAAATCTTGTTTAAGATAATTACGCAAAGTTGCATCCAGAAATTGTGTTCAATAAAAATGATTTTATTTATCTCAGTAGTTCTTGAACAGACCAATTCATCAATCATACAGCATGTCGAGTTCTCGCGATTTTTGGCGGCCAGATTACATTCATGAGTTGTTCAATTAAAGAGAAGGACTCACTTATTCCAAACACTAAGCCCCACACATTTTCAGGCTTTGTCAGGAACAATCGCTTTTGTCTGGCACTAACGTCTTTATTTATCAGCTTTTTATAATAATTTTTGAGAAATTTTTTTTTAAAGAGAAACTAAACACTATGCATGGAAACATGGAACAAATTTAGCCTTTGTCTGGTACAATCTGTCTGGTGTCATTTGGTCTGGCATTGATTTCTCTTATATTTTAATTTTTAATGATATCAATAATATTTGACTTCCACAAACACATCTATTTACAGAGTTTTTAAACATACATTATGCAAGAGCTAAATCTGCCAATTGCAGGTCTTTCTTTGGGCCTGAAATGTTATTCAAATTATTAACTAGACATTAATTAACTTATCGAGACCATAATGATCTATCGATGCTATCAGATGTCTGTGATATTTAGTGGATTTAAATACATTCAACCTAAAGATGGGTAAACAAGACTTTGTTTATTATCATATCAACTTCAGTAATGAAAATCGAAACTAGTCTAAAATTGAATCGCTATAATATATTGGTTCAGAGAGAAGCAATTTGACTGAAATTTTCAGCATATTCTGTTTACATTATCTGTCATCTCTTTATCTCATCTTACCTAATGCATCTTTAATGTTATTTACAATATTAGTCTATCCCCCACTTGCCTTTTAACAGTTTTTTTAATACATGTCCTTCACTCTAACATCGATTTGTCTTTTAATGATATCTACAATATTTGTCTGCCAATGACAAGAGTTTTTCATGATATCATAATATTAGTCTGGAGCCGTTTTATCTTTTATCTGCATTTTTAATGATATTTATAATAAATGTCTGGCACATAATTCAAAATGGCATTAGCACAACTATACTTCTTCTTTCCAGTTTTGTTAAACACATAATTTTCCAACTGTGAACACAAACGAGAGTGAAATGGGGTTTAACATCCACTTGACACAAACTATAGGCCATTTCGGGACTAATATATGGTTGAATTTTATTTCATCAATTCTCTAGCGTGTGAGGGTCTTTAGCAGTGGGAGTAAAACGGAGGACCCAGAGCTACTTAGGGAATCGAAACCATGCCACTTGACTCAATGACAGACCTTATGATCTAAAACACACATATTTAACCACTAGACCACCCAAACACTCTCTTTACAACAAGGACATCATATTGGATTTTGTGTTCGCAGACTGGATGGATGGACCAATGGTTAGCGCATGCGCATTATATCATTAGGTCTGTCATTGAGTCAACTGCTGTGGTTTCGATTCTCCGGTTTTACGTGACAAGGAGGAGGGTTGCCTTCCAACCCTGTGCATTTTGTCTGATTCCTCCAGTTTCCTTCCATTGCTAAAGCCCCTACCCATAAGCGAATTATTGAAATGAAAGTGAACAATGTGTTGAGTGGATATTAAATCCCTAGTTGTTCAAATGGTACGAAAAACTAAGGTACCTTGTATACCATGTTAAAGATCCCCTGACTGTTCAAAATCGAAATAAGAGTAGATATATTCCCATCTTCAATAGACCTTATGATACAATAAGCATCCGCTACCCCATCCCTGGAGAAAAGTAATAACACAAAACCCAATTTCAATTTATTTCAACTGAGCCTCAGATATTTTAAACTTTATTTGACATAAAAACAATCTTAGAAAGAAACATTGGTATTTATCAATATCTAGAAAACATGGTCATATTTCCCCTCAAAGATGTGACATTAACAAACCCCCTTCAACTTTACATTCTTGGAATCCAAAATAGTACAAAAAGAATATGATTGTTATTACCCTAATTCAATAATTTTCCTGTTTTCGTTCCTATTTTTGGCTTTTAACCACCAGGTGATCAAACATTCATTCACTATTTTCAATTGAAGATTCCAATCTTTTCTCAATATAGAAAGAAAACATAATAATGCCTTATATGGTAACGTGATATCCATCGACAGGGAATCAAAAATAATAACATCATTCGATATTGCGTTGGGACATTTTTTTTTTATCGTAATTCAATCTACTTTAGGGTTAGTTAAAAAAATAATTATTTCCTGCCAATTGATTTTGTTGAGGATAATTGGCAAAAACTGTGTCGCAATTATATAGCTTTTTAAATCATCTATTTACATGCACAAGGACGGTCTTGTACCGGACGTTTGAAATATTGATTTCAGTTAAATCTCGGCTAACTTCTTCTTTTAAATTGAAGATGTGCCAGCTGTCTAAGTCACAGGTAAATTAATTGTGACAAGTCTATGGTATAATTGACGCGGGGGAGCGGAGGGCGGGGAGATGTGTGTGTGACAGAACAGTGATCTTTGATTTTCGCTGGAGATCCATTTGTTTTAAGTTCTTGCTCCTAACTCCTCTTCGGGATGGCTGAATGGTTAGCACTTGCTTGCTGTATCATAAAGCCTGTCATTGAGTCAACTGGCGTGGTTTCAAATCCCCGGTTGTACGTGACAAGGAGTAGGGTCGCCTTTCCAGTCTAGTGGATTTTCTCCAGGTCCTCCGGTTTCCTCCCACTGCTAAAGACCCCTACACACAAGCGAATTATTGAAATAAAATTAAAACATATGTTAGTCCCAAAATGACCTAGTTTGTGTCAAGTGGACTTAAACTCTCTCTCTTTCTCTCTCTGTCTCTCTCTCTCTATTGTGTCAAGGTCATCACATTATAGATAAACCTACACAATCATAATTTTTTAATCTTTTGCAATCTACAAAGTGGTGAAAACTGATCAAATCACTAAAATAAATATCAAAATCTCTCTCTCTCTCTCTTCTCTCTCTTCTCTCTCTCTCCCCCAAAGAAACATCCATCTTCCCCATGTAAATACCGGAATGAAAAAAAACGTCAGGTAGTGGAATACAATTACTACTTATTACTCAGTCATGTTTTACTTGAATGCTAAAGTCTAAAGAAACCTACAGAAATTGAGTTTAACGTCCAATCGACACAAACTAGTGTATTTCAGGACCAACACATGATTCAATTTTATTACATTAATTTGCTTGCGTGAGGGGTCTTTAGCAGTGGGAGGAAACTTGAGAACCTGGAGAAAAGAGAGAGAGAGAAATGGGGTTTAACGTCCACTCAACACAAACTAGGTCATTTTGGGACTAACAAATGGTTTAATTTCATTTCAATAATTTGCTTGCGTGTAGGGGTCTTTAGCAGTGGGAGGAAACTGGAGTGCTCGGAGGAAACCCACGAGGTTGAGAAGGCACCCCGATCTCCATGCCACATACGCTCGAAACCACAGCCGCAAGCCAGAGGTGACCGGCCAGCTAGACCACTAGGCCATCCCAACCCCCAAGAGAACCTGGAGAAACCCACGAGGTTGGACCGGTGGAGGTGACCCTAATCTTTGTCACGTAAAAATAAACAGTAAATATATTCCATAAATTTACGTCCTATGTATTATTGGTTGTGACTAAAATCCACTTTAATTCTTTTATTAACGCTTTAGGTATCAGACTCATAAATTGCAATTGACGTCCTTATTATCCTGTCATAACAGCTTGATCAATTTTTAAAGGCTTCAAGCTACTCAACATTGAACATTATATGGTCTAATGATTTGTCACATATATTTCAATTCTGCAATGTAACGGGTAGATGCCACAATAAACAATGGAGTCAGTAAATAATTTATGTAACAGCTTTCATTCAGCCTCATATATAAACTTTCAATAGCAAATAGAGCAATATAAAATATTTTCATCCGATAAATAAATGAAATCTGCACCAATCTGTCCATGCAGTATCCAAGGCCCCTTTTATATGCACAGCAACAAGACAAGCACATGGATGAACTTTAGTTTTTCATCCCTTACTGACAACTAGACATATCTTGTCAGATCTGGAAACTCTAGCCAACACCAAGACAAGTACACAACAGATGTACTCAGTTTTTATCCCTTACTGACGACAAGACATATCCCTTGTTAGATCTAGACCCTCTAGCCTACTACAAGACAAGTAAATGGGTGTACTTCAGTTTTTCATCCCTTACCGATGACTGGACATATCCCTTGTCAGATCAATGAGAAAGTAGGAGAAAAATTCCAAAGAACTATATGGACTGACAATAGGATTGAACCCTGAGCCAACATAGAGTAAATTACCTGATTTCTTCGGTTTTCTAATTGAGAACGTTCGTAAAGTTGAGCATTTTTTACACCTATTCCACAAAATGCGAGGTAGGAACCAAACACCTGAAAAAGAAAAATGTACAATTCATTTAGTAACCTCTTTCAAACAATTCCTGCCATTCAGTGTATATTAACTTGCATTGAGATGGATAATATACAACAACGGAAGGTACAGCATGCATTTATATTTATGAGAATTGCACATGTCAGCAAGATGTCGGCTTGAGAACCTGTGTTTTTGATACTGGTGTCGAACGATATAGCTCATTGGGATATTCCGCAGTGGTTTTGCCTTGCCAGTTGTTGTGCCGGTCTGATTGCCTGGCAAGGGACAATGTTAGTTGAGCGGATGGTGCGTTAAAACCAAGGTCTTGTTTACACATTTCAAGTTCCAACTGTCTAGGGTTGTTTCAAATGCACACCAATGTGTCCACAGGACCTTGGTTTTATCGTACCATCTGAATGACTATGTACTTTCCCTTGCAAGGCCTTCGTCCTGAACCATTGACAATGAGAAAACCATGCAGAAAAATCCTGAGGAACTTTCTCAACCATCGTCTAATTCCCTGACATCCACTCGACACAAACTAGGACATTTCGGGACTGACATATGGTTCAATTTTAATTCATTAATTCGCTTGTGCGTAGGGGTCTTTTGTAGTAGGAGGAAACTGGAGAGGTGACCCTACTCCTTGTCACGCACAAGCAGGGACTCGAAACCTTGCGCCACTTGACTCAATGACAGACCTTATGATACAGTGTGTGTGTGCTCGCCATTCAACCATCCAACCCACCGAATATGTCTGTGACACGTGCACTGTTTCCATGCGTTGTGTTTAGTTTCTCTTGAAAAAAAATTTTGCTAAAAATATTAAAGTGTGACGATATTATTTTGACCTATGTTTTCTGTGTCTTCCGTAACCAGTTCAATAGGCTGTCTCCTTATGTCAGAATACTTTTATTGTGAAATACAATTCAAAAGATACAAGCTCTATATTACAAAATTACGCAATTCAAGAAAAAAAAATAATCCCATTTCCTGTTTTTTTGAGGAATTTCAATATCTAGAAAGTGAACTCAATGTTTTCTTGTTGGTCCATTACAGGAATCCATATCAATGATATAGAGAGGTTTTAAACGGCCAGACACATTACAAAATCAGGTGAATGGTTTTTGTTTATAGTAAAGTTGTTACCATAGTAAATATGTTCCAAGAAGGGAGAGAGTGAGAGAGAGAAAGAGAGAATTTAACTTCAACTGGACACAATTTTGCAATCAATAATTCGCTTAGGCTTAGATATCTTTAGTAACTGGAGGAAACCAGATGACCTGGGTTTGCCCCTGGTGTTGACTGAAAATGTTTCTCAGGAATTTCCCAATTGGTTCCCCTCGTCAGTGATACAATATAGGTAATCTGACAACTACTGCTGCCTAGTAGTTTGGATGGAACAAAAAACCAAGGTCCTGTGTAAACATTAGAGTGCACGTAAAAGAACCCTTGACTGTTGAAATTCGAAATAAGAGTTGACTGTAACATTGCTGTCAGGGCAAAATTTCACTCATAGCACACTGTATGACATCTTTATTAGCCCAATCAGCAGGACGTTTATACCCCATTCCATTTTTGTTCATTTGTAATCAAGATTGAATAAGTTTGTAGAGGACCATATTATAATAAACCATGTTTATTTCTTAAAGCAAAGACTGGATGATGTTAGTCATTATAAATTAATTTTGTACACGGTGAACAGTCGATTTGCTGATTACACTATTTTGTCTAGAATTTTGTCTAATGGTGTGGATTGTTCGTACTTGGTTTTATTTTATCATTAACAATATCCCCACTTCAGTAAAAGTAAAAAAGAACAAACACTCACGGAGGCGCAACTTCACTCAATTTAACATCAGAGTGTGCCACTGTCTAAGCCCATTTAACAGAAATAGGACTTAAAAAATCTAGAATAGCCTCTTATGAGAGAGTATGCTATATTAGATAATAGGATATCAGTAATGCATCCGAGAAGCTTAATATTGCTTTTTCCATTAAACACTTAGAGAGTACATTAAATCCCCAATATTTCTATTTTAAAATTCATATCGCTTCACTTTTTCTGACTTAAAGAAATATTAACCCTTAGAACCCGAAATGCCGCAAAACCGGCTTGACGTTGTATCGCATATACCCGAAATGTCGGTTTTGCGGCTTGGGGCGTGTTCAAGCTCCAGTTACGTTGACGTCATAATTTGTAAATCCAGGGAGGGACGTGCAACACCCCATGTAAAGTCAGTGTTCAAAGGGTTAACTGTGGAATTATACAAGCTGAATCGTGAAACACTAGACTGATATTCAATTCTCTATATACTTGGCCTACATTGGTTTATTTCACAGCGCAAAAAAAAAAAGACAAATGAACTATTATAGCCGTAATCCACCATCATCCAGTGGGTGGCAGTGTGTTAGAAACATAATACAGATAATACAGGCATTTAGATTCTAATTGCAGGAATATTTCATCATGGCTTGAAGTTCTATCCAATCTGATTAAAATACAGTCGATCTATAGTTCGTTTCATTTATTTATACTTTTGATATCTTACACTACATGAAGATCAGACTAGTTATAGTGGGAGTTCACGTCAGGTGGCTAACAAGGGGCTTTTGATTCTATGACATCAGAAGTTGATTAATAAAAAAACATATGTTAGTCCCAAAATGACCTAGTTTGTGTCAAGTGGACGTTAAACTCCATTTCTCTCTCTTACTCACTGAGCCACCTCGTCTCCAATGAAAGCAATAAACTTTACTAGTATTGTAGGAAGACGTCTTGTATGTCTGCCATTATCTGATAAAAGGATGAGAAAATATACAAAAACTAGAAACATCAAATGTTTCCTATGATCTATTGATGTAAATGTCTTTCCGATCAATATCTAATGCTGCTTTGAAACCATGTACATAAAAGTGAAAGTTTATTTCTTTAGTTGTTCGCTGTAGGAAACCCTGCAGTTGAACTTAAAAATCTTAAAATAACTTCATAATGACTAGTTTTTATAAGAAGGAGTTATTCATTTTGTATATGGCGCAATATTTTATGATGAAATTTTAAAAGATTTTCAAGTGTTATATGTTCTCCAGTACTGCAAATCTAATGGTGCAATCGTTATGTCTCATACATCATTTACTGTTCTTCTCCAAATGCCATTATAGTGTGCTATGAAGGAAGTTTTGCCTGGATTGTGACGCTACAGCAAACTCTTTCATCAAATTCCATTTGCCAAGAGATCTTTTACGTCAATGGCAATGTGTGTACTGGAGCTCGGTTTATCGTCCAAACCAAATGACTATACAGCTGTCCTTGTTACGCCTTGCGTCCTGCATCACTGACAAGGGAAAACAAGGCCAGAAAATCTCGATGGACTTCAAGGGCCAAAACTGGGAGCAAACGTGTGACCTCCAGATGAGAGAGTCACCATCTTACTCACTTAGCCACCATGGCTCCCATGGCAACATGTAGTTGAAATCTGCAATAAGAGTACACTATATCGTGTATGCACATCTTTCATCTGGAAAGCATTATGTTTAGAATTAATCTAAATTCCTTCCGACAAGAGATTCAAATCTTTTGCAGGAAGGAATTTAGATTAATTCTGTTTTCAGTGGATTAAAAAAAAAATATATGGCCCCAGAACCCATACGTGATTGGTATTTCTCTGGTCTTATTGGAACAATCATTGTGATTTGTCGGTGTATATTTTTTCAACATCTTAAAGTCAGTTATTATCATCTGCTGTAAAAGTAGGCACTGCGTGGTATCTATCATAATTACTGGATAATTGAGTCTATTGAGGAAGACTCTATCCTTTCATATATGACCTGCGGTTATGGCGCTTTGAAAAGATGCTATTTAATGGTTGCAGCTGTCATGGTTACACGATATAAGGAGCCATTTTAAAAGTGTTTCCTACCAATTGGACTTCTGTTCATGTGTACAAAGCTATCATTTCTGTCTCTAATTGAGTTAAAAGGCAAGACAATAGAAAAAATGGTCCCAAAATTGCGCCTTGATGGCCGAAAGCTGTGACGTTATTGCACAATGCATATCAACTAGGCTTCACAAGTTGATTAATACAGAATTGCAGCAGACAGAACTAAAAGGTCACCAGTTCCTGGAATCTGTCATCAAACTTATTTCTACCCAACTTTGAAATGTCTTATGTCTACTGTATAGTAGCATTAGCCAGACGAACATAGAAGGTGGGGGTTGAGATGAATCGTGGCAAATTAAATTCATCATTGATATTAGAAATGAATTGGGGTTTACATCCTACTATTTTGCTCTGACTGGGCTAATGAAGACAGGCATACATAAATATTCATCCATAACTTGGGTGTTACAGTCTCATAACTGGCTGCCTGTTGAAGCCTGGATTCACTATAAAGTTTTGCCATTTGTGTATCAATGTCAAAATGTTCTCGCCACCTTATATTTGTTTGAAATTTGGAAAAACGATAAACCTAAACATACTCTATGGTCACATAACAAAAATATACCTGTTGTTGAGGTCCATAATCAAGGATTCGTTCCCCCCCCCATTTCCCCCCCCCACCCGTCCACCCCTGTTAAAAAATTTTTGACTGTAAAATTTATAAATATACTTTGTCCATCAATTTTAACAGCACCCCTGAGAATACTTCCCCCACCGTCGTTGCTCAGGGCTAGTTACTGAAACAATTTGGTGATAAAGCCTTTGAAATCAGTTGCCAGTACATATTAAAAAATTCTCCCACTTTCACAATCTTTAAGTCACAACTAAAACCTCATTTCTTTAAACACTATTATCCAGATTACAAACAGATTGTGTTATGTGTTTTCTTAAGAGACTCGTTAATTGTAGCACTTTGAGCATGTGTAAATAGATGGATGATAAAGCGCATTATAAATATACATTATTATCATCACCAACACGATGAGATAAATGTAGTACCTCGAAATGTCATTTAGACAAGTCAGCAATAATCCTTTAACAAAGAATAAAAAAAAGTAACTCCCTCACATTCTTGCATAAGAACAGGAAACTATTTCCTTTCTTTAAGAAAGATTACAGTTTAATCTGATTAAACTACAAATCTATATTCCGTTGCATTTTTCTTAAAGGGCCAATCCCGATAACTTTTTGGGAAATAAAACTGCTTAATTTTGTGTTAAAATCCTTTAAAATCCATAACCTAAGGCCCACCTACTAACCCGATATTTGTGATACGCTTGTAAATAACTTAAACCTGACGATCTTCATCTGGAAATGGAGACCGTTGTATTTTACAGTATCTGGATAAAAATAATATGTAGGTGAAATTTACCTTTTGTTATCAAGTACAGTGCATGGGTAACTCACTGTATAGACCTCTCAAGAAACGTTAATCGATTTTCAAGGCACCCAATGATAAAATTGACCCGAAATCTTAAAAGGGTTACGTGTCCGGATAAGCAGTGTTGACGTTCACGTCCAAACAACTCAATATTTTGAGCTGAAATTTTGAGACAAGGTAAATACACCATGCCACTATATTTTGGTCCATAAATTTCATAAATACTCGGACTTTAATTTTTGAGAGTCTGTTCTTATCGGGATTGTCCCTTTAAATTCGATGGCCTACACTACATGAGGATCTGACAAGTTATAGTGGGAGTTCATGTCAGGAGTCAAACGAGCGGCTTTTGACCCTATCAATCAGCATTGATGTTTCTAGTGGTTTACGCACAGTTCCGTGCATCAAAAGGCCAAGAACTCCACTATACATGTATTAAGATCTCACATGCTGTTGTGGGTGAGTCTGCTGGGGTCATAAGAAAGATTTTGACTGTATAACGTCAGCCAGCCAATTAACAAATTAGGATTGGTTTTTAAATGGCTATTCTGAAATACAATTTTGCTTTGTTTTGTATCCCATAATCGCGAATGTCAACCCACAGTTCCGTGCATCACAGGATGAGAACTTGACTCAACAGTTCAATTGATTGGCTAACCCAAATGATAATTAAGAACGCAATTTATTTAACAACTTTTCCAGACAAGTAAAATAAGATTTTTATCTTTAAAAAATAAAACAAAATATATTCTGTGTTTTAATCAGATTGAGTAAGGGAAGCAGGGGCAGATCTAGGAATTTTGAAAAGGGGCGGCGCCGCAAAATGAGGGCACTTACTGTGGAGACGGGGCACTTAATGCAAGACGGGTTGAGGGGGTAGGGGTCCCCCAAGACAATTATCCGTCATTTCCTTGCATCTATAGACATTTTGGAGAGGACATATTTGGGTCTGAAAAAGGCACTTTCAGCAGTAAAAAAGGTCACTGTCGAAAATTTAGAGGGGAGGGGGCGCATGCCCCTCGCGCTCCCCACTGGATCCGCCTCTGGGAAGGGTTAAACTGATTTCAACAATAACTACAAAGATTGTCATTTTGATTTTCATTACATCGTTTGCACATAGGCAGGAAGCCAGAGATTTTGGTGAAGTGCTGTATGTTAATCAAGCAACTTCACTTCAAGCATTTCATCAAAATATCTCCATTTAAATTTATGAGAAACAATACTCAGCCAATATGCCGCCATTTTTCAATTATCACCAATGTTTTCTTCAAATTTACTTAAAGATACTTCATGGGAAATAATCATGAACGAAAGTTAAGCAGCAAATTGGATCATAATCCAGTAAATTGCAGGCTAGCGTTGACATCGAGAGTTTATTATGGTCTGGATAAGTTAATTAATGTCTAATTAATAATCTAGATAACATTTCAAGAAACACCTGCAATAGGCCTATTATGCTCTTGCATAATGTATATTTAAACATTTGATTTATCTTTGGCTTGCAAATTGCCCGACAAGTTTCATTTCTCAACTAGCTAATGACGGCCAAAATAAAGATGAGTCATATGTTAGTCCCCAAATGACACAGTTTGTGTCAAGTGGACGCTAAGCCACATTAAGTGTGTTAGGACATCATTTGTGTTGTGACAGTTTTAGATTCAATTCAGTTTGCAGTTTGTTGGAATAAACACCTCTATATATATACAACTTAAAAATACTTCTGTTCTGTCATCTATTTATATGAATGAACTGAAGGCCTATTTGACAACTGAGCTTCCAAAATTTTAAACAATTATATAAAATGATATACCTTTTCATCGTGTTCATCAAAGGGTTCATGAGCTGGACTGATTTTATTGATGGCCTGGGCAACACCTATCACAACACCATCCCGATCTTTTAATGGCATACTCAATATACTCCGCGTTTTATAACCCATCTTTAAATCAACCTGAGCGTTAAATCTCACATCCTGAAAAATATACAAAATATTACAATTATTACACTTGTAAATATATATAATATGTGTTTATTAATGTCTACCAAATAGAAAAAGATACAGAAATGGGTTTAAACTTACACTGGACACAAACTAGGTATTTTCGGGGTAACAAATGACTCAATTTTATCTAAATAATTTGCTTGTGCGTAGGGGTCTTTAGCAGTGGGAGGAAACCGAAGGAACTGGCAAAGAATCACTAGGTTGGACAGGCGACCTTACTCTTTGTCAAATACAACCGGGGAATCGACAGACCTTATGATATAGCTCCCATGTGCTAACCACCCAGTGCTCCAGGCCCCCGTCTACCAAATCTGGAGTGGTCGGGTGGTCGGATGGTTTAACATGCGTGCATTTGATCTCAAGGTCTAGCATGGAGTCAACTGGCATGGTTTGGATTCCCACCTCGCTTGTACATGACAAGGAGTAGGGTCGCCTGTTGAAACTTTGTTGTTTTTCTCCGGGTCTCCTGGTGTTCTTTCCACTGATAAAGACCCCTACGAGCACAGGAATTATTGAAATAAAAAAAAACATACATTAGTACCGAAATGATCTAAGAACATTAACCCCCTTTTTACTAAATCTGAAAACATGGAAGAATGTTGCAGAGAAAGAGAAATGGAACTTGACTTGATCAAGACATCCATGATATTTAGATAGAAAAGATTGGAATCTTAAATCAAAAATATTGGATGAATGTTGAAAGCCAAATATGGCAGTTTTAATCCGAAGATAAGAACAAAAACAGGAAAATTATTGCGCCTAGGGAATATTTTAGATGCTACCAATATTTTGAATGGGTGATTTTGGCTGAATTTCTGAAAGATGGGTATCACAAAATATTTAAATTACTGAAAACTTTTGAATGTTAGCGAATCAAATAATATACTGGAATTTGAAATGAATGAATGAATGAATGAATGAATGAATGAATGAATGACAAAATTAATAGGAACATTTTAAAATGTCTTTTAAAGGAAATGTTTAGGCTCACTGAACAACTGTAATATGAATGAACCAACGATCGATTTTCAATTCATCTATTCAATACCAAAATTAATGAGAACATTTTTAAAAGTGGATTAAAAGTTATTTTTAGATTCAAATCAGACTTTACAGAATGTCTACGAGTCGGAACATCTTTAATTTACATCTCGGAACTATTAAACCTAATCCTATCACCTAATCACGCCATTCAAGTGTCCTTTATGAAAAATGTGAACATACCAAAATGAACGTCTTCAAAGTGAGATTAGACCAATCATCACGTTATTATACGTCCATCTTGAAACAAGTGTCCTCGGTAAATATTTACGGACGCTGACAGAAAACACATCACCCATCATTAACAACATTTCATGCGGCAATAATGACTTTAAAAGAACATAAATGGCTGCTATTTGCGACCTGTAACATTACAGAAATCATCATAAAAGATTTAATCTGGCTAACTTGATAAATTTCTGCGATGAAAATCAATGATGATATACAGCCTTGATGGTTTTGTTTGAACCATTTCTGAATCTTACGGATGGATGGCAATTTATTAGTTTTATCATCTGCTTGTTGCAAAGTATATAGAGCTGAAAATCCTAAATATCTGGACTTGACATCCTGGTCTATTTTTCCGCTCTGCATTAATCGGATAATAACCTCAGCCTCTAGAGAGTTCACAAGATTTATCGAAGTGAACAAGGGCCATAACACTGGAAGTTATTATTAGAAATCAATAGGCATCTTTGTATAGACACTGTGTATAAAATTAAAGTCTGTCTGATAATAACTTTAGCCTCTAGGGCATCCACAAGATTTATCAAAGCGAACGAGGGCCATAACTCTGACGTTATTTAACAGAGTCTGCTGAAAATCAACTGTATGATAAAATCACCAAGTTTATCCCAAATTTTGATCAGTTCGTAACTACATGTACATATTTATAAAAGTCCAAAAAGATAATTTATAAAGGTTTCATTGATAAATAAGTGAAAGAATATTGTCATGTGAATGTATACACGGGACCTTAGTTTTAAGTCCCATTCGAATGACTAGACCACTGTTCTTGTCAGACCCTCTGTACTGCACCATTGACAAAGGGAAACCACATTTTGTGGTCAATGCAGGGATCGATGACGCCACCTCCAGGCTAGCAAACCAGCATCTTACTCACTTAGCCACTGTGGCTTCCTAATTGAAATAACATCTCAGATCAACCTAATTCAATACTTCATTTTGGCCTAAATAATGAGGTTAAGCTCCTTTAAACATATATTTGATTCCCTCTAGTATCTTTATTGACCAATTTCCTGTTTTCCTAACACAGTGGAGTTATTTAAATTAGCTACACAATCCTACTTCTAAGATTTGTAGAACAATTCATGACTACAAATAAATAAAATTCTACAATTTAGCTACCAAGGTTCCTTTAATGAGAAACACATGAGAGTCTGTTTATAAAATATACATTATTTACTTTCAACAAGCTGCTGTCATGAATGATATGCCCAAATTTTGCAAGAGGTGGACAGAGAACAAGCTAAAGAAGCAATTTTGCATTCAAAAATTGTGACCTCCAGAAGGTCCCCAAGCTGAGGCTATAATCCAGGAAGTTATGGTCTGATAGGTGCCAAAATCGAAAGGAACTAAGATCTTTGGGTTATAAACATACATTTTAAGTTTAATCAAAACCAGATAAAACTTAGACCTCTAGAATCGTGTTATGGCATACGATACATCCCAATATCGAAAGGAACCAAGATCTTTTGGATATTAACCTATATTTCAAGTTTCATCAAAAGCTGATAAAAATTGTGACCTGTAGAGCATCCACAAACAAAATGTGAATAGACAGACAGGGGCGACGACAATATACCTCCACATGAAAATATGGTTGTATAACCACAATAATGTCTGCAAAGTGTTTTTTAGCGTCAGTAATTCTGATGATTAAAACAGTTGATCACCATTAACATTTGATGACAGACAATATCTATTTAAACCAACATATAAAATCTACTCATACTGATTATTTAACATTTAAAGAACCAAAATCCCAACTATAGGAAATCACTCAGCTTTGGATTCAATCACAATAATCTGAGATTTTGATATTTATTTTAGTGATTCGATCAGTTTTCACGACTTTGTAGATTACAAGAGATTTAAAAAATATGATTGTGTAGGTTTATCTATAATGTGATGACCTTAATACAGAGAGAGAGAGAGAGAGAGAGAGAGAGAGAGAGAGAGAAAGAGAGCGAGCTTAACTCCCCACTAGACACATTCTAGGTCTTTTTGTGACTATGGTTCAATTTTATACAAATAATTTGTTTGTGCTGTGGGGTCTATAGCTGTGAAAGGCAACTGGGAGACCCAGAGAAAACCACAAGATTGGCAAGTTGGTGACCCTACTACTTGTCATGTACCTGTGTTGAGTTGAAACAAGGTCACTTGAATCAATGATATTATATTTGTCTTTTATTCTAGAGTGTTTTGTATTGTGTATTGTGTGGCGTTCACATTTTATATTGTCTTTAATATAGTATGTTCTGTGAAACTTTATATTTGTCTTAGTGTAGTATATTCTATCAAACTTTATATTTGTCTTTGTATTATATAATATATGTCAAACTTTATATTGTCTTTAGAATAGTATATTCTGTCAAACTTTATATTGTCTTTAGTGTAGTTTATTCTGTCAAACTTTAGAATAGTATGTTTTGTCTAACTTTATATTGTCTTTATTATAATACATTCTGTGAAACTTTATATTTGTCTTTAAAGTACATTCTGTCAAACTTTATGTTGTCTTTAGTATAGCATATTCTTTTAAACTTAATATTGTCTTTAGAATAGTATATGTTCTGTGAAACTTTATATTGTCTTTATGTTATAGTATGTTCTGTTAAATTTTATGTTTGTCTTTATTATAGTATGTTCTGTAAAATTTTATATTGTCTTTATTATAGATATATATATGTTCTGTAAAACTTATATTGTCTTTAGTATATACATTATATGTATATTTGTCTTTTTTTTTAGTATTGTTCATTCTGTCAAACTTTATTTTAGTATTGTACATTGTTAAACTTTATTTTAGTATTGTACATTCTGTCAAACTTTATTTTAGTATTGTATATTCGGTCAAACTTTATATTGTCTTTTATTCTGAAGTATTGTGCCTTCAAGTAAGAGAAATTCAAAGCACATGTATAAATGTAACGATGATATTACCCAAATATACGTAAATACAAAATATTTACAGGTTTTCTATTGTTATTATAATTCTGCGTGTGGTACATAATGGTAAACCATAATATTGACTCAGTCTTAATTTACAAAGAACGTGGCGCTATATACCCCTTGACTCAAGAGTAGAAGAAAAATTCAAATGGAAAACATATTGTAAAAACATGGACAGGTGTTACACGATATTTAGTTCAAGGTTTCAATCATCACAAAAATGATAAATGTCCTTTTGTCAATAAAGTTTAAAATGAAAAAAAAAAAGGTCATTTATTGTAGAAAATATATTTACTGAAGTCTTCAAAAACACTTTTCTAACTTTAGGAGACTTTGTCAATATTTATACTGCATATTTTCTTGACTTATAGTCTCTTATGTATTGTTATTTAATATCATAAAATAAAAAACATGTAGTTTAGTTGTTTTAAAGAGAAATTAGAACTATCATTCTAGACTAAATGCATCAACGGTGAAAAGGGGGCATATCATGCATATGACCAAATACTGAAACAGTTATAACTTTGCGAATCTAAATTACTTTCAAAAGATTTTATGTTATTTTTCAAAAATCAATGGATTTCGGGTATAACTGAGTTTGCATGCCTTATAAAAAGATTCCACTTTCACAATACTGCCATATTCGAAATGCCTAAAATGACGATTACTGACTGTTGTACTTTTTACTTAAAGGGGATTTATGTCAGATTTAGATAATGAGCTGGCCGTTATTGCTGTAATATTTTAAAATTAGATAATGCAAAATGAATATATTCAAAATTTCATTCAAATTATTTAATTTGAGCAAAATTTTTTAATGGTTGCAAAATTGACAAGTTGTGTGCATTGATTGTAACCATCACACTGGTCATTCGAGTCTCGTGTCTCCATTTTTAATTCAAATCTAATCTACTCAACATCAGAGCCATCCGATGTGACATTTCAGGCCTAAAGGAATACCTACAATAGGCAGATTTACCTCTTACATAATGCCAGTTTAAGGTCTATTCAGGTTCAATTCTGATTGAAACCAAGGCCCTGTGAGCACATTGGTGTGCATGTAAAAAATCCCCTGGCAGTCGTAATTTGTTTTAAGAGTAGTGGGAGAGTCGGACGTTAAACCTCCTTTCATTTAATTGTAACTTCTGATTGAATATTTTAATCTCAATTATCATGACATATTGAAGTAATTTATTTTTGTATTATTACTTCCAGTTTTCTGCTGTAAGTGTATTTACTAGATGATGGAGACAAGTATGAGTTGTATAAACTGCTGAAAGCTACCTCAGTCTACATGTCGACAAGAACTTTGTCTGTATTTAAAAAACATCAAACCTTGGAGCCATTCCGCTTCCTGTTCTGTCCTGCATACAACAAACGTTTTAGGAAAATGTGGCCTGATAAATAAAATAACTATTTGGGCAGAGCAAAATGGGATTTCACGTCCACTCAACACAAACTAGATCATTTCAGGACTAACATATGGTTCAATTTTATTTCAATAATTCAATTGCTTGCAGTGGTCTTTAGCAGTACAAGCAGGCAATCAAAACAAGGCCACTTTACTCAAAGACAGATTTTATGATCAAACCATCACTCGTTAAACCAATCGGCCACCCAACTCTTTTAAATACTAACTTTGATTAAGAATTAATCGAAACAGCACTTGATTATACATATCCTCCTCTTTTGTTAAAAAAATTGCAACTTTATGACTCTGTCAAAGAATTAACAAAAGTTCTGACTGGATCAAAGTTAAATATAATATTGGTTACATTGGCAAGAGTGTATTTGAACAGCAATCTGATTAGGTTGACTGCAGTAGAGATCTGTCTATCATAGACATACTTTACCCTTTAATTTTTCACAAACACACAAACTTTCCCCTTTAACTTTTCACCCACAGACAACCTATTCCCTTTCACTACCTACAAATTATTCCCTTTCACTATCCACCCATAGATAAAATATTACTTTCCATACATTGACAAACTATTGTCTGCAACTATTCACAAATAAATTATTTCCTACAACTATATCCAAACATAGATAAAATGTCGCTTTAACTATCCATATATGGACAAACTATTCCCTGCAAGTACATGTATCCACAAATAGACAAACTATTTCCATTAACTATCCACCCATAGGAAAAAGATTCACTTCAACTATCAATATATCCGCAAACTATTCACTGCTACTATCCACCCACAGAAAAACTATTCACTTTTACTATTTCCCCCCAACCCACCTTAGATAAAATGTTCACTTTAACTAAAATTTTTCTAACTATCCATAAATAGACAGTCTTTCCCTTCAACTCTCCACACTGCCAATAAACTAACTCGTAAACCAGATAAACTTCTCAATCTAAACTTATTTTACCAGATAAATGTTTTAAAAATAAGCCACAATCAAATTACTTTATAGTTGATGATCTGTAGCCTGAAAAGTAAAACGCTATTTTCTAGTTGTGTATTTTTTAAACTGGTAATGATACAGGTGTAGGTAGAGTAATCCTAGACAAACTAGACAAGGTTCCTTATAGATAACAAGATTTATATCTATAGTGAGGATGTTTCCATCAGACTCGTCTGTCATTAACTTGTACAAAAACAATCTTATCATGCACTTATATACTTTAACAAGCAGTTGTTATTCAAGATACACCCTCACTTAATTGTAAGAGATAAAAGGAAATGGTAAAAAAGTAGCTTTTTGTACCATCAGGGTCTATAATTCAGGGTTTTACTTTCCGACAGGAGAAACCATTGAAAGGAACACAGACTTTTGAGATATAAATATACAAGTTTCGTTAAAATCGGATAAAAATTGTGACCTATAGCTTAGAGTGTCCACAAATCAAATGTGAACGGACAGACGGACGTCCAGATAGGGCAACGACAATATACATCCACATGGAATCATATGTCTGTAATACAGAAGTTAAACTTAATGAATGGTCTGAAAATTCAAATCAATTCATAAATCAACAGGCATAACTCATTGGAGACAAGCTATGGAGCAAAGCTACAGATCTAGCCATTTTAATTTGGACATTTTGTTCTGCTTTGTGATTAAGTGGGTATTTGTCTACCCTATATTTATAATTTGAAGTCTGCTGATAGTGATCTGAGGTATGGCTGATGTTATTGAAAGTAAGCTTAATATTAGTAAATGAACTGACCTCTGCTTAATATTTATAAAATAAAAATATAATCATAAAGATCATTTAATTGAAATAACACATTATGCAAACCCAATTAAACACTCTTTAGGGCCTACATCAAACAATTTGACTGGTTTGATTGTCTGTTTCATTTTTCACCGACACAAGAGCCATACCACAGTTTTATTTGCTTGTGTGTCGAAAGACAATATCAAAAAAGATTCTTTACAAGCTTCGTCATGAGTCACATCAAATAAAATCTAATTAATAAATCTTGGTTTAAGCAAAAAGAGATTCTTTTTTTTTTACTGGCAGCTGATTTCTCATCCTCCATTATGAGGGAAACAATCCAAATTGATGTTGTTTGCATTAGGAAAGATCAGGCGTTTTTTAAAGCATGATTGAAACTGGTCTTAAAAGATATGAGTCAGCAAAAGAAAAAAAATAAGATGGCTGTTTTTTAAGCATTACGGACACAGTGATTTAATTAACGTCTTGTCGGCCATTAAAATTTCAGACAATTCATCAAATTTTTTTGTCTTCAGCACTGTGTTGATTTAAAGCTGTTTGTGTGACATGGTATTATGGGATCACAGGAAAATACGGAGTATTAGATTCTCTAACGGATCCTTCTTCTTGACATTTAAAAAGGACAAAAGATTCACAGATTAACGAGACAAATTCTTGAACATTCTTCCGTCATCCATTTGACAAAGTGACAAGTTGTGATGACTTTAAGTGGCATGGAATGAAATAAAATGTCCTTTAACATCCTACTGTTTACTCCGATTAGGCTAATGAACATGGGCATATGCCATATCGCGTGCTATGAGCTGGGGCGGATCCAGATTCCAGAGGGGGGTTTGGGGGGTCCAAACCCCACCCTACTCAGCCACATAAAAAGAATTAATGCCTTGCATCAATGAAATCAAATGACAATGTCATCCTACATCATTATAAAAATGATTTCTCTCTTTAAAAAGCTCAATTTGCATGTATGTTTATGTAATTTAGAGACGATGATGGCAGATTTCCTTAACTGGAACCTGGCAAACCCCTCCTGCAAAAATTCTTGGATCCGTCCCTGATGAGGGGAATTTTTTCTATTCTTATATTGAATTCCAACTGCCAAGAGTTCTTTTAGGTGCACCCCAATTCATCCCAGTCGAAGGACTAGACCCTATTCATTGGCCCACTCTTATTTTGAATTTCAACTGTCAATAGGTTTTTTTTTTACTTGCATGACAATTAATGTGTACACAGGATCTCAAGTCATTGTTTCTTTAAGGCAAATGATTGCTCTTGATCTTGAGTGCCTGCCGCACACCTAAATGTCGACCAAGGGGAAGTTTCCCTTCCTCCCCTTAAATCTGTAAATCGCACCTGACAGAAACTAGATCATTTCGGCACCAACATATGGTTTAATTTTAATTCAATAATTCGCTTGCGCGTAGGGGTCTTTAGCAGTGGGAGGAAACAGGAGTGCCTGTAAGAAACCCACGAGGTTGAGAAGGCGCCCCAATCTCCATGCCACATACGCTCACACCAGGGATCGAAACCACAGCCGCAAGCCAGATGTCACCGACCAGCTAGAGGTCGACGCGAGGCACTCCAGACCACTAGGCCATCCCAACCCCCACCCCTTTACAAAGTAATGGATGGTTTATCATTATTTATGAAACCAGGAATTACCCCATTACATGTCGTTATTGATCTTCAGAACAATTTCCCATTCACACTACAAATCACCCTCCTTAATATCAGATCACTCTCTGAACGAAACTTGGAGAGCTTTTTTAGGGACTGATTTTTTTTCAAATTTTTGACGTAGGGGAACCTTTTTTGCTCTCTCCTCCAACTGGACAGCTGTCTTTGCCAGTCTCTCCATCCTGCACCAGTGACATGGGCAACCTGGCCCGGAGTTCACAAAGCATTTTTAGACTTAAGTTGAGAATTTACTCAACTTTCAATCACTGTTTATAAGAAATATATCTTTGATCCAGAAACACAAAACGTTGTATACAGTTTCTCATTAGGGTATTTGATACATTGAAACAACAACAGTTTTATAAAGGAATGTTTTAGCTACAATAAGGCAAACAAATTTGAGTAAATTCTTGATTGAAATCTGAGAGTGCTTTGTGAACTCGGGGCCTGTGCTTGTAGATGCTGTTGAACTTTCTCTGTCAACACCCAGATAGAACCAGAGACGTCTTAGTCAGCGAGCCAGCATCTTACTCACTAAGCCACCGTGGCTCCTGTGTTATATTATGATTCTCTGATAATGCGTCTTTAATAAAAGCTTAGTGATGAAACATCTTAAGACATGTGATACGGAAGAAAGAGATAGGATAAACATGGATTGAAGGAAGTTACTCAAGTCAGATACTAATCTTTAGGGGATTTAGAACTGATGGAGGAAAAGACAGAATTGTTTTTAACAGATCAAAAACCAAAATCCTTTTAGTTTTCGTATAATCGTCAATTCTTTTAGCAATCAATTTCAAATTATCCATATCAGAATCAATCATGGTAAAAACTTCCGTATTCCACAGCATGTCAAGTCAAGAGAACTAAAATGACCATGATTGTTCTTCGTTTAAATAATTCACTTGCACGCAGTGATCTTAAAGTGGAAATAAGCTGAAATAGTGGGGCCATGGTCTTCTAGATGTTAGGGTAGTTGGGGCTCCCATAGATTATTTCTGTAATCCTGTCAAGTAAATCTAGAGATAAGTTCCAAAAGATTCAATACTCTTAAAATGCATTATGTAAGAGCGAAGTCTGCAAGTTATTGCTCTAGCTTTAAATATTATATAAATTCATATTAATTCATTAATCAGTGAGAGGGAGAAATGGGGTTTAACGTCCACTCGACACAAACTAGGTCATTTCAGGACTAACATATGGTTTTAATTTTGATTCAATAATTATTTAGCAGTGAGAGGAAACTGGAGTACCTGAGGAAAACCTACGAGGTTGGACAGGCGACCCTACTCCTTGCCACATACAACCGGGGATTCGAAACCACGCCAGTTGACTCAATGGCAGGCCATATGATACAGCGTGTGCACGCTAACCATACGGCCACCCAACCCCCCAATTCATTAATCAACTCTCTAGACTATTGGATGGCTTTGATTTTAAGTAGATTAGAACACAACAGCTATTTAAGTTTTTAACAATAAAATACATTATCAGGACTTAGTCTCCAATAATAAACAAGCTATGCTAAATTTTGTCAAAACTTCAAAATCTCAGCACAGAATACGGTAATTTGACTGAAATTTTCAATATATTTATTTTTCATTATCAATCTTTGAACTATTATGGCAAGAATGCCAAGCTCTTTATCTAATTCATAATAATTTAACTGAAATTTTCACTATATCTATTTTTCATTATCTATATACATCTTTGAACTATTATAACATAAAGTATCTAATACAAAGGTTTTATCATCAGATATTGACCTTCGATTTACATTCTTAAACTTTTATTTTACATTGTCCTAAAAATTCTTTGACTTTCCCTTTGACTTTCCCTTTAAAGTGTTCTATTAAATAATAATTTATGTCTTTAGTTTTCTTCAAATTAACAACTTCTCTTCTATCAAACAAAACTGTTGGCTTATAGTCGCTCTGCTGTCATCGATGAAAAATGTCTATCGAATAATGTGAACTATGTGACCTTTCTTTAATAAATTGTCTGCTTCCTGTTCAAATGGCTTTCAGTTTCTTCTTTAAAGAGACACCTTCCCTTTGGAAACCATTACCAATCAGTAAAAAAAAAACAAGAGAGAGAGAGAGAGAGAGAGAGAGAGAGAGAGAGAGAGAGAAAGAGTTTAACATCCACCAGACAAAAACTAAATCATTTTGGGACTAACATATGGTTTGACTGTGGGAGAAAACTGGAGGACCATGAGAAAACCAACACGGTTGGACAATTTATCGTCCACTAGACAAAAACTAAACCATTTCGGGACTAACATATGGGGTTTAACATCTACTCTACAAAACCTACGTCGTTTTGGGATTAACATATCGTACAATTTTATTTCTATTATGAAGAAAAAAACATTGAGGTTGGGCTGGCGACTCCAAACTCCTTCAGATCAAAACCCTGCCAAACACAAACACAAATATTTTGCCATTCTGAGACTGACATACTGTTTTTTACTTTGATTGGTCACATGTATAAAGGGGTAGAATTCTGCCGACTGCCCAGACAGCGGTGTTTCTACCCACTCTTCATCTGAACCATGTGTTAGTCCTAAAATGACCTAGTTTGTGTTGAGTGGACTTTAAACCCCATTCGTCTATCCTTCTCCCTTTCATCTAATTTGTCAAGGACATTGTAGTCTAAGAGTTCAGCTGCCCTTACCACTTGACTACCGCGATCCCAAAACATAATGATGAAAAATTCAAATATTCTCTGAATACCATAAGACTCAATATTTCTGCCAAACACATCGCTCTCGGTATTGACACACCAACTGATGGAAATTTTAACATTATTGATTAAGAATGAAAGTTTTGTTATTTTGAGGAGGGTAGTTAAAGATATAGCTAGAGAAGTTTCTTGTAGCATATTGTACAAATAGTTATATCTTGTAGACAATGATATCTGTCTGAATTAAACCAAACTATTGTTGAATAAGGAGCATGAAATTTGGTTAACTATTAATTTTGTTGTCAATTGGATTATTCATGTTTCAGTCGTTTAATAGAATAAATTGACATTTTACACCACCTGCTCGAGTCATTTTGTATAGGCCGGGGGATGTTGTCGGGAAACTGAAAACACAAGTAGTTATATCATATTGCGCACAATGATATCTTACTTGTTTTTATAATAGTGATAGATTGAAGATAACTGCAGGGTCGAATTAAACTTGCATGAGGGCTTTCCATTAACAGTGAAAAAGGGACCATATTCTGGGCATCGTCCATTGCTCTCACACAAATGTATTTTGTATGTCAGTATGGTACACAGATTTATATGGCACCAATATAGGCCTAAACATAATAATAAAATAATTATATTTATCAATTATGTTACCAATTTATATTTTTGAGCGGGGGGGGAGGGAACTAATATGGGGAACTTAAATATTGGGACCCTAGCTTAAGCCCATTAATATGATTAAACAGATCTATACACTTTGTTTTGTTTTTTTTATACTTCGATGGCTTTCACTACATGAAAATCTGTAGTGATAGGACACGTCAGAGGTCATATGAGTGGATTTTTTTTACCCGAAGATGTCAAACATTTGATTAACCAATCAGCATTGATGTTTCGAGTTGATTACCTACAGTTCCATGCACCAGAAGCTTGCCGTCACAGACCGTTTCATTGGCCAATCCCTCACATCATCAGAACATGTCAATGATAACAATTCTTCCAGATCCCAGTGTAATAAAGAGGAGTAAAACAAAATTTTGAAGTTAAAATATGAAACAAATCAATAGGATTTTTGTTTTTATCAGATCGACACCCATTCAGCCTCTCCCTTAATACAGCCTTGAGTACCTGACTGATTAATTATAAACTAATTTGCGATCCCCTTTAACATGGCCCCTAACTTCAGCTCAGCCAGCTCCTCCATTAATCCAAGACTGATTGATTAATTATAAAGTATATGTCCTAATAAGTCTGTCAAGCACGAACTCAGGTTTTGTCAGGAACAATTGTTCTGGTATTTGTCATTCTATCCACCAGAGACGTGATTTTTTTTCTGTCTTTTTATTGACATTTTTAATACATGTACCACACAAATGTTGGGTTTAAGTTCAATAGTGCCTGACATTTTGTCAGGTACATCTAAAATCATTATTTCCAGTTCCGTAAACATAACAAACGAACATGGAGCGTTAAAAATTCCTAAATGAATAATCAATAAGTATGACAATCATTATTGGGTATAAACATGTTTAATAAGTGCAGGTGAACTGCACCGTGCTGGAACAAACAAAAGGAACCCAATCTGATTAAAATACAGATCTTTACTTCTTTTTTTATACTTTCAATGGCCTACACTACATGAATATCTGACTGGTTGTAGTAGAAGGTCGCACAAGCTGGACCTCGGTTTTTCGTCCCATCTGATCGACTAGACCGCTGTCCTTGTCAGGCACTTCATCCTGCATTGCTGACAATGGGAAACCACGCCATAAAGTTAAAGAAGTTGTTTTTCAAAATCCCCGACCTCGATTTTTCATCCCATCCGATCGACTAGACCGCTGTCCTTGTCAGGCACTTTGTCCTGCATTGCTGACAATGGGAAACCATGCCATAAAGTTAAAGAAGAAGTTGTTTTTCAAAAATACATAGCACTAAATACATATATTCCTTTAATAAACCAGGCTTCCATTATTGGCATTTTTTTAAGCGCCACTGTCCAGTTAAAATATTCCTCATAGCACACTGCATTACATATACCTGTCTTCATTAGACCAGTAGGTGTAGAAAAGTCAGGCGTTAAACCCCATTTCATTCCATTAGCTTTATGTGTTTTCAAGAGTTTTCAAGTTTTACAAAAAATCCAGGTAATTTCATATCGTGTGTACGTGCCTAACGAGAAAGACAAAAGTCTGATAAAGTAATAAAGTTTCGAAGCTGTCAGGAGATACATTAAATCTAAAATTTATACGTTTCTACAAGACTCATCATATGCTGCATTCATTGCCTTCCTAATTCTCTTTCGTTTCTTCATCCACTAAAAACCTTGAGATGTCAAAGATTTTTTGTTTGCCGACGAAAATATTGTACAACATAACATGTTCTTGATTTTACGAGAGCATCAAAACAGTTTTTTTGCAGTAATATTATTTCTGAATGTTGCATCCAGGGACAGATTCAGAACGTGATGCCAAGTTACTGTGTTTTCAGTCAACTCCCTTTTTATCGTCAGTGCATGAAATATATAAGCGTGATAGGAATAGGAATAGTTTTAACATCAACCCCGTTTACATTACAAATTTTAAGCGTGCCAGGTACCGTTCCTGGTACGGCACGGTTAATTTCTTTGTAGTGTAAACGGGTAAAACACAAGCGTGCCGTACTGAGTACCGTGCCAAATTGGCCCACTGAAGTGATGTGGTCTCGGAACCGTGCTAAGAACGGCTCACTTCAAATTTTCGTAGTGTAAACGCTAACCGGTCTGAGTACGGATTACTGCGCATGCGAAAAATGAACCTTGACCTTTTTTCCCTGCAAACCTTGACAGTTCTGTCATCAGTTCTGTCAAAATGGCTGCTCAAACTAAATCAGTCATCATAATTGTTTTCATCTGGGTAATTTGTACAGGGGCTGAAATTAACTTTTCTGTGAAGAGTTCCTCATTTGGCACGCTTGGCACGATTCTGAGACCGGTAATGTAAACGGGTCCATTTCTTGAAATTTATCGCGGCCTGGTACCGTACCTAGTACAGCACGCTTATCGCGGCCAAATGTAAACGGGGCTATACACTCAGCATAAAAACATGTGGTAAATCTTATTTCAATAATTCACTGGCTTGCAGGTAGTAATCTTTAATAGTAGGAAGAAACCGGAAATCCAGAAGACCATCTTCAAGGTAAAGCAAGTCATCATGCTTTATGTCACATGCAAATGTCAGTTTGATCTCCCGTTATCTTAAATCAAGGTAGTAGTAGTAATCAATCGGTCAGGACATCTGGCATGAGCAGCTAAGAGAGCAAGACAAGGGGTTTTAACATTCATTCGATACAAACTGGGTCATCTCGGGACTAGCATATGGTTCAATTTTATTTCAATAACTGACTTACGCGTAGGGGTCTTTAGCAGTGGGAGGAAATCAAAGGACCTGGAGAAAATCAATAATTACCACATGCTTGATTTAAAATTACCATAATCTAGGATATCAAAATTACCATAATCTAGGATATCAAAACTGCCATATGCTTGTATCACAATTATCATGTTGTTAGTATCACAATTACCATATCCCAGTATCACAATTACCATGTTAGTATCACAATTACCATATCCCAGTATCACAATTACCATGTTAGTATCACAATTATCACATCCTAGTATCAAAACTACCATACGCTAGGATCAAAATTACCATATGAGCAAAATGATGTGCTGACAAAATATCAAAACCTATACCAGTTCATTCCATTCTCTTCCACTAACTAGCAGTATTTATTAATAGACAAACTACATCGAAAATTAACTCACAAATTAAATAAATAAAACACATAAAAAAAAGCTTACAACATGGATAGAAACAAAGAAAGAAATGTTTTAATGTCCACTCCACACAAACTAGGTAATTTCAGGATTAAATGCGGTATCATAAGGTCCGTCATTGAGTCAACCGTTGGTACGTGGCAAGAAGTAGGGTCGCCTGTTCAGTGTTGTGGGTTTTTTCCGGGAACTCCAGTTTCCTCCCACTGCTAAAGACCCCTACTTGCAAGCAAATTATTGAAATAGAATTAAACCATACGTTAGTCCCAAAATGACCTAGTGTTTTTCTTTGAATGAACGTTAGACCACATTTCTCTCTTGTGATTCAAGATCGGAATTCAATTTCTTAGTTAAATCTGTACATGTATTTAAGCTTTGCGTCGATCACATATAAATGTGAAAATCTTTACGGAATTAAAGTAAATCGTCACTTGGAAGATTTATACCACAGTTTGCGTTAATTGATATCGATAAACTCAGGAATAACAAATCAATTCTGAGACGGAAAAAGACTCTAATAAAATTTCGGTCAATACCACACGACATAATCCACGAAATACTGTCTCTAATAATGTACTTGTTGAATAGAATTGATTATTATACTCGCTAATTGTTCATCTTCCCCGGAGCCCTTCGGCACTTACAGTTCTATATTGATTTGTGACCGTTTGTTAGACGGCGCCAAACATTGTCTGGCTATGTTTCGCAATATTTTGACAAAGTTATGAAGAATAATAGAATAATAGCCCATGGAACTGTCGCTCCTACAAAAAATAATCTTTTGAGGTAAATGTCACTCCCTTGAACTCTTTGTAATAAAAACCATCTTGATGACATTAAAGGATTTTCATTTTTTAGAAAAAAAACCCCAAACATTAATACGCAGGAGATACAAATTATTTGAATCATGAAAGAAATCTAACAGCTCAACACAATTTTGAGACTAACATGTGGTTATTTCTGTTTATATGGTCATATGTGTAATGCCAGAGATGAAAATTTTGCCTGGGCAGTGGCGCTTTCACCTACTCTTCGTCAAATTCCCACTGTCAAGGGTCCTTGGAGAGGCTATTAAACTCCTTAACACATACAAGCAGAAAATCGAATCCCTTATCATATACGAGTGGGGAATCTAAACCACTCCACTTGACTCAATGACAGACCTTTTGATATAAACACGCACATGCTAACCATTTGACCACTTAACCCCCTTCAAACCTAGAACATTCTAGTTTAGAGACCAGGGAGTCAGATTTTATAGATTTAGCTGAAGACAGTCCCTATTTTACAACTTGGCCGGAGGTCTCTTTGATTTTGGGCCCCTAGACGTCAGCCTGCCAAGCCAATAGGTATCTGCCACTGTTCAAGGACTATTTGCCAGAATGTCAACTAAACAGGAAATATGAAAAAAAAACAAGCACCATTGACAATGGAATCTATTTTCTTCATGGGAGCCACAATCACAGTCTAAAAATTTTCCCTCATCGCACACTGCTTGGTGTATGCCCTGCTTAATTAGCCCGGTAGGTAAAGAAAAGTAGGATGTTAAACCCCCACTACATTTCAAATATTTTATTCATATAATGTAACGCAAGGTTTTGAGTTTTCTTCATGTCGGGTGTTCGATGCCTGCATTGTCCGAGAAGTTCATCTAGATTTTCTGGCGTGGTCTCCACTTGTCAGTAATGCAGGACGGAGGACCAGACAAGGACAGCTGTCTAGTCATTCTGAGTTCTGACAGTATGAAAAACCAAGGTCCTGTATGTACATTGGCATGCATATAAAAGATTCCTTGGCAGTTGGAATTTGATATAAGAGTCAGCCATAGCGCCGCTGCCCGGGCAAAGTTTCCCTCATAGCACAGTGTATGGCAGTCAAATGCCCGTCTTTATTAGCCCAGTTTTATCGCAGGACAGTAGGATGTTAAACCCCATTACATTTCATTTCATTTCTTCATGTGTTGGATTTTCTTCAGATAAAATATTGCATGGTATTGGATTCTTTTCAGATAAGGGGGTTTGGGATGGCCTAGTGGTCTAGAGTGCCGCGCTTCGACCTCTAGCTGGCCGGTCACCTCTGGCTTGCGGCTGTGGTTTCGAGCCCTGGTGTGAGCGTATGTGGCATGGAGATAAGGGCGCCTTCTCAACCTTGTGGGTTTCCTCCGGGCACTACGGTTTCCTCCCACTGCTAAAGACCCCTACGTGCAAGCGAATTATTGAAATAAAATGAAACCATATGTAAGTATCAAAATGACCTAGTTTGTGTCGAGTGAACGTTAAATCCCATTTCTCTCTCTCTCTATTTTGAGATAAAGTAATGCATTGTGATTTTTTTCAGATAAAAAATTGCATGGTTTTGGATTTTCTTCATGTAATATAACACATGGTGTTGTATTTTCTTAATGTAATATAACACATGGTGTTAGATTTCACATGTTATAAATATACATCACAATACTAATTAATATCTCAATTCTCCTCTACAGTATACCTTGAAAACCTGAAATAAAATATACAGCCTGGGGATTTCTGGTAACCAAATATATTTAATCGACCGCGTTGAGAGTTCATTATCTACTATAATAAGTGTAAGGTATTATGTAGACGTTAATTAATATGGTGATATGATTAATATTGTATTAATAATGAGTATCGGTACTCATTTTTATTAACACATAGAAATCAAATGAAAGGTACTTTTAAGCGCACACCAAAAGTCCACAGGACTGACCTTATTGTATCATCCAAACGACAACACACAATTTCTTGTCAGACCCTTAGTTTCTTTAATGGAAAAGCTGCACACATCAGATCACTTGAAGAGCTAAAAACGATCTTAAATGGGAAAACTGGTTGTAAAGATAATATAGGACATCTATTTAAATACAATAAACTATAACACATACTTTTGGAAAAACAGCTACTTTTATTTATTTGGGCAACGCTTGATAACTTTGAGAGAATACTCTTCGAAACTTTGCCCAAATAAATAAGTAGCTGGTTTTCCATAAGTATGTGTTATACATTTAGTTTATTGCTCTATTCAGTTACTAAATGCCACTTAAAGATTATTTAAATACAGTTTTAATGAATAATTAAAATATTACGTAAGAATAAATCTCATGACGTCTTATGTACAGATTTCAGATATTTTTTTACTTTTTCAAATGCTTGGATTAGCAGGAAGTCTGGAGTATATTTTTAGTCCTATAGAATTCTTTGATATAAAAGAAGTCTACATTTTATATATAATTAAATTATCATTTTTTGTACAATATTCTTCTCAGCAATATCCCATTATAGCTTTAATATATAAAGCTAGTCTGGCCAACTATTGTATCGATTGTGATTAGATTTCAAAATGGCTTTTTTGTCTAATCTTAGTGGCAGGTCCGGATTAAGCTTGCATGAGGCCCTTACTCAAAAGTGACACTGGGGTCTTGAATCACTTGCATTGGGCCCCTGAGGCCTTTGTATCAACAGTGAAAAGGGAGCATTTGCTGGTTATTGTCCAACACACCAACATCGTGGCTCCCGAACAGATGGCACATACAACTTGATAAATGGCAGCCCCCCTCACCCCTTTATTCCAGCTGGGCTCAGTATTATGCAATTACAGATTCTTAGAAAGTTTGTACCTCTAATCTTGTCCAACCTCGTGCGCTTTCTCCAGGTCCATCGCTTTCCTCCCACTGCTAAAGACCCCGAAATGACCTAGTTTGTGTCGAGTGGACGTTAAACCCCAATTCTCTATCTCTCTCTTTAATTAACTTTATCATGGCCTAACTAATCTCTATTAGCATGGTAGAGAGAATAGCTGTGGTAATGTAGTGTAAGTTTTATCTAGACCTTTCCAGATGTATATACCTTATGCCTTCAGGTATAATGAGATATACTGGATTGATAAGGGGAACCCTGCAGATGGTCTATAGACCATTAACTTCAACGTAACCTGCTCTCTAATACAAACATTACATTTTATAATCTAAATACACAAATCTAAAACATCTTCCTTTAACCGTCCTCTCATAACTTCATTTTATACCAACTAATGAAAATGTTGTGCTTGAAATGGGTTTCGGTGTTCCAGAAAAGGTGTGGAAGGACTGGGTGAAATGGGGTTTAATGTCCTATATATTTCTGCTTAAACAAGTCTAATGAGGCTGGGTATATGTTATATAGGGTGCTGTATGTTATATAGTGTGCTATATGTTAATTATATATATAGAGTGCTATGAGGGAACTGTCAAATTTTCTTTTACATACATGTCAATGTATATACATGACCACGTTTTTCATCCCATCCAAATAACTAGATAGTCTTCCTTGCCCGTACCTCTGTCCTGCACCTCTGACAAAGAATATCCTGGAAGCGTTACTCCGTCAACAGCGGGTTGGTGTAGATAAACCTTTAAACCTAATATACCATTTCAATGATTTCATCATATTTCTGGCACCAGTAGAAATTCATATTATCATTTGAAATTTTCTAAATTATTTTCTAATTTTCCCTCACTACATTAAAAATAAGACAGCTCATTAGGGAAAATACAATTACACAACATGTCTGATGATTATTTATTTTAGACATCGTCTCTCTCGATGGCCATCAGTACCATAAAGTAATTATTATATAAGTCACAACATGCCAGAATAAAGCACAGCACATAGAGAGAGAGAGAGATAGAGAGAGAGAGAGATCATATCAAATTCAATGAAAATTGTTTCTACTACCACCATTAAAGTAGTATAATGCTTAGTTAAATGTCATTTTAATGATTTACGATGCATAAATAATGATTTTAAATGGCCTATGTCTCCCGACTAGTAGTTATCTCTCAGTGACATATTAAAAATTTAAAATATTCTCATCACAAATCTATTAATCAACTGTTTTGCTGATATGAATCTGGTCCTTCAGGGTTCCTCCCACTGCTAATGACCCCTTCGCGCAAGTGAATTATTTAAATAAAATTGAACCATATGTTAGTCCCGAAATGACCTGGTTTGTGTCAAGAGAAAGTTAAACCCCATTTCACTTTCTATCTAACTGATATGAAATACAAAGTATTATATATGATATTTTATATAGATTGAAACATACTATTATTGAATGACACATCAATGAATAGAATTTTAATACAGCATTTTATATTCATAAGGATATATGTTATATATGGTTTAAATGTAATAGGGTTTTAATGAACCAAATTTTAATGTAATAGTACTTTAATGTGATAGGGTTTTAATGTAATAGGGTTTTAATGAACCAAATTTAAATGTAATAGTACTTTAATGTGATAGGGTTTTAATGTAATAGGGTTTTAATGAACCAAATTTAAATGTAATAGTACTTTAATGTGATAGGGTTTTAATGTAATAGGGTTTTAATGTAATTGAGTTTTAATGGACTAACATCCACTCAAATCTACTATTTAACATTTGGCTAAGAACATAAAACCGAAAAATATCAATAATCGATAATCTCCCGGCCTGAAATCAATTGGATTAAAAGAGGCCCATCAAAATATTTCAGTGACCATTGAGTCAAGTGGTATGGTTTCGATTTCCTGCTTGCACATGACAAGGATAGCATCGCCTGTCCTACTTTGTGGATTTTCCCAAGGCCCTCTGATTTCTTCCAACTGCACAAGACCCCCAAACGCAAACCGTACATTAGTGCCTAAATGACAAAGTTTCTTCCCACTGCTAAAGACCTCCATGGGCGAGGATTATTAAAAAAAAATTGAACCATATGTTAGTCCCAAAATAACCTAGTTTGTGTCGAGTTAACTTATATCCCCATTTCTCTCTCTCTCTCTTTCTCTCTCTTCCTGGTCATTAATAAATGACACTGTACACCATATGTTCTTTTGTTTTTTAGGATGTTGGGGAAATGATATCCGTACAGATTCGAGAAAACAAACACATATGTTACATTTCTCTCTTTACAAATATAAGGAATAAATGTCTGAAACATGTCAGCTAAAAAATCGCTAAAAAAAATAATAGCAATGGAATCCTTTTTTTATTTCTTGTCTAACTTATTTCATTGGGGTTTTTTATAATGCTTTTTTACTTTTTTTTTATCCTGTCAAATCCACATCTCCACTGTTTACAGCCAAACCGATGATACTCGACATCTTAAAATTAGTTTTGGCCCTTCAGAGGTGACTCAAGCCATCTAAGATGTCATTAAAACTACTTTCGGGTAATTCCTTCTTCTCGTGATTAAATCAATGGGGACGTTTTGCTACTGGTTGTTATGACCTACTGAGATCAATGGGAATATTTGTTACTGGTTGTTAAGACCTACTGAGACAAATAGATGACCTAGCAATGGCCAGATCGTTTTGTTGCAGATCGAAAATGACACAATGCTGAGCTCCTGGGCTCGAAACATACAAAAAATAGGTTAATGGATTGAAATGATATTCAGAAAAATGTCTGCCATATCTTAATGGTTATTCTGAGACACCTTAGCTGGTGATTAGCATATATGAAGAATTTAATATTACACAACTTCTCATTTGTATGAAATTTCCACATTAAGAGAAATGGGGTTTAATGTCCACTCAACACAAACTATGTCATTTCGGGAATAACATATGGTTCAATTTTATTTCAATACATCGCTTGCATATAGGGGTCTTTAATTAGCAGTGAGAGTAAACCGGAGAATGGAAACCACGCCAGTTGACTCAATGACAGATCGTATGATACATTGTGCAAGTGCTAACCATATGGCCATTCAACGCCCTCCCCCATAGTGAGGACTCTGGGGCTAGAGGGGGTGGGGGTGCGGAGATGGAGATGTCCAAGACTTCACAAGGACATGAAATAATTTTGTACAAGTACTGTCTTGCTTTGTTTTAACATTTCACTCAAAATCTAATCTATTAAATATGGGATATAGTGTTTTAATATCAACACCATATCAAAGCAAATAGTGGCTGTGGAGTCAAAAGGTCATTTTGCCACATTTCTTCTAGAAAAATAACCATGGTAATATATAAACAAAAAGCACTTAGTAACCCTTCGCAAAATCTTTTTTTTTAAGTATTGAAATATTATCAAAATATGGTCTCAAGACTTGAATAGACTCCATTTATAAAAATCACAAAGAACTATAAGATATTACCAGTAGATTTGTTTGGTCTTACTTATTATTTTAACATTTCCCAGGTTTCCCCCTTGTTAGTGGTGCTAGACGGACAGCCTGACAAGGACAGTGTCTAGTCCCTCTGATGGGATAAAAAAAATGTGATCTAGTGTACTTATTGAAGTGAACATAATAGAGCTCTTGGCATTTGTAATTGGCCGTAGCACCACTGTCCAGGCAAATTTTCCCTCCTTGCACACAGAGAATTACTTACGAATTATCTCTGTAACGGATGACTGTCCACAACACATGCGTTGACAGCAAGCCTCGTAGTCATTGGCTCAACGGCTCGTGCAAATTTACTTAACACCTAACTGCTTCAGGCAAAATGATGCATTTTACTCATTTTAATACCCATTTACACTAAATAGGAAATATTTTTTAACTACAAATACTTCAAACGTCTTTATTTATTTTTCTTTTACCTCAAAAAAATGTTTGAGAATTTAATTTGTCGGAGTAAAAAAGTTAATATGCCGTACTCATTAAGCCTCATCGATGTCATGCTTATCAGTGATTGTAGCGGCCAAGCGAATATTCACTGCGGGATCAGTTTGGCACATTGTATGGCGTATGACCGTCTTCATTAGCCCAGTCAGCGCAGAACAGTAGGACGTTAAACAACATTTCTTTTCATTATTACTTAAGAAACATCTGGGGACTAAGATTGCCATTAAATTATAATGTGCGAGTTTTCAGGGGTGTTTTAAACTACATTTTTGCTTATATATCTAAATCCCAAGATACTGTATTTTTGACGAACTTGCCCTAATACTACATATTGGCGAGCTTCGGAGGTGAGATACATTTTTGCAGTCATAATCCCCTCCTACTACAATTGAGACAAAGTACAGAATCCCATTCATGACCTTTTTAACCCACCAAGAATATATGTTTATGTAATTGAGACTCTGTTGAATAACTGACATTTTGACATTGACCAGATTAACTGGACTAGTCTAACCTAATGTTACAGTAATTCCCAGTCATATATTCATATAATAATATCTAAACATCCCCCCACCCCCAACATTGTATGTGATAAGTTCAGGTTAATTCGACTAACCTCAAAGGTTTTCCCTGGATTCCCTACCTTTTTTGATGACCTTGCTTGTAAGTCAATAAAGAGAGAGAGAAACTGGGTTTAACAGGCAACCCTGTTCATTGTCACGTACAAGTGGGGAAATGAAACCTCACCACATGACTCAATGACAGACCTTGTGATCTAAAGCACACATGTTAACCATTCCACCACCCAACACGCCCATGTAAATAAATAATATAGACTGGGGCTTGTCAGGTCCATCTTATGTCCCATTGAGCAATCCCACTTACTTGTAAACAATTCCATTTAGAACTTTAACAGATTTTGTACTTCTAAACTTTCCCTGCAGAATCAGAGTATTCGCTGGAAAATGTGGAGGAAAATAAATTCCTGAACAGACCAGGTCTCTCTCTCTCTACAGACTGATCTCTCGAAAACCCCATTTACAAATTTTAAGCCTGGCAAGCACAGCACGGACAAATGGATGCCCAATAAATCCACAGTCATAATTGTTTTCATTTGGGTAATTTGCATAAGGACAGATCTGAACTTTTCTGTGAACAATTCCATATTTGCATTCTTGACACAGTTCCGAGACTGGTTATTGCAGACTAATGCAAAGGGGTCAATTTTTCCAAATCTATTTATCTTGGCCTCGTCCGGTCCCACAACGGCACGATAATCCGGGCAAGTGTAAACAGGGCTTATTCTCTTGATCTTCCCATCTCTCTCACACTCTCCCTCCCGACTGATCAGAATCCAATACAATAAACAATAATCAAATAGGACTTCCTACTTTGGTCAGTTGATACGCACATAAGAGCAATAAAAACTCTCAAATAAACTACTTTTAAGAGTTCTGCCAATCAAATTTGACCTCCCATCGGTCCCAAGAAATAATATCCATGAATTCAATTTGAAAACTATTAGTTTAGACAGTTGAGGCTAACTAAATGGTTGAGCTAGAAACAAAATTGACAATAATTGCAAATGGCTCCCTTAAGGCTTATAGTACTATCAAATTTCCTAATGAGCACTCTGGCATTAATATAGCGGTGATAAAACTAAGCCATTGATGTGTTACTGGGTGGTCAAATATTTACCTATAATAAGGCAAATGGACAAAATGAGTTTGAAGTTTGCTCCAATTTTGTCTGGCCTTCCTGCAAACAGAAGTTAATGGATAGATCAGAGGTGAATGTCTCCTCAACACAATGTTTGTCTGATGGCTAACAATGTCCAGGATATGTTTAGTTGATGCCTTGTGTGACTGATTCATATATTTCTAATAATTTGTTGACTTAAGAAGGTCTCGAGTTCCCACCTCTAACACTTTGTTATATTTTGTATCCTGTCCTTGAGAGTTTGATATATCTAATATTCAGCGCAGGAGGACTGTACTACACGCAAAACAAAAATCTACAAAATAAACCTGCGGAGAAGACAGAAAATAGACATTGCAAATATCAAATCAAGTGAATGGATTCGGGGACGGCCATAAGCGTCTCGGGTCTGTTATGGTACAGGCTTCACTAAAGAACTGACAAACCTTTGTCACATACATGTAAATGTACATCTCATCTTTATGTAATTTTCATCCACTTTTTATGTTTTTCATACAGTCTTTTTACTATTTTATATTCACTTTTTATGTACATGTATGTCTGTTTTGTATGCATAATATGTACTATTTACATGCTGCCCGAAATGGGTGTTTTATGTAATAAACTATCTATCTATCTATCTATCTACAAGCAGGAAATCCAAACCACACTTCAAGTGACAGATCTTATTATCTAAAGGTGTTCAGCCACTTACTTCCCCTTGTTCTCCATTCAAGTGGATTTCTGGCCTTTTTCTTGATATCGTTCCAGATTCATGAACTGCATCATTTCTTCTGAGTACAGATATACAAGAAATGTCAACATTTAACATGTTTTTATCTATTTACGAGAGGTTGTTGATCAAAATAATAAATATATTAATAGAAATTATGATACCAATATGATTTATACACATATAATAAACACACTAATTACTTGTTATACAAATACTTAAAGCAGCAGTAGCAGGTTTATTTAAGGGAAGAAATCGTGGAACCCGAGCAGCTGGGTGAGTATGGTGCTGGTTTATACTAACCAGGAGATCCTAGGTTTGCTCCAAGTGTTTAGAGAAAGAGATAACACGGTTTAACGTCCACTCAACACAAACTAGGTCATTTCGGGACTAACATATGGTTCAATTCTGTTTCAATAATTCGCTTGCTTGTGCGTAGAGGTGTTTAGCAGTGGGAGGAAACTGAAGGACCCAGAGAAAAACAATGAGTGCAACCCTACTTGTTGTCACGTACAAGCTGGGAATTGAAACTACGACCTTTTGATTTCATGTGCATGCATTAAACCACTAGACTAGACTAACATATATTGTGCATATTTTATTTGAATAATTTGCATTCTCATTGGTTGTCTGCACACCAATTATCATATATAAGCTACTGGATTATCATTTGGAGAGGGGGGTTGGGATGGCCTAGTGGTCTAGAGTGCCGCGCTTCGACCTCTAGCTGGCCGGTCACCTCTGGCTTGCGGCTGTGGTTTCGAGCCCTGGTGTGAGCGTATGTGGCATGGAGATAGGGGCTCCTTCTCAACCTCGTGGGTTTCCTTCGGGCACTCCGGTTTCCTCCCACAGCAAAGACCCCTGCGCGTGCGCTAAGATAATGAAAATCAAAAATAAGATTTGTCTGCGATATCACCTTCGGTGGAAGCGGACGTTAAACACCAAGAACAACACAACATTTGGAGAGCACAAAAAATAAATGAAACAAGGCTCCAACATGATTGCACTAATCAGACCAATGACGCTTAGCAGATGGCAAGCAGTCTGCAGGGGTAATATTGGCATATTGTCACACTAAAAACTCTGCGCTTTTTTCTTGCCAGCCCTTATTTAGTCAAGAACCAGTGACAGGGGAATCAAGCTAGTAAATCTCAAACTTTCTCAGCCGACAATGAGATCAATCAAACACTTTAAGCAAAATAATTTGTTGGTCTGGCCTTGACGTTATAAATAATATTGCTGGTAATTTTGTATGATCCTAACAAACAATGATATGTAGGGTGAAAAGTGAAGTGTACGAATAACAAAGTAGAGAATAATAGACAAAATGTCGATAATATTCTTATTGATGTTCTATCTATTGTTATATTTAGGTATTAACATATACCAGGCTATAATCAAAATTATATTATTGTATCAATATAATCGTTAATTCTTTATCATTCTACCAATATTTGCTGCCATTGTTATACTCTGAGCTTTCTTTATATATCCATGCAGTGTAGTATTAAATACCTTGTCCACAATGATTAACATGTCATGCAGTGTAAATATACCTGGTATAAACAGTTATTAATCTAATCTTTTAATTCCTTACAATAATAAATAATAGGTTAATTTTTGCACTCATAATAAATATCATGAATTCATTTATTTCTTTAGCATTAAGTCCTAATACACTTTCTTAAAGCCAATTGTGTCATTTGTATTTTTTTTTCAAATTATCAAAGTTAAAATGTAGTGCATTTAATTACGAAATCAAAATTGAAATGTAGTGCATTTAATTACGAAATCAAAATTGAAATATGAATAGTAAATAATATCTCTCTGATTTGACTTATTCAGATTAAAAAGAACCTCGTCAAAGGTTCAAATACCGAATGAAATAGGGATTAACGTCCTACTTTTCTGCACTGCCTGGGCTAACAAAGGCAAGCATATGAGGGCAAAATACTCTCGGACAGCAAGCACTATTCAAATTCCAACTGTCAAAGGTTCTTTTAAGCCAAGCCCATACCACTAAGACTACACACAACCCGACAGGACACAGCATCTTGTGTAGTTGTAAAAAAAAAATCAGGTCGCCTCTTTACTACACTTGCCTACAATGGAACCAGTCCACACACACCTGACACTCACAGATTATGTGTCGTGAGTTACGCCACTTCCCTCTAGTGAGTGATTCCAAAAGTAAACTGGAAGCATAAAAGTGACATTATATTTTGCCAGGAAAACAAGGAGCACATGACCTGCACAGCCACATGACTGAATGCTACTCTCTGATTGGCTAAACAACAGTAAGACAATTGATCGTGTCCTGTGAGCGTCCACACAAACACGATGGGCTATGACTGCATCCAACTGCATCCGACTACGACTGAACATGCTCAGTCGGGCCGACAGGCCACGACGCGACAGAAATCGATTGAATCGTGGTTGTGGGACTGTCCACACTGCACTGATTATCTGAAACAAGATGTTGCATTGGGTAGAGCCTGGGCAAGTCGTAGCAGTGTGGACGGACTTGTGCATGCCAATGTGTACATGGGACTTTGGTTTTTCATCCCATCCTAATTGACTAGAAACTGTACCTTGTCAGCTCCTCAATTCTAAAGAAACTTTGGTCAACACCATGATCGAACTAGAGACATGGTGGTCAACGATCCACTGAGCCACCATGCATGGAGTTACAGCCTACTTTTATTTTGAATTCCAACTAGAGACATCGCGACATACCAATGTATATATGCGACTTCAGTTTTTCCTACTTTTCCTTGTCATGCTGGTAAGATATAAACTGCAAATTTGGTCAAAGGTCAAAGGAAACTACCCTAGAAAATACTTGGATATCTCCTGGTTAGTGAACCAGTGCCTTACTGATCAAGTGAGCCTTTGGAAATAAAACAAAAGACAAGTCAGGCAATTTTATAGATCACTGTCATCATCTTTCAGTAAAAAATCCAACCAAATTGATACATAAACTATATATTTCACACTACATCTGTCATTCTTCAGTATGTAATCTAATTCCACATCTATAATAGATATTTCTACATATATATATAGATCTGCTTTTGATCTAAAGTATAGATATAGAATAGTTAGAAATAGATATAAGTTGTAATTCTACACTTACAAGTTTATTTTAAAATCAATTACAGTCTCTATATAGCCATACAATAGTACAACTATATTATTATCCACAAATAACATGGTTTAAAATTGAACAAAAAAAAACCTTTAAAAAAGGAATGACATCAGAATAAATTCAGTTGCTAAGTAACCTAGGAGTTTGATCAGGTTTATTATGGAATTTTATTTCAACTTCCGCATTTGTTTGAGAAGTAAAACCATGTATCATGTAGGTTTTACATTGTATTAATTTAGGGAGATGGGTTTTGACGTTTACTTAACACGAATTAGGTCAATTTGGGACTAAAATGTGGTATATCTTTATTTCAATGATTCGCTTTTATAACACTCCTTGCCACATACCCTGCGATCCAAACCACACAACTTGACTCAATGACAGATCTTAAGATCTAAAGCAAATTGGGAGCAGAAAATAACAGAACAAGGCCATAACTCTGGCAGTATTTATCCGAAATAGCTGAAAATCAATAGGCTTCTGTGTCTCATGGCTTTAAACACTGTGTATAAATTTATAGTCAATAGGATTTTAATTTTAGCCTCTACAGCAATTGTGAATGCCGGATGGCCGGAAGACCTGATGGACCGACGGAAGGACAGGGGCAAAGACATATACAACCATATTTCAATGTGGACGTATAAAAACTGATCAAGAAATACAATCTATTAATTAATTAAGTAATTGGCCTCCACAAGATTTTCCAAAGTTATCAAGTGCCATAATGCCAGAAATAATTATCTGAAATCACTGAGAATCAACAGATTACCTCGCCTCATATAGCCATACAAAATTTAAAGATAACTTTTTTTTTAGGGTGTCCACAAGATTTTTAAAACTGATCAAAGGCAATAACTCTGGCAGGTATTATCAGAAATCTCTGGAAATCAATAGACTTTCCCATTTATGTGTGTAAATGTTAAGTCAATTGGATTATCATTTTAGTTGCCAGAGCTACTAAATTTTAGCCTGTCAACAATATACAACCGAATTTCAATATGGGTGTGTAAAAATTAACGTAATTGTCAAGGTGCTGGTTTATGATACACAAAATGATAAAATTATTGTAGTAGTCGAGGTGGTGTTTATGATCACAGATAATCAGATCATCAATACCATGATGTTTTTATTATTAAGAGTCTAGACAACGCTAATATTCACATTGTCTTATTAAATATCAAACTCAATGAAATGAAATGGGGTTTAACGTCCTACTGTTCTGCTCCTAACCTGGGCTAATGAAGACGAGCATACGCCACACAGTGTACTATGAGGAAACTTTTTCCCAAGCAGCAGCGCTACAGCCTACTCATATATCGAATTCCAACTGAAAGGGGAATCCTTTACGTGCACACCAATGTGTACATAGTTTTTCGTCCCATCCAATAATCCAAATCCGTTCAATAACCATCAGCACAGAGTTAAGGCTACCCTTGTTCTAGATATTCATTCAAGTACATTGACAAAACAAAGCAAATGTTCATGGATCAAACCATAAAGATGGTAGACATCAATTCCAGGTGACCTCCTACATCAAGGCTTACCAAAAACTTCAAATCAAGGGAAGTAACCTAAATATTAATATGACCTAGGGGTCAGACCACAAATATCATACTAATTAACATGCAAAACTTCAATTCTTTAAAGAATTATTATTTCCGTTGCCACTAATATAAGAAAAGTGTTTTCAAGCAAGTCTTCACCCCCTCCCCCCTCATCCTGTCTTTAGGAATTCTACATCCCCTTCTAACATACTATATTCTCTGGTGACCCCATCTTCTAGCAAGTCCTCGTCTAATAACAGCATTCTATCCTCGAGCAAGTCTTCATTCGACCCTCTCCAGCAAATCTCATCCAGTCATCACATCATCCCATCCCCAAACAAATCTATATCCCATCTGAGTGAGACACAGCCCTCACCCATTCCCAATCTCTAGCCTACACTCTCTATAGATGAAACAGTGTCAAGGTTATTCACATCATTCAAGTTTTTTCACACATTTGGTTAGTTTTCACTAATTGCATATTTCCCCAGATACTTCACTTCGCTTCAATATTTCATGTCTTGAGTCGTGTCATCAAACCACCCTGTACACAACCAGCAAACTGATCGTAAATTACCCTAATCATTATGATTAATCTCATGATTTAACAATTTTTTTCTTTTTGTCAATGTCAATCAGCAGATGGAAATTTTCTTAGAAGAGTTTTTAAAATCATTTTTATGAAAGCATGGACTTGAGATTAATCTTTTTCTATTATAAAGCAGGGCCGGATCCAGAGGGGGGGGGGGCCAAACCCGACCCTGCTCACCTACCTAGAAAAAAATAATGCCTTGCATCAATGAAATTACATCACAAAGTGATCCTACATCATTATAAAAATGATTTCTCTGTTTAAAAAGCTCAATTTGTATAAATATGTCTATGTAATTTAGAGACGATGATGGCAGATTTCCTTAACTGAAACCAGGCAAACCCCCTCCTGTAAAAATTCCTGGATCTGTCCCAGTAGAGAGCAGGATAAATGCAAAAAATAACAGTCAGAAGAAACAATACAAGGACATAGCTGGGTTCAAACTTTAATAATTTGACATACAATTTTTCACTTATTTAGATAAAACTTAGACATACATTATGCAAGAGCTGAATCTGCCTATTGCAGGTGATTCTTTAGGCCAGAAATGTTATATAAATTATTAATTAGACATTAATTAACATGACAAGGCCATAATCCACTCTCAATGCTTCCGATTTTCATTAGTGACAATCAAACCTGCAAGGTGTTTGAAATGAGTATTTCTCGGCTAAGCCTGAAGTAAATTGACTGATTCTTCACTGTATTGTTTGTTCTGTCCCTGTTTTGTTGCAAAATTATCCTGTACTCTTATGTATTTGTCAGTCATTTCTGTTTCATGGAACTACATGCCCAACAGGAGAATTTTACGTTTTATATTTTCTTGGGAACTGATAAAACCTCAAACTTTATGGCGTGTAATGTACTCTTTTCTTTTGTTGCGTGTTAATTCAAGGACTGATGAAATTGTCAGACGTTGGTGCCATATCTCTTAGCAAGGAAACCTGTAATAACCTCAGGGAGTGTGATCTATTTCAGGATATCTTGGTCGTTTCTGGTTTCTGAAGAGAAAATCCACCATGTAATCTGTATCAATAACAGCCTAGAGGCTTCAGGTTATTTCAGATACGACCCAAGTCCAAGATTAATATAACTATATTACAATGCTTTCCCAGATCTTATCGTTCGTCTCAAATAAAGCAAGTGGAATAATCAGATATAACTAGATCGAAGTCATGTTAAAAAGAAAAAATCCCCCACTAACAATTGGTATCTACAACCGCCTTCTGACTATGTTCTATTTAAAGCATAGCCGTCTGCAAAATCAAATTTGAGGAAGACTATTCCTGAAGATAGAAAGTTAGAGAAATGGTGTTTAATGCCCACTCAGCACAAACAAGGTTGTTTCGGGACTAACATATGGTTCAATTTTATTTAAATAATTCGCTTGCGAGTACAGATTTTTAGCTGTGTGAGGAAACTGGAGGATCCGGAAAAAAACCCTTGAGGATGGACAGGTGACCCTACTCCTAGAACTTCGTGTCACGTGCAAACAGGGAATGACAGTCCTCGTGATATAATTTGTATGCAATAAAACATTTGCCCCATCCCTGAAGCATCAGTTACAACGAATATGAGAGTATTAACCATTGTTGTACTTTGAATACCATGGTAAAGATTCTGATCGACTATCTTTATCTGGAATTATGTCTTGACTGAAACTGCGATCAATGAGTCATCATCTAATTCACTGAGTCACCATGTAGAATGGAATTAAAACTATTTTTCAAATCCACTGGCCTGGAGCTGCTGGGACATTAAAGCTAAAGGGGGAGGGGAGTCGGGTGGCCGAATGCTTAACATGTGCAAGTTAGATCAAAAGGTCTGTCATTGAGTCAAGTGGCATGGTTTTAATACCTTGCTTCCAAGTGATGAGGAGTAGGGAAGGCCGCCCAACCTTGTGACTTTTCTTCAGGTCTTCCGGTTTCCTTCCACCTCCCTAAAGATATAAAGACCCTACGCGCAAGCAAATTATTGAAATAAAATTGAACCACGTGTTAGTCCCAAAGTGACGTAGTTTGTGTCAAGTGGACGTTAAACCCCATTTCTCTCTCTCTCTTTAAAGCTGAAAAGTTAAAAATAGTACACTCGCTCTTATAGTCGCATTTGTGACTTACACGGAAAAATCAATTTACATTGGAAAGGGTGTAAATTGAAATATTGACGTTGATCACAACTAAATCAATTATTCTCCTGGGAAGAGTTTGAGGGACAACGAAGCGAAGGCATATTCTTCAATGTCACATAATGTATTTTTTTTTTGCGACTAGTTTAGTGTCAAGTTGTCCGTCTTTTGTTATTTTAACCACTGCTATCTCCGGTTATTTTTGACATTAATTTGACATGATCTAATCTTTTCCTGAATATACAATCTTCTTGTATAATCATTGCAGACATTAAGGAAATGACTACATTATATTGTCGTAGAGTAGAATACTATCCAAACCACGAACTTAACATAATCTCATAATCTCTTTCTGTGTTCATAGCTGTCTGGCTTTCAATCCTTTAAAACAATGCTTTTCTGATTAAATGTATAATATAATACTTTCCATTGTTTAAAACAATGCTTTCCTAATTAAACATTTAATATAATGGTTTCCTAATTTAACGTAATTTGTGGGTTGGTATTCTACACTACTACAATATCCTGGAATCTATAGCTATTTTTAAATGCAGTATTTCGTTCTCAAAAGGTTATCAAGTTCTTCTAGATAATGTGACATAATTCACTTCCAGTTTACTGTTTCAATTTTTACCAGGTATAGGTAAAGGTAAATCAATTTGGGTTAACGTCCTAAGATTCAGTATCAATGAAGGCAGGTATATACATCATCTAGTAGGCTATGATGCCTGATTGGCACAGAAACAATATTTCATTCTGATTTAATTGTTCCAATAATATTTTGATTATTCTGAGAATAATGAATTCACTAATGATGAATTCACTAATCAACGGTGAATTCACTAATCAATAATGAAATTACTAATCACTTTTCAATAATGAAATCACTAATCAATAATTACTATTTCAATAACAGAATCACTAATGTATAATAAAATCACTAACCATTAATCAATAATGAAATCAATAATCAATAATGACATCAATAATTAATGACAATAATTAATAGCCAAATCACTAATCAATAATGAAATCACTAATCAATAATGAAATCACTAATCAATAATGAAATCACTAATCAATAACAAAATCAATAATGAAATCAATAATCAATAATGAGAATCACAAATCTGACGAGGGGAAACCCCCCTGGAAAATCCTTAAGGAGTACTCTCTCTCTGTCAAAACGGGGATGGAACCAGAAATATATGTGAATGATCAGGTTCGTTAGTATCTTTAAATGTGACTCAGCTGTTAACGGTGATAATCAAGTAGTAATAAATCTTTATTTAAAGCAATTAAATCTCTTCAACTGATGGAGGAAAGTCTTTAGTAGTCGGGAAAATTGAATAAAACATAAAACTGTAAAGTCTCCTGTCTCCAGTTAAGTTTTCATTGTATTTGATTGTTATTTTGTAGCATATTCTGTATATATTTGCCTACTATTCACATTTCCTGTATCATTTGCATGATAAAGACAAGAGTATCCTCGTTGAAACATCACTTTGTAATTGTGTGACTATAAAATTGTATCTTATGTTCTCTGTCTCCAGCGCTGGATTTAGATCATTAAAGACCCTAACGATACTACAATCATCAAGCCCCTCCTCATCCCCAAACTTCGTGAATAGACGAAGATGAAAGTGTCTTTTTAATACAACTGGGCAAAGCGAGAGAGAGAGAAATGGGGTTTAACATCCACTTGACACACACAAAGTCCTTTCAGGACTTACACATGGTTTTTAATTTTATTTCAATAATTCGCTTGTGTGTAGGGGTCTTCAGCATTGGGAGGAAACCAGAGAAAACCCAAGAGGTTGGACAGGCGACTCTACTCCTTGTCACATACAACCAGGGATTCGAAACCACGGCAGTTTACTCAATGTCAGGCTTTATGATACAGCGCGCAGGTGATAGTGATGGATGTTCCAGGCTACAAAGACTTAATAGTATGTGCAAAGGGCAGCACCACACACAATTAATTACACAAGACAAACCTACAGAGAGGACAATATACAAACATCACAAACAAGTGAATTGATCGGGGTCTGTCGACAATATTATGCACCTTGGCTGGAGGGGGGACCCTTAAATCTTGAGGCCCTAAGCTTCAGTCCAATAAGCCCCTAGATATGTGTCTACAGCTGAAGGAGACAAATCATGAAAGTATATTTGTTTATATGGTATTTGAATATTTGGACTCCATAAACAAAACAAACAACCTTCAGCGAAAACAATTACTGAAATCCTGATGAGAAATCTCGCCCCCCCCCCCCCACCCTAACCTCTGAGCTTCCCTGATAATAATACCCTGGAAGATATAATTTTATTATCAGAATATAATATGTTGGTATTTATTGTACAATAATATTGACGCAAGTTTATGAGTTTTGTCTGTGCTAATAAATTAATTATCATTGTATTAACAAAAGTCTGATTACATATTGATTAAATGTCCGACCATTAAACATTGTACACTTATCTGGGCCATGTTTTAGTCTTTGATTTTCTGCCAAGTCTTAAAGGAGCTAAATCTCTATTCTTTGGCGTCTAGAAATGGACACAAATGACAATCAGAGACTTTAAATGCGCCAAATCCCTCTTCTTTAGCACCTAGAAATTGACACAAATGGGTCGCAATGCATACAATAATGTAATATGAATGTACATAAACTGATTTACATTCAATTGTTTCTGTTTTTACTGTAAACTCTAATCAGTTATATTCGGTGAAATAAATAAAGTGTTCAAATTGAACAGCAATCTTTGGCATTTGGTTCACTGAGTCGCTTCATTACAAATGACGCTTGAAAGTATTCTGGTATGCCATTTGTGTGCCAATTTCAAAATTTTCATGTTAAATATTGGACATCAAAAGCCCATCTTTTCACGGTAAGATAACAACATCAGTGTTGACCCATAAGTCACCGATATTTGCAAAGTAGAAGACGGTGGATTATATTTAGTTACAGAGACTTGCCTCCTTTAATATCATTCTGGTCGAATTATTCTAGAGAATTAGCTAGCAATAGTTACAGGAGACCGGCCGTCTTACTTAACATTTTCAATAAATGAAATCCCTTTCTTTCTTGCCCTTAACCATTTTTTTTATAAATGAAACAACCATCAACTTGTAAATTTAACTTTTTTTTTTAACAAATGCAACCGCTAATTATCAAGGATAAATACAGATCCCATTATTAGTGTTTATCTTGAGTAATTGCAGTATGTGTTTATTTGACATGTGTTTTGTTTAGACAAATCAATTACCGGTCCACATCAATTAGTGTTCAATCTCAATCAGCTAATTGGGTTTTTATGGCTTCCTAATTCAGCAGGTGCTCCATATGACCTTTGGGTATTCTTAGTTTGACCTTTAACTAGATTGATATCTATATCCACCAGCAAATAGTTTAGGGGTGTTTTTAATGCCCAATATTTGTTTGTTATTGTTGGTTATAGATTCCCATCAACCTCATCTCGGATCACAGCAAATTATTTAAAATACACATATTTCGTTACGTTTTTTATACTTTCAATGGCCTACACTACATGAAGTTCTGACAAGTTATAGTGGGATTTCAGGTCAAGGGTCGAACGAATAGCTTTTGACCCTATGACATCAGACATTGATTAACCAATCAGCATTGATGTTACTAGTAGATTACCCACTGTTCCGTGCAAACAAACATAAAACTCGCCGAAACAGACCGTTTCAGAACATGTAAATGATAACAACTCTTCCAGATACTAGTGTAGTGAAGATATGCAAAACGAAATTTTGAACTACAAAAAGAAACGAAATAGGATCTGTGGGTTTTCTCCCGGTCCTATTACTGAAATAAAATTGAACTCTGATTTCTCTCTCTATCCCTCTCTTCTGCCAATACCAAGATTCATACCTGGGCCATTCTAGTCAGGTGTCCAGTGCCCTGGACACTCGACCACTGCGGCTCCAATTATAATATGAGTATAAACTCACCTGGCTTACACCTGGCTCTGTAACATTAAGATTTCCCTCCATTGAACTTCATGTACAATTATTTTTCAAGAATGCAGAACACCATATCTTATATTGCCAAGTGTTAATGATAACAACATTATATGTGTTTAGGAAGTCAACCCTTACCAACAAACAGTGCAGCTAAAATACTCAGCAAAACATACAATAAACAGTACACAAACATGACAGATAATCCAAAATGTCAAAGTGAATTTTTTTTTTGTTCTACATTTGTAGCACAATATTTATCTTTCTATACGTTTCTTGGCAAAAGTTGAAGAACAGCTTAAAGGAGAATTCCAAGCTTTCACTTGAACTCTTACAAAAGTAGAAGAAATACTTAAAGGAGATGGAACTGCGGTGGTTTATCGAGTAAGACGTGTTTGTTCATCAGTATTTTTCAGAAATGGTTACCCCGTGTCAGAGGTGCAGGACGGAGGGGGTTGGCAGGGGACAACCAAAATATAGTAGTTTTGATGGGACCAAAAACTGAGGTACCTTGTACACATTGGCGTGAACGTAAAATAACCCATGACAGTTGGAATTTGTAATAACGCTGTATGGTGTATGCCCATCTTCATTAGCCCATCTGAACTATTATACATTGTCCCTTGCCAGGCCCACCACCTTGCACAACTGACAACACTGGGATGGAACACAGGACCTCCAGGTGAGCGAGTCAACATCTTACTCACTGACCCAATGTGGCTCCCTTTTCTAAAAGTTTTATACATACAATTAACAATGTGGCTCCCTTTTCTAAGAGTCTTAAACATACAATTAACAAGTTTTATTCAATTAAAGAAATCTTAGAATACTCCTTTAAAACAGAGAGAGAGAAATGAGGTTTAACACGCACTTGACACAAACTAGGTGATTTTGGGACTAACATATGGTTCACTTTTATTTCCATAATTCGCTTGTGCGTAGGGGTCTTTAGCAGTGGGAGGAAACCAGAGAAAACCCATGAGGTTGGACAGGCGACCCTCCCTTTAAAAACAAGTAAAACACAATAATCCTGAGTTTACATGCATTATCAGAATAAACTTTCGTAAACAAAGAAGGACAAGATAAGAGAAACTCTTAGCATAAAGTTTTTGGCATGGGAAAACTTATTCTAACCAATCTGAACCAAACTTTAACCAGATAATCTTATCCTGTTTCCCCCTGAAAATATATTTTAGATAACAGATTATATTTGTAAACACACAGATTTCACAGACTGGTAAGATATCAGGAAACTCTAACCTATGTTTTTCAAAAGAAATGAAATGAAATGTAGTTTAACATCCTACAGCTCTGCTCCTATACTGAGCTATTGAAGATGGGCCATATGCCATACAGTGTGCTGTGAGGAAAATTTTGCCTGGGTAGCAGCACTATGGCCTACTTTTATAGCAAATTCCAACTGCCAAGGGATCTTTTACACAGGGCCTCATTTTTTGGCACCATCCAAATGACTAGACAACAGTGCTTGTCAGGCCTCAGTCTCTGCATTGGCCGAGAAAGTTCATCCAGCGTGGTTTCCCCTTGCCTTGTCAGTGATGCAGGACAGAGGGCCTGACAAGGACAGCTGTCTTGTTGTTTTGATGGGCCGAAAAACCGAGGTTCTGTGTACACATTGGAGTGCACGTAAAAGATCCCTTGACAGTTTGAATTTGATATAAGAGTATGTAGGCTGTAGTGCCGATGTCTGGGCCAAATGTCCCTCATAGCACACTATGCCCGTCTTCATTAGCCCTGTTCAGAGCAGAACTGTAGGACGTTAAACCACATTTCATTTCATTTCCTGTTTGTGTGTGTACATGCATATATATTAATTTATCTACTGATGAAATCCCTCCAAAATACCATCTATCTGATTTGACAACAGATATTTCCACCTATCATTTTTATTTTATATTAATGGCATGTAGGGCATATTGCCTACAGCCATTTTAATGTTGCTACAATAAAAAAAAAATTCAAAATTAGATTGATAAAACAACTTTGATTTTAGACGCCAATTGCATTAGCTAACGTCGTTACCAAATCTTCAGATCTTTGCAAAAAAACAAATAATCCTGTTTTTATTGTATTTTTCATGTTAATTAAACGAAATAAAGTGATCTTAAATCGCTTTGGTAAAAAAATCCTCTTGATGTTTCATAAAGAAAAAACTTAATATACTTTTAAATTCTCTGAATTATCATAAACTGCGAACAAAATCCAAGATTAAAAAGAAAGAAAACCTTTTTTCTTTATCTCTACAAGAAAGGGAAAGTAAGTAGTGTTATATCTTTTGTGATAGGAAACAACTGAACAAAGAATTCCTGTTGAAGTTAATTACCTTGAAGCTTTCTATGTGAAACAAGGATGGGTAATCAAAAATTAATTTGAAATTACTAAAACTGTATCTTTGAATTTTTTCAACATAAAATTCTCTATGAAATTCAAGCTGAGTGGATTACATATCTGATAAAGCTGGGTTGACTGTCTTTGAGATAGACTGACTGATAATTAAAGTTGGTTAGATTGTTCTTGTGGAACATGTCTGATAAAGCTGGGTTGATTTGCTTTGCTGGGTTGATTGTCCTTGTGGAACATGTCTGATAAAGCTGGGTTGATTGTCTTTGTGGCAGATATATGAAAAAGCTGGGTGGATTGTCCTTACAGTAGATATCTGATAAAGCTGGGTGGATTGTCCTTGTGGCAGATATATGAAAAAGCTGGGTCGACTGTCCTTACAGTAGATATCTGATAAAGCTAGGTGGATTGTCCTTGTGGTAAGATATATGATAAAGCTGGGTGGATTGTCCTTACAGTAGATATTTGATAAAGCTGGACTGATTGTCCTTACAGTAGATATGTTGACATACTGAGCAAAATGTAAGTAAGTAAATAAATCTAACAAATTCATGGCCTGATAATCTACTGCCCTCCTACTTCCACTATCATAAATAAACCTTAATATTTACATTTATATATCTCCTTAGTCTAATCAACACCCGTATAGAATTTCCTCTGATCAACTAATCTCAATCTCTCTGATTGCTAAGGGTGGATCCTAGAAGATATACATAGAGGTTCCATCTTGGCCAAGAAAATTCCTAGTGATATTTCAACCTGGTTTCTCCTTGTCAAATGTTACAGGATAGATGACCTGGCAAGTGGTGCAGGACAGATGACCTGGCAAGTGGTGCAGGACAGATGACCTGGCAAGTGGTGCAGGACAGATGACCTGGCAAGTGGTGCAGGACAGATGACCAGGCAAGTGGTGCAGGACAAATGTCTTTCTCAAATGGTGCAGGACAGATGACCAGGCAAGTGGTGCAGTACAGATGACGTAGTCAAGTGGTGTAGGATAGATGACCTTCTCAAGTGGAGCAGGACAAATGACCTGGCAAGGAGAAATATTTCATTGACATAATGTTAAAGATCCAGTGAAAATTGGAGAAAAAAAACGCAACTAAGCAAAAAGTAATAAAATACCTACTACACATTTGTCCCTAAGGAGGATAAACAGAATGTTTTCTGATGAGTTTTGTTTGTCAGGGTTAAATGTTTCTTTTTAAAGAAACTACCTGGATCTATATTGGTAATTTATTACATACCAGAAATATTATTTACAATAACATTGACCAGTTGTTAATACAACCACGATAAAAGTATTTTTTATTTCTATCAATATAGTTGACCTATTATCAATAGATACTATAACCGGATGGTGTTTATTATATCCTCTCTCTCTCTATACTATATACACACAATATAAATAACTCTTAACAAACTATTCCTGGAATTCATTGTACAGCATTCCAATTGAAATAACTCTATCATTTAAACACCTGAAATAAATGAAATGAAATGGGGTTTAACGTCCCACTGTTTTTCTCTTAACCTTGGCTAACGAAGACGGATTTAAAGACCTGCAGCTAGAACAGTAGGACGTTAAACCCCATTTCATTTCATTTTAAAGACCTAATGCACCATCTAAATGCTATCGGAATCAGTTGCAAATTACAATATTGTGAAAGATAAATCTCCAATGGGAACATCAGATCAAAAATGGTCCAATTCCGTCGATCTGTGCTGCTTTACTATGTAATAAGACAATAGCCATTTTGTTGTCTGCGAAAATTTATTGGTAGGCCGTTTTAAATCCAATTGAATCCAAGTCAGGACATTATCTAGTGTTAATATTTTGTTTCATTACTTAAATATTAAATAATCACTCTGAGTATATATTAGCGTGAATGAAGCCTTGAGAAATTTTATATCTTAAGCGAAAAATGCAAATGGTGCAACATTACTTTAACAAACTATTCCTGGAATTCATTGTGCAGCATTCCAATCAACTAGGTAATATGGACAATTTCTTCAACATATAATCAAAAGCTATTGAAGGCAGGAATGACAAGTATTTGTAAAAGTGAAGTTTTATTTAGTTCTGACATACTTAAACCTAGCTACAGTGAATAAGCACAGGCCCCTATAATTCCTGATGTCAGATTGTATTGACTTCATTAACTAATTATATGCATTTCTATAATCATCATTCATTTCTGTATATCCTGCCATTTACTGAAAAGGACAGCTGTCTAGTTCTTTGGATGAGACAAAAAAATTGCACTGTGAAATGCTGTTGTATATCGTCATCACCTGCATTGTCCAGGCTATAGTTACCAAGAGAGGTGGGATGGCTGAATAGTGTGTGCCCGCATTGTGTCACATTGTATCCAACCTCGCTGGTTTTCTTTCGAGTCCTCTGGTTTCCTTCCACTGCTAAAGACCTATACGTGCAAGCCAATTATTGAAATAAAATTGAACCATATGTTAGTCCCGAAATGACCTACTTTGTATCGAGTGGAACTTTAAGCCCCATTTCATTTCCCTTTGTGTGACCTACTCTCAGATTTTTTTATGTTCTGGCCTAACCTATATATCAACTACTATTCCATATCTACGAATAGATCAAACACTGTTTACAACCACAATAAACTTTTTACTACTATTCACAAATCTTCGCCACTCATTTCACCATATCATATTATCATCTCCCAACAAAATACTTTCCATTGTAAGCTTGTATTTTTTATTATCGCTTCAGGTGTTGTAATGTCGATTTACACGATAAAAAAAATAATGTTAATATCTAAATTTGACTGACAAAAAGTATTTTGTCCAACATTATTCAATTTCTGCAGGATTAAATCAAATTGTAATGGTAATTTTCTTTTACGCGTATGCACGTCAGACAGGATTAGGGACAATAGTGGCAGGAATTCCTCACGTCACCGCTGTCATTATAAACTTACAAAGAAACAAAGTGAGACATTTATAGTCACCTAATACCCAATGTTATTAATAATATAAAGTAATATTACCCTTACATTGAAATATAATAACGCTTTATTACATGGTAATGACCCTTTTCATACAATCTTTTCACTCTCTTTTTTTATGTTGCGAAACCTTTCCACCAGGAAATTAAAGACATTAAAAAGAGAAGCCTATTAAAAACATGGCTCAAGTCACATAAATCCTCTGTTATGAAAAATTCTAAATTATTTTTCTTTCAGTAGAACAGAGATATGGTGTTTACTGTCCATTCATGACATTTTGGCACTAATATATACAATGGACTCTTGTCACTTCCAACATCTGAATACAATGGCACTCTGTAAAATCAGTCAGCATTTTCATGTCACGATTTATTTTCTTATTACTTCAACCACAATAGTTTTGAGTAATCCAAATTCTGAATATTCTGAATTACGACATAAAATATCGGTCCTGTCACACGATTTGCGTAAAATTAACATTGGATGGTATTCAATCAGTAGGTGCTGACTCATTGGCGTGTACGTAAAAGATCCCTTGACAGTTAAAATTTGATGAAAAGTAGGTGGAATAGTCGCTGTCCAGATATAAGAGAGAGAGAGAAATGGGGTTTAACGTCCACTCGACACAAACTAGATCATTTCGGGACTATCCAGATAGTAAATGGCCTATGTCTGTCTTCAGGAAATCAGACGGTGCAGAAAAGTAGAGCAATAAACACCATTTTAATTTACAAGTCAAGGTTATTAAATATATACACGTAATCTCTAAATTTATTGAACAGTCAATTATCATATAAGCTTTTTTGTCTGAAAAAAACTCCAACCAAGATAAGACTAATAAAAGTTAATCTTTAAATACACATTTTTTATGAGTTAAAAGTCTTAATGAAATGGTTGTTAATACCAGTGTCAATATTTAGCTATTTATTCAAGTGGGAAAGTTCATGTTAAACAAATTTTGCTAGGCCTAACCATAAGAAAATGAAAGGAGCTAGAAGTCGACCCAGCAATTGGGGGTTTAAAATCACCACATAAATTTAGCACTAAGGAGAAGCTGTCAATCTCACCAAGATTGCATGTGCATTAGATCATAAGGTCTACAATTCAGTCAAGTGGCGTTGAGATTCGCACGCACGAGAGAGAAATAGGGTTTAACATCCACTCTACACGAACAAGGTCAATTCAGGACTAACATATGGTTTTAGTTTTATTTCAATAATTCGCTTCTAGGGGTCTTTGTGGGAGGAAACCAGAGGACCCAGAGAAAAAAACCATGAGGTTGGACAGACGCGTAAAACTGAGGATTGTCGCGTAAAACTGAGGATTCGAAACCACACCAGTTGACTCAATGACAGGTTTTATGATACAGCACGCACATGCTAACGATTCAGCCATCCAACGCCCGCGTTGAGTTCTAATTTTCAGCCTGTACTTGATGAGTAGGGTAGTCTGTTGTCCAACCTTGTGGGTTTTCTTTGGGTCCTCTAGTTTCTAATACACTACGCTGGAAAATCCCTCAATCTGCTGGTTAGATAGCCACTGCCTTAAAAATACATTGTGCAATTTTATCTATAATTGATCTAGTATCAGTTACTTCACTTCTGTAAGATGGGTGGGTGGTAAGCTTTCTTTTGATTAAATAAAGTTAAATAAATATGTCTCACAAAAATGAATGAGTCTCCATCTATGATAAGAACTCAAGCACTTAGTCCTTTAATATTCTTTTCTGTTAGGATATAAATTGACTCCGACCACGCCACGGACAAACCAGAGTTAATTAACTCTATTAAGTCTATTATTGGGAAAATTCTTAAAATTCTAATTATTCGACGTAACGCAATATCAATAACTTAGTGCTTGGGGTTTAATATCCACTTAACATAAATCCATACAAGCCTGAATATTCCAAAATATGACCCATACTAAACTTAGGCTATCAGTCTACAGTTAGCTACACTTGAGAACAGACACTAGGCTACTGGACTGACATTTTGGACTGACATTTTAAGTCCTAAATCGAAGATTTTAGTCGAAAATACTAAGTGTGCTTTAAGAAATTTATTCTGCTTACATTTAATAAAATTGAAAACTTTTATTTAGTCTTTATGTGTATGATCAGTGGCGGATCCAGGAATTTTTTGAGGGGGAGACAACCCCATGTTTTGTCTTGTTAACCGCGGTTTACGGACCTAATTTCTGCCGCTAGTAACATAGATGCTGATTGTGTGTCTGATAAGTCGCGTACTGTGTGCTATATAATATATACGACCATGCGTGCATGTCCCGGTGGAAGCTTGTAGGACCCAGGATTCCTATACACCGGTGGGGAGGGGGCTGACTAGTCACCCTAGTCAATTTTGGATATGGTGGCCATTTAAGGCAGAGATCTATTCTCAAAGAATGAGGTAGATGGATCTATGTGTCCAGAATGAACGTGATCTTGTCCCTTTAAATTCTGATACATAAAGGCGACAGTGACACCATTCTTTGATCGCGAGGAGGAAAAATATAAACAGGACTGTTAAATATATATCAAAGGATTATAATGCGTGTATTATCGACATGATTTTACTTTCCACTTGTTCATCTTTTTTAATTTCTTTTTATTTATTTGTTTCAGACATATATATAACCATAGGGGAATATATATATACAATACAAGCTTGGAAATAAGGCACCTGTCACTGACTATGTCAGGCACAGATTCAGACTTTGTCAGACACAAAACCTCTGGTGCCTGTCATTCTGTCCGGCACTGTTTTGTCTTTTATCATTGATATTATTAATACATGTCTGGCACTAAGTTGAAAATGTCAAGTAGTATTTCATTATAGTGCCTGACACTTTGTCAAATATATCTAAAACAGTTATTATTTCCTGGTCTGACAACACATAATGTTAGGTTTTTACCTTATTCACCTGTATAAAATGAGAGAGAGAGAGAGAGATGGGGGGGTAGCCTCCACTCAATGAGGTCGGGTGTATAATGCATTAGCCTGCATGGAATTCAGTATAAGTGTGGACCATAGTGCAAAATTTCCCTTATATAGTACACAGTATGGTGTATGCACATCTTCATTAGCCCAGGCAGAGCATAACAGTAGGACGCTAAACTCCATTTCATTTTGTCCCTAGACTTTCAGAAACTGCTTGACACACTAGTTCCTATAGGTCATATCAAACTGCCCAAGACATTTGAATAGCTTTTCTGTACAAGTTTTTTTAAATAGAAAAACTACATTTTATAAAATCAATAATCCTTTATGTGAAGGTTTTCAAGATGGCACACAATACATGTATCTTCTTTCATATTATAAAAAATTCTGTAAAAAAATTAGCCTTTGTAGAAATATACTGAGACAGAATGACAAGGCACCACTGATAGGACTGGAAGTGCTGACAAGACATAGTGCGACTGAAATATGATTTGTGGCAGGATTGTAAGGCTAGTCCTTTTACACACAACAAGCAAGAGTGGGGTCAACATGTAGGCCTAGCCTGACCTCTAGTGGTCATTTGTGACATGCAACATCTCCGCCTGGAGGAGATAAGCCTCCATTCCTGTTGTTTTCAATGGCTCTGGTACTCATGTTCTCTTAATAAAATGACACTTTCTCAATGTTCGAGTGTCAACCCTGGCATATTGTTACGTCTTCCACAGAACTCTGGCGGGTATACTAGCCCAGGCTTTTTTAAAAGTCACACTATTGTAGTACTGGGTTTGAGATCATAAAGTTTTAGCTCCTCTTTTTATCCACATGTATTGAAATGAAGAGAAATTGGGTTTAACATCCTACTGTTCTGCTCCGACTGGGTCAATGTATTAAAAAGAGTAAAGATTAAGTGAAGGGTGTTCATGTTTTATAAGGATATCTTGAACAGTTCAGGTGCAGATCCAGGGGGTGGCCCCCCTGTCTGCCCCAGTGACATAGTTGATTTTCATTTTCGTTTGCTTTGTTACTGTTATAGTTCACATATCTGCTCTTTAATAGATGATATAAACATGATTTTCGCAATCCAAGGTTGCAACGTATTACCCTTTGCTCCAATGTATGTTCCCCCCCCTTTGACAAAATCCTGGATCTGGGCCTGCAGTTTATCAGATAAAATTGAATGGACAGATGAAAAGATGGACAGCAGAAAGCTGTTGATCAAGAAGTGTGTACATGTTTTCTAATGAAGTTTTGAACGGTTTATCAGATGTGCTTGGAAACAAAAATGGGATGGACAGATGGAAAGCAGATAACAGAAGCCTCTTTTAACATCCATCCATATAACTCAATCTGTTACAGCGAATTCTTGGCAAGCTCTGTACGGAACTGTGGGTAAACCACTAGAAACGTCAACGCTGATTGATTAATCAATGTCTGATGTCATAGGGTCAAACACCGCTCGTATGACCCCTGACACAACATCCCAGTACAACTGGTCAGATCTTCATGTAGTGTAGGCCATCGAAAGTATAAAAAACAAAACGAAATATAGATTTGTATTTTAACATCCATCCCTAACTTCATCTGACACAGGTCAATATAGCAGATGCCCAATTTCACATTCGAACTTCCCCCATCACATTGCTCTACTTTTTCAATTCAAATATCACTGCATCGACTTAAAAAATTTATTTACAGTAATAACTTGCTTTTGTTGCAATATCTACACCATCTTTACCCTATTTCTCAAAGAAAATTACCATAACATTTTTTCTTGTTATGAGTGACTGAACCATTGCAAAATATCTACAAAATCTTATCCCTCATTTGCATCAACTTAAAAAATTTATTTACAGTAATAACTTGCTTTTGTTGCAATATCTACACCATCTTTACCCTATTTCTCAAAGAAAATTACCATAACATTTTTTCTTGTTATGAGTGACTGAACCATTGCAAATTATCTACAAAATCTTATCCCTCATATTCGGCTATAAAATGTAAATGACCTTGATAAAGATATGAAAATATAACCTCTATACTAATTTAAACTTAATAGCCTTGAGCCTTCCACATTACAGGTCAATAATTAGCCTCATTCCAGGGGTCACTCCCAATTATTCACGGTCGGCTACCCTTCTCCTTTAATCTTTCTTCCCGAATTAAATGTAACACTCGTTTGGATATCATAAAAACTATAGCCTGGGGATTTCTGGTTACCAAATATAGTCAATTAACCCCATTGAGAGGTCATTATCTACTGGTATTACTGTAATAAGTGTAAGGTATTATGTAGAATTGACATTGTGAGAACTGATGTAATATTGTTTTAAACCCTGATCTAAATATCTACTTAGAATGCTCATTATTATTAACCCTTCGACACTTAGACAGCCACTAACGACCGTAACTGTAGGGCCTAAATGGCACATGACATGCATAGAGAGAGAGAGAAAAAAAAAAAGGGGTTTAACATTTGACATAAACTAGGTCATTTCAGTACTAACACATGTTTCAATTTTATTTCAATAATTCCCTTGTATATATGTAGAGGTCTTTAGCAGTGGCAGGAAATCGAAGGATCCAGAGAATACCCCCCCCCCCCCGAGTTTGGACAGGCGACCATACTCCTTGTTACGTACAACTGGATATTCGACACCACACCAATCGACTCAATGACTGGTTTGAAGCAGTCTAAGGAACAGCAATTTCTGACAATTTTGTCAGACAGTTCTGATAATGACAAAACAGAAAATTCATTTGTCGACTATTACAAGTTGTAGTAATATGCAACCTACGCCATCGGCCTCAAAATAATGTTACACAGGCTTCATCATCTCATAACCTATAAAAACAGTGTATAAATTCAAAGCTATTCAGATGATGATACAAGCAATTGTGGACGAATGGGGGTGACGACAATATATGACCATATTTCAATCAATATAAAAACTTATTTTTCAAGCTACCTATCAGACTGAAAATATTCTTAAAGATAGGTTGCCAGGCAACGAAACATACGCCCACAGCAGCTAAATCGTCCGGGCAGTCAACAAGGGTTGTCGCATATTTTTACTTTTTTCGGTAATGAAACATTTGTAATACTCTAAAAACTGATTAAGAGTAACAACTCATTATGTAATTATCAGAAAATCATTAGAATTTGATTGCTTTTTATAAAGTTTTACCCCACGCTAACAATTGAATTAGTATATATACATGAAACATTTAAAATCATGGATTTAGCTGTTCAGTTATCAAAATTCATTGAAAATCAATATACTTGTTCGTTTCAACGCTTTAAAGTCTGTGTATCAATCTGAAGTCAATCAGATGATAAGTTTGGCCTTTAAAGCGTCCACAAGATTTTTTGAAGTGATCAAGGACCATAACTCTGGCACTAATTATCGGAAATCGCTGAAAATCAATAGGCTTCTTCGTCTCATGACCTTAAACACTGTGTATAAATTTAAAGCCAATCGCTGAAAATCAATAGGCTTGTTCGTCTCATGACCTTAAACACTGTGTATAAATTTAAAGCCAATCGGATATTAACTTTGGCCTCTATAGCGTCCACATGATTTTTTAAAGTGATCAAGGGCCATAACTCTGGCACTAATTATTGGAAATCGATGAAAATCAATAGGCTTCTTCGTCTCATGACCTTAAACACTGTGTATAAATTTAAAGCCAATCGGATATTAACTTTGGCCTCTATAGCGTCCACAAGATTTTTTGAAGTGATCAAGGGCCATAACTCTGGTAGTTAATATCGGAAATCGCTGAAAAACAATAGGCTTCTTCGTCTCATGACCTTAAACACTGTGTATAAATTTAAAGTCAATCGGATATTAACTTTAGCCACAATTGCTTGTGGACGCCGGACCGACGGACGGACCGACGGACGGACTGGGGCGACGACAATATACGACCACATTTCAATGTGGGCGTATAAAAATATAACGAGACTAAATGCATTAAGACTAATCAGGATCTGAGGCAAACAAACCCAATTAGTAGAGAAATCTGAAGCTAATATTTCAATTATACTCGTTGACGTGATAACGTTGAAATCTTGTCTTTATCTCTCTATAAACTATAAATGTCAAGTTTCAATCCATCACGAACAAAAAAAATCCTCTGACATGATAATTATGATCAAAACGAGATAAAAAAAACGCATGATGTCCTCCGGCTATAAGAATATCAGACAGAAAGGTATAGGATTAAAAAACTGTATAGATAAAATACGAAGAGTGTAATTAGAACTGTCGTTGATTTTAATATCAAATGACAGGATTAAAAATAAAAGTAATCTTGATACATTAAGTTGTAAAAGATCATTTTCAACGAATTAGAAATATTACACATCTACCCAGCAGTAATTGGGTATTACAGAGTATTACAGTTTCATCCAGCTTTAGTTGCATACAGTCAGAGTGCAAGGTAAGTCAGTGCTCTGTGACAACTTTGTGCTAGTGTAATAATGTTTACAAATGTCACAAAGAATAATAATATTACAAAGTATAACAATTTTTGCAAATGTTACAAAGTGTAATAATTTTGCAAATGTTACAAAGTGTAGTAATTTTGAAAATGTTACAAAGTGTAATAATTTTGAAAATGTTACAAAGTGTAATAATGTTTCAAAGTGCAATAATTTTGCAAATGTTACAAAGTGCAATAATGTCACAAAGAATAATAATGTTCAATGTGTAATAATATTGCAAATGTTACAAAGTGTAATAATGTCTCAAAGTAAAATAATGTCACAAAGTGTAATAATGTCACAAATGTTTGAAAGTGTATATGATGTCACAAAGTGTAATAATGTCACATAGTGTAATAATGTCACACATTTTTGAAAGTGTAATGATGTCACAAAGTGTAATAATGTCACAAGGTGTGAATGCCACAAACTGTAATGTCACAAAGAGTAAAAGTGTTGAAGAGTCTAATAATGTGAATGAGCTTTTTGTCAGTTGGATTGATGTATTTGAAGGTTTCGGGTCCAGATATGCATCACAAATCCCCAATGACACCAACTTTTCTCTCACCTCCCTGAGCAAATATTCTTACAGTAAGCTATACCACTTCATCTTGGCAAATAGATTATCTACAGGATAAATATATATGTATACAAGGTCGATTCGGACATCCATTGTAACAAATGACTATGGTCAATTATAGTCATATCAACAACAACCTTTGTATATATAGAGGGAGACAGGGTCAATATCTTGTCATATTATACACATTCTTTAATATACAAAAGAGAAATTCATGATATTATTAAACAATTTTTATCTGATATACAATATATAAATTATCATAAATATATCATAACAGGCCATTTAAGATAACTGTATAACAAATAGATTGTTATTTATCATAATATGGATCTCCAAGTACTGTATTGACCACATAAACTATACTTAACAAAAAATTTGATCTCTCTGTCTTGAAGAGAGAGAGTGAGAAATGGGGTTTAATGTCCAATCGACACAAACTAGGTCATTTTGGGACTAACATATCTCCGGATGTATTTGACAAGGAGTAGGGTCAAATCGGACCATTAGTCCCAAAATGACCTAGTTTGTGTTGAGTGGACGTTAAATCAACGGAAATGAAATGAGGTTTCAGCAACAACGGGCAAATTAGGACCGATATACACCATACAGTGTGCTATGAGGGAAATTTGACCCAGATGGTTTTTTGTTTCTTACAGATGACTAGACATGCTACCTTGACAACGCTGAAAACATTGCTAGATTAAGGGTCTGCTGTCCCCAATGCACATTTTGATAGGTGGCCTGAAAATACAGATATTTTGGGTTCACCACTAAAATGAAGAAAGTTAAATTTAACCACAGAAAATTTGTTACAAAAAAATTAAGTATTATCTTTTGGCATTACTGGAAGAAAGTTAAATTTAACCACAGAAAATTTGTTACAAAAAAATTAAGAATTAGTTTTTGGCAGTACTGGAATTATTGTAATTGTGTCTGAATGACTACATGTTGTCCCTTGTCAAGCCCTCTGTCCTACACCACTGACAAAGGGGAACCAACTTAGGGATCAAACACAGGACCTTCAGGTTAACATTCTACCCACTGAGCCACTGCAGCTCCTGCAACCGAAATGAATATGAACTTAAGGGTATAGGGGTATTTAGCAGTGGGAGGAAATGGATGCCAGTTAAGTCAATAACAGACCTTATGATGCAGCGCGTACACACTAACCATAACCGAAATGAAAAGGATTTAACATCCTACTAGAAAAGTAGGCAGTATTTCATTTTATTTGTCATCTTTAAAAACAGCAATAAATTGTATGAAATTGTTTAATAAATACATTTTCTTCCAACATTTGAGATACAAAGATCCATTAATAAATTAACCTTATTAACAAGCTGTCTCACTTACAAAATAAGACGTCACCAGTATTTGTAATTGAGTTTTTTCTTGCATGTTGTTTCAGAAGGTGACATAAATTGATAGATTAGAAAAGAAGTCCAGAAGTTATACCAATAATAGATTTTATTGTCTAATTCTGGCAAATAAATGGAAAATTCTAATAAAAGTGCTCATTTTTTATTCATTTTATTAAATTCAATTGATTTCAATTTTAATTTCCACATGGTGTGTGTTTCAAGGTGTTTTTTTAAAACATATATTTTATGAACAATGTTTGTCATGGGCAACATCCTGTTGAATGAACTAAAAGAATTTGTTTGATCATCAAATATGTCATCAAGCAAAGGCCATCATTTTTAATTAACTTGTGAATAGGGAAACGTGGTGACTGGTTCGCTAGCTTGGAGGTCGCGAGTTCGATCCCTACATTGGCAGAGAAAGTTTATCCATATTTTTCGGCATTGTTCCCTTGTCAGTGAAGGGGGACAAAGGGTCTGACAAGAACAGCTGTCTAGTCATTCAGATGGGACAAAAAACCAAGGTCATGTGTACATATTGGAATTCAATATAAGAGTAGGCCGTAGTGCCTTTGCCTGGACAAAAATTCCTTCATACCACACTGTATGGCGTATGCCCGTCTTCATTAGCCCAGGTTAGGAGCAGGACAGTAGGACGGTAAACCTCATTTCATTTCATTCCATGTCGTGAAGAAAACCTTTTTTTTTACTAATTTGTCACTGCACAGTTAAAATGTGGTATTCAGGTTTTACCGAAAAGTTCAGGCGAGCCCAAAAACATATAATTGTAAGATTTCAAGAAAGGAAAGTTACGAATGCAAAAGGAAAACACAATTGATAACAGATATACAAGCGAATTTCTGCTAACTAATAATTCCTTCAAGTTGTTGTATGCAACTGTTGGAGGATATCTAACAATTCCAAAATTGAAATGACTGCGTTCATCACCTCCTTTTTTTGAAATCTTCATAACGCATCTATCGTAGCAATGATCTCTGTGTTAGAATTATATTTGGCACATGTTTAACCAGTTCCATCTCATATGTAATAATGATTGACACCAATATTGTCCTTTAAGCCAGGTTATCCTATGTTTTGAAACAATATCATAAACCCCTTCTTTTGGCTTACAAATCACAACAAAAGGAAAAGATGCACACGAAAATTCTGATTCTGAAGAAGCAAAAACATTTGTGACCTTTTGTCTCCCTACCAGAGATATACTGTTCTAGATTACAAACACCTTGTACTGCTATATGTATATATATCTTATAATCAGCAGGGAATATATACAGAGTTATACAATGATACCATGATATATGATTGATACATCACACTTTCTCTATTATACTCTATTATCTCTATATTTATAGCTTTATAATGCACAGTAAATTATTTATTTAGCGTGAAATACAAGACCTACCTTTTTGATTATTCAATCATATACAACAATCATCTCACCTTGTTGGGTTTTTATAGTCTGTGACAAATAAGGGGATCAGTTGGGGTTAGTCTTATCTTGACAATTAGATGTGGTTTATTATCTTAATTTGACAGAATGTTCACAGGGTTAGTGGTGGAGCAATTTTTGTTTGATTTTAGCTTTTTATCAGGTCAATAGGCAGGTGTATGGTGATCTGTATTGATTAGCAAATAGCGTTTTATATACTGGAAAGAATTGTTGTATTGACTGACAACAATCGTATTCTGTACCCTGGCAAATAGTGTTCTATTCCCTGGAAAGTTGTGTTCTATCATTCTATTCATTGGCAAATTGTGTTCCATTATTTTATTCACTGGCAAATAATGTTTCATTGTTAAATATTTCCAATAGTACTCAAAAAAAACTGATCAAACATCATTAGATTTAATTAGTGCCAATTGACACAAATAACTAATACTATTAAATCAGTTGCAATAGCCCTGAAAAATAGTAAGCATTGCGGTTTTTAGATAAATATATATTATTTGAATTTTGATTCTCAAAAGCATGCAGTTGACTTCCGGCAGGTAATTGCCTGATGGTTTTGATTAATTACTGTCACAACCCATTAGTAAAACACATTTTACATCAACACTATATTATGATATTGTTTCAAAATGTAGGATAACCCGGCTAAAGGACAATATTGGTGTCAGGTCATTATTACATATGAGATAGAACTGGTTAAACAAGTTCCAAATATAAATCTAACACCGAGATCATTGCTACGATAGATGCGTTAAATTATGACGATTTCAAAAAAAGGAAGTGATGAACGCAGTCATTTTAATTTTGGAATTGTTAGATATCCTCCAACAGTTGCATACAACAACTTGAAGGAATTATTAGTTAGCAGAAATTCGCTCGTATATCTGTTATCAATTGTGTTTTCCTTTTGCATTCGTCACTCTTGAAATCTTACAATTATATGTTTTTGGACTCGCCTGAACTTTTCGGTAAAACCTGAATACCACATTTTAACTGTGCAGTGACAAATTAGTAAAAAAGGTTTTCTTCACGACATGAAATGAAATGAAATGAGCTTTACCGTCCTACTGTCCTGCTCCTAACCTGGGCTAATGAAGACGGACATACGCCATACAGTGTGGTATGAAGGATATTTTGTCCAGGCAAATGCACTACGGCCTACTCTTATATTGAATTCCAATATGTACACATGACCTTGGTTTTTTGTCCCATCTGAATGACTAGACAGCTGTTCTTGTCAGACCCGTCAGACCCCATCACTGACAAGGGAATAACATCCAAAAATATGGATAAACTTTCTCTGCAAATGTAGGGATTCCCTATTCACAATGTAATAAAAAATGATGGCCTTTGCTTGATGACATATTTGATGATCAGACAAATTCTTTTAGTTCATTCAACAGGATGTTGCCCGTGACAAACATTGTTCATAAAATATATGTTTTAAAAAAACACCTAAACACACACCATGTGGAAATTAAAATTGAAATCAATTGATTTTAATAAAATGAATAAAAAATTAGCACTTTTATTAGAATTTTCCATTTATTTGCCAGAATTAGACAATAAAATCTATTATTGGTATAACTTCTGGACTTCTTTTCTAATCTATCAATTTATGTCACCTTCTGAAACAACATGCAAGAAAAAACTCAATTACAAATACTGGGTACGTCTTATTTTGTAAGTGAGACAGCTTGTTAATACGGTTAATTTATTAATTGATCTTTGTATCTCAAATGTTGGAAGAAAATCCATTCGGTATTCATTTTGCATTATCTATTTTTGAACAATTAAAGAAAGAAATGTCAGCTCTTGCGATCTAAATCTTATAAAATGCATCTTTAAAAGACCACATCATTTCGTCAATGATTTTCATATGTTGTCACAAACCGACTAGACTTGCACTAAATTGAGAGTTTATATAGAAATAATGTAGCATAAACAGTCATTTAATAAAATAATTTGAAAAACATGAGTGACTTTTATTAGAGAGTATACGAACATGACGCGTAGAACCGAGTGGGAAAAACGCCCTGAATAGTTATAATGTGACATGACTTCTTCATAAATTACATTATTTTGTCATGTGATATTTTAAAAGAAAAATCTACCTCCAAAACAACGTATTCGATCGCAATAACACTCGTTAAAATAAAATTGCCTTTTTTTGAAACATTTATAAACTGCATTACTTGCATCTTTTCCAATAATACAAGGGTGCCGGTAACTCAACATCTCTCAATGGCATTCATGAGCCATTATTTTTGTCTTAACTGTTTATTGGCTGACAAGTATATGTGCTAGCCAATCAAAACGTATAAAACAATAACTGCAACAATTGTCAAATATTTAAAAATAAATGGAAACAACAAAGGGTTAGCGTGGCACATTAATACCTTGTTACTTCACCCTTTAACCACTTGGCAACCCTTTAACCATGTAGTGATAGCAAAGGGTTAGTGTGGCACGATTATACCTTGTTACTTCACCCTTAAACCACATAGCAACCCTTTAACCATGTAGTGAAGTGATAGCAAAGGGTTAATGTGACACATTTAACTGTTTTACTTCACCCTTTAACCACATAGAGGCCCTTAATATCATTTCAGGCCTAGCAAAAGACCTACAATAATTCTTGAATAATGTATGCTTAAGCGTGGGTGTTTCTCTTCTCTGTTTATTGTTATTAAATATTCAATTAACGCCAGAACACGTTGATTCATGTAAATTGATATATTATGCAATAAAGGGAAAGTACTTAATGAATAATTCATAATAACATTAACCCATTCAGTAGTTATGAGTGTTACAAGTAGTTTTGGTTTCATGCTTTAAGTGGTTGAAAGTCCAAACATCTGAATATCAAATAAACTTGTAATATAATCTAACAGACATGCAGCAGCATAGGAACTACTTTTTGAGTGAGTCGGCAGGGTGGGGGGGAGGAGCACACCAAAAACTCGCCACAACAGACCGTTTCATTGACTAATTCCTCAACTAGAACACCAAAATCAAATAGGAGTATCCCTGGCAACAAACTTCACAACACTGTATAAATTATTTAAAAATATATTCCAGTACCCGTCTCAGGCTTATAGCCCTTCATCAGCTTTCCTGCACTGTTATAGGGAATCTTCTGCCCGCCTTTTCTTAGCGAGTGTGGGGATTTTATCGTCTCCTCCTTGGAACTAGAACACCTGTTATATAACAAGTCTTCCAGAAATTTTGAACTATGATAAATAAAACGAAATAGGATCAGTGTTTTAATCTAATTGAAACTAAGAAGGAAAGACTCACCATTAAAATCAATAATTAACCAGCCTCTTTCAAAGTGATACAAATAAATGAGCAAGACAACAATTGTCAACGATCTTTTCTAGGTTCATGATAAATGCCAGTATCCAACTTTATGTTGTATGGTGAGTGATTGTGTTATTAATATCGCTCGGGATTTATAAATCTCAAATTTAAAAATACTTCCTCATGATGTGATCGTGGGAATCTTGTTTAACCCATTCAGTAGAGGTTTATGGCAGTGAAATGTAGTTTAACTTCCTACTTTCTGCTCACACGATTTAGTGAGTTATCCAAGAAATATTGCTTTGACAGATTGTCAAGCTATCAGATTAATATATGTACAGATATGTATTTCCTGTCATGTTTTTAATACTTAATTAGATAGCCTACACTAGTGTAGTGATGATAAGTGAAACCAAATTTTGAACTATTAAAAACAACTTGAAATAGGATCTGTGTCTTTTACATGGACGCCATCCCAACTACTAGACCTTGTTTCATTGGTAGGCCCAAAATTTCTATTATGAGGGATCGTCATAGTTTGGGGCCTGAGAATCTGTCCCTTTGTGTTGAGAAATTTTGGTGTTAGAGTTGATGTGTAGCATATTTGAACCAAAGCATATGAAATCCATACATAATCTTGGTCATGAATGATGAAGGATGCAGAGCAGGAACCAAGTAAAGGGAATGCAATGGCGTGTTTTACGGATTTTTGCCCAATAAGGGTCAGGTTTGATGCGCCTGACACGTGCGTCAATATCAACAGCAATTATTCATGGTTTTCCAGGGAATACTATGATGTCAGAGACTTGTATACCAACTTCCTAAATGAACAATAGTTTAATTGTCATTGAGAAATTTTGGCCTTAGAGTCGATTTGTAGCATATCTGAACCACAGCATATGAAATCCATACAACCACATAATCTTTGTGAGAGGTGCAGGATGCAGAGGAGGAACCAATCTGGTGTTCTGCGAATTTCTTGCCCCATAAGGGTGCGTCAATATCAACAGCAATTATTCATGGTTTTCCAGGGAATACTATGATATCAGAGACTTGTATACCAACTTCCTGAATGAACAATAGTTTGCTATGTAGACAGTAATATTAATTAACGGAATTAATCATTCACTTCCTACTTATATACTCACATTCATTGTTCATACATTACACACTTTAATACAATTAGACGGGAAAAATACACAGGACACAATCAAGGACAAAATGGAGAGCTTTGTGTCATGGTTTTGAGTTCTTGCACACCGTTAAGTTTTTGTGTCCCTTGTAAATGGCAAAAAATCAAGCAGTTTCAACGTGGTTTACAACATTATATTCATAATGCTGAATCAGTGTAAAACATATACCGTGGGTCAGACAAGAGCATTTCCACAGCCCTATTTTACCAAGCACTGGGAGGACCCCTCTCCCCTCGCCTGCACACACATAAAAATATTGTTTTTGGGGACCCAGACAGGATCTTGTTTCTCATGCAAAATCATGCCCCTGAATACATGGCCTGAAAATACAGATCTTTAGGGTTCACCAATACATCAAACAAAGTTAAATCTAACAACACCAAAATTATTTACATCAAAATTCAGAACCAAATGACAGTTGCTAGAATATGACAATTCTTTTTACTTTATTTTTTTGTTGCCTGTATTTTTACCTAATGCTTAATCCTGCACATCTCCAATTATATTTATATATTCTTTGATAATAACTAGAGAATCCTGGTTGAATTGTTTCACGCGTATTTACAAATCACAACATATCGACACATACACAAGACAAAATTCTATTGAATGAATACAATAACTGTTTTGTGTTTATTATCAGTGAGCGACACTGTTTCAACCTGGATTCTCTAATCTTTATAGATAAATGGGGAGTAATGGTTCACTTTTGTTAATATTTGGTTGTTTTTATTCAGTTTAGCTCATTCTAGTGAATATTTTGTTATCATTTGCTTTAGATACTTCTAAAGAATATTTGCTAACATCTGGGTTAGATACTTTTAGTGAATATCTTGTTACTTTTTGTTAATATTTTGTTATTATTCAGTGTAAATACTTTTTGAGAATATTTTGTTATTTACTTTAAATACCTTTAGTGAATATTCTGTTATTTAGTTTAAATACCTTTAGTGAATATTTTGTTATCATTTGAACTAATTACTTTTAGTGAATATTTTGTTATTATTTGGTTTAGACAATTTTAATTTTTCTTACGAGTGGATAAAACAAAATCAGTTGATATTTTTTAAGTGGATCGAGATCTAAACAAATAAATATTGTCCAATTCACTAATCAACCCTAGTAAACACCTCAGTTTCAACACCATTAAAAATGTCTGACTGTGCCTTTAAGATTTAATTGTTAAATTTTGTGACTCAAGGACTTGATGCGGATTTCCTCATAAAACTTGAACCTGTTGACCCTTCATTACATGTTCTCTTATTTCAACTGTTATTTGTCAACACAGTTTGTTAAATGTAAACATTGAGTTGCATAAGAAAGTTGATAAATTACATGTAGTTGGTGTTTTATTACTACTGGGTGTAGGTGGAGAATTTTACTTATTTGTCATTTGTATTGTCCAGACAATGTCTAATTTCCCACGTATAAATTCATGCTATACTAAAAATTGATTGTTTTAAACATTTTAATATAAAAAAAACAAAACCGAAATAAAGATTGTCTCACGGCTCGAATTTAATCAGATTATTAAATTAAGGAATTTGATTATCCAATTACACAAAAACAAATATATGGACAAGACATGAAGTGAATGGATACAGGAGCTAGCCGTAAGCATCCACTGCGCTGTACAGTCCCAGGCCTAGGGAGTTCTGGCTTGTTCACATAGTCTGTCATCTATAGAGAGAGAGAGAGAGAGAAATGGGGTTTAAAGTCCACTCAACACAACCAGGTCATTTCGGGACTAACATATGGTTTCAATTTTATTTCAATAATTCGCTTGCGCGTAGGGGCCTTTAGCCGTGGGAGGAAACCGGAGTGCCCGGAGGAAACCCACGAGGTTGAGAAGGCGCCCCTATCTCCATGCCACATACGCTCACACCAGGGCTCGAAACCACAGCCGCAAGCCAGAGGTGACCGGCCAGCTAGAGGTCGAAGCGCGGCACTCTAGACCACTAGGCCATCCCAACCCCCCCTGTCATCTATAACAATGTAATTATCATTTACATAAATTAATGAATTCTTCAGACAGGGGTGTGTCCATTCTAAACACAGAGATCCATCTGCTTAATTCTTCGGGAATAGATCTCTGCCCTAATTGGTCACCATATCCACAAATTAGTATACTGTTTGGTAATGTGTTCCTGCTCCTGTTCGTATCCGTCATACACAAAAAGACTAATTAAACCTTTTCAATTTGATTAAATTAAAGCAGAATAAAATATCGGAATTAAAACACATGATGTATCGGCGAACTAGTCTAGTGTCTGTTCCCAAATGGATCTCAGGGGCGGATCTAGGAATTTTGAAAAGGAGGGGCGCCGCAAAATGAGGGCACTGACTGTGGAGATGGGGCACGCCGCTGAGAGGGGGATAGGGGCCCCAAGAAAATTATCCGTCATTTCCTTGTAGCCAATCCAAGGGCACTGTCGAAAAATTAGGGGGGGGCGCGCGCACCCCTTGTGCCACCCCGCCCTTGAATCCACCTCTGGATCTAACCGTAGAAAGACAGTCTAAGTTTAGTATGGACTGTGCCCTTTAATACATTGACTACCAGTTTAATGTGTCATAAACTAAATTATTTTCTCATTTGTACTTATGTCAACATTGGTATCATTAATTAGGGTTCCACACATGTCTAATTAAAGATATCAGCAATCCAAGCAACATATTTCAACTACCAAGAAAAATATTTTCAATACCAGGACAAATACACTTGTAGCCAAAAACATCTCGTATGAAAATACATCCAGAGTACGTTCTACAAATAAACGAACGGTTCAGGGCTGTTGCTAGCAGCTGTTAACATGTAAGTAAATGCATGTACTGAAATAGCGATGACAGGCACAGCAGTTGACAATGTGTAATAGTTCAAAATTATCACCTCCCCTTCTTCATAGGTAGGGGGGTGGGGGTGGATGGCCGAATGGGTAGCATGTGCACGCTGTATCATAAGGCCTGTCATTGAGTCAATTGGCGTGATTTCGAATTCCCAGTTGTACATGACAAGGAGTAGGGTTGCCTGTCCAACATTGTGGGTTTTCTCCAGATTTCCTGTCACTGCTAAAGACCCCTACGCGCATGTTAATTATTGAAATAAAATTAAACCATATGTTAGATCCGAAATTACCTAGTCTTGGTCGAGTGGAACGGAAACCCCATTTCTCCCTCTCTTTCTTCCTAGCTGTGGCTTTTAAACCAGCAATTGAATCATTGATCATACCACATTGTGTAAGTCTCAAAAGTTCTAGTTTGTGTCTAGTGGAGGTTAAACCCCAATCATGTCGGCCTGGCCTTTTGGATCCAGAAATCCAGATTCAAAGTATCATACATCATTCAGCTCCCATGCGCAATTAGGCTTGATAACATTTCACGTTTGAGGAAGTTGCTCAGTTGATAAACTTTAGCTGTATTTTATCAGGCTGATACCCTTATTCATTTGAGAAGTTCACATGGGTAGTAAATTTTAGCTGTACTTTATTATACTTGATTGCACTTCACTTTTGCCTTTGTTCCCCATTCTAACAAACTTTTGCTGCATTTTATTATGCTCGATAACATTTGTCATTGAAGGAGTTTAACATAGGTAACAAACTTTAGCTATACTTTATTAGGCTGTACTTTCATTTTTGAGGGGTCGACAGGCAGCTAACAAAGTTTAGCTATGGGCTTGATAAAACTTCAATTTTGAGGAGTTCACTTGTAGCTAAAACACTTTAGATGTACTGTATTAGGCCTGAGGAGTGAACATACGCAACAAACTTTAGCTTTACTTTGTTAGACTTGATAACATTTCATTTTTGAGGAGTTCACACAGTTAACAAACTTCTGTTGTACTTTGTTAGGCTTGATATATATCATTTCACTTTTCAGGAGTCCACTTGTAGCTAACTACCAAACTTAAGCTATACTTTAATCGCCTATTTCATTGGTGAAAGAATACTTATCGACATATTATAAAGTTAGAGATAATTAATATTATTTATGTAAATATGGAATATTGACAGTAGATTAAAAATAAATTATAAATACCACACAGGGGCTTTAAAATGAAAAATAACATGTGTGTATGTTATGATAATGTACATGTAATTATATAGATTGTTTGTTTATGCGAGGAAATATTGGACCACTTTAATAAGTAAATATAACATGTGGAGCCATCAAAATGTCAATATGGATTAAATATGTTTTGATTAAAAACACTTATACAGTATAACACTTGCAAAAGTATAACAATTCAAAGTACATAATTAATTCAGTGCATTTTTATTTAGTATCTTTGAATGAATGAATGAATGAATGAATGAATGAATGAATGAATGAATGAATAAATGAATGAATGAATGAATGGATGAATTCAGTGCATGTATATTTGATATCTTTGAATGAATGAATGACTGAATGAATAAATGAATAAATAGATGAATTCAGTGTAGGATATGTACCATTTGATATATTTGGATAAATGAATGAATGAATGAAAAGTAAATAATTCAGTGCATGTATACTTGACATCCTTGAATGAATGAAAAGTACATAATTCAATGCATGTATACTTCAGGAGAATGGGCTGAAACTTGTTTTACAACTAATATTTCTGAATGAATGAATGAATGATTGAATGAATAAATGAAAAGTACATAATTATTTCAGTGCATGGAAATTTTACTAGAATGTGCTGAAACATGTTCTACAAATACTATCTTTGAGTGAATGAATAACTAAATGAATGATTGATTGATTGAATGAATGAATGAGTAACTAACTGAATGAATAACTGAATAAATATCTACATGATTCACAAATATTCAACTCAGTGGAAAATATAGGGGGCTTATTTGGAGAAAAAAAATGATAAATGAAGAAATGGTGATGGAAGAATGATCAAAATTAATAAATCTGAAAATGTGTTATATATAAATAACATCATTTCAAAAATGTTGATTCAAAAAACGAATTAATTAAAAAACTACAAAAATATAGAGGTAATAAAATATAAAAAAAGGATCACAGTTTGATATTCCCTGTATATATAGAAAGGAATGGTTCAGAATCTATTTGTATGAGTGACGGAAGAAAGGATAAATAAAATGACTTACCTGATAAGCATCGGGGATATTGACAACCTCTCCTGTTTGTGCAACATAACCAACGATTCCCGTCCCCATCGGTATCCTAATCTCTTCCTCACGTTCACAAATTTCTTCGTAAGTCGAATCACAGCTAACGTCAAAAAGTTGCGACACGAGCCATTTTTCATTCGTCCCTTTTCCTTGGACAAGAAACAAAGAACACCTATCAGCATTAAGCACAATAGAAAGATTTAAAAGGATTTTGTAACAAAGACTCCGTAGATCTAAGTCATTGCAAATATCTATAACTAATTCATACATCAGTTCCTTCTCGTCCAGTGCCTTTAATTCGCTCTTTGATTTACGGTGGGATTTCGTTTGACCGGAATTCGAGGGTAGCGGATCTAGAAAAGTCGGGGTACCGTCCACGGTTGAAATAATTGGTTTTAGAATCCCTCCCTTGTCGAATTCCTGGGCTGATATTTTTCTCACTGGGGTGTTAGCCCCGGAACTGGGTTTAGAGTTGGAGCTGCTGGACGATGTTAAACTGGGGTCCGACTGCAGACCGGACGACGATATAGCATGAGAAATTAGCCATCCGTCCACCATACTCTGTTGCGCTTTCCTGGCAAAATAATCATGAACATACTCCGGGTGTTCGTCTAACCATTTTTCCATTCCTTCATACTCCTCTCGAACTTCGGGAGGTAGATCCGTCTCCCCCTCCCCCGGGGGTGGCGTTGTCAGCATCTTTCCGTGGCTGCGTTTACGTCTTGCCCATGTCGCCGGTCTCTGTGTAGGTCTGGGGCCAACAGAAGGAGGTGCTTCTCGGTTGGAATCCAGTTTGACGAATGAGTGAGAAATGGCAACACGTGTCCAATATACAACTACTACAACAGTAGCGTAATTTAACTGGGCAGGCGATATCAGCCAAATACGTTTCTCTGAACACTTCCTCGGCGCTTATAATACAATCAATAATTGCAAAACTCGACGGTTGAAATTTACAGTGTATTACACCGTTCTACACGCTTCATGTATACAGGCAGGTCGCGGTTTTACCTAATTCTAAATAGGCCTACCCCGCCCACTTTCAAAAATGTAAACATAGAATCCAGGTTACGGCATGTGGGTCTCCTAGCTGTCAGTCTAGCAAGTCAAAACAATTCGTCTCCATAAAGCGTGGCGTTCGCAGACTATGTGATATATATGTGGCATATTCCAGGATTTCCAAGCAGCCACAATACGAGCCTATATTATACACACACGGCAGGGTAGTAGCACTGAATGTTGAATTTAGTTTAGCGAGAGAGATCTCGAGCTGATCTCATACATTCTACTAGTCCACTGTCTATGCACTGAGTTATCATACAAAACCCCCTGTATTTATAATATATAAACAGCCAACCTTGAACAAAACCACATTTACTACCAATGAGTGGGCGCCAAACGGCACGTGCGTTATCCTTTTTGGCGCGTCAAACACCACGTGGTAAAAGTTAACGGGAATATAACGGGATTTAGCAGTTAATACTGTCAGAAGTATTGCACGTTATACGATATACCCAAGTAATATAACTCATCAGCACGTTCTTACTGCCTACTCTTTTGTCAAATGTTTCGCTATTGGTTCATAGCGCTGGCACGTGATCAAAACATTAAACTCGAGGGGGGTTAAATCTCAGGTTTTAATCTCCTTTGACCTTTGACCTACAGTGCGTTTTATCTGTTAGAAAATTTCTGACTGACAGGTTACGCTTGCATTAGTGTGTTTTGCTTGCTGTGCTGCGATTAAACGTGTGTGGAGATATGCGATAAGCTGTAGGCTAAATATTAGATTCGCAATGCGCGTCAGGGAATTCACAAAATCTGAAAGGGGTTTATCTTTCATGTTTAGGGACTGCACGACCATCATAATCCGGAATCCAGTCGGTCAGTGTGTTATGCCCCTGGTTCCAGAAAGTGCCGTGGGTGGCAAGTAAAAGCAAGTAGTCGCTCGGATGGTCCAATAGCAAATGTTCCGGGTATCTCTCTCTATCCCTCTCTCTCTCTCCCTCTCCCTCCCCTACACCCCTCTGTCTCACACACATGAAATGAAAGTAGAACAGAATACGGAAACATCGCAGCCCCCTCCCTCCGTCTACTTTGTTGAGCAGACATTAAGCTGCCTTTGCTTCTATCAAAAGAAAATAAAAATGCTGACTTTGCGGTTATTAATTTTTTTTTTTCTTAACTTCTTCAAATGAACTGAAATAAGTTTACCGCCCAACTTATCTACACCATAGCAGGGTTAATTTAGACGAGCTTATACCGCCATGAAATGTTCTAATGAGGGAATTCCAGCTATCAAGAATATATTTACGTAAACGCCAAAGAGTACAAGAGTGGAACTCACTTTTTCTTTTACCCAAATTACTACACGGATTGCCTTGCCCGCTCCTCGTGATTTTTCCTACGTGGTTTCCCCTTTGCCAATGCTACCTGGTTTAGGGTCTTAATTACAAGGACGACTGTCTTGTCATTCGGATGGGACAAAAACAGAGCCGCCCTGTACACATTAGCGTATAAAAACCATTGACAGCTGTAATTCGAAATAAAGATATGCCAAAGTGTCGCTACCAGGGCAAAATTTCCCTCATAACACTATGGCGTATGTCTTGTCTTCATCATTCAAGTGGGAGCAGAACAGTAGGACGATAAAAAAAACGTATGCACTTACAGGGGCGGATCCAGGAACTTTTGCAGGAGGGGGTTTGCCAGGTTCGAGTTAAGGAAATCTGCCATCATCGTCCTTAAATTACATAGGCATACGTACAAAATGAGCTTTTCAAAGAGAGGAATCATTTTTATAATGACGTAGGATCACATCGTGATTTCATTCTATTTATGCAAGGACCCCCCCCCCCCTCTGGATCCGCCGCTGACTTATCATAGTACATTAGATAACCGAGTCCAACACGTTGTTTTGGTTCAATCAGAGAGTATTTAGCGCCTTGAAATATTAACGAGATTGCGAATAGATTTCTTCCTTATCATCCTGTAACACCGGAAATAATGTTCGACCACACCCACCCATAAATGAGTTGAATCTCCGTACCAATTCTTTGAGAATGACAAAAGCAGGGTACGGTTATTACCCAAGGTCGACGGATGGGTGGTTAGAGGAGGGTATGGGAGGGAGGCGGGGGGAGGTTCAAGAGGTTCTTTTTATTATTAAAACTCGTTAAACATAGACATTTCGAAGCGACCGAAATAACAAAATATTTCTTAAAATAGACCATAATTAGACACACAGTCCAAGTACAGGTGAAACTCCGGTGTGGTTTCCCATTGTCAGTGATACGGGTATGATGGCCTAAAAGGGACAGCTGTCTAGTCGTTCGTATGGTACGCAAAACGGAGGTCTCGTGTACAAATTGGTACGTAAAAGATCCCCTGGCAGTTGGATTTCGATATAAGAGTAGGCCGTGGTGCCGCTGCCCGGGCAAAATCTCCCTCATAGCACGTATGCCCGTCTTCATTATCCCAGTGTAGAAGCAGAACAGTAAGACGTTAAACCCCATTTCATTTCATTTCACATGTGAAACCCCGCCAAAATTTCATTTCACAGTAGAGCTGAGCCACCCGAGTTTGGGTCCGCCCTTGGTTGTGTGACGTTTAATAAATGTACATTGTATAAAGATATGAGATATTGAGAATGTATAGATAGAACATTTAGATATTGTAATGACCATTTTATTACAACCACGACAAGATAAAACTGATAAATAATCCTCCATTAACACCTTTACCACCATATTGTACTTTAGATACAACTAAGGCCCTATTCACACTACACGATATCTGTCAGACTCAATTTTTAAGGCCACTGCACATGATTCGATTTTTGCACATCATGGTATTTCAGGATATTGTAAATAGGATTCAGAGCATATTCAGAACGTGATCCGGTCATTGGGATGATTATAGTGTAATTACTATTATAAGTAAAACATTCACCAAGTCGAGAACAAGGTCGCCACACATTTTATGTTCAGCTGTCCCCTATACAGTAACCTTAGATCTACTTTTATCAACAAACATCTAAAAGCATCCTCTCAAGAAAACCTTAAGATTCTCATGTCAACTAAATCCATGACAGTTTTGAGAGATGTTGCAAAATTTATTTATTTTGCCATGGGAAAAAAAAAATCCACCCAGTGCAGTCACATTACATATAATATATAATCTAAACCTAAATTACCACAAATACGTATAAAGCGGGGTTTATGTCGACTTTACAACCCAAAACAACTAGTTCCAGTCAGTTGCAATAGTGCTTATGTCGATCATATCAGCAACTGAGGACAACTGGGAGCAACTGAATTCGGAGCGCTTATGTCGACTCGGAACTGATAGCGATCACACTTAACACGTGACTGTTAATTTATTCATCACGTGATCAACAAAATGGCGAATAACTTAAAAGAAGCAACACAAAGGCATGGTCGGTCTTACTACAATTCTATTAGTATATTGTCGACATCATCAACATTTGAAAAGTGGGTGTCTTCGTTCGCTTCCATTTGCTTATCTATAAAGTCACATGACACGTGTCTCTTATCACGTGATGTTATTTCGATGGAAACGAGTTGACTCGACTTGCAAGAACGCTCATGTCGACTGCAACTAGTTGCCGCTTGTAACGAGTTGCAGAAAGTTGAACATGTGTAACTGACTGCAACTGATTGCAACTGACTGCAACTAGTTGTAAGAGGCGCTCAGGTCGACTTTTTCAGTTGCATTCAGTTGCTTTCAGTTGCTCCCAATTGCCGAAACGCCAGTTGCTTTCAGTTGCAAGGTCGACATACCCCCCCCCCCCCTTTATACAGCACGTTGTATTAATATCTTTAATTGTTAAGACGTCCCCAGTTAAATAACTCGTTATATCAAAGTTTGTGACAATTATGCACATTGTTCGTATGTTCCATTTCACGGGACAAAAAGCCAAAACAGTGGCGCGTGACGTAAAAGAAATGAAATTGGGTTTAACGTCTTACTCTTCTGTGCCAACCGGTCTAATAACGACGAGCGCACACCATTTGTGATCTGTGTGCATGGGGAAATTTTGCCGGGTCACTACCTCTGTCTACTTATACTCCGATTTCCAACTAACTATCAGTAGATTTTTAGAGTGCTTCAAATTGCATACACCGGGCTTGTTTAAACGTATCAACCAAACGATTATACTACGGATCTCCGCCCTGCACCACTGAGAAGGAATCGGCACAGGCATCCGTCTTGTGTCCATTGCGTTATCCAAGTTATAACGTCTGCGTAACTCGAATGAAATTCGCATAATGTGTCTCAGGCATTAACGGGATATTGAAAATGCATACATGTAGTCTTTAGTGTGATCCGGCCTTTAGTCGTCAACTACAATATAAAAACTATTAGAAGTGTATGGAAAAACGGGTTAAAAACGTGCGCTAGTTTGGATCATTTAACAGTTTAATTGACTGTAACATTAAAATATTTACCCCACCCGGTTATGATATCGACCCCACCTATAGCTATACCGGAACATCGTTTAAAGCGGCGAACCATCACTGTACGCAGACTGGCATCTCCTACAAAATTAAAAGAAAAATTCAAGTCTAATATTTTTTAGCACTGTAATGAGCCCCTGCCGATTGGAAATTGAAATAAAAGTAGATTTAAACAACCCCTTATTGGCGATAGCAGTTAAAAGAACAGAGAACGCCCCCGCCCCCCAAACACACACTAAAGTAGGCCTAATTTGTTGGGTAGATGTTCAGTTGCCTTCGCTTCTTTCAAAAGGCAATTATTGGAATAAGCGAAATATCGCCACAAACGTACAGAAATACCAAACTTTTAAGAGTATGTGTGGACCTTTAGACTTAATATATATATTAAAATATCTGTTGAACAATCCATGTAACGTAATAATATGTAATTAAGCTACAATAAATTATTTTCAACATGTTCACTTGTGGTTTTTGAATTATTAGAAAACGTTACCACTTCAAATGAAACTACGCAGTTTAATGTTCTTTTTTTCTGCATACATTCTATGATGTGCAAAGAGCACACAAGTTAAAGGCGCTAAATCACTAATATTATTTGCGACCTAAAAATTGACACAATGGGTCGCAACGCATGTAATAGTGTAATCGGAATGTAAATAAACGATTTACATTCAATCGTTTCCGTTTTTATTTTTAATTTCAAATCAGTTATGTTCAGCTAAATATTCGCGATTGGCAATCTCTGGCGTCTGCTTATGTACGCATGTTCTCCAGGTAAGAGTATGGCGTCACAGTTTGAAAGACGCGTTCGTCGAGTCCTTTGTTACAAATGGTACTAAAACGCATTATGGTACACGATTCGTGTACCAATTGTAAAATGTTTTTTTTGTTATCTTGAATACATTGTATTGGATATCAGAGGCGCGTCGTTTCCAGGTAAGATCACACATCAATGTTGATTTAAATTGACAAATAATTTGAGTTTTCATTGAGACTGAGCTACTTTAAACTCCATAATTTCATTTCAGGTAGTAACATTTCTAATAAAAATATTAATAATTGCAATCAAAGTCAGCATTTTTATTGTTTTTTGAAAAGAGCAGAGGTGGCTTAATGTCTGCTCAACAAAAAAAACTATTATAGTCATCGAATTTGTATTTTGTCGTTCGGTTGGGACGACAATTAAACCAAGGTCCACACGTGTACACATTAAGGTATACGCACAAAAAGCTGACAGTTTGGAATTCGAGTAGGCGGGCACAAAATTTTGTCCTTCCGTGCTGTTCAGGCGTTATATTATGTGGATTGTGGATTAAGGTAAGGGTTAGGACCTACAGATTTCGTCAAGGTCTCGAGATGTAAACAGCCCTTGTGATAATTCTAACCCTAGGCCATCATGCACACGTATTATTAAATGTATATGACTACATGTATGTATAAATGTATATGTATACATGCTGTCCATAATGGACATTTTGGTGCAATAAACTTCGTATCTTATCTCATCAGACCTTCTCCGGTCAATCTGGCTGAAAAAAGGGCCGAACCCAAAAGAATTGCAACAGCATTTCTTTTGGTGGTATGCATTTCAGTAAGGCCTCCTGTACATCATACTAATAATATTCCAAAATATTTTTGGTGGAAAGGGGTCCAATTGTGTAACTTGACTTTTCAGGTTATTGCAAATGCTTTGAGTTTGGACTAAAAGTGTATTTTCAGTCATGGCCTATGTATCTAATTTGCATATTCTATATCATGCAATACAACTGTGCTGTTCGTTTTTCACCACCCTTGACCCTGAAATTATGGGTGTAGATTATGGGTCGAAAATAAGTTTGTTATTAATGGCGGCTGTTAATTTGCATATTGTGCATTAAGCAACAAAGTGATTATATTCTAAATGTGTTTATTTGCTTCCCAGGCCACAAAAAAATGGATTTAGACACAATTACCACCAAATTTGAACATTTGATAGCCAAGTTGAAATATTTATTATGAAATTATGCTAAGTAGCATATTATGCAATTTGACCCCTTTCCATCAAAAATATTTTGGAACATTTTTGGGATGTTTATTAGGGGACTATACTGAAATGTATCCCAGTGAAATTAATTCTGTTGCAATTTGTTTTGGATCTAAACCAAGATTGACTGGACTATGAAGCGTTCTATATACGCACTGTACACTTAACCATTGAAATGAGATATGTTTGCATCAGGATGACAGATATATTGTGTTGAGCAGTCATTCAACCTTTTTCCGTGCATCATCCTTATTTGTTTCGGCGCACTGGGCAACCGACTTCGCAGGCCACGACTCGGGGAATTCGTGACAAGAATGTTTTCGGGCATCATCATTATTATTTCGAGTATCGTCATTATTTTGTTACATCAGTCTTTCAGGAATTTAAATTTCTGGCAGCCGGTGAATGCAGCTGCAGCAGTTATTGGAATTAATGTCGGTAAATAGTAGCATTTCGGTTGCAAATCCACATTAATAAGGGCAATATATGATTAGACCACTTTCAAGTTTCTCTACTAACGAGCAGTGATGCCAGGAAAACGTCCAATTTCCAAATTTACGGGTGGAATCTATGGCAATACAATTATTATTTATTCTTGGCGACATTTCCGCGAAACTTATCTCGTCAAATTGCTAGCCATGAGGTCGGGTGTTTGATCGATGCATATACCGAGAAAGTTCATTTCGATTTTAAGGCATGGTTTCCCATTGTTAGTGATGCAGAACGGAGGGCCTGTCAAAGACAGCTGTCTAGTCGCTCGGATGGGACGAAAATCGAGGTCCCGTGTACACATTGGCGTGCACCTAAAAGATCCCTTGGCAGTTGGATTTCGATATAAGTGTAGGCCGTAGCGCCGCTGCCCGGGCAAAATTTCCCACATAGAACACTATATGGCGGAAGAGTAAGACGTTTAACCCCAATACATTTCACTCCATACATCACAGGCATTACCCCATTGCTTCTTCATTTCTTTAAAAAGCAGTGGTGCCATTCACGTCAGTAAAGAGACAATGGCCATATACATTTCACTTATAACTGTACTGAAAACGTTAATTGGATCCTGTGTATATATATATACTCTGTTCAGTACTAAATGCTACTGATAAAATCTGTCACCTGGATAAAATAAATGAACGAAATAAAACCAGTTCCGTGGTAAGTCAGGGGACTATTCCTATACGAGTTATCTACCCTTGGTTCGCGGCCACGTCTCATAAAATGGCGTATATTTAATTCAAGTGATGATTGACTACTCGTCACTTAAATTAAAAGAACCAGATTTTACACTATTTCCCCATCGGTGTATTTAAAATTCTTTCCGTTTAGACAAAATTTCGGAAAAACCTAGCCTTTGTGTGTCATGTATCGATTACTGCGACTTTAATCAGGTGTCTGCCTGTACGTGTTTAAGCATTGGGTGTAAGAAAGTGCGACTAGTTGCTCGGACAGGACATCAAAAGTGCAGGTAAAAATACATCCCCGGCCGCCGTTAACCCATAAAGAAGGTACAGCAATAGTTCTTGTGATTCGAACCCGGTACACACTACTCTAGTTTAATTCATTATACATTTTAGCGCGTTTTATTCTTTTTTATTATTATTACTTTTTTTTCGTTTGTTTGTTTGTTGTTGTTTCGTGTTATGGGGTCTCATTGATTGTTGTTTCGTTTTTTGTTTTGTTTTTATTTTTTTTTTTCTTAAACGTTGGTGTATACCCATCTTCATTATCTAAATCAGAGCAGAGAAAAGTTGGAGATTAAACCCCATTTGAATATTTAATAAAAATCAACACTAAAAATATGGGTTACCTCCCCTTAAACGGTATCAAATTTGACGAACTCCACCACGCGTTAGTACATAAGTGGAACGACGAGCGAAGCGCTACGTGAAGTATTTACCAATTACTTGATTTAGCGTTAGGTTATCTTGAACTTGTTTCTCTTAAATAGTCATTGGCCAGTGCAGCACTAAATGCTACACAAAAATAGATCGACACAGATGTCAAAATCAGCTTCAAAGCCATTCAGGACGACACACCACCCCAAACCCAGCTCACCCAGCCCTCACAACAAAGTCATGAATTACAAAAAGGCCAAGATGAATACAAAGCTGTCAGCTATACGTAAATGAACCCGTCTTTCTGGAGAATGCTCACTAGTTCGTGAGTTCATTGGTCCACCGATATCCATTATTGGGTTAGGGTTGGGCTATAGGGTTAGGGTTCAATAGTCCATCAATATCAGTTATTAGGGTTAGGGTTAGTTTTATTGATACCCATAATTTATAGTATTTCTAGCGGCGGAGTAGTGCACCCATGGGCTATGGAACCCTCTCGTCTTTCAGACACGTTGTTTCAAAGCTATCTGTTTTAAGTGTAAGCATGCACCACCCCGTGTACGTCAACCGACAGTCAATACTGCAGCTAGCATATTTTCGAAGAGAGAGAAAGAGAAATGGAGTTTAACGACCACTCGACACAAACTAGGTCATTTCGGGACTAACGTAATGATTGAAATAAAATTAAAACCATATGTTAGTCCCGAAATGACCTAGTTTGTGTCAAGTGGACGTTAAACCCCAATTCTCTCTCTCTCTCTCAAATTGAGACTAACATATGACAATTTGTGGCCAGAACTAATTTAGAGCCAGATTTGACTTAGTACTTTTTTTTAAAATTGAAAACTTTGAATTCGAAATAAGAGCAGATTGAAGTGCTAGTGCCGCTGCTCGGGCAAAATTTCCCCCATAGCACACATATCATGTCATATTAGTCATATTCAGATGACCTTGTACTAGTACTGTGGCTCGTATGGAAATACCCACATAAAATTTCCCACTTTATAAAAATATTAGTTACTGAAGCGACAATTATGAATTGAAGAGGCTCGAATAGATTGATCCAGGTCCGAACTCAGGGATAAACCGAGACGAATCACTTGTCATGGTGCATACTTAACCTTGGCTGTCTACAGTTCGCTCCGCTTGAGAATAGACACTTTTAGCTAGTTGACCGATACTTAAAGTCCTACATCGCCGATTTTAGTCAAAAGCAATAAATATACTTAGACAATTTTGAGAAGTATTTATTCTGCTTCCATTTAAAGGGACAATAACACTCTTTCTAGCTTGGTAGCTCCAGAAGATAAATAATACCCTTATTCTAAGTACTAGATGTTTAAATGTCCTACCTGTTGTGTAAATTATATATTACAAACTATTTTACTTGTCCATAGGGTTCGAAAATATTTTAAAATCCAAGTCACATTTGAAAAGGTTTACGTTAGACTTTTCAAATCAATTGATTGAATTTTTCAAAATAGGTGTGTTAAGATGAAATTTATATCATCATTTAATTGGAATATTCTAAAATAATACGATTTGTTGACCAGAATGAAGATTGGGACATATTATTCAATTACAACAAGAGTGTTATTGGGGCTTTAATGGAATTGAACAAGTTTATTTAGTCTTCGTGTGTATGCCAGATGTGAAACAGAGTAGAACCGCATTACAAAACTATATACCCTTAGTCGTACGGGGAAATTTTTTGACTGGGGGGGAGGGGGCGGTGTTGGTTGGTGCCCCAAAAAAGTAGTTAGGTTCTTAGTATGTCAATCATGACTTACTGTACTCCAAACAATAGAGGATTCGAGTCTTAAGATTTCTATTTAATTGCCTAACTATAGACACCCTGAATTTAAATTCGCTGTTAAATTGGACACATTCAAGAACACAATATTTTTTTATACAACTTTTACAAAGTACAATTGTGTGCCCAAATTTTCCCAGCATTTGGTGCGTCTATGTATATCATACCAAGATTTGGATATGACGGCCATTCAGGACTGAGATTTATGAAATAGATTGATCTCTTTGTGCAGAATTGTCATGATGGTGTATAATGCAAGGCTGTCAAGTAATGTTGTACCTATTATAGGACCGTACATCGGGTAGGACAAAAACTTAGCTCCAAGAACCCTTCACATTTGGAATGTGCTGAAGAATATCTTGGAAACGTCGCTGTTCGTGCAAAATTATCCTGCTTAGCATTGTTTATTAACAACAATTAAAAAACAACTGTTAGTCTCAAAATGACGGAAGTGGGCCTATTGATGTAGGGCCTGCACATCATGCGTGTCCTTTGCGTGCTCAAAGTGATTATGCCCCTATAAACACCCTTGTATAATCAGGCCAGGGGTGGATTAAGGCCAATGTATAATCAACAGTGAAAAGAGGGCATGTTCTGGTCACTGCCCATCACACTTACACAAACGTAATTTGTTTGTCAGTTTGTGAAATAGTTTTATTTGCCACAACATAATAAATGACATATTTAGTGATCGTACGAATGTTTTTTTAGAATTAATATGGGACCCCTTTATGAGAGAGAGAGAGAGAGACAGAGAGAGAGAGATGGGATTTAACGACAACTCGACACAAACCAGGTCATTTCGGGACTAACATATGGTTCAATTTTATTTCAATAATTCGTTTGCGAGGAGGGGTCTTTATAGCATTGAGAGGCAGCCGGATGACCCGGAAAAAACCCACGCGGCTGGACAGGCGAGCCTATACCCCTTGGCAAATACAACAGGGGAATCGAAACCACGCCAGTTGACTCAATGACAGACCTTAAAATACAGTGCGTACGTGCTAGTGCTAACCATTCAGCCCCCAGGGCCCCTTTATTAGTTGGGACCTTATCTGCCATCCAGTCATTTCCGCCCCTTTAATCCGGCCTGCTTGCAGCCCTGTAACTTTTATGCTTATTTTTGCGATAATTTGTGACTATATATCCATAAACTGTAAACACGACCATCCCGTTGAAATTTACAAAACTGTGAACACCCAACCAGCTATTATTTTATTATCATTCAAAGGCTAAAAAAAATGGCAGATAAGAAAACCCACGCTGTGCTTAAAATCATAAAAATAATCTACCCGAAGAAATCGCGAGGTAAATATGTCTTTAAATGTCAACGTAACACAAATACACACTTCTTTTTGATGATATTACCATGGTAACTGGTCAACATATGGTTTCCATAGATACTAATAATTCCTGGCGGTCATCAGAAGGCGGTGATTGGAGCCATGTGCTAATGTAAAATGACGTGTCTTAACGACGGCAGAGAACAGACAACGACTTCGTTCCAATTCTATGACGTCGCACACAAATTCAGGAAACTAAATTTCCTTTTTGAGAAGTATGGAGCGCGATAAAGACCACGGAAACATAAAAATGGAGAGAGAGAGAGGGAGAGAGAGAGAGAGAGAGATAGAGGGGTTAACGCCCACGCGACACAAGCTATGTCATTTCGGGACTAACATATGGTTTAATTTTACTTCAATAATTCGCTTGCGCGTAGGTCTTTAGCAGTGGGAGGAAACCGGAGTACTCAGAGGAAACCCACGAGCTTGGACGGGCGACCCTACTCCTTGCCACGTACAACCACGCCAGTTGACTCAATGACAGGCCGTATGATACAGCGCACGCATGCTAACCATTCGGCCATCCACCCCCACCCCCGGAAACATAAAGAATAGTTGCTTGACTATACTTAGTCTTGATCGATATTAATGACCCATGGTTACTTAACTTCGGGAATATGTGGCAAATTGTTGAGTAGGCCTATACACCTTCCCAAACCTTGAAAAATATAGGTTATCATATATCAACTTAGGCCTACATAAAATCGAAAAGCAGTTTTTGATACAGTGTCACAGTGATGGTGATATATGAAATAAAATGGGGTTTACTGTCCTATTTCCTGCACCGACTAAGCTAATGAAGATGGTTATACGCCAAAAAGTGTGACGTGAGAGAAATTTTGCCCGGGCAACGGAACTACGGCCTACTCTTATTTCGAATTCCAACTGTCAGGGTTCCTTTACGTCATGTCAACGTGTACACCGGTTTTCATCCCATCCCAACGAATAGATACTGTTCCGTGTCAGACACCACTGCCAAGGAGAAACCACGGCGGAAATTCCCGATGAACTTTTCTCGGTCGACTCCGGGAGCAAACCAGAGATCTGTTGGTTAGAAAGGTATAGCGTAGTGAATAAGAAACAGCTAGCCATTTGTCTGCTTTATATGCACTGTAATAACAGGTTTATATATACGGCTTTATCCTTCCCTATAACCACGTGTTCTGGAAAACACAAATTTGAAAAATAAACACCATCCGTTTGACCTTTCTACAGAAATGACTCAATCTGAAATTCTCTTAAAAGCTTGTTTAAAACATCTCACGTGTGGTAAAGACTGTTGACATAATTAAAAAATTGTGGCGCCGTCGCATGTGCACAAACACCTCGACTTTGATAAAGAGTCCGAGTTTCTCTGCACTAATGACATATGTCAAGGCTATTCTAAGATACCCTGTAGAATAAATATATATTCATGTATAATCACCGACGATAGGATGGAGTGATATCATGGTAGGATGACCCTCGACGCCCCCACCCCCAAAAAATATTGCTTCGTTTAAGCTACGCAAAGATGTGTCAATCAGAAGGCACCCTGGGGGCAGTAATTAGTAGATAGTTACACTTTTGGCGTAATGCATTATAAAAGGGCAGTCGCCAGTGGAAGGATACAAAACACTTGGGATGGGGAGAGCGCGCAAACTCAAGTTCAGCCCTGAACGGCGGTAACTCTATATACACCTCTGAATGGCTACCAAAGTTCGCTCATGGGGGGTGTGGGTAGCCGAATAGTTTAACGCGTGAGCGTTAGCTCATAGGGCGTCTGCGACCGAGTCAAGAGGCATGGTGTCGAATTTCCGTTTGTATGTGAGTAGGGTCACACGGTTACATGCCACAGCTAATGACTTCTACGCGCAAGCGAATTTTTGAAATAAAATTAAATCGAACCATATCTTAGTTCCAAAATGACCTAGTTTCTGTCCAGTGCCCCCCTCTCTCCTCTTTGTGTACTATTTGTGCTTTTAGTCGTACATTTTGCCTGTACACATGAAGGGGTAACCACTACTCCTCTTGTTCTTGCATTAACCGGCTGGGAGGGGGCCGAATGGTTAGCGCGTGCTTGCTGTATCATAAAGTCTGTCATTGAGTCATCTGGCGTGGTTTCGAATCACCGTTTGTACGTGACAAGGAGTAGGGTCGTCTGTCCAACCCCGGGTCTACCGGTTTTCTCCTTCTGCAAAAGCCCCCTACAAGCAAGCGAATTATTGTACGTCACAAGGAGTAGGGTCGCCTGTCCAACCGCGTCGGTTTTTTTTTTCGGGCCCTCTGGTTTCCTCCTACTGCTAAAGCCCCCTACGCGCAAGCGAATTATTGAAATAAAATTGAACCATATATTAGTTTCGAAATGACCTAGTTTGTGTCGAGTGGACTTTAAAACCCTATCTCTATCTATCTCTCCCTCTCTCTCTCTCTCTCTCTCTCTCTCTCTCTCTCTCCCTGTTGGATTGACGCTCTTTGAAATAGCCTATAAACGGTTCCGTCAATTCATGTCCGATTAACCTGAAATTTGACATGGCTGTTCTTTGAACAATTCCGCATCTATTTGGCGAATTAGATTTTTGAATTTCATGCAACAACATGGGCAGTTCCTTGTCCATAATACGATCTTACTTGTTGTTACACTAAAGCAAATGTAGACTAATGAGTCAGCATGGCATTATTAGCGCGTCGGTTCTTGCACTCTGGTACATATCCACACTATTCTAAGATATCCGTTAAATATGCAACATATACAGAAAAAAAAAAAAATAATTGTTTTAAATAATGGGTTGAATAAAGACGCTATATGACCAACATATGATGTCCTTAATACAACAATGAGAGGAAATTTACACAATACTGTACTTAAATAATATACTTATTTTTTTCTATTTTCTGCGTCTTAATTTTTCTCAGATAAAGTAACCATTAGTCACTATCTGGTAATGAGTTTTCGTAACCTAACCGTCTTACACCCGCGCGCATTAAATAGACAAAAATGCTTTAAAGGTTGTGCTCCCTGCCCCCGACAAGCTTTCATTTCGTTTATATTTTTCCCCCATTTTTTATACTTTAAGAAAGTATAACTATTCATTTAACATGAGCTATATTCTAATATCATTTGTCTTGTCTAATATTTGCCTGTATCGTCTCTTCATATAAAAATAGCAAAATTAAATGAAATTGGATTTAACTTCTTGCTTTTCTGCACCTTCTTGGGAAATCAAGACGGGTATACGTCATATTCTATACTCCAATGTTCTTTTACAAAGCCGACCCGGGGTAATGTGTGCGCATTAGATTAACATGCCATTCATCGAGTCAAGTAGGGTCGTCTGCCTAACCTCGTGGGGGGTTTTCTGGTCCCCCGGTTTACTCCCACAGTATGAAAGACCCCTACGCGCAGAATTAATAATTTTGACTTTATGTTAGTCCCGAAATGACCTAGTTTGTGTCGAGTGGACGTTAACGCATCTTCCCACCCCCTTACGGATTTTCGTTTTATTTGAATAAATACACGGTTGTCTTTGCAAAGACCTCCGTCATGTACCACCAACAAAGGCAACCAAGTCGGACATCCCACGGGAACTTTTTCGGCCATCACTTTTTCGAACACTGAACCTAATGGCGCCAAACTCATGGGGCCCCGTTATTCTCATCGACTTAGCAATTAGTCTAAACTAAATGAAATAAAAAAATAACTTTATAATCAAATTGTGAAAAGTTGACAACTAATTTAAATGTAACCACAATATTTACACTCCACCATAATGTTTATAGTCTATTTATAATCGTATCAACAAATCGGAAATGCATTCGATGGGCGAAGTCTATGTGAACGTTATGACACAATAACAGTTATGAAACAATGAATGAAACATTGTCTCGCGTGAATAACGAGCGTATTCTGTTACGGAATAAATATTTCCCTTTATTTCACGTGGGATTTGAATTCCGTAGCTGCTGAGGTTACGATCAAAAGTATTGAACGTAAACGCCCTGGACATAAATTTCCACGTGTCGTAATGGACAATAGTGGTACTGGGTTATTGAAGAAGGGTGGGGATGGTGGTTTGTGGTACCGACCTTGAATTTCTACTTCTGACACACACACACAGACTACGCTTTGTTAGTCTCAAGTGACCGAACCACAATAAGAAAAGCGAATTACAGTACAATAAAAACAATAATAATAGTCTCAAATACCATCAATCTATACCATCAATTGCAGTGAAGTCAACCCGTATTACCATTCTTACATGTGGTAAAAGTTATCAACGTCATTATTGCCGTACCGGTGCACCATAGTTTAGCTTATATAGTCTGCAACCTGTTGGGTATTCCGTCAGTTTACGTATAGCAGGGGATCTATCTATATATCTCTATTTATTAACAGCTAGACGTGTAAACTGGTAAGGTAGGATATATATATATATTACTTATATATTACTTATATTACAGTATTAATCCCTCGTGAAATCTCATTCAACAAAAGACTTCATGAAGCCGGGAAGACTTACTCTTTTTGCACAACCTGGCACCACTTCTTACGTAAATTGAATGGAAAGGCAATGGAATAGGTTTTAACGTCTTATACTTTTCTGTTCCGATTGTGCGATTGAAGACTGGCATGCGCCATATAGCTTGCTATAATGAGGGAAATTTTGCCGAGCAGCAGTGCTACGGCCAACTCTTATATCGAATTCAAACTGCCAAGGGATATTTTACGTGCACGCAATAAATGTGTCACTTTGTATGTGTTTGGGAAGCTATTACTTACAATCTATACACTGTATTTATAGAGGACTTCACGGTTTTTTTTTAATCCGCGGGAAAAACTCAGTCAAATGTAGACGATTATGAACCAAGAGGTTTTTACTCTTTCTAGAATATTTGATATTGCGTCTTAAAAGTACGTGTAGTTGAAAATTCAGATCTCAATGATCACAGGGTTTTTATACAGCAGTAACCCCTGCAGACAAATATACACTTAGTGAATGATTGGGCGGGGGCATACTTACAATTTGGGGGAGACGTCGTGACTGCTCAATCCCGGTGTTGACCGAAACAGTTCATCGGAATTTTCCGGCGTGGTTCAGAGGGCATGGCAAGGGACAACATTGGAATAAGCCGCAGCGCCGCTGTTTAGGAAAATTTTCCTCATAGCTTACTGATACTAACTGCTTCTTACGGCGATGGGGGAGGGTGAGGGTAGAGTTATTCACATATCTAGCAAATTCCTTCACTGGTTATAACCCCTATCCCCTAAAAACATGGTAGGCCCCATCATGAAGCAGGAATGAAAGAAGTTATTTTTACACAATTTGTTTGAATAGCTTAATATTTTAAGATTTAAAATACCATTTTAATTTACTGATTCAGCAAAATGTGTTCACTCACCTCGGTTTTGTATTAATTATATTCACACTTTTTTTCAAAATTGCAACATGGGATGACTTTGTTTCCAGTACAACTGGATGAAATTTCTGCAGAAGGGGTTGGGCGATCAGTAGTGCAACAGGGTTATTTTGGTATATTATACATTCCAATTATACTGATTTCTTGTTCGCACTTGTAGATTTTTGGAAGCTTTTCTTAAGGGAAAATCCCGCTAAATGGTCGCCATTTTATTATTGGTAAGCCTTCACATGAACCCAGTATCTACAAAATGTTACCTGTTCTAAAAGCTTAAAACTTTAGTATCATTTTTATAATCCACGTTTATTAGTTCCATGCGAATGACATGACGCGTTTACATGCCAGGCCCTCCGTCCTGCACCACTGACCGGATGAAACCAGGTAGGAAAGCCCTGAGGAACAATCTTGGTCGACGCCGGATCTGAACCCGGGACCTCGCGGTTGTCGAACAAGCGCCGAACTCTCTGAGACGCCATGATCATACTGATTCTGACAGACGTTAACTTGCATATTTATAATTACATGCGCCATTAATTCGAGGAAGTAAATGTAATTGCACAAGAACACGTTCTCAATTTACGTGCGCAATGCGAGGAAGAAAATGGTATTGGGCAAGAGAACGTGATTACGATTTAAAAAGTTCATTACCCGCGTGGTAAATTTATCAACAGATAACAGCTTGCAGATTTAAAATAGCAGACATTTTTCTCAGAAACGTCTATCAAATATTTTAACTTGAGATAATATACAAACTAGTTATATAATACGTTTTCCAGACAGGGAAATGGGGAACATTTCAAATCTAACTGCAAACATCTGGCGGCCTGCTCACATTTAAAAATTATATCAGAAACAGTACGCGTCAGTCAGTGAATTCGGTATTCCGAAAAAGAGAGCCTAAAAGTTACTTAATGCATTGTAGGGTGGGGCCACATTAATTATTGACTTTCATTTTAGGGTAAAACTGTGAAATGCATTGACCTTTAGCCCCTTTTCGTCTCGACAACCTTTAAATAAGCCAATGCCAGATATTATTTGAGTTCAAAACATGTGGAAGATGTTTAAAATTAAAACTGAAGCATTATACATTTTTGCTGATTCAGAAATAACAGGAGTGCCATAGAGTATTTGTATAAGGTACATTGGCCTCATTAACTTTAGATGTGCAACTAAGAATATGTTCGGGTCGTTACTCTAATCGTGTTTCCTTAACGTGGCGAGGGGGGGGGGGTGGGGGCACGTCCACTCGACACAAATTAGGTCATTTCGGAATTTACATATGGCCCACTTTTATTTCAATAATTTGTGTATAGGGGTCTTTATCAGTGGAATGAAATCAAAGGACCCATAGAAAACCCACAACTCACGTACAAGCGGAAAGTCGAAACCATGCCAGTTAATTGAATAACAGACCTTTTGATGCTACGCAAATGCGTTAACCATTCGACCACCCAAACCCCCTTGTACTAAATGAAACTGTAATAATATCTACATAAAACTACACAAATCGAGAATGCATTATTTCGATGATGACCTTTACTAGTCTGTCAAAAACAAGTACAATTAGGGCCTACAATTAGAAGGCCTAAACTAAGGGCCTACAAGTCTGAGATCTGAATGTCTAAACACACCATTCCTCGTTCATATCACCCAAAATACTAGCTAATAACGTGTCTTAAAATAGCATTATGCAAGAGCAAAATCTGCTTATTACAGGTCTTTCTTTAGGCCTGAGATGTTATCTAAATAATCAATTAGACATTAATTAACATATCCAGACCATAATAAACTCTTAAAGTCAAGGTTAGCCTTCGATGTTGGCGGATTGAATTCCTATATGCCGCTTAATGGCCGTTGATAATTAAATCAATCAAGACTATGCTGTTTATATTAATGATTTGAGTAATGATGACCGAGGCTATGTGAATATTTCAAACGCTTTTTTCTCGGCTAATAGTGAATCAATTTGACTGAAATTTTCAACAAATTCCCTTTACACTATCTAATTTTTAACTATTATAGTGAGAACTACCATCTCTTTATCTTATCTCACATAATGTAACTTTAATACGGGATATTCTACAGTTTTTACACATAAACATGTCTTTAACCACTGGTATTATTTGAGAAAGAGAAATACAATCCCGACCCACCCTTTTCTTGTCAATTGGGAGTATCAAGTTGAAGTTATACCCTGAATGGAATTCTTCAACATTTGGTCGAGATGTCCTCAAACATTCTTTAATAACGTTCCTCGTGCTTTGTTTTCACGCCTGGAAAATTTGTATCATATGCTGTCTGTCTGAGAACAGCCACAACGCAGGTTGACGACATTTTAATTTCTAAATGGACGATTTCAATCGAAAAAGTTAACTATGCTTCGAGAATTTTGAGATTCATTTAATATCCATCGATTTAATGAAATTGAAAATGCTTATTTAGTCTTTGAGTGCATGAAAGATGTAAAACGTATTAGAACCACATTATTCAGGGGCGAATTTGGCAGGGTCTTGTTAAGGAAAGTTTGACAGTTGGCAATCCATGATGTCACCCATCGTCTCTAATTTACGTATAGGCATAGAGAAATCCAACACCCCATTTGATGTCTATTTTTATAATAAATTAATGCGATCACATTGTGATCAGGGGTGGATTGGGACCGGAAACTGGACCGGGCTCCCGTGTCGGAACGGCCCCTTTTACTCACCGCTGAGCCCGGACGGGGGTCCGATGGCTTTCCCCGTGAAAATTTTGAAAAATGAACCCCAGATATGCGATTTGGTGGCATATTTGATTATAATCTCTGTCAAATAGTAGACGAATTGGACAAAATTTATTTTTTTCATTTTTTTCCGACCAGCCCAGTCCGTCCCTGATTGTGGTTGGATTTCATTGATGCAAAGCATTAATGTGATATCACACGTCAATATCATTCTGAAAGTAGACAAATCTCTGTACGTGTTCAGAATGATCAGTAACCAACAGAGGAATAAAGACAGAAGTGTTTTATATTTAAGGTCTACATCAGGAGAGTAAATGAGGGAGCGGCTAGACGATATATCTCAAATTAACGATATCTAGAATGAAACTTTATTAAAGGGACTATACCCAGATTGAACAGAAGCTCAAAAAAGGTCCGAGTGTGTATGAAATTAATTAAAGCGCCAGGAATTGTGTATTTAGTCTGTCGCAAAATTTCAACTCAAAATATTTAGTCGTTTGAGCGTGAACGACAAAACGGCTTATCCGGACACGTAATCCTTTTAAGATTTCGTTTAAATTTTCGTTGGGTGATCCGATAATCGATTCCCGTTCTTTGTGGTGTACTTAATAACGAAAGGTAAATTTCACGTACACATTATCGTTATATAAAAAAATGTTTTGTTTTATCCACATAATACGGCTTGGGACACCGGTCTCAAATTTCCAGATGAAGACGGACGGGTTTATGTTGTTTGAAAACGTATCACAAATATTGAGTTAGTTGCTCGACCCATGGGTTGGAGATTTTAACACAAAATTAAGCAGTTTTTTTCTCCAAAAAATATCGGGGTTAGCCCTTTAACTGGAAATGAGTCAAAATAAAGTTGTCAATTATGTAAGATGTAGATTTTTGTCCCCTTCAAGCTTTGAATCAAATATGCAACTGTATTTTGACTTGAACGAAAGCGATTAAGCGCCTTGAAAGGCATCTCTTTAATCGTATATTAGCATTCAGTCTATATATAATATGTCATTAATAATAAAACCTGTTATAAATACTACATACTCAGACCGGTCTATTGACCTATATTATTCTTTACATTAAAATATTTATAGTAGTAATATCTTGTATTTAGCCTATATTCTACTATTGTTTGGTCAGTACTAACAATAAGTACGCTTTTACAATGGACACTTTCATGGTGCTGACTTTAACAAATAGATTTAGCCCACGCTGTATGGTGTATGCTTGTCTTCATTATCCCAGTCGGAGCAGAACAGTAGGACGTTAAACCCCATTTCATTTCTCTCAATGTACTATAATGTACTTAAATCACCAGATACAAGTTATATAGACGATTTAAAAACATATTTGATGTGTACTTTAAGAGTATGTGTAAATATCCGGCGGAGACAGAAGTTAAAGAGATATTTGTCAATCGAATTGAAATAGGGGTTTAACGTCCTACTGTTCTGCTCCGAACTGGGCTAATGTCTCGCACACGGTACGCAGTAGTACATGGAGCTAATTCGACTGAGCACTATAAGCTTTCAAAATATCCCAGCCGAAGTTAACCCCTGATTCAGGCCCGTATCTAGACACCATTAAGGGGGGGGGGGAGCATTACCTTTCGGTAGGGGGGCGAACATTTTGAGGAAATTTTCGGAAAGGTCATTCTAACAGACTGTTGTAATCATCATGTTATGTAGCTACCTAGGCGTCTAATAAGCATTTTAAAATAAGTATTAGGTTAATATAAGGAACTGTGTATACTTTAAAGGGACAATCCCGATAAGAACAGAGTCTCAAAAATTAAAGTCCGAGTATTTATGAAATTTATGGACCAAAATATGGCGGCATGGGGTGTTTACCTTGTCTCAAAATTTCAGCTCAAAATATTGTGCCGTTTTGACGTGGACATCAACACTGCTTATCCGGACACGTAACCCTTTTAAGATTTCGGGTTAAATTTTCATTGGGTGACCTGATAATCGATTACCGTTTCTTGAGAGGTCTATACAATGAATGACCCGTGTACTGTACTTGATAACCAAAGGTAAATTTCACCTACATATTATTTTTATTGAAAAAAGTCTGGTTTTATCCAGCTACTGTATAATACAACGGTCTCCATTTCCAGATGAAGACTGTCAGGTTTAAGTTATTTAGAAGCGTATCACAAATATGGGGTTAGTTGGTCGGCCTTAGGTAATGGATATTCAGTTATATTAACACAAAATTAAGCAGTTTTATTCCCCAAAAAGTTATCGGGATTGGCCCTTTAATGATTGTTAGCAATTTCTGAGCGGGGGGCGAGCATTTCACGCGGGGGGGGGGGCATCCCCCCCCCCCCGCCCCCTGTAGATACGGGCCCGCCCCGATTACGCCCACCGTGTACAGTGTCATCCAAATCTGATCAAAATACATATCTATATTTCGTTTCGTTTTGTTTTTATACTTTCGATGGACTACACTACATGAAGATCTGACAAGTTGTATTAGGAGTTCACGTCAGGGTTCAAACGACCGACTTTTGACTCTATGACGTCAGACATTGATTAATCTAGTGGTTTACCCACAGTTCCTTGCATCAAAAGGTCGTAACAGACCGTTTCATTGGCTTGTCCCTCACATCATCCAGAACACTTCAATGATAACAACTGTTCCAGATCCTCTTGTAATAAAGACAAGTAAAACGAAAATTTTGAACTATAAAAACGAAACGAAATTGGATCTGTATTATAATCAGATTGAGTGACATGAATGAGTAAAGATAGAAATGAACTAGTGATACCGTCTATGTTTTCTCCACCAACTATTAAAATAGGCTAATGGACACGCGCAGACGACTGGCATTGGATCGCTCATACTGCTAAACTCTACCTCCAGTCACAGCGAATATTGCAGAGCGTTGTCCACCAATATTTATTTCCACGCTGGCTTTCCGTATAAAGCCTGCAATACGCGTCAGTTATTTATATATCTGCACCAATTGCACGAGAATATATCGGAACTCCAGGAATTAGGCGTTTATGACGTTGTTATGAATAATCTTAGAAATAAATCAGAATTTTTGATCCCACAAAGTATGTTGTATGTATACAAACTTGTAAATCATTGGGTGTTCAACAATAAATGCTGATGTTTACCCCAATAAACAACATGCACGTGCATGTTTAGAACACGTGTGATTCATGAACAGGAAATATACAAATAAACTGATTCGATAACCAGAATAAACACATACTCTAACAGTATTTCCGCACTCCGCGAATTTAATGCGTCTGAAATTATTGTTTAACAATATAGTATACCGATGTCCCAACCAGAGTGAGAGAGAGAGAGTTTTATTTCAATAATTCGCTTGCGAGAAGTGGTCTCTAACAACCAGTTGGTGGAAACCGGAGGACGAGACTCAATGACATATCTAAAGTACACTCCTTCAACCAGTGTAATGTCTAGCAGACAAGATACGACTTTATATTAATACTTGTAGAAATTAGTCTTGGAAATGTTTATAGTTTGTAGGATGGTACAAAACATCGGTCATTTAATGTACGCTGAATGTGTGTCAAAGAATTCATTTGGGATTAGCTAGAATTTAGAGGGAATGAATTTATAAATAGGGTTTAACGTTTTATTTTTATGCACCAGCTGGGCTTATGAAGACACGAGGTTTTTGTGGATACATTCTTTACACGTACTACCATTATTCCTACATGGTTTGCCATTACCTTATATTTCTGCTATAAATCACCGATGTTATGGATAATATCTACGCTCGTTCTCTTACACACTCTCCCTCCATTATTTATTTGTCCGAGGCATGCAGTAGATGACTATAACATTATTACACAAAATTCTACGAATACAACGTACATATATACATGTATGATTGTACTAGGAATAAATACTGGGTTACTAAGACGTCTTTCTGTAAAACATTTACTAGATCAGATTAGTAAATTTCCATACATTGGTATTATTTATGTGGGTCGTTACAAAGACCGAAGGGCATGTGACAAATATATAACTCGATAGAACATAATACAGAAACATATTCACTCATAATAGCCAGTGCCAGATTTATCGGGGAGAGGGTGGGGGCATGGTGTATACTGTTTTTGACATAAGCCTTTCTAACACGCACTGTGGTCTTTAACATCAGCCATCATCCTTGGCTTTGTTCAATTCTGTTTAAAACACACTTTCATCTTTCTCGACATTCTGCATACAGAGATCCACACACTTCATACTTCAAGAATAGATCTCTGTCCTGAATGGCCGACATATCCAAAAAATAGTATATTGTTTTGTAATGCAGTTCTACTCCCCTTCACATCTGGCATACACCCAAAGACTAAAGGGCCAATCCTGATAACTTTTTGGGGAATAAAACTGCTTAATTTTGTGTTAAAATCAATTAAAACCCATTACCTAAGGCCGACCAACTAACACGATATCTGTGATACGTTTGTAAATAACTCAAACCTGACTGTCTTCATCTGGAAATGGAGACCGGTTGTAGTATACAGTATCTGGATAAAATCAGACTTTTTTCTATAAAAATAATATGTAGGTGAAATTTACATGGGTCATTCACTGTATAGACCTTTGAGGAAACGGGAATCCATTATCAGGTCACCCAATGAAAAACTTGACCCGAAATCTTAAAAGGGTTACGTGTCCGGATAAGCAGTATTGACGTTCACGTCCAAACGACTCAATATTTTGAGCTGAAATTTTGAGACAAGGTAAATACATCCTGCCTCTATATTTTGGTCCATAAATTTCATAAATACTTGGACTTTAATTTTTGAGACTCTGTTCTTATCGGGAGGGTCCCTTTAAATGGAAGCAGAATAAATACTTCTTAAAATTTTCTAAGTATATTTATTGCTTTCGACTAATATCGACGATGTAGGACATAAAATGTCGGTCAATTAGCTTAGTGTCTGTTTTAAAGCGAAGGTAACTATAGGCAGGCATCGTTAGTCTAGTATGCTTTCTCTAGAGTCATTGGGGTGGAGTATTGGGTGGAATAATCTAGGGCCTCTCTTCAGCTAAATCCGGTGACTATGTCTGGCTGTGGATGTAGATGAGTTATGTAAGATTTAGATAAAGAGCTGTCAGTTCTTGTTGTAATAGTTTAAAAATAGATAACGAAAAAAGGAATATATGTACTAACAATTTCTGTCACATAACTTCATTCTAACCGAAGGCATAATTTGACGTGTAGTGTAGTCTTGACTTTCATTGATACTGTTATTACTATAATAAACAAAGATAAAGCGTCAGTTGTTCTTGCTGTCAAATTTTAAAAATAGATAATGAAAAAGGAATATGTTGAAAATTCCAGCCACATTGTTACATGCTGCGCAAAGTTATAACTGTTTGAAAAATAACGCAGTCTCGATTTTCATTGCTACCGTTGTTACTATAATAAACAAAGTTTGGATTATCCATTTTGAAATTAAATTATTAAATGTTTAAATCGGCTGATTATCGGAATGCCATCTGAATAATTGTCTTACTGATAATTTATACATGTATAACATTTAAGGCCTAAATAAAATAAAACCAAGTAGGAACAATCCAAACCATTAGACAAAATTCTACGTCCTAAAAAAATGGTAGTGGTAAAACAGTGTAACCAGCAAATAGACTGTTCAGCGTTCACCGTGTACAAAATACAGATTTGTCATAGTCAGATTTAGGTCTTACATATCTTACATTATCTCTGTAACAGATGACTGTCCACAACACGTGCGTTAAGCTGCACACGGCGTAGTCATTGGCTCAACGGCTCGTGCAATGTTTACTTACCTAACTGCTTCGGGCAAAATGATGCATTTTACTCATTTTAATACCCATTTACACTAAATAGGAAATATTTTTTAACTACAAATACTTCAAACGTCTTTATTTATTTTTCTTTTACCTCAAAAAAATGTTTGAGAATTTAATTTGTCGGAGTAAAAAAGTTAATATGCCGTACTCATTAAGCCTCGTCGATGTCATGCTTATCAGTGATTGTAGCGGCCAAGCGAATATTCACTGCGGGATCAGTTTGATAAAACATATATCAGACATCGTCCATGCTAGATCATTAATAAAAGCAAAAAGTATCCAACAATATTGTTGCCCACCATAGACAAAATTTGTATATTGTATATATTGAATGAGTCTATGATAGGCGTTAAAAGGGTTCCAATAATGTAGGCTATTGCTGGTGTCTGATTACGATACTAAAACTGGTTATTTCACAAACATGTTGGATTATTTGATCATAGAGAATAAGTCTTTTGAAGTAGAGTAAACCTAACATAACCAGCTTGTTATACTCTGAAGACACGTGTGGGGGCGTTTCCTAGGTCTTCAAATTATAGATGATTCATTTTATATTTCTTTGTATTTGGTGTATGTGCTGAAAATGCTTGAAACATGACAAGGTAGGTATGATAGACAAGGCCGGGTTATCCTTGCATTGATTTTTTGGCTGAAAGTATCAGTGCGCATGCCCCTGGTACATCCCCTTTGTCAAACTCTTCCGCAACGTATTTATGGTACAAAAATTGTTTTCTGAGTAATTTGGGACTTAAAATGTCTGTCAACTGGCTTAGTGTCTGTTCGCTAATTGTAGACAGACAGCTTAAGTTTAGTATGGGTGAGTATGACACAGGTTCATTGACCCCGTAGATCACGAATTCGATCCGGGTGTTGGTCTAGAAAATTCCTCAGGATTTCCAGCATGGGTCCATCTTCTTGTTTATTCACAAAAATTGAAGCAGTAATTAACCTTCTATCTATTCCATTGAACTTAAAGGGCCAATCCCGATAACTTTTTGGGGAATACAACTGCTTAATTTTGTTTTAAAATAACTTAAAACCCATTACCTAAGGTCGACCAACTAACCCGATATTTGTGATATGCTTGTAAATAACTTAAACCTGACAGTCTTCATCTGGAAATGGAGACCGTTGTATTATACAGTATCTGGATAAAACCTGACTTTTTCCAATAAAAATAATATGTAGGTGAAATTTACCTTTGGTTATCAAGTACAGTACATGGGTCATTCATTGTATAGACCTCTCAAGAAACGGGAATCGATTATCGGGTCACGCAATGAAAAATTAACCCGATATCTTAAAATGGTTACGTGTCCGGATAAGCAGTGTTGACGTCCACTTCCAAACAACTCAATATTTTGAACTGAAATTTTGAGAGAAGATAAATACACCATGTCGCTATATTTTGGTCCATAAATTTCATAAATACTCGGACTTTAATTTTTGAGACTCTGTTCTTATCGGGATAGTCCCTTTAACACGCTTTTGAACATTAGGGGTCAAATTCAAATAAGGATCTTTAAGATTGATGTTACAATCTATAGAGTAGTGATTCTCAACCAGTGTGTCACGGCACACAGGTGTGTCGCGAGATCTTCCTAAGTGTGCCGCGAAATTTTGAATGAGACACTCAGAAAGTGTAAAAAAAAAAAACCATGTTATCCTAATTGAGTATCCACTGGTGTCATACGACACACCTGTGCTTGCCTACTCCATGATCAAACACGATAGCAGATGGCTTCCATCTTGTTTACTGACGGTACTACTTATTTTAAGACAGACTCGGCTTTCCAATTTATAATATCTACGTCATTGGGGATTTCCAATTTATACTCACTGGCTGCTATGACCCGCTATGGCGTTGTCTAGAAACGCGCGTGCTCGCGTTAGTTTAAAATTTTTGCTATACGTTTAACATGGACTATTTGATGTAATTTGCCTGATTTGATTTGGCCCCATTTCCATAAATTTAGGTTGTTTTTTAGAAATTTTTAGCAAATGTTAATCTTAGGTGTTTTTTAATTCTAGCCGAAGTAAATTTTTTTACAATTTATAGCGAGTTAAGTTATCGTCTCTAAGAGGCGGGCGTAGTATTTTAAATGGCGGCCATTTGCCATCATGTGTATTCTTGAAGTAGGTACACATGATGTAATCGTATGCACTGGTGTGTACTGATAAGTTCACAGCTATATCTTTCTGCATTTAGTTTGGGCCATTCTATACGTCTATGACTATAGCCTTTGTCTACGGTTGCGAACCGTCTGACATGTTTGGCAAAATTCAGATATTTTTCAAATATATTCATTCAAGTGTGCCGCTATTTTTTGTGTGTCCAAAGGGTGCCGTTGGCCAAAAAGAGTCGAGAACCATTGCTATAGAGCCCAAACAGCGATTTGCACTAATGATAGCAATATTTATAATATCCTCCAACGAAACGCGAAAGTCCCTTTTTTATTTGGCTAAATTGGATGTCTGAAGATAGTTTGGCAAACATACATGTGCTCCCCACTCCTTACACACACACCCAACTGTCCTCCATTTGTTGCTGATATTTTACGATAGATCGGTATTAGAATATAGGACAGCCAACTGCAAGGCGATTGGGAGCCGCCATGAGTTAGATCGGCGTTGGGTGCATCGAGAAAATGTCATTAATAGAATTACGCTGTTTCATTAAGCCCGAGTTAGATTACCGCTGAGTGCATGAAGAATGTGTCATTTGTAGAGATACACTGTTTCATTAAGTCTGTTACATAAGAAATGGTATTAGATGTTCCAGACATTGACCTGTTGTGTCAGTGATACACACTATAGTTGAACACGATTGTTTCATTAACCTCATGCCCTGGTATTTAACTTCTACAGTAGAAATAATAAGGTCAGTTAGATATATACTTATTGCTAACACGTGAAACATATCCATAGACATTTGTTTTATATTTTTTATCAGGTTCTAAGATTATTCTCTAAACAGGACTGTATAACATGATCATGTATTCTCATATTCACATATATATAACTAAAGAACTTTTTTTTTGTTAGTGTACAGTTAGTCTGAGATATTTAAAGGTGCATTATGTAAGATTTAGATAAAGAGCTGGTCGTTCTTGTTAATACTTTAAAAATCGATAATGAAAAGGGAATATATTTAAAATTTCATAAACGGCTGGGTTTATGAAGACGGACATACGCCATACAGTGTGCCATGAGAGAAATTGTGCCCAAGCAACAACATTACGACCTACTGTTATATCGAATTCCAACTGGCAAGAGATCATTTACGTGCCCGGCAATGTATACACGGGACATCCGTTTTTTCGTCCCATCCGAACGACTAGACAGCTGTCCTGGTCAGGCCATGTTTAAGTTCAATGTGCTAAGGAGAGGGGTGGTGTTATTCTTGTTAGTTGATGGGTTGGTTGTGTTTTTACTGGCAATATGAGGCGTTATTTCTGGTAGAAAAAATACACAGTGATGAATGTTACGTTGGTTTGATTATACAATATATCTGTAGAACAGGTGGTGCCTACCGTTGAAGTGGAAATGGTAAAAGTGTTTCCGATGACTTAGAGTTGACTAACATCTCATTTTCTTGGTATTTTGTAATCAAAGATCACTGGTTACGCCCATTACTTTGTTTACACATCTAATAGCTTTCTAGATTATCTTTAAACAGTAGTTCTTTTTATACGCTCACATTTCTCTGCGATGCGACATCAGGAATATCCAAGCAGACGTTAAACACCAACCAATAAGAAAGCCTTGGAGTGAATATTGTCGTCTAATTTATGCGTGGGTATTTTTTTGCTTGGTTCTGAACGCCTCTATCGTCATTTCCGGCGAATCGCATGAAAAGACACGAAAAAATAGGTTAGTATCGTTGTTCATATCCGGCAACATGTTATTTCTTGTTTTGTCTTATTCGTAAAATAACTTTTACAGTTACGTGCAATACCTCCCTCGTAGAACTCTGTGTGCTATATATTCGTCTGCATTACCCCAGTCGGTGCAGAACAATGGGGTTCATCTCATTTTGCATCTGGGTGGGTTGGATGGCTGTATCATAAAGCCTGTCATTGAGTCAACTGGCGTGGTTTCGACAAGGAGTAGGGCCGCCTGTCCAACCCCGTGGGTTTTCTTCTAGTCCTCCGGTTTCCTCCCACTGCTAAAGACCCCTACCCACAAGCGAATATTGAAATAAAATTAAACCATGCATATATTAGTCCCGAAATGACCTAGTTTGTGTCGAGTGGACGTTAAACTCTCTCTCTCTCTCTCTCTCTCTCTCTCTCATCTCTCCCTCTTTCATTTGGCATCTGCCTGTGTGCCATTACCTCTTCCATTCCGCTACATCACCCCGGATGAGTAGACGGGTGTAAAGACAGAAGTTAAAACAACATTATCACTGGTTTCACTCACTTGTGTTTATCTTCAATCATCAATATGGCACATCTCCAACATATCACCCTCTTACATAATATTAACAACAGATTCTACAACTTCACGGCTTGCGAAACTTACACAGAAACGGGGTATAACGTTTATAACGTATAACCAATGCCGGATTTAGCTATAGGCTGTGCAGGCTATAAGCGTATAGGATTCCCCGGTTGTTCGTGACAAGGAGTAGGCCTAGGGTCACCTGTCCATCCTCGTGGGTTTTCATTGGACCCCCGGTTTTTTCCGACTACTAAAGACTCCTACACGCAAGCGAATTAATGAAATAAATTTGAACCATGCCCTAGTGAATGAAAACCAGTAAATATAATTTGTTTATTTGCATGAATATCGAATAATGCATCAACATCCATTTTGGGTGGGGAAATAAAAGCAACAATTCGCTATTTCATCATTTTAATATTTAAAGACATGCCCTTTAAAGTTTGCCCTTTGAGCGCATGTCTGTAAACATGGCGTTAGAATTTACATGTTTTAAATAGTAGACACACCTGATAAAAAGAGAGAGAACGTAATGCATACGATTAGAATTAAAAACAGATGTTTTAACTTTTAAACCAAGATTTGTTTCTTAAACTGATGTAAAGGCCAACTGGAAATAAAATGAAATGAAATGGGGTTCAACGTCCTACTGTTCTGCTCCGAACTGGGCTAATGCAGACGGGCATACGCCATACAATGTGCTATTGGGGAACTTTTGCCCGGACAGCGGCACTACGGCCGACTCTTCTACCGAATTCCATCTGTCAATGGATCTTTCACGTGCATGCCAATGTTTACACGGGACCTTGGTTTTGATCCCATCCGAACGACTAGACAGTTGTCCTTGAATTCACAATTAAATAAAAAGTTGCGTTATATGGTCCGTGACTTGGTTGCGTTATGTTCGTCTTCCCGTAAATGTCCCGATTCGACCTTTTCTCCTTGACGTCATTGGAACTTAACGTCCGCTTCCACCCATAGGGTGATATCGCAGACTAGGTCTGGAAATACTCGTTGCCAGGAGACATAGGGCCCACCCACCAATACAATTCTATCATTTAATTTTTAAAATGAATATATTAAATTTTCAAAAAATATGTAAGTGGAAACAAAAAGATGTAATTAGAATTTTCCCGAAGGGGTCCATTTCCTCAGGGGCCCACTTGCCATTGACAAGTTGACAACCTGGCCAGTACGCCACTGATCGCAGACAAATCTTTCCGAGGAAATTTCAAGAAGAGCCAGTCGGAGAGGTTTGACTATCGTTTATTTCTTTCTTCCTCTAATGTTTGTTTATTTGGGTTCCAAAAAAAAAATGACTGAAGCAAAAGAAGAAATTCGTTAAGAAAATAAACGTGTATTAACGCGGTAGGTACAGACGCGCCTGGTCATATCAACTTCAATCGTACACGTAACGCGGTAGGTACAAACGTGCCTTGTCATGTGACGTTAGCTTCCAAATGTACACGTGAAAACGTAACACTATATTTCCTGTTTATACTGGTAATTGAAGCAGGAAAAAAAATAATTTTCTAATAATTTCTGCTTGGTTTTTGTTTCAGTTTTGAAATAGTCAAGTAATTACTAACATAAAGGCGGACCCAGTTGTTTCTAGACGAGAGTGGGTGAGGGTCCTTGGAAACAGGGTTCGCTCATGGGAACTTGCTACGGATGTGGTCTCATACAGGAACTGATAGACAAAGGGAACAAAGATGCAAGCATACATGAACAATGCTCTCACATTTTTTGAAAATTATATAGAACGTTAATCTGATTAAAACACAGATCCTATTTCTTTTCGTTTCTTGTAGTTCAAAATTTCGTTTTACCTGAATCTACTGCACTAGGCGAGCCTTTGGCATGGGGTTGATGAAATGTCTGTCGTCATAGGGTGAAAAGCCGTCGTATGATCCCTGACGCGACCTTCCAGTATAATCGGTCAGATTTTCATGTAGTAGAGGCCATTAAAAGTATAACAAACGAATCGAAATAAAGATCTGTTCTTGTCAGGCCTCCGTTCCACATCATTGAGCAGGGGGAACCACGCCAGAAAATCGGCCAATGCAGGGTTCGAACACCCGAACCCCAGGCTAGCCAGCCAGCGTCTTTCCCACTTCGTGAACCCCCGATATCCGGGTATAAAATCTAAGATGACCGAATTGTGCGGAGGAATGCTTTAGCCGAAACTTTATAATGCAAATAAATAATCTAAACATATGCATAGCGTGTATCAAGATACTAGAATGTTTGTATTGTATTAAATATGTGGGTGTAGACTAACTGTGAATAATAAACATATGGTTTTAATTTTCAGATCTGTAGTTTCTATTCAACACATTTTACTTCATGTCACAGCTTTATTTCATGATAATTACATATTTTGCTTGCGTTAAAGGGACCATCCCCAATTTAACAGCTCCAGAAAAAAATCCGTGCACGTGTGGAATTTATGCGCCAAAAATGTAGAGGTGTGGCGTATTTACCTATCTCAAAATGTCAGGTCAAAATATCGAGTCCTTACAATTTAGGACTTGGAGGTCCACTTTAGCTTAAACCAGTAATACTAATAATGTTTGTGGATAACTGGAGGTTTTATAACATTAACAAATTCGGTAGGTAAAGAAAATATAGATACCCAACCCTCTCCTTTCCGCATTACATCTTGGTGACCTTTATTACTTTCGAGTAACTTGACATTACGCCCTTAGAGTATAAAAGTTTATTTATTTTACCTAGATTGTGACATCAGTGAAAACCTGTTCTACCATATCTTATATACCACGTTCATCTTTTACTGTTCTAATAATCTAATAATCTGGAACCAACAAAGTTATTTTTATACTCATCTCATGATCAAGTTATGGAGTAGGGTCGCCTGTCCAACCTCGTTAATTTTCTCCGGGTACTCCGGTTTCCTCCCACTGCTAAAGACCCCTACGCTCAAGAGAATTATTGAAATGAAATTGAACCATATGTTACTACTGAAGTAACTGTGTCGAGTGGACGTTAAACCGCATTTCTTTATCTATCAAGTTACGAGACTGACAAGGAAAACACAGATATGGAAAACCTAGGTTTCACCAGTATCGTTGTAACGAACCTTTGGCCTTGCCAGTGTTGATATTCGATTCGAAGTGTATAAGCATAAGCGTCGCTGCCCGGGCAACATGTACCCCCGTAGCACATTCCATGGCGTATGTCCGTCTTAATCAGCCCACGCATTTACCCGCGAAAGTAAGACGTTATCAGCTAAACCCATTTCATTTCACAACCAGTGATTTACTAGATATGGCATTTACGTCCGCTTCCATCCAGGGTGGATATTACTAGCAGATTGTCGGCAAAATGTCGGGGTAAACTTACATCTTATACCGTCACAGGTAAATGATATCACGTGTCTACAGAACGAGTGGAAACAATCCCTTTCACAAATTAAACCCAAACATCTCTTTTCCTCTTCAGACGCCTTTACTTCTTGACTTGCACTCTTTTGTTGGAAATAGATCAAAATATGTCATGATAATAGGGAATATAGCACCGATTTACAGGTCATAAATATGATCACTGTGTAAATAACCTGAAGCAAATGAGAATTTTGTTGAATCAGCAGTTTTTCTCTGATAATCAGACGTGTAGGTCGCATAAAGCTTTTTGTTTTCATAGCAAAAGGCGTATTGTCAATCCACATAAACATTATAATATTATACTCTTTATAGACTGCGTTAATCTCATTCATAGAAAAATACAACCAAAGAGGCGTGTGGTGTTAGTTTTGCATCAAGCAGGAATATCCAAGGAACATGATGGTAATTATGAACGCGTAGCGCACAAGTCAGTGAAAACCTTCAATACAAATAACCGCGGTAAATGTGGCGAAAAAAATAGGACCGAATTAAGGCATGGGGTTTAGTGGTTGTGGCCCGTGGGCCTCCGATGGATTGAGGGCCACTAAGATTAAGAACCTCTAGAGATTTAGGGTCTCCAGAGATTAAGATTCAAATATTTGATTTGTAATTTCTCCAAACTATCTATTTATAAAAGAGAGAGAGAGAGAGAAATGGGGTTTAACGTCCACTCAACACAAACTAGGTCATTTCGGGATTAACATATGGTTTAATTTTATTTCAATAATTCGCTTGCGCGTAGGGGTCTTTAGCAGTGGGAGGAAACCGGAATGCCCGGAGGAAACCCACGAGGTTGAGAAGGCGCCCCTATCTCCACGCCACATACGCTCACACCAGGGCTCGAAACCACAGCCGCAAGCCAGAGGTGACCGGCCAGCTAGAGGTCAAAGCGCGGCACTCTAGACCACTAGGCCATCCCAACCCCCCTATTTATAAAAGGAGTTCAACTACGGTAAAATGAAATACCATACGACATACCACGTGCGCCCCGTCAGTAAACATTTCCTAGATTAATTTATATATAATTGTCATTCTCTGTCCTTGAAGTATCCGTAGCCAAGGAGCCTACAAAGTGTTAATCAGTCTTTGTACAAGACTATTGGATTGAGAATGGGGGAAAGCTCTTGGAATACTTCAAATATGTCTTTTAATATAAACTTTCAAATTTGCGCATTTAATTCATATGACATTCGTTTATTTAGTGTTCAGAATAAACTTTTCAAGCGTCTAGCGTAGCGTCTAAGAACTTCTTGCCCTTGGCATTCTTTACAATGTTTACAATTCAATGTTTTTATCAGACGTCTGGAACCTCTAAGCAAACTGCCATTCATCGTTTGAAGATTCGCGCGTTTCCTTATCAGATGTATCAAATGTAGATTTCATAAACACGATCAAATACTTTTATGTCGCACTATAAGCGTATCACAAATATCGTGTTAGTTGGTCGACCTTAGGTAATGGGTTTTAAGGGATTTTAACACAAAATTAAGCAGTTTTATTCCTCAGAAAGTTATCGGGATTGGCCCTTTAAGTAATGTTACTTGGGTGTATATAGCATCGTGGGTTTACATGACATGCCACGCAGGACCGGATTAAGCTTGCATGGGGTCTCTGGCTGAAAATGCCACTGGGCTCTTGCATCAAATAGTCATTGTCCGGTCATTAAACGGGGAATATTCTGGTCATTGTCCATCGCACTCACGAATATGCTATTTCTATTCAATATGGTAGAAAGATAGATTTATTTGGTACAAATATTTAAAAATAAAGTACAATTTTTTTTAGATCTAATTTGGATCCCCCTTTAATATGGGGGCCCTGACTGCAGCCCAGTCAGCGTCCCTACTCCTTACTTCCTGTCTTTTGAAGAATGTTTCGCAGTCTTCGTAACATAACGTCAATACAGTTAGTGTGTTTACCAGATTGTTTCATTTCAGATAATATTTCCATTCCTTAAATTATACAAACAACGCTTCTCAGAAACCGGAAGTGGTTCATTCTGCACTTTGACCTTTAGAAGCAACCCGGAATCCAACACTAAAGTCACAATTTAGGATACTTTGAAATCTCAGCAAACACATCTGATATTTTTTTATTACTGAACTGTCGTATTTTTCTATGTACGATTTTTGATATCAACACATGGAACATGGGTTTTTTTTGTGCCACGAGTCAAATTTTTCGAGTCATACATCCCGTTGTTTTAAATATCAAAAACATAGAAGAAATCGCGTGGAAAACTCGTGGAAAATTTGATGTTTTAATGGTTTCATGCTGTTTAGTGTGAAGTGTCAAATGTTAAAAAGTTATTTACTCACAAAATAAATAGAAAGATTCAACACGTTAAATTTACTAAAGAGTATAAACGAGAAATTCCACTTATCCATCGTAACGAGACGAGGGTGTGGGCAATTTATATATATATATATTATTATGTTCTCTATCAGAACCAGATAAAGGGAGATTCTGACTGGGCTGCAGTTAGGGGGCCAATATTAAAGGGACCTCCAAATTAGATCTAAACAAGTATATACGATCATACTATTGACTAGGAACTGATCATCTTGTTGGATGAAATAAATTTAATTCACCAAATAGATGCAGGATTGTTCAAAGAAGAAGTCAGCCAATTTTCATATCGATCGAACTTGAATTGATGGAGCCTTGGGCGTTTTCCAAGATCTTCACCCAAATAACAAGAACAAGATGTGTAGCGGTTAGCGACCATTTCCTGATCTAAAAAATAATCTATGATTTTATCTTGTGTGCCAAATAAATCTATATACCTATCTACCATACTAATTTACAAATTACATTTCTGTGACGAACAATGACCAGAATATGCCACATTTTCAATCAGTGGTCCCATGCCAGCTTAATCCAGCCCCGTTGGTTAGGTCCCAGGTCCGTCATCGACTTGCGTTGTGTCGATCTCAATCTTGCGGTTGACAAGAACTAGTCTTGGCTGTCCGTCAGGTGTTCTACTGAAAATCCTAACTTTACAGACACCTGATTTGTGTTGAATGTACGTTAACCCCCTCTTTCTCTCCCACTCGAGTGCACAAAGCTTCGTCTACCTGGGATTCTGAGAAAAATGAGTTAAAAGTTTCAGGGTTCTATATTTCTGTTACATTTATAGATTATAGTCCGGTTAATTGCATGTACAAATCACGAATCAATACTAACTGATCGAGAATTGTCTTGGCTCCGTTGTGTGTGGTTTTGCCAACCTTTACTTTTCTTCTACATGCATAAGAGAGAGAGGGACTAAGTCATATCGGGACTAATGTATGACTCGGTTTTATTTAAATAATTCGCTTGCGCGTAGGGGTCTTAAGCAGTATGGAAAACCGGAGGCCCGGGAGAAAAACCACGCCAGTTGACTAAGTTACAGGCCTCATGATACAGCGCACATGTGTTAACCATTCGACCATCCAATCCCCGTCTACATGCAAACAACATGTATATGTATATTGATCATATAACAATGGGTCAATTATTTTGGGAGATCCTGGAGATCCTTAAAAGTAGATGAAGTATCCATTGTCCATTTAACATTATATTGTACTTCACCATTATATAGACATATTCAATTATCCGCGTGTCTTTTATAAAGTGGCCTGTAACGTGTAACAATGGGTCAGTTGTTAGGTTATATTAGATATGCCATGTCGACTTAATGCCTTCAGGTACTTGTGCATGTCGACTACTTCGTTTCATTTTACCGGTCACTGTAATGATTGACAGGATACAATTAACCCTTTCCATTGACAAAACAAGAGTGTGAAAAATAAAAGTAAGTAATTGAAAACATAACAAAGAAAATCGCCTATACCGTTGCGTATACTGTGATTTTGGAGGCGGGGGTCGATGAAGGTGGATGCACTCTCGATCAATGGTCGGTGTCAATTTTCTGACTGCAGGTGATCGAATACCGAATACATACTTGACTATTTGTTGTTGTTGATTATTTTATGTCTTAAGATAAACAGCGCCGTGTTAAATCCCACCGAGCGGATAAGACGGTTTGGGCAGCGAAAGTTCATTGAGATTTTCCGGCGTGGTTTCCCTTTGTCAGTTGTGCAGGGCGAAGCTGTCTAGTTCGGATGGGAGGAAAACCGAGGTCCCGTGCACGTAAAAAACAGCTAGAATTTGGTATAAGAGTAGGTCGTAGTCGATTTGCTGCTCAACTTTCATTCATAATTTAAAACAACAATATCCACTCATTACAGCAGTGAGTAGTGAGATTACCTCTAATCAAACGAAACACTGCGCGAAGTATAATTGAACCACTGTGGGCGAAATGTTGGCTTACCATCTCTAAACACAGCCATGAAAAAAATGTTCACTTAATGTAGCTTAGTCTCTTACTAAATTTCATCCAATGTCTTCGACATTGAAAACACGAATTATTCTCAATTCAAATCAACATCGGTGTTGCGATTTTACCGGGAAAAGATGGGCTTCTGATATCCAATATTTAAGACAGAATAAACATTTTACCATTGGTACACGAATCGTACACCAGAATGCGTTTCAGAGCTATTTGTAACATGGGGCTCGAAGAACGAGGACAGCCATTCCACAAGTCATGTCAATCGGTGACGTCATATTCTTATCTGGCGAGCATGCACAATTTGAATGAAATGTTCAGCAAATTCCCTTTACATTATTTAGTTATTAATAGTGAGAACCGTTGGTTCTTTATCTAATCTCTATAATGGATCTGTAAGCCATGGGAAATGTAAGCGAAAATGCAAATGATACACAGTTACTTTAATACGTTCAAATCCTTTGAATCACGCAGCTTGTCTGGTGGATATTTACTGTTGCAATGTTTATAACATGTTTAGAAATAAGGTTGAGATTGTAAACCGTGTGAAGTAGGATATAAGGGCAATCAATAAATAACAGTTTTGATGGTTTCAGGAGGGTAGGAGGGGTCATGGCACCAAACCTCTTCACCTCACAAAGGATGTTTTGTATTACATCAAAATCTGTACGCAGACAAGGCAAAGGAATACACATGTAATCGTAGTCTGCTTGCAGAAATACGGATTCAAACTGCCTTCTATTATTGAATAAATAATAAATGTTTTCTGTGCACCCGATCACTCCGCCGTGTACTTGTTAAACTTGCGGATTAATATCAACTTGAACAGATGCAGTATATTGGCGTTAAAAGTCACAATAATTCAGGCCAATCAATTCGGTGGATAAACACGTAACTGGATGTGCACAAAAGAGTAACACAAGGGCCGGGCACAAAAGAGTTACACGGGGACCAAGCACTAGGCCGCCAAAGACGCTGCTTTCTATCAATATAAGTTATCTACAATGAAATACAGTGACCATTAATACTGAAACAATCAAGTAAATGGGGTGCTTCAAAAAACTAATGCGTCTGTTGGGAAGTCTACTTCGCAAAAATGATTACTTCCCTTTAATTAATAACTATGTTACCTTGTTTTCTTTTACATTTCTCTCTTTCTGAACGAGACACGAGATGGACTTAGGATAAACCCACGTGTTATTTAGCATTTGTCTGTAAACTGTTTTAAACGGTTATCTCGTTAATTCAAATCAGACACACGTTACACGAAAAGGTATGGTCGACTTGCACCAAAATCTTTAAGGTGTGGCTTAAAGGAGCTAAATCTCTAACTTGATATTGTCCATAATATTCGAAATTAAAAAAAACCCCCAAAAACAACAAAATGGAATTCAATATTGATGCTGTTATCTTGCCGTGAAAATATCCAATACTTAACTATAATATTATTTTTCAGGTTGTAGAAAATGAGGAAAACGATCGTAGCTCTTCTTTTGGGTCTGGTTTTCACGGCTGTATACGTCAGGGTAAGCTTGGTTTGTCATTACTATCAGTCTTAAATAGTTCCGCAGTAAATGTTTGCATGGCCGCTACTATCACTGAGAGGGATGACATCGAGGCGAGTTAATTACCTCTCAATCCGCTCAATCCGCGCTACATTTTAAAAGTAATTTTGAATAAAATTTTCAATATATTCATTTTTCATTATCGATTTTTGAACTATTATACCAAGAAGGCACAGCCCTTTATCTAAATCTTACATAGTGCATAATTAACCCACAAAAAGCCAAATAAGCATTTTAAAATTTCATGACCTAGAATAAGCATTTTAAAATTTCATGACCTAGAATTACCTCGAGCTAGAGAAATAAGGTAAAGAGAACATGTGTTAATAATATAAACTAATTTGAATTATCTAAACAAAATAACTACTAACAGTGATTCATATTAAATTCTTCGCCTCGAATTGTCAAATTCCTAAAAATCCGATTCCATTCGTACCAAAAGGATCGGAACCTAAATTGTTACTTTACATATGGGGTTAAAGGTAAGCATTATAAATGGCTGGAATAATATATTCCATTCTTGTAGTTTTGTTTGAATAGTCATTCAAAAATTACAAGCTTTCCGTCCATTGGTCAATATCGTCTTTCATAATAACAAATATTCGGTCATGAACCAAACGTTTTGATGACGCGCTATCAGGGGCGGATCCAGTAATTTTTGCAGGAGGGGGTTTGCCAGGTTTCTGTTATGGAAATCTGCCATCGTCGTCTCTAAATTACATAGGCATACATACAAATTGAGCTTTTTAAACAGAGAAATAATTTTTATACTGATGTAGGATCACTTTGTGATGTAATTTCATTAACGCAAGGCATTATTTTTTTTATGTAGCTGAGCAGGGGGGGGATTGGACCCCCCAAACCCCCCCTCTGGATCCGCGCCTGGCTATATATCCATTTAAATCCACAATGTTTCTCTCAGCGCGCTTAATTTCCTTCCATACGACCGGCCGTCCGTTCCAACAAAAATAATTACCGCCTAACGTTATAACTTTCTTTAAATAAGCTGAAACTTCCGTCCATACAGTAGAATTGTGTGGTTTTAATGTACTAGGTTAAGCTGCCCTACAAACTATTTTATGTTGATTCACAAAAAATAAATGAATACCAGTTAAGATACGTTTCTGTAGCCAAAAATTAATATATTTAAAGAGTGAGTATTTGAAACAACATATCTTTGAATACACCTGTCGAAGATTATGTGAAGGTTGTTCATTTTGAGAATTGAATTCAAACATTTCTTTTCCCCTACGTTCTACATTCGGGGGTCGAATGGTCAAACGGTTATCCTGTACGCGCTGCATCATAAGGTCTGAAATTGAGTCAGCTGGCGTGGTTTCGATTCCCCGGTCGTACGTGATAAGGAGTAGGGTCGCATGCCTGTCCACAACTTCGTGGGTTTTTCTCCGGGTCCTCCGATTTCTTTCCCGAATTATTGAAATAGAAATGAACCATATGTTAAAGTCCCGAATTGACATAGATTATTTTCGAATGGACGTTACCCCCCATCTCTCTCTCTCTATGTCTCTCACCTCTCTCTCTCGCTCTCTTTCACTCTCTATCGCTCTCTCGCTCTGCACATGGTAAAAATCCGTTGTTTTTAAACCAACAAAAAATCCAAACTCACATCGCTTTTGTTAGATTTGAATTGACTTTAGATGTAAATAAAATGTTAAATAAAAACTGTCTCTGTTGAAACAATCGGCGCCTTTCATAAACTTTCTCCACCTTATCAGCTGGTTTTAGAAATGAGGAAATGAGTCACGAGTCAACTTATTCACACCAGTTGTTCCTAACATTTACTTTACTCCAGGCTAAAAATAAACTTTAATTTCAAATCAAAATTTATTGTATCCACCCTGGCAAGGGACAAGGTATGGACGTTTGGATCGGACAAGCGCCGTGGTCCCGTTTGCAACAAATTAGCACCGCTGTCCGGTGAAAATTCCCTCTCAGCGCACGGTATGACGGACGTCCGGCTTCATTAGCCAAGTATAAGATGAGAAAAGTAGAAGTAAAACCCCATTTCATTTCATTTCATTTTTTCTTCTTCCGTCAACCTGATATTAAAGGGCCAATCCCGATAACTTTTTGGGGAATAAAACTGCTTAATTTTGTGTTAAAATCCCTTATAACCCATTATCTAAGGCCGACTAACTAACCCGATATCTGTGATACGCTTGTAAATAACTTAAACCTGACAGTCTTCATCTGGAAATGGAGACCGTTGTATTATACAGTATCTGGATAAAACTAGACTTTTTTCTATAAAAATAACATGACTTTAATTTTTGAGACTCTGTTCTTATCGGGATTGTCCCTTTAACTGATTCCAAATATGGCCGTCATAGCATGCTTCCTGTCGTATGGTCGGTTGGTGACGAAAAGTAAAGCGTTCATTTTGTTTTATATCCATTTTGTTTGAAGTTTAGATGCGCCATTTTAAGTAAAAGAAATCACTTGTACTGCTGTGAAAGGTGAATCTCTAATAGGAATATCAGTCCAAAAATGTTTGAATTATCTTCAGTATTTGAAAAGATACGTGGAATTTAAATCTCGTCAATCTATGATGCTCGTTATGCACTGGGTCTAATCTAGAAATGGTTCCACTATATAACTGATGTCTTCCGTAGTTTTAGGTTACAAGTATAGTAACTTATAGGTCTAATCCTACCGCCATTTGGTTGTCCCGGAAAAAATTTAATGACACGCCATCTAGCCTTGGTATTTCGAGTTTTGTTTTTTTTTCTTAATTAAATGTTAAACATTCAATCTGAGTGCATATTAAGGTGGAGTACGCTGCGAGCAATTTGATATTTCAGCGAAAAATGCCTATGGTGCATCGGACTTTAATTAATATGCTGAAAGAAGGTTTAAATAGTCTAAACCATTGAGAATAAAGCATCTTTAAGTCTGATATATATGCCTTTAAATTTTATCACCCAGACGTTATGTAAACAACTCAGAGTAAATTATACAGGTGCGGGTTTTAATTTATACGACACGTATTTCCTAATTGGCTTAATGGTGATAAATGCATCGATTGCAAAATATACTAAAATTACTGCGGAAAATATAGTGTTAACATAAACTGTATAACCAGACGCCGAAATTACTAATATGTTAAATGATTCAATTTCCCGTTGTATGCGACAGGGGGTAGGGTCGGGACAGGAGTACGGTCGCCTGTCCAACCTCGTGGTTTTTCTGTTGGTCCTGTTTCCTCCCACTGCTTAAGACCCCTACGTGCAATAAAACCAAACCAGTGTTAGTCCCAAAATAACCTAAAGCATAGCACAGGCCCTACGCGAAAGCGATGTATTGAAATATAATTGGATCATGTGTTAAATTGGTCCCAAAATGACCTAATTTGTGTTGAATGGACCTTAAACCACATTCCCCACCCTCTTTATATATATGTCAGACAGACGTCTCTAGTTATTTAAGAGTCGAGGGGACCAGACTGATTTGAACCTTGTGTAAGAATGTTGGCATTGTTGATATTAATTTAATTTAATCCAGTACAAGTCGATGTGACCTACTAGTAGGCGTACTAGCTGCATTGAGTTCTCCTACACAAACAAACAATAGACCAACTATGTGGCTTGGATTTCATTTTTCTTCTTAAAGTAAAACAAGGACCACATTCATGACCGCCTCTACACAGCGCCATCTACACTATGGGTGATTAAATAAGGAGGTGGCACTTCTCACCATAATAGTTAAAACTAGATAAACGGCAATTTCCTGAAAATTTCAGCCAAATTGATCCACTATGAACCGATAATTAAGCGATTGAAATTTCGACCTAGCTTGGATCATCAATACTGAATTCGGTACGATAAAAAACATAGCAGTGGGAGAAAACCGGAGTGCCCGGAGGAAACCGGAGTGCCCGGAGGAAACCCACGAGATTGAGAAGGCGCCCCTATCTCCATGCCACATACGCTCACACCAGGGCTCGAAACCACAGCCGCAAGCCAGAGGTGACCGGCCAGCTAGAGGTCGAAGCGCGGCACTCTAGACCACTAGGCCATCCCAACCCCCCGTATTGCAATTGGAGTAATCGTTTAATTTCCAATGCATTGGATACATTTTGTAACGTTTTCAATAAGGACAATCCTCAAAACACTTAATTATAAAATATTATATAATTCAGGCCAATATTGCTGATGACGATGATGACATTGATGAGGAAGAAGTTGATGTAGAGGCTGTCGAGGCCAAACCACTTGTTAGTAAGTAGCATTACCGGACTAATTACAAATATTAAATCTCTAACGTGTTGTTTGATTTCTAGTCAGAGTAAACTGGAAGGGTCAAGCTAGAACAGCCACCAGTTGGTAAGGGTTAAGATGGGGAATGGTCAAGCTGGTAGGGCTCTCATTGGGAAACGTCCAAACTGGTATATACCTCATTTGGAAACGGCTTGTAGCTGATTGCACATGGGGAACGGTCAATCTGATACAGCTTTCAAGTGGGAATTGTCAAGCTGGCATAGCTTTGAGTTGGGAGCGATCAAGTTTGGAAATGACCAAGCAGTGAATGACGAAGCTGGAAATTATCATGCAAGGACAGATCAGTCTGGAAGGGTTACGAAGGGCAGTCTCGAGCTGTAATAGGTCTACCTCGGGGAAGGTGGAAGGGGGGAGGTGGAAGGGTGGAAGGGAGGGAAGGTGGAGGGGATGGGGTGCTTTAAGGCGAGTGAAAGAGTGGGACTGGGATTGGTCATGATGTGGATATATTAATCTGGTGAAACGCTCAACGTGGAACACATTTAAACTGGGATGAGCTGCACTCATAAAGTATATCCAGGGATGATATTTGAACAGTTTTTCTCCAAAGGGCTAAACAGACGACTGGTCTTAGACAAATAAAATTTAATGTCTTGTTAATGTCAGATCATCGATCTGGGTACATTAGCCTTAGAAATAAGACATTTTATCGAAAAATGTGTGCATGATATGTTTATTAAAAATGATTATTTGTTATTATAGATCCATGTGAAAATAAAGTATGTAGAAGAGGTGAACAGTGTGTTTTAGATGTCAACAGAAAACCATCATGTGCCTGTTTATTGTCTTGTGAAGAAGAAGTAGATGAAAGATACTGGGTAAATAACACCAATACAATCCTGAACACAACGCACCTGTCACAGAATTATTGTCCGACATGGATTATCACACTTACATCCTGTGATAATCCGAGACAAGTGCTTTATGTCCAAGATTGCCAAAAAATGATATCTTAATTTTGCAAAACAATGAAATCTTAATTTTGTCAAAAATAATATCTTAATTTTGCAAAAAAATGATAACTTAATTTTGCAAAAAAAATGATATCTTAATTAATTGTGGTGTATTGTGTAGCTTCAAGTTACTAGCTGTGAAACTAGCTAGTGGTATTATTCCTATCGATCTGATTAAAATACAGGGGCCTGTTTCACGAAATTTTAACTAAGATACAATCCAAATTTTAGTAATTTGATTGGATAATATTAGATTGATTTTAGGGCTTAGCCAATAAAGATTGGAGTATCTGCTAAAATCAGGATTATATCTTTAGTTAAGATTTCGAGAAACAGGGCCCTGATCCTATTTCGTTCCGTTTTTTATAGTTCAAAATTTCGTTTTACTTGTCTTCACAACGCTAGGATCTGGGATTAGTCAATGAGACAATCTGTTACGGCGAATTATTAGCGTACAATGCACGGAACTGTGGGGGAAACCTTTAGAAATGTCAACTCTGGTTTCAAATGGATGATCTGAGGGTTAAGCTAATGAAACAGTCTGTTACGGCGTCCCATTTTATTCTAAAGGCTCATAGCACACTGAATGGCGAATGGCCGTCTTCATTATCCTAGTCGGTGCAGAACAGTAGGAGGTAAACGTTTTTTTCCGTCCACCGGAGCCTGGTCTTATGACGTCATATTATGTGGATTGTGGGTTAGGATAAGGGTTAGGCTTGGACCAGGGTTAGGGTTAGGGCTAGCCCTTTCTACATCTCGAGACTGTGACGAAATCTGCAGGCCACAGCCCTTATCCTAACCCTTATCCTAACCCACAATCCACATTATGACGTCATAAGACCAGGCTCCGGTGGACGGTAAAAAACGCTTACCACAGTAGGACGTTAAACCCCACTTCATTTTATTTCAGGTTTGCAGTACTAAGAATGTAACATATAAAAGTGATTGTTTATTGGACCGAGATCATTGTCTGTGTAAAAGAAAAGAAAAGGGTTGTTCAAACCGAAATGAGAAACGGGTTCATTTAGATTATTTTGGAGGTTGTAGAGGTAAGTCTAGACATAGGTAGACAGACACATACGTCTGTCAGTTTTTGGACCAGGAACTGGGCCCTGTTTCACGAAATTTTAACTTAAGATAAAATCCAATTTTAGTAGATACTTCAATTTTGATTGGCTAAGCACTAAAATCAATCTAATATTATCCAATCAAATTACTAAAATTGGGATCTTATCTTAGTTAAAATTTCGTGAAATAGGCCCCTGGTCGCTAACCGGTAATCATCTCATTCTTCTTGTTGTTCTTCTTCTTGACTTGGGGTGATGCTCTTACAATTCAAGGTCACCTCTGGCTTGCGGCTGTGGTTTCGATCCCTGGTGTGAGCGTATGTGGCATGGAGATAGGGGCGCCTTCTCAACCTCGTGGGTTTCCTCCGGGCACTCCGGTTTCCTCCCACTGCTAAGACCCCTACGCGCATGCGAATTATGGAAATAACATTAAACCATATGTTATTCCCGAAATGACCTAGTTTGTGTCGAGTGGACGTTAAACCCTCTCTCTCTCTCTATCTCTCTCTTAGAATTCAAGCCCGATCGACATTTAAATTGGCGTGCTTGTTCTTTGAACAATTTTGCATCGATTTGGTGTATTAAATTTTTAAATTCTATCCTCAAAACCACAGAAATATATAAATAGTCTAGAATACGCGTCACGTGATCCCCGACATCTAAATAGGACCGCCATCTTTGTGTATTGATTCTGGGTTTTTTTATATATATTTCTGTGCTCAAAACAAGTTATAACCTCATAACTGAGCCAGCCTTCGTTAAAGGAAGCAACGACGCTATCTAGTCCTTGGGATGGAGGTGGTGACCCAGTTAGAACATTTAACTTCCGGAATTAAGTAGGCCTGTGACCTCAATGGCCCGAGTCCTCTTCTTTACATGGTTATCTGTCATGGTTATTATGGTATTTTTTATTTCAGCTTTGACAGACTGTCCTAAAAACGAATTCGAAGAATTTCCTGACCGACTTAGGGAATGGTTATTCATTGTCATGAAACAATTGGTATGTATACTTAAACGGGTGCAGGCTGTTCCGTGACCTGGCTGTGTCGTACCCAGTTCATTCATACCACAAATTATCGTCAATAATCCCAACTTCTAAAGAAAAATATTTCAACCCTGAAAACATTTTAAATCTATAATCTCCTTGTATATATAAAATACCTGCCCATAAGACACTCCGGTCATATATAGAACACCCTGTACTGTCAGCCCGTTGGCCGGTATAACAACTGACCAATCAAATAATGCTGGTAACATTGCCATATTGAAAACACTTTCAATAATATTTTACCTGCACAAAAATGAAACCCCTCTATTGGTAGCTTCCAGCCCAACCCAACCTCTACTCTTGCCCATATCAGCCATAGTAAATCAAATATAACAATCGATTCTTCCATTGAGCAGTTTTCTTATGCATTGGCATAGACAAGCAATGTGTTAAACCCAATTTGCCTTTTTAATCCATTGCCCTCCTACACCCATATGATTATATTAAAAGATGGCTACACCGTATTCTTCAGGCTGGACGTGATGAGTTAAATGAATACCTAGATCTGTTAGAATCTGCTAAAGAAGATGCCAACCATACCGATGCACTCATCTGGAAATTCTGTGACCTTGATACCAGCCCACAGGACAGGTAAGTCGTCATGGAAACTGGAGTAGGGGCATTAGGCCGATAATCAACTACTGTAAATAAATATGTGTAACTACAGACGCGGATCCAGGGGTGGGGGCAGTGAGACTGGTCATCACTGTTCAGACCTGATCCTGCAGCCAGCAATGGGACTCCCAGATTTTAGTTTCTGCTTAGGGTCCGTCATCTATGCCCCCACCCCCACGACAAAATCCTGGACTGGGGCCTGAATTAGGGTTCACCTAAAGTTTCACTGAAGTTTCGATCCATTGTTGCTGGTGCCCAAAGTAAAACTTTAAAAAGAAAAATAGTTAAATAAATTCACATGTTACTACATTATTAACACAATCAAAAATAGTTCCATGAGTTTAATTTGGCATAGTCCGCCTCCATTAGCCCAGCTCGGAGCAGAACAGTTGGACGTTAAATCCCATTTCATTTCATTTCATTGGAAACTTTGATTACCAGCAATTTTGAATTTAAGCGGAATCAAATAGTTTGTCGAAAATTGAAATATTTTCGTCTTCTTTCTTCTGATCTAAAAACTATTCCATTAAAAATAGGGCTGAGTTAAGGCATGTATTTTATGGACTGACTCATCGTAGGCTTATTTATAAGTATTCTACAAAATCAAAATCTGTCTCCCATTTACATGTTGTTTGGTGTGATATTTGTATAATGCATCAATATGTTTCTTGCAGACGAGTGAGCAGACGTGAACTTCAACATACCATCCAATCATTGAAAGCCATGGAACACTGCCTCGTGCCCTTCCTTAACGACTGTGATGCTAACAATGACCGTAGAATAACTATACGTGAATGGGGAAACTGTCTTAAAGCTGATCACGGTAAGTTATAATGACTGTGTGACCTATCACGTATTATATCACGGACAATTGTTCCGGTTGCAACGAGCTAGTTCGAGACCCAATACGTGGGAAGAAATCAAGATCCAATGGGAACCACGGCCCTTACCAAAACAACTGAAGCGAACAAGCTTGATCTTGTACACGCCACTCAGAGGCTGCAGGGATCACAATGCAGGGATCATGTCAAAAATGAAATCCAAGCAATAAAAAGTAATATATACGTTATTGAGTACAAGAGTACATGAACCAGCTGGAACTATGCATGACTTCGTCACAGCCATCTTGGAATTATGACCTCATATAAAAAAATCTAAGTTATTATCCGAAAAAAAGTGCATGTTCTCAGCTTGGAAGAGCATTGTCGACCCAAGGACAAGAAGAACAAGAAAGAGTACCGGTATATGCAGGGAGTTCCTGATTCGCCTATATTTTGTATAGGCTGCCAGTAGACCTAACACACATTGCCCCCCCCCCCCGGTCGTTGGTGAATGGAAGAAACGAATACATAGTTTCATTGTGGTTATTTACCGAACGCTAATTGTCTTTTGTCTTTTTCTTTCAGTTAAACTTGAAAACAAATGTAAAGCCATCAGAAAAGCACGTGGACCAAAGCGACGTTAATAACAACCGGAAGTTCGACAAATAGCTAACGAAACACGTGATCTCATCAACGTGCATGTTCGTCTCAAAAAATTATGTTAAAATTTAATATCGAATCTGATTAGATAGATAAGCTAGTGAATAAAGCACATTATTTCATATTAATTAAATGCAATCTCTGCACAGTGCCATCTCACATCAGGTCTAATTGAAATATCGTTTAGGCAACGCTTGAAATATAGAGATGGCGCTGTTTAGAGATTGAAATATAAGCACACCTTGCAACAGTATTTTATCAGAAAGTACGATAAGTTTGTCTTACGGTTAAAATATACTTTTATCATTTATACACGCATCTATAGCTTTATTTGTAAAACAACGTTGTCTCTCATTTTAAGGATGTGTCTGATCGTAGACTAAAGGGCAATAACTCTCGACAGCAACCAGCGATTGGAAGTTCTTAAGTTCAATAAAAATCTGATGATATTTGGGAATCTTCCCCATTATAATATGTCACATCAAATAAAGTGTCGATTACCAATAAATGTCATCAAAGAATCAATAGGCCCTGGTCATGGAAGTACATTTTTGAAGAGATTGTATTTTATATTCCACATACATGTGCCAAATATTCTATTTTTATACCATTGTACACTATAAATAGAATCAATATTCTACCCGATGATATTAGTATGCACAAATAATTTTATTAACCGCCTAGTTCCTACTAACCCTTAAGTAATGCACCCATCTAACCGTAGCAAAACGAAGGATTTAACAATTACACGTGAGTGTGTGCACAGTCTGGACAATGAACTGTTGGAAATCAACATCAGTCCGCCACAACATGCTATATTTGATATGAAGGTGATATCTAGACTAACCTTCTTATCCAATCTACTACCGATTTTGGCCACAACACCTGAACATCCAATTCGGCCCTGTCTTTATCGGGAATATCAGTAGATTGCCTAGAGGAAGCCTTGATTGTTTCAAAAGTACCAGGAAAACTATGAACGTCATGACTCACGTATAATCTGATACCTACGTCATTTCTTAATTGTAAATTCACGTCAACTAACACTGCCATTATTATTGCATATTATTCGAAAACATCTCTACTTCGGTTTTATTCAATTTGATGTGTTCTCGTACTTACAATTTTCTATCGATTCTATTAAAGGAGATCCCATTGGCTAGATTGTGATAAATTGGATCTTTGTATCCAATGGCGTAAATTGGTGCTTTTTTGTCTATTGAATTATGTCGATTAGTTTTTGTACAGATTTTTCACCCATGAAATAAAAAAGTCATTGGCTAAAATGTTGTTGTTTTATAGCACGAGGCAGGTCCATTCTGCACACAAGCACAGAGATCCATCAATAATTCACTGTCAACTTTATACCTTGAGAATATATCTCTGCAATAAATGGCCGCCATATCCATAATTCCCTAAATAAGTATACTGTTTTGTAATGTGGTTCAAGTTTATTAAATGGAGCAGAATAATTACTAGTCTAACTTGCTAGGAAGGGGGAGGGGCTTGGCTTTCTACTACACTCGATAGCACTTCTTCTTAACATGGTTAACGCACGTTTGTTTTACATCTTGCGCCATTTTAGTGCTTTGTAAAGACTTTCCCCTGATTCCCTGCAGCAACCCCAAAACAGTGACATTCATCACAAAGTTCCGATAATTGGTGAATTTCTAATAACTAGTCAAAGCGTCTCAAGAGGTTCCTATTGAAAATCGCGAAGGTTTGAATCAAATAGTTGATTAAATCGTTTTAATTCGTGACTCCGAATTTCCATTAGCTAGTCAAATCGTATCCAGACATTTTCAGTGAAATTCGCTTAGGTCTAACCCAAACGGGCTGTTGAATGGTTTTAATGGCCAAACCAAAAAATTTGAATACTGTAGACACTTTTAAAACATTTTACCTGTAGGGTACCAACTCTGCAAATAATTGACGTGGGACTCTTTTAATTTCTTAACCATATTATTCAAATCATTACAGAGTCTTTGGGGGATTACAGGGATTCAATGACAAGAGCTATAAATAAACAAATAAATCAAAGACGATTATGGCTTTAGATTTAGTTACTCGACATGACTAGCTAAATCGCAGTGAAATGGAATAGGGTTTAACGTTCTAATGTTCTGCTCCGGTTGGGCTAATGAAGAAGAGTTTACGCCATACTAATAGAGAGAAAGAGAGAAATGGGGTTTAACGTGCACTCAACACAAACTAGGTCATTTCGGGACTAACATATGGTTTTAATTTTATTTCAATAATTCGCTTGCGCGTAGGGGTCTTTAGCAGTGGGAGGAAACCGGAGTGCCCGGAGGAAACCCACGAGGTTGAGAAGGCTCCCCTATCTCCATGCGACATACTCTCACACCGGGGCTCGAAACCACAGCCGCAAGTCAGAGGTGACCGGCCAGCTAGAGGTCGAAGCGCGGCACTCTAGACCACTAGGCCATCCCAACCCCCCGCCATACTAATTGTCTCTGGGGGGAATTTTGCTCGGACAGCGGCGTTAGGAACTTTTTACAAATTCCAACTGTCAACTTTTCGACCTCTCCTAACGTCTATACATCATTGTCCCTTGCCATGCCCCCACTCTGCACAAATGACCAAAGCGGACCCTTACGGAAAAATCCGGGTACCCTCGCAGCTGGGTTTCGATAGGGTTCAGTCTTTTCGGATATCCGAAAAATGATGTAAGTTTGAAGGTTACAAGCCATGACAGGGGCAATAACTTTACAATTACTTCGTGCATTACGATTAATTTCAGTCGGGCAGACAGCTGAACGGGTCGACGGAAATGAAAAGAAATGAAATGGCATTTAACGTCCTACTGTTCTGCTCCTAAACTGTACTAATGAAGACGGGAATTTTTGTCCGGGCAGCGGCACTACGGCCTACTCTTATATGGAATTCCAATTGCCAAGAGATCTTTTACGTGCACGCCAATGTGTACACAGGACCTCGGTTTTCGTCCCATCCGAACGACTAGACAGCTCCTGCATCACTGAAACCACGCCGGATAAATCTGGATGATTTTTCTCGGCCAATGCAGGAATCGAACACCCGACCTCCAGGCTAGCGAATCAGCGTCTTTCCTACTTAACCACGTAACCCCCTACGGATCGACGAACAATGACAACGACTTATTATGACAAGAGCACGTGACTTTAGCTTTGTGGGAAAACAGGAGAACCCATGGAAACACCAGAGATAAGGCTGGGTTGGCAAATCTACTCCTTGTCATGTTAAAGTCAAGGACCAAAACCACCACAACACGGGAGTCAATGACAGACCTTATGATCTAGGGCTCAGTAAATCATGAAAAACAAACATAAATGATTTAGAATGTTTATTTCATTTGTGTTTGAAGTACAATCTGATTAAAACAGTGATTTTATTTCGTTTCGTTTTTTACAGTTCAAAATTTCGTTTTGCTTGTCTTCACAACACTAAGATCTGGAAGAGTTGTTATGTAAGCCGCGTTCTCGTTAATGTGAGAGATTAGCCAATGAAACAGTCTGTTATGGCGATTTCTTGGCGTACAGTGCGTGGAACTGTGGGTCTGACGTTACAGGGTCAAAAACCGCTTGTATGACCTCTGACGCGACTTCATACTTCAACCGGTCAGACCTTCATGTTGTGTTGGCCATCGAAAGTATAAAAAATGAAACGAATTATAGATCTGTATTCTAATCAGATTTTTGAAGTAGTAATAGTTGGTGGTTTAACATCTACGTGCACGGTACTGATGGCGCAGAATTCTGATTGCTGTAAATACTTATTAGTGCGACTCCCCTTACTTCTAAGGGCATGGATTCTTGGTACAACCAACTTCGCCATTTCTACAAAAACACTTGTTACAACCATCCATAAAGAAACCGAACTGGCTATACGACTGTCCTTTATACGTACATCCACCTGTAAAATACAATATGTGTAGTTTAATGGTCGAGAGCGGGACATTGCGTAATATATTGAGACCATTAAACAACTTAAAATACAGACGCTATCAGCGCGTGCTCTTGAATGAAATGTGTCATTAAAAAGCACGCGCGCGGCATGTTGCCCGTACGTCAAGGATATATTACATCTGTATTTTAAGTTACATTATAATACTTTGGCGCACATATTAAAAATAAATATTTTCTGCTCCGACATTCGCCATACAATGTGCCGTGTGGGAAATTTTGGCTCAGACAGCGGAGGTACAGCCTACTCCAATTCCAAGTGCGAAGGGATGTTTTACATAAACACAATGTGTACGCGGGATCTCAGTTTGTTCGTCTCATCCGAGTGACTATACGGTTTTCCTTGACAAATATCTATAGTAGAAATGAAATGGGTTTTAACGTCCTACATTTCTACACATTCTGGGCTAATGAAGACGGGCATACGCCCTTTGCTGGACTGGTGGAAGTACGCGCCGGAGCGTCCGAGGGCAAATTTTGATTTCCTGCTACAATTAAATAACAGAATGACCTAATTACAGTTACACGGATCTCCGGAATAATGAGACAAAAGTTCTTTCCTTGTAGTACATTTGTTGTTTGTCAATCATTTTTTTCCTTAATTTTCTTTCTCCTGTCCTGTGTCCAGTCCTTTCCTCCCCCCCCTTTCTTTTCTTTCCTTCCCCTCTCCTTTCTTTCTCTTTTCTTTTTTCTTTCTATTTTTTCGTTTATCTTTATAGGCTTAGGCCCACTTTTTTTTTATAATGAGCTTAGGTCCACCTATCACAGACAAGTGGACAGGTGGACCCAGTCCGGCACTACATACGCCAGGACAGTGGCAACACGGCCTTCTCTTACATGGAATTCCAGCTGCCACAGGCTCTTTTACATGCACGGCAGTGTATACACGTGACCTCGGTCTTTCGTATCTTCCGTTGTCCGTTGACAATATTATCTACAGTAGAACTGTTAACTTGAGTATAAAGAGAGAGAGAGAGAGAGAGAGAGAGAGAAATGGGGTTTAACGTCCACTCGACACAAACTAGGTCATTTCAGGACTAACATATGGTTTAATATCATTTCAATAATTCGCGTGCGCGTAGTGGTCTTTAGCAGAAGTAGGAAACCGGAGTACCCGGAGAAAACCCACGAGGCTGGACAGACGACCTTACTCCTTGCCACGTACAAACGGGGATTTGAAACCACACCAGTTGACTCAATGGCAGGCCGAATGATACAGCGCGCGCACGCCAACCATTCGGCCCTCCCCACAACCCCCATCCCCCCAAAAAACTTGAGTATAAAACAGTACGCACGGATCTATACAAAACAGTTAATATTACACAAAATCAGTGCGCGTTGTATCATAAGGTCTGTCATTCAGTCAACTGGCGCGGTTTTGAATCCCCGGTTGTACATGACAAGGAGTAGGGTCGTCTGTCCAACCTTGTGAGTTTTCTTCGGGTCTTCCGGTTTCTTCTCATTGCAAAGGACCCTTACGCGCAAGCGAATTATTGAAATAATAATTGTATGAGATGTTAGCCTCGAAATGGCCTAGTTTGTGACTTGTGGACGTTACCCCACCCCACCCGGAATATTAAACTCATGGAAGATATACAAGAATCTTACCTGTTCTCTGTACACTCAATAGATCGCCACTGCCATTGCGATTGCGATTGCGATTGCGGTTGCGATTGCGATTGCGGCTACCATTGCGGTTCCGGTCACCATTGCGGTTACGGTTACCATTACCCACACAGGCTCTAATCGTACACCGAACTAGACCACCACCGCAGTAACACGTGTTACACTCATTTATGAAATCCTCGCCATCTTCATAAGTAACACCTTTAAATGTACATGACGCTGAAAGAAATGTAATCAGGTTGGAATTATCATTATAAAATCTTTTTTTGTGTCCATACTTTTATTGTCTGAAATATAAACCTTGGTGAAAGTCGACCTGAACTCCTAGTTAGAAAGAGGGGGGGGGGAGTACTGTATTTATAAAATGTGATGGGAATCCTCTACGACATTCACGTTACTTTATTCTGCGGGAAGTTGTTATAGTAATGCTTTAAGTTTGGTCATGATGTAGCATACACTGTTTATTATCGTGGCAACGGTACTTCATTAAACCAGTCGGAACAGAACAGTAGGCCGTTAAACCCCATTTCATTTCACGGCACTTGGCAATCTACTACAAAATCAAATTATCAAATGACAATTGTGTTCCAATCCATTTAAATCTCAGCCATCCGATTATCTAGAGAGTTGATCACATTAGTTAACTTATCCAGACCATAATAAACTCTCGATGTCTAGGCTAGTCTTCGATGTTGACTGGATTAGATTCCTATATGCTACTTAACGCTCATTGATAATTAAATTAAAAAATGGATATTCGAGACTACGCTGTTTATCTTACTGATTTTAATGATGCTAGACGGAAATTTCAACCGCTTAGTTCTCGGCTCTTAGTGGATCAATTTGACTGAAATTTTCAGCAAATTAACTTTACACTATCTAGTTCTTAATCATTATAGTGAGAATTGTCAACTCTTTGTCTAATGTATCTTTAATAATAGTTTATAACATTTGAAGCCATAATAAAAAGACCTGAAACAGGTAGAGTTAGCGCTTGCGAGGCGGGGGGGGGGGGGGCGAATGGTTAAAACGTGTGCGTTTGATCATAAGGTCTGTCTTTGAGTCAAACGGCGTGGTTTCGATTCTCCACATGTCCAACTTCTTGGGTTTTCTCCGAATTATTGAAATAAAATTCAGTCCCGGATCCAGGATTTTGTCGATGGGGGGAGGGGGGGGGGCACGCATTGGGAAAAGGACAATATGTTACAAAGTTGGATTGTTTGGGCGGAGACAACGCTAAAAACATGTTTATATCATCTAGTAAAGATGTGAACTACAACAGTTACAAAGCAAACGAAAATGAAAATTAACTATGTCATTGGGGCTGGATCCGCGCCTGAAATTGAACCATATGCTAGTTCCAAAATGCCCTAGTTTGTGTCGAGTGAACTTTAAACCCCATAATAAATTAGTGGCCTATTGAAACTTACGACGAGCAACCGTTGCAACTGGATCAGGCGTTTCTTCTTCGTCACTATCTGTACAACCCATCCTCATACAGCTAGGCCTACCATTATTGCATGAACAGTATTTACAGCCATCTCTCCAACTTTCACCGTCACCATAGGTCGTACCTTTGTAACTGCATTCACCTTAAATCCGGAAGTTAAATGAAATGAAATGAGACCAGATACACGACAGAGGTGACATATGAGAAAAAAATGAAAATGAAATGGGGTTTAACGTCCTACTGTTCTGGGTCCTGATTCATGAAATCTTAACAAATTTTAATAGATACTTCAGTTTTGATTGGCTAAGCACTAAAACCAATCTTATATTATGCAATCAAATAACTAAAATTTGGATTTTATCTTAGTTCAAATTTCGTGAATAAGGTCCCTTCATCTACTAGGCTAAAGAAAACAGACATGCGTCATGGGGCAACTTTTGCCCGGATAGTGGCGCCACAGCCTACTCTTATTTTAACTCCAATGTACACACGGTTTTTGTCACATCCGAACGAACGACCGTGCGTCATTAGGCTACTTCGGAGCAAACCTGACAACTGGGAACCACGCCGGAAAATCAAAACGAACTTTCTCGGCCAACACCGCGATCGAACGGGACCTCCGCAGGTTAGCGAGCCAATGCCTTAATTGAGCCATCACGACTACCAAGTAGGGCGTTAAACCCATTTCGTTTCATTTTCATTTCCTTTGACGTTAAGAGTTTTGCATGTAAATATGGCGTCGGTTCACTATCCAGGGAGGTCCAGAGTTCGACACCATTGTTGGTTGAAAAGGTTCCTCGGAATTTTCCCGCCTCGTTTCCCCTCCCTGTCAGTGGACAGAACGGAAAATCTGTTGAGGACAAAGCGTCTAGTCAAATGTTTCCACATACTCGTCACCGATTTAAATCCCTCGGTGGTTCATTTACGTGCATACTATAAAGATGATCCTGCTGGGCCTCGGTTTTTACGCCATATCGGAACGACTATCCGCTTAGCTTGCTAAGACCGTCATCCAGCACCGCCAACAAGGGGAAATAGGCTGGAAAATCACGAAGATGTTTCTCTGCCAACACCAAGATCGAGAGCGAGTACTCGGTGCCACCGTCGCGCTCATTGTGGAACCGTGGCCTTAAAAATCCGACAAAAATTAAGTGTAAGACTGTACTTACCTGCAGATGCAAGAACAATGGTACATATGCTGAGAACTCGGTACCTCAGTCATGCACACTGTGGGACCGTGGCTAAAGAAATCCGACAAGAATTAAGCGTAAGACTGGACTTACCTGCAGATGCAAGACCAATGATACAGAAGCTGAGAAAAACAGAGATGATCTTCATCTTGATGTACGATAACGATATTTGATGAAGATATTAATCAAGTTTCAATTTATATACACGCTTGTTAAAATTATATTACCACGCTTTATGCGCTCATAAATCTTAATAATAGCATATAAATGCACAATTAACTAAGCGACATTAACAAATTAATCATTAAAAGATAATAAATCGTCGAAAGTACTGTTTTAATTTTGTCCTAAAAATGTCATCTATGAAAATTAAGCATTTTTTCATTTATTCATTTTTTCGCAAATCGACACAATACTGAAAAAGAGTCACGTGCACATTCGGGTTCAGTATGTGACCGCATGATATCTGTAAGAACCATAATTATCAGCTGGCACCACATCAGGGATAAGTTGACATCTCGCGAAGAGAAAGAGAGAGAGAGAGAGCTTGGATTTAAGGTCCACTTGACATTTCATTTCAATACTTCGCTGGGAGGAAACAGGAGAATCCGGAAAAACCACGATGTTGGGCAGGCGACCCTACTCCTTGTCACGTGCAATCGGGAATCGAAACCACACCAGCTGATTCAATGACAGACCTTATGACACAGCGCGCACATGCTAGTCCTTCGGCTATCCAACCCCCTTCTCGCGGCGAGAAGTCGAGATTATCAAATGTCCACAATAGGCGTCCATATGAGGACGGTAGTCATTCTTATTCTGAATCACAAAGCGATACAATTTTGGAAAAAGCCACGTTCTCAAGGCTTTCCAGATCAGATCGCAGAACATCGGCGTTTGTTTTGAACATCTGTGCTAATCGATGGTGTGGGCCAAAATGAAACATGTCTAATTATCGTATGCATCCGTGAACGCAATGCATCCAATGAACTAGGGTTAAACTAGAAATGGTTCCACTACTGCTGTCTTCCGTCTTACTCCAGTCTCCAGTCGCAGTAGTGGTTTTTCCTACCGAGTTCCTTTGCGCAAGTTTTTTAGTCAAATGACTAAAAACAGTTTACCGGCCTATAGCTCGCTTAATTTACAAATAAACTGACCCAAAACAGTACTGCACGCAGCTTAACATACATGTATAATAAATCATTACCGCATAATTATATGATTTGATGAAACTCATCTCCTACGCGAAATTTCAACTGGCCGACCGTCATGGCCGCAACTGCGCAAGTTGCGTAATACGTCATTAGGCCTACAACATAAACAGCGCTATGCAGAGAAAAACTGTTCGGTAACTATTTTAATGGTCCAGTCTTCACTATTTGTGATAGAATTACTTATTTTAATACAAACTGTAATGATGTGTGTTGACAATTGTGCGTTTGAACCTATTTGAACTTGCGTAAGGGGTCTTAGACTGTACCAATTGTTACCTTAAACACAGTTTAAGGTAACAAGTATAGTTACTTGGGTTAAACGTCCTACTTTTCGGTAGCCTACTGACGGGACTTATGAAGACGACCTTAAGTACGTCATACAGGTGAAATTTTTCCCCAGACAGTGGTGCTACTCTTATTTTGAATTTCAACTGGCCAAAAATATGTTACGTGCAAAACTATGTGTTTCTCGTCCCATCCGAACGACTAGACAACTATCCACCACCACTGACAAGAGGAAATCGCGTTGGAAAATCCAGACCTTCTCCTGGCTAGCGATCCAGTGTCTTACTCGCTTATCCAACGTGGTTCAAGCAACATATAATGACACGCGTGTATGCTCGTGTTTTTCTCAGTACGTGTCACGTTATAACACGCCCACGCGAATGCTTGCCCGATTGCTCACAAGATTTGCAGGTAATGCATGTCCTATTACGGTAAAGGGGGAGTAACTCCATTCTACGACGTCTTTTTATAAGTTCCTCGGGTTTGGTTGATTGTCTTTAGTTATTGCCTGGCGCCCGTTCTTATAATATTTGGGATAGATTCGTTTATTCGATTCTTTCCTGAACCTAAATCCAATCAAACAAAAATATTACCCGTATGGCCGAATGTCGCAATGACGCAATATTTAAGAATTCAAGGAAGCCACTTCTACTTTCGTTTTCTACTCTCGTGCATGTGTACAGCCTCGTTTTCAGTTACCGGTACCATGTGATATTTCCCCCATATTAAGATTTTGGAAATATGGCTTCTGAACAGGAAGATCTAAATGAGGTAAACCTTGATCTTTGGCCTTCTTCAGATTCTAGATTATATTCCGATTTATGTCCGTGTATCCAAATCATCCGACTTTCTAGTAAAATAAGGAAACAATAAGGATAAGGCGACGGGAAGGGATAATTTGTTGAAAGTATGTCGCGTGTATTAGCAACAGTCTGTTCTCGCCGATTCAGAAAGTGTGATGTGTGTGAAACAACCTAAAACACAATGGTGTGTAATGTTTCACATTATAATGTAACGTAGCGTTGGTACATTTTTGACAATAATATTTATTTGCTGTACATAATAAATCGTACATATGGTCATCTAGTTTGCTTCCTTGAACTCTTAATCATATACCCTCCAGTCTTGATTTATTTTTAAATATTTTTTGTAGCATGTTCCTTGGCTTGAAAGTTGTGTGCTTATTTAATTTAATTAGGCCTACCACCAGTAATCCTTTCTTTTTCTTCAGTTACGGAAAAAACATAATTTATCAGCATCATGGGGTCGCTTCGTATTGTGTCTTAAATTCTCTGACCTGCGCAACGATCAGAGAATATAGTACCGGTACCGGTAATGTTGTATTAAACAAAATTTTCTTTACAAATTTATTTCAACTGTGGTGATTGGATTTTTAAACACATGTTTGGCAATTTCTGATAATTTTTGTCAAAATAGAAGACACAGTTGAGGGTAGAGTGATTACAGAGGACCAGGGAGAGCAATAAAATACCCACCTAGATTGGTATTTAGGTGAGCAATGAAGTGTGAGAGCGACAGTTCACCTCGATCATTGGTCATTGGAATAAGAGCTTTGAAAACAATGTTGTCTGATGAAGAAAAGCGCAAAATTGATGCACGCCTGTTCTGAATGCGTTTGAAGGGTCGAAGGAGGGGGTAGAATGATTTCTAGTTATTCTTGTTATTCATGAACAGACAACTATTTCGCTTCCACAAATTGCTAATAAAACCCAAAAGTAACAGACTCCGTGATTTAGACATGTGAATACAATAAATATGAGGATGGCCACGATGTCCTGATTTACATTACTATGAGTGTTTAATTACTGCGGTAATCTAGATTATACTTTATTTATTGATAACAAATAAGTTCTCAATCAATGGCTGTATTTCAGTAAAGGCAGGAGAATGTTATGTGCATAATTAGACCATTGACAAAGACAACGTGAAAACTTATCGTCATGTGAACCATTCTATAGGCCTACATGTATATGTACAGTACTCTGCATTTAAATAACTAATAATACTAATAATCTCTTATCATACTTTCTAAATTATAATAATAAAACAAATTAAGTTCTCAATAGATGGTGTTTATTGGCGTAACCCAATTATTCTTTCAATAAACAATGTGTTCATGTTTAATTCCCAAAGTAATATAGTATCCTCTGCTTCCTGAATGTGAATGACATATCTAGGCATTTTAAGTTAAATATTTTTAGGTACCGTACATTATATGTCACTATCAGTAATTGTATCTGTTTCACACAATATGTTTCGCTGTCAACATCTGAATCGACACGTCCCTACTCTTCTTACAATTTAAGCAATAACCCAAAAAAGGAGAACATTTGACAATAGATTTTACGTCTGTCATGGGTTCCATCTCAGGTTTGTAAATGACCAAGAGTACAGGAGTGTTATTATATACCCCATTTCCTGATATGATAATAATAATAATAATAATCTATTTATAAAAGCGCTGAATATCCAACAAACTGGTTGCTCAATGTTTAAACTTGTAATTTTGTTATTTTCAGATGAATGTTGAAGGAGGTGAAGAAGAGGGTGCTACTTCCCCAGAACTTGGTGAAGATTTATCATCTGATGCATTAATAAAACATCCATTACAGAACAGATGGGCCTTATGGTTCTATAAAAATGACAAAACCAAAAATTGGGCAGATAATTTACGCAAAGTTATAGCATTCGACACAGTAGAAGATTTCTGGGCGTAAGTTTTGCAACATACATTGTAAATCGGTGTTATAAAAATGACAAAACCAAAAATTGGGCAGATAATTTACGCAAAGTTATAGCATTCGACACAGTAGAAGATTTCTGTGCGTAAGTTTTGCAACATACATTGTAAATTGGTGTTGTTAAGAAATGACCAATGATTAATCTCTCTCTCTTTCTCTCTCTCTGTATGTTTCATTGATGGTTCATTTGATAAGATTTATCAAAAAATCGTTAAATGGAAAATCTATCTTTTCTTTTAAATTGAGCTCCTTGTCTTAAGTCACAGAAATACTGCCATGCTTTCAAGAGAGTGTTGTCTGTCCAAACTACATGTTATAAATAGAGTGATGGGATGACCGAGTGGTTTAACGCGTGCACGTTAGATCATAAGGTCTGTCATTTACTCAAGTGTCAGGGTTTCAATTCCCTGCTTGTCGCCTGTCAACCCTCGTGGGTTTTCTTTGAGTCCTCTGGTTTCTCTCTCCCTTTGTTATAAAAATTTGAAAAATAATCAGGACCATATCCAGTGGATCTGTAACCTGATGACCTGTTTACATAGATACCGGTAATTAAAAGTGTTACCATTTTGAATTTACTCATGTTTTTATTTGGTAATCATTTCAGGTTATATAACCACATACAGAAAGCCAGTAAACTTATGTCAGGCTGTGACTATGCATTATTTAAGGTAGGTTATTGTATCAGAAGTTTAGGGGTCGTTGCAGCCCCATTAAATAGCTAAATTCAGATGGTGTCTTATAATTGCTGAAGGAGTTGATAATCAATTTTTTTTGCTTTCATTACCGACAAGAAAAAAAATATGACAACCACAACAATCCTTTTGGACAGCTTGGTCTATTTAGCTGCTGTGGGGCTATGTATTGTTGCCAGGCAACCTATCTTGTTGTCCTGTATTGTGTATCTACTGTATAATTATACAATATATTTATAGGATGGTATAGAGCCCATGTGGGAAGACGCACAAAATAAACGAGGTGGCCGATGGATGATAAATTTAAATAAACAACAAAGACATTCAGATTTAGACAGATTCTGGTTAGAAATGGTAAGTTATTAGTAAGTGCAGAGAACTGCACTACACACAATTACACAAGAAAAACCCATGAACAAAACATAATATACAAAAATCACAAAGAACAAACCTATCGACAGGACACAATATTAGGGCTGGGTATCGATAGTGATTTTTACTATCAATAATCATAATCGGCAATGAAATGTCGGTCGATAATCGATAGTATCGAAAACAAACTTATTTTCACGGTCGTCATCAAGACTGGATACAGTACAAGTTCAAAACCATACGTAGTTGCAAAAGATCGTTTGCTCCTGTCTAAAACACAAAGTGCTTCCACACAGCACGTTTAGCTTTGCCGGGAAAATCAACACACGTTTTGTCGTCCATGTGTGCTATTTATTGTACCGGGTACTCTATTACTGAGGCACACGTACAGAAATAGTGAACTGTACAGACGAATTCTGAAGCTTGCAAAGGGAAATAACTCTAACTTTATTTACACATCCGGGTATCTCCGATTTAGCGATATTCAACAATAATTTCTTCAAAACTAAAGTAACATTTCAATGAGAGTGAATTTATGAAAACGGCTGTTCAATAAGCAGTCACAATTTTGTTATGTGTTACATTGATACTTGATAGTAATTAAAGTGAGAGGTGTATTATGATTAACTGAAAGAAAACATTGACATTTCAGATGCAAGAAAAATAGACAAAGAGCGATAATCGATAGTAACCCACCAATACTATCGATTTATATCGATATTTTACCCAGCCCTACACAATATTCACAAACACCTCAAAAGACTCACATATCAGATCAAGCACCGATGGCTGAATGGTTAGCACATGATTTTATTTTGATTTTAACTTGATTTTGACTTTATTTTCAGTTATTATGTTTAGTGGGTGAGGCATTTGATGATTTTAGTGATGATATTTGTGGTGCTGTAGTTAATATAAGGAACAAGGGCGATAAGTTAGGATTATGGACAAAAGATTCAACACGTGGTGAAGCTAACGTAGAAATAGGGTAAGTTATATATTGATTTTCATGGACATAATCATTCTAGGCTTAGTGCTAAGATTGACGTCCCAGGTTTGATCCTTTTGACGGGGAAAGTTCATCATGATTTTCTGGTGTGGTTTCCGCTTGGCAATGAGGGCCTGACAAATGACAATGTATAGTCATACGGATGGGCAAAAAACAAGGTCATGTATACACATTAGCGTGCACATAAAGAAACCTTGGAATTTTGAATTCGATATAAAAGTAGGCCGTAGTGCCATGCATAATATATTGCATGGCATGCCTGTCTTCATTGGCTCAGTTGGAACAGAACAGTAGGACTTTTAAACCCCATTTAATCTCTTTAATGAGACTTTAGCTGAGACCTAACATGTGTTGGTTGTGGGCAGGGTATGGTTGATAACCATCTTCATTAGTGCAGTTGATGCAGAAATTTTAGTTTTAAGTTTCTTGAATGAGACCCATCGGTATATAAAATCAGCATTATAATCCAACATCCATGAATTAGTGGAGGGGGCCACAGTGGCTGCTAACTGGGTAGGATGTTGGATATCGCTAGCTCACTAGCCTGGAGATCACTTTATTGGTCGAGTAAGTTCATCAAAATTTTTCCTCTTAGCACTGTATGGCGTATGCCCGTCCTCATATTAGCCCCATGAACTGCATTAGATAAGGCAAACTGAAATGGGTTTCTTTAAGCGTCTATTGTTCTTTTCCAACTGGACCAATGAGAGGGCATATGCCATACAGTATGCTATGAGTTAATTTGAACTGCCAAGGGCTCTTTTACATCCATGGTAATGTGTACAAGGAACCTCAAGTTTTTTGTCCCATACTAACAACTCTGTCTTGTCCCTTGCCAGGCCCTATTGGCACTGGGAAACCATGGCAGAAAATCAAAATGAACTTTCTCAGCCTATGCCTTATTCACTGGGCCATTGCGGCTCACTAATCTCCCGTATGTCCAAATATTGTCTGACTCAATTTTCATCAAAATTTGATTTGCTAGGTTTTTCTAGATTACGGGAGTAATGTAGATGGGCATACATCATACAGTGTGTTATGTGGGAATATTGTGTGCAGGCACTTGTTAAGGATTCTTCATAAGACAATTTAAATTTCTAAGAATGATTTATATAAGAGTCAAATTTATTTTCAGAAAAAAATTAAAAGAAAGATTAAATATACCAACCAAAATATCTATAGGTTTCCAGGTAGGTAAAATATTGAACAAAAATCTATATTTCCATCAAATGTGCAGTACAGAAAACTCCCCAAAATAGTGATGACAAGATATAGTAAATATCCCAGATTCCAGTCTTCCAAATTTTGGAAGTTATGCGTGAAAGACTGACCAAGAAATGTGTTCAGTCATATTGTCCGCTGTGCAATATAACTCATTTGGAGCTGATGCGCCATAAAATGCCATTTTATTAAATTTGTCTGGACAACTGCGCTCAGATCTACTTTTATTTTGAGGGGGGAGGGGCAGTCTAGTGGGTAAACATGCGCGCATGTGTCGAGTGGACATGAAATCCGATATCTCTCTCTCTCCCCCCCCCCTTTGTTTCTAAATTAAACAATTTTACTCTTGATAATAGCCAGAATAATTTTATATATATTTCTTTTATTAAATTACAGGTTCACGATGATACAATCTCAAAATCAGGCTCTACAACAAAGAATCGTTATCAAGTCTAACAGAGAGGGCAGCACCAGTCTTTATCGTGCTGGTGTCAAACATCTCGTGTGTGAATGATAAACTTTGAACTAACTGTTTTTTTGTGTGGATGCCAGAAGGAAATGTTCAAATATGTTTTTTTCTCGAGATAGTTGACTTATTGTTACCTCTTGTTACAAGCTTTTTGGTTGGACAAGCTCAGGGTTGGAGTTAACATTTTGATGAAATATTCTTTCAACATAAATTCCTTCATTGATAATGACACAAATTAGTATGGTAACTGTCACCTCTGTAAAGATATTTTTGTCGCAGGTCATTGATTAAACATGCATTATGCAAGAGCAAATCTGCCTATTAAAAGTCTTTCTTTAGGCCTGAAATGTTATCTAAATAATCAATAAGACCATAATAAACTCTAGATGTCAAGACTAGCTCGATTAGATTCCTATATGCCACTTTACAGCCATTGATAATTAAATTTGAGAAGTGGATAATCAAGACTATGCTGTTTATATTAATGGTGATCGAGGCTAGCGGGAAATTTCACTCGGCTTATAGTGGATCAGTTACCTTTACACTATGCAGTTTTTAACTATTATAGTGAAAACTGCCAACTCTTTATCTTATCTCCCATAATGTATCTTTAATATGTTAATCAGTTGTGTAAAAACTAAGACAACATCATAAAATCTAAATTTTAAAATCTTAAAATGAATTGATTTCCAAATTTGAGTAACTATTAGGATAAGTAGAAATAAAATGAAAGATTTAGGACACCAGCAAGACGATTATTCCATTCTGTTGGTCATTCTGTTAACATATAAAATAAATATTTAGAAAAAGCGTGTTTAGGCCCCTCTGATAACTGCGTAATAATTTGTCAAAGCTTGTTAAGAGAAAAAAATCAAACATCTGGATTTTGCGTAATTTATGAATGACACGTTTTAGACAAAAGGATGGCGTCCACCTTAGTCTTATTTTCAATTTTGAGTGATTTTCATTAAAAGAATTTTTGTTGAAGGAATGTTTGATTAAATGTTAGTCCTACCTTGTGTTAATATATTTGTGTCTGGATGAATGTGTCTGAAGTTTCCTTCATCCAGTGCAATTCAGTGAGTTGATGCTAGATCTAAAAATAGCAATAGTTCAATAATCATTGCTAATTATATATTTTATAAAAAATGATTTTAAAGGCAGAATACGTACCTGCATGATTCTGAAAGAAGCCTTATTGAGATATAGAAAAATGTTGAAGATTAATTTAATAGTTTTACAGATTGTCTCAAGTTACGAAACTTTCTGTAAATATCTACGCAGCCGTTAATGATTAAAAGGTTGCCGTCGACTACATGTACATTTGTATGATTGTAAAGTTTTTAGTGCTTAAATTATCGTAATTTGTACCTTTAATATTTATGAAATTTAACATTTGTTCATCTTCACTCGGTTCACGGTATGATTTTCACAATCCTTTTTGTTCTGGTGTGTAAATTCAAGGTAGTCATCTATTTTTTGAAATTCAAGAAAGCCAATCTAAGTGAAATACAGATCTATATTTTGTTTCATTTTTTACTTGCACTAACCTACACTACATGAAGATCTGTAGTGGAAGGTCATGTCAGGGGTCTACAAATGGCTTTTGACCCTATGAATTCATCTAATTGATTCAATTCATTACCCAGGGTTGATGTTTCTAGTGGAATACACCAAAAACTCACCATAACATTGGCTAATCCCTTACATTAACCAAAACACGGGTTATATAACAACTCTTCCAGATCCTAGTGTAGTAAAGATAAGTAAAACAAAATTTTGAACTACAAAAAAGGAAACAAAATAGGATCTGTGTTTTAATCAGATTGCAAGAAAACTTGGCTGACAAGGCCCCAAACTCACAGATCTTTCTCAGGCTTAAGTTGAGAATTTACTCAAAATTGTTTCTTATTTTAACCAAGATATAGCTCCATATAAAACTTTTTTTAAAGTATCAAATATATCAATGAGAAACTATATGGAAAGTTTTGTGTTTCTGGAGCAAAGATTTTTCTCATAAACAGTGACTAAAAGTAAATTCTGAAGTCTGAGAATTTTTTGTGATCTCGGGGCCAGTTGTGCGGTATGAATTAAAGTTGTGTTAATAGGGAAGTATTGAGTTAGAGTCCCAAAGCTATTGGGGGAGTCAATTTTGCTGATCAGATTACTATCTGACAAAAAGAAACAGTGAGTCACTTTCAATTGTAAGATTGCAAGGGAAATAACTCTATTTAAGTTGACATTTTTGATATGAAGTAAACCATAGTATGTAAATATTGCTAACATACACATCTATTCATATAACAGAAATTTCCTTGTTTTACAATAGGTGAATGTGTTTTCTACATTTCAAATTAAAGCGCACAAATAAGTGTTGTGTAGTTTTATTTAAATATGAATTATGTAAGAATTAGATAACATTTGAAGCCAGAAAAAGACCTGCAATAGACAGATTTAACTCTTGCATAATGCATCTTTAATTTCTCGAAATATCACTCAGCAATTCATTTTATCCTGAATCAGCAATTCTATTCCTTAATTGGAGACCGTAAAACCCTGCTTTAGATTTGTCTCTAAGAGTTATTTCACACCCTACAAAAAATGTGAAATTATATTTTTATCTGATGAAGTTAGTTCCTAGACCCAAACACCTGTTAAATTGTTGTTTGACTTGATGTTGATTTTGTGAAAATAATCGTTTTGTTTCTCCATGAATTAAAATTCATGTTTAAAGTTAAGTTTGGATTAGTTAAAAACTAAAAAAAATACATAAAAACAAATTGTGAGCCATAATGTTTATTGTTTCGGAATGTTTTATTTATTAGGATTATTTATGGTTGGTGTAAAATGGCTTCCCAGTTCTTTAGTTACTGGATGATCGAATACCTGCCCTGACTCTGGAAGCCACCACATTGGCTCAGAGTAAAGCACTTACCCACAGGAGGTCCTGTGTGAGATCCCAGTGATGGTACACTAGATTATCCAGATTTGTTTCCTTGTCAGTATTTCTTGGTGGTTGAGTGATCTAATATGTGTGCTTAAAGCAATGGACCCATTAGCCGAATTATTCAACTGAATCAATTGGGCGAAAGAGTGAACATGCGATTGCATCTCCGTTTACATCAAATGATTAAACATGGCAGCGACTAGGTCTTCAACAAACAATCACATGACTTCTCTATACGAGAGGTGATTGACTAATGATGATTGACTAATGAATTCTAAAATCGGGCGAATGCTACGGCAAAACGGACAGGGTAGGCAAATATAATTCAGGCCACATATATCAAATATGTTCAATTCGGGCAAATGACAATGGACATACTAGGCGAATTTCAACACTGATTGATTCAGCCAATGATACAAATTGTCAGTCAAGTGACATGCTTTTGAGTAAGGTCACTTGTCCGACCTTGTGTGTTTTTTCTTGGTCCACTGCTCAAGACCCCTATGCACAAGCACTTTATTGAAATAAAATTGAACCACATGTTTGGTCATTTGGACCAGGATCTTAATCGGAGATCTAGTGTACAAGGTAGTAAAGTATGTAAAAGATACCTTGGCAGTTGGAATTCTAAATGAGCGTAGCGCCACTGTCTGGTCAAAATTGTCCTCATAGTACACTGCATTGCATGCCTTATCTTCTTGATGTTAGTCCAGTTGGTGCCAAATAGTAAAACATAAAGCAGCATTTCATTTCATTTCCCAACTCTGGAAAAACATTGGTCCACAGTTTGCAAGATTGCTGCAAAACTCAAAAAGCATTTTACACCAACTAAGTTTATTTATCACTTGCAGTAATTATTAAAATTTAATGAATTTGTCTGATTAAAATTAGACTGGTATTTCATTTTTGTCCCCCGCCTTTCGAAGAAAGTTGGGGGACTATTAAAATGGGTTCGTCCGTCCGTCTGTCTGTCTGTCTGTCTGTCTGTCCGTCACACTTTTTGGGACACAATAACTCTCTTCCTAATTGAGCTAGAACGTTCAAACTTGGTGTATGTGTTTATTAGGAGTTCAAAGATGAGCATTTTCCGCTTAGGGTAAGCAGAGATAAGCAATTTGATTGGTTGATGCTTTGGGACACGATACCTTTAGTTCTAATTAAGTGAGAGTGATGAAACTTAGTGTATAGTTTCATTACAGTAATACCTTGACTAAGTTCGATAGTGAGCATTTTCCGCTCAGGGTAAGCAGAGCAATTTGATTGGTCGAGACTTTGGAACACAATAACTCTCCTTCTAATTGAGTTAAAATGTTCAAACTTGGTGTATATGCTTATTAGGTCAATGCCTTGATGGAGTTCGGAGATGAGCATTTTCACGCTTAGGTTAAGCAGAGCGATACGCAATTTGATTGGTCGAGACTTTGGAACACAATAACTCTCCTTCTAATTGAGTAAAAATGTTCAAACTTGGTGTATATGCTTATAAGGTCAATGCCTTGATGGAGTTCGAAGATGAGCATTTTCCACTTAGGGTAAGCAGAGATAAGCAATTTGATTGGTTGGTGCTTTGGGACACGATAACTTTAGTTCTAATTAAGTGAGAGTGATGAAACTTGGTGTATAGTTTCATTACAGTAATACCTTGACTAAGTTCGATAATGAGCATTTTCTGCTCAAGGTAAGCAGAGCGATACGCAATTTGATTCGTCGAGAGTAGTCGAGACTTTGGAACACAATAACTCTCCTTCTAATTGAGTTAAAATGTTCAAACTTGGTGTATATGCTTATTAGGTCAATGCCTTGATGGAGTTCGAAGATGAGCATTTTCCGCTTAGGGTAAGCAGAGATAAGCAATTTGATTGGTTGATACTTTGGGACAAGATAACTTAGGTTCATCTTGATTGATGATTTTTATGCCAATACAATGACTGCATTCTCATTTAGTAATCGATTCGACAGTAACAGTGTATAGAAACGATTGACTTGGACACGAGGGCCCGTTCCCTTGGCCAGAGGGGCCCTTTTGTCTGCCTTTAGGGTCCCCCTAACTAGGGTACATTTTCATTTTTCTCGTCGGTTTTAGCATTTTTCTTTATAAAACACTTTTAGATGACACTTCGTGTACAGTTTGATTGCTTGAAAAAAATAAATGTGCGATTAATTAATATGTGTCTTCTATTTATTTTGGGATTTCGGCGGGGGACATCAGCCTCACTGTTGGCTTGTTTTTTTTATGTTGTTAACATTAACACAACATTATTACAAGCTGACCTCTTATACAGCCAATGCAGAGATGCATGTCTTGGGTTCGAATGATTGAAGCCAATGATAGAGACTGAAGTCAGACTTCTGAACTGAACAGATAAGTAATTTAAATCGGGAAAAAATAAAGATTGAATTTTGATTCATTGTAAAAATTTAAATGAAAAGATTGTCTTGGTTAAATATAGTTGAAGCCAATGACGACTAAAATTAAATTTCTAAACTGAACACATAACTGGCAAGAAATTAAGATAAATATCTGATTTGATATATATGTATTGTAAAAATTTTAAATTACCATGGTAATCTTATTAAGAACACAAAGATGTACAAATGTATAGCAATGTTATACTTCTGCCATTTGTCCACAGTGTAAAACAGTTCTATGGTGCCAAGCCAACTGTATATCAGAATAGTGAATTGATGATATAACAGTTTTCACGTTGAAAGACTTTAAATCTTTTTAAAAACTAAAAATTCTATGCTTGTCAATTGATTTTGTGATGTAAATATGTACAAATTATTAAATGAAAGCTTTTTTTGTATTAAACTGGGATCTGTTCATTCTAAATAATGAAACTGTTTTATTCATACATCAAGTCCTCGACACGATCATCAACCAGAAATTTTATTGCGAGGAAAAGGAGAGCAATAAATTACTATTGGGGATAGGTTTAAAAGATTAAAAAGCAAATGGGTTTTTCTGACAGTATCATGAGAAATTTTCTTACAAAGAATAGGGAACAGATAAATTAGTATTGGGGATAGGTTTCAAAGATTAAAAAGCAAACATGTTTTTCTGACAGAGTGAAAGATTGTCAGACCGAGTTTAGGATTCAAGTTCTTGATAAACATTTGCATCTGTCAGACAATATCTGAATTTTCATGGCTGTAATCTGCACCGAGATATACACAAATTGATTGTTTATTGTCAATGGTAGATAATTTACTGCTTTGGATTCAGTTGGTGTAAATACTGAACAGAATTGAAACATTTGGATCCCAAGCTTTTACTTGACCAGGGTAGGGTTACCTAACCAACCTTTTCGGTTTCCACCTATGTCCTCCCCCCCCCTCCAACCACCATATTAACATGTAAGTTCCGAAATGTCACTTTATTATACTAATAAAATGGGACACTGTAACAGGGTTCCACAGATTGGTTATGTCGTGTGTGAACTAGGTCCCCACGTAATGACAATACACTGTTGGTTAATGTCATCACCAGTATGTAGTGTACGTATCCCCAAACTGATCCCGCGGTGAATATTGACTTGGCCGCTACAATCACTGATAAGCATGACATTGACGAGACTTAATGAGTTCGGCATATTAACTTTTTTACTCCGACAAATTAAATTCTCAAACATTTTTTTGAAGTATAAGAAAAATAAATAAAGACGTTTGAAGTATTTGTAGTTAAAAAATATTTATTTAGTGTAAATGAGTATTAAAATGAGTAAAATGCATCATTTTGCCCGAAGCAAACAATGCACGAGCCGTTGACCCAATGACTGACACCACGTGAAATCAATGCACATGTTGTGGACAGTCATCTGTGACAGAGTTAATTCATAAGTAATTCTCTGTGAAACAGATTGATGTATCCCATGTAATGAATTGGTAAAAAAAAGTGTAAGTAATATCAGTATTAAATTCCGTCAGGTTGCATCAGTCACAACATGTACAATATTGTAACGGCCCAATCTCTAATAGATATGTGGATTTGAAATTGTAATTGGATGTTTTCATTCGCTGCCCGTGTCAAAGCTATATCCTAAAAAAAGTGAAATAAGAGCTCTGGGGGAAAGGTATTCATAAAAAAATAATCTGACAATAGTATAGCACTTCATTGGCTGGGGGCTAAAATCTATGTTACTATTTTAGTGCTCAGCTTATAATGGACAGTATTCTTAAAATTCTTAAGGGATAAGGACCCAGCTCCCAGCTCCAACCCCACATGTGCGCGCTGTATCATAAGGCCTGTCATTGAGTCAACTGGCATGGTTTTGAATCATCGGTTGTACGTGACAAGGAATAGGGTCGCCTGTGGGTTTTCGCAATGTCCTCCTACTCCTAAAGAACCCTATGCGCAAGCGCACTATTGAAATAAAAACCATGTTAGTCCCCAAATTACCTAGTTTGTGTCGAGTGGATGTTAAACCCCATTTCTCTCTCTCTCCCGCCCCCACCCTGCTGCAGTGATCCTTAGTTGAGAACTTGTTGCATGAATAAAGCGGTGTAAATAAACTAAGCAAGTGGTGTTTAGTGACTGAAATAAATTTTTTTTTTTTTTTTTTTTTTGAACCACTGAAAAGGTAGTAAAAATATTCATTTACATGTGTAACGCCATTGTTCAATGCAGGGAACTCGGCTCAGAATGTTTACTGTCGGTCATACTGATGGAAGGTCAGATCTAAATAATAAGGCCACCTGCAGATTTAGATAAGGTGACGAAATGTAAACGGGGGTAAGGCATGTGATTGTTGTTAGCCTTAGCACTAGTCCTGTTAACCATGACAAAATCTGCAGGTGGCCTAATAATATTTTGATCGAATGGATGACTGTACGGAAAACCCAGAAAGAGGTGTTGTGTGAATTGGATGAAACAAAGCAAACCCTATAGACTGTGTAAACGCTAATACTTATGCTGAAGTCATATTTTTGCCATTTTGATTTTTTATATGTTTTGATACCGGTATTGGTAAAGTATGACTTCATCTAAAGTAAAAGTAGCATTTATAGTAAAGTAAAAGTAGGCCTATAGTGTTTATACTAATGTAGCAGTTGTTTTTATATACATGTAAAGTAAAAGTAGTATTTATATTGTTTTAAGTATTTTATTTCATACTTATCATTAACAACAGAATTTTCACAAAATGCCCTTGAAAGATATAGAATTTAATGCATTGATGAAATATAAGCAACTTGGTGTCACTTCAACACTAGTTATAACAAAATGGCATTGTAAAGATACATTTAGAAACAAAATGCACATTACCATAAAAGCACCCGTTTTTTTAAGGGCTGTACTAATTATTATTTATTTTAATAATTATTTAAATGTTTTATGATAATTTTCATAGTTTTACAGAATTGACATTTATTTATGATACAATTAATTTGATTAGATGTACATAAATTTAATTAAGACGGGCCAATATATTCTTATATATAAGTGTAGGCTGTAGCACTGCTTTCCAAGCATAACTTCTCTCATAGCACACTCTATAGCGTATGTGCGTCTTGATAAGCCCAGTTGGGGCAGAACAGTAGGACGTTAAACCTCATTTTATTTTATTTTATTTATTTGATTTGCCAAAGAAGTAGGTCTAGATTTTAAATACACAAAGCTATTATTGAGATTGAACTGATTTTCTGTTCCACTGTCGACAGTGTCAGAAATTTTTAAGCAAACAAAAATTAGTCAAAACAAAAAACTTACTACAGTACTTAATTAATATTTCAAGACGAAAAATTTAATCGATTGGATTTTGTCCTGTCACTAATCAACATAACATATTTTCATATAAATCAAATAAGTTTTATTTACGTCATTATAATCAGTGAAAGATATTTATAAATGACGTATGTGTGATATATCATCATCACTGTAAATACTTGTTTTACTTTATAATGAATATTATATCGGTGCATGTTTACTAAAAATATCAACCAAACAAATCTGGTATAAATTCATAATGTTAAATTTGTAAAAATTCCTTTTGTATTTTTTTGTAAAGTTCACTCAAACTGGTTGAATCTTGTGAAATATAAATAGTGCTATTTCTTTCTCTAAATGTTATGACAAATAAAAGTGTACTGGTAACCATAATTTTACATATTCCGGTATATTTTAATAAGGATTGTTAATAAGGATGGTAGTTAAGTAGTGTAATATATTAATTGTGTACTTTCTGTTTGCTTCTGTAATTAAAGGCTGTCAGTGGTTTAATTAAAATTTGTTCTAACTTTTGTGTAATTGGGGGTCCGAAGAGACTAAAGGGTATTGCCATTTCCATGCTTGTTGGTGAGATCAGGCGTGTTGGTAAGGTCATTTCCAAATCGAAAAGATTTCATCTATCATGAACTCTGATTTAAAATCTACCTAACCCTTATGGTTGGGTGTGGTGAAATCCAGTCTGCCCTGACAGTTGGAAAATGGGCTTCCCCCTACTTAAAGACAATCTAATTAAAATATAGATCTATATTTCGTTTCCTTTTCTATACTTTCAATGGCCTACACTCATGTAGATCTAACAAGTTATAGTGGAAGCTCACGTTCTATGACGTCAGGTATCAAGCACGGGACATTTGACCCAATAACGTCAGTCATTCGATTAACCAATTAGCGACCATCATGCTTTTCAAAATCTACTTTTGTTTTGTTTTGATTTCTATCCGCTGGTGTTCATTGGCTGGTAATATCTACCCACAGTTCCACGCATGAAAAGGTCAAACGGTCGATTCGACAGACCATTTGATTGGCTGACCCCTCATTTCAGGCAGAACACGAGTTAAATAACAACTCCTCCAGATCCAAAAGTAGTAAAGACAAGTAAAAACGAAATTTTGAACTATAAAAAAACGAAACGAAATTGGATCTGTGTTTTAATCAGATTGACTTAAAGAGGATGGTCCAGTCAATCCGAAGACAAACAAATGGACAGCAATTAATCCACTGGTTTAGTCATGTCATTCGATCTTTTGTGCACTGAAGGTTGTAGATTTTTACTATTATAGGATTAATAATACCATTCAATAATACACAAATTTTCATCAATATTTAATTTATTCTAGATTTAATATTTGTCATGTGCAAACCAGAGTCATTTTCCTATTCAGAACCTTTGGATTCAAAAAGCCCTTTTTGTCCCCGAAAATAGTTTCTTTATCAGAGACGGTGGGGGGGGGGGGGCTGTCACATGTCCCAGAGGATTAGTACCACACTGTTCCCGCAGTGAATATTCGCTTGGCCGCTACAATCACTGATAAGCATGACATTTGATGAGGCTTAATGAGTACGGCATATTAACTTTTTTACTCTGACAAATTAAATTCTCAAACATTTTTTTGAGGTAAAAGAAAAATAAATTAAGACGTTTGAAGTATTTGTAGTTAAAAAATATAATGTAAATGGGTATTAAAATGAGTAAAATGCATCATTTTGCCCGAAGCAGTTAGGTGTTAAGTAAACATTGCACGAGACGTTGAGCCTATATGACTAACGCCGTGTGCAGTCAACGCACGTGTTGTGGACAGTCATCTGTTACAGAGATAATTCGTAAGTAATTCTCTGTGATTAGTGAAACAGATTGGATTAGGACAAGGAAGATATATATTAAAAATGCCCACCACCCAGGCGCGGATCCAAACGAGAATAAACAATATACGGCAGGCGTAATGGTTTTATCTGAAAGAGATGTTCTTTTCCATTTTAACGTGCGGCAAAATAGGTCGATTAACGGATAACCTGTATAATATACTTATGGAGTGACAAATCCATAAAAAAAAAAAATTTTAAAAACGCGGGTAAGGGGAGACAACTCCATTTAAGGTGTCGTTATTTTGACAGAAAAAAAATGATAATGTAATCAATTTCCGATCAGTTTTGTAAATTTCTACATCCAAATATTTATTCAAGTGCGAAATATACCACCAAGATGCATAAAAAACGTAAAATCGCTCAAACAACACGATTTTTTTATTTTACGACAATTGCAAATTTTGTCTTTTTTGACTTCTACACTAAAGAGCGAAGAAAAACCAAAAAGCAAGTGTCGTGATAAAAAGCAAGGTAAACTGTGTTCTAATAAAACATGGGATCTTTAAAAGAGGCATAAGTGTATTCTGATTGCTATATGATATTCTGCACAAGAGACGTGCAGTGTCGGTTTGAAGTGTCGATCATAATTATGATGGGTAATCCTACATGTAACACGATGATGATCCAGCCAAATATCAGATAATTTTTACTTGAGATGTTAAAATATCCCGATGTTTTAATAATATTAAGATCTAGATCTACTAAATATTTAGGGTTTCACACTGCGAAGCTTGTGTGAAACACTATTGTTTTTGTTAAAATTATTATTCTTATTATTATTATTATTATTCTTCTTTTGTGTTGAGTAGATCTCAGCAACTACGTGTCGCATCGTTACGATTTCTTCGGTTTTACTGGGAAAGTGGGTGTGACTTAGAGGATAAAGCTATTTTGAACGTTCTGCGACAATGCGAAATGTCCGAAATCACCGAAGTTATCGTTTTTACAAATATTGCGGTAATTTTAACAATAATCATGGGATTTTAACTTTCGATACATTTTGGCATAGCTGGAGACAGGGCACATAGCTGCGCTACTTTCGATTTTTGATTTTCGGCAAATCTTCGAAGATATTAGGCGCCAAATTTCGGAAATTTAAAATTTTACAAAAAACTTTTTTATTTATGAATATTTTTTAGTCGTGTTGTGCACAGAATTAAAGAGTCATCTGACTTGCGCAAAAATGTTAAAAAATTTTGTCTCAGTAATTTTCCTTGGCCTCCATTGGCTAATTCAGTTTTTCAGTCCTAGATTAATTTTTTATTGTTCGATTTGTATAAAACAAAGTTCATATGCTTCGTTGTCTCAATTGTCATTTTTTTTATTACCAAAAGTGTTATCTGTCGGCACCGGAAGTGGCATAATTTTACCAAAAACTACAATTTTGACAGTTAGGTACATTTTTTGAAAACAAATATTATTTTTTTGAAAAATTATACAACTCAAAGAGTGTGTCCTTTAAAGGCGCAAAAAATGTCGGAAGCAGTTTTTTTAATTTCTTTTTCATTTTCTAGCAAATTGGATTAAGAGGTGAAAAAGGGGTAAAATTGACCTATTTACAACTCATTCAGGCTTTTCAGATTTTAAAATATTTTTACGTAACTTTTATAAACTTGTAGCTATAATCCATACGAAGAGAATGTATGTGAAAATTAGTTTGTAATATAAGCAGTTGCCGAGAAATAGGCAATTTTGCATGAGTCACTTTTCACGTAATTTTGGCTGTAAAAGAATCAATTATTATTCGATTTTCAATTTTCTTTCGCCATTGGATGCCTAATGCCATAGTGGACTATGTCAAACCATTTTACCCCTTGCGCTGCCACCGGAAATGACGTCATTTGCTCAAAACTTAAATTTTAGCCTCCAAAAAACAATATTTTATTCAAATGAGTCGTATTTGTTATTTTTTTCAAATTGTGATATTTGATTCTATTGATCAAATAGATTGAACCCATACGATCATACAGATACCACAAAATGGTTTCTAACTTGTACGGTTGCAGAGAAATGGGCGATTTTCCTTAAGTCACTTTTCAAGGTTTTTGGTCTATAAAAGTGTCAGTTATTATTCGATTTTCATAAAATTTTCACCATATGATATCTTGTGTCATTTATGATTTCATAGAACTAATTTAACATTTTCAGTATCACCGGAAGTAATGTCATTTTGGCAAAAACTGTACTTTTAGCCTTCAAAACAGACATTTTTATACGCCCACATTTTCATGTGGACGTATTATGTCGTCGCCCCTGTCCGTCCGGACGTCCGTCCGGACGTCCGTCCGTCCGTCCACAATTTGTTTGTGGACTCTCTACAGGTCACAATTCTTATCCGATTTTGACGAAACTTGAAATATAGGTTTATCCCCAAAAGATCTCGGCTGCTTTTGATATTGGCATGTATCGGATCAAAACTTCATGGATTATGGCCCCTGATTGTACGAAAAATCACGTTTTTAGATTGTGGACCCTATAGAGGTCACAATTTTGAACCGATTTTGATGAAACTTGACATGCATGTTTGTAACCCAAAGATCTTGGTTCCTTTCGATATTTGCGGCTATCGGAATGTAATTTCCTGAATTATGGCCCCTGATTGTCCGAAAAATCACCCTTTTCAGCTTGTGGTCCCTCTGGAGGTCACAATTATTATTCGATTTAAAAAACCGTTTGATTATATCACCGTTACACCCTAAGGAAGGTTGAGTTCGAATTTCGGGAAAATCGGACGAAAATTGCCATACAAAATGGCCGCCGTTTGTACGCGAATACTGTTAAAAAATGGTATATCAAGGTTGTGGACCCTGTGGAGGTCACAATTTTGATTCGATTTTGATGAAACTTGAAATTCATGGTTATAACCCAAAGATCTTGCTTCCTTTCGATATTTGCGCATATCAGATCGTAACTTCCTGAATTATGGCCCCTGATTATACGCAAAATCGCCTTTTTTTTTAGCTTGGAGGTCACAATTATTATTCGATTTAAAAAACCGTTTGTTTATATCACCGTTACACCCTAAGGAAGGTTGAGTTCGAATTTCGGGAAAATCGGACCAAAATTGCCATACAAAATGGCCGCCGTTTGTACGCGAATACTGTTAAAAAATGGTATATCAAGGTTGTGGAGCCTGTAAAGGTCACAATTTTAATTCGATTTTGATGAAACTTGAAATTCATGGTTATAACCCAAAGATCTTGGTTCTTTTCGATATTTGCGCATATCGGATCGTAACTTCCTGAATTATGGACCCTGGTTAAACGCAAAATCCCCCTTTCTTAGCTTGTGGTCCCTCTGGAGGTCACAATTATTATCCAATTTAAAAAAACGTTTGATTATATCACCGTTACACTGTAAGGAAGGTTGAGTATGAATTTCAGGAAAATCGGGCCAAAATTGACAGACAAAATGGCCGCCGTTTGTACGCGAATACTGTTAAAAAAATGATATATCATGGTTGTGGACCCTGTATAGGTCACAATTTTAATTCGATTTTGATGAGGAAGGTTGAGTTCTAATTTCGTGAAAATCGTACCAAAATTGCTGGACGAAATGGTCGCCGTTTGTACGTCACACCATAATCAATGTCGGTTTCGAGTTTCATTAATATCAGACTGGAACTGACCAACTAAATGGCTGCTCCCAATACAGTATGAAATACAGGACTTAAAGATGTAGGAAAAATCATTTTCGGTATTGCTTGTTCTCTGTCCATCTCTCGAAAATGTGGGCGTATCCTGCCTGGCAGTGCCAGCCTATCTTTTTCAAATGAGTCTGATTTGTAATATATTTCAAATTATGATATTTGATTCCAATCAACAAATGGATTGAACCCATACGATCATATAGATACCAAAAGATAGTTTTTATCGTGTACGGTTGCCGAGAAATAGACGATTTTCTACAAGTCACTTTTCAAGGTTTTTGGTCTATAAAAGTGGCAATTCTCATTCGATTTACATACAATTTTCGCCATTATGCTGCCTTATGCCATTTCTGATTTCATAAAACTAATTGAACATTTTCATTATCACCGGAAGTAATGAAATTTTGCCAGGATCACTTACAAGTAACATATATATAAAATGAATTGATATTGCTGGATTTGGTTGATTCTTCGTCCATTTTATTTGATGTTTACAATGCTTATGTGGAAACCTGTTTGATGGTTTCATTGGTATCGGAAGTGACATATGTTTAAGGGTAACGTGGCACCGAAAGTGACGTGGCACCAGTGAAACCCGTCATTCCTGCATGCAGGTCTAGTTTCACATGTTATTGTTGTGTATTGGCCATTGCATTTCAGTGATGATCAGTCAAATATATAAGATATCATATGGGAAATTTTAGTTCCTTTTAAGAACTGTCTAAAGCCAAAGGTGCTAGGGAAATTTCATTGTACCGGTGGCTAATTGGTAAGAAGAGGCTTGCTCGCTAGCGTGCAGGTCAGGTGATGGATCTCTGCATTGGCCGAGACAGTTCATCCTGATTGTCCGGCATGGTTTTGCAGTACTAAGGGCCTAACAAGGACAGCTGTCTAGTCATTCAGATGGGTAAAAAAACGATAGGCAATGGCAGGTAGAATTTGATATAAGAGTAAGCCGTAGTGCTGCTGCCCAGGCTAAATTTCCCTCATAGTATACTGTATGGCATATACATGTTACATGTCTTCATTAGCCCAGTAGGATGTTCAATTTCATTTCATTTCTATCAATTATCACATATTATCATTGGTTGTACATAACTTTACTTTGGCTAGTTCTTTTTTTCTTTACGTCCCTTTCAGAGATCGTTGTTGTGAAATAATAAAATGATGTAGATCCATTGATAAAAGAAAAGAAGAAATGCATACTGATTAAACAAATAACTCAAGATGAAGAAACGTACTTTGTCCTCGGATGGAAATGCCCCAACAACTTCACGTAAAATTCCCCGTCTTGAAACCTCCAGCTCAGCATCCAGGGATCAAAGTGCTTCCTCTTCTTCATCAAGTGAGAGCACCAAACAGAGCTTACATGATTTAAAGAAATTATCAGGAGGATTAAAAAAGGCTGGACCATATTTATTAGGTAGGTGATCTTCTGTAAACTGTATACAAGTCTTGAAACAAGGCGCTTGTCACTGTTGTCTGGCACAAATCATGGCTTTGTTTGGTGTGGCTACTATAATATATATATAATTATTATAGTAAATATAATTGTTTAAGTAAATATAATTGTTTAAGTAAAGATATTATATTTACTATAATAATTATAGTAATATAATTAAAGGTATGTAAATCTCATACAGACTTGGGTGGCCAAATTGTTTAATGTGTGGACTTTATATCATATGGTCTGTTATTGAGTCAAGTGGTGTGGTTTCAACTCCTTGCCTGTATGTGACAAGGAGTAGGTTGCCTGTCCAACCTCATGGTTTTTTTTCGGGTACACCAGTTGCCTCCCGCAGCTCATAACTCTCACAATAAAGTTAAACTCTCTCTCTCTCTCTCTCTCTCTCTCTCTCCAAACTTGTCAATCTGTCAAATTAAAACTGGGACTGCAATCATAATGTATTTGTATCTTTATAGGTCCTAGATTAGGTTCATCACCAGTTCGGAGTATAGTGCAATGTCTGGCAAGAAGAGAAGGAAGAGATGAATTCTATACAATCAAAGTGAGTTACTCGTGTTCATATTAAATAACTATAGAGCAAGTTTCATTTTTACCATTAAATTAAAGTGACCAAGGAGTTGTTCAGACCTTCATGAGGTACATCAAAAGTCTACCTTGGCTCAATCTGTTTTTCGGGAGATAGGCAAAATCTTTTGTAGCCATCAAGACAGAATTTTCCTCATAACACACTGTATGGCATATGCCCATGGTCATTAGGCGAAGTCGGTGAAGAAAAGTAGGGCGTGCATCCCCATTTGGCAAAAAATTATTCATCTATATCCATTATCCCAATCTCGTTCCCAGAGGCAGCCGCGGAGCCGAAGACCTCTGGCACATTAGACCGTCCATTTTTTCCAAACCTAAGCCCCGCCCATTCTGACCTCTGATTGGTCAATCCTTTTGGGTCGATTTCTCGAAAACCAGAGGTCGGATCGTCGTTTCGTTTGTTGTAAAATGATCCTTGAGTCAAAGTCAACTCGCTGACACAAAAAATTGGATCCTAAACGAACAAATTCAAGTTTTTGTAAAGATCTATTTTTCTACGCGTGGGTATATTTTTAAGTGATTCGGTCATCCAGGGGCGTACGACGCAAATGAACGAGAAATTTCGCGCGTAGGAATTACATGTCACCTTCCGGGAAAATGGCTACCCCGATTCACCAGAGAAATTTCTTCAAAAATTTTTCTGGTTTCGAGATTGTCCATTATCCATAACAGCACAAGGGTTTGGGTGGTTGAACAACTAATGCTTGCACTTTGCATCATAAGGTCTGTCAATGAGTTAAGTGGCTTGGTTATGATTCTCTACTTGTATATGACAAGGAGTAGGGTCCAACCTCGTGGATTTTCTTCAGGTTTTCTGGTTTCCTCTCACTGCTAGATTAAAATTAATTGAAATAAAATTGAAGCATATGTTAGTCCTAAGTGGACGTATAACCCCATTTCACTCTCTCCCTAACAACACTAGTCATTAAAACTGTCAAATTTTTTGTAGATTTTGACAATGGAGAAACCTGAGAAAGAAAGTCAAGATGATCGACAAGGAAAGATGTTGATGCACACAGAATATTCTCTACTTTCACTTCTACATTCCCAACCTGGTGTTGTTCATCATCACGGTTTATTTAAGGTACCGGTTTCTTTCAAGGTGTGGGGGGTTGGAATGGCCTAGTGGTCTAGAGTGCCACGCTTCAATATCGTAAAGGGGGACATCTCACTGTGCCACCCGCTATTGTTTTGATGGGGCTGATTAATCAAGCAAGGGGATTATCGAATACAATGGTGTTAAAAGTATAGTCCGTTTTTTAAAACTACTAGGTTTAGACTGATTAACAACTTTATTTACAATAAATTACATTAAAGTAACAACAAATACATGTATAAACCATAAATCATAACCCTACTAAATGTGATATGACGTCAGTATATTCAATTGGACATTTTTACTCCATTTAACAGTTCGATTTTGGATCATGAATAGATTCTTCTACTCTTTTATTTTCACCTTTTAGGGGGCAATCGTCCACCGTTATAAATTGAACTATGGTATTTCCAGTACAAGTCTGCTCTTTCAACGCAATGTTAATAAATTTAAATATATTTGGGTGGCTTTTTCCGATCTTCTTCATTTTACTGAGCCAAATTAACTAAATTTTGATCTCCTTGAGAATTAAAATAATTAAATCTTAACTAGGTGAACAGTACTAATAAGGATACAGTCTATAATCCTTTGTTTACTTAAATTTTCACACCACTACCCTATAACACCAGTTAATTATATATATATGTGGCACAGTGATTAGGTAGCGATGACATTGAGAGTTAATTATTGTCTGGATAAGTTAATTAATGTCTAATTAATAATTTAGATAGCATTTCAGGCCTAAAGAAAGACCTGCAATAGACAGATTTAGCTCTTGCATATTGTATGTTTAATTCACGCTAATATGTACTCGGATTGATTGTTTAATTATGAAAACAAAATAATTTTTTTAAATTAATGTACTCTATTTCTCTCATATTTTGATGTATTTTTAGGATGAAGCCTTAGAAGAAAAAGAGGTTACAGACAATAGCCGACAGATGGCGCCTACTGGGCGTATTCGTAGTCGTTTGTGTCTAGTATTAGACTGTTTAATTCCACATGATTTTTCATCTAAAACTAACGAGCTAGTAAACTTACAACATTATGTTATTAAAGAGAAGAAATTAACAGAAAAAGATGCCATTTTAATATTTACAGATATCGTTCAAGTTGTCAATAGTTTACATCAGGTATATTATTTATTTCATTCTTCTTGTAGTTATAGTATAGCTATTGACATGCCAATTTGATATAACCTGAAAGTTTTGAGCTGAAACTATTCAAATTCAAGCCGGGAGGTAGGGGTTGTGTGGAACTATAGATTACTGAGTTTAATACTAAGCGACGTTTGGATGAGGATACTCTCGTCTTTATCAAGCAAATGATACAGATATATGAATAGTAGGCAAATATATACAGAATATTCAACAAAAATAAGAATCAAACACAATTAAAGCTTAACACCTTGAAAAACAATTTACATGTAAATTTGAATATTTAAAATTCCCCTTTTATTGAAAATACATATGTGTGCACTTAGACAACAAAATCCCCACAATCCTAATTAATAATTAACACAAGTGTTAGTGTGAAATGTTATATATTATTCAAAATGGCGATTTAAAAAGATGAGATGAGAATGCAAACTTAAATTATAATTTAACAAATCATTTCCAGGATCTCATGTTTTTAGAGTGAGTTGTTCTGAATGAAAATAATAGTGACATTGTTTTTCAATTTCAGAAGAATATAGTCCATCGTGATTTAAAACTGGGTAATATGGTGTTGAACAAGGAGACAAGGAGAATTACGATAACTAATTTCTGTCTGGGAAAACATCTTGTATCAGAAAATGATTTGTTAAAAGATCAGCGAGGAAGTCCAGCGTACATTAGCCCTGATGTTCTTAGTGGTATGTCATAAAACCACGGAATTTCTATCAGTCGTAATTAGTACTGGGTATTGCATCTGTAGTCCCGATACAATATGTATTGAGATTCGGGATCTACGATACAATTCATATTGCGATTCATAACCTGGTCAATATTTACCAACACAACAACAGGATAAATTAACAATTGATATTTTATGGTGAAAATTTATAGAACTGCCGATAAATAAGATAATATTCAAAAAGTTTTAATCAATATTCTTATATGCAGTCAAGTGAAGTGAGTTGTTTATTTTGAATGGTAATGAATTTGAATGAATTTTTTCAGGTAAACCTTATTTGGGTAAACCGAGTGATATGTGGGCTCTCGGTGTCGTTCTGTTTACAATGATCTATGGGCAGTTTCCATTTTATGACAGCGTACCACAAGAACTATTCCGCAAAATCAAATCTGCTGAATTCACCATTCCAAAGTAAGAAATTGAATTTTATAAATTTGACAGAGGTTTGCAAATCATGGTGGCTAAGCAAGTAAAAATACTGGCTAGCTAGCCTGGAGATCGCGAGTTCGCTCCCAGTGTTGACTAAATAATATTCATCAGGATTTTCCGGCATTGTTTCCCCTCATCAGTGGTGCAGGATGGAGGGCGTAACAGCTCTCTAGTCGTTTTGATAGATAAAAAAACAAGGCCCTGTGTACATAAAACAAGGCCCTGTGTACATTAAAGAGTAGGCGTGCAAATTAAAGCGTAGGCTGTCTAGACAAAACTTCCCTCATAGCACACGATCAGGAATCCTTCTGGCAAGCAAATGTACTGGCCTATGAAAACCTACAAAATGTCTATTCCTTCAGATGGTCCGATAAACCAAAGTCCAATATACACATAGGCTTATCCGGTACTCTTAACACAATCCTTGACCGTTGTAATTTGATGAAAACTAGGCACAATGTCACTGTCAGGTCAAAAATTCTGCATAGTATATGCCTGTCTTCAAAAATATGATGTTAAATTTTAAATCCCAATTCATTTGTATTACAGTGATGGTCGTGTATCGGAGAATACGATATCAGTTGTACGTAAATTATTGGTACTTGATCCACAAACACGGATGACAGCAAGTGAAGTTTTAGATGCCATGGGAAGTGTTCTTGCTACATGGTATGATCTTATCTTTAAATCTTCTTAAAATACAGATGAGACGTCTTCCTTTGATGTTGGCATATCATTATTTCTAATAATGGTATGGGCAAGGTGCCAAGCGTACATTATTTACACTAATTGAAATTTTGGACCGGTGTGATATATTTCATTGCAAAGCATATTAGAGTGTCTGTATTTCAAGTTGTTTAATGGTCTCAAGCTTAAGACATTTAATGGTCTCAAGCTTGTGACTAATGTCACTCATGTTGTTACAATATATTACTTAATGTCTCGCTCTCCACCATTAAACCACACATAATACAAGTGCATTATCTCCTGGCTTAGATTCGGTCCGCCTATCAAAAAGATTTTACCCAAGAACGTTTATATTGTTGTCTGCAGAAGATCCCAAAGTTGCAAAATATTCAATTCATAATATTTTTGTTAAAGATAAATTATATAAGAGCTAATTCTGCCTTGTGCAGATCTTTTTTTATGGCTTTGTATAACATTTCAGGCCTAAGGAAAGTCCTACAACAGGCAGATTTACCTCTTACATAATGCATCTTTAATATTATTAAACATACATTATGCAAGAGCTAAATCTGCCTGTTGACTGTTTTATTTTGCCTTTGTTATATATGCTATTAATTGACATTTATTAGCGTGACAAGCCTAAAATCAACTCTCTATACTATTGGATAGCCAACATATAAATGGTTTAGAACACCTGCGGGGTCTAAATATTTAACATTAAAATAGATAATCGAGACTTAGTCTTGTTTGTCAAGTACCATTGCTACGACAATAAACAATCTAACATCTTTACATGTCTGAACAAACTTTGAACTTTAACTTGCATCTTTAATACTGAATGGAAATGAACCAACTCAAACTGATCCCGCAGTGAATATTCGCTTGGCCGCTACAATCACTGATAAGTATGACATCGACGAGGCTTAATGAGTACGGCATATTAACTTTTTTACTCCGACAAATTAAATTCTCAAACTTTTTTTTGAGGTAAAAGAAAAATAAATAAAGACGTTTGAAGTATTTGTAGTTAAAAAATATTTTCTATTTAGTGTAAATGGGTATTAAAATGAGTAAAATGCATCATTTTGCCCGAAGCAGTTAGGTGTTAAGTAAACATTGCACAAGCCGTTGAGCCAATGACTGACGCTGCCTGCTGTCACCGCACGTGTTGTGGACAGTCATCTGTTACAGAGTTAATTCGTAAGTAATTCTCTGTGAAACAGATTGGAACCAACTATCAATTGACATGTTTATATCGTCTGCAGTGGGAGGAGCCAAATGGTTGACACATGCGCGATGGATAAGAAGGTCATTGAGTCATGTCTTTCTTTTATTTGTAGGAGAGTGATGTCTTGTCCGAACAATTTACAAGTCGTACCAGATGTTGATAACGACAAGAAAGAAAAAGTTAAAAATCCGAACAAAACAAGTGATTTGGAGAAAAAATTACAAGAACTTCTCTCAGATGCTGACACAGATACAAAAATAGTTCCTAAAGGACCAATCCAACGCAGGAGAACAAACATGCATCCTCCTATCAAAAGGCTTCTTACAGATGCCCGACCCCTGACGACTGAAGAGCGAGAAGCCCACCGTCATATTCTTCCGCCTGATTGAGGATTCAGAATCTTGGATAAAATCATGTTCATATCCATTCTAACTAATGTTTGGTGTAAGTTAGATATCAGTTTTAAGTGTTATTGGTATTGTTGATTGATACACCTAAAACATACACCTATTGCAGGTCTTTCTTTAGGCCTAAAATGCTATCTAAATTATTAATCAGGTATTAATTCAGTTAACCAGACCATAATAAACTCTCAATGCCATCTTTTGTCTGCAATATTAAGTGGATTTGAATACATTTTGTGATGGATAATTTAACGTAAAAATGAATAATCAAGACTTGGTTTATAATTGGACCAAAGTTAGTAATGATGTTCAAGGCTAGCCTAAATTTGAATTGCTAATAAATAGTGTTGTAATCATGTGACATCAGTAAAATAACGTTGATTAGTCAATTCTCTATAATATCAAGAAGTCTGATTAAAGGAGGCAAGTCTCTAACTCAATATCATCCACAGTCTTCGACATCGCAAACACGACTTATTGGTCAATTTTAATCAGTATTCATGTTGTTATCTTACCAAGAAAGGATGGGCTTCCGATATCCCATATTTTTAAAATTGGCACACAAATCACATGCTAGAATGCCTTTGGGTGCCATTTGCAATGAAGCGACCAGATGAACAAGACTGAACATATTCCAAAGGAGAATACTACCGGTTTAGATTGGAAAAACCTGATGCCAAAGACTAATTAGAAAGTACAGTAAAAACAGAAACTATTGACTGTAAATCAGTTTATATACATTCAAATTACATTGTGTGCCATGAGGTACATTCACACGGACAAAGGCCTGCAGTTATTTTAAATTCCACCACAGCCAACATTAAATAACAGAGCAGTATATACACATTGTGGGTTTTTTTTGCGAATACATGTATATGATTAGCCAATCTCAATAATCAGTCTTTTACATGTAGCGCATGTTTCTGTATATACACTGCAGGTTATTGATAGGCAGCTGTATAGGTCCTATAAAGAATTATCTTCAGACCATGACTTAAATATCTACCCACACGAGTATGAGGTCAACATATTAACGTACAGCTTAAATAATGACAATCTTTATTTCAATACTAACATGTTCTTTATTAACGGAACACAATTTGTGGGAAACAACCAGTTTTTTCTCTGTATGGCGTAAAAATGACGTTTCGAGGTTTCTTCTTGATAACTATCATAATGGCATGCTTATAGAATAAAACCAGTGAATGTTTCCCATAAAAATTGTGTTAATATGTTTCTTAATCAGTAAAAGCCACTTAAAGATGATCTTAATTGTTTGAATTATTCGTAACCTGAACTAAAATTATGATGTATTTTAAGACAACTAAATGTTCTCAATTTCTTTGTTTATTTTGCTAAAATCAAGATTTACTCAATTTCTAATCATATAACCACTAGATAATGATGAATAAGATATAAATAAAAAATACACTGGTTGGTATCACCCTTTAAAATGGATAGTAAAATTGAAGACTAAGGGGAGATAAGCATGTAATAATATTATATTAAAATGTTATGTAGTTGAAGTATATTTTATGTATATTTCAGATTTTATGTATAAATTATGTTTTGTTGATAATTAAAAATATATTTACATGTTTTAATTTATTTTTATCTGTCCTAGACCAACTGTTTATACATGTTTATATCTTTGCTGGGGAGCCACAGTGACTCAGGCGAGGGGAGAGGCAGAAAATTGGGTTTAACGTCCACTTGACACAAACTAGGTCATTTCGGGACTAACATGGTTTCATTTTATTTCAATAATTCACTTGCGCGTATGGGTCTTTAGCAGTGGGGAGGAAACCCACGAGGTTGAGAAGGTGCCCCTATCTCCATGCCACATACGCTCACACCAGGGATCGAAACCACATCTGCAAGCCAGACGTGACCGGTCAGCTTGAGGTCGAAGCGCAGCACACTAGGCCATCCCAACCCCCTTAACGTGGAGGGCCTGGCAATGGACAATGTATAGTTGTTTGGATCGAACAGAATATAGTTGCTTACATGGGACAAAAACAGAGTCCCTTGTACATATGACATGCACGTAAAAGATGCCTTGAATTTATTGTCATATTGTTCTGCTCTGAACTGGGCTAACGAAGATGGGCATACACCATACAGTGTGCCATGAGGGAAATTTTACCTGGATAGCGGTACTACAGCCTACTCTTGTATCGAATTCCAAATGTCAAGGGATATTTTACGAACACCAATGGTTTGTTGTCCCATCCGAATGACTAGAAAGCTGTCTTTGCCAAGCCCTCTTCCTTACATCACTGAAAAGGGGGAATCCCACAAGAAAATTTGGATAAACGTTCTCCGCCAAGTCAGGGATCAAACGTCCGACCTCCAGACCAGCAAGCCAATGTGTTACCCTCTTAGCCACCAGTACCAGATCAACAATGGGGCACACCCTCTTGCAATCCCTTTCGCACATTTAAAGGGATGAGTTGCCGCTGTGAATGTGATGGCCCACCCACATGTCCAAGGCTCCACTGGTAAATACGGCCTGTCTTCTGAAATGACGTAGATAGCACTTTGATTGTGAAAACAGTGAGAGACTTATTCTATGGTATAACACACTCTGCAAATAAATGGCAGGAAAAGAAGTCAGCAGCGGATAATCCAAGAATTTTCTTAGGTATTGACATTTATTGTAATTGGACAGTGAGTAACAATTCTAATCTAAAAAGGGACTATGACAAGTCATGTGACAAACAAGGCTGCTTCATATAGATTTGAAAAAAAAATAGATTTCTAGGACATGGGGTATTTTCTTCAGGAAAAGGCAGGGAACAAACCATAGGAGAATTTGAAACAATAAAAAAACACACAAATTGTTATTATTTTGTATTGTTATATCACAAAGAAGGACATGGAAACGTAAGGAGTAGTATGTACAAAATTGTTATTGTTACAATATTTTATATTATAAATGAATGTAAATGTAACTTTTTTTTATATTGTCATTGCGGTCACCTGTAAATGTTTATGTATAATAATCAATTTGTAACTTTAAAGTTGAGTAACTACACAGCTCACATGTAGTTTCCCTCGAAATGTCAAAAGACCTAAAAGTTACCCAGGTCCCGAGTCCACAAAGTATTCTTAGGCTAACATGTAAGTCAAGAATTTACTCAAAACTGTTCGCCTTATTGTAACTAAAATATAGTCCTTTAAAAAACTTTTGTTGTTTTAATGTATCAAATACAAAGAAATTATGTGTAAAGTTTAGTCTCTGGATCAAAGATATTTCTCAGAAACAGTGATTGAAAGTTGAGGTTGAGTAAATTCTCAACTAAAGTCTGAGAATGCTTTGTGAACTTGGGACCAGGGGCCTATTTCACGAAATTTTAACTAAGATAAGATCCCAATTTTAGTAATTTGATTGCATAATATTAGATTGATTTTAGTGCTTAGCCAATCAAAATTGAAGTATCTACTAAAATTGGATTTTATCTTAAGTTAAAATTTCGTGAAACAGGGCCCAGATTGATTGAATTTGCAGAGTTAGTTATGTTAAGCCCTGAGTAATGCTTCTTGGTTCAATTTTTTTGTTAAATTCAACTACCATGGATAGGTACAATGAGGATTAATTTTTCTGCCAGTTGGCTTGGACTGATATCGACATATGAATTTAACAAGAACCCTTGGTTCTACAGTCACAATCACCTGAACTGCATTTTCTGTCAACTAACAAAATCTTTAACAATTGTGTTTTCTTGAAATAAAATAATGTTTTGCACAAATTAACAAAAGTCAGGAAGGTAAATTAATTTAAAGAAGAATCAGGAGAATTTCCTTGAAACTGCGTTTAACGAAAGTCCGTTTAACGAAAGTCTTTTCCTCGCACTCTTTAAAACTACACCAAATTTGTTCTCATCACTTGAATTTGGGTTATCGTGTTAAAATAATGCTTCACACAAATTAACAAAAGAGTAAATTAATTAAAAGAAGAATTGGGAGAAATTTCTTCAACTGTGTTTAACGAAAGCCTTTTCTTCACACTCTTTAAAACCACACCAAATTTGTTCTTTTCACGTGAAGTTGGGTTATCTTGTTCCGGGCTTGTATTTTCCTTGTCCGATTCAGGTGTATGAAGTTGACAAGATATTCTTCTTTTCAGAGATTTTGCTATCATTGAATGAAGATCATTTTCTGAGTTTGCCGGTGGTTCACGAATGGGAGTGCCTCCCGGCGATCTTTTTACTGAGCGTAATTTAATGTTACCCATATCTTTTAATATTTCCGTCATGTCGAACGGTCTGCCGGATTTATTTGCATTGTTGCCATTCTTATCACAAGCGACTGGTTCTGATAATCCATTTATCCCTTGTTTCAACATGTCACCCAGGCTCTTACCACCTGTAGCCATGTTTTTACCAAATTTTAATGGCTGTTGGGGAAGTTTGATTGGTGGAGGTGGAGGAGGAGGAGGTGCAGGTGGTGCTGCAGTCGATGTTAAAGTTGTGGGGGGTACTCGACATACTGGAGAAGATGTTGAAATTTTGGAAGCTGCTGCACTCTGTTGTTGAGCAACCATTAATAGATTTATCTGCTTACGAAGATTGGCCAACTCGTCCCTCATCTCCAGCATAATACTTGCTTCAGTAGTCGATGATTCTACAGAAGGCGTGATAAAATCTCTCTGGTCTTTGTCACCTATAAAAGGAGTGGGTGTTGAAGTAACAATGCGTGACGATATGGAAAAATCTATATCATCTTCAGTTGTACGCATGACTGAATCTTTTCCAATTATGTTTTTTCGGCGACACACTTGAATAACATTATCACCAACTGATTCTTCTAACCAAATAATGTCATTGTCAGTAGTTGAAGCGAAAGAATCACCTTCCGTTTCAGAAAGAAAACTATCATCAAATCTATAAGTGTCCGTGCTGCCTACCATACGGCATTTTAGCCTTATACGTATGGCCGGTTGTAAGGGCAATATCGTCCCCAAACAACGAACTAAATTTCGTTTATGGATTGTTGTCAATTGGGTTGAAGAAAAAACATTTTCTAAAATTCGAGTGACATCAAATCCAAAACGCCGGCATATTAAGAATAATAGATTGGAAACATCTTCAACTATATCCATTCTTACTATAGGTGATCTTTAAAAACGTTATACCATTTTCAAACTTCTGGGTTATTTTAGTAAACTATAATTTAGTAGTATTAGTATTATTCAATAACAACATGCCTATCGGTTGTATCGTTTAACTTCCCGCTTGCGGAATTGAATATTTGACTATAGCTTCCGCGGCCAATAAAAGAGTTCACGAAGGGAGGTAACTCTCGTGAATAGTCAGACCGCTAATAATTCCACAATTCAAAACAACTTTATTCTCTGAATAGAAAACATCCTTTTATTTTATTATTTTTTTTTATCACAATTACGCCTCTTCTTTGAACAATTCTGCATCAATGTAAAACTATATTAAAACTATACATGTACCCAAATATTTGATTTTAGAATTTCATACCCAGAAAAAAATTATGACGTCATTTAACTGTGTCAGTATTCGTTAAGGAAAGCTTTTCTAATTCTGTCTTAAAACAATGATTGGTGTATATAGCAAAGAACAATACCACTATGTTAAAACTATGTACCCGAATGCGTGGGAAGCCCATCAATCAAATAAAGTTAGAGATTGCGTAACACAAGTCAAAGGTTAAAGGCCACACAGTTTGGAGGTCAAAGGTTAAAGGCCACTTGAATTTTGATACATAGGTCAAAGGTTGCAGCCTGTGGTAAAATTTACTCCTGCGAGAAGATTGCTGATTCAATCAAACTGCCTGTAAAAAATTATTCAAAAGACCTCCGCAATTCAAGGCGGTGAGAATTTGAATAAATTTTTACAAAGGGAGATATCAGTGATGAAATCTTTAAATCACGTGAACATGGTTAATCTTCACCAGGTTGTGGAATCAAATGACAAGTTTTACTTGATTGTGGATTTAGCTGATCAAGGTGATCTCCTAGATTTTGTTGGTCTTCACGGCTCCCTTAATATCCTCATGACCAAAGGTCAAGTCAAGTTGGCTGATTTTGGATTCAGTCGACAAATGACAAGCACCGACTTTTACAGTCAGACATTTTGTGGTAGTGTAGCCTACACTGCACCAGAAGTCTTACAAGGTAAAAAGTATAACCCATTTCAATCAGATATCTGGAGTTTGGGTATCATTTTGTATGCCATTTTGTTTGGTCGATGTTGGAACCCGAGGTCAATGATCGGATAACCCTGGAACAAATCCAGGAATCTGATTGGCTGCAAGGTTAAATAAAATACCAGGAAATATCCGGTGGATAAATTTTGGTATCTAATCATCCTAACTTACTTTCAATAATCATAAAAATCATCATTTCTCTCTAGCACCTGTAACCCTTGACCTAATAGTTCAAGGGTCAGGTCCATTATGCAACCCTTGACCTCTATATTCAACCTTTCACCTCTACCTGCAAAGGTCACGTCACGTTTCCCGAGAGAGCAATTCTTAGGCCTAAACGTTTTCAGAGTTTAATTTTTCTTTATTACATACAATATTTTATTCTAATTGTGCAATGAAGATAGGTGGGTTTTTTTCTTTTCTAAACCTTATTCTTGAGATGTTTTATTTTTGTAAAATATTTTGAAAAAATATGTTGATCACTTAATTACCTAATCAATCCAGCCTATTATCAACGATAATCGGACGACACAGTGGACGGCGAACACTCCCTTAAAACTGTAATAAAGCTGATCACTTGAAAAAGGGTATTGCCACCCGAAACGTTGTGCCAATAAATCTTCTCAACTACCTACAGTCTATTTGTCATGCTGTTGCACGGGGATCTTTAAATTTTATCTTTTATTTTACTATGATGCAGGCGCGGACCCAGAGGGGGGTGGGGGGGGGGGTCCAGGTGGGGGGGGGGGTCCAGGTGCTTCAATTGCATTCGAACCATTTTAGTGACATTTGTATCGTCGAATGGTAGTCGACCAAACAAAATGGCATACAAGATGATACCCAAACTCCAGATATCTGATTGAAATGGGTTATACTTTTTACCTTGTAAGACTTCTGGTGCAGTGTAGGCTACACTACCACAAAATGTCTGACTGTAAAAGTCGGTGCTTGTCATTTGTCGACTGAATCCAAAATCAGCCAACTTGACTTGACCTTTGGTCATGAGGATATTTTCAAGCTTCAAATCTCGGTGAGCGACATTTTGTTGATGACAGTAAGAAACTGCATCGACAATTTGTCTAAAGATTTTCTTGGTTTTCTCGGTATTAAGGGAGCCGTGAAGACCAACAAAATCTAGGAGATCACCTTGATCAGCTAAATCCAAAATCAAGTAAAACTTGTCATTTGATTCCACAACCTGGTGACGATTCACCATGTTCACGTGATTTAAAGATTTCATTACTGATATTTCTCTTTGTAAAAATTTATTCAAATTCTCACCGCCTTGAACTGCGGAGGTCTTTTGAATAATTTTTACAGCCAGTTTGGTTGAATCAGCAATCTTCTCGCAAGAGTAAATTTTACCACAGGCTCCTTCACCCAAAAATGAAGACAGTCTGTATCCAGATTTTTCCAGGATTTCCTCATCGTAGGAAAGGCTGGTATTTTCGTTTCGAATAGCTAACATTGTTTCTGTCTCCATTTTACGGGTCAAGTCAATGTCAAACTCTGACCTTAGAAAGACTATATACTAAAAATATGACCGTGTCATGTCCGAGTCAAGTCCTGACCCCAGGACCTAGGTCAGGTCATGACCAGGGTAGTGTACATTCATGACCCTGTCAGAGGTCACGACCTTCCATCAGTGAACTTTGCTGACCAGTGGAATTAACCTTTGACCCATGTGTCAAAGTTCAATTTGACCTTTAACCTTTGACCCGTGTGTCAAAGGTCAATTTATCCCGTAACCTTTAACCAATGAACTCTGTCATCTTTAACGTGTCATGTGTCAAAGTTCAATTTGACCTTTAACCTTTGACCCGTGTGTCAAAGGTCAATTTATCCCGTAACCTTTAACCGATGAACTCTGTCATCTTTAACGTACGACCTCTGAACATTAATGCCAATTTCCATATTTATCGGAATTGACTCGTTAACAAGATATTGGTAGGTGTGTAGTCGCGATTGCCAGAAAAGCTCCATATTGTAGAATTTATCGGCCTGCATCGTATCAAACACGGGACCTCGCTTAAACGACTAGAGAATCCCGGATCAACACGACCTCTCCAGTGATACATTGCATTACTATCTCTAATTGTTTCCCTTTGGGGAAAAACTCGTAGTCTGCACTGGACTTTTCTTCTTGATCTGTGATCTTATGCACCGGGTTAACGCCAACGTGTGCACGGTACCTAGTCTATTTGTACCACCCGAAAGACTAGATGCTGTCTTTGTGAGGCCGGAAAAATTCATATGGATTAATCGGCCTACACCAGATCCAAAACTGGTCCTCTGGGTTACCGGGCTACGCCTTACTCACCGCGCCACTGCGGTTCCATAGCTGACCCACCCCGATAAACTTTAGCGGTCCACATTCGGATCCAACACGGGATCTCCAGTGACACAGTACATATTGATCGGAATTGACTCGTTAACAAGATATTGGTAGGTGTGTAGTCGCGATTGCCAGAAAAGCTCCATATTGTAGAATTTATCGGCCTGCATCGTATCAAACACGGGACCTCGCTTAAACGACTAGAGAATCCCGGATCAACACGACCTCTCCAGTGATACATTGCATTACTATCTCTAATTCTTTCCCTTTGGGGAAAAACTCGTAGTCTGCACTGGACTTTTCTTCTTGATCTGTGATCTTATGCACCGGGTTAACGCCAACGTGTGCACGGTACCTAGTCTATTTGTACCACCCGAAAGACTAGATGCTGTCTTTGTGAGGCCGGAAAAATTCATATGGAATTAATCGGCCTACACCAGATCCAAAACTGGTCCTCTGGGTTACCGGGCTACGCCTTACTTACCGAGCCACTGCGGCTCCATCGCTGATCCACCCCGATAAACTTTAGCGGTCCACATTCGGATCCAACACGGGATCTCCAGCGACTCAGAACATTTGGGAACCGTGGCGTGACATTTGCAGGTAAATGTCAAAGGTTGTGACCCTTGAACTGTTAGGTCAAGGGTTAAAGATATTTGAGAGAAATGAATTATTATTATGATTATTGAAGTAAGTTAGGATGATTAGATACCAGAATTTATCCACCGGATATTTCCTGGTATTTTATTTAACCTTGCATCCGATCATTGAGCTCGGGTTCCAACATCTGACCAATCAAATGTTTGATCTCACTATCAGTGTCGGCAGGAAAAGGTATCGATTGCTTCAACTGCATTCGAACCATTTTAGTGACATTTGTATCGTCGAATGGTAGTCGACCAAACAAAATGGCATACAAAATGATACCCAAACTCCAGATATCTGATTGAAATGGGTTATACTTTTTACCTTGTAAGACTTCTGGTGCAGTGTAGGCTACACTACCACAAAATGTCTGACTGTAAAAGTTGGTTTTTAATTTTTTAGATTGATCTACGGACAGATTCAGGGATTTATTCCAGGGTCACACGATTTTTGACCTGGGTTCCATCATCTGACCAAAGTAAAATTCAAGATTCAGAATTGAAATTTTTACTTTCGCTTCAAATTTAATTCTTTTCCCTTTGGGAAAAATTCGTCGTCTGCACAGACCTTTTATTCTTGAATTGTGATTTTATGCACCGGGCTAACGCCAACGTGTACACGGTACCTCGCCTTTTTGTGCCACCCGAAAGACTAGATGCTGTCCTTGTGAGGCTACTTACAAGACTTCTGGTGCAGTGTAGGCTACACTACCACAAAATGTCTGACTGTAAAAGTTGGTTTTTAATTTTTTAGATTGATCTACGGACAGATTCAGGGATTTATTCCAGGGTCACACGATTTTTGACCTGGGTTCCATCATCTGACCAAAGTAAAATTCAAGATTCAGAATTGAAATTTTTACTTTCGCTTCAAATTTAATTCTTTTCCCTTTGGGAAAAATTCGTCGTCTGCACAGACCTTTTATTCTTGAATTGTGATTTTATGCACCGGGCTAACGCCAACGTGTACACGGTACCTCGCCTTTTTGTGCCACCCGAAAGACTAGATGCTGTCCTTGTGAGGCTACTTACAAGAGGAACCACGTCAGAAAAGCTCCATATTGTAGAATTTATCGGCCTGCATCGTATCAAACACGGGACCTCGCTTAAACGACTAGAGAATCCCGGATCAACACGACCTCTCCAGTGATACATTGCATTACTATCTATAATTGTTTCCCTTTGGGGAAAAACTCGTAGTCTGCACTGGACTTTTCTTCTTGATCTGTGATCTTATGCACCGGGTTAACGCCAACGTGTGCACGGTACCTAGTCTATTTGTACCACCCGAAAGACTAGATGCTGTCTTTGTGAGGCCGGAAAAATTCATATGGATTAATCGGCCTACACCAGATCCAAAACTGGTCCTCTGGGTTACCGGGCTACGCCTTACTCACCGCGCCACTGCGGTTCCATAGCTGACCCACCCCGATAAACTTTAGCGGTCCACATTCGGATCCAACACGGGATCTCCAGTGACACAGTACATTTGGGAACCGTGGCGTGACATTTGCAGGTTGTGACCCTTGAACTGTTAGGTCAAGGGTTAAAGATGTTTGAGAGAAATGAATTATTATTATGATCATTGAAGTAAGTTAGGATGATTAGATACTAGAATTTATCCACCGGATATTTCCTGGTATTTTATTTAACCTTGCAGCCAATTAGATTCCTGGATTTGTTCCAGGGTTATCCGATCATTGACCTCGGGTTCCAACATCTGACCAATCCGATGTTTGATTTCACTATCAGTGTCGGCAGGAAAAGGTATCGATTGCTTCAACTGCATCCGAACCATTTTAGTGACATTTGTATCGTCGAATGGTAGTCGACCAAACAAAATGGCATACAAAATGATACCCAAACTCCAGATATCTGACTGAAATGGGTTATACTTTTTACCTTGTAAGACTTCTGGTGCAGTGTAGGCTACACTACCACAAAATGTCTGACTGTAAAAGTCGGTTTAGCAGACGACTAGTTTTTTCCCAAATGGGAGAGAATTAACGAGAGAATTACTGCACTCGCTGGAGAGTCCATGTCGATCCGACTGACCGCTTAAGTTCATCGGTAATCTCTGTGGCTCGGTGAGTAAGGCGGTAGCTCTCTAACCCGGGGGTCCCGTGATTGATCCGATGTAGGTCTCACATATGGGGCTTTTCCGACGTGGTTCCTCTTGTCAGTGGTAGGACTTGGCCTCACAAGTAAAGCATCGTGGGCCTCAGAAGTATAGCGTCTGGTCGTGACTCCCACGTCGAGTCTGACGCTGGCTCGCTAACCGTCACTGCGCTATCGAAGCCCATAACCTAAAAATGTCATATCCCTAAAAAGCGGAAACCACGCTGTTATATTGTGGATTATTTCAAGTTCATCTGAATTTTGACCTAGGTTCCAATATAAGTTCTTGATCCGTGATCTTATGCATCGACAGATTAACGCCAACGTCCTATTACTGACAAGAGGAACCACGCCGGAAAATCCGATGGAATTCATCGGCCTACAAAGGATCGAACACGGGACCTCCCGTTAGCGAGCCCCACCGCTGATCAACCGGTGGCAAAGGCCCCAAAGACTAAGGAAATCCGCTAAATTTTAGCGTCCACACCAGGATCCAACACTGAATCGCCAGCGTGAGCAGTGACGTGACCTTTACAGGTAAAGGTCAAAGGTCGAATATAGAGGTCAAGGGTTGCATAATGGGCCTGACCCTTGAACTATTAGGTCAAGGGTTACAGGTGTTAGAGAGAAATGATGATTATTATGATTATTGAAAGTAAGTTAGGATGATTAGATACCAGAATTTATCCACCGGATATTTCCTGGTATTTTATTTAACCTTGCAGCCAATCAGATTCCTGGATTTGTTCCAGGGTTATCCGATCATTGACCTCGGGTTCCAACATCTGACCAATCAAATGTTTGATCTCACTATCAGTGTCGGCAGGAAAAGGTATCGATTGCTTCAACTGCATTCGAACCATTTTAGTGACATTTGTATCGTCGAATGGTAGTCGACCAAACAAAATGGCATACAAAATGATACCCAAACTCCAGATATCTGATTGAAATGGGTTATACTTTTTACCTTGTAAGACTTCTGGTGCAGTGTAGGCTACACTACCACAAAATGTCTGACTGTAAAAGTCGGTGCTTGTCATTTGTCGACTGAATCCAAAATCAGCCAACTTGACTTGACCTTTGGTCATGAGGATATTTTCAAGCTTCAAATCTCGGTGAGCGACATTTTGTTGATGACAGTAAGAAACTGCATCGACAATTTGTCTAAAGATTTTCTTGGTTTTCTCGGTATTAAGGGAGCCGTGAAGACCAACAAAATCTAGGAGATCACCTTGATCAGCTAAATCCAAAATCAAGTAAAACTTGTCATTTGATTCCACAACCTGGTGAAGATTCACCATGTTCACGTGATTTAAAGATTTCATCACTGATATTTCTCTCTGTAAAAATTTATTCAAATTCTCACCGCCTTGAATTGCGGAGGTCTTTTGAATAATTTTTACAGCCAGTTTGGTTGAATCAGCAATCTTCTCGCAAGAGTAAATTTTACCACAGGCTCCTTCACCCAAAAATGAAGACAGTCTGTATCCAGATTTTTCCAGGATTTCCTCATCGTAGGAAAGGCTGGTATTTTCGTTTCGAATAGCTAACATTGTTTCTGTCTCCATTTTACGGGTCAAGTCAATGTCAAACTCTGACCTTAGAAAGACTATATACTAAAAATATGACCGTGTCATGTCCGAGTCAAGTCCTGACCCCAGGACCTAGGTCAGGTCATGACCAGGGTAGTGTACATTCATGACCCTGTCAGAGGTCACGACCTTCCATCAGTGACCTTTGCTGAACAGTGGAATTAACCTTTGACCCATGTGTCAAAGTTCAATTTGACCTTTAACCTTTGACCCGTGTGTCAAAGGTCAATTTATCCCGTAACCTTTAACCGATGAACTCTGTCATCTTTAACGTACGACCTCTGAACATTAATGCCAATTTCCATATCGATCGGAATTGACTCGTTAACAAGATATTGCTAGGTGTGTAGTCGTGATTGCTCGGTGAGTAAGGCGACCCATCACGGTTGGCGAGTCAATGCCTTACTCAATGGGGAGCCATGACGTGACCTTTACAGTTGAAGGTCAAAGTTTGATAATAAAATGCGACCTTTGAACTGTGAGGTAGAACGGCAAGATGATTTTAATTTTTTAGATTGATCTACGGACAGATTCAGGGATTTATTCTAGGGTCACACGATTTTTGACCTGGGTTCCATCATCTGACCAAAGTAAAATTCAAGATTCAGAATTGAAATTTTTACTTTCGCTTCAAATTTAATTCTTTTCCCTTTGGGAAAAATTCGTCGTCTGCACAGACCTTTTATTCTTGAAATGTGATTTTATGCACCAGGCTTACGCTAACGTGTACACGGTACCTCGCCTTTTTGTGCCACCCGAAAGACTAGATGCTGTCCTTGTGAGGCTACTTACAAGAGGAACCACGCCAGAAAAGCTCCATATTGTAGAATTTATCGGCCTGCATCGTATCAAACACGGATATTTCCTGGTATTTTATTTAACCTTGCAGCCAATTAGATTCCTGGATTTGTTCCAGGGTTATCCGATCATTGACCTCGGGTTCCAACATCTGACAAGATGTTTGATCTCACTATCAGTGTCGGCAGGAAAAGGTATCGATTTGTCGAATGGTAGTCGACCAGTGTAGGGGAGAGAATTAACGAGAGTATTACTGCACTCGCTGGAGAGTCCATGTCGATCCGACTGACCGCTTAAGTTCATCGGTAATCTCTGTGTCTCGGTGAGTAAGGCGGTAGCTCTCTAACCCAGGGGTCCCGTGATTGATCCGATGTAGGTCTCACATATGGGGCTTTTCCGACGTGGTTCCTCTTGTCAGTGGTAGGACTGGGCCTCACAAGTACAGCATCGTGGGCCTCAGAAGCATAGCGTCTGGTCGTGGCTCCCACGTCGAGTCAGGCGCTGGCTCGCTAACCGTCACTGCGCTATCGCGGCCCATCACCTAAAAATATCATATCCCTAAAAAGCTGAAACCACGCTGTTATATTGTGGATTATTCCAAGTTCATCTGAATTTTGACCTAGGTTCCATCGACAGATTGACGCCAACGTCCTATTACTGACAAGAGGAACCACGCCGGAAAATCCGATGGAATTCATCGGCCTACAAAGGATCGAACACGGGACCTCCCGGTTAGCGAGCCACCGCCTTACTAACTGGGTCGCCGCGGCCCCACCGCTGATCAACCGGTGGCAAAGGCCCCAAAGACTAAGGAAATCCGCTAAATTTTAGCGTCCACACCAGGATCCAACACTGAATCGCCAGCGTGAGCAGTGACGTGAACCTTACAGGTAAAGGTCAAAGGTTGAATATAGAGGTCAAGGGTTGCATAATGGGCCTGACCCTTGAACTACTAGGTCAAGGGTTACAGGTGTTAGAGAGAAATGATGATTATTATGATTATTGAAAGTAAGTTAGGATGATTAGATACCAGAATTTATCCACCGGATATTTCCTGGTATTTTATTTAACCTTGCAGCCAATCAGATTCCTGGATTTGTTCCAGGGTTATCCGATCATTGACCTCGGGTTCCAACATCTGACCAATCAAATGTTTGATCTCACTATCAGTGTCGGCAGGAAAAGGTATCGATTGCTTCAACTGCATTCGAACCATTTTAGTGACATTTGTATCGTCGAATGGTAGTCGACCAAACAAAATGGCATACAAAATGATACCCAAACTCCAGATATCTGATTGAAATGGGTTATACTTTTTACCTTGTAAGACTTCTGGTGCAGTGTAGGCTACACTACCACAAAATGTCTGACTGTAAAAGTCGGTGCTTGTCATTTGTCGACTGAATCCAAAATCAGCCAACTTGACTTGACCTTTGGTCATGAGGATATTTTCAAGCTTCAAATCTCGGTGAGCGACATTTTGTTGATGACAGTAAGAAACTGCATCGACAATTTGTCTAAAGATTTTCTTGGTTTTCTCGGTATTAAGGGAGCCGTGAAGACCAACAAAATCTAGGAGATCACCTTGATCAGCTAAATCCACAATCAAGTAAAACTTGTCATTTGATTCCACAACCTGGTGAAGATTCACCATGTTCACGTGATTTAAAGATTTCATCACTGATATTTCTCTCTGTAAAAATTTATTCAAATTCTCACCGCCTTGAATCGCGGAGGTCTTTTGAATAATTTTTACAGCCAGTTTGGTTGAATCAGCAATCTTCTCGCAAGAGTAAATTTTACCACAGGCTCCTTCACCCAAAAATGAAGACAGTCTGTATCCAGATTTTTCCAGGATTTCCTCATCGTAGGAAAGGCTGGTATTTTCGTTTCGAATAGCTAACATTGTTTCTGTCTCCATTTTACGGGTCAAGTCAATGTCAAACTCTGACCTTAGAAAGACTATATACTAAAAATATGACCGTGTCATGTCCGAGTCAAGTCCTGACCCCAGGACCTAGGTCAGGTCATGACCAGGGTAGTGTACATTCATGACCCTGTCAGAGGTCACGACCTTCCATCAGTGAACTTTGCTGACCAGTGGAATTAACCTTTGACCCGTGTGTCAAAGTTCAATTTGACCTTTAACCTTTGACCCGTGTGTCAAAGGTCAATTTATCCCGTAACCTTTAACCTCTGAACATTAATGCCAATTTCCATATCGATCGGAATTGACTCGTTAACAAGATATCGCTAGGTGTGTAGTCGCGATTGCTCGGTGAGTAAGGCGATCCATCACGGTTGGCGAGTCAATGCCTTACTCAATGGGGAGCCATGACGTGACCTTTGCAGTTGATAATAAAATGCGACCTTTGAACTGTGAGGTAGAACGGCAAGATGATTTTAATTTTTTAGATTGATCTACGGACAGATTCAGGGATTTATTCCAGGGTCACACGATTTTTGACCTGGGTTCCATCATCTGACCAAAGTAAAATTCAAGATTCAGAATTGAAATTTTTACTTTCGCTTCAAATTTAATTCTTTTCCCTTTGGGAAAAATTCGTCGTCTGCACAGACCTTTTATTCTTGAAAAATGTGATTTTATGCACCGGGCTAACGCCAACGTGTACACGGTATCTCGCCTTTTTGTGCCACCCGAAAGACTAGATGCTGTCCTTGTGAGGCTACTTACAAGAGGAACCACGTCAGAAAAGCTCCATATTGTAGAATTTATCGGCCTGCATCGTATCAAACACGGGACCTCGCTTAAACGACTAGAGAATCCCGGATCAACACGACCTCTCCAGTGATACATTGCATTACTATCTCTAATTCTTTCCCTTTGAGGGAAAACTCGTAGTCTGCACTGGACTTTTCTTCTTGATCTGTGATCTTATGCACCGGGTTAACGCCAACGTGTGCACGGTACCTAGTCTATTTGTACCACCCGAAAGACTAGATGCTGTCTTTGTGAGGCCGGAAAAATTCATATGGAATTAATCGGCCTACACCAGATCCAAAACTGGTCCTCTGGGTTACCGGGCTACGCCTTACTCACCGCGCCACTGTGGTTCCATAGCTGATCCACCCCGATAAACTTTAGCGGTCCACATTCGGATCCAACACGGGATCTCCAGTGACACAGTACATTTGGGAACCGTGGCGTGACATTTGTAGGTAAATGTCAAAGGTTGTGACCCTTGAACTGTTAGGTCAAGGGTTAAAGATGTTTGAGAGAAATGAATTATTATTATGATTATTGAAGTAAGTTAGGATGATTAGATACCAGAATTTATCCACCGGATACTTCCTGGTATTTTATTTAACCTTGCAGCCAATTAGATTCCTGGATTTGTTCCAGGGTTATCCGATCATTGACCTCGGGTTCCAACATCTGACCAATCCGATGTTTGATTTCACTATCAGTGTCGGCAGGAAAAGGTATCGATTGCTTCAACTGCATCCGAACCATTTTAGTGACATTTGTATCGTCGAATGGTAGTCGACCAAACAAAATGGCATACAAAATGATACCCAAACTCCAGATATCTGATTGAAATGGGTTATACTTTTTACCTTGTAAGACTTCTGGTGCAGTGTAGGCTACATTACCACAAAATTTAGCAGACGACTAGTTTTTTCCCAAATGGGAGAGAATTAACGAGAGAATTACTGCACTCGCTGGAGAGTCCATGTCGATCCGACTGACCGCTCAAGTTCATCGGTAATCTCTGTGGCTCGGTGAGTAAGGCGGTAGCTCTCTAACCCGGGGTCCCGTGATTGATCCGATGTAGGTCTCACATATGGGGCTTTTCCGACGTGGTTCCTCTTGTCAGTGGTAGGACTTGGCCTCACAAGTACAGCATCGTGGGCCTCAGAAGTATAGCGTCTGGTCGTGACTCCCACGTCGAGTCTGGCGCTGGCTCGCTAACCGTCACTGCGCTATCGCGGCCCATAACCTAAAAATGTCATATCCCTAAAAAGTTCATCTGAATTTTGACCTAGGTTCCAATATAAGTTCTTGATCCGTGATCTTATGCATCGACAGATTAACGCCAACGTCCTATTACTGACAAGAGGAACCACGCCGGAAAATCCGATGGAATTCATCGGCCTACAAAGAATCGAAAACGGGACCCCCCGTTAGCAAGCCCCACCGCTGATCAACCGGTGGCAAAGGCCCCAAAGACTAAGGAAATCCGCTAAATTTTAGCGTCCACATCAGGATCCAACACTGAATCGCCAGCGTGAGCAGTGACGTGACCTTTACAGGTAAAGGTCAAAGGTTGAATATAGAGGTCAAGGGTTGCATAATGGGCCTGACCCTTGATCTATTAGGTCAAGGGTCACAGGTGTTATAGAGAAATGATGATTATTATGATTATTGAAAGTAAGTTAGGATGATTAGATACCAGAATTTATCCACCGGATATTTCCTGGTATTTTATTTAACCTTGCAGCCAATCAGATTCCTGGATTTGTTCCAGGGTTATCCGATCATTGACCTCAGGTTCCAACATCTGACCAATCAAATGTTTGATCTCACTATCAGTGTCGGCAGGAAAAGGTATCGATTGCTTCAACTGCATTCGAACCATTTTAGTGACATTTGTATCGTCGAATGGTAGTCGACCAAACAAAATGGCATACAAAATGATACCCAAACTCCAGATATCTGATTGAAATGGGTTATACTTTTTACCTTGTAAGACTTCTGGTGCAGTGTAGGCTACACTACCACAAAATGTCTGACTGTAAAAGTCGGTGCTTGTCATTTGTCGACTGAATCCAAAATCAGCCAACTTGACTTGACCTTTGGTCATGAGGATATTTTCAAGCTTCAAATCTCGGTGAGCGACATTTTGTTGATGACAGTAAGAAACTGCATCGACAATTTGTCTAAAGATTTTCTTGGTTTTCTCGGTATTAAGGGAGCCGTGAAGACCAACAAAATCTAGGAGATCACCTTGATCAGCTAAATCCAAAATCAAGTAAAACTTGTCATTTGATTCCACAACCTGGTGAAGATTCACCATGTTCACGTGATTTAAAGATTTCATTACTGATATTTCTCTCTGTAAAAATTTATTCAAATTCTCACCGCCTTGAACTGCGGAGGTCTTTTGAATAATTTTTACAGCCAGTTTGGTTGAATCAGCAATCTTCTCGCAAGAGTAAATTTTACCACAGGCTCCTTCACCCAAAAATGAAGACAGTCTGTATCCAGATTTTTCCAGGATTTCCTCATCGTAGGAAAGGCTGGTATTTTCGTTTCGAATAGCTAACATTGTTTCTGTCTCCATTTTACGGGTCAAGTCAATGTCAAACTCTGACCTTAGAAAGACTATATACTAAAAATATGACCGTGTCATGTCCGAGTCAAGTCCTGACCCCAGGACCTAGGTCAGGTCATGACCAGGGTAGTGTACATTCATGACCCTGTCAGAGGTCACGACCTTCCATCAGTGACCTTTGCTGACCAGTGGAATTAACCTTTGACCCATGTGTCAAAGTTCAATTTGACCTTTAACCTTTGACCCGTGTGTCAAAGGTCAATTTATCCCGTAACCTTTAACCGATGAACTCTGTCATCTTTAACGTACGACCTCTGAACATTAATGCCAATTTCCATATCGATCGGAATTGACTCGTTAACAAGATATTGCTAGGTGTGTAGTCGCGATTGCTCGGTGAGTAAGGCGACCCATCACGGTTGGCGAGTCAATGCCTTACTCAATGGGGAGCCATGACGTGACCTTTGCAGTTGAAGGTCAAAGTTTGATAATAAAATGCGACCTTTGAACTGTGAGGTAGAACGGCAAGATGATTTTAATTTTTTAGATTGATCTACGGACAGATTCAGGGATTTATTCTAGGGTCACACGATTTTTGACCTGGGTTCCATCATCTGACCAAAGTAAAATTCAAGATTCAGAATTGAAATTTTTACTTTCGCTTCAAATTTACTTCTTTTCCCTTTGGGAAAAATTCGTCGTCCGCACAGACCTTTTATTCTTGAAATGTGATTTTATTCACCAGGCTTACGCTAACGTGTACACGGTACCTCGCCTTTTTGTGCCACCCGAAAGACTAGATGCTGTCCTTGTGAGGCTACTTACAAGTGGAACCGCGCCAGCAAAGCTCCATATTGTAGAATTTATCGGCCTGCGCCGTATCAAACACGGGACCTCGCTTAAACGACTAGAGAATCCCGGATCAACACGACCTCTCCAGTGATACATTGCATTACTATCTCTAATTCTTTCCCTTTGGGGAAAAACTCGTAGTCTGCACTGGACTTTTCTTCTTGATCTGTGATCTTATGCACCGGGGTAACGCCAACGTGTGCACGGTACCTCGTCTTTTTGTACCACCAGAAAGACTAGATGCTGTCTTTGTGAGGCCGGAAAAATTCATATGGAATTAATCGGCCTACACCAGATCCAAAACGTGTCCTCTGGGTTACTGGGCTACGCCTTACACCGAGCCACTGCGGCTCCATCGCTGATCCACCCCGATAAACTTTAGCGGTCCACATTTGGATCCAACACGGAATCTCCAGCGACACAGAACATTTGGGAGCCGTGGCGTGACATTTGCAGATAAATGTCAAAGGTTGAGACCCTTGAACTGTTAGGTCAAGGGTTACAGATGTTTGAGAGAAATGAATTATTATTATGATTATTGAAGTAAGATAGGATGATTAGATACCAGAATTTATCCACCGGATATTTCCTGGTATTTTTTTTAACCTTGCAGCCAATTAGATTCCTGGGTTTGTTCCAGGGTTATCCGATCATTGACCTCGCGTTCCAGCATCTGACCAATCAGATGTTTGATCTCACTATCAGTGTCGGTAGGAAAAGGTATCGATTGCTTCAACTGCATTCGAACCATTTTAGTGACATTTGTATCGTCGAATGGTAGTCGTCCAAACAAAATGGCATACCAGATGATACCCAAACTATCATATCTGATTGAATGGGTTATACTTTTTACCGTGTAAGACTTCTGGTGCAGTGTAGGCTACACTACCACAAAATATCTGACTGTAAAAGTGAAATGGGACGTACGTACAGTAGGCTTCGCCTACATGGCCTTGTTCTAATATTTTCCCGTTGTTGTTTCCCCTTGTCAGTGGTGCAAGACAATGACAGCAGTCTAATCGTTTGGATGGGGAAAAAAGCAAACTGTTACAGTCGTGTGCTTTATCCTTTATCGTCAGATGGTGATCTGGGTATTCAAAGCGCGAGATTATGATATAGACACACAGCATGTGATATCACAATTAATGATTTATTGCAGCAATGAAACTGAATCACAATGTGTTGCTATTAATTCATAATAGGCTACTGTATTGAAGACAAACGAGATGATGGATTTCTCTTTTTAAAAAGCACAGTCTATAGGTGTGCCTACGTAATTTGGAGACGACATGGTGGCATCATGCATTGTCAGTGTCAAATTTACCTGGCAAACCCTCTCCTGCAAAAATTCCTGGACCCGCCCCTGATTATGGTCATCCATGCTCCAATTTCTTACCCCTATAAAAAGTTCCCCCCCCCCCCCCGAAAAAGCACTACATTTATAGTTTTACGCATAAAGTTTTGTCCTCAATATTTTTATTCCATTCGGGTCCATATATGATCCATAAATCACGCACTGGTCGCGATTTTTCACAAGTTTTTCGCCGACCTGCCGAAATTAAAGTGCCTAGTCGTTCGGGTGGGGCGATCTTGACAGTCTGAATTCGACGAGAGTATAAATTACACATGTACGGAACACGCCACAGTCCGAACAAAATTCCCCCGTATATGTCAGTCCTTAATATCCCGGTTGGTGCAGAAAAAACAGGGCGTTATTAAATCCGTATAAAAACTTATATTATAATTCCATTGTAGACTACAGTGTATGGTATAAATTGATTTATAAAGTTCTACGATTTTTATCTTAAAAAAGGTTTTCATTATCACATTGCGTTATGCAGTTAGTTGAAATTATCATTGAAACAGATGAGTCAAGGTTCGGGTCATACAACACGTCATTTGACAAATATTGTCAAGTATGTGCTGGCGGTTTTCAAGATTTTTCACTTTTATTAATTTGGTAATGTCTATTTTTAGACATCCCGTAACTTGATGATCCCCAGCGCATGCGCGAATAATGTAAACACCAACATGGCGGCTGAAGAGTCGCTATACTATGGAACTTGGAAGGTAGAACTAAATGACATTATGCACTTGCAAAAATCAGTGTTTTATTTAAATGAAAAGTTATTTGGAATTTTGAACATTTTGTTTGTTATTTTTTCAGATTGTTGAGTGTGTTTCTTTGGCTGGAGTCGTAGAAACGACGGGAGTTGAAGGGTATGATTTCATCGATTTTTGTAAAAATAAAAAAAAAGCCCAACTAACAAACGTTCTAAATCTCGACTTCCGTGACTGTATTTCTTTGTATCACGTTACTGATAATATCATGTCCCTCACCAGACATCTTTGCAATATATTTCCTCAAACTTTTGTTGTTTATTAAGGCAGAATTTTCAATCTATGAGATTCATTTATTTCATACTCCAATCAGCATCATCTGCTGAGACTTGAGATGTAAATAATTATAATGTCACATTATTAAAAAAAATCAATGTCAATAAAAGCCTGATATGCATTAGGCCTAGCTAGATGATAAAATCATATTGTTACCTTAAAAATTCAATAATTGGTAATTGTGAACCTCTGAATTTGTTAACAACATTTACGGTACTGGTAATAAAAAGTCATGAGGTTATAGTTATATTCACTTGGAATAAAGGAGTCTGCTGCGGTACAAAACTTTTTATGGCTTGACATGTCTTGAATTGATTTATAGTTATTACCCAGTGCCAGAACCTAGGTTAGATATAGACAAACGTCGAGTCATCATACCCAATCTTAAGTACTTTTATTTTTAAAAACGTCCTTTTAGTCAAAACATTATTTAAATCTATTAAGTATTGACCATTAGTAAGATGCTGGGTCGCTAGCAGTTTCAGATTCGTTCCTGGTTATTACCAAAAAAGGCTTCTCAGGATTGTCCGACATGCTTTCTCCTTGTCAGTGGTGCAGGACGGAGGACTTGAAAAAGACAGCTGTCAAGCTATTAGGATGGGACAAAAACTGAGATCCCTTGTACACATTGGCATGTACATAAAAAAATCCATGACAGTTGGAATTTGATATGAGTGGGCCATAATGGCAATGCCACTGTCTGGGCAAAATTGCCTCATAGCATAGGCTACTGTATGCCTGTCTTCATTATAAAACAGTTGTCATTCTATGGAATACAATCACTGGTGATTACTGAGCAACATTTCGACGAGGGATCTCTGTTGGTCTTCATCATTTGTTTTATAATGACTAGAACAGGAGAAACCAAGACGAATAATATAAAATAATTGTATTCCATAGCATTGTGTCATCTTGTATATTGCTATTTGGAATGGGATATTATTCAGAATAAAATATATTTGTTTTTTGGGTGCATGCTACTTTAAAATAGCATTATGCAAGAGCAAAATATGCTTATTACAGGTCTTTCTTTAGGCCTGAAATGTTATCTAAATAATCAATTAGACATTAATTAACATATCCAGACCATAATAAACTCTTGATGTCAAGGCTAGCCTTCGATGTTGGCGGATTAAGATCCTATATGCCGCTTAATGGCCGTTGATAATTAAATCAATCAAGTGGATAATCGAGACTATGCTGTTTATATTAATGATTTGAGTAATGATGAACGAGGCTATGTGAATATTTCAAACGCATTCTCGGCTAATAGTGGATCAATTTGACTGAAATTTTCAGCAAATTACCTTTACACTATTTAGTTTTTAACTATTATAGTGAGAATTGCCATCTCTTTATCTTATCTCCCATAATGTAACTTTAATATATGAGATAGCACTGTTTATTTGAATGACTGTTATCTGCCATTACATACCCGGTAGTTAATCTGATCGCGTTTACATCATACGTGTGATGTTGATATTATGTTTACATCATACGTGATAATACGAATTGCGTCTGGCTGAATTGGTGCTTTTTACTCATGTTCTAGTTTATGTACCCATATACACTAAATTGGAAATTTTTTTTATCCAGATATACTTCAAACCCCTTTATTTATATTTCTAATAATTTAATAATAATAATAAAAATAATAACTTTATTAGAGACCCAGTTGCACAAGGCAATCTTCCCTGGGATCTGTCTACATAAAACTACAATAACATATTTACAAAATGATAATGTGAGAAAATGAAAATAAGAATATTATGATGTAAAATTTAAACAATTAGAGAAAAAGTTAATTAATAGTGAAAGCTAATTACTTGCGAAGTCATCTCTCAGTGTTAGTAGCGTCCCAGCGAATATTAACAGCTGATCAGTTTGGTGTATGATATCATAAACAAAAACACAATGTTGCATGTGATCATAATGTTTTTTTTCACATCAGAATTATAAACCCAGTCAAAGCAGAACAGTAGCATGTTGAAACTTTTATTAGAATAAATTGAAATAATAGCATTATGATATTTTCTTCCGTTTTAAGAACTGAATTTCATCTAGATGAGAATGGTGACGTATCATGGAAAATATCAGAAGATGCTGAACATATGCCTTTCTTTAACTGTGAAACCTATGAGGTACTGTGTATAGCTTTAATATATAATTTTTGGTTCCAAACCCTGGTATTGTAATGAATTCATTAGATCAATTAAATAATTGTACCAAATATGTGATAATATGAGTATTAGGGGTTTACTTCAAAATGTTGCTATTTCAAAATTTTAATCATTTAATTACCCAATCAATCTAGCCTATTATCAGGGCTAACACTGGCTTTCATTTTTTTTCCGCCAAAATGGATCCTAATTTTTACGTAAAACAATGAATTGATTTATAGTTATTACCCAGTGCCAGAACCTAGGTTAGATATAGACAAACGTCGAGTCATCATACCCAATCTTAAGTACTTTTATTTTTAAAAACGTCCTTTTAGTCAAAACATTATTTAAATCTATTAAGTATTGACCATTAGTAAGATGCTGGGTCGCTAGCAGTTTCAGATTCGTTCCTGGTTATTACCAAAAAAGGCTTCTCAGGATTGTCCGACATGCTTTCTCCTTGTCAGTGGTGCAGGACGGAGGACTTGAAAAAGACAGCTGTCAAGCTATTAGGATGGGACAAAAACTGAGATCCCTTGTACACATTGGCATGTACATAAAAAAATCCATGACAGTTGGAATTTGATATGAGTGGGCCATAATGGCAATGCCACTGTCTGGGCAAAATTGCCTCATAGCATAGGCTACTGTATGCCTGTCTTCATTATATGAGGTACTGTGTATAGCTTTAATATATAATTTTTGGTTCCAAACCCTGGTATTGTAATGAATTCATTAGATCAATTAAATAATTGTACCAAATATGTGATAATATGAGTATTAGGGGTTTACTTCAAAATGTTGCTATTTCAAAATTTTAATCATTTAATTACCCAATCAATCTAGCCTATTATCAGGGCTAACACTGGCTTTCATTTTTTTTCCGCCAAAATGGATCCTAATTTTTACGTAAAACAATGATGATATTTTTTTTCCGCCAACTTGAATATTTTATCTGCCAAAAATATAAAACACATATTGCAATAACATAATATTTTTTTATTTCTTTAACATTCTTTAACAACCATATTTACAATTTACAGGATTCTCCTTTGTTTTACATTAGCCCATTTTGTAAATGATGTATTGAGATTAGGTTGGTTTTTTGTTAATGTGATTGACATCAAATTTGACAATGTACTGGGTTTTAAACAATTTCTGCTGGCTGTTTTAATAATATTTTGTTTACTGAAACCTCGTTCACAATCAACTGTTTCGAATTTTCACATATTGAACAAAACATCTTCTGTTTGTATACGTCAAATCTCAGCCAAGGGTTGCCAAATTTCCAGTTTTCTTTGAATTTCCGTTTCGCGTGTAAAATAGGCCTATTGTTGATTTCGGGTACGGTCACGGTATCAGCATCTGAATCGTTAATCGTAGTATCAAGTTCATTTCGTCTTGAGGAGCCGACGTCAGACTCTTCGTTAACTTTAGAACACTTTGGCGGCGGTAACGAAAAAAAGGCAGACAGTTTTCTCACTCCAGAATCGTCGCTATTCAACTCACTCTTTCGTTTTCGACCCATTGCGATATATAATTTGGAATAATAATGTCCAATTAGCCATGCTGTAATATTTATACATGATGTATGAAGCCATGTACAGTAAACGAAATTCAACTATCAAATCATGTAACTCTCCTTCAAAAGAGTTGCCGGCAATGATCAGCCATTTTGATTACTCCCCTTTGTTTTCATTACACAACATCAAATAGTCACCGCTAATCTATTTGTTAAAGTTAATTAATGATGAACAATGGCTAGATATATGCTTTATGATCGACAATTATCAATCAGTTGAAACCATTAATCCTAGACAAGTGTTTAGTGTTACTCATGACACGTTCGGGATTATCAACAAGTTGATTGATTTATAGTTTGCCGCTATTGGCGCTATATGGTTATTGGTCAATCAAGGATAAATACGGTTAGAATTTTATAAAAAAAATTTCGCCAATTCTAAAAAAGAATCGCCAGTACCCCAAAACTTTATCGCAAAAATTTTCGCCAAAATGAAAATTAATTCGCCACTTTCATAATTTAATCGCAAATTGCGACTTTGGCGACCGACAGTGTGAGCCCTGCCTATTATCAACAATAACCGAGTTATGTGGTACTGGTAGTTATACACTCAGTACACATTTTGAATATTATTCACCATATCTTGATGTCTGATTGGGGCATATTCCTGCTCGGACGTTTTCAGACGTTTGAAAAGTAGCAAAGGACATGTCCGGAATATACAGGCGAAATTCCAACACTGATCTACATTTATACTCTTGTCTTTATTTGTATTTGTTTCTACATATATTCTACCATTTATATTTTGTACTTTAGATTCCAATTATGATACATTTTCACGCCCCGGTGTTCATTAAACATTCTCAGACTTAAGTTAAGAATCTGCTCCAAATTGTTTGCCTTATTTTAACTAATATATAGCCCTTTATAAAACTTTTGTCAATTTAATGTATCAAATACATCAAGAAACTATGTGCAAAGTTTTGTGTTTCTTGATCAAAGATATTTCTCATTAACAGTGATTGAAAGTTGAGTAAATTCTGAACTTAAGCCTGAGAATGCTTTGTGAAACTGAAACCATGTATAAGAATATCCAATTTAGATACTAAATCGGTTTTTGTTAGCATTTTAAAGCAATGAGACCAATGAATATTCTGTCAATATAAGAACGGTTAGTGAGTCATGCAGTCTGTCTGATGTCAAGTTACAGTCAAGTATCACGATTTGCCCTTCGTATCGGAACCATTCTCTTGCTTAGAATGTTTTGTTAAGTATTTCGGGGCCTCAGATTTCTTTGCACTACTAAAAGAACCCTACTCGCAAATGAATTATTGAAATAAAATTAAACTATGTGTTAGTCCAAAAATGACCTAGTTTGTGTCAATTGGACGTTAAACCCCATTTCTCTTGCTGTCTGTGTTAAGAATTGTCTTCAAAGCTTATTTCATGTATCTTTGATCAACTTATCCATTCCCTTGATTTGATAGTACCATTGTGGTGGATTTGTTTGCTATATCCATGTATTGTGTGTTTTATCCGCATGTTTTGTATTCTGGGTTTCCGTTATTTGTGAGTGGTTCGTTACTCCTGCACATACTGTTATTTACCTAAGATAAGACTTGGCGTTTTGTCCTTGCAGGTAACACCGGAAAAGGGAAGTAATCGAGCATGTTTAAAATTTATTGGAACATTTGCTGGTCATGTGATAGAATTTAAGGTAATTATTGATGTATACAGCAAATATTTTTGATAAGTAGAATCATACAGACCATTATAATAGTTATAAGGAATGAGCCTCAGTTACACAGTGACTAGGAGGCTGACTCATTTACCAGGAGGTCACATGTTCTCTCCCGGTGTTGACTGAGAAAGTTTCTCAAGCTTTACCAAAGCAGTATCCATGTTTAAGTGGTGCAGGACAGAGGGTCTGACAAGGGACAGTGTCTAGTTGTTCGTATGGAACAAAAAACCGAGGTCCTGATTACATATTGGCGTGATCTTAAAAGAACCCTTGAAAGTTGGAATTCAAAATAAGAGAATACTGACATGGTTTCAGTTCCTGGTTTGTGCGTGACAAGGAGTAGGGTAGCCTGTCCAACCTCGTGGGTTTTCCCATGGCCCTCCGGTTTCCTCCCACAGCTAAGGACCCCCACGCACATGCAAATTATTAAAATAAGATTGAACCTATATTAGTTCCGAAATGTTCCAGTTTGGCTGATCATGGTTGAAATGAAATTTCCTGTTAGATTCCACCATGTTTCAACCATCTTTATATAGAGTCTCAATATAGAATTTTTGGCTTGAAACATCAGCTGTTATTTTGTTTCAACCATCTTTATATAGAGTCTCAATATAAAAATTTTTGGCTTGAAACATCAGCTGTTATTTTGTTTCAACCATCTTTATATAGAGTCTCAATATAAAATTTTTTGGCTTGAAACATCAGCTGTTATTTTGTTTTACCCTTAGGGATAACAATAATATGAAATGAAAATTCAAAACAGGCAAAAAATATAATATTGCCAGGGGCCCAGCAGTAATATGAGTTTATCTATAAAGGTTTTTTTTGTTATATTTTTGTATAGATTGAAGTAGCTGAAGATTTAATGTTATTAACATATGAAAAGTGCTGTATGTTACAGTGTCAAAAGGTACAGTAGTCATTCTAATGACTTTATATTTCAAGATATCATTGTATATTGTCGTCTCCCCTTTCCCTAGACCACAATTTCTTATGAACACTCTAAAGACGTTTTTCATCCTCCCCGTCTTTTTAAAAATTTATATTTGTCATCATCCCCTGCTACTGGCAAGCATATCTTTTTCCTTTATGTCATAAAAATAACATCAAACAAACAAACATGCAAAGCATTCACCTCACTCCACGCTTATCCTATATATGTATTGATCTAAATGAGGAGAAACCTTGTCCCAGAGCTTCGATTCTATAAAATTCTCTTGGTTTCCCGCAGGTCCCCCACTTTTCTCCATTGCAAAAGACCTCTCCATACAACCGTGTGTAGGTCCAAAAATGCTTTAGTTCCTATTAGTGGATGTTAAACCCCATATCTATCACTCAATATTTCAGGTTTCAACTTATGATCATAAAGATGATATACCATTCTCATTTCTTGGTGCTTTAGAAGATGGTTATTTCTCAGATATGGTTATTAAATCAGAGAGTGGCAAGGAGGTTTGTATATTTATTTAAGTTAAAAATTACTACAACTGAAATTAATCGTGTTTTTTCTAGATGTCCAAAAGCAATTGAATCATTATTTACGTCAGATATTAACGAAACTTAATTTAGCCGCAGGAGTTGAGTGATAAAGGCACTCGATTAGAGAGTGTTCTACTGGTTGATTCATACTTAGGAATAGAATCAAATTCGGGAGCCCATGGGATTTAGTGAATAAGACGTGGGCTCGATCCTGGTGTTGGCTGAGAGTGCATCTGGATCTTCTTGCGTGGTTCCCTCTTGCCAGTGATGCAGGTAAGAGAGTCTGGCAAGGGACAATGTTTAGTCGTTAGATAGGATGAAAAAAACGAGGTCCTGTGTACAAATTGGCAGTTATGTAAAAGAACCCCAGGCAGTTGGATTTTCAATATATGACTAAGTCATAGTGTTGTTTTCGGGACAGAAATTCCCTCATAACGTATGCCTTCTCTCATTAGCACAGTCAGAACAGATTGCATCAGATTGGATGACTGTTTGGATGGGATGAACAACCTAGGTTCACCCAGTAGGACATTGGTGTTCAGATGAAGGAATCCCTGATAGTGAGAATTTGATAAGGAAATTGAAAATACCACTTCTCTCCTTGTTACCCTCGTGGGTTTTCTTTTCGGGTCGTCTGGTTGCCTCCCACAGCTAAAGACCCCTACACATAAACCAATTATTGAAATGACGTAGTTTGTGTCAAGTGGACCATGACCCTCATTTCTCTTTCTCTATTTTACAGTTTAAAGTTCACAGTACGATATTAAACCTTAGTGCAGTGGAGATGGACTGGAGTCGACAACCACCACCATTGTCAGGGTTACGAGAGGATGTGTTGGAAACAACTTTACATTATCTATATGCTGAATGTTTACCTAGGAACTTATCCGAAGATACCGTCAAAAATTGTATTAAATATGTAGGAAAAATGCCAGGATTTTCAAAGTTTTCAGAACTCTGTGAAACATATTTAAAAAACACAGCCCTCAAGCAACGTAAGTAAAAGGAAAGATTTGAAATGTTTCAAAGGTTTTTATGAACACCTAACAACTGCGTAGCCATTGTGTAAATATGTGTATATTATTGATTAATTAGTTAGTTTATTGTTATGTTATTTATACACCTCTATCTTTTATATGATATCCTTATTCTGTGTCTTGTGGGGTTGGGATGGCCTAGTGGTCTAGAGTGCCGGGCCTCGACCTCTAGCTGTCTGGTCACCTCTGGCTTGTGGCTGTGGTTTCGAGCCCTGGTGTGAGCGTATGTGGCATGGAGATAGGGGCGCCTTCTCAACCTCGTGGGTTTCCTCTGAGCACTCCGGTTTCCTCCCACTGCTAAAGACCCCTACGCGCAAGCGAGTTATTGAAATGAAATTAAACCATATGTTAGTCCCGAAATGACCTAGTTTGTGTTTAGTGGATGTTAAACCCCATTTCTCTCTCTCTCTCTTTATTCTGTGTCTTAATTACGGGTAAGGTCATATTACGTTTCAATTTGTAAAAGTGTCCATTTACCCATATACATCGGAAAATCCCCCAAATACCCTGCAAAATTGTTGGGTGTGGTGCCAACCCACGGTAACCCTGCCCATTTGTGACCATGTTAACCCCACAAGTGTTAGGAATAGTGTAAGTAAAAGCCTGACTTGTGAGTCCAATTAGTCTGAAGAGTTCAATAGACCATCTTATAGTTTGTTTTATTGTTATACGCTCACATTTTCATGTGGACGTATATTGTCTCACCCCTGGATGTCCGTCTGTCCACAATTTGTTTGTGGACTCTCTACAGGTCACAATTCTTATCCGATTTTGACAAAACTTGAAATGTAGGTTTATCCCCATAAGATCTCGGCTGCTTTCGTTATTGGCATGTATCGGATCGAAACTTCATGGATTATGGCCCTTGATTGTACGAAAAATCATGTTTTTAGCTTGTGGACCCTATAGAGGTCACAATTTTGAACTGATTTTGATGAAACTTGAAATACATGTTTATAACCTAAAGATCTTGTTTCGTTTCAATATTTGCACATATCAGTTTGTAATTTCCTGAATTATGGCCTCTGATTGTACAGAATTATGGCCTGCTGGAGGTCACAATTATTACCTGATTTAAAAAAACGTTTGATAATATCACCGTTACACTGTAATGAATGTTTGGTTCGAATTTCATTAACATCGGACCAAAATTGCTGAACAAAATGGCCGCCACTTTTACGTGAATGGTGTAAAAATATGGTATATCAAGGTTGTGGACCCTGTAGAGGTCACAATTTTAATCTGATTTTGATGAAATTTGAAATATAAGTTATTTATAACCCAAAGATCACAGTTCCTTTTGATTTTCGGGCACATTGAACCATAACTTCTTGAATTATAGCCCCTGTTTTACCTTGTGGATCCTATGGAGGTCACAATTTTATTCCGAATTAAAAAAATGTTTGACTATACCCGTTTCACATTAATGATGGTTGAGTTTGAATTTCTTGAAAATCGCTAATTGAACAGCTAAATCTATAATATTAAATGTTTCATATACTAAATGTTAGCATGGGGCAGAACTTTATTATAAAAAACAAACGAATTCTAATGATTTTCTGATAATTACTTAATATGCGACAACTCTTGTTGACTTCCCTGACGATTTAGCTACCGTGGGCGTATGTTTCATTGCCTGGCAACCTATTTTTTATTTTTTCAGAGATAATTAGTTTAATAACGGATATGCATGCTTGTGCTGATAGAATTATTGAATTATTTACTGGTAAATCTAGTGGAGTAAATGCTGATGGAGAACCTATAGTAGAAGAAGGACTGATGTTAGATCCAGCTAAATTATGTTATACAGTTAGATTAGGTTTACGAGAAACTTCCGTTGGTAAGCTGAAGAACTAAATTTGAACCCCATTCTGACTTGGGATTTTCGAAAGATATAAACATTCTAGGAGTTATGGTAGAGACCAATTTCATGCCTATTAGTTTCTGACTTTTTCGAGAGAAATAAATAAGATCTGTCATATAGTCAACTGGCGTGGTTTCCGTTCCCCGGTTGTACGTGACAAGGAGAAGGTTCACCTGTCCAACGTCGTGGGTTTTATCCGGGTCCTGGGGGAGTTGGATGGCCGAATGGTTAGTGAGTGCGCACTGTATCATATGGCTTGGCATGGTTTCGAATCCCTGGTTGTACGGAAGGAGTAGTGTCGCCTGTCCAGCCTCGTGGGTTTTCTCTGGGTACTCCAATTTCCTCCCACCACTAAAGACCACTATGCGCAAGCAAATCATTAAAATAAAATTAAATACCACATGTTAGTCCCAAAATAACCTAGTTTGTGTCGAGTGGACATTAAACTCCATTTCTCTCTCTTCTCTTCATCTGGATTCTCCAGTTTCTTCCCACTGCTAAAGACCTCTACGGGCAAGCGAATTATTGAAAGATAATGATGAATTGAAAGTTTCATTTTCTGCAGACAGTGTAAGAATATGGTCTTTAAGACCATATTGTGTCTTTGGGAAATTGTTAAAAACAACTATTTTTATAAAGTCAAATTCACATGCACCTAGTGCACTGAATGAAAAGCTATACATAAAAAACAAGTGATGTTTTGGTAAAATTCTAACCAATGTCAAAATATTCGTCAAGTTCTACCTGTTATTTAACCTATGGTTGGAAGACCATATAAGGAGTATCACCTGATTGTAGTGGTGAGAATTGTAAGGCTTTATTCCATATTTGGAATGGAATTTAGGTTCAAAGTTAATCTTGGGCCTGCAGAAACTGGGGGATATAAAATAGGGGTAGAGCAGCCATTATCTGTTGAGAACAAGGGACCTGCGAAACCATTTAGCTGGCAATAAAGTTCTTATACTTTAAATACTGTGGTATTATTTTATGATCACAAGAACACAACAAGAAGAAGTCCTAAAAGTAGCAGTAGTACTACAACAGTGCCACCTTTAACTGTAAATATTTTCATTGGCCGCTATTAAATCTGCTTGAATATAAGCCAGCAGAATATCTTATGTTGAATATTTTATTGTCTTAAAGATAAAGATACATTATGTAAGATTTAGATAAAGAGCTGACAGTTCTCGCTATAATAGATAATGGAAGTTGAAAATTTCAGTCAAATTAATTCATTCTGTTTGAAGTTAAAACTGTTTGAAGAATAGCATATATTTTCATGTGAATGCAAATACTGATTTGTTGCATTAAGAAGTATATTTGTTGATTGTGTGTATTCTGTTGGTTTCTTTCAGCGTGTGCTAAATTAATAATGTTATGTGATCTGTTCTCGAGAAGGAAGGGTGAATTATCACGAGAAGAAAGGCACGAGATCATGAAATATGCCAAATCAAGGTTAATTAGGTTTTTTACATACTTTTATTGACCTTTTGTAATTTATAAATTACTCTCCATAAGGAATTTTAACTTCTTTATATATTACAACTAACTTATCAAGGTTTGATCCAGGAAGTGCTTTGGTCAAAGATGTGTATAAAAGGGGTGGGGTGGGGCTATAGGCTCAGTGAGCAAGACTTTGGCTAACTAGCCTGGAAGTCCAATGTTTGATCCCTGCTTTTGGACAATATATAGTCTTCGGGATGGTGCGAAAAACCGAGGTCCTGTGTACACATTGGCCATAGCACAGCTGTCTTGGCAAAATTTCCCTTATAGCACATTTTTGAACATTAAACCCCATTTCCTTTCATTTTGTTTAAAAACCCCCGAAATAAATTTGAGGTGGAATTGGTGTACTGGACCCTGGTGTTTTCTGAAACCTTATCGTGTACAGCAGTGGTGTACAGTGTCTTGTATGAATTGTTTTCTACTTGTAGAATCCCGGTATTTATGAGTCAACTCCATAGATTTCTAGAGATCTGTAAACATCATTCCTACAGTATATCGGCACCACGACGTACAGAAATATCGGATGTCTTAGTTCCAGAAGTAAGTTCTGTTTTTTTTATGCATCTGTTGACATTCGATGATTACAGTTTCTAGATGTACAAGACAGGATGGTTACTTCATTATATGTAGTTAATACATTCACAGTCTGTTGACGACTTTTAACTATATATCTGGACGTATGTGCAGCTGAAATGGGTGACACAGTCTTACTTCAGTGTTTTATGTATTGGAATGTGGACATGCAATTGATAAAAGTCTTACTTCAGTGTATTATATATTGGAATGTGGACATGCAATTGATAAAAGTCTTACTTCAGTGTTTTATATATTGGAATGTGGACATGCAATTGATAAAACATTATACTAATAGTCATTATATTCGATAATCTGAAGTTAAACACGCCCACAATCTGATTAAAACACAGATCCTATTCCGTTTCATTTCTATACTTCAAAATTTCGTTTTACTTGTCTTTACTACACTAGGATCTGAAAGAGTTGTTATGTAACTCATGTTCTGCTTGAAATGAGAGGACAGCCAATCAAATTGTCTGTCGAATCAAGGGTTTGACCTTTTTTGCGCGGAATTATGGGTAGGCATTATCAGCGATAGAAATCAAAACAAAGCAACAGCGATTCTGATTGGTTAATCGAATGACTGAGGTTATAGGATCAAATGTCGCGTGCTTGACATCTGAACAGTGTGTGTAAAAAAAAACAACAAAAAACCCCCCAAATCCGATGATCATTGTCAAACACCAAATTAAATTTGCATAACAAAATAATACTACTGGCAGATCCCTTGTCAGTCGGAATTTGATGTTATTCCATGGAATGAAAGATTTTGCAAACCCCTATCAATATGGTTTATTCTCGCAATAAATTTTCAGTTAGAAACTGTTGTAGACAGGTTGACACGTGTTGCCATAGAAACAAAAGCAGCTTTAGAACAAGTTATTAGCAACAGTAACCATAGTGATAAAGACAAGGGAGATAAACCAGAAAAATCTAAGAAATGTGTTAGAGATGTCTTAGGCAGAAAACTCCGAAATGTAAGTTATATTTTTAGTCCATATTGGCATTAGCTTGATTGGTTAATTTTGTTGCTATAAAAGCTACAGTTTTTATCAACTTTGACTAAAACGTTCAGGAAACTTGTATTATGAGAAGATGAGGATCCCCATTATTTTACATCAAAATCAGATTAATATTTTTAGTGTTATACCACTTTTTTGCCAAATTGTCAACACTTTTTATCAGCACAACAGGGGCTACATTTTTTTTTTCAGATTTTCTGAAGTTTTCAGGAAACTTGTATTATGCCATGCTGTGGATCCCTAGTTTGTTACATCTATTATTATATTTTTTACAGGCATTACATGTAAAAGAATTAAAGAAATTAAAAGACTTTCATGATAGAGCTAGTACAAGTTTTGCTCATTTAATGCAGAAAAAGTAAGTTCTGTTATTTTCACACCTTTGATACTGGCAGTAGGTTTCTACTTGTCTAGCAGTGGCTGATGATGTTCCAGTCTGGTTTCTCCATATCAGTGGTGCAGTACACAGGCCCTGGCAAGGGAAATAATAATAATAATAATGTGAGTTTTTATTGAGCGCTCATTCCATTACGTAAATTAATGCTCATGGCGCATATTTGGCTCTCCACTCTCAAATACTTCAGTTTTAGATTGTAAACCTCAATTTTCAGTTTTGTTTTTAACAAATATATTTTCAGGGAAAATTTTGGTAACATGACTCAATCGGAAAAAATACGATCAGTTTCTAAAAACCTTGAACAACTTATTGATGAGGTGAGTACTGTAACCTTTATCAAGGTTAATAATTTACGAACATGGAGTCAAGTAGATGGGTTCAATCCCACATACGTGTATGTGATAAGAAGAAGGACCGGCATACTGACGACATTATATCCATGATATCAGTCGACACCGACTGGGTAACCGTTAAGAAAAGTTGTTTATTTAATTCCGTAATTTGCTTGAATTGTTTTTATATATGAAAATATATTTCAGATTCCAATGTTTTTAATCAGATTAGAAGAATTACAGAGATTAGTTGATAAATTACCGTGGAGAGAATGGAAATACCTCTTTAAATTAGCTACATCTAAAACGGTGAATATTTATCTCTTCCGTTATAATAGGCCTTCAACTAGGCCCCACTTAACCTGATCAATTTTAGTTGAAGACTAGGAATCAATCACAGTTATGGTCCTGATCACGTGATTTTAAGTTGTGTACTCTACTATGGTTATACAACAGTGATTGGGTTGGATGGCCAAAAGGTTAGCGCTTGTGCATTGTATCATGAGGTCTGCCATTGAGTCAACTCGCATTGTTTCGATTCTCTGGGGGGGGGGGGATGGCCTAGTGGTCTAGAGTGCCGCGCTTCGACCTCTAGCTGGCCGGTCACCTCTGGCTTGCAGCTGTGGTTTCGATCCCTGGTGTGAGCGTATGTGGCATGGAGATAGGGGCGCCTTCTCAACCTCGTGGGTTTCCTCCGGGCACTCCAGTTTCCTCCCACTGCTAAAGACCCCTACACGCAAGCGAATTATTGAAATAAAATTAAACCATGTGTTAGTCCCAAAATGACCTAGTTTGTGTTGAGTGGACGTTAAACCCCATTTCTCTCTCTCTCTCTTTCGATTCTCTGGTTGTATGCTTTTCCATTTAAGAAAGAAACATTGAAACTTTAAAACTTGTCTTTCATATTTTTTAGGCATGGGGTTTAGCAAAAGTCTTAGCAAACAAGTCTACACTTCAACCTTTGATTAACCAGGCCTGTGATATTGTTAATCGTGATCAGTTTACTAATTCGTTAGCGGCCCTTGGTCTCACGGCAACAGATTCCTCAACAGAAGGTGCTGCAGCTTGCTCGAAAACCAATCAAAATCATACAAAATATTCACAGGTAAGAAATAATAATTGGGTCAAAGGTTTGTATGTTTTAAAGTTGAATAATTAAACATACAATTGCTGGTCCTTCATTGGGCCTGAAATGTTATCTAAATTATTAATTAGACATTAATTAACTTATCCAGACTATAATCAACTCTCAATGTCGTCGCTAGCCTGCGATATTTACTGGATTAGGTCTTGATCTGCTGCTGCTGATTAAATCAAAAAATGGATAATCGAGACTAAAGTTTTTTATCGTAATGTAGGCCTTCGTAAGTATGAACAAAGGAAATTAAATATAGCTCTGTATTTTAATCAGATTGATGTCTTTATATTTGGTTTGACAGAGAGTTATGATAAATTTTAGCTAAGTTATGATAAATTTGTATATTTTAGCTAAGTTATGATAAATTTGTATATTTTAGCCAAGTTATGATTAATTTGTATATTTTAGCTAAGCTGTATTGAATCATTATGTGTATCACCACAATCAAGAGACAGTACATTAGCTAGTAAATCAAAACAACTGCTCAAATCTGGTGCAACAACAGATATGACCTTTCAAATAGTTCAAGGTAAATATATTACTTCATAGTTTATAGTTTAAAAAAAAAATGGTGGAAAAAACAAAGAACTGTTTAAGAAGTGAAAGAAAATATTTTATGTCGGGGCACACCTGTTTTATTAAATAAGTACTATTTATCAGAATTAGCGCTTGACATCATCGCGATCGACAGCCATCTTGAAATTATGATGTCATATCAAAAATGGAAGTCTGTCAATTAATGTGCAATTGTGCAAGAATGAAATATCTCGTGGCGATTTATTTTTATACTCAGATAATTAGGCAAGTTGTATTTTATTTAGAAAATGAATAATATTTCTTTTCTTGGTAAAGGGGGGTGTGATAGCCAAATGGTTAGCCTGTGCACGTTCTATCGTACAGCCTGTCATTGAGTTAACTGGCATGATTTTGATTCTTCCATTGTACATATCAAGGACAAGGGTCACCTGTCCAAGTTGCGTTGGTTTTCTCCAGGTCCTACAGATTCCTCTCACTGATCAAAGACAGCAAGCGAAATAATGAAATAAAATTGAACCATGTGTTAGTCCCCAAATGTATGTTATATCTCAATTCTATATATTTTGGTCAAAGTGATAACATAGATTATTCTATTAATTATTTTTTAGAGCCTATTGGAGATATTGTAATAGATCATACTAAATTAGGACATGGTGAAAATCATGATGTGTATGAAATACACGCTCATTGTGTGATTGTGTCTGCTAGATGTGATTGGTTCCGTCGAGCCTTACTCAGCGGGATGAGAGAATCTATTAATAAGTAAGTTATCTTATGTAATATAATTCTGAGGGAATAATTCAAATTAATTACAGTATTATCTTTTACTGGCAAGTGAGGGGGGTTGGGTTGCCGAGTGGTTAGCGTGTGCGCGTTGAATCATACGGCTTGTCATTGAGTCAACTGGTGTGGTTTCAAATCCCCGGTTGTACGTGGCAAGGAGTAGGGTCGCCGTCCAACCTCGTGGGTTTTCTCTACGTACTCCACTTTCCTCCCATACACGCAAGCGAATTATTGAAATAAAATTAAACCATATGTTTGTGTCGAGTGGACATTAAACTCCATTTCTCTCTCTCTTTTACTGGCAAGGGACAATGTATAGTAGTTCGTATAGGGCTATAAACCAAGGTCTTGTGTACATATTGAGGTGTATGTAAAAGAACCCTTGTATGACTTATGGCTGTCTTCATTAGCCCAGTCTGTGCAGAGCAGTAGGACGTTAAACACCACTGTTCCTAATTCTGGAGAGGGGGTTGGGATGGCCTAGTGGTCTAGAGTGCCGCGCTTCGACCTCTAGCGGGCCGGTCACCTGTGGCTTGCGACTGTGGTTTCTAGCCCTGGTGTGAGCGTATGTGGCATGGAGATAGGGGCGCCTTCTCAACCTCGTGGGTTTCCTCTGGGCACTCCGGTTTCCTCCCACTGCTAAAGACCCCTACGCACAAGTGAATTATTGAAATAAAAATTAAAAACCATATGTTAGTCCCGAAATGACCTAGTTTGTGTTGAGTGGACGTTAAACCCCATTTCTCTCTCTCTCTCTCTCCCTAATTCTGGATGGTTCGTTACAAAATGGATTAAGAGTCCTGGTTAAACCTCATTTCATTTTATATCTGGGGCCTATTTCACGAAATTTTAACTAAGATAAGATCCCAATTTTAGTAATTTGATTGGATAATATTAGATTGATTTTAGTGCTTAGCCAATCAAAATTGAAGTATCTACTAAAATTGGATTTTATCTTAAGTTAAAATTTTGTGAAACAGGGCCCAGATCTTTTACTTTCAGTGAAAAATTCAAATTATTTATTTATGTTTTACTTTTAGAAAAATAGTGGTTCATGATACGAATCCGGAGTTATTTCAACTGTTTTTAATGTATATATATAGTGGTACTTTAGATACACATGATACAACAGCTGAACAACTCGCTGACATGTTAACTCTCTGTGATAGATATGAGGTAGGTCTTAGTCTAATTATAACCTGACACTAGTCGTTTGGATGGGATGAAAAACCCCTGTGTACAAATTGGCATGCACGTAAAAGATCCTTTGACAGTTGGAATTCGATATAAGACTAAGAGTAGGCCGTAGTGCCACTGTTTGTGCCAAATTTTTCTCATAGCACATTATATAGCGTATGCCCATCTTCATTAGCCCTGTTGGTGTAGAAAAGTAGGATGATAAACCCCATTTTATTTCAATTTATTTCATTATTTTGATATTATTCTATTATTTTTCTTGCAATTTATTACATGAATTTGTATTGATTGTTGTTTTACTTGCAATTTATTACATAAATTTGTATGGATTGTTGTATTGATTGTTGTTTTACTTGCAATTTATTACATAAATTTGTATTGATTGTTGTTTTCTTGGGGTTTTTTGCAGATGGATAGTCTTAAAGTTATTTGTGAACATTTATTAAAACCTCATATAGACATAGATAGTGCTCTATGTTTATTTAGTCTCTCTGATCAACTTCACGCAAAATATCTCAGGGTAAATATATACTTGTATGTTTTTCTTGTTTTTAAATATATATTTTTACACAGTTATTAACATGTTTATAAGAATAAAGGGTGGATGGACGTTTGGCTGATTTAATGAGTAACTATATGTAGCATGAGGGTTGTCGTAGTAGTCGAATGGTCAGGGTACTAGACTCTCAGCAGGGGTCAAAAAGAAATGTGGTTGTATATTGTCGTCGCCCTTGTCCATTCATCATCCACAATTGAAGTTCTAGAGGCTAAAATTAATATCTGATTGACTTGCCGTTTATACAGAGTTTTTAAGATCATCATACGAAGAAGCGTAATATATATTCTTGATAATTACTGTCAGAGTTATGGCCCTTGATAACTTGTGGACACTGCAGAAATCAAAGTGATCATCTGATTGACCATTAATGTATACACAGTCATGCGTCAAAGAAACCTATTGATTTTCAATGTTTTCAAAATTTTAAACATCTAATGGCCCAAACAAATTCTAATGAGTTGTAATATTTACTTAATAGGTTGTTACTTTTAATGTCTTGTCAATGCTTTCAATACCAAGACAAGAATAGATGTGCGAGAACCCATGTGGACAACTTTGTTATGTTAGCTGCTGTGGGTGTTGCCTGGCAACTTGTCTTTTTTTACTTTTCAGGAGTATACATTAAATTATATAGTAGAACATCCTGAGATAGCTAATAATGAAGAATTCTGTGAGTTACCCGATCATTTACAGATCGAGATAGGAGATTATATTACATGGCATGGGTAAGATCCATTTTCTTTAGTATGGTAGTAGTGGGAGTCGCAGTGGCTAAGTGGGTAAGATGCTGGCTCGCTAGTCTGGAGGTCGCATGTTCGATCCCAGCATTGATTGAGAAGGTAAATCTGCATTTTCTGATGTGGAGTGTCCTTGTCAGTGTTTATAATTAAAATTGATTATGCCCCTATTTACAGATGTTAAAAGATATTGTTTGATTTAATTTAAAAAGTGGCTTTTTATTGGCTGTTAAGTGTTTGTGAACAACTTCCCTAAAAACAGTTTGTAATTTCATAGAACTCCTGAGTCAATTCAAATCAGAGTTTTTGCTATCTAATTGAATTCGTTTCCTCACCATTTAGCCTTGAATGATTGTTTTCAAAAGTTTTAACAGGTTCTATTCTAACGTTGATTATGATTCTAGTTTTCTTTAGTTTGCTATATTTAGCAAGGGTGGGGCAGGAGTAGATGGACGAATGGTTAGTGCATGTGCGCTATATCATAAGGTCTGTAATTGAGTCAACTGGAATGGTTCAATTCCCTTACAATGAGTAGGGTCGTCTGTCCAAGCTTGTGGTTTTTCTCTGAGTCTTCTTCCTGTTTCCTCCCACTGCTAAAGTCCAGTAAGCAAAAGTGAATTACTGAAACAAACTTGAACCATTTGTTAGTCCTGAAATGACCTTGTTTGTGTCAAGTGGACGTTAAACCCCATTTCTCTCTCTCTCTCTCTCTCTCTCTCTCTCTCTCTATCTGTATATATATATTTAGAAGACATTCAAATTTTGAAGGGATCACATGGCTAAGTGAATAAGACGCCGACTCGCTAGCCTTGAGCTAGGGTGTTCGATCCCTGCATTGGCCAAGAAAGTTCATCCAAATTTTCTGGCGTGGCTTCTCCTTGTCAGTGACACAGGATGGAGGGCCTGACAAGGACACCATGTAAAAGATCCCTGACAGTTGGCTAGGAGCAGAACATTAATACGTTAAACTCCATTTCATTTCATGTCATTTTGTTTATAGTTTAGATGGAAGAAGTCCTGGTAGTCACCGTGATAACAACAGTTCAAGGTCAAGTTTTAGTGAAACAGATGAATTAACAACAAATATAGATCTAGGCTGTACTCTAGTAAGTTATAATAACTCTAATTTCAACTTTCAGGTAAGCATTGAGGTGCATGTTCTAATATTTAGTGGAAATTTATTCCTAAGTAGGAGTAGAACAGGGGCGGATCCAGGAATTTTTGCAGGAGGGAGTTTGCCATGTTTTTGTGACGGAAATCTGCCATCATCGTCTCTAAATTACATAGGCATACACACAAATTGAGCTTTTTAAACAGAGAAATCATTTTTATACTGATGTAGGATCACTTTGTGATGTAATTTCATTGATGCAAGGCATTATTTTTTTTTCGTGTAGCTGAGCAGGGGGGTGGACCCCCCCTCTGGATCCGCCCCTGTAAAAGGGGCTTGTACATAAAATGAGACATGGATTTGAGGAAGAGTGGAGGTTGGATTTAGAGCATACAATTCAATAAATACTGATAAATATGCAGGAGAGAGGTTGGTTCACCTCAATTTCCTCATAAATTTGATGACAATTGTTTGCGTGTGAATGATTTCATGCTTTTCTTTCAGCCTGACGAGACATCTTCCTCATCCGAAGATTTACCTTTTATGGAAGATGCAACACGACTAGAAACCTGTTTATCAGCGTTACGAGACATAATAGGTGACAACGTACCCAGAGATGAACTTGTCAGAGTGGCGTTAGCGGCAGATTATGATGTCAATCGAGCGTTGAATTTTTTCTTCTCTTCTTAGCGACACTAAGCATATCCCAAGTTGTATTATTTCACGCTGTACAGGGTTTTAAAGATGTAGACTTGATCTTACCAGTATTTTCTTTGTATATGTATTTATTATAAGCCTGGAAGTTTTCACTACATACAATTACACTGGCACAAACTGGGCATACAATCGACATGAAAATAGCAAAAGTCGTTAATTTGTCATTGAATTATAAAATATAAACTTGCTTATTTTAAGTAGTCAAAAAGTGAAAGTTGTGTTGTGTATTTATTAATTGTTTAGTTCAACAGAATTTATTCTCAATCATAAACAAGCCTGGACATAAGGCACTTGTCACAGATTTTGTCGATGCAATTTATCACAGAACTGGTTGCTAATATGATACTAATATTATATTGATATGGTCTTTCAGCAAAAGTCTTTGGTATGGTCGTATAATATTAGATATTACTTAAAGTCTTTGATATGGTCATGTATTACTAATATTAGATTTTACCTGAAGTTTTTGATATGATCGTATAATATCAATGTTAGATTTTTCCTGAACTCATTGATATGATCATATAATATTAGTCTTTGGTATGGTCATATAATATTAGATATTTCCTGAAGTTTTGATATGGTATAATACTAATATAATACTAAAAAATTTTGATCTGGTTGATTAATATTAGATTTGACCTGAAGTCTTGATGGTATGATAACAATATTTTTAAGTCTTTGATAATGGAGAATAAAAAGGGACAGAGCATGATTTTGTCGAACCGTGTTGATAAACACGTAGGCTCTCATTACAGATTTATTTACCAGTCATGACTGGCAAACTGTAAAAATTGACAAGCTGAAGAATTTACCGATCGGTCAATTTACAAGTCATAAAATTCAAATTTGAAAGAATTTAACCAAAATATCTTGATACAGACTCATTTTGTGCTGTTGTCGCCGATGACTATATAAAAGGAACTTTCGCACAATATCTGGTAAAGTTGTGAATTGAAAGCCCTGGTATATAAACAACAACCTGTTGACTAAAGATGATTGTTTATAAAATTCCTTATTAGTGTTTTGTATTTTTGTAATTTTAATTTGAAGATGTATTAATTATTTAAAGTATTTTGAAATTGGTATGGGTAATTTAATTCCTCATAATTTCATGTTTAGATTTAGATTTTCATTTGTTTATTAAAAAAGATTGTGATAGGAATCATGAATGTTTTATGATATAATTTGTTTTACTACCATTTTATTTAATAATAATCTGTTTGCATTTATTTTTCATATTGTTTCTAGTATTTCTTGCATTTTTAGTACTAGGCAATCAGGTTCTAAATATTTCTCATTTGCCCTGGATAAGATATACACTGTAACTCGCATTTCATTTAATCTTGCGTATTTAGCATTAATTTGTTTAACATTCATTCAATATCAAATCTAGAAATACTGTTATGAAATTATTTAAAGCATACCACTTACTCAATCAAAGAATAATATTCAGAGGACTTCATGTCATGAGAAATTATGGGAGTGATTACTTTTGTAACTCTCTGACAGTACCATCTCTATCATCCTTGTTTTTAACTCTTTGACAGTACAATATCTATCACCCATGTTTGTAACTCTGGCAGTACAATATCTATCACACTGGTTTGTAACTTTTTGACAGTACAAAATCTATCACCTGTGTTTGTAACTCTGACAGTACAATATCTATCACCCCTGTTTGTAACTTTCAGACCATACAATATCTATCACCCCTTGTTTGTAACTCTGGCAGTACAATATCTATCACACTGGTTTGTAACTTTTTGACAGTACAATATCTATCACCCCTGTTTGTAACTCTCAGATCACACAATATCTATCCCCCCTGTTTGTAACTCTCAGACCATACAATATCTATCACCCTTGTTTGTAGCACATTGACGCATCATACCTGACTATACCATGCACTTTATCCGTGTATGATAGTACAATATCATCTGACAGTAGCTCATAGAATTATCCTTGCCTGATAGTACAATATCATCTGACAGTAGCTCGTAGAATTATCCTTGCCTGATAGTACAATATCATCTGACAGAAGTACATACAATATCTTTCAACCCTGTTCATAGTTCACTGACTTGATACTAGCAGCCCTCATACTAGCTATGTAAATATTTGTACAGCATAATTAATTTATGCAAATTAATGTAATATAATTACAGAATACGCACATTAAGATAGAGGATTTGTTTTTCAACATTACTGGAGTCTCCCCCTAGCCTATCATCCAAGATTCCTTTGTGTTAAAAATTTAATATTAAATGAAATATTTACATAGTTGTTTTAATATCCACATATTGATTTATTTATTTACATATGTAAATAGTAGTCTTGAATTACATGTTTAGATATATAACTTTCTTATAGTCTTGTTTAACCAGACTTACAGGTCCTGCTAACCTGATTTTAAAAGGCCACTGAGAAATCTGGGATGGATTTTGGTCGTTATTAGAAGTTAAATTTTTTATGAGATCATCGTTAAATTATTAATGTATTTATAAAATCTTGAAATTGTTTGGATTTTAAATTACGATATATATTATTATCACCTATAGTAGGTATTTAAACTTCTTAGACCCATTTCTTGAAAACCTAAATTGATGTTAACTTTGAATTATTTGATGATTTCAGCTGTTAATATGACCCATTACAATGGATATAAATATAAAATATGAACTTCGTCACATTCATTTACCTACCCAAAGACACCTATCCCTCACCCTCCTAATGCACTGCCCTTTGTAACATACTGCCCCTCCTTAAATATATATATATATATATATATATCTATAGAATATTTAATATCTGTTTTACATATTAAACCAAATAAACTCTAGCTTCAAATTTTCCCTAAAATCCAAATTTTGAATTTGGAGAAAATACAAATTGCTGATTATGGCAAAGCGTGATCATAAGTGTAGCCCTGTTGTGTAGGACTTTTACCACAAATGGGTTTAATGTTCTACTTCACATCTGGCGAACACCGCATTCAGTTTACTCATGACACAGACTGCATGGGTTACGGTGAACATTTGGAACTTTCTGGAAGTAGGCCGTAGCGCTGCTGTCCTGGTAAAATTTCCCTTATAGCACGCTGTATGGCCTATGCCCGTCTTAATTAGACCAGTTTGAGCAGAACAGTAAGACGTTAAATTTCATTTCATTTTATTGGAACATTCTGGTCTAACATCTTTAAGGCTAACGTTAAAAGATGTCAAAATATTTTTGTCCTGTAATTAAAGCAGATATGTATCTTTCCTTTCACAGGTGTAAAATAAGCTGTTGTTTATTTGGTTAAATATAGTAGTAATGTATCATAGTGTATTATAACTTTTGACGAATATATCATTGTTTCAATATTGATATTATATTTTATCTATCTATCTCTCTACTCTTGACACATGTGGTTTCTATCTCAGATTTACTTACATAATTTATTACAAACAATAGAAGAGCTCCCATTTAGGTTGTGTTTTTTTTTTGTTGGGGGGGGGGGATTCTAAAGGTCAGTGTTCAACCGTAAATTTCGCATTGACCAATGAAATAACTGAATTCTTGTAATAGTTTAGTTTTGAATTTTTGTGAATGAGTGCCCAGGGCATTAGAGAAAATGTGTTGATGTCTCGGTTTAGATGATGAAATAGGATCCATGGCGTCGGAAGTGGGGATAGACACTTAATTACAAAAAAAAAAAATTGATGTGTCGTCATTATCTCCTGGTAAATACTGTAAGAAAGATTAATCCAATCATAATATTGAAATTTGAATTTAAAAAAAGTCGAAAATAGGTTCCATGGAGTCTGAAATAAAGATAGACACTTAACATTAAATTCCTAGTCTTTTTAATATTCAATTCTTGTAAAATGTCATCATACTCTCCTGCTAAATTCTGACATCCAGTATCTCTTTGAGATTGCTTCAATCATAATATTAAAAATTGAATTAAAAAAAGTGGTGAAAGAAATTATTTTTGCTAATGTGATAATAATATTACTCAGTGAAGAGACCTGTTGTTATCTGGACCACAGTCACTGATAATGGAGAAAGAAAACATAATTTTGTAGAAACTTTTACTTATTTATTATAATTGTTGATGAAGAAAAACTGTTTTTGATTTCCCCGAATATCTGTATTTTGTCCTTCTCTTTGGTTTTATAGAATAAATCTATTTTTTCCTCCTTGGTTTTCAGGCGTTTGGCTACCCTTTGTATGGTCATGATTACATATGATCTAACACATATTGAGAACTGCAGCCACAAACCTGGTTATGCATATAGATTAGTAAATAGATCAATGGACATTGTTACGATGTAAGGAAGACCCGTGTTTTGATTTATTGTTAAAGGCTCAATACCACTCTTGTTGTAACTGAATAATATGCCCCAATCTTTATTCTGGCCAAAAAATTGTACTATTTTACAATATTCCAATTAATTGATGATACAAATTTCATCTTAACACACCTAATTTACAAAATTGGAAAAATTTAACTAAATGATTTGAAAAGCCTAACATAAACCTTTTCAAATGTAACTTGGATTTAAAAATAATTTCGAACCCTCTGGACAAGTAAATTAGGATTTAATGAATAATTTACACAACAGGTAGGACATTTAAACATCTAGTACTTATAATAAGGCTATTATTTATTTTCTGGAGCCGTCAAGCCAGCAAGAGTGTTATTGTCCCTTTAAGAGTACACGAGTGAGAACATGACCCAAAGATAAAACTTGTGAAATGTTAATGGAGATGAAACAAATATGAAATATAAAGCAAAACAAATATGAAAAAAGATATTGGGGGAGAAACAAAATAATAGCCCCATCCTTACCAAGGGTAGCTTGACTGTTAAGACAAACAAGGTGAAGACCATATGATCCCAACTTTATTTGTTTGATCTCATTTAGGAGCACCTGATATTGATTGGGGCATTAATTCATAACCTGATACCTGTTTATTTTCATTCTTTTTTTTGTATTTTACTAAGATTAAATATTTTATAGTATATTTTGATGTGGCTGAGCCAATAAAATGTTTGCAATCTGAATTAGCATTATGGTTCTAAATAGTGTTGTATGACATCAGTTAAAATGATCATATCATTATTTAGTTATAAAATGCACCAAGTTTTGAAAAGATGATTTGAGTTGGAAATATACCAGTATTGAAATTGAGGAATTCAAGAAACTCAAATATCTTAAAATGAAAGAAAGTCCATATTCAAACAATAGATACCAATCAATCCAATCAATAGTGGGTCGAATCCTGATTTAAAAGTTATAAAATACTTCTGGTGATATTCGTAAAGCAACAGTAACAGCTCATCATAGCCATTGCATTCTCAGAATGATCATTTTTCCATTGCTCTGATTTGTTTTTGATTCGTCAGCAATCGAACTTAGTAGACCAGTAAAACTGGTAAATGGCCTTATATAGTATTGTTGCTACTCCTGCATAAATTTCCCATAAGAAGTAAGACGGTTGTAATGTAATAGAAGTAAGAATTACTTCTGCGACACAGTTTATCTGTACATTTTGAAATAAAGATAATAAAATTAAATGAATTATGATTTTTTAATGCAACTAAACGTACAGCGATAATTTGACAGCCATTCCCCTTAAATGCATAGTATTTCAAAAGATCGTAATCAGAAATATGATGGTGGAGTGGGAAAAACACAAGGTCAGTAATCGATTGAAAATTCTTGAAATTTCTCACTCACCCAAACAGTGCAAATAGATCGAAAATGGAGATTTAACACATTCAGCAAGTCTCAATGAAAAAACCTTGACAACCAAGTCAGCTGGCAGAAATCAATTAATAGCCTGTGTTTTTAAATAAAACATACATTTTACTGAATCTCAACAATCAGAAATCAACAATTTTTATACACTGTTGAAATGTCGTCTTATATTGTTGTAAACCCTATCTGTCCTTACAACTGATTTTGACGCTCTAGCTTGAGCTAAAGTAAATATCGATTGATTTTAAATTTTACAAGAGACAAAAAATACTATGATTTTCAACGATTTCTGATAATTGCTGCAAGAGTTATTACCCTTGATCATAAGAAGTTAAAGTTGGTATCGAATTGACTTAAAATTGATACAGTGTTTATGGTCACAAGGTGAAGAAGCCGATTGATTTTCAATAATTTTGACAATTACTGGCCAAGTTATGTGGCTTTACCCAAAGTTATCTGATTGACTTAAAATTTATACACAGTGTTTGAGGCCATGAGATAACGTACCATATTGGCGGTCCAGGTAAAGAACTGTATTTAGCAGTTGGGATGCTATCAAATACCGAGGTCTCATGTACACAATGACAGTTGGAATTCAAAATAGAAACAGGCTATAGCTAGCGCAGTTGACGGTCAAAATTTTTGGGGGGTTGGGATGGCCTAGTGGTCTAGAGTGCTGCGCTTCGACCTCTAGCTGGCCGGTCACCTCTGGCTTGCGGCTGTGGTTTCGAGCCCTGGTGTGAGTGTATGTGGCATGGAGATAGGGGCTCCTTCTCAACCTCGTGGGTTTCCTCCGGGCACTCCGGTTTCCTCCCACAGCAAAGACCCCTGCGCGTGCGCTAACATAATGAAAATGAAAAATAAGACTTGTCTGCGATATCACCTTCGGTGGAAGCGGACGTTAAACACCAACAACAACAACGGTCAAAATTTCCCTCACAGCATATTACATGGGGTATACCCAATCATCATTTGCTTGGATAGAGAGAAAAAAATGGGGTTTAACTCCACTCAACACAAACTAGGTCATTTTGGGACTAACATGCTTCAATTTTATTTCAAAAGTTCGCTTGTGCTTAGGGGTCTTAGCAGTTAGAGGAAATTGGAAGACCCAGAGAAAACCCACGAGGTTGGACAGGTGACCCTATTCCTTGTTAGGTATAAGCGGGAAATCAAAAACCTGTCACCTGACTCAATGACAGACCATATGATACAACACGAATTGTTAACAATTCAGCCACTCACCGAGCCCCCCCCCCCCCCGGACTCGGATGGAGCAAAAATATAGAAGTTAAGCCCTTTTTCATTTCCCACAAATGATGTACTTATGGGGTATAAAAACAAAATAACAAGTTTTTGAATTATTTGATATTTCTATAATGTAAGTTACTATTTACATGGATATATTTAATATATCTTGTATATACACAGTTTTTAATATAACATACATATATAAATTACCCTAAATATACATTCTAATTTATTTATACATTAAAATAAAAACATTAAAACTTATTTACGTTGCCTATAAAAATTTTAAAGAATATTTACTATTGGCCCCTTTCACAAAAATTAAATCAAATATTTCCCCAAAATTAAGACCATTACTTCATTGAGCTCCCCAGACGTAAAGTTGAAAGGTCAATGTAAACTAAAAATGGCCCGATATTATGTTAGAATTTAATCAATTTGAATGATAATTGGGATCAGATAAAGTTTGATTTGTGTATGGTCTTTAACTCTATAGGCATTTCCGTGGTTCTCCCTCGCCGTTGATGCAGGAAGGAGGGCCTGACAAGGACAGCTGTATAGTCGTTCTGATGGGACGAATAAAAAAAGGTCCTGTGTACACATTGGTGTGCATGTAAAAGATCCCTTGACAGTTGGAATTTGAGTAGGCCAAATTGCTGCTGTCCGGGCAAAATTTCACTTATAGCACATTGTAAGGCATAAACCCATCTTCATTAACCAGTTTGGAGCAGAGAGAGAGAGAGAAATGGGGTTTAACGTCCACTCGACACAAAAAACTAGGTCATTTTGGGACTAACATATGGTTGCGCGTAGGGGTCTTTAGCCGTGGGAGGAAACCGGAGTGCCCCGAGGAAACCCACGAGGTTGAGAAGGCGCCCCTATCTCCATGCCACATACGCTCACACCAGGGCTCGAAACCACAGCCGCAAGCCAGAGGTGACCGGCCAGCTAGAGGTTGAAGCGCGGCACTCTAGACCACTAGGCCATCCCAACCCCCCAGTTTGGAGCAGAACAGTAGGATGTTAAACCCCATTTCATTACATTTTTATCAACTTGCCAAATTAATTTGAATTTAGCCGAGATGTCACATGACAGTACATTGATTACAAAGTACTTTGACGAGTTTGTTAAATGCACCGATTAGCTCTAAACAATTCCTGTAGCTGGACATAGTTGAAAAAACTTGTGATCACCTGAAAAAATCGTCAATTCGCACCTACAGGTGTTTTTTAAAGTGAGTTTATAAGATAACTTTCTTCTATTCTGTTCATTAGAACTGGAAGTGCCAAGGAACTAATATACATCCACCAGTAGTTTTTTTTTTAATGTGAGAGAGAGAAATGGGGTTTAACATCCAATAGACACAAACTTTGTCATTTCTGGACTAACACAAGATTAAATTTTATGTCAATAATTCACTTGGGTGGGGGTGGGGGGTCTTTAGCAGCGGGAGGAGACCGGAGGTCCTGGAGAAAACACACGAGGTTGGGCAGGCGACCTTACTCTTTGGGGATGCTCGATTCACAGTCCAGAACGTCCTGAATCGACAGAATTACAATCGAGTGACGGGGAATTCAGTCTTGTCACAGTTCTGCCAGTCCCGACAGCTGAGGTGGAGTGAGTAGAATCGTGACGTATTCCTAGGTAAAAAAATATGTTTCAGCTGTCATGATTGGTTGAGATATTTTTTATAGAGTCGACACATGCGTTGTACTCCGAAATTCTCCTTTTCACTCGACTGACACCAGTTTTGGAATTTAATTCCAGAACTGTGAATCGAGCATCCCCCTTGTGACATACAACTGGGGAATGGAAATTACACAAGTTGACTCAATGACAGACCTTATGATGCATCACGCACATACTCACCATTCGGCCACCAAACACCCTCCTTGTTGGAGGAAAGACCTCGGTGGAACAGACGACCTTACTCCTTGTCATTTACAAGCAGCCAATTGACACCACACCACTTTACTCAATGACAAACCATATGAGTTAATGCACACGCGTTAGGCCACACAACCCCCAAAATGAACAGTCCCAGCAAGTTTATATCATTTACAAGAATGTTGGACCGATAGATTGACAGATGGACAGGTATGACAAGTCAAAACTCCAATTAAAATGTGGGCGTATAAAAAAACCCCCTATGTACACATATCTTGTGTGTTTACATTTTTAAAAAAGATATTTTATAGTTGAAATAATTATAACATATATATATATATATATATAGATACAGGTATATTATCTATTAGGCAAGAATTGAAAACCTGAATATAACAATGGAGCCTTAGCTCACCGAGTCTGGAGTCCAAATAACCTGAATTGTAAATAACGGGGCAAAATGGCTCCATGAGGTCAAATTGAACCAGAATAATATTTCAGCCCAAATATCACTTTAAACTATTGGCTGATCTGGTCATGTGAACTGAGTAACTGGTGCAGTTTATTAAGTTCACCAATGTCTTATAATAAAAGTAATTTAGATAACCGAACTCCACCAATTAAAGATATGGAGAGAATAATTTTGACAATATCAACGTATTTCTGATACCCTAATGTCGTAAAAATCAGAAAAGTCAATCAAAACATAGCACTTGTTCAATGTTGTATGCACCAAATTTTAGTATTTTACTAATAGCGAAATTCATTTAACGGAACTTTTGTAGAAATAATCTATGATTCCAGAACCAAAGGAAAAGGAGCAAAATTCTGAAATCAAAACTTTCAATGTCTGGATGCTCTACAACCAACACAGCAATGGGGAGATCTGAATGTCCGTGTTCCCATTACGTTGATTCCATAAAAATGTATCGGTACTCGCACTTTGTTTTCACAATCAACAGACTTTTCTGTTGTTTAGCATAAAAAGTTTTCACAATAATATATGGATGTGTTGATGTCCAATGACTCGAGTTGACAGATCACGATCTTGTTGACTTCCAATAAAAATTGGTTTTTCCTGGTTCCCAGGGTATGGATCTATATTTAGTTATACAAGTCATAAATCTAAAGGAGTCTATCTAGTCAAATCACATTTTACACAAGTCATAGTAATCTTGTTATGTCAACTAGAGGCTAATATCCATTTAATCATATCACATTTTATTCCTGCACAATTGTCTGAGACAGATAACAATAGTACTGGATAATCACTGCTTTTATTGGAATCATAGTCTAAATCTTCCAGTCATCTTATGAATTGATTTATGCGAAGCACAAATTTTCCACACCCCAACTGCAGAATTCTGTTCCTGAGTTTAACTAACCTATTAATTGTTTATGGCAATGTCTCAAGGATTTCCTAAGCTATATTTAGTAACAAGATTCTAATTATAGTAATTTGGATTATCCCTGTCCCCTTTACAGAAAACTAAATACAATTTAACTTTCATTTTCCATAGATCTTTGATCATACAGAAGTCATCAGATATTCAATTCTCATTTTTATGTCCAAATGCATTTTGATGCGAAACTATTTGTTTACGTAAAGGGCACGTCACATGTTGTTATATTGTACGTTATTTTACTCAGGATCAACACTGTATGATCATTTGGCATCTACTAAATATCTTGGCCGTTGTCGACGTATTCGGTTGTTGTTTGATAAGTTACTTGTGGCTGTAAGAAAAAAAAAAGACAAACAAATATAATTCATGCACTATGAGGGAGAGAAATGTGGTTTAACGTTCACTCGACAACTAGGTCATTTTACAACTAACATATGGGTCAATTTTAAGTTACTTAGTTGTGTAGGGGTGTTTAGCAGTGGCCAGTGGGAGGAAACCGGAGAACCTGGAGAAAACTCTTGAGGTTGGACAGGGGACCCTACTCCTTGTCACATACAACCTGGGAATCGAAACCATACCAGTTGACTCAATGACAGACCACAGTATGTTATAAGAGTATGGTTGTTCGCTATAAACTAATGTTTGTCAGACATCAAATGGCGTTTAATGTCCTGCACCAACATGTCTATCAAAAACAGGCATACGCCATGCAGTGTATCATGAAAACAAATTTTGCTTGGACGGTGCTGTTTCTGCCTGTCATGCGTTTTTTTTTAGGTTCTTCACCAATGAGTAGTGAAAAGAAGAAAGAGGACTGAAACGTTTTGGTCAAGGCTTCCAAAAGTAGATATACAAGATCAGTTCAAGTTGCTTTATGAAATATGACATCAACTACCTTGAGAGATAGAGATGCAAAGTAGTAGGTCACATGTTTCAATTTTATTTCAATAATTCATGTGCATGAGGGGCATTTGACCACTAGCCCCCTCTATCTATTATGAGTAGTAATCAACTGACAGGCGAGCAGTTAACTACATTTTATCTTATACGGTTCATCTCTCTCATTTTGTAGTAATCTGAAATGTTTGATTTTGTCGTTGGATTTTTTTTTATGGCTATTTTGATGTTTGACGGTCAGGAAGACCAGGTCTCGTCTTAAGTAATGTTTTCTCACCACTCACAATTCATTTTACTCAAGTCAACTTCTGATCATACTAAAAACACGTCGTGACTATCTGCTGATGGCCAAAATATCAAAATAGTCACAAAAAACGATATTTAGACCAAAATATCAAATAATCATTTCAGACAGATTGATTCAGTGAATGTGAATTTTAACATTTTCAAAACAGTGTCACAGCAATTTCACAATCACAAAAACTCAACAAAGTGCATAAAATATACAACATCACATTCGCCCATAAAACCCATTTGGACCATATCCTTCAAAACTTAGATTAGAATCAAATCTCGATTGCAGGTTGGCTGGTTTCAAGAGCCAGTCATAATGGCATAACTTAAAATTGACAGTAAACATATCGGAAAAACTCCTAGCTTGGATCCAAGAGGACTAAATCATGGCTCCTCAGAAGATAAATGGCCCTGCCTTGTGTTGACTATATCATCAGCAGTGGATGCCAAATTTTCGGCCATTTAGTAACGAAAAGGTACCTGTGGCGTGTGAATAACGGCTGCTCGGTTTTTGGGCTGCACAGGTTTATATTCTTAATAATATTACATATTAACCCTGGGAGACTAGTGTATAGGCCTAATGTCGTTCAAGGGTTAATTTAGGCCGAGATTTGATTTTAAGCAACTTTATCAAGAAATCTTGCCTTAAATGGTCAAAACTTTTGTTGTTTTATTAGCAGATTGTGTGTTAAACTGAAAAGATTTTGACACCCAATTTTCATAAGACAATGTCTGATTTTACTTTGACTAACAGAAAATCTGCTAATGTGCAAAAAAAACCAAACACTTTTAAAGTATTGTGCTAGAACTCTGCAAAAGTTGTCAAAATTACCAAGTTTCAATAGTTCTCCCAAGAAAAAGTTCCTGTAAAGGTTGGTGATAAAAATAAGAATATTTAGACATACATATACAAGAGAAATTAAAGCTAATGCTAACTGTAGGTGAGAGCACTACAGAAAGATTTTACTACAATGTACAATATATATCTACAGCAGAGAATATAGGAAGGTGCTCAATTGATGGTCCTGAAATCAAGATGGTACAGAAAATAATTTTGCATAATGACTCAAAGTGACAGTCGAGTAAAAGTTTATCGATGGTATGATAAAGCACTGGAATGGTTTTTCCAACAACTTTTAATATCAATGCCAAGGGTTCTTGAACATCAATGTATAATAGGGTGGGCCTCGGTTTTATCATACCATGCAAATTAATCAGCAAGTGCCAGAATTCACTGTTATACTTGTGGCATGTTCATAACATACAATTGAGCATTATCCTATCACAAATAAAATAAATAAAGTATTTTACAGAAATGAATTATTAGTGTAAATAGAAAAGAAATGAATTACTGGTGTAAATAGAATAGAGATGAATTACTAGTGTAGATAAAATAGAATAGGAATGGATTACTAGTTTACATAGAATAGAAATGAATTACAAGAGTAAATAGAATAGTTGTACAGAGCAGAATAGTTAAACAGAAATATGCACGACTATGCATTACTAGTTTACATAGAATAGAAATGAATTACTAGCGTAAATAGCACTATGCATTACTAGTTTACATAGAACAGAAATGAATTACTATTTGTCATTGTTGACATGTGAGATGCAGGTAATTAATTGTCGGTATCGACAGATCAATATCCATAACACTTTCAAGTTAATAAATTTAGTTTAAAGCGGCATCAGAGCTTTTGAGATCTTTACAGGGCAGCAAAATGTTTTTTTTAGATGTCATGGAATGTGACTTTATTGTATGCAAAATATGAGATATACTATATTTAAACTATTCATGAGTATGTAATATTTCGTGGTTTCCAAGGTTAATACTGAGATTTTCAATTATTTGTATATTATATTGTTCCAAAATAGTGATAATGATAATGCCTCTTTAACAGAAACTCATCCTGAATTAATGATAGAGAAACTGTCAATACTTTCTTCCTGGAGAGGGGTCAACATAGGCCAAGCCAGTTCCCCAATCCAGTTTCAAAAACTAATTAGGAAAGATTAACTTGTTACTACTTACGCCAATGATTATTATGTTGTATCCCCTCCTCTATGGAACCCTCGTGATCCTCCAATATATCAGGTTGTAGATGTGGATAATCACTTGATGGCTGTAAACCACTTCCATTTATAAACATTTTATTACCTGCAACAACAAACATATAATATAATTATAGATGAAATGGTGTTTAACGTCCTACTGTTCTGCTCCAACTTGGGCTAATGACAACAGGTATACACCATACAGTGTGTTATGAGGGAAATTTTGCCCTGACAGTGGCACTACAGCCTATTCTTATATCAAATTCCAAATATCAAGGGTTTTTATAAAGATACTTTGTTCTTTTATTCAAATTATGACGTTAACTCACCTATTAAATGAGATCTATTCTGACCAAGAGGAGTTGAAGATCGACGTAAATTGGCTATTGATAAATTATCAGACTGAAAAAAAACCCAGAATAAAGTCATAATTTCATAGGAATCATAATTTAAAATGAGGGAAGCATGATCTAAAATGAGGGAACCATGATCTATAATGAGGGAAGCACAATCTAAAATGAGGGAGGAATGATCTAAAATTAGGGATCCATGATCTAAAACGAGGGAACCATGATCTATAATGTGGGAAGCAAGATCTAACAAAGTTTATTCAGTGAATCAACTTACCCTCATCTCGTTGGTGGTACTTGGTCTTTCAACATGTAAATTAGCACGATTGGTGTAGAAATTATTTCTCCCATCTTTATTATCTACATGTATAGCACTACTAGCACGATTATAATATGTTTTACTTTTCTACAATATAAACAATAATTATAATACATCTTACTTTTCTACAATATAAACAATACTTTTTCGATAATATAAACAATAATTATATTATACTGATTCTAAAAAGAAAGATGAAACAAAGAAATAGTTTAAAGCCTAAATAAATGTCTTGTTAAAAAGTCTGTCTTTTATTATAGTCAAATGTCTCTTATCCAACTGCTACAACCTTTAGCCTAGGTAAGACACCACAGTGCGTAATTTTATATGGTTCGTAAATCAGACCCATAGTTCCTTTCCAAGCCATCTGTTCTGCATCTCTGTTTGTTACGACCATGGAACTTACTTCTAAACCCCTTGATTCAATGACAAACCTAATGATCTAAAGTATACACATTAAACCCTTCGGTCACCCAACCACCCTTGAACCACAGAACTTACTTCCACGGCCCTTGATTCAATGACAGATTTTATGATCTAACATGTACGTGTTAAACCCTTCGGCCTCCCAACCACCCCTGTTTATTACAACCACAGAACTTACTTCCACACCCCTTGATTGAGTGACAAACCTTATGATCTAATGCGTACACCACCCAACCACCCCTGTTTATCACTGAATATAGTACTTACCTCCATGTGAAGGGGAGGTAGAGCATTATTACGTTGATACATGGCAGATGACGGTGGCGGAGAAATACTCTCACCAGTATTATGAGGTACTAATTTTCTGACATGAACATGTAACGCATCCATTGATGATTCCTCTTCCTGCAGAAATAATCAAAAATATCTAAAGCTGTAACACCGATAGTCGAAAATAATTTTCAACCACACGGACGAGGGGAAACTAAATCCTGCTGAACCTTCAGGCTAGTGAACCAGCATCCTACCCCCTTAGCCACCGAGCCCCTTTCGGAAATAGTAATATATAAGTAAATTATAATAATGCGCTAAACAGTGGAATAACATAAGATATGGGGGAAATGGGGGTAAAATGGAACATGCAAATATTCCTACTCGACATCTTAGACCATCAAGACTTAATATGAACTGTATTTACCTTTGTTCTATCACCACTATAGAGGGGAGGTAACTGTTGATTACGTTTAACCATGGATCTAGGATTCGAGAAGTTACGACTCATCGGTCGTTGTTGACGTGATACAATACTAGATCCCGGTCTCTTGTCCACTATGGCTGCACTATCTAAAGAATCCCTGTTAAAAATATTATATAACATTGCATTCTTAAACAGTTGCATTTATATTTTCTGTAGTTACAATATTGCAAGCAAACGATAATTTCATCTACAGACAATAAATTTCTATTTAAAACCAACAATACAACAAATGATTCCACTGAATAAAACTGACAGTAGCACATAGTTGTTTACGACAAACACAAATTATGTATAGTTGCGCATCATTGCTTTCAAATGAGGCAATCTAAGTTATATAAAAGTTCAATATGATTAAAATACATATCTAAATTTCAATTCAATTTCTTATACTTTTGACGGTCTACACTAGATGAAGATCTGATCGGTTGCAGTGAAAGGTCACATCAGGGGTCATATGAGTGGTTTTTGACTGTATGATTCGATTAACCAATCAGTGTCTGTGTTGCGAGACAGTATTCAAATATGCAACTATTGCTTTGACTTGTTTTTCTATCACTGTTAAGTCTACCCACAGTTCCATGAGCCAGACAACACATGTTAAGTCTACCCACAGTTCCATGAGCCAGACAACACATCAATGAGAATGCAGGTTCTATAACAACTCTGCTAGATCCTAGCGTAGTAAAAGGAAATTTTGAACTATAAAATTCAAAACGAAATAGAATGTGTTTTAATCAGATTCTGGAAAATTACTCACCTTGCATACATAGGCATACTTGAGATCTGTAAAATTCCCTCAAAGGATTTCTGTGAGTCAAACATACTACCAACATGTGTTACCGCTCGACCTCCTAGGATTGGCTACAAATTAAAAAAAAACAACATTTTTTTATATAAATTCTTTGATAGGTTTGAAGTAATAGAACGTATTAAAACAAGACACTTTTCTATAAAGTTGGGAACATTCTAATCAACACATAATATAGTGATAAAATTAGATAAAAAATTTAAAAAAAAAAATTAAAACAGAAAAAAGATGACTATGCATCGTTCACAGTTTCGACTAACTCCTCAAAAGAAATTAGCCATAATTCAGACTTGCATGGCTTAAGCTATGAGACAAGCATATGATCACTGGCAGGATCAACCAGATAGCCTTCACGATTTCGAGAGAGAACCATGAGTAAACGCCCCCCCCTCCCCCCAGTCACAGACACCTACCTACAGCCTACTGCAAACTCACAAGAGATGTTTCAACAATTGTTGACTTTGATGCATATATCTGAATCAAACTTAACAAAAATCTAACCTTATTAACTATAAATGAGGGTTGTCTGGAGGCAGGTGATTGGTTATTATGATTTGGTGACGAGGGATTTGCGTCTAAGTTTTGCTGCATCACATCTGAAAGAGATTTAAATATCTAACAATCAAATCAAGGGGTAAAACATTATAAGTGATTTATAATACTGGTCTGTCTGAACCTGGGCTCTTGTTTTATTCAATTCTGATGGAATGGCAGCGAAAATGATTGGATGGAGAAATTATCTGTCAGTCAATGCCAGGGTCCTCCCAATTACATAGCAAGTGCATTACTCATTTAGTCACTGTGGCTCCCTTTATTATGTACAAGTCAGCCCATTCTACAGTAGCGGGGTTCGATGGCCGAATGGTTAGCACGTGTGTGTTGTATCATAACATCTGCCATAGAGTCAACCGGCTTGGTTTTGATCCCCCCGGTTGTATGTGACAAGGAATAGGGGCGCCTGTCCAACCTCGTGGGTTTTCTCAGGGCCATCCGGTTTCCTACCACTGCTAAAGACCCTTACGCGCAACCGAATTATTAAAATAACATTGAACCATATGTTATTCCCGAAATGACCTAGTTTGTGTCCATTCTACATTAAGGTCTTTTTATTCTAAATATTTTTTCATACTTTTAAGGTATACAAATGTTATGTTGTCTCCCCTTGAGTACAAAAACAAAACTAACTGACCAAAATTTTAATTCCTAAATCGATGAATTTAGAATAAAACACTACTAGTTAAGAATACTGCGAGAATTTTGAGAAATATTTATTCTACTGCTATTTAATAAAATAGAAAACACTTATTTAGTCTTTATGTGTTTGAATCCTGCTTATTTATTAATATGGCGCGTAGGGTTCTTAGCAGTGAAGAAACCGAAAGACCTGGAGAAAACCCAAGAGGCTAGACAGACGACCCTACTCCTTGTCACGTACAACCGGGGATTTGAAACCACGCCAGTTGACTCAATGACCGGCTTTATGATACATCTCTCGTGTGCTGACCACTTGGCCACCCAACTCCCTTCTCTGTGTGTAGAATGTCGAGATATATGTGAACGATATTATTTTACCTCTGAAAACATGTGACGTCAACTAATTGTTTTCAAAAATATACAAGAAAAAAATTCCTGTCAATATTTCTAGATTGTATAAATCCATTTAATTCCTGTTAATGAAAAAAAAACCAGACTTACCATCAGTTACAAATGGATATTCCTTTTGAATTACTGGCCACATCCACTCTATTACCTGAAAATAAATCGGACATCTCACATAAAACAAGTCCTCAACACTGATAAACTTACAACACGTATGCGATACAACGAACCTTACTATCGCTGGCATTTATCAATCATCGAAAACAGAACAGAAATGTTAACTGTGCCTCAAACTGCCCTTTAAAGTGGAAATTTCATATTTTCTAAGAAAGTCAAAACGTAATTATTTCTATGTCTTTTGCTCAAAAGGTTGTCAACTCACTATTATTCGATCATGGGCAATATTTCACAGGCATAGAAATCCCTGACAAAAAATAACACAATTACTTGAATTACCTCCCTTGTTTTCCCATTCCCCTCCATGCAATGGCGATCTTCAAACGTTTGAATTTGAAGTTGAAAATGATATTTTTGCCAATTTCTCAACTGGCAATAGTGAATTATAGTATTAATAGGATTATTCTTTAACAAGGTTGGACTGTTTATAGATACAATTTATTTTAGGGCTTTATTTTAATATATTTTAAAGATAGGCTGGCACTGCCAGGCAGGATACGCCCACATTTTCGAGAGATGGATAGAGAACAAGCAATACCGAAAGTGATTTTTCCTACATCTTTAAGTCCTGTATTTCATATTGTATTGGGAGCAGCCATTTAGTTGGTCAGTTCCAGTCTGATATTCATGAAATTCGAAACCGACAATGATTATGGTTTGACGGTACACAACCTAGAAATGTGACTTTTCATAAAAATCGGATAAGAATTGTGACCTGTAGAGAGTCCACAACCATGATATACCATATTTTTATACTATTCGCGTACAAACGGCGACCATTTCGTCCGGCAATTTTTGTATGATTTTCACGAAATTAGAACTCAACCTTCCTAATCAAAATCGAATTAAAATTGTGACCTATACAGGGTCCACAACCATGATATACCATTTTTTTAACAGTATTCGCGTACAAACAGCGGCCATTTTGTCTGTCAATTTTGGTCCGATTTTCCCGAAATTCAAACTCAACCTTCCTTACAGTGTAACGGTGATATAATCAAACGTTTTTTTAAATTGGATAATAATTGTGACCTCCAGAGGGACCACAAGCTAAAGAAAGGGGGATTTTGCGTATAACCAGGGGCCATAATTCAGGAAGTTACGATCCGATATGCGCAAATATCGAAAAGAACCAAGATCTTTGGGTTATAACCATGAATTTCAAGTTTGATCAAAATCGAATTAAAATTGTGACCTTTACAGGGTCCACAACCTTGATATACCATTTTTTAACAGTATTTGAGTACAAACGGCGGCCATTTTGTATGGCAATTTTGGTCTGATTTTCCCGAAATTCGAACTCAACCTTCCTTACGGTGTAACGGTAATATAATCAAACATTTTTTTAAATCAGATAATAATTGTGACCTCCAAGCTAAAAAAAAGGCGATTTTGCTTATAATCAGGGGCCATAATTCAGGAAGTTACAATCCGATATGCGCAAATATCGAAAGGAAGCAAGATCTTTGGGTTATAACCATGAATTTCAAGTTTCATCAAAATCGAATCAAAATTGTGACCTCCACAGGGTCCACAACTTTGATATACCATTTTTTAACTGTCTTCGCGTACAAACGGCGGCCATTTTGTATGGCAATTTTCGTCCGATTTTCCCGAAATTCGAACTCAACTTTCCTTAGGGTGTAACGGTGATATAATCAAACGGTTTTTTAAATCGAATAATAATTGTGACCTCCAGAGGGACCACAAGCTAAAAAGGGTGATTTTTCGGACAATCAGGGGCCATAATCCAGGAAATTACATTCCGATAGCCGCAAATATCGAAAGGAACCAAGATCTTTGGGTTACAAACATGCATGTCAAGTTTCATCAAAATCGGTTCAAAATTGTGACCTCTATAGGGTCCACAAGCTAAAAACGTGATTTTTCGTACAATCAGGGGCCATAATCCATGAAGTTTTGATCCGATACATGCCAATATCGAAAGCAGCCGAGATCTTTTGGGGATAAACCTATATTTCAAGTTTCGTCAAAATCGGATAAGAATTGTGACCTGTAGAGAGTCCACAAACAAATTGTGGACGGACGGACGTCCGGACGGACAGGGGCGACGACATAATACGTCCACATGAAAATGTGGGCGTATAAAAATATAACTAAAAAATATGAAATTGCCGTTTTAAGTGAAACAAGCCAACAGTGAGGCTGATGTCCCCCGCCGAAATCCCAAAATAAATAGATGACACATATTAATTAATCGCACATTTATTTTTTTCAAACGTATCGACCAATCAAACTGAACACGAAGTATCATCCAAAAATTGCTTATCTCTGCCTACCGTAAGAAGAAAATACTCATCTTCGAACTCCATCAAGGCATTGACCTAATAAGCATACACACCAATTTTGAACATTTTAACTCAATTCGAAGGAGAGTTATTGTGTTCCAAAGTCTCGGCAAATCAAATTGCTTATCGCTCTGCTTACCCTGAGCAGAAAATGCTCATTATCGATCATAGTCAAGATATTACTGTAATGAAACTATACACCAAGTTTCATCACTCTCACTTAATTAGAACTAAAGTTATCGTGTCCCAAAGCATCAACCAATCAAATTGCTTATCTCTGCCTACCCTAAGCAGAAAATGCTCATCTGCGAACCCCATCAAGGCATTGACCTAATAAGCATATACACCAAGTTTGAACATTTTAACTCAATTAGAAGGAGAGTTATTGTGTTCCAAAGTCTCGAGCAATCAAATTGCGTATCGCTCTGCTTACCCTGAGCAGAAAATGCTCATTATCGAACTTAGTCAAGGTATTACTGTAATGAAACTATACACCAAGTTTCATCACTCTCACTTAATTAGAACTAAAGTTATCGTGTCCCAAAGCATCAACCAATCAAATTGCTTATCTCTGCTTACCCTAAGCGGAAAATGCTCATCTTCGAACTCCATCAAGGCATTGACCTAATAAGCATATACACCAAGTTTGAACATTTTAACTAAATTAGAAGGAGAGTTATTGTGTCCCAAAGTCTCGACCAATCAAATTGCGTATCGCTCTGCTTACCCTGAGCAGAAAATGCTCATTATCGAACTTAGTCAAGGTATTACTATAATGAAACTATACACCAAGTTTCATCACTCTCACTTAATTAGAACTAAAGTTATCGTGTCCCAAAGCATCAACCAATCAAATTGCTTATCTCTGCTTACCCTAAGCGGAAAATGCTCATCTTCGAACTCCATCAAGGCATTGACCTAATAAGCATATACACCAAGTTTGAACATTTTAACTAAATTAGAAGGAGAGTTATTGTGTCCCAAAGTCTCGACCAATCAAATTGCGTATCACTCTGCTTACCCTGAGCAGAAAATGCTCATTATCGAACTTAGTCAAGGTATTACTATAATGAAACTATACACCAAGTTTCATCACTCTCACTTAATTAGAACTAAAGTTATCGTGTCCCAAACCAATCAAATTGCTTATCTCTGCTTACCCTAAGCGGAAAATGCTCATCTTCGAACTCTATCAAGGCATTGACCTAATAAGCATATACACCAAGTTTGAACATTTTAACTCAATTAGAAGGAGAGTTATTGTGTTCCAAATTCTCGACCAATCAAATTGCGTATAGCTCTGCTTACCCTGAGCAGAAAATGCTCATTATCGAACTTAGTCAAGGTATTACTATAATGAAACTATACACCAAGTTTCATCAATCTCACTTAATTAGAACTAAAGTTATCGTGTCCCAAAGCATCAACCAATCAAATTGCTTATCTCTGCTTACCCTAAGCGGAAAATGCTCATCTTCGAACTCCATCAAGGCATTGACCTAATAAACACATACACCAAGTTTGAACATTCTAGCTCAATTAGGAAGAGAGTTATTGTGTCCCAAAAAGTGTGACGGACAGACAGACGGACAGACAGACAGACAGACAGACAGACGGACGAACCCATTTTAATAGTCCCCCAACTTTCTTCGAAAGGCGGGGGACAATAAACAGATGAGAACTATTTAACAAAAGGACAAATATACCATGACTATGACTTGGACAACTTAAGGTTTTCTAGGCAACAGTACCTATTTGTGCCCAGTTTTGAAAATATACATTCCATGGGTGCCCAAAAACCCATGTGTGATTTCTATGTTTCTTTCCAAACGCAAGACTGAGAAAAAGTTATCCCTGAAGATCCAGCATCAATTTAAAGCAGAATTTGTATGCTTTGACTTCCTGTTTTGAAGAGATAAAGATGGGTATATGACATACATTGTGCTATGAGGGACATTTTGCCTGGACAGATGTTATGAAGAACTATCATGTTGGAAGGAAAGTAATCAGGGTATAAATGTAATTTGATTCATAATTTAAGACCATGAGCAAACTTCCCATATGAAAGCCGGTACAGAAAGCAACCTACATTTTTCCATAAATCGTCAAAAAGTCGACTCATAACGCTGTTGGTGATACAAGCATTGGGTGTTATGGGGGGATAACCAACACGCCTTGAGGGGGGCAGCATCATGACTTTAGGTTCAACATTATCTTCAGCCCTGAAACATAAAACAAAAGATGATATAAAATACAAGCTGTTGAAGGTCATATATAAAAATCATTGGTCCTCAGATAATTCCTTGTTACTTAAAAAGGGATGCATTTCAAAAAATCAAAATAGTCTAATTAATTGCAGACACACATATTCTATCCCTGTTACAGGACATTTAATTTAGTCATTAGACCAACACCTTATATCACTGTGGCTGACAGGTTGTCACCAGCATACAGTATGCCACTAAGGGGACACCGTTAAATTTTTGTCCCGTTTGCGCCCAATATTTTTCTACTAAGATTGGGTCTCTTTACTTTCCGATTACCAAATATGAACTTCTTTTATTGGAAAAAGAAAATATTCAATAAATATTTCTGTAAGAAGGCATCTACTTTATGATTTAAGGGAAATGCCCCTTGGACAAATTATTACTATGAACACACCAATCACTCACCTATCTATGGCAATAATTTCTTCATACAGACCATCTTGAGCAAATATTTCTTCCCGTAAAAATTCAAACCCATTATCTGTGTCAGCGTCCATGTTAGTAAAAGCTGTGGCTTCAGTCGGAGGATGTTTAGGTAAAATGCCATTTCCTCGGATTAATTCATTGAAACTAAAATGAATCAATATTCTCAATATCACACTTGAACCATTTAACTGCTTCTTTTATAAATGTACCTTGTCCATGTAATAATGGTTTGCACTTCCATAATAATAGCATCTAAACATGGAAATCAGTCTTTTGCATTCTAACAGTTTTAATGCAATTTTTTACAATTATTTAGAGATCTGTATCTGTACCGACTGGGCCCATGAAGACTGGTATACACCATACAGCGTGGTTGGAGGGACATTTAGCTACTCTGTTTCGAATTGCAGAATTCTTTTACATACATGCCAAAGAGTACATACGACCTCAATTTTCATCACATCCAAACGACTAGACACTGTTACTTGTAAGGCCCTATATCATCACTGACAAAGTGAAACCATGTGGAAAGTTACTGGGGAACTTTCTCGGACAACACCGGGAGCAAACACAAGACCTTCTGGTTAAAGAGCCAGCCTCTTCTTACTCTGTTAACTTAAGTCATCATACAATACTTCTGTCTGTTCCAGGCGACACTATATGTCGAAAATTGCTTGCTATTTCTTTAATTTTTAATCTATAATCTTTAAAGTTCCAATTTCACTTTTTCTAAGAAAGTCAAAATATAATTATTTCTATGTTTTTTGCTCAAAAGGTTGTCAACTCACTATTATACGATCATGGATAAAAATTTTTGGGGGTTAAAAAGGGTGACACTGGTTGATTGAGGAAATAGTTACTCAATTACCTCCCTTGTTTTCCCATTCTTCTACATGGTCGGCCATCTTCAAACGTTTGAATTTGAAGTTGAAAATGATATTTTTGCCAATTTCTCAACTGGCAATAGTGAATTATAGGATTAATAGGATTATTCTTTAACAAGGTAGGACTGTTTATAGGTTCAATCTATGGGGGCTTTATTTTCATAAATTTTAAAAATATAACTTAAAAAAATGCTATTGGAACTTTAACCTTTCTCTCTTGAAAAATCGTAATTTCTTTACTTCGCAGTTTTGATGACAGCCATGCGTGACCTAGATATTTGGAATAAACCAAATCGAACAGGGGTGTGGATAATGTTTGGGGTCGTTTCGTCCTACTTGCATGTTTAAATAGTTGTTCCGACCCAGTAGAATATAACTTGTTTCAAAGAGCTATTTACGGGAGGTAATATAAATTAGGTTTCAGACCTCACTCCTTGTCACGTACAACCGTGGAATCGAATCCCAAGGACCCCAGGAAAACCCATGAGGTTGGATAGGCGACCCTACTCCTTGTCACATACAACCGTGGAATCGGTGTGATCAACGCCCACGCCCCCACACACACTTAAAATTACAAATGGCAGTTGCTTATCTTACTTGGCAACATGGGAATCGATGTTGTCATTGTTGTCATGGTCATGAACATCGTAGATATCAAGGTGCATGGAGGTAGGAGAATCTTCTCGTTCAATACACTGAAAACCAAGTTCCTTTGTCTGATATGACTGTAAACCCGGGTCTTCGATTTGTGACCCCAATATCCTAAAATATAAATATAGGGGCACATTTATACTTGCTGCCATAATTTCCTTTTTTTATAAACATCAAGATATTTCTTTATACAGAGCAATTCAAGTAATGCACAGATTGTGATTGGTCGATTGAAGATCAACTTAACAATCAAATCATGTGATACAGACTTTTTGAAATGCTCTGATTATCACTATATAGTCAGTCAATCAAGTTTACAATGACAGTTAATAACACTGACATCGTATATAGACTCATTTGTCTAACTAGTGAGAATTAGCAAGTTTTATGATTGGTTGACAAAATGTATGACCCCCACCTTTTGTGCAAGGCTTTGTTTCTCACCTTTAGTATTATAAGTACTGATAAAGAATCATTTTAAGATGAGTTATTTGCCCCTGAATCGGATTCAGACCAGCTATTTTATAATCTCAGTCACTTAGTCACAGTTTAATATTGAAATTGATTTTCCGTGTTACAGACACTTGTGACGTATAACGGTAATGACACGGTTATGGTTAAAGTTAATACTATAACGTTATTCTAAATAATCAAATTAATCTAAGTGCATCAGGCTTTATTATCACTGGATCATGAAACTTTTCTTTTTAATCGCATCAAGCACTAAAATTAATTTGATTATTGTATGTCACAAAGTGGCCGCCTCGTTAGTATTCTATTTCTCTGCCTACATATATAACAGACTAAAAATAACAATAACAGTCTTAAAGTCTATTAATTTTCATTTAGAGAGAAAAAATTGGCAATTTGGTAGAGACATCCCATTCAAAAGAAAGGTTTCATGTTTCTCATATAATTAAAGGAAATAGCTCATCAAAGCTTTAAGGTGGTCAACCAATTAATATCGCTTTACTCTAGTTTATGAAAATCGGATACAGATGGTGTTATTTATCAGGTATCATTGTCGTTAATTCTTTATTGTATAAACTACCGTCTAGATAGAATCTATTCCCTCAACCTGATTCAAATACAGAGCTATATTTCGTTTCGTTTTTTTTATACTTTTTATACATGAAGATCTGACAAGTTACATGTACAGTATAGTGGGACATCAGACATCGAGTAATCAATCAGCATTGACGTTTTCTAGTGGTTTACCCACATTTCTGTGCATCAATAGGCTAAGAAATCGCCATAATTGATGGTTTCATTGGCTAATTCCACACAACACCAAGAACACATCAAGGATAACAACTTCTCCAGATCCTAGTGTAGTAAAGACAAGTAGACTGAAATTTTGAACTAGAAAAACGAAACGAAATAGGATCTAAGTTTTAATCAGATTGCTATTCCCTAGAAGTAAGTGCTGGAGATGCCACACACCTAGTAGTAAGTGCAGGAGATGCCACATACTTATCAGTAAGTGTAGGACATGCCATAGTAAATGCAGGAGATGCCACATACCTAGCATTAAGTGCCGAAGATGTCACACACCTAGCAGTAAGTGCAGTAGTGGCTGCAAGCCCAGCAGTAAGTGCAGGAGATGTCACATACCACTCATAAATAGAATACCAGCATACAAACCCTCGCACAAGACATAAATAACAGACATAGCCAGTTGTAAGAAAAGTGACGGATCCAGCAGCCGACCAAAAGTGTACACTGATTTGTACAGTGTCAGGCCTGTACGGTTTTCTAAGTATCATATAGTGAAATCTCATTTATACAATTTTTTATAAAATTCATCAATTTCATAGCATAAAACAATTGTTATTTTCATATTGCAGAATGAAGAATCTAGATTGAAACTCGACTAGGAATTAGGTAAAGCATTATATGAGACACATTTTACAGATGCATAGGCAAGAAAAGGGTAAAAAGGGTAAAGGGTATAATGGTTATTAATGCGGTCTTAATTTGCTGTAGCAATTTTAAATAGCTTTTTTCTTAAAATATCTGTGCCTTTTTCTGAGATAAATCCACGTCACCCACCAATTTAAAGGTCTGAATACCGAAGTTAAACAACAAGTGTAAAATCATACGCATTAGTTAGATCAAAGCTACCTGATATGTGGAAATTGTGACGCCCATTCTTGGCACTCTCTCTGGGTATTAAACTGTGTTCCTTTGGTAACTGGTGAACTTTTTGATCTTGGCCAATCATCTTCATTCTGATCTTTAAATAGCACTGACAGGATATAATCAAAATTTTCTGTTACTTTTGATGATGCCTGGCGATCAATATCCTAAAAGAATCAAAGATAATTTTAAGTTAAAGGGGGAAAGAGAGAAAGAAATGGGGTTTAGCATCCACTCGACACAAACTAGGTCATTTCGTGACTAACTTATGGTTCAATTTTATTTCAGTGGGAGAAAACCGGAGGACCCAGAGAAAACCCCTAACCCTAACCCTACATCTTGTCACATACAACCAGGGAATCGAAACCATGCCAGTTGACATGCATCACAGCAGGTAAATAGAAATTATATCAGAGAGAGAGACAGAAATTGTGTTTAATGTCCACTTGACACAAACAAGGTCATTTTGGGACTAACATATGGTTCAATTTTATTCATTAATTCTCTTCTGCATAGGGGTTTTTAGCAGGTGGAGGAAACTGGAGGACCAGGAGAAAACCCAGGTGGTTTGACAGGCAACACTACTCCTTGTCATGTACAACCGGGAAATCAAAAACACGTCAGTTGACTTAAAGACAGACCTTATGATACAGTGTGCACGAGCTAACAAGGGGAAAACCCACAAGTTTGGACAGGTGACCCTACTCCTTGTCACATATATGCAGGGAATCGAAACCAATGATAGAGAGAGAAATGGGGTTTAATGTTCACTCGACACAAACTAGGTCATTTGGGGACTAACGCATGGTTTCAATTTTATTTCAATAATTTGCTTGCGCATAGGGGTCTTTAGCAGTGGGAGGAAACCAGAGTGCCCGGAGGAAACCCACGAGCTTGAGAAGTCGCCCCTATCTCCATGTCACATACGCTCACACCAAGGATCGAACCCACAGCCACAAGTGGGAGGTGACCAGCCAGTTAGAGGCCGAAGCGCGGCACTCTAGACCACTAGGCCATCCCAACCTCCCACCAATGATTTCACACCCAAGGGTTAAACCACTAGACCATTCAACACCCCAATTATATTACAATACTTTTTAATATATAAAAAACTTACATCTAAAGAAGAAGCTGAACCGAGACTATAAATACTCCTCTCTGTTGAATTACCCGTGTAACCACCACGTCCAGCAGTTAGAGTATTATCAGATGGGGCTGGAGAAGATCTACCACTGTGTAATGGTGTGCTGTTAGAACTAAAATTAGAGTAAATCAAATGTATCAAACTCCATGAAAAACTTTAAACAAACAAGTATCTTGAACTTTCTTCACAAAAACTCAAATATTTTAAAGCGATTGTTGCATATTTTCCTAAGAAAGTCAAAACAGAATTATTTCTATATCATAGGAATCATTCTGGCACTTCCAAAAACATTCACATAAAAATCTGAAACATTATCTACTCGCAGGAGTTGTCTCAATTGTCAAGGTATGTTCGGTAGTCAGATAAGGTAATGATGCCTGGTTGACCGAGACAACCTGCAGCAGTCATATTGATCTAATAGTAATAATAAAATTGCGCACAAGCAGTGTCCATTTTGTAGGCCAGTTTCCTTCAAATTTTCCTGAAATTCGAACTCAAGTTTCATTATGGTAGAACAATGATATAAATGAGTTTTAAAATCAGATAAAAATTGTGACCTAGAGGGGGACAAAAAGACAAAATCGCGATTTTTTCGTACAATCAGTTTATAACTGTTTTTGTGAGAACTGTCAGCTCTGTATCTAATATCTAATAGTGTATCTTTAAATAAAATATGTTTTCAATGATCAATCACGGAGGGGTATTTTCGTCCATCAACTGCTTAATCCATAATCTTCTCCCCAGTTGAGAATAATTTATAGAGTTTTTATAATGAAGCTATGGTTTAAAGTCAATCATGTATATGGACATGTCAGATAATATAAATAAATAATATGTTTATTTGTGTAGATGTATTGATTACTTTAAAGTACATATATATATTCCTTAGTACTATCTAGGTGTTTAAAGGCCTAAAATGACACTGGCATTGTACTGTAGATGGTCATTTTCAGAGAGTGAGAGAGAGAGAGGGTCCACTCCACACAAACCAGTTCATTTCTGTGCTTCTTATGGTTCAATTTCATTTTAAAGTTACATTATGGGAGATAAGATAAAGAGATGGCAGTTCTAACTATAATAGTTAAAAACTAGATAGTGTAAAGGTAATTTGCTGAAAATTTCAGTCAAATTGATCCACTATTAGCTGAAAAAAAAGCGTTTGAAATATTCACATAGCCTCGGTCATCATTACACAAATCATTAATATAAACAGCATAGTCTCGATTATCCACTTGATTGATTTAATTATCAACGGCCATTAAGCGACATATATGAATTTAATCCACCAACATCGAAGTCTAGCCTTGCCATCAAGAGTTTATTATGGTCTGGATATGTTAATTAATGTCTAATTGATTATTTAGATAACATTTCAGGCCTAAAGAAAGACCTGTAGTAATAAGCAGATTTTGCTCTTGCATAATGCTATTTTAATCATTTGCTTGCACAGATGTGTTTTCAGCTGTAGGAGGAAACCGGAGGACCTGGAGAAAAACTAACAAGCTTCGACAGACAACCCTGGACTTCTACTTGTCAAGTACAGGTTTCCAATCAAAACCATACCACAATGATACCAAACACTTTGGTCATTTTAGAATAACGTGTTGGTAAAATCTCATTTTTCTGGTTACATGTGCAATGAAAGGTGGAGGATTTTGCCGGAACAGCAGCATTTACTTTACTTCTACTTTCTTTAAATTACAAATGTCAAAGCTATTTTTGACCACATCAGTGGTTTCTTGCAAAGACTGGGAACACTTTCCATGTTAGCCCCACAGGTATCATTCAAGCAAAGTGAGAACTGGGTTTCAAAAATTCTGTTTTTCTCAAACCACCTGAGATAGCCACTGGTTTATCTTTTCAAAAACAGTTATCAAGTTAAACCAAGATAGATTCTACCAGAAATAGACCTAAATCATTCTGTACAGAGAGAGATAGAAATGGGGTGTAAGGTCCATTCGACACACACTAGGTCATTCCGGTACTAACACATGCTTCAATTTAATTGCAATATTTTGCTTGTGCATAGGGGTCTTACAGTGAGAGAAAACCAGAGGGCCTGGAGAAAACCTAAACGGTTGGACAGGCAACCTTACACCAGTTAACTCAATGACAGACCAAATGATAAAGTGTGCACATGCTAACCATTCGGCCATCCTACCCCCAATATTTCTGTGGAAATAACGTAGTTTGAACTAACCTGTAACTATGGTGATGCACACTGTGTAATAATGGCTTGGGATGATCATCAGGTTTAGACTGTAAACTTCGTCTGAAATACACAAAAGATCAAATCAAATTAATGGTAAACAACAATCTGGATTCCTCCATAGTTTCTGTGACCTCCACACAGTACCTTGGGATTCCTCCATAGTTTCTGTGACCTCCACAGTACCTTGGGAATCTGACACAGTCATTAAGTGCAGAGAGATAAACAAAATATCGTTGTGGTGGGACGATAAACAAGTTTCAGCCTGGTTATTACGAAAGACCCTAATGAGTAAAGTAGTACATACTTGATAACCAAGACTACAATATCGTGGGATGAGAGAATGACAATGAATGAATTATAAAATGCAGGAATATGATTAATATGAATAACATTACTATTTAACTGTGGACACACTAGCCAAATGATTCGGCCAAATCAAACGGTATCGAAATTCCCTTGACGTTCAGCCGAATGTATTGCCCGAATCAAACTTGTTTGATATATTCGGCCGAATTTTCATAACCTTGTGTGTCTGATTCACCGAAGAATTTGTCCGAATGAAGAATTCATTAGCCAATCACCACTCATATGGAGAAATCAAATTATTGTTTTAAGACAGATGCTGCCATGTTTAATCATGTACATGAAAGGTCAAAGGTGATGCAATCGACTGGTGAATCGGGTGAAACATTCGCCTAGTGTGTCCACCCATTTGACTAATATGTGTATCGCTTTAGGAATGCAAGCCATTCAAGCAGATATAATAGTCATCAAGTTTTAAATCAGTAAAAGTCAGTAACCAAGATTTGTGCTTTTACAAACTTATACATAAAGTTTAAAGACAATCACATTAACTTTGGATATATCTAAACAGTGCAAATATTGGATGATGTTCACCAGTCCACAAGAACTTGTAGATGACAAATGACTTGATGGATGAACAGGATGCCAGTAAATCATTGAACTAGTTAAATGATTAGTTTATGGGTGTATTATTATCGATTTTCATATGACAATGTGGGCATAAGAAAACGAATAGAGAAATAGATCCTAGAGAATAAGCAGCTTGATAGAAATAACGATTTGTTACAAGCTGCTTCTTGGTTAGATAAGGTCAACCACATTGATCACATCTCTGAACAAATATGGCCAAATAGCGCGATTATTAATACCATATGTAGTTGGTCAGAAGACTATTGTCAATAGTATTAATACCATAGTACTACTATAAGTCTGATGATCTTTATCACCAGCAGATAAGCTTTTACAATCCTAAGTCTATTTGATTTTATGTCAGATTATAGCAACTTCGTTTAGTTCCTTCATCAACTTTCAATCAATCTACAAACGTAACGTACAGATAGAATTGTTTGGTACTCCAATCTGCACATATACTTAGAAGCAAAAAGCCGAGATTTAAGGTAGTATTACACCTTTAAATGGGGGGGGGGGGTCTTCAGCTATTGACTATGACCAAAAATTCCATTAAATGTATCCTTTAATCGGTGATGCGTAATTCCATCTATATTATGCATAGGTAATCCTTGAAATACAGATGTAAACTGACAAAATGTCACTCACCACTGAAGTTGTTACTGAACATAGTAACAATGTGTTGAAGATGTAAGCGTATTACAAATATCAACAATTAACATATAGACAAATCAGTGCCGGACAAAAAAAGACAGGGGAATGTGCCTACTGAAGAATCTTGCCTGGAAATGACAAACTCAACTGATTTCCTTTAACCTTTCTTTTGGTACAATTCAGTTTTTTTTTAGGACAAGTGCCTATTTATAGGCTTGTGCCTAGTGAAAAATTTTGCCTAGAACTGGCAAACTGAATTCCTTGAACCTTTCTTTTTGCGCAATACAATTTTCTTAGTTTCTACAAACAAATTATTTGTTCACATAGTGACCTTTACATGTCATTAATTATTTACCCACACTTCTCGACACTTCTACACTAAATAACGAGAAAATACATTGATGTATCCAGTATAAATACAAGGTTAGGGCTTAATTTCCCTTGAGTAACGAAAAAAATCCATTAAAGTAATGTCTGATTAATTTTTCTCTTTTTTTATTTGGCTTGATTTTAATTTGCTTTGATTTTTTCTAACCCAGTGCAGACTTGACAGGTTAATTAGTACATTTAAATTTAATGAAGATCTTCGCCAAAGAAGATGGCCTACTGGATAAATATCTGACATTTTTTTGTAGCTGTTCATCTGGTTTAAAGGACAATATTGGCGTCAGTCATTATTACATATGTGATAGAACCGGTTAAACACATTCCAAATTAATTTTAAAACAGATCATTGCTGTACATGGGCAGCCTACAAGGAAAATTTGAGTAAACCTGTGCATGAGACTTATGCGTTGCTGGATTATGTTTGGCTCCGTAAAAGATCGCAAACTGGCCATAGATACTTTTAACCATGCACAAAATGTTCACACAGTTTCATACAGCTCGTCTGCGAGCTACCAGATCCTATGATCCATACGTGTCAAAGCTAGGCTTAACATAGACATTATGATTCAATAATAGAATTTTCATGGGGTTAAACGTCCTACTTTATTGCACTAACCAGGCTAATGAAAACTGGACCAATTTTGCACAGACCGTGGCATTAAGACACTCTCTTAAGTGCACACATACCTTTGCTAATGTGGTTGCCAGGCCAATCGTACTGCACCACTGGTAAGAAGAAACCATGCATGAGTCTATTTTTCTGCACCAAACAGACAGGTCAAATTTTGCATGTACAGTGGTACTATAACCTAATCTTTTTTCGAATTCTAAGGGTTCTTTTCTACCTGTTTGCCCCTACAGACTAAGCAATTCGTGTTTTAAAACTATCACTGATATTCTATCAATCAAACAGTTTAGATGTTTCAATTAGATATTTGTTATCTAGAATGATATTATACCCTGTTTAATGAGTCCCCAGGTGTGTTAGAGACAGGTAAGAGAAGTTGATTGAAGACCTAGAAGATGTTTATTATATACAAGATAAATAATGACACCTGTTTTATAATCAATAACAAACAGGTAACAAAAGTTAGATATGTGACATGTCATCAATTATAATAACAATATGTGTCATCAATAATCAATTTGATATTGTCTTACAGCTGACACCTGCTATAAACCACGGCTCTTATTTCAGTCATATTTACCAATCCTGACTGACTAACAGTGAAAATTGACCAGACTGAGAATTTATCGGTCAGTCAATTTACATGTCATCAAATAAGAATTTCAAAGAATTTAACTGTACAACTAAAAATGATATATACAGTAAAATTTATAGTTTTTATGTTTAAAAACACATAAAATTCCATAAAAACAAAACTGTGATAAAAAAGAACCAACAAAAGACAGATTGCCAGATAGACAATGAAAATTATGCCAACAGCAACTAAGTCTTAGCAGTTCACAAAGGTTGTCACATATTCAATTTTTTGCAGGTTATTAGTAGAGCATTACAAGACACTAAAAACTGATGAACAGCCACAACCAATTAAGTATTTATCAGACTAATAATTAAAATTTGATTGCCTTCTACTCCTTCAGTTCTTCTCCAAGCTGACATCTATTATACATAACATGAATTTCATTGTTCCATTTATCAGAACGAACTTTAAGACTGTATAAATGTCAAATTTAAGTCAATCGGATGATAAGTGTAGTCTCTTGAGCCTCCACAAAAAATTGTGGATATTGGATGGATGAACTGGCAACAAACACATTTCAATATGAGAGTATAAAAATATGCATTTCTTTGAATATATATAGTCTTTTATTTAAACAACATTATAGCTTTTCAGTAAATTGTGTTAAAATTGTAAGGTAAAATGACCGGAAGACCCCGCTTCAAAAAATGAGAGCACTGTATTGCCCAGCTTCGAACATGGTACCCAATTTGTAATCTCACCTAGAAATATAACGAGGTCTGACAAAGTAATTGTCTAGTAAACAAGGTGGTGCTTGAAAATTCCAGACTTTGTCCGTGTCAGACTTGTTAATTTCAGCACTGCTTGAAATATAAATATTTATCAATTATTGATGTAACTATGTAAACTACGGAACATCATCATAAAAAACATGCTTTAATATCAATATTTTATTTCTGCATTTATTCAGCCCACCATTGTGTACATGTTTTAATATCATTTTACACCGGTGATAAAATCTAGTACTAGGTAATCAAAGATTTCATGACAATAAAATACATTTAAAACGGAACTTGTGTAACCAAAGTGCTGCCTGGGTAAATATGCTTAATGCAGATCTCTAACATTATTATATTCATTCATTATTAATCGAGCCTCAAACACCATGCCTGCCCTCAATAATATTAAAACGTTTTATATTGTTACGAGCACCAGATCTTATCAAATAAACCAACATCAAATTAAATTACTTCATGCAAGACTAAAAGCCCATTTCCAATTCAATCACATGAATAAAGTTAAAAAGGTTTTGTGAATAATGGTCATCAATAATATTGGTCTCTGTCTATAATAAGTCTACAGGTTTGATTGTAGTGTTTGTTGCTATACATTTCACATGTTATTATGTCACTAAGCAGCAGATGATCATAGTGATGTTTGAATTCAGCCACTCTACAAATTCATCATTACATTATATTATACTAAATATAGTTATTGATACATCTTTAATATGCCCCAATATGCTCTCATCTTCCCTTCTCGACATTAGTTGGATTATAGAATAAGATATAGGTCGCCATTGTCATTGATATTACAAATAACAAAACCAAGAACAGATTCAAGTATTTCACCACAAGCCACATAAACTTTCTGTGGGACCAGGTGACCATGACTTACAGCAATGGACAGAGCAAGTTGATAACTATATTGATCAGTAGTAATTATGAGCAAACCAGTCAACAGATCATCAGAAAAAAAATGAAAGTCTTTCTGAATTAGTCTTACTTTTATACAAGAAAATTTGTTCTGTGCTTGATGAAGCAATTATCTGAATTAGTCTTACTTTTATACACGGAAATTTGATCTGCGCTTGATGAAGCAATTATCTCATCGACATCGGTTGCCACGAGGTGTAACGCATGCTCTATAGCTCATTAAGGTCTGCCACAAGGTGTAACGCATGCTCTATAGCTCATTAAGGTCTGCCACGAGGTGTAACGCATGCTCTATAGCTCATTAAGATCTGTCACTGAGCATGGTTTCGATTCTACTTAATTTGTAAGGGGCTGGATGGCCGAATGGTTAGCACGGATGCGCTGTATTATACGGTATGTCATGGATTCTCTGTATATGGAGTCAACTGGCATAGTTTCGATTCTCCAGTTGTACATGACAAGGAGTAGGGTCGCCTGTCCAGCCTTGTGGGTTTTCTGCGGGTCCTCTGGTTTCCTCCCACTGCTAATAATGACCCAAGCGAGTTATTGAAATAAAATTGAACCATATGTAAGTCCCGAAATGACCTGGTTTGTGTCGAGCGAACATTAAACCCGATCTCTCAAGAAGTGTACATAACAAGGAATAGGATCAATGACCTAACATAAAAGGTTTTCTCCAGGTTCTCTGGTTTCCCCTCCACATTTTATAAAGAACCACATGTTGGTCCGGAAATGGCATAATTTCTCTCTCCCGACTCCAGATTTTAAGAATATTTATTGAAAGGACTTAAAATTTAAGATAAAATAAAGTGTGAGTATTATTTCTTTTTGTTGATACAATAACCATGGTAACCACATGTGCATGAGATGAACATAGAGATGCAAACTATGTCAATCAATGAGAGAGAGAGAGAAAGAGAGGGGGGGAGATATGCATCTGACTAAATGGAGAGATATGCATCTGACTAACTGGAGAGATATGCATCTGACTAACTGGAGAGATATGCATCTGACTAACTGGAGAGATATGCATCTGACTAACTGGTTTATGTTTAACTTCTGCTTCCACAATTAATATTGCAGACAAGAACAAACAGAAGTAGACACTTACTCCTGTTTCTTAATATATGACTTTGCAATCTTACCAATAGCAACCTGTGGCCATGAATTGGTTTTGCTGAAGTTTCTTGGAAGTTGGTGTAAATCCAATTGGTAGTGGATCGGAGAACACCAATTGTACCTATAGAGTGCAAGAATATGGCATCTCAGCCACCCACCCTTTATTAACCGATATGATTATGAAGCACACTGAAATAGGCTACATAGCATATTCCAACAAATTGACACCACAGAAATTTGTTTTACAAATCTAGGAAAAAAGAATATTTGTCCATTTGATCCTTATTTGAATACATTCATTCAAGCACACTGAATTACTCCAGTACATGACATATTCCAACAAATTCACACCACACAAATTTGTTTTTACAAATCTAGGAGAAACGATTTTTGTTTATTTGAACACGATTTGAATTTTATGTTCACTCACTCACCCACTCGAGAGAACATGGGTATTATTGACAGAAATATTATTCCATGGAATGAAACATAGGCTAAACAAATAAACTACGAATAAAATCTGGTTGATGTAAAATCCTTTCTTCATTTATCGATGGATCTGCTTTTCAGATTCATTGAACAAAACATGATAAATGGATATTAACTAAAACACTAAAGAATGAAACATTGTGCAGTAAATATGAAATACATTTCCATCAAGTGGAGCTACATACATCTGCCAACATCCCTCAAGTGGGGCTACATGAATCAGCCAAGATCAGATCAGGGCTTTCACCTCCACATTTTGCCAAATGGTCATTTTTTTTTTTTACATTTTTACATTAAGATTAACAAGCTATTTTCTTTTATCCCAAATGAATAGGGACGTCATGACAATATCCAAATATATATTTACTGGTATATATATTTTAATGTGTTTTCCATGTAAAAACTATGAATTTTCCATATTTAAATTCTTTTAATAAGTTTTTCAGACAAAACTGGGAGCTAACCCGAAACCCCTGGTTAGCCATTCAGTATCTTCCTTACTAACTGAGCCTTGTCATGTCAATTTCAGACAAGAAGACAAATTTGTTTTGACACATCCTGGATCTGTTCGAAAAAAAAAAAACACCATCTTCTTGAGGTTACACAAAGAAAGTTGTGAATCACAAATATTATATATGGTAAACTTTAGCAGTGGGGAGGAAACAGTTGAATCTGGAAAATCCCATGAGGCGACCCCACTTGCACTTCACCACATACAAATTTGGGATCTAGCTATGACACAGTGATCTTAGTGTATGCCACATATCTCACGTCATACGGGGGTCTTTTACAATTCTTAATTAGTTCAGTTGACATAAAAAACTAGACACTAAACCCCATTTCATTTTTTTTAAAAATTTCAAAAACTTGAACAAACCTGTCATGCATCTTGGCACTGAAACATATGATGGGAGGTAATCCTTTCTTTTTTGTAAAATTCAAGACTTGATCATAAGGGTTTAAGGTTGATGACTCAGATAATCCAAAAACATCTTGCGATTGCAACATATTTACTCCTAAGCCCGGCCCTGGCACCACCGGCCAAGACTGTGTATGATACTGTAAATACATTGTTCCAGCAAGTTGCTGCACTTCCAATTTCTTTTTCAATAATATATTTTGTGCAAACCAAATGAATCAAACTAATATAGTTTCATATTGTTCCAAGGACACGAGTTTGTTACTGTATTTCGTATATTTCTTAAATCACTCAATAAGATCTTCTTCATGTAAAATTGTAATAATAACACTACTCTCTTGAAGTTACTGCAAAGATGTCAATATTCAAGAAACTTTCCTGAATATTTAAGACAATCAGTCAATGAGATCATCTTCATGTGATAATCAACCACTATCCATAAATGTCAAAAGACACAAAAAAAGTTCAACAGGTCACCAGTATGGAAAGGTTGTCACAGACAATGCTTCAAATGTTCCAACAGGTCATAACTGACAGGTCATAATTATATATAAACAGGTGTATACATCAATTATTTGACGCAAAATTTTAATTTTGCCATACCAAACACTAGAGACAATGTCTAACTTGACAAACATACACCTTGGCTAAATCATCTCTAGATCTAAAGACTTTAATGGTTATGCTCTTCAAAGTCCAGGTAAATTGTGAAAGGAGTCAACAGATATGAAAAATGTAGATCTCAAGATAGACATAGTGAATGTCCATGAACAAAGCATTAGCACAAAAAGTCTACTAATAAGTTACAATAATTGCATAATCATATTCTTAAATTGTTTTAAAACATTGAAGAAAGTTTCATGGAAAGTTTCCAATTCATAAATGTAACTGATACATAAATGTACCGGTATATTTGACTTCCACAAGAACTATCTTGAATCAGCTGTGAGCGTATAGTTTAGTTTATCCACACTATGTTGACTGTTAATTTTAAGTCAATGATCTCTGAGTTAATTAATTCTCTATACAGGTGTAATAACTTGATCAAACATTATCACAACAACTAAACAACAACTGTCTAAGTAGCTATCCGTGTCTAAACCATCCAACACCTTTATATCTACTGATAATTTATAACTTAAAAACTGTTATAAACTATAAGTTTGGATATCCTTTTCTTAACACCTTGTATAGTCATTCTCTTGGTAACCATTCTTGCTTCACATCATTATATCCAACATTTTTAAATTATTTTTCTCCTCGAAGTTGTGAACTATTAATGGTCTTGAAGATATTTTTTAACATGCTAGTTTCTATATTTTTATGGCAACCACTAATCACTCTGTAATGTTTCGTATCATGAACTGTTTTGTTTCTCAAAAGTTCTCAAAGAGTAAAGTAGTATTTCCAATTCTATCATTACTAAACCTCAAATAGTAACAGTTCAACTGTAAGGTGTTTGAAACACTTTCTAAAAACAAATCTTTCCAATGAAGAGGGTAGTATGTGTGTGTCATGCGAACCACACCAATCAAGTGGTGTAAAATACATAATTGTGGGTGCATTCAGATCAGCATGAGCTCAATACAAGGCCTTCGTTTACCTCTTTTTGTACAATGCATTAGAATGCATTAGCAGCAGGCCCCTTAAAAGCCAGCCCTCCTAATCTTTACTCAGAAATAACAGCAGGACCTCTCTCTTTACATAATAGACCAGTTGATCAGTCTAAACCTTTTAATAATGTGCATGTTTAATGAAAGACTTGAATTGAGAATACCCTTCCTGTTATTCCTAATCTATAACGACCATATATCATCATTAAGGGATATCCAATATATAGGACAAATATGTGGCCTGTAGAGGATCCACAACTTTGTTATACATATTACATGCTTTTCTACTATTTAAATAAAGCAGAACGTCCATTTTGAAAGAATAATTGGGCCGATTTTCATCAGATTCAAACTCAACCATAAATGGTTTATAAAATCAAATAAAAATTGTGACGGCATAATACATCTGCATGAAAATGTGGGCATGTAAAAATACTTTGAAAGTTGCTCGTTCATCACAATTATTCTATCTACTGTCTTTAATTCAATCCCCATCCTTTAAAATTAATTAAACATCGAGATAAGTACAGGGCCGTATCCAAAGGGTACATTGCACCCCCAGAAAAAAAATACGGCGCCCCGAGAAATGACCCCCCATTCCCCACCTCTTATCCAAATTTTAAAATAATACACTTGATTATGATTACACAGTGATGTTTTTAAGGTACTGACCAGTCGGTAGGTTTTAAGGGCGCCCTGATCCAAATTTACGTGGAGGCTATGGCGCCCCACCACTCTGCTGCACCCCCACTTTTAAAATCCTACATACGACCCTGGATATGTAGTATCATTTAGAAAAATTGTAAGAAGAGTTATTAACATTACATGACTGCATAATTCCTTTCCATAATCACTAGCATTTATAGCAATTTATTTAAAAAAAGAGACAAACATCTACTGATCAAAAGGTTTCATATTTGCACACTTTTAATCAACTTCTTGCTTAAAAGATTTAATTTAACACAAATGATGGCTAGATAAAGTTATCTGATATTCAAATGCTGCATGTAATAAAACAATATAAATCCATAAGGTTCTACTTTTATGAAGAAATATTCCACTTAATCAACATCTTTGTCAAACAAAAACTTGAGTGGAAATATTAAAATTAAATAATCTAGATTATGATTAATCAACTTAAAACAGTGTGAAACTTCTCTATATCTTTTACTTGTCGTATGCCCCTATTGAAGTTACTAGCCATTGTTCTACTCCTTGCTGTAATATGTATTTATAACAGATTATTACACAGCTAAAACCTCTACACCTTATTACATCATAAATCATACAAACATGGCTGATTTTTGTTGTAATTCATAAAAAAAATAAAATAATCTCTTATTTATTGCCTAATAATCTCCTCTGGGACGATTCAATTGTAGATGTATTTGAACAATATGTCTGTTTTTATCCTGAACAAAGTTATCAGATATTCAATTTGGTTAAAATATAGATCTATATTTCGTTTCGGTTTTTTTATACTTTTAAGATGGACTACACTAAATTAAGATCGGACAAGTTATAATGGGAGTTCACATCAGAGGTCACATGGGTGGCTTTTGACCCTGTGACATCAGACATTGATTAATCAGTGTTGACGTTTCTAGTGGTTTATCCATAGTTCTGTGCATCAAATGGCCAAGAATTCGCTGTAACAGACCGTTTCATTGGCTAATCCCTCACATCATCCAGAACACGTCAATGATAAACAACTCTTCTACATCCTAGTTGTAAAGATAAGTCAAACGAAATTTTGAACTACACAAACAAAATGAAATTGGGTCTGTGTTTTAATCAGATTGTGAGGTATTGAAATGTGCACATTGCAGTTCATCCTTTTCTTTGTCCATCTACCCTGATGTTTTTATCGAAAATATCTCATGGACTATTAAACACATCTTTATGAAACTTTGTACATATATCAGCCTATTACAGTAGTTGTTCCTTTTGCTAATAAAATATTTCTCTAAATTAATAATTTTGGTGTTCAAAAGAAACAAATTTTAATTAGTTTTTGGTATGCAATGAATTGAAATGAAGTTGGGTTTAACGTCCTACTGTTCTACTCCTAAACTGAGCTTATGAAGATGGACATACGCCACATAGTGTGCTATAAAGGAAATTTTGCCTTAATTCCAACTGCCAAGGGATCTTTTATGTACGTGTCAATCTGTACACGGAATATCGGCTTTTTGTCCCATCCAAACAACTAGACAGCTGTCATTGTCATGTCCTCCGTCCTGCATCACTGACAAGGATGAACTTTCTCGGCCAATGCAGGGATCAAACCCCCCGACTTCCAGCGTCTTACCCTGTGCTCCCCTGTTTTTGGTATGCCTTCTACATTGTTGGTACAGAAAAGTCATATATTAAACCTGTACCTGAAAGCTGTACACCAATAAATCTAAAAAAACAACATCTTAATGAGAAAATATTTGTTAGCTCAAATGCAAGGGGGGGGGGGGGGGTAGAAGGATTTCACTTTATTCCAAGTTTATATTCCAAGTTTATCTTTTAGTGAACTCAAATACAGTGGGGTTTTAGAAGGACTTCACTTTATTCCAAGTTTATCTTTTAGTGAACTCAAATGCAGTGGGGTTTTAGAAGGATTTCACTTTATTCCAAGTTTATCTTTTAGTGAACTCAAATGCAGTGGGGTTTTAGAAGGATTTCACTAATACAAAGTTTATCCTTTCGTGTTTAATATCATAAAAGCATCCATTTATAAAATTTCATTAATATTCTATGTTTAGTTAGTGTTGATAATCCAAAACCATAGCAACAAGAACATGAACCATCATGATAGAAAATTGAACTTCTGAAACTTAGCAACATCGGTTGTTATGTCCACACCTTTCAACCAACCAGTAAACACTCCCGCTCAAACTGTTAAATGTTTCTAATCGGAACGTTTAGTAAGTAGTGACCAACTGTTTATCACCCACTTCAGATCTGACCTACGCAAATAAACCAAACCTTCGATACAACGAAATTCACATCAAACAGTCTTTTAACATATTGATAAAACGTTTTTAATTAAAAGATTGTCAATGGATTGATCCCTGACTAACTTTGATAAAAACCTCCTTAATTAATAGTTTGTCATAGGATTGAAAATTAAAGATTGTTTGACAAATCTTTGAATAAGGAATTCAATCAACTGACAGCAAATTGAAATCACTATGGGTCAACGTTCAATCAAGTTTTATGTACATTGGATCAAGACAACTATATGTTTAAGCGATACAAGTTACCAAAAGCTCATATATTTCTGATATATGGACACAATTTAAACAAACCGTGGCTGACCTTTAGATAGAGACCCTACCAACCCTTCCCTCTTCTATTCAAAGTGTCACCATGTGCAAATAATAATTTATATCCTCTTCATTGAAAGGTTTGTATGTAGTAGATTAACTTGACTCAATATAACTTGAATTCATTTAAAAGATTACTCTTCTAGAAGATATTAAGTAATGGGAAAATCATGGATAAGAATTTCCAAAGAGTTTTTAACAAAAATGATTATTTCTGTTTACACTGATGACTAATGCAAGCCTGGAAAAAGGCACCAGTTCAAAGACATTACTAGGCACAAAATCAAGACTTTTGTTATCCACCATCCCTCTTGTGCCTATTATTTTGTCAAACACTATAATAAATTGTCTCATTTCTTTAAAAAAAAATTCCGAAGAGAGTTTTCACTGATGCAAGCCTGGAAATACAGCACCGGTCAAAGACATTACCAGACACAAAATCAGGCCAGGTTTAACCCAAAGCGGATTCCCCAATGACAACAAATTGCTCTGGCTTGCTATTTTATTAATTAAAAAATAAATCTAAAGGGAGAGTAAAAAAGAAAGATTGTGGTGTATATCTTCCAACCCCTAAAGGGGTATTAAAAAAGCTCCTTTAATAAAGTACTTAAAGTCTTCGACATTAAAACCACAAATTATTTGTCAATTTAACTCAACATTGATGTTGTGGTCTTATCAGGATACGACAGGCTGTGATATCCAATATTTAAGACAAAATAAACAATTTACCATTGGCACACGAATCGTGTACCAGAATACAATTCAGCGTCATTCTTAACAAGGAACTTGAAAATCGAAGCCTGACATATTCCACAGGTCATGTCAAACGGTGACACCATATTTTTATCTGGAGAGCATGCATAATAAATACTACCTGTATCGACTGGAATAACCAGACGCTAGAGATTGCCCATTTGATTTGAGACATTTAGGGTATTTCCCCTAAATATCATATTTGAAATTAGAGTAAAAATGGAAACGATTGAATGTAAATATTGTAAATCAGTTTATATACATTTATATTACCTTATTATATGCGATGAAATCCCAAAGAGTCAATGAATAAGAATTATTGCTTTGTAAATTATGATTTGAGATAAAAAAGACAAGTGGTACAACAACAATAAAACAGATTTCAATGATTAGCAAATATGGTAACTAGTGTTTCGATACAATGTTTAATGTTATGACAACAAAACAATGTCCATATCCGTTTTTTTTACCACTATCACATTTGATAATACCTAAAAAAAAAAAACAATTTACAGTTGAAGTACTTGACACTAAATTAATCAGAATTTCTTCCCAGAACAACTTTTTGAATGCAAATACTTAATAGAAAGTGCAGAAAAAAAGAGAGAGAGAGAAATGGGGTTTAACGTCCACTCGACACAAACTGGGTCATATCAGGACTAACATATGGTTCAATTTTATTTCAATAACTCGCTTGCGCGTAGGGGTCTTTAGCAGTGGGAGGAAACCGGAGTACATCATACAGTGTGCTATGAGGGAAATTTTGCCCAGACAGCTGTGCTACGGCCTACTCTTACATCAAATTCCAATTGCGAGGGGTCTTCTACATCCACGCCAATGTGTACAAGGGACCTGTTTTTCGTAGTCCAAATGATTAAATAGCTGTATTTGTCGCACACACCACTGACGCAGGAAAAAAGAACACAGTAAAAAATCTTGATGAACTATCTCAGTCAATGCTAGGAGCAAACCCACGACCACCAGGCAACCGAGCCAGCGTCTTATTGACTTAATCACAACTAGAAACCTAGAAGACAAACTGCACGGTCTGCAACCTGCCGAGTTCCCTTTCATAACAGTCATCTGATAACAGTTTTCTAACTATTCCAGAGAGAGAGAGAGAGTTGGGATTTAAAGTCCACTGAACACAAACTGGGCTATTTTGGGACAAACACATGGTTCAATTTTATTACAATAAGTCACTCGCTTGTTGGCATCTTTAGACATTTGACTGGGAGGGAGACTCAGAGAAAACCCAGGAGGTTAGACAGGTATATCTTCAGTACAAATAAAAATAAAATCATTATTTGATAATGTGTACTATAATTGCAGCTGACATCAAATACTTATAAAATGCATTAAGTCACTGATGCATGACTGGGTTAATTTCTCTCATCATTGTTTTGTTGCTCTGTTATGACGATGGCCTACATAAAACCAATTTATTACAAATAAAAAAAAAAATTTACTGTTGCATAAAGATTGTTGTTTATAAAAATCAATTCCCACAGTAGATATAAAACAACACAAAGCAAGATAACTAAATTATTTATCACATATGTTATTACTGGAAATGTTTATCTACGTACATATCTATTTTTACTTTAGAACTAGAAATGACATTTGTAAGTTCTGAAAGGTAATAAAATTGAATACTGTCATGCATGCACTTAAAGTGTTATAATTTTGTTTTCCTGCGTCATTTAAACATGCAAGAACTAAATCATCCTTTAGTGGCATTTAGCACAATAAAAAAACACAACACTAAATCATCCTTTAGTGGCATTTAGCGATTGAGCACAATAAAAAAACACAACACTAAATCATCCTTTAGTAGCATTTAGCGATTGAGCACAATAAAAAAAACACAACACTGTTATATGGAAAAGCAATCACTGGTTTATAGGCAAAGCACGACGTTTCGACAAGTATTCTCTTATCGTTTTCAAGCAATTCGACTGAAATTTTCAATATACTCCCTTTACATTATTTAGTTTTAAAATATTAAAGTGAGAATTGCCAGCTATTTATCGAGCAATTTGACTGAAATTGCATATTCTATTTACGATATCTATTTTTTAACTATTAATGTTTCCCGGATCCTCCACACTGTTATTCCTGACGACTTTTTCCATTCAACCACTTTCCAGATCCTTTTACTTCATTTTATTTCAGAGGATTCATTGGACCAATCACATATTCCAATAAATCACAGACATGAAAATCTTTCTCATTTGGAATAAACCTCAACTAAATAATGTACTTAAGAAGGTTCAATGTCTATTAATTATTTAAATAGTAAAATATTACATAATTAAAGATGATGATTGATTCCTAAGCCTAATGATGTCATGAATAAGCCATATATGGAATGGACATGCCTCATACTTAGCATACCAACAGGTGGAATACGACAATTATGTTTAGTAACCTAAAGTTAAATTCATGTATCATAATATCACAGATTTCGGTTGTTTCATCTGTTGTTATAGTTGTCTATGAATCTGTCGACAATAATTGGTCAAGGCCATAACATCATTATACATATGTGTTCATTCGCACAAACCAGTCTATTTTTATGATCAATATCTGAAGTATTTTTACGGTATTACATGTTTATCTTAATGTTTTATTTGTTAATGGTTTAATTTTTACAAATGACAACAAACTAACAAAACTTGTGAAGGCAGTGTTTTATAAAATTAAAGATACATTATGGGAGATTAGTTAATATAACAAGTTGGCAGTTCTCACGATAATAGTTAAAAACTAGATAATGTAAAGGTACCTTGATGAAAATTTCAGTCAAATTGATCCACTATGAACCAAAAATTAAGCAAGTGAAATTTCTGTCTGGCCTTGATCATCAAAACTAAAATCGGTACGGTAAAAAGCATAGTCTCTATTATCCATTTAATAATTCAATCGAGAAGGAAAGTTATACAGTAAATCGGATCATAATCCACAAAAAAGATCGCAGGCTAGTGAAGCGATCAAGAGTTGATTATGGTCAGGATATGTTAATTAATAATTTTCAAAACATTCCAGATCCAAAGAAAGACTTGCAATATGCAAATTTCGCTCTTGTGGCTAATGATCATTTCACTGCGCACACATCTCATGTGGCCTCTAGCCCACAGTCAATCAACATAGCAGAATGCCAGTTTAACATGTGTACATGTTTTGAAATATTTTGCTTTGTCATTTTGAGTAATGCGTCAATATTTAAGTGCATCGTCATCTGAGCAAGAGCTAAATCTGCCAACTGCCGGTCTTTCTTTACGTCGGAAAAGTTACCTTATTAGACATTAATAATCTAAAATTCAATCACTAATATCTCGGTTCTGAGATTTTCAGCATATTCTATTTACGTTATCTATTCTTTAACTATTATACTGCGAGAACTGTCAACTCTTTTATCTAATCTCTTATTAAAACTTATTTTCAACTTAAATACAACATTTTCTACTACTTTAAAAGGGAAAGGGATCAGTAAGCTAAAAACAAATAAAAAAGAAAAGAATTCTGTAATGAATTCCAAAATTTTTTCCCAGCAATTGATGGTTATATAAAAAAGTGAATGTCATATATATCTCTGAGATATATCAATATTTCTATCTTTGAGGTACATTATTATTATTCAGATCTTTGAGGTAGATTCTTAAAACTTGTAAAAAAACGAATTGCTTATCTTACCCTCGGACAATTAGTAGATCCTCGGTACCTTCTTCATCTAACGATGTGGAAGAGAAAATCGTCACAGGTTTATACAATGTAGACCCTGATGATCCAGATAATTTTCTTTTATGTCCAGTAGAAGAAGGTAATTGTAAAGTTAAGGATCTGGAAGCCTTTGTAAAAGTCTGTTGATTACGAACCCAGTCTAAAGTTAGTTGCCGCACGTCGGAATGTCCAACAAAATGGATGTCTTCTAGTGTGTATGTCATGTTGGCGGGCAAACACATTTGATTCCGCAAATAATCCTCTTTTTAAAACCCAGATTAAAATATTAAAACATGGCAAACAATTCTATGGTTTATTAGCGAGCGACACGTCAAATAAAATCATCTATTATAAGCCACCACTGATAACAAACACCTTTTAAACAATCTCTTTCTTATTTGGTCAACTATAATAAATTTTGTATTAAATAAAAAATCCAGATTACTCCACATTACTGGTAAAATTATCAGAGATGAACCAGTAATTGATTGGTGCTAGATAATACTCCATTTGCCGCGGCTGCATGCAACATCATTTTTTGAAAAAAATCTGATAAAAAGGCACAAGTCTTCAAAGCGCTCGTCAATATTTGACAGCTTTTTACTTCGATTCTTTTATGGCTAAAAAGGCTGCCTTGATAAATAAAGTAGGATGCACTGAACCCGTATTCACGACCAATCATATATTAATTAACAAAATATTGAATTTTTGATTTTAGTTATCAGGAATCATTCAATCACATCAGTGTCAGAGCTTTTAATACGTTGTTTAATTATTAATTTCCTAATCACAAACAGGATTAAAGTAAAATGTAATCGCACACCATTTCCTGAGATAACTTTCAGAAAGAAAACAAACTGACCATCTTCGTTGAGTAAAAGTTTTACGTTGTATTTGAATTTTGAAAACTGCTTCAGTCCCTCCTAATAGAGCTAATAGTTTTCCATCAACTTATTTTTAATTCAAAACCTACTTATATACTACCATACTTCCATTAGCCCAGTTTAGGTGCAGAAGAGTAGGACGTTATATACTATACTTTTTCTTTCTTATTATCAAATCTTATATTTTTCTGGTGAAATAATTGAATACTAAGCCATTAATTTTCATCCCGTCTGTTCCTGAACCTTTCAAATTGTACAGTTTCTGTTGTCTCCAATAAGCTTATATTTCTCTAATACAGTAATTGAGCTTCCTGATTTTATCCTAATTATCTAGCCAAACAAAATAAATCCCATCATTTCTCATGGAACATGTTCTATCTTGATCTTGTCACTGCTTCACAATCCATCATATGTTATGACACATCATACCATGAAAAGTGAATTTATCTCTGGGCTGGCATCACTGACGTGACACCTGATACTAATTGCAGACCAGTGGCACAAACAACATATTATAAATAGAATAAGATAGGATGTCATGAATATGTCTTATTACATATACCATATTAACATTGTAAATGATCAAATTTCTGCTTCATTTAAACTCTGATACTTCATCCTTATATCATGAACTGATAATATACACAACACGACATACACTGGATTCTTAACGGAAAACTATTCAGATAACTATGAATTATAAATCTTTTTCACATTTCTGGTTGTTTTGTGTTTGAACAGATAGCACCAACATACCTTTGACATTTAATAGGAGAGCTGAAAGATCCCACATAAAAATGATTTACTCTTTTTATTTGTTTTAAATCAACTGGATTTGGTCTATATTTATTCCATACAATATTTTTCCACCTTCGGATCAATGGAAGAGTAAGAAATATTAACAGATCAAGAACTATAAAGATATCAATAAATAATCACTTTCTATGACATATTCATTATAACCAGAACAAGCATTCCACAAATACCCCACAATTGTTCGTACTAACAGAATCTTTAAATTTTGACATCATCCAAATTATGGTGAACATTCCATTGAAATAGGGTGAAAGTATCTAAGTAGCTGATTGAACACTTCAAATCTTCACAGAGAATTTAGAAGTCCAAGACAACTGTTTACACAAACAGATCTTTTAAATCTTCATATTAGGCAAAAACAGAGCGAAAGAGAAATTTTTCAATTCTTCATAACCATTTAACACTCTTATATTTAAGTGACACCAAACAACTTTTAAAATTTACAAACAATGGTTTAAAATGCATCCGTTATCTCGTAACATTAAGAACTAAAAGCTTTTGTTTTTATCGTGTAAAAGGTTTTGTTTTTATAGTGAGCCAATCAATGAAGGTATTTAGTCAATACTTAGCCTTCACAATAAACCACTAGTATTAACAGTACTGAGAAAAATCACGATAAATTAAGACGGTTGTGTTACACGAAACGGTGAACATAATCCTGCACTAATCTCTCTTTTCAACACTCTTAAAAATAATCCTTTACTCGATAGTCAAACTGATGGACTGTATTATCTTGACACTTATATATATTAACATGGGCCACTTCAATCTCCGTTTGTTGAAAACTATACTAGACCATTTACAAGCGACCATGCGAGACCTAGCGAAAGCAGAAGTAGATCTAGCCAATGAGGGAGTTTGTTATCTCTATGCTACTGTCAATATTTTCATCTTTGACAATTATGTGAACATAGAGACAAAATATGTAAACTTGTTTCGTCCTGTCGATATGATGTTAACTTTCCATTCATCTAGTTGACAGGAATTTAATTAAATAATAATTGATTTTCTTTATTTACATCTACATAAATAAATAAACAGTTTTTATTACCAATTTTATGTTAGCTAATTATTGTAAACCGTTTCCTCTATCAATTCAAGATATCACATTAAAACTAAAGGGGACTTTGTTGGGGATAGTATGTTTATCAAAATCATTGCAAAATAAATGTTTTTTCCTCTTTAATTTCATTTTATATCATTTTAATGTATAGTCGAGACTTGTTTATTATCTTAAAAGCAGACTAACCTATTTGACTGAAATTTCAAATATATATATATTCCTTTTTCATTATTTATTTTTAAACTCTTACACAGCGAGCACTGTCAGCTCGTATCAAAATCTTAGATAATGCACCTTAAATAATAATATTCTACAAACTTTTCAACTGTAAATTTATCCAAAAATCGAAAGAATATTATATAATATTTATTGTCAATCAATTTCAGTCATTGTTGGAATCTATAACTTAATCTTTAATCATTTTAACAATTTCCTGTAAATATCAATATCCATCGACTTGTAACTATTTTTTTTTATATTGTTGGTAAGGAGACAAAAGTTGTTGAGAATTTTTAATGATTTGAATATGTACATCGTCCCAATTCCTTGTTTTTAACCAACAGAAAATATCAATATTATATACTTTATTGAATAACGTGGACCTGGCAGATATACGGACAAAATGATTCATCTTCACTACCCTGGCTGGTCTGGTGTCAACAAATAGGATGCTGATAACAACATTTATTAAGTTATTACTACAGAGTGAGGGAGAGAAAAAAGATGTTTAAAGTCCACTCAAAACAAACTAGATCATTTCAGGACTGACATATGGTTCAATTTTATTTCAATCAATCGCTTGTGCCTATGGGTCTTTAGCAGTCAGAGGAAACCAGAGGACCTGGAAAAAACCCACAAGGTTGAACAGGTGACTCTACTCCTTTTTGCATACAACAAGGGAATCAGATTCACGGCAGCTCACTCAATGACAGACCTTATGATACAACAGGCACACACAAACCATTTGGCCATTCAACCCCCAACTATGTTTGCAAATGCAAAAGTTAATCAAAGACAGACAGCCATATACCATGCAGTGTGCCAAGTAGGAAATTTTTCCCAAAATGTTCCATCTAATCTTCATTAAATTCCATCTGTCCAGGAACGTTTTACATGTATGTCAAAAATCTTGGGGATTTCTGATTTTCTTAATACCAGAGCAACTGCAAGCGCTTTCATTTTCAGCCCCTCTCATTCGGTACCGCTGACAAGGGGAAACCAGAATTGAAAATCTTCATCAAAGAAAGCAATAATTGGACAGTTTTTATTACTTCCGAGCGACTACAAACTTTTTCTTTGTCAGGCTCTCTATTCTGCATCAATGGAACTTTCTGAGCTATTACAGACCATTTTTTAGCCTTCAAAACAGATATTTTATTCAAATGAGTCTGATTTGTAATGTTTTTACAATTATGATATTTGATGCCAATCAACAAATAGAATGGACCCATACGATCATACAGATGCCACAAAATCGTTTCTAACTTGTACAGTTGCCGAGAAATAGACGATTTTCTATAAGTCACTTTTCAAGGTTTTGGGTCTATAAAAGTGGCATGTATTATTCGATTTGCATAAAATTTTCACCATGTGTGGCCTTATGCCATTTCTGATTTCATAAAAGTAATTGAACATTTTCATCAAGGGTAACTTGGCACCGGAAGTGACATGTTCAAGGGTAATGTGGCACCAGTGAAACCCGTCATTCCTGCATGCAGGTCTAGTTGTATTTGATTTTATCTTTGTTGCATATTCTGTATATATTTGCCTACACTATTCACAAATTTGTATCATTGCTTGATAAAGACGAGAGCATCCTCGTCGAAACGTCGCTTAGTATCAAACTCAGTAATTGTGTATCCATAAAATTGTACCTTGTGTTAATATGTTCAATTACTAAATGCCAATCAAAGAAGATATTACAGACCAAAGGCTCTGGCAAGAAACAATCTCGATCACTCGGCTACCCAAACCAAGTGTCTGCATACTGTTCGACCATATCCAATAGTTGGATCAAAACAATAAAGTATAAAAGTTGGAGGTTATTGAATGAATACCTTTTGGGTTTTATAACAAGGCATTGACTTCATCATGTACAGTCAATATTTTCTTAAAATATTTAGTTGGTGTGTGTCCGTGTCCACTATTTACACCTGGTGGTGGGTCGATATGTCAAATATAGTTTATATTGTATTTCACACTGACCATATTTATTTTACATCTGAATAGATTGATTGATTCGTCAAGTTCAATAACATTTTGTACTTTTACGTTTAATCCTTTGTTTTTTATGGCGATAGTATGTTTATAATGTCTCATGATACATTCACAAACCTGCTTTTATTGAAATCATATTTTTAAATAAAATAGTATTAATGTCCATGGATGACACACAAAAAGTAAGTGAGCGGGTCAGACTAAAGAGTAAGCGTGGCAGTGTCCACAGGGGTTGTGCATGGACCAATATAAATTGGTACAATCTTGTTATTAAAATGACTGATGATGATCCATTCTGAATAGCAACCTGTATGCGATACACAAAAGAAATAGACATGACACTGCCAATAGGGGTCGGGTAATTTAAAATCAATAGATGCTATCCTCAGGGTAGTGAAAATAAGTGTGCTATAAGTCTTAAGATAGTCTGTTAACAATTGCGACCATAAAATATTAACAAATTTATGTCAGATGGGGTGATAAATGATTCCTTTCGGTGAACAAAGAAGAATTTGTCCATTTAGAGACTGCCTCAAAAGGACTAGCGTATTTGTCTTATAGATTTTTTTCTTATTATCCAATCAATTCAATGCGTAAATTTCTATTTCTAGTAACAGGTTATTTTTTTTTATTGTATTGTGGTTATTTATATAAGAGAATGCACTAATATAGACCATATAGTGATAAACTGTAACACAATGACGTCATTAGGATTATAAATTAATGCCAGTAACCTTTGATGTCTTTGTCAGGCACAACCCTTCTGGTGCCAATCATTTTGTTGTTATTTCTGCGTTTTTGATATCTATATAATATGTGTACGGCAAGTTGAAAATGTCAGGTAGCAGTTTGTGGTTATTTCTGTGTTTTTAATGATATTTGTGTACGGCAAGTTTAAAATTTCATGTAGCATTTCATCGTTATTTCTGTGTTTTTAATGATATTTGTATATATATGGCACAAAGTTCAAAATGTCAGATAGCAGTACATTACTGGCAGCCATTTTGTCAGGTACATCTAAAATCATTAATTCAACGCCTTTTATGTACAGGATTTGTCAAGAAAATTCAGTTTGCTGTGTTTAAATCTGCCTATTGTAGGTCTTTCACTCTTTGGGTCTGAAATGTTATCTAAATTATTAATTAGACATATTAAAATAAGACCATAATCAACACTTGATGCCATCTTATGTTTCCGATCTACTGTTCAATATCTGTTGATGATTTAACACAAAAATGGATAATCAAGACTTTGTTATTATGAAAGCAGTAACAATGACAATCAAGGCTACAGTGATTTTAAAATAAAAGTTTTCTTGGCTCTGACAATCAAGGCTACAGTGATTTTAAAATAAAGTTTTCTTGGTTTTGACTGAAATTTTCAGAATATTTTCTTTACATCATATCATTCTTTAACTGTTATAGTGAGAACTGCCAGCTCCTTACGTAATCTTCATTATGTATCTTTAATAAATAATAAGATACAGCAAGTTGGATCATTTAATAGACTCAATAATTTATGACTTAGTGTAATAAAATTTAATATACTACTTGTGATAGTTTTATAATCTCTACCCTTACATAATGGTACTTCAAATTTTGAATTATTGAAGTACTGATCTCCTCAAGTGCCTTAAAAAAAAAATAACATTGAAGTGTTTACAACATTAATAAATGATTTTCATTTCCTGCTTAACAATATTAAGGTATGATACCTTAAGGTCCATCCTTTCATTGTTATTCCGGCATGGTTTCCCCTTGTCAGTGATGCAGGGCGGAGGGCTTGACATGACAAGACAGCTGTCTAGTCGTTCAGATGGGACGGAAAACCGAGGTCCTGTGTACACATTGGCGTGCATGTAAAAGATCCCTTGGCACTTGGAATTCGATATAAAAGTAGGCTGTAGTGTCACTGTCTGTAACAAATTTTCCTCATAGCACACTGTATTGCGTATGCCCGTCTTCATAAGCCCAGAAAGGAACAGAACATTAGGATGTTAAACCTTATTTCATTTCATTTCCTTCCATCATGATTTTGTTTCTGGAACATATCTCGTCCACCGTTCCAAGATATTTTTCTGAAACTCAATACATACATAAAAAAACAATAATTCTAAGAGTAGAATAATTGCTACGTAACTCTGATATATGACTATATGACTATGACTGATAGAATATTTACAGCAAGTTGGACGAACCAACTGAAAGTGGCAACAACAATATACATCCAAAAAAAATGTAGGCATCTAAAAAACCGTTTCCAAGAAATAAATTACCATCTAAATCATCTTATTGATAAACAATAGAATTTAGCCAAAGCCTAATGGACATTAAGAAAATCTGCTTTAAACATTGAAGACTCTAGCATATCTCATTGACAACAATAGCAGAAATTAAATGTTCATATTTTGGGATCTGTAAAGAACTAGCTTCTTGTTGAATCAGATAATGATATCATTAACAAGAAATAATTCAAATCCTGATATACAATTATCAGGAAATCATCATTACAATAAATAAAAATCAAATACAGATTTGTCATTTATTCAAACACAGCTTATTAATATATTTTTCTTTTCGGATAAAAACACCTTGAAAACTTATATCAAAAGTTTTTTTTTTAAAGAGATATAAATTATGATGATATTTCCCCCTATAGAAACACATTATTAAAACAAAGGCTCTTATTCTTAATCCATCTTAAACCAATAATTTCAGCCAATATCGTCTGTAAGCTTCCAGGCACTTCAATATTTATAGGTACCAAACAAATGTATTTTTGTAATCTGTTATACAGTAAAACTGATCACCAATAAATATTTGTTTGACCGCTGCTGAGAGGGGTGAAATCAAGGGAGTTACCTCTCATTTCAACTCTTTTTTTTTTAAAATAAAGATGTAAATAATGAACATGCTATTGATGCTGTATGATGTTTTGTATTTGATATCTTGGATTTTTGTTCCAAATGCGTTAATTGGTGGTTATTTATATCTAATAATGAAGAGTCCATCTTGATCTATATAGGTATCTTTTTAACATACAAGTAATAATTAGCTCTCCTGCGCTGAAAGTAGATAGACTTATAATACCAAGCGACAGGTTAATTGTTTTATCTAACAGCTTATGAAAACATCAAAGACTATTGGATTGATGCAGACACCAAAAAAGGCAATAAAAAGTCCTGTTTATAGACCCTGTTTAAGTATCAGTTCTAACATCAGCATTTCTCTTTATTAAACTTGAATTAGCGTCAGGGCCATCACATATAAATTTTATCAAATTAAATATAAATTACTTCATTCAGCAATAATATAAATATCATCAAACATAAAATATAAGTTACATTATTCAATATAAAATACAAATATCAGTCAAAATATGTAATATTCAATATAACATATTAATTATATAATTCAATATAAAAAATAAATTATATCATTCAATACAAAATATAAATTACATAGTTTAATACAAAATATAAATTATATAATTCAATACAAAATATATATTATATAATTCAATATAAAATATAAATTATATCATTCAATATGAAATGTCATTCAATATATAAAATATAAATTATACATAACATAGAATATAAATAAAATCAACATAAAATCCTATGTATACTACCGGTATTATCAACATTAGGAAAAACACATGTCAAAATTTATCAAAACTAAACTTATCTTTTTTTGCCAAACTTGAATTAACCTGAAGGGCCATAAAATATACATTACTGTATTTTTATCATTTCAACATGTTCATTTCTCAACGACACAAATGTTATAAATCACAGGGCTATTATTCATTACTAATCCCTGCTCTCCTTTTCATATAAATTATACCAATAAAAAAATCACTCTTATCAGTGCACATATTGACTCAAACTATCATCTATTTTTGGCCTAATTGCCATCCCATAAATTTTCTTTATAAATACAAAACAAAGGGGCCCCCCTTGATAGCATAAAGACCCCTAAGTTTAGATAAATTTTGTTTTATGAAAAAAAATTCAATGTTTAGTTCTGTTAAACTTACATTGAGGTTAAAGTCTGATCCTATTATTAATCAGAACTCTTATTGCAAATCTATACCTGAGTGTTAACATATAAATTTACATGTTACACAATTAATGTATCTAAATCTCAATATTTACTCTAAAAATCTGAATTAATTAATCATTAATATAAAACAGAAAATGGCATAAATAATATGTTAGTTTGTGATTTTGGCATTTCATTTAAACTTATTTAATTTTTCTTGGATACAAACTGATAGATTCCTGAGCTTGACATTTCAACGAAAGCAGGATATCAACCACCAAATATGACCCAATCAAGAAGTGAGATACTAATCAACAATCAAAAGAAATTAAACAATATCCAGTTTAACATTTTACTTTTCTTCACCAGCCAGGCAAATGGGAATATGTCTGCAGTGTGCTATCGGGAGGGTGGGGTGGGGAGGGTTGTATGGCCCAGATAAAAGCGCTGCAGTGTTACTTTTACTTTCAAAATTCCCAATGCCAAATGATCTTTTATATGCTAAACCAATTTTTACACCGGGCCTCCGTTTTCCATCAGAATTTCATGCACAACTGGCAAGGGGGGAACCGACAGGAAAATCTTTCTCTGGTCAAAACTTGGTTATAACAAGCCAGCACATTACTCACTAGGCCACCCTATTCCAACAATCAAAAGTTTTGTAGGACTATTATCCAGGAAATGTTCAAAGAATAGATCGGATAATATTTATAAATCTTCTTAAGGATTGGCAGAGGAGGAACTACGATGATGACAGGTGACCTATCAGAAAATATGGTGTTACAGATCAATACCCCTTGTATTATTAACATCAGAATACTAAAAGACAATTAGTTAAGTATTTGTCAAAATATATAAAGAAAAAGAGAAATGGGGTTTAACGTCCACTTGACACAAACTAGGTAATTTCCAGACTAACTTATGGTTCCATTTCATTTCAATAATTTGTGTGTGCTTAGGGATCTTTCACAGTGGGAGGAAACCACAGGACCTGGTAAAAACCCACAAGATCGGAGAGACGACCCTACGACTTGTCACATACAACAAAGGAATCAAAAGCACACCAGTTGACTCAATAGTCAATGACAGACCTTTTTACACAACACACGCATGCTAACCATTTGACAGACCTTATGTTACTGTGCGCCCGCGCTAACCATTCGGCCATCCACCCCCACCACCCTTCATACAGGTTGGATCAAAAACTGAGATTTAAATGGATTAGAATTTAACGATAAAATAGATAATCAAGACTTGCAATAATAAATAATCAAGGCCACACCTTTAAACATTGAGAGGGGCCTAGATTTTGAACTATTACAGCAAAAAAGACCAGCTCTTTTATCTTAATCTTACATAATGTATCTTTAAACTTTAAGGTGTTTTTTTGTGATTTTTTTTTTAAGATTTGAAATGAAATGATTTTAAGTAATCCCAATAGAAGAATTGTTTTTTTCAGAATAATTTAAGTACCCTGTACGTTTAAGTCCTGAAATAATGGGCCTTGTCAAATGATCTATTTGCCTCTTCTTTGTACTGGTGACTGAATAAACATAGGATGAACTGTTGTGTTTATGCACTTATCAAATAAAATGTGATTTAACGTCATACTTTTCAACACCAAACAAGACTTATAAAAATGGAGCATTATTCTGCACAAAACAATTGCATAGGTATATCAATAAAATATGTATTGTATCCATCCAAATAACCACAAGCTTCACTGAAAATAGAACTTGCTAATTGTAGAGGTTGTTAGCCCAAGGGTGTATTGAGGCAAAGGGTTTCTAGGCATTTATCTATCATCACACCACTGTATGACTTCTCCTTATTTAGATTGCATGTTTCATCATAAAAACACCACAATACCATGATGTTACTATGGATACCGATAAATATTTTCAGGTGTTTTGTGGTTGTCAATAATAACACAAAGTGATGGATATCGTCAATAGTACATGAATCTTCCATAATAAAAAAAAATAAAATATATTAAAGTATATATCACTATGATCCGAGTTTCCAATATGACATTTTAAAATGTTCATTTTGAACAATCTGCTGTTGTTTAGCCAAAAAAAAAAAGAAATATAATGGAACAAGCATCATGCGAGTCAGAAAGAGTGAGAGAGAGAGAGAGACAGAGAGAGAGAGAGAATTGGGGTTTAATGTCCACTCGACACTAACTTGATCATTTGGGGACTAACATACAGTTTAATTTTATTTCAAGAATTTGCTTGCGTGTAAGGGTCTTTAGCAGTGGAGGATCCGGAGAAAACAGACGACCCTACTCCTATCATGTACAACCAGGGATACGATGACAGGCTTAGTGATACAGCGCGTTCCTGCTAACCATTCGGCCATCCAACCTCCCGATGAAGAAGGCAAGTTGTGGATTCAAAATAATCAAAAGGTTTAATGATTAATGAGATAAAAATAGAATAATGGTGATAAAAATAGCACCAATATTCTTTCAGCCACTTGTTAATAACAATGATAATGTCTAAGATGTGTTGTATTACACAAGGTAGCTAATTGAATAGGGAGAGTCTATCTTCAGTTTGCAGGTAGGTTTTTTTCTGCTAACTTTTTTGTAGTTTTTGCAGGAATATTGAGTGTCAGAGCAAATGTTTTAGGTACTCAGTTGCACTTTCTTTCATTTAATGTTCTTATATGCCTATACTAAAGTTGGGTGGGGTCGTATGGGTCGACTCCTCCCATTCTACCGCCCCAGGGATTTTGGGAGCACACTTAAATTCAATCAGAGAAAGTGATGGAATACAAGTCAGTCAGAAGTAATTTATATGTGCGATTCTTCTCCTTTTTTGGGTCCCAGAAACTATGAGGGGGAGAAAAATAGATTGGGTTTAACATCCTACTGTTGTGCTCCAACTGGGCTAACGTCCATTGACACAAATCAGGTCATTTTGGGACTAACACATGGTTAGTTTTATTTCATTAATCTGGTTGTGCGTATGGGGGGAAACTGGACGACCCATTAAAACCCTGGAGGTTGGACAGGTGACCCTACTCCTTGTCATGTACTATTGGGGAATCTAAACCATGCCAGTTGACTCAATGACAGACCCACCAACCCCCCAAAAACTGAGGAACAAACTATGTCAATTCAATCATTTCAACACACATAAAATCAAAAATCAAATCTATTTTTGAAAGTCAACACACATCAATCAACATTAAGTCATAAAATTTTACACATTGAATTCAAAATAAATATTTTGATGTAAAATCAATGTTTGAAACTCAAGTATTCCTGGTCTATTGTCATTTATTTTTATGTCCTTGATAATAGACCAAAAAAAAAAATTCAGGTTTATTGATATCAGATCCGGACATCCGCTATAAAGTTATTCTTAACATCTCAAATTCTAAGAATATTTTTTTATTTTATGCTGTAACTGTAAGTCAATATTTTATTTATTTCTTCATTATTTTATAGATTTTCATTGATTACTATTGTTAATATGTACAGAGCAGAACCATGCTTTCTGGTGCGACATCCGAACAACCCGGTAATACTTTCCTTGTCAGAGATGCAGGCACTAGGGTTCTTATACATAAATATGTAAGCTTTCTTTATTGAGATAAATACTTGTGGGGGGGGGGGAGGGCAACATCTCAATTGTGCCTATTTACTAAGATGAGGAGGGGTGAATAATTCTTCACCTCTCCCTTTCACTCGTGACCAGCCCCACGGATCAACTTTTTGAACTTGGAATAAAATACATCGACATGTTCAAATTTTCTGAAATCTGATCTAATTACGTGAAACTGAGAAGCCTTCTGAAAAGTTATAATCAATCAATACATCTCTGTCCACATCTTTCCTCAACATAAAAACCATTACGGCTAAATAAAAAAAATGTCAATAACGGCCATATTCTACAGATCACATCAATTATATAAAGCATCATCATGTGCCTGCTACTTACAGGTTACCATGGAAATAGATATAAACACCTGTAAACATAAGTGATTGATTTATACCCATTTCCTTTCATTATAGTAATTAGATTTATTTATACCTAGACACACCCACTGGCATATAATTCTTATATTCCATTTGATACCCTTTAGGGAAATGAAATATAATGGAATGGGGTTAAACATCCTACTGTTCTGCTCCTGTACTGGGCTAGTGAAGGCGGGTATGAAATGAAGGGAATTTTGTCTGGGCAGCGGCACTATGGTCTACTCTTACATCAAATTTATGGCCAGAATATATAATGCGATGTGAATCATATTGAAAGTTCCTTCTCTTGACTAATGTTGCTGTACCCAACATAGATGGTAGCCTGTCTCCGGAGTTCCCTGATGGGGTCTATTTTTAAGAACAAAACCAACAATGGGATTTAGGTGAAAAATTTCAATGGATGACTTCATCTGCTTCTCTTGGTGACATCTTTGATACACTGTATTGCCTAAATCTAAACACAATTGTTGATAGAAAGAGAGCAAATGGAACAAGTTAGGTGTACCTTTGAGGAAAAACTAGGAAACGGCTACATCATGTATGTTTTTTTTTTTAAAGGAAGCAACAAATTTTGATGAAATTATCGGAAACTGTAATGAGTTTTCTTCCTAAAGCAAAGTTATGAAATAAAACCCCTGAAAATCTGCCACCAGCATTCTTCCCAGAATTTATAAATAATTGTTGCTGGTAAAATGTGTGAAAATTTCAAGATATTTAAGGGGAGATAACCACATTTATTAATCATGTGGAGAAGACAAATTCCATTTTCTATTCCAGTGTTCCAAATTCTGTGCTTACAATACTTTCTTGCAGATTAACTTTTGAACCATAACACAGGGCCATAACACAGATTTAGAAATCGTTCATAATCAAGAGCCTTCTTCATCTCATGAGCTTAAAACACTGTTTATAAATATAATGTCTATCAGATAATAACTTTAGCCTCTCGTGTGTCCACCAGATTTTTCAAAGTGATCATGGGCCATAACTCTGGCAATAATTATTGGAAATCATTGATAATCAAAAGGCTTTTTCATCTCATGACCTTCAACATTGAATATTAACGTTAGCCTCCAGTTCATCCATAAGCAATTGTAGACATCAATGTGGGGCTATGACTTTATACTTGTACAACCAGAATTCAATAGGGGTGTATAAAAACACGAATTTGGCACAAACAGATTTCAATGTGGGCATATAAAAAAACAAATGTTATTCTGATATTGTAAAGAATTTCTAAGCTTAACATGAATGGTACAGCAGTCTAAAACAATTTGTAGGCATCTCAAAATCATAAATGACAAGATATGCCCACATTTTGCAAGAGATGGACAAAGAACATGCTAAAAAAATAAATGTGATTTTTCATACAATAAAAGGCCATACTCCAGGAAGTATCGAAAGGAACCCAGACCTTTGAGAGATAAATCTATATTTCAAGGTTCCTTAAAAATTGGGAATATAAGAAACTTACCTTGTTTCTGTTTCAATCTGTAATAGTTTCTCTGATAACCGTGATGATCCCTTCTCGACGTAACTCAGTGTTTTTGAAGGAAACAGAAATCTTGGAGAGTTTCCAATAACTTCCAAATGTAACATTTTGAAATTCTAACACAAAAGATTCAGATTGTTTGATGAAATAATCACAGCAACATCAATAGCTCAAAATCTCCACTTCTATTATAAATATCATATAAAATATATGACCACAAATTGTCCAAATCCATCAAACAGAACAAACTAATAAAATAACATCACTCATAGTCTAGTAAATGCAGTTTTCTATTGAACTTGAGAATTGAATATTGTTTGTAAATTCTCCATGAATATTACTCTTTAACCCACGTTCGTCCTGTAGCCACCCTTGCTATTATTTAACTAAAACTTATATCATTCTTTGTTGTTATCATAATTTCTCTTTTTTCTCTCTGTAGGTTAAAAGGTTCATTCAAATATAATATCGTTAAACTTTTTTATAGATAAATATTGAAAATCAAAAACCATTATAAAAAATAATTAAGGTGGGATTTTTTTACGGCTATAGCTTGCCAGAACTCTAACACAAGTCCACAACACATGTAATGTGGCTAACGGTAAACTGAATGATGAACAGAATTATAAAATCCATCAATCGTCTCAGTTATAATCATAGAAACTTGTTGGCCTACACTTTCCTATCAATACAATTTTACAAAGTGGTATAAGGTGTTCTAGCCACTGTTACTAAAATATCAAAACAATAGTTATGATGAACTAAATACACAATTCCCTTTTTCTTACACTATTAAGTCAACAATTTTATCTCAATAAACCCATATATCATATTCATAAAGTACTGTCTTACAATAAATCCAACTATCTTCTCAACTCATTAAAGTTAAAGAGGCATTATCAATCTTACCAACAAAATAAACACAATCACATTAATAATATCTCATTAAAAAACTTAACACTCACCTACCTATAGCAAAAAAAATAAAACAAAACAGTAACCTGCTCAAATCAAAAAAACAAGTTGTGCACAAGCTACTGACGGTGCATTTATCTGACAATATCCATGCTAAAGTATATACTCAAACTCAAATTGACTATTTAAAGATGCATTAAGTATGAGCTAAATGCAGATCTTTCATGTGGCCTCAAATGTTATATAAATCATTAATTAGACATTAATTCACAAGCCTAGCCCATAAGAAACTCTCTAGAACATCGGATAGTTTAGATTTTCATTGGATTTCAAAACATAGTTTGCAGGGGATTGAAAATTCTCAAATGATCGGTCACAGTTTTAAATGATTTGAGAACATAAAACCCATCACAGCTCTAGATGGGTAGATATGACGCAAACCTGATTACTAGTTACTATATAACTGAAACATCCACAATTTAACTGTATATTTTCAAATCACGACAGGCAAAAATCTCCCTCGTGGCTGCTAATTACTCAATTAACTGTTCCTTAATTCAAAACTACTAAGAACCGACTTGGACAAGTCTGGCCTCACCTGATTTTAAAAGATTTGATTTTAAAGCTCTTTAGAAGTGACGTTGAAGCAAGTTCAACCCTTTCCTGCGTCAAATGGTGAACTAAAAGATTTAATTTTGAACCTATCAAGAATTGATTGAAACATTTATGGTATACTTTTTTTTACAGATTTCTAACTGCACTAGACATACGGTGTGATATTGATTTTATCTAGACTCAGAAGACGAAAACTAGTATAAATAAATAATGGAAGCAAAAAACAAGAGACAAGATAATCAGTCTTTTAAGTAAATATCAAATAAATAGACAGATTAAACAAATCAATTTAAATGTAAAATGTGGTCTATGTCTATTACCATTCTGTTATGTATTTCTAGTAAATCCTTCACTGTTTTATTTTACATTTTGAGTCAAGCCTGTATCATTATAGGCCTGGGGCTATACAAGGCAAAATATGCTGTTCTGGCCCAAGGATTGAATCACATGCCTTGATATTTATTTTTTTATTGTAATGTCCTCCTGCACTTAGTATTTTAATCACATGATATAATTATAATAGATATTCAACGTGTTGCATACTTTGATACTTCACAGAGTTGTGGACAGAATCTAACATGGTCACTTTAAATTGTCTCATGGGAGTAGTTATTACATGGTCACTTTAAATTGTCTCATGGGAGTAGTTATTACATATGGTCACTTTAAATTGCCTGATAAGACCATTTATTACATGGTCAATTTAAATTGTTGGATGAGACCAGTTATTACATGGCCACTTTTAATTGCCCAATGAAAAAAGTTATTACATGGTCACTTTAACTTGTCACGTGGGATGAGTTACCTGTATAATATTACATATACATGTATAGCCACTTTAATAGACACTTGTAGAACTTAAGTATATAGTACTTGGTAACCATTAACAGTTTGAAGTACTGTATTTATTATGTTCGTATTAAAGCGACTGATCCTCATTTAAGGATTTTAAAACCCTTGCAAACTATTGTGAATGTGGAATCTTTAAATGGAATATCCGTCCAAAAATAGTTCAGTATTTACAATACGTTAGCTGCTCCAACAAAACCAGGCTCTTGGTCATTTTTATAAAAATAAGGCTGGCAGCCTTATATCTGAACAGTCCAAAGCCTAAGTTTAACTAGAGCTTAAATTCTGTTTTGATAAGCCTTATATCTGAACAGTCCAAAGCCTAAGTTTAACTAGAGCTTAAATTCTGTTTTGATAAGCCTTATATCTGAACAGTCCAAAGCCTAAGTTTAACTAGAGCTTAAATTCTGTTTTGATAAGCCTTATATCTGAACAGTCCAAAGTCTAAGTTTAACTAGAGCTTAAATTCTGTTTTCATAAGAGCTTTTATAAAATATATGACCCCACATTCAACACTCTCCTCATGAAAAATCAGGAAGCATTTCTGCTTACATAGAAAATGAAACAAAATGAAAGACGGGCATACGCCATATGAGGGAAATATTCTCCGGAGAGCGTTACTTCAGTTTCATCTTATCTCAGACTCCAACCATCAAGGTTTCTTTTCAAGTATGCCAATGTGTACATGGGACCTCAATTTTTCATCCAATCTTAACAACTATACATTATCCCTTTCCAGGCCCTTAGTCCTGCACCACAGAAAAGGGGGAACCATGTCATAAAAACATAATAAACTTTTTCGGTCAACACAGGGATCGTACACGGGACCTCAAGGTTAGTGATCCAACGTCTTATTCACTGAGCAATTCATAAAGAGAAAATACAGATAAAAATTGAAAAATCTGAGCTAACTGACTCTTGAATGTTTTGAGTTATTATCAGTAGTTGTATATATATTACCAAGTGATTTAATATCAAACAATTTCAACTTATCAACCTCTATATTTTACCTACCAACCATAGATTGTCAGGGCCAATAAAGTAAATTTTGACGTGTTTTACGTAATTGCCTCTCGTCTATTCAATACCAAACAAATATTGACATAGGTTTTATTGAATCGCTATCACGAAAACACGATCCTAATATCATAACATGCTTTTAAAAATACTTCAATGTTATTAAATTCTTTATTTGCATATCGTATTAATCACAGTCAGTCCATTCTCAAATGAATTCTTTTAGATGGGTTTTATAGAAGCCTGCGTGATCAACCTTAGAAAACTTTTAAAAATCTTTTGTAAGGATTATTTTAAAAATTTCATTAAGTAATAAAATCTCAGGATTTGTATGGACTGTAAATATTGAACTTTCAGATTGCTCAAATATGTTTGCGAAAAAAATGAAAACGGACCCTAAATTGCTGTTAAAATCTATAACTCTTTACAATTTTTTATTAAGTATTGGGAACTCTTTCACAAAATCATGTAATCTAACACTATTTATAAGCAGTTAATAATTCTTTGAACAAAAAGGACGAAAAATTATTAATGCACCAAGTTTATTTGTGAAGAGTTCGATTTACAAGTTTTCAAGCACCTGTTTATTATCACTATTAACACCTTGTTATGCCAACAAACTCTACTTGTTGACCGCACTGGAAAACTACACAGCCAATCACAGACAGAACAAATAATACACACCAATGATGAGCAATCTAGTAACTAAAGAGAGAGAGACAGAGAGAGATAAAACTAGGATCTAAAGTGCATGCATTAACCCCCGAAATAATACAGAATAAAATAAATTTAGTAATTGAACTGGAATATTCCTGAACCATGTTTCAAACAGTCTTTTCTAGTCTTTATAAAGCAAAGATAAAACATAAAATATAACAAATTATACATGTATATAAAACTAATAAATATAAGGGTGTCTCTGGTTGGTCAACATTAGCTAAGTAGGCCTATTGTTTTTTTTTTACATGTATATAATATTGTCTCGTCATATTTTATTTTTATCATTGTTTGATAATGACTAGAGAAGTCTCGTCGAAAGTCGCTCATTAATAATAAACAGTAATTGTATTCCATAGAATTGTGATCTGTATATATAGTATAAACTATTGTTAAAATTTTAATAAGACTGTTGATGCAGAAACAGTAATAAAAGACAACTGACAATGTTTCAGATACTGTCTTTTAAAATATTGTAAAATTAATATAAGTAATTTTGAAGAAAAGTCAAAAGCCACCAAAACAAATTAATTTGTAAATCAATCTGATATTTATCTGTCAGATCATATTAACAGAGCATTAACCAATTTTGTAGACACTGACTAATGTCTTTCAAAAAAAAAAAAGAAGAAATAAATGAATGAAAAAATCGTTATAACTAACCAAGCCATTGCCTATAATAGAATATGATTTTCTCCAACGAACTAGATTTCTTATTGCATCTATGACTTAAACACCTTTTCAGTTTCAATTTTTCACTTTGGATTAGGTATGAAATTAAATCCCAAACTATTTGAAAAACACTTATATTAATCTTTGCTGTTCAAAATAGCACTCTAACATAACAGATTATATTACAGCAAATTATTTGGTTGTATAATTTTAATACCACTTAAATATAACAAAAAAGAAGTTTAATGTCACTTGTCATTCATTCTTAAGAGATCATTCTGGATTTAAATAAAATCCACTTTTATTCAACTTTTTTTCTAGGGAACTCAATGATCAGTTCACATAAATAAAAACAAATAATTTGTTTATTATCATAACACTCTAAAAACTTTTAGATTTATTATCACAACACTCCAACAACTTTTATCATCATAACACTCCAAGAAATTTAACAGCACAATATGCGACAATAAATAAAAAAACACAAAATAAATTTGCTGTCAACTGTCAATGATAAATAATTCTTACATGGCTCACAACAATTTTATAATCATTACACACCACAAGCTTTTGTTTTTTATCGTAACACTCCAAGCACAATATACGAGAATAACTTAAAAAAAATAAATAATAAAACCACAAAAAAATTGATGTCAACTGTCAAACTTCAGAAGGTAGATAATTCTTACATGGTTCATAACATAGTTGATCTTAAACAGAAATCATTTGTTTATTTGGCCATAGTAAGACCATTGTAAGAAGTACTCTTGAATAGCTTTTACGAACTCCAGATTTAATCAAAGTATAAAAATCTACAATATTGTATTGTGTGATTGTGCATGAATGAGGGTGTGTATTTACATTCTGGACTATTTTAGTGAAGAATATTACACAGATAGCGTTAGTTGATATAGCGTTATGATCTTTGCGCATCGATGACTCCCAATCCCCAAATAATAGATCAAAATTCAATACGACATTTTTCCACATATTGTGTTGACAATAAGCTTATGATTTTATTACAGATATATCGGCTTACTGTGTTTCTAAATTAGAATAGTTACGATTAATACTCTAACACTGTTCTATTGTGGACCACAATACATACATATGTTTATATGGATAAGGGTAAAATTGGGGTGGAGTAGACAAGCAGAAGGGCCAGCATTCTATAAACTTACGGGCGTAACGGCTACCCCTGGATTCACCTGTCTTTATTAGCCCAATATAGTAACAGAACAGTAGGACGTTAAACCTCGTATCATTTACCCCTGGATCCATTCACTTGATCTGATATGTGTGTTTGTTGTTGTGATTTTTGTATCTTGTGTCCTGTCCATAGGTTTTTCTTGTGCAATTTTTTTAAACTCCCAAGCATTTTCTATGAAGTATTAAGAATTGCCTTTCTTTCATAACCATTTTCATAACAAACACAAAGCGATAACACTTTGTGCCAGATATGAAAATTAGAGGCATCAGAAGAATTGTGCCTGAAAGCCTTAATTTGTTCCTGCCATTCTGACAGTTACCTTATTTCCAAGCTGGGTTTTAACCATTTCTCCACAGGCTTTTTTAATCATTTATTTTATAACAAATCAATAATGCCATGAATGGTGTTGATTTTGTTCAAAATAGTTAAAACTGGAGTTTGGGATCAAAAGACACTTTTGATATAAATCTTTCTTAAAATAATCCTATTGTAAAAATTATCAGATTTCTGCAAAAACGAATAAAAGCTCACAGCAGCTAAGTTAACACATGACACAATTATATGGAATACAAGTTAACACATGACACAATTATATGGAATACAAGTTACTTAAAGAATTTATTTCAGCGACGTTTCGACGAGGGTTCTCCCCTCTTTAACATTTCTCATGCGATGTAGAGATAGTTATTTGATTCCAAAAGGCTTCACCCTCACCTATTACTTTGATGGTTTCAAATGATTATCTCTCATTGTATATAAATGTTTTCCTTTGTTTCATATTTTGTATATATATCTTCATTTGTGCTATGGTTGTCATTCTTTGCTCGATAAAGATGGGAGAACCCTCGTCGAAACGTCGCTGAAATCAATTCTTTAAGTAACTTGTATTCCATATAATTGTGTCATGTGTTATCATCATCCAGTTACTAAATGCCACTTAAACAAACTGGAATACAAGTTGCCATCATTTGTGAGGAAGCTCCGTAGATCATAAATTTATAAATGGAAGGGAGACAACTACATCAAAATATTTCTTGAAAAAAAGCAACCTTTTTTTGTTTCAATGGCATTTATTATTGAATTGGAATTAGGCCGACATAGATCACAATTCTATGGCATACAATTACTGTTTATTAAAGTATACAGTTCACAATTCTATGGAATATAAATTACTGTTTATTACTAATCGGCCAGTTTCAAGTTAGCTACTCTAGTCTTTATCCTTATTATAACTGCAGTTTATAGACAAGAATATTCTATCAAATATCACTGTTCTTATATAAAAGTACATCCAAATCTTATAATTCTATGGAAGTAAATTGTAATATAAATGTATTTGTATGCTGTCTTCATATGGGAATGTGATAAATAATCATCTTTTTCTTTTTTGATTTATCTTAAGGTATTGGTAATGTAAAAATAAATTCTTGAAGACATTATGAGTTTGAGTCTTGTTGAAACTGTTGATTGAGGTTTTGAACAACTTAAATTTATGTCCCGGTTTAGCTTTATCGTGGCAATAAGATTACCAGTATGCCAGTCAACTGAGATTCAGTACAGCTGATAAGTGTATTTAGAATATGGATACTGTAGTGATGTCTGTTAAGGTTATGAAGAGGAAGCTTATTTTCTTTAATCTTTAAATAAAATAAACTTTTACTTACACATTAACAGGAAGTTCCAATGGAACTGGGTTACGTTTATAGCCTCTGCTTGTCATCATTTTAAACTGGATCAACTTGTTCCTGATTTAACATCATTTCAGCCATAACTTGAATCAAATATATCATGTCAAACATAATATTTAACAATCTTTATCTCAGATCTTCATCTTTTTGTCTGAAAAAAAAGGGAATAAATTTTGTTTGTATTTTGCATTTTAGACTAAACATACATTATGCAAGAGTAAAATCTGCCTACTGTAGGTCTTTCTTTAGGCCTGAAATGTTATAAAAACTATTAATTAGACAGTAATTAACTTATCCACACCATAATCAACTCTAGATGTTGGGGCTAGCACAAGACTTTTGTTGGACTGTAGTTCGATTTACTATAAAATTTTCCTTCATGTTTTACCGATTAAATGGATAACCGAGACTACAAGTTTTGTCTTACCGACTTTAGTAATGATGACCGAGGCTAGACGGAACTTTCATTCGCTTAGTTCTAAGTTTATAGTGGATCAATTTGACTGAAATTTTCGGCCAATTGCCTTCACATTAGCTAGTTTTTAACGATTGTAGTGAGAACTACCAACTCATTATCTTGTAAGAAACATGAATTCATATCAAATGAATTCCAATATCCTTCAGTGGATAAAAACTGCTTGAATGGGGATTACATTTTTTCTAGAAACTACTAGATTTTAACACTTTGAAAGCATGATTTAAATTGACATAATTTGTGACTTCAATGTGAAGACTTTGGATGATATTGATTGAGTTAGAGACTTAGCTACGTACTATAACAAATAATACACATTTCAGATCAGATCGAAACAAACAAAACAAAAAGTACAGCAAAATCAGATGTATACATATTCCCACAAGCAGATAACTGAACAAGTAGTGTGGAGCTCATAATTTAACACTAATTCAAGGAAAGAAAATATTATCACTAAGTATAGGCAAATTTATATATTAAGCACTTTTATTCTGATGTGTCCACATTTCAGTGTGGGGGCATTATGCTGTCCTTATGTTGGTCTGTGAATGTGACAGAGGCTACAGTTTTTAATCAATTCTTTTCAAAGTAGGTCTTCAGAAAACGAGCCCTAGCATATTTATTAGCATTCCGCTACCTTTCGTACCACACTTATGCCCACTTTGTCGAAACCTTGTGGACTGTGAACATGACGAGAGGCTAGAGTTTTTAATGGATTCTTTTGAAAATTTGTAGTGAAATCTTGTGGTGAAGAGAGAGCAAACCCTATCGATATTCAGTGTTCATATGTTACTTTCCATATCATACTATAACACTATCTACATACATTGCCATTTCGCAGTTGTCTTTGTGAAAATTCCTATGCAATGACCAAATTTGTAACCACAGCCCATCTGAAACTAATCTAAATAATGCTGAGTATAGAATCATTCGGTATCATGTTTGCCCATTTATTATTGTTCAAAACTTGAACACCCCTGGGACTGTACAGCGCCTTACTGATGGCCCCCGGATCCATTCACTTGATTTGATATTTGTTTATATTTTGCAATGTCTATTTTCTGTCTTGTCCGCAGGTTTATCTTGTAGAATTTTGTTTTGCGTGTGGTGGGGTCCTCTTTCACTTCCTATTGTCAGTGTAGGAATAGTAGAAGTAGGATTTCATTTCCACAAAGCCATACATATCATATATGATATACGAGATACACTTCAGACACTTCATGATGAGTGACTTGGCAAGTTGAATTATGAGTTTGTAAGTAGGGGGTTTAGGTCAAAGTTTCAAATAACAGAAAAAAAATTTTTAAAAATATTTTGTGAAAATATACATAAAATGCTACCCGAATTTTTTTATTTCATCAAAATATTCCAATTAGATCCGAAGTTATGGAATTTTAAAATCCGAGATCGACGTCAAAAATGTAATCAAAACGCATCAGAAAGACCAATGTTTTACTTTAGTTTTAGCAAGTTCTTATTGTTAATAGTATTTGAAATGACTGGCCAGTCCAGCATATCGTTGTTGGAGGAAAACAGTAACTTGAATTTGATTAGCCTAGTCAGTCACATTCCGATTCGTCTCGATTGACTCATCATTCATGTCTGTCAAAAATGTTAATAATATTTATTTCCAAAGAGCTGTTGTAGAATTGCCCAGTCTACCTTATGTTTATAATAGACTGGGCCAGGTTTAATAGTGGACTGGTCCAATGCATGTGCATTGAATAAGAGATAAAAGGCCAGTTTGATATTCACATGCTCTCTCTCACTTTTTGATATCCTATTGTGATTTGAATGGTTGGACAAGAAGTGTTGTGGTGATTTAGAAGACAGGCATAAGACAGAAATCAGAAGTTGATTTATAGATTGATCAGACTATCAGACCATTGGTTGATAAGTACCCTTTTATCTCCACTCAGATATACTGAAGATATACTTAGCTGTACAGTGAAAAAACCCCTTGACCCATCAAGCCTTACCAATACTTGGCCATCACCGGTGAGGTCAATATATGGGCCTAAACCCAATCTAGGGGCAGATAAATACCCAATTTTACTTTAGAGCACACACCTGAAAGATAATTAGTTGCATAATCATGACTGTCATATTCTGATTCCTGTTTTTGGTGCCATGGATTATAAGTGGGAACAGCAAAATAACGTGTTAATTAACTAATTACCAGGTTAATTGGTTTGTTTTGAACATTCATTACACCTCAATCAATGGAAACCAATACAAACAACATGGTGGACTTATATCTACACCACAATGCAATAGTTTTACTCCTACGCATGCGCAATAAGCTTTCTTCATAGCATTGAAAAAGTGAAACAAATTGCTTAGTTACCAGGGTTTTTATTCCAAACTTTCACAAGATCTCTGACTTTGAAGTTTAGAATATAAATTCAGCAACGTGTGTAAATTTATCAAACCAAACTCTATTTGTCATACTGAATAAAAAAAGGTTTAATCCACCTTTGTCCTTTCTTGCTTGTCTAGCCTTGTTTTGTAATTGAATTGTAAAACTTTTGGACACTTAATCATAGATTGAATAATAAATTTAATGCTTTTTATATCAGCTCGGTGATTTGTGATTTCATACTGTTTTGTAAAAGTCAATAAAGACCACCTGTCGCACGAACTGTCTAGTGCACCAGCATGCGTGTAAATACTAAATAGGGGTAAAATCTCGGGGCAAAGGTCAATGGCCTAATTTCCATCCAATGAGATTGCTGTATTTGTCAATATTTACTATTTCCGGTTCAATTTATTGCTACTAGTTCATGCTGATAGAAATGCTCCTGGTTCGCGCCATAGACCAGTAAATATTCTGTGATTTGCAAAAGGCATGGGATTTGGTTTCAGAGGAAACGGCTGTTGTTGGACCTTTTTGGTATGGGTCTGTCGGATTTGGGGCCTGCTAACCGCTCTGGGTGAGTTTCAGAATGTAAACAAATTAAAAAGTGATGAATGGATCACGCCATGTCTTCTGTGTAAAAAAAAAAAATTTGGCTGACAGCCAAAACATAGCGTGGTTTTTGTTTGTTATTGTCATACTTGACGTATGTCGTGCACGCTTATCTTAATCTATGGGATTATTACCGCTCATCGATATATGTCATCGAGCGGATTGAGTAGGCAATTATCCAATTTAATTAACACACTTTCGAGGGAATTACGATTTTTACCTGGTTTTGTTTTGTCGAATGGAAACAAATGATACACAAACATGTCGGTGTCCTTATCGACCTTTTGCACTTGACCTCAACATTAAATTAATAAGGCAGTTGTCAACAATCCTTCTTAATTAATTTTAAATTTCACAAATTATTATCGAAATGAGACCTGCAAGACCTAGACTTTACGTCTCTAACTCAATATTTTTAGGCCAGTTCAGAACAAAACAGTTAAAAGGATGTTAAACTGCATTTCATTTTAAAAATACATAGCCTACAGTCCGGAACTCTACTACAATGTCACCAAAAACTGGGCCCTGTTTCACCAAATTTTAACTTAAGATAAAATCCAATTTTAGTAGATACTTCAATTTTGATTGGCTAAGCACTAAAATCAATCTAATATTATCCAATCAAATTACTAAATTTGGGATCTTATCTTAGTTAAAATTTCGTGAAATAGGCCCCTGGTCTATCACACATCTGTACGTGTCAGCATGCCATTAAGTGGCAGTTCCTCCTACCAAATCAGATGAATATTGTGGATCTAACTTGAATGCCTAAATGCTGCTTTATTGATTTAGTACATTTAGATTTTTTGACTACATTTCACCAGTGTGGTTATTTGTATAGCGTAATTAATACAATATGCTTGCATTCGTATTTCTTACAGCATATGACTGATCATGACTCTTACACAATTATTTCTTTGGGTTGTATTCCCTGTTGTTTTCAAATATGAGTGAAGTCTGTGTCACCACAAGCCTGGGACTGTACAGCGCAGTGGACGCTAACGGATAGCCCTTGGATCCATTCACTCTTTTTGAATTGTTTATTTGTGGTCTCTGAGTATGATGTCTTGTCCATATATTTGTTTTTGTGTAAATTGTGTGTGGTGCAGTCCCCATGCACTTACTACTATATTATGTTTATGCTTACAAACAATTTGGTAATGCATTTAGGTGGCACAAGGTTGGGAATAACTAAAATAATGAGGTTTAAGCATCATTGGTATTGAGGTTGAATATCTAACTAAATTTTTCGTAAACAAAATTGACCAAGGTGGATTTAGTGGATTTTTTTTCTTTAATTTCTATGAACATAGCCTACATGTACCTCTTCCAAAAAGTCAATCAGTAGTTTCAGATCATTTTCCACAGGTTGGGGAGTCTCCTACCTGCCGAAATGGTAATGAAACGTAGTCATTACAGTCTGAAGTACCGGTACCATAATACCTTAGATCCCACTCATAGCTTAACAATTTACCAGATTATAGAAAATGAGTTGTCCTGTAACACTGAATGAATGAATGAAATAGAGTTGGGCCATATGAATTGATTTTTGTTTCTTCGTTAACTTTCATTTTAAACCAAAAGACTGAGTTGCTCTCTAATTCTTTTAGTTCCTGATTTTTAAATATTGAACAAAACTTCATTCATAAGACTCCAGTGGCTATTTGTTTACCAAGTCCTTCAAGAACTAATAAATTGAATTGATTTGGCCAATGACAGTGATAAAAAGTGTATTTGAATTTCATCACTTTACTTCCTTTCTTATTCAACAGGTTTATGGGGAAGTGGTGCAGAAGCTGTGTATTATAAACATGTTTTAGGAGTTTATTTATTGTAAGTAAAACTATTTAATCTATTATTTCTGTCTTTTAGATATATACATGTATAACAATTTAATCATTCCATTGCATTGTGACCTCTATACTACAGTTGAATTACTAAATGCTATTTAAACAATTTATCATTATTTAATCTATTAGTTCTGTCTTAGATATATACATGTGGTTAAAATCATTAGTCTGAATTATAAAACTTACATATAGTATTCTGATACAATTTTAAGGAATCAATTTCTGCAAAAGTAATAGTCTGTAAATTTTTGACAAATTCTTTGGAATCAGTCGGATCAGCCAGATTAAATTTATATAAAATTTATTGATCATAGAAATAATGTTCTTTGATTTTTCAGAGTAGCTGCAACAATTATATCAGTGTTAGAGTCATTGTTTGTTTTTGAATTTTGCACAGACTTTTGTTTGTAAGTTCTATTTATTTTGTGTTCAGACGTTAAACCCCATTTCTCTCTCTCTCTCTCTATCTCTCTCTAAATCTTTTAAAAATCGGGGATGGGTTAGATAGTCAAGTAGTTTAACGTGTGTGCGTAAAATCACAAGGTCTGACATTCGATCCCCACTTGAAAGTGACAAGGGGTACATGTAGTTAGTTACCTCACACTGCTAAATGAGACTGAACCATATGTTAGTCCCAAATTGACCTAGTTTGTGTCAAGTGGACATTAATCTCTCCTTGCCACACACAGAAGTCTGCTCACACAGCGTACGTAGCTAACATAGTAAACATACAGATATTTAATTGGTGGCTAGCTTGCTTTTTTTCGCACATATACAGTGAATGACCATTTTGCTCAGTAATCCCAGCCAGAATTTGGCTATATTTTAAATTTGCCTTAAAGTTTAAAATATTTGTTTTAGAACTGAAATAGATTAACTAGAATTGATTGTGTATATCTGAAATAGACACGGCCAGGGCCGTTGAGAGGGAAAAAAACATGCTGAAACGAGACCTGTTTTGCCCCCCCCCTCCTTTCCAACACTAGTCATGTATAGATGATTCAGTTGCACTATATATGTTCTGATGAATCAAAAATCCCTTCAAAAGAAATAATAAAAGATTCATGCATAATTGCCCAATTCAATTTTGATCTTAGATATTCATAGACTCTTATGGGCCCTTTGGCAGTACACCGACTGCTCCCGCTCATGTAAGGCCTGCCTAAGTCACCTGTCAATGTTGGGTGTAAACAGTTTTGATGGACATGGAAATGTTGATGTATTTTGCTGATTTAGCTGCTGTAGGCGTAGGCATATGTTTCGTTTCCTGGCAACCTATCTTTTAAATTTGATTCAATCCAAATTTAAGGATTGTCTACCATATTCTTTTCTTAATGAAATGTTCAATAATCAATTTGAGTACATTTTAGCGAATGATACAAACAATGGTCAGCGACTTTAGCATGTCATGAAATATTGGGAGCAATTTATTTCTTACATTATACCCTGATCCCAGATTACCCTACTGTTCACTGTACGGGTACATACAACACAGCTAATCTGATTTGTGGACATATTGTAAAACTTGTCCATTTATTTTCTAGATTTCTGTAAATGCGTTTTTATTGTTTTATTTTTTTCAGAGAAGATTCTAAATGTTTAAAGGTGTATGAGTTGTTATGTGCGTTGGATGATTGGAAGAAAGGAATATTTTATTGTTTATTAGCTGTACCTTGTTTTGTTGATGCTAGTCATGTTTTGTTAGGAGTAGTATCAGGTATGTCATTGTATTCAGGATTATGCTGTTCAAGATGGCGTCACCACCCCTCCATACCAGAGTTCTCTGTCTGTTAATGTGCTGGCTGGTTAACCTTTGTACGGCATATACCCGCCTCCATTGGGGGGTTGGGATGGCCTAGTGGTCTAGAGTGCCGCGCTTCGACCTCTAGCTGACGGCTGCGGCTGTGGTTTCGAGCCCTGGTGTGAGCGTATGTGGCATGGAGATGGGGGCGCCTTCTCAACCTCGTGGGTTTCCTCCGGGCACTCCGGTTTCCTCCCACTGCTAAAGACCCCTACGCACAAGCGAATTATTGAAATAAAATTAAACCATATGTTAGTCCCGAAATGACCTAGTTTGTGTTGAGTGGACGTTAAACCCCATTTCTCTCACTCTCTCCTGCCTCCATTAGCCCATTCCGTGCAGAAATGTAGGACGTTACACCCCATTTCATTTCAACCCGAACTATACTGAAACTTTACGATGTCCTGGAATAAAACAGAAATTATAAATGGACTATTGAATAAAAACAATGCATGTTGTCATTAAAATTAAACCCAATGTCAGTTACAGTTGAGCTGTAGTGTAATCCTAGATAACTATTTTATATATATTTATTATTTCCAGGTATAATGGTAGCTATTTGTGGTATATTTTATATGTTTAAAACTTTTAAAACTAGAAGAGAGGAAAGAATAAAGGAATTAGAAAATAAAGCCACTTACGACAGGTATGGATCATAAATTTTGAATATAATCATCATAGCTTCAGGAGTTTTCAATCTTTGTCCACACTTGTCAGTAGTAGGACGAAGTGGCTGATATTCCCATTTGTCCATGGTAGAATAACATGTATGAGGGGCCAATATTCCCATTTATCATTGGTAATTATCAGGGGCCAATATTCCCATTTGTCAGTGATATAACCAGAAGGGGTAAAACCAGCAAGGGCAGATAATCCCATTTGTCAGTAGTAGAAAAAGCAGTGCCTGACATTAACTGACAAAGAAAGTTTTGCCAAATTTTCAGTTACATCTAATTTGAAATTTCCCTTACTTTTGGATTTTAATATTCCTATTATTTGTTTTCCAGATTTGAAGAAATACATGACGATCTTGAAGACAGTATTGTAAATCCGACAGCCACATTAAACATGCCATTATGCATAGACGAACAACCCGAAATTCTAGAGGTCTGAGAGTTGTCTGTCCTTGTATTATTTGAAGCTTTTATGACGTGTACTCTAAGATCTGCACAAGTAATTGGAATTGTCCGACACTTGGGTTTTATTCCAACTTGTTTTAACTTGAATATGTGATGACAAAAAGATCTTTGTAATCATTTGAAACCTATCTTGTAATGTCTTGGAGTTGTCTCCCTTAATTCTTTAGAGCTGTGCCTTTGATTTTAAGAAAATGTGAGCAGCGTCAAAATTCCAACCGCCCGACCGCTGCAGCCACCTTAAGGATACTACTCTGCACAAAGGGCGATATCTGTGCTTAATTAAGAAGATAGTATTAATACTATTATGTAAATAGCCTGAAATCATAGCTATGAGTTATCCTTCCTTGAAGTGAATGTGATGTGCCTTAAGTTTAAGAGGACAATTATTTTTACCGACCGCTCATTCTGTCAGGTTGTACCATTTAATATACAGGCCTTCATTGATTCAATTTGGAGTTGTGCCCCTTTGCTCATATTAGGATGACAAGCTGAAGTGTGCTAAAGACTATTGAATTTTGTGCTATTGTAAATAATTTATTAAATAACCAGTATGTTTCTATTAAAAGTGTGTATTTATGTTGTATAATTTGATTACTAAGCCACTCCAACCAATTTAAAATAACATTTCTTTGAAAAATTTAAACTGCAGCATTCGGGAATTGTCCAAATTTGAAATAATCCAAAACATATCTATATACAATAATCGAATTTCAATTATTATAAATTCCATGAAAAAAATTCCTCAGACTTTTTTGCCGAGGTGTATATTAGTTTTATAGAAAATAACCATATTGCCAAATGAATATAGAGTATTGAGATTTCTAGAGATGATTTAATGATAATATATGTATATTTAAAAGTTAGAAAAGAACCATATTGTGAGGTCAAAATAAGGTATTAGGTTTACCAGAGATGACCCAATTAAAATAAATATAATTTGAAAATAGTACAATTAGGAATAGAAACCTGAAAAAAAAGAAGCATTGGAATTATCAAAGATGATCTAATTCAAATATACATTTTAGAAATTAATCAAATTAGAAAAGAACCATATTGTCACATATTACCACCTTATAAATATATATATTTCAGAAAGGAATCAAATTAGAAAAAAACTATATCGTTAAATAAAATTAAGGCATCGAGATTACGACAGATGACCTAATTCATATATATATATATTATAGAAATGATACAAACTGTGGTGTTATTAAGTATAATGGACCCAGGATCATAAAACTTATTTACCAGTACACATCTTGAAAATAGACTCACTATTGTTAAGCACATAAAAAAATATTTGCTATGACAATATATGTGCCAAGGCATGTGAATGGTTGTTCTCTTAGGCAAGAGTTGGGCACAGTTAAACCAAGCGTGTTCAGATAAGATTTATTCAAAATTTGAGGCATGTCTACAGATTTTTTTCTGGTATGCAAATGTTTTTAGTTCTGATTAACAAACCATAAAAATTTTTCAAGGCATTCAACAAAAGCTTCTGCAAAATAAATTATTTTAAGTAGGTTTTAGGATTTTCGATGACTGGGCAAGTTTGAAGACATTTCCTATATGAAATTATTTAAGACCTAATTATATTCATTTCTTGGTGAAAGTGATAATGCCTATTTAAACTTGAATTGAACCTAAAAAAAATTTATGACCCTGGGTGCTTCATTGACTTGATATCAGTAACTATGAAAAAATTGTTACTGCAGTGAGCTGCCATTATATCATGCAACATGCAAAAGATTTTAAAAGAATGAATTTTTCTGGACAGAAAAAAAAAAAGTGATTATATTTATTTATTTTTATATTTTTTGAAAAGTTGTTAAAGTGCTTCGAACATTGCTGTGAGATTATTATTATATTTGTTTAAAGATCTGTTATTTTCTACTTTACAAAATCTTAATTTATGTTTATTTCTCAACAAACGGCATCAAAAGGTTTTATTTTCATATCAGTTGTTTGTTTTGTTTTCATATGTTATTGTTTACACTCTAGAACAAATGAAATGATCCTTGAAATTATTATTCTGTAAACTTTTTATTACTTATATGTATATATATATATATATATATAAAACTTATAATTGATGTTGTCTATATACATGTGTGTTTCGAGGTGACATATCTACCATGCCTAGGTGAAATATCTCAATTATCCAGGTGGCATATCAGATTTGTAAGATACACCGATGTGAAAAATCTTTCAATTTTAATTTCCACATGACATATCTCCAAAGACAAGGTGAAATATCTCAAATATCCAGGTGGCATATCAGATTTGTCAGATACATGGATGTGAAAAATCTTTAAATTTCAATGTTTAGGTGAAATATCTCTAGTTTCAAGGTGACATCTCAAAAGCCTAAGTGAAATATCTCAAATATCAAGGTGGCATATCAGATTAACTTCTCAATCTCTAGCTGAAATATCACAAGCTTCTAAGTATCAGTAGTCTATCTGAGATTTTGAGGTGTTATGTTGGTAATTTATTTAAAAATACACTATGTAAGAATTTGGGTAAGGAACTGGCCCCATGCTAATGGGTGTTCTCAGACTTAAGTTAAGAATTTACTGAACTTTCAATCACTGTTTATGGGAAATGTCTTTGATCCAGAAATGTAAAACTTTGCACACAGTTTCTTATTGATGTATTTGATACATTAAAACAACAAAAGTTTTATAAAGGGCTATATTTAAGTTCAAATAAGACAAACAAGTTTGAATAAATTCTTAACTTAAGTCTGGAAATGCTTTGTGAGCTCGGGGCCTGGTTGTTCTTGCTATAATAGTTAAAAAATAGATAATGCAAAATGAATATATTGAAAATTTCATTCAGATTACTTTATTCTGAATGTGGCGTAGATTATTTATTATCGTACAACGGTACTTGTTATTCGAGACTTAGCCTCGCTTCTCCATTTTTAAATTAAATGGCAAACCATGTATTAAACCGTTTGAATCTCAACCATATGATGAGAGGGTAGATTATAGGCTTATCTGGTTAATAGATGTCTAAACAATAATTTATATAATATTTGAAGCCAAAAATAAAGAGCAGCAATAAGCAGATTCAGCTCTTATATAGTGCATCTTTAATTTGGTAAAAACCTAAATTTTCTCAGTAACATGTCTCAATTTAAGAGGGAATCTCAAACTTCTAGTGAAAAATAGATAAAATGTCAGCATGATATACAGGTGATTTCTAATTAATATCCCTTATATTATTTTCTGAATACTATCTCAGCTTCATTTGTGTTTTATACATTATGACATTGTTTGTATTTAATAATGACACTGTTTGTAATACATAATGATATTGTTTGCATTTAATACATAATGACACTGTTTATATTTAATACATAATGGCATTGTTTGTATTTAACACATAATGGCATTGGTTGTATTTAACACATAATGGCATTGGTTGTATTTAATACATAATGGCATTATTTGTATTTAATACATAATGACATTGTTTGTATCTGATAATGGCATTATTTGTATTTAATACATAATGACATTGTTTGTATTTGATAATGGCATTATTTGTATTTAATAATGACATTGTTTGTATTTGATAATGGCATTATTTGTATTTAATAATGACATTGTTTGTATTTAATAATGACATTGTTTGTATTTGATAATGGCATTTTTGTATTTAATACATAATGACATAGTTTATATTTGATAATGGCATCGTTTGTATTAAATACATATGACATTTTTTGTATTTAATACACAATGACATTCTTTATATTTAATACATAATGGCATTGTTTGTATGAATATACAGAAAGCATTACTTAATACATAATGGTATTGTTTGTATTGATGCGTAATGGTTTAGTTTGTATTGATACATAATGGCATTGTGTATTAAATACAAGTCTTGTGGCATTATTTGATACACTATAGTATTTCAATTTGTCTTCAATACACATGGCATTGTTTGTATTTATATTATTTACTATTGTGTTTATTCATCAATTATATTCTATTGTGATTTTGTATTCTAATCAGTCATCTTTCATAAAACATGTTAAGCACGAAGTAACCACTGAAAGAAATGAAAGGGATTTTAACGTCCTACTGTTCTGCCAAATCCATTGATAATGAAACCCTGTAGATACCAGTATTTCCCCACTCCATTGTATGTTTACTTATAGTATGACTGGGCTTTTTTTTCTTCAATATTACAATATTGTGTGAATGGAGGTATTTTTGGGGTAGGGGGCTTTTATATTATTAAACATTAATAATCAAAACTCTAATCATTTCTCCCTATCACTATGATTTACTGGGTTTGTACAACCTTGAAACGTACCTGAATTTTAGCTTCCAACTTGAATAAGCCTTAAATTTAACCACTGCCTTGAAATGTTCATAAGAACTGTATAAATTCCTATATTAAAACTCTATGGTTGTGATTGTTTCTGTCAATATTAAAGTAATCGTTTTAACTGTAGTCATGATTGTTCCAGATATTGTTACATACAATCTGATTAAAGTATAAAATGAAAGAAAACGAAATATAGATCTGTATTGTATTCAGATTGTGTTACACAAGGCATGATTACTTCAGTCATTGTACCATAAGGCATGATTACTTTGGTCATTGGACCATGAGGCATGATTACTTTAGTTATTGTTACATAAGACATGATTACTCCTGCCTTTGTTACATAAGGCATGATTACTCCTGTCATTGTAACAAGGCATGATTACTTTAGTCATTGTTACATGAGGCATGATTACTCCTGTCACTGTTATATGTGGCATGATTACTCCTGTCATTGTAACAAGGCATGATTACTCTGGTCATTGTTACATAAGGCATGATTACTCCTGCCTTTGTTACTTAAGGCATGATTACTCCAGACATTGAAGCATCAGGAATGATTACTCCTGCCTTTGTTACATGAGGCATGATTACTCCTGTCACTGTTATATGTGGCATGATTACTTCAGTCATTGTACCATAAGGCATGATTACTTCAGTCATTGTACCATAAGGCATGATTACTTTAGTCATTGTACCATGAGGCATGATTACTCCTGTCATTGTTAACTGAGGTATGATTACTTTAGTCATTGTTACATAGGCATGATTACTCCTGTCATTGTTAACTGAGGTATGATTACTTTAGTCATTGTTACATAAGACATGATTACTTTAGTCATTGTTACATTGTACCATGATACATGATTACTTCAGTCATTGTTACATAAGGCATGATTAGAAAGCATGTATTAATTTAAGCGTGATTTCTATACACCATACTGTTGTTTTATTATTTAAAAATTAAAATTGTTAAGTTGTGATTTCTCATGTGTTGTTAAACATATGTTAAAGAGTTTGAATAAATGAATATATTTATACAGTGAAGATAATCTCCTTGTTTATTTTGTATGGTCTGCAAGACTAATAAGAAGTTTCGGGTGTATCATCCACCTAACACAAAGAAATGTCATTTCGGTACTCACATTGTTCAATTTTTTTTTTAATAGGGCAATCCACACCAGTCAATCCTGGTGATTTTATCGTGTAGCACAGCTGGAATCGAACACATTGACTTGTACTGTCAGCCCATTATCTTATCTTACCTAATAGTACTTTTTTTGCTCTTGAAATTAATGATGGCATTATATTATATTAATATCTTTGGCAAGTTATTAGATTCACGCATAGGTACTTAAACCAAATCCGGTGCGAATCAAGTCAGCCCCAGTAACATAGTTGACTTTCATTTCCGTTTGCTTTGTTACTGTTGTAGTTCACATATCTGCTCTTTAATAGATGATATAAACATGATTTACGCATTGTCTCTGTCCAAACAATCCAAGGTTGCAACATATTACCCTTTGCTCCAGTGTGTGCCCCCCCCCCCCCTCGACAAAATCCTGGATTGGGCCTGAAAATGAGTGAATAAATGACAGATGGGTATATGAAAAAGGGTTAATGGAACCAAAACATGGTTGGTTCTATGTGTTAACAACATGTCACCAGATTACATGTGATTAGAAATTTACCTATTGCATCATTTGGGTTAAGTAACTAATCATATCAGTGCTTGCACAGGTTCTGGGTGATGAATAGCCTTGTCTTTGCGTGATGTCCATGGGTCTATAAAAGAAATCATGGCAAACTTATAAGGCAGATTTTCATTAGATTCTGGAGAGATTTCCATCTGAGCTCAGTTCCTAGACCATATGATGTAGCAGTTTCTATCAGCAGATTCGGCCAGCGAGTCTGGCTGGATGAGGTTTGGGAGAATGACTTTATTCTATTATGCAATGTGCCATATGTAACAGATATGACATATCAAATGTAAAAACGAACTGATACATTATTATTCCTGGTAAGATAATCGTTTTAACTAACTGGGATGGATAAGAAGAAGTAAATACACAACGTGAAGGGGAAGCAAATACGACCAAGGGCTGTTCTAAAATGTGTAGATGACTGCATAACCAGCGACTGCATAGTACTGCATAGTGTTACAACGATTCCCACCCACACCAATCGAATGAAATATCTCTTGACCATTTTGATCAGAATCTCAGAACGATTATACATTCACGCCAAACTACGTTATCATTAGATCATGTCGATAGAATATAGTCCGTTTCATAACGTGTGAAGCTTGCATGTGACCCGTGGCCGAAACTGTCACTGAGGTCGTTGTATCAACAGTGAAAAGAGGGGCATGCCCTGTTCATTGTCTGTAACACATAGAAATTGTATGGTGCTATATAAATTCATTTGACACACGCGTATACAGCTCGGTCGTTTAATTCAACCCTACCCCTAAACGCTGTAACTGTTCGATTAAATGCTCCATGGTATAATGAACAGGTACACTTTGCTTCGTGAATGTGCAATGAGACAGTTCATCGCCAGTTATTTTGCAATACTGGAAATAAAATAATCAATGTTATTCGTCTAGCACTCAAGCTAAACGTGAGTATTGCTTACTGAAACTTGTAAAATGCAGAAACGATCCTAGAAATTTCATAGATTTATGCACTCATTGGTTTGTAAGAAATAGGCCTGCAAGTGATCGAGTTACCAGGATTTGAAAACACGACAGAAATTGCTCACCGGTTTAACAAATTATTCGTGGACAATATCGAAATGGTTCTAACTGAATTACAAATTTCTAATATCAACTTAGACAATAATTGTGGTGAAATAATTTTCTTCCAAGTCAACCATGTGTATGGCCGATCCTGTTACAACTCGTATAGTTATCCAACATTTAGACATATTCTGCTTCTGGATATCACTTGTAAATATCAGCATAAAAAGCGGTAACTTTCCAAACATCTTCAAACATACAGTTGTCGAGTCGTCCGTCCCGTTTTGGATAGACAATATAGACTTTCGGCCGGTATCGAATCTTCGCGAAAATATTGGAGAAAGCTGTTAACCCTAGACTTCGAGAACGCTTACTTGTAATACTCATTTGACAAATTCCACCCTGCGTATAGACAAAACCATACTGCTAAAACAACATCACTTGGGGTGGGTGGAAACATACGATGTCATGTCGACTGCGGAAAGGTGGTCTCTTTCGGTGTTACTGGATTCATGGCATTTAACACCACTGACTATGGCCCTTTTTTTGAATAGTCTCAAACATGGCAATAGTTCTGGCATGGTATTCAAGTCCCTTGTTTAAAATGATTCGCCTATACCTATAAATAAACAAAATCAATTAATTGTCATCGGAGATACAGTGCGGAGTTCCCCAAGGTTTGATACTAGGACCCGTTCTGTTTGTTCACTATACATCATCAGCCAACACAGAATACTACACCTTCTTAAGTAGACAACTCTCAAATTTTCGACAGGTTTTATCCGTCTGGCTTTGGCCAACCTCATCAGTGTACATCAAAATGCAACTAGGTGAAGTCCTGGATGTCCACAAATACGTGTATGTTGAAATTAATGGACGACAAAACTGAAGCCATGCATTCTTGGATCAAAGCAGTCACTATGCAAATCTGATACACCAACTTTGAAATTAGCTGACTCTGAAAATAAACCAGTCAATAAAGGTAAAACTAGACTATTGAAATAGCCTTTTATCTGGCATAAATAAAAACCTTACATCAAAACTCGCGATTGCTAAAAATTCTAAAAAAAATACTGCAATCATCAGTCGCTTACGCAATAAATTTCTTATTACAAGAGCACCGAAAGGATATTAATTGACAAAACATTTTAAATCAAAAATAAATTAAAAGTATTTAACCTGGCGTTGCTTCAGTAAAGAGCCTCCTTATCTTGCAGATATTTTATCCCCATATTTTACTGGACGTGTACCCCGTGCCCTTTCTTAACAAGAACGCCTTCTTATAGATCCAAAATATAAACTCAAATCATTTGAACTGTTTCAATGGCATTTAGTAATTGAACTAGAGTATACAGGTCACAATTCTATGGAATACAATTACTGCTTATTACTGAGCGACGTTTCGACTAGGCTTCTCTAGTCGTTATCAAGCAATGATAAAATCTAAAAAATAAGACAAGTCAATATATACATGTACATAACAATGCATTCTTAATGCTGACAAAACAGGGATCTCCCTTTGCACGTACCTAAAAGAAATCTAATTTAATTAAGGATTATAAATTTGAAATGCTATTTACACCATTCAATAATACCACTTAACTGAAAATAAAAACAAACTGACTAATTGATTAAAAGGTAATTTGTTGTGGAGTATATACAATGATATGTAGGTTTTAATCATGACAAACGTTCTAAGAAAATGGAATTTGATCAAATGCTATCAACCACCCCTTTCATTGAAATAAACACAAATGATTAATGAATTGATTGTTGTGGAGTATACAACGATTTGATCTGGTTTTAATAATGACAACATCCCATGATGAGATTACAATAACAGCAGACCTGAAAAGTAGAAATAAAATAAAATCAAAATCAAAATAAAATCAAAATAGATGGTATTTGTTAATTATCATTTTACAAATTGTGGTATTATTCTAAACTTAATTTTTTACTTGACTTATTGTTAAGCATTGAATATGATTGAAATAAAAATAGTTATGCTTAGCCTTAGATTATGCGATAAGAGTGTCATACGCCCTGGGGAGAAACAATCCTTGATCTCTATTCATCGCGGGTTTGTGTCGTCGTATTTGAATGGCTTCATGCAATCGGCGCGCTCTCTTGTTGTTGATGTTCTTGCATAGCGATTTAACGTTGGACCATTGGACTCTGTGGCGAGGGTTGGAGTTCAAGTGTTCAGCTACAGCAGAGTTGTTGGTGGCTGCTTTCGACTTGTGGTCGTCTATCCTTTTATTTAATGGTCTTTTTGTCTCGCCGACGTAAGACATTCCACAATTGCATACTATCTGATAAACACATCCCTTTGGTTGTGGCGGTTGTGTTGGGTTTTGTTTACCATTAGCTCGTAATAAGCAGTAATTGTATTCCATAGAATTGTGACCTGTATACTCAAATCATTTGGATACAGATCGTTTGTTTACATGGGCCTTTTCTCTGGAATACACTGTCCCTGGACATTAAAGTAGCAACCGGTCCATGAGTCCAGTCACATTCAAAACTTAATTAAAAATTCATTTATATTGGGCATAACATGCATGCCAGCTTACATTTTATTATTACTAAATCATAATCATATTATATATTGTCCATATATACTGCTGCATAAAATTTTAATAGCTATATCTTTTTTTGGCTGATTTCATAGAAGAACATATCGTTTTAAAAAAACAAGAAAATCATTTGAGATGTATTTATATGTGCACTCTTTGGCCCGCACTATAAGTAGGTGCGTCTGATCTCATTTTATAAGTGTATCCACTTCCTTTAGTAAACCACATAACACGAGACAAATTTCTTGGTATCGCCTCGATCACGAGGTAATATCAAGAAATCTATCTCCGTGTTTGTCGAAACTGTCTTTTACTGTGTCAACCAATAAACGTACCAGACCAGAATAAATGTCGAGCAATATACTTCGTTTTACTATCAACAATAATGATGCAACCCTCGCCATACAGCATTTCATCATCAATGAAAGATCAGCCGTTTGGTGTGACCTAGTTCTCATTCATGTGATATGGAACACATGATTTCATCATCAGTAGGGTGAATATCGTCATCATATATTACTAGGTTATATCCTTTATCATATCCTTGATTTTAAGATTTATTGTACCAGAACGTCCATTATAGACATCTACCAAAGTAAACACATACTATAAATAAATATCCATATAATATACACGTACATGAAATATAACTACATGTATAGGTGGGTAAGACGCTGGCTCACTAGCCTGGGGGTCGGGTGTTCGATCCCTGCATTGACCGAGAAAATTCATTCAGATTTTCCGGCGTGGTTTCCCACTTGTCAGTGATGCAGGGTCTGACAAGGATATCTGTCTAGTCGTTCGGATGGGACGAAAACTGGAGGTCTCGTGTACACACTGGCGTACACGTAAAAGATCAATTGGCAGTTGGAATTCGGTATAATAAAGAGTAGGCCATAGCGCCGCAGCCCGGGCAAAATTATTTCCCCCATGTACATGGCGTGTGCCCCGTCTTCATTAGCCCTGTTTAGGAACAGAACAGCATTAAATTCCATTTCATTTTATTTCATTTTATGAAATAGAATACAGATAATATATGCATGGAATAAAAATATAAATGTACAAATGGAATATAATATGAATATATGTGTGGAATATAATAATGAACGTATGAGTGAAATATGATATAAATACGTTGAACATAATATAGACATAAAATAGAAACATAGACATGGAATAAACACACTATCGGTACAACTGGGGAGACGACACCACACCATTCTACTCAATATGACAGACCTTATGATCTGAAGTGCACGCATTAAACCATTGGGCCACCCAACCCAACAGATGTATTGTTACAGAAATAGTATAGTCTTGTAAAAACCATAATTATAGTCCGTGACTGTCACTACGTTCACTTTCTCAGATAATAAATTTCAATTTGTCAACTATTTCAAGGAGACGTATATATTGTAAAATGTTGGCGACGGTTTCTTATGCTATATGTAGAATATATATGGGTATACATAATTGTCTGTCCTCTATTAGTAAGTGCAGGAGGACCGCGCTACCAGCAAAACAAAAAGCAAAACCTGCGGACAAGACAGAAAATAGACATTGCAAAAAATAAACAAATACGTAAGACAATTCTGAATTTGATGTTGTAATAATGACCGAATTATTTTCCGTGAAGATAACCGGATTATGATAAATACAGTGTTGTGTCATCAAGTATAATAACTAGAATAAAATTGACTAGTTTATTTTTAAATCCTGAAGGACTGTCAGATATATATAATTGGGTTAATAATTATGGTTATACTCGAAGACCTCAAAAAATTCAAATGTCCGGAAACTGTTCATACAGCCGTAAAAAGTCAGATGTGGTCTTGATCAACCCATTTGTACCCCGACGAGCACTTAAAAGCATAGCATGACGTCATGTTGATCTGTTTTTGAAACTCGGTAGTGATGAAGCATAATTTAATAACCACATTATTCATAGATATCCCATAAAGATATTCAGGCAGTATTATATTATGTGTGATTCATAATGAATCTCCAAAAATCTATATCTCGGCTAATAGTTTCACATTTCACATGAAATCAAATTTGAACACTCCCGAAGTAACCATACTATTATATTCAAATTGATTTTTTTTTATCAAGCAGTAGGTCAACCAAAACATTAAATAGCGAATTTCTAGCACTGTTTGTAGACGTATATAGAAAAATGTATAACTATACGCTTCGTATTTTGCTGACTTAGCATTTATTGTAAATTAAACTTCAGACGTATACATTAATGGTGTTTCTTGAAATCATTTTAAAAACTGATCATTCAGTTATTCTCTGAGCACAGCATCGTAGAATAAATGGGGGGGGGGGATCTAAAAATTGACATTACAACTTAATTCGGTTATCAATGGATCGTGTTGACATAAAGACATATCACTTACAATTCTGACAATCTGCACATAATATTGCTGATAATTGTCATTATAATAGATTAAATACCAGTAACCTCTAGTATCGCAAAATCTAGTTCTATCCCGCTGTCATTTCATAATAAATAATAGATAACGTTGACAAACAAGTACCCCCCCCCCCCCACACACACACACACACACACACACACACACACAAAAACAGAAACAAAAACAAAATAAAACAAAAAAAAAACCAACCAAAAACAACACAAAAAAACTTGACGGTCGATCATCCGAATAAATTAATAGCAAGTTCACCTAGAACAATCGCTGGTTTCGGCAGAGACACGATGTAATTATCTTGTCAAGATGTAATACGTAGGCCTACTCTATACGTAATTTAAAAAGAACAAATATAGCGCCTAAAAAAAACTTCCCAAGATAATACCACTACATCTCTCAATGTTCCCCTCTTTATTACCAAGTCGGTACAGAAAAGTGGGCTACACAGGACGTCAAACCCCATTCGATCGTTTCAGAATTTTAAATTATGCAGTTTTCGGATAAAAAAAACTTTCCCGATAAAAGAAAAATTAAGAATATTTATATTCGCGACACATTTTCAGTTAATATTCCACAGAGCAACGCGGACCCAATTTGGGCGTTTTATACCAGTATGAAATTTCCAGGTAGAAAAACATTTTGTTCAGATGAGATTCATATTAGCCGAGTACGTGCTCACACTGTCAACGGTTGAAAACAAACCAAAGACTTATATTATTTCGTCTCTTTACTAATATTCCCATTTAATATGACACAGTTATCGTATTTTGTTACCGGGTGAGCTGTGACCTCTAAACAGGACAAATGTGAAATAACACAGTTTTATGGAAAAATTACGGCTGTATTTTTAATCGGAGCTCCAGGTTTCTACAAGTACAACTACGCTATGGTTATTTCAAGCGCGTATATCCTATTAAAATACAGTTATTGAACTTATTGTTTATCATAGAATTGTTAAGTTTATTTTAATGTGTTCAATGTTTAACCAGCTCGTTTTACCGTATATTATAATTCATACTATAATAGTATAACCATGGCATGATCATAATATATGATGTCCATGACACACGATTGACGATCAACATAATCGGTGTGACCGATTGAATCAAATATTTCCTGTTGTTCAATTATAAACTTGGTTAATGTAATATGGGGTATTCTCTCAAAAAGCGGTTACTCTTTTGTGAAAATATCTGCACTTGTTCGTAAAAAAAACATGTGTTTTGTCGGCCGATGTTATGGCTTTCTGCCACATCTATTTACAATCGTCATGATTGGATAATCCTAACCACGTGCTTGACACACCTCTTTCGAGAAGGTTAGGTCAAGGACAAAAATAAACTAATCAGAGAGCTGGAATCGGCCACATCCGTTTTATTCGTCATAGGCTTCTCGTCATTGGAATTGCTACTGGTGAGGGTTACCTGTATGCCCGATTTTTGACTTTCAATCAATACCATTGGAATTGTCTTACATTGAGAGTAGCTGAAATTTAACACCTAGCAAATATGCTTCGTGCAGCTACAAGGGACCTGGCCCAGAAGGTTGGAAACCAGGCGCTTTTGAACAACGCTGCTGCCGCCGTGGTATGTACCGAACCGTCGACCAGACAACTTTCATCTGGTTCGGATGGAAAACAAGGCAAGGGATTTTTCCAAATGGTGGAACTGTTTTTCGACAAAGCAGCAGCCCATATTGAAGACCGACTTCTCCAAGAGATTAAGGGTAAAGGCACAGTGGAAGAAAAAAAGAAGAAAGTGCAAGGAATTCTAAGAATTATTAAACCAAATAATCACATTCTTGCCATAAATTTTCCAATTCAACGAGATAATGGTGAATATGAAATGATTGAAGCCTACAGAGCTCAACACAGTCAACATAGAACTCCCTGTAAAGGAGGTAATGTAATAAAAATAAAACCTTAACCCATCAGATTTTCTATGATTGTCACATGTGAAAGATTAATACGGTACTAACTGTAGTCTTTTTGCATTGATCACTGATCATGAGTGCCAATGCCAATATTGCGAACATCATATTAAATTCATGATGATTGATATCATAGTTGTTGATGTTGGCCCAATACACATTTGACATTGTTCACTGAATTTGCTGGGGTGGGAACAAGGCACAAAACCTCTGGGTCGAGTTGTTTTGGCCATTATATGGTCACAAATTAGGAAAGTTAGAGTTATGTCACCTCTCCACAACCTGATTCGTTAGCTCAAGCCAAGCCATTAATTGTCGCGCCTGCCAAGCCAAGCCTTGTTAAATATTTCAAGTAAAGTCGCAAGTCAGGTCTTTCCTTTGACTTCAGTGTGGGCCACGGGACTCAAGTTTTCACCCTTTGCGAATTGGTACTGAAATGGAATAAATGGAGGATGGCAGATCAGTACCTGAACTGGAGGTAATGTAGAAATGGTTCCACTCCTGATAATCTTCCGCCTTACTCCAGCCGCAGTAGTGGCTCATCCTACAGAGTTTCTTTGAGCAAGTTTTTTTTTATTCAAATGACTACAAAAAAGGTTACTGGCCTATATGTCACGGCAAGCCATATGTCACCTCTACACAACCTGAGTAGTTAGCTCAAGTCAGGTCTTTTATTTGACTTAAGTCTGAGCCACAGGACTCAAGTTTCCACCTCTGCAAATTGGTACCTGAACTTGAGTAAATGGAGGATGGCAGATCGGTGATAATAATTTTAGAAAGTTCATTGCTTATAATGGAAATTACACGATAATACATGTAACTACATGTATGTCACCCATCAAATTCTAACAGTAGGATATTCCATTTGTGTGGTCTACTTCACTACTGGAGTAAATTATCAGTAATTGAGGTTTTTGGTTGACATCTAATCTAATCATTGAAAAAATGGAGATGTTTTGAAATTTGATATTTTGCCCAGATTACTTTCTAAATGGTATCTTGCTTGCAATGTGTCAAAGTTTCACCACTCATAATCTATAACTATCAGGAGTAGATGAGTGTAATTAAGATGGCTCAACTCACTGGTTCTATGGATAATTGGAGCTAATATGACAATAAAAAATTCTAGTCATCAGTTTTTTTGTAGAGTAAGTTTATCGATGATTAGGGGGGTGGGGTGGGATGGGATGGCCTAGAGTGCCACGCTTTGACCTCTAGCTGGCCGGTCACCTCTAGCTTGCGGCTGTGGTTTCGATCCCTGGTGTGAGCGTATGTGGCATGGAGATAGGGGCGCCTTCTCCGGGCACTCTGGTTTCCTCCCACTGCTAAAGACCCCTAGGCGCAAGCGAATTATTGAAATAAAATTAAAAACCCATATGTTAGTCCCGAAATGACCTAGTTTTTGTTGAGTGGCGTTAAACCCCATTTCCCTCTCTCTCTTTCTTATCGATGATTAGACACATGGCAATCAAAGTATTTGACCAGCACTACAGTATTGGTGAATGGTGGTCTTCATTTACCTGTACAATTGTAGGAAGCACAAGCTCCACATTCTGTTCAGTACTGGCTGATCTATATATAATACATGTAATCTTACTCTAGTATAGTAGTAGTACTGCTCTCTACTACACAACCAATATATAGAGCCAGAGGTCAAACTATTAGCTTACTTACTGCATAGATCTGTTTTTAGACTGCAAAAACTAAGAAAATATGATAAAAATTTTGTAATTGGTTGGACCACATGGGGGGCATTATTACATGTAGATTAATTTATGATATGATAATAGGGTAGCATATGATCAACATGAGTGTTAAAGGGACAATAACACTCTTGCTGGCTTGGCAGCTCCAGAAAATAAATAATAGCCTTATTCTAAGAAGTACTAGATGTTTAAGTGTCCTACCTGTTGTGTAAATTATCCATTACGACCTATTTTACTTGTCCAGAGGGTTCGAAAATATTTTAAATCAAAGTCACATTTGAAAAGATTTACGTTAGACTTTTCAAATCAATTAGTTGAATTTTTCCAATTTTTTTGAATTAGGTGTGTTTAAATGAAATTTATATCATCAATTAATTGGAATATTGTAAAATAATACAATTTGACGACCAGAATGAAGATTGGGACATATTATTCAGTTTCAATAAGTGTTATTGGGGCATTAAGTTATTATGAGGATTACACATTTGTGTTGTAGCATCTCCTTGACATGTAACTTAGTAGTTGTTGTTGATGGATCTATATTTATGCCAAGTTTTGTAATTTTCATCTGAAACTATCCATTGTTTGTCAGTGGTCACAGCAAATGCTGAATTTACTGTTGAAATTGGCTAAGTCTGCATGATTAAAATAGTCACAAGTTTGAATAGACATAAAAAATTATGTTAATTTTGGATTCCGGTAAAAAATTGAAATTGATACCATAATTTAATAATTTAATTGATTAAATTTAATGTGTTGATGTTAAATTGTTTTGCAAAGGGAAATGTATTCCTCATATATTTATTCACAATACATGTATAAGCCAATGATAATCCTAAGCTATATGTATAACAGATTTTGTGGACATATTTGTTTACTATCCAAGCTAAAACTTGTAAACTCACTTCTAAAGTCCCATACACAATGAAAAATGTAATTTGATAGTACATGTACTTTATTCAACCCAATTCAATACCCCAATCAAACAGGTCTTGCAACTTATGAAACTAATTTGTTATCACTGTTCAGTGTCCATATTTTATCAACCAGTTTATATGCCCAATTATCAGACATGAAACAAACCTCCACATAAAACGACATGAGAAAGTCTAAGAAATGTGATGGGATTTCAAAATTTTTCCAGTCAAACATTTTACCGGAAATAAAGGGGAATAATTCTTGTTGTTTTTTAAGACTTTTCATACAAAGGCCACCAGGTCATGTACATGTATCAATTTTGTACTGGAAAAATTTCAAACAAAACAGAGGAAAGCCCTTCAATATGCATAAGAAAGTGTACTGAAACTGAACTTAGAATGACATGTTAATACATCCAGTCGATATGTCAAACTGTACAGAAACCCAACAAAACATACAAACTGCACCTAATTCAGTGAACATAACAAAGCATGTACTGTACTGGAACAAGAATAGGAAAGAAAAGCTATAGTAATTTACATGAATGCCGTAAATTTTAATCACAATGAGTAGCCTATTTAGTCTGTTTCTATTCTGATAACCGTATCAATTAAGCAATTATCAGTTCAATCAAACATTCATAATTATAAATGACGTAGTTGTTATTGAATTTCTATTGCTATCATTTGAGATTGTGGGTTATCAAGGTACATACAGATCATTGATTTTGAATAAGCTTACATTAGTTAACATGTACATGCACAGTAAAACAATAATTACATGTATACGATACAAAGATATTAAAGCACTTTACATGTAGGATTGACATGTCATATTAAATATTCAATTTCTTTTTAAACAGAGGGTATTCATAAGTTTTAAAGGTATAATTATGGAGTACTCACTCTCCCCATAATATTTGACATTTAAGGTTAGGGGTGTAAATGGGGTTAACCAGGTCCCAAGTTCACAAAGCATTCTGAGACTTAAGTTGAGGATTTACTCAATTTTCATTCACTTTTTAAAAGAAATATCTTTGATCCAGAAACACAAAACTTTGCATATAGTTTCGTATTAAAGTATTTGACACATTAAAACAACAAAAGTTTTATAAAGGACTATATTTAAAATAAAATATGGCAAACAATTTTGAGTAAATTCTTGACTTAAGTCTGAGAATGCTTTGTGAACTCAGGGCCTGATACATTAGAATCAATAACCTTATATATATGTGTATTATTGACTACTCACTCTCCCCATAATATGTGACTTTTAATGTTATGTGTGTAAATGAGGTTAAGAAGATATACTAGAATCAATAACCTTATATCATACATATACTATTGAGCGAGAATTGATTATTTACTCTTCCACTATTCATTTTGAATGCATTGTAGTAAAACCTTTACTCACTGACTGGCTAGATTACAAAAACCTTCAGTCCTCAATACAATACACAACACAACCAGGGTTTTATTATATGGGCAACATGAATAGAAAGTTCAAGGGAATTTTTCAAGCTGATTTTGTTATATCATTGAAATTTATTGTACGCAAGGTTGGTTACCTGTTATATTATGTCTGTTTGGAGGTCACATGTACACATCAGTGTGCAGGTTAAAGATCCCTTGACAGTTGGAAATGGAAAGGAGAGTAAGCCGGCCATCGCACCTTTGTCCAGGCAAAATTTCCCCTTATAGCACACTGTATAGCCCAGCTGTAGCATAACCGAAGGGGGGGGGGGGTAATCCCATATTATTTACATTGTGCATAGAAATAATATTTTATTATATCTGGTGCTTTATTAAAATTCAATAGTATGAATTTCTAGTTTCACAAATCAAAAATTTACATTAACCTTTTTGGGATACACTTTACAATTAAAATGTTGATTTGTTGGATTCAGAAGTACATTTGTAACCTTTTTAAATTGTATTGACATTAACAGGGCTGAACCCCTAGGCTAGCATTGATGATACATGTACATGTATAGCAACAACATTTGAGATTTGTTAAAGATACATATAGCCCTGTGTGAGGTCAAGGTCAGTCTTTGCATTTGATGAATAACACATGTACAATAATGAACCTGTGGTTAATGTAGATGTTTCTTGTTTACTATTATTTCAGGTATAAGATACAGTCCTCTGGTAAATGTAGATGAAGTGAAAGCCTTGGCTGCGTTGATGACATATAAATGTGCCGTAGTTGACACACCGTTTGGTGGAGCTAAAGCTGGTGTGAAAATTGACCCCAGAAATTACTCGGAAAATGAACTGGAGAAAATTACTCGTAGATTAGCCATAGAATTGGCCAAAAAAGGGTTTATTGGTAAGAAAAACCACTGAATGCTTTTTTTGTGTTGGGTAGATCTGCTTTAAGAATTTAGATATGCCATCTGTATGATGACAGGTCAACCTATTCTAATCTGAATTAGATTACATTTTTGTTTGTTTATAATATCATCTAATCAAAGGCAAAATAATTATGTTGCTAAACAAACACTGTCTTTCTATATACACCTTCCCATAATTCCCCACAAAAGCAAGCCCAGTGATATTAGTTGAATTATGGATCTTTTGGTTGAATTAGTAATATATATTGACGTTGAATTAGTAATCTATTCTTGTGTAATTCTAGGTGCTGGTATTGATGTTCCTGCACCAGACATGGGTACTGGAGAACGTGAAATGAGTTGGATTGCTGACACTTTCTCACAAACATTAGGTAATTGGTATTTTATTTCTACACTCAGGCCCATTGTATTTCTACACTAAGGCCCATTATATTTCTACACTATTGCTCATTGTATTTCTACACTAAGGCCCATTGTATTTTTACAGTATTGCCCATTTCCGGCGAAAAGGTTGGTCTGATGCAAATGTAATGTGACCATTTCCATCTAACCGGCAGATATGCTGCAGAAATGCGCAATAGGTGCCGAGGTGTGGGGGGTCTTGTTTAGATCATCTACAAAGTATGCTTATGGTTGTGAAATTTTCAATTCTTCCTAAAGTTAAACTGACCAGTCATTTTTGGACTGATATTCCTTTTGGCTATTCAACTTAGAATTTAGAACAAAGGGTGTGTCATTGAGTCAAGTGGCATGGTTTCGATTCCCCACTTGTATGTGACACCATGTTAAACCCCATTTCTCTCACTCTCTCAAAAGCAGCTTGAGCTAAAAAAAATGGTTTTGTTATTACATGTAGCTTATTACATTTATATTTGTGTTGTGTTCCCTAAAGCATCATTATTTACCTTTCCAGAGATGCATAAACAATCATCCGAACTTGCGTGTACTGTTATAAGGAATCTTCCGGCCTTTCGGTCCTATCGAGTGTGGTTTTTTATCGTCTCTTTTTTGATATTAGTGATATTGAACATGCGTCGATTCTGTTTTATATGGATATTTGATTTTTGGTCATTGTACCACCAACATACATGAGATGTATAATACTTGTTCATTATTTGTAGGTCATTATGATATTAATGCTAGAGCTTGTGTTACTGGTAAACCTATAGCTCAAGGTGGTATCCATGGTCGTGTTTCAGCTACTGGTCGTGTAAGTATAGATATTCACAAACATCTCTTAACCATGATTGAAGGTTCTATATATTAACAATGATGTAATTATTTGGTTACATTCTGATATTTATTCTATTTAAAGTAGTAACATTGTTATCAATCCATATAACTTAATGGAAACCATGTCCAATCTTTTACTGAGTAATACTGTCTTGGGTTTGCTTCCGTTGTTGGTAGAGAAAGATCACTCCTGACGTAAAAATAACCACAGACAGTTGGAATTCGAAATAAGAGTAGGCCATAGCCTGGCCAAAATTTGCCTCATAGTACACTGTATGGCGTAAGCCTGTCTCCATTAGCCCAGTCAGAGTAGGACATTAGGACGTTAAACCCCATTTCATTTCTTTATCAATCTTTATGTTGACCTCCTTCAGCTTGTATCGATTTCTTTTTGCACAAATTCTTTGTTATACATATCTTAGCTGAAATGTGTTAAGAATAAATATTATTTATTGAAATGTTTTTGTATTGTAGGGTGTATTCCATGGTATACAGAATTTTGTAAATGAAGCCAGCTATATGAGTATGGTTGGATTAACACCAGGTTTTGGTGATAAAACATTTATTGTTCAGGTGAGATTATTATTACATCTCGATTGGGGGAAACTATTAATATTTCCACTGGGCTTTTTATTTTGGGATGTGCATAAATTATCCCATCCTTGATTTTTTTATCTTGTTTTCTATCTTTCTGTTTAAAACACAGATCCTGTTATGGTTTTTAGAGTAAAAATTTCGATTTTCTTGTCCTCGTTACACTTGTAGGACCTTGAAAGAGTAGTTATCAATGCTGTGTTCTGGATTATGTGAGGGATTAGCCAATCAAACGTTTTGTTACAGCAAGCTTTTGGTATGTTGTGCAGGGAACTGGATAATCCGCCAGAAACATTAGGAACTGTGGATAATCCGCCAGAAACATCAGTGCTGATTGGTTAATCAAATGTCTAATGTCATAGGGTCAAAAGTTGCTCATATGACCTCAGTCGCAACCTATCACTACAACCAGTCAGATCTTAATGTAATGTAGGCCATCAAAAGTGTTAAAAAGATTAAGCGAGGCAAAATATAGGTCTGTGTTTTAATCAGATTGGTTTTCTATATTTGTAGGGATTAGGTAATGTAGGTCTTCATTCAATGAGATATTTACATCGTGCCGGAGCTAAATGTATTGGTATAAAGGAATTGACAGGTAGTATCTACAACCCAGATGGTATTGACCCCAGAGAATTAGAAGATTATAAAATCGTGAGTACAACTTTCCTCATTTTACAAAATACCATACATAAGCTGTGAGAGATTCTGTGGAGCTTTGTGAGAGATTCTGTTGAGCTCTGTGAGAGATTCTGTTGAGCTCTGTGAGGGATTCTGTTGAGCTCTGTGAGGGATTCTGTTGAGCTCTGTTGTAGATTCTGTGAGGGATTCTGTTGAGCTCTGTGAGAGATTCTGTTGAGCTCTCCTAGAGATTCTGTTGAGCTATGTGAGAGATTCTGTTGAGCTCTGTGAGAGATTCTGTGGAACTCAGTGAGAGATTCTGTGGAACTCAGTGAGAGATTCTGTGGAACTCAGTGAGAGATTTTGTTTTATGTGTAGTGTGGTCCCCCTGCACTTATATTAAGTCATTATTATAAGATGCATTATTGTAGACCATCATCAAAACCAGACTTACTTTGGGAATAAAAGTCAGGGGAAATTTGTATTAAATATGACAGTGAAATGATTACTCATCTGGTTGGATTTTGCCAAAACCTGGTGTGTGCATAGTAGGATTATCCAGGGATAGTTTTACACTTTCCGATATTTCCCACTGTTTGTTATTATAATGTGATGTACTTTTACAGGAAAATGGCACGATTGTCGGATTTCCCGGAGCTCAACCATATGAAGATGATTTACTGGTTGCTAAATGTGATATTCTTGTGCCAGCTGCCAGTGAACATCAACTAACAGCAGAAAATGCAGGCAAAGTTCAAGCTAAGGTAAAAGAATTTCTCCATGTTACTTCACTGCATCAAGCAGGTCGATAAAGGCTTAAACTAAACATGACATGCAATGTGTCAGGTGATAAATTGTGGCTTGACTGCTATGCTACTGCCTTTTCATATTGTGATTTCCATCTATTAGGAATCTTTATCCTACTCTTTAGTGGAACAGTGCTTTACTCACTAATCCACCCATCCCCCTCTCTCGATGGTTCTACCCACTGCTAAAAGACCCCTAATCGCAAGCTAATAATTGAAATAAAATTAAACCATATGTAAGTCCCGAAATGACCTGACCTAGTTTGTGCCGAGTGGACATTAAATCCCATTTCTCTCTCTCTCTCTCTCTCTAGTGCTTTACTCACTAATCCACCCATCCCCCTCTCTCTATGGTTCCTCCCACTGCTAATTATTGAAATAAAATTAAACCATATGTTAGTCCCGAAATGAACTAGTTTGTGTTCAGTGGACATTAAACCCCTCTCTCTCTGGTAATATCCATGGCTGTAATAATGTGTGTTTATAAAGTAGATGGTGATAGTTTATTGCCTGTCCTATATCTTGTGTTATGTTTATATATTATAGATTATAGCTGAAGGTGCTAATGGACCAACAACATTAGAAGCTGATCAGATATTTATACAAAACAATGTTTTAGTTATACCAGTAAGTTTAACTCTTTATTATAAAACTCAGCTAGAGAAACATCTATTGTCTGTTATACAAGTGGTTGTCATGCAAGATATGTCCACATTTTTCAAAAGATGGATGGAGAACAGGGAAAATCAATAAAATTCTTTCTCTCATTATTCCACAAGCTAAAATATAATTTTTCATACTAACAAATGTGTCTACCTCGGCTAGAGAAACATGTTTTGTCTCTGTATAATCTCTTCTAATACTGGTAATAATTAGTGTGTAAAATAAAATACTTGGTGCATTGTAGCACTATTCGATCTTTCAGCTTCTGTGATGAAAGTTTCCAACTACAGTTCAAGTTTTATTTCTTTCTGATTTCTGTAACTTATATATTAAAAAAAAAAAATTCTTCGCTCTCATATCAGTAGATGGGTAATATGTCGGGCAATGTGAGACCTGCCAATTACACATTAATTGGTTTACGTCATAGACTGACCATGGTTCAATTCTTGTAGATTTCTATTAATTTAGATGTTATTCTGCTTGACCAAGAATCTATAAACAACTGTCAGTCAAGGCCATAATATTACATCATGGCCTTCCTTGTATAATAAATTACTTGTATATTTTATGATTTGTACAATAAATTGTTTGTATATTTGAACAGGATCTATATATAAATGCTGGTGGTGTGACAGTATCATATTTTGAATGGTTGAAGAATTTAAATCATGTCAGTTACGGACGTCTTACATTTAAATATGAGAAAGATTCTAATTATCATTTACTTCGTAAGTACAAGAAATTTTCATTGCTACCATTGTTACAATAATGAACATTTTTAAATTGAATTATTAAACACCGGTTGAGTTTCAGTCGTTCAAAATAAAAACCATGGACTAGTGTTGATTATCGGATTTCATATGAATTGATGTCTAATTATAATATATATAACAATGGAGGATAAAAGAAAGATGGGTAGATTTAGCACTTACATTATGCATCTTTAATAACTTTTGTGTTTTAATGGGTACAGTTTGTTGATGATTGAGTTCGTTTGTTCTAATTGTAGAAAGTGTACAGAAATCATTAGAAAGAAAATTTGCTCGAGATGGATCCCATATACCTATTATACCTAGTGAAGATTTCGAGAAGAGAATTGCTGGTGCCTCTGAAAAAGATATTGTACATTCTGGTTTAGAATATACCATGGAACGATCAGCTAGGGTAAGTTAATAACTTTGTGTATTATCCAATCTGATTAAAATACAGATCCATTCACTTGATTTGATATTTTCCGCAGGTTAATCTTATAGGTTTTTGTTTTGCGTGTAGTGCGGTCCTCCTGCACTTACTACTATATTTCATTTGGTTGATGTTTCTAGTCGGTTACTCACTGTTCTGTGCACTTCATGCCAAAAACTTGCTGTAACAGACCGTTTCATTGGCTTATCCCTCCCATCATCCAGAAGGCCAGTTAATAACAACTCTTTCAGATCCTACTGTAGTAAAGACCAATAAAACAAAATTCTGAACTATAAAAAACGAAACGAAATAGGATGTGTTTTTTAATCAAATTGGTGTATAATTTCCATTCAACAGGATCATATTTCAGAAATTGATCTGATTAAAAGAAACAGATCCTATTTCGTTTTTATAGTTCAAAATTTGGTTTTACTTGTCTTTATTACATTAGGATCTGAAAGACTTGTTATTTAACTCGTGTTCTGCTTGAAATGATGGGTCAGCCAATCAAATTGTCTGTCGAATCGAGGTTTTTTACCTTTTTTGCACGGAATTGTGGGTAGGCATTATCAGCAATAGAAATTGAAACAAAGCAACAACGATTCTGATTGGTTAATCGAATGACTGAGGTTATATTTCAAATGTCGCGTGCTTGACATCTGAACTGACTGAACATGACCTCCCGCTATTACTTGTTAGATCTACATGTAGAGTAGGACATCGAAATTATAAAAACCGAAACGAAATATAGATCTGAATTTCAATTAGATTGTGATCAAGATATGTTTATGAAACTATTTATATATTAATTGTGTTGTTTGCTAATTATGAATTTCTTGGATTTGATGATAAGTTGTGGGGGGTTGGATGGCTGAATGGTTAGCGTGCTGTATCATAAGGTCTGTCATTGAGTCAACTGACATGGTTTTGATTCCCAGGTTGTAAGTGGCAAGTAGTAGGGTCGCCTGTCCAACCTTGTCGGTTTTCTCCAGTTTCTTCTCACTGCTAAGGACCCCCTACTGAGCAAGCGAATTATTGAAATAAAATTGAACCATGTGTTAGTCCTGAATGACCTAGTTTGTGTCGGGTAGAAGTTAAACCCCATTTGTCTCTCTCTTTCTCTCTCTCTGCAAGTTGTCTTGTATCTTACCACTGCTAAAGACCCCTTTGTACAAGCAAATTGTTGATATGAAAATATATCCTGTTAAATCCAAAATGACCCATTTTTTTTAAGTTTCATGATGTTTAACTCCATTCTTTCTCTGTAAAAAGCAATCATAAATGAAATTTTTTTTTTTTATTTCAGAATATAATGAAGACATGTATGAAATATAACCTAGGTTTAGATCTTCGTACGGCTGCTTACATCACCGCCATCGAGAAAATCTTTGGTGTCTATCAAGAAGCTGGTTTAACATTTACATAAACTGCCATAATAATACGTCATTTAATAATATGGAAGGATACTCGCGGACTCGGTTTATTTTTTACTACTTTCACTATGCAATAACTCAGCCTCGGGGGTAAAAATCATGAATAGTAGTCTGGTCTTCTAGAAAGTGTAGACATCAGCCAATACCTCTACCTCGGGGAAACATCCTGATAGGTCATCACTTAGGCTTGTAATACCCTTTCACAAAGCATTTGAAAAATTCATTAAACCATATGAGGGAATGAAAATTTTCTGAAAATATGGTATCATGTTCTAGAAATCTTGTAATACTCTTTCACAAAGCATTTAAAGGTTGCAACAAACCGTTCGAGGGAAGGAGAATTTTGTGAAAATTGGTATCATGTTTTAGAAAGCGTAGACACAAGCCAATACCTCATTATCTTTAATCATGCTATTATATTAATGATATATTTTTTGTATGAAAGTTGATTTTAAAAAACTAACCAGGCTTTATATATTGTTCAACATCCAATTAATTTGGCCGGACATGATAGACAAATAGACTAGTATTTGTTTATGTATGATTCAATATCCACGGGTATTCCGGTTGATCAATATTCCCCAGTAATTTGTAACCCTGAGTAGTGCTAAACAGAGTTCAACTTTAAACTAGTCCTGAATATTTGAACATTGAATATAAGTTAAAGTAGTAAAAATTAAACCTATGTTTAATGCTGGAAGTTTATATATAATGGACTGTATTTACATAATGGGAAATTATGATGGACATGTGTGTAGGTCCAAGTGAAACTGTTATTGCCATATTACTTAATGTTACCTTATAACTAGGTCTAATCTACGTCACAAGTCTTTGACGCCTTTCTACCTGTGATTTACCAGTTAGTCGTACTTTGCCTGAAAAAATAGCTCGCTTTTGTCCTTTTGAAGGTTGATTTCGTTTTTTAAAAAAATAGTTGATTTTGATTGAAAGTGTATATTTTCCGGGCACATACGATAACTTAGGAAACAAGTATATCATTCATTTTGGTGATCAAATATACTGGCACCGGTGTAGATCACATCTTCTGGGTCCTACAGGACTCGACCAGTAAGGTGATTGATCTTTTGAATGTCTCCGAATGTACTAGTTGGCACTTTGGCCATGTTTTGGGTTTCGAATTATTTTCAAATTTTGATCTAGTTGACATTAAGTAATATAGCTGTATATCGTTAGTCTGTTATAGTTAAAGTTGATGTCCACCAAGCATGACACCCAACGATCGCAGGTAGGGCCAGATTATGCTTGCATGGGGCCCTCCCTTGCATCAACATTGAAAAGGGGACATATTCTGGTCATTGGCCATCACACTCACACAGATGCAATTTGTAATTGTATGTCGGTATGTTGAAATAGATTTATTTGCAACAAACATATACAACATAATTAATGCAAAATTATGGTGCAAAATCTATATTAGAACTCATTTGGGGTCGCCTGACTGTAGCCAATTGGCCCCCCTTTAATCCACAGACTAGTTATAATTGCCTGTGTGAACAAATGTACATAAAATGTCATAGTGAACATTGATGTTAGTGTACCAAGTCTTGCTGGAAACTGGGGTTGTCGTCATGCTTGGTTGATAGGGATCTTTAATTCAATAAGATTATGATGGATCTGAATTATTTACAATATTTAACGTCATTCTATAGTGCTATTTTTTACTTTTTCCCTCCTGTGTTTTCTTCATTTTTTAAAACTTCATTTGTGTATCATTATTAAAAATTAAATGTGTGTTTTTTATTCAAAACAGTCACCAAGCTTGTATTAACCTCTTTAGCTAGGGGATGTGAGCATGGCAAGAGGATATTTAAGGTTTGGGTGGCCCAGCGGTCTAAAAGATAATCTGTACATCGTAATGTTTGTCAACGATGCCGGTGTCCTGCAGTTGATCTCATATCTGAAGGAAAGGGTTGCTTGGGTAACCTCTTTTGTTGTGTCCCCTGGACAAACCCCTTGACAAGTTTATTCAATTGGCAATGATCCAAGTAACTGGAATGACCTTATCACAATCATCTTAGAATCATGTCGATAATCAAAGTCTGTTAATCGATGTGATATTGTCCCCGGAACAAACCTGCCAAGGTTTATGTCGATCGTACATAAATTTCCGGAGCCTTACACTTGTTTTGAAGAGCGTTGTTCCAAAGAACAAGATAGGTAGTGGTTTCCTGATCGAAAAGTAAAACAACATCACTAGTTGGGAATTGATGATGTAGTTCAGATAATTTACAAATGAATTATTTTATAATTTATGTTATAATGAAACTAATGAAATTAATTTATCGTATTTCCAAATACTTTATCTTGATTAATTAAATTTTTACACATTGTTATTCTACATTCTTTTAGTCTACAAGATCTGCCCGAATTCCAGGATTTATATCTTTAAAACTTTAATATTATATGGCTACTGAAATTAATTTTGCTGAGCGCTTGTTAAAACAAAAAGTGTCTAATAATTGCGTGGCTTTTGGATTGATGTCCAAAATGATTTACTTAAATTACCATATTAATTTATTTATTGAAAATGCTCATTAAAGTAAGTATCGTTAATTCAGGTTTGCTTACAAAAAGCTTCAAAAAATTTCATAAACTGGAAACATATCTAATTATTTCAATTTCATGCAAAACGAGATTAATGCAAGAAACGTTAAGAAATCTAAATACATCACCACACCACATGGCACAATTTCCTGTTGTATAGGGTGGATTTCTTGTTTGTTGTTTAAAAATTTAAGCAAAATTATGTGGTGAAGAAAATATTTTAAAATTTGAAGAGCAGGGCCTTAATACTTAAACTTAAATATTTTAATAATACAGCCCTTTCATTGGTTTAGAGCTAACATTTTTTATTTGGATATAAACTCGGCCAATGAATAGGCAGAATCCTTAAAATATTTAAGTTTCATGAATTTGTGAACAAGGCCTGAGGCTCTTCTTCTTCCCTTTATTTATTTGATCTCTTTAATCTTCGATATATCACGGCCTAATTCCTATGATTTGTTGGTACTTTGTGTGTGAATTTCTCTGTAATATTTTTAGATAGTCATATATTGAATCTGTAATATCTCTTCTTGATGGAAAATTATATTAAACAATGAAGATATATATTAGAAATTAATAAAATAGATCACTATTATACTTTATAATTCATTCTTATGTCATTTTTTACACAAAGGGGGATAGGGTGGCTGAATGGTCTACTGCATGCACTTTAGTTCACCGAGTCAAGTTGCATGGTTTTGATTCCCAGGTTGTATATGTCCTCTTTTACACAAAGGATGTAGGGGTTGGGGCTGAATGGTCTACGGCAAACTGATCCCGCAGTGAATATTTGCTTGGCCGCTACAATCACTGATAAGCATGACATCGACGAGACTTAATGAGTTCGGCATATTAACTTTTTTACTCCGACAAATTAAATTCTCAATCATTTTTTTGAGGTAAAAGAAAAATAAATAAAGACGTTTGAAGTATTTGTAGTTAAAAAATATATCCTATTTAGTGTAAATGGGTATCAAAATGAGGAAAATGCATCATTTTGCCCGAAGCAGTTAGGTGTAATGTAAACATTGCAGGAGCCGTTGAGCCAATGACAGGTGCCATGTGCAGTCAGCGCACGTGTTGTGGACAGTCATCTGTCACAGAGATAATTCGTAAGTAATTCTCTGTGAAACGGATTGGGTCTAAGGTATGTCATTGAGACAAATGGCATGGTTTCGATTCCTAGGTTGTATGTTACAAGGAATAGGGATCACCTGTACAACATTCATGGGATTTCTTGGGTCCCTGGGTTTCCTCCCACAGCTAAAGACCCTACATGAACTGAAATAATATTGAACCATATTTTAGTCACAAAATGACCTAGGCTGTGTTGAGTGGGCATTAAACCTCTCGCTAGCCTGGTGGTTGTGTGTTTGATCCCTCCATAGGTTGAGAAAATTCAACAGAATTTTCTAGTATGGTTTCCCCTTGTCAGTGGTGCAGGATGTAGGGCCTGACGAGGACAGCTGTCCAGTCATTCAGATAGGACGAAAAACCTGAGGTCTTATGTATACATAGGCAGTTGGAATTGGATATATAGTAGGCCACAGTGCCGCTGTTCCGGTAATATTTCACTCTAAGCACAATGTATGGTGTATGCCCATCTTCATTAGCTGGGTCAGAGCAGAACAGTCAGACGTTAAACCGTTAAACCCTATTTCATTTCATTTGGATGGTACAAAAAACTTAAGTCCATCCCTGTACACATTGACATGCACAGGGCTCAGTAAGACGCTGGCACACTCGCCTGGAGATCCAGGGGTTGCTCCCAGTATGGCTGAGAAAGTTCCTCTCAGTTTTCTGGCATAGTATTCCCTTATCAGCAGTGTAGGGTCCCAACAGCGGTCTAGTCGTGCCGATGAGACAAAGTCACATGACAAGTTAGAATTTGATAGAAGAGAAGGCCATGGTGCCGCTGTCCAGGCAAAATTTCTCTCATAGCACACTGCATGGCGTATATTCAAAATATTTATAAAGTGTGTTGTCATTTTCTGTACTTGATATGAGTCAGCTGGAATGATTCTCTTTTTCTAGTCAAAGGCGGGGGGGGGGGGGGGGGGGGTTGGGATGGCCTAGTGGTCTTGAGTGCCGTGCTTCGACCTTTAGCTGGCCGGTCACCTCTGGCTTGCGGCTGTAGTTTCTATTCCTGGTGTGAGCGTATGTGGCATGGAGATAGGGGTGCCTTCTCAACCTCATGGGTTTCCTCCGGGCACTTTGGTTTCCTCCCACTGCTAAAGACCCCTACGCACAAACGAATTATTGAAATATAATTAAACCACATGTTAGTCTCAAAATGACTTAGTTTGTGTCGAGTGGACGTTAAACCCTATTTCTCTCTCTCTCTCTAGTCAAAGGCATGTTTGTTCTTATAAAGAGACAGAAAAATGGGGTTTAACGTCCACTTGACACAAGCTAGATCATTTAGGAACTAACACATGTTTCAATTTTATTTCAATAATTAGATTGCGTGTAAAGGTCTTTAGCAGTGGGGAGGACCCCAAGAAAACCACAAGTTTGGACAGACAACCCTACTCCTTGCAACTGGGGAATTGACACCACGCCAGTTGATTCAATGTCAGACTGTATGATACAGCGAGCACATGCTAACCATTTCGGCTGTCAAACCTATTTCTTTTTTTAAAAAAATAAAAAATAAGAATTCACTCAAATTGTAATGGTTTCTTTAATATGACTGTAACATATACAAAAATATCACATCTCTACACATTTATCATTTCATTAATATTACAGTTCAGGATCTACATCACTAAGCAACGGTAGGATATAAAACCCTAGTTCCACTTATCATTTCATTAATATTACAGTTCAAGATCTACATCAGTAAACATCGATAGCATGTTGAACCCTCATTTCATTTTCATTTTATTCCATTTTATTTACATCCATTCTCAAATGTTTCTACATGTTTGAAAGGTTGATGCTTGTATAACCGTGAGAAGTTATTGAATTCGAACATTGCCATGAAAAGCAATAAAAAGTCACTATAGAAGCTCCACGATTTCAGTCAAATATAGTAAGTTTACTTCGGGAATTTTGAGAAATATTTATGTTCCTTCAATTTAACAAAATTGAAAATGGTTATTTCATGACTACCACTTAATGGAGAGATCTTTTCTCAATGCAGATAATTTTCTGTGTGAACTGTGCAGAATTGTTATGTAACAGTTAAAATTAATTTCCAAGATATCTGCAAATGCAATGCAGCCTGTTTGTCAACTTCCACACTTCACCACATAAAATACTCCTCATATTTTATCACTGGAGATTTGGTGATTCATCAAAATCAAAAAATGATAATGTCCAAACATTATTATTTTCCTTCCCAGTCCATAGTGTTATCATTAATATAACAGTCACTCTCAATCTGACATTTCTTGTAAGTTCTTAATTTGCAGCAGCCATTTTGTCTTCCTCGTCATCAAGTGGTTCCTCATCTTCTTGTTTCTCATGACCAGGAACATAATCTTCTAATTGGAGAAGAAATCGTTCATCAGAAGGTGGTGCGATAATAGATAACTCCGTTACAAACTGAACTGAAATACAAAATCATCAAAAATATTTACATAAAGTATCGTAAGAGAAGCTATCTGAGATGCAAGACATTGAAATTACTCTGAAATTTAATGAAATTAAATGAGGTTTAACTTCCCAATACACTATACCGACTGGTCTACTAAAGACCGGAATACACCATGCAGTGAGCTATGAAGGAAACTTTCCTTGGACAGCAGTGGAGCGGTCTACTATAATATCAAATTCTGTCAATGGTTTTTGTACGTGCACACTTATGTGTACATAGGACCTTGGTTTCTGATACCCTTTATATCTTTCGTCCTGCACCACTGACAAGGGAGAACATGCCTGAAAATCCAGATGAACTTTCTTGATCAACAGAGGGATCGAACACGGAACGTCTTACATGCTGAGCCACTGTGGCCCCGTTTCTACTACTAATTGTAATATAACGAGAGAGAGAGAGAAATAGGTCATTTCGGGACTAACATATGGTTTTTAATTTTATTTCAATAATTTGCTTGCGTGTAGGGGTCTTTAGCAGTGGGAGGAAACCGGAGTGCCCGGATGAAACCCACGAGGTTGAGAAGGCGCCCCTTTCGCCATGCCACATACGCTCACACCAGGGCTCGAAACCACAGCCGCAAGCCAGAGGTGACCGGCCAGCTAGAGGTCGAAGTGCGGCACTCTAGACCACTAGGCCATCCCAACCTCCCAATTGTGATATAAAATTGAGATACCAACCTGTTTTTTGTGGTTTGTATTTCCATATAACAGGTATTAAAGTTCTAAAATTTGCTTCTATTTCTTCATCTTTCATATTTAACTACAGAGAAAAACACAAACAACCTGAACATATGTATTCATATTTTGACCCCCTCAAGCAGATAGGTGTCCTTTTAATTATTTTGACACAAAGTTGGGTTTCCAGGCAATTTAAGCAATATGAACATTTACAACACAATGATATCAATATAACTTTTGTCATTCTGGCATTAACAATGTTCTTCAAAGTGAACCAAGGGGCCATAACTCTAAAAATAATTAATGGAAATTGTTGATATTACATAGGCTTCCTCATTTTATTAATATAAATAATGAACATAAATTTCATGCAGATCAGATAATATCTGGGACAATAAAATCAACTTACTGTTCCAATAGGTGCTTGTATCTTACCAACATAATCAGTTTCTTTAACGCAATTAAAGGTTATACCTTTTAAAAATAGTTCTAACATTGCTTTAACATCTTCATTTAAATTACCTACAAAATATCGAATTTATAAAATTAAAGAAAAATTTGTGAAGTTTGACAAAGTATTTATACTTGTAGCATTTCAGATAGCAAACCAGGATCCCATATACATGTTGACACTGCAAGTAAAAAAAAAATCCCAATTCACGAAGGGTTGGAGAAGAAAGCCGCAGCTTATGCGCTGAAAATCAATAGGGTTCATTCTGTAAAGATTCCAATGCTTCCCACCAAAATGGAAAAACATTTGAGAAAAAGTACAGCCTCATCGCATTCACAAGGTACATTCTGGTACAAAAGATCAAGGAACACCCAACTTGAATAGATAGTCAGTCAAATGATTTGATATTCAAAGCCTTCCAAAAGATGTTCTGTATCATAGTTGTTGATTGGTAGGTTGATCTGAAACTGACCAATTAGAATTGGAGTACTTTAATTAGAACCAAATGTTGGTATAATTACAGGGACAAAATTATATAAATAAACTTACCTTTGACTTTTAAAGGAAACTTTTCTCTAATTATAGGCCGTATAGGTATAGCAGTATTTAACATATCAGGTACACATAAATAATGATCTATATCATCTTTATTTATCGCACCTGTTACAATCTACAAACAAAAAAATATGGATTTTATTTCATTGATGTGTTTCATATAGAGGCTACTAATAACACATTCGCCCATTGCTAAATATAGGCCCCAACCACTCGTAATGGAGGTATTGTTCAGGGTTTGCCGGCTACCAACTCTAGTAGTAAACCACTGACCCTGCTAAGAGGCCAATCCTTCTCACATTATGGAATCAAAAACAAAATCTGGTAGTTAAGTGGCTGAATGGTTAACGCCTGTGATTGAGTCAACTGCACGTTGAATCATAGGGTCTGTCATTGAGTCAAGTGGCATGGTTTCGATTCCCCACTTGCACGTGACATGAAGTAGGGTCAACTGTTTTCTACGGTTTCCTCCCACTTTGAAACTGCAGCTAATGAGTGCCAAATACAAAATCAATTATATCTCAACCTTGCCTTCATAGAAAATAAGAAATTTTTACCTCTTTGACTAATTCCCTGCCTCCAACATACGTTGCTCCCATTTCTTTAGCTATAGCTATATCTGAATCTGTCTAAAGAAATTGAAAAAAAATTAAACAGCGTCACTCCCTCACAGACAACATATTTACCAACTCATATATTTAACTTGTCACACTAGCAGATGAGAAATAGTAAACAGGAAAAAAATATAAAGATGCAAATGTTTTGTTACATTCGAATATGTTTGTTTAACTATGAAAAAAGATAGTTTGTCAGACAACAAAACATATGTCCACAGCAACTAAGATCATCCAAATAGTCCACAAGTGTTGTCGCATATTTATTCTTGTGTAGGTGATTGGAGCATTTACTACAAGACCTTGATGTCAATTTCATACACATCAGATGATAACTTGGATGATAACATTGGTTGTTAGTCGTCACAAGTTAAGCAAAGTGAAACAAGGGCTATATTAATGGAAATTGCTGAAATTCAATAGGCTTCTTTCTTTTACTAATTTTCAATAATGCTTTAATACAGGTTAGATCATAACTTAAGTCGTTAGAGTGTTCAGCAGGTTTTAAAACGTGAAACAAGGATAATAACTCTATAAGTAAACAGGCTTTTTCGACTCACTAATGTCAACAACATCATTCATTGGATAATAAATGTAGTCTGTAGAGTGTTCACAAGAAATTGTGAACGACTGACAGGCAGAGGTGACGACAATATACCACCAAATTTCTATACTAATTAAATTTTCAAAAAAAAAGGGTTTCGTTTTCTGTGGTACTTACTTCACAAAATACAGCCACCTTTTGACGTGTTTGGTCATCAAACTGATGGGGTAATAACACAGTTTCTCGGAAAGCTTTAATAAATTTGGCCTGAAATCAAAGAAAAACATGTCATATTCTCTCAAGTCTCTGAACATCACACTGTTAGGACATTGGACTCATGACTAGCATAGGAGAACGCTAGATCGGAGACGGTCCTAAGCAAATTGTGACGTCATATGTGAATTGTGGGTTAGGGTAAGGGTTAGGCTTGATCATGGGTTAGGGTTAGGGCTAGCCCTGTTTATATCTCGGGACTTTGACCAAATCTACAGGTCCTAGCCCTTACCCTAACCCTAACCCACAATCTATATATGACGTCATATGTGCTAAAATGCATAGGACCGTCGCCGATCTAGCGTTCTCCACTAGCATATCCTCGGTCTCAATCCATTCCCATTTATTTAATTGTAGGATAAACTTAGAACAGAAATGACTAAAGAAGAAATAGAAGCCTTCAAGAACAATGCTGCTGTCTATACTTTCGTGAGCTGTACTTTAAACTAAAAGGACGAAAAAGTTTTAAAGGACAACACTGCCTCCCACAGTAATTTAACATACGGTACATGATGTGATAGAATACATGTAGGATCAACTGTTACAAATATAACCTTAAAGCTCCAGGGAGCTGATTACCACGCGGTATCGTATTCTATGAAAAACTTTACTCTAGAAAAGTTGGTTCTGGTTTTGTGCCCATTTGATGGACAGCCTCTGCACTGAGTCTCTGGTCTATATGTCAAGCATGGTTTCATGATTGTTATAATTTTTATTCTGTATATATTGGCCTCACATTTCGTATAACTGTATTAGCTTAATAAAGTTGAGAGAATACTCTTCGAAATGTCACCCACATAAGTAAGTAGCTGTTTTCTAAAAGTATTTGTTATAATTTATCGCTCTATCCACTTACAACATTATAACAAATACACGGTCGACTTTCAGCTCCTTTAAAAATTCCTGCGGAGATGAAAAATCGTAAAAGACTGTCAGATGTTATCAATTTGATCCAAATATTAACACGAAAAAAATATTGCTGCAAGGAGGGAAGTATCATTCACAAAATAAATTCAAACCTTTTTTGTGGTTATCATATCAAATATTAACACGAAAAAAATATTGCTGCAAGGAGGGAAGTATCATTCACAAAATAAATTCAAACCTTTTTTGTGGTTATCATGTCAAGAGTCATTTCTGCATAAATAAGTCCATCCATATTGTTTAACATTTCGGGCTGTGCTAATTCACGATGCTTGTGAATAGCGTCAGCCATACTGTAGCGTCGTTCGGGATAATACTTTCTAATCCAAACATCATCAACAGGAACTTTTTTTAAAAAGTCTTTATCCACTTTCTCTACTTTTTTTTCTAGGGAACTGAAAAGAAATAAAAAGGGTTCAACATTGAAAATAGATTTTCACAAAGCTAAGTTTACAAACAGACCTGGTGATAGGGACAGCAGCAATATACAATCACAGTTTTATGTGGCCCAATACAATATTGTACAACGTCCAAATTGATAATGAAAACATCAATGTAGGTACCAGCAGCCAAAATTCATTTCTTATTATTTCTCATATTTAATAGTCTATTATGAAAGTAGCCATCAATAGAAGCCAAACAAAAAAAGTTCCTGAGATATTCATGTTTAAAGATATCATTTTGAACTAATTGCATAAATTCGCTAAAACGGGCCATTTTGATATGCAATTATAAGTTGCATAAATATGCAAATAGGTATAATTTTCAACTTAATGAACTTAATGAGGTATATTCTATACAAAAATTGAAAGTATTAAGACTATTTCAAGTAACTTTTGTTGAAATAAGCTTTCAAAAATGAAAATAATGACAAAATTACATAGTATGAATAAGCCTAAAGCCCAACTTTGGTATGCAATAAGTTTTAATGCAAATATAAGTTTATGGGTTTTTCAGCATTTTTCTACATAAAAGTTTATATAATTTAACACTAATTTTTTCAAGCTTTCTTGCTATGCAATTTAAAATGTTATATTCAATTAAAAATGATGAATTGTGCTATTTTGACCACGGAAAAACACCACTTTTGTGAAAAATTGAGTACCAACTTCAAAATGACATATCTTCAAAACTAATTATGTAATTTGATTGAAATTTGGACTAGAGCTTCACAAGGGATTATTCTACAATACATGTATGTGACTATGAGTAAAGTTATACATGCAATACAACAATTGATATTATAACCTGTATTTTGCATATAAATTAGTTGAATTATGCATCACATTATATTCACTCTGGACAAATTTGAGATTGAAAGTGGTTATTTAATGAAATATTTGTTTAGAATTATTTTCATTAAGAATCAAAGTTCACTTTCCAATCCGTTTCTTTAACAATAAAGTTCTTTATACAGTTCGTATTTTTGCATTATTTTCTTGGATACATGCATGTTCATATCGTCAATTGACCAGCTTCTGCCAATTTTTTGTACACATTTCAAAACCCCAGTCAATTACATAAACGGCAGAGACAGTCTCAACGTTGTCTGTCGCGGGCCATTTGTAAGTATTTTCTTGTATTCGGCACTTTTCTAAAAACTTTACTTCTGCAGTCGAACTATTTATCACATCCAGAACCTGACCCACATAAAAATCATTATCATAAAAGACAGCTACATATTGGCTTTGCTTAGTAAAGGTAAAGTCCCCAAACTGTGAATTTTCAATAACTGTCTCCATAATGTCATCTACAAATTCTTAATCATCTGCTTCTTCGATGTCTACAGGTAATTCAGCAGTGAAAATGTCTGCAGTCAGTTCTGTCTTGCCCAAAAACGCCTTTAATCTATTTTTCACGCATTCAAGCGAACCGGTAATTCTCAGGTATGGATGCTTGAAACCTAGGATTTCTTTTTGGTATCGCATCTCTTCTTTTATGGCTTCTAATCTCGACTTCTGGTTGTTCATTCCTTTGTTTTTTATCAGGAGATCTTTTCTTTTCTGTAAAACTGCTTTTTGGTACTCCTGGTGTTTATTTCTGGAGCCTTGAGACTTTGCACTGCATATCAAAAGTAGCCTATTTTGATCATCTGTTGATTTCGAGTCAAACCAAGCAAATGTTTTATTTCTTTTTATCATGTTGACAGTACTATGGTGATGAAGTGATGAATTTCTTCTTTTAAAAATACTAAAATCCAACTCTCCAAAACATTCTTCCCCAATAAGGTTTGTAATTTTGCAGTGCTTCATTTTTGTGAATCTTGCCTCATCCTGTACATCATAATATCTCCCTCCCTCTAAAAAATCGCATAACTGTCTTTGTGTCACGTTTAGAAAAGCTGAACATAATTGCTGGAGAATTGTAGTTAGTGCAGATTTCTGGGTTTCTGGTAGAACGTATAATGCCTGGAATGTGTCCGTTTTCATAATCATATGGACATTGAACAATGGTTGATGGTTCACGTCAATTAATTCGATTGCATCATCAGACCATTTGGTTAGATTGGTATGTAGTTCAGTAACATGTTTGTAAAAATGCGAATATAATGCACCTCACCACCAATTAACATCCAATACGGGCCACTAATTTTATGGTATATGATCCCTAACGCAACGATCATGGCATCAAGGGTGTCACATTCTGCATCTAATAACACGCTTTCTTGTTTTAAGTTTCGAGACGGCAAATAATTTTTCAGAAAGTTGATGATGTCTGTTCTGTGATGGTGTAGAGAAGCGGAAGCTTGAAAGAAATTGTTAAACCTGTTGCCTCTAAAACTTGTAATGGTCGACTTTGAATCTTGAAGTATACAAAATGCCTCCCATGAATCTTTGCACCCATTCTTCTCATCACCTCGCGGTCCGAGTATATCACAGGCGGTTCTAATGAACCTACCAGCAGCATAGAGCTGGGCGATATTTCGGTATTTCGATATAAAACCGTCACAGATATAAAAACCGTGAAAAATACCGTCTTCAGAAAAATATCGAAAAACCGAACATACCGCGATATATCGCGGTTTTGATTTTCCTGGATAATATTTAACATAAATATTGAACAAAATGTTTTCTTTTTTATGATATTTGCTATATTTTATTGCTTAATCATGAAAAAATACTGCTATATATACTCCTGAGTATTCATTCCACAAAGTTTGCAAATGCCGATACGGAGCTTGTTTACGTCACATGACTTCCCGCTCACCTTTCCACCCGTTAGAATTATCCCCGTTTCTGATCAATTTCTATACACCATATGACGAATTGTGTTGACCGATACTTTGATTTTCGAAAGAGATCACTGATTTTAAGATTGAATTAAATTTTAATAAAGCAGAAATATAAATAATGGCAATTACATTGAGAGTTCCAGTAGACTGATATTTATCATTCAGTGTCATGTCAATGGAGGTCGTGATCCGGGAAAAAATATTTGACGAAATCAATGGTCACTTTTTGGCATAGTACTTATGTTTTTATAGTTTAATTTAGTATCCTTGTATTGTTTAATTATGCATTTTCAAGAAGGTATACTCTTGAATGGGAAAGAAAGAGTTTGTACGGGTAAACAAAGTCCAATCGTACCCGTAACAACTATAAAAATATGCACGGCCGAAAGAACACAAATATTTTTAATTTTAATAAAATATAATTGATATTTTGAATATCAAAATTGTAATAAATAACAACTTTAGCAAGTTTTCATGGCTATCTAGATCTGTGTTTGAACCAGCTCGAATTAATGTTTTGTTAATTTGAAATTGGTATTGTATGCTAAAAAAAATATTGATTAGAAACAATAATATATTGAGGGGTATTTCCAACTTTTTATGCATGTATATTTACATTTAAAAAGTTACAAACTGAAGGTATTGGCTTTTTAAAAAATATAATATTGAGGGGTATTTGAAAGTATTGACCTTTTATAAAATATTGTGATATAGTGATTATATCGCGATATTTTTTGAAAATATCGTGATATCTGTTTCTAGGTATATCGCCCAGCTCTACAGCAGCAGATTCGGTAGATGAAGAGAAATGTTTGAATTTTCCGCTTTTATCTCGCCCAACCTTTTCATCTGCACTCCAACTCCTTAATATTTTTTCTGATGCTGAACTTAGGCCACGAAGGAAATGGGCAATGCAATGAAGAAATTCTAGGTCTTCATCAGTGTGTAAGGATTGCTGTCGCTGTAGGTTGAAACTTTTGTTAAAAGATTTCATGACACTTGCCCTATCACTCATTAAACCAGTTATATTTTTCAACATTGATTTAATGCAGCATCCGCTTCATTTCCATCATATACATCAGCCAACTCTTTTAACATATTGAAGGCAACATCGACTAAAGTGTCTGTGTCTTCTTTAAATACAGGTGTAAAACCACATGACAACATCTTCCCATCATTGGTTGTTAACTGATGTCCTAAAACTTTGTTGTGGTCTCGTGAAGTCCCATCAGAATGTAAGTCAACATTACTGGAATGGAGTAAAATATCTGCAATCTGTTGTTGCGCAAGGATGTGTCCCTTATCGGCGAATCGAAGAGAAGTTCTCTCAGAGGGAAGATCTTTTTTGTTTAAATGTACATCAAATAGATGGCGAGAAACTACGTCAATAACTGCTGAGCAATTCTTGCCAGAAACTTCACATTTCCCGATGAGCTCCATCACACACAAAATTTTTCAAACAATCTATTCTAAACACACCACATGGCACTGTAAGGTGAAATCAGAGAATACACAGCATGTCTCCACAGCATTTATCGGGCTTTCGTTGACAATAATTTCTCCCATACAGAATTACTGGTTAGGGATGCCAGCTGTTAATGTCAGCTTCTTGGTCACACATAAAAACCATGCCTTGGATGCAAAATGATCATTAATACTAGTTACCAGCAATATTCTCTATATAAATCATTTATCTATTTTCAGAAATAGTCAGAAAACCGCAAACAAGTCTAGCCACATGCTTACAACAAATAATCTATATAAAATGGGATCACAAATATCTAACTATCGGTAAGTGTAACTTATTTCAACACTTGAATAGCTAGGGGAACTTGGTATGCATTATAAATGTGTATACATACATACATATACATGTACTTGTATTGGCAATTTTCAGAATGACCTACCCTTTTTTTTGCCTTCGAACATATTTATCTTTATTCTGAGCATGACTTGGAGCCTTGAGTCTTTGTTTCCCAGATTTGAATCGAATTTGTTGACTAGTTACCGGTGAAATCAATTCTAACGATCTGACTCTCATGCACTGCCGAATGGCTGAAAAATACATGTAAACATTTTATAATAGTTTATTAGTTACTGGTTTGTTTACACGTGGCCGAATAGTTAACTAATGCTTGTGGAATAAGTTTAGCATCGATCTTCGAGTCCCTTGTTACAAATGATGCTGATTCGTGTACCAATGGCAATGGTCAAATGTTTATTTTGTCTTAAATATTGGATATCAGATGCCCATCTTTTCCCAGTAGGATCACAATATCAATGTTGATTGAAATTGACAAATAATTTGTGTTTTCTATCCCAAAAACTTTGTATGATGATATTCAATTAGAGGCTTGACTTAGTTTTAATATTCATTTCTTACTCTTCGTCTTAGGTCACATTGCAATCAATGTGAATGTCAGTGGGTTGGCGAGTGCGGCTGCATGGGGTGTTATTTTGCCATGACAGTGAGACATTTCGAGCAATTCTTCTAATTGCTATGGAATCTCTTTTATACACACTCTCATCAGTTTCAGTTTCTTGTTTGTAAGCCTACCATCGTCCATCGGCCTACGACTACGTTCAGAGAAATGACTCGATGAGTCGATGGCGATGAGCTGCCATCACATATTTTCATGATTCACTCGATATGAAATGATGCGTGACAATGTATTCGGTTTATTAAGGTGAAATAATAGATCGTTTCGAAAGATCAATCTTTGCAATAAGATCATTGTGATGTCTTCATGATGTTTTCTTCCAAGAGAAACTGATATAAAACACAAACCCTGCTGTAGCATGAGGGCAGCCATTTTGAGAATTTAGGATTTATTTTTTATTTTCGTAAACCATATTCCGTTGATTAATCATTAGCCGTTAGTTTAGTAATACTCATTAGTCATTCACACTGTTATGACAATTGTTTGTTTAAAACAGTTTTTCATTTCCGATTATTTTCATAGCACTGGCCTGAATAAACTAGCTTTGTATAAACAAACCAACCAATCAACGCATTCGATAGATTTCGCTCGTGCATTTTCCCGTAGTATTTTGTTACAAGCCTTCACATTAGATCAGCCATTTTCACGAACCAGAAAGTACATTCACAGCTGAGCCAGAAAATATTGCCAAATTTATTTCTTTGAAAGGGTTATCGATGAAGGTAATGATAAATTAGTTCAATTTTTCCCTTTATTTGATTGTTTTGTATCGTTTTAGGTACCGAAACGTTGACAAACTTGAGAAAGTTACCTCTGAAGAAGTGAAACCCTGTGGAATATTCTTTACATGAACTTATTTTTATTCTTCAGAATTGAACATGCATATGCTGCAAAATGCATCTGTTTGTGACTTACATTTTCAAATTTTATTGTCAGATTATATTTTCAATAGTGTTTATCCAATTTCAAAATACAATCAATTGGATTTGTTAGTTATATCAGTCTTCAGAAATGAATGACAACTGAAATAAAATTAGATCAAGTGGATCTAATCAATTTGACTGTTGTCTTAAAACAATTAATTAACTGTAGGCTAGCCTAAAATTTTAATTTCCTAGACATGACCTTAATAACATTTTGCCAGTTATTTTCTAATAGATTCACAATCGCTGTGAAATTATCTAGGTGGATTAATTGCTCTGGTTTTGATTTCTACATATAACAACCTTGAAGAGTACGGTATTATGATAGTAGTGTGTGTGTGAAGTAAACAAGTATGACCTATTTATAAATTTTGCTAATTGACCTGAGTATTTGATCAGATTAATCTGACATACAGGATTTACTTTATTGTCTATTATACATCGGTTTCCGTTGGATGAAAACACTACAACATTTTTTTTTGTAAGTTGAAATTATCCTAGTTTGTATAGACTCTTTTTGTATTGTATAGACTGTTAAGTAATAAAATCTAACTTGAGCAAACATATTTTGACATAATATGAATTGATGATAAAGGAGTCATTAGTATATTGGACACCTCCTCTTCGATCTATTGTAATTATATATAAAGATTATTTTAAAATATTCGAATTCATATATTTTATGCCAGCCTTTAATGTTTTGAGTTTAAATGACAGTTTCATGTACAAAACAAATTTGACATACATGTAGGTCAAAATAAAATATTAAATTGGTTCAGAAATCAAAAAGCTTCTTCATCAGATAGAGAGAGAGAGAAGTGGGGTTTAATGGCCACTCGACACACACCAAGTAATTTTTGACTAACATATGGTTAATTTTATTTCAATAATTCGCAGTGGTAGGAAACTGGAGAACATGGAGAAAGCCCATGAGGTTGGACAGGCGATCCTACTCTGTGCCAGTTGACTCAATGATAGACCTTATAATACAGCATGCACATGTTAACCATTCGTCCATCCACCCCCCACCCCCCCCCCCACGACTCCTGACATAGACAATTCAAATGAGAATGACAGGCCGATGGACTGATAGATTAACACAAGGTACAATTTTATGGATACACAATTACTGAGTTTCATACTAAGCGACGTTTCAACGATGATACTCTCGTCTTTATCAAGCAAATGATACAAATATTTGAATAGTAGGCAAATATATATATATATACAGAATATGCAACAAAGATAAGAATCAAATACAACTCAAGTTAAACACCTTGATAAGGGGGCCATTAAGGACTAACCCTACACAACGGAAATTTCTTACAGGGATTATGGCCCCCTAATCATGGTGTTAAACTTTAATTGTTTTTGACAATGAGTAGAGTCAACTGTTCAGTCTCGTAGGTTTTCTCCGGGTCCTCCGGTTTCCTTCCAATGCTAAAGACCCCTATGTGCAAGCAAATTATTGAAATAAAATTAAACCATGTTAGTCCCGAAATGACCTAATTTGTGTCGAGTGGATGTTAAATCCTATTTTTCTCTCTATCATTTAGCTGTTGGGGCTATTTAAAAATACTGAAGTGCTGAATTGACAATTATGTTAATATAAGCCTACATGTATACACCTTTAGTTAAGAAGAAAATGATTGATCTACCTTGCAGGTGTTGTAAAATAGATTAACTCTAGAATACGAATTTTATGTACACCCACAATTGACATAGATACATGTACATGTATGAAATAGTTATTTTTATTTTGAAGCTAAAAAATTCATGTTCGTCATTTCTAAAGATCAGAAAACAAAATACCTAAAACTAAATATTACGAATCGGACCTCCAGGCTTTATGTTCAGAAACAAAACACCTTAGCCTAAAAAATACCTAAACCTAAAATACTAAAACCTTAAGATTAGTAACTAAAGTACCCAAACCTACTACAGCAGGCCTAGCAATTTGTCATCTAAGAGGATTCTTATATATGATAATACTGTTTGAAAAACGAAATTGTGTTTATTGTGTTATAAGAACGGAAGTTGTAGGAATCATAGCTTTTCAGAATGTGCAGGGGTAAATTCATACATAGTCTGCAATTGAGATTTTCACATCAGTTATCAATCTTGATAATAATAATCGTACACTGTACCTGCCCGTTCCGATCAGTAAAACGCAGACTCAGAAGAGGGTGTTTATATTCATTAATAACACTAAAAATATAGAGGTCTTCAATGATTCTGAACTTTTCACATTTCTTTTTACCTGATCAGTGGAAGTCCAGTTAATTAATTACTACTCACGGGATTAGCAGGGGTGTTACGAAGAACGACAAGATGGTATCATTCTACAATGCCCGTTGATTGGGCTATGTTTTGTTAAATTGATTAGCTAAATAGTGACCGCTGACCGCGTTAGAGGAGTGGCCGTTGAATAAAGAGATGGAACAATAGAATTTTTATGGGGGGAATTCACTGTGACTGCTTACAAGGAGATGTCACTGAATAGGAGTGGCTGCTCATACAGATTCTACTGTATATTGGGATGTTTTGTAATCTTAACACAAAGCTTACTTTTGTTTTCACCAAAAGATGTACATGTACATGCATGGTACATTATTTATATCCAAAAAGTCCAAATTTTGGGTAGTTCACCAAATGAATATTTAATGATTTAGTAATTTATTAGGACTGATCATGTCAGAAATGTTGTATGATTTTATTTATGCTTTCCTCAGTCACCTTTAGGCAAGATATGTTTGGCTTATACCAAACGAAGATGTCCATTGACATTTTCTCTATAGATAGAGGGCTCCAAGTCTAAAGTCTAATGTTAATTTTATGTTGACATAATATATTAAAAAAACAAATTTCTAGGACTGCCCATCTTTAAATAAGTTTTTATGATGCCCCTGGACAACTGTTTTGATTTGTGGGGAGGTGGGTTGGGGTGGCAGGTGTGCATCATTTAGGGTGGGGATAAAATAGGCAGGAAATGAGCTCACATTGATATTTAACTGATGATTGTGTAAGAGCTTGATGAACCATTTCTAAATATGTTAATAAGATTCCCATTGTGTGGGGCTGGATGTCATGGGGGTGCCACTAGGGGTGGGTGTGGGATGAGAACATGTATTTTTATACGCCCACATTGAAATGTGGTCGTATATTGTCGTCGCCCCCGTCCGTCCGTCCGTCCGTCCGTCCGTCGGTCCGTCGGTCCGGCGTCCACAATTGCTTGTGGACGCTCTAGAGGCTAAAGTTAATATCCGATTGACTTTAAATTTATACACTGTGTTTAAGGTCATGAGACGAAGAAGCCTATTGATTTTCAGCGATTTCCGATAATTAGTGCCAGAGTTATGGCCCTTGATCACTTCAAAAAATCTTGTGGACGCTATAGAGGCCAAAGTTAATATCCGATTGGCTTTAAATTTATACACAGTGTTTAAGGTCATGAGACGAAGAAGCCTATTGATTTTCAGCGATTTCCGATAATTAGTGCCAGAGTTATGGCCCTTGATCACTTCAAAAAATCTTGTGGACGCTATAGAGGCCAAAGTTAATATCCGATTGGCTTTAAATTTATACACAGTGTTTAAGGTCGTGAGACGAAGAAGCCTATTGGTTTTTAGCGATTTCCGATAATTAGTGCCAGAGTTATGGCCCTTGATCACTTCAAAAAATCTTGTGGACGCTATAGAGGCCAAAGTTAATATCCGATTGGCTTTAAATTTATACACAGTGTTTAAGGTCGTGAGACGAAGAAGCCTATTGGTTTTTAGCGATTTCCGATAATTAGTGCCAGAGTTATGGCCCTTGATCACTTCAAAAAATCTTGTGGACGCTATAGAGGCCAAAGTTAATATCCGATTGGCTTTAAATTTATACACAGTCTTTAAGGTCGTGAGACGAAGAAGCCTATTGATTTTCAGCGATTTCCGATAATTAGTGTCAGAGTTATGGCCCTTGAAACGAACAAGTATATTGATTTTCAATGAATTTTGATAACTGAACAGCTAAATCCATGATTTTAAATGTTTCATGTATATATACTAATTCAATTGTTAGCGTGGGGTAAAATTTTATAAAAAGCAATCAAATTCTAATGATTTTCTGATAATTACATAATGAGTTGTTACTCTTAATCAGTTTTTAGAGTATTACAAATGTTTCATTACCGAAAAAAGTAAAAATATGCGACAACCCTTTTTGACTGCCCGGACGATTTAGCTGCTGTGGGCGTATGTTTCGTTGCCTGGCAACCTATCTTTGTGGACAGACGTCATTTTGTTCACAATTGAGCTTAAATTGGTACATTTGTATCTCGTTAGCAACTCATTTTTCCGCCAATTTTAACCCCCCACCCCCTACATTCCAAACACCCACACCTAGATGTACTACCGCCACCCCACAAATCAAACAGTTGTCTAGGGGCATCATTCATAAACACTTATTTAGAGATGGGCAGTCCTAAAAGTATCTCACACCTACTCTTCCTCATATTCAAATAGTGTAAAAGTATGTTATACCAGTGTTGTGGTCACAATTTTCATTCGATTTTGATGAAACCTGAAATAAATGTTTATATCCCAAAGATCTTGGTTCCTTTAGGTATATGCGAACATATTGGATTGTAACATCCTGGATTATCGTCGTTGATTATACGAAAAATCATGTTTTAACGTGTGGTTCCTCTAGAGGTCACAATTTTTAATTGATTTTAAAAAACTTTCAAAGATATCACCGTTACACCTTATTGATGGTCGAGTTCGAACTATGTGTGTATCGGGCTGTAACTTCGTGGATTGTGGCCCTGATTGTACAAAAATCGCTTTTCTATTAGCTTGTTCTTTGTCCATCTCTTGCAAAATGTGGCTGTATCTTACATGGCAACTGTTTGTTGAGAAAATATTTATAAAAGCTCACGTCTTATTGTTTGTATTTTTTCAGGAGATTTTATCATCATGCCGAAAGAAAAAACAATCGAAAATGTTCACAATCGTCGTCAGTACACTATCATGTCTTCAGATGACATAGCCGCTGGTAAAAAATCATCCTGGTACGCTCTTGAAATCTCAGGTTAGTACAACTGAAATGTGCCTCCCCTTGGGCCTTGTTTGCGAAAACTGAAATAAATTTTTTTTGAGAATGGTGGCTTTTCATTGATTAAAAGCTCAAATTTGTACTTTGATTTTAATCTACAACCAATTGCAAACACGACTTATTGGCCAATGAAAATCAACAGGAAAAGATGAGCTTTTGATATCCAATATTTAAGACAAAATAAACATTTTAAACTGGGTACACAAATCCAGAATGCTTTTGAGGGCCATCAGTGTTAAAGTGACTCGATGAATGAGGCTAAACATATTCCAGAGGAGACTGGAATAACCAGAAGCCAAAGACCGCCATTCAAATTGGTCTCCATTTCTCAGGTACAACTAAAATTGTTTCCAGTAGTGATAATTATATAATATTTTTGGTTATATATTTGCAGGTAGTGTAAAGAACTTATGTCCCGAGTTATGGGGGTTACAATTTTTAAGCTCTCTATACCTGAATGACAACTTCCTCACCCATCTACCACCGGAGATCTGTAAATTATATCATCTCACCATCCTAGATTTATCCAATAACAAATTACGTAGTTTACCAGCCGAGATTGGTGACTTGATACAGCTACGGGAGTTATTATTAAACTATAATAGTCTTCGCGTTCTGCCGTATGAATTGGGTAAATTATTCCAGTTACAAAGCTTAGGTGAGTTTCTGTGGGTTTTTTTGGGGTTTTTTAAAGATGCATTATGTAGATGAAAAGCTGGTCATTCTTGCTATAAAAGTTCAGAAAAAAGATAGTGGAAAATAAATATATTGAAAATGTCATTCAGATTTCTTAATCGAGCGAAGTTATGACTGTTTAATGACGTAGCGTAGATTGTTTATCATTGTATCAGTGGTACTTGACAACCAAGTCTTAAGTCTTATTTATCGTTAAAATTTTCAATCATGTGTCTGTTAAACTCCATTTACATTTTATACAGACTCGGCATTGTATTTTGCTTACGATGTCAGGCAAGATCATATAATCAAGCCAACAGTCAGATGTATTTCTTCTTACATGATGCATCTTTACTATTACTATTGATTAGTCTAAATTTAATATCTTTTGTTTATCTTAGTGAGCTGGTCTGTTGATTCAGGATAAAAGATATCTACATGTAAACTGGGTAGTGAAGTTGAACATACATTATAGGGTTATTCTGTGTCAAATCACCCAATGAGTTAAACTGTACCCCCTTCGATTTAGCTGAAATTTGGTGTACATGTATGTGCTAATTTGGGTAGGGAAAACTGATATTTCAAATATCCAACAAATGATTGCCGAGATATGGCTGTCCTAATTTTGGAGATTTTGGCCAAAATGGGTGTGGCCACCATTATTCATGTGACCATTACTCAGCAACCAATAAGTCAAAATTGTTATAATATTTTTGGAATGGGAATTCCACAAGGATTCCAAATATGCCCTTAGTTTTGACATGGGTGAATTTTGAAGTGTCAAAAACCATTGACCTATACTTTGACCTTGAACTTGACCATGTGGAACTTGTGACCTTGAGATTAACGTTCATGCAAAAATTAGCCACACATGTTTTCTACACAATATAAGAAAATTGGTGGTATAGTTTTTTTCATAAACCTGTAAAATCATGTCAAATGTCCACCAATGAGGCTGAAAATCAGTGTTTTTTGTACTTAAAGCAGTGTTTTGTGTTTTGAGACCTACTGCAGACTTCCTATAGATAGCTAATCATGATTAAAACAGTAAACGATTCTCTTTTTAATTAGTCTGAACATATATAACATGTAATTACAATGAAGGTTTTCAAACTACAGTTTTTCTTGTCCAAATGAGCATATACACCAAATTTCAGCAAAATTGAAGGGGTTAAGGTTTCATTTTGACATTTTTTAGGGTGAACTGACACAGAATGACCCTATGCAAGAGCTAAATCTGCCTATTGCAGTACATGGTTTTTTGAGGGGGGGAAATTCTAAATGTGTATAATTTGATGGTCTTGGGTAGCTGTAAGCTTACCCCAAAAAGTGTCACAACTTATTTTTCTTAGACAATTTTTATGCAACATTTACACACTGAGCTTCAATACTACTCAGTCATAATTTGAAATGTTGGTGTCAAAATAAATAATTCTCAAATAAACATATTTCTCTTTCTTGAAATTTTGTGAACAAGGGGAGACGACTCCAATTATTTGCTTAGTGAATCCAATTTAGTCAGACAATTATAATTGTGGCATGGAGAGGAGAGAGTACTGTAATGGGGAGCATTTTAAATTTAGATTGATAGAAACAAACACTCTTTCCTGGGTATCTTTAATCTTACATATTTAGCCAAAATTTCTTTCATTTTCATTTAATAACCAATCTTCGTTTGAAAATTTGTACAAAAAGATTTTGAATGTGACAGGCGCTACAGGTTTTAGCGAATTATTTTCAAATTTGGTGTGAAGCATTGTGGTAATGTGAGGATAGAACCTGTCAATCTGTTTCACAGAGAATTACTTACGAATTATCTCTGTAACAGATGACTGTCCATAACACGTGCGTTGACTGCACGCGCCGGTAGTCATTGGCTCAACGGCTCGTGCAATGTTTACTTAACACCTAACTGCTTCGGGCAAAATGACGCATTTTACTCATTTTAATACCCATTTACACTAAATAGGAAATATTTTTTAACTAAAAATACTTCAAACATCTTTATTTATTTTTCTTTTACCTCAAAAAAATGTTTGAGAATTTAATTTGTCGGAGTAAAAAAGTTAATATGCCGTACTCATTAAGCCTCGTCGTTGTCATGCTTATCAGTGATTGTAGCGGCCAAGCGAATATTCACTGCGGGATCAGTTTGAGAACCTGTCAGTATTAAGCATTCTGCAACTTAAATCCCAGAGTTATCCCCCCTTTGCTGAAATAGCAAATTTGGTAACCATCCAAGTTTTCCTTTCGGATAAGCTGCTGTTGAGAGACATTGCTGCTGTGTGGGGGGCGTATTTATTTTTTGAATTGAAAAGAAACATTTTCATGGTGATATTTACATTTTAGGCCTAAAAGGAAACCCCCTGAATCCGGACCTCAATAATATGTACAATGAGTGTAATGGTACAAATCGTCTAATTAGTTTTATGTTGGATCACTTACCAGGTAAGTTCATTCTACTTTCATTTTAACATAAATACAAACATGCACACACAAGTTACATATTTTACATAAATATCCTAACATGCACACATGATTTAATACTTTACATGAATATACAAACATGCACACAAAATTTACATACTTTACATGAATATACAAACATGCTCACAAAATTTACATATTTTATATTAACATAAAATCATGCACACACAAGTTACATGTTTTACATAAATTTACAAACATGCACACAAGATGTACATATTTTACATAAATATACAAACATGCACACAAGATTTACATTTTTCACATAAATAAATATACAAACACGCACACAAGATTTACATATTTTGTCCTAGTATGAAAATTAAAGAGACTTATCACTTTGGGTGTTTTGGCAAATTGGTTAAAAATAATTTTTGGTTTGCCATTTGACTATACCATTACACTGGGCTTGTTCAAATTAGAATGTATTTAACATTTTGACAAATTTGAAAACTATCTCTGAAATACTTCCATTTGAGAGTTCAGTTGACAAGTCATGTAAATTTTTAGTAGTTTTCTACTCCAATTAGATCTCTAAGTACAGTGTAGGTTACTCAGTGCTTGGGTACATGTATTTCATGATCAGATGAGACCATATTTATTTCAAAAGTTGTTATTCTGAAGGAGAGTGATAATGCCTCTTTAATTCTTATAGAATTGATGGTAACTTAAACTCACATTCTTCAGATTCTAACAAGTAGTCAATGAATGTGTGTTAGGAATATGAACTTCACAACTGAGAAGTGATATCAGATGTTATAGAAATATAGAGCATACTCTGTCTCTTGAAAGATACCCATCACAAACTGATTTTAAGTTACAATCAATTTGATATGTATAATTAATTATGAATTAGGATCTTTGAAATCTTATGTCTGCTTTCCTATACTGAAATCCCCTTACAGCCTGTCCTAGACCCAAATCCCCTTATAGCCCTGTCGCCTTATAGACCAAATCCCCTTATAGCCCTGACTAGACCCAAATCCCCTTATAGCCCTATCCTGCTGTAGCTCTGTCCTAGTCCAAAATCCCCACTGTAGCTCTGACCTAGTCCAAATCCCCACTGCAGCCCAGTCCTAGACCCAAATCCCCTTATAGCCATATACTAAACTCAAGCCCTATCCTAGACCCAATTCCCTGCTGTAGCCCTGCCCCAGTGGTAAATATGAAAAATCAACTGATGGATACGATATATACATTCAAACCTAGAAAACAATATATACATGCAACCCATCAAAAATCAGCTACATCATGTAACCATAGTGATGGTATAAATCGAGAAGAATAAAGATGATAATTGAAATATTGTAATATGTATCTAAACATTTTATTTAGAAAGGTAGCTGACAATAAAAAATAAAGTGCAACTTGTTCAAACATTTCCTTGCCAACATTTACATGTAGCTTTAACACATTCAAATGATTGGCAGGTATTCTGATAACGATCAACCTTTTACCTATAGAGGATGAAATCTTAAATATCTATACATACATGTAAGAATAAGTATCAAATTAGTTTCGCAGGACCGTTTTTGACAGTTTCACACATCATACATCAATTTCACTTATAATTAACAATAAAATAATCCATTGGGAAACCACAATTAAAATAATAACTAAATAGAACATGTAGCTGCAGGACTATTTTTGAGAGTTTAGCATGTCATAAATGAACTCACTTATAATTAGAAGATAAAAATAATCCATTGGGAAACTGCAATTAAGATAAAAACTGAAGAGTAGCTGCAGGACTATTTTTGACATGTATCAATTTCACGTATAAGATATAAATAATCCATTGGGAAACCATGTTATGATAAAAACTGCACCCTTTTTCGTAATACCTTGACTGTATTACTTGACCATAGTTATATAACAGTAATGTTCTTGAGAGGTAAGTACTGTATATGGCATACATTTGCATCCTTTTATTTCAGAATCTCATTATATTTCACATATAACATTCACCACAGTTCATCATTATTATTATATATTTGCTGATTATGATCAATCATCAACAAAAAAAATTATCATAATAAAGTAGAGTTATCTCCCCTATAACTGTTGTACACATTGACAAACATACTCTACGGTGGTTCTATTAATCTGTTTCATTGCTTCATCGCCGAAGCTTTCTTTTAACTGTGTACAAAATCACTGACTTTTAAGGTCATTATAGTTCTATGGGTTATGTCATATCATATTCTGGATAACACATGCTTTGTTTATATCTGATGTAAGATGAACCAACCCAGGCAGAATTTGTGTCATTTCCTCATTTTTGTCATTGCATACTCTTTTATCAGGGAATATGATATGGAAAAACAATTGATAAGCAATTATTGGATGTTTATTAAAAAAAGAAGTACTAATCAATCTGAAAATTGATAAGCAGTTTTTCTTGATTGAATATCAAATAAGTATCAGTGATTTACTGTTCTTTCATATTTAATACAGACTCGGCATTGGATTTTGCTTACGAGGATGTCGAGTCCTTCAAGATCATAATGAAGCCATGGCTCATCGTCGTCATATTTATTTTTCCATTCTTTTCCCATCAAAATGTAGCTGATAAAGCCATCTATAATCAACAGTGTGAATCTAGAGTGTTGCGATCCTGTCATAAATAATCTCTACTTGTGTTTTAGGAAAAAAAGTTACCTTTCTCAATCATGAGTATCTGCGATCAGAATTGCACCCTTTTTATAAATGTTCCACTGGATGCTGTGGAATGGTTAATCATGTTTGTAAAACATTTTTCACGCTTTATTTTGTTTTTCTTAATAATTTGAGAAATTGTTTTATAACTTAATTTGCACAAAAGATAAAGGTTAATATTGGAAGCTAATTAACTTGCCTGAGATGTCATCATTCTTTGGGATAGTAATAGCCAAGCGAATGTTTACTGCTGCTGTTTGTGGCTGTATCTTGTTCAGGTCATTTATTTCAATGAAATACGACTTGTATTAGATCCGGTTTCTTCCCACTGCTAAAGACCCCTAGCTTGTGTCCATTTATCTCTCTATTCTGGCATGAACAGTATTAGCTACTTATCGAGAGTAATCAAAAACCCACTTCATCAGCCACATAAACTCTCTTTCAATCAGGGAGATGCAGTAACTCAGTAAGATCTTAGAATATTTTCGTCTCAAAATAACCAAGGTATATTCGATTAAATTCTATTTTTTACCATAATGTGTATTGTTATGAAAGGGAAGTAACTTTGTCATTTTTCAGACACTTGACCTCTTTCACCCTCAGGTATTCTAATTGCTTGTGACAAATAGACATATGACGATGTATGTTTTGATGTATGTATTCACAAATTTAATTAACTATTGCTCAACTTGATTGATGTGTTTTCTCGACAGAAACGAATCAAAGCTGAAATTTGTAGTTTTTTGAGCCATACATACCTCAAGTTTAGTAGACAGGTTTTTGACATAATAGCGATGACTGATTCGTTTGGATATTACATGTACACAGGTTGACGACTACAGATTATATCATATACAGAATATTTTATTACAGTCTTGTCGACTTGTGAATTCATATATATAATATGTTAATATTATGTAGATATTGCTTGATAAAGACGAGAACCCTCTTCGAAATGTCACCAGAAATAAACTTCTGTCATGTGTTACATGTATATAATGTAGACTTTGTTTAAAGATGCCTTTCCATGTAGAAACCATGTGATTTGATGATATACGTGGACTAAAAACATATTCAAATTAATTTATCAATGATTCACTTCAAATGCCTCTCAAAACATTGTATTCGCGTGACAAAAAACCAAGCTATAAAAAATGATATTGAAGAGTGGACTCTAACATTTAATTAAGATGTGGTCCGTTAAAAGATTTTAATGAAGCAGATGGTGCCAATTTCTAGATGTGGAAATCCAGTGGCTCGTTACAGTTTATATTGGTCATAAATATCGATTTTATTTTTTTGTTCGAAACTTGTACGATTGCATACATTGTATGAACTAAAATACAGTTGATGTGTGTTACAGGTGATAAAACCCTTAATGTTCAGACATATCTGGTGTCTATTGATATCTTGTTTAGGGTCATACCCGTGAGTTTTTAGGTGTAAAGTTGTTGTATGACCTGAGGGATCATGGTGGCTAAGTCGGGTGTTCGATCCCTGCATTGGCCGAAAAAATACATCCAGATATTCCAGCATGGTTTCCCTTGATGCAGGACGGAGGGTCTGGCCGTTAGGATGGTATGAAAAACAGGTCCCATGTACATAATGGTGTGCATGTAAAAAATTCCTTGGCAGTTGGAATTCAATGTAAGAGTAGGCAATAGCGCCACTGCCCGGGCAAAATTTTCCTCATAGCACACTATATGACGTATGACCATCTTCATTAGCCCAGTTTAGAAACAGAATAGTACAACGTTAAATCCCGTTTAAATTCTTGATGCATGACCCCATCTTTTTGGTAGGTCTTGATCTTTTTTTTTATAAGCGGCATTATGAAAGATTGACTAAAGAACTGACATTTATTGCTATAATAGATAATGAAAAGTAACTATGGTAGTAATTTCAGTCCAATTACTTCACTATGAGCTGAGATATCACCGTTAAAATAAACTGAAGCTTCTATCATCATAAATTATGATATTATTATATGATTGTTTTATGTCATCTTTGTTTAGAAATAGTAAGTAAAAGAAATAGTAAGTAAGTAAAACTGTCAGTTAATTGTTGACTTTATACTGTATTAAATTTGGGGTGTTGAATGGCCGAATGGTTAGCACATGCTTGTTGCATCATAAGGTCTGTCACTGACATGGTTTCGATTCCCTGGTTGTACGTGACAAGGAATAGGGGTGCCTGTCCAACCTCATGGCTTTTCTCCTGGTCCTCCAGTTTCCTTCCACTGCTAAAGACCCCTACAAGAAAGTTCCTCTGGGTTTTGCAGTATTTTTCCCCTGATGAGTTTTCATGAACAGAAGGTCTGGCAAGGAACAGTATGTAGTTGTTTGGATTGGATGAAAAACGAAGGTCCCTCATATCACAGGCCTGAACTCATAAGCCCATTTGGTGCAGAAAGGTAAACCCTATTTGATTTCATTTTATTTTGTTTGAAACTAATGATAATTTTAAAACAAAAAACATAAAAAAAATCCCTTGGGGTATTTTGAAAGATTTCTTTGTGGTAATGATTTTTTCTATCGAAATTATGAATATATTTTTCCAATCGATGTTTGTGTTTGCTGATGGTAATGCTGCAGGACATATACGTATATTTATTTATAGAAACGTTATATAATAGGTAAGTCTGCCATTTGCAGGTCTTTATTTTGGCTTCAAGAGAAAGAGAGAAATGGGGTTTTAACGTACGCTTGACACAAACTAGGTAATTTGGGGACTGACATGATTGAATTTTATTTCAATAATTCTCTTGCGTGTAGGGGTCTTTAGCAGTGGGAGGAATGCGAAGGACGCAGATAAAACCCATGAGGTTGGACAGGTCACATACAACCAGGGAATAAAAACCACGCCAGTTGACTCAATGGCAGACCTTATAACCTTATCAACTGAGCTAATGAAGAAGGGGATACATCATATAGTGTCACCTGAGGGAACTTTGTTTGAACAGCAGCAAGGGATCTTTAACGAGCACTCCATGTATACACACCATCTGTTCCGAACGACTAGACACTGTTACTTGTTTGGCCCTTTGTCTTGCAAGTCTGACAAGGGGAAACCACGACGGAAGGTCCAGAGGAACCTCTCACAGAAAACGCATCCAGCTAGCACCTTTTCCACTGAGTCATAAGGACAATAGATATATTGAAATTGAAGTAGGGTATATGTTAATATATTCTGTCACTGTATATATGACTCATTATGTTGGTGACATAAAAACTCTCTAGACTTATTTTATGTTTTTTGCGTGATTAATGTGTTATATGATCTGCAATCTGTTGCAGCTATTGTAGTGTTTCCTGAAATTCATGTTAATATGGATAGCATGAATAGGTTTTTACAGATATTAAATCATTTGGATGGCTTTCAATTTACATTTTTCATCTAGATTTATGTATTAGTACACAATATGTTGTATATGTTCAAAGCTTTTCTAACATGGTTATTTAATCAGACGTTAAATTGCATTGCATTTCATTTTGTTAGGCCTTAAATGTTATATAAATCATTAAATAGATATTTATTTACATGTTAAGCCCATAATCAACTCCCGAGGCCTTCAGGTGGTCTTGATTTTCAACAGATTTAAATAGGGTTGACAGTTAATGATTTAATTTAAAAAATGGATGAGACTTTGTTTATTTTCGTAACAATGGTAGCAATGAAAATCAAGTCTATACTGTTCTACAAACTGTGATAACTCGTCTCAGATCGGCGATAACTCGTCTCATATCGGCGATAACTCCTTTCAGAATAAAGTAATTTGACTTAAATTTTTAACGTATTCCCTTTTCATTATCTATTTTTTAACTTTTAAAGCAAGGACTTCTGTTCTTTATCTAAATCTTACAGAAGAATTCTTCGTATACGTTTGTTTCAATATTCTCGTAATTCCAACATGGCTGGTGAAAAAAAATGTGATTTAATAGAGAAGTCGTAGTGTAACCCATTGTACAAGCCTTTGTGTCATGCAACAAATCAAACTGATCCCGCTACAATCACTGATAAGCATGACATTGACGAGGCTTAATGAGTACGGCATATTAATTTTTTTACACCGACAAATTAAATTCTCAAACATTTTTTTGAAGTATAAGAAAAATAAATAAAGAGGTTTGAAGTATTTGTAATTAAAAAATATTTCCTATTTAGTGTAAATGGGTATTAAAATGAGTAAAACGCACCATTTTGCCCGAAGCAGTTAGGTGTTATGTAAACAATGCACGAGCCGTTTAGCCAATGACTGACGGCACGTGAAGTCAATGCACATGTTGTAGACAGTCATGTGTGACAGAGATAATTCGTAAGTAATTCTCTGTGAAACAGATTGGCAACAAATAGGTCATGAGAGTTACCTCCCTTTCATCTAATTCAGTTTCCATCTCTAAACTGCTATGCTTTTTTGAAGTCATTTCTCCTTTTTAAATAAATAAATCGTTGTATATACTTGAACATGCTGTAATGGCTGTACAGTCTGTAAGGAAGAACTTGATCTGTAGCTTTGCCGCTTTGTACATGTACCTTTATAAACCATTGATTACAATTGAGAGTTACATTACATTTGTTACATAAGTAAGGCTGCATTTGCACTTGTTCGCGATAAGTGTACCATACTCAAAACCATTTCAGGCAACAATAAAATTTAAGAAATTGTATCATGTACTTTGCTATAAAATCCTTGCACGCTAAATGTGTGTATGTGTTTATATTTCCAGAAGATTTAAAATTAATAATTTATAACTAACATAAGAAGACCGCCACCGGCCGTATTTATTTTATCTTTTGTTTTTGATATTAATATCCGCAGAAACTATGCCTGTGGATAACTGCTCGAAACAAGTGCTCCCAGCTATTTTTCAAACAAACAGAAATCTGTTGATGATTTCTTTGATAAAAATTGTTAATCCTATTTTTCTTAAATTGCCCCCTGTTTTAGAATGAACACTAAGCTAGTTGACCGACATCTTAAGTCCTAAATCGACTATTTTAGTCAAAAACAAAAATTATTTATTCTGCTTCCATTTAATAAAATTGAAAATTTTTAATTATTCGTTGTGTGTATGACTGATGTGAAGTGGAGTGCCACAACATTGCTAATCAGTATACTGGGCCCTGTTTCACGAAATTTTAACTTAAGATAAAATCCAATTTTAGTAGATACTTCAATTTTGATTGGCTAAGCACTAAAATCAATCTAATATTATCCAATCAAATTACTAAAATTGGGATCTTATATTAGTTAAAATTTCGTGAAATAGGCCCCTGAATTGTGGATATGGTGGCCATGCAGGGCAGAGATCTATTCTTGAAGTATGAAGTAGATGGACTTCTGTGTGCAGAATGACAACTTTTATCATCATTAGTCTGGTTATTGTATATTGTTTAATTTTCTGTCTCAGTGGAGGTCATGTGTACGATCCCTACCTTGGCCAAGAAACTTATAATTTCTAGTTAGCTACAGCAGATTTCAGAAAATAGGCCATATTGAGGTCCCAAGATGGAAAGTGCAAAAGTCAATATAGCTGCAAATTATATTGATGTTTACATTGCTTGAGGGAATCTGTTATCCGGTAAACATTTATCAGTTGTTCCTTTGAGATACCAGGATGTTTCATGGTTTGACATCTCGCCATCTATTCTGTAAACCACTGTTAAGTTGTCTGGATAGCCTCACAATGACTAAATTAAAGTGTTTACAAAAGTTCATTATTTCATTTAGGCCATCAGAGAGACTAAGATAAGTACAATAATTTGTAATGTATCTCCATTGGGAATGTATATATTGTTGAGGAAGGATCTGCTTATTCTTGAATCCCCGGTTGTATGTGGGTTTTCACCGGGTCTTCCGGTTACCCCCAACTGCTAAGGACCCCTACACGCAAGCCTACATGTATGTAGTACATGCAAGCAAATTATTGAAATAAAATTAAAACATGTTTGTCCAGAAATGACCTAGTTTGTGTCTAGTGGATGTTAAACCCCATTTCTCTCTCTCTCTGTATATTGCATGCCCGTCTTCATTAGCTCATTTTGGAGCAGAACAGTAGGACGTTAAACCCCTATTCATTTCATATATTCTGTACAGTTTATAAGCTCGTTGTTCCAGAAGTAACAAGCATACACTACTTCATTCACATACAATAAACCAGTTTTATTCATCAAGGGGGGTTGGATGGTCGAATGGTTAGCATGTGCGCGCTGTACCATACGGCCTGACATTGAGCCAATACTAGCGTGGCTTCGAATCCCTGGTTGTACGCAACAACCTTGTGGGTTTTCCCCTGGTCCTCCAGTTTCCTCCCAGTGCTAAAGACCCTACGCGCTAGAGAATTATTATGTTAATCTCGAAATGACCTGGTTTGTGTCATGTGGACGTTTAACCCCATTTCTCTCTCTTTTATTCATCAAAAATATCAAGGATGGCTCCTTTAAATTTGATATTATAGGTGGGGTTAATTTGTGTTCTATCGTGACATCAATCTAGACAAGAGATCATCACCAACCTCTGTTAAATTTGTTGTGTCAATGTATTCTCAGATGTGCAAGATATCATTATGTCTCTATTTCTACAGGCTATTGTCATCCCTGTTTATAATTTCTACAGGCTGTATGTTGTTGAAATATACTCTGACAGTAGATCAAGAAAAGATATTTATATCCTTAATTATTTGGAAATGATGATTCTGAAATATTGGTTAGATATGAGCATAAATACAATGTTTATTTCATGTATCAAATGTTTTTAAATGGATTGGTCCATTTGCTGATTACACTATTTTGCCTAATAACGTTTTTAGGACTTCGAATTCTGTCTAATGGTTTGGATTGTTCGTACTTGGTTTTATTTTATTTTATTCAGAAAAGTAAGACGTTCAACCCCGTTTCATTTTTTCGTTATCAAATGTCGAAATATTATTTATGGTAAAATTTGAGTGTATACAAGGAGCCATGGGGTTAAGTGGGTAAGGCGCTGACTCGTTAGCCTGTAGTTTGGGTGTACGATCTCTGCATTGGCGTAGAAAGTTGGCCGTGGTTCCCCCTTACGGTGCAGGGCAGAGGGTCCGACAAGACAGCTGTTTAGTTGTTTGGAGGGGACGAAATAAAAGAGGTCCCATGTAAACATTTGCATGCACGTAAAAGATCCCTTGGCATTTGGAATTCGATATGAGAGTGTTGCTGCTTACTTGATAGCACACTGTACGCCATATGCCCGTCTTCATCATTCCAAACAGAACAGTAGGATGTTAAACCCTATATTTTGCGTACATAACGATTATTTTATGTGTCAAATGATTAAAAAGGAATAAAATGGTTGGGGTTTAATTTGGTGATTTTAAATAATTTTTACAAATTTTTAAACAAAGTTTTGATATTGAATGAACGTGAAAGAAATAAGCACTAAATACATCAGATTAAATGATTCCTGGTTTATAGTGCTAGAAGTAGAGGCTGAAAGAGCTATTTCTTACAGTGAAGAACTCAGGGAGGGGGGGGGGGGCTAGTCATCCTTAATGTATGTGCTGGTCCAGCTCGAGATACGTTTGGCACAAATGGCAGTTGTAATTTAGCCCAATATGATTTATGAGGGGTGGGGTGGGTGGGGTATGTAGTTTAATTATTACTGCTTTATAATGCTTATTTTGATTAATGTTTTTATTATAATTTTCTTAGTGATATATTTGTTTTATTATTAATAAATGACATTTTACACCATATAAAGATATTTTAGTGCATTGTTGGATTGAAGCACACAAAAAATGCCATAATTGATTTTATAAAGTATCATATTATTTAAGATAACCTTAGACTCACCTTCTTATAATTCAAGGCAAAATTTTATCTACTATATTAAGAATACATTCAACTTATCAAGAGTCCAATGGTCAACATATTAAGAGCAATGTCCATTGTACAAAAAGTTGCTGAATTATTTTTTTTTTCAAAATTTGTAAATTTGACCTAACCTCAGCAGTGGATTGGGAATGAAATGAAATAAGGGTTTATTTCATGGCCTACTCTTAAATTGAATTTCAACTGCCAAGGGATCTGTTACGTGCTCGCCAATTTGTACACGTTTTTTGGCCCGGCTGAATGACTAGTCTTTGTCAGGCCTACTGTCCTGCACCACAGACGAAAAGAAACCCCATCAGAAAATCTTGATGAAGACCAATGCAGGGTAAACTTATCACGGGGATCGAGATGGTTTGAGTCAGATCTTTAAAAGTAACCTTTTCTTAAAAATCAGAAGCTATTTAAAATTATATTGTAGTCTTATACATGTATGTTCATTCAAAATGTTGAATGGAACGGATTTGGTTTTTGTAAGTTACAGAAAGATCTGCAAGTAAAGTTATAATTTGGTGTTAACTCAGAATGTAGATTGGAACCGATTTGGTTTGCATACTTTACACTGAATAATATCAATGTGAACAAAAAACCTAGAAATAAATTGTCGACGAATTTGTTTCATTTCTACAAGTGGTTTTCCTTATCTCGTTTTCCATGAGAAAAAATGCCAGCATGTTAGATTCTTCTCCAAATGCAGATTTGATAAGGTATTTTGATTTCTTCAAGTGGGTTCCATTGTCTTTGTCATATTCTATTACGAATAGACCCCAGTTTCAAATTGATCCAAATCAGGATTGATAAGGTCAAACATATAAATACTTTTTGTTTCATTTCTTAATGTATTATAGAGTTGTTTGTTTTTTTTGTTTTTAGTGTTTTTTTGGCCACAAGATAACTTTATTTGGAGAAATTGTGTGGTTGAAAAACATGAGGAAATTAATTAACTTTGTCTGTTTATAGTTGGGAACATGACAATGCTTTTAGTGAGATCAGTGACAATTGCTTCACAGATCAAAAAATTCCTAAATTTGGCCAAACTTTCTTCTAATTTCTACTGATTTGAAAATAAATTTGTAATGTAAGTCTGTGAATGTGCATGTTGAAAGTCATTATTATTTTTGAACTGTATTCAGTTTGATTGGTCTTTTTTTTTTTTAACTTTAGTGTTTCTTTTTTTTTTTTATTCCAATTTGTTCATGTTTTATGCCCAGGTTCATTTGCACCTGTCGATGCACTTGGTGAAACGTCAAGCTTATGTTGGAATGGTATACAGAGATTCTGCCCCAGAGGTTAAAGCGCAAATTTCATATTTTTTAAGAAAGTCAAAACATAATTATTTCTATGTCTTTTGCTGAAAAGGTTGTCAACACACTATTATACGATCATGGGCATTATTTCTCAGGCATTAAAATCAGTAACACAGGAAATAATAACACAATTACCTCCCTTGTTTTTGCATTCATCTCTATGGAATGGCTATCTTCAAATGTTTGAATTTGAAGATGAAAATGATATTTTTGGCCATTTTTAATGTGGTAGGATTGTTTATAGATACAATCTATTTTAGGGCTTTACTTTAATACATTTTTAAAACATCTTAATTTGACTATTCAGATCAAGACAATAGGATGTTAAACCCCATTACTGTTAAGTTCGATTAAGCAATGATTAAAACCCTCTATGTCTGCATACAATGTGCCAGAAAGATCTTCCAATATAACAAGCTGATAATATAACAGGTAACGAAAGTGAGTAACATAACCGGTTTTAGGCATTGCACTGGTTTTTACTTTTACTTTTACGATTTTGTTGAATTTGGGAATAGAAATGGGGTGGGTGTTGTAATTGGTTAGCATGTGCGCACTGTATTATAAGGTCTATCAACCGGCATTGTTTTGACAAGGAGTAGGGTCACAAAAACAACCTAGTGGGTTTTGTTCAGGCCCTCTGGTTTCCTCCTAGACTAGCGCATGCAAATTATTGAAATAAAATTTAACCATATGTTTGTCCCGAAATGACCTAGTTTTTATTGAGTGGATGTTATACCCCATTTCTCTCTCTCTCTCTCTCTCTCTTTACTACACAATAACAAACTCCATAGAATTTACTCACTGAATTATTATAGCTGACCTACATTTTCTAAGTAGGTCAATATAGATTGACAAAGGTCAGTAGAAAGGACAAGCCTGATTATTACATGTGATTTGTTCCCAGGGGTAAACAATTCTTCCAGATAAAAAAAATTTCTCTTGTTGTTGTTTTAAAATACATGTTATTTAAGTCAATTACAGAACAGGGAGGAATATATATGCCTGGAATTAAAGCAACAGTCATTGTCGCACCCAAGTTCATTGCACTTTGTTTGGTGGTGTCTTCTTTAGCCCAGTCTGTGCAGAACAGTAGGAGGTTGAACCCCATTTAATTTTGTGTTTTAAAGATGCATTCCCAATGTACAAACTGGGTGATTTGATGATATATGTGGACTAAAAACGTATTCAAACTCATTTATGAAAAATTTGTTTCAAATAATTCTCAAAACATTGCCAAAGAATGACTGCTTCGGGCAAAATGATGCATTTTACTCATTTTAATACCCATTTACACTAAATAGGAAATATTTTTTAACTACAAATACTTCAAACGTCTTTATTTATTTTTCTTTTACCTCAAAAAAATGTGTGAGAATTTAATTTGTCAGAGTAAAAAAGTTAATATGCCGTACTCATTAATTCTCGTCAATGTCATGCTTATCAGTGATCGTATTGGCCAAGCGAATATTCACTGCGGGATCAGTTTGTAAAAATCGATCAAAAGAGCAAAGACAAGGGAGAATTCATTGCATACACAAGACAGTGTTGTCTGTAATCGCTGACTATTTATTATAAATATCGAATCCTAATTAAATTCACGGATTATCCACTGCCCACGTCTTTTCCCGTGATTTTTATCTCAGAAAATGTTGTATGTCTTACTCTTCATAAAGTTTATCAACATGTACACAAAGTGTGCAGCCTTCGATGTCACCTATGCAGATATCCCTAATCGTCGTCCAGTACACATTCCATGAGGTTTTTTGCAGGGAATCCAGCATTTTTCTAGTAAGATTGGATTTCCAGATATACAAAAATTGTCATACTTTTATAGGCAATAAACTGCCTGATAAATACATTTCTGGTAGTCTATCTTTAAGGATAAATTTTTTGAAATGCCTTTTGTATGTTAATTTCACACCTTGTCAGTCAAACTGAAATACTGTACATGTCTGAATCTGGGTCATTATATCTTTTCTTAAGAAAAAAAATCATATTACACAAGAATAAGTTAATATATAAGCAGTCAAGATTTGTAACAATTGATGCATGTATTTTATGTTCTGTCAAAGAAATAAAAGTAAAATTTATTCAACAGATGCAAAGCTTTTTTTTTATTAAAAAATCTTTAAGTTTAAGATCTTAAGCTCCGTCATTATGGACGTGTCGCATGATTTTGGTCACCGATGTAACCTTCTGTGGTGTCTGTTACTAAGTATATGAGGAACGCGATAAGTGCAGGAGGACTGCACTACACACAAATCCAAACCAACAAGACAAATCTACGAGAAAGACAAACTACACAGACATATTGCAAGAAATAAACAACAAATATGAAATCAAGTAAAAGGATCCGTGGATCAGCCGTAAGCATCCACTGCGCTGTACAGTGACGATGATGATAATGTACATTTGTAGAGCGCCAAATCCATCCAAAAGCATGCCCAAAGTGCAATGAGACACAGTTATATACACAGCGAACAGAAAGTCTAATTTTCATAGCATTCACGAATCACGTGAGTCTTCAGCTGTTCATGATTTTCTGAGGTAAATCCTTCCACAATTTAGGAGAAACCACACTAAAACTTCTCTCACCAAATCGTTTCATTGAGTTCTCAGACAGACAAATGAAGTTTATTTTATGAGTCACATTTAACCTCTCTTGTTTCATTCTACTTTTCTCTCTCTTTTTTTGTTTCTTCTCCCTTCTCTCAGTACCCTCTCACATCCGTCTCCCACATCTCCACTGTCTTCGTCCTCACTGACAATCTCATACAGATAATCAAAGTCACTGACTGGAATGATCATTTGAGTGGACTTCAACGCCAGTCCTCTCTTTGATTGAGGAGTTGAGATGGCCTAGTGGTCTAGAGTGCCGTGCTTCGACCTCTAGCTGGCCGGTCACCTCTGACTTGCGGCTGTGGTTTCAATCCCAGGTGTGAGCGTATGTGGCATGGAGATAAGGTCGCCGTCTCAACCTCGTGGGTTTCCCCCTGGGCACTCCGGTTTCCTCCCACTGCTAAATACCCCTACACGCAAGTGAATTTTTGAAATGAAATTGATACCATATGTTAGTTCCAAAATGACCTAGTTTGTGTTGAGTTGAGGTTAAACCCCATTTCTCTCTCTCTCTCTCTCTCTCTCTCTCTCTCTCTCTCTATGGTTACATTCTACAAAACAATATATTTGTTCTCGTCTGAGAAAAAGGTTCAGAATTATCTTGTAGATATTGAAATGACAACCTATCTATTAAACGTCTTATTTTCTGATTGATGCTTACAATATATCAATCTTTGATGTCTAGAAATAAAATTTAAAAAAAATCTAGTGTTTTTGTATATTTGTTTGCTTTCTCTGATTGACAGTTGTCAATGTCATAAACAATATGTGACGAAGACAAATGAAATTAGTTAAAAATAAATATTACGATTTAACAATGTAAAGTATCAATCCTAAAATCCCAGTCGGAGCAGGGGGGTTGGGATGGCCTAGTGGACTAGAGTTCCGCACTTCGACCTCTAGCTGGCCGGTCACCTCTGGCTTGCGGCTGTGGTTTCGAGCCCTGGTGTGAGCGTATGTGGCATGGAGATAGGGGCACCTTCTCAACCTCGTGGGTTTCCTCCGGGCACTCCGGTTTCCTCCCACTGCTAAAGACCCCTACGCGCAAGCAAATTACTAAAATAAAATTAAAACCATATGTTAGTCCCAAAATGACCTAGTTTGTGTTGAGTGGACGTTAAACCCCATTTCTCTCTCTCTCCAGTCAGAGCAGAAAAGTAGGACATTAAAACACATTTCATTTTGTTTCTCATTAACAAAATCAAACAATTGTTACGCCATAAGCTTGATTTTAAACTGCAGTACATCTGGACTGTTGTTCTAACCTTCAGATACGTCAGCAGTAACACCTGTAGGGTTGAGGCGAGTTCTGATGGAAGGACGAAAAATAAAACCCATCCATCATGCAAATTCAGTGTTGATGTAACCTTGAGGGATTTTAATGTCAACACCAGTCAAGTTGACCTGGAAAGTGGGTTGAATTCTGACCCCACCCCATCCAATTAATGAAATGTATTTAACATCCTACTGTTCTTCTCTGTCTGGCATAATTAAGATTGGCATATGCTATGCAGTTTGCTTTGAGTGAAATATTGCCCTGCCACAACGCTACAGCATTCTCCTATATCGAATTCCAAATGTCAAGGGATCTTATAAGTACACGCTCATGGGGATCTCATATTTTTGGTCTCATCAGACCAACTAGACAACTGCCCTTGTCAGACTGTCTTGCACATGTGGCACTTTCTCCTGAAACACCGGAAGTGAACCCAAGACCTCCAGGTTAGTGAGCCAGTGTCTTGCTCACTTCGCTCTCAATTAATAAGTATCCACAGAATGTTATAAGGCCTATAGAAGTCTGCATATTTCGTGTCTGTCATCGAGTCTTAAACTCATGGGTTTTCCACAAGTCATTCTAGTTTACTCCCACTGCTAAAGACCCCTACGCGCAATCATGTTATTGAAATAAAATTGAACTATATATTAGGTCCGAAATGACCTAGTGTTTGTGTCGAGTTGACATTAAACCCCCGTTTGTAAGTAACTTGGAGTAGACGTTATACCCTATTTCACTCTCCGCCTGTTTCAGAATGTGTTTATCGATTTCAAACATGCATATAATACTATCAAACAATGCAACAAATATTGTTAGATATATACATTAAGAGCTTCTCAGCTCCTTTGATGGTTTCAAATTGATTATCTCTCGTTGTATATTAATGTTTTCATTGTAACGTATTGTGTTTAAATAACATTTCTCATCGTTATCATTTGTTTCTTGATAAAGATGAGAGAAACCTTGTAGATCACCTGAAATGAACTCTTATGTAACGTGCATTTAATGTAATTGTGTTTTGATATATTCTATTCAGGACCGTATTGACTCAAGTTGCAGTTGGAAAAATTCCAGTAATCTTCGATTGTGAATTTTTTCTTCTAGAAAATTGAGCATACATTTTCAGTCTATTTTGGAATAATGAACAATAAAGCTGAATAAAGGGGTATATGAAAAAGGAATTTTAAAGCACAATATTCCAAAATAAACAGATAGATTTTCTATTAATTTATGTTGCCATCTTTATTTGTTTCTGTTGTTCATCGCTTTTCCAAAAGCAGCGTCCATAAACATGTAGTCAGTTTTTTCAGTCGAAGACTTCAATGTTCAATACATGACATTTCTTGGCTTATGCCATTAGTTTTGAGATTCTGAGGATTATAATGGGGGTCTGATTTTCGAAGAGTAAGTGCATGTGCATCGTATCATAAAGTCTGTCATTGAGTTAACGGCTTGTTCGATTCCGTAAAGATGCACAGCTTTTGGTACTGAAAACTTTTCACAGAGACCAATAGCGTTACACTACGGCACACTTATGATTCACCCATTTACAAAACAAAAACATCGTGCATGCTTAAAATTTGTAATGTAAACAGGTTTATAGACTGGGCTTCTGTTTGTGATAAGACAAATTGATTGGTATTGCCTTTTACTTACAAACACGTATATATAAAATATAAAACATGTTTATTGAATACGGTAAGTTATAATCAATATTTATAATTTCTGGCCATTACAACAGACAAAAATCGAAGGAGAAAACACCGACATGTTTTTGTCATAAAGCATTTGTTTGATGTTCATTCGTTCTAATGAATAGATGATGTTTGCGTTAGTTTGTTTTTATCTAGGGAGAACATATCGACAAAACTACTAATCAAACAAATTCTAAAAGCTTCATGCTATTGAATGTCTTGTCCGATTGAGACAATGCAGAAACTTCTCGTCGATTTTTCTCCCGAAAGATCAAGAAAAAACAAAAACAATAGCATTTATTTTCTGTATCATCAATACTTTAATTTCCATGGGGATTGCCAATAAACAAGATAGTGCAATTAAAGATACATTATAGGAGATTAGATAAAGAGCTGGCAGTTCTCATGATAATAGTTAAAAAGATAGATGATATAAAGGGAATATGCTGAAAATTTCAGTCAAATTGCTTTACTTTAAGCAGATAAAACCTTATTTTAAAATCTTTGTAACCTGGATTATTATTGTTAGCGCTGTCACGATAAGTAACAAAGTCTTGATTATCCATGTTTGCGTTTAACCATCAACCATCCATTGAAAATTGGACAGATATGGTGGCCTAGAGAGTTGATTATAGTCTTTTCCTGTTAATACAGGTCTAATTAATAGTTCATATAACATTTCAAGCCTAAAGAAAGATCTGAAATAGGCAGAGTTACATCTTGCATAATGCCTTTTTAATATCAAAGATAATTAACAGCATTGCTAACGAGAGAGAGAAAAAAATGGGGTTTAATGACCACTTGCATAACTAGGTCATTTGGCGACTAACACGTATAGTTCAATTTTGTTTCAATAATTCGCTTGTGCATTGGCATCTTTAGCTGTGGGAGTAAACCTGTGCACCCAGAGACAACCCATGAGGCTGGACACACACAAACGGGGAATCGAAACCATGCCACCTGATTCAATGACAGACCTTTTGATCCAATGCCCACATGTTAAACCATCTTCTCTAATGAGCCATAAGTATTTATAAGTATTGGATACAATGTAGGGGTGTTCGGTTAATTTCTGTAAACTGAATTATGTTTTGATATTGTATGTCCAACTAGGTTCCTGATCACTGGATTCCTGGGACAAAGACATCGGACATCTGGATATAAACAAGCTATCGTCAAGAATGGAGAACTGGCCCCACTTTCACAAAACATTCTCAGGCTTCAAAAGCCGTTTATACAACTATATAGCTTGTTTTATAGTATCAAATGTTTGTGTTTCTGGATCAAAGATATTTCTCATAAACGCAGTGATTGAAAGTTGAGTAAATTCTTCTCTTTCGTCTTAGAAGGCTTTTTGAAACCGGGGCCAGACTTTTCATGTAGTGGCCTGCAAAATTGCTAGTTGAAAATTTGCCTTATAATAAACAGAAATTGTTTTCCATATAATTGTGTGCTGTGTGTAAACGTGTTCTGTCATGAATGAACCAAAAAATGATATAGACACTTTAATTTATAAAATGTCTCCTGGGATACGGGCCATAAACAAGTCTGGAATCCCATTTAATTCCCCCATCCCTATAACAACACGTTTAACCTTTTGTTGTTCATTTCATGACTGATCCATTATTCACGTTTTCTTGTGTTCTCTGATCCTCTTTGCGGTGGTCACACAACAAACAATACGCCATACATCTTGTCAATTTATAAATTAAAAATATGTTTTTCTTATTTTGTTTTGTTGACGGTTTTTCTGTTGTATCCATTGTTTATTAGTGGGGGACCTGTCGTGGCTTGTAAAGTGGTAAGGACACAAATGAGGTTAAATCACTTGCTTTTCTTGCAGCCACTGGCCTAATAAATATGGCTATGAAGTTAATTCTTTTCATTAAGATGATTTACGACAACTCTTCATTAGGATGCATCGGAAAAGCCTTGTTTAAAAAATGTATGCAATTCAATTGAGCCCTATTATCATGTGGCGACACAAAATTTTCAGCTAGAGGTCGAAGCGCGGCACTCTAGACCACTAGGCCATCCCAACCCCCCAACCGTCTTCAGAATCGAACACAGAAACTCCTGGCTAGCCACCCAATGCTATGACTACCTGTTTTTTTTCACACTAAATACCAAGTTGTTAGATACAGCTGCACTTTCATTGTAATTATTTATCAATATTCAAATAACTGGGAGCAATGTCATAACACTTCAAACAAACTTTATGTCAATATGATAACTAATTCGAAAGGGAATTTCAATCAATATGTATATTGGTAATTCATTTGAATGGGTTGTTTTTCCTGTTATGAGTTGTTAATTGTTTTTCACAAGCCATAATAGTCATACATTGTATTTAAAGTAGCTAAGTCATCATCCAAAATCTTCAACATTGAAAACACGAAGTTTTTGTCAATTCAAATCAATATTGATGCTGTGATCCTACCGGGGAAAGATGGGCTTCTGATATCCAATATTTAAGACAAAATAAACATTTTACCATTGGTACACGAATTGTGTACCGTAATGCATTTCAGCCCCAGTTCTAGCAAGAGAAACATTGCACCAAATCAAACAGCGTATGTAGACTGGAATAACCAGACACTAGAAATTTGTATTTGAGTGAGATTGTTTGCTTATTTCGCCGAACATAACTGATTTGAAATTAGTGTAAAAATCGAAAAATGCATATTACAGTATTATATGCGTTGCGACCCATTTGTGTCAATTTCTAGGTCTCAAATGTTAGTGAGTTAGCTCCTTTAAACCTGAATTCATGGCCACCATTTTATGAACTGACAATGAACAAGAATGGATGTCAGAACAATACTATAAATGGAGAATACTATAAATGAAGAATAGACAGGATATACCAGTCCATTAACAATACAAACAATATACAATAAATACAACAAAGAAGTCAGAGACTACAATAACCTAATTAGAGCTTGTCACACAAATAGATCTTGTAGACCAGTCCCTCATTATGTCTGCACCAAAATATAGAATAGTTTTTGATTTATATTTTCCTATGTCTGACCCTGCAGTGGACCCAGAAATTCCTATTTGCTGTCAATGTAAAGACCCTAAGGTCTACTGGAAAGAAAATTCTCAAGCATTTAAAAAAAAACCCATTAAAGTAGCAATCGTTTCAAACTTGAGTGTTATTTTCATTCCAAATATTGACAGACATTTTTGAAAAATGACAGTGGCATAATAATTTATAATCAAGTGTTTTGAGAATAATTTGTATAACAAGTTGATGACCGATTAAACCAGGACAATTATTTTTACAGGTTGGATTAAATTGGTTTTATCCTTATATTGAACTTTGTTAATTCCATTTAAATTATAACACTGATAAGTTTATTCTAACAGTAGGTAACACGAGTGGCACGTGCTGGTATTAGCAGTCAACAGATTATTAGCCGATTTCTATCAAGCGAACTCTACACACTAACCTAGAACATGGACAGAAATCATTTTCCATTTCCATCACAGCCAATTTTTATTGATTAACAATCAGGCTTACCTTATTAGGTCTTATAGTTGACCTTTTGTGACCTCTCATGACCCCAGTTGACCTGATTACACCATGTGAATAATGTGTCTGTGAATGTGATGGGACAAGGATAGTTTATTAATTATGTCACATGTGTAATTGTATTAAAGAGCCTTGGGGCAAAGTTTAAATACACTTAGTTTGGTTTGTTCTCTTTCATCTTTAGTCTTATACAGGTTCAATCTTTGGTCATCTAAATAAATAACTGTACTTATGACATTTAAAGAAATTTCAAAATTTAAAAGTGGTCTGATTTCGGTTTTGTTGATATTAATTTGAATCTGATTAAAACATAGATCCCATTTCGTTTCGTTTTTTATAGTTCATAATTCCGACCTAAGATCGGATTCTGATACTGTTACAGTACCTGAAAATAATTTGTGTTCCCCATCCCTATAACCACTAAAACTCACAATGCCATCGTATGGGTGTGAAATTGTCATTTATTAAATGAACATATTAATGACGTCACAGCATAGCATAATATATATACAAGAATTTACACAAATACATGCAAAACATAAATTTAAAGAAAATTGGCAATCCTTGGATGAGATTTAATGTGTAAATACTGAAAATATATTGTGTATTACATGTGTGAAAAGACTAATGTCACTAAAGATAAAATCGGGTTGCAGTAAATCATCTCGAAACAGGGCTGATATAAAGACAGATTGTTTTGAAGTATATTGTAATTATATCCCTAATTGTTTTATAATAGACCTACCTGTCACATGTATTTTTTTATCACACATTTTTGGTAGATAAAATATGAACATTTCGTGAAAAATGAAAATATGAACATTTTTTTGTATTATCTATTTTGATGAAAAAATTGAAAGCCAGATCCAATTTGATGGGAAAAAATTGAGAGCAAGATCCATTTTGACAGGAAAAAAAGTCAGTGTGAGCCCTGCTCCGACTGGTAAAAGAAACTAAAATACAAGCAAATTATTGAAATGAAATTAAATCTTATGTTAGTCCAAAATCACCTACGGTAGTTTGCGGTTAGTGGATGCTAAAACCCATTTTTCTCTCTCTCTCGGTTTGTCACTGCTGTAATATTGTTGTTTTTTTCTTTAGTTTTAGTAACATTTGTTTTACCATTGTTCTGTTGTTTTAATCAACAATGTGTTAGGCTAAAAATAAAGTGGAAGTAGAATGAAAGAAAAACAGGAAAAGTTGATTAAATTTCAAACTTTAAGATGGACCAGTCAGATCTAAAATTGTACCCAACTCATCTCAAATGGATCATGACATCCATGTAAATAAATTTACTGACCTCTCACTAGGAGATCATAAACCTTTTATTGCTTTGTTTTTCTTACCAATATGACAACTTGTTTGTTTACATTGGTCAGTTGTCCTTATCATTTATGACATACAACCCCTTGACCCCTGCAGTTTTAAGGTCATGTGTTGTGTAAAAATGCGTAAGGATGTGGAGCCCCTGTTGAGTTAATAAACCTGTAATGGTTTGTTTACATTGTATATTAAACAGTTGGCTATCCCCTTTGTATGATTTGAAAGTAAACAAGTTTCATAAAATTATTTTGGTTTTCTAAAGATTTGATTTAAATGAAGATAATTTGAAATGTTAAAGGGAGACAACTAGTTAGCAGACGGAGGCAGACCACCATTAAATTTCACCATCTCGGTACCCACAAATTGTAGTTCGTCTATTTATAGCAGTTCTCTCTCTGTCTCTTTTCTCCCCTTTTGCATGCCCATTTTTGTTGATTTTTTGGCCTAGAATGGACTAAGAGGGTTTGAATTAATATTTTCTGCCAGGTTTTGGTAAATATTCATGATTTTGAGGCGGAAGGATAACAGCGTTATGAGGTTGGCTACGGTGATATGTACGGCAACTAGATACATGTTTTGAGTATGCTTCTTCAAGTTCGTGTATCTCAAAATTTTGGTGGTCAACCTCATAAAAAATTTAGTGCAAAGACATGGCCATTTGTTCCTCTGTCTGTAGTGAAAAGCATTTCGCCCAACGAAAATTTGGGGAAAAGTTGGAGATGGGCAAAGAGTCCAGAATTAACATTGAAGTCAATGACAATGGGGAAATTAATGGTGGTCTGCTTCCAGATGGTCCATTCAATTTGGCAACAGTTATAATTTATATAACCATAGGGCTTTCATTTAAAAATTTTGTCAGCTGATCACATAATTTATAGCTTTTGCTGTATTTATTGTGCTTTAAATTTAGACTCTCAAAGAACAACTATTTATACATGTACCTAGATTTTTTCGCTGTTATACTCTTACTGGTATAAAAAAAGATACACACATGGTTCAGCCAGCTTAACTTTTGTCACCTGAACGCAAAGGTGGAGTCTAATAAACCATGTTACAAGTCCTTGAAGTTTTTTAAAGCTGGCTTATCTTTGGATGTCTGTATAGGTCAACTTTAACATGTATTATATGCAAGAACTAAATCTGCCTATTGTAGGTCTTACTTTAGGCCTGAAAGGTTATACAGTATAAACTAATAGTTAGACATTTATTATCATGAAAAGACCATTTTCTACTCTCAATGCCATCTTAATATGTGTCTGATTTTCAATGATTTGAATGCTGTTCAACATTCATTGATGATTGAACACAAAAATGGATATTTGAGACTTTGTCAATTATCTTTACAGTTGTAACAATGGCAATCGAGTTAAAAAAAAAAAAAAGTAGCAATTTTTAAAAATAACTTAGATATATGCTTCTTGTCAGTAAACTGACTTTTTACTGGCATGTACAAAGTTAGATCCTAGAAATTCATGGAATTATTAATTTCTCATGACATATTTATCAGAATATTTTATAGTAAAAATTAAGCGATGATGATGCTGATGTAAATTTGAAATTAAAGTTGCACAGATAGTCAATGTTAATATATGAATGATTTTGTGTTCAGCGGCTAAAAGTTTAACCATAGACTTCCCAGGAGCAGTAGCCACTTTTTTCTTCATTCACCTCCTGGGCTGCCTTGCGAGGACTTTTGGGCTCTTAATTACAAATTTAGTAGACATGTGAACATTGTGTCTGCTGATTTCAGTCCCTAAGTTTAACCCCATAAAATGAGTGGAAAAAAATGACTTTGATTTTATTTTTTCAGATTAATATTTAAGGGTATATACGTGTGGACATTGTTTTAGAAGGTCTGTCATTGAACCATATGTTAGTCCCAAAATGACCTAGTTGGGGTCAATTGTACATTAATCCCCCATTTACCCCCCTCTCTCTCTCTCTATGACACATCAGATTAACCTTAATCAGTGCTTTATTTTGACCCAAGCCATAGATATTATAAGCTCCTTTAAATTTGTAATTTCCTCTTAGATTGGACTGAAAATCCAAATATAATATTTTCTTTCATCAAACTATTGATAAAGCCAGGAGTATATGACCGTTCATTCACTCAGCTTTCATCGATAAATGAACTTCCTTCTCTATGTAAATATTTAATAGTGGTCCGATTTCTGCTTTGTTATGTTTTTAATTTATAAATAGAATTTTTAGAATGAATTTTGAAGAGATTATACTAATACATAAATAAGGCGATAGAGTACTCCTCCTCAGCATAATTATGACATACTTACATGAATATGGCTGTAGTTTAATTATATACGTAATGTTTATATCTTAGTTGAAGAAGGATTAGAAATCTCTCAATTGACAACCTAAGGCTTAATGAGAACGAGATACCACTGTTCATTCACAGAGCTTTTATCCATAAATGAACTAACTTCTATGTAAATATCTCATCTTTTGTTTAAATTGATTCTTCATCCCCAATGTTGTTGTGATTTTAATCCTGTATGTACTAGTAGATTATTGTCACCCATGTCTGTCTTTCCTTCATTTTTTTTTCCCCCCGTTATTCAGCTATGGATCTAAAGGAAGAAAGAAGCATTATTAAAAGTCAGAATTTTTTCATGGTCCACAAATTGCAGAGAACATATTTATTGTCCCTTGCCTTTTCGAGAAAGCACACAAATACTATTTTAATTTGTATTTCCTTTTTCATCAGGTCAATACCTCGACTAAGTTCGATTATTAGTGTTTTATGCTAAGGTTAAGCGAATGATAATCAATTTGATAGCATCATGCTTTATATTATAACAAGATAGATAAACGTGCAATCAATTAATTAGTGTCATCCGTTCATTTTGTAATTTAGGCAGAGGCCATCAGGTTGTATATTGTCGTCGCACCCGTCTGTCCGTCCAGCGTCCACAAGAAATTGTGGACAGTCTAGAGGCTAAAGTTAATATCTGTAAATTGATACACAGTGTTTAAGGTACTGATATGAAGAAGCTATTTCCGATAATTACTGCCAATGAATTTTGATAAATCAGCTAAATCCATGATATTGAATTTTTCGTATTCTTGCATGGGGCAGAACTAAAGGCCTGACAAATTTCAATGATTTTCTGATTTACACTTACTGGTAATCAGATTTTAGTGTACTTATGAATGTTTCATTACCAACAATAGAAAATATATGCGACAAATTTTGTTGACTGCTCGGACAATTTAGCTGCTGTGGGTGTATGTTTCATTGCCTGACAACCTATATTTTGTTGGGGTTTTTTCTGGACAAAACAAAGCAAAAAAAGACAACAACCTTTAAACATATACCGGTAATGGCTTCATCAGGAAAGCATCCATATTGTTTGGGGTTTTTTTCCCCCCGAAATTTTTTAAATTGTTTAGTACAGATTTTTTTTCAGTTTCCTTGACTTATATTATAATTCATTTGTCACTTATAAATATTTTCTACTTTCCTTATACCACCATATCTTTCATACCAGCAGGTAGTGGAGTTATAAAGAATTTTTAATTTTTTCATGATTCATTTTTTTATCTTGATTTTTTAATTAAATTTATAAAACAAAGACTTAGCAAACTTGAAAAAGGATTTTTTCTTGAAACAATTTTTCTTGACTTTAAACTTTTTATTTCAGTTTATCAAAGTAAATAATCTGAAACGTGATCATTTTTATAACATGTTATTTCCTCATTTAAAATAGTCCTTAGATTATATTTGATCTTTTGATAAGAAATTTCTCTTTTCTTATTTCACTATCAAAATGATTTGACAATAGATTTGACAAAATTGAATTAAAACCGATACTTCCTCTTATCATATCTTCATTAACCTGGCCATCTTCATTAGCCCATTTATGAGCAGAACAATAGGACGTTAACTTTCATTTCATTTTTATTAACCTGTTTGATTTCATTTCCTGGAATGTGAGAAAAATCTAATGTTTTCATAAATGATGTTCAATGAGATATCTTGATGGATTAAAATAATTTGATTTGAGATTTTAAGATGTATCCTAAGTTGACATATACATGGGAAGGCGTAAGATTTCACTGCCTGTGGTTAGACCAGAGCTTTCACTTCTAAATTTCTTTTCTTTTCCATGAACTTTATGATTTAAGTTGTTTGGTTCATCAACAATAAGGTTTAATAGTTGGCTGTTTTGTCAACTGTGAGACTCCATTTGTCTGGTTTGTCAACTATAGGGTATAGGTTATCCAGTTTTTCATCAACAGTATAAGGTTGAAGTTGTCTGGTATATCATCAGTAAGGTCTACGTTTTTCTGTTTTTCATCAACAGTAAGGTTGAAGTTGCCTGGTTTGCCTACCCTGGGGTCCAGTTGATCTGTTCTGTCAACTATGTTGTCTAAGTTGTTCAGTTTCATCAACAGTACGGTTGAAGTTGTCCAAATTTTCATCAACTTTGAGGTTTAGGTTGTTCTGTTTGTCATCAACAGTATAAAAGTTTAAAGTTGTCTGGTTAAGTTGCTCAGTGTTTTGTTTTCATCAACTTTCAAGGTTTCTGTTTATTTGTTTGATTTCTAGGTTTAAAAGTTGTCCAATTTGACAAAAGTACAGGTTGTTCTGTTTTGATTGCAGTTTTAAATTTTGTGTCGGAATTACTGTAAATTTTAATATTTTATGCGGAGATCACCTACTATGTTGTTTTTGTGTCGCTTTCAAGGTTTTTGTTTTTTTGTTTGATTTCTAGGTTTAAAAGTTGTCCAGTTTGACAAACAGTACAGGTTGTTCTGTTTTGATTGCAGTTTTAAATTTTGTGTCTGGATTACTGTAAATTTTAATATTTTACGCAGAGATCACCTACTATGTTGTTTTTGTGTTGCTTGTGGTTGCATCTGTGGTTTTACACCATGAATTTGATATCAGTTCGAATTTAATCAGTTCGTGATACAATTCACTTACTGATTAAAAGTCATCAATGATTTTCTTTGCTACTTTGTTAAATAAGTTTGCTAGACCAAAAGAGGATTTGTGACGTCTGGTATTAATATTAAGAGGATTTGAAATTCATAGAGCACATGATGATTTTTTTTCTGTTCATTGTTATGTCGTGACATGGCAGCCGCAGATATCGTGACATGGCAGCCGCAAATATCATGATATAACAGCTGGGTAATACATGTGCAATGGTTTTGGTCGCAAATCTGCATCACGTTTTTATTCAAGCAAATTAGACTAATGCGAAGTAATGCCTCAACTGATCATAATTTTTCTCAAATATAACTGCCGCCACTGTGGCACAATAAGTTTGGAAGGCCCAAAGTTTTCCTACAGAAAAGGCCTGGCAAAGGTCCATTTGTGTAAACTTTAAAGCTTGTTAGAAAAACCATGGCAAGTGGAATTCGATAAGGGTTGGCGGAAAAGCAGCTTTTCTGGCAAAGTTTCACACTTTAAGTTCTTTGTTTTATTTTACTCCAAATGATGCCTGCTTGCAAGCGAATTGTTGAAATATAATTAAGTACAATTTAGTTTCTAATTGTGTTAGCCTTTTCAGTTTAGTGACCTGTTTGCTAAGCAACATGTTCATGTATCTGAATTTATTATAGAAGTAATGCTATTGTCATTAATTACTCATTGTGTAATTACCCTTCTTATTGTTTTATTGTCAATATGATGTATAGCATAATTCCATCTTTATATATACTTATATAGGATTGATAAATACAACAACATAATTACCTGCTCAGTATATGAATCATGCAAAATAATAAGCCAACGAATAAAACTTTTAAAGTGAAATGAACACAAGCCTATTCCATGTAGTGTGAAATTTTGCCCAGACAACGTTTCTGCCTACTTTTCATTGAATTTCAACTGTCAAGGGGTCTTTTACGTGGACTCCAACTAGAATAATTTATTTATTTGCCAGGACATGTTCTGCGCCACATGCAACAGGGAAGCCTGGCCGCGAGTTCACAAAATATTCTCTGACTTGAGTGTGCACCTTGTGATTGAAAGTTGAATAAATTCTTTAGTCTGAGAATACTTTGTGGACTCGGGGCATGGTAGAAAAAACTTGACAGAAGAACCTGGAACATTGCATCAGTTGTACCAGAATAATATGATTTTTTTTTTCCGTCGACAACAAAGTGAGAGGTCCTCTTTAATTGATACATTGTATCAATGTACATTGTATGTTTAAAGATGGCTTCACACGTACAAACTGGGAGATTTGATGATATAATTGGACTAAATATATATTCAAACTAATTTGAAAAATTGTTTCAAATTCTTCTCAAAACATTGTATTCACAAGGAAATAGCCCAAGCTATAAAAATCGTTTTAGAGAAACCTTGTTTGTCACATGACTTGGCGGTTGTCTTTAATCACTGTACGTTGGATGGCTGAATAGTTAGCATGTGCACGCTGTATCATAAGGTCTGTCATTAAATCAACTGGCATATAGTTACGATTCCCCAGATGTATGTGTCAGGGTGCTCCTGTTTCCTCCAATTGAAATAAAACTGAAGCACATGTTAGTCCCAAAATGACCTAGTTTGTGTTGAATGGACGTTAAACCCCATCTCCCTCCCTTAATCACTGTACAGTTAATTGCCTTAAATATCGAAGCTGAAGTAAATTACTGTGCTTATCCCTTGCCCACTTCTTTTTCTGTGTCACTTGAACAGACGATTATGCACCCCAATCTTCTCATTTTTATCCTATGCATACTCCATGAGTGTTTTTTTTTAGCAGATCAGGTATTTTCTAGGAAGATCGGGTGTCGCGACTTTCCATATATGCCAAAATTGCCATACTTTTATTTGACACCCACGCCCACCTTACTGGGAATGCATCTTTAAATAAAAGAATGCATATTGCAGATGTTTTTAATTACATTTTTGAAATCCTTTACCTACTTATTTGTTTGTTTTTGTAGTATTTTAGTTTGTGATTAGATCGTAATTTTTATATTTAAATAATCCTAATGCAAGTAATTATTTATAGTCAGCCACCTGTGGATCTGGGCTGTTCAATTAGCTGGGAGCCACAGTGGCTCAGTTTGCAAAGAAACTTCATTAGAATTGGCAGTAAGAAATCGAGTTAAAAGAGTAGGCCGTGGTACTACTGTCTGGGGCAAAGAAACTTCATTAAAATTGGCAGTAAGAAATCGAGTTAAAAGAGTAGGCCGCAGTACTACTGTCTGGGGCAAGATTTCCCTCAAACTTGCTCTGTATGGAGTATGCCCATATTCATTAGTCCAGTTGAACCAAAACAGTAGGATGTTAAAGCTCATTTCATTTTGTTCAAGAAGCTGGGGTGGAGGAAAAGAGTAAGCATCTGTTGGCTGTGCCAATACCCAGTTGATTATATCCTCGGAACCACTGTGATTTGGGATTCTTCAGCTTTGTTTTCCCTGGTGCAGGACAGTGAGTCTGGCAAGGAAAAGTGTATAGTCTTTCTAATAGGACAGAAAAAATCGTTGTGCCCGAGCAATTCGAAGAAGAGTTGATGAAAACTAATTGCTTTGAGGTATAAAAGACCCAGATATGCTTGGAGTAGAAAAAGACAAAGATGTGAAGTCAAAGACATCTAGTTGTCGGTGACTTGAAACATTAATAGCCTGCCCCAGGAAGGCTGAGATAATATGTTTTATGATACTTCCGTTTGTCAGATAGCTTGTTTGAAAGATTATCCATTCCTGCTGTTCAAACCCGACAATTTTTGTTGTTTTTAAACTATAACTATGTCTCAAACCTGGGAGTCTCATTATCCTCTCATTATCTCGTAGTGTTTTTCGCATGATATTTAACTCGTCATTTTAGTTCTTCTTATACAACTTGATATCATATGTTTTAAAACAAATATAAACATCGGCCGTACATTTAGCAGAGTGTTTGTATTGTAATGTTCAGCTTCATCAACCGCGATTGATTTTGTTTGAAATAATAAAATAGTTTAGTGAACTTTGGTTCATCGTGGCAGACGTGAATAATGTTATGCTGCATGCTTCCACTGCAGGTGAAAGAGTGCATGTGACATTTGTCATGTATTTATATCTGGTCTTCCTTGAAATGTTATTCACATCTTTGTCGCAACTGAAAAACGTCATGCTACTTTGGATAATGAACCTTATTCTTTCAATTCCATGCTCTTTGGAGATTGAAAATGCTCCGTTTATTACTCTGCTTCCAAAATTGATATCTCCGTCTACAGATATGGATATTGTTTTTATCCCCATACCATGTGAACCAGCTTATGACTTTAATCAACAGACTTAAATTTTCAACTAAGGCGCTTTGTCATCCCTCATAACAATTCAATGACGTCATAAAAGAAAATATTTTTCACTTGACTCCGTCATAGTGATAAAAAATCCAAGGAAATAATAAAAAAAATATTTTTGACTAAAATCAAAGAGGTTTAGTGATGTTACATTGATATAAAATGTCAAAAAACCTTCTTTATACACCATATTGACTTACACATTATGCAAGAGCTAAATCTACATATTACAGGCCTTTCTTTAGGCCTTAAATTGTTAATTAGACATAAATTAACTTTTCAAGACCATAATCAGCTCTCAATGCCATTCTGCGATATTCAGTTGATTTGAATTTGTTTTGTGAAGGATAAAATAAACGTAAAAATGGATAACCAAGACTTTGTTTACTATCGTACCAACGGTAGAAATGACGATCAAGGCTTGTCTGAAATTGAATCTCTAATATCTTGGTTCAGAGTAAAGCAATACCCCTTTAAATCAGTTATTGAACATTTCTGGTCCCAGTATTGACTCAAAAGGTTTGTCCAGTACTCATTAGCCTAGTCAGTGCACAAAAGTCTGACATTAAGCCGATTTCATGTCGTATTCACTTGTTTGCGTGGTCGTGTATTTGCTGTAAGTTGATTGGCATGGTTTGGAGATTTATAAAATGTTTTATTAATTATGTTATATTTATTGATGGTCATAAAAAGTATTTAATGTTGTAGATAATCATAATCTCGGCAGGTGCTTCATCTTTTGTCTTTGAAGTGTCTGGCAAATAAAGAATTTTTGTAAATAGTTTATTCAACTCTTCTCTTTAGTAACCCTTATCTTGAACTGCTGGACTTTTTTAAATTTAATAATACCATTTATTTTTTTTCCTCCGTGGACTGTCCTGTCCTGTCCTACTGCCCTAGTGGAGGTGAGATTTCAGACAATAAATACATTAGGCTATTAAACTGTATATTGAATTTCAACTGGCATATATATTGTAGTTTGCAAGAAATTAAATCTGATCAAAATACAGACCTATATTTCATTTTGCTTGTTTTAAAAGTCAGTGACCTCTACTATGTGAATATCTGACTGCTTGTTGTCATACTCCCGCGCAGTGTTGCGTTTGATTAGAGGTAATCCAACTACACACTGCTATTCTGAGTGGATATTGTTGTTTTAAATTTTGATTTGTCAGTAGTCCGTCTACCAACCATTCACTAGCTGCCAATATTGGACCAAATATGTTTACATAACGTTACGTCATGACTCACGATTTTATTATGCCTAATTAACTCGTGCATAGCAGAATACTGCAGTAAAACTAATTGCGTGACAAACGAGGCTATCAAGTCGAATGAAATGTAAACAATACTTTCACCGTTTTGAATACCTCAAATCACTGTCCAAAGTTTTAGGGAAGAGCCAGATTAAACGAAGGACTGTCATGTTGCTGTGCTTAAAGTGATAGCTTTCATTGAACGGAAAGAATAGACACACTCCCGCATAAGTTCAAGAAACAGACGCTATTCCAGCAATGGTCAGAGAGGGATTTCTCGGGCCATTGCTTCAGGAATATGGGTTGTAGTGGGACATTGTGTCAGTGGTCATATGAATGGCTTTCGACGTCAGACATTTGTTTCTGGTGGAATTACCCGCAGTTCCATGCACCTCATTAGCCCAGTTAGATTAGAACCGTAGGACGTTAAACCTATTTGATTTTTGGATTCCAATTTGACCATTTTCAAAGATTTCAGGAAATCCTGATCAATAAACCAGTTGGCAATGGCAGTCAAGTCGGTACAATTATTCTAATTTTAATATTCTTTGGATAATAATCATTTAGATTTTCTATTTAATGTCATCAATAGTACAAAGTCGATAGAAATTATACACTGTTTCTGTGTTTGAGCATGGCCAATGACCTATATCCATTGATAATGATCTGGTACTGACCTAATTGGGTTTGATTTTGCTGCTAGCAGTCTGTCATCATCGGTGTCGGCCTATTTTTATCAGAACGGATGAAGACCTGCGTGTGATCTTTTGTAAATGTAACAGCAGTACATCTTGTCTTTAAATCTCCACGCAGAATCATGGTGATATCATATTCTAAAACATGATTGTAGTTATTAACGAGAGGTCTGATTCCTGATCAATACTTTCACTTGTTTCTCGGTCATACTTAATCACCTGACATTGTTTATTGACCTTATTTAGTCACTGTCTCCAATAGAAAACTTTCTCTCTTCTGTAGCAATAGATTTGTCATGGGAAAGACGATTATCTTTCCTGGTTCCCCATTTGTCTTTTTTTGCCAAAGAAATTAACGAGGGATGTAGGTTTTCATTTAGTGTGTTTCAATATGTCAGAAACAAGAATCCAATTCATTCAATGAGATACTCACACTATTAAACAAGCACACATAGCTTGAAACTTCCAAGCATCAATCCAACCCATAAAGGTAAAATGGTCAAGTTTGGTGAGGGGATTGGGATGGGGGTCTATTGAGTGGTGGCTGGGTGGTCAGGCACATCCACACATAGATTGGAATTTCCAAATTTGCAATCCAGAAAAGCTGTGTATTTAAGACAAAATCATTAAATTGTTTTTTTTTCTTCTGATACACAGTGTTGGAAAGGGGTGTTCTATTTTAAAAGGTGTTTAATTGCCTGGTTTTGTACGCATCAGAGAGTAAGGTTGACAGTCCTAACTCATGGAATTTTTCAGGTTTCCTCTCACAGCCAAAGAATATTACACAGATGTTATGGCTACTTGAAATAACAGATTTCCGCAAAAAGTAATGAAATGCAGGTGCCCAAAACTATCCGAAGTGTCAATTTAATGTTGACAAGCTCAGACAGCCAAATTAAGCCAGCTTAGAAAAAAAGCTTTTTAAAATGTTTTATTTATACCATCTTTGAATTCGAACAACAAACTTAAGCCTCTCAATCTACAGAAGGACGCAAGAGAAATAACCAACCCAGTTCAATACTTACGATTGCTCTTGAACATCATTTGTGTTGTGGTGTGTCGTACACATGCTAAATTAATGATAAATAGACTTGCCTTTATGTTAATTAATAGTGTAGTCATCACAGAAGTTTGGCGCAACCGAAACAAAGCACATTATAAATTGATACATTTATTATTAAAATCTTTTGATGTTTTTGTGTGATGGATGAAATGGTCGTTGATGACCCAAAACTGCCAACTGGATATAAATATTATGATTTAATTATTAATGAGCTTTGTTTTGCCTGTAACGAGATGGGATATACCTGTAATTGGGGGTCAGCCTCAATAGATGGATAACCCAGACATATGGTCAATAAGATGTTGGAGATAATTGGGTGAAAGACAGTCATATGGTCAGTACGATGGGAGAGGTAATCAGGTGGAAGGACAATTTTAATGAAATCGTTCATCTGTTTCTTTAGAATAACAAAGGATAGATAATGATGACCACAATTTTATTCAGCTTTCAGAAAAATTCTAGATGCGACCCAAGCTTAAAAAATGGCTGTTTGAAATGAATTGATCAAATTAGTTTTCTGAGTGTTAAAATTAACTGTTAGTTGTGCTTTTACTGTTACCAAATATTATATTGCTAACTCTGGTTTTGGCAGTGATATGTGAATGGAGTCTTTTCAACTATTGCCTACCATTATCCGGACAACTGTCTAGTCATTTAGCCCATTTTGAACAGAACAGTAGGACATTAAACTCCATTTCATTTTTTTTGTGACAATGGTTATGGAATGCTCAGGGCTATTATGGGCATATGTTCAGTTTTTATTCAGAAGATTATAATTGATCAAAGAAATTTTTATCTCTCGAAATCAGTGGGGGGGGGGGGGGAGTTGGATGTCCGAATAATTAGCGCATGCGTGTAGTATCATCGTAATGTCTATCATTGAGTACTGGAGTTGTTTTAATTCCCCAGTTGTAAGTGACAAGGAGTAGGGTCGCCTGTCCAACCTCGCAGGGTTCTTTTCTGGTCCTCTGGCTTCCTCAACTTGTATAAAGACACCTACGCACAAGCTAATTATTGAAATAAAATTGAACCATGTGTTGTTCCCAAAATGGCTAGTTTATATCTCAATATCTGCAGACCATTATCCACTACGGTGAACAAACAGCATATCAAATTTAATTAAATCAACGCCTATTTTTTACCCAGGTATCAAGGAGATTATATCATGTTAAGACACATTCTTATTTAACAAAATAATTTTTTTTAAGAAAACATGGTAGAAATGAAAAATGGCCATTAGCAAAGGATATCAAACATTAGGCAATTACAGGAAAAATGAGTCATTCATTGTAAGAAAAACGATCAAACATAATTAGGAGAATCTTATGAAATCCAGGAGATTTGCAATTCCAGGCAGCGGTGACATTTAAAGACTAGCTTAATATGTGTAATGGTGTAGTTCTGGTCGTTATTTGTATTTAATTCTCTGTTCTTTGTTATAAGATGGCGCTGAAATCCACCCACGTGAAGTGTGATTATATAACACAAGGGTTATTGTTTCTCCTGCTTCTATAACATCTAAAGCAAATATTGACGTCAAAAGGTTTTAACTGAGATATCAACTTAAAGATATTTTGATGTTTTTAATTTCTTGTTTCAAAATATTCGATGTCAGTGTGTTCCATTTTTATGCGATTTTGACAAAAATTATAATATAGCTTTTTATCCTAAAGATCTTGGATCCTTTCGATTTTGGCATATATCAAACTGCAACATCGTTGATTGCGGCCCCAGATTATACGAAAAATCACGTTTTTAGCTTGGGGACACTTTAGAGATCACAATTTTTATCTGATTTTGAAACAAATTGGAAATGTATTCATATCTCAAAGTGGGTGTCACGGTGGCTAAGTGGAGGTCAGGTGTTCGATCACTACATTGGCTGAGAAAGTTCATTCAGATTTTCCGATGTGGTTCCCCCATGCCATCAATGCAGGACGGAGGGTCTGACAAGAACAGCTGTCTGGTCATTCTTATGGTATGAAAAACTGAGATCATGTGTTTACATTGGCGTGCACATAAAATTTCCTTTGACAGTTCAAATTCAATATAAGAGTTGGCCGTAGTACCTCTGTCTGAGCAGAATTTCCCCTCGCTAGCACATTGTATGGCGTATCCCCGTCTTCATTAACCTACAGTTGGAGTAGAATTAGTCTCTGTCACCCAGAACCCCCTAGTCTTCAACGCACGGAGGGTCTGGGTCGGTTCTCAATTTCTGACGAAAATTACTGGATAATCTACCACATAAAAAAACAAACATTTGGTTACGCATGGGCAATGGAACCTTTTGGCTAAAGTATCGGTAAGTGCTAGATCTTATGAAGCTGGGCCGATTTTGCTAGATTCTATAAAGCGTGGTTGAAATATATCCCACAGTTCACTTGGAACATCTATTATTAGAAACAAAAGAGACGAGGAATAAGCATGGATCGCGATGAAGAATTAAACAGATTGTGAGAAGCCATACGTCTGATTCATGACGAGAGAAACTTACCATTTCAATTGAAACCTTTACAAACAAAATTTTAAAGAGTGTCATCGTTGACAAGCGAGCTGTTTTGATAGATTCAGTACGTGGTAACTTAAAAGACTGGATAATCCAGACAATGACCTATTTTCCGTCAAATTTTGAGGACCCATCCAGACTAATATTCGTAGAATATTTGTATGGATGATAGAGACTAGAGTAGAATTGTAGGACTTTAAATAAATCCATTTCATATTGTTTATGTAAATGGTAGATATACTGTCAAACTAACCTCTTATTGTGATCTATATTAATTAATGAACCATTGTATAATGTGACCTTCTGTCATATTCATGCTAAATAGCCATTAATTAATGATGATGTAACTAAATGTTGATTGACAGAATTGTTACATGATGACTGGGTTGTTTGTTCCTGCTGCATTCATTCAATTACCTGTTTTAAATCATAATTTTCTATTCTGGGTAATGTAGGGTTGAAATATTTTGCTAATGAATCATTCTTAGGAAATACCTAAATAAAAATAGATGCAGTGGGAATGATAAGGACATCGACATAATTTTGAGAGAGAGGTGGTGGGCAAAGAAAGAGAGGGAGATAGATATAGGAGAACGGGACATACAGAGACGGGGAGAGATATAGGAGAAAGGGGGGGGGTGAGGAGAGACGAAGGGGGCTGGGGAGAGAAGGGGGGGGGTCTAACCTGTTTCAGTTGCTCCAATGTTTAATTTGGAATTTTTGTTTTGTTTTTTTCTGAAATAAAAGAAATTCGAATTTGAAGTTTTCAAAAATAGAAAGTTAATTTGTTTCTTATGAAACAAAAAACATGTGCCTGCAATTTATCTTTTCACTTTAAAATAATGTCAAATACAGTAATTAGTGCAGAGAGTTCTAAAGATAAAAACAAATCCAACTTATAGCAAAAATTATTGAAAACTCGCTATAAAAAATGACGCCTGAAATCCTCTTGTGTTAGGAAAATCACATAAATATAGTCTTAATTTTTTACTGTAAAATTTAAGTGCTGGTAAGGACTTATAAGATATTTGTGGAATAAATTAAAGTTCAACTTTTATTGCATAAATGCACTTAAAAAAGAGAAAAGTTATTGAAATGAGGCCTGATAACCTTTGGTTTTAACTTGAGAAAATTGCGTAGCGTGTGATTTTTTTCTCTTGAAATATTTGTGGAATAAATTAAAATGTCAGAATTAAAGAGAATGCTGAAGTCATTGATGATTAAGAAATGTTTGATTAAAAATGATTCATCTATAATTTATGTTGATTCATGTTTGAAATACGCTGGCCATGATTTTTACACCCAACTTTTAATTGGTGTTTATGAGAAAAGGGTCAGATGTGATTTTCTGCAGTTTGAAATGTAGGGAAATAAAACGACGCATCAACCAGAGCATCATCACCTTTTAGTGCCTTTACACAGTCATATTACTAACTAATATGACAAACCATGATCCTATGTACACATTAGCGCGATTAGCACGCACATCAAAGAACCTTTGACAGGCGGTATGGCACAACTTCTAGAGCACAATTTCCTTCATAGTACACTGGAATAAGTAGTTTTGAGAAAAAATTTTTTTTAAGGAGATAAACCCCTGGGTTAAAATATGCTTACATCTGGGATTGAAACAAGCTAGAGCTGACGGTCCAGCTACAGCTTGAATCCCTACAAACTAGCCCACTAGGCCATTCCAACCCCCTTGTGAACGAATCACTCCCCAGGATTAAACATAAGTGGCTTAACAGCCAATTAGATCATTGGGAATACCTAAATGTAATATTAACTCATTGCACATGTAGTCTTAGTGTCAGTCTGATCCCATTATCAATGAAATAGACCTTCATTTAACCTGTGACCTGTCAAATCTGGGAGGTGAATTGCCCTGAAGTGGGGTATTGCTCTTACTTCTTCTATCTAGCTAATCTTGACTAATTTTTATGATAATTTAATCAGATCAAGATGTTTACTGGTATAATCTAATTGATAGCATGTCAATTATCTGATAATTAAATAGGGGAGGTCTTGAAGGCATTACAAACCAGATTGTTCTCATGTAAATAAAATGGTTTAACATCACACTTTTCCACTCTCATGGGGGTGTTGGGTGGCCAAATGGTTAGCATGTGCACACTGTATCCAGGCCTGGAAATAACGGTTTTAGATGTACTTGACAAAATGTCAGGCACAGATGAAATGGTACCTGACATTTTCAACTTAGTGCCGAACATGTATTAATAATATCAATAAAATAGACAAATCAGTGCCAGACAAAATGACAGGTACCAGAGGTTTTGTTCCTGACAAAGCCTGAATCTGTGACTGACATTGTCAGTGACAGGTGCCTTATTTCCAGGCTTGACTGTATCACAAGGTCTGTCATTAAGTCAACAGGTAGGGTGCCCCACGTGCCAACTGAAAAGTTGTTCTTGACACGTTGATCCTGCACGTTTTAGTTCAATGACTTACTACTGATTTCTAACAGTCTCGCACACTCGTTAAGGCTATAAATAGCAACAGCATGCGGAAATGTTCAAAACACCAAACACTACTACAGCCGTAAAAAAATCTATTGTTGACGATTCTGAATAGCAATAATATTTAACTTTTTGGTTATTACGGCATCTTTAGAAATTACGCTCGTTTTATTTTTTAAATTGCCTTATAATTAGCTGTACCATTAGAAGCTGCATAGTTTGGTTAAGTACAAATAATATCTCTGACTCAACGTCCGTATGGAAGAATAATGATCAAAGCAGTAGTTTCATTTTACTTTTACAAGGTTCTTAAAAATATTGTTGAGACGCCTGATGTTGGTGCTTCTAAATTCAATTTCTTGTTCCATGTTTCGTAAAAAAAAGTAGTCTTGATTATCCCGAGCCGTCAATTAGACGTAGAATGATCGGTAGACTAGTTAAGCGAGACTAATTTCAAAACAAGGGCACGTAACCTATCTTTTACTCAAAAGTGTCTGGATGTTATGGACGCCACTACAAACCATTTTTCAGTATTATTTAAGCATACTATAGAAATAAAATTGAATCATATGTTAGTTCCGAAATGACCTAGTTTGTGTCGAGTACGTTAAACCCCATTTCTCTCTCTCTTGAAATCTAAACCCATTTCCATTAATAGCTAATAAGATTTCTATTCATCAAGGTTTTAAATTCTAATCCACCTTCATTGGTCTTGTTTTAGATCATACCATCAGATATGTTATCTTATACATGGTGTATCAGTATTCACATGTCTGATCTCCCTTCTAGCAAGACGATTTTCTAATTTGTTGGATTATCTGTATTAATATACCCCCTTGACCACTTGTCAATTGTAATTATTGATTATATCACTGGTCATTGAAAGGTGAATTCATGTCTTGCCCTAAGTTCATTACTTTTTATTCCCCCATTAAGTAATTTTATCTGGTCAGTTTGAACTTTTTTGGGGAGATAAATTTGAACTCTTGACATATATTACAACATTGCAATTGATACAGTAGTTTGATCCTCTTGCTTTTCATCTTGATAGTTTTTCATTGATTATTGGGTTTGGTGCACAGGGTGCAGGTCGATCTGTCATGGTGTCAAGAGTCCTGGTTACGATTCCATGCCTGTACGAAACAGGAAATGGGGTTCCTGTTTTAACGCCTTATGGGTCTTTTCAAACATATTCCAGAGTTTTTTTTCTTGTAATGATTTTACTTTCAAGCTTATTTAGTCGTTCAGGTGGTCCCATGCGCGCATTGGCATGCACATCAAAGAACCCTTGACATAAAGATCCCCTGAAATAAGAGTAGGATGTAGCTGTAGCTTATCTGGGCAAAATTTTCCTCATAACACACTACAGCGTACACACGATCTTAGTACCCAAATGGATACAGAAAAGTAGGATGTTAAGTGTTAACCCCATTTAATTTCCCCGCTTAGTACAGTGTTTATAATTTCCTTTGTTATAAAATACAGCTGCAACCACATATCACAAATAAAAGTTTGCAACCATATATCACCTGTTTTAATGTCTCTTCATTGGCTTCATATCAATGAAAGGGGTCATTGGATGAATGAATGGTTAGCGTGCACGCGCTGTATCATACGGCCTGCCATTGAGTCAATTGGCGAAGTTTTAAATCCCTGGTTGTACGCGACAAGGAGTAGGGTTGCCTGTCTGACCCTGTGGGTTTTCTCCTGGTACTCAGATTTCCTCCTACCAGACCTGTCAACCCCTCAGAGCTGAAATGCAGTAGGGTAGCGTAAAAAAGGCAGTAGAAACCATGATTTGGCAGTAGATTTCCAAAAACGCGTAAATTCGCACTTCCAAGGGTAATTAATTTGGAAATGTCAAATGATACATTGAATTGTAGGCCTAACAATACAAAAATTGCATTAAATGGGTAATAAATAAAATACACACACACATTCATTAGCAATGAACCATATTTAAAATTATTTATTAAACCAAAATTGAATATGTACCCTACAGAAAGAAATAATTAGCATTTATTAGCAAAGGAAAAATAATTAAAATTAGCAGTCCAGTAGTGGGCCTACACTGGCAGTAGATTCTTCCATTTTTCTTTTGTTTTAACTTATTAGTATTACTATTAGTATGATTTAAAAAAAAAAATTCCTCGTCTGACGTGGGTTTCCTATTCCGACAGTTTTTGTCAATTTTATTTAATGTAAGATAATTGTACTTATTATATAGATTCTACAGCAATTCTTGATAAGGAATAGAGAGAGGAGGGCGTAAAAAATAAGTTTTGCATAGCGACTAAATAAGTAAATAATAAAATATTATTGGCATCGAACATGCTTTTCATGCCGTGACGTTTATCCTCTAATGGCAATGCAATTCAGTGTACGGGATTTTTTCTTAAGGAATTCCGTAAATCTGCTTTTAAATTTATTTGAGGGAGCCCTCCATGTGAGCCGTATTCTCATCTTGAAATTAAAGTTCCAGGTTGTGTTGCATTCGAAGTATTGTATTACATGCTGTACGTACGTACGCGCGCAAACGAAAATGTCAGCCATTGCTGCCGTAAATTGGTTGCTATTTGTTTAGTTTATCGCTACATATTTTAAGAGTATTTGGAACACGTGGCAATAATATATCCGCTTTATTAACTCTAAAAAAGGTTGAAACGAATTCGAGAACAAATCTGTTAGCTAAATTACACCTTACAACACCCCAAGTCGATGTTGATAACAGAAAGTCGCAATCTTTTTTGTTTACATGCAACGAGTTGCTTCCCTTACTTCCAAAGTTTTGGCGAGACAATTAAAAAAAAAACCTTTAACAATGCGGTAGAAATCTATTACCGCGCAGTAGAGCGGTACACGAGGCCATTTCGCGGCATTTTACCGCGTGATGCGGTAGAGTTGACAGGTCTGCCTCCTACTGCTACAGACCCCGACGTGCAAGCGAATTATTGAAATGTGTTAGTCCCGAAATGACCTAGTTTGTGTCAAGTGAACGTTAAACCACATTTCTCTCACTCTCTCTCTCATATCAATGAAAGTATTGCATTCAAATTACTATGTGATTGTGATGTATATGTTTCGATCAGAGGAACTGGTGGGAAGAGGGTGCCCAGGAGTTTGGATTTTACAAAACAACAAGGTCAAATCTATACTTTGATGCACAGAAAAGTAGGATATTAAACCGCATTTTAATTAACATAGTTTATGTATGTAAATATTTGATTAAAATACACACATATTTATATATCTATTTATCTTTTCAAAGAATATTTAATTGAATATTTATATATTTTGAAAAACTTCCCCAGATGATCAAAAAGTACTTTAACAATGATAAAATATCAAAGTTGAAATCAATAAGTCATACCTTTTTTTCTTTTCATCATTTACCGGGAAACAAAACCTTTACGGTTGTGCCAGTACATTTGGATATATATATATACACAGACATCTGATGATTTTAATTCCAACTAGTTTTTATTTCTCGATCGGTCTTTGTTCAAACCATTAAAAGCTAATAAATTATTCATGGATAGATGTTTCTATTTTAGTTAATTTAAATAAGTTCAAATGGTTACATAGTTTTAACAAGAAAATTCAATAGTTAAACATTTTATCAAACTAGTCAAGCTGTGCATATTGTCTTATCAGTAATATACTATTTGGAAAAATTTTCAGTTCATTCCGTGGCTTTTAAGGGGGGTTCGGTGGCCGAATGGTTAGTGTGCGGCTGTATCGTACGGCCTGCCATTAAGTCAACTGGGGTGGTTTCAAACATCAGGTTGTATGTGGCAAGAAGTAAAGTCGCTTCTCCAACCTCGTGGGTTTTCTCTGGGTACTCCGGTTTCCTCCCACTGCTAAAGACTCCTACGTGCAAGCGAATTATTGAAATGAAATTAAACCATATGTTAGTCCCAAAATGACTTTGTGTCGAGTGAACGTTAAACCATATTTCTCTCCCTCTCTCTCTTCGTGGCTTTTAGAGAGAGTTTAACTTCCACTCGAGACAAAATGTTTCAATAATTTGATATCGCGTAGAGGTCTATAGCTGTGGGAAAAATCAAGCGGAATATTAGAAACCACACCACTTCGACTCAAAGACACACCTTATGATCAAAAGTACACACTTAAAACCATTCAGCCACCCAACCCCTCCAAAAGTAACTTTAAGATTTGTTCTTTTGGCCTGGGAGCGACGATTACTCAACATGTTTCTGACTCACTATCCGCAGGGTTTCTGCCAGAAAAATCTCGAAGGGGGGTATAATTTATTTGGTCGCCGAATTACTGGGGGGGTCTGGGGGTACCCCAAGGCTCGGCTTTGGGTCCAATTCTCTTTATACAACTAAATAATTTAAAATGATTTTTTGCTTGGACCTAATGTTAATAGATCTTGCTTGTTATTATGACTGTCCAAGCTGTTGAATAATGAAATATTTATATGTCATTTTTAATATCAACTTTACATTAATGACTCTCAGATTAATTATGAAAGGGAAAACAGCTCGTCATGCCATTGTGGCTTAATGGTACACAGAAGAGAGGGTATAAAAGGTTTGGTGGGCAGGGAACAATGTCTAGTTGTTTGAATCTGAGTTCCCATGTACATGCTGTTTGCTTAATTAAGACAGGAATATGCTCTACCGTGTGCTATGTGGGAAATTTTGCTCGGACAGTGGTGCTATGATCTACTCCTATATCAAAGTTCACCAGACAAGGAATCTTTTACCTGTGCATGAGCTCCCATATTCTCTTCCTATCCAAACGACTATACTTTGCCCTTTCTTGGGCCGTCTCTCCTGTATCACTAACAATTGGGAATCAGGCTAGAAAATCCCCAACCTCCCTATCAGCGAGCCATTGTGTTATCCGCCTAGCCACTGCATGAGCATAGTTGATGCCAAAAAAAAGTAGGACAGTTAATTCAATTTCATTATGAAACGGGAATCTGGTATCATTGGAGAGGAATTTGAGATAATTAATAAAGAAGCCAATGACATCACTGAGCAATAATATACTTCCTTGTTTGTCCTATAAAACCAGCTTTTTTTTGTAACATGATTATTTTTACATTTTTGCACTGATACAAATGGGTACAGATAAACTAATCAACAGACAGAAGCCATTCAAAGATAATTGATTATAATTGTTTTGTTTCAACAATTGAAAAATCCAAAATTGTTTCTATGGAAACACAAAAATGTTTAAATCTGTGAAAGGTTCTAATTAGCAGTAGCGACAATTATATACAATGTGGGTGGGGGGAGAAAATAAGGTGAGGAAGGGAAGTGCAGTATGGTATAAAGATTAAGAATGGGGAGTGTTCCTGGTGTTATCCTTCACTTACTCTAGATAAGAAATTAGGGCAGAGGGAGTGTTTCAATGACTTGTTAGGAAATGAGGATCAACGCTTATACTTTGATATGTTAAGTTATTGGTGAAGGGGATAGGAAGAATTATTTTGATTAGTTATTGCGGAGGAGTATTTGTTGAATGATTAGAGAGGATGTAGTATGTTTAACGGTATTGTAACTTGAGAAAGGAAGTTCTATCAACACACCCACACATGCTGGTCCTCTCACACACATACATACACACACCAGTTCATGTATGTTATCTAATGCAATGGAATTGAGTGGGGGTTTATATAGGGTCCTGCTGTTTTGCGATTACTGGGATACACTATACAGTGTTGTAAGAGTGAATTTTGCCTGGACAGCAGCACTATGGCCTACTCTTATATTGAATTGAAGCTGTATTAGTTTCTCTTTCTTGTTTGCAAATGTGTTGACAGGAGATCGCTTTTTTCATCCTATCTGACTGCCTAGAAATTTGTCCATGTTGGGCCATACGTCCCTTACCGTTAATGAGGGGAAAACCTCATCAGAAAATCAAGGGAACTTTGATCTTGGCATTTCCATGCTAGCGAGCTCATGTCTTACTCATTGAATCACTGTGTCTCCTTTTATCTAGTTGTCTGTTACTATGTGTAGATATATATTTAGAGAAATAGGGTTTAACGTCCACTTGACACAGATTAGGTCATGTCAGATCTAAAATATGGTTCAGTTTTATTTCAAAAATAACTTATAGGTAAATGTTATTGGGAGAGTTAAAAAAAGACATACAAAATCCAAATAAAACGCCTGAAGTTCAATATGTTGAAAGATAACTGTTCTGCTAACAATCAATTGGAGTAAAGTAAGCCACACTGTCGGCCAGCTAACCCACTCAATCTACAAACTATACCTCTTCTTCTCACTTAATATACCTTCATTTAAAGGGGAAGTTCCAGATTTTACAGGTGAATTTAAAGTGGTAAATCAAAAAAAAAATTCTGACAATATTCAGGGTGGGGCGTTGATGGCTGTATGGTTAGAAGGTATCGTTGCTTGTCTGGCGAACCGACGAATCTGAAATATTTAAGTATTGAGAATTATGCGTTTGAAATTAGCGCTCTGTCGTTATCTCTGTGTCCATTCAATAATAACGTTATATGTAAATGGCGTCATGTTTCCTGATGTATATGTATGAAATATTAAATCATAAATAAATGTTAATATTTGATGGCTACAGAGATAACAACAGAGCGCAAATTTCAAACGCAAAATTCTCAATACTTAAATATTTCAGATTCGCCAGTTCGCCAGCAAAGCGACGGTATGTGCTGTATCATAAGGTTATTGAGTCAGCTTGCTTGGTTTCATTCCACTGCTAAAGACCCTTACAGGCAAGCGAATAATTAAGGTAAAATTCAAACTTGTGTTAGTCCCGAAATGACCTATTTTGTGTTGAGTGGACATTAAACCCCATTTCCCTCTGACAATATTGTCTGGAAATTTCACTTCAGAAATGATCACTAGGGTGCTTATTGTGGTTATTTATATAAGATATGTAAGTAATTTCATTCTCCATATCTTAAAATTTAGACTGCATGGAGTTTGTACATATGGTAAAAACACAAAAAAACACAACATGCATGAATGCATAATGTGAAAAGATCAGGCATGTGTGAAATAAAATGTTATTTAACACTAAAAAAAGTTGTTTTTTTTAAAAAAAAAAAAAGAAAGAATAATCAGAATATTAAGTTGCATTTGACTAGGACATAATAATATTGTAACTATGTCAGGGACTTTCCCTTTATTTAACCTTTAATATAGTATTCACCAATAGATATAGACTGTGTTGTTTATATAGAGATATACACACATCCTTTAATAGGGGTATACGTTACTAAAATTAGACAATTGTTACCAGATACAGAAATATTTAGAGATAGGCTTTCCACCTTTACCTTACACCCACATGGACTAGATGTGACTAACAAAATAGTTACACTGGAATTTTCATCTTGAAATTGGAAATGCAAATTTTTGTTCTTTCCTTCCACTGCTAAAAGACACCTGTGTGCAAGCAGATTGTTGGACGGAATATACCAAACAGTTTGTCCGGTAACAGGCCACAATATCTCAGTGAGTAAAACGCTGGCTGGCCCAGAGGTTGTGGGTTGGCTTCCAGTTTGGGCTGAAAGCGTTCATTGTGATTTTCCGGCATGGTTTTCCTGTTGTCATTTGTATTGGACGCAGGGCCTGACAAGATTCCTCAGCAGTTCAGATTTGATACAAGAGTAGGATGTAGCACTGGTTGCGTGGTATAACTTCCCTCATAGAACACTGTATGCCGTATGCCGTCTTCATTAGCCCAACAGTAGGACAAAAAAAAAAAACTTTTCATTTTCTTTCTCTCCTTTTTCAGTGCTATTTGAAAGTGAATAGGGTCTTTCAGAATGATTGTACTTACTCCATCTCATTTACATTTCGGTTTAATTACATAACTTATCTAAGAAAAATGTGAAGTTATTTATTCCACCCACCCTGTCTCCTGATAAATAAACGTGACTAAACAAGAATTATGGTATGATGCGTGTTAGCTCAAAACGCCTTTCATAAATTCATTTTTGTTTAAAATATAGAAATATCAAGTTATTAATAATATCGAGATCATGCCAAAAAAAAAATTTTGTTAGTCGTACCTGACATTTTTGACTTTGTGTCCACACCTTAATCAGAAAATAGACAATTTTGTGACTGACAAAAAGAATAAATAATGCCTGACAAAGTCAGAATTCGTGTCTGACGTTGTCTTTGATCTCTGGTTAATTTCTAGGTTTTTTAATAATCAGTTCCTGTATTTAATGTATTTTAAATTGAAGGTTTATATGTTTCTATAAAATAAATAGGATGGTGTCAAAGTTCTAGAAAACCGAACTCAACAAATTTTTCCAAATCTGTCATGTATATTTGGTGACAACTAATTTTTGTTTTCCATAATAATTGACCTAAGATTGGCCTCATCACCACTCTCATTATGGAGAGTTGTAAAGTTTAATCAAATTTACAGATATTTTAATCTTTTTTTTTGTTACCCTCAGGTCTATAGACCTTTCCGTGTTTATCTATATTATCGACAACACTGTCACATGTCATGTCAGAAAGATAAAGATTGGTCATGTTCAGGTATTAAAATGCTCAGACATGGCCAGAAAGTTAACAAGCCCCTAGCGTGATTAGAAAACTGGTAATATAAACTTTTAACTTTCTGTGTAATAGGGGTCAAGAGTTTTATCAGCAGGATACACCCAATCATATTTTGATTATGGTTATCGATATATTTTGTGGATTATAATTTTTATTATAAAGAAATAAAAATAATGTGTTGATAATTTTTTTTTTTTTTAATAGGATTTAATTTAATATTTTGATTAGATGACTTGATTTAATGTTCTGATTTAATATTTTGATTTATTAGAGAATTTAATTTAATTTGATATTCAATTTATTTTGATTGGAGAATTTAATTTCCTCCCACTGTTAAAGATTTTTACGCGTAAGTGAATTATTGAAATAAAGTTGAACCTTATGACCTAGTTTGTGTAGAGTGGATGTTAAACCCCATTTCTCTCTATCTCTCGTTTGTGTTGATGAGGCTTTCAACCCAGTACAGAAATTTGCCTGTCATGTAAACTTCTTGAAAGAGAGGGGGTTGGGATGGCCTAGTGGCCTAGAGTGCCGCACTTCGACCTCTAGCTGGTCGGGCACCTCTGGCTTGCGGCTGTGGTTTCGATCCCTGGTGTGAGCGTATGTGGCATGGAAATAGCGCCGCCTTCTCAACCTCGTGGCTTTTCTCTGGGCACTTCGGTTTCCTCCCACTGCTAAAGACCCCTACGTACAAGCGAATTATTGAAATAAAATTAAAAACCATAATATGTTGGTCCCAAATGACCTAGTTTGTGTCGAGTGGACGTTAAACCCCATTTCTCTCTCTTGAAAGAGAAGGAAGAATCAGGTGGGGGTGGGGAGGGATTATAGAAAATGTAAATTATTGTGTTGATAAGACTTTAAACCTAATTCCATTTATATCAAACATAAAAAAATGCATTGAGTCATTGAGAGATACGAAAGTACAACAAAAATATGCCTGTCATATAAACTCGGGAAGGCGTGGGTTGGGCGTGTGTGTGTGTGTGTTCTAGAAGACTAAACATACCGTGCCTAACACCTGTGAGTTTGACAGAAATATAATTAAATAATAAAGAGAAATGGTGTTTAATGGGACTAACATGGTTCAGTTTTATTTCAATAATTTACTTATGTAGGGGTCTTTAACAGTGGAAGGAAATCAGAGTACTCGTAGAAAACCCTTGAGGTTTGGAAGGCGACCCTATTCCTTGTCACGCATAACCGGGGAAATGAAACCATGCAAAATGTCTCAATGACAGACCTTATGATACAGCACGAAAATTGCTAGCCATTCGGCCATCCAGCCCACAATTAATACGAAGGATATATATAATAAACTAGTACCTGATCCATTTTGAATTTGTTTTGAACATTTATTAAATATGATAAAGAAAGTAAATGCAAAAGTCTGAAATGATGTCGAACAATATCTCACAGGTTTTCCTTGTTCCAGACTTGCGTCAACTGGTGTGGTTTTGATTCCCTGGTTGTATGTGACAAGGAGTAAGGGCGCGACCCGCGTGTCCAACCTTGTGGGCTTTGTCTGGGTCTGTTGGTTTCCTCCCACTGCTAAAGACCCATATGCATAAGTGAATTATTTTAATAAAACTGAACCATATGTTAGTCAAAAAATGGACTAGTTTGTGTTGAGTGGAGGTTAAACCCTCTCTCTCTCTCTTTTGCTCTCTCTCTTTGACGTGAGGGTTTAGTCAATGAAATAATCTGTTGCATCCAAACCATTTGTGGGTCTATAGAGTTTACCTTGTGCTTGTTATGTAAATAAAGGTCTAATTTAATAATTTCTATAACACCTGAAGCCTAAAGAAAGACTTGCAACAGGCAGATTAGATCAAGCTCGTAACTAATGTATCTTTTAACCAAGCTCCTAACTAATGTATCTTTTAACCCTATGATAAACATATGACAGAAGTCAACAAACTTTGTTTTGAAGCCCTGTTATTGGTAGCAAGTTCATTCACCTGTAGGACAAACACAAACAAAAAAACTCATTCATTCATTCATCCATCAAAATGTATCTGACAAGTTACTAGATACTATCTATGTATTATATCTGCTGTATATAAAAATATTCAACAAGCATGCTAACAAAAATTATAATTCGATTATAGGGATTCTCAAGAAGAGAAAATTGAACATAGATATTTAATAAGACCGTTATTACTTAGTCGTGCAGAAAAGTAGGATGTTTAATCCCATTTAATTTCTTTAATAATGACGCCACCCCCAGTAAACTATTTCCGGTTTTTGAATCCATGAGAATTAATTTTACAAAGATGATATAATAGAGAGAGAGAGAGAAATGTAGTTTCAAGTCCACTCAACGGGACTAACATATGGTTTGATTTTATTTCAGTTAATTGCATGTGAGTAGGGGTCTTTAGCAATGGGAGGAAACCGGAGTACCCGGAGTAAACCCACGAGGCTGGACAGACGACCCTACTCCTTGCCACGTACAAAGATGCTATAATAAGGATTAAGATGGTGATTATCATAATGGTAGACCGTTTTAAATCAAATTATAATTAACGAAAACCAAGCTGTTTCCATTTATCCATGTAAATTGATTTTTATCTGTTATAAAGAAAACAAGTATTTTGAACCCAAAGGATTTTGTTTTTTGGATGATAAAGGATAGACAGTTTGATGACATTTCTCCTGTCTGTGGTATAAGAAAAAAAGAAGAATAAATCCAAATATAAAATTCTTTTTTTGAATCACCATGAAAAATAGAATTGGACACAAAAATATTATAATTAGCATAGTCGCATGTTTTAAATTGAAGAATTATAACTGATGTGTTTAACTATGAAGGGTGGTTGCGTGGCTGAATGGTATAACATATGTACCTTAGATCATAAGGTCTGTCATTCTGTCAAGTGGTGGTGCGTTGATTCCCACTTGTGTGTGACAAGGAGTAGGATGGTCTGCCAAACCTTATGGGTTTCTGATACTCCAGCGCTAACGAATTATAGAAATAAAATTGAACCATAAGTTAGTCCCCAAATGACCTAGTTTTGTGTGGAGTGGAGGTTTAACCCCGTTTTCTCCCAGTCTTATATTCTTTCTTTTTTTTTAGTTTTATCTACAATATAATGTGTATAATCGTTGGGTTTTGTTGGCCATCTTGATATTCAATGTATGTTGGTAACCTGTTGTTGCAGTCTGTAATGAAAATATGAACACAATGTGTATACGCAAGATCTATGATAGTAATGTTTCATGGAGGACACTGAGCTCATCCTGATTTTAATTGAATCGTGTTGTTACATGTTGTCAATGTTGAGTTCACTGTCAAACCAACAAAAACATGTTAATATATATCCGCTCATCAATCTTATTAATTTGTTTATTTTTCTACATGAATAAACAAACTTTTATAGGTAAATAAAAAACACCAGTAGCGTACATGTGCCCTGAGTTCAGATGAAAACACTATGGTAGCGTACATGTGCCCCGAGTTCAGTAGGAGTGTACACCAGTTGTCAGTAAAAGTAAACACCAGTAGTGTACATGTGCCCTAAGTAATAATGATATTAATATTGTCTTTTCTAAGGTGCTGTTTGTTTTTATATTCACTGATTATTTACAGATCAGGGTTTGGAAATAAGAATGTTTTAAGTTAAGATTTAAAATGACCCACAGATGGTTATTGTTTAAGTAGAAGTATACACAAGTAGTGTACATGCGCCCCGAATTTACTAGAAGTATACACCAGTAGCCTACACATGGCCCTGAGTTTACTAGAAGTATACACCAGTAGCGCACACCTGCCCCAAGTTTACTAAAAGTATACACCAATAGCATACACCTGCCCTGAGTTTACTAGAAGTATAAACCAGTAGCCTACATGGGCCCCGAGTTCAGTAAAAGTATACACCAGTAGTGTACATACGCCCTGAACTATACACTTGTCTTTCATTGCACATACCCATAAAAACCGATACAACTAATTTGTCTCAAAATGACCAAGACTTTAAACCCCATTCTGCCATCAAAAAGTGATGTGTGATTTATTCAGTAAATGAAGATAAATGTTGATGTTAAAATCGTAGATGAAAGATAAATTATAACAAGGAAAATCCTGGGATATAAATAATGTTATTGGAATAGGTGTTCACAAATGGAGTGTTCATCCCTTTGATTCTCAATGTCTTTGAAGAAAGAAAATGTCCTTACCTTCTTTTTTAAATTTTTTTTTATATATTTTAAACTTTCTTTGACCTGGACAGACGCTGACAGAAAATAACAAACCTGCTTTTAATGAATATTTTGTCATTAAAACAACATTTAATTTGGATTCACAACACAAATCGTAAATATTAGATTACAATTGTCAACATAGTGCTAAAAGTTTACATTGTACGAACGTAATGCTTTCTTCAAGTAAGGCTATATAAAAAAAACAACTTTATCTTTGTTTTTTTTTGTGTTTTTCTCTAGCCATAAAATCAAATTCTTTCAAGATGAATGTTGTCATTTGATTTGATTTTCAAGTAAATGAAAAACCTGTCAAAGGAGTCAGTAGACAGGAAGGTGTGAATCTAATCTAATTAAATGGACTCGGATAAAACCTTCTTTGTCTTTTTTTAGACATTTCTTTTTTATTTTTATTAATTTAAAAAAACAGAATGGCTACCAAATCTGTGTTGATTAAGTTTTTTTGATTAAAATTGAGTGTCGGATTAGATTTGCGTCTGGTATAATCTTTAGTAAACTGGTCCCCAGAGTGAATCTTATTTGATAGTTATTAAAGTCCAGATGAGCCTTTGGCATTTGTTACTAAAACTCCTTTTGGCATTCACGGTGGCTAAGTGGGTAGGATGTTTGCTCGCTAGCCTGAAGGTTGAGTGTTTGATCCCTGCATTGACAGTGCTTCCCCCTTTGTCAGTTATACAGGACGGAAGGCCTGACAAGGACAGCTGTCTAGAAGTTCAGATAGGATAAAAAAAAAAAAACAGGTCCAATGTACACATTGGCGTACATGTAAAAGATCCCTTGACAGTTGAAATTTGATGTAAGGATAGGCTGTAGTGCCACTGTCCGGGCAAAATTGGCCTCCTTGCAAACTGTATGCTGTTTGCCTATCTTGATTAGCCCAGTCTGAGCAGAACAGTAGAACGTTGAACCCAATTTCATTTGGGGGGGGGGGTGCCTGTCCAACCTTGTGGGTTTTCTCTAGGTCCTCCGGTTTCCTCCCACTGCTAAAAACCCCTACACGCAAGCGAAATACTTAAATAAAATTAAAACACATGTTAGTCCCGAAATGGCCTAGTTTGTGTCGAGTGGACGTTAAACCCCATTTCTCTCTCGCTCATTTCATTTCTAAAACTCGTTTGAAAGAACTAGGAACTTGTAATTGTACCAGTGGTCATACATAAATAAGCCAAAAATGGCTAATGAAGAGGTTATCAAGTCTACTACAACTGCATGTTTAAATAAAATAATAGCAGCTCCAATTGTCCTCTTGTACTCAAGTCATGTTAACATGAATACAGTACATCTTGTCATTTCATTCAACTTGAAAAGGGTAGTAACTCTTGAACAAAAATAGAATTTCAAAAAAGAAACAACAAATGATTCTTAAACAAATAGTTTCTTACGGAGATATCATTCATATTATCATGTTTTTCTTATCTTGTAAGTTAAAAGGTAAATGACGGGAATGATGAATTAACACATTGGTTGAGAATGCAGGAGTTGTAAAAAAGATGACTTCTGGTACGTTTATAAAGATAAGCCGAATGGAAATACAGAAAGCTGGTATGAATTAAGCCCAACTGTTGTTGATTTAGAGTAGCTATTAATTGTTGCCAATTGGAATAGTCATGTTTCAGTCCTTTAATATAATAAATTGACATTTTATATCACCTACTTGTCTTTTTGTATAGGTTGGGGGATTTTGTCAGAGGCTGAAGACATAAATAGAAATCGGGAACATTGAACTATGTTGACATTGACTGTATTATACATGTGTATTTGAAGAGAAAGAATGGTGCTAAATTGAAAAATAGTATTGTGAATTTGAACTGAGGTTTCTCAATATTACCTGTAAATAAAGATCTATTCATGAGCAGACACAATGTAAACAACAATGTACAGTAAATAGAGGTGTTGAAAAAAAAAAATTTTCTTTCAGATTTCTTTGTATCGGACATAATTTTTTTTCGCTGTTACAGTCAACCATGGGTTGTTCTCGAGATTTGTCTGAGTTTGCAATAAAATAGTGGTGTTGTTATGCTTCAGTTATTTTGGAGAAGACACAAAATCATGCATGTAGTTTAGAGTTAGATGATAACACTCAAACAAATAAATAATATTGAAATAAAAAAAAAAACAAAAAACTTTCATAGGTAGGTAAATATAGCAGTTTAAAAGTACAATGTATTCTGAAGTTATCAGACAGATAAAAATGGAACAGTTTTTGATATAATGTCAAGAGATATTTATAATGTATATAAAAAGATCAAGTTATCTTACTATCATTAAAGCCAGAACTACGATGGTTAAAGAGGGGCTTATGTCGACCTTGCAACTGAAACAACTGGCGTTTCTGCAGTGCCCCTCCGAAAACATATCACAGACTAACAATGACATCAAGAGTTGATTACAATCCGGATATTTGGTTGGTTAATTTTTAATCAATAGTTTATTTAACTTTTAAATAAGTCTTAAATAAAGACCTGCAATAGACAGATTTAGCTCTTGCATGTATATATGCATTAAATTTTACTACCAGTCAGTCAAAACTGGCAAGTATGACTGTATTGAAAACTCTGCTAAAAGCACTTTACCTGACATTCTAAATTTGAACTATTTACTGTTATTATATTAGTTAAGTATCTAGTCTTGGTTTTAACAGCCTAAATGATCTCTGCTTTGTCTGTTGGAATCAATTTTGGCTGGAATGATCAGGACTTGTGTTATTTACCTTATTTACAGAATATGCAGAAAGTTAATTCAAAACATTGTAATGGAATGTTGTTTAGGAATAATTTGAAATTAAATAGTTTTGTCATATTATGTAAACTTAACATTCCTTACATATTATAAAATTTCAAGCCAACAAAACAAAGGACTTTTTATGCTTATATATACACCCACATGGATATGTGGTCTATATTAGCAACACCTCAATCTGTCATCCACAAGGCTTTAGCATCCGGGGGTTGGGATGGCCTAGTAGTCTAGAGTGCTGTGCTTCAACCTCTAGCTGGCCAGTCACCTCTGGCTTGTGGCTGAGTCATGGTGTGAGCGTATGTGGCATGGAGATAGGGGCGACTTCTCAACCTCGTGGATTTCCTCCGGGCACTCCGGTTTCCTTCCACTGCTAAAGACCTCTACGCGCAAGCGAATTATTGAAATAAAATTAAACCATATGTTAGTCCCGAAATGACCTTGTGTTGAGTGGACGTTAAACCCCATTTCTCTCTCTCTCTCTCTCTCTCGCTTTAACATCCTACTTTTCTACTCCTATGGATCCTCCGGTTTACTCCCATTGCTAATGACTCCTATAATGCAACCGAATTATTGCAATAAAATTGAACCATGTGTTAGTGTCCAAATGACCTGGTTTGTGTCAAGTGCACTTTACCACCACCCCCCCCCCCCTCCCCCTAATGTGCTGATGAATATGCTATGAAGTATACAATATGGAAATTTTGTCCTTGTATTGAATTCCAATTGTCAAAGATTTTTAAAGTGCGCGCCATTAGGTACACTCGGTTTTTGTCCCATCCGAGCAACTGTATACTGTTCCTTGCCAAGGTATCTTACCTACCTCAATGAATAAATCACTTCATATAAAACACTTGTAATAGCCATATAGTTTTCAAGAGAAATATACCCGAATGTTTAATCATTTAAAAATGCAAACCAATGATTTTAGACTATTAAACATACATTATGCAAGAGCTAAATCTGTCTATTGCAGATCTGTCTTTAGGCCTGAAATATTATCTAAATTATTCGTTAGACATTAATTAACTTATCCAGACCATAATCAACTCTTGATGTCATTGTTAATTGCGATATTTAGGGGATTAGAATACATTTTGTAGTGAATGATTTAACGTTAAAATGGATGATCGAGACTTGGTTTATTAGTGCTTTAAAGTTAGTAATGATATTCGAGGCTAGACTAAAATTGAATCACAAATATCTTGGTTCAACGTGAAGCAGTTTGACAGAAATATTCAGCATATTACGTTTTCATTATCTATTTTTTAATTATTATAACGAAAACTGTCAGCTCTTTATCTAATTTTACCTAATACCTCTTTAATCGTTTTACGTTATAAGATATAAACCTATTTATATACTACTAAAGGTTGTAATTGAGTGTAATGTACAAGTATAATAGCGCCATTGAACAGAATTGGTCCATTGCAAATACAATGGTGAATTAAATTTAATGCAGGCTGATTATCCGCTGTCAATTTACCAAGGTGACTTAGTTGAATACTTGGTTTGTATTATTGACGACCTCTTTGAAGTTCATGCTTGACGTATCACAACTTGCAACCTATATATTCCCGACCCCTACACTGCAAACAATACTGTTGATTTATTTGTTGGTTTATTCTGAACAATATTCAATGAATATAATATAACACAAGATATAATGGACTGTTATAATGTTTATTTCGTTAGTAATTGGTTTAACAATAAGCTCCAGCAGGTTTCTTTGTCAAATATTCTAGAAGATTTAACACATTTGGCCACACATCAAAACTTATTGTTTGCCAATTTACAGTTTAATGAGTATTGTGCATGTTATTTGAAGATCATAAGGTTATGAGAGGAGAGAGAAAAATGAGGTTGAATGTCCACTCAACCCAAACTAGGTAATTTCGGGACTAATATATTATTTGATTTTATATAAATAATTTGCTCACGTGTAAGGGTCTTCAACAGTGGGAGGAAACGGGAGTACATGGAGAAAACCCCTGACTTTGGACAGACTACCCTTCTCCTTGCCGCGTACTCCAACTGGGGTTTCAAAACAACGCCAGATGACTCAATGGCAGGCCTTATGATACAGTGCGGTTCCGAGAGGCCATGCACATTTTGCAAGGCCCATCTGCCTCCCTTTATAAAAAGATGTAATATTAATTTTTTTTTTTGCCATATCAACCTTAAAGTAGAGTTGTTATTACGTATGTTTAATGCATTTTATTTTAAGCTATTTGTGCTGATCGTGAATAGAACTAGGGAAAACAACGCTTTATTATTCAATTGCTTGGTTGTATTTAGTGTGAATACAATAGTAAATCTCTTCTACAAATGTATAAAATAAACAGAGGGGTAATGAGCTTAACTGAAAGAAAATAACATTCTATGCATTATCTGGCAGCCTGTAAATTATATCACTTCGGCCTACATTAAAAACTGGAACTTGTTATCAAATGTTATTCTTACAATCAATTAAATTAATTTGATTTTTATGGGGGGTAGTGAATTATTATTGAAATAGAATTGAACAATGTGTTAGTCCCGAAATGACCTAGATTGTGTGGAGTGGACATTAAACTCCATCTCTCTTTCTGTCTATTTATGATCAGTCCCCCACACCTCTCCCCGAGAATGTCTTGATATTCTGATATAACAAAGCCTCTGGCATCTTTATTTTTCACAAAATCTGTGTGATGGGCCTGTTTTTAATCTTGTAGAATCCAAGCCTGAAGAAAAACCATAGTTGATATTTGGGTTTTATTTTCTTAGTTAAAGCTTAATTAGTCAAGATAATTACTTATAAAGTTAAAAGCATGGATGAAGTCATGAAAAATTTAATATTTTTTGAAAACTTTAAATCCTGCACAGTTACCTCAAAGAAAGTAATAAGATGTTATTCTCTCTCTCTCTCTCTCTCTCTCTCTGCTGTGTCTTGAGTTTTCAGTGCACTTTTCTTGCAGTGCCAATGCATTTTAGTTTCAAAATTTTTAACAGTCAAGAAGTAAACAACAATAGCAGGGTATTTAAAAATCTTAGATAAATATTAGACTCAAAATGTGAACAGCTTAAAGATGCATTATGCAAGACCTAAATCTGCCTGTTGCAGGTCTTTATTTTGGCCTTGAATGTTATCCATTAACATGACAAGACGTAATAAAATCTTGCATAAACCATCAGATTTAATTTAACAAGGGAGAAGTGAGGCTAAGACTTGAATGACCAGTAAAGTAATTACAATCAATGCGCACATCTTGTGAGAACTAGAACCATTGATAACTTATTTTAAAATAAAGTAATTTGAAAAAAATTTTTTAGTATATATTCATTTTGCATTAGGTATTTTTTAAATAAAGCAAAAACAGTCGGCTCTTTATCTATATCTTACATAATGCATCTTTAATGGAGATTATGTTAAAGACGTTGAATGATATCATCTGTTTACATGGCAAACACAAGAAGGAATAATTTATGTTAAAATGGACCACATGATGATCTCTAACCCTGAATCACATGACCACATATTATAATAAACATTCGGTCATAATACATATCTTATAGAAATGGCCTCCTTCCGTTTCTTACCTAGTTCCTTGTAACACACGGGAGGGAATCGGAACGGGGTGTGTTGAGGTCGTTTTCCTTTTCATTTGGAGTGGATTGTGGATCAATATTTATTGCAGGTGCTTGTGGAATGATTATTGACGAGTGTTGAGTGTTGAGATAACGTTGTCCGGGTATTATAGCCTGTTGTATTATTAGAACTCTCTCTCTCTCTATAAATAACGGTGTCAGTTTGTGTAGGATTTGAGTGAAAACTGAGCAGGAAAAGATTTCATAAAAATATCAATTTTATGGATGAAAATATTTTAAGTGTGATGCTCAACATGTAAGATACAGAGACAACAGCAAAGGGGAAAAAAATTTTAAAAAAAGGTCATCGTTAAACCGTTACATTACGTGTATTTGTGTTGCTTTAATCTCTTAACCTATGGTTAGTCAAGTATTACCCACATAATATACCTGGAATAAAAAACAAGCTTTCAAGGCCACATATTAATCTTGTTGTTATCAGCCATTTTAAACTGATTTTTACTTTAGCTGACCTACAGAATATAAACAAACAATAAAAAAGACAAACAATTGATTGGAACCAATATTTGTTCAACCAATATGAACATAATCAAAAGAAACAGTGTTTTGATATAAGGTTATCATCTGCTTTCAACTCTTTAGACAGACTTTTTCTTCCATATCATTAAACATTGAAATCTGTTTGTGCCACAGTTGTGCCTTGATTCATTTACGTACAAAAAATTGTGTATTTTTAAAAATTTCAACATTATATCGAACTAATAAAAAAGGACCATAATTGTGGATATTTTCAAATTTTAACATATCAAGAATTTGATTTATGTGTTAACGTCACAGTTTCATAATACGCATGCATCAAGTCACATGATTGACATTAATTTGAAAAAAAAAAAATCAAGTAAAAATAAGGACATTAATAATGGGTAAATTGTGCATTTAGTATAGCACCTGTTGAATCTAGAAGAACCCAGAGAAGAAATTACTATCTTAATATTAAAATAATACACATGTGTGTACTGAGGGGGGTTTGTTTGAATGAAAGTTGTTAGATAATAATTAAAATGACAGGTGTTAAGATATAGGTTGACAGACGAGGAGATTAAACAAGGGTTTAAGGGGTCAGAGTTTACACCAAAAGGCCAAGAGTATCAATGGTTTATGTACAAGTTTTAATTTGCAGCCTAAAGGTAGATACCTACCTCCTAGTACTACCAGTATTACATGTAAATTATTTATAAATAGATTTATTTTCAACTATGACATGATCCACATCCACATAATATATACACCCTGATCCGTCTTCTAGTCAGTGGATGTAACTAGAAACTTGTTTTGATAATTATGTGTTAATTGAGAGAGTGACTTAATCAACTACTGATGACATGATGACATGTCGCTCAGATGACAAGTGACGGTATATAGGTAAAAGTGGCAGTATAGTTTTAATTCTTTCGGTGAAGACCATGATGAAAGGAATACAGTAGTTCACCCCCTCCAGTGTAGACTGTTTTTACCTGTTTAAAATCTTCATACATCGAGAAATCTAATACCTGCAACAACGAACTGCCTGGATTAAGATTACCAGTAATTCTTTGAAAACCTGCAAATTTGGGAAGCCAGAGTTGTGTAGTTTTTATTAATAATAACTTTTAAACAACAGTTAATGTCAAACAATTCGCAATTAAGACATATTACAATCAAAAACATTCAACTTTGTGTTTTCAGCCTCCGCCAACATCCCCCCTGTGACTTTTGGGATTGGTAATCGCCTTGTGTAAAAAATATCAACCCAACATCTTAAAAATATTCCTGTGGACACGAGGTGTTTATCTTTATCATAAAAAAGGGGGATTAATAAGTTTCTATTTTTACGAGTGGTGAATGTGTCTTGTGGATTTTTTACCTGTTTTATTAGAAGTACGTAGATATAAGCACACCTGTACTAACGAGTTCAATCACACCTCTCTAATCAAAGCTATTGATAAAAGACATAATATATTTATACACAGCTGGACGAGATGTCAACTAATAATTAACCACAGGAAACATCACATCTAAAAGTGCATCATTTATGACAAACACGGCTGGATGTCTTTCTTACTTTTACAAAAACATTGTTTAATACACGCTTGTTGTATTATAAAGGTGGTTGTCAAGTTATTAACACGATTTTAATATCCACAGATAAGTGGCATCCTACCAAACTAATGTTCTAAAACAACACTTCGGAAATGTTCATGTAGGCTATATAGAGCAAGATTTTAACACCCAGCACAGATAAGTGGCATAATTTTAAACTAATGTTTAAAACAACGCTTCGGAAATGTTGATGTTGGCTATATATATCGTAATAACATGATTTTAATATCGGGGGCGATATCATACAAGTTGGAATTGGACATTGAGTGTCAAGGAACAAATAAAAGATTTTAATATCCAGTGTGGGAAAGTGCTCTAAAACAAAGCTTAGGAAGTGTTTATGTAGACTGCCTGTATATGACGTTAAAGGAATTTAATTATAATACAAATTGTTTGTTGAATTTAAGGAATTGGAATTTGGACTTGTTTTATGTTAGGAGATATCAAGAAAGACTTGATTTGACATTTTCTTGCTACCCAGGTCTTGAAACCTGTCCTCGGATAAATCAGAATCGAACCTGTGCCTTGTATTCTATACACACACAAGCCTTCCAGGGGTAACAAGTCCATTATTCTGTTATAGATTCATACAAGTCCATTTATAATTTATTCAACAGTTATTGTTGTATGGCCTGCAGGTGTACCCCGTCAATGATAAAAGCGAGGATCGGAAATATTAATCAAAAAGCATGTCAACATAACAATAGATATATGCTTCTCTCACCTATACCACTTTTTATATCTGCTGGTTATTCTTACACTCTTGTTGAACTATTGTAATATATATAATATATATCATTGTTCTTCTCACCTTGATAGGTAACCCTAATATATCTGAGATATGATACCTGTTGAGCTTTATTAAAGATTCTGTTACCTATTCAAAGTAACTCGTGGACTGTGTAGATTGGTGAATTCGTAATTGTTTACTCCATATATTTGAGGGTCACAGCGAAATTTAATCAGCTTTATGTCTTCGGCTATTAAAAACTGGATTCAGAAGATAGATTTAAAAAAATGATGTACGGTAGTCGTTGGACTTAATTTGTGAACAAGACATAGAAATTTTATCTTTTGAAGACTTCAGAAATGAAAATAAGCCAAGAGTGTTAGTTGAAGTATTCTAAAACTCGAGGCTTAAATCATCTAAACCTGAGCTTATTACAAGTGGATACTTTGAGAAGAAATTAACAGAAAGATAAATCTAAGCATCAGTAAGATATCACAATCTCGTTCAAATACTGTTGACTCTCCGAGACGCAATATAGACAGAAATTACATAAATTAACAAACTGAAATCTTATGAAAATATTTGTCAGTGAATAAAAAGGACTGGAAGGCTGAGTGTTTTGTTCGTAGGGCGTTAAATTCTGTTTGTTTTTCTCAAGCGTTAGGTAATTTTTAAAAGCTCTATTTTGTGTATTCGAGTGAAACATTGTTTTTAAAGGGCATAGAAAAGTCAGATGTCAAATAACCTCTATTTTACTGGACACAGAGATCGTGTTTTTCAGGGTGTGTTTAGTGTTTTGGGGCATCAAAGAGACTTTATTAACCTTCGCAACCCCTCAACAAAACTTTTTGAATTGTGGAATTGAATTGCTGATGTTTACTTTTCTCGAGATCTAGATATAGATAACTTTGAGAAAGTTACATTTATTGGGTGAAATTTTTGTTCTATGAAATAATAAGAAAGTAAACAATTTGTAAACAGTGTTATAGACTGTTTCACAAAAGACCATTATCTTGATAAACAGTGTGCAAACAGTGTAATAGGCTGTTTCAATATAGAACCATTAACTAGTCTAACATTAGTGTGTATTTAGTAATGAATAGTGAACACTACTACTATTAATGGTGGAGAAATACTTAAATATAGACAATTGTCAACATTGTAGTACAACTTTTAAACCAACTCTTGTGTATCCAGTCTTAAAAACTTATATGAACAGTATAATGGGGTTTTTTCTTGTGTATCCAGTCTTAAAAACATAAGCACTCAACAAAACTCAAGGCCGTTTTTATTGGAAACATTTTTTTCTCTGAATTATAAGTCATCAAATGTTACTCTTAAGTGGATGATACCTAAATGGATTGACATAGTGTAATTAAAGTTCTTTAACAATCTTGCTAATCAAGCCTTCGTTAAGTATATTGTCTTCATCAGTGGACAAGACTGGCTTATTCAATCTCATTTAGGTTAAAGTGGCTTATTGCAATCAATATAGACTCTTCATTTGAATATTAGTTCAATAAACAGTGTATAATTCCTTAAACATCAGTGGAATATTCTCATCAGATTAGTAATTAAATGTTGATGTGTTGTTCAATTAACTTATTAGTGACTCGTTAATTACTTTAAAATCTGTTTTGATAAATATTGAAACTTTAATTAATTTTCATACATTTGAGAAAAATCTGACGTCTTCATTGTGAATTAAGTTTTCTTTAGTCTGTTTAGGCCGACTGTAGTTAAGGAATATTTTTTAGAACAATAAGAATGGACTTTGGACTAAAGAAGTGAATCTAATTGAAGAAATTCTCTGAAATTTTTCAATCATCCACGTGTTAAATTCTGAAGTGGTTATGATTTACGAGATATGATTCTAGTGATTGCCGCGAATATATGAACAGGAACAAACAGTTTGATTGAACTAACGGAAAATATATCCTGTTGATGTAAAGACGTAATTTCTACGTAATTAAGATACGAGGTGTGAGTGCTTATTTATATACACTAATATAGTTTTCTTCATGGCTCATTGACAAGCCTACTCAGTGTATCTGCTTTCCAAATTGATGAGTGAGGAAAAATAACCAAGTGAAAACATCCTTTTTGATCAGTATTAGTCATATATAATGTTGCCTTGTTCGTAGTTTTCAACGTTAGCAGTGTATGTGGGAGACTTAAAATGATTTAGTATTTATTTAAAGATATATATTATCCTTGAAGTCAGAGAAGCATGTGCGTATATTTGTGAATTAATTGTATTGGAGGTTGTAAAGTGTAGTTTATCAAGCCCGCCCATTAAAAACCAGGACAAATCAGACATATTTTACGTGTATATAAAGAAAAGCGTGGATATCTTCTTCCTGAGTGACATGCCCAGTATATGAATCAGTATATATTTGAAAAGTTAAGAAGCTTATCTCCAGAATTAGAACATTAAAGTTCACCACATTTAATCTGCACGTGGTCGTTTTACGATATTACTACAATCATTGTACAGACACCTAAAACATGTGACTCGGATTAGGGTGTTAGTAGTAGCTCTACCTCAATTAACTTGACTGTTAACCAACAAATTGATAGAAGTCAATGAACTGAATGGACTAATTCTTTCAAATCAACAATCACATCCATTCTCCATAGATCAATACATGTTTTTATTAACCAATGGAAAAACAAGGCCACGCATTCAGTTAATTGACAGCAGGTTCTCACTTTTTTGTGTGTTGTGATAAATTTTTGGGAATAAATGAGATGACTTTTGTGACAGAAATTATTCTAACTTTGAATGGATTGGTGTACTGTTGCTTGGAAACTTAGTAAATCTACTTGTACCGTTTGAAGTTTGGATTTAAATGACTGGTTGAATTCGTGACATGTTTTTCAGGTAGGTAATTAAAGGATAATGGATTATGTATGTGTATATATATATAAGTGGATAATCCCTAAGTGTTAAGAATAAATAAGTATATCTAAAAAGATTTATTTCTAAAAGGGTTTATTAAAAAGATTTGTTAAAAAAAAAATTTAAAAAAGAAAATTCAGTAATTTTACACCTGGTATTTTTAATGATTCAAAATAATCCTTAAAATTGATTATGTTTTAAAAATAAGATTTAATGATAAGACATACTAATTGTAAAAAAAAAAATAATCCAAAAATTTCATTAGGATTGCACCTGGTATGTAAAGTAGTCTAATTTTTTAAATAAGAAAATTAAAATAATCCCTAAAATTGATTATTTAAAAAAAAACCCAACCCAGATTAATGCTTAGAAAACAGGATTATAATAACAGAACATTATTTCTGATCCATTAGTTGAGATCTTGGCAATTACTCACGAGTGATTATGTTAAATGGCTAATCCTCCTAAGCTGATCAATTGATTGATTTTATATAAAAAAAAAGGGGTTAACCTTAAGACCCGAAGAATAAGTTAATCACAAAAAGAGGAATTAATAAAAAGATTAACTATTGAAACAAAGTTTTTATAAGTCCAAATTGTTAATGTGAGAAATAGATCTTATTAAGTTTATTAATATTATCTGATAAGAACAATGGCCACAGGACAACACCACTAGACTATATTAACTTTGTTTTGTATTCGGTAAAAGAGATTAAGGCATATTACTGCGTTACATTGTTGCTGGGCTGTTGATGATCCTGGTTATAAATTGTCCAATAGGATTACTACATGTAGTATAAGCCTTTGTTAGGGAGTGTATAGTAGTGTGCTTGCTGGTAGATGTGACTGTACGCTTGCTCGTGGAGTTCACCTTGCATGTATACTAGATAAGTCAGGTTCATTGAATGAGGTTGTAAGTGTCGTGGCTAGCTGATGTCTGAGTACTTTATGATGTAGATCACAAGTAGGTATATTAATGTTTTTAACTTTCACGTCTGGATAAGAACAAGTTAATCGTGATTCAACATGAATCTACTCATAAAATATAACTTTAGTTGTGGAAATAATATGTAGTTGCTATATTTCTGATTTCAAATCAACTCAAACTTAATATATATTTCAAGTTTGGAGTAAGAGATGTATCTAAAATTCACGTGTGTCTCTAAAAAACTTTGAGTGGATGTTGGATAAGTGTGTTCGTAACTTGTATATTTCTATGTGAATATGATTTGAAAACCTATCAAGTGAAATAAAATTAATTAAAAGTTAATCTGGGAAAAAAACATTATCTAAATTCTTGTGTGTGATTAAAAAATTGACTGAAAGTTGGAATGAATTTAATATGATATAAATATTTACTTGATATCTGAAAACTTCCGCAGTCAAAACTTACTTTTCTGTTAAAAATAAATTACTTAAGATTGCTAAATTCTTGAGTGAAAGAAATATGGATATAAACATAAAGAATTAGGATATAAACTTAATATTAAAAGTAAAATCAACCTGAATTTTTGATTTAAGATTCTGTGTGTATCATACTCGTGGTGATTAAAGACAGTCAATACATCTTTAACATAATTTTAATAAGTAAAATAATTCTTTCTTTCTAGATTTGAAATCAAGAGAATGAATAACAAATAAACTGGAGTGTGATATTTAAATGACTAGTATTTTAGGAATTATTCACCAAATTAAGGTGTGTTACTTTAAAGTGTGTAAGGTTAAATGGTGTAGTGTCTGTAACTTGAAGGAGAGACACAAGTGAGTTGGGGGTGAGTGGATGAAAACAACTCGCTGTGTTTCTCTAGCAAAAGTACAACTCATTGTTGGACTTGTATAGAATGCACATGCATGTGTATTTATAGAGTCACATAGGTGAGTTGTTAATCACTATATATTTTATGATAAGAGTTTATAAAGTCAGGTGTTTGATGAGAAGAAATGAGATTTCAGGGCCACAAGTTCATTTTCTATACATTGTATCAAAAAATATTTGGGATTATAAGGGTATGTTTATAGTAAGTTATGTATAAGAATAGTATGTAAGGTTATATATAAGTATGGTATATATGTGTATAGTATAAGGGCACCTGCAGATGTTCACAACATAGTATACATATTACCTATAAACGTATGTAGTAATATTACCTACATGTGTTCTTATATTGATAGTAAGATGGTTAACTATGTAATATTACTACCAGACTCCTGTATCTAATATGTCTGTTAATATTTATATTCTAGTAATACTACCACCCCTCCCATCAACATTATATAGTATACACCAGTATTTATATATATATATCGGAGTGAGGCCTTGTTCAATACAACAAGTTTACAGTGTATAGTGGATGATGAGTTCATTGTTAAAACGTACAAGACCAGAGATCAATAATTATATTACTACTACCAACTAACGGCTCGCTCACAAAACAACACGTGCACAGACTAGTCACTCTCGTTACAGTTAACAAAGACATTGTTCTCCTGGTGTGTGTGTAAACCAGTTGTAGTTTTACCGCGCGGATATTGCTCTCTCTACCTGCCTGCAGGCCTTTAGGGGTGCAGACACAATAACCAGGTGATTAGATTTAACGGGCTTTTTGTTTGGAGGTGCAGATGTGAGAGGAACACATTAGGATTTTGGAGCTATTTTATTTAGTGGTCTGCTAAACAAAGCAGACTAGCTGGTGTGTGTAATTTTGTTTGAGTTCAATTAAATAACAGTGTTTCACAAAATGGGGAAACTAAATATGATAGATTCTAAAGTACGTGATTCCAAACACATCAAACGTGATGTGGTTAGTGCCAATTTGGAAGTTGTGACCCAGGAGAGTTTTAATCGAAGATTGGAAGGAATGAGTGCTTGTCTTAATTGTGAAAAAGAAAGAACCAATTTCAGGGGACATAACTCTAAAAAACAAAAACATAATCGTAAGGGCAAATGGAAGCGGCCGCCCGTCAAGACTAAGTCTCCAATAGTTATTCGTCTCAAGGACACATTAAAATCGTCCATCAAACATCGACAGAGTAGTGTGGAAATTGATTCGGAGCCATCGTCTCCCATTGAACGTGTTGCTCATGACGACCAATATTATGGTAGCTACATTCCTCCATACTATCATTATTCCGCCAAAACTATGTTCAAAGAATTTAAAAATGCTCACAAACTATCTGAGAAAGCCAAGCAAAAGGACAATAAAAATCTTAATGCCTTAATTTCCAATATAGAGAAAGCTCATTTGAAGCATAATAGCAGTATAGAATATAACTTATCAAGGGAGGCAACTCCGTATCAGAAAAACTCAGATCCACTCAATAATGTGAATTGCTCAAATGAAACCAGCGATGGTACAGTTTCCCGTAGTATTATTAATAGAGATAATATAGACCTTATTTGTAATGATTTATACAACAGTAGTGAAAAATCCGATAGTGGGACCATAGATGATTCCGAAAGTGAGTATTCTTCAATAACCTCCAGTGTGGAGAATTTATCCGATTCGGGAGATGTTATTCCAATCGTTGACAATTCCGCAACTTTCCAGTTCCTGCCAGAAGAGCTCGAGAGGCTAGCCAATTATACAACAGGATTTCCCCTGTTTCGTTATGATTGCGCTCCGTCCCAATGTTCAGAATGTATGAACGCTTGGACAAACTATCAGTACTATAACTATCCTGGTCATAACCTGTTTTCCGATCCAAAACCCAGTCAATCACATCATGATAGTTCCGATATCCATTCCACATTTGACGTAGAGGTTTCGACATCCCAAGAGGAAAGTCTTGACGAATCTGAAGAAGATGAAATAACAAATATCACTATAACGCCCGACTATGAGCAGTCGGAAGAAACGAGACAAGTCAACGCCAATCGACCAAAGACGACGCCACATCGCGTGGCTATAAGTGTACAGAAGGCAGACGAGTTGACGGAAGCACCAGTCAAACAATTATGGGATATTGGAATCTCACATCGAAGAAATCGTTATGACGATAATCCTTTTCCGGATAGCGTGTACATGGATCTGACGGGGATGGACGTCACCGTTACCGTTTATTACGAGCAGAATCTCACACCATCATCAACCATCAGCGTGGATAGCTATGCAAATTATGGTTCACTTTACGTCCCACCTCATTGGAATTCAGCTTATTACTGGCCATCTTATTATATGCCACCATCATACGGATTGACGTCTCAAATTTCATCGCTAAGTGACATGTCATTGCCAAAAACAGTTATGGTTCCACCTCATGAACTTAAAACATGTAAGTACAGTAACTTTTTCCCTTCGTCAAATGGTGTTGTCTGATTTCACATGTAGATTGGGGAAATCGCATAGTTAACCAATATTACAGTACACCAAAGTGTTTTGATGCACTTTACATAGACGTATAGTAAATCATGAAAAAGGCCTACCGTTACATTTTATGGGAAGTCAAGTGGCATGATTTCGATTATCTCTTTGTATGGTCACCTGTCAAACCCTGTGGGTTTTCTCTGGTCCTCTGGTTTCCTCCTATGTCTAAAGGACCCCTACGCGTAATCAAATTATCGAATGAAATTGAACCATGTATTAGTCCCGAAATCACCAGTGGACGTTAAACCCCATTCTCATCTCTATATTCGAATAATAGAAATACGTTAAGAAGTTAAATAAATACAAAGCACATACAATACAGTATGTACGAAGTAATTGAAGATCAATTGAAACTCTGCACCAACTGTGCTTTTATTGTGAAACCAACAAATACACCATCTGTCGTGAATAGTGTCAGACACCTATTCACGCTTTGTCAGGTAGAATTCCTCTAGTGCCTGTCTGTCTTTTTGACATAGATTCATCTATTTAGACGTCTATTTTTATATTCAATTAATAAGATCACATTGTGATTCATTTTCATTGATAAGAAGTATTTATTGTGATATCACACAATACGTTTATATCATTATCTTGTGTTTTGAACGTCCATCCTACATGTATCCTACAATCTGATGATAGGGAATAAAGCACAAGACTGTTACACTTTTCTTGTACAAGTGTTTTACAAATTATTTTTCATGTAGCTGAACATCTGGGAGTTTGGACCCCCGAAACCCTCCCATGAACCGCCTCTGTGTATGTAGCACCACTTTGTTTGTGTGTCATTCTGAAATTGTTTATCGCATCAATGAAGGATTTCATGAATCAGATTGGGTTGAAAGTTTGCCGATTCTTAATTTTGTGTTATTATAATAAAAAGAGAATGCCTGCAAAGTCATTCCCAATGAATTTAGTCTCTTTACGCTAGCTTGCATGTCTAGAGCATGCAGACGGTTAATGTATAAACATTGTTTACATTCCTTGTCTTTAACGCTTGATTTTGTTTATGTGGTATACTGAAATTATCGCACTAATGTTTCTTTTGTGTGTGTCGTAGTGGAATTTAACAATTCAGATTTGGACAAAAGTTTGCCGATCCTTGATTTTGTGTTAATGATAGGAAGCGACTATCTGTTGCTATTGCATGTCATTCCCAAGGAAAATAGTCCGTTGACACTGGTTTGAATCGACAAGCCATGTACATGTTTTTGAGATGTAGAAATATCTGTCAAAGATTTGATAGAGGTAACTGCGTCCAGTTACAAGGGCTGTAGGCCAGTCTGTCACGACAGGTATAATTAAATAAAGGTCATAATTCTCATTCCTGTTTGTCTGTCCTGCAATGTAGCCTATATTCCCTTTGCCCAGTTGTCCCATAGCTATGATTTAAATGTAAAATTAAATATTTCTGTAGCTGATCTCATATTGATAGAAGCTGACACGCAATAAGCTGGTTATATCATGATTCTGATATCTGCTAAAACATGTAACCTCGACAATTTAAAAAGACAAAAGTTATAAATTCTTTGTTTAATGGTTATACACTCTACATTGACTAGGTTAATTTGTCTCTTTACTATTTTCCCCTCACGATTTTCTGGATTGATATGCAGAAATTCTAAGCTTTGATTGACTTAATTAGGCTTGATATTTTGAGTATCTCATATAAATTTTAAAGTTTATTGCATGGGAACATCAATTGAGGACAGCATGTATACATGTACATTTAAGAAGAATCCTCTACCCGCTACGTTCTGGTTCCCTCCCACTGCTAAAGACCCCTACGCACAAGCAAATAATTAAAATAAAATTAAAACATATGTTAGTTCCGAAATGATCTAGTTTGTGTCAAGTGGACGTTAATCCCCATTTCTCTCTGTCTTTACCCCTACCTCTAATGATACATTATGCTAAGTTCATCGATAGTTCTGGCATGGTTTCCCCTTGTCCATAGTGTAGTGCATGACGAGGAATCTGTCTAGTCAAAATACCAAGGTTTGGTGTATACATTGGCATGTATACAAAGATCCCTTGGCAGAATGAATTTGATATAAGAGTAGACCGTAGTCCTGCTGCCCAGGCAAAATATCCCTCATAGCACACTGTATGGCATAAGCCTGTCTTCATTAGCCCAGTTTAACAGTAGAACATTAAACCCTATATCATTTTATTTCTCTGTTTGTCAGAGAAAACAATTAGACTGGAAATTTAATTGACTCTCAATCCCATTACTCTCGGTCTCCTGAAAGCATTATTTGAAAATTTTTTTTAAAAAAAATTGTGATTAATCTTGTTTTTATGGACTAGAACTTGCATGTCATTGTATTTTTTTAATGTGTATTTTTAGACATGGTAATATCTTGTATAACGTGATATAATTGTTCGTGATATTATAGTAATAGATTTCATGTTCACGATGCATAGAACTGTCAAAATGATTACTTGATAATGGAGACATTAATATTCAAAAGATTTCAAACAAAAATGTGAAAGGAATTAGAAATTTATGTTACAAAGACTTTGTTCAGTCAGTTGTAGTTTTGAATTTTTTTGATTCTGATCTTTGATGAGCTTGATAGTGTTAAGGGGTAAAGGCCTGATTGGTCTGATAGGGTTAAGGGGTAAAGGCCTACCATATCTTTGATTATCTTTTTACAGCTGTTTTCATTCGCTCAGCCGGTACAGAAAGGTGGGCGGTTAAACTCTATTTATTTCCTTTGATTTTGTTTTCTCAGATCAGATACTGAGTAACCATTCCACCTGCCGAGAGAATTTTCTCTGTTGTAAAATGAAAGATGTAAAGAATGGATTAGATCAAATTTGCGGTTTAAAAGAAAGACGTAGTTTGTCGGTAGACCCATTACCACCCCATTCCATTGCACTCAAAACTACAAATTATGTTATGTAATTGTCTAATAGGTTATTTATAATGTGGTATAAAAGGAAGAGGCTGTGTAATGTTCGTAATAACATAAAAAGAGAGGAGTGTCACATTAATAAACTGGTTTACATGTACAGGCCTCACCTTGGAGTTCACATGTCAAAGTTGAACTGGATGGTATATTATAAACGACTGAAGTTTTAACTCCATTTAATAATTTCATGTGTAAAAACTGCTTTTATTAATGGAATTGGAACAGATTCAACATTTATAATTCGGTCAATAAAGGATGTACCATATACGGTGATTTGGTTATCTTGTTCCTCGTGGATCATGTATTAAGGAAGTTAAACGATTTAAAGTTATACACCCTTATTTCCTCGATTTTTATTTCTCTTGGTTTCCTGTGTCATGCAAATCACAACTTCCTTAAACTTAAAAATTGCTGCGTAGTGAGCAACTGTCCTGTATTATTATTAAAGGTCTGTTCTTTCATCCAATTAGGCTCTTTAAGGACTCATATAAATTAATTTACCAAACTAAACTAGAATATTTTAATTTCAATATGGTGGCTTGTTGATTTATCGATCGATTTTTCGATCCCCTACAAATTATTGAAATAAACTAAATGTTAGTCCCAAAATGATCTAGAATGAGTCGAGTGGATGGTCAGCCCCATTTCTCTCTTTCCATCTTCCATATTGTGGACTGAAGGGTCTGACAAGTAAACAGTATCTAGTAGTTCGGATGAGACAAAAATCTGAATCCAAAATGAATTATCATGATTGGCAGCATGTTAAAGATCGGAACTAGAAACCGCACTGCATGGCGTATGCCGATCTTCATTAGAGTTTTGATAGAAAAAAGCAAGACATTAAATTTCAAAGATGGATTCCATTATTGCATAAAGCAAATTGTTTGCAGAATAGTGTTAACATGTTAAGCTGACATTTTGTTATTTCATCATTTCTTTACATGCATTCCTTCTTTTGACATAGCTTGCTCACCAGAAAGGATGATGTAATTTAAAGTAATATATTGTTACTCTACAACAGAGAATTCTTTTTAGGCCAATATTTTTTATTTAAAAGAATAATCTAGGTCATAATATAGTATAGTATATAGTAAACAGGTCAAAGGACAAAAGTTGACGATTTTATTGTGTGTTGGTGAGATAGATCAATTATAGATATAGCGGTTGGTTCTACTGGAATATATTGGTCAATAGAAATCTCACACATTAACACATTACAGAATTTACCTAATTTCTAGTCAAATAAACTGGGTTAGTCCAGCTTATTTTTCATCTCCTAAGTTTGTGGTTAGAAATACTATCATAGTTCAGTTGACATATTTTTTGAAATCGTGCTTAGTAATGATTTATCAGTTTTTTAGAACACAAAAATTTATATTGCGCTATAATCCCATGTCACATAAAAGAAACACAAGCATATGCAATACAGTGTGCTATGAGGGATATTTTGCCTGGAAAGCGACACTACAGCTTACTTTTTCAATTTCCAACTCGGGGGATCTTTAAGGTGTAGACTGAAATAAGTTTTTAATCCCACCTGTTGTCGTCAGGCACACTGGAATATGGAGGCAAAGGGGTTGGATGGCCGAAGGGTATCATAAGGTTTGTCATTGAGTCAACTGGTGTGGTTTCGATAACCTGGTTGTACATGATAAGGAGAAGGGATATCTGTCCAACCTCATGGGTTTACTCTGGGTTAACCCCCATTTCTCCTTCTCTCTGAATAAAAAAACCACCTGTCACATAATTCAGGCGCTAATTCAGACTTGTCAGACTCAATCCACCTGGTGCCTGTATGTTCAATTTAAAAGATATGATTTTGTCGGTTAATATTTATTATAAATTATAACTCGCTCTATTTAATTAATATCAGTCAGTTGACCTAGAACAGGATTAACTAACATACATTTCACATGATTGGCCTTTATTGATTTTTGTGATCATAATTTCATTACGACAAGCTCTATTTACAAAGTCTGGTTGTCTTCTATGGAATTTTGAATCCCATGCGAACTACTTATTGAGAACTCTAGGTCTCGTAAACAGGTATATTGGTCCCAAAATTCTAAATTTAAATTCTGTTCAGTATTTACCGAATGTTTCATGTATTGAAACTTTGGTAACATCTGTCATTCTCTACATACTATAAAAAACATGGTAACCTGATTAAAACACAGATCCTATTTCGTTTCGTTTTTTATAGTTCAAAATTTCGTTTCACAAGTCTTTACTTCACTAAGTGCTGGAAGAGTTTTTATATAACTGACGTTCTTGTTGAAGTGAGGGATAAGCCAATGAAACAGACTGTTGCAATGAGTTCTGGGAGTGCGATGTACAGTACTGCGACTGACTATCGTAGTAGAAACAGTGTTGAGTGTTGACAAGCAGTGGAATAGATTGTTTATTATTGAAACAACGGTACTTTTTATTTGAGATTTGTCCTTGGTTCCTTATTTTTAATTTAAATCATTAATGATCGATCGTCTTTTAATCCGTTTAAGTCTTGGCCGTCTGATGGTCTGAAGAATGAATTATGGTCTAGTCATGTTCATAAAGTCTTAATGATGATTTACATAAGATTTAAAACAAAAGACCTGCAATGGGCAGATTTAGCTTTAGCTCTTACATATTGCCTGAAAAGAAATACAGTTGGCCGACATTGGATTATTTCTCATGAAAATATTTGAAATACCTTTCTGATGTGATAACTTGGTCCAGAAAAACATCAAATTATTATTTGTACAACAAGACGGGGGTAGGAATGTAGATCAGGTGTTTTATGGTTCATCAACTCGGTGTATCTATATATGTAGATGGAGATGTGTTCATGCATGACCATTTTTTTGGCCAAATGACTAAAAATGTGAAACTGGTATGAATATATTATATAGATGTGAGAAATATTTTTTTTTGTTGTAATTTTGGCTAATAAACTTATGCATATGTCGTATAGTCATTATGTGGAGAGTGACACTACAGGACTACTCTTAACAGTCAGGGACTTTTTTAGCAAGCGTACTCACTACATTAAAACCAGGGGTTGAATGGTTAACGCTTGCCCGTGGGATCAAAAGGTCTATCATTGAGGCAGCTGGCATGGTTTCTATTACCCGGGTTGTATGTGAATGGCAGTAGGGTTGTATGTCCAACCTTGTGGTTTTTCTCCAGTTCCTCTGATTTCCTCCCACTGCTAAAGACCATAAGCGCATGTGAATCTTTAAAACAAAATTGAACCATGTGTTTGTCCCGAAATGACCTAGTCTGTGTTGAGTGGATGTTAAACCCAATTTCTCTATATATAAGATTGTTCATTAGTTGATACTTTGTTGGCAGAAGATCTTCTGTGAGTATCTGACTATCATTGATTGTTTCAAGAATCTTTTTTTTTATATACGCTCACATTTTCTACCAAATGTATGGGAGAGAAATGTTATAGAAAACAAGAATTTATACTTAAAAATTGCATAGAACAACAATGCCTTGTCTTCATTAACCCCTTAGATTTCAGTACCTTGAACAGTTAAAACCTGCATAGGACAACTATGAACTCCCCAAAACGGACCCAAGCGGATGAAATGATGATATATTGCTCAATTGGTTGTCAATGAGTTGGTTTTGATAAAATCTGCGCTTTTTCAATTTTATCGCATTTTATAGGTTGATTTATTTTGTTAGATGACAATCTGTCTCAGTGCTAAAATTAAAATCATTATAATGGAAATGTTGTTATATTCTATCTTATGGTTGACAGAGCTGATGCAAAACTTGAAACAAACGAATAATTGTAAACAAGCTGACTTTTGCTCTACTTTAAAGATAACGATTGCATGCAGATTCCCACATCACAAATCAGATAAACCTAATTGAACTATATTTTATCTAATTCAAAGAGGTTTACCTCATTTAAGAACAAGAACGAGCAATCATTTTTGAATTGTGACATTGATCATACTCGATTTGGCGCAAGGTTTGACTAAAATATGATGAATCCAGTTCCAAGGGTTCAAAACTGTTATGTCCTCCTTCTGCATCACTGACAAGGGGAAATCACGCCGGAAAATCGAGATGAACTTTCTCAGCCAATGCAGGCCAAGAATATTCATCTCGATTTTCGGGCGTGATTTTCCCTTGTCAGTGATGCAGAAGGAGTGCCTGACATGGACTGCTGCATAGTCATTCGGATGGGACAAAAAACCGAGGTCCTGTGTACACATTGTAGTGCACGTAAAAGATCCCTTGGCAGTTGGAATTCGATATAAGAGTAGGCTGTAGCGCAGCTGCCCGGGCAAAATCCTAGAGTGGGGGTGTGGATGGCCGAATGGTTAGCACGTGCGTGCTGTATCATAAAGCCTGTCATTGAGCCAACTGGCATGGTTTGGAATTCCCTGGTTCTATGTGACAAGGAGTATGGTCGCCTGTCCAACCTCCTGGTTTTTCTCCAGGCACTCCATGAGTCATTCTAGTTTCATCCCACTGCTAAAGACACCTACGTGCAAGCAAATCATTTGAATAAAATAAAACCATATGTTAGTCCAGAAATGACCTAGTTTATGTCGAGTGGACATTAAACCCTCTCTCTCCCTATCTCTCTCTCTCTCTCTCTCCTAGAATATGGGTACTGAATCGGTCCAGTAGTTTATTGTTTAGTTATTTGTTGGTGTTAATTCAACCATTTGATATTAAAAAAAACCCAAAAGACAATTATTTATGGCTTATAATATGTATACAATGAATAGCATATTATTTGTATACTAAAACATATTTAACAGGTAAAGAATTTTGAAGTTGAATAAAGATAAATAAAAGATTGAATATAAAAGGGGCCAAGGTGGTATTGTCATATTATGGGTGGGGAACATAAAAGAAAGAAGATCTACAAATAGATATTTACATAGAGAAAATTGAAACGCAATATAACATGCATCGACACGATACACACCTACATGACAAATAAAAACAATATCTATATTTGTGACTGTTGTGTTTTTGTTGTTGGTTGGCAACTACACAAGGACTGGAATTGAGATTGACATAACCCCAGGGGTGGATCTAGGAACTTTGAAAAGGTGGGGGGGGCGTACCGCAAAATGAGGGCACTGACCGCGGAGACGGGGCATGCCGCAGGGGAGGGGGCAAGATTATTATCCTTCAGTTCATTGCATCTGTAGCCATTCCAAGAGCTATTTGGCTGCTATTTTCGTGTAAGTAAACGTTCGGAACGTACATACATATTAGGGTCTGAAAAAAGGCGCTTTCAGCAAGTAAGAAAGGGCACTGTCGAAAATTAGGGGGAACCTGCTCAAGCTGGGCCTGACAATGGACTGGTGGTGTTACATTCTTAACTTAAGCCTGAGAATACTTTGTGAACTCAGGGCTATACAACTTCTAGTTTCCCCCTCCTCAGTGATCCAGGACGGAGAGCCTGACAAGTACAGCCATCTAGTTGTTTGGATGGTATAAAAAATAAGGTCTTGTTTACACATTGGTCTTTATGTAAAAGGACCATTGACATCTAGAATTTGATATAGGCGTTATCTATTTTGCCACTGTCCGGTCAAACAGCTAATATTTATAGCACAGGGACTTGAAGGGATTAAAATAAAACTTCTTACTACTGCTTGACTATAACTAGCCTATATGATCAAGGGATTGCAGACGCCATCTTTGTTCTGACTTTTTTATGATATATTGTCTGGTGTCATCTCACAATACTCACTAGTTCTGACACTTCATGTCATTTTTATTGCCAACGAGACTTTATTTGATCATTATTCACCTTCCGATGTAATTAAATTTGTCCTTTTACAGCGTTATTAATAACAAATCAAACTTAAAAAGCTATTATTTACCGATATTCAACTTGAAGAGCCCGGAAGAAACCCGAAATAAGGTCAAAAGAAGTCTGTGTCACTCAGTCCCTTTATAAACCTATCATTACTCGATATGTGCATAGGAACTGGGTGATCTAGTCTCAATCAACAGCGGCCTGGCTTCGTAAGTTCTATAACGTGATAAAGCCTACGAAGCGAGGCCGCTGTTAGGCGAAACTCGATCACCCAGTTCCTATGCACATATAGAGTAATGATAGGTTTATAAAGGAACTGGGTGACACAGACTTCTTTTGACCTATTTTCGGAATACTTCCGGTCTCGGCAAGTTGATTGCGGATAAATGATAGCGGTTCAAGTTTGATTTGTTATCAATAACAGTGTTAAATGACCAATTTAATTACATCGGAAGGTGAATAATAATCAAATAAAGTCTCGTTAGCAATAAAAATGACATGAAGTGTTAGAACTAGTGAGTATTGTGAGATGAATTCAGACGATTCATGGTATCTCAGTCAAAACAAAGATGGCGTAGTGACTTACCTTCTTGTATTTATTAAGCAGTGGTAAGAAGTTTTATTTTAATTTATTTTAATCCCTTCAAGTGCCTGTGATTTATAGATAATAAAATGTAAAAAGTGCATCAATTTTGTTGCACCCTGATAAGGAAATATATCGCCATCAATACAGATACCAACAACATAATCATGAACAATAAAATTTTTGTAGAAAATATATCAGGAAAATGTGTAACAGATCGTGAAAATATTATTATTAGATGTTAGATATTCATACATTTGGTGATAATGGAAAGTAAAAAATGACTGCAACCCCATTCTCCATTGTCTCAGGGGGGCTGGATCTCAGAATGATTAGCATGTGTGCACTGTATCATAAGGTCTGTAATTTAGTCAACTGTTGTTTTGGTTCCTCAGTTGTACGTGACAAGGGTTAGGGTCGCCTGTCCAACAGCGTGTGGGTTTATTTTGTATTTTCTGGTTTCCTCCCACCACTAAAGACCTAGGAGCAAGCGAATTATTGAAATTAAATTGAAATATATATTAGTCCCGAAATGACCTAGTTTGTGTTGAGTGGATGTTAAACCCCATTTCTCTCTCCATTGTCTCATCATTTAAATATTTTGGTAAAGAGGTCCGGATATTACTCAAAAAATTCTAACTACTATTTAAATTAAACAAAAAAAGTTGTTGAAATTGTTATCACTGCCAGAGTACATGTACATTAAGATTCACTATCAGTACCCAGCAATAGATAGGCAAGACAAATCCATAATTTATTCAATATTTAACATCATCCATATTACCAGTACAAAATAACAAAAACTTATCTTTATTTATATGCATGGTGATTATATATCATGTAGTTTTAACTGATATCGGAGAAAAAATACAAAATGACAAAGCATACATTTGACATACATATAGAAAGTAATTTGCAAATCTTGTTAACAATCACCACAACACATTAATCCATAAAAAAGACATATTGTTAAAATGACATAAAACATTAGTACATGTCTGACACAAACACAGCCAGAAGCGTATTGAATCAGTTGTATATTTGATTGAAAAGTTTTAAAAACTTTACTCATAACATTTGTTAGAGAGTTTGTTCTCATGTTTTCTCACCCCACCTTACCCCATTCCATTCCCCTTGCTCTGTCCACCCCACCCACCTTACCCCATTCCCCTTGCTCTGTCCACCCCACCCCACCCCACCTTACCCCATTTCACCCCTTTACTCTGTCCACTCTGCCCCACCTCACCACACCCCATTCCATCGCGCTTCATTCCATTCCATTTCCAACCCATCCTACCCAGTCTAACCTGCAACCCCACAGCAGTCCAATCCGTCCCATCCCATCCCATTCCTAACTCATCAGGTCATTATTCAGTAATGATAGGGAAAGTTTTGACATAAAGAGTATATAAAATGTATTTATGATTTGATCATTTTGTGTTTTACAGTTAATGCCACAGCACCTCCAACCAGACAATGGATGGCTATAGCCGAACCAGACCGTTCTCGTCCCACAGGTAAATACATTAATTATCTTAGCTTGATCAGTTGGCAGTGACATCTTATTAGGAATTTCCAGTTGTGGTTTATCCTTGTTAGTGGTACAGCACAAAGGGCCTGGCAAGGTACTACAGATAGTCTTTTAGATAGGATGAAAAACCAATGTCCTGTGGCGTGCACATAAAAAAAATAAGAAAGTTACAATTCAAAATAATGTTAGGTCGTAGTGATGCTGTCGGGGCACAATTTCCTTCATAGCACACACTGTATGTCACATGCCTGTTTGCATTAGCCCAGTCCATGTCCCATTCTATTTCATATGCCTCTTTTCATATGTAAATACGTATTCACGAGAAGCATAATAAATAATTAATCCTGTGTTTTTTATTTCAGCTCTATTTACCGTGATGTGTTATAACGTATTATGTGATAAATATTGTACAAGACAACAGTATGGGTACTGTCCATCCTGGGCATTGAACTGGGAATACAGAAAAAAGGGTATTATTGAAGAGATTAGAAGTTACTCAGCTGATATTATCAGCTTACAGGAAGTCGAGACAGAACAGTTCCACAATTTCTTCCTGCCAGAGTTGAAGCGGGATGGTTACGACGGAATATTTGAGCCTAAATCCAGAGCGAAGACAATGACAGAGCAGGAGAAGAAGCATGTAGATGGCTGTGCCATATTTTATAAAACAAACAAGTATGTACTCCACACTTAAAACTATTTATGGAATAGCCATTACTGGTTAATTAACAAGCAAGCATGTAACTTTTAGGTAAATTCCTAGTTATTTCTGGTCTTCATTAGTCCATTCAGTGCAGTCGGACGTTAACCGCATTTCTATATTTAAGAGGAAGCCATTAGTATTTACTCATTCATTTCCCTTCTCCTCAGTTATTGCCCTTGATCTCTTTGAACAAAATCTTATGGACACCCTGGTGGTTAAAATTATCTCATTGATGCGTAGTTATAAGTCAGAAGAAGAATCCTAATTATTTTTGGTGGTTTCTGATAACTGGAACAACCTATACTATTTGATTAACAGATATTATTATTATTTATTGTAATTACTTCATGGGTTGTTAACGCATCCATCTGCTGTTGTAATTGCTGTGGGAGTTCTGTTTCCTTGTCAGTGATATGCGTTTATTTTACGATCTGTCACCACATCACGATAAAATAAAAATTTACTGTAAAATTTACAGATAGACTTGTTTAATTGTACAAGGTTGAAATAATCGTAAAGTTTATATCTTTATCTGTATACATACATTGGCCTGATTACTCGACTATAAAGATAAAACTGTAATAAATTCAAATTGCCTCTAGTTTCATGCACATCTGGTTGATAACTTTTGAAGAGAGTGGTTTAAAAAATGGGGTTTAAAATACACTTGACATAAACTTGGTTATTTTGGGACTAACATATGGTTCAATGTTTAATGATTTCTCTTAGACTCAGCATTAACACATGAGATTGCATATTTGGGGGTAACCCTTCAGCCTGCATGATGTATGAGAATAAATTAACATGCACTAGAAGTAATAATTGATCAAAGAATGTGAATGGTTGAATTGATTTGAAATGTGTGATGTCATTATTTATTGCATGATTTCATATCATTGATTAAGGGGAGGTAACTCCAGATAAATGTTTGATTCAGATATTTTTCACACTTGATTTGAACTCCTCAAAGAAAATTAACTCAGTGGGGTCTTCAGTCAAGTTATATTGAATAAGGGAAGGTAACTCTGAATAATTGTTAACATGATATAAATGTCTATTTCAGGTTTACCCTCATCAAAGAACAGTTAATTGAGTTTAATCAGATAGCCATGGCGAACGCGGAAGGTTCGGCAGACATGTTGAATCGTGTTATGACAAAAGATAATATTGGTTTGACAGCTTTATTAGAAACAAAAGAAGTTATCTGGGAACATGGTAGGTTAATTAAAATCTCAACTCAAACCAGTCCCTCCGGTTTCCTCGACACTGCTGAAAGTCTGGATGCACAAGCGTATAATTAAACCATATGTAAGTCCCGGAATGACCATTTTCTTCATGGAAAACTATTAGTCACTGAGAATGAGAAAACATTACTCAAGTAAGACATTGACTTGAAGGAGATCCTGTGTTCCATTCCATTTCTGGCAAAGAAAGTTTAGCAGTATTTTCCGGCACTGTTCCCTCTGACAAGGAACAATGTAAAGTTGTTCGGATGGGATATTAAATGATGGTCCTGTGTGCACGTAAAAGATCCCTTGGCAGTTAGTTGGAACTTGATTGGAGAGTAGGCTGTAGTGCCGCTGTATGGCACATACTCGTCTTCATTATCGCAGTTGCTGCAGAACAGTTGGACAATAATCAATTTTTTTCATTTCATTTGTATAGGTAAACCACCAGAGAATCAAATACGTCAACAAATCATGGTCGCTACAGCTCACATCCATTGGGATCCCGAATATTGTGATGTGAAATTAATACAGACGATGATGTTGATGTGGGAGTTACGTAATATTATCGAAGACACACTACAACAATTCCGACCTAACACAGCTACAGCGAGAGATATTAATGCCATGCCTTTATTATTGTGTGGTGATTTAAACTCTCTACCAGACTCAGGTAAGATTGCAAGTGTTCACAACATGAATGATATGGAAAAAAAATCAATGGTTTATACCAGAAGCGATTCCAGAGGGGGGCGCACCCGGCGCACGGCTACTCTTTTTTTTTTGAGGTGTCGAACAATTTTTAGCTCTATATTCTCTCGGGAAAGAAAAACAAAAATAGTTTAGGCTGGAAATACTAGTATGAAATTAGTCCTTGTGGGCATTGTTTCCACTCAAAAATCATAAGCCGTGCTTCGCACTCCCAAGTGGGTGTAGTACGCCCCCCCCCCTTTCTGAAAATCCTGGATCCGCCCCTGGTTTATACATATATAAGATAAGAGAAGGGTTGGATGGCAAGCAGGTTACATCACAAGGTCTGTCATTGAGGCAAGTGGCGTGGCTCTTGTAAGTGACTAGGAGTAAGCTTGTCTATGAAATCGTGTGGGTTTTCTCCTGATCGTTTGGTTTCCTCCCACAGCTAAAGACCTCTACTCACAAGCAGAATATTGAATTAATAATGAACCCCAAAATGATCTAGTTTTTAGCAAGTGGATGTTGAACCCAATCTCTGTATTTCTAATTGTGTCATGTATAGGTGATGATTAAGGGAAGAACGTGAGATTTTGATTAACCACGGTTTAAGAAATATTCAAGGAGAATACATAAGGCCGTAAAAAAAGAGAAATATCCTGGATCTCGGATATCAATAAATAAATGCATTTTTAATTGTCTATATTTGAACTATTATAGCAAGATCATTTAAATCTTGCATAATGTGTCTTAGAGTAACATGAAAGAATCACAAATAAATTCTTTTCAGCTTTTTTGCCCTTGTAACATGGAATTAATGTTTATTTTCAGGTGTCGTTGAATATTTAACTCATTCTAAAGTGGCAGCTAACCATATAGATTTCAAAGAATTGGGATATGAAGATTGTTTGAAGAAACTGAATCCTAATATCCGTGATAAAGAATCTCTATCTCATTCTTTCCGTCTTGGTCGTGCCTATAATAACAGCGAGATAATGCCTAATACTAATTACACGTAAGTATACATCTGCCTTTATACAAATTAGATCCTTTCCCTGGCCCGAAATTAGAGAAGTTTGGATATGTTGTAGAGGATGATCTACCAAACAAAATGGTACCTTGAAACATGGAACAGCAGTTGTGATTTGTTCTAGGGTATCCTGAATTTACTGTTGATTGACTGACTATACCATTTGCAAAAAAAAAAAAATCACACAAAGCCTCACCAATTTGAATGTTCTTTGATTGCACCAGTTTGAAAATTTTACCCAGACAGTGACACTATGGCCTCCTTTTTTTTATGTGTACACAATTGTGTATGTGGTGCCTCAGTTTTTATGTCTTATCCGAACTACTATACATTGTTCCTTGCCAGGCCCTCGGTCCTACACCACTGACATGGGGAAATCGTGTCCCTATCGGTAATAAATATACTGTATTATATTTGTTTTATCATTTATTTTTCAGGTATGATTTTAAAGGTATTATAGATTACATCTTCTACTCAAAGGATCACATGAATTTACTTGGCATGCTGGGAGCTATCGACGACGAGTGGTTCAAACAAAACAAGATCATTGGCTGTCCCCATCCACACATACCATCGGATCATTTCTCACTCTTCGTAGAATTCGAGATGCCATTACCTCGAACGACGAACTCAACTCGTGCAATCGCACAAAGTAAAAGATAGTCGGGGATGATCTCCCCTTACTCCATTCAACGTCTCATAAAACAACTCGTCATTTTGAAGATTTATAACCTCCCATTGTTTTTAACCAAACATATCAATATTTCCTTCTTGATTGTTGCACAGAGTTATGGTTCTTGATGACAGAATTTGAATTATTTTTCATATAATTAACATCGACTACTGCAGCGTTGTCGTAGGCAACAAAATATTAACTTGAATCGTAGTGAATGTTATCTGTCATCAATGGGAAGATAACTCTCGTGTAACTAAAAGAGGAAGTCATTATTGACATGAACACATTGTACAGTCAGATTGTTGTCACGTTTTTATTGTCTTGTCATAAAGGGGATTAACCATTGTGTAAATAATGACATCATAATTATTTTTTGTCGGGAAGGGGGAGGGGCTGATACATGGCGCCGCACTGCCGTTAAATTGGTGGCCATTTTATTACTTTGACAAATTATACTGATAATAATGGCATTAAGATATTTTTATTGTTGGTTTGTTGAATTGGTTTATAAACTTAAAGAAATGAAATCAGTATTGTTAGCAATCAAATGTCAATTTTTTTCCATTTTACAAGACATTATTGTGGAATATCCTGACATCTTCTTTTTTATTCTTAGAATACGGGAGATTAATTCTTTTGATTTGCTAAAATACAATATTCTGTCAACTTCTTCATATTCTGTCAAAAATATGCCAGTATTTCTTTTTGTAAAATCTTGTTGCAATCTTGACAAACAGAACACTCAAGATAATTCCAAATTATGAAAGTTTATAGAAATTTGTTGAAAAAGTTAAAACATTTTGGAAGATGATCGTGATTTTAAGTGGCTTTCTTTGATTGTTTACTTTGGTTTGACCAAGGTGTTGACAACTCATCCACATATTCATCTTTATGTTTTCAAGTGTTCATTTTGTTAAGATGTATTTACCTCATGACTGTGATGGCCTAGACGTGAAATAATGATGTCTGGATATTAGAAGGGCCTTGAAATTTATTACATCTTTATTTTGTTTGAATTTAAATATTTTAATGGTGTATTTTAATTAAGATCTAACGACTCCTTAATCAATGTTGTCTTAAGCCACAGCGATTGGCCAAGACCATTATTGTCAAATGAAAATTAGAATTTTATTGGCTGAATAAACACAAACTTGATAAAGATGTTATTACGCTGCAGTGTAATGTCAAAACAAACAAACGAACAAAATCCTGGATAAATCTAATTCAGATGGCATTGTTCATTGTTGGACAGATAGGTCTATGACAGTTATTGGTAAATATGTTCGAGCAATTTGAACACAAGACTAATGTGAAGATATAACATGTTATTATAAAATGTTTATTTTTCAAGCTAACCATTGTTTACTTTGATCTCAGAACCTCACAAATCGTAAATTTCAAAATTTCATTCTACATGTTAAAAATCATCCGAAACAAAACTATAAAAGGAAGGAGCATTTTTAAATTTCATGTTACTTGATAAGTTTGTAGTAATAATTATGTTTTTAATTGATGCGTTTTTAAATGGAAGAGTTTAGTTTATTAAGTCTTAGAATAGTGTTGATCATTGCTCTGACACATTGATATTTATTTCCTGAAACCGTTGTACTCTGGAAAATTTTGATTACTGATATTCAGTAGCAAAGCAGTCGCAATTGTTCTTTCAGACAGTTGTAGACACTGTTAATAGACTGTATGCGTTATTCCACTTCACATACTGTTTATATAGTTAAATTTGGCAGTTGAAGCTAGTGAAAATATTATCTATGTTCTTATGATAAGGGTTTGAGCCCCAATAATGCACAGTTGAAAAAGTGCAATTTTATTTTAGTCCTTTAAAATATTAAAAAAACATTTGTAGAGTAAAAAAGTTTTTTTATATGGTGAATAAATATGAGTGTGTTGGTGTCTGGTATTAGGAGACGATTGTAGGAATGGTTTGTTGATATACCTAAAATGACATAAAGTAGATTTAGAATCTTCAGGGTTTCTACAGAATTTGGTCAAAATTTCAGAAAATCGGCCACTTGTAAATTAAAAGCCTTATTTATATTACACAGGAAATGGCATGTGTATATCATGTTAAAGTTCTAATGAATTTTCATTATGCTAAATTAAAGATTTTTGAATATTTCTAATAATTTTTTTATTTCTGAAGTTACCATTTTGTTTGTTTGAAACCGTTGTGTATAAACCCTGATATAGAATTTAGTTTAATGTGATCACGTAGGAATCGACAAGTGGATTAAGAAAAGTATTTTAATGAACAGCCTCCCATTGCAGTTTATTTTGAACAACTTGCATTGGGAAAATGAAATGTTCGAAAGAAGTTTTGTTTACTTTGAAAGACACCTGTTTTTAGATTATGAATAACAAAATTGTTTTTTTGTGAATTCTTGTAAAAAATTATATAAATTATTTGTTTTAAGTGAATAAATAAAATATACATTGAATACAAAAAATATGTAAATAAAATTAATGATGAAATAAAATAAAATGTAAAATTAATTGGTTTGTAAAATTTTCTTATATTGTAGATGTGTTTTTTGTCTTCTAAAATTGGTTACCATGGAAACCCCTTGTTATTACCTGATTAATAAGTGCTATATATTATTTAAACTTTGATATTTAAATTAAAAATTGCTTTTGATTTGTACAAAAATTTAAATTTAAAAAAAAAAGAACCAATTGATGGCGTAGATCGAAATTAAATATTTTTAGATTGAAGAAATTATGGCCATATATATGTACATTTAATTTACGGCAGCAACATCATACTAACTAATCATATCTCGATGAGCAGCATATTTGTTTAATTCATATTTTAAAAAAAAAATCTAGGAATGTTAAACTTTGACTTTTGATAATGCAAATGTTTTGATTTGGATAAGCTACAATTTTTTAATATATATAAACGGTCTTATAATCTCGGAAAAGGATTTGAGGAACATGCTAGACCTAGTTTACCTCTCTTTAAAGATGTATTGTGTAACAGCTGAATCTGGCAGTTGCAGGTTTTTTGGTTAGGTCTAAATATTAAAGCCAATTGCAGAGTTGGCCAGATAATTCACTAATGATTTGGGGTGTTTTGGGGACTAACATGTGATATAATTTGATTTAGATAATTCCCTAACGAGTTAGGTTGCTTTTGATGTTGGATAAAACTGAAGATAAAACCCGCAAGGTTTGGTAATCGGCCCTGGGGTCCTTTACTTAGATGTGGAATGCAAACCCACAAGTGTAGGCAGACGATAATGATCTGTTATGATGGTTCCGTTAAATGTTCAGATTGATTTGAACTAATAAGTTGAACTGTCAAGACAGATCGTATCACAAAATGTCTATAATCTGCCAAATATAGATGCAAGCTTCCATTTTACCTCACCATCGTACTTGAATTTTGACATGAAAAGCAGTAGACTAGCTTGCGGAAACACATGATTTTCTCCCGTTTCCTTTCATATGAAAGAAGGTCTGCATGCAAAAGATACTGTATGAAAGACTTAGTTGATAAGTTCAGTGGACTTTCAGCAACTTAATAATTAAGGGGTGGTGGGGGGGAGGCGAATAGTTCAACGTAAGTTTGTAAGATCACATTGTCTGTCAATGAATCAAGTAGCGTCATTTTGTCACCTATCCAACGTTGTGGGTTTTCTGCTGGTCTTTCGGTTTCTCCCCCCCCCCCCCCAATAAATATGAAGTGTTCCACATTTTGAAAACTATAGCCAATTGATTAAAAACAATTGTCCACCCACACTTTAGATAATGTCAGCGGGTTCATTCATTAAGTCAAGACAGCCACATGTTGACCTCAAGTCTGATTCAACGACTCTTTCAGATGTTTAAACCTTGTTGAAATGTTTTATTTCGACCCCCCCCCCTTCACCACCACCACCAATAATTACAATTAGTAACAAGCCGTCATTCAAGAGTCTTTAGTTGATATAACTGCATTATCGTTATTTTAACATGCTATCGTTAATTTAACGTCTTCTGTGGTTCCATTGAAACGCTAAACTACTCCTGTCAGTATTTTTCTCTTTCTGCAGGAGATGTTTAATAACGATAGGTATCTTATCTCAAGATTTCATTTTCCTACAAAAAATATTTTAATCAAAAGATTGGAAAGAAAAAAATATTTTAATCAAGAAATTGGAAAGAAAAAATATTTTAATCAAGAAATTGGAAAGAAAAAAAAAATATTTTAATCAAGAAAACAGAAAGAAAACCTAAGGAGGAAAGTCATTAAATTAGGCTGATCATTTAAAGACGAGAAGTGGGTTGAAATGTATACAAAAACATGCACCGATTAAAATCAAGTCAATTCTCTTTTTTTCTCTCAAAGAGGTAGATCATTAAAATGATGTGAAGTAAAGAGTAAAAACAGAATTGTAATCTGACTTTAATGAGATTGGGCGAAATAAACAATAATGGAATATTGAAAGAAAAACATTAAATCCTTTTTAATGTGATATTAACATTCTTCAGTTAAAGAAAGTTTAAAGTGTTTGTTAACACCTACATTGAAATGTTGTATAATGTTGCCCCCTCTGTTTGTTAATCCGTCCTTCACAATCACTTATGGATGCTCTAGAAGCTAGTTATCATCAGGATTAAATTGACATCTACACAGTGTTTTATGTTGATGTAAAGAAGCCTTTTGATTTTCAACAATTCCTAGTAATTATTATTGGTGTTATTTCCCTTGCCCACTTCGAAAAGTCTAATTGAATTTTCTTACGTTTTAATATATTTTTGCTCTTGATGTATGAATATTCTGACAAATATTTTTTAAATGTCCCCATTTCTCAATCTATCTCTATTTTTTAAATGTTAAAGGCATCTGCCATCTGAACATTAATTTCCAATTTGAGTTTAGGATGAAACTTAGGATTAAACTCTGGTCCATATTTTAATCAATAACACTTGGATCTTTACTCCAAGATTAAAGTCGGATCCTTACTTGGATAGATTACACTTGGAATCCTTATTCTAATACATCAACTCACAGCATGTGTTGAAACTCAAATCCTTACCCTACAAGAGTAAACTCAGATCCTTACTCGAGCTCTAAGAGATTAAACTCGGATCCTTATTCTATTATTGCATGTTTTTAAACACAGATCCTCACTCTACAAGATTAATCTCTGATCCTTATTCTAATATATAAAACTCAGATACTTATTCTATAAAATTACAGCATCTTTTTAAACTCAGATCTTTGCTTAAACTCTGATCCTTAATGTAAGGGATAAAACTTCTTATTCTAACAGATTATACTCAGATCCTTCCTCTGTAATTTAAACACAGATTCTTATTCAGCAAGATTTCTGCATGTTTTTAAACTCAGAACTTTACTTTAAGATTATTGCATGTTTTTAAACTCAGATCCTTGTTCTGTAAGTTTAAACTTGGATCCTTATTGTATAAGATTACTGCAGCATGTTTTTAAACTCAGATACTTACTCAGCAAGATTACTGCATGTTTTTAAACTCAGAACTTTACTTTATAAGATTATTGAATGTTTTTAAACTCAGAACTTTACTCGAAGATTACTGCATATTGATAAACTCAAATTGACATTCCTGGCTTTTAACTTGAATAAGGTGTAGAATAAAACTGTTAACTTGAAGGTCTGTGATAAATTTTCTTGTCCCCCCAAAATTTAAGGCCAAACCAGTTTGATTTTCAGTACTTCTAGATCTTGATAAGGAACCTGTGTAATTATAAATAAATTTGTTGAGGAGAGTAGCAAAGTCTTTCTGTTTTTATATTTTGACTCCTGTTTTGTTCTCAAGAAATATAAAGCAAATTTTCCTGTTTTCCCAAAAAATTTAAATTTCTAATTGGTATGGCCTAAATTCATTTGGTAATATTGATAATAATTTTCAGTATGGGAATAATTTGGTTGATAATATTTTCAATATCGGAGTAGTTTGGTAATATTGATAATATTTTCAGTATCAGAATAATTTAATATTTTTAGTACCAGAATAATTTGGTAATTTATAGTGATAATATTTTCAGTATCAGAATAATTTGGTAATTTTGATAATATTTTCATTATCTGTATAATTTGGTAATATTGATAATATTTTCATTATCGGAATAATTTGGTAATAATGATAATATTTTCAGTATCAAAATAATTTGGTAATATTGATAATATTTTCAGTATTAGAAATATTTGGGTCACAGCAAGTAAATGAATATTTAACATATAGCAGGGGTATTCCATAAATATTTTAGACACTATATTGAATATTAGACTTAAACTACCAGTTGACGATTTATCTTATGTTTTGTTTGTCATTTTATTTGAATGTGAAACACATTTAGATCATCCAGAGTTGTTTTTTTGTGTCATATGCCATTTTTTTTTTTGACAAGATGAAGTCTGTTTCTATTTGAGAAATAAACTATGGAAGATATGTAAAAATAAGTTTTTACTGTTTTCATGTTGTTTTTATTAAATAGTAATAGATTAACGCACTCAGCTAATTAAGCTTGAAGGTATGGGAACCTGGGTGCTCGTTGAGCTGTCTTAACAGCTTAAATGCCTGATAACCACGTGGGTTTTCTCTAGGTCCTATACAGTTTCAGCTACCACGCTAAAGACCCCTAAAAATGATTGGGCTGCTCTATTTGGCAAATATTTATTTAGATAAAGGTAATGAATATAAATAATTTGGACAAATGATCATCAAATATGCGACAGATCGGTGAGGAGGCTGGTTCGGGATGGAGAGCGTGATGAGATACATAGTCGGGTTATGCTTGCATAAGGCCATTGGCTGAAATTGACATGGGACCCTTGCATCAACAGTCTAAATGGGGCATATTCTGATCCTTCACCACAGAAAATGCAAATTGTTTGTCAGTATGTATGCCCATATCAGTTGCTTTTGAAAAAATTTTGTCCCCCATGTTATAGTCTACCGGCACACTTGGGGTAGATAGATCCATAACGTCCCGCTGGAACATATGACATATTTATGGTAGAAATAATTTGGGTATCCCCTTTAATATTGGGACCCCTGTCTGCAACCCAGTCTATCAGTTGAGATATTACGAAGTGGACGTTAAACCCAGTTTCCTCTCTCTGAGTAAATGGGGAAATGTAAAAAATGTTTCAAGTTTCATTGAAACTTCTGTTTCAGATTTTCTTTTTGAAATCAAAAAATTCAGCAAATTGTTTCATATCTCTAAATCTTTTAGTTGAAAAAAGAAATCTGCGCTTAAACAACCGTTACATGAAGGCAAAAAAAAAAAAAAGACCCTAGTGTCTAAGTTGTTTGTTATTTATTATCTTTGGGAACAATTAATTACAACCGTGGAATAAGGGAGACAAATCCAATAATGATTTTATCCTCGATTTGTCAGGTACTATCATTGTTTTATATGGGACAACCAAGACTATTATTGCTCTTCTGAATAAAAGTTGAGAAAGTGACCATGTTATTAAACAAAATATATGGCGGGACTTTAAAAGGTTGTAAAATATTGCTGAAATATGTCGGAATTTACCAAGAATATTGAGAATTCGAAATGGCAAAATGTTTACAGACAGTATGCAAATGTTCTCAAAGCAAAAGTTGATAAAATGAAAGAGGCGAAAAAGAAAGAACTGCTGGAGCTTGACAAATGGTATGAACATCTATCAAAAAGTTCGTTGCAATGAAATGAATATGAAAATATAGCCCCCAAACGCTGTTCTAAGACTTATTTTGATTCTCTTATTAAATAAAAAAATAATTGGAAAAGCCACTCTGCCATCCCCCACAAGAAAAGTAAAGGCATGGTGTATTAATACTAATAGTCTAGTCGTTTGGATGGTACAGAAAACCATATGTACATATTGCATGCACGTAAAAGATCCCTTGTAGGCTGTAGTGCTGTTGTCCATGCAAAATTTCCCTCATAGCACACTATATGGCATATGGCATGCCCATCTTCTTTAGCCCAGGACGTTAATTTCCATTTCATTTCATTTATTACAATTCTTATAGAATACAATTACTGATTATTATTTCTATTAGGCCTATTGAATGACATTTCAACTAGGCTTCTCTAGTCTTTATCTAGCGATAACAGGCCTACATTATCCATGTATTGCTGTTGGATATAAGTAAATTGAAAATTATCGGAAAAATACCCTAAAAAGATACAACTTACAACAATAGAGATTCAAAATGTTGAAATGAGTGGTATGGACATAAATTTTGAAATATGTTGTATACATGTAGTGACGATCATGGACTAATAATAGATAAATGTTTTCAACTATATTTATAGGTATCAGAATGAATTACCAGATTTAATATCAGGAAGAGATGAGAAATATATCAGTCATTCAGAAATCTGTCGGTTGATGACCTGGAAACTAACAGTACGTTAAAACAATCAATTATTACTTACATGGGAACTATGGTACTGTAGCACAATTTTCCCCAATACACCATTATTTCAACTCATATCACAATAATTTTTATCAATATTTGATAATAAGGAATTCCATATTCCAAATTGTCATTTTTGATTTACAATTATAACCTAGAGGTCCTGTGAAAGTTCATCGTTGTTCCCCATTGCCAGTGGTACGTTCCTGTCCACGCATTGGCATACACATAAAAAAATCCCTTGGGGTTTACATTCGAGCACTGCTGTCTGGGCAAAATTTCTCTCAAAGCACACTGTCTTCAATAGCCTAGTCGATCGGATCAGAGAAATAAGACGTTAAACCCGATTTCATTTCGTTTTAACATTCATTTATTGTTTTGGAGAATAAATTAACTGAGCATATTTCATTTCAACTTGTTCTATCCAATGTACTACAGAGAGGAAAGTTTCGACCAAGATTACAGCAGATGGTTTCAACTAATAGTGAAGATGAAGTCAAGGCAGCCAGTCTTAAAGCGTTTAAATTACTACCCAATATATCAGCAGCTATACAGGCATTGACTGTATTAAAAGCCATCGGTCCAGCTACTGCTTCAGGTAGTATTTAACCTACATTTCAAATCACCAAGAAAGACTTATCTGTTTCAACGCTATACAAATGTTCACATTGATATCATAGATCAACTAAGTTTACCTACATTTATAGAAAGATCACTAAAACCACTTGGAACTAATGGGGTGAAGTTAGAAACCATATTATTTGCATAGTCCTTGTACATGTGTGGGAGGAGGGGAGCAAAGTTTGTCTTGCTTTGGTACACCAAAATTCTATTGGTGGTCCTGATTGTGCCAGACAGAGCCTCAAGTTGTGTCTAACATTGTTCTGTTAGTGTTACAGGTGCATTATTTGTTTTCATTTCAACATGTTTACAAGCTTTGTGAAGTAAAAGTGCTCTAATTCAGATAGGGAAGTAACTATGGCCAAGTGAGTAAGACACTCTCTTGCTAGTCTGGAGGTCATAGGTTCGCTCCCAGTGTTGGCAGAGAAAGTTTGTGATTTTTCTGGTGTGGTTTCCCCCATGTCAGTGGTACAGGAAAGAGTGACTTACAAGGACAGCTGTCCAAACATTCAGATGGGACTTAAAATCAAGGTCCTTTGTACACATTAGCGTGTATGTAAAAGGTCCATTGGCAGTTGGAATGCACTCCATGGACAATTGTTGTATCTTTGAAAATGCACCAAAAACTTGAATATATATTTAAATGAAGTTACTATGTCTTACAGCTGTATTGGCTGCTGGTTGTCAAGATGTTCCATTCATGGCTGATGAAAGTGTTTTGGCGCTACCTGGCTTTGCTAGCATTGACTATAACCTGAAGACTTACCTTGAATATACCGAGGAAATCAGAGAAATTACCAGGAAATTACAAAAACAAGGTAAATCTCATTTTATGTCTTTATCCATGGATTCCCCCTTTTCTATGAAGTGGAGCAAATCAGACGAACCTCATTTCAGTCATGCAAGGAATGTTTGTAATACCATTATATCATTTGTGGACGCTGTGCGTGTTTCTACATTGAGGTTTTTAATTGATATTGTATGTGCATTTCAAGTTTCCTATTGATTTCACACTGCCATCTTTATCCTCAATGTGCTAGGTCCCCACTGTCCTTAGGATGGGATGGAAAACCTAGGTCCCATGTACACGTACATTGGCATGCATGTAAATGATCCCTTCGTAGTTGAAATGTGATATAAGAATAGACTGTAGCGCTACTGCCTGAATTTAAATTCATTTCCCTGAAGCTGTTCTGTGATTAAAGTACTGGCCCATCCATGGAGAAAAATTATTCCTATATTTTTTTCTGTTTTTCTTCTTCAGATAAGGGATTTAATTGGACTGGACATAAAGTGGAGATAACTTTATGGACACATTACCTTGGTAACAAGCTGATTCCAGACTTTCAAGAAAAACTCGATACCAATAATAATGAGAGTGAACCAACAGAACCAATTATCAAAAAAAGAAAAACTTAAAAAAGAAATATTTTCATTTTATACTCCTATATTTTTTTTATATAAATGGTTTTAAGAAAATACATGTAGTTTTAGTTAATGACTTTTTCCATCGATGTGATATCGTAGAAAAGTCATGAATAAGGGATGTTTCTGACCTTACCAAACAGATCGCCCATCACAAACAATATGCTCATGTTGCTATAAGAGTATCTCATCATGTGCTCAGCAGGCAAAATATGAATTCCAGCAGGCACGGATCCAACATCTTGCTCACTGAGCCACCCATACAAAACCAAGATCTTCAGCCAACATGGATTCAAGAGAAAACTGATTACCGGTGATGCTTCAATACTCAGCAATTCCCAAACTTTGCGCTCATTGTTTTTACACGTAACTAATTAGCATTGTCCAGTCTGAGTTTGTGGCACATAATACACTGTAAACCAACAGGGTTTTTTTAAAATTAAGAAAGTCGTAGAAAACCAGCAACCTTGACCATTGCAACTCGATTGTCACATGTAGGCATATTAGCTAAAAGCACGAGACTTGGTATTCACGACGACCGGTGAATTTGATAGATTCCCAAGCATGCGTCAATCGAACTTAGGGTGAAATATGCCGGCATTACGTGAAGGGCTTGATAAGATGTATGTAGTTAGGGCGAGATCAAGCCTTCTATGGAAGATGAGGTGATGCTAGCTTAACACACTGTTTATATCATCTGAAGAGAATACCAGATTGGAATGATATTCCTTATTTTGGAAATAAACTGAAATGGAGGTTAATGCCCAACTATTCTGCTCTGAAGTAGGATAATGAAGATAGGCATATGCCATACAGTGTGCTATGAGGGAAATTTTGTCCAGACAACGGAACTACGGCCTACTCAGGTATCGAATTCCAACTGTCAAGGGATCTTTTACGTGCAATCCATTGTGTACACTAGACCTCTTTATTTTTGTACCATCCAAACGACTAGACAGCTGTTCTTGTCAGGCCATCAATACTACATCACCGACAAGGGGGAACCACGCCAGAAAACTGGATGAACTTTCTCTGCCAATGCAGGGATCAAACAGCCGACCTCCTGGCTAACAAATCTGTGTCTTACCCACTTAGTCACCATGACCCCCTCCTTATATTAGAGATTCATCTTTCATTCTGTTTATGTACTTAACAAATGTTGATTGTGAAGCATCACCAATCAAATTACTTGTGCAGTATATTATATTTTCTCTGCCTAAAAAGCCCAAATAATTCAATTTTCCGAGAATATTTGATAATATTGACTTCACGAAGAGTAAAATTGAAAACAAATAAAAATATAAGATTATTTTTCTTTTATTTCTTTTGAATTTGAATCAATTCTTTTATTGGTCATTTAGTGTTATCTACCATTGCTCAGTGCTGCCACCACCCCATTCATTCTTTCCAGCAGGTGCCTGTGAAGCCCATTCTTTACTTTCTGGAGCAGCTGCGGCTCCAGTTCCAGTAACACCAGACCAATCCTTCTCCCCACCAGCACCAGACCAGTCCTGGGTGTTGCCGGCATAGCTTTGGATAGGATTGGTAGTGACAGGGATAGCTTCACTGGCCCAATCAGTAACTTCAGTAGAGGCAGCAATGGCTGGAGGAGCAGTTCCTGATTCAGGCCATGGATCTTCAGCACTATCTTTAGCAGCTTGGGCTTTCTCTAGGGCTTCTCTTTCTTCCTTCTCAATCTGAAAATAATAATTGGACAAAATTAATGTTTGGAAACTTATTACGGTAGTCCTTTGTGGTAACAGATAATTAAGGAAGCTTGTTGATGCTAAAAATCTTGCTGTTCGTATCACCCTGTATACTGATGAACCACTATTACTCTTGTTCGACAGAAATCGCTCTGGTACTGACAAACTGCTATTGCGTCTTGTTCATGCCAGAAATCTGATTGTTCCAATCACCATGTGACGACCTACTACATGTACTTCTAATTCAAGCCAGAAATTGCACTGGTTTGAGTCTTATGATATCAAAGAATAGCTTACCTCTTCAGGATCTCTGTAGAAGAACAGATCCACCATGATATCCCAGGGATGTTCTCGGCTGATGGTTCCACGAAGACGTAGAACTTCTCGAGTCAACAGCCACCAGACTAAACCAATCGAGTGAACACCCTGAAAAAAATCAAATTTTATAAGATTCTTTATGTACCAATGCAAATAAACAAATTTTACTTGAACACAAAAAGGGGGGGTTGGGTGGGCAAATGGTTTACTGTGTGCATAAGGTCTGTTATGAGTCAAGTGTTTGTTGCCTGTCCAATCTCATGGGTTTTCCGATTTCCTCAGACTGTAAAAGACACCCCCCCTCCCCAAACAAGTGCAAGTTAAATATTAACATCCAGAAATGCCATTTCTCTCTTTTAGAACAGAAAACTTAACATTTCCACCACCTCAGATCTGAGGAAAATTACTAAAAAAAAATGTTTGCAAAATAAAAACCATGAGTGTACCTTATTGTTACATGGAATAGCAATATCAATATGACGAAGAGGTGAATCTGTGTTACAAAGGGAGATAATTGGTGCATTGATGTAAGAAGCCTCAGTGATTGGTTGATGATCAGTTCGTGGATCAGTAGCAACAATCAATCTGGGTTCTCTGTAGGCAGCCTGAAAAACAGAAATAAGAAAAAAATATATGGTCCAGTGCTTTAAATATGCATTATGCAAGAGCTAAATCTGCCTATTGCATGTCTTTCTTTAGGCCTGAAATGTTTTCTAAAGCATTAATTCGACATTAACTGATCAAGGCATTAATCATCTGTGGATTGCATCAGATTTCTCTGATATTAAACAGATTACAATGGTTCAGCGATACTTTAATTTAATCAAATATGGAGGACCTAGACTTGGTTTTGATCAACCAGTACCGTTGTTGAAATTATTGCACATGTCTGTCAAACCTTCAAAGGCTAATATCTTCACTTCCAATATAGTAATTTGAATGAAATTTTCAAATTATTCATTTTACATTATCTACTTTTGACTATTATAGCAAGAATGGCTAGCTCTTTATCTAAATCTTACATAATGTATCTTTAAACAGTTCACGCAGAACAAAATCTGCATTTCACAAATACCATACACTAGTAAATAGATGAGCGTCTCAAAATACTATATTCATGTAAAACGTACCTGAATCTGATTGGTGAAAGTACCAGGCACAAATCGACCAGCAATGGGAGTAGCGCCGATGTAGGTGGCAAATTTCAGGATAGCTCTCTGACCGTAAGGTCGAGCTGAGAGAACGGAGATATCAGCTGGATTCTCTACAGCTGCGATAATACGAGCAGCCAATAATAATTTATCCCATGTCTTCTTTAAATTGATTATATGTACACCTAAAAGAAACATGGAAAGGGTTAACACATTATTTGATGTGTACTACTGAAAAAGATAGCTGGCGTTAACACCTTTAAATTGATCTGTGCACCTACACATGTCATTTCTATATTAAATTCTAATCATATGTCATTTTAGAGTTCTATACTAATTTCTAATCAGACTTAAATAAACATTTATAATTCATATTTCAAAATCACAGAAAAATTAAACACAGGATTTCATTTTTTTTATTTATTCCTTGTCAACTTACCATCTGGTTTTCGTTTGAAAACATATTGTTTCATTTGATGGTTACAATTAGTAGCCCCTAAATGGGTTCCGCAGACAAGGAATTTGGATACATCCTCCTCCTTGAGGGCTAATACGTCTAAACCTCCGGACATCGTAGAGTCGATCTAAGAGTTACGGTGATCAACCTGAAAAACAAATCCATAAGATAAATAATTCGACATATTTTCTAAGAGGCCTTTCGGTTAAAACTAGGGCTGTGTCGATATATCGATACACCGATATGTATCGATACGTTCCAGCGATATTTATATCGATATGTAATATGGCCGTATCGTCGTATCGTTGAAAAAATTCTTCAGTTCAGAAAGACCATGAATTGAAACCCACGTGGCGAAAGAAAACGATCTCGGCATGATGGTTTGTCAATCGAATGTCTTCAACTCCCCTATGAATTCCATGTACCGCTAAATATTATAATAACTGGATCATACATTGATGGATTCACTGACCAGTTGTTAGGTAAATTTAAATCTTCAATGAATATAATCGCCTGATAGAACACCGAATACACCGAGAAACAATCATTTTATAATATATTTTCCCGATGGCATCTCCAATGCTGAATTCCAATGACACGTGACATGGGTTGCAAATTAGGTCAATAAACCAGTTTCTAAATAGCGCTTACCGTGACTTTTTTTTATTTTATACACATTCTGACATAAGTTTAATTTAATAAATATTGTCGTTTTTATCGAAGGCTATATCATAATCGTACGGAATTTTTATTTTTGAAAGTAATTTCAAGAATGGTTGTCGCGTGACAATTGTGTCGTGTGTCTATCATCATTGGCGAATGAATAAAAAACTTTTGCAAGTTACGTGACTAGTTACGTTATAGATTTAAGCTACAAATTGTGTAGAAATGCTATGGTGCCGTATCAGCTTATTTTGGCTACGGTATTTTTTGATATTGACAGTAGTAGAAAAATGCTAATATTTTAGATCATCGAATAAACGAAGACGGTAATTTTTATGGATTATTCTGGAATATTACTGACGTAATTTCAACATGTTATGTGAATTAAATATGGACAATATTCAAAAGGTGTACCTGTTGTTATTTTTGTGGTAATCACGTACATTAAAATACAACATTCTCCATAAAAAAATTACCAAGAATTATTTTTGTTGAAGTCTAGTTTTAAAGGGAATGGAGCATATAAATAATTAACCCATTTCCTACGGTACCTCAATTGCCGTTTCGTTTTAAAATGGATTTGGAAGCCTGATGGCCCGATGCTTACCCATCACAAACAAAGTCTTGAAACAGAATATAGTTTGGGATTATTTTTGGCATTATTTTTTGCATAATTTATGACGTCACCATATCGCGATACGTATCGCATATCGGTTTGCCGTATCGCCAATACGTATCGTATCGAAAATGAACTGTATCGACACAGCCCTAGTTAAAACATATCATGCAAGAGCCAAATCTGCCTATCGCAAATCTTTCTTTAAGCCTGAAATGTTAGCTAAATTATCAATTAGACATTAACTTATCCAGACCATAATCAACTCTTGAAGTCATTGGATTCGGATCTGCTTCTCGGATGGGTAATCGAGACAATGTTTTTTATTGTACTGACTTTAGTGATGATCAAGACTAGGCCTTAAATTAAATCATTAAATTCTTGATTCTGAATGGATCAATTTGACTGAAATTTTCAGCGAACTCCCAATTTTCAGCAAACTCCCTTTATATTATCTAGTTTTCAACTATTACAGTGAGAACTGCCAGCTCTTTATTATCGTATCTCCAATAATGTATCTATAATGTAAATATATGAAATGAAAAGGCGTTTTAACATCTACCTACATGTACACTGACTGGGCTAATGAGAAAGAGGGATATGGCCATATGGGGTTTAACCTCCACTTGAACTAAACTAGATGATTTCGGGATCAACACGGTTCAAATTGATTTAAATCATTGCACATACAATATCACGCGTTTGTTACTTGTGTTCGTAGGAAAACTAGTCATGACGTTCAGGTATAAAGTGTATTTTTAGTAACACGACTCATTAGCCAATCAAATTTAAGGATGAAATGCCACGTGTAACTTGATGAATCTCAGTTTGACAGACGAATTTATGACGTTATTGACATTGTTGGATTAGTAACCCGAACGACCGTTTGCCACTTATTACTAACCCTGGGGGTATGTGCACCCCTAGTTCAGCTCTGAACGTTGGTCTCATTACACTCACTCTGAATGTTCGGAGACTGTCCCATTAAATCAATGTCGAAAATAATTGGAGCCCCAGTCAATCTTACTGGACAACTTTTCATTGCTAAACGATGGGGTTTCAATCTGTGTGGACGCATGTAATACAATGTAAACGAACATTGCTTAGTGAGAAAATAAGAACTTGCTTAATTCGCTAGTCTGTATGAGCAACACAATACGCTGTTAAAAATACATCCCCTTTGGATTGCCATTGCCACTTAAAAATTTGGTTGGGTAAATTTGCACCGAGAGTGAATGACAGAATGATTATGAAACAATATAATTATTTTATTCCTTTGCAAGCTTTACAAAGCGGCGTTTATCAAGTTGTCAACTGGAATCAAAAGTATAGGCAATTTCGAATGCCACGGAGATTCCCAACATCATGTCCAGTACTCAATCTCGATTGGAAAGTATCCATATTTCTCCATTCTGTCAGCACATGTTTCAACATGGCGCAAAATTTGTCAACACGCCGACAACTTATCTTTTTTCGTCGTATTTTTCTAAAAAAGGCGACATTTCAATAAATTGTAAATCCCACATATGAAAGAAAACAATCGATAGATTTTACAAGTTTATTTTTATTAATCATTTCTCTTTATTTGGTGAAATACTTTGAAAATTTAGGGAGGACCTTACTTCTTGTTGAAGCCAAATGGAAGTCGAACGAGAAAAGAGGAAGTCGAACGTGCGAATATCGGGGACATCAACTTCCTGTCCAAGGCGTTTTAGTTCCTATGCGCATGTATAGGAAGCTGTTGTGAGGGTAAATAAAAATATTTTCTTTTTACTCTTTCTGTCTTTTCGGTCTTTCCTGTTAATTTCAAAAGATGGTTTATCTACATCAATCTACAAAGTCCGACTTTTTAAAAAAAAACTGTTTGTGGTTTGTTTCACAATGTCCCTGGAAGAATGTTTACCATATATAGCGTTTGGAAAAGAAAAGAAAGTAAAAGTAGAACATTTTGTCTATCAGAAAGTGAAAGTAGATTATTAAAAATTAATTGAGGGACCGCGGTTTCGACCAAATGCTATTGCTAACTGGTGCTAATAGATTAGCCAGTGACGAAAAAACTGCATCCCAAATAATGTAAGGTTTCACCATGTTCATTGGCAGTTATTGTTAGGGCAAATTCAAAACACCCCAACAAACAAGGAAGGAATTCAATGAAGGATTGGGTGGGGCATTTGGCAGAGAGGGGCAGATCAGATGGCAATAGATGGGCCGAACAATGAACATATTCAAGATTTGCCTCATAAGAAACATGAGCAGATTTATTTTAAAATGTTGTCATTTGACGCCTGGCACTGGGTATAACTAAGATTTAAAAATCTGACCTGCAATTAAAGTGAGGCCATGCAGTTTCTGACTGCCTCAAAAAGTGCCAATGATGTAGGCCAAAATTAGCCTCGTAAGTAATGAGTAGGGTCTAAAAACATCATATCTGACTACCTACTTAAAATTTTCCCAATGTCTCACACCCACAAATGGGGACAATAATTGTCTCATAAATAACATGATCAGAACTAACTCTAAAATGTTGTCGTGCCGTATGAGTAGGCCTATCAGATAAGATGCAAAATCTGACCAGAAAAAATGGGGCCACGCCTCTTTCTGACTGTCTTGAGAAGTTGTGATGGAGGCTAATAGTATAAGTGCAGGGGGACTGCACCACACACAATTTACATAAATCAGAAAAAATGGGGCCACGCCTCTTTCTGACTGTCTTGAGAAGTTGTGATGGAGGCTAATAGTATAAGTGCAGGGGGACTGCACCACACACAATTTACACAAATCATAAGTAATAATACTATTGAAATATGATTGAAATTGTTTGCCAAATGATAGTTATGTATGAGTCGGTTCAAATATTATCAAATCTGACTTGTATTGTGGTACTGGTATGCGTTACATTTCTCTTTTTGTGTTTTTTTTTTTTGTTGCTTCAGTAAGTAAACTGTCACTCTTAATTATCAACGAAAAAACATTATCCATGTGTAAGCTTTTAAGCTTAAAGGGACAATAACATTCTTGCTGGCTTGGTAGCTCCAGAAAATAAATAATACCCTTATTCTAAGTACTACTAGTACTAGATGTTTAAATGTCCTACCTGTTGTGTAAATTATCCATTACAACCTATTTTATTTGTCCAGAGGGTTCGAAAATATTTTAAAATCCAAGTCACATTTGAAAAGGTTTACGTTAGACTTTTCAAATCAATTGGTTGAATTTTTCCAATTTTTTAAATTAGGTGTGTTAAGATGAATTTTATATCATCATTTAATTGGAATATTCTAAAATAATACAATTTGTTGACCAGAATGAAGATTGGGACATATTTTTCAGTTACAACAAGAGTGTTATTGGGGCTTTAAAACAAACACTCTTTTAAAAAATATTTTTATTTCTTCGACATTGGCTGGACTAGAAATATCATTTATTAATTTCTTGGTAATTACTGGTATTGACCTGGTTATGAATTGTAACGTAGCACCCTAATCTCACTACGTATCATGACTGCAGTGGCAACACCCAACGCAAATCATATATCACAGTCTTCATTAGTCCTGTTTGTGCAGAAAAGTAGGATGTTAAAACCCATTTTGTTTGGGGGGTCGGGTGGCCATGGTTAGCGTGCGTGCGCTGTATCATACAGCCTGCCATTGAATCAACTGGCGTGGTTTCAAATCCCCGGTTGTACATGGCAAGGAGTAAGGTCACCTGTCCAACTTTGTACGTTTTCTCCGGGTACTCCGGTTTGCTCCCACTGCTAAAGACCCCTACGCGCAAGTGAATTATTGAAATAAAATTAAACCATATTTTAGTCCCAAAATGACCTAGTTTGTGTTGAGAGGACATTAAACCCCATTTCTTTCTATCTCTCTCCCATTTTGTTTGATTTATTTACATGTATCAGCATATATGATATTACAGGATATTTTTACCTGATTTAAGACTCTTGGTACTCTTATCAGACTAGGTCAAGAATATGACGCACTAACAGTTTTATATCAGGAAGATATATAGACAAATCAATGGAGAGACTGTGGGAATCAAAGGGCTAATGTAGTCTGTTTTATATCTCCAATAATATTAGAATACATGTTTTATACAAGAAATCATTTTGGATTATTTTTTAGTGTCAATCACTGACAGTATTTCACCAACCTATAATAAAGTGAAGAAATTACATCATGCCACTGTTTATTAACGATGTCAAGGTAGAGACCATTCCAAGCTCAATTTCTCAATTCTTATCACAACATTCACATTTTGAGGTGAGTTTAATTTTGAGTACTTAAAAGAAGAACTATTAAACCTTGATATTTGTCAGAGAGAGAGAGGGAAGGAGGGAGGGAGAAATGAGGTTTAACATCATTTTGGCACTGACATATGCTTCAATTTATATCAATAATTTTCTTGCGTATAGAGGTTTTCAGCAGTGGCTGGAAACCGTAGGACTTGGAAGAAACCCATGAGGTTGGACAAGCGACCCTACGTCTTGTCATGTGCAAATGAGGAATCAAACCCACGTCATTTGACTCAATGGCACACTCATACATTAAACAAATAGAAAGATGCATGCATTACCTAATCAGTAATCATTTATCTTTATGTTTTTTGCTTGGGGAAATAGAGGTTAACGATAACTTGTTATCTGCCAGGCTTACAATTGTTTATCTGGTGCTACAAAGGGAATGCTTCTTGATATTGACTCAAAAGTCAGTCAGAAGCAAATCGTGAACTCCAGTCATGGTTTTTTAAGCCGAGTGATCGTTCTTAAGCACCTTCAGCTCACCTGAATGTCGACCTCGAGGGGAGTTTTTTTTCTCTCCCCTTTAAATTGAAAATCACGCTCCTTTACAGAGTCATTGGGGGTTTATTAACATTTATCTACCAATCACTCTCTTTAATATCAGATCACTCTCCTTAATTTCTAAATCACTCTCCTTAATTTCTAAAGCATTCCTCTTATTGAAACTGGGAGAACCTTTTAGGAGAGCCATTTTTTTCAATTTGTTGATTGAGGGGAGCTTTTTTTGGCTCTCCTCTGAAATATAAAAAACGACTGGAACTAAAGACAACGTCATAACACAATCTGATTTAAACAGATCCTATTTGGTTTCGTTTTTAAGGTTCAAAATTTCGTTTTACTTGTCTTTACTACACTAGGATCTGGAAACATTGTTATCATTGACGAGTTCTGAATGATGTGAGGCACTAGCAAATGAAGTGGTCTGTTACGGCTAGTTTTTGGCCTTTTGATGCATGGAACTGTGGGTAAACCACCAGAAACGTCAACACTGATTGATTAATCAATGTCTGACATTATAGGGTCAAAAGCCACTCATATGATCCCTGACATAAAATCTTCCTATAACTTGTCAGATTTTCATGTAGTGTAGGCCATTGAAAGTATAAATAAACGAAATGAAATTTAGATCTGTATTCTAAACAGATTGAAAACAACATAGCATAGACATGGGCAGATGATTAAAATAGCATTATGCAAGAGCAAAATCTGATTTTTACAGGTCTTTCTTTAAGCCTGAAATGTTATCTAAATAATCAATTAGACATTAATTAACATATTCAGACCATAATAAACTCTTTATGTCAAGACTAGCCTTCGATGTTGGCAGATTAAAATCGTATATGCCGCTTAATGGCGGTTGATAATTAAATCAATCAAGTGGATAATCGAGACTATGCTGTTTATATTAATGATTTGAGTAATGATGACCGAGGCTATGAATATTTCAAAAGCTTTTTTCTCGGCTAATAGTGAATCAATTTGACTGAAATTTTCAGCAAATTATCTTTACACTATCTAGTTTTTAACTATTGTAGTGAGAACTGCCATCTCTTTATCTTATCTCCCATAATGTAACTTTAATCTATGCCGCCTCAGATATAAAACAATTCAAGGACCATATATTATATTCAGCATGTTTTATTTTAGAAATCGGCTAACGTTTTATGTAATGGTGATACAAGAGTTGTTGGCCCTGAAGGCTTGTTGTATGTTGGTCAGAGAGAATTTGGAGGAACAACGTCCAGCGATGGTATAAAATGCACATTGTGAAGTTTTAAAATGATATTGATGATAAAAAAAAACATTAAATATATTTTACTGTAATTTAAGACTTAAAGTTTTAATTCCATCATTGAATGTGGACTCTCTGAACTGTTAAAATAGTCCCTCAAATATATTTTACTGTAGTTTAAGGCTTAAAATTTTAATCCCACAATTGAATAAGGACTTCTATCTGATCTGTTTCACCTTTCTATACGTTAAAAGTGGCAATAAGTCTATGCATGCCTGTGGGTGGGGAGGGGCATTAGCGGAATGGTAAATGTCTTTAAAGGATTATTGTTGATAAACTAATTTGTCAGTAGATTTTAATACCACAAAACTACAAAAAACTTCTTCTATTTGATTGTTATTAAGGTTATTATTGTTGATAAACTAATTTGTCAGTAGATTTTAATACCACAAAACTACAAAAAACTTCTTCTATTTGATAGTTATTAAGGTAATTGATGATATTTACACAAGGTATAATTTTATGGATACACAATTACTGAGTTTAATACTAAGCGACGTATTCACATATCTGTATCATTTGCTTGATAAAGACAAGAGTATCCTCATCGAAGCGTCGCTTAGTATTAAATTCAATAATTGTATATCCATAAAATTATACTCTGTTTCTATTTTCAGACGTTATACAAGTTCTAGGTTCTGAAGATGCTACAACCTGTCACCTGGTTATAATAAAACATACAGGTAATATTCTACTTCACACGGAGCCCCAGTGGCTCAGTGAGTAAGACGTCAGCTCGCTAACATGGTGGACCTGTGTTCCATCCCAGAGGTGGCTGAGAAAGTTCATCGTGATTTTGCAGCATGGTTCCTCCTTGTCTATTGATGCAGGACAGAGGGTCTGACAAGAGACAGATATAGTTGTTCAGATGGGACAAAAACAGTGTACACATTGTCAAGCATGTAAAAGAACCCTTGACAGTTAGAATTAGAAATAAGAGTAGGCTGTAGTGCCACTGCCAGGGCAAAACTATCTAATTATCTTCATTAGCCTAGTTGGTGCAGAAGAACACTAAGGTGTTATTCCCCATTTAATTTCATTGCTCAACTTCACACTTCAGCTACTACGGACATTATTGTCAAAGCTGTTGATCACAAGGAAGAAACTTAAAGAGACATTACCACCCTCAACAAGAAAATAGATGTAATTTATTTTAGACAAAATCATATCCGAAATATCCCATAATTCCTGAGTAAACAATTTTTCAGTGGCTATTCTACTATTTAGTTGATATGTGTACATTTTTACTTCATCAGGTTCGGGAGGTGCTTGTCTCGGACATTTTGATGGTTGTGGTACATCACAGGGTTTAAAAGATATGATTCATCTTGTACAGAATTTATCACATGACACTTCACAAGGAAGGTAGAGCTATAACAAGTTTATTGTTTTGTTTGAATTTTCAGTTGTTTACATTACCTTTCTTCATTTGCCCAGCTTAGGAGCAGGATGTTAAACCCCATTTCATTTTATTTCTGTTTACATTACTGCATCTTAGACCATGGGTTCCAATTGGCCATATATGCTGGTCATGACCAACTGATAAAAAAATTGACCAAAATGTCTAATCGGTCAATTTACACAACGTAAGATAGGCAATGTTCAAAACCCCATTTTCGAACATGTAACTATGAAATTATTTAAAGTTCCCAGTATTGATCTGTGAATGGGCCAAGGAAGCTTCCCTGGATTGTTCTACATGGTTTCACCCCTTGTCAGAAAGGTGCAGGACTCAGAGAGTCTTACAAAAAATAGTGTCTAGTCATTTGGGTAGGTCGAAAAACCATGGTCATGTGCACATATATGAACCCTTGCTATGTGAGGGGACTGGGTGGCCGAATAGTTAATGGAAGCAAGTTACATCATAAGGTATCTCATTGAGTCAAGTGTCATGGTTTCGATTCCCCACTTGTATGTGATGAGGAGTAGGATCTTCTGTCAAATCTCATTGTTTTTCTCCGAGTCCTAGGGTTTCCTCCCACTGCTAAAGACCCCAATGCGCATGTGAATTATTGAAATGAAATTAAACTACATGTATACATCAACAGTATTAAACAAATTACCAAACAGTAAAATTGTGGTTTGTGAAGGGTGAATGTTTTGTTGCCTGTCAACCTATGTTTGTGAAATTGTTTCAGATTAGAGATCCATCTCGCTGGTGGTTTTAAAGATGATCGTCAATTGTCAGCAGCGCTATCTTTAGAAATATTAAGTAAGTACAAAAAAACCTTACAATAATAGGGAAAACATATATATCTCCTAAATTATATATCCCCTAGACTTGAGTCTGAGTTAAGCTTTGTAGATATTTCAACTAACATAAATATTGTATGATTGGCACATCCGTTCCATTATATGAAAGCCAACATCAGAGGATATAGTTATTATACCAATAACCAGACAATACATCCATCTTTAAGCCTTTAGTATTTAAAGGATAAACTGCGAGTGACCAAATTGCACAGTGTTGTAGCTGAAGATAGAAAAAGATGAAGATTGGACTATATTAATATTATCATTTGCAGATTGTTTATGTGTTGTACAAGAAGATATTCACCTCATGACAGCATGTATAACAGGTAAGTCATTACGATACAGTTCAACCTGCTATACAGGTCACCTGTTCATGACAGTCACCTACTCAAGGATGCATTATGTAAGAGCTAGATCTGCCTATTGCATGTCTTCATTTTGGCTTCAAATGTTATATAAATTATTATTTAAACATTTATTAACATGACCAGCCCATCATGAGTAGATAAGAACACCACAGCCATTTAAGATTTTAATGATTAAATAGATAATGAAATACTACTGTTTGTGAAAAAAAAAATCTCATACTTCACTTTGAACTATTATAACAAGAATAACCAGGGTCATGTTTCTCGAAATCTTAACTTAAGATAAAATTCAAATTTTAGTAGATACTTAAATTTTGGTTGGCTGAGCACTAAAATCAATCTCACATTATCCAATCATGTTACTAAAATTTGGATTTTATCTTAGTTAAAATTTTGTGAAACAGGCCCCGCCTCTTTATCTAAATCGTACATAATGCATCTTCAATAACTTGTATTTAATAATAAATGACTTTGCCCTTGGTAAAGGGGGGGGGGAGTGTTTTATACAGCCCATAATACTCTTTAACTGATTCAAAGATTTAAATGTGTTGACATTCATGTCTTAAACATAGTTAGATGCCTAGAAATATACCTTGATAACTGATTAAGGCCTGTAGATCTCTTGTTTATTTTTAGATTTAAATACAACAATGAAGAATGGTGTTCCCTTTCCCATTATATATGGAATAGGTAAGATAAAGAGAAATGGGGATTAGCATCCATTCGACACAAACTAGGTCTTTTTGGGACTAACATACGGAATAATGTTATTTAAATAATTTGTCTTGGACGTAAGCAGTGGGAGAAAACCGGAGGAACCAGAGATACTTCACAAGGTTGGACAGGAACCCTACTCTTTGTCACATTCAATTTCAAATGGGATAGAAACCATGGCATTTGACACAATGACAAGAATTTTCCAGACAATCTAGAAGCAGGACTGCCAAGTGTGGCTTTTTGTCCCCCGCCTTTCGAAGAAAGTTGGGGGACTATTAAAATGGGTTCGTCCGTCTGTCTGTCTGTCCGTCTGTCTGTCCGTCTGTCTGTCCTTCTGTCTGTCCGTCTGTCTGTCCGTCACACTTTTTAGGACACAATAACTCTCTCCCTAATTGAGCTAGAATGTTCAAACTTGGTGTATGTGTTTATTAGGTCAATGCCTTGATGGAGTTCGAAGATGTGCATTTTCCGCTTAGGGTAAGCAGAGATAAGCAATTTGATTGGTTGATGCTTTGGGACACGATAACTTTAGTTCTAATTAAGTGAGATTGATGAAACTTGGTGTATAGTTTCATTATAGTAATACCTTGACTAAGTTCGATAATGAGCATTTTCTGCTCAGGGTAAGCAGAGCTATACGCAATTTGATTGGTCGAGAATTTGGAACACAATAACTCTCCTTCTAATTGAGTTAAAATGTTCAAACTTGGTGGATATGCTTATTAGGTCAATGCCTTGATGGAGTTCGAAGATGAGCATTTTCCGCTTAGGGTAAGCAGAGATAAGCAATTTGATTGGTTGATGCTTTGGGACACAATAACTTTAGTTCTAATTAAGTGAAAGTGATGAAACTTGGTGTATAGTTTCATTATAGTAATACCTTGACTAAGTTCGATAATGAGCATTTTCTGCTCAGGGTAAGCAGAGCTATACGCAATTTGATTGGTCGAGAATTTGGAACACAATAACTCTCCTTCTAATTGAGTTAAAATGTTCAAACTTGGTGTATATGCTTATTAGGTCAATGCCTTGATGGAGTTCGAAGATGAGCATTTTCCGCTTAGGGTAAGCAGAGATAAGCAATTTGATTGGTTGATGCTTTGGAACATGATAACTTTAGTTCTAATTAAGTGAAAGTGATGAAACTTGGTGTATAGTTTCATTATAGTAATACCTTGACTAAGTTCGATAATGAGCATTTTCTGCTCAGGGTAAGCAGAGCGATACGCAATTTGATTGGTCGAGACTCTGGAACACAATAACTCTCCTTCTAATTGAGTTAAAATGTTCAAACTTGGTGTATATGCTAATTAGGTCAATGCCTTGATGGAGTTCGAAGATGAGCATTTTCCGCTTAGGGTAAGCAGAGATAAGCAATTTGATTGGTTGATGCTTTGGGACACGATAACTTTAGTTCTAATTAAGTGAGAGTGATGAAACTTGGTGTATAGTTTCATTACAGTAATACCTTGACTAAGTTCGATAATGAGCATTTTCTGCTCAGGGTAAGCAGAGCGATACGCAATTTGATTGGTCGAGACTTTCGAACACAATAACTCTCCTTCTAATTGAGTTAAAATGTTCAAACTTGGTGTATATGCTTATTAGGTCAATGCCTTGATGGAGTTCGAAGATGAGCATTTTCCGCTTAGGGTAAGCAGAGATAAGCAATTTGATTGGTTGATGCTTTGGGACACGATAACTTTAGTTCTAATTAAGTGAGATTGATGAAACTTGGTGTATAGTTTCATTATAGTAATACCTTGACTAAGTTCGATAATGAGCATTTTCTGCTCAGGGTAAGCAGAGCTATACGCAATTTGATTGGTCGAGAATTTGGAACACAATAACTCTCCTTCTAATTGAGTTAAAATGTTCAAACTTGGTGGATATGCTTATTAGGTCAATGCCTTGATGGAGTTCGAAGATGAGCATTTTCCGCTTAGGGTAAGCAGAGATAAGCAATTTGATTGGTTGATGCTTTGGGACACGATAACTTTAGTTCTAATTAAGTGAGAGTGATGAAACTTGGTATATAGTTTCATTACAGTAATACCTTGACTAAGTTCGATAATGAGCATTTTCTGCTCAGGGTAAGCAGAGCGATACGCAATTTGATTGGTCGAGACTTTGGAACACAATAACTCTCCTTCTAATTGAGTTAAAATGTTCAAACTTGGTGTATATGCTTATTAGGTCAATGCCTTGATGGAGTTCGAAGATGAGCATTTTCTTCTTACCGTAGGCATAGATAAGCAATTTTTGGACGACACTTCGTGTTCAGTTTGATTGTGCGATACGTTTGAAAAAAATAAATGTGCTATTAATTAATATGTGTCATCTATTTATTTTGGGATTTCGGCGGGGGACATCAGCCTCACTGTTGGCTTGTTTTTTCTCATAGCTTGCTGCTGCAATTTATTCATATCCTGTAACTTAGGGCCTCCCAATGGGGCCCCACATTTTCTACAATTGGTCGGTTCAGACAATAGTGGTATTTGAAGTTTGGGATGGTTTTGTAGCATGCGGGTACAAAAAGGGTAAAGACATTAATTTTTTTCTTAAATAAATTATTATAAAACAAAATTGATACATTTATATTCTTTTGGCTACTTATTATCACAGTTTATTTTCACAGCTAGGAACTGGGGAAATTTTCACATATGCTTTTTTCTCCACAGCTATAAACATTAAAACTGGTGAAATATTCAAAGCAAAATTCACAGATAAAGGACCAGATCAACCACTCAGATCAGCTCGACATTTTACTGGGGGAGAAGAGGTATATATTCATATCTACCTACTTTAATCTTGATGTCTTCATATCTGGCTCCACTGTCCAAAACAAATTTACCTTGTAGCACACAGCTTGGATGTATATCCCGGCTTCTTTACCCTGGTGTTTTGGGGGAATTGGTTTAGGTCTGTCATTTGTGTGGTTAGATTCCCCCCTTGTATGTGAAAGGGAGTAGGGTTTTCTCTGTGTCCGCTAGATTCCTAACACACAAGCCTGGACATAAAGCTTCTGTCACAGACTTTGCCATGTACCAACTATCCCACAACTGTAAATATATACAAGCCTGGACATAAGGTTTTGACCCCCTGCTCACAAAAATAAAGTTTAGCGCCTTTCTGTTCAGAGTTATCCCCCCTATGGCAAAAACCATGTGCATGCTATAGAGACTACAGTGCTAAACAGATTTTTATTTCAACATTGGTGTAAAGCACTGGAGCTGGACAAACCCTATTGATATTCAGTGTTCCACAAACTTTGCCTCTAGAGTTATTCTCCTTTTCTGAAAACCTTCTGCACACAATAGAGGTTATATTCTTTGTCAGATTTTGCAGTATTCAGCGTTGTGCATCCTTCCGTTCCAGAGTTAGCCCCAACTCCCTTTTCCAGAAAACCCTGTACAGGCTACAGTTTTACTCATTTCTTCAAGTGTAACAAATTTTGATCCAAGTTTCCTTTCAGATGAACTGTTGTTAAGTCTTAGTTGCTGTATGGGTGTATTTCCACGCTTTTCTTGGCTATCTTTATATAAAAAAAATTATTCAGGAAACATTCATTTAATATTCGGTCTTTGTTTCTTTTCAGATGTTAAATATTTATGATCACGTGAACAGAAACTTGAGAATCGGACCGTTTTCTTACGAACCACATTCACGAGCTAAACAATATGCCCAGCTACCCAATCATGTCATTCGAAAGGTAACCAATGTCTTTATTGTAAATCTTAGAAACCATACATTAATGTCTCGCAAATAAATCTCCAGATATTGAATCAAAAGAAACCAAAAATCTAAACAGTATTGGTGCTACATGGTTACTTGTTTGTTCGATCCCTGCATTGGTCAAGAATGTTCATAAGGTTTCTCCTTGTCAGTGATGGAGAACGAAGGATCTGACAAGAAAAGCTGTCTAGTCGATCGGATTGGATGGAAAAATGAGGTTCATGTAAAAGGACCATTGACAGAATTCAATGTAAGAGGAGGATGAAGCACAGCTGTTCGAGCAAAATTTCCATCATAGCACAACTGTATGTCATTTGTCTGTCTACATTAGCCCAGTCAGAGCAGAACAGTTGGATGGTAAACCCCATTTCATTTCATTTAGTAACTTATATGCTTCAGTGATTTTTAAAAAATATTAAAGGGCCAATCCCGATAACTTTTTGGGGAATAAAACTGCTTAATTTTGTTTAAAATCCCTTAAAACCCATTACCTAAGGCCGACCAACTAACCTGATATTTGTGATATGGTTTAAAGAACTTAAACCTGACAGTCTTCATCTGGAAATGGAGACCGTTGTATTATTCAGTATCTGGATAAAACCAGACTTTTTTCTATAAATATAATATATTGGTAAGATTTTCCTTTTGTTATCAAGTACAGTACATGGGTCATTCACTGTATAGACCTCTCAAGAAACGGGAATTGATTATCAGGTTACCCATTGAAAAAAATGACCCGAAATCTTAAAAGGGTTACGTGTCCGGATAAGCAGTGTTGACGTTCACGTCCAAACGACTCAATATTTTGAGCTGAAATTTTGAGACAAGGTAAATACACCATGCCTCTATATTTTGGTCCATAAATTTCATAAATACTCGGACTTTAATTTTTGAGATCCTGTTCTTATTGGGATAGTCCCTTTATATCAACGATAGTAATTGTAGACTAAAATATATTATTGTCAATCCTAATAAATAATCAAGTCCATTATGCAGAATGTCAATTAAATTAGAGTAATTATATTTGGGGGTTTGTTTTACCAACGGAAGATGTTGGAATAATTGGTATTCCGATAACATAGTGGTATCAGATGTTCAGGAGACGGTAAATAAAATGAAATGGGGTTTAATGTCCTACTGTTCTGCACTGACTGGGCTAGAAAACGTAGGCAAAACAATGTAGAGAAATGAGATAGATCCCCCTCCTCTTTCCCCTGGTCAAATTGTAGTCTTAAAATGACCTAGTTTGTTTTAAGTGGAGGTTAGACCCCATTTCCTCTTCTCCCACCAGTTAATGCTGCAAGATAAAAAAATATTGTTAATATTTCAGCATCTTTCGACTTCCCCTGAACAAGAACCTGAAGGATTTGAAGATACTGTTCGTGCAGCTTTCTTACATCTCCGAGATTATCCTGATCCAATGAAATCACATTTTGCTCACAAGGGACCTCGACGATATAAAAAGGAAAGAAATGGAGATTGGACTCTGGTTAATTAAAGGAACAGTTTTATCTTATATTTTGTTTAGTGATTTTGTTTTTGAATCAGTTAAAATCTGGATGTCAGTGACGACATAAAAAGGAAGAGATTGGACACAAACCATCCTTGGTATCTCCAGTCTTATCGTTCCACTCAACGATGATTTCATTGGCCCTGTAGGCTGGTTTTATGAACCAATCAAAACACAGTTTACATACTAGTCTTGGCATCATTGTTTACATTCACCACAATACAACAGCTTGTACGTTCGATTATGTGGGTCATGGGGCGAGAACTGTTCAGACAACACAAGAATTTTTTTTATAAATTTTCTCAGGGAGAGACTCAATCCCTCTCACCCCACTTCAGTTTGTTCAGTGCTGTAGTCACTGCCCCTAAGGTTCACAAAAATTTATTAAAAAATCAATAACAATCATTATATGACATGAATAACCTGAATAAAACTGCTTTCTGGCGAGATAACAATCGGCGAACAACTATGTTCTACCAGGACAATTAATGTAATAGCCAGTATTTTGTTTACATCCAATGTGGGGTGGGATTGTGAATGTGGATGGCACCCTAGATGTGGAACCGCTCCCTCCCCCCTCCCCCCACTATTGTTTGCTTCTTGATCCGCTACGGAAAACAGCAGAACTTGGTATCATTACATCAACAAGATAAGTCAAACAGTTCAATTAATTACTATATTTAAATTACATTCCTTCAATGGTGAAGACCAACAATTTATAACATGGTTTCCATAAATTTTAAATATGTATTTACAAATAATCACCCCAGTAACATGAACCGAACAAAAAGGTTTTTGTCGGCTAAAAATTAACTATTATTGAAACCGAAAGTGATATAACTGGAAATATTGTTGAAAAATCGTTGTCCTTCCCCTTTAAGATATCAACATTACTAGGTTACATTACAAATATAGACACATATAGAGTTGCTGTATATAAATAAAATAACAATTAATCTTTAATATAATCAACAAAATAACCAACTTGACTGACATTCAGGGGTTTAGAGAAGTAAAATGGGAATTATGTGACAAATTATTGTTTCAAAAGATATGTTCACTTCAAAAATTTGGCTTATTGATTACAGTATTCACAAAAAAAACCCAACACATGACGTTTATAATATATACACTATAATACAAACAATTTAAATACATTAACTTTACAAATATTTTTTTATGACCACTCCAACGGAGCTTCATAGTCATTATGATCTTTACACACCATCATGAACACAAAATTCTTTTTTTTTAAATGAAAATAATAGCCTATATATTACCAGTGACTGACATTACTGAATAGTAACATAGTAAACAATCAATAATTCATTATAATATAAATATCTATTGTATTACAACTAAGTTATAAAACGGTCATTACTGAATACATAACGTAACATATTACAACTAAGCTATAAAACTGGTCCCATAGAAAAATATCTTTATCCATAATATCTAACAACTGAAATGTTAAAGATGCATTATGAAAGAGATAAATCCGTCAATTGTACAGATCTTTCTTTTGGCTTCAAATGTTATATAAATATTTAATCAAATGACAAGCCATAATCAACTCTCTAGACCATAGAATGGGCCAGATTCTTAAAGGATTAAAATACGATCATCATTTAATAATAAATTTAAATATGGATTATCAAGACTGTATATTATTGTAGCAATGAAAATCGAGACTATGCTATTCTTATCAAAACTTCCAACATTAATAGCTTTGATCAAAATGTAATTTGATTTAAATTTTCAATATATTCCTTTTCATTATCGATTTTGAAACTATTATAGCAAGAACATGTTTAAACTTTTATATTAAAAACAGTTGGCTCTTTATCTATATCTTATATAATGCATCTTTAATTAGGAAATGATATTTATATATAAATTTTGACTTTTGGACCAGTTTTAAATGAGGCCTGTGATAAACAATAGAGATGATGTAAGCAGAAGTTTTATTCTGCCTAAAAATGATTGTTGAATACTATATGAGGGAGAGAGCATTTACAATGTTTTGATGACAGGACCAGTAACTTTGCACGACTCTAAATTTCTTCCTGATTATTAACAATCACAGCCGATTTGAAAAAAAATCTTTCAAAAAAACTCACCCTTTTGAACAAGTTTTTCATGACGGTGGTAATAGAAATCAAAGCACTATTCTGAATTTTGATAGGGTACCTCCTTAAATCTTGTCGACTAATTCCAGTGAGCTAGAAAAAAAAAAACCCAGTTCTCAAAAACGATAGTCCTTACAAGAAAAGTGGACAGGCGGACGGACGGAGGAACAGGGGTGAAATCAATATACTCCCACATGAAGTATTAGTGTATAAAATTCATGTTATTAATGGAGTATTAAGCTAAATTAATTGAATTTAAGTCACTTGATGTTGAACATCAATGTAATTAGTTTTTGTCGGTATCAATATATATTATATGAAATTGTACATATATGATACATCCAAACTGAAGGGAAGCAAATTAATATAAACCTACTTGACTTGTTTTTGTATACTATTCTTTATGCTTTATATTGTATAATATTCTCGAAAGAAACACTATTTAAACCAACATTAAAATTACAATGTAAACACTATTTAAACCTACATTAAAATTACAATGTTTCCTTTCTTTCCGGTATAATGTTGAGACACTGTGAATTGAAATGAAATGAAATGAGAGTTTAAAGTTCTACTGTTCTGCCACTGTGAAGTACATTGATGATTAATTTCAGACATTCTGTAAATGCATTAATACATTTGAAGTTATTTATAAATGTGCCTACATTGAGAATTCTTGTAGGACTCACACCAGTATGACTCAACATTTGGGAACTATTCAAACATTTTTCTTGGGTTACTTCCATTATTAGTTTGTCACTTTGCGTAAAGCCAGTGGGATCTTCCATCTAGCGTTAGGATCCATTCACTTCATCTGTTATGTTCGTTTGAGGTGTCTGTGAATATTATGTCCTGTGCGTAGGTTTGTCTTGCATAATTGTTTATGTTTGGTGCAGTCCACGCCCTTAAACCACTAGTTCATCATTCTTCACGCCTTCAAACTTCGCGTAAAAGTTCTGTTTGAATTCATCTTTTGGCTTGAAAATGTCAGATACTGTAGTACAGGTCATTGAATACTTAACGGCTGTGTAGTTAACGGCTGGAACTTTCTCAAAATCTGCTATAATGTCAAATTTGTGCGGAAATGCTTTGCAGAACCATCACACATTATGAATTGTCGGTTAACACACACTGATTGAAGGTTGGACTATCCAATGTTTTTGAATGCAAATTGTGTGACGGAACCGCTGATTAATGTCATAATTCAGAACAATTAGAATCCAGAATACTCAAAAACTTTTGGGTTGAAGTAATAAATAAACATGAAAATGATGTCAGATTTCAAAGAATGTCGTAGTATTCAGATGTCGGAAGTGACAGAGTTCACTGTATTAGCAATTAGTATCATTCTGCACACAGATAATTATCTACTCTACTTTGAGAATAGATCTCTGTGCTAAATGGCCACCATATCCGAAAATTAGTATACTATTTTGCAACGGGAATCTATTCTTTTTCACATCCGTCATACTCACAAAAACTAATTAAACCTTTTTGATTCCATTAAATGTGAGCAGAATAAATACATCTCAAATTTCTTGAAATATACTTAGTGTTTTCGAATAAAATTGTTTATTTAGGACTTAAAATGTCAGTCAACTAGCTTAGTGTGTTCTCAAGCCGAGCTTATGTAGACAGCGTAAGTTTAGTACGAGTAACTAGATGATTCTTCTGGTTAATTTAATAAGGGACGGATCCAGGAATTTTTGCAGGAGAGAAATCATTTTTATAATGATGTAGGATCATACTGTGATTTAATTTCATTGATGTAAGGCATTAATTTTTTGATGTAGCTGAGCAGGGTGGGGTTTACCCCCCCCCCTTCCCGGAATCCACCCCTGTTAATAGTGCATGCCTTCCAGACTGCCGATCTAGGATTCAAATATCAATAGGAATTTTTTATCACACAGTTTTATATATTTATCACAGGTTTTTGTTTCAATTTGTTTTAAAACCAGGTGATGTTGCGTATTTCATCAAATCTTCTGATAACATATTTTTACTGAGTGTGAAACTTGACGGGTTGATCACCATATCCACGGGTTGTTGATCATCAGGTAAAAAATCATCTTCATCCTACAAATTAACACAAAATATATTTTATTAGTGATTTACAGGGGAAATGGAATTTAACATCAACTCAAAAAAGTGATTTTGGGACTAACTAAGGGTTATTCTTGGATGCAAAGCTTTTTAAATAGCAGTTACAGGAAACTGGAAGAAAACTCACACAGGTGACCCTACTCAACCAAGTTTCACAGGTGACTCTAAACAACCAACTCTCACAGGTGACCCTACTCAACCAAGTCTCACAGCTGATTATAGTTACTGATTATGATTACCCTATGTCTGTCAACGACCTTAATTCCGAGAGTAATTATCAATAAGCTTCTTCGTTTCATTAAAATAAACAGGGTGTATAAATTCAAAATCGATCGAACAATAACATTAACCTATAGGGTGTGTCCTAAAACATTTTCAAATTGATCAAGGGCCAATATATATATCCTTAATTATTTGGAAAATGTTGATTGTCAAGAGGCTTCTTCGACTCATGTACATAAACACTGTGTACAAATTGTCATCACCCTGTCCATCAGCAATGTTGGGAGCCGGACAGGGTGATGACAATACTGCAACTACATGTCAATTTGAGCGTATAAAAATGGAACTACAGTGAAATCTCGCTTAAAGGGACAATAACATTCTTGCTGGCTTGGTAGCTCCAGAAAATAAATAATACCCTTATTCTAAGTACTAGATGTTTAAATGTCCTACCTGTTGTGTAAATTATCCATTACAACCTATTTTATTTGTCCAGAGGGTTCGAAAATATTTTAAAATCCAAGTCACATTTGAAAAGGTTTACGTTAGACTTTTCAAATCAATTGGTTGAATTTTTCCAATTTTTTAAATTAGGTGTGTTAAGATGAAATTTATATCATCATTTAATTGGAATATTCTAAAATAATACGATTTGTTGACCAGAACGAAGATTGGGACATATTTTTCAGTTACAACAAGAGTGTTATTGGGGCTTTAACGACTAGCTCAGTATTACCGTCAACACGCTTATATGTATGACCACAATTTAAAAGAAACATTTTTTTTCTTCTATATTCCTTGTGCTCAATAATATGGGCAACTCACTGTTACAGACGAAGACCACAAAAGCAAGTCTCAATTGGTGACTCGCGATTATGACCATTGATTGGGATTAGTACTTTAATTTTGTTAAAATAAATCTTACCTCAGTATCATTATCAACTTCCTGTAATTCTCCTTGATATACTCGATATATATCATGTATATATTTACTAGATCTAGAAAAACATCAAATAATACAAGTCTGTGTTACTCTCTATAAACCAACTAAAAATACTCATGACAATAGGATGCCTATTGTAGGAGAAATTTGTACTTTTAACTGAAACACTAAATTTGTCATATTTATTGTACATCATTTAATTATTAAAGAAAACTCTGCAAATAACCATCGTTCAAACAACAGTATTCGTAAAATAAATTTATCTTAAGCTGGGTAATAAACATCTGTTTAAACAGTAGGCCTATTCTTAAAGTGAATCTATATTACATGGGTAATAAACATTGTTCAAACAACAGTATTCCTACAGTAAAACTATCCTACCTAGGTTTATAACCATGGTTTATACAGTATTCGTAATGTAAATATATATCTTAAGCTGGGTAATAAACATCGTTTAAACAACAATATTTGTAAAGTAAAACTATCTTACCTGGGTAATAAATAAGGATCAAATGGAAAGAATGAAGCTAATTTAAGTGAGAAATTATCTTCTGCTTGACCGGTTGTACTGTTGACGACAGGTATCATACTGCGATTATTTCTCTCTATAACAGTATCACAGAAAGCTAACTGATGACGTCTGTAAATGAAACATGTTCTTAATCATAATCTTTGAATGGCATTTAATGATTGAATATAACATAACACAGTTCTATGGATAACAATTACTATATGAAGAGTCCAGGGGAAGAACGATCTAAGTCACATTTTTGTCTTTACTTCGGATAATACGCAAAACAAATTTTTGGACGAGAATGCTTGATGCCAACAGAACAACAAGTGGGTTTAATTACAACTTCAAAATGATGTTTAATGCGAATCATAATACCAGTTTAACAACTGACTTAAACTTTTCAGCCAAATTAAGATCAAATAAGGGGTACAATGGATGTATTTGTCCGGCAGGTCATTTCAGAAGGGTGTTGGTTTGATGTGACCTTGATCGTTTTTACCTGAAATTGATTGTTCCACAGAAAGCTTATACAATTTGCTACTAGATGGCGCCATTAACTGGGGTTCAGTGAAAAAGTGACTTAGATCATTCTTCCCCTGTGCTCTTCAGTAGGGCCGAAAGGATTCACCGGTGAACCGCGATTTTTTCCATGAAAACGATGAACGATATTCTTTTAAGAGTATCGATAATCGAGATTTTTTTTTTCAATTTATGGTTCACGATTAATTTCATACTATATCGCGATATCTGTTCAATAAATGAGACATGTAGGACCCTTAGAAATTACCTATCAGTTCAGTACGTACGTACACAAGGCCTAAATGTAAAGAAACCCTCGGTAGCTATAAATAGACTAGGAACAACACGCGTCTTCTATAGGCCCGGGCATCCAGACTTCACAATCATTGCAAAACTGACCTACTAATCGCGTGCAAATACGACGCGGAAACTGGATAAGACAATTTTTTCCATTGGACAAAAAAGCCATGCATTTTACACCAATGAAATCGCATTTTATTTAACAGTCATTTCTTCCTCGTGATGCCAGTGGCTCTTATTCGAATGAATGAAAAGCGTGTTGAAATTTTGGTTAACAGTCCCTCTCTTAGTCTTTCAACTATTATGTTCACGCCCAGTACTGGTGGTAGCAGTGTTACACTTGGTGAAGTTAAAATAGAAAAGCCACCCGCCTGTTCGATCGAAGTAAACTGATCCCGCAGTGAATATTCGCTTGGCCACTACAATCATTGATAAGCATGACATCGACGAGGCTTAATGAGTTCGGCATATTAACTTTTTTACTCAGACAAATTAAATTCTCAACCATTTTTTTGAGGTAAAAGAAAAATAAATAAAGACGTTTGAAGTATTTGTAGTTAAAAAATATTTCCTATTTAGTGTAAATGGGTATTAAAATGAGTAAAAAGCATCATTTTGCCTGAAGCAGTTAGGTGTTAAGTAAACATACACTGCACAAGCCGTTGAGCCAATGACTGACGCCGCCTGCAGTCAACGCACATGTTGTGGACAGTCATCTGTTACAGTGTTAATTCGTAAGTAATTCTCTGTGAAACAGATTGCGATCGAAGGTGTGGGAGTATACTGGTTTTCCTGTTTCGTACTTCCTGTTTGAGTGTTTCGCACAAAATAAAAAATGTGCCAAAAATATTGGTTAAAAGTTAAATATAAATTTTAATTTATCTAATAATAAACAATATAAATTTAAAACATTGTGTATTTTTTCTTTATTTCAAGAAAATTTTAGTCAATTTGACATTCATGGCGTGTGTATCGTGATGCACCCGTATCGTTGGGCTACGACATCATGCTGTATCATATCGTGGCACAGCGTATCGTTTCGGCCCTACTCTTCAGATTATATACACACAGCGTGCTAACCATTCGGTTATCCATTCCCACCCCCAATACTATGAGAATACTTACCTTGTATAAGATGAGAAAGTTGAAACAACGATAGATAAACAATAACGTAATGGATTTAATCTACTTGTTACAATTCTCTGGAAATTCAAAGCCTCTGCCCATTTATAACCTAAAAATAACACAAGTATATCAGAATAATGATTGTAAAACTAATAAAGACAGGTTGCCAAGCAAAGAAACATACGCCCACAGCAGCTAAATCGTCCGGGCAGTCAACAACAGTTGTTGCATATTTTTACTCTTTTCGGTAATGAAAGATTTGTAAAACACTAAAACCTGATTAAGAGTAACAACTTATTAAAGTAATTATCAGAAGATCATTAGAATTTGTTTGGTTTTTATAAAGTTCTGCCCCACGCTAACGCATTAGTATACGAATGGGGTTTATCGTTTTTGTTTTTATTTTTTGCAATAATCGGGCTAACAATAGTAAAATAATATAAAATGGGGCTTTATGACCTACATTTTTGCACCGATTTGGCTAATGAAGATGGGCATACGTCATAAGGAACAGTTTGCCTGAAACAGCGTTGCTACCGCCTACTCTTTTTTCGTATTAAAACTGTCAAGGGTTCTTTCGTGCACGGCAACATGTACACAGAACCTCACTTCTACACCACTGACAAGTGGGAACTATGCCCAAGAAATCTTGATGAACTTTCTCGGCCAACACCAACCCCCCCCCCCCAAAAAAACCATCAATTAAGGCTGTATTGATTATTTTGATTAGTCTACCAGTGGACCAATTGACCAATCTGGAAGTGATTAATGACCTGATAATGCTCAATACCACTATTTCGTGAAAATCAACACAATTTGGTTTTGTTGTTTTGAAGTAGGGAGAAATGGAAAGGAATAGTTTGTATTTCTTGAGCCTTTTTTTTAATTTTCACTCACCTTTTGAGGTTTCAAATATTTCTGTATTTCTAAAGCAGAAGACATAGAATACAGCTTGACTGACAGCGTAGAAAGTTCCATGTAATAAATGATCAGGTTGTTTATCATCTGATAGGTTGTCAAGGTAACTATGTAACCAGGCAACCATTAAATCTAAAGATATCTTCAGAGTGCTGAAGCAGAAAAAAAAAGAGAATTTAAATGGAAATTAGTCATACTTTTTATTATCAAAACAAGATTTTGGGTGAATTGAAATCAGAAACTTTTGAAAAGTGGCGCCATCTTTGAATAACTTGCTGTATTAGATGGAATAGTGAAAAAAGATAGTATGTAACAGTCGTAACTTGCTGTATTGGAGTAAGAGATGGAATGGTGAAAATTATGTTACATAACTACGGTAGGGGTTTGGACTGAAAGATGGAATGTTGAAAAAAGATGTTACGTAACTTGCTGTATTGAACCGAGAGATGGAATGTAGAAAATGTTACGTAACTTTCTGTATTGAAACAAATGTTGTATAACTTACTGTATGGGTATAAAAGTGGCTCTAGCTAATAAACTAGCCATATAACTAACTGATGCTTGTCGAAATATTATTGGTGTGTTCGGATTCTGTACAAATTTCCATAAATAATCTAATAACCCATCTGCCAACACCTACAATATAAACAAATGAAATGAGGTTTAACATTCTACTGTTCTGCTCTGAACTGGATTAATCAATACAGGCATACGCCATACAGTATGCTATGAGGGAATCTTTGCCTGGACAGCAGCACTACAGCCTACTTTTATATCGAATTCCAACTGTTGGTTTTTCGTCTCATTCAAACAACTAGACAGCTGTTCTTGTCAGGTCCTCCGTCCTGCATCACTGACAAGAGGGAACTATGCCGGAAAATATGGATGTACCTATTCGGCCAATGTAGGGATTGAATCCGCGAACTCCAGGTTAGCCAGCCAGCGTCTTACCTACTTAACCACCTTGACACCCTTACAATATAAACAACCTATACTATGTTTAAATATATATAAAAAGAACTTGTAACTGTCGGTCTTTTACAATCAAATACAACACTTTTTATGGAATAACAATTACTATGGTTTATTACAAGTTTTTACGTTGCCGAGTAGGGATCTTTAGCAGAGGGAGGGAACCTGAGTATCCGGAGAAAACCCACGATGTTGGACAGACGACCCTACTTCTTGTCATGTACAACCGTGAAATCGAAACCATGCCACTTAACGACAGACCTGATTCAATGCACACATGTTAACCATTCGGCAATAATACCCCCATAAGAACTGAAGTAAGAGATATGAAACTTACCGGTTTAAAACTGGCGAGATAAAACATGATAAACTGAACATGACATGATTCATGTGTAGGTAGAATAATCTTCTCAAATAACGAAACTAATTCCCAATAAAACTTCTTACTCGGTTCTAAATCAAATTCACCTGAAATAAAAACACATTCTATTTAACCTATGGCAGACAGCTTTGACAGTCGAGCTAGAGCGTGAAGGATACTCATCCTTGACAGTTGAGCTGTTAGGGAGAGTAGCTTATGCAGCCTTGACAGTCGAGCTATTAGGGAGTGCAGCTTATTCAACATTAACAGTCAAGCTGTTTAGTCTTGGAGCTAAGGGGGGGTTTGCATGTATAAAGGGACCCCTAAGTTTCTCACCTGATTCTGATCAAGAATTACCTTCCACAAAGGTAAATGTAAATAAATGGGGTTTAACTTCCTACTTTTCTGAATCGATAATTTGAAGATACTCCAATTGTTAAGTCTCGACAGACAAACAGACTTATATGAAATGAAATGGAATTTAACGTCCTACTGTTCTGCTCCAAACATGGCTAATGAAGATGGGTATACGTCATACAATTAATGTGCTATGAGGGAAATTTTACCCTGACTGTGGCATTACGGCCTACTCTTATATTGTATTCCAACTGTCAAGGGATCTTTTACATGCAAACCAATGTGTAAACAGGACCTCAGAGTTTTTTTTCGTCCTGAACGACTAGACTGCTGTCCTGTCCTGCATTCCTGACAAGGGGGGACAGATTTATGTACTGCCATAAACTTACCATTAGGATGACAAACAGAATAAATATATTTAAATAATAGTTTCATCATAACATCTAAACAATCAGCTTCCTTATATTTTATTCTTCCTTCTTTTGTTTCTTCTTTACTATTCATTCCTCCCTCATCCTGTGTAAACAAAAACAAATTTATAGAAATTTAATTTCTATGTAAACTAAATATTTTGACCATACAAATTCTCAACGCCAGAAAGGAGGCCTTGCCTACACCCAAATTTCATTCATCCAGTAGTCAAATAAATGTTAATTATGAGAACAAGTTTGGCAAGAAAGTAACATAAACTTTAGCATTATCATGAAATGAAATGGGGTTATTCGTCCCATCCATATGACTAGACACCTGTCCTTGTCAGGAGCTCCATCTGGCAACACTCACAAGGGAAAACCACACTGGAAAATCACGAACTTTCTCGGCCAACAACGAAAGCGAACCCGCAAACTCCATACTGGCAAGTCACCATCTTACTCAATTAGCCACCATGGCTTCAAGTAATATAATATGCCCATAAACAAAATTCAAAATGCAAGACAAAAGTTGTAAATAATTTTACCATTTCAAACAATTCTTCCTCTTCATCGCTTTCATCTAGTTCACCTAATTTACCTCTTGGTGACAAAACCTGGAAAACATAAGCAAAATAGGTCATTTTGGGACTAACATATGGTTCAATTTCATTTCAATAATTTGAATGTGAGAAGAGGATTTACCTACGGGAGGAATACAAGGGACTGGGAAAAAAACTCACAAGGTAAGACAGGTGACCCCACTCCTTGTCACATACAAGAGTGGCATGTTAAACAATATGGTCGAGTATCTGCAGTATTCCGCCTGAGGTCCATCCTAGCTATGGGTCTTGGGAGATTTTCAATTTCCTTTATCAAAAATGAAATGAAATGAAATGGGGTTTAATGTCTTACTCTTCTGCACCTTACCTGAGATTTTTAATTTCCTTTATCAAAAATGAAATGAAATGAAATGGGGTTTAATGTCCTACTCTTCTGCACCTTACCTGGGCTAATGGAAGACGGGCATACGCCATACAGTGTGCTAGTGGGAAAATTTTGCCCGGGCAGCGGCGCTACAGCCTACTCTTATATCGAATTCCAACTGCCAAGGGATCTTTTTACGTGCACGCCAATGTGTACACGGGACCTTGGTTTTTCATCCCATCTGAACGACTAGGCAGCTGTCCTTGTCAGGCCCTCCTTCTGCATCACTGACAAGGGGAAATCACGCCGGAAAATCGAGGTGAATTTTCTCGGCCAATGCAGGGACCGAACACCCGACCTCCAGACTAGTTAGCCAGCGCCTTGCCCACTTAGCCACCGTGATTCCCCTTTCTTTATCAAGTGGTCATTATTGGCACAAACAACCGACCTGGAACCCATGGTTAATACTTACATCTAATTTCATAATTTTATTAACAATAAGGTCGAGTATCTGTTGTCGTATTGTAGGTATATACCGTGTTATTTGTAATAAGTTTGTAACGTAACAACTCTGTATATAAACATCTATCAGGTGAAATGGATAACATCTCTCTAATATCGGCATTAATAGCACTGGTGTCCTGAAAAATAAATAGTTAATAATAAAATAATGAGAATGAATAATAACTTGTCTTTGAGCACCTTTCCCCTTTTTTAAATGCGGGTGGTCAATGGCTGAATTGTTTAACAAATGCTTTTTAAATCATAAGGTCTGTCATTGTGTCAAGTGGAATGATTTTGATTTTCCAGTTGTATGTGGCAATAAGTAGGGTCGCCTGTGCAATATCAAGGGTTTTCTCCGGGCCTTCCTGGTTTCCTCCCATTGCTAAATAAAATTTCACTGTGTGTTAGTCCAGAACTGACATAGTCTGTGTCAAGTGAACCTCATTGGTGAATTTCAATGTAATTTGTTACAGAACCTGCTTGCGAACCATAATATTGCGTAACTTGCAAGTCGAGTCTCCAAAAGTAATATCAGTCTAAATAATAATCTAGAAAAATGTTACTTACAATGGAACTATTTTACTTGTTTCCTCTAATATTGTATGTATATGTTTAAACATGTCTTCATGTTTTTTCTGTGTTTCATCATCCACGTTATAAATACCATCTTGTAATTCTACTTCACTCATATCTATAATAAATATAAATGAAATGGGGTTAAAGCCCCAATAACACTTTTGTTGTAACTGAAAAATATGTCCCAATCTTCCTTCTGGTCAACAAATCGTATTATTTTAGAATATTCCAATTAAATGATGATATAAATTTCATCTTAACACACCTAATTTAAAAAATTGGAAAAATTCAACCAATTGATTTGAAAAGTCTAACGTAAACCTTTTCAAATGTGACTTGGATTTTAAAATATTTTCGAACCCTCTGGACAAATAAAATAGGTTGTAATGGATAATTTACACAACAGGTAGGACATTTAAACATCTAGTACTTAGAATAAGGGTATTATTTATTTTCTGGAGCTACCAAGCCAGCAAGAATGTTATTGTCCCTTTAAATGTCCTACGGTTCTGCTCTGACTGGGCTAATGAAGACAGGCATACACCATGGTGGAAATTTTGCCTGGACATCGGTGCTACAACCTACATTTATATCGATTTAAATTGCCAAGGGATCCTTTACATGCACTCCAATGTGCACACTGGACCTTGTTTTTTCATCCAATTTGAACAACTACATGTATACATTGTCCCTTGCCAGACCCTCTGTCCTGCATCAAGGACAAGATGGAAACAGTGTTGGAAAATCCGCTGAACTTCCTAAGTCATATACACAAATGAAAAGATTTGAATTTAAAGGATCATCAACTTTGTTTATTTTGAGACAGAATATGGTTAGAAATATTCATTGAATGTCCTTAGAAAATTCACAATCGTTTTTTTTTAATACATTCGATGGCATACACTACATTAATCTTAATGAGGTTTATATAACAACTCTTCCAGATCCTAGTGTTTTAATAAAATTGTTAGAATATTCATTGAATATCATTAATTATCTATTAATCAGTGACCTACCTGGTAAGAAATATCTAACTAACATGTTTAAACTGACATTAACATAATGTGTATTGGCAGACATCAAATTAATCAGCAAATCATGATAGGCTTTAATAACACCTTCACTCTGATTCAACCACTTCATTTTCTGAAGAAAAAAAAAAAGTTCATTGACCATGCATTATTCAAAAGCTAAATCTACCTATTGCAGGTCTTCCTTTAGACCTCAAATGTTTTCTAAAGTATTAATTAGGCATTAATTAACTGATCCAGGACTTAATCAACTCTCGATGGCATCAGATTTCTCCTATATTAAATAGATTGGAACGGTTCAGCGATACTATGATTTAATTAAATATGGAGGAATGAGGCTTAGTTTCGATCAACCAGTACAATGGTTGAAATTATTGCACACATCTGTCAAACCTTCAAAGGCTAATATCTTCTCCGGCAATTGAGTAATTTGAATGAAATTTTCAAATTATTCATTTTACATTATCTACTTTCGAACTATTATAGCAAGAAAGGCTAGTTCTTTATTTAAATCTTACATAATGTATCTTTAAGCTTAACATTCTTAGTTTCGAAATTTCAAAATGACTTGCGATGATGAGTTGTAATAAATATCTATAGCCAGTTCAGACACTTAGATTTAAATTAGTTTCAAATCGGAGAGGATTTTAAGACAGTGTTGAATTTTATTTATTTTGACCTCAATGGTTAAAGGTTAAGAGTTAATCACACATGAGCATTTTTCGTCATTTGGGGAAGACAGCTTACTGCCTGTGTCCAAAGCAAGCTGTAGCTGGTGATTTAAAGCCGACCTGTTCTGAGGGCAAAGACTGCCAGGAGATTTAAATCAGTCTAATTTGCAGTCTAATCAGTCAGTTTGTTTATCTATTTTTGAACTATCTAAATCATACATCATGCATCTAGTTAGCTGGTTATTTAATTCTGGATTTATTGTACTTACCATAATAGCTGTTAGTAAGGATTCATTTGTTTTATTAAATAAAGTTACACAATCTTTTAATCCTTTTAAATAATTCTTCACTATTCCTGACTGAAATGAAAGAAATATGTACATGTACATCAATATAGTAAATATTCAAAGTCAATGTCCCAATGATCGCCATTTCCATTTTTCTTACGATTTGAATACATTTTCCCAGGAGTTAATATGGATGAAATCATTGAATTGTTTATCCGTTATTTCAAAATATTATTGGTTTTTGTTTATTTTTATTAAACTTAAATATTAAATAGCTAGATTTTGACAAAATATAAACAAAACAAAAAAAAGAGAGAGAGAAATGGGGTTTAACGTCCACTCAACACAAACTAGGTCACTTCGGGACTAACATATGGTTTAATTTTATTTCAATAATTCGCTTGCGCATAGGGGTCTTTAGCAGTGGGAGGAAACCAGAGTGCCCGGAGGAAACCCACGAGGTTGAGAAGGCGCCCTTATCTCCTTGCCACATACGCTCACACCAGGGCTCGAAACCACAGCTGCAAGCCAGAGGTGACTGGCCAGCTAGAGGTCGAAGCGCGGCACTCTAGACCACTAGGCCATCCCAACCCCCCAAAACAAAAAAGTCCTCCTGTATCCATTTTGGGGGGAACAATGACAAAGAACCAAAATATATTTTTTTGTATTGCCTAATCCCGCATGGCTTCATTGATACTTTATTTCATATCTAAAAAAGAAAAGTATCATTGATACTTAATTTCATATCTAATAAAGAAAACAAAACAGTATTATTTTGAAAAGTTTCTAACAGACAAAATAACAAAAATTTAAAGAACAAAGACACTGCGTCTGACAAAGTCTGAATTTGTGCCAATGTCTGTGACTGTGCCTTATTTTCAGCCTTGCATACATACATAGATGCATACATAATACATACACTATACAAAATACATGCACCATGAATACATCATACTAGCTACGAGAACGTAGCTAAAAATGTTGAGATATACTGATGTGTTTGTTTTTAGCTACGATTTGAGGCCTTTAGTTCCAAGTTGCAAATTCAATTTCTTTAATAATGCATATAACATCTTTAAAATAAGATAAGTTAATACTATATTATCACTAATTAAACTTACAGGGGCCAATGTGGTGGCACAACTATCACCTAACTCCAAATATTCGCATCTAAATTACTGAAGCAGTATTTTTGTTTGACATTCACCGCCATTGAAATCCATGTGGATGTCATTTAGTTTGTTTACGTTTTTCCACATGCAATTGTGTTTTTGACTGGCTGATATAAAGCCTTATATTTAGCCCCCGCCTTAATGACGACAGTGCCTAGACGTCTCTGATCTAAAAAGATGGCGGTCTTAGTAACGGCCTAATGTCTTCATTTTAAATACGATGATTTATACCTGTTCCAGGTAGGATTATATGCTTAATCGTAATTGGGTGTGGCAGAAATATTATGAATAACAATAATCAATCGTTGTTTTGATGAAAAATATTGTCAATTTTGCATATTATTAGTGATTGTGGATTACAATCACACTTGCAACGTTAAAGTAAATGGGAAGAAATTTCATCTGGAAACACGGAGGGTTGACAAATAAATTTTTTTATCTAACTATACATACATTGTACATAGTAAAATGTAAATTCAAAATAAAATCATTCTTTACCGAGGTTTTGGGATCAATCAAACTGTTAACAAATAAATCAAATTCTTCAGTTTTACCCTGAAAATAAAATAACCCAAGCTGATTATAATGCAAGTACCGTTTCTGTATTACAGTGTAGGTAATTGTGACCTTTTAGGTACACAAAAAATTTCATAGTTGTTTGGAGGGGACTGTCCAAAAAATAACTAACTCCTGTGTACACATAGAAGATCCCTTGGTAGTTGGAAAACAATATAAGAGTAAGAGTAGGCCATAGTGCCGCTGTCAAGGCAAAATTATCCTCATAGCACACTACGTGAAGAATGCCTGTCTTCACCAGCCGGAGTAGAACAGTAATTCCAAAGAGGAGTCAAGAGCTTTGTTTTCATTTCGAACATTAAAGCTTGTGGTTACTAAAGGACAGTCCTGTATCATTGGTGGAAGATCTTTAACATTGTTTAATAGCCACTAGATGGTGTATTGTAATTAGAATTATATAACGCATATATTCTGCTGCTTAAATGTATACTTTAACACAATAACACAATAGTCAGTACCTATGTTTTCCTTTCATTCTCACACCTAGACACACTTTGTGTGTCAAACCTTAGTAGAACCCTGACAAGCAAGTACCGTTGTTGCATTTGACAATTCGAGTTCTAAGGTTTGAAATAGGAACAGTCAAATACATGCGCATTAATAAAAACATGGGTTTCTTACAGGAAAAAGAACAATGTTAACAAACTTCAATAATATATTCTATTTATTTCTTGTAAGTCTCTCTGGGTATCAGACATTTCTTACCTTTTGAAGATCAAGAAGAATTCGACGAATTAAATCACCGGCAGACGCCATCCTGAAATGAACAATTTTTTACCAGTTTAAGATTTGGACAATTAATTGGCCATTTAAGATCAACAGGAAATATACTATATATAAAGTAAATTAAAATTGAATAAGCCGACTTAATATATAACTTTGGGCAACAGTGTTTGATCTGACTCTCTTTTCTATTTCCGTCACTTTTACCTTTTAAGATTAAAACATATAAATTCAGCAGTGTAAGACAAAAACTTCCAACAAGAAAACAATGAAATGTTGAGACACAAAAATGGGAATCACATCAAACATGAATGCCTAACTTTGAATATTGGCCCTGTCATATAACTAACTGATTGATTTTAATTTCTAATAATAAAATTGCATAACGTTTGAACATATGCCAATAATAATTTGAATGGACCTTGTTAAACAGTAAAGAAAGTAGAGTTTGTTTACAATTTGAATTAGATCTACAATTAATTGTCATTCTGAACTCATTTTTTTCTCATCAAATCAGAGATAAAATACAAACATACTTTGACATTGTGAAAGTAATAGATTCAATTAAATAATTTCTGTCGGGAACAAACACTAAATCACTCAGGTCAATCAAGAAAACGTAAGATAATAATGGTAAACATCGCTCCACGTGCAGTTTAACTCCATTTTCAAAAATACAAGTTCGCAACAAAGTGACATTACTGACAGCCAACGAAGACGTTTCGCCCCAGTTAGTATCTTAATTGGATAATTATTGGCATACTCGACAATAGAAATATATAACTAAGTATTGTACAACTAAGAAGCGTAATTAACACAGTAAAAAGCAACCCATTAAAAGACATAATGCGGTAATTCATATTATTCGTATTTCCTTTGTTTTAACCATGGAACGTACGGTCCATGTTTTAACAATCGCGGAAATGTAGGACGAAATGACTACAGACTAAGCTTAATGTCTCGAAAAGTCTTTCACAAATTATCGAGTGATACTCCTCTTTGATGGAATTTGACAGTCATTGGTATAGGTTTAAAATAATTATCCCCCATAAGAGAATCATTATAAATTTATAAAGTTAAGACTAAAATAAATTAAATGTGATGTCACGTGACCAAGTTTTATAGGGTCAAGGTTGATTTAGTTCTTCGGTCCATAGATCGTATGTTCGGTCTAACGACAACAACAGCAACACGTGCAAACCGGGAAAGAAGAAAGTTCTGTCTACGTTAGCCGACAGAAAGTTAGCCACTAATATTTGCAATACTTTACCATACATGGCATTTTCATGAATGTCACGCGTCTTGTCAGATATTATTCATTTTGAAATTAAATACATTGCAATTTCTTGTTAATGTTAATATTTGAATTTGTCTAAATCTTCAAAGCAGATATTTCACGTCATAAAATTTAATACTATATTAATAGCTATTCCCGTTTTTCAGTTCTTGTTGGGGGTTTGGATGGCCGAATGGTTAGCGCGTGCGTGTTGTATCATAAAGCCTGCCATAGAGTCAACTGCCTGAACTGGTTTTGAATTCTTGGTTGTACGTGACAAGAACTAAGGAGTGGTGTAGGGTCACCTGTCCAACCTTGTGGGTTTTCTCTGGGTCCTAGGGTTTCCTCCCACTGCTTAAAGGAGCTAAGTCTTTAACTCAATATCATCCAAAATCTTCAACATTGAAAACATGAATTATTTGTCAATTTAAATCAAAATTGATGATGTGATCTTACCGGAAAAAGATGGACTTCTGATATCCAATATTTAAGACAAAATAAATATTTTACCATTGGTACACGAATGTACCATAATGCGTTTCAGCCCCAGTTCTAGCAAGAGACTCGAGGAACGAGGCTAGAAACATTGTACCAAATCAAACGGCGCATGTAGACTGGAATAACTAGACGCTAAAAAAATGCCTTCGGTTGACACTGCTGGTTTATTTCGTCGAACATAACTGATATGAAATTAGAGTAAAAACAGAAACCATTGAATGCAAATCAGTTTATATACATTCATATTACAGTATTATATGCGTTGCGACCAACTTGAGTCAATTTCTAGGTCCCAAATGTTAGCGATTTAGCTCCTTTAAAGTTAAAGACAAAGACACCGACACAAGCACACATCTTGTCAAACCTTCAAAGGCTGATATCTTCGCTTGCAATTAAGTAATTTGTATAAAATTTTCAATACATCCGTTCTACATTATCTATTTTTGATGTGTAGATTTTTAGCTTAATCTTACATAATGTATCTTTAATAAATCTGTTGATATTTTAGATGGTGAATAACCTCACATGATGAATGGTAGACATGACAGAACTTAATGCTGTTTGTTTTTCATCTAATAAAATGAATCTTGTTCCTATTCCCATGATTGACTCCTCTAGTGATAAAAATTCACATAGTTCAGGTACGTTATAATACAGCTTCTCATGTCGAGAGCATTTTCAAGCATACTTGCAAAGATTTTACAGGGGATGTTCAGTTTTTTGTTCACTAATCCGCAGGTTCACTAGTACACCGATATCTTATGTTGGGGTTAGGGTTCATTAGTCCACTAATCTCTATTATAAGGGTTCGGATTGGGTTAGGCATAGGTTTATTGATACCTATATTTTAGTATTTCTCATAGCGGCAGACTAGTGCACCTGCAAACTAGTGAACCCCTTCTTCGTTACATGCGAAAGTTAATTGCTATTAATTCACTAAACCCAATAACTTAAAGTTGGTTTCCCGGGTACAAACTGGGTGATTTGATGATATATTAGGACTAAAAACATATTCAAACTAACTAATTTATCATAATTTTGCTTCAAATCCTTCTCAAAACACTGTAATTGCCAAGTATATCCTGCTATGAAAATTGATCAAAAGAGGCCATGTTTGCATCGGGGGGATTACCCTTCTCCGTCCCTATGGCAACCGCGGGCGGGGACGGGTGAGAATTCATTGCATACACAAGACGTTGTTGTTTGTAATCGCTGACTGTTTATTACAAATATTGAATCCTAATTAAATTCTCAGATTATCCATTGCCTGCGTCTTTTTCCGTGATTTTCATCTCAGAAAGTGTTGTAGGTCTAACTCTTTATAAAGTTTATCAACATGTACACAAAGCGCTCAATGTGCTCGTGCAGCCGTCGGCGTCACGCGTGGGTATAGCTCTAATCGTCGGGCTGTGGATTAGAGGAACCCTTACATTTTTGTCCTGTATACGCCCAATGAGTGTTTTTCAGAAAGTCCCATATTTTTCTAGTAAGATTGGATATCTCTACTTTCCATACATACCAAAATTGCCATACTTTTATTGGCAATAACCACCCGACAAATACTTTGCTGGGAACCCATCTTTAGTCAACATTACAGTTCTCAGGTCAGTGCAATTGAACACAGTTATTGTTCTGAGCCATAATAATAAGCATAACTTTAGAAACACTCCAATATACGTTGTGTAGAGAGGACTGATCTTTCAATCGCATCTGGTGTTTCAACCAATTGAAAACTCTTATGGTTACAACCTGTGACAAGTCTCGCAATTTGCTTTCGACACAGAAATTCTCCAACATAAATAATTTCTCATTAAATATATAAAAAAGGACTTTGTTCAAGATAGTCTGGGTTTATGTAATGGGTTTGTGAAAACCTTTTCTGATCCCAAGGAAATATACTGAGCGCAATAGAAAACACATCACTTAGTTTTTCGTATAACAAAATGATCCTGTTTATATATTTTGTTTCTTATTGTGTACAATATTCAAATGGGAACACATCAATAACAACACATTTGTACACTTATGGATGTTTAATCTGTAATCAACGGTACAAAGTCGGAGGTCAAAACCAAAAGTACGACACAGATGGTTAATTCCATGCGAGGTCAATGCACAGCATGCGTAAGAGCCTGTGGAGGACACGCACGCTACTGACATCTGTGTCGTACTTTTGGTTTTGACCTCTCTGTAATTTGTTAATAAGGTTTTCAAGTCAAAATGAAACGCTGTGTAAGCAAAACATTTCATTTGTTTTCAGGAACAATAAAGAACCAGCAGATACTGTCCATGTTTAATAATTTACAATGTCAACTGATGACTTTACAGAGTACGATGGTTACATTACAGATGAACCAGAATGCAATTCAATCAACCGTCGAGAATGTTTCTAAGAAAGTATCAAAGATAAACAGCAAAATCAACGTAATGCAGACAAATCTAGGGTTAGTGAAACTTCTTAAAGGCCCTTTATTCCTCTTCTACTTGATCTTTCTAGAACGTAAAACACTCCTTATTGGTGGAAAATGAAATGAAATGGGGTCTGGGCAAATGAAAATGGGCATGTGTCATAAGGGACATTTTGGACATACAACTCTGCTACGCCCTTTTCTTGTATTGAAATCTGCAAAGGGATCTGACTTTTTTTTTGTAACATCCGAACTACTAGACAGCTGTCCTTATAGGCCCTCCGTCCTGCACCACTTACAAGGAGAAACAACGTAAAATCCAGATGAACTTTCTCAGTTAACACCAGGATTAATCCCGAGACCCCCAAACTGGCGAGACAGCGCCTTGCTCTCTTAGCCACTGTAGCACCCCTTTATTTGAGGAGTTCGCATGGTTGAATATTTGTGCTTTGCTGTATTGGTAAGCCAGCAGCAGCTCATGTCATCTGTCTTCTCTATTTAGAGTCAGGATGGGACGAAAAACTGAGGTCCCGTGTACAGATTGGAGAGCACATAAAAGATCCCTTGGCAGTTGGAATTCGATATAAGAGTAGGCCGTAGTGCTGCTGCCCGTGCAAAATTTCCCTCATAGCAAACTGTATGGCGTATGCCCGTCTTCCATTAGCCCAGGTTAGGTGCAAAAGAGTAGGACGTTAAACCCCATTTCATTTATTTAGAGTCGGGACTTGATTTTCACCACATGTATTTTTCAGGATTGATGGGATAAAACCATCAGATGCTGAAGTACCATCAGCCTCAGCCAATGATACAGAAGAAACCGATCTGGACAATCATCAGCGTAAGAAGAAACGGAAAAAAGACAAGTCGGCAAAAACAAAGGGAGAGGATGCTTCAGAGTATCAAAATATAGGTGACGGCCATGTGGAAGTAAATTTCAATATATCAGACACTGTTCACCTGTTGCAAAGTGACGACGGTATCGTAGAAAATGGTGGAATCGGAGCAAAAAAGAAACTCAAAAGAAATAAAACTGTACACCCAGATTTAAATTCCATGTCTGTAAACAATGAGCCAGAAGTTATGGAAATCAGTCATGAAATGCCAACCATTTTAATTGCTGAAAAGACCAAAAAGAAACGTAAAAGAAATCGAAAGAAAAAAAGTTTGACACCAGTTCCCAAAGCACCCACTCCGCCTCTTCAACCAACTAAAAATATTAAAATGAACTTGCCCAGTGATCAGCGTCCTAACAATATTAAAATCAAATTTGAATCGGACTCTGATAATGAAAATGTTGAGGGTGCACTTACCCCCCCTGTTCTATCAACTTCATTTAGAGCTATTACCCCAGAAATATCTAATGCTCGCATGCCTCCTATTCTTAAACCTTGTTCCCAAACCCCCAACTCGTACCCCCGAGCAAGCAATAAAAGCATGCGTAAAATGAGAGGGCTGCAAGTCACGGAAGTCCTGAAAGAGATTCGATCACAAACTACGACAAATGGACATGAAGAAGGTACAAATTTAACGGTGACTAAAGACGATTCAAACTCGTCAAGAATTATTTCAATGAAACTGTGCAAAGACTCTAGTACGGAAATTTTTGAATCGAGTCGAAAACCTGAGAATTCTAAACAATCAGTGGATGAAATACCTGTTGAGGTTTGTGTTCTTTTAAATTTCCAACCTGGCCCAGAGTTCACAAAGCATTCTCAGACTGAAGTTAAGAATTTACTCAACTTTCAATCACTGTTTATGAGAAATATTTTTGAACCAGAAACACAAAACTTTGAACATAGTTTCTTATTGATGTATTTGATATATTAAAACAGGATTAGTTCACCAGAAACAAACATAACAGATGTGATTTGTATCATTCGTTTGTTCCTAGGGTTTTACGCCCACTTCCACCTAGGGTGATTGATATCATAGACAAAATTTTATATCATCATTTAAAATTTTTTATACAGATATCTGGTTGTTCTGACAAGGGAGGTAATTCTCAAGATAGTGAATATTTTGAGGCTATACCAGTTAAAGATTATAATACATTCCCAGTATTACATGATCCACCAAGAGCGGGTGATACAATAGCTTATAAGGTTTGTACATGTTAAAATTATTTTCAATTATAAGTATTTGATCCTCTTCAGGGATGGATCTGCTGTGGCTCAGTGCGTAAGACACATTGATCAGCATTGAATATTTGCTAGGCCGCTGCAATCACTGATAAGGATGACATCGATGCGACTAATGAGTCACAAATATTAACTTTTTTTACTCAGACAAATTACATTCTAAAACATTTATTTTTATGTATTGGAAAAATAAAAACGCTTTTGTAGGTAAAAATTACTTTCTATCTAGTGTTAATGGGTATAAAAATGAGTAAAAGATAGCATTCTGCATGTGCCATTGAGCCAATGATTGACTCCGCGTGATGAGACCTCACGTTTTGAAGAAAACATTTGTGCGTAATAGACTGACTCGGTTACCAGCAGGTCTTCACCAACACCATAAACTGTATTTTCAGCAAGTAAAATAAATCACTAATTTTATCAAGTTTACCATTTAATTTCAGATTTTAGAATTGTCTGAAACATATTCACCAGAAGTATCGGCTTACAAGGTAATATTCAAACTTTTCTGTATTTTAATGCTTTGAAGAGGGAGGGGGGTGGAATTCAAAATAAGAGTAGGCCGTAGCGCAGCACTCTGTGCAAAATTTCCTGCATAGCACACTGAATGGCGTATGCCCTTCTTCATTAGCCCATTCGGAGCAGAAAAGTAGGATGAAACCTTGACAGTTGGAATTTTAGGCTGTAGTGCGGATGTTCGGAAGAAATGTCCCTCATGGTGCGTGCACTGTGTGCATTTTGCCCGTCTTCATTTTCATTGTCTTTATAGATCTCTCGTTGTGTATTCTGTAGTTTGAAAATCACTGATTTGGGCACTAGAGAACATGGCATGTATGATGTGTTATAATTAGGATTGTTTTTCTAGCTTTGTTGGGTTTCAGCGAGTTCCCCAGAAATATATTAAACTTTATATTATGTGCAGGATGACCACATCACACACAATGATTTACCAGCGACCTAGAAAAAAAAAACTGACTAAGCCACTGAAGGGATCCAGGGGCAGTTGAATAAGGTTAAGTTGAGTCTGAAATGACCCAGGTTTACAAGGGAGCAAAAGGAAAAAAACTGACACTGACCAAAAAAAAAGAGTTAATCTCCTAAAAGATATTGGCGTTCAATAATCCCATTTCTCCATCAATTTTATTTTAGGAAGCTGGTGTTATATCCTATGATAATGCTACAAGGATGATAAACCTTCAGTTGATTGGTCAGATCAGTAAGAAAATATTTTTAATTTTTATACAGTTAGTATTATGTGTGAAATAGATAATTTATATCTAATGCCACCAAGGGGATACTGCACACAACATTGATATTACTGATTGTACCATTTTAGTATGCCCACATTGAAATGTGGCCCTTGGTCACTTTGAAAATTCTTGTGGATGCTCTAAGAGACCAGAGTTATCATCCGTTTGACATCAAATTTATACACATTGTTTAAGGTCCTATTAACGTCTATTTCTTTTATTTACTTTCACTTTTAAAAACTTGAAAAGATCTCAAACCTTTTATTTTAACAGAAACTAAAACGGAACCTGGTAAATTTGATATTCCTGATGACACTGAACAGACAGATTCAGAATCTAAACTTCAACAGTATAATGTAAGTTAATGTAATGTTAGTGAGCCATAGTAATTCAGTGTGTAACCCTGTGTTCACAAATCATTCACAGACTGAAGTCAAGAATTTACTCAAAATTGTTCGCCTTATTTCAACTAAAATATAGCCCTTTATAAAACTTTTGTTTTAATGTATCAAATACCCTAATATGAAACTATATGCAAACTTTAGTGTTTCTGGATCAAATATATTTCTTTTAAACAGTGATTGAAAGTTGAATAAATTCTCAACTTAAGTCTGAGAATGCTTTGTGAACTTGGGGCCTGGAGGTCGCGATAATGTCGCTGCTCGCACACAATTTCCTTCATAGCACATTGTATGGTGTTTTAATCTGATGGGATCCAAGACATTGATATTAATTTTGTTTGCTTAATTTAATGATAATGTACTATAAAACAGACTTAACAAACAATAAAAGAAAACAGCATGAACAACATTTTAAGTGACGGGAACAGGAGTTGACCCCCCAAGATCCGCTGTCAAATGAGAATGCAGATCAAGTGTTATCTGGGAGTGGGGGAGAGATGACTGGAATTCTTCAGGATTGGTGGATTCGCAGCCGAACTGTGTTCCTGAAAATAAAATATAAATTTCTTTGGTTTAATAATCTGTGTTACATGACTATGTGTTTGATTTTGTAAATAACTTGTGATTTAGCATAGTTTTTGGTATAAAGGGGCGTGGGGTTGTCATGACTACAGTTGTCTTGTTTCGTGTGTTTTCAGATTGAGTTAAACTGGAATGAACTTATTGAACCAAAATTGATGAACTAACGGAGAAAGAAATATCATTTTATATACCACTAACTTGTGTGGATATTGAAAGGTGTTAATCCAGATTGTAAGATATTGAAAGATGGTTGAGTGATTTAATATTCTAGTTACTAGGATTAAAAGTGTGGTCCCCTGCCAAGCCTTAAGCAAGGCTGACACTTGCACGATTCTGTGGCATGCATTGGCACGACCAGAGTCGGCACGACGCCGTTCGATTTGCGCAAACTTGTGCCAATGCTGGAGGTGCGTGAACTCGTCGTGCCAGTTGGAGTCAATGTGGACACTGATGGGCACGACAACATTGTGGCCAAAAGTCGTGCAAGTGTCAGCCTGGCTTTACACTGTGAAACAAACTATTGTATTGTTAGTCATGAAATGACCTAGCTTGTGTTCAGCCTCACTGTTAGCTTATTTGATACATGTCTATACTATGTTGTAAAATATAATAAGTACATTGTATGTACAATTTGAAAGATAAATTTATGGATTTTTAGAAATTGGGTTGAATATTTATCCAAAGATTTTTGATAAAATTCATAGTTTTCCATAAATGATGGAAGTAAAAATCTCAGATGTACAATTTGAAGTTTAAATTGTTTTATTTTGTTTGTTTTGTTAAATATGGTTTAAGAAACTATTTTGTATGTAATAAAATTTTGCATATTATGATCAAGATTTTTAATTTTGTTAAGTACATTGTCAAATCATGATGTATTTGCTGCTGTATGGGGTAGTGGGTTCTCTAGATCATAGGTCTATCAAGGGGCATGGAGTAGGGTCATTTTCCTTCCTCCTGTGTTTTCTCCAGGGCCCTGTTTCACGAAATTTTAACTTAAGATAAAATCCAATTTTAGTAGATACTTCAATTTTGATTGGCTAAGCACTAAAATCAATCTAATATTATCCAATCAAATTACTAAAATTGGGATCTTATCTTAGTTAAAATTTCGTGAAATAGGCCCCAGGTTCTCTGGTTTTCTCCCACTGCTAAAGACCCCTATGCACAAGTGAATTATTGAAATAAGATTGAACCATATGTTAGTCCCGAACTGACATCTCACTGTTTACTCCCATTTTAGTGAGTGGTTGTTGAATAAACAAAATGTGTGATGGAATGAGTGCATTTTATCAGCTAACCTGTTAATTCTGGCATTTTTAGTCCATGGAGACTAAGGGGAAATAACTCTGAAACTCCAAGCTTGGTAATGGATATTGAAAATGAGAAACCCTGTAAAATTCAGCAGTTTTAAATATTTTTTATACGCCCACATTTTCATGTGGACGTATATTGTCGTCGCCCCTGTTCGTCCGTCCGTCCGTCCACAATTGTTTGTGAACAGTCTACAGGTCACAATTTTTATCCGATTTCAATGAAACTTAAAATATAGGTTTATCACCCTAAGATCTCGGTTCCTTTCGATATTGGCATGTATCGGACCGTAACTTCATGGGTTATGGCCCCTGATTGTACGAAAAATCACGTTTTTTAGCTTGTGAACAGTGTAGAGGACACAATTTTGAACCGATTTGGATGAAACTTGAAATGCATGTTTATAAACCAAAGATCTTGGTTCCTTTCGATATTTGCGCCAATCGGATCGTAACTTCCTGAATTATGGCCCCTGATTGTCCGAAAAATCGCCCTTTTTAGCTTGTGGTCCCTCTGGAGGTCAAAATTGTTATCCGATTTAAAAAAACGTTTGATTATATCCCCGTTCCATGGTTATGAAGATTGAGTTCAAATTTCGTCAAAATCTGACCAAAATTGACGGACAAAATGGCCGCCATTTGTACACGAATAGTGTGAAAATATGTTATATCAAGGTTGTAAACAGTGTAGAGGTCACAATTTTGAACCGATTTGGTTGAAACTTGAAATGCATGTTTAAAACCCAAAGATCTTGGTTCCCTTCGATATTTGCGCCAATCGGATCGTAACTTCCTGAATTATGGCCCCTGATTGTCCGAAAAATTGCCCTTTTTAGCTTGTGGTCCCTCTGAAGGTCAAAATTGTTATCCGATTTAAAAAAACGTTTGATTATATCACCGTTCCATGGTTATGAAGGTTGAGTTCAAATTTTGTGAAAATTGGACCAAAATTGACGGACTAAATGGCCGCCATTTGTACGTGAATAGTGTGAAAATATGTTATATCAAGGTTGTGGACCTTATAGAGGTCACAATTTTGAACCGATTTGGATGAAACTTGACATGTATGTTTATAACCGAAAGATCTTGGTTCCTTTCGATATTTGCGCCCATCGGATCGTAACTTCCTGAATTATGGCCCCAGATTGTCCGAAAAATTGCTCTTTTTAGCTTGTGGTCCCTCTGGAGGTCAAAATTATTATCCGATTTAAAAAAACGTTTGACAATATCACCGTTACATGGTAATGAAGAGAGAGTTTGAATTAAGTGAAAATCGGACTAGAATTGACGGACAAAATGGCCGCCGTTTGTACACGAATAGTGTGAAAATATGTTATATCAAGGTTATGGACCCTATAGAGGTCACAATTTTGAATCGATTTTGATGAAACTTGACATGTATGTTTATAACCCAAAGATCTTGGTTCCTTTCAATATTTGCGCCCATCGGATCGTAACTTCCTGAATTATGGCCCCTGATTGTCCGAAAAATTGCCCTTTTTAGCTTGTGGTCCCTCTTGAGATCAAAATTATTATCCGATTTAAAAAAACGTTTGACTATATCACCGTTACATGGTAATGAAGAGAGAGTTTGAATTACGTGAAAATCGGACTAGAATTGACGGACAAAATGGCCGCCGTTTGTACACGAATAGTGTGAAAATATGTTATATCAAGGTTGTGGACCCTGTAGAGGTCACAATTTTGAATCGATTTTGATGAAACTTGACATGTATGTTTATAACCCAAAGATCTTGGTTCCTGTCGATATTTGCGCCCATCGGGTCATTACTTCCTGAATTATGTCCCCTGATTGTACGAAAAATCACCCTTTTTAGCTTGTTGTGCCTCTGGAGGTCACAATTATTATCTGATTTAAAAAAAAACCGTTTGATTATAAAAACCAAACAAATTCTAATGATTTTCTGATAATTCCTTAATATGCGACAACTCTTGTTGACTGCCCGGACGATTTGGCTGCTGTGTGGGCGTATGTTTCGTTGCCTGGCAACCTATTTTTTCTCCTCATTAAGCAAAATCCAGGTATTTTGGGTGTGGACTCTGTGTTTATATAAGATGAGGTACAAAATGAACATAGTCACATAGACGCATAAACTTGTTGAACAAATCAAGCCATCATTTTAAAATGACTCAATATTAGGATTTAAATGGTCAGTTTCTTCATATTTTCGTCTTGGATTATATCATTTTGGCGTAAATTCCTTCACTATTTGGATCTGTGACTAGTTACAGAAAATGAATTTGACCATGACAAATGCCAACCTTGGACCTAACCCTTACCCAAACCCACAATCTCGTCAACAATCACGTGCCCTAACCTTAATGAAATCTGGAAGTGGCCTTAAAAAATAGATCTGTAGATCATATTAAGATCTGTTATTATTCTCTGCTTGTAAGGTCGCCTGTCCAACCTCGAATTGAAGTTTTCTCCTGGTTCTCTGATTTCATACCACTGCTAAAGACCTCTATGCGCAAGCAAATTAATGAAATAATATTGAACCATATGTTAGTCCCAAAATGACCTAGTTTGTGTCGAGTGGAGTTAAACCCCATTTCTCTCACTACATAAAAATATTTTAAGATAAAGGTTTATAAGGATTTATATTTTTTAGGAAAAGACTATTAAAAAAAAATCATCCAATGGCCAGCTTTGTACCAGATTGAAAATATTTATATAAAATTGTTTCCTTTCTTTTCATCAAAACAAAGTATAGGATACTTTCAGCGTTACTAAAATTTAATAATACATGTATCCGTGAATTATTTTTTTTAGCTGAGTCAGTTTAAGCCAGTTTTTCTAAGAAACGCTCAAAACTGTGACAATGTTTACTTTTCTATTTTTTTAAATCCCGTGTGATGATAGTTTAGACATCCTACCCGTTTAACAGTAAACTCAAACTTGCACTTTTCACATGTCCCACTGTCACACGTAATACAGATATCACTACGCCAGGTACAGCGCAATTGACAAAGGTGCGCGTTTATAAATAGTTCTTAATAAATCCAATAAAATTGTAAAACGACACAAATAATGAAAAGTTACTTTTACGGGAAATAAACACTCATAAAACGGAAACCGCGTAAATAATCAACTCTGAATTTGTTAAGATCTACTTTCTGTGTCGCGGTCTTGTCCAGCGTCCTGTTTTTACCTACGAGTAATCAGGTTGATAACGGTATTATGGCTGACAAGTCGTGAGTACGGTGGGTGGAACGGACAGGGGAATTATTGTACATATCGGGGTGTTTCCTTGCTATGGAAGATCAGGAATTCTTGGATAAATTAAAAACTGTTTTCAATGTCTGTGACGAGGATGATGATGGATTAATTGCCGTGGACCATTTTGAGAAATTAGCGGTGGAACATTTTGGTGCTTCTGGCATAGAGGTGAGACGTGTTCAATACTTTCTAAAAACTGCATCAGGTGGGTGATTGGAAGAGCTAATCAATATGTTGTCAGGTATTGACAAGTCTTGATTGCTAATCACAGATTACTAATTACTCTACAATAGTCAGTTCGTATGTTGATATGTAATCATGGATTCTATAATATTATAAAGTTCATGATATACATGTAAATGACATGGGACGTGTGACAACAATCGTGCATTACTTTCAATATACCACGTTCTTGAAAAGTGTAAACCACAGTTTCTGTTACAAAGATACGCTATTAACCGTTACTGCGACCGCGTTGTCGGCATCTCTGAACGTGATCGAAATATTTCACGTGAACTATGGAATATTACTCTCATGTAAGTCTCTAACTGAAAGGAATGGATTCACATTGTGTTGTATAATCAACATGATAATAAAGATGTTTATTGACCTTTTGTTTAAATGAACCATTGGCCTTTACGTCTTTTATTAGTGTTATTTTTAATCAATAATTCTATCACTTTCTTCAAACTTCATTTTAACATACATGTGTGTATTTAGACATATTTTAATTAAACTGAGTATTGGATAGAAGACAAGTAAAGGTAATATTAAATAAAACCATACAAACCAATCTTCGAAAATTTAGTTTTTGTCTTCCAAATTTCTTTAAAAGATTTCAGTTTTGAAATAAATCTTGATTCTTTGATGCTTTCTTTTTAACAATTTATAAGAGGGGAATAGATATCATTTTTTTCAGGAAATCTCCTTAATTTATTATACTGAACCATGTTTATCTTTCCCAGATCGTATTCAAAAATATAAAGATTCAAATTCTTTCTGTTTAATATTATAAAAGTACATGTATGTCATCGGATCGTGTACGCGTAAAATTTGGTATCACAGCGTGTCGCCTCTGTTATCTTCAAATGATGGTGTGAACTTCTGTTTTATAATATTAAAGTACATGTATGTTATTAGGTCTTCTACGCGTAAAATTTGGTATCACAGTATTCAGTTCCCTGATCTTCGGACTCAGACAAACTACTGTTTGGACCTAGTCTGACAACTGTAATGTGCTGAGTGACAGTTCAGACTCAATAATATACAGGTGTAACAAGGTTTCGAACACCGTTTCAAACATTAATAAATGATGAATAGATATAACCATTATTGAAAATTTGTATAAATTTAGTAAAATGTCATGTCATGTAAGCTCAAATTCAATTCATTGTTTACAATATTGTTTATTGAAATTATCTTAAGGAAATGTATCAGCCACATGCATTGAGTGTTATCTGACTGTCAATGAATGATACAGACTCTCTATGTCCTTCATTTTCAAACATCTTTGTCATCTATTTTTAGGGTAAAGATGTGCTTCTTTCTGTGCCATATTCAAACAATTTAACAATTCCTTTGTTACCATGTGATCTGAAGACAATTGTGTAGTTGTTAGCGTTGACAGATAAACCATAAATAAATGAACACTTTTTCTGCATTTTTCACAAAAAATCAATCTTTATATTTTATTTTACAACATTTGGCTTTATATCATTTTCATTGATAAAGATATCAGATGTTTTCTGTGGTTTATTTGATAACAAACTGTTCTAGCTTTCTTAAAAAAACAGAGAAGAGAGACAATTGGTATAGGACATGCCGTGTAACATATTTGTGTTAAGGGGATATAAGATAGAAATATACATGTATATTTATTAATACATGTAGTATTTAGAATTGATTGTAGTATATTTCATTGTTAAACATCTTTTGTGGTGTGTAAAAAAAACTATTTTTTAATTTTAGTGGCATTAGAATTTACACTGCTAAATGTGTGACCCGCTCCCTCGAAGCCAGGAGCTTGTCGCACATCTTCTATTTTTTTTGTACAAAAGCATAAACTGTGTGCCAGTTTGTAGCAGTGAATGAACCGAACTTATCTCCAGATGATACAGTGTACAACAAATTTAAAAAGAATTGCATTTTTGGAAAGCTTAGGCTGTGGACTATACAAATATGCTGCCAGTGCTATTTTAATTAAATAGACCAAGAGCCTGGTTTTAGCCGAATGGTTAGCGTGCACGCACTGTATCATACGGCCTGCCATTGAGTCAACTGGCGTGGTTTCAAATCCCAGGTGGTACGTGGCAAGGAGTAGGGTCACCTGTCCAACCTCATGGGTTTTCTCTTGGTACTCATGGGTTTCCTCCCACTGCTAAAGACCGCTACACGCAAGTGAATTTTTGAAATAAGATTAAACCATTTGGTGTCCCGAGATGATCTGGTTTGGGTCGAGTGGAAGTTAAACCCATTTCTCTCTTTCTCTTTATAGGAGTAGCTCACATGCAAAACGTTTCGTTTACAGTTTTAAATATGGTGAAATATAATTAAGACAGACATCATTCACACGACAGCAATAAGGCGTTTATTCGGTGACATTTTGTGTACATGTAGATGTATATCCTTGAAGGAGTTGGCAATCAAATTAAGCGTCTTTCACACGCTATTTATTTATTTACTATTTGTCATGGTTGACATGTCTTTTTACTTGTTCTATATTTAGTAATACAACATACATACAAGTATGACACAGTGAAATTAAAATAGAAAATAGTGTTGTATTATGTTCCCCGTAAATATTAATACAAATGAATTTATAACATACAAGTAAGGCCCATGGACTTAAACAATTACACATACATTATGCAAGAGCTAAATTTCGGCCTGAAATGTTACAGTATATCTAAATTATTAATTAGACATGAATTAACTTATCCAGGCCATAATCAACTCTCGGTGTCAACATTAGTCTGTGATAATTATTGGATTAGGATCTGATTTGCTACTAAAATTTCATTCATGATTTATTCATGAAATGGATAATAAAGACTATATTTTTTATCGCACCGACTTTATTAATAGGACCAGTTAGTTACCCAATACTAACTAAATACTACCAAATACATACCATTTCTACCTCATTAGTGTGAAAAACTAAGACAGTGGTTGAATTACAATTAACCCCTAAAAATTCAATTAATTCTTGGGGCCAAATTTTTACAATAAACTGGAAAAGTCTGATTAAAGTATCAGTACCACATGCATTGTACATGTAGTACCGCATTTATCATGATTTTTTGGGGCAAATTTTCTTGTAATAAACTCTAATTAAATTAAATTTTTTATATAGTTGAATTATTACATGTATGTAAGTTTTTCTTAATAATTAGAGAAAAATGGGGTTTAATGTCCACTCGACACAAACTAGGTCATTTCGAGACTAACACATACTTCAATTTTTTTTTTATTAATTCGCTGGTACATAGGGGTTTTTAGCAGTGGAAGGAAACCAAAGGACCCAGAGAAAACCCATGAATTTGGAAAGACGACCCTATTCTTTGTCACGTACAACCGGTGGGGAATCAAAATCACTTGTGTTGACTCAATGACAGACCCTATGATACTGTACAACACGAGCACTAACCAATATTAGGAAGTTCGTGTGATCAGAAAACCAACTTCAACCAAAATACGTATATTTATTCTTTTACGAAATGAGTAATGATTGAAACATTTTGGATAGCTCTTTACAACTTGACTAGTTCACCACAAATCATATGATCTTTATAAAATCACAAATTCTATCCATGTTCGCTTGTTTCATTTGGGATTTGCATGATGGTTTCTTTTAATTTGTTTGAAATGTTCTGGTATCTGTGGTTGTGTTGTCTATTTTATGTATTCTTGATCATAAGCTTTGAGCACGGTTTCATAAAGTATTCTCAGAGATTAGTTGAGAATTTATGCAACTTTCAATCACTACATGTATAAATCAGAAATATCTTTGATCCAGAAACACAAAGAATGATTTGTGAAACCAGGGGCCTGTTATCTATGCAAGTCATGGGTTCAAAAAAGAGTATTATACATGTACATACATGTATATACAGGTACATGTATCCCCTAACCATTTTATTTGTCTACCTATCACCAGGGCCATTACCATTACACCAGCCCCACCCATCTGGGAAGTGAAAGTAGAGACGATTAAATACGATAAGATTTGTAAAATGTCTGCTTCCTCATTGTCATTGGTTAATTAGTTATACCTAGCTTCCTGATTGGATTAATGACTGTGGTATATTGTTGATATATCATCACCAGGTTAAGGTGTGAAATATTTAATACCCCACTGGGTAAAACAACAATTAAGTTGGTGACTCAAAGAGACATTATGTTATTAACCATATTTCACACATGCAAGATAGATAGATAGCTAGATAGATAGATAGATAGATTTTATTACATAAAACACCCATTTCGGGCAGCATGTAAATAATACATATTATGCATGAAAACAGAAATACATAAAAAGTGAATGTAAATAGTAAAAAGAGTGAAAAACGTATAAAAAGTGGATGAAAATTACAAGATAGATAGATAGATAGAAAGATAGATTTTATTACATAAAACACCCATTTCGGGCAGCATGTAAATAATACATTATGTATGAAAACAGAAATACATGTACATAAAAAGTGAATGTAAAATAGTAAAAAGAATGTAAAACATATAAAAAGTGGATGAAAATTACATAAAGATGAGATGTACATTTATATACATGTAGCTTGAACTGAAAGTAAAGAGGTCTTCGAATTGTTGATTATTGTTATTATTATATTTGATGAAGCACATGATATTCTTTATTTTACGCGTGAAAATAAATCTATTATGAGGGATCTCAATATATTCTTTCCAAGTGAGAAACTGTCATGTAAACCTTTCAAGCTGATAAAAACACAGATCCTATTTTGTTTCAATTTTTATAATTCAAAATTTTGTTTTACTTGTCTTTACTACACTAGGATCAAACTGATCCCGCAGTGAATATTCGCTTGGCCGCTACAATCACTGATAAGCATGACATCGACGAGGCTTAATGAGTACGGCATATTAACTTTTTTACTCCGACAAATTAAATTCTCAAACATTTTTTTGAGGTACCGGTAAAAGAAAAATAAATAAAGACGTTTGAAGTATTTGTAGTTAAAAAATATTTCCTATTTAATGTAAATGGGTATTAAAATGAGTAAAATGCATCATTTTGCCTGAAGCAGTTAGGTGGTAAGTAAACATTGCACGAGCCGTTGAGCCAATGACTACGAGGCGTGCAGTCAACGCACGTGTTTTGGACGGGCATCCGTTACAGGGATATTTCGTTAGTAATTCTCTGTGAAACAGATTGCACTAGGATCTGGAAGAGTTGATGCGACCTTCAACTGGTAAGATCTGCATGTAGTAGAGGCTGTCTACATATAAAGTATAAAAAAACGAAACTAAATATGGATCTGTTTTTTAATCAGATTGGTAAATCTTTCATGATTATAGAGGGAGCAACGAATTATCCAAACGAATTTTTACCTTATTTGTTTTCTTTCAAACCATGTACATGTACATGTCGATCTGGTACATGTACCATCATTGATTTAAACTTGTTATCGGTACAAATGTACTTAGTCACAAATTGCCAGGCCCAGATTAAAAAGGGAGGGGACTGATTGGGATGCCCCCCCCCTCCTAAATTACAATTTGGTACATTAATGAATATGTTATTTATTATATTATACATTGTATTAGGGGGGGTTGGGATGGCCTAGTGGACTAGAGAGCTGCGGTTCGACCTCTAGTTGGCTGGTCACCTCTAGCTTGCGGCTGTGGTTTCGAGCCCTGGTGTGAGCGTATGTGGCATGGAGATAGGGGTGCCTTCTCAACCTCATGGGTTTCCTCCGGGCACTCTGGTTTCCTCCCACTGCTAAAGACCCCCAATCGCAAGCAAATTATTGAAATAAAATTAAACCATATGTTAGTCCCGAAATGACCTAGTTTGTGTTGAGTGGACGTTAAAAACCATTTCTCTCTCTCTCACATTGTATTAGTTTGATCTTTCAGCTAAAGACCCCCAAGTCCAAGCGATTTATTGAAATGTAACTGAACAATATTAATCCTGAAATGACCTACATGTAGTTTGTTTCTCTTTGCCTGTAAACCATGTACAGTACATATGGAATGTGACTGTACTGAATTCTGTGTGATGATGTCAAACAACAAGTATAGCCTGCCTCATACATGACAGCTGTCACCATCTTTTGAAACTATATTTATATATTTTGCCCCATGTAGATGATAGAGATTTGCAGACCATGGTACATTTTTATTTAAAAGAAACTTTATGAGTCATTTCCCCTTTGAATTGAACTTTAAAGTTTGTGTTGTTTAAACATGAGTTTAGTCATTGACCATGATCTCAAATTCGTTTGAAAATGTCAGTATTACCGGTTTAACTGTTTCACATGGCAGTGACATTATTTATCATAAGTTTACGTACGTCACTGATTGTCTGTAGTTCAAGGACTTGTATAAAATATTATGTATTTCGTATCTAATTATAAATGGCAGTGTGCACAAGTATACTGCATGTACATCTACAGTGTATAAGAGGAATGGAGTTTAATGTTCGTACGACTCAAACAAGGTAATTTTGTGACTAACACTAAGTACAATTTTATTTCATTAATTCGCTTTAGTGTAAGGATCTTTAACTGACTCTTGTCACGAACAAGCTTGGGAACAAAACAATCCAAATCTTCAAACGTATAAATTGATGAACAGCCATTTACAGTATACATGTATACTTTCTTATAGACTATAATATATTTATTATCTCCATTGACATGTTGCATGTTCAGATAGATCCAATCTAACGAATATGTACATGTACATCATCGTGAAGGTAAATAATAAGTGTAGTGTTTATAAATAGACGAATATTGTCTTTTTCTAGATGTATGGGATACATGTACATGTATGGTGAGGAGAGTTGTATTTATTTAAGAATATAAAAGATGCATTTTATAAGATTTAGATAAAGAGATGGCCATTTATGCTATAATACATGTAGTTCTAGAATATATTTGATATAATATACATGTGAGCAAGGTTATCAGTGTTTGATGGTTTGACAAGATGGAGCATAGATTGTTTATTATCGTAGCAATTGACAATCAAGACTAAATCCCCATTATCCATATTTCAATTACAATATTAAATGGCAATGATGTTTCAGTCCATTAAAATCTCAGCCATCTGATGATCTAGAGAAATGCTTATGTGAATAAATGTCAAAATGATAATTTATATAACATTTAAAGCCAAAATAAAGATCCGCAAGAGGCATATTTACTTCTTATTGTACATGATACCCTTTGATCAACAGTATACATGTATATTTTCGCCTTAAATATTCCAAGTTACTGCCAGAATATATATATAGAAAGAGAAAAATGGGGTTTAGATGTTTTGATAGATTCAGTACGTTGTAACTTAAAAGACTGGATAATCCAGACAATGACCTACTTTCTGACAAATTTGAGGACCCATCCAGACTAATATTCGTAGAATATTTGTTTGGATGATAGAACCCAGTGTTTCAGGGTCTTTAGCAAAGGGAGCAAACCGATAAAACCCACAAGTTTGGAGAATATACATGTATAGAGTTTTTCTAATACATGTAGGTATTTGATATGAGCAGTTTTGTCAGATATTTATTAATATTGTATGGGACTCATACATTTTCATCTGTCAAATGAACCGGAATAAAACTTTTAAAAGTTTTTCTTTAAGAATTTATAATTGTACATTTACAAATAACGACATAAAGGTATATATAATGGCTACCTTGACATCAAATATCTATATTATTATTTCACCAGTTGAAGCGTAAAACCCCTTGAGGATAAATACACAGAAATCAATGATTTGACAGTTGGTACTAATATTAATATATTTTATGATATACTTTACCTGGTACATGTATAGACCAACATGTAATTTATTGAGCTATATTTTAGTATTATGTTATGATGGCCTACATCTACATGTACGTATATACATGTACCCTTAATCTTCGCTGCTATTCTGATATAAATGGTAATGCGAAAACCTTCTTTTAACTCTGTTCACATGCATTATAGGTCTATACATGTATGTGATTTAGGAGATTGTCCAATAGACATGTCCTGAGATCATTAGGACCCAAGACGCGCTAGCATGTGCTTCGTTTACATCTGATGTCATGTTGTATCACAAACTGATCCAGGCAGAATGGATACCTTTTAGTCATTTTACGCCATTACACTAAAAAGGAAATAACTTTATCCAGATATACATGTACTTTCAACTCCGGTAAAAAGCTGTTTTTGAATTTAATTTACAGACGAAATAGATTTAATATGGAGAGCTAATTAACTCGCTCCATTGTCATCCCTTTCAGTGATTGTAGTGGCCATGCGAATATTCACTGCTGATCAGTTTGATATAAACCGTGTGTTGTAGGAAATTTTTCCTTGCGGTTGATTTAGCATGTGTTGAGCTCTGAAAAATATCCACTACTTGAAACTAAATTGGGGGGTTGGATTGCTGAATGGTTAGCGAGAGAGAGAGAGAAATGGGGTTTAACATCCACTCAACACAAACTAGGTCATTTCGGGACTAACATACACATGTATGGTTTAATTTTATTTCAATAATTCCATGCGCGTAGGGGTCTTTAGCAGTGGGAGGAAACCACAGCCGCAAGCCAGATGTGACCAGCAAGCTAGAGGTCGATGCGTGGCACTCTAGAGGACTAAGCCACGAATGGTTAGCATGTGCGCGTTGTATCATAAGCCTGTCATTGAGTCGACTGGCATGGTTTCGAATCCCTTGTTGTAATTTACAAGGTGTAGGGTCTCCTGTCCAATCTCGTGGGTTTTCTCCGGGTCCCCTGGTTCCCTCCCACTGCTAAAGATCCCTATGCGCAAGTGAATTATTGAAATAGAAATTGAACCACATGTTAGTCCCAAAATGAACTAGTTTGTGTTGAGTGGATGTTAAACCCCATTTCTCTCTCTCAAACTAAATTACAAGGGAATATCATAAATTAAATAAATGATCATGTGAATTAAAATGTAATTATTTTACTATTCCTAACGATAAACCCAATTTCTCTCGTACTAGAGTAGGCTACTTGAGAGAGGTTGGGTGACCCAATGGTATAAAGTGTGCATTTTAGATCAAAAGGCTTGTTGTTGAGTCTAGTGTCATGGTTTTCTTTCTCTGCTTGTACTTGACAACGAGTAGGGTTGCCTGACCAACCTCGTGGGTTTTCTCTGGTTCCTTCCATTGCTGAAGTAAAATGCACGCAAGTGAATTACCGGTATTGAAATAAAATTGATTTGTATTTTAGTTCCTCATTGACCTAGTTTGTGTCGAGTGGACGTTAAGACTCATTTCTCTCTCTCTATAGTACTATTCAACACGTAAACAACGTGGGGTAAGCGTTGTCCACAGCTACTCATATTATAGGTTATATTTCTGGATATAAAACACATTTATTGACAATAAAGGCACAAGTAAATGTATTTTATAGATGTATGATTATTTTATTATAAAGGATTGAGTCTTCATTACAATGTACTAGATTGTTTGTCGTAAATATGTACCTGGAGGCTATAGAAACCCATTTTATTTGTTTTAAATGAAATAAATGATCTTGTCAGGCCTATATATAATTTATAGATCTACATGTATTATATTATTATTATTATATAAAATACATGTTCACTTGATGGAGTATTTCATATTAATCAACATAAACGGGGGATTGGGTAGCCGAATGAATAGCGCGTCATAAGGTCGGTCATTGAGTGAAGTCGCGTGGTTTTGATTCCCCACTGGTTCCTCCGGTTTTGCCCACATGCACAAGCGAATTAATGAAATAAAATTGAACCTTGAGAGAGAGAGAAAGACAAACTAGGTCATTTTGGGAATAACATATGGTTCAATTTTATTTCAATAGTTTTCTTGCATGTAGGGGTCTTTAGCAGTCGGAGGAAGCCAGAGGACTCTTAGAAAACCCACAAGGTTAGACAGGCTACCCTATTTTTGGTAAACGTATAAACGGGAAGTGGAAACCACCTCACTTGACTAAATGCCAGACCTTATGATCTAAAGAACACACTATATAAATTGACAAGGGATATATTGATAATAGTTTTAAAATAAGACCAAATGAAATTAATTTTAAGTTCTTCAGGGGCTTGATAAATAAATAGACACTGGACTCTGTGAATGTACATGTAAAAGCTTTTGAGAAAAGCAAACAAGTCTTGTTTTGTGAACATTAATTTTTTCCAAATTGAATAAGAAGCACAAATTTAATTGGTTTTCCTGTAGAACATGCAAAAGTTCAAGTTGATGTGATCTAAATTGCCAATTTTAAACTTGAAATGTGAGTAAAACCTGAGGTTAGTCTAGTATGGGGTGACTTGCGAGTATTGATGATCTTTTATGCTTAATGGGACGATTGAAAAATGTACTTAGTCACTTATTAATATTTACCTTGAGGCTATGAATACATCTTTTATTCTCTTTAATAAATATATTAAAGATACATCATGTTAGCTCTAAATCTGCCAGTTGCAGGTATTTCTTAAGAAATTGAATGTTATATAATTTATTATGTAGACATTTATTCACATCACAAGCCTTTAATAAACTCTTCGATCCCTGCATTGGCCAAGAAATTCATCTCGATTTTCCGGCGTGATTTCCCCTTGTCAGTGATGCAGAAGGAGGGCCTGACAAGGACAGCTGCCTTGTCGTTTGGATGGGATGAAAAACCAAGGTCCCGTGTACACATTGGAGTGCACGTAAAAGATCCCTTGGCAGTTGGAATTCAATATAAGAGTAGGCTGTAGCGTCGCTGCCTGGGCAAAATTTCCCTCATAGCACACTGTATGGCGTATGCCCGTCTTCAGTTAACCCAGGTTAGGTGCAGAAGAGTAGGACGTTAAACCCCATTTCATTTTAATCAACTCTCTAGACCATCGGATGGTAGAGAATTAAACAGATTGATGTATGATCGCCATTTTATGATTAAATTAGAAAATGGAGAAGTGAGGTTGGGTCTCTTGATTAACAAATAACCGATGCCACATCTTGTCAAATGTTCAATATCATCATTATTATTATTACAGCTTATTTATAGTGCACCCTTTCATATAGCATGTCCAGTGGTACTGAATATTAATTTTGAATTATGTATTTTGGAACTGTTATAGCAAGAATGGCTAGTTCTTCATCTAAATCTAATATGTTACATCTTTAATATAAACTGCTATTAGAATTTTACAATTAACTGATTGAGTATAAAATACAGATTCTTGAACAGATGCATAAAATAAAAAAGTTGTAAAAGTTGTTAGGATTCAACAAATACATGTTTATTGCTACGTTTCCATTAAATTGATTGAATTCCTGGCTTCGCAATAATCAACATTATTTTATAGTTAAACATCTTGTCTTTTTTCGTAACAGATGCTTAAAATAGAATTTCATCAATACATATTTTTAACTGGGTTGACATAATGTATGTATGCCAAAAGGAAGGAAAAAGTTGAATTAAATATTTATTTTATAAACATACATGAATTTTGTGCACTGGCTGCAAGTTATTGAAGTCCGGACGTACATGTAGTAGGTGGTGGGAAAACTGAGCAAGCTGCTGGGACATGGAAAAAGCACTGCATGGGGTTGGTTGAGAGGGATGGGCTTATAGGGGTGCAAAATATATCTCAGTCCTCTCTTAGCTACAGGCCTTATTGAAGTCTGAGTAAAATTACAATTTTATGATACTGGGGTCCAGGTTACTGTCAGTGAAATTGTTTTATATGGACAGTATGATGATGAGTTGATTGACAACTGTCATGTGTTTGATTGATGTATAGGTCTCTCGTCAAGGTAACATAGTTTATATTAGTAAGACGTCTGGAACAGAGAGAGAAATATAGTATTAAATGCCCACACAAAATACATCATTTCCAGACTAACATAGGCAATGGTTCAATTTTATATTTTTGCACGTTAGTGTCTGTAGCTGTGGCAGGAAATCGGGGGACCTGGAGAACACAAACGAGGATGGATAGGCGATAATAAAATAAAACCAAGTATGAACAATCCAAACCATTAGACAGAATTCAAAGTCCTAAAAAAACGTTATAGGCAAAATAGTCTCTATACATATGAGTAGGGATTCAAAACCACGCCACTTGAGTCAATGTCAGACCAATAGATTTCATGCGTAAAAGTACTAGACCCCTGATAAAGGACTTATGGAAGGCTCTACCGCTATACAAGTAACCACACCGTTAAATGTATAAGTCATGTATTTTATGGACTACATGTACATGTATGTATGTGTAAACAACTGACATTTTATTTGACTTTCACTTTGGAACTCACTGAGAGAGAGAGACAGAGAGAGAGGAAATCGGAGAACCCGAAGAGAACCCACGAGGTTGGAAAGGCGACCCTACTCCTTGTCAGGTACAACCAGGGAATTGAAACCACACCAGTTGACTCAATAACAGACCTTATGATACAGTACGCACACGCACTAACCATTTGGCCATTCAACTCCTGAGTCGGTGCAGAACAGTAGAACCTTAAACCACATTTTATTTATTAATCCTAAAACCGATAACAGAAATCAATAGATGTAGATATTGAAGAGTACTGTAGTATACTAATGACCTACTTCTGGATATAGATATATACGGCTATATTTATAGCCTGTCTAATTATATAATACTACTATAAATCAATCAATACAGGTAGGTAATTTATAATGCCCGGTAATACAGCTATAAGGTATGATATATGTAATAATATAAACCATTATCCTTACATAAGACATATACAGTAGAAATAGATTTCACAAAATAAAACACTTCTAGGGATATACAATAATAATCATTATTTACTTGATAACGATACCTGTATGTGTATTGAAACGTAGCATGTTATTGATATTGAGAAGTAGTACATGTACATGTAAATCCATAAAAGTGTTTTACTTGAATATAAACCATACATGTAATTAGGTACTATTCATAATTACATGTATATAGAGAAAATGGGGTTTAACGTCCCACTGTTCTGCTCCTACTGGGTTCATGAAGACAGTGTTGAAGAGTGAAAGATACGAGTGTCTGGACGTTCAAATGAGTTGCTATGGGAAACAGCACGTGCAGCAGTTGCTTGTGTAGTAGGTGTTCATACATGTACTGACAAAACGAAAGGCCTCGTTGTTGAAATGTGAAATTTTGACTGTAGTATTGAGTATAGCTGATATAATAAAGATCGATCTTGACTATTTTGTGTATTTTTTACGAAATTAGAGCCTGTTTTCACAACAGACAGGTACATGCATATAACATACATCGTGCTATGAGGGAAATTTGCCCAGGCAGCGGTGCCATGGCTTACTCTTATTTCCAATACAAACTGTCTTGGGTTCTTTTTTATGTGCATGCTAATCTGTACATAGGACTTTGTTGTTTAATCCCATCCACATGGTGTCACCTAATGACCTACTTTTGTGTTGAATTGACGTAAGCATCAAATCCCATTGCTATCTCTATATTGCTTCTTACTGAAAAAATTCTCGAAAATCACATTCACTGCCATAAAACCCTGTGTGACATTCTAATCAGATTTGACTAAGTACGTAAAGGATTATATATTTAATCTAAATAGACCAATCAGGGATAAGGAGAGAAAATAGCTAGGGCTTAGCGGGACTTAATACTGATGACTCTAGAATTAGGACGAAAACAGACAATTAAATCTGTAAAGTAGTAAAGAAATTGTTGAGAGAAAGTCGAAACAAGTGGTCATATGGTTAAAAGAAATATTTTCTTTGATTATAATCCAGTTAAATGGTCTGTCAATATATCGGAACTAATAACTATCCTAGAAAATCAACAAAACAGATATATCTCTGTCCTGGGTCATGTTGTTACAGATTGGAATGACGTGTATTAAGATCATCTCTCCTTGTATATTAATGTTTTCATTGTTTCATCTTATGTGTATATATACACGTATCTTTATTGTACATTGTTATTCTTTACTTGATAAAGACGAGAGAGTCCTAGTTGAATCCGTGGCCAGAAATAAACGTTTAAGTAACTTGTGGTATAATGATATGTTGGCAATAAAAACGATGGGACGTGTTAGAACTAGTGAGTATTGTGAGATGATAGCAGACGAAATGTCTTGAATGCATGAAAACAACGTGGCGGGTGAGAAACATTGTATATATATAGTCAAGCAGTTACGTTTTAATTCCTTCAAATGCCTGGGAGTTGGACGCAGTTTTATTTGGGTGTTATCTCAGTATTAAAGCAAATTTTGTGTTGGTAATTATTAAAAAGATTTGAATCAATCATATTGATTTTTAGAAAGTTTTTGTGTCTGTAATTAAAATAAGCCAGTTGATGATGTTGATGATTAGGCGATGTCCATAAAGTCAAAGTCAAATACACAGTATTTACAATATTTAACTAATGTTTGTAAATAGATCTCAAAGTTTTTACATTTTAAGACAAAAACTTCAAGGAATTTCAAAAATGGAAGATTGTACAGATTGGTGTTAGTTTTGGGTTAACTAAAATAAGATGAGTCATGCGAAGAATTATCCTGGGTTGGGTTTTTTTAAAAATTTAAAACAAAGATTTCCAGGGAAAGTAACATATGGCCACCAACAGCTTCATCATCTGAGCTGTAATAAAACTCAGTCTTTTATAGTTAGCCGTGGTGGTTCAGTAAGTAAGATGTTGGGTTGCTATACCTTGAGGTCCCATGTTTGATCCCCGTATTGGTAGAGAAAGTTCATTGAGATTTTCCGGGGTGGTTTCCGTTTGTCAGTGGTGCAGGACTCAGAGCTTGGTTAGGGACAGTATAGACATTCAAATGGGATAAAAAAAATAACCAATGTAAATTTGATATAATAAGAGTAGGCTGTAGTGCTGCTGTCCGTGTATGCCCATCTTCATCATATTGGTTGGTGTACATGTACCAAAAAACTATTACATTGAACCCCATTTTTTTTTCACTTCACCTTGGGGTCACTTGGCTAACAGACTGATTCACTATGATATTTTAAAAAGCATTTGATTTATAAAAGTGATATCTGATTGTATGATTTATTAAAGTGAAAGCTGATTGTATGACTGGTGAAAGTGAAATCTGATTGTATGACTGGTGAAAGTGAAATCTGACTGTATGACTGGTGAAAGTGAAATCTGACTGTATAATAAGTGAAAGTGAAATCTGAATGTATGACTGGTGAAAGTGAAGTCTGATTGTATGATAAGTGAAAGTTAAAGCTGATTGTATGACTGGTGAAAGTGAAAGCTGATTGTATGATAAGTGAAAGTGAAATCTGACTGTATAATTGGTGATAGTGAAATCTGATTGTATGACTGGTGAAAGTGAAATCTGACTGTATGATAAGTGAAAGTGAAATCTGACTGTATGACTGGTGAAAGTGAAATCTGACTGTATGACTGGTGAAAGTGAAATCTGACTGTATGACTGGTGAAAGTGAAGTCTGGTTGTATAATTGGTGAAAGTGAAATCTGACTGTATGACTGGTGAAGGTGAAATCTGATTGTATGACTGGTGAAAGTGAAATCTGATTGTATGACTGGCGAAAGTGAAATCTGACTGTATGACTGGTGAAAGTGAAAGCTGATTGTATGACTGGTGAAAGTGAAGTCTGACTGTATGACTGGTGAAAGTGAAATCGGACTGTATGACTGGTGAAAGTGAAGTCTGGTTTTATAATTGGTGAAAGTGAAGTCTGGTTGTATAATTGGTGAAAGTGAAGTCTGATTGTATAATTGGTGAAAGTGAAGTCTGATTGTATGACTGGTGAAAATGAAGTCTGATAAGTGAAAGTGAAATTTGACTATGATAAGTAAAAGTGAAGGATGATTTGAGTTTAAAACAAACATGACTAAAAGATATCTACATTGTATATCAGTTAACCTGATTGTGTTTATATTGTCGAACAGTAGGACGTTAAACCCCCCTATTTATATTAGTATCCTGATTGAATAGATATCCTGATAGATTAGGTATCTTATCACCGACAGTTTGTTTGATTGTCACAACTATTATTATCATGACCACTTATCAACATTTATATCAATAAATGCTACTTAATGTAGTTTAGTAAAATAAGCTTCTCATGTCAAGACTTTCGGGAGAGAGGCAGAATAATCCAGAAAGAGTAACAATAAAAGGAGGGGGAGGTAGGATGGCCTAGCAGTCCCGAGTGCTTTGAGCTCTAGCTGGTCGATCACCTCTGGCTTGTGTTCATTAGTGAGCATATGTGGCTTGGAGTTGGAGATACATGTGCATGTAGGGTAGTGCCTTCTTCTTCCACGAGGAAAGACCCCTGCACTTATTCTAAGTATAACAAAATAAGACTTGTCTGCGATATCACCCTCTGTGGAAGTTGATTTTAAATGCTGACAACAACAACCAATAAAATCAAACCTTAAGACTGTATAATTAATTGTATGATTATGTAAAATATTGTTTAAACCAAATGTACGACATTTTGGAAACCCTATAACAGTTGGCACCTGCATGTACATGTATTAGCATCAAATATCACCTATTTAACTCCTGTTGTCATTGGTAGCCATGACAGATGTCTGAAGTACTGCTAGTGATATACACAGGAACTTAGTTCTTCCATGATAAAAATACACAAAAAAATGTGTTTACAAAAAAATTAATGAACATCACAGACAATGAATTCCCATGTGTATTTGTGTACATGTTCATATTGTTCCATAACTGTTATATGTGTAAGCCTCTTATAACCAGTGATTAGTTTCAGATCTTATAGACTATTATATCCAGTGATTAGCCTCAGATCTTAATAGATTATTATATGATATTGTAATATGTTATACTTATAAGTTCATGTACCTGATGATGTAAGTGAAATGTGTTTATTATATATTATATTTCATTACAGCCCATATTACATGTATATTATACAAATGATCAAAAGAAATGCGGAGATAATGTTTATCGAATAACTTATATCTAAGTTCAGAGGTGGGGGGCTTGTTGGGTCGATTGGTTAGCATGTGCATGCTGTATCATAAGGTCTGTCATTGAGTCTACTGGCGTGGTTGTACATGACAATGAGTAGGGTCACCTGTTCACCTGTCCAACCTCTGTCTAATTAATGAGTTAATTTGCCTCCGTGGGTGGTGGATGGCTGAATGGTTAGCACGTGCGCGCTGTTTCATAAAGTCTATCCAACATGACAAAGAGTAAGGTCGCCTGTCCATTCTCATGGGTTTTCTCCGGGTCCTCAGGTTTCCTCCTACGAGCAAGCAATTTATTGAAAAAAAAATGAATCATATGTTAGAGTAATGTGGTACAAAATTGCACTAGGTGGGGGGTTGGGATGGCCTAGTGATCTAGAGTGCTGCGCTTGGACCTCTAGCTGGCCGGTCACCTCTGGCTTGCGGCTGTGGTTTCGATCCCCGGTGTGAACGTATGTGGCATGGAAATAGGGGCGCCTTCTCAACCTCGTCGGTTTCCTCCGGGCACTCTGGTTTCCTCCCACTGCTAGAGACCCCAACGGGCATGCAAATTATTGAAATAAAATTAAACCATATGTTAGTCCTGAAATGACCTAGTTTGTGTCAAGTGGATGTTAAATTCTCGCTCTCTCTCTTGCACTGGATAAATGTAGATGCCTACATGTACATACTGTAAACTAATAAATATGAGAAACGATGAAATGAGATAAAATGAAAGGGGGTTTAATAGGCTACACCAACAGGGTAATAAAGAGAGAGAGAGAAATGGGGTTTAACGTCCACTCGACACAAACTAGACCATTTTGGGACCAACATATGGTTTCATTTTATTTTAATAATTCGCTTGCGCTTAGGGGTCTTTTTAGCAATGGGAGGAGGGTAATAAAGACAGGCGTACGCAACACAAGGCGCTAATGAGGGAAACTTTATGACAAAATCCAACTGACATAATAATCACCGACTCACATGTTAACATGTTTTTCGATTCTTCATTTGAACAGAATTGAACCACTTTTGGACTGATATGTGAAGAGTCCAACTTGAAGGGCTGTCTTGGCATCTGGTTATTCCTATCTACACTGGTAGTAATCTCTTGTGGGATGTGTTTACCCTTGTTTATCAAGTCGCTTCATTTACAAATAGTGCTCAAAAGCAGTCTGTTCATTGTGTCTTAAATATTGGATATCAGAAGCCCATTTTCTCACTTCAATGTTATTTTGAATTGACCAATAAGTTGTGTTTGCGACATCGACAAGTGTGGATGATATGGAGTTAAAGACTTGGCTACTTTAAATAGAGCGGGAGTCAAGCAGAGACACAGTATAACTGTGATAAAGTGAGGTTAGACCCGGTAGTGACAAATACATGTTGAATAAAATAGTTGAGTATTGAGTCATATTACAGATACAGGTCAACATCAATGGAGTTGAAACCAGGTAGATCAATTAAACATTTAATTACAAATTACATACATTACCACATATTTTTTTTTTTATTGAGAAAACAAAATGGGATGAAATTGTGTTTAATGTCTTCCACCGGCAGGGCTAATGACGACAGTTTTTTTTATGGAGACAATTTGGTATAGATGAGAGCTGAATGAAGTAGAAGAATATTAAGTCATCTGGTTTTAATGTTGCGTGCTGAAACGAGTTAAGCGAGTCCAGAGATTGTAATTGATCAGCGGAATGACGTTTTGATGTATTGATTTTAGGGGATGGCCATATCCGTCAACTAGTTTAATTTGTAGATTATTTATTCAATGTTAATATGAGAGAGAAAGAGAAATGGGGTTTAATGTCCACTCGACACAAACTAGGTCATTTCAGGACTAACACATGCTTTCATTTTTATTTCAATAATTCGCTTGTGTGTAGGGGTCTTTAGCAGTGGGAGGAAACTGGAGTGCGCCCGAAGAAGGCGCCCCCATCTCCATGTCACATACGTTCACAACGGGGATCAAAACCACAGCCGCAAAACAGAGGTGACCGGCCAGCTAGAGGTCAATGTTAATATACCGGCTGCCCATTGCACATAAAAATACAGAAAAAGAGAGCGAGAAATGGGGTTTATCGTCCACTTGATAAACTAGGTCATTTCAGGACTAACATATGGTTTGATTTTATTGCAATAATTCACTTGTGCCTAGGGGTCTTAAGCAGTGGGAGGAAACCAGAGGACCTGGAGAAAAACCACAAGGTTGGGCAGACGACCCTACTCCTTGTCACATACGACTGGGGAATCGAAAAGGGGTCACGGAAAGACAATAACTACTATGAGGTGTTACAGAAAGACTGTGACTATGCTGCATGAATTGATTTTAGACTATGGCTGTTAAAGGGACAATAACACTCTTGCTGGCTTGGCAGCTCCAGAAAATAAATAATAGCCTTATATTCTAATTAAGTACTAGATGTTTAAGTGTCCTACCTGTTGTGTAAGTTATCCATTACAACCTATTTTACTTGTCCAGAGGGTTCGAATATATTTTAAAATCCAAGTTACATTTGAAAAGGTTTGCGTTAGACTTTTCAAATCAATTAGTTGAATTTTTCCAATTTTTTATATTAGGCGTGTTAAGATGAAATTTGTATCATCAATTAATTGGAATATTGTAAAATAATACAATTTGTTGACCAGTATAAGTATAAAGATTGGGACATATTATTCAGTTACAACAAGAGTGGTATTGGGGCTTTAAAGTTGTTGTTAATCATGATGTTTAAGGGCTGCCTCTACAGAAGGGCTGATCTCAGGCAAATTTTCAAAAAAATTGGAGTTATGTTTCGCGCAGGGGTCTTTCCTGTGAGAGGAAACTGGATTATCCGAGTAAACCTTTTGAGGTTGAGAAGGTCGCCGTATCTCTAAGCAACCTACGCTCATACAACAGATCGAAACTGCAAGCCAGCTAGAGCTCGAAACGTAACACTCTAGACCACTAGGTCATCCCAAGCTACATACACTCACACTAGGGTCAAAACCATAAATGCAAGCCCAGAGGTGACTGACCAGCAAGAGCTCGAAGCTCTAGACCACTAGGCCATCCCAACCCTTCAACTGTGTTAAAATATCACAGATTACTGATGTGTGTGCATTTTATTGTGAATAGGTAGATTATTGACTCACTGTCATAAATCAGTCTATGTTCAGTTGTGTTACAGCGAGCTAATTATTATTATTAACAGTCGATAAATATGTCAGCTAATCTTTTATGGTCATACAGGTACAATATAACCTTCCTGACTATCAGCCATGAGAGAGAGAGAGAGAGAGAGAGTCATTTTGGTACTAACATATGGTTGAATTTTATTTCACTAAATTGCATTCACGTAGGGGTCTTTAGCAGTGGGAGAAAACTGGAGAGAAAACCCACAAGGAGTAAGAAATTTTGTGCTTACAGAATAAATCCAGTGATTCATCATTCCCATAAAAATTTGCGATCTGTTAATGTGTTTCTCAAAAATTATTGCAGGTACATGCTTACATGTACTTTAAAGTTATAAGAGTTCACCTTTTGGAGCACACTCATCGGTACACCTAAAACAGTTACTGTCGGACACACTCATATTCTTTTTGCTTTGATTCAACACAGACAAAAGTTGTTTGTAGACAACAAAAAATATTCACAAGCTGTTTCAAGAGCGGAGAGAGGGATCCAGACATGGTTAAATGTCAACTCAACGCAAAATAAATTTATCTATTTCATTGGCTTGCTAGTGGCAGAATACATGTATCAAGAAATTAAAAATGCTGTCATCTCGTCTTACACCTCGTGCCACAGAAATGAACAATGAGATGTTCTGGATAATTTGTTTATTTTTTAATTTATTTATTTGTATTTTGAGTAAAGACTGTATTATTGCAGGCTCAGGTCTGCAGCGCAACAAGCATTTAGGGCTGGTCCCCAGAATCAATTCAGAGGCAGAAATCAAGAAAGCTATCTTTCTGCAATCTCTTCACACACCATGTGGCACCGAATTTAACAATTTAACAGTTTTTCTAGATAATTTTTATTTTTTGTTTTATTTATTTACTGTCCATATGCCATATAATTTAGCAATGATTTGTTCTAGATATTTTTTTTAATTTTGTATATACTGTCAGTGGACAGTACATCACAGTGGACACTTACGATTGGCTCCCGAACTCTTTCACTTGATTTGATCTTTGTTGTTTCCTCCTGGGGGGTTGGGATGGCCTAGTGGTCTAGAGTGCCGCGCTTCGACCTCTAGCTGGCCGGTCACCTCTGGTTTGCGGCTGTGGTTTCGAGCCCTGGTGTGAGCGTATGTGGCATGGAGATAGGGGCGCCTACTCAACCTCGTGGGTTTCCTCCGGGCACTCCGGTTTCCTCCCACTGCTAAAGACCCCTACGCGCAAGCGAATTATTGAAATAAAATCAAACCATATGTTAGTCCCGAAATGACCTAGTTTGTGTTGAGTGGACGTTAAACCCCATTTCTCTCTCTCTCTTACTACTTGCAATGTCTGTACATGTATAGTTTGTCTTACCGGCAGGTTTGTCTTATGGGTTTGTACGTTGCTGTTCTTAATGTGTAGCGTCTGTTTCCACCAAAGGTAATATTGCAGAGAAGTTGCTTTATTTTTGATATCTGAGCCCACGCGCAGAGGTCTTTCCTGAGGGACTAAATTGGAGTACCTGGAGTAAACCCAATAGGTTGAGAAGGCCCCCCCATCTCCAAGTCACATACGCTTACACCATGGATCAAAACCACAACAGCAACCGAAGGTGAGCGGCCAGCTTAAAGTTGAAGTGCAGCACTCTAGACCACTAGGCAATCCCAACCCCTCGAGTGTGTAGTGCGGTTCTCTTGCACACTTCATACTATGAAAGTGGGAGAACTGGAAAATCAATAGAAATAGTTTTATTATGTACCATATATAATTATGAATCATATCATTATAGTTTATATTGTAATAACGATTTACAAGTCAGACTCAATTGTTATTCATTTAATTTATTGAACGACACAGTCAATACACTCTCTTTATATGACCATTTGACCTAAAAATTGATCCTAGTCTCGTAGTGGTGGGTGTTGTTCAAACTTTCAAAAGAAAATTTACATAAATTGAAAAGGCTTCAAATATTTCTCCTTTGATTCATAGGGGTACAAAGAAGAATTTAAACTGACACCCTTTTGCGTAAACACAGATGTAGTTTGTTGAAATATCTTATTCTAAAACAGATTGTCGTCAACAGGGCAAACACTTACTGATCAGCTAACAAATTGTTTGAAAGATTGGAATGTTTTGGGGGAAGTTTGTCTCCTTGTTACAGTCACAATAATAACAGATTTGTTATGGGATCGTCCCCATGTTTGGAAAGAAACGTCACATATTTATATAAAAGAAGATAAAAAAATTAGTTAATTTATTTTATATTGACACCCATTTATGTAAACATCATAACATTGTGTCTGTGACATTTTGGGTCGAATTTGTGAATGGATAGGTTGTTTGATGGAGATACATATTAGAATATATTGTATAAGGCTTAATGACAAAATCTAAGTACTGGTACAGTAACAAGAAACTCCATTTCCTGCGGACATTATACATGTAGCTGTAGAGAAAAATTAACGATGTTAACAGATTATAAATAGTTATATCAGTTGAAGTATTTCTCAAGGATTGAGGTTTGAGAATTTGAGTGTTTTAATATTGTATAGAAAGCTTATGAAATGAATAGCACGGATAGATAAACGTACTCTTTCGAGCTGGGTAAGGACAAACCTTTTAAACATACCTTATAGGAGATTAGTTAAAGAGCTGGTAGTAGGCCTACTCACTATTATATTTAAAAACTAGATAATGTCAAGGCAGTTTGTTAAAAATTTCAGTCAAATTGATCTACTCTGAACCAATATCTAGCAATTGTATTTTTGGCTGAGCTTTGATCATCATTACCCCATCGCATTTCTTTTGGTTTGACAAAGTCAACTAATTTTTGTGTGATTGATAGATGCCTGAGGAAATGTAAGTGACTTTGCTCTCTGGAAGGCAAAATATTACATGTAGATCCTTGATTTGATATTTTCCGCGGGTTAATCTTATAGGTTTTTGGTTTTCGTGTAGTGCGGTCCTCCTGCACTTACTATTAGAATTATTGATTCCTTAATGGTGGGGTGTGGGTATTAATGTATCAGAGCAGTACTGTAGTAGCGGCGGTGGTCCACCCAAGCAGAACTTTTTAGGGCAGAAGGTTTTTTTTTTACGTATATTGTGTTATTGGTGAGTACAAAATCATGGTTTCATGACTATTTCTTGGGTTCAATTTACGTGCCTAATTCTCCATGTTTAATAAATCGATTGGGTATGTTTTTGTGTCATGAAAAGTTATATCAGAGGTAATGACTTTTGACCTGATCTAGTCATGAGGTCAGATATAAAGATGTTAAACTATCCTACAAGTAAAACCAGTAGTTGACATCTTGCTTCAGGCTACCTTAATCATCATCTCAATATCTTAACCTAAAATCAACATTTAATTACGTAGGTTTTTTGGAACCTTAAAATAGACATTAACTTTATAGATAATTATTGTAATTCCTAATTAAGTATGTTTAGTGAAATATACATGAACAGCCCGAATTGAACAGAAGTTGTTTCTAGTTCGTTGTAAACATTTTTTTATATTATTATAAATAATTATTGTAATTTCGAATCAAGTATCTTCAGTGAAATATGCAAACAGCCTGAATTGAACGGCAGTTGTTTCTAGTTCGTTCTTAACAGTTTTTATATTATTATTTTATCGTTTGGGAATCAGCAATTTTTGATTACCTAATTCCGCATTGTTTTCTGTGATATAACTTTTATAAGTTCTTTGTTCATTTTAAATGGTGCTTGAAACCATTATTTTCATAGAATACACAACATTGTGTACTGATTTTGAAATGTTCATTATGTCTTAAATGTCGGATATTAGTATCCCTTATTTTCATGAAAAGATGCGACAACATCAGTATAAATCTACGATATATACTGTGTATAGTGTTAAAGTCCAAATAAATATTGATATATATATTTATAAACAATGTCAAATAAATATTGATATATATGTATATACATGTATATATAAACAATGTGTATACACTTGTACCTGGGTGCAATAATATCATCACAATTACTGGATTGTTGAGATAGTCTAGATCAATAAGACATCCTATTGTTTGCTGCAGACTGATACTTGGTGATCTTGACTATACTTGAAAATATACATGTAATCTATGCCGTCTTCATACTCTAGTTTTGATTTCGTTACTTTCACTTTTGTTCGTATTGACACTAATTAGATGTCCTGGTGATCTAGACTATACCGACCAGCGTGATCATGTAACTGACCAGTAACTAAAACACAGTATATAGCTGTCAAGTGACAATTAGTCTAAAGGTGAAATGCCAGATATACATGTTTTGAAGTGAATGTGCGTAGGGCGTAGGGGTCTTTAGCACTAGCAATGGGAGGAAACCAGAGGACCTGGAAAATACCTACAAGATGACAATATTTCTTGTCACATACAACTGGAGAATCAAAACCACAGAAAAGTAGGATTTTAAACATCATTGCATTTCATTTTAAATCCCAATTCTGTTGCATAGTCAATAAGGTAGAATGAAATGTATAAATATTGACAATAGGTGTGAGGTGGGATAGTTTTATTTTGTTTATCTAATAACAGGCAAATAGAATGTTGATATAACAGGAGTTGTTGAAATGACCTGGTCAGTAACGTGATGTTTGTATTAATTAGTTATACCTTTTTTTACACCTGTACCAGGTTCATATTACCTGTAATTAACTAGGTGACATTTACCTGTCCAATCATATTAAAAACTCGACACAAGACTGTATATATATACTAATAGAAAATATACACAGATAGAAAATCTCCACGTAGCACAATGTACTTTCATTCTGTAGCACAATGTACTTTCATTCTGTAGCACAATGTACTTTCATTCTAGAGCAACATTTCTGACAATTTTGTTTTGTAATTAGAGTAAATGTGCTCTGTTTCTGTTTTGTTTTTGATATCAGGATTTGAAAATGAAATGAATTAAAATGGTACCAACAGAGGTCTGAAAGGGAGAGATAAACCGGGAGAGAAATGGGGTTTAATGTCCACTCGATCGGCATTTCAGGGCTCAATTTTATTTCAACAATTCACTTGCGCGCAGGTTTCTTTAGTGGGAAAGCGAAACCATGCCAGTTGACTCAATGACAGACCTTATGATACAACGTGCATATGCTAAGCACTTGTCCATACGCTTACTAATATGACCATTGGCTGGAATCCTGGAATTCTAAGGGGTGATGAAGACAGGGGATTGCTTTGAACCTTTGAACATCCAGCCACTGAAACCAGGCCTCAATTATCCAGGCACAAATATGTCAGGTACAATGTATTACTACAAGCCAGATGAAAACACACACAATCAAAGCATGTGGACTGATCAACCATATGACCCATGATAAGTCATCAATTAATTAAAACAAATTAAATTTTGACATTTTCTGTAGACAGACTTCCTACGCAAGTGTTTCCTGAATAAACTTCATGTACATGTAATTTATACAGAGATGCTGACACAATGACCTATGGAAGTATGGGAATTGGGTTTCTGAAGTTAACGTCCAATACCAATACTCTGAGTGTATTTAAACACAGATACTTCAATGAATTAAATCTAGGGGTGGGGGGGGAAGCATCTTGATCCAAACTTTTCGGTATAGATCTCAAAAGTTTGGGGATCAAGCTTCCCCAATCCAGAATACAGGCTTCTGTTTTTCTATTACTATGTGCGGGAGGACCGCACTACACGTAAAACAAAAATCTACAAGATAAACCTGCGTACAAGACTGAGAAGACATTGCAAAAATTAAACAAATATCAAGTTCTGTAACTATGTGGGAATTGTGGTGGTTCTGTGACTAAGATGCTGGCTTGCTAAACAGAATTGTGTCTGGGTTCTCTGATCTCCACCGACTGCTAGAGCAGATTATTGAAATAAAATTAAACTATATGTTAGTCCTGAAATGACATGGATTGTGTTGAGTGGACGATAAACCCCATTTCACTCTCTGTCGCCCACCCTTAAAATAGCATTATGCAAGAGCAAAATCTGCTTATTACAGGTCTTTCTTTAGGCCTGAGATGTTATCTAAATAATCAATTAGACATTAATTAACATATCCAGACCATAATAAACTCTTGATGGCAAGGCTAGCCTTCGATGTTGGCGGATTAAATTCATATATGTCGCTTAATGGCCGTTGATAATTAAATCAATCAAGTGGATAATCGAGACTATGCTGTTTATATTAATGATTTGAGTAATGATGACCGAGGCAATGTGTATATTTCAAACGCTTTTTTCTCGGCTGAAATTTTCAGCAAATTACCTTTACACTATCTAGTTTTTAACTATTATAGTGAGAACTGCCATCTCTTTATCTTATCTCCCATAATGTAACTTTAAGTAATTATTGACATATGGGTGTGTCCACAAATTTGGGCAGCTGGGTCGTCGGGGGGAGTGCCCAAGGTGGAGACAGTTTCAAGTTTGTTGTGACATCAGGACGAACTACCTGGGAATTTGATGAAATCAGAAGCCTGTAGAGAGTATTTCTGCTCATTTAATTAGGTGTAAGATTACAGGGGAGTGAGCCAAAACGGTGTTATTTACATGAATGTAGGAGCAAAAAACTATTCTCTGTGTCTGTATCAAAATGTAGGATATGTTAGACCTGAAATGTAGTTTCTTAGCTTACTCCATTCAAATCCTGTCTCCGGGAATGTAAATTTTGATTGATCTCCAGTATGAATGTAGCCTTAGCTATAGATTTTGTGTTTAAAAAAAATATGGACAACGTTGAAACACTGTTTAATTGCAACACAATATTTACGATAAACAGTTTCAACTCTATTTTAGGTTTTTATCAACCTGGATTAATTGTTATAGTAAATACACAATTTTTTTTACATCCCCGACAAACATTAAGTGACAAACAGCCAAACAATTTGATCAGATTTTCGATCATCCTGCTGAAATTGTTGTTCTTTACCACAGTTTAGGACAGCTCTCTGTTTGAGCATCAGATATTTCACCCCACAGAATTCTAAAGAATGCTGTCAGATTATACAGCATTGTTGGAAATGAATGAAAAATTCCTTGGACAGTTGACACAGTTAACAATTCGGATAAAACATTCTGATCAAATGTCAGCCATCAAGGTGAATGACTCTGATTTTTGACATTTCAATAAAATGATTCTTTATGTCACCTGAAATATAGTTTACGCTGTATTTCATCCTGATAAAACCATTCATCTGTTTTTTGCCAGTGTAAAATGGAAAAAACAAAAGTTTCATGCAGTTCCAGTTAATGGTAATTATTTTTTTTTGGACATTTTGAGGCATTTTAATCTTGATTTTTTGTTCTAGGTGTAAAGTTGTCTTGGTTTCATGCAGTTCCAGTTAATATCAATTTTTATTTTTTTTTGGTAATTTAGGGGGTCATTTTAATGAAATGAAAATCTTGATAGTTAGCTCTTGGTGTAAAGTTTTTTCTTAGTTTAAGGGCACAGAACATCGCATCACTAAAGTAAAAGATAAGAAGAGAAATGGAGTTGAATGTCCACAAGCTAGGTCAATTCAGGATTAACACCAGGTTACATATATTTCAATATTTTGCTTATGCGTAGGGTAGGGTTTTTACCAGTGGGTGGAAACTGAACAACCTGGCAAAGACCCACAAGGTCAAAAGTAAGATTGAAAGATATGTACTATATATTTGAATGTAAAGATTATAATTATATAATTATTGAGATCAGAGTATAAGAACAGAATTAAAGAAGAATAGGTTGGTCTGTATGACACCATTTCATCTTAGTCTAAGGGAACCACTGAGGGAGTGAAACGCTGGCTTGCTAGCCTGGAGGTCGCGGGTTCTATCCCAGTGTCGGTTGAGAAAGTTCATCATGATTTTCTAGTGTCGTTTCCCCTTGTCATTGGTGCAGGTGTGAGGGCCAGACAAGGACAGCTGTCTAGTCATTTGGATGGTATGAAAAGCCAACACCCTGTGTACACATTGGCGTGCACGTAAAAGATCTGTTGGCAGTTGAAATTCAATATAAGAGTAGTCTGTAGCACTACTGTCCAGGCAAAATTCCCCTCATAGCACACTGTATGGTGTATGCCCGTCTTCATTAGCTCAATTGGAGCAGGACAGTAGGAGGTTAAACCCCATTTCATTTCTTTTCATTTCTTAGTCTAAGGTCACGTTTCTCAACCTTTTCGCACCCCTAAATTCTCAACCAACCAATTTACCCCCAGAGTTTTGAGGAGGTTACTGGCCGTGGAGCCGTGGCCGGTGAAGCTGGTCACGGGGGGGGGGGGGGGGGGTTATCTCACCTCTAGGAAATTTTTAGAAATTGGAGCCCGCAAATGTGATTTCAAGCCATTTCATGCACTCTTCCGGAGTTTCATAGGAACTTGAAAATGGCCCTTTTCTATAAAAGCCATCCGACATGAACCGCGGATCCTTGCACGGGCCTGCAAACCCTGACCACATTGACATTGAATATGGAATGAATACGGATCGAAGGTGAGATTCAATAATCACCAAATTTATATTTTAATGAAAATACGTTGTTTCCAGTTCAGTGCGAAATTTGCTCCTGGTGATTGTCACAAACGATTTTTTTTATTCTCGGGACGGTGTTTGAGAGTGCTAATCTCAACTGCACAACCTTTATATCATGATCATTTTTGAAGTTACTGGGAGTGTGGTCATTCACCCCCTGGATGCCAGCCATTCCCCCCTTGGGGGGTGAATTCACCCCAGGTTGAGAAACGCGGGTCTAAGGATATATTTTTAATATCAGAAAAATATGAAAATTATTGTATGGGAATAGAGAGACTATCTGAATGAACCAAAGATTGTTGAGGAATGTATGATGTAAATAGTTTTATTTGTAGAATTGATATTTGTGAGTATAAAGAGAAGATGCTTGTTTGTTTGTTTGTTTATTTGTCAAGCGTCAGGCGTTTTATCGAGTATTTCTGTTACCTGGAAGATGTTGATCCAACAGAAATATATTAATATGTTGTGAAGAGTCAACTTAGAAATGTTATTTAGAAAGAGACAGTAGCATAGCTTCCCTTCAAACAGAGATTTGGGGTTAATAAATATCCATGAACAGATATTCTGAGGTTAAATATACCCAGAAATTTTGGGTTCGAATACATGTATGTTGTTCTCACAAAAAGATATTTTGGGGTGAAATAAGTAATTTGAATAAATTCTGGGAAGATATAAAGTAATTTGAAAAAAAAAATTTCCAATGTATTCATTTTTATACGTCCACATTCATAATGTGAACGTATTATGCCGTCGCCCCTGTCTGTGTGTGTGTATGGGTGTGTGTGTGTGTGTGTATGTATGTATGTGATGGTGTGTGTGTGTGTGTGTGTGTGTCTGTGGTTCGCCTACAGGGCGCAATTCTTCATGGATTTTCTTCAAACTTGGTATACTTATTCCTTATACCCCAAGGAAGATCCCTATTGTTTTTGGGGCATGCCCGACCCCCAGGGGCCGAGCCACGCCCATTTCAAGTATTTGTTTGTTTGTCGTCTACAGGCCACATTTCTTAACTTATAATCTTGAAACTTTGCATACACATTCTTTATACCCTAAGAAACATCCCTATCGTTTGGGGTGTATGCCCCACCCCCAGGGGCAGAGCCACACCCATTTTCTTTTCGTGTGTCTTTGTGTCGCCTACAGGGCGCAATTCTTACTGGATTTTCTTCAAACTTGGTATACGTATAACTTATACCCTAAGGAAGATCTCTATTGTTTTTGGTGCATGCCCGACCCCCAGGGACAGAGCCACGCCCATTTCTAGTATGTATTTGTTTGTCGTCTACAGGCCACATTTCTTAACTTATAATTTTGAAACTTAGCATACACATTCTGTGTACCCTAAGGAACATCCCTGTCATTTGGGGTGCATGCCCAACCCCCTGGGGCAGAGCCACACCCATTTTCTTATCGTGTGTCTTTGTGTCGCCTACAGGGTGCAATTCTTACTGGATTTTCTTCAAACTTGGTATACGTATTCCTTATACCCTAAGGAAGATCTCTGTTGTTTTTGGTGCATGCCCAACCCCCCAGGGGCAGAGCCACGCCCATTTTCTTTTTGTGTGTCTCTGTGTCGCCTAGAAGCCGCAATTCTAACTGTATTTTCTTAAAACTTTGTATACTTACCCTAAGGATGATCCGTATTGTTTTTTGGTGCATGCCCGACCCCCAATGGCAGAGCCACGCCCATGCCTTGTATTTATTTGTTTGTCGTCTACAAGCCACATTTCTTAACGTATCATCTTGAAACTTTGAATGATTATTCTTTGTACCCTAAGGAACATTTCTATCATTTGAGGTGCATGCCCAACCCCCAGGGGCAGAGTCACGCCCATTTTCTTTTTGTGTATCGCCTACAGGCTACAATTCTTAATCGGTCATCTTGAAACTTAAAATACTTATTCCTTATACCCTAAGGATGACCCCTTTTGTTTTGGGTGCATGCCCGACCCCCATGGGACAGCAACACCCATTTCGTGTATTTGTTTGTCTGTCGTCTACAGGCTGCATTTCTTAATGTATCATCTTGAAACTTTGAATACTTATTCTTTTTACCTTAAGGAAGATCCCTATTGTTTTTGGTGCATGCCCAACCCCAAGGGACAGTGTCACGCCCATTTTTTTTTTGTCTGTCTGTGTGTCACCTACAGCCCACAATTCTTAATCGATCGTCTTGAAAACTTTTTTTATACTTATTCCTTATAATCTAAGGCTGACCACTATTATTTTTGGTGCATGACGGACCCCCTGGGACAGAGCCACGCCCAATGCTTTTGTGTCTTGTGTTCGCCTACAGGATGCAATTCTTAACAGATCCTTTTAAAACTTTACAAACCTATTCCTTATACCCTAAAGATGACCCCTATTGTTTTTGGTGATTTCCTAACCGCCAGGGGCAGAGCCATGCCCATTTTTACTTCGTGTCTATGTGTGTTGTCTACAGGCCACGATTCTTAATGGATCGTCTTTAAACTTGGGATATGTATTCCATATAGCCTAAGGACGTCAACTGCATGCCACGACTCACACAGGCAAGACACGACCAATTTTTGTGTTTGTCGTTTACAGGCCGCAATTCTGAATGAATCAGCTTGGTACTTGGTTTATGTATTCCTTATAGCCTGAGGGCGTCCACTATTGATTTTGATGAATGTCCCGACCCCCAGGGGCAGAGCCACGCCCACTTTTTGCCTTTAGTGTTAGGAAGGCACAATTCTGAATGGATTATCTTGGTATAGTTATTCCTTATACTCTAAGGACGGCAACTATTAATGTTGGTGCACGACCCTCAACGCTAAACAAACCAAACGCCTAGCGTTCTTGACAAAGTACCATATCAATCAAAGCAGGAATGTGGACGTATATTGTAGCGTTAGCGTTATGTTTCATTATCAATGTTTGAATTATTATAGCAAGAATGGGTAACTCTTTATGCATCTTTAAAACCACTTACTGTGTCCTGTGATATCTATAAGTATCCCTTTAAGTCAGTTGTTGATGGCCGTGTTATCAACGACACAAAAGCCCAGACCTTCTCCAGAGAAATACATGATATGGACATGTAACCCTAATCTTACAGTAAATACAATCACGGATCAAAAGCTTTCATGTTTATTGTTTTGTGCTTGTGATTGATTCGAAAGACACTTGGATGATATTTTTTTAGATATTACGAAAGATAAATACAAATATTTAATACAAAAACCGAATATTTATTTAATACGAAATGCAGGTTATTATAAATATGCTCTGACCTTACTGTAGTTTGTTTGTTTCACAATATGGCGATGTGTCTCAAAGTGTGAAATGAATTCCTACTTTATTGCACCGATCAAGTTAATGAATACAAGCTTACTCCTTACATTGTGATATAAGGGAAATTTTGCCTGGGCAGCACTGCAATTGCCTACTCTTATTTATAATTCCAACTGTCGAGGGTTCTTTTTCATGCATCCCTGTGTGTCCACAGTACCTCATTCCATCCAAACGACTAAAAACTTTCCTTGCCAAACACTCTGTCTTGTACCACTCAGGCCCAGATCCAGGATTTTGTCGAGGCGGGGGGGGGGGGGGGGACACACATTGGAGAAAAGGGTAATATGTTACAAAGTTGGATTGTTTAGGCAAAGACAATGCTAAAAAGGGGAACCACAGCAGAAAATCTGATGACCTTTCTCGGATAACACTGGGATCGGACCTCCAGGAACTGACAAGGGGAAACCACACCACAAAATCCTAAGGAACTGTCTCTGCCCTTTCATTGAACAGTCAAAACAAGACCTAATGGATTATTAAATTGAATATTGTAATGTGCTTTTATAAAAATTACCACAATGTCAATGTAACAAAGAATGGATTGTAGGAAGTTTGGTATCATTCAGTACAAATGGTTGTAGTTTACACAGTGGACTATTATACATATGGGGAGATTATAAGTGTAATACACACAGATGAGTTATGTCATCGTTAAAAACTATGTATTAATCTATTAATACATATCATGACTAAAGGCTTATTTCATAATGCATACAGGTCTATTCATAATCCAAATATACTACATGTATAATGATAAGTTACGTTTTGTTACAGGGACATTCATTTTGTCAAATGAAGTGACATAAAATGAGGTTTAACATTCTATTGTTCTGCTCCGAACTTGGCTAATGAAGTCTGGCATACACCATGCAGTGTGCTATAAGTGAAATATTGCCCGGATATTTCACACATTTCATTTTATGTACCTTGAAGACAAGAGGGGTTGGGTGGCCGAATGGTGTTATGCATGCACTTTAGATCATGAGGTCTGCCATTGATTCAAGTGGCATGATTATACCCTGCTTGTTCATGTGACAAAGAGTAGAGTCGCCTGTCCAACCACACAGGTTTTCTCCAGAGCCTCTGGTTTCTTCCCACTACAAACTAACTATAGAAATGTATGTATAATAATAATAATAATAATATAATAAATAATTTAAATAAAATTGAACAATATTTCATTCCTGATATAACCAAATTTGGGTCAAGTAGACTTTAAACCCCATTCTCTCTCTCTCTCACCTTAAAGACAGAAGGTATACGTTTGGGATATTAAGGGGAGACTACTCTATTTGGAGATAAATTGATTGATTATACAAAGCAATTTATTTCATAGAAATTAATAATTTTCTAGTAATTCAAAAGCTGTTATTCATTTATTGATAATTCTTATAATAATAAATAAAAATCTGATATTGCTCTTCCACAATCATGTTAATAGTTTGTTCCAGACTGGAGACTAAAGGGAGACAATAAGTATTCTTACTCCTGTGTGGGATCAGACCACAGACTTTAGTTAAGAAGCACTCAACCAACAAGAAATATTAGTTCTTCTTTTTTTGAATGTGGAAATATCCATAATACTTATCAGCTTTGTAATTTTCATATTTTATCAGGTGGTTTAGGTGGCCGAATGGGTTAAGGCATGTTTGTTAGATCACTAGGTCTGTCATTGAGTCAAGTGGCATGGTTTCGATTCCCCACTTGTACGTGACAAAGAGTAGGGTCACCTGTCCAACCGTGTGGTTTTCTCCAGATGATATGGTTTCCTCATACAGCTAATAACCCCTACGTGCAAACGAATTGTTCAAATAAAATTGAACCATATATTGGTTCAAAAATGACGCATTTTGTGTCAAGTTGGTGTTAAACCATATTTCTCTTTCTCTCACACTCTCATATTTATTTTGTACTCTCTAGTATTAATATTGCATAGTTCATGATATGTTTAATAAGAGCAAAATTTGCTTATTACAGGTCTTACTTTAAGCCTGAAATGTTATCTAAATAATAAATTAGACTTTAATTAACTTATCCAGACCTCAATAAACTCTTAATGTCAAGGTTAGCCTTCGATGTTCGCAGATTAAATTCCTACATGCAGCTTAACGGCCATTGATGATTAAATCAATCAAGTGAATAATCAAGACTATGTTGTTTATATTAATGATTTTAGTAATGATGACCGAGGCTATGTGAATATTTCACTCGCTTTGTTCTCGGCTAATAAATAGTGGATCAATTTGACTGAAATTTTCAGCAAATTACCTTTACACTATCTAGTTTTTAACTATTATAGTGAGAACTGCCACCTCTTTATCTTATCTCCCATAATGTATCGTTACGTCAGATTGTTTTTAAAAGCTTGAAAAGAAACTAACACATTATATTTTAATTTTTGTGCTAGATACATACATATTAGCTTTTATTGTAATTTGTGACAGAAGTCATTGATAAAAGGAAAAATGATTATTAAGCTTCATAATGCATTACTGTACATGTAGGTTAGTTCATACATGTAAGTGTAAAGTCTTATTGAGAAATTTTGAAATTATCTTTTGTTTTTAAAAAAAATTAATATACTGACAACTTATCATTTGAAATTCTCACCTTAACGTATCCAGAATAGTTACATTATTAATCTAATTAAGTTTATTAGTTGAAAACGTTGAATTATCTTTTAGTTTTAGAAATTTGACAAGTTAATAAATGTGTAATTTTGCATAAAGTAGCGTTATACATGTATAAATACATAATGATAACAAAGTATTCTCTAGAGATGTTTAATTGATTTAATTAATAAAAATGACTTGTTAAAACTGATAAGAATTTTAATTTAAAGCTTATAATGTCTACAAATTATTGTTTAATAGTAGGCACCTGAGACATGTCATTGATTGTATTCAGTTCATTAGTAGAAAATGACTGGTTATTTAAGGCCTAAAATGCCTACGAGTCAGTGTTTGAAATTTGCACCTGTACTGGTAATTTTCAACTGTGGAATTTAACAATGAAGTTTTTCTTTGTTTTAGTATAGAAATGACAATGGCCAAAAGTTACCTGGGTTGAAATCATCACCCTTCGAAATGCATCACTGATTAAATTCAGTTCATCTGTGAGAATTAACGTGTGAAAAACTAAAAAGTTTTCTTTTGTGTGAAATAAGGTCTTTATGTTCTTAGTTTATCTAGTGAGGAACCCTCTAGTTAACTAACACTCAGGGATTTTAGTTCTGCCTGAAGGGCCACTGAGGGGAAAGGGGGATTAGTTCTAAAGGGTTTTCGGTAATTATCTAACGTGTTAATGGGTCCACTTGCTCTTCTCGCCTCCCTACTTTAATGAACAACACCCTTTTAATTTTTTTTTGAGTGATGAAAGAAGTTGAGCATTTTATTGAATGCTTTAAAAGATTTATTTGTTTCTTTTCACCTCTTTGCTTTGATCATTCATTTAATTCGGCATAAATTAGACAAAATTCTCACCAATTTGTTTCAGGAATTATGAAAAGAATGAAAATATTTTATTAGAGTAAAGTCTCACGGCTTACAGTAAGAGCCATAAAGCATGGAAGTTACTTGACTGCTTTTTGATCACACGGATCTGACCTTCGAAAATGCCATTAATTTCTGAGTTAAATCACGAAAATTATCACAAATGTATTTCCAGAATTACCGTACAGAGAGTATGAACATATTCTATAACAGTTAACTTTCTAGACTAAAGTGTAAGACAGATGTAGTCATACTAAACTTAGGCTGTCAGGCGCGGATCCAGAGGGGGGTGTTTGGGGGGTCCGAACCCCCCCCCCTGCTCAGCTACATAAAAAAAAAATAATGCCTTGCATCAATGAAATTACATCACAAAGTGATCCTACATCAGTATAAAAATGATTTCTCTGTTTAAAAAGCTCAATTTGTATGTATGCCTATGTAATTTAGAGACGATGATGGCAGATTTCCGTAACAGAAACCTGGCAAACCCCCTCCTGCAAAAATTCCTGGATCCGCCCCTGGCTGTATGTCTACAGTTAGCTCGACCGCTTTAGAACAGACACTAATCTAGTTGAACTACATTTTAAGTGATAAATTGACGATTTAATCAAAAACATTAAGTATATTTCGATAAGTACATATTCTGCTTTCATTTAATAAAATTGGAAAGGTTTAGTTATTATGATTTAAACAATATTTTATTCAAATAAGATAGGTGTTGTATACATACACAGTTCTGAAGGTAAGGATTCAAAAACAAGCCAAAGGCTTATATTAATTCGTCTCCTTATATATTAAGTATACTACAAATAGAACTGTGATATGTTTAGTTATTATTTTTTTTGTGTGTATATTCTGTGAGGGTGGAGTGCGGTGACGAATTGTGATGGGACGAACATACACATAGATATCTTTGATTTTATTTATACACATATGTTACTACATGTAGCGCAGATTCCACACTTAACATTTATAGTATCAAATAAAATAATAGCACATAAATAAAAACTATAATGGATACCATTATTCTAAAATATAAATTCTTTTTAATAAAAGAATAAAACACAGATTGTTTGCGTAAAAAAATTGTAAAAATAAGTGAGTTTTAAGAAAAGATTTAAAAGTTGATAAGGTAAGAGTATTAACCTTTCAATCTTCTGTAAAATCCTTTAAAATTCACAAACAAAGTTAATCGTTTTCTGTATAATAAAGTATGTAAGTTTCTTTATTTTTTTAATAACTTCAAAGTGTACTACATGTATGTGAAGTAGTTGTCTTTTAACTCGAGAAATTGAAAGGAAAATAAAACAAAGTGTTCTTCAGTAAGTCATTAAATTGAAATTCAGAAATAATTGAATGTATCACCTTTCAGCTTTTGTAAACATGTCTTTAAGAATTGTTTATTCTTGTATGTAACGCTATTAGTGCAACTACAGTATAATTTATGTTTTCCCCCTAAAAAGAAAATTTGAGATAAAATCTACATTTTTATTGAATCATTTCAAATATTTTGGAAAAGTATTTGGGATATGTAATTGTAAAGATATAAACAAATAAACAATTTTACACTCTTGATGTATGTCACATTTGATTTGGATGAAAAGATTCTAAACTTGTGACCTTAAATCCAATTATTGGCGGTTGTGGAAGCTGTGTGCATCACATCACGTTAGTAGGCTTTTTTTTGAAGATAAATAAAGGATTTATTTTAATTGGTCAATTAACATCTACCTGACTGGGTTAAACACCCTAATTAACCTTTCAACTTAAAATTAGAGGGTGGGCTAATTAAAAATTTTCACAAATACTTACTACATAAAAGATTTTGAAACTGCTTCAGTTAACTTTTATGATGTCAGATGCAGTCAGTCAACAGGTTTTGTTTTAATTGTCCAGACAAAACAAAAAGAATTTAACTTCCCTGTTTTATGGTATTAAAGACCCCAGTAATTAACTTTTGACCTAATTAGGAGAAAGGGGGAGGGGGTGCTCAATTGAAATTCCCCACTACTTTTCTCACTTAAAAGTTTGAATCAACTACAGATGCATCATTTACCAGAAGATTTGGTTGTTTCGAAACTTTAAAAAAAAAGATTAAAATCAATAACGACCCTTATTAACCTTCAACCTACTAATTATGGAATTGGCTCATTGTATTTTCTCAACTGCTTTGTTCACTTAATATTTTTAGATTTCTGCTTCAGAATGAAGGTTAAATATAGAATTACAGTTCTTGAATTTATACATTTATCTAAAAGACTCCATTAACCATTGTAAAATATTAGTTGAATCAATTACTCTCTTGGTTCCTATGCGTCTGACATCTTCAAAACATCATATAAAGCAAGCATATTATGAAACGGTAATGTATGGAAAGTGACACAAACTATTAAATTCATATACCTGCATGATTAATAGCAGGATCAATTAGATCAGTTATCTCGAACTTAAGGATGCATTAAATGTAAATTTAATGAAATTTGTGCATGTTTTAGCATTGTGCCATTTTTCCTCTTGTGGCCTTTTAACCCCTGCAAGTTTTATGGTGTACATGTACCATCACAGTTAGAATTTCTGAGAACTCAGCACCTGGTTAAAAAAAATATCAATAAAACATTTTAAAACATAATTAACTACTTAATTAGAGAGCCAGCTAATTAAAATATCTCAGGTGCTTGCCTATATTTAATGGTTTTATAGTCTTGATGATATGAGGTGTATCTTTAACTGCTTTGTATTTGATTTTCAAGTTGCCAGACTTTCTTGATATGGATAGATAAAAAAAATTGTCAATCTCTGTAAGGTTGTATAGGTTTAATTGTAATTGGCTCTCCAATCAAATTTATTAAGTTTTAATTGTATTTGATTGTTATTTTTGTTGCATATTCTGTAAATATTCGCCTACTATTCACATAGGGCCTACCTGTATCATTTGCTTGATAAAAACGAGAGTATCCTCGTCGAAACATCGCTTAAAGTTACATTATGGGAGATAAAATAAAGAGATGACAGTTCTCACTATAATAGTTAAAAACTAGATAATATAAAGGTAATTTGCTGAAAATTTCAGTCAAATTGGTCCACTATTAGCCGAGAAAAAAGCCTTTGAAATATTCACATAGCCTCGGTCATCATTACTCAAATCATTAATATAAACAGCATAGTCTCGATTATCCACTTGATTGATTTAATTATCAACGGCCATTAAGCGGCATATAGGAATTCAATCTGCCAACATCGAAGGCTAGCGTTGACTTTAAGAGTTTATTATGGTCTGGATATGTTAATTAATGTCTAATTGATTATTTAGATAACATCTCAGGCCTAAAGAAAGACCTGTAATAAGCAGATTTTGTTCTTGCATAATGCTATTTTAATATTAAACACAGTAATTGTGTATCCATAAAATTTTCTTTGTGTTGATATGATTAATTACTAAATGCTAATCAAAAAAGAAGAAAAAATTTGAAGGAGTTTGTGTTTATCCCATCACTAATCTGAAAAAAGTCATCATAAGGTTCACATAATGTGTGGTGTGGTTTCGATTCCATGCTTGTTAGTGACAAGGAGTAGGGTCTTGCCTGTCACTGCTAAAGACCCCAATGTGAAAGCAAATTATTGAAGTTTTTTAAATCAAACTGAACCATATGTTAGTACCAAAATGACCTAGTTTGTGTCGAGTGGACCATAACACCGTTCTCTCTCTCTAAGAATATCAAGATGAAAGGATGACTGAGAGTGAAGGTGATTGCCATTAACAATGTTTTAAATAGAAAACGTGTGTTAATGTGTTGGCTTCCATTTTGAATGCTTATGTATTAAAGAAATTAATGTTTTTGAGCTTTTGAATTTGATAAATATGTTTAATGAGCTAAAGGGAGGTATTTCTCACAGTGAATAAAGCCGTCTTAATCATTTTATTCACTATACTTTATATAAGATTTTAAATGAGATTATGGCTTGGAGACTAAAGGGGCATTACTCTTTGGTAAGAGTAGGATGCAGACCACTAAATATGGATTGAATGCTAATTCTTGTTGCTATGTCCAGTAGGGCAGAATGTGGGTTTACCTTCTACCAAAGTTTGTGTTGGATCATGGAATTTTTTTATGAATGATAAAATGGGGGTGTTAAATATGACAGGTGTAATTATAATGTAACACCTGTAGAGATTCCAGGTAAATTGATTGTCATTATATCTTGTTTACACAGGTAATTACTGCAATTAGAACCATAGCCTTAATGTTGTCTTCTGATTACAAATTCTAGACAGTTAAATCCATATCCTCTTCAATATAGAATCCATCCCATCTGCTAAGAGCCCAAATATAAAAGGGGCCCCAAACTAGTTCTAAAAACATTTTTTACCATTAACATTAATATATATTCCTTTCATCGATGTACCATTCTAACATGTGACCAGAATATGTCCCCTCTTCACTGTTGTTACAAAAGGGCCCAATGACATTTTAGACAGGTACCCCTGACAATACATGCTATACTAAATCTTTAATCCAATAACAAATAACATAAGGAAACATTTACTGCCATTTGTTAAGCTGAAGTCGGAAATTAATCCCCATTTCATGTACAGATTGGATTATATATTTTGTGTAGTACTGCCATTTGCCAATGTTGAGTTGAACATTAATTCCCATTTAATCTACAGATTGGATTAGATATTTTGTATAGTATAAAGCCAGATAATTAAAGGATTTATTATATCATACATTGACAGTAGAACCATATCAGTAATAAAAATACAAACAGATATACAATGTACATCATTTATTGTATATTTAACTTGTCATTATTAGTCCAGTTGGTGTAGCACAGTAGGATGTTAAAATCCTATTTGTATATTTTAACTTATAATACCTGTTAGTGCCATAGGTCACCTGTTGATTGGATTATACATATCTTATCCATATCTTTATACATATACATGTATGTAATCCCTAAGTGGCATATTAGAAAACTTGTTGAAATGCTATATGTGTATGAACCACTGAAAGGCATATTAATATCTACATGGATATATGTAGTTTATGTTAAACAATGTCATATAAAGTCATATATTAGTTATGGTGTGTTAAAGAGATATACACTTCTAATGTTGTTTTTATTGTCATAAATAAGGCTCACATACACTACAATTATTATATTGAACTGTATATAATCCTACCACATTAAATTATGAATTGCATGTTGCATCGTTATGCATAAATTAAAGTACCTTGACTTTTGTAAATAAAAAAAAGAAAAGAAAAAAGAAACAGGATTAAACTTAAACTTATTTGGGAATTAAGTACATTTGTTTTTTGCAAGGGCATGGAAAATTTAATGGACCTTTTTAAAACTACAGACAACGCACTGTTTCTTATTTTAAACCTTACGCTCATTAGCTGGGAATCAAATTAAAAAACAATCCTAATGTTGGCTACTCCACATCTTGTTATATGCCTTTATTATGTCTACCGGTACATGTATATCCTCCCCATGAAATATGTCATCTTCATCCTGGGTTGTTGTTAAACATCTACATGTACTTCCTCAGTACTGACATCTTGAGACAAGTCCTAGAAAAGGACGTAATCTTCTCCTCCCTTTTAGAATATGATTTTGCAATGTTTTCATTTACGGATCATGACCTTTGATTTTTTTAGTATAATATTTCTTTGGTGGTTGTTAAACATCTACATGTACTTCTGCAGTAGTGACATCTTGAGACAAGTCATAGAAAAGGCTGTAATTTTCTCCTCCATTTTAGAATATGATTTTGCAATGTTTTTATTTACAGACCATGACCTTTGATTTCTTTAGTATAGTATTTCTGTCTGTGAAATAGTTTTATTTAACGACCACTTCCACCAAAGTGATATCACAGACAAGAAAATGTGTGCTGACATTGTGATTATATTAATCAGTCTGTCTTGTAGCGCCATATGTCACTCAATGATTTTATTGTTGTATATTTTATATCTGTATGGTGCCGGGGTCGTATTTAGCAAGGTGTCAAATAGACATATATTCAATATACTTCAATCAGTGATGGTCATATTGTTGTTTTACCAATAAGTCTCACTCCATATTTCACACATACAGGCAATAGATTCTTTGTTGTATTTTATAAGTTTGGATATTCATTAAAATTTGTTTAATGCCCAGATTCATTTTGTATATTCTAAATTTGTTGTAGATTAATCAAATAGTTTTTATTTTACATGTAATGACATATTATATTTAATACGTAATAAATTATTTGGATTGGGAAACAAGCTATGAAGCTTATTAATCCGTCTCCAAAATAATAAAACAAAAAAAATAAAACATGGCATGTCTAAATCACATAAAAATTATAATACATTACGAAAAAATAAGTACATGTATAATGTTGTGTCATTATTATGTGTGTCAACATCATCATCTTTGTGGTGGGGGTGAGGAAAGTTTTTAGTCAGTTTTAATCATTTTGTAACACTTATATACGAATGAACAATTTCAAAACTATCTGTTGGAAATATAACTGAAATGACTCACTCCAATGAATATACTGACATTGACATTTTGAGAATATTAGCTGATTAATAGTTTCTGAGATGAAATTTGCAGGTGGCTTGTACATATTTGCTATTAAATGTTTTTGAATTTCAATACTTCCAATTGCAAAATCCAACATGCCCTTTCTTATTGATTTTATACCTTAAGACATTTATTCTTGTCAAAAGTGCAGATAAGAATGATATTAGTCTGCTTCTATACTGATTCAATAAGTAGATATATTATTTCTAACAAATTTCTATAAATATTTACATATTATAAAGATACAATATATAATTATGGGATTTGACTACATTTTCATAAATATGCCTACATTGTTTAAAACTATAAGCATAAATTATACACCAATGCATACACCGGTTTACGCTCAATTAATTAATGAAAAGGATATATGGCAAATGAGTTAATATACAGGAGTTATTATGTGTAATGAAAAGATTATCTGATGTTCATAGTGCAGAATGGTATGCGATCTTGACTTGTATATTTAATACCAACTTCTGTTTCACCGTAAAATGTAATGACAGTAAAATTATATTTGAATAAATCAAAAGCATATTTTTCAAGATGAACTATTTCTTATAATTCTTTGAAGAAAAGTATTTTATTTTTGTGGAAAAACATTGTGTAGACATGCATGTAATATTCTCTAGACAATATCATTACAGTGCATTGATAAAAACAGGTGAAACGTGTGGCAAACGTCTGAAAAGGTGTGCAAAATCGTCTCTAGAACGTCTGCTATACTTTTAAGAAAATACTTTCTACACTATTATTCCTACTTTGCTTTTTACAGTAAAAATATTATAACATGTTACTAATTAAAAATATTTTGGTATGATCAAAGGGCTATTTATGAAAAGATGAAATAATATTGTTATAATTTGAAGGTCAAAGTGTGACACACGCCTATAATCCTCTCAACAAAGCTTTGTCTATGATTACACCTTGGCTAAATCACACTTACGCTGGTCGTCACCGTCTTGGCTAAATCACACTTATGTTGGTTGTCCCAGGCTTGGTTAAATCACACGTAACATAGTTGTCACTGCCTTGGTTAAATCACACTTAACTTGGTGGCTGCTTTTCTAGCAAATTCAGTTCCAGCCATTAAAAACCCTGTAAATGTACTAAACCCTGTTTAATAATGTCACAAATTTTCCCTTGTTATTTTTTGAATTATTAGTATTTTAACAGTGATAACAAAGTCCATAAATAAAAGAATCTTAAACATGTTGGTATTGTGTCTTAGAGTGCATGGAATATGCAGTTACTCCCCTCCCTGTATCAATTTATACTTGTATTTTAATCCGATTCTGTTTGATTTCAGTTATAATGTCTTTTTTTGTCAGCTATCAATACCAAATATCTCATTTGTTTAGAACTATAATAATCATAGCATCTTGGTCCTAATAATTATATCTTTTGTAAGACAATCCTAAATACATCAAAATGATATTGATGTACATACCCAACTCCCTAAAATAATATTGATGTACATATCCAACTCCCTAAAATAATATTCGTTATGGACCACTCAGACAACATAATCCCGTGTTAATCCTTTTATTAAATGATGACTTCATGGAATGATATTTAGTTCCAATTCAAATATCTTTTGTTGCATTAGTGTCTCGTCTAGCGAAGATTTAAGGTGATATTGAAGACAAAGAGTCTTTATTTAGAAGGATAGCCTTGTGTCACACTTCCTAACTTCCAATTAAACCAATATTTTTTTTATGTTTTAACAGCAAAAACGCTGTCTAAGGAACCCCAATTCATATATTTCTGCTAATACATGCAGAAAAAAATTTCAAAATTTATAGATACACCAGATTTTTATGTACAATTAAAATTCTCCACTTCTTCTTAAAGTAAACATAAATACATAAAATGGAACACAATTACATGTACTGTTTTAATTAATGTGTCATTCCGTTGAACATAATTTGCTTCAGAACCCACTTTGAAATGTTGCTTTTATTATTTTTTTTCAACACTATTTATTCAATAAATATTTACATATTATAAACATACAATATTTATAATTGTGGGATCTGAAAACAAACCAGCTTATATAAATCCATCTCCCGTACGAAATTATTGATTTACAGAAATATAAATACAGTGTTTGAATTTATAATCATAAATGTGTCAGATTTTCACTGGATTTGAATCTGATCTGCTGTCTATGCTCATTGATGATTAAATCCAAAAATGTATAATCGAGACTGTTTTTTTTCATCGTACCGACTTTCTATTTACGATATCTATTTTTATCTTACATGTATCTCCCATAGTGTATCTTTAAATGTATAGAATATGGTGTGCTGTGTGGTTAGTGAAATGTCACTTTAATTGAAATAGTAATTGTGTTCAATATTATGTTTTTGTGTTTATTACGTGCATTAATTGCTGAATTTTTCTGTAAGAAGAAATTCTGAACATTGATAATTTCATTGAATTTATTTTGTTGTGTATATTTTTCAGGCTGTAACTGGTATAATAAATTTCCTCGACCCTGATGCTAAAGGTGTGATAAATTTTGATGATTTTTGTGAAGGTGTACAACAAATACAAGATTTACAAAGCCAAGGTAAGAACATATTATGGGTACAGTGATATGTATCAATTTCTTGGGAGCATTTTTTTTTTTTATTTAACCATATTTCATTTATGGGATGCCTAAAAAAGCCATTGACTTAAATAGTGGATAAACACTCTTGACTTGCTCTTTAATCACTAGTAATTGAAGGATAAATCATTCCAAATAATATTCATGTGGCAGAACTCTAAACAAACCAAAACACCCCAAAACAACATTTCTTTATTACACAAATGCATATATTTACTCTCTTCACATCTCAAATCTTGAAGACTAAAGGGGGACAACTCTCATCTGTTCTGTCCTTGTGCCATTCTGTAAAATTCACAAGAAATAACCTGCAGAAAGAACTTTTTATTTCTAATTAAAAACATTAAATTTTTGTCAACTTTAATAATCCTATCTTGGTTAAAGAGTCCTTATAATAATGATTTATTCAGAGTTTGACATTGAATAAGCAGCAATAAACATTGACAATGTAGAAGTGGAAAGTTTAATTTCTGTGTCCACATGTACATGTACATAATCATACAATGTATATAACTAACTTTTAAACCCCCAAATTCATTTTCCAATGTTATTCTCCAAACAAGATACACCTATCATCAAATATTATTCAACTGTCATACTTTTTTTTTTAAATATATGAAAATATGAAATATTGTTTTAAATCAGTCTGGGCCAGTATAAATATCGAAAATAAAAAGTTTTGGATTTTACAATTATGGCCAGACAGTCAAATTGAATCTTCTTTTTATTGACTTATGTGATTTTAACATTTAATATAAATTTTACTCGACAATAATAAAAACTTGTAATTTCATTATGGGGGTGTTTAACACTTTAAATGGTCGTAAGAGATAAAATAGCGAAGATCAAAGACAGGGAGGATTGAATGATTAAAGCACTTAACTGCACATCTGTGAAGTAAAATTGATTTGGGTGAAAATGTAACCCCATTTACTGTTAATCTCATAAAGTTTGAGCAAGTTAGAGTTTAGTATGTTATTGTTTATCTTGTAATAAGCCAAGCAGGTATTGACCTGTAATCAGGGGATTAAAAAATAGGACAGGGATTAAAACTTTTGAGGATAGAGTAAAAGCCATCATGGTAAAAACAATAAGGTCTCAAGCCTTCACTTAACAGTCTATCAGCTTTACACAATCAACTGGTATACAGAGGTGATTACAATTAACAACTGGTGTTATGTAAACTCTTCTACCATTGGTCTGTATCATTAGTGAGTTGTGTTCTCATTGGTTAATGAGTTGAGTAACAGGTGCCCCTCACTGTGTTTTGAATGAATGGAGGAGGAGGCTGGCACCCTACTGAATGTCATATATACCAGACCCATGTGTTTAACCAAAGTATTCCAAATGTCAAAATGTGTCGGTGTTCAGCTTGTCAGGTCATGCGCTTCTTTAGGAAGATTTTGAGAGTGTTTCTACGTTTTTTGAAAGATGGGAAAAATGTTGAGAAATTTACTATTATTAGTGTTTGTGACATCCTTCAAGGTAATAATTATTCATGGATGATTCTTGTGTGGATTTCAGTTAATCTAAATACTTTCTGCTCTAACAATTTGATCTTTGGTTTATAGCACAATAATGGATATGCATCGAGCAGTGGTTGAATCAAATAATGATTTTACTAGTGGAATATTCTGAATATTTTTGAGTGAGCACTGAGTTGATAGTGGATGACAATAAACATGTATATTATAGTGTAGATCATTGAATTAATAGAAATTATTTCACATCTACATGTATATTCAATTTTTTTTTAGCCAATTACTAAGTTGAATTTAGATGACTTGGTAGTCTTCAGTAGGAAAAGTCAACATTTGTGCATGTTTTTGTTGTCTTACCACTGCTATCAGTAAATATTTACTATCAGTGCATCAGATAAATGAGATAGGACAAGGGAGATAACCATGTTCTTAACATGTCACCTTAAGATTTAAAGGCTGCTGTGTTCTGAAGCACAGAAAATGTTTAATGAAAATCAGCATTTGCACATTATTTGGAGATGTGTGGCTGTATATCTGAGCTTAGACATGAACTCCTAGTTCTACCGATGGAGCTTGAATCATGTCCTTTGACATACTCTTTAATATGATCAATCAAATTCATTTAACTTTCAATTTACGTCAGCCAGAGTTTTATATTCAAGGGAGGTAAATGCAATGTAAACAAGCTTGAATGATATATTCAATAATATGTTGTTTTTATTGCAGTACAAACGTCGTTTAATGGTGGTAGTGGTTCATTGAGAAGAGGTTGTAGTGAAGATACTCTGGTTCCAGCAGACTGTATAGCACATATTTCACCAATAGTAGAGGTAAACCATTTTACTTAACGAATCAATGTTCCCACATACATATATATATATACACTCATGATCTGGTTTAAAATTGATAGAAAAAAATGTGCGCTCCACATTTCGGTCTTTGGACAAGTTATCAGTTATAGACTGTTGTGAAGGAAGGGGGTTTAACATGTCCTCAACACAAACTAGGTTATTTTATGGCTAACACATGGTTCAATTTTATTTCGATAATTCGCTTGCACATAGGGGTCTTTAGCAGTGGGAGGGAACCAGGCAGACGGGTGAAGATCCAGGGGGTGTATAATATTTTTGACCCAGTAGTCGTAAACTTCCCTTATACACTCTATAGTCTTAAATCATCCATCATCACACTTTCATCTTCCTGTCTCATGAATGGAATAGTCTAGGGCATCCCTTGTCTGAATTTCAGCACTGTGGGTCTTGGTTCATTCTTTAATACATGTACCGCAAAATGTTGCTAATGCCTTAAGCATTAATAATTGATAATTCAATCAATCATTTAAACCTAAATATAACTGACAACTAAAATAAATGATTCATTTATAAATAATTTATCCTACGTCAAGAACAATTTATCCAACCAGGTCAAAAATGGATATTCTCATTAAGAGTTAAAAAGTGCAGTAAAAGTTTGGCTATGTAACCTTGGGTCATGAAAGCCTTTTTAAAACCACGTTGAGATATTCCTATTTTCATTGGATTTGTCAATTACATTGTGAGGTGACATTACATATTTTCTTGATCTGGCTTCTTAATCATGGTCATAACTCACCGCCAGTGTATGTTGTATATAAACAGTCATAGTTTTTATCTATCTAAATGTAAATATTTTCTTAAATATTTCTATTGATGAAATATGAATCACGTCACAGATGTTACAGACCTATTTACAACTTCGCTAATAAATTCTCCACCAATAAAATATAGTTCTATGAACCTGCTTGGTATTTATTGATTTTTAAAAGTTAGATTGCCCTGGCACAAGTTAATATTGAATCTGAAGATATAAACAACAAAATTCTTATTTTTACATGCTTTTGTAAATTAAAGCAAATATTATATAATTGAATTATATTTGAATTTGTTAAGAAATTATGTGAAGTAACTAAGTTTATGAAAGCTAAACATCAATATTTGAAATTGTCTAAAATCCTTTATTCAAAGTTGTAAAATCTGGTGATCAAAGCAAATAATCTTTATGCAGAATAATTAATTGATGTAACTTAGTGCAAGTACGTTTTATTATCCTCGACCCATGGAGATATAAAAACAACTGTTTACGTCAACGACGTTATATAACCAGTCAATATATTCTGATGTAGGTAGTTAGGTATTAATACGCCAGATGACGGAGATTGTGGACTATTTAATGATTAGTCATAATACATCATAATATATAGAAACCTGTCGCTTAATGTGGGTAGATAGAATAATTGATACACATAATTTTACCGGATTCGAGAACCCACAGGTTATTTTCTAATTATGAGATACTTACTTGATAAAGAGGTAAGATCTTCTTGTGGTGTTATATTAACGTTTATGAAATAAGTATATACAAAATCTGGCCAGTAAATATTCTAAAAAGTCTTTGTAGGCTGCATTTGAAAATTTTATAGATTTGGAAAAAGTCAGAAAATGTGAGGTTAGTTTCTTTTTGAAACATTGGAGTTAGAATCTTATTTTATAGATTTAGAAAAACTCAGAATATGTGGTATTAGATTTTTGTGTGTTTCTAATTTCAAATCTGAGAAAGAAACTTGCATGGTTTAAACATTGTTATCTTTATTTGTATTATCCATGGGTAGAGATTTTCAAGTAGGGATTAAAGGGTCACTATAGGAGTTGGTTATTTTAATTACAGTCATGGTTCATTTAGTAACAAATGTCCATCTCCATAAACAAATTGTTTATTCATGGCTTAAGTGTCAGGTCAGTTGCTACTCCCTGGTGTGAGAACCTTCCCCCAGTAGTCTACACATGGGGACCATAGTTACATAATATTAGGGGGCTTTTGTTTCAAGAGAAGTTGCACTTACATAATTTATCTAAAACAGATACACACAGTTCCTATTTTCCCTGATTACAAGTTCATAACCCAGGAATCATTAGATTGGTAGGTAACCAAGGGTAACTAGATTTTAAAAAATGAAGTATAATCTTAATGATGGTCATTGTAGTGTATTAACAATAGTCATTAATTACCGTTATGTATTATTTGACTCAATTGAAAGAGTTGATAAATAACCCATTATTGGTGCATTTTCCAATTTTTAGGAAACAAAAACCAATAATTCAAGATATTTTTATTTGCTATTTAATTTACCCTAATTTCATTATTTCAATTGTCATGGGATAACAAATACTCAAAAAAAAACCTTTTGTATTTGAAAAATGATGCCAGATTTTAAGTAGGTCTTTTAAAATTATTATTATCTTGAACATACATAATTCTAATCCAGATTTCCTCGTGAACCTTGGTAAATTAGATGAAAGGATTAGATATTAAGCTTAGACAACAAAGTTTGATCTAAAATCTTGGGGATCCGATATTTAGGGTAGCTTTAGAAGATTAAACCATAACAGGGGATTAACTTGGTGATGTACCTTATGAAAATTAGCAACCGATCTTGCTGTGCCTAATCTTGCATATCGTTAGTCAGTAAAGAATTAATTCATAGACATGTTCATTGGTAAAGCATGGTGGCTTGAAGATACATGTAGTAACAAATATCTTCTCCTTTTCTTAAAATGAACCCAATAAAATCATTTGCTAAAATTTTGATCCCAATAAAAGCACTTACTTAAATTTTGATCCTCATAATAACATATTGACTTTTGATCCGAATAGTATTTTTTGGGGTATAATGGAAAGTTGATTACTTTTAAATATAAAACCTGAGAGACAAATGAATCTATATGATAAACAACAACAGCAAAGTCTGGTTACCTATTGATTATTGATGTGCCAATGAAACACCAACTTAAATTTAGTAAAAATTTGATCCCAATAAAATCATTTACTTAAATGTATTTTGAATATAAAACCTGAAAGACTAAAGCATTTATGATAAACAACAAAGTCTTTCCTGTCATTTCTATTAGCAAAGTGTGGTTATGTATTGATTATTGATGTGTGTATACAATGCCTGGTTGTAAAATAAATCTATAAAATAACAGAAAGACTGTTAAAAACTTTGTTTAGCGGTTGTTCAACTTGTATATTTCCATCCCTTAAAGCAATTCTTAAAGGCAGTTCAGTTTTTAATTGTTCTCTCAATGGCTCTCCATAGCTTGTCGTACATGTATGTAAAGGTAGTAGGCTTCACACCTGAGTTATTTTGTGGTCGTGCCCTCGAGAGGTCAACTCGACAACTTCGTCAAGCAGCAGCAGACGTAAACAGTCAGCCATATTACTTGTTGACGATCTCATTCCGTCAATACTGTTCAAGCAATATGGATGATTGGGAAGTTAGTATTTTTTTTATTGATTGTTTTGTTTTTTAACTGCATGTTGTTACTATAGTTACGGAGATTGGAATGTGGATGTTGGTCGATTTATATAAATAATTTAGTCAGTATTAGGTCAATGGTAGGCGTTAAATCTAGGATGAAATATTTAACAAACAGGGATGAAAATGGTTGGTATTTTATTGGTTATTTTAAATTGCGTTTCTTGAGGTATTTCAACAATTTCTGTTACGTATTTTGGGCTGATATGAATATTGCATGGTTGTTCGAAAAAGTTTCCCATTTCTTAAATGTCAATGATCTGATAAAAGTTGTAACAACTATTTTCTGGTCTCATCACTTTGGTTCTGGGGAAATGTTAGTCAATAGACGAAAGAAAGATAAAAGACTGCATCTTGTAAAAAGTCAAATTGTACAAAATAGTGTACCATCCACAATGTTGTGTAAATACAGGTCTGGGTATCGGGGTCACTTATGTTTAAAAAAGATTAGTTCTCAAGTTAAAAGTGGCTGATACTATGGATTTTTTGCTCTCTCCAGGCAACGTTCATGTGAAGTATTTTTGGGGCTGTAAAATAAGACATTTTTCAAATCATCTTGTCTGAAACATTGCAAAATACTTTTACCATCTAAACATATCAGTCATAATCAACCAAAAACCAATTTCAATAAGCTACTGTGTTATTGCACTAAGTCAATGGTTCTAAATAATATCAGAAATTTTTATTGTGTAGAAAGTGTTTGGTCATGTCTACATGTAAATGAAGTATTGTATGAACAACCTGAACAACAATACTACAGGTCCAATATTTTGCCAAATCAGATTAAATTACCTGTAAATTCGCCTGCTAACTTTTTATTGACTTCTTTTCTGGAGTATAGGAAATATTAGGGAGGGGACAATAAATAAAGATGGTAGGGCTCACTAAATGAAGCAGTTTTGATATTTTATATGCTCGGTTTTAACAAGATACGTTTACATTGAATATAAGAAATATGCAAATATTCTGTAACCTCAATAAATGTCATAAAAAAATATTGAAGATTTAACACTTTGCCTCTAGCAGGAAATGAAACATTAAAAATGTTAAAATATAAAATTGTAATGAGGATGACTAATTTACCTGGTAATAAAAATAAAAATGTATGAAACCTTTAGCCCCATGGATATGTTATTATGACATGTGTGATGTATCATCATAATTACAGCTAAAATACTACTGTGTACTATGTAAAATATTATTTGGCCTTAATAGCTAATACTACAAGGATTATATGGGGTTATTTGACCATGTACAAAATGTTGCTGATTTTTTAAAAAGATTTTAAAATTGAACTTTTTTTAAAAAAAAAATATTCTTTATTGTAATGGCGTTTTGTAAAAATGAATGTTATTAATTTGATTTAGAACATTATAAATCTAATCACTGAATATGGCTTGTCATCAATAATCATAAAAATGAAGGCTACCGACATTTTGTATCAAAAATAGATCATTAATTAATACTGGTATGTATGTACGACCACACCCAAGATATTATCTAGTCCTGTAATATGATGAATTTCCAGTGGTGTTGGATGCATTTTATAGCATGCTGTAGTTTAAACGTCTACTTCCACCAGGGGTGATATTGTACACAAAATGTAGAATCCTTTTTGTAATGTTTAATAGATTTTGTGCAAATGGCTTTCTAGGTGTGAACAAAGAACTGTGAATACATCTAAAACCTTGTTTGTAGAATCAGATTAGAGAAATAACTGTTTAATTAGAATCAGACAATTAGATAAAATAAGTTTAATCCTTGACAGAATTAGCAAGAAAAACACTTTAAAAACACTACTGTGACACATTTTAAAAGGTTTAGGCCAAAACACAATAATTTTCAGTTATATTAAGGAAAAAAGGAAGAACATGAAAGTGTTTTAAATTTAACCTTTGAATTGTAAAGTTAGACAATATCAGAAATTTAAAATTACTTGGCGGGAGAAAAGCTCCTTGGATTAATACTCTATAATGCCACCTATTGTAATGATAAACCTATTAATTAATGAAGTTGGCCTAATGTTAATTAACAGCAGGTAATATTGTGTATTGTTATATAATAGGTGTAGTGTAATTACAATAGTCTATTGTATTTACCTGACAGGGTTGATATGTATATAACCCAGGTAGTCAGTCTCATGTGTATATTACAAGTGGTAACACATAAACTAACAGTGGAGAAACACAAAATATTGGATAAATCGAAACAGTAGAGAAATACAAAATATTGGATAAATCGAAATTATGGAGAATACTGATTCAATTTGGGATGATACTGATGCTGTTATGAATTATTTTATGGTAGGATTTGTATGGAATTAGGATTTGTTCAATATATCCAGTGCGTAACATTGCCTTGGTTGTCTTGCCAAAGGAATTGCTGACTCAGTTGATGAACTGAGTTTTGTGAATCAACTCTGCGACTTGAGCCTTGATTCAACCTGGGGTGCAACGACTGGTTCTCACCTCTATGATGCCCACTTGCACTTCACAGAATTGGGTAAAGTATTCCATTTGTTGTGTCAAAAAAGATGTTAAAAAAACTAAAAATTTATATTTTTCTTTTCAGTCATATAAACAAGACAGTAGCAATTCTACTTATGCAGAATATGACATCACAGATTTACCCTTGAACAGTAGTGAATATACCAATGGTGATAACAGTTGGAAAGGTAGACAACTCTTTCCACCACACTCCGATGATGAAGCAGACAGTGCATTAAGTTATAAATCATCAGAATTAAATGAAAACAGGTAGGATAACAACTTTACCAGACTTTTCTTCAGTTTCTTCAGTATCCCCATGGCTCTGGGACTAAATGTTTTGTTTTTTTGTCCTCACTGAGGAACTAGATGCTTTTTTTGCCAGCCATTGTTGGTCACCACTTAAATGGGAAAATTTCTCCAGTACTTAATGTCCCATGTGTAGATGCAGTTGCTTGTTACAAATTACCGGAAATTTATAATTTTTTATCTTCGCTTTCAGTCGCCATGAGATAACTGATGAAGAAAATTTTGAAGATTTTGGTGAAATTGAATCTGAAGCAGATGTCTCCGATCAAGGTCACCTGTAAGTATTTAATATAGATTTATTTTCCCTAATATATAAAAGAATTTAATCAGTTTAATACTATTTACAAAATGAAGTAAACAAGCTACTAGCATGCTTAAAATTACAAATGATTAAAATTAAAATAGATTTTTTGTAGTATTTATAATGTGGAGTTACCTCCCTTTCAGTACCCCATCAACAGCTCGTAAACATATAAATCATCGTAAAGGAGATTTCCGTCAACATAAGAGAACGTGGTAGTTAATAATATATCATAAAGCATGTTACTATATATAGACTTAGTGTGGAATATCAATGTTTATAATCCCTTTCAGAAACAATCTGCACAGAAAATCCATTTTTGGAAATTAAAACAGAAAACCACTATCAATATTTGAATTTATATTTACTTATTTTCGAATCCGAAACTGTATTTTTCTGAAAGGGTTTTATAAATGTAATACATCTGCTGTGAAGTGATGCTTTCTAGCTAGTCAACTAAACTATAACTAGTCTCATCTCATTTGGACCAGTATTTGCTTTCGTAGTTCTTTACTTTCTAGTAGTTATGCTTAGCTTTGTCTCCGAATATAGATGTTAGTTTTTAGTTTTCTATCTGTCGTTATGCTCAGCTTTTTTTCTTACTTCTGATGTAAATGTGCCTTCTGTATTTGCTTTTTTAAAATATCATTTCGTCCGAAATAATTATTTAATGACCTTCTCATCCACGTAAAAAAAAAAATGGCCTTTTTGACATTCAAAACCTCATTAAAGACATTTAGGATATAATATTTAGTGGTGCCTTGGTGTAGATTCACAAGCACTTTGAACATACTCTTTGTAGTTTTATAAATGACATTATTATTATAACTATCATTACATATCATCAGGAGTCATTGGTGAACATTCAATTTTATTTGCATGCATGTTTCATCTATAGGTTTGGGGAATCATTTTCACGTTGTATCATATTTTTCATTATTAGAAACTTACGATAAAATATTCAGTTGTTTTTTTGCTAACTTATAAAAAGGATACTAAAAAAAGATTTTGAAATAGTTTTTTTTAAAAATCTCAAAAGTAATACTATTTAAAAAAAATTGAATTATAACTATTAATAAACTTTTCTAACTGTAGATAACATTAAGAAAATTAGTGAAAACTTTTAATAAACTTGTCTAATCAACATAATAATTAATCCAGACTTTGTTTTTAATATTTAGCCTTCAGCGTCGTCGTTTATCGTTGGATCTGTAAGCAATGGTTATTATAAATAGAACCCATGGTGTAGGGAAGAATCACAAATTATCTCATCCAATATTGCAATATTTTAGTTAAAATATACCTTAATTTGAATTTGACATATTTTGTTAACTGGTTCAGGGAATTACGTAAAAGAATTAGTAAAGAATATAAATATAAATGTTTAAATATTTTCACCCTTTTTTATTTTCGTTTAATGTTGTGGTATTACTTATAGCATGAAATTGACATATATTCTAATTATACCAAACCAGACGCTCAAAAATTTACTAATTTTTATGAATAATATAAAAGAATATAAAAAAAAGAGTGAACTGATGCAATATAACATAAATAAGTGTTCAGCCTTTTTTGTGGTGTTCTGTTTTTGGTATCTTTTCTGTCTATTTCCGCTAATCTCTCTTCTTTGTGCTTACTTACAGTCCTAACAGACGTCTTACGTCGGCCGCTTACGCCAGGTAATTCATTTATTTTATTTAGCTTTGGGTCTGGAAAAATTAACCCTCCATCAAAGAAAATTATTTGGATATCTTATTCAAAAACTTTTCACTGTTTAGTATCTTTATGAACAAGATTAATTAAAAAACTTTGGGGGAGTATGTTATTCAAAAATTAAAGGGATTGAGAAATAGACATGAGCTTATCTGACCTCTCTCCTAAAATAACGGTATCATCACTTATTGTAAAGCCTTTGATGATTGAAATGTAGAAATATCGTGAACTTCTGTTTGAAATGTTACTTGTTTCTTCAGCCAATTACAGAGGAGTGCGGTTGGATCCCCCAGCAGTACCAGAAGTAATAGTTTTGGTTCGGCAGATAAAGTTATTATCGAAAATATTGATGGCAACTTTCAGGAACTTAATGATAGGGTAAGTTTGGATTCTAGATTCAATTTTATTTAAATCTGTATAAATTATTAAAGGTTAAACTGTATTTTGACCAGAAATTTAATCCTTATATGGCATTTAGTAATTGAAGACAACACTACATTTCAACAAGTTTCTCTTGTCGTTCTCAATTTAATGAGACATCAGTTTTGATTTTAGGTTATTTAAATAGATAAATTTAATCTTGATTAAAGTCAACAGAAGATTAAAGATTATCTCTTAAGATAAAGATTTTTTTGTAAATCAAGATGTTAGATAATTTATTTGTTGATATAGATTATATATTATTTATATTAACAGGTTAAGTTTATGGAAAGAGAGATAACATCTTTACGTGATAACCAGAATCAAACAGATACAAAACATATCAGATTAAAAGATGAAAATACAATCCTTATACAAAAGTAAGTTTTTATATGATAAGCTGGAGATACACTAAATAAACATGTATATAATATATATTTATAACAACATACTCATTCACAGATTTACAAAAAATGGGGTTGGAATTCTGGAAATGTTTAGTTTTTTGGATGGGACGGAATAGTGTGCATGTAAAAGAACCTGTCCACCAATTTTCCCCTTAGCTCACTACATGTATATTGCCAAGTCTATACAGAACTACTTTCATTTTCTGATTTTACTAATGACTTATATATATCTTTCAGGGTTCACAGTTTAGAAGAACATATCCACGAAATGGAGACAGTAGCAGAACAAAGATTACGAGAGGAGCGAACAAAACATCAAGAATATGTGGTAAGATAATGTTTCAATTGTTCACATGTCGTTGGGTTCGGTGAGGAGTGTCCTCTGGTATATTCATAATAAATTATGCAATATAAAACAAATGATATAAATTGTTTTTTTTTTTAGACAAAACATGAAAGAGAAAAAACAGCTGAAGATGATTTAATTGCTCAAAAGTAAGTAAATGATATTGGTTTTTAGGGATTGACATACAGGCAGGGTTGGGTGATTGATCCCAACGTCAGTCATTGAGTCAAATGGCATGGTTTCAATTTTAAGCTTATGCATGACAGGGAGTAAGTTTGCCTGTCTAACCTTGTGGGTTTTCACTGGGTCCTCCGGGTTTCCTCCTGTTGAAATAAAATTCAGCCATGTTTGTCCTGAAATGACCTAATATCCAGAGTACAGATATTACTAGTTATGTCTGTCTGGATCTGTAACCTGATAGGAAATCTATTTTAGATTTGAAATATTTGTTTTAAATACTCAATGAAGGATTTATTTTTTTCAGATTAAAAGAATATGAAACATTAACAGATGAAATAACGAGATTAAAATCATTATTAGCTAAAGTTAAAGAGGTAAGTTCACCAGATCATTTCTATAAAACTTCACATTTACTCAACCAGATTATAATATCGATAGGTCGAAACAAAGGCGATATCAAATCTTAGATCCCATGCTAGTGAAAAATTGCCTTCGACTATTTTATCTTTTTCATGAAATATCATATCCAATGCCAGAGAAAACTAATATCGGATAAAATACTAGATTCCCATGGACAAATCTTTCTCTTTTTCATGAAATATCAGATCTGGTGATGAATTTTTTTTTATCCATACTGATTTGATTATTATTGGCTTTTGTAGGAGAAGATGTTATTACAAGAGAAATATATTGAAAAGCAAGAATTATGTACGATGATTCAAGATGACAACGATAAATTACGAATTGAATTACAAAATCAGGAAGAGTCATTTAAAAAGGAACGCCACTCCACTGGACAAGTAAGTAACATCTAATGTTATAAAATATTAAATACTGAATACAGTCATTTAATGGGGAACAAGTCTTGAAATGGAAAAAATCGGTTGCATTTCAAAGTTACTGCCTCACAATCACAAGCTGCCTTAGTCACAGAAATATTATAGATGAAGACTGTGATATATGAAATGTGAACTATTCGGGTGATTATGGGGAATAACTCTAGATTGTAGAACCGGATGGAATCTCCACGTGAGAACATAATACAATGTCTTCAACTCTTCTTCGTTTCTGCTTTCTTTATTAAGCCACACTGCTTCATTGTCAATTTACTACAAAGACCTCCCACTCCCCACCACGAGGAAGATGAAGGTGTGTTTTAAGCCTAGGATTATAACAGGTGCTTGTAAGGAGCCTAGGTAAATCCAATACTTAATAATGAGAGGAGACTGCAGTAGTTTCGTGTCGGCGCTCATTGAATGTTATATTTTTGATTTTTTCACATCGAACTATTATTTTTTTTAGTTGTTAGATGAATTAGGCAAAGAATTAGAAGAATTAAGAAGATTTAAAATCGAAGCTGAATTAACGCAGGGTAATAATATGTCAGAACTACCAGCCAGATATCAAGAATTACAAGCAGAAGTAAAACATTTAAAAGAGGTAGGGATCACATTTATTTTGTCTTCAAACCCTTAAGATATTCAGAATAAATGAAATTGGGGTTTACTTTTTTGCATCAACTGGGATGATGAAGATGAGCATACACTCAGGTACCATGTGCTGAGCGGGAAATTTAGCGGTACATGTATGGGGGGGCCTTGATTTTCTGTCCCAAACCCTTTTGGTCTTGCACCATGGACAAGGTTGAACAACACAAGTAGTTTGTCCATATATACTTTGTGTTGGAAATGAAGAAAACGGCACAGAAGCTGAATATTATTTTCACTCCTTTTTAATATTCTCAGTTAAAATGTTGTTTATTTTTATAACGAACAAAAAAATCTCTGCACTGTTCTGTTCAATCTAATTGTCTAACATTGGTGATTGGGTTTAATCATTAAATATATTAACACAACACAGTTCAGTGGATAACAACCACTATATTATATACACACAACGCTTCAACAAGATTATTCCGTCTCCATTAGCCCAGTAGAAGCAGGACAGAAAGACCTTAACAACAATTTTGTTTCAATAAGATATGTGTGTACATGTATATAGTGATTGATATCCATAGAACTGTTCTGTGTTATGTTATTTTCAAATTCTAAATGCCATTTTCAAAGATTTACGTATACTGTGAAATATTTTAAATGAGCATAGATTTACATTATAAGCTAAGGTAGAATAGAATAGGTTCGCTTGAGACTATATAGATTGTGTAATTATTATTCTATCAATTTTGTTAGTCGCTATGGGATGAATGGAAGGACATGTTAAAGGTAGATATCTATCGTCAATCTGTATCTTGATATATTTTTGGTTGTTGTTTTATCTTTGATTTTTTTTTTGTCCTTCGTTTTTTTTGTTGTCATGGTATGGAAATAACTACCGTATATTAGATATTGTCTTGATGTATATATTTCTATATTTTACTCGTATATTTTATCCTTTCGTATGGTATGTGCTTGAAATGCTCTCTCCTCGTAGAAAAAGTGACCTTTAACATGTTTCGAAATCCCATGGTTGGCTAAGCAGTTTAACAAATTTTTTTTTTCCTACTTTCCTTTATTTTTAGTTTTGCATGTCCCTTACTAACTCTTGTATAATATTAATATCACTCCCTTATTCACAGGATATAGGGAATTATTATAATTATTAATCACTTATATAGGGCATCATTCACAAAACTGTTCCAACACATTATCCATATTCAGAGAAAACTGACTGTTTGTTCATTGCTTGAGCACAAAAATAAAAGCACAAATTTTAGCTTTTGGCAAATGAATAGGTTACAATCCTTAAATATCTCAATTACGGTTTTCCTGAGCCTGAGATGTGTTACAATACAAACATTCATTTAATTGTGGGTATTACAATTTAACGTCAGATATTTCACAACTAACATATTAATTGATAAATATTTTAATTTGCTTTGAAAACCTAGAAAATAATTTCAACCCTTGGTCAAACTCATTAGCATATTATCCCAAATCTTTATTTGAACATTTTATTATTTCAGGAAAATCGTAATTTAAAAGATAATAATGAAGAAATGAACGCTCAGTTATTAAACCAATGTATGGAAGAAGGTCGATCGTTGTTGAAGGAGAGGGAAGGTGTCAGTATTGCAGAAGAATTAGAAAATTTGTCAAAAGATGAGGTTAGTTGATTATTTCCCCATATCTGAAATTTTTGTGTTGTGGCTTCCGTTTGGACGAAAGAGATGCCATTTCATTCCTTCAATTGTATTTAACATTACACCAATTGTATTTAACATTACACCAATGGTGCCTCCATATTACATGTGTTTCGTTTTTTCCCCCCATACAGTTTCAAAAGAGCCCATTGCATATCATCGGGGGTGGAAAAAAATAATGCCTTGCATCAATGATATTACATCACAAAGTGATCCTATATCAGTATAAAAATGATTTCTCTGTAATTTAGAGACGATGGTGGCAGATTTCCGTAACAGAAACCTGGCAAACCCCCTCCTGCAAAAATTCCCTGATCATGTGGGCATAATGCTTATTTTTTTGTCTGAATGTTGCTCCCTTAAATTTAGTAGCTCGATGAATCTGGGATAAATGATTTTAATTACTATTTCTTAAATTTTTCCAGTTATTGGCAGCTTTAAAAGAAGAGCAGAATGATAACCTCCGTCTAAAATCTTACGTCGACAGAATTCTCCTGACGATAATGGAGAAAAACCCGTCCTTACTTGAAGTGGCGCATTAATTTATCATAGACGCTTAATATTTATTATTACAAATCGGTGTTGTGACAATCAAGACTACAAAGAGTGCTGGATAATTGTGTGTTGAAGTAAAGTTTATCAAGTGATTACATGTACTGATTAATTACTGAAAAAATGTGATTTTACTGGATAAGTGTGTCTACTTTGAATCAAGACTAATTACATTCCAATCTAGATTTTAAATTTGAATATTGTGTTGTTCCTTCTGTGTCGCCATCTTGGGAAATGGATGCTGGTACATACAAAGGAAAGATAGTTCTGCACCGTCCATGAACGAAACCGACACGCAACAAAGAGAAGTTACTTCACATATCATGAATAAAAAAGATTCTGATTACAAACATTGCAACATTATAAATATCAACCAATCGTATTTACTGTACTATAATAGACTTGTGATATTAAGGTTGTGTATGAAAGGGTGTGCGTGTGTGTGTGCATTGCATGTGCATGTGAGTTTGATTATGATAAGTGAATATATATTATCATTTATTTGTTTTATATGAAGATGTAGAAATAAGTGATATGGAACATTTTTTAATACCCCCATTATTGGAAAATGAACTCATCCAAAATATGCATGAATACTTTACATTGGTTTAAATTTTGAATTTAAGAAGAGTTCACTGTGCAATGGGTGATTGTCTCTTGTTTCTACCCTTGATGTAAAAGTAGTAATATAACTAGCTTTGTAACTAGTGCTATTAATGTTGTCCCCTATTAATAATGTAGCATGAAAATATATGAAGTTTGGAAATTTATAGATTTCTAAGAAACAAATACTCAAAATGTTTATTTAATCAGCACCAAGTCAATCAACTTTCTACTAATGAAATTGTTCTTGTATTCCTACTTTCTCGTAAACTTGAATCGGAGACACCAGACTAGGGATTCTAGATCCAACCTCTGATAATTTCTAGAACACAAGAGAATACAGGATACAAGAATGTTGAAATGGTGTCATGCATGATATTACCCTGTCTCCCATCTCAATTTATGTACATTTGTAAGGGCTCTGTGATAATTTATTTGTAAATATAAAATAAAATATTCAAAAAACAATAATGTAAAATGTTTGTTTGATTTTAATCAGAGAAAAAAAATGATTTTAAGAATTTGTACATTTTCGATGTGATCTCATTTTTGATCTAGAATGAACAGCAAAATATTTGCAATGTGGGAATGATGTCTTGTTCAAGAGTTATCCCCCCTCAGTAGGCTGTATGGCTGCTGTGGTTCTCCCATTCTTGGAAACCCATCACCTGGGTAACTACTAGTGTGACGGAAAAGATTTGGTATTTTAGTGAGTTGCTACGTCACCACTAGTGTAACCATTTTATGGGTTATTGAGAATGCTGGATGTGTAAAATTTAAGAACAAATCATTGAGATTAAAGAGTATTTTTACTGAACTATTCTAATGAAGATTTGTCTACTACACAAGCTTTAAAATACAGTGGTGACGTCATCCTTTCATATTGACATACCATTATTTCAATTAATGGTACAGGCAATGTGTCAGGCATACATCAATTTTTACTAATTAGACCTGCTAGACATTTCATAGAAATGCATTTGCTGGATAGTGTCTGTATTTTGAGTTGTTAGACATTGGTTAATATATAGATATAGCCCTTGTGTTATTGTACTTGTGCAATATCAATATAAAAATTAATGTCTCGCACTCGACCTTAAACTACATTGAAGAATCAATTTTGTTGAAAGTAGACAAATCAGAAATCCCTTTTGAATATCAATGGCAAATCCTTAAGATATTAATACTGTATTTAAAAAGGGTTAAAATACAGATGTGACATCCTTTGATGTTGGCATATCATCATTTAAAATAATCGTACAGGCAATGTGCCAAGCGTACATTTTATTTATGCTTGTTAAAATTTTGGATGGTGTGACATTTCATTGCGATGCATGTGCATGTATTATGGTCTGGAGCTTAAGATATTGCATAATATAATGAAACAACATGAGTTATGCTAGTTGTTTTAATATATTACTTAATGTCTCTCTCTCGACCAGTAAACCATACATAATTCATTTAAGATAAATAATATCAACATAATATAGGTGAAAAAAATGTGAATATCTTAAAATCAAGTATACCTTTTTTTAAATATAAAACTAGGGTGGTTTATGTCTTTTTCTGGACATGATATTGTAGACTGGTTGTCGAGTAATTTTCTATGTTAGAATAATGGAGACATTCTAGACAATTATATCGAAACCTGTCTTGCTGTCAGTGCGAATACATTAAGAGAATATTGTATTTATTCACTTGTCATCAATGAGGTATTTTGATTTGGGGAAAGACATGATAGGAACATGTATGAGGGGCACACAAAAGATATAATATGGAACATATACTATTTTCATCATAGCTACATTCTGAGGAGAGTTCTCATCCAAATGTTCTATACAACATTCAGAGAACTCCAATGAAGTGTCGCTTTAACTAGATTAGTAATGGTGTTCCGTATAATGTCAATCATATTAAAATACAGATCTTTATTTGGTTTTGATTTTTATACTTGAAAACTTCACTACATCTGACCGGTTATAGTGGGGAGTTCACATTAGCAGTCAAATGAGAGGATTTTGACCCTATGATTTCAGACATTGATAAATCAATAAAACATTGACGTTTCTCGTGGTTTAACCACTGTTCCGTGCACCTCATGCCAAAAACTCGCCTTAGCAGACCGTTTCATTGACTATTCCCTCACTTCAACCAAAACACCGATACTATAACAACTCTTCCAGATCCTAGTGTAGTAAAGTAAAACGAAATTTTGATCTAAAAAATCGAAATGAAATAGAATCGGTGTTTTAATCTATTGATATTATGTTTTTGTGTTTAGTATGTTGATTGCTTCTTTGTTTTTTTTCAACCATATAAAAGGTTTTAGCCAGAGATTTATGATGCTCTATTATACATGGGTGGAATGTTCTCTATAATATGCTAACCAGGTTTGTCAGGCGGCCATTTATAATATATATATGTATTGTTTATATAAAACCGTTTAAAGGGACACTATATAAGATTTAGACAAATAACTGGCCGTTCTTGCTATAATTAACATATCTTAAATAGATATAGGAAAAAGAATATTAAAATTTTCATTCAATTACTTTATTTTGAGCTAATTTATCATTGGTTTTAGTTTTGACAATATGTGTGTTGATTGTAACCACCACACTGGTCATTCAAGTCTTATCCTCGCTTCTCCGTTTTTAAGTTAAATCATTAATTGGCTGAATTATTCTACTTAAAATCAGAGGCATCTGATGGTATCGAAAGTTGATTATGGTCTAGTCATGTTAATAAATGTCTAATTAATAATTTATTTAACATTAAGGCCTAAAGAAAGACTTGCAATAGGCAGATTTACCCTTTTACATAATGCCTGGAATAGAATTACTGGTTGTTATATATATGGTGTGACATTTCAACAAATATTCACTTTTCGTTTTCAAACACAAAATCTATAACAAACCAGTAATTCGATTTCATACAAATTGTCATAGGGGGTGCTCGTTTCACAGTTTCGGAATTAAATTCCCAAACTGGTGTCAATTGAGTGAAAAAATATTTCAACCAATCATGACAGGTGAAACATATTTTTTACTAAGAAAATGTCACGATTCTACTCACTCCACCTCAGCTGTTGGGACTGGTAGAACTGTGACAGGACTGAATTACACGTCATTCGATTGTAAATTCTCTTGATTCTGGACGTTCTGGACTCTGAATTGAGCATCCCCATAGTGTTTTGTTTCCTTTGAATTAACAGGCTACTGAAACGATTTAAAATGGGGTTTTATGTCATACTTTCCTACACCGACTGGGTTAAGCAGGTTATTGATTGAAAGTGAACATCTTTTGTAAATTATTTGTATATTATTGTAGAATATATCTTATTTATCTGCTTTCAATGTTGTATTTTTTTATATCGGTTTTTGTAAAATAGTGATTTTGTTTTTTCAATTTAAATTATTGATGCAATGTTTTAAATTATTTGAGATTTTATTTTTCAAGAAATAAAATAAAAAAAAATCTCAGTAAAAAGGACATGTTATTTTTAAGAAGATATTGTATGTTTGTTGGAAAGTCTTTTGTGTTTCCTAAAAATTAAAAAAATAAATAATATATGCTCAAAATTGGAATGAATTTCTTAATTTTGTCCAAAAATATTCCATGAGAACTCCATTCCAGATTTGAGGAACGTCCATAGCATTTTAGCATTCCATCTTCTTTATGTATCTTGGTAAAATATAAGGAGTTATCTTTTCTTGGATCATCATCACGAATCAGTGAATTATGTAGTCAATTTTACTGATGAATGACGATGATTAAATGTTGTGAAGATTTAATAAAAGAAACTTTGTGCCTATGTACACCGTCCTGTAAACATTATTATTTAAAATAAACTGTACAGAAAAGATTTTTACAAAATGTTAAAACTAATTTTTAAAATGAAGTTTTTTGTACAAATAATTCTTATTTTAGATTATTTTAATATTGGTGTGTTTGTTTAGTATGTCTTAGAAATATTTGACCACATGATATTTGAACAGAAGAGATTGTGGTTGGGTGGGTGAGGTGGGGAGAGATTATATTACGAAACCGAAAGTTACTCAATTTAAAGCCATATTATTGGACCAAAAAAGCATCCATGTGCTCCTCAAGAATTTCAGGAAAATTGTTAATTTGGAAATGTTTTTCCCGTTCTTTACTTTTCTATTGTCGATTATTATATTAGCACAAAAATATAACAAATAACCTAGTATATTCCTAAAGCAATGGTTATAAGCCTTATCAGCTGATAATCTTTATAACCATTGCTTTGTGAATATGATAATACCATGATGTATGCTTACAGTAATTTAATTTAATAATATAGGTAAATACTATTTTAAAATGTTTAAAGAGTTAAAAGAATTAAAAACAAATATACTGTTTAAACGGAATTGGGTAAATGAACACATTAATATAAAAACAACAGTTCTATGGAAATCAGTTACTCTATTTTTATTTTCAATTAGAGCTGCATCTCCATGATGATTCTTTTGTCAGTTTCAAACACACAAGAAATCTTGTATTAAATTTAATCTTGACAAATGTTAGCATTATTTATGCACTGAGTGAAAAACAAGTTTGAATGAATTGAATAAGATATTAATGATAAAAGTGTCCTGAATTGTGTAAAAATTATCTTGTAGAATGTTAAAACATGTTACAATTCATATAAATATATATATGTAGTAGGAAATAAAAAACCTATTTATATACTAGTTAGATTGTTGACTTATTTCTACTGGGGGGGGGGGGAAATGATTAGCATGTGCACGCTTTATTATAAAGTCTGTCATTGAGTCAACTGGCGTTACTGCGATTTCCCAGTTGTACGTGATGAGGAGTAGGGTCGCCTGTCCAAACTTGTGCCTTTTCTCCGGGTCTGCCAGTTTTCTTCCAATGCTAAAGATCCCCATTGCAAGCGTATAATTGAAATAAATTGAATCAAGGTGACCTGGTTTGTGTTTCTACTGCCCAGGCATTAACTTTTTCAAGTGTTATTGTTCATCATCATATTAGGCTAATCATAATCAATCATGGTAATCAGCTGCAAATGATTACAATTTTTCAAGTAATCAGATTTTTTACTCTTATCAGTCGTTTTCTAAAATCAACCTTTAAAGATGACTCACTGTGATGATGGGGGCCTGACAAGAACAGCTGTCTAGTAGTTCGGATGGGACTGAAAACCGAGGTCCCATGTACATATTGGCATGCACGTAAAAGATCCAGTTGGAATTTGATATAAGAGTAGGCAATAGCGCCACTGCCCGGGCTAAATTTCCCTCATAGCCCACTGTATGGCGTATTCCTGTCTTCATTAGCCCTGTAAGGAGCAGAACAGTAGGACGTTAAACCCATTTCATATTTTTTGGATTCCCTACTACAAACTGTGAGGGGGGGTTGGGATGGCCAAGTGGTCTAGAGTGCCGCGCTTTGACCTCTAGCTGGCCGGTCACCTCTGGCTTGCGGCTGTGGTTTCGAGCCCTGGTGTGAGCGCATGTGGCATGGAGATAGGGGCGCCTTCTCAACCTCGTGGGTTTCCTCCGGGCACTCCGGTTTCCTCCAACGGCTAAAGACCCCTACGCGCAAGCGAATTATTGAAATAAAATTGAAACCGTATGTTAGTCCCGAAATGACCTGGTTGTGTTGAGTGGACGTTAAACCCCATTTCTCTCTCTCGGACAAACTGTGAGATTTGATGATATATTATCTGTTAAAACCAAGAATACTACCAAATGCCACAAGAATCTATTTTAAGAAGCTGTGTTCGTCATGTGATGTGATTGGTTGAGGGGGGGTGGTCTATTTTTATCTTTTGTTTGTCATTAGTCGCTGTCCATTTACAAAAAATATCGAAGTTTAAGTAAATTCTTAGATTATCCTCTGCTAATTTCTTTTTTCTGAAGTTTAATTGCAGAGTCTACTGGACGAAAGTCCATCAGTGTTCTTTAGATCAACACACTTGAGGAAACACACAGGCGGATTCAATGGGGGGCGCGTGCCTACCCTAATTTTCAACAGTGCCCTTTTTTACGCCCACATTGAAATGTGGTTGTATATTGTCGTCCCCCCATATGTCGGTCCGTCATCCACAATTGCTTGTGGATGCTGTAGAGGCTAAAGTTAATATCCGATTGACTTTAAATTTATACACCGTGTTTAAGGGCATGAGACAAAGAAGCTTATTGTTTTTCAGTGATTTATGATAGTAACAACCAGAGTTATGGCCCTTGATCACTTCAAAAAATCTTGTCCAGGCTCTAGAGGCCAATTGACTTTAAATTCATACACAGTGTTTTAGGTCATGAGACGAAGAATCCTATTGATTTTCAGCGATTTCTGATAATTACTCTCAGAGTTATCTCCCTTAACTTCAAAAAATCTTGTGACGCTAAGAGGCCAAACTTATCATCCGATTGACTTCAGATTGATACACAGAGTTTAAGGTGTTGAAACGAACAAGTATTTTGATTTTCAATGAATTTTGATAACTGAACAGCTAAATCCATGATATTAAATGTTTCATATACTAATTGTTAGTGTGGGGCAAAACTTTATAAAAAAGCAAACAAATTCTAATGATTTTCTGATAATTACATAATGAGTTGTTACTCTTAATCAGATTTTAGTGTATTACAAATGTTTCAAAACTAACAAAATGTGACAACCCTTGTTGACTGCCCAGGCGATTTAGCTGCTGTGGCCATATGTTTCGTTGCCTGGAAACCTATCTTTTACTGCTGAAAGTGCCTTTTCTCAGACCCAAATATGTCCGTTCCGAACGTTTACTTAGACGAAAATATCAGCCAAATGACAGGTAATTTTCTTGGGTCCCCTCAACCCCCTCTCAGCGGCGTGCCCCGTCTCTGTGGTCAGTGCCCTCATTTTGCGGACCCCCACCCCCTTTTCAAAATTCCTACATCCGCCCCTGAAACAGGCTGTTTCATTGTTGTCCAGTGATTCCCCATGCGTGTTTTTCAGGGAAGCCCATTGAGTGTCTATGCTTTCCATATACACCAAATATGCCATACTTTTATTGGAAACAACTACCATAAAAATACTTTCGTGGGAATGTAACTTTAATATAAATCAGCACATGTTTTATTTTATCCCATTGGTAAAAAACTTACCAGGAAAATGTACATTTATAGCGCCACTATATGGGGAGTAGATGGGGTTACAGGGTGGAGACAAGTTTGGCGCCAGGTCTGGGGTATTAGCCGAGAATTTTATAAAATATTTCTGCTCATGTAGGTGCATACATGCATCCGATTGGATTGAAGTGAGGCCAAAAAGGACGTTTTCCACGTGTGTTTCTTCGATATGTATATTATGTATAGCCCTCCCCCCCACAAAAAAAAAATGTAAAGCGCCAGCAAGGAAGGGTCCATATCCCTCGCGGGCCCCTTTTGAACACGCGTCTGATTCCATTTATCACACCCCTCGGGCCCCTCCCCTTTGAACACGCGCCTGTCTTTTCTTCACCAATAAATCTTCATGGCTTTTCTTGAAATTACCCAATAATCCAAACAAATTTGATGTTTTCCTCTGATCACTCGTTATTTATCTGTAAAAAAAAGTCTAATTGATTCCACACCACCTTTCTTCCACCCTTTAATTTGTTCAAGTTGTGATACTTCCCTCTAACTTCAATCAAATTCAAATTATCAACCAATGTGCAATCGTGCTCAGATTATTGGAAGAAAAAAAAAGAGAAATGTCATCGTGTCCTTGATTCAAGGTCAACCACTTGTCACGTATATGCTGTAAATTCCCGCCAATAAAAGAATAGATCTGCCACGTGGAAGAATGGAATGATGAATTGATTTTTTTATATGACATTCCAGTGGTGAACATGAAATCTTTATTCATCACGAAGGGCCATTCAAGCGTTGCGAACGTTGAGGACCGAGATACATCAGTTAATTATTTTACGACTATAACTATTAGAAAGTTTATCTTTTCTAGCAATAGCATATTAAGGACTCCAATAGGACTCGCTGAATCAGGGCTCAGAAAAAAGGGGCCCAAAAAATATACATTGACAGTAATAGTCATTTATTAGTATAGTGTTTAAGAGGTCGAGTGTCTGTTGTTTTTCAATATATACATTTGGGGTGGGGAATATAATCTTTTCATACGTGCTTAGGGTGTTAAGGTGTTTAGGACACTTCAAAATAAACAAATTCAATTGTCTGTACCTGTGTTTATCAAGCGTCACTTAATTAATCCCTAGTATGTAGCCCCCCCCCCTCTCTCTCCCGCTCTCTCTCCCTCCCTCTCTCTGTCTCCCTTTGTGTCTGTGTGCTTATTGTGTAATTTGATGTGTAGCTCTCCTGTATTGTCTAGTAAAATGCACCATAAAATAAAAATACATCCAGTTTAATCTGTAAAACGGGTGCTAGGCAACGACAACTCATTTTATCAGATTAGTCTGACCCATTGACCTAATTCGTCCTGATCCAATAATGGAAACTAGGTCACACATATTCCTGGAAATAATATCTGCTTAACAATAAAAGCCAATTGGGAAAGAGATTATGTCTTCGAATTGTCACCAATGTTATGACCCCTCTTCAGTACCTTTAAAGGGCGTATGACTGTATTCTTTGGGACCTTAATGGACGTTTTGTGCATTTTCAGATTCAAGAATCATAAACAATAATTTGCTTCGTCAAGTTTCGACTTCTAAATGTTATCCAAGACTTACTCTTAAAGACCTGGGGACATTTTACCAAACCAGATAGGTGTCTTTGTCAGGTCACCAGCAGCAGGTGGTTGTTTTCAACTCTCAATTTGTACAACTCTTTCTTTTGTATATTATGACTGGGGGGGGGGGGGGTATTTGATGGCCGAATGTTTAGTGCGTGCGCGTTTTAACACAAGGTCTGTCATTGAGTCAACTGGCTTGTTATTTATTTGAAATAGATATCATATCATATATGTCATGGCTATCTGTCTATATCTAATCAAAACAAATAAGAACTGTAGCTTACAATGGCCGGTGGGGATGAGAGAGGGGTTTAACGTCCACTCGACCTAGGTCATTTCGGGAGTAACATATGGTTTAATTTTATTTCAATAATTCGCTTGTGCGTAGGTGTCTTTAGAGCAGTGGGGGGAAACCAGAGGACCCAGGGAAAACCCACGATGTTGGACAGGCGACCCTATACCTTGTCACGTACAACGTTGGATTTAATCCTTTTTGTATTGTACAATGATATGTCGATGCAATAAAATAAGTTTAAACTAAACGAAACTAACGGGGGATTCGAAACCACGCCAGTTGACTCAATGACTGGCTTTAAGATACAGCGCGCACATGCTAACCATTCGGTAATCCACTCCACCCCCTCGCCTGGTGGGGAAGAACTATAGCTTGAAGTAGGTAAGTCTCTAACTCATCTTTATATCATCCAGGCCCGTATGCCAGCGGAGGGTGGTGAACTTTTTAAGGAAGGGGGGGGGGGGGTACCGGATTATTAGGTCGCCGGGTTCCAGTGATGACAAGATGACACCCTGGGTCTCCTCTTGGGTTTTACAGGGTACCGCCGTAGTGCCGCTGTCTAGGCAAAATTTCCATCATAGCGCACTGTATGGCGTATGCCCGTCTTCATTAGCCCAGTGCGGATCAGAATAGTAGGACGTTAAACCCCATTTTATTTGCTTTTTCGTCCCATCCGAACTACTAAAGCTGATGCACAGAAGTATAACCTTAAAGGACAATATTGGTGTCAGTCATTATCATGTATGTGATAGAACTGATTAAACACATTTCAAATATAATTTTAACAGAGAGATCATTGCTACGATATAGGAGTAATGAAAGTTTCATGAATCGGAAGTAACGAACGCCAAAGGAAAATACGAGTTGTTCGTCTAGGTAACTGACTGAAGTGACTAGTGATAACAGATACATGAGCGAATTTCTGCTCACAAATAATTCCTGTGAGAGGATATCTGACGATTCAATAAAGTAATTAAGTGTCATAAGATAAGAGAACACGAGAAAAATAGAAATAGTCCGTACAATCCGTTGTTTTTATTCCTTCTATAGGGGAGACCGGGGCACATTGAACCATTTTGTTCACATACATGTTTGTCCTCATGTCATATCAAACGTTTTTATTGGAAGAACTCTTTACTTTATTGTATTGTTTGAAGACATATCACAGTGTTTAAATTATATTTTGAATGTGTTTAACCAGTCCTATCACATAATGTGATAATGACTGACACCAATAATATTGTCCTTTAAATCTCATTATATTACTCTTCGTGTAATTCTCATCTTATTGTGAGTCTGTTGATATTAATAGGAGATGGTGCATGGGGTGTCCGAATGGTTAGCACGTGTGCGCTGTATCATAAGGTCTGTCATTGAGTCAAATGGTTTCGATTTCCCGTTTGTAAGTGACAAGGAGTCAGGTAGAACCATGTGTTAGTTCCGAAAAGAAATAGTTTGTGTCGAGTGGATGTTACCCCCCCCCCCCTCTCTCTCTCTTGATCTTTATAAATAGAAGCTCTTTCGTTTGAAATACATCTATTAATAATATATGAAGACATTGTACCTGTTAACACTGAAGTTTAATTTGTTATGCGGAGATAGATATTGATTAAAACTACGTGTAAATGGGTTCAATTGACGAGAAAAATAATGGAGTGATCAGAAACTTGATAAATGACATTACACTTTGAATTTTTGCAGAAACTGTAGATAAGTTGTCACCCAAAAGTTTTTTTCTAGGACGAAGACAAGCATCAGTCTCGTAAACTAGGGGCCAATAAACACGGAAAATCTGGGGGTAGACTGAGACCCTATTTAGACGAAATCGCATACATCATTCCGAGAACATGGCATCATGGACCGTGATGAGAAATTACATGTATATAGAACCTCTTGGTTGTTCGTTGTTAACGAAGGAGGATGATTGGTGGGGTGGGGTCTGATCGTCACTGTTAAGCTGCAACATAAAATATACCGCTCTATCCCCCACCTCTGTTCTAAGACTATTTTAGAATCACAGCCTTCAATTTTCACCGTGATTCTTTTTTTTTCTTTTTTTTTTGCCAAAAAGAATCATTTCTCGTCACATCTGACACAAATTGTTAACAATTCAACACTATTTTCAAGTTCCTAAAGAAACTACTAAAACTGCAAAGACTGGACAGACTAGATCATAGAAATAAATATCTGGCCCCAAGTTCACAAAGTATTCTCAGACTTAAGTTGAGAATTTGCTCAACTTTCAACCGCTGTTTATAAGAAATATCTTTGATCCAGAAACACAAAAGTTTATTGATGTATTTGATACATTAAAACAACAAAAGTTTTAAAAAGGGCTATATTTTAGTTAAAATAAAGCAATTTAACAATTTTGAGTAAATTCTCAACTGAGAATGCTTTGTGAACTCGGGGCCAAATCTCCCATACTCTAAATCAACACCGAACACTGAATAGACTCGAGTAACGAAATTAATCCCAGATTATCAAAACTCTTCATAAATTGTATATAAAGAGCTTTTAAAGAGGGGCTATTGCGATAACATGTCCAATAGATTACAGTTATTTAAGACTGGATAAACGATAAGGTTTATAATAATGTGTAGATCAGGTTATCACGACATCTTAAATTTCGATGGTCCACACCGGTGTCATATTCACTAAAACGAATCTGTCAACTTGTTCGAAATGGTTTGATGAATTACGTGTGGTGTAAACTTCATGGCGTATGGACGTCTTCATTGGCACTGCTCTTGTGCAGAAAAGTCGGAAGTTAAAGCCCAGTGTCTGTAGTCGATCGGATGGGACGAAAACCCGCGGTCCTTTGTGGTGGCAAATCACACCCCCCCCCTCTCTCTAAATAACAGTATGAATAAATCACTTATTATGACGTGTATATTCATTCAGCATTCATAGATACATCTAATTCATACTACGACAATAGATCTCTGCCCAAAATGGCTGCCGCATCCCAAAATATCAGTCAACCAGCTTAGGTTTTGAGAGCAGGCCCGGATCCAGGATTTTGTCGAGGGGGGGGGGACACATTGGAGAAAAGGATAATATGTTACAAAGTTGGATTGTTTGGGCGGAGACAATGCTAAAAACATGTTTATATCACCTATTAAAGAGCAGATATGTGAATTACAACAGTAACAAAGCAAACGAAAATGAAAATTAACTATGTCACTGGGGCTGAGGGGGGTACGGCCACCCCCCCCCCCCCCCCGCCTGCCTGGATCCGCGCCTGTTCGTAACCGATGAAATTGATTTTTGTATTCGTGGTCGAGGCCAGTTTTCAAAAGATTTTCTCATCACTCCAATCAACAAAAAGCTCAAACTGTTCTTCCTGGCCCAATATGAATGTTACTGTTGTTTAATAATGATACATATCGATCTATTGATCTGTCAATATCTTAATCACTAATTATATATATATAGGCCACACCCTGTATTATCGACATTTTATTACTCAGAATTTATACCAACTATAGAACGTGAATCATTCCACATAAAATAAAACGTCTCATCAATCAATACGTTTAAATCATTCGAATAAAAACTACGCCGTTCTTTCATTTATATCGTTTCTCGCCTTTTTTATGTTAAAGATGCACTATGTAAGAGCTAATACTCCCTATTGTAGTTCTAGCTTCAAATGTTATATAAATTAATAATTAGATATTCATTTACATGACAAACCCATAATCAACTCTCTAGAGCTTCGGATGGTTGTGATTTTGAACGGATTGAAGCACGATCGACATTTGATAAATTTAATTTAATTAATGACAATCGAGACATTATTTATTATCGTAAAAATGGTAGCAATGAAAATTAATTAGATTGAAATTTTCAATATATTCCTTTTTTATTATCTATTTTTTTTAACTATAAAAGCGAGAACTGTCAGTTGTTATATCTAAATCTTACATAACGCGTCTTTAATAATTCAATGCAATACTTAAAAAGACATACACTTCAGCTAATGTTCCCCGTATATTTTTTTTTACCAAACCGGAGCAGAACGACAGGGTGTTAAACCCCATTCATTCCAGTCTAGCTACCTTTATTAAAAGATTAATCGATCGAATTTCAAATGCGAAATTTAATTATTCAACAGCCTGTTGAGCAATCGGATAAGAAATGGTTTACCCCAGTCCACCATGAATTTGAATCATTTTAAATTGAAAATAAGGGCGCCTAACTTCGAAAATGCACGCCCGTAAATTCCAAACACTTCTCCAATGAAACGGTCTGTTACGGTGATTTCTTGGTCTTTTGGTGCACGGAAATGTGAGTAAACCACTAGAAACCTCAACGCTGCCGGGGATCTTTTACGTGCACGCCAATCTTTACACGGGACATCGGATTTTTGTCCCATCCGAACGACTAGACAGCTGTCCTTGTCAGGCCCTCCGTTCTGCATCACTGACAAGGGGAAACCACGGCGGAAAATCGAGATGAACTTTCTCGGCCAATGCAGGGATCGAACACCCGACCTCCAGACTTGCGAGCCAGCGCCTTACCCGCTTAGCCACGTGCTCCCTAGTTAACTATCTACTTGGATTAGTGAACAGAGCTCTGTCCTGAATGGCCGACATGATCCAAACAATTAGTATACTGTTTTGTAATGTTGTTCTACTCCGTTTCACAACAATTTTATTAACTGGAAGAGGAACATATCCTTCTCAAAATTCTCAATGTCGGCCTATATCTAGTGATTTCGACTAAAATCGTCGATTTTGGAATTAAAATGTCGGCCAATTGCTTAGTATATGTTCTCAAGTCGAGCTAACTGTATACAGACAGCATAAGTTTAGTATGATTTAACCAGACAAATGTTGAGGGTCTGGTGTAGATGAAGATGAACGAGTATACGTTCCAGCAGTAATCAATTGTCGATTGTTTATATGTGAAGTGTTATATTAGATATTGACCTATGACCTATGTCTAGAGTATATCATATTGATGTACAACAGAATGCAATCAACGTTTGACACATGATCCTTTCACATGAATAGAAAAAAAACCCCAGATCATGCAATTATTAGAAAATACGTCTAGACTGATTGATGTAAATCGTTATTTATTATAAGACTTATATAGATACGTATCCATTCTATCATGGGAGTTGGATGACCGTACGTGCGCGCTGTATCATAAGGCGTGTTATTGAGTCAACTTTTTTTATAAACAATATTTTATTCAGGTTGTCTGAATGGGATTGAAGAACAGGCTTAGTCTATGTAAAACCTCTCTCAATACTAAAAACACGTACACGCAGACGAATTATTTAAATCATAAATCCGTAAAACACTCACATCCCGATATAGATGGAGGGGAAATCCCCTAGAAAAAAATAGTTTCACTTTCCAGATCATAATGTTGTAATGCGAAACTGAGGAAACAAATCGTAAGCGTATCACAAAAAATGTGTTTAATTTCTGTTTTCACAGATCTCAGTTTTTCGTCCCATCCGACGACTTGTCAGGCCCTCCGTCCTACTTAACTGACAAGAGGGAACCACGTCGAAAAATCTGGATGAACATTCTCGGCAATGATGTTAGGACGAATAAAATCTGATAAATTAATGACAATATTACACCATCCATAATGACCCATATTAATCTAGATCCGATGACCCCGTGACCTTTCTCTTTAACCAATCTGTGGTTTAATCAGGACATGAGACCGGAAGCAGACATAATATGGAGGAATTTGACCAACATGTGATAGAATGATTGTAGGGGTGATTGTCGAGTTAAATGGTTTCATCAAGTATAGGGTATATTTGATTTAAGATAAGGGCGTAGATTCCTTTCTATAACGACCGATAGAATAAAACTAACGAGTCATGGCGAATCGCGAGCCAGAATGCTTCCAGGCGCCATTTGCCACGGACGAACACTATCGGTGTAGACAGGAATAAGCAGACGTCAAAGATTGCCATTCAAACCAGATGCCAATGACTGTCATTTAATTTGGACCTTTCGCGTATTTCGATGAATATAACTGATTAGAAATTATATATAGTAAAAACAGAAACGATTGAATGTAAATCAGTTTATGTACATTCATATTACATGCGTTGCAACTCATTTGTGCCAATTTCTAGATGCCAAACAAGGGCGGATCCACGATTTTCAGAAGGAGGGGGGGGGGGCGAGCTGAGCCCACTTTGAGAGTGCGAAGCCCAGCCCGTGATATTTGATTGGAAAAAATGATCACAAGGACTAATTTCATCCTACTACTGTATTTCCAACCTAGGCCTAAACTATTTTGCTCGCCTTTCCTCCGAGAATGTATTATTATGGAGCTAAAAATTGTTCGCTACCACAAAAAATAGAGGGGGCGTGCGTCGGGTGCGTCCCCCTCAGGATCCGCGCCTGCGAAAGCCATTTGGCCCCTTTAACGTATTCTTGTGGGTTGAGAATAACCATATGAAGGTCACTATCGGAGTTTATGTCACGTGCTTTCTACACGGTTGGCTTTATAATTCATTAATGGGCATGTTTCAACAAGTAGCTCACGCTATCTCAACATCCATCTCTACCGCTTTTATCACCCACCTATCAATTTCATTTCCTCATTTATCTATCTTCAATCCACATTGATGATAACACCAAGTGTATAATTACCGAACTACTTTTCTCATCATTGCCCAGTTCAACTGGCCAACGCGCCTGAAAATGAATGAAATAATTTAGCAAGAAAGAAAAAAAAGAATGAGCTCGTGCCGCAAATACACGACATGAATAATATGCAATTTGCTGACACTTGAAAATGAAATGACCTAAGCGTATTTTTTTTTTTTTTTTGGGGGGGGGGGGGGGTAGTTTTAGTTGGCCCTCTTGAATCAAACCATTTAACAAATTTAATCTCGGACAAGTCACTTACGGCGTCTGCACGTAAAAAAAAAATTATTGACAGTTGCCTGTCCAAGCACAATTTCCCTCATACACACCTTATGACGTATGTACGTATTTATTAGAGCCTGGTTGGTGCAGAACCTCATTTCATTTATTGTACCTTGAGAACTGTACATATAACTAAAGTAAATTAACAAAACAAAAAATATGATTTAACTGGGGTGTACATGTATATATAACCCGTGTATGATAAATAATAAAATGATAATTGTGAATTATTCAGGATACACATGTTCATTAAAGATACATTATGGGAGATTAAGTAACGAGTGGGTAGTTCTCACTATGGAAGTTAAAACGAGATAATGTAAAGAGAGTCTACTGAAAATTTCAGTCAAATTGATCCACTATGAACCAAGAACTAAGCGAATGATATTTCCGCTTAGCCTCGATCAATCAACATTACTTAAGTCGCGGTAAGAGAAAACTGTGGCCTCGATTATCCATTTAATCGTTACTCACGAAGGAAAATTTTGCAGCAAATCGAACTACAATCCAACAAATATAAATATCACAGGCTAGCTTGACATCGAGAGTTGATTATGGCCTGGATAAGTTAATTAATGTCTATTTAATAGTTTTTAACATTTCGGGCCCAAAGAAAGACCTACAATAGGCAGAGTTTGCTCTTGCACAATGTATGTTTAAAATTTGGGCATATATTACCCGTGAATGACAAACTCGGAATACACAATCATGTTAATTAAAATTGGTGTGTATATACTTCAACGTATAAATAACAAAACAATAATTGTGAGTTACTCGGGATACACATGTTCATTAAAATTAATAACAAAACACCTTTTAGTAAAACCGCGGCGTTTTGCCTAAAGAAACAATAATTGTGAATTACTCGGGATATACGCATGTTAATTGAAATTAATAACAAAACACCTTTTCGTAAAACCGCGGCGTTTTGCCGTAAGTGCTGGTTATTGGTAATAATCATTAATCATCATCTAATTAATAACAACACGGTATCATTCAAGGGTATTCGTTTTATCTTTACCGCCATGATAGAACCTTATCTGGACGAGGATCAACAAACGGAGATTAGGGGCCATCTGTTGGCGATAAAAACTTGCATAGAAATCCACCCACAATTCTCTTGAGATTTTTCTCGGACCATCAAACAAAGTGTATATAATGATTAAATGGCTAGTGATCAATAATGATATTGATGAATTATTACACTGATATGATAAAACACGTATAATGGCACCAAGCTGCTGACCAAAACAGATACATACAAAACCGAATTGAGATCCACAAATGGAATAGGGTTTAATGGCCTACTATTCTGCGTCAACTTGTATTGTATTAATGTAATTTTTGTAATTAATCGTGGGCCGTTTTTATAAAATAAATTTACTTACTTACTGGGATAATGAAGACGGGTCTATGTCATGCAGTTCCCGTCTATATTCTTTATCGAATTCCAATCGCCAAGGGTTCTTTTACGTGCAAGCCAACGAGTCGATCTTGATTTCTCGTCCAACCCGAATGACTCTGCCTTGCCAGGTCATTCGTTATACATGTATTTCATTATTGACAAGGTAAACCAGAATGATAAAACCCTATGGAACTGTCTCTGCCAGCACCTTGGTCAAACCTACTGCTTTTGAACCAGATGCATTCTTACGGAGCCAACATTGTCTCTACAAGGGAACTTGCTGGCTCGGTGAGGAAGACGTTCACTCACAAACCTGGATGTTCCGTGTTCGACCCCTGGTATTGACCATGAAACTTCATGGAGATTTCCCGGTGTGGTCCCCTTTTGTCAGTGGTGCATGGGACAACGTATTGTTGTTCGGATAGGACGAAAACTCGAGGGCCCGTGTACATATTGACATGCGCGTAAAACAACCTTTGGCATTTTGGTAAATATAAGATTATGCCGCCTTGCAGCTGCCAGGGCAAAATTCTCCCTTTAAGGGGCATACCCGTCTTCATTATCTCAGTCGACGGTACAGAACAGAAGGACGTTAAACCACATTTTCTCTTGTTCCCACAATGTCTTCGAAAATCTAACATTCAAAATGGCGTATTATTAATTATGTCACACTAATGAACTTACAATTGACTAAATCTCCGAAAATTTACAAATTTATACTCGGTATGCAGGTGTGGAATGGCGAAACTCGGTCGTCATTGTGTCTTGGTCAATTAATTACTTTATGCTAAAATTTACACCAATGACGGCAGCGAATTTCTTTGTTTGAAGGTTGACTGCACGTGCATGCAACTTGCCATACGGCCCATTGAAATAATTCACCCCACTTTAACCAATAAAAGGTCAACAATAGTTAATAGCCCGCCAATTACACTGAAAGTTACCATTTAGCCTATTATATTCCTACGCCAGATGTATAATTATAGAGCTAATACATGTTGTGCGATGATTCCTCGGCCCTCAGGGCGTATTTTAAGTACTTGCTTATAAAAGACTTTTGACACGCTAATGTTTGCACTAAATATTATAATTCGTAATTTTGAATTTGTGGGTAAGTTAGGACATAAACAACAGCTAATACAAAGAATGCGACAATATTTGACCACTTCAAGGCATTGTTTATCTGTCATCATAACGAAATGAAATGAGGTTTAACGTCCTATACTGTTCTCCTCTGAACTGGGCTAATGAAGACGGACATACGCCATACTGTGTGCTACAGGGAAATTTTGCCCGGGAAGTGGCGCTACACTTCTATCGAACTCTAACTGACAAGGAATCTCTTACGTGCATGCCAATGTGTACACAGGACCTCGGTTTTTCGTCCCATCCTAATGACTAGACAGTCGTCCTTGTGTCGTCTGTCCGGCATTACTGACAAGGGGAAACCACGCCGGAAATTCTGGATGAACATTCTCGGTCATTGCAGCGATCGAACACCCGACCGTCGGGTTAGCGAGTCACCGTCTTATTCATTATTTTCGCCAGACCATTATCAACTGTCGATGTTTACTGGGTTTGAATTCCATCTGCTGTTCAGCGGTCATTGATGATTAAATCACAAATTGGATAATCGGGACTATGTTTTTGTTGTACCGACTTTGGAAATGATGATTGACTCTAAGCCTAAAATTCAATCGCTAAATTATCGGTTCAGAGTGGATCAATTTGAGTGAAATTTTCAGCAAATTCCCTTTATATTATCTAGTTTTGATTTATTATACATTGTAATGGGAACCGACAGCTCTTTATCTAATGTATTTTTAATAGGGTATAAACCACGAAATAGTTTTTTTATTTACAAAAAGATAATTTAAACAGTGATGAGGAAAATATACACAGTGAGGTAATAAAAATACAAAACATTCGCCCAAGGAGGGTATTTAGATAATTCACAGGTGTTTATTGTTATTGTGGATAATGTGAAAAGACAATATTATTTGTTCTCTTTTGTTGATCTATATCTACTTTAATCTCACTTAGTCTAACAGGTTTTTGTGTTGATTGTTCTCTGTAATAAATAAATGAAGCCGACAACCTCACTGTTTCGTCAGGTAGATAAGGATGGAATAGTTTTTATACTAATATTGATTTATTATAATCTATATTACATAATCATCAATCGGCAAACCTCGGCAGATTCCGGGCCCCCGTGGACATCTTAAATTGTCATGTTATATTTGATATTCTATGAATTTGGTCGAGACATATTATATTTATAAAGGGGGGGGGGGGTAATATATTTGTTTCTAGAGGGGAAATACCGATGATATGCATTAAATGGAAAGGAATGACACACAACATTTGGTCGAGAAATCTTTATAAATAAGAAACAACGTTTTTGGTATCGTCAATATTGTATTTCAGACGATGGGAGGGTAATATATTTCAGTAAAAAGTGAAGCTACGAAAGGCCACAGCATCATGTACGTGACAAGGAGTAGGGTCGCTTGTCCAACCTCGTTGGTTTTCTCCGGGTACTCCGGTTTACTCCCACTGCTAAAGACCCCTCAAGCGACGTATTGAAATAAAATTAAAACCATATGTAAGTCTCGAAATGACTTGGTTTGTGTCGAGTGGACGTTAAACCCCATTTTTCTCTCTCGCCACAACATAAATCAGAAACAACTTTGCCCTGGCACATTTTGAATTTCTATTACAGACGTTATAAGATAGTAGACTTGGACATGTAGTCTCCAAACAAACACATTATGTGATGTTGAATCAATAACTAAAATTCCAGTTTGTTTATTTCTATACTTGTGTATTGATTTGTCTTATATGCGCTGCGTGTCTTAATGCCCTCTACTCGGTTTATAGATAATGACCATATATCGCACAGTATATCGTTTATTCTTCCGTTTATTAGACGTCGTGTATATTAAAATATCTACACGAAATCAAAAGAAATATAGAGTTGAATGCCCTACTGTTCTCTCTCGAATGGGCTATTGAAGGCGGCTATACGCCATACAGTAAGGGGGGGGGTATTTTGCCTGGCAGCAGCGCCTACTCTTATCGATTTCCAACTGTCGAGGGTTCTTTTACGTGCACGCCAAATTGTACACGGGACTTTGATTTTCCGCCCCAACCGAACGACTAATGACTCAGACAGTCGTGGATGGCTGCAGTAAAAGATCGGACGTCGCTATCCGTGAAATTTATTTATTTCAAATAAACGAAAACAAAATAACACGCATTTACAAAATTTTAATGTAGAATTGATTATTCCGACCCTCTCCATTACGAAGTTTAGTTGGCTTCGCGGGTCTAGTCGCTGTCTTAACAAGTTATTTTACATGCTTTGCAAAAAATAATTATAAGATTTAAGTTTACGCCATCATCTGGAATTTTAAATTTTATATTATTTCAAAAGATCGTTGAAAATATGAATCTAAACAGTTAGTCGGAGATGTAAAATAATTATAATGGAGAGAACGCTACTACCCGTTATTTGGTAAGTAGGAATATGTACGAAAACAAATAAAAATTGTACTATTTACAATATCGCGCACACGCACCCAGCTATCTAGGTCTATTTTATTTAACGTTTTAGGTTCAAAATATGAGAATAGAAGGCAAAGAAAATGAATTCACAACTTCTCTTAGTATTCTATAAAATTTAATAGCACAAAAAAATGCTATAAAACAAATCAATTTGGAAGAATCTGGGCCAGTGCCCGGCCTAAACCATGATAACGGATTCCTAAGAGTAGCAATGGGCACACAGCGCTATATACTTAAATCATATGTAATACCACTCTTGTTTATTGTGTGGAATATTCAAAAAAAATGTTTTTGTCCAATTACAGGTGTGACTATTGTCCGTTGACAAAAGAAACGCTCCTACAACCGAAGAAATAGGCTAATAACGAAAACTGTCTCAAAGAAATATTTATCAGTCTTCCGGTGAGGATCGAACGTTAAAAATATATGTGACACTAGTTTCGATTTAACCATCCCTTATCTAACATTTTATTTTGATGAGTCCCCATTGTTCCGGTGACGATATCATTAGCGTTAAGTCCTCAGGTGAAAGCGACCCAGCATGCTGAAAACAGGCTCATTTTCATTGGATAACTAACATTTACTACACGTTCAGTTCTCTCACGCTTCTAAGTTCTTACGCTATATTGAAATTAAACGCTGAATAAATAGTGCGCTTTTTAAAATTTATCTCTTTGTAGTTTACTTTGATTATTTTACTAACGGTATTAATTTCTCTCGTATGAAAGGTATCTGTATAATCGAATTGCCTTTGCAAAATGACAATACTTCCAAACACACGAAAATAAATTCTTGAGACGGGTACCTGTTAAGCGGAAGGATACAGTAGTTTTGTGTAATACAGCTGTTTGGAGCATTCTCAACCACGAAGCCATTGGCGCGCCGTTGAACTATCTTTCGTGCACTACATGTGATACGCCTGTTGGCCAAGTCACAGATAAACGACCGTTTATTACCCAAAGGATCTACATTTAGCAATTACAGTAAGTAGTCGGTTTAGTAATACATAAATAACACTTTATTTACTGCCCTACAAACGCACTTATAATTTGTCTGTCTGCTTTCGTTGGTTCGGCGACATGCACGTTTTTTGTTGACGAATCGCCGTGATCAAACAGCGAATCGGTAATATTGTCATTGTTTTCTTTTTGGAAGTAGAGCGTGGATGTTGTTATTACGAGTGCGTGTTTTTTCAAAGCTTAAAAATGTATATTTATTTTTGCAGAATCCCCGGTCCATTCTGGAGTTAATAAAATGTTTAAATTTTTCAAGAAACATCCTCCGAAGGAGGGGGAGGAAAGAGAAAAATTGAAGAAGGAACTTTTCGGTTTTAAGAAGGTAATTTGTGGTTTCTTTTATCTCGATTCAACGATTCTTATAACCCATTCTTATCTTTGTGTATAAATTGACACGACGCAGCCATTTTGGATAGCCGCTCGATGACTCATTACGAAAACCAACGTCGTTTATAACACAAATAATGGGAAATCTTACGGCGACTGCCATGTCTGGCTCAAACTCGAGAACTATGTAAACAAAGTCTCAAAATTTGAAACGTGCATATTTTGGCCCGGGTTTTAGTGAACGGCTGACCGAACGCACGTTTTGAAATCGAACAATACGTCAACAGTCGTTCATGTTGAACAAATAAATAGTGTGTGAATGTTTGACATGCACCGGTTGTTTTATTCATGGAATTCTCTGGCTTTCTAAATGATAATACTCGGTATTCTTCATCATGTTGACCCCCGTGGAGACAGGTTAATGTTTACATTTGACGGGCCTATTAGCAGATTCCTAACAGTAATGATAAAGAGCACAGAAAGAGAAAAAAAAAAGTTTTTATTTTTATTGAATTAATCAGCCATATTATTGGTATTGACAATTCAAATGCTATTTTTTTTTTATAAATTAAATTATTTGCCAGAATGATTTCAGTATTTTACACTGATAAATGTAACTGCGGATTGTCATTATTTGCATTTTTCTGACTATACAATTTTTCACAGTAAAATCAAGAAATTAAATAGGTGGTAATTAATTTACGGGCCTGGATTAAGTTGGATTACAGAGACCCGCCGCCCAATTTTAGAGGTTTATACTATAGCTGACATTGGTTTGTTGTAATGTTGTGACCACGTCTCATTTATATCGTCTACTGTGGATGCCTAATGTTAACAACTATGATAAATTCATCATGTCTTTGTAAATTATGACCCATCACATTGAAACAGTTAGTAGGCCTACATGTAAGTTGCATAGGCCTGCACCCATTATCATAATAAAAATGTATGCATGTAATTTTGGTTGACTCTTGGCTCCATCAATACCTTATGTATTCAAAGAATGGATTGGCTAGGAAGATGTTAAATGATTTTTTAAACCTTTATTTCAGTGCACTGATCATGGATTTCTCAGTAAACCAAGTGCTATGGCCTATGACCCAAAACTTCGTCTACTGGCCATTGGATCTAAATCTGGAGTATTGAAAGTGTATCCTTTTAAATTGTAATGAATAGCATCAATACCTATTCTATAATCATGTGTTAGGACGGATTCAGTTCTCGAGTTTTGATGTTTGTTAGATGCAAGTATCCATTTGTCCTGCAGTTGCATTAATCACATTTGTAGATGGCATCACAAACTATTAATACACAACTATCAACACACAGAATATAGAATACACAAGTAACAGAATACACATACCAGAATACACAAGTAACAAATACACCAGGTTAAACAAATAGACATTAACTGCAGAGAATGCAGAATATACAAGATAAGCACTTATAAATACAACATTAGAAAACACATAAGAATAAACATACCGATACTGAAGAAAACTTGTATGCATTGTACATGTATATGTATGATGCATACAGCACACGTTGAAGAATACTGAAAATACAGAATTAGTAGAGTGAACAATATTATTCAATCTATGGGAAGTAAATATACCATAATTAAAACAAATTATTTAATATAATGGATGAAAATATACTGTAGTGCTAATTTTCAATATAAAGGATGCAAATATAATATACCGGTAATTTAAACAAATTTTTCAAAAAGCATTACAATACATGTATCAAAAACACAAGCTGCATAATATTCAAAAATCCTGAATATACAAAACAAAGCTAAATGCTAATGATTAATGTTATTTAATTACACCAAACTGTATTCGAACACCTTCTTGTACCAATGTGGCCAAGTGGGTCAAGGTCAAGGTTTGAAGGGAATTTTCTTGGAAATTGAAAGTAGGGGACACATTTAGAAAACCTGCATATTTGTTATGTTTCTGCAAGGATTCTGTTATCACTGAATGAGAATTAAAAAAGCCACCATTCCTGTGAATAAACTTAAAAGAATGCTCATGATTAGTGTGACAGAAGGGAGATGGTCTGTCTACAGTCAGGCTTTATATATGGGTTATTAAATTGTCTGTGAAATAAATTTGAAATGAACACTTCATGGTTGAGTTTTGTTGGTATTTATCAGTTGGTGGTGTGTTGGTTCTGACAGCTGGTATAGTAATCATTTGAATTCCATGACCTCCTAATAAAACAGGTGGCTAATACTGTAATGCCGTAATGGTGCTCTGTTTGGGTACTCTTTTTCCTTGCTCATGTTTTATCTCTGCTGATACAATCTACAGTTCACGAGCCTTTGTACCACTACATGTACATTGTACATGTATCCAGATAGTTAAAGATGCATTATGTAAGATTAAGATAAATAGGTGGTTCTTGCTATAATAGTTCACAAATTGATAATTATAAATGCATATATTGAAAATTTCATTCAGATGTATTTTTTTTTACTGATACATACATATAGCGTTGATTGGTTATTCAGTCATATTGATCCATTCATAGGGGAATGTGGACCATAGTTCTGATGATTTTTGTGTCCCATATTGCTATATTACCCCGTATCAGTTGGCCTGCCCTTAGCTGACATTAACCGACAATCAACGCCAATTTCACACAGGTCAGGTCTCACTTTTTGAAATTGTTTTAGTAGCACATGCGGTATTAGCAAATCTCATTTGACTAATGAATCTTTTACTTCAACGAGTAAACAAACAGCAACAATTGTAAATACGTTTTAGCCTACAATGGGTGGTAATATTGGTTTATTGCCAATCTGCATGTATTTACAGAGAAAGGTGTCACGTTTTCTTATAAGTAGACAATATAAACAGTTGCATATTACATTTCTCTCCTGCATGTTACACTGTAGTAAGAGTGAACAGTTTATTATTGTGGAAACTGCACATTTTTGCATTTGTGATTGATAGTTACATGTACATGTAGTCATTAAGGATTGGCATTTTGTTTTTTGATTTGTGTGAAATTTGTTGGGTCTTCAGTTTTTGGATTATAGTGTGAACAGTTTATCACTGTGGCGAGTGCATGTTTTTGCCTTTGTGATTGACAGAAGAGTTATATGTACTTTGTAGTCATTAAGGATTGGTAGTTATTAGTTTTGTTGATTTGTGCGAAATTTGTTGGATATCCAGTCTTTGGATTAATAAATTTACAAACAATTTTGATTATAAGTCTGACAATGTTTTGTGAAACCGGGGCCTGGTGCTGCAAGGATAATGTAGAATGTTTTAAACCGATTGACCATATTCTGTGTGGGTTGTCATCCCAAAACTGTGTGGGTTGTCTGTACGCATTTGAAGATTTGTGTGACTGTATTGGTATTCATCATAAGTTTCAAGTAGTTCCTAACACAATTATTTTTGATTTGACATATAGTATGAAGTAGTTTGTCAGGAAAATGAATAGCCATGAGTGAATCTTTTGAAATTTTAGATACATTCAGGAAATGGACTTGAAACCCTTGACAGTTAGTGAACTTGACATGGCGTGGAGTTCTATCACCGGTTAGAGTAATATAGAAGTGTACATGTATACATGCAGATTATTAAAAAATTGACAATAAAGAGGCATTATCACGGTAACCAAGAAAAAAAGAATAATTTGTAGACAAGCCTGGAAGTAAAGCATCTATCACTGACAATGTCGGGCACAGATTCAGGTTTTGTCACACAAAACCTCTGGTGCCTATCATTTTGTCAGGCACTGATTTGTCTTTTTTATTGATACATTTATTATTAAAATATGTCCTACACTAAGTTGAAAATGTCGAGTACTATTTCATTAATGCTTGACATTTTGAAGGTATCTAAAAAAAAAAAAAAAAATCCAACATTATTTCCAGTTCCATGCCAGATTTCAATAAACAAATCCCAAATCCTAGAACTGGCCTATATGTATTTACATAGTACATAATGTTCGATACATTCCATTCCATAAAACTTTAATGAGGCATTGAGGCTAGAGATGAGATACCGTCAACATAAACATTACTGGATTGAGTCTGGTTGCTAAAACATCCTTCATCTTTGAGTAAAGCCCATTTTGATGATGGTCTGACCATTTGTTGTATAATCGTACATGTACATGTAGCAATGGTAAATCTAGGAAAAGTCTTATTTTCAGATTTTTTTTCCAGCCACTTATAGAAATGAAGCAGAGAATATTTTAGTGCTCATTCCTACACGAAAGTTTTATGTCATACATGCACATGTTAAAATCCAAACTCATTTGTTTGTTACACGTACTTAATCAGGATTACTGGTAGTTTTAATCTTCCATGCGCTTAGAGCTCGCAATATGGATGGATTGAGCACAATCTTAAATTATTATCATGTAGACAAAACTGAAAGTGTCATTGAGCTTTGATCTGGTTTTGTGATTTTAATTAAACTTTGAATGTTTATAGGAGTTTGTTCTACTGTTAAGTTCTACTGATAAATCTTAAATTGAAACATGTTAGTCCCAAAATGACCTTGTTTGTCTCAAATGGACACTAAACCCCATCTCTCTTTATAGGAGTGTAATGTTCTATGAAGTATCTAGTTCCACTGATAACATCTTGCATATTCCAAATGTTTGACCTCATTTAAATCTGTTACATGTAAAGGCCACGCACTATATGTTTCTCTTTTTCCCACAACTTCTCGTTTTGATGAGTCAGAGTTTTTCTCTAACTGTTTTGAATATCCTTCATGATTTGAGTAACAGTGACATATTTTGACAGAATATTTTATAAAAATATGGTTGTTTTTTTTGTCTAGACCTGAATTTTCAGATTTTTAGATATCTTTTAGACATCATTACAAGGGGGAAAAGCATATTTGCACAGCATGGTTACAACCTGGTGAAAATAAAGTTTACTGTTTGTGGGCAGTCTCTCAGGATTAAAGACAGAGTACCTTTGTCAGTTCATATCTAGAGTTATACATTTGTATATGTTACACTTGATCACTTTGAAAAAACATTGTTCATCCCGATTTTCCGGCGTGGTTCCCCCTTTTCGATGATGCAGGACAAATGGGACGAAAAATCGAGGTCCTATGTACACATTGGTGTGCACTTAAAAGATCCCTTGACAGTTGGAATTTGATACAAGAATAGGCCGTAGTGCCACTGTCCGGGCAACATTTCCCTCTTAGCACAATGTATGGTGAATGCCTGTCTTCATTAGCCCAGCTCGGAGCAGAACAGTGGGACGTTAAACCCATTTTCCTTTCTTTGAAATATCTTGCAGGCTAACTAGATAGATACACATGTAGAGGCAATTTTTTAGAAGCATTTAGTAACTGGATAGAGCAATAAACTACACCACATACTTATGGTAGTAAAATAACTAATTTATAATATAGGCAACGTTTGGAAGAATATTCTCTCGGCTACATGTACTTGCTTGAAGACATTGGGGGAATATTGTTCAAAACTTTGCAGTACGGGTTATATATCTTCTTCATAGGTATGTGTTATTGTTTATAGATATACATGTAAGGGCTATTAGTATTATTAGCAACAACTCAGTATAAATATTTTTCAAAGTTACCATCATCCTGTAAGATTTACCCTGTGTTACATGTACATTTATAAATCATGTACATGTACATTAAATGTCAAACATGTTTTATGATTCTAATAAATGTTACTATTGTTACTGAACAGTTGATTTATTATTTTACTACATGTACAGAGGATGAAGATTTTTTCAATTTCTAGCCATTTCATTACTTTTATTATTTATTGAATTATGAAAAATAACATTGTATGTCTTTCTCACTTGACATGTTGATGATGTCATGACATTTTGATTATTGCACCAATGAACTGCTTAGTAGGGATATCTTGATAACTCTACTTACTAGAAATAAAGCTCAGTCTGTTTACTGGCTAGCCACCTCTTCAACAAGGACAAAAACTTATTATTGAATTTCAAAATGCGTGATAAGGTCAAGATACATACGTACATGTATTATGACTCATCGATTAGTGCTGTAGAAAGGTTACCTGGTCACAGCTTGTTAACATTTAATAACACCACTGTAAGCTATAGTAAAAAAAAAAGCTCTGGACTCTGATCCTCCAATAAACCTGTAGTTAATGGGAGTATCCTGTTGAGGTTAATGTATATAAAATACTAGTATTTTACACCAGTTTTACTTTATTTAATGTCTATAATTATAGATCATATTACAAACCACCACTGTTATTACCTTTACATGTAGATTTGAGACATCTGAGTTATCAGGGTTTTTAAAAAAAAAAAAAAAAAAAAAAAAAGAATCCATCAGCCTTGAGTGATAACTTCTATCTGATTTAAACACAGATCCTATTTTGTTTGGTTTTTATAGTTCAAAATTTCGTTTTACTTGTCTTCACAACATTAGGAACTGGAAGAGTTGTTATATAACCCGCATTCTGCGCCATACATGTATAATGTGTATGGAATCAAGTTGGACATTTAGAGTAGGCTATGTCCTGTAGCCATGTACGACCGGCCAACACTTCCGTTTCTGCCTTCATCCCGTGTCCCGTGCTTCTCCATTGTCATATTATATTTGTGTGCTGGTATGTCAGTCTTACATGTATATAAAGTTTGCCTAACCTGGAGTTTTTGTTGGTATTATTGTTGGATGGGTCCTTATCTTATTGCTGGTGCTGGTTAAAGTCGGGGATTGACCAATAAAATGATCTGTTGTGGCAACTCTGGCAAGTTTTTGTTGTGCAGTGCATGGAACTATGGGTTTCCCAGTAGAAACATCAAACGCTGATAAGTGAACACAAACTGCCACTACAACTGATCAGATATTCATGTAGTGTAGGCCATCGAAAGTATAAAAAAACAAAACAAGATATAGATCTGTCTGTATTTTAATCAGATTTGTGATAACTTTAATATCATTCAAGGCTAAATTTTTTACACTTCAAATTATCTGAGTACAATAAACATATTTAGGATAGATATTACCAAACTGATCCCGCAGTGAATATTCGCTTGGCCGCTACAATCACTGATAAGCATGACATCGACGAGGCTTAATGAGTACGGCATATTAACTTTTTTACTCCCGACAAATTAAATTCTCAAACATTTTTTTGAGGTAAAAGAAAAATAAATAAAGACGTTTGAAGTATTTGTAGTTAAAAAATATTTCCTATTTAGTGTAAATGGGTATTAAAATGAGTAAAACGCACCATTTTGCCCGATGCAGTTAGGTGTTATGTAAACAATGCACGAGCCGTTAACCAATGACTGACGGCACGTGAAGTCAATGCACATGTTGTAGACAGTCATGTGTGACAGAGATAAATCGTAAGTAATTCTCTGTGAAACAGATTGAGATATTACATGTACATGTACGGGTAGGTACATGTACCACATGTATATTGTACATGTACATGGTACAGAAGCATTTTTGAACCTACATATATATGGTACCTTGCCATGTCTCTGAAATCTTTTCGTGGACTTTTTTTCCCATCTGATTGAATCCAAACTTTGAGATTACCGGTTTATAAAAGTTATCCTACAATTTTATCTGTTTATGGGAGAGGGAATGGCTAGATGATGTTTTTGGAATGATATTCCTATCCTACATGTATTAAAGATTAATCTTTCAAATTTGTAGTTTCCAAGAGATTCATACAGTGCTGAAATGATGCATTTTGCCTTTAAAGTGCCAACATGCTAGAATACATATTAAATATGAGTCGAGTTTATCAAAATTACTTTTATTGTCTCATCTTATGGAATTTCAGGCAGCCAAGCTGAAATCACTGTTATCAAGAATGAATGTTATTGATTAGAGTTGTAACAATGATAGATATTTTTTAAAACCTACATTACTACATGGTGCTTAACAAACACATGCATACATTTACATAATTTAGAGGACTGTCGTAAGTTTTAATCAATAAATTCCGTTCTCGTTACACATACATGTATGTACAATAGTCATTGACTAAGTCCTTAAGAAACTTACTGTGGAATGTCATGACTCATATTCTATGGATTTTTCAGGTATTTTTATAGCTGAATTATTCATTATATGCTGCAGGTAGAAGAGGATAACTCTCATATTTTAAAGGACAGTCGTTAATAAAAATCATAAAATTGAAACTCCAAAATGTGTATTTGGGGGGTGGGGGGGTTGGTAACATCCTAACAACACTTTCTTTGCAAAGGCCCCCTGTTTTTTATATGTTGAAGTTCATGTGGATTTTCAGACTTAGTTCCTCCTTGTCGGTTTTGCAGGATGGAGGAGCTGGCAAGGGACAATGTGCATTATATGCTGCAGGTAGAAGAGGATAACTCTCATATTTTAAAGGACAGTCGTTAATAAAAATCATAAAATTGAAACTCCAAAATGTGTATTTGGGGGGGGGGGGGTTGGTAACATCCTAACAACACTTTCTTTGCAAAGGCCCCCTGTTTTTTTTATGTTGAAGTTCATGAGGATTTTCAGACTTGGTTCCTCCTGGTCAGTTTTGCAGGATGGAGGAGCTGGCAAGGGACTGCATTTAGTCATTCGGATAAGGCAAAAAACAAAGATTCTGTGTACACATTAGCATTCATATAAAAGAAACCTTGACAGTTGGAATTTTAGATATGAGTAGGCCGTAGTGCCACTCCCTGGGCAAATTTCCCTTGTTGAACAATGTATGTATGGCAGGTGTAAGCCTGTCTTCATTAACCCAGACAAGCAGAACAGTAGGACGTTAAACCTTAATTCATTTCTGGTTTTTTGTCATACATGTATGCTTATTAAACTCATTGAAGTATCTATACTTTTCAAAGCTAACAGAATAGAAATCAATATATTCAAGTTATATTTTTTGGTCTTTGAAAAAGCAAACAGAATGCATTGACTAATAGTTACTGTATATTCAAATAAAAAGAAATGTTTTGTCAGTGGTGCGGGAAGAGAGGATAAAGTGCATTAAAGTATTGTCTATTGTAAGCACGTTAAGAGATTGCCTGACTAAATGAAGTTAAAATAAATGGTTGTCTAGCATCAATGCCTGGACAAAATTTCTCCCGTAGAGCACTGCATGGCATTTGCCCATCTTCATTGGCAAATTTGGTGCAAAGAAGTAGGACATTAAACCTTGGTTTAATTTACAAAGGAATGTTTGTATCTGAAACTAACCATATGCTATGAATGTAGCATCTGTTGCAGCCACTTGTTGATGAATTTCAACATCTAGAATAATAATAATATTTTTTATTTTTATCAGGAACATCGGTCACTTACATGTACTGCCTGTAAAATTATTGATTTTTCTTCTAGAGCCTTGACTGTCAATCATGGCAAGGAAACAATACCGAGCGTGGATATCAGATTTCTGCGGTCGTGTTAGCGTTGGCACATTTTGAATGGCGTGATATTGTGTAATCGTTAAGCACGTTTGTTCACCCTCATTTTCCATTACACGGCGAAATAATGCTAGAATATCGAGTGCTTACAATAGATTTGTAAAAGGCCAGATAGAATGAGTAATTGACTGGCATGGTAGTTTGACAGTTCTGATGTAATTTTCTTGTTCTGTACAAGAAGTGTTGTAGAATGAATAATAGAATTAAGAAACCTAATTATGATTCTGTTCATCAAATAGCACATTATATGTCACCGCACGCACACACTCCATTTAGGGCTTACAAATATAACTGAAAAGTTTAGTGTACATAACGGTAGGCTTTTAGACTTGTCAATAAAAAGCATAACCAATTACAGGTGTAATTTCAAAACGTTTTTTTTCTTCAAGGACATGTATTTGAATGTTCTTTGTTATTTCGATTTACTGGGTACATTGTACATGTAATGGTTTATTCAGCATGTACATGAATCTACAATGAATGTGCTTATGTAAAGTGCGCATGAACATTTTTGTATGGCAGTAAAGAAGTGTGTTATAATAAGGTACAATCTGACATACTGTGCATGTACACACAATGTACAGATAAATTAAAAATACATACAAAAGCAACATAAAAAGGTATAAAAAAATTGGTCATTTCACGTCGGGTTACAGTGGTTGTGAATTCCATAGAAAAGAGCATAGTACATGTATGAGCCTTTCTGCACACAGAACTACCTATTAGGACTTAAAATGTCATTTCACGTCGGGTTACAGTGGTTGTGAATTCCATAGAAAAGAGCATAGTATGAGCCATTCTGCACACAGAACTACCTATTAGGACTTAAAATGTCAGTCAACTAACTTAGTGTCTGTTCTAAAGCAGAGCTAACTATAGACAACCTAGTACCCCGTTCAGACGCGCAAGTTAAACTAGTTTAACTTATCCGGCGATAGTTAATTCAGCAATTTTCGTAGTCTGAACGCATATGTGGAAATTTTAAACTAGTTTAAAATATCCACCTCCGTAGGTGAATTGAATTCAGCTTTTTTTTTTATCTGGTTTAACTTTCGGCGTCTGAACGGGTAGGATTGAAATATCCGGATATTTTCACTCTGGACATGCGCAGTGCGTAGTAAATAACAATCTTAGAAAAATGGCGGCTTCTTGTTCTTCATCAGTGCTCATGCGCGTTTACCTCTGACCCTTGACCGACGAGGTCAGGAATGTTAATCCGGTATAGTGCCAGTATCTTAAAACACGTATGAACGCAAAAATTGCCTGATAAAAATCGCCGGATAAGTTAAACCAGTTTAGTTATAAGCGTCTGAACGGGGTATAAGTTTATTATGAACATGTACTACATGTATGGATGAATAAATTTCTTTTTAATGACCTTGACTAGATAATAGACTAGGTGCTCCAGGAGTAGAATTCACAGCCCAACATGATCAAGATGTCACAGTTGTCCAGTTATTTTTCTTACCAGAACAGGTTAGTTTAACAGTAATTTATGTTGACTTGAAACTTTAATTGATGATGTCAAGTCATGTATTTGAATGCACTCAGTTGACTTGTTTACATAAGTTTTGAAATTATCCACACTGACTTGAATGATTATTTACATGTAGCAAATGTAACTTGTTTTATCAAATACTACGCTGTTAATGAGAACTAGGAGTCAGTGCTGACCCTCATTGTAAAACAATCGTGCATATATGGCTCACTGATTATACTGTAAATCATTATAAATTCTAATTAATGGAAGAGAATTAAAAATGGCCAAAAGATATTGTATTAATAAATAGACGTGTTCTCCAACCTTCAAATTCAAAAAGCATATGTGATAAATGTAAAAGTTGACACCGTTTTTTTTGCATGCGTGGAAACTCAAACAGGTCACAATTTTAATCTTATTTTGACGAAATGTGAAATGTGATATTTTGATATTGCCTGGATTATGGGCCCTGATTGTACGAAAGATCGCAATCTTACCTTATCTTGTCCATCTCTTGCAAAGTGAGTGTATCTTGCATGGCAAGCGTTTGCTTGTTGTAGGATGCCCCCACTCCCCCCTCGAATTTTTCATTCATAATGAAGACATGTATGTGTTAAATGTATAAAGTGACACCTTGTTTATTGTTTTATTTTCAGTCTCGTTTAGTGAGTTTTTGCAGTGATAATTCTTTACATCTCTGGGAGACGAATGTACGAGGTGGTAAAACAGTGCTAGAAGAAGTTAAATCTTACAATGTTGAAACCAGGTAAATAGCATTTTGTCAGCCTGTAATATATTATTAGACCATTCATATACAGAAATACTGGACTTTTCATGGTCATTGACAAGTTTTGGCTACATTGCTAGTTTGAAAATGTTGATTAACAGGATATGGTTAGCATCCTGCACTCACGAAAGGTGGGAACATGAGTCCCCTCAACATCAAATATTTATTGTGACCTGTGGGACGACAGTGTGACAACTTGCAGCTTGAAAGAGCTAGTTTTGTGTTCTGGTGTGTTCCATGAATGGACTAAAAGTTCCTGCTCTTTGGAGGATCAAAATATCCCCACAATCTCTTACTTACAGCCCAGTTTATTTCACTTCAGCAATTATAAGGCTAGATTTGGTTTGACAAGATCAATCATGGAATATTTGGGTGCCAAATTGATAAACCTTGCAGTATAATATATGTTTGATATAGATACAGAGCCGTGGGTGGGTGGGGAGTCATTGGGGAAGATGTTGGCACGGTAACATGGAGGATCCTGTGTTTGATCCCGTTGTTGGCCAAGAAAAAGTTCACCAGGATTTTCTGGCATCGTTTACCTACCACCCTACCCCCCTCCCCCTGTCATTTGTTGCAGAACATGGGGCCTAGCAGGCGAAAATCGATAGTTGTTTGGATGGACACAATGGCGTAAATGTAAAAGAATCCTTGATTGTCGGAATTAGATAAAAGAGAATGCAGTGCCACTGTACAGGCAAAATTTCCCTCAAATCACACTGGAGGGCATATGTCGGTCTTCAATAGTAGGATTTTAAACACTATTTGATAAGATTGTCACACTGTAAAAGCACTTTGAGTAGGCTATGTAAACTACTTAGTAAATATTATTAAACAATTGTTAGCTGGGTCACAACCACCTGCTATGAGTTAAAATATAAACAAACTTAAATGGCTGGTTTTCATGCTTGAGTAAAGTAGAAATGTAAATATTGAAATCTACTTCAAGTTTGTTAACACTAGGTAGAGAAACCGGTTATGTAATTGCTTCGTCTTGGTCGACCTCAACTAGTTTTGACTTCTTGACAGGTTTGAAGAGTTCAAGATTTTAGATTAGAATATGTGACCTGTAGTACTGCATGCAAATTAAAATAACAAATTGAAGTTTTTCTCTGTGGTATTTTACTTTGCTAAATCATTATTATAACTATTTTTGTGGGGAAAATACACATCAAGGAATAGTAGTTATATTTAGAATTTAGTGTTTAGTTATAAATATAATTGCTAGATATGTTGTGGAGGTCAAATTAAAGGCGTCCGTTAAATCTGTTCTTTCTATAGCACCTAGAAATGGGACACAACATATGTTTATTATGAATGTATATAAACTGATTTACATTCAATCATTTCTGTTCAGTGACATACATGTGTCCAAATTGAATGGCAGTCATTGTCACCTGGTTATTCCAGTCTACACTGGTAGTTTTTTTCTGCTGTGGGATATGTTTAGCCGCGTTCATCGAATTGCTTTATTACAAATGGCAATCGATAGCATTCTGGCATGTGATTTGGTGCCAATTTTAAATTTTTCATTTTGTCTTAATATTGGGTATCATTAGAATCCCATCTTTTCAAGTTACTATACCATCAGTGTTGAGTTAGATTGACCAATGGGTTGTGTTTGCAATGTCGAAAACTGTGGATGATTTTGGGTTAGCAACTTGCCTACTTTAAACACAGGTCTGTCAACACATTGTATTCTCAGGATTTTGTGTTCAATCCATGTTGAGTGGATTGAACTATGAACTATGGTGAAAGTCAACAAACACTTGCCTTCAGAATTTTAAGTGGGTTGAACTACATGCAAATTTGACAGTCTCTTGTTGGAGGGTAGGCTCAGTATCATGTAATAAAAAATAGCTATACATGTCGTCTAACACTTTGTTCACAAAGCATTCCCAGAATTTATGCAAAATTGTTCACTTTTATTTTAACTAAAATATAGCCTTTTTATGAAACTCTTGAATGTACATGTATCAAATACTTTAACAAGAAACTGGTGATCGAACATTGAGTAAATTCTTAAGTCTGAAAAATGATTTAATGATGCATACTAAACTAGTATCAGACATTATTGACTTTGTTCCAGACATGTATTAAATCGCTTACATTTAGGACCTAGAGATTGACGTCACAAGTGGGTCGCAACGCATATAATACTGCAGTATGAATGTATATAAACTGATGTACATTCAATGGTGTCCGTTTTTACTCTAATTTCAAATCAGTTATGTTCGGCAAAATAATCATGCAGTTTCAATCAGATGCAAATTTCTAGTGTCTGGTTATTCCAGTCTATATAAGCCGTTTGATTTGGTGCAATGTGTTTAGCCTCGTTCCGCGAGTCTCTTGTCACAACTGGGGCTAAAACGCATTATGGTACACGATTCGTGTACCGATAGTAATTTTTTTTATTTTGTCTTAAATATTGGATATTAGAAGCCTATCAAGTTCACAACATCAATGTTGATTTAAATCGACCATTAATTCGTGTTTTTAATATTGAAGATTTTGGATGATAATGAGTTAACGACTTTAAATCTGCCTATTGCAGGACTTTCTTTATAGGCCTGAAAAGTCAAGCGTAAAGAAAGACCTGCAATAGGCAGATTTTGCCGTTGCATAATGTATGTTTAATAAAACAAAATTGTGTCTTTAAGTGTTTTTCCTGACAGGAATCCAATTTCTATTGATTGTTTACATGTGTAAAGTGGTTAAAGTTGTGTGAAAACACCAGCAGTTAGAAGTTAGTCCCTCGTCCACTTGACATTTAACTCACCACCCAAACATAACCAGTTCATATTACTTAATAAAACTAATTCTTTCAGTTCCTATACTATTCAAAAAAAGTAGGGGATATTTGATTTTTAAGTGTTATTAAAGTCACCTAATGAAACTGACGAAGAAACAAATGACAAAATGAAATGAAGTTCACATTCATCGATTTATTCCAAATGATCTTTAGACTAAGTAAGGCACAGACTGACCATTATAACGGTAAAATGATACCCGGGGTCAAACAGCAAAGTTACCACAGCATCACAACAAAGTCAGTAACGGGTAAATCCTCCTCTGTTTGCCAAACAAGCATTGATCCGACGTGGCATACTCCTAATGAGACGTCTAAGGTCATTTTGGTCCAGATTGTCCCATTCCTGTTGCAACGCAGCAGCAAGTTCTTGGGCATTGGCAGGACTTTGTTGACGTTGACGTAACCTCTGTCCAAGCATGTCCCAGACATGCTCGATGGGGGAGAGGTCGGGACTCAGTGCTGGCCAAGGTAATGTGGTGATGTTCTGTTGTTGGAGGTAACCTGTAACGATCCTGGCCCTGTGACATCTTGCGTTGTCATCCTGGAAGATGAAACGGCGGCCACGATGTCGTGCGAGCCGTGCGAACGGCACAACATGGACTGCCAAGATGTTGTCCCGGTAGTACTGGCCTGTAACACGCCCTGCAACATGTAAAGCCGTTCTTCCAGCAACAGTGATGCCTCACCACACCATAACAGAACCACCCCCAAATCGATCATGTCTGATGACGTTAACGTCTTGGAAGCGCTCGTTTCGACGATGCCACACCCTCCTACGTCTGTCCAAAAAATCAACAGTGAACCTTGACTCGTCTGAAAACATCACATTGCTCCAGCGTCGATTATCCCAGTGTTGACGATCCCTACACCAACGACGTCTTGCCTGAATGTGATGATCTCTCAAACAAGGGATCACGCGAGGACGTCGGGCGCGAAGGTGACCCCTATGCAGTCGATTCTGAATTGTCTGGCCACTCACTCTCACACCAGTATCTGTTTGAAGACGAGTGCTGATCTGATTTGCTGTGATGACACGACTTCTCAAGGCCAAGGTACGGATAAATCGATCCTGGACTTGAGTTGTTGCCCTTGGTCGACCTGAGCGTGGTCTGTCCTGTACAGATTGTGTATCACGGTATCTGGAGCATAGCCTGCTTATGACAGACTGAGAAACATTCATCGTCCGCGCCACAACCGCCTGTGCCGATCTGTAGCATGCCAAGGGCACGTAACCTTTCATTCTGGGCAAGCCGACGCATATCAAAATTTGTTTTCTGGTCACTAAAACAATTAAACTGATGTTTCCACCCTGGAATTCAATGCCACAATGACTGTAACATTCAAAGTCAGAGTCGTGCAAATCTTGGGTTGGACCCCCATGATGATCCCAAGCATCACCTGCATTCCATGCGGTAGCTATTGGTGCGTTTGGGCGTCACATGTAACTGGAAATGTTTCTTCTGTTAGGTTCTATAGTGACTTTTTTCGTAGTCATTAGCATATTTTAGTATTATGCCCCCAAAATCAAATATCCCCTACTTTTTTTGAATAGTATATTACTCTCAAGATGTTATTTAATAAATATTGTACCGGTACTTAGAAAAACTAAAAACTGTGTGCACAGCCTTGTATAATTGGCCATAGATTGCATTCACATACATTTACATGTACAAGAACTACTAGTGGTATATATAGTTCAGTAGTACTGGATCTTATTTCCGTTGCCCAGTAAGATGTTGGCTTGCTAATCTGGAGGTCCAATGTTTGATCCCTCATGTAGGCCGAGAAACTTCATTTGAATTTCCTAGCGTGGTTTACCTTTGTCGGTGGTCCGTTGCAAAGAGACAACTATAGTCCTTAGGACGAAAAACCAAAGTCCCCTCCACACATTTGCGTACATGTAAAAAGGACCCATGCCATATGTATGGCGTATGCTGTCCGTCTTCATCATCCCAGTTGATATAGGATGGTGAACCGCGTTTCATATTCTGTGATGGTATGCTAACATACTGTTCTGTATGGTGTATGTGCAGGACGGTGAACCACATGTTGTGATGGTATGCTAACATACATTTGTATAGTGATTATATGGTACCACCTGTTGGTATGATTCACACCTAATGAATTAATACAAGCTATTATTGTCATATTAAAAACATACAGCTGTACAATAAATATCAGATTACACACTTTCAGATAACATGAATAATTGTTGGTATTTTCTAATCGTTTGATACAAGTTGAAAATGTCATCAAGTCAAAATTATTACAATAATGCATAAATATGCATATATTACTAGTAGACCGTGAAGATGTGTAATCTGACATTGCATAAAGCATGTTATCTAAAAGCATGGTTGCATGCATATTTTCTTTGGTTACAACGGAAAGGCAGCGAAAAGCACAAGTCTGGATTTGTGTTGGTTTAAACAGATTCAGTTCAGATATTAGAAAAACCAATTAGAACATTAGAATTAAAAATTTTGTCAGGTTTTTTTTACAAGAAAGTAAAAGCAACCTTGGGGTTGTGCTGGTTGGGGGGCTGTTCTTTACTTCTAGTTATATTGTCACGTCTTCAGATAATTGTGAGGTTAATGTTTCGTCTTTTTACCCAATGGTACTATTTATTAAACAATTTTGGGGGGGGGGGGTGGAGGCCAAGTCTATTTGTTACTGTTATCAGCTTGACAAAGCTTGCTGTAAACTACAATGATGAACATAAGACACCTGTCGCAGACCTCGCCTGACACATCATCACATAACGTATATGTTATAACATAACGTATACATGTATGTTATAATAAAAACGTTTTGTGAGAGATAATTTGTCTCACAAAGTCTGTGATAGGTGCCTTCAGTCCAGGCGTGCTAAAGAAAAGTCATTTGACCAAAATCACAACATGTCTAATTAAATACTTTGTCTTATTCTTCCAGTAAAACTAAGTCTGTTTCTACATGTTGTCTATCAGTTAATGGTGAACAGTTATTTCTCGGTACTGAAGGTGGTAACATACAGGTACTGGATGTCAAAGACTTCTCACTCAGTGAACAAGTCATATATCAAGATGTTGTCATGCAGAAGTAAGTTCAACCTTTTTTTTGCCTACAACCATCCAATCTCGTGGGTTTTCTCCATTTTCCTCCTCCCACTGCTAAAGACCACTACGTGCAAGCGAATTATGGAAATAAAATTGAACCATATGTTAGTCACGAAATGATCTAGTTTGTGTCAAGTGGATGTTAAACTTCATTTCTCTCTCTCTCTCGGTTTAAATCCTGAAAATAATAATTTGCCTACCAAAGTGAAAAAGTAATAAACTAATTTAAAAAATTTGAATTTGTGAACATTTATCAATTGGCAGCATCTTAAAGATCAAAATAGAAATATGAATCTTTTTCTCCATAAATATTTGTATCCGTCTTCCATTAGCCCAGTTGGTGCAAAATAGTAGGACGTTAAACCCCATTTCATTTCATTTCAAATATTTGTATTATTTTATTGAAGTGTTCCTGATGATTTTAAAATTAACCCTGGAGCAGTTGAAGCCATTGCAGTACATCCTACCAATCCAGATAAGTTTCTGATTGGCTATAATCGTGGTTTAATAGTATTATGGGATAATAAAGAAAGTAATGCTAATCAGACTTATAACGTCTCACGGGTAAGTACCATTCTACATCGGAGGTATTCGGTGGCCAAATTGTTTAAAGCGTATGCTTTGTATCTTAAGTTAAGGTCTGTCATTGGCAATTTGCTGAAAATTTCAGTCAATGTATGTTTAAATTGATAAACAAGCAAAATTTTGCTTAATATTTCAAAACAAAAATTTAATCATAAAACTTGCCGTATCACTACACAAAATAACATATCAGATGAAACCAATTCTGCGCTATTATTTTATCTTAACCAATGAGGTTTAATTCCTAACTTGTGGATGAAATTGTCAGGTAAACTTCATACTTTTCATTAACGATAAATCTTGTTTTCAGCAACTAGAGAGTTTAACCTGGCATCGTAATGGAACAGAATTTACATCCGCTCATTCTGATGGTAGTTATAGTATTTGGAGTGTCAGTGATGCATCAAAAGCTAAAGAAGAACAAACCCCATACGGTCCATTCCCTTGTAAAGCCATTACCAAATTAGAACGTAAAACGGCCAAAGCGTAAGTAGAATCTTCTATAAATCTTTTATGACCTTGGGTCCACAGCGTCCTCTTATAATATATACATGGGGTTCTGTTATAACACTGTGTAGTTGACCTGGTAATTGCCTCAAATCTTTTGGATGGCACAGAAAACTGAGGTTTCATTGACAAAGTAAATTAACAAAATTATAGTATGATTATAATTAACACAATTGTAGTATGTGCACTTTTTCTACTCATTGTTACCCCAATTATCATTAACACAATTCTGTTATTTCAGCGATCCATTCCTGATATTTTCTGGTGGGATGCCGAGAGCTAGTTACGGTGATAAACATACAGTTACCGTGATGCAGGGAGAGAACCACACTGTATTTGATTTTACATCAAGAATTATAGATTTTATTATTTTATCAAGAGCTGATGAAAGCGATACTCCAGATGATAGATCAGGTATATTAATTTGCTTGTTACGATCAGATTTCACTTATTTCTTATCCAAGTTTAATCTGACTAAGACGCAGGTCTTATTGTTTCGTTTTTATAGTTCAAAATTTCGTTCTTTACTACAGTAGGATCTGAAAGAGTCGTTATCATTGACGTGTTCTGAATGGTGTGAGGGATAAGCCAATGAAACAGTTTGTTACGTGGAGTTTTAGGCGTGTTTTGCACAGAACTGTGGGTAATCCACTAGTAACATCAATCCAGTTTGGTTAGTCAAATGTATGATGTCATAGGGTCAAAAATCTCTCGTATGATGTCGGACTTGGCCTATCCATACAATAGGTCAGATCTTCGTAGGCTATAGGCCATCGAAAGTATAAAAAAAAGAAAAATAGATCTGTAATTAAATCAGATTGATCAGAGTTGAACAGGGTGCGATTCCTACATATCACGATGCGGGCAAAACGAAATTTATTACACTTTACACTGCCTAATCAACAATCTGAATTGAAGTAAAAAATATTGTGGAAGTTTCAAAACTACAAGAGAAATGTGGGAAGAATATATTTAGACAAATTATTTTACATTGATTTATTGAGAGGAAGGTCATATCTTTTATATGAATGATAATTTCTATTTTGCAGATAATGATGAACCCCACAGTTTAGTTGTTTTAGCAGAAGAAGAAATAGTAGTTATAGATCTTGATTCCGTCAACTGGCCGACGTTCAGACTACCATATTTAAACAGCATCCATTCCTCCGCTATCACTTGTTCTCAACATATCGCCAACGTTCCAGTTCAGTTATGGCAGAAGATTAATGATATAGGAGAGGCTCAACTAAAGAACTTTTCACCCAGGGTAAGAAAAATATTGAATATATAATAAAATTGTTTTAACTGTAATCGCACCCCCCCCCCCCCCCCAAAAAAAAAAAAATCACTCCCCCTTTAGAATCTTATTTTATGGGCTGCTAATTAAACTGAAATCACCAAACCAAACAAGATCGCCATCCCCTTGCTCCCGCTTCAGAATATTTGACTTATTGTTTCAAAAGTTTTATTGTATGGGCTAATGTTTGTATTTATTTTTGCAGACATGGCCTATTAATGGTGGTAGAAGTTTAGCAAAGGAGCCAACAAGCAAAGCTATTTTATTAACTGGGTAAGTTGTGATAATTTACAAAAGTAAAAAGGAAGATTTTTGGCTGCACCAATATCTCGACCAGCAACTATTGAGTGACAAAGCAATCTGGCCTGGCAGCTGTCTAGTCGTTCGGATGGGACGGAAAACCAAGGTCCTGTGCAAACATTGGCGTACACGTAAAAGAATCATTGACGGTTGGAATTCGATATGAGTAAGCTGTAGTGCCGCTGTGGTGGCAAAATTTCTCTTAAAGCGCATTGTATGGCGTATGCCTGTCTCCATAAGCCCAGTTTAGAGCAGGACAGTAGGATGCTAAATTTCATTTCATTTCTGAGAAGTGTGAAGTAATTGTGGAAATTGAAAGTAGACTCGTGTGATTTTCTTGATCTCCCTATTGTGCACTAGATGTTATTATTATGTAACAAAGAGTAGGATGTTAAATCGCATTTCATTTCATTTCTGAGAAGTGTGAAGTAATTGTGGAATTTAAAAGTAGACTCGTGTGATTTTCTTGATCCTCCCTACTGTGCACTAGATGTTATTATTATGTAACAGTTCTAAATATTAGTAGGGGGAAATTATATCCTAGAATTAAAATAGCATAGAAGATACTATATCTTCAATGCTTGATGTTAGGAACAGTGAAGTAATAATTTATTCAGGAAAGTCCATATTCAAGTGTTTGCTGAGGAAGTCCTTGGGGAAAATACCAGTGTAGTTTCCCCTTTTGTCTGTCGATCAGGATGGAGCACCTGGCAAGGAAGAGTGCCAAGTTGTTCGATAGGAATAAAACATAAAAGAATGTTTGTCAGTTGAAATTGGCCTATATATTCATTAGTCAGCAAAGTAGCATGTTAAACTTCATTTCTACTCTGAACTCGAGGCTGATGCAGTAGGACGTTCAAACACCATTTCATTTTGGGGCTGATTTAGTGTTCCTGTTCAGTTGATTTAGTGGAATTAAAATATATTAAATATTTATTTCTATCTGCAGGCATGAAGATGGTACTGTACGATTCTGGGATGCATCTTCATCGAATCTACGATTATTATATAAATTATCAACCGTTTCATATTTTGATACATCGGCTGGTGATCAGAATTCAGCGGAAGAGGAAGAGGAATGGCCTCCGTTCAGAAAGGTTGGAACATTTGACCCTTACAGCGATGATCCTCGTTTGAGTATACAGAAAATCACCCTCTGTCCCCTGAGTGAAACCCTAGTCATTGCTGGCACAGCTGGTCAAGTCATAACTTTCCAGATGGAACGAGAGGAACGTGAACAGGAAGTTAAATCGACAACTGTCAACATCGTAAGCGATCGTGATAGTTTTGTTTGGAAGGGACATGAAGCTCTCGTACCCAAGGAAGGTGATGTTAAGTTTGCTGCCGGTTTTCAACCAATCGCAATGATGCAGCTTTATCCACCAGCAGCTGTCACAGCCCTAGCTTTACATTCAGAATGGCAGATGTAAGTATTCATCTTTTCTAAACCAGCATGGCAAAATATAGAAGTATTGTTGAATTTATCCTAATTCATTTACATTATTTTTTTTAGGAAAAGTATTGTCAACATGTAGAAATATAGTTGACGTGGCCAATGTAGAACTTATCCCAATGTTGGCAAATTCAAGCTAAATTATTAAAGGGTAGAAAAACAACTTAATTTTGTGTTTTATTTTGTAGAATTGGTGCAGGAACAGCTCATGGGTTTGGGTTATATGATTATGTTCAAAAGAAAGAAGTTAGTTCACGATGTACACTTAATCCAACAGGTACATTTCAATACTACATTTTAATCCTACAAATCTATTTCAGTACTGAATCAATTTAGGGGGTTGGGATGGCCTAGTGGTCTAGTGTGCCGCGCTTCAACCTCTAGGTGGCCTGTCACCTCTGCCTTGCAGCTGTGGTTTCGAGTCCTGGTGTGAGCGTATGTGGCATGGAGATAGGGGCGACTTCTCAACCTTCGTGGGTTTCCTCCGGGCACTCCAGTTTCCTCCCACTGCTAAAACCCCCTATGCGCAAGCGAATTATAGAAATAAAATGAAACCATGTGTTAGTCCCAAAATGACCTAGTTTGTGTCGAATGGGTGTTAAACCCCAATTTCTCTCTCTCTCTGAATCAATTTCCTCCTACCTTTAAAACACTGCAGGCTGAATTATTGAATATTGTAATAAAATTGAACCACATGTTAGTCCCCAAAAGACCAAGTTTGTGTTGAATGGATGTTAAACCCCAATTCTCGTTCTCTCTACTTAAGTACTAAATCAATTTTCTCCCACTGTTAAAAGACTGCAAGGGTGAATTATTGAAATCAAATTAAACTACATGGTAGTCCCGAAAAGACCTACTTTGTGTCTTGAGTGGACGTTAAGCCTATGTTTTCTCTCTCTATTTATTTCAGTACTAAACTAATTTCCTCCCACTGTTAAAAGACCGCTAGGGTGAATTATTGAAATAAAATTAAACCGCATGGTAGTCCTGAAAAGACCTAGTCTGTGTCTTGAATCAACGTTAACCCTTAACCGGTCAACGTCATTTTGACGTTATGACGTCAAGTGGTCGAACTAAAAAATAACTAACGTGAAATATTTTGTATGTCCTATAACAAACGACTACTGCCGAATAATTATAAATGAGAGTCTTGACACCAATAAAAAAGTTGAAGAGGATAAGTTGATCTATGATTTGCATACCATTTTAAATCATTTTCATCAGAAATATCGTCTTCAGAAGCGGCGTAATCGATATAATCCGAGTCAGAATTATATATAGGCATTTCAATGACTTTGAGGGTCTTTATTATTCCCGACATTGTTAAATTACGTTTTTTGTCAAAAAATGTAGAACGAAGACATGTTTTTCTCAATGTTATTGACAAGACAAGTTCCTATCTGAGACGCATGCGTGGCGATATCAATTAAATACAAAACTAAATACTCAAACGCGGCTTATAAAAAAGGTTCTTGCTATGGTCGCAAATATGCGACCATGACCACTTTTGGATATAACGTCGTGGTACAAATATGCGACCCTGCCCGGTTAAGGGTTAAGCCCCTGTTTTCTCTCTCTATTTATCTCTTATTAAAAGAATTGATCTTTTTCTACAACAGATTTAACAGGAACATCAGAAACCGCAATGTCCAGACGAAAATCATTAAAGAAATCTTTACGAGAATCATTCCGTCGACTACGCAAGGGCAGATCAGAACGCAGAGCTAGAGATGCTAAATCTAAAACGTAAGTACAGTAAACTAATAAAGAAATAAAGTAGCTATATATTTATCACTAATATCAAATATTTGATTATACCTCTAAGGACCTGTGTACACATTAGTGGACACATAAAAGAACCCTTGGCAGTTGAAATTTGATTTGACAGTAGGCAAGCTTTCCCTGATAGCACACACACTGTATGCTTGTCTTTGTTAACCCACTCGGCAAATCTCGACAGATTCCGTAAACTACATCTAGTCTCGGCTGTATGACAGTAAGTGATATGTACCTACGCCCATACATTTGCGATGCGGCTACCGGTTTACTTTAACAGGAAAACTTGACGCTATTACACAAATTGGGAACCTATTCGGCTAGCGACCTTTTCGACCGATCGAGCTGCAACCTGTTCGTTAGAAACCTATTTAGAATAAAGACAACAGTTGCCTTAACTCATCTATTTATCAACCAATAAAATCCAACCTTATATCTTTTAAATGAAAGTAGAATATATTATTTTTTTATCCATTCCTTTAGCTCAGAATATAAGTGTAATTTCGTCATTATCTTACAGCTGGATCGGTCGAATAGGTCACTAGCCAAATAGGTTGCCAATTTGTGTTCGGTATGGGCGCAGTCATGTTTCATCCAGGACCTTTAAAGTAGTTCCGATATGGCGGAATTCGTCATACAGCCGAGGTTAGATGTAGGTTACGGAATCTGCCGAGGTTTGCCGAGTGTTCGTGAACCCAGTCAGACTTCCATTTTTGTCCCCCGCCTTTCGAAGAAAGTTGGGGGACTATTAAAATGGGTTCGTCCGTCTGTCTGTCTGTCCGTCTGTCCGTCTGTCTGTCCGTCCGTCTGTCTGTCCGTCACACTTTTTGGGACACAATAACTCTCTTCCTAATTGAGCTAGAATGTTCAAACTTGGTGTATGTGTTTATTAGGTCAATGCCTTGATGGAGTTCGAAGATGAGCATTTTCCGCTTAGGGTAAGCAGAGATAAGCAATTTGATTGGTTGATGCTTTGGGACACGATAACTTTAGTTCTAATTAAGTGAGATTGATGAAACTTGGTGTATAGTTTCATTATAGTAATACCTTGACTAAGTTCGATAATGAGCATTTTCTGCTCAGGGTAAGCAGAGCTATATGCAATTTGATTGGTCGAGAATTTGGAACACAATAACTCTCCTTCGAATTGAGTTAAAATGTTCAAACTTGGTGTATATGCTTATTAGGTCAATGCCTTGATGGAGTTAGAAGATGAGCATTTTCCGCTTAGGGTAAGCAGAGATAAGCAATTTGATTGGTTGATGCTTTGGGACATGATAACTTTAGTTCTAATTACGTGAGAGTGATGAAACTTGGTGTATAGTTTCATTATAGTAATACCTTGACTAAGTTCGATAATGAGCATTTTCTGCGCAGGGTAAGCAGAGCAATACGCAATTTGATTGGTCGAGAGTTTGGAACACAATAACTCTTCTTCTAATTGAGTTAAAATGTTCAAACTTGGTGTATATGCTTATTAGGTCAATGCCTTGATGGAGTTAGAAGATGAGCATTTTCCGCTTAGGGTAGGCAGAGATAAGCAATTTGATTGGTTGATGCTTTGAGACACGATAACTTTAGTTCTAATTAAGTGAGAGTGATGAAACTTGGTGTATAGTTTCATTACAGTAATACCTTGACTAAGATCGATAATGAGCATTTTCTGCTCAGGGTAAGCAGAGCGATAAGCAATTTGATTTGCCGAGACTTTGGAACACAATAACTCTCCTTCGAATTGAGTTAAAATGTTCAAAATTGGTGTGTATGCTTATTAGGTCAATGCCTTGATGGAGTTCGAAGATGAGCATTTTCTTCTTACGGTAGGCAGATATAAGCAATTTTTGGATGACACTTCGTGTTCAGTTTGATTGGTCGATACGTTTGAAAAAAATAAATGTGCGATTAATTAATATGTGTCATCTATTTATTTTGGGATTTCAGCGGGGGACATCAGCCTCACTGTTGGCTTGTTAACTTGATCCTGTTGATAGAATTTATTTAAAGACTGAATTTCATTTCATTTATTTTTTTTTCCAGTGACACCCAGCATATTGAGCAGGCAGCAGAAACCGCTGAAGGAGCCACAGCAGCACCTGGTACTCCTGAACATAAACCTGTAGAACGTCAAATAGAGGCAAGAAGTAACGAAGATTCCATGTGCTCCATGGTTAGATGTATTTATTTCGCAGACACATTCATCGTTAATGGTAAGTTAAAATAATTTATATTTTTAAATTGCAAAATGAATGTGTTGCACTGTTTTGGTCAAACTTCTTTGCAAGTGTCTAGTCGTACGGATGATATAAAAAACACATTTTAATTTCTTTTCATTTCATAGTTCTCCATAAAAATTTGAAATGTAATTGTGATCTTAAAACGTATCTGCCAAACTCGGGTTTCACTTTGTAGTGATACTGTATCATAAAGACTGTCTTTGAGTCAACTGGTGTGGTTTCGAATCTCTGGTTGTACGTGACAAGGAGTAGGATTTCCTGTCCAACCTAACCTCTTGGGTTTTCTCTGGGTCCTCCCTTTACCTCCCACTGCTGAAGACCCCTCCGTGCATGCAAATTATTGAAATAAAATTAAACCATGTGAGTCCCAAAATGACCTAGTTTGTGTCGAGTGGACGTTAAACCCCATTTCTGTCTCTGTTTCAGGTGCTCCACACAATCCATCGTTATGGGTTGGTACAAATGGCGGCCATGTCTACATCTACAACCTTACTGTACCAGCCAGTGATAAACGATCATCAGATGCCGTCGGATGTCAACTAGCGAAAGAAATTAAATTAAAACATAGGGCACCTGTTATCAGTATGGCTGTTATTGACAGTCGAGCGAAGATTTTACCAGAACCTTTAGAAGTACAGAATGAACGAGCTAAGGCAGCTGATATGGTTGGCCCACACAGTGTTATTATTTGCTCAGAGGAACAATTAAAGGTACAGGAAAGAAATTTGTAATGAGTAGAAGTAATGGCTATTGAAATGAGAAGTCTATCCGATTTACTGTCCGGTTTTTATTTCTGGAACATATCGGACAAACAATATTTATGAAACTGTATACACACATCAGGGAGTTACAGTGGATTGCTAGCCTGAACCACCTGTGTTCAATTTCGGCATTGGCCTTGATAGTTCGTCAGGATTTTTTTTGTGCGGTTCCCCCTTGTCAGTGGATTAGTACGGAAGGGCCAAAGGGCCTACACTTTGGCGTGCATGTAAAAGAACCCTTGATAGTTCATCAAGATTTTTCGGTGTAGTTTCTCCTTGTCAGTGGTGTAGGAAAGAGGCTACACTTGGGCGTGGATGTAAAAATCCCTTTGACAGTAGAATTCGAAATAAAAGTAGCCCATAGACTGTCTTATCAAAATTTTCTCCATGTATGACGTATACTCATCTTTGCAGAACATTTCATTTATACATCAACCTATTTTTCGAGTTGTCTTTTGCTTATTAGAAATTTCACAGATTAAATCATCTCTAACGAAAAAAATCTGATTTAAATATCAGGATACAAAGATGCTCCCATGAAAATCCTTAAGGCAGATCGACTAAAAATTAAGCACAAAATAGTAGTCTGTAAATAATTCCATACAAAATTATTATATTATTGTTTATCTTTTTCAGACATTCACATTACCAACATTAAAACCAAAATGGAAATCTAAAATCACAGCCCAAGATGGCTCCCGTATTAGAAGAATAGGTTTCGTAAATTTCAGAAGTAAAAGTGGTAAGAATAATTTGTGGTTTTGTAAAGATTCAGTGGCATTAATAGAATTCTTTAAAGATACATTATGGGAGATTAGATGAAAGCTAGCAGTTTCAGTCCTTCACGTTTATAAAATTGTTCAGGAGCCATAAAAAGCTCCAGATACCTCGAATGTATCCAGTTTAAAATTAAACAAAAACTGAAAGTAGTTTATTAATCTCAATATTTAGGAAAGCAATTAAGCAAATTTGCAGGAGTCTTTAATGACTCCCTCGAAAAAAGCTGATGTGCGCCGAGAGGAGCAAAAAAGCTCACCTTAAACGTGAAGGACTGCAGTTTAAGTTTATAAAATTTGGGTTCGATCTGGGTTCTAAGGGAACCCAGAACAAACTCTGGTGTGGCGCTCGTTACTGCTGCACATCAGCATTCAAAGGCGCTTTACAGCAAACTCAAATATCAGATCAAGTATACACTTCACTAAACAAAAACAACAAACTAACAATAAGAGAAGCGACTTGAGAAAAAGATCAAATATTTCCTGAATGTTTTATGATACTAGTTAAGTATAGAATGTTTATTTTTATTGACTTTATTTCAGCTGATAATTATAGTGAGTTTGATATCGCATGTTTAAGTAACTTGGGTGAAATATTAGTTTATGCTGTAACAACGCTACGACAACAGATGCACGTTTCTGCCATCCGTAAAGAAGACATCAAGTAAGAATTTATGTATTATAATTACGGTTAAACTGTACATATGAATTTTTTTTACAACCTACCAAGCTGACAAGAAAACTCAAATAGAATTTCAGTCCAGCAAGATCAAATTTACAATTCTGTGGATCCAATAGAGTTACCTTTCTACTGTGAAATAGAAATGAAAATATGTTATTTCGAAATGATCAAGTTTATTTAGTTTCAGAGTTCTATTACATTTTTTTATTGAGGTATATCAACGATTTGAATGAAATCCGTAGGTGCTTGGATTTATACACTTTCTTAGTGACATTGGTTATACTTTGAAAATCTTTTTTTTTCTTTTCAGTGGTATTGCATCATTTATATTTACAAAAGATGGTCAAGCGTTTTATCTGAAATCATCATCCGAGTTTGATCGTATTACATTAAGTCCGAGACATGTGACATCTGGTCTTGGTTTGTTGGATCTAAAAGAAGGAATGAGACCAGATCCTGATCCCGAGGCAGATAACCCAGCTGACGAGTAAGTATGATTTCTGTTTAAAAAATAAAAAAGAAAAAATGAAAAAATTCTCTAGTTAGCGTTTTCATGATCTTCGATTGTTCTCATTCGCTTAACCCTGAGAACTAGCCTGCTGCTGCAGCTATAGCTCATTCACTTCCATGGGAATATTTGTTGTTGAAGCAAACCAAGAGACAAGACGGGGTTTGAAAAAGCTATTGATGTTATAAGCAGTGGATGGGGGTTGGATGGCAGAATGGTTATTAGCATGTGTGTGTTGTATCAAGGTCTGTCATTGTGTCAACTGGCATAGTACATGACGAGTAGGGTTGCCTGTCCAACCTCGTGGGTTGTCTTGGGTCCTCGGGTTACCTCCCACTGCTAAAGCCTCCACGCGAAAGCGAAATATTAAGAAAAAATTGAACCATATGTTAGTACTGAAATGACCCAGTTGGTGTTGATTGCTAAATTCTATTTGTCTCTCCCATTAGCAGTGAGGTGGGTGGGGGGACCGAATGGTTTATGGCATGCGTGTTAGAGAATGGGGTCTGTCATTGAGTCAAATGTCATCGAGTCAAGGAATAGAGTAAACTAGTTGTTAGAAACGCCTTATTGTACAATATTTTGAGTTGTATTTAGTCTAATGAATTTTGACATGAATGATATTTTTATGTGCTTGACAATATGCATGATTTAGTCTATTTATTCTAACCATCCATTTCCTAATACCTAACAAAACTGACCTGTATATGTGTACAATAAATTAACTTATTTCTTTTAAATGTTAGATATCACTATTTAGTACATACATATACAGATCACAATTCTGTGGAATACTATTACTGAGCGACTTTTCAACTAGGCTTTTCTAGTCTCTATCTCAAACAATGATAAAAATATAAGGAGACAATATATACTGGTTTTATCATAATAACAAGAGAAGCCGAGTCGAAATGCCACTCAGTAATAAGCAGTTATTGTATTCTGTAGAATTGTGACCTGTATTTTCCAGTTCAATTACTAAATGCCATTGAAACAATTTTATCATTCTTCAGACCTGCATCAGTATATTTATATTCATGATCAGAATTTGAGCTTGCTGCTTTTGCAATGAAAATTACACTTTACCACCATCCAAAGCATTTCTTCCAGAATATGATGCTTTTTTGTAACTTTGGAAAGAAATTGTTGAAGTCTAAATAAGTAAAAATAGTACCTCAAATTGTTTCTTGCTATCAGTAGAATTTTTATGATTAATAAATCTAACCTATTAGCATACCAATTAAATGTCTTCTAACAACAAGTGCATGATTAAATGTAGAATTCTCAATACTAACCCAATGCATGACTGTAGTTTGTAGCGTAGATGTAGTCGTAGCGTCTTTCTCATATTTATATTAATTAGGAACGATGCTAATTACAGCACGGCAGATATTACGATAGGATTAGCAGACGACAGTCAACATAACGATTCACGAGGAGATACCACCGGAGATATCACAGTTGACAGTATACGAGACATAGCGTAAGTTGAATACCAGATTCATATTCAACATGTAATATTATTAGCTTACACTCGTTGTAGTGGAGACTTCAAATTTGGCATAACCTGTCCGATTTCATTTTATTATATTTGTTCAATCAAAAGTTTTAGTCCAAACTGTGTTTGTTGCTAGCGTGTACTCGTAAGGAGCTTCAATTTAGTTAAGCGCTATGCACCTTCCTCTATCCACGCATCCAAAATGCTTTTCTTTAGAAAACTGTACATTTGAGCTTATATCAGGTTATTTGAAGCTAGGTTTTTTCCCCAGTTTGTACAGAAGAGGACTAAATATCTTCAACATGTTTGTAACTGTAAGTGCAGGTGGACCGCACTTAACACAAAATAAAAATCTTCAAAATAAACCTGCGGACAAAACAGGAAAAGGACATTGCAAAAAATAAACAAATATCTAATCAAGTAATCATTACTTATTTGTTACTCAATATGAATTATATAATGCATGTTAAATATATATATATATTTATAATATGGTGTAGGTATGATATATTAAATATACCCTGGTAAATTGAAATATTTATGATCTGGTATAGGTATGATATATATTAAATATACCCTGGTAAATATATATATAATTATAATCTTGTATAGGTATGCAACCTGGTATATATTAAATATACCCTGATAAATTGAAATATGCACACAGCATGTTGGCTTAAACTGAAGCCGTAGATTTGTCTCGGGCACATATTGCTGGTTTAACTGTAAATTTGAAAGAAAAATACATATCTCGTAGTGTTTCATTGAAGATGCATTATGTAAGCGCTAAATAGTCTGATTGTACGACTATGTTTTGACCGCAAATTTTATATTATTAATTTGGACATTTCTTCATATAAGATGGATGTGAAAACTTTTCGGTACATATGGCCAATGGTTACTAGATCCACTTCACGTCAAGTTCACACAAATCTGAAATGGTATACTTTGACCCAATAAAATGTAACTCAAGTGAATAAAGAAAATTTTTATTTTAAATTGCTATTTCAGTGCCGAGGGCGAAGATACGATTACAAACATGGTTACTAATGCCAGCAATGCCGCAGCAAACGAATCATCCAACGTCATTCAAAGTGTAACAACCTATTCATCTACTGTCATGTCAACCATGGAGTCCAGTGTGACGTCGAGTGTCCGCGAAGTGACAACATCATTCTCACGACATCAATCTAGTGATGTGACAGAAACGACGAGTGGAGGAGATGGCGGAGGAGGCAATAATGGGGGCAGTGGAGATACAGGGGGAGGAGGTAAGAAATGTGAAGAAGAACTTCAGACCAATAGTCTGTATAGATTAAATTGAGAAATTCATTAAAACTGGTTTCAAATTTTCACACCACAAATTTAAAAATATTAAATGCTTTATGCCAGAGATTTTACTCTTTAAGCAATAAGCTTATTTTCTGGCAATTGGAAAAACATTTTCGATTTTCAAGGGCGTTAATTTCTAAGACTGTTAATAAGTTGATTAATGTTCGATTTCTTGATTTATCTATAGATATTTGGACGGTCTTTCAACTAAGCTAAGATGAGAAATCTTTAATGAAAAATAAACAGGTCCTAGTTTGTACATTGAACATAATACCCATTATTCACAACATTGATTATGATTGAGGCTAATTATATCTTATTAGGGCTTGTAACATTTCACAAGGAATATGGCATTAAAGTTTCATGTATGCTTTGGATCTGTTTATTTTTACTAAGGATTTTTCATTAAATATTTCTATTAATAAGTTTTGGACCATTCCATTTAAGATTACCTTGATGGCTGAGAACGCCACTTTTTGAAATTATCATCTTTAAAAATCTTCTGTATGTTTTACATAAAATATTTAGCTAGAGGTTGAAAAAATGTATACGTTTTGTTTTGGGGGTGGTGGGGGTTAGGTCTAAAGGAAGTAGATTTCCCACCTGTCCAGCTAATTTAAAATGGAATGTGCTGAACTACATTTCTTCGTCTAGCTTATCTTTTTTTTTTTTAAATCATCCGATTTTCATTTTCTCAAATTCTCACCATCATATTTCATATCATGTGCACACTTCGTAAATTTTCACGATCCCAAATTTCTAAAGTACGTCCACACTTATTTATGTGTTATCTCCAGTTTTACAAAGTGGACAGTATATAGTTTGGTTGTTGAATCTTTCCATTTTAATATGCTTTATGTTTCTGATTATATGAGAAAAACTTTTATCTGAATTAGAGCGTTAATGCTGTTTTTAAGAATGACTAACTCCACTTCACGGCCGCTGTAATGTGTTTTGTTATGAATCATGAGACATGAGACAGTGTCTTCATCATAATATTAACACAAGTCTTAAGATATTTTAATATACTATGGCGAATGTCCAAGTGTAATTTTATTGATAATGTTTTAAAAAATTGATTAATTTTAAAATCAAACACAAGTTTTGGCTGGATTAATTTCGACAAAGATATAAATTTTTCTCATTTGAGCTTTGCACTATTTTATTTGTATTAGTTGCTTCTTGTGCACTTAGCTTTAATTTGGTCGCTATGGTTTCCTCCCTTTTAGAACTTAACCTGAAAAATATTGATGATGATACAAAAGCCACGGTTACCAAGACGATAGAGGTGAGCTGATTTAATGCCCCCTGTTAACCATTGTTACGTTTTCATGGCGCTTTTTATTCATGTATTTTTGTTGTTTAATTTTAGTTGCCTTGCTTTATAATTTTGAGTATAGTATTTGATGTTTTGCATTGATAAAGATAAGGAGAAATAACTCTAAGAATTGCTTACTCAGGATATCGGAATGGGATTGGGGAAAAACAGGTTGAGACTATGTAAGATCCCTTCTACCTTGTTTTATCTGTATTATACGACAATTTGAAGAGTATTCCATTATTGTTTAGGTTTTAGTAATCCAATAGATGCCTGACAATAATAAGTTCTGAATGCAGATTTATTGAACTGGTGAAAGATATTTAGACAGTATACTGAGAAAGTATACTGAAGTTATTAGTCGTTGGTATTTTTCTGTAAATAAGTAATTTTCATGTCTCTAGTACTAGTACTACTCTAAAGTATAAATTATGTGTGACCATAGAGAAACCGTGAGGCAATCACGTAGATGAAGTGTTCAATCACTCATATTGGATTTATAAATATTCTGATGAAGGCGAAGCAATGACTTTCGGAATTGGATTGATGAATTGTCAGACAAAGTGTTAAGTCAATCAAGGCAGATTAAGTAATTGAGGTAGTGGTATGGACTGTATTACACGATAAATACTTTGATGAGTTAATTACCTAATCAATCCAGTCTATTATGAAGATAATCAAGATGAGTAGACTCTGTACATTCAATATATTTTTGAATTTTTAATATTGTTCACCAGATTGGGCATATTTCTGGTCAGACGTTTGTAAAATTGTTCAGGACATGTCAGGAATATATTGGAAAAATAGCATCCCTGATGTAAACCAATTAAGAGGTGGTATCTTGTATAAGAAATAAAGGAACAGAAGTTTGATGCAGTGGACATTTAATAAAAAAAAAATTGGACATTAAACCCAATTCTATTTCATTTGTATCCATTTTCCATCCTTTACATTGATTATTCATGGTTCTTTGATTATTCATGTCTCATTGATTATTGATGCTTCATTGATTATTCCATAACATTACATGAATGATTGGGGTTCATACTGGGTTAGGAGAGCATGTCATCAATTGAAACAGCCAGTGAAAATGAAGCTATGATCGAAGTCCTCACCAGAAATATTTTATTAAGTTTTATGTCTAGAGATAATTTTGCATAAATCTTCCAGAAGGGTGGTGATTTGATGTGTATTTACATTTGTCACTGATTGCAGCTCCATTTTCATTGGCTGTTGCTAAATGACATCCCCTTCCTAGCTCCAAGTTTCATTTTCTTTGGTTGTTAGTTCATAAAATCATCTATTTTGTTTGAAAAGTTTCCTTTGAAATGTTGTTTTTTTTTTTTTGTTAAAAGATTTCCTAGGAAACTGGTGACTCTCTCCAGTGATAACCTGACATGTATAACTCCTTTTACTTTCAGCTAACGTGGTACTTGAACAATATTGACCTTTCAAATTTAATGCTTTATTCTAAGATTTAGAATTAAGATTGTTAATATTGTTTTCAATACACATAATTTTTTGTTATTTGACTAGTTCAATAAAAGTTTGAAAAGTTGTATATATAGTCGATCGGATGAGACAAAAGAAACGAGGCCCTGGACATACATGTATTTATAATGGATTTAGCCGTGAGAAATTTTTATATACATTGGCATTCATGTAAAAAACACTTTTACAATTGTTGTTTGAAATAAGAGTAGGCTGTAGTCCTGCTGCCGAGACAATAATTCTTTCATAGGACACAGTATTGTGTATGCCAGTCTTCATTAGCCCAGTCGGTGTAGGACATTAAACCCCATTTCATTCATTGACTCCTTGTTGAATATCTGTGATAGCTGAAGACGAGAGGAGTCCGAAAGATAATATAAATTGCATTTCATCTTTCTGTCCTGTTTTTGATGGACGATTAGTTAGCACCTGCATGCTGTATCGTAAAGCCTGTCATTGAGTCAACTAGCGTGGTTTCGAACCCCTTTCTGTCCAGCCTCGTGGGTTTTCTCCAGGTCCTCCAGTTTCCTCCCACTGCTAAAGACCCCTACGCGCAAGTGAATTACTGAAATAAAATTAAACCATGTCGAGTGGACGTTAAACCCCATTTCTCTCTCTGTGCTGTTGGTTGTAACAAGATGCTACCATCTTTTATTGGTAGTGGATTATGCTGATAAGCCTATTTTAGATCTGATTATCTAGCCTTGATATTTTTTTTTTTTTTTTTTTCTTAATTGAATGTAAATAACTGATTTAACCGTGAAAAATTTTATATTTAAGCAATACAGACAAATTTGATTGGTCAGTATCCTCATTGATCCGAACACAACATAGAAAATATCAGATATAGTTGACATCAGATTTAATTTATAAATCCTCTGTTTTTTCTATTTACAGACGACTGAAGTAACGGAGAAAATAACGGACCTTAAATTATCCGAAGAAAAGAAGATCATGAACAATGGTGACCCGGTCACAACTGTTTTAACGGAGAATTAAAATTATGTTTGATCGGCCGATAATTGCCAGTATTGAAAACTCCAGAAATATGGCAGGATTCGTTTTAAATCTATGAATTAATTTTGCGAATTTTCACTTTATTTAACTATAGTGCAACAACTATTGTGTTTACATATACTTTCCAGTGCTCAGTAATATTTTAAAACTTAAAATTTTTAACCGACATTGTGATTGCGATTATTCGTTCGTGTTTGCGATGTCATCTGAATGTGCTTACCCGTTCGTTCTGCCTTTTGATATTGAAAAACGTAATATATGGTTAAATTTTCCATTTTATTAGCAAGGTGAAGGCCTTTGAAGTTTTGCTGGCCTATGGCTCATTCGTCGATTCATCAAATCTATAGATCACGGTTTATAGGAAGAAAATCTGTACAAAAATGTAGAAATTTGATACATCAAGAAATAGTGTATTTAGTATTTTTGACACAAATAGTTTTCCATACGATTTGATTTTTCGACTTATGCATCTGTTTACTCAATTTATGTAATCTTGGAGTTATCTCCCTTAGTGCAATGAAAGTAGAATTAGTGCATTCATGTCAATCATCATATACTCATCATCTCATTGGTTCATTCTTCAAAAAGGGGGTGGGGTCATTTGTTTTTGTTTGTGTGTTATGTATAAAATCATGTTCATTGATCAGTTAAGAATTGCCTTCTATTTTTTTTAAATATGGAGGCTAAATTTTACATTATATAATTTCCTTTTTTTTTTTTTTGCATGTCTTAAAAATACCAACCCATAATTAAATGATTTTATATTTTAATTGGGACATGTCTTATTTTGTATTTAAACTGGAAGTTACTTGGGCTGCCTAATTCATTCATTAAGTTTGTCAGAGAAATATACACAAAGTGCACCCAAATTGGCTTAAAAGAATTTCTAATGATTTCTGCTTTCACCCACAGCGGGGGTTGTACATTGTAGAAGGTGTAGACAGTGATAAAAAGGCGTGTTCAGTTAACGGTTGATTGAGACCCTTGTATTTTTAGTAATTAGTGTTTTTGTAAATTGTATGCAAATATAATTGTGATGTATGGGACTCTTTTACTCATTCTTTCATTTTGTCTTATCCAATTAGAGGTCTTGTTCACAAAATTTTATGCTAAAATGTAAGAAAGCTGTATTTTCATTGGCTTAACGCTAGGGTTTTAATTCTCCGACAATGAAATTGAAAATATTGAATTCTTAATGTTTTAGTTATGAGATTTTTTTGAATGACTCCCCTGTCATTATATCTCTGTTTAAGTTTTATTTTAAAATTTATTTTGGGGATTTTTGTAGGATTAAGAGACTACAGAAACACAACTAACATAAATTTAATTAAGATATATAATTTAGTTAATTGTATTTATGTTAATTTTGTATTCCATGTCCCAGATCTGAACTTGGATCACTTTAAACCAAAATTACAAGTTCTGCAACTTCAATTTCCTTTCATCCAGAAAAACAGACTAAGCAATTCTTGCATTACATGAAATATTACATTTAAAAGATTGAGGAAAAAAAATAATGAGCCATTGTATCATTTTATTTATGATCTTGATACTTTTTTTGTGGATTCAAAACTTTTGTGATTCCTTTAAATTTTGAATCCACAGATAAAGGTTTTCTTGTACAGTATATATTTTATGGAGAAAATTTGATGCCATAATGTTATAGCTTTAAAGTTCCTTTTGAGGTAAAATATGATGCATTTTGACATTGAAGTTTCTCCCTAAAAACAAACATTGACACAGTTCATATTGTGCATTAGTAAAGGGCGGGGAAAGATTAAATTATGGAAATATAACAAATATTTAATATATATTGGCATTACTATTTATTAAGTTCAGCTCAAAAAAAAAAAAAATTTCATCATATTCTTTTCATGTAGTCAGTGAAATCCATGCTCAATTTGTGTTATTTTTTTGTTTGTTTCGTGTCCCAGCTTTTTGAGGCCTTAATGTATGCTTTTAAATCTGTATGTTGTCAGGAAATCATCAATGCATTGTTTTTGTCAAGTTTTGTTCATGTCATGAAAACAACATGTTTCTAAAAACAGATTTATCAAATCATTTTAAAACTCTTTTTATTCATCTTTTATAAGTTCACACAATTTTTATGATATGAACAACATCGCAATAAAATTTTATGTGTACGGTCTTATCTGGTTTTCTTGATTTTTTGTCTCCTGACCTTTTGAAGAAAATGGTACTGTTAAAATGGGTTCCGTCCGTCTGATCATATTTTGGGAACACAATAACTCAAATTGAAGTAGAATTTTCAAACTTTGTGTAATGGTTGACTATATGATACCAGATTTGTATGCAGAGAGTAAAGGCTAAAACCAAAAGCCCATTGCAGATTTTGTCATAGGTCTAGAGATGTAAAATTGGTTAAAGTTGGTTTCCCGGGTACAAACTGGGTGATTTGATGATATATTAGGACTAAAAACATATACAAACTACATGTAATTAATTTATCATAATTTTGCTTCAAATCCTTCTCAAAACACTGTTATTGCCAAGTATATCCCGCTATGAAAATCGATCAAAAGAGGCCATGTTTGCGTCAGGGGATTACCCCTCTCTGTCCCTATGGCAACCGGAGACGGGTGAGAATTCAATGCATGCACAAGACGTTATCTGTAATCGCTGACTGTTTATTACAAATATCGATTCCTAATTAAATTCTCGGATTATCCACTGCCTGCGTCTTTTTCATCTCAGAAAGTGTTGTAGGTCTAACTCTTTATAAAGTTTATCAACATGTCCACAAAGCACTCAATGTGTTCGTGCAGCCTTCGACGTCACGCGTGGGTATAGCCCTAATCGTCGGGCTGTTGATTAGGGGAACCCTTACATTTTTGTCCTGTATACACTCAATGAGTGTTTTTCAGGGAATCAAAAAAATTTTTCTAGTAAGATTGGATATCTCTACTTAACATATATACCAAAATTGCCATACTTTTATTGGCAATAACCATCCGATAAATACTTTGCTGGGAACCCATCTTTAAGGCATGTGATTGTTGACAAGATTGTGGGTCAGCCCTAACCTATTTACATCTCGTGATCTATAATGAAATCTGCATTGGGCCTTAAATAGCTTTTAGACCTAATCCTCTTGTGGATTTTCCTCTGCTTTCTTCCCACTGATACAGGCTCCATGAGCAAGCAAATTTTGTAATAAAGGTGTGTCATATGTTAGTCCTGAAATAAACTAGTCGGTGGTGAGTGAAATAACCTAATGTGTGGGAAGTGAAATTTTCAGTTTTGAATGTAAACACAAGATCACAACCGTAACACAGAAGATAGTTTGCCAGGCAATAAAACATTTGCCAACAGCAGCTGAAGAACCCTTGGCAGTTGGAATTTGATATAAGAGTAATGACACCTAAGCCAAATTCCCCTCATAGCACACTGTGCAGAACATAAGGATGTGTTAAACACCATTTCATTTTAGGTCACCTCTGCCTTGGGCTGTGGTTTTGATCCCTGGTGTGAGGGTATGTGGCATGGAGATAGGTACGCCTTCTCAACCTCGTGGGTTTCCTCTGGGCACTCCGGTTTTCTTCCACTTCTAAAGACCCCTACATGCAAGCGAGTTACTGAAATAAAATTAAACCAGGTTAGTCCCGAAATGACCTAGTTGTGTCGAGTGGACGTTAAACCCCATTTCTCTCACCATTTCATTTTAACTTTTGTGGGGGATCCCCCTTAATGACTAGTCAAACAATTGTAGCCAGTCTTAAAAATCTCAAATCTCTGATGCATAGATTGACTAAACCATGGAATATATAGTCCCGGTTGTTATCTATGTATCATAAGCCATGGCGTGGTTTCAAATCCGAGGTTTTACGAGACCGGGCCCCGAGTTCACAAAGCATTATCAGACTTAAGTTGAGAATTTGCTCAACTTTCAATCACTTTTTTTGAGGAATATCTTTGATCCAGAAGCACATAACTTCACACATAGTTTCTTATTGGTGTATTTGATACATTAAAACATCAAAAGTTAAGTATTATAAAGGGCTATGTTTTAGTTAAAAAAAGTTTAGCAATTTTGAGTAAATTCTCAACTTATGTCTGAGAATGCTTTGTGAACTTGAGGCCAGGAGTACGGTCGCCTGTCCAACCTCGTGGATTTTCTCCGGACTCTCCAGTTTCCTCCCACCACTAAAGACCCTTATGTGCAAGCGAATTATTGAAATAAAATTAAACCATATGTTAGTCCCAAAATAACCTTGTTTGTTTCGAGTGGACGTTAAACAAGTTGACAACTTGTGGGTCACTGCAAGTGAGGTAATGCGACAGTGCCCTTTTTTTACTGCTGAAGGTGCCTTTTTTTCAGACCCAAATATGTCTTCTCTGAACGTTTACTTAGACGAAAATATCAGCCAAATAGCTCTTGGAATGTCTAAAGATGCAAGGAAATGACGGATAATTGTCTTGGGGGGACACCCCCCCCCTCTCAACCCCCTCGCAGCGGCGTGATTGGTCTCCGCAGTAGGTGCCCTCATTTTGCGCCCCACCCCCTTTTCAAAATTCCTAGATCCGCCCCTGGTGTTGTTGCTACAATAAACACCAGTGGAGGTATTTCCTTTTTCATTGAGATTGTCGGAACTTCTTTTACCGTGGTGGAACCACTTTTAATGGAATCTACCGAGGTTTCCCGAGTGACCGTTTTGTTTGAATATTAAGTTATTACTGCAGAGACCACAGTCTAAAGATAGATTTCAACTTTTTTACTGTGAATGATTTTTTCCACAACAATAGTACAAAATAAAACATAAATGATTTTATCAGAATGCAAAGATCCCAACATGCCCTCTTGCTTTAAAAATAGGAATTACCACAGGAAGATAATATATGATCGCAGGCGCGGATCCAGGATTTTTTGCAGGTGGGTGGTCTAGGTTTGATAATTGCGGTGGGCGAATGCGCTCAACCAATTAGATCCAATTTGGTGCATTCTGACGTATTTCCGGAAGTTAAATTCCAATTTATAGGTCTAAAAATCGCCAATAAAATCGCATAAAAATTTTCAAACCTGAGCAGGGTGGGGTCCGGACCCCCTGGACCACCCCTCTGGATCCGCGCCTGGATCGAATGGAAATAGATTTTAAAAAATATATAGAAATTTATATCTCATTAATATTAATTCACGGTTTCTGGTCGGCTTTCTGATAGCTTAATATCAACTATGAGCAAGATTCCTACAACCCCGTAGAGAATTCCACCAACCATTGCTAACCAGAATGAATAACCAAAGCTAATTATCATATCGATAAATCTTCTCTCGATCGAAACATCAACACTCGTCACAATGACTCCCACCAAGAAAAGTATACCTGAAAAATATATAGACATATATGTTAATGGCACAATGTTTGAAAAATAGTTGTCAAGAGGGGCGGATTGGGGCCGGAAACCGTGTTGGATCGACCCCTTTTACTGAACGATTAACTTAGGCCAGTGCCTCTTTGAACAAACCAAATTGTTGTATAGCAATATTGTCGTCACTACCATGGCACGTCTGCTATCTATTGATAACAGATGACATCCGTGTCTGTTGCAAAAGATTTCATCTCCGTCCGTAAATCGGGCCTATCGTTGACCTCGTTCATGATGAAATAAGGAAAAGTCATCTCATCTCGTTTGGTGTTTGATATTCTAAAATTTAAAGTAGCATCCTACTAAACATGTAACTATCTGCTGTGCATATCAACGTAACCAAACTTCTTACCTCTGTTATCCTTCCACATCTAAATCACGAATCTTAACCAAATCCCGCCAGAATATGTCAACTCAAACCATCGGATCGTCTTCGTTGCAAGACAAAAAGGTTAAACAAATGTCACAACAAAAACAGGATACCCTTAGGCAGCCTTGCTTAGGCATTAAAGTTTATCCAAAGGGAAACTTGGATTTTGACCAAATTTGTCAAGGATACCACTAACAAGATCTTATCTCTGTCACGTTCACTAGCCTTTCATTGAACTTTCTGTCAATGCCGGGATCGACCGACCTCCAGATAAGCTAGTCAACGTCATAGCCTACTTACTAAGGCGTGGTAGCCCCTTCCACCTTTCTTGTACCGGTCGTTTTTATTTCACTTTTTTTTTTATCCGTAGACTTGTGGTTTAATCAAGTCATATAATTATGCGGTACGTTTTTGTCTTTATTTTAATGGTACTTGAACTTTTGAGGGAGACGTGTGTCTATTTTTCCCGTTCAATCAACGTTATTTAAACATATCTGATGAGCCATGACGTAAATGTAAACATATCTGGTCCAATTATACTCGTTTTAAATGTAAAGCTTTTGTAGAGCAGCTAGTCATTGGTTCTTAGTCGGACTACTGACCAATCAAAATTTAAAACAATATCCACTCATTACAGCAGTGAGTAGTGGGATTACCTCTAATCAACGGAACACTGCTAGGAGTATGTCTAGTCAGTGGCGTCCGTTTGTTTCTGTAGTTCAGCTTTAACGTCCACTTCCACCAGGGGTGATATCGTAGACAAGTGGCCAGTGGACGACTTTGCTTGTGGACGACTTGACTGGCATTCCTGTGCAGAATGGCACCGTGTTAATCATTATTAAAATCAGTACAGACTAATATGTTATTAAAGCTTTTTTATTTTAAAGAAAATGATGTCGCGTTAAATTAAACTATTTTAAGTGCTTGGTAGAATCACCCTTCAACGACCAGACATCGCGAATATCGATATTAAAAATAATGTGACAAATAACGAAAACGGGTGGCGAAATCATCTGCCTTATTAAGGTGATTTACATTATTTTAATGCAACTTTCTTCTAGTTTTTCTTTCGTGAACATCGATAGATAAATCACGATTCAATTTTTAAGAGAATGGACATGATAAGTATGGATTTCGTATAATCGTACGGATAATATTCAAAGAAGACGGAACTTTCAACCCTGACAGAACCAAGTCACGTGAGAACTAAATTTACCGTGTTTGGCACGTGATAGATTAGGTTTCCTGTCACATGATACCAAAGTCACGTGAAGAAAAGTAAACGATTGTTGAATATTGCACACAGCCGGCGAACGAGTTACAGAAATTGTTCTTAATCTTATCTTAAAAACACAAGCTAGCTGATAAGATAAGCTTAACAAGACTTATGACAGTATCACGCGACTCGGAACAATTATTATATAGGGCGAAAAACTGAAACCTTGAATTATTTTATGAACAGGGAAGTGAAGACTGAAAGTGATCGAAAGAGTTGAATTGGAAAATGAACACTTGCGTTAAATCAGCAGCCCTATTGTTGCTTGCTACAGTTGGAGTATTAGAAGCTGCTGTGGCTCAAGATGAAATTAATAATATGCCAGGTTTGGCAAAACAACCAAATTTTAAACAATATTCAGGTTATTTGAAGGCATCAGGAACAAGGAAATTACACTATTGGTTTGTGGAATCTGCTGGAAATCCTGCCAAAGATCCTCTTGTTTTATGGATGAATGGTGGTCCAGGTTGTAGTTCTGTTCTCGGATTATTGACAGAACATGGACCATTTAGAATAAACACTGATGGAAAGACCGTGGTTTATAACCCATACAGTTGGAATCTCTTAGCTAACATGTTATATCTTGAAGCACCTGCTGGTGTAGGATTCTCCTATTCCGACGATAAAAATTACACAACAAATGATGATGAAGTTGCTCAAAATAACTTCCTCGCTTTGAAAGACTTCTTTGCCAAATATCCAGAATATTCCAAAAACGAGTTTTACGTGACTGGTGAAAGTTATGGCGGTGTGTACGTACCAACACTCAGTGCTTTGGTTGTAGATGATAAAGAGATAAATTTCCAGGGAATGGCAATCGGAAATGGTTTGTCCAGTTACGATCTCAACGACAATTCCTTAATTTATTTTGCATATTATCATGGATTAGTTGGTGAAGAGATTTGGGACTCGCTTGTCCAAAATTGCTGTAATGGGAATACGAGCGGACATTGTTTGTTTACAAAAGCTGTAAGTAACCAGAAATGTAAGGAAGCTGTCACCGTAGCCAGTCATATTGTCTATTCCAGTGGACTGAATATATACAATCTGTATGGAGAATGTGCTGGAGGAGTCCAAAAAACAAGTGTCCGCTTCGATGCTCAACGAAACAAGGTCATTTCCAATAATTTTGGCTGGTTGTTGTCCAACACTGATTACATCAAGAAGGAATTCGAACTTCTGAAAAGTCTTGCCCCTGGAAGTTTGTCTTTAGATCCACCTTGTATTAATGCCACCAACGTTGCCAATTATTTAAATTCTCCGGAAGGTCGACAAGCCCTTCATATACCAGAACAAGTTCAAACTTGGTCAAGCTGCAGTGGTGAGGTTGGCGCTGGTTATGTTCGAACTTACATGGAAATGTCTGCTCAGTACAAGAAAATTCTGGCTGCCAAGAAACGAGTTTTAGTCTACAATGGTGACGTTGATATGGCTTGTAATTTCCTTGGTGATGAATGGTTCATTGATGATCTTAATCTCGATGTTGTTGCTGAAAGAATGGAATGGTTTTATATGGCCGCGGATGGAACAAAACAAGTTGCAGGATTTGTCAAACAATTCAAAGATTTGGATTTGGTGACCGTTCGAGGTGCAGGCCACATGGTACCCACAGATAAACCAATTGTGGCTCTTAGAATGTTTTCAAATTATTTAACAATTAAAAAATAATTAGTGCAAATAGAACGATAATTAACCATTAACAACAACATGCAGTGCTATTTGCTACATCTGTGTATATCATGTACATCAGTTCAGCATATTTTTGTAAATACTGAACTGATATTGTCTTCAACTTTCTTAATATTGTTGATTGCTTGAGATTGAAGAAGCATTATGTAAGATTTAGATATAGAGTTGACAGTTCAAAAAAAGATAATGCAATATGAATATATTGAAAATTTCATTCAAATTACTTTATTTTGAGCAAAGTTATCACTGTGTGGAGCTATGACAATAGGTATTACTGTTTGTCTATTATTGTGATAACGGTATTGGTTATGTGAGAGTTTGCATCGCTTCTCCATTTTTAAATTAAATCATTGAATGGCAGCAGCATTCTAATCTACTTAAAATTGGGGTCATCCGATTACCGAGAGAGTTCATTATGGTCTTGACATTTGGAGCCAAAATAAAGACTTCTTACATAATGCATCTTTAACAAGTCCTCAAATGTAATAAATGCTTTTGTGCATTTTCAGCACCTGCAAGAGAGAGTTGGCCTCTCCCAAAATTTCTTTTTTTTTTCATTAGTTTTCTTTCTTTCTTTTTTTAAATTTGAAATTTAAACCTTACTGTTTTACCATGGGTGATGTATAACCGTGAACTTAATAAATACTAACATTCTAATCAAACATCTTGAATGTCAAGGAGAACAGGGCTAGTCTATGAATTCACAAATCATAATGAAATTTAAGATTTTATACTGTAATATACATTGTATAAGTAGAAATAGTTAGTATTTCTCCACAAAGAGTTGCATTTTACCCACAGCATATAGGTGTATATGGATGAAATTTAAGATTTTAAGATATATACTGTAATATATAAGTATAAAAAAAACTTTTTCCTACACATATTTCATATTTCTCCACAAAGAGTTGCATTTAACCCACAGCATAAAGGTGTATATTGATGAAAGTTTGTTTCTAATGTAAATTTATAAATTATAATTTTCTATATACATGTATAACCAGTAGGTTTAAATTTTGCTTTTTAAATTAGAGTCATGCTTTACCAGATCCTGGTCCCAGCTTGCAATAAAAATTAAAACAGCTATCTTGTGATACTAAGCTAGTTGACATACAGGGGCCTGTTTCACTAAATTTTAATTAAAGATAAAATCCAAATTTTAGTAATTTGATTGGATAGTATTAGATTGTTTTTAGTTCTTAGCCAATCAAAACTGAAGTATCTACTAAAATTGGGATTTTATCTTTAGCTAAAATTTCGTGAAACAGGACCTGACTGTTCTCCATCGTTACATGGGAACAGTGCCATTACTTGTACATGTACATGGGGGTTGGGATGGCCTAATGGACTAGAGTACCGCACACCAACCTCTAGCTGGCCGGTCACCTCTGGCTTGCGGCTGCGGTTTCGAGCCCTGGTGTGAGCGTATGTGGCATGGAGATAGGGGCGCCTACTCAACCTCGTGGGTTTCCTCCTGGCACTCCGGTTTCCTCCCACTGCTAAACACCCCTACGCGCAAGCGAATTATTGAAATAAAATTAAACCAGTTGTTAGTCCCGAAATGACCTAGTTTGTGTTGAGTGGAGGTTAAACCCCATTTCTCTCTCTCTCTCTCTCTCTTTCTCTACATGTACATAAGACAGACTTTTTCACCACCATATTTTGAAAACAGGCCAAACACTAGATTCAAGCAATTTTTCTCTTCTCATTGTTGATTCCTGTTTACAGCAGAAGAAAACAGGGAAAGTGTACATAAGTTAAAAAAATAATTTGAATGAAGTATTTATACATATTATGAAACATGTTTGTATCTTTCTCTTATAAGCTGTAATGAAGTAATTCCTTAAAAAGTGAATATTTTGGTATTTAATATATTTTTATAAGCTGTAATGAAGTAATTCCTTAAAAAGTGAATATTTTGGTATTTAATATATTTTTTTTTGCGTATAGTAGTTTTTTTATTTGAAGTTTTTGACATAATTTTTATGTTTTTGAACATTCATTTTGTGTATCATCATCATGTCATTCCATTTGAATTTCTTATGTAGCTTTTTTTTTTGTATACATTAATGGTTGAAATTGAAATAAAATGAATTTTTTAATAATTAAGTGTGCATGTAAAGCCAGATAATAGAGGTAGTACATCGTCATTATATAGGGGGGGGGGATAGTTTGGATGGCTGAATGGGTAGCACGTGCACAATGTATCATAAAGTCTGTCATTAAGTCAACTGGTGTGGTTTTGATTCCATGGGTGTACATGCCAAGGAGTAGGGTAGCCTGTCCAACCTCGTGGGTTTTCACTGGGTCCTCCAGTTTCCTCTACTGCTAAAGACCCCTATGTGCAAGCAAATTGGTTAAACAAAATTGAACCATGTTAGTCCCGAAATGGCCTGGTTTGTGTTGAGTGTTAAACCCCATTTCTCTTATGTGTAATTAGACCTTATTTGGTCATCTTCAAGTAGTGGTCCCATGTTGACTGAGATAGATCATCTGAATTGTCATTGGCAACTTATAGTTGATCGGATGTGACAAAATCAGAAGGTTTGTCTGCACATTGCCATGTACATAAAAGATATCCTGGCAGTTTAAATTTGAAATAAGAGTAAGCTGCTGTACTGGCACAATTTCCCTCATAGCATTCTACTTGGTGAATGTTCGTATTCATTTACGAAAATTGGTGCAGAAAATTAGGATCATATTTCATTAAATAGTGACTAGCAAGGAGAAAGGATGAAAAAGACGAACTAGGAAAAGAAAAGTACTGGTCTTAATCCTAATCATTTCCTGTTGTGACTCAATGAGTAAAACAATGGCTCCCTAACCAGAAGGACATGGGATTTTCTGCCATGGTTCCTCTTTTGTCAGTGTCAGGGTCTGGCAAAACAGTGTCTAGTCATTCGGATGGAACGAAATAGAACCAGGCTCTTGTTTAAAAGAACATTTGTCTGTTGGAATTCAAAATGAAAGTAGGTCGTAGTGCCACTGTCCTGGAAATATTTAACTCGTAGCACACTGTATGTCATCATTATTAACCCAGTTCACATTTCATTTAACTCCGTGCCGGATTAACCTTGTGGGGGCCCGGGACATACCAACTGTGGGGGGGCCCCATTGTTGTTTATTCAAACTGTTCGTACTGGCTGCAGATCGTACTAGTATGTACTCCGCCCCATTGAGTGCCTGGGGTGTTTTCTCCCTGGAATTTTTTTTAAAAATTAGGATTAATTTCAATGAATCTGAGACAATTAGGCAGCGGTTTCATTGATGTTTACGGGGGTTGGGATGGCCTAGTGGTCTAGAGTGCTGCGCTTCGACCTCTGGCTTGTGGCTGTGGTTTCGAGCCCTGGTATGAGCGTATGTGGCATTGAGATAGGGGCGCCTTCTCAACCTTGTGGGTTTTCTCCGGGCACTCCGGTTTCCTCACACTGCTTAAGACCCCTACGTGCAAGCGATTTATTGAAATAAAGTTAAACCATGTGTTAGTCCCGAAATGACCTAGTTTCTCTCTCTCTGTCATTGACGTTTAGATTTCGTTTACCTACTAGTCCCGGGGGCCCCAAATATCCCTTATTGCCCAGGGCCCCAATCCTCACCCCCTCGCAGCCCAGCCCCGTCCGTGATAAAATATTAGTATGACCCAGAATTGTGGGGGGGGGGGGGCCCTAAATATGGGGGAGGGCTGGGACATTTGTCCCACTTTGCCTCCCCTAGATCCGGTACTTCATGCTTGCCTATTCAGTGCTATTCCCTCTTTTTGACCATTTGGGGAAATCCTACTTAAAATAGCATTATGCAAGAGCAAAATCTGCTTATTACAGGTCTTTCTTTAGGGCTAAAATGTTATCTAAATAATCAATTAGACATTAATTAACATATACAGACCATAATAAACTCTTGATGTCAAGGCTAGCCTTCGATGTTGGCGGATTAAAATCCTATATGCCGCTTAATGGCCGTTGATAATTAAATCAATCAAGTGGATAATCGAGACTATGCTGTTTATATTAATGATTTGAGTAATGATGATCGAGGCTATGTGAATACTTCAAACGCTTTTTTCTCGGCTAATAGTGGATCAATTTGACTGAAATTTTCAGCAAATTACCTTTACACTATCTAGTTTTTAACTATTATAGTAACAACTGCCATCTCTCTATCTTATCTCCCATAATGTAACTTTAAAGATTCCTTTAACTGTGCATTAAAATATAAGAATCAAGATAGTCAGCCCCATCAATAATTTTTATCAGTGAATTTCATTGAAGCAATCTGATAAAAATTCAGATCTATATTTCGTTTCGTATTTTTATACTTTCAATGGCCTACATGAAGATCTGTATGACAAGTTGTACTTGAAGGTCGTGCCACGAGTCGGTCTAGCGGTTTTTGAGCTATTATTTCAGTCTGTTTCACTGAGAATTACTTACAAATTATCTCTGTCACAGATGACTGTCTACAACACGTGCATTGACTTCACGTGGCGTCAGTCATTGGCTCAACGGCTCGTGCATTGTTTACATAACACCTAACTGCTTCGGGCAAACTGATGCATTTTACTCATTTTAATACCCATTTATCTAGTTGTTTACCCACATGCAAGAACTTGCTGTAACAGACTGCTCCATTGACCATTCCCTCACTTAACCAAAACGCTGGTAATATAACAACTCTTCCATATTACAGTGTCGTGAAGACAAGTAAAACGAAAGTTTGAACTATAAAAAAAACGAAATAGGTTCTGTGTTTTAATCAGATGGACACTGAAAAAATTACTAGTCTGATTCCATTTTTACTTCCCTTTACTCAGAAATATCAAAGTTGAAGGTACGTGTACACCACAGGCACTTGAAGGGATTAAAATAAAACTTCTTACTACTGCTTGAATATACTATATACTATACAGTCAAGCAGGGGGAATATACGGGCCGACCTTTTCGGATTGTTATTTGGTGGGGGGGGGGGGGTATTATCATTGCCCGAAAACTACGGCAGCGCCCGAAAAATGAACCTACATGACTCTACCAGATAACAACAGCCAGTCAAATTCCTTTAGAATTAAAATGTTTACATTGATGTCATATAATGTATTATTCGCCATCACACCTAATTAATAATTGTCCCATCGAGCGACTAGATGTTGGTTTTGTCCAAGCTCTTCGACTGGTGGTGGGGGTTATGGCACCACGCTAAAAATTCACAAAGAACTTTGTAGACAGACACTGAGATCTTCTGGTAAGAGAACCAATACCATGCGGTGTTCTATGCCCGGAGAGGTTCTATGGCGAAATCGTCGTCGAATTCCAACTGGCACGGGTTCATGTATACGTGCATCATGCCAACGTGTATACGCAACCTTGGGTTTTCAGTCGTCCCATCGGAACGGCTTGATATTTTTTATTATCCAGGCTCGTCGACCGACACCATTCGCCTGGTGGTGGGGGGTTTTGGCACCACGCTGAAAATTCCTCGAAAATCTTTCGCGGCAAAATCCGGGATCTTCGGTGTTGTGAACCAGTACCTTCCCCACTCCTTAAAACCCCCCACAACATTAGGGATCTGCCAGTCATTTAAAACGGCATTTTCATATTTTTTAGTTATATTTTTAAAATATATTAAAATAAAGCCCTAAAATAGATTGTATCTATAAACAGTCCTACCTTGTTAAAGAATAATACTATTAATCCTATAATTCACTATTGCCAGTTGAGAAATTGGCAAAAATATAATTTTCAACTTCAAATTCAAACGTTTGAAGATCGCCATTGCATGGAGGGGAATGGGAAAACAAGGGAGGTAATTCAAGTAATTGTGTTATTATTTTCTGTGTCAAGGATTTTTATGTCTGTGAAATATTGCCAATGATCATATAATAGGGAGTTGACAACCTTTTGAGCAAAACACACAGAATAATAATGTTTTGACTTTCTTAGAAAATATGAAATTTCCGCTCTAACTATTTGTCAATTTAAGTCAACATTGATGATGTGATCATACCGGAAAAAAATGGGCTTCTGATATCCAAAATTTAAGACAAATTTGGTGTACCATAATGCGTTTCAGCCCCAGTTCTAGCAAGAGACTCGAGGAACGAGGCTAGAAACATTGCACCAAATGAAACGGCATATGTAGACAGGAATAACCAGACGCTAGAAATTTGCATTCGATTGACACTGCTGCCTTATTTCGCCGAACATAACTGATTTGAAATTAGAGTAAAAACGGAAACAATTAAATGTAAATCAGTTTATATACATTCATATTAGTGTATTATATGCGTTGCGACCCACTTGTGTCAAATGTTAACGATTTAGCTCCTGTAAATAGTGAATAATATTATATTTACTGTTAATTTTTAAGTTAATAACTATTATCTAATTGTTAGATAATTTGAAAACATTTTTAGAGCTGCTATTGGTCTATCTGTGGGTACCATGTGTCCTGAACCCCGAACAGTCACCAAATCCAAATCTTTGAATTGTTTGACAAATCCTGCAACTTGTTTTGTTCCGTCAGCAGCCATATAAAACCATTCCATTCTTTTAGCGACGACATCGAGATTAAGATCATCAATGAACCATTCATCACCAAGGAAATTACAAGCCATATCAACGTCACCATTGTAGACTAAAACTCGTTTCTTGGCAGCCAAAATTTTTTTGTACTGAGCAGACATTTCCTTGTAAGTTGAAACATAATGGGCGCTAACCTCACCACTACAGCTTGACCAAGGTTGAACTTGTTCTGGTATATGAAGGGCTTGTCGACCTTCCGGAGAATTTAAATATTTAGCAACGTTGGTGGCATTAATGCAAGGTGGATCTAAAGAAAAACTTCCAGGGGCAAGACTTTTCAGAAGTTCGAATTCCTTCTTGATGTAATCCGTGTTGGACAACAACCAGCCAAAATTATTGGAAACGACCTTGTTTCGTTGAGCATCAAAGCGGACACTTGTTTTTTGGACTCCTCCAGCACATTCTCCGTACAGATTGTAAATATTGAGTCCACTGGAATAGATTATCTTACTGGCTGCGATGACAGCTTCTTCACATTTCTCGTTGCTCTCAGCTTTTGTGAACATACAACGACCTGTTGCATTTCCATTACAGCAATTCTGGACAAGAGAGTCCCAAACAACTTCATCATATAACCCGTGATAATATGCAAAATAAATTAAGGAATTGTCGTTGAGATCATAATTGGACAAACCATTTCCGATTGCCATTCCCTGGAAATTTATCTCTTTATCATCTACAACCAAAGCACTGAGTGTTGGTACGTACACACCGCCATAACTTTCACCAGTTACGTAAAACTCATTTTTGGAATATTCTGGATATTTGGCAAAGAAGTCTTTCAAAGCGAGGAAGTTATTTTGAGCAACTTCATCATCATTTGTTGTGTAATTTTTATCGTCGGAATAGGAGAATCCTACACCAGCAGGTGCTTCAAGATATAACATATTAGCTAAGAGATTCCAACTGTATGGGTTATAAACCACGGTCTTTCCATCAGTGTTTATTCTAAATGGTCCATGCTCTGTTAATAATCCGAGAACAGAACTACAACCTGGACCACCATTCATCCATAAAACAAGAGGATCTTTGGCAGGGTTTCCAGCAGATTCCACAAACCAATAGTGTAATTTCTTTGTTCCTGATGCCTTCAAATAACCTGAATATTGTTTAAAATTTGGTTGTTTTGCCAAACCTGGCATATTATTAATTTCATCTTGAGTCACGGCAGCTTCCAATACCCAAACTGTAGCAAGCAACAATAGGGCTGCTGATTTAACGAAAGTCTTCATTTTTAATTCAACACTTTCAAAAATTATTCCAAATTCAAAGTCTTTCTACTTCCCCGTTTCTATTTAAATGAATACAGTGTGTCAATGTGTCTACCTATATTATAATTTTGCGGTCACATGTGATACTGTCATGGGTTTTGTTGGACTTATCTTATCACTTGGCTTCTATTTTGATTTGCTCTGATTACACGGCCATACCGGGCTTTTAAACAGATGCGTGTTACGGGGCATAAAGAGGCTGTAAACATAGTTCAGCAGTCAGGTCTCATAACACTTACACTGTACGTTCATGGACCGTGCTATTGAGTCCTTGTCGAAAAAGTTTCGCTTCTCAGTTAATTTTACTGGTCAAATTTTTACTGTTAAACGGTCATGTTTCAGCCTCAAACTGATCCCGCAGTGAATATTCGCTTGGCCGCTACAATCACTGATAAGCATGACATCGACGAGGCTTAATAAGTACGGCATATTAACTTTTTTACTCCGACAAATTAAATTCTCAAACATTTTTTTGAGGTAACAGAAAAATAAATAAAGACGTTTGAAGTAATTGAAGTTAAAAAATATTTCCTATTAAGTGTAAATGGGTATTAAAATGAGTAAAATGCGTCATTTTGCCCGAAGCAGTTAGGTGTTAAGTAAACATTGCACGAGCCGTTGAGCCAATGACTGCAGTCAACGCACGTGCTGTGGACACTATCTGTTACAGAGTTAATTCGTAAGTAATTCTCTGTGAAACAGATTGGGGCCATACACCATGCGTTGTGCTTTGTCCGGACTAGTTCTATTCTATGAGGGAAATCGTCGTAGAAATTCCAACTGTCCTAGGTGTTTTTGTATATGTGAATGCCAACGTGTATACCCAACCTGGGGTTTTTCGATTGTCCCATCGTAACGACTAGATGTTGTGTATTATCCGAATCCGTCGACCGACACCACTGACATGGGGGGTGTGGGGTACCATGCTGGAAAATCCCAAAAAACTTTCTCGGCAACACCAGGATCAAAACCAGGTTCTCCTGGTAGCAAGTGAACCAGTAACTTACTCTCTGTGTCACCATGGCTCCTTAAAAAACACAACATTAGGTATCAGTCCGTCATGAATGACCTACATTAATTAATTAGTGGATAATATTGTTTATTTTGAAGTTAATAACTATTGTCTAATTGTTAGATAATTTGAAAACATTTTTAGAGCTGCTATTGGTCTATCAGTGGGTACCATGTGACCTGAACCTCGAACAGTCACCAAATCCAAATCTTCAAATTGTTTGACAAATCCTGCAACTTGTTTTGTTCCATCGGCGGCCATATAAAACCATTCCATTCTTTCAGCGACGACATCAAGATTAAGATCGTCAATGAACCATTCATCACCAAGGAAATTACAAGCCATATCAACGTCACCATTGTAGACTAAAACTCGTTTCTTGGCAGCCAAAATTTTCTTATACTGAGCAGACATTTCCATGTAAGTTCGAACATAATTGGCGTTAACCTCTCCACTACAGGTCGTCCAAGGTTGAACTTGTTCTGGTATATGAAGAGCTTGTCGACCTTCCGGGGAATTTAAATAATTAGCAACATTGGTGGCATTAGTGCAGGGTGGATCTAAAGACAAACTTCCAGGCGCAAGAGTTTTCGTAAGTTCGAATTCCTTTTTGATGTAATCCGTGTTGGACAACAACCAGCCAAAGTTATTGGAAACAACCTTGTTTCGTTGAGCATCGAAGCGGACACTTGTTTTTTGGACACCTCCAGCACATTCTCCGTACAAGTTGTAAACATTTAGTCCACTGGAATAGACAATCTGACTGGCTACAGTGACGGCTTCCTTACATTTCTGGTTGCTCACAGCTTTTGTGAACATACAACGACCTGTTACATTTCCATTACAGCAATTTTGGACAAGAGAATCCCAAATAACTTCATCATATAACCCGTGATAATATGCAAAATAAATTAACGAATTGTCGTTCAAATCATAATTGGACAAACCATTTCCGATTGCCATTCCCTGGAAATTTATCTCTTTATCATCTACAACTAAAGCACTGAGTGTTGGTACGTACACACCGCCATAACTTTCACCAGTTACGTAAAACTCATTTTTGGAATATTCTGGATATTTGGCAAAGAAGTCTTTCAAAGCGAGGAAGTTATTTTGAGCAACTTCATCATCATTTGTTGTGTAATTTTTATCGTCGGAATAGGAGAATCCTACACCAGCAGGTGCTTCAAGATATAACATATTAGCTAAGAGATTCCAACTGTATGGGTTATAAACCGCGGTCTTTCCATCAGTGTTTATTCTAAATGGTCCATGCTCTGTTAATAATCCGAGAACAGAACTACAACCTGGACCACCATTCATCCATAAAACAAGAGGATCTTTGGCAGGGTTTCCAGCAGATTCCACGAACCAATAGTGTAATTTCTTTGTTCCTGATGCCTTCAAATAACCTGAATATTGTTTAAAATTTGGTTGTTTTGCCAAACCTGGCATATTATTAATTTCATCTTGAGCCACGGCAGCTTGTAATACTCCCACTGTAGCAAGCAACAATAGGGCTGCTGATTTAACGAAAGTCTTCATTTTCAATTCAACACTTTCACTTTCAGAAATTATTCTACTTCCCCGTTTTTATTTAAATGGATTCAATGTGTCAATGTGTCAATCTATATTATAATTTTGCGGTCGCACGTGATAGTGTCATGAGTCTTATTGAACTTATCAGTCAGCTTGTATCTTGATTTCTCTTCAGATTACACGGCCATACCGGACTTCTAAAAAGATAGGCGCAAAAGGAATATCTTGCGGAGCATAGAGGGGGCCGAAAACCTTTCGGGACCTTTTCTTGTGATTTTCGAGAAAACATCCCGACCATGTCAACTAAGACTAATGTTCTGCTCTTATTGGGTTAATGAAGACGGGCCATACTCTATATATGCACTGTGCTTTCTGAGAAATTTTGCCCGGGTAATGGTACTATGGCTTCCTCTTATATCGTTTTCCAACTGCCAAGGAATCTTGGTTTTTCGTGCCATCCGAACGACTAGACAGCTGCCCTATTCAGGCATTCCTGATGAACTTCATCGGTTAATGCAGAGATTCTACAGGCAACCTCCATACAAGTGAGCCAGTATCTTACCCACTCGTATTTCCATATCACATGTTCGCGAATACAGTCAAGGTCATGTCGGTGGTGTCTACTTCTTACGTGTTATGTAATAAGGCGTCGGGGCATTTAAAAAATAAATACCTTAAGAGCTGGAGCATAGTTGGGTCCGGAAGGTGGGGCGTTACCTAATAAGGTCGAGCAAAGGTGGTGTATAAAAGGCTATATTATATACCAGATATTTAAACTTCTTTCAATGCATTTTATGCCTTTAAACGTCCACCTTAGCGGGACGTTATGAAAAAACTTTCTTGAGATAATAATTACATCTTAATCTTCCAAAGTTCAATTAAATTCCTCGGAAACCAATGAAATCTCACTATTCCGACAATCCAGTGGCAAAGAGTTATGTTTTTAGAAGGTGGGTGAAACATATTAGGAATAGGGGTATAGTTGATGAAGGATCACTAGCCTATCAAGCATATGACATCCTCAGACCTCAGCCCCTCCGAAAAATTCAATAGCCCCACTAAATTTTCCGAGCTGGCTACGGGCCCGTTCCACATGTATTCGCCCCTGGATTAAGAACAATCTCCGTCATATTTAAGACAATCCCCTTTCTTCGCTGACTTAGATGTCGCGTGACTGGAAACTCCTATCACGTGCTGAACATGACAAATTTAGCTCTCACGTGACTGGATTCTCTCGCTGTTGTGTAGTCGAAGTTTCCCAGTCCTTTTGACATTGAACTATAATAACACATTATGTCTAGTTAATCGTAAATGAAATATGGCGGGTATTAAGTTTACAGAAATTCTACTTTGTTATATCCTAAAGTGAATTGGGACAGTTCCTCTGCAGATACTAAAACGAATCCTATTCATCAGACAGTTGGAATTGATTTTAGTGCATTAACTAATCAATTTGTAACATTATGGGTAAAAAGGCATTTCACTCGGTACTGTCACATACCTTGCTTAAAAAGGGACAATAACATTCTTGCTGGCTTGGTAACTCCAGAAAATAAATAATACTCTTTATTTCTAAGTACTAGATGTTTTAATGTCCTACCTGTTGTGTAAATTATCCATTACAACCTATTTTATTTGTCCAGAGGGTTCGAAAATATTTTAAAATCCAAGTCACATTTGAAAAGGTTTACGTTAGACTTTTCAAATCAATTGGTTAAATTTTTCCAATTGTTTAAATTAGGTGTGTTAAGATGAAATTTATATCATCATTTAATTGGAATATTCTAAAATAATACGATTTGTTGACCAGAATGAAGATTGGGACATATTTTTCAGTTACAACAAGAGTGTTATTGGGGCTTTAATGCTTGTTTAGGAATTAGATATTATTAGATAACGACATAACATGGCCGTATTTAGCGGGGTTGCAGGGGGTACATTGCACGCCCAGGAAAATAAGGCACCCTGAGAAATGGTGCCCCCCCCATCACTCCCAAAAATAAAAATTTGACAAACTTTCAATTATAGAATAATACACTTGATTATGATCACACAGTGATATGCTCTTAATCTTATAAGGTACTGATCAGTCGGTCGGTTTTAAGGGCACCCTGATCCAAACTTTCTAATATCACTTTCGTGGAGGCTATGGCGCCCCACCACCCTGCTGCACCCCCACTTTTAAAATCCTATATACGGCCCTGCGACATAACAATTACAAACCTCATCGCTCAAAAAACCTCTGTATATCGCAGTTTTGTTGTAGACGAGAGGTAATAATAATAATGGGGGTTGATTCTATAATCAGTTATATGATCACGAGACCAGGTTTCAAGTAATCAAAGTCTGTCAAATGCAGATTGAGGTGCTTTGATTTTATGATTAATTAGTTGGCAAGATACACTATCATATATCCACTATCATATCCATGTACTATATCCTGGGATTTACCCAACAAAATGCCCAAACAACTTTCATCACTGTAGCCATAAGCAGGATCATTTAATTTATGTCTTTTTCTCTTTTTTCTGTATAGGATAATGATTAATATTCCCTAATAAACTGTACTCTTTTATTTTATTCTGTAGTTTAAAAAAAAAACAAAAAAAATCCCAACTTGCAAACTCAAACCAAACCCATAAATAAATGGAGAGAAAGAGAGAGAAATGGAGTTTAACCTCCACTCGACAGAAATATATGGTTCATTTTTAAATTTAATAATTTGAATGTGCATATGGGTATTTGACAGTGGGAGGAAACCGGAGGACCCAGAGAAAACCCACAAGATTGGAAGGCAATCCTAGACCCTACACTTTCACCTCGAGCTCAGCAGCCTAAAACATTTATTGGAAGTTCCATTTATTGGAACATTCTGATGATTTATAACCACAAATATCCCATTATACAAAATAAAAAAATACATGATAAAGTGCAGTTTTAAACAAAAAAATGGTTGTTTCGGGTTAATATGTTTGTTTGGGGTTGTTTCAGGTATTTGAAGTTGTTTTGGGTAAAACTTTGTTTTTTTATTTCAGAGTATTGCTTTTAGTTCTTGATAACCAGTGAAAGATTACAAAATGATTATCTTATAAAAGAACATTAAATTACATAAAACAGGATGTAGGATTAATTAAATCACAATATTTTAGAACAATTAACACACAAACTTTTAGACTGAAAGATCTACAATTCATTGTTGATCTATCCAGAGCCTTATATAAAGAGATTCTGGATCCTTTAAAGTGTTTTGATGACTAGAAAAGGACTGATTATTCTAGACAAAATCATGGCACAATCGAAATATTTTACACGTGCGTGTTTGAGAAATGTTGACAAACCAGCAGTGACTCTCAACGCACCAAAACTCATGAAGAGTAAAACAATCACTAATTTGTCTAAAAGTGAATCAACAAATTTCGAAAAACAAAATAATAAATCAAAGCAAACCAACACAGATTATACAAAAGATGTCAATATTTCTTCTAAAAGAAAACATGTGGAAATCGAATATGAGAGTTCAGACATTCGAAAAATAAAATCCGAACCTTTGGAACCAACAGATATTCAAGATTCTGTATTTCAAGAAAAAAGCTTTAAAGGGAAAAAGGAAAAAGAAATTATTTTGAAACAGGAATATGTTGAGGGTGAAGACAGGACATTAGACACAGTGATGGAAGAGATTGATCAAAATGAAGATGGCAAGAAGTTGAAATGGCAGCCAGTAAAATGGAGAGAAATGTTGAAGAATATTCGTGAAATGAGAAAAAATCGTGATGCTCCAGTTGATACGATGGGCTGTGATGTGATAAGTGATCATAAGGCAGAACCAAAGGTTTATTTATTTTTTTTTTTTGATAGTAGGCTACTTTTTTTTAAAAGTATAAAATCTCTTGGATTTGGGTAAAATATTAAAGTCTCATTGCATCATTTAATGCTAATGGAATGGAATCCTTTGCCGACTATAATGTTGAGAAAGATGAAACTCCAATAGGATAGGAAATGAAATACAATGGGGTTTAATGTACTACTGTTCTGCTCTAACTAGGCTTATGAAGAAGGGCATATGCCATGCAGTGTGCTGTGAGGGAAATTTTGCTCGGATAGCGAGGCTACAGCTTACCCTAATTTCAAGTCTTTTTGCCAATGTGTACACAGGATATTGTTTTTTTTTCAATTGTCAACTAACTTTGTTTTTGTCCAAATACACTGATTAAATATCATTTTATTTTTCAGGAGTTCCGTTATCAAGTTTTGCTTTCATTAATGTTATCAAGTCAAACACGAGATCAAGTGACGTCTGCAGCAATGGCTAAACTACGACAACATGGCTGTAATGTAGAAAATATTCTTAAAACATCTGATGAAAAACTGGGAGAACTGATTTATCCAGTTGGATTTTGGAAGGTAGATGTGAATTTTATATTGTTGACTTAAAACCCCAATATGTTCGGCTCCTAACTTGGGCTAATGAACGCAGGCATACGGCATTCAGTGTGATATGAGGGAAATTTAGCCCGGGCAGCGGCCCTTCGGCCTACTCTTACATTGAATTCCAATTGCCAAGGCATCTTTTACGTGCACTCGAATGTGTAATGGATTCAGGAACGGATCGAATTTAAAGAGCTCTCCTTAATGTTTCAAACGGTTTCCAAAATGGCTCCACCCTTGCTACAGGATATTGTTCATCCATATGTTCCATTCAGGTCCCTTTGTTCCACTGATCAATGTCTGCTTGAGACGCCCAAATTCAAATTGAAAACATTTGGTGCAAGATCTTTTTCGCATATCTCTGCAGCGCTTTGGAATTCATTGCCCATAAAAATAGAGTCTGCTGAAACATTAACTTCATTTAAATCAAACCTAAAGACCCATCTTTTCAAACGTTATATTTGAATAGGACATTATCATGTGCATTTTGTATTGTGTAGTGTGTTTTGTGTGTGGTCAGCGCTTAGAGCATTTCCCTATTGTGACTTGGATTTTAGCCCTTTATAAGACTCCTTATTATTATTATTACACAGGACCTTGGTTTTTCGTCCCATCCGAATGACTAGACTGCTGTCCTTGTCAGGCCCTCCCGTTCAGGGGAAACCACGCCTGAAAATCAGGATGAACTTTCTTAGCGAATGCACGTAAAAGATCCATTGGCAGGTGTAATTCATTATAAGACCCGGCCACAGCGCTGCTGCCCGGACAAAATTTCCCTCACAGCCACTGTATGGCGTATGCCGGTCTTCATTAGCCCATTTTAGGAGTAGAAGAGTAGGATGTCAAACCTCCATTTCATTTCATTTATTCATAATGAAAAGCTTACTGGCCTTTGTTATTCATAATGAATATTCAAAATGTGGGGGGGTTGGGATGGCCTAGTGGTCTAGAGTGCCACGCTTTGACCTCTAGCTGGCCAGTCACCTCTGGCTTGCGGCTGTGGTTTCCTCCGGGCACTCTGGTTTCCTCCCACTGCTAAAGACCCCTATGCGCAAGCGAATTATTGAAATAAAATTAAAACCATATGTTAGTCCCAAAATGACCTAGTTTGTGTTGAGTGGACGTTAAACCCCATTTTTCTCTCTCTTTCTCTCTAGCTGGCCGGTCACCTCTGGCTTGCGGCTGTGGTTTCCTCCGGACACTCCGGTTTCCTTACACTGCTAAAGACCCCTATGCGCAAGCGGATTATTGAAATAAAATTAAACCATATGTTAGTCCCAAAATGACCTAGTTTGTATCGAGTGGACATTAAACCCCATTTCTCTCTCACTCTATTCATAATGTGTAGCTTAACTATTCACCATATATGTTCGACCCAATATAACCCGGTTGAAGTTGACGTGCCATTAAACAACATTTCATTCATTGATACATATGTTATTCATAATGTATAGCTTCCCTATATGAGTAGCTTACCTATGTTATTCATAATTCATTTTGACATTTTCAGAAAAAGATTGCTTTTATCAAAAAGACTTCTGAGGTTTTAAAAGAGAAATACAAAGGTGATATTCCTGATTCTGTGAAACTTCTGTGTGAATTACCTGGTGTTGGACCAAAAATGGCACATTTGGTGATGAACTGTGCATGGAACACCTTAACTGGTATTGGTGTAGATACTCATGTTCATAGGATATCCAATCGTATACAGTGGGTTCAAAAACCAACCAATCAACCAGAAGATACTAGAAAGGCTTTAGAAGACTGGTTACCAAGGTAAATTAGTACTATCAAGAGTAGTCTGTTTATATCAGTTAGAGACACTCGGCTAATCTCGACAGATTCCGTTAACTACGTAAACTACATCTAGCCTCGGATGTATGACAGTAAGTGATATGTATCTACGCCCATTCATTTGCGATGCGGCTACCGGTTTACTTTAACAGGAAAACTTGACGCTATTACACAAATTGGGAACCTATTCGGCTAGCGACCTATTCGACCGATCGAGCTGCAACCTTCAGCTCAGAATAGAAGTGTAATTTCATCATTATCTTACAGCTGGATCGGTCGAATAGGTCGCTAGCCAAATAGGTCGCCAACTTGTGTTTGGAATGGGCGCAGCCATGTTTCATCCGGGACTTTTAAAGTAGTTCCAATATGGCGGAATTCATCATACAGCCGAGTTTAGATTCCCGAAATCTTACGAGGTTTGCCGAGTGCAGTTAGGGACAGAGGGCATGACAAGGACAGCTGTTTAGTCATGCGGATAGGACAAAAAACCCAAGGTTCCGGGAACACGGTGGCGTACACGTAAAAGATCCCTTGGCAGTTGGAAGTTGATATAAGAGTAGGCTGTAGTGCCACTGTCTGGGCAAAATTTCCTTCATTGCACACTGTATGGGTGTATGGCGTATGCCCGTCTTCATTAGCCCAGTTTAGGAGCAGAAGAGTAGGAAGTTAAACCTCATTTCATTTATATCAGTGCGAAAATCCACTCTGTACACATTTGTATCATTTTACTGTTTAAATTGGAGTAGGCAAAAGTGTAACCTAGTCGGTTACTTCCATAAAATCAGGAACAACTATTGTATATAATCTGGATATATGAATTTATTTTAACAGCAACAACATCAATAACAACTAAAAAGGAATGAACAATATGATGTGCATTCTTTATGATCAAAAAAATAATATCTCCATATAAAACTTGAATCTAATTTATATGATCTGGTTGTTAAGACACTAATCTCCAATAGTTTTACAAGATAAACAAAATGTCGCCACTGGTGACTTATATTAAATGAAAATATGTTAATTATAAGACAATACGTAAGGGTGCAGAAGGGGCCTAATTAAATACTAAATCCCTTAACAACTATGCTATAAAGTGTTTGTAAAGATTAAAAGAATGAATACATATAATTATATTGAAACAAGCTAGGAGATTAGTGTCTGGCTTTTGGTATTACTGGTCTCAATTTACAATGTACAATATTCTGTTCTAATAAAATGACAAGAACTATTTATGCATGAATATGGATAATATAAAAAAAACATGTCGTCCAAGCATTGTGTTCAAATGCTTGGTTATAAAACCACCACTAAGCTGTCTGTATACTATGGAACTTGCCTGAACTCTAAGCTGTTTTGATGCACTGTATGCAATAATATCGATGCAAGTTTACAACATCAGGTTGAGTTGAGAGTGGAGCAAGGACAAGTTACTTGTTAACTTTGCGGAGTCACTGAATGCAAATCACTTTGGCTAATCAGTGGTCGATAAAAACGCCTTATATCAATCATTTTATTAAGTTTGATTGATAATCGATTCTGGCAAGGATGCAAGATTCAGTTATCCTGTCTGAGTACCTTTAATTGGTGATCAAAATATTTTTTGGGGGTTTATGTGACTGTCTAATGATACTAATTTATGTATTACAGAGAGAATTGGCAGGAAGTGAATCATTTATTAGTTGGATTTGGTCAGACAATCTGTTTACCAGTTACACCAAGATGTGCCGAGTGTTTAAATCAATTTATTTGCCCAAACGCTTTCAAAAAATCTCCAAAAAAATCTCCTAAAAAATCTACAAAAAATTTGAAAATCAAGAAAGAAGAACCCACTGAAGGAACTAGTAAAACAGAACATAGTAATCAGATGTAATTTAATAAGTTTTTAGAATCTCCAAAGACTACATTAAAAAAAAGTAAAAAAGAATCAAGTGAAAGAATAAAAGAATGTTTTTCAAATATTCAGCTCATTGTTTACTGCTTCCATGAAAAAAATGAAATGTTAGTGGGTATAAATGGAAAGATGTGAAAATTATTCCATGCCGAAATTTGAAACTTTTTTACTGACCAGAAAATCATCCAATTGTTATTTTTTTCGAGAATTTACTTGGGTTATTTTGTAGGTTAAGTTTTCGGACAGATTTACAAGGATTTCTGATAATAACGGTGAAGTTTCCCCCTGTCAGTGATGTAGGATAGAGGGCCTAACAAGGACAGCTGTCTAGTCGTTCAGATGGCACGAAAAATCGAGGTCATGTGTACATATTGGCGTGCACGTAAAAGATCCCTTGCCAGTTGGAATTCGATGTATGGTGTTTACCGGTCTTAAGTAGCCCAGTTTGGAGCAGAACAGTAGGACTTTCAACACCATTTTATTTCAGAGAGAGAGGGGTGGGGTTGGACAGGGGACCCTATTCCTTGTCGTGTACTACCATGGAAACTAAACCACACCAGTTGACTCAATGACAGAGCTTATGTTGATGGTTGGATGGCTAAATGGTTACCATGTGCGTGCTGTATCATAAAGTCTGCCATTGAGTCAACTGGCGTGGTTTTTGATTCCCTGGTTGTACGTGACAGGAATAGTGTGTCCAACCTCATGGGTTTTCTCTGTGTCTGCCAGTTTCCTCCTACTGCCAAAAGACCTCTACGCGCAGGCGAACTATTGAAATAAAATGGAACCATATGTGAGTACCGAAATGACCTAGTTTGTGTCAAGTGGATGTTAAACCCCATTTCTGTCTATATATGTGGATGGAAATGGGCATTGCAGAAAAGGATTCGGAGAGAAACTGGACGGAGAGAGAGAGAGAGAAATGGGGTTTAATGTCCACTCAACACAAACTAGGTCGTTTTGGGACTAACATATGTTTTAATTTTATTTCAATAATTCGCTTGTGCGTAGGGGTCTTTAGCAGTGGGAGTGTCCGAAGGAAACCCACGAGGTTGAGAAGGTACCCCTATCTCCATGCCACATACGCTCACACCAGGGCTCGAAACCACAGCCGCAAGCCAGAGGTGACCGGCCAGCTAGAGGTCGAAGCGCGGCACTCTAGACCACTAGGCCATCCTAACCCCCCGAAACTGGACAGTATATATATTTAAGTTGAAGTAGTTTCTGACTTATTGTTTTGATGTAGCTGTACAAAATAGCTTAACAGAGTCAGAGCATAGCTATTATGTATAATTGATCATACATGTGGTCGATAGACAAAATGATAAAAATGAAAATGACGTTTATCCTACTGTTTTCCTCGGGCTGGAACAGTCGATAAACAACTACACAATTATATTAGAAATGTATATTTGAATATTCAGAACTATGTAAAAGCTTGTTTTGAGACTAATACTGTCGTTGAAAGCAAGGCCGATTTTCTTTCTTGATTCATGAAAAATAGAGTAACTGTTGGGTACAGGTTCACAGAAAAAATATTTAAGTGATGGTCGAAGATTAGGGCCATAGGAGTTTATTTCAGTTGACTATCACATACTTTTAAAAAAACTAGTATATAGCTACACACAAACTAATATTGACAGTTCCATACTGTAGCTTTCAACTTCATTCAGTCACTAACAGAACAGTAATATGCAATATTAAATGAAAAAGATTGGGAGAGGGTACAGAACAGAGTTATCCCCCATTATCTAAATATGGTAATTAAGGTACATTGGTGTGCCCTTTGGTATTGACCCCCCACAGCCATATGACATCTTAACCCGACTCTGCAGTTAATCAATTTGATATTTCAACATAATGTCCGTCCACTTTTTAGCATTCCATGCCATATTGATATTATCGCTTAAGTCTTGATCAGTGTTTCCAGATACCATTTCAGACACACTTTTTGTCCTTCCCATAAAATGTGTATTAACAGCAATAGTGAAAGGGTTGCACTCCGCTAACTGAACTACCGGAGAGCCACTCGAACCAGGACACGTTTTACATGAATATTGTATACAATCTAAATAACAGTTGTCAACAATTTCAACACCCGAGGATAATTCCTTCCCAACAGTTATCATCTTAGGACCACCATGGGGATGACCAATCACAACAAGATAACGTTGATCACAGATCGCCGGAGCATTGACCATGTCATTATACCGTTAAAGATCTCTAGGAACGGGATCAAGCATTGTCCAAAATCTAAATTTTCGGTAAAATAAATGATATCGATCCAGATCATTTCCTTTCAAGTATTGCAAAGGATGGGATTCTTCAAAATTCCATTTTTCAAAAAATAGACCAGTGCCTTTACTACAGCTTCCATCGCGGAATAGTACCGTACAGCTTTTTGCTTGTTCATGCGTTAACGTTTCTGGAAGTTTTAAATAATGCTTCCCTTTTATTGAAATCACTTCTCCTATGATTGTCCTGCATGTACCATTTTCTCTTATTTGAATCACGGGTTGTCGAATATCCTTGTCCTCCGCTGGAAGACTTTGAATTTCCCTTGGAATAGGTTGAAATTTTATAACGTAGCTTACAAACTTACTGATGGTTCCATCTTCAAACTCAACGTGTGTAGATAAATCGTCTGATTGCTTCGGTTCCTCTCGTAAAAGTAATCCTACCCGACTCCTTTCTTTCAAAAAGGGTAAAGAAGAAAGATGACTTAATACCTGATGTCTGTCATTTGTTAACCATTGAACCGGTTGGTAAAGATAACGATCCATGATATCCATATCTTGAATAAACTAAGAACAGGCTGGAACGTAAATCTCGCAGCATCTGTGTTTTCGGTTAAAAAGAGAAGCTCACCCCTACTTTCGATTACCTCTGACCGATCTTTTGAATTGTAGTTAAATTCGATGACACAGTTTTTTAAATCAGTTTCGTTTCTAATCACGTGACTATTTGTCCTTATGATGTAACGTCCTTGTATCTTATATACATGACCCGTACCATACATTTCACACCCTTTTTCATTTCTAACAACCAGTCGTACAACTCTTGTACCGAACATTCTAATATTTTGTACAATATGATCCAGTTGAGCATCCAAGGGTAGGTGTTCCAAACCGAATTCATTAAAAGGGATAAAACCAATATGCCCAGGGTTTTTATCACAGGGGAATATTTTAAAGTCGCTTTCGTTTTCAATAATTTCAGCTTCGGTCGCCACTTCTACCTTGAAACCTTTCGCCTGCAACTGTTGACATACGGCATCTTTCTGGCCAGCCATCCCGTGATGGTCCTGGAAAGATAAGATTGTACATGTAGATATATATTATTGTTCATATTGCTACCCTACGGTGGTCACAAAATAGGGAACTGACTCACTAAGCGTGACGTACCGATTTTGATTCCGGTGAAAGACACAAAAGTTCCTTGGAAATTAACTCTCTGAATTCCCCGTGTTTGTTGGGATCGGGGTGGGGTGGGTTCGGAGCTGGATGGCGTGCGCTGTATCAAAAGGTCTGCCTGTCATTGAGTCAAGTGGCGTGGTTTCAAAACCCCGGTTGTACAGGGCAAGGAGTAGTTTTAGTTTGAGAACGGTCTGTGAACTTGCGGCCAGATCACCACACAGAATCGTAATCTACCCAAATCATTGGTCTAGAGAACTCGTCTCAAAAATTCTGCCATCGGGACTATATTTTGATATCACCCTTCAACTAGAGCACCATAACAAATAGTCAGCATTTCTTTTGCATTCTATACAAAATACTGTTTCTATGGGTTAAATCCTGTTAATTTATTAAAACGACTGTTTGAACACCCTAAGTAAAATGACACTATTACACACACAGACACACCCAAAGAAATCGATATAATTTCAAGGTATACATTATGTGTGGTTTAATGGTCGAGAGCGAGACATTGCGTAATATATTGTAAAAACAATATATTACGCAATGTTTCAAGTTCGAGACCATTAAAATACAGACACTTGCACGTGCCTTTACAGTGAATCCAAAATTTCACTAATTTATATAAAGTAAGATTGGCAAGTTGCTCGTACGATTATTTGAAATAATGGTAAGCTACCATCACAGGGTGACGTCACATCTATATTTTATGTCAATATATGTATTCTTCGACGACTTAATCTGCCTTTATCGCACTCATAATAAATTACTACCGCTTTTATGTCAAGGTGGCCCGGGTGAAAATAAACTGCACTCAAGATTTGTGAAATTCTTTAAAACATCAATTAATAACAAGAACATTTGCATCAGGAATTTTGCTTTTTATGGAAGTGGTTCTAATATTTGTAAAAATATAAATTATATTTGTTTTAAATACAATATTTCGAGATTTAACTTTTTAAAGTGCAAAAACTTATTTCGTTCTAATATTAACAATGATATTGTGAATCTTCAAAAGTCAGCAACAGTGAAAGATATGATATTATAAGAATCAAACAACAAAGATATAAACTGTGAACATATACGTGAAATAATTCACCATGTATGTACCACCCACGCACCCAGTCTTTACATTATTGTGATTGTATAATATTGTATTATATATTTTGTAATTTATGTATGTATTTATAATTCAACTGTACCTGAATACGAATATGTTATTATTATATATTCAATATTATAAGCTTTGTATCAATTCATACAGAATGTAAGGTTAATATCTGTACCACGGCCAGCCATACATTATGAATGTTATATTTTGAAGGGCTTGTGGCTCTAAATAAAAGTTACATTATGGGAGATTGGATAAAAAGCTGGTAGTTCTCGCTATAATAGTCAACTAGGTAATACAAACTGTTTCAATGGCATTTAGTAATTGAACTAGAGTATATTATAGGTCACAATTCTATGGAATACAATTACTGCTTATTACTGAGCGACGTTTCGACTAGGCTTCTCTAGTCGTTATCAAGCAATACGATCTAAAAAAGAGACAAGTCAATAAATACATGTACACAACAACATATTCTTAATGCTGACAAACCAGAGATCTACATTTGCTCGTACCTAAAGGGAATCTAATTTAATTAAGGATTATAAATTAAAACGTTATTGACAACATTCAATAATACCACTTAACTAAAAATAAAAACAAACTGACTAATTGATTAATGGGCAACTTTTCACTGCTAAACGATGGGGTGTCAATCCATGTGGACGCATGTACAATGTAAACGTACATCTTAGTAAGAAAATAAGACCTTGGTTACTTTGCTAGAGTCAGTATGAGCGACACAACACGCTGTTAAAAATACCGCCCCTCCTATCAAGTTATATTTTCGCCGCCATGACACTCTAACTGTAGGTCAACGTCCACAAACAGGAATGTCGGTCATACAAGACGAAACGAAATGTACAGGCTTTACATTGTACAGGCTTTCACACGGATTGACACCTCGTCGTTTAGCAGTGAAAAGTTGTCCAGTAAAATTGACTGTTCTCCAATTTTTTTCGACATTGATTGAATGGGACAGTCCCTGAACGTTCAGGATGAGTGTAATGAGACCGACGTTCAGAGCTGAACTAGTTGAGCAGCAGATCGGATTCCAATCCAGTAAATATCATAGGCTAGCCATGGTTAAGTGGGTAAGACGCTGGCTCACTCGCCTGGCGTTCGCGGGTTCGCTCCCGGTGTTGGCCGAGAAAGTTCATCCGGATTCTCCTTGTCAGTGGTGCAGGGCGGAGGGCATGACACGGGCAACTGTCTAGTCGTTCGGATTGGATCAAAAACCACCTTCCCGTGTACACATTGGCGTGCACGCAAAAGGTCCCTTGGCAGTTTGAATTCGATATAAGAGTAGGCCGAAGCGCCGCTGCCCGGGCAAAATTTCTATCATAGAACACTGTGTGGCGTATGTCCGTCTTCATTAGCTCAGTTGGATCAGAACAGTAGAACGTTAAACCCCGTTGCATATCTATCTACCGGTGTACACAATGTTTAGTTTGTCTTGATTTGCATTGGTAGCCCGTTAAGGGCGGGAAAAGGTTAATATTGGAGGCTCATTAAGTCACCCTATGTCATTCCTATCAGTGATTGTAGCGGCCTAGCGAATGTTCATTGTTGATCAGTGTGCGTCTACATTACCCCGGTTGATTCAGTGTTACGTAATATACAGGCGCGGATCCAGAGGGGGGCGCACCCGGCGCACGCCCCCTCTATTTTTTTGAGGTGTCGAACAATTTTTAGCTCCATATATTCTCGCGAGAAAGTAGAACAATAATAGTTTAGGTTGGAAATAGTAATTTACAGTACTGGTATGAAATTAGTCCTTGTGGAGCACGCCCCCTCTTTCGGAAAATCCTGGATCCGCCCCTGATATATAACTCTACCGTTAAACCATTTCATTTCCCATTAGATTTCAATAGACGATAAATATCCAATGACTTACGTTTTTTACTTCTTGAATAAATAAGTTGTCTTACAATGTCGCAGTCTTCCTTTCGCCAATTTGGTAATAGAGACATATAATCTTCACGTAATATCGCCTCAAATTTTGTGTCAGTTTAGACCCAACCCACTGTTTTATTCAAAAATGACACAGGTATGTTACGGAAGCCTATTGCAGCCACTTTGTATATTCGACTTCTCGTCGCTAGAAGGTGAGGGGGCTAAAGGTTGAGGACGATAATGCGAGATCGCGAGAAAACCGGCCGAGACAAGAGATTATTTTACCTCTACTTCTGATATGAATTAGTCGATGTTTAATATGGGGATGAAAAGGGGTTGTTGAATATTAAAACTGGACAAAGGACCCCAACACCTCCCATTTTGTGAGTGTTAAGCGATTCGGCAAATCATATATTTATATTGTTATGAAAGCCATCAGCAGTGAATATTCGCTAGGCCGCTACATTCATTGATAGTGATAAGCGTGACATCGATGCAACTTAATTTTTTCATGTATTTGAAAAAAATAAAGACATTAAAAGTATTTGCAGGTAAAAAATATTTCCTACTTAGTGTAAATTGGTATTAAAATAAGTAAAAGGCATCATTATGCCCAAACTAGTGACGTATTATGTAAACAATGCATGCGGCATTGAGCCAATGATTGACGCCGCGTGATGTGACGTCACGTGATGAAGGCATTAACAACCTTATGTCATCTAATGTTGATCTACACATTTATTTTCATTAGAGGTGTCAAATGCTGGCAAACCACGTGATTCAATTTTACAGACACAGTAGAAAGTGAAAACTACGTTTACCTTGTTCGGGAATCATCTTGTCATACTTCCAGGAAATCGTATTTTTATACCTTACCACGAGATGGATGGATATACACCAATCTCGAAACCAGAAACAGTTTTGAAGAAATTTCTCTGGTGAATCGGGGTAGCCATTTTCCCGGAAAATGATATGTAATTCCTACGCGCAAAGATTTTCTGATAATTACTTAATATGCGGCAACTCTTGTTGACTGCCCGGACGATTTAGCTGCTGTGTGGGTGTATGTTTCGTTGCTTGGCAACCTATTTTACTTCAGGTCTCCTAGTTTTCTCCCACTGCTAAAGACCCCTACGTGCAAGCGAATTATTGAAATAAAAATAGAACCATGTTAGTCCCAATATGACCTATTTTGTATCGAGTGGAGGTTAAACCCAATATTCTGACTTGCCATACTTTTATTGGAAATAACCACCGTATAATAATTACTTTTTTCGGAATGTATCTTTAACTAAATATTTTTTTGGTTTTAATTTCAGGTTAATCAAACCAGAATACCAGCCCAGCATGTATGAACGTGACGGAACAAGGTGTGGAGGTGATTGATAGCAACATTGAATATCCGCTTGCATTTGTCATTTGTGGGTTGAATATGGTGTTTTAAAGATGCAAGAAAATGCCTCAAATGTGAAACTGTACAGGATTATACCTGCCCTTTTTTAAGCTCCCACTTTTACATATCGGTCCAGATATACATCTGTTGAGATTTGTTTGTGGACAACTCTGCAGTCAATGTAAATTGATTTTGAACATGTTCAACTGTGACCTCATGGGTTATTGCCCCTTATTGTGAAAAAATTATGTTATGCCCCATAGCGAAAAATGGAATTCCATAGAGGTCCCAATTCTTAACAGATCCTATTCAGATTTGATGTGAAGCTTTGGATTCATGAAATCACAAACCTCATCGATATGCAGCAATTCAAAAATGACCTCCTTTTTCAAAAAAAAAGCTTGTGAATGTGATGGGACGTCAGTTTTTAATTTAGAGTGAGCATTGGGGCCATGACAGGACAAATCCTATACATGTAAATTTCAGCCATTCAGACTTAAACCTCTTTTTCGGAAAACATGTGAAATCGATAAAGACTACAATTTATTGACAGATTTGTTTTTAATTCTATATGAAACATTGGGACCCGTGAGTGGATGGGCCCTATTGATATTCCCTGATGTTAAGTGTACCGTAGATGGCAACCACTTGTTAATTGTATCAATTGTATTTTAATATTTTGAAAACAGTAATAAATAATCAATATCAAAGTGTTTTTTTGTTTCATGTTTGCTACTTTTCAGCATAACTGGGATAAATCAGTGTCCTAAAGAAATTTAGTCCAGATCAGGCCCGTGACAAGCCCCCTGAAAAAATGTTACAATACCCTCCACCCCCACCCCCCACCGAAAGAAAATTTGCCAACCATAACTCCAAAATACCTACTGTAGACTGTAATAGGTGTGCCCCCCCCCCCCAAAAAAAACCTCCAGAACTCTAAAATACCTACTGTAGAATGTAACAGGTGTGCCCATCCTAAAAACTCCACTGCCGTCCCCGCCACAGACACCCCCCCCCCCCCCACGAAGCCAGCACCGTTAAATAAAAGTAAATTTCACGGCCTAACATTATTGGCAAGTTTAAAAGATAGAAAGGGGGCGAAACTACATGAATTGACCCTGAACATGCTCAAAACACTTGATAAGCACTAGGTTGAAGTGAACCAAACACTTGATAAGCACTGGGTTGAAGTGAGCCAAACACTCCAAATGCACCGGGTTGAAGTGAGCAAAACACGCAATAAGCACTGGCGTGAAGTGAGCTAAACACTCAATAAGCAGTGGCTTGAAGTGAGCAAAACACGCGATGGGCACTGACCCGAAGTGAGCAAAACACCCAATAAGCACTGGCTTGAAGTGAGCAAAACACTTGATCAGCACTGGATTGAAGTGGGCCAAACACTCAATAAGCACCGGGTTGAAGTGAGCAAAACACGCGATAAGCACTGGCTTGAAGTGAACACTTCGTGGAAGCCTAATTTGCATATTTGGTATGGTGTCATCCTCGCTTCAATATCATTTCTGCCTTCTCTATTTCATTGAAAATTTGAAGTGTTGTTGTGCAAGTGCGGTAGAAATGAACACTTCGGATATCAAATTTTTCACTTCGAACAGGTCTGGGTTAAGTGTCATCCACGCTTCTTATGGGTGGCGTCATTGCTTCATTTGCGTAAGGGAGTCCGTTCCGGGTAGTGTGGGCAATGCTAGGGAAAACATAAACCTAGTCCCGTATATATAAACGCCGCCGTGTATGACCAAGAAAGGCAACAGATGCCAAATAGCATTATCAGCAGAAAACACGGGTGGACTATAGGCTTGGTGTTCAGTGGTTTCGAGATGTATTTCTAACAAATTATGGTTCTGCCCGACCACAATCTCGAAACCAGAAAAATTTTGAAGAAATTTCTCTGGTGAATCGGGGTAGCCACTTTCCCGAAAATGACGAATCGCATGACTGTCACGTGACATGTATTTATTTCACGTGCCTGGATGGTCGAATCACTTAAAAATATACCCACGCGTAGAAAAATAGATCTTTACAAAAACTTGAATTTGTACGTTTATGATCCACTTTTTTATGTCGGCGAGTTGACTTTGGCTCAAGGATTATTTTACAACAAAGGTAACGACGATCCGACCGCTAGTTTTCGAGAAATCGACCCAAAAAGGTCAGAATGGGCGGGGCTTAGGTTTAGGGGAAAAAAGTTGTAAAAATGGCCTGTCAAAGGAAACACAGGCCTCCGGGGGAACGAGATTGGCCCGACCAAACCATTCGCACGTGTATTCGTGAAGAGGCTTCAAGGAATAACATACACATCATGGCTATGCCACCTCACACTTTGTATTTGTTAGACCCCGTGTTTTTGTTCCTCTGATAAAAGGATACAACAGAGTTTGGTACCGAACATATGTCGGCATCTCCATCCAATGCAATTAGCAAAAAATCACTGCCCAAATTGATCAATGCTGCGTATGACAAAGCTTTTCTATAGGTCAATTATTGTGTCGGGATTTGAATCAACTACCAATTATGTGTGGAATCCCCTGTCAAATTCCAGTGCGTTCGATAATGACTTTCATAATGACCACTTACTGTAGTTGATAAAACCTCCTCAATTATGGGGTTAGTACCACCGTCGCCATCATCTGTATGTACCACCAATTCTCCCTTAGAAACAGTTGCCTTTCCAACATTGCGTAAACACCAAGTCTGTTATAGGTACATGCACAGAAAACCTTGACGACGATTCTATGCATGCAGACAGAATTCCACTTTTACCGCCAAACTTTTTTTTCTGAGAGAGCAAGTAATTTATATCTGTCAGCGTCCGACAAAAACGCCGTCCTCGCTGAAATTTCACTGCAACTGCACAATGGCAAAGCTCAAAAACGCTGCCCAGAAAGAAAAATAACCGTGCAAGAAGAGCGTCTTGGTGATCTTTTTGGAATTAACCAATGTCTATGTTTTAAGTTCTTATCGAGATTATTAGAGAATTTAATTATCAAGCCGTCAAAAGAAGAAATTAAATCCAGTCTTCCCATGAGTTAGTCCCGACAGTCCGATCTATTATTGACTTTTCAGAGTTTTATATGTAACCACCCAATAGCCTAGATATTCGGGCAAGCTACATGGTCAGACTACCAACAGCACAATACTGTCTAAGGTCTTTTTACATAACCTCAAATGGATGTATCTAATGTAGTTTATATCTAAAGTTTGGTAAGGGAGAACTAATACATTGGTTAAAATTTGGGGTGGCTTGGTTCTCTTGAAGCGGGAGATAGACGGTTTTCGATTGCGGAAGTTTTATTATTGCGGCGCGTTCGCTGATATCCCCCCCCCCCCCACAAGTTCAAGGGTTATTGAACAGACGAGCCGTGAAAATGTTCTTAAACCAAATACTAGTACCCTTGACGGGTGACATACTGATTATCTGTGCTGTCATGCCAAATTTGTTTCAACCCTTAGTGAAATAAAGAAAACTATAAAACTGAATGTGTGATACAGTAACCGACCAAATACTGTTTGCCACCGACCGCATTGTAATGACTTTCGACCGTAATATAATTACCGCCGACCAAATGCTTAATGATTCCTTGTTACCGCCGACTATATAAAATGAATTAAATTATTGACAAATGAATTATAGATTTGGTTCAATACACAGAGTTTGATAAAAAAAAATTATCGATTTTATTATATAAAAATATGGTCGACAATCGAATACGATAATGTCCAACCTAGCACCAAATTAGCGGGACCTTATATGAGATCTTACACAAACGATCACAAAAAGGGCAACTGACTCCATCCTCTGCAGTGAAAGGTCGATTCTTTGCCGCCTCAGGTCTCTTCTGTTGGTCAATATAAATCATATTAAGTATTATTCTTTGGATGGGAACCATTTATGTTGTTTAATATAACGAGGTGTGCTTTTCAAGTGCCAATTAGCCATATATACTACAGATTAATGACCATATGTAATATACAGTCTTGATTAAGGTGTGAATTCAGGTAGGTGTAACTCTAGATTATTCTAGCTACTTCTTCTGTGGAAGCGGACGTTAAAACACCAGGTAGTAGTGTATCAGTACAGTTTAATTTTTTTCCTACGCTATGTATCGTTCCAAGAAAAAAAATCATAGACAAAAACAGAAAACCAAAACAACAGTGCATGCATCCAACGTAGCGGATGAAATACTCACCCTTTTGTACAACAGATAGTGCATAGGAAAGGAGGAGTCTCCTCTGTTATGTGTTATACTAAAGATCATATTGTTGACATGAACCACTTTTTAAAAAACTCAGTCTCCAATTGTGGGAATGGACAGTACTTTTAACATGGGGGCATATGTGACCGCGATTGTGTACAAGAATGAGCGAGTTTTCCGGGAAAAAACAAAAGATTTTCCCATTATGTATTACATATAGATGCAACAACCCAAACATATAAAGAATTTCTAACACATATAGCGGATCAACTTGTTGTTATAAATGAGGTGGAATTAAATGTGCCCAGCAATATTGAATTGGCCTCGGACGACGAAAAAGCTCTTACTAAAGCAATAGAACAATCATTTCCGAACGCAACGAGACGGTTATGCACCAAGCATATTCAAGACAATATAATATTTCATTTACAATATAAAGTGGGACCAAATTGTAGATAAGTTCTTTGGAACTGAAGGACCTGCGTGTGCAAACGACACGATAGACTTTGAAAGAAGAAGGCATGACATCTCAACCGTGTACGAAAAATACCCAGACCTAAAAAAAAGTAACCTGAAACCGTGAAAGATAGAATAACCAAGTTCGTTTAAATGCGACAAGGAAAAGGTGACGAAGTCAAATTATGGACAAATAACAACGCGAAATTCGCAAACCATATTTTTAAATGTGCCATTGACTGGAAACCCCAAAATGCTCCAGAATTAATCGCGAAGCTGTATATGTGTGTGAATTTTTAATTTGAGATCTACCCTGTATTTTTCTGGAGATTATTAACTTTGTGGTCGCTATAAACAAAATTGGTGCTGTTTCACCGAGGAGCAAAAAGAAAAATGTTTTGCAAATTTTCTTAAAAGACTCGAAAAGGAAGCGCGACGAAGGAGAAATTATTTGTTCAACAACACGACGCTCGGCGGTAAAAAGTACCACCGACATAGTAAACAGTTATTTCTGTTTTTATAGTTTATTGTCCGCCACCTTTCGAAGAAACCACGAATTCGCCAACAGCCCATAAATATTCGTTTGCTACAATCCAACGTGTTCCACAAAGAGCTTTGATTCTTGGAGTTTCTAAATTTATATTTGTCCTTATGTATGTCATTTAGTGTTCCTTCGCGTTTTGTTGAAAATTTAATTAATTTGCATTTTGCGTGGGTTGTGTCCTTTGCATCCGAGAGAATTTTACACCCTTTTGTCATTATTATGTACAGCCAAATTTCATTCACAACGGTAACAATGTGTTCGTGTATCGCCATAATTTACAGCTTGCCATAGTTCATAGGACCACAAGCGTCATAACCTTGTCCTTGGCAGTTAGATAGGCCAAGATTCATGCGGTTTAGTACATCTGTAATAATTTCTGATTAGCACGTCCGCGCTGTATAATAAAGCCTGTCATAGAGTCAACTGGCGTGGTTTCGAAACCCCGGTTGTACATGACAATGAATAGAGTCGCGTGTCCAACGTCGTGGTTTTTCTCCCACTGCGAAAGACCCATACACACAAGCCACTTATTGAAATTAAAATTAAACCATGTTAGTCCCGAAATGACCTCTCTCTTAAATACCCGCATCGGTGCATTCATCAGCAAGTAATGAGAACATTAACGAATAACCTGAAATGTAAGAATATTAATTAGCTCATTTTGAATATCGTCAGATGTAATGATGTGTTTATCAGATTCTTTCTTTAACCAATCTTATATTTCGGGATCATCATTTACTTTAAGGTTGAGTAGCTGAACAAACATCGATTCTTCACCTTAGTGACCTTGTAAAGCAACCCGTTGCGCGGATTAAAATTGGATAATTGCTAGCAAATGACATGCGTATTTCTGGTATCCGAACAGCAAGACAATTCGTCCAGTCGAAATACAAAAGGTCACTTCGGGAATAATATGTATCTTTATTTCGATTAATCACTACACGTTAAGCAAAAGATTTGGTGATCTAACACGTAGCTACAAATATGCAAAACCTAAACCCGCCTATTGCAGATCGCATGGCTCCGATTATAAGTTGATTAGAACGGTTCAGTCATTTAATCGAGACTTAATTTGTTTCTAACCTTAATAACGGTAGCAATCGCGAGGCTACGTCATTTTTCTAACGCCGATAACTCATCTTAGAGTGAAGTTACTTAAGGTATATTATCTTTTCATTGTCTTCTTTTAACTATTATATCGAGAAATGTCAACTCTTTATCTAATCTTCAATAATGCACCTTTAATTAAACTCAGTTGGGTTAATAACAGAGACCAGGCCAAGAGTTCGCAAAGCATTCTTAGACTTAAGTTAAGAATTTTTCAAAATTATTCGCCTTATTTTAACTAAAACATAGCCCTTTATAACACGTGTGTTGTTTTAATGTATCAAATACACCAATAAGAAACTATGTGCAAATTATTGTGCGTAGATCAAAGATATTTCTTATAAACGGTGATTCAAAGTTGAGTAAATTCCCCGGTTGTACGTGAAAAGTGGGGTTTCTCTCACTGCTAAAGTCCCCTAAGCTGAAGCGAATTATTGAAATAAAGATGAATCATATGTTAGTCCCGAAATGACCTGAGCCCGGTTGCTCAAAACTAAGTTATTTTAACGATCCGTTAAACTCTAACGGATCGTTATCTTTGTAACGTGTCGTTGTTAACGGTCCGTTAAATTTCTGTTGCTGGAAAGTCAATTTCATTATCTTTTAGCTAACGGATTCATTAAAGTTAATCTAAAAGAAGACTGTTTGTTCATTGGCTGAATTTAAAATTTTTAATTTAAATGCACATGTATAACAACTTCATAGAAGTTACTATTTAACAAGAAACTGAAGACAGCGAGACAACTGTGCAGTCTGTTCACAAAACCAGATTAAAGACAAATAGATGACTGTAAAATTTACAACAGAAAACACTATAGAATACTTTATTTTATCCTTTAGAAATTTTTGCGTAAATATGTACGAAAAATTATGGGATTTGCACTACAGAATTATGGGGCCATTATTTCCTACAGTCCACCAAAAATCTGTAGAATAGAATAGAATTTCATCGCCCAATCATCTAGAATGTTCTATGGAAAACAACATTGGTAATCTATGACTTTTTGCTACAGCCAACTAATGCCATCATTAAACAGATAACGGAGCCCCAAACCTCCGTTAAATATAACGCCAAGTTAACAAGATACGGAGCTTTGAGCAACCGGCCCCTGGTTTGTATCGAGTAGACGTTTAACTATCTTTCTCTTAAACTGGGTATTGAGAACGCTATGTGAAACCGGGACCAGATGTCACACTATGCACATGGTGGTTCTCAGTCTAAGGTCATATTTAATTTAAGGTTAATTTTCTGATGATAACTCTCCGACCTTTTTGTCTATTCCGGTTTGTCGGACATTGCACCGTAAGTGATAAACCAACTGTAACACAAATGTGAAAACTTGTAATTTTTATTCCTATATAGTAAAATAATTGCCGTCAATACTAAACAACATCCGAAACATAATTATAATTGCTCGCATCTGCTACAACATTAGTTTATAAATAGGGATGTTTTGCTTGTCCAGTACATAGTCTTGGACAGCAAGGTTGTGGAACTGTACTTAGTACTTGATATTACTTGGCAGTATTCAGTTATATAACAGGTTTGAGGTATTTTTTAAATATTATTTTTATAATTATATTTTACGACAGGCACGTCTTGATTAGCCTAATCGACGCAGTATAGGACGTTAAATTGAGGTTCAATTTTTTTAATTAGGGGGCCACGGTGGGTAAGACGTTGGGTTGCAAATCTGGATCTCGCGGTTTTTGCTTGGGCAAAATTTCCCTCATAGCACACTGTATGGCGTATGCCCGTCTTCATTAGCCCAGTTGGAGCAGAGCAGAAGGCCGTTAAACCCCCAGGTTGAACATGCAACGCGCAAGCGTTATCCACCCCACCCAGAAAGAGCACTCGACACAAACTACGTTATTTCCGGACTAACTTAATTAGCTCCAATTTTATTTCAATAATTCGCTTGCACGTAGAGTCTTTATAAGTGGGAAGAAAGCGGATGACCCGGAGAAAACCCACAACGGTGAACAGGCGACTCTCCTTCGGATAACGTTCAAGCGGCGAACCAAAACCATGCGCATGTTATAACTCTTATTGTTATTTATTTTAGAATAATGATATTTAAAGTTGGTTTCCCGGGTACAAACTGGGTGATTTGATGATATATTAGGACTAAAAACATATTCAAACTAATTAATTTATCATAATTTTGCTTCAAATCCTTCTCCAAACACTGTAATTGCCAAGTATATCCGGCTATGAAAATCGATCAAATGAGGCCATGTTCCCTATGGCAACCGCGGGCGGAGACGGGGAGAGAAATGGGGATTAACGTCCACTCAACACAAACTAGGTCATTTCGGGACTAACATATGGTTTAATTTTATTTCAATAATTCGCATGCGCGTAGGGGTCTTTAGCAGTTGGAGGAAACCGGAGTGCCCGGAGGAAACCCACGAGGTTGAGAAGGCGCCCCTATCTCCATGCCACATACACTCACACCAGGGTTCGAAACCACAGTCGCATGCCAGAGGTGACCGGCCAGCTAGAGGTCGAAGCGCGGCACTCTAGACCACTAGGCCATCCCAACCCCCGGGCGGAGACGGGTGAGAATTCATTGCATACACAAGACGTTGTCTTTAATCGCTGACTGTTTATTACAATTATCTAATCCTAATTAAATTCTCGGATTATCCACTGCCTGCGTCTTTTTCCGTGATTTATATCTCAGGAAGTGTTGTAGGTCTAACTTTTTATAGAGTTTATCAACATGTACACAAAGCGCCAAATGTGCTCGTGCAGCCCCTGACGTCACGCGTGGATATAGCCCTAATCGTCGGGCTGTCGATCAGGGGGACCCTTACAGTTTTGTCCTGTATACGATTCAGGGAATCCAATATTTTTCTAGTAAGATTGGATATCTCTACTTCCCATATATACCAAAATTGTCATACTTTTATTGGCAATAACCACCAAATAAATACTTTGCTGGGAACCCATCTTTAATTTGTCGTTAGTAATTGCTATCGACAAATACACAACAGGGTGTGTTTGATTGACATAACATTGGCTATGTTAAATTTAATATATTATAATATTCAAAGACAAGTACATGTCGTGTTTGATAATTGTTATTTCAGAATGAAGAAATTAATTTTAGTGTGTGTTTCAATGGTCTTTACATGGTACACAGGGACAGAAGGGTTATCTTGTATGAGATGTGATGAGACGAAAATAAAATGTCAGCCATTACCACCAAACTGCTTCCCATCTCGAAGGCAATGTGGTTGTTGTGATGAGTGTGCTGGTAAAATTGGAGACGAGTGTCACGGCTTTTCTGCCCAGTAAGTATTAAAGAACATAGTATTTATGCCGCGGAATGACATCTACGACTGTTAGCTGCTTAAACTCTATCAATATTATATTCAAAATTACCTTAACTCGCCTACCTTAGGCTAGGTATTGCTGATGGCCGATGGTTACATGCCTTGAAACTCACTGAAGAACTTATACGACTAAAATTAAGATAAGATTTTTATTGATGCATCATAAGCAGATAAAAACAACACCAATATGCACTGCACGTAAACTTAATAATTAAATAAACAAGCTAACAGTGAGGCTGATGTCCCCCGCCGAAATGCCAAAATAAATAAATGACACGGATTAATTAATCACATATTTATTTTTTTTCAAAAATATCTAGCAATCAAACTATACACTAAGTTTCATCACTCTCTATCAGAAAGAATCAATATTATCTTGTACCAAAGCATCGACCAATCAAACTGATTAGTCTATGCTTAGGTTCAGCTCCAAATGTTACTCATTGAACCTAATGAACATCTACATCAAGTTTATACATTTTACCTCAAATAAAAGCAGAGTTGTTGTGTTCCAAAGTCTTGACCAACCAAGTTGCTTATCGCTTCTTAACCTAAGCAGAAATGTCTCACTATCGAACTTGGTCAAGGTAATGAATTAAAAAAAATCCATATTATGAGTTTCATCGCTCTCACTTCATTATATAGAAAGTTAATGTGCCCCAAAGCATCAACCAATAAAATTGCTTATCTCTTCCTGTAAACAGAAAATGTTCATCATCAAACTCCATCAAGGTATTGACCTAAGGAAAGCCTACACCAAGTTTGAACATTCTAGTTCATTTATAAGGAGAGTCATTATTTTCCAAAGTGTCGGCCAATCAAATTGTTTATCGCTCTGCTTATCCTGAGCAGAAAATGTTCACTATCAAACGTAGTCAAGGTATTGATGTAATGAAACTATACACCAAGTTTCATCACCTTCATTTAATTAGAACTTATCGTGTCCCAAAGCATCAACCAAATTGCTTATCTGTGCTTACCCTCAGCAGAAAATGCTCATCTTCGAACTCCATCTAGGCATTGACCTAATAAATACATACACCAAGTTTGAACATTTTAACTGAATTAGAAGGAGAGTTATTGTGTTCCATAGTCAGCAGAAAATGCTCATTATCGAACTTAGTCAAGGTATTGATGTAATGAAACTATAGGCCAAGTTTCATCACTCTCACGTAATCAGAACTAAAGTTATCGTGTCCCAAAGCATCAACCAATCAAATTGCTTATCTCTGCTTATCCTAAGCAGAAAACGCTCATCTTCGAACTCCATCTAGGCATTGACCTAATAAACACATAGACCACGTTTGAACATTCTAGCTCAATTAGAAAGAGAGTTATTGTGTCATAAAAAGTGTGACGGGCGGACAGACGAACCCATTCTAATAGTCCCCCAACTTTCTTCGAATAATTAAATAATCTCATTTATTACACAACACGCTGGGCTTGTCCCACCTGGTCATGAATCAAGGATGACATCAAAAGCACACATTATGTGGTATGCTCATTTCCATAATGGTCCTGGGAAATACCACGTGACAAGCCGCAGATACATTTATACACATATGCTGAAAGACAATCACATGAATCTGGTAGTTTTAAAGGAGATTGTAATTAAATATGGCAATAAGTTTTAGAAGTATACAAACTCGGAGGAACTGCTTTTAACTAAGTTTTCGAATAAAAAAACTCTTATTGCTTTTTTATACTTTATTATTAGGTTCCAAAGCCTCGTACCAGTATAATGAAACGGTTTTTTTACCCTGAGATTCAACATTAGTTACCTTTATTGACAACTGACCAGATCTAGTATAGTGTTTATGAACATCAATCGTGAATAATATTTTTTTCTGATAAGAATATGGAGGCCAGACCTTTTACTGTAGGAAAATAGTGGTTTAATTTTATTTGATTTAACCTTAGGTGGACCGATAGCCAGCCAACTTCAAGGAATTCGTCACATCCAACATGGGGACGATTATTTAAATTCAAAACAAATCTTAATAGTTTTTTTTTGAGTTGATTGTTATTTCTGACAGACTAGAATACCAGAAAGAATAAACATAATCGAAATGGCATTTGATTAAAGCAGAAATTAGTAATTTCTTCGAATGTAATGACAAAAATTTACTCTTTCTATATAGGAATTTTAGTTTACAGTTTTGATTACCTTTCTACTCATATCCTCACCAGAGAATGACCGATCTATTTCCGCTCCCAAATACTTTACGGATGTGGTTGATGCAATATCATAGTTATTGCAGACTACATTTATACCAGAATGTTTCTTTAGTTTTGATTTAGTACAAAACAGAATGGCCTCAGTCTTGCCTAAATGTAGTGATAATTTATTATCACAAAACCACTGACTGAGTTTTGAAAGGTTGTCACTAAGCTTACTTTCAATTTCCTCTATGTTTCTCCTTGAAACAATCAGGGCAGATTCATCGGCATATAGCAGATGTCTACAAGACACCGACGCTTGCATATCATTTACATACAAGAGAAATAAAAGAGGCCCAAGTATCGAACCTTGGGGCACCCCACATGATATATTGGAGTAACTAGAATGAATTCCATTTACAGCAATCGTCTGACGCCTACCAGTTAAGTAAGAGTGAAACCATCCAACTGACATTTTGTCCATTCCCATTGCGACTAAAAACGTAAAAAAGACGAATTGAAAAAAGGTAATATGAATATTTTCATTTCAGTTGTGAGCCAGGTCTAGTCTGTGTGAACAATCAAGGCGAAGAAAAAGTTGTCGTCCAATGGCACGAGTTTGAATTCCACGGAGTTTGTCACAGGCCGTTAACAACAACCAAATCCGATAGTAGAAAAACCCGGTCTCTTTTAAAGTTTTGAGTTTTTAAATAAATTTTTTTTTTTATTCATTCTTTATTTTCCTTCGTATATGGGTTATTTAATGATAACTATAATAGTTAAAAACTACAGATTGTAAACGCACTTTCAGTCAAATTGATCCACTATGACCCGAAAATTAAGCCAGTGAAATTTCCGCCTAGCCTCGATCATCATAACTAAAATCGGTACGGCAACAATCATAGTGTCGATTATCTATTTAATTATTAAATCGAGAAGGATAGTTATGCAGTAAATCGGATCACAATCCACCAAAGACCGCAGGCTAGCTGATGCGATCAAGAGCTGATTATGGCCCGTATATGTTAACTAATGTCTCATTATTAATTTAGATAACATTTCGTGCCATAAAACTATATTTCATCCATTAGATAACATTTCAGGCGTAAATAAAGACCTGAAATAGCCAGATTTGGCTATTTCATAATGTATGTTTAACATTGCAAATATTGAGATCTTAATGGACAGTGTGAGAGAAAACCACCACAAAACGTACAGAAGGGAAATGAAATGGAGTTCAACGTCCTACTGTTCTGCTCCTACGCCATAGAGTATGCTATGTGGCAAATTTTACCCGGGTAGCTGCGCTACCGCCTACTCTTACATCGAATTCCAACTGCCAAGGGATCTTTTGTGTGCACACCAATGTCTAAAAGGGGCCTCAATTTTACGCTCCATCTGAACGACTAGACAGCTGTCCTTGTCAGGCCCTCCGTACTGCATCACTGACAAGGGAAAACCACGCCGTAAAATATGGAACGTACACAAGGAAATAGTACCAGAAGTAAATATTCAAATTTTAGAAAAAAATAAACCAGTTACCCCTGAATGTTTTAGGCCATAATTTATGGAGGTCATGATCAGTAATTAGATATTAACATGTTTGATTGTTTTACTGTAATTCACGAATAATTGGGGGTAGCTCTGTTTATTATGGTTATTCAGTTTAATGACAGTAACGGAAAATGTAAGCTAACGGAAATGCGTGCTAAAGAGGAAGATGGTGAGAGGCCAGGTCATTTCGGGACTAACATGTGGTTCAATTTGATTTCAAAAATTCACTTGTGCGGAGCAAATACTTTTAGTTTCAAATTAAATAACGATCTGGTTGTAAAAGCTGAAGTCAAACACCCTCATCTCGCAAAATCTGTAGCTTTATCACAAGACTGAGAACTAAAGGTTTAATTACCGATCATAAATTTAACCCAGGGAAGTGCGAATGCGGCTACAATTTGATTGTTAATCATGTTATCATTCCGTGCAATAAACTAGAAGAGCAAAGACTCTCTGTACGAACTTTTATGGAAGATGCCAAACTTTAATATATCCTTCAAAATGTACTCTCCCCCCCTCGGAATATGTCATATGAAGTTGATGAAGATATCTCAAACTTCATAGCAGAATCGGGAATTAACTATTAAGGTAGTTGCGCTTAAAGAGCACTGGTCAAAGAAAGATAACTTGTTGTGTAGACCAGGTTGCCCTAAGCCACCCGGATGCTTTAATTATATCAGAAACATTAACGTTCAAATAGGAAACTACATATCCAGTTACAAATGAAGGAACAATTGTTGTAGGACAGTCCACCGTAATCTGGAAAACCCTAGCTAGTCAAATTGTGGTGAAAGACCCATATTTAGACTTAGTACACATGTATATAATAATAGGTTTTTTCTCCTTCACTGAAAGGGTTTCTAATTATTTTCATCTAAAAAAACAAAATAAAATTGGTTATATATTCAGTAGCTACAAAAAAGTTTTCCTTTGTTTACTCAAAACTACATTCAGCAGTGTCACTAGGTTTTTCCAGATTACGGGAGCAGTATGGCGGATAGTCCGCTGTGTGATTTAATATAATATATATATGGAGAAATGGGGGTTTAACGTCCACTCGATACAAACTAGGTCATTTCTGGACTAACATATGGTTGAATTTTATTTCAACAATTCACTTGCACGTAGGCGTCTTTAGCAGTGGGCGGAAACCGGAGTACCCGGAGAAAATCCGAGGTTGGACACGCCACTCTACTCTTTGTCACGTACAACCGGGAATTCGAAACAAAGCCCGTTGACTCAATGACCGGCTTTATGATACAGCACAAACATCCAGCTATGTGATTTTTACTGTGGGCACTTCACTTTTCCACATAACGCAAACGGATTCTTTTTCCCCGCGAGTTTTTTTTTTCTATCTGCACTGATAGCGCCGAACATCTGTCAGTTGGACCTACTGTTTTCACATGTTTTTATTATGACAAAGGGAGAAGATGACCCGCCCTCTCTTCCTTCACACGACGGCGACTTTATAATTTTCAAGGACTTTTGTGTTAACCAATTTTAAAGGGCCAATCCCAATAATATTTCGGAGAATAAAACTGCTTAATTTCGTGTTAAAATCCCTTAAAATCCTCTATATTAGGACGGAGCAAACTTGATATATGTGATACCTTTTCAAACAACGTAAATCCGCCAGTCTTAATCTCGAAATAGAAGCCTGTGTCCAAAGCTGTATTATGCGATGTCTGTATAAAACCAGACTTTCAATTTATAAAAATAATGTGTAGGAGAAAATTACTTTTCGTTATCAAGTACAGCACGTAGCTCATGCACCGTATAGACCTCTAAAGGAATGAGAATCGATTATCAGGTCACCAAACGAAAACATTGAAACGAAATCTTAAAAGGGTTACGTGTACGGATAAGCAGTTTTGACGTTCACGTCAAAGCGACTCAATATTTTGAGCTGAAATTTTGGGACAGGACATATACACCATTCCTCTATATTTTGGCACTTAATTTTCATACACATTCAGACTTATTTCTGAGCCTCTATTTAAATCGGGATAGATCCTTTAAGGACGTTTACATTGTATGTTTTTACTAACTTTCAAACCATGAAGTGTAAATATTTTAATGAAATCAACCTGTCCATAGTATCATATCTAATGTGTTGGACGTTAAATCTTAAATAAACAACAACATCGTGCTTGATATAGATACCTGTAAGAGTATTGACACGTTGCATGTAATAACCCAAGAAGTAGTAAATCTATAAAGTTATGTTATTATGAATATTATACCTCTACTTCTAATTGTCATTCAAGGAACTGATTTTATTTCATTAATTCCACTGAATTATACTGAATGTATTATACCTCTACTTCTAATTGTCATTCAATGAACTGTTTTTATTTCATTAATTTCACTGAATTATACCGAATGTATTGAAGATAACGGATTAAAAAGGTTTTTATTATGGTTGACTTGGTTTAATTGATAGCAATGTTTCACAATGTTATAATATTACACCTTGATCTAGTACCTGTAGAACCAGACTCTTGCTTTATATGGAAATGGAATTTAAATAAATGATCAATGCGAGGGCGACACAAAACAATCCTTGTTCTAAGAGGCTTGGTGTGTTGAAATTTATTGGTATATGCATTGTACGACGCGTCTAGGCAAGTAAAAGCTAACAAAAAGCGTATTTATATCTACATTATAACATCATCATTAAGAGCCAGTCTCTGAATTGATGCATATCAGAATGAATAACTGAATGTGGTTGATGTATTGGAAATAGTACAAACGATACGTTGTTAATGTCCCCGAAAAGATCATTAGCCTTTCAATAAACATTATATTACAATCTTTATTTATATAGATATAACGTAACAGAATGTTTACAGAATTGTACAGAATAATGTTCTGGCCATTTGGGAATACAGTACCATATTCATTCACCTAGAAATAAAGGAAGTTGTCAAACAAAAGCTTCGTATTATCTTCTCATACTTCATCGTATCTAAACAAGAGAGGCCTAAAGGTTGCCTGCATTATTGAAAAAAGGAAGAAATGATAACAAACAGTACACTTTAAAGTTCACTAACAATGTGGGTCAATTTAACCCTTTAGAGCCTAAACCATGAAGAAGGTCTTCAAAAATTCACAAATTGTGTTTTTCATGATGCCTGGGGTGTGAATAAACCAAATCCACAAAAAAAAAAAAATTCATCAGAAATCATTTCCAAAATTTTAGACAGGTATCGATTTTGATACCATAGGCTTTAGACAAAGATGACTAGTGGATAAGGCGCTGGTTCGCTAACCTGGAGGTCGGGTGTTCGATCCCTGCATTGGCCGAGAAAGTTCATCTCGATTGTCCGACGTGATTTCCCCCTTGTCAGTGATGCAGAAGGAGAGCCTGACAAGGACAGCTGCCTAGTCCTTCGGATGGGACGAAAAACCGAGGTCATGTGTACACATTGGCGTGCACGTAAAAGATCCCTTGGCAGTTGGAATTCGATATGAGTAGGCCGTAGCGGCGCTGCCAGGGCCAAATTTCCTCATAGTACACTGTATGGCGTATGCCCGTCCTCCATTAGCCCAGGTTAGGTGCAAAAGAGTAGGACGTTAAACCCCATTTCATTTCATTTCATTTCTCAACTGAGAAATATATCGGAAAACTCAGGTTTGATATCATATTTATTTGTGATAAGCTAAAAAAAACAAATTTCTGTCTTTGTTCAGACATAAATTTACATTACATTGACAGTTGGGATGGAAATGTTGGAATTTATTTTTGGAGAAGATCAGGTATATTTGACAGATAATATGCTTGCGCTAGCAAATTTAATACCACATGTTTTCACCCCACACTGAGCGATTGAGTTTGCAATTGAATATACTGTGAACTGTTATTAAGTATTCTTATATACACGAATAATATATTAATTTTGGGTAAACTTAATTATTTTGTTGAATAATACTCCAATTTCCCTGGTCAAAAAATTTAAATTTCTCAATCGTGGGAGCTACCATCTTTGAAAGTACAAGTGAACCTCATGTACTCAATATAGCAGCACTGTATGGTACTATATTAGATACCACAGGCGTTCTCGTCATGAAAAACCGGGGGATAGATTAATTGTTCAAAATTTAGTTTATTAATTAGTTAAGCTAATTAGTGGTATCAAATCTGATACCGACGGCGCTAAAGGGTTAAGGTGGTTACACAAAACCTTTAGTTTAGTTTTGGATACACACTGTGGAAGGGACATGGCAATGCAAGGATTTGAAATGGATTTAAAGTCACACATTTCTGTTCCAATTGGGCTATTTTGCGGTGTTCCAAATGACCTTTGCCCGGATTATATACCTTCACAAACTCTCAATTTTCGAATAAATAACAAAAAATAGGTTGCCAGGCAACGAAACATACGCCCACACAGCAGCTAAATCTTCCGAGCAGTCAACAAGAGTTGTCGCATATTAAGTAATTATCAGAAAATCATTAGAATATTTTTGGTTTTTACAAAGTTCTGCCCCATGCTAACGTTTAGTATACGAATCATTTAATATTATGGAATGAGCTGTCACCTCCACTGGATACGAAACATTTAATATTATGGCGATTTTTCGTACAATCAGGAAGTTACGATCAGATATGTCCAAATATCGACAGGAACCAAGATCTTTGAGTTATGAACATGCATTTCAAGTTTGACCAAAATCGAATTAAAATTCGTGTAAAAGTGGCGGCCATTTTGTTCAGCAATTTTGGTCCGATGTTCATGAAATTCAAATTGAAAATTCATTGCAGTGTAACGGTGATATAATCAAATGTTTTTGAACTCCAGACGGACCACAAGATAATTAAGGCGATTTTCCGTATAAGCAGATGCCATAATTCAGGAAGTTACAATCCGATATGCGCAAATATCGCAAGGAACCAATTTCGTTAGGTTATAAAAATGTATTTCAAGGTTTATCAAAATCGAATTGAAATTGTGACCTCTAAAGGATCCACAACCTTGATATACCATATTTTTACACCATTCGCGTACAAACGGCGGTCATTTTGTTTGTCAATTTTGGTCCGATTTTCATGAAATTCAAACTCAACCTAGATTACCCTGTAACGGTGGTATAATTAAACGTTTTTTTTTTAAATCAGATAATAATTGTTACCTCCAGCGGGACCACAAGGTGATAAAGGCAATTTTTCGTACAATCAGGGGCCATAATTCAGGAAGTTACGATCCGATATGCGCAAATATCGAAAGGAACCAAGATCTTTATATTATAAACATGTATTTCAAGTTTCATCCAAATCGGTTCAAAATTATGACCTCTATAGGGTCCACAACCTTGATACAACATATTTTCACACTATTCGCGTAAAAACGGCGGCCATTTTGTCCGTCAATTTTGGTCCAATTTTCACGAAATTCAACATCATCCTTTATTACCATGTAACGGTGATATAATCAAACGGGTTTTTTTAAATCGGATAATAATTTTGACCTCCAGAGGGGCCACAAGCTTAAAAAAAGCAATTTTTCGGCCAATCACGGGACACAATTCAGGAAGTTATGATCAGATGGGCGCAAATATAGATAGGACCCAAGATCTTTGGGTTATCAACATACATGTCAAGTTTCATCGAAATCGGTTCAAAATTGTGACCTCTATAGGGTCCACAACCTTGATACAACATATTTTCACATTCGCGTACAAACGGCGGCCATTTTGTCTGTCAATTTTGGTCCGATTTTCACTCAACCTCCATAACCATGTAACGGTGATATAATCAAGGTTGTGGGCGTATAAAAACAGTCTTTTAATATTGTGTTGTGTACATCAACCTTTGTGATTCAGACAAACACTGTCTCCCTCAAAATGATGCCCCCCCCCAAAAAAAAAAACCCCACAGGAATCAGCGGTATGTCTCTTTAAAATACAAAATCGATTCGCATGGATAACAACAATACATCATACCTTGTGTCACGGTGCCCAACATTTAATTCTAGGTTGTAGTCCATCTGCAAGAAAGATTACATAGATACGTCCACCATATTTGTTGGGAACTCATGATTTAACAACACCATGTCTGTCAAGACAGGTCATTTTTATCTTTTTGTTCTTTGCGTTACCTTTACAACTGTATTGTGTACCGATTTCAACGCTCTCTACACTCGAACAAAAGTGACCGTGGAATTGGAAAGGTGCACCAGAAATGACCGCAACAAGCTGATTCAAAACAAACACACATCAACTAAGATGAGATGTGGTCAGTTGTGTTCAGCTGTTGATGACTGTAGAAGATTTATGTATGATCAAGAAATCAAATCATGTAGTTTGTTCAAGTTTGGGGAAAATTGTATAACAACCGGTTCCGTAGACACAAAGGTTTGTTATAGACAGGTGGGTCAGAAGTTCTTTTGTTGAAAAATGCATATCTATATTTCGTTTCGATTGCTCAAGCCAGAGTCCAGTTTTGACTTTTTATACGCCCACATCTTTATGTGGACGTATATTATCGTCGCCCCTGTCCGTCCGTCCACAACGTGTTTGTGGACCCTCTACAGGTCACAATTCGTATCTGATTTTGACGAAACTTGAAATATAGGTTTATCCCCAAAAGATCTCGGCTGCTTTCGATATTGGCATGTATCGGATCAAAACTTCGTGGATTATGGTCCCTGATTGTACGAAAAATCACGTGTTTAGCTTGTGGACCCTATAGAGGTCACAATTTTGAACCGATTTTGATGACACTTGACATGCATGTTTATAACCCAAAGATCTTGGTTCCTTTCGATATTTGCGCCTATCGGAAAGTAATTTCCTGAATTATGGCCTCTGATTGTCCCAAAATCACCCTTTTTAGCTTGTGGTCCCTCTGGAGGTCACAATTATTATCCGATTTAAAAAACCGTTTGATTGTATCCCCGTTACACCCTAAAGAAGGTTGAGTTCGGATTTCGGGGAAATCGGACCAAAATTGCCATATAAAATGGCCGCCGATTGCACGCAAATACTGTTAAAAAATGGTAAATCAAGGTTGTGGACCCTGTAGAGGTCACAATTTTAATTTGATTTTCATGAATCTTGAAATTCATGGTTATAACCCAAAGATCTTGGTTCCTTTCGATATTTGCGCATATCGGATCGTAACTTCCTGAATTATGGCCCCTGATTATACGCAAAATCGCCTTTTTATAGGTTGTGGTCCCTCTGGAGGTCACAATTATTATCCGATTGAAAAAAAAAGTTTGATTATATTACCGTTACACCGTAAGGTAGGTTGAGTTTGAATTTCGGGAAAATCGGACCAAAATTGCCATACAAAATGGCCGCCGTTTGTACGCGAATACTGTTAAAAAATTGTATATCATGGTTGTGGACCCTGTAGAGGTCACAATTTTAATTCGATTTTGATGAAACTTGAAATGCATGGTTATAACCCAACGATCTTGGTTCCTTTCGTTATTTGCGCATATCGGATCGTAACTTCCTGAATTATGGCCCCTGATTGTACGAAAAATGACCTTTTTTTTTAGCTTTTGGTCCCTCTGGGGTCAGAATTATTATCCCATTTAAAAAGCCGTTTGATTATATCACCGTTACATCGTAATGAAGGTTGAGGTCGAATTTCGTGAAAATTGGACCAAAATATTACTTTCGGAAAGGAGATAACTCACACTGAGCGTCTGGTTAATCAAGACACTATTAAGACGCTAGGCAAATGTAGTTTAATTATTATTTTTTTTTTTATTTAAAATTTTTTTATAATTTTTTCAATTTTTTTTTTAGCCTATTTAGAAAAAAATGCTATTCAGACTGTAGGCCACCATATAGGTCATACTTTTTTAACACATATTTTCATCTTAAAGCGAGAGCCTCAACCAGAATGTCAACACTGTCATGTTCCTTTGACAGTGAAGCACATTTTGATTGAGTGCAAGCATCTCAAGAATATTAAATCTAAATTCTACCGTTGCCAGTCAGCACGTAGGCCACCATAGACCTATGCGAGAGCGACACAAGACAACTTCATCTCTCCTGCTCGTACGATAGGAGCTTGGCCAATCTCCTAAGAGCTTAATGTGATGAAGTTTATTTGTGTCTGCAAGATCCCTAGACCGTTGCCAACGGCCATATAAGAAATGATTTATTGAAGATTTAAAATCTTTATAAGGAATTAAAAAGTGTGATTGGGGAAGATCTAAAGTAGCTTTGGCAGCAAACTCTGCTAGATCATTCCCCCTTATATCGACGTCAGCAGAAGACGACGTCTTTGCTGCTGAGCTCGTACGATAGTAACAGACGATAAACATCTGCTACTTATGGGTGTTCAAGCTGTTTATTGTTAATTGCCTGTAAAGAGGACAGAGAATCAGTAAAGATGATATGCTTTAAAGCTGAAGAGGACTGAATGAACTCCAAGGCCTAAAGAATGGCCTGGAGTTCAGCTGTAAATATGGTGTCGAGCTCTTTGAGATAGACTCGCGGGCAGACCCATACACAATACACCCATAATCGAGTTTTGATCTTATGAGTGCTCGATATAATCTGAGCAAGACCTTACGGTCTGCTCCCCGGTCAGTATTTGATAAGACTCTCAATGATGCAGATGGAGGGCCTGACACGGACAGTTGCCTTGTCGTTCGGATGGAACGCAAAACCGAGGTCCCGTGTACACATTGGAGTGCATGTAAAAGATCCCCTGGCAGTTGGAATTCGATGTAAGAGTAGGCCGTAGCACCGCTGCCTGGGCAAAATTTCCCTCATAGCACACTGTATGGCATGTGTCCGTCTTCCATTAGCCCAGATTAGGTGCAAAAGAGTAGGGCGTTAAACCCCATTTCATTTCAGTTGTCTCGGTCACAATTGACGCCCCCTATAGGATGAGAAAGATATTTTAACTACTTTGACATTGTGTTTTACAAGATTCAAGACCCGTCATCCATTCAAACGATTCAGGTCCGGTGAGACCGTTCCACTTTCCTTTTACCGAATGGCCCTTCACGGAATTGTATGTTTATTTACGTCCATAAATTATGCATTAGTCTTGTCTGCTATGATAATCGAAATTGCAAAAAAAAAAAAAAAAATTAGTGTAGTAAACAGACATCTTTGAGATAAGACTCGCGGGCAGACCCATACACAATACACCCATAATCGAGTTTTGATCTTATGAGTGCTCGATATAATCTGAGCAAGACCTTACGGTCTGCTCCCCGGTCAGTATTTGATAAGACTCTCAATGATGCAGAAGAGGGCCTGACAAGGACAGCTGCCTAGTCGTTCGGATGGAACGCAAAACCGAGGTCCCGTGTACACATTGGAGTGCATGTAAAAGATCCCCTGGCAGTAGCACCGCTGCCTGGGCAAAATTTCCCTCATAGCACACTGTATGGCATATGTCCGTCTTCCATTAGCCCAGATTAGGTGCAAAAGAGTAGGACGTTAAACCCCATTTCATTTCATTTGTCTCGGTCACAATTGACGCCCCCTATAGGATGAGAAAGATATTTTAACTACTTTGACATTGTGTTTTACAAGATTCAAGACCTGTCATCCATTCAAACGATTCAGGTCCGGTGAGACCGTTCCACTTTCCTTTTACCGAATGGCCCTTCACGGAATTGTATGTTTATTTACGTCCATAAATTATGGATTAGTCTTGTCTGCTATGATAATCGAAATTGCAAAAAAAAAAAAAAAAAATTAGTGTAGTCAACAGACATCATAGCGTCGCTCTATTAATTAAAGACAGTAACAACCGGTATTTGAAGTCACAATATTCAAGGGATGGTACGGTAACTATAAAATTTAAACCAGTGGCCGAAATATTAAACAGGGAATGAGTATTATGAAGAAAATCTACCAAAATGTAATGCGAGAGAACTAACATGTTTTAATTTTATTTTAATAATTCGCTTGTGCGTAGAGGGCTTTAGCAGTGGGAGGAAACTGGGGACGCGGAGAAAACTCAAGAGGTTGGACAGGCGATACTAGTCCTTGCCACGTACAACCGGGGATTCGAGACCTGGCTAGTTGACTCAATATCAGGTTTTATGTTTTAGCACGCACGTGTTAACCATTCACTCCACCCAGTTTTAAAAGTCGGGAATTTAATTACAGTTGAACCAGAAAGCAGTGACCCAGTTGCATTTGTTTTGCTCCCAATACAGAAGGAACAGTAAATATCATTAAGAAACTTTCCAACTTGTCGAATAAAATTTATAAAACTGACTCCTATATTAATTTCGAAATATAACTGTACATAGTCAGGGTGTAATTCAGTACAGTACAAATTGCAGGACTTATCTGTTAAAGATACATTATGGGAGATTTTGTCAAGGAGTTAGCCATTCTTGCTATAAAAGTTCAAAAATAGATGTTGAAAGTTGAAACAAGAATATATTGAAAATTTCAGTCAAATAACTTTATCCTGAACAAAGTTGTTACCACTATAATTTTTTACTAGAAATGGTAGTTAAAATTCATCGACACCCTTTTCCCACTGTGGCCGATTGTTGATTGACAGGCGTTAACTCCACCTACAGAGTCTCGATCATCAAGTAATGTTTAAACGGTATCTAGTGAAGCTTGTGTATAGCCTCGGTCATCACTGTCTTTTATGAATAATTTCCGGAAGTATGATGACGTCAACGTCACGGAGAAACTCCACCCACGACGCCATAGTGATTTAATCAGTCGACGAAATCCTGTTTTAATCCGAGCCCAATCCAGGCCATCCGTGAGTCTACAGTGGTCATTTTGGGCTTGTTGTTTAAATAAATATCTAATTTATAATTTATAATCTAATTTATAATTTCTATGACATCTGAGGCTCAAAGGAAGACCGACAAAAGTCATTTTGCTCTTCCATAATGTATGTTTAAATTAACAGGGAAATAATACGCTTAAATTTGACAACACGTTACCATTAAAATTTTCGAATGACGTTTTTCGCTTCCGCGGAAATAAAGAGCTGTAGTGCCCGCAACACTGTTAATTTCACAGTAAACCGGTTAAACTTTCAGCTAAGTGATCCGATCGGTATCTTTAAAGTATCACGTGAAACATTTTCAGAACGACATTCAACATCGCAGTTACTCGGACTTTTTTTTTACGAAAGAAGTCAACAACCAGGAGAGGGTTTACGAGAATTTTGTAACAGCATTCGTGACATGGACAGGGTTCATAGAAAAGATCCATTAAATCTGTATGTGAGAGTGCGGTTACAGATCATTTCGATGATGGTTTGAGCGATTCCTACCTACATAAGGATCCTGCTATTGCACCTGTACCCAATTTCAGAAACTCTCCATAGTGTTCAGCGTCAGCAACTGGAGGAATGAATGAATGAAATGTGGTTTAATGGCACGTCAGCTCCAACTGAGCTATAGTGCGCCATACATATGGTGAGCTTTCTCGAGACAAACTAGAAATAATCACATTATCTCCCTCTCCCTGTATATATATATATATATATATAAATAAATAAGATGTTTGAAAAGAAAACAGACTACATATTTAAAGTTTGATGATATGTACAGGTTGTAAGGGTAGATACATAGGGAAAACAGAATTCAATTAAATAGACGAATGAACCTCCATCGTTCTCAAATTAAAAACGCAGAAAATTGAAAGAAAGAAATGTGGTTTTATGGCACGTCAGCTCCAACCGGGCCATACTGCGCCAGACATATGGTGAATATTACGAGACAGGCTTAATGATATCACGGAAAAACATTATATGCATAAAATAAAAACAATATCACAGTTTGTAAAATTAAAAAATAAAATACAACTATTATGCATATAAGTATTAAATACAAAAAAGAAATGACACACATATATATATATAATTAAAATTTATAATAAAATCCTGTCTCTTTTAAAAAGTCCAACACTTTACCATATAAAAGGGGTTGAATGCGAATACCAAATGGTGGAATAGTGTTAGTCTTCATCAGATACAAATGCTCATGAAGAGGTCTAAATATGGTGTTAAATGAAATGTGATGAGGCAGAGATGCAATTTTTGTGGCATACTGCAGTGCAAGTTTATCACGTCTGTCGTGCAATGAGGGCTCGTGCGCCTCGACGTATAAACTCTGCACTGGAGATGTCCGGAATGCTCCTAAACTGATTCTAAGTCCTTGGTTGTGTATGGTGTCGAGCTCTTTGAGATAAGACTCGCGGGCAGACCCATACACAATACACCCATAATCGAGTTTAGATCGTATTAATGCTCGATACAATCTGAGCAGGACCTTACGGTCTGCTCCCCAGTCAGTGTTTGATAAGACTCTCAATATGTTGAGGGCTTTCAGACATTTTTTCTTGAGGGTTTTGATATGAGGGATAAATGATAATTTCTTATCAAATATCAAACACAAGAATTTAGTTTCATCTACAACTGGAATGGGACTACCATCCAGTGTAAGTTCCGGATCAGGATGTAAACCTCTTCTTTGACCAAAGTGCATACAGACAGTCTTGGATTTCGAAAAACGAAATCCATTGTCAGTTGCCCATCGTTGAATAGAATTCAAGCAAAGCTGCAACTGACGTTCGATTGTCTGCATACTTGTCGATCCGTAACACATCTGAAAGTCATCAACATAGAGAGAGCCGTCGACCCCGCGTTTAAGGCACGTCGGTATTGTATTTATTATGATAGAAAACAGTGTGGGAGATAATATACTTCCCTGAGGAACCCCCATTTCCTGAGGAAAGGGGTCAGAGAAAATTGATCCTAAACGTACCTTAAACGACCTATCTTCTAAGAAATTTTTAATGAAGATAGGTAAGCGACCCCGCAGACCGAGGTTATGCAGGTCGCGCATGATACCATATTTCCATGTGGTATCATAAGCTTTCTCCAGATCGAAGAATATAGCAACTAAATGTTGTTTCTACATGGTTTTGCAAATACAGCTAGTCAAAGCGATCGGACGATAATTGGTATGATTCGTAGGATCTTTACCCGGTTTAGGGATGGGAATTATTGTGGCTTCATGCCACGAAGAGGGGAAATTCCCATCAACCCAAATCCGGTTGTAAAGATCTAATAATATTAAGAGTGTAGAAAAAGGTAAATGTTTTAAAATCTGGTAGTGAATTTCATCTGGACCAGTTGCAGTATCTCGAGCTCGCTTGAGGGAATCATGGAGTTCAGCAATAGAAAATTTATCATTATAACATTCATCGTTACGGGACTTGAAGTTAAGTTGCCTTTTTTCCTGCTGATATTTAATGCCCCGAAAGGCATCAGAGGAAAAATTGGATGATGAATTGAATGAAATGGTACTGGCCAGTGAATTGGCAATATCAGGAAATATTGTTAAGGTGGTATTATCAACATTTAGATTGTTAACTGATAATGCACTACTTTTACCTTTAATCCTACCCCATACCGATTTGGAAGTGGTACGGGAATTGATCCTTGAGACATAACCTTGCCATGAAGACTTCTTTGCTTGGCGTATGGTTCTACGAGCCTTCGCTCGGACCATTTGGTAAGCTGCAAGATTCTCCATGGAAGGACGATTCTCAAGGCGTCTTAAAATACGATCACGCTCTTTAAGAACGGATTTGCAATCTTTATTAAACCATGGTTTATTGAAACGTTTGGGCTCAGTCGTGGTCTTTGGAATCGCCTGCTCAGCTACATCTTGAAGAATTGAAGTGAATAAGGCCATGGGCTCTTGCGTCAAAAGAGAAGAGACACAAAGATTCAAAAAGAGCCCAATCAGCCTTATGCAACTTCCACCTCTGAGGTCTATCGACCGGAGAGGGTCCATTATTATCTATCAAGATCGGAAAGTGGTCACTGCCACACAGATCTTCGTTTACTCTCCATGTAAAATCCTGAAACAGGACCGGAGAGCAAATGGTCAGATCGAGGGAAGAAAAAGAAGCTGTGGCAGGATGTAGATAAGTAGGCGAGTCATCATTTAATAAACACAAATTATTAATGTTAATGAAGTCCGCTATTTGTTTACCTCTGTTGTTATCATCTGGACTACCCCAGAGTGAATGATGACCATTGAAATCTCCCGTAATTATAAACGGGAGGGGAAGTTGAGCATCAAGGTCATCAAGGACTCGAGGGTTCAGATGCAAACTTGGTGGTAAATATATAGAGCATAGTGTGATAGGAATATGTAGAGTCACCCTCACTGCAACTGCCTGTAAAGGCGAGTTGAGGGCGACTTTACTCTGCGGAATGTTTACATTAAGGAATATAGAAACACCACCATGTGCTCTACCATCATTATTAGCAAAATGATGATAGGGAACAAAATGTCTGAGTGATAAGACATCTGAAATCTTTAAAAAAGTTTCTTGTAAACAAATAGCTAAGGGATTAAATTTTTGAATTAAGATTTGAACTTCATTAAAATTTGGTTTAAGACCACGACAATTCCATTGAATAATGGAATTAGCCATTTTCAGGGAGGTTTAACAGGACTTCTATGATGTTGTTTGGGGTCATGTATTTCAACAACAACATCCATGAGATTGTCCTGTATCCCGAACCTGTTATAGGTTCCGACAGGATCCTCGTCGCCCTTCCTACTACGGAAGGTATTTAATTTTCGGGGAACGTCTTTATCAGGACGTTCCTTGTTTTTGATGTTTTTGGGTGGATTTCCACCATTTGGTTGAGGAGTAGGTGGTACAATCTCCTCCATCCCAGACTCCCCCGACTTATTAACAGTCGAAATGCTGGGAGTAACAATTGCGGGTTTTGGAGGAATAGGTGGCTTTTGGTTCGACGAGGTATCTTCTGTCTCCGCTGGAAATTCAGCAGGCGTTTGACAAGCAATAGAAGAGGTTTTCGGCTTGACAGCATTTGCAAATGACATTGCAAATGTTGGGGTTGCAGCCTCAACCAGCTTCCTTGCTTCGGGATATGGTATATTTTTTTCTGTTTTCACCCGCTGAACTTGTTTTTCTTTCTTCCATATTGGGCACTCTCTAGAATAGGCAAAATGAGGCCCTTTGCAGTTAATGCAGTGGTGATCAAGCTGACAAGAGGTACTTTCGTGACCCTCCTGTCCACATCGAGCACACACAGCTTTCCCCTTACATACGTTTTTACTGTGTCCAAAGCGTTGACAATGAAAACAACGCAATGGATTTGGAATATAAGGGGTAACTGGTATGGCAAGAAAACCAGCCTTGATCATCCTAGGAAGATCTGGTTTATCAAAGGTCAGGATATATGTGTTGGTTTGAATAATATTACCATTACGTCTGATGGAAATTCGTTTGACGTAAGTAACACCCTGTGAGGCGAGATTTTCAAGCATCTCTTCCTCACAGCTGCCTTCTAAATCCTGAGACCGAATAACACCTCTAGAAGAATTAAGAGAGTTATGCGGTGCAACTTTGATCGGAATGTTGACTAAAGTTTTTGATTTTAATAATGAAGTAGCGTGTGATTCTTTAGCACATTCCACTAACAGAGTACCATTTCTCATTTTTTTGACGCTTTTGGGCTCACCAGCTAAGCCAGCAAGACCTTTAGCAATCAAAAAAGGAGAGGTTTTAGCCAAGTTGATGTCGTTCGTACTCTGTATAACCAGAAATCTAGGCCAGGTTCGGGAAGTTTTGTTAGGTATATTATTTGGTTCCAATTCCTCGGTCGACGTACGCTTTAAAGGACGAGTCTTTTTCGATTGGGAAGCCATGAGTGTAATTTTAAAGATTCATCCCTGCCTGCTCTCCAACCACCAACGGGTTGCAATATCCACGCAGGCTACTGCGCGGCTATCCAGCGGAGACGCCCTAAGAGGACAGACAGGGATATACCTAGACAAAGTAAAGACGAAATATTTTTACTTTACCCAGTTGACCCAAGCCGCTGCTTTAGAGTAGGCACTTAGGACGCAAAGGTAGAACTGCAATAAATACATTATAGATTTATGGGAAAGATGCGCCTACTCGTCAGCTAAACACGACCAAAGCCGATTGATCAGAGTGGGCCACTCTAACCGCCCGTCTAGGTGAACCATGGGCCAAAGTAATGTGTTGCAGAGAAAGAGCTCGCAAGCCAAATCCCCACTCAATTACCAGGATTCCACTCTCCACCGACACGGGTCGCAACGTACGGCAAACACGTTGCCCCATTACAGGGATCCTTTTAGTCGCCTCTTACGACACGCAGGACATACGAAGGGTATATTCTTATCACCCCCTACACCCCAGGGGGGGGGGCAGAAAATAGAACTATTCCTTTAAGCGAACATCTAGATCTCTGTGGCGGGGGTAAATACACGGTTTTCCCTATGTATAAATTAAATGTATCAAATCAAGCCCTATTAGAAATAAAAGAAAGCGCGTTCATACGGAAATACAATCCCGAACTTAATGTTAAAGTTTAACTCATGTATTTTATAAACATATTTCATTACATAAATATGTATATTTCATTGTATATTAAACTGAATTTCAACGTAAATTGTTATTAACAGTAGTAACTCAACATATTGTAAACGTTGGATGTGACGTCTTTCTATTGTTAACATTTTTGTTTATATAGTTACGCTATCATATTAAAAAGTCTGAAGAGGTTCCGACGGAACTGAAAGCGCTAACTTTAAATATGTAGTCTGTTTTCTTTTCAAACATCTTATTTATTTATATATCACCTGAGAGTTGTTTCCAGAACTTCTTTTGTATATATATATATATATATATATACATATACATAAAAACAAATATCACAGTAAATATCAACTAAAAGTAAACATCACATACTTTTTGTATATAAATTTAAAGCATGAAAAAGAAAATCAGGATATGTTCAATTAACATTTAGCAGCTGGAGGATTTACTACTGAAATATTCCTACGGTTTTAGTAAAGGAGAGGATTGTCCGAAAGAGGTCTGGTGGGTTGGGACTATGTGTTCATTATACACACTTAAACGCAAAGACAGTTGGATTATTTCCCCTTTGTCCTGTATGGAGGAAACCTTGATGCAATGCACGAAAGCTGTTGGCTTGGTTCTCTAGATTTAGCAACCGGGTATCACCAGATCGCGATGGAACAACACGGTCAACCTAAAACGTATGCCGTTTGGCATATGTAACGGACCTGGAACTGTTCAATGTTTGATGCAGAGATGATTTTTTAAAGATTTTGTTGTTATATTTAGATGACATGTTCGTGTTCGCCAGATCTTTATTTGGGCTTCTTCAGAGACTCGATGATGTTTTGAGTAGTCATGGACTTAAATTGAAGCCCCAAAAATGCCCTTTCTGTTGTTCTGAGGTTTGTTATCTGGGACACGTCGTTTCAGAAAGTGGAATACCAGTGCAGAAATGGGGTAAGCCCACAACCGTGAAGGATGTGAGAACATTTTTAGGATTCAATGGATTTTACCGCAGGCATGTGAAAGATTACGCTAAAATAACATCACCGTTAACCAATGTTATGAAACGAGCAGAAACTGAGAACAAGCAGGACACACCTTCTTTGTGGACAGAAAAATATACGTTATCGTTCGATTTTTTACGTGAAAAAAATGTATTAGTGCACCAATTTTGGGTTACGCAGATTTTTCACAGTCATTTCATGGAAGAAATTGACGTATGCAACGGTGGATTGGGAGCAGTTATATCTCAGTGGACCTGGACGGGACATTGAAAATTACAGTTCAAGAAAACTGGAAATGTTAGGTCTTCAGTGGGCTCTCTGTGAGAATTTCGTGATTATTCGATTTGTCGGAAATATGATGTATATTGATAACAATCCTTTGTGTCATTTGAAATCGGCTAAACTGCGTGCTGATAATCAGCGTTGGTTGTCAGATCTTGCGGGTTTTGACTTTGAACTAAACTTTAAACCTGGGAAAGCTAATAACAATGCAAATTCTTTAAAAAAAAAATCCGAAACCATTGAATTTGTATACACCGTTATTTAGAGTCTATTTTATATTTCAATTATCGATAAATGCCAAACCCCGACCGGGTTAATTATCGATAAATACACGTATTTTCCTTTTTTTCCCAATTTTTCAATATATATGTATATATATTTCCGTATATTTGTTGGGATAGGTAATTGTACAATGAATTATATTCTATTTTTAAGCGGTTGTGATTTCAAACATAGAATCAAGTTTTAATAACCATAATTAATTAGTTTGAATAAAATCGAAGGAATTCATAAAATTGTTTTGACGGTTTAGAAAGTAAGTCGATTTCCAATAGACTGATGAATTCTTTGTGTTATAATGATGAATTATTTTCATTATAGTAATGGATTCTTTACATTATGCTTATACGAATTCTTATATTTTTAGAACTTTTTATGTAATGGTGTTAACTGTAGCAGATGCCCTATTGGTTACTATGGTAATGGCTGTCAAGATATTATACAAGGTAATACAGAATTTAAGAAAGATCACAAATGAGAATTTTCGCATTGTTTTAATTTTTGTATGGAATTATGTCCGAGTCAATTAGTTTCTTACCGATTTCGAATACATTGTGCAAGGGCTAAATCTGCCTACTTTAGGTCCGGTACACAAGACCACAGATGCTCGTGATATTCGACGGATTTAAAATCAATTGGCAGTTAATGATTTAAGTAAAAAATGGATAATCGAGACTATATTATCGGCTATGGTAAATACAGATACTCGGGGCTTTATTATCGTCACAACGGTAGCAATGGCAATCGAGACTTCAATATTCGTTTTTCATTACCTGAGGGGGGAGGTGAACGGTCTGGTTAGTGCTTGCGCGTTGTATCACTATATCTCTCATTGGGTCATATGCCGTGGTTTCGATTCCCCGGTTTTACGTTACAAGGGGTAAGGGTCGCCTGTCCAACCTCATGTGTTTTCTCCGGATCTTCTAACTGCTAAAGACCCTTGCGCACAAGCGAATCATTAAAATAAAATTGAACCATAGGTTAGTCCCGAAATGACCTAGGTTTGGTTAAGTGGACGTACAACTCCATTTCTCTCTTTTCATTATTTTGTAACTTTTAAAAACGAGAACTGTCATCTCTCTATCTACATCTTACAACATGCGTCTTTAATTCAAATCTTTAGGGAAATATATTACTGGGCACTCGGCAAATCTCGACGGAACGTTCCGGAACCTACATCTAGTCTCGGCTGTATGACAGTAAGTGATATGTACCTACACCCATACATTTGCGATGTGGCTACGGGTTTACTTTAACAGGAAAACTCGACGCTATTACAAACAAACAAGACACCATGGGCGCAGCCATGTTTCATCCGGGACCTTTAAAGTAGTTCCAAGACACCATAGGTGCAGCCATGTTTCACCCGGGACCTTTAAAATAGTTCCAATATGACGGATTCGTCATACAGCCAAGACTAGATGTAGGTTCCGGAATCTGTCGAGGATTGCCGAGTGTATTACTGGGGTCATGAAAGGTGTTGATGACCAGTACCATATTGACTTGATATTAGTCAATAGAGACTTTTGGCAAGCGTAAATTCCTTGTCCGTGTCGCGTATTGACTCAGCGCCAAGTCATCAATGCGTGTGTATTTCTAATACGTGATACGACAGCACGTAACGAACAGCTTTCATACGGAAAATTCCGTATAACATCGGCGCCTTTTTACTCCTAGACGCTGAAATTTTGTGCCGTAACGTTTTTATGAATCTATGTTTGTCCCAGAAACGAGTGTGTACATTTGATGTGATTTTAACCATGATAAAAAAAGACTGTAATTTTAATGAGTTGTTCGCGAAATTTTCATAATTTTTCTATCTTTCTGCATGCTGGTTGATCTACGCGCTAAAGTTAAAAAGATGGAGCCTTGCAAATTTGTAAACGGGGGTTTAAACTTCCTGAAACTATATACATGTATTAATGAAACCAAAAATTTTTGTCGAGTCGCAGTTTTTTTTAAATAAGATTCGACACTAAATTTAAAAAAATAAAAATTATATAGCTTATCATCTGTCTAGCGAATTTACTCCCTTCGGGAATTTATAGGCTAGACACTGGACTAGTAGTGATGTTGATCTTGGTAGATAACGGCCATCATGCTCACGTAATAGAATAAATCTCAGCTCTGCTACACATACGTTTGTGACGCGAAAATCGGCCATACCACTAAAACTACATTGATGCAACGTATCACGTGACGATACGGATGGGAACAATTTTGCTTGCCAAAAGTCTCTAATAATGTATCATAATCTATGCGTATACTGACATAATCCAAATTAAAATATTTGCCTCGAAATCACCAAATTAATTTTACGTAATAGTCAACTGGTGTTTACATGGATTTGTATTGATGTTTTGTTCTTTTTGTATCGTTGTCTGGCATATTCCTGAAGCAATGGCCCGAGAAATCCCTCTCTGACCATTGCTGGAATAGCGTCTGTTTCTTGAACTTATGCGGGAGTGTGTCTATTCTTTCCGTTCAATGAAAGCTGTCACTTAAGTACATCAACATGACAGTCCTTCGTTTAATCTGGATCTTCCCTAAAACTTTGGACAGTGATTTAAGGTATTAAAAACGGTGAAAGTATGTTCGTTTCCAAACAGTATTGTTTACATTTCATTCGACTTGATAGCCTCGTTTGGCACGCAATTAGTTTTACTGCAGTATTCTGCTATGCAAGGTTTAATTAGGCATAATAAAATCATGACGTAACGTTATGTAAACATATTTGGTCCAATATTGGCAGCTAGTGATTGGTTGGTAGACGGACTACTGACAAATCAAAATTTAAAACAACAATATCCACTCATAATAGCAGTGTATAGTTGGATTACCTCTAATCAAACGCAACACTGCGCGGAGTATGGTTGTCTGGCGGCATTTGGAATCTATTTAATTTGTATCAGTCCACATTGATGCCAAGTTATTATCTAATCCTATTTTTTTTGTATGAATATTTTTAATTACTTGCTTAACAATTGTCAGTCATATGTGCTGTGCAATTAAAGTAAGAAACAGTTGAATCGTTGTATCGACCTTTTATGGAAAGTTTACTGAACTAGAAGTTACAGGCAATTTTATTTTTTTTCACTGGGCCCTGTAAAGTCTATACGTAAACCCGGTACTGTCTGTCCTGCATATTGACACCTCCATCCATGGAACATGTTTTATCCCCAAGCATTGCTTCAATCTGATTAAAACACTGACCATATTTCGTTTCGCTTCTATAGTTCAATATTTAGTTTTACTACACTAGGATCTGGAAGAGTTGTTATCATTGACGTGTTCTCAATAGCCAATGAAACGACGAGAGAGAGGGGGAGGGTTTGACGTCCACTCGACACAAACTAGGTCATTTCGGGACTAACATATGGTTTTAATTTTTTATTTCAATAATTCGCTTGCGCGTAGGGGTCTTTAGAAGTGGAAGGAAACTGGAGAACCCGGGGAAAACCCACAAGATTGGACAGGCGACCCAACTCCTTGACACGTACAACCGGGTATTCGAAACCACGCCAGTTGACTCAATGACGTTCTACTCTTCTGCACCTATACCAGGGCTAATATTGAGGACGGGCATACGTCATACAGTTGTGTGAGGGAAATTTTGCCCGGGCAGCGGCGCTACGGCCTACTCTTATATCGAATTCCAACTGCCAAGGGATCTTTCACGTGGACGCCAATGTGTACACGGAACCTCGGTTTTTCGCGCCATCCGAACGACTAGATAGCTGTCCTTGTCAGGTCCTCCGTTCTGCATAACTGACAAGGGGAGACCACGCCGGAAAATCGAGATGAACTTCCTCGGCCAATGTAGGGATCAATCACCCGACCTCCAGGCTAGCGAGCCAGCATCTTACCCACTTAGCCACGTGATCCCCCACCTTTGACGAGACCTATTGTTGCAACCGGTCAGATCTTCATGTAGTTTAGTCATCGAAAGTATAAAAAAAACGAAACGAAATATAGATCTATATTTTAATCAGATTGACACTGCTTTACTTTTCGGGGTGTTGGGATAGCCTAGTGGTCTAGAGTGCCGCGCTTCGACATATAGCTGGTCGGTCACCTCTGGCTTGCGGCTGTGGTTTCGAGCCCTGGTGTGAGCGTATGTTGCATGGAGATAGGGGCGCCTTCTCAACCTCGTGGGTTTCCTCCGGGCACTCAGGTTTCCTCCCACTGCTAAAGGCCCCTACGCGCATGCGAATTATGTAAATAAAATTAAAACCATATGTTAGTCCCGAAATAACCTAGTTTGTGTTGAGTGGACGTTAAACCCCATCTCTCTCGCTTTTCTTTTCATGTCTCGGAAAAATCCAGTTTAGAAGAAAATTATCACGATGCGTTTTAAAGTGACCCAGTTTGGAAGTTGTCCCTTTCTCTCCCATTAGTTGCAAATAATGACGGATGTTTTTCACGGGGTGGGTTTTTCATGGGTTATCCTTAAAAAACAGATGATTCATGCCCCTCGCTCCCGTCGAAATGCATGTATATGTGTTTTAGAATAATAAATGAATAAATAAAATCTTATGATACTACTTCCCATTTGAAATAAATCCATGTTTTTCAATGTTGTATCCATGGCATTACCACTTCCGTGTTTGTTTCAGATTGCTATGAAGGATTCACATTGGATTTGTACCCAAAGCAGGTCATGTTGTCATCTATTCAACCGTCGGTTAATGGTCCTATTATAGAAGCAATGTGTGATTTCGGGCTCGTGGGATGGACATATATCCTGTATCGAGACCTGGAATGTCTAGAAATCAATTTTAACAGAACTTCTGATGAATATTCAAAAGGGTTTGGAAATCCATTAGGAAATTATTTTGTTGGTTTGGATAACATCCATCATCTTGTTCAACTCACTGACAAAAATGGTTTGAGTACAGTATTTAGTTTCCTTGACAGTCCTTCGTGTAAATGTTTTTATCTAAATGTTGAAATTTCCAACAAGAACGATAATTACCGTCTTTCAATTGGGAGCTACAATGACAAACCGAAATATTGTGGTGATTCACTCACCAATGGATCATACAGTCTTAACGGTAGACCCTTTTCAACTTATGATCGAGACTTCACAAATCACAGTTGCCCAGTTCGTTTCGGTGGCGGATGGTGGTATTTGGATGATCCTGACTGCAGCCGTAGTAACCTACACGGTCAAAGATCCGGAGTCGATTTTCAATCCACATGGCACTGGCAGGATAACTTGGGAAACAAAACGTCCTTCAAATCTATGCTTTTAAGATTCAGACACAGGTAAAAGAGACGGGAATTCAGTTACTGTGACGTTATAATTTATTTTACCCTATTACAGTAGCGAATAAAGAAGGTGTGAAGTGGGGGGGGGGGACAAATCTAGGGCGACACCCATAATCCCAAACCATTATGTATGTCAACAAAATACGTAATAAAATAATACTGATCCCGCTATAGAAGCCAACATAGACTCGAAAAAAGGAAATTAAATAATAAACACACCACGATAATCGCTCCCTTCGTTTGTCGCGTTATTACTGTCATGGGATAAACACAAAATTAGGACAAAGTCGAAAGTCGTCATCACGCTACAGAAGCCAAGTATTAGTCGAAAAGTAGAAGTCACTACAAAATGAGGGACACTATTATCACCACGTCTTTTTAAACGTCCACAGGTCACAATTGTTATCCCATATGGACGAAATTTGAAAATCTCCCAAAATGCCCGATTCCTGTCGATATTGATGTGTATCGGGCCATGACTTCATAGATGACGGCCCCCGATTGTACGAGAAATGGACACCTTTTTTACTCATATTTTCGTATTGAAGTGAGAGCCTCAACCCGAATGTGTTCATTGTCATGTTCCTTTGACAGTAAAACACAACTTGATTGAGTGCAATCATCTCAAGTATATCAGATCCAGTTATTACCGTTGCCAGTCAGCACGTCAACCGAAGCTACGTGATACATTGCTAGCATTTTCAAGAGACAAAATTTTATTCCCACTTTTAATTGTATATATTTATCATTTTTAGCTTTTTAATATATTTATTTTTAATTGATATATTAATTTTTAATTAAATTTTCTGTGATATTTGTTTTTATTTACATATATGAATACATTCATGTGATATTGTTTTGATTTGTCTCGTAAAATTTACCATATGTTTGATGCAATATAGCCCGGTTGGAGCTGACGTGTCATAAAACAACATTTCATTTCATTTGTACAAGAAATGACGTTGTTAGTTTGTGGACACTCTAAGATGTAACTTCACAAGATCTTGCTTCCTAGCGATCTGCAATATTCGTACATATCAAATGGTAACTCAGAAGCAGTGCACATCAAAAGACACCAGTCCAAATTAAACCGTGATGATGGACTTAATATTTACAGAGCCTATGACATTTTAATTCATTAACTGTGCCTAAGTCAACTCATAATATTGCTGTGTTTGTTTGAGGGGGGGGGGGTATTTTTTGGATTTTTAATGGTGATATTCATTACCTCTTTATCATTGATTATTTATATGTTAATTGAAGCTCATGTTGATTATCTAAGGGTGTGTTGCCACTAAGCCCCCGGACTGTTAATCATTTGATTGATCTTAAAACTATAGTCTGTGTAAAAGTAGTCACTCAAGAACTGTTCACTAGTGTTCACTAGTGTTCAGCGTTAATGAGCTCTTAATCCCTCTTAATAAAATTTAATAACCAACTAATTAATGACATTTTCAACACAGTTCATGCCGGCGTTATGATTTCAAACATGAATTCAATTCACTATATTAATATAAATAAATGGTCGATCTGTGTCGAAATTATATTTATTTTAAAATGGCAAAACGTTCAGGTTAATATTCGCTATATCTCCAATAATCGAGTTGGCCGATATTAAATACACAATGGTTACAAGTTCAGTATAAAGTCAAGCAAACCAAATGCCGTCAATTGGAAATGTTCAACAAAAACTGGTCCAGCTACTGTAAACACCAAGAATGATGTTCTTATCACTGTTGGACCCGAACACAATCATCAACCAGATAATGTAAAGATTAAAGTCGATACGTTTTTGTCATCCATGATGGATTTGGTAAAAACTGACCACAGACCAATGCCAAGTATTTATCAAGAACAAATAACTAGTAAGTAAATTGTGTCATTTAATCTTGAACCTTATTTCCAAACTGAAAATACAATGTTTTGATATTATTACTATTGAGTAAGTTCTATATGTCTATTTGTTTATATTGTTTCAGGTCTACGAACTGGGGAAGTTACTGAAGTTATACAGTCTGTGCCAACTTTTTATTCCATGCATTCCGCCTTATACCGCTCACGATCAAAAATTTTACCAACATTACCTAAAGAACGCCAGGACATAGAACTTACAGAATCATACCAAACTACAGCTAATGGTGACCGGTTCCTGCTTTTTTCAGACATAAATATGTGCATATTTGCAACAGATGAAAATCTACGATTTCTCGCTGGCAGTGATTCGTATTTTTGTGACGGAACATTTAGTATGTGCCCACAGCTTTTTTACCAGATATATACAATTCATTCAATGATAGATGGAAAAATGTATCCACTCGTGTATGCTTTGCTAGCAAATAAGCGACAGGATACCTACGAACAAATGTTTCAGATAATATTAGATAGAACCCGTAACATTGGTTTAAATTTGAACCCATCAACAATATTTACCGATTTAGAGACCGCAGCACAAAATGCCGCAAGGATTGTTTTTAATTCTGATGTTAAAGGGTGCATGTTTCATTTTCGCCAGGCCATTTGGAAAGCTGTTCAACGTTGTGGACTCCAGACATTATTCCGGGACAACCCTCTGATTATATGACGGAGCAGTGGGTTGATAACAATGGCCGCAATGTGTGGAACCATTTTGATACAACAGGACCCCGTACTACCAACCACGTAGAAGGTTGGCATTCTAAGTTGAATAAAATAACAGCATGCCATCCGAATATTTACAGGTTTATTAACTTAATAAAACAAGAACAATCCTATGTCGAAATCACCATTTCACAGATAATATTTGGTGGTACCAAAAGAAATATCGACATCTTGATACAAGAATTGAACATTTGAAAACACATTAAATGACTCTTTAAGTGTAAATCGGTATGGAACAAATATTTCCTATTTAGTGGGGCTGTAAAATGATTGTTATGTTGTAAGGCATTTATTTATAAATTATATAATGCTATTTAATAAAAGTTAAATGTATAAATTGTAATGCATTTTTATATGTGTAAATCATTTAATGTTATTTAATAAATATTAAATTTGTTAAAATCAATACATTTTTATATGTGTAAGCTATTTAATGTTATTTAATAAAAGTTAAATTTGTTAAAATCAATACAGTTTTAGTCTTAAAAAAAGATATGGACTATAGTTTATAACACCATTGTTCTAGGATTAACGCTGGATTAGCGGCAAAATTTGACATCAAAGCCTGCCGGCTAAGTGGGAACACCTCTATCTAAGTATGGTAGTTTTTATTAATGTTTTGCCTGTAATCATAACTCTAATTAGTCTTTGATCTTTTTATATATTTCGACAGAATATTTTTACTTTTTGTAATGGCTTCCTAATTATCTAAGTATATTGTTTATTAATGTTTAGCTTGTAATCATAACTCCTATTCGTCTTTGATCTTTACATATATTTTAGCAGGATATTATTTCTTGTCTTTGTGGTTTCTTTTAAATTTTTTATACTTAAATGTTTACTCCCAGATTTGTTGTATTATATTATCATTTACCTTGTGCTTGATAACGACAAGAGGACACTTGTTGAAACGTTGCTAGTGATTGTTATCCATAAAATTGGGTTTGTGTTTTTTCAATGATACGGTGTGCCTGGAGAAACGTACCGTTATGCGCCTCGGGTTAGAGGAAGAGATAGACAAGCAATTAAGGGTACCGTTATGCGCCTCGGGTTAGGGGAAGGGATAGACAATTAATTAAGGGTATCATCATGTAGATCCGTATACGAGAGTGTTGGCTTTGCCAGTCTGAACGGTCATATGGAATTTAAGACTAGATTACAAGTTCGTTAATGTCATTGCTGACACACATATCCTGAAGACTTGTTTACCTGAAATAGTTCCAGTAATTACTGATATAATCAATTCCTGTATAGACACTAACACCGTTCCAAATGTATTCAAACTTGCCTTTGTAACTCCTTTAATTAAAAAGACTAATCTTGATTGTAATGTTTTGAAAAATTACAGGCCGGTCTCGAATTTAAGTTTTATATCTAAAATATTTGAAAAATGTATTGCCAGTCAGTTGAAGTGTCATATTGAAGATAATTCCCTTCACGAGCCTCTACAGAGCGCATATAAAAAATTCCACAGTACTGAAACTGCTTTAACTCGTGTTTCAAATGATATTCTTTTATCCCTTGATAATCAAAAATGTATTCTTTTATTATTATTGGACCTGTCTGCTGCCTTTGACACAGTCGACCACAGTATTCTTTTAAATCGTCTCCGTTTTAGATTTGGTATTAATAACTCGGCTCTTAATCTTTTAGAAAGTTATTTAATTGGTAGGCAGCAATGTGTTGTTGTAAATGGTAAATACATGTATTCTTCTCATTGTGTTTTAAAATCTGGCGTTCCCCAGGGTTCTGTCCTTGGTCCTATTTTATTCACGTTATACACCTCACCGCTTGGGGATATAGTTAGAAAATATGATTTACAATTTCATTTATACGCAGATGACACCCAATTATATATTTCTTTTTCACCTAAAAATCCAGATTCTTATGTCAGCTCAAAAGTAGTTATTGAAGAATTTATATATGAAATTAAATTGTGGATGTCAAAAAACTTTCTTAAATTAAATGATGATAAAACTGAATATTTATTAATTGGCTCAAATAAACAATTGTCAAAAATTGACTGTAAATCTCCCGTCTTAATTGGTAATAATGAAATTAATCCCTCGTCATCTGCACGTAATATTGGTGTAATATTTGATATGAATATGAGTATGGAAGCTCAAGTAAATTATATATGTAAATTGTGTTATTGTAATATAAGAAATATTGGTAGAATACGTAAATTTATCCCTTTAGACTGCACAAAAACACTTGTTAATGCTTTAGTCACGTCTAGACTGGATAATTTTAATTCGTTGTTAGCTGGTCTTCCTGTCAAACTTTTAGATAAACTTCAACGAGTCCAAAATACATCTGCACGCCTTATTACAGGCATTAAAAAATATGATCATATTACCCCAATTTTAAAAAATTTACATTGGTTACCTATTTCTTATAGAATTGATTTTAAAATTTTATTGTTAACTTTTAAATGTTTGAACAAATTAGCACCTGTTTATTTATCTGAACTTTTAACTATGTATACACCAGGGCGATGTTTACGCTCTTCAGATGATAACTTTCTTTTAAAGCCCAAATATTCAAAGGTGTTAACTTTTGGTCAAAGATCTTTTAGTATTCAAGCACCAGCTTTATGGAATAAGTTACCGTATGATATTAGGTCCTGTAATAATGTTAATACTTTTAAGAAAAAACTTAAAACCCATTTATTTCTTCAAGCATTTTAAATGTATTTTCAATTTATGTTGATTCTTGTGTTTTATATTTGTACCATTGTAAAGCACCTCTGAACACGTGTATGTGAAAGAGGGGCTATAACAAATGTTTGTAATAATAATAATAATAATTGCTGTATTTCTAGTTTCCTGTATTATCGCTATATAAACAAGGGTTTTAGAACACAGTGTCCACACTTTCATTCACTGCGGTAAAATGTGAAGTTTACAACGTGAAGTCCGCAGAGAAGACCAGGGTTTTGACACACGATAGTGCCCCACAGCAGTGATCCCTAGCACACCGTATAGTATATGTCCGTCTTCATCAGCCCATTGGCAGCAGAACACTGGGACGTTAAACCCCCTTTCGTTTGACCATCTTACTAATAAACTGCTACAACAAACATTATCGGGTGGCTCAGTAAGTGGGGGGTGCAAGCATCTCAAGGATGTTAGATCGCATTTTTACCGTTGTCAGTCATTACATCATATGTTTGCCCAACCGGGTTTATATGGTAAAGTATTGGACTTTTTAAAAGAGACAGGATTTTATTATAAATTTTAATTATGTATATATACATATATGTGTCATTTCATTTTTGTATTTAATACTTATATGCATAAAAGTTGTTTTTATAAGCCCACATTTTCATGTGGACGTATATTGTCGTCGCCCCTGTTCGCCCGTCCGTCCGTCCACAATTGTTTGTGAACAGTCTACAGGTCACAATTTTTATCCGATTTCAATGAAACTTAAAATATAGGTTTATCACCCTAAGATCTCGGTTCCTTTCGATATTGGCATGTATCGGACGGTAACTTCATGGGTTATGGCCCCTGATTGTACGAAAAATCACGTTTTTTTAGCTTGTGAACAGTGTAGAGGTCACAATTTTGAACCGATTTGGATGAAACTTGAAATGCATGTTTATAAACCAAAGATCTTGGTTCCTTTCGATATTTGCGCCAATTGGATCGTAACCTCCTGAATTATGGCCCCTGATTGTCCGATAAATCGCCCTTTTTAGCTTGTGGTCCCTCTGGAGGTCAAAATTGTTATCCGATTTAAAAAAACCGTTTGATTATATCACCGTTACATGGTTATGAAGGTTGAGTTCGAATTTCGTGAAAACCGGACCAAAATTGACGGACAAAATGGCCGCCATTTGTACGCGAATAGTGTGAAAATATGTTTTATCAAGGTTGTGAACAGTGTAGAGGTCACAATTTTGAACCGATTTGGATGAAACTTGAAATGCATGTTTATAACCCAAAGATCTTGGTTCCTTTCGATATTTGCGCCAATCGGATCGTAACTTCCTGAATTATGGCCCCTGTTTATAAACCAAAGATCTTGGTTCCTTTCGATATTTGCGCCAATTGGATCGTAACTTCCTGAATTATGGCCCCTGGTTGTCCGAAAAATCGCCCTTTTTAGCTTGTGGTCTCTCTGGAGGTCAAAATTGTTATCCGATTTAAAAAGACGTTTGATTATATCACCGTTCCATGGTTATGAAGGTTGAATTTGAATTTCGTGAAAATCGGACCGAAATTGACGGACAAAATGGCCGCCATTTGTACGCGAATAATGTGAAAATATGTTATATCAAGGTTGTGGACCCTATAGAGGTCACAATTTCAATTCGATTTTGATAAAACTTGAAATACATTTTTATAACCTAACGAAATTGGTTCCTTGCCATATTTGCGCATATCGGATTGTAACTTCCTGAATTATGGCATCTGTCTATAAACCAAAGATCTTGGTTCCTTTCGATATTTGCGCCAATTGGATCGTAACTTCCTGAATTATGGCCCCTGTTTATAAACCAAAGATCTTGGTTCCTTTCGATATTTGCGCCAATTGGATAGTAACTTCCTGAATTATGGCCCCTGTTTATAAACCAAAGATCTTGGTTCCTTTCGATATTTGCGCCAATTGGATCGTAACTTCCTGAATTATGGCCCCTGGTTGTCCGAAAAATCGCCCTTTTTAGCTTGTGGTCTCTCTGGAGGTCAAAATTGTTATCCGATTTAAAAAGACGTTTGATTATATCACCGTTCCATGGTTATGAAGGTTGAATTTGAATTTCGTGAAAATCGGACCAAAATTGACGGACAAAATGGCCGCCATTTGTACGCGAATAGTGTGAAAATATGTTATATCTAGGTTGTGGACCTTATAGAGGTCACAATTTTGAACCGATTTGGATGAAAAGTGACATGTATGTTTATAACCGAAAGATCTTGGTTCCTTTCGATATTTGCGCCCATCCGATCGTAACTTCCTGAATTATGGCCCCTGATCGTCCGAAAAATTGCCCTTTTTAGCTTGTGGTCCCTCTGGAGGTCAAAATTGTTATCCGATTTAAAAATACGTTTGATTATATCACCGTTACATGGTTATGGAGGTTGATTTCGAATTTCGTGAAAATCGGACCAAAATTGACGGACAAAATGGCCGCCGTTTGTACGCGAATAGTGTGAAAATATGTTATATCAAGGTTGTGGACCTTATACAGGTCACAATTTTTTGAACCAATTTTGATGAAACTTGACATGTATGTTTATAACCCAAAGATCTTGGTTCCTTTCGATATTTGCGCCCATCGGATCGTAACTTCCTGAATTATGGCCCCTGATTGTCCAAAAAAATCGCCCTTTTTAGCTTGTGGTCCCTCTGGAGGTCAAAATTATTATCCGATTTAAAAAAAACGGTTAACTATATCATCGTTACATGGTAATGAAGAGAGAGTGTGAATTACGTGAAAATCGGACTAGAATTGACGGACAAAATGGCCGCCATTTGTACACGAATAGTGTGAAAATATGTTATATCAAGGTTGTGGACCCTATAGAGGTCACAATTTTGAATCGATTTTGATGAAACTTGACATGTATGTTTATAACCCAAAGATCTTGGTTCCTTTCGATATTTGCGCCCATCGGGTCATTACTCCTGAATTATGTCCCCTGATTGTACGAAAAATCACCCTTTTTAGCTTGTTGTGCCTCTGGAGGTCACAATTATTATCTGATTTAAAAAAAAAAACGTTTGATTATAAAAACCAAACAAATTCTAATGATTTTCTGATAATTCCTTAATATGCAACAACTCTTGTTGACTGCCCGGACGATTTGGCTGCTGTGTGGGCGCATGTTTCGTTGCCTGGTAACCTATTTTTTTTTTAATATTACAAACTGTGATATTGTTTTTATTTATGCATATAATGATTTTCTGTGATATCATTTAGCCTGTCTCGTAATATTCACCATATGTCTGGCGCAATATAGCCCGGTTGGAGCTGACGTGCCATTAAACATTTCATTTCATTTCAGTGAGTGGGGGCTTAAAGAACCCATGTGACAGTTGCATTTCGATATAAGACTTTGCCGTTGTGCCGCTCCCCAGGCAAATTATTACAACGCCCTTTTCACAAAGTGTTCGCGGCACTTTACAGAGTAACAAAAACATACATTCAAAAAATAAAATACACTAAAAAGATAAATGCAATAAATAAACCAGTATTTCTTAATATACATACGAAAAAGACAATAAACAAAATAATAGTGGTTAAAACTTGTTATAAGCCTTTAAACATTAGAAAGTTTTAGACTGAAAAAATTAGAAAGTTTTAACCTGATTAACTAGTGATGTTGATATTCGACTATTAAAAGGTAATTGATTCAATAACATATGGGCTTGATATCTAAATAAAAGTAATTTCTCACATTTACGTTCTGATAAATACTTCGGTGATAAATTATGAAAGCACTTGCACGTTAAAAGTAACCTTTAAATATATTCTATATTTAATGGACAACCAGTGCAGCTGAAAGAGAACAGGGGTTATACTTGTATATTTATTCGTCAGGGTTATTAATCTAGCAGCAGTAGTTGTATTCGTTGAGTTTGGTTCACCTATCAGGTCCTGGCGTCACAGGTGGGTTAAGAATTTTTGTTGCATCTCTTGATAGTTTCGTATTTTTCCAATATCGTGGATATTAAAGTAACAAACTTTAGATATATGATTAACTTGTGCTTCCATATTCACCTTCAAATATGGTACGCGAATATTTCGACTTAAAACAGTAGGGTTAATATCACAATCATCTCTAACAATGGAAAATATAGAATGTACATACTTATTTATAGCACACGGCATATAGTCTCTTATCATCCAAACAAATATTCTACGAATATTAGTCTGGATGGGTCCTCAAAATTTGACAGAAAGTCGGTCACTGTCTGGATTATCCAGTCTTTTAAGTTACCGCGTACTGAATCTATCAAAACATCTCGCTTGTCAACAATGACACTCTCTAAAATTTTGTTTTAAAGGTTTTAATTGAAATGGTAATTTTCTCTCGTCATGAATCAAACGTATGGCTTCTCACAATCTCCTTAATCGCGATCCATGCTGTTGTATTGTCTCTATTTTGTTTCTAATAATAGATGTGCCAAGTGAATTGTGGGATATATTGTATCCTCGCTTTATAGAATCTATCAAAATCGACCCGGCTTCATAATATCTATCACTTACGGATACTTTAGCCAAAAGGTTCCATTGCCCATGCGTAACCGGGAGTTTGGTTTTTTATGTGGTAGATTATCCAGTAATTTTCGTCAATAATTGAGAACCGACCCAGACCCTCCGTGCGTTGAAGACTATGGGGGTTCTGGGTGACCGAGACTAGGCATAGCATGCTCGTCTTCAGAATAGTAGGGCGCAGTGTTGCCACGCGTAGGTTTTTTACCCTACGGTAGGGTAAAAATCCATTTCGTAGGTTGTAGGTTAAACCTACGGGTAAAACCATCAAGCCGTAGGTTATCGTAGGGATTTTTTCACAGCATTGGGCACAACATAAAATAATGGTGAGAAAACTAAAGTTGACGTATATTATTCATGTAATCAAACAAAATCGTAAAATAATTTGGCATCATTTTAAAGAGCAACGGCCAATGAGACATTACGATCTGGGTGGACAGGTTGTGTTGCGTAGGCCTGCGTGTATAAATTGCTGTTTTATCACATGACACTATGTTAATGAACACGCACGCTATGGCAGGATGAGGGCGGGTACTGAAAAGTCAAGAAATTGTGACAATTCGCCATGGGAGCTATTACTCAAGAGTCAAGGGAGAGGGAGTGAGAGAGAGAAATGAAATGTTGTTTTATGGCACATCTGCTCCAACCGGGCTATATTGCGCCAAACATGATGAAATATACGAGACAAGCTAAATGATATCACAAAATTTTACATATGCATAAATAAAAACAATATCACAGTACATCAAATTTAAAAATAAAGAACAATCTTTTATGCATACAAAAATGTAAAATACTAAAACACTAGATAAATATATATATATATATATATATACAAATTAAAATTTATAATAAAAACCTGTCTCTTTTAAAAAATTTAGCATTTCGCAATATAACCCAGGTTGGGCAAACAAAGTGAGAGGGAGACAGAAACGCCCTTTTCACATGCCTGTAAGTTTGTTAACCTTAATTTCACATGGTACATAGAGGTTAATGGTAGAATCCAAGCGTAGGTTTTTGTAGGTTAAAAACGACACAGCCGTAGGGTGGAAACAGAGAGCCAGCGTGGCAACACTGGTAGGGCGTTAAACCCTATTTCATTTGCAACATGTATATATATCAAAGCGTGTATCTTGAGCCGTAATATCACTTGCTGTCACGTCTTCATCCTCTTTTATTCATTTGTGATGCACAGAATATATAATATTTTTTTTAATGAAGCGATTGCCATTAAAACAAAATCTTAAACTGATGTACAAATTTTTACACTTTTTAAATTTAAGTTAAGATTATTTAAAAAAAAGAAGTAAAAGCAACTATAATTGAACTTTAGAAATTTACTTAAGAATTATTAAAAATAGTAAAAGCAACTATGAGACTAAATCAATTTTCTTTAAAAGTTATTAAAAATAGTGAAAACGACAATTACATTTTATAAATTTACTTCAAAGAAACATAACTGAAACTGTTGTACACATAAAACAAAATGGAACTTTAAAGGCATACTATTAAAATTCTTAAAAATTTTAAAAAGAAACTAATATCTACATATTATATACACGTACACATTTAACTTGTAAAATTAACCTTTTTCTAAAAGAAACTAACAATAAAAATTTTCTATAAAAAGATAGCTTTTAAGAGCACGTTTAATAGAATTCAAATTGTCAGTGATTCTCAATAAAGATGGTATATATGCTGTTCCATACATTAGGGGTAAATATGCTAAATATACTATTAAAAAAAAGTAGGGGATATTTGATTTTTAAGTGTTATTAAAGTCACCTAATGAAACTGACGAAGAAACAAATGACAAAATGAAATGAAGTTCACATTCATCGATTTATTCCAAATGATCGTTAGACTAAGTAAGGCACAGACTTACCATTATAAGGGTAAAATGATACCCGGGGTCAAACAGCAAAGTTACCACAGCATCACAACAAAGTCAGTAACGGGTAAATCCTCCTCTGTTTGCCAAACAAGCATTGATCCGACGTGGCATACTCCTAATGAGACGTCTAAGGTCATTTTGGTCCAGATTGTCCCATTCCTGTTGCAACGCAGCAGCAAGTTCTTGGACATTGGCAGGACCTTGTTGACGTTGACGTAACCTCTGTCCAAGCATGTCCCAGACATGCTCGATGGGGGAGAGGTCGGGACTCAGTGCTAGCTAAGGTAATGTGGTGATGTTCTGTTGTTGGAGGTAACCTGTAACGATCCTGGCCCTGTGACACCTTGCGTTGTCATCCTGGAAGATGAAACGGCGGCCATGACGTCGTGCGAACGGCACGACATGGACTGCCAAGATTTGTCACATGTAAAGCCGTTCTTCCAGCAACAGTGATGCCTCCCCACACCATAACAGAACCACCCCCAAATCGATCATGTCTGATGACGTTAACGTCTTGGAAGCGCTCGTTTCGACGACGCCACACCCCCCTATGTCTGTCCAAAAAATCAACAGTGAACCTTGACTCATCTGAAAACATCACATTGCTCAAGCGTCGATTATCCCAGTGTTGACGATCCCTACACCAACGACGTCTTGCCTGAATGTGATGATCTCTCAAACAAGGGATCACGCGAGGACGTCGGGCGCGAAGATGACCCCTATGCAGTCGATTCCGAATCGTCTGGCCACTCACTCTCACACCAATGTGTTTGAAGACGAGCGCTGATCTGATTTGCTGTGATGACACGATTTCTCAAGGCCAAGGTACGGATAAATCGATCCTGGGCTTGAGTTGTCGACCTGAGCGTGGTCTGTCCTGTACGGATTGTGTATCACGGTATCTGGACCATAGCCTGCTTATGACAGACTGAGAAACATTCATCGTCCGCGCCACAACCGCCTGTGTTGAGCCGATCTATAGCATGCCATGGGCACGTAACCTTTCATTTTGGGTAAGCCGACGCATATCAAAATTTGTTTTCTGGTCACTAAAACAATTAAACTGATGTTTCCACCCTGGAATTCAATGCCACAATGACTGTAACATTCAAAGTCAGAGTCGTGCAAATCTTGGGTTGGACCCCCATGATGATCCCAAGCATCACCTGCATTCCGTGCGGTAGCTATTGGTGCGTTTGGGCGTCACCTGTAACTGGAAATGTTTTCTCTGTTAGGTTCTATAGTGACTTTTTTCGTAGTCATTTGCATATTTTAGTATTATGCCCCCAAAATAAAATATCCCCTACTTTTTTTGAATAGTATATATTCATGTATAGTGATAACAATCATTAAGAAGGTAAAATGAATATTTATCATCACCCCTGATTAGTAGGAAAACGCCAGGTCGGAGACAGTCTAGTACATACGACGTCATATGTGGATTGTGGGCCAGGGAAAAGGAGGAGGCATGTGGCGCCATATATGTGGATTGTTGGTTAGGGTCATTCAGCACACAGAGATCCATCTAGTCTCGGTCACCCAGACCCCCCTAGTCTTCAACGCACGGAGGGTCTGGGTCGGTTCTCGATTTTTGACGAAAATTACTGGATAATCTACCACATAAAAAACCAAACATTTGGTTACGCATGGGCAATGGAACCTTTTGGCTAAAGTATCCAATGAAAGTATCGGTAAGTGCTAGATCTTATGAAGCCGGGCCGATTTTGCTAGATTCTATAAAGCGTGGTTGAAATATATCCCACAATTCACTTGGCACATCTATTATTAGAAACAAAATAGAGACGATGAAGATTGTGAGAAGCCATACGTCTGATTCATGACGAGAGAAAATTACCATTTCAATTGAAACCTTTACAAACAAAATTTTAAAGAGTGTCATCGTTGACAAGCGAGCTGTTTTGATAGATTCAGTACGTGGTAACTTAAAAGACTGGATAATCCAGACAATGACCTATTTTCCGTCAATTTTGAGGACCCATCCAGACTAATATTCGTAGAATATTTGTATGGATGATAAGAGACTAAGATCCATCCACTCCATACTTCCAGAATAGATCTGTGTGTGCTGAATGGCCGCCACATCCAAACAATTCATACACACAACGATTAACTAAACGTCTTCAATTTTACTAAGTGGAAGTGGAAAAAATACTTTTAAGAATTCTCGAAGTATACGTCATGTTTTCGACTAAAGTCGCCGATTTCGGGCTTCTAATGTCGGCCAACTAACTTAGTGTCTGTTCTCAAGCGGAGCCTAAGTTTAGTATGGGTTAAGATTGGCGCTAGCTCTGCTTACATCTCGAGACCATGATGAAATTTGTAGCCCTGACCTTATCTTACCATCCCCGATCTAGCGTTCTCTCAATAATACAAATAACCGTGTTGAATATTAGAGGGGCATTAACCTTAAAATTAGGGAATTGAAAGAAGTCTTGTTTCCCATGCTATCCTGCCAGTGCCATGTGGATTGAAAATCGGCCCCGGATCTTTGACCATGTAGGTTACTACGGCTGCAGTCAGGATCATCCAAGTACCACCATCCACCTCCAAAACGAACTGGACAACTGTGATTTGTGAAATCTCGATCAAACGTTGAAAATGGTCTGCCGTTTAAACTGTATGATCCATTATTCAAGGAATCCCCACAGACGTTCGTCTGGTAATTAACATAATTATCAATTGAAAGGCGATAATTGTCGGTCTTGTCGGAGATTTTAAAATTGTCATACAAAGCTTGAACAAAAGTACCGTCAACAAAATTGAACGCTGGATTCAATTTGGTTCGGTTGTGTAATTTAACAAGATTATGGATATTATCCAAACCAATGAAATAATTCCCCAATGAATTTCCAAACCCTTTTGAATATTCATCAAATGTTCTGTTAAAATTGATTTCCAGACAGTGCAGGCCTCGATGCAGGATCCTTGTCCAACCACTCCACTTGGCACCGCATATAACCTCTATAATCGGACCATTAACAGACGGTTGTATAAATGACAACATGCTCTTATGTGGATACAATTCTAATTCGAAACCTTCATAGCAATCTGAAACAAAGAAACTGATAGTCATTACCCATGGAACCTGAAATGAGGAGTAGCATCAGGTTTCCATGACGACTTGGTTTCAGATGACGAAGTGGATGATTCAAGTTTTTTTTAAAAATATTTATATATGAATTTATCTACTGTAAATATAGAAGTATTTGTACTTTTCCTTCTTCAATAGATATATTAATAAATGCCTGAAGAGCAAATTATGTAGAGTCATTTCGCCAACATAAATTTTACTTATTACCTTGTATAATATGTTGACAACGATTACCATAGTAACCAACAGGGCATCTGCTACAGTTTACATCATTGCATAAAAAGTTCTAAAATGTAAACAAAAAATGAATTAATGTGATATTCAATGGGGAAATACTTTTAAAAGGGGGTTACCTCCGCATCCATTCTCAAATGGTCGACTTAATAGGCCCAAAGATGGATTATATAAGACACAGATTTACTAAACCTTGAAAAAAAAATTTCAAATAACGTAGCCCCGATATAATTCCTACCCCCTACTTCCGATCCAACAAAAGAACGTCAAGTGTATTGTAAACCACATTTCTCTCCAGGACCGTAACTATATAGCTCGGAGAAACGAGTGTTCTCGGGGATGCTGTAAAATTGACTGACAATGTATATCGTGGGGGTCACCCGGCTTCGAGAAAAGTTTTCCTACACTATGGGCAGCCTCATCAATCGATGGGATGACGCAGATGGACATTCACTATTACCCGCACCTGACGTCTATCACTCCGAAGAAATCTGTCAATTTTCGTACTTGGGCGGTGGTGGTGCGTCGCATGGTTAATCGGCCGACTTTGTTTTCAGACCTATTCATGCAAAAACTGCAAAACACAATATTATCCAAACACAACGCCAAAAAAACTTCTGACCTACCTGTCTATAGCAAACCTTTGTGTCTAAGGAACCGGCTGTTATACAATTTTCTCCAGACTTGAACAAACTACACAACCTGGTTTCGTCATCATACATAAATCTTCGACAACCGTCTACACCTGAACACAACTGACCGCATCCGATACAAGTTGATGCGTGTTTCTTTTGAATAAGATAATTAACGACACGTGAGATACAACTGTCCAATTCCAAGATCACACGCGTTTGTGAGTACAGCGAAGAAAAATCAGTACACCAAACACTGGTTACAAATGTGGCGCAAAGAAAAAGTAATCCCACATAACATGTCTTGAAATACATCATTGTCCAATAGATTTTCATTACAATTCACAAAATACCAAGAACAACTTTTCAGACGGAATCAGTAAGTTGTTGATAGTGAATGGTATGCCACAAATACTTGCTTAAATTTGAATATGAAGGCTAGGCCTCTTTGATTTTGGTAAGCATGTGGAATTTTTACTTGAAAAATTTTACGTCCTTAGATAAAGCCTGTGTGGTTTTGTAAATACTCACGTGTCCACGTAGTAATTATTTTTTGTTGAAAGATCAGTTAAATCTTTAAAACAAAAATGTAATCGTATAGGGCACCCTCCGCATCTCGAATGGGGATGATACACCAGATTAACCACATTCATTTATTTAATTTGACCAATCAGAGGGATTTATCTACTTCGAAGTCATATTTTGACCAATCAAGAGCGATTTCACGCAAAGGTTACTTATGTAAAATCACAATCGATAATAAACAAACCTTTTAACAGAAATGGACATCACTTATCCGCGACAAAAGATATATTTGTCTTTGGTTATATACCAAAAGTAAATATACTATGTTTTCCTTGATTGGTAATTGAACAAATTAAGGTATGTTAGTCTTTGGTTATATATCAAACGTAAATATAATTGTTTGTTTTCTTTGATTGGCAATTAATAATTGAACACATTAACAATTTTAGAGATACACAATTACTGAGTTTAATACTAAGAATGTCCTTGTCGAAACGTCACTTAGTATTAAATTCAGTCATTATGTATCCGCAAAATTGTACCTGTGTTAATATTTCGTGTTTAAAAGGAACAGCTACATGCACCAAACATAATAAAATGGTGAAATATACGAAACAGGCAATAAGATGTCACAATACTATTTATTTATATGCTTAAATATTTAAACAAATATCACAGTTCCTAAGTTTAAAAACAAATATGAACTTTTAAGCATAAGCATAAAATAAGACACATAATAAGCATAAGCATAAAATATTAAAATAAGACACATGAATAGGATATATACAATTAAAATTTAAAATCCGTCTCTTTTAAAAGTCTTAACACTTTATTATATAAACCCGGGTGAGCAAACGTGTGATGTAATAACTGACAACGGTGAAAATGCGATCTAACATCCTTGATATGCGATTCCTTAGGTCCAATGTAGATGGCAGCGTACATGTCAAAGAGCACTTACCCGCTGTAAATGCCGAAGATTTGGCGGGCAACCTCGGTGTCATTAACATCGATAGTTGCAATGATTTGAATAAATTAACAAATTATAATGTTTAATTGTAAATAGAATATTTAAAATAGCATTATGCAAGAGCAAAATCTGCTTATTACAGGGCCCTGTTTCACGAAATTTTAACTTAAGATAAAATCCAATTTTAGTAGATACTTCAATTTTGATTGGCTAAGCACTAAAATCAATCTAATATTATCCAATCAAATTACTAAAATTGGGATCTTATCTTAGTTAAAATTTCATGAAATAGGCCCCAGGTCTTTCTTTAAGCCGGAGATGTTCTCTAAATAATCAATTAGACATTAATTAACATCCAGACCATAATAAACTCTATGTCAAGGCTAGCCTTCGATGTTGGCGGATTAAAATCGTATATGCCGCTTAATGGCCGTTGATAATTAAATCAATCAAGTGGATAATCGAGACTATGCTGTTTATATTAATGATTTGAGTAATAATGACCGAGGTCAGTGCCCTTATTTTGGGCGCCCCACCCCTTTCAAAATTTCTAGATCCGCCCCTGATATTATTATATCTCTTTAGTTAGATTATCATCTGTAAATAACACATTTCTTAACATTATAACAATGCATGGATGTCGATTAAAACACACTACAATGTCAATTAAGTCCATTAGCATCAACGGTGGGTAAATGTAGTATTATTGATCTTAAATGGCAAACTAAAAGCAAAACTCCCAATTAAACAACATATTATTATGTATCTTTGTTTCGGTATAGTCAAGAGCGTTCTACTGGTCGATATTTGTCTGCATTTGAAGCCAAGGATGTACAAAATACACCAGGAAGTGTCTAAGCACCAACGGAACAAAGCAGAAATGGTGGAAACAATAGAATGAATGAATGAATGAAATGTTGTTTAATGGCACGTCAGCTCCAACCGGGCCATATTGCTCCAACATGATGAGATTAACGAGACAAATTAGAACAATATCACAGGGGTGTATTCATATATGTAATTAAAAACAAATATCACAGGAAATATAATTAAAATTAAATATATCAATTCCTTTACATATATAAATATTTAAAAACACAATATATGATAAATATATACAATTAAAATTTCGAATAAAAGTTTGTCTCTTTTAAAAATGCTAACAATTTATCATAAAGCTCCGGTTGAGCAAATAGCTGACGTGCTGACTGACAACGGTAAAATTTAGATCTAATATTCTTGAGATGATTGCACCCAATCAAGATGTGTTTTACTGTCAAAGGAACATGACAGTGAACACATTCTGGTTGAGGCTCTCGCTTCAAAATGAAAATATGAGTTAAAAAGGTATGAATGAATGAAATGGAGTTTTATGGCACGTAAGCTCCAACCGGGCTATATGGTGCCAAACAAATGATGATTTAACGAGACAAATTAAACAAATATCACATAAATATATTTATATACATAAATAAAAACAAGTATCACAGTCAATAAAGGTACTAAAAATAAATACAACTAAATATAAGTCTTTTATGTATATAAATAGTTAAAATAAAAAATACGGAATATATATATATACAATTAAAATTTGTAATAAAAGTTTGTCTCTTTTAAAAAGTTTAACAATTTTCCATATAGCTCCGGTTGAGCAAACAATTGGTGTAGCGACTGGCAACGGTAATATCTTGATCTGACGTTCTTGAGATGATTGCACTCAATCAAAATATGCTTAACTGTCAAAGGAACATGACAGTGAACACATTCTGGTTGAGGCTCTCGTTTCAAAATGAAAATGTGTGTTAAAAAAGTATGACCAATACGAGAGCGACACAAAACAACTTCATCCCTCCTGTTAGTTCTATAGGAGCTTGGCCAGTCTCCTAAGAAAGGCTTACTGTGATGAAGTTTATTTGTGCCTGCAAGATCCCAAGACCGTTGCCAGCGGTCATTAATAAATGAATTGATAATAAATTTAAAATCCTTATAAGGGATGTAAAATTCGGAAATGGGAAGATCTAAAGCAGACTTGGCAGCCGAGTCTGCTTGATCATTCCCTTTAATATCCATATGACTGGGGAGCCAGCAAAGAACAATGTTCTTCCTGTTGAACTCGTTCGCTAGTAGCAGACGGTAAATATCTACTACTAGTGGGTGATCAAGCTGTTTGTTATGTATTGCTTGCAATGAGGACAAAGAATCAGTAAAAATTATATATTTGAGATTAGATGATGATTGAATGAACTCCAATGCCTGGATAATGGCCAGGAGTTCAGCTGTAAAGATGGAAGCAGCAGGTGGGAGGCGGACAGAAATGGTCTCAGATGGTGTCACGGTAGCCGAAGCTACCCGATCATCATCTTTCGAACCATCTGTATATATTGGAGCATAATCACCATATTTAGACCTTAGCTCTCGAAAGAGAGACTGGAAAACCGTAGAGCTAGTATCTCTCTTTTTATGTTGAGTAAGATCAAAATCAATCTTTGGGGGAGATACAGCCCACGGTGGAGTCTCAAAGAAAGGGGTATTCGCAATACTGTCAAGGCTTATACCAGCCTCAGACAGAAGGGGTTGTATGCGAATACCAAATGATGGAATGACGTTAGTCTTCCGGAGATATAAATGTTCATGAAGAGGTCTAAATATGGTGTTAAATGAAATGTGATTCGGAAGTGATGCAATTTTCGTAGCATACTGCAGGGCCAGTTTATCACGTCTGTTGTGCAATGAGGGCTCGTGTGCCTCGACGTATAAACTGTCCACTGGAGATGTACGAAATGCTCCTAAACTGATTCTAAGTCCCTGATTGTGTATGGTGTCGAGCTCTTTGAGATAAGACTCGCGGGCAGACCCATACACAATACACCCATAATCGAGTTTTGATCTTATTAAAGCTCGATATAATCTGAGCAAGACCTTACGGTCTGCTCCCCAGTCAGTATTTGATAAGACTCTCAATATGTTTAGGGCTTTCAGACATTTCTTTTTAAGGTTTTTTATGTGAGGGATAAATGATAATTTCTTATCAAATATCAGCCCCAGAAATTTGGTTTCATCCACGACTGGTAGGCGATTGCCATCCAAGAAAAGTTCTGGATCTGGATGTAAACCTCGTTTCTGACAGAAATGCATGCAGACAGTCTTGGATTTCGAAAAACGAAATCCATTTTCGGTTGCCCATTGTTGAAGTGAATTCAAACAAAGCTGCAACTTACGTTCGATTATCCGCATGTCTGTAGAACCATAGCACATCTGAAAGTCATCAACATAAAGAGCGCCATTTGTACCTGGTTTAAGGCACGCTGGGATTGTATTAATTTTTATCGCAATAAGTGTAGGAGATAATATGCTTCCCTGGGGAACTCAAATGGGTCAGAGAATATTGATCCCAGTCGTACCTTAAATGACCCATCTTCCAGGAAATTTTTAATGAAGATAGGTAAGCGACCTCGTAGGCCGAGGTTATGGAGGTCGCGCATGATACCATGTTTCCATGTAGTATCATAAGCTTTCTCCAGATCAAAAAATACTGCAACTAAATGTTGCTTCTGGATGAAAGCGTCCCTGACAAACGTTTCAAATCTAACGAGATGATCAAGAGTGCTCCTTTGGGACCGAAATCCACATTGGAGGTCAGTAATGAGGTTGTTGGACTCTAGGTACCAAACAAGCCTTCGATTGATCAATCTCTCCATGGTTTTGCAAATACAGCTAGTTAAAGCGATCGGACGATAGTTGGTAGGATTCGTATGCTCTTTACCCGGTTTAGGGATGGGAACTATTGTGGCTTCATGCCACGAAGGAGGGAAATTCCCATCAACCCAAATCCGGTTGAAAAGATCCAGTAAAATTAGAAGTGTTGGATAAGGTAAATGTTTTAAAATTTGATAGTGTATCTCATCTGGACCAGTTGCAGTGTCCCGAGCTCGCTTTAACGAGTCACGGAGCTCCGCAATGGAAAAACGATCATTATAGCATTCATCATTGCGGGACTTGAAATTAAGTCGCCTTTTCTCCTGTTGTTGTCTAATGCCTCGAAAGGCATCAGAGGAGAAATTGGATGATGAATTATATGAAAATGTACTGGCCAGAGAATTTGCAATATCAGGAAATGTTGTTATGGTGGTATTATCAACATTTAGATGGTTAACTGATAATGCACTACTTTTACCTTTAATCCTACGAATCCTATCCCATACCGACTTAGATGTGGTACGGGAATTGATCCTTGAGACATAACTCTCCCATGAAGATTTCTTTGCTTGACGTATGGTTCTACGGGCCTGCGCCCGGACCATTTGGTATGCCGCAATATTCTCCATGGAAGGATGGTTCTTTAACCGTCTCAGGATACGATCACGCTCTTTGAGAGCGGATTTGCAATCGTCGTTAAACCATGGTTTATTGAAACGTTTTGGTTCTGTCGTGGTTTTTGGAATCGCCTGCTCAGCTACATCTTGAAGAATTGAAGTGAATAAGGCCATAGGCTCATCTGCATCTTCTAACTCCTTTGTATCAAAGGAAAAGAGACACAAAGATCCAAATAGAGCCCAATCAGCCTTATGCATCTTCCACCTCTGGGGTCTTTCGACCGGAGAGGGACCATTATTATCAATTATGATAGGAAAGTGGTCACTACCACATAGATCCTCATTTACTCTCCATGTAAAATCCTGAAACAGGACCGGAGAGCAAATAGTGAGATCCAGGGAAGAAAAAGAAGCTGTGGCAGGATGTAGATAAGTAGGCGAGTCATCATTTAATAAACACAAATTATTAATGTTAATGAAGTCCGCTATTTGTTTACCTCTGTTGTTATCATCTGGACTACCCCAGAGTGAATGATGACCATTGAAATCTCCCGTAATAATAAACGGGAGAGGAAGTTGTGCAACAAGGTCATCAAGATCTCTGGGATTAAGATGTAAACTTGGTGGAAGATATACAGAGCAGAGTGTTATAGGAATATGCAAAGTCACCCGAACTGCAACTGCCTCTAAAGGCGAGTTGAGGGTGACTTGACTTTGAGGGATATCTCCATTAAGAATAATAGAAAGACCCCCATGAGCTCTACCATCACCAACTGCGTGATGATGATAACCAACAAAATGTCTAAAAGACAAATTGTCAGAATTCCGTAAAAAAGTTTCTTGTAAACAAATAGCCAAAGGATTGTGCTTTTGAATTAATAATTGGACTTCATTAAAATTTGGTTTTAAACCACGACAATTCCATTGAATAATGGAGTTTAACATTGTCAGGGAAATTTAATTTTTGGCGGTTTACCGTGTGAGTCCTTATGAACATCCACTACGGTAGTACCGTCCATCAGATCATCCCCATATTTATTAAAGAGAGTGATAGGATTGTTTGAACCCTTTTTACCCCTCTCTTTCAATTTTAAAAATTTTTGTTGTCTCTTGGTTAGCACCGTTGACAACTGCGTACCCTTAAACTGTACCGCGGACCCAGAGGACCTGGAATCCACAGTATCAGCTTTAGAGCAAACAAAGGGTTGAGCCCCCTTGCCATTTTGGGTGGGAGTATTGGGAATAATCTCAATGACTCCAGATACAGGCAAGGGAGATGAACCCTCGTCGTCAGGAATGATATCAGTGCTTTGAGTCGAGCACTCCCGCGATTGGGAAGGGCTCGAGACCCCTTTACAATGATCTGATGTAATATTTCTAGGTTTTGTAACTTGATCAGGCCAGGTTATGTCTGTCTGAACAGATGCAGATTTCGTAGATGCTTTAACAACACTCGAAAAAGATTTCCCTTGTGGTGCAATGGGAAAGAGTGAAGTAAGCTCTACTTGTTTCCTAGCATCGAAGTATGATATTTTTCTTTCAGACATAATCTGTTGAATTCGTTTCTCTTTCTGCCAAATGGGACATTCGCGAGAGTAAGCAAAGTGCTTACCCTTGCAGTTGACACAACAAAATTCCGCCTGGCAGGTAGTGCTCTCATGGCCATCATGACCACATCGAGCGCAGGTATCTTTACCTCTACAGACGGTCTTGCTGTGACCAAACTTTTGGCATTTATAGCAGCGAAGAGGGTTTGAAATATACGAATCAACAGGAATATTTAAATAACCTGCCTTGAGAGTCTTTGGAATGTCGGGACGATTGAAAGTGAGGATATAGGTACTTGTTGGAATTATCTTATCCCCTCGGCGTATACTAATTCTTTTAACATGAGAGACGCCTTGAGGTGAAAGGTATTCTACCATTTCATCCTCACTGCTGCCTTCAAGATCTCGACATCTAATTACACCTCTACTTGAATTAAGTGACCTATGTGGTGACACCTTGATAGGAATGTCTGCCAAGGACGTTGACTGGAGTAACATGGTCGCATGCTGCTCCTTGGCACATTCTATCAAGAGTGTTCCATTTTTAAGTTTTTTAATAGCTTTGGGTTCACCGGCTAAGCCGGCTATACCCTTACCTATTAAAAATGGCGAAACTTTAGATAGGTCGGTAGAGGGACTCTCAATCAAGAGAAACCTCGGCCATGCCTTTGTAATTTTTCTTTTTAAATTAAACAAATCAGAAACGTCATCTGTACTATGACGTTTCTGTTTATTATTTCCTATTATTGGGGTGGGTGGGACTGGGGAATCCATGAAAGTATTTTTTTAAGGTTCACCCCTCGTCGTCCCCCAGGTTACTTCCCTGCCTACCAGGGGGAGGACTAGCGCAGGTAACCAGCGCATGGCCTCAGGGCTCGACGAGGGGTATACTCAAGCCAGAAAGTAAAAAATACTTGTCTAACCTGATTGACCCGAGCCGCCGCCCTGTAGAATGTACTAAGGACACAAAGGTAGATAACTGCTGAGTGAATAAACAACAGAGCATTACACTGGGAAAGGGTACATTCTACTGAGCTACAAACGACCAAAGCCGATTGATCAGAGTGGGCCACTCTGACCTCCCGTCTAGGTGAACCATGGGCCAAAGTAATGTGTTGCAGAGAAAGGGCTCGCAAGCCAAATCCCCACTCAATTACCAGGATTCCACTCTCCACCGACACGGGTCGCAACGTACGGCAAACACGTTGCCCCATTACAGGGATCCTTTTTGTCGCCTCTTACGACACGCAGGACATACGAAGGGTATATTCTTATCACCCCCAACACCCCAGGGGGGCCAGGGGGAAGGATTCACACAGAACAAAATATACTAATCAAGAATACATATGTCCCGAAAGCAATGTCTAGTGGACGACTTTATCAACGTATTTATCATATCCCGAAATTAAACCACCAATGGGTCTGGACGACGTGACTAGAGTTACACGAAACAAAAGCTCTAATATCAAAAATTAACACCTCCATCCCCACAGGTAGCCCCCTCTCTGTGTTTGGACTAGCCATCAAACATCCCGTATCCTTGCACTTGCTTGAGAGTACTTATTATATGGCCGAGAGTTAAAATAGTGTTGTGTGTAATAAATTCATTCGTGACAATGAAGAAGCAGTTACTTGGGATTCCTGTGGTAAATGGATTCATAGGACATGTAGAACAGGTTAGAAACATTTCTTGTGAGCAATTAGGCTTATTTCCTAGAATTCTCCAAGAGTTATGAAAAACGATTTTTTAAAATCACTTTGGATTTTAGTTTTACGGGTATTTCAAAAACTCCCTATTTGAGGTCAGTCAAAACTGGGAGTGATCTACCATTCTTGTGTCGGGCATGCCAGGCTGAATCATCGATTAATTACCACTTTAAATGACAATATTGTTGCCAGTCATTATCACATATGTGATAGAAATGATTAAACACTTTCCAAATATAATATTAACACAGAGATCATCGCTACCATAGAGGAGTAATAAAGGATTCATGAATCGGAAGTGGCGAACGCCAAAGGAAAACACGAGTTATTCCTCTATATAACTAACTGAAGTGACTAGTGATAACAGATACATGGGCGAATATCTGCTCACTAATAATTCCCTCGAAGATCTAAAGTTGCTGTGTGACACTGTGAGAGAATATCTTACAATTCATAAAAAGAATTGACTGCCACTAGATAAGAGAACAGGAAAGAAAAACAGATTAAAAGTCCGTGCATTACCATGTTTTTATAAGGTAGGGGAGACCGGGGCACATTGAACCACCATGGATATATCCTTTATAAATAATACTATACAACCCAACACTATACAGAAGTGAGATAACCTCTTAGACCCATTTCTCCATCAATAAGCCACATGCTGTCAATTATTTTCTTAGGCAGTGGATTTTTCAAAAAAGCGCTTAAAAGAGAAACATTTTCAATACATGTTAACTTCTTAGCCTACGAAATTCTTGTACTTAAGTTCATATATGTCTAATCTATACAATCCAGATAAACCGGGGTTTGATCCATATAAGAGGGCATATTGATTTTTATTTTTACATTTGATATGAAATGAGGACAAACATGTATGTGAACAAAGTGGTTCAATGTGCCCCGGTCTCCCTTATAGAAGGAATAAAACCAAGGGGCTGTACGGAGTATTTCTATTTTTCCCGTGTTCTCTTATCTTATGACACTTAATTACTTTATTGTATCGTCAAATAACCTCTTGCGGTCCCATATAACAACTTTTTGTCTTCCAAGGAATTATTAGTGAGCAGAAATGCGGCCGTTTATCTGTCATCACTCGTCACTTCAGTCATTCACATAGAGAGATAACTCGTGTTTTCCTTTGGCGTTCGTCACTTCCGATTCACGAATCCTTTATTACTCCTCTATGGTAGCGATGATCTTTGTGTTAATATTATATTTGGAAAGTGTTTAATCAGTTCTATCACATATGTGATAATGACTGGCACCAATATTGTCATTTAACTTCAATTAAATCTAAACGAAAGCTTCAATTATATGTAACGTCATCCGAAACCATCCTCCATCCACCCCACCGAGATCAGAAAGAGGGAAAATACATAAGAGAAAACGGAGTCAACAAGGGAGAAGAGGTCCAAAAGACCCAGAAAAGGAAAAAAACCCACAAAAACTGAGGGACTCAAGGTAGGAAAAATACTTTATTTTAATACAGTGGTCTCTGTATTTGTAAAATATTTACACAGAAACTAAACAGCAAGCAAGAATATTAATGGGAAAAAAGAAATATTTTATAAGCTCACAATGGATTTGTGTTCACTGACTTTCTTGTAATTATTAACAAATATATATATATATATATATCCGAAATTATTAGGACAACCGCAAAGTTGCACTACTTTGTTTCACGGTAAATGATAAAAAGGTAAAAGGTATGCCGACACAAACTGATTTCAACACTGGTTTAATAACATTTTAAAGTACTTTTCGTCCGTCTTGGTACTATTCATAAATAATATATATATATATGATCATTTATGGTAAACATGATTTTCAAACAATTTCAGAAAATGGTAAAGGAGCTAGAAGTGGATGGATGCAGGAGACTTTTGTCATCTGTGGCAGAAAAAAATGACTTTTATTTGTCATATCTGAATTACTGAGAACCCAACAGCTAATCCAAACCCCGCTGCGCCGGAATGGTGTTCCCGTAACAAATGTGTAGATATGCCAACAGATATTGAGAGGTTATGTTGCGGCAACAGACCAGAGAACTGTATTTCATTACGACCGGTAAGTTATTTTATTTTTTCAGTAATAATATTCCATTTATTTCATCCCCAAACATTAATGCCATTGGCCTGGGTAGTACCGATAAAGTTCTGCAGCCTTCATTTCAGCTGGTTTACTGAAAATAGATTTTAAAAATATTTTTTTTCAGGAGTTTGAACAGTATTGTTTAGAGCCAGAAGGTCTGGATCTTGCCAATGTTCATAGAAAGGACGTATTAGCAATTGATATGGACTAAGGCTTCAATCGAAGGAGAAGACATACAGCCTACAGACAATTTGTTATGTGGCGTCACGGACGTCTTGGTACAGGGAATAGAGTAGTAGCACCCTCGTCTTGTGTCCTGAAAATAACTAACAATACACATAATACATAAATGTTAAATACATTATATTGGTTTTCGTTTCAGCTTTATTGACCGGAACGCCCCTTGCTTCTACCAGAAACGTGGAGACAGGCAACACCACGTCACTGAGCAACAGTTGCACATTTTATCCAAAGCAAAAACCTGGTATATGGACGCCACCTTTCGGGTTGTAAACAAACCCTTTTCACAATTGTTCTCGATCCACGCTATAATAAAAGCAGGTGACACTACAAAACAGTAACACTCGTTTTGTGTGATGTCGGGGAAGAGCCAAGATGACCACTATAAGGTAAGATATGATCTCTAAAAGAACTTAATCGGAATAAATTAACATTCTAAACCTATAGTATATATTAAGCAATCGGTAAATGGACGTTAGGGGGTACTCATTTTACAGGTTCTCCAGGCAGCTGATAAGGTTACCGAGTTAGAAGCATTCGCGGTAGATTTTGAGGCGGGACTGGGCAGGCATTAAGGCGCCCGGGCAGTCCTTCACGTTTAAGGTGAGCTTTCGCTCCTGCTCCTCTCGATGCACTTCAGCTTTCCTGTGCGGGAGTCCTAAATATTGAGATTAATAAACTACTTTCAGTTTTTGTTTACTTTTAAACTGTATTAATGCGAGGCATCGGGAGCATTTTATGCCCCCCCCCCCGCACAATTTTATAAACTTGAAGGCCTGGCGCCCTTTTTCAAGGTATCTGTGTATACATGATGTCAGAGGGCTCGCCGAGACGGCACCAGCGAAGTCGGTATCGGCATATTGAGGGCCGACTATTTAAATGGCGGAGTCCTTTATGACCCAAGTCTGAAATGACGCGGACCGAAAAATTGCACACTCCAGGCGGCGGTTAAAAAAACAAGTGACAGATCTAGTGAACGAAGTCAACCATGGACTGTCAGTAAGCTAGGAATAAAGTGGAAGAACGTTTGGAGGCGACATTATCCACGGAAAAGAGGAAGAAATAAAAACGAGTGTCGTGTCAAAAGCGTACGTTAAGCCCTTCAAATTTGTAGCCGCAGTATGCAAGGGAATGGAAACCATAAATTCACAGTTGGGGCAGGTGATGAAGGATCAGCAATAAAAATCTTTACCAGTCATAAACCCCAGAAAGAGTACGTTAAGCCGCAGTATGCAAGGAAGGAAATGGAAATCATCAATTCACAGTTGGGGCAGGTGACGAAGGATCGGCAATAAAAAATCTTTACCAGTCATCAACTTCAGAAAGATAAAAGCCCCATGGTAACTGGTTCATGCACCGTTAGACGATCGAATAATTATGTTCCCGATAGAGTATTAGGTAAGTAAGGACTATGGAATAGAAAATACATTTGGGATGGCAAAAGTAAGAGAAAACGCAACACGTAGTTTATCGTATAACAAAATGATCCTGTAAACATTTTTTTTGCTTCTTATTGTGAACAATATTCAAATGGGAACACATAAATAACAACACATTTGTACACTTATGAATGTTTAATCTGTAATCAACGGTACAAAGTCAGAGGGGTCAAAACCAAAAGTACGACTTATAGATGGTAAAAATTAATTTCATTAGCATCCTATAAGCACTGCGTTGAAGTGAGAAAACACCCTTTAAAGCGCATGAAATAAGTACTCTGTTGAAGTGAGCAAAGGGTACCTTTTCGAACCCTAATTCGCATAGTTAATATGGCTTCATCCGCACCTCATTACCATTTCTGCCTTCTTTATTTTTTTGTTAATTTGAATGTGTGATTATTGAAGTGTCTTAGTGTTCGAAGTTGGGTGCAGAAGAGTAAGACATTAAACCCCATTTCATTTTTTTCTAACTAGTTATTAAAATATTACTAGTTAAATTCTTGTGTCCATGTTGAAACAGTAAAAGCTTGCACGATATTGCGAATAATTGGCCATAAATTTTTTAAATCCTCCAGAAATAATATGTAGCTTGTACTATGGTTTTGTTTACTGTTGACCGTGCATTATCTACAGCGTTTAATTATAGATGAACCGTTAAATTTTGCGAAAGACGTGTATAATTCAAGGTCCCATTCATTTATCTACAGTGTTTTGCCACTAGATAAACCGTTAAATTTTGATCTTCATAAAACATAGATTGACATATCAAAATAGACCAGGGAATGGTTAGATTAATCGTGTAATTCGGAAAAGAATATAAAATTAAGTTGAATTATTCCCGTTTCTTCCAGGTTTGAAGAAAAAAAATGTTAGCTCTGAGAAAAGAAAAGCACTACCACAACATTAATCTCTGGATTCGTAGTATCACACACAAACCATCTGTATTGGTGATTTGCATTCAGAGACGAAGACGATTCGACGCTGTTGCTTAGGAATTTAAACAGTGTTGTCAATCACATCCTAAATTACCACAACGAAACGAGGGAGGCTTCAGTGTCTAAACAGGTCCTTAGAAGGAAAGAAGAGGAAGATGAAATGGCTCGGAAAAGGTAATACATCACCTAATGCGGAAACTGAACTAAATTTATATCTTACCGAAATAGGTTTTAATGTCTTGACACAAACTTGATAATTTCGGGACTAACATGTGGTTCCCATTTTGTTTAATAATTCGCTTGCTCGTACGGGTCTTTAGCAGTGCCCGAAGAAAACCAATGAGATCGAGATTGGACAGGCAACCGTATTCTTTGTCATGTCCATGCAGGAAACTAAACCAAGCCACTTGACTCAACGGCAGTTTGACACACTCAATCTGGATTTATGATGATCATGTGCTATCGTTATTTATATTATTTTTTGGTCGTCACAGGGTATCAAGCAATGGTGAAATTGGAGAAAGTCCTTACAAATAAGACAACATTAAGAAGTTATCACCAATGTACCAGACATCTGGCGGAGAGGCATATCACGGTGTAGTCAACCACTTTGCCTCGAAAATGATCGGGTTTTATAATGGAATGCATTGCAGGTATTTAATTGTGTCTAAACGATTCGAAGTACGAATTATTACTATGTAATCAAAATATTAGACAGTTGTTATGCCTCAAACGTAGAATTCCCTATATTCTGTCACATTGGGTATTATCCATATTGGATATTTTAGGTTGACTAGCTGCTATGCATTTAAATGAGAATAGGGATAGAAAACGGACTATTTCCAGTAGTGGGGAGAACCGAATGTACCTACTATAATACATAAGTCCTTTGTTTTTGTCCAATTTTAGCCTTTGTTTTTGTCCAATTTTAGCCTTTGTTTTTGTCCAATTTTAGCCTATGTTGATAAATTTCTGAGAAGAACTTTCAGTAATGTCGATTAAACATTGTCCAGATACTACAACCATGTCCACCGCCTATATAATATATCTATTGTATTGGACATTAAATATCTCTCAAGTTGCTGAACATTAGTGCGAGTTGTTGTTTGTGATATCACTTAGGTGGAAGCGGGCGTTCAGTACACAGTAGCAATGTGCCAAGGAAAATGCTATTTTCTGCAGAGAGGCAATTTAGAACAGCCTGTGAACAAGTTATGTTGCTGAATTAGAGAATATAGAGTTCGCCAACATCGTGCCTTAAAACACAACCAACGTGCATTTCGATACTGAATACGTTTAAGGATAAGTTATGGAAGTATTTATTTTTATTGTCTGTGATCTTTAATTATAATTTTGTGATATTTCTTTAGTTTGTATCATTAAATGGAAGGCCTATGGAATGCGTGTTATGAATACGCTCTAATGAAAACTGAAATGGTGTATTTGAGATCCCAGATTACATGGTGTAGACGTTTTAAAAAACGGCCGTTTTAAGGGCCACCAAATCTATGAAAGATTTAGTTAGATCCGTGATAAAATAATGCTTAAACTAACATTACGGGTCCTGTAAGTTACTGTGCTACAAATTTTGAAGGAAACACGCTTATCCCACAATGAGAAAAATATGACAATTTCTCATGGGATTATGCGAATTTTAATGTACATTGCTTTTCCACATAACGCAAGCGGATTCCTTTTTCTATCCGCACTGATGACCTGTTTTAACAAGTTTTTATTATGAGAGGAGAAGATGCCCCCCCCCTCTTCTCACGACAGCGATTTAAATTAACTTAAACATATGTGCCACACGAAACCACCAACGTTCATTTCGGTACACAGTACATATAGGAGTAATGGAAGACCTACGGAATGCGTACCATGAATACACTCTAATGAGAGCCGAAATGGTATTCATGTGAGAGCTTAGATAAGAAGTATGGCTAGCCAATAAAATACATGGTTTAGACGGTTTAAAAAAAAGGGCCCTTAAGTTAAGGGTCGCCAAACCTATAAAAGATTTATTTTCCATATTTTAATACTTGGTTATATCAGTATTCTATCTGGAAAGTCGTGTATTTTGTACACGGGGAGCAGTCCATTTTGCCTATAACGTTTTTTTAGGACTTTGAATTCTGTCTAATGGTTTAGATTGTTCGTACTTGGTTTTATTTTATTGTTTAAACGAATCTTACAGGTCCAGTCAAAGAAAGGTTTGATTGTAGTTTGCTGTGCTACAAATTTTTAAGGAACCCCGTTTATCCCACAATGAAAAAAATATGACAATGTCTCAAGGGATGATTCGAATTTCAATGTACATACATTGGAACTTTTACCTAACCAATCACGGTACCAAGTCGATTGTTTCAGCCAATTTATCCATTATGCTTCGCTTACAAATGTTGTTAATGGGACCAATGCTGCTTTGATCTAATTGATCATGTACATTGATGAGTAGGATTTACAGTAAATTCTGGCCCCTTTAAGGGCCCCAACTGGTAGCGAGAGCTCATTACCTTCATGTGCAGGCCCATGCCATTGACCAAAATGTCCCTTCATATACTTAATTGAGCTCCATATCCACCGAAGATTCAGTAACTATGGTTAACACATCAATTTTTAGTTGTCTTCAGGGGACTTTCTTTGACAGGAGGGCGACCACTTCCTTTACCACGCCCCTGTTAGGTACACAACTGCATATTATACTTAATATAGTTGAAAATTACCATGCGTTATCCTTTCAAAAGGCGTGGTACCCCACCCCACCTACGGTGTCATATAACCAAGCACAATTTCCTTACTGCTTCGTATGCATTTCTTCATTACCCAATTTGATATTATTTGTAACAAAATTTTTTTTTTATCCAACCTTTGCATTTTGTATACATAATAAGAAATACAGTGCACATTGTTTGCGATTTTGTACAGATTATTCTCATGATTAAGACGAATTAAATATTTACAGAAAATATAATTCCGATTTACATTGAGCTTTCAAAAGGTGCTGGAAGAGTAAAAATGCAAAAAGGTTATGAGAAGCATTAAGAACTGGGTACAAGATTATAAAACATTCCTAAATACAAATAAATATTTATGCTAAAATATGGCAGACACAGTCATTTTAAAGAGGTTGCCAGGTACGAAACATACACCCGCAGCTGCAAAGTCATTTGAATTAGTCATCAAGGGGCATTGAATATTTCTCTTTTATAGTACGATCACGGCATGTAATAAATTATGCAAAATAGAACAATATTCATACCTAGAGTATACACACACTTAAACAACGGATTGGTCCAATACAGCCATATTTCAATGTCAATGTACAAAAATAAATATTAAAAAACCTACATAACATCAAATACATTTTGTAAATATATCAAATTATATACAGCCATCTGCAAATATGACCTAATTAGATTTAATCTGAAAATAAAATAACACAAAATTGAAAGTTACAATCAAGCAAATTGTAAAAACGAAAATGTTATCACTATCGATATACTAAAATAATTTAATTTATTCACATGTCATTTAATACATAATTTAACTGATTATGTAATGATTTGGCCAAAACCATGTTTCAGTTTTGGCCCAAGATCAATGTCTAGATTCAATTAAAAATGTCTTTATTTCACACTAACTGAAAAGATTTTACTTAAAACCCTCGAATGTTTTCTCAAAGCATAAATGTATACTAAGTACTCTACTCAATGAATAACTGTACTACATATATGTTCCAGTAAAATCAGACCCATTTCCTTATCAGCCTACCTGTTCATAAATTGCCATGTCACATTTTTTCCTCTTTCTGTAACATTAAATTTGACTTCTTTATACTGCATACATAAAATATATTTATAACCATGATCATAATTTAAATGAAGATACCATATTAAAAATTAAAACAATCTATAACGGACACCCTTTCTGTTTTGGTGTGCATAAAGCTTCCGGCAAACATTTTGGTACTGGATTCCGAAAGTCACGGCTCTAGGATAAATTTTCAGTGTTTTTACCCCTGAATTTCACACTGGTTGAGAGATAGCAAATAGGTCTAGAAAACTACTGATATTAAATGAAAGACGATGTCTTAATTTACAAAACAAATATTTTATTATGCAACAGAGAAATACACAAAATGAATGTCAATTTTTCACAGCTAATTTATGAGATCTTTACCAAATTTTGCTAGTGGTTAGATGGGACGGGGGTGTATATGTGAATCTTTTTGCTACGTATCTCTAACAAGAAAATACGAATATTGGTGAAAACTGGCAATTATTGTGCCGCCAATATCAAATTCTTGACAACCACCACTGTAAAAATATATAAGCTACAGACTATTCTGTAGAACAAAATGATCATTGTGGTGTATGGCATACACATGCAAATGTACAACATTGTAGCATTATTGGTTACTGAACAATTTTGACACCCACTCGGCCTTTGAGACCTAAAGTTTCTATTTAGAGTAAAACGAGGTTAAACATTTTTGTGGTATTCCTAGTAAATTCTAAAAATTAAAAAGTTAAAATTGGAGTATACACTATATTAATCTATTTTTATACATAATAAATGTTCTAATATTGTCCAGATGAATAATTTGGGTTATTTTGTTGGGCTACTGATTGCTGGACTCGAATACGCCTGGCTTTCAGGGTTGAGTTTTGACCAGGCACATAAGCATTTTTAGTCCTTTCTGATCGAGCAGGTTCAAACCTGCTTTTAGATGCCTTCCTGCACTTAACTTTATTTCTCGAATATTGTTAGTTTGCTCTGGCTAGTTGGCCTTCATTTAATGCTAAGGTGGTTGCATCATGGACAGCCATCTCCAATCGTCTCCGACCCACGTTAGTAGTTGTTGGGCATCGCTCCCAAGTCATATTATGATACAATTCACTCGTATTCCGAGTTCCTCCATGAGCACATTTTGCAATAATTTATCAGCACTCAATACCTCAAAAATAGGTTTAATTTCATCGCACACAAGTTTTGGTATTCCATGTTGATCTTAATCAGCATAACGAGATTTTGATGGGCGCCAATCTTCAAAGTATAAGTGATCTTTCGCTCTGTTACGCCATATTGTCATCACGGCTTTTTTCATCGTTGCAACATATCAAGAGTGATTACTTATGGCAGCGCCATAGTGTCCATGTATCTTCTGTATAGCCTTCTGGGAGAGTCGACCACTAATACTTTTTAAACCCTTTCCCATTCCACTTGTACGTTTTACTTTTGCATTGGGTAAATTACGCCGCGAGGCATTTCCCTATTCGCTTCTAAAAATGACCACAACATTCAAGCTTGTTGATTGAAACATTGCTCTGGGAGCATCAACGTTGGCTACAGCGTTATAGGATTTGGAATCCCTATACCCTGAGTATCTCGGCTCCCGCGGTTTTATTCATCGTCTGAATATTATATCCATTCCAGATAGGGGGTCAGCTGGTACAATGGAGCTATGATTTAAGCATAGCCCCTTACTTTGTGGTCTCCATTTCTTTGTGTCGGGTGGACGTTAAAACTCACTTCTCTCTGGAACATTTGACTAGTACTACCATACAATTGCACCACGTCATTTTTATACACAAAAATAAAAAAATACATTAACAAATTACTACTTACTGAAATATTTTTTGTTACTTTTTAAGTACCAAGTGTAATCCCAAACTATTTTTTATAATTACATATTTCTCTTTTTTAAATTTCATATGGTGTTTTTCATTTATGTATAATTCTACTACACCTTCCTTTGTTGCTAGGTGGCAAACTGTTAACAGTTTTCTATTTGAAAACTCCCTCACTTCTGGTTCGTAAATTATCACCCCCTATAATGTAATCCAATTCTACAATAAACCAATGGGCACCGGCTCGCCAAATTGGAGGACGGGTGCTCGATCCCTGCATTGGCCGAGAAAGTTCATCCAGATTTTCCGGCGTGATACCCCATTGTCAGTGATGAAGGATGTAGAGCCTGGCAAGGAAAGTTATCTAGTCGTTCGGAATTGATGAACAACCAAGGTCCCGTGTACATTTTGGCGTGCTCAGAAAAGATCCCTCATTGCAACCTGTTGTGACAAATCAACGCCAGGAGTGGCAAAATGCTAATCCCGAGAAGAAGGCAACCAATTCTGTCTCGAGCCAACAGATTCGTCATCTGACATAATGCCGTGATTAATTCTGTTGCCACTTCAATAAATGTTTGCTAGCTGGTAGACGACTGAGCGCTCTGGTTGACAACCGGAGAACTTGCCAGGTGAACAGAAGAGATCTGATGCACATCAGTCTTCTGCGTGGATCTACCTTTCCCGAAAGAATTCCCATCCTTACCGGGATTCACAGGCTCTTTTTTATTTTTACTAATTTGGGGTGATTTTGGATCGACAGATGCCTTGTCGACAGACTTGGCCTTCTTTGGGGATGGCGAAACTGGTAGAACACAACCATGTGTAGTAAAGGACAGAATATCGTCATCGCATGGAGGCCTCTTGTGGCCAACCTCAGCCATTGGTCCTGAGACCATCTTCTACATAACTCGCAAGTCTTCTCTTAAGAACACTTTGTACAATAAACGTAAGACAAGTGTGTGTCGGCAGATGCCTCCCGCCTATCACACCCTGAACATACCAGAACCATTTTAACAGGTACCCGGTCAATAGAAAAGGGTTTAACGTATCAATTACCATATACCTAACCCAACCAGCGTTGGAGGAAAAGCGGTCACCTTACAACAAGTGCTCGTGAGAACAACCTCCAAACCTTTTTTCTTTAAAAAAAAAAAAAAATACACGTCTTAATAAACTCAAAAGGATGAGAATATAACAAACTAAATCAAAAAACTCAGAATTCAAAAGAATTGCTTCATGCACTGGATATTTTACGTCTTAACAGGATGCCCGTAAGAAAAAGAATGATGAATTAATACAGGGATATATTTGCTTCCGGTAGCGACAAGCACCAACTATGGTAAGGAAGACTAGCCGTGGTATAGTATTTTTTTTTATCTTTTAAATAGGGACAATCTTACAGATAATTTAGAATCTGAAGCAGTGTTATTCATTCAGGTAATGTTGACAGAATAAACAGAATTTCTCTCGGTTGCGTTATTTTAACAGTCAGTTGTTCAAAGCTGCGTGAACTTATAACGATAGATAAAAACAAAATGGGAAGGGATGGAAGCTGAGCCAGGTCGTCCAAAAGACGGTTCGACATGCTAGCCCGCTCCAAAACATAAGAATTGCAACCATAAAGCGGTTATATGTCGGCGTTTTCACTTGGTGTTGTTACTTAAATAATGCAAGCCACCAAATAATGCAAATCATCAGGATTTTCAGACATGGTTGCCTCTTGTCAGTGGTGTAGGAGGGTCCAAATTAAAAACTTGGGTCTCGATTGCTTAAGTGTTATCGCTCACGTTCCAGTAGTAACGCGTCTCACGTGTTATACACATTTGTTGTTACACAAACTCTATCAAACAGGCACTTAAATGTAGAACAGACATAAAAACGAATAAACACAATAATAAATGTATATTAAATACTGCGTCTTAGCATAATACAATATATACAACGAACGGGAAAAAACCCTGACTACGAAAATTCTAAAGTTCAGCGTGTGGACACTTTTAGAGGTAACAATTTTAATCCGATTTAAAAAGAAACCGTTCAAATACATCAGCGATACACAATAATGGCGGTTGAGTTCGAGTTCAATTATCGCGACTTGTACGGTGTAATAATTCTTCCATACACACCATCAAAAAAAGATGGTGGAGTTCGAATTTTGTGAAAATCGGACCTTAATGGTCGGTCTCTGGACATGTACGTTCACAGTGTAAAAGTATGTAATACCAAGGTTTTGGACCCTCTAAAGTTCACAATTCTTATCCTATTTTGACAACACTGGCGCCTTACGTTTTGTCGTGACTTGCACGTTGTTAGACGTCTTCCTCACATACACCATATTAGACGTCTTCCACACACACACGCCATAAAGAACACACAACAAAAATGGAACTTTTTATTTCTAAAACAATAATTTATCCCGTGTAGCAACAAACTGCATACATGTCAGCAGGGTGGATGGCGCAAGAGGTCCTATCCGGGCACCGAACACGTGAAGGTCCACGGCCACAAAACAACTGTTGGCTGTTAGCGTTTATGATTGGTAGATTTATTTTACAAGCATCTTTAGTGGTAGGAAGGGTTGAATCTGTGAAACGAAAGTAGATCAAATAAATCAAATGGAGTTTAACGTCGTGGGCTAATGAAGACGGGCACATGCCTTGCCGTGTCCTATGACGGGGGTGGGATGGCCTAGTGGTCTAGAGCGTATGTGGCATGGAGATAGGGGCGCCTTCTCAACCTCGTGGGTTTCCTCCGGGCACTCCGGTTTCCTCCCACTGCTAAAGATCCCTACGCGCAAGCGAATTATTGAAATAAAATTGAAACCATATGTTAGTCCCGAAATGACCTAGTTTGTGTTTAGTGGACGTTAAACCCCATTTCTGTCTCTCTCCCTAAGAGGGGACTTTTGCCCAGACAGTGGCACTACGGTGTACTTATTTCGAATGGTTATTTTACGTGCATGCCAATTTTTTTCGTCCAACCCGAACGACTATACGTTGTCCTTTGTCAGGTCCACTGTCGTGCATCTCTGACAAGGGAGAACCTTGATGAACTTTCTCGGCAAGCCCTTGGGTCGAACACGGGCGTCCAGGTTAACGAGGCAGCAAATACATATTATTTTATATACTGGCAATGGGATACATATGAACACATGTTGGGATGGTGAAATAAAACGGGGTTGTGCTCTGTGCTAATGGGGGGTTGGAATGGCCTAGTGGTCTAGAGTGCCGGGCGGCTGTGGTTTCGAGCCCTGGTATGAGCGTTTGTGGCATGGAGATGGGGGCGCCTTCTCAACCTCGTGGGTTTCCTCCGGGCACTCCGGATTCCTCCCACTGCTAAAGACACCTACGCGCAAGCGAATTATTAAAATAAAAATTAAACCATATGTTAGTCCCGAAATGACCTAGTTTGTGTTGAGTGGACGTTAAACCCCATTTCTCTCTCTGTGCTAATGAACATGGGGAGAGATTAACGTCTACACAAACTACCAGTGGGAGGGAGGACCCAGAGAAAACCCACGATGTTGGACAGAGGTGGCTCTACTCCTTGCCACGTACAACCGAGGATTCGACACCAAGCCAGTTGACACAATGACAGGCTGCTGTATGATACAGCACGCACGTGCTAATCGTTCGCCCCCAACCTCCTTCGACGACGGATAGGACATGTATATATACCTACCAACGCATGTTGGGGACGGTGGACAAGGGGATGTGAAGCAGGAAACCTCCATTAAACGGCAGTTTTGTCCTGGAGAACATTTCATAGTCTGTAAAGATTATGGACAAAATAAAATAATATGTAGCAACAATGAATTACATTTTGAAAAAATACCAAAAAAACAAGATTTCACTTCTCAGGAAACGGCTGACCGTAACAATTTCGCAGCATACTACCTAATTGATAGAATGAATGACGGCTTGTGCCATTTTCAATTCCAAATTGTGTCGTTATGAATGTAACTGCCATGCAATGTAAACGAACACTGCATCGCACGTGCACTACTCTTCGATCCAACGACTTTCTAAGTGAATTCAACAACAGCCACTTATATCATTACAGCAAAAGACACCTATTACAACACGAACAACAAACCAGGATCGACACTTACGACCAATGAGGATAGAGAATAGAATTTGTATTATGGTGTTTTGTGTCGCTTTCGTATTGGTCATACCTTTTTAACACACATTTTCATTTTGAAGCGAGAGCCTCAACCAGAATGTGTTCACTGTCATGTTCCTTTGACAGTTAAGCATATTTTGATTGAGTGCAATCATCTCAAGAACGTAAGATCAAAATATTACCGTTGCCAGTCGCTACATCAATTGTTTGCTCAACCGGAGTTATATGGAAAATTGTTAAACTTTTTAAAAGAGACAAACTTTTATTACAAATTTTAATTGTATATATATATATTCCGTATTTTTTATTTTAACTATTTATATACATAAAGGACTTATATTTTAGTAGTATGTATTTTTAGTACCATTATTGACTGTGATACTTGTTTTTATTTATGTATATAAATATATTTATGTGATATTTATTTAATTTGTCTCGTTTAAATCATCATTTGTTTGGCACCATATAGCCCGGTTGGAGCTGACGTGCCATAAAACTCCATTTCATTTGTATTATGGATTGAACATGACTGAAACTATTTCAGTAACAATCTAATATAAAGTTTATTCATTAAAAACGAAATGAATTGAGGCTTCTGCAATGTGGAAACTATTTTATCACAACATAATGAATTAAATACCATACCGCACATGGATCGCTAGCTTCAGTATATAGTACACCGATACACAGGCACTGCAAGCAAAAATAAATATAAAAAGGGGTTTACCGCACCAATCTGGGTCATGAGATTAGATTTCGTTGGCAACATCTTCAATTCCTTAATCATTAATTATTTCGCTTTCCTATGTGTATCCGGAAAGGGGTAAGGATAAAAACAGATATGAGGTAGTTCCTTTAGGAACTGTCTTTGAGCGGACAATGTCCACTGACAGTTCCTATCCGGATATATATAGCTGCAGAATGAAAATACCGTTCTTCCCCACCTCTGTTCTAAGGCTATTTTGGAATCCTTACCTACTATTTTTCACCCTGATTCTACTTTATTCGCCACAGGAATCATTTCTTGCCACAGGTGACAAACATTTCTCAAGATTCAACGCTATTTTCAAGTAGAATTCTGCGATTAAAAACATACACCAAATACGTTTAAACTGAAGACATTACGAGATCCTGACATGCGCAAACCGCATGTTTATTTCATCGCTAAATTCTACTTGAAAATTGAGTCGAATTGTTATAAATTTGTGTCAAATATAGTGAGAAATGATTCCTTTTGGTGGAAAATAAAGAATTGTGGTGACAAATAGACGTAAAAGGTTCTAAAACAGCCCGAGAACTGAGGTGGGAAATGGCGGTATTTTACCATATTTTCATATTGCAGCCATAATAAGGCCGGATAGGAACTGTCGGCGAATATCGTTCGCTCAAAGACAGTTCCAAAACGAACTAGATATGAGGTTAACGGCGCCGGTTTTGGTGCTTTGCGAACTATCAAATCTAGTACCACTCGAGCGATCCACCAAAAACCGGCGCCGCTCTTATACGATTACCGATTACGAAACGGACGACATGATAATTATGTACATTGACTTTATTGCACCAGTAAACATCTTTGATTTTTCACTGATGGACACGGGACCGGCGCCGACCCCAAGTATCATCTAGGCTAATTTGATGATCGAAAATGTCAGTATGATTGATAAAATAAATATCCGGATCGGCGCCGCCATACGAGACCACGTATATCGTACTGGGTCACCTCACAACTGTTTTATCTACCCGATCTCTGACCTCAATTTGCTAGCACGTAGTCAGTATTATCTGACATACTTTTAAAAATTAATAAAAAGCTACCGCCGGACATAATATATACCGATTTTAGGCATCAGGTGTATTTTACTGTTCTAGAGAAATATTCAGCTAAATATATAATTTTGGGGGTTCAAACAATTGGCCTAGTGGATATTAAGGGAATCCGACTTTAAAATGAAACAATTTTGGTTGGCCTTTAATTTGAATGTCAATCAATGTACGTAAAACTGCACGAAATTACCAAGGAACTTAAAGAATACATACATCTTTTATTTCGAGGAGCCATGTTGACTACGTGGGTAAGACGTTGTCTCGCGTTCCTGGAGATCGAGTGTTCGATCCCAGCAGAACAGTAGGTCGTTAAAACCCATTTCATTTCTTTTCTGAGCGTATGTGACATGGAGATGGGGGCGCCTTCTCAACCTCGTGGGTTTCCTCCGGGCACTCCGGTTTCATCCCACTGCTAAAAACTACGCGCAAGCTAATTATTGAAATAAAATTAAACCATATGTTAGTCCCGAAATGACCTAGTTTGTGTTGAGTGGACGTTAAACCCCATTTCTCTCTCTCTCTCTCTCTTGATTCTGATTACGATTAAAACTATTTTAAAAGATTAAGAGGAAACCGTTTTATCTACAAACTTCAGTTTTATTTCGTAGCTTGCCGACACATTGGTACATGAAATAAAATGGGTTTAAAGGTTCTACGTTTCGGCACCAACTCGCACACACAATTGACTAAAACTCACCACATTATCTTTAACTTTAGATGTTCAAATGTTGTGTTATAGTACAAAACAAAATCAACCCATGAAATCTCTTAAATGCGGCTATTCTATCTTTGGTCCATTTCAATGACGTCTTTAGTCATTTTAACTACAGTTCTGAAGAATTAAACTTAAAATATACTTGCCAGAATGGTACATGCTAGAACTTTCATGTTGTTTACTCCTCAATGTTTAATCTGTATAAGTAAGAGGTCACCTGGCTGTATAATCTTGTTTCGCCTGACGTATCATTTCAATGGGTTAGACCAGTATATGGAAACAACTTGGTGCCAATAAAAGTTGCGCATTCGTTTGAATCAAAACAGTGAAACCGAATAGTAAATCGCATTTCCCCATTTTCCGGCGCTCGCACTTTCTGGAGAAGCAAAGACACCGAGTTTACAAATGGGTTTACATATATAAATGTCTGGGATATCGATTTAATTTGTCTCGTTAAATTCACCATATTATGTTCGGCGTAATAAAGCCCGGTTGGAGCTGATGTGCCATAAAACTATTTCACCCATTCATTCATTCATTCATTCATTCATTCAATAACCAAATTAAATGTCTAAGAATGCAGCTCGACACAATCACATTAAATCCTCTGAATAAAATTAGGTTTTTATCGTTCGTGGCTGGTTGGGTGTCTTGTTGGGGAAAATCAGAATTGTGGTGTCGCGAACATAATCAAAATGGCAATTTATTATTTTGGAGGTACGATATCTGAGCCCAACCTTTATATTATTGAACAAATTATAACGATCTTCAAGGATTTATAAGAATCAGCCATGCCGCTTTGTTACAAAATGGAAAAAATAGATAGATTCAGAAGCAAAGTATTTGGATTGTTTAGCTAATGTAAACCACAAAGTTTCTGACGACATTTTCCTATGCATGAAATCTTTTTTTTAATTCTTTAAATGACATCTAGAAGGACGATTAAATATTCATAACAAAACACAACACACGGTATATTATGGATACAATATCTTCTCTATTATTTAATAACGGCGTTTCGTAACACATACAGGTCACGTTTTCAAGTTAATGACAAATATCCATCTAGCCAGCCTATTTATATATTAAAATGGTGTAAGCTAAAATTATGTATAAATACGCCCACTAGATGGATATTTATCATTAACTTGAAAACGACCTGTATGTGTTACGAAACGTCGTTATTAAATTATAGAAAAGTTATTATATCCGCAATACACCTTGTGTTGTGCTTTGTGATAAATGATTTTATTTAATAATAACTCATTCAGTGTAACAACACCACTGCGTACAAATCAAGCGGATGGTTCACACAAGAAGTTACATCGGGGCATGTGACACGTGAAGGCTCACGCACACTATTTCTATATCTGTCATTGATAGGTTGTCAAATCACTATTCGATTTTTTGGGGTTCGATCAGTGATGGAGGGTCGGGGACTTAACAAGGACAGCTGTCTAGTCGTTCGGGTGTATAGAATTCGGTATAAAAGTAGGCCACTGTGCTGTTGTCCGGGCAAAAAGAACAGTAGGAATAAGGATACCCGGTTGTCTAATGGAAAATTACCTCCCTTGTTTTGATCAATTGCAATGACGCCATTGGTTTTGATTGCTAAAATGAGACTTCAATTTCTCAACGGACACCAGTGAATTATCGGTTTAAAAGGAAATGAAATGAAACGGGGTTTAACGTCCTCCGCCGACAGGGCTAATGAAGACGAGAGATTTAATAGTACTTCAATGAATACAATATAATCCTTGAGTGGCATGCATTTAGCGATTGATCACAATAAAAAAAACACAACACAGTCATATGGAAAAAACAATCACTGGTTTATAGGCACAGCACGACGTTTCGACAAGTATTCTCATTTTTGTGCTTGATAACGATAAGAGAATACTTATCGAAACGTCGTGTTGTGCCTATAAACCAGTGATTGTTTTTCCATATAACTGTGTTGTGTTTTTTTTTGTGTTTTTTTTTTGAATGAATGAATGAATGATGGGGTTTAACGTCGTACTGTGTACCGACAGGGCTAATACTCTAACTGGGTATACGCCATACAGTGTGCTGTGAATGAAATTGTGCCTAGAGAGCGGCACTATAGCCTATATACTCTTATTTCGATTTCCAATGTCAGTGTTTTTTAATACGTGCGCGTCGATGGGACGTCGGCCCGAACGACTAGGCACTGCTTCTTGTCAGGTCCTCCGCCTTGCACCACTGACAACTGGTAACCAAGCCGGAACTTTCTCGGCCAATACCGTGACGACTGATAAGCCTACCCTTTGACATTTTGATAAGATATATTTTAATAGCATGTGTCACATTCACACACATAACCCAATCAATATCTTATTTACAAACCAATAAAATTATTCGGTACCACTTAAAGAATTATACTCACGTAATGAAAATATTGTCGGGGAAGGCTATGGTCTTGTCGGGAATGGATGCTCAGTTTGTCGGGAAGCGTCGCGCCGTCTGCCGGGTTTTGAATATTTTAATAATATGGAAGCGGAAAGAAAGCAGTCCAGACAATGATGAACACGTACGCCATCTGAATAGAACTAGTACGTACACATGGCCTTTCTCAGTTCTTGAGTCCCCCCTGGGGTGTAGGGGGTGATAAGAATATACCCTTCGTATGTCCTGCGTGTCGTAAAAGGCGACTAAAAGGATCCCTGTAATGGGGCAACGTGTTTGCCGTGCGTTGCGACCCGTGTCGGTGGAGAGTGGAATCCTGGTAATTGAGTGGGGATTTGGCTTGCGAGCCCTTTCTCTGCAACACATTACTTTGGCCCATGGTTCACCTAGACGGGAGGTCAGAGTGGCCCACTCTGATCAATCGGCTTTGGTCGTTTTTAGCTCTATAGAATGTACGTTTTTCCAATTTCTTTGCTTTGTTGTTATCACTCAGCAAGTGTTACCTTTGTGTCCTGAGTACATTCTACAGAGCGGCGGCTCGGGTCAATCGGGTTGGCTAAGTATTTATACTTACTGGCTTGAGTATACCCCTCGTCGAGCCCTGAGGCAATGCACTGGTCATCCGTGCTAGTCCTCCCCCTGGTAGGCAGGGAAGTAACCTGGGGGACGACGAGGGGTGAATTTTCAAAAAAATATTTCATGGATTCCCCAATCCCCCCCCCCCCCACACCAGTTAATAAAAAGAAACAGAAACGTTCTAATACAGAGGACGTTTCTGATTTATTTCAAAATACGTTAAAAATATCAAAAACATGGCCGAGGTTTCTCTTAATTGAGAGTCCCTCTACGGACCTATCAAAAATATCACCATTCTTAATAACCAAGGGCATAGCTGGCTTAGCCGGTGAGCCCAAGGCTATTAAAAAACTAAAAAACGGAACTCTTTTGATAGAATGCGCTAAGGAACAGCATGCTACCATGCTGCTTAAATCCACATCCTTAGCAGACATTCCTATCAAGGTGTCTCCGCATAGGTCATTAAACTCAAGTAGAGGTGTAATTCGCTGTCGGGATCTTGAAGGCAGCAGTGAGGAAGAAATGGTGGAATATCTTTCTTCTCAAGGCGTCCAACATGTTAAAAGAATAAGTGTACGCCGAGGAGATAAGGTGATTCCCACAAGCACCTATACCCTCACTTTCAATCGTCCCGGCATTCCAAAGACTCTCAAGGCAGGTTATCTTAACATACCTGTTGATTCTTACATCAGTAACCCACTTCGCTGTTACAAATGCCAGAAATTTGGACACAGTAAAACCGTCTGTAGAGGTAAGGACACCTGCGCTCGCTGTGGCCATGATGGCCACGAGAGCGCTACCTGCCAGGCGGAGTTGTGCTGTGTCAATTGCAAGGGTAAGCACTTTGCTTACTCTCGCGAATGTCCAGTATGGCAAAAAGAAAAAAGAATTCAACAGATAATGTCTGAGCAGAAAATACCTTATTTCGATGCTCGAAAGCAAATAGATCTAACTGCGCTCTTTCCCGTTCCATCTCAAGGGAAATCCTTTGCAGGCGCAGTAAAGGTATCTACCAAAAGCATCTCTGTTCAGACAGATTTAACCTGGCCAGATAAAGGGAAACTCTCTATAATATCGTCAGATCATATTAAAGGGGTATCGGGCTCCTCTCAAACAAATGAGGACTCGATCGAAACTATCATTTCTTTGACTGGCGAGGGTTCATCCACCTTGCCTCAATCTGAAGTTGTTGGGGTTGCTCCTAACTCTTCCTCCAAGAACGGCAAGGGATCACCCCCCTCGCCTCCCCTTGAACCTGTCATCCTTGATTCCAGTTCTTCTGGGTCAGGGTCACAGTCAAAGGGTAATTCTTCATCAAAGAAAGAAAAATTATCAAAGTTTCGAGAGGGAGGGAAAAAGGGTTCAAAAGACCCTATCTCCCTCTATAATAGATATGGGGATGATCTGATGGACGGTATTACCTATGCGGATGTCCATACGGACCCGCATGGGAAGCCGTCAAAAAATAAAATTCCCTGACAATGTTAAATTCCATTATTCAATGGAATTGTCGTGGTTTAAAACCAAATTTTAATGAAGTCCAACTTTTAATTCAAAAATACAATCCTTTAGCTATTTGTTTACAGGAAACTTTTTTACGGAATTCTGACTCTTTGTCTTTTAGACATTTCGTTTGTTATCATCATGCAGTTGGTGATTGTAGAGCTCATGGGGGTGTTTCTATTATTCTTAATGGAGATATCCCTCAGAGTAAAGTCACTCTCAACTCGCCTTTACAGGCAGTTGCAGTTAGGGTGACTTTGCATATTCCTATAACACTCTGCTCTGTATATCTTCCACCAAGTTTACATCTTAATCCCAGAGATCTTGATGACCTTGTTGCACAACTTCCTCTCCCGTTTATTATTACGGGAGATTTCAATGGTCATCATTCCCTCTGGGGTAGTCCAGATGATAACAACAGAGGTAAACAAATAGTGGACTTCATTAACATTAATAATTTGTGTTTATTAAATGATGACTCGCCTACTTATCTACATCCTGCCACAGCTTCTTTTTCTTCGCTGGATCTCACCATTTGCTCTCCGGTCCTGTTTCAGGATTTTACATGGAGAGTAAATGAAGATCTATGTGGTAGTGACCACTTTCCTATCTTAATTGATAATAATGGTCCCTCTCCGGTCGAAAGACCGCAGAGGTGGAAATTGCATAAGGCCGATTGGGCCCTATTTGAATCTTTGTGTCTCTTCTCTTTTGATGCAAAAGAGTTAGAAGAAGCAGATGAACCCATGGCCTTATTCACTTCCATTCTTCAAGATGTAGCTGAGCAGGCGATTCCCAAAACCACGACTGAACCAAAACGTTTCAATAAACCATGGTTTAACGATGATTGCAAATCCGCTCTTAAAGAGCGTGATCGTGTCCTGAGACGATTAAAGAACCATCCTTCCATGGAGAATATTGCGGCATTCCAAATGGTCCGGGCGAAAGCCCGTAGAACCATACGTCAAGCAAAGAAATCTTCATGGCAGGGTTATGTCTCCAGGATAAATTCCCGTACCACATCTAAGTCGGTATGGGATAGGATTCGTAGGATTAAAGGTAAAAGTAGTGCATTATCAGTTAACCATCTCAATGTTGATAATATTACCTTAACAACATTCCCTGATATTGCTAATTCTCTGGCCAGTAATTTTTCATTCAATTCATCATCCAATTTCTCCTCAGATGCCTTTCGAGGCATAAGACAACAACAGGAGAAAAGGCGACTTAATTTCAAGTCCCGCAATGATGAATGTTATAATGACACCTTTTCCGTTGCAGAGCTTCGAGATTCGCTAAAGCGAGCTCGGGATACTGCAACTGGTCCAGATGAAATACACTACCAGATTTTAAAGCATTTACCTTTTCCAACACTCCTCATCTTACTGGATCTTTTCAACCGGATTTGGGTTGATGGGAATTTCCCTCCTTCGTGGCATGAAGCCACAATCATTCCCATCCCTAAACCGGGTAAAGATCATACGAATCCTACCAATTATCGCCCGATCGCTTTAACTAGCTGTATTTGCAAAACCATGGAGAGATTGATCAATCGAAGGCTTGTTTGGTACCTTGAGTCCAACAACCTCATTACTGACCTCCAATGTGGATTTCGGTCCCAAAGGAGCACTCTTGATCATCTCGTCAGATTTGAAACGTTCGTCAGGGACGCTTTCATCCAGAAGCAACATTTAGTTGCTATATTTTTCGATCTGGAGAAAGCTTATGATACTACATGGAAACATGGTATCATGCGCGACCTCCATAACCTCGGCCTACGAGGTCGCTTACCTATCTTCATTAAAAATTTCCTGGAAGATAGGTCATTTAAGGTACGACTGGGATCAATATTCTCTGACCCATTTCCTCAGGAAATGGGGGTTCCACAGGGAAGTATTTTGTCGCCAACACTATTTTCAATAAAAATCAATACCATCCCAGCGTGCCTTAAACCAGGTACTAACGGCGCTCTTTATGTTGATGACTTTCAGATGTGCTATGGTTCTACAGACATGCGGATAATCGAACGTAAGTTGCAGCTTTGTTTGAATTCACTTCAACAATGGGCAACCGAAAATGGATTTCGTTTTTCGAAATCCAAGACTGTCTGCATGCATTTCTGTCAGAAACGAGGTTTGCATCCAGATCCAGAACTTTATTTGGATGGCAATCGCCTTCCAGTTGTGGATGAAACCAAATTTTTGGGGCTGATATTTGATAAGAAATTATCATTTATCCCCCATATAAAAAGCCTGAAAAAGAAATGTCTGAAAGCCCTCAACATATTGAGAGTCTTATCAAATACTGACTGGGGAGCAGATCGTAAGGTCTTGCTCAGATTATATCGAGCTTTAATAAGATCAAAACTCGATTATGGGTGTATAGTGTATGGGTCTGCCCGCGAGTCTTATCTCAAAGAGCTCGACACCATACACAACCAGGGACTAAGAATCAGTTTAGGAGCATTTCGTACTTCTCCAGTGGACAGTTTATACGTCGAGGCGCAAGAGCCCTCATTGCACAACAGACGTGATAAACTGGCCCTGCAGTATGCAACGAAAATTGCATCACTTCCAAATCACATTTCATTTAACACCATATTTAGACCTCTTCATGAGCATTTATATCTAGTGAAGACTAATACTATTCCATCATTCGGTATTCGCATACAACCCCTTTTGTCTGAGGCTGGTATCGTCCTCGACAGTATTGCGAATACCCCTGTCTTTGGGACTCCACCGTGGGCTATATCTCCGCCAAAGATCGATTTCGATCTTTCTCAGCATAAAAAGAGAGATACTAGCTCGACGGTGTTCCAATCTCTCTTTAGGGAGTTAAGGTCTAAGTATGGTGATTATGCTCCTGTTTACACCGATGGATCGAAAGATGGTGATCGAGTAGCTTCGGCTACTGTGACGCCATCCGAGACCATTTCTGCTCGCCTACCACCCGCTGCGTCTATTTTTACAGCTGAGCTCCAAGCTATTCTTCAGGCTTTGGAGTTCATTCAGTCCTCTTCATGTTTAAAATACATTATATTTACTGATTCTTTGTCCTCGCTACAAGCGATAAATAATAAACAGCTGAAACACCCTTTGGTAGCAGACATTTATCGTCTGCTACTATCACATGAGTTTATCAGCAAGGACATTGTCCTTTGCTGGCTCCCCAGTCACGGAGATATAAAAGGGAACGATGAAGCAGATTTGGCTGCCAAGTCTGCCTTAGACCTTCCCTTATCTGAATTTTTAACGCCTTATACGGATTTTAAATCCTGTATAAATAATTTTATTTATGACCGATGGCAACGGTCTTGGGATCTTGCAGGCACAAACAAACTTCATCACATAAAGCCTCTCCTTGGAGACTGGCCAAGCTCCTACAGATCAAACAGGAGAGATGAAGTTGTTTTGTGTCGCTCTCGAATAGGTCATACTTTTTTAACTCACATTTTCATCTTAAAGCGAGAGCCTCAACCAGAATGTGACCACTGTCATGTTCCTTTGACAGTTAAGCACATTTTGATTGAGTGCAAGCATCTCAAGGATATTAGATCTAATTTTTACCGTTGTCAGTCATTGCATCACGTGTTTTCCCAACCCGGTTTATATGGTAAAGTTTTAGACTTTTTAAAAGAGACAGGATTTTATCATAAATTTTAATTGTATATATATATTATATTTCATTTTTGTATTTAAATATTTATATGCATAAAAGTTGTGTTTTATTTTTATTTTTTACTTACTGTGATATTGTTTTTATTTATGCATATAATGTTTTTCTGTGATATATTTTAACCTGTCTCGTAACGATCATAAGTTTGGCGCAATATAGCCCGGTTGGAGCTAACGTGCCATTAAACTCCATTTCATTTCATTTCAGTTCTTGAGTACTGTGTTCCTGTACACTGGCATTCAACTCCATGCACCGGACGAGCCCAGTGATAGCAGTGAGCAGCTGAAATTTTTTGTAATAATATTGTACCGTGTAGTCACATGTAATATACATGTACAATGGCTCAATAGGCCGTAAATAATGCGATATTGATCCATTTTCTTTGGAAATTAATATTCATAGGTGAATGTAAAGTGCCACTGGCAAGAGTTATACAAAGATAATGTGCTCAACAACGCTTATTTTACTTATAAATCTCTCCAGGAAAAAGTTCCAAAACCACTATGATGTAGATGTTAAATATCATTAAATAAGCTTTTTATTACATTATGTAATATTTGAATCCAATTTTACTAAATTGTTATTAAATTTGATTAGTTTCTCTTAATCAATTTCAAGTTCAATTGATGACTTTTTACCAGTTTTTAAGCTGCAACTGACATAATTTACTACCCACTCCAAATTACTAGAAAGTATTCGAAATGCCTGGAAATCGCGTCTACGGCCGTCTGGTTTTAAAAAATGTTTGTGTGTGTGTGTGTATGTGGGGGGGGGGGGGGGGCAGACCCCCGTCGGACGCTTAGCGCCTCTGGCCCCCCAAACAAGTTCGGCCTCGTACGCCTATGCGGTTTGGAATTTATCAGAGTGCTTGATAATTTGTCCATTAGAGGCACTTAAAGAAACAATTCTAAGCAGAGGGTATTTGTCACCTTTATCCTTGATATAATAGAAAATGGAATGAAATGGGGTTTAGCGTCCTGTTGTCCGCGTTGTATCATAAGATCTGGCAATGAGTCAAGTACCGTAGGTTTGGTTGCTTTCGTGTACGTAATAAGGGGTAGGGTCGCTTGTCCAACCTTGTGGGATTCTCCAATTCTTTTGGTTTCCTCACACAGCTATACAGACACTTACGCGTAAACGAATTATTCAAACGAAATTGAACTATTTGATAGTCCCTAAATGACCTAATGTTTGTTGAGTGCACGTTAAACTCCATTTGTTCTCTCTTCTTGATATAATGTCTTGATTCTTACCGATCAAGGATCAGCAGCTTCAGTATACATTCCACTGATACAAAGACGCTGAAAGAATTGACCAAAATTAATGAATCATCATTTGGTTTATTTTAATCTGATTTAAACACAGATCTTATTTCGTTTCGTTTTTTATATTTTAAAATTTTATATCTTTAAATTTTACTTCCCTTTACCACACTAAATGTAGGCCATCGACCCCCCCCCCCCAAAAGGGAAAAAAAACCCCAAACGAAATATTGATCAGTATTTTAATCAGATTGGGTTTTAGCCGCCCTCAGTGGATTATCCACGAGGTTGGACTCTTCGTCACGCATAAACCATTCAGCCACCCACCACCCTTGTGCGGAAGGATCAGGACGTAGACAGACAATGGATCCTTTTGACCAGGTCCAGATTTTTCGGCGTGGTCCCCTCTTGTCAGTGATGTAGGACGGGCAATCTGACAAGGAAATCGGTCTAGTCGTTCGGATTATACGAAAAACCGACTTCCCGTGTACACATTTGCGTACACCGAAAACATCCCTTGGAATTCGATATAAGAGTAGGCCGTAGCGTGGTTGTCCGGACAAAATTTCCCCCTATAGCACACTGTATGGCGTATACTCGTCTTCATTAGCCCAGTTTTGACCAGGTCTAGCAAAAATATTCGACCCCTTTTATATTTTCATCAGGAGACGTCGGGCTCTTTGTGGTTATAGGGATTAAGTTAATCTGAATTTTCAAAAGGGTGTTACAGGCCAAGAAATGTTATTGATTCAAAATTAAAGTCAATGGGGAGAAAATTACTTGTCTGAACCCATACCTTCGCTCTCGGGATTGCCTCCCTTTGACTAACTAGTGAGTACAGTATAATAAATGATTGATTAAAAAGGAGAGATAGAGACACAGAGACACAGACATGGGTTTAACGTCCACTCGACACAAACTAGGTCATTTCAGGACTAAAATATGGTTTAATTTCATTTCAATAATTCACTTGCGCGTAGAAGTCTTTAGCGACAACACCAAATATATGATGAAGTCTTCTGGACAAACTAAATATAACCACAATGATACATTAATATACACTTGCCAACAAGTTGTTAAAAGAGGTTATGGTCAGAAAGAAGCGTAGCTTCTATTAACATGAACGTAAAATTTGCACTGTTAAGGCATGCCCATCAAAAACACCACAGCTTTGCTGATGTTGACAATTTTGGACATCCCTCAGCGCACAGCGATCACATAGTACCATGCCAACTCTTTCTAACCGCGTTGGTGCTACGCCAACACAGAACACTATTAGCACGACACGAATTGGTGCAAATTTAATAGGAGGGGGGGGGACTATAACGCCAAATATAATAATATTGCATAACCATACGCCACAGTAGAATGTCATTGGAAATGCATGCGGGACCAAAACGCCCAGAGTATGCAAAATAATTGTGCTGGCTAGGTGGGGAAGGTTTTTGATGAACTCCACTCTGGGGACGGACAATGCTGCAAATTTACAAGTCTACGCGTCAGTATGTGAGTATTATACAAAGGAAAGCATCGGAACAAAGCTAACGCTCTACAATGTCCCCCTTAAATATGTGACAACAAATCTAGACGTTCGGCTGCCGAAATTCAGCATAATTTAAATTTTCTACATAGATTGCCTCTCAAATTTTGCATTGCAATAATGCAAAAATCGATGACGAGGTGTTTCTTGCTAAAACGAGACTGGAGAAGGGCAAGATGAAGACATTACTGAGCTAATTAATTGTGGGTTACGATGGTAATGTTTACATAACTGAGCCCTGTTTCACGAAATTTTAACTTAAGATAAAATCCAATTTTAGTAGATACTTCAATTTTGATTGGCTAAACACTAAAATCAATCTAATATTATCCAATCAAATTACTAAAATTGGGATCTTATCTTAGTTAAAATTTCGTGAAATAGGCCCCTGGTGGTTCCAGGTATCTGGCCTTACATAAAGTGGATTCCCTGCAAATGAACGAACATGACAAATCGATTATAAGTGGGGTTTTTTTTTTGGGGGGGGGGGGGGAGGGATCAGAATAAGCGAAGCCGTTTTAGAACCACCGACATTCAGAAGGAAAGATGTATCAACCAATCTCTACATGTAATCTGTTCTCCATTAACGAGCAGCATTGTTTCACGAATAGTTTGACCAAGCCTTGGCTCATATGTACCAAAACCCAAGGATTTTGTGATAACAACCAGATAACCACGTTCTTCAATGTTAAATCTTTCAACTGCACCTTGTTACTTACGGTCATAGGCGCTACATTTAAATAAGTAAAGACGTTTGAAGTATTTGTAGTTAAAAAGTGTTTCCTGTGTAAATGGGTATTAAAATGAGTAAAGGCATCCTTTTGTCCGACACAGTTACGTCTTATGTAAACAATGAACGTGCCATTTAGACAAAGATTGACGCCGTGTGATGTAATTGCACGTGTTGGAGACAGTCATCTGTGACAGAGTTAATTCGTAATTCTCTGTGAAACAAATTGGTGTTTTGCATGTATCAAATTGATCTCTTGGATGTTGTATCAGATTGAATATATTAATATATAATAATGTACGTATGGATGATATAGATAATATGAACGTTTCCAATAATGTACATACGTAGACAGCGATAGATAAGAAATTGACAAATTTAATTAACGATATGAAAGTCATGCATATTCCCATATCTACATTCATATCCGTATCACAAAAATCTATGTTTAATATACATGTTTGGTGATTCATACAACAAACATCAGATAGGCAGATAGAGAATTGGAAAAATTAATTAATGAAAACAAGATAAGAATAAATATTTATCATAAATATACATGTAACAAATGATGCTCTAAATTCCACAAATTCCTCTTCGGTACCGAAGAGAGAGAGAGAGAGAGAGAGCGAGAGAGAGCTGTCCACCCTCACCACTGCTAATGGCACAATCGAATTATTGAAATAAAATTGAAATGTAAGTCTCCAAATGACTTTGTTTGTGTCGAGTGGACGTTAAACCCAATTTCCATCCCTCTCTCTCTCTCTCTTACCATTCGGCCACCTCACCCGTGACGTACCAAGAAAAGCCATGCGGTGTGTAATCACGAAAAAATGCCGGAGTGAGGCGTATCTGTCTGTCTTTCTGTTCATACTCTTTATCGAATTTTACCTGTCGTCATCTAACCGGTTGGTTCAGAAGAATAGGACGCTAAACTCAGTTGCACTTCATGTCATTTGATATGAGAAAGCCACGGTGACTCAGTGCGTAAGATGTTAGCTTGCTAACTTGGAGGTCCCATGTTGGATGCCTGCGTTGGCCAAGAAAGTTCATCGGGATTTTCGGGCACGGTTCCCCCTTGTCAGTGATGCTGGACCGAGAGCCTGGTAAGGGACAACGTATAGTCGTTCGGGGGGTACGAAAACCAGAGGTCCCCTGTATACATTGGCGTGCACGTAAATGATCCCTTGGCAGTTGGTATCAGATATAACAGTAGGTCTTAGCGACGCTGTTTGAGCAAAATGTCACTCATGGCATATTGTATGGCGTATGCCCGTCATCGTAGCCCAGGCGAAGCAGAAACGAAACAGGACGCCAAACCCAATTTCATTTTATGTCATTTCATGATAAACATGTCACCTGCAAGTCCCTCTATATGGATTTTTACACTGTTCCTTGCATTTATATATAACCACATTTCTTTTTATTTTATTTATTTGTGTTCGATACTTATGCCTGTCCAACCTCGTGGGTTTACTCCGGTTTCCTCCCACTGCTAAAGACCCCTACGCGCAAGCAAATTATTGAAATGAAATAAGGCCCCGTCTCTCTCTCTCTCTCTCTCCCTCTCTCTCTCTACTCTCTCATCTTGTGTCGCTCTCGCATAGGTCATACTTTTTTAACACATATTTTCATCTTAAAGCGAGAGCCTCAACCAGAATGTCAACACTGTCATGTTCCTTTGACAGTGAAGCACATTTTGATTGAGTGCAAGCATCTCAAGAATATTAGATCTAAGTACTACCGTTGCCAGTCAGCACGTCAGCTATTTGCACAACCGGAGCTTTATGATAAATTGCTAGCATTTTTAAGAGAGACAAATTTTTATTCAAAATTTTAATTGTATATATTTATCGTATACTGCATTTTAAATATTTATATATGTAATGTAATTGATATATTTATTTTTAGTTATATTTTCTGTGATATTTGTTTTTATTTACATATATAAATACATCCCTGTGATATTGTTTTAATCTGTCTCGATAATTTCATTATGTTTGGCGCAATATGGCCCGGTTGGAGCTGACGTGCCATTAAACAACATTTCATTCATTCATTCATTCTACTCTCTCAATGAGTGTGAAATATTGTTGAAACGTCGCAAAAATAAACCCTTGTAATTGTTATCCATAAATAGTGTGTTGTTCGATAATATTATTTAGCGCATATTATATACAGCGAGCTGAAGAGGTACCTGTCAGTGATGTATTACGGAGGTCCTAACAAGGACAGTTGTCTAGTCGTTCGGAAGGGACGGAAAACTGAGGTCCCGTGTACACATCGGAATTCGATATAAAACTAGGCCGTAGTGCCGCTGTACGGGCAAACTTTGCCTCATAGCACACTGTATGGCGTAAGCCCGTCTTCATTAGCCCAGTTCGGAGCAGAACAGTGGGACGTTAAAACCAATTTCACCTCTTTCGTGCCAAATATATCCCGGTTAGTGCTGACGTGTCATAAACCCACATTTCATTTCATTCATTCCTATTGTGTCAAGTTTGGTTGTTAAATTATAAATTCGGGTATTAACTATTCCTAGTGACGCTCCTTTCGGGTGGTGGGGATATGTGGGTAAGACGCTGGTTCTGCAAATTTTCCGGCATGATTCTCCCGTGTCAGTGATACAAGATGGAGGGCCTGACAAGCACAGCTGTCCAGTTTTACGAATGGTACGAAACACCGATGTAAAATAGCCCTTAGTAGTTGAAAAAATTACTCATAGCACACTGTATGGCGTATGTCCGTCTTTTTTTTTACCCCATTTCGGAGCAGAACAGCCACATGCCTATGTAGGCAAAAAAGAAAATAAATCCCTTCCCCATCCTCAAAAAGATATACATACATATTGATAAGTTTTGTAATCATTGCATCAACAAAACGGAGCTACAGTGGCTAAGTGAGTAAGACGTTGGCTCGCGAGTCTAGGGTCCCGTTTTCGATCGCTGTATCTACCGGAATTTCCCGCCTTGGCTCCTACTGTTCTGCTCCGACTGGGCTAATGTAGATGGACATGCGCAGGACGTCGGCGCTATCGCCCCCTCATATATCGATTTTCACCTGCTGGGGCGTTTGCATTCAACACTTTAATAACGTTTTAAAATGCTACACGTGGCGGTTTGTGATATTTTACCAATAAACGGCTGACGAATTGTGGGCGAGCAACGTCGTGATGAATAAATTTGTAACGCAAACTGAAACTTTCAACCAATCAATTACAAATAGTAAAATTTAAAAATTCTGAGTTTTACTATAAAAGCGCTGGTAACATCATTAAAACACACAGATCAGCCTAATTCCTCACTTATTGGTTAGGTTTACTAAAATCTGAAATTGACAAGATGAATTTCCAGTTCGTTATTCTTTTGGTGGTAAGTTTTCATTGATTAATGCAATTTTTTTATTAATGCTTGTAACTATTTGTAAACTAAAACTTGTGAATATTTCAAAATCAAGAGCAGCCGCGGTGGCCCACGGAGTAAGAAACTAGCTCACTAACCATGAGGTTCGGAAAGGAACAGTGTCCAGTCGGTCGGATGTTACGTAGAACCGTGTACATATTGGCGAAACTACTGGAGTTCTCTGAACTACGTTATATTCCCCAGTAAATTCTTATGGTGTTCGAGGTTTTATCGTAAGGTCTGTCATAGAGTCAACTGGTATAGTTTCGATTTCACGGTTATACGTGACAAGAAGTAGGATCGCCTGCCAAACCGAGTGGGTTGTCGGTTTAATCCCCAGTGCATTCTAATGGTGTTCTGAATTGCGTTTTATTCCCCAATAGAGTCTAATGGTGTTCTGAACTGTGGTTTATTCCCTAATAGAGTCTAATGGTGTTCTGAACTGCGGTTTATTCCCTAATAGATTCTAATGATGTTCTTAACTGTGTTTTATTCCTCAACAGATTCTAATGGTGTTCTGAACTGCGGTTTATTCTCTAATAGATTCTAATGGTGTTCTGAACTGCGGTTTATTCAACACTTTTATAACATCCATATTCACATTTACTGTCCACATGAATCTTTACAGTTTAGTTATATTTTTGACTTTGAAAACAATATTGGTTATATTTATGGCTATATCAACTCAACAAATCGTGTGATTTTCATTGCCAAGAGTTTACATTTGATTTTAGATAGTCAGTTTGCTCTGCCTCAATTCCAAAACCTTATTTTATTTATTTATTTATTCAGATTGCATGTCTCTGTGTGTTCTATGTGAATTCGGAAGAAGAGGAAGACCCTTGCGAGGTAAATACTGTAGTTACAATACGGGTGTTGATGTTGTTTAACGACCCATTGTCCCGGAAGTATTTATCGGGCTTGGTTTATCGAGTGGATATTTTGAATAAAAGTATGACAAATTTGGTTTATATGGAAAGTATACACACCTAATATTACTAGAAACATACTGGATGTTGTAATCTTACCTGGAAAAGCTGGGCTTCTGCTATCCAATATTTAAGACAACATAAACACGAATCGTGTACCATAATGCTTTTAAGCGTTTTTTGTAATAAGGGACTCTAAAAGCGAGGGTAGACATGTTCTACAAGTCATGTCAAACGGTGGCGTCATATTCTTATCTGAGACTAGGATAACCAGAAGCTAGAGAATAAGAACGTAACTAATTAAAGCAGAACGGAATTATTAAATTATGGGTTGCGACCCATTTGTTTCAATTTCTAGGTCCCAAATATTAGCGATTTAACTCCTTTAAGTGAACAGATATTATTAATTGATTTATTGGCTGAATTATCGATTGGTTGATTGATATAAAACTGTAAACACTGTAATAAAACATCTTTTTTTTATTCACAGGGCGTTGAGTGTCCCGAGGGTAAAATATGTATCGGTAGTATGCCAGAATGCAACACTACCGTGTGTCCCCCTCTCGAACCTTTATGCATTGGTGAGTAGTTAAACAAAATATGGCCATTTACTTGATGTTCTTCGGGGTGGGTAAGACGCTGGCACGCTAAGCTGGAGATCGCGTGTTCGATCCCTGCATTGGCTGACAAATACCATCGTTCATGTCCCCCCCCCTTCTTGTTAGTGATCCCTAAACAGTTTGACTTCGATATAAGAGTAGGCCGTAGCGCCAAAATTTCCCCCAAAATACACTGTCGGGCGTTACGCCGGTCTATTAGCAGACCAGCAGGACGTTAATCACTATTTCATTTCATTTTTTCAGGAGACAGGCTAATTTTAAAACCAAAAGTACTTGGTTGGCTGTTTGAAACTTTCATTTGTTTTTTTTATACTTTTGATGGCTCACACTACATGGAGATCTGACATGGGACAAACGGGGTGGGCGGGGCTGTAATTTGATCATATGACGTCAGACATTGATTAATCAATCCGCGTTTACGTTTCTAGTGGTTTACCCACAGTTCCGTGCATCAAAAAGCTAAGAACTAACCGTAACAGACCGTTTCATTGGCTAATCTCTCACATCATCCAGAACACGTCAATGATAACATCTCTTCCAGATCCTAGAACTTTTAAAACGAAACGAAAAAGGATCTGTATTTCAATCAGATTGGTAGTTTACAAACGTTTCACCATTTTGATTTTTTTCAGATGTGCCTCTCCCACTCGAGCAGGATGATTGATTGCACATAACTTCATTGTATATGTTATTTATCTTTATCCTCTTCTATCAACTGAAATAATTATTCTTTCTAGAAAAAATGTTAAAATAGAAACATTGTTATCCATTTATATTGAAATCTAAAATCTAACCAAAATGGCATTTTGATAATACCGGCGATGTTCACAAAAATGGACATTTCGTTCAATATTTCTTATTTCTACCCAAATCAAAGAGAGAAATGGGGTTTAACTCGATACAATCTCTCTCTCTCTCTTATTTTCTAATTCATTGTGTAAAAATAAAACTTTTCTCCAATTAATTTATTTATCGATTAACTATGTGTTTTAAATAAATTATACATGTATATTGCAACTATTAGCGCGTTGTTAGTTTTGTTCATCCCAGTATGTCGGATCGAGGGGTAGGTGTACTGCAGTGTTTTGCTGATCCGGATTCCACTGAGGAGTTGGGGTGGGGGGGGGGCTAGATAAAGAATGTGAAAAGGTGTCTGGAAATGAATTGAAATTTAATGGGGTTTAACATCCACCATTTTGCACCGACTCGGCATACGATGGCGGGTTATGAGGGAAATTTCGTCCGGACAGACAGTGGTACTATGACCAACTCTTAAATGATTCTTTTACGTGCACGCCAATGTGTAGACGGGAAATTGGGGTTTCGTCCCATCCGAACGACTTTACGTTGTCCTTGCCAGGCTCTTCACCCTGCACTACGGACAAAGGGGGACCACGTCCGAAAATTTCGATAAACTTTCTTGGCCAATATAGGGATCGAACACGGGGCCTCCAGACTAGCGACTCAAAGACTTACTCAATGAGTCACCGTGACTCATAAATTCGCACTGCAAACGTAAGTTGCTCTCAACATGGCCGAACTTTCGTGTTCCCGTTTCTTCAAGAAACTGCAGGCGGATGCTTACTAAATGCGCCCACTGAGATTCGTCCAGTATCATTAAAAAGCGGGAACCAGTCTGGTACCATTTTCTTTGAATAAATTGCTTGAGCACGAGGGTCTTTTTAGGTCGTGGGAACGTTTGAGAGAGAGAGAGAGAGAGAGAGAGAGAGAGAGAGAGATGGGGTTTAACGTCCACTCGACACAAACTAGGTCATTTCGGGACTAACATATGGTTTAAGTTTATTTCAATAATTCACTTGCGCGTAGGGGTCTTTAGCAGTGGGGGGAAACCGGAGTACCCGGAGAAAACCCACGAGGTTGGACAGGCGACCCTATACTCCTTGCCACGTACAAGCGGGAATTCGAGACCACACCAGTTGTTGACTCAATGGCAGGCCGTATGATACAGCGCACGCTAACCATTCCCCCCCCCCCCCCCCTATGCGCATCATGTTTATTTTTTAGTATATAAGAGAGACTAACATATGGTTGAATTTTATTTCAACAACCAACAGAAACAACCACACCATTTGATATTACATCTGACATCTTCTCCAATGGCAATCACATCTACCAAAACCACAATCCTAATCGCAACAGTCTCCATTACAAACAGTCAAACAGACACCCTCCAAGGTCACACCCACCGCAATTACAATTGCATCCACCACAATTACAATCGCAATCACAATCACAACCACCGCAATTACAATCGCAATCGCAAGAATCATCGTCAAAATCACATCGTTTACCGCAGTCGCAACAATCACCGTCACAATCACATCGTTTGCTACAGTCGCAACAACGACCGTTACAATCACATCGTGTTCGACAGTCGCAAGCTAGACAATTAAAGCACGGCCATAACGTACAGGTATCATCAACTACCGTAGATTCCCCTCCGTCAACTGTTGTATAACTGAAAATAAATTATCCACAAAATTACCGGATTCTAAAATAGACAGAGAAAGACAAAAATGGAAATTAACCTCCACTCGACACAATGCAGGTTATTTTGGGACTTCAGCAACAGTGGAAGAAAACCTGAGTACCCGGAGATAACCACGAGGTTGGACAAGCGACCCGACTCCTTGTCACGTACAAGTGCTTAATCGAAACCACGCCAATTAAGGAACCGCAGAAATCCCATGAGAGTTGGCAGGCGACGCTACCCCCAAAGGTTTGTCGCGTACTGGCAGGGAATAGAAACCTTGCTACTTGACTCAATGGCAGACCTGGTCGTATGTGCATTTGTTAAGCCAGTGCCCCCCCCTCCCCAAACAAACACACACATTAATATATGGATGCCCTCTGAAATCTGCGGCTGTCCCGAGCCCAGTCTGATTAAAATAGATCTATATTTCGTTTCGTTTTGTTATATTTTCGATAGTCTACACTCAAGGTCTGGTAAATTGTACGGGGAGGTCGTGTCAGGGGTCATACGAAAGGTTTTTAACCCTTCGACGTCAGATGACGTTCAATTGGTTAATTCCTCACATCAAGCAGAACGCCTGTTATATAACAACTCCTCCAGATCCTAGTGCTGTGAAGACAAGTAAAACGAAATTTTGAACTATAAAAAAACGAAACGAAATAGGATCTGTGTTTTAGTCAGATTGTCCCAACATGGTCCCAAATTACAAAGAAAGTCTTTCGTCCAAGAATACTTACGCTACAACTGGTACTGGTTGGGTTCTATAAACGGGAGTAGAACTAACCTCGGAGAGCGGTTGCATGGCAGCGGTGGTTATCCTTTCTTGTATTGCTACAGCTGGTTTACTCCGAGCGTAGGGATTAACCACGGTCACGAACGTTCTCTTTTGTTGTTTAATTTCTTCTTCCTTCTCACTTGGATTGGGATCGCTGACCGCTTCTTCATAGCTTGAGGGTGATACGACATATTTCTCTGATGGCTCCATGACCATATACAAATGATTTCGCTAATTTATCTGAGGAAAAGGGATAAAATTTAATTCTAAAAACGGGAGAAATGGTCAAATATGCCAAATTGATATTTAAAGTCAATCGATGGGAGAAACTAAATTTCCTTCTTTTTTATTTTAATATTTTATATTGTGATATTTGATTAAGCAATAGCTGGTTAGGTGGCTGAATGGTTAGCGTGTGCGCGTTGTATCTTAAGGTATATCATTGAATCAAGTGCGCGGTTTTGAGAGGGAGAAATAGGGTTTTACGTCCACTCGATCCAAACTAGGGATAGGGGTCTTTAGCAGTGGCAGGAAACCGGAGGACCCACAACCGGAGAACCGAAACCACACCAGTTGACTCAATGGAGGTAAAGGAAGAATACTACAAACTCGTAACAATGCCTGAAATTCATCACCCCGTTTACATTGGAATAAAAAAAAGATAGGAAAAGTCGATACACAGGCCATGGTTACTTTCTATATCACGATGATAATTAAACAAACATCGTGTAGGATACCGTCATATATAGTTATTTCGCAACATAAATACTGCTATATCGCAATGTTAAAAACTGTAGATATCGCCCAACCCTGATGGGATCCCTGACTTAACATGTCACTATTGGTCGGGTGGAGGGGGCGGTGAGTTGTATCAACAGTGATTATAGGGGGCATACTCCGATCCCAAATTGGACCCCTGACTGACGATATCCCGGTGGTGGGGGTGGGTGGGAATTGGGTGATTCAACAGTGGATATAGGGGGCATATTCCGATCATCGCCAGTCACACTCTCACAATTACAATTATACAACTGGGTGCAGCCCAATCACCCGCCTTAAGATTCTGATTTACCTGTCCCTAGTTAAAAGGGGTGATAAGGATCTTCTTATATAGGACCGAATACTGGCAAGTCATTAGTATAATTGCATTCTTAGCTGGGATTATATTTTACGGATAAAGTTGCTCAAATGTAGTTTTGATGTGTTATTTGTAAGATAATTAAAGAAATTAACACGAAATAATTTAAATACAATTGAGTATTTTTGTACTTATTTCCAAAATTTCCAATTTCAAAATATGGACACAAATGCTGATTTATGTGTTCATCCTGCATAAAAAAAAATAACTAAAGCCCAAGGAATTTATGTTATAACTTAATAGTGATCATATAAAATCTGGTAAATTGTATTGAAGTTGAAATCTTGAGTAAAGTAGACACTAAAAGCTAGCCAATGACATTGACTGATGGGAAATAAAACACAGTATCCTAAATAAAAAAAAATCCATATCACCGACGAAATACTACTTACTTGTATTCTTAATCTTGTTACTAGGTTTACACTGTAACGTCGATTGTGGCATAAGGAAATATTCGAGTTGTACAGGTCAATTAAAAATACACTTAGCACTAGTAATATTATAACGAAGATTCACTATCACGATGTTAATTCATTGTTGGGGGCGGAGTAGCGTACCTTAATTAAACTAACAACAGCAAGATATTCAATATTAGTTCTAGTCTCGGTCACCCAGACCCCCCTAGTCTTCAACGCACGGAGGGTCTGGGTCGGTTCTCAATTATTGACGAAAATTACTGGATAATCTACCACATAAAAAACCAAACTCCCGGTTACGCATGGGCAATGGAACCCTTTGGCTAAAGTCTCGGTAAGTGATAGATATTATGAAGCCGGGCCGATTTTGATAGATTCTATAAGGCGAGGATAAAATATATCCCACAATTCACTTGGCACATCTATTATTAGAAACAAAATAGCGACGATACAACAGCATGAATCGTGATTAAGGAGATTGTGAGAAGCCATACGTTTGATTCATGACGAGAGAAAATTACCATTTCAATTAAAAACTTTAGAACAAAATTTTAGAGAGTGTCATTGTTGACAAGCGAGATGTTTTGATAGATTCAGCACGTGGTAACTTAAAAGACTGGATAATCCAGACAGTGACCGACTTTCTGTCAAATTTTGAGGACCCATCCAGACTAATATTCGTAGAATATTTGTTTGGATGATAAGTTTGGATGATAAGAGACTATATTAGTTCAATGTTTGTATTTGTATTTATATGACCGACATTCTCGCGCGCTACAATCAGTAGGATAGTGTTACAACTGGTCATACGGTGTTACCTTTGATGCTTACAATCTGATTACGACACAGATGCCATTTCGCTTCGTGTTTTATAATTCAAAATTTTGTTTTACTTGTTTTTGCTACACTGGGATCTGGATGAGTTGTTATATAACCCGCGTTCTGGGTATGTGACGAATTAGTCTGTAGCGACGAGTATTTGGCGTGAGGTGCATGGAACTGTGGGTAACCCACTAGAAATGTCACCACCATAGATATCCTATAAAGACTTTAAATAGGATATCTATGGTCACCACCGATTGCTTAATCAAAAACTAAAACAAGGGCCTTAACTCTCGAAGTAATACACAGACATTTTTGAAATTCGACAGGCTTTTTCGTTTTACAAATTCAAATAATGCATATACCTTTGATACAAATAGGGTGGCAACTTTTATTGTTCGAACGTTCACGAGGTTCATCAAAGTAAAACAAGGGCCATAACTCAAAAGAATATTTCGTTTCACTAATTAAAATGAATCATATAAATTTTATACAGATCGGATATGATAACGGTTGCCATTAGAGCGGTCACAACATTGAACAAAGTGAAACAAGGGCCATAACTCTAGATGTAATTAATGGAAATTTCATATAGATCGAATGATAACTTTTGTCATCAGGGCGGTCACAAGTTTTAACAAAGTGAAACAAGGACCATAACTCCAGAAGAAATTAAAGTGGGTTCTTCATCTCACTAATGCAAACATCATTTTCAAAACAATCAGATGATAAATGTGGTCCGTAGAGCGTTCACAAGAAATTGTAGATGACGGACCGGCGGACGGACGGACGGACGGACGGACGGACGGAAAGGAGCCACGTCAATCTACGACTATGTTTCCACGTGGGCGTATAAAAATACCAAAATAATATAGATCTATATTTAAACAGAGGATGCATACTGTCATAGAGTGGGAGGGGGCGTGTTACACTGTCATAATATCAAATCATTAAAATGTTATGTACGGACTTTTTAGTGAAAGTCTACCATAGCAGACCTTCGACAGTTTCATTGCCTCAATATACATAATAATACATACAAAATTCAATTAAAAGGGACTTAACGTCCTAATCATACGATATACAGAGTGACGCGAGAGAGACTTTGCTTGTATAGGGCCGCTACTGCCTACTCTTTTTCAAATTTCCAACTATCAAGGTTTCTTTTACGTGCTTGTCAATGTTTACACGGGACCTAGACAGTCATTGCCAGACCCTACGCCCCTAATCACTGACAAAGGGAAACTATGTCGGAAAATACCAGTTACCTTCTCGACCTGATTAGTAAGCCAGCGTTGTACTCACTGAGCCACTGCAGCTCTCTCTATATAACACATTAAATAACAACAAATTCAATAGTTAAAACATTTATATAAAACTTGATCTGTTACATAATATAAAACATGATCTATTATATAATATAAAGCAATCTCTTATATAATATAAAGCAATCTATTATTTACAAAACTTCAACTTTCAAAATACCATGATTATATTATTCGATATTCAAAATAAAAATATATGATTTGATTTGATCGAGTCATTAACAGACATATACATATAATATATGTCTATCTATTTTTTATTAAATAATTTTAAAAGTATGTATATATGATAAAAAAAATAATTTAAAAAACTGAAACATTCTAAGACATAGTAAGCCAAGTGAGTAAGTTACAGCCTAAGTAAATATAAAAAAGACCCATAACAATCTACTTATGACAGTTATCCTATGGCAAGAAATAAAAAATGAAAACAGTGTTTAACGTCCTATTTTTCTGCTCCAACTGGGCTAATGAAGACGCCATACAATTGGAAGGGAGAGGGGGTTTACATAGGCTAAGCCTGGTCCCCAATCCCGATCAGACATCCTGAATAAAATATTGTTTATATAAAAAAAAATGTGCTGTGAGGGGAAATAGTAAAATTACAGGATTTAACAGCCATACATGCAATATAAAATGAACGTAACTATTATATATTTAAACATTTTGTGCGGTAATATTTAGTAAAATAATATACGAATTACTATGAGTGTGTACTTATTTATGTGTACGATAAAAAGAAAATCCAGCAAAACTAAAAAAATACAAATATAAAATATTCCGAGTGAGTACATTAGAGTCTAAGAAGTAAATATATACAAAAAACATAACAATATCCTCCAGACACTTGGGCTATTAAAAGATATAAAAGTTATCAAATTCAAATAAATAACTCCATGATACCCATTGCTTTTTAATTTAGAACCTCTCTTTGTTTGATCAAATAATCTTATGGGTTATTTCAGACAGTTTATCGATACGTATACAATGTAAATGAAAGTATTCCCTGTTTAAAGATGGCGATTTACATAATTTATTCTATCTACGTGTATTACATGTATTAAATGACCAATATACACGTAATTAAAGTTGTAACTATTCTAGTCAAACTAAACATTATCATTATCTATCTCAGATATATCACTGATTATATACGTAGGCATATCAATTAGTATTGACAAATTCGAATACTTCGAACAAACCACCCCATCCCCAAAACACTGAGATTTCGAGGGCTTATTTATCAGTATTGAAAGGTTCAAATACTCTAGTCAAAAAAAAAAGGTTCAAATACTCTGAATAAAAAGAAAAACACTGTGGTCGGTAGGCCTATTAATTAGCCTTGTCAAGATCGTATACTCTGAATAAAACAAGGACTAAGATTTGAGAGAGAGAAATGAGGTTTAACGTCCACTCAACATAACTAGGTCATTTCGGGACTAACATATTATGGTTTTTTAAAAAATTTATTTCAATAATTCGTTTGCGCGTAGGGGTCTTTAGCAGTATATTCATTCTCCCAATACATAACCGCTCCGCCCGTCAAAGCAGACGACAAGCTGACATGTTGCCAGTTTGTGATACTCTTACATGTTTGTAGTGTAGGGAATTCATTACTTTTCTAGTAAGATTGGGTAAGAGAGATATAAATGGGGTTTAACGTCCACTCGACACAAACTAGGTCATTTTGAGACTAACATATGGTTTCATTTTATTTCAATAATTCGCTTGCGCGTAGGGGTCTTTAGCAGTGGGAAGAAACCGGAATACCCGGAGGAAAGCCACGAGGTTGAGAAGGCGCCCCTATCTCCATGCCACATACGCTCACACCGGGGCTCGAAACCACAGCCGCAAGCCAGAGGTGACCGGCCAGCTAGAGGTCGAAACGCGGCACTCTAGACCACTAGGCCATCCCAACCCCCCCTTAGTACGATTGAGTATCTCTATACTTTTAATACATAAACATTGATCATACATTTGTTTTAAGTATAAATGCCCTGTAAATACTTTCGTGGGAATGCATCTTTAACAATACTAGAGTCCAATATTCAGACCGGCGCACGGTTCAGGCACTAACGGGTTTATGCAGCTACTGAAAATACCTTTTAAGCGTTTTCTTGACTCAGGGCAGTAATTAGCCCTTCCCGCCACTTTTCTCTAGCTGCATCTATCACTCGAGCAATGCCAGGACGTTTGATTACCAAAGTCTTCCATTTTGTGGTAAGGCCAATCTCACAGATACACCAAGGGATGTTTCCAGAAGCCGAGTATCAATTTGGTAACTCTGAACATGCCGTATGTAATGTAAGTAGTTTCCGAAACGAGAGACACCTAAAAGGAAGAAATGACGCCCAATGCAATGACAGTCACAATCGTAACACTAACAATCTCCATCGCAATCACGTCGTTTACTGTCACAGTTAGAACAAGGACTATTAATTCGATAACTTTTGTGACATGAAATATTTAAGTAGGTTTCAAGAAAACGGGAGTCACTTAAAAGGAACAATCACACGCTCCAAGGTCGCACCCACCACAATCACACCCACCACAATCACAATCACCGCAATCGCAATCACCACAATCGCAATCACAATCACAATCGCAGCAATCACCGTCAGAGTCACATGGTTTACCACAGTCGCAGGAAGGACAAGTTAAACACCAACACAACGTACAGGTGTCATCAACTATTGTAGCTCCTCCACCACCATCAACGGCTGTATACCTGAAAATTTCCACAAAATTATTTTATTTATAAATGCATTGTGTCAGATTCAGATAAAGATCTGACCGTTCTTGCTACACTAGTTCAAAAATAAATAATGCAAAAAGAATATATTGACAATTTCATTCAAATTACTTTATTTTGAGCGAAGTTATCACTGATTTTAGTTTTGGCAAGATGTGTGTATTGTTTGTGTATTAGCGTAACTATGTGCTGGTGATTTGAATCTTAGCCTCGCTTATCCACTTTTATATTTAATCACTAAATGACCGATCTGTTCTAATCTACTAAAAATCGGAGCCACCATATGACATCGAGAGTTGATTTTGGTCTTGTCATGTTAATAAATGTCTTAATTAATAATTTATATAACATTAAGGCCTAAGGAAAGATCTGCAATAGGCAAATTGAGTTCTTGAATAATGGGGGGGGGGAGGGCCTAGTGCTCTAGAGTGCCGCGCTTCGACCTCTAGCTGGCCGGTCACCTCTGGCTTGCGGCTGTGGTTTCGAGCCCTGGTGTGAGCGTATGTGGCATGGATATAGGGGCGCCCTCTCAACCTTGTGGGTTTCCTCCGGGCACTCCGGTTTCCTCCCACTGCTAAAGACCCCTACGCGCAAGCGAATTATTGAAATAAAATGAAACCATATGTTGGTCCCAAAATGACCTGGTTTGTGTCGAGTGGACGTTAAACCCCATTTCTCTCTCTGTCTCTCTCTTGAATAATGCCTATTTAAACTGACTATTAGCAGTAAATGACGCATGGCATGAAATGGTTTTAATGTCCCACACCGACTGGTCTAATGAGGACCGGGATAAGCCATACTGTGTGCTATGGGGGATATTTTGCCCAGACTGTGGCACCATTGTCTTTATTTCGCATTTCAATTCGTTTTAATAGTTTACTACACTAGGATCCGAGTTGTTATCATTGTTGTGTCCCGGATGGTGTGATCAGGAATTGGCCAATGAAACGGTCTGTTAAGGCGAGCTTTAGGTTGTTTTGCAAGGAACTGTGGGTAATCTACTAGAAACATCAATGCTGATTAGTCAATAAAATGACTGACGTCATAGGGTCAAAAGTCGCTGGTTTGATCCCTGACGTGAACTCCCACTACAACCGACCAGATCTTCATGTAGTGTAGGCCATCGAAAGTTTAAAAAAAAAACGAAACGAAATATAGATCTGAATTTCAATCAGATTGGGTTTCTCTTGACATTTATTAATCTAATTTTCATATTCAAATCCACTTTTATAAATGGATAACTTTTGCATTCCGCGACTTTTCCGCGACTTTTTCGCGTTACAAACAACATCTTCCGCAAAGGTGCAGAAGAGTAAGACGTTAAACCCCATTTCATTTTCTTCACCAAAGAATACTTACGCTACAACCGGTACAGGCTGAGTTCTAACGACAGGCGTAGAATTAACCACGGAGACAGGTTGTGAGGTCACGGCCGTTGATTTTTCTTTTTTCATTTCTTCTTCTTTGTCCTTTGGATTGGGATCGCTGACTGTTTCTCCATAGTTTGGATTGGGATCGCTGACTGCTTCTTCGTAGCTTGGGGGTGGTACGACATATTTTTCTGATGGGTCCATGTTAATAATATACAACTAGTTTATCTAGGGAAATAAAATAAGATATAATTCTAAATACTGCGGAGTCAGGAATGCCGAATAAGGATTTAATTAAAGCTGTTGATGATCGGGAATTAAATTTACTTCCTCCATGGGCACAAAAGGTACGCGCGTATATATATCCTTTGCATTTTTATATTTTAAACTGTGGTATCAAAATATTCTTTTTGGTGGGCGGGGGACTCATATAATTTTATCGTTTGGCATGATATAGTGCGATTTGAGCTGAGGCAAAATTTCATTCATTCATTCATCAAGATTTAAACTTTTAATTAAAGCCGTAAAGGGCGTTCTCTCTTTCGGCCTGACCTGACCCAGTTGTACGTGGGGGTTGGGTTGCCGAATGGTTTAAGTCGCATAGTTTCGATTTCCGCTTGTACGTGATGAGGAATAGGGTCGCCTGCTAAACCTTGTGAGTTTTCTCTGCGTCCTCCGACTTCCTCCAACGTACTTGCAGGGATTTATTGAAATAAATTTGAACCATATGTTAGTCACAAAATAACCTAGTTTGTGTCGAGAGGACATTACCCCACCTCTCTCTCCTCCCCTCTCTCTCTGTCTCTCAGTGCCTTTTATATACGCCAACCCAATGCTCAATAGACTACTGCTACTTACTACAAACATGTTTATCGAGCTGTGTAGGAAATTACGTATTGCACCACATGTGAGGTCATCAAGTCAAGCGATAGAAGTAGGTTAAATGCACTATTTGTTATAAACAGCCATAACTATACAAATAAACTATCCTTATAATATATCCTTCAACAAAGGTAGCCTAAATGTGTACTATCTGATAATAGACTACCCCCCCCCCCCCCCCTGAGATCAGGGCCGGATTATACTTGCCCCTGATGGGGGCCCCTGCATTAACAGTGAAAAAGGACCATATTCTGGTCATTGTCCATCACACTAACGCAAATGCAATTTGTCAGTATGTTAGATAAACAGATTTGGTAATTAAAAACATATACACACTGGCTCCAGCACAGCATTCCACACACCTTTTTAATCAACCCCCGCTACAGATTCAGGTCGACTTGTCCCAAATTAATATGACCGAATACTGATCAGTTCTACGATTATAATTAGTTTCAGCCTTAATTTCCATGGTTTCAGATTTTATCCATAACCTACACTTTCACATGAATAATAATAATATAGGTATGATCTATAAGAAAATATAGGCAATATAAGCTAGGCTACAGTATCTACATGGGGATTAGTATATATAGCTTATTATGTGTTTTTGGCTTTTGATAAGAGAGCAAAATCAAATTTGGTGGCAACTACACATGTAGGCCTATACTAACTGAAATCCCTTAGTAGATGTACATATGTATAGGGCCTACTGTTTTACGTGTTGTCTATAGGCCTAATATGTATTCTTAAAATTTTAAATGGATATGACTATGTCCTCCAAGTGTAGCTATATTTGTATGCAAGTTGTTCATAATTTTGACGTTTTAATGCAATAAACATCTTATCGTATCTTACCCCTGGGATAAGTAGTGCATAGCAAAGTACAGCAATTTGTCAGTGGGGTTTAGGCCTACACACATATGTCCAAACAGATTGACAGATGTCATGAAATATAACTTACTAGTTTTCCAAAGTACAACACTTTGTCCCTCAGGTTTACAAACACAAATAGTATACAACTTACTCGTTTTCTCAATTTACACTGTATTGTATGTAATGTCTTTTAAGAATAACACCTATTATAGCAATATTAAATTATACACAATAACTGTCATCATTGCCCACGTCACGATTTACTTATTACTGTCGCAATTCATTATCGCTCATCGGGGGTTCCGAACTAAACATTGACAATAGGATTTTAAGCAGGATATTATTTCAATATTGGATTCTTAATGTTTATATTTAAAAGCTTTTATCATTGCCATTGGTCGGTACTGTTGTTCTATTTATAGACTATGACTGATATATAACAGGATAGTATTACACTACAGTTATTATTGGCAGGCTTCTAGTTCTACGTGAAGTTACCATGAATGTAGAGTGGGAGCGGTCTGTCACACAGTACTGTCACAAACAAATAATCGTTTATTGTACACATTAGCAATATTACCTTCGGTCGATGCGAATAGATCTAGCCTAAGAACAATCTGTCCTTATCGCAACTCTCGTATCCATCCCATTCTTGTTGACAAAAATCTGACGTTTGACCTGAATTGTGGAAGGGAGATAAATCCAAGAGAAAACAAGGGTTAAAACGGAGGAAGCAGACCACCAAATATCGTTCATTGATTTTAATGTGAATTTTTGACTCTCTTTAACCATTTCAACAAAATGGTCTACCTTTTTACATTTAATAACTTGTCAGAAAGTCTAAGATGAAAGGCATATATATTATATAAACATTATATACAATGTATTAAATGCAAGCAGACACATTAAAATTGGTTGCATTTAATGTTGGACAGGCAACCCTTGTCATGTACAAGCTTGGCATCAGAACTGCGCCATATGCTTTAGTTCATTCACGCACCCAATCTATCACCACCCTACAGTGGTGTAGAACAGAGGGCCTAGCAAGGGAAAGTGTATAATTGGCAGTTGGAAATCGATATAACAGTAGACCATAGTGCCGCTGTCAGAGCAAAATGTCCCTCATAGCACACTGCATGGGTATGTCCATCTTCATTAGCCCAGTACGAGCAGAACAGTAGGATGTTAAACCCCATTTCATTTCATTTTGTAAATGAAACCTCTAACAACTGGAACATTTTTTTGTCAATACCATAGGCACAACCCCTGAGAAGTGGGAGTCCGGCTTAAAAAACCCTAAAGATTCTTCTGCACATTCTGGGTTTTATTCTAGTGTTCTAACAACTAGACAGACCCACATATTATGTGCTGGACTACAGGTTTTTGATTAGGGTCACAGTTCATCAAATTTTTCAAGACAAGGACAGTAACTACCGAAACAATTGGAGACAGATGTTGATTTCGATAGGATTTTTCCTTCCATTTAAGTTCAAAGTGAAACCCTTTAAATGCAATACGTCATAGGCCTACCACAAATTTCAAACCAGAATTGCATAATTATTGCCCCCTCTAAATTGTAACTTTTAACATTATAAATGACGAAGCTCTCGAAATACGAAATTATTTCTAGCATAATTTACAATTTTGTTCTTTTTTTGTATTTTGAACTTCTGAAGCAATTCTTAAAAATTGGCTTTATAGCGAGCAATGACAGTGGTGTAGTTGGGTGTTTGCGAACATCTCAGAAACCGTGAATGGCATGGTTTGTGTTTGTAACTAAATTTATATTTCATTCTAATTTACAATAAAAAGGTTCCATATAAAACATTTAACATGCAATGAATATCCTTTATTATTAATTTTATAAAAATTTATAAAATACATGTATTACACATATTTAATAATCTATATTTAACATAAATGCCTATATAAACCATGTTTTAGTACATATTTCTACCATGTTTCATATGAGATCAAGCATTAATTCCGACTGATAAATATGCTACATACACAAGCATGTTACAAACCTCATCATAGATAATACTTCATCATACATTATGCAAGAGCTAAATCTGCCTATTGTAGGTTTTTCTTTAGGTCTGAAATGTTATCTAAATTATTAATTAGACATTAATTATCTAATCCAGACCATTATCATCTCTCAATGTCAACGTTAGCCTGCCATATTTGTTTGATAATTATCTGATTTGCTGCATAACTTTCTTTCAGAATTTAATGATTAAATGGATAATCTAGACTATGATTTTTGTCATACCAACTTTAGTAATGATGACCAAGGCGAGGCAGAACTTTCAATCACTTAATTCTCCGTTCATAATGGATCAATCTGATTGAAATTTTCAGCAAATTGCCTTTACATTATTTAGTTTTAAACCGTTAAAGTGAGAACTGCCAGCTCATTATCTAATCTCCCATAATTTATCTTAAATATAAATGCCAATAAACCACTTCAAGTACATATTTCTATGATTAAATAAACTAACACAGTTATAGGGGACACCAGTCACTGGTCTATTACACACTAGCCCCATGTTTCGATAAGTATTCTCTTATTATTATCAAGCATGTGCTTGATAACAACGTTGTGCCAGAGTATAATAATCTGGTGATTGTTGTCTCATATAACTGTGTTCGTTTAGTTGTGTTTCCAATCGCTAAATGCCACTAAAGGATTATTGTTATTTCTTATATGAGATCAAATATTAATTCAGACTAATATATATATGCTATATATACAAACATATACAAACTGAGATAATACAATAAATTAGGACTCTTGTTTCACTTCTTTTTGCTAGTCTTGACCGACTGCCAGGGAAAATTGACCAGTCAAATTTCAATCTGATTAAAACACAGATCCTATTTCGTTTTTACTTGTTTATATTACACTAGGATGCAGAAGAGTTGTTATATAAGCAACATTCTCGTTGATGTGAGAGATTAACCAATGAAATAGTCTGTTGCAGAGAGTTCTTGGCATGCGATGCACAGAACTGTGGGTGTCCTACTAGAAACATCAATGATGATAGGTTAATTAAATGTCTGATGTCATAGGATCAAAAGCCATTCCTATGACACCTGATGTGACCTCCAACTACAACTAGCCCCACCTTCATGTAGTGTAAGCCATCAAAAGAAACAAAATGTGGATCTGTATTTTAATCAGATTGGTCAAATTTAAATGACATAAAATTAAAATTTCCAAGAATTTTACCTTAAAACTCAATAAATGTAGTTTCTATGTCTAAAACACTTAAATTATCTTTAAAAATTGCACTAATGCTAAAAATTGTCAAATTCGTGGCAAGATAAACAAAATATATGTGTATTAAAAAAAGATTTGATGGCAAAGTTTTGGCAAAAGAACAGAATGAGGCAAATGGGGTTTGAGTTCACTTGACACAAACTAGTTTATTTTGGGACCAACAAGATTCAATTTTATTTCAATAATGCGTTTGCCTGTAGGGATCTTCAGCAATTGGGGAAACAGGATCACTTGGAGAAGTCCATGAGGTTGGACAGACGACCCTACTCCATGAACCCATGACCCTTGACACAGTGACAGACCTTATTACCTAAAACACACACTTTCACCCATTTCAGACACCCATCCCCTTAGCAAACAATACACAAAAGTGTAAAAATATAATAAATTAAAAACACAATCCACTCATCAAATATTACTAAGTTTTTAAAGATACACCATGGCCATCCATGCATTAGAACACATTCAAGTGGTGGTCTTATTCCACTGAAATAAATTTGAATGTAATATAATTTAACTTTAAAGATGCATTATGTAAGATTTAGATAAAGAGTTGGCCATTCCCTCGGCGTGCACGTAAAAGATCCCTTGGCAGTTGGAATTCGATATAAGAGTAGGCCGTAGCGCCGCTGCCCAGGCAAAATTTCCCTCATAGCACACTGTATGGCGTATGCCCGTCTTCCATTAGCCCAGGTAAGGTGCAGAAGAGTAGGACGTTAAACCCCATTTCATTTCATTTCTATGTTAGTTCAAAATTAGATAATGAAAAATGAATATATTGAAAATTTCAGTGAATGTTGTAAAATTTAGTGAATGTTGTAAAGAAAAGCATAGTGTTGCAGCCACCAGGTGGTCTGGAGGGTTCGTTATGGACTTGTCATATTAATAAATGTCTAAATAATAAATAATTCATAGAACATTTTGAAGCCATAAAAAAAGAGGAAGGGAAATGAGGTTTAAGGTCCACTCAAAACAAACTAGGTCATTTTGGGCTAAAATATGGTTCAATTCTTTCAATAATTCGTTTCTATGTAGTCTTTAGCAGTTAGAGGAAACTGGAGGACCCAGAGTAAACCCACAAGGTTGGACAGGCTACCCTACTCCTTGTCAACACGCTAACCATTTGGCCACCCAACCCCGCTCTGCAACAGCCAGATTTAATTCTTACATAATGCACCTTTAAAGAAATAACCTGTTTATTATAGCAGGAAGTAAATAACTTTTCATTTAAAATTAGGCCATTTCATGTGGCATTTACCACTCTCCTGAGACACTATCCCTTTAAAACAAACAAATTTCAACTCATAATGATATAAAATATTGTAAATAATACTTAAAATTTTATATATAATGTTTACAATAGACAGAAATGACACCACTCCAGTCTATTACACTTATTCAAGAGTTAGTACAGGAGTGACCAACCCTTTACATACCATATGCATCAATTTGGTCATACTTGAACACAGATGCGCCATATAACTCCCCGGCTCCCTCCCCCCATTTGAATGAACTAAAGTCATCTCTGAAAACAGATTAATGTGAAGGAAGATAACATTCGCTAAAAGAAAGAAGATAATGTTTGCTAAATAGAATGTGCATGATAAATAAAATAGCTAAAAATAATTATTTTTTTTATTGCCTAACTTGATTATTAATCACAGGGACCCAATCAGAGGAGAAAAATGGGGGGGGGGGACTGGCAAACCCCCTGAGCTTAGTCCAGATAGGCAAATGTGCCGATTATTTTGCAGAGTGGCCCAGGGGGAGGGGGGAGGGAATGGGCCACTTTTTAGGAATCTTTTACACATTTATTAAAAGCAAAATGAGACCTACAAATCAATATTCAACTGAGTGATTTACAAATTACATAATGTTAAACTTTATATTAACTACTTTTGTCCTACCTGGGGGTAACAATTGATTTTTTGAGGGCCCATCTCCACTGGGAAAAGATTTTGAGCGCCCCCTGATCCAATATGCCACTTTTAATCATAATCAACCAATTCACCACGATTGGTGCATTCCTGAGTTTAGAGCACAGCTAATAAACTATAATGATATTAAAATATATCTAATAGGAAGACAGAATATTATATATATCACCTTTTGTTCACACTATATACATGAATATACACTTTTTTCTAAAAAAAATAACAATGTTATGGAAGTATAAATAAGTAAGTATTAGTCATGTCGCTAATACGCATGAAAATTGGCATACAGCTAGCCTTTAATATTATATTTTGAATAAGAGCTGGACCCATATGAATTGACCCCATTTTCAGACGCCATTTATAATTAAAGATGGTCACCTATGAACTATGGAATTTTGTCCTACCTGGATATGATGGATGAAAGATCTAAGTGTCAAAAATCTATGTTTTAGGGCCCATTGCGTTCAATCAAAAGTACCATACTTCCATTACCATTTTTAATTACCGAAAAAAACATTTCAATGTTTGGGCCACTGCAATAAATGGTCTTTGTAAGAAACTAAATGACCGATAAAATGATATTTTGAATTATTCTATTGCTTAATTTTGTATTTCGGAATGAAGGTGATCGATTGTTGCTATTACAGCTGGCTTGAATAGGGAAGTCACACCCATATCTCAATAATTGTAACATGGAAATTACTGCTGAAAATTTGATTTCAGCTCCTTTGTTTTCATCAAAGATTTGATTTCTTCAAACTTTGTTTAGGTCTCTGAGAAAAAGTCAAAATCCAGTCAAATTTGTAAACTGTTATCAAATTACCATATTTCCATCAACTGGAAGCAAGCAGGTTTCTGTCTTATCCTAATTAGCATGTTTTTGTTTCCAAACATCTGGAATAATTCTCCATAATGTGTATGTGGATTTCTTAATTTAAGGCCATACAAAAAAAAATATTCTCGTTTTCAGATACTCCTACATCACTTTAAAAAGGCTGCATAAAAATCACATTAATATCCTCATGTAAATATATTCCCTCGGTTACAAGAAGCCAAACTTAAAAGAGTACGCAACCCTGATAAATAATACTGATATTCATGAATGACATAAGATAATCAAAACATTCCTATTAAAAACATGATGAGATACTGGATAATATTACATTCCTATAAACAACAGATAAATGATACTGGATAATCTTACATTCCTATAAACAACATGATGAGATGAATGTAGTACCTTGAAATATGATGTGAGAATTCCTTTTGACAAAATAAAAACACAAAAATACAAACTGCCCCACTCCCAGCACCAGATCTTTTTAAAGGATTGTCTGACAGCGAGAACATTATTTTTGTCTGGCCTAAACATCAGTTAATGCATTTCTTTAAATGATTTCTCAAAGATGGATTTTGCATCATATTTAATGTTATTGTCTATAAAATATCTGAGTGTTTTGGCCATTTTACCGTGTAATTCCCATTCAGACTGCCAGTTCATATCGTCAGTCTGTTTATTACCATCAAAACTAAACTTTGTCGGCTTAGGGCAGCCGTAATGTTCGAAGGTAGCCATGTGTTCTTTCTCTTGTAATCCCTTTTTTTTGCGTTTAATATTTTCATGAACTCTTTTACAAACAAAACACTCAAATCCATCGATGAAGTTGAAATCTGTTGGAGACCAACTATCTCCATTATCGATGGACCATTCTCTGTTTTTCAGGATTTTTAATAAAATTGGGTTCGTTACTCCAGTTTTTTTCCATGCTAAATATTTATTGTATTCTTCGTCATTATTATCCAGGTATTTTAGGTAAGCTGCCAATTCTTTTACAGATTTAAAGTCATTTATGATAATTGCTGAATGATTTGATGGTAAGAGATCCTGAAAGCATAAATTTGTTGACATATTTCAGTTGGTAAGCTCTTCTTAATTTGCCTGTTATTGTAATTAAAAAAAGAAATATAGCAGAATGATATATTAATGAAAGAGACAAAAAAAACCAAAACCCAACAATGTGTCCATGTCTTTGCCCGCGCAAAATTTCCCTTATAGCACACTGTATGCGTATGCTCATCCTCATCAGTAGTTTGTTTGAAATTCATAACGACTCATACAATAGTTGCTTTCTTACCAGTATTGAAATGTTAACAATGGACTGGATTCAGGGTAAATTTGTTCACGTCACAGGTGGAGTTATTTCCCCTTTCCCACAAGATTTCAGAGACCAAATCAAAATGCACAATGATTATTACTTACCTTTACTGCTGGAGAACCATAAACGAGATTTCAGAGATCAAATTAAAATGTTCTATAATTATTTCTTACCCTAACTGTTGGAGAACCATAAACTATTGGTACAGATCCCACCATTAATGGTCTCCATAGCTTTTCTGTTATATAATCTGGACACACACCATTCTCCATCGCTAATGAAAACTTATATTTCGCTACTAATTTGTAAAAGTCTACATGATCCATACCTTGGATGGGGTCACTTAGGCTAAAATGGAAAATAAGAAAAGTCTGAGTACATATATAATATGAACAACCATTTTAAGAAAAGAAAAGGGATGAAGTTTAAAGGACAATACATGTATTGGTGTCAGTCATTATTACATATGTGATAGAACTGGTTAAAAACACTCCAAATATAACTTTAACACAGAGAACATTGCTATCGGAGACACTTGAATAAGCGGCCAATGCAGGAATCGAACACGTGATCTCCAGGCTAGTGAGACAGAGTCTTACCCACTTAGCCACCGTAGCTCCCCTCGATGTCCAGACTAAATTTCCCCCAATGCACACATCTTCATTAGGCTCATTGGTTCAGAAAAGTAGGATGTTAAACCTCATCCAAATATTTAACGACCCACTTAATCATATAGGGTAAAGCCCACCATAATCATATAGGGTAAAACCCACCTTAATCATATATAGGGTAAACCCCACCTTTATCATATAGGGTAAAACCCATCTTAATCATATAGGGTAACCCCCCTCCCCTTAATCATATATAGGGTAAACCTCACCTTAATCATATATGGTAAAACCCACATTAATCATTTAAAAAAAGAACCACCAAGTCATATAAGGCTTCAAGAACCTATCTAAAAAAAACCACCTTCCTTAATCATATTATAGTGCTTCACACACCTATTTTTTAAAAAAGCACCTTAATGGCATCAGGCCTCATACATGTTTACACCCCTAAATCATACAGGACCTCATACACTAACAGAACACAAATTTACGGGAAATTATCATTGGGCATGATAACGATAAGAGGATACATGTCGAAACAGCATGTGCCATGAGCATACACGAATGGAATGTGTGCATTATAAATACACTATTATTATCATTATTATTGTGCAAAAACATTTGTGTTCTGTTGAAGTGTTTCTCCAAACTGATCCTGCAGTGAATATTCGCTTGGCCGCTACAATCACTGATAAGCATGACATAGACGAGGCTTAATGAGTGCGGCATATTAACTTTTTTTACTCCGACAAATTAAATTCTCAAACATTTTTTTGAGGTAAAAGAAAAATAAATAAATACGTTTGAAGTATTTGTAGTTAAAAAATATATCCTATTTAGTGTAAATGGGTATTAAAATGAGTAAAATGCATCATTTTGCCCAAAGCAGTTAGGTGTTAAGTAAACATTGCACAAGCCGTTTAGCCAATGACTACGAGGCGATCCAGTCAACGCACGTGTTTTCGACAGGCATCCGTTACAGAGATAATTCGTAAGTAATTCTCTGTGAAACAGATTGGTGTTTCTCACTAAATGTCACTTAAAGATTATGGCCTCATACACATTTCAATGAGAGCCTACTGTACTTACTGATCTGGAAGATTTTTATTGTGTAAACACTTTCCATAGGCATCCACCTGAACTAAATCCATGAGTATTTTGACGTAACTGTCTCTGTCCGATGGTGGATCACAATCTGAATGAGTATATATTATAGATCCTAATGTGGCCTGCCATTCATTCTTCTCTTTCACGGGAACAATGTATTTCATACTCTCTAACCATTCTAAGCTAATCAGGTACTGAGTAGTGATTGGGTAATCAGATTCACGACGAAATGTACATGTATGGTTAAACATGGTCATGACGTCTGCGTGAGAAAAATAGTAACTATTTTTTGGAGATTCTTCGTGAAACAAAGCCCATTCATGATGAGGTAGTCTAGGTAACGGAAGCTCGTCCATTTTCATATCCGAACCATAAAACATAAACACCTACAAAAACAAAATAATAATAAAATGAAATGAATCGCGATACATCGATGCTAGTTACTTTAGTAACAGATATTTATAGGATTTTGCCTATAGTTAGAGGCCAAAGCTGATAACTATCTGTTACTAAAGAAACTACAGCTATGCAACAATATATCGTGCTGGCACCAGTATACATACAACGTTTTTTAGCCTACCTTAGTTTTAGGATGATCTTTAAGATGTCTGTTTACAGAGAAAAAACATTTATCATTTCCGCAAGTTTTATATCTTCCCTTTTCTCCAGTAAATTGTGTCCACCATAATATAATGGGCTGATTAATTTTATCTGGTTTTAAAGCTAATAATTCCAATTCATCATGAAGTGGTATACGAGGCTCTAAAAGTAAAAAAAATATGAATCATGCCAACAATGAGGCTGATGTCCTCCGCCTAAATGTTGTTAAAGGCTCCATACCACTTTTGTTGTAGCTGAATAATATGTCCCAATCTTTATTCTGGTCAACAAATTGTATTATTTTACAATATTCCAATTAATTGATGATACAAATTTCATCTTGACACATCTAATTAAAAAAATTGAAAAAATTCAACTAAATGATTTGAAAGGGTTAACGTCAACTTAACGTAAACCTTTTCAAATGTGACTTGGATTTTAAAATAGTCTCGAACCCTCTGGACAAGTAAAATAGGATGTAATGGATAATTTACACAACAGGTGGGTCACTTAAACATCTGGTACTTACTTAGAATAAGGCTATTATTTATTTTCTGGAGATGCAAAGCCAGCAAGAGTGTTATTGTCCCTTTATCGGGCGTATAGCTCTACTTTTTTTGAAATTTTTTTAATAGATGAAAATGGTTCTTAAAGCACACAAAAGTTTTTAACATAGGTATTTAAGAAATATTTCAAGCTACCAACTTGCTCATGGCACCAGATGTAGCCAAATCCAAGTGAACTTAAGAGTAACTTTAATTTACTTTAGTCACCCAGGTAACTTGACCCATAGTATCTAGATACGAATGGTTAGTATGTGCACGCTGTATCATAAGGTCTGTCAATTAGTCATCTGCAAAATGACGCCCAAGCGCAAGCAAATTATTGAAATAAAATTGAACCATGTGTTAGTCCCGAAATGACCTAATTTGTATCGAGTGGATGTTAAACCACATTTCTTTCTCCCTCAAGCAAGGTGAATCAAAATAAGATGGTGAACCTATCAAAAATAAATTCTCTGTGAAGTAAGCAAATTTGAATCATTGTACAATCATGCCAATGCTTTTATTCAATAAAATATTTATTCACTCAGAAAATAATATAAGGAAAAGGATGATAGGTTTAAACAATGTATAGGATTATTATGTCATTTTAAAGGTAAAAAATATTGTCAATAAAATTTACCTTGTGATATAGTGATAAAATTATTGTCCAACCCTACTTAAACACAAATTTTATTGCATTTGGACAGCCAACAACTGTGTTGAGTGTGGATTTATGCAGAATGAATTCCGATTTACACTTTGTTTCAATAAAATACAATGTTCTTTCAGAGAATATTATTAAAGAAATGGTGATAATCTAGGATAATCTAGGGTCAAACGATGCATTGGATTATTGGGCATTTTTAACAGTCAATAAATCACTGTTAATAAAATTTACATATTGAATTGAGATATATTGATTTATTGAAATTATTGTCCAGCCCTAGCAGAGTTATAATGTTCCAAAAAGCCATAACCAGACAAATACAAAGACAAACCAATTCTAATTGCTTTCTGATTTTTTTAAAAGGTTGGGGACAAATAAATTCAGCTCTGCCGTGTTTCAAATGCCTCAAAGAACTAATTTTAACTTAAGATGGGGAACAAATATTCAGGGCTACTGATTTTGGGGCAAAAAACATTTTATGGGGCTAAAAATGCATTTTTGAACAAAAAAAATTGTTCCTGCAACCGCACTTTATCACCTCTTCCATACATGCTAGGTATTAGAATTCTACGCATCCTGACACAATTGTTAATTCTTTGGAACATGGGAACAGTGTCCGCTACTCTATTCTTGGGGTTCGTGGCATTTTGAGTGTGTCTGTTAGGGGTAACCAACCGCACAAACGGTCTGGCAATGGTCATTCAGGACTCCTGTGGTGGTAGTGAACAACTCCAAAGATGTTTTAGGTTGTAAGGTCGTACAGATTTCAGCTAATCCAGCCTAGCTGTTGACAGGAAATTAGATAACTCTTGTCAGGGATACTTCAACACTACACATGTCTGGTAATTACATAGCTCTGTCAGGGGTACGGTACCCCACCACTAGAAAGGTTTGTCAGAGTGTTTTTGTGATACCTGAAGATTAGCGGTACACTGTTGTGCGAATTTCATGTAGTACACTTTTGAGCTAATCTAGACTAGTTGAGGGGTATCGCATTTTAGGAGTGGAACACCACACCCACCACCAGAAACCTGACAGATTTACATTTTGATGATACCAGACATACATGCATTGATATCATAAAGGAAAAAATTGTTAAACTTTCCAGCTAGGTTAACCCCCTGGGCTCCTGCTCTATATAGTCTGTATAATATTTACCCTCTCCATAATCAATGTAGTCATCATCCATTTCCTGCTTGCCTTCATCTTCTGCCAGAAACTATGGTACAAAAAACAAGAGAAAAGTTTAAGAAGCATAATGTCTGTGAACACTACTAATATTACACTCTCATCTGAATACATATTATCCACATTTTAATAGGCTAATTATATAGCTGTTTAAACTTGAAGGAAATACAAATTTTCACAGATTGTACATTGCATAGATTAAGCATACATTATGCGATAGCTAAATCTGCCTATTGCAGGTCTTTCTTTAGGCCTGTGCCTCAAATGTTATCTAAATTATCAGGTCTCAATTAACTTATCCAGACCATAATTAACTCTCAATGCCATTGCTAGCCTGCGATATTTACTGGGTTAGGATAATCCGATTTGTAGCTTAACTTTCATTCATGATTTAATCATGAAATGGAAAATCAAGGTTATTTTTTTAATATCATACAGACTTTAGTAATGATGATGGAGGCTAGGTCGAAAATTCAATCGCTAAAATCTTGGTTCAGAGTGGATCAATTTGAAGGAAATTTCAGCAAATTCCCTTTACATTATCTAGTTTTTAACTAAAGTGAGAACTGCCAGTTCTTTAATCTCTCATAATGTATATTTACGTATGGGTATCAATAATATAGTAAATGCATGTCAGCGGCCAATACACGAAAAATATTGTAACCATGCAAGGCCAATTAATTAGTGATCAAATTGATACAGGATCCGTATTATTTAAATTATTATCAATACAATAATCAATTCCGTTCCATCACTGCTTGGCAATTATCCCGTTCACATTTTGATTTTCAACATATATATAAACTTACCTGGAATCCTATGAGAACAAATGAAATCAAAGCAATTAAGAAAAATATAAGAAAACATCTAAACACTCGGCGAGAGGACACCATGGCATTTCATCCATGAGTTGTAAGTTCAAGTTGTTTGATCGTATCACCATAGATCGTACAGTTCTATGGTATAACTTTGTTCCCGTTGACAGTAGTAAAACGAAAGAAAATTAGTACGCATGTCATACCGGAAGTTTCAATTTATTTCCTAATTCGGAATCAGACCACTACTAGTCTTTAGTATTTTATCTTTATCTCCCTTTATGCTTTATTTGTGTTTCATTTTTTGTTGACTATTTGTTTTGGTGCAGAATTGAAGAAAAGATTTTTAATTTATATTTTCTGTAAGGCAAATATTTATGTTTTTGAGGCAGAAGGATAAACATCGTTAAGAGGCTGATTACCTTGAAATATAGGGAGGATTTTGCATGAAGATCCCGTCCAAACCCCTAAAACACAATATTTATATGTGTGTGCGGGGGAGGGGTGGCAGTATCTCCCATTACCGCCCGCTTATATTGGACCGTGTCTAATCAGGGGCATTTTAAGGTTTATCATGGCGGAGGCTATACTATTTTGAGGGCCCTCTTTCGCGGGGGTCCGGAGGGGGGAGGGGGTCTTAATTGATGATTTTCATACAAGTGCAATGACTGCATTCTCATTCAGTAGTGGATTCGACAGTTATAGTGTAACGAAAACGATTGTCTCGGACTCGGAGGCCTTTTCCCTTGGCCAGAGGGGCCCTTTTGTCTGCCTTTAGGGCCTTCCCTAACTAGGGTACATTTCATTTTTTCATCGGTTTTAGCATTTTTCTCCCGTTTGATTTCTTCAACTTCTTTGATTTTTTTCGCGAGGAGGCTGGCGCCTCCAGCGCCTCAGCTATAAAACGCCTTTGTGTCTAATATGCTATCTAGAGTCGATTTGTAGCATATCGCTGATCCATGGTATATGGTTGTCTCGGGTTAAGCATTATGATTATGATTATGATTATACTGTTGAAAACCACATTGAAACCGTGAGGGGGTACGAAAACTCAAAGGGGCGCCAAAACTCAAAACCATAATGCAAAGCTCACGTCACTGCATCCCTCTCACTTAGCTCCTAGCTGGTGCGTAGCCTACACGCTACTCCTAGTATGTATATATTTTCAATATAGCGATCATCGGACAAAGATTTGAGGCTAAAATTAACATCATTACTCAATTTAAAATCATTATGTTGGGACTGATAATTCGTCAGTTCTGAAAGTAAATGTGTGATATAGGAGGATAAATTAATGTTGCCAATAAAAAAAAATTTTACTTTTTATTTCATTTCCAACATAAAAACTATTGTCTAATGACTAATTTTGGTTTATTCTGCATTGTAAATTATCGTAATTCAAGTAAATGTTGTCTGAAATCAGGATAACACAGGGGTCTAGCCCTGGACCACCTTAAATTGTTAGTAAGCCTAACTTTGTGTCATTATATACATCGAGCGAGGAAAGTTTTTTTTTAGTCTTTGAACCAGATGTCAAGATGTCTATTAAGCTTCACATTAAGATGAATAAAAATCGATGATTTGGTCAGAACACCGATTTTAAACAGCCTTATAAAACATCTGTTACGTTCATTTAGAATTAACAGCATTAAACATAACGGGATATTTACCAGCCTTCAACCACCACAAAATCCAACATGGACAGGGTTTGATAAGAGAGTGGTGGTGCCCCCCCCCCCACCAACCCCCCCCCCCCCCCAAAAAAAAAAACCCAAGCAAAACATCTGTTACGTGCATTACGATCTAACAACACCAAACATAACTGAATGTTTACTAGCCCCCAACTACCACAAAATCCAACATGAACATAAATTGTATTTTTCATATCGCCCACCTTACATTTCGACCCCCCCCCTCCACACACACACACTTCAACACACTCAAAGATCCGAGTGCCCCGTTTGTTCATAATGTTACAAATAAAAAGTACCAACGAAATAAAAATAACGAATTGTTGTAATAATATGCATCTTATTATGGACCAGGAACTGAGTATGACGTCATGGCTGCCATCTGGGACGTCATATCTATAACCGATGCGCCTGATCAAGGAACAAGCATGTTAAGTTTCGTATGAATTGACGGCGCCTTGGCCTCTTTTTTTTTGAAGAACAACAACAGTATCATTTCTGCCTCCAGAAATTCCTATTTTAAATTGATCCTTCAAATATTCCTATTTCTCCGCTGGACGACGAGAGGACACCTTTGAGACATTTATATCGGTATTGTCCGATTATCACAAATTTTCTAGACAATTAAATCTAATTTGCCAACCAAGACTTAAAATCAAATCAAATCAACAGGATTTTTTTTATTCATCGACAAAGATCTTCATTCAGTCTTGTAAAAGTTTAAAAATATGTAGCAGCCGTTCAATGTTCGATTTTCTATTAATTATACGTGAAAACATTTATGGCCTTACAGACATTTCTAAATGGACGCATGTTGGGTCAGCTGGAAAATGAGAGTTTGATCAGTAGGTAACTACATTCAGTTGATATACGAAAGCATGCATGTCTCCATTTGTAGACATGTTTGATGGAAATGAACAGGTATGTAGTTAATTAGTAAATACATCTCCGTTTTATATTTCTTCTGTAGAGTAACCCATGGTACATATATGCTAGCATTATCAAAGGTGTTTTTTTTTTCAAGCGGGATTGGATGACCGAATGGTTAGCGCGTGTACGTTTATTATAAGCTCTGTCATGGAGTCAACTGACGTGGTTTCGATTTACTCTCTCTCTCTCTCTCCCTCTCCCTCTTCCTCTCTCTCATATGTCCGCCACAATTTCGAAATTTCGAACCGAATTGATAGACATATTTTACATCCGATTGAATCCAAGCGGGTTAGTTATCTAGTATTGGTATTTTGACGTTGTTTTCTTAATTTTCTTAATGTTAAATATTCAATCCAAATTCATAAGCGTGAATCAAGCTGTGACAAAATTAATTTTTTTTAGCGAAAAATGCAAATGACGCGTCGATACTTTAAGCTAACTGTAACTGTCGTTAAATAGTTAGTTTCCTGATTCCATTTTGTTTGTGTTGTATTCATTAGCAGTGGCGGATTAAGCTCCACCAAGGCCTTAGGCGGCCGTTTCTGGAGGGCCTATTTAAAAAGGCGTGGGCCTAATTAATTTCGGGTCAGGGCCTATGTTGATTCCCTTTGGGCCTAAACCCCACCCCCTAACATTCATTGTCTATGCGTTTTTAATCGTATCAGACAAGTCTAAAAAATTTTTTTTTTACAAAATCTTTGGGCCTGAGGCTGCAGCCTCATCAGCCTCACTGATAATCCGCTACTGTTCATTAGAGTACTAAAACTGATTAAAACACGGATCCTTATTTCGTTTCGTTTTTTTTATACTGTGTGACGTATGCTTATCTTCATTAGCCCAGCCGGAGAAGAACAGTAGGATGTTAAACCCCATTTCTTTCATTTCATTCCTTCTCAATATGTACAATTGTAAGTTAATTTATTGAACGATTTCTTTAAGAAGCTCTGGAAAATGGAGAAATCACTTATCCCATAGTATACCCCTTCGATATAAATTTAGAAATATATCCAGGCCCAAAGGAGAGGGGGGTGCACCCGGCTCATCAATTCTGGGCCCATGGTATTCGTGTCGCACAGCCACCGATCCGATCGCATAGATCTGTCATTGAGTCAAGTGGCGTGGTTTCAATACTCCACTTGTACGTGACAAGGAGTAGGATCGCCTATCCAACCTCATGGGTTTTCCCTGGGTCGTCCGGTTTCCCCCCTCTGCTAAAGACCGTTACGCACAAGCGAAATATTGAAATAAAATTGAACCATATTGTTAGTCCCGAAATGACGTTAAATCCCAGATCCTTCACTCCGATGTCTTCCTCTGGCTAGGGGTGGGGGTGTGATGGCCCAGTGGTCTAGAGTGCCGCGCTTCGACCTCTAGCTGGCCGGTCACCTCTGGCTTGCGGCTGTGGTTTCGAGCCCCGATGTGAGCGTATGTGGCATGGAGATAGGGACGCCTTCTCAACCTCGTAGGTTTCCTCCGGGCACTCCGGTTTCCTCCCACTGCTAAAGACCCCTACGCGCAAGCGAATTATTGAAATAAAAATTGAACCATATGTTAGTCCCGAAATGACCTAGTTTGTGTTGAGTGGACGTTAAACCCCATTTCTCTCTCTCTCTCTCTTTCCTCTGGCTAGACATGAGTAGAGTTAGAGTTAGTTCATTCATTTCCGGCGTGGTTTCCTCTTGTCAGTGATACAGGGCGGAGGTCCTGGCAAGGACAGCTGTCTTGTCGTTCGGATGGGGCGAAAACCCGAGGTCTCATGCACGTAAAAGATCCTTTGGCCGTTGGAATTCTATATAAGAGTAGGCCGTAGAGCCAATGCTTTGGCAAAATTGCCCTCATATGCTATAGCACGCTGTATGACGTATGGCCATCTTCATTGGCCCAGTCTAGAAGCAAAACAGTAGGACATTAAACCCTATGCCCAATTTCCTTGCTAAGGCAGTAGCCATGTACACATACCATGCTCTTCGGGAAAGGGGTGTACCTGTCTCTTAGTATCTGCTGAATGCTCTTTCCCCATTTGATCATCATACTCTTATGTACACCGATATACTTTTACTACATATTTTATGAGTATTTTTATTTCATTGTCATACTTTCATTGTTGTTTTCATTGGTATCATCCCAATGGTGCATGTACATAGATATATCCCATTATAATTTCATTATATTTTCATTATTTATATAGTATTCCATGACAAATGTATTTTTTGCATGCATATGTATGTTGATGTTTTGTGTACTGTTCTTAATGGACGTAATATGCAAATAAAAAAGTTGAAGTTGAAGTTGAAGTTCATAAAGACCAACTGTACTTTAAAATGATTATACACCCAATATACATTTTGGAGTACTGAACGGGTGCACATTCATAGCTCTTATCGTGTTACACAAAACGTCGACTTTACGTCGTATGATTCACACAACTGTTCAAGCCATTATGGAGTAGACAAGCAGAAAACATTCTTTTCATACAGGAGACAGAATTACAAACGTGGCTATGATGGCGGTGTAGATCTATTATAGATAAGTCCAACACATACATATGTAAACATATAGGTTAAATGTACATATCTTCTACAAGAGAAGACTGTGTGTTGTCTAGTTTCAATGTAAGCATTGCAGGGAACTCCGCAGAATACATGATGCTTTATGCATGATGGAATTTAATGTTTGTTTATGTGTGGGAAAATGAGTTCCGGAAGTTGGATGCCTCTCTTTTTAAAAGATGGTTTCTTGGAGTTATTACGTTTATAGAAGGTATGGTATGTAACAAATTGATAAATCTAGTGCATCGATAGACTATTTTGAAACAATACAATATCCCATCCAGATATTCACCAGAAATCGTTATTTGCATAGCATAGAACTGTTTTGAAGGCTAAATATAAAACTTTTAATATAACATGATATATGAACGTATTTAAATCAACAATCTGGTATTTCACTAAGATAGAGATAGATATTACATATCAAACTAGTCGAGGGAATAAAATAATAAATCTACATGTCATTGCATGCAGTATATACTAATAAACTGATACGAATTGATATATGATTCATCGATCTCTTGGCAGTAATACTGAGTAGCCTAGGCCTAAAGTTTTATTTTCCGTAAATTCTATACTGGTCACACGTTTAAAGAATCTTTTTTTCATAATTGAAAGTCTTGCATTTGTTAATTTGTTAATATTATTTCTCTCACGCTATCATTATTATAATAATCAAAGATTTGGTAGTGGTTCATGTGGTCCTTGTCACCAAATTAAACTTAAGCGCTGTCTCCCTTGGCAGTTAGTTCCGCTTGAGAACAAACAACAAACTAGTTTTGACCGACAGTTTAATTCCTAAATCGACGAATGGTTTCCATTCCCCGGTTTTTTAGATTAGATAATCTTTATTTATAGTCGGTATGTACATATAACAGTAAAAACACAAGCTCCTTGGAGCTTTTGGACCGACATAGTACATGACAAGGAGTAGGTAGCCTGTCCAACCTCGTGGGTTTTCTCCGGGTTCTCTGGTTTCTTCCCCACTGCTAAGGACCTCTACACACAAGCGAATTATTGAAATAAAATTGAACATTATTGGTCACGAAATGACCTAGTTTGTAATGAGTGGACGTTACCGCCCCCTCTCTCTTTCCCTCTCTTTATAAACGTGATTTTGTCTTCATACAAATTAAAAAGTCACCATAGCACTAATCCATTATAGGTGAAGCTTTGTTTCCATGACATTTTATTTTTGGTTTGAATTTAACATCAGTATCATCTAAAGCCTTCGACATTGAAAACAAGACTTAATTGTCAATTCATATCAACGTTGATGTTGTGATCTTACCGGGAAAAGGTGGGCTTCTGATTCCCAGTATTTAAAACAAAGTAAACATTTTACCATTTCCGAGCGATTTGTAACAAGGGACTCCAAGGACGAGGCTAGACATAATATTCCATGTCAAACGGTGACGTCACATTCTTATCTGTTCGTTCGTTTCCTGGAGTATTACGTCCACTTCCACCGAGGGTGTTTCTTACATGGAGAGCATCAAACTGATCCCGCAGTGAATATTCGCTTGGCCACGTAAATAATTCTCTGTGAAACAGATTGGGAGAGCATACGCAATAAAAACTCCCCATGTAGACTGGAATAGCTAGACGCTAGAGATTGCAATTTGATTGAGAATTCTCGCGTATTTCGCCGAACATAACTGATTTGAAATTAGAGTAAACACGAAAAGCATTGAATATAAATCAGTTTATATACATTCATATTACATTATTATATTCGTTGCAACCCACTTGTGTCAATTTCTGTGTTCCAAATATTAGAGATTTATAACACAGAAGCAAACTCAAAATGTGAAGTATTCGCGTCAACACAGGCGAGAGTTAAATACCCCAGTTAAAGACGAAATGTGAACACCCGAGTAACTCAATATGAAAAAAAAATTGTTAATATCTGCTTGTAAATGTACAGCCTTCAAATAGTTTGAATAACTCAATGCCAGCTCGATACTTATACTCTTATTTACCTCCTGGTCAGGTCTACACGACACTAACTCGGCTTTACTCAACCCAAGTGATAGAATCAGAGACTGGTGAACATTATAATCGTTTAGAACGCCTTTCGGGAATTATCTTCACAACCGTTAAAGCCCCAATAACACTCTTGTTGTAATTGAATAATATGCCCCAATCTTTATTCTGGTCAACAAATTGTATTATTTTACAATATTCCAATTAATTGATGATATAAATTTCATCTTAACACACCTGATTTAAAAAATTGAAAAAATTCAACTACATGATTTGAAAAGGTTAACGTAAACCTTTTCAAATGTGACTTGGATTTTAAAATATTTTCAAACCCTCTGGACAAGTAAAATACGATGTAATGGATAATTTACACAACAGGTAGGACACATAAACATCTAGTACTTAGAATAAGGCTATTATTTATTTTCTGGAGCTTTCAAGCCAGCAAGAATGTTATTGTCCCTTTGACATTCGGCTTTCTTATAAATAGAAAACACAAATTGTGAAATGCACATAGTCTAAACAGATGTTTGAATTACCACATCAAAATAAAACATAGAGCGCCTGCCCTTTCAGGAATTATGTTCACCACCGTTGACATTTGGCTTTCTGATAAATGGAAAACACAATGTATTAAATTTACAGTAGAAGTTCTTGTTTAACTGATGTTTGAACAACCGCATCAAAATAAAAAATGAAAACAAAGAAAGTAACAAAACGTCAAAAGTAACGATTTTTTATTGGACAGGATATTTTATGAATGTATTTGTTTTTACAGGTTAACCAAGGTGAAGGGTTTGTTGTTGTTTTTGGCGGGAATATGTTGCATATTGTTATGGTATAACAAATATTACAGTAAAGGTAAACAGCATTAAAATATTTAACAGATAAAATTAGAATGTATGCCTTAAAACGTATACATTGCAACAGATTGTCTTGGATTGTGTTATAGTCTTATTTGAGAATGCCCGATTTACAATCAGATGTAGCCGGGCAATGGCTTTATAAATTCTAAGCTAATCTAAACGTTCTTAACTGCTGTGGGTTGGTGTGGGGGGGGGGGGTGGTGTCTGTCATTCAATTCCCCGCCTGTGCGTGACACGGGGTAGGGTCGCCCGTCCAACCCCATGAGTTTTCTCCAGGTCACCCGGTTTCCTGCCACTAATAAAGACACCCTATGCGCAAATGAATTATTGAAATAAAATTGAACCATATTATGTTATTCCCAAAATTACCTAGTTTCTCTCTTTCTCTTCTCATCCTAATTGCTATACTGTTTAAATATATTTGTAGATGGACCAAGGGATATCTTATACACATTACCAAGTGACATGGCCAATGAATCCACAATACCTCTCATATTACGTTGGGAACCAATATCGGGTGAAGGCGAAGGGAGGATAACTTGTGGTCAAGATGTTTGTGAAGTGACATCTAATAAAAGTAGAAAGGCAGAACAGAGTATTATGGTACACATATGATTTTAGTGTAGTTTTGGGGTGGGACGATTTACCCAATACTACCCAATTCTACCCAATACTACCCAATACCACCCCAGTACTACCTCAAAATCACCACATACTACCAAATACTACAAGATAATACTGCAAAATGTGCATATCAATTGAATTTTTTCAAAAATAATTAGTTATACGGTGGGAATTGTACTTCAAATGCGATTACCGATGTCTGGCTGTTCCTTTTGCCTCCCTATATCACATAAAACAAGCAAAAACTAACCAAATACTATCAAATACTTATCACATACTACCCACTATCATCAAATAACAACCTTATGTTGTCAAATAGCAAAACATTAGTTTAATTACGGCGACGAATATTCGATAATTCGCAGAGAATGGAAATGAATGTGCGGTTATCTCCCTTTTCAACCGATAACTAGATTTTAGATTGATTTGCGGATTAATCATCTTATTTTGCGTTGCGGTTGGTTTCCAACTCGACGAAATTAAGATAAGAAAAGCAAGTATTTTTGTGTATATTTTAATCATTGTGTGTAATTAACTACTGTATTATTATATAAGATGGCCAGCAGTCTATAAATAACTATTTAAACCCTTCCATGGGTATCGTCAGGAGGTATGTCCATTAATAAATAACAAACAAAGTTTGTTTCTGGAGTTTAACGTCCACTTCCACACAGGGTGATATCGCAGACAAACAAAAAACAACTGCACATGTTTAAATTTATTTTTTCATGTCAACTACTACGTTATTGCATGTTTACTGTCATTTGAAAATAAACGTAATTTGTTTATTACAAATGTATAATGCTCTAGTTGTATATACACCACCTTACTTAACAATTAATCAACGGGTGTTAAGATTGTTGATTGGGTAATCAAGTTCTGCTTTATTTATTTTATCTATCGATTAAACTGCTACCAAATAATATAGTCCGGGAGCTAGGTGGGTTTTATTCAACATGACAGGTGCGGAAGGTTTGACTGCTAGTGGTGTATGACTGGGTTAGGAGACCACAGAAACCCAATTCTTAAGTTGCACTAGTGGTGGGTGTGGTAGGAGGAGCCACCACCCATAGTACCTCCAAAAATCGGTTTATTCAACATGGAAGGTGCGGGACCCACTTCGGTGGCATTTGATAAAGGATTGTTTCCTGAACCAGGAAATATAACTTAAAGGGGAAGACCAACGATTTTCAACAAGGTTTCCATAAATCTGAAATATATATTCAGAAAGAATCCCCTCTGTAAAAAAAGTAAAAAAGTTTTTGTAAACGAGAAATTAATTTTTATTAAAACCGGAAGTGACATAGTTGGTTCAACACGCTCACTGGGCTCTATAGAAAGCATACAGATTTGGCATAAGTTTACTGATGTATTGTATTCACGTCCCGTCCTTGGGCCAAAAATCTTATGAAATGGACTGTTTGTTAGGATATTATAAACACGAATATATGTTTTTTTCCCCTTTAAGAATGGAATTTTTGGTGGAAAGGTATATCACCCTGTGTGGAAGTTGACGTTAAACCCCCAACATAAGGTTGTTATTTGATGATAGTGGGTAGTATGTGATAAGTATTTAATAGTATTTGGTTAGTTTTTGCTTGTTTTATGTGATATAGGGAGGCAAAAGGAACAGCCAGATATCTGTAATCGCATTTGAAGTACAATTCCCACGGTATAACTAATTATTTTTGAAATAAATCAATTGATATGCACATTTTGCAGTATTATCTTGTAGTATTTGGTAGTATGTGGTGATTTTGAGGTAGTACTAGGGTGGTATTGGGTAGTATTGGGTAGTATTGGGTAAATCGTCCCGCCGGTAGTTTTGAAAAAGTGACGTGCTTCTGTAATTCCATATCGATGGTAATCTGTGCGAGGTCTACGAACTATTAATGACAGGGAAATATGAATACAAATTCATAATTTTGTACAGTGCTCGAAATGAATGGAGTGAAATACTACCCTTTCTGTGTCGAATGGGCCAATGAAGATAGGAATAGTACGCCATGCAGTGTGCAATGAGGCAAATTGTGAATGGACACCAGCACAGAGGCCTACTCTTATTTCGAATTCCAACTGTCTTGGGGTCTTTGACAAAATCTCTAATATGCGTGTAAAACTTAATTTGACTAATTCGGCCTGTGCTCAGACTTTATTGTTCATATCCGATGCCGGAGTTTAATTTCTGGCTCGGCACCTTACTTATTTGACATTTTTGCAAGCTAATGTAAACTTGGCATTTTTTGCAAGTAAATGTAAATTTGCGATTTTTGCAGGTAAATGCAAATTGCTGGGCAACTGCATAACAGTACAATACTATAGATGGTACAGGACGATTAAACAAATAATAAAAAGAAAAAGTAAAAATACAAACACAGCACAATTGGGAAATCAAAATACATACGTATAACTGATACGGTCCCAGACGAATCGCATGTGCAAAAAAGCTTGCCTATGATCCATTAAGAACATATTATTTAAGCACAGAGAACCCATCGTCTAATAAAAATCCATTGTATCCAAAGCCACCGTCGTTCAATTTAAAGGGTTATCTCCCCTTAGCCTACTATTTTATCACATAACTTGTTATTGTCTTTTCAGATATATTCTTTCTATGGCAGTCATTTTAAAATACACGATCTCCCACTGCCAAGAAGGGCTGGAGATTTGTGGGCTCTGGTCCACGAAGAATCTCCCAAAAATAACCACTACATTTTCTCAAATTTAGAAATACTCCAGTTGTTTAATTTAACTTCCACGTTTAAAAGACAGTCATCATATCCATTAATGACGTTTGGTTTGCGTGATCACGAGAAAATTATGGATCGGACGTTTTTATTAACTCTGGAAGAGAAGAACCGTTATCGTAAATTAGGATTAGCTCCCATTGTGTATGTGCAGAGTGGTTGTGACGCACCATCAGATAGGGATAAACTGGTATTTTTACTTCAACAATATATACCCATTGATTCTTATGGAAGATGTATGAAAAATAAGGATTTCCCCAAAAGGTTAGATTTAAGGTTTGACAGTGTGTGTGGGAAAAAGCGTCTGTAACGTGGAAAATATTTCAAAAGTAACATTAAGCTATTACTAAGTATATCTAAAGTCTGTTACGTCCATGTTTGTAAACGAGATTATCAAATAACTGGTCTGATTCCGATTCCTAACTGGTCTGGTTCCGATTTTCTTTCAATACCAAGATGAAAAACGGGTTGGAATTAAATAACAGTCCGTTTCTTTGGCTTATTCCTCGCATCAACTAGAACGTCTATTATATAACAACTCTTCCAGATCCTACTGTAGTAAAGACAACTGTGTTTTAAACTATTTTCCACGATACAGGCGCCTGTGTGTGTCTCTGTGTAGGGTGATATTGCAAAGATGTACGACAGTTTTTTTTTTATACGACCACCACGAATTGAATGTGGACATTCTGAAGATCAAAAGTGATCATGTGATCCAGAGCAGTAATAGAAAGAAATGTAGCAAATTTCAACAAGTTCCTTTTCAACTACCTCCCTCTGCTCATTTTGTAGTATAATTGGGGACATCAATGACCAGCCACTCTGTTTGACAGTTTATGGATCTTCAGATATTTTTAAACAGTAGATTGTTGTTCTTAGCGTTTAACGTCCGCTTCCACCGAAGGTGATATCGCAGACAAATCTTATTTTTCATTTTTATTATCCTAGCGCACGCACAGGGGTCTGTCTGTGTTTGCAAAGAAAGTTCATCGGGATTTTCCGGCATGGCTCCTCCATGTCAGTGGTGCAGGACCGAGGGTCAGCATATAGTAAATCGGATGGGACGGAAAACCGAGAACCACTGTGCACAGTGTCGTGGATTTCGATATGAGAATAGGCCGTAACGCCACTGTCCGGTCAAACTTTCATTCATAGCACACTGAAATGAAATAAAATGGGGTTTAACGTCCTACTCTTTTGCACCTAACCTGGGCTAATGGAAGACGGGCATACACCATACAGTGTGCTATGAGGGAAATTTTGCCCGGGCAGCGGCGCTACGGCCTACTCTTATATCGAATTCCAACTGCCAAGGGATCATAACTCACTGAATGGCGTACGCCCATCTTCATTAGCCCAGCCGGGGCCGAAAAGTGGGACGTTAAACCCCATTTCATTTCATTTTTAAATCTGTTTGAATTACAGATGTATATTTCGTTTATTTTTTTTTTATACTTTGGATGGCCTCGCTGACAAGTTAAACGTAATTTTGAAATATAAGAAACGAAAACAACAATATCTTTTTTTTTTTAAAGCAGTTTGATTTTAAATTCAATCATCCTAATATCGATCTTTTTGTGTTTTTCTATTGGCACTTTCTTGGACGTTGGTTTCGTGTAAGTAGCCTACATATTAAATCTTATTTTAAAAATATCATTTCAGTTTGTCTTTTGACGACAACGATGGCAGCATGGCACCAATGGAATCAGACGAATTTTACGCTTTCTTGTCACGGTACAAATTTGCCCTTGCCTTTGAAAATGCGGTATGTGATGATTATGTAACAGAAAAGTTTTGGCGCCCGATCCAGATAGGCGTGGTTCCAATTGTGTTCGGATCCCCGACAATTAAGGCAAGTGCTATTTTAATATCGATATGTTAATAACAGATATACATCTCTTTAGTTGAGCGTTGGCTCGGTAACCAGGAGGTATTGAGTTCGACCCCGGTGTTAGTCGCGAATATTCCTCGGAATTGTCTGGCGTGGTTTTCTTTTGTCAGTGGTGCAGGGTCGCATTACAAGGAACAGTGTCTTGTCGATCGGATATGGCAAAAAATGAGTTCCGTGTACACATTGGTTTGCACGTAAAATAACCCTTAACAGTTAGAGGGAGAGAGAGAGAAATGGGGTTTAACGTCCACTTTACACAAACTAGGTCATTTCGGGACTAACATATGGTTTTAATTTTATTTCAATAATTCGCTTGCGCGTAGGTGTTTTTAGCAGTGGGAGGAAACCGGAGTGCCCGGAGGAAACCCATGAGGTTGAGAAGGCGGCCCTATCTCCATGCCACATACGCTCACACCAGGGCTCGAAACCACAGCCGCAAGCCAGAGGTGACCGACCAGCTAGAGCAGGGTGGGGTATGGACCCCCCCCCCCCCCCGGATCCGCCCCTATGCAGTTGGATTTCGATATAATAGTAGGCGATAGCCCTGCCGTCCGGCCAAATTCCTTTCAAGGCACATCAGTATGTGCCTGTCTTCATTAGCCCAATCGCAGCAGAACAGTAAGACGTTAAACCTCGTTTCATTTCATTTAATTTTCCTTTATTTTTCAGGATTTTTTGCCAGATGAAAAATCAGCAATAATAACTAGTGACTATTCTTCTGTAAAAGAACTGGCAGACCATTTATGGCATTTAGATGAACACGATGAAGAATTTTCTCAATATCTACAATTTAAATTTTCTGGAATAACAAATCCTAAGCTGAAAAAATTCATAGAGAAGAGAGACTGGGGCCGGGGCAAAGCTGCTTTTGATATGTTCACTGCCTACACTTGTTTTCTGTGTCAGACATTACACGACATTAAACGCCACCCGAAAAAATTCTATAACAAAGAGTTTCAGAAAGTAGAATTATCACATTACGGTTGTCCAGCCCCTCTTCGATTTGATTCGAATGGTATTTATAACGTTGTGGACAGTTGGTGGCAACAAGAATGGACGTTTTCTAAATATTTAGCAAGGGCAGCAAAATATTACCATGACAACAACGAAGTAGTTTCCCCGGAACAATTGAATTCATTCGCCCAGATTCTCTACAAGACGGGACTCTAGACGAAATTTGTGTAAACATATTATATTTAAACGCAAACATTATCTGTCAACTATCAATTTAAATCACAATACCAGCATTTATTTTATAGTCAAGAGAGAGAGAGAGAGAGAGAGAGAGAGAGAGAGAGAGAGAGAGAGAGAGAGAGAGAGAGAGAGAGAGAGAAATGGGGTTTAACGTCCACTCAACACAAACTAGGTCACTTCGGGACCAACACATGGTTCAATTTTATTTCAATAATTCGCTTGCGCGTAGGGGTCTTTAACAATGGGAGGAAACCGGAGTGCCCGGAGGAAACCAACGAGGTTGAGAAGGCGCCCCTATCGCCATGCCACATACGCTCACACATACGCAAGCCAGAGGTGACCGGCCAACTAGAGGTCAAAGCGCGGCACTCTAGACCACTAGGCCATCCCAACCCCCCTCATAGTCAAGAGAAAGAGAGAAATGGGGTTTAACGTCCACTCGACACAAACTAGGTCATTACAGGTCTAACATATGGTTTAATTTTATTTAAATAATTCTCTTGTGCGTAGGGGTCTTTAGCAGTAGTAAGAAACCGGAGTACCCGGAAAAAACTCAAGAGATTGGACAGGCGACCACTCCTTGCTAGTACAACCACACCAGTTGACATGACTCAATGGGAGGCCGCATGATACAGCGCGCACACGCTAACCATTCGGTCATCCAACCCCCATTTCATAGTCAAAATAGTTTGCAATAAAATATGAAATTTGCAAACAACTGTGATCTTTTAGATATTTACAAAATAAACTATAATTAATTAAACATACATTATGCAAGAGCTAAATCTGACTATTGCAGGTCTTTCTTTAAACCTGAAATGTTATATATATAAACTATAAAATAGACATTAATTAACTTATCCAGACCATAATCAACTCTCGATGTCAACACTAACTTGAGATATTTGTTGGATTATGGTCTGATTTGCTGTAACCTTTACTTGAAGAATAAATACATGAAATGAATAATCAATATTGGGCTTGGAATGAAACGAAATGGGGTTTAACGTCCTACTGTTCTTCCGGTCTTCATTAGTCCAGTTTAGGAGCAGAGCAGTAGGACGTTAAACCCCCATGTTATGGGGGGTTGGGATGGCCTAGTGGGATGGCTTCGACCTCTAGCTGGCCGGTCACATCTGGCTTGCGGCTGTGGTTTCGATCCCTGGTGTGAGCGTATGTGGCACGGAGATAGGGGCGCCTTCTCAACCTCGTGGGTTTCCTCCGGGCACTCCGGTTTCCTCCCACTGCCAAAGACCCCTACGCGCAAGTGAATTATCGAAATAAAATAAAACCATATGTTAGTCCCGAAATGACCTAGTTTGTGTCGAGTGGACGTTAAACCCCATTTCTCCCCCCCCCCTCCAATTTCATTTCCTACTGTTCTGCGCCGAACAGGGCAAATGAAGGCGGGCACGCCACACAGTGCGCCATGAGTGACATTATGCCCGGACAGCGGCACTGCAGTCTACACTGATATCTTTACGTGCACGCCAATGTGTACACGGCACCTTGAATTCTCGTGCAATCCGAACGACTAGACAGCTGTCCTTGTCAAGCCCTCTGGAATATCTAGATGAACTTTCTCTGTTACATATACACCCATTTCTTAACATCATGATTCAACATTTTATCGACGTCATATTATTATAGATTCTTACTGAAATATATATGTACTTCAGCAATAGATACCTGGAAACCTTCAGCTATGTAACTTATGACCTAAGTTTTTAGCAAAAGTTAAATATGCAGGGGCGGATATAGCAATTTAGAAAAGGGGGGGGGGGGGCGCAAAAAGAGGGCACTGACCGCGGAGACGGGGCACGCCGCTGAGAGGGGGTGGGGGCCCCACCAAGAAAATTATCCGTCATTTCCTTGCATCCGTAGCCCTTTCAAGAGATATTTTTCGTCTAAACGTTCGGAAATCGTAGAAAAAAAAGTCTCAAAACCGAGCAAAAAAGCTAGTTGAAAGGCACTTTCCGTAGTAAAAGGGCCCTGTAAAAAATTAGGGGGGCGCGCACCCCCTTGAATCCGCCTCTGATATGTACAGTTGCCACGATTTGCGGATCCTCCGATTTAAAGTCACACAAATTTAAAATATGTGTTAAGGAGACCAAAAGACCCAAGATGAGTTCTGGAGTTACTTCCCCTTTTCCGTAAAACGACCACACAGCGTAATGCATAACTTGAAGTAGAAGTGTTGGAAGAAGGTAGGACGTGTCGTCCTCGGCGTATTGGAAAGAGAGGGGCATAGGGTTCCAGAGACTATATTAATCGCATTTACGATCATCCAGGACTTACTACCAGACCCCTTTATGAAGTAAATTTCCGCCCAGCAATAAAACCATTCTGCAAATTTAGGGAACGAGGGGCCTATGACCACTTTTCAATACTGGCATTACACCTGAGCTGTTCAGTTTCGAATCTTTAGCCTGATCAGGTCTGGTAATCTGTGAAAAGATCCAAGTTAGCCCACTTAGGATAATAGATATATAAATAGCTATATTTCTCACATAAGCATTAATAATTTACAACCAACGACAGTTTTATTGATTTTGGATATGATGTAGTTTAAGTGATCTATCCAGGCGCATGATTTTTCAAGAAAGACTCTTAAAAGTAATTCTAGTTGTTTTAGTGGTGTTAAATGCAACTTTCCAGGTAGAAGCCCATTAGCTAATGGTTAAAAGGTCAGTATTTACAGGCCCGTAGCTAGCCCAAAACTGTTAGGGGGCAAGGACTTCTGGGGCGCCGATGTACCTACACTTGACGGTCAAATGCGACCGGTACCGTGGATACGCCTCCCTCCGTGGAAGGGTCTAGAGTGCTCTCCATAGGCGTAACGGCTCGATTACTGTTAGAGGGGCAGAAACAAAAAAGCCCTAAATAAATTCGGGCTACAGACGTCTACCGACGCTCCTCCCCCCCCCCCCCCCCAGAAAATTTGACGACCTCAAACGTGTTATCTTGCTATTCCTGTCCCTGAATACAGTAAGTGGTCTGATATAGCCTAACTTGGGTGGCTGAGTCAAATGTTTTCCTGCCATTACAGCAACTTAAATGTAGTCCAATAAAGATTACCTTAGGTAAGGTTTTCGTAGTTCACCCGAGTCACTCGAGTCGACACCAGACCGTTCGCGTTTTGAATCGAGTTGGTCACATGACTGACTCGAGTCGCATCACGTGACTAACCCGTTTAAAGGTGTCTCGCCATTTTGTTTTGATGTCATGTTGCAGTTGCATTCATAATAATAATCGATACCCGAAAAATGTGTCACAAAGAAGAATTGCTTCAGACAAAATGTTTTAATCCATAGTCAATTCAGTACAAATTCGCGGTATTCAATTAAAAGAACAGTAAAATTAGTGTTTTCTGGGACTTTATTTTTCCAACTAGATGAAATAATATTTTTTACTTTCACCTTAATCAGATTGTTTATGGTGCTCTCACCCCAGAAAATTTTGGAAAATAGGGTTTGCATCTGAAAATGACAGAAAATGTCAATTTTGAGGCTGAGTTTGCGATTTTGGCGTATTATGAAATCTTAGTTTGAACATTATAAAAATTTGAATGAAGGAATACGACTTTAATGTACCTATAATAATTCATGAGAAAAATGACAAGTTCGGAATCGGGTTAGAGTGCGACTTATTTGAATTTTGAAGATTATCACGCCCCGCCAATTATATTATGGGCGCCCATGATCTCGTCGTGGGTGCCCCACCAATTTCGGCATGAGGCACCCCACAAAGTATGCCGTTTTGAGCGCCCAATGGGAGAGCCGATTTTTCCCCAATGGGCAAAGGGTTCCATCAGGGGCGCCGATATTTTTCACAGGGGCAGCTGCCCCCCCCCCCCCCTCCCCGCTAGCTACGGGCCTGATTTAGAATTCGTTGAGATAAGATGGGGTCTTCAATGACAAGATAAAGGGAAGTGTCTGTCGTCTGCGAAAAGTCGTATATTTAATTCTATATCATTATAAGGACTGAGTACTCCTCTATGAACACTTGACGATACTCAATCGATCACTACGCGCAATTGTCTATTCGTCCTGATTAGGTCTGATAACCGATAAAAAGATAAAGTTTAACACACTTATGATGGATATAAATGGCCTTTTCCTTAGTTTCGATTCATTTCGGTTTACGTTGTTTTAAAGAACCCCTCAGTTGTTGCGATTATAATATGGCTGATGGTATTATGCAATTGTGTAGTACTACTGCTACTTCTAGGACTTCTTGTTTTGTTGTGTTTGTGATCGTAAAATAATACCACAGTGTTTAAGGTATAAGAACTTTATTGTCAAGCTAACAAGTTTACAGGTCCCTTGTTCTCAACAGATAATGGCTGCTAGAATATCTGGGTGAGTTTCTAACGAATCTCGCTCTACCCCCTATTTTATATCCCCCAGTTCCTGCAGGCTCAAGATTAACTTTGAACCTAAATTCCATTCCAAATATGGAATAAAGCCTTACAATTCTCACCACTACAATCAGGCGATACTCCTTATATGGTCTTCCAACCATAGGTTAAATAACAAGAAGAACTTGACGAATATCTTGACAGTAATTAGGATTTTACCAAAACATCACTTGTTTTTTATGTATAGCTTTTAATTCAGTGCACTAGGTGCATGTGAATTTGACTTTATAAAAATAGTTGTTTTTAACAATTCCCCAAAGACACAATATGGTCTTAAAGACCATATTCTTACATACCTTCCCCCACTAAAGACATGTTCTTACCATAGTAAAAACATGTAAATAAAAAAAATATAGATCTTAAGGGGAGTAAGGGAAACGGGAGAACAAGGAAACCTTAGCAAAGAAACATAGGATTACATCAATATAATAAAATTTCATGCACAAAATTATTTCCATATGATAAAATTTCACTTTTAAAAACTAAGTCAAATTCAAAAAGTTTTTTATTCTTGAAGTGTCCTAAACGCGCTAACAATTCACACTACTACACAAGTATAGTAAAACACGACACAACTGCTGTTAAACGTTCATCGGTTGGCATCCTTTAAGTCCAATTCACATTCCAGAAACAAACCATCATTCCTTTATCAAATGATATGAAATAAAGTCCTGCTACACCACACATTGTATAATATGTGACCTAATGAAGTTGACTTCCATAGTTTGTTTGATAATATACACTCAGTCTACACGAGTAGGGTCACATATTTGACTTCTGGTTACCACAAAAGGTGAAAAGTTACACCACGTTTAATTGTTAATGACAGTTTGACAGACCATACAGCTACCGAACAATGTGTACTGGAACTGAAACACTCTGGATATATATGTCTATATAGATACAGGTATAATATGGATATATTATATAAGCGCAGTAGGAATATTATATAAAAGCTGTCGACAGATGCGCGCACAAACAGTCACTGATTAGTAGGATATTCACCTATAAAACAAAAGTTGTATGAATTACACACATTCCGTGAATGACTGTTTAACACAACACTTCTTATGAAGTCACATGGAAAATGTCCTTTATATCGGGCAGAATAAAGTCGGGAGGTAATTTCTCCACTAATTTCCTTTCCTTTGGAATCCTTTTACCAGTAGCGACAGGAATAGTCGTAGTTATTGACGACGAAGTAGGTGTACCAAGTACTGACGTTGATTGAGCAACGGTGGCCGGTGGCGAGATGGTTGCTGATTCATTCCCATTAGTTGTTAACTCGCCTCTTCTTGATAGAGCCATTTCTTCTCTTGTACTGACCTCAGGACGATTTCCACAGTGTTTCATACTAAAATAATGACTTACGAATTTGTTAAATTTCGGGTTGCAATTATAGCAACAGATACAGCCAATGAGAATTACAAGTGCTGAACCAATAAGTATTATTAAATAATAACATAAAGGTCAGGGTTTGTCTTTCTCTAAGTCCCTCAAATTTTGTAATTCATAAATTAACCCTTTCATAGAAATTGCCCTTGCAATTCTATAATTTTAGAGGTAATTTGGTAAGTGTATAATTATTGATGATCATGAGTAGAGTTTTCCCAAAGAGTGTCTAAAGTTTTTATCCGAATGATTTGCTAGTTTTATGAAACATAATTACAGTCTACCTACACATAGGAGTAACATTTCAATCAAGGGAAATCGTGAGTCTAGTAAGTCTACGAATTTTAGTAACCCAACCGTTTTTGGAACAACACAACTGTTTTTGGCCTTCCTAACTAAAAATCGCCTCAGTTAATTAGTCATTAACGTAAAAAAAATATTCAAATATTATAGCATATTGGCAATCAGTTTTAACAACTGTTTCGTCTTTTTGTTCGACGATTTTTCAGGTTTTAATTTACCATCGCTCTTTATATCGCATTCAAGGACATCCACATCTAGATTGCGTTCATCATCAGAGGTGTCACTACCACTAGATGACAAGCTATTCGTGTCCATAACATTTTCAGTAGATCATCACGAGCCTTCAGACGCTTGGATAATTCCATTAATGGAACATCTTCCCCGTCCGACGCGCTTTCCGATCTTTCCCGCCTAAATCGTGTAGCCAGTTGTGCCAATGGTACATCATCATCGGGCTCACTGGTTTCGTTTTCTGAGCTAGAATCGGAACTCGATGGATCTTCAACATATTGTGCCTTTCGTAGCAACTTTTCCTTATCGGATTGTTTTTCCGGAATTTGCCAATTATCAAGTTTTGCTAAACGCAGATCTTGTGCGTTCGACTTTGTAGTTCGGCCTGTTAATTGATTATGTATAATAAAGGAGACCGGCGACGTTTGTTCGATTATCCGATAATATGGTGTCCATCTTTCCTGTAATTTGTGTTTTCGAAGATGGTTTTTATAATATACTGGGTCACCCACCTTAAAAATGGTGTCAGTTGCATTTCTATTCACATATTCAGCGTTTTTACGCTGGGTTTTCTTTAACCTCTTGTGAACCAAAAGAAAAGCCTTATGCTGATTTTGCAACGCTATTTCGTGAGGATCGATTCCCAAATATTTCCTTCGAGGTTTCAAAATGTTGTCCAATGGCAATACAGGATCGCGATTATACAACAAGTAAAAAGGAGAAAATTTAGTAGATTCATTGACATTAAATCGAACAGCGGCCAAAGTTTGATTTAAGTATAAATCCCAAGTGTTATAACTTTCTGCGATATTTTTAGATAATATGTCGTGCATCGTGCGGTGCATGCGCTCAACACGTGCGTTCGATTGTGGGTGGTAAAACGACGTAAGGACATGTTTAATATTTAATTCTTTAAGTGTTTTCTCCATTACCCTATTTACGTTCTCGCTGCCGTTGTCTGTAACCAATTCTAACGGTGCACCATATCGAGGGAAAATTTCCTCTATAAGTAAGTGGGCGACATTCTCGGCAGATTTACTTTTTACTGCAAAGGCCTCCGCATAACCCGAAAAATGACAAATAAAACTAATTATATATTTGTTCCCCGAAAGTGTTGTCGGATACGGCCCCGATAAGTCTAACCCTATCTTCGCAAAAGCATAAGGTGGTATATCATAGAACTGCATAGGTGGAATTTGTTTAGTTAAAGACCTCGATTGACACAACACGCATTCATTTACATGATTATGAATACGGACATACATGTTTGGAAAATAATAATGTCTTTTTATGGTATCGTGTGTTTTATCTATGCCCAAATGTCCGTTATTGTCATGATATTGTTTTATAACAGTATTTTGAAGGTGTTGAGGTATGTATAACCTCAGTGTTGGGTCATCATGTCTTATTTCCACCCGTATTTGCCTTTAGTTGTTTAATAATAGATACAATTTCCGGATCGTCATTTTGTTCCTTTTCTATGTCAAAATTATCCACATTTAAATCTATTTTATCCGGCAGATCTTTATCCGGAACAGTACATTTCGCATAATTATGTGGAACGAATTCATTTGAATTGAATGCACTAATCTCAAACATATTATCACTAGTGCGCGGTTCGATTGTTTCACCGGCAGAGTTATTATCATTTGCTTCTTGTTTTGATGGAACTCGAGAGAGAAGATCAGCTATAGAATTTTGTTTTCCGGGTACATATTCAATCTTACAATTAAATCCCGCGATCCCCAATGCCCATAACTGTATTTTCTTATTTTGCATAGGTGATTCCAAAAGATATTGCAACGGCTTGTGATCAGTTCGAATCGTAAATTTGGCATTATGTAAATAATAATCCAACTTTTGTAACGCGTAATGGATGGCATAAGCCTCACGTTCTACAACACTCCACTTCACCTGAGACTTTGATAACTTGTGTGACAAAAAGTAAATTGGGCGTTCGACTTTTCCTCCGTTTTCATCCTCGTGCACCTGCACTAACGCTGCGCCTATAGATGTATCGCTTGCATCAGTATAAAGTATATACGGTAAATTAGGATCTGGGTAAGCTAATAACGGCACCGTCGTTAAACCCTCTTTTAAAAATTCAAAAGCAGTTTGACATTCAGATGTCCATTTAAATTTTGCATAGTTTTTCGTTAATTCGATTAAAGGTTCAGCAATGGTAGAAAAATTTGGAATAAAGCGTCTATAATTGGACAATTGTTAATTCCAAATGGCATAACATTGAATTCAAACAACCCTCTATGGCATACAAACGCTGTTTTTTCCTTATCTTTTTCATCGACCAAAACTTGCCAATACCCTGATTTCATATCGAGAGTTGTGAAGTATTCTAACATGTCCTCAATGAGGGGTAGTGGCCAACTGACGGTCTTAGTAATTTTATTAAGCTTCCGAAAGTCAACGCAAAATCTTTTTGTTCCATCCTTCTTGTCTACTAAGACAATAGGAAATGACCAAGGACTGTTACTCTCTTTTATGATATTATTACGTAACATGTCGTCGATAGCCTCATTAACAATGGGTCTAGACGTCAATGGGGTACGATATTCCCGCTGTTTGATGGGGGAATGGTTACCAGTGTCAATAGTCATTTTTACAGTATCGGTATGTCCTAACTCTGAGTCACTGATCGCAAATAAATCATGATTTTTCCTCAAAAGATTAAATAACTTATCGCGTTCCGTATCTGGCACATTGGTTTTAGCAAATTTTTCATTTAAATTAGCATTAGTACACTGCGAAGCACCTTGTAAAACCTGATCCACAGACGCTATCGTACTGTCAAACGCATCGACAGCACGACCAATAACACATCCGCTTTTTAATCGAAACGTTTTGTTCGTACCGTTTACAAGAAAGACTGGGATTCTTTTACTAAAAGTTTTCGCACGTTCCATGCTGAACAAAGAATTGCTGACCATAAGTCCTGGTTCGCTACTCACAAACCCTTTTGTTGCTTGTTCAACCATGAAGACATCTTGCCTACTGTCGTAACTATGTCTCTTCAATTTCGCATGAACGATGTACCTTGTCTGGGGTTTTAAAATTACATCGTTTGCTATTCGCAAAACAGAAGATATTTCTGCGTCAGTATCCAAGGAAACATACATTTTTCCAATTTTCATACACCCTAAATCAAAGAAAAGCCTACACCCGTGAGAAACGAGAAAATCCCGACCTAAAATTACGTTTCTATTCATATTGGAAACAACATGAAATACGTGTCTTAACTTTTTACCCTTTATTTGAAATTCCAAATTTGCAGAACCGACCAATTTAAGTTCAAGTCCATTTACTGACTGTAATATAATTTTACTTTTGTTCAATTTTGGTTTATATTTTAAAGAATCATACACCTGCTTACTAACTAAAGATACTTGAGCCCCGGTGTCAACTAATGATCGAAAATTTCGTTTTTCTATTTTAATCAAACATGAACTTGAACAACCCGAAACATTTATACCAGAGAAGGGCTTTTTATATCTACTCTTCCCGTAAGCCCCCCGAAAAGAGTATCTTAATTTCCCGGTTAATGTGGAGTTTTAGGCTTAACTGATTTATCCCGTCGTTTATATCTTGGGTTTGATTTAAGATAGTCATCAAATTTCCTACAGTCCCTCTACGCCACAAAACCAACACGTCGTATTTCCTTGAAAACTCGCCTTAACCTCGTTTACACCTCGCTTTTGTCTGCATTCGCGGCTTACATGACCACGACGAAAACATATTCCACACGTGCGGTTTCTTACATAATCGACATCCATGGGTTCATGTTCGCTATTTGTATATACGCGTGTGTGTTGTCCGCCTAATCTTAACGCAAATCTTTTCCTAATATTTTGTTCTTGGCTGGCCAAATCTACGGCAGCGACGAAAGTCTGCGGGTCGTCTCGTAAAATTTTTGTTTTGATATTTTCGAGCTGAAGTCCGTCGACAAAAAAATTAATTAATTGCCTATCAAATTCTCGCTGTCCGACATAACCTGGAAATGCTTCAGCGGCTAGAGATATAATTCTTTCAGCAAAAACTTGCATGTTTTCTTCGGGTTTTTGTCTGATTTTTGCTAGAATTGCCAATGCCTGTTGTGTGTCTGTAATTTCCGAAAAAGTGCTAATCAAATCCTGTTTTAAAGCATCCCACGTTAAATTGGCATCTGCCATCATTTTTCTTTGAATAAAATGACTTACGACCCCCCTACTTGATTGAAAAGCGACTAACTTTACCCGGTCTTCAGGTACTGTGGCGAGAACACAGTATTTTTCAATATTTTTGATCCATTCTTTAAATAGTTTTGGATCCCCTTTATACGGTTCAATTATGTTAGCTACTGAATTTGTGGATATTGAGGAAGACAAACCTATCAATTGGGCACCTAAATTTCTATAAAATTCCTCAGCCATTATTACAGATAGAAATTAGTGAAAAATCGAAAAGAGATACTAACAAAAATAAAATTTGGCTAATTCTATCCGTCCCTGGAAATCACGGCTCCAAATCAACACTGTAGTACTACTGCTACTTCTAGGACTTCTTGTTTTGTTGTGTTTGTGATCGTAAAATAATACCACAGTGTTTAAGGTATAAGAACTTTATTGTCAAGCTAACAAGTTTACAGGTCCCTTGTTCTCAACAGATAATGGCTGCTAGAATATCTGGGTGAGTTTCTAACGAATCTCGCTCTATCCCCTATTTTATATCCCCCAGTTCCTGCAGGCTCAAGATTAACTTTGAACCTAAATTCCATTCCAAATATGGAATAAAGCCTTACAATTCTCACCACTACAATCAGGCGATACTCCTTATATGGTCTTCCAACCATAGGTTAAATAACAAGAAGAACTTGACGAATATCTTGACAGTAATTAGGATTTTACCAAAACATCACTTGTTTTTTATGTATAGCTTTTAATTCAGTGCACTAGGTGCATGTGAATTTGACTTTATAAAAATAGTTGTTTTTAACAATTCCCCAAAGACACAATATGGTCTCAAAGACCATATTCTTACAATTGTTATATCATCATAATACAGAAGCAAACAATAGTAGCAGCGATCGTAATAATCATGAACAGCCAAAAAAAAATAATGTCTAATGATTTAGAAACATCTTGCCACGTGGTTAATTCTTCACCTTTAAAGTCCGTGATATTGATAGGAGACACGGTGTTTTTGTGACACAGTATCTTCTTGCAGCATTGTTTCCTTACCATCGATTGAATATATCCAGGTACAGGTATATTAGGGTTTTTATGATAAATTCGCAAAACCAGGATGGACAATACCACAGACAATGCACTCATAGCAACCTGGACTGTTAAATAGACCGCCAATATGGAAACCTGTAACGAAGTCTGCGGCATGCTTTCACTTACAATGGTCAAGAAAACGATGTAAGCCAACAAAATTGTTATAGCTAGAGATATTTTCTCACCGGCGTCAGCAGGCAATATAAAGACCAAAGCACTCATAAAAGACAGGAATAGAACGGGTAGAATGATGTTTAAAACGTAGAAGGTTCGACGACGTTGAATGGTTAACTTAATGTAAACACCAGCCTTCGTGCTTGTATCTTTTTTCTCCATACTAACGCTTACAAGATGCCATTGTCCATTAGCTCCGTATTCATCAAGCAACACTTCACCAGTTGAACTGTTACTTAACACTAAATCTATTTCTGTGATGTCAGACACCATAGTTTCCAGAACCACGTTACAGACCTGTTGGTCGAATGGATAATATCTTACATTTATGTCACAGGTAGTTTCAAAAAGGTTACTAGGTGTCCAATCTACCAACCCGAAACTATTGAGTCGAATTGGCATGTCATCAAATCCTAGCTGAACCCGGTTTTCTACTGAGTTCCCTACCACAATGTCGGGCCTCCATACCCTTCCCTGTGGTACAACCATATTATCAATGCCTCCATAAGTTGACTCATCCCACGAGAGGAAATCGTCTTCCCAAGTCAAGTGGATGTATCCAAACGATACCAGTACCTGGTCCTTCTCCCTGACTTCATTGATAGAAACTAGACTAAACGAAGTATAAATCTGCAAGACTTCGCTATCATACGCAACGGGTCTTACCTCTGAATTATAGCTGTTAAAGAGATAAGTATGCAGATTATAATAGTCTAGTTTAGAAGCTGATTCAGTGGACTGTATCCAAATACACAAACAAGCTAATAGTGACATGGGCGCCATTTTAACCGAAAAGCTTTGAATTTAATTGCTGTAAAAAATGAAGAATTGCACAAAGTATAGGTAATTTGAAGCAACAGAATGCATATGATATTTAGTATAAAAATAGACGATGGCATTTTTGTTCTTAAATAATGCTTATATTAAATAAACCTAACCCACAACTTCATCAATCACGTGCCATTATCATATCTACATCTCGCGACTATAACAAAATCTGCAGATGGCCTTAATATTTAGACTTAACTGTCGAAAATAGGGGTCTACATTTGATCTTTCCGACATATTTTCGCGACAACTAACTGATTATCTAGCGTTGATATTTTGTTTTTCTTATTAACTTCACTAATCAGTCTGATTGCGTGATAGACGGCGATTCTATACATGAGAAATTTGATAATGCCCGTAAAACTCAATCTGCCACCAAATGTTATATAAACTATTTTCAAGACAATAATTCGAATGACAAGTCTAGACCATCGGATGACCGAGATTTAAACACGATCGCCATTTAATGATTAAATATAAAAATGATTAATCGAGGCTATCGCGAATAACAAGTACCGTTGCTACAATTTATACGGAATCTTGTTAAACTTCGCTCACAGGTCCTTATTTTGGCTTCAAATGTTAAATAGTTGATTATTTAAGACAATAATACATATGACAAGCTTATAATCAACTGTTTAGACTATCGGATGGCGGAAATTTAGACGGATAGAAACACGACCACCATTTAATTGAAAAATGGTGAATTGAGGCTTAGTTTTGATTAACAAGTACCGTTGCTACGATAATAAACAATCTAAGCCGTATCTTGTTAAAACTTCGCCCAGATTAGAGTAATTTGAATGAAATTTTCAGTATATTCATTTTGCATTATGTACTGAATTATTATAACAAGAACGGCCAGCTCTTTGTCGAAATCGTACATAATGGGCCTTAAAAATTATACTCACTTGCAATTAACAAAATATAAATGAATTAAGAAGCATAAATTAATTTAGACCCACACAGATTTGAGATGCACATGGGCCATATCAATATAAACATAAAAATAATTGGAAAAAGAAAACCAAATCTTCTTTAGAATAATCTACCTTACCTGTAGGTATGTTAGGAAAGCTATGTGCCGTCTTAGGTGGATAAGACGATATGCTATATGATTCACAAGAGCATTTACATATAATTGACTCTGTTTGAATTAAATATGACGCTTAAATTAAATATGACGCTTGTTGTTAGCGGCACGACGAACACGCTAAACAAAGAACCCTCCCATTATTCGATACAAGAGATTTCATTACACCATGTAGATATTTGCTGCAGGGTCGTCATTACCCAAATCATAAAAAAACAAACTGTTGTCATGCAAGGTACGCCAAATTATCCAAGAGATGTACGAAAAACATGCAGTAAATCAGAAGGGTTCTTCCACTAATGACCACAATGCTCCCCACAAAAACCCGTTAGGTTTTAGGCAAGGGCTGGGGACTGTAAAAGAGAAGGTCGTGGAGATCGAGATATTGGCAGGGTTCGTTCATTAATAACCCCAATGCTTCACACCAAATTTAAAAAAAAAAAAAAAATATTTTAACAACTACGGCCACAGCATATTCGGCAATCGGGATGGCTCCTTAACAGAAGGTCGCAGAATGCAAAAGGGTAAAAATCTGTAAATAATCCTGTGATCCTGTTCACAATTCATCACACCGAGGGCCTACATATTTATTTTACACATTTCGCATAAAAGACAGGGGTCATAGCCCAGAAAGTGACTGTCTGATGCACACCAAAATCAACCTGATCCGAGCTATGTTCATTATCAATCCATAATTTAAGTTACATCGGATAAACATTGTTGCCTTTGAAAGCCCCCCCCCCTTCTAATTGAAAATATTATTAATTAAGCACGGGCCTTTTTTATACGTTCTCCGCAGATCTAATAATGGACCAATTACATACAATATTCCATACAATATTCTCAGCAGATTTAATAATAGAAATAAATAACAATCCTAAAACAAATGGTTAAAACGAGAAACATAGTTGGGTTTAAAGGGACAATCCCGATAAGAACAGAGTCTCAAAAACTAAAGTCCGAGTATTTATGAAATTTATGGACCAAAATATAGTGGCATGGTGTATTTACCTTGTCTCAAAATTTCAGCTCAAAATATTGAGTCGGTTGGACGTGAACGTCAACACTGCTTATCCGGACACGTAACCCTTTTAAGATTTCGGGTCAATTTTTTCATTGGGTAACCTGATAATCGATTAATGTTTCTTGAGAGGTCTATACAGTGAATGACCCATGCCCTGTACTTGATAACAAAGGGTAAATTTCACCTACCTATTATTTTTATAGAAAAAAGCCTGGTTTTATCCAGCTACTGTATAATAAAACGTTCTCCATTTCCAGATGACGACTGTCAGGTTTAAGTATTTTCAAGCATATCACAAATATCGGGTTGGTAGGTGGGCCTTAGGTTATGGATTTTAAAGTATATTAACACAAAATTAAGCAGTTTTATTCCCCCAAAAGTTATCGGGATTGGCACTTTAATAAAATATAACTTCACTTTATATACATTCATTTTAGACCCATTTTCGACTATTTTAAGGTACCAAAGAATGACCATTTACCCTTTAATTGCCGTGTTATGGATGGTCAGTAATTTATCATCATTCTAACATTAGGTTAAAGCATGACCTTAAACACTGTACTGTGAATAAATTTGAAGTGAATTGGAGAATAACTTTGGCCTCTAAAGGTTTCACAAGATTTTTTGCAGTGATCTCACTGAAAATCAATAATCTTCTTCGTCTCATGACTTTAAACACTGTGTATAAATTTAAAGTCAATCAGATTTTCTTGCCGTCCTTCATTACAATGCATCTGATGATTTCCTAACGCTTCACCAATTTAATCATTTCACTCTTTTAGAACTATCCCCACTTAAAGAAGATTTAAGCATGAACCGTCTTAAGTACATTGTCGTAGTCTCTGAATTATTTATCTATTGTGTCGACGAGATGTTAGAGGAACACGGGATAGTATTATAATGCATTTTTTTCTATTCGACCATTTATCAATGGGTCGGTTTTTTACTCTACGTTTGCAATCAATAGAGATTAAAATTGTGAGCTGAAGTATGCGCCTTAATAGGACACGGTACCGTGTATTGTATATCGTTATATAGTTCTTTCTTGAAGATAAAGTTGTGAATCACATCGACAGTCACTGTGTACAGCTGTCAATTGTCTTCACAACAATGACTGATTATTGTTATTTATTACATTTGTGCCAAATCCAACTAAAATTAAGCAAAAGATTTAGAATGAGTTCTTGAGTTATGTCCCCTTTCCCGTAGAACTTGGTAACGAAGACACATCAGTTGAAGTCGCAGTGTTGGAAGAAGGTAGGTTGTGTGGTCCTCGGCGTATTGGAAAGAGAGGGACATGGGTTCCAGAGATTATATCAAACCCTCCAGAACTTACTACCTTACCCCAACGCCGGATTAACCATGGGGCACAGGCCCCAGGGCCCACCACATTAGGGGGCCCCCACAAAAATCTCAGTTGCGCGCCTCGAGCATGGTCGGACCGAGGATTCCAACGGCCGGTCAGTGATTAGGGGCCCCCACATGTTCCAGGCCCCAGGGCCCCCACCGTGGTTAATCCGGCATTGCCTGGCCCCTTTATAAAGTAAATATCTGTCCAGCATTAAAACCAATTGTGCAAATTTAGGGAACAAGGGCCCATGATATAACTTTTGTCTGTACCCTATGTGGCCCCTTGACATCTGAGCTGGTCAGTTTTGGTCGTGGGTGTAGGCAGCAGTAGACTGAAATGACCCCGAAACTTAGTAACAGTCGTATTTATAATTCAATTCTGAACGGATCAACTTCCGCTAAGGTCTGGTAATCGGTGAAAAGATAAGATTTAGACATATTTCTTACATCAGCTTTATTAATTTACAACCAACGAATAATCATTAAAATAATTATGCGCAAAAGTAATCATCTGCCATTTCACTGTATTTTGCTTTATTTCGTCGGGGTCTGGATGGCCAAATGGTAAGCTCGAGCGCGCTGCATTATAAGGCCAGTAATTGAGTCAAATGTGGTTTCCATTCGTCGGTTGTACGTGACAAGAAGTAGGGTCGCCTATCCAACCTCGTGGGTTTTCTCCGCCCCCCCTCCCCACTGCAAAAGACCACTACGCGCAAATAAAATTGAAAATGTTAATCCCGAAATGACGTAGTTTTTGTGATGTGGACGTTTACCCCCATCTCTCTCTCTTTCCATTTCGTTTTTTCAATGAATTCCCCATTTGATGCAAAAGGAGCCCGCGATTATAATACGGCTAATGGTACGCGATTCAACAAGCGTATTAAGCAATTGCTACAAGCAAACAATAGTAGCAGCGATCTTAATAACCATAAAAAAACAAAAACTAAAATGGTGTCTAATGATTCAGAAACATTATGCCGCGTGGTTAGTTCTTCATCTTTAACCAAAGGTACGTGTAGTAACCAACTCGGTTAAGAAACTGTTACAGCATCATAATACAGAAGCAAACAATAGAAGCAACGATCGTAATAACAACAAACAACCAAAAGAAAATATTATCTAATGATTTAGAAACATCTTGCCATGTGGTTAATTCTTCACCTTTAAAGTCCATGATATTGTTAGGAGACACTGTGCTTTTGTGGCTCAGTGTCTTCTTGCAGCTTTGTTTCCTTACCATCGATTGAATGCAGCCAGGGACAGGGGTATTAGGATCTTGATGATAAACTCGCAGCACAAAGATGGACACTACCACGGATAATGCACTCATAGCAACCAGGACTGTTAAATAGACTGCCAATATGGAAACCTGTAACGACGTCTGTGGCATGCTTTCACTTACAATGGTCAAAAAGACGATGTAAGCCAACAAAATTGTTATAGCTAGAGATATTTTTTCACCGGCGTCAGCAGGCAATATAAAGACCAAAGCGCTCATTAAAGACAAGAATAGAATGGGTAGAATGATGTTTAAAACGTAAAAGGTTCGACGACGTTGAATGGTTAGTTTTATGTAAACACCGGCCTTCGTGCTTGTATCTTTTTTCTCCATACTAGCGCTTACAAGATGCCATTGTCCATTAGCTCCGTATTCATCAAGCAACACTTCACCAGTTGAACTGTTACTTAACACTAAATCTATTTCTGTGATGTCAGAGACCATTGTTTCCAGAACCACGTTACAGACCTGTTGGTCGAAAGGATAATATCTTACATTTATGTCACATGTAGTTTCAAAAAGGTTACTAGGTGTCCATTCCACATACCCGAAACTATTGAGCCGAATTGGCATGTCATCAAATCCTAGCTTAACCCTGTTTTCCACTGAGTTCCCTACCACAATGTCGGGTCTCCATACACGTTTCTGTGGTACAACCATATTATCAATGTCACCATAAGTTGACTCATCCCACGAGAGGAAATCGTCTTCCCAAGTCAAGAGGATGTTTCCAAACGATACCAGAACCTGATCCTTCTCTTTGAGATCGTTGATAGAAATTAGACTAAACGAAGTATAGATCTGCAAGACTTCGCTATCAGACGCAACGGGTCTTATATCAGGATTATAGCTGTTAAAGATATCAGTATGCAAGTTGTAATAGTCTAGTTTAGTAGCTGATTCAGTGGACTGTAGCCAAATACACAAACAAACCAAGGGTAACATGTACACCATTTTGGAGTTTTAATTAATTTCTAAAAGGGAAATTATACGAATTGCATGAGACATTTGTAAACATAAAAAAATTTATATGATATTTTGATTTAATCTATATTTGGAATTAAACTATCTCCTTAAAGCTGAACTCCGGTTACAAAAATACCGAAATAATGTAATAAAAAAAAGTTAACGCCTTCAAGCCGCCATACTTATTTCACAAATCGGAAACAAGTATGGCGGCTTGAGGGCGTTAATTTTTTTTATTACATTATTTCGGTATTTTTGTAACCGGAGTTCAGCTTCAAGGGCAATGGTGAGTTCCTTCTTGTAATGTGTGAATTCAATAAATTCTAAATTTTAAATTTCCAATATTTCAGACTTAAATGTAAATACTGACTTTCAGGCCTATATACCCAAATAACAGCAACCTTAACGGAAGGCATACAAATTGACCAATCCTCATTTCCCATAATCTGGAAACCCCTATTAAGTTAAATCGAGTTAAGACCCATATTTGGATTTGTATATAAGTTTTTCTTCTTTACTGAAAAGGCTTCTAGCCAAAATAAAATTTGCTTTATATGAAAAAGCCAGTTTTCTCAAATTTGCATTCAACAAACTTAACTAGGGTTCCCATATTACAGGAGTTACGTTATGGTCATGCAAATTCATATTACTTTCTACTCGCTTTACACCGTCACCTTTCTTGAAACGAATATTCATTAGTTGACAAGGATAATTAACTGATATTCATAGCTTTTGTTGAAACAGTCTGTCTTTAGAGACCTTATTACTGTTTAATTTATATCAGGAAAATATTACGTAGCCTTTTTAAAAGCTGGGTGTAGATAGCAAGAAGCCAGTTCTGTTTGATAACTTCTTATATTGAAACTGAGGAAACGTTTACTTTAAAATGTCAGGATTGTCCGACATGGTTCCTGCTTGAGCAGAAAGGAGAGTCCGGCATGGGACAACGTATAGTCGTTCGGGTGGAACGGAAATCGGGAGCCCATGTAGAAATTTTCATGTTCATGTACTTGACGTTGGAATTTGAGAAGAGAATAGGTCGTAGCGTTGCTGTACGGTCAAAATGTCGTTCATTTATAGTACACTGTAGTCTAAGGTCACACGGTACACTAAGCGATCATATCGCTATATCACACTAATGATTTAAAAAAAGTTAATTATTAGAATAAATGCACCTTACCTTGTGCTGTTGGAAGTTTTGTGGACTATAGCGTATCGGAGACTAAATATATATCCGATTACCCCAAACTAGCTAGTTATACAAGCTATATTAGGCCTATTAATACCGAAAGATTTCATGTACTTATATTTAGCTCCGTATATTTCATTATTCAACACCTATTAAATTGGTTGTGTTATGTGTGTTGGCCAGTGACGTTTGTCAAGAGTCATTGCATCTGTAATAGTGTATTGTAATCTTTCCTTTTTAATTGTTTAGCTCCGTATGATTTCATACACACGTTGTGTTTGTGTGTAAGTGGTCAGTGAAGTTCATCAGGGGTCACTGCATCTGCTTATTCGTTGCATGAAAACTGTCAAACAAGCCAACATACCAAAATAAATAGATGACACATATAAGTAATCACACATTTATTTGCTTTCAAATGTATCGAACTATACAGTAAGTTTCATCACTCTCTGTCAGAATCAAGATTATCTTGTCCCAAAGCATCGACCAATTAAATTGATTAGCTCTGCTTAGCTTTAGCTCTAAATGTAAATCATTGAACTCAGTCAAAACATTCGCCTAATAAACATCTACATCAAGTTTAAACATTTACCCCATTTAAAAGCAGTTAAGTCTTGACCGTTTGTTTGTTTCTAGAGTTTAACGTCCACTTCCACCAGTCTTGACCAATCGCTCCTTAGCCTAAGTAGAAAATTCATCAACCAATCACATTGCTTATCTCAGATTACCCTTAGCAGACAATGCTCATCTTCGAACTCCATTAAGGTATTGACCTAATAAACAGCTACGCCAATTTTGAACATTCTAGCTCTATTAGAAAGAGTTATTGTGTCTTGCCTAAATAAAAAGTGTGCCCGGAGGAAACCCACGAGGTTGAGAAGGCGCCCTTTCTCCATGCCACATACGCTCACACCAGAGATCGAAATCACAGCCGCAAGCCAGAGTTGACCGGCCAGCTGGAGGTCGAAGCGCAGCACTCTAGACCACTAAGCCACCCCCCCCCCCCCTTATTTATATTGGGATTTCGGCGGGGGAAATCAGCCTCAGTGCTGACTTGTTTATTTCAGAATGCTGATTATAGTAATTATATTATGTCAAAAATCTTGATTACACCTGAAATCCTTGTAATAAAAAGAATCTCATCCCATGGAAATGTAAATTGTGTGCTGTTTTGTGAATGCCAGGTTCTGATCACGTGATTCCCTTTCAACAAGTTCCAATGCTTGTGAATTAAACATATCCCGTTCTGCGTTTATAATATTTGTTCACATAACAATGGCGACACTCCGAGACTAACGATTTAGATTATTATCACGTGTATAATTTGTCCGAAAGGTAATGAAAATTCTTAATGGAAAAACAAAGATGACCGAAATCAAATTTTAGACGCATCTCTCATTAGTAAAGATGATGTTAATAGGCTTCCGTAAGTCCATGAAAATGCACTTGTTTACCACGTTAGCCGCTGTACAAGCCTTTTTGTCTGTTCAGAGTTGGCAGCTACCACAGGAATGTCCCGAGGCTGAAATTCGATGAAAGTAAGGGGTATCCAACTCGCTTGTGGTTATTCGCTTGTGCTCACATATATTTTACTTCCAGACTTGATAACCCATCTTTAAACATACGGTCTTGGATATAGTAATTATTTCATGGTGGATAAATGTAGTGAGAGGTATAAATAGACATTTTTTTCCCCTTAATTCACCCCCCCCCCCCTTTCCTGCATTTTTTGTTTACTTTTGGTCTAGAATCGGGGAAAGGGGGTCAAATTTGCAATTTCATAGCAGTTTTAGGTAATACCGATAATATTACAGCGGGGGAATAGGGGGTTTAATGTATTTCTGTAGAGCAAGCATTGTGTCGTAAGTGCAATTTTCACCCCAGTCAATTTCAAATCCCCGTATAGTTAAAAATCTAAACGGTCAAACTCCTACAAAAGAATGATGAGGAGAGATCCAAATATGGTCTCATTGCGCCTCTAAAGATTGTAACCAACGGAATGTTGAGCAAACAGCTACAGCCTCTGATGTTACAGGCTCTTAACATTGAAGTCATTGGGCAAATAATTGCTAGTCTGAGTCCATACTAACGGAAACGCGCAAGGGTCGTTGTCGGATGAAATAGCTGATCTTCAAACAGTGGACTCGTAGTACATGTAGCACTCAAGATACTGTCACAATAAATTGACAATTACCCACGTGTCGAAGGCGTGTTACATAAACCAAAAGGCACACGTTTGAACTCGAACGACTCATCTTTCACCCCAAACGTGCATGGGTCTAATTTACTTATTTATGTACCATATTTTGAAAAGCGCACGGAATTTGTGATCTATAAAAAGGTACATTTATAATAACTAATAAATTGTATAGCATTCGCAAAGACCATGATTTTGGTGAGTTATATATTTCGTTTTAGGATATATACTAAAGTAAAAATAACTGTTCATCCGTATCGTGTAACACATAATTAGATTTACCCCAACGTCGGCAAAATTCAGCCTGCAATTTAATTTTGAATATTGCAGATACTGTAGACCTTTCTGCGAGAATTTATTAAATTTCAAATATTGTCATATTTATTTTCACATCAGATAATACACATGTAATACTCAACATGCTTCAGTAATACTCTCGAATTTAATTACAATTCTTATTACAATATTTTAACGAATCTTCTTAGTCCAAAACCAAATAATATCATTGTATTAAACGCAGCGGTTTAGTTAATAAAGATTGCTCATTTCCATTTCTCCGTATAATAATAAAACCCTTAAGCTCATTTCACTCTTTTCTAAGCAATACATTTATTCTAATGTGATAAAATATCATTTTGTGTTAAAAAAAAAATATGGTAGATGCTATTCACGATGTGCATGCACTCTTATTACTGTTTGATTACTACGGAAACTGTCATTAACGCCTTTAAAGGCGAACCACTGACCTGTTTATGATTATTGCTTTGCACAATACAATAACGTGTCTTGCATTTGCTAGTTTCAGTATGTGTATATTTTTAATTGCTTTATTTTACAATGATTATGCATTACTGTTTTTATACGCCCACATTTTCATGTGAACCTACATGTATATTGTCCTCGTCTCATTCCGTCCACAATTTGTTTGAACACTCTACAGGTCACAATTTAATTCGATTTTGACGAAACTTAAAATATTGACATCGGGCCATAACTTCATGGATATTGGTCCCTAATCGTATGAAAAATCACGTTTTCAGCTGGTGGACACTCTAGAGGTTACAACTTTCATCTGATTTTGATGAAACTTGACATGAATGTCTATAACCCAACGATCTTGGTTCCTTGCGATATTTGCGCACATTGAATCGTAACGCCCTGACTGATGGCCCTGACGGATTGTAGAAAAATCGTGTTTTTAGTTGTGGTCCCTCTACAGGTCACAATATTTATCCGATTGAATAACAAAAAGTTTGAATATTACACCCTAATGACGACCGGGTTCGATATTCGTGAAAATGGGACGAAAACTGTCGGATATAATGGCCGTCCTCGAACGCAAATAGTATTTCAATTTTTTACGATTTTGATGAAACTTGAAAAGCATGTTTATAACCAAAAGATCTTGGTTCCTTTCAATATTTGCGCATATCAAATCTTAACTTCCCGAATTATGGTCCTTGATTGTACGAAACATTACTTTTTTTATTATTTAGCACATAGGAGTAGGACGTCAAACCACATTTCATTTCATTGATATCAAATAAATACTAGATCCTGTCGTTAATGAAAATTCTATTATCTATCATATTAACACTAAATGGAAGACAATCTGTTATCTAATATGGTTTTCTGGCACCAAGAGGTGTAAAGTAATAAATACGGTAATCATCCTCAACTTTATAGATGTATTAATTACACCCCATTGCAAACACTTCATTATAATGTTTACAAACTCCGGTTTCCGCGCGACACTTTCAATGCAAACGTTTCCTAAAAGCTGAAATCCAATATATAGCTAATTAAAATAAAAATAAAATTTAAAGATGCATTATGTAAGTTGTACATAAATACCTGGTCGTTCTTGCCACACAAGTTCAAAAATGGATAATGAAAATTGAATATATTGCAAATTTGATTCAAATTACTTTATTCTGGTTGCAGTTGTAAGTGTTTGAAGTTTTGGCAAGATTTGTATGTTATGGTATAGCAACGATGTCTCGATCATTGATTTTATGGTATTTCTTTTAAATTTGGGAGGGGAGATGGTGGATGGCCGAATAGTTAAGAGCACGTACGCGCTGTATCATAACGCCTGTCATTGAGTCAACTGGCGTGGTTTCTAATCCCCGGTTGTACGTCTGTTCAACATCGTGGGTTTTCACCAGCCCCCCCCCCCACACTGCTAAAGACCCCTACGCACAAGCGAATTATTGAACTATAAATAAAATTAAACCATATGTTAGTCTCGAAATTACGTAGTTTGTGTCGAGTGGGCGATACCCCCCCCTCTCTCTTTCGTTCTTTTGAATCTCACATGTGTTCAAACTCATATAAATCTCGGTCATCGAATATTTTAGCTAGTTGATCATAGACTTGTCATGCAAATACATGGGTTTTTTTTAAAAAAAAAGATTTGGCTACTACATAAAGTATCTTTAAGGAGAATGACAAGATCAATATACATGTACCTGTTTCAATAGAATATGTACCCCACGTTACATAAATATAGAATGAACGAATGTTGACTTAGTAATTACCTGTGGTATACCAGGGTCATTATCGATCGATTTAATCTAATAATTACCTGGATTAAATCTAATATCACAGTAACACACCTCGTCAAAACACCGTATCCATTGGTTAGCCATAAATAACATTTTTCTGTTGAAGCGAGAATTTCATATTAATTTTCCAAGAAAGTCAAAACATAATTATTTGTATGTCTTTTGTTTAATAGGTTGTAAACTCACTATTATACGATCATGGGCATTATTTCCCAATCTTAAAAATCATTGACACCGGAAATAATAACACAATTACTTCACTTGTTTTTGTATCCCCCCCCCCTCATGCAAACGTTTGAATTTAAATTTGAAAATGATTTTTTGCCAATTTTTCAACTGGCAATAGTAAATTATAGGAATAGATACCACCTCTTAAAGGCTTTATTTTAATATATTTTAAAAATATAACGTATACATATGAAATTGTAGCTTTAAGCTATTGATAACTACAATCTGATTAAAATACAGATCTATATTTCGTTTCGTTGGCCTATATTGCATGAAGATCGGACCGGTTGTGGTGGGAGGTCGCGTAAGGGTCGTACGAGAGGCGTTTAACCCTATGAAGCCAGACATTGATTAATCATTCAGCGTTGACATTTGTAGTGGTTACCCAAGAACTCGCCGTAATATACCATTTCATTAATGGCTAATCCCTCACATCGACCAGAACACTGGCTATATAACAACTCTTCAAGATCCTAGTGTTGTGAAGACAAGTAAAACGAAATGTTGAACTCTAAAAAATGAAACGAAATAGGATTGTTGATTACCATTACCTGGCTCACAAGCAGGGATATCCGGTGTTCGATCCGGTGAAGGAGTGAAAAATGCTTGATAAGGAACATATTCTAGTCGCTTGGTTAGGACGAACAAACGTGATCGTACCTGTCCGGGATATATCTATTATAGCATACTACATAGCGACGACCTTCTGTCTTCATCATGTCGGTGGGAAGTTAAACCCCAATTCATTTATTCCTTATTACCGAGACGAAACAGTTTGATCTAAAATCCAAGATAAAAGCGGTATTTAAAACCAAAAGTGGTTGACATGCAAGATACCCCAATATTTTGCAAGTGAACAAGCGAAAAGGGCTATTATCGTACAATATGGGGCCATATAATTCTGGTTGTTACAGTCCGACATGCGTAAATATCAAAAGAAACAGAACTGCTAGTAATTGGAACCACGAACTCCGAAACATTGATCAAACTCTTGTTAATTTTGATAAAGAAATAATTTCAGGAACCCATGAAGCTCGAAATATTGGTGCTATATTAGACTTGAACCTATCGTTTAAAGATCACATACGGAGTATTTGTTCCTCCGCCTCCTATCATATACATCGAATTGGAAAGATCCAACACTATCTCAATTATGAAAATTGACCAGACTGTCAGATTAACAAACTACAACATGTTCAAAATTCAGAAGCTCGACTTCCTCACTAAAACTAGAAAACCACAATACATCTCCCATGTATTGCAATTTTTACATTGGCTCCCAATTCAGTAAAGAATTGAGTTCAAGTTACTCCTTTTCGTCTTCAAAGAGTTAAACGGCCAAGCTCCACCTTGTACAATCCTATACTACCATAAGAAATCTCCGTTTTCAGAAAAAAAAAACATCTTCTAAAATCTCCAGCCATTAACTTACAACTTGGAAAACGAGCCTTTTCTTTACTGGCCCTTTTCTATGGAATAGACTACAACAGTCAATGAAACAATTTAAATACCGTTTGTGGGTCATTTTAAATTTCAACTTAAAACATTCCTATTTCAAAACCCAGATCTGTAAATAATCAGTGAATATAAAAACCAACAGCGCCTTAGAAACTGATTTCTTCGGTATTAACGCGCCATATAAATAACGATATTATTATTATTATTAATAATAACAAGTCAGAAACAGAACAAAACAGAAAGAATTCATCTCCTACATAGGAATTATGGAGGTCAATCGTATTCAGAATTAGATGTTAAGTACTTATGTCTAATACTGCTTTTGCAATACAAAATACCTCTATTACTTATGTCATGATACCGCTAATTCAAAATACAAATGTTACTTTACATAAAACAATCGACACAATACCTAAAATGATACGTGCAATGTCTTTTCACTTTCGACATTGAACATTGAACAAAGCATAATTGTCTTGGCATCTTCTACATTTCACTATCTACATTACATCTTCGTATTAGTAACTTCTACATTGCATTAGCGAACGTGTTTTATCTCGACTGCATTATCTTTTTATGACATGTGGGCGGAGCCTAAAAGAGGTATGAAATCATCAACAATAACTTCTCCCAAAATAGACCTTAAGGATGTCAATTCAAAATATACTATTAGAACCCAGTCGAAGATTCAGAGTAATAATAGCTAATAGCTTAGAATATGGTTAATGTCTTGATGAATCAAAACATCGAATTGAAAGTTCATGTAATATTTTATCTACACTAGATCTTGAATACAGCAGTGCTTGAACTTAATATAACGTGAAATTGTTGAAACTAGAATCCAATCTATTGGCGGATCATTTGAATATATGTGTTTAGGTCCATTTTTGACTAAAAAAGGCACATAACAAGGTTATCAGAGTTGTCTTTCCCTGGGAGAAGTTATTGTTGATGATTTCATACCTCTTTTAGGCTCCGCCCACATGTCATAAAAAGATAATGCAGTCGAGATAAAACACGTTCGCTAATGCAATGTAGAAGTTACTAATACGAAGATGTAATGTAGATAGTGAAATGTAGAAGATGCCAAGACAATTATGCTTTGTTCAATGTTCAATGTCGAAAGTGAAAAGACATTGCACGTATCATTTTAGGTATTGTGTCGATTGTTTTATGTAAAGTAACATTTGTATTTTGAATTAGCGGTATCATGACATAAGTAATAGAGGTATTTTGTATTGCAAAAGCAGTATTAGACATAAGTACATAACATCTAATTCTGAATACGATTGACCTCCATAAGGAATTCAGTAAAATGGAAAACACGGAATTTTAGACGAAATTAAATGAAACACAAATTAAGAATCATACACGCGGTAACCAAACAGTTTATTTTTCGGTATAATTGACATTTAACACAATGCACAAGCTTGCAGTTGATGTCAGACATGGTCCTAATTGTAATTATTGCAAGTAGTCGCAAGTGATTCATTACATTGCATGTTCAAACTAATTTTTAAAGTGATCATTAAACATCATTTACGTATGAAATTTCTGTGCGGAAACCATAATGTCATTAGACTTGTGTTACAGCGCTATAAGCATATATACTTACTGTACCGAGAATTGATGTATCAGAGTGTTTCGCATGTTTTTACACACTTAATGCAACATAAGTTTTAATATTATTTACATATCAAATATAAAACTTGTTTCATATCAAAAACATTGTTCGGTAAACAAATGTTTTTGTTGGTATCGGTTGAGTTGAATTTCAACAAAAAACCGAAACATTTTATCTTGACACCCGATGTCGTGTTGTCGACCATATATACCTCTCAATACAGTGTTATACACACACAGATCCTGGTGGTTGTCAAGAATGTTCACCGAGTTTTTGAAGTGTGGTTTCTCCATGTCGGTAGGACAGGACAAAGGGTCCGGAAAGAACAATGTCAATTGTAAATGGGACAAAAATAAACAAGCTCCTGTGTATATATTGGCGTGCACATAAAATAATCCTTTACAGTGGAAATTCGATGTTGAAATGCCACGATCCATTGATCATTTCCGTCATGTCACTCTGCATAGCGTATGCCTATCTTCAATAGTCCTTTTGGTGCAGAAAAGTAGAAAAATGAAGTGAAATGCATAGAACTTTTAGAGGCAACAATGTTTGTCCGCTTTAATTTAAATTATGGATTACTAATGAACATAGCTCGGATGATTTTTGATGTTTCATTATAGGGTTTTGTTATCATGCCGACCCCATCTATGATGCACCTGAAGCAAATAGATGTAGTTGTCATTAATTCCTGTGCGGAATACCAATTTCCGGTGTCTTAGCCTACGCCTTTTTGTGGTTTTTGACGCATGGTATCGTCCAAGTCGTCTAGAAGACGGAGACGTATTTTTTAACAGCGTGTTCGGTCGGTCATACTGTTTCTAGCGAGGTAAGCAAGGTCTTATTTTCTCACTACGATGTTCACATGGACTGACACGCCGCCATTTAGCAGTAAAAGGTTGCCCAGTAAAATTGACTGGGGCAGATTCCGGTTTCGACATGTATTGAATGGCACGGGACCTGAACGTAGTACTGGCGAGTGTAATGAGACCTACGTTCAGAGCTCAACTACAATGGACTTTGGGGTGGCAAAATGGAGGAAATTTGAGAATGTACTGCCGGATGTCAAGTGAAGGGGTGCCTTTTTCACTTCGCCCAAGCTATTTGGAGACAGTGCTAAGACAAGAGCTTGATCTGCAGGTAACTTGTTTTATGATTTATTTTCAGAGAAAGTGACTTAGTGGTAGAAATCTACTGAGCGCACAAAGCCACATCATTTTGTATTTTGTTTTATTGTTTACTTTCAGATAAAAAAATACAGGACACACAAGGGCACATTAGAGGTTAAAAGGAAATTAACGAGCCTGTCATTTCAACCAAAATCCCACATACTGGAAGTTTTCCAGCAACTAAAAGCCAAGACTACATGGCCAGACTTACTAGAATTAATAGAGTATGTCCAGGGACAATGGATGTATCATTTTCTTGATAAAGATGAGGGTATCATCGTCGAAACGTTGTTAATAAACCAGTGATTGTTGTTCCATAAATAGTGTTAGCGAGAAAAAAAATATTAATGTTTATAAAATATATGTATTTATATTATCTATTGTTATTTCCTACATGTAATAATTTTTTTGTGTTTTTTGTGGGACCGTTATGACCAAATCTTTTTTTGGAACCCGATCACGCCAATCTCTAGATCTCTTAATGTTTCGAATGAGAATACCTTGACGACCCGACAGTCAAGGGCCATGGGAATTGTGAGGAGCGTCAGGTGAGCACGTGCTTGCCGCAAATCATTCTTTAGAAGCAGGATCCGAGGGTTTCTCAATGATGAGAACCATGTGCGGTGTAGTCTTTGCAGTATCAGAAAGGCTAGCATATGCTGTTGAAGGAGCAAAGGCTCTACCAGTGTCATATGCTAGCCTGGTTGATACAGCACAGTCTACACCACCCAAAGTTCGCATCATTGATGTTATGACTGTACATTAAATATGCAGAAACTCTCTGGCCTACAAGAGGCATTCAGCGAGCGAATCCGCTCCATGCTGGTTAAATACAGTTGTGAACGCATACAGGTTGGTCGCACATGAAGAGGATGACAAACTCATGTCTCACCGAGTCCTTGCAACTGTAACTTAAAGTGACGTCCTCACAATTCTTATAGACCTTGGGGATGCTCGATTGAACCTTCCAGAATTGAATTCTGTCAAATCCCACAATAGTGACACTCGACTGACAATGGAGATTTGGGGATAGAAGACATGCCCCGACTGCATGAGAAAATATGACAGCCGAAACATATCCGTTGTGTTTAATTACGTCATGATTCTACGTACACCACTTCCGTTTGCGGTATTGACGGAACTGTGAAAAGACTAAATTCCGAGTCACTTAACTGCGATTCCGTCAATTAGTAACGTTCCAAACTGAAAATTGAGCATCCCCTTGTTGTATCTCGAGGTCGTCTCAAGGTTTTAGGTGCGACGGCGGCAAAATACTACGTGTCATTGGGTGTCACAAGTTTCAAGGCCTGATTGGATTCCACCATCTCCCCGGAGCTGACTGGGGAAGTAAGTTTGGGGCACCACAAAAACTGTGGGTTTATGCATAGGTTAAGCTTGATGGTGACGACCCCGTAATCAACTTTTTAAGAAATGTTTGATGGCGCGATAATTACTGAATTGAATTACACCGCCATGAGCAACAAGTTTTACGTGACCAGATCCCCAAACCTTCCTGCCGTTGAACAAACTGACTGGCAGCTGGACAAAGGTATGCATGTTCCTGTGCATGTTTCTGACCCTCTTGCTTTAACTGAAATGTTGTAAAAAAGACAACATGGGGTGGTGCAGTTTCCGGAATAATGGTCGACCATGTACATTTCTGTGCAAGGGTTTTGATAGGGACCGTACCAATATGGTTCATGTGCAAGGAGCGAAGATGATGCTTCGCTGGTGTTGTGGACTACGTTTTATATATTTCCAAGATACGAATTTCGTTGTTTGCTTTTCTTGCGACATCTGGCTTATGTTTCTTTTATATATATATATCAAACTTGTTTACTTGTTACAAACGTCAGATTTGCTTTAGACTAATCAACTCTAAACAACAAACAAAAATCAATTTTAGCATTCAAATCCTACCACACTCCATTACCCCTATTGCCGAATACCCCGTCAAAGCGATAGGGGCCACATTGTTACCATACATCAGATTTGGTATGAAGCGTTGGGGTTATTCGAGGAGGAACGGTGGAGATATTCAAAGCTCCGCGACCTTCTCGGGGAAGCATTATGATCATTATCGATTTGCTGCCTGTTCTCCGGAAATCTCTTGAAAAATGTTGGCGTATCGTGCATAACAACCGATTGGTTTTAATGATTTGAGTGATAAATAATCTTACAATATGTGCATGTTTTAATTAAATCTCTCGTATGGAATAATGGGAAAAGTTTCTTTGTTTAGCGTTTTCATCGTGCCGCTAACAAGAAAGTGGGATATTTAATATAATTAATGGATTAGAGTAAATTATAAGTAAATGCTTTCGTGAAAGTCGAAACCTATTGCTTTTAAACCTATGGCATTTCGACTGATAAACGCTAGGACGCACAAAGCTTTAAACATATATCATTTCGTCTTATGTACGCTATGCGGCTAATAGCTTTCCAGACATAGCATTTCGTCTCATGTAACACTAGGACGCACATAGCATTCCAAACATACGTAAAGGCAAAGGTAAGTTTGGTTGTTTTAGTGATTTGTTGGGGTTTTCTTAAAATGTTTAATCTCTATATTGTAGTAGCGTATGTGCACACCTTAAAGCCCCAATAACACTCTTGTTGTAACTGAAAAATATGTCCCAATCTTCATTCCGGTCAACAAATCGTATTATTTTAGAATATTCCAATTAAATGATGATATAAATTTCATCTTAACACACCTAATTTAAAAAATTGGAAAAATTCAACCAATTGATTTGAAAAGTCTAACGTAAACCTTTTCAAATGTGACTTGGATTTTAAAATATTTTCGAACCCCGTGGACAAATAAAATAGGTTGTAATGGATAATTTACACAACAGGTAGGACATTTAACCATCTAGTACTTAGAATAAGGGTATTATTTATTTTCTGGAGCTACCAAGCCAGCAAGAATGTTATTGTCCCTTTAAAGCCCTGCGGTTTCAAATTCATTCATGTTTTCTTAAAGGGCCAATCCCGATAATATTTGGGAGAATAAAATTGCTTCATTTTGTATTAAAATCCTCTACCGTAGGGCCGAGCAACTAACTCAATATATGTGATACGTTTTCAAACAACTGAAACCCGTCAGTCTTCATCTGGAATTGGGAGATCGGTGTCACAAGTTGTAGTATGCGGTGTCTGGATAAAATCAGATTTTTATTTTAGAAACTGAAACTGAAATTACCTTTACTTATCAAAAACGCACATTGGTCATTCACTGTATAGACCTCTAAAGGAACGGACTATCATGTCACTCAATGAAAAAAATGAGCCAAAATATTTAAAGGGTTACGTGTCCAGATAAGCGGTTTTGACGCTGAGCTGAAATTTTGTGACAGGGTAAAAGCACCATTCCTGTATATATTTGCGCTTTCATTTTTGAAACTTTGTTCAAATTGGCATAGTCCCTTTATTTAAACGTGCACGATGTACGATTTCGAAAAATAGCTGTCCGTTCTGTTACAATAGTTCAGCACATAATGTAAAATGAATATACTGAAAATTTCAATCAAATTCCTTTAATCGGGGCGAAGTTTTTAACAAAATGCGGTATAGATTATTTATTATCGTATCAACGGTACTTTTTAATCAAAACTAAGCCACGATTCACCATTTTTAAATTAAATTATTAAATGACGGTCGTGTTTCAAACTCCGCGATCCGACAATCTAGAGAACTGATTATAAGCTTGGCATATGATATACTGTCTAAATAATAAAGTATATGCCATTTGGAGCCAAAGTAAAGACCTGTGATAAGCAGATTGAGTTTTTCGGATATTATCAAAATTTCTCAACGAAGAATCCTTTCTAACACGAAATAAGATTGTTCATTAAACAGTTAATAAGGAGAAAAAATATCAACTACAGATTGTCTGCCATATTGAATTCAATTAAAATCAGACAGATCGGTTAGATGCCGCGAAAATCTCATGACTTATAACTGGCGATTGACCAACCGTAGATATTCATGTGGCAATGGCATATATTGGACGGTAACTTAGTGGATTATGGCCCCGGTTGTACGAAATACAAGGTTTTAATCCGATTGTTATGTTTATAACCGAACAATCTGGATTCCTTTTAATATTCACGTATATCTGACAGTAACTTTCTGGATTATGCCCCCTGGTTGTACGAAAAATAGCGGACACTCTACGGATCATATTTTTTTTACAAGATTTAAAGTAAAACGTCTAAATATATCATCGTTGCACCATAAAGACGGTTAAGTTAGAATTTCTTGAAAAACAGACCTCAACAAAATGCCAGTACGCAAATAGTGTAAACGTATGTAACACCAGGCTTGTTGATCCTCAGTTGTCACGATGTTGATGAAGCTTAACATGGATCTTTATAAAACATATCAGACTGTGACTTCTTGGATTATAGCCCCTGGATTTACGAAAAGTCGTGTTTTTAACCTGTGGCGTACTCCAGTGGTCATAATTTTGAAATGTATGTTTATGTCCCACGAATCTTTTTAAATTTGATGTTTTACATTATTTAATTCACTGGACTACGATTCCGACGAACCTCACTCCGTTGTGTCGTACGTTCGGTCAATGACACCATAGCGCTCGAAATGGGCTTAAGTGTGATCGATCGGAGACTGGTCACTCGCTCGTCTGGAATTAGCCTGGTACCTGGATTTGCTTTCATGGGTTAAGGACCCTGGTTGTACGAAACATCGCAGCTTGCTTTTCAGCTCAATCCCCATTATTTTATTTTTTTTAAAAAATGATAATTAAAATATCTGTGTTTTGAGAACGACTTATTTATATTCAGAAAAAAACATCGCTATTTGTCATTCATAGGTTAGGGTTTCTTTAACAAAATGCCATCGTGGCCCTCATGTTCAAGGAATGCAGATATTTTATTCGGTTTGTTGTTTACAAATATTACCTATGCTTTGTGTAATTCCTTTCCATTTTTTTACAGTAATTAAATTAAGGGACCACAGGTTGCGCCATTCATTTTATCGTTCCTGCTTTAAAATGGCGGCCATGTCACTATTAGCTTGTTTGTGTATTTGGATACAGTCTACCCAATCAGCTTCTAAACTAGACTATTACAATCTGTATACTTATCTCTTTAGCAGCTATAATTCAGAGGTACGACCCGTTGATAATAATACGGAAGTCTTGATGATCGATACTTCATTTAATCTAATTTCCATCAACGATCTCAAAGAGAAGGATCAGGTTCTGGTATCGTTTGGATACATCCTCTTGAGTTGGGAAGACGATTTCCTTTCATGGGATGAGTCAGCTTATGGAGGCATTGATAATATGGTTGTACCACAGGGAAAGGTATGGAGGCCCGACATTGTGGTAGCGAACTCAGTGGAAAACAGGGTTAAGCTAGGATTTGATGAAATGCCAATTCGACTCAATAGTTTCGGGTATGTGGAATGGACACCTAGTAACCTTTTTGAAACTACATGTGACATAAATGTAAGATATTATCCTTTCGACCAACAGGTCTGTAATGTGGTTCTGGAAACAATGGTGTCTGACATCTCAGAAATAGATTTAGTGTTAAGTAACAGCTCGACCGGTGGAGTGTGGCTTGATGAATATGGCGCTAATGGACAATGGCATCTTGTAAGCGTTAGTATGGAGAAAAAAGATACAAGCATGAAGGCTGGTGTTTACATTAAGTTAACCATTCAACGTCGTCGAACCTTCTACGTTTTAAACATCATTCTACCAATTCTGTTCTTGTCTTTTATGGACGCTTTGGTCTTTATATTGCCTGCTGACGCCGGTGAAAAAATATCTCTAGCTATTACAATTTTGTTGGCTTACATTGTCTTCTTGACAAATATAAGTGGAAGCATGCCACAGACGTCGTTACAGGTTTCCATATTGGCAGTCTATTTAACAGTCCTGGTTGCTATGAGTGCATTATCCGTGGTATTGTCCATCCTTGTGATGCGAATTTATCATAAAAACGCTAATATCCCTGTCCCTGGATACATTCAATCGATGGTAAGGAAACAAAGCTGCAAGAAGACACTAAGCCACAAAAGCACAGTGTCTCCTGTCATTAACATGGACTTTAAAGGTGAAGAATTAACCACATGGCAAGATGTTTCTAAATCATTAGATAATATTTTCTTTTGGCTGTTCATGATTATTACGATCGTTGCTACTATTGCCTGCTTCTGTATTATGATGCTATAACAGTTTCATACTGAGTTAGTTGCTACACGTAGTAATAGTTATAATAATGTTAAAATATCGAGCTCATTTGGTATAAATAGGTAAAATATTCTTATTGCATTGACTAATTCACAAACGGGCCTGTAAAGGCTATCATATATCACAAACAACGGACACATCGCAAACCTATGCGAACAAACACGAACCATTGCAATAAATTTCCACCAGAAGAAAACCAGAAAACTGGTCGTATTGCATTGGGTAATTCACAAAAGGGCTTATAAATTCTGTAAAATAATTATTTTCAATTTAATGTATTGGTAATATAATGATATATCTAAAAAGAATAATATTAATATAAGCTATTTACAGACTGGTTTCGGATTCGTTTATGGGTACTTTAATTTGAAATTGTAAGTTATCATAAATCTGCTTGTTGATTGTTGAAAATGCTTTGTTACTTTACGCACAAGCGAATTATTGAAATAAAATTAAACCATATGTTAGTCCCGAAATGACCTAGTTTGTGTTGAGTGGACGTTAAACACCATTTCTCTCTCCCTCTCTCTCGCTTTGTTACTTGCATTCTTCTTGAATAATACCCGTTGTTCATCTCTCTCTCTCTCTCAAATGTCGATTACTGTAGATTATCCAAACCTGTGGCGACATTCCTGCAATCTTAACTTCTCGCTCATTCAAGTTCTTACTGTTTCGTGTTTGATAATCCTTGTCTTTTCAATTCTGGTCACTCTGCTGCGAGATTATAAAATGACCACAGCGAGCTTCCGTAGTACCACAGTAAATAACCCTATGTTAAAGAGAGATAGAGAAATTGGGTTTAACGTCCACTCGACACAAACTAAGTCATTTTCGGACTAACACATGGTTAATTTTATTTCAATAATTCGCTTGTGTGTAGGGGTTCTTGGCAGTGGGGGGGAAGCTGAGGACCCGGAGAAAATCCACATGTTGGATATACGAGGCGACCCTATTCCTTGTCGCGTGCAACCGAGGCGTCGAAACCACTCCAATTGACACAATGGCAGACCTTATGGTATGGTACTCACGTGCTTACCATTCATTCACCCCCTCTCCCTTATTTTCGTACCAATTTAAGAATAAGAGTTTTTAAATGTTGTACATCCGACAAGTTGAGAAATGTAAGATTCAAAAAATTTGCAGATGACCACAATATAGAATGTTTTAATTCCGTGCAAAGTTTGGGGGTGTTTGGTTTTATAAATTAATAACAATATTGTTTCTTTAAGTGCATGTGAATCGTTGCTTCATTCCCGGTTTGAGAGTCATATCCTGAATGAGTTAGATGAGCTAATGTATACTGAGTTAGATAAGCTTTAATATTCGACATTGTATCAAACTGTATTTGTATCAAAGTTATTATTATTTGTGTCTATTGTTATTATTGATTTAGATACATGCAAAGGCCAGCTTAAGAGGAGCGGGGGGGGGGCTGACTAGAATCGCGGGGCCCCCAACGCGACGAGAAGATTTTTTCTATACCCCTTTGAATGGCACGCATAAAACACAATTGCACGGTCTGTAATACAAGAAAAATTACATAATTACAGTTCCGAATGGCAATGCACGGAAATGACATATAACGGCGCGGAACTGTTATAACAAGTGAAATTGCTGCTAGACGCCTAGATCGATCATCGAGTTGAACTTCACAGAGAAGGATTAAGGGATACCCCCTAGTCTCCGCCCTAGATCTATTACCGTGAAGATTTCATCTGGAATTTGATTTATTTCTCTTTTTGTTATAAACCACGGGGCCCTGGGCCTGGGCCCTGGTAACAATGAAGTGTTGATGTACTGGACGTTGGGTATGTGCAAGTGAATTTGATATCCAAACAAAACGGCTAAACGAGGGTAATGTTCATCCACCTCTATGGAAGCAACATGTATTCACAGTGTTTAATTCGTTCCATATATATCACGCTCCGTCATTACTAGGTTCTGTTATGACCAGTGGTGGACTGGATCTGAAAATATTGGTTACCACGAGACACAGGGGGCCCACCCACCAATACAATTTGATCATTTAATTTTTAAAATGCATAAATTAAATTTTCAAAAAAAAAAAACATGTAAGTGGAAACAAAAAGATATAATTAGAATTTTCCCCGTTTTGTCTAATTTCTAAGGGTGCGCACTTCCTCGGGGGCCCACTTGCCAGACCGACAACCTGGCCAGACCGCTGCTGATTATGAGTTCCACCCGATAGTCATTGTTCAAGAAATTCTATCTTCTTAACACTACATATATATGGTTATTCAAAGAAATAATACATGACTGATGTTGTAGATATATCACGTTCAATCTGCCGCCATGGCAGGACATTTGCGTACGGAAAATGTCTGGGTTGGGGATAGTCTAAACCGTTCCCGGTGTTTGTGTGATTTTTCGACCTCCTTAACCGGAGAAAACCCACGTACACGCTGCGAATCGGAACCAAACCATTTGATTCAGTGACAGATCTTTTTCTCAAACGAGAGCTGCAAAGCGATTTACAGCTTTCTAACCATTCAATATTAATAATCTTTCTTTGATTAGTGTCTCAAAATACAAACCATATTGAAGTAAAATCGTATCTTTTTAGTATCATGTGTCGCCATTATTTTTTTTGGATGTAGGCGACATTATGAATCAATTTAAATTATATATATGGATCAAGGGCAACATCGGATAAATAGATGTAGAAGATGAAAAAGAAGAAGAATATATGATTAAAGTCAAATTGCGTGTGTGTGGTGATAGTGGTGGTGGTGGTGGGTGGGTGGGGGTAATGGAGGTCTGCATCCAAAGAAATCAAAAGTTACCTCCCTTTAAAGGAATGAAATTTGCATTAATTAGCAATGCCTGATTTCAAAATTTGGTTCTTGCCCCATGGGATTGATCTACTAGTCACGAAACATAAGTTTACGCTTGATTTCAACATTTGCTTGATAAAGATATCTGTATGTGTATCGAAACGTAAACGTAGCATGTTAACAAATTCAGAAGTAGTATATCCATAGAAGTGTTTTTAATCAATGTAATTATAATATTGTGTAAACTTCAAATAAACACGCGTGTGTACAACGATGACAATATTAGTTATATTTGAGTAAGTTCAGCTGAGGAAATAACTATAATGTGACACTATAACTCCATATATTACCATTTTTCCTAACAGCTGTTGATGGTTTCATACAATTACGCATTGATTATTCGATATGCGGAGCAGCTTAGAAAACACCTCAGGTGTAAAAAGTGGAGGTTTTACTTTCACCATTACATTTCGATACCTATATTTGAGTGTAGACATGGGTAGTCTAACCAGTATGTTCACGCATTGAAATAAGGTAAGATATTTAAAAGTTATCTGAATTTTTCAAAACATTTATGTGTCATTATATTTAAATTAAATATGTATCACTCGGATTTATTATTTGCATTAGCGTTAGAATCGTTTTATTATATCAATTTTCGAATGTTAATTGAGTTGTTTTAATGAAAACAATAATTCTAAAAGTTAAATGAATTTGTAATAATTGATCTTGAGGTGTTTTTTTATTCTCCAAACCTAAAATTCAATGAAAGTTTTTTTTAAAGGAAGATTGACTAATTTTTTTTTGCGTGATACGAATCTGTATATACCCCTGGCAACGAACAACCTCTAGTCGATCGAATGGTACAGAAAATCGAGGCCCTGTGTGAAAATTGGCGTGCTGGAAAAATAAACCCCGATAATTGGAATGCGGATTGAGCAGGAAAATGGGACGTTAACCACCATTTTCTTTCATTTACCACTCCATATTAAAGCGGCAATTTCATATTTTTAAGTTATATTTTTAAAATATATTAAAATAAAGCCTTACAATAGATGGTGTCTATAAACAGTCCTAGCTTGTTAAAGAATAATCTTATAATTCACTATTGCCAGTTGAGAAATTGGCAAAAATATCACTTTCAACATTAAATTCAAACGTTTGAAGATAACTATTGCATGGGGGGGGGGGGGGTAATGGGAAAACAAGGAGGTAATTGTCCTATTATTTCCGATGTGAAAGATGTTTCAGTGTGGAAAATAATGCATTTGATTGTATAATAGTGAGTTGACAACCTATTGAGACATAGAAATAAATGTGTTTTGACTTTCTTGGAAAATATGAAATTCCCGCTTTAAAGTTGTGGCCACAGTGGCTCAGTGGCTAGGATATTGGCTCGCTAACTGCGCTGGCAGTTGGAATTAGATATAAGAAAATGTCGGTACCATATCAACCCGGTCAAAAAAATTGAACCTTATGTTAGTCCCGAAATGACTTAGTCTGTGTCGAGTGGACGTTAACCCCCTTTCTCTCTCTCTCTCTCTCTCTTTCTCTCTTTCTCTCTCTCCCTTTTATTATAGGTTTTAGTTGCGACAAATTGCAGTAAAAATTGAACCTTATGTTAGTCCCGAAATGACTTAGTTTATGTCGAGTGGACGTTACCCCCTCTCTCTCTCTCTCTCTCTCTCTCTCTCTCTCTCTCTCTCTTAGTATAGGTTGCGACAAATTACAGTAACGATTAATATTTAATCTATCTTTTCAGTGAATGGTGTAACAGGTGATAAGATCAATATGAAAACCAAAACGATTGTCACTTGTATTTTGGTGTGGGCCGTTTGTTTAATTATATATCAAGTTGTGCGCATGCATATAGTGCCATATACTAAAGGCTTACAAAGAAGGGAAGATAACTTAATGCTAGGTATACAGGAGGCAGACCACCATTAATATCCCCATTGACTTCAATGTTAATTCTGAACTCTTTGCCCACCCCCAACTTTTCCCAAAATTTTCGTTGGGCGAAATGCTTTACACTACAGACAGAGGAACAAATGGCCATGCCTTTGCACTAAAATTTTTATGAGGTTGACCACCAAAATTTTGAGATACACGAAGTTGAAGAAGCATACTCAAAACATGTATCTAGTTCCCGTACATATCACCGTAGCCAGCCTCATAACGCCGTTATCCTTCCGCCTCAAAATCATGAATATGTACCAAAACCTGACAGAAAATATTAATTCAAACCCTCTTAGTTCATTCTAGACCAAAAAATCAACAAAAAATGGCATGCAAAAGGGGAGAAAAGAGACAGAGAGAAAACTGCTATAAATAGACGAACTACAATTTGTACCGAGATGGTGAAATTTAATGGTGGTCTGCCTCCACACGTTTCATATTTTCAGAAGGAAAAAAACAAAATATAAAGACCTCTTCGATTTCGGCAAAAATAGAGAATTGAATTGGCGTGTGTTTTTCGATTGTATTTTTTGGATTTGGTGCGAACGTTAATTGTGGTTTGATATTTAGCCAACTGCTTAGCATAAAATTGATTACATCTTAACAATAGCGTTTTCTGTGGATAATTTTAAAAGCCATGTTGTCTTTAAAGATATCGACCACTTTATTTTTGTTCGAGATCAGAGGAGTCATTTTAAGCTAGCTATATTATATTGTATGTACATTGTTCAAAATATTCAACTCTTTTTATGTTCCGTTACACCATTTTAGCCCTATAGTAATCAATTGCAAACTAAAATAATGTGAAGCAGGGTTCTTTAATAAGAATATCAGTCCATCTATATTGCTCCGTTATGTAATATGCACGCCGCCATATGTTACAATAGTCACAGTTTTACAATATTTACGACGAATTCTGCGTAATCACTGGCTGCCTTTTTTATGAATTATAAACTAGATTAAAGCTACAATTTCATATTTTTAACTTATATTTTTAAAATAAAGCCCTAAAATAGATGGTATATATGAACAGTCCTACCTTGTTAAAGAATGATCCTACAATTCATTATTGCCAGTTGAGTACCTATTCCATGGGGGGGGGGGGGTGTAGAAAAACAAGGGAGGTAATTGTGTGTGAATTTCAAGTGTGGGAAATAAATGTCTATGATCGTATATAAAAGTGACTTAACAACCTTTTGAACATAAGACATAGAATCATGGAAATAATTATGATTTGACTTTCTTTGAAAATATGAAATTCTCACTTTAAAGATCCATTATGTAAAAGCTAGATACCGGGATTAACATGCCCAGACAATGATCAACTCTCTAGAACATCGGGTGGCTTAGATTTTCAATAATTAAACTAAGAATGGTTAATGGAGACTATGTTATCGTAGCAATGGTACTTGACAATCGAGACTGCATTGTCACCCCACCCCCCACCCTGAACAATCATAAATTTTTACATCATCTGTATATTAACTATTTTCTAAATCTTACATAATGCATTTTTAAAGTGTAATTCTCAGTTCGATTATTATCTTCAATTTTGTTTCTTCTAATGTATGAATATTTAGTTTCAGAGCAAGAGGATGGCATATTCACAGGCGACACAGGCGACACAGAAGGAAAAAACAAACATCACCGGATATTTTGCATCATTTTTACTATTCCTAGAAATATAATGAAAGCTTTAGCTGTGAAGAACACGTGGGCTAAAAGATGTGACAAATACTTGTTCTTCAGTAATACGACCAATGCGTCATTACCAATGGCCGCCTTAAATATGACGGAAGGACGAGAGTTTCTACCGCAAAAAAGTAGACTAGCGTTTGAATACGCTTATGAGCATTACGGCTCGGATTTTGACTGGTTCCTTAAAGCAGACGATGATACTTATGTGATAGTGGAAAACTTACGTCATCATTTAAAACAATTTAACCCGGACGAACCTGTTTATGTTGGGAAAAAATTCTCTAAGCATCACAATCATACACATTATATGAGTGGTGGGGCGGGTTATATTTTTAGTCGAGCTGCCGTAAAATCGATGGCTTCCGAATGTTTTCTAAAATACAGTAATTATTTTCGTGGTGGTATGGAGGACGTAGCTGTAGGACAGTGTGCGAAGAAATTTTATTACAAAATGGTGAATGTATCCACGGACACCTTGAACAGGGAAAAATTCCACAGTCTACACCCGGGTAATTATCTGGATGATAATATACCCGAATGGTTATACAGATATTCTTTCTCTAAAGTAAGAACGGTAAGTAGTATTTAATCTCATTTGGCCACTTATCACTAAAGATTTCCCCGTTGACTTTAATGTTAATTCTTGTGTCTTAGATCGGCTCTAACTTTTTCGCAAATTTTCGTTGGGCAGACCGCTTTCTACCACAGATGGCGCAACATGTGATAACCTCTTGTCCAAAACACTCGTGAGGTTCTCCATGAAACACTTGAGATACACAAGCTGGAAGTAGAGACAAGTAAACATGCAATTATCGGCCCTGCATTTCAGCCTAAGCTAAAGTTCGTCGGGATTTTATCAGTGGCGCAGGACGGACGAAGATCTTTATATGAAAAATGTCTAATCGTTCGAATGAGACGAAAACCCGAGGTCCCGTGTACACATTAGCGGACAAAATGTCCCTCGTAACACACGGTATGGCGTCTTCATTAGCCCAGTCGGAGCAGAACCGAAGGACCATAGGCGTACGGGCTCGATGACAGTTAGCGGGGGCAGAAACTGAATTGCCCGAAATTTTCGGCTTTACAGACCCCCCCCCCCCCCCCAAGAAAATTTTGGAATGTTTGACGGCTGCAAACACGATTTCCTGCTATTTCAAGGTGGTCTAATATAGCTGAATTAAGGTGGCTGACTCGAATTTCAATTTATCGTTTACAGCATAGGCGTACGGGCTTGATGACAATTAGGGGGGCAGAACCTGAATTGCCCGAAAATTTTAGACCCCTCCAAAAATTTTGGAATATTTGACGGCCACAAACGAGTTTTACAGCTAATCCAGCCCGTAAAATTAGTGTTTTATTAGATTTCGGGCACTTTATTTCGCCAAGTAGAGGAAATAATTTTTTTTTTCTCACTTTACCTGTCTGCCCGAAAAGGCGGCTTGCCCGAAAGTTAGGAGGGTTGCTAAACCCTATTTCGTTTCCAATCGATGAGGATGGGTTTTTTTATAATGGATGAGCCATGGATCACAGAATAAGATGCGGACTCACTACAAAAAGGTCCAGAGTTCGAATCCAGTGTTGGCCAAAATTATCCAGCATGTTTCCTTACAGGTGCAGGTCGGGTGAAAGGGTGGGGCTGTTATGGAAGAGCATCTAGATGGAATGTAGAACAGAGGTCTCGTGTAAACACTGGAGTGCTCTTACAAACATAGGCGTACGGGGATATTTTTGACTGGGCGGTGGTGGTTGGTGCCCCAAAAATGTAGTTAGGTTCTTAGAATGTTAATCGTGGCTTACTGTACTCCAAACAATAGAGGGTTCGAGTCTTAAGATTTCCATTTAATTGCCAAACTATAGACACTCTGAATTTAAATTCGCTTTTAAATTGGGCACATTCAAGAACACAATATTTTTTTATACAACTTTTACAAAGTAAAATTGTGTGCCCAAATTTTCACAGCATTTGGTGCCCAAAATGGAGGAGGGGGCCGGTTTGTTCAGAACTGTAGTCCCCTTGATGATCACAGATGTTCCCCTCTCTGACAGACCTGTAGCCTTTTTGATATTCGCTTGATACACACAAAACATAAAAGCCATGACATGGTAGACTACATAATATTCAATAGCGTACGCAATGGCCCTAGATATATATAATAATCACCAACAATCAAGAAGAAAAAACTGTAAGAAATGCAACAGATGGTGTGTGGTGTCGAACAGCCATCTAGTAGAAATGTTTATTAGACAACGAAGAAAACGTAAAGCAAATAAACAAATCAATTGTCAGCATCGATGAAATAGGTGAACCAAATAATGGGGTAACATTTGCTTTTTCACTCGACTCCCATCAACAAGGAACCGTACGAAATCAGGTAACGAGGCATACGATTACACCTTCAGCTTATAATTGGATATAGCTGTGGCACAAAATATTTTTAAAAAGCTAGATACAAGTTTGAAAAATCCTGTCGAAAACTATGGTCTCTATCGATTTAACTGTGTTTTAGAAACAGGGGAAATAACTCTGGAATGGAAGGCCATGGAAGGCTGAATATCGATAGGTTTTGTCCTGTCATGACCACAATACATCACACCAAATTGATTGATTTGAAAAGATATGTCAAAAACTCTATCGCGTTCACAAGCTGGACAGAGTGACAACACAATACGCCCACTAAGTGTTTAATGTGAGCCTCCGATTCATAAAAGTTGTTGTCTTTTTTTTTTATTTCAGGGATTTGATTGTTGCAGTAATGAAACTATCTCATTCCATTACGTATCACCCAAGGAAATATATTTGATAGATTTATTTTTATATCATATTCAAATCGCTAAAACTTGATATAAATACTTGTTTTATTGTATGCCTATCACATTATGTAGATTTTATAAAATATTAATAAAAAAGAGGATCTATTATCTTGGCATTCACTGTATAAAATAGGTTAATACAGTCGCTTGAGGAACTGGTCGTTCGAATGGGACAAAAAACCGAGTTTTGGCAGTTGGATTTGAAAATAAGAGTAGCGTCACTCTCCGGGGAAAAATGTCCATGATAGCACATCGTGTGCTGTATGCCCGTCTTCATTCGACTTGTCAAGGAAAGGTTGGTTGATTGGATGGTACATTGTACGAATACCTCTGATCCCCTGAAAGTTGGAATTTGAAATATAAATTGGTGGAAGCGCTGCTGTCCGGGCAAAATGTTGCCCATAGCACACAGCAAGGCGTATGCTCGTATTTACCAGTTCACTTGGTCGAGATAAGTGAAAAGTTAAACTCTATTCCATGCCCATGAGTTGGTATCCTGGAAACTAAATTAAAACAATAAACTAGGTTTAGAGATTATAGAGCACTTAATGAACTGTAAAATATAGCCGGATATGTTCTTAGACGATCTTTGCATTATTTTTTTATAAGCAGTATTTTTATTCAGATTGTTATCTGAATAGGGATTGGGGAACAGGCATAGCCTATATTAAACCCCTCTGTTTGTGTCGTCATTCCTGTGTTAAATGAAATGGGTATAACGTCCTACTGCTCTGCTCGAACTGGGCAAATGAAGACAGATATACGCCATGTAATGTACTTTGATGGAATTTTGCCAATGTGTAGCCTACACAGGGCTTTGCCCCTCCGACCCCCGTGCACCACGCTAGAAATTCGCGATGAACCTTTCGCGGTCAAAGTTGGAATCTGGGCCCTGTTTCACAAAAATTTAAATCTCCTTAAAATCGTCTTAAACTAAAATTTCATCCTAACTTAAGATAGACGAGTTTCAGAAAACGATTTTAAGCATTTTAGTTAAAATCCACTAAAATAATATTTTAAGTTAAAATCTAATCTTAACTTAAAATAGCGGCGTTTCACAAACCCATTTTAAGGACAATAATTTTAACTAAAATCAATTTTAACTTAGGATAGCCGTCACCCTGTCCTAACTTAAAATCAAGACATTGACAAACATTGATTAGAGCTACATTGTTACATATATTGCGACATATATATATAATTGGAATAATGATAATATCAAATAATTTTAATATTCCAACCACCAACGCCGGATTAACCATGGGGCACCATGGGGCGCAGGCCCCAGGGCCCACCACATTAGGGAACCCCCCCACAAAAATCTCAATTGCGCACCTCGAGCATAGTCGGACCGAGGATTCCAACGGCCGGTGACCTAGTGACGGGGCCCCTCCGATGCTTCGAGGGCCCTCCATCGGAAGTCCCTTGGGCCCCTTCAATCCATGTTGTGTTGCGATCGACATCCGAGAATTCGGTGTAATCTGGTGATGGGTGTAACACATGTTTTTTATTGTCGTGAGATCTTCTATCGAACCGACCATCGTCTAACTCGAATTATCGTATAACTCGAACACATTACACGTCCCCATCATTTCGAGTAACGCGAAATTTGCTTCAGATTGACGTACGATTGTATATTATAAGCTGTAGTTGTTGTTGTTGTTGATATTTGTTGTGGGTATAAGCTGAATTTGATGAAATGCACACCATGATCACACGAAATATTCATATTTCTTGATTAAATCTCGTATTACCATTTTGTTTGTCAAACATCGAGTCCGGCTTGGTCGTAACGTTACGGCCTCCATTCATCAAATCATCGTGGGGGTATAATACGATTCCAAATCAAGTAACTCCGTTATTTATCACTGAGCTACTTCAAAATTAGGTTTGATGTCGCTCTGCCCACTTACAGTCTCCTCCTTTAGAATGTCATCATTTCATAGAACTCGCATGGATTGGTCCACTGAAATAACGCCAGAATGCGCTAATTTGGTGGCAGAATTTTATTTTTTTCTGGGTAGGTACTTCTAAATGGCTCCAACACAAGTGCCTGAAATGCCAGGAAATCACGTTTCTGGCCTCCAATTTCTGAAAATTTCGGAGGGGGGGGGGGGGAAACCCCAGACCCCCTATGCGGGGGTCAGTGATCAGGGGCCCCCACATGTTCCAGGCCCCAGGGCCCCCACCATGTTTAATCCGGCATTGCCAACCACCATTCACAAAAACAATTCTCATTCAAATTCGTTTACCTGTTTATTTTATTGTAAGTTAATTTAAGCATTTGGATGGCGCTCCATATTAGAACTCCAAGAAAAGAAACCCACTCAAAACCCCAGTAAACTAAAAACTAAAAGAAAATAATTTATTCATATCCAATGTCTTGGAAAGAAGAGCCATCTGGTCTATAAAGAAAATATGTTCGTGTACACTGGTTTGATATGGCCCATTTCTTGGTTATAGAAGGCCTAAATGCCTATAGTACTAGGCAAACCATATGTAGTATTTACGCATACTTTTGGCCACTTTTGGGGGTTATGACGATATGTAAAGAGATAAATCAATAATCTCAAATGTGTTTATTGAAAAATGTTATAAGCCTAGGCCTATTTGAAATTAAATTTTAATATAAATTTATTATTATTTCTTAATAAAACAACAAAAATAATTGGCATTTTAGGAGCCAAAGCTATTTTATCTTTGGGAAAAAATCATTTAATTGAGTAAGTACCATTTTCAAAGTATCAATGGAAGGGTGGGTCTATGAGAATGACATGTCAAATCTAGTCATCGGAACATTGGCTATTTGGTGTATTAATTTCAAAGTTGATAAATACTTTTAAAATGCGACGAAAAATTACAACCTAGATTAGCCGTTTGAGTCACAAATATCATAATGTTTGTGACAATTTTCCATAAAACTACAAATCCATGCGATTTAGTATATGGATACACTTTATTTCCATTAAAGCCTGCGAGAAAATCAAATTCCAACGTCACGAATCAAATGCCAAGTTCAAGGCCAACCCACCGATACTTTTCGAATCGCATATTACGCAGTACAATCATTTATTTCACCTCTCTACGAATGTCTGACCGTGTGCAAACATTGCTCCAACGTATGAAACTCTCCCCATTGATATTGCAACCGTTAATTCAACCTGTCAACAGTTTTCAGTTTCGAAGCGTATTTGCTTTCACCGTAAGTACCCGCAGCGGCAATGTGCACTGCGCGGGCGCAAGCGATTTTAACTAAAATCTATTAAAATCGCATTTTAAGTTACAATCAATCTTTGTGAAACGTATAAAATTTAAAATATCATTTTGATTTTAGTTAAAATCTATTTTGTGATTTTAGCTTAAGTTTTTGTGAAACAGGACCCAGACCCGCCACCTCCAGGCTAGCGAGCCAGGGTCTTACCCACTTAGCAAGCGTGGCTCTTCCCTTGTTAAAACGTTTGGTTGAGACAAAACATAGGCAGTTTTGTACATGTATGTATGTAAATGTTAATATTGCATAATTTATTTCTAGAAAATTTAACAAGTATATCACCGACATTCTTGGGTGGACTTGTTTTTATAAACAATTCTAAAACATGAAAGAAATAAAAGTCCTAACATTCCTAAAAAATATTTATGTATCAGAAGATAGAAATTGTTTATTTTCAAATTACGCTTCCTGGGGCTACTTTCGATTTGCTCAATATTAGCACCAGGGTGCTAAAATAAACTGTTGGAATAAATAATATTATAAATAGACATGTACGAGTAGGTAATAACTACTTGAGTTGTAGTATATACAAGTATCTTTGATGTATGTTAATAGCACTGGTAGTGTATATCTGTTACTATTACACTAAACAGACAAGCACCCCCGCCAGTGTGTAGGTCTGTTACCATTTTTGGCCCAACATAATGAACAGGCGTTGATGCTATCGTATCAGATTTATACGGTTATAGCCACCGTGCTCGTAAAGGATGGTAGGTATATATGTATATATACAGATGTCTAACTTACTTATACTAGGTCAGGACTAGATCTATGACGTGTTAGACGATCAACCATTTGGATTATATACTATACAACAGGTAAATATCTAAAAGTCTTTTTATTTTTTGTAAAATTATTTCATATTTAAAGAGTTTGTCATGACGCACATGGGATTGTTTACTTGGTGCCACGCCCCATTATTAATAGTTATAAGATATTGAAAATGTTGAAAGTTCGTGAAACGTGGTGTTTGTTATATTGGTAATTTATTAAGATATTGTAAATGTTAAATGTTCGTGTAAGGTGCCGGGCATATTCTATATATCCTATGTCAGGTCTCCTTCAGTTTGGGGAATATATAGATAGCAATCAAATATTGTTCTACTTTAGTGTTATAATCAAGAGAGAGAAATGGGGTTTTACTTTTGTGTTACAATCAAGTGTTATAATCACGTGTTATAGTCAAAAGAGAAAAAAGGGGTTAAACGGCAACTCAACACAAAATCAACATTGCTTGAATCAACAATTCAAATTTGGCTACATTATGATTATATTATATGATTATATTCATTTGCTATATATTCAACATTTGAAATTTTGAGGAATGTATGAAAAGGAATAGAATTTTTTTAAAAAATCCTTTTTCAATTACGCATTCGGTGCATGTTATTTTTTTAAAAAAAATTCTTTTCAATTACGCATTCGGTGCATGTTATTGACGATTTAAGTAACATCGGGGAGTGTTTAGTCATTCATCATGTCTGAAGTCACGTATGAAATTGAATAGATATATCGAACCCTGTTGCGCCAATCTCTATGCAATCATAGCGTGTGGTATACTTATAACAGCATCATGGTGTCTTCTTACAAAAGAACAAAACCATTTGGGTCCACGGTTGCTGGGCAAGTATAGCGCTGATTCACAAACCAAGAGACCAAGGTGCAAGAAGGAGAGCCTGGTCCAGAGTTCAGAAAGCATTCCCAGACTTGATTTGTGCGACGTCCCAACTGTCGTGCGGTGCGTTACGATGGGATTGTTTCGATTGAGTCTACGATGTGCTACGTACAGAAACGTTCGGATACGTCTCGATACCATCATAACGATTGCTATGACTGACCTAAATATATGATAAGACCTGATAGGATCACTACGATTTCTCCACGAGTACAACCACGATTTTAGTCGAACCTAGCATTAATAATTTACTCAAAATATTTCGCCTAGTTTTAACTAAAATAAAGTATCAAATACATGAATAAGAAACTATGTGCCAAGTTCTATTTTCTGGAACAAAGATATTTCTCATAAACAGAGATTAGTAATTACTGGATAAGAGATTAACATATACTACTATAGATTTATAATAGCAATTTAAAGTGCTATAAACTATGCTAACTTGATTCGGTTCCCATGAAATATATCCGAGCAGTATTTAAGGTTGAATGCCAGAATATAATGATGTAAAACTCTTTAGATATAAATACTTTTACATGCATACCGATAAACTAGGATAAACTTCCAACAATTTGTCTGATCTCGAGGGTTTTTTCCATCCACCCTCAACAGTTGTCGAACAGCCAACTAGAAAACGTTATATATAAATATAACATCAAGTCTGTTCACAAAAGGTAAACCTATGTCCCATCAATATATTATTTAAATATTATAGCTTGTTGCTTGTTGGGTAGTCTTTGAAGCTGTACGGGGAACCTTTCATCTGTAGTATTGGATTTTTTCCACGATTGTAGGTGGTAAGAAATAATATCGACCCGATAACCACGGACTCTCTCTCCCTCTCTCTCTCTCCAAAAGCTAATATCTTTGCTGGCAATAGGCTGATTTGAATGAAATTTTCAAATTATTCATTTTACATTATGTATTTTCGAACTATATAACAAGTAATGGCTAGCTCTTTATCTAAATCTTACATAATGTATCCTTGATATAAGAGATCGTGTTCCTCGCACCATCTTCAAGAGAAAACATCTGGTAACCATATTGTTTTATTGGTTAGACAGTAACATGATATATAGTTTAATCCATAGATAGATCTACAGTCATTATGTAACAGATCTGTCGACAAGCAGCAACAACTGCGTGACTATAAACCATAACAATTCACCAAGATTCGAAACTAAATTCAAAGTGAGTCCAATTTTTGTTAAGTGTGTGAACGTACCGTTGTCAGTCACGGACAGGTGAGCTTGAAGGGCCAATTAGTGTAACCCCCTTTTCATTTTTTAAACTCAAATCAAAAGATTTTTGCTAAAATAGAGAGTTGGAATTTTTTGTAGGAATTTTTTTATTGATTGGATCCACCTATACCGAAATACATGTACATTTAACTTTGAAACTAAAAGAACAGAAAAGATTTATTATGTGAACAGCGATGAATAATAGGAAACAAATTGAAATGAGTTTAACGTCCTACTGTTCTGCTCCGACTGGGCTAATGTACAATGAGGGAAATTTTGCCCGGTAAGCTGCACTATGATCTACTCTTATGTATGGAGGGGGGTTGGGATGGCCTAGTGGACTAGAGTGCCGCGCTTCGACCTCTAGCTTGCCGGTCACCTCTGGCTTGCGGCTGTGGTTTCGAGCCCTGGTGTGAGCGTATGTTGGCATGGAGATAGGGACGCCTTCTCAACCTCGTGGGTTTCCTACGGGCACTCCGGTTTCCTCCCACTGCTAAAGACCCCTACGCGCAAGCGAATTATTGAAATAAAATTAAAACCATATGTTAGTCCCGAAATGACCTAGTTTGTGTTGAGTGGACGTTAAACCCCATTTCTCTCTCTCTCTCTTATGTATGGAGTTTTCTTTATTGTTCCATTGAAGCTAGTTTAGCGTGTGTACAAAAATTTTCGTTTTATCGCGATCTGCTTTATCAAAATCATGAGAAGAAAATTGCTTTTAACCCTTGGTAAACCGATCAATGTTTCAGTGTCTCGCCCCATCAAATGTGTCTCCACTCAAGGGCCTTGTGTGTACATGTCTGTGGTTCCCGAGGAGGAACAGGAACATATTATATTAATACAGATATTTGTGAAAACCAATCTGGGTGGTTCCCAGTGAAAACAACATCACAAGTTCAAACTTTTCCCGTTTGACTTTTATCAGTGAAAGTTCACATCCTGAAAACTAAAACCAGAAGAAGGTGGTTTCGTTTAAAAGTTTAAAAATAGAAATGATTGTACACCTATAACATGTAGGTGTAAACAAACAATAGTTTTAAAATAAAACTATTTCACAATGCGGCTGTACATACTTTGAATTTTAAAATTCACATTCGTCAACTAATAATAAAAATGGTAGTCGACGAGGAAAATTAACGATATAGAAATGTCGCATCATTGACTAATAATAAAGTCAACCAATAATAAAACAGGAGTCGGTGGAGACAATTAACGATATTGAAATTTTAAACTGGCTGTTCCGATCGTCATCGCCTTTTCATAATATGAAACGTGTTCACAATATGTATAGATATCATTAACTTTATAAGCACCAATTATACACATACTATTAATACAAAGGAACCAATGGGTCTATATGTGTAGTTTAATGGTCGAGTGCGAGACATTAAGTATTTATATTGATATTGCTATACCAGGTAATTAAATACGGGTGCTGCCGCTAAACATTAACCATACGTCGATAACATCACTTTAAACTCAAGATAAGACAACTCTTAAATGTTGGGATATTACTGATTAGTACTTATCATTTATATTGCCTATTGGGATTAATTTACCTGTATGTTAAAATATTTTTTTTATCATTTACCGCGTGAATCACTGAATGAGAGAGACAGGGAGAGAGAGAGAGGGTGGGGGGAGTATCCGTGGTAACCGACTTGATCTTATTTCTTACCACCTACAATCGGTAGTGACAGATCAAAAATTCCCAGTATAGCTTCAAGAGAGAGATAAGGAGAGGGAAAGAGAGGAGAGATAGAGAGGAGAGAGAGGGTGGAGGGGGAGGGGTGGATTTAATGTCCATTTGACACAAACTAGGTCATTTCGGTTTTAATTTCATGTGGCTAATTCGCTTTCGCGTCTTATAGCTGGAGGAGAAAATCGCCACAGGTTAGACAGGTGATCTTAGCATAATCATTGTCACATACGAATCACTGAATGAAGCGCATTTTTTCAGTCAGACTGGAGACAAGTTCTGACCGGTTAGGGAGAGCATTTTCATATATCCGATATTCTGGGTTAACCTCACCCACCTCTACCCAACTCGCCTCAAACTATAGTTAAATTTGCCTAACCCTACCGATATCCCTGCTGCCGCCTTATTTGGTATCTGTAATTTCCGAAATCCCCAACCCGCTTGAAAATAGACGATCCCATAAAGGGGCATAGATATTTTCAATATCACCTGACTAAATGAATCTCAGCCCGCGTTATTGTCTTTGAATGAAAGAAATTCAGCTCGTATGTGTTACCCTAAGGATACCATATGGGTGCCACAATGATATGGATGGCTTCAAATCCTACACACGATATCAATAAATTGATAGGAATGGTATTTTTAGATCATCTGCTTGTCATCAAAAATAGCAGGAATATTTTCACAAGATCCGGTCAAAGGTTAGGTTCTATATGTTGGCCATATTATAAATGACATTTCGGCCAACAGGGAAATCGAGCCTTAAACGACCGTGGCACCCTTTGCACGAGACTCCTTGAAGACCAGTGTAATCGTCCATATTGACAGATTTATGGCATATTTTGCATTCAATTCATTTTGGGCACCCTTGAAGTAATTTTATGGTTAGATTGTGGCAAATCGAAAATAGCCTTTAAATCGCTATGGCCCTATTGACATATTATTGTAAACCGAGCGATTGAAGATCAACAAATAGACCTATTTTACATGCGAGGCGTAGATTTAAAGAGAAAGAGGGGGGGGGGCAGAGGACCCAGAGAAAACCCACGAGGCTGGACATCTGACCCTACTCCTTGAAAGTGATAAAGATATAATTGACGATGATTGAACAATCATTCACGATTTAGAAGCGTTAATTCACAAATGATTCATTCAGGGGTTGTCTGATTAACCTGCGGGGTATATGAATGTAGATATAATTTGGCACTGTAAAATACGAGTAGTGTACTGGGAATGTGTTTATCGGTTAATTACTGTAAACAAATACAGGATGGGTTGCACGAATCATCTCTTTGAATAGAAATGAAATGAAATGGGGTTTAGCGTCTTTAAATATAAAAGTAATCAGCGCCACGCCAGTATTTTTCGAGGACTGTTTAGTGTAAAACCAGAGGCAAGGTATTATTATCTGTGCCGGAATATTGGCATAAAATACCAAGTAATAGATAGCTAAAGTACACTAAACCTTCCAGATAAAATTCCAACGTGCCACTGGAACATTAAACAAAAAGAAAATTGACATAATATACCAATAACAGAAATGGGGTGTGTGTGTGGGGGGGGGGGAGAGTATATAACGTCCTACTTTTCTTCGTCGGCTGGGCTAATGACGAATACAGTGTACTACGAGGGAGTTATTGCACAGATAACTGCACAACGTCGTACTCGTATATCGAATTTAAACTGTCCTTGATTCGTATGCGTTCACGCCAACGTGTATAATAGGACTTCGATTTTTCGAACTATCAGAACTACTTGACACTATTCTTACCAGGTCCTCCGCCCCGTGCCACTGAAAATGTGAAACCACGGTAGGAAATCCCGGAGTGCTTTCTTGAAATCGAACCCTGGAACCCCAGGTTAGTGAGTCAGGGCCTTACCTACTGAGCCAGAAAATACACACATATTTTTAGAAATCGCTTGGACGCCCAAATTGTTTTCTGTGTATGTATTGATATGTTCGGTTCATTGTGCAACTGTTCTGTTTTGTCTGTTATGTTTTAAAGTGCATGAGATACAAACTTGAAGTAGCAGTTGATAAATAGTAAGCCTAACAGTACTGAAATCTGGAGACAAAGTGTGTAAAATAGGAATCCAATTATCTTTTCCACAGTTCCAAATTGATCTTTGGATTAGCTAAACAGGGTTACGAACCTCAATTTGCTACTCCTTCGAAATTGGAATCTTCAGATAGATGCATTACAGGAGTCTTGTACCACAATTAACGCATTTTAATCACGAAAATTTGTCTGTTACAGCTCCTTTGAAAATGCATTATGTACGAGCTAAATTATCTTATTATTATGTAGACATTTAACTTTATAGGTGATCGGATAACTTTGATATCCATGGATTAAATTTCGCCCTTAAGTCACTTAACATGTAACGATAAAATGGATAATCGAGGCTTAGATATACCATGGATTAGATTTAGGTCTTTAGCCATTTAAAATATAACGATAAAATGGATAATCGAGGCTTATTTTCGTAGCAATGGTACTTGTTAATCGAGACGATTTTATTTAAACTTCAACCGCTTATAACTTTGTTCAAAATAAACTAATTTGACTGGTGTTTTCAAAATATTCATTCCTCATTATATATTTCTTAACTATTATAACTAGAACGATCAACTCTTATCTAAATCTTAATCTTTAACGTGAGTGCAGGGGCGGATCCAAATTATACTTTGCATCAATGATATTACATCACAAAGTGATCCTACATCACTATAAAAACGATTTCTCTGTTTAAAAAGCTCAATTTGTATGTATGCCTATGTAATTTAGAGACGATGATGGCAGATTTCCGTAACCGAAACCTGGCAAACCCCCTCCTGCAAAAATTCCTGCATCCGCCCCTGGAGTGGTGGGTTTGCGTTGTTAATATGACATTCTGTTATTCAAATATTCATATTGTGTCTTCAATGCATGTCAAAAGTATTGTTTGGCATTTATTGAGGCCAGTGACAAATGATTGACAAGACCAAAACACATACAAGTTCATTCAAGTTGATTTGAATTGTCCGCCATGAATTTCTATTGTATCTGTTCGGAGTGTTGTGTACGCATGTACCTTTCGTGAATCAGTACAGAAGTGCATGTTTTATCGCCGTTAGCAGATTATCAGATATATTGTATTCGTGAGTCAGAAGACGATAGCTGTATATATAGGTATGGTAGGTATATTTATATTGCATGCAAGTAATAAGGCGATAATCTAATGCAATTCCTGTGTCTTGTTCGACATCCCCCAACTACTAATGACTAAAATGAGAGATGATTGGATTTAGATTTGACAAATAGAACGTACTTGGTACAAGTTAACCTTGGCTGTTTATTTCTATACACAAAATGTACGTGCATATATGTGTACCGCAAAAATGCTGGCTATGTAAATTCTAACAAAGGAAGGGGTATATTGAATTACAAGTTCTGATAGTGTTCCGACAAAAGCTGGTCATCTGGGGTTAATTAAGAACTTATAAACTTCTGAGGAATATATAATAGAGGTCAGGCACGTGTTATGATATTTCATACCATATTTGTATCTAGCAATTTATGAATTCTGTATAGAGAGGGGGGGGGGGGGTAGATGAGCTTCTAGGCGCACCTTAGCCCATGCAGTCATTGGATTCGACAGAGATGTGGAATGATTGCTTGAAATGGGTTGTCCCATGGTTTAGCCTTTAGTAATGCATGGTGATTATGTGTTTATGCTCTTGTTCCTGTTCGATCATGTTTTAGTATTTTTGCCTCTGATGTAGATAAATGTTTTATTTACAACAATTGTAACACTATAGACTTAGTGTTCTGTTTAATATAGAATTCTTTACCTACATGATGTATGACGAAAACTAGGGTAATGAAGAAGCTTGCATTATTTTAATACTATCTTAGACTACCTCACAGACAGATATGTCATTATCCATTTCTGGAAAGTAGGGTACTATCGCCCAGTCTTCACGTGCACAGATTAGTACAATTAACTAGAATAGTGTTGATGTAAAACGGTGCCTTTACGAATCACTTGCCCATAAATGGTAATTGTCCCGCCCTACTAAATGACGAACTAGACTTTCTTTATAGGAGAGAACTCGTCTGATTTAACCTCAGACAACATTTGAGAGATCCACGGGGAAGTACAAACCGGGAGCTGGCCTGGCTTACTGGCCGGCCGCAGCCGTCATCATGAAACCGTAGACAAGACATTATAGAAGTTCCGAAGGAGACTTCTTGGCGAAATAGCCAGGGTAGACATCATAGGTTTTAATCGTGGTTAATGTTTTATATACCTAAAGAACAATAGTTGTTTCTATGCTGTAGAATATATTATTGTAGAATATATTATTGTAAAGAATATCTCAAGAGTACAGAAAAGAGTTTGAAGTCTTATTGATCACAAAGGACAGTGTGACACCGAAGATTTGGCCGTACGGACACACAGTACGTGTCTCTAGAGTGTCACAGTCGTCGATTTGGTACCGCGACACAGGTAGTGTCACAGTCCCACAACGTGAAGTCCGAAGAAAAGCCCTAGACGTCATTGTCCCATCTGTGACACCGTAGTGTCACAGGCTGCTATTTGGGAGTCCGTGACCAGGATAGTCACGACATTATCGTTACCCGTAGTGTCACACAATGATCTCACTGATAGTGTAACAGGAAGTTTAACGTATAAAACTGAATATTGTTGAAGACGTTGTTTAAAATGCTCACAATGACTCGGTGGGATACCCTTGGTATGGACAGAACTATGATTGCAAATGTCGTATAATTGGCCTGAGATCGGAAGTACGGATTTTAAACCAAATTGTGTTTAGTATAAATCATCAAATAATACAACAATTTGGTGACTGTGAATTGCGCAGTTCATGAACGTTCATATAAATAAGTCAGCTTGAATATTCACAACGACAGCCTTCAAATGGCGCGTTCTCTAAGTATTTCAAAGTTTTTTTATTCCATGAAAGATTTTGTAAATCGTTTTATGTTCTTTCGATGACGTACACTACATAAAACAGGTGTTTTCGGATGTCGTGTCAGAGGTCATACGAGCGGCTCTTGACCCTATGACGTCAGACATTTGATTAAAAAGTCAGCATTGATATTTCTATATTACCCACAGTTCCGTGCACATAACGCTTCATTGACTCATCATCCAGAACACTTTCCAGATCCTGGTGTAGTAAAGACAAGTAAAACGAAATTTTAAACTTTAAAAAACGAAACGAAATAGGATACCTGTGTTTTAGTCAGATTGTTTCATTCCAACCTTTAGCACGTTGTATATGGTGTATGTATATATTGTGTATATTATCATGTGGTGTTGTTATATTTCAGCAGTAATCAGGTTTTATATGGTGTGTGTATAAACAGAGTGATATTATCATGTGGTGTTGTTATATTTCAGCAGTAATCAGGTTTTATATGGTGTGTGTATAAACAGAGTGATATTATCATGTGGTGTTGTTATATTTCAGCAGTAATCAGGTTTTATATGGTGTGTGTATAAACAGAGTGATATTATCATGTGGTGTTGTTATATTTCAGCAGTAATCAGGTTTTATATGGTGTGTGTGTAAACAGAGTGATATTATCATGTGGTGTTGTTATATTTCAGCAATAATCAGGTTTTATATGGTGTGTGTATAAACAGAGTGATATTACCATGTGGTGTTATGTGACAGTTGTGTTAGTGTTAGGTATAACATCTATACCAGCACAACAACAAGACTATTTACCAACAGTATGGAATTTTAACCAATATCCCGATCCAGCCACGGAGTATCTTAAATGTGGTAGAACTATGAAATCATCGGTTTGTGATCCCAATGGCATCATTAAGAAATCTAAAGGTAAGAACCAAGATTATGGATTATTTCCGGAATTTTTTATATTAAAGATGAAATGAAATGGGGTTTAACATCCTACTGTTTTCCGAAATGGGCTAATGAAGACGGGCATACGCCATACTGTGTGCTTTGAGGGAAATTTTGCCCGGACAGCGGCACTCGGACCTACTCTTGTATCGAATTCTAACTGTCATTGGATCTTTTACGTGCACGCCAATGTGTACATGGGACCTCGGTTTTTCGTCCCATCCGAACGACTATACAGCTGCCTTCTTTCAGTCCCCCCCCCCCGCCTTGCATCACTGACAAAGGGGGGGGCATGCTGGAAAATCTGAATCACATTTCTCGGCCAATGCTAGCGATCCAGCGTCTCACCTACTTAACCAACGTGACCCCCTTATTTTAAAGAGACAATATGCCAGATTATTAAGCCATGCACAAAGTAAAATGTACTGTGTATAAAACTATATACCAACGGGTTTTTTTGTCCATTTGTTTATTGAATTTGGAGGGGTGAGTTTATCATCGAGTTCGACTAGGGGTTAATTATTCCTTTCTGATGCCAAAAGGTTGAAGATTTCCACTTTGGCATCACTAGCTGATTGAGATTGTTTGAACGCAACTGTATTTTAGGAATACACTGTTGAATTAATTCATAGAAGCAATAATGTGCTTGCCAACTGACAAACTGGTATGTGAGATTGTGAGATAACTATACATGATATTTAAAAATACTTCCGAATCATAATTATTATCTACTACAGAAGTTTTTGTTCCCCAACAGTGAGTCAGATTGTTATTGCACCTGTTGTAATGTAATGTTACGTGTAGATGTGTCAATCAAAGTGTCAAATAAATTAAAGAAAAACATCCTCATCATTGATAAACACAAATAACACGGTGATAATACGAAGTAAACGTTTTTAACTTTTTATACATAACATGTGTTTATTTTCAAATGAGGTATTTTTTTTATGATGAATTTATATGGCAACTAACCTATAGTTTATCACCTATAAACTATCGTAATACTTTAAATTATTGGAGAACTAAACAAACAATCTTATTCAGATATTCTAAATTGAAAAAAACCTATAGTTTATAACCTATAAACTATCGTAATACTTTAAATTATTGGAGAACTAAACAAACAATCTTATTCAGATATTCTAAATTGAAAAAAAAAAAATTATTCCAACTTTATTAAATGAATGTAAAGAACTGTCCCGATTGACAGGTCTTTCTTTAGGCCTGAAATGTTATATAAACTATTAATTAGACATTAATTAACTTATCCAGACCATAATGAACTCTCGATGTCCACGCTAGCCTTCGATATTGACTGGATTGCAATCCTATATGCTGCTTAACGCTCATTGATAATTATTTTTTTTTAAAAAGTGGATAATCGAGACTATGCTCTTTATCGGACGGACTTTTAAGTAATGACGATCGAGGCTAGGCGGAAATTTCAGTCCTTAAATCTCGGTTCATAGTGGATCAATTTGAACGAAATTTTCAGCAAATTACCTTTATATTATATAGTTTTTAACTATTATAGTGAGAACTGCCAACTCTTTATATAATCTTCCATAATGTATCTTTAAGGGTTGCTATGTCTCTAACTCAATATCATCCAAGTCTTCGACATCGAAATCACGAATTATTAATTTTGTCAATTAAAATCTGCATTGATGTTGTGATCTTACCGAGCAAGGATAGACTTCTGATATCCATTATTTAAGACAAAATAAGCATATTTTACCATAATGCGTTTCCGCGCCATTTGTAACAAGGGACCGGAAGAACGATACTAGACATATTCCACGAGTTATATCAAACATTGACTCATATTCTCTCTGTAGAGCAAGCTCTTTAGAAGTGATATCACAATTTTCACCCACTTTATATAATAACTTCTTTTGTCATTTGATATCCTTAATGCCGGTTTTAGTTGTCAATGCTTATCTAATGACGGAACCATTTATATCGGGGCGATAACGCCACTGAAGTCTGACATGTTGTTTAGACAAGCATACCAGGGCCCCGTTTCTCGAAATCTTAACTTAAGATGAAATCAAAATTTTAGTAGATACAACAATTTTGATTGGCTAAGCCCTAAAATCAATCTCATATTATCCAATCAAATTACGTAAATTTGGATTTTATCTTAGTTAAAATTTTGTGAAACAGGCCCCAGTCAATTAAATATCAGTGAACCTGAACAAACCAAGACGTTCAAAATTTAGCCCTCTTTTCAGGAATAGTTCTAGGACTGTGGCATGTCTTGGTTTTCTGGATTAAACTAGATATCTGGTCCGTTTTCAAAATTCTCCATTTAGTGAATTTTAAGGACATGTCACTACGCTTGCCATAGTATTCTAATCCGATCAAATTAAGACGGACTTACACCGTGCATTGTGATATGAGGTAACTTTTGCATGGAAAGCGCCGCTACAACCCACTCCTATTTCGATTTCCAAACGTCAGAAGAGTTTTCAAGTCTTCTGCGTTTCAAAGAAAGCACACACAAAACCACGAACAAAATCTTTGGAATCCGAACATATTTATGGGAATATTTACTGGGAAGATTCTGGAACCGCTCCAAAATTGATGTTATTAAATTTGTCTGTACTATCTATCGGTTGATGACTTTATGCAGACCTTCCATTTTTATCTTGATTAAAGCCGACAAAGTATAAAAATAAATGGTAGCCTGTTTTCAGCAGGTGTTCCATTAACTAAACCTGGAATGTTGTTTATTGTTGATTTTACGAGGTGTCAATTAAATCATCACTCACCAAAGCCTACCTGGTATTTCTGAAACGATTCTTCGAAGAAATCCAGATATAGCCGGCATTTTAGCACATTCTATAAAATTTCAACAAAAAGCCTTTTGTGAAAACGCACTAATAAAATTATTTTTCCTATCTTCTTTGGCCCAGTCGGTCCAGAACAGTATGACGTTGAATCCGATGAAATCCAGATATGGCCAACATTATAGCACATGCTATAAAATTTCGACAAAAAGCCTTTGTGTGAACACGCACTAATAAAAATATTTTTCCCGTCTTCTTTAGCCCAGAACCATTTGACGTTAAACCCATTTCAATTTTTTTCGTAGATATCATGACAGAAACCATTACAAGGTGGTTGCGTGTCGTCAACTCTGTCCGTCCGTCGAGCTGTGGTTCAAATTTCATATTGGTATGTTCAGCCCACAATTTGAGAAATAATATAACAATAGTTGGCCTAACTCAGCGAACGGAATGAAATTTGGATTATTTAACCTCTAGTCGACAATTTAACCAGGTCATTATTATTTAGGAGATGGGATATATTCACTGATAGCGACGTGCCTGATACCTGATTGTCCAAAATACTCCAAGTGCGTCCCAGGTTTTGGTAGCCGGCGAACAACTAGGCACAGATTTTATATTGGAACATTCTGGTCGACATTAAAGGGAAAAGTCTATAGCTCTTTAACGGACCTTTGCAAAATTTCGACACTTGCATCCAAGCTCGTTGAACTTATATCTCTGGTCTAAGAGTCTCCATCACCAGCCACGTATGTTGCCCTGCTGCCAGATTGCCAGGAACATTTTTAAGTTGGCGAGCTGTCGTGCCCTTTTCTAATACGGGTCCAAATTTGGGGAAATTGGTCAAATGTGCCAAAACGGGACCTGTTGCTAGAAAATACGTGGTCTAAATGGCGCCCCCGCTCAATTCTTTCTCGCAAGTTGAAGGAGCTCTCTGTATAAAGTAAGGTTGCTCTGAATTTAGCCGAAACTAATAGCCGAACCGGTTTCGGCAGTTTTCGGCAATCACGTGACTGACATTGTATTACAATTGTTGGCGCCATAATTATCAGCCAATCTACTTGAAATGTGCTGTATATCTCATTATAACGACGATATAAAATTAAATGAAATGAGATGGGTTTTAACAACCTTCTGTTCAGCCCCGACTGAGTTGATGAAGACAGGCATACGCTATGAGGGAAATTTTACATGCATGTCAATGTATACACGGTACCTCCGCTTTCCGTTCCACCCGAACGACTAGACAGTTGGACGATAGATATAGAAGTGTTAACTTCATGAATGATGTGTATTTTTCTATCTTCAGCTGACGAGATTGATAGAGTAATAGAGGGTGTAAGGAATGATACGAGATGTATGTGTTATGATTGTGTTCAAGCTAAACGAGGCTACATCATCAGAGTTGCCATACTACCACAAATGCAGAAAATATTAAAGTAAGAATATATTTATAACTTTCAAGTTCTACCATCATAATACAAAAAAAAAAATCAAATATCAATTGTAGATAAACCCCCGGCTTCGATTCGATCGGAATTAAAAGATTAAATCATATCCATTTTAGACTTATAGTCTGCAAGGAGTTTAAAATAGCCCATATCAAGCTAAATATACATTATGCCTATTACAGGTCTTTCTTTAGGCCTGAAGTTTTATCTAAATTATTAATTAGACATTAATTAACATAACCAGACAATAACGAACTCTCGATGTCCACGCTAGCCTTCGATATTGACTGGATTACAATCCTATATGCTGCTTAACGCTCATTGATAATTAAATCAAACAGTGGATAATCGAGCCTGTGCTTTTTATCGAACTGACTTTAATAATGATCATCGAAGCTAGGCGGAAATTCCAATCGCTTAAATCTCGGCTCATAGTGGATCAATTTGATTGAAATTTTCAGCAAATTACCTTAACATTATCTAGTTTTTAACTATTATAGTGAGAACTGTCAACTCTTTATCTACTCTCATTTCTTCCTATATATTATATTATCAGGTAAAACATTTGTTCGTTTTAAAGAATAAATGAACCCATGTTAGATAGATTTTTGTTCTGTTTCGCACGGTTAATGAAACACTTGAGTTAGTGTTCTCAGACAAGACGAGTGATCTGTTGTTATGTTGCCAACTAAAACAATTCTGTTTCCCATATATTTTTATAGAAGATAAGAATTATTTTTAACCTGACTTACTAAAATAAGATTACTAGTTAAAAGACAGTGAAGTTGATAGAAGAAAAACAGTCTGGAAAAAAAAGTTACATTTAAAAACACGCCTCCTTTCTTTATTATCCCAGACGTTAAACGAATTTCATTTATTTCTTATAGTTTAGCCTGACTTTAACGATAATGTAAAAAAATCCCTTGACAGTTGGAATTCAGTGTAATAGTATAGGCAAAATTTTCCTCATAGGCACACTGTTTGACACACCGAATATAGAAGATGACGCTCAACGACTCGACAAAAGTGGGTGTATGGGCTGTGCGCGGTCGGCTTTACTTCGAACGAGAATAGAACAGCTATAAATCTGCTCCAAGAGAAACTACAAAAATGTTTTAAAATTTTAATATTCAGGTAATTTCTAACATTCCAACTAGATTCCACATTGATAATGTGAAAATTTTTTTTTCATATTACATGCCATGACTGTAATTAAAATGTAGACATGAAAATTATGTAATTGTTGAGGCTAGAAAAAACCGACGCGCTCCTTTGATCTTTTCTTAATTAATGTTAGTTTTTAAACTTCTAAAGTAAATTCCACATAGCACACGAAATGTGCATCTTCGCGTATTAATTTGTCGAAATGGCGTACCCGGTCTTCAGATCTTCACAGGTGGTATTGTTTATCATCTTTATCGTCTTACATATATACCTATTTATATCTCATACATATATACAGATGCACGTGTAAAACATACACAGTCAAACATGTTCCTTTCAGCGTTACTCCGCCATTACATGACCCGTTACCATGACAATAACGATAAGAGATACCAGATTAATAGATAACATAAGATCGTGAATACGATAACCCAGTTTTGCCCCCCCCCCCCCCCCCGCGCCACTGCCAGGATAGAGCATCTGAGATTGCATGGACCAGGGACTCGATTACTTGCCACGCCGACGTAAAAAAATAAATAAATTCATATCTAGAGAGAGAGAGAGAGAGAGAGAGAGAGAGAGAGAGAGAGAGAGTGAGGGTGGGGGCAAGAGAGAAATGGGGCTTAACGTCCACTCGACACAAACTAGGTCATTTCGGGAATAATGTGTAGTGGTTCAATTTTATTTCATTGATTCGCTGGGAGGAAACCGGAGGACCAACTCCTTGTCACGTACAAGCAGCGTATCTATGGGCTCACTGAGGGTACATGATGGGCCCCGGAGCGATGTACCGGCTACACCCCCCTCTCCCTATCTGTCTCTACCACAATGTTGATGGTATTCACTCCACCGTTAACGTACACGAGACAACAAGGCCGTTAAACTGTTTGGAGTCGCTGGACGCTCCATGGTGGTTCTGGGTTTACCTCTGATGAAGTAAAATGTTTTAAGTCTGATATTGTAAAATTATACGGTTTTACCGTCAAAATGTCCCCAATTCGTCCTAGTTTCAGAACCGGGGAAGACTACGGTTTACCCAGAAACTACAGGTTTCTCAATTTGCAACGAACTGGGGGAACCTCAGTAAACCGTGGTTAATACTTGCAATGTGGCATGGAAATATTTAGGATAAAAATTTAGATCCCTTATACTCACCTGGATAAACAATTAATGACAATGTCTTAAAGTGGCAATTTCATATTTTTTAGTTATAATTTTAAAATATATTAAAATAAAGCCTTAAAATATATAAACAGTCCTACCTTGTTAATCCTATAATTCACTTTTGCCATTTGAGAAATTGGCAAAAATATCACTTTCAACATTAAGTTCAAACGTTTGAAGATAGCTTTTGCCTGGGATGGGAAAACAAGGAGGCAATTGTGTTATTATTTCCGAAGTGAAATATGCTTCAGTGTGGAAAATAATGCCTATGATTATATAATAGTGAGTTGACAACCTATTGAGCAAAAGACATAGAAATAAATATGAAATTCCCGCTTTAATTTGGCAACATGAGCCGTTATTGTACAGTTAAGTTTGCGCATACTGCTACGAGAAGCATATCTATAAAAAGTTTACAATATTCTTCTTTACACGTAATAGTATAGGTAATAGTAAGTAGGATAGTGATGAATCAGCTAATTTATCTTGTAACATGAACCTGTAAATAGACTGTTCGTTAATACGTTGTTTGTTATGTTAAACCTATTCATCATCCCGTACCCGTATTGTCATGACACTGATTTGTGCGCAAGATCTGTTGGTTCGAACCTTGAGAAAGAAATGTGTGAGATAGGGTTTTGCGTATAATTAAGACTATACAGGTCACAATTCTATAAACAATTTATTATCAAGACTATGCAGGTCACAATTCTATAACACAGTTTCTAATTAAGGCTGTATAGGTCACAATTCTATAGAATAGTTTCTAATTAAGGCTGTGCGGGTCACAATTCTATGAAACAATTTATAATTAAGACTATACATGTTACAATTCTATTAAACAATTTATAATTAAGACTATGCATGTCACAATTCTATGAAACAATTTATTATTAAAGGGACAATAACACTCTTGCTGGTGTTGCAGCTCCAGAAAAAAAATAATAGTCTTATTCTAAGTACTAGATGTTTATGTGTCCTACCTGTTGTGTACATTATCCATTACATCATATTTTACTTGTCCAGAGGGTTCGAAAATATTTTAAAATCCAAGTCACATTTGAAAAGGTTTACGTTAACCTTTTCAAATCATGTAGTTGATTTTTTCCAATTTTTTAAATTAGGTGTGTTAAGATGAAATTTGTATCATCAATTAATTTGAATATTGTAAAATAATACAATATTTTGACCAGAATAAAGATTGGGACATATTATCAGTGTTATTGGGGCTTTAAGACGTTAACCCAGACACTGTCCAATGTCATGCAATCCGTCCTGCGCCACTGAAAATGGAACAACGCACTGGATATAAACAGGACGAAGGTGAGAGCATCTTGTATTATACCGAGTCTGAAATGAAATAAAATCAGGTTTAACGTCCTACTGTTCTACAGAGTGCTATTAGGTAAAGTTTGTCCGGACTGTCAAGGGTTATTTTACATGCGCTCCAATTTGTGAACGGGGTCTCGGGGTTTTTTTGCCCCATCCGTACGACTAGGCGCTTAGTCACAACCTTATTCAATTTTTTTTTATTAATTTCAGTACGACAGGAGATGAACCAGAGAGTAAATTAAAAGAAGCCCAGTTATTCGCCTATCTTTTATCACAGAGGTGGAATCTAGTTGGTACCTGTAATGAAACTATTTTAATTCTTTATGCTAGAAATCATAATATAGTAAGTATGGGATGTTTTTTAAAACAATATTTATTCACAAAACCTGGACTAGAGACTGGCAAAAGAAGCCTATTGACCCCTTCTCCATATAAGTACAAACAAAAATATATTGAAAAGTAAAATAAAGTAGAGGAACGATTAAATTATAAGATGGCTATATACACGACTTGTACAAACCACAATCGGAATATTTATATTTCATACATTTTCATACCGAATTTTCAAAATCTTTGTGAGATTTGTAGAATCAACTTGAAATAAATACTTTTATTCACCACTGCCCCGCCTCATCAAGTTTGACCTGGTTCCTTGCGTAGAAGACTCGCAGGAAACATGTGTCAGTTATGTATCTATTTGAATTGTCCCTTGCTATTAAAGTACGAATTTTGGTGACCTATCTGGCATAATCAAAAATAATTATTTTACTGTATCCAAGTGGTGTCAAGCATGTACGCCCTTTCTCAATATTAAATTGTCTCTTATGTCCGGCCGCTGAAAAAAGGACAAACCCCAATCTGACCATTACCGTATAATAATATAACTAGCGTTTCGTCAGACTGGGGGCCAGTCTAGGTGGTATTAGACAGTATTCAGCATGAGATAACTAGCGTTTCGACGGACTGGGGGCAGGTGGTTTTGGTCGGTATTCAGTACAGTGCCAGGAGATAACAAGTATTTCCACAGACTGACGGCCAGTCTAGGTGATAATATAGACAGTATTCAGTAGGCTACTACGATAACTAGTATTTCCATAGACTATAGAGACCAAATTAGGTTGTACTAGACAGTATTCAGTACATTGTCATGAGATAACAAGTATTTCCACAGACAGGCGATCGGTCTATGTGATATTAGTCAGTACATGTATTCAGGATTCTACAAAAAATGAAATAACAATTTCCATAGACTAAGGGCCAGACTAGTTGATATAGACAGTAATCAGCAAAGTGTCATAAATATTCCCACAGACCGGGAGCCAGTATATTATGTTTATAACATCGCGCGTACGTTATATTTAGTTAAACCCAAGATTAGATTTTGAAAACTAAGAATTGTAGTCGGTCTACCATACTGTAACATAGATCATTACTTATATTGACCTGGTTTCTGTTAAGTACAATCAACACTCAGTCACTTGAAATAAAAAAAACGGATAAAAACATTAGCGTCTGTACAGCTAATCTCAGAAATAACTATTTTCAGTACGGTAATTAAGACATCAGCAGCAAATATCAAGGTGTAAAAAACCCGAGTAAGGCCTAACATTTGGTTGTAATTACACTAAAACAAAAACATAGAAGTAATGTTTTGAGAAAAAAATCTCAGAAGTTGGGTAATCAAGACATGAGTGCATGGATAACGAGCAGTGAGCAATGATGAGCTATTAATGGTCTTACACTTCATGTTGGGCATATGCGCGTTTAAACACTCGCGGTTCTTAGGCATTTATAATTTTTTAAAAGTGTAAATGCTATTAAAGAAAATAGCTCCAAAATTTGGTCATACTCTGTTCCTGCAAGTCAATAGTACGGTGGGGCTTGGGGGTTTTTTTTAAACTACTTTCATTTTTAATTCCATATCTTGTTTCTATAGCTATATACCCCGACAAGATGGCTGTGATGACGTCATACTAAGTTCCTTGTTTATAAAACTAATTTCACTGTTAATTATATATTATATTGTTTTTGTAGATCTATACGTTGACAAGACAACATGCAAGATTGAGATTACGAGATAATGCTGTTATACAAGTATCAATGAATACCAGACATTATTTTAACAAGAATGAAACAATAGCTGATGGAATTATACAAACTATTTTAGGATACAAGTAAGTGTGCAATATCTCCCATGGCAATAATGATATATACAGCTCACAGTTATATGGAATACAATTACTGTTTATTACTGAGCGACGTTTCGACAAGGCTTCTCTAGTAATTACCATTGTCGCTCCGTTAAAGAATTAATTGTATTTCATAGAACTGTGACCTGTGTATTCCAGTTCAGTTACTAAATGCCAGTGAAACAATTCAGCAATTAGAGATGTTATAAGGTGGTTATTCTCCGTATCAATCTGTCAAGTCATTAGGAAAACGCCCACTTGACACAAACTATGTCATTTCGGGACTAAAATAAGGTTCAACCCCAAGTGGTTGGACAGGCTACCCTACTTCTTGTCACGTTCAAGCGGGGAATCTGTTATCACTCGTCACTTCAGTCAATTATATAGAAGGATGACTCGTTTTTTCCTTTTGTGTTCGTCACTTCTTTTTTTAGAATCCTTTATTACGCATATATCGTAGCAAAGACCCTTGTGTTAAACTTATATTTTGAACCTGTTTAACGAGTTTTATCACATATGTGATGATTTTAAAGCTTTAACTAGCCCACTGTCCAAGGGGGGGGGGGGGGTGTCGAACCACATAGCTTAAAGATAAGTTTTACGCCAACCCAAAATCCGGTTCAAATTCAATAAACAGTTTATTCAGCTGCATATTATATTGAAATTAACCAAAACTACATCCCAATATATTTTTTTTTCAGAACAATACTACGTGGTGAAGAGTATGTACCTCATTTCTCTGAGATAAAAGATGGCGATAGTCATGGGACCCTGATCACCCCAACATGGTGCCTGTTATTTATATCACTGTTCGTTATAGTATCTGTTTAAGGTATAAACAACTAGTTTTTCAAATTAGGACGAGGATTTATTTTAAATAGCTATGTATGGTTTAATGATCGAGAGCGAGACATTAAGTAATAAATTGATACTGCACGAGGCGTAAGCCGGGTGTTGTTTCAATATATTACGCAATCTTTTTTAACTCGAGACCATTAAACAATTTAAAATACAGACATTATCCTGTTAGTGCTTTTCAATGAAATACGTCAATCGAGTTCAATATTTTATCTAGTATAAATAATGTACGATAGGCAAGTTGCCCGTACATTATTGGAAATAATGGTACGTCAACATCACAAGATGACATAAAATCTGTATTTTAAATGTTATTAATGTGCTAGACAGATCAATGGGGAAAGGAGTATCGTATCTTCAATAATAATTGTTTCAAGTGGGCTTCACTTCTAAGGTTTAAATAACCATTCAAACGCATAAGAAAATAATCTTCAAGATGCCGTTCGGATGCTTGTATTTAAGCTAGTTTAAAAAAAACCTACTATGGGCCAAGCCGGCTTTATTATTTTGTGAAACACTGTCAGATTTGTTTACCAAGACAACCAACATAGTAAATATCAACTGTATTAAGTCTAAAGGTTTAAGTAACCATTCAAAACTTTGAAAAAAAAACTGCCAAAAAACAAAGGGAAATAAAGGAGTTCAAGCCCCCATTGTGTCTTTGAATCGGTTCTGGGTGACATCACTGATTTCAAATTCATACAATACCTTTTTTATTCTTTAAACATATCATGTACAAGACTTCTTAAGTAATACTTAGTTATAAGGTTCCTGACTTGTAGCAGTCTTGTTTCCAGATCGGCTCAATGGCCTGGACTCAAGACCGGCGCGCGCGGTTCCCATTCCAACCAACTTACATGACCCTTGTAACCAAGGCCTCCTATGAACTATTGCAACACTATCGTAGGGATCAGTTTCGTAAATATATCGCATATTTAGCTTACTTTCTTTGTGCTTTCTTAAGACGCTTATGGACTAACAAAAAGGACTGTTGTTGCTTTTGTAACGCTATTTCATGTAAATCGGTTCCTACATATTTCCGTCTAGGTTTAAGAATATTGTCAAGGGGTAAAATAATACTAAATCGTATCGCAGCAAATGTTTGAATGCGATACAAATCCCAATAACTATCTTAAATCGTTTTTGATAATACGCAATGGAAAGTTTTGTGGAATCTTAGAAACTTGCCATTACTTTACGACGATAAAACGAAGTAAGACCGTGATTTATGTTTAATTGTTTTAATGTAGTTTTCATGGTAGCGTTGTAGAATTCACCCCCATTGTCGCTGGTTAATTCTAAAGGAGCACCATATCTAGGAAATATCCCCTCAATAAGCAAATGTGCTACATTCTCCACACCCTTGCTTTTAACGGCAAAACGTACCCGAGTAGCGACATATAAAGGAAACAATAAATACATTTCGACTGATGTGTCCCTGTTTATTGCAAGTCCAACACATAATATGTGGATTTCGCCGGAAAGGCGGTCGTTGTGTGAAATTTGACCTATTTGGAGAAAAGGGGGGTTTATTTATAAAATTAGACCTACTGGAATAAAAAGGTGGTTTAGTATCCTGAACACTATTAATGGCAGGTGGTAAACTAATTATTGACCGACACTCATTAGTACGATGGCCGTAATTATAACATTTTTGCATGGGCCGAAGATGATCAATTTCCATTGGCTCATGATTATTGGTAAATCGAGGGGTAGAACGCTGATTTAAACGTAACGCAAATCGAGCTTGCAAATTTTGTTCTGTCATAGCCGAAACTGTGGCTTCCTGAAGAGTTTTAGGATTGTCGCGAATTAATTTTAGTTTTAACCGATCATCTAACAATCCCGTTATGAAATATCCTACTAATTGCCGCTGAACGGATTCTAAAAGAATTTCAGCAGAATTATAAGCTTTATTTGCCAAAGAAAGTAAACGTTCAGCATATATTTGAACATTTTCAGAAATATGTTGTTTTGCTTGTTGTAAGATAACTAAAGCATGTTTCGGGTCAGCAATAGTGTCATATCGTGTGGCCAATTCCTTTTTTTACAATTTCCCAAGTACAATCCGGGTGTTCCGTTAAATATCTATTCAAAATATCGCTCACTGTACCTTTACTGGATAGATAAGCCACATATTTAACCTTATCTGTAGCAATTTCTGCCAAAAAGGAATATTTTTCAATACTTTTTATCCAGGGTTCAAAAGTTTTAGGGTCTCCCGAAAAAGACCCAACTAAATTAGAAATGCCATGATGCTTTAAAGTTGTAGACAGCCCACTTAATTCCCCAGTTAAATTCTGAAATAAAGTTGCAACTTCAGGATGTTCAGCCATAATCGAAAATTAACAGACAAAAGCTAACGTACCTTTTCAATGTGGAGATTACATGTAACTGGAGAATTCTGGCGTCTAATTTTTAGCTGAGATTACATGTAACTGGAGAATTCTGGCGTCTAATTTTTAGCTGATCCTATGTCGCGTCTGGGGTTGCAGTAAGGTATCTGTGAATGAAATTACTTACCACCCCCTACTCGTCTGAAAAGCGACAAGCTTAACCCTATTTGCACAATTGTTGCCAAAAGACAATATTTTTCTATATTTTTAATCCAATCTCTTTTGGTTCGCCATTGTAAGGTTCAACCCCGCCAATTGAGCAGTTAAATTTTCATAAAATTCTTGAGCCATTGTTTTTCTTTTCAAGGTAAGTAGACAAAGAAAGTTACTTCCTTGCCTGTAAAATCAGGGTTGAAATCCCGGGTCGTGACACTCTGGAGACACGTACTCTGTGTCCGGATGGACAAATCTTCTGTTCCACACTGTCATGTGTCTAGGTAGGACATACCGTTGTGATAAATAAGACTTCAAACTCTTTTCGGTACTCTGGAAATATCTTTATAGGTTACAATAATATATTCTACAACATCGGCACAACAATTGTTCTTTAAGTATTTAAACGTTAACCACGATTGTCTTCCTTGGCTATTTCGGCCAACTGTCTCCCGGGAAAAATGCACAGGTCTAATTTATATAAAAAGGCGAGGGGCGTCCACTATCAGGGCGGATCCTTGACCATATTTGAGCAAGTGCTGCTTTAGAGCACACCGTTACGTCAACCCTAATTTTATGAAATTGGGGTAATTTGTACTTTACCAAAGATGCGTAGACCTCTGACCTGATGTCTGATCGTTAGTCTAATAGGATATCATTTTTAACTAACCTTGACACAACAGAAATAACTAGTAGCAGGAACCGTGAGTCAGTCTAAGAAAAATGAAGGAATCCTACAAGCGTATAGCCTGCATTGTGTCACATGTGGACAGAGGTGACTATTCTGGTAACTTATTGTCTAGGCCTTTCTTCGACTTCACGCTGTGATGATTATTTCCCATAAAAACTGTGTTCTTTTAATCATTACACTGATAAACATGCCACAATAATGTAAGTTGATTGATTCACTGTCAATATAAATACTCGATTATACGTTCCAACACAATAAAAAAAATATTGCAATGTCAGTAAGTTCATAGGTTCTAACTCTACATAATTTCATGTCTTAATCTAGCACTGTTAATTTGGTGATCGTATGTGACACTATGGCCCGTGATGCTAGTGTGACACTTTCTTCTAGGGTTTTCTTCGGACTTCACGTTGTTTATATTATGATCAATTATTCCGATCTTCAATTAAATGACCCTGGAACACTTGTTACGTTAAATATGTTTATATATCTTTCTAACATCCATAATACAAGAAACTACACACACAGCTATGACATTAAATATATGTTAAATATAAGTTCTCTTTCCCCAGCTTGTGTTCTGAGGCGGCGTTTCCTCGCCTCTCAGCCGAGAAGGCTGTGGTGTTGCCAGCCTCCCAATGGTATCTTTTTCCTACCGTCCCATCATGGTATCTGGAGAAACTTAAATCGCGCACGTTCTTTTAAACGAGGTTACGTGCACGAGTCAGTATTGAGCCCCGGGAAATTGACCAGGCGCTTCCTTTATCGGGTTGGTCAGCTGCACAGATGCTACCCTGGATTTCAACACAATGTACTTATAGGGGCACTTAGGGGGTAGGTAACCACGTTTCTAACTCATTGGATTACCATATTTCGATTATCAGACAATGATGTCATTGTCCGATTTTAACCACCAGACCAATTTGGATTATACCCATGGTTTTAATAACCAAACACAACTGTAAGTTTTTATTTTTTACAATAATTGACTAATAATAAGTTCATGACTTCTTCTTTGACATTAAATATGGTTTATGTTTACATTACGCATGCCATTTCCGAGAATTCAAAATTTATTCGACAGCTAACCGCACATTCGAATTCAACGTTAAATTATCCATTTTCCATGGTATGTTTTTAACACATACTTTGAACTTATTTACCAAACAACACGAGTATCGTGAAACCGGCACATTGCTTAAAGCTAAACGCTATAGCAGGAAACCGTGTTTCACTTGAACTTTTTATTTAAAACCTTATAGCGACCCACACGCATCTTGCGAATTTACAAAGGGTCATTCAGTTCTAAATTTACCTTGGGTATTTTCCTTTACCCTAAAACGTGAAGGCTACTCGCGATTACATAGGTTAATACTTTAACATAATTCTATTAAACACAAATACACATACAGGTACATTACATTCATGTACAAACAAAAACTTAAGTCAACCTCCCTATAGACTTTTCGAAACATAGTTACGATCTATGCCTCAAGAAAAACAATGCATATGGAGTTCCGTGTCATCCGCGCAAAATTGTCTCCAATTCCGAATTCCTTCCTTTCATAGACCGGAGATGATCATTAATTATTTTATTCCCTATTCCGTTTCCTTATTATTCCTTGGTTAATAAATACATTTTTGCAGCTTACACCCCAGACTCATTTTAAATCCAGTTTACCAATTTTAAGATACCTAGCTAGTCATGTATTATTTAGTTTAGTTTGAACACCTATCTGAATAATTCTAAATTTATTTTAATTGGTCTGGTTAAACAAATTTACATGTTAAATTTTCAGAAAAAATGTATTTACCCATTGGCTGAATGTCTTTACCAACTCTGTCCCTCAAATATATTTCTTTTCATTGCTGTTTTCTTATCTTCTTCCAAATTTCTTCCACTGGTCTTGGAATACACTTCTCTGCTACATATTTTCAGGGTCGATCCGTGGTCAATGGCACCAAAAGAGGTCTGAGACACTATCCTGTGTCGCGGGACCAAAAAGCAGGCTGTGACACTATGGGGACACAGATGTGAAAATGATCGTCTAGGCCTTTCTTCGATTTCACGTTGTGTTCAATTAACTGACCCTGGAAAATATGTTTTATATCTTTTTAACATCCATAATACAGGAAACTACACACATAGCTATGACATTAAATATATGTTAAATATAAGTTCTCTTTCCCCAGTTTGTGTTATATTTCCAGAACAGCCTTGGTCCTAGACTTTTTGTAGGACGATAACATTATATTCTGGCATTCCTCTGGACTAATTATGACAAAGTGAATGGCACTTGGTTATTTCTTGGTGATGGTGTGGAAACATCTGTTCCATGGAGCGTATTTTCGTCCTCGGTCTCAGTCGACACCATCCCCTTAATTAACGTTATCTAACATACATTAAATACAGTATCAATATCAATACTTGAAATGTCTAAATATGGCCATTACTTATTCAAGTCCTAATTCTAAAAAAAAACTAATTACATTGATAAAAATGCTACAATAATATAAGTTCAATATAAATACTCGGTTATACGTTCCAACCGAAAAATAAAACACTGTTTCAATGTCCATAATTTTCCTGTTTCCAACACTGCATAAGTTCAGGTCATGTTCTGAATTGGTCTATTTCTTGCACAGCTAATTTGGTGAACGTAAACTCTTCTGCAAACTGCGCTTGAGGGCCTTATCTTTTGACATACTGGAATGCCCCTGCCTGGTTCAACGTTGCGGTACGTTACGATAGGGTACAATAAATCCCATAAATGATCAATGTACTTGCTAAATAAGACCAATTACAATTACATTACCTTTAATTTATAACAATGATTTTAATTGGATGTGATAATACTTAATCATATTCTTACACTTCAGTTTATTTGTGATCGTCCATTTTTTAAACTGTTTTCACTGGTGTCCTTAACTTAATTATTGTACTAGTTTGACATTATATTAAAAACTTTATTTTTTTAGCAAATCCCTAATCTTTAAAAAAAATTAAAATTATCCCTTGGACATTTTTGGGCGTTCCATTGTTAGTTACAAGGAAATATGCTCCTACCTTAAAAACGACTGGAAACGACGTCATTTCAAAAAAATATAATTTGTAATCTTTTAAAAACCACATGACCCATTGTAAAACAAACAATATATATACAATTTTGTTTTAGTCATTTTCCTACAAATAGTTAAGTACTCTTCCACTACTAGCTTGAAAGACAATAGTTTTAAAGGTTGAAATGGTTGAATGATAATTTTTCTTAATAGTTTTGATTCAACTAGTGAACAATTCAAGATTTCTAGGAAATGTTGGGACCAACAGAGTTACTCCATGATGCTTAAGCGTTGAATACAAACCGTTTATTTCCCCAGTTAAATTTTTGAACATAGCACTGAAATCAGGATTGACCGTGGCCATGGTAGGATTAGAAAAAGACTCGCCTTTTAATGGCTTCTAGTGGTTAGGACTTCAAACATTGCTGTTTACAGACGGCATCAATTTATATCTAACAGTAATGGGTCGTGGAGTCGGGTTCTGGATGACAACTCTGGTTTAAACTTCATACAGTGATTTTTATTCTTCTTTAAACATTTACAATACTTTTTCTACAATACTTATGTTAACAGGGTTTTTCGTCTGGTAGCAGTGTTGGTCCCCGTTCGGCTCTCTGGCCTCGACTCATCTCTTCGAGACCTTCCCAGTCCGAAGGTAACCTTTAGACGTACCCGCCTAGACTCGACTCTGTCGGTTACTTTGTCTTCTGGGTTTCTAAACCTTCTAGACAAAGGATCTTGTTAGACACATGTCTACTGTATCATATCAGTACAGTTTGCTCATCATGCCAACCACAAGTCTGTTACATAATGACTAGTGTATGCTACCAAGACCACCAGGGGTGTCGATAGCGGACAGGTTTTATATTAAAATCAGTCTCTTTGTCAAGATGACACGAAGAGTCTATAACATATGTCATTATGTAGCACTGTGTCAGTTTGACAAAGTTCTTATTTTGTGCAAAATATGTCATTATTACGGGATATAAGATTATGTAAAAATCCCGTGATAAAATGTGTTCTACTCATTGTCACAGAACTAGTGTAACACTACAGATAACAGACCATCAGCATAGTTGGTAGATCTTTATTGAGAACATAGAATAGACATAGATCGGAAGGAGCTCTATTCAAGTCTCACTTACTGTCAGTAAATTCTGGCTTTATACGGCATACGGCCATTAAGAATAATGATACATGACAGATTAACTTATTTGGAATTGAGGTTATAGTTTCTATAACTGCACTGCATCTTTCCTTTAAAGTCGCGAAGTTCTGCTGAGTGTTAAACACATAGATCATGTGTAGGTTATAAATAACATATGAATAAATAAGATATTTAATGAGATCGTGCGTTTTGTCAAAACGAGCAGAGGTCATTCCTGCGTTGCCCGTAAATAACATATTGAACACATTAGCAGAAGTTGTATATAGTTGAAAACGTCCAATATAATATAATGTCAAATCTAGCAAAGTTCTATGTATAAATTACTTTGTCACACTAGTTCTAAAATGATTTCTCTGGACTTAAATGCATTTTAACCCAAATAACGTAAATGTTCAGCGTATATTTGAACTTTTTCAGAAAAAAAATGTTTAGCTTGCTGTAAAATATAACTAAAGCAAGTTGTGGGCCACGTTGCCAATTCCTTTTTTATCACTGTAATACTATTGTAAGTGATGATAACAATCAGTTTCGTAAATATATTGTTTTATTTACATCGGGAACAGAATGTCAACAGATACATAAATAGACCTACACCAACATTACAGAAACTAACTAAACTATACTTGAACTATTACTACGTCGAGCACTAGACTACATCGGGAACACATCTAAATATATCAAATCCACCATTCCGCGCCGCTGCCAATGCAGCGGCTGAACTCGGACGAGTCCATACACCGGTGTCTGCCGCTTCATCGTCTGCTCTCTCTCTCTTTTTCTCTGGTTGTCTAACAATTTGGGAAGATGGGCAGGAGTGATCATATATGGGGTTGTTGATTTATAAGATTATAGTATCTGTAACTGTACTGCATATTTCCTTTGAAGTCAAGAACTTCTGTCGCGTGTTATACACAGCTCATGTATAGCTTGTGGGGACCACATTGAATGAATTAGATGGTTAATAGGATCGTGCCTTAAAGTAAGTTTAGAGAGTTAAGAAACGTCCACTATAATATATATCAAAACTAACAGAGGTCATACAGGTCTTTGCACATCAGTGATTGTTCAGTTTATGATATGTATAGATCACTTTGTCATCAATTCAAAATGTCACTCACAGTATCTATACTGGATTGATAAGTCACATAGTATACCTTAGCTGTAGCAATGTCAATAAAAAAAACTGAAAACAATTATTTTCCAATACTTTTTTGCAAGGTACGAAAGTTTTAGGTTCCTAATTCCTAAGTTAGATTCTGAAATAAAGTTGTTATTTCAGGGTTTTCGGCCATGATTGAAAATAAACAAAGACAAAAGCTAATACCGTACCTTTCCAACGTCTATCAGATGGTTTAAATGGAGTATTCTGGCGTCCAACAATATCTCCCTTTTTCGTATGTTATACCAGGTTCACGAGCATCGTTGCTGATAACTGTAACACTACAGATAACAGAACATCAGTATACATGTATGTGTAATGGTCAGCTGTGTATTAATTATTTGGTTTCGGTGCAACTTATAAATGCTCCTCTGCTGTATTGTAATATATAGTCAACGTTATAAATTATAAAGCACTTTGTGACACAAGTTCTATTTTTTGATTCAAGATTCTATCTACTCAGTATTACAATTTATAAACGAGAGTATATTATGATCTCATGTGTGTGTGATGCATGTAACTGGTTCTACATTTCTTTTTGCGCCTTGGGTATGTTTCGCGGTAAAACGAGGAGGGTGCTTGCTAGTTGTTTAGGTGATGCATTGTATGTACCATGTTGGCTCATAAATGAGTAAATGAACAATCCTGTTCCCCCATCAAACGACATGTGGTCCAGTTGGTACTACATGAATTTGGTATCCGAGTAACCCAATGCCTCTAAAGTATACATTGATTTTGTCAACTAAAGCAACGAGAATTTGTTATCCGAGTAACCCAATGCCTCTAAAGTATACATTGATTTTGTCAACTAAAGCAACGAGAACCGTCTAAGTCATTTTTAAAAAATAAATCCGGTAGAGAAACTACAGTGTCCGAGTTGGTTATATTTTAAGTGAAATATAACAAAAGGGCGCCTTAATTCGTTCAATTTATGTCCTTTCTGACATGTGTTAAAAATGACCTTGTTACTTCAGGTTGACGATATATATTTTAATTATAGCCCTTGGGCCACCATACAAACACAATTATTGAAAACAATCACTGGTTTGTAGAACATATGAAGCACAAAGTTTCGACAAATGCTCTCTATCTTTTCAAGCACACCCCGCTGGTTGTTTTCCATAAAATTGTGCTTTGGGATTGGTATTTTTTTAGATTTTAATTCTTATTACAATGCCTTAAATCATAATTCATCTGATTTATAAACCAAGCTTTTCCAATATTATATTTTGTGTATTTTTATATAATATTTAAACTGTATATAATTATTGTAAACAAAGTTTTGATATATTTTTTTGTTTTAATATTTAGAAAGCTTGTACATGTAAAAGTGATGGCTTGTATTCTAGAGAGTAAATAAATTGGTTGATTGTTTTTTTACTTCCAGTCTCATTTAATTTTTCAATGAAGCGGTTATGTTAAAGTTCCAATTTCACATTTTCTAAGAAAGTCAAAACATAATTATTTCTATGTCTTTTGCTCAAAAGGTTGTCAACTCACTATTATACGGTCCTGGGCAAAATTTTTTGGGCATTATAAAGGGTGACACAGGGTGATTGAGGAAATAGTTACTCAATTACCTCCCTTGTTTTCCCATTCCTCTCCATGGACGGCCATCTTCAAACGTTTGAATTTGAAGTTGAAAATGATATTTTTGCCAATTTCTCAACTGGCAGTACTGAATTATAGGATTAATAGGATTATTCTTTAACAAGGTAGGACTGTTTATAGGTTCAATCTATTTTGGGGCTTTATTTTAATACATTTTAAAAATATAACTTAAAAAAATGCTATTGGAGCTTTAAAGAAGCATGTGTGTGGGGTTTGTTCTCGATCGGGGATCATGGTGGCTAAGTGGGTGGGAGCGCTCGCTAGCCTGGAGGTCGCGTGTTCGATCTCTGCATTGGCCAAGAAAGTTCATCCAGATTTTCTGGCGTGGTTCTCCCTTGTCAATGCTGCAGGGCAGAGGGTGGGGTCCTGTGTACAAATTGGCATGCATGTAAAAGATTCCTTGACAGAATTCGATATAAGAGGGTGGGTGGCAGTGCCGCTGTCTGGGCAAAATTTCCCTCACAACACACTGTATGGCGTGTGCCCGTCTTCATTAGCCCAGTTTGGAGCAGCACAGTAGGACGTTAAACCCTATTTCATTTAATTTGTTCTCGATCATTAAGTATATAAAAATAATTTTCGATTTGCAATGACGTAACTTCATATTTACATTGGTGGTATTTAAATTAAATTAAGTGGGTGCAGCACACCCCCCCCCCCCTTTCTGAAAATCCTGGATCCGCCCCTGACTAGTCACATACTAGTTGGACAATCGAGTTTCTATATGGATAAGTTAAAAGGGCCAATCTCGAAAAAAATTTGGAGAATAACACTTCTTACTCTATGTTAAAAGCCCTTAAAATCATCTACCTTAGGGTCGAGCAACTAACTCAATATACGTGATACGTTTTCAAACAACTTAACCCCGTCAGTTTTCATCTGTGCCCCTAGTTCAGCTCTGAACGTCGGTCTCATTACACTCACCCTGAACGTTCAGGGACTGGCCCATTCAATCAATGTCGAAAATAATTTGACCCCCAATTTTACTGGGCAACTTTTCACTGCTAAACGATGGGTGTCACTCCGTGTGGACGCGTGTACAGTGTAAAGGAACATCTCAGTGAGAAAATAAGACCTTGCTCATTTCGCTAGAGTCAGTATGAGCATCACAACACGCTGTGTCATGGTGGCGAAAGGATAGTTTGATAGGAGGGGACGTATTTTAAACAGCGTGTTGTTTCGCTCAAACTGAGTCTAGCGAGGTAAGCAAGGTCTTATTTTGTCACTAAGATGTTCCTTTATATTGTACAGACGTCCACACGGATTGACACTCCGATGTTTCGCAGTGAAAATTTGCCCAGTAAAATTGACTGGGGTTCAAATTATTTTCGACATTGATTGAATAGGCCAGTCCCTGAACGGTCAGGGTGAGAGTAATGAGACCGACGTTCAGAGCTGAACTACTGTGCTCCCAGACTGTATTATACGATGTCTAGATAAAACCAGATTTGAACTTTATAAAAACAACGTCTAGGTGAAATTTAACTTTCGTTATCCAGTACAGCATCCTCTATATTTTGGCGCTTAAATTCCATACGTACACGGACTTTTATTTCAGAGACTGTTAAAATCGAGATGGTCCCTTTAAGTGGAAATCCAATTGCAGGAAACTAAAATTTCGGTGAACAACGTTAACAGCCATTAAACCAGTACTAAATTAGTGCTTGCTTCTCGTAGCATGTCCCGGACCCCCCTAGAAAGCTTGCAGCGGGGGTGTTCGAGGTGTTCGGCTTGAAGCTGTTTCCAATATGGCGGAATTCGTCATACAGCCGAGACTAGATGTAGGCTCCGGAATCTGTAGGCTACGCCTTTTTTTTTTAAAAAAAAAGAATGTCAAATTATGTATACAAATCTGTTTTAATTACTCCACATTAATTAATCATCATGCACGATTATTCCACATTAATTAATTATCAAGTACAAATCTGTTTTAATTATTCCACAGTACGGTGTACCCATTTATTTTCTGTCCCACCCCGTATTGCTACCATTTTTAGCAGAAAACATAATAACACTAACAATTACAATATACAGTTACCATTTAAACAAAATAACAGAACTTGAGCAATTTATATAGAAAACAACCTTTATTATTACTACTTTAAAAAAATTACCAGAAATATTCTAATTGGCGATTTCAAAGACATTTTATTATAAGGAATGAGAAATCAATATAAGTGATGTTTCTATATTATTTCATCTTGAATAGAAGGCTTGTCTCACTTTAAACCCTGTACATCTTATCAACCCCTTCACGTAAAACCCTGCATATTTTGGCACTAATTTCGATTGACTACTGGCCCAGTTGAAGAACCTATCAGATTTCCCGATCATCCTGTATACCAAGTCTCGTGCTCTCCAGCTAAAATGTCTGCCTGTGATATTCGAGATGCAAAGTTCAAGGTTCGTTCAATGTCCAGGTTTTCGTGGAGGTAGCCATGCTTGATTTGAGGGCGTTTGTGTCAAAATCTATGATTGTATGCACGTGCCTGCATTAAAGGGAGATAACGTAGCTATAAGTTTGGGAATTGCAGTTTAGAAACTCGCGCTCGTTGCTTCAGGAACATGGTATAATTTATGATTTTTAACCATGTTAGACTGGTCTCTATCAGTTGATTGATTGTTTCTCTTGGTTGGTTTTGTCTTTCTTTTTTAAACCATGGCAAGATTTATTGGAAAACTTTAAACAAAAAAGAGAATCCAGCTCATAATTTAACTCGACACAAATCAGGTCATTTTGGGACTAACATATTGTACAATTTTATTTCAATAATAAATAAATTGGCCTGAACCTGTGCGTTAATAGCAGTCATGTACAAGCTTGGGGTAGACAATATAATATACACCCCATGTGTTAGACCTAACCCACCCCCACCCCTACCCTGTCCTCCCCTTCATCGCCCATAGTGTATAAGACTATGTAAGAGTAAGATAGTACATGTACATCATTCGATATATATCCCCTTAGAAAGCGAGAGAGAGGGAGAGAGAGAAATGGGGTTTAACGTCCACTCAACACAACTAGGTCATTTTGGGACTAACATATGGTTTTTAATTTTTATTTCAATAATTCGCTTGCGCGAAGGGGTCTTAAGCAGCGGGAGGAAACCGGAGTGCCCGGAGGAAACCAAAGAGGTTGAGAAGGCGCCCCTATCTCCATGCCACATACGCTCACACCAGGGCTCGAAACCACAGCCGCAAGCCAGAGGTGACCGGCCAGCTAGAGGTCGAAGCACGGCACTCTAGACCACTAGGCCATCCCAACCCCCCTCCCTTAGAAAGCATCTAATGCCCAAAACAATCAACTTATTACATAGCACCTTCATTTAAATTAAAGATGTTTAGTCATTAGTGACTTGAATGAAATTTTGTTAGAAAATATTAGAGTGTAATAAAATACTAATGGTTATAAATACAGCATGTTAATATCTATGAAAATATCAAAACTGATGAAAAATATTAAATCCATCCTAACAAATTCAGACCAAAGGCCACAGTACTAACGAGCAGTCCTAAAAGACCAATATAGCCAAATGCTCCTCTATTCCTCTTGGCTGGATCTGAAAGAATAAATATACACATATTTAAAGATGCGTTATGAGGACTGGTCGTACCGCTATCATACATTAGGTCAAAAATAAATATTGAATATATTAAAAATTTCAGTCACATTACTTTACTATCTGCAAGTTATGAGTATTGACAAAATGTCTACATCAAAAGTACAGTTTGGCATTTCACTTAGACACTGACATTCAGCAGTCTCTTCCACCAAGATGCCTCATAACTACGAATTGCGCATCAGAGCATAGAGTTTTAAAATTGTTCATTGTGTCTTAATTATTGGATATCTGCAGTCCACATTTCCACAGTAAGATAACAACATCACTATTGATTGGAATGGAACAATAAATCCTGCTTGTAATGACGAAGGAACAGTGGGTTAGAGGTAGAGCTTTGTGTCCTTTAAAAGACAAATACTTCAAGTGCAATTCACAGACGAATTATGTATCCCCAAAACTCTTCTTTTGACAAAACTACAGGCCCCCAAGTTCACAAAGCATACTCAGATTGAAATGAAGAATTTACTCAACATTCAATTACTGTTGAAGAGAAATATCTTTGATCAACAATCACAAAACTTTTCACATCCAGTAGAATCTGTACGAGCAGCCACTTCTATTCAGCTTGATCTCCTTGTAACCTTGGAGTTTCTTATTGATGTATTTGATACATTAAAACAACAAATTTTTTATGAAGGGCTAAAATAGGGTGACAATTTTTAGTAAATTTTTAACTGAAGTCTTAGAATGCTTTGTGAAGCCAAGGCCAGGTACCTTTTCCAATAGAATATTATAAATATTAATATTATGTGATCATCGCAAAATTTCAACATTTGTGTGAATAACTTGCAGAACTGGGTGGGTGGGTTTTACAACACCTCGGATAGAACATGATAATTAAATCATAGATGTTGGGTAGGTAGATTGGTGGGTCAAGATCTATAGGATACAAGGATTATTTGTTTGGATATAAGTGTTAGAATTTTGCAACTGTTCTTGTGAAAGAATACATACCTCCAGTGTAATACCCATAAGCATAAACAATTCTACTGGCCAGATATAGTATGCCACATACTGCACTTACTTTCTGTAAATAAAAGTAATTATATACTTACTAGTACCACAGATTATCATTTGCTTTTTGTGGATAATCTCTGTTTAATCCAAGCTAAATGGTACTAAAAATGATTATTTAGCATTTAATTAAAAATCAAAATCACAAAAGCAACTCAGTAAAGCAGCATACATGGATGTAATTGTAAATTCCACATCTTTAAATTCCACATAACACTGAATGGAATTGAACCATTTTTGGAGAGAGAGGGAGAAATCAGGTTTAACGTCCACTCGACACAAACTAGGTCACTTCAGGACTAACATATAGTTTAATTTTATTTCAATAATTCGCTTGCGCATAGGTTGGAGTACCCGGAGAAAACCCACGAGGCTGGACAGGCGACCCTACTCCTTGCCACGTACAACAGGGGATTCGAAACCATGCCAGTTGACGTAATGGCAGGCCGTATGATACAGCGTATGCACCTAACCATTCGGCCATCCATCCCCCATGAACCATTTTTGGACAGATATTCTTAATAGATATACATCTTTCACCATATCATAGTTTGTCAGGGTTTGATATTGCGTTAAAATGACAAAATGAGACTTTAACAGAATTGAAGACCTTTTGGACTGATTCAATTTTCAGATTATTGTTATTTGCAAGACATCAAAAATCGCTCAAATGACAATCAGAAACTTTAAGAAAAAATTGTTAAGTTTAGTCATTTGATGTAGGGTCCACCCAATATAAGCTAAAACACAACAGCCCCATAATATGTTCCTATCAATTTTTTTTATTTAAATATTTTAGATCATTGTTGAATCAAGACCAATAAAAAGGAAGATGTTCATTTTGTAGGCCAAATTCTTCATTTTATAAAATCACCACAAATTTAATTATACTTACAGGAAACTGGAGTCCACCCATCATCAAAAATATGAGAAAGAATGGAAGGTTTTCTAATCTAAAAAAAAATAAGGATGGGGTAATAAATTAAAATTTATTATACTTTTTTTTAAAACAGCATAATTAAACACACATAAAAATGGGAAGGATTGATATTTTCTTCCCTGTTTACTAAATTTAAATTAGGCCAAGGCAAAAAATACCTGTTTTTGCGCCTTACGATTTGGCCGTCAAAAAAAAGCATTGGTCAGAAAATCTTTTCCTTTTTTCCGCAGAGGTTATCGTAGCTATTTCCAATCATTTCTAGCTTAATTACTGAGTAAAAGTTCTTGAAAAAAACAATGAAATATCAGTTGGAATTCATCAAGAAATAAAATGAAATGGGGTTTAATGTCCTACCTGTGTTTACGCCTAACGGTAACTTGGTTATCCAAAAAATAGGGTCGGTCAGAAAATCTTTTAATTATTTTTATACGCCCACATTTTCATGTGGACGTATTATGTCGTCGCCCCTGTCCGTCCGGACGTCCGTGTCCACAATTTGTTTGTGGACTCTCTACAGGTCACAATTCTTATCCGATTTTGACGAAACTTGAAATATAGGTTTATCCCCAAAAGATCTCGGTTCCTTTCGATATTGGCATGTATCGGATCAAAACTTCATGGATTATGGCCCCTGATTGTACGAAAAATCACGTTTTTAGCTTGTGGACCCTATAGAGGTCACAATTTTGAACCGATTTTGATGAAACTTGACATGCATGTTTGTAACCCAAAGATCTTGGTTCCTTTCGATATTTGCGGCTATCGGAATGTAATTTCTTGAATAATGGCCCCTGATTGTCCGAAAAATCACCCTTTTTAGCTTGTGGTCCCTCTGGAGGTCACAATTATTATTTGATTTAAAAAACCGTTTGATTATATCACCGTTACACCCTAAGGAAGGCTGAGTTCGAATTTCGGGAAAATCGGACGAAAATTGCCATACAAAATGACCGCCGTTTGTACGCGAATACTGTTAAAAAATGGTATATCAAGGTTGTGGACCCTGTGGAGGTCACAATTTTGATTCGATTTTGATGAAACTTGAAATTCATGGTTATAACCCAACGATCTTGCATCCTTTCGATATTTGCGCATATCGGATCGTAACTTCCTGAATTATGGCCCCTGATTATATGCAAAATCGCCTTTTTTTTAGCTTGGAGGTCACAAATATTATGCGATTTAAAAAAACGTTTGATTGTATTACCGTTACACCCTAAGGAAGGTTGAGTTCGAATTTCGGGAAAATCGGACGAAAATTGCCATACAAAATGGCCGTTGTTGTACGCGAATACTGTTAAAAAATGGTATATCAAGGTTGTGGACCCTGTGGAGGTCACAATTTTGATTGATTTTGATGAAACTTGAAATTCATGGTTATAACCCAAAGATCTTGCTTCCTTTCGATATTTGCGCATATCGGATCGTAACTTCCTGAATTATGGCCCCTGATTATACGCAAAATCGCCTTTTTTTTAGCTTGGAGGTCACAATTATTATCCGATTTAAAAAAACGTTTGATTATATTATCGTTACACCGTAAGGAAGGTTGAGTTCGAATTTCAGGAAAATCAGACCAAAATTGCCATACAAAATGGCCACCGTTTGTACGCGAATACTGTTAAAAATGGTATATAAAGGTTGTGGACCCTGTAAAGGTCACAATTTTAATTCGATTTTGATGAAACTTGAAATTCATGGTTATAACCCAAAGATCTTGGTTCTTTTCAATATTTGCGCATATCGGATCGTAACTTCCTGAATTATGGCCCCTGGTTATACGCAAAATCCCCCTTTCTTTAGCTTGTGGTCCCTCTGGAGGTCACAATTATTATCCAATTTAAAAAAACGTTTGATTATATCACCGTTACACTGTAAGGAAGGTTGAGTTTGAATTTCGGGGAAATCGGACCAAAATTGACAGACAAAATGGCCGCCGTTTGTACGCGAATACTGTTAAAAAAATGATATATCATGGTTGTGGACCCTGTATAGGTCACAATTTTAATTCGATTTTGATGAGGAAGGTTGAGTTCTAATTTCGTGAAAATTGTACCAAAATTGCCGGACGAAATGGTCGCCGTTTGTACGCGAATAGTGTAAAAATATGGTATATCATGGTTGTGGACTCTCTATAGGTCACAATTCTTATCCGATTTTGATGAAAAGTCACATTTCTAGGTTGTGTACCGTCACACCATAATCATTGTCGGTTTCGAATTTCATTAATATCAGACTGGAACTGACCAACTAAATGGCTGCTCCCAATACAGTATGAAATACAGGACTTAAAGATGTAGGAAAAATCACTTTCGGTATTGCTTGTTCTCTGTCCATCTCTCGAAAATGTGGGCGTATCCTGCCTGGCAGTGCCAGCCTATCTTTCATGGGTTATATTAACTATTTCCTATCATATCTAGGGATCACGGTAGCTAAGTCGGTAAGATGCTGGATCGCTAGGCTGGAGGTCAGTGTGTTTGATCCCTGCATTGGCTGAGAAAGTTCGTCCAGATTTTCCGGCTTAGTTTCCGCTTGTCAGTGACGCAGGATGGAGGGCCTGACAAGGATAGATGTCTAATTGTTCGAATGGGACGAAAAACCGAGGTCCTGTGTACACATTTGCGTACACATTAAAGATCCCTTGGCCATTGGAATTCAATATAAGAGAAGGGAGTAGTGCCTCTGCCTGGGCAAAATTTCCCTCATAGTACACTGTATGGCATATTAGCCAAATTGGAGCAGAACAGTAGGATGTTAAACCACACTTCAATTCATTTCTTATTATTTCTCGATTAATTACTGAGCAAAGTTCTTGCAAACAATAATGAAATTTCAGTGCTGAAATTTATCAAGAGAAAATCACACCAAGACCAAGTCATAGGGCCTGGGAATTGAGTTTCTTTATCTGTTTGTATTTACTTACGTGTTCTGATGAGCTCGTTGATAACAATTAAAGTTGTGGTTATTTGAGTACAGATTTGGATACTGCAAAATTAAATAAAATACAACATTAAGTGTCTTTAATTGTGTATTTGGGTTGGTGAGAATATCCCTAGTATTTGATTATGTCACAATTTACTTCACACCAACTCAAAACTGACAGAATCTATAGTTGCAGATACATGTACCAGTATATAACTTCAGAGCATTCCAGAATCATGCATAGGGCCTCTGAAACCTTAGTTTTTGTGATTTAACAGCTATTGGAATTGTCATTTATAATGTGAGAGGGAGAGAATTGGGGTTTAATGTCCACTCGACATAAACTAGGTTATTGTGAGACTAACATGTGGTTTAATTTTATTTCAATAATTTGCTTGCGCATAGGGGTCTTTAGCAGTGGGAGGAAACGGGGGACCCGGAGTAAACTAACAAGGATGGACAGAAGTCCCTACTCCTTGTCACGTACAACCATAGACTGTCCACAGGTTTTATGATATAAATAGCCCCTCGCGCCCCCCATTGAATCCGCCTCTGAATAACGAACAGCGACTTAAATGTCAATACACCTAGTATATAAAAAAAGATTTTATTGTTTATTTATGTAAATCCTGTATCTAGTTGTCTGATCAAATTTTTGTTGTCTTCTTTTAGAAATGTGTACATATATTTATATGGAGATGCTTTTGTATCTTGTGAATTATTAATAAAGCATTCCATAATTAATAAATAAGTGGTATACAGCAGGCACATGCTAACCATTCGGCCATCCAAACCCCTTCATTTATAATGACATGCAAAGTGTTTTCAATAGCGACCATTCACTACGGTTCCTGTGAAAGACTGTACCGTACATGTTTTGTTTTCGGTCAACCATTGATTATGACTTACGCCTGGTTAGAGGGCAGGGCTACATACATGCTAACCCTAACCCCAACAGGGGGTTGGGATGGCCTAGTGGTTTAGAGTGCCGCACTTCGACCTCAAGCTGGCCGGTCACCTCTGGCTTGCGGCTGTGGTTTCGATCCCTGGTGTGAGCGTATGTGGCATGGAGATAGGGGCACCTTCTCAACCTCGTGGGTTTCCTTCGGGCACTCCGGTTTCCTCCCACCGCGCAAGCGAATAATTGAAAATAAAATTGAAACCATGTGTTAGTCCCAAAATGACCTAGTTTGTGTCAAGTGGACGTTAAACCCCATTTCTCTCTCCCCCCTAACCCCAACACTAACCCACAGTCTCGTCATCAATCATGTGCCTTAATAACCATATTTACATTTCAGTAACCTTGTTGAAATCTGGAGATGGCCTTTAGGCTTTAGAATTAGATCTAGCCATCCATAACTTACTGGCACTGCCAATCAACAATTTCGACATTATTTTTTGTTTACCTCCACTCCATACTTTTTTCTGGCTTTCATTACATTTACAGCTAGGAAGTTGACGACAACCCATGTAGCGGGTAAAACTAAAACAACATAACCGTAATCTGCTGGTACTTCAAACCCCATGTTTGATGATGCTGCAAAAAGTGAGATTTCTACTGTAATAATTCGCTGATATTACAAACTAAACTGGCCAGACAGGTCTGAGGTCAAAGTGCAAACAGGTCAATATCTAGGCCATGTATACAAATTTTAGATCTAAATTTTAGATGAAACGAAAGCAAACAAGATGGGGGTATTCATAAAATAAAAATAAATTCTCCTTTTAAAACAGTTATACTTTTTTAAAAATATCAAGAAAAAACATGTTTTTATGACAAAGACGAAATAAAATGCATTCAAATGCACCTGTTTTAACAATTTACGCCATTAGAACTTATTAGAAGATCAACAAAAGCGAAGGCTTTTACATCCAGTGGAATGTCTATAAAATATTTCTACATCCGGATGACCTCAAGCGGGAATTACGACTAAAATAAATTTCATTATTTTATTAATTTTCATCATTTTATGTACAGTTTTCCATGAAATAAATCGTATAGAATGTCGTGTGAACCTTCGAAATGGTGTAATCCAGCGGATGTTATGAAAAGACGAAAATTGAAGAAGAAATCGAAGAGCATTTCAGGAGAATATCCTCTAAAAACTGGCACAGTTTCACATATCGTAAACAAAGGTATCAGCGGAAAAAGGGCCAACCCATTCAGTTGCAACAGTGTCAACAAAAGGAGAGCTGTTATTAACTCCGAAACCGGCCTGGTAGAAAACAGTATATTTGATTCATTTATAGGCGGTACACAAGCTGTTAAACTCACCAACGATAACGAAGAAGAAATTCGATCATATTCCCAGCCAAACCCAATCGTTGGTTCAGGATCGACAGCTAAATTATTCAGAACTCTGGATGTTGAGGAAGAGGTAATGTAAATTCTGAAGTCAAAGTAATGTGCTGGATAATTCTGTCATGTTAATAATCAAGGACAAGGTGGACCGGTATGAGATACAAAGGTCTAAATATCGCCACCATTTTGAACCATAAAATTGGTCAAGATGTTACATTGTGTACCTGTGGGTAAGGATTTGTACGGGTCTGTGGTTTGGGGTTTTATCTGCGCTAGATGGTGTGGTTCAAATGGTTCTGAAGGCCTGTAATTGAGTCAAATGGCATATGGGTTAGATTCCCTGTTTGACAATGAGTAGGGTTGCCTTGTGATAATTGTTTGGGCCATCCAGTTTCCTTCCACTGGGGGGGGGGGGATGGCCTAGTGGTCTAGAGTGCCGCGCTTCGTCCTCTAGCTGGCCGGTCACCTCTGGTTTGCGGCTGTGGTTTCGAGCCCTGGTGTGAGCGTATGTGGCATGGAGATAGGGGTGCCTTCTCAACCTCGTGGGTTTCCTCCGGGCACTCCGGTTTCCTCCCACTGCTAAAGACCCCTACGTGCAAGCGAATTATTGAAATAAAATTGAACCATATGTTAGTCCCGAAATGACCTAGTTTGTGTTGAGTGGACGTTAAACCCCATTTCTCTCTCTCTCTCCTTCCACTGCTAAAGTTAGACCCCTACTTACAAACGAATTATTAAAATTCATTTGAAACATTTTAGTCCCGAAATCACTTAGTTTGTGTCAAGTGCACATTAAATTGATTTCTCTCTCACTCTCTCTTCTCAACAGTGGTGAGTGGGGCTAAAAAAAACCAAGCAAACCACCAAAACGGCACTGCTCTTGGCGAAGCACCAAAACCGGGGCCACTCTTTGAAAACATCAAAACCACTGCCACTCAAGCATGACATAAAAGCTGGTACTTATTTTATCGAATAGATGCTCTAAAAGACGTGTGTTAATTAATGTTGGTATGGGCTTTTATCTTATTGTGACATACTTCATCTGAATTGCTGACCGCTGACAAATAAAATGAAAACTTACCGATATTTAATGAAAGTGTATTGATATTAAGTTAATGTACATGTATCTATTTTTATTTTAGGATAAAGAGGATTCAAATACAACACCCATTCTATCAAGATCTGTGTCGGTTTTTCAAAACAAGGGGAGACAATTCCATGAAAGGTTTTCTAATTGCCTGCAAACTTCAGATAATAAAAGCATCCATGAAAAAGTAAGCAGTTGATTCAATTTTAAAATGTTCAGTCTTCATGATATGATCTTTTCTTTGACCCAGTAGGGTATGTGCATTACCCACAAATTGATGGAAGCCACTGTGGTTCAGTTGGTAATTGGCTTGCTAACCTGTAGGTCTCATTTCCAATCCCTGTATTGATCGACAAAGTTCATTGTGATTTTCCGGCATGGTAGTTCTGCTTTGTCAGTGGTACAGGACTGAGGCCATGGCAAGGGACAATGTATAGCCATTCAGATGAGACAATAAACCTAGTTCCCATGTACACATTGGCATCACCAAGCAGTTGGAATTAGATATTAAGAGTAGGCCATAGCACTGCAGTCCGGACAAATTTTCCCTTTATAGCACACTGTATGGCATATGGCCGTCTTCATTAGCCCAGTCATAGCAGAACAGGACCGCATTAAACCTGATCTCATTTCATTTTACAAATTGAAGACATATTGGAGTTGCCTCCCTTGCATAATATAGCTAGGGAATTGAGAACCCTTCCTCTAACCTGACAGAAGATAGCACAAATGTAATTAAATCTGCTTGAATATGTGTAATTTTATCACCTGTGTACCTTGTGTTAGTTTTTGGAACCAGATGAGTTTGCTTAGTGTGGAATAATAAAAGAAACCCTATGAAATTTTAAAAAATTCCATGAAAGGTTTTCTAATTGCCTGCAAACTTCAGATAATAAAAGCATCCATGAAAAAGTAAGCAGTTGATTCAATTTTAAAATGTTCAGTCTTCATGATATGATCTTTTCTTTGACCCAGTAGGGTATGTGCATTACCCACAAATTGATGGAAGCCACTGTGGTTCAGTTGGTAATTGGCTTGCTAACCTGTAGGTCTCATTTCCAATCCCTGTATTGATCGACAAAGTTCATTGTGATTTTCCGGCATGGTAGTTCTGCTTTGTCAGTGGTACAGGACTGAGGCCATGGCAAGGGACAATGTATAGCCATTCAGATGAGACAATAAACCTAGTTCCCATGTACACATTGGCATCACCAAGCAGTTGGAATTAGATATTAAGAGTAGGCCATAGCACTGCAGTCCGGACAAATTTTCCCTTTATAGCACACTGTATGGCATATGGCCGTCTTCATTAGCCCAGTCATAGCAGAACAGGACCGCATTAAACCTGATCTCATTTCATTTTACAAATTGAAGACATATTGGAGTTGCCTCCCTTGCATAATATAGCTAGGGAATTGAGAACCCTTCCTCTAACCTGACAGAAGATAGCACAAATGTAATTAAATCTGCTTGAATATGTGTAATTTTATCACCTGTGTACCTTGTGTTAGTTTTTGGAACCAGATGAGTTTGCTTAGTGTGGAATAATAAAAGAAACCCTATGAAATTTTAAAAAAAATTTGTTGTAAATTTCAAATGAGTTTTTCAGTCACTAACTCAAAAGTTCAGTAAATGGTGGAAATATATGTTTATGAACATATATTATCTAGTGTTAATTTCATAAATTGTCTTCAACCCCCCCCCCCCCCCCCCCCCAAAGTTCAGATACCTGTAGTGCTGTTGATGCAGGGATGTCATTTCTTGGCTAAGTTTTTATTCAGTTAAAGTACTGAAATGCTAAATATTTCAAATTGTTTTGTTATGTTCGCACATTTTTAATTTTGTTTCATGATTTCAGTTATAAAATTCAACAGAGAGCTGTACTCAAGTCGGGTTTTGTTTGGGGTATTTTTAATATTGTTTCTATAATTTCAGTTGGAAGATTTGCCACAGATTAATAGTGAGAGTTGTACTAAAACAGAAATATTAGATATATTACCTATTGATTGGAGTATTAAAGGTAAACTACGGGTAACTTGTGAAGAATCTTTAGCATGGTGTGTTCACATGAAATCAACAGATCAAGCTGGTGGTCTTCAACATTTTGTGGGGTGTAAAGAACAGGTGGGTTATTTATATGGAGAAATTAAGGTATTTTTTCATTGGTGATGTACTTGACAGGACGTTTTTGATTTATTTTTAATTGCAGTTATCCAATCTGATACCACAGGCCTGGGAATAATGATTTAAAATGTAGAGCCTTCATGAGACAACATGTCAAGCAAGCACTATTGAAATAGTACTTGACATTTTTATCAGACACTAAATTTTGGATTTAAGTTCAGTTGCAGATACTTGCCCGGATAGCACAGGCATAAAAAAAAGATTTTAGATGTAGAGCCCACCTGACAAAATATCAGGCACTATTGAAGTTGTACCAGACATTTTTCACCTTTGTGTGGGGTGTGCATAATAAATTTTGGTAAAAACAAAGAAAACAAGACAATCTGTGCCAGATAAAATTGCAGGCAACTGACGAATTGTGATTTTCATTGTGTATATGTATATAATTGTGAATGTTTTGATATTTTTTCAGTGGTCACAGGATAATTCAGAATCATCATTTCACAGATGTTCTCTCTACTGGCAGCATCCAAACCTACCCTGGACAAAACTGTTTCCTCGAATAGTATCAGAAAATAAAATAAGGTACATGGAATATAATATTTTATTTGTGTTTTCATACTTGTCTTTCACAAAAGGGGGGGGGAAGGTTGAATGGTTGACCTGTTCTTGCTGATCTGTCATTGAGTCAAGTGGCATGGTTTCGATTCCCTAGCTGTACGTGACAAGGAGTAGTGTTGCCTGTCCAACCATGGTTTAACTTTAATTTGCCTTTTGGAATCCATGCTGATAGTAAGTGCAGGAGGACTGCACCATACATAATTTCCACAAAACAAACCTACGGACAAGACACAGCACGCAGAAATCACAAACAAATGAACGTATCAAATAAAATTATGGTAAATAAATGTCACTTTTAGATTTGAATTATCCATCGGGGGGGGGGGGGGGCCTAGTGGTCTAGAGTGCCGCGCTTCGACCTCTAGCTGGCCGGTCACCTCTGGCTTGCGGCTGTGGTTTCGAGCCCTGGTGTGAGCGTATGTGGCATGGAGATAGGGGCGCCTTCTCAACCTCGTGGGTTTCCTCTGGTTACTTAGGTTTCCTCCCACTGCTAAAGACCCCTACGCGCAAGCGAATTATTGAAATAAAATTAAAAACCATATGTTAGTCCCGAAATGACCTAGTTTGTGTTAAGTGGACGTTAAACCCCATTACTCTCTCTCTCTCTCTCTGAATTATCCATCACTCTTTTTGCTTTCATGATTTGTTTAATTTTCTATGTTTTTCAGTCGAGCTAATATAATAGGTAATAGTGACGATATAAAGAAGTGTTTATATACCGACTGGTCTGATAGTTTTACATCAGCTTTCCATCAACTACGATCAAACTATTCACCATATTTCTACATGTGTACACATCAGTTTACAGTATTATTCCGTGGTGTCGGTGTCGGGGGTATTAATTGTATATCAGCTTTATTAACACCAACAACAAGAGGTTTCAGAGAAGCTCTTAAAACAGAAGGTAATATTAAAAGAAATATTTTATAAATGAAATATTTAAAATACAGTTTAGGAAAGTAGTTAAACCATATTTCATTATGTGGGTTAAATTGAGCAAATCAAGTGACGTTTTAAGTTACAGCTCAAAATGTTAAATTTAAAGCCACTTATCAGACCAAAAATGGTTCAATTCCAGTCAGTATTTACTTAGATGTGATGAATTTAAAATTTCACACCATTCTTTGCAAATATGAATTTTTAAAGCCATTCTGAAATAATTGCCATAACATTGTAACTTGTAATATGTTAAATGTTTTCTATAAAGTTATATGTATTATCTGTTCTAGGCATTGACTTTAAGATGCCATTACTTGAAAAGAAGAAATCTAGTTTAGAAGATGAAGATACAGAGTTAGAAACAACAAACACAGAAAATACGAAGCCACGTGGATCAGTAGATGATGAGGATGCTCTAGATACTGATGAAGGAGCATCTGTATGGTTGGAGAGTCTAGGATTAGACAAGAAACAGTTCCCATCATTAGATCCTAATAAAGTTAAAATGTATCCTTTAAAATATATGTTGACTGTAATACCTGTGGGTCTCCCCCGATTTCATCTCACGGCTAATAATTATATAAACAAACCTATGCGAAATCGAATTATTGAAATAGAATTGAATCATATGTTATTCCCGAAATGATGTAATTTGTTTAGAGTGGATACTAAACTCTATTTCTCTCTCTCTTTAAAATATATTGTATATGACCTGTTGAATAGATGGAGGGCCACAGTGGTCCGAGTGATCAGGGAAATGTATCTTTTAGTAATCATTTGATTCACACTTTCTATAGAGTCAACTCACACATACTATTGAACACGAATGATATATTTATATATAAAAAACAGTGATAGTTTGGTAAAATCATTACGATATTACTGCACAAGGCATAGACTGAAAATTTACTTTAAATTATTTGCTTTATTTTAACTAAAATATTGGAATAATATACTATTCAAAAAAAGTAGGGGATATTTGATTTTTAAGTGTTATTAAAGTCACCTAATGAAACTGATGAAGAAACAAATGACAAAATGAAATGAAGTTCACATTCATCGATTTATTCCAAATGATCGTTAGACTAAGTAAGGCACAGACTGACCATTATAAGGGTAAAATGATACCCGGGGTCAAACAGCAAAGTTACCACAGCATCACAACAAAGTCAGTAACGGGTAAATTGGTAAATCCTCCTCTGTTTGCCAAACAAGCATTGATCCGACGTGGCATACTCCTAATGAGACGTCTAAGGTCATTTTGGTCCAGATTGTCCCATTCCTGTTGCAACGCAGCAGCAAGTTCTTGGACATTGGCAGGACGTTGTTGACGTTGACGTAACCTCTGCCCAAGCATGTCCCAGACATGCTCGATGGGGGAGAGGTCGGGACTCGGTGCTGGCCAAGGTAATGTGGTGATGTTCTGTTGTTGGAGGTAACCTGTAACGATCCTGGCCCTGTGACATCTTGCGTTGTCATCCTGTAAGATGAAACGGCGGCCATGACGTCGTGCGAACGGCACAACATGGACTGCCAAGATGTTGTCCCGGTAGTACTGGCCTGTAACACGCCCTGCAACAACATGTAAAGCCGTTCTTCCAGCAACAGTGATACCTCCCCACACCATAACAGAACCACCCCCAAATCGATCATGTCTGATGACGTTAACGTCTTGGAAGCGCTCGTTTCGACGATGCCACACCCTCCTACGTCTGTCCAAAAATTCAACAGTGAACCTTGACTCATCTGGAAACATCACATTGCTCCAGCGTCGATTATCCCAGTGTTGACGATCCCTACACCAACGACGTCTTGCCTAAATGTGATGATCTCTCAAACAAGGGATCACGCGAGGACGTCGGGCGCGAAGGTGACCCCTATGCAGTCGATTCCGAATCGTCTGGCCACTCACTCTCACACCAGTGTCTGTTTGAAGACGAACGCTGATCTTATTTGCTGTGAAGACACGATTTTTCAAGGCCAAGGTACGGATAAATCGATCCTGGGCTTGAGTTGTCGCCCTTGGTCAACCTGAGTATGGTCTGTCCTGTACAGATTGTGTATCACGGTATCTGGACTATAGCCTGCTTATGACAGACTGAGAAACATTCATCGTCTGCGCCACAACCGCCTGTGTTGTGCCGATCTGTAGCATGCCAAGGGCACGTAACCTTTCATTTTGGGTAAGCCGACGCATATCAAAATTTGTTTTCTGGTCACTAAAACAATTAAACTGATGTTTCCACCCTGGAATTCAATGCCACAATGACTGTAACATTCAAAGTCAGAGTCGTGCAAATCTTGGGTTGGACCCCCATGATGATCCCAAGCATCACCTGCATTCCATGCGGTAGCTATTGGTGCGTTTGGGCGTCACATGTAACTGGAAATGTTTCTTCTGTTAGGTTCTATAGTGACTATTTTCGTAGTCATTTGCATAATTTAGTATTATGCCCCCAAAATCAAATATCCCCTACTTTTTTTGAATAGTATATATACCATTGGGACTTTTGCCATACTCAATAACTTTTTGTTTTATTGGTATTTACAAAAAAATCTATTTTCTAAAAATAATATCTATTTTTGTAAAAAAAACATAATTTTCCACTATATTCCCTAGGGGTTTGTGAAATAAATTGAAATATATTGTTGTGTATATTTACCTTAATTATACATCAGTCAGAAAGAAGGATATAAGAGAGTTGACAACAGACCAGAATCGATGATATATGTTGAAGGTGGTGAAGTTCAAGCTTTATTTAACTTTCTATTAAACTGTCGAACTTGTATAGCTAATAGTGGTGAACAAGCTGGTATACCTCCTACTATATTATCACCAAGTCCTTTTACTGGTGCTACATTAAAATCTAACAAGGTATGTATAAACTGGCCTTTCCTATGTATGTGTGTTGGGGGATCGGGGAATGGATTAACATATGCACTTTAGATCATAAGGTCTGTCATCAAGTCAAGTACCATGGTTTTGATTCCCAGCTTGCGATAAGGAGTAGCACTGTCTGTCCAACTTTACCTGTTTTCTCTCTGGGTTCTCTGGTTCCTGCTATCGAATGTCAATGTGCTGATGCAAATAGTATAAAGAGTCTACCTGTGTTAGATATGGGCAGAGAAAGTTCATCTGGATTTTCCGGTGTGGTTTCTTTTTGTCAATGGTGCAGGATGGAGGGCCTGACAAGGACAGCTGACTAGTCGTTTGATTGGGACAAAAAGATGCAGTCTCGTGTATACATTCGTGTGCATGTAAAAGATCCCTTGGCAGTTAGAATTTGATATAAGAATTAACTTCACAGACGACATAACTGATGTTAAAGCGTCTGACAGCTTATCCGATGTTAAAGCGTCAGACAGCTTATCTGTCTTATTATATTCCCTCACTCAATATACTTTATTTTGGTTATTTGTAACCATCAAAGTGTGAATACTAACATTAACATTTTTTTTCCTCTTTCTGTATTCCAGGTTAAACATTCACATGCCAAGCAGACGGACAGTCAAGGCAATTCACATAAATCACATATCTTAGAAATCAGTGGACCAATACTTCCTCATAATATATTAAATATATCCTCCTTATTTCGACAGAAAATTGGTGAAGAATTTCATTTAACCTTTAATAACCACGAACCTACAGCTCCGTTTAACATCAAGATATCACAGAATGCCGAGAAAGATAATAATCTGTTTCAAAATATGAATTTGCGATCTGATATGAGAGATCGTTTGTATGAGGGGCAGACATTAGAACGTGATGTTTGTTGTATTAAAACTATACTTGGGTCTAAAGATGGTTTTCAGGTTACGGTTTAAAAGTTCTCAGGTCTTACTTTTATTATTACTATAAAATGTTTACATTGGCTGTGTTCATCAAAATATTTGAATGGTAAAATTTATTTAAAATAATAATAATATAATTTTAGGAGATGTATGATAAATCCCTAAAGTATAACGTAATGATAAGTAAAGGAAGTTGCTCAAGCTCGGTGGATATTAACTTATCAACCAGGGGGTCTAGGGTTTGATCCTGCTGTTGGCTATATTTCCTCTTATCAGTGCTGCTGGACAGAGGGCCTAGCTAGGACAGCCTCTAGTCATTCGGATGGGACAAAAACCAAGGTCCTGTGTACACATCAACATGCCTGTAAAAAGTAAAAGACCCTTGACATGTATAAGAGTAGCCTGTATCACTGCTGACTGGGCAAAATGTCCCTCATAGCACACTGAATGGCTTATGTCCGTCTTCATTAGCCTGGTTGATGAAGAATAACAGGACGTTAAACTTCATTTCATTAGTAAGCTATAATACAGGAGCGGATCCAGAGGGGGGGCTTGGGGGGTCCACCCCCCCACCCCCTGCTCAGCTACATGAAAAAAAAATAATGCCTTGCATCAATGAAATTACATCACAAAGTGATTCTACATCATTATAAAAATGATTTCTCTGTTTAATAAGCTCAATTTGTATGTATGCCTATTTAATTTAGAGATGATGATGGCAGATTTCCGTAACAGAAACCTGGCAAACCCCCTCCTGCAAAAATTCCTGGATCCGGACCTGCTATAATACTTCTGTATATAAATTAATATAAATTCAAATGTGTGTTTAAATATTGTTTATACATGAATTATAATTTAAGCTGTTAGTGGGATTAATTTAATTCTGATATATTGTATAATTGTATCTAGACAGGCCGGGAAATAACGTTTTAGATGTATCTGACAAAGCCTGAATCTGTGCCTGACATTGTCAGTGACAGGTGCCTTATTCCCAGGCTTGTATCTAGGTTTCATTGAATTGTATTTATAGCATATGATTGTATTTTAGTTGTATTGTTATTTAAAGAATTAAGTTTCATCTATCATTATAAACACTATTATTTATTGTATTAAACCAAGGGAGTTAATTATATATCATGTTAAAGTTTTGTTTTAATTTAAATGTATTAATTACTGATAATATATCTAATGTACTACTTTGAATTAGGTACAATAACAAAATGTCAGCACTTGGGCCCAAACCAGGGATGGCACTTTGCCCAATATTCCGGACATCTCCTACGCGATTGTCCAAACCTCCAACCAGGAATATGCCCATTTGAACATCAAGATATGAATATTATTCTAAAATATAACTCATCTGGATTACTGTTGATAATTGGCAGGATTGCTTAGGTAATTATGTGATCAACCCTTTCATGGTGTTATCTGCCTTGATTGATTCCCGTAATCGGCCTGATTAACTGCTTAATCTACTGATTTCCTCTATAAATGTTTTCTGTTCTATAAATGGTGTGAATGTAAAAGATTGGTGTAACTATAAATTATGTTATGTATTTTTAAATTTTAAAAATATTTACAGAATGAGAAGAAAATTGAATTGAAATTGCTATATTGTAATAAAACATTTAAGCATGTATAATCATTGTTGTGTACTTGTGTACATTGACAAGCACATAAAAGATCCCTTGGCAGTTGAAATTTGATACAAGAATAGGCCATAGTGCCACTGCCTGGGCAAAATTCTCTTCAAATCAAACTGTATGTCATATGCCTAGTCGGAGCAAAGCCATAGGACGTTAACCCCAATTTCATTCCATTACATAGTCCTACTAACTGAGCCACTGCAAATGTATGTTTGAGCGAAACATCATAAATTGGTAGACCATGGATTCTAGATCCCTAAAAGTTATCACAAGATAGTTCATGCGGAGGGTGGGCTTCATATTTTCTAAGAAAGTCAGAACATAATTATTTCTGTCTTTTGTTAAAAAAAATTGTCAACTCAATATTATACGATCATAGGCATTATTTCCCACACTTGAAAATCAATCACGCAAGAAATAATAAAACAATTACCTCTCTTGTTTTTCTATTCCCCCCCCCCCCCCAGCCCTATGGAATAGCTATCTTCAAACGTTTGAATTTGATGTTGAGAATGGTATATTTTTGCAAATTTCTGTACTGGCAATACACTACTAATAGTAACAGCGTGTGTTCACCTGGACGTAGATAACAAACCTCATGTCTCAAACCTCCGTGTTTCGTGGTATATGGTTCCACGTAGCAAAGCCGAAAGCCAATCGCATAGGGAATCAGTAAGCAAAATTGACAATATTTTTCATCATAGTCGGGAGTCGTTTGGGCGTGAACGTCAAAACTGCTTATCCCTTTTAAGAATTCAGGTCTATTTTTTCGTTGGTGACCTGATAATCGACTCTCGTTTATTGGGAGGTCTATAATATAGTGAATTCACCCATGTACTGTACTTGATATCGAAAGGTAAATTTCAGCTACGTGACACTGCACAATACAGCTTGGGACACTTGTTTCCTTTCCATATGAAGATTGGAACACTTGTTTCCTTTCCAGATGAAGATTGACGGGTTTAAGTTATTTGAAAACGTATCACAAATACTGAGTTAGTTTCTCTGTCCTAAGGTAGAGGATTGTAAGCGATTTTAACACAAAATTAAGCAGTTTTATTCTACAAAAAATTATCGGGATTAGCCCTTTAAGCATATAATCCTACCTGAAACAGGTATAAATCATCGAATTTAAAATCGAGAACGCCATTTTTAAACAGGAGATGTATGACGGTGTATGTCGGATAAAAACGACGCTTCATTAATTTAAACGCGAATATTTTGAGCTAGGCGATAGTTGTGCCACTACATTGGCCTCTGTAAGTTTAATTGGTCATAATAGTATAAAATTATCTTATTTTTAAGAAGTAACGTGCATTAATAAAGAAAATGAGTTTGTATCTTTGAACTAAAGGCATCCAATCGTAGCTAAAAAAAACAAACATCAGTATATCTCAACGTTTTTTGCTACATTCTCGTAGCTAATCGGGACGCTGCGGATGTATTCCGCGAAGCACCTCAAAGGCGGGAATTCGCCAGCGACCGTGAACGCCGCTGACTCGATAAAATCACCCATTGATAATCATGTTAATAATTTATATTAACACCGAATTACTTTTCATATGCGATGGGTTTTTGTTGCTAATGTTTGTGATTTTTTTGTGTGGATAAATTAAGCGTTCAGCTCATTAATATTTCTAATGACTGATTTTCGTTTGAAATTTAAATCATTTTTTTAAAATCTTCATGTGGTTTAATTATAGTAGTTGTCACTTTCCTATTAATCCTATTGTTAGAGCAGATTAATCCACATCTTGCTGTTAGAAGTTAGCACCCTACTACTTCCTATAAGCTTGCATGTCAGTTTCAAGTACCAGCTCTTCATTAACCAACAATACAACAGAACACAAGACCGATGTGGAACTGTCTGCTTCATATTGGTGTCAATATATGTCAATTTCAGAACTGTGACGTCCAGTCGCGAGCCATGCGCGTGCTGTCAATCAAATCTTTACGTCTGCCATTAACGGATTTGTTGAACATGTGGACGGCTGTTGTGATTTTAAAAGTTATATTTAGTTGTTAAAATGGCGAAGGAATGTTTCAGGAAGTGCTTTTGTTTGGGTTTTTATTGAGCTGATCAATCCCCCATAGCTTTTCTCTCTATTAATGACAGACATCACTGTCAATATCAGGTTATTTTGTCACTTAACGCTGAAAAACAAAACAATCATCATCTTAAAGAACAAAAGTTTAGCAAAAAAGTTAATTGAAAGGTAAATTAATCTAAAAAATGTAAAATTCTAAAATTAATCGATATTCCCTTTTCATTATTTTTATTCTTGCCAACTGTTAAACTATTTTACTTCAAACTGATATTTCTATCATTATTGGAAGACACAGTGAACATGACCCCGGTTGTACGTGACGAGGAGTAGGGTCGCATGTCTAACCTCGTGGGTTTCTCCTAGTGCTAAATAACCCTAAGCGCAAGGGAACTATTGAAATAAAATTGAACCATATGTTAGTCTCGGAAAGTATGAAATGGCATTAATTTAGGTGTTTGTTCTTTTGTGAAGAAGGCACTATCCGTGAAAAACGTCATGGAAAAAAATCCTGGGGCAAAAAGTGAATTAAAATAATAAAATTTCCAAAAGTGGATGTAAAAATGCCATTAAGCCGCCTTTGTCGATATAAATTGCCAACAAATGCCATGTCAAATTTTTTATTAATTAATAATAATTTATCCTTCCGAAAATAACAGACAAGGAAAGGGCAGACCTAATCGGTTACTTCTAGAGTCTATGAAAGCCGGAACGGCGCGTGTCCTGGGTACCAAAGATAGGGGTGGGCCGGGGTGGGGTGGGGGTGTCCTCCCTCCCCCATCCCCGGCTTCCAGAAAATTTTGAAATTCCGAGAACCCCATTTAGAGCGTCTCTAGCATTCCAAATTCCAACATAAAACCTCCCCCCTCCACCCCCGGCTTCTAGAAAATTGTGTAATTTTGAAATTCCGAGAACCCCGTTTAGAGCGTCTCTAGCATTCCAAATTCCAACATAAAACCTTTTGAAACAAATGATAATGAAAACAAGTGAAACATCAACGGCCGGCCAGAGGGCAATTACATATCTATCATTTAAAAATGAATAAACAAGTATAAAGGTTGAAAACTTTCATCATTAGGCCATGGGTATACATGTATACCCCAGAAAAGGACAGGGTACCATTTGTATACCCTGGTACCCTGGTTCCGGCGCCCCCGCTAGTCTCAAGGGTGAAAGTTGTTTGATATATGTACAGTTCAAGTCTTAAAATTATTTGATTTAATGTGATATAAATAATTCTAATGCAGAAATTATCCCTGCTTCTTCGTCGATTTGATCTAAGATATATTTCGTACATCCCTTTTCAGGTTCAGAAATATTTTAAACTAAATTGTAACTATAAGAATTAATATACCTCAGTAAAATGATGCTGATTTTTTTTAGAGATATCTTATATTTGTTTATTATCAATAGACGGGCAGGGGCGGATCCAGGAATTTTTGCAGGAGGGGGTTTGCCAGGTTTCTGTTACGGAAATCTGCCATCATCGTCTCTAAATTACATAGGCATACATACAAATTGAGCTTTTTAAACAGAGAAATCATTTTTATACTGATGTAGGATCACTTTGTGATGTAATTTCATTGATGCAAGGCATTAATTTTTTATGTAGCTGAGCAGGGGGGGGGGGGGGGGCCTGGATCCGCGTCTGACGGGGGTGGTGTTAATTTAATTAATTACTTACATTCTTATATGTTTTAAAATTGTTTCATAATAAATAAAATGGAATGAAATTAAATGGGTTTAACCTCCTACTTTTCTCCAACCGGGCTTATAAAATAAATTCATACTCGTATTTATATTTCAAGATATAAATTACTTGATGTGGGAATCGAATTATATTAGCTCCCGCTTATTTATAAATATCCATTTTATTAGTATTGTCGGTGACATGAAAAACCCTCGCAAGTTATTTTCATGATTTTGAGAAAATTCAAAAAACATTAAATTTTTATTATAATTGCATTCTGAGCTGGGATTATATTTTACAGATAAAGGTGGTCAAATATATAGTTTTGGCGTGTCATTTGTAAGATAATTAAACAAATTAACTCAAAGTAATGAGTAATTGTTTGTACTTACGGAGTTTTCAATTTCAAAATATGGACACAAATTTTGATTTAATTATTACTAGAGCGAAAGCCCAAGGAATTTATTTTATACTTTAATAGTAATCATATAATATATAAGCTATAGCTAACCAATGGCATTGACCGATGGAAAATTAAACACAGAATATGAACCCCAAATAAATTTTATTGTTGAGTAAACTCCCGAGGTTTTGCACATGTTGTGTGGTGTGGGTCAACTAAGATAAATTTGAAAGCAACCGACAAAAGTTTCCGTTACATCGACAATTGTTCACTTTTGAAAATTACGTGTCACAGCCAATTTTGAAGAGTATGCTAATGATTCTGGTCGTTGAATTCGAGTGGTTCTCGTAGCCTAGATTTTAAGAATAATTCTTGAAATTAGAGAACCTTTAAAATGTCAAGATGGCAGATTATACGGTTGATTATTTAATAAAGCGTGTGCTGTATGATGTGTCCAAACTTCAACAAGATTTTCTCAGAGTGTCAGCTAATTTACTTGTATCCGGAGGCCACGAAGCACCAGTGGTCAGACCGTGTCTAACCCCACAGCAAGCCAGATGTATGTAAGCTAGCGTATATGGGAGGACCACACTTTATCAGAGTTTGATCAATCGTAAAATGTCCCTAACCGGGGCACGGTGCCTCACAATAGATGTTAATTTTTCACGGTAGGAAGGGCAGGCTAGCCGGAGGGGAAAACGCCTTGGCGATTCTACCAGCTACGAGGAAAGGGGAACCCCCGGGGCTGGCGATGAATTGCCAAGTACTACACTATTAGTGTTTGTAAAACGTAGATTGAAACAACTATTAAAGTCAGTAAACCCTCTTTAAAAAACTGCATTGTAGAATATTAGTTTGTAAACACACGGAGATTGGTCAAGAGTCTTTGATCATTTGTCCATTCGCCGCTGACCATTACAATAAATATGATGACAATAATAGCAAAAATCTTAAAAGTCAACTGGTCACTCAAATCTTCACAAAAGAGCATTTGCTACAGACAAGAGAGTGTGAAAAAATATAAAATATTTCGGTATGTTTATCGCATCTAGATGTATGCCTATCAAAAGGGTTAAAGAGACAGAACACCGGGACAACACTACTTCTTAAAGAATAAAAGATAAAACAAGAATTACAATTGTCATTCAATATATTAGTATAATATATACCACGATTCGATTCGGTGGGAACCATGCATATCATATTGAAATCAAAATATTGGGGGTCAATTATTATCCTTTGCCAATGGTACATTGAGTATTTTTGCTGCATGGAGAGAAATGTTAATGAAATGGGGTTCAATGGCATACCAGGGACGAATCCAGGAATTTTTGCAGGAGGGTGTTTGCCAGGTTTCTGTTACGGAAATCTGCCATCATCGTCTCTAAATTACATAGGCATACATACAAATTGAGCTTTTTAAACAGAGAAATCATTTTTATACTTATGTAGGATCATTTTGTGATGTAATTTCATTGATGCAAGGCATTATTTTTTTATGTAGCTGAGCAAGGTGGGGGTGGGGGTGACCCTCCCCCCACCCCTAGATCCGACTCTGCTTACTGTTCTGCTCCGACAGGACTAATAATACGGCCATACATTGTGCTATGAGAAAATTTTTCCCTGATAGCAGCATATACGGTCTGCTCTTATTTCTAATTCCAGCTGTCAAGATATCTTTAAGGTGTACGCTAATGTGTACGCGGAACCTAGGTTTTTCGTCCCATCCGAAGAACTATACGTTGTTTCTGCCAGGTCCTCCATCCTGCACCATTGACAAAAAGGAACCGCGCAGGAAAATCCTGATGAACTTTCTCTCGGTCAACGCAATGGAGAGAGAAAGAGAAATGGGGTTTAACGTGTACTCAACACAAACTAGGTCATTTCGGGAATAAAATATGGTTTAATTTTATTTCAATAATTCGCTTGCGCGTATGGGTCTTTAGCTGTTGGAGGAAACCGGAGTGCCCGGAGGAAACCCACGAGGTTGAGAAGGCGCCCCTATCTCCAACAACGCAATGGACGAAAATTTTCTTTGTCACTCGAATTTGCAGAATGAATTAATCATTTTACAAGTACAAATGTATATTTCTATGATACATGGCCTCACTCTCTATTGTTTGTGCCCAAAAAATGGACAGTTCACCCTGAATCTGGAGCTCCAGCCCACACCCGACTTCTAAGACTATGTTTTAAGATGTAAGAAAATTTCGTCGAAGCGAAATGGTGACGGAGGTCGATCACGGCCAGGTGATGACGTTTCAATTAAAACGTCATAATATGGTATAAGTCACGACAGGAAGTCCCTTTGGGATTTCCTTCAAAACCAACCGCCATTTGCACAAGCGACTCTTGCTAAATCCATTAAGGACAACAATGTGGCGGATTTCGTTGACTTCTTTAATTGGCCTCGTTACCAATGCTTGACCAACTACAGATTTGATGATGTCATCACCAGCACTTGGTGACAATGACATCTGACGAGGAGAAAATTCGAAAAAGCTAATCACCTCTAATGACCAGTCGGAACTAATCTCCGATTCCTGCTTGACATATGGACCCCAGCCCGACATAGTAACGCGCAGTAATCTAAAGCTGATATTAAATTTATATTTTTAACCCCACTGTTACACTTCACACTAAATGGCACCTTTTAATTAGCCACGTCAAACGTAGTTGTACAACATCACCCCTTCCGTCTACCCGTCCACAATTCTTGTAATTTTTCTACAGCTTGAAGTCTCTAGAAGGCCGTAAGGGTGATTCCTATTGAAATTCAAAGTAGCACAACAATTTTTCTCAGAGTTGCCTGTCACGGAAACCTTGTAGCCTACACACTCAATTAAAATGTCAGAGTTTTGTCTTGATTTTTCTTTCGGATTTTGTCGGCACATAAAGAGGGACCCTATAGTAATTCAAACTCGTGCACCAATATTACGCCCAGTTAGTGATTTTGGCATAAACTTGTCAGGATATTTTTTTGAACTATTAAAGCAAGAACGACCAGCTCTGTATCTGAATCTTACATAATGCGATAAGGAGAGGTGCTCACTAGTCCGTGGGTTCACTAGTCCGTCACTATAAGAAATACTATGAATATGGGTATAAAAAATCCTAACCCTAATCCTAAAAATAGATATCGGTGGTCTAATGAACCCTAGCCCTATCCCAACCCCTAATGATAGATATCGGTGGACTAATGAACTCCCCGCGAGTTGCTTTGCCGTTTGTAAATGAAATGGGATATTACGTCCTATTTTCTGCACCAACTAGACTAATGAAAATAGGCTGCCCGTTTGAGTTCTTGTTTTCGAAGTTGATTGCCCTTTAAAATTAATAGCGATACATTTTAATTGGCCATTATTTCGATAAAAACAGTAGAGGACGACGACAACTTTCGTGAGGTAGGTCTAAAGTCGTCGGAGAACATCTGAACTAGAGATGCACTATGGGTTCACGAGGTAGATAGACTAAATAGACAAATTTATTGTTAAACGTTTGGGAAGAAGGACACCTTATTCCGAAACGTTTAACAATAAATTTGTCTATCACCACCAAGGATTCGTCTGTCTTCTCTGGTTGTAGGGGATGCTACTCAATTTACTTGATAAGTGAAATTATAGCATTAAATAGACATAGTGACCAATGTATTGTTTTTGATTTTTTTTTTAATTGACCGTCTTTGCTTTAGGGTGGCCAGTCAATTTATTTGTCTGCCTTTTTTAAATTTTAAAATTCTAAAATAAACAAATGGTCGACTGATACATACAGCGATTATATCCCCATGAGACTGATTAAATCACACACCCTAGTGTCCGAGTATTGTCACCGTTAAAGCATGTGTCCACCTCTTGTCACTCGCCATTGTCACGCCTTGTAGATGAAGTCACCCTGCAGTGGTCATTACTATGTTATGTCACAGAACTAAATTAATCCATTAATGTACAAATCTATCTGTATTCTATATAAGAGTATGTGTCTATTGATGTAAACAACTTGAGTTAAAGGTGGGGCATGTAAATATAAACTTCTTGGGAGAACGATCAATATAAAATCTCTCTCTCTCTCTCTCTCTCTCTCTCTCTCTCAATAGAATGGATAGAAGCTGCGTCCAAAATTTCAGACTCGATATATAATATAATAATGCATACATTGTAAGTTTAAGGCGAGTAACCGGACTAAAAACTTCTAGGGGAAAACAATATCAAAATACAATATCTACGGTATAGATAAATAAAACCCCAATAATATCTAAAATTTCAGACTCGGTAATTATGCATTATTATTATACATTATTATTCACTGAAAATGCTATCTGTGTCATTCTATAATATTTTTTATCGATTTTGTATTTATTCTAGAATAATTGTTTCGTTATTTTCCAGGTCATAAAAACGAAAATTGTTATCCGAAGAGGTAATGCCGGAAATAACTGTTTCGTCCTGCTAAACATTCCAGAAATGTACATTTATATAATATAAGTAAAGAATTACAGGGCGTAAAATATTTATATAGAATTACATATTATCATACTGTTTATTACACAATTGACCAAACTCCCTAAAGATGGGTTATTTAATTCACAATCATCTTGCTTATAATTAGCATGGGATATAATTAAAAGTTAAACATACATTATGCAAAAACAAAATATGGCTATTATAGGTCTTTCTTTAGGCCTGAAATGTTTTCTTAATTTTTAACTAGACATTAATTAACTGATCCATGGTATAATCAACTCTCTGTGTCATCGGATTTCTTCGATATTAAATAGATTAGAAAGGTTCAGCCATATTTTGATTTAATTTTAAAATGGAGAAGCGAGGCTTAGTTTCGAACAAACAGTACGGTGGTTGCAATAGAGTAAGTTTAATGAAATTTGTTAATTTTCCAACTTTTATAGTAAGAATGGCCAGTTCTCCATCTAAATCGTACATAATGTATCTTTAAACCAAGGTTTTCTCTGAAGGGAACTTCTCAAGGGAACATCCTAATACTAGATGAATAAGCAACTTGGTAAGATGTCCCACTGTTATTGTCAACAATAACCAGCACTGCGACTTGTTTGACAATAAACCAGACCAAACAGTTGGATAGTGCTGTTTAATCATGGGCTAAAAAAACTCATTAATTTACAAAACAAGGATGCGAGAATCAAACTTGTTTCCAGAAATAATAATGGGTGGGGGGGGGTATAAAACAAATCTCGTTGATACATAGGAGCAATCGTGGCGTTCTTCACTAAAAGGATAATTAAAGAAAATATAAACCTGCTCTATTTATTTAACAAATTTATTTATTTTTCAGATCATGGCTATTCACGCATATTGTTCAAAATATACTAGGTATTTACGCAACATTTTTTAGTCATAATTTTTAAAAAAAAACCAATCTTTAAAAAATCTTTGAAACATTACTGAAATAGAATACGCAAAGAACGTGACAACGATTGTCTTTCTCTATCTGTCTTGAAGCTATGAAGTCCTGCTGGGAACGTCTGCTCTCCAATTTTACGAAATGTTTTCAAACTTGCGCCTTCTGCTACCTTTCAGCAGCACGTGCGGGGTGGTCTCAAATCAATCTTATCTGCGAATAGTCTTTGGGGACAAAATTTTTATCTTTGAGATAATTACGAGTTCTGTACTGTCTGGTTGGCATCTTGATGACAAACTAGCTTATTCTATAGTATTAATTATGGTAATTGGTCATAATTATGGCCAAGTCCTTATTTGTTGTGTTGTTTACAGTAACAAGGTTTGTGTTGTGTGTTAAACTGTTTATCGCCATGACAGTTGGTCAAATGATCATTGGTTAAAGGGAAGGTTAACAGACGGACTAACAAGCAATATTATAATTTAATGGTGAGACAAGAATTAAACGAGCTTTATATGACCTTTCGCGGGCCGCGGTGGCTCGGTGAGTAAGAAGCTGTTCATTATCCCAGTCGGTGCAGAAAAGTAGGATGTTAAATCAATTTCATTCCATTACCTTTTAACAGGGAGTTTGGGTGTTCTAATGTTTAAGGCGTGTGCGTGACATCATAAGGTCTGTCATTGCATCAAATGGCTTGGTTTCGATTCGCCGCATGCACCAGACATAGAGTAGGGTCGCCTGTCCAACGTCGTGGGTATTCTCCGGGTTCCTCTCACTGATAACGACCCCCTACACGCAAGTGGATTACTGAAATAAATCTGAACAATATGTTAGTCCCGTAATGACCTAATTTATGTCCGGTGAACGTTAAACCCCATTTCTCCCTCTCTCTCTCCCTCTCTCTCTCTCTCTTCCTCCCCTCTCTCTCTCATGGTTGTAGCAAACTGAAGATTAAAAGGGGTCATCATAAATCAATTGACCTCCCTTTTGTTGATATTAAAGGTTAAAAACATGGGTAGCTTCTCGTTAAGTTTTAAACACTGTATTACCATTTGTAATTTATGACACTTATTCTCGTCGATCTTAATAGGTGGTCATTAAATTGAATCTGTAGTTAACTGCTAGAGGCCACTGCCTCAGTTTAATTGTCACTAATTTTAAATAGGAATTTCTTAAAACATGGTGAAAACGCGTACGAAACTATCGCTCGAAAATTAAATGATAGCTAGCTATAGACAGCGTGTCTCTCTTTTTATGGCATCCACGGTGGATCAGTGGGTGAGACGTCGGCTCGCTAACCTGGAGAGTTGAGAAAGTTCATCGGGATTTCCGGCGTGGTTCCAGCTTGTCAGTGGTCCATTGCCAAGGGGCAACGTATAGCCTTTCGGATGGGACGAAAGGTCGAGGTCCCGTGTACACACTGACGTGCACGTTAAATACCCCTTGGCAATTGGCTGCTGTACGGACAAAAATCCCCTCATAACTCACTGTATGACGTATGCCCTAGCGGATTTTGACCCCATGACGTCAGGCATTGATTAATCAATCAGCTTTATCAATGTTTCTAGTGGTTTAACCACGGTTCCATGCATGGCAGGCCAAAAAGACGCCGTAACAGACCGTTTCATTGGCTAACCATTCACTTCTAAAAAACAACACGAATTAATAAGGATCTGTGTTATAAACAGATTGTATTATTTACATATGACGAGCACATTTTAAGATAGAAAAGATGTTTTCAGATAAAAGGGTTTTACTTTTAAAAAACATGGCAGTCGTGTTATGTATTGTCCTGGGTAGATGAAATTCGGTGCGCGGCGATCTGAAATTATACGAATTACAAAATATTGTGACGTACAACTGTTTCGGCAACTGGTTGTTTCAAAACTTGTCCAACGCCCATCTAAAAACTTAAACATAAAAAAGGGTAATTCTTGTTGTTGTCTGGCAATCTGACGTAACAGTGCATAAACAGTTCAATTCAGACCACCTGCTAAAAACATGTCGACCTACATGGAGAAGGATTTTTCTCAATTACTCTTGTAAAATTTGATATTAACAAGAACCTACACCGACAACTGCATATTGTCTTGTGACTCTATCTAACTATGAAAGGCTAATAGCAAATTTCACGTGCGATTGCGCGTTCATCGGCGCAGAAGTAAGATACTTTAATTAGCTCATTTGCTGAATGTTTGAATCTAAAGAGGCTGAAATGCGATCCTTGTAGAACATCTTTAGACAGATTTCCCTGGGCAAAAATAGGAATATAATAGCTACTTATGTCAGCACTGTTTGGTGTAAACCTGTGTTTTTGGTCACTTGATGTCATCAAGGCGCATCAGAAAATCCTATTCGCCTTTTAAACTGTCGGGTAAAACCTCTCCTAATGTGCCAACGGCGTATGAACCTATACGATTATCATTTTGATCAAAATCCATCTTTGAAGTTTGAGCTCGCTTTAATTTATTCGGCATTATATAATTTTGAGCTAAAATTCTCAAATTTCCTGCAAGATTTATCATGTATGTCACCATATTTAAGCACCGACATTTGCAGTAGTTTTGTGGTTTTGAATAAGTATATAACCTAATATAAGGACCATATACAAATGTAATTTCACAGACAAAAAGATCTTTTAATTTTGTGATTTATTAAAGTCTCATGACGTCATATTAACGCAACAGGAATCACTTGCAAACTACAATATTGCGAAATAGGAATCTCTAACAGGAATATCACCCCCAAAAAATGGTCCCGTTCAGTACTTTGTTGACTTTATATTTCATCGATCTACGCTGCTCGCTATGCGATACACCTGCCTCCATTTTGTTATGGCTGAACACAAGTGATAGCCAAATTTTAAATTCGATTGAATCCAAGCCGGTGGGTTATCTATTTTGATTTTGTACATTAAATAACCAATCAAATGACATATCGTTACTTTAAGATCGTATATTGCATCTTTTATTTTCTTAATATTGCCTGGTGATTTATTTTTGGATGTTATCGTTTTACTTTACAAAATTTCAACCAATTTCCAGGTAAATATAGAGAGTATTTTTTTTTTTTTTAAATAAATCTATTTATATCATGGTAGGTCTAAAGAATACATGAATAATCATTTTGCTGTGGGGAAAATTTTATCAGATAAAAAAAATATAATTACATGTTTCTTCCGCTGGGTTGGAAATTCATGTATGCTTAGCTTAATATCGATAATAGCGTCTTCATCCAACAGAAAATAGTTGAAAATAAACCTATTAAAACAGACTGTTGTTCTTTATCCGAGAACAGAACACAGATGGCAGCGGAACATTGCCGCGTTTTTACTTTAGACTAGATCAGATTTCTCTCTAAGTAAATTAGTATTCTCACACTTTGATGAAAATAGGCAATTACCTGACTGGTTGGTCGCTTTCACGGCAAGTGTTAAAATCAGTGTGATGAACAAGCAGTGATTTAGCCCGGGGTGTCGCTTGTTCTGGGGGACCAAGTGAGAATTAAGTAAGCTTCATTAACGGCTTATACACATCTAGGAATGTGTTCATATAACCAAGACGGTTTCCACTTGATATAATGAAATATGATCTAGACGGAGTTAGACATAGTCAATGTGACAACCTAATAAACTCCAGTTGACATGTGTTGACATTTCCGTATTCTATTTTCTCATCATAATCTGATATGGCGATAGAATATCAACCTTAATTCCATTCTTCTGTTCATTATGAAAATAATTACTTTAATAGTTCTTGTAAACAAAATTGGTGTTTAACGTCTTATGAATTGGTGTTTTCCTAGCATAAAAATTCATCCATAAAAGCGGCCAAATTGAAATAAAATGGTAATTGACCTCTTATGAAAATAAAGTGCTTTAATAGTTCCGGTAAACAAAATTGGTGTTTTCCTACCAGAAAAATTCATCCATACTAGAAAACTGCCAAATTGAAATGAAACTGTATTTAACGTCCTATGAAAATAAGGTGCTTTAATAGATCTCGTAAACAAAATTGTTGTTTTCATACCAGAAAACGTCATCCATATTAGAAAACTGCCAGGTGAAATAAAAGGGGGTTAACGTCCTACTTTTTCTGCTTCACCCAAGCTAATGAAATTATGCCATACAGTGTGCTTTAAGGGTCATTTTGACCAGACAGCGTCTCTACGCCCTACTCTTATTTCGAATTCCAACTGTCAATATATACACGGGACCTCAGTTTTTCGGTCCATCCGAACGACTATACATTGTTTGTTGCCAGGCTCTCCAATACGGGAAATCCAGAGGAACCTTCTAAGCCCAACACTGGGATCGAACTCGGGACCGCCAGGTTAGCGAGCCAGCATCTTACTCAATGTGCGACCGCGGCCCCGACATAGACACCAAATTAGCTGTTTAATCTCGTTTTGTTCGTTAAAACACATTTTTTCAGGGCATACTTTAATCGGAATAAACTGCTAGCGATATGGGTATCGTTGAAAATCAGATAAATTCCGGATTTATTATTTCCAGTTAGATTTATGAGAATCGTTAGTCGAAAGCTTGTCTGTGTCATTGGAATAGCTGAAGTTTGTCAGGGACTATCAGACGTTAAAAACGAAATAATTGTTAGAATGCGGCTTGCGGCAAGTAACTATTGCTATTTTTCTTACCCCTCTAATAGAGCTTGTCCCTATAGTTAGTGGCCATTATGTGTTTTACTCGGATTAAAGACATCATCCCACATCTTATAATTTCTCTTAAATGGACTGTCCACGAGCAAGATTAAGCCATTCAGCATCGTAAAATAAAAACCCAGTCTATTGTAAATGTTTTTAACGACTGATAATTCCCGTTGATAACATTTTACTTTGTTGAGATCACCACAAGTATTGATGGTTTGCCACTTTTATTTGATCAATACGTAATCTGAAATACTAAAATCTGCAATAATCTGAATATGAAACGTAAACAGTGGAACAGTAGAAGATCGTGTCTCTAAGCAGAGAGTCACAATATTACTATCAGTTAGACAGAGGCGGATTCAATGGGGGCCGCCCTCATTTTGCGCCCCCCCTTTCAAAATTCCTAGATCCGCTCCTGTTAGATACCCAAACACAATTAAACGAAATTGCTATACAGTGCAAGATATAAAGTTCAAGATTGAAATAAGATGAAGCGGTGTCTATTTGAATCATATTAATGATGAATGAGTTATAATTCCAACTTTTAAACGCAAAATATGCACAAACTTCAAAAGAATAGCTTACATGAATAAACACAACACCATCAGCGGCGGCATTTCCAGCAGCAGCAACAGCAACGGCATCATCAGCAAAATCATCATGTACTTAAGATCTTGTAACATATATCACTATCACCTGTCATAATGAACAGACAGTAAATATATCATTCAAAGCATTTAGTTAGTTAAAGATACTTGTGAACTAGAAATTATTTGGTTGTATTAATATCACATAACGACAAATATACCACGGTCTTTTTTGGTTCGAAATCGTTATAGTATGCTGTGAGGGGATCGGATTTGGATCATTGGAATTATGCAAAGTATAAAATACACTAAATGTTTTTGGAGAAAAGAAAAGCGCAACGATGCTGTAAACTATAGCTACACACGTAAAAATATTTTAAAGTTTTTTCATACAAGTTCGTCCTATCTTTATGGTGGCGCCTTTCTGGTGAAAAGTGAACAAAGAGTTGAAGATAAATAGAATAGATATACCGATGATTCTGGATTTTTTTTCTGGTTTTTCTTCACTGGTCATTCTGGTAGCCGTAAATTTAAAAGAGGGAAATATGCATTGTTTGTTTCTGGTAATGAACAAAAAGAAAGGGGCAAACAGTTTTGTTAAAAAAAAGAAAAAAGCAAGAAAGCAGAAAGCAACAACAACAAACAAAAACAAAAAAACTAAAAACCCAAGAAAGTAAAAGTTTTGATAAGTTTCAAAATTATCTTGAAATTGGAAAAGCGTTCATGTTTTTTCACTGGTGATCATTCCTGTATAGCCATTCAATGCCGTTTCTGGTAAAAAAAAATTAAAAAAAAGACAAGAAAGTTAAGGTATCGCTAAGTATCAAAATAAATATCCAAAAATTGGAATTGTTTTTTTTTATTTCACGGGGTTGTTTTCTCCTTAAGGCGTCGTCTTTCCGGTAGCCGTAAAATTAAAAGCTCTGAATTTTATTGGAGGGAAGTCAACATTGTTTGAAGAGTTAAGAACGGTAATCATTGGTGATTATAGAACACAACATTACATCAAATAACCTAGGTGTTAATTCTAAATAACTCTTTAAGGTCAATTAGGATCAATCTGAACACGGTACTCACTTATTTGTGATAATAAAACTATTAGCATGACGTGTAAGACGTGTGCGTCTTAATAAAATGGCTTTCTGTACGAGATATTATCTTCATCCTTTGATCTTGTCATTGAAATTTGTCCTTTCGTCTGGATTAGAAACGCGCCATTTGCCTTCATTTTCTTTCTCAAAGAAAACATCATTTTTTTTAAAAAAATAGGAATAGTTTAAATTACCATTCAAAATATACTGTATTTTCTAATACTAAAACTTATGGCATGTCTTATATTTTATATTTGCCTTCCTTTCTATTCTAAAAGAAAACACCAAAGTTTTTAAAATAAGAATTGTTTAAATTACCATAAAATGGACAGTATTTTCAAATACTAAAACTTATGACATGTCTCATATTTATTTCTAACGTTAGAATTTTTCATATTGTCATTTATAGTTTCTAATCTTGCATGTCTCATATTTTTAAAATCATAATTTAGATATTGACATTTAAGATTTATGATATTTTCTTGTACTAATACTTGTGGGATTTTAAAGTATAATATTTCAAATTATCATAAAATGTATTACATTTTCTAATATTAAAACTTATGGGATTTAAAACGTATTATAACTAATATTGATTTAAGATATCATATATAAGTTTAAATAGGAAATTGTTGCAATTACTATTTAAAATATATAATATTTTCGAATGGCAAAACTGATTAGTTCTATCATAATTTTAGAATTATAATTATCAAATTATCATTTAAAATGTACTATATTTACTAATAATAAAACTTATGGTAGTTTATAAATTGCAGTTTTTCATATTATCATTTGAAATGCATTATATTTTCATAAATGGGAATTTTTCATATTTTCATAAATGGGGATTTTTCATATTTTCATAAATAAGAATTTTTCATAATTCAAAACTTAGAATTGTTCATATTTTAAGAATTAGAATTTCTCAAATATTACGAATTAGAATTTCTCCTATTTCTAAAATTAAAATTGGTAATGTTATCATTTAAACTTATGCGATACATTTTAATTATAGAAATTAACACAAGTCAACCGTTCTTTTATGCAATTAACAGGCACAGAGAAATATCAGGTTGCCATGTTTTCAGAATCGAACATAGGCTTACATGATGACGTATCGCTAAATGCTTGTAAATAAAATGAAAATAGTTTAACGTCCTACTTCCCTGTGTCGACCTGGCTAATGGAAACCTGAATACGCCAATAGTTCTTTTATGTGCATGCCAATGTGTACACGGTACCTCGGACTTTCGTTTCTGGCTTCCAAATTTCAATTGTCTGAATTTTTTTATAAGAATGCCAATGTGTATACGGGGCCTCGGGCTTTTGTATCATCCGAACGACTAGACACTGCCCTTGTCAGGCGACCCGTCCTGCATCACTGGCAAAAGGAACAACGTCCCCAAATGCTCTTACATTGACATGCATATTACTTTGTTTAAAGAGAGAGAGAAAGAAAAGTGGGGTTTAACGTCCACTCAACACAAGCTACTTCATTTCGGGACTAACATGGTTTTAATTTTATATCAATAATTCGCTTGCGCGTAGGGGTTTTTAGCAGTGGGAGGAAACCAGAGGACACGGAGAAATCCCACGAGGTTAGACAGGCGACTATACTCCTTGTCACGTACAACCGGGGATTCGAAACCACGCCAGATGACTCAATGACAGGCTTTATGATACGGCACGCTCGTGGTAACCATTCGGCCATCCAACTCCCCGCCAGTATTGTTCTACAACAGATGACTTGGATGACATCTGAAGAAGCAAGAGAAAAAAATCCTGAAATTTTAAAATAAAATTTGTACTTGTTCATGGATATACCTTTAGAAGTAGATTCAAAGTTTTCGTGGCTTCCATTAAACATTTTTCATGCTATATTTAGAAATACATATATAATACTTATATTATTAATATTACTCATGATCTCAACATATTAGCTAATTGTAGCGGTGTCAAACACCTCGATAAAAAGAAACTCCCAGGTATTTATTTAAGTGCAATCAGAAAAATGCCTAGATTAATGTCATGTAATAGACAAATGGCAAATTAAACACAAAAGGATTGTAGGTAATGTTTTATCCTAGCAAGCCCTACAAGGGGTATATATATATTCAATGATACGTATTAAAATAAATAATACATACTATTAGAAAACAGGTGTTATAATCTGTAATGTGCCATATATAAAATACGGGTGTTTTGATTACGTAGTTTAGCCATTTTGTAATTTGAGTTAATAACCGTATTGGGTACACTGTTAAAAGACATGCTTATAATGGTGGTTTGACAATGGGATTAATATACCGACATTGTTTAGTTGTCCATTTCTTTGATATCCTGGTGTGAATATAACGCCAACAGAAGGTTAAGGCGGATTAACCCCCTGGATTATCGATATCCACTTGATTCAACCATATGATATGATATGATATACAATATGTATTAATCAAGACAATATAATTGCAATTAATGATCTCGTTTTATGTATGACAAATAAACAATGTCTAGTGTTAAACGTTGATCGATTTAATTGTATATATGACATCTTTTGTTTGGCTATTCGCATGTGGAGTGCTTTTGTTTGTCTTTTAGTCGTAAATAAATTCCCAATTAATGATTAAAATTTTGAGACTCAAAATTTGTCCTAATAGCATAATTCTTTAACGATTAAGAATTTAGCAATAACAATATTTTTTGGATAATATCAGCTGCAGGGGCGTGGTGAGAATGAGTTCATGAGTAGCCATACTCATGCGCCAAAAAGTTTTTGCGCCAAAATCACAATCAAATTACTCAAAAAATGAAAAACATTTGCAAGTGGAAAAATTGTTTCATCTGACCCAATTAAAAAAATTTTGAAAGAGTCAAGTTGGAAAATTTAATCATATTTTATTACCGTATTTCTTGTCTCGGATTGCTGGAGATTGCGTTTCTGGGCTTCTAATTTTCGAAATTTTCCCGGGGGAGGGCCCCCCGGACCCCCTCGCCGGCCACAGCTCCGCGGTCAGTAAAAGGGTTTTTGTGCCAAAATCTTTTTTGTTACTCATAATTTCTTCTCAATAATTGCCCTCACCACGCCCCTGATCAGCTGTCATGCTAAATTCACCCCTTTGACCCAGGGACGGATCAAGGAATTTTTGCAGGAGGGGGTTTGCCAGGTTTCTGTTACAGAAATCTGCCATCATCGTCTCTAAACTACATAGGGAGCGAGAGAGGGGGAAATGGGGTTTAACGTCCATTCAACACAAACTAGGTCATTTCGGAACTAAAAACTACATAGGCATACATACAAATTGAGCTTTTTAAACAGAGAAATCATTTTATACTGATGTAGGATCACTTTGTGATGTAATTTCATTGATGCAAGGCATTATTTATTTTTTTTTTCATGTAGCTGAGCAGGGTGGAATTCGATATAAGCGTAGGCCGTAGTGCCACTACCTGGGCAAAATTGCCCTCATAGCACACTGTATGGTATGCCTGTCTTCATTAGCCCAGTTTAGGAGCAGAACAATAGGACGTTAAACCCCATTTCATCATAAGTACCTGCCAATCAGTAATCACGTTAACACGTGGGGTGTGATAAGTTGATTCTGCCAACAATTATTGGTTGATCGGCTTCACTGATTCTCATACCGAGTTAGTCTCTTGTCCTTGACTAACCACGCCTTAAATAGTCACCACGGGTGATCTAACCGTCTCGATATTAAACAACAGACAGCGAGGTCTTTAACATTAGTATTCTGGTTACCTGTGAGCGAGTTACCACAGCCCGAATTATCGTGATAAAGTCTAAAGCATAAAGGAGAAATTGAAGAAAGATTTTAAGAAAAAATACAACGATGTATCCTCAGAATTTGACCACTGCTGAAGATAATAAGGAATATATTGACGTCATTGGTGATGACGACACTGATGATTCTAATTCTAGTGACAGGAATTCGTGTGAAGCTTTGAAGAGGAAAACAAGTTATACGCTTCGGGGACTCAACGACGATGAAATTCATGAGTTGCGATCTAAAATTAACGGTCGGGAACGTAAGAGGATGCATGATCTGAATTTAGCTATGGAAGAGCTTCGTGATGTTATGCCTTATGCCAAAGGACCGTCAGTGCGAAAAATATCAAAAATAGCAACGTTGTCGTTGGCTAAGAACTACATTACCATGTTATCGAAGACAGTTGAAGAATTGCGACATCTTTTGGACGATATGTACAGATCCGGTGCTCAACAGAGATTGCCAGTCCATCCAGGTATTCCAGTACCATCTCCATTACCCTATTTACCATTACCATCTTCACCAACAGCTGTAAACGGACCTCCAGGATTTCCGTACCCACCATCTCAGGTCCATCAGCATTTACCAAGTTCTCTTCCAGTTCCAGTAACGTGCTCATCTGCCTGTTCGTGCCCAGTTTACCCTTACTCCCACCCAGTTCACACGAGCCTCCCCACGAGCCTCCCCACGAGCCTTCCCACGATGTCACCTCCCCAAAAACTTTACCCCACTTCAAGTTCAAAACATTTAGAATCACTGCAAAGGATGTGAAAACTAGTGATATAAGACAGTGATTTGTGACTTACCAACAATAACTCTGAACAACCATGACGTAAAGACTTGTTATTGACAAAGTGTATTTTTAAATCTTGTTGTTTGTGATATTAGGGCAATTGTGTGATGTTCTGGTGCCTTATTTACATGTAAATAAAACATCGTTTGTATTTATATATTATTTTCTTATAGTTTCATTGTTTTATTATCGGTTAAGTTTGTAATTTTGCATATTTTGAGATATTTATAAGTACATTGTACATGTAATCAAGACTCTGGCACGCTAGCCAGGAGGTCCCAGGTTCGCTGTCGATGTTGGCCGAAAAAAGATCATCGGGATTTTTCGGGACTGTGACAAGGCGTTCGGATGGTACAACAACGATTTCCCGTGTACCCATGGGAAATTTTACCCATAGCACACTGTATGGCGTATGCTCGTCTTTATTACCCCAGTCGGTGCAGCCCTTAAACCCCATCTCATTTCAGACATAGGGCGTTTATCATACTTTAATATTACACACGGTGTTTGAAATCTAAGTTTGAAATTATAGCTAAATCAATAATTAATAATTTAATATATTTCAATAGGTTTCAAATAGACACCCTTTCACATTATTTTTAGTCGCGAACTTTATATCCTGTATAACAAATTCGTTTCTGTGTTTGGGTATCTGACTAACAATAATATTGTCACTCTCTGCTTAGAGACATGTTCTTCCAATTTTACGTTATTTACTTTTCGTTACAGTTTTCACAATGACTGTTTATAACATGGCAAACTGACCAGATTCGCTTAGTCGCCTATAATCCATAAAAATTGTGTTCTTGTTAATCAATGATCGGGATGACGTCGGTGGGAGTTAAAATTAGATTTCAAAATTAGCATTTTTTCTTCTGCAAATTAAATACTAAAACAATTTCTTAAATTAATAAGAAAAATAAATGAAGGTTTTGAGGTATATTTGGATAAAAAATATTTCGTATTTAGTGTTAATTTATACATTCCCTAATAAATATGCACGCAGTTTTATTATAATTATTAATTAATATGGAAGCACGGTAAGACCATGGCATTATCTTGCGAAACAGGTTAGAGAACAGTGGAAATACCGTATGTTCTAAAATTTGATCAAATTTAAGAAAAACCCAAATATCTTTAAAAACGACGGAAAAGAATCGTCTTATGCAAATAAAGAGAGAGAAAATGGGATTTAACGTCCACTCGACAAAAACATTTCGGGAAAAAAGATAAGTTTCGATTTTATTTCAGTAATTCTCTTGTGGGTATGTGTCTTTAGCAGTGGGAGGGACCCGGAGAAATCCCTATCATTTTGCGAGTATCATGCTATAACTAAGTCTACAATGCGATTATTAGATAGCTTTATTTATGGCCCAACGCCCAACCCATGTCCCTGAAGCAACGACTGTCAGTTTTACAACAATAGTTCAAGCGAGATCAAACTTTCTTTTGAAGGTGGGCCCAACCATACTTTAGCAGTTAAAGTTATGTTATTATATTAACAGACGTTGTGATCTAACAAACACGCGTTTAACCACCCCGCATCATGAATAAGAAAGCTTCATTAAGAACGTTAGCAAGTTTAAAGCTCCAATAGCATTTTTTTAAGTTATATTTTTAAAATGTATTAAAATAAAGCCCAAAAATAGATTGAACCTATAAACAGTCCTACCTTGTTAAAGAATAATCCTATTAATCCTATAATTCAGTACTGCCAGTTGAGAAATTGGCAAAAATATCATTTTCAACTTCAAATTCAAACGTTTGAAGATGGCCGTCCGTGGAGAGGAATGGGAAAACAAGGGAGGTAATTGGGTAACTATTTCCTCAATCACCCTGTGTCACCCTTTATAATGCCCAAAAAATTTTGCCCAGGACCGTATAATAGTGAGTTGACAACCTTTTGAGCAAAAGACATAGAAATAATTATGTTTTGACTTTCTTAGAAAATGTGAAATTGGAACTTTAAGTTATATAATATGATGGATAATACTTTATATATATTCTATTCACAGGCAGTACAATATGTAATATTGATACATGTATGTAACTCTTTGGTGAGGGTGGATGGAGAGAGAGAGAAAAAGATGGGGTTTAACGTCCACTCGACACAAACCAGGTCATTTCGGGACTAACATATGGTTTAGTTTTATTTCAATAATTCGCTTGCTCGTAGGGGTCTTTAGCAGTGGGAGGAAACCGGAGAGGGTGGATGCTGTCGGATTGTAAATGGTAAATGTATAATTCAAATGACAGAACAGAGATTTCTAAAATTCTCTTTCTTTATGATTTTCACCTTCTACAAGCAGAAATATTATGCAACCATATTATGAAATTGTCAATTGTGTTTTTACTATCTTTTATAGAAAGTAAGTTTTCCACTTAAAAATTAAATTATGCCAATGTACAGATGCGGGACTTTCCCGCGCAACAGACAATTTGGAGCAAACAGTATCGTTTCATTTCATAGTTCAGATATGGCTTTGAATATCCATGTTTTCTCCTTGTCCACGTGTTTGGCTGGGTTCCTGTTAGTTCTTGTAGGATGTGGAGCCGTCTTGGAGACCCAAAGCAGTTTATTATTCTTATAATAACCTGCATCGATTCATTTAAATTGATAATTCTGTTATGGCTTATAAAGCCCATGTATTCTCCTTGTCCAGTGTTTGGTTGGTTGCATGTTAGTTTTTGTAGGATGTGGTACCTACTCGAAGAACTGCAAGAAGTTACTACCCTTTATAATAATAAAGTCATTTTACAATACATAAATACATCAAATGTTTATTTACAAAGTAGCATTTACAAAGTTATAAATATTTTTACAATCTTAATTAGATTAAAATAGATCCTACTTTCATTTTCCCAATATACTGTGACCTTTCCTCAAGGCTTTACACTGTCACTGGCTTCCAGTTAAACAAAGAATTGTTTTTAAAATATCCTTTAACTTTTAACTGTCTCTGGCGGCCTGTTTCACGAAATTTTAACTAAGATAAAAATCCAAATTTTAGTAATTTGATTGGATAATATTAGATTGATTTTAGTGCTTAGTTAATCAAAATTGAAGTATCTACTTTCAGCAATAAATAAAGAATTACTTTCTTACTTACTAAAATTTAGATTTTATCTTTAGTTAAGATTTTGAAAAACAGGACCCAGCTTACTTAAAACAAATTCTAACCAATTATAGTCCTTCTTGCAATTAAAAATCATGTGATAAGAATCTACTAATGGTACCTTCAACAAAATTAAGCTAATGCGCCTTCTCCTCTGCTGCTCCTATTATTTGGAAGTCTTTACCACAAAGTTTGTAAAAATCGAAACAATATACAATTATATAAAAGGAACTTGAAATAGAATTATTCTGATTTCAGAATCTGTTCAACAATTTTGTCCAACAGATATGTTTATTTCACAAACTAATAACTAGCCCTGATTACTAGACCTCTGTATACAAGCTGTTGGATATAAATGTGGTGTAGGCCATCCAATAACAGAAATGTAATAAAGATCTAATATCAATCTGACTTAACATTAATAAGATTTAAGGATTAATAATGCTTTAAATATACAATATAATACATGTAGACAACGTGGTAGTAAAATCACAGGTTAGGTTAGTCCTTACACTACAGGTGATGCATATTCTTTGTGGAGATTTGTTTACTGGATTAAAAATATTTGCAATATTTCATCCTCTCCACTCCCTCTAAAAGAACCCTATATACTTTAGATATATTACCAAATGGAGAGTCGAGAGAGATCTATATACAGGGTTTAACATCCACTTGACACAAACTAGGCCATTTCGGGACCAACATATAGTTAAATTTCATTTCATGTATTTGGTGGGCGTAAGAGTATTTAGCAGTGAGAGGAAACCGGAGGACTAGGAGAAAACCCACAAGGTTGGCCAGGCGAGTTTCAAGGACCGTGGAGTCCTAGCCGAACAGGCCCCTGATGGAGCCGGCTTTGCAGATGAAGTTGATTGCTTTTACTCCCTATCTCCGAAAGAACTACTTCCAGGGTCTGCGACCAACTCTTCCTGATTTTAACATATATGTATAACTAATACATGAATAATGATAATAAAGCCTATCTAAGAGATAATAAAGCCTATCTAAGAGACATTTCATTCCTCTGCTACCAGAAAAAAATATCTGCTCTTAAGTGTTTATGACTGGATGATCTGTGTGCAATAGAAAACTTAATGATATGTCCCTTTAAATTACATAACAAAACAATAAATATTTAAAAACAGTGATAGAATAGTCATCATAATATCAATAGAATTTTGTTCGAGAAAAGATGTAAACATTTGAAAAAAAATTAAACATTCCTTAACAATAAACAAATCACCTGTTACAACCTTTTTAAGCACCTTGATTTAGAATCCACTCCAAACTCCATTTCAATCAGACTATAATACATGGCCCTGTTTCACAAAATTTTAACTTAGGATAAAATTCAATTTTAGTAGATACTTCAATTTTGATTGGCTAAGCACTAAAATCAATCTAATATTATCCAATCAAATTACTAAAATTGGGATCTTATCTTAGTTAAAATTTCGTGAAATAGGCCCCTGATTTATATTTCGTTTCGTTTTTATACTTTCAATGGCCTCTACTACATGAAGATCTGACGAGCGGCTTTTGACCCTATGATATCTCAGACATTCAATAATAAATCAGCACTGACGTTTCTATTGGTTTACCCACAGTTCTGTGCACCAAAAGGCCAAGAACTCGCTGTAACAGACCGTTTCATAGGGTAATGCCTCACCTCAACCAAAACGTTGGTAATATAACAATTCTTTCGATCGCAGTGAATTAAAGACACGAGAAACGAAATTTTGAAGTATCAAAAACAAAACGAAATAGGATCTGTGTTTTAATCAGATTGACTCCATTTTAAACTTTGTCGAAGTCATATCAAAAAATCGAGCAGCATCATTGACACATTCTTTAACAGAGGCACCAATAAATCTATCTAAATATCGATTTTGAGAAGTTGTCACATTGTTATTAGAATTAGAATCCCTTTAAACAAGTTATGATGGCAAAATAATTGATGAACATTTTCCGAGAGATGTTAGTGTGGAGACATTTTGCCAATTATGATAAAAGAGCATTTACATATGTAGTTTTATTATGTATATATACAGAGACTTAATGTCTAGTCTAGAAAGCATTAGTTAAATTTGGTATATGGTATAAACTCTATAAACAGGATACAATTCATGGAATATAGAGGGAGAGAAAATTTAGGGTGTAACATCCAGGTCATTTCAGGTCTAACATATGGTTTATTTTATTTCTGGGGCCTTTAGCAGTGGGAGGAAATCAGAGAACCCAGAGAAAACCCACAAGGTTGGACAGGCGACCCTACTCCTGCATGTGCACACAGATCTTATGATACAGTGTGCACATGCTTAGTCTTCGGCCATTGAACCCTCCTTACATTCCCTATTGTTGTGTCCTGTGTATTTCTAGTTTAATCTCTAAATAACACTGAATTAATTTATAAAATAAATTCTAATGAACCAGTGAAAGAATAAAATGAAAACATGTATTAGTTTTATTATATAAATTATTGTTTGAAACAGTCAAAAAGTAAATAGGATGCACCTTCAGAGATTTCATAATAAACCTGAAATCATTGTTTTTTCGATATTGTTGATTTTGATCTCTAAGCCCACAGATCTTCTGTTCTTCCAAATTTAAACACCAATCCACTGGAAAAAATATACATGTCAAAATTAATCCATTTTTATGAGTAAATATTATTGAAGATACATTTTGAAAAATAAGCATTTTAGTTTGCAGACCAATTTGGAAATAGTATAAAGTAGCTATAGCCAGTGGGGTAGTAATGAAAAATGGTAAAAAAATTTGAACATGTTACTAGAAAGCACAAAGTAAGACAACATCATTACCACAGCAATACAGCACTACTATGTATAGTTTCTTTGTATTAATAAAACTGAGAAAGAACAAATTTATAGAATTTAAATTTATCTTTTAAACCTTGAAGGAATTATTTTTGAAATATAAAAAAAACATTTAAATACAAAAATTACCTGAAGAAAATCAGAGCATTTTGAAGAAAAACTGCAATTCCTGGCCAGTCATGTTCAGAAACTAAATGAAAGAAAAACCTCTTCATAATATGTTAACAGGTTACTTGAACAAGGGGAGAAAACTCCATTTATTGCATACTTTCTCCGTTCACCCCCCCCCCCCCCGTCCATCATGGAAATACTAGTTGTCTTAGTATACTTGACTAGTTTCACTGGTGTTTATAATAGTGGATTTGATTAGGGGATCTTATGTGGAATTTTTCGTAATTCTTAATGATTAACCTCTCAAAAGGGTCACTTACTGACCTTAACTGCTGATTGAATGAAAGAATTTCTGCTCCAACCGAGCTTATAAAAAAAGATGGGAATACACCATACAATGTACTATGAAGGCAACTTTCTCGGCCAACAGAGAGAGAAATGAGATGGGGTCTCATGTTCACTTGACTCAAACTAGACAATTTGGGGACTAGCAGATGGTCGTGCGCATCGTGGTATTTAGCAACTGGTAGTGCTCTGGGTAGTTTTTTCAACTAGATCCAGAAATTGGGCTTAATTTTTGTGACCACATGTTGGTTAAGAGAGTATTTAAATCAAAATCACAGAGATCGCATTGGAAATGACTTTTTGGAAAGTCATTTCCATATTGGAAAACTGATCTTTTGGAAATCCTAGGTTAGGATTAAGATTATCTACAACTAACTCTAACCCTTTTTCGGAAATGTAAATCAGCATGTCTGAATATCCGACCTGAACAACTGGTTATAATTAAGATTATCTACCATGAACACTAACCCTTTTGGGAATGTAAATCAGCATGTCTGAACATCTGACCTAAACAACTGACTCAAAAATAGACTCCTAACAAATTCACTCGGTAAATCTCGGCAGATTCCGTAACCTCCGGAACCTACATCTAACCTCGGCTGTATGACGAATTCCGCCATATTGGAACTACTTTAAAGGTCCCGGATGAAACATGGCTGCGCCCCATACCGAACACAAATTGGCGACCTATTTGACTAGCGACCTATTCGTCCGATCCAGCTGTAAGATAATGACGAAATTACACTTCTATTCTGATCTAAAGGAATGGATAAAAAATAATATATTCTACTTTCATTTGATAGACATAACGTTGGATTTTATTGGTTGATAAATACATGAGTTAAGGTGACTGTTGTCTTTATTCTAAATGGGTTTCCAACGAACAGGTTGCAGTTCGATTGGTCGAATAGGTCGCTAGCCGAATAGGTTCCCAATTTGTGTAATAGCGTCAAGTTTTCCTGTTAAAGTAAACCGGTAGCCGCATCGCAGATGTATGGGCGTAGGTACATATCACTTACTGTCATACAGCAGAGACTAGATGTAGTTTACAGAATCTGTCGAGATTTGTCGAGTGCTAACAAATTAGGATCAATTGTCAAATAAAGGGGGATAACTACATTATCAACTTGAGCTATTTTGTTCATTCAATTGCAGAGCATTTGATTAAAAATAATATTAGTTCTCAACTTACCTTTACTCACTACATAAAAACCAAACAGAATCCATGATGCAGCAATCAAGGCAGAAAAGGACATCAGAAAACCAATAAATAACCATACTCTAGCACCTGGAGAATATTACAATTACATGATTACTTAAAGATACATTATGTAAGATTTAGATCAAGAGCTGGCCATTCTCACTATAATAGTTCAAAAATAGATAATGCAAAATGAATATATTGAAAATTTCATTCAGATTACTTTATTTTGAGCAAAATTATCAATGGTTGCAGTTTTGTATTGTTCATTCGAGTCTTTGCTTTGCTTCTCCATTCTTACATTAAATGGCCGGACCGGTCTAATCTACTTAAAATCGGAGCCATCCGATAGCATCATGAATTGATTATGTTCTGGATAAGTTAATTAATGTCTAATTTAGATAACATGTTTGTTTAAAGCAACTGAATATCATTTGCACGATTTTGAATCCCTCGAAAATTGCATTGTGAATGTTGAAATTCTAAAAGGGACATCAGTTTCATTTAGTATTTATACAAATATGATGAACTGGAAAATCCTGGGGATATTTTGGGACCAATACCAGATCAAATCAGGGGCGGATCCAGGAATTTTTGCAGGAGGGGGTTTGCCAGGTTTCTGTTACGGAAATCTGCCATCATCGTCTCTAAATTACATAGGCATACATACAAATTGAGCTTTTTAAACAGAGAAATCGTTTTTATACTGATGTAGGGTCACTTTGTGATGTAATTTCATTGATGCAAGGCATTATTTTTTTTTATGTAGCTGAGCAGGGGGGGTTCGGACCCCCCAAACCCCCCCTCTGGATCCGCGCCTGCAAATTCAGGACCTCATGTGAGTCAGTGCCATACTCACTAAGCCACTGTGGCTCACTCGAAGCTATCAAAAACTGTTGAAATTCAATAGCCTCTATAGTATTCGTAAGATTTTTGTAAGTAATCACAGGGTCACAACTCCCAAAAGTAAATACTGGAAATCATTGAAAATAAATAGACTTCTTTCATTTCAATGTGGGAAGTCTTCATAATTAGATAAGACACAGACTTGACGGAAGATATCTGAAAAATTGTGGGCTCTTCAATTGTCGCCCCTTGCGAACTACACTACAAGTTATTTATCCTGATATACATGTATATGATTTATAGGTAGAAATACGAATTAAATATTGGATATAAACCTGTTTGACCAAGACAACCATTTGTATAGGATTCTCCTCTTATCTGACCATTTGATACAGAATTTATCCTGAAATATAAAATAATATGTATGACACACATTTTACTAGATTCAACTTGTACTTAAAGATGTATTAATGTCAGATTTATATAAAGAGCTGACAATTTTTGCTATATAATAAGAAGATAGGTTGCCAGGCAACGAAACATACGCCCACAGCAGCTAAATCGTCCGGGCAGTCAACAAGGGTTGTCGCATATTTTTACTTTTTTCGGTAATGAAACATTTGTAATACTCTAAAAACTGATTAAGAGTAACAACTCATTATGTAATTATCAGAAAATCATTAGAATTTGATTGCTTTTTATAAAGTTTTACCCCACGCTAACAATTGAATTAGTATATATACACGAAACATTTAAAATCATGGATTTAGCTGTTCAGTTATCAAAATTCATTGAAAATCAATATACTTGTTCGTTTCAACACCTTAAACTCTGTGTATCAATTGAAGTCAATCAGATGATAAGTTTGGCCTTTAAAGCGTCCACAAGATTTTTTGAAGTGATCAAGGGCCATAACTCTGGCACTAATTATCGGAAATCGCTGAAAATCAATAGGCTTCTTCGTCTCATGACCTTAAACACTGTGTATAAATCTAAAGCCAATCGGATATTAACTTTGGCCTCTATAGAGTCCACAAGATTTTTTGAAGTGATCAAGGGCCTTAACTCTTGCACTAATTATCTGAAATCGCTGAAAATCAATAGGCTTCTTCGTCTCATGACCTTAAACACTGTGTATAAATTTAAAGCCAATCGGATATTAACTTTGGCCTCTATAGCGTCCACAAGATTTTTTGAAGTGATCAAGGACCATAACTCTGGCACTAATTATCGGAAATCGCTGAAAATCAATAGACTTCTTCGTCTCATGAAATTAAACACTGTGTATAAATTTAAAGCCAATCGTATATTAACTTTGGCCTCTATAGCGTCCACAAGATTTTTTGAAGTGATCAAGGGCCATAACTCTGGCACTAAATATCGGAAATCGCTGAAAATCAATAGGCTTCTTCGTCTCATGACCTTAAACACTGTGTATAAATTTAAAGCCAATCGGATATTAACTTTGGCCTCTAGAGCGTCCACAAGATTTTTTGAAGTGATCAAGGGCCATAACTCTGGTAGTTATTATCGGAAATCGCTGAAAAACAATAGGCTTCTTCGTCTCATGACCTTAAACACTGTGTATAAATTTAAAGTCAATCGGATATTAACTTTAGCCTCTAGAGCGTCCACAATGCCGGACCGACGGACGGACCGACGGACCGACGGACGGACCGACGGGGGCGACGACAATATACGACCACATTTCAATGTGGGCGTATAAAAAAGGGTATATTATGTTGGAAATTTCGGTCTAATTGCTCCATTCTAAGCAAAGTTATTACTATTTGAAGAACAGTGTAGACTTGATTATCATTGCTACAATTGTTATGATAATAAACAAAGTCTTGATTATCCATTTTTTAAATTAAATTATTTACTAACAATCATGTTTAAATCCGTTGAATATTAAAAGCATCCAATGGTCTAGAGCATTGATTATGGAGACTAAGAAAGAAATGGGGTTTAATGTCCACTCGACACAAACTAGGTTGTTTCGGAACTAACATATGGTTTTAATTTTATTTCAATAGTTCGCTTGCGCGTAGGGATCTATAGAAGTTGGAGGAAACCGGAGTACCAAGAGGAAACCCATGAGGTTGGACATTGATTACGGGCTTGGCAATTGGCATGTGAATAAATGTCTAATTAATGATTTATATAACATTTGAAGCCAAACGAAAGATCTGCATCAGCAGATTTAGCTCTTACATATGATGCATCTTTAGAGGAAGACACAGTGGACGGCGAACAGTCCCTTAAATCTGTATTAAACCTTGATAAAGGGTTATTCTACCCGAAACGTTGTGCCAATAAATCTTCTCAACTACCTACAGTCTATTTGTGATGCTGTACGTTGCATGGGGATCTTTAAATTTTACTTATGTATCTTTAATAATATCCAGATGTTAAAACTTTTGAATAGAAGAGAAGACTATATAAATATGTGATGGAGATACGGAGAAACTCACAGGCCTTATGATCTAAAGGCCTTAAAACATTCAGCCAATCAAATCTCCAAATCGTAATAAGACAGCTGTTGAATACTTACAGAAAGAATGCTAACGTTCCTATAACACCTGGTGTATGATAAGCATGGTTAAAATCTGTTGTACTTGGAAAACATGCAGCGGCATCAATCACAATCCACCAACCAGCGAAAAACTACAAAATAAAAAATATTAAGTATCACGAGCGCTATGTTGTATAATACATTCAAAAACCTTACCAGATCATCATGGAATCAACGGCAAGTCTAACTAGATTTTGTTTCATTTTACACTTGAACAAACTAAGATTATGTTAGATAAACTCTGTCTCCTGGCCCTGAGTAACAAACCATTCTGAGACACAAGTTTTGCATTTACTCAACTTTCAGTCACTGTTTATGTTAAAATCTTTAATCTAGAAACATAAAACTTTGCACATGGTTTCTCATTGGTGTATTTGACACATTAAAACAACAAAGGTTTTATAAAGTGCTTTATTTTATGATCAGTAGTGGAATACCGCGTTTTATCAGTGAAATAAAAGTGTTATTCCACTGGCTAGCAAAGTAGTCCATGTTGTTTTACCTAAAATGATTGTAAAATCATAAACTAAATAGAACATTTGTCATTTTCTCATGAATAACATATTTTATTTCATCTCTAAGCAAGAAAACGTTTATATTTTCACTCATGCTATGCATTCGTGAAAATATAAGTTTTCTTGCTTCTCGATGAAATAAAATATGTTATTCACTCTAATAAAATGACAAATATCCTCTATATATTTTACATAAAATATGGAGAACAATATCGGGTAAAGTGTAAAGTCTTAATTTAAATCGGAGCTTTGCTTAAGTCATTGATTATTTTACTACATAATGCATAATGATATATTCATAGGGGTCAGAACTATTTCAGTCTTACAAATAGTCTATAATCAAAGCCCAGCTTAATTGGAGTGGGGCCCTGGGCCTGACTAACGTGACAAAAAGATTATTTCATATACTTTTGAATGGCACAATTGAATGGTCTGTAAAACAAGAATAATCATGATAAGCTGGGCTTTGGCTATAATTTAAAATCTATATGTTGAACAGTTTGATTTGTAATACATCATTTTAATATGTGAAAATTGGCAAATATTTGTTATACCATAACTCCAGATGCAATTGAGGCTACACTGTTTCTTCTCTCTCCCAATTCAATACAATCACACTTTGGCCATTGACAGTTATCTAGAAATCCTGACATCTTGCTGCTGGACCTTTATATTCACCAATCTGTAACAATTAGTATATCAGAAACTTGTAATCAATTAAAATATTGTAATCTTTAGCTTTTAATGTACTTTCAGTCTGTAATAGTAAATTGAATTACTTATAAAATTTTAATGAATGACATAACTGACACTGACACTTGACAGTAATGTGAATGACAATGAATCACTTTTATTTTTATTTTAAAATAAATCATTCACAGCTGTTTGGAAATAGATTATAGACATTTAGATGATATCATGTTCTCAGACTTACATTTAAGCTATTAGCGAGGCTTTGAAATATTAAACTAAAACAAAATATTATGATGACAAAAAATAAACAAAAACCTTACTATTAAACCTACTTCCGGTCGTAATTCGGGATAAGGGGCAACAACTCCATAAGGATGCAGACCACCATTAAAGTCGTCTATTTATAGCAGTTCTCTCTCTGTCTCTTTTCTCCCCTTTTGCATGCCCATTTTTGTTGATTTTTTGGTCTAGAATGGACTAAGAGGGTTTGAATTAATATTTTCTGCCAAGTTTGGGTAAATATTCATGATTTTGAGGCGGAAGGATAACGGCGTTATGAGGTTGGCTACGGTGATATGTACTGCAACTGGATACATGTTTGAGTATGCGTCTTCAAGTTCGTGTATCTCAAAATTTTGGTGGTCAACCTCATAAAAATTTTAGTGCAAAGACATGGCCATTTCTTCCTCTGTCTGTAGTGAAAAGCATTTCGCCCAACGAAAATTTGGGGAAAAGTTGGAGGTAGGCAAAGAGTCCAGAATTAACATTAAGGCAATGGGGAAATTAATGGTGGTCCGCCTCCATAATGATTTAAGAGAGTTATCTCCCTTCAGTTAAGATCACTTCGCAAAGAAATAAATCCAGATACCGACAGGGCGGTTTTATATTTGTCAAATGCAGAAGCAGAACTAAAGGAAAGGAATGTCGAGTCGAGTCCTTACTAGAATGATATTAAAACTATATAAGTGAAATTTTTAGGGAGAACTCTATATTTCTATGGTTTCATCCCCAAACCGTTAATGTTAAATCCCAAAATAGATATAAAATATTTGGGACCTTGAAAGTAGAAATTGACACAATAAAGGGTCGCAACATGTATGAAGTATGATAATGTAATATGAATGTATATAAACTGATTTATATTCAACCTTTTCTGTTCTAATCAATTATGTCTTAATCGAATGGCAACCTCTAGAGTTTGGTTATTCCAGTCTACACTGATAATATATATTGCGCATGCTCTCCAGATAAGAAGATGTCGTCACCGTTTGACATATGTGGAATATGTTTAGCCTTGTTCTTCGAGTCTCTTGTTACAAATGGCACTGAAACACATTTACATGGAACACGTACGGTAATGGTAAAATATATTTTTTTTGTCTTAAATATTATCAGAAGCTTATCTTTTGCCGGTAAGATCACAACATCAATGTTGTTTTAAATTGACAAATAATTCGCATTTTCATTATCGAAGACTTTGGATGATTTTGAGTTAGAGACTTGGCTACTTTAAATACGCCTACACAATAATGACAATTTATTAATTTTATTTTTTTTATCGCCCCGTAGACCTCTTACAATACAAGTTAATGTTAGCGTTTATTTGGTTAAATTTATTTGACATTCACAATTTAATGCAAATTAGACACCTTTTCTGTTTAGGTTGAACAAAGTGTAATAATTATAAGATTAAAACATTTGCTAGAAATTTATTTCGACTAGCTGTGAACGACGCCCTGGTTATTTGTGAATCTGTTCGCCCTGTACGCACATGTACTTGCTACTATGGGCACAATCTGTTTCACAGAGAATTACTTAGGAATTAACTCTGTAACAGATGAGTGTCCATAGCACGTGCGTTGACTGCAGTCATTGGCTCAACGGCTCGTGCAATGTTTACTTAACACCTAACTGCTTCGGGCAAAATGACGCATTTTACTCATTTTAATACCCATTTACACTTAATAGGAAATATTTTTTAACTTCAATTACTTCAAACGTCTCTATTTATTTTTCTGTTACCTCAAAAAAATGTTTGAGAATTTAATTTGTCGGAGTAAAAAAGTTAATATACCGTACTAATTAAGCCTCGCCGATGTCATGCTTATCAGTGATTGTAGCGGCCAAGCGAATATTCACTGCGGGATCAGTTTGCTATGGGCAGTCTACGGGGAAGGCAAGGGGTGTTAGTGTGTGTTCGACTGCCTGTGCTTGTAAAACACACATGGCGGGTTGTGAGCTAGGCTTATTAGCTCCGATCGGAAAGAGAGAGAGAAATGGGGTTTAACGTCCACTCAACACAAACTAGGTCATTTCGGGACTAACATATGGTTTAATTTTATTTCAATAATTCGCTTGCGCGTAGGGGTCTTTAGCAGTGGGAGGAAACCGGAGTGCCCGGAGGAAACCCACGAGGTTGAGAAGGCGCCCCTATCTCCATACCACATACGCTCACACCAGGGCTCGAAACCACAGCCGCAAGCCAGAGGTGACCGGCCAGCTAGAGGTCGAAGCGCGGCACTCTAGACCACTAGGCCATCCCAACCCCCCTCCGATCGGAAAAACATGCGCTTTAAAAAGAGAAAACGACAAAAAAAACCTGTAAAAATAAAAACAAAACCAGGAGGTCTCGGATTCTCCGTCAATGTTCCTCGGGATTTGTCTGCGTGGTTTACCCTTGTCTGGCGCAGGACGGGAGTCGGACAAGGGACAGTGTCTAATCGTTCGGATAGGACGACAAACAAAGATCCCGTATACACAGTGCCATGCTTGTAAAAGGACAGTTGGAATTCGAAATTAGAGTAGGCTGTAGTGCCGCAGTCCGGGCACACTGTAACTGTCAACCGGCCATAATAGCAAAATACACCCCCAGTTTGGATAATAACACAAAGTAGCTTATTGTTCTCTTTTTCAAAGTGAAACAACCACCTCAAATTATTAAAAGAAATAAGTAATGATACGATTTCGTAGTCAACCCTGAACTCAGCCAGAAATTATATCCATATTGTCATCTGTATAATAATATGTATTATGCTGAACGATCTGTATCTTATGAAATGTAACGGAGGTTTAACGCCCTGCTATTCTGCCCCGGCTGGGCTAATGATGGCAGGTTGTGTATTACGAACAGGAAAAGTATCGCATGCATTTTGAATATATATTGGACACTATTGAGAAATTTTTGGGGTCGGTAACTCGGGAATGAAATGTCGCTAAACGCCGAGTGTCTATAGCGTTCGTACTCTCATGGTCCCATTGTTTCACACACCATAGCCTCTGTCGGGATAACTCCAGAACGGAACACCGAATATCGTCAGGCTTTGTCCTCAAATGGCCCCAATGCTGCATACCAAGCTCGAAAAAAATATATCAAAGGTAGTAGCCCTTATTGCGTTAAAAAGGTTTTTCAGGAATGTTGTGTGTGTGTAGGGGTGGGTGGCAGATGGCTCAGGTAGGGTAGTGTTTGTCAACTTATCCGTTGATAGGTAGGATAGGCTTTGTCCACTTATCCGTTGAATACATGTAGCCCATAGCACGTTAACAATGTTATCAGAAAAAGGCGGATTACTCTATAAAATGGAAGGTCGAGCTGCATATTAATAGGATTCATTCTCATAGCACCAAAAAAAAGAAATATGTTGCAAAACTTGCTGGTGTTAACAAGGTTTTCGAAAGGGGGGATAACTCAATCACGGGAGGTCGGGAAACGTTAAATATTGATAGGAATATGCTTCACATCAAATTTGGAATAAAACTCCGTTAACGAGCCAATTGTGGACGGATCTACGGACAGGGTGACGGCATAATGCGTTGAACGTTGAATATCGATACGAATCTTCTGTCATGACCCTAATGCTTCACACCAAATTTTATATAAAAATCCATTGATGACTGTAGTCCAACTCTGTTAACGAACCAATGTGGACGGACGGGATGACGACAAACGCCTACACTGAAATATGGTCGAATTAAAATGTCCCACTTCGAAACATTCTGCGTATATTACGTACTATTACCCAGCTTTAAATGGAATGATAGTAAACCGACTCTTTATTAATATATCTGAAACTTCTATAAAACTGGTGAAATAATCCATTTGCAACCAGTAGCAGGGGGTGATTTGATAGATGTATGGCGAAGATTGTCGAAATCCCAAATTACAGCCACAAAATAATAGGAGACAATTGCCTGAATTAAAACGAGCGTCTGGCGTGTCACGATTTTAGCACTTTTAAAAACAATTTAATTAACAATATCTATTTCTCAGTATTAAAAACTACTCTTAGGTGAAGATCGAACAAAAGGAGTCATCCCTTATGAATTGTCTGATATCCGAGATGGCGGATTCCCATTGCTTTCCTGCCATTTCGGAGCAATCCTAATTTTCTTTCCATTACCCGTCCTCGCAGGTAGTCGATGACAAACTGCCGTCCGCCGACATTTCCCTACTCTACAAAACAATTTATTTATTCGGTACCGATCCATGTGGCTGGTTTTATGTTCAAGCATGATATGGTTTTTGTAAAGAGTCGACAACCATTTACGTCCCAGTTTCAAACTGGGTAATGAGGCGTACCACATGATTTGGTCTCCTGTCGAGAACTAGAGGGGATCGGTGCCATGACAGAATCACGCGGTTAACACAACTACTGTGCTATCCACATAATGTTTAAACGTGAATAAATTTTGACTTTTGAGGGATTTTGCGAGCCTTTCACGTAAAGCGCCGGTTCGTGAAATTATGCACCATTTGTGGGATTCCTGGTGTGAGCAATGCCTCTCTAATGTTCCTTGGCTGTAAGACCAGATCGGAGTGTTGGGATTCAGCCAAGCGGATGATTAAACGCCTGATTTATGGCGATGTTAATAAACGATAGAAACTGTGAAAAAAAAGTGTCATTTCAGTTTTTGAATACCATTTTAAAAGCCATTTCATTAATTTCAGATATCATCTTACCTATCATAAAGCAATTTGGAAGATTATCAAATCAGCGAGGCTCGAGACAGTCTAATATCTGTACACAATATCTATTTTGTGGGAGTAGACCGATATACTCCAAAAAAAAAGTCAATCGAAGCATGAAGCGGAAGAATAAACGATGTCATAAAATCACAAAAGCAGAAGAAAAGTCAAATAACATCTGTTTTATAGACATTCGTTATATAGAATTATGTGTATACGTTTTTATAATATTTACTTTCTAGTCAATTATATTTAATTTTTAGATTAGCCATATTGTTCATTTCATATAATAATTTTAGATTTCGTGACATTAACCTACTTATCATGCCACTTACCCCACTACTCTAATTATTAACATAAATAAAATAGTAACACAAAAACATTAAAGATACAATAATGTACATTAGATAAAAAGCTGTAAGTTCTCACTATAATAGTTAAAAACTACGTAATGCTGAAAAATTCAATCAAATTGCCTCATCCCAAAGATACATTAAGATAAAGAACTGGCAGTTCTCATTATAATAGTTAAAAACTAGATAATATAAAGGGAATTTGCTGAATATTTCAGTCAAATTGCCTCACTCTGAAGATACATAAAAGAAGAATAGATAAAGAGAGAGACAGAAATGGGGTTTAACGTCCACTCAACACAAACTAGGTCATTTCGGGACTAACATATGGTTTAATTTTTTTCAATAATTCGCTTGCGCGTAGGGGTCTTTAGCAGTGGGAGGAAACCGGAGTGCCCGGAGGAAACCCACGAGGTTGAGAAGGCGCCCCTATCTCCATGCCACAGCCGCAAGCCAGAGGTGACCGGCCAGCTAGAGGTCGAAGCGCGGCACTCTAGACCACTAGGCCATCCCAACCCCCCGATTAGATAAAGAGCTGACAGTTTGCGCTAATATAATAGTTACAAACTATGTAATGTAAAGGCAATTTGTTGAACTTTTCAGTCAAATTGATCCATTCTGAACCGTGATTTTAGCGTTGAAATTTTCGTTCTAGCCTCGAACATCATTACTAAAGTCGGTGCGCTAAAAATCATTGTCTCGATTATCCATTTAATGATTTAACCATGAATGAAAGTTGAGCAGCAAATCGGATTCCAATCCAGTAAATATCACAGGATAGCGATCGATGACATTCAATCGTACTAGAAAAATACGGGATTCCCTGACATGGGGCGAAATTGAATTGCACCTAACATGGGCTAATGAAGACGGGCATACACCATACAGTGTGCTACGAGGGAAATTTTGCCAGGGCAGCGGCGCTACGGCCTATTCTTATATCGAATTCCAACTGCTAAGGGATCTTTTACGAGCACGCCAATGTGTACCCGGGACTTCAGTTTTTTGTACCATTCGAATGACTAGACAATGTCCTTGTCAGGCCCCCCGTTCTGCAAAACTGACATTGGGAAACCACGCCGGAAAATCTGGATGAACTTTCTCGGCCAATGTAGGGATCGAACACCCGACCTCCAGGCTAGCGAGCCAGCGTCTTACCCACATAGCCACGTGATTCCCTGACATGGGGCGCCCACAGGGCAAAAATGTAAGGTGTCATTAATTGAAAGTGTTGTCTGCTTGGGTGACGTAAGGAGCATTTCATATGCTAGCGTTCTTGAAATTTACGTCTTTGCAATTAAACGGCGAAAAAGGACATTGACAGAGGATAGTCCATGCAAGAATTTACATAGGCTTCTATAGTTAAGGCAAACGGACAGCGAGTAACCACAAATATATTTTGTTCTGGATTATTTTTCTTTCAAATCACATGAAAAAAAGGCTGCTCTAAGCGACTTTTACAACCTGTGGTAGTTTTCTTGTGGATAAAATGTTTTGAGAAAGATTTGAAGCAAACATTTCAATTAGACAAATTAGTTTGATTATGTTTTTGGTCCAAAAATATCACCAAATCACATATTTTGTACGTAGGAGTATACAAAATATACAAAAACAGTAATTGATTTCGTGCCAAATGTCCATTCTCACATTATATTGACTAAACAACTTTGTGGATAAAAATTTGTCTTCGTTCAAAATATTAGGTCTTTAGTGGAAGCCCATATTGAGATGTTATTAAGTTCCTCTGTCGATACAATCAGCCATACAAACCCACTTCGACCTCTTTCTTTACAATTTATTTTTTCTCATATCACGAATGATAAAATTTAGTTCAGTAAAGAAGTTTAAGAAACAAATGATCATCCACTATTTTGTCCGCTATTCCGACAAGAACGTTTTTTCCAGTTTTTATGTTTGCTTTTTGGCGCTGTACAGAAAGGAATCCCATACTAATGTAATGCAATACAAAAAACTCATTATATTTCTTTTTCAATATTTACACAATTTAGCTATCGGATTCGTATCATACATAATTGATTGTGGTAGTTTTCGTCTTTTTAAAAAAAGATCTCTCTGAACTTTAGTCTTTAAATTATATACATGTAGTTTTAATTCTGAAAGTTTTAATTTAGCCACGGGGCTGTTAGCATACAAAATAAGTCGTGAAAGTTTTCTTTCTCCTTTATGTAGAAATTTGGGTTTTTTTAAATTAAACCAACCAATGTAAAAATTAAATAAAATTCGTGAGATCGCGCCACACGGACCATTTAATATACAGGTCATACGACTAACCAAGGGACATTTAACACACTTAATAAATCATATCCCATATTGGACTGATATAGCAAAATCTTTAATGGTTATTGTAGTTTCTCTAAAGGAACTAATTCAACACTAATTCACCCTATAACAACCCTAATTTTAAAGACCAAGGTGTTGACGTCGGCTTTTTCTTTTTTCTCCTCAAAGTTATAATTTTCATACATCGACATTATTAGCACCAAGGATATCAAAGGTTATAAATGTGATCACTTCACCTGGTTAACGTTTCTTGAGGCTTGTTTTTTTATGACAATTATCCGTAGAAGACGTATTGTATGGTGGTGTAAAGTCCCCACTGAGCAGATAAGCATATGGGACAGTGCAGCTGGGAGCTACAGGCCTAAATAGCTCACTTAACTTTTACAGCTACTCCGAAAGGCGACAAGATTTCAAAAGCCGTGTGTAAATAAGGCTTAATGACATTTCATACAAGATGACGGACATCTTCATACGATTTCTCGGCGGGAAACTAAAGGGATTTCGGTTAGGAAGCTGTGAGTCTTTGTGATGACTATATGACGATTTGTTGTGGACAAGACGAAGGGTCTGTTTAGAAGACGATCCTCCACTTGAAGATAGAAACTAGATTAATGCTAGTTAGAAACACCAGTTCCTCTTGATACAGCTTATTGTTAGCTCCATGTGTGATATCCTGGTACAAGTGGACGTCAAGTCACAAAAAACTATTATAGGGTATAATGAAAATGTTGATAACGTGATCTTTGTTACACAACACCGGTCCTAAATATCTCACACCAAAAAAACTGTAAATATAAAAAGGGCCAATCTGATTAAAATACCAATCAATATTTCGTTTCGTTTTTTTATACTTTCGATGGCCAACACTACATGGAATAGTAAAGACAAAACGAAATTTTGAACTATAAAAAACGAAACGAAATAGGACCTTTTTTTAATCAGATTGTAAAAAGACAATGTAATTTCAAACTAAAAATCTATAAAACTAATGAAAATGTTCTTGAAACTGCACTAAACCTTAAAACTGTTGTAAATTTAAATATTCCATTGTACATGAATTAAAATAAAATGGGACCTTCCATTCTGTATCCACTGGTCAATTGCAGTGCTCCCGTAATCTGGAAAAACCTAGCAAGTCAAATTTTGGTGAAAATGAGTTAGACCCATATTTGGACTTAGTACACATGTATATAATAATAGTTTTTTTCTCCCTCACCGAAAGGGCTTCAAATTATCTTCATCTAAAAAGACAAAATAAAATTGGTTATATATTAAGTAGCTTAACAAAATAGTTTTCCTTTATTTACTCAAAACTACATTCAACAACAGTGTTACTAGGTTTTTCCAGATTACGGGAGAGTGTGCTATGCGGGAAATTCTGTCCAGGTTTTGTCTTATCCTAACTACTAGATGACTTTTCTTACCACGACCCTCCCACCCTTTCCACACAACAAAAGGGGTGAAATCAGGATGGCAAGACCGGAAGTACTTTATCAGCCACCACCGGGATCCTTAGTCTATATGCAACTCAGCATGCTTGAAGTGAATAACGGCTTCCCAGACCAATGTGTGGATGGCTTAAAGCTACAATTCCATATTTTTAGGTTATATTTTTAAACTATATTAAACTAGAGCCTTAAAATAGATTGCATCTATAAACAGTCATACATTGTTAAAGAATAATCTTATTAATCCTGTAATTCACTATTGCCAGTTGAGTGCCAGTTGAGAATATTGGCAAAAATATCATTTTCAACTTCAAATTCAAACGTTTGAAGATAGCTATTGCGTGGGGGGGGAATTAGGAAAACAAGGGAGGTAATTGTGTTTTTATTTCCGGTGTGAAAGATAAGTAAGTGTGGTTAATAATGCCTATGATCGTATAATAGTGAGTTGACAACGTATTAAGCAAAAGACATAGAAATAATTATGTTTTGACTTTCATAAAAAAAAGTGTTTTTCTCGCGAAGGTGAAATGCTAAAAAAAAAATCAATTACACTGTGCTGTTGGTCAATCCATAAACGACGAAACAGACAAAAAGACTGACCGTGCCGGAGGTAAATGATTTACATTTAATTTAGACTGTATTTCATCGAACATAACTGATTTGGAATTACAATAAAGACTTAAAATTAATAATATAAATCACTTCATATACATTCTTTTCCACCCATTTTCATCTATTTTAAAGGACAATATTGGTGTCAGTCATTATTACATTTGTTATTGAACTGGTTTAACACGTTCCAAATATAATTTTAACACATAGATCATTGCAACGATAGATACGTAATCAAAGTTTCAACAAACGGAAGTGACGAACGCGAAAGGAAAACACGAATATTTTCCCTTAAAGTTCCGGAGGATAGAGCTATGTATTTTCTTAATAATATTTGTTACAATATTGCGGTGAGGTTCAACACCTTTCGTAAATTATCCCAGACAATAGATTCTCTAATATACACCCATGGAACATCGTTAATTCTATGATGGTTATTTTAACAAGCAGGGATTTCTCGACTCGCGGGTAGAGTAAAAAAAATAATGGCAAGATATATCGTGTAATATGTAATCACCTCGACGGGATATTACGCCACGATGTAAAGAGCTTACCCCTTTCATTTCATATAATTTAACATATACCATAAGCGTATAAAGAAGCATTCATGACAACAATGCTTTTCCAATGAAGTAATTACTAACAATTCTACGCCGCGTTCCTGCTGAGACATAAAAAAAACCTCGCGTTAACCGCGGGGCGAGTTTGCAACACTGTCAGAAAGACGCGACTCCCCGTTAAATGTAGCGAATTAATTCTGCCTGAGATATTTGTAATTTTGGGATTATTGGGCCCGTTCATGCATCAAAGAGATCCAGTAATGGCCAATGCTACACTATATTATTGGAATCTATTAGTGCTAATAATTACGCTGGAAAATTGGTCGACCTTTCGCGCGTTTTTTGACCCAGGTCCCGTACTCCCCGTCACGAACGTCATTCGCTCACAGCAAAGAGCGAGAACATCATGGTTTGTAATTCTGATTTGACAACCAGAAATAGCAGATTAAAAATCATCTGTCAGGCACGTGCTTGTAGCAGAAATTCGCATTCTCTCCTTTATTCCCCAAAGTCTTAAATAAAGATACCATCCCGATTTGTTATGTTTTTTGGTTTTGTTTTATGTTTGATTTTGTTTCTTGTAAATTAACGACGACTTGAATTAGATTCTGAAAGAGAATTTGCTCGTCTCTCGCTTCATTAATTTTGTTTTTCGGTTGTTGTTTCTAACTTTAGATTACGGGGAACTTGAATTACATTCTGGAATGAAGTTTGTTCGTCTCTCCGTTAATCACTAAAGAACCTACTCAAACCAATCTGTAATAATTCGCCTCTGGCTTTTTCTTAATTCGTAATATATTCAAACACAAGTGGCAATAAATATACTAGTCAAGAAAAAAACTCTCTAAACTCCATTAAAATCTAAATAACGCAATCTGCCAACGTTTTGTAATATTTGAAATGGTTACATGAACGATATCTCATTGTCATCGCCATTAATTCCTTGTCACAACAGGGGGCAGTTTAAAGGAAACACTTTCGCTAATTATGCTTACACGTGAAATCCTCGCTGAATCCAAAGGGTTATACCTTGGGGTGTTGGCGTTTATAGTGACACATGCCCTAATTCAAATACACTCAGTGATTAGTTTCATTACGGCACTTGCCAAACAAATTACGCGTTCTTAAGAGCGGGTGAAATCGTTTTAACGTGAAACCACATTAAGCAACGTAAGGTATCATATGGTGGAGATCCGTAATGATGTTTTGTGCAACTTTTAAAGTGGTGCTTGAAATATGTCAACCTTTATCCGTAGAGTAAATAAGCTCACTCTCGCTTATCAATAGTGGATAATATTATTTGACAAAACGATTTAAGAAATCTGCTTGCTTATAATAGACTAATTTCATAATCTCACGAGTGCTAATCGCTGTTTGAATGTTTTGAATGGCAGAGGAAGTAGACATGAAATTTTTTTACTCCCATTTCAATCCTATGTCAACATTTTGATGTGAAGAGTAAGTTTGAAGAGGATCGTGATCGACAGCCACATAGAGCCCAATGAAATGTGATTTGTTGTTGAAGCCGTTGATGAAGCTACTTCTTGGCTTGAGAGAAAGCTTTCTAACACGTTTAATCCAGGCGTGTAGGGTTGATAATTACAGACGATATAAAATATTATAAAAGATAACAAACACCACGATGACAGCTGTATTCCTGTCTCCCACGGTGGAGATAAATACTTTAACAGCTATTCACATTTCCCCCCGAATATTGGTAAATAAGAATTAATTTTACAATGAACAAGCACCTTGCTTCAAGAGGTCTGGTATTGTTCCATGGCTGGTATGAAGTGCTATCCACAATCACCTTATTATAATCTCTCACAGCTAGCACTAATACTTGATAGCTGGGAACAATATTTTGAAATAAAAAGTTAGAAAGGTTTTCATTGAAAACTATATTACTAAAATAGGGTATGAATTTGAAGAGCTGAAGAGGTTTCTGTTTGTTGGCAGTGTGTTGAAGATGATGCTCCGGCATATGGGCGAATAAAATATTATTTTTTACAGCTCGGTGTGTCTATAGGGCTTTTGTGTCCGTGATTGAAAACTTTCTTTCATTCGCATCTTAATGTAAGTAAATATGTACATTTCTATGAATTAGTGTCATTCATGTCTGGTAAAAGCTCTTCATGGCGTCGCAAAAAGGGAGCCCATTAAACACATCTTTGTTGTGAAAATAAATCTGAAGCCTTGTTCTCCCCATAATGTCGTTTTCTTCTACACAAATTAAAGACTAATTCGATGATGATTTGCCGAACTGTGTTATCTAATTTTAGACTGGCATATGGCGCAGAAATTCAGTGACTCCATCAACTTGTTTCCGCATTTAGCCATATGTAAAGGGTTCACCGACACGAACATAATTCATGTTAAGATCCATCCAGGAAAATAAATTGAAATTCAAGCCTTGACTACTGACGCCCATCCTCTAACGACGGTGATAACTAAAAGTCGACTTCTGGCCTGACTGACCAACGGGTGAGGGGTCAAGGGGAAAGGAATGACCCGCAGTGGGAAGAAGTCGCCCGCTTCGTGCCCTCGGGCTAATTTAGAACCTTTCATTTAATAGCCGAATAGGGTGGGGGTTGTATTGTTTCAATTGTGTTCAATAAATGTAGATTTGCATCAATACCGTCTTAAATTGTCTTCTTCATCTTAGATAAAGCTTTTGTCTCACACCACATGCTTAGCAGTTATTGTTACCTTGTTGAGTTTAACCCAGAGATATCTATTGTCACCATCAACATCTCAAGTGGGAGCCGCGGTGGCTCAGTTAGTAAGACGTTGGCGAAAGTGGTTTATATTTATCCCAGGGAATAATTTGTTGGATCAAATGACATACAAATATATTTCCTTTTTTATTATTATTATCAATTCTTTGCATATATTATATGCAAAACGGGTGTCAGTAACGGGGAGAAGTGTGTTATTTACCAAGTTTTGAAGTGGGATAATTCAGTCCGATAAAAGATAATTTGGCAGTCTTTTGTAAAGGGGGGTTTAGGTGGCCGAGTGGTTAACGTGTGCGCTTTGCATTTTAAGGTCTGTCATTGAGACACGTGCCGTGGTTTCGATTCCTAACTTGCCTGTCCAATATTGTGGGGTTTCTCCAGGTCCACCGGGTTTCTTCCGACTGCAAAAAAACCTCTTACTCGCAAGCGGATCATCGAAATAAACTTGAACCAAAAGTTAATCCCAAAATGACAAGTTTGTGTCGAGTGGTCGCTAAACCCCATTTCTCTTTTTCTTTTGTAAAACTCATAATTTGCGCGTTGCACCTACAATTTGGAAATGTTGTCAAACAACCAAACTGTACGACATGTGAAATGTTAATGATATCTATAATACTTCTTGAATTATTCCACTTTAAATGGTGTGATCGTTTATTCTGTGGCACCCGATATTTGAATGTTCAAAACAATGGAATCCAATTTCACGAGTCGATAATTCAAATCATGATTTCGAAACATTCCCATGTGAGCAGTGCAGGACAGGGGGCGTGGCATGGAAAATGGTCTAATCTCGTGTTTAACAATGGTAATCAAATACGAGTAGGCCGCAGCGCAGCTTATAGGTGTAGGTGTAGGTGGTAGTGGTGGTGGGGGGGCTATCTCAGTTTGGGGAGGGGAGGGGATGGGCGCTGAAGCTATTTGGCCGAAAGTTTTCTTTGTGAAAGACCCGAATTATTTAATTATATTCATTCCCTGATGTTTGTGTCCGAAAAACGGAAATACATTGCCCGAAAATGGACCCCCCCCCCCCCAGCTCCTGCGCCACTGTTCAGATAAAATATTTCTCATCGCAGACTGAATGGCCTATGTCCCTCTACACCATCCACGTTGGTGAAGAAAAGTAAGACATTTAAATCCCTATATCATTTTGGTCAATCGGCATAAAACATATTATACATATCCAAATATGCATCTTTTTTAAAATGTCAGTTTCGCTCGGAACAATAAGATCTCTTATATACAATATTATATATGATATCTAAAGTCATCCCAATGAAGAACTTATTATCTCCAAGGAGCGTTAAAGTTAATTTGGATGTGACATCTTGATCTCTGTCTATAAATTGTTTGATGGGCGGAAGCCAGATGTGTTTTGTTGATAATCTCATTGTTTCACTCAGTAAAGTCATTGTTTCACGTGCCCAGTCACTCCAACATTAAGTTACTGCTCCCGAGGAGTCCGCCTTTTTGACGTTTTCGTCATTTTTATCGATAATTCAATTGGCATCCTTTTCATTAACCTTCAGCCGATAGGTTCGGCCCCACGGGTTCTTTTTCGTCTTGGGCAAGGATACAAATTGTAAACAATTACACACGAGGGTCTCATGACACGCCTTACCAGATGTCTACCATTTTGTATTCTTACACCCAGATGCTTGAGTTGACGCCATCAAGAAAGAAACAGAGCTTGAGTTACACCAAGAAAGGTAATATTTTCTAACATGTCGCGTGACAAAGACTCTCCTGTCTTCAAGACACCAGACTGAAGACAGAATATTGGACAAGATACCGATTTCAACCATTTAATTAATTCTGCTGAAAGGGGACGTTTAATATTTTCAATATCACGACACATTTAGCTTTTTGTCACTTTTTTTCTTCAGAAAACAGTAAATGGTTTTCGGAGTTTTAAAGGTGATACAGATAGTGATATCGATTTCCCTTCCTGACTGTTAATTAAATACACGGTGTGGTCTGACTCCTCATCTGAATATTAATGAGAGTCATATATTGTCATTTGACTTCCCGAATACCTTTCCTTGATACCTAGACGGTTATCAGTTATCGATATGAAATTAAATTGAAACCCGATAGTGGATTTATAATATCATAATTATGGAGTTCCGTTGATAACACTGAGGAGAAGTGGAGTTAATTTCAAGCGTTTGTGCGCTTTCAAGGTGTATCCACTCCAGTTCCTCGTTTGAGAAGCAAATCTTTACATACAAAATGAATATAAACGTCCCACTAAATATGTTAGTAACGTATCTTTAAAGGAAAATGACGTTTTACGTCCACTCGACATAAACAAGGTCATTTCCGGACTAACATACGTACGTTTCCATTTTATCTCTATTATTCGCTTGTGCTTCTTTAGGATTGGGGGAAACCGGCGGACCTAGAGAAATCCCATGAAATTGGACAGGCAACCTTACTCCTTCTCACGTACAAGCGGGGAACTGAAATCACGTCACTTGACTCAATGACTGACCTTCTGACCCAACGCGCACGCGTTAACCATAAGTCTTCTCAAGCCCCCTTAAGATATCTTTAAATTATAAAAATTCAAGTTTAATACCGCTATTTCATCAATTTTATCTTTGTATTAAAACCGTTTCTTCTTTCAAGAAGCAACAATTTAAAATTATAAGAATTAGAGTTTGATTTGTGCATTAAAACAGAACCATCTTTCTCGAAGCCACGTACGCTTATTAAATACGTTTCTAAAATATTTTCAAATTATAAGAATTGGAGTTTAATATTCCATCAATTATATGTTTTGTATTAAAACCGTGTGTTACCGGACGTGTCAATCATTGAGGTCAGGTGTCTTATAAGGGTTAACTACTCGACTTATTCTTTCCATGATTATTTTTTCAGGTAGTGAAAGGTTAAGGGGGTGTTTTACACTAGCAGAAAAAATGACCTAGACAACAGTAAATTGCTTTGTTATTTGCACCAGCAGAAGAATCTGAACACGCCTACTCCTCACCATAGACAAAGATAGAAGTGTACACCAATATTTTCATTGTTTGATTATTTGTAATAACTTTATTTTTGCACTCAATTGATTCACTGATGCTTGATACAGAGTGTTTCGTTATAACTGTGATTCATTAAACTTAGAAATTCCTCTATTTTTATCTATGTTAGAATAATAGTGAAACGGATATGGGTGTATTTTATCCACACGATATATTCTTATGAAGAGATCTTTTTTTTTATTTTTAAAATGGCAGTTAATGAATGAATTGAAATACACTTTAACATATAGTTTTAAGAAGATCATTAAATATGGGAATTCAGATATACTCGTTCGGAATTTAGATACTCGCTCCATAAACAGTGGCACTTAAGTGTGGGTATACAAGTGTCACTTTTAGTACTGGCATGCTTCTGCTATTTTATTAATGATTTTTGATCAATCAGTGCGTAAGACGTTGGCTCTTTGATTTGGAGGTCCCGTGTTCGATCACTATGTTGGCCGAGAAAGTTCGTCTTGATTTTCCGGCGTGCAACACCCCTGACAGTGGTACAGGACGCGATGGGGGTTTGCACGGGGCAACATATAGTAGTTCGGAGGTCAGTGTACACGTTGGCGTGCATGTAAAACAACCCGTGAATATGGAATTCGAAATGCCCCGACAAAATGCGTATGCCCGTCTTCATTAGCCAATCAGTGCAGAACAGTAGGACGCTAAACCCAATTTCATTTAATTTAATTTGATGTCTTTGCAATGATACTTGCGGTATAGTTTGCTTACCACCGTTTACAAGTGACAATACTTCTATCAGATCAGCACTAACATCATTCACAGCAAAACAATATTTGAAATTGATTCGTGAACAAAATGCTTTGTTAATTCGAATTACAATTTTACAATCTAATTTTAATTTTCATATCAAACCCTTATTAAAAATGAAAAGGGATGTTTGAAAAACAAATTGATAAACCTTAAACTCCCGATTGAGAAAAAAAGCAATAGCTATTCTAACTTTTCAAAAATATGGTCATATGTGATCATTGTCGCATTGTCGCAAGGAAAATATTATTCTACTTGAACTAAGATTATCTTCGTTTGACGACATACTCAAGTACCATAGTGTGATTTATGTTTCTATATTGTTTTGTTCACAGCTCCTGTGTTATAACAAGCCAGTAGTGGACATCACATTAACTGACCATTTATCTAATGGGCACCGATGGTTATCATAGCGGTGTCCGTCTTACGCATCAGTGGTACATGACGGGGGGGGGGCTTTGCAAGGGGCAACGTATAGTTGTTCGGGTGGGACGAAAACCCGATGTCCCATATTCACACTGGCGTGCATGTAAAATAACCCTTGGTAGTTGGAATTTAAAATAAGAGTAGGTCGTGGCACCTCAGAGAACACTGCGGGGCGTATGCAGAGGAACCCATGCAGCAGTTACAGTATAAAAGCCAAGGGATGAATTTACAAATAGGCAAAGTGGACCTTTGGCCTGGGGCCCCGGGTATCCGGCATATAACCTTGCTTTAAGTGTACGTCGAGTATTTGGGTAAGAGCTTTTTAAGTCATGATAGTAGGGTCTATGCCCTCTGTATTCGCTGGTCAATTTACACGTATAGTAGACATACAACTGTCATCGTGTGGAATTTAAATTGGACAGGCCTATCATTGACTTGTTACAGCTGCAGTTTCCGTGTTTAAAGAGGCATGAAAATAGTAATTTGTATTGGTGAAGCCACATTTACATGTTTAACTTTTATCGTGAATTAGATCTAAAAACCATCTCAAAACCCTTTCTCTCAGCGTGATTTGAGGTGAGTCGAGGTGATGAGGCTGTCACCCAAACGTGTATATTTTATACCTGAGTTGGCTATCTGCCCTACCCATCTTTTTAAAGCACAATCAGACGGTGGTTTATCGTTAACTTGACTAAGATGGCTATCTGTTATTGACTGACAGTATGGTATTCTCACGGAGTAATGAGATTATTAACTTAACACGACTTCAAGAGACTAGGGCTGAAATCGAGAGATCAACCAAGCTTAGAATAAAGGATATTATTTTTTATATTTGAGGAACGCGAAGGCATGCCCAGATATCGGCAAAACATGATTTAAATTTCAGAAAAGATGATCGATGTGCCAGCAGGCATGGTTGGTGGTTTTTAAATCTATAAAAAAAAATAGATCCCCGTTTTATTATATCTTTTTATTATTTGCGGTGCTTGAAGACAAAAAGTTAGTTCTCAGCAAAAAAGCATCGACGTGTCAGGCACGCATAATACTAGTTTAGAAATCTTATGAAAAGACCCTATTTTGCTACTATTTAGGCTTTGTGCAGACACTACGTCAACTACCATTGTGATTCTTAAACGGTGCGTTTTCCACTTGGCAGTGATGCAGGATAACCATTCCAATGTCTAGCCATTCGCAAACGGCTGAAAACCGGGGCTCCAAATACACATTGGCGTGCACGTAAAAGAACCCTTGTCAGTTGGAGTTCGAAAAAAGAGTAGGCAAAATTCCCCTCGCTGTATATCGTCATTTTGTGATACTCGAGAACAATCAATTAATAAAGAAAACAATTGGTTTTTAAAACAAATAATTTTACATTATTCCCAAAATTATTTTTGCTTTTTATTTTATGTCTAAAGTTGACTTTCAAAACAATTATTCTGTTCACCTTGATGGAATGGATCGCAATTTCGAAAAAGTCGCGTTTTTTCTGGACAACAATAATATACTCGTTATTCAATGACAATACTTTAATTTATTCTCCATTGGTAACCACTGTTACTCAGTTATTGTGGTGCTGACTAACTAAAGAGGGCGTTGCGGTTTTGAACCCGGTGTAGATATTTTCCTGCTTAGTTTCCTCTTATCAGGACCGAGGATCTGACAAGAAATAGTCTGGTCGTTCGAATGGTACGAAAAACAGAATTGCTGTTCTGGCAAAATGTCTCCCAAAGCACATTACATGACATCTCGTTTTCTTTATCCCGGTAAGACGCTAAACCAAAAAGGGTATTCTCGAGAGTTAGAAAATTATTTTCAAAACTCAAAACTTTTGATGTAAAAAAAAATCAAGCCGAATGACTTCCTTTTAAAATATCATAAACGTCTTAAGAAAACTGACTCCGTCAGACTGTTGTCTATTTTGTGCATATCTGATCTGTATTTACGTCTAATCTGTATTTAGGGAAAGTATTAATCTTCTCACCTCGAGGCACTGAAGACGCTGATGAATGACTTGTAAGTCACCAGGCCAAGATGACTATAACTAAAGACCGGACCGCCTACCCGTGTACAACACACAGAACAAAATGAAATGCGAGTCTGCATTCTTTGTGGAACCTGACTCAAGGTATATGGGAGCCGGGTTCAGGGGATAACGCCTATAATCGGGTCGTATTATTAATTGACATTAACGATCTGACTTGCACTGGAAAGTATACAATTTCAATGTCGTTCATATCATTTGTATCTGCATTCACAAAACATTTTACTAGAAGTACAAAAAAACCAAACATGTAAATTATACAGTGTGGGAGATTATAGATTAGCATATTGAGCACTATGATTATAGGTGTATTGTAAACGGTTTTGTTGAACTACAGAATGTAAATGCCAACGGTCCAGATGGAATATTCACGTATTACTTTTTTTAGGGGTGAGAACTTTTTCACTTCTCTTTGGGCGTGAATCCATATATTTTAAAAAAATAATAACTATTTTATTTAAATCGATAATACACAATGTAAATGCCAAAAGTCCAGATGGAATATTCAAGTATTCCTTTTTTAGGGGTAAGAACTTTTCCCGAAAATACGCAAATAGTTTATTACTTTACCCTAATATCAAATCGTGTATTTAAAGTGATATGAAATTGGGTTTAAGTTAGTTTGTTTAAACTTGTTTTATTGCATCGACATTTCATCGACAAAATGATTAAACAAAATTTCTAACAATTTATAAACGTCTTTTTCTTTAAAATATTAATTGATGGGAATATTTCAAAAGATGGATACAAAGTTATGTTCCTTTCATTGAAATAATTATTAATTTAGTGCATTATAAGGTGTTTAACGTCCCAATTTTCTGCACTTGGTGGGGTAATGAATAAATTTATAAAATTAGTTGGTTTGATACAAAATCAATCTTTTTCAAATATCCTAATATAAAAGTTAATTTGAAATGAAACGAGAGATTTTTTTTTTTAATAAAAGGTCCTACTTAAATAAATGTACAAGGTTTGGTTGTTTTCGGACACCAAAGAGATATTGTTATTTCGGTTTGTACAACAAAAACCCAATCATTTTTAAAATAAAAAAAATTCATCCTAATATGAAATCATTTTTTTTTTAAATGAAGGAAAGTGTTTTAACTCCTAATATAATAAATGTAAAATATTGGGTTGTTTTCAGACACGAAAAGATAATGTCATTTCAGTTTGTACAAAAAAAAAACCGAATCATTTCTAAGATTAGAACATTTATCCAAACATGAACTCTGTTATTTGAAATGAAATGAAATGAAAGGTGTTTTAGGTCCTACAATTTCAGCAGCAACTGGCCAATGAATTAAGTAAAAGATTAGATGGTTTTCTAGACCAAAAGGATGATCTCATTTCAGTCTGGTTCAAGATCCAATCCACATTTAAGATTAGAAACTTTGAACAATGAGTTAATTTATTGATTTATTGAGTCCGCGCCCATTAATGCCGATGTCATGTTATTCACCTCTTATATAATTCCAAAATAAGACAAAAGATATGGACGTATTTCAAATAGGACTTTATAAAGCGAGTGACAGATTGAAGTTCCGCAAGCTATAAATTAATTCTGATCAAACCGGTTATTACCTTTGAGGACCTAACAGACCTTTAATTGTCCAGTAATTGGCTGACCCGCTGCCGGACACAATTAGATGCTGCGTAAGACGGACACCGCTATGATAACCATCGGTGCCCATTAGATAAATGGTCAGTTAATGTGATGTCCACTACTGGCTTGTTATAACACAAGAGCCGTGAACAAAACAATATAGAAACATAAATCACACTATGGTACTTGAGTATGTCGTCAAATAAAGATAATCTAAGTTCAAGTAGAATAATATTTTCTTTGCAACAATGACCACATATGACCATGTCCTTGAAAAGTTAGATTAGCTGTCCATTTTTCAAAATCGGGAGTTCGAGGTTTATCCATTTGTTTTCCAACCATCCTTTTCAATTTTCAATAATGTTTTGATATAAAAGTTATTATTAGATTGAAAAATTGTGATTCGAATTAACAAAGCAGTCTGATTTCCGAATGAATTTCTGGTATTTTTGTTCACTTGTTGTTGGGATCTGAATTATGTTAGTGTTGATCTGTTAGATGCAATGTCATTTGTAAACAATGTACTGTCCTGCAGTATACGCCATGCAGTGGGCTTTGAGGGACATTTTACCCGGTCAGCGGTAATACGGTCTACTCTTATATCGAATTCCATGAACTGTCAATGGTTCTTTTACGTACAAGACAATGTGTACACTGACCTCGGAACGACTATGCGAGTCCCTTGCTAGGCCCTGGACCCTAGAAAAATATACTGTAAATAACGTACGTATCGACGACAAATAACGTAATTTATTTGGTATTTGGGCGACTTTTTCACGCAAGTACGCTACAGTAAAATAATGCGTAGTGCAATTATAGACGAGCCTTGAGGTGCTGTAAATAAACAATTACACTGTTAATTCCCACTGAGAAAAAATGAACCATTGTCTATGTAGAATTTTAAATATAAAGAAATTAAACGAAAATTCTTTCTATAATGTGGATATCTAATTAAAATGCATTGTCATTTAAGTTACTTTCTGATCAGCAATTATTTCTGCATATGGACCTTCTAAAATTGTTTGAATACACTTGCCTGACAGTTGTCATGGTAATGTTCACAAAATATTACAGGCAATTAGATTTTGGCATTTGACTCCTTGAAATGGAATGTCAGCAATATGTTAACGTTTTTAAATTCTACTTTACTGGAAGAAAGGGGTAATAATGTTATGTCATGCCATCACGTCAAGTTTTAATAAGAAATGCAGGTAAATAATGGATGAACGGCAGGTGAGAGAGTAATAACTTCCAGGTGATTAGCTGTACATACATGGTCATCATCTGGCAGAAATTGTACACGGTGAGGGTAATCCTCCAATATATTGTAGAACTCCAGCCAAACGTAAACCCTTCTATACCACTGTCACTTCTCTCATCACCTCCAATAGACGAGGGTTTCAAATCGCATTACAGAATTTTTCAGCTCCACTGAATGTTAAGAGTTTAAGAAAAAGGTGATTGTAAACTTAGTTAAGATTGACAACTCTTCTATTAACCCTCAATCGTGACAGTGTGCATTGCAAATTATAAATAAAATACTGTTTCAGGTTGCCGTGCATACACGTTTATAGCTTTGCTGTTAGTTTTACCTTTAACATGTTATAATGTATATCTTACTGGGAGAAGGCAATGTGTCCAAATTTTATTTATTGACGTTTGGCAATTATTAGCGATAAGATATGTTTAAGGGAGAGTGCGAGATTTCGGATTTAGCGTCCAATCGACACAAACGAGGTCATTTCGGGACTAACATATGGTTCAATTTTATTTCAATAATTCGCTTGCGCGTAGATGTCTTTAGCAGTGGGGTGAAACCGGGTATATAAGAGAAATTAATAAACGAATATGTTAGCATTAATACAGAGCAAGGGTTCAGATAAGCATCTGTACTTTCTAAAAGCTTTACAATCAACTAACAACAGTTTTGACTTCAAGGGCAACTTTTTATTTTATTACAAACACTTACACAATATACTTGTGCGGATAAGGTGTCAGAAACGGTGAGAAATAAACTTAAGAAGAGTTTAGTCATACCATTACTTGGTTGGGGCACCTGCATCCCTTGCATACAGACAGAATATCACGTCAGTTAAGGCCCCGCGGGTGATGGGCATTATGTGCTCATAGGTACGTAGTAGATAAAGAAGGAATTCTCGCGGCATAAGTTTCATCATCGCTTTTCACCTAGATTAATCAAGTAATTGTATAGAGGCAACATGTATCCCGCCGATCGCCATACAATAAACAAGTCTTCTTATTCAATTGTAATGGAGCTGTAAAGACGTAGTTATTTTTCATGCCGTCATCCGGCTGCGAGAGAGTCGGGTTTTATGGACGAGCTGTATTATACTTGTTAACTATCATACAAAATAATATTGCCGAGCCCCATTAACATCAATGACTTCTCGTGGTCGGTATATTACTTATCGCTGAAACCAGCCCCAGGGAACCCAACGTATAATGTCTTTATATTGTGATAAAACGATATTTGAGAAACTGAGCTAAGACAGTCTGAATAGAAGATTTTATAATGTGTTTTCTAGATATAAGTTTACCTATCTTCAATAAACTCCCATAACAATTTGTAACGCTTTAAAATTGTAACAAGCAGAATATATTTACTTAAGGTATACGGCTACATAAAACGCGATATAAGAGTTCTTTTTCCGAATGGTATTTAGCAATCGAACAATAACAGACATATAATTACTGGCTAATTAACATGCAACGTTTCGACGATGACACTACTGTCTTTATCAAGCAAACCTCGCGGGGTTGCTCCGGGTTCTCCCTACGCGCAAGCAAATTATTGAAATAAAATTTAACCGTATTTTAGCTCTCTCTCTCTCTCCCTCTCTCTCTCTCTCTCCCTCCCTCCCTCCATCTCTCCTTCCCTCCCTCCCTCTCTCTCTCTCTCATCAACCAAGAAAGTATCATCATCGAAACATTGCATGTTTAACAGTCCAATATTGGTTGTTCCATAAATAGTTTTAGTACGATATAGAGTATTTTTCTTAGAAACTGCTACAATCACAACCCAATGGAAGAGACATTAAATCTAATCTTATTCAATTCCATTCTTATTCTAAGTGCCAGTTGTGTATACTTGTTTTCGAAATTCCACAATTCGATTGATAAAAATGTTACTTTAACAAAGGATCTGAAATTCTGGTATTGGTGTGCCACAAGGATTTGCACCTGGATCTGTATTTTTTGACAGCTTTGTAAATGAACTTTTATTTGTTTATTGTTATTAGAAATTCAGACATTGGCTGGAGAATACTGATTAAAGAAAATTAAATAATTAAATTCATTTTCAGGGAATAAAGAAAAATTATTCTTTAATATTTGTAAAAATCCTTAACAAACTAACAAAAAAATGGCGATAATAAATATAAAACTTGTCATTATTTGCCATTTACAGATACATTCTGAGAGATTAGACAAAGAGTTGGCAGTTCTCACTATAATAATCAAAAACTAGATAATGTAAAGGTAATTTCCTGAACATTTCAGTCAAATTGATCCACTATGAACCGGGAACTATGCGGTTGAAATTTCTGTCTAGGCTCGATCATCATCACTAAGTCCTCAAGTCTCGATTATTCATTTTATGTTTAATCATCAATGAGCGTTAAGCAAAGAGTTAAAATCAAGGCAACTTTGAAGGCTAGAATATACATAGAGAGTTTATTATGGTCTGGATAAGTTAATTAATTTCTAATTAATAATTTAGATAGCATTTCATGACTCAAGCAAGACTTGTAATAGGCAGATTTAGCTTTTGTATAATGCATGTTTAATTATATTTTGAAACTGAAAAAATACAAGGGTCGTTATCTTTAAGTGGCATTTAGCAATTGGCAATTGGGAAATACAATAACAAAACATAGATTTTATGGAAAACAATCACCAGTTTTATAACAAAGGTAACTTCCATCCAAGCAGTATCGCGCCACAAAGGTATAACCGCAGTTGGTATTAAAGATCAAACGCAAATCGATTGCTTTTTTAGACGGTAAGTATCTACAAATAAAGTTAAGAAAGAGAAGAAAAAAATCGATTATTAATGATAATATAACAATCTGGTTACGTTCTACAAGACATCAAAATGACAAAGAAATAAGTCGATGAGATAACGATTAATTCTCACCAAATGCTTGTTACATGGATGCATTACGTGCGGTTGTCGGGTTATTTTATAGTAAAATACTGTTTAATAGGGCTGTTGACAAGGCGTATTGAGGACTATTTCTACTACATTACTTCAGTTCAAAATGTATAAGCTTTGTAAAGTTAAATCATCGGTACATCAAGGACTTGCTAATAACATGGTTTACACCTCATTTCCCTTTTTACATAAGATATAAAGTAAATCTTGACACAAGAAATTATAAAATCTGTTTGGCAGATCTAGATTTAAACAGAAATAAACAAATTATTTGGAATATGAAGCACTGGATATGCATGTATACCACGGACTTGATCATAGAACGGTTTATGCCCCATTCCTCTTTTAAAGTAAATCTTAGCACGATAAATAATAAAATCCCTTTAACGGATTATAAAATCCCATTCCTCTTTTAAAGTAAATCTTAGCACGATAAATTATAAAATCCCTTTAACGGATCAGGAGTTACGAGGAAACCCTATTTGGGATATGAAGCACTGAGTATTCATAGGAAAATTGTAACATCAAGCAAGAGAGTATCATCGTCAAAACGTTGTATAATAATAATAATATGTATCTTTATTTAGTGCTAGTACTCCACACACTAGGGTATACAGTGAAAATTATTTCAACCCTGGTAACTTTAAGATAAGTTTTAAGTGTTGATATTGTGAAATTAATAAAATGGGGTTTAACGTTCAACTGTTGTCTTAATATTGTACGATGACTGCAGATTTATTGATCATCATCAGAAATATTCAATTATTATCTTTTATAATGAACATAATTTTTTTTATAAAATAAATAAATTGTGCTTTGTGGGTTTTGTTAAACTCGCTCAAACGTGTAATAACCACCTTGAAAGAATAGTAATTTGTCAGTGGTTAATTTCCCTATTGTAAATACGTGTATATTTGAAGGTATCTAATCGTGGAAGCTGCATGAGCATGCTTCATTAAGGAGATTTTACGATATATAAATAAGAGTATCAAAGCCCATGTATGGGGGTATATAAATCATTCTAGCGTGATTATGTCGTATTTCACGGATATTATACCTAGCTTGCCAACAATCAATTCAAACGGAAGAATCTTTTCTTGGATATAGAATCATGTGCGTTGACATAAAGTATCTATATAAAACATCCCGGGGCACCTAGATTATTCGTGATACACTTGATCTATTACTTCTGGTTTATCGTTATTTATAAAGAAAACTCCCAAGACAAGCTTTGTGGGTGATATCACTGAAAATTTTGAAGAATTACGCGGATTAAATTTACTTTTCATAAGAAATAAAGTAATAAAGTTTAATTATAGGCATTGATCTCAGTGTGTTCGCACGTTTTTCAAGGGCCATTAACAATTTTACGGAACGATTCTTTTTCTTTATCGGTAACTTCACCTGAATGGCAAAAAGACCAAGGGCTAATAAGGGAACCCTGTATAATCACGAAACCTCCGAGTAACTGATCCTCACCATCAAGCTTCATCTTGTTCTCGGCAAATTTTCTGAACGTATTTTTTGTAAAACTATAATTATCATCATGACGCTCAATTTGTTGAGAATTATTCTTTATGAAATATCAAACCAAGGTAAATATCCAAAGGATGTTGTGTGGTACCGACTGGATTAATGAAGACGGGCATACGCCACACAGTGGACTATAAGGGAATTGTTACCCGGGCAGCGACGCTACGGTCCACTCTTTTATCGAATTCACATTTTGAAAGGTTCTTTTTACACGTACCTAGAACCTTAAAGATAGGAATTGATATTACTGTGTAAAGTATATGTTTTGGATAAATTTTCCAATCAGACTATTTCAAAATTCAAAATTAATTTCAAATTATTGTTCTATTTTGTAGTGAGTTTTGAAGATTTTCTATTCCCCCTTTTCAATGTCGCAATAATATTAGATAACATAAATAAAATTAATACTATTATTTTTTGTGCAATATACTGCATTTAGATTTCCGTCAGTATCAAATACTATTGGCGATAAGCAATTTTCTGACATAAAATGGAGCCCCTAATTTAACATACAATATAAATTATTGTCTCATTTGCGTTTCAATAAATTTGGGATCTCGACAACTACTTGGACACTAAAAACAAGGACATTTTGCTTTACCAACTGTAACTACGAATCCTGCACTTTTCACATTGGATATATTTAACTGTTCGTGCATCGTGCTTGCTGTTTAGAGAAAAGAAAACAATCGAAAGTTCCATTTCATTTCATCGTGTATTTGCCTCCGATGAAAAATGTGGCACAATGGACAAAGAATCTAAATATGTGAATAATAATTATAAGCAACGGAAGTATGAATATTTACACTTTTCCAAGCGACCTTTCATTGACTTGCAAGACGAGCCTATGTGATCATGATACGATTATAAATGGCGCGTATGTATTGTTTAGTCGGGGTGCAAAAATGCTTTAAAAAATATTTTTGTCATAATACATGTATATGATCATCCGATATTGTCCATAAAACATGAACTCCAATATACAAGAATTAGATTGCAGGATAACTGACAATTTCCTTACACTCACAAATCGAGTTTTAACTTTTGTTCACAGTTAGCCCAGTCGGATAATAATTAAGACTGATCCCAACAACGTTTGCATTAATTGTAAAATGATTTTTGCAATAACCATACTCCTTCAAATAAAACTCAGCCAACGACTCGCACTTACTTAAGCCAAACTCGTACTTTTATGAAATATTAAAAGTCGTTCATTATGAATATCAAACTCATAAATAGATTTCAATGAAATGCTTCGTAGAAAATTAAATATTTCAAATTTAATATATAGACATTTTCAAACATAGAGAAGTCCAAGATCGCTGATGTACGGGCGTTGCTTTAGCACGTGCGGGACATAAAGCATTAATGTTTGCAGAAGATTGTATGAAAAAATAAGATTAAAGCTAATTATATTTAAATAGAAATTTTATTCCTATCATAATTAATAATATCATATCATATATTTGGCAAGAATATTTTACAATATTTACAAATAAAAGTAGAAAAGTATAAAATTAAAAGGCACCGAAAATATTTATTTGGATTTTTTTCTCTCCAAATAATTAACAATAATAGCAAATAATTCTAGCTACCTCTTTCACTTTATCCAGTTAAAAAGTTATAAATAGTTCATGTTCTTATTCCACAGTTTAATAGTCACTTTAATTAACAAAGTTATTCGTGTGAACAATACAAAAATCAACGGGAACTGAATACAATTCACATAGAGTTATTAGAGAGTCTTTTACCACTCTTGAACATTAACAGACGAAAAATAGTTTATTTTCGTATTAAGGCATGACTCGGCATCGGATGTAGATGAGGAAACTTGTGAGGATAATGAGGTGCAAAGGTAGGTCGGACTGTTGGACCGTTGCACTGACTGCAGGCACATGGTGCAGGCCATCGAGATAACATGTGGTTTCTGTCGTAATGAACGGGAGATGGTGAGGTTGTTGGTGATTCCTTAGAGGAAACAGGAGACATAGCAGATATATCATGAGGAGTTAGTCCATTAGCACTGGTGATGGCATGAGACAACGGGGGTAAACCAGCGACCACTGGTAATTGAGCATGTGGATGATGTTGAACGTGTGTCACTGGAGTGTTCGCACGTGTAGGATGATGAGCGTAGACATCACTAACAAGCTTCTTCATTTCTTCTAACGAACTACTCAACATTAGAATATAGTTCTTTGCTAACAATAAAGTTGCAATTTTTGAAAGTTTCCTCACTGAAGGTCCATTGGCATAAGGCATCACTTCCCTGAGTCCGTCTAAAGCAGTGTTTAAATCGTGCATTCTTCTTCGTTCGCGACCGTTCACTTTCAATCGTAATAGTTGTAAATCTTCTTCACTTAAACTTTCTTCTCCCGTGGCTCTTCTTTTAGAAAGACATTTTCGTTTCGCAGGAGATGATCTCCCCCTGGAACTACAATCAGAATCGGTTCCATCAACTTTAATAGTTCTCTCACCGTCACTGAAACAATCTTGATCCGAATTACTTTTACTGGTATCCATTATTTAGGAAATTGTTGAATCTTTGTCTTGGAACAACTGTCAAAACTGAAGTTAACTGTCATTTAACTGAAGCAAAGCTTTGGCTTACTACTGGCTTCTAAAACATTTGCTTTGCAATATTGTAGTGCTGTTAGTTCAAGCTTTCTAAACTTTCGTGGTTATTGATACAAGCTCCTTTATACGGTGACAATTCTTAAGCAGGGGACGTCTTATGTCTGTCAACTTAGAGGGCGGGTCCCGTCTTTTGCTCGGCTTAAGGACCCCCACTGAGCTCGACCAATCGTCCACGATTCTTTTCCAGCTGTTGAGGGGAAAAACTCTTCTAAACAATGCGTTTCAGGCGTCAACTAATGAGACTGTCGTTTGATACAACACGTTTAGCTAAACGAAAGAATTAACAGTGCAAAACGTCAAGACATCAAGGAGAAATTCGATCACCACTCAATCATTTAACCATGTAAAAACACTTATATATCATTTAGATATTTTACAAACAGGAGCTACTAGTACAAAAGTTTCAAACAAATACTTAGGCAATGAATCATGATCAGTACCGTAATTATATTTTATTTAGTTATATTATTTTTTTGAAATTCGGAATGAGAATTTAACCGTGCGGAGAAAAGGGTAACCTATTTTATTTGTTTGAAACGGTTCATCGTAAAATGTAAATTTTTTGGAAGCAGTTAAGTGACTGTCGGAAGCTGAATGTTTGTAATAGGTTTTCGAAATATTGTGAAAAAGCTTGCACGAAAATATAAATAAATATTATGTCTGGTTTAATTTTTTTCCTTTTTTGTATAAATTACAGAATAAAAATTTTTCTGGAGTGAAATAAAATAATAGTATTTATTTATCTTATTTCACACAATACGACTGTTCTTTTCTGGCTATCACATTTTTCTGAAATTTATTCATATCCGGTAAGATGTTGGCATGGTTTTATCCATTGTCAGGCTTTCCTGAAATCGTCCTCTGTTACATTAGCCTACTAAAAAAGTAGGCTGAACTTGAATATAAAATAAAAGAGAATACTAATCTATAACATACTTTTAAACAAGAGATCAAAGATGTTAGTCTTTTCAATCGGTTTTTATTTTCGTATGAAAGAAATTCTTAAAAAAAAAAATTAAAAAAAAAAACACAAGAAAAATTGTTTAAAACATTGATAACAGGCCTAAACATTGAAATATTGAATTCGCGCATCTGCAGTGAGAAAAAAGAGAAACTTAAACCTCGCGTGTGTAGTGTCTCCAAGTCTATGATAAACGAAGAGCTGAATCCGGGTGTATCGATATTATTTTCTGGTCTTTTTTGGAAATAATTATATTCAGACTACTGTTGCAGTATTGCACCAATATTACAGAAGCCGCCTGGCGGTTTTCCAGTGATTTTTGATTTTAGTTTTACATGTGTTTGTCTGCAAAAAAAAAAAAGACAACTACACAGTACAAATGGGAAAATTGTGGTCTAGTTGAATTCTTTTTATAAAAAGGCGAAAAACATTGCTGTCGCTTTCTCTGTAAGCAATCACTCAATGTTTTGGACATTTGAGTTAATCTTAGCAGACGCCCTTTTGTCGATATGTGTAGAGTAATCTTTTTCTTGTATAACTCTTCCGAGTAGAGATAGAGTTGGTCTGTGAAAGGTTTTGATTGGATGATGGTACGTGATTTTAGCCAATGAGAACGAGTTAGATTGACTTTCACCGGAAGCTGGGGACATGCTGAAGAAATGTAAATAAAGTATTCTTGATTGGAGTATTTATATTCTTAAATATAAACCCAATACAGCCTCTACAATACAATCATGCCAGTAACCTGCTCATCGTGTGATAAATCAGCTATTCTGAAAAGACCGAAAACTGTAAGTTACCTACCGTAGTATATTACTTCTGGATTCAAGAAAATAATGTTTGGTTGCTATTTGTTGAGTTCCACGTTTATTTTCAACATATTTCATCATTCATCAATTGTATTAATTATGTGATTTGTAGTGAGTTAGAATGAAATTATGTAGATGTTATATTTCTATTACAGTAAGATAATATGTAACAGGCCTTGCCTGAGTAGAGCGAAGCTGATTTATTCTATTATCGTAAAAAATATATGACGTTACTGATTAGACGCGTCATAGAAATCTTTCTATGAGATGCGTAATCTCACTTGAGCGATATTTTGTAAGTTGGCATGCACTGACATGGGCATGGCCAATTTTGCCCAGTGTATCCGCTTCCGGTCTGAATTTTTTCTTAATCAACAGTCTGTGGGTGACATTTTTACTTATGCACCTGTGTTACCGGAAAAGAGCTTTGCTCAAGCACCGCGCTTTGCGCGATGCTTTAGAGTAGAGCTTCGCTCTATATTACATATTAGGTTTAGGGGTTGGGTGGCGGAATGGTTAGCGTGCACGCTGTATCATACGGCCTGCAATTGAGTCAACTGGCATGGTTTCAAATCCCCGGTTGTACATGGTAAGGAGTAGGGTCGCCTGTCCAACCTCGTGGGTTTTCTCCAGGTACTCCAGTTTACTCCCACCGCTAAAGACCCCTACGCGCAAGCGAATTAGTGAAATAAAATTAAGAAAGTGTCTAAATGACCGGTTACGGTTCCGAGCGAAAATTTACCATGAAACCGGTTATCTGATTGGCCAGTTTTATCACATGGTTATTATTATACTCTTGTTATTATACTCTTGTTCAGGGCTCACACTGGCTTTCATTTTTTTTCCGCCAAAATGGATCCTAATTTTTACTTAAAACAATGATGATATTTTTTTTCCGCCAATTTGAATATTTTATCTGCCAAAAATATATGATAAAAAAAACACATGTTGTAATAACATAATATTTTTTTTATTTCTTTAACAACCATATTTACAATTTACAAGATACTCCTTTTCTTTACATTAGCCCATTTTATGATGTATTGAGATCAGGTTGGTTTTTTGTTAATGTGATTGACATCAAATTTGACAAGCCAAGGGTTGCCAAATTTCCAGTTTTCTTTGAATTTCCGTTTCGCGTGTACAATAGGCCTATTGTTGATTTAGGGTACGGTCACGGTATCAGCATCAGAATCGTTAATCGTAGCATCAAGTTCATTTCGTCTAGAGAAGCCGACGTCAGACTCTTCGTTAACTTTAAAACACTTCGGCGGCGGTAACGAAAAAAAAAAAGGCAGACAGTTTTCTCACTCCAGAATCGTCGCTATTCAACTCGCTCTTTCGTTTTCGACCCATTGCGATATATAATTTGGAATAATAATGTCCATTTAGCCATGCTGTAATATTTATACATGATGTATGGAGCCACGTACAGTAAACGAAATTCAACTATCAAATCATGTAACTCTCCTTCAAAAGAGTTGCCGGCAATGATCAGCCATTTTGATTACTCCCCTTTGTTTTCATTACACAACATCAAAATGTCACCGCTAATCTATTTGTTAGGGTTAATTAATGATGAACAATGGCTAGATATAGGCTTTATGATCGACAAATATCAATCAGTTGAAACCATTAATCCTAGACAAGTGTTTAGTGTTACTCAAGACACGTTCGGGATTAATCAACAAGTTGATTGATTTATAGTATGCCGCTATATGGTTAGTCAAGGATAAATACGGTTAGAATTTTATAAAAAAAAATTCGCCAATTCTAAAAAAGAATCGCCAGTACCCCAAAACTTTATCGCAAAAATTTTCGCCAATTCTAAAAAAGAATCGCCACTTTCATAATTTAATCGCAAATTGCGACTTTGGCGACCGACAGTGTGAGCCCTGCTCTTGTTAATAAATTAAACCCATATAGAAAAAAAAAACACTTGGGTGATTTTCTTTCATCTGCTTCTTGTTCTATTTAAAGGCCAATAAATAAAGAAATACCTTTTGCTTTAAGGTAAAACTAAATAAGTAAGAATGCTGGTATCTTGCCCTGCATCATTTTCAAATATATGTAAATACACTTATAAATATTTTGTTGATGTTGGAAGTGTGTCGACACACTACAACAGTAACAGATAATGTTTCAATAACTGTATTGTTGACGACATACAATGGGTTGGGTGATCTAGTGTTTTAACGTGTGCACCTGAAACCCTAAGGTCTTTCATTGAGTCTAGTGGCTTGTTTGTCCAGAAATTCCCAAGTTTTTGTCAAGTGGGCGTTAAACCCCATTTTGCTGTCTTTCCCTCTTGATCATATTGATCGTGTTTATTATTGAGGATAAAAGTAGATATCTGTCAGCTGTTACTGACAGTGTTGTTGGTTGTTGTTTATTACAACTTTAACATTCGATACATGTACTTTATTGATGATATGATATGGACAGGCGGAGTTCTACCTGGCCCTGAGTTCAAAAGCTAGAAGCCCTTTATAAACTTTTATTGTTTTAATGTATCAAATATATCAATAAGAAACGATGTGCAAAGTTTTGTGCTTTCTGGATCAAAGAAATTTCTCATAAATATTGAGTGAAAGTTGAGTAAATTCTTAACTGAAGCCTGAGAATGCTTTGTGAACTTGGGGCCTAGTATACATGTGTTGAGTCATGAACATACATGTATAACCCCTTAAATATTACATACGGTCTTTCGCATATGAATCAGTTTTGTATGGAGTGGGGGGTTGGGATGGCCTAGTGGTCTAGAGTGCCGCGCTTCGTCCTCTAGCTGGCCGGTCACCTCTGGCTTGCGGCTGTGGTTTCGAGCCCTGGTGTGAGCGTATGTGGCATGGAGATAGGGGCGCCTTCTCAACCTCGTGGGTTTCCTCCGGGCAGTCCGGTTTCCTCCCACTGCTAAAGACCCCTACGCGCAAGCGAATTATTGAAATAAAAATTGAACCATATGTTAGTCCCGAAATGACCTAGTTTGTGTTGAGTGGACGTTAAACCCCATTTCTCTCTCTCTCTCTCTTTGTATGGAGTAAATAGAGCCCCTCATCCCTCTGCATCTGACAGAATTAATAAGTTTAGTATGGTATTGATTTGGTCTAGACAGTTTGTCGTGAAAATGCCTACTGTAATGGGATGTGTTTCATCAATCCTCTTACCTGAATGTGGGCTACCCAAGCCTTGAAAAACGCAATATGAAACCGTTTTCACCATACAATGTGCCAAGAGGGAAATTTTACCTGTACAGGAGCACTACAGCCTACTCATATATCAAATTCCAGCTGTCAAGGGAACTTTTTTTGTGTATGCCCATGTGTACACGTGACCTCAGTTTTCCATTCCATCCGAACGACTAGACAGCTGTCCATGTCTTTGATAAGGTGGAACCATGGCAGAAAATCGGGATGAACTTTCTTGGTCAATGCAGAGATTGAACTCCCGACCTCCGGGATGGCGAGCCAGCGTCTTACCCACTTAGCCACTGTGAAAACAAAACAGTTTTCAAAGGACTACACATGTTACATGTAACTTCAAAGATTGTGATTGAATTGCTCCCCATCAGGTCCGTCATGAACTTTTTAACACCAGATATAAATATAACCATGAAGGAATTTGCTCTCTGCTAATAAAAACATAATTGTTACTCCAAGTTTCTACAATAAAAACCAAAACTGGTCAACAGGTCTTTGTCTATGTCTCTTCTAAAGTGTGGAATGAGTGGAATGAATTATTACCTGGTTATTGCTGTTTTTATTAAAAAAAATTTAAAACAGAACTTTTTAAACTGTGAAAGTTTAAATGTATTTCATTGTCAAGAGCGCCCATGGAGCAGCTTATTAGGCACGCAGAACCCCAAATCGACATTCTGGACATCACCACTGTTACAAATACAAAAGTCGAATTTTAGAAGATGCATTATAAATCTGACCATTGCAGGTCTTTATTTTGGCTTCAAATGTTATATAAATTATTACCTAGACATTTACCAACATGACAGACCTATAATCTACTCTCTAGACCTTTGGATGTCTGAGATATAAATGAATTAAAACCAGAGAGATTTAAAAAATTAACGATGAAATGGATAATCAAGGCTTAGTCTTGATTATCAAGTACTGCTTATTTTCAATATATTCATTATTTATTATCTATTTTGGAACTATTATAGTAAGAACATCCAGCTCGTTATCTAAATCTTACATAACGCATCTTTAACTAAATGCTATATATTTGGAACTATTTGATATTGTTTAATAAAGAACTTGGCAACAATAAGTGTCTAAGAAGACGATATTATGAGATAATGGCGTTAATCTTATAAATCAAGTGATGTTGATGTAAACCAGCATAAATTAAGACAACGATAAAAGCAAGATGTAAATGACACCATAAATAGCAAATGAATCTGGTAGCAAAGTTTACCCAAGCCCTTGAAAGCATTCAAGCTATTAATTTGTATTGTATTATTGTGATTAGTTGAGCTATCTGTTTTCAGGCTACTGGCTTGTCTTTGATGGTCAACAGTGTAGTACATCTGGCACGGCTATTGTTCCGTCTGTTAGTATTGGACAGTTTTACGGCCCTAGGGCGAAAAGGGGACCAGCCATCTTGCATAAAACAACCTCATCCAAACATTAGGGAGTATCAAGATCTGTTAACTCTAGTTGTTTTCATATCTGTTACAAGTTATTCAAACTTCCTTAATACAGCTGTCTAATTTTATAAGAAAACAATTTGTGATATAAAAGATAATAAGAGTTAAGTCAGTAATTGAAGTTTGATAGCCATGATATTTATTTAAAATAAGTCTGAATAAAAAAAATCAGATAATGGTCCACCATAAATAATTATATGAGTACTTTTACTTTGTTCTCTTCTTAGTGTAAGTAATTTAATCAGCCAGAGAAAATTTACTAAGAAAATGTTTTACAAATGTTTAAACCGAACAGTTTTTATTGACAGCTGAAGCATTTAAACATTATTTTTTTTTGAAATTGTACAAAATATATTTCAAAATCTTATGTTTGAGAAATACATGTAAACACCCTGATTCAAAATCAGAATTGTATGTTTTTCTGAAACTCATTTCCCTGCCCAATGGTCAGTAAAAGTCCCTGATTTCAGGCATTTCATTTTGTGGGATACATGTATAATAATATTTTTATATCCACTAAAAAAATTTCCCATCATTTAAAAATTTGATGTTCACCTGAAAAAAATTGTTTTCGCATCAAGAGTTTTTTTATGGTCTGGATAAGTTAATTAATGTTTAATTAATAATTTAGATAACATTTCAGGCCTAAAAAGAAAGACTGGCAATAGTCAGATTTAGCTCTTGCATAATGTATGTTTAGTGTGTCATACAAGTACATACATATTGTCGTTTATTTAAAAAAAAACAAAAAAAACCCAAAAGATTCTATTTTCAAACGTAGATGATTCATATCTGAAAACATCCAGTCTTTATAGCACAAAGCTAAGAAAAATGTGAACATATTATGTTGTGTTATATTATAATGTGTTATCAGAGTTGATATCTACATGATAATAATGTGAGATAGTTTAAACTCAGCTCTCTCTTACCTAATTAAAGGCTCTTTATCATTCAGCTTTTATTTCTTACAGTAAACCTGATCTCAAAGAGGACTAATAGCGCTTCAATCTGATATTAAAGTAGATATGATCCCGATATGACACATCAGTGAAAATTAGAATTTAATGCCCCTCATTTTTATTTAATAATTAATGACAATATCCTCTTTCAGTTAAAGCTTGTCTTTGCGATGAACGACTTTTGGTTAGTCAATTGCTCGTCGACGTCTTTTTAGCGACCAGCACCTGAATACTGTTTAGTTTGTGTTTGGCGTGAGTTTATCTTGGTGTTACATCTAAACGTTTACTAGTATCATATGATACGACCTTTAACCTACCTGTCAACAAAACAGATTGATACAAATAGCTAGGTTAAGAACTCACGGCTTCTCTGTTTCACTAATTTAAAGTTTAAAAAGAATCTTTTGTAATTCAGAGTAACCACGGGAATGTCATTTTTTAAAGATAAGATATATAGAACAACACCTGCGGAAAAAATAAAATCCAGAAAAACTTTAAACACAGAAACCTGATTTAAATAAAAACCCGTAAATTAATAGCCCCTTCTCAACAAGTAAATCTCGTGTAATCTCACTAAAATACCAGTTATACAATAGAACAAATATATCTACACACTTGAGCTTTAATTTCACACTTTTTATAATTGGCCAGAGAATGGTGGAATAATCTGGGATGTAGTCATATCCTGATTCGGCCATTGTGCCAGCCACACATAGATACAAAACATAGCACAATTCTTGTTCCGCCTACTGTGAAAATTATTACCTTTGTGACAGTCTTGACTTGAGTTGTCGGTAAAAAGGTATGCTTGTTTAAAACGTGTAATTAGAGCTCTCTTCTTGGTGGGCAGGTGACTTCTTCCCATGTCTAAAACTGATCCATCACAGGCTGTTTTTGTTGCTGGTCCGACTGTTTTGTCTCAGTTTGTAGTTTAACACCACATATGTCAACTATGGTGTTTTGTAACTAAAAAGGTGTTTTGCTGCTACAAACTGTTTCTCCTCCTACCCTGAGCTACGAATCCATCATTCTTTGAATGTGATCGTTTGCCTGTCACTCTTCCATGACTTTTTCCATTTACTAAGAAAGAATAGAGGTATCTTTGTGACTTAAGATGGACTTAGATTTCTGCCACACTAGTCACTAGTCACTACTTGATGAATATTACTGCAAATTGAAACAAATATATTTTAATACTTAATGGAAACTGCCATATGAGTATCTTTTCAGAAGACCTTGTGGGATATTTATATAAGTTATGTACTCTTTTCTTCTTTGAAATCATTGTTAATTGGGTATGGTTGTGAACTTTGCGCTGATTTATGAGATAAAGTTTGACATAAACACGCACTAATTGTGACTGAATGACCACATATTGCCAGATGTTGTAGTGGTAGAATGAATAGTCCAGAGAAAGCAAGCCTTAAATCAACTTCTTGCAACAAGTTTGGCAACTTGGCATTTGTATTGTCTCAACAATAATATTCAATAAATCCATTAAACTTTAAGATGTTTAAAAGTTACAAGGGTCACCCCTTACCCATTGTCTTTTTGTAGTGAGTAGCTTTGTCATTGATGACCCCCAAAAGTTTTCCAATGATGCAAGGTTTCAAATGACCCTTGAAGCAGGTATAAGTCACAAGAGGTCAGATCTTGAGCAGGCTGCATAATAAACTTATGAGACTGTATGAAGTTGAAGAGGGTTTAGTGAGGTTTTGTTGTTTTGTATTAAAACTGTGATAGAAAGATTGGTCAGTGTTTAGCCATCTGTACAAGTAGAACATCATTATTGTATTTAGCCGTTGACATGAGGTGGACAGTGATAAACAGACATTGCATGTCAACTTCAAGTTGGTTTTTGTATTTTCTACTTTATTTTGACGGTATTTATTACTTATTCTTAATGACAATCACCAAACAAATGCTGAGATTAAAACACTCTCTGGGTTCAGGCCATCAATGACGTTTTTAAGAAAGGGTGTCATATATAAGTTTTCATCTATTATAAACCAAAGTAGAGGATAATTACTTGTAGACAAATTTGGTTTTGGAAAATCTAAAGGTGTGAAAAAATTGGTTTTGGAAAAACTCGAGGTGTAAAAAAATTGGTTTTGGAAAATCTAGAGGTGTGAAAAAATTGGTTTTTGAAAAACTAGGGGTGTGAAAAAAAGTTATTTTAAAAAAAGAAAGTTTTTGGGATGATGTTCAAGTCTTGTCAAAACTTTTGAGGACCATTCTTTTATTAGTATAAATGTACATGTTTTTTTTCATATATTTAAATTCTTTAATTTTTGTTCTTTTCAGGGAGATGCATTATGTAAGGAATGTTTTTATTACGCGTTTGAAGAAGAAGTACATCATACAATAATAAATTCTAATTTATTTGTACGAGGTGAAACCGTTGCCATTGGAGCCTCTGGAGGAAAAGGTAAGCTATCTACCAAACATCACAATTGTAAATCCTGTAAATTCTTCACTGAAAGATGTTATCAACATGTTGATTCTCTAAAAAGAATGTCAGTCCAAGAATAAATTGAAAATTACACAACATTCTGTTATTTGTATCTCCTGCAGTTGTCAGAAAAAAAATGTGTTAAGTAAACTATTGACAAGGAGTAGGGTCGCCTGTTCAAATTTGATGGTTTTCTCCCGTATCTCTATTTTCCTCCCACTGCTATAGATCCCTAAAATTTAACCATACTTGTATGTTAGTGGACCCTAACCCTCCCTCCCTCTCTCTCTCTCTCTCTCTCTCTCTCTCTCTCTCTTTCTTTAACTGTTGATGATTTACATGGAACTTTAATAGGTAGTATTCAGTTTTTTTGTGTCAGTGAAAATAATTGAAACTCAAATAATATAGAAAGTGATAATGAATAGAATTTTATAAATGAATTGTATTGTTTATATTTCAACAGATTCTACAGTATTAGCATATGTATTAAAGGTATTAAATGAAAGATATGATTATGGTATAAAACTGTTATTACTGTCTGTAGATGAAGGTATTACAGGCTACAGGGATGATTCACTTGAGGTAATTCTATTAAAGATGCATTGAGTATGAGCTAAATCTTCATATTGAAAGTCTTTTTCTGGCTTCAAATGTTAAATAAACTATTATTTAGACATGTATTTATATGACAAGGCCATGATAAATTCTCTTTTTTAAGTAGATTTAAGATTTTATTAATAAAGTCATTTCAATTGTTAAGTACTACAATAATAAACAATCTATACTACATTTTGTCAAACTTTTAATGCTCATAACTTTGCACAGAAAAAAGTAATTTAACTTAAATTTACAATATATTCATTTTTCATTATTTAATTTTAAACTATAATAACAAGAACGGCCAGCTCTTTTTCTAAATCTTACATAATGCATCTTTAAGGTTATTGTTTATTAATTTTAATTGATTTATAAAATAAACTTGTATATTTTATTATGGTTATTGTAAATTGTTATTTATTTAATTGAATCAATATTTTTCTAGTGTGTAATTTGAATTTATAACAATATTATAATTTATAAATTAATGGTTAATATATGTTTTATCTATTTGTAGACTGTTAAAAGAAATGAACAACAATATGAAATGCCACTTAAAATAGTTTCTTATGAGGTATGTAAACACATATGCATTTTAACAGGCCTCGTGTTCACCAAGCATTCTTAGACTTGCGTTAAGAATTTACTCAAAAAATTGTTTGCCTTATTATTTTAACTAAAATATAACCCTTTGTAAAAATTTTCGTTGTTTTAATATATATATTCAATTCACCATTAAGAAACTACGTGCAAAGTTTTATGTTTCTGAATCAAAGATATTTCTAATGAACAGTAAGTTGAGAAAATTCATATTAACTGAAGTCTGAGAATGCTTTGTGAACTCGGTTCCAGGTTCTAGTAGTTGTCTTAAGGCAGAATCGCAGTAAGATCAAACTAATTTAATTTTCAGTTCTTGTGGGTCTGAATTAAAAGCGTTTTGTTTAGATGTGAAACTAAAAGTTTTTGTACACTGCAACCAAGTGCTTTTGGGTTTTAAATTAGTCTTTTTCCTCAAGCAATAAGAATAACAATTTTAACAGAAAATCAAATAACTCCTAAAGATTATGCCAAGTATCAACTGCTGCTTACCTTGTGCATATGAAGTTCAAAGAATGTGGTTATTGGAGGTTAATATAACCTTAACATCAACCCCCCAATGTCTTGACAGAAGTTTGATACAGTGGATAACCACTTTATAACATCTATATATAGTAGCTACGGGAGATATAGTCTTGAGGTGTGAAATATATAATATTACCTCAATATTAACCCTGTAAGACTTGACATCAATAGTTGCTTGCTATGGGATGTGTGTAAATGCAAATATTACACTTTTATTGTTTTATTTAGGACATTAAACAATATTTTAATTGTGTATTAATCATCACACAGTTAGATATTTACTTTATCTATATGTCCAACCTCGTGGATTTTCTCCGGGTACTCTGGTTTCTTCCCACTGCTAAAGACCCCTATGCTGAAGCGAATTATTGAAATAAAAATTAAACCATATGTTAAGCCGAAAATTACCTAGTTTGTGACGAGTGGACATTAAACCCTATTTCTCTCTCCCTATCTCTTACTTTAACTATATTCTTTGTTTTTATTTAGGAGTTATATGGTTGGACTATGGATGCTATTGTTAAACAGATTGGCTTAAAGAATAACTGTAAGTAGATTTCTTTGTTTGTAATTGTCAGAAAATCTAGGCTGGTCTTTCGATACCAAAAACAGCTGATTCAAATACCTTTCTTTTATTTTTTTTAAGATTCGTAATTTTTCTGCGCTATTTGCATAATTTCTGCTTGTCATCCAAATATCGTTGCTGAGCTTTTTAGCATTAACAAAATACTGTGTGTTTTGTATCAAATTTCTTGATTTAATAAAAGTAAAACCATGGCTCTGACAATGTTGGAGTTACAAGAGTTTGTAAGATCAACAACACAAGCAGCATATTTGTGGTCAGGAATCAGGCTACAAAGTATTGAAACAAGTCATGAACTTCACCATCACTGGGGGGGTTGGGATGGCCTAGTGGTCTGGCGTGCCGCGCTTCGACCTCTAGCTGGCCGATCACCTCTGGCTTGCGGCTGTGGTTTCGATCCATGGTGTAAGCGTATCTTCATGGATATAGGGGCACCTTCTCAACCTCGTGGGTTTCCTCCGGGCACTCTGGTCTGAAGACCCCTACGCGCAAACGAATTATTAAAAAAATTAAACCATATTCCAAAATGACCTAGTTTGTGTCGAGTGGACGTTACACCTCATTTCTCTCTTTCTCTCACCATCACCGGTGGAATTTCATTGCTAGAAAAAAAATAATAAAAACTGATGCATAAACATGTAGTTCTTTCTTCCTGGATCCAGTGTAAAAATGACGGAATGTTAAACCCCATTTTATTTTAAGTGCGTGTTTCTGTATTGTAGGTACATTTTGTGGTGTTTTTAGAAGACAAGCTTTAGACAGAGGAGCCATGATGTTGAAAGTTGATAGAATTGTAACAGGCATGTATATTTACACTGTTTTATTGAAATTGTTCAATATGTATCAGGTGGCCCAGGAAAAATGAGTGGAATAATTAAAAAAAAGTATTGTACTTAACATTTCACTTGTCAAACAATATGGATGTTCTATAACTTCACGACAAATTCCTTGCTTGTCGCTCAGAAACTGATAGCATAGTACAAGTTTTAACAAATGATTTCAAATCATATTTTCCCGGACTATGAGAAATCACATCCCATACAACTAAGTTTATATAAACAAATGATCAATATATTACTACTTATAATGATGGTTAAAAATATTTGTAATCCCTGGGTTGAAGACAAAATGCCCTCTCAAAGTCAAAATGGCTGGTATTTTAGTAATTCACAAACGGCACACATAACTTGGTCACACTGTAAATTGTATCTTTGTTTTATAGTTATACTAAGTTTTGTTGAAGTGTACATTTAAGGTACCTCCCGTTAAATAACGAGGGAAAGTTCATCAAGATTTTACTGCATGGTTTCCCCTTTTCAGTGGTGCACTATTGCACTCCCCAAACTCAATATCAAAATCGATACTTTTTATTAGTCAGGCTACATGTACGTCTGTTTCACAAAGGGAACAGTGGCGAGTTACTTTTTTACCAATGACATCAAGTTGTATAATTTTGAAACTTTATTTTAATTACTTTATATCAGGTCATAATGCTGATGATATTGCTGAAACTGTCATAATGAACGGTAAGTTATAAAAGTATATTGATAAAGATAAAAGAACCCTCGTCAAATTGTCAGTAGAAATAAACTGCTAAGAAACATGTATTGCATATAATTGTATCATGTGTTATATAAGTATATTGATGTGTTAAGTAAACGGTGGTCTGTTAAAAGAACATGTGTCTGTGAACTGAAAATGTTGTTTGTATTACTTCAGTTTGTATCAATAACTGATTTATGTTTCTTCGTATCACTTCCATACAGGGCCCTATGTAGGGTTTTAGAAGTGGGGGTGCAGCAGAATATTGGGGCACCATAGCCTCCACGTAAGTGATATTAGAAAGTTTGGATCAGGGTGCCCTTAAATCCAACCGACTGATCAGTACCTTAAGAGCTTCACTGTGTGATCATAATCAAGTGTATACGTTATTTTATAATTGAAATATTGTCAAATTATTATTTTTTGGATGGGGTGGGGCACCATTTCTCAGGGCGCCTTATTTTTCTGGGGGTGCAATTTACCCCTGCACCCCTGCTGGATACGGCCCTGCTGGATACAGCCCTGCTTGCATAATCTTCAAAAAAGGTGTATGGATCAATCAGTAGAATTATTTTAGAAATTCTTTTTAACCTATGTAAGATTTGTGGATAAGAAGAAGGTTAATTATTTTATTTATGTTATAGTACTGAGAGGAGATAAAGCCAGATTACGTAGATGTACAGCTATTACAACAGTAAGTATGGTTCATACAATAATCGGGAATGATCACAAACTGAATATTCAATTGAATCTTTACACTACATTTTAAAATGTATTTAAATTGGGATTCCTCCAATCAGTTTATTATGTAAGTTTAATAATTTATTTGGTAGATTTGTCAAATAGTATAAATACCATAAATGATAAATCAGTTTGTATAAAAACTAATGGTTTGATAATAAAAGGACTTTGGCAACAGGAAGATTGAAAAATGAAAATTAACAGATATTTAGAGTCCTTTGGATGGAACGGAAAACCAAGGTCTCGCATACACATTGATGTGCACGTAAAAGATTCTTTGGCAGTTGAAATTTGATATGAGAGTAGGCCATAGTTCGGCTGTCCGTATAAAATTTGCCTCATAGCACACTGTATGGCGTATGCCCATCTTCATTAGCACAGTTTAGGAGCAGGGGCCTATTTCACGAAATTTTAACTAAGATAAGATCCCAATTTTAGTAATTTGATTGGATAATATTAGATTGATTTTAGTGCTTAGCCAATCAAAATTGAAGTATCTACTCAAATTGGATTTTATCTTAAGTTAAAATTTCGTGAAACAGGGCCCTGAACAGTAGAATGTTAAACTCCATTTCATTTCATTTCCAAATTATGAAGAAAACTATTTGATTGTTTTTTTCAGGGTACAGAAGGAGCTTTACCTAGAAGTAAACCGTTTAAATATTCATATGAAAAGGAAATAGTTATGTAAGTATGAAACATTTACATATAAATATTGTGAGACATGGATTATGTAAATAAAGATACGATGTATTTGATATCAGCAACAATTGACAGCAATTGAAAATAAAACATTCTGGCTGTTGAGTTGACATTTGACCTTTTTTGTGGAAGGTACTTGATTAAACATGCATAAATCTGCCCATTACACGTCTTTACTTTTCTAATGTATTAAATAGACATTAATTAGCTGATCCAGGCCTTAATCAAACTCTCGATGGAATCAGATTTCCCCGATATTAAATAGATTAGAATGGTTCAGAGATACTTTGATTTAATCAGATATGGAGGACCGAGACTTTGCTTCAATCAACCAGTAGGGTGGTTTAAATTATTGCACACGGCTGTCAAACCTGCAAAGGCTAATATCTTCACTTGCAATAGAGTAATTTGAATGAAATTTTCAAATTATTCATTTTACATTATCTACTTTCGAACTATTATAGCAAGAATGGTTAGTTCTTTATCTAAATCTTACATAATGTATCTTGAAACATTAAATTTATACACGTTATTTATACAAATGAGACAAAGAGCACTATTGGATTTTCTATGATTTGGATAATCAAATTTACATGCTGAGACATCTCGATTGAAAAATCATCTGAGTGTGACTGACAACCTTTATGGACTGTTCTGGCCACAGTTTCACAAACCATTCACAGACTATAGTTAAGAATTTATATAAAATTGCTTGCCTTCTTTTAACTAAAATATAGCCTTTTATGAAACTTTTGTTGTTTTATTGTATCAAATACATCAATAATAGTAAGTGCAGGAGAACTGCACTACACACAAAACAAAGAAACTATGTGCAAATTTTGGGTGTTTCTGGATCAAAGATATTTCTCATAAAGAATTGAGTTGAGTAAATTCTTAACTTGTGAAACTGGGGCAAGATGGCTTAGAGAACTTAATACTTAAGAGTTGGAAAGCGTATAAATGTCTAATTTCCTGGTTTTGTTTTTACAGGTATGCATACTTTAAGAAATTAGATTATTTCTCTACAGAGTGTATCTATTCTCCTAATGCTTACAGGTAAACTCTTCATTTCAATTACAGGAGGCACACTAACCAATGAATTAAAGCTAAATATCTTTGCCATTTTTAAAAATAAATGCATAGGGTATTTGCCATAATTGGTCACATATGGTTATGGTGTGCATATAAAAAAAACAGTCGACAGGTGGAATTCAATATAAGAGTTGGTAAAATTTCCCTCATTGCACACTTTATGATATATGCCAGTCTTCATTAACCCAATCGGTGAATAAAAGTAGGATGTTAAAACCAATTTCTATCCTTTACTTGTTATTAAATGTTTGTGTGCATTATATTGTCATGTATTTTCAGAGGATTTGCAAGGGCATATATAAAAGATCTTGAAAAAATACGACCCAGATCCATTATAGGTAAAATTATTTCTAATTTCTATATACTTACAGTAATTTAATTGCTTACTATGTGTTTATGTGTAATATTAAAAGTGTGTGTATTTAATAAATTTACAGTTTAACCCAGGAAATGTATTAGAGGGGGAAGAGAGACTGGTCTATTTAACGCATGGATTTAAGATCAAAAGAACTGAATAGGATGCTTTAGACCAACTCAAACCGCCCTGTAATGTGTATAGCTGTGGGCACGCAAAATGGTCCAATAATACAGCAAGCTATTCACATATTATCTCAGGCGGTTTGAGGTCTTCTAATAAACAGCAGTTTCAGACTGTTTGGGTCTGTCCAGGGATATACGATTATTAATATATCACTTTTCTCTAATTTGTTTCAAGGAAGTGAGGTAGTCTATATCCACATGTACATAGACTCAATATATCCACATGTACCAAGTAAGGGTTAATTTCACTGTCAGGGAATCTAGACTGGCAAATATGACTGATATGAGAGTTTCTTCCACAGCTAAATTGAACCATATGTTAGTCCCGAAATGACCTAGTTTGTGTGGAGTGGATGTTAAACCCCATTTCTCTTGCTCCCTTGCTAAAATCTTGATGCCCAAAGAGTATGTATGAATCTATTCTTTAAATAATCAATGTCAATTTTCTTAATTTTAGATATCATTCATTCTGGAGAGAGTCTGTCTTTTAAAAAAGAAGTTAAAATGCCAGTACAGGGTTTGTATTTTATTAGTATTCTGCTTTCTAGAGGAGTGAGTAAGGCACTAGGATGCTAACCTGGTGCTCTGGCATTTGGTAACAGTGTTGGCTGAGGAAGTTCCTCAAAATTTTCCAGAGTAATTGCCCCTAGGCAGTGACTGAGGACCTGGCAAGGAATCAAACAGATTGGTGTGCATGTTAAAGAACACCTGACGTTTGGAATTCCATATAAGAGTCAACCGTAGCACTGTTGTCCAGGAAAAATTTCCTCCTAGCGCACTGTATGGCGTATACCCGTCTTCTGTAGTCCAGTCGGACATTAAAACACATTTCGTTTCTAGTATTCTTTTTATGTGCCGCAATAATCCAGCAATAATCCATCAATCGTATTTTCAACATTTGTTTTATTTTCTATAATTTGTTTTATTTTATAACAGGAACCTGCAGTCGATGTAAATATATATCTAGTAATGAAATATGTAAAGCTTGTGTTTTATTAGAGGGTTTAAATAGAGGTCTACCAAGGTAGGTTAATTTATATTTAATACCTTCTATAAATATATCAAGGTGGGGGGGGGCAATCTGTTACATAACATGCGTTAATTTGTTTACGCACAAATTCAAATAGGCCATGTTACTAATCAGAAGTCATTGGAATGTTCAAACAGGACTTAATTGTCAAAAATGTTCAAAAAGGACAAACAAAACACATCGTCGTACAGTCAGTTGTAAAACGGCAACAACCAGTCAGGGAGACGTCGAGCATCGAATGGTCACCGAAGTTATAAAAACGATTACAGAACGATGGCAAATAAAAGTACATCTTTTCTAGTTGATTCATTATGTACATTTTTAATTGCATAGAATAATAAAATCGCTGAAAATACTGAGTAGGCTTAATGTCATACTTTATTATTATGTCTGGGATAGAATGCGGCACTTCTAATCATCCAGTTTTGGTGCATACACCAGTTGTTGGTCATCCCTGCTCTATATATCTTGAGTGTATGTCAGAATAAAGTAAAGTTTTGAATTGTTTATCTTGAGGTATTTAGTATTTTAATTTATCAACCGTAAACATAGAAGTACTTTAATATATATGCATGTATATAGGAGTTCTGTTGTTTACAATAAGTTATAAATATGACAAGATAATGTCACCTATAATTTTACCTACATAATATGTAACTATCAGCCCAGTGTAACTTTTTTATTATTACATTTTTTTTTATAGATTAGGAATAGGAAAAGAACATAAAGAACGTAGGAAGGTAGGTTTTTTATTTTTGCATTTCCTCATTCCTCATTCAGTATCCTCTAGTCACATTCATGGCGGTCATGGCCAGGATGTGTATTTTTTTCTGCAATGTCAGCACAGAAGTTACACGGAAATATCCATCTGGAACTGACAATTGGTCACAAAACCTTGTGGGTGATTTGTTGTATGATCACCCAGGATTGTCTACCATTGTCGAGGACCAGACGATCAACCATAACACCGTAGGCCCACTCATGACTAGTAATACAACCATCATACTACTGTTGAAGGCCTATTTAAAACACGCTCCCCATTACCGATTGTATGACTAGCTAATATGACCAAGGAATTTTTTACGATTCCTTGTGATTTCCAAATGTTAATTTCTGCTCAGAGCATTGGACTTGCCCTTTGACAGAGGAGATCAACAGTGGTGCATTTAGTAAGTTGTTGGCTCACTTACCACATGGTCCGATCCCTGTGTGGGCAGAGAAAATTTGATGAATTTTCCAGGAAGGAGGACCTGGCAAGTACAGCATTAAGTTATACCCATGGAACAAAGCACAATGGTCCCAAGTGCACATTGGTGTAGACTTAAAAGAACCCTTGACATTTGGAATTCGAAACAACGGTAGGACACTGTAGGGTAGGACACTGTAGTGCCACTCTCCAGACAGAATTTTCCTCATAGCACACTGCATGGCATACACCGGTCTTCATTACCCCAGTCGGTGCCATAATATTTTAAAGGGAAACAACTCTTTTTTTAAACTCTGAAATTTCGCCTTCTGCAGAAACCACATAGCTCTATACATGTTCACCAACCTAGTTTGTGTCAAGTGGACAGTAAACCCAATTTCTCTATCTCTCTCTCTTTTTAAAATGAGCTAAATCGCGATTCTTTTGCACTTAAAATGGACACAAATGAGTGTTGATTTAAATAGACCAATAAGCCTGCAGATGATATTTAGTTTAAGACTTGCCTCCTTTAAAAGTTGATTTGTTTTCTGTAGGCTGATGAGATGTTGAAAGAAGTGGACTGTAATACAAGTTGTGATAATACTCAAGCTAATGGTGGTCAGTCATCGTGTAATGGACATGTGTGTTGTAAGGACAAAATAAAAACAAATAGAACTATCCCTCTATCACAGATAGAAAAACTTGATATTAAACCAAAACCTATCCGACCGGATCCATCAAATATAGATTTTTGATGACATATTTATTCTTTTAAAATTAGACTGATTATTTTATTGTACATCTCTCATTTTATTCCTTTGTCAAATCTATGTTGCAATATTTTTTTTATCGAATAAAGATTTTATCCAGATTTTCCCTTTGAAATAATATGGTTAACCCATTCGCGTTGCATTATAAAGTCTCTCATTGAGTTAAATGGCATGGTTTCGATATCTGCTTGTACGTGACAAGGAGTAGAGTCCTCTGGTTTCCTCACATGCTAATTAAAATGACCATATGTCAGTCCCAAAATGACCTAGTTTGTTTCAATTGGACGTTAAATATCATTTCTCTTTCTCATTTGAATAATTATAGTGTTGGTGGCATTCAGTTATTAGTCCACAGCACATACATCTCAGAAACCATGGAGATGTCTATTCGAAACCTCTATGAAATCAGGGTGTCCATAGTGATAGATGATTGGTGATGCATTAAACATACATTATGGAAGAGCAAAAACTGACTTTCGTCGGTCTTCCTTTGAGCCTCAGATGTCACAGAAATTATAAATTAGATCTTTATTCAAACAACAAGCCCAAAATGAACACTGTAGACCCACGGATGGCTTGGATTGGGCTCGGATTAAAACAGGATTTCGTCGACTGATTTAATCTCTATGGCGTCGTGGGTGGGGTTTCTCCGTGACGTTGACGTCATCATACTTCCGGAAATTATTTATAAAAGACAGTGATGACCGAGGCAATACACAAGCTTCACTAGATACCGTTTAAACATTACTTGATGATCGAGACTATGTAGGTGGAGTTAACGCCTGTCAATCAACAATCGGCCATAGTGGGGAAAGGGTGTCGATGAATTTAGCTACCATTTCTAGTAAAAAATTATAGTGGTAACAACTTTGTTCAGGATAAAGTTATTTGACTGAAATTTTCAATATATTCTTGTTTCAACATCTATTTTTGAACTTTTATAGCAAGAATGGCTAACTCCTTGTCAAAATCTCCCATAATGTATCTTTAATGGACCGGAATATAACATTTAATTTTATCAGCTACTTCACCCCAAACAACAAAAATCTCAAATTTTACATTTTGGCGAAATCTATCCCAGGTGCTGGAATGCCATCAAACAACATTTCATTTCATTCATTCATTCATTCATTCATTCATTCATTCATTCATTCATTCAACAAATTTACTCATTTAATGCCTAGAAACATAATAATAAGTTGGAATTTGAAATATGAATAGATAGGCCATAGGGGTGCTGTGTAGACAAAAGTTTCCCCCATAGCATGATGTAATCCCAACTTCATTAGCCTAGAATAGTATGAATTTAATGTTATGAATTGTTAAAGGATTGTTTAATATTATTGCAAAACTAAATATTCGATTTCCAATAGAAAGTATAATTGAAGTTTTGTATTTAAACCAATTCGTTTTCAAAGAATGTTTTATATGTATATAATATTAATAGAAAGACTCGACCATTGCGGAATCTGTAATTAAAATATGAATTGGTCCCACTTAACACCAGCTGTTATGCCCAAGCCTGGACCCTGCTCTAACGCTTACCCTTATCTACAAGTGGCACAAATAAAAGGAATTTATTAAACATATATTATGCAAGAACGAAATCTGCTTATTACAAGTCTTTCTTAAGGCCTGAAATGTTAACTAAATTATCAATTAGACGTTAATTAACTTATCCAGACCATAATAAGCTCTCGATGTCAAGGCTAGACTTCAATATTGGCCGGATTAGATTCCTATATATGCCGAGACTATGCTGTTTATATTAATGATTTTAGTAATGATGACCGAGTCTATGCAAAAATTTCACCGACTTCTTTCTTGGCTCATAGTCGATCAATTTGACTGAAATTTTCAGCAAATTACCTTTACACTATCTAGTGTTTAACTACTATAGTGAGAACTGCCATCTCTTCATCTTATCTCCCATAATAGATATGTTTAATTTATTGATTTATTCGCATGGCTGCTATATTGCATATGGTAAACAAATTTTATAAATATAGCGGTGTTAACTCACCGGGAAACATGATACGAAAAACAATATTTAAAGGGCCAATCTCGATTATATTTTGTAGAATGAAACTGCTTAATTTTGTGTTAAAATCCTTGCCCCTTTGGCTCGAGCTAGCTAACTCAATCAATATACTTGATACGTTTTTACACAACTTAAAGGAGCTAACCCTAACATTTAGGACCTAGAAATTGACACAAGTGGCCATTACTTAAAGGAGCTAACCCTAACATTTAGGACCTAGAAATACACAAGTGGCCATTACTTAAAGGAGCTAACCCTAACATTTAGGACCTAGAAATTGACACAAGTGGCCATTACTTAAAAAATGTAATGGTTACATTCAATTACCATTACCCCAGCCCTGTTATCCAGACCATAATAAACTCACGATGTCTAGACTAGCCTTCGATGTTGGCTGGATTAGATTCCTATATGTTGTTTAACGGCTATTATTAATTAAATTTAAGACGTGGATAATCGAGACCATGCTGTTTATATTAATGATTTTAATAATGATGACCGACGTTAGGCAAAAACTTCACCCGCTTCGTTCTCGATACATAGTGGATCAATTTGACTGAAATTTTTAGCAAATTACCTTCACACTATCTAGTTTTTCACTATTATAGTGAGAACTGCAAACTCTTTATCTTGACTCCCATAATCAGTTTTCCGTTAATGCCCCCTACCCCCTTTCATATCAATGATCGAAAGATGTTGTGCCCCACTGCATACGTCAAGTCCTACCTAGTTTTCGCTCGCCATTTTCATTTAGTTTCAAACCAATGATTAATGGGTTGTTTACATCTATCACAAATCAAAATTAAAGGGACAATCCCGATAAGAACAGAGTCTCAAAAATTAAAGTCTGAGAGTTTATGAAATTTATGGACCAAAATATAGAGGCATGGTGTATTTATCCTGTCTCAATATTTCAGCTCAAAATATTGAGTCGTTTGGACGTGAACGTCAACACTGCTTATCCGGACACGTAACCCTTTTAAGATTTCGGGTCAATTTTTTCATTGGGTGACCTGATAATCGATTCACATTTCTTGAGAGGTCTATACAGTGAATGACCCATGTACTGTACTTGATAACAAAAGGTAAATTTCACCTACATATTATTTTTATAGAAAAAAGTCTGGTTTTATCCAGATACTGTATAATACAACGGTCTCCATTTCCAGATGAAGACTGTCAGATTTAAGTTATTTACAAGCGTATCACAAATATCGTGTTAGTTGGTCGGCCTTAGGTAATGGGTTTAAAGGGATTTTTACACAAAATTAAGCAGTTTTATTCCTCAGAAAGTTATCAGGATTGGCCCTTTAAACGTACATGTCATTCTGTTGGAGTATTTGAATAAATATTGACACCTTAGCACTAAAATATTGAATTGACCTGTCTCAAATGTCTCAAAAATGACATACCTTTTTTCATATACAAATGCACAGATGGGTGTTTCTTTTGTACTTCTTGGGTTGTGTGTTTCAAAATTAACGCCCAATGACAGCCAGTGATATTTAAAGGAAAGATTCTGTCATACATTTGACGTAAACAATAAAATATGTTCTATATAAAAGGTGCGCTTTTATTTTACATGCCATAGACTGTTTCAGTTATCCAAGATCTAGATATCGGACGTATATTACAAGATGAAATCTACAGCTGGTATTCTATTGGTAAGATGATTTTATTAATTTGAGCGATATATACTGTGGAGCTGCAGTGGGTTTTCTCCGGGTCCTCCGGTTTCTTTCGACTGCTAATGACCCCTAAGTGCCGACGAAGTATTGAAATGAAATGGAACCATATGCTTGTCAGAAAATAGACGTTGCAAAAACTAAACAAATATCAAATCAAGGGAGTGTGTATATAATCATCTTTACAACAAGCCTAGACCAATCTGATTAATTTGTTTCGAGACAAAGGCAGGACTAGTTAATCTCAAAAGCGGCCGAAGTCTCGTGACCAATGCGTTTCAGTGGTGGGACAATAAATATATTTTTTTTTTTACAATCTTACAATGCAAAGTGATAATAGAGGCGAAATGTTCCGAACATAACATATTTAATCAAACGAATTTTAATTAAAAAAAAAAATAAATAAATAAATTTCACAATGACTTTTGAATATCAATATTGTAGGAATTAAAAATTTCTGCTAAAATGGAATAAAAATTGGCGGATTTGAAGTTAATCGCTATTTTTCCCTTTTTGGATACGATGTCATTTGGTTGTATTCTGATTTCAAAAACCGAATTTTGAAATAAAAAAAAAATGACCGCTAAAATGGTGGATTTTAAATTAATCGTCACTTCTTTCATTGGATATGTCTTGGATGTTGTAATATTTCGGGAACATCTCACTGTGCCACCCGCTATTGTTCTCATTGGGAGATTAATCCAGCAAGGGGATTATCGAATACAATGGTGTTAAATGTATAGTCCGCTTTTTAAACTACTAGGTTTATTAACAACTTTATTCACAATAAATTACATAAAAGTAGCAACAAACACATGTATCAAAAATGAATGATAACCATACTAAATGTGATATGGCGTCAGTATATTCAATTGCACTTTTTACACCGTTAACATTTCGATTTTAAGATCATTAATAGATTCTGCTACTCTTATATATTTTTGCATTTTAAGGGGCAATCACCCCCCGTTATCCAATTGAACTATTGTATTTTCAGTAAAAGTCTGCTCTTTCGACACAATATTAATAAATTTAAATATATTTGGGTGGCTTGTTCCGGTTTTCTTCATTTTACTGTGCCACCCCTCAAGGTGATTAGTTGTCCGTGAACCATCTGTGTTGAGGTGATTCCACATAGCCCTTCTATCGCTTTCTACCACTTGTTCAGTAACATAATCTGCAAACTTTGAAATGTTGTCATCTTCCAAATCAGCTTCCTCTAAGGCATTCAACCATACGTTGTCTATATCACATAACCTCACAAATGGGAGGGCGGAAGCCCGACGCACAAGTAAATTTACAACTAGACTGTCTGTGAAAGCTCTCTGTAGCCCAAATTTCTGTGTGTTTCGCCAAATTGTTTGGCGAAAATGAAACAGGCAACCTTTAAGCTCACACTGGAATATTTCAATAGCTGCGTTTTGTGCTGCTATTTCAAAACCCGTGAAGATGGTCACAGGTGATAAATGAATATTTATCTCTGTTGCTAAACTTAACTTATATATTTTAATCATCAAAATAATTAAATCTTAACTAGGTGAACCGTACTTATAAGGATACAGTCTATAATCCTTTGTTTATTTAAATTTTCACACCATTACCCTATAACACCAGTTGATTGGGTGGCACAGTGAGATTAAACCAATATTTCATATATAAGGTTTTGGGGGCTACTGGATTCAATTCTGAATCCTTAAACTAGACCAGCTTATATAAATTTAAAACGGCTAGTAAAATAGAAGAATCCATAATGGGTATTTTTTCATTTGGATATTGCTTTTAAGAAAAATCTAATAAGGTTTTCAGGATAACTGGATTTTATTTTAGGTCCAAAAGTAAATTTAAGAATTTCAAACATCAGTTTAGCGTTCCCTTTTCAAGTGCATTTTTCTTCATTTGATATGTCTTTGCACCATCTTTACCGGGATTAAAATTTGTTTTGAAACATCTAGTTTTTAAGAATTTGCGCCCTAATATTAGGTCACTAATTGTTATGCGATCCGTGTGTACAGTCCTTGTGATATCAATTTCAGGGACGGGTTGAACAGGGGTATGGTAGTTTCAAGAAATCACAAAAAGATGAAGAAAATAAACGCACAGCATGTTCCAATATGTAGTGGATACTTGCATTCCCCAGACTTTCTTTGATTAAGGTTCGGGGAAATCCCTATAGTAGCCCTGGAGCCCAAAACAAATTGCAAAAGACATCAATGCAGTTTGACTCGGGTCAGACAACATCATTCTCAATAACGTCATTAACATAATTCAATATGGCGGTCTTCTGGAAGTTTGGAGAGCGATATCTCGTAACCAGTGTGTTTTAATGGTGGGAGAATAACAATTTTTTTTTAAATTCTTCAAACAAAATGTAGATATAGCGAAATGTGCCGAAGAAATTAATTTGAACAGGGAAAAATGTATTTTTCACATGGACGACTGGCTATTGGCTTCAAAATTTGGTGATAAAAAGGTCTCCTCGAAAAAATGTGACTTTACTTTGGCAGCAAAAATGAAATACAAAAAGATGGAATTTAAGTTAATCGTCGATTATTTCGGTTGGATATGCCTTGTAACATGGTTGAAATTTCAAATTTCCGCAAATATGAAATCAAATATGTCGGAATTTTAATTAATCGTAATAAAATGGATTTTTTCCATATTATAAGCCGCGAAAATATAGTAAGAAAAAACTCAGTTGTTTCCGTTGGATATGGCTTGTAATATGTCTTATATAAGTGTTATGAGATTGCTAAACTCGGTTTCTATCCAAACACCAAGCCAAAATGGTATTTATTTAAAACGGCAATAGAATCCAAAATTGCGATTTTTGTTCGTGTGTATATTGTTTGTAAATTCATCAAAAACGACGTAAATTCATCACCTACGCAAGAACATTAACCAGTCTAGGGACCACAGAAACTACCACGCCCCTTTGCAGTACATCCCTGAAAGGGAAGGGGAAAGATAGGACGTTAAAACGTGTTGCAGTTTCGACTCATTACTTGACTACACGTACTTTAATTGTCACTAAACATACGCCGTATAAAATGATAATTCGTATATTATTTGCCAGTTATAAAAAAAATGTTTCTGTTTTACCCAATAAACAATATAATAGGCCGTGTAGTAGGATATGGTGTTAAAACGTGTTGCAAATTTATGTATTTCATGGTAGACCTGAACTTATCATTTATTTTATAAGTATAAAATAAATATTTCCGTTTTATCCAATAAACAATTTATTGTTAATTCGCGTAGAAAGATATGTTGTCAAACAATTGGTATATTAGTCTTACATGGAAGTTTATGTTTAATTGAAAATTACAATAAACAATTCATTTTTATCTAGAAAGGAAACTGCTACAGCTGCTGTAGACATTTAAACTGCTACAGCTGTTGTAGACATTTAAATGTTGTTTAAAGGAACCAAGTATGCAACTCAACATCATCCACAATCTTTGCCATTGCAAACTTATTGGTCAATTTAAATCAGCATTGATGTTTTTATATTACTGAGAAAAGATGGACTTCTGATATCCAGTATTTAAGACAAAATGAACATTATCAAATTGGCGTGCCAGAATGCTTTGGAGCGCCATTTGTAAAAACTAAAAATATCCCATGTAGGAAAATACTCGTATACATTATTGTTTTTGTAGGTTTTGTGTGCCATAATGGTCTACGTTGAGTCCACGGATCCTTGCGCGGTAAGTTTTTTTGTGTGTGTTTTTTTTTATCTTTTATTAATTAAACCCGTGTCATATTTATTTTTGGTAGATACAGCGTAAGGTTAACACAAAGATAAACAATTGTCTATCATTTAAATTCCAAAATTGATAATGGAAACATGCATATATTTTACTTTATGCACGGCACCCACTATCTCTAGTAGCTAACCCCAGCAAAAGCTTGGATCTCATATAGAAGTTGTCTGTCAGCAGAGTTATCAGCCTTGGATTTACAGATCGCTTGCCACAATGAAATAAAACGAATTGAAAAATTGAAATGGGGATTAACATTCTTTCTTTTTTGGCACCCGTATTCATTAGCCCAGCCGTAGCAGGTTAGTAGGACGTTAAATCACACTTCCAGGTGCGGATCCAGGAATGTTTGCAGGAGGGGGTTTGCCAGCTTTCGGTTAGGGAAATCTGCCATCATCGTCTCTAAATTACATAGGCATACATACAAATTGAGCTTTTTAAACAGAGAAATCGTTTTATACTGATGTAGGATCACTTTGTGATGTAATTTCTTTTTTTTTATGTAGCTGGATCCGCCCCTGACTTCATTTGAGCATTCTTTTGGCATCGAGCAGGATAATGAAGATATGCCATGCTATGGGGAATATTTCCAAGACAGCGGCATTGCTGATTACACTTTATGTTTCTTTTACGTGCACGTGACGCAGACATGGATGGCCCTTAGTTTTTCGTACCATCCGAACGATAAACCGCTTTTATCCTTGCCAGGTACGTCGATGACATGGCGAAACTAGGCTGGAATATCCATTCAGAGTACAGTGGACTCTGTCACATCCGATCTCTGATAAATCCGGCTATCTGTGACATCCGACATGATTTTCATCCCGATTTATTTCCTTATTACTCCTCTCTTTGCCAAACGCGAGATCTCATTGTTTGTGAGCCGGTGTCATACTCACTGCAGTGCCCCCCTCTTTGAGACATTTACCATGTATGCTATTTGACATCGTCTATAGAAATAGCTTTTTTTTAATTTTTCCATTGATTTTCAGAATCATCAATGTCCATGTGGATATAAATGTCGTCTACAAAAAGTAAACTGCTTTACGGCACCTTGTCCTCCTACACCAACTTGTATCCTCGGTAAGTAGCCTGCACAAAAACTACCCTCACAATCTAAAACAATTTTTTGACCGTGATATTTTTTTTTTGCGAAATTCATACCAGATTCGAGATTACGCATAACTGTTATCAGGCCTTTATCAGACCATTCCTTCGTGCCGTATACCGTTATCCGTGGTGTTGGGTATGGAAGCGCATAGGGATCAATAGCGCGATAGATACCGCAATATTAAATTGATAATATGTCAACATATTGGGATTTTTCTAATGATATTATCCCTGAAAAGATAATTTTTGCCGAGTTAATCGAATAACTCGCCATTTTGCATGTCGTCATTTCGTTTTAAATGTTCACGTCGACATACCGCATGACGATATTTCGCGAACATGTCGACATATACTACGGCGAAATGGAATATGTCGCACTGTATCATACGGCCTCCCATTGAGTCAACTGGCGTGGTTTCAAATCCCCGGTTGTACGTGGCAAGAAGTAAGGTAGCCTGTCCAACATCGTGGGTTTTTCTCCGGGTACTACGGTTTCCTCCCACTGCTAAAGACCCCTACGGGCAAGCGAATTATTGATATAAAATTAAACCAGATGTTAGTCCCGAAATGACCTAGTTTGTGTCGAGTGGACTTTAAACCCCCTTTCTCTCTCCATTAAATTGTCTATGAGTATGTGTATCGGTCGTATATCAGTTGTTCAATGGTGTGTGCTATCACCACGGTGCATTACTCTAGCTCATATTCCTAAACTGTTTCCGTTAATAAAGGGGTTTAATGGGTGATTAGATAGGCGCTGGTTCACTAGCCTGGAGGTCGGGTGTTCGATCCCTGCAAGTTCATCTCGATATGCTGGCGTGATTTCCCCGTCAGTGATGCAGAAGGAGGGCCTGACAAGGACAGCTGCCTAGTCGTTCGAATGGTACGAAAAAGCGAGGTCCCGTGTACACACTGGAGTGTACGTAAAAGATCCCTTGGTAGTTGGAATTCGATATAAGAGTAGGCCATAGCGCCGCGGCCGGGCAAAATTTCCCTCATAGCACACTGTATGGAGTATGCCCGTCTTCCATTAGCCCAGGTTAGGTGCAAAAGAGTATGACGTTAAACCCCATGTCATTTCATTTCAACTCCGTATTGTTCTCAACATTGAATTCCACCTGTCAAGGGCTCTTATACGCGGCCGTTCGTTTTTCAGTCCAATCCGGTACTGTACCCAGACAAGGGGAATTTTCCAACCCAACACCGCGACGCTAGATCCGTGTAGCCAGGCACCTTCCTACCTACTGAACCACCACAGCTACCCTTTTCTGCCAGTGCCAATAATAGTTAATATTGAATGAGATTATGAATGGCGATTTTTTTTCTTTTACAGAGGCATGTCATCAGACTACAGATGTCTGCAATATAAATTATCCTATATTGGATGCGAATAACAACGAGCTATTTTGTGGACGTGGATTAAACAGAGTTACCTGCCCTGATCATACATCTTGTTCAATCGATCCTACAGACCGTTACGCTGTTTGTTGTTATACGGGTCCAGTAGTTCAAGTAAAAGATACCAAACAAGCTGCAGCATAAACCCGATTAGAACCTATAGACCGTTTTCAATAAATCCGAATACACCGTATTACAAATATTATATCTATTATCTGTAAACCAAGTACTATAATACATATCTGTATACACGAATTTAGACTGATTTTCTTCCGTCAATAAAGAATCTTTTTTTGTTCTTTTCGTTGAATATGCAGATTGTTTTAGCTGTAGTGGATTTGCTGGAGCTTAACCGTACAATAACTAGATCGTTTCAATGTTATTGCTAGTTTTCAATGTTTTTGCAGACTGCTGTAACGTGGAAAATATTTTAAAAATGAACTTATAGCTCTACGTTATCCACAGACACGTGAGCAGTAGAGTCCAATCAGAGATTGTGACATAACGACCTCCACGGAAACCATTACACTGAACGAACCTTGAACTTTGCAACTCGGTTCTCACAGGTAGACATTTTAGCTTGAAAGCGCGAGACATGGTGTTCGCCGCGATCTAGGGATCTGATAGGATCACAAGCTGGGCATGTACCCAATCGAAATTAGTGTCGAAATATGCAGGATATTACGCGAAGGCTTCGGGGATTTGTCAACATCAATAAGAGAGAGAGAGAGAGAAATGGGGTTTAACGTCCACTCGACACAAACTAGGTCATTTTGGGACTAACATATGGTTTCATTTTATTTCAATAATTCGCTTTCGCGTAGGGGTCTTTAGCAGTGTGGGAGGAAACCGGAGTGCCCGGGGGAAACCCACGAGGTTGAGAAGGCGCCCTATCTCCATGCCACATACGCTCACACCAGGGCTCGAAACCACAGCCGCAAGCCAGAGGTGACAGACCAGCTAGAGGTCGAAGCGCGGCAGTCTAGACCACTAGGCCCCCCCCCCCCCACCATCAATAAAGAATAAATAATTAATGTACAAATGGGTTTAACGTCCACTCTTTAGCTGTAGGAGGAAACCGGGTGACCCCAGTCCTTGTCGCGTATAAGAGGGAAATCGAAGATATGCTACCTGACTCCGTCACGATAGCAGAGGCGGGTCCTGCTCAACTACATAGAAAGGTTTTGTAAAACCACACTTATGCTTTATCTTTTATCAGAAAATGGCGGGATGGGATGGGCGAGATCATGATATAGGCATACGTGATATCACAATTAATACTTTGAATCAATGGAATAGAATCACGATGTAATCCTATTAATTCGTCATGAAAATATTTTTCTCTTTAAAACTCTCATTGTGTATAAATGCCTACGTAATTTGTAGACGATGATTGCATCATGCTTTGTCAACTGTCAAATTCCCTTAAGAGAAACCTGGAAAACTCCCACCTGCAAAATTTCACGGACCCACCCCTGATATATGTGGCACGGGTTAAACCATTGTCCCCCCCCCCCCCGACTCTTAACTCCCTAAACACTCTAAAATCAAGGTAAAAAAAAAGAATCAATAAAATAGAAAGATACTGTAATACTGTACATATTGTTACATTGATGACGCAACGCCAGTCTTTTGACTGAGTTTCTTAACCTCCGAAGATTTCGGAAATTGGTCACCGTCATCAGCGGCACCCATTAAATCTATACATATTCTTAACTTGCGTCCTTTATCCGCCATTATATGATGTTGTACCTCGGCGTCAGGTTTTTTGCCGCGTTCCTTGGTGGGACCACGTATCACTTTAGGGCGAAACGAGGTATCTCTCAAACACGTGCTTCTCCTCGTGGTATTGTGATGATACTGAAACACAACGTTGACGATGTTCGACCGAGTTTGTGAAGTATTTGTGTTCTGAGAAGGTGTTTTGGTGGTAGTTGCTTTATTGGTCCCTAGAAGCCCCTTCCCAATCATTTCATGCCGGAATTTAGGACCTTCCCTCGGCGATTCGTGTTGTATATCAGAGATGTTATCTTTTGATTCGCTCCGGTTATTGGATAGGTAGTTTGAAGCTTCAGTCCATTTTTGGGAGATTTGGGCCAGTTCTTCTTTTCGATCATTCAATGGGTTATTAATGGAATCATTAATATGAAAGGTCGTACATTGTGATTCAACATTAGAGAATCTTGGCGATGTTGGATTTATTTCAATTGAATGCCTCGGAATCAAGTAGCTACCATTTCTTCTCGCTTCTGACGGAATGAATTCGAGCAGTTTGAGTCCCTCAGCAGCACAATTGTCGTTATGGGCATACTTCAAAACTGGCATTTTCTTCGTATTTTGACATTTGTGAGAGTATCCATATTTGCCTCCATTTTGAATACCATTTGTTGTTGAAATTGTTTCATCGTCACCATTTGATATGTCTCGTGGTACTGAAGGATGGCAGACCCTTGGCGGCTTTATTTGAGGATGAGCCTGCGATTCTTGGACAACCTGTTTTTTAGTTGGCGAAGAAATCGTTATCATTCCATCAAATTCCTCTTCCTGTTGCGTTGTTGATTTAGCCAATGTGGCTAAATACTTAGAATTAAAATGGATATTTGGGATTCTTCCTGTTGACACGACGTTTGAACCCTTTCGAACCGCTCCTGGCATTGTTCGTTTGTAAATTTGTGAACTACGACCTTTTGATCTTGAAGTATCAACATCATACTGAAGTTGAATTGGTCGAGGTTTGATTTTTGTGTTATGTTTGATAATGTCATATGATTGTCGCAAAGGTTGATTTTCTGGAGAATGTTTGGGGGATTCTAGACTGGAATGGTCAGCTGTCGACTTGCACGTATTATCCTCGTTATTTGCTCCCCCTGAATCGATTTCATGATTTTCACACTTGGAAGATTTTAGTTCTATAGGTGAATGAATTTGGATATGTGCAATTTTCTTTTCAGAACTTTGTACTTGGGTCTTTAAGCATGGCGAAGAATCGCCCGCCTTCATGGAATCAGGCTTATGTCCTTTGGTTTCCGCTTGATTGTCGATTTTAGTTTTGCCTGTGTAGGTCTTAATTCCACATATGTTCAAGATATTTGGAGCACTTACTGATTTTGAGAATTGAATGTTTCTGAATTCATTCGTTTTTTCATTTGATGAAATTTGATTTCTAACTGTATTTATTGGATCGCATGCCGTTTTGTTATTTGGCGTTACAGTATGTGACAGTGGTTGTGACGAATCGATGATGTGTTCTTTAACATTAACAAAATCCTTCGCTTTTTGGATGTCTTTTTGTTGATCAGAAACGTTAACACATGGCTTGTCATCCATCTTGACCGACACCCCTCCTTCTCCGTTGAGTGGATCTTTTGATTGATTATTCATCGTGTTTCCTTTGCTAAGATCGCGCAGTAGCAATGCATCCGTCGATGTTAAATCTTTAGTTTGGGTCTGAACCAGATTTTTAAAAGATGCTACCATTTCATCGATATCACTACTCGGTTCATCGTCGCCTGTGTTCAATGTATTTGTTGGTGATTTACAAGCTCGTTGTTGAGATGTACTTCTGTCTGTGTCATTGGTAGTGGAGAGAACCATTGTTAGTGATTTATTAGTGTCTTGTAAGCTAGGTTCTGGTGCTGGATAAAATTCAGAGTGTGCGTAATTTATGGGTATACTACACGAGCTAGAAGTGGTATACATACTCGATGAGGAAGAAAGGTTACAGTCGTCATAGTACTCACCAGCACTGAATGCACCTACAGCTATTTCGTTTCTGATTTGTGTTGGGGATGGCGTTGGTGGGGGCACTGAGTACATCTTGAACATGTCTGCATAAGGATGTTTATCGTCGAGCTGTAAATTATACAGCTTCCATGGAGGGGTCGGATAATAAACGCCATCTCTTAACGTCGACTGGTGGTGCATCATCGGAACTTGATCACTAATGACATCATCCATCTCAGCATATCCCTGACAAGAACGTGTGTCAACAGAATATGCACCATCATGATAAGCAACAGGACTGTCCGTTAAATCATCGATGCCGCCATTTTCGTCTAATTCTATGTAATCATCGGATAATTTCAAATCTGTTTTTACCTTTTCTGTTATTGGATAAGAACACGAACCACCACAATTTGGGAGTTCAATTTCTTGTTGATCGTGTTCCCATGTTTGTGGGTGTTCTAAGTCAGCGTCATCTACCTGCTTACTATTTATGCTATGTACTGATATTGCCATGAAGGGATTATTCATCTCATGCAAACATGCTTTTTTGTCATCGGCAAGTCCCACCGTTGTTTCCTTTCCCAGAGCCACATTATTATAAGGTAAGTTCGGTTCAGTTTGCTTGGATCGTTGTGAGCTAGAACTCGACTGAATACCAGCATCACCTACCGTATCGGCTTTATTATTCGCTGGTGGGTCTTTAGCATCTGGCGAAGTAGACTTTGCTACATCAGCAAAATAATTCGATTGGTGTGAGGTTGAGCTAGATTGACTGTCGACATCAGTCGTTGGTGGACATTTGGGCTCAAGTGAAGTAGACTTTGCTACTTCATCTGAATCATTAGATTGGTAAGAGCTTGAGCTAGATTGGCTGTCGACATCGAATTTATCAGTCTTGTGTGGACATTTTGGATCCGGCAAATTAGATTTCGTGATTTTTGAAGCTTTATCTATCCGAAGAACACTTGGTGGATTAGCTATAAAGGGTTTTGTCATTAATCCTAGTTTATGAGATATCTGCTTCCCAGCAGGAACACCTTCTGGAAGAAGGATACCAGATTCCATACCAGCTTTATTACTCATCCGGACGCCGCCTTTATAAGGAGCAGATTGAGATAATCGCTTAGCTTGACGTTGTTTGATCAAATAAGACTTGACAAGATAGGGCGATTTAAAGTGCCCACTTCTGGAACCCTTCTTGACTAAAGACTTGCGAGGCGTGGGCGAAGCATTTATGGACAGATAAGATTGATATTGCAAAGACGGGCTGTGGGCGGGTGGGTTTTCTTCCAAAATAGATTCCCTTTTCCCGATTCTGTTTCTTCTCGGTAACCTCGGGGGAATCCATAAATCGTTTCCAAATAGTGTCAAGGTCGTCCTCTTGACAAACGTTAGTCCAATTTCTATATTTTTTTCCGGTTTCTTGGACTCTTTGTTGTGTTGTTGACCTCTATTTGACCCTTTGTAGTTTTTGTTGTGCAAGAGCAAATCCATTGCCTTGTGAGTTCCTGATTTGTCATTCGATTCTTTATCACCCGTCTTCAAATTCTGGAAAGTAGTTTTAAAAAGAAATACAAGTATTTAGCAAGCTTACATTTTTTTTTTATTTCAGAACAATTCTACTTTATCCTTACTGTCCGTATCGTCTGTATTGGCAATATCCGGTTGAAAGAGACGCAAACAAATTATTGGACATAACTCACGTGTAACGATGGCGTCTTTGCGGCCAACTTCGCCTCTTCGTTGATTATATGTGACCAGTCACACGTAGCCAGTAAAGACTGTCTTGTTGTGTGTGGTAGAATGCCGACAGTCACCAAGCTGAAATCTGTTAATTTTATCAGAAGACTTCCAGACGTCACAAGGTTCAGGTTATCACCTATTATAATAAGAGAAATATTTTCTATAACGGTTGGCAGTGTGAGGCACCGAGTACTTTATCTTAGACGATTACGAAGGAGTGTTGGCACGTAAAACCTAATTTTAAATTGTACATTATCGCTGGCTTTAATTCGTATGAACGTATTCAGCTTAGAGATAGCGACACAGGAAAGACCACTGCACTGCGCATACGCTAACAACTTGTCTGCGATATCACCCTTCTGGACCTAACCTGGACTTATGGAAGACGGGCATACGGCATACAGTGTGCTAGGAGGGTAATTTTGCCCTGGCAGCGGCGCTGCAGCCTACTCTTATATCGAATCCCGACTGCCAAGGGATCTTTTACGTGCACGCCAATGTGTACACGGGACCTCTGTTTTTCGTCCCATCCATACGACTGACAAGGGGGAACCACTCCGAAAAATCGAGATGAATTTCTCGGCAAATGCAGCGATCGAACACCCGACCTATGGATAGCGAGTCAGTGCTTTACCCATTTAGCCACGTGATCCCCCACCCTCGATTGAAGCCGGGGTCCAACACCTATACTCCGCCCATCATCCCCAACAGTCGCCTGTTGATCCAAAGGACGCTAAAATAACAAGGGACCTACTTTGACCATTTCGGAATGTCCAGTAGTTGAAAGTAGCTGCTTGGTTCGCTGTACAGGTTATCAGCGAGACGTAGTTTAAAGACTGCGTCAGTTGGTTGGTGGCTAGGTAGAAGAGGGCGTTGTAGGACTGGGGAAATGTACGAATTAACACAGAGCAGGAAACAAGGATATCTGGGTCCTTGGGCTCTATTAAGCCCGGGAACTCTTTATCATCATCATCTACTTCTGGACCTAAACTAGAAATGAATTGAAATGAAATGGAGTTTTAAGTTCTACTGTTCTGTTCCGACCCATGGGCTAATCAAACCGGCATACGCCATACAATGTGCTATAATCTATGGAGGAAGTTTTGTACGAAAATCGGTGTAGAAACGGCCTATTCTTATATCCAATCCCAACTTCCAAGATGTCTTTTACGTGCATGCCAATATGTACACGGTACATCGGTTTTCCATTCCAGCCTAACGACTGGACAACTTTCCATGTCAAGCCCTCCGTCCTGCACCACTGACAAATCGAAAAACCCGCGAACTCCAGGCTAGCGAGCCAGCGCCTTACATAGTCAACGCGGATCGACCTAAATTGGAAGAGAGGGACCAAATTGTAAAGACAAATGGTCCGTTTCTAGCCAGATAAGGCAATCTTTAAGGCAATGACATTAAATTGGGATCGGAACATTGGCGCTCATCAAGCACTGTCTTGATAATTTCGCAATTGATAAAAACAGAAGAAATTGCAACAATTTTAGTAAATATAACTTCAAATCAATTCTCAATTCTCACACATAGTTAGCATCGGTGATCTGAACCCGCATGATATTACAACACATGCCATGCTTACCTGGTAGCTGAATGTGTCTTTGAATATTGTGTAGTGTGGTGAGGCTGGCGATGCAAAGATGGTATTCGTATCAAATCTATATAATAATCAATAAAATTTATGTGAGAGGGAGAGCGGGAGAGCGAGAGAGAGAGAGAGAGAGAGAGAGAGAGGGGGGTAAAGTACACGCGACACAAACTAGGTCATTTCGGGACTAACACATGGTTCAATAATTTTATTTCAATTAATTGCAGCGCGTAGGGGCCTTCAGCCAATTTTGGGTTAACAGTTTGTTACCAGTCATTGGTCATATCACGTGAGTATGATATTGATAATAATTATAACAAAATCCTCCAATTGTAACGGGTCTTAAAAATCAGAGTTCACAAACACAAAGTGTTTAGAAAAGAGAGTAAGCACATTGTCACACACGCGTCACTAGCAATTTATGCCACTGCATAAGAACATATATGTTATTTGGAGAGGGGGTGGTGGTGATATAAGTTTAATCCTACCTTTGTACGACTGACCCCTTGGTTTCGTAATGGATTCATTTGCTGTCTGTGGTCTCTTTGGGGTCGACGTTCGTACTTTTTGCATGCCAGCTGTTTTGGGACGAACTATGTTTGTGATTTGACCAGAACAATTTGAACACTGGAACAAATAAAAAATAAAACAATAATTATGGTAGCTTAGAAATAAAATGATATGGAGTTTAACGTCCTGCTGGGTAGCATAGAACAACACAGTACAATCGCTAGCTCAGTTTATATGCAATAATGGACTAAGGAACAAAAGAATAATAATAAAATAAAACCAAGTACGAACAATCCAAACCATTAGGCAAAAATCGAAGTCCTAAAGAACGTAATAGGCAAAATAGTTAGGCAAAGTAGTGTAATCAGCAAATGGACTGTTCATCGTGTACGAAATACACAACAAACAGTGGTAACAGGTGTCCGGAAGAGTAAGCTTACCCTGCCTGGCGCGCCACACCCGCCATCGCTGCATCCAAACTACTAGGCAAAATGTAGGTAAAATAACGTGATTGGCCAATGGACTATAGGTATGCAAAATGCACGTGATGAACATTGTTAACGGTGTAGTAGACATAATCAGAGAGATGGTAAATAGGATACGCGTCAATTAAATATATCAAGAATAATAGCTGAGAGCGACATGTTATATTTACCAATCAAGTCAATATGACGGCCATAAAACTTTTTAAAGGATTTTATAAGTTTAGTGCGTAAGTATCCTTGTAGTTGAAGCTTGGTTGACAAATGTCTCGATCTACTTAAAAAATCAGAATAGAAAGAACAAGCTCTCGCGTATCGAATAAGCTGAGACACAAACACTCCATAAGCTGGTGATACAGGAATGTTACTACTAATAAATGGAAAGTTAACAATCGGAAAGTCAAAGTCATCACGTTTATCATACAATTTAACACTGAGTCTATGGCAATTGTCAAAATCGAGACGCAGATCCAAGTAGGAAGCGTAATTGTCACTGTCAGTAGTATTTTTAATTTCAAGCTCATCAGGATATATGAATTCTACATAATCACTAAATTTAGGATTATTCAGTGATAGAACATCATCGATATACCGATAAGTAAAATTAAAATGTCTGACTAGTCGTTTATTTGTTTTAACTAGTGCCTGTATGTACTCGGCTTCATAGGAATACAGAAATAAATAATCCTTTAAGCACTTCCACTGGTCTGTACATAAATTGGATCGTAGCAAATTATTTGGTGAAATGACCGAAAATTATGAACATTTCACTACCGTACGGTACATTTCACTGAGGAAATAAAAATCATTAACGAAGAAACACGTCTTTTCATTGGCTACACAAGAGGGGAGGGGCAGTCATATTTATATAAGGTCTGTTGAACACAAACTTTCGGCCAAATCATATTTGGAATTCCAGCTGTCAAAGTTCTTTTACGTGCATATTGGACCTCGGTTGTCCGTTCCATCCGAACGAATATGTACTGTTCACGCACCAATGACAAGTTGAAACCGCGTCGGGCAATTCCGGGGAACTTTCTCGGACATCAGTGGGGCGCACCTAAGGTTTCATAGTTAGCGAGCCCGCATCTTACTGGATAAGCCACCACGGCGCCAAATTTTCAATTACATACCTGTTTATCTGTAAATTCACATGTACTAGATGACGTTTCTTTGTGTCTTTTTTCTACTCGGGCCGTTAACTCTAAGCTATATTTCCAGACATCCTCTAAGGAAACAAGTAAACAGCCCAAAGAAACCATTTTAAACTGACGGAGAAATAAATTTTGTTCTATTTCTGTACAGGCATACATCGATTTGAGATTCATGGGGTATCTTAATAATTGTTTTAAACAGCTCCATACAATCGTGCATTCCTGGTTCGTACATCGTGGAAACATTATATGTTTTACATCTATCCATGCCGCCATCTTGTTTTCGTCTTTGGCGATGAAGGGGATTTTTTTAATATAAGTAGTCTGGTCATTGATGGGGAACCAAGGTTCTTCTTCAATGCATTCATTCGAAGATGTTTTTGTTAATCTCAGTTTTTCTTCATCTGTCGAGTTTTGATTAATTTGGGCTTCGCGTTCGTCCGTTATTTGTACCATTGTTTTGACATTTTCGTCAATAATTGGAGCCGGGAAACGATAGAAATTATAAACATTGAAGACTTTCTTTTTCGTCTTTAGTCTTCTTGTGTTTTCTGAACGAACGGCCGAAGATAATGGAGCATTTTCTAGTAAACTGTGATGACGGGTTTCAGGCTGCGATTCGTCGCAGTTACAGGATATAGACCTATTTGCGACACCTAATCCGCCATTGTCGTTGAAATTGAATACTGGTAACGCCGGTTTATGAAGGGTTAGAGCTTGAGTTTTACTTTCGATCTTCAATGTACAAACAAAACTGGTGTTCTTATTCATCTTCAATTCAAGTTCCAGTTATTTTGGGCAATTAAATGTCTGGAAAAAAAATTGACGAAAAATCAAAACTGGTAAAGAAAATGATAACTTGAGTAAACTCTATTCATATTCACTGTGCTTAATAACGAGAGAGGATACTTGTCGAAACGTGCCTATAATAAAACTAGTAATGATTGTTTCCCCAATAAAAATTGTGTTCTGTTCTAAAGGCCAGCCTATTATTAATGCCAACTAGAATGCCGCGACACAACTATGTGCCGCTAGATCTTTATGAGTGTGCCGCGAACACACGCAGAAAATGCGAAAAAACACGTGATCCCAATTGAGTATTCACTGGTTAGTTCATAGCTGTACTTTTTTATTATTTAGGCTAGTTTGAGTCATTCTAATATTCTATGTGTAAATTAGGGCCTTCTGTCTGTGTCTACAGTTGTAAGCTGTCTATGACTTATAGTTTACAGTTTTAGTAAAATAAATAAATATATAATTTTAGCCAATAGAAAAAATAAATAAATAATTTTAACCAATAGAAAATACCTTTATGTTGGCACCATCTTCTTTTCAAACTTTGCTTCCATTCTCGTAACGTCACGTGTAGGTTTCATGTTTACATCAGTCATAGAAATATATATATTTCTATGACATCAGTAACCATTTACGTCACAGTGGCTACGCGTACGTCACATTATTTAATTTGACGTTGATGTATTTTAAAGACGAAAATTAATATAATCAAATAATATGTGATTCAACAGTGATAAAAGCTCGGTGCACTATAAGTATTTTCGGTAAAATACCAAATTTCTCACGGCTTATATTTATGCTAAATAATCATCAGACTTGGTTTCAACTGGATTTAATCAAAGTCTATCCGGTTTCTCCGCTGTCAATACGAGATGGCGGCCTCTTGGTAGGTTACGATCGAGCAGCAAAGATCGATAAATTTGCAATTTGTCATAACTTTGTAAATACTGAACGGACCTGATATTCTTATTAGATATATATCTTTCTTAATAATTTATTGTTCGAGGGGTTTCATATTTGGCTAAATGACGCATTGGGCCTTTATTATATAGACCCTACTAGGTATTCCACGGTCTACTGTAAATGAGTAGGATTAGGATGCAGTTATGTTCCTTTCGATCTTATTGAAAATGGTTTGGTTAAAACACGAATACCTGATCATAATAATGCCTAATGCATTATTTTCAATCGAGTGGCACCATTTACAAAATAAAGAAGGTTTCGCAGGGTTGGGGTTGGGTTAGGGTTATCGACAGTTGGGGTTCTGGGGTTCTGTGGGGTTCTTTACAGACCCCCTAACGCGAATTATTGAAATAAAATTGAACAATATGTTTGTCCCGAAAGAGAGCATCCTGCAAATTCAGTCAAATTACTTCACTGTGAACCTGGATAATAACGATTCGATTTGCGCTAACCTCGATTGTCATTACTACCGTTGTTACGATGATATACAAAGTCTCAATTATCCAATTTAACGGTTATTTCATCCATCACAAACGTATTCAAATTTACTAAATATAGCAGGCTAAAGGTGGAATCGAGGGTTGATTATAGATAGTCTTTTCGTGTTTCGTGTAAATTTTTGTGTAATTAATAATTTAGACAACTTTTAAGACCTGAAGAAAGACCTGCAATGGGTAGATCTAGCTCTTGCACAATGACTGTTTCGGCAATGGCAATGGAATGAAATGGAGTTTAAATTTCTACCTTCTGCACCGACTGAGCTTATGTAGGCTGACACATGTCCATTTTGCTACGATGTACTCTCATTTGAAATTCCAAATTGCAAGCGTTGTTTTAAGTGTGCGCCAGCGTTTTTCGTCCGATCACAACGGTTAGACACTGTCATATGTCAGGTCTTCCGTCCCGCACCGCAAGGAAAAAGGGAAAAACCACACCCAGAAATGAGAGTAACTTTCTCGGTAAACACCGGTCAACACCGTGTGTAAGCAAGTTTAGCCGTACATGTGCTATTACTTGACATAATATAGGGAATGCTAATTGTAGGTTCGGGTATTTCCGGAGTTATGTTGGCATTATATAAATAGGTATTTTGAGGAATACTAACGCTAACCCCAACCCTTTTAAGATGGGTAAAGGGTAAATTGGATCCAAGTTTTTAGTCTTATAAAAAGGGTTAGGTTTAAGAATTTGGTGGAGAGGGTAAGTATCCACACAAGCACTGACCTAGGATGATGAAAATTTGGTTCGTGATATTTCCTAGTTTTATTCCCTAAATACTCATTCATATAAAGCGGACATTTTGAACTCCTGAAATTCCCGAACCTCTTCAAGCAGCCTAATATTAGCATCCCTGCAACCTTCATTTGGGAAATCGGAGACTTCCCATTAAAGTGACGAATTGGCCATGTTTGGAACAACTAAGTTAAACTAATTTGGCAATAGGGCTGCCAACTTTGGATTTAAAATAATTCTTTTACGATGGTATCAAGGTTGTGTCATGATGGTTATACAATGATAAGATAAGACCGAATGAATGAAACACGCTCTGAGACCCTACTGATAAGACCTTACCTTTGGACTTTGTATATACCAAGATGGTGGTTTACCCGGTGAACGTGGCATTGTTGCTTTTACCATTAGCTCAAGGTAGGTGAAATTCAAATCAAGAAATGTAATATCTATAGTAGATATCCGGTTTAATCCCCCGTCCCCAATGATTCTGCCGTAAACACTAAGCATGGATAACCAAAATGGCCTGCTTTCGAATCCCACCATAAGGCTGGAATAAGTCGATATTTGCAAACGGGTTCCCCGGTGTATTCTCAAATGGGACAGAATTTCAAAAGCCCATTATATATTATAGACTCAGACTAGTAATTATTTGCCAATTGAATTTAATGTTAAATCGCTGTAACATCACAGGCTGTAACAATTTTTTTTTTATCAACATTCCGTTAGTTCCAATCTTTGTAGGCACAATGGGGAATACATATGGCAATCTCCTCATCATGACTTTGTAGGGGGTTGACCGTTTAGATATTTTTGCTACGACACAATGATTGCTCTACAGAAAGACACTTTACACGCCTAATCCCTCCGCTGTGATATTATCAGTGTTACCCCAAACTGCTATCAAAATTTACAAATTTGATCCCCTTTCTCCAATTCTAGACCAAAATGTCAATTAAACAATGCAGGAAGAGGGGGGGGGGGGGGTAACGATAAAATTGTCGCAATACATTAGTCCATCAAAAAATAAGGGGAAATAATTCTTAGTCTTAGTCCTATATTATACAGTTACTAGCAGATGGATGTTTAAGGAGAGTCAAACATTATACACCCCCCTCCCCACAAAACCCATAATAGGGTGTCCGAGCGACTTTATCCTCCATTCTTTTCACTTTTATATTGCGCAGTGCGTGTTACATATAATTTTTCCTAGTCAAAGATAAGCGCAGCAATTTAAAATATTCATGCCGAGAATCATGTCCTGTAGAACCAGTGCCAGATTTCGAAGAATGCAGGATATACACACTTGCATACATTATTTATAACATCATCACATTTACTTTCTGAACTGTGTAAAGTTGATTTTCTATACCCAAAGTATAGAGCCCCACTACCTGCTTTACTAAAAAATGTCTTGATTTTTTTCTTTTAGCCTTTATTTTATCTCCCAAGAAGACCGAAGTATGTTATGGTGAACTAGGTTGTTTCAATGATCTACCGCCATTTCAAGGTGGAACCCAACGTCCTATTGGTTACCTACCCAAAAGTCCAACAGAAATTAATACAAAATTTCTTTTACGAACTAGGTTTGTATTCATAATTTTAAAACGATATGTTCAATAGGGTTTGGGAGTCGCGGTGGTTTAGTGAGTAAGCCGCTGGCTTGAGTGAGCCTTAAATCCCAAGGTCTGTCATTTAGTCAAGCCTGTTCAACCTCGTGGGTTGCCTGTGGGTCTTCCGGGTTCCTCGCCTGTCCAAGTCCGTGTTTTTTTTTCAAGTCTGCCGCTTTCTTCACACAGCTAAAAACCCATACGCGCAAGTGACCTTATATAATATATAGATTGTATCGACTGGACGTTAAACCCCATGTCTCACTCTCCTCTAACCACCACCACTTGGCGTTCTCGGTGACATATCATGTAAGCCTAATCATGTCTATCTATTTTCAGAGCCAAGCCCACATCTGACGTACAAGACGTCGTCTCAGATAAAGCTTCCGTTCTCAGTTCCAGCTACGATGGAAAGAAAAAGACCAAAATTATCGTCCACGGATTCACACATAACGGTCATCGTCAATGGTTGCAAAACCTTGCAGCAGAATTTTTGAAAAATGTAAGTCTATTTTTTGCATTCTTTTAAATCAGATACGTGCCAGATGCAACCAATAACGGAAATGCATTGTTTAAATTTCACAGGGTTACCATCTTTAATGGTGTCCCTCCCCACCCACACACACCACGCTCAAACGTAGTCCCAAAATAACCCACAATTGCCAATTATAGTCTAGGCAACATTATATTAACAACACAATGTACATAATATATGACTTTTGAAATTTTTGGCCAAATTAAGCACAATTGAGAATCGAGGCTGATCAGCTCCGGTCATCTATATATTGTTAAACACTTAAACGGTAGCTGTGTTCTAATGTACTTAAAGCTGCAATTTCATATTTTAAAAAAAAATAATAAAATAAAGTCTTAAAATTGATGGTATCTATAAACAGTCCTGTCTAGTTAAAGAATAATCCTATTAATCCTATAATTCACTATTGCCATTGATGAATTGGCAAAAATATCATTTTCAACTTCAAATTCAAAAGTTTGAAGATAGCTATTACACGGGGGGATGGAAAAACGGGGGAGGTAATTGTGTTATTAATTCCGACATGAAAAATTTGTAAGTGTGGAAAATAATGCCTATGATTGTATAATAGTTAGTTGACAACCTATGGAGCAAAGGACATAGAAATAAATATGTTCTGACTTACTAGAAAATCCGGGGAGTTGATGATGGGCTTTTTACGTTAAAGCCAGAAAAAATTGATCTATTACATAATACATGTTTAAAATTCTTTATTAATATTACAGGAAGATATGAATGTTATTATTGTTGACTGGCAACAAGGTGCGGCCATACCATACGACCAGGCTACAGCTAATACCAGAGTTGTTGGAGCACAGATAGCCCAACTCATACACGTGATGATGAACGCAACGGGGGCAACACCAGATAAGTTTCACGTCATGGGTCATAGTTTGGGAGCCCATATTGGGGGTTATGTTGGTGAACGTGTGAAGAAACTTGGACGAATCACAGGTAATGTTCAGTGGTCTGATCCCATTTATTGACATATACGAAACGTCACTAAGCGAGTTTGGTGGCCGCGGTGAATCCGTGAGTAAGACATTGTTCGATTCTGGTGTTGGCCGGAAAGGTTCATTGGGGTTTTCCGGCATGGTTCCCTCTTGTAAGTAGTGATTAATAAGGCCAAGGAAAAACAAGCACGATCGTACTATGGACCATGTCGACCCGACTTGCATTACCGGAGCATTACATTTTTTCGAAGAGCGTTACCACAAGAACAAAAAGAACAAGATGAGTAGCGGTTAGCGATCAGTTCCGAATCATACAAAATACGCGAAAGCGAATTATTGAAATAAAATTGAACCATATGTTTGTCCATTTCTGTTTGTCTTTTCAGGTCTTGATCCTGCGGGACCATACTTTGAAGGAACACCCCCAATAGTTCGTCTTGATCCAAGTGATGCGGAGTTTGTGGATTGTATACATACCGATGGTTCCGGTGTGTTGTCTATTGGTATGGGTACCAAACAAGCCATGGGTGACGTAGACTTTTATCCTAATGGTGGCGAGAATCAACCAGGATGCGATACTAGCGTATTGGGGAAGCTGGCGCATACTGTCTGGAACGCGGCAACGTTAGGATTATATGGTATGTATCCTTTGATCATATAGCGGGAAGCCGCGATGGCTCAGTGAGTAAGACCCGGAAGTCTTGGGTGCATTCTCGGGATTCCAGGTACAGTCTCTCCCTTGTCATTAGTGCAGGACGATACCGAGGTTCCGGGTACACACTGACCTGCATGAAGACCATATTCCTGAAGCAATGGCGCGAGAAATCCCTCTCTTACCATTGCTGGATAGAAGTCATATTCTTGAAATTGGGCGGGGCGTGTCTCTTTTTAACGTCCAATCAAATCCCTCCTCTCTTCTCGCATTCGGCATAATTTTCAAAATGGCCGACGAAGAAAACATGTTGGCACTGGATAATGGAGCATAATAAATTTCGCGGGTTATGACGTAAACAAGTCGCGATTGTCACTAGATACATTGCGGTAACATATTTTGAGGTCTGGTTAACCCCGATATTGTCTGTTACAATGTAGGTCATTGGTTGGTAATGGCACTACTGACCAATAATAATTTAGCACAACAATGTTCACTCAAGATAGCAGTGTGAAGTGGATTAGTTCTAATCAAACGAAACACTGCGCAGGAGTATGCATGAAGACAGGCATACACCATACAATGACAACTGCCGAGCGACCCCAGTGTTTCTCCCCACCCGAACGACTACAGAGCTGTCATTGGAGCTTGCCCCCCCCCCATCCTGCATCACTGACAAGGGAAAACTATGCCGAAAAATTCTTATCAACCGGGATCGAAGCCACGTCTTACTCACTTAGCCACCCTTGCGCCCTTATACAAAAAAAATAGGAGTATAAACCCCATTTTACACAATGACAAGGTAATTATGATTACATTTCGATTTTATTTTTTCAATTCATTTTTCATTTTCTTTCGCTTTATATTCGTGTTTTATATTTTACCAGACTTTCACATTATCCCGACGTATATTTTTTAAAATCAGGGGCCTGTTTCACGAAATTTAACTAAGATAAAATCAAAATTTTGATAGTTTGATTGGATAATATTAGATTGACTTTACCTTTAGTTAAAATTTTAGGGCCCAGAACTATAGGCCTAAACACGGAACGAAATACAGATATACTATTAATTTGATTGATATTTCAGGTGCTGAAGCCGCTGTATCGTGTAGCCATGAACGTTCCTACTACTTATTCACAGAAACTATCAACTCACCCTGTCCATTTAAAGCCTTTCCTTGTGCTAGTCAAAAAGATTTTGATGCTGGCAAGTGTCTACATTGTCATGGTAACGGATGTTCTAATATGGGTTACCATGCCGACAAAACAGCCGGAAGGGGAGCATTGTATCTAGAAACAGAAGCAGCATCAACCTTTTGTGGTAAATATGTTACGTAATAACGTTTCACAACAGATACATATTAATTTGTCTTAATTTGTATTCAACAAATTGAAAAATCAAAACGTTGTATATAAGAAATATTGACGTTGTAGATAATCCATTACAGTTTTTTAAACTCCATACCTAGACTGGGCGTGGTTGTTTTTATACACCAATGATAATGTTACTACTTTAAAGAAGATGTAACCCAAGTCTTGTCATATTACAGATTATCACTATCAACTTAATATAACAGCTGATAGCGCCATGGACGGACTTGTTAAAGCTAAATTACATGGAACCAAAGGCGATACTAATATGTTACCCCTAAACAAGTAGGTATTAGTCGTAAAACTTTTATCCTGGCCCCAACTTCACAAAGCATTCTAAAACTTAAGTCATGAATTTACCCAACTTTCAATCACTATTCATGAGAATTATCTTTGATCCAGAAACACACAACAATGCACATAGTTTCTTATTGTTGGTGTATTTGATACATTAAAACAACAAAAGTTTTATAAATGGCTGTATTTTAGTTACGATAAGGCGAAAAATTGCAAGTAAATACTTAACTTAAGTCTGAGAATGCTTTGTGAACTCGGGGCCAGCAAGATCAGTTTATAATCGATCAGTTGGAATGTGTAGCAGCATGCTGCGGATTAACCATACTCAGTTCTATCTGTACCGCGCGGGTTCGATCCCTGCATAGGCCGAGATAGTTCATCGGGATTTTCCCATGTGGCTGTCTCTTGTCAGTGGTGCGTGATGAAAGGCCTGACAAGGAGAACTGTCTAGTCGTTCGGGTGGTACAAAAGAAGCGGCCCCTTGTATATATTTGCGTGCACGTAAAACATCCCTTGGTAGTTGGAATTTGATATAGGAGTAGGCCCTAGTGCCACTGCCCGGGCAAAATCACTCTCAAAAAACACTGTACAGCATATGTCCGTCTTCACTAGCCCACTCGGAGCAGAATAGTAGGATGTTAAAGCCCATTTCATTTCATTTCATTTCTATCTGTACCCTGTCGAGGACAAAGATGACGTTGCAGGAAATTAGATCGTCATTCACAGCGCCATGTACACATGGTGTGCAAACATTTCTCAGAATAGTTGTTACGGTACTCAAATTCCATGCAAAGCCAAATAAACCACCAAATGTTATTTGTTTCATAACATATTTATTTTCAAAATGACTCGTACACAATACCAAACAAGTCACATTTTACAATATAGTTAAAAACTGCATAATATAATGGGAATTTGTTGAAAATTTCAGTCAAATTATTCAACTGTGAACCGAGAATTTAGCCATTGCATTTTCGGCTCAGCCTCGATCATTATTACTATAGTCGGTACGAAAAAAACATAATAGTCTCGATTATCCATTTCATGATTAAATCGTGAGTGAACGTTCAGCAACAAGTCGAATCCTAATCCAGTAAATATTGCAGGCTAGCGATGACATCTAGAGTTGATTATGGTCCGGATACGTTAATTAATTCAGATACCTTGTCAGGCCTAAAGACCTGCAATAGGTCGATTTAGCTCTTACGTAATGCATGTTTAATTACTTATTTTATATTATATATCATTATAGGAATTCAGAAATATTTAATAGTGGGAACGTGATGAGCCATTTAATAAAAACAAGATCAGACATTGGTACCATCACTGGTGTAACACTGGAGTATGATAAAACCGCTAGTATATTAACTAACTGGTTATACCCGGATGACTGGAAATTAATGGGTGTGACTGTTTTCAGTGGTAACGATGAAACATCGTAAGTACTTAAATGGGCTTTTTAGTTTTGGAAGGCACAGATCCAGATTCTCGGGATGTTGTAGTTAACAGGGGGTTTACATATGTAAACGAATAGACAGTGTGTGACGATCATTTTTGTTTACCATGTATAAAGGGGTTTGTGTGGCCGAATGGTTTAAAGTATGCGCTTTAGATCACATGGTCTATCATTAAGTCACGTGGCTTGGTTTCTATTTACCCACACAATCGCGTGGCCTTCCTATGGGTCTTAAACCACAAAGGGGCAAAAATCCACAACTTTAGTACATATACACAATGTATATTTGTCCGGAGACCCTTGGATCAAAAATCTGTGCCGATTTGATGAAGATGGGGTCATTAAAAAGTGTTAAAGGTACCTTTATTTATTGTTGGCTTTTCTTTTCAGAACCAGTTTCTGTGCGTATGGAAAATCACTGAAGTCACATTCACAATCAGATTTCAAGGTGACTGGACATTGTTAATTATGAATGAACATATGACGTAATAAACTGATTAAACGTTCCAACAATACGTATTGCTTTCTATATATATATGATATAAAACAAACGATGTCACAGGTACAAAAATAAACGCAATCGGGACGTAGGAAACAATCACACGCATATCCCACCAATGGCAATAGCCTGATAATGTTTACCGAATGCTTCACACATTCCTTCACCCATAGCTCGATTTAGTTCTCGATTTCGTCTCATATTAGCATTCTGATAACCTCCGCTATTCTGTCGGCTTGTTAAATATTCAAAGGCGGTCATTTTGTTGTAAAATGGTGATCCAGATCCGGATTGCGCCTGTTGCCTTCGTTCACCCTGACCTTGTTGTTGACCTTGACCTTGAGCGTTACTTTGTCCTTGGCCGTCATCTTGACCTTGCTGTGATCTTTGACCTTGATCAACATGTGGATTCTGTAAATGATCTGGACGGTTTTGACTATCTCGATTTCTAAATCTGTTTCTATTTCTGTCCTGTGGGTTTGGTTCTGGTGAAGGGTTACTCAGTCGTCGTTGAATTACGTCCCAGTTAGATTGATCATACGCTGATTCAACTGGCTGAGAGCCTCGTCGTGGCGCCGGATTTGAAGCGCTGTCGCCACTTGTCGTTGTCAAGATCGAACCCTGGTTGGTTAATGGCTCCCTCGTTGTGGAGAAAACTGTGGATATTGTGGAGCTAGATACTGGTGATGTAGTTTCTTGAGTAGTAGAGGACAGTGTTGTTGAAACTGAAGTACGACGACCGTGGATATGTCGTAAATCGCCACCGGAAGTCAGAATATGTCGTGCCCTAGATCTGTGCCTTCTTCTGTCAACTGACTGTGAACCTTAAATAAAAAACTTCATTTTGAGATTGATGAAATAAAATGGGGTTTAACGTCCTACTGGGCTATGAAATGAAAAGAAATGGGGTTTAACGTCCTACGCTTCTGCACCAAATCTGGTGTGTGCTATAAGGGAAATTTTTTGCCCGGGCAGCGGCGCTACGGCCTACTCTTATATCGATTTCAACTGCCAAGGATCTTTTACATGCACGCAGTACCACAGTTTTTCGTGCCATCCGAATGACTAGGCAGCTGTCGTTGTCAGACCCTCTGTTCTGTATCACTGACAAGGGGGAAACAACGCCGAAAAATCGAGATGAACTCTCTCGGTCAATGCAAGGATCGAATACCCGACCTCCAGGCTAGCGAGCCAGCGCCTACCTCACTTAGCCACGTGATCTCCAACTGAAGACAGACATACGCCTTACAGTGTGCTATGCCTTACATTTATATAGAATTACAACTGCCAGGGAATCTTTTACGGACACGCCAATGTGTACACGAGACCTCGGATTTTCGTGCTATCCGAGGAACTAGACAAATGTCCTTGTCAGCCCTTCACTGCCCCGTCCTGCATTGTGATTAAGGACAGTCTGGTTTAGAATTGTACAAGTTGGTTGTGTAAATATATCATTAAAATCTCGTCTTTCGGGGCATTGAAACAATATGTCGTCTTAACACATTTATAAAGTAGATATCGCTTGTGTACTAAATTTCATCTGATAGATATCACTTGACATGAATTTGATTGGTCAATTAAAAAGGAAGGAAAGGAATATTTTACTCGTCTCTTTTTAAATATAAAAAATACCAATAATCGTCGATAAAGTAGAAAGAAAACCTCAACGAAGCCTCTTCCCTTTTTTTTACACCTCTATATTTATTCACATTAGTCGATTTTCAGACCTTATTCTATTCACAGACATCGCCATATTTATCGCTTACTGATGAATAAATATTGTAATGTGTACGCTGGACCTCGATTTTTTTTCCCATCCGAAATACTATATAATGTCCCTGCCAGGCCCTGCAACATTAACAAGGAGGACACAGACTGCACTTTCTCGGCCAACACGGGGAAGGTAGCTGCGACCCCAGGCCAGGGAGTCAGCGTCTTAATTACTTAGCTACCGTGGCTCCTTAGCTTTGAGTACATGTTTAGATATTGCTTACCTGTGCATACGAGGGTTATGGTCATGATAAGAACGGATATTAAAAACAACTTTTCCATTGTAGAAATCTATACTACAAAACACAGGGTAAAATATAATGCAATATTTTCTTATATAAGACAATACGAGAGTTTCTTATAAACAGTGTAAACACGAGAAGTGTACCGAATGTTGTTGAACTGCAGATGGGATAGTAATGATGTATGTTACGTAGTTTCGTCAGCGATTCTGTTATTCTAACCGTTATTTATCACTTTCTGGTAAAACGATAAAACGACGAGCTCTACATAAAGCTCCACAAACAACAACCGTTTCAGAACCGAAATCAAGTCTTAGACAACAAGATTCTACCATTGACCTTTATAATTGGAGTATTATAAGGTTCGTGGTTCAAGTAATCTACACGATTTTAACTGAGGCATTTCATAATCTAGTTTTAGAAATGAAATGTGAGTTAATGGCACGTCAGCTCCAACCGGGCCATATTGCGGCAAACATTTTGTGGTTATTTTGAAAAAGGCTAAATTGTATCACAGAAAAAATTATATGCATTTATAAAAACAATATCACAGTAAGTAAAATTAAAATAAAAATGAATTGATAAATATATACAATTAAAATTTATGATAAAATCCTGTATCTTTTAAAAAGTCTAACACTTTATTAACCCGGTTTGGCAAACATGTGATGCATTGACTGACAACGGTAAAATGCGATCTTCTAACTTTGAGGTGCTTGCATCCAATCAAAATGTGCTTAACTGTGTAGTTTTAGATGCACTAACTCCAACAGATCGTTGAAATATACATACCCAATCTTAACGTTTAGTTTGTAAACGATCATGCGTAGTTAGGACATATTCCTGAAACCCGATTCTGTTTGTTAATATTGATGATATACGTTTTACAAAACTACTACGTCAAACTATTCTTATGTAATACAACAGAGAATGCGAGGTTGTTTTGTTGGGATACAGATATACGTAACCTCTGACGTTAGGTGTTATTATGTTATTTCTGTAATTTAGTCCAGTCGACTGAATTATTTATAAATGTTTTCCGTTTTGATTCCGACTTCTGCTATGTTCCTAATTTTCAGACAATTATAAATACAATGAAATGGGGTTTAACAGTATGTTATGAGAGAAATTTTGTCTAGACAGTGGCGCTATGACCTACTCTTATATCGTGTTATGGGTTCTTTTACGTGCACGTCAACGTGTTTACGGTACCTCGAGTTTTTGTTCCACATTACAAGACGCAGTTCTACACGAAAGAAAAGTGAACTATAATTCTGGGATAGCTTTAGAAATTTATAAGAAAAATACGTGTACACGAAACCTCGTTTTTTGGTCCTACCCGAGCGAATAGACTGGCGTTTTAAAATCCTAAGTTTCTTTACCACACTGACTCACTAAACTGGAGGTTCCGTGCACGATCCCGTTGTTTAATGAGAATGTTCTTCGGATTTTCTGCCGTGGTTCCCCCTAGTCAGAGGTGTAGGCTTGAGGCCTTAGGAAATGACAACGGGGTTCCGAGTAAACATTTGCGTGCACGTAAAAAACCCCATAAACTGGTGGAATTTGAAATAAGATTGAGCCGAGGCGCCGCTGCCAGGGCAAAATTTCCCTCACTATTCCGGTCAGTGCAGAAAAGTAGGACACTAAACCCGATTTTATTTTAATTCCAACTTGGATAAACAAGATTTGCATACGTCATGGCGTGTCTTATAAGATGCATTTTGCCTACTCTTGTCTCGAATTTTTAACGTGCACGCTAACGTCCCATTCGAATGACTAAACACTTTTATTATACAAACACTCTGTTCTGTACCCTTGACCAGAGAAAACCACACTGTAAAATATAAATCACAGTGGTCATTGCAGAAAATACGTAATTCAAATATGCATACAATTTACAACGCTGCGTCAATATTATAGGCCTAATGCTATATTTAGAAATTATTTAATTTATATCGAAGTTTTAACATGGTTATAATCATGTGTTTATCGGAACGTTCTGGGTTTATTGTAGCGAAACTTAAATCATTAGTACACGTGTTGCCACATTATAATAGAGTATATGTCGGTACAAAGACAAACAATCATAAGATTATTGATTCCAAACTACATAATATCAATAAATCTCAGTTTCTTTACAAAATTCTGCTGCAGAATAACACATGACCACGGCAAGCTGGTAAGGTAACTTATATTTAAAATCTGGATTTAATTGCCTTTGTGCGGATCATGGAAATAGTTTTTATCGTATGATATATAACCGTTATGAGGCGTGTGGAGTTATTAGTGGTGTTAAGCGTGTTTTTGTTTATTTTCGCTGTGTTGTATATAAATCTGAACATAGATGCAACAAAGAAACACGAGTTGAAATACCGTAAGAAACATTTTAAAGATGTGTTCTTTCATAAGGAGTTGACGCCGGAGTTGGAACCAGAACGCGCGAATGATTGGTTAGAAAATGATGCGGAACCACCAATATCCTGGAGACGCAAGGGTAAAAAACGGAAGCGAAGACCTAGACGTTTCCATGGGGGACTTGACGAGACTGAGTATAAAGCAGAAAAAATGAAGCGCCGAATACGACCCAGGAAGGCTCATAGGCCGGATCGAAACCAACACAAAAAGAAAAAAAGAAAACGGCATCATGGAGAGAAAAGAAAACCGAAACGTAAGGTACATAAGAGGAAACGCAAAAAGAATCACAAAAAAAATCACAGTATCCAGGACGAGGACATGCAAAAGGCTGACATGGGTTCACAGTTGGGGTCAAAGGATATCGAAAACCATCACATTATTAACCAAAGGAAGGTTGGAAATCACTCGGACGATCATCAGATTCTGTTAGTTCCAAATGAAGTTAAGGAAGAACCACATCTAGAGCCTAAACATCCCCGCTGGTTCAGAGGTCAGAATCCCCGTTATAACAGACACAGCTTTAAACGTAAAATGACAAAAACAGAAATCTTGCTGGTCATGCAGACGGTTAAAAAGTTCGAAGAGTTGATGAAGAAACATGGAATAATATATTTTATGTCTGTTCGAACTCTACTTGGTTCTTATCGACATCATGGTTTTATACCGTGGGATGAAAATATCGACTTTGTCTTACCCCGAAAAAATCAGGAACAAGTTTCCATCATCTTGAAATCGATTGAACCGGAATACAGCCTTTACCGTGAAAAGAATGGGTTGTGGAAATTGTACATCTGGCAGTCAAGGTCATTTGATAAGGATTGGAAATGGCCTTATGTCGGATTATGGTTTTACGATTCCAACGATACCCATATTTGGAACATAGATCCGTATGCAAAAATAAACCAAGTGTACCCAATGATTGATATCTTCCCACTCAAGATGAGGCCGTTCCTGGGAATGTCACTTCCGGCTCCCAACCAAGACAGCAAAATAGTCCATAAATCCTTTGATGTGTCTAAATGTAGTTCACCGGACTTTGATTATAAGCGCGGTCTTCCCGTGGAGAGCACGACAATGGATTGTGGTGCATTACAAACTAAATTTCCATTTGTTAAGAGAATGGAATATGGAAACGGCAGCGTCAATGAAACGTTAATGTTCAATGGACAGGTTATCGGCTGGTTTGTTATTAAATGAAGACATTTTCGTCGCAATCTCGGTGTTGATAATTAATTGTCTAAATGTGTTTTTTCTAATTAGTTATTATTGTCTGTGTAAGAGGTGGGGTAAATTTAAAGTGTATAACTCTTGCTACGGTTTATAACTTTCTCAGATTTGAAATTAAACATAACCATAAATATGTAAAGTGCCCCTTGTATTATGACCTCCTGCTTAGACAAGCAATTGTAGGAGCGTTTTAAGGTTTACCATGGCGGAGGCTATACGATTTTGAGGGCCCTCTTTCGCGGGAAGGAGGTGGCCTGCATTCTCATTCAGTAATGGATTCGACAGTAACAGTGTATAGAAAACGATTGACGCGGACTCGAAGGCACTTTCCCTTGGCCATAGGGGCCCTTTTGTCAGACGTGGGACCCTTTTGTCTGGGTTTAGGGCCCCCCCTAACTAGGATACATTTTCATTTTTCTCACCTTCTTTGATTTTTTTCGTGAGGAGGCTGGCGCCTCAGCTATAAAACGCATCTGAATAATTGCGGCATCTATGTTTATACAAGAACCCTCCCCACACCCCTTTGCATATGTCTTATTGACAGTTTTTTTTTGTCTAGAATTCAACAAGTGTGTTTGAATCCACATTTACTACTAAGTGTTGAAGAATAGATACGATTTTAAGGGGAAGCAGAGATTTCGTGAACAAAAAAGCGTCAGAGTCTAAGCATTCCTTGTACCGGGTGTAGCAAACGCTGAAACAGTCAACGCCCATCAATATTTTATCAAGATGTCAGAATCTTTGTGGTTATAAAGATTAATAATAATAATCTTTATTCCAAATCTTCATCAGAAGATACATGAATATCTATAATACATAATATAAATACAGTCGAATATGACAATCAATATTTTAAACATTTACATACAACTATTTACACATAAATATCGTGAATACAAGCTATTTACTAAAGTGACTTATTATAATTGATATAAATTTACATAATTTTATTAAGTTTGTGCCTTTAACATTAAATATTTTTTTCATTTTATGGGTTGAGAGAGATTTGTTATAAAAACCAGTTAAATATTCAGCCCTGTCTTTGAGAAAAAAAATAACATTTGAATATATAATGATATTCATCACCAACTTCATTATTATTACATAATGTACAGATTCTATGTTCTTTTGGAATGTTTGTAAAAGAGCCAGTTTCTATTGGAAGCAAATGACTTCTGCATCGAAGTCGCGTGAAACTAACACGGTATTTTCTAGTCATTCTTCAAATGTAAGCCATTCTTTAAATATTCTATAGTTAAGGCACTTGCTACTGTTGTTTACTTTAGACCTCCTTTCTTGTACATATTGGACCAATAGTTTTAACTTAGTACTTTCCTTCAGTCATTTGGGATTAATATTACTGTTAGTGACAAATATCGACGACAAACCAGTTTCGTCCAAATACATTTAACATAATTTATCCACTTTGTAGTGTTTTCTAGTTTAATCATTAACTTATACAATATACATGACAATTCATTTGGGTTACTAGATCTAGGATATCATTCTACGTTTAACAATAAATTGAAGCAGAGAGACGCCCAACTCCCCATATACCATAAAGAGAGGTTTTCTCCTTGTTCTACTTCAACTATACAGTTGAACATGTCTGACAGTCCATTCTCGTGTTTATAATAATACAAGATTTGGCTGATTTGTATATGCTATAATTAACATTGAAAAGTTTACCTTTAATTTTGCAATTAATGACTTTATACCACAGATTTATTCTATACTATTCAAAAAAAGTAGGGGATATTTGATTTTTAAGTGTTATTAAAGTCACCTAATGAAACTGACGAAGAAACAAATGACAAAATGAAATGAAGTTCACATTCATCGATTTATTCCAAATGCTCGTTAGACTAAGTAAGGCACAGACTGACCATTATAAGGGTAAAATGATACCCGGGGTCAAACAGCAAAGTTACCACAGCATCACAACAAAGTCAGTAACGGGTAAAGCCTACTCTGTTTGCCAAACAAGCATTGATCCGACGTGGCATACTCCTAATGAGACGTCTACGGTCATTTTGGTCCAGATTGTCCCATTCCTGTTGCAACGCAGCAGCAAGTTCTTGGACATTGGCAGGACGTTGTTGACGTTGACGTAACCTCTGTCCAAGCATGTCCAAGACATGCTCGATGGGGGAGAGGTCAGGACTCAGTGCTGGCCAAGGTAATGTGGTGATGTTGTTGTTGTTGGAGGTAACCTGTAACGATCCTGGCCCTGTGACATCTTGCGTTGTCATCCTGGAAGATGAAACGGCGGCCATGACGTCGTGCGAACGGCACAACATGGACTGCCAAGATATTGTCCCGGTAGTACTGGCCTGTAACACGCCCTGCAACAATATGTAAAGCCGTTCTTCCAGCAACAGTGATGCCTCCCCACACCATAATAGAACCACCCCCAAATCTATCATGTCTGATGACGTTAACGTCTTGGAAGCGCTCTGTCCAAAAAATCAACAGTGAACCTTGACTCATCTGAAAACATCACATTGCTCCAGCGTCGATTATCCCAGTGTTGACGATCCCTACACCAACGACGTCTTGCCTGAATGTGATGATCTCTCAAACAAGGGATCACGCGAGGACGTCGGGCGCGAAGGTGACCCCTATGCAGTCGATTCCGAATCGTCTGGCCACTCACTCTCACACCAGTGTCTGTTTGAAGACGAGCGCTGATCTGATTTGCTGTGATGACACGATTTCTCAAGGCCAAGGTGCGGATAAATCGATCCTGGGCTTGAGTTGTCGCCCTTGGTCGACCTGAGCGTGGTCTGTCCTGTACAGATTGTGTATCACGGTATGTGGACCATAGCCTGCTTATGACAGACTGAGAAACATTCATCGTCCGCGCCACAACCGCCTGTGTTATGCCGATCTGTAGCATGCCAAGGGCACGTAACCTTTCATTTTGGGTAAGCCGACGCATATCAAAATTTGTTTTCTGGTCACTAAAACAATTAAACTGATGTTTCCACCCTGGAATTCAATGCCACAATGACTGTAACATTCAAAGTCAGAGTCGTGCAAATCTTGGGTTGGACCCCCATGATGATCCCAAGCATCACCTGCATTCCATGCGGTAGCTATTGGTGCTTTTGGACGTCACATGTAACTGGAAATGTTTCTTCTGTTAGGTTCTATAGTGACTTTTTTCGTAGTCATTTGCATATTTTAGTATTATGCCCCCAAAATCAAATATCCCCTACTTTTTTTTGAATAGTATATCAACAGAATCAAAGGATGCATAAATTCGCCTTTTCTTTGATAAATACAAATCAATTAGACATTTGAGTGTGAATATATGACCAGGAGTTGTGTACCCTTTACGAAATCTCGCCTGCTCAGGTCCAATACTACCCATAGACTCGATATATTTAGCTATCCTTTCGTTAACTACTGCCGTAAAAAGGATTACTTATTCATCCTTTGTAGCAGTTCTCGCCCCCCCCCCCCCGAAACGGGTGTGGCTCTGTCCCAGGGGTCGGGCATGCACCCAAAACAATAGGCACCATCCTTGGGGTATAAGGAATAGATATGTAAAGTTTCAAAACCATCGATCAAGAATTGTGGCCTGTAGGCGACACACAGACATACAAAAAGAAAATGGGTGTGGCTCTAACCATGGGGGTTGGGCATGCACCCCAAACGATAGGGGTTTTCCTTTGGGTAAAGAGAATAATAAATGCAGCCTGTAAACGACAAGCAGAAAATACAAGAAACGGGCATGGCTCTGTCCCAGGGGTCGGGCATGCACCCAAAACAATAGAGACCATCGATCAAGAATTGTTGCCTGTAGGCGACACACAGACACACAAAAAGAAAATGGGTGTGGCTCTAACCATGGGGGTTGGGCATGCCCCCCAAACGATAGGAGTTTTCATTTGGGTAAAGAGAATAAGAAATGCAGCTTGTAAACGACAAGCAAAAAAATACAAGAAACGGGCGTGGCTCTGTCCCAGGAGTCGGGCATGCACCCAAAACAATAGGGACCATTCTTGGGGTATAAGGAATAGATATGTAAAGTTTCAAGATCATCGATAAAGAATTGTGGTCTGTAGGCGACACAGAGACCACTAGGCCACCCCGCCCCCCTCTTAGATACAAACCTTAGTGTGGGTGTGGCTCTGCCCCTGAGGGTCGGGCATGTACCATAAACAATAGGAATCATCCTTGAAGAAAATCCATTAAACATTGCGCCATGTGGGCGAACGACAGACACACACACATACATATAAACACACACACCCACACCCACACTAAGGTTTGTATCTAAGATGGGGGATGGCCTAGTGGTCTAGAGTGCTGCGCTTCGACCTCTAGCTGGCCGGTCACCTCTGGCTTGTGGCTGTGCTTTCGAGCCCTGGTGTGAGCGTATGTGGCATGGAGATAGGGGCGCCTTCTCAATCTCGTGGGTTTCCTCCGGGCACTCCGGTTTCCTCCCACTGCTAAAGACCCCTACGCGCAAGCGAATTATTGAAATAAAATGAAACCCTGTTAGTCTCAAAATGACTTAGTTTGTGTCGAGTGGACGTTAAACCCGATATCTCTCTCTCTTTCTCTCTTGTATCTAAGAAAGAGGCGAAAGCTAGACTGAAATAAACCAAGTACTAGATTTGATAGGAAAATCAACGAGATGAAATTCCATGGTGATCACATTTTTAGACTTGATGGAGACTTGAACATATTTACAGAAGTAAAACCGATGATAATAAGAATATATTCAAATCACACGATGTCTTTTACTGCACCCACTCCGTGGACTCAAAATAGGCAAAAGAAACCTGGACCTCGACAACTGAAGCCTATGAGTGAATTTGGTTTTCAATCGTTAACGCTAAATTAAGATACTTTATGGAGACATTGGTTTGAATGTATTCTCGCAAAGCCACGGTTTCAATTACCAGTTGTATTTAGCTTTCTAAAAAATAAAGATATTTCTATGGTGGGGAATGGCACGTGTTTCGCGTTTGGCACTAGAGCACCATGCTGGAGGACTTTGGACAAGTCTTCGGACAAGATGAGAAACGAATGAGAACTGGGGCGCTGAATGGCTCACGATTCGCGCGCTTTTTTGACCGGGCACATACATAAGCGCCCTTAGGACTGAAGACTAAGGGTCATCCGTGTCTAAATCGGACAAAAGAGCTTCTCGAAGGGAGACGTTGGTGTGGGCTAATCAAATGTCTGACGCCATTGGGTCAAAAGCCGTGTAGTTTAGACCATAGGAAGTATAAAAAAACGAAACGAAACATAGATGTGTATCTTAATCAGATTGTAAGTTTATTCAAGTATTCATGATGATGTCAATACAACAACTGCTGACGGGAAGCAGGAAGTCACGTGTGACATATACGCCCGGAAGACTGGTATAACTAGTCACTATTATAGACCGTATGATGTATAATCGTCACATTACAGTGTTTACTCTTCATATCGACAGATGCGCGTGTGACTTGTAGGGTTTACTCTTCATATGGAACAGATTAACGTGTGACTTGTAGGGTTTACTATTCACATGGACAGGTGCGCGTGTGACTTGTAGGGTTTACTCTTTATATGGACAGGTGCGCGTGTGACTTGTAGGGTTTACTCTTCATATGGACAGGTTCGTGTGTGACTTGTAGGGTTGACTCTTTATATCGAACAGATTCACCCGTGATATAGTGTTTATAAACTTGCAGTGTTTACGCATCAAATGGAAAATATTCACGTGTTTAATTATATGTATAAATTTGTAAACTAAATACGGGACCGGTGTAACTATGGTAAACAAGATATGGTATTTTCTACTGGTGTATATGTCGGTGTGTACTGATGTTTGTAAGTTTTTCTTGTTTTGTAACCCTTAAAGATGTAGAATAGTCAACATCGGTGATGTAGAACATTAATTATTATTATTATTATAATAGTTGTTGTGGTTTATAGTAGTAATAGTTCTATCAGTAGTAGCAGTAACGTAGTAGCAGTAGTAATAATAATAATAGTAGTAGCAGTACCGTAGTAGGAGTAGTACTAGTAATAATAATAATAGTAGTAGTAGTTGTAGTACATGTACATCATTTATCGAACACACACATTTTACTCAACTGTTTACAGATATGATATAAAATAGGGTTTAACTTGAAATGGTTCCAATACTAATATATTCCGCCGTGATCCAGGCACAGTAGTGGACCGTTTTAAGAACTTCAGTTGATTACAAGAAATGTTACTGGCCTGACCCCACACTATACTGTACATAGCTTAACATATAATAAACCAATTCCAATTAAAATAATGGTGAAACTTACCACATAATTATTTGATTTGAAAAAATCAAACAGCAACGCGATATCTTCTTTCCTTTTCTTAATTTTAGTTGAATACGTCGCATCATAAAGGTCATTTTCCATATATGGAGTCCATGCCCATATTTAGATGGTAATAGCCTTATATTTCTATGGTAATAGTAATTATTCCTTGTAGAAAGCAATGGGCGGGGCAATTTGATGTGATATCTGTGACGTGATTTCGCCTAGATGATGTCATGACTTCTTGTACACCATGAGAAATATCGCTTCGAAAATGTAGAACGCATTACGACAAAGAAAAACTGTTCGGTAACAATTTTAGTGGTCCACGCGTCCCTTAATTGATACAATCTGTGATGATGATCCGCGGTATCCTCAGTGGTCCGATTCCGTTCCATTCCACTAACCCCTGGATTCATTCATGGGATAGACACAAATTATCTGCTCTTGATGATTGTAATATTTGTATCAATCAATACATTTAATAGCAATACGACTTGCCACAGTCTGTTTTGACCGTAATTTAAACAAAGATGTTTGTGTGCATGTAACTTCTTTTATATTAAATTTTTTGCAAACTTTCTCATAATAGAGTGAACAAGTCGCCATATTGATGTAAACGTAAACATTTCATTTCTTAGTCGCATATTTATATTTTTCAGCATGCGTATTGCAGTCCTGTAAAGATCAAACTGGTTTGTAATTTATAATATTTAGTTAAGCACGGAAAAACGGCCCGTTTTCATTAGCCCAGTTGGAGCAGAACAATAGGACGTTAAACCCCATTTCACTGGTCGTTTTCAGAGGGTCTGTAAGTATGAATACAGCCCTCTTCTACTGACACGGTCGATCGCTTGAATTATTATTTTCCGCACTAATCCGGTATGTGTTCTAATATGTTAAACGGGGCTTATGTCGACTTTGCAACCCAAAGCAACTAGTTCCAGTCAGTTGCAATAGTGCTTATGTCGATCAAATCAGCAACTGGGAGCAACTGAATTCGGAGAGCTGATGTCGACTCGGGACTGATAGCGATCCCACTTTACATGTGACTGTTGATTTATTCATCACGTGATCAACAAAATGGCATGGTCGGTCTTACTACAATTCTATTAGTATATTATTGTCGACATCATCAACATTTGAAAAGTGAGTGTCTTCGTTCGCTTCCATATGTTTATTTATAGTCCCATGTCTCTTATCACGTGATGCCCATGTCGACAGCAACGAGTTGCAGAAAGTTGAACATATTGAACTGAGGCGCTCATGTCGACTTTTTTCAGGTGCTCCCATCAGTTGCTCCGAACTGATCTAATGAAGACGTACATTTTGACCGGGCAGCGACACTACGGCCTACTCTTACATCGAATTCCAACTGTCAAGTGATCTTTTACGTGCACGCCAATGTGTACACGGGATCTCGGTTTCGTCCCACCCTAACCCTGTCCTTGCCAGACCCTCCGTCCTGCACCACTGATCCGAGGGGGTGGGGGCTGCACGCCGGAAAATCTGGATGAACCTTCTCGGCCAATACGGGGATTGAACACCCGACCTCCAGGCTAGCGAGCCAGCGTCTTACCCACTTATCCACCGGACATGGAAAATACCTGGTTCAAAAAAAAAGCAAATTAATCAATGCCAATTATGTCTCTTTGGATGTGATAATTGTTTGCATTGTGAATATGTTTTAGTTTCATATGTAGATGTTTGTGACAATAAATCACTGAACGGAAGTACGGTTTATTTATCAAGTACTTTCTATGAAAACAATGGTCTTCACGGAAACGATCTAAAGTGTGGGTGCACTGTACAATCAACAGGCCAACACAATGAGACTATAACTATGGGGATTTCACCAATTAATGAACACCCTTATGGATGCCAATATCAACTTGACGTCACGCATAAAAATAGAACCGTAGAATATTCCTGTGGTATATATGGTAACGATAGCTTTAATATAGTCCCAAGAGATGTTATATATATGGAGTTGGTACCAGGTGAAAGACCATATGGAAACGCTGGATTTGCTTTTTGTTTAAAGATCAGCACTACGCAAGGTAAACCACAAGTTATTATATTAAAGATAGGTTCCCAGAAAAATATTTATTGGGTGGTAATTCCTTTTAAAAGTATGACAATTTTGGTATATATGGAAAGTAGAGATATCCAATCTTACTAGAAAAATACTGGATTCCTCGAAAAACACTCATGGAGCGTTTATACAGGACAAAAATGTAAGGGTTCTCTTACTAGACACCCGACAATAAAGAATATCTACACGCGTTACGTCGAAAGGCTGCACGCGAACTTTGGCGCTTTGACGTGTACATGTTGATAAACTTTATGAAGCATTAGACGTACAACTCTTTCTGGGATAAAAATCACGGAAAAAGACGCGGGCAGTGGATAATCCGAGAATTTAATTATAATTCGATATTTGTAATAAATAGTCAGCGATTACAGACAACAGCGTCTTGTGTATGCAACGAATTCTCCCCTTGCTCCGACGCTGTTATTGTAGGTACGGGGAGGTGTAATCCCTTGACGCAAACATGGCCTCTTTTAATCAATTTTTATTGCAGGGTATACTTGGCAATTAATGTTTTGAGAAGGATTTGAAGCAAAATGATGATCAATTAATTAGTTTGAATATGTTTTAGTCCTAATATATCATCAAATTACCTAGTTTGTACCCGGGAATGTAACTTTAAGTTGACTTATTCTACTATCTGGGGTTAATTCCTATTGACATGAAGATAAATTCCCTATTAGGCTATAGCGAAAATATCTAAACGGACAACCCGATATAGGTTGGGTCTGATGGGCCAAACGAGCAACACGATATAGGTTGGGTCGATTGGGCTAAACGGAAGATACAATATGGGTTGGGTCTAATGGGCTAAACGGACGATATCGTTAACGTCTGCAATACATAGGTATTAACAAAACAATCTCTTTTGTCAGTGATTAGTACCAACCACTACATTACAACGCAACCCACTTCCAATCGACAATCTAAACAAAAATGTCCAGATGATACAAATAATCAAAGATTTTTTTTTCTTTTTGCCTAAAGGTTCTGGAGTTACTATAGCATGCAACGGCACAATAACAACTGACAGGCCTACCGGTGACCATTACACAAGTGAGGTTTTAGTAATATTACTAAAATGTATTAAAATAAAGCCTTAAAATAGATTGTCTTTATAAACAGGCCTACATTGTTAACGAATAATCTTATTAATCCCATAATTCAGTATTGCCAGTTAAGAAATTTACAAAAGTATCATTTTCAAAATCAAATGTTTGAAGATATCTATTTCATTGGGGTAGGGGGGGGGGATAGAAAAACAAAGGAGGCAATTGTGTTTTTATTTCCGGTATGAATGATTTTTTAAGTGTGAGGATGATACCTATGATCGTATAATAGTGAGTTGACAATCTTTAAAGTAAAATACATAGAAATAATTATGTTTTGACTTTCTTAGAAAATATGAAATTCTGGCTTTAAACCTCCTTGATATGAGACAGTCCACTTAAAACCTCCTTGATATGAGACAGTCCACTTTAAACCTCCTTGATATGAGACCATCAACAACGAGTCACAGTCCTTCACCCACTGCCCTTACCAAGGCTGCCGTCCTTCACCCACTGGAAAACCAAGCTGGAGATTTCCGAACTTTATTGACCAACACTGGGATCGAATCCAGGACCACCAGTTAGCCAGTCTATTTTTACATGACTTATTATATATTACAGGATATAGGCCTATTAAAGAAAGTGGAAGAGATTCTTGGGTGACTATTTTAGTAATAATAATACTTATTGCACTAGTCTGGTAAGATATATTCTCATATTATAGTTTCAATTTAATGGCTTCAACCAATATAGGTCAGTTGTTACGACATTCACGCAACAGTTGTCGGTTGTTTCGTCATACACGCAACAATCGTAAACAATTGTCAGTTGGTTACGTCACACACGCAACAATCGTAAACACTTGTCGGTTGTTTCGACATACGCGCAACAATCGTAAACAATTGTACCTGGGCTGAGGGGACGAGGATTGGGGCCCTGGACAGTAAGGGATATGGGGGGGGGGGCGCGGGACTGGTGGGTACCAACAGATTTTCGGGGTCCCATAGATCGGTTAGGCCCTAAAATTCCCTTGCGAATTTAGGAGGCCCTGTGCTCTGGTGTGTTAACTGTTCTTGTTAGAAGTTCCCTTCTAAACCTCTTTACTAACATTCATTGCAGCTCGGAGTTTAATGGTTTATGTCACCTAAAATGATTTCACTAAAATAAAGTAAATGAAAACACCATAAGAGAAAGAGTCTGTTTAAAATACTCAAATTGTCAATGAATTCTAAACGTCAATGAAATCGCTGCCTAAATTGTCTCTGATGCACTGAAATTAATCCTAATTTTAAAAAACAAATTCCTTGAGGAAAACACCCCAGGCACTCAAGGGGGCGGAGTACATACTAGTAAGATCCGTGGTTAGTACAAACAATTTGAACTTACAACAATGTGGCCCCCGCACAGTTGGTATGTCCCGGGCCCCACACGGTTAATCCGGCACTGCCTAGCCCTGCTACGGACCCTCCGCGCAAGCGAATAGTTAAAGTAGCTAAGTCTCTAACTCAATATCATCGTAAGTCTCCGACGTTGAAAACACAAATTATTTGTCAATTTAAATCAACATTGATGGTGTGGTCTTACCAGGAAAAGATGGGCTTCTGATATCCAATATTTAAGACGAAATAACTTGTTTACCATTAGTACACGAATCGTGTACCACACGGCGTTTCAGACTCATTCAGTCAAGGCTAGGTAAACTCCACGTTACATCTCAAACGGCGAGCATGCACAAAAAATACTATGTAGACTGGAATAACCAGACGCTATATATATATTGTGATTCAATTGAGACTTCTGGTGTACTTCGCCAAACATAACTGATTTGATATTAGAGTAAAAACAGAAACGATTGAATGTAAATCAGTTTATATTACATTATTATATGGCTTGCGACCCATTTGTGTCAATTTCTAGGCCCCAAATATTAGCGATTTAGCTCCTTTAATGAACAAAACTGAACCATATGTTACTCCTAGCATGTTACTATCTCTATATATATCTTTCTCTACCCCTCTCTGCCCCCCTCCCTCTCTCTCTCCCTCTCTCTCTCTCTCTGGTTAACGTTTATAACAAAATGTATTAATCTTTGATCTATTTGCAGGGTGTTCATCGAAATGAAGTCAAATAATCGTGAGGGAGAAACCGTGATCTTTACCAACACTGGCCATTTACAAAGTCCTACGGATGCTGTACAGGTTCAACCGGAATTAGAACTAAACAATATTACCAATACTAGCCATTTGCAAACGAGTCATACGGACGCTGTACAGCAATATGAACAGTTTCAACCGGAATACGCAGAACTAAATAATACTGGCCATTTACAGATAATGAACATCAATAATAAAATCTTAAATATCCACAAGTCACAAGTAACGAAAGAATTTTAATATAATCTGAATCATGGTTGTTCTTTAACTCTGGACAGGGAAGATTTGTACTTGGACTTAACCTACCGATCCCTAGGCAATGGAGGACGTAGGATATTAAAAATTTCTACATTCAAATTTCATTTACTAAAGTGCCTTACATCGCAAATTTCTATATTAAAGTGTTCCACGTTAACGTTACTTACATTAAAGTTCTTACTTCATTAAAGTTTGTTTTATTAAAGTTTGCTATATTAAAGGTGTCTATATTAAAGTTTTCTATATTAAAATTTGCTATATTAAAGTTTTCTAGATTAAAGTGTTTACTATATTAAAGTTTTCTATATTAAACCTGTTGTATTAAAGTTTTCTATATTAAAGTTTTTACTATATTAAATTGTTCTATATTAAAATTTTCTACGTTAAAGTTTTTTACTATATTAAAGTTTTTATATTAAAGTTGCCTACATTAAAGTTTGTTATATTAAAGTTGCCTACATTTTGATGAAACTTAAAATATATCTTTATATTCTAATGCTCTCTGCCCAATTCGATATTCGTGCTTTTCAGACCATAACTACCTGGATTATAGCCCCTGATAGTGTTAGCTTGTTTTCTATCTATCTGGACTCTGTCTAGTAATTTTTTGCCCTTTGACTTCAATGTTAAATGGCTGTAACACCACAGGTTGTAGCTTTTTGCTCAACATTCCGTTGGTTCCAATATTTATAGGCACAATGGGGACCACATTTGGCAATCTCCTCATCATAAATTTGTAGAGGGTTGACCGTTTAGATTTTTTGCTACAGGGATTTGAAAATGACTGGGGTGAAAATCTCACTTCCGACACAATGATTGCTCTGCAGAAAGACACTTTAAACCCCCTATCCCTCCGCTCTAATATCATCAATATTACCCAAAACTGCTATGAAATTGCAAATTTGATCCCTTTTCTCCAATTCTAGACCAAAAAATCAACCCAAAAATGCAGGAGGGAAAAAAGATAAGGGAAAAATTGTCTATTTATAATTCGCACTATAAATAAGGGGAAATAATTACTAGTCTTAGTCCATCTCCTGCAACCGGACAGTAATTTCCTGGATTATGGCCCCTGATCGTACGACAGCGTTCCCGGGGAAGTGATAGATAGACAATTGTCGCTACAATCACTGATAAGGACGACATCGACGCTACTTAATGAGTCCCGATATTAACTTTTTTTCTCTGACAAAATAAATTCTAAATCATTTTTTGAAGTATAAGAAAAATAAATAAAGATGTTTGCAGTATCTGTAGTTAAGAAATATTTCCTATTTAGTGTAAATGGGTATTAAAATGAGTGTAAAAGGCATCATTTTGTCCGAAGCGGTTACGTGTTGTGTAAACAATGCACGAGCCGTTGAGCAAATGACAGACGCCACATGACGTCAATGCACGTGTTGTAGACAGTCATCTGTGACAGAGATAATTCGTAAGTAATTTTCTGTGAAACAGATTGAGACAATTGTGTACATGGAAATAGCATACTGTAGTGAACGAGTGGACATATCGACACTGTTACTAGCTTTAGGGTACTTACTGCTTGAGGTCTGGACATAAAGTGACGCTCTACACAAACCGGAACTCGATGTTGTTTATACTACGAGACATCTATGGGTCGTCCTCTACATCCCCCCCCAGACCGTGAAGAGCTTAGCACATGGTAACCACATGGTGAGGAGAACTCCAAGTAGGTAATTTTATACAAATTATGTCATTTGTATATAAAAAATAGTAGTAATAAAAAATATATAATTAAATCTGAAGAAAATAAAACTTTCTCACACAAAAACATACTTAATAAAGTGACCAGGAAGATTAGTGCACATTTACACGTATGTATTTGAAGAAAATGTGTGGGTTTATATACAATATAAAAAATAAATAATGATTAATTTTTTTCTTTTTTTTTAGACTTTGGTCGAGAAGGTACCCGTAGAGCTGCAAAATGCATGAACCCTTACAGGCAAATTATATAAGTCGTATTTATATATAGTAACCTGGATTAAAATTGTCAATTCCAAGACTTTTTAAAATTCACACAGTATTCACATATCCACAATATTCATATATAATTCAAAATTATCCATCCAAGACTTTTTAAAAGACCCCCCCCCCCCCCAAAAAAAACCCATAAAAATACAATTTACACGAAGTCATCAAATTTGGATGGTCTATTCACATTTCTTCCAGAGCGCGTAGTGGGTTTCTGATGAAACAGATTTCGAAAGTTCAAATCCAAGCCAGAAGAAGAATTAATTGAATGAATGTCAGCTGGTGCAGGACACAATGGACCAACAATCAGCGATTCTAACCCCGACTCCCCACTAAAAAATGTCTCTACAGAAATCGAGGGTGAAAGAAATGGATCAGGGCTTGGGGCTAATGCATCTATAACAGGCAATTGATCGTCTACAACGCACGGATCATCAGTTCCAACAGGAAGAGTGTGTCGGGTCCGTTTGAGCCACAGGGGAAGATCTCTGTCTTTACACAACTTTAGACGATCATGTTGGATAACTTTATCGCCCTTTCTATTCCTAACCCAGTACAGAGGAGTCTTAGAAAAGGTCCCTTCCACGGAGATTGCAACTTCCTGCTTTGACCTACTTTAGTCGACAGATCAGCCAGATAAACTACATCCCCAACGGCAAACCGATGATAATGAAGACTAACGTCATAAGAAAGTTTCTGACGAAGTTGATTATCTCGAAGATGTTGACGAGCTTGCTCAAGGACCTTCACAGTGGATGTGCCAAACAAGATATCAATTGGCTGAAAGACTTCCCGTCTAAGCATCATCATGTTAGCGGTGAAACCAGTATTCCTGTTGAACATAGAGTGCATGGGCATAGCCAGTGATGGGAGGTGTAAATCCCAATCCATATTCTTCTTGTTGATGCAACAACGGATCATCTCTAATATTATCCGATTGAAGCGTTCCACCTGACCATAAGACGAAGGGTGGTATGGGGTGGTTCTTGTCTTGAATATCTCGAGACGGTCACACAGTGCCTGAAATAAAGTGCCATCGAAATTCCGTCCCTGACCTTTATGGATCTCCACAGGGCAACCAAAGGTGGTTGCAAAGTGTACCAGGAACTTGTCAGCGATCAAATTAGAAGTCTGGTTGGGTATTGCTGCCATTTCGATCCATTTTGTGAATTGGTCTACCATTACCAGCACATATCGGTTGCCTTGGTTACTTTCCTGTAAAGCTCCAAGAATGTCCATGTGAACCCTTTCCATAGGAAACTCGGCCAATAGAAGGACTGTCGAAGCTTTAAGAAAGAGAGTCTTTTCTCTGCCTAGATGCCCCAGATTTCGAGACATGACAGAAGCGAAGAACCTCCGACCCAAAGTACAAGACACCTCTAATTATTGCCAATTGTGCTCGACCAATCCAGAGAAGCCGAGTACGGAGGGAAGGTAGTTTAAATTCTGCATCAGAAGGAGGTCCAGTGGACAGCCAGGTAAGTCTTTGCATGATTTCTAGATCTGCATGCTGCATGCATCTTATTTCCTCAATTTTGTAATTGTCACACCAGTTCGAAATGTTACCTTGTACCATATCACTGTTGTTGTTTCTTCTGTTCCTAGCACGTTGACATTTCCACCGGCACCATTTTCTCTCACCGAACCTTTCTCGATGTGACGAACAGCTAAGGGTACGACATCATCGACGTCACTGTTGAACCATTCCCACTGAGAATTTACTCGCTGACAGAAATTGCAACCTCCACAGGGAAGATTCTCAAGCTCAAGTCCGGCCTGGTAACAGTTACATATATCCACTGAGTGCGGAATTCGAGACAGTCCATCAGCCTTTAGATGTTTCTTTCCTGAACGGTGAATAATCTGCATATTATATTGAGCCAGCTCCTCCAACCATCTTGCAAGCTGACCTTCGATATGCTTGAAGCGAGTTAACCCGACAAGATTGTTGTGATCAGTTCGCAAAAGAAACGGTCTCCCGAGTAGATAGTGGCGAAACTCTCTACAGAATTTGACAACAGTAAGTAAGCATCGGTGTCAAGGATGAACATCCCATCAGGAGTGGGAAAACGGAGGGCAGGTGCACTAGTTACTGCAATCTTCAAATTATCGAAGTATTCCTGATGCATGTCCGACCATTCGTATGAACCCTTACTATTATACAGCTCGTAGAGTGGAAGAGCAAGAACTGCGAATTTTAGGACATGATCACGAAGCCAAGAAAGGATATTTACTGATCCCTATTTGTTGAAACTGGTCACTTGGTAACAGCTTCGTGTTTACTTTTGGATATAGATACCCCTTTTTAATTGACCAGCTTACCCAGAAACTCCACTTCAGTCTTGAATAAGAAACATTTCTTTGGTTGCAACTTTTAAGTTGTAGAATCAGGAACGCTGAAACACCTCCTCCAAATTTTCAATGATTTGTGCAATATCCATACCGAAGACTATAATAATATCATCAATATAGACTAGAATATGTTTCCGGGTCAGTCCTCTAAGAACCAGATGCATAGCCCGCTGGAAGGTAGGAGGCACATTACATAAACCAAATCTCACCCTAACATGCTCGAACAGTCCATACTTCGTAATGAAAGCAGTTTTTTTTCCGCTAATCAAAATCTAATTCGATCTGATTGTAACCGGAAGCCATATCCAAAGTGCAGAACTTATTACCTTGTAAGGTATCCAAGCAATCCTCGATCATGGATAGAGGGAAATTATCTTTAACGGTTTTGTCGTTTAGAGCGCGATAGTCAATGCAATAGCGATAACTACCATCTTTTTTCTTGACAAGAACCGGTGGTGAACTCCAGTCAGATATGCTTTAAGAAGTTTGTCTAGATGTTCCTCTTCCACCTGTGCAAATCCAAGTGGGGTCCTTCTCATAGGTAGTTTTACTGGAGGCAAGTTTTGGGTATCTATACGATGTTTAACTCCAGATAGACAACCCAGATCAAATTCATGTTTCTCGAACACGTCACCATATTCAACAGGAGATTTCCAAGCTGGCATACTGGTGACAGAACGATCGAACAGATCAAGCAGATTTGCAGGGACTCTCCTGCGAACCTGTTCATAGGACTTCTCTTGGGCCATGGTTGTTCGTACCAGTTGAATATCATCGACAGTAAAATCATCTGTCATCACCTCATCAACCTCTTCAGCGTTAGCAATAGCAATATGGTAGTCATTCTCTGTTTCAACAAACAAATTAGAATCATTGACCACGTCCAGATAGCAGGAAAAACCGGTACTCACGGAAGCAGAGTCATGTAAACCATGACATTTAATTGGTTCGATGACACAAATTCCTGATAATGAATTTTCCAAAGCGACTTTGATAGTAGAAATACAATTTGGTGGTACGGTATAACTGCCATTGGAATAGACCTTAGAAACCTTAACGTAGCACTAACGATCTGATCTCCTATGGTAACCGAACAATTCCTCAAATTAAAACCGCATTGGTGTTTTTCCAGAAAATCTATCCCTATGATGATTGGATCGGTAATTGCAGTCACGCAGAAATCCATTTGCAAAATATGTGCTCCAATGTGGAAATTGACATTTTAAACCATGTGACATAAAACACAACCTGGACCTATTCCTTTCAGTTTAACGGATTTTCCCAAGACAATCCCCTTTGCCTTGCTTAAAACAGACGTATCCACTATGGCGATCATGGCAGCAGTATCTACCACAATGGGGGGGGGGGGGGGTCCTTTCTTTATTATGAATAGGAGTTGCTGGTTCCGGGGGCAGCTTTCGTCTCCTAGTTCTGTGTTTGTTCCCTGTCTCAGTATGATCCCGAAATTTAGAACCATAAACTCTAACCTCGGCACTGTTATTAGATTTAGGGTACTTACTGCTTGAGTTCTGGACATAAAGTGACACTCTACACAAACCGAAACCCGATGTTGTTTATAAAACGTGACATCTAGGGGTCGTCCTCTACATTACATGTGAAAAGTTCTGTATTCTATAAAATTTGGTATCTTTAAACACATTGTAAAACGCAAATACAAACCTGATCCAATTTTATACCTGTCGAGTGAAAAAGGCAAGGGGTGTATTGAAATGGGTTGGTTTTCTGTCTGATGTGTTCAACCTCGTGGGTTTTCTCCGGTTTCCTCCCACTGCTAAAGACCCCTACGCCCAAGCGAATTCTTGAAATAAAAATAAACCATGTTAGTCCCGAAATGACCTAGTCTATGTTGAATGTACCTCTCTCTCTATCCCCCTTCACTCTCTCTCCCTTTCTCACTCACTCTCACCAATCATATTGTTTTACTTTCCACCGAATATATTTCATTTACTACCAATGTTTTATTTCCAACCGTGTTCTTATTTCTAATTACTTCATTTGAAATTAACATCCGCGTAGGATAAATAGGTTAATATGTCTCAGGGGGTAATGATTTTACCGGCCTATATCTAGATATAGCCTCTTAGCGACATTCAGGAAACTACAACGACAATGAATACAGCATCCTGCCATGGTCTATACATTTCAGAAGTTTCGACTGAGATCTCGTTGACTTAAAGCCAGGGCCCCAAGCCATAACATTAACTCGACTCATCGACGCCATAACATTAACTCGTCGACGCCATAACATTAACTCGACTTATCAACGCTATAACATTAACTCATCGACGCAATAACATTAACTCATCACGCTAACTTGTCGGTGCCATAACATTAACTCATCGACGCCATAACATTAACTCGTCACCTCTATAACATAACACATCAACGCTATGACATAAACTCATCAACGCTATAACATTAACTCATCGGCGATATAACATTAACTGATCGGCGATATAACATTAACTCATCAACGCTATAACATCAACTCATCAACGCTATAACACCAACTCATCACCGCTATAACACTGACTCATCAACGCTAAGACATTAACTCTTCACCGCTATAACATCAACTCATCGACGCCATAACATTAACAAAAAAGGTAACATTATATGTCTTGACATTTAACAGTCATGTGTAGCATTTATCTACAGTATTACATTTGTTTGTGGACACCTGAAGGTGATAATTTGTTTGTGGACATTCTTCAGGCAACAATTTTTATCCGATTTTGACGAAACTTGAAATATAGGTTGATATCTCAACGATCTCGGTTCCCGTCGATATTCGCGCATATCGGACCGTAACTTTATGGATTACGGTCCGTGACTGTACACAAAATCAAGGTTTTAGCTTGTGAACAATTTTTATCAGATTTTGACGAAACTTAAAATATATGTTTATAATCAACGCAAATAGCAGCGGGTGCGGATCACGTAACGGGGGGGGGGGGGGGGGGGGTACGCTGGCTAAGTGGGTAGAGCGCTGCCTCGCTCACCTGGACATCCCTGCATTGGCCGAAAAGTTTAGCCAGATTTACCGGTGTGATTCCCCTTGTCTGTTGCAGAATGAATTGCTTGACAAGGACATTTGTCAAGTCATTCGGATGGGACGTAAATCCGAGATCCCGTGTACACATTGACGTGCACGTAAACGATCCGTGGACAGTTGGGATTCGATACGATATAAGAGTAGGCCATAATGCCGCTGTCAGGACGAAATTTCCCTCATAGCACACTGTATGGCGTATGCCCGTCTTCCATTAGCACAATTCGGAGCAGAACAGTAGGACATTAACTTTCATTTCATTCATTGCATTTCATTTCATACACTTAAACATAAGTGTCCGTGATGAAGAAATGTACCGCCCTGAGCTGATGACTGTTCATGAATTTAATAGGTTAATCAAATACACCATAGCGGTTGATTTCAGCGCCGTGGTATGTAGACAGGAAGTTCTCAACCAGGATAAGCTAATACTTTAAGAGGCAGTAAATAAAGTAAGAATTCGTGAGTCTAATATAGTATCTTAAAAAATAATGTCAACCTACAGTGTTGGGCTGGCCTGGACGTCGATACAGTCAACAACCAGTATCAAGAGATGTCATAAATGTGTCTACCTCTATAGGTAATCTGTCATTATGCTCGCATGTTTTCGAATGATTGTACCAAGAGACAGACACACACACCCGCCCACACACACACAGGGGTGACGGCATAATACGTCCACATTATGAATGGGGACGTATAAAAATTATCAGGAAAGGGGTTCACACCCAGGGGTGAAAATTGTAAAAAAAACACCCATTGCATATTATAGAGCAGCGCTCACTATATATTTCGTAGAGTTTACGTTAATATAATAGATATTATAAACACTCCGTCCCCATTTCCTGATCGTTACGTTAATTAAATATTATAAGTACTGTCATAGTCTACTTAAATATTGTAAAAAAAAAACCCCAAAAACGTAAATAAATATTGCAAATACCCTCCAACAATTCTTCAAATATTGTGAATACCATCCCGTCTCCAGTGTAAACATTCTACTGTGGGTAAACTAAGCCAGTAGCAATCCGACTCGGAATGCATGGAACGGATGACCGTCACATACATTCCTCCATGTATTCTGAAATCGGACCCCGATTAGTTGGTCCAAACATGGCCTTGATCTTACTCATGGCTTTCTGCCACATGGCCTCAACATGGTTAGTAGTTGTTTGGGTAACTGGGTCCACAAAATTCTGTGAAACTGATGATCAGTGAAACGCTGACGCCACATAAATTCCGTCATGTATGTTCTTGATCTCACTCTTGGCTCTCTGTCACAAGGTCTAACGTGGGTAACCGATTCCACAAAATTCTGTGTATGATTAACTGTTCTGTGGACATATCACAATTTAGTCAGGTTGTTATTTCCACCACCCCAACATACCCCAAGTTGCTGTAAGCCACAACCCCCACAAAATATATCCGAATGAATGATAGATCCAGAAAGAATCCACTGTTGTATAGATGCAATCGGTGTCGCAGTGTCTCTTTTGGGAACTAGTATCAACAAACCATGTTTTGGTGCTGGATCATAGCCCCGCAGATCCACTGCTCCCTAAGAAGAAAGACTTCTCAGTGGGTTCAATTGGTAATCGAACTACAAGTATTTCTTGCGAACATTTCTCCCCCATCCACCAAACGAAACCCGCAATAAAAGTGGTCAATAGCCACCTACATGTGCACCAAATGCAAGAGGCACATGCTATATTGTCAATGCCCTGTTGTCTGTTGTTGACATGATGGGGCTCTGAACTCAGATGACTTGAATTGACGCACGCTAAGGCTGTTATGACACGGATGAGAGCAATCCAAGCCAACTGGTTAATTAAAATCTATTGCAGTGAACCTCATAAATGACAGTCTATGGGCCTCTTGGTACGCCAAATACCATCAGAAAGGCATTTGAAACGACGAATGCCATAACTCTTATTAGAAGTCTGTCTTCGACCCTTAATTGCTAAATTTGACATTGGCCGTTCGCGAAATTTTCAATAAACGTAGCATTTGCATCATTGTCTATTATTGGTGACATAATGGGGGTTCTTCACTCAGATGACTTGAATTGACGCGCAGGCTGTTATGACACGGGTGCGAGCAATCCAAGTCAACGGCTACGTTAAAATCTAGTGAACTGAACACCATAAATCATAGTCTATGGGCGTTCTTAGTACGCCAAAAAAGCATCAGAAAGGCATTTGAAACCAAGAATGCCATATCTGTCATCAGATGTCTTCGACCCCGCCAAATTAGACATTGGCCGTCCGAAGATATTTCACTAAAGGTACTTGGTTCCCTCTTCTTTTTTACTTTTTGCATGGCAATTTTCATTTACATTTTACCTCCCGACTCCGCGCTTTCGCATTAGTTTCAGCATATTTTATTACCACAATGTAAAAGGATTAGACAAACGTTACATAAACTTTCTCATTGAACCAGAAAACAACCAGATACACAGTTGTAAATAGTTTTAAAAGACCACGCCCAAAAGTAAAGGCAAACTTTCTTGTTCCTTTTCAGGTTCATCACCAATCGGCTTTCGATAGATTCCGAAAGATCCTTTTCTGCAAGCCCCAAACATCAAACAGATGTTCTTTGCCACAGCAATTGTTAAGATAGGCTGGCACTGCCAGGCAGGATACGCCCACATTTTCGAGAGATGGACAGAGAACAAGCAATACCGAAAGTGATTTTTCCTACATCTTTAAGTCCTGTATTTCATACTGTATTGGGAGCAGCCATTTAGTTGGTCAGTTCCAGTCTGATATTAATGAAACTCGAAACCGACAATGATTATGGTGTGACGGTACACAACCTAGAAATGTGACTTTGCATCAAAATCGGATAAGAATTGTGACCTGTAGCGAGTCCACAACCATGATATACCATATTTTTACACTATTCGCGTACAAACGGCGACCATTTCGTCCGGCAATTTTGGTACGATTTTCACAAAATTAGAACTCAACCTTCCTCATCAAAATCGAATTAAAATTGTGACCTATACAGGGTCCACAACCATGATATATCCTTTTTTTAACAGTATTCGTGTACAAACGGCGGCCATTTTGTCTGTCAATTTTGGTCCGATTTTCCCGAAATTCAAACTCAACCTTCCTTACAGTGTAACGGTGATATAATCAAACGTTTTTTTAAATTGGATAATAATTGTGACCTCCAGAGGGACCACAAGCTAAAGAAAGGGGGATTTTGCGTATAACCAGGGGCCATAATTCAGGAAGTTACGATCCGATATGCGCAAATATTGAAAAGAATCAAGATCTTTGGGATATAACGATGAATTTCAAGTTTCATCAAAATCGAATTAAAATTGTGACCTTTACAGGGTCCACAACCTTGATATACCATTTTTTAACAGTATTCGCGTACAAACGGCGGCCTTTTTGTATGGCAATTTTGGTCTGATTTTCCCGAAATTCGAACTCAACCTTCCTTACGGTGTAACGGTAATATAATCAAACGTTTTTTTAAATCGGATAATAATTGTGACCTCCAAGCTAAAAAAAAGGCGATTTTGCGTATAATCAGGGGCCATAATTCAGGAAGTTACGATCCGATATGCGCAAATATCGAAAGGAAGCAAGATCTTTGGGTTATAACCATGAATTTCAAATTTCATCAAAATCGAATCAAAATTGTGACCTCCACAGGGTCCACAACCTTGATATACCATTTTTTAACAGTATTCGCGTACAAACGGCGGCCATTTTGTATGGCAATTTTCGTCCGATTTTCCCGAAATTCGAACTCAACCTTCCTTAGGGTGTGACGGTAATATAATCAAACGTTTTTTTAAATCGAATAATAATTGTGACCTCCAAGCTAAAAAAAAGGCGATTTTGCGTATAATCAGGGGCCATAATTCAGGAAGTTAAGATCCGATATGCGCAAATATCGAAAGGAAGCAAGATCTTTGGGTTATAACCATGAATTTCAAGTTTCATCAAAATCGAATCAAAATTGTGACCTCCACAGGGTCCACAACCTGGATATACCATTTTTTAACAGTATTCACGTACAAACGGCGGCCATTTTGTATGGCAATTTTCGTCCGATTTTCCCGAAATTCGAACTCAACCTGCCTTAGGGTGTAACGGTGATATAATCAAACGGTTTTTTAAATCGAATAATAATTGTGACCTCCAGAGGGACCACAAGCTAAAAAGGGTGATTTTTCGGACAATCAGGGGCCATAATTCAGGAAATTACATTCCGATAGCCGCAAATATCGAAAGGAACCAAGATCTTTGGGTTACAAACATGCATGTCAAGTTTCATCAAAATCGGTTCAAAATTGTGACCTCTATAGGGTCCACAAACTAAAAACGTGATTTTTCGTACAATCAGGGGCCATAATCCATGAAGTTTTGATCCGATACATGCCAATATCGAAAGCAGCCGAGATCTTTTGGGGATAAACCTATATTTCAAGTTTCGTCAAAATCGGATAAGAATTGTGACCTGTAGAGAGTCCACAAACAAATTGTGGACGGACGGACGGACGGACGGACGTCCGGACGGACAGGGGCGACGACATAATACGTCCACATGAAAATGTGGGCGTATAATAAAAGCCAGTTCTTCCATTTTCTACCATTTGTGGTCTTGATAAAATGCTATACAATTATATAGAAAAAATACCAGGAAAGTGTTTCACACCCAGGGGTGGGGATGAAAATACTATAGTTAAAAACAGAGAGGAAATTTATAGAGAGCAAGGCTCACAAAATATTCGTAGATTTTACGTTGCTGTATTAAATATTATAAATACTGTCAGTCTACGTAAAGATTGTAAAAACATTACGTTAATAAAGATTGTAAATCCCCCCACCCCCCGTTAATAAATATTTCAAATACCCTCCATCCTCCCGTCTCCACTGGGTAGAATATACCAGTAGCGATCTCAAAATGCATGGTACGGGTGACCAGTAAATCGCTGATGCCACATAAATTCCGCCATGTATTCTTGAAATCAAACCGCGATTGTTTGATCAATGCATGTTCTTGATCTCTCTTGCCTCTTTGCTCTCAACATGGTTAGTAGTTGTTTGGGTAACCGGGTCCACAAAATTCTGTGTAACTGATGATCAGTGAAACGCTAATGCCATATCTGTTATTAGATGTCTTCGACCCCTGTCACATTTCACATTGGCCGTTCGCATATATTTCACGAAATATAGCATTAATTTAAAAAGTTGGTCATATATCAAGAAATATTGCAGGTACCCACCACACTCCCCTCTCCGATGTAAATGTTCTAAACTATGTGGAATATGTCAGTAGCGATCTCACTAAGAATGCATGGAGCGGGTGATCAGTGAATTGCTGATGGCACATACATTCCGCCATGTATTCTGAAATCAAGACCCCAATTAGTTGGTCCATGGATGTTACTCCTGACTCTCTGCCACATGGCATTCACGTGGTTATACTAGTTTGGTTAACCGAGTCCACGAAAGTCTGTGCATAATATTAAATGATTAACTATTTTGTGGACATATCCCAAGTTACCCAAGTTGTTACAGCCCCCCCCCCCACATATCTGAATGGATGATAGAACCAAACAGAATCCGCTGTTGGGGATACTGGTGTCAAAATCTCATGTTTTCAGGTCTGACTGGTGACAAACTATCGTGGTGTGGGGGGACAAGGTTGTTTCCGTCCCAGTGATCTGTCATCTGTGGTCCTGTCCATTCATGGTTAGTTGCCAGTATCTTTGAGCCGCCCTGGTCGTATGCTGATTTTGTAACTCTACAAAACAGGTTGACTGCAGGCCTATAGTAGTAGGCGACTTAGTCGAATTGGCTGTGGACCTAAATGAGAAATCGCCGCCGTCTCACATAGGTACCACATACCTTCAGGCCGGGTTAATTTCGACCAGAGTGTACTTTATGTATTTTGGCCCGTTAAATTAATACCATTCGATGTAGGTAACTTTTTTTTTTACATTCCATTCAAAAAGATTTCTGTGATATTTATTTAACTTGTCTCGCATAAATCATCGTATGTTTGGCGCAATATAGCCCAGTGGGTGCTGAAGTGCCATAAAAGCACATTTCATTTCATTTCCATTGATCTTTTTATTTACAGGAAAAGAGTACCTATCCAGAAGTTCCGGAATTACGAAATTCAAGTATCTTTATATGAACTAAACATTAGAAAATATTTCATTTCGATTTACATTTTAAAGGGCTAATCCCCATAATTTTTTGAAGAATATAACTGCTTAATTCTGTGTTAAAATCCCCTACCAAAGGGCCGAGCAACTAACTCGGTATTTGTGATACGTTTTCAAATAACTTAAACACGTTAGTCTTCTTCTGGAAATTGGGACCGGTGTCCCAAGCTGTACTATGTGGTGTGTACGTAAAACATGGCTTTCTACTAAATAAAAATAATGTGTAGGTGAAATATAACTTTCGTTATCAAGTACAGCACATGGGTCATTCACTATATAGACCTCCCAAGGAACGGGAATCGATCATCCGGTCACCAGCGAAAAAATTAACCGGAACTCTTAAAAAGGTTACGTGTCCGGATAAACAGTTTTGGCGTTTACGTCCAAACAACTCAATATTTTGAGCTGAAATTTTGCGATAAGGTCACTTCACCATTCGACTATATTTTGGCGTTTAAATTTCATATGTACCCAGACTTTTATTTTTGAGACTATGTTCTAATCGGGACTGTCCCTTTAAATACATGTATTGTATTGATTATATATATATATATATATATATATATATATATATATATATATATAATAGTTTTTGTTCTTAATTAAGGTACTCTGTTATCTGTTTCGGGTCTGGGTTATTGAAGGGGTACTTTACATATAGCTGCAGAACGCTCGCAAATTCGTTGGTTCCCAGCCGGTGAGTTGGTCGCGCAACACTACCCACTTAAAGGCCAAGCCCTCATGGCTGAACTTTGTCTATTCGGCCATTTTTTTTTTTAAATCGTCGTGTAGCCCCTGGCATAGGTTATAGATTTCCATATGGGGATGACGTATCCTTCGCATTTGCCACATTGGTGGTTCCGTCACGAAATTGAAGACTGGATATAGGAATGATTCCATTTAGAGTTTCTGTCGTTTGTGTTCGAACGGGGCTGGGGGATTACATAGACCCTGACTACCAACAGCATGTTCACAATGTTGACGATATAGTTAACTTTAATTTGATTCGCCAGCAATGTCCTGCCGATCTGTTATTTTGGGCAATTTGTCCCAAGCCTCGTGGCCTGACTGAAAGCCAATACAATGCAGTTAAGGATTCTGAGAAGAAACTTTCCGCCACAGACTGCCATAATATCATTTTTTTTTTTTTTTTTGAATAACAGCCGGAAGATGAGGTATAAGGAATGGCACTGTGGTCATCGTGATGTAATTGACCTTAACGCTGCAGGCGTTTGTCTTTTTGTTGCCTCTATTTGTGTAGTGTTATAAGGGGGGCTGTTTCTCTATCATAGTGAACTGTGCACTTATTAATTTTATCGTTGTCCTTTTCTTGGTGGTAGTATTATTGTTCAGTAATGCACCACAATGAAGTAACCTTCAAGTCTTGAACGTTTATTGAACCTACTATGATCAGTGACTTGATATGAATGTGGTGTTTGACATAATGTGGTGTTTTACATTTTTTTATTTTGTATGCATTTGTATCACCATTGCCGCCACTGAAGTATTTTGCTCAATGGGGTTCCCCGTGACATTTTTGCTGAGCGGATATATTTAGGAGTGAGGGGGGATACCAATGATTACCCAGTACCTACTTGATACATTCTTCCAAACAGGGTCAGTATTCTCTAGACAATATCGTATAATTTCCGCGCATGTCTAAATTACCACGTTTTACCGATCGTCGTCACTTTTTACTACCGTCACTTGACGTACGGTTTCGGTTCTACCTACTTTCTTGATTATTTTAAACGAAAAGCAGTCGCGACCGAACTTTGGCTATTCGACCATTCTTTCATTTGTCGTGTATCCCATAGCATAGGTTATTGACTTCCATATATGGGGTTGGCATATCCATAATGTTTGGTGGTGTTACGTCACGAAATTTAAGACTTGATATGGAAATGATTCCTTTCAATCTAATTATAATATAGATCTATATTTCGTTTTTTATAGTTTTGATGGCCTACACTCATGTAGATCTAACAAGTTATAGTGGGAGCTCACGTTCTATGACGTCAGGTATCAAGCACGGGACATTTGACCCGTTAACGTCAGTCATTCGATTAACCAATTAGCGACCGCCATGCTTTTTAAAATCTACTTTTGTTTTGATTTCTATCCGCTGGTGTTAGTATAGATGTCATTGGCTGGCAATATCTACCCACAGTTCCACGCATGAAAAGGTCGACAGACCATTTGATTGGCTGACCCCTCATTTCAGGCAGAAAACGAGTTAAATAACAAGTCCTCCAGATCCAAGAGTAGTGAAGACAAGTAAAAACGAAATTGGATCTGTGTTTTAATCAGATTGAGATTCCTTTGGGCGTTTCTGCTGTTTGTGTTCGGAGGGGGGGGGGGGATAACATAGATCCACACTACCAACATGTTCGCAAATGGTAGAAGCCAAGAGCCAATATTGTCTGCAAATATTACTTTCAGCCTACAGCTTCGAAAAGTGTAAATATAGGTAAATTGATTGTTTCATTTTGATATGAAATATGCAACTTACTCGCTGTAATAATTTTATTTCGTCAATTGGATTGATCAACAATTAAGTTTCATTTTGTTGAAGTTACTGTGACTGAAAAAAATAAATATATATTTTTTTTTCTCATGTGAGCGTTGAAGATTAAATGAACTGACACAGTGCTCTCTGTATTTAATTTCAACAGGCAATCTCGAAACAGGCTGCCTCTGGGAACGAGATTGTTTAACAGGCGTACGTACTAATGCCTACTAGACCTACACATCGTCATGAACAGATGGCCGTTTCATGTTGGGTGTGCAACAAGAAGTGTATCATCAAATGTGGAAAATATTTTGACATGTTGTGAAAAATTTGCCAAGTGGCAAGTGTGAATATATTAAAGCTGCCATGGTGGGGGGGGGGGGTAATTTATTGCATAAAAATAATTATATTCAATTTACATGTGTTTGTTGTGTGTGTATACTTTTTTTTATGTGGTATTAACAATTTATGTGCCAATCTTATTTAATTGCTGTTTTATGTAATAAAGATATATGGTCTAAAGTGATGATTTATTCGAGACAGCGAGGCATATGTCCTCCGCCGAAATTACAAAATAAAAAGATGACACGTTAATTCCGCATTTCTCTTTTCAAAATTACAGAGTAATCAAATGGGTATCTATGCTTAGTCTACGAAGAAAATGTTCATGATCAAACTCAGTAAGGGTATGAAGTCTAGGTAGTGACATCATACAGTTAAAATCACATTTATCTTGTCTCAAAGCATCGACCAATGAAACTGCTTGAACTCAGTCAAGACATAAGCATTATGAAAATCGAAAGTCTTGACCAATCAAATTGATTAATGCGACTTTAGCCAAAGCACAAAATTCTCATCATTGATCTTAGTCAATGTATTGATATAATGAATCCGACTTCATCGCTCTCGACCAATCAGATTGAAGTCCCTACTTACCTATGCCGAAACCTCTCAGTATCGAGCTTTATTCTGGTATTGATGTAATGAAACTATACACAAAGTTTCACTCAATTAGAATCATGGTTTCGAGCTACGAAGTCTCGATCTGCTTACTCCGAGCAGAAAATGCTCCGTATCGAACTTAGTCGTGGTTTTGATGGCATAAAACTAACTATTCGCTAAGTTTCTCTAATTAGAACTAAAGTTATCGTGTCTCAAACCGCCACCGAATCAAATTGCTTATCGCTGCTTACCCAAAGGAGAAAATGCCCATCTTCGACCTCCGTCAAGGTATTCACCCGATAACAACCACGCAAATTGTGAACATTCTAACTTAAATAGAAGGAAGTTATTGTTTTCCGCAGTCTCATCGAATCAAATTGCTTATCCTGAATAGGAAATGCGCTTTATTGCACTTACGTCAAGGTATTGATTTAGTAAATCTGAACACCAAATATCAGCACTCCTAGTTAAAGGGACAATAACACCCAGGAAAATGAATAACAAGCTAATTATAAGTACTTATGTTTAGGTATCCTACCTGTCGTGTAGTTATTATCCGTTACATCTTATTTTACTTGTCCCGAGCGTTCAAAAATATTTTAAAATCACATTTGAAAAGGTCTACGTTAGTCTTTTCAAATCATTTAGTTGGAATATTGTAACATAACACAATTTGTTGACAAGTATAAAGATTGAGACATATTCAGTTTCAACACAAGTGGTATTGAGCCTTTAATTAAAAGTAAAGTTTTCGTGTCTCAAAGCATCGACCAATCAAAGTGCTTATCTATGTTTAACTTAAGCTGAAAATGCTCACCATGGCTTTCTACGGAAAGCAACTGGCGTTTTGCCAACTAGAGCAACTGAATGTAGCTGAAAAACAAATAGGTCGACCCTAGCGCCTCTTACAATAAGTAGCAATCCACGTGAGCGTTTTTGTAACCGGCATTAACCGGAAGTTCGGACAATCCAAAACCATTACACAAAATTTGAAGTCCTAAAAAATGGTGTCAGCAAAATAGTGTATAAATAAGCAAATGAAAGTGAACGAGAGCACCCAGTTTTCAATAACAATAACATAACTCAATAAGTGTGACAGACACGCCCATTTAAATAGTCTCCCGCTTTTGTCGAAAAGCGTGCGCAATTAAACGTGAAAGCTAGCTTTCATGAACAGAGAGAAATGGGTTTAACGTCCACTCAACACAAACTTGGTCATTTAGGGACTAGCATATGGTTTAATTTTATTTCAATAATTCGCATGCGCGTAGGGGTCTTAAGCAGTGGGAGGAAACCGGAGTGCCCGGAGGAAACCCACGAGGTTGAGAAGGCGCCCCTATCTCCATGGCACGTACGCTCACACCAGGGCTCGTAACCACAGCCGCAAGCCAGCTAGAGGTTGAAGCGCGGCACTCTAGAACACCCCACCCCACCATTCATGAACAGACATATTAAAATAAAAGCTATCTTTCATGCACATAAATATTTAAAATTACATTAGGAATTTATGATAAAATCTACTCTTTTGAAAATTCTGTTAGGATACTACATACATCCGATTGGACAAATAATTGACGTAGTGACTGGCAACGGTAATATTTGGCTTGAGATGATTGCACTCAATCAATATGCGCTTGACTGTCAAAGGAATATTACAGTGTTCACACGTGGTTGAGGCTCGGCTAAAGATTAAAATGTGAGTAAAATGTATAGGCCTACTGAGCGCCATAGAAAATATGTTATCAATATTGAATGGGAACACATCAATAACAACACATTTGTACACCTATGGATGTTTAATCTGTAATCAACGGTACAAAGTCAAAGGAGTCAAAACGAAAAGTACGACAAAGATGGTTAATTGTGCTGCACAGCGTGCGTAAGAGCCAGCGGAGGACACACGTGCTACTGACAATTAACCATCTGTGTCGTACTATTGGTCTTCAGTGTAAATGTTCTACACTGGGTAGAATATGCCAGTAGCGATCCGATTCAGAATGCATAGAACTGGTGACCAGTAAGTCGCTGATGTTACGTAAATTCCGGTTCGCAGTGGGTAACCGGGTCCACAAAATTCTGCGTATGATTAACAGTTCCCAGGTTGTTATAGGCCGCCCACATATCTGAATGGATGATAGAACCAGACAGAATCACGTTGGGTAAATGGTGTCAAAAACCCATGTTTAATGCTTGATATAGTCTCCACTGCTTCCTAAGAATTATGCCAACGCTGGAGGTAGCGCCTTCCAAATAACCTTTCATCAATCTCAACTATTGTCGGGGTTAGTTCGTGAAATACTCCACACAGATGTCCCATCAAATCTGACACCAATTAGCCAAAGGTGTGCCTTGACCTGATATCCATCTCCTTCAATTGTCTGTTCAACGAATAGCCACAAATTTGTGTACACCGATTTGTGAGACCCATAATCAGCCCAATATCTAGATGTGTCAACAAAAAGCCCCCATTTCGTCTGCTGAGTTTAAACACAATAAATGTTTCCAAGCAGATCGTGGTCTCTCCTGACACTTGAGCAGATGTTTGCTCCGGATATGGTAGGTGTTTCCTATCTCCACCAGAAGAAGACCAGGTAATCGGCATCCGGTAGATTTTCACCTTAACATCAAAATGTAGCGCGACGTCACAAAAACAGACACTGTGAAATAAAATAAGACGCCAGTTGAGCTGCATAGCGGAGTCCGTATAAAGAATAAAATAGTATCACTATAAACAGGGCATTGGAATAAGTATAAAGGTATTTCCAGTGAGCATTCCTCCCCTAAACGTGGTCAATAGCCATCTCCATATGCACCAAGTGCAAGAAACACATGCTATATTGCCAATGTTCTGTACAAAAGCCAAGAGATTTGCATCGTTGTTTATTATTGTTGACAGGATTGGGCTCTGAACTCAGATGAATTGATGCCCAGGGCCCGGTTGCTCAAAACTAAGTTATTTTAACGACCCGTTAAACTCTAACGGATCGTTATCTTTGTAACGTGTCGCCTGTTAACGGTCCGTTAAATTTCTGTTGCTGGAAAGTCAATTTCATTATCTGTTTGTTCATTGGCTGAATTTAAAATTATTAACTTCAATGTACATGAATAACAACTTCATAGAATTTTATTAACATGCTACGTTTCAATACACATACAGGCTACGTTTCAATACACATACAGGTATCGTTATCAAGCAAATAATGATTAATTAACAAAAATATGGTGCAATATGTAGATGAACAACTTTGGAAGCCATTTTGTAGGTAAAACAATAACAACAAATATAAACCATTTTATTAGCAGATTTCCACACTGTCAAGTTCCTGGCTAGAATTTCCGTATTTTCCCATGCTGTGGGTTGTTGAAAATGTGTTCTGAAATAGCTGATTTGTTAATATTCCTGCTTTCTAACTGCGGTATGATGCTCTTTAATTCGCACTGAAATCTACCTGGATGTCACTCCAATGTAGGCGTCATTACTGTCACAATTTATTTTATATATAACACCCTTTGGGTCGTCTTGGGGTCTTTTTATTCTGTCGGTTGCATTTAACATAGTTTTTAGTGTGGTGCCACTGTTAATTTGCTCTTTTAAAAATCTTTTGGTCTGGTGGCTGACTGGTCCTATGACGTATGCGTCAGGGGTTTCTTCATTATCGATTTAACTTGGTTTTCATGGTAGTTATTATATTCTATGAGGACCTTGTTGACGTGTTTTAGTTGACGTGTTTTAGTTCATTGTCAAGTAGTTTTTCGTCACACAATAATTTAGCGCGTCTAGTCAAAGTAATTATAATTCCTGTCTCAACTTTGTTATGATGGTTAGAAGTGTTACGTATATATTGGTCTTTGTGGGTCGGTAAACAACGGTTGTTCGATTATCCAAAAATTCATTAACAACTAATGATCTAAGGCAGTTACTATTCTTCTAAGACCATTTATTTTAATAACATGGAAATACTTACCGAGGGAACGGCTTTCAGTTGGGTCTGTTCTTGAATGCGGTGGAGAATCTAAAACAAATAATGTTATATTTAATGTGTATAAGACAAATTTTATTAATGGTTAACTACAATAAATCATAGGGTACATTAATTTCAAAGATTTAAAATATATAAGCTAATAATTTTTTTTTCATAAAAAAAAGTTACCAAAACCTATTTTGATACTTTCAAAATACTTACTGAGGTAACAGCTTTCGGCATACGGTAAACAACGGTTGTTCGATTATCCAAAAATTCATTAACAACTAATGATCTAAGGCAGTTACTATTCTTCTAAGACCATTTATTTTAATAACATGGAAATACTTACCGAGGGAACGGCTTTCAGTTGGGTCTGTTCTTGAATGCGGTGGAGAATCTAAAACAAATAATGTTATATTTAATGTGTATAAGACAAATTTTATTAATGGTTAACTACAATAAATCATAGGGTACATTAATTTCAAAGATTTAAAATATATAAGCTAATAATTTTTTTTTCATAAAAAAAGTTACCAAAACCTATTTTGATACTTTCAAAATACTTACTGAGGTAACAGCTTTCAAATGGAGTTACCGGAGGTGAAGAGGCTCTTGTCAATGAATTTCTTGGTGTTTACATTTGAGAATCTGCAAAAAAAAAGGGACATTTTTATCTTTTGATCAGAGGTGGTCTGTGACCATTCAAATAGTTCACAGCCCTTGTCAATTAAATGAACTAATTGGATAGTCCAACGGTTCAGTTGCTACAGACTCTAGAGATCACTAGTCAGGATTGTCTGAAGATTGCTACTATAAAAAAATATTAAACATGGATTAATAGACTACTTACTATTAATGCATAATGTTATCGGCTCAAGGGGGGAAAAGTTTCTTTATATTATTAATATACTTTGAGCACAGGAGCTTGAAGGGATTAAAGTAAAACTTCTTACTACTGCTTTACCATAGAATATAGTATAATAAGAATGTATTTCAGACGCCATCTTTGTTATGACTGGTTGAAAATTCAAATTATCGGATGGTACACATTTTGAGTGAGCTTATACCAGAATGGATGTTTGATCAGCAAGAAACATTAACATACCATACTTCTTCAGAACACGAATTCTGTACTTTTGCCAAGCACAGCTGGCCATGTTTGGTTTTTGAGGGTCTTGCAGAGCCTTTTTCAGTTCTGTGTGCTTAAGTGATGGACAGTAGCAGAAAATATCTTTTATCAGTTTCAAAAATCCATGAATTTGGCACAACCTCTACCTCAGGTGTATCACAAAAAACTACGACAGCAAACATTTTAATTCTACAGAGAGAAAATATTTTTATCTTTCAAAATATTTCCAATAATAAGATTTTACAATATTTACAACAAAATCAACGCATTTAAGTTAGTGAAACAAGAAGCCTATTGAATTTCTGCAATTCAAAAAATTGCTTCTGGAGTTATTGCCCTTGTTTCCAATAAAATTTTACAATATTTACAACAAAATCATCATCATGTTGAACCTTGTGAACATTCTAATTTAAAAATTTACTTTCCAATCTCTGAAAACAACTGAGAAAATTCAGGCATGGTTTGTGAATTGCAATACTCACATCTACTGGTAAGTACATGTATGTATCATTGGAAAAGAAACAAATCCATTTTGATGAGGTATCAGAACAGCTTTGGCTGTCATTTCCGATAACTGAAATACAGCATATCTTTCACTAAGTTTGCTCACAAATGCTATACCAATATCAAGAGATGCAACGTTTTAAAAGGATCTGTTAAGAATTGCATCCTGTAGGCGAACACAAGACACACAGTTTCGAGATGCCTGTAAACAACAAACAAATAAATACAAGAAACAGCCGTGGCTCTGTCCCAGGGATCGGGCATGCACCCAAAACAATAGGGACCATCCTTGGGGTATACGGAATAGATAAGTAAAGTTTCAAGATGATCCATCAACAATTGTGGCCTGTAGGCGACACACAAAAAGAAAATGTATGTGGCTCTACCCCTGGGGGTTGGACATGCACCCCAAACTATAGGGATGTTCCTTATGGTACAAAGAATAAGTACGCAAAAGTTAAAAATGATACGTTAAGAAATGTGGCCTGAAGACGAAAAACAAAAAAAATTCAAGAAATGGGCGTGGCTCTGCCCCTGGGGGCCGGGCATGTACCATAAACAATAGGGATCATCCTCGAAGAAAATCCATTAAAAATTGCGCCCTGCAGGCGAACCACACACACACACATGGGTGACGGCATAATACGTCCACATAGACGTATAAAAATTATCAAGAAAGGGCTTCACACCCAGGGGTGAAAATTGTAAAAAAAACACCCATTGCAAATTATAGAGCAGCGCTCACTAAACATTTCGTAGAGTTTACGTTGATATAATAGATATTATAAATACTCCGTCCCAATTGCCTGCTCGTTACGTTAATTAAATATTATAAGTACTGTCATAGGCTACTTAAATATTGTAAAAAAAAACCCAAAAAACTTAACGTAAATAAATATTGCAAATACCCTCCAACAATTCTTCAAATATTGTGAATACCATCCCGTCTCCAGTGTAAATATTCTACAGTGGGTAAAATAAGCCAGTAGCAATCCGACTCGGAATGCATGGAACGGATGACCGTCACATACATTCCCCGCCATGTATTCTGAAATCGGACCCCGATTAGTTGGTCCAAACATGGCCTTGATCTCACTCATGGCTTTCTGCCACATGGCCTCAACATGGTTAGTAGTTGTTTGGGTAACTGGGTCCACAAAATTCTGTGGAACTGATGATCAGTGGAACGCTGATGCGACATAAATTCCGTCATGCATGTTCTTGATCTCACTCTTGGCTCTCTGTCACAAGGTCTAACGTGGGTAACCGATTCCACAAAATTCTGTGTATGATTAACTGTTCTGTGGACATATCCCAATTTAGTCAGGTTGTTATTTCCACCACCCCAACATACCCCAAGTTGCTGTAAGCCTCCACCCCCACAAAATATATCCGAATGAATGATAGATCCAGAAAGAATCCACTGTTGTATAGATGCAATCGGTGTCGCAGTGTCTCTTTGGGGAACTAGTATCAACAAACCATGTTTTGATGCTGGATCATAGCCCCGCAGATCCACTACTCCTTAAGAAGAAAGACTTCTCAGTGGGTTCAATTGGTAATCGAACTACAAGTATTTCTTGCGAACATTTCTCCCCCATCCACCAAACGAAACCCGCAATAAAAGTGGTCAATAGCCACCTACATGTACACCAAATGCAAGAGGCACATGCTATATTGTCAATGCGCTGTCTGTTGTTGCAATGATGGGGCTCTGAACTCAGATGACTTGAATTGACGCACGCTAAGGCTGTTATGACACGGATGAGAGCAATCAAAGCCAACTGGTTAATTAAAATCTATTGCAGTGAACCTCATAAATGACAGTCTATGGGCCTCTTGGTACGCCAAATACCATCAGAAAGGCATTTGAAACGACGAATGCCATATCTGTTATTAGAAGTCTTCGACCCTTAATTGCCAAATTTGACATTGGCCGTTCGCGGATATTTCAGTAAACGTAGCATTTGCATCATTGTCTATTATTGGTGACATAATGGGATTCTTCACTCAGATGACTTGAATTGACGCGCAGGCTGTTATGACACGGGTGCGAGCAATCCAAGTCAACGGCTACGTTAAAATCTAGTGAACTGAACACCATAAATCATAGTCTATGGGCGTTCTTAGTACGCCAAAAAAGCATCAGAAAGGCATTTGAAACCAAGAATGCCATATCTGTCATCAGATGTCTTCGACCCCGTTAAATAAGACATTGGCCGTCTGAAGATATTTCACTAAAGGTACTTGGTTCCCTCTCTTTTTTACTTTTTGCATGGCAATTTTCATTTACATTTTCCCTCCCGACTCCGCGCTTTCGCATTAGTTTCAGCATATTTTATTACCACAATGTAAAAGGATTGGACAAACGTTACATAAACTTTCTCATTGAACCAGAAAACAACCAGATACACAGTTGTAAATAGTTTTAAAAGACCACGCCCAAAAGTAAAGGCAAACTCTCTTGTTCCTTTTCAGGTTCATCACCAATCGGCTTTCGATAGATTCCGAAAGATCCTTTTCTGCAAGCCCCAGACATCAAACAGATGTTCTTTGCCACAGCAATTGTTATAAAAGCCAGTTCTTCCATTTTCTACCATTTGTGGTCTTGATAAAATGCTATACAATTATATAGAAAAAATACCAGGAAAGTGTTTCACACCCAGGGGTGGGGATGAAATACTATAGTTAAAAAGAGAGAGGAAATTTATAGAGAGCAAGGCTCACAAAATATTCGTAGATTTTACGTTGCTGTATCAAATATTATAAATACTGTCAGTCTACGTAAAGATTGTAAAAACATTACGTTAATAAATATTGTAAATCCCCCCACCCCCCGTTAATAAATATTTCAAATACCCTCCATCCTCCCGTCTCCACTGGGTAGAATATACCAGTAGCGATCTCAAAATGCGTGGTACGGGTGACCAGTAAATCGCTGATGCCACATAAATTCCGCCATGTATTCTTGAAATCAAACCGCGATTGTTTGCTCAATGCATGTTCTTGATCTCTCTTGGCTCTTTGCCCTCAACATGGTTAGTAGTTGTTTGGGTAACCGGGTCCACAAAATTCTGTGTACCTGATGATCAGTGAAACGCTAATGCCATATCTGTTATTAGATGTCTTCGACCCCTGTCACATTTCACATTGGCCGTTCGCATATATTTCACGAAATATAGCATTAATTTAAAAAGTTGGTCATATATCAAGAAATATTGCAGGTACCCACCACACTCCCCTCTCCGATGTAAATGTTCTAAACTATGTGGAATATGTCAGTAGCGATCTCACTAAGAATGCATGGAGCGGGTGATCAGTGAATTGCTGATGGCACATACATTCCGCCATGTATTCTGAAATCAAGACCCCAATTAGTTGGTCCATGGATGTTACTCCTGACTCTCTGCCACATGGCATCCACGTGGTTATACTAGTTTGGTTAAAGTTCCAATTTCACATTTTCTAAGAAAGTCAAAACATAATTATTTCTATGTCTTTTGCTCAAAAGGTTGTCAACTCACTATTATACGGTCCCGGGCAAAATTTTTTGGGCATTATAAAGGGTGACACAGTGTGATTGAGGAAATAGTTACTCAATTACCTCCCTTGTTTTCCCATTCCTCTCCATGGACGGCCATCTTCAAACGTTTGAATTTGAAGTTGAAAATGATATTTTTGCCAATTTCTCAACTGGCAGTACTGAATTATAGGATTAATAGGATTATTTTTTAACAAGGTAGGACTGTTTATAGGTTCAATCTATTTTTGGGCTTTATTTTAATACATTTTAAAAATATAACTTAAAAAAATGCTATTGGAGCTTTAACCGAGTCCATGAAAGTCTGTGCATAATATTATATGATTAACAGTTCTGTGGACATATCCCAAGTTACTCATGGTTAGTTGCCAGTATCTTTGAGCCGCCCTGGTCGTATGCCGATTTTGTAACTCTACAAAACAGGTTGACTGCAGGCCTATAGTAGTAGGCGACTTAGTCGAATTGGCTGTGGACCTAAATGAGAAATCGCCGCCGTCTCACATAGGTACCACATACCTTCAGGCCGGGTTAATTTCGACCAGAGTGTACTTTATGTATTTTGGCCCGTTAAATTAATATCATTCGATGTAGGTAACTTTTTTTTTACATTCCATTCAAAAAGATTTCTGTGATATTTATTTAACTTGTCTCGCATAAATCATCGTATGTTTGGCGCAATATAGCCCAGTGGGTGCTGAAGTGCCATAAAAGCACATTTCATTTCATTTCCATTCAAAAAAGTGAATGACTTGAATAGATTTTCATGGCACATTTTTCGGAATGACTTTGGTGTATCATTACTATTGCATCTGTTTTAATGATACTTCAGAGCAGTCAGACTGACTGAATGTTCAGCGCTATAGAAAACGATTATTATTTATTTATTATACTTGCGTGGTAGAGATGAACTTGTCTTCTACGTATACGATTGGGACAATTGCCCTTTCTCTTCTTTGATGGTTTTGGATGGCCGAGTGGTTAGCGCTGCATCATAAGGTCTGTCATTGAGTCAACTGACATGGTTTGATTCCCCGGTTGTACCTGGCAGGAGTCGAGTCGCCTGTCCTTCCTTGTGGGTTTTCTCTGGGTTCTCCGGGGGTCTTAATAATATAATGACCGGTCGGGTCATAATTCTGAGACTTCGACCTGTTAACGTATTTTAAATCCTGGATAGGTTTTATTACATTTCTTTGGCATACAAATGATTTCAAATTAAAGGAGCTAAATCGCTAATATTTTTTGGTCTAGAAATGGGTCGCAAGGCATATAATAATTTAATATGAATGTATACAAACTGATTTACATTCAATCGTTTCCGTTTTTACTCTAATATCAAATCAGTTATGTTTGCTGAAGTACACCAGAAGTCTCAATTGAATCACAATATATAAAGCATCTGGCTATTCCAGTCTACACAGTATTTATTGTGCATGCCCACCGTTTGAGATGTGACGTGGAGTATACCTAGCCTTGTTCTTTGGGTCCCTAGCTGAAAATGGGTCTGAAACGCCGTATGTTACACGATTCGTCTTAAATACTGGATATCAGAAGCCCACCTTTTCCTGGTAAGACCACACCATCAATGTTGATTTAAATTGACAAATAATTTGTGTTTTCAACGTCGAAGACTTTCGAAGATAATGAGTTAGAGACTTAGCTACTTTAAACTATGCTTTCTTCTGGAACTAAGGCAATATCATTTTTTAATGAAACCGTTTATGCTTCTGCAGTTATACCTTTGGAATTAGAATAACGGTTTCTATTGAATTGGGTCGATATTGAAGTTTTATCGACGTTTGTGCCTTTTATTACATCATCAAGGGTATGAAAAATGGCACATTATGTCTTTCAATATTGCTTTTCCTACATATAATATGTATAATTTGGCGTCAAAAATTTAGGAGAATCCTGTTGTTGGTGCTAGTTGATGGGGTTGTTTGAGCAACGATACCATCGCTGAGCTGTAAGGTGATGAAAACTTTGGGTGACATTTTTTATTTGTTCATCTGTTACGTTACGTGATGTGAATTTCTAATCGGTGTTTATATCATAGGATTAATAGCCCGATTTCAGGAATTAAACCAACAAGTATTTCACAAATTGTGTCGAGTGAACACTTAAACCGCCATCTCTCTCTCTCTACCCCCCCCCCCCCCCGGATCATTCCGGATCCGTGTGTTCCAATACTTCTAAAATACTTGTGTCGAGTGGAAACTTAAACGCCATCTCTCTCTCTCTCTCTCTCTCTCTCTCTCGAGTGAGCACTTAAACGCCATTTCTCTCTCTCGAGTGGACACTTAAACGCCATCTCTCTCTCTCTCTTTCCCTGGATCATTCCGGGTCCGTGTGTTCCAATACTTCTAAAATACTTGGGGTAGTCACAGTCTTCAAAAAGGACAATGACAAATCATGACATCTTAAGCGGTTTTCTTCCGTCCCCTTGAGAGAGATGACTTTAATATCCACTTGTCACCAAATAGGTCATTTTGGGACTACCATATGGTTCTATTTTATTTTAATAATAATAAGGGTCTTTAGCAGTGGGGTTACCCGGAGAAACCCAATAAGGTTAGACATGCGACCCTACTCCTGATCACGTACAAGCGGGGAATCGAAATCCCGCCACTTGACTTAATGAAAGACAAGATCCAAGGCGCTTGGGGTTAATGCCGGATTATCGTTATTACTTATTATTGAATATTACTATTATCGGTGGCTTATTGAGGATATTACTAATAGGTTGTAGATCTCTCTTATTATGAATTATCAAGGTGTGATTTTTGAGGATATTAATGACACTGAGAGAATTAGAACCGGGTCATTCATTTGATAAAGCGTCGAGAGTAATCAAACCGCTTGGCTATACTTAGCCTGAGCAGAAATGCTTATCATCGAACTTAGTCACCTTTTTGATGTATTGAAGCTATATATCAATCTATTCCACATTTGCGAAAAAAACTAAGCCATTGGGCGAAGAGCGATACTTCAATAAGCTTGTGTCATGTGCAGAATAAACTCACTGATTGAATCCGTTCTCGTGGCTAATGTTATATTATCATCATCATGGGAATAGTATTATCAATGACATTGTGTTAAAGATTATACAATACACATTTAAATATTAATATCACGGTATTGAAGATAATAGTATCACAATATTTAGATTGCATTTCCAAAATGAACGAAACACATTTGTCTCGTCTGTAAACAAAGGTCGAAGTAATCCTGCTTACAATGTTCATCATACATGTAACGGTTTTCTTGCTACATTTACGTATGTTTGATGTTTCTTGCCAGTGTACCGGAGTGTTTAAGATGATTCCGTTCAAAAACCGTCTTGTTAGTAATTATTCAAGTCAGCATTTGAATTTATCAGTTGAAGATTGTGGCGGAGAATGTGCCGGAACGCCAAATTGTGATTCATTTTCTTATCGACCCAAGACAAGCCCAAGTGAATGTTATTTGTACTGGAAGAGAGTTTGGGCAGGACAGACACCGGCAGTTGATAAAAAAGGAGTGGTGACGTATTGGCGATTAGCAGGTAAACTAAGTAATATTGGTCATTTAGAACATTTATTCGACGAACTTGGACATCAGCGTCTCCTTTGCGTAACCCAAGCACTAACTTATACCCGGTCCCTTCATTCCGTCCACGTTTTTCAATATATCTTCTAAATGTATGGCAGAAAACATGCATGAAATAGTGATCACAAACTGGGCTTTACGAAATGAAAGTTGTATTAACAGACAACATGCGATGTATTCAAAAATGTCTCTAGCACTAACACATTGGCCTTAACCTCTAGAACATCGGATAGTTTAAAAATTAAATGACTATTTACTTGATTTGATATTTGTTTATTTTTTGCAATGTCTATTTTCTGTCTTGTCCGCAGGTTTATCTTGTAGATTTTTGTATTGCATGTAGTGCAGTCATCCTGCACATTCTATTCGAAATCTCATAAATTAACGTTCAAAGGATAATCGAGACATTTTTTATCATCGTAACAATAATACTTGGCCATCGATGCTATCTTGTCAAAAATTCAAACACACATAACTTTGCTTAGTAATCGGATTGAAATTTTCGTTATATTCACTTTTTATTATCTATTTTTTTGAAATATTATAGCAAGAACGATTGGATGTAATACATCTCGAAGACCCTAAAATAGAACACCCAAAGTAAACAAAAAAGTTAACCATAACTCGTCGAGTGAATTGGCTACGTGTTTCAATATCATCATTAAACATACATTATGAGAGATTAGATAAAGAGCCAACAGTTCTAACTAATATAGTTACAAAGTAGATTTATGTAAAGGGAATTTGATGAAAATTCCAGTCAAATTGATCCACCCTGAACAGAGAATTTAGCAAATGAATTTTGGCCCTAGACTCGATCATCATTACTAAAGTTGGTACGATAAAAAACATAGTGTCGATTATCAAATTTTTGATTTAAGCAGCAGCAGATCGGATTCTAATCCAGTAGCTATATTGCTGGCTAGCGATGTCATCGAGAGATGATTATGGTCTGGATAAGTTAATTAATGCCTTATTAATAATTTAGATAACAATCCAGGCCTAAAGAAAGACCAGCAATTGGCAGCTTTAGCTCTTGCATAATGTATTTTTGATATTTTAGACCGATGTCCACCAGAATATGTTTTGAATACAACCTACAATATATGTTTCAAGGCCTATATGGCCGCCGGCGATAAGACGACATGGAGCGGGGCTATGCAACGATGTGAAGATGACGGTGGCTATCTCTTTATTGGGAATTCTGTCAGCAGATTACAAATGGTGACCGATTCTGTCAAGGATCTACCAGGTTTCATATTTTGTTTTTAATGATTAGATTTGTTTGTAAGGTGGCAGCATGTCTTCGTTGTAGGTTGAAAATGATACGTTTATAGGGGGCAACAATGTAAGTGGCTAATACGCAAGGTAGCCTGGAGGTGGCGTGTTCGATCCCTGCATTGGCCGAGAATCCAGGTTTTCCCTTGTCAGTGACGCAGGACGGGAGGGTCTCGCAAGGAAAATGTAAGTCGTTCGGATGGGACGAAACACCGACGTCCCGAGTATACATTGGCGTGAACGTAAAAGATCAAAAGATCCCTTGGCAGTTAGAAAAATAGCTCACCATTCTTGATATAATAGCTCAAAATAGCTAATTTAAAATGGAAATATTTAAAATTCATTCAAATTACTTCATTCTGAGTCAAGTTACCATGACCTCGCTTTCTCATTTTTAAATTAGATTTTTAAATGGCGAACCGTTCTAATCTAGTTAAAATCTCGAGTATCCGATGTCATCGAGAGTTGGTTACGCTGTTATAGATACATTATGGGAGATTAGATAAACAGCTGGTCGTTCTCATAAGGTCTGTCATTGAGTCAACTGGCGTGGCCGCGAATCCCCGGTTGTACGTGACAAAGAGTAGGGTCGTCTGTCCAATTTCGTGGGGTTTCTCCGGGTCCTCCGGTTTCCCCCAACTGCTAAAGACCCCAAGTCGCAAGCGAATTATTGAACTAAAAATGAAACCATATGTTGGTCCCGAAAATAGTTACCAAGTTGTTTTTTACAATTTCGAAGTGTGCGAAGTCTGGTTTAAAAATCTTTTTTGTCAAATCACCAATCTGATTAGGGGGGTTGGGATGGCCTAGTGGTCTAGAGTGCCGCGCTTCGACCTCTAGCTGGCCGGTCACCTCTAGCTTGCGGCTGTGGTTTCGAGTCCTGGTGTGAGCATATGTGGCATGGAAATAGGGGCGCCTTCTCAACCTCGTGGGTTTCCTCGTGGAAGAGTTGTTATCATTAACGTGTTCTGAATGATGGGAGGGATTAGCCAATGAAACGGTCTCTGACGTAGATTTCGTGGCCTTTTAATGCACTGAACTGTGGGTAAAACACTAGAAACGTCAATCTTCACGTAGTTTAGACAAGTTTAAAAAACGAAACGAAATATAGATCTGTATTTTAATCAGATTATTGCTTGTTTCTGATTGGACACTTCAACCATTGACCTTAGCGACCGACCAATCAAATAACTTATTCTTAAAATAACCTAATTAGGTATGCAAAAACATGGTTTTCTTTCGTATAAGTTTTTATGCAGTAAGATTTCGTCTTTATTTATGTTAAACGATATGCAGTACATTTAGGGGGTCAGTTTAATTGCTGAAATGTGTTATAGTCCAGTAACCTTGCAATCAAATTATTACAAAACGTTCTCAGAGAAAGTCTATTGTGGCTGGAGGCAAAACGGAAACATTTCTAAAGTTCATTTTATTTCAATAATTCGTTTGCGCGTAGGGGTCTTTAGCAGTGGGAGGAAACCGGAGTGCCCGGAGGAAACCCACGAGGTTGAGAAGGCGCCCCTATCTCCATGCCACATACGCTCACACCAGGGATCGAAACCACAGCCGCAAGCCAGAGGTGACCGGCCAGCTAGAGGTCGAAGCGCGGCACTATAGACCACTAGGCCTTCCCAACCCCCGAACGGCACATTAAGAAAATGCGAAAAAACATGTGATTCCAACTGAGTATTCACTGTTGTCTACTGATCAGTTAAGAGTTGTGTATTTTCTTTGAGTCATTCTATGTGTCTATGACTAGTCTGTATCTAAGATTGTATGCCGTCTGACTTATGTTTTATTTTGCAAAATTCAAATATTTTTCATATATCATTAGCCAGGTGTGCCGCTATTTTTTCATTTGTTCCAAGGCGTGCCGTTGCCAAAAAAGGTTGAGAACAACTGCACATGAGGAGGGAATAGTAAGATCGCTTCCCTGTCTTGTATCTTGGCCCTGGACACGTCGCTGTCATTTTTGTTGTAGCACACAGTGCCTTGACTTTTTTTGGTGGAACTGATTTACACGAAGAAGGAACTTGGGAATGGTTGGATGGCTCTACTGTATTTAACTGGTACCCGGCAGAACCTCAAGGCGGCGACGATGATTGTTGTATTGCAACCACTACGGATCTAGTTAGCGGATTGGGTGACGCATCTTGTAAATTCAGTTACAGTTTCATCTGTGAGATTCCCATATAAATGTGTCTGGTTTTCTATTTAGGCCGGGGCGGGGGGGGGGGGGGGTGGCCTAGTTGTCTAGAGTGCCGCGCTTCGACCTCTAGCTGGCCGGTCATACTTAGGTCTGTCATTGAGTCAACTGGCGTGGTTTCGATTCCCCCGAGATACGTGACTAAGGTCGCCTGTCTAGCCTCGTGGGTTTTCTACGGGTCTCTAGGTTTCCTCCCACTGCCAAAGACTCCTACACGCAAACGATTAATATTGAAATATATTGAACATTGTGTTAGTCCCGAAATGACCTAGTTTGTGTCAAGTGGGCGTTAAACCACATTTTTCTTTCTCATCACACCACAGTGAGCATACTAATCGACCTAACAGTCTATTATTGCTAAAATTTGAAAAAAAAGTTTGGCTTATTTTTTATCCGCTCTGACGCTCATAGAACAATTAGATACATTTATATTTTATATCCATCTTCAGAAAACCGACTTACTTCTCCTGAAAGTCTTTTTTTATTTTGTTAAAGATAAGTCCTGCTCCAAGGGGAAATCTATGCATGATTTAAAGTCATTTATGATTTTCACAAGCTCTGTATAGTACTATTGTATTAAATAAATTATTTTGGAAGAGACGAAGTTTATCTCATTTTAGACAAAGGTTATTGATTTTCATGTTGAGCATCGCCAATCATGGTATTATATTGCAATGTGACACCTGAATACGTTTGTACAAGTGGTTCTATTGTTTTATGACTGTTTTATTCCGCCATTTTTGTTATACTGTTATGCATTGTAAAGTTGGCTCTATAGAAATGCATTATAATACTTGTATTTCATTGCGTTAGGGCAACATGGTATGGATCTATTATTGTATTGTTAAGCGACGCATAACCGCTGGATCCAATGTCTGCTATTGAGTCACGTGACAAGAGGATTTTCCTAAGTTTTGCACCACTGTTAAAGACCCCTAAGTACAGACTAATTGTCAAGATCTCTCACATTGTCGTGCGATGCGTTAGGTAACGTTTTTTTACAAAGTGTGTTAGGTAACGTTTTTTCACAAAGAGAACCAATGATTGAAACAACTGTAATATATTTCAAATAAAGTGATGTTATTTAAGCATGGAAATAATTGCACTTTTTAGATAATAATAATACATATGTGTACATAGTTAAAGTTCCAATAGCATATTTTTAGGTTATATTTTTAAAATGTATTAAAATAAAGCCCTAAAATAGATTGTACCTATAAACAGTCCTACCTTGTTAAAGAATAATCCTATTAATCCTATAATTCACTATTGCCAGTTGAGAAATTGGCACAAATATCATTTTCAACTTCAAATTCAAACGTTTGAAGATGGCCGTCCATGGAGAGGAATGGGAAAACAAGGGAGGTAATTGAGTTACTAAGCCTGTCTCAACTATTTTAACCCCCATGAAATTTTGCCCATGATCGTATAATATTGAGTTGACAACATTTTGAGCAAAAGAAATAGAAATAATTATGTTTTGACTTTATTAGAAAATATGCTATTGGAACTTTAAGTCACATGAAACATCGTAGTATACATTTCACAAGGAACATGGAACATAGTAATTGGAACATAGTAATATACATTTCACAAGTCACGTGGTACATGGTGGCATACATTTTACAAGTCACGTGGAACATAGTAACATATACAAGTCACATGGAACATAGTAACATATACAAGTCACATGGAACATAGTAACATAAACAAGTCAAATGGAACATAGTAACATATACAGGTCACATGGAACATATTAACATATACAAGTCACATGGAACATCATAACATACATTTCACAAGCCACATGGAACATTATAACATACATTTTACAAGCCACATGGAACATATAATGGTAACGTTGTTTCACAAATCACATGAATCAGAGTTACGTACGTTTCACGTGTAGATATTATATGAAGGAGGTTGGTAATGTCGTTTACAAATCACACCATCGAGAACAAGTCACGTGGTAAAATTCAGCCAGTTGGAAGGGCTCGATGAAGTTGTTATATCACAAAACGTCAGTCCATTCCACAAATGGAAGTTCGAGTCACAAAACGCCCGTCCTTATCACAAATGGAAGTTCGAGTCACAAAATACAAATCCATATCACACGTGGAAATTCGTGTTACAAAACAACAGTTGATATCACAGATGGTTGTTCGAAACACAAAACTCCAGTCGATATTAGCCTACAAATGGTTGTTCCAGTCACAACACGCCAGTCCATATTAGCGTATAAATGGTTGTTTTCGCCGATAAGAATCAGTGTTAGTTCAAGCCACAAAACACCCGTCGATATCACAAATGGTAGTTCAAGCCACATAACACCAGATGATATCACAAGTAGTAGTTCAAGTCATTAAAGACCGGTCGATATCACAAGTGGAAGTGGGAGTCATAAAAGACCGATCGATATCACAAGTGGAAGTGGGAGTCATTAAAGACCGGTCGATATCACAAGTGGAAGTGGGAGTCATTAAAGACCGGTCGATATCACAAGTGGAAGTGGGAGTCATTAAAAACCGGTCGATACCACAGGTGGAAGTGGGAGTCATTAAAAACCGGTCGATACCACAAGTGGTAGGTAGTCAAGTCATAAAAGACCGGTCGATATCACATGTGATAGTTCAATTCACAAAACGCCAGTCTATATCACAAATGGGGAAGTGCTAGTTATGTCCCCATCACGTGTACGGTCTGATTCTTGGTCGTGGTAAACCGGTAAACACTGACAGGTCATCCGAATTCAAGGATCCACTTCGATCAGAATATGTAGCAGCACTGACTCCACTGAAGCCTCTCGTCAACGCTGGTCGGAAAAACTCCTGAAAATTATTATTTAAAATATGTTAAGTTGCACATTTTAAAATTGGACAATCCCGATGAACGAACGTTTATTTCGAATTGTGATATGGGGAATTTTTAATTTGCGGTCAAGGGTATATACGGAACACGGTTTTCATGGCATCCTTATGAGTAGGCGCCCGCTCTGCAAAACTGACAAGGGAAACACGCTGACAAATTCCGAGGAACGATTCGGGGGAGATGTTATTTCAATTTACTGCCATCATCTCGAACTCGGTTTTGATGACATCCTCGCCACTATGCCTGCTATATAGACAAAGGAAAATCACCTTGGACAAACCCGAGGAAATGAAATGAAAAGAAATGGGGTTTAACGTCCTGTGTGCTATGATGGAAATTTTGTTCGGACAGCGTACTAGAGCACTTGTACTCCTATATCGAATTCCAACTGCCAATGGATCTTTTACGTACACGCCAATGCAAACACGAGAACTCGGTTTTTCGTCCCATCCAAGCGACTAAACAATGAACTTTCGCGGCCAACACCGGGAGCGAACCCGTGTCATCCAAATTAGCTTAACCACCGCTTTACCACCATGTCTTCCAAGTCCCGAGAAACAAACTCATGACTTCTATACTGGCTGGACCATCGTAGCGCAAACATAAAATAAAATAAAAAGGGCTGTGTTCGTACCTGGTTTATTTCGTGTTTAGTAAAATCTGTTTGGGGCATTATAGGTGATGGATCGTCTCCCCCTGACAGTGTTGAATACCCTTCACTGATTTCAGGACACGTGTCTAAATAACCCGGTAGGGGGCGTGGGTAGTTTACACCATATCGAAGTCTTTCTATTGGTCGCTTTCTGGGGAAATCTGAAATATCAATTAATTTGTTAAATTATGTTGGAGTGTCTCTTTTTTTAATAGATATATTAGGACCGAATTATCCATGACAATATTTCTTGCAAATAAATAACAAGAACAAAATTGGAACCACGTGTATGCCAACAAATGCGTGCTTTTTAAACATACATTACGCAAGAGCTATGTCTGCATATTGCAGGTCTTTCTAAATCACTAAAGATACATTAATTAACTTATCCAGACCATAATAAACTCTCAGTGTCATCGCTAGCCTGCGATATTTACTGGATTGGGATCGGATTAGCTGCTCAACTCTCAATCATGATTAAATCATGAAATGGATATTCGAGACTATGTATCCACAGCAACGATTCACCGTAACAGACCGTTACATTGGCTAATTCCTCACATTAACCACAAAACCTGCTATATAACAACTATTCAAGGTCCTAGTGCTGTGAAGACAAGTAAAACGAAATTATGAAATATAAAAAACGAAACGAAATAGAATCTGTGTTTTAATCAGGTTGATATAAAGAAATGTTGCTTACCATCCATCGCATATTGGGTAATCTCAAACCCACGCTGTAATAATCAGATATATAATTAGTACATTTATTAAACATACATTATGGAAGAGCAAAAACTGACTTTTGTCGGTCTTCATTTGAGCCTCAGATGTCATAGAAATTATAAATTAGATCTTTATTTAAACAACAAGCCCAAAATGAACTATGTAGACCCACGGATGGCTTGGATTAGGCTCGGATTAAAACATGATTTCATCGACTGATTTAATCACTATGGCGTCGTGGGTGGGGTTTCTCCGTGACGTTGAAATTATTCATAAAAGACAGTGATGACCGAGGCTATACACAAGCTTCACTAGATACCGTTTAAACAATAGTTGATGATCGAGACTATGTAGGTGGAGTTAACGCCTGTCAATCAACAATCGGCCATAGTGGAAAAAGGGTGTCGATGGAGTTAACGACATTTCTAGTAAAAAATTATAGTGGTAACAACTTTGTTTAGGATAAAGTAATTTGACTGAAATTTTCAATATATTCTTGTTTCAACATCTATTTTTGAACTTTTATAGCAAGAATGGCTAACTCCTTGTCAAAATCTCCCATAATGTATCTTTAATATAAATATTCGTTTATGAAGCTATTTTGACTCCAATGTCGTTAACTTCAATGTCGTTAACTTCGGAGGAGACGGCCCTGCACATTTTAGCACATATGACGTCATATGTAGATTGTAGGTTAGGGTTAAGGTACCCTTACCCTAGGCCAAGCCTAACCCTTACCCTAACCCCACAATCCACATATGACGTCATAATTTGCACAGGGCCGTCTCCGATCTAGCGTTCTCCGCTAAACCCCATTTCATTTCAAACTTCAATGTTGTTGACTTCAATGTCAGTTTAATTGAACACATCATCATCATAGATACAATTACGACGTCCGTATAACGTTATTTATATATTTATTTATTTGGTTATTTATTCATTTATTGGAAATTAAAACAAGTAATAAACAAATTAATTAACATTTTTTAAGAAGAAAGGAAAAGGGGGAGGAATTGATTAATATCTTCGTCGTATTCTGATAAATCAGAGTTTGGCCAGATAATGGTATGGGTAGGTTGTTTATATTTATTCAAAGAGAAGTAAATGAAATGAAATGGGGTTTAACGTCTTACTCTTCTGCACCGACAGGGCTAGTGAAGATGGAAATACGCCATGCAGTGTACAATGAAGGAAATTTTGCCCGGACATATTTTGACTTCCAACTGCCAAGGGTCATTTTACGTGCACACCAATGTATAAACGTCCATTCTGAACGAGTAGACAGTTGTTCTTGCCAGGCCTTCCGTATATTAATTTATTCAACTTACGTTAGTATTACCCTCTTTTAATGGCGCAAGAACTTCGTTATCGTTTGATGATTTGCGCCGTTTCGCTGCGTCCTACAAAATAAACATTGGTATAGTATTAAAACATAAACTGGACAATCAACCGGTATGATATATCAACAAAGTTAATAGAGTATGACATAAAATAATAATAACGAACGTGGTTATCGTTGTATGGAGTGTTCTATTTATATAGAGAGTGACATGATGTTATATTTATATAGAGAGAGACATGATGTCATATTTATATAGAGAGAGACATGATGTTATAATTATATATAGAGAGAGACATGATGTTATATTTATATAGAGAGACATGATGTTATATTTATATAGAGAGAGACATGATGTTATAGTTATATATATAGAGAGAGATGATGTTATATTTATATATATAGAGACATGATGTTATATTTATATAGAGAGAGACATGATGTTATATTTATATAGAGAGAGACATGATGTTATAATAGAGAGATGATGTTATATTTATATATAAAGAGACATGATGTTATATTTATATATAGAGAGACATGATGTTATATTTATATAGAGAGACATGATGTTTTATTTATATAGAGAGAGACATGAAGTTATATTTATATATAGAGAGACATGATGTTATATTTATATAGAGAGAGACATGATGTTATACTGATGCATTTATATGAAGAGAGAATCGAGCTTATATGTAGGCCTATATTGAAAACTTACCGATAATTTAGAATCTCTTAATGACACCAGGGCACCATTATCATTAGATGATTTACGTCGTTTAGAATCCTGAAATATAAACATTAACATTATCTTAAGTTTCATAGCACAGGCGCGGATCCAGAGGGGGGCGCACCCGGCGCACACCCCCTCTATTTTTTTGAGGTGGTGAACAATTTTTAGCTCCATATTTTCTCGCGAGAAAGTAGAACAATAATATTAGGATGGAAATAGTAATTTACAGTACTGGTATGAAATTCATCCTTGTGGACATTTTTTCCACGCAAAAAGCACGGTTCCAGGCTTCGCACTCCCTAGTGGGTGCAGCACGCCCCCTCTTTCGGAAAATCCTGGATCCGCCCCTGTAGCACATTCGTGTTCAACACAATTGATCCTAGATATGTGGTACGCGGTGTCATCAATTTAACGTACTTGTTTACATTTATTGTTATTCGTTCGTTTCTTGAGTTTAACGCCAAATTCCACCGGGGGTGATATTGTTGACAAGTTGTTTTTATGGCTATGTTTCGCTCGCGTTTAAAGGGCCAATCCCGATAATTTTTTGAAGAATATAACTGCTTAATTTTGTGTTAAAATCCCGTTCCAAAGGGCAGAGCAACTAACTTAGTATTTGTGATACGTCAGTCTTCTGGAAATTGAGACTGGTGTCCAAAACTGTATTATGCGGTGTCTACGTAAAACGAGGCTTAGTTTTAAATAAAAATAATGTGTAGTTGAAATTTGCCTTTCGCTATCAAGTACAGCACAAGGGTCATTCACTATATTATAGTCCTCTCAAGGAACGAGAATCCATTATCAGGTCACTAACGAAAAAATTGACCCGAAATCTTAAAAGGGTTACGTGTCCGGATAAGCATTTTTGACGTTCGCGTCCAAACAACTCCATATTTTGAGCTGAAATTTTGAGACAAGGTCAATACACCATTCTCTTATATTTTGGCGTTTAAATTTCATATGTACTCAGACTTTTATTTTTGAGACTCTGTTCAATTCGGGACTGTCCCTTTAAATACTAACGCGGTATGAATATATTGGTCTGATGACCTAAGTCTATTAGATTGTCAAGTTTCTCGTATTGGTAGCACGTGGTGATGAACTTAAATAAAGATGATATGAACTGTTTGTGTAATAATTTTCTGGTTGCATTTAACCTGTAACACCCCTACAAGTTACGAAAGAGTGGGGCGTGTACCACTCCATCAAGTTTCTAAATCATCACCTTTTCCCTGCATCGTGTTCACAGGCTTTGACAAGTATATATCAAATAGTTTTCTAATAGAGAGCATCATGCGATCAGTTAGGAAAAAACATCAAAGTTCTTCACTTGATACCACATGAATAAGGAATAACATCAGACGTACCGTATTTGGTGCAGAAAGATCAGTGTGGCGACTCCTGTATCGACGTCTGCGATTGGCCAATCCATCACGCACCTGAAGCATACAACATTTAAAATCATAATAAACATTTGGAAGCGATATGAAATCTTCTTTGTTGATTTTTTACCATTTATTTCTAATACATTTCTACTAATTTAACCATTTTGATTATTTCTTAAATTTGTTTCTTTTATCAATATAATGTCTCACCTTTCTGTTGATAATACAGTGAAAAATAAATATAAACAATCCCTGAAAAATAGATATGCAGTGTAATTAGATACAACCCCTTGGTCTGATTTACAAGGGTGAAAACGGTGACTCTATGACTATGGCACTGAACACTAACCCTCACCCCCACCCCCGTCTTCACATTAGCCCAGTCGGAGCAGAACAGTAGGACGTTAAACCTCATTTCATTTTGGTTCACTAACAAAAATGTCCTGGGCTTTATTCGCCATTCTGTTTCCTCCTGATCAGTAGTGTATAACAACGGGTCTAACAAGGCAAATGTGTCTAGTCATTCGGGTGGTACGAAAAATCGAGTTCATCCCGAGTATACCCGTTATGACAATCCATATAACATTTTCTGGCCCCAAGGAGCCATAGTTATCCTGTTCCAATTTAAGTACGATGATGTTATATGGACCATCTGATACCGGGTATGACGTGGTTACCGCCATCTTGGAATTGTCAAGTCAAATCAGTAATCGAGCATGAAGCTATCGCCGCCATCTTGGAATTGTGAGGTCTTATCAATAATTGAAGTCTGTCAAGGGAAGCGAAAGAAGAAAAACAGCGTGTCGAGTGTCTCGAACTGGTCCAATAATAACCTGTAATAATTTAAAAAACTTACTTGCAATGTGTTTAAAACAGTAAAAATATAATCAAACGCTATTAAATCGTCATTAACAGCTAAAATACCAAATATCCAGGACACGCCCACTATTGGTAATAAAATGCAAATACTTCTCAAAGCAGCTCTGAAATTAACAACATAGCCAATAATTTAAAAATAAAACAAAACACAGTACACAACATGGTGCCAACTGAAACTCAAACGTCAAAAAAAACAGCCCCACCCCACCGCTAACAGAGGGGCAGATGTTGACAAAAGCCCACCAAAACTTATCAGTCGTTGGCGGCAGTTGGGCAGTGGTATTTGACTTTTCCCGAGTTTGAATACTGGCATGATCTTTGGACTTTCACACCTACTTCCGACTTATCAACAATAGCACCCGTGGAAGTGACACGTAACGTGTTGTCTATTCGTTCGTACTGGACAAAAATCAGAGGTGTAAGAAAAAGAGCCCTTGGAAGTTGGAATTCGATAATGGGTACATTTTGAGTACAGGTAACATAACCCTTACCAGTCGGAATTCGATGACTAATAACGTGTTCCCCAAATGTACATTTTGAGTCCATGTAACAAGGCCCCTTGACAGTTAGAGGGAGAGAGAGAAATGGGGTATAACGTCCACTCGACACAAACTAGGTAATTTCGGGACTAACATAAGGTTTTAATTTATCTCAATAATTCGCTTGTGCGTAGGGGTCTTTAGCAGTGGGGGGAAATCGGAGTACCCGGAGAAAACCCACGAGGTTAGATTGACAGTTAGATTGCACTGGTCGAATTGCACTGATCAGACCCCCCTATTATTACATATAACATTGTATACTTACTTAGCTCTTATTCTGACATCTTTGTTGATCATAACTCTAGTCTGTAATAAGGCGTGAGTTATTTTTACTACTATAATAAAATTAATCTGAAAATATAAAACCAAACAGAATAATATCAGGCTTTGGTGTTTACTCAAACTTTTGATAAATTGTAAACGTATCGAAACATACATTATACAAGAGCTAAATCTGCCTATTGCAGTTCTTTCTTTTGGTCTGAAATGTTATTTAAATTATCAATTAGACATTAATTGACTCTCGATGCCATGCTAGCCTGCGATATCTACTGCATTATAACCCGATTTGCTGCTGCTGAGAATCGGGACAATGTTTTTTTTTATCGTACCGACTTGAGTAATCATGATCTAGACTAGGTCCAAAATTCAATCGCTAAATTCTTTGTTCAGGGTGGATCAATTTGACTGAAATTTCCAGCAAATTCCCTTTACATTAACTAGTTTGTAACTATTACAATGAGAACTACAAACTCTGTATCTAATCTCCCATAATGTAGGGGGGGTTGGGATGGCCTCGTGGACTAGAGTGCCGCGCTTCGACCTCTAGCTGGCCGGTCACCTCTGGCTTGCGGCTGTGGTTTCGAGCCCTGGTTTGAGCGTATGTGGCATGGAGATGGGGGCGCCTTCTCAACCTCGTGGGTTTCCTCCGGGCACTCCGGTTTCCTCCCACTGCTAAAGACCCTACGCGCAAGCGAATTATTGAAATAAAATTAAACCATATGTTAGTCCCGAAATGACCTAGTTTGTGTTGAGTGGACGTTAAACCCCATTTCTCTTTCTCTCCCCATAATGTAGCGGACCGCCGTATGTAATATATGATATTATATTTTCAACATCTTTATGATCTTGAGAGGCCTAGGCGCTGGCTCATTAATCAGTAGATCCCGCCTTCGTTGCTTTTATTGGCTTATGTTGCAGGCGGGGTGATTTCCAACCTGTTTACATACTTGACGCTGTACTAGGATAATGGTTCATTATAGTATTATTCTGTGAATGATCTTGTAAGAAAGCACAAGTTTAAAATATTTACCACAATAACAAGAAGCGCTGGAGCTATAAAGGCCCAGATTAATCCACCATTTACAGACAACCAACAACTAAAATATAATAAAACATATAACCTAAAGTATAATATAAACTCAGTTAAACCAATAACTAGAATATAAACAAATATAACAACTAAAATAAAATACCAAATATAAACACACTTCAACCAAAAATCAGAATAGATATAGAGAAACACGGTCGCAATTTAATAATTTAATTGCAAAATGGAGTCTCGATTTACAAGTAACGTTGCTACGATAATAAACAATGTCAAAAGTTCAACAGTGAAACGTCCTTCTTAATAAAGTAATTTGAATGACATTTTCAATATATCAACTTTGAAATATCTGTTTTGCAACTATTATGGAAATTATGACCAACTCTGTAATATTTATATTATTATTTGACCGGAAAGAAATAAATAGAAGATGAGGTTTGCAGTTTTGTTTCTGTCAACCGTGTGCTAATAATATTCATAATAACGAGAATTGGTCAAACATTATAGACGCCCTTTAGTTAATTAGTAATGAGAATTGGTCAAACATTATGGACGCCCATTAGTAACTTAGTAACGAGAATTGGTCAAACATTATGTACGCCCGCTACTTCATTAGTAAATAATGTTTTTGTTAATGTTGATCGTCACTAAAATACGTTTTTTTATGATTAGTAATATTATTGATTTAATATAACGGTGTATTTTGTACTTACAAATTTTGGTTTCCATAACCTTCTAGTCGTGTAACACCCATCGATATAGATACTATAATAACAGGTACTCCTACAAATAAATAAATTACCCCGATTAAAACACAGATCCTATTTCGTTTCGTTTTTCATAGTTCAAAATTTCGTTTTATTTGTCTTTACCACATACCCCGAGATCTGGAGGAGTTGTTCTATAACCCGCGTTCTGGCTGAAGTGAGGGATTAGCCCACGAAACGGTCTGTAACGGCAAGTTTTTTGGTGTGCGTTGAACGGATCTGGTGGTATCCCAGTAGAAACATCAACGCTGATTAGTTAATCTGATGTCATAGGGTCAAAAGTCCTTCAAACGACCACTGCTGCCACCTCTCACTACAACCGGCCAGGTCTTCGTGTAGTGCGGACCATCGAAAATATAAAAAACGAAAGGTAATATAAATGTGTATTTTTATCCGAATCACAAATGATCAGCAGGCAGATAACCAATTTTCTGATTCTCTAAACCCCATTTAGTATTTGGGGAATAATTAAATAAGAGACGACCATTGTCAAGATCGGTCGCATTATTTCTGTTACCTCTTTTTAAATCATTTTAGTGAAGCCTGTACCATAACAGACCCGGGACTGTACAGCGCAGTGGACGCTTACGGCTGGCCCCTGGATCCATTCACTTGATTTGATATTTTCCGCAGGTTAATCTTATAGATTTTTGTTTTTCGTGTAGTGCGGTCCTCCTTAGTGAGAATTTTTACTTACCCCAACCTATTACAAGCAATTCACGAAGTTTTGATCGACTTGAAAATACTTTTACTATACTGACGAGTACTTCAACACCTTCAGACAACATGAGAAAAAAAACGACCAAGTAGAAATAATGGAGACCAACAGCTATAGCCTTGCACACATCCTGAAACATATACCAATAATACAACATTTCAGTTCACCATCTTTTATGGGGGGAGGGGTGGCGTGTGGGTGCTATATGGTTTGTAATTGAGTTAACTGGCATTGTTTCGATTCCACGGCTCTACGTGACAAGGAGTAGTGTCGCCTGTCCAACCTCGTGGAATTTCTCCAGGTCATCCGGTTTCCTCTCTTTCTTTCGCTCTCTCTCTCTCTCTCCTTCTCGCCCCCCCCCCCCCTCTATCTCCCTCTCGTCATATAGGCCGATAGCACCAACTATAACTAACTTTAAAGTAATAATTTTATGTTAGCTATAAAATGATAAAATGTGGTGATTGCTTCCCGCGGAATTTTGGGTTATTTTAATATTTTCAATCACCACATGCCGTTTAAAGATGCATTATGTAAGATTTAGATTATGCAAAATATTGAAAGTTTCATTTAAATTACTTTATTCTGAGACAAGTTATCACTAATTGTAATTTTGACAAGATATGAGCATTGATTGGTTATTATCGAAACCGCGGTACTGGTATATTCGAGAATAAGCCTTGCTTTTCCATTTTCAAACTAAATCATTCAATGAATGTTTAATGATCAAACCGTTCTAATCTCGAGTACACAATTGTATTGAGTGTTGATTATATGAGTCTTGTCACGTTAATAAATGACTAATACATAATTTATATAAAGATCGACTGGCAATAGGCAGTTTTCGCTCTTGAATAATGCATCTTTCAACAGTATACATATGCATGTTGACCTTATGAATATTGATCAGTAAGACTGTTACCTGGTTGGATGTTCTGTCGACACCAAATAAAAATATTACTAAAGCTATCATTAAAGCTATACACAGATTTATTAATAAAATAGCTCTGTCTGATTTCACGTACCTATAAATATAATCAAAAAAACATAATATCTTCATGGCAAATAAACAAATTGGTTTAAGGTAGGTGAACTGCTCATAGAAAATGAAATGAAATGATGTTTAACGACCTACTGTTCTGCTCTGACTGGGCTAATTAAGTCGGGCATACAGCTTACCCCATACAGTGTGCTGGGGCCTACTATAATATCAGGCTTTTACGTGTATGCCAATTAAATAACCTACGGGTCGGTGTGAAAAAGTAGGACGTTAAACACCATTTCTTTTCATTTTCTGACGACAACTTCTGATTGATATGCCAACAGCGAGGTTCAAAACTTTTAGGGGTCCTTTAGCCTTCTGTCAATATCCACGGGACATCCGTTTTTCGGTCTGCTTCAATTTGCGTTTGTTGCACAGATCCAATATACAAGGATTATAGTCCAGTGATGATGAATAACAAGAAAGGTCAGAGAACACCAGATAATCCCACAAGTACAGTCCGTATAAAACAGGGATATTAGCTCAATGACAATAAACAACATGAAAGGTGACCCAGCAATAGAGCCCCAACAAAGCAGGGACTTGAATGTTCAGTACAAACCCATCTTATTAAACTACAGACATATATTTCGTTTCGTTTTTTATACTTTCTACGTCATGAAGATCTGAACCGTTATAGTGAAAGGTCACTTCAGAGATCACACAAGTGGCTTTTGACCCTATGACATTAGATAGTTGATTAACCAATCGGCGTTGTTGTTTCTTGTGTGTTCCCCACACTTCCGGACACCTCACGGCAAAAACTCGCCGTAATAGACCGTTTAATTAGATAATCTCGCACATCATCCAGAACGCTGATCTTCCTGATCCTAGTGCAGTAAAGACAAGTGAAACTAAACTTTGCACTATAAAAAATGAAACGAAATATGATCTCAGTTTTAATCAGATTGTTAAAGTTCCAATTTCACTTTTTCTAAGAAAGTCAAAATATAATTATTTCTATGTTTTTTGCTCAAAAGGTTGTCAACTCACTATTATACGATCATGGACAAAATTTTTTTTTGGGGGGGGGTAGAAAGGGTGACACTGGTTGATTGAGGAAATAGTTACTCAATTACCTCCCTTGTTTTCCCATTCTTCTCCATGGACGGCCATCTTCAAACGTTTGAATTTGAAGTTGAAAATGATATTTTTGCCAGTTTCTCAACTGGCAATACTGAATTATAGGATTAATAGGATTATTCTTTAACAAGGTAGGACTGTTTATAGGTTCAATCTATTTTGGGGCTTTATTTTAATAAATTTTAAAAATATAACTTAAAAAAATGCTATTGGAACTTTGAAATAAAAACCAGATAAGGAAACTAGATAATAATAGATATGACTTACCTCCAGACAAAAGCATATGTTAAAACAGTCAACAGGAGACAGAATATAGATATAGTACATCCTATCAGTGTGATAATCGATAGTGTTGATTTATGAACCTGTAATAATAACAGTGATGATGATAATGATGATGATGATGGTGATAATGATGTTGATGCAATGGGGTTTAACGTCCTACAGTTCTGCTCCGTCCGGGCTTATAAAGACGGCATGGTGATGATGATGACGATAACGATGACGATAATGCTTTTACTAACAATATGGTACTTGAATGCTGTCATTTTGTGGGGATCTTTAAAGTTCTGTTAGATGTATTGACGATACCACGACTACGTGACTAATAAGACCACTCCCAACCCAACGCCACCCCATTCACTACTACTACTATGGGAAGCCAGTTCCGGGCTCCCCGAGTCCCAGTATAAACATGGACAAAACATTGTTAGTTAATAGTTATATTAGTGTAACAGGAAGCTCTCACTCCGTAAGTGGCTTGATAGATATTGTTATATTACATCATAATCAGGCATATTATGTAATTAAAGATAGTCTTACGTCAAATGATGTCTTGTCTTGTCTTATTTATTTAGTAAGAGATATACAATATGTCACTGCTTTATCTCATGGTAATACTACAGAAATGGCGGGTGGAGAGGGTGGTAAGACCCCATTAAAACAGTAGCATACGCTAGGCAGGTGGGTATATCTGGGGAGCTAGTGGATCAAATGCTGATGCCAGCTGAGAGAGTAGACGGTAAACACCAATAGGAACGGACTTAAATTTACGGTCTACTTTGTTCTACTGTTGAGCGGTGATTTTTTGAATTATCTATAAATAACTAAATAAGGAATGAAAAATGTTGACAAACCACAGTAGTATTCGTTGGTGTTGGTTTCATCAAGAGAGCAAAGTTAGTGAGATGATTGCAGGAACAGATAGTTGACGTGTCATTGGAGTATATTACAACACAGCCGTCATTATCCCAATTCCTAGTATCATATAAAATATAGCTTCATTAAAGTAGTATTATGTAAGATTTAAATAAAGAGTTGGCAGTTCTCGCTATAATAGTTAAACACTAAAGAATGAAACGGGAAAATGTGGAATACTGCAATTGAATTATATCATTCTGGGCCCTGTTTCACGAAATTTTAACTTAAGATAAAATCCAATTTTAGTAGATACTTCAATTTTGATTGGCTAAGCACTAAAATCAATCTAATATTATCCAATCAAATTACTAAAATTGGGATCTTATCTTAGTTAAAATTTCGTGAAATAGGCCCCGGACTTAGAGCTATTGGTAGAACAGCAGAGTCTTGATTGTAATTGCTGCTGTTGTTACGATAGCAAACATGGTCTCGGTTATCCATTTTTAATTAAATCATTAGCCGCCGATCGTCTTTAAATCGATATAATATCTCGAGCATCCGAAATTGATTATGGTCTTATCGTGTTAATAAATGTGTCAAATCAATAATTTATGTAACATTTACAGGGACGGATCCAGGAATTTTTGTAGGAAGGGGTTTGCCAGGTTTCAGTTAAGGAAATCTGCCATCATCGTCTCTAAATTACATAGGCATACATACAAATTGGGCTTTTTAAACAGAGAAATCATTTTTATAATGACGTAGGATCACTTTGTGGTGTAATTTCATTGATGCAAGGCATTATTTTTTTATGTAGCTGAGCAGGGTGGGGTTTGGACCTCCCCCCCCCCTGGATCCGCGCCTTATTTAAGGCCTAAAAAAAGACCAACAATGGGCGGAGTTTAGTTCGTGTATAATACATCCTTAAAAGACACAATCCTTTTAAGGACAACGATATAAAATAAAGATCTGACGTTACAATTCTTCTCGGCGAAACGTCTGGATGAAAACGCTGCAGAACTCCAAATAATATTATTTGTTATCCTGTACTTTTTGTGAACGAAAATTATATGTCACTGGATATTTTATACAGAACATTTTTTATGCTTTTAAAGGGCCGAATAACAAACTTCTATCAATAAAATAAATATCTGTACTTATTTTACAAAGAGTAGCAGGGATGAAGCTGTGGGGTCAAACGGTCAAAAAAGGTCGTATCACCGGAAGTGTTATGAAGAATAAACCACCTCTCATTTCAATTTAAAATGTATTAAATATATTACATTTACTTACTCGTTTTGAATATTCCAGAATGAACAAGTTGCATTGGTCAACGATTTCTTAAATAGAAAACACAACCAATGAATTATTACTTTTGAAGCACCAAAGAGCTAGAAGTGCACAAAATGTGCTTGAAATGTGATGTTTATGCGAACAGTAGCGAATCTATGACAAAATAAAAACCTTTTTGAGGAGGATTGTCGGAGAAACAGAATATGATTTTATATATCCCTACCGTGAACCCTCAAAGTGTTAGGAGGGCAGAATAAGGACTGGAAGTTGTTCTCTAAACGATTAACCCGTCTTCATTCGCCCAGTTGGTGACAGAGCTAGTGACATCTAAATCCGTGCCCTGGTACAAGCAGCTCGGCGGAAAGTTTTCCATTAGGCCTATACCTGAGGTAATTGGGGGTCATTGGGATTTTCAACGCCTAATGAAACGAGGACGAAAGTAAAAGTTTCGCTCTCAGTTTCGTTTGTAATGATCGAATACCGGTTCTTCAGACTCGGACTCAGCCCAGATACCCCGACAATGCATCCGATCCTATAAAATCCTACCCACACCACTGGGTACCCATATTTAGAAAATTCACCTGTTTTCTCCTAGGGGGTTGGGATGGCCTAGTCGACTATGGAGCCGCGCTTCGACCTCTAGCTGGCCGGTCACCTCTGGCTTGCGGCTGTGGTTTCGAGCCCTGGTGTGAGCGTATGTGGCATGGAGATAGGGGCGCCTTCTCAACCTCGTGGGTTTCCTCCGGGCACTCCGGTTTCCTCCCACTGCTAAAGACCCCTACGCGCAAGCGAATTATTGAAATAAAATTAAACCATATGTTAATCCCGAAATGACCTAGTTGTGTTGAGTGGACGTTAAACCCCATTTCTCTCTCTTTGTTTTCTCCTAAATTACGATCAAGTGTATCTGTTATTTCTTTATACTAAAAGATGTTTTTTTTTTTAAACATTACCCGACATACCATCGGATCCTTATAGGCTCCGGGTCCCTGTACCAGGCGTTCGCCGAAAAAAACAGTCGGATTTTTTAAAAATCCAGTCTATTCTTGTCTGGGATGGCAAGGGAACAATAAACAAAATGGCCGAATATTCGTGTTGACATGACCTTGCATCCCGTTCTCTTCCGCGAGTTTACATATGCTTTGGGAAATGGGCTCTAGGACTGTTAATGGTAATGTTATTGCAGCAGCGGTCGTTTCATTCTTAACAAAATGATTTCTTACATTGATGTGAGAGAGGGTAATGATGATGTCAGACTTCAACTTGCTGGAGTCGAACTCAGCAGCGCCAGGGAAAATGTTGATAGTTAAAACATCGGAATTAACCTCAAAGGTGCTCTTACTTCCTGTATCATTTCCGGTTAAATTACTAAAAGAACAAAACAAAATTATATGCATGTATTAAAGGATGTGCAAAAAGGGTCATGGTTAAAGCTTGCTGTAATGGTGGTTAGGACCTTCAGATATCGACAAATTCTCTAGATGTAAACAGGGCAATGTTTATCCTAACCCTGAACCAAGCAGAACCCTTACTCTCACGCACAATCCACATATGACGTCATATGTGCCGGACCGTATCCGATCAAGCCGAAGGCGGATTGGCGTGATTGGTTTTCATTGGTGGTAAACCCCACCACTGCGCGAAAGGTGCGATCCTTACCATTGTATGATAACGTATGAATTTAAAGTACGAACAGAAACTAAAACGAAACGAAGTATTTGATACTCACTTATTTACTGTTACAGGTAGACTGGACAAATTTTGATATGTAATCAAAGAAAACACAATAGGTTCAAATTCTGCAAAACAATAAAATTGCTTTAGTTAATTGAAAGAGTAAAACGATAAGTCCTTTAAATAAAGCCCAAAAATCAAAGTGATTTTAACATAACATCGGTACCTATTTCAACGTTCACTCGCAGGTCATTTCGGGACTAACATATGGTTAAATTTTATTTCCATAATTCGCTTGCGCGTATGGGTCTTTAGCCGTGGGTGGAAACCGGAGGGCCGGGAGAAAACCCACGAGGTTGGACAGGCAACCCTATTTCTTGTCACGCACAACGGGTGAATCGAAACCATATGTTCGTATTGTAAAAATGTTAAAATGAAATATTATATACAAGTCAACACTTTATACGATATTCTTGTTTAATGTTTCATTAAATTAGAGTTTGGCTAATCCTGATACCCAACTTTCACTTATTCAGTACTCATGCTCCATCATAAAAACAAAGTCATGGACCAAAATAAGCCTATAAACGCCATTTTCTAGAAAAAAAAGTTCTCATCAAAATTAATGGTCATTGTGATGTTCGGTCCTGGGTCGTAGTCGAGGGTTGGCGACCGCGGGCCAAATAAACTCCATGGCGTATGCGCGTCTTCATTAGCACAGTAAGTGTAGAAAAGTAGGACGTTAAACCCCATTTCATTTTATTTCAATCTTAACTACAGTATATATTGTTATTGCCTGTAAGCGTCTAAGGCGCGCTACTAATTGTTTGCCGTTCGTGGCTTCGATTGCGGCTGATCTCGCCATATGGGTGGACCACTCAATTGTTGAATGACTCCCAACACTACAATTTGCTTGCCGGGTGATTATGTCATGGATTGGTCACTCAGTTGACCTTAACACCACTTCCTTTACCTGAATCTGATCTGAAGATAGAACTTGGTAATACTGCCGAGGCACCAGATGACGATTCATTAGCAGGATAAATGACGTCACTTATGTTAAACGGGTCGGTTTTTCCCACCGTGAAAACTAAAATAAAACAGAATTACATTTATACATATCTTAAATACTTTCTTTTTCACGTCCTTGAGTTTATTTTACCTTTTCGGGTCGTCCAGCAAATCAACTGGACAAAAGTTCAAAAACAAGTCTTTAACCGAAGCTTAAATGCAATAAGCATAGGTAATACGTATATATAATGCGTGTAATAAGTAAACACATCAAATAATTATGCATAATAAATGTACATAATAAGTAAACGCATATAGGTGGGATTAGAGTTAGCGGTATAAAAGGTGTAGAAGATGACATGTAGCGGTATACAAGGTGTTTATCTTACCTATATTCTTGGTTGTAATAGTTCCTGATGATCCTTCTGGTAAACTATTTCCCCACAAGGAACTAACTTCATCCATGGTATCAAGCAACAGGAGAGATACGCTAGTATTCTGAAAGTACACAAATCAAATATTCGAATATGATCGATAACATCCCAGTAATTTGCACGATTTTACTTCATACTGTATATCAATTCTGATTACATGATAATAGAAATATCACTAAACCTGTGATTGCGTGAAAATATAAATATTACTATAAACCACTGATTACATAATAATATAATATTACTAAACATCGGATTACATAATACTATAAATATTATTAAACATCGGATTACATAATAATATAATAATACTATACATCGGAATACATAATACTATAAATATTATTAAACATTGGATGACATAATAATATAAATATTACTAAATATCAGATTGTATAATAATATAATAATACTTAACATCGGATTACATAATAATACAAATATTACTATACATCTGATTACATTATATAAATATTATTATAAACTACTGATTACATTATATAAATATTATTATAAACTACTGATTACATGATAATATTACTTCACCTCTGAATCTACACCAGTAAGATTATGTTTTGAGTCAACCAGATTACCAACCAAATTAATGGATTGCTACAAAAATAAAAATAAAAACAGTTGAATATTTCCTAAATGTTATGTTTATTTTTATAATTCGTTTCTGTTATCTTTAGCAATGGACGTCGGTGATAGGTTTGTGACAGGCCGATTCCTATCTTCAACATTTCGTTATTAGTTACGTCCCCTTTCCCGAAAACCGAGGAGCGTAGATAATATGAACTATAATCCACCTGATCATCCACTCCCACTGGCATCGATCATAACATCTGAAATGTACACTTAAAATTATTTATGGAATAACAATTGCCGGTTATACAAGAGTATCATCGTCGAAGCACGATTTGTTTGATAATTGATAAAGACGAGTGAATCATCGTCGAAAGGCTGCATGTTAATAAACCAGTAATTTTCATTCCATAAATAGTGGTTAGTGCGTTACTGTTCTATTACTCAATAATACCATGACTCATTGAAGATCTGAAATCTACATATTTTGGTGGGTGCGTCTCCTTGTCTCCTGGCAACCGATATTTTCAGACCCAGTCCCCCACGCACTGGTTGTACACATATATTTCTTTCAAAACACGTCCAGGACAAGGTAGATCACTTCTACCTACCATAGCGAACTGTTTCGTGTTTTCTTGTCGCCTTGTAGAGTTAATATTTGATTTAATTGTTGTTAGTTTGGATATTGCACGTGTCATTGTGATTATCTCATTTCTTTCCAGGGGGCGCTCTGCAATGTCTGTTAAGTTAGCAACCAGCTCTTCCGGTTCGGCTACAAATATTCCTGACTCTAATTTGGCTATCTGAAACGAATAAGCAAACAATAATTTATTTATGTGTTTAAACTCCCCCACGACCTCTATCCACATGACCTACCCGTGGAACTTCCTGTTAGTGCGATTAAACGGTAACTGAACTGTGCTTGGTTGCAATGTGATTAAAACACAGATCCTATTTCGTTTTCGTTTTCTTATAGTTCAAAATTTCGTTTTACTTGTCTTTACTACACTAGGAACTGTAAGAATTGTTATTTTACCGGCGTTTTGGTGAGGGATTAGCCAATGTCTGTTACGGCCACTTCTTGGCGTGTCGTGCACGGAACTGTGGGTAAACCACTGGAAACGCCAACGCTGATGGATTAATCAATGTCTTACGTCATAGGGTCAAAAGAGGCTCGTACGATCCATGAATCGACCTTTTAGTGCATCTTGGACCCTATTGGAAATAAGCAACGTCAAGCTTTATGGGCTATCCTAAGTAAAGGTCTCCCCATGACACCATACTTGGAAGAATAAATAAATAAATAATTTATGTTTTGCTCCTATCTGAATGCGCCGACCTTATTAGCTGATGGGGTTTGCTTTTGATTCCGGAAAATGAGATTCCGTAAGATTAAAGTGTTCAGGGTACAATAATTGTTCGGTACTATTTCTATATTTTTTCGGTACTATATATATTTCTTTATACCTAAAATAAGGTAAATGCGTCCATTCTAAATAGTTATTTTATTGTTTCTAGACCTAGTTACCTACTTTACATTGAAAATTATACGAAACATGTCAGTAATAAAATAACTATTTAGAATGGACGCATTTACTTTATTTTACGTATATTAACTATTTCTAATGGAATCTTCTAACTATTTCTACACTTATTTCTATATTTACCGTGTTTTGTATTTCCACAACTTTATCTTGAACACACGAATCATAATTAGGTTCTTCCCATTGTCCTTCTGAATCACAGGCACGTGTTGCAATTCCTACAATTTAAAAAAAATCAGATATATTTTATTTTTTTATAAAAAAATCGTCCGATGTAATTTTCCGTCCTCATGTATGTCCATTGGGCAATTACTGGTTATTGGTGACTATGTAATACCTGTATATCCAGTTGGACATGGGAGTTCCGCTGTAAAACCGGGTGTTGTCTGTAACCATGGAGTATTTCTAGAATCAGATTCTGTTGGACATGTTACTTCACCTAAAACAAATTATTGAAAGAAATAGTGATCGACAAAGGAAGATATGTTATAATTATAAATATTCTATTAATCATATCCCAAATTCATAAAGATTGATAAATTTATACTATAATGTCTTGCACGATAAAATACAGCACACAAATTAGAGTTTCTCTTCATCCGGAACACCTGTTAAAATTCTGCGTTTCATTTCTTCACTGTAGTTAAATTCCCATTTGTTTTACGCAATATCGCCCGGTTGGAAATGACGTACCATTAAACAACATTTCATTCATTATTTCTTCAGGAGAAAGGCAAATCGTTAAAAGAAAAAATTACTTGGTGTGTTGTTCAAAAGCTTTTAGTTCAAAATTGTTCAGTTTTAAAATTTGAAACAAAACAGATTTCACGTGATTGAAGTGGCTCTATATTAATGAAAACCCTATAATAGGTTGGGGGTTTTTTTTGTTTACATTACGTCCATGCACAACCTTTACGACTCAAAGAACGTAATCGTAATGCCGATTGGAAGATAGACTATACGATGACTGACAAACCTGGTATAACAAGAATCTTGGTTGTCTTTGGCTGACCTTGACCGGCTTGGTTGGTACCGTTACAAGTTAAACTGGTATCTTCTCTGATCGTTTGTGTTATTCTTTGTCCTGAAGAAAACGTGTTTTAAACATGTACTATAAATACCACATGTTATATAGATATGCAAATGAAATATATACGTAGTGATTAGCGAAAAAATTAACTGATTAGTGAAAATATTAGTATCAATTTGATTATTAAAATACAAATCTATATTTCTTTTCGTTTTTTATACTGTCAATGGCCTACACTACATGAAATTCTACCAAGTTGTACTCGTAGGTCGTGCCAGGGTTCGTACTGCTGACTTTAGAACTATGACGCCAGATTTTGATTGATCAATCAGCGTTGAGTTTCTAGTGGTTTACCCACAGTCCGTGCATGGTACGCCAAGAAGACGCTGTTACAGACCGTTTCATTGGCTAATCCCTCACGTCCACTTCAACCAAAACGCCGGTAATGTAACAACGAAATTTTGAACTTTGAAAATCGAAACGAAATAGGGTCTGTGTTTTAATCAGATTGACACCAGTATGTACGTAAGAACAGCAGTAAACCCGACTCAAACTGCTCTAGCGCCGAGTTCAGACTTCAGAATTTACTCAAAACTGTTCGCCTTATTTCAACTGAAACAGTTGTTAAGCATTGCCACCATTTTCGCAAGACTCTAAAACCTAAATGATAAGAAATATTGTCCCATAGCTTCCGAATTTATAAACTTCTGGATAATGTTTCAAACCTCAAGTCAAACCTAACCTGTCTTGTCTCCACCCAGAACAGTCCCTTGACTTATTTGCAAACGACACATATAAATTGAATTTACCTGCGGTGACCGTTTGGTCTGCACTATTCTGCCAGGTAAAATTTGTTTTAACGCCAGGAGTCGCTACGTCACATGTTAGAGTTATCTCTGTGCCCGTCTGAACAAATATAGTGGGTGTATTGGGCACAATTCGAATCACTGGGGGAGATAAAACTTCCAATCGTGTTTCTGTTTCAGTGATTCCTCCAGCTACATCACGTGCTCGACATGCTAATTCACCTGCAAATATAATAAAACGAAAGAGTCAGCAACGTTAAATGGTTTCCATGGAATCGACGATACACATTTTGAATACATTCCACATAGCACAGAAACTATAATACCAACCGGGTTTCTAGTATCAACAAAAGCCCCCGCAAGGTGTTAAATTTCAAAAGAGCCATGGTCATAGGCGTATTGGCTGGAGGGATGTTAAGGGGCAGACCAAAAATACCCCAAAAACTGCCGTTTACAGACGGCGACGCCGGTCATCAACGCGTGCCGATATTTCGGGGCATACCGTGTAGTGACCTTCCCGCGAAAATTCTGAAAACGAGTTTTCCTGGGGCCTATTTCACGAAATTTTAACTAAGATAAGATCCCAATTTTAGTAATTTGATTGGATAATATTAGATTGATTTTAGTGCTTAGCCAATCAAAATTGAAGTATCTACTAAAATTGGATTTTATCTTAAGTTAAAATTTCGTGAAACAGGGCCCAGCTATTCCAGTAACATCAGGTTTGTACAATGGCTTTGCAACTGAAGTCATACTTTACTCCGACATGTATTCCGTTCATATCAATTACCAGAAATGTAAAATTAGATTTGGGGCACTTCATTTTGCCAACTAGATGATATCATAATGGTTTTCTCCCAAATTTACCCGTCTGCTCGTTGGGATGGCCTAGTTGCCTAGAGTGCCGCGCTTCGACCTCTAGCTGGCCGGTCACCTCTGGCTTGCGGCTGTGGTTTCGAGCACTGGTGTGAGAGTATGTGGCATGGAGATCGGGGCGCCTTCTCAACCTCGTGGGTTTCCTCCGGGCACTCCGGTTACCTCCCACTGCTAAAGGCCCCTACGCGCAAGCGATTATTGAAATAAAATTAAACCATATGTTAGTCCCGAAATGACCTAGTTTGTGTTGAGTGGACGTTAAACCCCATTTCTCTCTCTCCCCCTCTCTCTCTCTCTCTCTCTCGAACTGTCAGATAGCCCAAAAGAGACGCTCCCCCCAGCTTCCCTAGATCATACGCCTATGGACATAGTGACTCAGTGAGCATGGCACTGGTTCACTAAGAAGTAAGTACTGGTTTCAATCCCAGTATTGGCCCAGAGAAAATCCTTCGGGATTTTCCAACATGACCCAATTTTCATACATGGCCCAATTATTGCCAATACTTCTTACAGATATGTTTTTATACTAACATACTTACCTGTATCTGTTGTCTGGACGTTGTTTATTGTTAAGGTGCTTGTAATTCTCCATGGTAACGTCTGTTGGGTAGATACCTGGAATCTGGAGTTGCCCAGGGGTCGAATTGTATCGCCATCTAGAGTCCAATCGACGTCAACATCGCCGGTAGGGTGGTTGATATAATCCACGGAACATACAACCACTACTCGTGTCTCTTCCAGGAAGTAGATGCTTGTGTCAAAGTTCGTAACAAAATTCACTTCCGGCTTAAATAGATGACTGCCTATAATACAGTAATGCCACAATGAGTGGGTGTGAGAGAGAGAGGGAGAGAGAGCGAGATAGAGAGGGAGAGAGAGAGCGAGAGAGAGAGAGAGAGGGGGTAGTAACTAGGTCATTTGGGGATTAACATATGGTTCAATGCTATTTCCATAATTCGCTTGTGCGTAGGGGTATTTAGCGGTAGGAGGACATCCGAGGATCTGGGGAAAACCCACGACGTTGGATAGGTGACCCTACTCTTTGTCAGGTACAAGCGGAATCAAAACCTTGCCGGTTGTCTCAATGACAGACCTTATGATAGAACGTACACACGCTTTACGCCACAATGACTGAATGACATCTGTATATAATTTATATCACCTCGATGGAAGCGGGCGTTAGATAAAGCTACTTCATACATAACCAGCAAGAAGCCATATTAATAAAAAAAAAAACCAGATATCCTCAGTGATTAGATCAAAGAGTGAAATTTAATTAAAGAATTATCGCTGTTAGCATGATGGGCTAACATATAGACCTACACACACAGACACAACTTTGAATTTATTTACGTAGATTGACAAGACTTACTCCCCGTAACGTTAAATACAGCTGTGCTATTTATCTTTAAATTTCCTATCAAACCAGTTCTGGCTTCATCAACCACCAGTTTACTTTTCTGATCCAACAGATCTTCATTCGCTGATTCCAATAAAACATCAACCCAAAAATCAGGTCTGAAAAACAAACAATCATTTTCTGATATTGCGATTCATGTCCCGAGAGAAACGGGGGACAAGAGGGAGAGCAGGAGATGGAGCGGGAAGGAGGGGGAGCTAGGGGCAGATGAAGCGCGAAGTAGGATGCACACTAGGAAAAGGGCAAAGAGAGGGGCGGCTTTAAGGAGATAAGACATTAGTTGATAAAATTGAAGACTTACCGGAACTGGATGACATTAACCTCTACGCGAGTATTGTTGATAAACTTTACAATCTGTAACAATTCAATTATATATCTTAACATACTTAAAGCCATAACATATGAAGTGGGTCAAGTCGTGATTCTAAACCAAAATTCGTAAGCATGCCATGTGGACGGGAACTGTTGTTACAGTACAGGAAAACAATCACAGTTTAAGACGCGATTGTCATAAATTTTAATAATTTGGCCATGATTTTGTTGCAAAGTTCTACGTTTAATTCAAGAGCTCCTGGATCTATTTACTTGATTTGATATGTCCCGTTTGTTGTTTGGGGTGTCTGTGTACATTGTGTGCCGTCCATAAGTTTGTCTTGTGTAATTGTTTATGCATGGTGCATTCCCAGAAAAAAAGTAACACAGTGTGAAATTATAAAACTAACAATATTGTTTCTATAAATCAAAACAATGCCCACGCTGTTATTGAGTATAACATGTTGTGGTTATCTACTCACTTGTTGAATCTTACAAACCCCCACAACATAACGTTTACAGTAACAATGTGGGGAACTGGATGCCCGAATGGTTAACTCGTGTACGTTGTATGATAAGGTCTGTCTTCGAGTCGACTAGTATGGTTCCGATTCGCCTGTCCAACCTCGTGGGTTTTCTCAGGGTCCTCCGGTTCCCCCCCCCCCCCACAACTAAAAACCGTTACATGCAAGCGAACTGTTGTAAAACAATTGAACCATGTGTTAGCCCCGACGTGACCTGGTTAGCGTCGAGTTGACGTTAAACCCTGTTTTTCTCTCTAAACAAATATTATTCTTTGTCCAGCATAACAAGACTGGTGTAATAACTAACCTCTGTTTCAACACTTTGTTTTAAAGTTTTATAACTGTCGCTGTTTTTGTTGATGTATTCCTTTTTCCTGGTAACATTGGTTAGTTTAAACCAGACCAATGACAGATAACCTACAAGTAAGAAAAAAAACAACATACTAGACGGACACCAAGCAACGGTGGCCAATGAAGTGGGTTAGACGCTGGCTCAATAGCCTGGAGGTCTCTGTCGCTGACGGCGTTGGCCGAGAAAGTTCATCGGGATTTTCCGGCGTGGTTTTCCATATGTCAGTGGTTCGGGTAGGACGAAAAACTGAGGTCCCGTGCACTTAAATTCTCCTTAGAATACGAGTAGCCCGTAGCGCCACTGAACGGGCAAATGTTTCCTCATAGCACCCTGTATGCCGTTTCGGTCAGTTCCGGGATCGATATCTGAACCACCTGGTTAGTTAGCTAACGCCACATTCACTACACGATCTGAAACCAATGGGCGCTCTTTGCATGTCGACACCAGTAAGACATGAGCTTTGTTCGCTGGCCACTCTTGATTGGCGTTCTGTGCATGCCCAAATCACTAAGACATGGGCTACGTTCATGGGCCACACATGATTGGCGCTTTTTGCATGCCGACGTCAGTATGACATGGCCTCACTGACCACTCCTGTACGTCCGACAAAGATTATACGCGACATGATCTACTTCATTAAGATCTGACTGGTTGTAGTGCGAGGTCGCGTCAGGGATCATATGGACGTCTTTTGATCCCATGACGTTAGTTGTTCAATTAACCTATTCAGAGATACTACTTTTGCTTTTCTATCGCGGTCCCAGGTTTCCTGGTGCTAGATGACAAAAACTTGACTCAACACACCATTTGATGGGCTAATCCCTCATATCAACTTGAATACCGATTAAATATAACAACTCTTTAAGATCTAATGAAGACAAGTAAAACGAAATTATGAACTATAAAAAACGAAAAGAAAAGGATCTGTGTTTTAATCAGATTGATTCATTGCGGAGGAGTGAAAAGATGTGATAACAACTTACCTATTTGAATATTAAATATGACATCAGAAGTAACACGAGGAAAACGTTGCATCGAAATTGTAGTTTCTACGGACTGTGTTTGACTACTGATGGGAATGTCGCCATTTCGTGATAGTTGTATATCTCCTTCTAATACACTTACTGTTAAACCTGCACAAAAACAAAATACATATATCAATATCACGTTTACTCCGCAGTGCAATAGCGGTTTATTTTAAAGAAACAAACAACAAAACGACAGCGGTGAGTATATAGCAAGTGCAGGAGGACAAGATAAACCTGCGGACAGGACAGCAAATATATGTTGAGCGCAGATTGCCCTCCCCGGACAGATTACCCCTGCATATTCGCGAATCTCCGTCTAATTTGAGTAATCTGCGCACGCGAAGTGCACTTTGTTGACTCAATTTAATGGATTATTGCGATGATAATTTGCTTAATCTTAATCGGTATTCACCATGGGCCACAGTCTTAGTATCATTAGTCATTTTAATGAAATTTGCGACGGTCAGTTTACTGTTACAAGTACGAGCAAGGCGATAGGGAAAAAAAAGTATCTCTCCTATACTAAATACTAATATTACCTCTAAACGGATTGTTGAGCAGTTTGTAATCCAGTTGATACCCGGTTGATGACGTACAATCTATCTGACCAATAGTAATAGGTGACGTTGATGACGTCAAACTGTTTAAATCTCGGATATCTACCGTTATTTGCCCCTGTGTTTGACAGTCCAGTGTTGCTACAGTAACCTGTACCGTTATATTGGACGATAAACTTGGTATTCCGTCATCAGTTACCTAAAAAAAACCTTCAATTATACTCTATATCACATTTGATGGGATCATCCTGATTTAACAGAGTCTCAGAAATAAACGTCTGGTTTTATCCAGGCACCGGTCTCCATTTCAGACGGGGACTAGCGGGTTTAAGTTGTATATTGAGTTAGTTGCTCGGCTCTAGGGTAGGGATTTAAAGGGCTTTTAACACAAAATTAAGCAGTTATATTCTCCAAAATAAAACCGAGATTGGCCCTTTAAGACCTAAAGAAAGACCTATCATTGACTAGTTTAGCTATTACATAATGCCTGTTTAATTAAAGACACATTATGGGAGATTTTTGTAAGGAGTTAGCCATTCTTGCTATAACAATTAAAAAATAGGTGATGAAAGAAGAATATATGGAAAATTTGAGCCAAATTACTTTGTTCTGAACATTGTTATCACCACTACCCAATGCAAGCCATCCGTGGGTCTACAGGGTTGATTGCGTGCTTGTTGTGTAAATAAAGATCTAATTTCTATGACATCTGAAGCCTAAATAAAGACTTGCAATAATCAGACTTAGCTCTTGCATAATGTATCTTTAATCCTAGTGCTCAATAAAACTGTTTCCTGTGTATTTCTAGTTCGGATACAAAATGCCATGGAAACAATCCATCTTTAATAACGAACCAATCAATCACCTACCTGGACTATAACCTGCAATCGCTTCAAATCCAAGATGGTCGTCACTGGAGTAAGTTTTAAATGTCCGATGTCATTAATAGATGACATCAAAGCTGTTGAACCTGTTGTTGCTAGAACAAAATAAAAAAAAGAGTGAACCGATGTATAAAACTCTGACAGTGGCGAGTGCCCGGTGGCAAGACAACCCAAAGGCGCGGATCCAGGATTTTTTGCAAGGGGGGGGGGGGGGGGGGGGGGGGTCTAGGTTTGATAATTGCTTAACTAATTGCGCTCAACCGATAATTTGGTAAATTAGATTCAATATGGTTCATTCTGACGTATTTCCGGAAGGTAAATTCCAAAATAACAGGTCTAAATCGCCAATAAAATCGCATAAAAAAATTTTCAAGCCTGAGCAGGGGGGGGGGACCCCCTGGAACCCCCCTCTGGATCCGCGCCTGAACACTTGTGTCTAGTTGTTCTGATGGAGTGAAAAAACAAGATACATGCAGTGTGCTATGGGGACAATTTTGCCTGGACAGCAACGGTATGGATTACCCTTATTTCGAGTTCTAACTCAATATCACAAACACGCTTTATTGACCAATTTAATTTAACATTGCTGTATTGTATTACCGCGAAAAGATGTGCTTCCGACATCCAATATGTAAGACAAAATAAAAATCTTAAAACTGACACATAACGTACTTTCGAGCACCATTTGTAATGGAATGACTCGATGAACGCAGCTAAGCATATTCCGCAGGAGAATATTGGGCTTAATTTATTTGCTAAGGCCAGCTCGATTTTCGACAAGGTAACTGAGATGTAAAAAGGTTCGGGCACATCAATCCACATTTTCTTTTGAAATTTAATTTTATCATCTCTGTGAGCTCAACCTTGTACTCCAACATGAACAAAGGATCGTATATGCAGGGTCGAGTTATTCGTTGGCTTCGTATTGCAATTAATGGAAAGAGCACCAAAGACCCTTTGGGGTAACTGATTGTTTTAAAGGCACCCAATGGGTGTCCGATTTGTTCTTCTCTTAACCCCCCACCACCACCCGACAAAAATTGGATTCGTTTAAATCAAACACAGTCTTGAAAACGTAAAACTTACCAACAACGTGAGGTGTCAGATCAAAAGAGCTCGTTACACCTGCTTCGCTGATAACATTAAAGGGGATTAACTCTGCTGAGTTAACCACCCAGCTAACTATAGGTTTGCTGACAACTGGTGGTTTGTTGAAGATGATATTCAACTGTAAACGGGCCTTTCTCTCTAATACTGAATATTCTTCCGCAAACACATCTACCTGAAAATAGAGGGAATTCTTTTGCATTTATGCGTGTGTGCATCTTTAAACAACCTCTTTGTCCGAAATATCTCTCACGAATCATCCAAATTCCAAATGTAATCACTTTCATTCTAATAAATGGTGGGTCAATATCATTTATTTATTTGTCTGCTGATTTGTTACCAACCAAAATAAAACCTATAATACAAATGATCAACACGCTTTTGGGAGGATTAAAGTTGCTGCGTACATTCTTAACCCAAATCACTTGCTACAGCCCATCATAGCCCCTAACTCTTGCTACAGCCCTTTATATGTTAATCGTACCGCTTCAAGGCGTCATAAATTTGCAGTAATGTACTGCCAATTAGTAGTCCCTTTCCGAACTGATACTCGGATAGTCTGAAAAGCTGCACAGTGGGGGTGGGGGCTTGGATTCTTCTCGTATTGGTGTGAAACGACCGCCACACTGTTCCACTTTTCAGAATAAATGTTTGTGTATAAATCAGTTAAACTTACCCTAGCATCTGTCATGGTTATTTTATCACGATGGGTGGCGTTGACTCGGAGACAAGTTTGATAATGCTGATAATCCACAACCAGACAGAACAGGTCCGGTAACTCTGGTGGGCCCTGAGCGATAAGATACGTCAGAGAATCATCAGGATCGGAACACATGGAGGATGAATTAAATTCGTACATGGGGAAACATATGATAGAGTTCTGGATGTTAACTCTGTCATATTTAAACTCTATATCATGTATTCCAGGTTTACATGTCGGTATCTGACCAGCTGAAACAGATAAACAGTTATAGTACTCTCTTCAGTCAATCTGATAAAAAGACAGATCCTATTTCGTTTCGTTTTTTATAGTTTAGAATTTCGTTTTACTTGTCTTTCCTACACTAGGATCTGGAAGAGTTGTTAGGAGAACGCTAGATCGGAGACGGTCCTACGCAAATTGTGACGTCATATGTGAATTGTGGGTTAGAGTAACGATTAGACTTAGCCAAGGGTTAGGGTTAGGGCTAGCCCTAATTACATTTCGAGACTTTTGCGAAACCTACAGGTTCTAGCCCTTACCCTAACCCTAACCCACAATCTATAAATGACGTCATATGTGCTAAAATGCGTAGGACCGTCTCCGATCTAGCGTTCTCCGAGTTGTTATCATTGACGTGTTCTGGATAATGTGAGGGATTAGCCAATGAAATGGTCTGTTGCGGCGAGCTTTGTGTAAGTTTTGCGCGGAACTGTGGGTAATCCACTAGATACATTAATGCTGATTGGTTAATCAAATGTCTGGCGGCATAGGGTCAAAAGCCGCTCGTATGACATCTGACGCGACCTATCGCTACAATCAGTCAGATCTTCACGTAGTGTTATCCATCGAAAGTATAAAAAACGAAACAAAATATAGACCTGTATTTTAAACAGATTGCTCTTTAGTTGGGGGTAACGTTGACTAGGTTTAGTCAGGCGCGTTGACGTCCATATAAAATAATATTAGATCTAGTGCCGCTATCCGGGCAAAATAATCACCCACGGCACACAGTATTGCGTATGTCCGTCTTCATTTGCCCCGTCGGTGCGGACAACAATCACAATGTACGCCCGTCACGACTTACTCACTGAGCCGATAGATTAGTCATATTTACATGTATTCAATATAGAATATAGATTAGTTATATTTACATGTATTTATTTCAAATTAGTTAAATTTACATGTATCTAATGTAAAATATAGATAAGTTATATTTACATGTATCTAATGTAAAATATAGATTAATTAATTAGTTATATTTATCTAATGTAGAATGTAGATTAGTTATATTTACATGTATTCAATGTAGAATAGTTATATTTACATGTATTTAATGTAGAATAGTTATATCTACATGTATTTAATATTTACATGTATTTAATAGTAGAATAGTTATGTTTACATGTATTTAATGTAGATAAGTTATATTTACATGTATTTAATGTAGAGTATGGATTATTTTTATTTACATGTATTTAATGTAGATAAGTTATATTTACATGTATTTAATGTAGAATATACATTAGTTATATTTACATATATTTAATGTAGAGTATGGATTATTTATATTTACATGTATTTAAAGGTATACATTCCAGCTGTTGTTTACTCCAATTAAAATCACATATTTCACCCCGTTTACACGAGAGGTCAGCACAGGACAACTTCGTTTCGCATCTGCTACCTGAAACACACCATTAACATTTTATTCAATTATTATTATGAGAGATTAGATAAAGAGCTGACAGTTCTCACTAATATAGTTACAAACTATGTAATGGAAAAGCAATTTGCTGAAAATTTCAGTCAAATTGATCTATCCTGAACCTAGATTATAGCGATTGAATTTTCGGCGTAGTATCGATCATTATTACTATCATAGTCTCGATTATCCATTTCATGATCTAATCATGAATGAAAGTTGAGCAGCAAATTGGATAAATATTGAAGGCTAGCGAAGACATCGACAGTTGATTATGGTCTGGATAAGTTAAAGCAAGAGGTATTGTCTTATTTAAGAATAGAATGAATCTAATAAATTTGATTTAATACCCTGTTGAAAATAACACTAGAACCAGGGCTTTTATTTATAGTAATTAATAGGGAGAATGTGCTTTTGGTGCTCTTTTTCAGATGGAGAATGGCGTATTTATGTACCCGCTAAGCTGCTATTTCAAAGCAAACGGCGTTCACGTCCCAAGACTCCTGTTAGGTATGCTAAAACTAAATACTAACCTCGTTTCCAAGAGTGTATACGAGAAGAGACAAATCCTTCGCGAACCCCATAATGCGTCAGATTCCTCCTTATAAACGTCCTGCTTATAGATTTATCCAGTTATCACACAGCCATTTTTCTTGTCAAGCCATACGCCCGTACGTAAATAAGGTACGAAAATTAAATGGTAGCTGGCTTTTTTTTTTCGCACGTATACAATGAATGACCAATTTGCTCAGTAACCCCAGCCAGAACATGGCTACTTTTTAAAAATTGCGTTAAAGTTTTAAATTTTTGTTTAGAACTAAGATAACTATTAGTCAATCCCCACGCTAAAAACATGAATTTATTGTGTAGATCTGAAATAGACACGACCGAAGCACAAAATAGTGCCAATATGCCGACGTCAAATCTAGAGTTGTTGATGTAAAAATCATTGGAAGAAGCGATAAGACGTTATGGCTGTAGGCTACTGTATAGGCTACAATGTAACATTGTGTCTTGTAATGTTGATAATGATCATAATGATAGTGTTGACATTTTGTTTGTTGATGTGACCTCGTGACCTGTAACGTTTAGATAACGTCATATGGATATCATGGCTATTCACTGCGCCAGAGTCACTTCTCTGCAAGTAGGGTGAGCCTGTCGTTCAGATTGGCCATACGCCCTGCAACATCGATACAGGGCCAAATGACGTAGACATCTGGCGTCATTTTTCAGACAAAAAAAATGAATATTAATTTACCTGTGAATCCATTGGGACAGTCACATTTTAAAGGACCTATTCCAGCGTCCCCGCTACATTCCCACAATTCGTCATCACGTGGTTCCCGGCACGTGCCGTTATTCTTACAGAAATCATCTGGAACACCAGAACACGATGGTTTAGGTACATCCAATAAGGGCGCCGCGTTGATTGTTTTTGGCGTACTGGTTAAGCCTGGAACCACGGCCTGGACAGTTAGAATGGTACAAATGTGTAGAAACATTATTCTAGGTAACCATGGTGATAGGTACATGTGAGGTTTCATTTCCTCAAATCACCCGACGTCGTCACTGAAAACAAAATAACAGAGTTTAAATTGTACAAATGTCCCTGTATCTGTACCAGAGCCAACTAAAAGAGGGCCGATAATAAAAAGAAAATCCCCTACGGGTCTTTTTTGACGAGTAGGAGATTTTATTTAACACTTAATCCTTTCTTACATGCACAGATAAATAGATATAATTCTTTGCTATAAATTTCACGTTAACTGAATCTGAATACGTAATGATACATCTTTTTGACAACAATTCAAGCATTACAAAGTCTTTATAGAAGTTACTTTTAATAAAAAAAAAATGAACTGTTCTATGAAAATAAAATTAGTTCCTTTTTAACTGACAAATCAAATTCATGTAAAGCGATATCTCAGCAGATTATGAAATTTATCACACAAGCTATATCTACTGTAGGATGTATTATTGGGTTTTAAATGACACTATTCAAGGTTTTAAGATTAGCTAATCTAGGTTTTTGTCTCATTTCTAAAAAAAAAAAAATAAGAATTTATTATCCTGTTTTTGAATTATATATATAATGTCCTCGGTGCTTCTTAAAGACGCAATCCAGCCCTACAGCAGATGATCCACAGCCTACCCCAACCTGCCATTGAAGAAAATGTTTTAAGTTTAAGATAACCAGTTTTACAAGATATTAAATAGTGTATTCGGCGCGACTGAATTATCTTGAACATTCGGTAATAAATCCATATCGAGTATTTATTTATTTGAGAAAACCTTCTGTCACATAATCTCGTCAACTTCGTCTCTGGTCGTCGATTGGACTAAAATATTACGACAGTTTTAACTGTCATAATATTTCAGTCCGAACAGTAGGACGTTAAACCCCACTTCATTTCATTTTTTTAACGTCCTACTGTTCTGCTCCGAACTGGGAAAATGAAGGGAAATTTTGCCAGGAAAGCGGCAAAACGGCCTGCTGTTATATTGAATTGAACGTTAACACCTATGTGTACACAGATATTGTGGTGTGGTTGTTATTTTTTATTATTTTTTCTTTTAAATTATAAACGATATTTTTTTAGTCGGGTTGTCGGAATGGAGTTGGGGAACAGGCTTAGCCTTTGTACACCCCCCGCCCCAACCCCAAGTAATCTATATATATAATATTAATGCAAATGGGTGTTTATACAAAGTTAAAATGCCAAACACATATAAGTATAATAAAACGGGTGACAGTTTCTATAATAGTTTATAGTTTTACATATACAAGCATAATAAGCATTTTTTTTATAAATAATAAACGACATTTAAAGACAAACCAAAATTGTACCTATACGAGATGATAAACTACTATTTGATCGAGATTAGAATCTGTTTGATTTTCCTATAAACTTATCGTACTTGATTAAAAATATTAGTGCTAACATCTAGACTGTAGGTTGTGGAGTCGAATGCAAGACAGTTTATATTTTTAAAATCATTACATTTTGAAGATTATGTTGTAATTTGTCTACGGTTTCTGTTCGTGCATTTGAATTTAAGGTACATCGCAAATGGTAATAATCGGGATCTTCATATATTTCTTCATGAAAATTCTAAATGAGCAATACGTGTAAGCCTACATTTTAGCGAGGATAGGGCAGTTAAAATAAGATATTGTTCGATAGTCGGCGCAGATCAGTTGAACGTTAAACGCCATAATATTTCATTGTCCAACAAGTGTAAATGTATTGGGTTCGGCTACTTTAACTGATTATAAGCTGAAATGTACAATAGTCTACAAGTTCAGGTGTGTAACGGACCACGCCCATACCATTGATAACCACAGGTGAATATTATACTGTATATATATATATATAATAAATATTATCGTGGGAAAACTTTAAGAGAGAGAGAGAGAGAGAGAGAGAGAGAAAAGGGGGGTTAACGTCCACTCGACACAAACTAGGTCGTTTCGGGACTAACATAGGGTTTAATTTTATTTCGATGATTCGCTTGCGCGTAGGGGTGTTTAGCAGTGGGAGACAACCAGAGGGCCCGGGGAAAACCCACGGGATTGGACAGGCGACCCTGACTCCTTGTCACGTACAACCGGGGATTCAATGACAGGCTTCATGATACCACAATCACGTGCTAACCATTCGGCCATCCAAACTCCCAGAAAACTGGATATTTATTTCTTTTTCTCAGTTATAATATTTTTCTAATATCAAATAAAACATCTGAAGAAAACAACTGAAATAATATTGTCATTTGCCATAAATGAGACAATCCTTTGAACTTGGATTTCACAAGTCGAATCAATTAGTTTTAGGATAATATCTCTTGGTCAAAGTCACCAGAAAAGTGACCAGTTCGTTGGTTGGATTTTTAAGTGAATGAAAATACAAAGATATACTAATGAAATTGGCCATTAACAAAAATTGGTTACCTTAAACAAGTAATTGTCTTATTAATTTTACTGCCTTGCCTAGGAACGAATGCATCAGTCGCGTAACTATGGTTTACTTTAAAATAGCTAAGTCTCTAAGTCAATATCATCAAGTATCTTCAACATTGAAAACACGAATTATTTGTCAATTTTAATCAACATTGATGGTGTGATCTTACCGGAAAAAAGATGGGCTCGTGATATCCAATATTTAAGACAAAATAAACATTTTACCATTGGTACACGAATCGTGTACCATAATGCGTTTCAGCCCCAGGTTTAACAAGAGACTCGAGGGACGCAGGCTAAACACATTGCACCAAATCAAACGGCATATGTAGACTGGAATAACCAGACGCTATAAATTTGCGCTTGATTTAGACTGCTGGCTTATTTCGCCGAACATAACTGATTTGAAATTAGAGTAAAAACGAAAACCATTGATTGTAAATAAGTTTATACACATTCATATTACAGTTTTGTATGCGTTGCGACCCACTTGTGTCAATTTCTAGGTCCTAAAGGAGCTCAATCGCTATTCTTTCGAACCTAATTCAATCGTTTCTATTTTTACTAAACTTTCTAATCACTAATATTCTTCGAAATACGCCAAGAGTTTAAAGGGACAATAACATTCTTGCTGGCTTGGTAGCTCCAGAAAATAAATAATACCCTTATTCTAAGTACTAGATGTTTAAATGTCCTACCTGTTGTGTAAATTATCCATTACAACCTATTTTATTTGTCCAGAGGGTTCGAAAATATTTTAAAATTCAAGTCACATTTGAAAAGGTTTACGTTAGACTTTTCAAATCAATTGGTTGAATTTTTCCAATTTTTTAAATTAGGTGTGTTATGATGAAATTTAAATCATCATTTAATTGGAAAATTTTAAAATAATACGATTTGTTGACCAGAATGAAGATTGGGAAATATTTTTCAGTTACAAGAAGAGTGTTATTGGGGCTTAAATATGAAAACATCGGTAGCATTCTCCTGTGGGGTATGTTTAGCCTCCTTCATCGAGTCGCTTCGTTAAAAATTGTGCTAAAAAGGCAGTCTGGCGCGAGGTTCGTATGCCAATTCTAAAATTTTAACTTTTGTTTTTTGAATAATATTAGTTATTGTGAGAAGCCCATCTTTTCGGGGTAAGATAACATCTATGTTGATTTCAGTTGACCAAGCAATCGTGTTTGCAATGCCGAAGACTGGCCTTTAAGGGACAATAAAATCGTGTTCATTGTGGTGCTTCTCTGCAATTTGTTTTCATATTTCTATAAAAAAAATATCTGAACCGTGATGAATAATTCAGACGACTTCTTTTTCCCAGCACTGATGTCGTGACTGATAAAATATTTTATTATATAGAAAATAAAAGAGTGTATAAACATTGATTGAAAAGAGCGAAGATCACGTTTCACTTGAAGCATTAGCTTACCATTATATACTTTATAAAATAAATATGATATGTTTAGAACAGGAAGGGATTTTTCTTTTGAAGGTCGGTTCGATCGGTTGACATCCGGATTAAGGGCTACAACGACCCAGTGGGTAAGGCCTTGGATCACGAAATGGATCGGGAATGATTTCTTTTAAGGTCGGTTCTACCCGGTTAACATCCTGTTAGACTCACTAAACAAGTTCCTTGGGACTTTCCAACGTGTTTTCCCCTGTCTTTGGTACAGGGCGGAAGGAGGGGAGGGGTAAGGAATAGTGTCTAGTCGCTCAGATGGTACAAAAAGTCGAAGTGTTCATGTTACACAATATCATTTTTGGTCTAAAATAAAATATTGTATTTTAATTCATATTTTATATTGTAATTTCAATTGTAACTCATGGCCACGGTTAATGACATATTAAGTGACAGGTTAATTGCAAGGTTTAATCTGTTGCAGGTGTGGGTTTATCTGATATAGTATTATGTAAGGTGTATTTGTTGTACAAACTTGTATTATCGCAGTGTCTATTTGATATAAGATTTAAGCTTAACACTTGTTGTTTTAGAGCTAAGATGTGTGAATATATTTAATTAGTTTTCATTGTTCTGATCTCTAATACTTCTACCAATCCAAAGACGAGACGCATATATGTCTGCATAAATGATGTCTCTACAGATCAACTACCAAACAATATGTTTTTTATTAAATAAAGGGAAGAACTTCTCACTAAACCTACTCCATGGCTCAAGGCCGCAAATGGAAAGATTGCAAAACCATATTCTAAAAACAGGAAGAAGCCTTGGCTCTCCTATGTCTTGTCTGCGACATCACCTCTGTGGAATCGGACGTTAAAACACCAGGTAGTAGTAGTAGTAGTTAGGTAGGGAGGACACCAGGGACCAGAGACCAGAGTCAGATCTTTGGGAGACCTGGGAAGAAGTCGGTCCGTCCTAAACTATGGGGGTCTGCCCTCAGACCCCGGGGGGTTGGGTCTTCTGAGACCTAGGAGTGAACATCTTTAGTTAGACGTCTCCAGATTGTTTTGGTACATTCAAGTAAAAGAATCCCTGACAGTTGAGATTCTGTTAGGAGTAAGTTGTCCTAGAAAATGCGCCCACACAGCACAATTCATTAACCCTAATCGTGCAGAGAAAATCACACGAACCCAATGTCATTGCATTTACTTCCTGCATGGAGACTCCCACTCGTTATTAACCAGGATCCTGCACGAAAAGGGGAAATTCAACCCATTTCATTGCATTTTACTTCCTGCTTGAGGTGGGTAATACCTGAAAGAATTACAACGTGCTCCATACTTCGGTCGTGTATAAATTAGGGCACGTAAAAAAATTATGGTATCTCGAACTTTCAGAACAAAACCGTCACTATTAGCACAATCAGAGCATAACAGTCAGACGTTAAACCCCGTTCATTTCATTTCTTTGCCCATATTCCTGAAGCCAGAGAAATCCCTCTCTGCCCATTGCTGGATTGACTTCTGATTCTTGAACTTTTGAGGGAGTGTTTCTATTCTTCCAGTTCAATCAACATGACAGTCCTACGTTATCTGGGTCTTCCCTAAAACTATGGACAGTGATTTAAGGTATTAAAAACGGTGAAAGTATGTTCGTTTCCAAACAGTATTGTTTACATTTCATTCGACTTGATAGCCCCGTGTGTCACGCAATTAGTTTTACTGTAGTATTCTGCTATGTACGGGTTAATTGAGCATAATAAAATCGTGAGTCATGACGTAACGTTATGTAAACATATTTGGTCCAACATTGGCACTCGTTTTAAATGTAAAGCTTTTGTAAAGCAGCTAGTCATTGGTTGTTAGTCGGACTAGTAACCAATCAAAATTCAAAACAACAATATCCACTCATTACAGCAGTGAGTAGTGGGATTACCTCTAATCAAACGGAACACTGCGAGGAGTATTGTCTTTGTCCTACGGGGTTACAGTTTGTTTATTCCTTTGTGGCTTTATTGAAGGGGGTGGGGTTGGGTATGGGTAACTTTATCTAAAGACTTGTCATTCTGCATTTGGTTAAATGTCTGCGCTTCTTCCAATGATTGTACATTCCATAATGACAAGTGATTTTAAGCAAACAATACTTCACAATGCAACAGAACAGGCACGAGGTATGGTAACAGACCAGGGATGAGGTAAGGTAAATGGTACTGGTACTGGTAATTACAATGGTAATGACAATTGCAGTGGTAATGGCAATGGTGAGGGTAAGGGTAGTGGCAACGGTAATGGTAATGATAAGGGTAGTGGCAATGGTAATGGCAATGGTAATGGTAATGGAAATTGTGAGGGTAAGGGAAGTGGCAATGGTAATGGCAATGGTAATGGTAATGGCAATGGCAATGGCAATGGTAATGGCAATGGCAATGGTAATGGCAATGGGTAATGGTCATAGTCATGGTAATGGTAAAGGGTAATGGTAAAGTGTAATGGCCATTGCAATGGCCTGGTAATGGCAATGGTAATGGGCTAAAGGGTAATCGTAATCGTTACATAGTTTGAAGAAATGGTCATGCAACGGTTAATAGGTGATTCGTAGTAATGGAAATGGTCAATAACATTTCAATTACTCTTAATGTACATTTTATTGCAAATGTGCTGAACAAACAAGAAACAGGCCGAAGCAACGTTTTAATATCAAAGTCAATATAATCATACTGTAAGAAATGAAAACTTGTAATGCATGTTGTAACAAGGAGATATCACGAACTAGCCTCTTCAAGATGTAAATAAATTTTAAATAAACCGCATGTCTAAACATCAAAGGCAGGTAATAACTATTTCAATAAAAACTCACATAAAATATACAGTCGCTTATCTTCTTTTTCAAATCGACACTTCAAGAAAATATACAGTTTGTCGGAAATTAAAAATATATAAAGATATAAATTTTAGCTATTCAAATCTTAAAAAGGAAGCTTCTACATAAACGTGACGACTTTTTAAAGCCATATATCTTTATCGATATTTAATAATTTGGGCAGAAATGAATGTAAGAGGAATGGTGTAATTGGTGACAATTATCTAATGATGGATAATTTTGCCCGAGGAATTATTCATCCAGCTCTTATCAGGATCGTGTTCAAAAATTTGAGCAAAGGTTGGTTCGGAGTAAAGACAACGTCAAGTATAGCGTAGGGTTTGGGGGGAATTACTCGAGAATGTTATTTTAAAATCAGGAGCTATCAGACAACATTTTGGGGTGGAGTGACGCCAGAACGACGGAAATACTTCACACATTAGTACAATGACTTAATGAGAGAAAATATGCCCTTCGCGAGCAGTGGACGGTCTAGACTCCCACTGCTCTTATATCGTTTCACAAATTGAAGGATGTGGACAGCAACATAACAGTATCAGAAATGGCTGAAGGTTTTAGAAGCAGACGCAGCATTGGTTGCTGCACCTTGGGAATTCATCCGTGCTGCACCGACCCCCATAGTAGTACTCCACAGTATGGGAGTACTGAGCCCACAGACACTAAAGGAGTACACCCAAATCTATAAACAAGCCCTAGATGACAGACACTTGTGTCCACAGTTGCTCATGGTCATGTCAGGTTGCTCTACATAATAACCTCACAGCGGGTTATCTTAATGATTCATTTATGGATAATGTAGTCTTCTACAAAGGTCTCTTTTATCCAGTCATTAAAATGTTAATAATATAATAGGTTGGATTTAATACATAAAAAAATAATCAGGGCATGAAAAGTAGAACATTCTAAAGGTTAACACAGCGTAATGCACCATTCGAAACCATGTTATATATTGTGTGTCCATGGTAAATTGTGTGGAGTCATCTACTGGAGAAAAGAAACAACAATTATAGCGGTTCGTCTTTTCGCAAAGATGAAATGAAATGGGTTTAACGTCCTACTATTCGGTCTAATGTAGATGGGCATACGCCGTACAGTATGCTATGAGGGGCACTACGGCCTACTCTTATTTCGAATTCTAATGGTCAGTGGTTCTTTTACGTGCATACCAATGTATACATGGGAACTCGATTTTACGTAAAATCAAAACGACTATACGCTTTACCTTCCCAAACCCTCCGTTCTGCACCACTGACACGTGGGAACTCTTTTTCAGTCAACACAGGAATCAAACACCATACGTCCTACTCGCTGAGCAACGGTGTCCCCTGTTTGAAGGACAATAACCCACGATGTTCCATTGATGCCATGACTAAATTAATTACATATCATAACATACAATCAATTTTATTTTTATTTCTGTTTGATAAATTTTCCCATGAGAAAGAATACACTCTTAATTTCTATTGCAGCCAAAGGAGATAAAAAGAAGATTAAAATCGGATAGTAAAAATCTATTTATGTGTCCAGTTTACACGGAGAGAGGAAATAAACATTTAGTATTAAACTCACTAATAGCGTATCCATAAATGCTAAATAGACATCTATTTGTAAACTAGGTGATGTCGGGACCTTTTATTGTTGTATGGCGGGGAGGGGGGGGTCTGGAAAATGACAACGTATTGTTGTTCGGATGGTACGAAAAACAGAGTTTCTGGTGAACACATTGACATGTACATCAAAGAAACCTTCGAATTCAAAATAAGAGTAGGTCGTAGTTGTGCTATCAGGGCACAACTTTCCCATAGCATTACGTATGACCTATGCACGTATAAGCGCAGTCGGAGCAGAACCATTCATCTTATTCCTCTTAAGCTAATCTGATTGAAACATATATGCTATTTCGTTTCGTTTTTTCATAGTTCAAAATTTCGTTATATAACATGCGATTTAGTGGATGTGGGGGATTAATCAATGAAACGGTCTGTGGCTGCGAGTTCTTGGCGTGCAATGCACGGAATTGTGGGTATCCCACTGGACACATTAACGCGAATTGGTTAATCATATGTCTGACGTCATAGGGTCAAAAGCCGCTCGTATGACCACTTACGGGATCTCTCACTACGGATGGTCAGAACTTCATATAGTACAGGCCATCAGAAGTATTAAAAAAAACGAAACGAATTATAGATCTGTATTTTAATCAGATTGGTCATAAGTGGGAGGTTCGTTTATATAACTAGCCAACGAAACAGGCCCAAAGTTAGGGCTTCAGTACCCCACAGGAGCATTAAATAGTTACAGTTAAACTTAAAAAATCAAGAATTTATCCAAGCATTCATCTTTTTTTCAAGCAGTTTTATGTGACAAATATTAATTCTTCTGGGACAGAGAGCACAAATACTTTTAACATTGACACGGTAATTTAATATCGCGATGCACCCTTTACATACTAGACATATATATTTTTTCACACAATGAAACCGTCTCTTATATCACTCAGTTCAGTAAACAATAACAAAGGATTCTGTTATTATAAAATAAAGTCTTAGATTTCAACTCCGGGTAATAAACAACTGTGAATGTAATTAGAGGTGTATAGAATTACATGTTAATACACCGGTAAAGGCCGTGTGGGCGCCTGTTTTGGTGTTTAACACTGAATGGAATTTTTATGCACAGACGTGATGTCCTCATAAATGCAAAAAACAAAAGAAAACGGAAATGGTTGATAACCCTCAAATACCATGAGATTTCTCAGGGATTAGGCGTATGCATGGCTACGTGACCTCTCTTTCGCAAAAGTGCACTCTCTTCTGAAATATTACCCTAGGATTTCAAAAATGTTACCAGAAATACTTATGGAATGTCCGTGTCAATGTCATCATATCCCCGTTGCCCCAATGGCGACATTCCGGTCCCCCTTTTCCTGATGCTCTTGCCTTGTTCCAAATAAATCCAGCCATACTAAATATCAAGTCGATCGCGCTCATTGTACGTATAAGCATCACCGATCAATCCTTCTTATTTGTTGGCCCTCAGCCTTAGTTGGACAGGGGACCAGTTTAAGCTTCTGGTGATCCGCCCCTGAAAACAGCCTTCCCTGGACCTAAATAACTGAGAGTTTGGCAGACATTATGTCGGGATCCAGTTGGTAACACCAAGGCGGAAAATGAAAACATTTGGGACACGAGCTTTTAGCTTTCGGGCTCCATCAAAATGAAACGACCTTTCAGTGTTCATCCCAACGGCTTCTTCTATCGACGTTAAACATATTTATTTCAACGTTATAATTGCGTGTAGAAAGTTCATAGAGCATGCTTTAAATGTGGAATTGGCGCTGTACAGCATCCAATCCATTTATACTCGGCCCGATTTAAGTGTGATGCTAAGCAAGCTGCCGACAGGAGCTCCAGTTTTAAAGGGTTCCAAATTTGTTATAAAATAATGTTTCATGACTTGATTCTTATTTTGTACTAAATAAATACATATGTATATCCAATAACTATAGCTTTAAACAAACCACGTCGTCAGACTTTGGGAAATAAAGCGAAAGATCCTGTTACCGTATCAGAAATAAAGTGTACGCGTTTGGCTATATTCCTACTGACGCCCTGATCAAACTGTACCAGGCCATTATCAAACAAATAGTCAAAAATGGGACCAATCAATTAAGTGGAAACGGGAGAACCTGGAGACAATACACGCTGTTAGACAGGTGACCCTACTCTCTCTCTCTCTAGTTGACTCAAAGACAGATATTTTGATGCATGGTTCACACGCTAACCATTTGGCCATCCAATTACCCGAAACTCAAAATGAGTAATTACATTTGCTAACAAAAAAGGTAATAGAACGAAATCCCTCGAATCAAAATTAAACCCCTTCTATCACATATCCTCGAACTCAAATTACATACATATTTCATTTCTAAACATACTATTACGAAATCTACAGACTATTCGGTAAAAAAAATTAGATCATAAGTAAGCTGTGACCACACTTCGACTTAGGTACACAAAACTTACATATAGAGAGGCGTGGATACAAAAACAATCACGATGATCAACTCTTATGTAATGTTGCGAATTTTAAAAACTCGAACGAAAACGAGCAACATTTTTGTCAAACTGTAGTCCATTTTTACCAAGCCTTCGGTCTTCTCGATAAATTCTACAGAGATTTCCTACAATTCTATTAATCTTTGGCCCACCAAAGTCGTCGATTGCCAAGGCAGTGGCTTCTTATGTGTTTTGGGCTTTCGTTATGAAATCTAGATCACATTTTTGTTGGCAACAACATGTAACTGAAACCCTGTAGATATACATATATACTATATTATTTGTACGAATGGATTACGTGTGTGTTCATGTACGTATGTGTTTTCTATGTAGGCTAATATTAATATGTATTATTAAATGTACATACCTATGTCTAATTGACAAGGCCAAATGCATATTTCTTCAAGATTACGAAATATAAACAAGGAATTTGGATTGATTGTTGCCGAGACTTGTAGGTTAGTGTGAGGCATTGAGCTGGGTCTTGGGTTAGGGTTACGGTTGAGGTTAGCGCTACCATTACTCATTACATTGAATCATGAATGCAATTAAATACCATTACCAATTACTTTATGACTACAAGTATATAAATGAAAACTTTATTTCATAGACATTAAAATGACAGTCTTATTGTTTTCCATGAAAGAGAGAGAGAGAGATTAAGTCATTTCGGGACTAACATAATGGTTCACTTTTGTTTCAATTCGCTTGCGAGTAGAGAAATGGAGAGAGAGAGAGGGAGAGAGAGGGATGGGATTTAAATTCCACTCGACGCAATGTATGTCATTTCGGGACTAACACATGGTTTAATTTCATTTCAATAATTCAATTAGCGTAGGGATCTTTAACAGTTACAGTAAACCGGAGGACCCGGAGAAAATGACAGGTGACCCTACTCATTGTCACGTACAACCGAGTAATCGAAACCATGACAGCCCTTATGATACAGCGCGCACGTGCTAACCATTCGGCCATCCAAACCCCCTGATGTAAACAAAATACCGAGCATTACCATGAATATATGAAATATACATTAAAACATGTTATTAAACTCAACTTACTTTTGATGAATTCCGTGTGATCCCTTTAATCTGAATTTCTCAATATACCTATACTAAAACTAAATAAATAATAATCACACGTTTATGTGCCTTATGGCGTCACGGAGGTCAGAGTAGTGCGCGTAAGACAACTGGTGGTAAAAGAAAAGGCTTTATATTAAAAAGGCGTGGCTTGCAGGTAGATAATAGATGAAGGATAAGTTATCGTGGGTATATATTCAAACTGGTATTTTGTGTAAATAGCTCAACTATAGAAATATGTCTCAGTGTCTCTAGCCAACCGTGTACTGTTACAAGCTGTGGTTAAACAGAATTTAAAATGGAGCTCGATCATTACACATATTATTTTTTATTTAAAAACATTTATACAGCGAGTCTTCGGTAAAGTGCTTTGGTGTGCTTTACATACAAATATCACAAAGGGTATAAATAAATTTTAACCAATATCTGAATAATTAAATTATTTAAAATAAATGAATATCAATATAAGAAACCGGTATAATATACAGTTTCTTATAGAAATGAAATGGGGTTTAACGTCCTACTGTTCTGTTCCGACTTAGAGTATCGTATCAACACTGTACGACCGAGTGTTGTACATGTCTCTGGATCTAATATTGTAATCGATGGAAATTCGAACTCATCGATCTAATGATGGGTCGACCTTTTGTGGCGAAGTTGTTTATAATGTATCCAGTTATAGGAGTTAGTGAAGCGTATCTGTTTATATCGAGCTTATCAACGGTGGGAACTCGGCAAATCGACAACGGAGTAGGAAGCTTAGCAAATTCACAACTGTTAACCCAGTAAATAGACAGCTTAAACCCAGTAAATCGGCAGCAGTCTAACCACAGCATCGACAGTATGATTAAATCGACAGTTCAAACCCAGTAAATCAACAGTTTAAACACAGCAAACAAAAGTTTATACAAACAAATCGAAAGTTTAAACCCATAGATTCGACAGTTTAAACAAAACAATCGACAGTTTAAACAAAACAATCGTTTAAACAAAACAATCGACAGTTTAAACAAAACAATCGACAGTTTAAACCCAGCTAATCAACAGTAGGAACTCAGCAAATCGACAGTGAAAGTTTAGGAAATCGATAGGCCAAATCAAGTATTTTCTGTCATTTCTGGCGATAATTTGTTATGTCCCTTATTACTAAACGTCAACAGATAGACAATCATCGTTTTTGAAAGTTGATTATACAATGCCTGCGTAGCTATATATATATATAAGATATTAAATGACCTATGACCTTTAGTTACGGTTTTCAGAGTACCCCCCCCATACACACACACACACATCCATTCAATTAGAAATCTAATAAACATTATAGTTCAGCGTAAAGATGACCTCTAAAGCCGTCTGTATTATATATTATACATTCCTTCAAAACATATGTGAAATGAAATGAAAGGAAATGGGGTTTATCGTCCTTCTGCCCTGCTCCGACTGGGCTAGTGGAGACGGGCATAATCCATACAGTGTGCTATATAAGGAAATTGTGTCCGGGCAGTGACACTATGGCCTACTCTTATTTTGAATTCCATATGCCAAGGGATATTTTACGTACGTGCCAAAATATACACGGGGCATCGGTTTTTCGTCCCATTCGAACGACTTGTCAGGCCCTCCGTCGTCCTTCACTGACAAGGGGAAAGCACGCCCTGGGCTAATGGGGACGGGCATAAGCCATACAGTGTGACATAGAGACAATTGGGTCGAAAATTGTGCCCGGGCACAGAAGGAATTTATGGAAAGGGGGTATGGATGAATGAAATAATTAATAAATTAGGCAAAAGGCTTGTGAATGTGTGTATATATATATATATATATATAGTTAATGTTTACAAGAATAAGGTTCTAGATGGCCGAATCCCTTCATAAAGGTATTTATAAATGTGTCAGCGATGAATAGGGTTGGTATAAAAGTGATGGTATATATTGTACATTCTACATTAATGTCACATACTGCATACACACACCCAATATTAATCCAATGTCATGATTTTCAACAATGTCAACTTTCATTTCACCTTTTCGTACGTAAACATTTGAAATAGGTGTGGAAATTAGCAAACCTTGACAAAACATATTTGGTGTTACGATTGTTTTCTGTCAGAACATCAAATAGGTGTGTATATACAGCGGACATTTATTACGTAAAAGGTGGTTTAGTTTTAAATTGAATTTTTATTTCGTGCATTAAATATCACCAGTATTTGAATGGTTTAAAGTTAGATCAAATATTTTTACGTTAAATCTTTTAATCAGTGTCGTACACAGGTTTGGTGGGGACTAACCCCTCGAATGAATTCTCCCCGGACCTAAGTATTGGGCTAAGTAATAAGAAGGAAGACATTTTAAATTGGTAAAAACAGACAAAATAAACATTTTATTAAAATTAGAGATACATTATGTAAGATTTTGATAAAGAGCTGGCTGCTCTTGCTATAATAGCTCAAAATTAGATAATACAAAATTAATATATTGAAAATTTCATTCAAATTACTTTATTCTGAAAGAAGATATTAGTCTATGAAAGGTTTGACAAGATGTGTGCATTGACTGTAGCCACCTGACTGTTTGTTCGAAGCTTAGCCTTGCTTCACCATTAAATCAATAAATGACCGAACCGTTATAATCTGTTTAGAATCGGAGCCATCCGATGACATCGGGAGTTGATTAAAGTTACATTATGGGAGATAAGATAGAGAGATGACAGTTCTCACTATAATAGTTAAAAACTAAATATATGTAAAGATATTTTGCTGAAAATTTCAGTCAAATTGATCCACTATTAGCCGAGAAAAAAGCGTTTGAAATATTCACATAGCCTCGGTCATCATTACTCAAATCATTAATATAAACAGCATAATCCCGATTATCCACTTGATTGATTTAATTAACAACGGCCATTAAGCGGCATATAGGATTTTAATCCGCCAACATCGAAGGCTAGCCTTGACATCAAGAGTTTATTATGGTCTGGATATGTTAATTAATGTCTAATTGATTATTTAGAAAACATTTCAGGCCTAAACAAAGAAATGTAATAAGCAGATTTTGCTCTTGCATAATGCTATTTTAAGGTCTCGTCATGTTAATAAATGTCTAATTAATAATTTACATAACATTTAACGCCCAAAGAAAGATCCGAAATAGGCATATTTAGCTCTTGCATAATATCGATTTAAATAGGTAGCACGCATATAACAAAGTTAACAATAATAATTAAAAACTTAAATTCAAAAAAAAAGAGAAAAAACATATTTCACTCGTTAATTGTCTGCCCCAATCACCCCTTCCCCCTCTCTGTAATGGAGCCCCCCCCCCTTCCAACCACACACCTCTCTTCGCGTCACCGATTGTTATTACATACTACCAGTATATAAAAAATGTTAAGACTTACCTGGCTGAGATAAATATATATAAATCCAAGGTTAATTAGTATCGATATTTAAGATCAATATATTGAACACAATTCACCTGGTGATGACGACTGGAGACACCAGTATGAAATGTTGTAATAACATGAAAGGTATATATTATACTGATATACACGGAAGTTTGTCCAGTATCATGATATCCATATTGAACTATAGAACCATACATTCAGTCTTAAATATACACGATATTATATTACACACCATTATGATTTCACCCCATTCAATACCAGACCTATTGAAACGCCCTTCTTAAAGGGAACGGTAAGGGTAAGGGTTAACATTTCAATCAAAAGCAACATACGTAAATTACTTTTTTTTAAACCGGGGCTGAACTTAATGGCTTGAATTCAGTTTCTTAATTAAAATATTTATATGGCTAGCTGATATTCAAAAGACGTTTATTTCTGAAAAATAAAATATATTTTTGGCCTACATACCCAAAGGCCTTTCATAAAGGATAACGTAACCCAATATAAGCTCCTTTTTTTACCTGAACGCGTTTGCTTTTTGATTAGCTTTCCCAATTTAATATGGCGGACGGGCCTATTACATGTATAAGTGATCAACATAGATTGTCGAAGCTATTATACAGTTGAACGGAGTTGAATCCGCTGTGGACCGATATAGAGATTCGTCTTCTCAATATTATGGTATACAAGGCATTCATGCAATGAGACTTTTATATTTAAAAGACACTTCAATCCAAAAAATAATTTTTTGTGTCCATTAGTTGTGATAAACGTTTATGATCCTCGTTATCCCTGGTGGCATCGTTCCGTTTTACTGAATGGTACCAATGGGGATACCGAGGATGAGCTTTTACACTTGCGGAGAGGAGAAGATATTGGGTTTACAGTTCAACCAACAAACCAAGATCAATTCCAGATATCTTAATCTTATGAATCCACTCATCGGACTTGGAGCGATCCCATTGTTTACTTGGCTGGAACCGTAGAGCATCACTTTAGACCACTCGGTGTTATTTTGAAAATGATACAATTCCACATTTTGGTTGAAATTCATAGGCTAACATACAATGTTAGAGCCATGGTGGTCAGTGACTTGGGTGCTACTGGCCGAGTAAGTTCCCTGGGGTTTTCTAGTGCGCCATCTCCGTGTCTGTGGTGTAGGACGGAGAGATTGGACAGTTTTTAGCGTCTAGTCGTTCGATTGGTCCCGTGTACACGTTGGTAAGCACGTAAAAGAACCCTTGACAGATGGAGGTCGTCCTATTAACACACTGCATGCCCGTCTAATAATACACTACATACCAAGCTGGTGCAGAGAAGTAGGACGTTAAAGCCCAATTATACATGTATTTCGTTAAAGTTTACCACTATCAATATTTAGTTTATATGTCGGTGTCATATCGGTATGATTTAATTAAGATTTAATATAGCGAATGAACAGAGCAGAAGCCTCAAGTAGTCAATAGAAAGACTATAAAATCAAATCAAATAGCTATCTTCTGTTTGTATTGTGTGTTTATTTGCGCGGCTCGTGCTTGTCTATGTAATATACGTGTATTTTATAGTCGATTGGCATATAAAAACACAGTGGCGGCCTCACAATTTATTATTGAAATGAAATGAAATGGGGTTTAGCGGCCGACTGTTCTGCCCCGACCGGGCTAATGTAGACGGGCATACGCCATACAGTGCGTTATGAGGGAAATATGGCCTACTCTTATACCCAGTTCCACCTACCAAGGAATCTTTGATGTGTACGCCAATGGGGACCTCGGATTTTCGTCTCATCCGAACGACTAGACAGCTGTCTTTCTCAGGCTCTCCGTCCTGCACCACTGACAAGGAGAAACCACGCCGGAAAATCCCGACGAACTGTCTCGGCCTATGCATGGATCGAACAAGCGACCCCAAGACTGGCAACCGATAGTCTTACCTACTTAGTCACGTGATATCCCCAATTTACTTGTAATGAGGTGTGGGTTTTTGTGTTGTAAGGCGGGGGGGGGGGGTAATTTATTTTTTCACGCATGAACTGACGAAATAAAAGTGTGAAAATTCGTCCAGGATATGTTATTTACTGATCATAAACTGATCTGAGCACGCCAAAAGTGGTGGCGCCTGGATTTTCCACTATAGAGTGGGAATGCTCTTCACAGATTTCCCGGCGAAATACGCCAAATAAAATAGGGGTTAAATTCATTTGGATAAGGGACACATTGAAGAGAAATAATCTGTTTTACAAACTGCGCCATTAAGCATAGACCTATTATTATGAACTTGCATCACATTTAAAAACCTTTGCTGTTTCGCTTATCCATTTGGAGACATGAAAATTGGCTGGAACATTATCGACGATGTCACAGGAGCAGGCGGTAAGCCACCAGTTAGGTCTATCATCGGTAATTACTTATGAAACACCCGCTTCGTAAAATATCATTGATCTCGATATATTCATGAACTAAAATTATAATTCCATTTGATAAAAGGGTAGGCCTATATCACCATTTGCCCAATATACCTAATATAATTTACTGTCTGTGTGGTAGGCCCATCCCTAGGCCTACAAAGTACAAGTAGGCCCATAAGTTACAATATAATATCATATCGGTGGTTTATAATTTACCAGAGATCTGCAGTTTGTACGACAAATACCCCTTGGCCAGTTAGTAGTCGATAAAAAGTTAAGAGAAACGCCACTGGCTTTGGAAAATTCTAAAAATAAACCCCCTCTAAGTGTACCAGACTAAATAAAAATAATTATTATGGGTGGGGTGGGCGTTTGATAGCAGATGACGTCTATTAGATTTTAGAGTTATCGATCGTGTTTACATAGGTGGCGCTGTCTAATTATAAAAAGAAATCTTTGTTTTTTAATTTTTTTTTATTAATATATTTTTATGATTACTTTTTACGCCGAATTTCTACTCTGATCAAGATCTGAATTGGCCTAGTATGGATTAGAAACAAAGTCATGTTTATAATTATAATATATGGGGGCAAGTATAGATAGATCTACGATAGACCAATAATTATTTTAGGCCTACAGCGCAAGGCTAACGACGTAGCGTCCCTTCCAATACCTGCTACTAGCTTAGTACTAGGCCTACAGACTAGCCACTGGGTAAAAGAAAAGGAAGCGAAGGTACTTTGGCCTTGCCAGGTTAGCTAAACATCACAAGAGCCATGGCTCATGGCTAAAAAAGTTTAAGCCAAACCAAAACGATGAAGTATTAGGTAACAACATCAATGATCTCCACGATCTTGCATAAAGTTGGATAAACTATGATTGATAAACACACCTGCTTCCTACATTGAAATAGTAGTAAATGAAAGCTCTGAAAGTAGTGAAAGTGAAATGCAAGTCGGCTCACTTTGTTTCGTCTTTAGGTTTAGGCCTATTTCAACTCGGCTACTTGTCTTGTGAAATGAATGAGGAGAGAAACTCAATTTTTACTTCGCCGTTTTACACACCCCGGGACTGGTTTGGCCTAAAGTATACAGATTTGAAATTTGTTCTGTTTTATTTAACGAGATAGTATTAATAAATTATAAAGATGCATTATTAAAATAGTGCCTGTTGGCGTTGCGATTCTTTATTTTGGCTTCAAATGTTATATAAACTATTATTTTAGACATATATCTGGACATGGCAAGCCTATAATCAACTTTAGAACATCGGATGGCAGAGATTTGATCGGATTGAAAAACGACAATGGTTTAATTTCAAATTTAAGAATTGAGGCTACGATAATAACCAACCTATGCCACATCTTGTCAAAACTTCAAACACTCATAATTTCGCCCAGAACAAAGTGATTTGAATTAAGGTTTCAATATACCGTATTCATTTTGCATTTTTGAACTATTATGGCAGAAACGGCCAGCTTTTCATCTATTAAATCTTACACAATGCATCTTTAAGCACTAACGTCGTACCCAAGAGCGTATAACTTATGGCACTGCCTCACTAATCGAGGGTTTTTCCAGTCTGTATCCCCCTTGTTGGTGGTACAGGCTGATACAGGCACTCGTGTGTACTACGTAAAGGGACTAAATAAGACTTGGAATGCGAAAAATGACAGATCGTCCGGTAATTGATTGAAATGATGTTTATATTTTACAGATTCGTTGACGAGGTTGTTAAATGCCGATTGTGGTTGTCGTAATTTTGTTGATTACATGAAAAATGTCTGTAATTTTAGTGCTGATGGTAAGAACAAAATCATGGGCTTATTTTATTGAAAGGAACAAAGATAGATCTGTACCAAATTTATTGACAATTGAAGAACTGTTCCAGTTTTTAAGCCCCAATAAGCTTCGGGCGCATAGAGAAGCGAGTGGACAATTCGATCCTTTGTTGAAAGTGCGACTTATTTGCTAATTTCAATACGGCAGGTTGGGGGCGTCAATAGGGCTGACAAGAAATGTACATCTAGACATATTGGTCCTGTTAAACAAACAAGGATTACTTAGCATGCGCGTACAATTCTACTTTGTCGCGTTACAAATTTGCACGCATAACCACTTATTAAAGCCCATTCAAGACTCATGGCTGTATGCAAAATCATTTTTGCAGAATGAATCAGACCGGTTTATTTTTTTTCGTATTTTTTTTTTTTTTTTTTTTGTATGTGATGTGATTATTCCCGAAAAACAGTTCGCCCTCTATAAGGATGTATGTTGTATGCATTATTAATTAGACTAAATCTACCTATTGCGGGTCTTTTTAGGCCTGAAGTGTTATATGAATTATTTATTGGACAGTAACTTACCAAGACCATAATGTTCAATACCTGTGTACTTTTTTATACCCTGCCGGCAACTCACCAGAAATGTACGTAAATGGATGGCAGCGATTAAAGTAGATTTAAATACGTTTTGTGATCGAAGTGGTTACTGTAAAATTGGATAATGGAGACTTTCTTATTATCGTAACAACGTTAGTAATGATACATGTAATCGAGGCTAGACTATAATTGTATCGCCGACACCTAGGCTCAGACTCAGAGTGAATAGAAGTAAATTAACTTAAAATTTCATAATGTGGACGTATATTGTGGTGTGTGTCTGTATTTCGTCTACACTGCAGATCGCAATTCCTATAAGTGATCTTCTTGAAACTTCACATACTCATTCCTTATACCTAAGGATGATGCCTATTGTTTTTGTGAATGCCCAACTCCAGGAACAGAGCCACGCCCATTTCTGAATAGATCATTTTGGAACTTTGCCTATTTATTCCTTATACCGTAAAGATATGAACTATTTATTTTGGTACATGCTCTTCATTTTGAAAAGTAACATATCAATCAAAGCAGGAATGTGGACGTATTGCAGCCTTATCGATGCTCTTGTAATAATATCTTGATAGAGAATCGTAGCCCGTAAAGCCGCACTCCAAGCAAAATCTACATCGACCGTAGCACAAAGCAAGGCGTATTCCTAGTTTCGTTATACCAGTTGATGCAGAAAGGAAAGACGTTAAACCCCTGTTCATATCATTTTATTCCCCTTGTCAGTGATGCAGGGCGGAGAGTTTGACAAGGACAGCTGTCTTGCCCCAAGTTCACAAAGCATTCTCAGACTTAAGTTGAGAATTTACTCAACTTTAAATCACCGTTTTTAAGAAATATCTTTGATCTAGTTGCATACGGTTTCTTATTAGGGTATTTGATACATTAAAGCAACAAAGATCTATATTTTAGTTAAAATAAGGCGAACAATTTTGAGCAAATTCTCAACTTATGTCTGAGAATGTTTTGTGAACTCGGGGCCTGGTCGTTCAGAGAAGACGAAAAAAAAGACAAGGTCACGTGTAGATATTATCGTGCACATAAAATATCAGTGACAGTTGGGATTAGATGTAAGAGTAGACCGTAGCGCCACCTGTCCGGGTACAAATTCTTTCATAGCACACTACCCGTTTCCATTAGCCAAGTCGGGACAGAACAGTAGGACGTTAAACCCCATGTATTTTGTATATTGCAGCTGTTATAGATATCTGTGACGAGAATGGTAATGTGGCGTTTTTATCAACTAAAAGTAATACCGAGTGTGTTGGTAATAGTGTAGTACATAGATCTACGTATATACCACTTCTAGTAGAAAATGCACGTGAGTACATAAATATTAGTATATTAAGATCCAAGTAGTGCACATTTACTGAACACAAAGTGCTCGATGAATAAATCCAGAGCGAATACACAATAAAAGATATAGAATCAAAAAGTCTTTACTAATACTTTCATGTGCGATGCACACTCTTCAGAAGACAATTATAAAATGAAATTTGAATATACAAAACATAATTACGTTAATATTAGTATATATAAACCTATAACGGTAAATATTTGGGATATTATTTGCGGTCGGGGGCATCTTTGGATATATACAGGGGGATTTTGGGTTATTCTTCTAACAGTTTTTCTTAAAACCTAGCACGGGTTATTCTTCCAGGGTAGGTTTCTTTTTCCATAAGAAAACATGATAAAAACCGAGTAGAAGAATGGTGTTATAATGTAATCGGGCACCGCAGGCTCGAAAAAAAGTTCATATATGTAACAGAGCTTTCAAATTTTGGGGCGTGGGCTTGAAAATTTGAATCAATGTCATGGAAAATGGAACAACATACTCACAACAGAATAAGAGTGACAAGCAGACATGGTTTATTTATACTATAGTTGTGTGTGACGTATGCAATTTAGGCACATGGACTGCACTTATTTTGACTTTTTTGGTTGATAGACCAACATACTCTCAACAGAATAATAAGAGGCTCGCGGATTCACGCAAATACGTAGTATTTGGGATATATTCTGGCATTGTTTTTGAGACCGACTGCAGTGACCGCACTTTTTTGGAGACCGACTACTTTTCTCCATGGGTGAAATTTTGTAGTTAGACCAACATACTCACAAGAGAAAAAAAGTGAAACACAACATCTTTTCAAACATGATAAGGTTATTTTATACTAACGTTTTGCGTGAGTAGCGTGACGTATGCAGATACCGACTGTTCCTATTTTGCGACCGACTGCACTGATTTTGCGGGGGGGGGGGGGGGGGGCACACACATTTACGCCCCTGGTAAAAACGGAAACCATTGAATGTACATTAGTTTATATACATTCATATTACAGAATTATATGCGTTGCGACCAACTTGTGTCAATTTCTAGGTCCCAAATGTTAGCGATTTAGCTCCTTTAAATATAATCTTTGAGGGCCATTTGCCAATCGGAAAACATATTATAACAGACCACTGATTTTATTCTAAAAGCACGAAGTTTCGACAAGTATCCTCTTATCGTTATCAAACACAATGACATTTAGCAAACTTGAGATCAATATACGTGATATTCATGGGCGTCACACATGGGGGGAAAAAATTACACAGTAGGCACTAACTCCTATTTATTTACGACAATTATTAGGATTAGTTAGTATTTTATATGTATAAAACCTGTAGATATCCCAATATGGTTTACATGCTAAAATAAAACACAGATATATATACAAAATGATTAAAAAATATAAACATAAATGCATACATTGATACTACAAATGGGGCGCCCATATGCATGTACAGGTTATTACTTAGTTTCTAAAAGATGAATTCGAACAGTTTTCTTTACGATTAATTTTAAAATATATTATAATATACGTCTGACACAGGCCCGTAGCCAACGGGGGAGGAGAGCAATGTCCCCCTCTCTGAAAAAATGACCCACCCCCACCCCCACCCCCGAATAAAAATTTGCCGACCATAACTCTTAAATACCTACTGTAAACTTTGCCGGGTGTGCCCCCCCCCCCTTCTGTATTTTGTTACTTTGTCTAAAATATAAGAATATTATACAAAGGTATTACAAATATATTAAAGTAAAACCATCCAAGGATATATATATTCTAAAGACCTATAGATGTAGATATCTATCATAATTTTAATATCTGCTATCACCAGGAATGTTGTAGCAAGAGAGAGAGAGAGAGAGAGAGGGAGAGAGAGAGAGAGAGAGAGAGAGAGAGAGAGGTGGGATTTAACGACACAAACTATGTCATTTCGGAACATGGTTTAATTTTATTTCATTCATTCGCTTTGCGCGTAGGGGTCTTTAGCTTTTGGACCCGGAGAAAAACCACGAGGTAGGACAGGCGACCGTACTCCTGGTCACGTACAACCGAGGATTCGATTGTAGCAATAGTCCAAAAGATGCAGATATCTATCATCTGCTTTAATATCTGCTTGATACGCATTACCTGGGATGTTATAACTTTAATAAATGTTTATTTTACTTACCATTTAAATTGCAGTCATTTTTCTTGTCGTTTTTTGTAAGCAGGGTATTTTTGTGGTCACGATCCACGGGTCGTCATTTCTTTAAAGTATCTGCCTTTACGTGACATTTTGAATCTTCTTCGGTACACTTATTCAATGTTTTCAAGCTTAAATCGACCTCCCCGTAACCTCCAAAACCTCCAAACAGACAGCAATACCCTCCTTGTATAACATTATCTTCAATCTTTTCAGCTTCTATACATTTTTCTTTTTTCATTATTTTTTCATCTTCTAAAATTGATCGTAGTTTATGCGTTAAAATTGAATTTGGCACGGACAACACCAAAACAGGAAGCCTCCATTACATCGGCATCTATCTTTAATCTAGCTGACTGTTGTTTTCTTTCTGTAGTTGGCCCGTCTTTACCTTCCAATTCACTTTCCAAATCGTCCAGCATATCTGATACGATTTTGTCATTTTCATTATCTGACACTGTTATTGTTTTTACAGCGTCTGAAACTTGGAGAGTATCTTCAGAAACTTGTTCAGCTTGTATAATCGAATTATAATTCTCTATTTCGTCTAACATCTTCCTCTAATTCCGCACAAACAGTATCAATGATCATTTCCGACAGTTCATAGGCTAAAAATAAAATTAAAAAAAGAAGAATGAAATTGTGAAATAAAATTTTACAGATGTCGTATATTTTCCATCCTTTATACAACAGTAATTAGAGAAGTAAAAGAGTCCGTATAATCGGTGCTAAATCGCTAGTACATTATTTCTTCTCTTATAGAGGTAGCGAGAAATTGGGTTTAACGTCCACTCGACACAAACTAGGTCATTTCGGGATGGTTTAATTTTATTTAAATGATTCGCTTGCGCGTAGAGATCTTTATCAGTGGGAGGAAACCGGAGGACCCGGAGAAAACCCATGAGGTTGGACAGGCGATCCTACTTCTTGTCACGTACAATGTTCTTAAACGTCCTCGTTATTATTATAGATCTCATATACAACAGTAATTAGGGAAGAAAAAGAGTCAGTATAATCGGTGCTAAAAACTCAGCTAATTATATTCCATGTATTTAATTTATTTCAATGATATCAATATTGTTAACAATAATTACCTTTTCGCTGGTACATTATTTCTTCTCTTATGGATGTTCTCATTATGATAGATCTTATTATAATATCTATAAATATACAAAACAACATTATACACAATACAATATAAACATATTTTACACAACAATATAATACAAACACATCTTACTCAATAAAATAACAATACAGAATATATTATACCGTAGACATTTACGCAATATAATAATAGAACTGTGGCCTTTTTCACGAAATTTTAACTAAGAAATAAGATAAAATCCAAATTTTAGTAATTTGATTGGATAATATTAGAGAGATTTTAGTGCTTAGACAATCAAAATTGAAGTTTTTACTTAACTTTGGATTTTATCTTTAGTTAAGATTTCGAGAAACAGGGCTCAGGTTATAATTTTAATACAATTAAATTAATTAACATTGTGCACTAATCTTTCAGTGTTGTGATAATTATTTTCTCAAGTCTACGACAAAATGGATCAAAAATATAAAAGAAATGTTTGAAATATTGAACTTGTAATATTAACAACTCACCTGATAGTTGAAATAACAATTTTTCTGGTAATACGCCGGAAAAATACAAGTTTTTAGCGAGATACATGTATAATATTATTAAACGCAGCTTAATTCCAAAGAATGGCTATAGCTATAACGTCATATCATTATGACGTCACAATGGACAGTCATATTTATCCAGTTAATATATCTGGTTAAACTGACGTAAAAATGCCAATAAAGCAAAAAGTATACCCGAGGTCACAAAAAAACCCAAAGAATAGAGAGAGAGAGAGAGAAATGGGGTTTAACGTCCACTCGACACAAACTAGGTCAATGTTTTCAAGCTTAAATCGACCTCCTCGTAACCTCCAAAACCTCCAAACAGACAGCAATACCCTCCTTGTATAATATTATCTTCAATCTTTTCAGCTTCTATACATTTTTCTTTTTTCATTATTTTTTCATCTTCTAAAATTGATCGTAGTTTATGCGTTAAAATTGAATTTGGCACGGGCAACGCCAAAACAGGAAGCCTCCATTACATCGACATCTATCTTTAATCTAGCTGACTGTTGTTTTCTTTCTGTAGTTGGCCCGTCTTTACCTTCCAATTCACTTTCCAAATCGTCCAGCATATCTGATACGATTTTGTCATTTTCATTATCTGACACTGTTATTGTTTTTACAGCGTCTGAAACTTGGAGAGTATCCTCAGAAACTTGTTCAGCCTGTATAATCGAATTATAATTCTCTATTTCGTTTAACATCCCTTGGACATTTTGCTCTTCCTATAATTCCGCACAAACAGTATCAATGATCATTTCCGACAGTTCATAGGCTAAAAATAAAATTTAAAAAAGAAGAATATAAAAGAAATGTTTGAATAACGAACTTGTAACTCACCTGATAGTTGAAATAACAATTTTTCTGGTAATACGCCGGAAAATACAAGTTTTTAGCAAGATATAATATTAAACGCAGCTTAATTCCAAAGAATGGCTATAGCTATAACGTCATATCATTATGATGTCACAATGGACATAGTCATATTCATCCAGTTAATGTTTCTGGTTAGTTGGCATACGTCTGGTAAATCGAATGTTAACTTACGTAAAAATGCCAATGAAGCAAAAAGTATCACCGAGCTCACAAAAAAACCTAAACAATTTCGGGTTGTTTGAAATGGTAAAGAGATTAGGTCACTTCGGGACTTACATATGGTTTAATTCTATTACAATAGTTCGCTTGCGCGTATGGATCTTTAGCAGTGGGAGGAAACCGAAGTCCCGGAGAAAACCCACGAGGTTGGACAGGCGACCCTACTCCTTTACTCAATGGTAGACCGTATGGTGCAGCGCGCGCACGCTAACCATTCGGAATTCCCCCAACCCCTGAAATGATTTAAAAGAATTACAGTATGTGCTTCAATGAGTTCTTTGGTGCTTGAATGGACTTCAAAGTTGCATTTGATTTTTTTTTTTTTTTTTTTTTTGACAATGATTGCACTGTCTGCAAGAAATCAAAAATTGTTTCAAATCCTGATACGACAACATGGAAAACACTTTAATTCGTCAATATGTCATAATAATAAATCAAACTGGTCACCAGAAAAGTCACTTTGTAGAACCACGCATTCATTTATGACAAACTCATCGTCCAGATAGCAGATAGCTAGGCAACGACGATCTCATCCCAAACTGCGTGCAGTATGCACCCCCCCATGCTCAGCTACATAAAAACAAATAATGCCTTGCATCAATGAAATTACATCACAAATTGATCCTACATCAGTAAAAAAATGATTTCTCTGTTTAAAAAGCTCAATTTTTTTTTTTTGACAATGATTGCACTGTCTGCAAGAAATCAAAAATTGTTTCAAATCCTGATACGACAACATGGAAAACACTTTAATTCGTCAATATGTCATAATAATAAATCAAACTGGTCACCAGAAAAGTCACTTTGTAGAACCACGCATTCATTTATGACAAACTCATCGTCCAGATAGCAGATAGCTAGGCAACGACGATCTCATCCCAAACTGCGTGCAGTATGCACCCCCCATGCTCAGCTACATAAAAACAAATAATGCCTTGCATCAATGAAATTACATCACAAATTGATCCTACATCAGTAAAAAAATGATTTCTCTGTTTAAAAAGCTCAATTTGTATGTATGCCTATGTATTTAGAGACGATGATGGCAGATTTCCGTAACAGAAACCTGGCAAACCCACTCCTGCAAAAATTCCTGGGTCCGCCCCTGCTAATTATATAAAAGTTTAATTTCCAGGTGAAGATGACGTAGCGGTTAAGAACTTGGTACCAATTCTAAATGACTGGCAGAGGAAATATCCAGCTATAGAAAGTAGGTTATTTGATACTGCTTAAAGATACATTATGGGAGATTAGATAACGAGTTGGCAATCCTCACTATAATAGTAGCTAGATAATGTTAAGGCTATTTGCTGAAAATTTCAGACAAATTGATCCACTCTGAAAAGAGAATTTAGCGATTGAAATTACGGCTTAGCCTCGGTCATCATTGATAAAGCATAGTCTCGGTTATCTACTTTTTTATTTTATCAGCAGCAGCAGATCAGGTACTAATCCAGTAAATATCACAGTTTAGATATGACAGCGAGAGTTGATTATGGTCTGGATAAGTCAATTAATGTTTAATAAATAATTTAAATAACATTTCAGGCCTGAAGAAATATCTGCAATTGGCAAATTTAACTCTTGTATAATGTATGTTTAAATTTATTTGTAGGAAAGTTGAAGAATCAAGTGGCTGGAGAAAAAGGTAAAAGTTCAAGTTAAATGAGAGAGAGAGAAATGGGTGTTTAACGTCCACTCGACACAAATCAGGTCATTTTGGGACTAACATATGGTTTCGTTTTATTTTAGCAGTGGGAGGAAACCGGAGTGCCCGGAGGAAACCCACGAGGTTGAGAAGGCGCCCATATCTCCATTCCACAAACGCTCACACCAGGGCTCGAAACCACAGCCGCAAGCCAGAGGTGACCAGCTAGAGGTCGAAGCGTGGCACTCTAGACCACTAGGACATCCCAACCCCCGTTCAGGTTAAATACATCCGATTACGTTATACTGATTGTTAGAACAGACCGGAAAATCAAATGTTTCGCCGAGGTTCATTTTACACTTTGGTGTTCACGTAAAAGAACACATGACGGTAGGAATTCGAAATTAGTTTAGGCCGTAGCCCCCAGGGGCGGATCCACGATTTTCAGAAAGAGGGGCGTGCTGCACCGGCTTGGGAGTGCGAACCCGGAACCATGATTTTTGAGTGTAAAAAATGCCCACAAGGACTAATTTCATACTAGTACTGTAAATTACGATTTCCAACCTAAACTATTTTCGTTCTCCTTTCTCGCGAGAATATATGGAGCTAAAAATTGTTCGACACCTCAAAAAATAGAGGGGGCGTGCGTCGGGTGCGCCCCCCACTGGATCCGCGCCTGGCCCCATTGTCCGGTAAAGTTTACCCCAAAGCACACAGTCCGGGGTATTCCCGTCTGGAATAACCCGAATAGTGCAGGAAAGTAGGAACCTATTTCATTCCGTATCTTTCCATTAACGAGATCGTAAATAAATAAAATGACGTTTAACGTCCCACGGTTATGCACCGACTGCGCAAATCAAGGCGGGCATACGCCCTACTATGTGCTATGAGGGAAACTTTGCCCGAGCAGCGGCGCTACAGCCTACTCTTAGATCGAATTCCATCTGCCAAGGGATATTTCACGTGCACGCCTTTGTGTACAAGGGAGCCGCGGTTTTTCGTTTAATCCGAAAGGCAAAACATCTATACGTGTCAGGCCCTCCGTACTGGAAGACTAACAAAGGGTGGCCACGCCGGGGAAACTCGGGGAATTTTCTAGGCCAACAACGGGAGCAACCTCGCGACCTCCAGGCTTGCGAGCCAACGTCTTACTCACTTGACCACCGTAAAATCGGTAGGTGGCATTGCGATAATTAATACATCTACGTCAATTTCTTTTTTAGGGGGGACAGAATTGCCATCAAAATCGGGTAAAAAAGACAAAAGCTGGAAAGATAATAGAGACTCGACACAGGGTGATGTGTTGAAACGTTCCAACAACAGCAAAGCCGGTAGTAAAAAGAAATGAGTTGACGTCAGTGCTACATCAGAAAAGGAATTAATATCACTGTAGAAACAAATCCTGTAGTTCTAGTGTTTTGCGCTTAGCAATAATGGATACCGTGTTTGTTTTTTTTTAAAAATATTCTTTAAATTTTATATATTAGTTAAGATTTCATTTGTTGTAAATTAATTCTTTAGGTCACAGAATGGCCATCTGTTATCATATAACTATTTTTTGAAAACTAAATAAAAAACAATAGAACATAGCCTACAATTAATTAAGAATTGGAATTCGTAGTAGACAAAACGTATTGAGCAGCACGTTGCTATTTTTAGCAGTGGGAGGAAACCGGACGACCTAGTAAAAGCCAATGTAGTCACTACATATAGGTTGGGCCACCCAACACAATCCCCTCAAGAAAAAGGTCCGACTTCAGTACGAAGTAAAATGAATCCTGAGCTATACGCCATTTTAGTGATGTTATCCACATAGGGGCCAAGGTGGCTTAATCAGTGAGGCTCACTAACCGGGAGCTCCCGGTCGGCTTCAATCCACTTTTTGGTCGAGAAAGCTCTCTGGGATTTTCCAGTGTTATTTCAGACGGATCATTGACAGTTGGAATTCGATGTATGGGTTGACCATAGTGTTGATACCTGGGCTTAATTTCCTTCATTGCACATGGTATGGTGTATGGCCATGAGCCCTAAAATTATATTCATTCCACTTTGATTATATCTTAGCCCAGTGATGCCCTGTATTTTATCCTAGTGTTACCCTGTATTTTACTTTAGTGATACCAGTTAATCCCTGTGATTTACCCAATGGCGCCCTGTATTACCTCAGTGATGAACTACTTAATATTCCATCTTTTTCCCTGTGAAAAGCTCTGATGACAAAAAACCAACACCAAGTCATATTTATTTTAATACATGAATTTATTATTTTTCTAATTTCTCGGACATATTTATCTTTTATCCTTAAAAAAAAAGTATATCAAAAACATAACAAGTAATAATACATTTATTATCAGGACTGTTTCATTTTCTTAACAGATGACTTCAGGGTTTTATTAGTACTGCTTGACTTAGGTGTCGATTTAGGTGTTTTGTTAGCAATACTTGACTTGGGCGTAGATTTAGGGGTTTGGCTAGCACTGGTTGTCTTGAGTGTAGATTTGGGTGTTTTACTAACACTACTTGTCTTGGGTGTAGATTTGAATGTTTTGCTAGCACTACTTGTCTTGGGTGTCGATTTGGGGGTTTTGCTAGCACTAGTTGTCTTGGGTGTCAATTTAGGTGTTTTGATAGCAATACTTGTCTTGGGTATAGATTTAGGAGTTTTACTAGCAATACTTGACTTGGGTGTAGATTTCGGTGATTTACTAGACTTGGGTGTTTCTGTAGTTTTACTAGATTTGGCATTACTTGATTTTGGTGTTACTTTTGACATTTTACTTGACTGCGGTGTTTTAATATTACTAGAATTAATTTTATGGGTGTTAATAGAATCTTCATCACTGTCCACATCTGTTTCCATGGTAACATCAACACCAGGTGAAGACGTCGTTGACACACCCGTTTTACCCAAGTACAGTTTATTGAATATTTCAGGTGTCTTCGATTCCAAGAAATATTCCTGAATATAAACAGATTTCACCTGCTCCAATTCATCTGAAGAAAAGATAAAAATATTACTTTTAACATATTATGCATTCTGAAGGATTAAAAACTGAGGGTCACATGCATAAACAATAGATGCACATAAAAGAATCTTTTACATAAAAACAAGAAAGAGAGAGAGAAATGGGGTTTAACGTACACTCGACCAAAAATAGGTCATTACAGGACTAACATATGGTTCAATTTTGTTTCAATAATTTGTTTGGGTGTAGGGGTCTATAGCAGTTGGATGAAACCATAGGAACCAGAGACAACCCACAAGGGTGGAGAGGCAACCCTACTCCCTGTCCATTGTAATCAGCAATTTTACTTTCTCACCCAATGGCAGGGCATGAGCCAATTTTCTCCTATTTTATTTCATTTTCAGATGCAATTTTTCTATTGATGTGTTCTCCTCCTGAATATACACCAAATCGTATGTTATTGACAATCTTCTGGGGTCCTACTGCAAAATTTGGGCTTTGTCATTGAATCCCAACTAACTAATTCTAGTAAACCCCATTTCTCTCTCGCCCTCTCTCTTTTAATAATTCGCTTGTGTGTAGGGATCCTTAGCAGTGGGAGGAAACCGGAGGACCCTGAGAAAACCCAAGATGTTGGACAGGCTAAATTTTAAGTCTTAATTCACCTGTATTGTTCAATGTCTGTATAATCTTTAACCCTTTTCTCCATTCGGATTTTCTATCTGTATTTTTAACTGATTGGTCAATTAGAGCTAGGAGAACACTGTTTAACTCTCTTATTAAGACTGCAGAAGTATTGTCTTGGATCTCAGCAACTCTATCACCATCCTCCATTTTCTCTTCAGGATGTTCAGCCATAAATCCATTAGAATACATATTTAAACACTGACCTACTATTTTCATGTTAAAGTCATTTTCTTTAATAATTATTTCACCACATTTCCTGGCTAAATCGCTCTTTGAAAGAATAACATTGCTTATCCACTTCATGAGCTTAACCTTTAACACTATGTCCTTGACCCCTGAGCAGACATCAAGACAATAAGTCAAAGCACTAAGAAAACCAGTGGCTGTAGCATCAAGAGTTGAAGAATATGATGCAGGATTCCAAGACAATAAAATTTCAACCACATCAATTTGGTTATTGACAAATTTTGGGGATTTAGCACTAAGGTCAAGGTTGTTCTCAAGTCTGTCACCCATTTCCTTGACAACAGTCTGGTTGGTCTGGTCAATGTAATTATCCTTTCTATCATAATCACCACTCTCTTTTAGTTTCTGTCTCTCCGATTTATAAGTTGTCTTCTGGTGGCTGGATAATTGTGATTTTGTATCCACACCAAGCTCATTTAGAATTTGTTCTGCCTGTCTGGATAATTTAGCATTATTTTGATATTTTCCAGTCAGCATTAAAATGAGACTTGTGTCTTTAAGGGTAAGAGTTTCTATGGTAATCTTTTGACCTTGGTTGCTAAGTGTATTTATTGCTAAGGACAGTTGCTGCAAAGATGATGAAAATATTCTGAGAACTTTGTTAAAAGCTGATGAGTCATCCGGGCTGAAAAATATAAACATAAAAGACATGTTTAGAGAGGGAGAGAAATGGGGTTTAAAATCCATGCGACACAAACTAGGTCATTTCAGGGCTAACACATAGTTCAATTTTACTTCAATAATTCGCTTGCATTTAGGGTTCTTTAGCAATGAGAGGACCCAGAGAAAACCCACGGGGGTTGGAGAGGCGACTCTTCTAATGGTCACGTACAACCGGACAATCAAAACCTTGTCCGTTGACTCAATGACAGACCTTATGATACAGTGCGCACATGCTAACGATTCAGCTAACCACCAACACCCCCACCCCACCACTTTGTTTATAACAATTTCATTAATATTGAACAGTGACAACAGTAAACTTACCCAAATTTTGTTAATAATAATTTAAGGCACTGGATAATCTGATGTATAAACTCCAAGGGTAGATAATTTGGTGCTTTAACGTCAGTAGGTAAATCATTGAACACAGAAAACCACATGTTGAATAAAATATCACAGATAGATCCAAGATGGATGGAACTCGCTTTCCTGAAATCAAAAACATATTTATTAAACATACATTATGCAAGAGCTAAATCTGCCTATTTCAAGTCTTTCTTTAGGACTGAAATGTTCTCTACATTATTAATTAGACATTAATTAACTTATCCAGGGTCCATAATCAACTCTCGATGTCTAGGCTAGTCTGTGATATTTTTTGGATTGTAGTCCAATTTGCTGAAAAACTTTCATTTGTGATTAATGATTAAATGGATAATCAAGACTATTAGTTCTGTTTTACCGCCTTCTGTAATGACGATCAAGACTAAGCAAAACTTTCATTCACTTGGTTCAATTTGACTGAAATTTTCAGCAAATTGCCTTTATATTATGTAGTTTTTAACTATTATAGTGTGAACTGCCAACGTTTTTTATTTGTCGTCTTGTAAACAACATTTTGTAAACTTACATATTTTGTATAACTGTTAGAATCCATGTTAATACACTGTTTCTTTCATACATCATAACAACATTCTCTACATCTAAACTAGCTGCCTTTAAAATACCTAATATCAAACTCTGAAAATATCATAATTATAACACCTTATATCAAACTCTGAAAAATATACATAATTATAATAACTAATTTCAAACTTGGATGGATGGATCTATTTTAATAATATCCTGCTTTCTCCTAAAGGCAAGTGACAAAACAACCTGTGCAACTTAAGATTAAAGTTAATGGCCAGACAGCCAGATGAACCCATTCTAATAGCACCCCGCATTCTCTGAAAGGCGAGGGACAAAAGAGAGTCTGTAATGTAAGAATTGACACTAACCTGACTGTGTGGATCACTAACAGAACTGGTAAAATAACTCTCTAATAATTTAAAACAATACAGATGGCCATAAATCATATAATCTTCATTTGTTCTCAATCCATCAACCATTAATGATAAAATCCAGATTCTCTCTTGATGATGCTGGGAAAATAGAATCAATTATATTGTAAACACAATAACATGTCGAGAATCACAGGCACTTTGTTTGTGGTGCTTTAAAGATTCAAGGAATTACCCCCTAATCATTCAATAATTTGCTTAATTTTCATTAGGAATAGGACAAAAGCAAATGCTTATGAGAAAATCCACAATATGAAATGCGAGTTAACATCCTGTCCTGCTCTGAATTGGTTAATGAAGGCGGGCATACGCCATACAGTATGCTATGAGTGAAATTTTGCTCGGTAGCAGCACTGTGGCCTATTCTTACATCGAATTCCAACTGCAAAGGGATCTTTTACGCCCACGTATACACAAGACTTCGGTTTTTTGTTCCATCCGAATGACCCTGCCCCTTGTCATGTAATTAGAGATTGAAACCATGCCACCTGGCGTAATAACTGACTTGGATAATATAAACAGCACATGTTAGACCAATTCTATAAGAAAGAGAATGAGAGAGAAATGGGGTTTAAAGTCCAGGTAGGTAATTTCGGGACTAACATATGGTTCTATTTTGATTCTAAAATTCACTTGCACACAGTGGTCTTTAGGAACGGGAAAAAAAATGGAGGACCAAGAGAAAAAACACACGAGGTTGGCCAGGTGATCCTACTCCTTGTTATGTATACACAGGAGATTCATCAAAATCGCACCACGTGACTCAATGACAGACCTGCATTCCTTAAACCATTCGCCTCCCCCCCCCCCCGATCCCCATTCTATAAGTATACTGTACATACATCTAATTCTGTACTGTTGAAGAAACGGTAAAATCCAGGAACATGATCAAATTCTATTGTAGGTTTCGTTAACAAAAATGTTGTCAGTTTGCGATACATGTGGTTCTCTGAAAAAGACAACATATGTTTAACAGGAATATATTTTTTTCTTAAATTTAGTTATTTATATATTATTCTAAGAAACAAAATAAATAAAATTGTAAAAAAAAATATTATTTTTATCTTATTGCATTGTCAGTTTCACTTGAGAACTACTTGAATTGTATATAATTTATTTTTGTAACTTGTGCCGTGAAATGAAATGGGGTTTTACGTCCCACTCTTCTGCTCTGAACTGTTCTAATAAAGTCGGGCATACATCATACAGTGTGCTATGACGGAAATTGTGCCCGGACACCGGCACTACGGCCGACTCTTATATCAATTTCAATTGTCAAGGGATTTTTTACGTGCATGCCAATGTGTACACAGGACATCTTTTTTTTGGTCCCATCCAAACAACTAACAGCTGTCCTTGTCAAGCCCTCCGTCCTGCATCACTGACAAGCGGAGAAAATCTGGATGAACTTTCTCTGCCATTGTAGGGTTCAAACACCTGATCGCAAGGATAGTGAACCAGCGTCTTACCCACTTAGCCACAGTGACCCCCAAGTAACTTGTGCCAATCAATGTAATATTTACCCGGAGTAACAAGTAACTTGGTTATTCTGGACAAATAACTGGTTATAACCGTACATAACTTCATATTGGATGTTTCAATACTTCGACTTAACAAATCAAAAACATATAACAGCTCCTCTGCCTCCGCAAACTGGGCCTTTTTCAAAACATCGTAAAATTTCTTCAAGATAAGATAGGCAACTTTTCGTATGTTAGTAGCATAACTACTCAAGCCAGCAAACACAAGAGACAAACAATTGGAGGTAATAAACTGTTTACAACTGACAACTACATCTGAAAAATTAATAAAACAGTCACAAAACATTCAAAGGTAGAGGTAATAAACTGTTCATAGTGGACAATTATATCTTGGAACAACACCGAGGAGAGATGAAGGGGATAAGAAAAGCGAGACGAAGGGGAGGGGAGGAGAGCAGATAAATAATAATAATAATAATAATAATCAATTTGTATAGCGCTGAATGCTCCAGCTAACAGCTGCTCCACGGCGCTCTTCACAGTTAAAATACATACAAAGTAAAACAAAATAGTTCTAACACATTAAAACAACTTTAAAATGTTACCATGTTCATGGTTTAAAAGCTCGTTTAAAAAGTTCGGTTTTAAGATTTCTTTTAAAAACGGCAACATTAGCAGAGTTTTTTACATTACTAGGTAATGCATTCCACACGTTAGCAGAGGCGTAAACAAAAGCACGTTCACCCATTTTAGTTTTTACTGTAGGAACATGAAGTAGGTTTTTTTCAGCAGAGCGCAGGTTCCTAAATGGTTTATATGGGGTTAAAAGTTCGTTCAGATATTGCGGAGAACAGCTATTATTTAAACAATTAAAAGTTAAAAGGCCAATCTTAAAATGAATTCGTTGATAAACTGGTAGCCAATGGAGGTTTTGAAGTACTGGAGTAATGTGTTCAGATTGTTTAGTTAGAGAGACGATACGTGCTGCTTTGTTCTGAATTTTCTGGAGTCTATTTATATCTGATGCTGGTAATTGGTATAAAAGTGAATAGGGGAGGGACAGCCATTCCCCCCCTGTCCCAACAGAATATCGTGCCAGTACCATTACAAATGACATAACCCTGTTGTTAGTTGTTCAGTGAATTGTATGTTGATAATAAATCTGAACTTTTATATATGAATTTGTTGACATGTCAGCTCACCTGATTGTAGTAACCGGTTAAAGGTAGGCAATAAAAAACATGGATCATAACAATCTTCATCAGATTTATATTCTACAGCCGGCTTCACTTCTACTGGCTATAAAAATACAAATATAACTAAGTTTATGTGAGAGAGAGAGGGAAATGGGGTTTAACGTCCACTCAACACAAACTAGGTCATTTTGGGACTAACATATGGTTTAATTTTATTTCAATAATTCGCTTGTGCATAGGGGTCTTTAGCAGTGGGAGGAAACCAGAGTGCCCAGAGGAAACCCACGAGGTTGAGAAGGCGCCCCTATCTCCATGCCACATACGCTCACACCAGGGCTCGAAACCACAGCCGCAAGCCAGAGGTGACCGGCCAGCTAGAGGTCAAAGCGCAGCACTCTAGACCACTAGGCCATCCCAACCCCCACTAAGTTTATGTAACAAAACACTAGACTATGCTCTATGAGCACGATTTGTGGATTTGGAGCTATATGGACATATTATTATGATCATTATAGAAGGGTATTTGCTACTGAAAATTTGGCATTTAATATGGGTTATCCTCAAGAGGCTGGTCATTCATGACATCATTACTTTTTCTCTCATCAAAACTTTCACATCTTATCATCTTATTATCATGTAACTTCATATTATCATCTCTATTGTCATGTTTGATATGCCTCTTGGAAAAATAAATAAATAAATAAATAAATACATATTATTATTATTATTAGAAGGGTATTTGCTCCTGAAAATCTGAGATTATAGTTCAATATTTTACCAAATGGTTAATTTTTTTTTTTAATTTGTTGAACTCGTGAATTTCCTAATAAACTTTAAAGGTTTTTTTTATGCACATAAAAACTATATAACTGTTATTATTGTGTTTTTGTGTACATTATTTGAATTTTAAGTAAAGTGACTGACAGGCAATGATAATATACACGATATTTCCACGAATAATAATATCTTTAATAGTTACAAATTCATTAGGCTTTTATTGCACAACTTGATTTTGTCCAATAACATTTTAATGGAAATGCCACATTGTCTCATGGCCCTGTGACTTTTACTAATTTTTCTCACTATTATATTGTGCATGCAATAACAAATTAACACGTTACTACTTACATTCAGTTTTCTATGAATGGGAAAATTAACAACTGATCTGTGCAGTTGAGATTCATCCAAACATTCTAGCATGTCAGCCATCTTGGTTTCTCGGAGAACTGAGGGCGTCTGATATTTCGATGAGGAATAAAAATCAAGAGCCTTTTGACCCCAAAGAAATGGTCTGAAAATAACAAGAAAATTCAGTCATCACCATCCCACACAAATGTATATCAAATAATAAGTCAAATTTGTTTAAAAACTTGTAAAATCATTCAAAATCATCAGTTAAAAGCTGACCATTCAATTTTGATAATGAGTGTTCAATTTACAAGTGTTTTATTTCTCGATCACTCTTTAAAAAATAACCGAACCAATTGATTATTGATGTATAATGATTAATTTTTGAACACTACACAAGATTAAACAAGCCAACAGTGAGGCTGATGTCCCCCGCCGAAATCCCAAAATAAATAGAAGACACATATTAATTAATCGCACATTTATTTTTTTCAATGTATCGAGCAATCAAACTGTACACGAAGTGTCATCCAAAAGTGTTTTATAAAGAAAAATGCTAAAACCGACGAGAAAAATGAAAATGTACCCTAGTTAGGGGGACCCTAAAGGCAGACAAAAGGGCCCCTCTGGTCAAGGGAAAGGGCCCTCGTGTCCAAGTCGATCGTTTCTATACACTGTTACTTTCGAATCGATTACTAAATGAGAATGCAGTCATTGTATTGGCATAAAAATTATCAATCAAGATGAACCTAAGTTATTTTGTCCCAAAGTATCAACCAATCAAATTGCTTATCTCTGCTTACCCTAAGCGGAAAATGCTCATCTTCGAACTCCATCAAGGCATTGACCTAATAAGCATATACACCAAGTTTGAACATTTTAACTCAATTAGAAGGAGAGTTATTGTGTTCCAAAGTCTCGACTACTCTCGACCAATCAAATTGCGTATCGCTCTGCTTACCTTGAGCAGAAAATGTTCATTATCGAACTTAGTCAAGGTATTACTGTAATGAAACTATACACCAAGTTTCATCACTCTCACTTAATTAGAACTAAAGTTATCGTGTCCCAAAGCATCAACCAATCAAATTGCTTATCTCTGCTTACCATAAGTGGAAAATGCTCATCTTCGAACTCCATCAAGGCATTGACCTTATAAGCATATACACCAAGTTTGAACATTTTTACTCAATTAGAAGAAGAGTTATTGTGTTCCAAAGTCTCGACCAATCAAATTGCGTATCGCTCTGCTTACCCTAAGCGGAAAATGCTCATCTCCGAACTCCATCAAGGCATTGACCTAATAAGCATATACACCAAGTTTGAACATTTTAACTCAATTAGAAGGAGAGTTATTGTGTTCCAAAGTCTCGACCAATCAAATTGCTCTGCTTACCCTGAGCGGAAAATGATCATTATCGAACTTAGTCAAGGTATTACTGTAATGAAACTAGACACTAAGTTTCATCACTCTCACTTAATTAGAACTAAAGTTATCGTGTCCCAAAGCATCAACCAATCAAATTGCTTATCTCTGCTTACCCTAAGCGGAAAATGCTCATCTTTGAACTCCATCAAGGCATTGACCTAATAAACACATACACCAAGTTTGAACATTCTAGCTCAATTAGGAAGAGAGTTATTGTGTCCCAAAAAGTGTGACGGACGGACGGACGGACGGACGGACGGACGGACGGACGGACGGACGGACGGACGGACGGACGGACGGACGGACGGACGGACGGACAGACAGACAGACAGACAGACAGACAGACAGACAGACAGACAGACGAACCCATTTTAATAGTCCCCCAACTTTCTTCGAAAGGCGGGGGACAATGATATCAAAGTGACAGTGATTCCTGAACCACAATCAAGACCGTAAAATAGTGCCCAAACCCTGGAACTCCTGATAGGTGAGTCAGCACCATACTCACTGGGACACTGAGAGTTTGCACTAAGCTAACATGAGTTTGAAGATGGATAATCAATTTTTTTATTAGTATACATGATTCTTACTTATATTGAATGACATCAGCAGATCTTGATTCATATAAATATATCAACTTTAATAACATCTGATCTGAAATATCAAATAGAGTTTAACATCTACTTGACACAAACTATGTCAATTCTATTATGATCATTAGCTTGTGCGTAGAGGTCTTTAACTGTGACAGGAAAAAGATGACCTGGAGAAAACATGCGGTTGGACAGACGGCCCAACTCCTTGTCATGTACATATAAAACCAAGCCACTTGACTTAATGACAGACCTTTTGATCTAATGTGAATGTGTTATACAATTAGATCACTCAACCCTCCTTTATATTATCAAATAAATAATGCTAGTGATGAGTCTCTACTTGTGTACATATCAGTATGCACATAACAGAATCCTTACCATTCGGAAATGAAAGAAGAGCAGACAAAAACAGTGAGTACAAGCAAAATTGTTCCATATCAATTTTTCCATAAGATCACCCAAACACTGCAGTGCAAGCAAAATTTCCTCCCTCATATTCCTGTTGTTCCATATCAATTATTAGTTATCAATTTGTGTCACAAAGGGAAAAATAAGGCATTATATTTATCAGATCACTTTTTTTAAGGGCCACTTCTAAAAACCTCCTGTGATTGTGGTTTTAGGAGTTAGGTTGGGGTGGTTTTATTAAAACGTTGCTCACATATTTTTGCATTAATTTCATGTTTTACAATTCATATAATCTATGTATCTTACCTGAAATGGAAAGAGATGCACCATAGGCTCCCAAAAATATCCTTATATGGGCAGAATCTTGGCAGTCATGTGATCGTTGTGCAATATCTAGCAACAGGCTAATCAAAGTTTCTGAAAGAAGAGAAAACACACAAACTCAACAATAAATCTGATACTTGGGAATCAAAACCACGGAAGTTGCTTCAATGACACCCTTATGATTCAACGTGATACATTCGGCCAACCAACCCCCCTCTGCCAGTCACTCAAGTCAAGGTAACATAACTCAAACGAGAGCTCTGACTTGAGATACTCAAGGACATCAAAAAAAAAAAAAAAAAAAAAAAAATAATCAATACTGGTACCTTTAATATTTGTGGAATATTCACCAAACATAACCAATAGAAACTTAGAATGACTCATCACCATCTCATACAGTGATTTGATTGGCAGAGAATGGTCACATGATTCACCATATACAAATGGTAAACAGCCAATTATAATGTTTAGTAGCTTAGGTTCTAAATACATGGACCTGAAATATCATATTGTAAACATCGATCATTTTAGCCTACAAGTGCGGAGTTTCAGCCTTTTTCGTTTCATTTACTTGTGGCAATTTACCCCCACACTGTTAAGTAATATGATTATAATACTTCTACCATGAACAAGTAAACCCACAAAATGAAAAATATTAAAATATTGATTTCAACATTATTATGTTATGTTCAAATAACAATAATAAAGCAATTAACAAATGGATAATTCTAAAATATTGTTTTTAATATTACTATTTCAAGTTTAAATAACAATAGAAATCGATAAGTGAACATAAAGACGACTAAAGTAATCGCAACGGATGGCTAAACAATAAGATTTAGATCCATTGTTTATATTCAAATAAGAATGGTATTTAATGTTATTTCCCTGAATGGGAACACTTTATCAACGGTATCCCTACTTGTTTTAATTATTGAAGTGCTTCGTTTTATATTTGATATGTTCCCAAATATTAGTAAACCTCACATTAAAGAAAGGTAGTCAAGGGGTTTAGTGTAAATTAGGTTATATTCAAATCTTACTTTAAACAGGTTTTGATGAATTTTAGCCACAATTCTGATAAAGTTGTTGACAATTCTTCTGATTTACAAAACTATAACATAAAAATAAATACATTTTAAATATGTTCGTAACAGAATGGACAAAGTATGGATCCATTTGTAACAAATCCTCTGATATTCTATCATTTTCATAAGATTAGAAATCAGACAAATATATCATAATGCCTGATATTCAACTACTGCAATTTTGAAAATCAATGACGCTTTGGCTTACTCTTTTGAATTTCAACCGTCAAGGGCTCTTTTACATACAAGCCAATGTGTACACAGGAGTGAATTTTTTCCTCCATCCAATCAACTGGGTAGTCCTTGTCAGGCCTTTCATCATGAATAATTGACAAGGGAGACAACCATCAGGAAATACGGAGGTAGCGAGGCAGTTCCTTATACTCACTGAGTCACAATTTAAACATCGACTAATAATTAAACATAAAATCAGTATTTAAAATCACCTTCAGATTATCTGAGATCATGTTTAGTAGGGAGTATTTCATGTTTTCATCACTTGACTTCTTTGATACATGATTAACCAGCATCTGCATACAGAGTATAACTAATTTCTCCCTGTAGGACGTGTCTATGGTAAGTAACTGCGTATATAATGCTTGGAGAAGTTTGGTATGATCCGATTTTAACAGAAGTGAATCTTCAACAGCAGACGTCACCGACTTCCACATTTTTATCATTTCTTTCTTACCTAAAACAGTGTTATAGAAGATTTATGAATGGTTGAAAAGGATGGACTTTTTCAGGGAAAACAAAAATACTTTTCCTCTTGATCAATGAGAAAAAAAGCAGGCTTTAACAGAACTGGTCAATCTTTTTACATATCTTTCTCACTTCAGCTTACGAAGATATTCTTTTGTGAAAGAATATGACAATTTTTAGCATAATCACCCATTTAAAGTGTTTTTATGCATAAATTAATTGATTACGTTTTCAAGTTTAAATGAATGAGGCACTTGGGTCTTGCTTTGTACATTTTTTATGATTTCATCAACATCCTGTGTTCTGAATACTAAACACAAATTAAAACTAGACCTGCATGCAGGAATGACGGGTTTCACTGGTGCCACGTTACCCTTTAACATGTCACTTCCGGTGCCACGTTACCCTTGAACATATGTCACTTCCGGTACCAATGAAACCATTACACAGGTTTCCCCATAAGCATTGCACACATCAAATAAATTGGACGCAGAATCAACCAAATCCAGCAAATATCAATTCATTTGTTACTTGTAAATGATCCTGACAAAATTACATTACTTCCGGTGATAATGAAAATATTCAATTAGTTTTATGAAATCGGAAATGACATATGACATCATATAGGGAAAATTTTATGTAAATAGAATAATAATTGCCACTTTTATAGACCAAAAACCTTGAAAAGTGACTTGTAGACAATCGACTATTTCTCTGCAACCGCACAAGTTAGAAACCATTTTGTGGTGTCTGTATGATCGTATGGGATCAATCTATTTGTTGAATGGAATCAAATATCATAATTTTGAAAACATTACAAATCAGACGCATTTGAATAAATTATCTGTTTAGCAGGCTAAAAATTCAGTTTTTGACAAAATGACATCACTTCCGGTGATACTAAAACAGTTAAATTATTTCTATAAAATCGTAAATGGCATAAGACATCATATAGTGAAAATTTTATGAAAATCGATTAATAACTGATTCTTTTAGAGCCAAAATAAAGTAAAAAGTGACTTGTGGAAAATCGTCCATTTCTCTGCAACCATACAAGTTAGAAACCATTTTGTGGTATCTATATGATCGTATGGGTTCATTCTATTTGTTGATGGGAACCAAATTTCATAATTCTAAAAATATTACAAATAATACTCATTTGAATAAAAAATGTATTTTTAACACTAAAAATTCAGTTATTGCGTAAATGACGTCACTTCCGGTAACAGTGAAAGTGTTAAAATGGTTTGGAATAGTCGACTGTGGAAATAGGCAACGGATAGTGAAAGAAAATTGAAAATCGAATAATAATTGATTCTTTTACAGCCAAAATAACGTGAAAAGTGACTCATGCAAAATTGCCCATTTCTCAGCAACTGCTTATATTACAAACTAAATTTCACATACATTCTCTTTGTATGGATTATTGCTACAAGTTTATGAAAGTATCGAAGAAATATTTTAATATATGAAGACACTGGATGGGTTGTAAATAGCTTATTTTTACCCCTTTTTTTACCTTTTAACCGAAATGGCCCGAAAACAAAATCGAAATTAAAAAAACTGAGTCCGAGATTTTGTGCACCTTAACAGGGCGCATCTTTTGAGTAAGATCAGATTAGTAGAAAATAGTATTTGCTTTCAAAAAGTGGTACCGAACTGTCAATATTGTAGTTTTTGCTGAATTTACGCCACTTCCGGTGCCTACAGGAAACTTTACCGGTAACAAAAAAAATGGCATTTTGAACCACGGAACATATGAACATGGTTTTATACAAATCGAACAATAAATAATTAATGTAGGACTGAAAAACTGAATTAGCCAATGGCGGCCAAGGAAAATTACGGAAACAAAAAATGTTGACATTTTTGTTCAAATCAGATGACTCTTTAACCTTGGTTAAAATGTCATATAAAAATATTAATAAATAAAAAAGTTTTTTGTAAAAATTTAAATTTTCAAAATTTGGCGCCTAATATCTTCCAAGATTCATCGAAAATCAAAAATCAAAAGTAACATAGCTATGTCCCCTGTTTCTGGCTATGTCAAAATGCATCATATGCTAAAATCCAATGATTATTGTTAATATTACGGCAATATTTCAAAAAACAACATTTTTGGTGATTTCGGATATTTCGCAATGTCGCAGAATGCCGGGAATAGCTTTAATCTCTAAGTCACACCCACTTTCTCAGTAAAACTGAAGAAATTGTATCGATTCGACAAGAAGTTGCTGAGATATAAGCAAATTGGAAAAAAAAAAATAATAATAATAAGAAGAATAATAATAAGAATAATTTTAACAAAAACAATAGTGTTTCACACAAGCTACGCAGTGTGAAACCCTAATTTGTTTCCATAGAAACACAAAAAATTTTAATATGATATTTGGAGAAGTATAATAAACTAAGGTTTTAATTATAAAACAAGCAGCATACTATATCTATTCTTGAGGACCAATTGTTGTATTATTTCTAGTTCCTTGGAATCATGGATATTGGTTATTTTAGGCAGATTGGTTCCGTAAACAGTTGATATAACTTCTATACTATTCTTTACTTTACTTGACCCTGAAACAAAAACAACATCTAAGATTAGATATAGAGCTGACAGTTCTCGCTACAATAATTGAAAAATAGAAAATGAGGCGAGAATATGCTGAAAATTCCAGTTAAATTACTTCACCATTACAAAACACTGGACACGAACTACCGAAAACGGTGTATAAGGCGGACTTTTTTTACCAGATATTTTTTTTTACAGAAGGGGTCATTTCGAGACTACAATATGTTTTAAACTTATTTCAATAATTCGCATGTAGGGGTCTTTCGCAGTAAGAGGAAACTGGAGGACACTACTCCTTGTCACGTTGATTAACGGTGAATTATAAATCCGCTGTATTTTGTAAAAAATAAATCAAAGACAATCAACAACAATTATTTTCTACTTACATTTTGTTTGTGTTGTTCCATCCGCTTTAACCAACCATTCTTCAAACAGTTGTCGACAGACACAGTTATTGTTAAATAATCGTAACATTACTCCCTCCATCTTATCACTAGAATTCTCCAACAGGTGTCGCCACAAAGACTCAGAACAAGCCAATGAGAAACTAGGATTTGCATCTAGTATGACTGTACATAAACCAATTAAATTGTCATCATCGCAATGAGCCAAACAATTAAATAACTTGGATGTTTTTTCAAGCGAAAGTTTTTTAAATAATGACTGAGATTTTTCCAACATGTCCGACAGGAGTCGAATTACTAAACTTCCTGTTTCCGTTACTTCTCTTGTCTTCTTGTTGACGATGACGGAATCTGATAAATTCAGAACAACTGTCAGGAACCGTTTCTGATATTCTTCATCCAAATATGGTACCAACGATTTCAGACACTGGATAATCAAACTCTTGTCCAAATGTCCCCCCACAGAACTAATTTTCTCCAGAATTCTGTCAGCGTAGATATACAAAAAACTTTTCATTTCTGCAGTATCAAACATTTGGGAATTTGTTTCGATAATCTGCAAAAGTGGCGTAGTAATAAAAGCACTCAGCACACAGGCAGATTCATCCACACCACCAAATAATCCTGAATCCTTTGTATATAGGAATAGTTTCTGAAGTGTTGGGTTTTTTAAAATAGATTTCAAAATTTGTTTTTTCTGGTCCATTTTACTATAGTGACTACTGCCCAACAACAGAAGATGTTCCTTATCAATATTTTCTGTTTTCTCGTCTTCAGTCATTTTGCTATCTACTTGAGAAATAATGCTTTGTAATATTCTAAAATAAAATTTCAATTTTTTCTCAATGTCTTTCTTTTTCTGAAAATAAAATAATATTTTAGTGAACAATACACAAAATTAATGCCAATTTACTCAATGACAGACATTATGATGCAGCGCATACACGCTAACCATTCGGCCATCCAACATCCCCCCCACCACTGGAATTAAAGACAGTTGGAGATCGTTAAGTACCGTTTATTTAACAAGATGGAAGGTTTACCCAATCTTGTAATTCGAAACTTACATTATTAAACTGATCAACAGCTTCACGGATATACAACAATATCTGTTGGCATAGCAACACAACATCTTCAGTTTCCATAGAAACCAATCCTTCTTTTATTCTCTCTTCATACGACTCTGTTAACACATCCTTCGACGCAGGAAGTGACATCAACATACTAGATACAGAATTACTGTCTGATTTCTCCTGAAAAATTTATTCTTCGATTATTTTTTTTTTTTCATTTTACTCGATTATTTGTTTTTTTTCATTTTACTCTGTATCAGTAAATTGTTTAAACTGAAAACATTTATTTTTATTATTTAATGAGGTTACTCAATCAAATTTTCCAGAACCTTGAAGGATATCATGAGAATTTAGGGTACCTAGGCATGAGCAATCGATATAGCAGACTGTTTGATTAAGACAAGATTCTACTCAGACATCATATGTTTTCGTGACTTCAAGAACTCTGATGGAACTCAATTCTGTGATACTCGATTACAAATTCTGTTAATTAAAAACATTTCAAACTGACAATCGAGCACCTGCCTGTGTGAACCAGTTGGCCATTTCATGTTTACAAAGGGGATGCTCCATTTTGAAAGACAGAATTGCAATCGAGTGACCCGGCAATGGGGTTTAACGCCCAGTTGACACAAACTAGGTAATTTCGGAATTAACATATTATTTAATTTTTATTTAAGCTATTTGCTTGCGGTTAGGGATCTTTAGCAGTAGGAGAAAACTGGAGGACTCGGAGAAAACTCGCAAAATTGGACAGCTGACCCTACTCTTTGTCACATACAAACGTGCAATCGAAACCACGCCACTTGACTCAATGACAGACTAGACCTATTGATTCGGCCACCCAACCCCCTACATGCATGGTAGAAGTAAGACAGGTAACTCTAACAATGTGTTTGCTTGTAACTAGTCCACCTGTGTATTCCACTAACCTGATGAGCAACAGTAAATGTTTTGATGTAGTTAACAGAGTTGTCTTCCTTTAAATGCTCTCCATAATAATCTATCACCATACGCAGCGAATCGACTTCCACTTGTATGTGAAAAATATCCACCAGAACTCGGCTAATAAATTCTTTAATTTCTGTATTAGAAAAATGTTTCAAGGCATAAAAATTCGAAGAAACGTTGCAGTCATTCGGTTCATAAACCTACCTCCTCGTAGCAAAATGAAATAAAATGAAATAAGGTTTAACCTCCTTCTATTCTGCTCCAACTGGACTAATAAAGACAAGCATATGGAATACAGTGTGCTATGATGGAGATTTTACTCAGACAGTGACGCTATGTCCGACTGCCACAGGTTCTTTTACATGCTCGCCAATATGTACACAGGACCTCTGTTTTAAGTCCCATCCGAACGACTATACATTGTCCTTTGCCAGGTCCTCCACCACAGATCTGCTCCACATAGCACCAGATAAGCTATGTTGCAAAAATATTGGTCTACAAAAAATAAGTTTCAACAAAAAAATAAAAGTATTGCATTAGACCTATAGTTGATGGAATACTTTTTTATAAACCAGAAAATAAAGGTTATGTATATAAGACCAAGGGATAAACTAAAAAGGCCCAGCAAGCAATCCAATATAACTTTTCTTTTCAACTAATATTTTACAGTACTCACCCTCAACTTTAAAATTAGAGTCTTTTGTCTTTATTATCTCCATGGCAACAATAATCATCGGACTAAATGGCAACCTTTATAAAATGAACAAGAAACATTTATACCAGAGTATATTTATATGAGAACCATGGTAAGTAATATACCAGAAATCCTCGTATTTAAGCCCTCCCGTTATTAAGACCATGGGCTTAATAACGAGTTTAAATTTATTTTAGAGTAGTCTCCCTATAAAATTTTCAAACCACACCTGTTGACATAGATGGAGTCCCATCCAATTGGTGTACATTATACTGTTAGTACCTTGAGAGCGTTTCACATCTTTAAAACTCATTGGAATTGCAGGTGACATCTTAGACACTAAATGTGACAATTACAAAAAGAACCCAAATGTTTGTCGTTTTTTTCCTCTTTTCGAATTTTAGCCCTGAGCTTAATTTCAGACGGAATGTTTTTATCACGGACATGGTCAAAATCGAAATTAAGCCCAGGGCTAAAATACGAGAATTCCCGGTAAGATTCTGATGATCTTAATCTTTATATGAAATAAAATGAAGTGGGGTTTAAAGGACTACTGTTCTGCTCGCACTGGGCTAATGATGACAGGCATATGAAGGAAATTTTTCCCAGATATTGGACCTATGCCCTACTCTTATATATCGAATTTCAACTGCCAATGGATCTTTAACGTGCACACCAATATATATGTGAGACCTCGGTTTTTCGTCCTTGTCAGGCCATCCTTCCTGCATCACTGACAAGGGGAAACCAGGTCGGAAAATCCCAATGAAATTTCTCAGTCTGTGCATGGATCAAACACTAAGCCCACGTGACTCCCTTAATCTTTATAACCTAAAAGAGACAGAAGTAATCCCACCTGTTATTGGAGTCATTGTCTAAATTAATTTCTTCCTCAGTTTTCTCCAGTGAAGATAAACCATCATCATCTAGTTCTAATATAGCTAAAATAATAAAATTAATAGTCATGAGAGAGAGAGAAATTGGGTTTAAAGTCTACTCAACAAAAACTAGGTAATTTCGGGACTAACATATATGGTTTAATTTTATTTCAATAATTCGCCTGCGCTTAGGGGTCTGTAGCAGTGGAAAGAAACCAGAGTATCCAGAGAAAACCCACATGGTTGGACAGATGACCCTACTCCTTGTCACGTACAACTGGGGTATCGAAACCACGCCAGTTGATTCATTGACAGACCTTATGATACAACGTACAAATGCAAACATTCAGCCATCCAACCCCCCTTCCCATATAGCACACTGCATGTTGTATACCTGTCTTCAGTAACCTGGTTTGTTCAGAAATGTAGGATACATAAAATAACCTTTCCTTGAAGGCTGAAATTTGAAATTAGGAGTAGGACATAGCGCCGCTATCCAGATAAATGTCTCTTATTGCACACTGCATGGCAAAAGACCGTCTTCAGTAGCATGGTTGGTAAAGAAAATTAGGAAGGTAAACCTCATTTCATTTCTTTATAGGCCCTACTCACCATCAATAACACTGTCTGTTGATCCAATACTTGCTGTCTCTATATCACCACTAGATGGCAGGTCAGTAGATATAATCTCTGTTAGCTTATTTATATAATGATACGGGTTACTAATATACAGGTTTAATATTCTAGCAAGGAAAGGTAACTCTGATGATACAGTTTGGTTGCTAGGGACAAGATGTTTCAGCCATATTGTAAGTTCGTTACTGTCATCTTCAAACAAACCAGTTCTCTTTAGTAGCTAAAATAAAGATGAAATTATAATGTCATCGTACAGAGTTAACACTTAGGCCTTGTCGTCCGGTATACAAGGCGGTATGTATGTAAAACAACCTTTAGCAGCAGGAATTTGAAGCCAAGTCCACTACCTGGTGCTTGCTTGTCATTGTTGCCACCAAAACAAAGGCCAAAAAAGTGATAAAGCCATGGTAACCCATCATCATAATACACATAAAAGACTGGATAACCTTACCTTACAGATCAACTGACGAGTTATAGGTAGAAGTCTGGACGGTCTGGTCAACATGCCTAGCAACTGATGCATCAAGCTGATACCATCTTTACTCTGGAAACGGAAAAGGATATTAATTCAACATCAAAACATGGATTATATTAAACCACTACAGGTCCAATTTTGTACCTACGATATTGTAGCGAGGTGGCACAATCACAGCAAGGGAGGTAGGTTTTTTGTAATGGCACCCCAGTGGGATTTAGTACACACACTCCCCCCATCCCCTGAAGGAAACGCGAAACCAAATGTCTGTAGCTGTGATGGTTGCAAGTAAAATGTGGATGCATAAAAAATTACTAACCTCTTTCTTCCATGGTAACAATCTAGCATCTGCTTCAGAAAATATTTTCAACAAATAAAACTGCAAGTGTGAAATATTCTCTTCCTCTTTGTCTACGGTTGCTGAGGCGTCAGTTACCTTAGCAACACCATCAAGTAGTGCGGTAAGTAAAGCCGGGTGATCAAGTAAAATTCCAGGAACCAACTGCTGGTTTAAACATAAAAATTGTTCCAATAAACACAGATGTTCTGCTGCCGTGACAACCGGATAAACTGTAAAATATAAATTAAATATATTGTTATAATATTGTTTACCATTATTTACAATTTTTGTGTAGCACGGCTTCCACAATAAATGCCAAGGAGACTCTACAAGATGGATCCATTCTGTCATTTTGGCTGAGCAGTAGGTTGGCATTGTCTTTTTGATCTGAATAAACTGGGAACTCACTATAAGGCTCGTTTCAGAGTAAGACAGGGGTCAAAATGATGGCCAACAACATTACAGCAAACGTCTTTAATCTAATTTATAGGGGACCCACATTAAAAGCGTTATAGTGAAGCTGTTCAACATAATATATAGGGTCCTATAATCTAATAAATAGGGAAGTCACTCTAACAGCAGCTTTATCAATGGTCCCAGCCAACAGCAGTACTATATGGAAGCCCAAGTGTATATTTCAACCCTTGAAATGCAATGGGGTTTAATGCCTGACAACTGAAGGCCAGGCTCCAAAAATGCACAAGGTATTTTTAAATGCAAAAATAAAAGAATGAATCACCTGAATCTTGTTGTTTATCTGATGGCTTGTCTGATGATTTGGGTTTCAAGGTCAGGTTCCAACAGTTGATAATAACATTAATACTCGGAACACTCTGAATGTACAAAAACAATCAAATGATCGTTTTTTGGAGAGCACCCAATCTGATTAAAATACAGATCCTATTTCGTTTCATTTTTATAGTTCAAAATTTAGTTTTACTTGTCTTTATTACACTAGGATCTGGAAGAGTTGTTATCATGTACGTGTTCTGGATTAGCCAATGAAACAGTCTGTTACAAGTTCTTGGTATTTTGATGCACGAAACTTTAGGTAAACCAATGTGTGAAGGCCATGATAAGATGTACGTAGTGAAAGCGAGATCAAGCCTTTTATTGAAGATGGACAGACACTTACCTTTAATACAAGCTCCTTGAGTCTATCAATGATTTGTTGCCATGGTACCTGAGTATTTGTTTGTTTCTGATTCTCTATATATTCTATGTAAGATAAACATCGCCTCATGATCAGACAGTACAACTCCATTATTTTATGACGAACTAACATCGACTCATTCTGAAAGTAAAACATATTATCCAAATTGTTTGATTAAACATTTAAAGCCCCAATAACACTCTTGTTGTAACTGAAAAATATGTCCCAATCTTCATTCTGGTCAACAAATCGTATTATTTTAGAATATCCCAATTAAATGATGATATAAATTTCATCTTAACACACCTAATTTAAAAAATTGGAAAAATTCAACCAATTGATTTGAAAAGTCTAACGTAAACTTTTTCAAATGTGACTTGGATTTTAAAATATTTTTGAACCCTCTGGACAAATAAAATAGGTTGTAATGGATAATTTACAAAACAGGTAGGACATCTAAACATCTAGTACTTAGAATAAGGGTATTATTTATTTTCTGGAGCTACCAAGCCAGCAAGAATGTTATTGTCCCTTTAAGGGGCAGCAAAGTGTTAGATAGATTCACATAAATGTTTAGCTATTAGATTGCCTGACACCGCAGTGACACATGCACAGCTGTGGTGCACACGCAAAATTGTCCTATAATACGGAAAGCTATTTACATATCTCTGGTGGTTGGAGGCAGTCTAAGCGACAGCAGTTCAAAGATGTATGAATATCAATAAATCATTTCTCTCAAAGAAACAATCTCAAATTTATCTTCATAAAATATGAAACTAGCATACGACCCGAGACTGCACAAGTAGCGCAACTCCGAAACCGGAAGCGGTAGTGTAACGCCACCAGGCCTATGTCCTATAATACGGAAAGCTATCTATATATCTCTGGCGGTTGGAGGCAGTCTAAGGGACAGCAGTTTCAGACTGCTTCGGTCTATTCAAGGATGTACAAATATTAATAAATCATTTTTCTCAAAGAAACAAATTTCAACTTTTTCTTCATAAAATATGAAATATAGGATCACTTAACAGATATGGTGGGTTGGGTTTGCCAGGTAGTCTAATGCCTGTTCTATAAATTGTTTGTCATCATTACAAGAGTCGTGCCGAACCCTATTGTTTTCTCTGGGTTTTCTAGTTTCCTTCCACTGTTAAAGGACTATGTGCACAATTAGTGATATAAGAAAGAAAACGATACTGACCTTAAGAGCTGATGCTAACGGTTTCATCAAAAGATCTGGCGGTAATATGAAGGCTGTAGTCATAGTAACAAGTTTAGTAACAGGCGTATTCTCCCAGACAACTCTTGATGGTACAGATGGCTGCTTCTCATAAATCTATAAAAATATATCAAATCTAAAAATCTGACCAAGATCAATTATGAATTGAATAAAAACAATCCTTTACAAGTAGGACAATCTGATAAAAAACACAGATCCTACATCGTTTCATCTTTTACAGTTCAATATTTTGTTTTACTTGTCTTTACTACACTAGGATCTGGAAGAGTTGTTATACCAGAGTTCTGGTTGATGTGAGGGATTAGCCAATGAAAATGTCTGTTGTGGCGAGTTCTTCACATGCAGTGTACGGAACCATGGGTATTCCACTAGAAACATCAATGCCGACTGGTTAATTAAACGTCTGATGTCAAAAGCTGCTCATATGACCCCGGACAAAACCCCCCACTACAATCACTCAAGTCTTTGGGTAGTGGAGGCCATCGAAAGTATCAAAAAACAAATGAAATACAGATCTGTATTTTAATTAAATTACAACAGTTTCCTTTGTATTCATGAAGCTTTTGGTTATCAGCAAGCTTCTCATTTCAGTTTTATTTGCCTGTCAAGACTGACTGGCAGTGAAATAGGTCGACCAGAGAACTTACTTGTCAGTCATTTTACATGAAATAAAGTTAAATTTACTGTGACTGAAACAAATGAAATGATATGGACTTGAATGGAATGGGGTTTAACTTCCAACTGTTCTGCACCGACTTGGATAATGAAACTAAGCATTCGTCATGCAGTGTGCTATGGGTGAAATTTTGCCCAAACAATGGAGCTACGGCCCAGTCTTTTTTAAAATTCCAACTGTCAAGCGTTCTTTTACGTGCACACCAACATGGTAAATAGCGGTTATATGTTTAATAGATAATACAGAAGTAATGGTCTTACCTCTAGGAAAAAATCCATACATCTTATCCACTCTACAGAGAGTCTGGGTGACAGAGAGTGCTGATAACATGGGAGATAATGCTGTAGTAAATCTGGGCATGTTTCTAAGACTTGAACAACAAGCTCATTTAGATGTCGATGATGATATGGGTGTTGTATAGACAGTAACATTTTATTCAACGTTATATTATTATTTCTGTAGAGAGAAAAAGAAGTCATTCAAAATAGAGGGAGCAAGAATTGGGATTTACAGCCATTCAACACAAACTAGGTCATTTTGGGACTAACATATGGTTCAATTTTATTTCAATAATTCCCTTGTGCGTAGGTTTTTTTAGCAGTAGTAGGAAACTCGAGGACCCGGAGAGAAAACCAAGGTACAAGCGGGAAATCGTAAAACTAGGCTACTTAACTCAATGACAGACCTTGTAATTTCACAAGTTCTATTAAACCACTAGTCCACCCAACCCCTCTTTGATGCACTGTGTGGTTTCGAGCCCTGGTGTGAGCGTATGTGGCATGGAGATAGGGGCGCCTTCTCAACCTCGTGGGTTTCCTCCGGGCACTCCGGTTTCCTCCCACTGCTAAAGACCCCTAAGCGCAAGCGAATTATTGAAATAAAATTAATCCATATGTTAGTCCCGAAATGACCTAGTTTGTGTTGAGTGGACGTTAAACCCCATTTCTCTCTCTCTCTCTTTGATGCACTGTATAAATGAATAAATCATTGTTACCGTTAAAATAAACACAACACTTCTATGGATAACAATTACTGTATTTCCATTAAAGTTACGTTTCAACAATGATTTTTTGTCGTTATCAAGCACAATCATTGTTGAAATGTAGCTTTAATAGAATTACAGTAATGGTTATTCTAGGGTGTTCAATTACTGAATGCCATTCAAACAGTATATTGATACCGTCATTTAATTAATAATTTTCTGTGAATATGAACATAATAAAACGTCATAAGCCTGGTTGGTGAAAAAAAATATTTTAAGATGTTTGTGGTTTTGATGAGAGACGGCCTGGCTAGGAACAATCATTAACAGTTATAATTAAACTTACATTTTTCCTGTACCAATAGATTTATCGTAGTAGGCGATGCCATATTTAAATGAACAGCATAATTTGACTAGAAATTTATGAACCATTTCTATAACTAACTCTTTGTCTTCTGCTGATGCTGTATCCTGAAGTGATAAAAAGAAACAAAAGAAAATCTTAACATTTTTAGGACAAGAATTCAGTTTTGATGTGCTTGTTCCAGTGGGTGGATTTGCTAGTTCAGTGAGCAGATTTACTAATTCAGTGGGTGAATTTGCTACATCCAGGGGGTGAATTTGCTAATTCAATGGGTGTATTTGCTAGTTTCCGTGGGTTCATTTGCTAGCTCCTGTGGGTGGTTTTGCTAGTTTCAGTGGGTGAATTTGTTAATTCAGTGGGTGGATTTGCTAATTCAGTGGGTGGATTTGCTAATTCATTGAGTGGATTTGTTAATTAATCATTTCCTACAGCACCTGTATATCATCTTTTTTATTTTCTTTCCATTTCTGTGGCCCTGACCAGTAATATAGCTGTGTTAAATGGTTTAGAATATTAGCATTGAAAACAGAAACTTTTAGTGATTTACTGATACCTCCATTCTCAACAACCTGAAACAACCAACATAAGAAATATTATACATTATACACCACATTACACAAACATTAGATAAAATTACACAACAAACATTACCAATATTAGACACAAACCATTACACACCAAACATTATAAATATTACACACCAAACATCACATGCCACACATTACATACCAAACATTACAAATATTACACAACACACTTAACAATGGAAATATTACACATCACACATTACACACCAAACATTTACATTACATACCAAACATCAGAAATATTCACACACCAGCAAACATTTGAAACATGACATTTGAAACTTTTAACTAAAATATTGATAAATAAAAAAGGCACTTTACCTTTTCTTGAAATATTGGAAGAACAACTTCAATCAGTTCAAATTTATCTTCTGATATGCCATAAAATATATTATGTAGCAAAGCTGTATAAAACAAAATTGTACATGTATCATTACATGTGTACATGTATTTAAATCAGGAAGATGGATTACACATAGGCAAAGCCTATTCCCCAATCCAAATCAGATTTAATGAATAAATGTATTGTTTAGAACCCCCCCCCCCCCCAAAAAAACATTCAGACGTACCTTCAGGTTAATAACCATCTGTCTGTGGATGTTATTAAATTCCTTGGATAATGTTATTCAGATTGGATACCCACACCTCGACCCCCACCCACTTCCGGAATGTTCAATTGAGTATCACCCTAGTGTTTCTACCATATAAAATAACATAATGTTGACTCACCTGTTTTCTTTAGGAGTTGTCGTATGATATTGTTACTACCCGTCAATAATAACGCTATTATAAAATGCACGACACACGTTCTTACATCCTGGTGATCCTGTTTATAAAAAAATATATAAATAAAAAGGGTTTTCAATGTCCTAGTTTACCAGCACAGACTAAGCTCATTAAGGCGGTGGCATACGCCAAACAGTGGGCTGTGAAAGACAATTTGCTCCGACTGTGGCACTACAGTCTACCCTTATAAGACGGTGGCATACAGTGTGCTGGGAGAGAAGTTTTGCTCAGACTATGGCACTACAGTCTACCCTTATAAGACGGTGGCATAGTGTGCTGGGAGAGACATTTTGCTCCGACTGTGGCACTACAGTCTACCCTTATAAGACGGTGGCATAATGTGCTGAGAAAGAAGTTTTGCTCAATCTATGGCATGCTCTTATATCAAATTCCAACTGCAAAAGGAACTGGGTTTTTGTTTACATCAAATGGGTACATGGGACCACAATTTTTTGTCCCATGACTATACATTGTCCACTGGCAGGTCTTCAATCCTGCACCACTGACAATGGAGAATCCAAACAGGAAAATCAGGATGAACTTTCCAAGTCACCATGGAGATCATCTTACTCACTGAGCCACCGAGGCTCCCTAGGCAGGTGACCCAAATTCTTTTTATGTATTAGTGTAGGACTGAAACACTTGAATGGATAACAGTCCTAATGATCTACACTGCTACCCAATTCTACGCTTCCACCATAGACAGGCTAATCTCGTTTATTTTATCATACAAATTACATAACAAAAACAATCCTGTGTTAACACATCAAAGAAATGGACAACTAAACAATGTAGGTATATTAATCCCTTTGTCAAACCACCATTATAAGCATGTCTTTTAACAGTGTACCCAATAAGGTTATTAGACAGTTTATCATACTGAAAACTTACACTGATATTTTTCCTTTTATAAAGAGGCAGAAGAGTTCCTTGATTTTTCTCATCAAATAATGATAAAACCGACACTGCAGATTTGTCCCCCTGTATCACCATGGCAGCTAGTAACTTCAAGCTGTTCTTTAATTGGTTGGATTTGTTTGAGATATTCAATGATAAATAGATCTGTTTAAAATTTGTTTTGGTCAAATGACTAACAATACTTTCTCCAACTTTACCATATTTCTCGGCCAGATCATCCCCCGTTCGTATTAAAATACATTCTAATACTCGAAATATCTTAGCAATCTGAAATTAAATAATTGAATAACTGAATTTATTACTTTTAAAAACTGGTTTATTTAGAATTCAATGGGCCAATATTACAAGCTAAAAGCAAATAAAGTAGTCGTGACCATAAACATCACCCGTCCTCATTAGAGCTGGTTGGTACAAAAGAAGTAGGATGTTAAACTCCATTTCATTTCCAAAAAACCCAACAGAAGGTTTGGCTATCTGAAATTCTGTGGATTTCAGAACACCATTATAATTCTCTAAAATTGTTAGCACACATCTGAATAATAATTCATTTCTATCCATAAATATCAAGATCAAGATGATATTTAATTCACGTTTTAATTATCATAATTAAATCCTTATAAATGGAAATAAGTGATTATTGAGGATTTGTAATATTTGATATCAAAAAATCCTAATACAGAATATTACTTTTCAATCTGCTTTGAATTTGATATTTAGATTTTGAAAATTAGATTTTTACTATTTTAATAATGTGCAACATTAGTTACTGTAATACAGGGGTAAAAATTTAAGATGGTAGCAATTGAGCACTTCTATGAGGGTTGTGTAGAATCTTACTATATTGATTTCATACATGTACAGCCAATTTATTTTTCTGAGAAAGGTAGCAGAAACCTGATCAATAAAGACTCAGAACTTCAACAGTAGTCCTACAGCTATAAAATCCTACCTCAGTCGACTTGGGTGTTTTACCATCAAGTAGTTGAAATATTTCAGCACAGTCGGGAGAATTCTGGATATAATCTTTAACAATATCATAATCTGTAAAATCTGGAAATCCATTTGCTGCATCTGCAAATTCTTCTAAAGCTAATAAAAAAAAAATGTAAAAAAAATAATTTAAACAAGTTAGTTAACATGCTTTGTTGCATTCTTCTTTATGGACATTATGGTTTGCTTTTGTATTACTGGATCTATATAGATAAGAAACCTCATCTCTCTACCCTGCGTGTTTTAAGATAAGAGATGGTACTATAATATAATTTCATCTTGCAAAGAACGATGCTAATCATTCAGATAGTACTTCATAAGCAAAGATGTTATTTTTTTTTCCTAATGACAATTGATTATTGTTTATTACATTTCTGCCACATGCAACTACAATTGAGCATATACTCCTACCTGACACGCGTACATGTACAAACCATCCATCTCTTTTAAATCAATTTGATAATAGCAGCTGGTTTTGACTGCCAAGTTACTTTTAAAGTCTTCATAAAGACAGGGCTAATTATAATTCATGTACAACAGCCAAATATTCAAGGATCACTAAAGAATTATCAGGCAGGACTAATTTATGATGAATGTCGATTATCAATTTTTATAAAAGCACCTATTGATTCACTTAACTGACAAAAAAATTTGTTTGATTGGGTTAGGTATGTTTAATAAGTACTTATGAAAATGTTACATGCATCAATAAAGAAATTGAGTGTGTGATCTGAAAGTAAAGGCATCCAATCAGAGCTTTAAACAAGCACATCAGTATAATTTTAAAAAATCAAATTAAAACAAATTGGAATAGGCTTTCAATAATATAAATTCCGGGAACTTCCTTAGAGTAGCCTTTATTTATTTATAATAAATAATATTGTGCACGATCATTATGTGCATTTGGTGAGAAAGTTCATTAAAATTTTCCAGCATGGCTTCCCTTGTCAGTGGTGCAAGATGGAGAGCCTGTCAAGGACAGCTGTCTAGTCATTTGGATGGGACAAAAAAACTCCAGTCCAAGACGTTAAATCCCATGCCATATTCCATTTCATAAATTGATGATTATCGCACCTAAAAATGTTGTGTCAATGTTTTTCAGCATAGACTTGAACTTTAACTGGTTGAAAGATTCGACTTCTTTCGTTTTCTTGATGACCGAAGCCTCATCGGCGTCATCTTTAGGCTTTTTTCTTTTCCTATGAACTACAGACATGTTTTCTATTTCAATGTTTTCATTCAACACGTGCTTCCGGTTTTGAATAGACTCGATGAACCAGATAAGTAAAAGTAGTAGCCGCGAATATCTAGTCCTATAAGTAGTACACACGTTTTGATGACATGTTCACGCTATTTTTAGCCGAACATACGTCATACACAAACAATCATCACAAGAAGATCAGTCATATTAAACAAAAACCAAAACAAAGTTAAACTTATCGAGATATTGTCGAAGTTTGTGAATTTAGTAGCCGAGAAAAGAGTACAGAAACACAGAAAATGGACAGTATCCTTTTATATCTAAAATACACCTAGAATATTTAGATCAAAGATTGGAATTCAGGTTTGAAAATGGAGAAAAAGGTGTCAGCAGAAGAGACAGAATAAAATAAACTTCCCAAAATATAAAAGGAGGAAATTGTGCAATCTAATAATTTGACTATTAATAATGAATACTGTATTATATTTAAAAAGAAAATAATGTTGGGACGATAATAATTATTAATTTACAATCTATCTCCGTACGGGTGCGGGTCGTTTCATCCCACGACCGGTTCACCCCGGGCTGTTTCATCCCATACCTGATTTTCTATCGGGCTGTTTCAACCCGGGCTGTTTCATCCCCCTTGTTGTTATAGTAGCAGTTAATTAACGGAGTTGTACTTATTGTCGAATAAACTGTTAAACACTTACTTATTGTTAAATAAACATGTACTTCATTGTTTATTATTAAATAAACACACAATTAATTGTTATGGATTAGTAATAAAAACATGGCGCGAGAGTTGAGTTGTATTTACACATTTTAAGTAAGAAGCCAGATAAATGATCAATTAAAAATAATTACTTTGATCTAAAGCTTTATCTAACTATAAATATGATCCGAAAGTGAAAGATTATCTTGTCTACGATATCACCTTAGGTGGAAGTGGACGTTAAACCCCACGAACGAACGAACGAAAGATTATCATTCATCTTTTGGATTTACACCATGGCTTTGCTCCTCCGTAGTTAGACCCCGTCAACATGCCGTGACATGTGACATTTGTGATCGCTGGCAGCATCGAACATGCAATACAGGTGAGTTGGCTTGAAATATTATTGATAGTAAATCGAATATAGATTTATTTTTCTAATTTTATTTATTTATTTATTTATTCAAATTCTTGATAGTAGATCCAATATATTTTCATTTATTTAATTTATTGATAGTAGATCCAATTTATTTATTCAATTTATTGATAGCAATAGTAATATATTTATTTTTTAGGCATTTCCAACAAGGATTATTTAGCTAGCCGCCTTCGACAAGTTGTGTCTGATGGCAAACACGGACCCTTTACGGGAACTTGTTTCGTATATAAGACAAACCTGGTTCGAGTCGTCTGTCTATTCCTTAAATAATATAAGCATTTTCATGATGGCTTTCCGAACAAACAATGATTGTGAAGGTAAGTTAATTTAATTACTTATATTCAATATTATTTGCATTCAATTTGCATTCAATATTATTTACATTCAATTTGCATTCAATATTATTTACAATAGTAATTAGTAGTTTAATTGAATATTCTTATTACATGTTGACATTCTTTAATATGAGATTAATGTATTTCAGGATGGCACAGACGTCTAAATTCGAGGTGTATGGGAGCCGGTCTCAGTTTTTATGTTTTGATACCAATTTTGAAAGAAGAAGGCGAATTGATAGATCTACAATGGACAATGGTTGAAGAAGGGGTGAATTTTAGGAATTGTCGAAAACAGTATTGTAAAATAAACACAAAGATATTCGAAGCTTGGGCGCAATACGCTAATCGTTCAATCACGACAAGTGCATTTTTGAAACTAGCGGGTAATTTGTATGGCCACAAATAGTTTACAAATTTATACAATATTATAAAATACACTTACAAATTTAATTTAAGTATACATTTAATGCAATATTATTAGATACATTTACCAATTTAACTAAATATTTTAAAGAATTTAATTTGAGTATACATTTCTTTATAAATTTATTCGTGAAATAATTTAATGAAATTTAACAAATACATTTATTTATAAAAGCCGTAAATATATAATTTAATGAAATCAAAGTAATTGATTTATGTATGAAATTTAACAAAAGCCGTAAATAGATAATTTAATGAAATCAAAGTAATTGATTTATGTATGAAATGATTTATGTATGAAATGATACAAATAGTATTACTAAAGTGCTGTGACATGTTGTTATTGTTATGTTGTTAATGTATGAATAAAATATTAAAAATATGTAAAACCTGTTTATTGATTTGTGGGATGAAACGACCCGATATGTGGGATGAAACAGCCTGGTGTCAATTTGGGATGAAACAGCCCGAATGAAACAGCCCGGGGTGAACCGGTCATGGGATGAAACAACCTGCTCCCTCTCCGTACGACCAGCCACTTGGCAACTCAACACTTAATAATAATTAACAGTTTGAGCGACCAATTTAATAGGCCTACTTTGAATCAGAAATTTCAATTTACTCTGAAAATAAATAATAACCATTAAGCTTGGTGTTATCTTTTTTTACTTAAAAGCAATTTAACAGTAAATTCAGTAACATTGATTAATGTATTCCTACATGTATGTTCACGGACAGACTAATTCTTCAGATTGTAGCTTGACCGTAGTTCAGTTCTGAACGTAGGTTATTTTAGTAACACCTGATCCGTACGTTCAGGAAATTCCTTGTTCGTCCTTGTCAATTTTGCTGTGAATGCCTCTACAATGTAAAGGAACATTTCACAATCTAATTAAAATATAGATCTATATTTCGCTTCGTTTTTTTATACTTTCGATGGCCTACACTCATGTAGATCTAACAAGTTATAGTGGGAGCTCACGTTCTATGACGTCAGGTATCAAGCACGGGACATTTGACCCGATAACGTCAGTCATTCGATTAACCAATTAGTGACCGCCATGCTTTTTATACGCCCACATTGAAATGTGGTCGTATATTGTCGTCGCCCCCGTCCGTCCGTCCGTCGGTCCGTCCGTCGGTCCGGCGTCCACAATTGCTTGTGGACGCTCTAGAGGCTAAAGTTAATATCCGATTGACTTTAAATTTATACACAGTGTTTAAGGTCATGAGACGAAGAAGCCTATTGTTTTTCAGCGATTTCCGATAATAACTACCAGAGTTATGGCCCTTGATCACTTCAAAAAATCTTGTGGACGCTCTAGAGGCCAAAGTTTATATCCGATTGGCTTTAAATTTATACACAGTGTTTAAGGTCATGAGACGAAGAAGCCTATTGATTTTCAGCGATTTCCGATAATTAGTGCCAGAGTTATGGCCCTTGATCACTTCAAAAAATCTTGTGGACGCTATAGAGGCCAAAGTTGATATCCGATTGGCTTTAAATTTATACACAGTGTTTAAGGTCATGAGACGAAGAAGCCTATTGATTTTCAGCGATTTCCGATAATTAGTGCCAGAGTTATGGCCCTTGATCACTTCAAAAAATCTTGTGGACGCTTTAAAGGCCAAACTTATCATCTGATTGACTTCAGATTGATACACAGAGTTTAAGGTGTTGAAACGAACAAGTATATTGATTTTCAATGAATTTTGATAACTGAACAGCTAAATCCATGATTTTAAATGTTTCATGTATATATACTAATTCAATTGTTAGCGTGGGGTAAAACTTTATAAAAAGCAATCAAATTCTAATGATTTTCTGATAATTACATAATGAGTTGTTACTCTTAATCAGTTTTTAGAGTATTACAAATGTTTCATTACCGAAAAAAGTAAAAATATGCGACAACCCTTGTTGACTGCCCGGACGATTTAGCTGCTGTGGGCGTATGTTTCGTTGCCTGGCAACCTATCTTTAAAATCTACTTTTGTTTTGTTTTGATTTCTATCCGCTGGTAATATTTACTCACAGTTCCACGCATGAAAAGGTCAAACGGTCAATTCGACAGACCATTTGATTGGCTGACCCCTCATTTCAGGCAGAACACGACTTAAATAACAAGTCTTCCAGATCCAAGAGTAGTATAAGACAAGTAAAAACAAAATTTTTAACTATAAAAAAAGAAACGAAATTGGATCTGTGTTTTAATCAGATTGGAACATTTCAGTGAGAAAAGAAAACCTCATGCTTACCTCGTATAGAGCCAGAACATGCGATAGAACACAGTGTTAAATATATGTGCCATTGTGCCAAATAGCCTTTTCTGCACCATTGCAGTCTAAAACAAACAAATTTAAGAATGTCGCTGGTCAACACAAAATTTTGGTATGGTAACCAGAGGAAAACATTGATAATCTTATAATTTAAAGATTCCAAGGTTCAGATAGTAAACTATGGCAAGAAATCAAATTCGGTACCGCACATTAACAGTGAGTCTGTCAATGCACTATATTGTACCTTAAGTAGTATATGAACAAGTACCTGAACTGTGTGCTGGACAGACGTGTACATGTGTTAATAATATCAATAAAAGTACCAAAATGGCAGAGAAATTGTACCTGACAAAGACTGAATTTGTGTCAGTGATTTCCTTCATCCAGCACAATATGTTCTTTCATTTCATGTTGTCAAACCTCATTAATAAGAATATAAAGATTTTATATACTTAACCCAAACTAGAACATCTTTTTAACCTGAGATTTGCTGCTAAAGATTTAGAGAGAAATGCCAAGAAGTCAGAAAAATCAGAAAAAGATGAAAAAAATAAATTAAAGAAAGTAAGTAGGCCAACATGTGTTGTTGTAAATCTTAAATAAATTGAAATACATGTATGGGTTAACATCCTACATATTATGTACTTCTCTGCACCAACCAGCTGTCTAATGAAGACATGCATACACCAGTGTGCTACATGTACTTGCATGAGGGTAATTTTGCCTGGATAGCCACGGTTCCGCATACTATTGACAATTTTATAGCCATGTTTGACAATTGAGTTTTGGAAAATACCAATGGCAATGGGTCCTGGATACACATGTAGACCTCAGTTTTCAGTCTCATCCAAACAATTAGACACTTAATTTTTCCTTGCCAAACTCTTTGTCCTGCAGATCAGCCATATATGGTGTATATTTTGCCATCAATTAAAGTCTGAAATTAAGTCAAAATTCCAGCTGATTGAATCATCCTATAAGTTTATTGCTCAGGTGTTTAAGGACACAGACATGCAGTTTAAGAGATATATTATTTACACATTCCGAAACGACAGAAACCAGTACCTCTATTAAATAAATATCCCTCCCAGGTTTGAATTTAAAATGTTTTGGGGTTTTTTTTTTTCAGTCTATAGCCAAAGGTAATATGGAAGGTGCAAAGATTCACGCTGAGAATGCCATTCGTCAAAAGAATCAGGCTTTAAATTATCGCAGAATGGGAGCTAGAATTGATGCTGTAGCTCAACGTGTTCAAACAGCTCTAACTACAAAACAAGTGACAAGTTCTATGGCAGGAGTAGTAAAATCTATGGAGTCGGCTATGAAATCTATGAATTTGGAAAAGGTACTGTATACTAACTACTACTACTCATTTAAAGTCTTGATACATCATTTTAACAGGAATCTCTTGTGAACTACAATATTATGAAGGATGGAAGTGTGCACGGTATAAATGTACATATTATTATTATATTATCATATACCGGTAAAATCCAATGAAATCGACAATTTTATTTTCAAGTGAAGTAAGACGACCATGTCCTTTCTCTTCTTCAATTTTTGTGAGCCACTAGACTTTTGCAGAGATTGTTTTGTCAGTAGGAGGTTGACAAATGACTTGTTCTGTGTACTCAGGGTCCTAATGGAGTGAGTAGATTTTGAATAGATTATTATTTTTTCCGAAGCATCGTATATTTTTAGCAATGTTTTGTTGTATATTATAGGTGTCTCAGTTAATGGATAGATTTGAACAACAATTTGAGAATTTAGATGTTCAGTCCCAAGTGATGGAGAGTACAATGTGCAATACGTCTACATTAACAACACCACAGAACCAGGTTGATAGTTTGATGCAGGAGGTAGCAGATGAGGCAGGGTAGGTTCATTTAACTATGGTTATTGTAGAAGTGAGAATCTTCGGTAATAAATACACGCTGCAATCATCCTTGAAACTTTTTATACCGGTATCGGAAAAGATTAAATATCATATATGTCGGACTGCACAACCAACTAGCAAAGTCACCCATGAAAATGGTATAAAATGTAGTATAGTTTAGTATGTCTGACTAATAAAATGACTGTCCTGAAAACAGTATAAACCCTAGAATAGTGTAGCAAGTCTGACTTGTAGAATGACTTCCAAGAAACGGTTTAAAACCTAGAAGTAGAATACTGAATGGTGTATATGTTCGTCATTTATATCAAATGGAATCAAATAACAAGAATTAAAGATTACTATTAAAACATAAAATATATTTTAATTTCCAGAAACCATTACAGGTTGCTTTATAATTAACATATTGTATTTCGTTGCCCCTGCCGACCAATAACCTCTCATCTTTTTGATACTGTGTTCAATTTTTATACGCCCACATTGAAATGTGGTCGTATATTGTCGTTGCCCCCGTCCGTCCGTCGGTCCGTCGGTCCGTCCGTCGGTCCGGCGTCCACAATTGCTTGTGGACGCTCTACAGGCTAAAGTTAATATCCGATTGACTTTAAATTTATACACAGTGTTTAAGGTCATGAGACGAAGAAGCCTATTGTTTTTCAGCGATTTCCGATAATTAGTGCCAGAGTTATGGCCCTTGATCACTTCAAAAAATCTTGTGGACGCTCTAGAGGCCAAAGTTAATATCCGATTGACTTCAAATTTATACACAGTGTTTAAGGTCATAAGACGAAGAAGCCTATTGATTTTCAGCGATTTCCGATAATTAGTGCCAGAGTTATGGCCCCTGATCACCTCAAAAAATCTTGTGGACGCTCTAAAGGTCAAAGTTAATATCCGATTGACTTTAAATTTATACACAGTGTTTAAGGTCATAAGACGAAGAAGCCTATTGATTTTCAGCGATTTCCGATAATTAGTGCCAGAGTTATGGCCCTTGATCACTTCAAAAAATCTTGTGGACGCTCTAGAGGCCAAAGTTAATATCCGATTGACTTTAAATTTATACACAGTGTTTAAGGTCATAAGACGAAGAAGCCTATTGATTTTCAGCGATTTCCGATAATTAGTGCCAGAGTTATGGCCCTTGATCACATCAAAAAATCTTGTGGACGCTCTAGAGGCCAAAGTTAATATCCGATTGACTTTAAATTTATACACAGTGTTTAAGGTCATATGACAAAGACGCCTATTAATTTTCAGTGTTTAAGGTCATGAGACGAAGAAGCCTATTGATTTTCAGCGATTTCAAATAATTACTGCCAGAATTATCTCCCTTGATAACTTCAAAAATTCTTGTGACGCTATAGAGGACAAAGTTACTATCCGATTGACTTCAGATTGATACATAGAGTTTAAGGTGTTGAAACAAACAAGTATTTTGATTTTCAATGAATTTTGATAACTGAACAGCTAAATCCATGATATTAAATGTTTCATGTATATACTAATTGTTAGCGTGGGGTAAAACTTTATAAAAAGTAATCAAATTCTAATGATTTTCTGATAATTACATAATGAGTTGTTACTCTTAATCAGTTTTTAGTGTATTACAAATGTTTCATTACCGAAATTAGTAAAAATATGCGACAACCCTTGTTGACTGCCCGGACGATTTAGCTGCTGTGGGCGTATGTTTCGTTGCCTGGCAACCTATCTTTAATTTTCTTTTCTCTCTCCACAGGTTAGAGTTAAATATGGATTTACCACAAGCCCAGGGATCAACAATAGGAACAGCATCATCTACACAAGCTTCAACAGAACAGGTGGGTTAAGTACTATATTCTGTCCGCAAGCCTTCACACAAGGCACCTGTATATATTGTATGATAAAGTTTGGTTTATTCTATTTTCAATCCAGTGAAAAGTTTGTAAATCTGCCAGATGTCCAGTAATGCTGAAAATGTGCCAATAAATGTGAATATTGTATGAAGTATCATGCATGAGTTCTGTGTATTTCGGCTTATGTTGGCCAACAATCATATATAGATAAAAAAACCTGATGGAACAGGTTGCTCCAGATCGTAACTCAGGCCCATAGCCAGCTCATGTGTTAGTCCTGAAATGATCTAGTTTGTGTCAAATGGACATTAAACCCCATTTCTGTCTCTCTTTCTGTTTGCTCTTTCTTTCAAACCAAATGTTTTTGTTCTTTTCAGGATGAATTATCACAGAGGTTAGCCAAACTCCGTCAGATGTAATTAAACTCAATCTATGGAACAGATTGTATACATGATGTACAGAATTATAAAAATTATCAGACTATTGGTAGTCTGAATCCAGAAACTATCGCTATACTTTAAATCAGAGCTCACATTTCAGTCATAATAACGAGCCTGGGCTGATTGGCTGTGCAATTGACTGATTATATAACGTAACCGTCAGTCAATATTTACAAGCTATGAAATTCACAGAATTTGACAAAAACAATAAATTTTTAAGATTTTCTGTGTAAAAACACTTAGAAATACATAAGAAAATTAAGACAAAGTTTAAAAAAAAAACTGTAATGTTCTGTTTAAAAAAAGTCTGTCTTATCCTTTGAGGAAAAATAGCTTGCTAATCTAGTAAACGAAATACATATACTTCATATGTCAATGATAGATTGGCTGGCAAAGTTTTGAAGTGATAGTCCTTATTTAACATAATTATCATAAAAGAACTCACAGAAAATCAAAAGCAAACAGAAACCTGATAAATACATGTTATTTTTCTCAGAGAGTGTTCATTTTTCTGAAATTTGTTTAGTGAAAATATCTCTTATCCATCATCTCTTTGTAAAGAATTTTTTATAATTCTGTGCTGAACAAAAGATTTTGTATTTGTACTATAAATGGTAGATCAATGAAGGTAGAGTTGACATTTGATGCCTTGCTAGATATATAATATGATATGCCTGTGTTTGTGGATATTACCCAATGCAGACTTTTAAACACAAGACGCACTTTAGAATTTTATGTTCAACAGGCCTGGAAATAACGGATTTAGATGTACCTGACAAAATGGCAGACACTAATGAAATAGTTCCTAATATTTTCATCTAATTGCCAGACATGTATTAATAATATCATTAAAAAAGACAAATCAGTGCTTGACAAAATGACAGGCACCAGAGGATTTGTGCCAAACAAAGTCTGAATCTGTGCCTGACATTGTCAGTGACATGTGCCTTATTTTCAGGCTTGATGTTCAATAACTAAATATAAACCTATGGGAACATGCTCTTAGAATATTTATGCACAATCTTTCAAAAAGTGTTCTCTTATTGTCATATGTGTCAAATTGCAGCAAATAATGTTCTACGCCACTTTTGATAAATATCCAGTTACTAAATATAAAACGGCAGACAAAAATATTTAAATGTTCTTTAATTCTCTAGATTCAACAGATCCAATAAAAATCAATGGCCGATTCTAAGACAGGATTGTGCATAGAATTGACCTCTTTTTCTGTAAATAGACATTTCTTTTTGGGCCGAAATCAGGTTTTACATCAAGCTTGTCAATATTAGCAAAAATAACTGTTTTATTATTGTATTTCTTCCCTTTTTTTTGTAAGGATTTTATTTGTGTCTATTAATTTGTTTTCATTTCTAGTTTAAGGCCAAACTAATTTGATTTTCAGTTCTTCAGATAAATAAACTGCCACTTGAATTACATTAAAGAAGTTTGGTTTAAAATTTTAAAACATATAATTGGGAACTAAAAGCTTTTGTAGTGAATAACAAAACAGCATAACCAAGTTAAAGGTTTTTAAGTTAGTCATTTTCCAGAAGAAATAAGAAGCAAAATTTAAACAAGTTTTCCTGAGGAATAGAAAATCAAATTGGTGTGTTGTTATGGTTACTGTAAAAAAGTGTGAAAACCTTTACTTTATTTGTATGTACGATTTAATCTTTCATCCCATTTTCCTCATGTATCATAGAATAGAATATTGTATTTTATTGTCACACTGATATTAAATAGATTAGAACAGTTCAGCCATATTTTGATTTAATCCAAAAATGGAGGAGCGAGGCTTAGTTTCGAAGAACCAGTACAATGGTTGAAATTATTGCACACAGCTTGTCAAACCTTCGAAGGCTAATATCTTCACAATAAAGTAATTTGAATGAAATTTTCAAATTATTCATTTTACATTATCTATTTCAAACTATTATAGCAAGAATGGCAAGCTCTTTATCTAAATCGTACATAATGTATCTTTTACTATGATCATCATATTGTTTATTTAGCACCACCTATAGGCTTGTGATTAAAAGATTACCTGGACTATATAAGTAATGAGTAATGGTTATATTTTAATGATATTAACTGGTCTATAAGAAGTAACGGTTATATTGTATAGTAGTCTATGGTTATTTGTGTAAAATATCAAATATTGTGAGTTTGTTTTTATTGTATTGTAAATATTATGATGAAATAATATAACTTTAACATTTTATACTCGTAATTTGTGATATTTTGTTATTTGTTTTTTTATTACGATTGCGTTAAGGGAAGGATATTGAAATGAGCCCAGTCCATCAGCCTGATTACCAGCGAAATACATGATTTGAGGGGTTGTCATGGATACAATAAACAGAAATAATAATTACATATCGGCATCAATTAGCTTATAGAGTTTGATATGGCTGGTTTGAAATAAAATGAAAGGGGTTTAACATCCTACTTTTCTGCACCGACTGGGCTAATGAAAGACAGGCATTCGTCATGTAGTGTCTTATGAGAGAATTTTTGTCCGGACAGCGGCATTACAGCTTATTCTTATTTCAAATTCCAACTTTCAAGTGTTCTTTTATGTGCATGCTAACATGTACACAGGAACTTGGTTTTTTCCTAACAAATAGACACTGTCCTTCTTGTCAGACCATCAAAACTGTCCGGGAAAACTACAAGACCTTCAGGCTAGCAAGTCAGTGTCTTATTTACTAAGCCAGCTCAGGTCCTTAGCTTTGAATGAAAAGTACATGCATTAATTTTTTAATATTGAAAGTCTGTCAGATAATGGGGGTTGGGAATGGTAATGATCAGGCACTCACTCCCTTAGTTGATTAAAGGTAGGTAACTCCATTTTGTTATCTCCCCTTGAATTGATATGGCATTACTGAAAGGTTTATGGTAAATACTTTGTTAATGTTATTGATATTGTCTTAACAGTTATTTTATGCTGCCAGTATACCCCAGTTACATATATGTATAATCTTCACTTATTAAGACCTTGTTCTGGAGACTGTTTTTCATGAATTACTTCGGTAGGCCTACTGCAGTTCATGGATTGTCTACTTTCGTTTTGGTCTTGCTTGCTGATACCGTCAGAGGTGGAAAGCAATTTGTACGTGTGTCATAAATTAGTCTGCAGTCACAGATACAGATAGGGACGGAGGGACGGAAGGGATTGGTTGTGGGGGTTGCATTTGGGTTACACTTTTTTGAATGATACTAGCAGTACCGTAGCCTATTGTGTATTTATTTAATGCACCGTAGGCCAATTCTTTTGGGTTTTTTTTTTAGTTGGGGGGCATGTTTAATATAATTTTCATGTGTACAAGGGTAAAATATGAGAAATGCTATTGACTTTTAATTTTCTATGTTTTTTTAAATGAAATTATTATCAGTACTATAATTACAATATATGTGTTAATGCCTCTATGAATATTTATTTGCAGGTTTCGGAGTGTGCTTAGTATTAACAGTAGATTATCAGTAACAGTAGAAGTTATAACTAAACACAACAGATTTTATACTGGCCTACCCAAACCAAATTCAAATACAGTCATGGAGCCAGTCAAAACAGAAGCATGCAGAGCCATCGATGAAGATTCAGACAATTTGAACAAATTAAGTCAAAACATCTGGAACCATCCTGAATTATGTTTTGAGGAGCATCATGCTCATAAAGTTTTGACAGATTATTTGGAAAAACATGGTTTTAGTGTTGAGAGGGAGTACAAACTTAAGACAGCATTTAAAGCTGTTTATAAAGGAGGTGCAGGACCTAATATTGCTGTTTTCTGTGAGTATGATGCATTACCAGGTATAGGACATGCCTGTGGTCATAATTTGATTGCTGAGTTAGGAGTGGCTACTTCTATTGGAATAATGGCTGGTATGAAAGCCTCTAATAAAGAACTGGGGACCGTGAGTAAAATTTACAAATTGTCACTCATATACCCAGTGTGAATTCACTACTATCCATGTTTCAGTCACTGTTCCTTTAAGCATCCAATATAACTCGTGCGCTATACAGCATCAGACTCTCAATCAAGGAAAGTTCCTTGTTAAGTATCTTGTAAGCATCAAGCACCTGAATTGCAATCGAGGAATTTTGTTTCTTGAACACCTTACATCCAAAAATTGCTCAACATAATTTCCATATTCCCAACTGCGCATGGTGTCTAAATTTGCCAGAGGCCCGATACTCAAGGGCTCATATTTGTCTTCGCCTGGGGCCTAAAACATTCATTGGGTCATGCTGGTTAATTTTATACCACATATGTGTGGGTGAAGCGCAGCGACAAATCGTGATGGGGGAACATACACACATACATCTTTGATTTTATTTATGTATAGATCATTGACAAATGTCAGTGTGCAGTTGTGTAATGCTTCTTATACGTTTACTGTAGGATGAAATCCTGGATGTAGAATGAAAGTGAAGAGGGGTTTAACGTCCTACCTTTTTGCACCGACTTGGCTAACGAAAAAAAAATTACACCATACAGTGCGCTATAAGGAAAAATTTGCCTGAATAGCGGGGCAACAACCTATTTTTATTTTGAATTCCAACTGTCAATAGATATTTTACTTGCAGGCCAATGTGTACACAGGGCTTGAGTTATGTATGATATTGGTTTATTTATGTTTGTAGTTGACGGTACTTGGATCCCCAGCAGAGGAAGGTGGTGGAGGTAAAATAGATTTGATTAATGCTGGTGCGTTGGATGATATCGATTGTGCTATGATGGCTCATCCTTCACAGTACATGTTACCAAGGCCGATATACGTCGCGATGAATCAGTATGTACCATTTATATATTAACCCTTTATATATTGACCCTTTATCACTAGAAATGCCCGAAACTATTACTACATATCTCGATAGAGAGAGAGTGGATGAAATGGGGTTTAAAGTCCACTCGACATTTGGGGACTAACATATGGTTCAGGTTCATACTAGTTATGTCATTCAGACAGTTTGAGTCAACACACTTGGGCAGCGGACATACTTTCCACATGATTGTTTTCTGTACTGTTATTGGTATAAATAAAGCTGTCACCATTATTTTTTGTAATCCAGGGTTGTAATTCGGTTCAAGGGCAGAGCTTCACATGCTGCAGGGTTTCCATGGGAAGGTATAAATGCTCTAGACGCAGCTGTCATGTGTTATCAGAGCATATCATGTCTACGACAACAGATGAAGCCGACATGGCGAGTTCATGGTATGTTATTGCCATAATGACACTTTTTGAGAAGGCGTGAATTATCAACCTTGATTTATCTGGTCCATGTGAATGAATTGGACTGCAAAGCATAAGCCCCGAAAAAACTAACCCCTAGCATATGGAAATAAAATGAAATGTGGTGTAACGTCCTACTTTTCTGAACCAACTGGGCCAATGAAGACGACGGACATAAAAATTCAATAAATGAAATGAAATGGGATTTAACGTCCTACTGTTTTGCTCCTAAATTGGGCTAATGAAGACGGACATACCCATACAGTGTGCTATGAGGGAAATTTTGTCTCATCTGAATGACTAGACAGCTGTCCTTGTCAGGCCCTGCGGTCCACAACTTCAATAAAGTGAGATTTAGGAATTGGTTTGTTCTCCAAAAATATATGAAAATATCATGTGTTTGATTGAGATTTATTTATGAAAAAGATTCTGAACTGAAACTTAAAACTATTTTCTGGATACTAGTGAAGAAATTGAAGAGTTATATCCCTTTAGTCTTCAAGGGTAGAGCCTACTAACCCATGTACCATTGGTACAAGATTTTTAAAATCATTAGAACTTTGGAGAGCTTCATTAGTTGGTAAAGAAATCATTTTTAGTTTGCTTTAATTTGATCCAGGAACATCCAACCTCCAGCTCATGTGCAAAACATGGCACATTGGATGATTAAAAGTGGCATATTCTATCCCTGTCATAATAATAGAATATGGCAGTAGTCCTACTCATTATTTTTACCAATTTTATTATTTTGTGCACATCCTTTTTACTGAATGTTATCTTCTTTCACATTAATCTGTTTTCATTAATATGCTTATTGAATCAAACTAGGAAGGATATAAATTTGTTCTGCAATCGTCCGGTATATAAACATATTTTTACAAGGGGGAGAAAGGGGTACAAGAGTTGAGTGGCACATCTAAACTTCTGTGTGAGCAAATTGACACATGGTACAATGTATGTAAAAGGTTGACCACCCCAATTCTGTACAAGCCCCATGCATTATAGTCTGTGTCTGCTTTTTATCCCATCCAAAGTGCTAGACTGTGTTCCTTGCCAGGCCCTCTATAATGCAGCACTGACAAGGAGAAACCATGCTGCATAATATCTACAAATTTTTCCCAGCCACCATCAGGATTGAATTTTTATCCCATCCAAAGTGCTAGACTGTGCTCCTTGCCAGGCCCTCTATGATGCACCACTGACAAGGAGAAACCATGCTGCATAATACCTACAAATTTTTCTCAGCCACCATCAGGATTGAACACGGAAAGTCGTGGTTAGTGAGCCAGCCCCAGCACCTTACTCACTGAGTCGCCATGGCTACAAATAGGCATGAAACGGGAGCCATTGTAGCTCAGTGAGTAAGGTGCTGGCTTGCTAATCAGGAAGTTGGAATTCAAATGAAGAGTATGCCATAGAGCTGCTGTCTAGTCGAAATTGCCCTCATGGCCTAATTGTATATTTGTAGGCCTACATGTGTAATAGGGGGATCATGGTGGCTAAGTGGGTAAGACGCTGGCTCGCTAGCCTGGAGGTTGGGTATTCGATCCCTGCATCGGCAGAGAAAGTTCATCAAGATTTTCCGGAGTGGTTTCCCCTTGTCAGTGATGCAGGATGGAGAGCCTGACAAGGACAGCTGTTTAGTCGTTCAGATGGGACGGAAAACCGAGGTTCCATGTACACATTGACATGCACATAAAAGATCCCTTGGCAGTTGTAATTTGATATAAGAGTAGGCCATAGCGCCGCTGCCTGGACAAAATGTCTGTGATAGCACACTGTATGGCGTATGCCTGTCTTCATTAGCCCAGTTGGTGCATAAAAGTAGGATGTTAATCTCATTTCATTACTTGTATATTACAGGCGTAATAACTAAAGGAGGAGAGAAACCCAACATAATACCAGATCTAACAGAATTATTGTATTATATCCGTGCACCAACTAATCCCGAACTAGACGTACTAATTGATAAAGTCGATTCATGTATCAAGGCAGCTGCTACAGCTACAGGATGTACAGTGAGTATATATACCAGTACTTTATGTATCTGTTTATATTTTTGTGTTTTAATTGAAGAATAACTAGATTATCCAGACATACTTAATGTTTTTCAGAATTAGCATAAATCCAAAATGGCCACCAATTGGACTTTCTGTCCTCCATATCTTGGAAGCCGCTCGTTTTAGATCATATAAATGTGTATCATTAGATACAAAAACTTACCAACGAATGACATCACACTGACCGGATATTGTATACCAAGTTTTATTTTGTTTGGATTTTTGTAGCCTGTTGTGTCCTTTTATAGAATCTGCCGGTTGAACCTGGGTCACCCTTGAGCATTTTGAGAAATTCAAGATGTCGTCCAGGATGGCCATCATTTCAAATAATCCCCCATAATCCCCATACTATTTTGTCTAGGATGATAATTTTTGTGTCTAACCATATGTTTGTGGGGCCATATTAAAAAGAAAATAAAAAAAATATAAATTTATTTCAGGTCGATTGTGAGTATAGCAAGAAACCGTATGGAGCTTTAGTATCCAATAATACTCTTGCTTCTTTATATGAGGTGAACGGATCTCAAGTGGGAATTCAAACTGAAACGAACCCAGACATTTTAAGAAAACAGGGCGGATCAACAGATATGGGGAACGTATCACAAGTCGTACCAAGTATACATCCTAAATTCAATATTGGTACAACAGCTGTTAACCATTCTCAAGAATTCACAACAGCTTCAGGTAAATTAGATAGAGAGAGGGAAATAGGGTTTAAAGCCACTCAAGACAAACAAGGTCAATTTGGGACCAACACATGGTTCAATTATATTTCAACAATTTGCTTGCCCGTAAGGGTTTTTAGCAGTGGGAGGTAACCGGAGGACCCGGAGAAAACCCACGAGGTTGGACAGGGGACCCTACTTCTTGTCACGTACAACCCGTCCCCGTAAATTAGACATTAACCAATCTGTTAAGAAAATAGAGACCCCTATTTCGTTTCATTTCTGTTATTCTGTCGATGGTCCCTCCACTACATAAAGATCTGCCATGTTGTAGTGGGAGGTCATGTCAAGTTACATAGTAGCGACATTTGAACCAATCACACCAGTTATTTGATTAACCAATAAGCATGCTTTAATCCGTTGAAAATGACAACCATCTGATAATCTACAGAGTTGTTCATAGGCTAGGCATGTGAATAGATGTCTTATTAATGATTTATATAGCATCTCAGGTCAAACGAAAGATCTGCAAAAAGCAGAGTATTGCATCTTTTGTATGTCTTTGGTTATATTAACTACTCAAAAGAAGTTAAGGGTCAACCAATTATTTTTGTTTGACATTTTATTAGACACAGGGAACATGTAAATCAAAACTTTTAAGCACACTTTTGGTCAGAGTGAGTTCAATATGGCTCAATGTTGAGTCTGTTATGCAAAGCATATGCATTTTTTATACCCAACTATTCTGAGGATCTGATGAAAATCCATAGTGTCACAGCCCGCTTTTTGGTTCCGTGACACAGGATAGTGTCACATTACCTTGTAGAAAAAAAGGTTTGACCATGTACTTCTTTTGAGTAGTATTTCATTGGTAGAAAAAAGAGAATATTCCATGTTGATGTTGGGGATTGGTCAGTTGGATGATTGATAATATATCGTATTCTTTTTTGATTCAGGGTCTCCTGTTGCTCAGGGTTACACTTTATCGGTTGCCAAGGCATTGGCAATGACAACATTAGATGTGATGATGAACCCAGATTTACTAAAACAAGTTAAAGAAGATTTCAAACAGGATCTCCAAAAATAAAAAATAATAAACTGCAGAAAGAAAAGTTTTATTGGATTGGAATCCGATTTGCTGCCTAACGCTCATTGATGATTTAATCCAAAAATGGATAATCAAGACTATGATTTTTATAAACCGACTTTGGTAATGATGATCGAGACTAAGCCCAAAATTCAAACACTAAATTCTTGATTCATGGTGGATCAATTTGACTGAAATTTTCAGCAAGTTCCCTTTACATTATCTAGTTTTTAACTATTATAATGCGAACTGCCAGCTCTCTATCTAATCTCCCATAATGTAGTATTGATCTAATAATAAACACCTTTATCCTATTGTATCTGTATATAAATATGATTTCCTTGCAATATTAACGATAATAAAACTGTGATATTACTGATATGAGTTTTTAAACGCACACATTGGTTTGTGGTTGTATGTTGTCGTCGCCCCGTCCGTCAGTTCGGCATCCACAATTGCCCTCTGTGCCATACATAAGCACCCATTATGCCATCTAATCCTAGAGTTTAGCCACCCATTCTTCGATTCAGCAACCTTATCAAAGAGTTGGACCTCCTATTCCTCAAGTTCAGTCACCCATAGCCACATATTCCTTGAGTTCAGCCAGCCATAGCCACATATTCCTCGAGTCCAACCAGCTAATCTTAGAGTAGGGCCACTCCACCCTAGAGTAGTAGAGTACAGCCACTCCATCCTAGAGTAGGGCCACCCACCAATGAGTTGGGCAGTATTGGCAACCCATTCTTCAAATTCAGCAACCCACAGCCACATCTTCCTAGAGTTTAGCCACCTAATCCTAGAATTCAGCCACCCTGATCCCTAGACCTGAGACACCCTCCCCTTGATATGTGCCAGTACCCTACCTTAGAATTCAGCCATCCATCTCTTGGTTTAGCCAGCCACTCTGAGTTACCTCATTAGTGCAGCCATTTAAATTTCAACTTAGCATCACAAGGTCTGTTATTGAGTCAACTAGTGTGGTAGTCTCTATCATCCATACAAATATTCTACGTGCGTTGAAGACTAGGGGGTTCTGGGTGACCGAGACTACTGGTGTGGTTTCGATTCCCGGGTTGTATGTGACAAGGAGTAGTGTTGCCTGTGTAACCTCACGGGTTTTCTCCGGGTCCTTCAGTTTCCTCCCACTGTTAACGACCCCTACACCCAAACTGAACCATGTGTTAGTCCTGAAATGACCTAGTTTGTGTGAGTGAATTTTGAACCCCACCTCTCTCTTTTCTCTCTCTCCCTGACTCTCTCTCTCTCTCTCTCTCTCTCTATGAATATTATACTCTAAAGGCCAAAATGCATTGTTAATTATATATAGACTATTTCAATAGAAAGTGTCTATATATACAACCAAGTTCAATAGTTACAATGTGAATAGGACTGTTATTGTAATACTGTTATTGACACCATGACATACAAATAACACTATAATCTCTAGTACTTACACCCAGGTAATAAAGGTTAAAGATTTATAATACCTGTACCAGGTACATTTATACCAGGTATATCACCGGTAACCTCTTGACTTCAAACTAGGGCAATACCAAACCCACATCTGTTATTCCATGCATATACCATTTTTAATAGTTCTAATGATTTAATAGATTTTGAGAGTGAGAAACAGTGTTTAACTTCCACTTTACAAAAACTAGGTTATTAGATGGTTAGATGTTATTTCAATCATTTGCTTGTGTGTAGGGGTCTTACGGTGGGAGTCCCGAAAAAACCCATGAGGTTGGACAAGCAACGGCCACTCCTTGTCACGTACAAGCGAGGAATCGAAACCACACAACTTGACTCAGAATGACAGACGCGCACGCACTTATTCATTTGGCCACCCAAATACCCCCCTATTTGTAAAGCATACACAATCCTCATATAGTAGGCCAAATGCTTCTCAGTGACGCTGGTTTTACAAAGACAGTAGAGTGAGAGAGAGAGAGAAATGTGGTATAACATAAATCCACTCAACACAAACTAGGTCATTTCGGGACCAACATATGGTTTAATTTTGTTTCAATAATTCACTTGCACGTACGGGTCTTTAGCAGTGGGAGGAAACTGGAGGACTCGGAGGAAACTCTTGAAGCTGGACAGGCGACCCTACTCCTTGCCACGTACAACCGGGGATTGACAAGTAGAGTATATCAATGAAATGAAATTGGGTTTAACGTCCTACTCTCTTGCACCTGACCTGGGCTAATGGAAGACTGGCATACGCCATACAGTGTGCTATGAGGGAAATTTTGCCCAGGCAGCAGCGCTACGGCCAAAGGATCTTTTACGTGCACTCCAGTGTGTACACAGGACCTCTGTTTTTCATCCCATCCAAATGACTAGGCAGCTGTCCTTGTCAGGCCCACTTTCTGCATCACTGACATGGGGAAATCACGCCGGAAAATCGAGATGAACTTTCTTGGCCAATGCAGGGATCAAACACCCGACCTCCAGACTAGCCAACCAGCGCCTTATCCACTTAGCCACCGTGATCCCGAGTATATCGATTAATAGACCACATCAGCATAACATGTAGAAATATGAATTAAAATATTATTATAGCCTATAAGCATGTTAAAATATTTCTGTTATAAGATGTTTCTTAAGCCTATAGTTTGAACTTTGAAAAATCCTGGCAGTTTTGAATAGCTGTATCGGTCATTTTCTTTGTATACTAAGGTGTAGGGAAGCCTGTCTAACTTTGGAGGGTTTCTCCAGGTTCTCCAGATTCTTTCTACCACTAAGGATCTCCCCCAAACCGCAAATTGAAATAATATATATTAATCCCAAAATGACCTAGTTTGTATTGAGTGTGTGTATATTAAACCCCATTACTATCTTCATAATATACAATGTACGTGTTTGTCATATTGCACAAATTTATCTTTTTATATCAAATCTGTAGTCCAAGACTATTTAATAATCTTTTTTTTTTTCCTTTTTTAAAAAAAAAAAATATGTCATGCTTTTCCTTTCATTTACATTATAAAAAAAGCCGTATGAGACCAGAAACAAAATTTATACATAAGAAGGTATTTTTTGCAAATACAATTATTTATTCACTATATTTATGTTCTTTTTATGTTGGTCATGTACCTTTTTGCACGTAATAAATTAAAAGCACCGAATGAATATGAAGTTTTATTTGCGTCTGGATAATCCTTCCATTTTTTTTTATAATATACTTCTTCATATTGATATAAGTCTGGATATTCAAATATAGGACACACCTTCAGAGGTCACGACATTGAGAGGTCACCTAAAGGGGGCGTAGCGATCGTACGTACAAAAATTTAATTATTTCGCCGGATCTAAGTCAGCCTTTCTACCGAAATGGCTTTCAGTGTAACCACACAGGTAGCTCGGAGGGTTTTATCCCCCTTCTTATTGAAAAGGTAATTATTTTTTTTAATTTTATGGTGTAAATTGGTAATATTCCGTGATCACGAAGATTGTCAAAAAAGTAACCCGTTTTTGGATTCGGATATTTCTCTGATATTGAGCACTGCCATGAATGGGCATAGTGTTAGTGTCTATTTCCATTATGAATGACCCCATTTGACCTCACATCAGCTGACGGGGGAAAATTTACAAAGATGCGCTAAATTTGACCTACTGCCACCAATCCTTGTTTGCTTAAAACCATATGCAATTGTTTGCTTAGCTTATATTTTAGAAGTAATTTGATGATCATAGCACGTACTGACACCCAAATTAAATATTATATGTCAAGAGTCCTAAAAGAAATTTATTATTAGATCTAATAAGGAAAGATAAAAAAAAAGGATAAATTTTGAAAAGTCTAATGTAATATGTAGGTCATGTAAAATGAAATGAAATATTGTACATTTAACGTCCTAAATTTTTCTGCACTTACAGAATGATGACAGGCAAACCGGTACTCCTTGTTAAATTTAATTTTGTCTGCCAAGGGCTCTTCAGTTCTGCGTGTATATTAACATGTCAGACCTTGGGTTATCGTCCCATCCAAATGACTAGGTGCTCTTCCTTGCCAGACTCACACATGCAAACAGACAAGGAGAAGCTAGTCTGTTCTGCTTCATGAGTAATTATGACTCAATGAATGTATACTATAAATTAGTATAATTGAGATGGGAATTAACATCTACTTGACACAAACTAGGTCATTTCAGGACTAATATATGGTTCAATTATTTCTATAATCTGTTTGCATGTCGTGGGTTTTAGCTGTTGGGGGAAACTTGGGGACCTGGAGAAACACAACTAGGTTGGACAGATGACCTACTCCTTGTCACATACAGACCTTATGATCTTATGCGAACATTTAAGAGCATTCAGGTTCCCCCCCCCCATCCACACGCAGGCAATGTGTTCAAATTGGTAAAAATCCTGATTTCTTTACCAGCCTATAGCCTTCCAACTCATTGGTCAATGGCAATATGCTTTTTGTCAGCAATGGAATAGATTTTAATCATATTAAATGTTATCGTGGTTTCCCCTTGTCAGGGGTGCATGACAGCTGTCCAGGCATTTGGATGGGATAAAAAAACCATGGTCCTGCATACCCATTGGCGACTGGCGTGCACATAAACAATTCCTTGGCAGTTGAAATTTGATATAAGAGTAGACCGTAGCTCCGCTGTCCAAGCAAAATTTTCCTCATAGCACACGTATGCCTGCCTTCAGTCGGAGCAGAACCCCCATTTCATTTCATTTCATTCTTAAAAAGATAGTTATTTACACGATTCTGGTGGTTTGTGATGATAGAGAGCAGTATTGGTAGTCTCAGCTGGTCAAATTTCTAATTTGATAATTTCAGCAATTCTCCAGTTGTCATCGCCTCACTACACACCACGACACCATGCGAGAAGGAAAAGAAGAAAAGACACAAAGATCTGATCAATCATTCAAGAGTTCGAGGAATAGATGTTTTACGAAATCCTAAACTAAACAAGGTGTGTATACTACAGGGATTTTGTTTCGTCTGCAGGCCTGGAATTAACGGTTTTTGGTGTACCTGACAAAATGTCAGGCACTAATGAAATAGTACCTGACATTTTCAACTTAGTGCCAGACATGTATTAATGATATCATTAAAAAGGGCAAATCAGTAGCGGACAAAATGACAGGCACCAGAGGTTCTGTGCCTGACAAAGCCTGAATATGTGCCTGACATTGTCAGTGACAGGTGCCTTATTTTCAGACTTGTTCGTCTGTCAGTTTAAAGCAGAAATATGTCTGCAAAAACCGAATAGTTTGCCGTCATTTATTTTCTTAAAGATAAAGATGCATTATGTAAGATTTAGATAAAGAGCTGACAGTTCTTGCTATAGTTCAAAAATAGATAATAAAAATAAATGTATTAAAGTTACTTTCAAATTTTTTTATTCTGAACAAAGTTATGATTGTTTGAAGTTTTGACAAGATGTAAATGTAGCGTAGATTGTTTATAATCGTAACAATGGTACTTGGCAATTACATCTTAGTCTCGATGATGCGTTTTATCTCTTTCATACCATGGTCTAGAGAGTTGATTATATTTCTGGTTGAATTTAAAAGTGTAACGTAGGCTCAGTTATCAAGTACATAACTCTGATTCAACAATTATAAATAGCACTGGACGATTGTAGGTTGACTCATTCTTACCATTGATCTGTCTGTTTCATTTTCAAAGAACTGTAAGTCCCAATTTTTCATAGATGATAAATATCTTGCAAAAGGAATAAAATTATACTCAGATAGGGCGATAGAAGGAGAACATTGACATTAAAATTACAAAATCTGTGCATTCACCCGTAGATCACTTTAGAAAATTCTACAAAATCTGTTAATTCATCCATCGACCAAGGCAACAATTTCATTATTTTGTATTCAGTTTAGCGAACTGAAAGTTTAGATATTGTAACTCGAGAATAGGTAATAATGTAAGTGTATTGATGTAAATAACATGATTAAATTTCACAGATGATGAGATAAATGTAGAAGAGCGTTGAAAGGTGAATTTGATGGTTGAGATAAGTTATATGGTCCTTTGATAGAATAAAAACTCAAAAATCAAAACCTCCATCTTGCATCAGTCTTTATTTTTTGAAGAATTGTCTGAGAATGAGAATGAGAATAATTTATTTTTGTGACCTAAATTGTAGTTATTTCGCGGCTGATGTTATGTTTCTGTATTATACTAGGGCACTGCTTTTACCTTAGACGAAGACCAAATGGGTATTTAAGAGCTGATTTTGGTTTTCTATATTTTAGGGTACAACCAATGTAAAACTGAGATATTATGGGTATTCCAGGGCTGATTTTATGTTTCTGTATTGTAGGGTACAGCTATTGCATTAAAAGAGGGGCAGATTATGGGACTGATTTTATATTTTAGGATACAGCTCCTACATTTGAAAATGGAGAAATTATGGGTACCAGTAATCACAGGCTGATTTTATATTTCTGTATTTTAGGGTACAGCCTTTACCTTAGAAGAGAGACAGATTATGGGTATTATGGGGCTGATGCCGGCTGCCATCAGAAGTCAAGACGAGCAAATGGTTCGTGTGATGACTAACTTTTATAAACGTAGCAGTGACCTTGATAGATATATCTACCTGATGGCGCTACAGGAGAGAAATGAACGTCTATTTTATCGAGTGCTGTGTGAACATACAGAGGAGATGATGCCTATTGTTTATACACCAACTGTAGGACTGGCCTGTCAACAATATGGCGTTACATTCAGAAAACCAAGGTAACGATCTGTTTTCATAGTCTTTCATTTTCTGCAAAAAAAAAAACCTCCATCACATCTGGCCGACTTGAGTTAAGAATTTACTCAAAATAGTTTGATCAGCATTTCATTTCATTTTGGACATGCAGGGTCTAAGTGGTGCCTCCTAACAAAAAATCAAGCAGTTTCAACATGGTTTTCAACATTATAATCATTATGCTTAACCAGTGTCAAACATCTACTGTGGGTCAGATATGCTTCAAATCAACTCCACACAGCCCAATATTGCCTGATGGCACTGGGAGGACCCACTTTCCCCTGCACACACATATAAATATTGTTATTTGTTTGCAAATAAATTTTTAAAAAAGCCAAAATTTCCTTTCACTGAACTTTTCATAATGAAAGTTTACATGTTTTTTTCAGGGGGTTATTTTTATCTATCAATGATAAAGGTCATCTGTATGAAATGATGTGTAACTGGCCAGAACAAGATGTCAAGGTAAAAACCTAAATATTCATTATCGTTGATTTTATTTCTCTATGATGCTAGCAACAATCACATTCTCCTCTCTGTGGTGCTAGCAACAATACAGGATCTAATCATGTTCTTCTCTCAGTGGTGCGAGCAACAATACAGGGTCTAATCTAAAAACCAAACATTTGGTTACGCATGGGCAATGGAACCTTTTGGCTAAAGTATCGGTAAGTGCTAGATCTTTTGCTAGATTCTATAAAGCATGGTTGAAATATATCCCACAATTCACTTGGCACATCTATTATTAGAAACAAAATAGAGGCGAGGAATAAGCATGCATCGCGATGAAGAATTAAGAAGATTGTGAGAAGCCATACGTCTGATTCATGACGAGAGAAAATTACCATTTCAATTGAAACCTTTACACAACAAAATTTAAAGAGTGTCATTGTTGACAAGCGAGCTGTTTTGATAGATTCAGTACGTGGTAACTTAAAAGACTGGATAATCCAGACAATGACCTATTTTCCGTCAAATTTTGAGGACCCATCCAGACTAATATTCGTAGAATATTTGTATGGATGATAGAGACTAGGTCTAATCACGTTCTCCTCTCTACTTCTTCTCGTGATTCTTGAAGGGGGTGGCAGCAAATTGTTTAAATGTTAACTTTAATGTGTGCACGTTGGATCATAAGGACTGTCATTGAGTCAAGTGGTGTGGTTTCAATTCCCTGTTTGTGCGTGACAAAGAGACAGGTCGTCTGTCTAAACTCAAAGGTTTTTCTATGATCGTCAAGTTTCTTCTGTCTGCTAAAAACCCCTACACTGTGCAAGAGAATTATTGAAATAGAAAAACTTAGATGGAGAAACGAATATTGAAATTATGTTTAAAATTGCTTGAAATATGTCAGGAGCGATCAATTTACATGCTATTTTCCAGAACCCCATTTTCTATCATAGCTATGTTTGACAGTGGCCTGTTACAGAATCATGCACACACAGAGAAATCATGTCACCTCATTTCTGTGTTATCTTAATTATTATTTCCAATATTTTCAGGCTATTGTTGTTACTGATGGTGAACGAATATTAGGACTGGGTGATCTAGGCTCGTATGGTATGGGTATACCAGTTGGTAAATTGGCTCTGTACACAGCTCTCGGTGGTATTGTACCTGATCAATGTCTACCTATTCAACTAGATGTTGGAACCAATAATGAGGTCAGTGTGAAATTGTGAATATTAAATGGCGGGAAAATTAACAGCGTTTGCACACGATCTGAGCCCATGATCTTGGGAGAGAGCCGTTAGTGACTGGCTCTCGCCCCTGTTTTATCATAAAACAGTGTTATCTAATTCACTTTTACTAGTTTGTGTCAATTCTGAAACTGGATCTGGAAAGGAAGACATGTATTATGGCGGTGGCCATATGTTGAAGTTGGATTTGAAGGATGATTTTAATCACAAGTTCAGACATTTGTATTAAATCTGAAGAATTCTCTTTGAGTGATTTTGAACTACAATACTGTGAAAATTTAAATAATCGTTCAGCCGAAACCGTGAAAAATTAAGCATCTTCAAAAATGTACACATTAAAGGGTTAGCCTTAGGGGTAAATAATGAGATGTTGTCCAAAAATACACATCAGAATCTACTATTTTGAGATGATTCAGACTGAAAGCTCAAGTCTTTTCTTCTTTGTTAATAGTTATTCATGGTTAATTATAGATATTGTTTTTCAGAAATTACGTAATGACCCTCTATATATTGGTTTGAACCGTCCAAGAGTTACAGGTCAAGAATATGACGATTTCGTTGAGGAATTTATGCAAGCAGCAGTTCAAAGGTAATAAATATGTCTTTATTCTTATTTCCATTCCTGGTATACGAGAAATTAATAGAAACAAGAAATTACATGAAATGTGTTAAACGCATACTTTTGTTTTGTTTAGGGAGCTGCAGTGGCTCAGTGATTAAGACACTGGCTCGCTATCCAGGAGGTCTCGTGTTTGCTCCTGGTTTTTGCGGTGTGCAGTTTTCCCTTGTCAGTCGTGCAGGACAGAGGGCCTGGAAGGACAGCGTCGCTTGGAAAGGACGCTTCTAGTGGTCGGATAGGATGAGATACCGAGGGCCTGTTTACACATTGGTGTGTACGTAAAAGCGCCCTGTGGCAGTTGGAATTCAAAATAAGAGTATGCCATAACGCAGCTGTCGAGGCAAAATTTCCCTTATTGCACACTGTATGGCAACCGTGGTTTCTAAATAAAATCCAATATTTTAAAGTCATTTGTGGGATTTTATTTCAGGTATGGTCAGAATTGTTTAATTCAGTTTGAAGATTTTGGTAACCATAATGCTTTCCGTTTCTTGGATAAATATCGAGACAGATATTGTATGTTCAATGACGATATTCAAGGTTGGTATTGCTCAATTTGATAGAATTTTATATTCAGTTTTTTTAAATGTTTTGTCAAACTATGCTAGTTGACAATTTACAGTGTTGGTTAAGAACGTTCCTCAGGATTTTCCAGCCTGGTTTTCACTTGTCAGTGATGGGAAAAAAAAAACAACACAAAGTCCTCTGAAAACATAGACATAGAGAACCCATGGCAGTTGTAATTCAATGAAGGGTAGGTGGAAAATCTGTTGGCTGGGCAAAATCCTCCTGATATGCAAACCTTATTAGCCCAGTTGTGTAGAAAAAGGATACCAAACCCCATTTCAAAGTAGACAGTGTGACATATGTCCGTCTTTATTTGCCCTGTTAGTGTTGAAAAGTAGGGCACCAAACGTCATTTCATTTCATTTGTATATGTCATTTCTACCCTTTTTATCATAATTAATTTATTTATCTAAAGGTACCGCATCTGTGGCAGCAGCTGGTATTTTCGCAGCATTACGTATAACGAAAAAGAAATTAATAGATAATGTCTTCGTCTTTCAAGGCGCTGGAGAGGTAGGTTTAAGTAAATATGCCATTTTTATACGCCCACATTTTCATGTGGACGTATTATGTCGTCGCCCCTGTCCGTCCGGACGTCCGTCCGTCCGTCCGTCCACAATTTGTTTGTGGACTCTCTACAGGTCACAATTCTTATCCGATTTTGACGAAACTTGAAATATAGGTTTATCCTCAAAAGTTCTCGGCTGCTTTCGATATTGGCATGTATCGGATCAAAACTTCATGGATTATGGCCCCTGATTGTACGAAAAATCACGTTTTTAGCTTGTGGACCCTATAGAGGTCACAATTTTGAACCGATTTTGATGAAACTTGACATGCATGTTTGTAACCCAAAGATCTTGGTTCCTTTCGATATTTGCGGCTTACGGAATGTAATTTCCTGAATTATGGCCCCTGATTGTCCGAAAAATCACCCTTTTTAGCTTGTGGTCCCTCTGGAGGTCACAATTATTATTCGATTTAAAAAACCGTTTGATTATATCACCGTTACACCCTAAGGAAGGTTGAGTTCGAATTTCGGGAAAATCGGACGAAAATTGCCATACAAAATGGCCGCCGTTTGTACGCGAATACTGTTAAAAAATGGTATATCAAGGTTGTGGACCCTGTGGAGGTCACAATTTTGATTCGATTTTGATGAAACTTGAAATTCATGGTTATAACCCAAAGATCTTGCTTCCTTTCGATATTTGCGCATATCGGATCGTAACTTCCTGAATTATGGCCCCTGATTATATGCAAAATCGCCTTTTTTTAGCTTGGAGGTCACAATTATTATTCAATTAAAAAAAACGTTTTATTATATTACCGTCACACCCTAAAGAAGGTTGAGTTCGAATTTCGGGAAAATCGGACGAAAATTGCCATACAAAATGGCCGCCGTTTGTACGCGAATACTGTTAAAAAATGGTATATCAAGGTTGTGGACCCTGTGGAGGTCACAATTTTGATTCGATTTTGATGAAATTTGAAATTCATGGTTATAACCCAAAGATCTTGCTTCCTTTCGATATTTGCGCATATCGGATCGTAACTTCCTGAATTATGGCCCCTGATTATACGCAAAATCGCCTTTTTTTTAGCTTGGAGGTCACAATTATTAACTGATTTAAAAAAACGTTTGATTATATTACCGTTACACCGTAAGAAAGGTTGAGTTCGAATTTCGGGAAAATCAGACCAAAATTGTCATACAAAATGGCTGCCGTTTGTACGCGAATACTGTTAAAAAATGGTATATCAAGGTTGTGGACTCTGTAAAGGTCACAATTTTAATTCGATTTTGATGAAACTTGAAATTCATGGTTATAACCCAAAGATCTTGGTTCTTTTCAATATTTGTGCATATCGGATCGTAACTTCCTGAATTATGGCCCCTGGTTATACGCAAAATCCCCCTTTCTTTAGCTTGTGGTCCCTCTGGAGGTCACAATTATTATCCAATTTAAAAAAACGTTTGATTATATCACCGTTGCACTGTAAGGAAGGTTGAGTTTGAATTTCAGGAAAATCGGACCAAAATTGACAGACAAAATGGCCGCTGTTTGTACGCGAATACTGTTAAAAAAATGATATATCATGGTTGTGGACCCTGTATAGGTCACAATTTTAATTCGATTTTGATGAGGAAGGTTGAGTTCTAATTTCGTGAAAATCGTACCAAAATTGCCGGACGAAATGGTCGCCGTTTGTACGCGAATAGTGTAAAAATATGGTATATCATGGTTGTGGACTCGCTACAGGTCACAATTCTTATCCGATTTTGATGAAAAGTCACATTTCTAGGTTGTGTACCGTCACACCATAATCATTGTCGGTTTCGAGTTTCATTAATATCAGACTGGAACTGACCAACTAAATGGCTGCTCCCAATACAGTATGAAATACAGTACGTAAAGATGTAGGAAAAATCACTTTCGGTATTGCTTGTTCTCTGTCCATCTCTCGAAAATGTGGGCGTATCCTGCCTGGCAGTGCCAGCCTATCTTTTTTTTTATTTCTGTAAACATTTGGTACTAAATAAGATGCAATTATGATAATTTTGTCTAAGAATTAGAGCTGCTGGTCATAATCCCTTGCAAACTACAATATTTAATCTTTAAAATCAATATCAGTCCAAAAATGGTTGAAATTCATTCAATATTTATTAAAATATGATGAATGGAACTGGTCGCAACATTTGACATTTCTTACATCCAATTTATTCCAAGCCAGGAGATTATATCTTCTATTGATAAAAAAGATTTTGCTCCTTATTTATCTAAAGTTTAACAATGCATCATACTTATCTGATGTTGATGTATGTTATGTTGCTTGTCAACGTTAATGGTAGCTTTGATTTCATGTCTTTATAAACTTATAATCTGTTATTTTGGGCAGGCATCTATTGGTATTGCTCAACTGATTGCGTTAGCTATGCAGGAAGAAGGGGCCAGCGAAGAAGAAGCTTACAGTAAAATCTGGTTGGTGGATTCTAGAGGTCTCATAGTTCAGGTAATAATGAAAGTAAAATCTTATTAGTGGATATTCTAGATGTCTCATACAGTAATATTGTAGAGGTCTGATCTCAGTTTGTCTGCATAAATAACAATATGGGTTATGCCTCTATATTTTCAGTAAAAATGTCTAACAAGAAAAAATTTGAAATAGCAACACTGGTCCACCCAATCCTATTAGTTAGTCCAGAGAGTCGCCTAAGGCCACAAATGGAAATATTGCAAAATCATATTCTAGAAGAAGCTTCATCACACCTATGTCTTGTTGCGATATATCACTTCTATGAAAGCAGATGTTAAAGCACCCCGTAGTAGTAGTCGCACCACACATAAGAATCTTTGTAAGGAGTTGTATTAATGATAATATTACAGGATCGACCTAAAGGTGGTGTAACAGGACACAAGGTGGATTTTGCTAAGAAACATGAACCTGTTGATAAACTAGAAGATGTTGTTAAAACATTAAAACCTACTGTTCTTATAGGTAAATATTTTCTCTTCTCAGGGGCCAGGATGTAAAAATCAGAACTTGACACATGACAATCAAATGAGTCGAATGTCAAAATACAATCTTTTGTGACGTACAAAATTAATGTCCAAATGGGTTAATGTTTAAATTGAAAGTTGAAGATTTAGATTTAACAAATCAGAGTTTGACTCATTATCTCAAAATTAGTCATACAGGTCATTCAGCATTGTTTTAGTTATATGCAAAAAAATGTCAAAATGTTCTTCTTTAATGATATAACATGAAAGTTAAAGGTTTAAATTTGACAAATAAAGCTATTTCTTTCCTTGTTTTTAAAGGTGCTGCAGCTGTACCAGCAGCATTTACAGAAAATATATTACGTATGATGGGAGAATTTAATGACAGACCTGTTATATTTGCTTTAAGTAATCCTACAAGTATGTCAGAATGTACAGCAGAACAGGCTTATCATGCGACTGACGTAAGTTTTAAAATAGTCAGCATTCAATGGGTCTTGGGTGATTTTTTTTTGGGGGGGGGGGGACTGATTCCAACTTATGGACTACTTCTAATGGCAAGTGGGAACTTATTCCAATGGTTTGAAACTTGACCAGCCTCCATATAGTCAGATTGAAACACAGACCTATTTCTATAGTTCAAAATGTAGGTTTACTTGTCTTTACTACACTAGGATCTGAAAATGAAATGGTCTGTTGCGGCGAGAACTGTGGATACCAAACCTCCCATATTGTATATATATATATATATCATGTGTGTTCTGGTCACAAAACCATGCATAAGATTCCAAGTCTTCTGGGGGGTTGATGGCTGAATGGTTAACAAGTGCGCATATCATTGAGTCAACTGGTGTGGTTTCGATTTCCAAGTTGTATGTGACAAGGAGAAGGGTCACCTGTCCTACTGTACTTCCTGGGTTTTCTCTGGGTCCTCTGGTTTCCTCCCCCAACACGTAAGCAAATTATTGAAATAAAATTAAACCATACGTTACGTCTCGAAATGACCTAGTTTGTGTCAAGTCGACATTAAACCTCATTTTTCTCTCTCTCCAAGTCTTATGTTATAATGTTATATGTTTATTCTTTGTTTCAGGGTCGATGTGTTTTTGCTAGTGGTAGTCCATTCCCATCTGTAATGCACAATGGTAAATTATATCATCCCGGACAGGGTAACAACGCCTATATATTCCCTGGTGTTGCTCTAGGTATCATAGCTTGTGGTGTTCGACATGTTGCTGACAAGATATTCCTACATGCTGCCAGGGTAAAATATTTATCTTATTTAAAGTCTATCATATTCATTTGATGGGTTTTGATTCACTTGTAAACTGTAATATTATGAACGTCGGTTCGCTGAAAAGAATATCAACCCCTAAATGGTTCAGTTCCATTCACTATTGACAAAGATATGATCAATGAAAATGTCCCAGCATTCAGCATCATCTTAAAATAGTATGAAAAAGTCAATGCAAAAAGTCTTTTGTGTCTCTTTTTAATCTGATTAATCAAATCAGAGAGATAATCTACAGTTGATTTTTTTGTTTCATTGTCTTAATTAAATGTCAGATAATAAATCTGGGTTCATTTTAGTGCTGATGAAGCAGCGTAAAATTAGATTTGTAAAATGCAAATGATGGAACACTGACTTTCACATTTTTTCATTGAAAACAAACATAATAAAAACAGGCAAATTCCGATATTGATGGAGAAAGTTCTTCAAGATTTCCAGTCTGTGAAGGAAGAGCATTTAGTTATAGATCGCCAGACATTTGGAAATCGAAGTAAAAGTAGGCCTTGGCACTGCTGTCCAGGCCAAATTTCCCTAATAATACACTGTATGCCCAGTTGCCCACCTTAATAGAGCAGTTTGATGTAGCAAAGTATGAGCCATTTTATTGGAATATAGGCAGGTTGGATGGCCGAATGGTTAGCATGTGCACGCTGTATCATACAGTCTGTTATTGAGTGTGGTTTTAATTTCCTGGTTGGTTTTCTCTGGATCCTTTGGTTTCCTCCCACTGTGAAAGACCCCTATGCACTGCAAATTATTGAAATAAAATTGAAGAATGTGTAAGTCCCAAAATGAGCTAGTTTGTGTTGGGTGGACGTTAAACCCCATTTTTCTCACTCTATTACAATATAGCGTAACCAATGAGTAGCTCATTTAATATCTGTTGTTTTCTAGGCTTTAGCTGATCTGGTTACACAAGAAAATCTAGATGAAGGCCGAGTTTACCCACCACTCAGTCAAATCCGAGAGGTTTCCCTTACAATCGCGACAAAGTTATCTGAAGATGTCTATCGCGAAGGCCTAGCCACGACATATCCAGAACCAGAAGATAAGGCTGCATTTATACGTGCACATATATATGACACAGAGTATGAACATTTTGTTCCTGAAACTTGGGACTGGCCTGAACAAGATAAATAAACTATTAGACAGTTTAGAAAAATATACATAAATATTGGACAACTTGATGTTGGACAAAGTAGAAATTTTATGTTAAAAAAAATTGTACAACTTGATTCTGAACAAAGTAGAAATATTACGTCAGTAAAAAAAATTTACAGCTTGCAATTGATGTAAAGTAATAATTTATGTACCGTATTTTTCCGGGTATAAGTTGGTTTGACGAAGAAGTTGAATCATACTGTTTTTCTGACCCTCGTCCATAGATAAGTCGAAGCAGAGTATAAAAAAAGGACGTATTTCAACTCTACGGTAGCAATCTTTAGACACGTTGACAAATATTTCGATTGTAATAGCGTAAATGATTTCGTTTCAGATGATAGCAAGCGAGCAAAGTTTGCTGACAAAATTTTTTCCGCTGTGTCATTTTTTACATTCATCCATATGTACATCAAAGCAAAGTATAAGGCGTAGGCCGAACTTCCATGTAAAAAAGTATAAACTTATACCCCCCAAAATACAGTACAGCTTGATGTTGGAATTTAGTTGGACAAAGTAGAAATTTTACGAAAAAAAAAATAATTTTTGTAAAAATTTTAAGGAATGTTTTTTGTTAGTGATTATGATACTCAAAGAATGTAGTATACACATATATATCAGATCTAATTTATATGAAATAACTAAAATTTATTGGTGATTACACTGAAATCCTTCTTTTAGGTTTTAATACTAGTGAAACCGGTGTTATATACTGAGTTACGAATCATAAGGATATAGATTTGGTATGTTATAAGACAGTATACACTTTGTAATAGCCCAGTAATACCGGCTTTAAGTAATAAATCGTCTACTATTAAGGCTAAATATGAATAGAGTGAATTCCCACCAATAAGACCAGCTGTGTTACTTATATAAATTTGGAGAGGGGTTAATATAGGCTATGTCTGTTCATCAATCCCTATTCAGATAGAAATCTGAATAAAAATATTGCTTATAAAAAAAAATATTAAACTGGTCTAAATAGTGAACCGGTCTTTATACTGGCTCGGAATCCCCGGATATACATATTGATATGTTCTTTTAAAATACGGTCGTGTAAGTGAGTTGGTCGTTGTCTTGTTTCACTGTACTTTGTTTAAGAATCTCGAATAATAGCCATAATTTATAACTTCTGTGTCGTGTACTAAAGTTTATTATCTCATTTATATTGATAAACATGACTTGTTAGAAGATGTATATTTACTTCGAAACCTTTATATTTAATAGTTAAAACATCTTGAATTTAGACAAGGCCAACAGTCGTGTAGCTAAATTTGTTGGCAAATCATTATAAAAGATAAAATGACAGTAGATAAAAATATATATATATATATAACAGTAATAATAGCTGTCGGTATTACAATTCCCAGCTGGATAACTCTCTTACCAGACAATTGCCGACGGGATAACTGTCTGACGACATGACAATTGCCGACGGGATGACTGCTGACGGGATAATTGTCAGTGGACAGTTGCAAGTGATGGCAAATGAGGAATTAAATACCTGTTAATGCCAAGCCTGAATTGTTGGATCTTGTTTGAATTCAAGTTGGAAGAACTTTGTTCATCCCCATTGATGAAGTTGTTTTCTGCGGAGAAAATATATTTTAGATTATTTATAGATTTGTTGAACGTATATATTTGTTGATTCTTTTATGTGTGGTGTGTTTGCAGACCTAGAATAATGATTTTAGTCATACATTTTGAACTTTATAGAAACATGACTAATAGATAAATCTGTACCAGGACAGAGGGGTTGTGTCTGGTACAGCCTGAATTTCTGCCCGACTAGATCTGTGACAGGTGCTCTATTTACAGGCTCGCACGTTCATGTGTTTGGTAATGTATGCTCGATAAATTGCATTACCAACATTCCATTTCATGAAGCATACACAAAAATATTTTATTTACATGAACATAGACTTATGTATGCTTTGTGAAACGGGACCATTACAATTTCATTCATAGTATCACATGTCCTGTATATCCAGGCCTATATTATAAGCAGTCAAAAAATCCACCTTCACTTGATAAAATATAAATTAAGATCTGAAAAAAAATTGAGATTATTATTAATGGCAAGCTAATTTTGTACTGGAATTATCTTTTAAAATTTAAATCTGAATATAAATGTTTTGAGTGAATCAAATTTAGATTTATTGGAAAAACTTTGACCCCGTAGTCTCAAGCGAGCTTCGTGAAGTTGCAGTCATGAATGATTGATTCCAGTCATACACGAACTGACCGCAAGAAAAGGTTGTGATTGGACCCTGTATGGTTCTATGGAGCGGTTGAGTGTTCTTGTGGTTTAATGCGAGCTCGTGAAACCGTAAAGTCCATTATTGAGTCAAGTGAGTTAACAAACAGTAGGGTCACATGTCAAACCTTGTGACTTTCTCTAGGTACTCCAGTTTCCTCCCAGGGGGTTGGGATGGCCTAGTGGTCTAGAGTGCCGCGCTTCGTCATCTCTGGCTTGCGGCTGTGGTTTCGAGCCATGGTGTGAGCGTATGTGGCATGGAGATAGGGGGCGCCTTCTCAACCTCGTGGGTTTCCTCCGGGCACTCCGGTTTCCTACCGCTGCTAAAGACCCCTACGCGCATGGGAATTATTAAAATAAAAAATTGAAACCATATGTTAGTCCCGAAATGACCTAGTTTGTGTTGAGTGGACGTTAAACCCCATTTCTCTCTCTCTCCAGTTACTCCCACTGCTAAAGACCACTACACGCAAGAGAATTATTGAAATAAAATTGAACCATATTTTAATCCCAAAATGACCTAGTTTGTGTCAAGTGGACGTTTTACCCAATATTTCTCTCTCTGTAAGGTGCTAGCACAACAGGATAAAAAGTGATCAAAATGTTTACATGTATTTGTTCTGTAAAAATAAAGTATGCAAAGTTATGATGAACGTTAGTCTATGCAGTACAATTATTGTTGTCAATAAATTTAGATGTGTTGCATATTATAGCGGATCAAGTTGGATTATTCACAAATTGTTGTCATTTATGTCAATTTCACTTATTTTACTGACACCAAAACCATCAGGAAAACAAAATGAGAGATGCTTATTGTCGGCTGGTTGAGAAGATTCAATGGTCGCATTATATAAATGAGTATTTGGGGTAATACTAACCCTAAACATAACCCCTTTTAGAAGACTGAACTTGGATTCAATTTACCGTTTCACCCCTCTTAAAAGGGTTAGGGTTGGTATTCCTCAAAATATAAATACTCATTAATAGAAAGCAGCTATTGTGCACTCCGGAAATTCCTGAACCTCCCCAACTGGAAGAGAATTAGCATCTCGCAAACAAAATACCGGTATATATCAGAATGTTGACTTTACAGGCACAGTAATTGATTGATAAGTGAATTTTACTTTTAGTCAATTAAAATGACATAGATTTACTATTTAGCCTTTAAACATGGTTAGATTTAAAGTTTTTATACGCCCACATTTTCATGTGGACGTATTATGTCGTCGCCCCTGTCCGTCCGTCCGTCCGTCCGGACGTCCGTCCGGACGTCCGTCCGTCCACAATTTGTTTGTGGACTCTCTACAGGTCACAATTCTTATCCAATTTTGACGAAACTTGAAATATAGGTTTATCCCCATAAGATCTCGGTTCCTTTCGATATTGGCATGTATCGGATCAAAACTTCATGGATTATGGCCCCTGATTGTACGAAAAATCACGTTTTTAGCTTGTGGACCCTATAGAGGTCACAATTTTGAACCGATTTTGATGAAACTTGACATGCATGTTTGTAACCCAAAGATCTTGGTTCCTTTCGATATTTGCGGCTATCGGAATGTAATTTCCTGAATTATGGCCCCTGATTGTCCGAAAAATCACCCTTTTTAGCTTGTGGTCCCTCTGGAGGTCACAATTATTATTCGATTTAAAAAACCGTTTGATTATATCACCGTTACACCCTAAGGAAGGTTGAGTTCGAATTTCGGGAAAATCGGACGAAAATTGCCATACAAAATGGCCGCCGTTTGTACGCGAATACTGTTAAAAAATGGTATATCAAGATTGTGGACCCTGTGGAGGTCACAATTTTGATTCGATTTTGATGAAACTTCAAATTCATGGTTATAACCCAAAGATCTTGCTTCCTTTCGATATTTGCGCATATCGGATCGTAACTTCCTGAATTATGGCCCCCGATTATATGCAAAATTGCCTTTTTTTTAGCTTGGAGGTCACAATTATTATTCGATTTAAAAAACCGTTTGATTATATCACCGTTACACCCTAAGGAAGGTTGAGTTCGAATTTTGGGAAAATCGGACGAAAATTGCCATACAAAATGGCCGCCGTTTGTATGCGAATACTGTTAAAAAATGGTATATCAAGGTTGTGGACCCTGTGGAGGTCACAATTTTGATTCGATTTTGATGAAACTTGAAATTCATGGTTATAACCCAAAGATCTTGCTTCCTTTTGATATTTGCGCATATCGGATCGTAACTTCCTGAATTATGGCCCATGATTATACGCAAAATTGCCTTTTTTTTAGCTTGGAGGTCACAATTATTATTCGATTTAAAAAACCGTTTGATTATATCACCGTTACACCCTAAGGAAGGTTGAGTTCGAATTTTGGGAAAATCGGACGAAAATTGCCATACAAAATGGCCGCCGTTTGTATGCGAATACTGTTAAAAAATGGTATATCAAGGTTGTGGACCCTGTGGAGGTCACAATTTTGATTCGATTTTGATGAAACTTGAAATTCATGGTTATAACCCAAAGATCTTGCTTCCTTTTGATATTTGCGCATATCGGATCGTAACTTCCTGAATTATGGCCCCTGATTATACGCAAAATTGCCTTTTTTATACGCCCACATTGAAATGTGGTCGTATATTGTCGTCGCCCCCGTCCGTCCGTCCGTCCGTCGGTCCGTCCGTCCGTCCGTCGGTCCGGCGTCCACAATTGCTTGTGGACGCTCTACAGGCTAAAGTTAATATCCGATTGACTTTAAATTTATACACAGTGTTTAAGGTCATGAGACGAAGAAGCCTATTGTTTTTCAGCGATTTCCGATAATTAGTGCCAGAGTTATGGCCCTTGATCACTTCAAAAAATCTTATGGACGCTCTAGAGGCCAAAGTTAATATCCGATTGACTTCAAATTTATACACAGTGTTTAAGGTCATAAGACGAAGAAGCCTATTGATTTTCAGCGATTTCCGATAATTAGTGCCAGAGTTATGGCCCTTGATCACCTCAAAAAATCTTGTGGACGCTCTAAAGGTCAAAGTTAATATCCGATTGACTTTAAATTTATACACAGTGTTTAAGGTCATAAGACGAAGAAGCCTATTGATTTTCAGCGATTTCCGATAATTAGTGCCAGAGTTATGGCCCTTGATCACTTCAAAAAATCTTGTGGACGCTCTAGAGGCCAAAGTTAATATCCGATTGACTTCAAATTTATACACAGTGTTTAAGGTCATAAGACGAAGAAGCGTATTGATTTTCAGCGATTTCCGATAATTAGTGCCAGAGTTATGGCCCTTGATCACTTCAAAAAATCTTGTGGACGCTCTAGAGGCCAAAGTTAATATCCGATTGACTTCAAATTTATACACAGTGTTTAAGGTCATAAGACGAAGAAGCCTATTGTTTTTCAGCGATTTCTGATAATTAGTGCCAGAGTTATGGCCCTTGATCACTTCAAAAAATCTTGTGGACGCTCTAGAGCCCAAAGTTAATATCCGATTGACTTTAAATTTATACACAGTGTTTAAGGTCATAAGACGAAGAAGCCTATTGATTTTCAGCGATTGCCGATAATTAGTGCCAGAGTTATGGCCCTTGATCACTTCAAAAAATCTTGTGGACGCTCTAGAGGCCAAAGTTAATATCCGATTGACTTTAAATTTATACACAGTGTTTAAGGTCATAAGACGAAGACGCCTATTGATTTTCAGGGTTTCCGAAAATTAGTGCCAGAGTTATGGCCCTTGATCACCTCAAAAAATCTTGTGTACGCTCTAAAGGTCAAAGTTAATATCCGATTGACTTTAAATTTATACACAGTGTTTAAGTTCATAAGACGAAGAAGCCTATTGATTTTCAGCGATTTTCCGATAATTAGTGCCAGAGTTACGGCCCTTGATCACTTCAAAAAATCTTGTGGACGCTCTAGAGGCCAAAGTTAATATCCGATTGACTTCAAATTTTTACACAGTGTTTAAGGTCATAAGACGAAGAAGCCTATTGATTTTCAGCGATTTCCGATAATTAGTGCCAGAGTTATGGCCCTTGATCACTTCAAAAAATCTTGTGGACGCTCTAGAGGCCAAAGTTAATATCCGATTGACTTTAAATTTATACACAGTGTTTAAGGTCATAAGACAAAGGACAAAGACGCCTATTAATATTCAGCGATTTCCGATAGTTAGTGCCAGAGTTATGGCCCTTGATCACCTCAAAAAATCTTGTGGACGCTCTGGAGGCCAAAGTTAATATCCGATTGACTTTAGATTTATACACAGTGTTTAAGGTCATGAGACGAAGAAGCCTATTGATTTTCAGCGACTTCAAATAATTACTGCCAGAGTTATCTCCCTTGATAACTTCAAAAATTCTTGTGACGCTATAGAGGCCAAAGTTACTATCCGATTGACTTCAGATTGATACATAAGGTTTAAGGTGTTGAAAGGAACAAGTATTTTGATTTTCAATGAATTTAGATAACTGAACAGCTAAATCCATGATATTAAATGTTTCATGTATATACTAATTGTTAGCGTGGGGTAAAACTTTATAAAAAGCAATCAAATTCTAATGATTTTCTGATAATTACATAATGAGTTGTTACTCTTAATCAGTTTTTAGTGTATTACAAATGTTTCTTTTCCGAAATTAGTAAAAATATGCGACAACCCTTGTTGACTGCCCGGACGATTTAGCTGCTGTGGGCGTATGTTTCGTTGCCTGGCAACCTATCTTTTTAGCTTGGAGGTCACAATTATTATCCGATTTAAAAAAACGTTTGATTATATTACTGTTACACCGTAAGGAAGGTTGAGTTCGAATTTCGGGAAAATCAGACCAAAATTGCCACACAAAATGGCCGCCGTTTGTACGCGAATACTGTTAAAAAATGGTATATCAAGGTTGTGGACGCTGTAAAGGTCACAATTTTAATTCGATTTTGATGAAACTTGAAATTCATGGTTATAACCCAAAGATCTTGGTTCTTTTCGATATTTGCGCATATCGGATCGTAACTTCCTGAATTATGGCCCCTGGTTATACGCAAAATCCCCCTTTCTTTAGCTTGTGGTCCCTCTGGAGGTCACAATTATTATCCAATTTAAAAAAACGTTTGATTATATCACCGTTGCACTGTAAAGAAGGTTGAGTTTGAATTTCGGGAAAATCGGACCAAAATTGACAGACAAAATGGCCGCCGTTTGTACGCGAATACTGTTAAAAAAATGATATATCATGATTGTGGAGCCTGTATAGGTCAAAATTTTAATTCGATTTTGATGAGGATGGTTGAGTTCTAATTTCGTGAAAATCGTACCATAATTGCCGGACGAAATGGTCGCCGTTTGTACGCGAATAGTGTAAAAATATGGTATATCATGGTTGTGGACTCTCTACAGGTCACAATTTTTATCCGATTTTTATCATGGTTGTGGACTCTCTACAGGTCACAATTCTTATCCGATTTTGATGAAAAGTCACATTTCTAGGTTGTGTAACGTCACACCATAATCATTGTCGGTTTCGAATTTCATTAATATCAGACTGGAACTGACCAACTAAATGGCTGCTCCCAATACAGTATGAAATACAGGACTTAAAGATGTAGGAAAAATCACTTTCGGTATTGCTTGTTCTCTGTCCATCTTTCGAAAATGTGGGCGTATCCTGCCTGGCAGTGCCAGCCTATCTTTATGTGTAAAATTAAATTATATTTTAAAATTGGGGTAATGATTGAAATTTTCATATTCTTTGGAAAAAAAACATCTTGTTAATTGCCTTTTATTTCTATAATTTTTTAAGCATCATCAAAATATATACTTTATGATGTATATTATTTTAAGTTTGTTTAAAATATGTTTTGAAATTGGGATAATTATTGAAATTTTCATTTTCTTTGAAAAAAAAATATCTAGTTAACAGAGTTATGATTCTATAATTTTTTAAGCATCATTAAATATACTTTATGATATATATTATTATTTTTTAAGTTTGCTTTTTGTTTATTTGCATTTTTTCTTACTAGTCTATTCATCATTATCATCTTTCATTTTATTTGCCCCTGTCTGCATGAATAGATCACAACGCAGTTGGAATTTAAAGAAAAATAGACAGCAATACCACTGACTGGGTAAAATTTCCCTCGGCATGGCATAGGCCTGTTTTCATAAGCCCGGTTTGGTGTAGGATGGAAAACTCCATTTCATTTGTCTTACCTGCCCATATTTAAATGTGATTGAATTATATATTTAAAAGATCATATCTCACAAAATCAATTGGGATTTAAGGAATTGTCGCCAGGACGGAAGTCCCCAGCAAAATTTAAACCCTCAAATATCAATTTTGTGTAACTTTTGGAATTTTTGCCCATATTCATAAAAACGAATTAAATTGGACTTTGTGGAAACCTTTTCATATCTTTCCAGGCTGCCGTGAAACTTTAGATTAGAATTTCGATTTCAGGTTAAATTTGACGTAGAAATCATAAAAACTTCTAAAATAACAACTACTAGACTTCAGGACTTGAATAAGGGTTATATCTGGTCAAACTTTAAAGCACAAATAATTTAAAATGCATTTGTTGATGTAAACAGGACAGAGCTGCCCATTTGGCTGTAGTTTAGACATTACTTTTGAAGAGTGCAATTATTTCTTATAAAATCAAATTTTTTCTTTAATATTATATTGATTCTGTAGAAATAAAAATTAAAATAAGTTAATTGTACTGATGCTGTTAAGAGGGACCTGCAATCATTTCTTGATTCTGTAGAAATATGAAAATACTATTTCCATGTGAAGCTTTAGAAATATTATATTCAATTGTTATCTCTTTTTTTCCATGCATGTGCTGTTAATTTTTGTATGTTTTATTTTTTAGGGTTGGGTGGGACTTTAGACAGGCACCTGCACTCATTTCTTATAAGACCTAATTTCTCTTAATATATATTTACACTGGCTTATCTCAATATATTACGATCTATGTATAATTCATCATACTAACATAATGTTTTTAGTTTGTCTCTGGTTATTTATTTGTATTACTTGTGCTTATATATTTTTAGAACATGACATATTCCTTTTCTCTCTGTTCTTAATTTTATATTCACAGAAACATGTTAGCTCATGATACTACCAATTTTATCAAGTTTTTGTCATAAGCTTCATGGGGAGGGGGTCAAGTTGTCTTAAAAAAAAAAATTTAAAGTGCTTATACAATGGTTCTAATCTGCTAGCTTCTGAAGTCTTTAGTGCATGGTTAAATGAAAGTCCTGCATCATATTTTTTTTTAGACCACTTATATTATTATATGAAGATACATGTCTACAATAAAATAAAATTTGTTTAACCTTATGGTCGATATCTTGACATTAAGTAATTTATTAATAACATCCTTAATAGATTATGCAAATGTCATGCTCGAGACCATCAAACAACTTAAAATACAGACACTATTCTGAACTTTCATTTCATTGAAATCATCAAAATAGTCCAACATCATCTAGTTCTACATAATGCGATTGGCAAGTTGCATGTACATTATTTGAAAAAATGGTATGCCAACATCAAAGGATGATGTCACATCTGTGTTTTATATCTATAATAAATTTGTGTGAATCTTTTGAGTAGTCTTGGTTATAATTTATATGTTGATGTTTTGTACAGAAGATATATGAATATAATATTATCCTAGTTGATCTTATGTTCTTGTTACGGTTTAACATCTACTTCCACCTAGGGTGATATCGCAGATGAGTCTTATTTTATCATACTGAGCGCAGATGCAGGGCTCTTTCTTGCGGCAGAAAACCTGAGTAAACCAACAAGGTTGAGAAAGCACCCCCTATCCCCAAGCCCCATACGCTCACACCAGGGATCCAAAATAAAACCACAAGCCATAGGTGATCGATCTGCTAGAGCTTAAAGCGCAACACTCTAGACCCTTAGGCATTCCATAGCCTATTAGGTTAAGAATGCATCTCCAAGCCACCACATACACTCACACTAGGGATTGAAAGTACAACTAGAGCTTGAAGTGCAACACTCTATACCACATTAGTTACTGTTTGTTTTATTGTCTGCCTCCCAGATGGTCACAAACCAATTTGAGTCATAGAAAGTTCTTTTGAATTTTCCAGCTTGGTTTCAATATCTGACGCATTGGCCGAGAATGTTCACCCAGATTTTCCAGTCGTTCGGATGGGACAAAAACTAAGGTCCTTTATACACAATGGTGTGCCCCTAAAACATCCCTTAGCCGTTGGAATTCAATATAAGAGCAGCCGGGTACCGCCGCTGCCTGGGCAAAATTTCTTTCATAGCTTACTGTATGGCAAATTCCCCTCATCTTCATTAGCCCAGTTGGTTGCAGAACAGTAGGACGTTAAACCCCATTTCATTTCCATATCTGTGTATTGCACTTATGTACTCGTTGGCATACACAAAATTTCCATTATAGCAAACATTCCAGCCTCGTGGGTTTCCTCCGGGTACTCCCGATTTCCTACCACTGCTAAAGACCCCTAACCGCAAGCGAATTATTGAAATAAAATCAAACCATATGTTCGTCCCAAAATGACCTAGTTTGTGTCAAGTGGACGTTAAACCCCATTTCTCTCTCTCTCATTAAAGCACACATGCCCGTCTTCATTATCTGTTAGAAAGACGTTAAACCCCATTTCACTTCCAAATGTCACGGGGTAATGCCTGTACAAGTTGCAAAAATGTGCATTTGTCCTTTGGCATAGTTTTTAAGGCCTAGTACAGTCTAGAATCCAGTTGAAATTAACAGCATTTAGTAATTTGACTATCGAATATAATTACTGTTTATTATTGGGCAACATTTTAACCATTTGGCCACCCGCAAGTGAATTACTGAAACAACCTTGAACCATATGTTAGTGCTGAAATGACCTGATTTGGGTCGAGTCGAGTTACACCCCTTTTCTCTCTCCCTCTCTCTTAAAAAAGCAAGCTGAGTAATTATATTCAATTGAATTGTATCCTGTACTTCGTGTGGAAGTTCTTGGTGCGCTAATAGGCATTAGAATTCCTTTTTTTAGAAGGAAGAATGTCTCTGTTCCCTGTGTGGTTTCCAGTAGTCCATTTCGACTGGGCTATTTGAGTGAACATTAATTTTTGGTGGTAAACATTACTTCCATTCTTCAAAAACAAAAGATATATTTATGAGTGAGCATTCCACAATTCCACTCATTAATCATTATGAATTAAATCAATATAAGACTTCAGATCACCTGCTTTATTTACAAAGCTAGTCTGTTTATATATACATTCAATATTAAAAGACAGGTTGCCAGGAAATGAAACATACACCCATTGCAGCTAAGTCATCCATTTTCAAGTATTGCATTTTATTTAGCAATATTGATATCATAACATTCAAAATGTTAAGCTAAGTTCAAATAAAATAAAATATTCTGGCTCTCAGATATTCCTGTGTCAATTTGGCAATATTGATATCCTGACATTCAAAATATGAAACCCTGATAAATGTTGTTGACAATCATAAATGATAATGGTTAAATCATCCATTCAAAACTATAATGTATGGTTAGATGTTAGATATATTTGTTAAGGTCAACTTCAAGTTTGGTCACAAAGGTCACGAGAGGTAAACAGGGCTAGCGCTAATCCCAATCCTAACCCTGGACCAAGCCCTAATGCTTACCCTAACCCTAACCTACAACCTTGCCAACAATCATGTGCCAAAACCTTATTTACATCTCAGCGATCTTGATGAAAATTGGACTGGCCTTAACAAATAGATTTAGCGTATAATGTATAGTGCCTTGAAATGCGATGTAGTGATACTTTGACAAAATAAAAACACAAAAAACAAAAACCTCCATCCCGCCTCAGTTTTCCTAGGAAGGATTGTTTGAGAACCAGAATATTTCCATTGTGTGGCCTAATAGGATTCTAATTTCTTTGCACAATACATCAAATACCATGATAAACCTATGCATTAATAAAGACCTGCATTAGCATTACGCAGACTTAGCTCTTACTGAAAATATGTATGTGACGTCATCCTTTGATGTTGGCGTACCATTATTTATACTAGTTGAAATTTAGACCCCATGACATATTTCCTTGCAAAGTATGTGCTATTGTCTGTATTTTAAGTTTTTTCATGGTCTTGAGCTTAAGACGTTGCATAATATATTACGCCATTTATTACGCAATGTCTCACTCTCGACCATTATACCATGCATAATGAATCTTTAATAAATATCAAATAAATCTTTAAAAAAAAAAATTAGTTAAACAAACTAGTGTTTTTCCATTCATTAATAAACTACAAAATAGCTGATTTGAGATATAATCTAAGCAGAACATGATATATTGGACAACTTTGTAGGTTGTCATGTCATGGTATTGAAAAAGGAGCTTTCACATAAGGGTTTTTTCACTCAAAAACATGTAATGACCTATCAGTTTTGGTTAGTAGGTCAGGCATGCTGCTCATGACCGAAAATGGCGTCAAAAGCAAAAGCAAGAAAAGCTCTGATGATAGTAATCAAGCCGAAAATATTACACAAGGGACTCATCAAAATTGTTCAGCATTATGCAGACCCTAGCCTTGATCTGGCACAGTAAACAAAATATCTGTAAATCTTTTTGTTTTAATTATGGAAATAATTGTTATAAAGTTGCAATGAGTCGACCTGATTTTATTTATCTTGGTCAATTAAGAGGCATTCTGAAACAACTCATACCATTTCTTACGATTTCCACACATCTTAAATTTCTCAAAGATAGAACTTGTTTATAATTTATGTTTATTATATGATAAAATGTCAATCACCGTGGCCCCTAGGGTCGGGTCCATGCAATCACTATCTAAAAGTTAATCGTTATTTTTTTTTGTCTCTGTAATTCTTTAAGTCAGTATTTCTGATACCCACTCTTTCACCACTATATAATGATCACAAAAATCAAAATGTTTGTCACTAATATCCTTTCCTGCCTCTAAATCTCTGTCTCATATCTAACAAAGATCTTTTACACTCAAAGAAACTAACTCGTAGCTTCTTACACTCATCTGGAATACTTTCATCATTTAATTTCAAACATTCGAGCGGCGTTTTCCCCTGATTTTTTACACATGGACTGTTTAATAAACATTCTTTGAGATCATCTCGAAGACCAGAACAGGCTAATTTAGGTTTATTTTCTGTGACATCTGCTTCGTCATAATATTTAGGCATCCTTTTTGTTTTGTAAAATTCAGTGGTGTTCTTAAATCGAGTTGTCTCCCCTTTCCCAAGTTATAACCCTTGCGTAACAATTTTCCCGGAGGATGTAGTTAATCCCAGGAAAATGTAATTTTAACACGGATTTTCGAGGGGGTATTATGATAGTCTTGATCTGTAAATATAACTAGTCGTTCAAAGTAAAAATATTATCAATTTAGGTCGCTTTTCAGGTGGTAATAACATCAAGGTCACACATGTGTTTACAAACTTGAAGTTGAGGGTCAAAGGTTACTGGTACTTGCAAACATTTGGAACGTGAAAAACATACGAGAAAAGATCAGAACCATTTTTACATTAATTTGCCATAAATGAATTTAAATTTACTATTCGCTATTCTCCGAGATAAGGTCATTCATGAACATAAATAAATAGATAATATTAGTCTTGAATGGATAAGTCGTTTACCATTCCGCAATTTCGTTAAACTGTGACTTAATTTCCCGCCAAATTTTGATGGCTTGAGTTTTGATCAAATGACTTCAAAAAAACATTTTACAGCAAAACGTCGAGTCAGTGAAAAGACATCCAGCTCAGTTTGAAAGTCTAAGTACTTTTTGAAAAGAGGCCATATTAAAAAAGGTTAGGAAGTCAGACTGTGCTTTGTTTGTTTTCTAATATTTTCTAACCAAGACTCAAGACTCCTTTGCTTATTGCTACTTTCGTTTTTTCACGTATAATTTTCATCATTTATTTATTCATTATATCTTATATTGCAAGAGTAATTCTACTGTATTTATGCTGTATTAGTTTTGTCTCAAATTCTTTTTATGTCATTTATATTTTCCTCGAATTGTCAGTTTGATCACTTTGTTTGCATGATTATGTACAATTAAATTGCAAACCTAATTTTGTCCACCAACCAAACCAAACAGTGGCTATTTCATTGTCCTCCAGTTATTCCAATTTAAAAATGTCGCATACTTGACAGTTCATACCATCTCCAGATATATTGATAGCAATAATCAATGCAATGTCAATAGGACAAGCGGTACATGTACATGAAAACACTTTAAACAACATAATTTTATTACTAGACAAGTCATTCTATAATCTATCATTCCCGCGGATATTCTACATCAACATCCGGCGACATATTAGGATGTCAAGTAACAAAGTATTCTATTGGCTGATTTTAGACTTCTTCCTAATTAAAATGACCCTTACATTAGCATTCATTACCATGGACCGTATATAGGGAATGTTTATTGCTTGGAGGAGGTCAAACACATGCAGTAAAGTTTTAAAAATTAACAAAAACTGAAAGTCTGGTAGTTTATGAATCTCAATAAGGAGAGCGATTTACCTAATTAGCGGGCGTATTTAATGACTCCCCCAAAGTTAAGTCGAGGTACGCCGGGAGGCACAAAAGCGAAAGCTCGCCTTAAACGTGAAGGACTGCAGAAAGTGACAAATTAATATAAATGCATCCACTGACTTGACTATTTTTTTTTTCTATTAGATTAAAAGATGCCACCAAAATTAAAATGTACATCTGACTGTATCCATAAAAAGACCAATACAGGTAAAGTTAATAAGTCATATATAGACATAAGGTAAATACATAAGTCATATATAGACATAAGGTAAATACATAAGTCATATAGACATACAGTAAATACGTAAGTCCAAGTCAAGGGTGGGTGGCCAAATGGTCTAACAGTTCTAACACATGTGCTTTAGATCATAAGGCCTAAAAATAAACACACTTATATGGATACACTTCTTCTGAATTTTTGTTAATTAATCATTATTTGCTTGATAACGATACCTATATGTGTATTGAAACGTAGCATGTTAATAAAATTCAGAAGTAGTGTATCCATATAAAAGTGTTTACCGGTATTTTTTCTATATGTCTTATAAGGATTGTCATAAGACCTGTCATTGAATCAACTTGGATAGTTTCTCTGTGAATTTTTGAATTAAAATTTTACCATATTTTGATCACTTCATATTTTTGCTGTTTATGCTGTTGCTGGTAGGTGTTGGTCATACCAAGAAATTGCTCCATGAGAGATTATTTGCTTCCTAATGCAGAGCAATTGTTTCACAATATCAGAGCAGCAAGCACTTGTTTAAAATTTGGTAATACATCACCAGCCGGCAAAATGATATCTATTGCAATCACAATACTTACATATTACAAATAAAATTAATTACCCATATACCAATACACTAGGGATAAGATTTGTTTTTAGATTCATGTTTAGATTTTTTTTTAATTTTTAGGCCTTTCTAAACAGAAGTCAATAGAAGATTATGTATCTGAGATTGTTCTGAAGATAGAATTTGAAGATTTGATCGAAATAGAAGACATTCTTGAAAAGTTAAACAAAATGAAGTATCATACAGATAAAAAACACAGATTGAATTACTCAAAAGTTATTCAGTGTTTAGGTGAGGTTTAGAGTTCACTCAAGGATATTCAATGAACCTCCTGTGGTTTAAAGAAACATGTATGTTCACTCAAGGTTTATTCAGTGGATATCGTGTGGATTAAAGATGAGTTCACTCAAGGTTATTCAGTGTTTAGATGAAGGGTTAAACATATATTCACTAGAGGGTAATTAGGTTAAAGCAAATCCAAAAGTTATTTTTTACTAACCTAGAAAAATAAAATAATTCACTGTTGTATTCATTTCAATTCATTTGTTTCAGGTGAAGTTGGTATTGAAGAGATTCTTTATGAGATACGACTAAGCTTCCTGGAATATTGTGAAGATCATATGTACAGTCAATTGAATGTTTATATGGGAGTTCTAGTGGAGGTTATGATTAGTGCCGGAGTTATCAAACGAGTGTTATACAGACGCGATAGTATCATACCGCATTTAATTAAATGTCTGCAACAAACATTTACCTCAAGTCTTGTTTCAAGAACATATGAAGCTCTGCTCCGTTTTTTATTAGTGGGAACAAAGCTTCTCGTCGATATGTACCTCAAGCACGGAATTTTAACGATCATGAGCAAACATTTAGAATATGCGGCAACAGTGACTTATTGTGGCATTGATGAAGATGAAGCAATTTGTATGGCGAAGATTTTAAGGTTGATGGTCGAGTACGGTAATCGTAAGGCACGTTGTGCCATTAAAAAATCACGAATTTTGATGATTCTTAAAAATGATGACAATTATATTAATGATGATATGATTGAAGAAGAATTAATAGAAATCGATGAATATATCAAAGGAAAATCTCATAACCATTTTAACCGACTTTTCGAAGATAACGCTCGAATACGATTATACAACGAACTGCCAGACAATACTTTTTTCTGCTCATCGCCACACTGTCGTAAATTAGTGGAACCTGGACAATATAGGTATTGCGGAAATTGCAAATTAACGAGGTATTGTGATAGGGCATGTCAGAAATATCATTGGAGTGTTGGACATAAACATAGATGCCTTAAACTCAGTAATATAATTGATGTTTGAATTTGTTGGTGTGTCTTGAACTCGGTAACATAATTCATTGGAGTGTTGGCTACAAACATAGTTGTCTTGAACTCAGTGATGTTATTCATTGGAGAGTCGGTTATATACATAATGTTATATACATAATGTTTTACACTTTGTAATATAATTTATTGGAGTGTCGGTTGTGAATATAGATGTCTTAAAATCAGTAATATAATTTAATGATGTTTAATTTTGTGCTGATGCAGTTAACTACCATTAACCAAAAGATCCCTTCATACAGTTTATTTTGAATCTGGTAGAAACATATATGCCTTGAACTATGTAATACAATTTCATTGGAATGTTGGTTATAAACATTGATGTCTTAAACTCAGTTGTATAATTCATTAGAATGTTGGATATAAACCCTGCAAAATATCAGTAATATAATTGACATCTAAATATTCTAAATTTATTCTCTAGAGTGTTTACGTAAAAATAGATGTCTCCAACCAGTTAATATAATCTGACCAATTGATAAGGAGTTTGAGCTAATGTAGAAATATAATAAGAAATACCGCTACATGCTTCCATCACTATTCTTTATTGTCAGTCCAGTGCAAGTCAATGTTTTTATTTCTATGTTTTTGTTAGAATACTTGACTGGCATGTGGTGATAGAGCAGATTATATATAGCGTGTAATCTCTGGCTTATTACACATACTGCCGGATAATTCAACAACAACGCTATTTCATGCACATTCCATAAAAAAGATTATGTGAGAATTTACTAATCATTTCTACTGCCCCAAATTAAAGTACATGTAATAAAAACCTTAAGTGGTGGATACACTTGCCAAATTGATTGACTGAATGAATCGGCGCCGAATGGGTGGACACACTAAGTGAATGCTTCACCGGTCGATGGCATCACCTTTCATGTCACATGATTAAACATTGTGCCGACCGTGTCTTCAAACAATCATGTGACTTCTAGATATGATATGAGTGGTGATTGGTTATTTAATTCTACATTTGTACGAATGCTTCTTCGGCGAAGCGGAGACACAAGGCAAATATAATTTGGCCGAATGTATTAAACATGTTTGATTCGTCCGAATGACGGTGGACACGCTAGGTGAATTTCAACGCCAATTGATTCAGCCAAATCATTTGGATAATGTGTCCTCCGCTTAAGGTGTCTGGTTGCTTTACCATATGCCATTAGGGCTGGGTAAAATATCGATATAAGTCGATAGTATCGATTGGACGGCCCAGAAAAGCACTATCGATAGCGGTGGGTTACTATCGATTATCGCTCTTCGTCTACTTTTCTTGCGTCTGAAATGTCAATGTTTTCTTTCAGTTAATCATAATACACCGCTCACTTTAATTACTATCAAGTATCAATGTGACACATCACAAAATTGTGACTGCTTATTAAACAGCCGTTTTCATAAACTCTCATTGAAACGCTTCTTTAGTTTTGAAGAAATTATTGTTGAATATCGCTAAATCGGAGATACCCGGATGTGTAAATAAAGTTAGAGTTATTTCCCTTTGCAAGCTTCAGAATTCGTCTGTACTGTTCACTATTTCTGTACGTGTGCCTCAGTAATAGAGTACCCGGTACAATAAATAGCACATATGGACGAAAAGCGCTTGTTGATTTTCCCGGCAAAGCTAAAAGTGCTGTGTGAAAGCACTTTGGGTTTTAGACGGGAGCAAACGATCTTTCACAACTTCGTATGGTTTTGAACTTTGAACTTACACTGTATCCAGTCAAAATAAGTTTGTTTTCGATACTATCGATTATCGACCGACATTTCATTGCCGATTATCGATAGTAAAAATCACTATCGATACCCAGCCCTATATGCCATCGAAGGAATAAGATAATATTTGAAGAACTGCCATCAACAAATGGCTGAACATTCTCTACAGCTTGTTTTGAACGTGATAGAAATCCTGTTAGTTTGAATGACTTTAATTTGTTGTAATAAAATAAGAAATCAAGAAGTTGTGAGTAGCTGTCCGAGATTTCTCTCATGAAGCTGCTAGTTTTGTTTTTATCTGCAAACGCATCAGCTGCAGGCTCAATTAAGATGGTTTGTTCACTGTTATATCAAAATGTCAGCATTCAAAAAATAATTGTCAACAAACAATTGATATGACTTCTGAATCTCTCTGTATAAATGTTGTTGGCTTGTTAAAAAATATGTGTTATTTTATGCAATGGATGTGTTTTCATTTTCATTTTACAATTCATGTTTTATGTTTTTCTAGTCACACAAGTTGATATTATTTTGATTGTTTGTTTTTTTTTATTTTCAATCTGATTAAAATACAGATCCTATTTCATTTCGTTTTTATAGTTCAAAATTTCGTTTAACTTGTCTTTACTACCTTAGGATCTGAAAGATTTGTGTTCTGCTTGAAACGAGGGGTCAGCGAATCAAATTGTCTATCGAATCGAGGGTTTGACCTTTCTTGCGCGGAATTGTGGGTAGGCATTATCAGCGATAGATATCAAAACAAAGCAACAGCGATTCTGATTGGTTAATCAAATGACTGAGGTTATAGGGTCAAATGTCGCATGCTTGATATCTGAACTGGCTGAACATGACCTCTCGCTATAACTAGTTAGATCTACATGTAGTGTAGGCCATCGAAATTATAAAAACCGAAAGGAAATATAGATCTGAATTTCAATTAAATTGTTTTATTTTAATCATTAATCGGGTTGTTTTAAACACCGACCTTATGTTTAATCTTGTTTTAACCTGAAATATGAAAACCAGTTAAGAGGCCAGCGGCTGAATGTTTTAATATGTCTGCTGTAGATCATAAAGTCTGTCATTGGATCAAGTGGCCAAGGTTTGAGTCCACAAGGAGTAGGGTAGCCTGTCGAACCGTGTTAGTCCCAAAATGACCTAGTTTGCTCTAGAATACTGGCCTTATTTCTCTCTCTTTCCCTGGGAGTTTGGGTGGTCGAATGGTTAACACACGTGGGTTGCATCATAAGGTCTGTCATCCGAGTTCCCCACATGTACTTAACAAGTAGGGTGGCCTGTCCAACCTCATTGGTTTTCTCCATGTCTTCTGCTTTCCTTCCGCTGCCAAAGTCCCCTACCAACAAGCGAATTAATGAAATAAAATTTAACTATATGTTAGTACCAAAATGACATAGTTTGTGTCAAGTGGACTAAATATCCATTTCTCTCTTTCCCTAAAGAATGTAGTATTTGAATTAACTAAGATTTGAGCTCCTGGCCAATGAAAAACCTGAATCTTTAAAATTGTTTGGGTTATAAGTTTTTACAGGGGTATATATTATTCCATTTGTGCCAATAAAAATTGAGGAAAAAAGGTACATAATATTTTGAGACCACAATAAACATGACACAATAAAGTAACCTCCTAATTACCCCTAGATATATGACAAAATGATGCTAAATATCATCTTTCAAAAATACCATTCCCCCCCCCCTCGAAAAATATTGGTTACAAGTACAGAATGTATATTGGGGGGAAGAAAAGGTATATTGTGAAGTAATATACTATATACCTCTGAGTTTTCATGAATACAGTCAAGGCTTTATCTGGTTTTCAAAATAAAATACCAATACATGTACTTTATATTGAAAAGGACAATTCAATATTTTATTATTCTACCTCAAGTACATGAGGTTTTAATTGGTTGTTTTTATATCTCATGCTATAGATGTTTTTCAGTCTTCCTTAAAATAAAGTTCATGAGGTGTTAATTAATTGGTTGTTTTATATGTTTAATGCTGATGTGTATATGTTTTTCTGTTATAGTAAAGTTTATAAAAGGAGAGAATGTGTAGAATTATAAAGTGAATTTGATCATAAACGTGTCCTTGTGTACCTAATCCTAGTGGCGGTAAAGCATGCTTTAGGTCCTAGGGTCTGTCAATGAGTTGAGTGACTTAGTTTAATCTCCAGCTTATAAGTGACAAGATATTGGTTGCCTGTTGAACCTCTGATTCGCATGTTAACTGGGAGGCGCAATGGCACCATCAGCAAGGAGCTTGCTCATTAAAATTTACCTGGAGGCCTTATAAATATATGATCAATCCCAATGTTTATTGACTAAACAGTTAATCAAGGGTTCCCTTTGTCAGTGGTGAAAGACAAGGAGGCCCAGCCGGGAACAGTCTAGTCATTTGGATGGGATGGAAAAAAACGGGATCAATGTAAATGTTGCCATTCATGTAATAGATCCCTTGGAATTTGTAAAAGAGTTGGCCATTGTGATTAGCTTGTTTTCAAAATTCCTATTTTGTAATTAAGTTGTTTTAGTACACAAATTTTATAAGTAAAACAACAGGTTAGCCTATGGTCTTTATGTAGATTCCATTCCTGGTGATTGACCACAAGAATAAATTAGACACAGCTCCCCAATAAGGAAAAATGTTTTGTTTATACTGTTTCTTGTTAGACAATTATTTGCATCTGACCATTCAAATTATTAATAAATCTCTCATCTGAGGAGCTATAGTAATGGAGTAATATGCAGGGGTAGGAACAAATCGCAGGACCTCGAGTCTGAGTCCCAAGTCACTGACTTTAGTACTGGTCCCAAGTTGCTGACTTTAGTACTGAGTTGAGTCAGTCCCAAATCTTCACAAAGCCTGAGTCATTCAATTAGCGAGTCGTCACGACTGCCGATGCTGAGTTAAATCACAATAAATATTTTTTTAGTCCGAGTCGCAAGTCGGATCATTGATGGGACATAAGTCAGGCTTGAGTTCCCACCTCTGATAATATCAAATCTACACAACAACAATAATTATCAAAGTTTTTATTTTTCTGGATTAAAACTAATTCCATTTATATAAACCTGCCATATTGCCTGTAAATCTATCTTTATAGTAACAAGGAAACAAAAGTATTTCATGATAAACAGAGAGGGGGGGGGGGGGTACATCCACTCTGCACAAATTAGTTTATTGCGGGACCAGCTTATGGTACAATCTTATTTCCATAATGTGCTTGTTTGTGGGGGTCTTTAGCACTGTAAGAAAACTGGAGAAAACCCACATGACTAACTGAATCTAAAGCGCAGACCACGCCACCACCTAGCCCTCTCTCTCTTCATAATAACAAGAAAAAAAGTATATTAATTACTCTTAAGTATCTCTTCGTCAAATATACTGGCAATACTGACGTCCAACTTGATTTTAAAACTAAGTTCAAAATTTTGGTTATAACTGGTGTAATGATAATAACTTTTTTGGTTTCATTCATACTGACATGCTTAAAAAGTACCCTCATTGAGACGTTGGTTACCTATATTATATATAAATAATGCTTCACTAAATTGCCTTTAAAGACATCATAATTTCAATTTTAAAAAATTTCAAACTTTTTGTAACAACAGTGATAAAGATAATAAAAACATTTCATATTTCATCAACGTGAAGATCTATTCAAGTTGTGTGAGCACATTCTTCTTGTTACAACAAACTAAAAGTGATAGCTAGAGATAATAACTTTTCATGTTTCATCAAATTAAAGATCTTTTTAAATAATGTTTGTAAATCAATATTTGTCTTAAATCCACCTCCAGCCACATCTTCACACAAGCATTATCAAACATACTAAAACAGAAAACCCTAAAAAAGTATTTCCAACCTAAATAAGTATTCCTAACCTAAATAATCAATCAATCTCATTACATATTAAAAATCAGCTTTTAAATCAAATTAGTTTTTATACGCCCACATTGAAATGTGGTCGTATATTGTCGTCGCCCCCGTCCGTCCGTCCGTCCGTCGGTCCGTCGGTCCGTCCGTCCGTCCGTCCGTCCGTCCGTCCGTCGGTCCGGCGTCCACAATTGCTTGTGGACGCTCTACAGGCTAAAGTTAATATCCGATTGACTTTAAATTTATACACAGTGTTCAAGGTCATGAGACGAAGAAGCCTATTGTTTTTCAGCGATTTCCGATAATAACTACCAGAGTTATGGCCCTTGATCACTTCAAAAAATCTTGTGGACGCTCTAGAGGCCAAAATTAATATCCGATTGACTTTAAATTTATACACAGCGTTTAAGGTCATGAGACGAAGAAGCCTATTGTTTTTCAGCGATTTCCGATAATAACTACCGGAGTTATGGCCCTTGATCACTTCAAAAAATCTTGTGGACGCTCTAGAGGCCAAAGTTAATATCCGATTGTCTTCAAATTTATACACAGTGTTTAAGGTCATAAGACAAAGACGCCTATTGATTTTCAGCGATTTCCGATAATTAGTGCCAGAGTTATGGCCCTTGATCACTTCAAAAAATCTTGTGGAGGCTCTAGAGGCCAAAGTTAATATCCGATTGACTTTAAATTTATACACAGTGTTTAAGGTCATAAGACGAAGATTCCTATTGATTTTCAGCGATTTCCGATAATTAGTGCCAGAGTTATGGCCCTTGATCACCTCAAAAAATCTTGTGGACGCTCTAGAGGCCAAAGTTAATATCCGATTGACTTTAGATTTATACACAGTGTTTAAGGTCATGAGACGAAGAAGCCTATTGATTTTCAGCAATTTCCGATAATTAGTGCCAGAGTTATGGCCCTTGATCTCTTTAAAAAATCATGTGGACGGTCTAAAGGTCAAAGTTAATATCCGATTGACTTTAAATTTATACACAGTGTTTAAGGTCATAAGACGAAGAATCCTATTGATTTTCAGTGATTTCCGATAATTAGTGCCAGAGTTATGGCCCTTGATCACTTCAAAAAATCTTGTGGAGGCTCTAGAGGCCAAAGTTAATATCCGATTGACTTTAAATTTATACACAGTGTTTAAGGTCATAAGACGAAGATGCCTATTGATTTTCAGCGATTTCCGATAATTAGTGCCAGAGTTATGGCCCTTGATCACCTCAAAAAATCTTGTGGACGCTCTAGAGACCAAAGTTAATATCCGATTGACTTTAGATTTATACATAGAGTTTAAGGTGTTGAAACGAACAAGTATTTTGATTTTCAATGAATTTAGATAACTGAACAGCTAAATCCATGATATTAAATGTTTCATGTATATACTAATTGTTAGCGTGGGGTAAAACTTTATAAAAAGCAATCAAATTCTAATGATTTTCTGATAATTACATAATGAGTTGTTACTCTTAATCAGTTCTTAGTGTATTACAAATGTTTCATTACCGAAAAAAGTAAAAATATGCGACAACCCTTGTTGACTGCCCGGACGACTTACCTGCTGTGGGCGTATGTTTCGTTGCCTGGCAACCTATCTTTATTTATATAATGCCCAGTTAATTAACAAAATCATCAAATATGAGACATTATATAATTGATATATTTTCCATTATTTACTAAAACAAGGTTTAGATTACAAAACTCGGTTAAGCACTTATTATACTAAAAGTAGAACATGTATATCATTTGGGCAAAAAAACAAAATATTTTGGGTAAATTGCCACGTAAATATTATTTGTGAATTAGGATTAGTCGACACAAATTCCCAATAACAATGTATGGAAAGCTCAATTTGCAAAAAGGTTTAATACATATTGCAATCATACAATATACTTTCTCACTTTTTGCAAAACTTCACTTCCATAAAGCAAATATAATGTGTTTTAGTTTAGGCCAACTTAATGAAATTATTTATTTTAAATTTATTAATGAACCAATAAGATGGATTTTTTTACCCAAATGTTACCCTTGTCCATTTCCTAAACATTCTCATGAGGCCATTTTTGCCTCTGCCAGTCTGTCTGCAACGTTCTTCCAATTAGCAATGTTAAAAATAGCTTGGACATAATCTGGTCGGACATTCTTATACTGCAGATAATAGGCATGCTCCCAAACATCAATACCAAATAAGGGAATTAATCCTGGAAAGAGAACAATATTCAACATAAATTATTGTAAGATGTCTGTAGACAATACTGTACAAAAAATTTTGGTATCAGCAATTATGGCACATGTAAACAAGCAATTATCATGTAAGTAAACCCACATTTTGTAAGAGATGGGTAGAGAACAACTGAGTTCTTTGGGGTATAAACATAAACATATATTTTTAAGTTATATCAAAATCTGACAAAAATTTTAATCTCCAGGGGCCTATTTCACAAAATTTTAAAGGGACAATAACATTCTCGCTGGCTTGGTAGCTCCAGAAAATAAATAATACCCTTATTCTAAGTACTAGATTTTTAAATGTCCTACCTGTTGTGTAAATTATCCATAACAACCTATTTTATTTGTCCAGAGGGTTCGAAAATATTTTAAAATCCAAGTCACATTTGAAAAGGTTTACGTTAGACTTTTCAAATCAATTGGTTGAATTTTTCCAATTTTTTAAATTAGGTGTGTTAAGATGAAATTTATATCATCATTTAATTGGAATATTCTAAAATAATACGATTTGTTGACCAGAATGAAGATTGGGACATATTTTTCAGTTACAACAAGAGTGTTATTGGGGCTTTAACTGAGATAAGATCTGAATTTTAGTTATTTGATTGGACAATATTAGATTGATTTTAGTTCTTAGCCAATCAAAATTGAAGTATCCGCTAAAACTTGGATTTTATCTTTAGTTAAATTTCGTGAAACAGGGCCCACAGGCTCCACAACCTTTGTATTACAATACTTTTACACTATTTGTGTTTTGATTTTCCAGAAATTTAAACTCGACCCTCATTATGGTGTAACATGCAACATTTAAACAGTTTTTGAAATCAGATAAAAATTGTGACCCATAGAGGTGCACAAGTCAAAAATGTGATTTTTCCTACAATCAGGGTCCATAATCCACAAAGTTATGGTCTGATTTGCGTGAATATTGGTAAGGTACCTTATATCTTGGGATATAAACATACTATGACCTCTAGAGGGTCCACAATCTTGGTATTACATACTTTTACACTATTTGCATTCAAGGAGCGGCTAATTTGGTGGGCAGTTTCGGTACGAAATTCTCACCATAAGCCTAAAATCTTCAAAATTTGGCACAATTTATAAAATTTCCTTACCTGTAGTAGCTTCAAGTGGATCTTGATTAGCACAAATCGAAACACGTAACCTTCCGCTAACAGGATTAAATCCTAACCAACTCCAACCAGATCCTTGAATTCCCACAGCAGCCCCTGATAACTCCTTCTTCATGTCATCAAAAGATCCAAAATCTCTTTTAATTATATCCATTAAATCCCCTGATGGCTCTCCACCACCATTTGGACTAAGAACTTCCCAGAAGATTGAATGGTTTATATGTCCTCCACCATTGAATTTTAATGCTGGCTGAAGACTAATGAATGTATTTACATCATCTGTACAATAGAAAATAAATTATTGCAGGCTTTTCAAGTACTACTATTCAATTGTGGGTTTTAGCCTACTGTAATATTTTCTGCACAGATCTAATGAAGACTGGCATACAAGCACTCTTATTCACCTGCACAGGCGTACAGGGAAATTTTTGACTGGGTGGTGGTTGGTGCCCAAAAAATGTAGTTAGGTTCTTAGTATGTTAATAGTGGCTTACTGTACTCCAAACAATAGAGGGTTTGAGTCTTAAGATTTCTATTTAATTGCCTAACAATAGACACTCTGAATTTAAATTCACTGTTAAATTGGACACATTCAGGAACACATTTTTATACAACTTTTACAAAGTACTATTGTGTGCCCATATTTTCTCAGCATTTGGTGCCCAAAATGGTGGGGGGGAAAGCCCCCACCCCCAGCCCATACACCTATGTTCATCTGTGGTGCTAGCACCGTGTGATTTGTAATGGGGTTTAATCTCCAACTATATTATTCTGCAATGAGTGAATGAAGACAGGCATATAAGGAGAGGGACAATTAGTAGAACTGTTATCATTCATGAGAGACTAGTATTTCCATTGACTACTTTGAGCTTTATGGCAAGACATTTATTAATAATATCAATAAAAACTTAGAAATAAAGCAAATCAGTGCAGAGACAAATATCAGACACTAAGAGGGATTGTCCCTGTCAAAAGCCTGAATTTGTATTGAACATTGTCGGTGACAGGTGGCTGATTTCCAAGCTTGTGACTGGAGTCCAGTCTAGTTCATTTCCTACTCACTTTTAGCAACAGCTTCAGATAATTTCTCTTCTGCTATGTTTAAATTTGTGACATAAGTTTTATGATGTTTGTCATGATGTAATTTCATGATGTCTGCCGAAATATATGGCTCAAGAGCATTGTAATCGTATGGCAGGTCTGGAAGCGAGTGTGTTAAACGAGCAGCCATTGTCCCCATCAATCCAGATTTGGGAACACATCTGAAAGAGAGGAAAAAATATTGAAAAGCCTGAGTGGAAATCAAAATGTACGGAAGTTGCATACTATAACAACTTTAAAAAAATATAACGTCGAAAATCTAAAATGTTTATGTTTAGAATGTAGGCTTACTGTACTATGTTTTCAACAACCACTGATGTTTCAGACACTTACAGAGTTTTTAATTCTTAAAGTGCCAATCCCGATAACTTTTTGGGGAATAAAACTGCTTAATTTTGTGTTAAAATCCATACCGGTAACCTATAAGGCCCACCTACTAACCCGATATTTGTGATACGCTTGTAAATAACTTAAACCTGACAGTCTTCATCTGGAAATGGAGACCGTTGTATTATACAGTATCTGGATAAAACCAGACTTTTTTCTATAAAAATAATATGTAGGTGAAATTTTCCTTTGGTTATCAAGTACAGGGCATGGATCATTCACTGCATAGACCTCTCAAGAAACATTAATCGATTATCAGGTCACCCAATGAAAAAATTGACCCAAAATCTTAAAAGGGTTACGTGTCCGGATAAGCAGTGTTGACGTTCACGTCCAAACGACTCAATATTTTGAGCTGAAATTTTGAGACAAGGTAAATACAACATGCCACTATATTTTGGTCCATAAATTTCATAAATACTCGGACTTTAATTTTTGAGACTCTGTTCTTATCGGGATTGTCCCTTTAACCTGTTAGCTTCTGTTTATAACCTCTGTGGGTGGATTTATAAGATCTGTGATGTTTCAGACACTTACAGAGTTTTTAATTCTTAACCTGTTAGCTTCTGTTTATAACCTCTGTGGGTGGATTTATAAGATCTGTGATGTTTCAGACACTTACAGAGTTTTTAATTCTTAACCTGTTAGCTTCTGTTTATAACCTCTGTGGGTGGATTTATAAGATCTGTGATGTTTCCGACACTTACAGAGTTTTTAATTCTTAACCTGTTAGCTTCTGTTTATAACCTCTGTGGGTGGATTTATAAGATCTGTGATGTTTCCGACACTTACAGAGTTTTTAATTCTTAACCTGTTAGCTTCTGTTTATAACCTCTGTGGGTGGATTTATAAGATCTGTGATAGAAAGTGGGTCTACTAAAGATGCCATAATGCCATGAAGCCGAAAACGACGAACCAAATTACTGGTCAACAGATTACATCATAAATAATGTAGCACTTTTAGTCATGGGCATTGACTATGTTACATTTATTGTCATATGGTGTCATGCTTGAGAAATACACAATTACAAACAATGCTGCATGCATCATGATCATGATCATGCATGTGATAATAATTGAAAACATTCTTATTCTTATCCACAATACAAATATACAAAAATAGTTTCAATAGCAGAGACAGCTTCAAATATAAACTGATAGTTAAACACAAGTTTGGAGATAAAAATCTTAAACTATTTAAACTTCGATAAAAGTCATGAAAGTGTTATCTTATGCAATTATACCTTGCCAAGGTGATGCAGCTAGCAGACAACATGTCGATTTCGTCTTGTAACCTGAAAAGGTCAAGGTCACAGCACAAACACAGTTCGGGTTTTTCTAATTTCTTCGCACGAAAACCAATATTGCATTGACTGTATCGATAATGCAAGCTAAACCTTTAGTCTCCAGAACAGCTGTGAATTTATGTTCGTGACTTTTTGTGCAATTCTCATAAATACAAACAAACGGGGGAGTTTATAGGTTGAGGAATATTTTTTTACGGATTAGATGAGGAACTAGGAACGTTGGTTGAATCACCATCGGTCTTATTCAAATAAAGGAAAGTGATCCGCTTTTAATTGATAAGTGCTGAAGGGAGTGGGCTTTTAATAATATGATAAAAAAAATATCTGGTGTGGTGTCTACATTCCGTGGGAATTATCGGTTCGTAATTGCGGTCTGCAGCCATGCCATGTGGTAAGCTGATATAGATCTCGGATACTGCTAATCGAAAGTGGCCGAAACTTTGCCTTCTCTGGAATATTATTAATGCTATCATAATCTGCACGTTTCATTGAAATTGGTTCGTCATTGCGGTCTAGACGTGGCATGTGAAATGTGTGGCAAACTGATATCTCAGAAACCGCTAACCGGAAGTGTTTGGAATTTTCTACTCTGAGATATATATATACATTATCATGTAAGTTTCACTGATGTCGGTTGTTAATTGCGGTCTGCAATGTGTGTGTGAAATAGCTTTATTTAACGTCCGCTTCCACCGAGGTGATATCGCAGACAATGAATGAAATGTTTCTTAAATAGATATCTCGGAAACCGCTAACCGGAAGTGGCCGAAATGTTATCCTCATCTGTGAGTTTCATTGAAATCTGTTGATTATTGCGAACTGTAGCCAAGTCACATCAAATGTGTGGTAATTTTAACCCCATATCTCGGAAAGAGCTAATCAGAAGTGGCTGGAAGTCTGGTTTCTCATTGAAATCGAGTGGAATTCTTCCTTACCATATGTGGCAAATGGCCACTGCCGGACATTGACGTCATTAATGCTGCCGAGCCCTAAATAGACACATTATAAGTATTGAGGAAATTGATTTCAAGTCCTTGATTTTTTTTTCTTTTTCAATTAAAAAAGGGGATTTGATAGCAAAACAAAATTATAAATGTCTGTCATTGCCATTTGTTTCGTTTATTTTATTTTTTGTGGGGGGGGGGGTAAAGAAAGAGAGAGAGAAATAGGGTTTAACGTCCACTCGACACAAACTATGTCATTTTGTGACTAACATATGGTTTAATTTTATTTCAATAATTTGCTTGCGCGTAGGGGTCTTTAGCAGTGGGAGGAAACCAGAGTACCCGGGGAATACCCACGAGGTTGGACAGGCGACCCTACTCCTTGCCACATGCAACCGGGAATTCGAAACCACGCCAGTAGTCTCAAAGACAGGCCGTATGATACAGCGCGCGCACGCTAGCACGCTAACCATTCGGCCATCCAATCTCCCGGGGGTGGGGGTAAATCTCGTCCTCTTCATTTTAATTTTATCATCAAATTGATTTGTCATGTCTTTTCCATGTTCTATTCCGCGTAGTCCATCCGTACATTTTACGACCTAAATCTGCATATTTTTAGCACATGGCGGCGTGCCTGGACAGTAACAGAAAATAATAGTTATATATCTTGATTACTGAAAAGAATTAGAACAGACATCGTGTTATTTTGTTTTTTTCCCACTCTTTGCTTTGTCCAGACTTCGATAATCAGGTTTGTTTTTGTAGTGTTACAGCAGGTTATTGATTTTTTAGCACAAGTTGATGACTTGAGTTAGCGGAAGTGGAAAATTCGGACGCCGTCCGCCATTTGCAATGTTTGTTTAGTGTATTACGATCACGGAATTTCCTTGTTAAATTTTGAATATCATTCTGGATCATAGAGATTTGCCCCGGGCATCAGTGAAATTGAAAATCAACATTTCAGAACATTGGTAACTGAGTTGCTACTTTTCTTTTCTTCCGCCAGATCTAGAGAATTTTAAAAGTAAATTGAAGCGTGAAAGTGAAGGGAGTTGCCTCATTCATTCATTTGAATTTCATGTCTGCTTCCTTTTCATTCAAAATGTTTGCTGAGAAGACTTCGTCAGTTCGTCTTCAGTGAGCTTTAATCCCTGGTCTGTTCTCATGGCCTATCGTCCAACTATTTTGCGCTAGAAACTTTTACCTGGTGTAGGTAACCTAAATAACTTTAAATAAGGGTTTGACTGAGGAAGCTTAGCTAGTACTAGTTTATAGTAGTCAAGAGTGGAAATGGGTGGAAATACCTCCAATACACAGACATGTTAAACTGACAGAATGAAGCAAATCAATTAAAATTATATACCAATAATAGTTGTGGCGAAGAAAACTTGCAAAGAATTTCACACATTATCTCCCTTACTTCAACAATTTGAATTAATTAATGCTAATTTAAAAATTTACCCAATAAGTTATTAGCAAAAGTGCCACAAGACTACGGTACCCAAAAATGACACATCAAATGTGACCAATGCAATTATTTGAATAATATCCTAGCTTGTAAAAAACTGTATTATTTATTTCAATGTTTTACCATTAATGCCATCATAGGTAGCATGTGCCAACCAAAATTCAATTTTTGAGCTAGGGACCTGAAACTTTGCATACAGCTAGAAAAAAACCTTAGAATCATTAATCTGTTTAGATTTTAAAAATCGGTTCTTAACTTTTATTTTTATAGCTTATTTTATATACCCATAGGGGTCATTCCATGTCAAGTGGGTCAATTTTCAGAAATTTGGGAAATTGACCCCCTTGAAAAAATCTGAAAAAAATATATGTTATTGTACATCTAAAATCTAGAAACTGTCCAAAATATGTGGTGTGTAGCATGAAAATTGACTGAGATACGGGCATTTAAGTTTCATGAGTGACTAATAAGTTTTCGAAACAAAATATGTATCACTAATTTACTCGAGTTTCAGATATCTTGATTTTACCTTTATAGTGAAGATATACCGCTCAAATTTGGTAGTCTTGGAGAACTTTGTGTGTAGATTATGAATCTGCAATCAGATTACCGGTGAGTTGTAGGGTTCGCATGGTACTTGGCCACGAAAATGACAAAAATTTGGTGCAGTTGTATATTGTCTGGATTTTGAAGTGCTCCAGGTGCTACAAAGTAATAGATATAGACCCAAATATTGGTATATCCAGAGATTGCCAGTAGTACTACATAAGAAACGAATGAAAACGCTCCAGTCTTGAATAGATTCCCAGAAAATTGACCGCGAAAATGGTTTCAGACACAAATTTTCGAAAATTGTCTCATATTTTCGAACCGATATAACCCGGTAGATGAGCACCTAAAAATCTGATTATAGTTTGTAAATATAGTTCGTGCTTATGTTTTCAACATATGTAAAAGCCATTCGTGTCCCGGGCCATTTTGATATTTTTTCAATTTTTTGAAAATCCGTGATTTGGGTCATTCCATGTCAATTATCACCCAACGAGGTAAACAGTACCCGATTCGATTTTGCCGAATTTTATTTTATATGTCTTTTAGGGCTGAAAAAGCTTATATTCCTAATTTTAACTTTGTCCGACTAACAGTTCCTAAGATACTTTCCACCAAATTTTGTAGATTTTCAGCTAAAATGGGTTTCATCGACATTATTCAAATCACCATAACCCAGTAACCAATAGGTTAAAATTGCTGGAATAAGTGTTTTTGGAATGGGAAAGATAATGACGTGCTGTTTGAATCATAGATATCCTTCTTTAGGAAAGTCTGCTGAAGGTTACTATGTATCCTCAGAGCTTATCCATGAAGACAGTCCTGCTTTAAGTGTAAAGACACTGATTTTCAGTCTCACGTGTGAATATTTAATTTGATTTTACATGCTTATAAAAGATATCATACCTCCAGTTGTTTAACAGTGTGTAGAAAACATGCTGAGCTAAACTTTACATGCAAGTTCATCCCAAGGTCACATGGTCTATAAGGTCAAATTCACATTCAAAAGGTCTTCACTCTTTCGAAACACACCCGGGTGTCAAAATAAGTGTAGATTTAGAATTCTTGTGGAATTCCCATCCCTGGAAGACATATTCCGGCAATTTTGACCAATGAGTTACTGGGTATGGTCATTTGAATAATGACAGCCACGCCCACTTTTGCCGAAATCCCCCAAATTTGGTGGACCGTATCTCAGGAACTGTTGGTCGGATCAAGCTAAAATTGGGAATATTAGCTTTTTCAGCCCGAATAAATGTCTAAACCAAATTTCACCAAAATCGAAGGTGATTCGCTTTAAGTCATTGGGTGATAATTGACAAGGAATGGCCAATAACACAGATTTTGAAAAAATCTTAAAAATATTGAGATGACATGGGACAAGAATGGTTTTAACATATGCTAGAGACATTAGTACAAACTATAAATCCACCAAGTTTCAGATTTTTAGATGCCCATCAAACAGGGTTTAATCGGCTCCAAATTACGATTGTTGACATAGGTTAACACAAAACACAGATTTTCAAAAAATTGAAAAAATATCAAAATGGCCCGGGACAAGAATGGCTTTTACATATGCTGAAAACATAAGCACAAACTATATTTACAAACTATAATCAGATTTTTAGGTGCTCATCTACCGGGTTATATCGGCTCGAAAATATGAGACAATTTTCGAAAATTTGTGTCTGAAACCATATTCGCTATCAATTTTTGGGGAATCAATTCAAGACTGATGCGTTTCAATGCGTTTCTTATGTAGTACTACTGGCAATCTCTGGATATACCAATATTTGGATCTATATCTATTACTTTGTAGCACCTGGAGCTCTACAAAATCCAGACAATATACAATTGCACTAAATGTTTGTCAGTTTTCATGGCTAAGTAGCATGCGAACCCTACAACTCACCGGTAATCTGATTGCAGATTCATAATCTACACACAAAGTCCTCCAAGACTACCAAATTTGAGCGGTATATCTTAACTGTAAAGGAAAAATCAAGATATCTGAAACTCGAGTAAATTAGTGATACATATTTTGTTTCGAAAACTTATTAGTCACTCATGAAACTTAAATGCCCGTATCTCAGTCAATTTTCATGCTACACACCACATATTTTGCACAGTTTCTAGAGTTTAGATGTACAATAGCATATATTTTTTCCAGATTTTTTCGAGGGGGTCAATTTCCCACCACTGGCCCACTTGACATGGAATGACCCATAGGTAAGCAGCGTTTTGCAAAAAACGGGCAAAATTGATAAAATGATAATTTGACTGACTAAATGACGTTGGAGCAGGCTCAGATTTTACTCACATGTTCTAGGAAAACACATTAACTAAAATCAACCACAAAAATATTGTTTTTAACATTTATTTGGACATATTTGAGAGGAAATCGGACATATTTCATAAAGAAAAGTAAAAAAAAAATAACTATAACTGATGTTGAAATGATTAACAAGAACTTTAAGTTTTCTCTAAATAATTTTAGAATAACATTTCTTTTTATTTTACAATGATTTCAAGTTTTCTCTAAATAATTACAAGTAGGCCTACATTATCAAAAAATAAAACTTGATAATAAATCGGATATAACAAAACCTATACCCTGTACTAATAAAAATAAAAAACAACAAGGCTGCTCAATTTCAATTAAATCTTTTACCAAGTTTTGGGAACCTGAAAAATTATAGTAAATTATATGAATGATTAAACAAGATTGATAAACAATTGGTAGGTCTATACATATGCCGTGCGATGAATAATATTTTTATTTAACACGAAATTTATAAATCATACAATTTAAACTAATTTTATTTATCTCGTAAATAACAAATTCACTCTCAAAGAATTAAAATTGTTAACATTTTAAGTATTTTCTCGCATTCGCACGTGAGTAACGGTCGTATAACTGTAATTTGATATAGTCTCGATCAGCAGTACTCCTCAGTGTAAAGCGTACAGCGAATAGTCGTCTGAATGATAGAGACTACATTTGACATGCCTTCCGCCATGACAGAATGGCCGATAAAATTTCGGTCATCTGAGAACAATTGAATTTTTACGACTTTCACGTCCACGTATGGAAATAAATGAAGGTGGATCTTATCAAGGAACATTTCTTCCATAATTTAGCAAGTTTTTTACCCCGGCGCATCTTCCACGAAAAAAGTTACAAAATTCCAAACTTTTCAATCGAAGAAAAAAAATATTCTTACCTTGCTATGTGTGACAAACTTTCCATGCGCCGCAATCTTGACATCTTAACTAACCGGTATCAATAGCAGGAAACCGACACGGGGCCGTAATGCAAGACCTACTTTTCGCGAAAAAATGCGCCATATTTGTGACAGCCAATTAAGAAAAAAGAGTTACGTCCCTTTTTCGGTTGGCACACGCTACCATAGGCATAATCACATGCACCAACAATACAGCCCCCTTCTTTATAAGTTTTTATATGCCCACATTGAAATGTATTTTGATAACTTAACAGCTAAATCCATGATATAAAATGTTTTGTATACATGTACTAATTGTTAGCATGGGGCAAAACGTTATAAAAAGCAAACAAATTCTAATGATTGTCTGATGATTACATAATGAGTTGTTATTCGTAATCAGATTTTAGTGTAAAAAAAGTAAAAATATGCAACAACCCTTGTTGACTGCCCGAACGATTTAGCTGCTGTGGACGTATGTTTCATTGCCTGGCAACCTATCTTTGACTTTGTAATTTTGTACATGTATGTATGTATGTAAATGTCTTTGTAATATTACAATATTTTAATTTAATTTTTTTTTTTTTTTGCAGCCACCCCAGGTTGATAGCAAATTTCTAAAGATGACTGATGGGCCCCCTTCCCCGAAAAGGGTAAGTAGTGATATTCATAGGAATTTAAAGCGTAATTTTTCAGAGGGCATATGATGTCTTCCTTTTAATAAGCTTATAAATATAACCAAGCTCTAAAAAAATAAAAATCCTGAATTTTGGACTGTATATTTCAGGTAAAAACTGAACTGGATGATTTGTCAAGTTTGTCAAAAGAAGACCTCGTCTTAAAGTAAGTATAGTATGTTTAGATTCTGCAGACCATGTGTGGTATTCAACATTTTTTGACAAGACCGCAATTAAACTCTCTACAGACACAGATAGTCTGTAGGGGAATTTGTTTTGTTTTTTTGTTTTTTTTTAAAGAATTACCGGTAAGTTATATATCACAGATGAATTTCTGAGGACCATTTTTATACGCCCACATGGAAATGTGGTCGTATATTGCCGTCGCCCCCGTCCGTCCGTCTGTCCGTCCGTCCGTCCGTCTGTCCGTCCGTCCGTCCATCGTCCACAATTTCTTGTGAACGCTCTAGAGGCTAAAGTTAATATCCGATTGACTTGAAATTTATACACGGTGTTTAAGGCCGTGAGACGAAGAAGCCTATTGATTTTCAGCGATATCCGATAATTACTACCAGAGTTATGACCCTTGATCACTTTGGAAAATCTTGTGAACGCTCTAGAGGCTATAGTTAATATCCGATTGACTTTAAATTTATACACAGTGTTTAAGGTCATGAGACGAAGAAGCCTATTGATTTTCGGTGATATCTGATAATTACTGCCAGAGTTATGACCCTTGATCACTTTGAAAAATCTTGTGAACGCTTTAGAGGCTAAAGTTAATATCCGATTGACTTTAAATTTATGCACGATGTTTAAGGTCGTGAGACGAAGAAGCCTATTGATTTTCAGCGATATCCGATAATTACTACCAGAGTTATGACCCTTGATCACTTTGAAAAATCTTGTGAACGCTCTAGAGGCTATAGTTAATATCCGATTGACTTTAAATTTATACACAGTGTTTAAGGTCATGAGACGAAGAAGCCTATTGATTTTCGGTGATATCTGATAATTACTGCCAGAGTTATGACCCTTTATCACTTTGAAAAATCTTCTGAACGCTTTAGAGGCTAAAGTTAATATCCGATTGACTTTAAATTTATGCACGATGTTTAAGGTCGCGAGACGAAGAAGCCTATTGATTTTCAGCGATATCCGATAATTACTACCAGAGTTATGACCCTTGATCACTTTGAAAAATCTTGTGAACGCTCTAGAGGCTATAGTTAATATCCGATTGACTTTAAATTTATACACAGTGTTTAAGGTCATGAGACGAAGAAGCCTATTGATTTTCGGTGATATCTGATAATTACTGCCAGAGTTATGACCCTTGATCACTTTGAAAAATCTTGTGATCGCTCTAGAGGCTAAAGTTAATATCCAATTGAATTTAAATTTATAAACGGTGTTTAAAGTCATGATGCAAAGAAGCCTCAGCTCAGAATAGACGTGTAATTTCGTCATTATCTTACAGCTGGATCGGTCGAATAGGTCGCTAGCCAAATAGGTTGCAAACTTGTGTTTGGAATGGGTGCAGCCATGTTTCATCCGGGACCTTTAAAGTAGTTTCAATATGGCGGAATTCATCATACAGCCGAGTTTAGATTCCCGAAATCTTACGAGGTTTGCCGAGTGGAGACGAAGAAGCCTATTGATTTCCGGTGATATCTGATAATTACTGCCAGAGTTACGACCCTTGATCACTTTGAAAAATCTTGTGAACGCTTTAGAGGCTAAAGTTAATATCCGATTGACTTTAAAGGGTTAATCCCGATAACTTTTTGGGGAATAAAACTGCTTAATTTTGTGTTAAAATCCCTTATATCCCATTACCTAAGGCCGACCAACTAACCCGATATTTGTGATATGCTTGTAAATAACTTAAACCTGACAGTCTTCATCTGGAAACGGAGACCGTTGTATTATACATTATCTGGATAAAACCAGACTTCTTTCTATAAAAATGATATATAGGTGAAATTTACCTTTTGTTATCAAGTACAGTACATGGGTCATTCACTGTATAGACCTCTCAAGAAACGGGAATCGATTATTAGGTCACCCAATCAAAAAATTGACCCGAAATCTTAAAAGGGTTACGTGTCCGGATAAGCTGTGTTGACGTTAACGTCAAAACGACTCAACATTTTGAGCTTAAACTTTGAGCCAAGGTAAATACACCATGTCTCTATATTTTGGTCCATAAATTTCGTAAATGCTCGGACTTTAATTTTTGAGACTCTGCTCTTATCGGGATTGTCCCTTTAAATTTATACACAGTGTTAAAGGGCATGGGACGAAGAATCCTATTGATTTTCGGTGATATCCGATAATTACTACCAGAGTTATGACCCTTGATCACTTTGAAAAATCTTGTGATCGCTCTATAGAGGCTAAAGTTAATATCCAATTGACTTTAAATTTATGTTTAAGGTCATGATACAAAGAAGCCTTTTGATTTTCAGCAATATCCGATAATTACTGCCAGAGTTATGACCCTTGATCACTTTGAAAAATCTAAAGTTAATATCCGATTGACTTTAAATTTATACACACTATTTACGGTCATGATACAAAATAGCCTATTTATTTTCAGCGATATCCGATAATTACTGCCAGAGTTATGACCCTTGATCACTTTGAAAAACCCTGTGAATGCTCTAAAGGCTAAAGTTAATATCCGATTGACTTTAAATTTGTACACAGTGGTTAGGGTCATGAGACGAAGAATCCTGTTTGATTTTCAGTGATATCTGATAATTTCTGGCACTTGATCACTTTGAAATATCTTGTGGACAAAGGCCTTGAGACAAACCATCAAAACTATTCTAATCAATTCTGATAATTATTTAATGGGCTATTACTCGTAATAAGATTATCATGTGTTGTAAATGTTCTCCTTACTGATAAAAGAAACAATATGCGACAACCCTTGTTGACTGCCCGGACGACTTAGCTGTTGTGGGCGTATGTTTCATTGCCTGGCAACCTATCTTTAATCTTGGGAATTGTACTATATTACTTCATTTAATGGATGCGTGAAAAAAATTTTGTGGTTACAATTGACTCATTGAAACAGCTTGAAACTGCTTTTACTTAGACCACCTCAATCTGCCAGATATATGGCGGTTTGGGGAGGTTTAAGAAGCTTGAGCAGTTTCAGTGATAAAGGGTCAAAGCTTTTTTTGTATATATGTTTGTGTATATTATTTTAGATTACAAGAACAGAATGACTATATAAAACAACTGGAGATTAAAAAGATTAAACCTCGAGATGAAGGTAAAATTACTTCTTTTGTACACTTGTACCACTTTCAGGCACATTTCTGGTTAAAGACACCAACAAACTGGGAGCGATTATGTTCATAATTAATCTTCAACATGTGCTTTTTTAATGTCCCTGATGTTCAGTGTGCATTTCATGAACAAGTCTTAATTTTTCTTGAATTTATCCAAGCTAAAATGCTCTTGTTTATATAACAAAACCAAATATGAGCTCTCAGCTTGGATTCATTTGGGGCTGAGTAGTGGCGCATAACAGGAAATGAAATCGCGATGAACATCCTTGTGTGCAATAAGGGAAATTTTGCCCTGACAGTGTCTCTACGGCCTACTCTTATGAATTCCAACTGTCAGTGGATCTTTTGTTGTGACTGGGTCTACCTGTGAAGTGTGTGCATAAGTTGGTCAGGAATTATTTACAATTATATAGCGCAATATGGCCCGGTTGGAGCTGATGTGCCATTAAACAACATTTCATTCATTCATTCTTTACAATTATATAACTTTACCATCTTGTGTTGACGTTAAAGACTTCCTGTCACCACTTTATCTGTTACAATGGGTGGCTAATGGTCTTGACATTTGTGCTTTAGATCATAATGTCTGCCATTGGGTCATGTAACCATTGGTTGCGATTCCCAGCTTGGACTGACAAGGAGTTGTCCCGAAATAATCCAGTTTGTGTTGATAGGACGTTCAGTCCCATTTTTCTCTCCCTGTTTAAATGGGTATAAGAGTGAAGTAGTCTTTGTTCCTCTTTCAGGACGATTTTATTCAGGATTCTGTTTTCGTTTTTCAGGTTCGGAGGAGGAAGGTAAAGACTCGGATGATAAATTAAAACAGCAAAGTATCGAAGCTGCTCGTAGAGAAAATACTCTAGTAATGCGCTTGACTAATAAAGAACAAGAGTTACAAGATTGTATGGTAAGCAACTTCTGTTTTATTAATTTAAAGGTCATTGGAAAAGCTTCCTAAATGTTTTAAATAATGCAAGGAATTATGTCAACAATATTACAAGATCCCGAAAGTTAATGTTACCTGTCACTGATAAATTTCAACATGTAGATTTCCGCCGTTCTCCATGAGTAGTCATAACTTTTTGCCAATAAACAATCTGTGACTTAATTCCATTTCGTCAAGCCAAGTGGCATGGTTTCGATCCTAAGCTTTTACATAAAAAGAAGTAAGGTGGCATGCACAGCCTTGTAGGTGACAAGAAGTAGGGTCATCTGATCAACCTTGTAGGTTTCCTCCGGTTCCTCGCACTGCGAAAGACCTTAATTGAAATAAAATTGAACCGTATGTTAGTCTCGAAATGACTTCTTTCTCTTTCTAATATTTTAAATTTCTGTTTGTATTTCAGAATCAAATACAAGAAATGAAAGCTGGACAGACAACAAGTATGGCGCAGTTGCGAACGATGTTATTGGATCCTGCAGTAAACCTTGTGTTCCAACGAATAACTAAAGAGATGGATGACTGTAAAGACAAACTGAAGCAAACGCAAAACGAACTTAGCGCTTGGAAATTTACCCCAGACAGGTGTATATTAAAAACATTGGTAACATTATTAGACATTGACCCTCGGCCTCTACAAATTAAACTCTTCATACTTTTGTTGTCGAGGGACATCAGACTTTACAACTTGACAAAATGGCCGACATGATGGGAACAGACGCCAAATAAACTGTTGGTTGCTTTGGTAACGATGGAAACAGTCGGTGGGGTTTGTTCTGTATGCAGCAGTGTCCTAGCTAAGACTTTTCTTCCTATTTGTCTGCTGGACGTGAGCAGCGGAAAATCTTGTTAAATTTCTGGTTTTTCAGTTTTTTGTTTTCTTTTAGCACAAACGTAACTGTATAATGGTAATGTACAAACTCTCCATGGTTTATTGTGGGTTTAAATCATGAACGCTAACGAAAAAAACCCAAAACATTTTAAAACTTTAAATAACCATTAGAAATTAACTTTATGGACAAAACGTAAAGTTTCTGTGTCGGTATGTCTGTTTAAGACAAAAGTCTTTGAACTTACAACAAGTGGTACATTAACTTTTGTCGTATTCCTACATCAGGAATTTTGACGCGTAAATAGACATATTAACTCTTTTTTTCACACGCTTCAAGAATCGTTGCGCCCTGCAACAATTATACAAACTATAAAAAGAGTATCCTCCCTTGAGTTGGAGAATGTTCTGCGACCTGCAGGTGAATTTTGTTTCTGCTTTTTGTGGTATAAATGTTGATATATATCGGCATTTCCAGTATTAAGTATTTTTATTTTCTTATCTATTTATTTTTTGTTTGTTCTTTTTGTGATGAACCGATTTTAATGTATGTCACCTTTATCCTGTATCTAATAGGGAGAGGGGTGGGGGATTGTTAATTCAGGTCTTTACATGTACAGCCCTTATTGTAAAATTCCTCACACTAACCAACATGTGCAATTTTCAAGAATTGCATAGAATTGGCAAATAACAAAAAGTGATTGGGTTATATGGTTTGAAAAAATTTGACACCGAAAATATACATAAGTATTGTATGCTAGTTCTTGAAGGATATAACTTATGCTGTAATAACAAACTTGTGGAGGGATGAAGAAAAGAGACAATACTAGACACTGTTTGGTTTATTCATGGCCAATATTCTTAAAACTAATTATTAGTATTCTCTCATAAATTCATCTACATTATCCATATTTATTTCCGAAAATTCGTCATGAACATTGAATTGACCTGTTCAAGGTCTTTCTCATGCCTTACATTTTACACTATAATGTACTATGCACATTATATTTGGTTACTAACATTGAATTTAAGTCGTAACTGAATCAGATGTGAGGATGTATATTATGGAGAACAATATATTAGAACTTTCTGAATTATGTCTCGCAATTATTCATTCCTCTGATCATCATTTAAAGGATATTTGATTTCTCTCTGAATCACTGACAAACTACAATATTATGAAATTAAATGGAATCGGTCTATAAAATGTTTCAATTCAGTCCAGTATTTCCAAACATATATGCCTTGATAATTTGTCAACATTCGACATCTTCTTCACACTATATAAAAGGGATAAGGTCAAAACCTAGCAATGTCACTTATATTACCCTTGTAAAAAAAAATTGTGAAAATTACATATTTTTGACAAATTCCCAATGACAATCAGCAATTTTAACAAGTTGTTTACTGAGGATTTGAATTGCAATTTTACTCTAAAACATCATCTTATCTCATTTACAAATAAAACTTCACATCAAGTTTGTGTACTGGTATACATATGATATTGTCATTTTTATTATACGCCCACATAGAAATGTGGACGTATATTGCCGTCGCCCCCATCCGTCCGTCTGTCGGTCCGTCCGTCGGTCCGTCCGTCCATCGTCCACAATTTTTTGTGAACGCACTAGAGGCCAGGGTTAATATTCGATTGACTTTAAATTTATACACAGTGTTTAAGGTCATGAGACGAAGAAGCCTATTGATTTTCAGCAATATCCGATAATTACTGCCAGAGTTATGACCCTTGATCACTTTGAAAAATCTTGTGAACGCTCTAGAGGCTAAAGTTAATATCCGATTGACCTTAAATTTACACACAGTGTTTAAGGTCATGATACGAAGAAGCCTATTGATTTTCAGCGATTTCCAATAATTACTGACAGAGTTATGACCCTTGATCACTTTGAAAAATCTTGTGAACGCTCTAGAGGCTAAAGTTAATTTATACACAGTGTTCAAGGTCATGATACGAAGAAGCCTATTGATTTTCAGCAATATCCGATAATTACTGCCAGAGTTATGACCCTTGATCACTTTGAAAAATCTTGTGAATGATCAAGAGGCTAAAGTTAATATCCGATTGGCTTTAAATTTATACACAGTGTTTAAGGTCATAAGACGAAGAACCCTATTGATTTTCACGGATTTCCGATAATTAGTGCCAGAGTTATGGCCCTTGATCACTTCAAAAAATCTTGTGGATGCTCTAGAGGACAAAAATGATGTCCGATTGACTTCAAATTTATACACGGTGTTTAAGGTCATGAGACGAAGAAGCCTTTTGATTTTCAGCGATTTCTGATAATTAGTGCCAGAGTTGTGTCCCTTGATCACTTCAAAAAATCTTGTGGATGCTCTAGAGGCCAAAGTTAATATCTGATTGACTTTAAATTTATACACGGTGTTTAAGGTCATGAGACGAAGAAGCCTATTGATTTCAACGATCTCTGATAATTATTGCCAGAGTTATGGCCCTTGATCATATCAAAAAATCCTGTGGACGCTCTAGAGGCCAAAGTTAATATCCGATTGACTTTAAATTTACACACACTGTTTAAGGTCATGAGAAGAAGAAACCTACTGATTACTTCCAGAGTTATCTCCCTTGATCACTTCAAAAAACCTTGGGACACTATAGATGCCAAACTTATCATCCGCTTGACTTCAGATTGATACACAGAGTTTAAGGTGTTGAAACGAACAAGTATTTTGATTTTCAATGAATTTTGATAACTGAACAGCTAAATCCATGATATTAAATATTTCCTATACTAATTGTTAGCTTGGGGCAAAACTTTATAAAAAGCTAACAAATTTTAATGATTTTCAGATAATTACATAATGAGTTGTTACTCTTAATCAGATTTTAGTGTATTACAAATGTTTCATCCCCCCAAAAAGTAAAAATATGCGACAACCCTTGTTGACTGCCCGGACGATTTAGCTGCTGTGGGCGTATGTTTCGTTGCCTGGCAACCTATCTTATACTAAAGGCATTATTTCATTGTTTCCTCGCACTGCACAAGCGAATTATTAAAATGTAATTGAACCATGTGTTAATCTCAAAATGAACTAGTTTGTGTCGAGTTGGCGTTAAACCCCATTTCTCTCTCTCATCACCTAATATACATAAAGGTATCTTAAAATGACATGACATGGTCTCGATACTTGTATGTGACAAGGAATCACCAGTCCAACCTCATGGGTTTTCTTCAGTTCTTACACTGCTAAAGATCCCTACATACAGCGCCTTAGAAACATTTTTCTTCAGATTTAACACCTTTATAAAGGTGATATTATTATTATTGTTATTTCTGAAGTTAAGGTCAGTGAACAAGGACAAGTTTAGCATAAAGTGTCATTAGAATTGTATAAATAATGCTTCAAAGGGAAATAATTTGCATGATTTGGCCAAATTCTTATTGATATAACTGTATCAAATACAAAGGTTATTAATAATCAATTGCCATTACATGCTATTTCTAATGTTATTAAATTGCCATGGGCAAAAACTATGCAAAAAATAAATCGTGTTTTGATTTAATTTGTCCACAATCAAACTTATTGAACCCTACAAACCTCCATATTGCTCAAATACTTTTGAAATTCTATCTTTGAAATAGCTAGCTACCAAAATTACCTTGTTTACAGTGATATTATAGACGTAATTAACACTGGGAATTGTTCATTAATATTTTAAGTACCAGACTTTAGAACATTAGAATTTCTAAATGAATATGCACATCCTCAATTAGTGTAATTGAAAGTTGATTAATGACAATAGATTATTCTGGCTTGTGCAGGCTTATTGTGACCTTAAAGTTAAAGTGTAGATATATCCTTCAAGTTAATGAAACTCTGTATATGTAGATTTAATACATGTATAACCTAACCATGTCATATTAATTTCAATCACTCGCTTGCTTTTTATACGCCCACATGGAAATGTGGTCATATATTGCCGTCGCCCCCGTCCGTCGTCCACAATTTCTTGTGAACACTCTAGGGGCTAAAGTTAATATCCAATTGACTTTAAATTTATACACAGTGTTTATGGTCAGGAGATGAAGAAGCCTATTGATTTTCAGTGATATCCGATAATTACTGCCAGAGTTCTGGCCCTTGATCACTTGAAAAAATCTTGTGGACGCTCTTGAGGCCAAAGTTAATATCCGATTGACTTTGAATTTATACACAGTGTTTAAAATAGTGAGACGATGACGCCTATTGATTTTCGGCGATTTCCGATTATTACTGCCTTGATCAATTTGAAAAATCTTGTTACGCTCTGGAGGCCAAACTTATCATTCGATTGACTTCATATTGATACACATGGTTTAAGGTCTTGAGACGAACAAATATGCGATTTTCGCTGAATTTTGATTACTGAACAGCTAAATCCATGATATTAAATGTTTCGTATACTAAACTTTTGCATGGGGCAGAACTTTATAAAAACCAAACAAATGCTAATGATTTTCTGATTATTACTTAATTAGTTGTTACTCTTAATCAGATTTTAGTGTATTATAAATGTTTCATTTCTGAAAAAAGTAAAAATATTGTGATAACTCTTGTTGACTGCCCGGACGATTTAGCTGCTGTGGGCGTATGTTTTGTTGCCTGGCAACCTATCTTTTGTGTCTTTAACACATTTATGTGTTTTCACTAACTCGAGATATTACAACAAACTTATTTAGACTGTATTAGCAAGATATATTGTACTGCTGAAGTTATCTGAATGCATTCAAAGCTAAAGGTGACTCAATAAGACGTTGGCTCTCTATCTTGGATGTCCCGTGTTAGATCTGGGTGTTGTCAGAAAAAGTTCACAATTTTCCGGAGTGATTCTTCCTTGTCATTGGAGCAGGAAGGAGGGCATGGCAAGGGACAACAATAAGTCATTCATATAGGACAAAAAAATGAGGCCCCATGTACACATTGACTTGTAAAATCCACTTGGCAGTTGGAATTCAAAGAAGAGCAGCTGAATACTCCACTGTCTGGCAAAAATTTCCCTCCTGGCAGAAAATCCAAGCCCTTACCTGCTAAAACTACTAGAGGCTATAATTTCTATGACTTGTACTGCATTTTAAAACCCCAATATTTTGGCAAATGATCTCATATTTTACAACAATCCTAAAGAAAAAGTTTTGACACAGGACAGCAGTTTGAATATTATTTTCAACCAATGCATAAAGAAGCCCCGTATTTAAGTGGTTCAAAAATTATTTTTACCTAATTGTTAAATTAAAGTCAAACGAATAGAGTCAAGTTATCAGACATTTGTTGTATATCTCGAGATTGTGAAGATAGGATTTTATCAATATAGAGTTATAGAAATAGGTTGTCAACTCTTTTTTTTTTATGGGCACCGAAGATTGTTATCATAGTGTTTCTGGGACGATACTATTTTTGCACATCAAAGATAGCTTGCTAGGATGATAACTCTGATAATATTGTAGGTAGTACCATATGATGTAATTACAATATTTTATCAATATAAACCCATGTGAAATAGATTCTCTATTTGAAATCAACCTGCTTTTTTGCACTCAAGAGTGTTGATGTTGTTATTTGGTGCTGTATGGAAAAGACTTTTAATCCACCTGTGGGCTGGGCTGAACTCCTCACCATGTGGGAAATACTTGTACACATTGGTAGTGCTTGTTAATTGTGCAATAATAGATGAGATTTTAAGAAAAATTGATAAAATTCCCTTCTCTTGCAATGCATACATAACCACACAACCTCTGTAGCCCCTGATCATATTATTAGTACATGATTTGCTATCATGTAAAATTCATTCAAATGTATCGATCCCAGTGAAATTTTGTCCTTAAGATTTAATAATATAGTTCTTAGCTCACATTCTGACTAGATATGTTGCCCTGTGAATTGAGACGTGTATCGTCCTAGCCGTAAATATATTATAGTATTTTTTTAACTGACTGTATATAACAATACCTACTTCTTACCTTCCAGCCAAACGGGTAAACGACTCATGGTCAAATGTCGTATGTTGTTACAAGAAAATGAAGAATTGGGTAAGATGATAGCGTCTGGTAAAACCGCAAAATTAGAGGGAGAAATCGCTTTACAGAAAACCCTAGTTACAGAGATGAAGAAAGGACAGGAAGGTCAGCCATTTTGATAATTTATTGCTAATGGTCGTCAGGAAAAGGGGTATGTCGAGAATAGAATGTCGTGGATTCAAATCCCAGCTTCGGCCTAAAAGAACCTTTGAGACTTTTCAAACCTTTGGGACTTTACTTGTCAGGAGTGGGAAAGTTTGCCTAGTCATTTGGATGGGACAAAAAAAAGTCCACCAGTTTACATAATTGTAGCGGGGGGGGTGTCTAGTGGTTTCTTCTGAACCATTTTAGTCTCAATATGACCTAGTTGGTGTCGAATGGACGTTAGAAACCATTTCTGTCTCTAATAAATGTGTGCACATAATAGAAATGAACTAAAATGTGGTTCAGGGGCTTGTTTTTGTGGAAGAAAAAAAAACAACTGACAGTTAAAGATAAAAAACACAAATGATGTAAATGCTTCATCTCACAATGCAAAAATAATCATGGAAATAAAAAATACCAGGTAGTTGTTTGACCACTTTACATAATTGACGATTCGTTAAACCCTGTTTCTCTTCATATTCCTGAAGCAATGGCCTGAGAAATCCCTCTCTGACCATTGCTGGAATAGCGTCTATTTCTTGAACTTAGCGTCTATTCTTTCCGTTCAATGAAAGCTATCACTTTAAGTACAGCAACGTGACAGTCCTTCGTTTAATCTGGGTCTTCCCTAAAACTTTGGACAGTGATTTAAGGTATTAAAAAACGGTGATAGTATATTCGTTTCCAAGCAGTAATGTACACATTTCATTCGACTTGATGGCCTCGTTTGTCACGCAATTAGTTTTACTGCAGTATTCTGCTATGCATGGGTTAATTAGGCATAATAAAATCGTGAGCCATGACGTAACGTTATGTAAACAGCTAGTGATTGGTTGGTAGACGGACTACTGACCAATCAAAATTTAAAACAACAATATCCACTCATAATAGCAGGGTGTAGTAGGATTACCTCTAATCAAAGGAAATGCTGTGCGGAGTATGGTGTACACATTAGTGTGCAAGTAAAAAATCCCTTTGCAATTGGAATTTAATATAAGAGTATGCCATAATGGAGCTGCCTTGGCAAAACTCAACTTCATTTCATTTCTGTTCATGCGTTGAGTGGTGATAAATCAATTTATATTGGTGTGATAACTAATCATTATTTATTGGACTGATAAGTAATAAATATATATTGCGATAAGAAATCAATTGATATTGCACTGATAAGTGATCAATTTTTATTGCACTGATTAGAAAGCAATATATAGTTGTAGAACAGCTTCAGTACATTAACCTTGTTAACTGTTTCAGAGATGGACGAGTTTGTAGCTGACCTTGAGGAGGATGTGGAGGGTATGCAGAGTATGATTTACGTTCTTCAACAACAACTTAAAGACACGAAAGAACAACTCGCACAATTACAGGCAGAAAATGAACAACTACGTAAAAATACATCAGCCGTCCCTAACGGTGTTTCCATGGAAACAAACAATACAGTGGTACCCATGGAAACTAAATCACATACAGACCAAAGTGCGGTTATTTCCCACAATTCCAGTCTAACTTCGTGTCCCGATAATCATCTCTCGTCCGCAAATAATCTAATCGCAAATTCATCAGACACGCCTCATCGGCCAATCGCTACACATGACTCCATTTCAAGGTCAAATGATGGCCTTGTGGTTAAAACAAAAGACAGGGGATTAGTTGATTATTCAGGTAATGGTAACTATGACAACAGTGAAAGAGACACTGAAGAGGAAGAAGCCATGGAAACAGACAATATCACCGACTCTAGAAATGAATTAAAGCAAATAGAATCAGACTCACGGACAGAACACAAAAATCACAGGGAGTCAACGGTAGAGTCAGTTGAAACAACTTGTAATTATGATAGTTCGGATACTTGGAGTCCGCAGCCCTGGAAACTTCAAGAACCAGACCTAGAAATATCATCTAAAAGTATCACAAACAATGCTCAAGACAGTACGATAATCAACGGCATTGATAAGTCTGAAATAACCAAATCTGAATCTAATAACGATTTGTGATCATGGTAACTTATGGTGCATTATGGGAAGGGGAGCAGTGACCAGGAATGTTTAATTCTTTTGCCTTTAAATATTTATGTTTATTCCTTGTATATCGTAAGGTCTGTCATCGAGTCAGCTGGTGTGGTTTCGATTCCCCTGTTGTATGTGACTAGGGGTAGGGTCGCCTGTACAACCTCTTTGGTTTTCTCAAGGTCGTCCACCACCACCCCCGCCCCCACTGCTAAAGACCCCTACGCACAAGCAAATTTTTGAAGTACAATTGACCCAAGTGTTAGTCCCGAAATGACCTAGTTTGTGTCGAGTGGACGTTAAACCCCATTTCCCTCTACATGTGGCTCTCTTTATTCCTTGCAAGTAGTTTTGATATGAATGTACCAGGAGTTGACTCAATATATTGAAAAATTATCCAAAATATATTGTACTGAATTACTGGCCGGTTCCCACTAGTCAAGGGTTGTGACTGCGAGACGGACTAATAAAGTGAAACTTGGAAACCAAGTCTACCCTTTGACATTTTGGCATGCCCATGAAAAAAAAACCTTTAGCAGTTGAACTTTGAAGGCGAGTAGACAGAAATGTCTCTTGCCAGGGCAACATTCTTCTTGCATTAAACATTATCATTAAAATGAAAATTGCCATATGTTTTGTCTTAAGAAAAAATCAAAGTTATGTCTGCCTTTTCAGTAAGGCATGAATTTAGCTGGCTCGCTAATCATCATCTCCCAGTTTTGACCAGGGTTTTGCCCATGGTCATACCCAAACTGATCCCGCAGTGAATATTCGCTTGGCCGCTACAATCACTGATAAGCATGACATCGGCGAGGCTTAATTAGTACGGTATATTAACTTTTTTACTCCGACAAATTAAATTCTCAAACATTTTTTTGAGGTAACAGAAAAATAAATAAAGACGTTTGAAGTAATTGAAGTTAAAAAATATTTCCTATTAAGTGTAAATGGGTATTAAAATGAGTAAAATGCGTCATTTTGCCCGAAGCAGTTAGGTGTTAAGTAAACATTGCACGAGCCGTTGAGCCAATGACTGCAGTCAACGCACGTGCTATGGACACTCATCTGTTACAGAGTTAATTCCTAAGTAATTCTCTGTGAAACAGATTGGGTCATACCTTGTCAGAGGGCCTGGCACGGATTAAAAACTCAAGTCCCATGTATAGATCGGTGTGCACATAAAAGAACCCTTGACATGTTAGTATTCGAGGATTAGGGGAAATGCCACTGTCTGACAAAATTACGTCATGGCACATACATGGCATCTGTCTATTCATATTCTGAACACCAGGTTTACAGACTGTAATGATCAGAACAGGGTTATCTTTATTCAAAAATTCAGATTTAATGTCCAAAAAATGCATGATTAGGGTCGGCAACCTTAATACTTTTATTTTGTTGACTCTTTATGACGTGAAACAGAGGAAAATTTATCAAAAATTGTAAATAACAATTAATTGTTTATATTTTTACGGGCACATTGTTTTCGTTAGATACTGAAGGTTCTTTCCCCTTGTTTTATCAATGAGCATTTTCTGTTGTTTTCTTCATGCACATGCCAGAATAAAACTTCTTGGCAAAATGCTGTCCTTTCAAGATTTTTATAGAAATACATTTTGTTGTGCACTCAGAATATTCCCTTCAGAGTCCTCAGAATTGATTGTTTTATGTTGAATATTTGTTATGATTTAAATTAAATATATATTTTATTTGAACAAAAAACAACATATTATTATCCATGGTCACTGTATCTCCCTACCCCACCCATTGATAATTGGAGAATGCAAGATCGGAGACGGTCCTGCACATATTATGACATCATTGGATTGTCGGGGAGAGAGGGGGGTTTGGATGGCCTAGTGGTCTAGAGTGCCGCGCTTCGACCCATAGCTGGCCGGTCACCTCTGGCTTGCGGCTGTGGTTTCGAGCCCTGGTGTGAGCATATGTGGCACGGAGATGGTGGCGCCTCCTCAATCTCGTGGGTTTCCTCCGGGCACTCTGGTTTCCTCCTACTGCTAAAGACCCCTACTCGCAAGCGAATTATTGAAATAAAATTAACCATATGTTAGTCCCGAAATGACCTAGTTTGTGTTGAGTGGACGTTAAACCCCATTCTCTCTCTCTCTCTCTCTCTGTCGGGGAGAGGTCAAGTCTCCACATAAGCACTGACCTAATTTGTGCAGGACCATCTCGGACCTAGCGTTCTCCTTGATTATTATTCATGATGACATCAAATGTGCTGAATTCCATGCTTGTACATGTACATCATTTCCATATAAAGTAACAACAATACATTATTTTGTACAGATAGAAGAGATTTGTGATGTGATCAGAATTTAATTCATTGTTTTTTAAATAATTCTCAACTTTAACAATTCCTCTTTCATTAACTTTGAATTTATCAACAAGGTGAAGTTTAAAAATGCATTATGTGAGACTTCAATAAAGAACTGGGGCCTGTTTCACAGAATTTTAACTAAGATAAAATCCAAAACTTAGTAATTTGATTTGATAATATTGGATTGATTTTAGTGCTTAGCCAATCACAATTGAACTATCTACTAAAATTTGGATTTCATCTGGTCATTCATTCTACAATATTTCAAAAATAGAGAATAAGCAATGAATATGTTGCTAATTTCAAATTTCTTCATTCTCAGTGTTTAAAAAGATAGGCTCTATCGCCAAGTACCATTGCTATGATAATAAAGAAAGTCTTGATTATCTATCTTATGGGTTTGTCATGTGAATAAATGTCTAATTAATAAGCATATAAATTTGTTAAAAGCATCAATATTGAAAGAGTTTGCTCCACCGAAGATATAATATATATGCCTATCTCACTTTCATGATATACATGATAAATTATACAAAGTCCAATTTTTACTGTGGCTATTTGCTGAAGAGTGGGGGGAAATACCAATTTCCAGGCAAAATATTTCGCATAGCACACAACATGGCGTAAATTCCCATTTCTGTTCATCAAACATCTATAATAATACTAGTATAGTCATTCTGGTAGTGTCACAGTGTCATCTATGATATGTATTTATCTTGCAGTTATATCATTTTAGTTAATGTCACAGTGAGAAAAAGTAGGTGTATTCTGATTTTATAAAAATAAAAAAAAACCTAGTTTTCTCACTGTATTAGTCTCTATATGACTTATTTTGTGCAAAGTGGAGGTTAAACCCCCATTTCTCTTTCTCTCTTTTAGTAATGTCACAATGACAAAAATGTAGGTGTATTCTGATTTTAAAAACACCCTATACATATCTGCCACCATGTAGAGTGATGAAACCCTATATCTATCTGTCACCATGTAGTGGTGATACTAGTATCTGTTACCATAGATCAATACAATAACAAGTGATATGATGTATAATTAATAACATCATCTGTTACTGACATTAATCTTACACCAAAACTGTTTAATTTTCAGTTGGGGGGTTGAATGGCTGAATGTTTAGCGTACGTGCTGTATCATAAAGCCTGTAATTGAGTCAACTGGCGTGGTTGCGATTCTCCAGTTGTACATGGCAAGGAGTAGGGTCGCCTGTCCAACACCATGGGTTGTCTTGGCGTCCCTCCCTCAACTAAAGACCATTATGCGTAAGCAAATTATTGAAAAAGAAAAATGAACCACATGTTAGTTCCGAAATGACCTAGTTTGCATTGAGTGGAATCAAACCCATCCTCTCTCCCTCTCTCATTATTTGGTTTCCCACCCACTCACCTACTATGCAATACTATAATTAGGAACAATCGCAATCTTTCAACACGTGTGTCTAAATAATCTCTGCCCACCAGCCCATCCATGTCAACAGACTAAGAAAACGTTGACATGATTCAACATTTAATTGATTATTTTCTATCCATAGTATCATTCAACCCATCCATCCACCCACCCGCACAATTCAGCAGATTGTTGAAATTTTGCGACTGTTGGTTAATTTAATGTAATAGAAAATGATTGATAATAAGTTTCATTAATTCATTGTTGGATGATTATTAAAGTTTCCCATGGGAGAAATTTGATTTACTTAAAATGATTATTACTTGATATTGTGCTACATGTCAATAATTGTACAAGTATATTGTTCTAATTAATCAATCAAGTCTTAATTAAAATCAAGGCATAGAGGCCTGTGTGTAGAGTGATGGGAGCCAATTAAGAGGGACACAGGTTCGGATGTCTGAATATCTCAATTTATCACCCAATAACACATTTGACAGTAGATATCGTTTGTATGATAAATTACATAATCTACTGCGATATCTCCTAATAGGAGATATCGCTTTACAAGAATTTGATTGGTCAATCAAAAAGGAACGACTTTATTTTATTTTAAAGAAACCACATTTTTAAAATCAAAAGTGACTTTTTACTTTGGTTAAAAGGAGACTGTTTTTATTGAATTGACCTTGAAGGAAATACTAGGTCAATATATAGGGCTTTGCAATAGCTAAACTGCTGTCAAAAAACTGATGTATCACTACGCTGTAATGTAATTAGAATCTTAAAAGTGAAATCTATACCAAGAATTGTATTTATTTATTTGTGCATGTAAGAAAGGATTGGGTGATAAATAAAATCTCTAACTCTAAAATCTCTCGTTGATAAAGTAAAGAAAAACTCGGCAGAGCCTCGTTTTTTTCACTTTATCAACTTGTGTTGATATTTTTTGATATCAAAAAACACTCGTAGGAGATTCTCTATGTATTTCAAACAGTGACTAATAGTCTAATCAAAAAATATGATAATATTATTGAGGTTATTGACACTATAGGTTATAGATTTGCTTTTCTTGACTGCCTCGTCAGAATTTTAGCTTGAATTGAATATTGAGGGAATGGGAGTTGTAGTTTACACTGTGTAGTGTACCCTCTCCCGTACATTTAATTTTATTTTTATCAATAAACTAGTGCTGTTGGTCCCATGCTACCATCTTTATATGTCTGGGATCTTCATCAAATGTTAATAGTTCCATTGCATGAAAATTGATCAGTTCCATTATTTCACTAAATCAAAAGGCCTAGTTCTGTGTGTTATGTCAGTGATGGTCAGATCTTATAATTCAACACATTGTTAAAGTTGAGAATTAAAATAATATTTTTATTCATGTAGTATTTGTGAAATAATTGTTTTCATTAAATGTGGAAAAATAAAATGCAAAAAACGGTTATGTTTTTTTTTATTTACAACAGATGGATTTTAATTGGAAAATGAGTAAAAACATTGAATTGGTCCAAGGCCTCAATTCATTAAGCCCTGTCTTGAGATGAATGGGCAATCTTTAATGTGGCTCATAGGCTTAAAGATTATTATAATATGTATTTAATTTCCAAGTTTCAATACCTCTCCCCCCCCCCTTCTAAACAATCATTACTAAGAAAGTAAACAAAATAGGGGTGTATTTTCCTGCTTTACGGCATCAATAAGGTTCCTTTGATGAGCCCTCCATCCTGCACCCAACTGGGCTATAAAAACCGGTCTATGCTATGGAAGAAAGTTTGCAACACTCTATTCGTATTTCGAATTCAAACTGCCAAGAACCATGCCTACCATCCAAACGATTCGGGGCCCTGTTTCACGAAATTTTAACTAAAGATAAAATCCACATTTTAGTAGATACTTCAATTTTGATTGGCTAAGAACTAAAATCAATCTAATATTGTCCAATCAAATAACTAAAATTCAGATCTTATCTTAGTTAAAATTTTGTGAAATAGGCCCCAGAGCTGTACCTTGTTAGGTCCACAATCCTATACCATTGACAAGGGTATCTACATTGCGATGCCAAAGTGAAATTATTTCACTTGAAAATTCGAATGTTTTTCTGATGTCACCCAAACCCCCTTTGCACAGTTTCAGTATACTTAGTGAAGGTATTTTGACAAATTGTATATTAAAAAAAAAAGCTTCTTTGGCCAAAATGTTCAATATTTAATTTTGAGATTCCTCGACGTATAAATAACCCCACTGAGTGGCGGATATGAGGAGGTGTGAGAACCATTATTGTATCTCGAAGCACTGGCGCATAACCATTAAGTCAATTTCAATTTGGGGTGGGAAGCGGAACCAATTTACAATCGACACTGTCTGCAGGGGCGTAGACTCCTCCCCCCCCCCCCCAGCCCCAAAAATAGTCGGTCGCAAAATTAGTGCAGTCGGTCGCAAAATAGGGGTAGTCGGTATCAAAATACGTACTCGCTGTATACGTCACGCTACTCATAGTCCATATTGTTTTTCCTAAAATGATTGTAAAATCGTAAAATAAATAGAACATTTGTCGTTTTGTCGTGAATAACATATTTTATTTCATCTCTAAGCAAGAAAACGTTTATATTTTCACTCATACTACGCATTCGTGAAAATATAAGTTTTCTTGCTTCACTCTAAAACGACATGAATTTGATTGGTCAATCGAAAAGGAACTATATACTTTCTTTTATTTTAAAGAAACCACTTACTTTAAATAAAAAGTGACCTTTTTTCAGTTAAACAGAAACTTTTTATTTAATTGACCGTGAAGGAAATGATGGGTCAATATATAGCACTTTGCAATAGTTAAACTGCTGTCAAAAAACTGATGTATCACTACGCTGTAATGTAATTAGAATCTTAAAAGTGAAATCTATACCAAATAATTATATTTATTTATTTGTGCATGTAAGAAAGGATTGAGTGATAAATAAAATCTCCAACTCCAAGGAGATTCTCTATGTAACAACAAAAGGACCGTGAGTTCGAGTGTTTTTACAATATATTACGCAATGTCTTAAGCTCGAGACCATTAAGCAACTTAAAATACAGACTCTGCGCGTGCGTTTACAGTGAAATACGTCACGCGAATCTAATATTTCACAAGGTACGATTGGCAAGTTGCCCGTACGATTATTTGAAATAATGGTACGCCAACGTCAAAGGGTGACGTCACATCTGTATTTTAATATGCATTAAGCTGCACTTGGATTAGTTTTGAAGGGCAGACGGTGATGGCGAATATTACCGGGGAATTCTGAGTAGGGGTTAGAGGATTGATGAATAGTGTTATACTGGAGAAGTACACCAAACTCCGGAGGGGCAATCGGTGAGAAATAAAATATACATAGTAGACTTATCTAATGTTTGATGAACAACAAAGATTTGATATATTGTCAATATTGTTGTTGTAGTTTTTATTTCAAAGATACGTGATTCAACTTGATGTTAGTTTTTATATCGGTTCATTTTACAATATTGTATTGGTCATATAAACATTATCCCTATTTACCATAAAATATAACATGGACCGCATAGGGTCCATGGATATAATAATATTTAGACAATATAAAGTGGCGGAGTCAACATTTTCCAGTAGAAGACGGGGTTCAGAAAATATCCCTTTTTATCATCGGCGATTGTATTTCAAAGATTTTCTGACATGAATACTTGTCTCATTCTGATTCTTCAGCATTGGTTCATATGGGCGATGCTCGATTCACAGTCCAGAACGTCCCGAATCGACAGAATTACAATCGAGTGACGCGGAATTCAGTCCTGTCACAGTTCTGCCAGTCCCGACAACTGAGGTGGAGTGAGTAGAATCGTGACGTATTCCTAGGCATAGGCGTACGAGGCGGGGGGGCCGGGGGGGCACCGGCCCCCCCAAATATTTTCATGAAAAAAAAATAGAAATCTGAAAAGAGCTCAGAATTGTGAGATCGGTCATTAGCCGAGGAGTTTTTGAAAATGGGGTGGGGTAGGGGTATGGCCTTGTCGGGGAAGGCTATGGTCTTGTCGGGAATGAATGCTCAGTTTGTCGGGAAGCGTCGCGCCGTCTGTCGGGTTTTGAATATTTTTAATAATATGGAATCGGAAAGAAAGCAGTCCAGTCAATGATGAACACGTACGCCATCTGAATAGAACTAGCACGTACACATGGCCTGTCTCAGTTCTTGAGTACTGTGTTCCTGAATACTTACATCCAACTCCATGCACCGGACGAGCCCAGTGATAGAAGTGAGCAGCTGAAAATTTTCTTTAATAATAATTGATAAGGTTGTAATAATATTGTACCTTGTAGTCACATATAATATACATGTACGATGGCTCAATAGGCCGTAAATAATTCGATATTGAACCCTTTTCTCTGGAAATAAATATTCATAGGTGAATGTAAAGTGCCACTGGCAAGAATTATACAAAGATAACGTGCTCAACAACGCTTATAATATATGGTCATTCATATTTTAAAAGTAGATAAAGTATATACAAGTCTTCTATACATCTGAGATCTGGATAAAAAATGTGAAGTCTCTTAAAATGAAAAATGTGGCAAAAGTAAATCGTTCGATTTGTTCTTGTTTTCGAAGTAATAGAGCTTGTATTTTAAAGATGACTTTTTACCAGTTTTTATGCGGCAACTGACATAATTTACTACCCACTCCAAATTACTAGAAAGTATTCGAAATGCCTGGAAATCGCGTCTACGGCCGTCTGGTTTTCAAAATTTTCTAGGGGGAGGCCCCCAGACCCCCCGTCTTGTTTTCGAAGTAATAGAGCTTGTATTTTAAAGATGACTTTTTACCAGTTTTTATGCTGCAATTGACATAATTTACTACCCACTCCAAATTACTATAAAGTATTCGAAATGCCTGGAAATCGCGTCTTCGGCCGTCTGGTTTTCAAAATTTTCTAGGGGGAGGCCCCCCAGACCCCCCATCTTGTTTTCGAAGTAATAGAGCTTGTATTTTAAAGATGACTTTTTACCAGTTTTTATGCTGCAACTGACATAATTTACTACCCACTCCAAATTACTAGAAAGTATTCGAAATGTCTGGAAATCGCGTCTTCGGCCGTCTGGTTTTCAAAATTTTCTAGGGGGAGGCCCCCCAGACCCTCCGTCTTGTTTTCGAAGTAATAGAGCTTGTATTTTAAAGATGACTTTTTACCAGTTTTTATGCTGCAACTGACATAATTTACTACCCACTCCAAATTATTAGAAATTATTTGAAATGCCTGGAAATCGCGTCTTCGGCCGTCTGGTTTTCAAAATTTTGTAGGGGGAGGCCCTCCGTCGGTCGCTTCGCGCCTCCGGCGCTCCGCGGACTCTAAAGAAATATATTTGTCGGGAAAATATGCTGGCCCCCCCAAACATGTTCGGCCTCGTACGCCTATGTTCCTAGGTAAAAAATATGTTTCAGCAGTCATGATTGGTTGGGTTACTTTTTATGCAGTCGACGCATGCGCTGTACTCCGAAATTCTCCTTTTCACTCGATTGACACCAGTTTTGGAATTCAATTCCGGAACTGTGAATCGAGTATCCCCATGGTGATTGATTGGTTTCTGACATCCTACACACGGAGATCATCTACTTCATATACTTCGAGACTATATCTCTGCCCTTGATGGCCGCCATATCCAAAAAATAGTATACCATTTTGTAATGCGGTTTTACTCGCTCTCATATCTGTCAAACACACAAAGACTAAATAAAATTTTGCAATTTCATTAAATGGAAGCAGAATAAATACTTCTCGTTTTCGACTAAAATCGTCGATTTGGGACTTAAAATGTCGGTCAACTAGCTTAATGTCTGTTCGCAAGCGTGGCAAACTGAAGACAGGCAGCTTAAGTTTGGTATGCTGGTTATAGCAACAGTAGTTAATTTAACACAGTCAATTTATAGTGTAAACCGGTTATGCGAATAGAGAGAGAGAGAGAAATGGGGTTTAACAACGTGCACTCGACACAAACTAGGTCATTTCGGGACTAACATTTGGTTTAATTTTATTTCAATAATTCGCTTGCGCGTAGGAGGAAACCAGAGTAGGCTACCCGGAGAAAACCCAAGAGGCCGAACAGGCGATCCTACTCCTTCCCACGTACAAACGGGGATTCGAAACCACGCCAATTGATTCAATGACAGGCCGTATGATACAGCTAACCATTCGGCCATCAAATCCCCCGGTTATGCGTATAACGAACCCAAGGGTAATAACTGGTCATATATAGATATATATAACATGATTTATACTGTTTTATACAGTTCATTCATAATAGATTTATATACACCGGTTAAAGGGACAGTGCCACAGTTTTATACAGTTCATTCATATATATAAAGATATACCGGTTAAAAAGACAGTGCGACAGTTTTAAATCATCAGAAATAAAATATCTATGTGATATTTGCATTTTCTATAAAACAAAACAAAAATCAAATTTCCATGGCTGGTCAAAGAACTTTAGCCACTTTTCAAGAAAGATGTCAAGAAGAAAGACGGGTGGGCGGACAATCTAACGGAGGTAACCACAATATACAATCTCCTGACCATGGACACGATGTGTTGTTTTATGTTAATAGATTAGTTTGCACCTTCTAATATGGAGGCGTTTGATATATCACTGCAGTTACACCCGACAGAATATCTCATTATATGCACGTGTTAAAGGTTTGTCTCTTTTTTTGTGTTAACCACGGATATACAATATGAAAGAGACACAGAGAGAAGAGAGAGAGAGAGGGAGATTTGCTTGCGTCTAGGGGTGGGAAGAAACCGGAAGACCCAGAGAAAACCCACGAGATTGGACAGATAACCTACTGATTGGCACGTACAACGTCTTTAGCTGTAGGAAACAGAGAACCGGTGGAAACACACGAGGTTGAGAGAGGGAGAGGGGGATAACGAGGTGTTTAGTGGGCGGGGGATTTTGCGAGAAGGGGTGGAGGGTATCATCCACACGACACAAACGACTATTTGGGATTTTGTCCCTAGACCATGAAAAAGTGGTCACCGGTGGGTGGTTTCAATTATATTTCAGTATACATGTATTATAGCTCCCTAGATCATCAAAACATGGTCAGCGGTGGGTGACTTGATCCGCCCTTATAATGACATTGATCGTAGTTGATATCTACGTTCTTATAGCTTACGTAATAGGACGAATTTCGTGCTATATAAGGGTTTTAATTTGAAGTTATTTATCATGGAGAGGTAGTAAGGTTGGAATGTTGGTTATAGACACATTATCTATATATACCTATCTACTAGTAAAACACTGTATATCTTAAATATAGATAAACTAGCATACAATTTAACCCATATACATAATACTTGTCAACATTTAAAATGATAGTGATTTGTGTTATAGATGTCTATAAAGTTTGAAGTAAAATGAATGTTGTTTAATGGCACGTCAGCTCCAACCGGGCTATATTGTGCCAAACATATGGTGAATTTAACGAGATAAATTAAAAGAGCATCACAGACATTTACATACGTAAATAAAAACATATATCACAGAAAAGTGCGTGAAAGGGGTGTGACAAGGCACGGCGTCTAGTCGTTCGCATGGGACACAAAGATGTGGTCAAGTACATAACCATTGACAAACACCATTCATTACATTTTTAGGGCGCGAAAATGCTCGAGTTATTGAGAATGGCAAGCCTTCTGTGACGTGGATATAAATAATAAAATTCTAGATTTCATTGGATTTTATATTTTGATTTGTTTAGTGGTAATAATCAGGGGTTATACTTGCTGGGGCTTACAGGGTAAATTGTTGTCTAGTCCTTCAGGTGGTCATAGGCGTACGAGGCGGGGGGGCCGGGGGGGCACCGGCCCCCCCAAATATTTTCATGAAAAAAAAATAGAAATCTGAAAAGAGCTCAGAATTGTGAGATCGGTCATTAGCCGAGGAGTTTTTGAAAATGGGGTGGGGTAGGGGTATGGCCTTGTCGGGGAAGGCTATGGTCTTGTCGGGAATGAATGCTCAGTTTGTCGGGAAGCGTCGCGCCGTCTGTCGGGTTTTGAATATTTTTAATAATATGGAATCGGAAAGAAAGCAGTCCAGTCAATGATGAACACGTACGCCATCTGAATAGAACTAGCACGTACACATGGCCTGTCTCAGTTCTTGAGTACTGTGTTCCTGAATACTTACATCCAACTCCATGCACCGGACGAGCCCAGTGATAGAAGTGAGCAGCTGAAAATTTTCTTTAATAATAATTGATAAGGTTGTAATAATATTGTACCTTGTAGTCACATATAATATACATGTACGATGGCTCAATAGGCCGTAAATAATTCGATATTGAACCCTTTTCTCTGGAAATAAATATTCATAGGTGAATGTAAAGTGCCACTGGCAAGAATTATACAAAGATAACGTGCTCAACAACGCTTATAATATATGGTCATTCATATTTTAAAAGTAGATAAAGTATATACAAGTCTTCTATACATCTGAGATCTGGATAAAAAATGTGAAGTCTCTTAAAATGAAAAATGTGGCAAAAGTAAATCGTTCGATTTGTTCTTGTTTTCGAAGTAATAGAGCTTGTATTTTAAAGATGACTTTTTACCAGTTTTTATGCGGCAACTGACATAATTTACTACCCACTCCAAATTACTAGAAAGTATTCGAAATGCCTGGAAATCGCGTCTACGGCCGTCTGGTTTTCAAAATTTTCTAGGGGGAGGCCCCCAGACCCCCCGTCTTGTTTTCGAAGTAATAGAGCTTGTATTTTAAAGATGACTTTTTACCAGTTTTTATGCTGCAATTGACATAATTTACTACCCACTCCAAATTACTATAAAGTATTCGAAATGCCTGGAAATCGCGTCTTCGGCCGTCTGGTTTTCAAAATTTTCTAGGGGGAGGCCCCCCAGACCCCCCATCTTGTTTTCGAAGTAATAGAGCTTGTATTTTAAAGATGACTTTTTACCAGTTTTTATGCTGCAACTGACATAATTTACTACCCACTCCAAATTACTAGAAAGTATTCGAAATGTCTGGAAATCGCGTCTTCGGCCGTCTGGTTTTCAAAATTTTCTAGGGGGAGGCCCCCCAGACCCTCCGTCTTGTTTTCGAAGTAATAGAGCTTGTATTTTAAAGATGACTTTTTACCAGTTTTTATGCTGCAACTGACATAATTTACTACCCACTCCAAATTATTAGAAATTATTTGAAATGCCTGGAAATCGCGTCTTCGGCCGTCTGGTTTTCAAAATTTTGTAGGGGGAGGCCCTCCGTCGGTCGCTTCGCGCCTCCGGCGCTCCGCGGACTCTAAAGAAATATATTTGTCGGGAAAATATGCTGGCCCCCCCAAACATGTTCGGCCTCGTACGCCTATGCAGGTGGTACGAAAAATCGAGACCAATCGGTTTACATGTAAAGCACCCATAGCGATTTGATTGATATTTAGGAGACAAACACCTGTTTCGCATTTAGAGGGGTGTTATTGTCCAATAGACATGTCCTGAGATCATTAGGACCCAAGACGCGTTAGCGTCGTGTATTCTAATGTAAAATCTCAGGAATAGAAGGTGGAAATGCCATTGTCCGGGCAAAATTCTACCTAGAATTGCACACGTGGCCATAGCGACGTGTTAGTCTCAAAATAACCGAAATGTTGTGTTAAGGGGACGTTAATCCTCAATATTCCATTCTGTCATACGATAGTCTCCGATCATAAATGGTCTGGCATTGAGTGACTTGGTTTTGATTCTCATTTCACCTCATCCTCCATCGGCCTCCCTTTTCCAAAACTTGTTTTCTCTGCACCTGCCTTTAATGAATGACATCTCTCCCTCTCTCCCTCTCTCTCTCTCTCTCTCGTTGATATTTTTAGTTGGTTTTTTTCATCATTAAATACAAATGGCGATCAGTGGATTTAATATGTTGACAAGTATGATCGAGATGAAATTACAATAAAGTTGTACCTAGCAACAGTCAACTGATTTGAACACCTAACAAGGGCTGATAACCCCATAAATAATAAGGTAAATGGGAAACATTCTCTGATCTTTGAACACAGGTCAGGTCTTTTAATATATTTTATACGCCCCGTTTAAATATACATCTTTACCCCTACGCTTAGTTATTAGTCTCTAACATCCAGACAAATATCTACTTTGGAGGGTGGAGACTATGGTGTTCTGGGTGTCCGAGACTAATATAGGCCTAACTACACCCTATACGTTACGTCACACCCTTTGTTATCTTTTCAAGCACTGGGAAAATCAAATAGAAAACTACTAATTCTACCGCTTACTATATTTGCTAGTAAATACAAGGTGTGCAAAGAATGTTACAATCACAGACATCTGCTACATCTGAAATCACAGGGAATGGCAGGCCAGGATCCAGGATTTTGTCGAGGGGGGGGGGGGGAATTGGAGCAATGGGTAATACGTTGCAACCTTGGATTGCTTGGGCGGAGACAATGCGAAAATCATGTTCAACCTTGTGAGTTTTCTCCCACTGTTAACGACTCCTACGCACAAGCGAATTATTGAAATGAAATGAACCATATGTTAGTCCCGGAATGACCTAGTATGTGTCGCGGCAGACGTTAAAACCCGCCCTCTCTCGCCCTCTCTGTCGCCCTTTCTCTCTCTCTCTCCATGTCCCTTTAAATTTGTCTATGTACCTTTAACTCCAGGGGCGGATCCAGAGGAGGGGTTTGCCCCCCCCCCCCTCTGCTCAGCTACATAAAAAAAATAATGCCTTGCATCAATGAAATTACATCACAAAGTGATCCTACATCAGTATAAAAATGATTTCTCTGTTTAAAAAGCTCAATTTGTATGCATGCCTATGTAATTTAGAGACGATGGTGGCAGATTTCCGTGACAGAAACCTGGCAAATCCGCCCCTGAACTCCCACGCATATCATACATGTATATAAATATATATGTCATGTGATGATCAATGCGATTAATTGGGTCAATCTAACCAACCGTGACACTGGATATCAAAGACTTAAGGTAATTAATGGAGGAATGTGAAATATGGATAAAATGTCACGTGACATGTCAGTTAATGCACCGTATGTTTATCATGAATTATTCTTGACTAATTTATTGTGGTGTATAAAACACTATATTATCTGATTCAATCTCTGTTTAAATTATTACACGAAGTAACACAGTCGTAAGTCTGGTTCTCAGTTGTCGGGCAGGGCGGAGAGCCTGGCAAGGAGCCGTGTCTTGTCGTTCGGATGGGACGAAAAATGAAATGGGATTAACATTCTAATTTTCTGCTCCGACTGGGCTAATGAAGACGGACATATGCCATACAGTGTGCTATGAGGGACATTTTGCCCGGACAACGCCAATACGGTTTACCCTTATATCGAATGTCGACGGTTTTTCGTCCTATCCGAACGACTAGACACCGCACCCTGTCAGACCTTCCGTCCTGCACCAATGGCAAGGGGAAACCACGCCGAGAAATTACGATGAACTTCTCGGTCAACACCGGGATCGAACCCGCATCCTCCAGACTAGTGAGCCAGTGTCTTACTCACTTAGCCACCGTTGCTTTTAGGGACGGAAAACGGAGATACTGCAATACGTAAACGAAACCCTGGGCAGTTGGAATTCGAAATAAAGTTGACCGTATAGCCACTCTCTGTCTGGGTAAAGGGGGTTGGGATGGCCTAGTGGTCTAGAGTGCCACGCTTCGACCTCTAGCTGGCTGGTCACCTCTGGCTTGCGGCTGTGGTTTCGAGCCCTGGTGTGAGCGTATGTGGCATGGAGATAGGGGCGCCTTCTCAACCTCGTGGGTTTCCCCCGGGCACTCCGGTTTCCTCCCACTGCTAAAGACTAAACCATATGTTAGTCCCGAAATGACCTAGTTTGTGTCGAGTGGACGTTAAACCCCATTTCTCTCTCTCTCTCTCTGCCTGGGTAATATGTCCGTTATAATACACTGCATGGCGAATATGCCCGTCTGCTTTAGCCCGGTTGGTGCAGAAAATTAGGACGTTACACCCCATTTCATTTCATGTGACACACCTACCGTTCGGATGGAAGCAAAAACCCCTTGACTGTGGAATCGACATTTAAATCTCTTCCCCCGGCCAGAACAGCACACATGATTATAAAAAGAGAAAACAAACTTACGCCTTTTTTGATTAGATTTTAAAAGATATAGCCATTCAAAAGGTGGAATTATGCTCTCACAACAGCTTTCCCGAAAGAAAAATGTGGACGTCGACCACATTTGAAATTTCGGCAAAGGTGGGGTCGAGGGGCATAACTATTTACGAAATGTCGCGGAACGCTGAATATCTATCTATAGGGGTTGTCCTCTCATAACCACAATGCTTCACACCAAATTGGAAAAGAATCGCTGATACTGTAGCGGTCATTAGCCAGCGGACCCACGGGCAGTGTGGCGACATAATACGCTATACAAGCCAATAATATTGTTGACCGACGGAGCGATGGAGAGAGGATGACCACAAAACGTTTACATAGAAATGTAGACGTATAAAAATGAATCTCGCCCTGGGTAAAATATAAAATCTTACTTAATCTGATAAACAATGAGCGCCTCTGGTTAATCTGGTGTTTTTACATTCTATTGTTTTTAATACACTCATATCGTAATCATCTGATGTGTTTCATTTATTACAATCAACTAAAATCTAATATGGTCGTCTGATTAATAATTTTGATAACATTTCAGGCCTAAAGAAAGGCCTACAATACACAGATTTAGCTCTTACATAATCAGGGGCGGATCCAGAGGGGGGGTTTGGGGGTCGACCCCCCCACCCCTGCTCAGCTACTTAAAATAAATAATGCCTTGCATCAATGAAATTACATCCTACATCAGTATAAAAATGATTTTGCTGTTTAAAAAGCTCAATTTGTTTGTATGCCTAGGTAATTAAATAGACACGATGATGGCAGATTTCCGTAACAGAAACCTGGCAAACCCCCTCCTGCAAAAATTCCTGGATCCGCCCCTGATAATGCATGTTCAAGTCTTCGAATGTTTTCTGAATGTACTGGAGGTCAAATCCAAGGTGTCACAACGAAGAATCTAGGGATTTTTTAGGCTTGGTTCCTGAATGGTTTGCTTGTGCGCACTATATCATAATATCTGGCGTTGAGTAGGGTCGCCTGTCCAACCTCGTGGGTTTTCTCCGAGTCCTCTGGTTTTCTCCCACTGCTTATATGCTAAAGAAACCTACGCGCAAGCGAATTATTGAAATGAACCATATGTTAATCCCGAAATGATCTAGTCTCTTTCCTCCTCTCTCTCTCTCTCCCTCTCTCTCTCTCTCTCCCTCTCTGCGTGACTCTCTCCCCATTGCTCGAATTCGAATGTAAATTTATGATACTGTAGTCCCAAGATGACCTAGTTGTGTACACCATTCTATCTCTATAAACATGTAGTTATATTTTCATGAATGGGTTAAAGTAAATTCAATTCAAGATAAGGCTCATACAAGTCAGAGAAGAAATAAATAATTTCTAACATAGTAAATAGATTCGTGTTTATTCAATTCGCCTATACTGAATCAGTGAAGTTGAAACACCCTTATACAATTTTCATGAAATGTCAAGAAAAAAATCAAGACATTATTGTATACAATTTCGTACATAACTCTATGCGTCCATGTTCATTCATACAGAGAAATTATATTACGAGAGGGTTTCAAGCCACCGGGACTTTACTTTTTGTACGGTGTAACTTTTTGTACCGTGTATATAACGTTTTCCCTCACTGAAAAGAACTGTTTTACCGCACGATATGTGGGGTCGATCGGCAAACGATTTGGGAATTGGCGTCCAGTTCTAGATATTAATCCACTCTAGGGTTAGAGTGCGTGATTGTTGACGAGATTGTGGGTTAGGGTTGGGTTAGGGTTAGGGCTATGCCTCGGTCTAGGGTTAGGGTTAGCTCTAGCCCTAATTACATTTGGCGACCTTGACGAAATCTACAGGAGGCCTTAATATTTAGACCTAATCGTCATCAGCCCAGTTGGTACCGATAAATAGGACCTTATATCCCATTTTATTTCCAATGCCCGTGCTTTAGATAAAAAAAAATGTCTATCCCTATAGAATTTTGATGGAGACATGGAGAATGGTCATCTGACTAACCTAGAGAGGGTTTTATCCCCCCCCCCCCCCCAGTTCTCGGGCACAAACGAATTAATGAAATAGAGATGTTAGTTCCGAAATGACTTGGTTTGTATTTTGTGGACTGTGGAATCTCTCGCTCTCTCTCTCTCTCTCTCCCTCTCTCTCAACCGTGAACTGTAGCCTCTAGCCAATTCTATGTGAATAGATATAACACAAGTACACTATGTAAACCTGTTTCTATAAAACTGTATCTGATATTTTATTTACTTTAAGATAATCCACCGTGTATATTCATCATAGGTAAAAATATATACAATATATAAAATAAATATTGACCACATTTATAACGTATAACCCTGTATTTACCATACCGTATTATCTGAAAATGTCAACGGGGTTAATATACCACGTTTGATGTTCGCAAAACATGAATAAAACCGGTTAGTAGAAAATAACCTTTGACCCGGTTTTCCAGTCCTAGGTAGTAATTTAACATTTTTCTTATGAAATATTATATAATTATTTTAATCCTCAGCATGTATAAATATATCTGTTGCTACATTTTACTGGGTTATAGAACGGGGGGGGGGGGGGTAGATGGCCGATTGGTATGTACGTGCCAGTTGTATCTTAAAGTCTGTCATTGAATCAACTGGTGTTGTTTGATTCCCTGGCTATACGTGACCAGGAGTAGGGTCACCTGCCCAACTTCGTTTTTTTCTCCGGGTGTTCCTCTCGTTGCTAAAGACCGCTAATGCAAATCATTGAAAGAAAATTGAACCATGTGTTAGTCCCGAAATGGCCTAGTTTGTGTCGCGTGGACGATAAAGCCCATTTCTCACTCTCTCTTTTACAGAGTTATGCATGTAGTCGTTTATGTTTGAATCGGATACAAACCACTGAAAACAGCACTACGGTGCCTACCCCTTCCAACACCACCGGTCAGCGATCAATCAGAGACTCGTTGCGCCCCCACATCGCTGTAGCAAAGTAAAACCAATGGTCAATCTGAATTAAAATACAGACCTAAATTTGAGATCCTAGTGTAGGAAAGTCAAGTAAAACGAAATTTTGAACTATAAAAAAAACGAAACGAAATATTTTAATCAGATTCACCAATGATCTAATTGTTATCCATATGATGTGTTGTGTTATTATCCTCAAAATTGACGATTCAAAATTTTTGTTAAGAGTGTAGTAAATTCTTGACTCGAATGTGTGATATAGGCCATTTGGGGTCAATAGGGTCATCAAGATTCAAGATTCTCGTGTCTCGACCGGATTATTTATATGACGTTGGTCTAGTCGATATCCACGTTTCAAGGGGGAATAAAAACTGAACTGAAATGGGGACGTTTCACGTCCTACTTTTCTGCACGGACTAGGCTATTGAAGACGGGTGTACGCCACACATTTAAGTGAAATTTTGCCTATATTCTCTCATTTCGAATTCCAATTGTAAAGGTTTGTTTTACGTGAACGCCAACAAGTAGGCCCCTATACGGGAACTTGGTATTTCGTCCCATCCGCATAGACATTGTACTTGTCAGTCCGGTGCCACTGACACAAGGGGAAACCACGATGAAATGAAATGGTGTTTAACGACTGGGCTAATGTGGACGGGAAACTAAAATAGAGGTCTATCAATTGTCGGAGAAATCTACTTCAATTCATATTGAAATTTGAACTATAAAAACGAAACGAAATAGGATCTGTGTTTTAATCAGATTGCGTCAGCTTTTTATGTAATATTACCTAGTACCCCTATCAAATCAAGATAAATGTAACAAAGTTGAATATCCCGTTCTTTTATACGCTAGTCTCAAAATGACCAAAGTTTAAAACCACGCCCCTTTTTCAACTTCCACGAAGGTAAGGTCGTAATTTGAAGCTTTTATCTGCCCGTTGGTAAAATGCCCTTCACTTCATTCTCACCGAATCTTGAAGTTAACCATCAAATCAAGTTAAACATTAAAAAACTACCTGAATACTGAATATTTATTGAGTGTTATGTCTATATACAGAGTATAGTATACTATAGGTATATATATACGACTATAGGAGTAGGTACATATATAATATATATAGGTAAAGGATACATGTGTGTAAACAATGGATAGAGGTTAACACTGGGGTATATTACTACTTATATCACAGGGATATATAGACCTGTACCGTATATCTGTATTAATACCCCACGTTTTATAAAAAAATACACGAACTATTACTCGTAGATGTTTTATGATATTCTCGAGAGACAAAAAGGGGATAAAAATTTTCGTTTAGACTTTGTTAATGTTTGAAGGTACCGAAGAGTGTGAGTGCAACCCGGACCCTTGAAGGGAAAAAATGTACTAGAACGAGACCCTTTTTGCCCCCCAGGGGATCACGTGGCTAGCCTGGAGGTCGGGTGTTCGATCCCTGCATTGACCGAAAAAGTTCATCTCGATTTTCCGGCGTGGTTTCCCCATGTCAGTGATGCAGAACGGAGGGCCTGACAAGGACAGTTGTCTAGTCATTCGGATGGGACGAAAAACCGAGGTCCCGCGTACACATTGGCGTTCACGTACAAGACCCCTTGGCAGTTGGAATTCGATATAAGAGTAGGCCATAGTGCCGCTGCCCGGGAAAAATTTACCCTATAGCACACCTCTCCCAACATGTTTTTAGATAAACCAAAAAATCACAAATATTTAACCTTAAAATGTGTTAGTATGGGTAGACCATTTCTGGTGTGTTTTGGTAGGCTAAATTGCATAATCCTAACAAATATATAAACACCATGAACTTGACCTAATATGATGATGACCAGTTCTAGAATCCAACAGAAATAGAATGTGGCGGGATGATTCACATTTTGTCGGTTATTGAGAAAGAGGGCTAAGGGCTATCACTATCAAATGCGCTCCCCACCTCCCCCATAGCCATGTTGCGTAAATGTATAACCTGATCGCCTGACTACGACATGGGCTGCCTTTATTTGATTCAAACAACAGATATATTCTAGAAAATATATAGAGAAAACATAATAAGCAACAGGCTATTTTTCATAAGATTGCATAATGCATATCGGTATATTATAATTTCTATTTTTAGATATTATGTACCCTTGTCCTTGGCGTTACAACACTTGTATCTATTAATAGATATATTTAGGCGGGGTTTGGTTTTATATTGGACGGTGCTAGTATTATATACGATCTATGGTGCCACCGCCCTTTCTCGATAACAGACAACACGTGAATCATCCCGCCACATTCTATTTTTAGCTACTAATAATTAACCAATTAGAATCATCTCTTCGTGAAAGGGTGTTACCCATAAAACAAATGTTTAGATAATAAAGAGCGATTCAAGTGATATAAAATGATAAAGTTACTCTCTTATTAAAAAAGTAATCTGCACAGGCTATGATATTGTTAATTAGGAAGCGGGCGTGTTTTGAGTTTTTGCGCCCCTTGGAAATTTTGCGCCACCACTCAATGCGGTTTTTAAGGCCTTAAACATAATTATATTGATCAACCAGTGTCAAATTTTGCGCCACCGCTCAATGCGGGTTTTAAGGCCTTAAACATAATTATATTGATCAACCGGTGTCAAACGAAATGGAAAAACAACAACGCCAGGTTCAATGTGGTTTTCAAGGCCTTAAACATAATCATATTGAATATTGATCAAAGGTCAAACAAACTGAGACGAGATTCAAATATGTCCCGAATCCAACCTAGCATGTTCCATGGTTAGAGAGGGTGTTGAGGAACATGGTCAGATTTACAATCGTATTTAAATAACCATTGATATCCCCCTTTCCGGGAAAGATAATTTGTTGCCTAAACAACCCAGGATTAACCATTAAATATAGATTATAAGAGATTAGATAAAGAGCTGACAGTTCCCACTTAAAATAGTTAAAAACTAGATAATCTTACGGGAATTTACCGAAAATTTCCGACAAATTGATACACTCTGACAGTCTAGCCTCGATCATCATTACTAAACTCGGTAGGATAAAAAACGTAATCTCGATTATCCAATTCATGATTTTATCATGAATGAAAGTTGGATAGCAAATCGGATCCTAATCCAGTAAATATAACAGACTAGTGATGACATCGAGAGTTTATCATGGTCTGGATAAGTTAATAAATGTTTAATTAATAATTAGGAAACATTTCAGACCTAAATTAACACCCATAATAGGTAGATTTAGCTCTTGCATAATGTATGTTTAAGAAAATAGGCGTCTTCTTAGTTCACCAGGGGAAGAGAGTGTACAACAAAGCTTTTTCAGGTGCTTGACTTAGGATTCTGAAAATAGTACTGGCAATAAATAATAGATGGCATCACAATCTAAACATAATTTTAGGTAGTTTGCAAAGGTCAAGAGGCGAACATCTTGAGGTTCTTTTGATATCCACCTCTAAGTATTTGTATGCTTTCCTTTTTATAGGACGTCAGGGGTGTGGGGGAGAAGGTGTCAAGGAACAGCGTCTAGTCGTTCGGAAGAGAGGAAAACCCGAAGACCCGTGTACACGTTGAAGTGCACATAAAAGAACCCTTGGCAGTTGAAATTCGAAATCGACGTATGCAGTTCTCCCGTCTTCATTATACGACGTTAAACCCCATTACAAAATTGCCCTCACAGTACACTGTATATAATGACCTGTCCGTCAGCATTATCCCGGTTCCACCCCATCCCACCCCAAAGTATTTATACTGTCCTTTATTTTACCTATATACTATATTACCCAACATTCGGTAATTTCTATGCTATAAGTATCCTATACTAATATACTTATATTGTAGATCTCACATACTTACATTGTAAGTATTAATGTTGATATTACTTCCTTATATGGTATGATATACACAATACGTCTAGTATAATAAACACGTGATATACCTGAATATAACAGAGCTCATTCAAAGCTTTAAATAATTACATTAGACAGTTTTTAAGACGCATAAAATCAGTAACGGCGCATTTCTTTTACATAATTAAACACGAAAATGGAATATGAATCATAACATTACACTCCAAGGTAACTCTCATACTAAACTTAGTTAGCACCGCTTGAATACAAGCTATAGTTGACCGACATTAATTTAAGTCCTAAATCGACGATTCTAGTCGAAAACACCAAGTATACTCAACCTTAAAATAGATTTTGGAAATAAAGTTTACATGTATGTTGAAATTTGAAAAAAAATAATTCTAGATTTTCTGATTGAAAAATTCTGGATACTTTCATTTAACTATAGATTGTTTATTACAAAAGGGGCGGAGACGTTTTGTAAATCCGGCCTTGAAATAAAATATTAATGTAGTTCAAATGCAATGAGTATACTTTTCTGAAACCTATACCGGGGTTAATGAACACATGCAGTGATCGTGATGCTTTAATAATTGGGTTTTTTTTACCGTGTATTATATATTTCCCGAGTTCTATCTATCTATCTCTCTATACATGCAGTATATTTGTTTATTAATACCATCTGTTTGTCTTCCATCACTTATATCACAACACCTACACGCACGTGTAACAATTTACATGTTCTCGTGTTCGCCTGTTTTACTCAAGTCACGATTCCACGGTTATTTTACTACAGGTAAAAACAGGAACTGGCACGAAGACATTCTTACACAAATTTGCATTTTTTACACCTTTTAAATAAGTCTGAAGGTTATACAGTTATTATAGAGGTTAAAATTCAATTTCAACGTTCGATATAAGAGGCCATAGCAGCGCTGTCCGGGCACAATTTCCCCCATAGCACGCTGTATGGGGTATGCCCGGACAGTCGCGCTACCGTCTACTCGTGTATCGAATTCCAACTGCCCAAGGACATTTAACATGCACGCCAATGTGTACACGGGTCCCTTGTGCAGAAAAGTAGGACGTTAAACCCTTTTTAATTTCAAGATCAGTTCTACTCCCTACACGCAAGCGGATTATTGAAATAAATTAAACCATATGTTAGTCCCGAAATGACCTAGCTTGGGTCGATTGGACGTTAAACCACATTTTTCTCTCCCGTCACTCCTTCATCCTACTTCCCTGTTTGTTTGCTAGACATAATAGATCTAGAAGAAAACAAATAAAATGTCACGTCAATACGGAAAACATATTTTATAAAAGTATGTAAGGAAACGTAAAAACATGAAAATAGATTTCACCCTTTTTCCAACCTATGGCTGGCTGATTGTTATTTCGGAGTGGTACATTATGGGAGATAAGATAAAGAGATGGCAGTTCTCACTATAATAGTTAAAAACTAGATAGTGTAAAGGTAATTTGCTGAAAATTTCAGTCAAATTGATCCACTATTAGCCGAGAAAAAAGCGTTTGAGATATTCACATAGCCTCGGTCATCATTACTCAAATCATTAATATAAACAGCATAGTCTCGATTATCCACTTGATTGATTTAATTACCAACGGCCATTAAGCGGCATATATGAATTTAATCCGCCAACATCGAAGGCTAGCCTTGCCATCAAGAGTTTGATTATTTAGATAACATTTCAGGCCTAAAGAAAGACCTGTAATAAGCAGATTTTGCTCTTGCATAATGCTATTTTAAGTGCAAGCTGCAATGTTCTTAAATTGATTGTTTAACATTTAATTAAGAAAACCACCTCAACATATCGCCGATATATAATCTACTGGATTCGATGCAGTCGGAGTAAGATAAGGCCGATCAAGATATTTGGCCAAACACTTTACAGTGACATTGGCATGTATATCGTCTATACCTGTAGGTCGCGTCTTCGATCATTGCATTGACCGAGAAAGTTCATTGGGATTTTCCCACGTGGGTTCCCCCTTGTTAATGATGCAGGACGGAGAGCCTGGCAAGGACAGTTGTCGCGTCTTGTCGTTCGGATTGGACGAAAAAACTATGTATACATTGGTGTGCTCATAAAAGATCCCTTGGCAGCTGTCCGGGCAAAATTTTCCTCGTAGCACACTGACAAGAGAAGACCGCTGACGAATACAGGGAGACTTTCTCGGCAAACACCAAATTTGAACCCGAAGATTTGGTGTTTGCCGAGAAAGTCTCCCTGTATTCGTCAACGGCCTTCTCTCGAGTGTGACAGCGTCTCAATCACCGAGCCAGGGCCACAGAATGTGTATAAACTATCGGGTATAATTAATTAACCAACACCTCACAATACTCATCTCTATAATACACATTATTGATATATTGATGTTGGTCTCGTATATCTCTCGACTTCTCTCTCTGCAAGGGTGGGTCAAGGAAGAGCCCCCCCCCCACCCTTCAACCTCTTTCTACCAGTAGTTCGGTGAATATGACTTTAGCTCGCTAACCTGCAGGAGGGACCTGTGTTGACTGACTAGGGGCCTAAGTTCATCGGAATTTTCCGGAGTGGTTCCCCTTCGTCATTGCTCAAGGACGTGTGGCAAGGGACGAGTATAGTCGTTCGGATGAGTAAAACAAAACTGAGGCCCCATGTAGCCCTTGGTGTTCACATTAAAGAACCCTTGGTACTTGGGATTAGATATTAAAGTCATTGCTGAAGGAAGCGTGGCAAGGGACGAGTATACAAAACTGGGGCCCCGTGTAGACCTTGGCGTTAACATTAAAGAACCCTTGGTACTTGGGATTCGATATTAAAGTAGGCCGTGGCGCACAATTTCCCCCATGGCACACTGTATGGCGTATACCTGACTTCATTATAGCCCAGTCGGAGCAGAAAAGTATGACGTTAAACCCAATTTCATTTAGTTTTTCTCTACCCAGTTACGCATTCAGTACATCTCTACAACACACGTTTATTGACGCTGGTCGCATTTATCTCTGATTGGTATCACATCTGGTAAATTTTCACTTCTCGCTGTAGTAGTACAAGGGCGGATCAAGAGTTGGGCAGAGGTAAACACCCTCCTCTCTACCAATGGCGTTACTATAAACATGTTAGTAACTTTTTTTATAGCCTATCAAAATTCCAGAATCCACTTGTACTCTCTACGAACTAATGATGTTCTATTGTTGAAATGCGGTACAAAATTACATGAAATAGAATTGGGCTTAGCGTCCTGCGGTAGCTCAGTAAGTAAGGTGTTGGCTCACTAAACTGGGTGGTCCGACTCATATAGTGTGTTTCGAGGCAGTTCATTTCCAAACTTATTCCCATGTCAGTGGCGCAGGACATAGGCTCTGCAGAATAGAGTGATCCATAAACACATGTCATTTCATACCAAATATAATTTAAGATACATCTTATACCTTCTTTGATTGGCATTTAGTAATTTAACATATTAACACAGGGTACAATTTTATGGATACACAATTATTGAGTTTAATACCAAGGTGTTAAGTTTTAATTGTATTTGATTGTTATTTTTGTTGCATATTCTGTATACATTTGCTACCATTCATATATCTGTATCATTTGCTTGATAAAGACGAGAGTATCCTCGTCAAAACGTTGCTTAGTATTAAATTCAGTTATTGTGTATTCATTAAATTGTACCTTCTTATATAATTATGTGTGTACACGCGCGATGGTTCAATCTCCTAATTATCATTTTAAATTAAGTAGGTACGTTACGGTTTGTTAGAATTAACCTTGGTATGACGTCTGGGTCAGCGGTGATTATATCAAATAAATTAGTCTAATGTTATTAACATAACGATACACAGAGATGCACCTCGTGCCCCAACCCCCACATAAACATTTTACATCTTGTCTCAACCGGTTATTAAAAATTGCAAACCTTGCGTGGGCCGAAATCTACCTCCCGGTTCTCATCTGTCAGGATGGCTTCTGTGGGACAAGTGAGTAATGTATTTCCAGTCGATTGGGCGGGATACAAAAAGGCCCCCTCCCCCTCTCGTGCACCCCCCCCCCTCAAATCGCCTGACAGTTGAATCTTGAAGTCGTAAATGAAATGGGGTTCCAACAGCCAAGGATCTTTTACTTGCACGCCAATTTGTACACGGGACCTCAGATTTTCGCCCCATCCGAACAACTATACGTTGAACTCACCATGCTCTCTGCCCTGCACCACTGGGATTTAACGTATAGTCGTTCGTTTGTTACGAAAAACTAGCGTACCAGTAAAAGATCCCTTGGCAGTTGGAATTCAACATAAGAGTAGATCGGGTGTCAAAAAATGTCTCTCATAGCACACTGTATACACCATGCCTACTTTAATTTCGAATTCCAACTGGCATGGGTTCTTTTACGTGCACACCAACGTGAACAAGGCAATTCGGTTTTCTTACCATCCGAACGAATAGACACTATTCCTTGCCAGGTAAACACCACTGACGACGAGAAACGCGCTGGAAAAAACGGGAAACTTTCTCGGCCAATATGGGGATCGAACGCCAGATCACACGCCAGTCTCTTAAATCACCGATCCTCTGATAGGCCGTGTAATTATCTATTGGAACACCGCCGTTTCATTAACAGCACGTATCTCAATCATACACTGACGCAATGTGCCAACACATTATGACACAAACTGAGTGGGTGTCAATATATGTCTAAATGTTGGGGTTTTTTTTTAATAGTGTCCGCTATTACATCCCTTTGATCTGCCGAGAGCAATATTGATACAATTTATCGCCGTTAGACCATTGTATTACGTTATATAATGTTGACATATTACGTCACACATAACGGTCCACGAATACTAATTTTAGGCCCATGGCGTAAAATCGAGGACTAGTTGATGGACGGACATTTCTGGATAGAAATCGGGAATGATCTGACTGGCAGGCGTTTATGACATTATACTATTGTTATATATAGTTATTTCTTAGTGATCAGTTGTTTGCTGGAGGCAGTTTTATAGCAATGACTAAGTAGCTAGCTGGCAATGGATCTAAATATATCACCATCTTCAAACAGAACATATTTATAAACCGGTCCATTTATGATGTATCTAATAGCGTCATTTAAATATCATACAAACAGTTCTTCCACATAGTTTCAGTACTCACTCAACTCGGTTGTTAAAATGACCCTGTGGCGATCAAAGGAAAAGGGCTTTAAAATAGAATAAAAAGTAAACCCTGGACTGTACAGCGCAATGGAACGCTAGCCCCCGCTGTATTCACTTTATCTGATATACATGTACGTTTGTTTGTATATTGTGTCTTGTTTGTGTGTATATTAATATTGATAATCACAAATTAACTGAACATAAGTGCTATGTATATGCCAGACCCGTAGCTAGTGGTGGTGGGGGGGGGGGGGGGAAGAGGCGCACGATGGTCGTTGGCTTCGTATTGCGTCCAATGGAATGGGGACCAAAGGCGGCACTTTGGGATAACTAATTATTTCCCCATTGGGTGCCCGATTTGCTCCATGGGAAGTAGCTGGTCCTATTGCCTCCTCCCCGCTAGCCACGGGTCCGTATACGGATGTCAGTTATGCCGGTACAGGAATTTTTAAGGTAGGAATGATATGTCTAGAAATAGCAGGGTACACAATTATAAACCAACAATGAATTTGTGTGGATATGAAATTAATTTTTTTAAAAAAATGAAAAATAATAATTAAAACTCCGATAAACATGTACGACTGTGTCTTGTTTGTCAAATCTGAGCAAATTAATACAGAGAAAAAAATTCCACGAATATTTGTTCTTGGGTGTGCTTTCCATCATTTTGCGACACGGACATGGATGACTCACATCGCCATCAGTGAAGCGGTTACATAAAACTCCACCCAAAGCGCACAATGCAGATCAGGCTGTAATTTGTTCCTTGAGGAAATAAAATACATTTCAATGTCAGATATTTGTACAACGACAAGAATTTATATGATTTTCTCACTAATTTGTAATCGAAGCGAAGAGATTTCTTCAGGTGATAGTAAACCGGAAGCAGGTGTGTGAGTGAAAACGAGGCATTAATCGTTAGAGGGGTCTCTGTATTGTGTAAATGACGTTTGGTCCCTCCCTGTGGCGGCCATTTTGTGGACCGGTTCAGTACAATTAACTGTAAGTGTGGTAATAGACAATCTAGGGTGAGTTTTAAAAGGCCTTGTTTCATTTCAGAAATTGTCAGCCATTTAGGATAAAATTGATGTTTCAGCTGTGCATCCGTGAGGTGATCAGTAATTTGGATTTTAACAATTTTGGATACTTTGGAGTAAACGAACGAGTTATATTTGCAGCACACGGGACTCGCCCTATTCAGTGCAAAATAGACGCATGCTGTCACCTATCCAGCTTATTTCATGAAAGGCGTAAACTTAGCATAATCGCTAAGAAAGTTTAATCCGCCGACAGAGGCGCATAGCTGTGAAATTCATGGATCAACATGAAGTTTACTACATCTTTTCAATGTTTTCTTAGCAAAATTATTTTTAATTAGTGATTCTTTTTTTTGACATCGTGTTGAGGACTTCCTCGTTTGACATTTCCATTTTATTTTGGGTGATGTTGATTTGATATTTTAAAACGACAGTGGAAGTCTAGTTGGCTTTTTGTTCGGGTATCTGCTTTCAAAACTTATTCTAGAACGAACAATGAGTCATTATGTTATTTTGGCGGAATCAGGGTTTGGAATGAATGAATTATATTGTAATAGGGCGAGGTAGTATTATTATTATACTGCTGTGGTTATTGATCGACCGTGAATCAACTCACAAGTGGGTGAAAGGCTCAGGTGAATCAAGACGAATTTGACAAGCCTAGAAGTAGAAGCCACAAGGTGAAACAGTATAATGGGGCGGGTCTACTTGAGATTTTTTTCATTCATTTATTTAGGCCTAGTTTGGCCACATAAGAAATAGTGAACACAATTTTAGAAGGTTCTAAATCAATCCAATTTATTGATTATTCAATTGAAGTTATTGTCTCATTTTTTCATCAGGAAACTTTTTCCCATTTTTATTGATGAAAAGGTAATTGATAGTTCACAAGTTATAACTTGTTGTTTTTACATTACAGGAGAGAGTGAGAGAGAGTGATAAAGAGTTTTATAGCTGCTTCAAGACACCAGTGGATTTATTGTAATCTTTTATAAGTCGGCAGAACACACAAATTCAAAATGCCTAAGCCGGTAAGTTGAGACTATGATATGAATCAAAGGTCACACATTTTCTTTGTGGTTGACATGATTTAAAACAATAAACAAAATTATGTTTTAGGAGCAAATTATTTTTGGATGTTCATTTTAAATTTACACATATTTTTCAAGTAATCTTTTTTTCTTGGATAGCAACATGTACAATTATTTTATCATTTGTCAATCCAAACATTTTTTGAATATTTTTCTTTTGTGAATATTTCTGTCTTTTGCCATCAAACAAATACATGTGAAGACAATGGCAGCTGCATTATTTTTTTTATCATATAAAAAAAAATAATAAAACCATCAATTTATTATATTTTAAATTCACTTTAGTTGCCATGCATTACATGTAGGTGATTTGGACACCTAGACATACATGTATCCTTAGAAACAATATTTCTACTGTTCGAACACTCTTCTCATTTCATAGAAATTTTCCCCCATAATTTTCATATTCTGATAGTTCCAAAACAATTCACTCCTGCACAAACTGAAAGAAGACTAGCACTCTATATCTTACCTACCAACACTGATTTATACTTACTTTTTACCATATTTTCATCACACTGACAAATTATTTCTTAGGATTTGCATCCTTAGTAATAGTTATTTTGTGTTACTTAAAGTTTCAAGTGGGACGATTTCTTTCATGTGAAATTTGAATGGAAGTGTTTATTAGTTAAAAAAAGCTACTTGCAGTTGTCAAAAGTCAAAATTGACCAGTTTTAATATAAATATAAATTTTGCAAAATTAAGGTAATACAGGCCTATTATGTATCTTCTGCACTAGTTTTCACCTTTAATAAATATAACATACCATTAACCTGTAAAAATAGGGTAATAAATTACAAATGAAAAATTTATGGGCCACATGTAAATTCTTCAACTTGATTACCACATGATTCATGTATTCAATATTTTATCCTCGGTTTACATAGAAACATTCTTCTCACAAAGTGACAGCGCTGACAAGTGAAGTACTGTATTGATTAACAGCTTCACTATGTTCTAATATTTTAAATGATTATTTTTTTCTTGGATAATTTTTGGGTAAAATTTTTGTGTAGCAAATTGTCCAAATTTGGGTAATGGATCGCACATATCTGAATTTTAGTTATGGGAGTCACTGTAGTGAGTAATGACTTTGGCGCACTAACTACATGTACATGTATGAGGTTTTAGGTTTGATCCTGAACCGATGTTGTCTTGAGAAAGTTCTTTGGAATTTTCCAGTCTGGTTTCCATCTTACATGTATCAGTGATGCAGGAGTGAGAATCTGGTAAGAAGCACAGTCTAATTGTTAGGTCAGAAAAAAACAAGGCCTCATGTGAAGTTAGAATTGAATGAAGAGCAGATGAAATCTCCACTGTCCAGACAAAATTTCCCTCATGTTACCCTGCCGTATTCTGATTTTCGATGGTCCTGTTTTTGCAGAATTTAAGTAGAATGTTAAACCCCATTTCATTTGTTTTGGCCTACATTGGTTAATTTACAAGTAGAGTTTTTTTTAGAACCAAAACTCAGATGTTCGATTAATAGTATTAACACTGAACTCATGTAAGATATTGTGACATGTACATATACATACTGTATATATGTAGGATGTTTGTTTGTCCATCACAGATGTCAGTTTACTCAAACAGTTTCACTGAGGATCAATTGATTTGACAGTTTGGACAGTAGTGTACATGTAGTTGTACATTTCGTTCTTTCCTGAGAGAACTCCCCAGCCTAATTAGATTGTTATAAGGTTTCGAGTCTAAATATGAGCTGTCTAATATTAATAATTTAATAAGAACTGCCTATTAAATCTAATAGTAATAGGTTATTAGATATGAATTGGAAAAGGTCATGTTAATGTTATATGCAATTGTTGTACGAATTGACAAAGATCGCTGTGTGTTTGAGGCAATTATAAAGTTTAGGTTTAAAAATTATAGCTCCAGCATGGTGGATTTGTAAGCTCTATAATTATTGAAGAACAGAGACATAGTAAATTAATGTGTCACCTTGGTCTTGTTACACTGAATGCATTGATGAGTCTGACTAGTTAGAGACCGCCATTTACAAAGTGATAAAGAAAGTAAAATGTAGATTACGGTCCAACTGACTCAGTTTTCACATAAAGTCACACAGTGATAAAAGAAAAAGTATAGGGTCCATTTTCTATTATCACAAGTGACATTGTTGTACTTGGTGACAAGTTAATTAGATTTAGTTAATGATCACTTTGTTCTGTGATCAAAGCAGTGTGGGAACCTGGTTGATCAAACTGCTACTGAAAAACAGAGCATATTTAATGATACAAGTACAGTGTTTAAAAGTCAAGTGATAACAGTTCTTGCAAATGTCAATGATATCACCCTCGGAGGAAGCAAGTGTTATGTAATAATAAACTCTTCTAGAAAGAGTGAGCATATTCTCCCTCGTGCATGATGTAATGCTCTGGATTATGACTATATAAGGCTATGATTAAGGACAATATTTTTGGGCGTAAAATAGGTGGTCCTGATCATTGTACTTCCTGATTATAGGGATTAAATATAAACAAACCAGTTGGACTACTTCTGTTACTATTAATACTACCTACAAACATTGTTATACTACCAGGTAACAGGAAGGGCAATATGCAATAATGCACACTTTAATATTGTTGCCTGTCTTGTTGATAATTATTGTATAATACTATAATGGATATGAATGACTATCATGAATAATGAAATTATTAATTTATTGAACATTTGATATGTTTAATGTATTCCTTGGGGTACTACTATGTAACTACATATATGCATTATAATGCTATTAAACCTGTGTTTTTTAAATTCATATAATGCTTAAAATACAGGTATGTTAACATACATACATGTACATACATTCATTTATACACCATCATACATGTACCTTGTTAAAAAAAATCCTATATTTCACTGGTGGCAGTTGAGAAATTGTCAAAAATATTATTTTCTTGCCATATCATATTTTGTACAGGGTTTTCACAGTTTTTGATAACTGAATTTTCTACTCTACTGATCAAGCCTGTCTCTCTAGTATCAATGTCATCAATGTGGTGACGATGTGAATAAAACAAGTTATGATTTATGTAGACAAGCTGTTTGCTTGGGGTTAAAAGGTACTCCTATTACAGTCGGTCATGGACAAGCTTTTCTTGCTCTAGATTTTACAAATACATGTATCATCATTGGCCTGTCAAACCTCATGGGTTTTCTCCGGGTCCTCTGCTTTCCTCCTACTACTAAAGACACCTACACGCAAGCTAATTATTGAAAAAAAAATTGAACCATACATGTGTGTTTGTCCTGAAATGACCTACATGTACATGTAGTGTGTGTTGAGTGAACATTAAACCCTCGCCTCTCTCTCTCCCTCGTTTATATCATGGTTAGCTACATGTAGGAAGTATTAGAATAAGTGGGATGCTTCTACTGTACATTATTAACATGTACCAGTATTTGTCTTGTGACAATGATAATTTTCTCCACTCTCAGATTGATACAGACTTCTTGATTGGAGTCAAAAACAGAGTTACATTTTTTGTTTTGATTTGTATGTGAGATGACAGTCTTCTTCCGTTAAAAATTTAAAGTCTATAGTCAATGTATTTTATGTTTTACTGTACAGCATCTATTTGATGAAACAGAAAACTGAGGTCCTATTTATATACCATTGCCAGCAGATGTAAGATCTTTTGACAGTTTGAAATAAGTTTGAAAATTTGCTCCATGGAAAAATTCCCTCACACTGTAAGCACATGTCACGCTTGCATGACATACATGTATTGCCGTCTTCATTAATAGCCCACTTGGTGCAGGCAAGATGTTGAACCCCAGTTCATAAATTGAGGTCTTGTCAGTCTTAGTTCTTTTCCTCCCTGTTGAAGAAAATTAGATTTTTTATATGCTTCTTGACCTCCTTTTCTCCCATCTTTAAGTTTTCCTTTTGTTGAATTGTTCATCTCTTTCTCACTGGTGTTGTTAAATTGAAGTGGATTGAACACTTGACTGAAAACTGGCAAACCGGTTTTATAATAGAATATTATCTAGCCATTTTACACAAATAGATGATTTTATTTGTTACACTGAAGTTTTTGGTTAAAATACAGTACCTTTAAAAATATGACTTGACGGTTTTGTATTTACATATACAAGTAAACATATATTTGTGGGCTAAAACAAAACAAAAAAAAAAAAAAGAGGGAAGAAGTGACATGTACATGTTCTCCATTACAATTTACAAAACAGAAATTTCTTTCTTCAAAAATATCTTGGTTATATAGAAGTGTAAAGCTAAAGCTCTCTAGAATATGAATTCTGCCGAGTCGAGAAGAGCAAGAGCTTCATGTATCTCCCTCTCTGTTCACTTCAAGCACTGTTACAATATGTAGTATAATGTACACATGAAGGCTACTGACAGTAATATAATACAGGAAATGAAGAGTTTTAATATACATGTACAATATCTGATCAAGTGTAATGATGTTCACTCAAGTGGAATTAAATACATGTACATTTTGCGAATATTTATTAAAGGAAAAAGAAAAAAAGAAGAATGAACACATTGTATGGATAGAGGTGATAGAATGATTCTGCATAAATTACAGTATCTAATAGAACAAACAATGATTCTGCATAAATTACAAATATTTAATAAAACACATGTTGGTGTTGTCAGTTAATATCAAATACACTGAGGGAGTCTACATCGTAATCATTCTGTCACTGAGTCAAGTTGTGTGGTTTGAATGGCCGAATGGTTAGCACATGCATTGTATCATAAGGTCTGTCATTGCGTCAACTGGCATGCTTTCGATTCCCCGGTTGTATGTGACAAGGAGTACATGTATGTTGTCTGTCCATTCCAACCTCGTGAGTGTACTTCAGGTTCTCCGGTTTCTGTCCACTGCTAAAGCGAGTTAATGAAATAAAATTAAACTTGTTATTCCTGCAATGACCTAGTTTGTGTCGAGTGAATGTTAAAGCTCATTTCTCTTTCTGTATGTGACAAGGAGTAGGGTTGTCTGATTAACCTCATGCATTTTTTCTAGGTTGTTCCACTTCTAAAGACCCAAGCAAATTATTAATATAAAATTTATCACATGTTAGTCCCAAAATGAAATTAATCTTTCTCTTTCTGGCAATACTGTAGATATATACAGCTGTATACTTAATCTACACTGAGTATTACCACAGTAAATCTGTCATCTAAGTCATTATTGTAATTACTCTGTGATTTTATCATTTACTAACACATTGTTTTTACCTATAAACAATAATTTATCTCCAGTAGATGACAGCTTATCCTCTACATTATTTATTACAAATTGATTGCAATCTTGGCTTGATGTAGTTTCAATCATCTACAGTACATCTCTCTAGCCTATTATTTTTGTGTTGAGTGGGAAGGGGTGAATAATGTACAAATAATTGACCTGTTAAAGTTGTATGGCGATATTTCTTTATTACTTTGCAAATATACTTTTGATGGTTGTTTTCATTCCATCTGTATTCAAACACACTTTCTATTATTTAATTTATTACAGTTCATTCAAACAGTAGCTCAACAAGAGTTTGTGTTACAGTCATTGTTTTTTAAGGCGAGTGATTGCTCTCAAGCGCCTACAGGTCACCTGAATGTCAACCGAGGGGATTTTTTTTCCCTCACCTTAAAATTGAAAATCACTCTCCTTTACAAAGTCATTGGGGGTTTATTAACATTTATCTACCAATCACTCTTCTTAATATTAGATCACTCTCCTTAATTTCTAAAGCATTCCCCAAATCGAAACTGGGAGAACCTTTTAGGAGAGCCATTTTTTTCAATTTGTTGATCGAGGGGAGCTTTTTTTTGGCTCTAGTCTGAAATACAAAAAAACAACGACTGGTGTTAATTATACATAAATCTGTCTGGTAGACAATGTCCCTGACAGGCAGCTCAATTTTAGGCTTTTCTACAGTATTTGTTGGAAGTAGGGGCCTGTCTTCTTTAGCTCGAGGGGGGTTGGGATGGCCTAGTGGTCTAGAGTGCCGCGCTTCGAACTCTAGCTGGCCGGTCACCTCTGGCTTGCGGCTGTGGTTTCGAGCCCTGGTGTGAGCATATGTGGCATGGAGATAGGGGCGCCTTCTCAACCTTGTGGGTTTCCTCCGGGCACTCCGGTTTTCCCCCACTGCTAAAGACCCCTACGCGCAAGCGAATTATTGAAATTAAAATTAAAACCATAGGTTAGTCCCGAAATGATCTAGTTTGTGTTGAGTGGACGTTAAACCCCATTTCTCTCTCTCTCTCTCTTTAGCTCGATTTGGTGCAGAAAAGTAGGAAGTTAAACTCCATTATGTACAGTTGTATGTAGGGGTGGGGGAGTGGTCTCCAACATACATATATGTTTATTGTGTGTATTTCACACAATAGACTAAAATGATTATAGATTAAAAATGATTACATAATATCATGTACATGTACATCATTAGAATACATGTGTTAACAATGTACTAACTTAAAATATTATTAATGATAAATGAAGCCAACGCTACATTGTACATGTACAATAGACTGGATATTAAATACATGAATAGTCTTGATTGTACAAGTTGTAACATTTGTTGACCAGATGTGTGACATATAAGATGAATATCGTGATCTGACTCATCTAAAAGTACACATCTACCTACATACCAGTTTAATTATGTTATATTATTTATATATATAATCTTTTTGTTCTATATAATACATACATGTACACTGTATAGACAGAACCTCGTCTTTTTTCCGTCATATTTTGTGATAATTTCTCGGACCTCATAATAATGCTGAGTTTAACTTTAAAGATTGTATAATCTTTTTGTTCTATGTATGTACTGTATGTTATACACAAGCTTCAAGTCCTACATGTACATGTAGATGGTTGTTCTGGCTGTTATATTTTGTAATATTTTGAGGCCTTTAAATATTACTGCGTCTTAAGATTCTAAAATATATGTATAAAATAATTTGACCTGGATGATTTGCTGTTTTTGAGGTTTTTTAAAACATGAAAATTTCCACCTCTATTGACTTTCAAGGGGGTACATGTAGGTTACTGATTAATGTAACTCCTGCACTTTAGATCATAAAGTCACATGTTTTATCCCAAACCATTGGTTTCTTTAAATGGAACAAGTTTCTGAAGGGTTGACTTTAAACTCCATTTCTACATGTATCTCTCTCTCAATTTTTAAGATATTCAGTTGATCTTGTGAAAGCTATCGACATCCCTTTTAAATGTCTGAGTCTCACAGCTTAATCCAAGGTAATATGTACTCAAGACTCAAGTTCTATAACATTGCGTTTTGCAATGGATTCCTTATATTGCTAAAATGAGGCAATGAGACTTTAAAGATGAACAATTTGATCTCTTACATTTTGAAATAAAAAAAATATGTTGCATGTAGGAAATAATTGAAAAGGTTTTTTAAACTGGAGTAAAGAAAATATGCTGATTCAACAAAATGTCACACAAGATATACATGTAGATACTACTCTATGTGTAATGAACATGCATCAACTGGCATATTTACATGTATATACATATTATAAACTCCTAACAGATTATATAGAGAATATGGTAGTAATTATAAAGTCATTATACATGTATGTATAGAGGAAGTTGAAGAGAAATAATTGACATCCTGACATCAGTCTCATTTTCTTGTCCTTTTCGAATTAGGATTTTCTGATGTGGTTTCCCCCCTTGTTCAATGGTGTATGACGATGGGGCAATAAAACTGAGGTCCTGTGTTATACGTTGGTGTATAGAACCCCTGACTTTTGGAGTTTAAAATTATGTAAGACTAAGAGTAAGCCTTAGTGCCACTGTCAGGGCAAAATTATCCTCTTACATGTAGCTCACTGCATTGCACATGTTCGTCTTCAGTACATTTGTAGCTTGGTTGATGTATTGCAGGATATTGAACCTATTCATTTCATTATAATAAACCATTCAGCTGAAAGCAAACTTTGACCTTCATAAATAGGACATCTAGAGCATACTGGATAGCTATCTTGTTTCTTCATCTCTATTATAAACCTGCTATAGGATTAGATACTTATGCTACACCGCACAAAATGTCCTTTGACTTTACTTTCTTCTGTCTACAAAATAACAGAAAGCTTATCTGTCCATACAATCGTTTTCATCTTATGGGTGAACATTGAACATCATACATGTACACACTGTTTTACTATTTTAAAATTTCCTTTTTCATTAGCCCACTTGGTGCAGAACAGTAGGATGTTAAACCTTATTTCATTTACGATTTTAAAATGCCTTTCCCAAAAGAAAAATGTGGCTTTTCAATCCTCAGATTTACTACATTCAGTAAATTTACTATTTAAAGCCCCAGCATACTCGAATAAATGTTAAGAATAGCTTAAAATCATAGACAAACATGTACTTTTATTAAAGCCTCAACACACCAGAATAAAGGTTCAATATACAGAGCTTAACACCATATATAATTAAAAGCACTCTTGCTAAAAGTTATTCTTGTTCTTACTGTGAAATCAATCAAGCCTAAGGAAAGTTATGGCTATATAAACTTTATATTTATGGATTCCACTTCACCATCTGTACATGTATGTGTCTTAAGACAAATTAATAGTAATAATATTGTCAAAAATGTTTTAAGTCAAAAATGTTTTGTTTTTGTTTCCTGAAATGTACAATGTGCTTAATTAAATAACATGTAATAATAATAATTACATTTATATTACAATAGTATATGTCATGTACATAGTTTGTTTACTTCTGAAATATCTGGGTTGTATAATATATTATTATATATTTAATAACCTACATTCTAGAATTTTAATTTCTGCTGACTTGAAATTAGGAGGGGAGGGTGGGGGGTCTCTTGTCATACAGCATCAGTTTTCCTTGTTCTCCAGTTCCAAATTTAACAATATTTCTGTTTCGATTAAATATACTAAGCCTGTTTTCATTAGTACAGTAAATCAGAATGTTAAACCCCATTTCATTAAATTTAATTAAAATATATCTTTCAAAACAAAATGACCTACATTGTGGTTGTAGTGCAAGTCATGTTTTATTACCAAACGTACTCAATATCTTTTGTCTGTTCTATTTGTGGTCTAAATGTTATTTCTGTTAAGTTTTTATTTTTGTGTCTATTTCAGATCAATGTACGCGTCACTACTATGGATGCGGAGCTGGAATTTGCCATCCAGCCAAATACAACAGGCAAACAGCTATTTGATCAGGTAAGCTTGATTATTATTTAATGGATTAAACTAAGTAAAGTTCTCTAGAACTTATTAATTAAAACTTTTAAAATAGCATTATGCAAGAGCAAAATCTGATTTTTACAGGTCTTTCTTTAAGCCTGAGATGTTATCTAAATAATCAATTAGACATTAATTAACATATTCAGACCATAATAAACTCTTAATGTCAAGACTAGCCTTCGATGTTGGCAGATTAAAATCGTATATGCCGCTTAATGGCGGTTGATAATTAAATCAATCAAGTGGATAATCGAGAGTATGCTGTTTATATTAATGATTTGAGTAATGATGACCGAGGCTATGAATATTTCAAAAGCTTTTTTCTCGGCTAATAGTGAATCAATTTGACTGAAATTTTCAGCAAATTATCTTTACACTATCTAGTTTTTAACTATTGTAGTGAGAACTGCCATCTCTTTATCTTATATCCCATAATGTAACTTTAAGTGAGAAAATTGTTTCTCCCATGCCAAATGACAGAATAAAAAAAACCTCTCCTACTCCTCCAGTACAATAAAGTATCCATTACTGTAGCCTATTCCCATGGATATGCCTTCTGCCTATGGATATGCCGTATTCCCATGGATATTCTCTATTCACCACTAGATTTCCTATTACCAAGGATATGACCTATCCCATTGAATTTATCCTGTAACAAATTAAACAAAGTCCAAAAACTATTAATTCTATTTTAGTCGGTGCATATCTATATGGAAGCCTGGAAATAGAGCGCGCGTATCAGACCAAGCACAGTTATAATTTAATATAAACACCTGTATAAATAAATTGTTTTATTTTGTGTAACAGGTGGTAAAGACAATAGGCCTTCGGGAAATTTGGTTCTTTGGATTACAATATGTTGATTGCAAGGGCTATACAACATGGTTGAAACTTAATAAAAAGGTAAGTTTTGTAATTTGTCAATTCCTGCTCATTTTGTTTTGCTTCTCCTTTTGTGGGATGCTTGATGTCATAATGTGTTCCTTGTCTATAGAGTAACATCTTATTGTTTTCAGTACCATTAAAGAAATTGTGCAACCAGTAAGAACTACGAACATGCCTTCATAATTAGTTTTTGACAGATTTCCGTTTCCGTCATAATCCAAAGTCTGAAGTACAATGTTTGCCTCGGAATCAGTTGTTTGATAGTTCACCTGTAAAAAGGAATAACACTGTTTAGTTTAAATAAAAGAATATCAAAGTTATGTAGGGCGTCGCTGTGTTAAATGATTAAATATTACTAAATTATTCAACAAAATTAAATTTTCATTGTTTTATAAATTTAAACTATACTTTTATTAATTGAACTCAATTCTATGTAAAACAAATTACTGTATTTTAATCAGAGCTACTTTACTACATTGAATCTATGATAATATTATCACTGTCATTCCATGATATCCAATGTTTCCATGACATTCCATGATGATCAGTATTACCTATGTAATTCTATGATATTATATTATTCTAACATAATCAATGATATTGATATCCATGTCATTCTATGATATTGTCAATCAATCATTATCAGTATTTTCCATGACACTCTATTATAATCAATATATCCATGACATTCCATTATAATCTGTATTATTCATTCCATTATCGCTGTCATTCCATTTTCAATATCATTCCATGCTATCAATATTAAATTTAATTGTGTTTGACAGGTAAACAGTCAGGATGTGAAAAAAGAAACACCTCTCCAGTTTAGATTTAGAGCCAAATTTTTCCCTGAGGATGTATCTGAAGAACTTATTCAAGAAATTACACAGGTAACATCATACTGCTGTACTTGAATACTCTCATTCACAGCATGTCTCTGAGTCTCATAAATCGTTATCAGCTGTCATCGTTGTAAAATTGTATCTATTGTAAAATTAATCACTTTTCTTCGTTAAGATTCTGATAAGTCGCGTGGTGGCCGGAAGAAGGGTGGGGTGGGATATAAATATTATATAATATTTATATATATTATATGTATTAAATCAGTGCCGGACAAAATGACAAGCGGCATAGGGGTTTGTGCCTAACAAAGACTGAATCTTTGCCTGCTGACACATTGTCTGTGATAGGTTCCTTATTTCCAGGCTTGAAAATACCGGGGGGGGGGGGGGGGGAATCTCTCATTCACTGCATAACATATGCGCGTCTTTTGTCTTGAATTGTTTATCTGATGTCCTTCCTGTCTAGGAATTACAGTATTATTTACCCTTTATTTCTTCCAGAAAATGTTTTTTCTTCAAGTCAAAGAGAATTTGTTAAATGATGAAATCTACTGTCCCCCTGAAACAGCTGTTTTACTCGGTTCCTACGCCTGTCAGGCTAAATATGGTGATTATAACCCACAAACGCACACAACAGGTTTTCTGGCTAATGATCGCATTCTTCCACAAAGGTAAGTCATGTCAATGTGTTATTTCTAACTGCTATTATTATTCCTCGTCAAAGGAGTTAAGGGAGGGATAGATATTCTACGAATATTCGATCTGTCATTCTGTTTGTGGGAGTGGCTGGCCTGAGGAATAGTTAACACATGCCTTTGTTCGTATGGTCTGTCATTGAATCAAGTGTTGTGGTTTTGATTCTCTGCTTGTACGTGCCAAGGAGTAGAGTGGCCTGCCCAACCTCCAACTGCTAAAGACTCCCACACGGCAGCGAATTATTCAAACAAAATCGAACCATATGCTGTGTCAAGTATATGTTAAACTCGGTGATTTGATATTCACAAGTTTATAATGTATATTAAAGTGAATTTATATCATTGAATCTGTTTGATATGGTAATACAATAGAATGAGGATATATTTTAGTTATTGTGGGCTGTTCAGGATGTGTTATGGATTTATATCAATGACTAACATCCTGTACTTAGATGTGTAGACTCCATGTACACTTAAAATATACAAAGCTAACAGCTTCAAGTACATGTATCTTATATAAATGAATTAATAATGTCACAGACAGAAATATTCTATTCTTAATTAGTTCAAGGACAGGCCTGGAAATAATGGGTTTAGGTATACCAGACAAAATGTGAGACACTAATGAAATAGTACCTGACATTTTCAACTTAGTGCCGGACATGTATTAATAATATCAATAAAAAAGACAAATCTGTGTCTATTTTGTCAGTAGGGAAAATTCTCGGGTTTAATTGTTTTTGTGTTTTTATGGAAACAAATTTGACTACATTGCTACAAGGATAGCCTGGTTTTCTTGGTTGATTTCAATGATTTTCCAAGATTTTAAAGCAAGATGTTGAATTATTAGATAATGACAATATTATTCTATCTTTCAGAGTATACGAACAACATAAATTAACTAAAGAACAATGGGAAGAACGAATAATCACATGGTATTCAGAACACAAAGGAATGTTACGGTAAGATCAATAATAGACTGCCATGATGTATAATATTTTACAATATTGTGCATATTCAGCACAATTTTGCTCACAGTGGCTCCGTGAATAAGGTATTGTCATAATATCCGAGCCCCGGTTTCAGAAAGCATTCTTAGGCTTGAATTTATAAATTTACACCAAATTGTTTGCCTTATTTTTATTAGAATACAACCCTGTATAAAACTTTTGTTTTAATGTTTCAAATAAATCAATAAGAAACTATGTTCAAATTTTGGTGTTTCTGGATCAAAGATCTTTCTCATAATCAGTGATTGAAAGTTGAGTAAATTCTTAATTGAAGTCTGAGAAGGCTTTGTAAAACTGGGGCCAGGAGATGCTGTGCTTGATTCCAGGGTTGGTCGAGAGAAACTTGTAGCCTTGTTTTCTCAATTTAGGTTGCCTAGCAAGGAATGGCGTCTTTAAGTCATTTGGATTGAGAAAAAAAATAGAGGTCCAACATGTATGTGTTGGTGTACTCTTAAAAGAAACCTTGGCATTTGGATTTTGACAAGTAATAGGCAGAAATGTTGCTGTTGAGGCAGAATCTAACCCATAGCACACACCATGGCTTACATGTATGCCCATGTTTGTAAGTCTAGCTGGTGCAGTAAGATGTTAACCTCTGTTTGATTTCATTTCATTTGTTTATTATAGAGAGGATGCCATGATGGAATATTTAAAAATAGCGCAAGATTTAGAAATGTATGGTGTGAATTATTTCGATATTAAAAACAAGAGAGGAACAGATTTACAATTAGGTGTTGATGCCCTTGGTTTAAATGTATACGAAAAACAAGACAAGTAAGTTGTCATAAATTAAACTTGTAATATTTTACAAAACATTGATTTGTTTTGAAGAATGCAGTTTTCTGCCTGTCCATGACATGTTTTGGGACATAGCCCTGCTTCTTATTGAATAACAATAATCAAACTTGGTGTATGTTCATAAGGTTTAGGCCTATGTCTTGACCAAGTTCAATAATGAGAATTTTCCACTTTGGCTGAGCAAAGAAGGGCAATTTGATTGGTTGATGGTTTGGAGCACGATGACTCTTTTGTAATGTTTCATTACATCAAAGAGCCACATTTGCTTAGTTGCTTGTTTGATCCCTGCATTGGCCGAGAAAGTTCATTACAATTCTCGTATGTATCAGTGATACAGGATGGAGGGCTTGAACAGTACAGCTGTCTAGTCATTTGAATGGGATGGAAAACCGAGGTCCAGTGTATAAAGACCCCTTGGCAGTTGGAATTCAATATAAGAGTAGACCATAGTGCTGCTGCCCGAGCAAATATGAAAAACTGTAAGACTCTGATACATTTCACATCTGTTTCTTATTGCTCTTTTGTTTGTTTTTTCAGATTGACGCCAAAGATTGGTTTCCCATGGAGTGAAATTAGAAATATTTCTTTTAACGATAAAAAATTTGTTATTAAACCAATAGACAAGAAAGCACCTGTAAGTTATTTAACATGTTATTAATTAAATCTTATATGATACCTCAAATATCCATGCTAAGTGGGTCAGACTCTGGCTCACTGGTGTTCGATCCCTGTTTTGACAGAGAAGGTTCCCTTGTCGGTCCCCCTAGTCAGTGATGCTGTCTACTCGTTCGAATGGTAGGGAAAACTGAAGTCACGTGTACACATAGGGGTGCACATGAAAGATCCCTCGTAGCACCCTGTAGGACGTTAAACCCCATTTCATCTCATTTCCCTGCTTGTCTTCACTACAACATCTTTCAGGTATCGGTAATAAACCTGGAGGATGGATGAAAACTGTGGTCCTTGGCTTTCAGATAAAAGAACTGTTGACATTTAGAATTTGATGTACAAAAAGTAGAGTAAAATGTCCCCCATAGCACACTGCTGGTCATATGATATTCTGACGTTAAACCCCATTTCTTTCTCTCTCATGGTGGGGGGGTGGTGGTCTAGAGTGCCGCGCTTCGACCTCTAGCTGGCCGGTCACCTCTGGCTTGCGGCTGTGGTTTCGAGCCCTGGTGAGAGCGTATGTGGCATGGAGATAGAGGCGCCTTCTCAACGGTTTCCTCCGGGCACTCCGGTTTCCTCCCACTGCTAAAGACCCCTACGCGCCAGCGAATTATTGAAATAAAATGAAACCATATGTTAGTTCCAAAATGACCTAGTTTGTGTCGAGTGGACGTTTAACCCCATTTCTCTCTCTCTCTCATATGCCCATCTAATATGCCTAGGATGTTGACAAAAACACCTTAATATTTCATTTCAAAAGTCAAAGCTTATTGCTGTTAGATTAATTCTGTTTTTAATTGTTTCAGGATTTCGTGTTTTATGCACCTCGTCTTCGAATCAATAAACGTATCTTAGCCTTATGCATGGGTAATCATGAATTATACATGAGAAGAAGAAAACCAGACACAATCGAAGTCCAACAGATGAAAGCTCAGGCTAGGGAGGAAAAACTCAGCAAGCAACAAGAAAGGTATAAGTCCTAACCTCTTGTAGCCCAGCATTTCCTAATAGTCTAAAAAGATTCAATTCTGTTCAGTATTTTCAAAGATATGTAATGCAAATTAACCCATTTAACCCTGAGCCAATTAAAAGATTAGCTGCCCTAACCCTAAGCTCATTGAACCAGCAGGGCCCCATCTCCTAAGCCAATTAGAGGATTATTGTTAATCCTAATACCCTCTACAAAATTGCAAATAATTTAAAAAATATTTTTTATACATAAAAATACTCTGTTACAAAAATGTTCACATTGCCGTGTTCTGTCCAATGATATAAAATTCAATTTTACAAAGTAGCATGTATATTATTATAAATAATATTGAAAAGCCAGTTCCACTAAAATTATGACTTTTCTCTATCATATTGGCAAAATAATGTGAAAAAGTATCCCTTACGATTTAAAAAAAAAAAATAAAACAAAAATATAATCCCTCGTGTTGGCAGCAGTGTTCTAAGTAAATATAAATATAACTTTTAAAAAGAAATATCACCCCAAATAACGGTCACTTCATCGCCTACGGCATTTAACATTTTTGCCTTTCTTTGGATATATGACGGGAATTGTCGTTTTCTTTGCTTCACTGCGTCGAAAATAAAAATATATATTTGAAATCTTCGACAGTGTAATATTCCCCTATTTAGCTTGTGTTAAACCCTAAAAGTTTTGATTCAATTTAGCTTTCCAAAGTCTAGAATTATTAACCGTAAGTTTCGTGTTGTCATCTGTTTGAGCGAGCGAATCCAAGATGGCGGCGACTCGCTTGATCTCGGCTCGAGTATACGCATTCTTCGCATCATAACGTCAAAAAAAATAATAAATAGTTGATTTCTTCGACATTATCATATTCCACAATATACCTGGCAGTAAATCATAAAATCTGATTCTATTTTACTCTCAATATCGTATAATTATTAGCCGTAAGTGACAGCGTGAAAATATTGGAATAGTGCCAAATTGAATGACACGGTGTGAATTTTCACCTCTGACCTGTTACGTAAATACTGAAAGATCCGGTGTTGAAACATATCTTTTTTATTGGATGATTAGCGAATTAAACATTCCTTTTCATCGCGGGTTTTACTTTTATTACCCAATCACCATTAATTAATGAAATAGAAACAATAGAAGTAAGTTGATTGATTTCTCGCTTGGGTTCGCTAAAGCCGTTGCCAAGTATGAAGGGTCCGCGAGTTGATTCGCTACCGTCAGGCGCGTGATGCGAGTTGTTTCGCTACCGTAAAAAATGGGTTAAGCTACATTCAGCATCTTTTGCAATGTCACGATAGTGATAGTGTTAGAGTATTAATCGTTTAATTGCCATTAAAATGTTTAAAATGTCCACAAGTGGTTGCAGGTCGGTAAATTATCTGCCGTTGATATTTGGTTTTGGACAATCAATTCAAGTACATTTAAGTTGGAAATAAGCCATCAAAAATGTCATATTGTCCAAAAAATGCAAATAGCTATGATGATCATTTATTGATTTTATTTTTAGAGCTCAGATGGAAGCATTGAGATTAGAAAGATTAGAAATGGAAAGAAAGAGGAAGGAATTAGAAGATAAATTACGTCAATTGGAAGACCAACAGAGGAATGATAGAGAAGGTATAAATCTTCAAATCCATGCCCAGGACTCAAAATCATTCTCAGAATTGACTCTACTTTTAACACTGTTTATGAGAAATGTCTATGATCCAGAAACACAAAAATTTTCATAGTTTCTTTTTGATGTATTTGATGTATTAAAACAACCAAAGTTTTATAAAGGGCTATACTTTTGTTAAAATAAGGCAAAGTTTGCTAATTCAACATCACAACACTTGGCAGTGTTTCAGGACATAGGGTCTGACACTTTACACATACATATAGTTGTTTAGATAGGATGAAAAACTGAGGTTCTGTGTTCATATTGGAATACATTTCAAAGTACCTTTGACAGTTTGAATTCAGAGTAAGAATAGGCCGTAGTGCTGCTGTCCAGGCAGAATTTCCCTAATGTCACATTGTATGGCGTATACCTGTCTCCTTACCCCGGTCAGTGTGGAAAAGTAGGACGTTAGGCGCCATTGTATTTCTTGTGGTAAAGACAATACCCTGATAGTACATCAGAAATAACAAGTCTTGGATACTTTGCTTAAAAACTAAGAAAAACATTCATATTTTAAATTTTTTACCTTCAGCTCGGGAAGAATTGCAGAAGAAGAGCGTAGACGATATGTCAACACTACAACGTATGGTTGATGAACAGGCTCGTGAAGCTGAGTTACTACGACAACAATTAGAGGAGGCTAAACACATGGAACAGGAAAGCCGAGATAAATTGGTAAGTAACATTGATGATTTCTGCCTCGATGTATAAGAATTAGCGTCAAACTAAAAAAAATATATCCACTTGATTTTTAGTCTGAGATACTTGTTAAACACAGGAAAATACACATAAAAAGGAAATATGAAATATGTCCTTGAGCTTTTGGTTCTTGATATTGTACAAAACAACATAAAAACAAAACACCCTAAAACTAATGTCCAAGGTATGGAACAGCCAGTTGTAATGCATGTATTGAGTTGCGTTCTTACCCATGTGGTTCAACTCAGTCTTTAGATAATAAGGTCTGATATCGAGTTGCTCTTTTTTCCATGTAGTCCAACCCAGTATTTAGATCAAAAGGTCTGTCATTGAGTCAAGTGATGTGGTTCAATCCCAAACTTATATGTACCAGGAGAGGTGTCGCTTTCCCAATCTCGTGGCTTTTCTACAGGTCCTTCAGTTTTCTCCCACAGCTGAAGAACCGTACGTGCAAGCGAATCATTGAAATAAAATTGTACCTTATGTTAGATTTTAGTCTTGAAATGATCTAGTTTGTGGCAAGTGAACTTAATCTTTCTGCATTAGCAGTTGCTGGAAGAAAAGTGTTTCAAAGATTTAAATGTATTTTTTCTTTCTTGTTATTTAGTTGATTGAACTTGAAGCTGCCCAGTCGAATCTAGAGGCCCGATCATCAGAGCTAGAGGTAAAACAGAGGTCTATGGCTGAACTACAAGAAGATTTAGAAGCTGCTCGTCTCGCTGCTCTAGAGAAAGAAAATAAATTGAGTGAAGTTTTGTTGAAAGACCAGGAAAAAGAAGAACAGCTGTTGACTTTACAGAGTCAACTTCATATTCGAGAAAATGAACATGATGAAAATGATGAGGCTGGTTCCCAATATGGTAAGTCACTCACTACACAACCCAGATTTCATTTCGCTTTTATAATTGAAAATTTCGTTTTACTGGTCTTTATTACACTGGGATCTGGAAGAGTTGTTATCATTGACATGTTCTGGATAATGTGAGGGATTAGCCAATGAGGCAACTGTTATGGCGAGTTCTTTTGATGCGTGGAATTGTGGGTAAACCTCTAGATTGATTAATCAATGTTTCGTGTCATAGGGTCAAAAGTCTCTCATTTGACCCCTGACGTGAACTCCCACTATGACTTGTCAGATCTTCATTAAACAGAAATCCCTGGTTCGGTCCCAGCAGTGGTCCTGAAAATAACTTAATATTTTCCAATGTTGCCTTCCCATTGGTACTTGACGGATTGCCTGCCAAAGGAAAAATATCCCTTGCAGGTCATTCGATTAAAAAACGGTTTTGGCAGTTAGAACTTGAAGGGGAGCCACGGCGACTGTGTAAAATGCTGGCTTCCTTGCCTTGAGGTCATGGGCTCAATCATTATGTTGGTTGAGACTTTCCTGTGCTTTCAGTGGTGTAGGAAGGAGGGTCTGACAAGTATGGCTGTCTAGTCGTTCCGATGGGATGAAAAGCAGAGGTCCCATGTAAACATTGGCGTTCAGGAGTAGCCTTTAGTGCCACTGTTTGGGCAAAATTACCCTCATAGCACACAGCATCCAGTCAGCGCTTTAGGACTTTAAAACCCATTTCCTTTTATTACTCTCAACCTCGTTTGTTTCCTCCAGGCACTCCGGTTTCCTCCCACTGCTAAAGACCCCTTACGTGCAAGCGAATTATTGAAATAAAATTAAACCATATGTTAGTCCCGAAATGACCTAGTTTGTGTCGAGTGGACGTTAAACCCCATTTCTCTCTCTCTCTTGTTGACAGCATGTTAAACCCCATTTCATTCCATAATTGTTGACGTAAAATGTTTTTCTATTTTCAGGTGCTGAATTAGATGTACATGAAAATGAGGAACTTCCCCGTCCTGAAGAAGAAAGAATAACACAAGCAGAAAAAGACAAACGTATTCAACAACAACTAAAGGTTTGTAGAGTTTTTTTTAGGGAAAATTTACACCATCACTAACCACGCAGTCCAGGGTTTCATTCGGGGAGTTGGTGGCCAATTTGCTCGTAATGAAGGCTTAGAAAATTCATCAAGATTTTTCAATCTGGTTTCTGCTTGTCTTTGATGCATGAAAGAAGGGCCTGGCATGGGAGAGCTTCCAATTGATCTCATGTACATGTTAGTTATTGAAAACCGAGGTCTCATGTAGGGCCTACATGTTAGCTGTTGAAAGCCGAGATCCCGTGTACACGTTGTTGAAAATCAAGGTCTCAAAACTACTTTTGACTGTCGAGTCAACAGTAATAGTTCAAGTCCAAGAATGGACATGTGGCTTGAAAATGATCTAAATTTTTCTTTCAATTTTCAGGCCTTAAGTAAAGAATTAGAAGACGCTAAAGAAGAAGAAAAGGTTACCGTTACCGACCAACTTCATGCAGCTAATGTGAAAGCTGGCCGCGATAAATACAAAACATTAAAACAAATTCGACAGGGAAACACTAAACGTCGGGTGGATGAGTTCGAATCAATGTGAATAAAAACTATTAAATATAATAAAGTATATATATATAAATATATAACCAGGCCCGTTTCCGTTCAACACATCAGGATTTCAATTGTACAAAATAAGGACGTTACGGTTTTACAGATTTTGTCGCTGAGTAGTATGAATATTCCTTGTCTAAACATAGAGTGGACAGCTTAATACATGAGTGATCTGTGTTTAATCAAGAAAAAAAAAATCCATTTAACTTTTTCATTTTAGACTTACTTGGCCGATTATGTGGTCACTTGTAAGGCATTGAAATGGCAAATGCAGGGGCTTTTTTTCTTGTTTGAATCGCAGCCCTCATTTTGTACAAATAATTAGCACTTTTAAGCTGTTTACGAATCTTTAGATATATCTTCATTAGAGCGAGCCAAGTAATATCGTCATTGAAAATCCTGTTCTTTTCCGATCTTCCAGTTTTCATTTCAATTCATATATCTTTAACATTTAATCAAATTTTTCTTTTTCTACTTTTATAAAAAAAAAAGAGTTTTAAGTCCAGGTTTAAAAAATCTTCTAATTGGATTCGAAATTGATATTAGATTGGCTCAAATAGTAAGTTTTGTTTAAAACAGTCTCGAGTTTTACAAAACGATTTACAAGTAGAATTAGTTGTGGAAAAGGTCTGAATTAGTTACTCATTTCATCTCCTGAATCCATGCTTCAGGTTCCTGTTAGCATATTAGGATGTTTTGTTTTGTATTGTTTCGGGAAAATGACAAAAAATTAATTTTTATTAACACTATATAAATATATATATATAGATAAATGTATATGAAATCTACGCAAATTGTACATTCTACCGTAATCCTTTAGTACTCAAAATTTAAAGGTAAAGCAAGAGGTTTTCGTAGCATGTTTCATATACAACCATGCAATTATTACGAATAATCAGTTCTTAGACAACAGTATTTAAAATTCTGGGCTTAGATCATCAAAATAAAATTTGGGGCCTTATTCACATAAACTTGATCTTAATAGATTTGGTCTTTTGATTGGCTGACACAAAATCTTTAGCTCTTCGCCAGTTAAGATTTTCAAATATTTTAGTTAAAGTTCTCATGAATTCGCCCTGGGCGTATAGACGAACATGCGACATTAATTTCTTGCTTTATTACAACCTTTGAAGATAAATTGATTTATATTTATTTTGAAATTGTCATGTTTATTTCTTACGACCAATTTTAAATTTTATATACTGGGACTAATTTTTTTTTTTTTTTTTGAAAGAAAAAGTATTTTTCTATTAAAAATATTAGATGAAGCTTGTGATATTAATTTGTAAAAAATTACAAAACAATAAAAAGTTTAAAATAAGAATATATGTTAATACAAGTAGCATGTTTTGGGTTTTTTTGTTTGTTTGTTTTTTTTTTTTTGTTTTTTTTTTTGTTTATATAGAACAACATAACCACAGTTAAAATAGTTTAGAACATAATTGTCAAAAGGGCTGGACTAGGAACTGGTCGACCAAGGGCTACCAATCATGTTTAAAAAACCTAAGGCTTTGCCAATTCATTCACAATCAACATAAAATTTAGCATGCCCCTTCCTTGGACAATTGTGCATCGTAGTCACAATGACATCATACTCAGTTCCTGGTCCACAGTACGGCGGTACTTGTTAAGTAGCCATGTCATATCTATTGGTGACTTTACTTAAGGTTCTATTTTTTAAAATTGAGCCATGGCAGTAATCATTCATCAGTCATTTGCATCTGGCCCTAAATTCACAAAGCATTCTCAAGACTATGGAGAATGTTGTCTGGTGTTACAAAGAAAGCATATCCTAGTTTGTGTTGTCATCACCCCTGCTCTTTTCATCTCTTAAAGCCCCAATAACACTCTTGTTGTAACTGACAAATATGTCCCAATCTTCATTCTGGTCAACAAATCGTATTATTTTACAATATTCGAATTAATTGATGATATAAATTTCATCTTAACACACTTGTTTTAAAAAATTGGAAAAATTCAACCAATTGATTTGAAAAGTCTAACGTAAACCTTTTCAAATGTGACTTGGATTTTAAAATATTTTCGAACCCTCTGGACAAGTAAAATAGGTTGTAATGGATAATTTACACAACAGGTAGGACACTTAAACATCTAGTACTTAGAATAAGGGTATTAATTATTTTCTGGAGCTTCCAAGCCAGCAAGAATGTTATTGTCCCTTTCATGTAGTAGAGTTAATGCTTCAAATCATTCATTTTTAAAAACAGTTCTATTCCTGTGTATCGACAAAGAACTTACTGTGAAGAAATAGGCCTTAGTTTGAAAATATTGCCTTCATTTTAAATGCCTACCTCTCTTGAATAAGAATTGTTTAATTCTTGAAATATACTTTTAGAAGAGTTGAACTTGAACGTTCACTTTCAAAATAGTTTATTTCAAGTCGAGACATTTTCATGTGATGTGTGGCGATTTAAAATTTCAAAGACTATAAATTTTATGCAATAATTAGACATTTTAAGGCAAAATTTGGTGTTTTCTGTTAGAGAATATTTTTGCTAAACGAAAGAATAAATATGACAAAACTCCACATTACGAGGATGCTTGATTGTTGATCTGGAAGCTATCCAATTGACGGAATTGAGTCATGTCACTGTTCTGTCTCAAAAATTGAGAGAATTTAATTCCAGGCGTTCAATTGAGCATACCCATTATCTCCAGACATTTCATTCATTATTAAATCTTAAAATATTATTAAAACGTTCTAAGTAAAGATTATTTATAAAGTTAAGTATAGAAATAGGCCTGGTGTCTTATTAAGGTTGAAAAATTGAGTTGTTTTATGAAGAATTTACATATTATTAACCCTATATGCATCCTGATAATGTCAAGTAATAACAACATATTGAATACCTGGACTGCTGCAGTGAACATGGAATTTATCAAAATTTCAAACATTTGCACCAACGTCCTGTGCACATAAACCAATCATTGGCAATTAAAATTCGTATTAAGAGTAGGCCCTACTGCCGCTGTCGGGGAAAATTTTCCTCCTGGCATTATAAATTACACTTCACCAACTTATGTCCCCTTCAAATTGTGAAATTAGATTTCTAATTTTAACTATCTGGCAACAAACAGACAATGTAAACCAGCATGGAAGCAAAGATTTTACATTTTGATGGCTCTGCTGGAGGTGTTTTATAGGTATCCATAGAAACACAAACATTAGACAAATCTGACAAAATGACTGGCACCACAGCAGTTGTGGCTCATATGTCCAGAATTTGTGACTGATGCCTAATTACCAGACTTGGTGTAAATCTTAAATGTGGCTGTTACCTAACTTTTCAGAATTTGTGCCTAACAGTCTGTGGCTGGTGCCTCAGTACCAGGCTTAGTTTAAACCCAAGATGTGGTTGTTGGCCTTGTTTTAATGCGTCTTTTATCTTTAAATAATTTTTGTCATCTACTGCAGTCAAGGTATCAGTCCTGTTGATTATCTTAACATCGTGAAGATGAAATATTGTACAGTACTAAAAATCTAGAATATTATATTTTATATCCATAAACATACACACAAGAAGATGTACAAAATAATTTGATTAATCTTCATCTCATAGTTTATCCATTTTTTTGTCATTTTTTTTTAAAATCCAGAACTGCTTAATTCCTAGGTTTTTTTGATATGTGTATGAGAATTATATATATATTATAGTGTATTATATATCTGAAAAATTGCAGCGGACCAATGGTCAGTTTCTTAATAAAAAATGAACAAAATATTAGTCATTACCAGTAACGAAAATTATTTTAAAGAATTGAAAATTAGTTGTAATCTTATAACCAGTATTGTCACAATGCCAATAAAAACGGTCTTATAATTTTTTTTTTTTACCGTAAATGGTATAACATATACTTACGGCATAAAATGGCAACAATCTGTTTCGAATGGCGTGTGAGTTGCATCAGTCAAGTGATGTGGGTTCGATTCCCCGCTTGTACGTGACAATGGGGTTTGTCCTGGTCCTTCAGATTCCTCCTACACTGCTAAAGATGCCTACGCACAAGCTAATTGTTAAAGCCCCAATAACACTCTTGTTGTAACTAAATAATATGTCCCAATCTTCATTCTGGTAAACAAATTGTATTATTTTACAATATTCCAATTAATTGATGATATAAATTTCATCTTAACACACCTAAAATTCGAAAAATTCAACTAATTGATTTGAAAAGTCTAACGTAAACCTTTTCAAATGTGACTTTGATTTAAAATATTTTCGAAACCTCTGGACAAGTAAATTAGGTCGTAATGGATAATTTACACAACAGGTAGGACACTTAAACATCTAGTACTTAGAATAAGGCTATTAGTTATTTTCTGGGGCTGCCAAGCCAGCAAGAGTGTTATTGTCCCTTTAAAATGAAATTGAATCATAAGTTAGTCCACAAATGACATAGTTTGTGTCAAGTGGACGTTAAACCCTATTTCTCTATAAAGCAAGACAGTGGAATACTTTATTGTTAATGGTTTTGCAATTATTTTCATGCAACATCTTTGAACATACATTGTCTTAAAATTCGTCCATTTATATGTCAAAATTAAGCTTTTTTGCAACAAGACTAACCAAAGAAAGAAAAATACTATAATAAGTTGACATCAGTTGTCCACTGTTTGTCCTGATCGAAGTCCTCATAGTTAAAAAAAAGGAATGGTTAGCTGTATGTAGAATTAGATTTTTTTATATTTAGAAATCTATGGAATTGCATTGCAGTTGACTTTCATTTTGTTTTGGTCACCAAAGGTGTAATTAATTACCAGCCAAATAAATAGAGGATATTTGTCGTTTTGTCATGAATAACATATTTTATTTCATCGAGAAACAAGAAAACTTATAAACGTTTTCTTGCTTAGAGATGAAATAAAATATGTTATTCACGACAAATTTTCTATTTATTTCATGATTTTACAATCATTTTAGGTAAAACAACATGGACTACTTTGCTAGCCAGTGGAATAACACTTTTATTTCACTGATAAAACGTGGTATTCCACTACTGATCATAAAATAATGTGTTATACATTGCAAACAGATCACAAGAGAAACAATTCAATCATAAATAAAGAAAATTTTCTAAAAAGATTTGGTTTGCGTAATTATTTGATCAAAGGATCCTAGACAATGCAGTTAGGGGAAACTTCTCCACATGGATGAAATAGTTTCAAATGTGACTTCGAAATGAAAGGACTCTACCAGTCTGGGAAAAGTCTGCATAGATAACAATATAATTCCAATGTAATTTCTAAAAAACGTTTGATGGGGCTAAGTGAAATTATATGGCTGAACAACAAGAGCTGAATGTCTTGCCGAAACAAAATGAGCGCTCCAGCTGATGCAAACATTTTGATAAATGGTTGCAGGAAAATCAGAATGGCTGATATCACTATCAGGAGTTCAAGGAAATATTGTTAAAATAGAAAAAGCAGATAGTTGGCAATAACATGCATTATAGAGGCCCCGTGCAGATAAGAGATCCCTTGACAGAGAGAGAGAGAGAGAGAAATGGGGTTTAACGTCCACTCAACACAAACTAGGTCATTTCGGGACTAACATATGGCTCAATTTTATTTCAGTAATTCGCTTGCGCGTAGGGATCTTTAGCAGTGGGAGGAAACCGGAGGAAACCCACAAGGTTGAGAAGGCACCCCTATCTCCATGCCACATACGCTCACACCAGGGCTCGAAACCACAGCTGCAAGCCAGTGGTGACCGACCAGCTAGACCACTAGGCCATCCCAACCCCCCAGATCCCTTGACAGTTGGAATTGGATAAAAGAGTAGGTAGTAGCCTTTCTCGAATAGAATGCCCCATCACATCCAGCCCGTAATCTGGGAAAACCTAGTAACACTGTTGAATGTAGATTTGAGAAACCAAAGGAAAACTGTTTTGTTTAATTGAATTAAGCTACTGGGGCCTATTTCACGAAATTTTAACTAAGATAAGATTCCAATTTTGATTGGATAATATTAGATTGATTTTAGTGCTTAGCCAATCAAAATTGAAGTATCTACTAAAATTGGATTTTATCTTAAGTTAAAATTTCGTGAAACAGGGCCCTGATTATAAAACCAATATTATTTTGTCTTTTTAGATGAAGATAATTAATTCAAAGCCTTTACAGTGAAGGAGAAAAAAAAAACATATTATATACATGTGTACAAAGTCCAAATATGGGTCTAACTCAGTTTTCACCAAAATTTGACTTGCTAGGTTTTTCCAGATTATGGGAGATTGGGAGGTGACAAGGAAAGTGCATAGTTGTTTGGGTGGAACGAAAAACTTGATGTTAACTCATGATCTAAATTGCCGTGTACATGAAAGTACCTTTTGCAGTTGGAATATGGAGATTAGGAATAGCCGATGTCCAGGCAAAATTTTCGCTCTTGCACTTCACAGGTAACCATAGAATCAAAAGTTGGTCTTAAAATGACCGAATGTGTTGAGCCCCAATGCCCCAAATGAATCAGAAATATTCGGAGAGAAAATTAAATGGAGTTATTTCCCCTCAATTTGTTGATGTTTAAGGAGTCTCCTGCTTGTGCATTTGTTGATGTTGAAGCGGCAATAGAGCAAGGCACCGCAAGAAAAATTACAGACGAATTTTTACCAAGCAAAAAATATCGACATATTTATTGCATTTTTTGCCAAATATGCCACGCGTTCAGATAATTAATTGTGTTAAGATCTTTAGAAGTGTTGGCAGTTTGTAAATCTGCATTCAAGAAGAATGAAATGGTTTGTTTGTTTGCTTGTTTAGTAATTGTGTGATGTGTCAGGCGAGCTGCTGAGTGCTTAGTTGACATCTGTCATAGTCGGTGCGTTAATCGATAGCTGTACCAGGTTTTGTTAACAATTTGTTTTAGGTTAGACATATCAATGCAGAATAACATTTATTACTAAAATACTGTTGTACCTATCTAGCGTAGAGGTAATTTTATTTTTTTGTTAATTGCTTAGTTAAAAGAATTTGTTTTGGTTTTGGAGATGCATTCATTACTATTATTAATATAAACTAAAATATATTGTTATTTTAATGTTATGTTATAATTTATAATGTAGATCTACATGTAGATCTTAGTTATACATGTAGATTTATTTTTATCTGTTATTATCAGTTTATTTGGGGTTAGACAATTTATTGCAGTTCGTACTTATTAGCTAAAATAATGTACCGTACGGCATGAGCCCTAATTACATGACATGTCTTTTAAACAAGTCTGGCAGCACCTGTCACAGACAACAGACATTGACAGTCAGAAATTGAGGATTTGTCAGGCACTGCACAATCTGTCTTATGTATTATTGGACATCAAATTATTTTAGTGGCAGTGTAGAAACTGTAGGGCTAATTACTGTTTTCAGATTGAAGAGAAAATGTTATTGGACCATTGATTGGGATTTAATTTGGAAGATTTGCAGTAAAAAGTTGCAGAGATGGAGGAAACGTTAAAGAAATTGTCCAAAGAAACCTCGACACCGAAACTAGCTTTTATAAAACAGTCGTGTACAAAGGCTTTAGGTAAGTTAAAGCAGTAGAAATAGACTAATCAATGGTAATCCAGAAAAACATCACAGCATTCACAATGGTTAAACCTAATCGATTTTTTGTTTTGTGGGATTACAAGTTTTAACCAATTCAATACCGGTACATTAATGTTTGTCATCATAAACTTACATCTAGAAAATTGATTGATATACTGGTAGTGACAATTATCCTGCTGTTGTTTATTTATAAGAATTTAAATTCTCGACAAATTCTGATATTATTCTGTGTGATTATCAAAATTGAAATGAAATGGGAGGTTAACATCCTACGATTTCGACTCTTTCCAGACCAGGGAAGACGGGCACATGTCATGCAGTGTGGACTGACTATGAGGGAAATTTTGAAATTTGTCAATACAGTGGCATTACTTATGTCTTCATTAGTCTGATTGGTGCCAATCAGATTATAATAAAGATCTATATTTCGTTTTGTTTTTTTATACTTTCAATGGTCTCTCCTATATGAAGATCTGACCAGTTGTCAGAGGTCATATGAAAAACAAAACAAAATAGGATCTGTGTTTTAATCAGATTGGTTTGGTCAGAAAAGTGAGACATTAAACCTCATTTAATTTCGTTTCCGTAGCACATGTTTCAATAATCCTGTCTGTGTAAAAGGGATATTAGGTAAGATTAGATAAAGAGCTGACAGTTCTCGCTGTAGTAGTTGAAAAATAGATAATGGAAAGGGAACAAGTTGAAAATTTCAGTGAAATTACTTCACTCTGAGTTTAGTAATCACTGTTAGAAGAACAGTGTAGTCTTGATTATATCATTGCTACTGTTATTAAGATAATAAAAAACAAAATCTCGATTATCCATTTTTAGATTAAATTATTAACTGGCCGAACCGTTCTAATCTAATTAAAATCGGAGCCATCCGATGGCATCGGGAGTTGATTATGGTCTTGATCATGCTAACTAATGTCAATTAGTAATTTGTATAACATTTAAGACTTAAAGAAAGACATGCAATAGGCAGATTTAGCTCTTCCATAATGTCTGTTTAAGGTATAATTAGTTATAATAAAAGAAAGTAGTTGACAAATTCTGATTATTTTAGGACCGTGGCGATCTACAGACTACTAGTACTAATGTCCATGCAATCTGATTAAAACACAGATCTGCATTTTGTTTCGTTTTTTTAATAATTTCGATGGCCATACTACATGAAGATCTGACCAGTTGTTGCGATAGGTCACGTCAGAGGTCATACAAGCAGCTTTTTACTGTATCACGTAGACATTTTATAAACCAATAGGCCTTGATGTTACTAGTGGATTAACCATAGTTCCGTCCAAGACATGCCTAAAGCATGCCGTAACAGACAGTTTCAGTGGCTAATACCTCACACCATCCAGAAAACGCCAATGATAACAACTCTTCCAGATCCTAGTGTAATAAATACGAGTAAACCGCAATTTTGAACTATTAAAACGAGACGAAATAGGATCTGTGTTTTTATCAGATTGAATGTTCATATATATTGCCAGCTGCCAATTGAACATGTTAGTTATAGATACTGAGAAACCATTGAGTGATTGAACATACAGCCATCTGTTACAGCCTATTACAGGTTATAGTTTATCCTATTTAGCTTTAACTAGCTAAAACTATTACATTCCTCTATTTTTACATGCTACTCGTTATTAATGGTGTTAATGAATTTATATTGTTATCCACATTACACCGTTTGTACGTGGCAAGGACTCGTAGGTTTTCTCTGGGTACTACGGTTTCCTCCCACTGCTAATGACCCCCTACTTGAAGCGAATTATTGAAACAAAATTAAACCACATGTTAGTCCCGAAATGACATAACTCTTGTTGCATAGTTAAACAGGCATTATATGCAAGAGCTAAAATCTGCCTATTGTTTATGCCTTAAATGTTATATGAATTATTAATTATACATTAATAAACTTATCCCGACCATAATTAACTCTTGATGTCATTGACATTGTTATTCACATTACAAGGCCATTTTTGTTGATCGTAAACTGAGATAAGTCTTGTTGCATACTTAAACATACATTATGCAAGCACTAAATATGCCTATTGTAGATCTTTCTTTAGGCCTTAAATGTAATGATTAGACATTTATTAACATGACAGACCATAATCAACACTCGATGCCTCCCAATGGGTCAAATTTTCAACAGATTTGAATCTGATCTGCTATTCAATGGCAGGTAATGGTTAAAACCATAAAAATGAATAATCGAGACTTTGTTGATTATCGTAGCAAGAGAGAGAGAGAGAAATGAGGTTTAACTCAAACTAGGTCATTTCGGGACTAACATGATGGTTTAATTTTATTTCAATAATTCGCTTGCGTGTAGGGGTCTTTAGCAGTGGGAGGAAACTGTAGTGCCCGGAGGAAACCCACGAGGTTGAGAAGGCGCCCCTATCTCCATGCCACATACGCTCACACCAGGGCTCGAAACCACAGCCACAAGCCAGAGGTGAACGTCCAGCTAGAGGTCGAAGCTCGGCACTCAAGACCACTAAGCCATCCCAACCCCCCGATTATCGTAGCAACAGTAACAATGACAATCAAGGCTACATTGTTATGGAAATGAGGATTTTCCAGCTCAGAATTAAGTAATTTGACTGAAATTTTCAGCCTATCCCCTCTACATTATCTATTTTTTACCAATTTTAATGAGAACTTTCAGCTCCTTATCTAATCTCCATAATGTCACTTTAAGATCAACAGCTATACCAACTACATAGACTACTTGGGAGTCGCATTGGCTCGGTCAGTAAGATGCTAGTTCACTGAACGCTGACTCACTAACTAACCAGGATCTTACTGATTCCCTTGCGGAGTTGGACATCATTTCCCTTTGTCGTTGGTGCAGGACCGAGGGCCTTTCAAGAAACAGGGTGTTGTCCTTTGAATATTGATTTTAGTGTGGAAATTTCATAAGTTCAACAGCTGAGGAATGATGTAATAAACTGAATTAAAAATAAACTCCAACCATCAAACTGTTTTCTAACTTGATCAGCACTCATTAGGTCACAATATACTAGTATGTGTTTATGCACATCAGCATAACATTATTTGATTAAACCGAATAGATAATATCTACAAGATATAATTTAATCCTTTAGTGGCATTTAGCGATTGAGCACAATCAAAAACACAACACGGTTATATGAAAAAGCAATCACTGGTAAGAGAATACTTCGCGAAACGTCTTGCTTTGCCTATAAACCAGTGATTGCTTTTCCATATAACTGTGTTGTGGTTGTTTTTTTTTTAGGGGATAATTTGATTTCCCCCATTTATTAGTTTTAAATTGTTTCAATGACATTTAGCGAAAAACTGAATGATGTCTATAAAATTTTATTGTACTATTAAAACCATGTTAAATCTATGACCGATGTCTAGGTCATATGTTATTTTATTATTTTTCAATTCTTTTTTAAATTTCAAAATCTATATTTTAAATTTCATTAATGCTTGGTTAGTCATGATTAGACAGCAATTAACCTGTCAGAGTCACATTATGACAAACTGGCAGCTAAAGTAGTTGATCTGTTAAGTCTCTTCTAACTATTGTTTTAAATGCTGTAAGTCTTAATCCTTTTATAATTATATGTTTATGTCAACACTTTCTAATAACTGATTTGTATAAATAGACAAATGTATGCTAGATTATCATTAGTTGGAGAGACCAGCTTAGGGAACATACTAGTTGGAGGTCCGATATATTTACTAAATAATAAGTTGTTAAATTGTTGCTGTTAATTATTTGCTGCTGAAAATAAAGTGTTGAAGATCCATTACAAGAATCTGTAGTCATTTCTGATACTTAAAGAACACACATCGACGAGCTACATTCCCTGAAAGTCGAACGGTGTTATATGGTGGAGATGCCGGGTAGAGTAAACAAAATTGTCTACTCTTGATTCCGGTACAGCTAAGCGAGATAAATTATCAACATATTTTGAAGAAGAAAGGATGGATATCAACTTAATTCTTCCTTCAGCAGCTGTAGCAGCAATAAGAAGTCTGAATCAACTACCAATGTCTTGGAGTCTCAAACAGGATAGGGGTTCTACAGAAATCAGCTTTAAATGGGGCTTCTCAGAAAATTCATTACCCAGTCCGGAAAAGAAATATCGTTCTTTTGCCAAAAGACAAAGGGATAGACAACGACAGATAGATTTTTTTGCTAAGAAGGATGCCCAAAAAGCACAGATTTCTGTGGTCTCCAGTAAAAAGGATGTGGGTGTCCAAAATATTCCTGATACCAAAGATGTGGCTGTTGGGAATAACCCTGTGTTAATGGTAACAAGAGAAACAATGTGTCATCCTGCCAATAGCCACGATAAAGGTTGTCAAATAAATTTTGACAGTGAGGCAGCGATGAAAGATGTTTCAAATTCTGGTGCCAAAAGTACCAGCAGTCAAGACCATCCATATGTAGGAATTTGTTCAACAAATCCACCTGTACAAGTGTCCGACAAAGTACTCAGACAAAGAGTTAAGAACACAAAACAAGAATATCTCATTCAGTGGAAGAATTGTCCAGCAACTTCAAATTCTTGGGTTTTAGAGGAGGAACTAGATCATAGTGCTCAGCAATACATAAATGCGAATTCAAATAGAATACAAGGACCCAAACTACGTTTACCTGATGAAAACATTTACCAGCACAATTTGCAAGAACATCATTTTAGGCCTTACAGGCATCCTATGTACAAAAATAGACATTATTATCATGAAAAAAGTGATAGATTATGTTACTTTGATTAATTGAAAAATTGTATTAATGTTTAAAACATGGGGTCATGTTTTTGTTTAAAGTCAGGGGGATATATGACCGATGTCTAGGTCATATGTTATTTTATTATTTTTCAATTCTTTTTTTAAATTTCAAAATCTATATTTTAAATTTCATTAATGCTTGGTTAGTCATGATTAGACAGCAATTAACCTGTCAGTCACATTATGACAGACTGGCAGCTAAAGTAGTTGATCTGTTAAGTCTCTTCTAACTATTGTTTTAAATGCTTTAAGTCTTAATCCTTTCATAATTATATGTCAACACTTTCTAATAACTGATTTGTATAAATAGACAAATGTATGCTAGATTATCATTAGTTGGAGAGACCAGCTTAGGGAACATACTAGTTGGAGGTCCGATATATTTACTAAATAATAAGTTGTTAAATTGTTGCTGTTAATTATTTGCTGCTGAAAATAAAGTGTTGAAGATCCATTACAAGAATCTGTAGTCATTTCTGATACTTAAAGAACACACATCGACGAGCTACATTCCCTGAAAGTCGAACGGTGTTAAATCCATTGAATAATACATAGACTTTTATATGTTTGGAGCCATGGTGGCTCAGTGGATATGAGGTTGACTCGCTAGCCTGGTGATCTCAGGTGGTGGCCTAATGGTTAGCGTGCGCATGCTGTATCGTACGGCCTGCCATTGAATCAACTGGTGTGGGCTTGAATCCCTGGTTGTACGTGGCAAGAAGTAGGGTCGTTTGTCCAACCTCGTGGGTTTTCTCTGGGTTCCTCCCACTGTTAAAGACCACTATGCGCAAGCAAATTATTCAAATGAAATGAGACCATATGTCAGTCCCGAAATGACCTTGTTTGTGTTGAGTGGACGTTAAACCCAATTTCTCTCTCAAGTTCGCTCCCAGTGTTTGCTCCATTGAATGTAACAGATTTTTATATGGTCTATCATGGTTGTTGTTTATAGTATGGTTGTCGTTTGTAGTAAAAGTTCTATATTTTTATTACAGAAATATTAGAATCACCAGAAAAGCTGTCTTCTACTCCAACACATGAACTGAGAGAAAGATGCCTGGAACCAATACAACAGGCCTTGGAATCAAGATCCAAGAAATTGATGGCTCATGCCCTCGCTGGACTCCATGTAAGTCCTAAAATTGTCTGTTTAACTATCTAAAAAAATATGAGGTCAAGTCCTCGAATCAATTGTATATGTAAAAGACCACTTTGTATATTTTGACTTCTAAATGAAAAGAAAAGCAGTTTAATGTCCTTCTGTTCTTCACCAGAGTTACCACCACCCTGAAATTTTCAGCAAATTGCCTTTACATTAGCTAGTTTGTAACTATTATAGTGAAAACTGACAACTCGTTAACTGATCTCCCATAATGTATATTTAATTAAATATTAAATAATCAATCTGAGTCTTTTTTAGGCCTACATACCCTGTGATATCTGTTTATTTTTTTGATATTTTAGGATTTATTAAATGATGAGAGATTTCAATCAAGTTTTGAGACAGCAGAAGAACAGTTGTTACCTGTACAGGTGTTGAATACAGTTTATATCACACCCAATTTACCTGAAGAGGTCCAAGTAGAAATAATGAAGGTATGTTAGTTAATATTACTCATAATTTAGAAATAACCATAATATGTTGATGTCAAAGGATCCCTCACATGCACACAAATGTGGACACAGGACTTCGGTTTTTTGTACATTCCAAATCAATATATGTTGTCCCTTGCCAAGCCCTTCGTCCTGCAGCAGTGACAATGACGAACCACACCAGAAAATCCTGATGAACTCATTCAGCCAAGGCAGGTATAGAACATGGAATCTCCAGATTAGCGAGACAATGTCTTACTCACTGAGCCAATATGGATCCCATTTATTTTAGTATTCGGCTAGAGTTTATTAAACCATGTTAGTAACATCTATTATTAATAATATAATAATGGAATTATTAAAATTAAAACTATGATAATAAATTCAGTATTATTGAATCATGTCAGGTATGTTAGTAATTGTATTATTGATAATATCCGCAGCAAGTTGCGTGTTTATTTTATATAAATCTCCACACCTGTTACATATATAGACTAATATTATATGTTAACTATATATAACTGATAATACTGTATACAACATAGGGGGGTTGGGTGACCGAATGGTTAGCATGTCCACTCGACACAAATTAGGTCATTTTGGGGCTAACATGGTTTTTGTTTCATTAATTTGCTTGCATGTAGGGGTCTTTAGCAGAGGTAGGAAACCGGAGGATCTGGAGATAACCTTGAGATGGGAAAAGTGACCTTACTCCTTGTCACATACCGGGTAGAAGCCCACTTGACTCCATGACAAACCTTAGGATCAAATGGCTTTAGCTCCCCCCTCCTCCCACTTTGTAGAGTACTCGTTGTCACATACAAGCAGAGAATACAAACCTTAGGATCCAACGCACACACGTTAAGGAGTTAGCCCCACTCTTCCTCCCCCCCACACACACACTTTGTAGAGTACAAGTACAATATTGTATATTTGCAGTGTTGTTAAAACTGTCACAAAGTTAAAAATATCAGTTTTTAGTCACCAGATTTTTATATAATATTATTGGTTATCTTGTGTTTGATAAAGAAAAGAGAATAAATGTTGAAACCTTACACTATTAAAGTCGTTAAAGTTGCTAGTGATTGTTATCCATAAAGTTGCGTTTGTGCAAGCCTGGAAATAAGGCACCTGTCACTGACAATGTCAGGCACAGATTCAGGCACAAAACCTCTCACGCCTGTCAGTTTGTCTGGCACTGATTTGTCTTTTTTGCTGATAATATTGATACAAGATGAAAATGTCAGGTACTATTTCATTAGTCCCTGATATTTTGTCAGGTACATCTAAAACCGTTATTTCCAGGTCTGGTTTGTGTTATTTCAGTAGTTCATTAGTGCCTTGCTAGGTACTAAAATTATTATTTCCAAGCTATTAAAACAATTTAATGTTTATGAAGTTCCAGTTCATTTACTAAATGTCATTGAAATAATTTAATGTATTGATTGTTGTAAATGTCTCTGGTGCAAGGTTTAATTCAATAGTGCTGTATCACCATATATTAAGTTGACTAACAGCTTAATGGGATCATAACAAGGTTTTTTAGAAGGTCACAGAACACTGAATAACATTCACAAACCAGTTGGACAGACCAACAGGGTACCTGCATAATACACCCACACATAGAAAATATGATATACAATAATTGATAAAATACAATATCATAAAAACAATTTATAGAATACAATATTGTATATATCAACTTATCTGAATATCAAATGCATCATTTTGACTTGGTCTAAATTGATCCCGTCAAACCGTCTGTAATTGTTTTGTGTTGCCTGATTCTATTTATTGGAGAGAGAGAGTTTTAACGTCCACTGGACACAAACTAGGTCATTTCTGGACTAACATATGGTTTAATTTTATTTCAATAATTCGCTTGCGCGTAGGGGTCTTTAGAGAAAACCCCTGAGGTTGGACAGGCAACCATACTTCCATACTCCGCGCAGTGTTTTGTTTGATTAGAGGTAATCCCACTACACACTGCTATTATGAGTGGATATTGTTGTTTTGAATTTTGATTGGTCAGTAGTCCGACTACCAACCAATCACTAGCTGCCCTACAAAAGCTTTACATTTAAAACGAGTGCCAATATTGGACCAAATATGTTTACATAACATTACGTCATGGCTCACTATTTTATTATGCTTAATTAACCCGTGCATAGCAGAATACTGCAGTAAAACTAATTGCGTGACAAACGAGGCTATCAAGTCGAATGAAATGTAAACAATACTGTTTGGAAACGAACATACTTTCACCGTTTTTAATACCTTAAATCACTGTCCAAAGTTTTAGGGAAGACCCAGATTAAAAGAAGGACTGTCATGTTGCTGTACTTAAGTGATAGCTTTCATTGAACGGAAAAATAGACACACTCCCGCATAAATTCAAGAAACGACACTATTCCAGCTATGGCCAGAGAGGGATTTCTCGGGCCATTGCTTCAGGAATATGCCATACTCCTTACCATGAACAACCATGAAATCGAAACCATACCTCTTGACTTAATGATACAGTCTATAAGCGTTAACCATTCAGCCATCCACCCCCCCTATTTATTACAGGCAAATGTGGGTGTATAAAATTGCCGGTGTGAAATAACTTGATGGGAGGTTTAGAGAGCTCAGGGCCCTGTTTCACGAAATTTTAACTTAAGATAAAATCCAATTTTAGTAGATACTTCAATTTTAATTGGCTAAGCACTAAAATCAATCTAATATTATCCAATCAAATTACTAAAATTGGGATCTTATCTTAGTTAAAATTTCGTGAAATAGGCCCCTGGGATATATAACTTTGATTTAAATTAATTACTGAATGTTATTTACATACATGGAATAATTCACATGTCTTTGAATTCTGTTTCAGTTGTTATTGAATATGACCTTCTCCATAAGTTGGTGTATGAATGCCAAGGTCATCTGTAAAGTTTCACAAGTAAGTTATTATGTTATACTTTATGCTTCAGTGAATCGGCACTTGAAACATTCTGATTAATTATAGGCAGATTATGATAACAGAAGCTAAGTAGTAGGGTACTGCAAGCACCATTCAGCCATTATGTTAATTAAGTCGATTTTGATTAAGAGGAGCAAGCATGTGACATAAAATAAAGAACAACATACATTGGCTACATTATCTATGCATGCCATAATAAGAACAAATGACCAACAATAATAACCATGTGCTTGCCATAATGGCGTACGATAGAAATGGACACATTAAATACTGGTGACCTGTAACAAAAGGGTTACGATTTTAATTTGTAAATACTTTTTTTTGTTGATCAGTTATATTTGGATATTTACCTGGGTGATGTGAAAGGTGACACAGGAAGAATAGCGTACAATAATTTCGTTAAACTTTTAGACGTTATTCATGAACGTCGAGTTATTATTGAAAACTTACCGCCACCTGCTCTTCATCAGGTATATAGAGACGACAAACTAACTAACAACTTCGTTCACTTTACTTGGTCTTCAGGGTTTTAATATTAATTTGTATAGGGATAGTTTTAGGGAGTAGGTATATTTGTATTTCCTTAGGGCTTGGGTTCATTGTTATTTAAAGGGGGTTAGGGTTATTTGTATTTCCATGAGGCTGGGGTTACTGGTAATTGTATTTTTATGAGGTTAGGGAGACTTGTACTTCCATAGGGCAGAGGTTAATTGTAATTTCTATTTTTATGGGGTTAAGGTTATTTGTATTTCCGTGGGGCTGGTGTTAATTGTAATTTGTATTTTTATGGGTTTAGGGGGATTTGTACTTCCATGGAGCGGAGGTTAATTGTAATTTCTATTTTAATGGGGTTAGGGTTATTTGTATTTCCGTGGGACTGAGATTAATTGTTACTTGTATTTTTATGGGGTTAGGGTTATTTGTATTTCCATGGGGCTGGGGCTAGTTGGATGGGCCTGGGTTTATTTGTACTTTTAAGGGGTTAGGGTTATTTGTATTTTTTATAGGGGTTAGTTTTAAGATATCAATTTTGGGGTTATATTTATTAGAGGATTTTAATATCATTTCTCAAACGCAAACTTTTTCTTGAATAATCTACAAAAACTTAAATATATAAAGAAATATAATTTTTCTGAAAATGAAACAAAGACGGGTATAATTTGTGACCAAATGCTGAATTTTTGTAAGCATGTTTTAAATATTTTATTTTCTTAAATCACATTTCTGTTCAAAACAACTCATAAATCTTGGGGTATATGGAATTAAATTTAACTCTTAAAAAGATACATAGTTGATAGAACACTTTTTACACTATACTTTAAGATGATATTGAATCTCTGAAAATCAAGTAATGTGACCTTGACATGACAGATATGGAATGAACTTTAACCTTTAACCCGCTTGTTGATGACCCCAGGTGTATTATATTGGTGATGGTGGTTGTGGGAGTATGTGAGGTCTAAATAAATCGACTTAAGGGCTGGAGTTTCATTGCTAACTTTATAGTTAAAATAAACCACTGCCTTTAAAGAAAAATAAAGTCAATTAAAGGACAATGTTAGTGCCATCGATTTTAAATATGTGATAGAAATAGTTAGGCCCTATACAGGTAAAAATAGATGCCATTGTTTGAAGATGCCAGAAATGGCCAAATAATGCTAAAGCAGTTATTTTTTTATACTGACTGAAGTAGAGAATGATAGAAGTTACACAGATGATTTTCAGCTTACTGTTTATTCCATTGTCCTTTAAAGGGGTCTTGGATGGCTGAGGGGTTAGCATATGCACATTGTATCATAATGTCTATCGATTGCTCTAGGTCCTCTAATTTCCGTCCACCTCAAGTGAATTATTGATATAAAATTGAACCATATGTTAGTCCCAGAATGACCTAACTTGTATGTTAAACCTCATCTCTCTCTCTTTCTCTTGGAAAAGTAGAACGAAGCCGTGTTTCCAAAATAGAATCAATTGAAACCTAGGATAGTCTAACTATAGCAACCTACCACAAATAGAGGTTATTATTGTATAGCCTGAGCATGGATTGACAATTGCATTTTTGCTTGCACACTAAAAACTAAAACTGAAATTCAACCTGTTTACTTTTATTTAACAAAGATGTTCCTCATTAATTTAGGTCAAAATAAAGTTTTCAAACAGGAATTTTTACAAGACCTGTTTTCCTATTCTTGTAAAAATCCCTGTTTAACTGACTATAAAGGTTTCCTGCAATTTATATCATTTGTCATGTTCCCCCCTTAAATTCCCATTCTGCTCTACCTATCTACCTACTATGAACTGCTGCTTACTTCCCTTGGTTTGGACTCTCTAGGTTTATGTGGATACATATAGTGGAAGCTCGCAGAATGTACGGGGTTCGGTGAAGGCTGCTATGACCCAAATGTTAAAAAGCTTTACAGAGAAGTTACGTGAGGTGGAAGAGACAGTGGTAAGCATGCTTTGTTGGTAATCAGTTAAACTCCTTTAACACTACATAAAGAGAGAGCTATGGTAAGGCACCGGTCGATAAAATTCTATGGGATTCCCTCTGACAGTGGTGCACGACTGAGGGTATGACAAGGTACAGTTGTTTGGATGGGACTAAAGATGAGGTCCTGTGTAAAGTGGGACCTAGCAAGGACAGTCTAGTCATTCAGATGGTATGAAAAACAGCTCCTGTGTTAGGTTTTCATGCACATAAATTAAATACAAGACAGTTCATACTCAAAGGAATTTGAAATAAGAGGAAGCTGTTGCGCCACTGTCCAGCCAAATTTTCCCATACAGCACACTGCATTGCATATGCCAAGCAAATTACTGTTGTGAATTTGTTTGTGATATTTTGTGATAAAAAGGAGTTTAATTGATTTGTTCATCTATATATAAATTGGAAAACTTTACCGTGAAACTGGAAAGTTGATTAATGTTAATTTTAAAGTCTTTTAATGTTAATTGACAACATCAGATTTAGCTCATGTTTCAAAAGCGCTCTTATGATTAGCCACGGAAACTACAGAGACTTTGTCAGATATTGATAATATTGTTTCATAGAGATGGTTTACTAAATAGAGGTTCTCACTCCCTGCTCCTTCTTTCTGGATCAACAAATCTCAATAGTACTGAAATAAATTCTGGGCTATCGAAGTTAAGTTCTGCCTTGTGGTCGACAAATGACCAAGATTTATACTGTTGTTATATTGTGGCTTTGACTCAGAAATGTGAAGAAATCTTTCCAGTTTCATAGTTGAGTATGCCTGCTGTGTGATCTGAATCTCTTGCTCTCTCTCTTTTCTTGCTTAGCTTTTTGCTTTCTCTCTATTGATATACCGGTATATGTATGTTATAAGATTATATCATGGACCTTATAATAATGTCCATGCTTATACAAGATGGTTGTACATTGTGAAATTTAATCTTGATCATCAGTTTATTTTAAATAAAATGTTAATTTGTTTATAATATTACAATACCATGATCTATGGTTTATTTGATAATTAACCTAAATATTAATTATTTCATAGTTTTAATATACCTTAATATTGTTACATTGTTTTACATTTATTGTACATTTATAGAAATTCCATTAAAATTTAAAACCACAATAATTGATTTAATAAATTAGTATTAGACCACTGATTGCGAACTATTATACTATTTAAATGAATATAACACAAATGATAATTAAATAAATAATGAGCAATTTGTTAACCTATATAAACTGTTTAATGAACAGATTATTTAATTGTTTAACAAATTAATTAATGAACCGATTAATGAATTATTTAATGAATGGAATAATATATGAATAAATTAATGCTACAGGAAGAAGATGGTGATAATGTATTAGCTGATTTTAAACAAGCAGGTAAGATTATATCAAGTCTGAAAATAGAGCACCTGTCACAGACAATGTCAGACACACATTCAGACTTTGTCAGGCTCAATTCCTCTGGTGCCTGTCATTTTGCCATTCATTCATTTGTCTTTTTATAAGCCCACATTGAAAAGGGGTGGTATGTTGTTGTCACCCATGTCTGTTGATTAGTGCATCTGTCCAGTGCCGCTCTTGAAGCTAAAGTTAATAAGTTAATAACTGATTGACTTTAAATTCATAGACAGTGTTTAAGGTAATAAGGCAAAGAAGCCCATTGATTTTCAATATTTCTGATAATTGCTGCCAGTGTTATAGCTCTTGATCACTTTGAAAACTTGTGGACACACTAGGGGCTAAAGTTAATATCTGATTGACTTCAAAATTATGCACAGTGTTTACTGTTTATGGTCAGAAGAAGAAGAGGCCTATTTCCACTTATTACCATCAGAGTTATGGCCCTTCATCACTTTGTAAATCTATACACAGTGTTTAAGGTCATGAAATGAATAAGCCTATTAATTTGCATCAACTTTCCTATAATTACTGTCTGAGGTATGGTCCTTGATCACTTCGAAGATGGTCATGAGATGAAGAAATCAGTTCATTTGTAAAAATTTCCTATAATTACTGTGCTTGATCACTTTGAAATATCTTCTTGTTGTTCTAGTAAGATACATGCTAAAAATGTCACAATCTTTGAAAAAGATATCAAATCTGAGGTAAATGAATTATGTCAAAAATTGAACAGCTAGTAAAGAGAACCAATATTTTAAACAGATTCTAATGATCCTTCTCTAATTATATATTTTAACATAATAAAAGTTGTGACTTGTATTTATTAGGTAATAATTACATGACTGCTGAAGGCCTGATGAATGATATTGTTGCCATCCTACGATTTTTTGCTGGAAAAATCAGTGGAACTCAAAGGTAATGTTATTCTTTTCTTGACTGAAATAATGAGTTGCTTAATTCTTTTATTGACTGTAAAATAATGAATATGACTGAAATAATGAGTTATTTTTTTATTTTTTTTGACTGTGAAACAATAAGTTAATACTTTTATTGACTGTAAAATAATGAGTTGTATTTAACTTGTTTGCAGTTCTGGAGGTCAGGGTAAAACAGAAATGCAGATATTAGTTGAAGGAATTCTGTCAATATTGTCTCATTCACCTCTGAGTATCAGATACCATGAAGGATTCCAGGAACTTGTCTGGTACGTATTGATCTTAGTTTGATGGTCGATGAATGTTGGGGGGTTGGCTGACCGAATGGTTCGCGCACACACGCTTTCTTATACGGCCTGCCATTGAGTCAACTGGCATGGTTTCGTATCCCCAGTTGTTCGTGGTAAGGTCACCTGTCCAACCTCGTGGGTTTTCTCCAAGTAGTCTGGTTTCCTTCCACTGCTAAAGAGGCTACGCGCAAGTGAATTATTGAAATAGAATTTAACCATATGTTAGTTTCTCTCTCTCTGTCTCTCTCTGTCTCTGAAATGTTATTTTGATATTTTCAACAGACATGTCTGTCACCCAAGGTCTTATTTATTGCCATTTGTAACTTGAAGTTCTAAAAAATAACATTAGGATGTTAAACCCCATTTGATTTTATTTCCGTAGAGTATGACAAGGGGGACATAAAATCTCCACAGTTACAGTAAAACAACCAGGACCATTCATCAGAATATGCCCCCTTTTCACTGTTGATGCTAGGGCCCCAGTGATTTTTCAACTCAAGGGTCCCATATAAGCTCAATCCGACCCTGATATATAAATATATATACTGTATGCCCCTTCAGGGAACCAAATGTTATTGTCGGTCTGTCCGTCACACCGTCTGGCACTTGAGACTCAGGCAGTTTGAGGAGATAAAGGGTTAAAGGTGTTTCAATAAAATAACACAGAATTGTATTTATTTAAACAGGAAGTATTTATGCCCAGGATTAATTTCTCTGTTGGGAACACCGAAAGCTGAGAAGAGTATTTTGATGCAGAAATCATTGTCTATGGAAGAAGGAGTTGGAATTGCTCGAGGATCAGCTAGATCCACGTCTGCTCCTAATATAAACATATCAACGGCTAAAATTATTTATCTGTAAGTTTGTTTTGAATGTATAAAGGGCCATGTTGTTGTCAATCAATAGTACATGTGATTACGTCTGGACAAAAGGCACCTGTCACAGATATTGTCGGACACAAAGTATCTATGTGACGTTTTGTGTCTGACACAGTCTGTGACATGTCAAGGGGGTTGGGTGGCTGAATGGTTAGCATGTGGGTGCTGTATCATAAGCTCTGTCATTGAGTGGTTTTGGTTTCCCGGTTGTACATGACTAGGAGTAGGATCGCCTGTCCAACCTCGTGGGTTTTCTCCGGGTCCTCCAGTTTCCTTCCACTGCTGAAGACCCTATGCGCAAGCAATTTATTGAAATAAAAATGAACCATGTCTTAGTCCCAAAATGGCCTAGTTTGTGTCAAGTTGACATTAGATCCCATTTCTCTGGAATAAGTCTTATTTAAGCCAGAATGATTTGTGGTGATTAATCAGCCTTTTATCAGTTTAAACTCCAGTATTTTGGCAGCAAACTAATTTAAGAGTGTTTAAACCAGTATTACAATGACTGGCCCTCATTCCATATTGTATTTATATTTTAGTATAGCTAATGAGTTAGTTCGTCTTGTGGGTAATATTGGTTCATTAAGACCAGTATTAGAATCACTGTTTCATCGTACCCTGCTCTATCCTCCACCCCAACACAGACTGGATGCACTCAAAGCTATAAACGAGGTTTGTTTCTTCTTATTTTCTTTTTATTCTAAAATGTTTTGCATTACTGAAATTATTGTTCTTCAATTTTGCGATGGACCATCGGTATAGTCGATGTTCTCTCTAACTTTTAGTGAGGTTGGGTGGCCGATTAATTTAAAAATTGAGTCAAGTGGCATGGTTTCCATTCCCCTTTTGTAATTTGGAAATCAAAGTAAACTTCATTTGGAAATCAAAGTAAATGTTGGCTGTAGCGCCTATGTCTTCACTAAAAATCCCTGACAGCAACTTTATTGGTCAGGCGGTGCAAAAAATAGTGTTAAAGTCTTTATGTATGATATATTTGTGCCCCTCTAGAATGTTCTGAGATTTAATTATTTATATATTATTGATTAGGTATTATCTAGTCCAGAACTAGTCGTAGATTTAACGGCACCACCGATACAGGATAACGGACAGAAATCTAACAAGATGCATCAAGATGTACCATTATTAAAACTGTAAGTTTATAATCATACAGAGAGATGTTAACCGTTTAAACACTATCTCAGGGATGGATTGAATTGTGGACTTCAGAAGCTGCAGCTCAGGAACATTCACAATCATTTTTGGTGGAAAGTCGAAACAGCTCAAATTTGATTATAAATAGCCTGGTTATATGGCACCAAACATAGCCATCATCAACCAAATATTCAGACTTTGTTGGTCCGATGTCCACATTGGCGTACATGTAAAATAACCCTTGACAGTTGGAATTTCGAAATAAGAGTATGCCCTAGTGCCACTGTCCGGGCAAAATTTTCCTGATAGCATATATGTCCATCTTCATTAGCTTGCACATGAAAAATCCCTTGGCAGTTGGAATTCGATATAAGGGTGGGCCATAGTACTGCTGCCCGGGCAAAATTTCCCTCATAGCTCACTGTTTGGAGTTGGCAAAATTTCCCCCATAGCTCACTTTGTAGAGTAGGAAAAATTTCCCTCATAGCACACTGTGTGGAGTAGGCAAAATTTCCATCACAACACACTGTGTGGAGTAGGCAAAATTTCCATCATAGCACACTGTGTGGAGTAGGCAAAATTTCCATCATAGCACACTGTGTGGAGTAGGCCTGTCTTCATTAGCCGAGTCGGAGTAGAGCAGTATGACGTTAAAACCCATTTCATTTTATTTCATTATCCCAGTAGTAGAATGTTAAACACATTTCATTTTGTACTAATTGGAAAATAAAGGATTATTGTGTGTATTTTCAGGATTGTAGACTCCCTGCAGGAATCCTGTCATTGTAACGATACTGCTGTCTGTTTTACCAGTGTTACATGTGCTGATCAGTTACTTGGTACACTTGAACGATTAAGTAAAGGTGAAGGCCTCACAGAGAATGTAGCAGATGAAATAAATAATTGCTATCTAGATTTTGATAAAGGTAAGGATATTTTATAGAATGATATGGGAAAAGTACTTCGATTTGATCATGTATTATTCGGTGAGGAACAAAGACATGTACCTTCCAAAACATGTCCAGTAACACAGAGATTGTCCCTCAATGTTTTCCGCAGCATGTCAAATGGTGTGGGGTGTTAATGACTAATTAGTCTTTTGTTGGTATTTAGACCAAATGGTCAAGATAGTATAATATTCAATTGGTGATTGTCTAGAAATTATGTCTAATCGATTCATACCTTTCCAGGGATTGAGAGTTACATTCCAGTTTCAACTGAAACTATATAATAGAGTTACTTCCCCTTGTCCTAGGATATATAAACAATCAGTAATCTATGACTCGTTGCCGTCCCTTTCAATTGACGCAGTGGTATCTGAGAATCATCATTTTTCTTTAAATGGCCTTACTTTCAGATGTATTCAGATCAAGTGATTTAAACAGTCATTCTGTTATACTAGAAGAAGATGGTGGATCTGTCAGTCATTCTCGTAATTCAGAAGATGAGGATGAAGACTCAGATGATGAAAATACCAAGGTTGGTGTTTTCTACTTTTTTTTTTTACATGACAAGGATTTGGGTCGCCTGCTTTGGCTTGTGAGTTTTCTCACACTTCGAAAGAAAGCAAATTCTTGTCTTTCCATCCTGTTTTTATTTCCTGAGAAGATTTCATATCTCTGTCCCAATGACGCCATGGATATCGTCCAACCTTCTGTCCCAATTGTCTTTCCGGAGCATAAGTCATTATAAAACTCCGCATGTACATCAACCTATTATAGTAGTTTTGACATCAGCTATTTAGAAATATCTGTGTCTTAGATGTGCAATTTTCACTCTGGAATATATTTCGATCATTATCTATTCAAGATATCTTTAGAGAACTTTGTGCACATATCAACCTATTAAAAATTTATCAGATTTTATAATTTCTGTGCTTCGATTTACGATAAACAGCTGACCATTCTTGCTATAATAGCTCAAAAATAGATAATGTAAAGTGCAAAAATTGAAAATTTCATTCAAATTACTGCATTCTGAGCTAAGTTATCACTGTTTGTAGTTTTGACAAGATGTGTGCATAGTGGTAACCAGACCACTGGTTTATTCAAGCCTTAGCCTTGATCGCTTTCCCATTTTTAAATAATAATTTTAAATGGGGAACCGTTGTAGTCTAGTTTAAATCTTGAGTATCCGATGACATTGAGAGTTGGTTATGGTCTTGTTTTGTTAATAAATGTCTAAGTAAAGTTTACATAACATTTCAGTCCTACAGAAAGACCTGCAATAGGTGGTTTTTGGCATACAAGGTCACAGATCTTGTTAATAACTGTTGAATCTTCTCATTTTCTATACAAACAGGGATTAGAATCACCGAAGAAAAAACTGGGAATGATTGGTCGACAGATCAGTGAAGTAGATGAAGAGATGGAATTAAAGATAACCATACAGAATCAACTACAGACGGAACAACGTCAAGAAATGGCACGGCGTCATAGATTGTTACGGGATAAATTTGAAGCAGTTGAACGACAGAATGCCAAATTATTTTTGTTACAGTTTAAACGTGTTTTACCCCAACTACTGAATATGGATAGTATCAGTGATGTAAATCAGGGGTTAAAACAGTTCGCTTCTAATTTCTGTTCAGGTAATGGAATTATGATTTATTTTAGGCATGGTTTCTCTTTGTCAGTGATGCAGGATGGAGAGTCTGACAAGGACAGCTGTCTAGTCTTTCGGATGGGATGAAAAGCCGAGGTCCTGTGACACATTGGCGTGCACATAAAAGATCCCTTCGCAGTTGGAATTCGATATAAGAGTAAAATTTCCCTCATAGCCCACTGTATGGCGTATGCCCGTCGTCATTAGCCCAGGCAGCAGCACTACAGCCTATCTTCGTCCTCCATTTCTAACGAGGCGAACCACGCCGAAAAATCTGGAGGAACTTTTCTCTGCCAATGAATGGTTCAAACATCTGACCTATAGACTAGCGATCCAGCGTCTTACCCTCTTAGCCACCGTGATCCCCAGACCTGCTTTAAAGTGTATTTGTATATATATTATAGGAATGTCATCAGTAGAATGTGGTAGTGATGATATTAAAGACCTGGTATCTGGTGTTATATTAAATGCTGATGGTATTTATACTGTATCTATACTAGCCTTACTCCTGTGTCTAAAACTTAATATTATTGGTTACTATAGCAACAAAGCTGCGGAACTGCCATTAACTGAGGTAAGTCTGACAGATAAGATTCCCTTTAACCTCTGGGGGCTTGGGTGGCTGAATGGTTAACTCATCATAAGTTCTGTCATTGAGTCATGTGGCGTTGTTTGCAATTCCCAGGCTTGTACATGACTAGTGGTCAGGTCACCTGTCCAACCTCATGCGTTTTCTCTAATTCCCTTGCTTTCATTACACTGTTCATGACAAGAACGCGCAAAACAAACCACTAGTTAGTCTCAAAATGACCAGTTTTGTTTTGAATGGACATTAAACCCTCAATCACATAAAGACTTGTACACTCAAGCAAAATACCAAATACTAAAATAAAATTGAACCATGTGTTACTCTGTGTCCAGTAAACTTAAACCCTGCCTCTCTTTCCCTCTCCTCTTTTATGGATCCTATGCCCTCTCTTTCTCTTTCTCTCTCTCTCTCTCTCTCTCTCTCTCTCTCTCTCTCATGGATCCTGTATTGGAAGGTGGAAGGAAATGACTATTAATATTAATGTATATATTTATTTCCAGAAAGAGTTTTTAGATGAAGCATTAGGTAGTGGGTTAATTGTATATCTATCACCAGCATGGTTGAGTGAAGTATATGTACAGATATTAACTACTAATATACTAGAAATAGCTGGTTACAGTAAGAAAGATGATGCAGCTCTTATTAATATGTTGAAAGGTAAAGTTATTATTTCATTTCAAGAGATCATGATTCTGTTAATTTCTATCTCAGATTCCTGAATATGCTGGGTGGGTAAATCAAGTTATTTTCGGGTCATTCACAAATTTAATTATTACTTGTTGATTAATAAGTCAACCAGCTTTTATCCTTCTCATCTAATCCTTGCCATCTAATCCTTCTGTTCGTGCAGAAAAGTAAAAGACTATTGTTTGGAAAACGTCGCTAAGACTTAAGCTACTCTTAATTCGAACTTCAACTGTCAAGGGTTCTTTTACATGCATGCCAATGTGTGCACGGGACCTTGTGTTTTCGTCTCATGTAAAACACTATGAATTGTCCCTTGCCATGACAAGGAGGAACTGTGCCATTAAATCAGGATGAAATTTCTCGGCCTACATTTGGGTCGAAAACAGGATATCCAAGTTACCGAGCCAACATCTTGCTCACCCAACCAATCATTTCACACATTGCTACAAACCATTTTGATTACCCCAAACCCTCCTGTCGTTTGCTGTATGTATGATATTGTATATGTGACCCACTCCCACAAAACCAGGCGGTTGTTACACAGCTTCATTTTGTACTGCAGTCACAAAAGCATAAACTGCATGCCTTCTTGTTGCGATGAATGAGCGGAGCCGAACTCAACTCCAAATGATAGACAAATTTTAAAAGAATTGCATTTTTGGAAAATTTAGGCTGTGGACTATTCAAATATGCTGCCAGTTCTAATTTATAAAATGACCAAGCACCTGGTTTTATGGGTGCAGCTCACATATTTGTATTTTTATGCTGTAGATATTGATGGATTAGACAGCCATGAAATAGGAGGACAGTTATTGTGTGTAGTCAAAGAACGATGTGGTTTTATGACTTTAACACAGGAAACTACAACAATGTCTAATTCTGGAACTGTAGAAGCAGGTAATTATTTTAATTCAATTGTTGGCGCCATGTGAATCACTATGATTATTTTGACTTTTTTTGATAAATAGGTAACTGGGGGCCTTATGACTGACCTGTAAATGTTGAAAACTTTCTACGCTTTAGGATTAATCTCTCACTTCCTGAAATCTATATTTATTGGGCCTCCTCTGGCTACAATACCGACTTTCTAATGATAAACTAGAATCAAACTCCACCATGAGAAGATAAAAGCACCAAAGTTCAATACCAATTACATTTCCCTAGAAATAACATGTCAAAATTTTTCTGCCTAGAACCCACTTCCGTTATGGTTGCTGGATCTTTAGATTGTTCCATCATCTTGTTCAGACTCCCTTTAGGCTTATAGGTAAATATCAGGTTTATAAGGCAAGTGTTTCGTTAACCAGAATTTCATATGATTTATTTTAAAATTACTTTTGCAGGAAAGAAACTTGCTAAGTTAATATTATATGTCTGTTACGATGAGATACTGGACGTTCTATCTGTTTTATTAAATGGTAAAAGTTCTTGTGGTACTAGTAATAGTTTAGCGTTACTCCTGGGTACTGAGGGTGCCAAGGAAGAGACGATGAGAGCCCGTAACGCCATCTGTGTTAGTCTTGATGGGCTACATAAAACAGCAAGATTATGCTGCACTCTGGGTAAGTTGAAGTCATTTTTCGAAAAATATCAAATGTCACATTGCTTAATCGATGGTATACGCGAGACCTGTGAAAAATTTACCATCACAAGGTCTGTAATTGGGTCAAGTGGGGTGGTTTGTAGGTGACAAGGTCGCCTTTCAAACTTTGTGAGTTTTTTCTCTGGGTCCTTCAGGTTCCTCCCACTGCTAAAGACTTGAATTATTGAAATAAAATTGAACCATATGTTAGTCTCGAAATGACCCAGTTTGTGAAAGTGAACTGAAACCCCATCTATCTCTCTCTCTTCCAGGGATACTCATAGGATGCCACTGGCTTGTGTTGTCTATACCCTACATATTGTCTCCATTTGTTGACAAGGGGATCACATGGCTAGGTGGGTGATGCGCTGGTTCACTAGTCTGGAGAACGAGTATTCAATACCTGCGTTGGCCAAGAAAGTCTAATCATTAGGATGGTATGAAAACGAGGTCCTGTGTACACATTGGCGTACACGTAAAAGATCCCTTGGCATTTGGAATTCGATATAAGAGTAGGCCGTAGCACCGCTCCCCGGGCAAAATGTCCCTCATAGCACACTGTATGGCGTATGCCCATCTTCCATTAGCCCAGGCTAGGTGCAGAAGAGTAGGACGTTAAACCCCATTTCATTTTTCATTTCCAAATGTTGACGAAGTTTCAATTCATCATATCTTTGTAATTACCGAACAATGTGCTATGTGGGAAATTTTGCTTCACCAACACAGTTATTCTTTTCCATTTTTGGCATATTTATTTACATTTTCAGGTTTGCAGCAAAGATGTGGTAGCGTTTTTACTCAGCTAGCAGCAACATCGTGTGTTAAAGAAGATATGAAGCCGGACGGTAAACAACATAAAACAGGAGTACTTCCGACTAAACCTAAAACAGCCCGGTTCCATGCGGCTCATGTACTGAGTATGGATGTTGTTATGACAACTGGATTAGAAATGGGGAGTCATTCAGCTGATTGTTGGAAACATGTATTCAGGTAAGGCCAAAAAAATAGGGTTTGTTGGCTGGAAAATAATGCTGATTCAGACCCAAATTTCAGTGTTGGAATTTGTCTTCAATTAGCCATGGCAAGACAGATATATAGAACCTGGGAAATCAGAGAAAAAAATAGTAAGGGAAAAAGGTGTGATTGGGTGGCCGAATAGTTAACGTATGTGCATTCCCTCACATGCTCTGTAATTGAGTCAAGTGGCATTATTTCCCTTCCCCGATTGTACATCCAACCTTGTGGGTTTTCTTTGGTTTACTCCTACTGCTAAAGACCCCTACGCCCAAGCAAATTATTGAAGTAAAATTAAAACATGTTAGTCCCGAAATGACCTGGTATGTGTCAAGTGGACGTTAAACCCCATCTCTCTTTAAATTGATTTCAATGTTTACAAATTTTATGTCTTATTGGTACTTTGGTTTATTTATTTTATTTGTATATTTAATTATACCATATTTTGTAAAGCGCATGTGAGCGATTAGTCCTAAAAGCTGTGCGCTAAAAAACTGTACAATAATTCAATAATAATAATATTTATAATTTAGATGTTGCGCCCATATATCAGAATTAGAGCACACGTACTTCAGTGGTGGTAACAACCAATCAAGTCTACCCAAGGTTCAACATGGACAGACGACAGATCTAAATATAGATATGGCTCCACCGTAAGTTATAGGCTGTTGTTGGCTGAGAAAGTTCATCAGGATTTTTCAGTGTGCTTTCCTTTGTTAGGGGTGCATGAGGGGGCGAAGAGTGTCTGGTCAATCGGATGATGTGTAAAAGCCTTCACAGGATTTGATGAAGAGTAGATGAAAACGTTGTTGTCTGTGCAAAATTCTCCTCTAGCACACTGCATGACATATGTCTGGCTCCCTAATTCAAAAAGCATTCTCAAACTTAAGTTAAGAAATTAATCAACTTTCAATAACAGTGGATGAGAAATATCTTTGATCAAGAAACACAAAACTTTACACATAGTTTCTTATTGATGTATTGGGTACATAAAAACAACAAAGTTTATAAAGCACTATATTTTAGTTTAAATAAGGCAAATAATTTTGAGTAAATCCTTAACTTAAGTCTGAGAATGCTTTGAGTACTTGGGGCCTGTCTGTCTTAGCCTGGTAGGTGCAGAAAGATAGAACATTAAACCCCTTCAGATGACTTAGCTGTCATGATAAGTGCATGTTTTGTTGCCTGGCGGGGGGTTGGGATGGCCTAGTGGTCTAGAGTGCCGAGCTTCGTCCTCTAGCTGGCCGGTCACCTCTGGCTTGCGGCTGTGGTTTCGAGCCCTGGTGTGAGCATATGTGGCATGGAGATAGGGGCGCCTTCTCAACCTCGTGGGTTTCCTCCGGGCACTCCGGTTTCCTCCCACTGCTAAAGACTCCTACGCGCAAGCGAATTATTGAAATAAAATTGAACCATATGTTAGTCCCGAAATGACCTAGTTTGTGTTGAGTGGACGTTAAACCCCATTTCTCTCTCTCTCTTGTTGCCTGGCAAGCAATCTTTTATGTTTGTTGAACTTACATTAATTTGTATTTTGAAATTTTACTAACAGAAATGAAAATGAACTGTATGCTTCACCTGTTGTACCAGCTGTACATGTCGCCCCTCAGATCAACATACTTGAACTCATCCGTCAGTCTAGTATAGAATCAGGTTGGGACAATTCATTGACAGGAGGAGGGGTGTTAACACATGCCCAGGCTACTAAAGCGTTATGTGGATTGTCACAAGAAGTAGATAGGTGAGTTCAATGTTTTACAATTTAAGATTTTTATGTTAAAATCCATTTATTTTGTCTGTCATTGAGTCAACTGGTGTGGTTTCCTTTCCCTGGTTGTATGTGACAAGGAGTAGGGTCGCCTGTCCCACTGCTAAAGACCCCAAGTGAATAATCAAAATAAAGTTGAACCATATGTTAGTCCCAAAATGACCTAGTTTGTGTCGAGTGGACATTAAACCCTATTTTTTTTGTCTCTCTGTCTCTCCCATTAAAATGACAATACCTCAGAAAGCAAAAAAGAAATTGACCTGCAAAATTAAAAGATTTTAAAAAAATCCCCTTTTTCAGGAGGTAAAGGGTTAATAGTTTATTGTAATGATAGAAATGTTTTTTGTATTTAAATTTTTTAGTTTGTTTGAAGATGCTGCAAAGAAATTAAATCTAGTAGCTTTGTTAAGTTTTCTCACAGAGTTGGGCGAAGCCAGTCGATTGCAGCTGCGTAAATTTAATTATTCTGACGACTCTGGTACAGGAGTCAGTCGATTGCCAACTAATGCTCTTCACTTGTATCGACTACAAGAAGTTCTCATGAAGGTCGTCAATGGATCACGACCCTTGTTACATCTGATTAGAGTCTGGAGTGTCATATCTCCTTATTTGGTTGAGGTTTGTATATGTATATTATCTCCTTATAATTATTTGGTAGGGATGTCCAATGTCTTCCTGTAATAATGGAGTTGCAAAGTTCATGGTTCATTCAATGTCAAGGTTTCCATGGAGGTCGTCATATTTGATTTTAATGTGTTTGTGTCACAACCTCTGATTCAACGCCGGGAATGGCAGACCAGTCTAGCAACGGTTAGATGTTGTAAAACACGAGGAACTGGGTGCTTCATGAACTTGGGGGCTGCTTTGGGTGGTAGGGTATTTTATTTGCGGGCAACCTGTCTTTTATTTGACTAGAAGCACAAGACAAACATATTTACAATAGTTGTCCATCTTGATCAAATGACAGAAAAAGAATAGAAAACTAGGGCAGGAAATAGTCTACATGTACATGTAAAACCAGCTTTATATCTAATCAAAAAACAAGTATCTTAACAAATAAGTGCTGTGATGGGGAATTTCATTAAATCAATACCTTGCAATTATCTAGATTTGATAATGAATTTTCTGATTGCTCAATTATCTATAAAAAAAATAACAAATGATGAATGTAATCTATTTATTTGGATGTCATTGGTGGCTAAAAATGGAGTTAAAATGGAAATGCATTATGATGTCAAATTTCAGGCAACAGGACACCAAGATCGTAGTATAAGTAAAATGGCTGTTACCTGTGTACACGAGTTTATTGTTGCTATGTTGAGTAACCATGAAGAACTGCCTCACTATCATGTTAATGAGTTTCTGTGTAAGACGTTTGAAGATATGTTATGTTTAGAATTATGTGATGGAGATGTACAGGATCAGGTGCGTTAAGTTTAAATGGTTAAATCGATCCATCCTTGATCTCCTTGTTAGTGAATCACAATGGATGGCTACCCATTAACAATGAAATAATTAAATTGGTGGAGATTAGCATTAAACGTGTAACCCCCTGGTTAATCAGCCCATGGACTCACAAATAATATTGAAATAATTGGTTGATTATTTGGTCTGTTATGTTAATAAATGTCTAAATGATGATTTATATAACATTTGAGGCCAAAAGAAACATCTGCATTTGGTAGATTTACCTAGTTCTTGAACAATGCATCTTAAAGAGTATGATACAAATAAAACAGTACAGCTGTCATAGACCATAGATGTTAGATTGCAATATAAGGTTAAAACACTAAAACAAGATTGTGTAGCTTACCAATTTAAGAAATAGAGTTTGCAATTGTTGTTTTTGAAAACTGTGGAGGTTTTTAATGTTCAATGTGTTAGGTGACCATAATGTAGCATGACAGCTGGAAGTTATTTGTTTATATAAATTAGTTGCTGTGGGTGTATGTTTCTTTGCCTGACAGCCTATCTTATAAATTTAATAACAATTTGTAACAATACTGCTACTTGAATGATTAATCCAGTGCTGATGTATTTATTTCTAGATTGTATGTTCTATATGTGAGGAGGTTGAAGCTTGTACAGCACAGATACAATCAGGGTGGCGGCCCTTGTTTGGAGCTCTTCGATCTGTGAAGATAGAATATACAGCTAATGAGGCTGTAAATGAAGCGAGACAGAGACATATCGCGGCTGTATTAGACGTATTTGACGTTTATCTGAGTACAGATAATATATTGGTGTACGCCAACGCTACAGTAGATTGTATTCTCTGTCTTCTCAAATATGTACATGGACCTGGTGAGTTGTATACAAGGTTCAAGAGAAGGGAATGCTCCCCTCTCAAATGTTAAAATTCATGTGGATTCATCACAATCAAATTTTTGTACCATTTTTTACATGTTAAATCATCGGTCACCATGACTCTGGCTCATATTGAAACATTATGAGTTGGAGGCATTTTATAAGATCACATTAAGATCAATTTATCCAGTAGATTCGAATAATAATAAAGGCTATTGGTGCTGCATTGTGCTGTGCTGAAGACTGGAACTGAGACTCTCGGATGACATAAGTTTATTTGACATACTCCTTTAATATCTATTCCAAATTACCCGGAAATCTACCGGTGAGTGTGGCAATGGTTCACTTAACAGGCAGTCCTGGGTTCAATCCCTGGATTGGTTGAAGTAGTTCCTTGGGATGTGTCAGGGTCGTTCCCCCTTTTCAGTGGTGCATGACTGAGGACCTGGCACGGAACAGGGTTTAGTCCCATTTACACATTGCCATGCATGTAAAAGATCCCTTGACAGTGGGAATGTGAAGTAGAGTAGACAGGAAAACTGCTGTCTGGGCAAATATCACTTATAGCACACTGTATGACATAGGCCGATCTTCATTAGACGTTAAACCCCATTTTGTTGCATTTGTGTGTTTTTAGGTATGTTTGAATATGGAAGTGATGATGAGTCTGATTCAGGAAGTGAAGTTTGTAACACGGCCATTAACAACGAGAACCTGTGTATACCAGCATTAAAATATCTGAAACGTTGCTGTGATATTCTCACATCTATGTGGAAGATGCCGGCTTGTCCACCATTTAAAGGCTCTCAGAGGTTAGTTTATGCCTGTCCTGAAGCAGAGATGTGGAAAGCGGCAGGTGTTAGCATCAAAATTGATTGTTTGTGTCTGCTGAATTTTCTTTTGATTGACTTTAATTCCCAGTAAAATTGACTGTTTATTTTTGCTCAATTTCCCAGTGAAATTGACTGTTTATTTTTGCTCAATTTTCAGTAAATTGACTGTTTGTGACTGCTGAATTATAGAAAATTTGATGGTTTTTGTGGGAATTCCAGAAAAAATGACTGGTTGTTCCTGCTAAAATTCCAGCAAGTTTGACTGGTTGTTTCTGCTGAAATTACAGCAAAATTGACCATTTGTTTCTACTGAATTCTCAGCATCATTGACTGTTTCTGCTGATATTGGGGATTAGGAAATGGACTTTGTTTGTTCCTGGAGATCCATCCTGATATAATTTTTGGAACATATCTCATAAACCGTTCCTGTCACTTCATGAAACTTTACATATATCAAACTTTTATATTAATTGTGTTTTTTGCTAATTGTTAATTTGTTAGAATTAATAATGAAATCAAATTTGACATGGGTTCTGGATGTCGATGTTTATAAGTGTTACAAACGAATACATCTTTTTTCTTTTCAGAATTCAGCTTGGTTCTTCTGTTCGCCTCGTTGATCCTTGCATTCCAAATATGAATTTTGAATCCTTTGCCAAACATTTCAATCTCAACCAATCAGATCTTGAGATCTCTCCAGACAAGGATCCTGATTGGGTAGTTGTACCTACAGACATTCAACCTGATGCCAAAAGTAGCCTATCAGTAGACTCTGGAGTAATAGACGCTAGCCAATCAGAAACGTCCTTACAGAATACAGTTGTTACAGAGAATGAATGGATATCTGTTCCGTTAGATGAATTAGACAATCCTTCTGGTATTCTTCATGTATGGTTTTTGTTACTGGACGGTTTGGCTACATCAATATCGTCATGTCCGAAAACCTTCCAACCGCAGACATTAGAAATGTTGTTTGAGTTGTTGAAATCAGCAGGGGACACGCCAGGTATTGTTATTAAAGATATAAAATTGAACCACATGTTAGTCCCGCAATGATTAGACATTAAACCCCATTTCTCTCTCATGAGTTGGAGCCATGGTGGCTCAATCCTTGCATTGGCTGTTAAAGTTCACCAGTTTTTTCAGACGTGGTTCCCCTTTGTCTGTGCATCTGGCCAAATCATTCAGATTGGACGAAAAACGGAGGTCCCGTGTACCCATTGGCATGCACATATAAGATCCCTTTGCAGTTGGAATTTGATATAAAAGTAGGCCAGGCAAAATTTTCTTCGTTACACAATATATGGGGTAGATACATCTTCATTTGCCCAGTCGGAGCAGAACAGTAGAATGTTAAACCCATTTCATTTTCAAATCTATATTTTGTTATCCTAGTCTGTATTTATTGTTTATTTTTCAGGTCCAAGTTTCGCAATACATTGTGTAAATCATCTTGTTCTTCCAATGCTGCAGTCATGGTTACGTCGTGGTTCACGTATCCAAGGTCACTGGGAGGCTGGTGCTGTTAATTTTAAACAATGTTTAGGTCATACATCAGATCTGGTTGTAGATTATTTAAACAAGTTTGTAGGTTCGTAAAATATTATAAAACACATGTTTGGACCAGGCTTTTCTAGTCTTTTTCAAGCGTTATTGTTAACGACTATAGGATCCTTGTGGAGATGGTCGTGAACAACTGACTGGTTCTTTTAATTGTGATGAATGGCAGAAATATTGCGCTAAGCGAACCATTTTGTCAAATGAGGCTTTAAAAATGCTCAATTGACAAAATGGTTCGCTTGCTTGGCCAAGGTCCAAAATCAACATTTTCCTCTGTTAAAGATATTGTATGTAAGATAAGATAAAGAGCTAGCAGCTCTCACTATAATAGTTAAAAACTAGATAATGTAAAGGTAATTTGCTGAAAATTTCAGTCTAATTGATCCACCCTTAACACTGAATTTAGCGATTGAATTTTCAGCAGCAATCATCATTAATTACTAAAGTATGTACGATATAAAACAGTAAGTATCGCAGGCTGGCTTATAGTCTGGATAAATTAATTAATGCCTGATTAATAATTTAGATAACATTTATTAATAGACAGATTTATGTATGTTAAATTCCTTAGGAAGGTTCTAAAGAATGTCACTGTCAAGTTTGATCAAGCTGTTTACAATAAGACTATCAGTACGACCCTGTTAGATGCCATTCACCACACTTTATAAAAAAAACAAACCGAAAGTAGCAAAATGTGTTGATTAACCTGTAATAACTGTATTTATAGGTGATGCCAGTAATCATAATATGTTAGAGTTTATGATGAAACAGATGTTAGATGTATTAACAGAGTGCGTAGCTCAACCTGTAGAAAATATCTCTAGATTAGGTTGTTCTTGTATCAGGTAGGTTCGATAAATAATACTCGTCATTATTGTATCCACCATCTTGAATTTCTGTCATATTGCATGATCAAAAGTGTCAATTAAGTTCCAATTCCAAAATCCAATAACATATTACAAGCCATATATTTGCTGCCATAAGGGTAGGAACTTTCAGGGGTTGATGCCCCAAATTTCTGTTGTTAAATAATCAGTCAAGTTGACCTCATGTTTCGTTCGAAAGGAAAATTATCAAGCACCCTTATTTACATGCCCACCAATATGTGCATAAGACCTCGATTTTTGTCCTATCCAAACAATTAGATACTATTGCTTGCCAGGCCCACCATCTAACACCACTGTCATTTGATCAAGAAATAACCATATGGTTTTTAAAAAAGGCTTTATTGAATTTATATTGATCCAATTTCTAGACTGTATTTATCTGTTTATTTTTACAGACATGTTTTATCGAGTGCCGGACCACTACTGACCGAAGCTATGTGGCAGATTAGTGCTGAGACGTTGCAGAGAACTCTGAATGTTACAACCTATAGTGCCAGACAGCTGATGACCTTGTTTCACGCTAACTCAGAGAATTTCTATGGGGATATCGGTCAGGTGAAAGTTGCTACAAGAAAAGACTGTACAGCTATAGAATGTATAAGATTAAAACAACTGGCACATCAGGTATATTTAAATACAATCAGAAACAATTTCGTAACTTTATTTCAAAACCGCCCTCTACAAAACTCAACTCTTTGGAGAAATTATTATCAACAACATTACTCAGTGAAGTGGACATTAAATAAATATATTTCACACTATATTATTTATAAACTAGATAATGTAAAGACAATTTGCTGAAAATTTCAGTCAAATTGATCAACTCTGAACTGAGAATTTAGCGATTGAATTTTAGGCATATCCTTAATCATCGTTACTAAAGTCAGTACAATAAAAAAACATAGTCTTGATTATCCATTTCTTGAATTAATCATCAATGATCGTTGAGCAGCAAATTGTAAATATCCCAGGCTAGCAATAACATTGAGAGTTGATTATATGGTCTGGTCATAAATTAAATGTCTAATTTAGATAACATTTCAGGCCTAAAGAAAGACTTGCAATAGGTAAATGTAGTTTTGCATAATGTGTGGGTAACACCTGTATGATTGTATTATTGCAGGTATTTTTATTAGAGAGTCAGGTATCCAGTATGACACCTGTAAAATTTAACATGGATGAAGATAAATCGTTTATATTTTTACTTTATCCACCCAATCATGAAGATAGTCTGAATCCAGATCATATAATGACCAGGTTTGTTTACTCATCTTTTTATTGGTGGTATAATGGAACATGTCCCTCCTTTTTAGCCCCGTTGGTACAGAAAAGCAAGGTGTTAAACTCCATCAGGTGTTCTACAAAGAATAAGATGTGGCATACCCTGGTTGTGCATGACACATTTTCTTAAACAAGAGTGACTCAGTGTGTTGGGTCGCGAACCAGGCGGTCCTGTGTTTGATCCCATTGTTGGCCGAGAAAGTTTATCAGTATCTTCCATCATGGTTCCCCCTTGTCAGTGATGTAGGCAAAGGGCCTGGCAATTGACATGGTAAATCGTTCAGATAGGATGAAAAACATAGGTCCCTTGTACACATCGGCGTGCACGTAAAAGAACCATTGACAGTTGGAATTCGAAATATAAGTAGGCCTTAGTGCTGCTGTCCATGAAAGTTTCACTCATAGCACACTGCATGGCGTATGCCCATCTTCATTAGCCCAATAGGTGTAGGATGTTAAACCCTATTTCATTTCATTTAGTACATAAGAAGATTCTGTCATCAACACTCTACATCCTTCTAAACCAAAATCAACATTGTTGTGTTTGACTCACAGAAATGATTAAATACAAGAAATGTCTTATAGGTTGATAGAGAAATTTTTAATTAGCAAAAGTCACAACTATAGTTTGATTTATGTGGAAAGTTTGTTACAGATATCTGATGAGATATACTTCGGAAACCAAGTCAGGATGGATCAATGGAGCCCATTTCAATATCCATCCCTTCATATTTTTTTTTGTTGTTGGATAATAATGTGAGCAGCCGGATGTGGGTTTGTAAAGTCAAAGCTACCTGGTTGAGATTAATGCCATTCCTTAATATATTCGACATGCTTTAAAAATAAAAAATTGAAATGATTGTATTAAATTATACTTGTAGAGTGCCGTTCCGTAATATCGTGGTTGGTTTATTATCACATCAGCTGTTGTTACAGACAGTGGGTTATCTTCTCTTAGACGGTGCTGAGATTAAAACAGATCCACTTCCAGATTTTATACCAGAACACATGGAAACCAAATTACCAGGTAAGTGAACGTGAACCAGTCATCAGCTGTCTGGCACTGTTTCTGTGTCACCACTCTTTGACTCTGAAATCAATTACTGTACCATCCAGAATAAGAGAATTACAAACTTTCACTGTTTTCAAATCACAGCTATAGATTTATTCAAACCATCTTATCCAGAGTAGTAACTTTTATTTTTGCAAGACTGATTTGTGTTGCGCTTTGAGCATGCATTTTATGGATGGAGTATAGCGCATTACATATTATTCTTTTTATTAGGTACTTTGCAAGGTCTTGGAACTAATCTGAATGGAGTGCCTGGCAATCAAAATCGTCTAGTCGTTTAGAGACAAAATCTTAGTCTCATTAGAGCAGCCCAAGTGTAGCCACCAACCTCTAGCAGATAGACAAAGTTTATCCCTTTTGTAATTATGTTCTATAGTTCCGAACATGGTTGTAAAATGTACTTCTCTGTTTCAGGTCTGATGCCCTACATGTCAACAAGAAATGCCTTGACCTTTTTAGAATGTCTTCAATCGGCCTATTCCTTAGCTTGTGAATTCGACGCTAGACCAGGCTTAAAATTTCTAGTACAGAAAGTCGCAGGTTTAGATGTCGCTGCAAATCTTTACAAACAAGCTGGAGCTAGTATTGTCTATTATGTTCATTCATTGGTGGAAATATGTGCTCATTCCACAAAATTGTCTCTGGAGACTACGCAAAATATCTTGGAGACTTTGACATTCTCAGACCGAGACACAGGAATTATCTCAGATCTGCTGCCAGAGTGGAGAAATTCTAAGTGTGGACTTTTAACCAATTCTGATGTGTTTCCATATTTATTGCTGAACGCATGTGATGAGTTATGTCAGACATATGTGGATATTTTAGTCGATAAAGAAGGAACAGCAAGGTTTGATCGAATGGAAGAACAGCCGCTGTTCTTTCTAATTGCCCAACCTGATGATATGGCAGAAGTAACAGTGAAGAAAACAAAGAGAACGGATTCTATGAAATCTGATAGAAGTGCAAAGAGTTTTATATCTCAGGCAGTAACAGTGGATACTCAAGAAGGTTAGTTTCAAGTTCCTTTTTTTTAAAGACACAATATTTGAGACTTAAAAGTCAGTGGTGCAATGCAAAATGTCTAGTCTTTAGGATGAGGAAAAATACAAGGTTCTTTGTACACGGCATACACAAAAGAACCATTGGCAGATGGTATTTGATGAAGAGCATTCAGAAATTTTCTGTTCATTATATCCTTGTAAATTCTAAACGAAATAAATTATTTTTGGACTGATATTATGTTTAGACGTCCAGTTCTCACAATATTGTAGGTTGCAAGGGATTAAAAATATGTCTAATGATGATTAGTGGTGGTTGTTTTTAGTGTTAAAATCCGCTTCAACATAGGGTTATATCGCAGACAATTTTTCCCGAAGGAGGAAACCAGTCACAAGGTTGAGAAGGCACACCTATCTGCAAGACACATACACATAAGCTAGAGGTGGCCGGCTAGCATTCAAAGTGCAACACTTTAAACCACTAGACCTCCCAACCCGCCTTACAACTAGTGGCTTAAACTAACTTATATACTGTCTTATTGTAGAAACATCTAGTTACCATGCCAACAGCCAGGAAGTACAAAGTGAATCTGAAGAAGAAGAAATATTGAATGAGACAGATCATACGAAGAGCAAACGTGAAATAAGAGAAGAAAGCGAAAGTAAAGTTTATACAGTTGCTACGGATAAAACCATTAAATCATTGATGGCAAAATACAAGCAACGTAAACAACAGAATTCCATGCCGTCATTCGTTCGTTTGGTTCAAAGAATGAAGGAAGTGTCACAGAAGGAAAAGATTCCGAGACGAGAAGTTGTGGATGAGAAAATCGAAAAACAACAGCAGACGTCAATAATGAAGGTAGGCAGACATTCTGATTAAATTACAAATCTGAATTTTATTTCGCTTTTTGAGCCCTGAACTGGTTTCATACATTTGGTGATCTTACTGTTCTTGGGGTGATGTTCTTCAAAACAGACTAAGGTTATCAACATGAAACTTAGCATTCTAGGTTCTTTGGATAATTCTGTATAGATTTATGGAGTTTGATTTATTTGATAGGTTGTCACAATTCCATGATGGACAGGGTTGGAAAAAAAACAGTTTTTTTTTTAACGTTTTTTTTTTGTTTAAAACAATGTTTTTTAACGTTTTTTTTATAAATGTTCATAATTTGACAAATAAATGACAAAGGTGATTAAAACCAATGAAAACATAGTTATATGATAATAATTACATGTTTGTCATCCTATACATGAAGACAAGCTTTCTCGACACCTAGTCGATTTCTCAATTTAGAGTGAAAAAGACCAAATGTTGAAAATTACTTTGTTTTAATTTTAAAGTGACACAATACTAAATTCTCCATACAACATATCCTAATTATATACAACTCACAACTCACAACCCACACACTGGGTTATTTTAACTAAGAATAACTGTTTCCATCCCTTTGATCTTTACTACTGTGGTTTACGTAATATTTATTAATACAGTACAATTTAAATACATAGAAATACACAAATGAACACTAGAATTTCGAAAAGAAAATTATTCACCAAATTATTTCATAATTTGTGATGATTTTCTAAGTTTCAGCTAATTTTTTTTTATAAAAGAAAAACAAATCAGCGTTTTGGGGTTTTTTTTTTCAATTGTTTTAAAACAACCCAACCATTGATGGATGTGATGAAGTCATAGACTATAGCATTTTTAGGTAGACGGCATGTTAAGGCCTGCAGCCTGAATTCGAAACCGAAAACATTTGACATACAAGTGACATACAAGACAATCTAAAAAGCACACATAATACAATCCAATCATCTTACCCACTCCCAAGTTAAAAACCCTTACAATATCTGTTCATGTATTAACTGAGTTAATTCTCCAAAATTATAAACATGAAATATATGTTTTATAGGATAGTGAGGCTCACCTTCGATCCTGGTCAGAGATGCTGATCCAGATTCTACAACTATTTCTCCAGATGGATCAACATCGCTTTAAATCTCTGATTCCTGTAACATTTAACAGTAATAACCAGCTAGTCTGTCACTCAGATGATCCCAAACTCAAGAAAACCCTTGCTGCTTGGTTCCATCGACTCGGTCATCTGTATCACCTAGCTCCTACAAAAAGATTGGTCAAATCAGAGGAAGACACGCCAACACCTGTCAACCAATCGCAAACGGAGACAGACAGCTCAATTGATCAATTAGAACCAAAGAATGACAGTGCAACTGATATCAGCCAATGAGAACAAAGTGTGAAAGTTTGATAATTGACCAATTGAAATGATGTATGAGAGTTTGATAATTGACCAATGAGATTATAGCATTGCCAAACCATCATCTATGGTTAGCCAATCGGTTAGCTGAGGTATTCAACAGGGTGTCATTCAGTTGAGTTTCGATAAGATAAGTTATGAAACTGTATTAAATTTATGAAATTATATTTTAAAGGTGTAAAGATATATTTTTCTTAAAATGTACAAGCGATTAAAAAAAAAAGAAGTCTTTTAGATTTCTCATAGAAATTGTAAATTAAACCAAAAGTCTTTTAGATTTTCTAAAAGTAGACCAAACGTCTTCTAGATTTTCTAAAAGTAGACCAAAAGTTTTCTAGATTTTCTAAAAGTAGACCAAAAGTCTTCTAGATTTTCTAAAAGTAGACCAAAAGTCTTCTAGAAGTGGACCAAAAGTCTATTAGATTTTCTAAAAGTAGACCACAAGTCTTTTAGATTTTCTAATAGTAGACCTTATTTTGTGATTTTGTGTTGTTTCACTTCAAGCGATGAAAAAAAAAAGGTTTTATGTTGTTTTAGATTGTCGAAATCTCGAACTAATTAACATTAGGTTACAGTTTTGTTTCATTTATTTTGTTTGATTGTTACACTACATTGTGTGCTACAAAACAAGGTCTTTTACATTGTCTATAATTAGATCACAATTTTGTATTGTTTCATTTTAAGCAGTTAAAAAATATGATCTCTTTTAGCTAAAAGACTATTTGTTTCATTTCAAGTAAAAAATATATATGATATAAGTTCGTTTAGATGGTCTTAAATCAGACCACAATTTCGTTTTGTTTCTTTTCAAGGGATAGAAAAAAAATATGATCCCATGTTCTATTTTAATCTTATTTGTAATTTAATTTTATAGGTGCTTGGCGACATGGTCTCAATTTGAACTATGCTTGAATTTCTTAAAATGTTGTGCAAGAGAAATTCTATAATTTATTTTTCTGTTTGCGGAATTATGTGAATTAAATGATATTTTGACAATGTGAAATCATAATTATTTATCTACGCAATATGTATAAACAAATTTTGAGGTTTTTTTTCTGGGATATTATCATGAACACTGTTGAACAGTAACCCTTTTAGCTCTTGAATAATCTGCCCAGAACTGCTCAACATGCGTCAATAGCAGTTACACTCGCAAGAACTAGTATACAAGTCTACAACACAGTTTAGTCACTAGTGGTTTAACGTTGTGCGCTTGAAATCATAAGGTCTATATTGATAATGAAACTGAAGTTGCATAGAATATTTTGTTAGAGTTATGTTGTGTAAAGTGGGAAATGGTCATGGGCAAATAGTAAGAAAGAATGAAGTTTTTTATTGTATGTGGGCAGTTTAAAAGCCTTGCACCATTTATTTTTAGCTGCCTGCGAATGAAGAAGTGATTTCATTTATTAATATATATTCATACTTGAATTAATAATTCCAGTTATAAGTATTATTTTATGTGCAATATTATTATTTGTTAATTGTTGAAATATTTATTATACCATTCCTGAAGAGTCCCCTAGTATTACTGTTTTTTTATTTTATTGATTTTTTTGTACTTCTTTTATTGTCATGTGATAATTATCATGTGATTTCTAAATATGGTCATGATAATGATGTAACATTCCCTTATCTTTCCTATCCTATTATTTTATCAATGTTTTGTTATGTAAAGGCATGTACTACCCTGTACATTCCAACGTCTGTACTCTAAATTCAAACAGTATTTCTGTAACTCACCAAATTATGCATTCCACATTCAATTTTCATTTTATTTTATCAGAGCCTTTTTCCCCAACCATGACATTTTCTCTTTGTTGAGGAAATATTTTCACCAATAAAACTGGACTGGATTTCTTCTAAATACAGATATATCAACAGTTTCATTTTTGTGTTGTGATTATTTACACTTCTTCATCTAGACCTGAGGACTTTTCTTTATGGAGTCCAGGTCAGTCTACATAATCGACAATCTGATTAAAACACAGATCCTATTTCGTTTCGTTTTTTTTATAGTTAAAAATTTGTTTTACTTGTCTTTTCGTTTCGTTTTTTAGAGTTCAAAATTTCATTTTTACTTGTCTTCACAACACTTAGGATCTGGAAGAGTTGTTTTATTACCAGGGTTCTAGTTGAAGTGATGAATTAGCCATTGAAATGGTCTGTTACTGTTACAGAGACTTCTTGCCGTGCCATGCACAGAACTGTGGGTAAACCACTTGAAATGCGGTAAACGTTTTTTACCGTCCACCGGAGCCTGGTCTTATGACGTCATATGTGGATTGTGGGTTAGGATAAGGGTTAGGATAAGGGCTGTGGCCTGCATATTTCGTCACAGTCTCGAGATGTAGACAGGGCTAGCCCTAACCCTAACCCTGGGCCAAGCCTAACCCTTATCCTAACCCACAATCCACATATATGACGTCATAAGACCAGGCTCCGGTGGACGGAAAAAAACGTTTACCTAGAAATGCCAACGCTGATTGATTAATCAATGTCTGATGTCATAGGGTCAAAATCCGCTCGTACAACTTTTCAGATCTTCATGTAGTAGAGGCCATCGAAAGTATAAAAAAAACAAATTGAACGATAGATCTGGGCCCTGTTTCACGAAATTTTAACTTAAGATAAAATCCAATTTTAGTAGATACTTCAATTTTGATTGGCTAAGCACTAAAATCAATCTAATATTATCCAATCAAATTACTAAAATTGGGATCTTATCTTAGTTAAAATTTCGTGAAATAGGCCCCTGTATTTTAATCCAGTTGCATAATCTAAAGATCACATAATATTGTATCTATAGATCATGTAAATATTTATTGAATGAAAATATTGTATCGACCCAAACAGCTGACACAGTGAATTCTTTATCCAGGCAGCCTGAAAATACATTGATGTCATTTTGTGATAATCAGGTCTATGCAAAATGGAGGACACTTTCTAAAAATAAAAAATGTTATGCTTGGAAATTTGATTATTAATGTTTTCTTTAGTATTCTTCAATCCTTTGTGTGTGTGGGCTTAAGGTCCGTTTTCACTCACCAGTAGATTATCACTACACTGGTTTGTTCTAGGACACAGAATTAAATATGATAATCTGGGCTAGGAGTAGGACACAAAATTAGTAGAGTTGGCCTGACCCATAGGCTAGGTTTAGAAATTAATTACCGGGTAGGTTGGTCGGTCTGGGATATGAAATTAATTAGATTGATCCGGGCTAGAACTTATTTTAGTTTGCCTGGGCTAAGACTGGAACATAATAAGGATGGTTTGGGCTAGGTCTAAGAATTAATTAAGTTTATCTAGGCTAGGACTAGAATATAATTAGGTTGGTCTGGGCTAGAACTAGAATGTAATTAGGTTGGTCTGGACTAGAACTTAATTTTCTGGGCCAGGACACAAAAATAATTAGGTTTGTCTGGACTAGGGCTAGAATATTATTAGGTTGGTTTGGGCTAGAACCAGAACTTAAATAAGTTTACCTGGGCTAAGACTACTCTTGTGCAAGATTAGAATTTCAAATTTAAGATTTTCAAGTTCTGTTTGTGTTCAAGTTTGTTGTTATTGTGTTATAATATATTCATTTCTTACTGCCAAATATACATTTTACGGTTCAAAGTTCAAATAAATTTTATCATTTTCATTTCTTTTTTTATGCAATTTTTGCAATCAGCTGGCATTTTTACAGTGAAATCTCCCCCACAATTTCTATCTCTTAGGCTTGGTTATACTCAATGAAATTCAAGCATTTGACTCCATAGAAACCAACCCCCAGAGTGTCATTTCAAATATGTTAAACTTTGTAACACTAAATAATTGATATGTTATTGATCCCAAGTATTTAAAATAATTGATGTAAGTTCATGTACTGTTTTAATATTATTGTATTATTATTATACAGTTTCAGCTGTATTTATTTATATTTGTTATATGGATGTGGATCTCTATATTAAATATATCTTCTGTTAAAAATATTCCTTTGTTGCTTTTCATATCAAGGATGGGGACGCGGAATTCAAGGGGTAAATGAATATGTCTCTAGACTAAAATGTCTCATGTTCGAATTGGGGCGGAGGCCAAGAATAATCTCATGTTACAGTAGAATCTGCATTAAGCAGCCATCCATGGGAATTTTTACGATTGACCGCTTAACGGGAGTGGCCTCTTAATAAAATCTCGTGTTTTTTTGTGCTGACATCAATTATTATTACGCATAGGGGGAACTTGCATCGGTAAATTTGACCGTTGCTGAATCTCGGACATAACTTCCGTAAACTTGTCATTTTGTCCCAACCTTCAATACTACATTGCTACTGTCTATCATTGTGATGCATTCAATAATATTTATCCATTTTTATACGCCCACATTGAAGTGTGGTCGTATATTGTCGTCGCCCCCGTCCGTCCGTCCGTCGGTCCGGCGTCCACAATTGCTTGTGGACGCTCTAGAGGCTAAAGTTAATATCCGATTCACTTTAAATTTATACACAGTGTTTAAGGTCATGAGACGAAGAAGCCTATTGTTTTTCAGCGATTTCCGATAATAACTACCAGAGTTATGGCCCTTGATGACTTCAAAAAATCTTGTGGACGCTCTAAAGGCCAAAGTTAACATCCGATTGACTTTAAATTTATACACAGTGTTTAAGGTCATAAGACGAAGAAGCCTATTGATTTTCAGCGATTTCCGATAATTAGTGCCAGAGTTATGGCCCTTGATCACTTCAAAAAATCTAGTGGACGCTCTAAAAGTCAAAGTTAATATCCGATTGACTTTAAATTTATACACAGTGTTTAAGGTCACAAGACGAAGAAGCTTATTGATTTTCAGCAATTTCCGATAATTAGTGACAGAGTTATGGCCCTTGATCACTTCAAAAAATCTTGTGGACGCTCTAAAAGCCAAAGTTAATATCCGATTGACTTTAAATTTATACACAGTGTTTAAGGTCATAAGACGAAGAAGCCTATAGATTTTCAGCGATTTCCGATAATTAGTGCCAGAGTTATGGCCCTTGATCACTTCAAAAAATCTTGTGGACGCTCTAAAAGCCAAAGTTAATATCCGATTGACTTTAAATTTATACACAGTGTTTAAGTTCATAAGACGAAGAAGCCTATTGATTTTCAGCGATTTCTGATAATTAGTGCCAGAGTTATGGCCCTTGGTCACATCAAAAAATCCTGTGGACGCTCTAGAGGCCAAAGTTAATATCCGATTGACTTTAAATTTACACACACTGTTTAAGGTCCTGAGAGGAAGAAGCCTACTGATTTTCATCGATTTCAAATAATGACTTCCAGAGTTATCTTCCTTGATCACTTCAAAAAACCTTGTGGCGCTGTAGATGCCAAACTTATCATCCGATTGACTTCAGATTGATACACAGAGTTTAAGGTGTTGAATCGAACAATTATTTTGATTTTCAATGAATTTTGATAACTGAACAGCTAAATCCATGATATTAAATGTTTCCTATACTAATTGTTAGCTTGGGGCAAAACTTTATAAAAAGCAAACAAATTCTAATGATTTTCAGATAATTACATAATGAGTTGTTACTCAGATTTTAGTGTATTACAAATGTTTCATTACCAAAAAAAAGTCAAAATATGCGACAACCCTTGTTGACTGCCCGGACGATTTAGCTGCTGTGGGCGTATGTTTCGTTGCCTGGCAACCTATCTTTGTAAAATCTCATGGGGTTTTTTTGTGCTGACATTACGCTTGAATGCATTGGAAGCAAACACCAATACATTACATGTACTTAGCTTGCATCGGTAAATTTGGCCGTCGCTGAATCTCGGACATAACTTCTGTAATTTTGTACCAACCTTCAATACTACTGTCTATAATTGTGATGCATTCGATAATATTTATCCATTTTTGTGAAGAAAATCGATGAATTAATTTTATTGTGACCGTTCACAAGGAGATGTCGCTGAATAGGAGTGGCTGCTCATACGGATTCTACTGTATTTCAAACCAAGTTCCTCCCCAAAGTGTTGCCTAACCAGGTGGGATTGGAATGAGTGCACTTCGAAAAGAAGAAGGCTGATCATATATCCGGGCACAATATTTATATCTCTAGCATCGCACAGTAGACACATACTTACACAGATAAATTTGATTGGTCATGTGTGTGTGGGGAGGGGGGGGCTAAAAAGTAATGTAAGCCCCTTTTAAACCCCATCTAATTTCACAGCCCATTAAATACATAAAAAAGTATTAAAATAAACTACCGTAAAAATGCTAATTTTGTTTATTCTATATATATCACAAAGAAATCCGAGTATCTGATGCTAGCAAAGTTAATATTAGAGACAAGATCGGATTAAGCTTGTGTTAGACCCCTGGTTGAAAATTTCACTGGGGCCCTTGCATCAACAGTCATTGTCCGTCACACTTATTTAGGACTATTCAGGGGGGCTGGCAGTAGCACATGCCACTCCTCCCTTACGGCGTATTTGCCCCGACTTCAGCTGATCGGATTTCTTATTAATGAATTATTGTAAATAATCGGCCCACATTTAAGAGTGGATTAAACCGTCAACAATTAGACGTCCGAAAACGCAAATGACTACAAAATTTAAATATGTATATTACAAATTGAAAATAATGATACAATCACATATTAACTAATATCTTAATATATTTTATGTACAAATTTATCACAGATATGTTGCTATATGAGCTAAAATTGAGGACGGGTGAAATATTTCCCAAACAGTGTTTTCATGTCATCTTATAAGATTAATTTCACTACCGATAGATATCAATTTGCACAACAGGTTCTGTAATGTTTACATAAAAACACAAGATTTTCAGGAACCATATCATAGGAAAAAAAACATATATAACTTAATAAGGACTACAATATTGGAAGCGCTTACTGGCAAGAACATGCAAATATTTGGGGGTTCAAAAATGTTGTAATTTGTTTGTCTTTTTTGCGTAAAACCTGTAAATTAGCAATAAAAGAAGCTCTTTTGCGTATATATGACATTTATTTAGCAGACGTGTCTGCCTCATAAGAATTAGGCCTGCATAACGCTTGGTTCATTCATTGCATTAACCACATCCACACTTTACAAAATCGAAATTCGTGACAGATGAATTGTCCATATTCTTGTAAATGACCTCCCCAACATGTCATGTCTGAAAATAGATCCTCGTTAGGTTATATTGTTACTGCAAGGCCTAATATACAGAACTTGTCTTGGTAGTCAAATTATGAAAATAGATGGTCTGTATGTTCAGTGCACTTACAACATGTCTTTCAAATAAACAGTTTAAACATAGACATGGACCAGTTCTGTAAAACGATGAACATTTCCTTTCCAGTATTCGTGATATTGTGTTAATTTTCCTGCGTCAATCATCTTATCAATGTCCGCTTCACGGATCGCTCGTTCCATGTCCTCCGAGGGTCGGTATTCCCATAATCTGAGAATCGGACGATCATTGGTAAAATGGCATATTAAAACGGTTAAACGTAGCTCATTTGGTGACGCCAATCCGTTTTGAATGGCCATACATTTCGCTAAGCACAATTCGGCAATATCAAGAGGCCTAGGGGTTGAAAGTCCCGTTGACTTAATGTTCATCACGTGTAATTTGCCTTTCCTCCGACACAATGCATCAATTTGACCCGATAATACGCGCACCATATTTGAAACTTTGACATGCGCAGTTAGTTGAATGGCGAGAGCCTCAAATGAATCAAACCAAGTTTCTACTTTCCTAGCGAACAGACGACACAAATACCCACAGAACGAGGCAGCTGCGTCCTCTTCTTTGGTAAATGTAAGATAATGAAACGCATCAAGAGCACCACGAGAATGCAGCTGACTCAACATGGCCGAATGGAATTGTTGACCTTGAATTTCGGCGGGAATATGTAAAAGGAAGTAGAGATATTTTTCACGTGTTCTGTCATGTTTGTCTAGATCTAATCTACAAGCCTCGCGACGTGTTATGAAGAATTCCCATCTGTGTTGTTTCTCCTTGCTATAGGTGTTGTACATCAAGTTTTCGCCGACCGCTTCTACGGCTATAAATATCTTCATGGTTGCCATATCATAAACACGTGACAGTTTCTCCAGTCGGCGTTTCAACTCGCCTTCATAGAAATCTGCATACACCAATGACACCATTTTAAATCTTTACTCTGGGGAAAAAACAAAGAAAAGAAATATTAATCAAGGTGTTGTATACTATATATGTGTATATGTAGTTTGATTTTAGGTACATTATAGCAAATGATTTTTTGTTATCAGTTTTAAATATTCATTCTGTAATTAAAGAAATTAGAATAAATAATTTTTTAAATTTCAAAAATGCAGCGTGTAATTAAACAGTGTTGCGCAGTTCACTCAAGAAAATAAAACCGAGTTCCGTTTTTTCTTTTAAACATTTACGTTCAGCGCTGGGTGCGCTTTTTCAACGTTATAATAACGTAGGTATGTTTGCAGGGGCGAATTTGAAATGGAGCTGCAACTCTGCATTTGTCTTTAGGGTTAGGAATATCTGAATAAAAAATGAATTTGGTTTCATACAAGATTGTTCTCAATTATATTTTTAATATGTTTTTAAAACTATATCTTGATGACGTAGTAATGATGTAAGATGGATTGTGTGGCTATCTGTTTAACGTTTTACAATTAGGATATAAAAATAATGGTCAATGCATAGCTTGGAATTTCTAGAAAAGCCATTATAACTAATAATATTTTGCAATTCTTCATTAATTTTCTCTTTTGATATAGTCCTCCTAGCATCTATTCTCAAAAAGTTTCGTAGAGCGTGATATTAACGTAATAATGACGTCGCGTTGATTGCTGGGTAACGCGATACATTCGGGAATTGATATTGAATATTGTTTATTGACACAGGGTGTAGGTATAATATATTCAATATCACACATAGAGCTGATTTCTAACGTAGATATAGGTATAATATATTTAATTTCTATAACAGACGTCTATTGATAATACAAGCTATTGTTGGTATACACTGTTCAAAGACATAGGCCTACATTTCTATAGAAATCGGGTAGGTGGGTAAAGGCTACTATTATTCCCTAGATAACTTGTTGTCATAGTAGAACCATTTGTGGGATTTAAATGTAACACGTTTGAGGACGAACGGTAAAATAAATTGTTCTTCGATAGTTTTTAGTACGTTTACCGCATTTTTATGTGTGTGCGTGTGGTGCTGGGGTGTTAATATTCGATTGTTACATCCTCAAACGATCAGATATATTTATTAGGCACTATCAATCACTTTCAACAAGACAATATATGTAATCGATTGTATGTCATATATAAATTATCTCTAGATTCATCTGATTATCGAAAATGGTACCGCAGTGGCTCAATGAGTAAGACTCTGTTTCGATTCGCTCCTGATGTTGGTCGAGAAAGATCTTCGGGATTTTCAGGCACAGTTTCCCTTTGTCAGTGGTGCAGAACGGGGGGCTAGTCGTTCGGATAGGACGAAATAACCGAAGACCCGTGTACATATTTGTGTGTACTTAAAGGAACTATGACAGTTAAAATTTGAAATAAGAGTGGGCCGTAGCATCGCTGTCCGGGCAAAAATTTCAGCCATAGCATGCGTGTCTTCATTATCCTGGTCGGTGCAGAAAAGGGGACGTTAAACCTCATTTCATTAATTTCCATTACTGCTGGTGCAAGTTATTAAGAGAGAGGGAGAGAGAGAGAGAGATGGGGTTTAACGTCAAATCAACACAAACTTGGTCATTTCGGGACTAACATATGATTTAATTTTATTTCAATAATTCGCTTGGCTTTCGCGTAGGGGTCTTTAGCAGTGGGAGGAGACCGGAGGACCCGGAGAAAACCCACGAGGTTGGACAGGCGACCATACTGCTTGTCACGTACAACCGGGGATTCGAAACCACGCCAGTTGACTCAATGACAGGCTTTATGATACAGCACGCACGCTAACCATTCGCCCCCCCCCCCAGCTAATTAAGTACATTGGATCCATTTATACTAGGCTACATTTTAATGCCTGTTCGAGAGAATGGCCGATTAAAATATGGAATGGAATTCAATCAATTAGGGTGTTCGGGAAACGCTTGTCCTTTCCCAAACCCTCAGGCCTGTGCCACTGATAAGAAGACAGCAGACAGAAACTTCCCCGAACAACACCCTAATCAAATCAGAGACCCCCTGGTTCTTTCTTGTATATATAATATTTTTGGGAGATGATTATTGGGGAGGTGCGGGAATTTCCAGAGCACACAATGGATCCTTTATATGATGATTATTTTGGGGAATACTAAGCCTAATCCTCGTCCTAACCTTTTTAAGAGAAGTAAAAGATAAATTGGACCCAAGTTCAGTCTTCTAAAAAGGGTTAGGGTTAGTATTACCCAAAATACTCATTCATATCAAGCGGCCATTGGGGACTCCGGAAATTCGCAAACCTCCCAAACCGGCCGATAATTAGCATCTCCCCAGCCGCCAACGTATCAGTCGACCAAATAATTATTACTGCTGTGATCTATATCAATTAAATCAATCAATACACCAAAATCGATCTTCCCTGTAACTGAATCGAATATCGATTATTTCTGAATTGACAGGAAAAGAGAAAATCTGCTGTTATTCCCTTGCAAACTTTAATATTGTGAATCTCCTAAAAGGATATCAGTTTATAAGTTAAATATCATTTCCCTTTACTGGATACGTATGTCCCTTTAATCATGGATATATTAAGATTTACACGACGATTTCTTTCCTGGACAGTATTTAATTTCTAATAATTAATAACATTGGACCGGCCTGTAGTTCTCGTACCATCGATAGTATAAAGAGCCACATAATTCGAAAAAAAAATTCCCCCCAAATCATACGGACTTTGAGGTCCCATTATTCTGCACCACTCAGGCGAAATGAAGACGATATTGTGTGCAATGGAGGAATTTCCGTCGGAAAGCGGCGCTACGACCTACTCTTACCTCAAATCCCAACAGTCAAGGGATCTTTTACGTGCACAGCAATCTGTAAACGGGTCCCTTGCAAACAAATTCGAAGTACAGAAATTAAAAACGACAAAATAATGTAATAGTTAGTTAACTTTGACTCCAACAGCATAAAAAGAATAATTTATAAATATTGGTACTGTATACATGTATGTGTAGATGTACGTCGTGCTCGAAATAAATTATTGTTTAAACCAAGAATAGTCGACCCTTCGACACCTACTACCAAAATAAAAAAAACACTTACAATTAAATCTTTCTGAAGTTGCAGATTAAAAAAAAATAATCATTTTACGTACCTTATTTCCCTGTATTGAAAATATTATAAATATATTTCAGATTTTCTGTCTGTGTATTTCTAATTCAGCTCCATATATCGCCATAATACTTTTTAAAACACGCCGTTCTTACTGTCCTTCATTTTCTAACCACAGTTTGTTTTCGCCAAGTTTCAACACGAATTGACACTAAATTTCGCAACCACTGTTCTTGAAAAATCTTAGCTACAACCCAATCGTCGGCTGGTATTCTTAAATAGCCATTTAATATTCACATAAATAAATAATACTTCACTTCACAATCAACGACGTTATTCAATTTGAAAGTTGATATTTCTGTGGTATATCAGTTTTACCCCAGTGGTTACGGGGCAGTTATTGACAATAGACCACGGTTACTATACACCTCGATTATCTAGTCCTTCAAACGAAAACATAATAAACGGTAATTACGTAGTCTTGATTAAAATGGTATCGATAATTAACCGTTTAGAGGTAACAAATATATAAATCATAGTCACGATCGATCTGTCGGACAAGATAACAAAACTATCAATAAAATAATAATATCTAGTTTAGCTCGATCAATAGGTATCGAGATAATCACATGAAATCCTGTTCGGTATTTCACCGAGCCTAATCCGATCTAGTCTAATATGTGTACAAGGTGAATAACAGGGTAAACGTTAATCCTCTCTATCTGTAGTCGTGGCCTAATGGTTAATCCACACATGGATTAATCCGCACACAATATTGACTAATAAAGTTTGTATTAGTGATTATAGAACACATGAGACAATACTAGAGATGAAATGCGAAATGCTAATTGTGAGCCGGTTGGGTAGGTTCGGGAATTTTCGGAGTCTACAATGACTGGCCTCTTTATGAATATTTTGGGGTACACTAAGCCTATACTTTTTAAGAGGGGTAAAAATGGTTAGGGTTAGTATTCCCCAAAATACCCATTTATATAAAGACGCCATTGTGGGCCAACCGGTCTACAGTGAGCATCTCACAAATGAAATTTGAGATTAACCAACTTGGTTCATGATGAAGACGGGCATGCGATATGCAGTGTTCTATCTGACAAATTTTGTCCGAACATCGGCTTTTCCGCGTACTCATCTTCGAATTCCAACTGCCACGGTTTGTTTTACGTTCATGCACACATGTACATGGAACCTTGTTTCTTGCACCATACGAACGACTAAAACTTTTCCTTGACAGGCAATCACCGGTTGTACGTGACAAGAAGTAGGGTCGCCTGTCCAGCCTCGTGGGTTTACTCCGGTTTCCTCCCACTACTAAAGACTCCTAAGCGCAAGCGAAATATTGAAATAAAATTAAACCATATGTTAGTCCCGAAATGACATAGTTTGTGTCGAGTGGACGTGAAACCCATTTCTCTCTCACTCCTTGTCAGGCCCACAATTGACAGTGCAAATGCCGAGGAGCTTTCTAGGCTAACATCAAGGATTTTCTGGTTCGCGAACCAGTGTCTTATATACTGAGCCACTGTGGCTCGCAGGCATCCGAACAACTAGACTTGTGGTGTCCTTACAAAACCCTCGTCCTGGACCCCTGACATGGTCATTCGCTTAGACGCTCTCTCTCCCCTGACAAATATTCAGTTTCTCGTCTCATCCCAACAATTAAACCCCCTTGTTACACCCCGCCATGCACCCCTGATATTGGAAACCTATGTTCAAAAATCCCAGTGAAATTTCTCGGCCAAAATCGGGATAGTTACCCAAAATCGGGTACGCCCTAGTTAACGGGGAAGCGATAGCGCACAGAAACACCTTGGTTCCCAATCACTGACTCCGCTGATACACTTAATGATGATTGAGTGGTTAGCCTAAAATAAAGAAGTTAAATAACAAATAATAATCCAGCCATTTTGTCAATCCAGTGGAAAAAAGCTGAAATTCTTCCTTGGGTGTATTTCGGCTTCAAAGATTCTTCCAGACAACACGGACTACATAATTTTAGGACTAACATGTCAACAATTAACATGCACACATACTGGGGAGCGGTGTCTGTATGTGTGTACACAATGTCTATTGTACCGTTCGTGGTGAAGAATGTTGACAGTCATGATAAGCTAGTCTATATAAATATATATAATTATTGTGTACAGGTATAAATACCAGGTACGTGTTTTAACCTGTCCAGTGTGTACAACACAAACACTCATTTATATTATATTATATTAACCAGAGAGAGAGAGAGAGAGAGAGAGAGAGAGAGAGAGAGAGGAATGGGGATTAACGTCCACTCGACACAAACATTTCGGGACTAACATATGGTTTTAATCTTATTTCAATAATTCGCTTGCGCATAGGGGTTTTTAGCAGTGGTAGGAAACCAGAGTGCCCGGAGGAACCCACGAAGTTGAGAAGGCGCCCCCATCTCCATGCCACATACGCACACACCAGGGATCGAAATCACAGCCGCAAGCCAGAGGTGACCGGCCAGCTAGAGGTTGAAGCGCGGCACTCTAGACCAGATGTGGACTACAGTGTTTAGTCGTTCGGATGCGTGACAAACCTGATCACCCACAAGCTTGGAATCGAAACCACGCCACGTGACTCAGTGACAGACCTTATAATCTAAAGCGCACCCCCTACCTCTAATTTCAAAGAAACTCACAGCTATCATAAATCGCAAAACAAGTGAAAAGTTCAATATTGCTATAAATAAATCATAGATTAAATAACCTAAGACTTGTAAATCTAGCCATAAAAACTGATTCACAATTTATTACATGTACACAATGTTTTATTAAAACCCTTGTTCATCCCCGTAAATAATCTCCTCGATATATTTAGACGACACGTCGCCATTTTATCAAAACATAAATGTTAATAGATCCCCTCACAGTTATAAACAACTGATGATTTTTAAGTAGTCATATACTAATCCTTAGAAGACATATAGAAATAGATTTCACTAAAAATAAACACTCTTATATATGGATAAACTACTTTTTATTAACATGCTATCATTTCAATACACTTTGCTTGATAACGGTACCTGTATGTGTATTGAGATGTAGCATGTTAATAAAATTCAGAAGTAGTGTATCCATGTGTTTATTTTTTTTAGCCATATACTGATTCATAACAACGAACGACGTAAAAGTTTTGCTTGGAGTTAAATCCTTATTCTGTATTATGGCCATCTACAAACTTTTTGAATCTTACGAATTACTTTTGAAAACTGCTATATTAAGTAGATTTAAATACGTTTTGCGGTTGATGCCGTTACCGTAAAAAAATGGATAATGGAGACCTTGTTTATTATCGCAACAATGGTTGTAATGGCAATCGAGGGTAGACTACATATTATTGTATCAATCACATTTTGGCTCATAGTGAAGTAATTTGACTGAAATTCTCAGCATATTTTCTTATCTCCAGGCGCGAATCCAGAGGGGGGGGGGGGGGGAACCCCCCAACCCCCCGTCTCAGCTACATAAAAAAAAAAATAATGCCTTGCATCAATGAAATTACATCACAAAGTGATCCTACATCAGTATAAAAATGATTTCTCTGTTTAAAAAGCTCAATTTGTATGTATGCCTATGTAATTTAGAGACGATGATGGCAGATTCCCGTAACAGAAACCTGGCAAACCCCCTCCTGCAAAAATTCCTGGATCCGCCCCTGATCTCTGTTTATGTTTTAACTACCCAACCGGGAACTGTCAGCTCTTTATCTAATCTTCCATAATGCCGTTTTAATAAAGGCGGACTGGAACGGTCAGAGGACATCGTCCTTTCCTAAAGGAACTACTTTGGGTCCTGCATAGCGTGATAGATTTTACTTTCATTTTTTTCTACATACGGCGCCATGTCTGTCTATTTAATATTTTATCTTTCATTTGTCGATCTCCACTCGCCTATAGTTTGTTTACTTTCAATTTATTTTGTAACATATGTCAGTCTATCCTTCAGTTATAGTTATATCCACGTGTTTTTTGTTCACCTTCAATCTATTTTTTGTTTACAATTTACGCTAAGAATCGTTTCTTTTAATCTGATTGTATTATCTAATTAATCACTCTAAACATAGTGTTCCAAAAATGAACACATAAAATGGCCTTTCAGAACACACAAATGTAACAGATAATGAACACGTCATATGTGTTCTCAAGGCTTGCAGAACACCTGTGATCTGTCAGAGAACATAGTGTTCTGTATTGTAAACGGTATGTGTTCTAGTAGAAAACATTACTGTTCTACTCTCAGAACGCCTTGCTTGTGTTCTAAAGACCCCCACTGAGAACACTTTGGACACATTGGACGGATGTAACAGATTTAGAACACCACAATAGTGTTCTGGTGGATATTGTGAACACGACCTGTTCTGAAATCAAAGAAACGGTCTTCTTGGCTAAATTTCAATAAAAACAATTAGAAATATAGATAAATGTATTTAATAATACATATACATGTATACATGTTACTCTTGATAATTTGGGTATTTGTTATATATACTTCTCAGTGATTTTATAAATGTTTTATATTTTTTACTGGTTTCCTTTTTGTACGGCTCCTCCATTACAAAGGTTTGCATTATCCCCAGTACCATCGAAAAGGGTTTTGGATACTCTAAATCAAACATATAATATGTTGCCAATAATTTTAATACCGCAGCCATTACACCTCCCGCTTTTGCTATTGACGAAAACACGGAATCAAAAGCAATAAATATTCCTTGAAGTTCACTTTCAGTTGAAAAAATGTGTATACGTGGTGCTTCCAGTTCCTTTGTATTTAATACTGCGGCTATATCACTCTCCAATACATCCTGAAATAATACACAAATAATACAACTTTAAATTCATAAAGGACACATAGGTACTTCACATTTCCTATTTTAAAGTGAGAATTATATTTTCTTATATTGTAAACTCGATTAATAAGCCTATTACAATTTTAAGATTTAACCTCAAACATCAAAATATAAATTCTCGTAACCATCGGTTTCATATATCCTTAGGATAGAAAACCGATGGGTATGAGAATGGAAATATATTACAAAAATAGTCCATATTCGTAGACAAACAGCTGTACACCTTCCATTGATTTCTGTGACGGGGGGGGGGGGGGTAACATTTTTCCCGACAAATTACTTCTTCCCGACAATTTTGCATAGCGGCGAGTTGTTCCGGAAAATTTTGAAGACTTGAGTTTATTTCCTGCATGATGAAGTGATGACCAATGAACAGGAATTTTTCCGACAAGCATTTGTGTTATAGCATATCTTTAGCTGTATACCGGTAACTCTAACGATACCGTACATATTGGATTTGCATTTTTTTGTGTTAATTCTCATTTAGCACTAAAATTAATTGACCGATTTTGAAAACATGTTTGAAGCCACCAAAACTAAATAACTGATAGACACTTAAAATATTTCAAGCTTACAAAGCTCAGGTCAGGTAATATTTTATTCAAAGTAGACATTGTCCAAAACTACAATTCAATACTTACATTATTTACGGTTATTATGGAATTTACTTTGGTTTTAGAGCCTTGATGCCATTGTGTGTGTTTCTCTATGTATTTAACCGCTTCCATCATTCTCATTGGATCCTAGGAAATAGACACAGTAATGATACAATGTTCACGTATGGTATATGATAATTACAATGGGGATGATATGGGTTACTGCTCATGACCGCCTGACAGGTTTATATTGGGACAAACAAGTCAGGGTTTTGTGATTATTGAGTGCAATATGGGACATTTTTGCTTACTCATCTTCGAATGAATTCTAACTGCCTCGAAATACGACTTGCATGTATGTCATGTATATTGTAATGTACCGAATAGAAAATACAATGTAAAATGTTTTTATGGCAGAAAAATTACTTATGTCAGTTTATATCCCCCATTTGTTCACTGAAACATAACCATGATAACTTTTCTTAGTTTATGTGTATACTAACACAATGCATTCTGAGTTAGAACACTTAGTGTTCTTTGACACTTCGCCGCGTCACGTGACTTCCTGTCATGTCTACGGCTTATCAAATTTTCTCAACCCCAGCGCCTACCCAAAAAATGTTAACCCTTGCAGTGAGCATATATTTTTGAAAAAATAATTATTCCATTTCTTATCTCTAGCATATACACGATAAACGTTACGCTATACGTTACATGTTGGGGTAAAGTTACCTGATAATTTTACCTAAACACAAAATAATATACTCAAACGGTACAATGTCTGAAGGCAAACTTGAAACAAGGCGCGGGATTCAATGCGCATGCTCTAAAGGGTAGGTAACTCTAAATACATAAAAACCAGAACACATTGTGTTCTCCCAAAGAACACCAGATGAACACTAGTGTGCTATTTTAATCCGACAAGAAAACAGTTTATTTTTTGATAACTGTTTTCATTGATAAATAAAAAAAAACCAAATTGTTTATATAAAAATAACATTGTGTAAGTTAACTACAGCAACTAACAGTAAATATACTTTCATTTAATGTGAAGGCTACACATATTTTATGAGTGTAGTCGATGAGAAAATGAGACGCGGTGTAGTGTGTGTTGTATGTTATTTTTCTAATTTGTGATATTCAAAACGTAACATTAAACAATTTTCATTCATTTTTACACGAATAAAACATGATTTGATATTATATAGCATATCCATCATGATCAGAACACATCGCTAGAACACTAGTGATCTCGTTGAGAACCACTGGGATCTCACATAGAATACGGTGTGTTCTTTTTAGACCTATGTGTTCAATATTAGAACATACATGACGCGTCATGTGTTCAGCTATGTTTAGAAATTGATAATGAAATGGATAGGCGTCGTCTAATTATTTTTTGAAGATTTGACATAAATTTAAAAAATGCCAAGTTTAATATAACAAAAACACCAGCACGTTCCTGTCAAAAGGATTTCTGGTACATAATATGTTTAGTGGTCTATTGATGCCTGTATAACATGGCAGGTGGGCTTGACAGATTGCGTCAAGTCATTCAGGTGTCACTCACATAATGGGAGATAACTCGTGTTCAAAGCGCGTCTCGGTCAAACGACGCTCATTTGACCACGAGCATGACACGTGTGCATTAATGTTGGGCTGTAAATAATGTATATAATTACGTGTTAATTACACCACAGCGAGGCTTTATTTTTGTTAAATTTAACTGGAGCATGGGTGATTAATGAAAAAATGGAATGCATTGAGACACCACTCTTCTTTCTTTATTCAGCGAAAACGCTAAATATTAGCCGAGACTGAGAGAGCGAGAGAAATGAAATAGAGTTTAACGTTTAGGTAAAACGTTAAACTCTATTCTCCTCAACTGGGCTAATGAAGACGGGCATACGCCATATACAGTGTGCTATGAGAAAATTTTGCCCGGGCAGCGGCACTACTGATTACTCTTATATCAAATTCCAGCTGCTAAGGAATCTTTTACGTGCACGAAAATGTAGTACACGGGACCTCGGTTTTGCGTCCCATCCGCACGACTAGATAGCTGTCCTTGTCAGACCCTCCGCCATGCATTAGTGACAAGGGGAAACCACGCTGGAAAATCTAGAGAGGGAAGGGTGGTGGGGGGTTAACGTCAACTCGACACAAACTAGGTCATTTCGGGACTAAATTATGGTTACGTTTTTATATTTCAATAATTCGCTATAGCGCTTACGGGTCTTTAACAGTGGGAGGAAACTACGGGACTACGGGATGATTTTTACTTTGTATAGTTATAAAAAAAAGTTTTTTATAAAATATAAATTAAGATACATGTGTATATAATATGGGGTCTTACGAATTACCAGACAGTTTTCTAAAATCCGAAGCGCCAATAAGACTATGTGATAAAGCTATATTTAATGTCCGCTGTAACGCGGCACCAAGGCAATATTTCTGTTCATTTATAGTGATACGTTACAACACGTTTCGTGTCAAAAACACCAACCAGGAAACTATCTGCATTCGGATGACAAGAACGGTAAGTGGTTTTGTCCTGTGCTTTCAGTCATACAGGATATACGAATATAGATGTCGGATGCGGCATGCTCGCCGAATGACATCAAAATTATGTTTGAACGAAATGTTTAGGCTATATTAAATTAATTATTAACCAACAAATTTGGATCTATATTTTCGCTTTTTATATCATGCCCCACCCTCCGTACTGCAGAGGAGTCACATTAGTCGACATTGGGAACAATATTTCAACAGGGTTATACGTGTTTACTGACGCGCCTGTTAATGTAATGGCCGTGCCAGACTTTCACATTCTTCAATCGACTGGCTAGAATTGATTTTGAAAGCATTGGGTTTTTTTTAAAATTGTTTTATTGCGAACAAAACGATGTTTTTATAAAAAGATAGGCTGGCACTGCCAGGCAGGATACGCCCACATTTTCGAGAGATGGACAGAGAACAAGCAATACCGAAAGTGATTTTTCCTACATCTTTAAGTCCTGTATTTCATACTGTATTGGGAGCAGCCATTTAGTTGGTCAGTTCCAGTCTGATATTAATGAAATTCGAAACCGACAATGATTATGGTGTGACGGTACACAACCTAGAAATGTGACTTTTCATCAAAATCGGATAAGAATTGTGACCTGTAGAGAGTCCACAACCATGATGTACCATATTTTTACACTATTCGCGTACAAATGGCGACCATTTCGTCCGGCAAATTTGGTACGATTTTCACGAAATTAGAACTCAACCTTCCTCATCAAAATCGAATTAAAATTGTGACCTATTCAGGGTCCACAACCATGATATATCATTTTTCGCGTACAAACGGCGGCCATTTTGTCTGTCAATTTTGGTCCGATTTTCCCAAAATTCAAACTCAACCTTCCTTACAGTGTAACGGTGATATAATCAAACGTTTTTTTAAATTGGATAATAATTGTGAAATCCAGAGGGACCACAAGCTAAAGAAAGGGGGATTTTGCGTATAACCAGGGGCCATAATTCAGGAAGTTACAATCCGATATGCGCAAATATCGAAAAGAACCAAGATCTTTGGGTTATAACCATGAATTTCAAGTTTCATCAAAATCGAATTAAAATTGTGACCGTTACAGGGTCCACAACCTTGATATACCATTTTTAACAGTATTCGCGTACAAACGGCGGCCATTTTGTATGGCAATTTTGGTCTGATTTTCCCGAAATTCGAACTCAACCTTCTTTACGGTGTAACGGTAATATAATCAAACGGTTTTTTTAATCGGATAATAATTGTGACCTCCAAGCTAAAAAAAAGGCGATTTTGCGTATAATCAGGGGCCATAATTCAGGAAGTTACGATCTGATATGCGCAAATATCGAAAGGAAGCAAGATCTTTGGGTTATAACCATGAATTTCAAGTTTCATCAAAATCGCATCAAAATTGTGACCTCCACAGGGTCCACAACCTTGATATACCATTTTTTAACAGTATTCGCGTACAAACGGCGGCCATTTTGTATGGCAATTTTCGTCCGATTTTCCCGAAATTCGAACTCAACCTTCCTTAGGGTGTAACGGTGATATAATCAAGCGGTTTTTTAAATCGAATAATAATTGTGACCTCCAAGCTAAAAAAAAAGGCTATTTTGCGTATAATCAGGGGCCATAATTCAGGAAGTTACGATCCGATATGCGCAAATATCGAAAGGAAGCAAGATCTTTGGGTTATAACCATGAATTTCAAGTTTCATCAAAATCGAATCAAAATTGTGACCTCCACAGGGTCCACAACCTTGATATACCATTTTTTAACAGTATTCGAGTACAAACGGCGGCCATTTTGTATGGCAATTTTCGTCCGATTTTCCCGAAATTCGAACTCAACCTTCCTTAGGGTGTAACGGTGATATAATCAAACGGTTTTTTAAATCGAATAATAATTGCGACCTCCAGAGGGACCACAAGCTAAAAAGGGTGATTTTTCGGACAATCAGGGGCCATAATTCAGGAAATTACATTCCGATAGCCGCAAATATCGAAAGGAACCAAGATCTTTGGGTTACAAACATGCATGTCAAGTTTCATCAAAATCGGTTCAAAATTGTGACCTCTATAGGGTCCACAAGCTAAAAACGTGATTTTTCGTACAATCAGGGGCCATAATCCATGAAGTTTTGATCCGATACATGCCAATATCGAAAGCAGCCGAGATCTTTTGGGGATAAACCTATATTTCAAGTTTCGTCAAAATCGGATAAGAATTGTGACCTGTAGAGTGTCCACAAACAAATTGTGGACGGACGGACGTCCGGACGGACGGACGGACAGGGGCGACGACATACGTCCACATGAAAATGTGGGCGTATAATGAGTGATGCACACGTGTCAGAACAGCCTATTTTTCAGAGCGGTATCTGACATTAACAATCTATTGTCATTTTTCAAATGAATCCCGTATTTTCACCCCTTGAAACCAAACACTTTATTGCCGATATTCGCTAGTTTGGAATTGAGTGCCATCTACTATCTATTGCTATATATGCACACATAGGCGTCCGGGCTCGATGAACGTTAGTAACAGTAGAGGCGTAGAACCTGAAACGCCCCCCCCCCCAAAAAAAAATCAGTTTAGATGGCGGTGTCGGTTGTCTGCCGCGTCTGGAGACGCGAAGGAGCGGCGCCTACCGAGAAAGACGACCCCGCCCGCAAATTTAGAACAATTTGACGGCCGCAAACATGTTTTCGTGCAGTGGGAACCTTGCACGAAGACAGTTGTATTAACATATATTTCAATCGTAACACCTCACTGGTTTGCACCAATACGAATAAAATGAATAGACAGACCTTTTGTTTTATGCTCCTTAACGTGGTCACGAGTGAAAACAAAAAAGATATTTGAGTAACTTCCTTGTTGAATAAGTATGCCAATATAATATAAAGAAGACAGTGTGTGAAATATATCGCATGCACTTGAAGGGATTAAAACAAGAATTCTTAATAACTGCTTGACTATAATACTACAATATCAAAGTGTATCACCCACCATATTGTTTTGACTTGGTAAAGACATTCAGTCTGTTTTCATCTGCCAATACTCACTAGTTACTAGTTATAGGACTTCCCGTTGTTTTTAGTGCCAACAAGATTTTATTTGATCAGAGAAGGGGCGGAGGTACGAGGTTGGACAGGCGACCCTACACCTCATCACTACTCTTCATTGTCAATACAAAAGGTCATCCATCATGTGCACATCAATGTATACACATGATTTTGGTTTTTTTTTTGCCTCATCCAAACAACTAGACAGCTGTCCTTGCCACTTCTCACCCCACCCTCCTGCACCACTGACAAAGAGAACCAAGTCGGAAAATGCAGATGAAATTTCTCTGCCAATGCAGGGATCGATCATACGACCTCTAGACTAGAATTAATGAATTAACCTGTAAGGAATAATAAAATGTAACTCAATAGTTAATAATAGCACTTACTTTATTATATATACAAATTGAAATATTCATTAAATAAATGGAAACAAACAAAATCACGGTTATTCATTAGTCAGCATTATTTCACACTTTCTCTAGTTTTCATGGAAATTTTGAAGCTGAACAAGCTGGAGCTATAAATGAAATGGTTTTAACAAGATTTTCTGCACCAATTGGAACAACAGAGACTCGCATTCGCAATGCAGTGTACTGTCAGATCTTTGACACCGAGGAGACCTGAAAATCACAAGCAACTTTCAGAAAAAAATGAAAGAAAAGCGATATCCCAAAATATAGTACAAGGGCGGTCGAATGAGCATTAGTGGTGGTCCACGTGCTAAAGGGTTGAATCTCTGAATGACCATAAAGGACACCGACGCAACTGATCATATTACCCAGCTGCGATTCATTTCAATCTATAATTCACACTAATTCAAACACACATAAACATGAAAGCTCTATCAGAATAAACTACAGTATATTTCGTTCTGTTTATTTTTCACACTTTCGATGGCCTCGACTACACGGCGTAGTGCAAAAAAGTACAATGAAATTTTGAACTATAAAAACAAAACGAAATACAATCTGTTGTTTAATCAGATTGCGTGAAAGCCTAGATGATTGTTACAACATATACATGGTCCAGTAATTATAAATTATATATAAAACATAGGGGCGGGGGGTACATATCTTTTGTTAAAATTATCACTAATAATCACTGTAAAAAAAATTGGGATCATAGAATTCATTCATCTTAATGAGAGAGAGAGAGAAATTGTGTTTATTGTCCACTCAACACAAACTAGGTATTTCGGGACTTGCATGGTGCAATTTTGTTTCAACAGATTGCGTGAAAGCCTAGATGATTGTTACAACATATACATGGTCCAGTAATTATAAATTATATATAAAACATAGGGGCGGGGGGTACATATCTTTTGTTAAAATTATCACTAATAATCACTGTAAAAAAAATTGGGATCATAGAATTCATTCATCTTAATGAGAGAGAGAGAGAAATTGTGTTTATTGTCCACTCAACACAAACTAGGTATTTCGGGACTTGCATGGTGCAATTTTGTTTCAACTCGATAATGCGTGGGGGTCATTTTCAGAGGGAGGAAAATTCTAAATTTTTTGTTGATTAGAAGCACTATACATGTACACGAATGATACTGTGGCCATATTGTGATCATAATTGGTAAGAATGGGTGAAATGACCTATATCCAGGCAAAATTCTCATTCCCCCACATATATTTTGTAGTATTACACACATGTAGATCCATACGAGTATAAAAATTATCATTTACGGTACGTCATCAAGCCACAAGGCATTGTATGTATTAATTGATCAGTCAAAGAAAATTATCGATAATAGTAGTTAAAGTTATCAATCAGTTTAAGTATATACAGATCTATATTTCATTTCATACTTTCCATGGCCTACACAACATCATATTCCTGAAGCAATGGCCCGAGAAATCCCCCTCTAATCAAACGCAACACTGCGCGGAGTACGACACTACATGAAGATCTGACAAGTTATAGTGGGATTAATCAATCAGCGTTGACTTTTCAAGTGGTTTACCCTGTTTCAAGCACCAAAAGGCCAAGAACTCGTCGTAACAGATGCCTCATTGGCTAATTCCTCACAACAACCAGAACACATCAATGATAACAACTCCTCCAGATCCAAGTAAAGACAAGTAAAACGAAATTTTGTATGAAAACGAAAAGAAATTTGATCCGTGTTTAACTCAGATTGAAGGCAACGCTTAAATTTATCAATTTCATATACATGTAGGACAAACAATTCTTGTTTAGTAGCTAGCACTGGACAAGGTGCGAGTTTTCTCTGTCGCTGATTGTGAAATAGTTCCAAATCTTAATAATTCATGGTATTTTTCCTCCCCGTTTTACCAAATTCTTTACTGATACAGTATTGTCTGCATGCTGTCATAAATTGTATAAGTTTTAGAGAGGGTGGGAAAATATCACTGATAGCCATATTGGACAATCACTAGTCATATTCATGATGCGGGATGTGCTTACCGTAACAAAATTCATCATACTTTTTCATAGATGTGCAGAACCCTAAAAAAAAATATTCTTAAATCCATCCATAAAATGAAATATCAGATTTGTTCACAAAAACAAAATACAAATAATATGACCATAATTCAAATAAACATTGATAACAAACAAACAAGAAATTGGTGATCAAAATATTTCCACACACTTCAGTGAATTGCGATAATACCCATTTCCATGAGTTTTTGAATTTTAGCGGCTATTTCTGGATTTTTTAAATGTTCTCGCACAGCTTGGGGTTCTTTACTCATTTGTTGTAAAATCATCTGCATTGCAGGATCCCCGAGGATCTGTTGTACTTCTGGATCGGACATCGCTCTTCGTTTGATACTTTCTGGATCACTATTCTCTTCAAGCGATGCTTTACGATATCCTTCCTGAGCCTCCTGGCAACCAGGATCCAACTCCAACGCCTTTTGAAAAGCCATAGCAGCTTTTGTGGGTTCTTTCATCGCCGCCAGACTCGTGCCTTTTCGCAAATAACCCTTCACAAAATTTGGATCCAATTCAATACACTTATCACTGTCCTTCAAAGCCAGAGAAAATTCCATTAACTTTGTGAAACAGGCAGCACGATTGCTGTAAATCTTGGCATCATCAGGATTCCTCTTGATGGCTTCTGTGTAATGTTTAACAGCTTCCGGGTAATCCCCTTTTTTGAAGCATTCGTTCCCTTTCGTCTTCTCTTGCTGCGAGATTTCGGGATTGATATACGCCTTTCGTTCCTGTTCTTTCAGCTTCTTTTCGACTTCAGTAACTTTTTTGATTACATCTGGTGCACGATGTTCAGACAATGATTTATTAAAATAAACAAGAGCGTTCTTCAAGTCATCCTGTTTTAAATACGAGGTGCCAATCCTAGAGAGAGCTTTTGCAATGAGTTCGTAGTTAACTCGATTTTCTCTCCCCACTTCCACGGCTTTCTCGCACTCTGTCCGACATTTATCATACTCACCTGAAATAAAATAACCAATTAATCTAAATGTATTTCCAATTTAATACAAAAAGAAAAAAAAAGAGGAAAATAATTTGCCATGAATTTACAGCCATGTGGTGGGCATTGACATAACTGTAGTCAAAGCTGAAAAAGTATTAATCCCATAAATTTTGGGAATGGAATAAATGCAGAAAGTTTCTCAGAACAGTTGTTGGCTGTGTGCAGCTTGGATTGTTTTGAGAAGGTGGTTATCTCTGAGCTTGACTCTTACCTGCACTGTACCAGGAATTATCCAAACCATGTACTTACTTTTATGTCATCGCATTCATACAGAACTCTAGAATTCAAGCGAATTTAACAAAGAAATTTCTTTTTAGGACTAAGTGGGAAATTTTGCCAAAATAAGGAAAATATATGACAAAGCTATAAATTGCCTGCTGGCAACTAACCATATGATCACAGCAACAAAGTTGTCTGGGCAGACCATGAAGGTTGTCACAATAAATTGATGCTATTGTTGGTAATGGGAGCATTTACAAGACACCAATAAACTTGAGGAAGACTTTTTATAATCTTAAAACTGCATTCCTAATTTTGTTGTTCGTAGATCTATAAGGAAGAAACTTTGATGGGAAAGGGAATGAGCAGATTTTTTGGTTAATTGATAATTTTCTTGAATATCCCATTGAAATAAACTTCATATTGGGGTGTGTGTTTGGGTGGCAGAGCGCAGCAAAGCAGAATGGGATAAAAAGTCAAAGGTGTGGTATTTTTTTTAAAAATAGCCTCTTAGAGTGCACAAGATTATTCAAAGTTTATCAAGGAACACAGGGTTTCCGCCAGATAATCTTGAAGGGTGTGTGTGTGTGTGTGTGTTACAATTTATTTGGTCGCCAAATTACTGGGCGGTCTGGCGGTACATGCCGACATCTGGCAAACTGTACATGCTTAGTCGGCTATTCGATGTAGCAAAGTAATTGACGATATAGCCGCTTGCCATCCCTGCCCGTTTAATCATTGGAAAATAATAACACAAAACACATAATTATTTATCTTGAAGAAGGGGCAGAAAATTAAATCAAAGAACAGTGTGATCAATTCTATTTGTTTGTCAAACAATTTGGATATGATATTCCGTCCACAGTGAGGCATTGACCAATCAGCTCCGATTACAGTGACGTAATTTGCAGGTGGCCTTAATATTTAGACCTAACCTTTGATTTGGTTCGATACAGTGGTAGCACGAAATTTGGGACACGCAGGAGGCCTTTCAAACCTCAGTAAACATTTCTAATGTTGTGTAAATATTTACTTTTTATTTGGTATCGGTTATTTTGAAATAAATTCAATCAGCAAATTATTCTTTTTTTAAAAAATATATTACTTTTATGGGAAATGTTGATAAAGAAAACTAAGGTTCTAAGTAGAGGTTTCAGGTCACGTGACTTCAACGTGAAATCGGACTGCCAGTGGCTGATACATGTATATAGCAAAGTTCAATCTACGATTCTGAATTACTATTTTATGTAAATGTATTACTAGCAATTGTATTGTAATAGTTTAAGGTCAATCTCGATATCTGCAAAGATTTAGGCTAAAAAATTATGGAAATGTAAGCGAAATTACTGTTTGTTTACATGAGGCCGTCACGTGACCTAGAATTTTCCATTGCTACGACCCACTTTATTGGATTTCCCCATGTTAGTTTCCGGCCGATTTTCATATAGAACCAATCAAACGATAGATAACATTTTAGGGATTATACCGATGTCTGATACCACGTGATCCTAAAATTAGCACCAAAGAAAACAAGATTTATCTGTTTTGATGACTGAAATTTGCTAAATTTCGACTAAATATAGCCTACGTTTTTTGTGGTATCATCCAGATTATAAATATTTGACATATTATCATTCAAATTATTACGATTTTAATAAATCTTAGCTGACAATAACGTGCGGATTTCAGTTTTAAAATTGGTACTAGCGATTCTGAAGGGAAAATTCCCATTATGACGTCACTCAGATATGACTGAAAAGCGCTTACTTTGGTCCATTCCACGCATTGACTGGTATAGAGCATTTTGATTACATTTTTGACGTCGATCTCAGATTTTAAAATTCCATAACTTCGGATCTAGCCTAATTGGAATATTTTAATGAAATAAAAATATTTGGGTAGCATTTTATGTATATTTTCACAATTTTTTTCTGTTATTTGAAACTTTGACCTGAACCCCCTATTCTATTCTAAGTGTAGCTGATGTTTTATCGTGAATTCAATAACCACTAATTCCAAACCATGTCCGCAACATCAAGGCCATGCCATAAACCTGAAATGTCATGAGACCGAAATGACATGGAATCGATACAGTTACATGACCGGCATAATACACAGTTGTAAAAACCCTACCGGTAGGAGGGCACCTTCACATTTTGAACCATTCACTTCACCCTAATCCATCTATAGGCCTAAGCTCTTTCCTAAATCTATAATAGTCTAAACTTTAAAATGTGTGCTGCTGAATGGAATATATCTCCAGAAATAATACTAATAGGTTATTAGTCATCATTGATCAAGACAACTCCTCCACAAACGTCCGAAGTTATCCCCCGAAATCTGAATTATTGGCAACTCGACTCACCCATTTCTAAAAATACTGCGGCTTTGTTGGTCAAAATTGTGATATTGGTTGGATCAAGTTCAAAGGCCGAATCATAGTGCTTTATAGCGGTGTCAAATTCCTTTTTCTTGTAGGCATCATTCCCTTTTTGTTTCTCTGTTTCCGCCTGTGTCTTCTTATCCGCCATTTTACAGAATTTTCTCGAAATGTGAAGAGTAAAGCAACACGTGGGGTCTATTTATAGATTTTTGAGAGTTGCTTCCCTTATTAGAGCCGAATATAGTCGCTTCTTCTAGAACACGCTACGTTAATCCTTGCTTAATGTCAAACAGAACATGAATTATTATATCATCCACGTGGTTATTATAACCAGTGGTCATTACAAACGAAAACAATTTTGTTTTGAAAAATTTAAAAAAAGAAAAAAAAAAGAAGGTTGGTTGCCAGGCAGCAAAATACACCCTAAAAAAGATTTATATCATTATCACGCAAAATACATTGGTTGGATGCCTCCACAGAAGACAGATGACATCTTTTCTTGTATTTTGAAACTTCAGTAATTCAGTTCATCTCACATACGCTACTGATGAGCAGTTTTCGTTTGGCTGCTACAATTACAATATTAAAAATCAATTCCAAAACTAGTTTTGAAATTGTTAGAAATAGAAAAATTAATAAATAAATAATAAATAAAAGGTTAGGTAGGGCCTACATGTTTGAAGTACGGTATGCCTACATGACATGTTTGAAGTATCGTAGCGCATAGGCTACGGGCTATTTTATTTAGATTTAGTCTAATAGTTTTGATGCAGCTATGGCGCCAGGCAGGGTTTAAGCTTACTCTTCTAGACACTGTTTGTTGTGTATTTTGTACACGGTGAACAGTCCATTTGCTGATTACACTATTTTGCCTCAACCGCTTTTTAGGACTTCGAATTTTGACTAATGGTTTGGATTGTGCGTACTTGGTTTTATTTTATTTATATCTGGATAAAAAATATTTCCTAGCCAACATGAAATAGTGCACAGAAGCACAAAATGAGTAAAATTAACTAAGGCGCCAATTCTGCCTGGACGCGTTTGTTTGATGCAATTCAGACATTTTTGTGATCACAATCAGTAGATCTATGCAAGTGATATATTTGAAAGTTTTATTTGTAAATCAGTAAAAATTACCATGAACATTATGATGCCCATGGAATCATTACTATGTTTGGATGAGGTTATTTTGGGGGGAAATGTAAGCTATGAATAGCATAGGCCCTACTTCGATCATGTGAAATGACAATTTATTACCAAATATTAGCCAAATTTTATGGAGTTTTATTTTGCAAATTGGCTTAGACCCGTAGCGAGAGGGTGGCAAGGAGGGAAAAAATGTTTTAAAATTTGCCGACCATAACTCTAAATTGCTGTACGTAGACTGTGTCGGGTGTGCCCCCCCCCCTAAAAACTTCACTGCCCCTCCGCAGCCAGGAAACTGGCTATGGGCCTGAATTGCCTTATGCAAACATGTGATTGGGGGTTGGGGAAGGCCCACTTACCCTTCCCTGCTTGAGCAGAGCATCCTTGCTCGAGCAGAGCATATTTATTTTCTTGTACTACATTCATCTAAATAATGTTGAACAATTAACACTCCACTGATCCTCTTCAGGTATGCACCTAAATGAGCAGAAATTTTGTCTCCCTGCCTGCTATTTAATAAATTCTCGGGTCATTAACTCACACCAAACTTCCACCCCTTACTCCCCTCGAATCTGCTTAAATTCCTGGAAATGCCCCTCAGGGTTACCACTTTTTATCAAGGTCAAAAGTAAGGTGTTAAGTGTTATCTAATTTTCATGAAATGGTGCTTTTTCTTGCTCATTATTCAGGATTAAAAGTCATTTAAAGCCTGTCGAAATGTGACAGCACAACACACAAAAAGTGCAGAAACATTTTGTAGCCCTGCACACATGGTTTCTTAATGGTGTATATACATTAACAAAAGTTTTATAAAGTGCTATATATTTTACTCAAAACAATTTTGAGTAAAGTCTGAAAATGCTTCGTGAACTCGGGGCCTGGTCTGAGTTTGTTAGGGGTGGCGCCTGTGGATTTGATGTGAAACGTGTGCCTTGGCATTCAGATGGGACAAAAACCAAGGTCCAACTATATACAGCTGGGGCATTTTACCAAGACAGTGGCGATACTTACATTTGTTTACCCTTTCTTTAAAACAAAGCACTCTTTGGCCAGATTTTATTTTCAGCCTTTTCACAACATAAAAGTAGAACACACTTTATATTTCTGATTTTATTTTTCTATAAATTTATATTTTTGTACAAAAACTGAAATAAAATTCAAATATATTACATCTGGGGTGATTTGTGGAATGTGTAGGTTGGAATGGTGATTGTTTAAAATCAGTCATGGCAATATTAGGAACAATGGAACACATGTTTGTTTTACAATATTAACAAAACAAATTCTGAAATAATGATCGAGCGTTAAAAAAAGTTGTGTATCTATACTTTGGAAGCAATAATTACATGGTTATACAATTCTCAAGCAAACATCAGGCAAAACACAGGATTAACCTATTGGGTGATCTAGTGGTTTAAAAATGCCTGCATGTGAAATCAAAAGTTCTGTCGTTGAGTCAGTTGGTGTGGTTTGCTTTCCCACTTGAATATTGTATGCGAATTATTAAAATAAAAGGAACCATATGTTAGTCCCAAAATGACCTAGTTTGTGTCAAGTGGATGTTAAACCCTATTTCTCTCTCTCTCTCTCTCTCAATATGTTGAAATGCTTAACTATTTGTACAGTTGTTTGAATACAGGTTGTAATTTCAACTGATTTATGCACATATAAATTGAAGCATATCTATTCTATACAGATATGAAATGAATTATATAAGTTTACAGAGAGAGAGAAGTGGGGTATAACGTCCACTTGACACAAACTAGGCCATTTTCGAACTAACATATTGTTCAAATTTTGTTTCAATAATTCGCATGCGCATAGGCGTCTTTAGCAGTGGGAGGAAAACGGAGAACCCTGAAGAAACCCACAAGGTTGAACAGGTGACCCTACAATCGAGGAATTGAAACCACGCCAGCTGAATCAATGACAGACTTTATGATACAACACACACATGCTAACCCTTCAGTCATCCAACCCCTGTCAACCCCCCGCAACTAGCGCCTCTAGCGGTGGAGTTATCTCCCTTCGAACATTGTCGAATTGGAGAATTCAGGTATGAAATGAATTATATTAGCTTACAGCTTAATGAGGTAAATACATGCATATATTCAGAGAACACAGTCCTGAGTTATAAATAAGCCTAAATTATCATCTCATTGGTTTAATAGGTCGAGTCTATATTCCTGGGGAGTCGGAAATTCCCATACCAAGTCAGATCCCACAGCGCAGGGGCTTACTGTCCTTTCACCCATTTGGTCAAACAATTAATAAGTAAAGGGCCAGATTTACGAGTCATGGGGGGAGCTATGTTCCCACCTCTGCTGATGAGTTACTTTTTCTTACTCTCAAAAAACCCATATTATTGCGTGTCAAACACCAGTTTTTGTAATTAGGAAGTAATTAATTAACACAAATAATTTACAAAATGATCAATTTGTACAACGTGTGATTATAAAATAATGATTGAAATGATAAAATGATTTAATTTAAATTTTAAAAATCTGTCGAACATTACAAACCTTGTTGTCTATGGTATTTACAATTATCATAATAAAATAAAAACTAAGTAAAAAAAATAACGAAATAATCTGTTTAAACACACACAGGTATAAAAAATGTACAATAGTTTAACAACAAAATCGTCACCAATTCAATAACAGTTTATAAATAAATCATGCTCAAAGCCACAAATCGTTCGCCAACATTTTCAAATTCTTTATTTAGTTTTGTTATTTTAACTACGAATGATTACCTAGCTTAACAAAACAATAGTGCACCATTTCATAATGATCTAGTGACCCCTACCTCCTTAACAAAACAATAGGGCACCATTTCATAATGATCTAGTGACCCCAACCCCCCTCTTGCAGCATTTCTATTGAAGTACATTTATAACAATTCTTTATTTAGATTTGACACTTTGACAGGAAGCTATAACCAGAGAACACTAAAACCAAAGAACACTATTTTTCAACGATCGAGCAAGCTACCCGCACTTCATTGAAGGAGAAAATTACATGAAACCAGAATTGACTCACAACATTAATATTTACATATTTACAATAATATATAACTAGCACTTGATTATTGCTATAGATAGAAGAAAGGAACGAAGGTTAGCCATTAACATCGTCCCTTCAACACAATATTTCGGTACGTAATTGGCGTATGCCTGTCTTCAATAGTCCGGATGGGGCAAAAAAGTAGGACAATAAATCCAATTTCATTTTTTTTAAGGCTTAAATACAAATGTGTGCAATGCGAGGGAGGATAATTAAGCCTAGGACGCTGTTTTTTTCACATACTCATCACTGAATGTTTTATTTTTTTAACAATCAGACAAAATTTGAATGAACAGTAAGACATGTGTTATATGAAATGAGGTTGAAATGTAACGCAAGCCTTTTTTACAGTCGGGCTGCTCAGGAGCTATAATTAATTAACATGCATATTTACGGCTAAACCAATTTTATTTCTAGTTCTCAGGTAAATAGCTTTTTAAATATAATAGGTGCAATGATCTGTTTAAATTACAAAGTGAGCAACTGAGAACTTTCTGTTTTTTTAATTTAGTTTTTTCAAGAAGCAAAAAAAAAAAATTTTAAATTGGGTTGGCCTAAAGCTTGGCAAGCAGACAATCTCTTTGACTTATGTCTGTTTCTTTTGCTATCCACTGCATACAGGGGTTTGACTAAGCTAAGTTAATTAAGGAGTCTAGAAATGCCCTTTATCCTAAGCGATGGTACCATTAAAAAATGCTAATCATTATCCTAGAAAGTAAGCGAAAGTTGATAAAAATTAGAACATAATTAGGATAGGACCGTATAACAGGACATGGACATCTTGATTCACACCATCCCATGCCCCTTATTTCATATCTCAGCTCCTTATTTCATATCTCAACCCTTTATTTCAAATTTCAACCCTTATTTCAAATCTCAACCCCTTATTTCATATCTCAACCCATTATTTCATATATCAACCTGTTCTTTCATCTCCGCCCCTTATTTCATATCTCAACCCATTATTTCATATATCAACCTCTTATTTCATATCTTAGCTCCTTATTTCATCTCAGCAGCCAACAGTCCCGGTTTTAAATGACAATAGGCCCTATTCCACTATTGAGGCCCTTCACAACCCCCCACCTTCACAATCCCCGAGCTTCACGACCAAAGGAAGATCAAAGTGTGGTTCAAACACAATTGAGCAAAGTCAAGGATGATGACGGATGTTTCTGACTTTCAGTGTGTATGAGAAAGGCTTTAATGGTGTCCAAAATATAATTACACCTTCCCCCTAGATCGTGAGACCTTGACTATAGCCTGCCAATATTTCACACTTTGTTCCTATTTCAAATCCCCTTTTCACATCCAGTTCCTCCATAGTTGTCTCTTATACATGTATAACTGTCCAGTCCCTTCACACAACAATTGTGCCTTATTTCACATATTGATCCCTTATTTCACCTCTGATTCCCTTCGTTCACACCCCTGTCCCATACTTTGATTCGTCTTCACTATCACCTTTCTTATTTGAAATAGATTTGATTGTTGATTTTATAGAATCTAAAATTGACATGACAGCTTTCTCATCTACTTTGCGTCCTTGTAACGAGGAGCGACTTCCTCGCGTAACTGGGAGAGGGTGAGAAAGTTTTTGTCCGAGTAATGGATCATCTTCCGCTCCAGCAAAATTAGCGGAAGAGCCATCATGGATGGAACGATTGAGTGATGATATAGAGGCAGCACGAAGAGCTTCGGCAGATGAATTAAGAAAATCTTCTTTGTCCTCAAATATTGGATCAAAGCGAATATATGTGGAAGACCTGTGTTCCTTATTCTTATTTTTATCTGCTTTTGGCGATTTGGGTGATTTGGGCGATTTAGGTGATTTAGATGATCGACTAGTTTCTGGTGATGGCGTTGTCGCCGGTCTCAATAACGATTCAATATCGGATTGAACATTCATCCTCTTTTTGGAGCTATTGATGGTTGCAAATAAATTACTGGCACTTTTTAAACCTCCTTTACGCTGTGAATTGTCGTTCGTAAACTCTTTCAGTTGATCTATGTCTGTGATCCCACGTCGTCGATTGTCTCTTTTGTCACTTAGCTCTTGAGGCATGGGTAGAAGACTTTGTTTATCGGTGACGTCACCATTTTCTCGAACAGCTACTCGATATGAAGAATTACGAGCCGCCACATCAGTAGATGAAACAATGCCATTCGTCTGCCTCACTGCCATTCGGTAAGAATCTGCTCGGTTCACATTAATGTCCATTTCTGGTGTACGTGGAGACGAATTCTTTGAGTCAACAGATCCAGCTGATCTTCTTCTGGTTTTAGAGTTTTCACTTTCATTGTTGACAGCAAATCTGTATGATGGGGCTCGAGCCGCTGATGGAGAGGATTCTGATTCTTGAGACCGTGGAGATAAACCCTTTGAGTCAGCAGACATTCTTCTGGATTTTGAATTTTCACTTTCTTTGTTGACAGCATATCTATATGATGGGGCTCTAGCAGTTGATGGTGAGGAACAATCGCTAGCATCATTTCTCATCGCAACTCGATAAGAATCTGTCCGACTTGTATTTGGTGTTGACTTTTCTTGCCCTTGAGATCGTGACCTTGGCCTTTCTTCCATTGTTGAGACAGAATGTGTTTTGCTCGAGCTGTGACGACTCGGCCAGGTATCAGAATGAGGTGCTTCTTCTGACCCTGCAGACTGGTTCATCACAACAACTGCTGGAGAATATGATGCGGGAACAGATGTCTGATGGGTTAAACCTTGTTTAAGAGATGATGTGTTTTGAACCGAAGAAGAGCGACTGAATTTGTTAATGGGCCTGGTTGTCTTCAGTGTGTCGTCGAGAGTTGAATTCAAACTAATACTGTTACTATTGATATCTGTACCTTTAGCTGTTTTTCCAGCTGCCTCCAGGAGAGCAGACGAAACACGATATGTATCCATTTTTGGTGCATATGGTTTTGATGCACTTTCACTAAATTTTGCATCTCTATTCAACGTAAGGGTGGAGTTATTAGGGGTTGAAAAGGGGCTGGACATACTCATGTATGTGATACTGTCATCGATGTCCGACAAATTTAAAGAGCTGCAACTGCTCAGATTATCCATGGATCTGTTTTTTAAGTTACTGCTCATATCCATGTATCCTCCCCTATCCATAGATAAAGAACTGGACGATATTTCTGATGGAGCAGTGATTCGCACGCCTTTTAGATTACCTACAGCGTAATGATTAGTCGGTGTTGATGTTGAACGAACATAGTTTTTAGAACCGACATCACAGATTGAAGACTTTGTTCCGTCTCCTGGACGACCTTTTGGAGTGACTGTTATGATTGGTTGATATTTTATAGGAATAGTTTCCTTGGATACATCTGCACTGTCATCAATGAATGGAATAGCTAATCGATAACTGGGATTTTTGCCTTCTGCCGGGGAATTAACCTGACTCGACGACCAGCTCTCTTCAGATGATCCTGATAAATCTGGAAGTGGATCGACCATGTTTACAACTGGGTCAAAGTTCAAAGTTTTAGATGGTTTTGATGCATCAACAGGAGACTTGTCTGTTTTTAGGATACCTGATTTCTGAGATCTGGGCCATGAATTCGGATAATCTGGGACCTCTTCTTCATCCCATTTCTTCTTACTAAGATATTTGCGTGTTCTAGGTAGTGTGTTTCCTGAATGATTTTCCTTGGAATTTTGTTGCGATTCTTCTTTTTCTTTTAGTTCGTCATCCGCTGTTTTGGAAATGTTACCTGCCGAATTTGGAGAGAGACGAATTTCCTCTCCACTGTCTGATGGTGAGACTGAACACCATGATGGATATGCTAATGACGTGGAAATATGAGTTTTTGATTTCAAGCGTGCGTAGATGGTTTCTTGATCTGATTCGGAAAATGATTTATCTGTTACGTTTAAACTCGCACTACTTCCGTCACTTACATTTGGACTCGGTTCACCAATTTCAAATGTAGTATTGGATATGGGAACACTAATACTTGTCATAGAACATGTTCTTTGTGGTGGAGGAGGTGGAAGCTTCACAGACACGCGTTTCAAAACAGTTCCTTTCCCTTTTCCAATTGATGCTCCCGGACCAGACGTCGGTCGGAAGATAACGCTATCAATTGTGGTTGTACTGCCCATACTGAATATGGTTGAATGTTCTTTGGTTGGCGAAAGTTCTCCATCCTCCTCGGCTAAATTCGCATTGCTGCGTCTCAATCCACTGTCGTTATGAAACGAGGTGTAAAACCCGTCCTGATCAACGGAAAATTCTGAGAACTCATCTTCAAGTTTGGGTTGATTGTTCAGATCAGGAGACATGAGGTCGAGAGCGAGAATATTCTGACGGGTGAGTCGCGATAAAGAACTGAGAGTATCAGCACTACTGGACGATATTTCTTCACGACTTGCTGCTCTGATAGCAAGACTCTTCAACCATGTGTCTGTGTCCATCTTGGTGAATTGGTCCCGACAATCACTATCTGTATCAGCTGTGACACTGGATTCCTTGTATGTTGTTGTGTCTGTTCCGTGTCTGAAAAATACAATAAAAATATGTAAATCAATCGAGATGAGAAATGGGATTTACATGCAAGTTTAACGACCCTGTTTAACAACCACTCCACACACATTAGGTAAATATTGGATTTTGCGTTGGGGTCTTTAGCAGCGGGATGAGACAGTCAACCCTACTCTATGTCATGGTGGGATTGAAACCATGCCACTTAAAACAATGTCAGGCCTTCAGAACTAAAGTGCATGCACCTCTTTGAAGATGGATTAGTACAACAACTGAGCATTTTGAAATTTTTGCCCACTATTTAATTCCCTTAGGGGAAACCACCTTGAAAACTCCCAAGGATCTTCTTCACCAACACCCAGATCAAACTCTGGGCCTCTAAACAGTGCCAACATGTCTTTCATTCTGTAGACAAATGAGGAACCAGACTCACAAAATCCTCTACCAATTCAAGTTTTCAAACCGCCTTTGGTATTGAATTAAAAATATTTGAAGAATGTTTTTTTTAGACCTGTTTCCATCATGTCATTCCTTGAGAATTTGATGTCTAAAAATTCTGTGTCCATTTTCCCATTTTTAAACTGACAAAAAATTACCGCATTATAGTAATTAAAAATGCATGAAGAAATTTTTTCAAGACCTGGTACATTATTCATTCCTTGAGAATTTCTGTGTCTAAAAATTGACAAAAAGACGGACATTATTTACCGTATTAGGTAATTACAATAAAGGGAGAACGTACCTGTCTTCACTGAGTGATGGAGAATCACGTCCAGAATCTTTACCAAGTGAAATAGCTGAATAGGATGATGGCATGCTGGATTTACCCGATTCCATAGACTGACGATTACTACAACTACTGGCACTCCAATGACCTGAAAAAATATCACACATACAATATAAACATTGTCCGCATCTCCTTGACAAAAATAGCATGCAAACAGGGAAAGAAAGAAATGTGGTTTAACAGTCACTCAACACAAACTAGGTCATTTTTGGACTAACATTTATTTCAATAATTCTCTTGAGTGTAGGGGACTTTAGCATTTGGAGGAAACCCTGATGTTGAACATGCAACCCTACTTTTTGTTACGCACAAATCAAAAATTGAAACCATGGCTCAATAACAGACCTTATGATTTAAAGTGCACTCGTTAGACCTGCCTCAAATGAAAAACAATTAGATGCCTTGATTAATCAACTTGAGGTTAGATCAGAAAAAAATTTTGGTCTGTAACTGGGGCGTGCGTTCCCGTTCGATCACTTCAAGCGCTGTATAACATAAGTCCTGTAACATGCCGATTTGGGGACTCTAAGATTGTAAAGTCTATATTTAACCTGTAACGTGCCGATTTTGGGACTCTAAAGGTTTAAAAGTCTATGTGTAACCTGTATTCTGCCATTTTGGGGAATCTATGGTTTTAAAGTCTATATTTAACCTATAACGTGTTGATTTGGGGACTTTAAGGTTTTAAAGTCTACATTTAACCTATAACATGCTGATTTTAGGACTCTAAGGTCTTAAATTATTAAATCAGCAACATCAAAAGTTTTTCAAAATTAAATAAAATAAATTAATAAACAAACCTGATGATGATTGTCTTTCTTCTTTTGGTCGACGTTTAGATATTTCACGAAGTTTAACAGCTGTTGTCCAATCTTTGGGCAAACTTTCCCAAGGGAAATCGTATTTTTGGGCTTGTGCTTTTGGTAGAGTATTACTCTCAAAATAATAATAAGAACCAGGTCCTACAGAACTTTCTGATCCACTAGTTCCACTCATTATTCCTGGAATAATAATTTAAACATTTAACTTGGAAATAAAATAGTCCTAGCTGTACTTGACAAACTAGAAAGAGAGAGAAATGGGGTTTAACGTCCACTCGACACAAACTAGGTCATTCTTAGACTCACATATGGTTTAATATTTAAATAATTCACTTGTGTGTAGGGGTCTTTAGCAGTGGGAGGAAACAGAAAACCTACGAGGTTGGACAGGTAAAGCTACATGTACTCATCGTCACAAGCAGCGAATCGATATCACAACACCTGACACAATGACAGACCATATGACGCAACACAAACACGTAAATCCCTCAGCCATCCAACCCATAGGAAAGCCACAGGACTGAACAATCTATAGGCATTCCCAGATTTACGAACAATCACACAGCCCACCATATATTTACCCCACTTGTACAATTGAACTTTATAAATCTAATCATTTTTTTACTCAAATTCAAAGAAGAGGTTAAATGTTTTTACTTTTTGAAATAAGATTAATAAAAATGTATTCTAGACATACCATCTGGCATACTGTTGGCATTGGGTAAATGCATCGTACTCTTAGCTCGTGCTGGAGAAGGTTCTGGTTCTGCATTAAAATCTAATGCATCCAGATCTAATGACTTCGGCCGTGATCGCGAAACACTGCTGGAAACATTCTGAACCATGGATTTGATCTTGTTTCCGATGATACTTGATCGTCTGGTGGCTCGTGAAAATCGACTGGATGCAATGGAGACAACACTCTGGCTTAAATTTGTACTGCTTGCGTAGCTATGGCTGGTCGTGCTCATACGATGCTCAGTTGACAAACATCTCTGTCGCGATTTGATGCTTCGAGGTAATGAGCGAGTTCTTCTGCACGGAATAAACTTCATGTATCTTGGTTCTTTGGCTGCGTTTTCATCCTCCATATATTCTTCGTATTTGGCATCTATTTCATTAAAATACTGGGCCATTATCTCATCCTTCTTGGGGTCATCCTCGGCATCAAGATCATCGAAGCTGTAGGAACGAGGCTGTATTCGCCCACCAATTCTTTTCTCTTTCTCAAAGACTTTGATCTCTTGAAGGATATTATCTGAAACCCCTGATACCGTTCGGCGCCGTTTGGATTTGCCAGAGGAATCTGACTTTAAAGACTCACGGAAAGAACACATGCGGTTAAATGCAGACCCTGACGTATCTATGACAACGGTGCTTGGTTTTTTATTTGGAGTTAACTGCTCTTCTTCTGCTGTAGCATTTTCATCAATATGTAGATCATCCAGTGCCACAGTTTTTGGTCGTTCACGAAGTTTGAGTTTTTTGTAATCCTTTTTAAATGATAATACAGGCTGCATCTAAAATAAAATGAATGAAAAAATGTTAATATAAACTAGGTGGGATTACTTCATGGAGTAATTTTACCATAAGTATAGCAAACAGTGCCAGTGATCTGGTGTATACATTACATGTACATGTTCTGGCTAAAGACAGAGACAGAAATAGGGTTTAATGTCCACTCGACACAAACAGAGTCATTTCAGGGCTAACATTTGGTTCAATTTTATTTCAATAATTCGCTTGAGCTTAGGGATTTTTAGCAGTGGGAGGACCCGGAGAAAACCCACGAGGTTAGACAGGCCCTTGTCACATACAAGTTGGGAATCAAAACCATGCCAGTTGACTCAGTGGCAGACCTTATAATATGCAGCTCCCTAGAGCTAACCATTTGACACCAAATCCTTCTCCTGGCCATAGAACACAAAACTGAGAGAGAAAGAGAGAGAGAGAGACTGGGTTTAAGTTTATCTGACACAAACTAGGTCATTTTGAGACTAACATATGGTTTAATTTTTATTTCAATAATTCGCTTGTGTGTAGGGGTCTTTTTAGAAGTGGGAGGCAAATGGAGTACCCGGAGAAAACCGTTAAACCCCATTTCTCTCTCTCTCCCAAACTGACCTGGGCATCTATCCTTCACCTACTATGAGTATTGGTTAGCTCAGCCAACCGCGGATTTCCAAAATGTCCACCCGTGTAAAAAAATATTAAAAATCAATGTAAACTCACTCTCTTTGGTAGATTAAGATCTTGGGTTTTGAGTTTAGGTTCGTTGTGGAACACCGGCCACAGTTTAAACAAAAGAGAACTGTAGAGGCCATCTTTACGGTATGCATCTGCTCCACGTAAAATCTTGGCTGGTGTTACGTCAGAGAGGATGTACTGATCCTTGACGCACTGTGGTCGTGATTCCGCTGTGAACATGTGACAGTCGAAGCCATGATATGCAGCATGATGATCACCAACGGAGGAAAACTTCTTTAAATCTCCCACAGCTGAAAAAACACAAACAAAAACAATTAACTAAATGTATTTCTATTTTTATAACCTAAGAAAACAACCTCAAATAGTACCGCCTATAAAACCATTACAAGGGCTCAGAACAAGAAGTAAATATCGCCAATTTTTCTGATTTTGATTAAAGCCCACCATCATAAATGTTTTGGCCAGAAGAGGATATCTGGCACTAAACTGGTTATATTGTGACACATATTGACTGGCTAGACTGTTTTGCGCTATTAGGAGTCACACCCCTGTTTGGAGATATTAACGCCTGGTTCTCAGTCCTCGATTAATTGGAACAAGCTCTAGTCGACTTGTGACAATGAAGATCAGAATGTACCAATAACTTTGAAAGCTTCATTGATTCTACATGATTTTTTCATTTGGCAAAAAGTCCAAAGGGTTGCAAAACTGTGAACCCAAAGCATGTCCCTGTGTCCACTTCATCTCAGTACTGACCTTTGAGGTTAAGAGTTTTTGTAAGACACATAATAAAAGTTACTTCTTTTGCAATTCCAAATAAATTTAGAAGTTTCCAGTTATGTGATTTTCCTTTTTTCTACAACTGTTATTGGAAAATAAAAGTTTGTAATGTTTTTCGGGGAGGGGTTGAAGTAGTAGAAATGCCTACGATGCAAAAAAAAAAGATAGGCTGGCACTGCCAGGCAGGATACGCCCACATTTTTGAGAGATGGATAGAGAACAAGCAATACCGAAAGTGATTTTTCCTACATCATTAAGTCCTGTATTTCATACTGTATTGGGAGCAGCCATTTTGTTGGTCAGTTCCAGTCTGATATTCATGAAATTCGAAGCCGACAATGATTATGGTTTGACGGTACACAACCTAGAAATGTTACTTTTCGTCAAAATCGGATAAGAATTGTGACCTGCAGAGAGTCCACAACCATGATATACCATATTTTTACACTATTCGCGTACAAACGGTGACCATTTTGTCCGGCAATTTTGGTACGATTTTCACGAAATTCGAACTCAACCTTCCTTACGGTGCAACAGTAATATAATCAGAGTTTTTTTTTAAATCAGATAATAATTGTTCGAGAGATAGACAGAGAACAAGCAATACCGAAAGTGATTTTTCCTACAATCAAAGGCCATAATTCATTAAGTTACAATTTGATATGCGCAAATATCGAAAAGAATAAAGATCTTTAGGTTATAAACAAGCATTTCAGATTTCATCAAAATCGAATTAAAATTGTCACCTCTACAGGGTCCACAACTTTGACATACCATATTTTTACACTGTTCGCGTACAAACGGCGGCCATTTTTTCTGGCAATTATGGTCCAATTTTCTCGAAATTCTAACTCAACCTTCCGTAGGGTGTAACGGTGATAGAGTCAAACGTTTTTTCAAATCGGATAATAATTGTGACCTCCAGAGGGACCATAGGTGATTTTTTGGACAATCAGGGGCCATAATTCAGGAAGTTACGATCCGATATGCGCAAATATCGAAAGGAACCAAGATCTTTGGGTTATAACCATGCATTTCAAGTTTCATCAAAATCGAATTAAAATTGTGACCTCTACAGGGTCCACAACCATGATATACAATTTTTTAACAGTATTCGCGTAGAAACGGCGGCCATTTTGTATGACAATTTTGGTCCGATTTTCCCGAAATTCGAACTCAACCTTCCTTACGGTGTAATGGTAATATAATCAACCGTTTTATTAAATCGGATAATAATTGTGACCACCAGAGGGACCACAAGCTAAAATAAGGCGATTTTGCGTATAATCAGGGGCCATAATTCAGGAAGTTACGTTCCGATATGTGCAAATATCGAATGGAACCAAGAACTTTGGGTTATAACCATGAATTTCAAGTTTCATCAAAATCGATTTAAAAATGTGACTTTTACAAGGTCCACAAACCATGATATACAATTTTTTAACAGTATTCGCGTACAAACGGCGGCCATTTTGTATGGCAATTTTCGTCCGATTTTCCCGAAATTCGAACTCAACCTTCCTTAGGGTGTAACGGTGATATAATCAAACGGTTTTTTAAATCGGATAATAATTGTGACCTCCAGAGGGACCACAAGCTAAACAGGGTGATTTTTCGGACAATCAGGGGCCATAATTCAGGAAATTACATTCCGATAGGTGCAAATATCGAAAGGAACCAAGATCTTTGGGTTATAAACATGCATGTCAAGTTTCATCAAAATCGGTTCAAAATTGTGACCTCTATAGGGTCCACAAGCTAAAAACGTGATTTTTCGTACAATCAGGGGCCATAATCCATGAAGTTTTTATCCGATACATGCCAATATCGAAAGGAACCGAGATCCTTTGGGGATAAACCTATATTTCAAGTTTCGTCAAAATCGGATAAGAATTGTGACCTGTAGAGAGTCCACAAACAAATTGTGGACGGACGGACAGGGGCGACGACAATATACGTCCACATAAAAATGTGGGCGTATAAAAAGAAGAAAAAAGTCTGGACAATTTTATTGAACAAAATTAAAACAGAATCAAAACTTTGTGTTTAAGATGGATTTGTCTCCCTTCTATGAAACCTGTAGAAATATAAGCAAAACATTTCTCAAACAGAGAGAGAGAGAGAGAGAAATGGGGTTTAACGTCCACTCAACACAAACTAGGTCTCTTTAGCAGTGGGAGGAAACTGGTGCCCGGAGGAAACCCACGAGGTTGAGAAGATGCCCCTATCTCCATGTCACATATGCTCACACCAGGGCTCGAAACCACAGCCGCAAGCCAGAGGTGACCGGCCAGCTAGAGGTCGAAGCGGCACTCTAGACCACTAGGCCATCCCAACCCCCCTTTCTCAAACAGACCTCAACAATTACATGTACATCACTATGTACAATCTAGTCATTTGGATTGGGTGACAAAACACAGCCCTTTCTTGGTGGGAGCAGTGGTGGGTAAGACTCTGGCTCACTAGCCTAGAGGTCGCGTGTTTGATCCCTGCTTTGGCTAAGAAAGTTCAATGAGATTTTCAGACTTGGTTTCCTCCACTGTGCAGGACGGAGGGTTTGACAAAAACAGGTGTCTAGTTGTTTGAATGGGACGGAAAAACGAGGTCATGTATATACATTGGCATGCATGTCCAAGATTCCTTGGCAGTTGGGATTCAATATATGAGTAGGCCATTAGAGAAATTTTTACGGCGCAGCGGCACTATGGCTTACTCACGTATCAAATTCAAACTGCCAAAGGATATTTTACGCGTATGCCAATGTATACATTACATGGGACCTCGGTTTTTCGTTGCATCCAAACTACTAGACAGCAGTCCTTGTCAGGCCCTCCATCCTGCACCACTGAAACCATGCTGGAGAATCCTGATGAACTTTCTAGGCAAATGCAGGGCTCAACCAAAGAGAGGGTGCAGGTATTTGGCCTTGCCAAGATTGACAAAAAATGTAGGACGTTTAACGCCATTTTCCTTCGTATTCACATCCCTGCTACAGAATATTCACTTTAAATTTGATTACCAAAGTCTTCAACCAAAGACACAAGTACTTAAACTCCAACACTGATACAAATCTTTTATATTAATTCATTCTATTTATCTAGAAATCTTTTCATACAATAAAAATAAAAGTGGGAGTGTTGGTAAAAATTGAAAATAAAAAAAATTCCATTCATATTTGATAAGTGATGCGTGAGCAGATTCAATAGATTTTAATATCCGTGTGTGGTGGAAAAACTTGTATAAAATATTTACATCACTTGAATAAATTTGATATAAATACCTCTAACCTGTTCAATAAGTTTTACTAATGTATGGTAGACATCATGGGGTCTTTCTTACTTATAAACTTAAAGAGAACAACTCAGTATAGTAATGTGACTAGAGGGGGGCACTGTCAAAAAAAGTTGATTTTGTGTCAGGCCGCACAGTGGAGAGAAAGAGAGAGAGAGAGAGAAACAGGGTTTAACATCCACTTGACACAAACTTGGTCATTTCAGGACTAACATAAATATATGGTTCAAATTTATTTAATAATTTACTTGCGCGTAGGGGTCTTAAGCAGTAGGAGGAAACCGGGTAACCTTTGACCCTACTCCTGATCACGTACAACCGGGAAATAGAAATCGCGCCAGTTGACTCGATGACAGACCTTATGGCAGCCATTAAACCCCCTGTAACTTTAAAGAGAGAAACTCTGCATAATTATGACTAGAGAGGGACACTGTCAAAAAAAAGTTAATTTTGTGTCGAGTCGCACAGTGGACTGATATTGATGTGTATTACTGGAAGGGGGATACCATGGGACGGCACCTGCGCGGACTATGAAAGTTCTGCGTGTGTATCCAGGGTGGTTTCCACTTGTCAGTGGTTCTTGATGGAAGCTATGACAAGGACAGTGTCTAGTCATTCAAATGAGACATTAAACAGAGCTCCTGTGGTTGGATTTTGAAATAAAAGTAAGCTGTAGCTCCAATATCTGAGCAAAATTTCCCTCATAGCACACTGCATGGTGTATATGTTTGCTTGTTTTCATATTAGCCCAATCATTTCATTATTAATAGAGTCTGTTACAGCCCCTGGATAACTTTACAGAATCATATAGCTAATTATCCAGACCTAAATGATTGATTACTTTATATCTTATAAATAGGAAATATTGGACTGGATGTCGTGACCTAATCCAGATTAATGGATAGATAACTATATTATTATCTCGTCAACAGGTGCCATGTGACAATAAATCAATGTTACCTTCCGTCCATAAACGCTATTTTGTTTATCGAATAACAGTTAATCATCTGTCCATTGTCCTGCGACTGATTTTGATCCATGTTCAAAACTAATTATTTTTAGATTCAATTTGCGATTAAAAACAAGATTGTCGTTTAAAGCGTATCATGTTACTAATAGGATGCAAAATTAATTTTAGTAAAAAAGGACAGTGGTGGATCCCATGGTACAGTGCAGAGGTGGACAAAATCCTCCAGTGGGGGATCCCCAGGTAGGATGCAGAGATGTAGTAACTCCTCCACGGTCAATCTGTCCATGAATTATGTAATGTTTATTTAATAGGATGCAGAGGTAGAGAAACTCCTCCAGTGGTGGATCCTGAGGTAGGATGCAGAGGTGGAGAAAGTCCTCTAGTGGTGGATCCCGAGGTAGGATGCAGAGGTGCAGAAAGTCCTCTAGTGGTGGATCCCGAGGTAGGATGCAAAGGTGGAGAAAGTTCTTAGTGGTGGATCCCGAGGTAGGATGCAGAGGTGCAGAAAGTCCTCTAGTGGTGGATCCCGAGGTTGGATGCAGAGGTGGAGAAAGACTCTAGTGGTGGATCCCGAGGTAGGATGCAGAGGTGGAGAAACTCCTCCATTGGTGGATCCCGAGGTTGGATGCAGAGGTGGAGAAAGTCCTCCAGTGGTGGATCCCGAGGTTGGATGCAGAGGTGCAGAAAGTCCTCCATTGGTGGATCCTGAGGTAGGATGCAGAGGTGGAGAAACTCCTTCACGATCAGTCGATGAATAATGTAACATTTCATAGTGACAAGCAGCTGTGGTGGCTCAGCAGGTAAGGTGCTTGCTTGCTAACCAGGCGGTCCCGAGTTCAGTCCTGTATTGACCAAGGAAATTCATCAGGATTTTGTTTTACAATTTTATTTCTATAATATATGGTCTATGTTCATGTTTGAAAAACGGAAATACATTTCCTGAAAAATGGACGTTTCACTGAATTTGGAGCCTATGCCTATGTCTACCAAATCCAACATGAATTGTGAGGTGTATTGGTGAATCAAGTGATAGGAATTTTATTATCTACTGTACGTGAATCTTTATACAATAAACCTGTCTATTATAAACACTTCAAGTAGATAAATCCTCATTTCAGTGAGTAATTTAGGTCACATTGATATCAAATATACCTGACATTCATATTACATAAAGGTCCGATAGAAAGCCTACGCAATATACACACCTAATGTCTAGACCAGCTACAAATACTACATAAAGGGCTGACAGATAGCCTAAACAATATATTCACCTTTAATACCAAATTATATATCAATATAACAAATATTTATTAGCTACTATATGTGAACTCTTCAGACAAATGGTAATAGCTGCCCTAGAGAAAGTAAGCATACACTGTTTCATGCATGCACAGTCTCTGTTACTACTGGAAATGAATGGAGTCGAGCATTTAAACAAGTTTTCTGCTCTGATACCATTCAGATCTACACACACACACTTTCATTTATCTAAATCTAAATTTTCATTCTGAGAGAGAGAGAGAGAGAGAGAGAGAGCGAGTTTAATGTTCACACACAAACTAGGTCATTTTGGGACTAACATATGGTTAAATTTTATTTCAATATTTCAATTGCTTGTGCAGTGGGAGGAAACTGGAGGACCCGGAGAAAACCAACCAGATTGGCAAAACGACCCGACTCCTTGTCTTGGACAGACGACCCTACTCCTTGTCTTGTACACCTGGGGAATCGAAACCACGCCAGCTGACTCAATGACAGACCTTATGATACATTGCGCATGATACAGCACACGCTAACTATTCAGTCATCCATGTGCAGAACAGGCGACCTTCATGTATGTGTCATGAATGTAGGCCAGAAATTTAAATGAAAAAATATCACCCAAGGTGCTATAACTTATAAGATAATATTTTCATTGTGAAATCGGCACACAAGATGCTTTTTAATCAGATAAAATGTTCATTGTAAAATCGGCACACCAAGGTGCTTTTTTTATCAGATAAAATTTCCTCACTATTTACATTTACATTACGTATTTAAACTTTCTCCCGGTGGTCATGAATAATTCATTGTTATTTGATCTGAGTGTTTGATTCCAGATTTGAACAATTCACACATTATATACGTTCGTACATGCATAGGGTTATAATAGGTTATGTCATCATAAACCTTAACTGTTATTATTTATTCAACGCGTACCTTGAACCAAAGTACATGTACCTTTGAATTCCTCTTACTGGAATTATTCTATTAGAAACACAATGAATTTTAAATAAAAAACCCAATAATTCATTCAACGCATGCCTTGCACCATAATTCCTTTAAATTCCTCTAAACTGGTATTATTCTATTAGAAACACAATGAATTGAAAACTAGGCAAGAAATGACTAAAAATACATGTAGTTAAAAGTAATGTCAAACAAAATCAATGTAAAGACATACAAGAGTTGTGAACAAGTGAAAGACAAGGCCTACTATTGTAGTCACTGGCTTAAAAAGACCACATTGAAGGCAATTAAGAGACTTAACAATCTCTTATCAAATTCTTGCACAAGTGTGACAATGCAAAAAAAGTCTATACATGTACATAGTCCTGCATTTGTATCTGCATAATGTAAATGTAAACATTTGACAGCACATAATTACATGTCTGACGTGTGCACTATTGGCTAAAAATTCAAATATTTACTGTAACGTACGTCACTCAAGAACTTAATTTTGACAACTTCGCACAAGACACTAAACATCCCACCCAGACGTAACAATATGCATAATATCCATATTTTACCTTTTTTATGCTTTTTCGGCATTTTAAAGAATCCAAGAATGAACAACAAATAGACAATAAAACTCCATATATGACGATGCAGCGTTGATAAAATATGTTAAAATGAAGAAAGTTCTGTGATATGTGAGACAGGTTGTCGTAAAGTTTGATGTGCCGGAGGCCGTACGTACGATGTATATATTGTAATAAAACATATCTCTTACTTGTTTAACAACTTACTTACTGACAGTTTTCACTGAATAAAAGAAAAAACACACAAAAAAAACTTTCTCACGAATTGTGACGGTTTAAGACTGATGTATAAAAAAATGTATGAATTATTGATTAAGTGGGTGAATGGTGTAATGCATGCACTTTTAGATCATATGCTCCGCCATTGAATCAAGTTAAGTGGTTTCAATCCCAGGCATGTACGTGACAGGTAGTGTCACCTTCCCTACATGTACCTCGTGGGTTTTCTCTTGGTACTCCAGTTTCCCCCTACTTGTTTAAGACCCCGGAGCACAAGCAAGTTATTGAAATTGACTTGCAGACAGACGGACATGAACAACAACATTATACTTCCACTGGGTGCATAAAAATCCTCTAAATTGGTCCAGTAGGTAAAATTTTGTGAAAGATAGGATGAAAATTGCCGCCATCTTCGAAAATGAGAGCAATTTGGAAAATTCAAGAGGCCAACAGGATTTTCTTAATAAACAACCCTAAACGGATACCCATGCAAATTTTAGTGCTTGTATCTAGATTTGACAGATTTGGACATGTAGCAGCCCTACAAGAAGGTTGAAATGGGTAATAGACACTTTAAAACATAAATATATAGTTACTGTGAGAGATACAACTTTGAGAGGGAATGTCCGAATGGTTAGTGCGCACGCTGTATCTTAAGGTCTGTTAGTGAGTCAACTGGTGTGGTTTCCATTTTCTGGTTGTACGTGACAAGGAGTAGGGTCGCCTGTCCAAACCTGCAGGGGTTCTCCCGGTTTCCTTCCACTGCTAAAGACCCCTTATTGAAATAAAACTGAACCATACATGTTAGTCCCGAAATGCGTATTATGTTGAGTGGACATTAAACCCTATTTCTCTCTCTGTATAGCTTTGTAATTATTATGTATAATATGGTAAGTTATAGAAAGGTGAATAGTGTACAGCCATATTGTCTTTTTATTATATATCTTTGTTTATCTGTCAATCCGATGATAAATCATATGTTTTATTACCTGTTTACCTATTGATAGGACCAGTATAGGGGATGTTGGATGGCCGAATGGTTTAATGCAAGTGAAAGAGAGAAGAAATGGTGTTTAACGTCCACTCAACACAAGCTACATGTAGGTCATTCCAGACCCATGATTCAATTTGTGAGTAAGGATCTTTAGCAGTGGGAGGAAAATGGAGGACCCAAAGAAAACCTTCGAGATTGGACAGGCGACCCAATTTTTTGTCACGTACAACCAGGGGAACGAAACCATGCCAGATGACTCAATGGCACACCTAATGACACAGTGCGCACATGGTAACCATCCAAGCCCAATTAATGCAAGCGCTTCAGAAATGAAATAAGGTTTAATAATGACCTACTTTTCTGTTCAGACCGGGCTAGTGAAGGTTGACATACGCCATGCAGTGTGGTATGAGGGAAATTTTGGACAGATAGCGCAGCTACAGACTACTCTTAAATTGAATTCCAGCTGCTAAGAGTTCTTTTATGTGCAAGCTAACGTGTACACAGGTTTTTTCCTACACCTTTAAAGATTCTCTATATTGCAATACATTGAACAATACGTTAGTCCCAAAATGACCTACACCCATTTCTATCTCTCTTTTTATGAATAGAAATTGATGAGTAACATCTCCCATTCAATATTGACCAACACCAACCTACTATGACCTTGATGCGTAATTTAGCTGAGTGATATAGACCCTGACACTGACTGTCTAAGTGACGTCTATAGTATATAAATCAGAAACTAGAGATTTAAACAAATTAAAGCTACACCTATCTGATGTCATTATATTACAACCTGTTGGTCTCTAGCTTCTACACGAACAATAGACCTGGATTAACGAAATTATACGTTAACTTCGTGTGTTTAGGTTCAACTCATCTCTCTCAATAAGTTTAACCTAACCCACTGACATATATAATGGGTACAAGTTGTGCTAACGCTTGACGGAGATCACAAATACAATATTATATGTTTCCCAACCAAGCTATAGGTGGAGGTTTTACACGAACAACAGACTCGGATTAACAAAATTATACGTTAACTTAGTACATTTAGGTTCAACTCATCTGTCTAAAATTTAACCCACTGACTGGGATCCCAAAACGTTCCCAAACCAGTTATGTTGATAGTTTATACAGCAGTGTTTCTCAACCTTTTTGGATCAACCAAACTCGAGGTTTTACATGATCAATATATTTGGATTAACAAAATTATACGTAAACATTGTATGTTTAGGTTCAACTTTCTGAAATTGAACCCACTGACAATATTAGTAATATACAATGAAGGTACATTACATATTTTAGAGATCATAACAAAAGCTTATAAACTTATACAGAATTATAATCCAGAACCATGTATCTCTTTTAATTACATTGTGAGACTTAGAATGTATTACTTGACATTTGTTGCTCATTTAGTTTTGTCTTGTCCGCAGGTTTGTTTTGCCTGCAGTGCAGTTCTTCTGAACTTACTAATACAGCTCAGGGTAATACATGTACCTGTTTAAACTTAAATACATGTATGCACAAGCAGTTAAAGGCTTATTTATTATTTTTTGTTATTAAATTTAAAATCTCCCTAGGATCCAAGTAACGTCTAGAAGTGCCCAACATGTAGGCCTACTACTGTGTTTGGTCATTTGGTCAACGCAAAATATTTTACTACATGTATACATGCACAGATCAAACAGAATCTTCAAATTCTATTTAAGGACGGAATGTTGAACAAAAAGCCGGTGAAATGGCACTAGCCAGGTTGACCGCTCGACAACTTATCAAATATTGACAAACGTGTTTATTCTTGACCAGTGTCCAGAGGCTACACAAACAATAATATATCCAATGAACCAATACAAACATTTGTTACATTGACTACGTTTCATATCGACCACTGCAAACACTTGTAAGATACACTATTCTATTATAAAAAATCAACCAATGTAAACACTTGTAACATGTTGATATACGGTAAATTAACCAATATAAGTACTTGTTTTATATTTTTCTACAAGCCAGCTGATCAATGTAAACAAGTATTTTATTGGATGTCAATATTGTCGTACTATTTACAGAATGTCAAATCTGAATAGATTTTGAATGATACATTAACCACTTTGTTCATATTAGCCATGAAGATTTGCTGAAGATGCAGATCCATTGGATGTGTTTGTTTTTAGCTCCTTGCAAACTTATTTTTCCGAATCAAGTATGTAGCTATTTGAAAATGCATTTTACAATACAAGTACAATAACACTTAATTATTTTACAATACAAGTACAATAACACTTAATTACATGTAAATTAACTTGTGCCATATATACATGTAACTGTCTTTATAAAATCAGTGGCAAAGTTTTGTTTTCGAGGTTATTCCAGTCCTCCCACCCACCTCTGGACATGCGTCTGCTCACATCCTTATCCTATCCATGAAAATGCAATGGGGTAATGTTATCATTCCTATTTGCTTAAGTGTCAAAGATCAGGTTAATATTGTTGTTTAAAATTAACAAATTTTTGATGTATGGAATTTTTCAATATCCTTGCATACTTTTAGGAAAAGAAATACACGTATATTTGAAAGTATTGATTCATTACTATAATTATCTGTGTATAAAGATCAACAATAAACAAAGACGATACACCTAGTTTACACACACCTGGACAAACGAACCGCAGATCTCAGGTGAGATAACGAGATGAGCGGTCATCTATCGGTCATCAGCCAATAGATGGACAATGCCTGTACCTTTACACGTGCTCAAAATAACCAAAACAATAGCTGAAACAATCCTAGATGATTGACAAAGGATTAAAGAACGGCGGTCACCAAAACCTGACAATGGCTGTCAATAAAATCTACTCAAGGATGCTCTCTGTATAAAATTTCTAAAATTAAACGCAACATATGGACACTTGAATATTTTATAGAATTTAAAATGCAAATAAATTAAAAGCAGCCACGCAGCCACCTCATTCATTAATCAAAATAAAATAAATCCAATCAATCGACATGAGTACTATTTGTGGATTTTTTAAAAGATTTTCAATCGTGGCTACACTATACTTGAAATTTGGTCCCTTTTCTGTTTATATATATAAGGGGTAATGGATAATCGAGACCATGTTTTTATCCTACAGACTTTAGTAATGTTGATTGCGGCTTGGCCAAAAATTCAATTGCTAAGATCTTGGTTCAGTGTGGATCAATTTAATTTAACTTAAATTTTCAGGAAATTCCTTTTACATTATTTAGTTTTTAATCATTATAGTGAGAACTGCCAGCTCTTTATTTAATCTCCCATAATGTATCTTTAATTGTTCAGTTCCATGAACTTTTAAAATCTTCAAGGCTATATGAGGAAAACATTAGTCTTTTGATTGTCAGTTTGTTTATTTTAAAGAATGAAGCCATCTGATCTTTAATATAAAAAATACAAATGATTAAATTTGCTTTAGACAAATCATGTTCTAAGTTTAGACTACATCCTTGTTCAACTATATTTGATTAGATTTGATTGAATTGTATTTTTGTGGGAAATTTCTAAAAAAATCTAATTCTTTTTTAGAAATAAACACACACCCATTTGAACGTTAGTTCTTTGGGAACAATTGATAATTTTTTTTCCCTATTTTATGTGTAAAAGAAAAAATTAAATAAAAACAACAAATATAATATTTTCCCTTCACAAAATCTCAATTCTAAATTGTATGATTTTTGAAAATTTTGATTAATGAAGTAGGAAACGGAAAAAGTTATTTCACTCTTATTGTGACTCCATGTCACTTTGACAATCAAATGGTCCACTGATTGTGAAAGGTGGACACAATTTGAACTGTGATCAACTTTATACCAATCTTAAGTGCTCTTTCCGATATACATGTAGAAGGACAGCGTCTAGTCGTTTGGATGTTATGTTAAGTAAAAACTGTTGGCGAGCACATGAAAGAACCCCTGGTAGTTGCAATTTGAAACAAGAGAAAGTCCCAGTTCCATTGTCCGGGCAAAATTTCCCACATACATGTACGTGTCAACGTAGCACAGTGTATGGTACATTTTTTACCTATTTGTTTTCTTACCTGTTTCAACAAGAGACATTTTGAAATTCAATATTCTTCTTTCTTCTAATCAAATTTAACAAACTATTGATTTATTTGGCAAGTTTTGCTTAATTATTATCATTAAGCGTCAAAATCAGCTGACTGAGGAGAGTATTTTCTTTCCTCTCTGTTACACACAGATATGTTTTCTAAGGGTATTCCCCATTACTCAATTACTTAATACACGGATACAATATGATCAGACTCATTTATTACCCTTGTAAAACTTTTAGGGAATTGCTTTTGGGAAATTAAATCCAAAATAAATGTCATAGATACATCATTCTTCCAGACAGGGTCAATATCCAGTGATTATGGTTAACAAGCAGAATTCCGACAGGTTATTATCACTAGAAATTAACGCAACACAGCAGACTATTCACATCAATGTTTCTTGGGAAAACCGTTCTCCTCCAAAACTATTTACGATGCACATCGTTCCACCTGGTTATAAAGATAAAGACCAGAGAAAAACCCTCTTCGAAACATCGCCAGAAATAAAGTTGTAAGTAATTTGTATACCATATAATTGTGTGATGTGTGAATAACGGGTACAATATCCAGGTAATCCAAACAATCTACTAGTTCAATCAGTCCACCTAATTATAGGTATCAAAAACTACACCCGACCTCCTATTACAGGTAACCAAAACTATCTTTCTCACAAACATATCAGGATTGTCTTCTTGGTTTTTCTGAAATTGTCTTTTGGGGTTTTAACGCAATTGATTAAACACATTCTTTCAGATGCGTCATCCTATTACCGGTAAACAAAATATATCTCAGTCCACCTTTATACATCAGTCTACCAGTAAAAGTATCAGGGTTGTCTTCTTGGTTTTTCTTCAATTATCTTTTGGGTTCTAAGTTGTAATTAAAACTATTAAACAAATCAAAATATGATTGTCTTCTATCAGTCTTCTGCATAGAAATGAATATCTATTGAGTGTAAAATCTATAACTTCCAATAACCTAGACTATGATGTACATCGTTTGTCTGCCTGTCACCATCAACCACCAACTGTACTGAGGTGTCTGTCTACCTGTGTAGGTGACAACAGGCTAATTAAAACAAAACAATGTAAACAATGTTGATTTACCTGTTTATTGAACATCAAAGGGTTTTTAATCAGGTAAGTTACCTGTCATAAAAGACTGACTGGTTTAACACCCCAGTTAATTACCTTATTAACAGGTGCCCTGGTATGGGGGATTTTACCTGCCATAATCTTAAACACTAGAATTGTCACACAGTTCTAATTGAAAATGTCAAAAAAGATATTTCAAATTGTCACAAAAAATGTTTCAAATCATCAAAAATAAAATTGAAATTGTCAAAAAATATTTTCAGATTGTCAAAATAAAAATTTCAAATTGTTCCAAAAAATTTCAAATGTCCAAAAAAACCCAAATTTCAAATTGTCACAAATATTCCGTTGTAAAGGTAGAGAATTTGTGTATTTCAAAGTTTCGGAAATAATTATACTATCGATAAATATGAGTGAAACATTTGAAAGCAGGACTTAACTTGATTGTGTTGTTATCCTGTCAGGTGTTGACAGGTCTATTGTCTTTCTTAATTACAGGTGGGCTACAAAACTAACAGTAATTAAAGGTTCTGCTACAGGTAGGAGGTTAACATAATAATTCAATCCATCATTAGGAGTTTTTGTTTTTCTGAAAGATCTGCGATCATGTTGACAAGTCTATTGTTTTTAGAAATTACAGGTGGGCTAGAAATAAGTATTGTTATTTATTGCCTGTAATTATAGAATTTAATTAATCTATTATTAAAATATATGTACGTGTAAGTAAATAAGAGGCTTTCAGTCCATTTGTTGAAAGGGGAAACCCAGGACACATGTAAATGTCTCCATATCATACACTGTACGGGGAACCCACTGTGCATCTACATCTTCTTTTATAAGCAATATTTTTATTCAGATTTGTATCTGAATAGGGATTGGGGAACAGGCATAGCCTATATGCAGCACAAATTCAATTAATTTTAATTGCATGTCATGTATGTATGCAATGAAATGAAATGGAGTTTAACGTCCTGCTGTTCTGCTATATTTCAATATACCAATGGTTGAATTTTATTATGGATGGACATACAGCATGTACATGTCGCTCCAATTTAGACCTATTTAACCTCTGTGGCTAAAACATGTTGTTGTTTATTACAAATTTAACGTCCAATACATTATACGTGATACTATGGACAGCTTGATTTAAATAAGTTATTTACATAGGAAGGGGCAATAAAAAACACCCCATGAAAATATTCTTGTATATGAAAGTGGAAAACCGAAAAAGATTGGTCTACCCCTTTTTTATTACAGGGTTTGTGTCAACCTGAGTGAATAATATTTAATCTATTTGTGTCAGCTGTTGTCATTTATACTGTGCCACACGCTAGGTGAGAAGAGATAAACTCAAAATCTTCATTTTATGACCCACCTACGAGTGACCAGTAACTCTACGATTTTACGATACATTAATTTTTATTGATCCTCTATATTTATTGATGGTCAGCTTTATCTGACCATTTTCCACACTTTATGTGAGTAAATGACCATTGTCAACACTTTATTGTCCACTTCTCCTTCATCTAATGGCTTTTCATAAATCACAAATCACTTCGAGAGCAACTCAATTATTTAAATAAATAATCCAACCGAATAAAAAGACAGAACTATTGATTAGTGATTGGAATATAAAAACCAATTTCCGAATAAAGGACACAATGTTTTGATGATAAATTGTAGGGATTAGAGCGTAGAGGGATGAGAGAACGAGAGAACGAGAAAGCAGTGATGGGGAATCAGAGAACAGGGATGGGGGACCAGAGGACAAGGATGGGGGATCAAAGAACAGGGATCTGGTACAGGGATGGGAAATCAGAGAACAAAGATGGGGGACCAGAGGACATGGATCAGAGAACAAGAAAAAAAGGGATGGAGGACCAGAGAACAGGGATGGGGGATCAGAGAACAGGGATGGGGGATCAGAAGACAGGGATGGGGACCAGAAAAAAAAGATGTGAGACCAGAGCATATGGATGGGCGGACCAGAGAATGAAGATGGGGGGACCAGAGCATATGGATGGGGGGACCTGGGAACAGGAGTGGGGGACAAGAAGACAGGGATGGGGGGCCAGACAATAAGGATGGGGGACCAGAGCCAATTATATAGGACATGGTATTATTAATTTTTTGTTGTTGACATTGCTGCTTGTTTGAAACACACTTTCATCTTCCTCAGGTCGTGAGGTATGAGTATTTGGAGGGTCCTCATACATTTATATGGAATAGCCTTATTCTGGAACAGACTGCCATGGATCTGCTCTAGATGTGGACGGCCTTATTACCGGTACATGTAAGAGTACAATTATATCAATATTACTGGTACATGTAGGAGTACAATCACTATTACCGGTACATATACATGTAGGAATACAATCAATATCACTGGTACATTTAGAACTAAGATTAACCAACGTTTTAAATCCCTATTATCAACTGTCAACACGAGACGTCATTCAACTACATGTAAATATGTACAGTAGTAAAGTCTACATTGATATAAATAATCAGATAATGAAATACTCAATTAACTGTAAATAAATAAAAATATCTATACGGATGAAGACTACAGAAGCCAAGCTGTAACTAAGTAATTGTTATTCCATATAGATATAGTTCTTTATATTATTCATGCTAGCTCAATTACTTGATGCTAACTCAATTAATTGTCTGTTTGTTTATCAACATAATCTTGCGACCCATTGCTAACCCTAAATCACTAATTATTCTCTATTTTCCATCCCAAGTCTTCAACAATCCATCAATCAGTCCAAAAAGAAAAAAAAACCTTCCATCAAGTTAAATAAATCATTTCTTCTCTCTGATTTTCTTTATGTTTCATCATAACATATCAATCAGTCGAAAAAAAAAAAATTTTCTTCTCCATCAAGTTAAATAAATCAATGTTTCTTTCTGTGCGATAATTGATATTTGCTGACCCCTGACTGACCTATGGTACCTGTGTATCTCATTATCTTACCTAGATGTGATGTGATATTTATCCAGGTATGGAGACCAGGTAGATCACACGTTACCTGTCACTTCAGGCTATTGGTAGTAATTAACATTGTAATGTTATATTCTACACATGTTAATTGATCTCCATCAAGATATCAAAAGCAAAACAGCCATTGCTACAGAAGTGTTATCCAATGTTCTACACAGTTAAATTGTTAGCTATTAAAGTGGTATCAGATGTTCTAGATAGTAAAATCATTAACCATATACAATGTAAGAGAGAGAGAGAGAGAGGAATGGGGTTTCACATCCACTCGACACAAACTAGGCCATTTCACATGGTTCAATTTTATTTTAAAATTTGCTTGCGCGTAGTGGTCTTTTGCAGTGGGAGGAAACCAAAGTACCCAGAGAAAACCCACGAAGTTGGACATGTACATCCAAGGATTTGAAACCACGCCAGTTGACTCAATGACACTGACAGACCTTATGAATTAGTGCGCATATGCTAACCCATCAGCCATCCAACCCCACCATCAACCATATGAGAGATGTTACTAGATGCTCTAGAAACAACCCCAAAGGTACATGTACCTTGTATCTGTACATACATATGTGTTGTGGTCAAGTACGGGTACCTGAGATGATCATAAAGTCATGCATACCTGTGCTGTATGATCATGCTCCCCCCCTCAGCCCCAGTGACGTAGTTAATTTTCATTTTCGTTTGCTTTGTTACGGTTGTAGTTCAAATATCTGCTCTTTAACAGATGATCATATAAACATGATTTTTGCAACATACATGTATTATCCTTTGCTCCAATGTGTGCCCCCCCCTCCTCAACAAGATCCGAGTGTGTACCTGAGATGATCCTATGGTTACATGCATATATGTACCTGTACAGATATAATCATATGTACAGTATCAGATTATTGACAACACATGTTCCACCATTTATAACAAGTTTTACAGCCGAGATTTAATCAACCATGGATATATTTCCATATTTTATTGGTTTTAATCTTTTATATCCCAATCTGTTATACTATTATATTATCCTTTCATTGTCCACCTATTGTCCACTATAAACATTTACCATAATATGATACTAAACGCACACATGATGTACATTGTCTACCTACTGTCCAGTCTAAGCATTTAAGTATTATCCTCGATTGTAATGAAATGAAACAGCGTTTAAGTCCTACTGTTCTGCTACTAACCTGGGCTAATGAAGATGGGCATATGCCATGAGGGAAATCTTGCCTAGGCAGCGGTGCTAAGGCCTACTCTTTGGTCAAATTCCAACTGTCAAGGGAATGTGTACACGGGACCTCGTTTTTTTTTTATCAAATCCAAATGACTAGATGACTGTCCTTGTCCAGCCCTCCTTCCTGCATCAATGACAAGGGGGAATCATGCCGGAAAAACTGGATGAACTTTCTCGGCAGGGATCGAATATCTTCGATTGGAAGCTCAACTTGGATTTAGGTGTGTTTCAATATACATGTACTGTAGAATATATGACATTGTCAAGGGTAAATAATTACCATTTTCAGTCTACATAAAGTCTATAAATTACTGCAATGCATATATGAACATAAAGATTAATGCCTTTGCAGGGTTGGAGAAAACTAAAGGCAATTGGGAGAGGCGAGCTGTAACTGGGTCTTCTTGGACAATAGGTTTCCGCCCACTGCTAAAGATCCCTACGCGCTAGCGAATTATTGAAATAAAAATTTAACCATGTTAGTCCCGAAATGATCTAGTTTGTGTTGAGTGGACGTTACACCCCATTTCTCTCTCTCTCTCTTGGACAATAATTTTTTTTCCTTCAATGATTTTAATGCCAGAGATGCTTAAAATTGGAACTTAAGTTTGCTCCTTGCAGTGTCCATTGGCATGTCTTTGGGGCCAACATTTAGTGTTTATTGTGTTAGGGGTGACACTGCCACTGGCATTTGTTGTTTTTTTGTGGTAACTCTGACATTTGGTGTTTATTTTTTTTTAGTTGATTCCAGCATTTGTGTCTATTTTGTTAGGGTGATACTGGCATTTGTGTTTATTTTGTTAGAGTGACACTGGCATTTGTGTTTATTTTGTTAGGGTGACACTGGCATTTGGTGTTTAATTTGTTTGGCTGACTTCAGCATTTATTTTTTTTTTGTGAGCATTTTGTTTGGTTGACCCCAGCATTTGGTGTGTATTTTGTTTGGTCATGTTTATTTTGTTTGTTTAACACCAGCATTTTGTATTTATTTTGTTTGTTTGACACCAGCATTTGGTGTTTATTTTGTTTGGTTAACACCAGCATTTTGTAATTATTTTGTTTGTTTGGTGTTTATTTTGCTTGGTCATTGACTATGGTATGATTTGATTAATGAGGGGATATAGCTACAGTTATCCAGGCTTTATCAATACTATAGTTATGCTAATATTATCAGATTTATTTCCTTTTTATAATATTAATATTCATCACCTGTTTCCTCTCTCTATCATTATTGACATTTCTATAATCCCTCATCAAAATACCTTGACACCATAAATATTCAAATGTTTTTCATTAAAGGGACATTGATTGTATTGTTGTTTATTTTAGTTTACAAATAATCTTGTGTGTGTCAGAGAGAGAGGTGTCTTTTCAGGACTAACATATGTTTCAATTTAATTTCAATAATTCAATAAATGGCTTTTAAAAATTTGATTAAAAAAACTGGGTAATCGCGACTTTGTTTTTTAATATTAATAACGATAGCAATGAGAATCAAGACTACACTGTTCTTTAAAACAGCCACAATACAGCTCTTAATGAAGCAATTTGACTGAAAATTTCAACTTATTCCCTTTTTATTATCTATTTTTAACTATCATAGAGATAACTGCCACATCTTTACATGTATCTAATCTCCCACATCTTTAACTCAATCACAGACCTTACAGCACACATTAGACCATGGCTATGGCCTACTCTTGTATCTAATTCCAACTGTCAAGGGATCTTTTACGTGCATGCAAATGTGTACACAGGACCATGTTTTTTTGTCCCATCCAAATGACTAGACATCTTTCCTAGCCAGACGCTCCCTCCGTTCAGCACCACTGACAAGGGAAAAACCACGCCACAAAATCCTGATGAACTTCTGCGGCTAACACCATGAGCAAACCTGCGACCTCCAGGCTAACGAGCCAGGGTCCCATTACTCACTTAGCTGCTGTTTCTAACCCTCATGTTGTGGTTCCAGTTGGTGCACAGCAGTAGGAAGTTAAACCCCCATTTCATTTCAATTCATTTGTTTCTGTAGACAGTCAGCTGATAAAACTCGCTGGAAACCATGATGGATCAAACTTGTTTTCTATAAATTTTTGTTTTTTAATCAGTGAAACATACTTTTATCAAGGGGACCAAAAAAGAATTTTCTGTTTCCATACACAGGGAGACTCCACGAGAGTTGCAGCACATCTCTTTAATAAGATACATCATAATAAAAAAAAAACACAACTTGGACAATGATCAATGTGTGACAGTTCCCAGCTATAAATATTTATAATACCCAAACAAACATGATCATTGATGTCTTCATATCAGACAACAAAAAAACCTTGACAGCCACCCAGCAGTTATCTTTATATCAACCAAGAAAGTTTTATCACCATCAACATAATACTGTAACAACTGTATTATGTACAGATGTTATACTATGGGAAAGAACATTGATTGTCACTAATACCTTAAAGATACCTTCAGAGATATCCCCACATCTTTGTCTTGTGTGCACCCCATGGATATTTTTCAGGGAATCCAGTATCTCTCTAGTAAGATTGGGTGTCTACTTTCCATTTGTCATACTTTTATTAGATACAATATCTCTGAGTTGACAAACTGCATATCACTTATCATAAATCAATTCAGTCAAGGGGGTCGGTGTGCGGCACTCAAGACCAGGGCTCACGCTGTCGGTCGCCAAAGTCGCAATTTGCGATAAAAATATGGAAGTGGCGATTAAAATTTGATTTTTGCGATAATTTTTGCGATAAAGTTTTACGGTACTGGCGATTCTTTTTGAGAACTGGCGGAAAAAGAAAATCTTAAAATTCTTATAGTATTTATCCTATACATTATTGAGTGTCGATCACTTGGCTAAACACAATAGTAAACAAGCCAACAGTGAGGCTGATGTCCCCCGCCGAAATCCCAAAATAAATAGATGACACATATTAATTAATCGCACATTTATTTTTTTCAAGTATCGAGCAATCAAATTGTACACGAAGTGTCATCCAAAAGTGTTTTATAAAGAAAAATGCTAAAACCGATGAGAAAAATGAAAATGTACCCAAGTTTGGGGGACCCTAAAGGCAGACCAAAGGGCCCCCACGCTTGACAAAAGGGCTCCTCTGGCCAAGGGAAAGGGCCCTCGTGTCCGAGTCAATCGTTTCGATACACTGTTACTGTCAAATCCATTACTGAATGAGAATGCAGTCATTGTATTGGCATAAAAATCATCAATCAAGATGAACCTAAGATGAAATTGCTTATCTCTGCCTACCCTAAGAAGAAAATGCTCATCTTCGAACTCCATCAAGGCATTGACCTAATAAGCATACACACCAATTTTGAACATTTTAACTCAATTCGAAGGAGAGTTATTGTGTTCCAAACAGGGTTCAATTTAAGCGGTATCGCGGTAAAAGCGATAGAATTATTTTATTCATTAGCCAAAAATTGTTTTCAAACTTGTGAAGTGCGATTCATTATATTTTGGATGAATGTGGAGTATAATTATAAATGCAGGACTAACTTCACTTGTTTAATATTCCAAGTTGTGGTCGTGATTAATTTGAAACAGTTTTTATTTAAATATATTCGATAACTAGAAGACAATGTAGACTCTGTTTTTAATCACAATAAACTATAACACATACTTATGGAATAACAGTTACTGATTTATTTAGGCGACGTTTCGAAGAGTATTCTCTCAACGTTTTCAAGCAAGTACAGTAACAAATGTGTAGGGCAATTATATATAGGGAAGCAATAACAACAATTCAGAAGCCATGCATGACAACAACAAGATCAAAGGCATAATAACAACATATCAAAGGCAAGGTGCATATGCATGATTAGTGAGACAACTCACTGATTAATTAATTAACATTAGCTGTATTAATAAGTAATTATAGGGGTAAACAACCAATCATGGCAAATCAGAAACCTTACATCAAAGGAATAGTAGCAGATTGATAACAGTTAATAACAACAACATAAAGAACAAATAAATGAGAAGCCATACATAAAACTAAACACCTGAGAAGTAGTAACTCCAGATCAAATATATCGGACATAATGAAGTTTATGGTAAATTATGAAAATTAAAATGCACACAAAGCAGCACAACCACATGCCCTAAGTAATTAAAGTTCATAACTAGTCCCATACTCCTCCTTCCGATTGGCGCACATACATTTATTAAGTTGAATACAAGAAAACAGTAAACTGGTGGTCTTTGAGTGTGCGTCCTGTTGAAAAAATGACTTGGATACCTGTTGTTGTGAGAAGCCTTCTAATGTGGTAGGATAACTTCCCTTGGAACGGGTTATTCTCACAACAACAGGTATCCAAGTCATTTTTTCAACAGGACGCACACTCAAAGACCACCTGAAAGCTAATGGTAAACTCCAACCAACTATTCCACTGCCGCCCAAAGGATGTGTGTATGAAGTTGTGTGTACGTGTGACAGCGTCTACATTGGAGAAACTCGACAGCCCTTACCTAAAAGAATCGCCCAGCATAACTCAAGGTCCTCCACAGCAGAATCTGCAGTTGCCCAACACCTTCAGTCCAATCCAGGCCACAAAATCCAATCGTCTAAGCCCCTAGCGCTGAACCAACACAACGAAAAGACGCGGAAAATCATGGAAGCAATACATATCAGAAGATCCAAACCAGACCTCAATCGCGACACAGGAATATTCCTCCCAAGAGCATATGATGAAATAATCCTAAACTGAAGTGTACATGCCTAGACTCTCCAACGTGCTTAAGTTTATTTTATTCGCGAACAGTGTGCATTGCTTGTGGAAATACTTGTTACCTAATTGTTGATCTACATTCAATGGAATGTATAGGACTATAATTATTTAGAAGCCTGTGAATATGACTGAGGTGTGACTCTCTAATATTTATCATTATACCCATTTAATTTTGGTTCTGCATTTGAATTATCCTTTAGTAACCAGTTTACTGTTTTCTTGTATTCAACTTAATAAATGTATGTGTGCCAATCGGAAGGAGGAGTATGGGACTAGTTATGAACTTTAATTACTTAGGGCATGTGGTTGTGCTGCTTTGTGTGCATTTTAATTTTCATAATTTACCATAAACTTCATTATGTCCGATATATTTGATCTGGAGTTACTACTTCTCAGGTGTTTAGTTTTATGTATGGCTTCTCATTTATTTGTTCTTTATGTTGTTGTTATTAACTGTTATCAATCTGCTACTATTCCTTTGATGTAAGGTTTCTGATTTGCCATGATTGGTTGTTTACCCCTATAATTACTTATTAATACAGCTAATGTTAATTAATTAATCAGTGAGTGGTCTCACTAATCATGCATATGCACCTTGCCTTTGATATGTTGTTATTATGCCTTTGATCTTGTTGTTGTCATGCATGGCTTCTGAATTGTTGTTATTGCTTCCCTATATATAATTGCCCTACACATTTGTTACTGTACTTGCTTGAAAACGTTGAGAGAATACTCTTCGAAACGTCGCCTAAATAAATCAGTAACTGTTATTCCATAAGTATGTGTTATAGTTTATTGCTCTTTCCAGTTACTAAATGCCTCTTAAAGATTTTTAATCACACGTGTTTATAAAATATGTTACTAAAAATAGAATAAAACGACGCAGTCTTGTATGATTGGCAAACTTAACTGAAAACTAAAATTAGACATCTCGCGAGACGCGTGAAACGTGCCGTTTTTGACGAATGTCTGACAAAAATGTTATGAGTTATCCTGATAGCATATTATCGGGTTGATATTTCAAAGGCGGAGGGGGGGATGTTTTTAATAGAGAAATAAACAAGCAACGCCGCGCCTTCAAATATTTCGAGTGGAATGGTGTAATTTAAAGTACTGTACAGTACATGTAGTTTTGATTTAGACGATCGGGGTTAGACGGTAACTAGTAACTGAAATTTTTTTTGGAGATGTCAATTTTTTATTAACTTCATCCATACATAAGTCGAAGGGGAGTGTACAATGGAGGCCGGACATTGGCGGAAAAAAGTATCCACTTATACCCCGAGAAATCCGAATTGCAAATATTTGTAGGCTACGTTTTAATGCTCCTCAAATATGAGCAAATGCTATTCAGATTTTGAATTCATTAGCCAAAATGTGAATCTGTCACAAAAATTTGCTACTCATTGGTTTTAGACTAAATTGAACCCTGGTTCCAAAGTCTCGGCAAATCAAATTGCTTATCGCTCTGCTTACCCTGAGCAGAAAATGCTCATTATCGATCTTAGTCAAGGTATTACTGTAATGAAACTATACACCAAGTTTCATCACTCTCACTTAATTAGAACTAAAGTTATCGTTAGGGCTGCAACGATTCATCGATGAACCGCGATTTTGTAAAAATCCACGATGCACGATATAATCAATGTCCGTATCGCGATTCATTATCCAAAAAATCCACAAAAAAAGACCAGCGTTCTGTCGTTTAAATATCCTAACGTGGAATGCGTAAATAATTCCATAAGCAAAATTACTTTTTTTACTGTAAGCGAGTACGTGTTATCACACTCTCGACACATGGACTTTTAGTTATTTCGCCAAGAATAAATAATATTAGTCTGGATAAGCAAGTCGAGCTTGAAATAAAGTAACTTGCAAATTACGCACTTGAATAATATACGGAGGAAAAACATAGAGCATATTATTATAAATACGTCAGTAATATGCGAATTGTGCTAAGATTAATGCACGAGATTGGCGATTGGTGCATACATTGGTCAGCACAATTATCATTTCTATATTTCTAATGTATAATAATATTTTGACATTCAAAATTCCTTACTGTTATTTTCTTCGCCATTGCCACATCTGCGACTGACCTGACAACGAGAAAGCTTTTCATTGGCTGAACTTGTTGTGGCAATACGAGCCAGTCATATTGATTCTGCAGCTGAATTTTTATAATAATAATGCATTCGTCAACAAATTCAATGTGCCAAAGTCAAAGCCCAGCTAAGGCATGGGCCTGAGGGGCCCAGGGCCCCGCGGTTCATGGCAAAAAGAAAAAATATCACATGACAGTTTCACAGTAATCGATCTAGCCGCGCGAAGTGTCGAGTCGGAGCTATCCACCAACCTTCAACTACCTTCTCTGTGTAGTTCCACTCGGTTATCGGCCTAGGCTGCTAGACTTTGTATGTCGTTCGGAATTGAATAGATTTCCTATTTGATCAGATATTATGTAATTATTTTTGTATTGCAAACCGTTTAACTTTGTGTTACCGAGGCATGCTATTCAGAGGGATATGAAATTATCTTTTCGTCACGCTAAGGGCCCCGCTTCGGTTAAGCTAGGCTTTGGCCAAAGTTGATAATTATCATTCATAGTAGTAATTATTGATATATAATGCAAGTATGTGATAAAGGGTTTATTACACACATTTAAATCTATACAAACCTTTGAAAATATTATGTTTAACGTAAAAAAATAAAGACTTTTAAAATTTAACAGCAGTTTTTAAATTTATTTCCTGCATCGCGATATTAATCGTATCGTGGGGTATGAATCGAGATGCGCATCGTATCGTGGCCTGGCGTATCGTTGCAGCCCTAGTTATCGTGTCCCAAAGCATCAACCAATCAAATTGCTTATCCCTGCTTTCCCTAAGCGGAAAATGCTCATCTTCGAACTTCGAACTCCATCAAGGCATTGACCTAATAAGCATATACACCAAGTTTAAACATTTTAACTCAATTAGAAGGAGAGTTATTGTGTTCCAAAGTCTCGGCCAATCAAATTGCGTATCGCTCTGCTTACCCTGAGCAGAAAATGCTCATTATTGAACTTAGTCAAGGTATTACTGTAATGAAACTATACACCAAGTTTCATCACTCTCACTAAATTAGAACTAAAGCTATCGTGTCCCAAAGCATCAAGCAATCAAATTGCTTATCTCTGCTTACCCTAAGCGGAAAATGCTCATCTTCGAACTCCATCAAGGCATTGACCTAATAAGCATATACACCAAGTTTGAACATTTTAACTCAATTAGAAGGGGAGTTATTGTGTTCCAAAGTCTCGACCAATCAAATTGCGTATCGCTCTGCTTACCCTGAGCAGAAAATGCTCATTATCGAACTTAGTCAAGGTATTACTGTAATGAAACTATACACCAAGTTTCATCAATCTCACTTAATTAGAACTAAAGTTATCGTGTCCCAAAGCATCAACCAATCAAATCGCTTATCTCTGCTTACCCTAAGCGGAAAATGCTCATCTTCGAACTCCATCAAGGCATTGACCTAATAAACACATACACCAAGTTTGAACATTCTAGCTCAATTAGCAAGAGAGTTATTGTGTCCCAAAAAGTGTGACGGACAGACGGACAGACAGACAGACAGACGGACGAACCCATTTTAATAGTCCCCCAACTTTCTTCGAAAGGCGGGGGACAATTAATCAACTGGCTGATAATCCGGATCACGTCGACGAGTAATACTAATCAATTGTCTCGGATTAATGATTAGTTGATTGATAATTGCCAATGATGTATATTAAACTTATCTCAAGTCACTATTTAATCTTCATGATTAAATTAAGCGGTGATTATTTGATGTTTCGTTTCGTCTTAAAACGAAAAATGGTAATACATGTAACCAAAATGGCCGACAGTTCTATCGAAAAGAAGTAAATATTGTGATAGTTCAATTCCGTTTACTGTGACATCATATACGGCATGTAAAACATAGAAGTATGCCGGTTGGATATCATTATTAAAAATTATCTTATCACCACTGGTCGAAAACGTACGAACTACTTGAATATCGGCGATTCTTGAGCGAGAAAACGGTTCGACATTTGTATCATATTTATCGTCGCTAGTATAATGTTCTGAAGGAGAACAACGGGTATAATTGTAAGCATCTCTTACAAATATAATTGAAGTACATATCATTCTATCAGAGATTCAGATACTGTTACGGTACCTGAAAATAACAATAGGTCTATTGTACACGCAATCCTTGGACAAGATTTGACGTGTAAATACTGAATATGTAGTGCAATACGACGATGTTCAAATAGCCTAAAGTTCCCAAAAATAAAATCCAATATTAGTAAACCAAAACTGTGCTAAATGTATTATGCAAAGACAGATTTGTTAAAAGTTGTTGTATATTGTATTGTATATATCGGTAATCATTTTATAATAATCCTAGTTGAGACATAAAATTGTTAGATATTGTATAATTTTTTATCACATATTTTTGGCGGATAAAATATTCAAGTTGGCAGAAAAAATATATGAACATTTCTTTACATAAAAATTATCATCCATTTTGGCGGAAAAAAATTGAAAGCCAGTGTGAGCCCTGCTCAAGACTACTAGGCCATCCCAACACCCAAATCTGCTCAGACAAGAAACATACCACAGTTGTGCAGTGTACGTAGGCCTGGATCCAGAATTTTGTCGAGGGGGTGGGTGCATACATTGGAGCAAAGGGTAATAAATGCAGGTTGCAACATTGGATTGCTTGGGTGGAGACAATGCAAAAATCATGTTTATAACATCTATTAAAGAGCAGATATGTGAACTACAACAGTAACAAAGCAAACGAAAATGAAAATCAACTGGGGTTGGGGGGGGGGCCTGGATCCGTATCAGAACTGAAATTATTAAACAGTTAAGCATTGTACGTATCAGAACTGAATCTATTGAAACACGTGGGGGTCATGTTTTCATGTCAGAGTTGAATTAACACCTCTATGTTTGGTTTACATGCGCTTCTGGTGATTTACACAACATGTTATCACCATAGTAACACAGTGGCTTTATAAAACCGCAGGGTCAGGAGAAATCTGAAACTAGATCTAAAGATGTACCCGTGTTTCACCTGATTACAGAAATCCCTTGAAGAGATTTGTTTGACTGTTGTTAAAAAACACAAAAATTTAAAGAATACTTGAATAGAGTTGTGTTGACTTTCGTAAAAACTACAAAAAAGATAAACAATGTAAACATGTATTGTTTGCTGTGTCAACCCCAGGGTCAGATGACAAGGGGGTTGGGGCTGACTGAGCTGCAGCTAAGGGACCCAAATGTAAAAGGGCCCCCCAATGGGTCTAATTAAGATAAGAATATGCCATATTATGTACTATGAAATAATATGTGGTTTAATGTCCTACTTTTTTGCACAAACAAGACTAATAAAGACAGGCTTCCACGATTTAGTGTCGTATGAGGGAAATTTTATCTGCAGCATTATGGCCTACAGTTTTTTCAAATTCCATGGGAACTTGATTTTTCATATCATCCAAACAACTAGACTCTGTCCTTGCCAGAACATCTGTCCTGCACCACTGACAAGGGGGAACGTGGGAAAATCTTGAACTTTCTATGAGAAAGGACATCAACCACAAGATTGTACATGTACAATATAGTGATATATCTTAATAGTCAAATTCACCAAAGGTACTTGACAGTTTGCAGGGTTTGAATGAAATGTCAATAATGTTAATTATCTTATATTTTTACATATAAATAAAAAATCATGTCGACTGAATGAAGACGTACAACTCCAATAAAACTAATACGTGATATATCAAGGATGAAATACAGCCCTTTTATATGATAAACCCTTAATGGACACACTCCCATAAACAATAACGATCTCTATGTCTTTATTTGAAAGACTTGAATGGTCAGTGAAAAAGGGGCTCTTGGGTCCGTTCAGGTCTATTGTACGCTGGATTGTACTGCAAACATGGTCGAATGTGTGCTGACTGGCTTCCAACTGGGATAGGATAATATCTTAATTCTCGTCTCTTGTCTACTTAACCTTCACGAGGGCTTGTCGGAGAGAAAAAGTCAATCTCCAGATCTGTGGCTGTCTCACGCTACATAAAACCCACAAGTATGTGAAAGCTTATATTTACTATAATTACTGGACCTACCAGGATCTGATAAAGCTCGTATCATCACAACTCTCTGATCTTATACAAAATAAAATACATGTAGGATCTTATATAAAACTTGTATTGTTACAACTTTCTGATCTTATACACATAAAATACATTTAGGAACTTTCAAAGTTTGTATCGATATAACTTTATTAAATAAAATACATCAGTGGCGGATCTAGGAATTTTGAAAAGGGGGGGCACCGCAAAATAAGGGCACTAACCGCGTTGACGGGGTAGCTGCTTCGACGGGAGTTGGGGGGGGGGGGTAAGACAATTATCCGTCATTTCCTTGCATCTGTAGACATTCCAAGAGCTATTTGGCTGATATTTTCGTCTAAGTGAACGTTCGGAGAGGACATATTTGGGTCTGAAAAAAGGGCACTTTCAGCAGACAAAACGGGCACTGTCAAAAATTAGGGGGGGGGGGCCCTTGCGCCGCCCATTGAATCCACCTCTGTACATGTAGAATCTTACAAAACATGTATTGTTACAACTTTCTGATCTTTTGTTAAATAAAATATACATGTAGGAACTTAATAAAGTTTATATCGCAACAACTTTCTGATGTTTTATTAATTAAATACATTTAGGAACTCAAGTATTGTGAATAAAGATTGGGGTACATAATCATAAAGTTAGCGCCAGATTTAGATGAAGAGACGCCCCAGGCTTTTCTGTTTACGTATGAGACTCCTCCCAATCCCCGACCATAGGAAGATGAAATTATGTTTTAAGCACAATTCAGCAAAACCAAAGGATGAAGGATTTTAAGTGTACAGTGTATGTAAGAAAAGCTAATGGTTAAGCAATATGATTATAATCTTGAAAACAACATTTAAACTGATTATTTTTTTCCATTTGCGTGGGGGTGGGTGGGTGTTGGGGGAAACTGAAAAACATGACCCAAAACTTGTCATTGCATCCCTTTCACTTAGCCCCTGGCTGGAATACATGTACAATCAGCAGACCATTTAATAATATCATTGACTTCATCCGTCCTGATGTCTGTATTTCTGAAGAATGTACAATTAAAGTTGGTGATACTTGAGCATGAAAATTGCTTACAACAGCAGAATTTTGGTCTTCACCATTATTTTATATTGATCATACAAAAGTATGAATAATAAGTTGTATCTTATGCTGGACTATCATTTCATTTTGTTTTCAGAGAACCTCTTTATCTAAAGTAGCTAAGTCTTCGACATTGAAAACATGAATTACTTGTCAATTTAAATCAACATTGATGTTGTGATCTTACCAGGAAAAGATCGGTTTCTGATATACAATATTTAAGACAAAATAATAATCTATCAAAATTAAACATCCTAATTTTATGAATATTTCATCTTATTTTGATTTATTCGGACCATTATTAAGGGTTTCAAATTTTCCAGTATTCAGGTGGTCAAACTAACTGTTTTTTTATCTGGACTATGATTTTTTTTTATGTTGCTAGGTGACAAGATGATAGATGACTGTATGTAAAACTCTTTCACATCATTCTCATAAAATGACATTTTAATTTATAATTTGTTGAGGAGAGATTTATCAGGGTGTAGGATCTCGACAGACAACTTCAAATTATTTGTAGGCAATTCAAGCTGGATCTTATCAGTCTCTTGTCAGTTATATTTCAAAATACACAAGTCAAACACCAACACAACAAGACACACCCTTATTGTGGTTAAAACTAAAGGGCCACCCACGATTAAAAAAAATATGATGAAGCTAGGTCATTTTGGGACTAACATATAGTTTCATTTTATTTCAATAATTCGCTTGCGTGTAGGAGTCTTTAGCAGTGGGAGGAAACCTGAGTGCCCAGAGGAAACCCACGAGGTTGAGAAGGTGCCCCTATCTCCATTCCACATACGCTCACACCAGGGCTCGAAACCACAGCCGCAAGCCAGAGGTGACCGGCCAGCTAGAGGTCTAAGCGCGGCACTCTAGACCACTAGGCCATCCCAACCCCCCCATTGGCATACATGCAAAAGAACCCGGGACAGTTGTAATTAATAAGAGTATAGGTGCGTAATTTTGACGTCCACGCGAATGCCACGTCTCAGTCGGTAATGATCATATGTACATGTATGTTAAACCATATTTATTAAAATTCACACGCGCATAGGGTTATTTACCAGCGGGACCGAACAAACCACGCCACTTGACTCATTGACAGAACTTGTAAAGCACCCTCCCCCCTTAAAATTATTAAACACAAAGCACATCGCAATAAAATTTAATTTCCTGTGAAATACAAGACAAGATAATCAGGATTTATATCTTAATTCTATGGTATCCTGTTTCCTGGTTACCTCACGCACCATTGTACGCGCGTAATCTTCATAAATCCTTTGAGATTAAATCGCAAATATATAACGCCCGCTTATCATACAGGTAAAATAAACCCCAGCCGTTTTTTATAACAGGGCCTCTATGTTTGATATTCCGGATGTTAAAGTATATGTAAATTTTTTAAAAGTTTTGAATAGGTTTTATCTGACATGTTTTTAAATAGTTTTATTACATTCCTTCCAAGCTCAAACAAATTCTTTGTGCAGGCTTGTTTGTAGGCACATTTTGGCTGTTTACACAAATATATTTATTTTTATAGTCTAATCATGTGCTTGTACATGTACATGTACCTGATAAAGAGTCAAGTCGTATAATCTTATGGGCTTTCTCTAGGTTCCCGAAATTCCTCAGAGAGGAAAAATTAATACAGATCTGTATTTTGTTTCGTTTTTTGTTATACAAGTACTTTTTATGGTTATGGTGTCTTCTACATGAAGATCTGACCAGTTGTAGTGGGAGATAGCGTCAGAGGTCATACAAAGAGAGAGAGAGAAATCTCCAGGTCACATACGCTCACACCAGGGCTCGAAACCACAGCCGCAAGCCAGAGGTGACCGGCCAGCTAGAGGTCGAAGCGCAGCACTCTAGACCACTAGGCCATCCCAACCCCCCAGAGGTCACACAAGCAGCTTTTGAATTGTGGTGTCAGATTAACCAATCTGTGTTGATGTTTCTAGTGGGATGCCCAGAGTTCTGCCAAGAACTTGCTGCAACCGACCGTTTCATTGACTAATCCCTCACATCAGCCAGAACGCGAGTTATATATAACAACTCTTCCACATCCCAGTGTTGTTAAGACAACATGTAAACCGAAATTTTGAACTATAAAAACTGAGATAGAATTTGTGTTTTAATCAGAACGAAATAATCTTTTATAGTAAAAATAGGTTGCCAGGCAACGAAACATACGCCCGAAAGCAGCCTCCAACAGACGGACAAGGGTGATGACAATGGCTCTAGGACAATTCGTCCCCGAACAATTCGTTCCCGGACAGTTCGTCCCCAGACAATTCATCCCCAAGGACAATTCGTTCCCGGACAATTGGTGCCATGACTATTAGTCCCCTAGGATTATTCGTCCCCGAGGACTATTCGTCCCCAGGTACGAATTATCCGGGGACTTATAGTCCTTGGGGACGAATTGTCTGGGAACAAGTTGTCCGGGGACAAGTTGTCTGGGGACGAATTGTCCCGTACCCGATGACAATATATGTCCACATGAAAATGTGGGCTTATAAAAATATATACAGACGTGGGAGTTGATTCAAACTTTTATAACCCGGAGACCATGATCCCTTTTATTTACTTTTCATTTCTTACAAACCAAGATTTGATTAAATTCATTTCAATAATTTGTGGAATGTATGTAGGACTTTGAATGAAGACTAATTCGTGAATCTTTTGAAAATGAGTTTGTATATATCTATACTTGTACATTGCTTTAGGGGCAGAGGCAAATGAATGCTTTATGCTGAATTCCAAATACGGTAGGGGAAGTGGATGGGGGTACACATTTTTGAAATTGTTAAAGTTGATACATGTAGTAAAGGAATTTAACACAATATTTTGAAATTGCTCAAGTTGATAGTAATTTAACACCGAAAAATTAAAAATAATATCTTGATCATTTTGAGACCAAAATGCAGTTATTTGATATGTGAAAAGCCAAGGATTAGAATTTTGCATCAAGATTCAAACCCTGGACTCTATGTACCCTCTCTCTCTCACTCTCTCAATTGAATTTTAAGCCTGAAAACAATTTATGACCTGGGCCCTGTTTTACAAAATTTTAACTAAGATAAAATACCAATTTTAGTAATTTGATTGGATAATATAAGATCGATTTTAGTGCTTAGCTAATCAAAATTGAAGTATCTACGAAAATTTGGATTTTACCTTTAGTTAAAATTTTAAGAAACAAGGCCCTGAAGCCCAGGTCTTAAATGGTGGTTCTCTTTTTAAAAGTTTATATGTCATGATTATCAAGTTACTGTCAGTAAACTTTGTTACACGCAAGACGCGACCCACTGAAAATGTATGTCCAATGAATGAGTCAGCAAACACGGCTCAAGTGGTTTTATTTATCTAAAAAAATATCTTTGATCCGCATAGATTTAGATATAAATGACTGATAGATGTAACTATGTGGTGAATGGATGTGTAATAATACGCCATGGGTCACCAAGTCTTTTCTTACCGGGCGAAATAAAAAAGAAATAAAAATGTAATTATTTCACCTCTTTTCTTAAGCTTACTATAAAAATACTCGTGAATTAAATGAGAAGATATTCACACGAGGACTAGTTGACGTTAGGGGTGTAATCAGGTTTTCTTTCTATCAGCTGTGTAATCCTATGGTTATTTCCGCCGTCATTATGTCAGTTAGCCACTATAAAAATATTATACGACTTCAAGGGACAATTCATTTATGGATGTAATTAGTTTTCAGACGATCTCACTTTCAACAATGTGACTGAGTTGGTTTAATCTTCAGACCATCAGATATCACTTTCAACAATATGTGTAGGCATGTACGTGACTGGGGTGGTTTAATCTTTAGAACACCTAACATCACTTCCCATAATATCGATAAGATGGGTGGGCGCCTAATACTTTAGAACAACTTATATCACTTTCAACAAAGACAGAAAGAGAAATGAGGTTTAACAGCAACTTGACACAAACCAAGTCATTTCGCAATTTTCATTTCAATAAATCATTTGTCCGTAGGGATCTTTAACAGTGGGAGGAAACCGGAGGACCCAGAGAGAAAACCCATGAGATTGGACAGGCGACCCTATTCCTTGTCATACATGTACAACTGGGGAATCTCAACCACACCAGTTAACTCATAATACAGGGCCCACTACTTTAAAACAACTAATATCAGTTTAAAGAAAAGGCATGTACACATGACTGGATGGCCTGCAATAATAAAGACTAGGTGGGTATAATACTTTAGAGAGAGAAATGGGGTTTAACGTCCACTCGACACAAACTGGGTCATTTTGGGACTAACATATGGTTTTAATTTTATTTCAATAATTTGCTTGCGCATAGGGGTCTTTAACAGTGGGAGGAAACCGGAGTGCCCAGAGGAAAGCCACAAGGTAGAGAAGGCGCCCCCATCTCCATGACACATATGCTCACACCAGGGATCGAAACCACAGCCGCAAGCCAGAGGTAACCGGCCAGCTAGAGGTCGAAGTGCGGCACTCTAGACCACTAGGCCATCCCAACCCCCCTAATACTTTAGTACATCTAATATTACTTCAACAATATAATAATTTTTCCTTCTGTAATTACAGTTATAATGTCACCACTATACAACCAAAGGACAGTTGATTAATTTAAACTGTCTAATATGTGTCATGCAGGAATGAAGTTTAACATCTCATGTACTTGTATTACTAAGATATGGTTAATTCTTGTTTTACATGTGCAATGTACAGCGCAATGGATGCTTACGGTTAGCCCAGCATCCATTCACTTAATTTGATATGGTTTGTGATTGCTGTGTATTGTGTCTTGTCCGTGTGGTGCAGACCCCATGCACTTACATGGTTAATTAGAGAAGAGAATTTTGTATGCCTACTCTTCATCAGTTTTTCAACCCATCCGAATGATTAGACATACTTTCCTTGTCAGTGTTAGTAAGCAGGAGGACAAGGAGCAGGGTTGACTGGGTATTGTGTTGGATTACGAAAAACAAACATCCTTTTACATGTGTAAAACAAAAATAATCATAATTCAACAGAACACAATTATTATGGGGAAACAAACACTGGTTTTTATTTTAAAAGCACAACGTTTCGACAAATATCCTCTCACCGTTATCAAGCACAATGTGTTTCCAAATCGCTAAATGCACTTAAAGATTATGATCATAATGTCTCTTTAATAATACTAAGATTAAAAGTAGAGTAGTTTTATATGGATTATAATAAAGGTGGTAATATTGAATGAATGAGTTTAACTGTCCTACTCTAGGTCATAGTTTATTGGTTTTACACCTTTTATTAGACTTGACTCAACTCTGGTTTAATCTAATATTAGAGACTAATAGTAATAACTAGCACTTATTTACTGTAGGGATAGAGCCCTGAACCAGATACATGTAAGTACACATGTAACTCTGAAACCAGAAATGGTAGTGCAGCGCCACCGGGTCTTGTCACTTCGCTGCTTGAGCTGCCCTTAGTATAATTCTGAATCTAAATGGTAGTGCAACACTACCAGGCCTTTGTCACTTCCCTTCAAATTTCAGCCTTATGACAGCCCTAGTATACATGTAGTTGCCAAACTCGAATTGACAAATTACAGCGACATATTCCAGTACAGTCTGATAAATTTAAAAATAATTAGACCATGAGTTAAACCTAGGACAGCGTGCTATAATTAATTACACAAGAACAAGACACCTGTAATTTTTTACCCAAGAGTCATCCATGGAGACATTTGACACCTCTAATAAATTGAATCGTGTATTTTATTAAATATATCCTGTTATATCAACTACTCTTAAAACAATTAAGCTAGTGTATAGGACTAAGTAAAACAGAGGGAAATGGGAGGGGGGAGGCTGAATGATCTAAGGCATACATTTTAGATCCCACATGTACATGTAAGGTTTATCACTGAATCAAAGGGACAACATATAGTCATTCGGTTGGGATGATAAAAAAACTCCCTGTGCAGCCAATTGCTTGCATCTAAAAGAACCCTGGCAGTTGGAATTCTATATAAGAGAAGATTATAGCGCCGTTGTCCGCAGAAAATATCATTCATAGAGCACTGTACTGTGTATGCCCGTCTTCATCAATCAAGTTGGAATGAAACAGAGTGCACTAAACCCCATTTCATTTCATTTCTACCATTGAATCATCTGGTGTGGTTTCCATTCCCAGGTGGTATATGACAAGGCTACTGGCAAGAAAACAGCTTGAAATGAAATAAAACTTGCATGTTCTATCACAATTCTATGAATATTTAGGAAAAACACTGTTGAATTAGTGGAATCATACATGTACATGTTGAATTCTGAAACCACAAAACACGATCACATATAATTCGTAAGTAATTCTCTGTGAAACAGATTGAGTATATACATGTACATGTACATTGTACATTCAGCGCAATATATGTGTTTTTAGCTTTTGATATGTGAAGTTTCATTCCATTGGAAAAAACAAGCTCTTTGAATTTTTCTATCGAGTCAAAATAGCGACAATTTCACAAAGTGTCCCTTATACTTATAGACTGTAGGCCGTTAAACCCCATTTCATTTCATTTCATATGAATTCGGAAAGTACAAAACCCAATCAATAAAATACATTGTATTAACAATTAACAACGTCTCCCACTGATTTTATTGTTGTAAATAACTCAATGCACCTTTTCATATTTTATTGTTAATTATAATATTTGTCATTATTTACAGGTAGCAAGGAGAATTAACGAGCTACATGCAGAGATAAACTCATTAACAACAGGTAAACAGGTTTATGCTTTTGACATGGGCACAGGTGTTTTGTAACAGATTACCGTCATGAATAATCAGATTGGTTTGTATTAAATGATATATGGATATTTTCCGATATTCAGCGGCGTAGCTGACGAGGGATAGGGGAGACATTCTGATCAACTGAAAAGTAATCGAGAAGGATATTAAAATAATACACAGACACCAGACACAAATATTATTTTCCCATGAAAGCACTGCTTGATGGAATGTATACATGTACTACTTCAATCTGTTTCACAGAGAATTACTAACGAATTATCTCTGTCACACATGACTGTCTACAACATGTGCATTGAATTCACGTGCCGTCAGTCATTGGCTAAACGGCTCATGCATTGTTTACATAATACCTAACTGCTTCGGGCAAAATGGTGCGTTTTACTCATTTTAATACCCATTTACACTAAATAGGAAATATTTTTTAATTACAAATGCTACAAACCTCTTTATTTATTTTTCTTATACTTCAAAAAAATGTTTGAGAATTTAATTTGTCGGGGTAAAAAAGTTAATATGCCGTACTCATTAAGCCTCGTCGATGTAATGCTTATCAGTGATTGTAGCGGCCAAGCGAATATTCACTGCAGGATTAGTTTGGTACTACTGTGTTGTGTTTAATTGTGTTTTTATGTAATGGAGGGATGGGGATAGACTGCCATCATCAGCAGGAAATTTAGATACACATATAAGATAAGATAAGATAAGAAGTTTATTGCATCAGAACGTCCATTATGGACAGCATGCATACATATACATTTATACATAGTATAGTCATACATTTAATAATACATGCACATACACAATGCATTCATATAGACAAAATACTACATGTAAATCTAAGGCGTTTCAGTTCGATGAAGTTGCCACCAGATTTGATTTCGCTCTCGTATCAAAAGCTAAAAACACATATATGGCGCTGAATGTACAATGTACATGTATATACTATTAGACTATATAGTATGTATTACAGCCTAGAAAAAGTAACTCATACACAACTGTGGATGCAACAGAGATGTAGCTATTAACAAACAATTTCATACCATGTACACTTACATGTACTTCCCCAAAAAGTATTTACATGTAGCATTGAACCTAATGGAAGTTGACAGTTAATTGAACAATATGGATGTTCAGATGTTAATAACTGTTTCTAGTATAGCAGCGGGATGTAATTATTACAATACAATAACCTTTGACAGAGTCAGGTTACACAAAGGTCATTACAATCTGTAAAAAACACATGGGGTAGAAACTCTACAATTCATCCTAAAACAATAAAATATGTTAACGCTACAATTCCTCCTAAAACCCTGAAATGTCGAAACTCTACAATTTGTCCTAAAAACCCTGAAATGTTGAAACTCTACAATTCGTCCTAAAACCCTGAAATGTCGAAACTCTACAATTCCTCCTAAAACCCTGAAATGACAATGTGAAAACTCTACAATTTGTCCAATGTGTAAACAATACAATTTCTTCCTAAAATGTGGAAAGGCAGAAACTCTACACTGAAATGTGGAAGCTCTACGGTCTGTCCTAAAACCCTGAAATGACCATGTGGAACTCTACAATTTGTCCTGAAAACATAATGTGGAAAGTACAATTTGTCCTAAAACCCTGAAATGGCAAAGTGACAACTGCAATACAATTGTCTTAAAACCTCCGAAATGACACTTTGTCTTTAAACATTAAAGTGGCAATGTCAAAACAAGTGCTGACTGCAATTGCTTTAAATGTACTTTAACTGAATTCCGTGCAGTCAAATCTTTCAATATTATTAATTTCTTTTTTACCAACTGTATACAATCATCCAATAATGTCTCTATCATCGATTTGTGTAAAAAAAAAAAAAAGGGTCATATAGGTCGTTAAAATCCATTCTATATCATCCTGATTTCATTTTCAGTGCACGATCGAGTATTGTCATTTCCGTTCAGTATGAACAAATTGTGTCACACATAGCATGCAAACAAACACTCTATTCATAACTGGCATTTAGACAAATTGAAAGGAGATTAATTAATGCAGACTCACGGATATGATAAAAATATTTATGAGAAATATATTTTAAATAAGAAGGAGAGATTGATAGATACATGTACATGTATTTATCTTCTTTAAGACAGGAAAAAGGATGCTACTAAATCACTGACATATTCGTCATTTATTCATAAACTATATATAAACCAGGAAACCAAGCCTTATTTATACATGGTCCTGTCACAGGTATCGGGAGGGGGGTGGGGAAAAATATAAATTTACCATTGCCGTCCTAATCAAATTTCTCATTAGCCCAGTTCGGAGCAGAACAGTAGGATGTTAAACCCCATTTCATTTCATCTAATCAAAATTATTATTTTTTTATTTTCTGATGGGGTCTTTCACTGCCCATTTTACTTTTTTTTTTGCATGTTTCGATGTTCTTGAATTCAGAAATACAAAAAACCCATAAAAATAATATTTTAGAAATAAAATTGGAAAAATGGTTGGCAAAGTTGTCTAGCGGCATTTATACTTTTAGCCGTAGGGAACGTACGATCTACATTGTATAGAGAGAAAGAACTGGGGTTTAACGTCCACTTGACACTAACTATAGGTCATTTTGGGACTAACATATGGTTTAATTTTATTTCAATAATTCGCTTGTGCGTAGGGGTCTTTAGCAGTGGGAGAAAACTGAAGGACTGGGAGAAAACGCACACGGTTGGACAGGCGACATATACATTGTAGTGGTGCAGACCATTTTAACCTAATGAACATACATTGTAGTGATGTAAACCACACTTAATAACAATTACACAAATCACTTATACACACCTACCTACCTACATACATACATACAGGTATATATATATATCATAGCACACCTTTCATTCATTCATTCATTCCTATATTTACCTATATTTACCTATTTACCTATTAGATCAGGTAGGTTAATTATTATTGACTTTTATTCATACAGTAAATAAACTATAACACAGGACAATGGTGTATACTATTATCCTATATAATGATTCATTTCACCTTCCAGACATATTGATATACAATCTACCCACACTCGACAATAAAAATACACATATACCAGGGAGAGAGAGAGCGAAAGAGGGGGTTCAATGTCCACTTGACACAAACTAGGTCATTTCGGGACTAAACACATGGTTCAATTTTTTTATTTCAATAATTAGCTTGCACGTAGGGGTCTTTAGCAGTGGGAGGAAACCGGAGGAAGAGGTGACTCTACTCTTTGTCACGTACAAGCATGGAATCAAAACCACTCCAATTGACTCAGAGACAGACCGTATGATACAGCGCGCAAATGCTAACCATTCTGCTGACCAACCCTTGACACCTCAATACCGCCATGCATCAAGCAGAATATGACTCAATATAGTCTAAACTAAATGCTTTTATTATATGTAGAATGATTTACATGGTTCACAGTATTTGAAAAAAAACCCCATTTATTTGACCAAGTTAACATTTTACTTCCATAAACTATATTTCTCTTAAAAGTCGAACATCCATCATGAACATGTATCTTTTTTTGATATGTACACCTTGGCTTCTGTTTCGTTTAATTATGTCACAATCCGGATCATATTAAGAAAATTCCAGACAATTTAATAAAATACTTTGGCAAGTCAGTCTTATATCCTTTGGCAATAGCCAGCAAGCAATATAACCATTCCCACCTTGAGGGCATCTTATAATGTCCTTATTCTAAATAATCGTCGTATGAAGATTAATACAGGTTCTTGGCTACAGATGAGGAATAAAACCCCAGACGCCTGGCTACAGCTTATATCAACTGATCAATAAAAAATCATTTACTTTATGCTGTTAATGTGTTCAACTTGTCTAACATCAATATCTACCTGAATAAATATAATAATTTGTGGTTTTAAAGTTGATTTAGTCCTGTTAAAAGTTGATACAGTTTGATAGCAGATCAATTAAATATTTTGTCCATGTGTTTGTTTTTTTTATTGAATGGATAATAGAAAATTACATGTACGAATGTACATTAAAAGTGACATCCGTTGATTAATCATTAACCAGATTAAGCATGTGGATGGTGGATGTATCGAGGGAGGGGGTACAACTGAGCCAACTAGCCAAGTGGAGGGGGCAATAAGGGAAGGTTGGGAGCACCAAGGAAAGGTGTGGTACACAAGGGAAGATGGGGGATGCCAAGGGAAAGATGGGCACCAATGGGAGGGTTGGGGACACCAAGGGAATTTGGTGGACCAAAGGAGGGTTTGGGGACACCAATGGAAGGTGGAGAACCAAAGGAGAGTGGAGAATGCCAGGTGAAGGTGGGGCACCAAAGAAGGGAATCTGACATTAAATAATTGTTTTCCACGTGCCAGATTTACAATTAAAATTATAAGAGATCAATGTCGTTTATGGATACATGTACGTACAGTATGTTTAATGGTCAATGTCAATTGTACATGTACAGTATAGGAAATTGTTTATTGTAGAACAAAACACATAAAAACCTATCAGTGCTTGAATGTACTAAAAACTAAGTGTTATAATTATTCATCATTGATCATTGTTTGATAAAGATACCCGTAGGAGTTTTTAAACGTTGTATGTAATAAACCAAGAGAGAGAGAAATACATGTAGAATTTAACGTCCACTCGACACAAACTGTCATTTCGGGACTAACATATGGTTAAATTTTATTTCAATAATTCGCTTTCGCGTAGACGTCTTTTGCATTGGGAGGAAACCAGAGGGCCAGGAGACAGACGACCCTACCCCTTGTCATGTAAAACCAGGGATTCGAAACGACACCAGTTGACTCAATAACAGGCTTTATGATACAGAATACACACATGCACCATTTGACAATCCAACCCCGCAATAAACCAAGAAGTAGTAAATCCATACCATAAAGTTGTGTTATTTTTTGATGAAGATTAAATTTATTCTAATTGTTTGTCAAATTAAAAAATACTGCAAGTGATCAATGCTGAAGAATCAATATAACGCCATGTAGTTACAAATAAATATACGTTACACATCACAGGGTTACTTAACATCTGTTACTTAACATATTCTATAGGCCTAGCTGCGTAAATAGCTGTTTTTATTCAGTTGTAGAATAACTGTAGACACAAACATTTATATCAATCAAATGCTATTCTTTTGATGGAATTTGAAACATAGATAGGGACGAGTTAGAGTCTCTAATGCAATGTACATCCCCAGCGCCAAAGTCTCCCATGTACATTGTTAGGGCCTCTAACAGGCCCCAGCCCCCAGCACCAAAGTCTCCCATGTAGCCCTAAAATCAATGTCAACAAATCCTGCAAGGCAAGTTTTAAAAAATTTCTGCTATGAACTCGGGACACCTTGAAAACAATTTCCGTAATTACATAATTTTATGTCCACCCTGCTCTTTCGGAAATCCTACATTCATGTAAGCAACTATTATTGGACAGTTCACGCTTTTGATATAGATATGTCCTCGTATACATGTACATGTACGCATAACTCAATTATTTTGATATCGTAAAGATCTTTGTGACATGTCAAATGCCACATGACATTTTTTTGATTGACACACGACACTATCTGACACTTTCAATCAGCTGATAAAACTAATACAGTATCTGAAAATCAATCTCTATTAATTTCCTCTGGTGATTTCACAATCCGACAAATTTCAACTGCATGCATGTACCCAATGTTTTGGAAATGAGAGAGAGAAATGGGGTTTAACGTCCACTCAACACAAACTAGGTCATTTCGGGACTAACATATGGTTTAATTTTATTTCAATAATTTGCTTGCGCGTAGGGGTCTTTAGCAGTGGGAGGAAACCGGAGTGCCCGGAGGAAACCAACGAGGTTGAGAAGGCGCCCCTGTCTCCATGCCACATACGCTCACACCAGGGCTCGAAACCACAGCCACAAGCCAGAGGTGACCGGCCAGCTAGAGGTCGAAGCGCGGCACTCTAATCCACTAGGCCATCCCAACCCCCCTGAAATGAAATGAAAAGGGGTTTAGCGTCCTACTGTTCTGCACCAACTGGGCTAATGAAGACGTGTGACAGGCATGTGTTTTATACAGTAAGGGACAAATTCTAACTTTCAAGTGCTTTTTTACGTGCACAGCTGCACGCCAACATTTTCATGTTCAAATCATACAAAAGATTAGGACACTGTTCCTTGTTAGTCAAACCAACCGGCACCACTTGCATGGGGACAGACAACACTATTCAGCCAACCAACCCCTCAGTTAAAACCAGTTAAAAGTGTATATGTATGTATATACATAGCTCTATTCTTTGAAACCATAAAATAGACTGATTATAAAATGTTCATTGTGTCTTCAAGTTCAATATGTTCAAGGCAAGATAACAACTTCAAATCTATTGAAATGGACCAACATTGAATTCTTATTCACGTTTTTAATTTTGAATATTATGGATGATATTGATTTTAAATACAGAGGGGTTGCATGGTCGAATGGTTAGCACATGCGCACTGTATCATAAAGTCGGTCTTTGAGTCAACTGGCGTGGTTTCGTGGTTTTTCTTCCGGGTCCTCCAGTTTCCCCTCACTGCTAAAGACCCCTACATGTAGGTGCAAGCAAATTAATGAAATAAAATTGAACCATACTAGTCCCGAAATGACCTACACATAGTTTGTGTCCAGTCGATATTAAACCCGGTCATTTCTCTCTCTCCCATAATCACATTTTCAGATAAAGAAAACATCAATATCAAACAATTTCACTAAAAAAAATATCTCAAAAAAAAAGACGAAAGACTTTTTTATAATAAACAAATTGTGTAATTTAAATCTTCACATATTACAGCTAACCAGTGCAATCCTTTTAAAGTAAAAGAACGGCTTTCAGTTTAAACAAATGTAGCGTGAAGGCCTTAACGTACATGTTCATTTAAAAATCCAATTGTTTAGAACTGTTACATAGCCAGAAGCTAGTCTTTTTAACTTTTGTTAAATTGAAAGAAATCGGTGTGAAAGTTTCACCTTTTGTATAAATAGGCCAGACAAATATTTGATGCTTAGAATTTCATTGAAGTGAAGATATTTGTTGAAAGAGAAATAAAGTTAGTGTCTGAAGAAATGTAAGTGGAGCTGGAAGAGATTTAACTCTTTATAATATTATACAATCTTGTGCAATCTCAACTAACAAACAAAATGAATCAAGACAATAATGGATGTCTGCTCAACAATACATACATGTACATGTACAACACAAACTCAAGAAATAAAATGAAATGGGGTTTAATGTCCTATTCCTGACCGAGCTAATAAAGTCTAGCATACGCCATACAGTGTGCCATGAGGGGGAATTTTGCCAAACAGCGGCACTACGGTCTACTCTTATATCGAATTCAATGTGTCAAAGGGTCTTCTAAGTGCAAGCCAATGTGTACATGTACATGGGAGCTTGTTTTTTTGTCCCATCCAAACAACTAGACAGCTGTCCTTGTCAGGCCCTCCGTCCTTCATCACTGACAAAGGGGAACCGCATTGGAAAATCTGGTCAATGCAGGGATCGAACACCCGATCTTCAGGCTAGTGAACCAGTGTCTTACCCACATAGCAGGGTGGAGCAATTTGCCTGAAATTTTCAGCATACATGTATTCTATTACGTTATTTATTTTTTAACTATTATAGCGAGAACTGTCAACTCTTTATCTAATCTCCTATAATGCCCCTTTAATATGCATATTCAACAATATAAAGTATGATTAAGGAACAACAAATTATCATGGCTTTCATATAGACTCGCTGTCACCTTAAGTATATAATATTGTAGAATCAAAGAGATTAATGCAGTTTACAATTAAATAATCTTTTGACTCTGATGTATTGTATATCATCTTCTGTATAAGGTGTATTATCAAAGTGTGGTATATTAAATAAACTTATACAATGTTATACAATGTTGTAATATATTAACCAGGTATTATGTAATGGGTTATAACTACAGGGGACAGTAGGTAAATATAGGGCCCTATCCCCACTAATGTCACTTTAAGGCCACATAAATTTCAAATTTGCTTCTTTTGGAACATTTATTAAAATTCAATGTCCTATTTCTTGGGGACCAAATAATAATCTAAAAACCAAAATCCCAACATCTTTTAGTGCCACATTTTCAAGTTTCGAATTTCAAAAAAAATCATTTTTCACAAGAATCATTTTTCATTTATCAAGACCCTTGAAGAACTAAGATGTAAATAGTTTTGGCCTTCTACCGTGATAAATTAACTTTCCTCCACATACAAACAAGTAAATATTTGGGTGGACAGTAGTAACAGCAGTTTGACAAGCTGAAGATTTCACTTAGAAATTAATTGTCAGGATTATTTCGTAACCTGTCCGTTAGAATGTTGATACAAGTACAAGAAATTTTCATGGCATTTCTTAAGGAATGAAATTACTTTTGGGTTAAATCAAATATATTTCAATAAAATATAAAATAATGATAATTCCCATTATACCAGCTTGACAAGTTAAAGATTAAATTTAGAAATTCATTGTTAAGATTATTTTGTAACTTGTCCGTCAAAATGTACAAGAAATTTACTTTCAGGAAATTTTTTCAGGAATGATATTACAGTACTTTTGAGTTAAATCAATAAAAATACATCTATAAATCGAGGGTAGCTGTCCCAGATTTCTCTCATTAAAGCCTCTACTTTCGTTCTTATATGTTGACTCTTCAGGCTTGAGTGAAACTGTGCAGCTAACAATATTACACAATGACAATTCCCATTGCAGCAGCTTGACAAGTTAAAAGGTTATATTTAGAAATTAATTGTCTATTTTTACTTCTGGGATTATTTCGAAAGGCGTTGATCAAAATGTTGACATGAGTAGGTTTTCTACAAGTACACAAAATTTTTCAACAGACTTTTTTAGGAATGAAATTAATTTTGGGTGATATTAAATACATTACATTAAAAATATCAAAAATGATAATTCCTGTTTTAAAAAAAAGGAATAAAAATGGTGTGATATTATAACCAAGTATTGAAATGCTTGTCATGCTTGATATGCTGAAATAAATCATATCCAGATTTATAAAAGGGTCCCTGTTTTTAATGGAATTAATCCACTAAGAAAAAATGATATAGGTACAATTAATTGGCAGTCGACATGGAGAACATTTAACTGCCCAGAAATCAACTTTTAAAGTGGCTACATTTTCTTCTGTATAAAATGGAAATAGGCATTGGTAGGAAAACAATAAAGACCATGTCTTCTTGATAAACAATAGGCCTATCTATCAATTCATGACATATAAATCTAATTGAAAAGTTGGCTAATTCGCTACATGTATTTTCGACACAGTGATTTAATTGTAAGAGTGTGAGACTGTACTAATTTGTACTTCAAATTTCCCTTTCACTGGATCAAACTGTAGAGCAAGCAAAATACTTGGCATACATTGAACTGGGGTTTATTGAAATAATCTTCAACCAAGGTTTGGGAACGCCAAGTAAACATTTCAAAAGTAAACAAGACCCAGCCATAGAGTGAAAAATTTTAACTTACGGATTTGAACTTTCTTGGAGTCTAATTGACGAGTTAGGTCTTCTATATGTGCAACTTTCCTTGAGATTTTTTCCGATTTTTCACAAATTTTCTGACATTCTTCAGCTAAATCACAAAATATATCATCTGCATGCCGAATTAAACTGGCTAATTGTAACATAGCCCCTAATACTGCATTATGAATGACAGCCCTTTCGGCATTCGGCCCCTCGTCCCTATCCTCGGGTCGTAAAGGTTTTCTACCGAGTCGATACGGCTCAACAATTCGCATCCCAAGAGGCATAATTCCTTAATTTCACTATTCCCACATGTTTCTGCTAAAATATTCCAGTAAAAGACCGGGAAACTTTGAACCCTCGGGTTAACCGCTTAATACTCCATGATCATTCACACACACACACGCGTTTGACAGTGTCGTTCAGGTATCTACCGTTATCGTAAATAAACTCACTCCCTCTGGTAAGCACTGATTTACCGAGTATCGCGGGAGGCACGCGCAAATATTCCACATGTCCCGTGCATAGCGTGTATCAAGATTCTGCGTCTATCAGTGATTTTTGTAGTGTTAATGAGGTGCGAATGAAACAAAGGACCGCGCCGGAATTTTAATTATCACCTTTTGTTAATTTAATTTAAAAAGTAGCCAAAACGGAACAGCCAGGTAAATGAAACGCCTCGTTGGCTTCTTTTTAGATTTGACCAATCAGAACGCCAAGCAAGAAATCGATAAACCGTATATGATTAGAAAGGCTATCGTTGAGATTATCGGATCGCATTTAAAATTTCAAAAAAAGGAGAATTTCGCCCGAATATTTTGTTCTTCTTGACTCCATTTTGTATCTTTATGTTCTTATATGAAATAATGATATAGATCGTGTCACAAAATCCAGTGATTTGCAATTAAAAAACTATTGTTTATCTTTCATTTTATCTTTCCCGCGCTATCACTCTTCATTAATTAATTACGCAAATGAATAGGGTAATATTTGGCGCAATATTTCAAAATACACTTTTTAAAACATAAGATTTACATACTCGTGCGCGAACGTGAATGGCGTCATTTTCTGGTCATTACTTAAAATGATATCTAATTGAATGGTCTAATTTATTTAAATTGTTTAGAGATTTGTATGGTTTATGGTGGGCTATGGCTGCCTCAGCAAATGATTTCAAAAATACCTAATATCCAGGGGCGGATCCAGGAATTTTTGCAGGAGGGGGTTTGCCAGGTTTCAGTAACGGAAATCTGCCATCATCGTCTCTAAATTACATAGGCATACATACAAATTGAGCTTTTTAAACAGAGAAATCATTTTTATACTGATGTAGGATCACTTTGTGGATGTAATTTCATTGATGCAAGGCATTATTTTTTTATGTAGCTGAGCAGGGGGGGGGGGGGGGTGGACCCCCCAACCCCCCCCCCCCCCTCTGGATCCGCACCTGAATATCGTCACTGTTAATACCTCAAATATATTTTTTTAACTCTGATTATTATTCAATGTTTAAATGAAGCTGTAGTTTGGTCGTATTTGAATAAAATTATGCATCCAAAAACCAATTTATATCTGGGGTTTCTGATTACCCTTTGTTGTCGACGACGTTTTTCGTGCGACGTGTCCACACAAGAGTTAAATTAAATGTACAGACGCTCAAAGAAATTGATATAATATATCTATCGACCAAGAGTGGCTCTGAGGGTTGGCTGAGGGGTCTAACACGTGTGCTTTTTAAGATCATAAGGTCTGCAGTTCAGAATTGAAAAAAAAAAAAATCAAAAACGTTAAAGCTAAATTTTGAAGAAAAAAAGGGAAAAACTTAAAAAGGTAAAACTTAAAAAAAAATAAATAAATAAATAAATAAAAAAAAAAAATGGAGGACAACGAAACACATCAGTCGTAAAATTTTACAGGAAATGGAATGGAACACAATCTAATTAAGCATCGATCTAAAAGGAGAAAAGGAAAGGAAATGGGATTTCTGGTCAATCCGAGATAATGCAGGCGGGAAAAACGTCATATAGAACCCTATTAGGATGGATAATTTTTGCCAGGACAGCGGCAATACGGCTAACCGTCAAGAGTTCTTATTAGTTATACAAGGGACCTCGATTTGTGGTACCATCCGAAGGACTAGACGCCGCACTGTGCATTGCAATCATAAGTATAACATTGGCCCATGGAGATTGAATATGGCAAGCGCTTCGAATAAAAAGTACATACATTTTTTAAACTTTTAAAGTTCGTTGCATTGAGGTAGGATTAGAGCTGGAAACAAAATTTACGCTAATCCCTCTGAGTTGAAAGGGTTTGTTCGTGAAGGGAGATAACTCTGTTTAAAAACCCTTCCCTGGAAAGTTGAAATACTTGCTTAATGAGGGTTCCTGAATGGGCTCATGGCTGAAATTGTCACTCGGGCCCTTGTATCAACTATTAACAGTGAAAAGGGGACATACAGGAGCGGGTCCAGGGGGTGGGGGTTTTGGTGTTGGGTTGTGGGTACCTAAGACTCCCCTCCCCACGCCTTGAATAGCGAGCTTCTTGTTTTTATCATGAATTAATACGATGGCATGTATTTGTCAGTATGGTAGATACATGTATATTTATTTGACACAAACATACAAAAAATAATAAATTCGAACTATATATTTTTGGAGCCTCTGTATTCCTAACATAGAGGGGTGGGGGGTGGCTGCAGCCAAGTTAGCCACCTTTAATCGTGGGAGTCGACTGTTGCATGGCTCAATGAGAAATAGAAATCTGCTGAGAAAGTTGAAATAAAATGAAATGGGATTCAAGGTCCGACTGTTCTGCACCAACTGGGCTTACGAAGAGGGATATTTCCTTTTGGAGCTGTCCTTGAGCGAACGATATTCGCTCAAAGACAGTTTCAAAGAAGAGGGACATACACCTCACAGTGTGCTATGATGGAAATTTAAACCGGACAGCGGCGCTACACAGTCTAAACTTATATCGAGGGTTCTTTTACGTACACACCAATGTGTACAGAAGATCTCACTTTTTTGACTCATCCGAACGACTATATGTCCTCCCTTGCAGGACACCCCGTCCGGCACCATTGACAAAGGGAACCACTGAACCACGTCGAATATCCAGATGAACTTTTTCGACCAAATCAATCAAATTTCCCCCACAGCACACCGTATTTCGTATATCCGTCTACATAAGTTCACTTGGTGCAGAAAATTAAGACGTTTTTAAACCCCATTTCATTTCATTTAATTTTCGAATATTCTAGTCACGATATACAGAAAAAACTGAATAGTTTCGAATAGTAAACGACCATGACCTTGTGTAACGCTAAAGTAAAACTAGAACTAAAAGCGATAGAACTGGTCTTCAATCTTGCTGGAAGAGGAATACAGGATCTGTCACCCTGTGTTAACAGGCGTGGTTATAAAAGATGGGGTTATGTTTGCCTTGTTTAAATGGGCCCGAAGAAGATCTTGAACAGCCTGATCCGGTAAACTAAGTACTGACCACTTTGGTTTTTTGATAAATTATATCTCTGTCAATGTCAATCGTGAATCGAATGTTGATGTGCCACTCCTGAAACGCTGCCCTCATGAAACCGTTGGAACGGCATTCTCAACACAAGTCTCATTATCCAGCAAGACTAGTTCCTTTAGGAAAAGTCAACTCTCTCTGATCGGGCTCTCAGCCTATATTATTATTCAATTTCTTAAAGCCAGTTAAAGGGACAATAATAAGACTCTTGCTGACTTGACAGCTCCAGAACATAATTAATAGCCTTATTTTATTCTATGTACAAGATATAGATATTTAAGTGTCCTACCTGTTGTGTAAATTATCCATTACCTCCTATTTTACTTTCCAGAGGGTTCGAAAATATTATAAAATACAAGTCTTGAAAAGGTTATGTTAGGCTTTTCAAATCATTTAGTTGAATTTTTCCAATGATGAAATTTGTAGGCCTATCATCAATTAATTGGAATATTGTAAAATAATACAATTTGCTGACCAGAATAAAGATTGGGACATATTATTCAGTTACAACAAGAGTGGTATTATACAGTAAAAATATTTTTACTGTAAGATATTGTGTATTATAAAGTATAGTATGTGTGTATACTGTGAGATATTGTGTATTGTACAGTTGACTTTATGGACTGTGCCATATAGTAAATGATTGAGGTATATTGACTGATATATTATGGGCAGTAGGTATGTTGACTGTGAGATATTGTGTATGATAAAGTATAGTATGGTATATATTTACTGTGGGATATTGTATATTATCTGTGTATTATGAAGTATAGGTATATGTGCTGTGAGATATTGTGTATGATAAAGTGTGGGTAGTAGGTCATAATATGGACTGTGAGATACTGTGAATGATAAAGTGTGGGTAGGTATATGTGCTATTAGATATTATGTGTGATAAAGTGTGGGTAGTAGGTATACAGACTGTGAGATATTATGTGTTATAAAGTGTGGGTACCCTAGTAGGTATATTTACTGTTAGATATTGTGAATGATAAAAGTGTGGGTAGTAGATACATTTACTGTTAGATATTGTGTATGATAAAGTGTGGGTAGTAGGTATATGAACTGTTAGATATTGTGTATGACAACGTGTGGGTATATTTACTGTGAGATATTGTGTATGATAAAGTGTGGGAAGTGTGTATATTTACTGTGAGATATTGTGTATTGACTGTGTATTATAAAGAGAGAGACAGAAATGGGGTTTATCGTCCACTCGACACAAACTAGGTCATTTCGGGACTAACATATGGTTTAATTTTATTTCAATGATTTGCTTGCGCATAGGGGTCTTTAGCAGTGGGAGGAAACCTGAGTGCCCGGAGGAAACCCACAAGGTTGAGAAGGCGCCCCTATGTCCATGCCACATACGCTCACACCAGGGATCGAAACCACAGCTGCAAGCCAGAGGTGGCCGGCCAGCTAGAGGTCGAAGAGCGGCACTCTAGACCACTAGGCCATCCCAACACCCCCGTGTATTATAAAGTATAGGATAGGTAGTAGGTATATTAAATGTGAGATATTGGGTGATTACACACCTAATTATGGGTTTGGATATATTTACTGATTTATTAAAATAGTTTAACATACAGCAGTTTCACAGTCTAAATTGTGCCAGTTAAAGCCAGATTTTGTGTCTGACATTATCTGTGACATGTGTTTTATTACTATTACCAGACTTGATGTTGACTGCTTTTATTCTTTTCTTTAAAAATTGTTTTTAGGAAGAAAGAAGGCGACAACAGGCTGCTGCGGCGGAGAAAAGGGTGAAAGCAGAGGAAAGTCGAGGAGTGAAGAATCCAGAAGCTTTAAAACGTAAACAACAAGAAAGAGAAAAGCTTGAGACGGAGGCAGCACTACAAGAACGTACTGGAGGTGGTGGAGAGGGGTTAAAGGTGAACATCTCTTTAATTATTCATACATCTGTATACAGGGAACCATGGTGACTCAGTCAGTAAGGTGCTGGCTCACTAAGAGGTCTGGCCTGGAATAACTAACTATTAAGCAAAATAAGTATGTACTTAGGGCACCATGTGGTGGGGGGGGGCATCTTAGAATTTCTGATTTGTTAGATGACAAATTTAAAATATCTAATTTTCAAATTAATTGAGAACTTTTATTAATTATGGTAGTCGTGGCAGGGGGCATAACTTGAACAAGACGTGGGCATTGTGAAATTTTGGAACTAAAGTCAGAGACTTTTTACTTGGCTCGGATCCGATGTGCAGCAGCTTGGGACTCGACTCAAACTTCTTTGACTTGTTCCCACCTCTGGTCAAAACCACAAACATGGATAACTTGGCTAAGATTAAAGTAATTTGAATGAAATTTTCTATATATTCATATTGCATTATCTATTTTTTAACTATTATAGCCAGCACGACCAGCTCCTTATCTAAATATTACATAATGTGTTTTTAGTTAATCTATCTTACTTTATCTTCTTAAAGATACATTATGGGAGATAAGATAAAGAGTTGGCAGTTCTCACTATAATAGTCAAAAACTACATAGTGTAAAGGTAATTTGCAGAAAATTTCAGTCAAATTGATCACTCTGAGCTGAGAACGAAGGGTGTGAAATTCCGCCTAGCCTTGGTCATCATTACTAAAATCATTAATATAAACAGCATAGTCTCGATTATCCAGATGTTAAATTTAATTTCAATGGCCGTTCAGTGGCATATAAGAATCTAATCCAGCTTACATCGAAGGCTAGCTTTGACATCCAGAGTTTATTATGGTCTGGATAAGTTAATTAATGTCCAATTGATAATTTAGACAACATTTCAGGCCTAAAGAAAGACTTGTAATAGGCAGATTTTGCTCTTGCATAATGCTATTTTAACTATTTCTTTCTTTCAGTGGAATGTCGGATAAATCTGGTTGTGTCAGTGATGATCAGTATACGGTGTACAATTGTACATGTATGTTATAGCCATGATGATAAACTTTCTGTGAATGTTAAGACAATCTCAAGAATATTAAATCTCAAATGATCATTCTGTGAAATAGAATTATTTTATTAAAATTGAAGTACAAGCTTAGAAGAGACAAAGTTTAAAGCTTTATTACTCTCAATACTGGTCACGAAGAAGAACCCTGAACTGAAATTAAAATTATCTTTTATACTTTGTCGTTTTTATTAAATACATATTATCTTTTTATTTCGTTACTTTTTTCATGAATTAAACCTAATGAAATTGTTATTTTGGGTTTATTTTTTTTGAAAAAATGAGAATGGGTGTAGTATCCTGTACTTAGTTGTGGCAACTCTATAGTTTTTTGGCGTGGCAGTGGTGGTGTTTTGGGATGTTTCGATCCCACACTTGTAGGTGACAAGGAATAAGGTCACTTGAAAAACCTTGTGGTTTTTTATCCAACTGATAAAGACCCCCTATGCACAAGTGAATTATTGAAATATAAATGTATCACATGTCAGTCCAAAATATGATCTAGTTTGTGTTGAATGCATGTTAAATCCCATATCTCTCGCTGGTTCTTCACAAATTTCTCCAAACAATTTGTTTGGTAGCTCAATAAAAACTGGGACCTCCAGCGAATATTCACTGTTGATCAGTGTGGGGAAACCAAGCTAGCAAGGAAAATGTCTAGTCATTGCGATGACAGCATGTTAGAACTAGAACCCCTCATGAGGTCCCATTTTCCGTTCCTGGTAATGGCCGAGAAAGTTTATTGTGCAAAACAGGGGGCCTCTCAAGGGTCAATGTATAGTTGTTCTGATGGGACAAAAAACCACGCTCCCGCGTTCAAGAAGAAATTCCTTCATAGCACACTGTTTGGCGTAATCCTGTCTTTGTTGTTCCAGTGTAGTATGATATTATACACCCATTTGATTTCAGTCCTATAACGGAACTTCTACTCCATCCACTCAAAATGTCAGGAACTAAAATCCAGCATCTCCAGACATTTGGACTGAATTAAAGAAAAACAAACTCTGCTTACAATTAGCAACAGAAAAACTGACAAAATCCATATTATCATTTTTGTTTATTTTGTCATTTATTATCAGTAGAAAACAACAAAAAAACATTTTATGTAAAAAAAAAATCCTCTTTCATGAAAAAAATTATTGCTGTAGTTATTTTTTGTAATATTCATTATTTTCTAATATTTCACTATTTATATTTCATGGAATACAGCACAGGAAAAGGTCAACAATAACAGTCACTGGTAGCCATTGCAGTGGATTTACCTGTAATATGTTGTCAGCACCATACTTTGGCCATTTTAAGACTAAGATATGGACAGTTTTGAGAGAGAGAGAGAGAAATGGGGTTTAACCTCCACTCAACACAAACTAGGTCATTTCGGGACTAACATATGGTTTAGCAGTGGGAGAAAAACAGAGTGCCCAGAGGAAACCCACGAGGTTGAGAAGGCTCCCCTATCTCCATGCCTCATACGCTCACACCAGGGCTCGAAACCACAGCCGCAAGCCAGAGGTGACCGGCCAGCTAGAGGTCGAAGTGCGGCACTCTAGACTACTAGGCCATCCCAACCCCCGACAGTTTTGAGACTTATATGGCCGTCTTCATTAACTCAGTAGGAAGTTAAACCCCATTTCATTTCATTTTCTTTACGCCCTTGCATAATTTGATTTATCATAAACAATAACAACAATGAAAAGAGACCTACAATTTCACAAAAACAAACGAATATACGACCTTAACAAAATATATGTACCGGTAACAATATTAAAATGATCACCATAGATATTATTTGTATTAAATTATGTTTCATTAATATATTAAAATAAACATATTTCTTCATCTTTTTCATTAAATGCTGAGTCATCTTGTTATAGAAAGAAAGGGAGATAATTAGAGACATTCTAATTCAGTAATCTTTCACGCAGAAGATTTTCAAGTTTGACAGCATCGATTCCAAATTTACGAATACCCTCTGCTAACTTTTCTGTTGCCATGGCATCTTCATTCATTTGCCATCTGAATGTATTTTCATCAACGGTGACTTTAGGTATATCAAGTCCTTTAGCTGAAAACAGATAAAAACAATCTTCTATAACAAATAAAAAGAAATGAAATGAAAGATTTGTTCTACTGTCGAAACACAATACTATAAATAGTATGTATACAATATGCAAATAAGGTTGTTTATGCGTGCTGTTAGCCAATAGCTATTTACCGCGTTTCTAGACGGTCCTAACCAATGGTGCACGTAGTAATACTTCAGCCATTTTAATAAAATTTTCTCTTGATGTAATATGAACAACAGAAATTGTGACCACATAGACGGCTCTCGGTAAAGTGTTAATTTGGAGTAAAATCTAAAGACCCTGTGTTATCAAACACTCGCAGTTCATTTCTTGACGTCTTCAATTAAAACCCTTTCAAATCTAAATGGTAGTGTTCATTTTTAAAAGCATCCCTAGAAACTGGACGGTTGTAAAGTAGACGATGTAGGTCAAAACTTAACAGCGTTTCTAAATCTACACGGTAGCACAAACTGGGCGATTTTTGATGAATCTTGACGGCATTTAACACATTCTAGACGGCAATCTATATACTGGATACGTGCATTAGATTCTAGATAGTGAGCATAGTTTCTTTCCTTTTTTCGTAAAATCTGGACGATACCCAGTCCCTAGTGCTGGGGGAAGCTTGTTTTACCGCCAGACTTAACCTTGGGGAGGTTTGTGCAACTGTCTTAACTTGGTTGAAAGTTTGTTCCACTGTCAATCTTAACTTGAAGGAAAGTTCGTTCTATTGTCAGACTAAGCCAGGGGTAAGTTGATTCTACTGTCAGACTTGACCTGGGGAAATCTTTTTCTACTGACACACTTACCCTGGGAGATGTTTGGTCTATCGTCAGACTTAACCTGGGAGAACTTTGTTCTACCGTCAGACTTAACCTGAAGGAAGTTTGATCTACCGTCAGACTTAACCTGGGGGAAATTTGTTCTACTGTCAGACTTAAGCTGGGGGAAATTTGTTTTTAAGGGATGATTTAACCTGGGGAAATTTTGTTCTAAAGGCACGATTTAACCTGTGGGAGTAAGTTTTTTTCTACTCTCAGACTTAACTTGTGGGAGAAAAAATCCCACAGGTATTTGTCTTGGCACCATTATTTGTTGTAGATCCTAAAAAGATTATGGTCCCAGATTCTTGATTTAATATGGACAGAGAAAGCTTAATTCTACGTACCAGCCTCAACATCTAGCTGTGTTTTTAACGTATCAGTGGATTTCGACAGTTGATCTAATAAACCTGGCCTGAAAAACAGGAAAATAATCAATTAAACAAATCATAAGCGACATTGTGAGTTTAAAAGCATCTCAGCTTTTTCTTAGCAGAAAATGATCATCATCAAACTCATTTAAAGACATTCACCTAATGAAAATCTATACCATATTTGAGAGGGAGAGAGAGAAATGTGGTTTAACGTCCACTGGACACAAAGCAGGTCATTTTGAGACTAACATATGGTTCAATATTATTTCAATGCTAACCCTTCGACCGTTCAACCCCCTGTTTCCCTAAAATACCTAGTAAACAGTAAATAATAGTTACCCTTCTGATCTTAAGTTGATCCTAGACTATGAAAGTAACCTGGCGCCGATTTGTTCATCAATTGATAAGTTAACGATAAGACTTTAAAGTTGATAATTTCTCGAACACGGAGCCAATGTAATTTGTTCAAGACTGGGGTGATTGATGATCTTTGTTAAATGACCACACTATATTCATTTCAATGATATTTTATTCTGACTTCCATTTGATCATTACACATTTTCTTGCTTCTATCTACAGAATACTTGTACAGGTTTTACCATGACAACTAGATCTATGACTACGCACTCACACATCATTACTATTCATATATTCAAAGGTCATAAATATTCATGTTAATAATCTTGATTTACTTTTTGTGACAATGTAAACAGTGCGGTTTTGTAGACGTTGTAGTTATGAAGTCTGTAAGTAAATATAAAATTTGTTACCAACTTACGATATGGTGAGAAGATCGCAACCAGCTAATCCAGTAATCTGACCGGTGTTTCGGAATGATGCACCCATTACAACTGTCTTATAGTCATATTTCTTATAATAATTATAAATACTCGTTACACTCTTAACACCTAGAAATACAAAATTAACAGGAGTTGGACATTAACACAATACAAAAACAAGAGTTGGTAACTAACACAATACAAAAATTAACAAAACGCAAAAACTAATATTAACAAAATACAAAATAACAGGAGTTGGTTGCTAACACAATACAAAAATTAACAAAACACAAAAACTAACATTAACAAAATGCTGTTCCTTGTTGGGCCTTCGGAGAGAGAAATGGGCCTTAATGTCCACATGGTTGGACTGGCGACTCTACACCTTGTTCCATATAAAGAATTATCTTGATGAACCGAGAACCTCCACGCTAATGGGAAGTCGCATATCAAAGTTGTACTAACCTGGATCTTCAAGAGGTTCATATGTTTTTTTATCTGTATTTTTGACGAACCAATCAAATATTCTACCAACAAATGGTGAGATTAAAGTTGCTTTTACATCACCACAAGATATAGCCTGTTTCAAGAAAAAAAAAATACATTGCCACATGCTATAGCCTGTTTCAATAATTATATACATATCACTGAGCTGGTTCCACAGAAATAAAGACAGGCATTGATCAGAAATGGAATGCAGATTAAAGTCTTGTCAAGAGAATACTTAGGTCACATTGAGACATATGGTCATTTTCATTTCTGTGGTCATGTGTGCAATGCAAGGTGGTGCTCTTACCTAATCTTCTTCAGTAGCCAAAAATAATTATCAGATTTGAATCCAGACCATTCTGCTTGCTGGTCTAACATGCCTGACTACAGCGCCAATAGCAAGTTAATCAAGCCACCCCGAGTCGCGACAGATGGAATAATAAGAAAGAGGAGTACCGAATTCTTCAGCGGATTAACTGTATACTAACCTGATAGAAATTGAATATTAAAGTCATATTAACATGGATACCATATTCAGCTTCTAGAATCCTGAAACAAATAAATATTAACGGAATTTAGTCACATATTGCCACAAAAATAATTTTCGATTTGATCCGACAGTTACAACTGTGCATAAAATTTGACAAGCTCAACTTGTAGCTATAATTGAGTCGGTCAATAATCAGAATTGCAACATTAACTAATGTTAACAATTAACAATAATTTCAATTTAACCCTTTTTACATGTAGTTTGTTTTGCTTTGTGTGTATTGCAGTCCTCCTGCACTTACTACTTAGTAAGTAATACATACAAATACTAATTATCCCAGTTTCCTTAAAAAAATGACTCAAACGTGATCCTTCATACATTCAGCTTTGTAGTACAATTTTGACAAATTGCTTGAAACCATTGCTTTAAAGATCACCTCAAAACACAGGGTCATATAATAAATGAATGAAATGGGGTTTTTCGACCTTTTATTCTGCTCCAACTTCTTTAATGAAGGGTCAAAGAACTAGTAAACAGTCCTTAAATAGTTCACAGCAATTCATGTGAATCAGGCAGTTTGAAGCCCTTAACGGGAGCTACAGGTTTAAGGGACTAAATGATAATATCTTACTTGGCAGCTTGAATACCTTCCCATGTTGATGACAATTTGATTAATATTCTGTCTTTACTGATTCCATTAGCTTTATATAAGGCAATCAATTGCTTTGCTTTATCCACCATCGCATTCTTATCAAACGATAATCTGAAAAAAAAAATTTATTAATCAGTAAATTCTTTCTTAGTTTCAAGATACATTATGAGAGATTACATAACGAGTTGGTAGTTTTCACCATAATAGTTAAAAACTAGATAATGTAAAGGCAATTTGCTGAAAATTTCAGTCAAATTCATCTATTATTAACTAAGAAATAAGCAAAGGAAAGTTCCGCTTAGCCTCGTCATCATTATTACTAAAGTCGGTAAGGCAAAACTAGTAGTCTCAATTATCCATTATTATTGGTAAATCATAAAGGAAAATATTTCAGCAAATCGAACTACAATCCAACAAAAATATCTAAAGTTGATTATAGTCTGGATAAGTTAATTACTGTCTAATAATTAATAGTTTTTATAAACATTTCAGGCCTAAAGAAAGACCTACAATAGGCAGATTTTGCTCTTGCATAATACATGTTTAATCAAATGTCAACATATAACATATTACCAAATTGATTTACTTCGATATAAAATTATGAATTGGGAACTATGAAATGTTAGTTCTGTTAATATTGGGACAAGCTTATTGAACATATTGTTACTGGACCTTGGTTTTTCGTATATTCTAAACAATTGATGAGTTCCCCAGTCTTCCTTTATAAAAATGAGAAAAATATAATTTTTTCCTCAAACAATTGCAGTTTATCATACATTGAGTTCACCTTTTTTCGTGGTCACATAACCGGTAAACCTAATTTCTATGTTCACGGGCCCCCGAACTTGAAGCGACCTAGAGTGCTCCCATGATTTTACTCCAACCCTGCACAACAAATTGCCTTTCAGAAATTATCTCAAATACGAGCTTAGATTTATTGTTACAAACTTAGAAGGAATGCATAGGAATCGCATCATTACAAACATCAACTTTTTGTTCTCTGCACGCAAAATATTTTTTTCCTCACCTAGCGTCTACCTCTGTTGAAACTCGACCAGGAATTATCTTCAATATTTCCATTCCAAAATTTATACAGACTTTATCCATAGCGTTACTCAGTTGTTCTTCGGTTGTTCTGTAAAAATCAAATATCCATTTAAAATTAACTAGAACTGGAATGTTGCAGATAACACATAGTTATGGGGGAAACAATTACTATTTATTTAGTAATAGGAAAGCAATAAAATTTAACATAGACATAATTATTTAGACCAAGTTTCAAAGGTTACTTGGGCTTGATAACCATGAGAGACTATTAATAACATCAATAATAACATTGGGAGAATATTCTTCAATAGTGGTCTAAATAAATTAATAATGTTTCTCAGACTTTTGCTCTATCCTGGTACTAAAGGATTATTATCAGATGGGCCTATGGTTTGAGCAACTATGATACATAACAGTAAATTTGAACAAATATGTTGGATCAGACCTGCATGTATAGCCCTCCATGACCAAACGCCTGTGGCTTTAAAGATCACTTCCACATTCGTAACTCTTGCAAAATTATTGAATTTTTCACATTAAAAAAATCTAAATACCCCACCCTAGGCGAATAGAAGAACCTACTTTCCATTTTCTTTTCCGTAAGAAACAGCCTCATCGATAAGGGATTGGTAGGCCTGCATGGAAGCAGCTGCTAGAATCAGGGATGGGTTGGTGGTTGCATCTGTAGGTTTAAATTTAGCCATTGCTGAAACAAACAATGTTATAAATCAATCATCTTAAAAGTATCATGATATTAATTTCCATGAAAGGATCACCGCTGACATGGGATGTTACAGACACTGTTTGGGAGGAAGATTTTTTAATCAACTGCATTGAGAAAAGAATACAAGGTACCTGGCACAATTTTATATTTCCACGAAATACAAACCATTTTACTTAAAGGGGCATCGGCATTAGGTGAGATTATATAGAGAGCTGACAGTTTTCACTATAATAGTTAAAAAAACCCAGTTAATGTAAACAAAATATGCTGAAAATTTCAGTCGAATAGCTTCACTCTCAACTGAGATATTAGCCATTGAATTTTAGGCTAGTCTTGGTTGTCATTACTAATTGTGTTATTTTACCAAAAAAAAGAGTCTTGATTATCCATTTTTACGTTAAATCATCCATCACAAAATATGTTAAAGTCCAGTGGCATCGAGAGTTGATTATGGTCTGGATAAGTTAGTTAATGTCCAATAGTATTATAAATAGTTTATATTTCAGGCCTAAAGAAGGACATGCAATAGGCAGAGAGAGAGAGAGAGAGAGAGAGGGAGGGTTTAACAGACACTAGGTCACTTTATGACTGACCTATAGTTTAATTTTATTTCAACAATTCACCTGCTCGAAGGGGTCTGTGGAAGGAAACCGGAAGACCCGGAGAAAACCCACAAGGTTAGGCAGGCAACCCTACTCCTTGTTGCGTACAACCGGGGTATCAAAACCTCATTAGTTGACTCAATGACAGACATCATGATACAGTATGCACATTTTAACCATTCGGCCACCCCCCCGCACTAGCAATTTAGCTCTTGCATAATGTATGTTTAACAGTGTAAGTATATAACTTACTCATTCGATATTGCATGGGATATATACATTGGAAATAAAATGGGTGATCTACATGCTGTATTTTTTGACAACAGTAAATTTAATCCATGTGTAAATTTAACCTGCATGTTATGTACAGGGGAATATCAATATTTCCTGAATTGGTGTGTGTTATAAATGTTGGCATGTTAATGTTATATGTGGTTGTTTACGGTAATTAATAAAGGTATCTTAATAACTCACTGATGGGTTACTGAGATACACGATACAATGGGCTGCAGTTACTGAAAATAACTACTAGCTATAAACTAAGAGCAACTTATCAAGTTTTGGTCTCCATTATTTCACATGAGCGAATAAATTCAAACTTGACATTAATTGATTATTACTTTTATTCATTGATGCATATCAAATCACAAGTCAACAGGAAAAGTATTTGGATTCGGTTGATTGAATCTGTCCGCAGTTATTCAACCATGAACTATTCATATGAAAGGTGAACAGACATGTTAAAACAGATTCAATACGTGTACCGGTACATGTATTTTCCTTGAAGAAACACCACAGAAAATATGACGTTTTGTTCAGTGATCCAAACAATTTTTACACAGAGAAATGAAATGGACCTTCTTTTTTTCATATCATCTGAATGACAGTGGAGGTTTTGTGGGCCATGTTTTAAGTGACAGAGAGTGAGAGTTTTTCAACAATTCCATTGTGCATAGGGGTCTTTAGCAGTGGGAGGAAACCGAAGGACAGGCGACTGTACTTGGGAATCGAAACCAAGCTCCTTTACTCAAAGACAGACTTTATCATACAATGGGCACACACACACACTAACCATTCGGCAACCCACTCCCCTAAGTAACACAGAACTCAGTAAGGTGCACCATTTATACTTGGCATAACTGACACAGGACATGTTAAACATGTACTAAAGATAATATATCCAACAATATTACACGTTTTGTAGGTCACATATTAAATGGTTACACAGATATTTCAGTAAAAAATGTTGAAATGGGGTTTTGTGGAATAAATATATTTAACTAAAACTAAAGTGTACCTGTTTACATAACGTAAAAGGAATTTCCGGTGCGGTTTCCCCTTGTCAGTGATGCATGCCTGAGGGCCTAACAAAGTCAGCTGTCTAGTCGTTTGGATGTCACGAAAAAAAGAGGTCCTGTGTACAAATTGTAAATGCTCCCTTGGCAGTTGGAATTTGATATAACAGTAGGCCATAGTGGCGCCGCACAGGCAAAATTTCCCTCATAGCACACTGTATGGCGTATGCCCGTCTTCATTAGTACAGTCGGAACAGAACAGTTGGACATTACCCCTATTTAATTTCATTTCATAATAAAGATAAACTTTTAAGTCCTTGACAGTTGGAATTCAATGCAAAAGAGTAGGAGGAAACTCCACTGCCCAGGCAAAATTTCCCTAATGGTACACTGTAAGGTGCATGTCTGTCAACCTTGTCCCTTTTGGTAGAGAAAAGAAGGAAGATGAAACCCCACCTTATTCAGATAAATATTTTGGGGATATATCTATAATAATGACAGGATGTGACAACTAATTTCTTTACTGATAACGATATGTATAACATAAAGTAGGATATAACTGTCTAGGATGAGGAAGAGATAAAACTAATCTTTTGTTCATTTAACAGGTTTTCTATTTATGTGAGTTTCAAGTTCCAGATGACTGAGAAAAAGGATACTGAGTACATGTATTTTGAACTGGAAATACAGAGAACATGATTCTATGAAATACATTTACTGTTTTATTACTGAGCGACTTTTCATTAGCATTTAGAATTCTTGATAAAGAATAGAGAATGAATGCTGGTTAAAAGGTCACTTAATAATTGTGACAGAGAGAGGGGAGAGAGAGAGAGAGAGCTGAGTATTAGTATTGTGAAAGAATACCTTTTCAAGTCAATCTTAACTTAAGTGAAAGTTCATTATAAGAGTGTGAATCCATTTGAATTCAAAGACTTTTTTTGTGACATCAGGTTCAGTTGGAAGGAAAAACACAATTATTTTTAATTCTGAATTTTGTCAACTATAACTTTCTAAAGAATTGAGCTACACGTCCTTTAAACTAACATAATGAAAGAAAAAAAAAAATGAAATGAGGTTGAACGTCCCACTGTTTTGCACCAACCGGGCTAGCCTAATGAAGACAGGAATACACCATACAGTGTGCTATGAGGGGAATTTCGCTCAGACAGCGACACTACGGCCTACTGTTATATCGAATTCTCACTGTCAAGGGATCTTTTATGTGCACGCAAATGTGTACGCTGGACCTCAGAGCCACTATGACCCCCAAACTAACATAATAAGCACAACATTGATTTTAGTTTTATGTATTTCCATATTCCAACAACACACAATGATCTAAAACTGTTCAATGCATCTAACAGACTACTAATAGTAATACGTATACAATCATAATGACACAGCAATATTTAAAGCCCCAATAACACTCTTGTTGTAACTGAAAAATATGTCCCAATCTTCATTCTGGTCAACAAATCTTATTATTTTAGAATATTCCAATTAAATGATGATATAAATTTCATCTTAACACACCTAATTTAAAAAATTGGAAAAATTCAACCAATTGATTTGAAAAGTCTAACGTAAACCTTTTCAAATGTGACTTGGATTTTAAAATATTTTCGAACCCTCTGGACAAATAAAATAGGATGTAATGGATAATTTACACAACAGGTAGGACATTTAAACATCTAGTACTTAGAATAGGGGTATTATTTATTTTCTGGAGCTACCAAGCCAGCAAGAATGTTATTGTCCCTTTAAGTAAACACTATTATTACAGAACCAACCTGAATTATGGGGGTGGAAAATAACATCCAATCATTTTAGTTATCATGGAATTTCATAATCCTTTACCTGTTTCTAACATTTATATTGTAAGTCACAGAAATAAAAATGAAATGAGGTTTAACGTCCTACTGTTCTACACCAACTGGGCTAATGAAGACGGGCATACGCCATACAGTCATTCGGTGTCGAATCACCCAATGAGTTAGGTCCCGACTACACATTGGAGTGCACGTAAAAGATCCCTTGGCAGTTGGAATTCGATATAAGAGTAGGCCGTAGCGTCGCTGCCAAGGCAAAATTTCCCTCATAACACACTGTATGGCATATGCCCGTCTTCCATTAGTCCAGGTAAGGTGCAGAAGAGTAGGACGTTAAACCCCATTTCATTTCATTTCATTTCACCCAATGAGTTAAATTGTATCCCCTTTGATTTAGCTGAAATTTGGTGTACATGCTTATTTGGGCAGAGAAAACTGATATTTCAAATTTTAGCTTCATTCAACCAACGGTTGCCAATATTTGTCTGTGATTTAACACGGAATGACCCCATACAGTGGGCTATGGGGTAGATTTTGCCCAGCGTTACAGCCCACACATATTTATATCAAATTTTAAGCGCTAAGGGTTCTCTTTAAATGTACATGGGATCTTGTTTTTTGTCCCATTCGAATGACTATACATTGTTCCTTGCCAGACTCTCTTTTCTGCAACACTGACAAGGGGGAACCATGCCAAAAAACCCTGTACACCACTGGGAATGGTGGCATAAGGTTTAACAACCACTCGATATAACCAAACCAGGTCATTTGGGGACTAATATACTGTATCTTTATTTGTCATGTACATATACCTGAGATTGAACCAATGACTTGCATTTTATATATATACATGATTACATGAATATACATAGACTGTCCACGCCAATCACCCAATACATATAGGCCTACTTGACAACACAGGCGCGGATCCAGGATTTTTTGCAGGTGGGGGGGGGGGGGTCTAGGTTTGATAATTGTTTAACTAATTGCGCTCAACTGATTAACTGGGGGTCCCCCAGAAAAATTTGGTAAATTAGATTCAATTTGGTTCATTCTGACGTATTTCCGGAAGGTAAATTCCAAAATTACAGGTCTAAATCGCCAATAAAATCGCATAAAAAATTTTCAAGCCTGAGCAGGGGGGGGTCCGGACCCCCTGGAGCCCCCCTCTGGATCCGTGCCTGCAACAATTAACATATTCCGTAAAAAAAAAAGGTCAGATTATTCTAAAATACCGTTTTTTTAGGTGCACAACTAATGTCATATCTTAATCTATGAAAAGTGTTGCTTTTTTTTTAAAGTTTGTATTTTGTCAAAAAAATATTTCATTTGGCCTTATTTAGTTTTGGTCGATAAAATGCACTTTTAGATAAATTACTTGATATTTACTTGCTTCCAGCCAGACATAATTATGTAATAAACCCCGCATCATAGCAATAAATACTGACTTTTGATAATCAAGACTACCGACTGCCGGCAAGATCAAAGAGAACTTGCCAATCGTTAGTAGTACTAGAAGCAAATTTGTGGAAAAGCCAAAAGAAATGATTAAGTTTAACTACCTTCAAAATCTCCCGTATCTGCGACAACAGTCGTCACGTCTTTCAATTGGTCTAATGCAGACCTCGCCAGCTTTTTGGCATCAGACATTTTGAAATTATGTAAGTATTTTACTTTCAATGACACTTTCCTGTTGACTTGTCGGTTCGCAAATTTCTTGCAATTTGTGAATTACTATATCCGGCCTTGCATACGCATTGTGATTGGACAACTACAGTTACTTTTAACCAGTGGCAGTCGTCGGGTAACCATCGGGCGTTTACTAAAGTGGGCAACATTTTTTACTACCCAATGAAATGGGGTTTTACGTGCTACTTTTCTGCATCGACTTGGTTAATATCTAGAGGCATGTTTCACTTCCAAACAAGCCATAGCTAATTTTAAGTGGATATAGTTCCTTTAGGAACGGTCTCTGATCGGACACCATCCACTGACTGTTCCAATGTGTAGCTGCAATACGAAAATGCAGCCCTTTCCCACCTCTGATCTTAGGCCTTTTTTTTTTATTCCTTACCGACAATTCTTCACCGTGATTCTTCTTTGTTCGCCAAAAGGAATCGTTTCTCACCGCATCTGATATAAATTTATAATAATTCAACACTCGGGGTTTCCGGCGAGGTTTCCCCTCGTGGTGGGGTGGGGAGGGAAACAAAACATCAAATTCCCGTGTACCCATTGGCGTGCACGTAAAAGAATCCTTGACAGTTAAAATTCGAAATATGAGGAGGCCGTAATGCCGCTGCCCTGGCAAAATACCCCTCATAGCATAGCGTGCAGAAAACAATATGACGTTAAACACCATTTCATTTCTAGTCTGACTTCTTGGTGGGGGTGCAGGAGGGAGAGATGAAAACCGAAGTCTACTGCTGGGACAAAATTATCCCAGAGAGAGAGAGAGAGAGAGAGAGAGAGGGGGGGAGAGAGAGAGAGAAAACTGGGTCCGTATTCAAAGGTTTTCTAAAAGTTAAGTAAAAATACTTAATTTTTCCACTTAGCCAAGTGTCTTACCTTAAATCGGTATTCAAAGGTTGTATTTTACACATACTTGGCTATGTGAAAACTTAACTGCACACTTAAATTATGGAATACTCACATTCGCCAAAAAGCATGATTTTTTTTTATTTATGGAATACCCTCCACTGCCAAAAATCACGAATTTCTGACATTTCCAACTAGTTATGCCCCCTTAAGAGCATCGCTGTATTCTATTAAATTCTTAGTTTACATCACCAGGAAAATGTTTGTCGAAATATTATATTGTAACCCATGAAAAAAGTATGATTATAATTTAGGATAATTTATGGTAGTGTTGTGCATCCTTTGCCGGAACAGCTGTTTTCATAGACTTTTTTTTCAAAAAAACAACATTCACATAGATTACAATAAATAGTTGGAGTATAATGATGGATATTGTAAGCTTTATTTTTTAACAATATAACGCGAATAGAAAACAACATATTATTAGCAATACACAATGACCTTTGTCTTCTAAGTTAGACTGGAAAAATTATACAGTGCTGTTTGTAAATCTATCATTTGAGAAATTCATAGATATTGTGTAAGGACCTACACTTTACGTTTTGACAGGTCTGACATTGACGGTACATTGTGTGTACGAAATATTCATGCTTCATTATATTTTACCTTCATAAATACTACCGATTATGTATATATGGGAATGAGTTGTAAAAAATAGATCATGCCTTGCTTCTAGCGGTAGTATAAATAATTTCCAAAATCTATAAAGCCATGTCTCCACAAATGAATTTAACTTTATTATATGGAACATACAAACATAACATGATAAATGATCGGGGGAACATATCCTTAACTACATCGGTGGTAATAACCTTATACTCTATTATGGCACTACAACATCAAAGTTGACGACGAAAAAATAAATTTGAGGTCAGCTACGGTCGGCGACATCTGAATTCCCTATCTTTTAAAATCGTCATTACGGGACTGCTTGTGCAGCATTAAAAGAAGTCATTATAATCTCACTTAACTTTAAGGTACCTCCCATAGGTCACTTAAAGTTAAGTGGATATTTCTCTCTTAAACTTGCCTTTGAATACCACTTAAAGACTAACACTTAAAAGTTAAGGCAGCTTAACTTTAAGGGAAAATTTGATACTTAACAGTGCCTTTGAATGCCACTTGCCCTTAACGTACAGGAAGTTACGTATATTTAAGTGAAAACTAGTAGTTAAGTGACTATCTTAGTCTTAAGATATCCTTTGAATACGGACCCAGGTTTAAAGTCCACTTGACACAAACTTGGCCATTTCGGGACTAACATAATGGTTTAATTTTATTTCAATAATTCGCTTGCGCGTAGGGGTCTTTAGTATACCACAGATCACTCAGTGGAGCAAATTGATGTGAAACGTTTACTACCATTTCGCTTTTGTGTTGAACTAAATTTAGAGAGTAAATTTCATTAGGTTTTTTTTTTATATCGCAGTCTCGTTATTAAAATAATCTATATAAATAATATTTACTCGGACATTATCATAACACTGTATTATGTATTTGTCAATCATCGATGCATGCGACCTATTTACTGGTTGATTAAATAAAGATAAACCCGTGTATAAATTAAAGACGGACTGGCGCCACGATAGATATATGATAGAAATTTTACCCTGGCAGCGGCGTTTCGCCTAATTTTCGTCTAATTCAGAATGCCAAAGGTTCGTTGACGTGCACGCTAGTGGATACAGGAAACCGCGGTCTCGTACCATCCCTAAGACTAAACCCTGTTCCTTGCTAAGCCCCCCCCTCTCCTGTCAGTGGTGCAAGGTCAGGCCTCTTTTTATTGCGGGGAAGGACGGAAAACTGAAGTCGCGCGCACTTAAAAGAACCCGTGATAGAATTCTACAAAGAGACGGGGAAAACGCGGTTTTATCCATTCAATTTTCCCCATAACATTCCCTCTGGTGAATGTCCGTCTGCATTTGCGGGGTTGGTGCAGAAAAGTTATACGTTGCCCCCCACCCCCTTATTTCATTTTATTTCCACGACTATAGAGGAAGAGATAGAGGTTGCTGACTTATTCTGTTATCATCAGCTACTTTATATTATGATCAATGTACACTACTTCATTATCAATATGATCGATTAATTTTAACCCACTAATAAATATTCAGTTACAGTACTGGGATAATTGCCAATCTGTTGGACAAAATGTTTTAAAAGACATTTGTCAATGAGCTTGTAAATTAGCTATTCGTCAGTCAATCGAAGCAGAAATTAGATTCGAAAAACAGCGAGCACGGAATCCAGACGCAGATATGGAATATGAGGAAAGTGACCCAGTCCCAGAAATCTCACGATCGCATTTTAAAGAATGGCGGTATGAAATCAAAAGGAAAAAAAAAACAAAGCAAAGTTAACGTCAGCATTATCCTGGTTGATGCACAAAAGTAGGACGTTAAACCCCGGTTTCATTTTGTAAGGATTACCAAATCTGCCACTTTTATGATATTTTATTGAGTATAGTATGACTTACAACTTATAAACAAATTTGAAAATAACTGAGTATGATTTTCAGTCCCGCCAACCTTTGCCGTATCTCGTCGAGTACATGACATCCAACTTATTCTGAACCAATTTATATATGATGATATGACAGTTTCGTCAACACCATTTTTGAGACAAACGTGATCTTTTTCGTTCCTATGTTAACGTGTGCAATGTAATTTGTCCGGGTAGCGGATTTCCACGAAGTCATGGACAAATACTACAAGTTCTTTTACGTGCACGACAGTGTGTGCCCGGGTAGATCTCGCTTTTTCGTCCCACCCTTGTCAGCCCCACAGTCGCCACATGACAGGTAAAATGTAATGGGGTGGGGGTAACGTCCTGCTGCTGCTATGGGGGACATTTTTCCCGGACAGCGGCGTTATACGACCAAGGAATCTTTTCCGTGCACGCCAGTTTGTACACGGGACATCGCTTTTCGTCCCATCCAAACGACTGTACGTTGTCCCTTGCCAGCCCCTCGGTTCTGCACCACTGACAAGGAGGAAAAGTGCCGGGAAATCCGGATGATCTTTCTCGACCAACGCACGGATCATTCACTGGACCTGCACGTTAACCAGCCAACGTCTTACTCCCTGAGCCACCAAGTGAAGGATTTGCTCGTAAAGAATGAATGGGGTTTAAAGTCATCCTTCTCTACTTCTACCCGAAAAATGGGTATACGTTATGCAGTGTGCTATAAGGACAATTTTACCCTGACAGCAATTGAATTCCAACTGTCATGGGACCTCAGTGTGCTCGTTCCATCCGAGAGACTATGACCCCCCTCCCCGCCCGGTCCTGCAACATTGACAGTGTTTTGCTCATCCACGACGGGGCCTGAATGATAACTCTATGATATACCCATGTGACAGATGTTGAGGTGATCAGGAGCTGATATGATAAGTATGTTAAGGTCAAGTTTCTTGTCGAGTGTTACACATGTCACGTGCAGAATCGATAGTTGACTAGAGTGAAAATATGTCTTAATGATCAAAGAGGACACCGTGGACACTCGACTTATTGGGAGTGGGGGGGGGCAGTTAGAGCTGACGGGCCATTTAAACCCCAATTGATGCATAGGTATATTTCATTATAGGCCGTGACAAGAAATATCCGACAATAATGGAATAACATCGCCATAGAAACCTGGAGATTATTTACCTTCAAAATCACCAGTATCCGCCACGACCACAGTGACATCCTTCAGCTGATCCAAAACACTCTTTCCTGCCATTTTGTATGATGAAATAATTTGTCGTATAAGAAAATTGATCTCTCCGCTGTTCGCCTTTTTGTTGACTATGCTATTACTAGTCTGTGTTAATCCTATAATATACGCAGTATATAAACGTGTCGGCTGAGATGAATGATGTAGCACAAATTGGCGATCCAAAAACCACACAACACAGCGACCGGGTCGTTTGGCGGAAACAACAAAATGATCAAGCCGGGTGATAACACAATTGTCTATATACAGACGGACACCGAATGTAATCGACGAACTGTATCGTCGTTATTACAACAACGCAAATGAGTTTCAAGCGTGCTTGTTGCATGCTGATTTAAAGAGGCGGTGTCTGGACTGATGAAGATAGGCATCAACCATACACCGTAAAATGGTGTATATTATGAGAGAGAGCGAGAGAGAGAGAGAGAGGGAGGCTGAGGATGTGGCCGGCTAAGAACACTCCTAAGAAATCATTATTGTTGGCGAAATATTGGGCGGGGGTGGGGGGGCTAATTCGATTTTTTTTAAAGAGAGAGAGGGGGGGGGGACGTCCGTTCGACACAAACACTTGGTTCAATTTTATTTCAATAAATTGCTTGCGCGTAGGGGGTTTATCAGTGGGAGGAAACCGGAAGACTCGGAGAAGATCCACTTTCAACCAGGCAATCGAAACCACGGTATAGTTGACTAAATGACAAACCTTGAGATATAGCGCGCCCGCGTTAACCATAGGTCACCCAACCCCCTTATGAGGGGAATGGAATTAGATGAAGAGGTCCAAGGCTATTCCACTAATGACGCCTCTCGATTTTCATTACTATCGTTGTTACGATAATAAACAAAGTATCCATGATACATTTTCAAATAAAATTATAAAATGGCGGTCGTGTGTCAATCCGTTCAAAATCAAGTCCACCTGTTGATCTTGAAAGTCGGTTAATAATGTCTAATTAATAAGATTTGACGCCAAAAGAAAGTTTTGCAATAGGCGGTCTAGCCCTCTCCCAAAAAACAAAAACAAACAAAAACAAACAAAAAACCCCAAAAAACAAACAAAAACAAACAAAAAACTAAAACAAAACAAAAGACCCAAAAAACAAAACAAAACAAAGGAACACAGAACCTATAAATTTCTTATTAAATCCTACAAAGTTCGAATTTGCTGTACTTAAAATTTAATCTGTGTACGATCATTCCCCAAAGTTTCAGTCATCTTGGTCGCTTTGCCAAAGGCTTTGCATAAAAGTCCGGTTCTTTCCAAAATTTGCTCCAAATGGCCCGCGGAGTTGCGCAAAATTGTCAATTGCTCGAACACATTCCTCTTTGGGGATTTCCAAAGAGGAATGTATATAAATATAAATATGTTAATTCTGACATATTTTGATTATAAAAGTGTAAGCGTGACATAGTGTTATCGGAAGCAGGGCGGATCCAGGATTTTCAGAAAGGGGGGGGGGCGTGCTGCACCCACTTGTGAGTGCAAAGCCCGGCCCGTGATTTTTGAGTGGAAAAAATGCCCACAAGGACTAATTTTATGCTAGTAGGCCTACTTACTATAAGTTACGATTTCCAACCTAAACTATTTTTGTTCTCCTTTCCCGCGAGAATATGGAGGTACAAATTGTTCGACGTCACCTCAAAAAAAAAAAAAAAAAAAAAAAAGAAAAAAAAAAAAAAAGACGTGCGCCGGGTGCACCCCACCCCTCTGCATCCGCGCCTGGGAAGTCATATTCAGGAAATAATCGCGGAACCCCAGAATAGACGCAGCCATGGAGTGTGCTATATGACGGGGGAGATTTTCCCGGATAACTATAAACTACGTTTCTGCCTACTCTTTATTGAAGTGGGACTTAAACGTCTCTCTGTTGTGCACCAATAATGAAGACGACCATACGTCATGCAGTGTACATATGGGGGATTTTTTTTACGGACAGCGTAAACGGAACTTCTGTTTTCTTTCCTATCCGAACAGCTGGACACTGTTCCTGCCAAGCCCTCCATTCATCACCACTGGAAACCATGCTGGAATATCTGGAGGAACCAGACGACTGGGAAGGACTTTATAAGCAGTCGAGTTCATACCCCTTTCTTGACTCTACATGTAGGTGACTGAACTTTAATAAGTACACAAACAACGCAAACATTAAAACAGAAATGTAGTACGCAAACATTAAAACAGAAATATAATCTTTTCACGAATAGAAGGCTAGCTTCGGGCGTTTTTAAAAAGTTTCCAGACACAAATATTAACTCTACAGACCGATTGGATAAACAAGGGAGGTAACTCTAAATAGTTGACCTTTATTGACCCTTTAACTATGACCTTTATAAAGGAGTCATGCTTTCATTGCAGATCAGAGAGGTGATTTAATAGTTTTGACATGTTTTTATTGCTATGTTTTTGTCAGTTGATTTGATTATATGATCACGAACTGTACTTACGTTTATCACCTGAGGTATATCATTCGGATTCCAATGATTATCTGTCTATAGCCCAAGCGACATGGTTAGGCCTATTGTTATGGTTATGGCATAACCACACCATACTCCATACCATGGTTTTTTATGTAGGCCTACAGTCAGTCAGTGGGTTGCAGTGTTGAGTGTGATATTGCATGACCGATAATATGTTTCTTTGCTTTGGTAGGCCGTGATTTCAATGGCAGGATTTGATTACCGTAATAATAAGAACAACAGAAGGGTTATAAATTAAACCTTAGTTGAGTGAACTTCTTATTTCCTTTCCATCCGAAGGACTATATCCCTTAAATGATAATTACAGTTCTACCTGTACTTATAATTTTGCTGTTTTCAGGTTTTAAAACATTTAAAAGAAGGGAAGATAACTGCATCAGAATTGTGTAATCTTAGTATTAAACGAGCAAAAAGGTTGAAAGACTTGAATTTTTATATCAGTGAAACACCAGAATATTCCCAACAGTTGGCTGAAATCTCAACAAATAGAACCAAACAAGGTGACTATATTAATATACCGAGCGCCATAGAAAATGCATCACTTAGTTTTTCTTATAATAAAATGATCCTGTAAACATATCTTATTTATTTTGCTTCTTTTGGTTTTGACCCCTCTGATCTTATACCGTTGATTACAGATTTAACATGCATAAGTGTACAAATGTGTTGTTATTGATGTGTTCCCATTTGAATATTGTTCACAATAAGAAGCAAAATAAATAAGATATGTTTACAGGATCATTTTGTTATACGAAAAACTAAGTGATGCGTTTTCTATGGCGCTAAGTATAGTTATTTGTTAGTAAAGTGTAAGTAGATTATAGATAATGTGTGTGTGTGTGTGGGGGGGGGGGGGTCTATTGGTTTACCTGGGTTCTCCATTTTGCACCCACTGCTAAAGACCCCTACGCAAAAAAATTATTGAAAAAAGATTGAACCATATATTAGTCCTGCATTAACCTAGTTTGTGTCGAGTGGATGTTGAACCCCATTTCTCTACCTCTGTGGGGAGGTTGGGATGGCCTAGTGGTCTAGAGTGCTGCGCTTCGACCTCTAGCTGGCCGGTCACCTCTGCCTTGCGGCTGTGGTTTCGAGCCCTGGTGTGAGCGTATGTGGCATGGAGATAGGGGCGCCTTCTCAACCTCGTGGGTTTCCTCCGGGCACTCTGGTTTCCTCCCACTGCTAAAGACCCCTACGCGCAAGCGAATTATTGAAATAGAAGTAAAACATAGGTTAGTCCCGAAATGACCTAGTTTGTGTTGAGTGGACGTTAAATCCCATTTCTCTCTCTCTCTCTCTACCTCTGTGTATATTTTGAAGATGTGATTTATGCTTCAATTGTTTCTTGTTTATCCAACTGTGTATACAGGTCACCATTCTATGGAATACAATTACTGCCTAGTCTAAACATCGCTCAGTAATAAACATCGCTCAGTAATAAGCAGTAATAAGCAGTAATTGTATTCCATAGAATTGTGACCTGTATACTCTAGTTCAATTACTAAATACCATTGAAACAGTTTATCCAACTGTGGTCTGTTTAATATATATGTATATTTATCTTCACCAGCAAGCTAAAGTAGTTGGATTTTATGAGGCGCTATCAAACAAACTATTATTTTTTTATTATGATTATCTATTTTTATTATTATTGTTATCTTCAGGAGAAGAGCAGAGACTATTAGAAGGAATTCCTGTTGCATTTAAAGATAATTTCTGTACGACTGCTGTAAAGACAACATGTGGGTCGAGAATGCTGGAAAATTTTCAACCGCCTTACAATGCTACAATGGTGGAAAAAATATTACAACATGGTGGAGTTCTGATGGGGAAAGCCAACATGGATGAATTTGCTATGGGGTAATGCGGTGTATATTTGAGAAGAAATTTAGAAAAGCATTTAATCATTTTGATGGGAATAAAATCAAGTTCCATTTATGTATTTGTTGGCGTGCATACTGTATGGTGGTGCATTTCTGTCTCTGGCTATTGCTGGAATGGCTTCTGATACTTGAGATTTGGCGGTAGTGTGTCTATTCTTCCCGTTCAATCAAATCTATCCCAACATGACAGCAACATGAGAGCCTTTTGTTTGATCTGTTGTCTTCTCTAAAAAATTTCTACAGTTATTTAAGGTTTTGAAAACAATAAAAGTCTTGCTCGTTTCCATACAGTATTGTTTACATTGTATTCTTGTTGATAGCCTTGTTTGTCACACAATTAGTTTTCCTACAATATTCTGCTTTGCACTGGTTAACTGGACATAATAGAGTCATGACATAACGTTATGTAACATATTTGGTCCTATTTGGAGCTTTGTTAAAAGCGTAATCAAATTTTTACGCAGTTGGCTATTGGTTGTTAATCAGACTATTGACCAGTCATAATAAGGAACAGAAATTTGCTTCCATTAAAAAGCTCTAATCAAACGAAACACTGCAGGGAGTATGAAGGACAACCTGCTTGTTACAACTGCAAAATATATTTTTATCCTATGATTTTAATTTTTTTTTTTTTTTACTTATATTGGCCGAGAAAGTTCATCTCGATTTTCCGGTGTGGTTTCTCCTTGTCTGTGATGCAGAATGGAGGGCCCGACAAGGACAGCTGTTTAGTTGTTTGGATGGGACAAAAAACCGAGGTCCTGTATACACATTGGCAAGCACGTAAAAGATCCCTTGGCAGTTGGAATTCGATATAAGAGTAGGCCGTAGCACTGCTGCCCTGTCAAAATTTCCCTCATAGCACACTGTATAGCGTATGCCCGTCTTCCATTAGCCCAGGTTAGGTGCAGAAGAGTAGGACGTTAAACTCTATTTCATTTCATTTTAATTTTTTTAGAGCAGGTAGTGTTGACAGTGCTGCTGGTCCAGTTCGAAATCCTTGGAGATACAAATTTAGAAAATCAAATAAGAAATCTAACCAATCAGAGAGAAATGATAGTCATGTGACTGACAATAACTACAATGATTGGTTTATTACTGGTGGAAGTTCGGGTGGTAGTGCTGCTGCAGTGGCAACAGGGGCATGTTTTGGGTAGGTTTTACTGTACTTAACAAAACTCACCATAGACTTTTCAGATAAACATACATTATGGGAGATCAGATAAAGAGCTGGCTGTTCTGACTATAATAGTTATAAACTTGATAATGTAAACGCAATTTGCTAAGAATTTCAGTCAAATTGATCCACTATGAACTGAGAATTTAGCGATTGAATTTGAGGCCAAGTCTCGATCATCATTACTAAAGTCAGTATAATAAAAAAAAAATAGTCTCGATTATCCATTTCATGATTAAAGTTACATTATGGGAGATAAGATAGAGAGATGGCAGTTCTCACTATAATAGTTAAAAACTAGATTGTGTAAAGGTAATTTGCTGAAAATTTCAGTCAAATTGATCCACTATTAGCTGAGGAAAAATCGTTTGAAATATTCACATAGCCTCATTACTCAAATCATTAATATAAACAGCATAGTCTCGATTATCCACTTGATTGATTTAATTATCAACGGCCATTAAGCGGCATATAGGATTTTAATCCGCCAACATCGAAGGCTAGCCTTGACATCAAGAGTTTATTATGTTCTGGATATGTTAATTAATGTCTAATTGATTATTTAGATAACATTCAGGCCAAAAGAAAGACCTGTAATAAGCAGATTTTGCTCTTGCATAATGCTATTTTAAATTATGGTCTGGATAAATTAGTTAATGGCTAGTTGATTATTTAGATAACATTTCAGGACTAAAGAAAGACTTGTAATAGGTAGATTCAGCTCTTACGTAATGAGAAGATGTCTCATATGTTTAGTAATTATAAATGTTTCTATCCCTTAGTGCATTTGGCTCTGATACAGGTGGCTCTACTCGTATCCCAGCAGCATTTTGTGGTGTGACTGGATTGAAACCAACGTATGGTCGTCTGTCTCGTCATGGGTTGATACCATTGGTTAATTCTATGGATGTACCAGGAATTATGGGTAAAACGACAGATGATGTGTCCATCATACTTAGTAAGTATCAGTCTTTGTTAGATTATGCCCACATACATAGAGAGAAAATGTGGTTTAACATACACTTGACACAAACTAGGTCATTTTAGGACTAACAAATGGTTCAATTTTATTTCAATAATTTGCTTGTGCGCAGGGGGGCTTTAGCAGTGGGGAGAAAACTGGCGGACGCGGTGAAAACCTATGAGGTTGGACTTGCGACCCTACTCCTTGTCACGTACAACCAGGGAATTGAAACTACTCCGCTTGACTCAATAACAAACCTTATGATGCAGCACACTCATTAGGCAAAAAACCAAGGTCCTGTGTACATGGGAGGTTGGATGGCCGATTAGTATCATACGGCCTGTCATTGAGTCAACTGGCGAGGTTTCGAATCCCAGGTTGTATGTGGCAAGGAGTAGGGTTGTCTCTCCAGCCTTGTGGGTTTCCACCGGGTACTCCAGTTTCCTCCCACTGCTAAAGACCCCTACGCGCAAGCGAATTATTGAAATTAAATTAAACCATATGTTAGTCCCGAAATGACCTAGTCTGCGTCGAGTGTACGTTAAACCCCATTTCTCTCTCTCTCTCTCCCCTGTGTACATATTGGCGTGGAGGTAAAACTAACCTAGTCAGTTGGAACTCGATATAAGCGTAGACCGTAGCTCTGTGACGGGGCAAAATTTCCCTGATAGCACACTGTATAGGGTATGCACGTCTTCATGAGGGGTGGATGGGGCGTATGGGTTTATCTCCTGGCCCTCCTATTTCCTCCTACTGCTTAAGCCCCCTTCCCTGTCAAATGGACCTTAAATCATCTCTCTCTCACACTAAATCTCTCCCTCTCTCTCTCTCTCCCTCTCTCTCACTCTCTCTCTCTCTTCTTCATTAGTCTAGTCAGTGCAGGAAAATAGGACGTTAAACCTCCATTTGATTTTATTTCATCTGTGTTTATTTCTATATTTAGATGTTGTGTCCGGTTTTGATATGAAGGATTCCACAACATTACCTGGTCCACATAAACCGATTAATCTACCAGATAGACCTGATGTAAAACATTTACATATAGGAATACCACAGGTAATAATAAATACTTATATAGGTCTACCACAGGTAATGATTAATACACATACATTTCTTTTTGTCTGACATGGTTTTGCCTTGGTGGTGCAGGGCGGAAAGAAGGAAACAAAATATAGACATTCAGATCGGTCGAAAAACCAAGGACCTGTGTACACATTGGCATGCTCGTGAAAAGAGTAGGCTGTAGTGCCACAACCTGGACAAAATTGTTTTCATAGCAGACTTTATGTCATATGCCTGTTTTAATTGGCCCATTTGGTATAGAAAAGTAGGAATCAACCTATCCTTGATGTCAAACTCCTTTTCACTCTACATTACAGGAATATCTTGCTCCAGGAACAACCAAAGATGTCACAGAGACGTGGCAGCGAGTAGCCGACATGTTAGATGATGCTGGCGCAAAAGTGACATCAGTATCATTACCCCATACCAAGTATTCTATATTAGTTTACTCAGTTTTATGTTGTTGTGAAGTAGCGTCCAATATGGCCAGATACGATGGAATCGAATTTGGTAAGTTGCTTCAGGAAATCTCTACCAGCTTGTGGACTTATCAGTAATATTATACAATGGTTTTCCTATTTAGATATAATATAGATTCAATTACTATTGCACTTTCAATAAACTTCTTTTAAAACCGGGGGTTGGATGGCCGAATGGTTAGCATGTACGGACTGTATCATAAGGTCTGTCATTCTCTCTCTCTCTCTCTCTCACCATTGGACTCAATGACAGACCTTCTAATCAAATACGCACGCTTTAACCATTCATTCTCACCCCTGCCCTCAAATGAGAAGAGCCAGCCCTTCTTGAGTAAGATAAATAAAGTGATCAGAACGGACACACACCATAGGATCAGATTATTATTTAGAACGATTAACCCTCTCTCTCTCTCATTCTCTCTCTCTCTCTACTCTCTCTTTTTCTCTCCTGTCTGATTAAGCAAGTAGAGGAATCTCATCCTCCAGCCAATGATATACAAAGTAGTGCTGAGTAGTGCTGGTACGATGATATATCGTTGAATTGATGTATCGCGATTAACCTTCTCAAGGTGCATATTGAATCACTGTTTAATGTTTTCCAGGTTATCGTGATAACAATGATATATCAACAGAAGAGATGTTTGCTGCCACCAGACATCATGGTTTTAACGATGTAGTTCGTAGTAGAATAATGGCTGGAAATTATTACCTTTTAAAAGAGTAAGTAGATGTATAGATTTTAGGCCGTCAGTGCTGACGTTATAGAATTCAATATCAAATGAAACCAAAATTGCAAATTCTATTAAGGTTTTTAAAAAGTATCTCAAAACTGAACTTTTTAATCAAATATATAACTGATTAAAAACGGTTCTAGCTGTGTTTGTGTTAGACGTTTACCATGTGTACTAAATAATGTTCTGTTTTTTTTGTTTATGTTTTTTATGGATTAATGTGTTGTGATTGTGATTTTTTATTAGGTGTACTTGTGTAATTTATAAAGAGCTAAAGTGAATCGTTGGGGCTATATAAATTAATGATTATTATTATTATTATTATTATTATTATTATTATTATTATTTAGGTAAGGGAGATAAATCCTTGAACCTTGTCAGTGTTGAGCCACAGGGGCTCAGTGAGTTAGGGTTGATCCCTGTGTTGTCTGAGAAAGTACCTCTACATTTCCCAGCTCAACTTTCCTTTCTAGGATGGTCGAGTCTATACCATCGAAAGAGCGTGAACAATCCCCTTACTCGATTTCCCTTTCTAAGATGGCAGACTGGGCAATAAATTTTATCTTGTGGTTCGCATGGTCATATCTGCTTTACTTCCCTTTCCAGTATGGAGAACCGGACAATGAATTGCTTCTTGTGTTTCTGATGGTCCTGTCTCTACGGAAGAACGTTAAAGTTTCCGATTTGATTCCAACCTGTCAGTGGTGTTGGATCGAGGTCATGGCAAAGGACAACATATAGTCGTTCGGATAGGACGAAATTCCGAGGTCACATGTACATATTGACGTGCACATAAAAGAATCCTTGGAATTTAAAATCAGATTAAACCTGGTGCCCGCTGTCTGGTCATAATACGGGAGTTGGGATGGCCTAGTGGTCTAGAGTGCCGCGCTTCGAACTCTAGCGGGCCGGTCACCTATAGCTTGCGGCTGTGGTTTTGATCTCTGGTGTGAGCGTATGTGGTATGGAGATAGGGGCGCCTTCTCAACCTTGTGGGTTTCCCCCGGGCACTCTGGTTTCCTCCCATTGCTAAAGACCCCTACGCGCAAGCAAATTATTGAAATAAAATTAACCATATGTTAATCCCGAAATGACCTAGTTGTGTTGAGTGGACGTTAAACCCCATTTCTCTCTCTCTACCTCCCTAATAATACACTGTATGGTGTTTGCCCGTTTTCATTATCCGAGTTGGTGCAGAATAGTAGGACGTTAAACCCTTGTCTCATTCTATTTAATTTCAGGAATTATGAACGTTATTTTATCAAAGCTCAGAAAGTTAGACGACTACTCAGTGACGATTTTAACCAAGTTTTTTCTTCTGGTGTTGATTTACTTCTGACACCGACCACCATTAGTCCAGCTGTAACATATGAGAACTTTACGAAGGCTGATAATCAGTCACGCTCCATTGAATTTGATGTATATACCCAACCCTCTAATTTAGTAGGTAAGTACCTGAATTCAACCGGTTTGGGAAATGCTGAGTATTGAAGCAACGGTTAGATGTTGTAAAAATTTGCGGACATTGCTTAAGGAACATGAGTCGAAGCAGAACAGATGGCAGAATTCACATCAGTTTACCTTATGATGCACCCTAAATAATGGCGTGAATCAGACTCGTAGCCCGAGTCTGGAACTAAGGGGGTTGGATTGGAGTGTGGGAGTGAGTGTGTGCATGGATGAGCAGGACGAAATTGATCTCCGGACTAGAACTGCAATGAAATGAGGTTAAAGCACCAGTCAGACTTGTGAAACAGGGCACTCATAATCATAATGCAGTTTGGCAATGAGGGAATGTTTGCCTGGACAGCTGCATTTCTGTCGGGGGGATAGGGTTGGGATGGCCTAGTGGTCTAGAGTGCCGCGCTTCGGTCACCTCTGGCATGCGGCTGTGGTTTCGATCCCTTGTGTGAGCGTATGTGGCATGGAGATAGGTGGGGCGCCTTCTCAATCTCGTGGGTTTCCCCCAGGCACTCCGGTTTCCTCCCACTGCTAAAGACCCCTACGCGCAAGCGAATTATTGGAACGAAATTAAACTGTATGTTAGTCCCGAAATGACCTGGTTTGTGTCGAGTGGACATTAGACCCCATTACTCTCTCTCTCTCTCCCTGCCTTTCAAAATGCACGGTCATTAAAAATGGTTTTGCTCAGCTAAAACAAATCATAAACAGACCTAATTCACAAAAACATAAAGTAAAATTAGCCTGTGCAGATGCTTCATAAGGTGTGTCATTGATTCAACTGGCATGGTTTCGATTTCCTGGTTGTATGTGACAAGGAAGTGTCGGCTGTCCTTGCTCATGGATTTTTTCCAAGTCCTTCAGTTTCCTCCAACTGCTAAATGCCCCTAGGCGCAAGCAAATTGTTGAAATGAAATTGAACCATATGGTAGTCCCGAAATGACCTTGTTTGTGTTAACTAGACGTCAAACCCCATTTCTCTCATTCTCTCTTGTATTAAAATGGTGTTTGTTTATCTTTTAGGTATTCCTGCATTAACAGTACCTGCTGGTTTATCTACAGATAGTTTACCAATAGGATTACAGATACTAGGTCCACACCTACATGAACAATCTGTTCTTACTTTAGGAAAGTGGATAGAACAACAAGTCAACTTTCCCTATTTAAATCTAGACTTTTTAGATGATGAGCAGTTATTATGAGAAGCAGTAATTTATGGAAGATGAGCAGTTTTTATGAATAATGAGCAGTTACTATGTTAATAGTTTTAGAATATGAACAGTTATTATGGACGATAAGCAGTTTTTATGGATAATGAGCAGTTATGATGGATGATGATGAGCAGTTATTATAGATGATGATGAGCAGTTATGATGGCTGATGAGCAGTTATTATGGATGATGAACAGTTTTTATGAGAATAGTTTTACACTATGAGCAGTTATTATGGATGATGAGCAGCTATTATGAGAATAGTTTTAGGAATCCAATCTAATTCTTGAGAGGCATTTAGCAATGATTATTAATGATTCTAGAAAACTTTTTTTGTGTACTAGACAACATTTTTGTGTACCATATGGATACTACGTTCAATAAATAAAAAAACCCATCAAATATTAAAGGGGAATCATGTGGGATTAGATAACGGGTGGCAACGCATATAATAATGTAATGTGATTGTATAAGAACTGATTTACATTCAATTGTTTCCGTTTTGAGTGACGCTAATTTTAAATCAGTTATGTGCATTGAAATAGAACAAGAGTCTCAACCGAATAGTGTCTACTCTTCAGATGTATTATGGCGTCGCTGTTTGACATAGGTTGTGGAATATATCGAGCCTTGTTCTTTCTGGTCACTGAAACGCACTATGGTACGCGATTCTGTATCAATGGTAAAATGTTTATTTTATCTTAAATATTGGATATCAGACGCCCATCTTTTCCTGGTAAGATCACAACATCAATGTTGATTTGAATTGACAAATAATTCGTGTTTTCAACGTGTACGACTTTGGGTGATATTCAATTAGAAACTTTAAAGCTAGCCTCAGGGTTGTCAGTAATCTGCCTTTACTCATGCAAATTGTACAATTTACTAATGCAAATTGTTGAATATGTGTATGAATTTAGAAATTCTAACAGTTAGATATCGGTCATTGTCATGTGAAAACTCATTTGCGTGTTACACAAACCGTAGGGCATACATTGCCATTCAAAAATATCGTGGGCAGTCATTGTTTCTTGCCAAGCGGAACCACACCCGAAAAGGTCTACCTTGAAAAATCCAGATGAACACCAAGGTATAAGAAATATTATAGTTTATTGTATCGCAATTCAAACAAAAAGAAATAAATATGCTTTAAACAAGAAGACAAAATAAACTTATTGCTATTTTATTTCAAAAAATATACTTAATCAAAAAGCCCAAACAGTAAACTTCCTTTATATAAGACGCACACGTTCCCAAGGTCTACTTGTCCAATTTCATGTTCCATGTTGAAATCTTCTCAGAACAATTTCAAATTTACGAATAGAAGAATAATTCATGAAATTATGAATTTGTTTCATCATAAAGCCTCAAAAACAAACCCATGAAGTGTTTGTTTCGTCATAATAAGCCATATCAGAGAAATTCAAAAAATATAAATTTCTCATTGATTTCAACACTTGAACTATAAAAGCAAGTAAAAATAAGAAAGTCGTGCCTCTTGAAAATTTGTTGGTGTGCATAAAATAATTTAATTATTTTGTATGGATCAAGAATGGCTGGATTTTGAAATTGAGCATTTTTTGTAAAAAGACGTATGCATAATTGTTGTTTCTAGGCACAATAAGTCAATAATGCTACATGCATTGTAGCGTGGATTAAGCTGTAACATATATCTGAACTGTGCAGGGGACAATCAGCCACATTAAGTTTAAATATCGCAGCATATGTAAAGAAAAACACGAATATGAAAGTTTCACAAACTGTTAAATAGTACCTAGTACCTAGTCATTGATGAATCGAAAATACCAAATCTTTAAAATAATTTCAAACAAATACAATTAAATAAGCTGTTAACATTCAGATAATATTGTTCTACAAATTGATTAGCTACTTTTAGCGTCTTGTTGAATGAAAAGCACACATCTAACTAAATCAAAGTTTATCATAAGACCTTAATGTAAAGCTGTTATCCATAGAGGAATTTATAATAATATGTAAATCTTTAAAAAGCAAATTCCACAAAAGATCAATGAATTAGAACAGGGTTATTTATCGAAAATACTAAAACTTCTCCCAAATGTTTTTGGCTTTTGTTTAGAAAAATAGCTGTTCATAACACTCATATAACATATGGTTAAAGTTATTAAATATTATGCATATACGTAGACAGTTAAGGTAACACACAGATTGTAAATAACATGATTCTTGTTGAATTGGTTTCTATCCAGTTTTTCGGTATTTCTGTAATTCTTTAAAGGTCAGGACGTATTTCCAAGAAACTTTAAACTTTATTAAGACCGAAAAATTGTGGGAAAATTCTCTAGTTGATAGGAAAAATCAGAGTTGTAGGTATGAGATGCGTAGGTGGATCTGAAAAAGATATCAAATTGATTTTTAACATACATTAATAAAATAAATAAAAATGATTTTCAAAATATTTTTGGAAAATCAGCTGACAAGGGTTCTATTAGGTATTATGAAATAGGTTATCCTCTCAGGTCGGGTGTTGGATCCCTGCATTGGCCGAGAAAGTTCGTCTCGATTTTCGGCGTGATTTCACCTTGTCAGTGATGCAGAAAGAGGGCCTGACAAGAACAGCTGCCAAGTCGTTCGGTTATTGGACCAGCGCCATATTTTAAAACTGTTTACAATATTAATTACAATATGAATAAAATGAAACTAAAAAATAGAAAAAGAAAAGAAGATAAACATTTGTAAAATGTATACAAAAATGTTTAAAAAAAACAAAGGAAATGTAAATGAAACACACAAATTTAAAAGTTATATATGCATTTGTAAAATGTCATAATATCCAAAAATGTCTATAAACAAAAAGGAAAATGTAAATGATAAACACACGAACGTAAAAGTTATATATACAACACCCGTCACACACGTGGGTCAATGCAAAAAAACCCAAACGAGATCCTGGTCACGGCACCAATTAATATGTGACAGTATTTGTTCTTTAATCAAGTGCTTGGATGACAACACTGGTATATACATCTAATAATATTTTTATTCTTCTTCTTACATATAAGGTACAAACATCGTAATGTAAACGACCGTAGAACTAACTATATGGAAGGAGTCATGACATAATTAGCTTGGCTTAGCACGAGTGTGCTAACTCCAGAAGCTCTCGTCTCGTCTCCGACTCCTAGACCTGACTATAGTACTCCTGAGGTACCTTAACTAGGCGCCCGCCTAGCATGGCCTCCTGGACCTCACTATCCCAAAACGTTTTGTCTAATCTTTTAATTCCTGGGCCGAATCCATGTCCAGCCTTGTTTTCTTGATACCACACCCATGCATCGTAACCTGATTGGTCAGTATCCGGTCGGGGTGGGTCAATAACCTGGACGGACATATAGTTATTGGCCAATCAACTAATTCCAGGTATTATATTTCAGATTATATTATGGTCGGGATTGGCAGCTGGTCATTATATAATAACAGATTAAGCTTCCCATGCAGATTGCTTTACTATTCAAGATCTTGCGTAACTCGGGACAGCTGTGATGATTAATGACTTCCTAACGACCTTTGTCTGTCTGTTAGACTTATCATGTTTACTGCCATCTTTTGACCACCTGTGATCTGTCTACTAGCCCTGTGATAAGATTGCTAATTGATTTCGTGAGGGTATGCAATTATATATCCCCCCAATTTTGTAACAATATGTTCAAATGTCACTTTCCATTTTCGAGTAAAAAAAAGAAAAAGGTCAATTCAGCATGTGACTAGAGGGCTGACTGTATAGATGATTCATCAAAAGTGACATCAATGATTGTTTGTGCTGTGATTTGTCAGACGAATTGTTTGTGTTACGTCATCTAATATCCATTATGTTGTTTTCGTCAATTGGCCAGCAGCAAGCAGATAATATCGGGTTTTATAGCCATCCCTCGTGGCTTCATATCATTTTTAATATGTAAAGATACATAGAATTAATATAACTTTAACGCTTGATCGACCTAACTTTGCCTATTTATTTAGCTGACAGGCGATGGTCTGCGTCTAGTCTTTCGGATGGGTCAAAAACCAGGGTCCCAAGTACACGTTCGCGTTAAGAAACCCTTGAATCTTGGAATTCGATGAGGACGGACAGTTTCCCCCAGCACACTACATGTCGTATATGTGTCTTAATTATCCGGGTGGTTGGTGTTGGGGCGTTTTAAGGTTTATCATGGCGGAGGCTATAGTATTTTGCGGGCCCTCTGTCGGGGGGCGGAGGTCGAGAAATTTTACAAAATAGAAATCATTTTGGTGCATTCTGACATATCCTTCAGTCCCTTCGAGAGCGGTTTAATCTGAGGACCGGGGCCTAATTCGATACTCGTCTGAAGCTTGAATGCGAAACAAATCACGTGTACGTACCGGGGGCTTAATCAAAAAATAATTAGCGGAATATGGTGGAATGGTCCTATCGTGCAAGCAGCTCGCGTAATCCCGAAAATCTATTCAGCAAAGAAATGATCGCTCCGTCAAGCCAGACCACACTGGGCGGCCTAGCCACCTCTTCCCTGAATAGCTTATTAGTAGGTTTTCAAAAATAGCCTCAGCTATAAAACGCCTCTGGGTTGGTGCAGAAAAGTAGGACGTTAAACCCCTTTCATGGAATTTCTGTTTGAAAAAGAACATTCCCCGAAATCAACACTAATCAGTAAAAATGTTTCCAACACCCAATCAACCACTGAACTTCTACTTGAGATAATTTTTGATAATTACAAGAGATTAAGTCTTGTATTTATTGTTTACTGTCATAGTAACCGATTCTTTCAAACGCATTATAAATCAAATCAATCAATCACTCCAACATACACAAATCTATGGTGGCTGATTGGTATCATGTCGTGATTTGTGGAGTCGCCCTTCGCAAAGCAACAGCCCGACATCACGACATTTTAACACGACACCCCGACATCACGACATTTTAACCCAACAATACGACATTTTTATGGGACATTTACGACATTTTAACCCGACACTACGACATCACGACATTTTAACCCGTCAATACGACATTTGTACCCCACACCACGTCATTACAAATGTCGTAATGTCGCATAAAAATGTCGTATTGCCGTGTTAAAGTGTCATGATGTCGGGTTATCGGCCATATTCCTCTCAATACTATGATTATATACATTGATACTGGTGTTGGTCAAGAAAGTCCCATTGGATTTTGCAGCGGGGAATACGACATTACGACATTTTTAATGTCGTGGTGTCGGGTGAAAATGTCGTAGTGTCGGGTTAATCTGTCGTGATGTCCGGTTGTCGCCTTATGAAGGGCGACACTACGACATCACGACATGATACCAATCAGCCACCATACAAAGTCGTTAACTGTTGTATTAGAAATGGTTTTATTGTTGTGTCTCCCCATTGCAATAAAATAACCAAGCGGAAATATTAATATTATAAGCCGATTGCATTATTTCTACACAATCAAAATCTCGTGAACTAGAAAACCTTTCCTCGTTTCCCAGACGGTTTGATCCGTTGTAGCGTTTTAACACGGTTCCCATCTCAAAAATAAGAAACCCGTTAAAATTGGACAATACGATCTAAAAGTTGCTTTAGAACTTTAATGGGCTTAAAAAGGCAGGAGATATGTGACAACTGTTGAGCTTATACATGTTTTGAACTTATACATGTATGCACAAACATCAGGGGATGGGGGAACATTAAGATGTGTAATTAACTAAAAAAAACAACAATCACAGCTTTGTGGAAAATTTGTGTGATAGAGGATGTTCGGACAAATAGCTTAGCAACAAAACACACAACTGAGATTGAGACACCCCCACCCCCCTCAGTATGCAAATGAAGAAGATTTTTCTTCAATATCTAAACAATAACTAAATGTCATATTGTATCATTTTCTAAATGCATAACTTTTATCCGTTCAGTAAGGGCGGTATCAAGCAAGATACTGGTTTACGATGATGCTGGGTTATCAATAGAGAAATGAGTTGTGTGAAATGATGATATAATGGGCAGCGATATCTGGTCTAATCGCGTAATCAGGGATAATACTGACATTGTCACTTCCCGTATTTGATCGATGATACACCAAACAACCGTCTTCCATAATGAGATTAAAAAACAAATGAAATGTAGTTTAACGTCCTGATTTTCTGCATTGATAAAGACGGACATACTTCATGTAGTGTGCTATGAAGCAAGTGAACCATGGTGGCTAAGTGAGTAAGACTCTGGCTCGTGGTCCTGGAGGTCGCGGGTTCGATCCCGATGTTGGCCGGGAAATTGCATCGGGATTTCCAGAAGTGCTTTCTCCTTGTCAGTGATGCAGGACGGAGGTAGGACAAACTGTCTAGTCGTTCGGACGGGGCGAATAGTCAGGGTCCCGTGGATGTAAAAGAACCCTTGATAGTTGGAATCCGATATAAGAGTTATAGTTCGGGCAAAATTTTCTTCACAGCACACTATATGACGTTTGTCTATCTTTATTAGCCTGGTCGGGGCAGAACAGAGGGACGCTAAACCCCATTTTATTTCATTTCATTTTTATACGCCCACATTTTCATGTGGCTGTATTATGCCGTCGCCCCTGTCCGTCCGTCCGTCCGCCCGGACGTCCGTCAACAATTTGCTTGTGGACACTCTACAGGTCACAATTTTTATCCGATTTCAACGAAACTTGAAATATAGGTTTATCTCCCTAAGATCTCGGTTCCTTTCTATATTTGCATGTATCGGACCGTAAATTCATGCAGGCGCGGATCCAGAGCCCCCCCCCCCCCCTGCAAAACACAAAAAATCCTGGATCCGCGCCTGTCATGGGTTATGACCCCTGATTGTACGAAAAATCACGTTTTTAGCTTGTGAATAGTGTAGAGGTCACAATTTTGAACCGATTTTGATGAAACTTGAAATGGATATTTATAACCCACAGGTCTTGGTTCCTTTCGATGTGTGCGCATATCGCATCATAACGTCCTGAATTATCGCCTTTTTAGCTTGTGGTCTCTCTAGAGGTCATAATTATCATTCGATTTATAAAACCGTCTGATTATATCACTGTTACACTGTAATGAAGGTTGAGTTAGAATTTCGTGAAAATCGGACCAGAATAGCTGGACAAAATGGCCGCCGCTTGACCGCGAATAGTGTAAAAATATGGAATACAGTATAAAGGTTGTGGGCCATGTGGAGGTCACAATTTGAATCCGATTTTGATGAAACTTGCAATGCATGTTTATAATCCAAAGATCATGGTTTTTTTTCGAAATTTGCACACATTGAACCAAAACTTAATGAATTATGGCCCCTGATAGCACGAAAAATCTTTTTTTTTTACCTTGTGGACCCTGTGGAGGTCACAATTTTATTCTGAATTAAAAAAAACGTTTGAGTTGGAATTTCTTGAAAATCGATAATTGAACAGCTAAATCCATATTATTAAATGTTTCGTATACTAAACGTTAGCATGGTATGGGGCAGAACAAATTCTAATGATTTTCTGATAATTACTTGGTATGCGACAACTCTTGTTGACTGCACGGACGATTTAGCTGCTGGTGGGCGTATGTTTCGTTGCCTGGCAACCTATTTTGTTCAGTTGCCAAGGGTTCAAAAATAAATCATTCGCCATGACTGTCCTGTTAGCTTCGCGCACCATCCGGTGCCCACCCGTTCGAATACAGTTTTCCTAGAAACTGGAAAAACCCTCCTCTCGCGTAGCAGGAACCAACACGACACGAGAGTTTATGATATTAAATTCAGTTTAAGCCAACAATTTAATCTTGTCGTCTCTGCGCAAATAAAAGATTAGAATACATTAAACAGAAAGATTAGTTTCAAATATTTAAGTTGAATAAACAGGCCCGGGTAAAATTTATTCCCTTCTGTTTGATAAAGAAGGCAAATAAATCATGCACTTAAATTGTCATGGTTTCTGGTGATAAGGGCATTGCTTTGGCCGTGAGTTATTACTTAACAAGTTAACCAAGTAAACACAATTTGACTGATTCGAATTTCTTTAAAATTAACAAATGAATACGAAATCAAAGAACATGCACCGAACCTAGTTAAACACCCAAGAATACTGTCGTTGAAGGAGGATGTACAGAGACTTCCTTGTCAATAACGAAATTAGGTCTTTGTTTATTTATCTAGCTGAATATAAAAAAGAAACGGATATGCGTCATGTGCACTCACGCGCTTGTAACAGATGATATGAAGTAACCCATTATGTGTAGTGTGGTATTTACCCCCCCCCCCTCTCTCTCACTCATTCTCTCACTCTCTCCCCCTATCTGTGGGGGTTGGATGGCCAAATGGTTGCGTACTGTATCATAAAGCCTGTCATTGAGTCAACTGTCATGGTTTCGAATCCCTGGGTGTACGTGACATGGAGTAGGGTCGCCTGTCAAACCTTGTGGGTTTTCTATGGGTCCTCCGGTTTTCTCCCACTGCTAAAGACCTCTGCGCGCAAGTTAATTATTGAAATCAAATTAAAACCATAGGTTATCCCGAATATAGTTTGTGACAAGTGGACGTTAAACCCCATTTCTCTCTATGTCTTTCTCTCTCTCTCTCTCTTCTCTCTCTCTCTCTTTCTCTGTACGCCACACACATATATTTACCTGTTTATCACTAATTTCTTTTATAACGAATTTTTGAGAGCAACGAAAGCTGACATTAAACCAAAGAGAAAAATGTTGGACATAACGGCACTGCTAGAACTTGGTGTTGTTGTCCCATTCCCACCCGTAGGACCAGTCACTGATGCCTGAAAATAAATAAAGCAAAGGATGGATCAATAATTTAAAGCATTGATAGATATTATTGAGAAGGGGTCATGCAATGGTGGAAGCGCAGGGGCTGGTGCCCTCCTCGTCTCATAATCATAATTATGTCAGTGTCAAATAAAATTTTTGAGTTGTATGTAACGTCCGCGTCCACCAATCTGATTAAAACACAGATCCAATTTCGTTTCGTATTTTATAGTTCAAAATTTCGTTTTTACTTATCTTTACTACTCTTGGATCTGAAAGACTTGTTATTTAAGTCGTGTTCTGCCTGAAATGAGGGGTCAGCCAATCAAATGGTCTGTCGATTCGACCGTTTGACCTTTTCATGCGTGGAACTGTGGGTAAATATTACCAGCGAATAGAAATCAAAACAAAACAAAAGTAGATTTTAAAAAGCATGGCGGTCGCTAATTGGTTAATCGAATGACTGACGTTATCGGGTCAACTGTCCCGTGCTTGAACGTGAGCCCCCACTATAACTTGTTAGATCTACATGAGTGTAGGCCATCGAAAGTATAAAAAAAAACGAAACGAAATATAGATCTATATTTTAATTAGATTGCGCGTCCACCAAAATGATATCCTAGACAATGGTATTTTGTCCAGGGGTAAATGAAATGCAAATGAAATGGGGTTTAACGTCCTACTCTTCTGCACGTAACCTGGGCTAATGGAAGACGGGCATACGCCATACAGTGTGCTATGAGGGAAATTTTGCCCGGGCAGCGGCGCTACGGCCTACTCTTATATCGAATTCCAACTGCCAAGGGATCTTTTACGTGCACTCCAATGTGTACATGGGACCTCGGCTTTTGTCCCATCCGAACGACTAGGCAGCTGTCCTTGCCAGGCCCTCCTTCTGCATCACTGACAAGGGGAAACACACAGGAAAATTGTCCATGGGTAGACTGACTCCCTTAACTGATCCATAAGGTGCGGGACAATGACATACTCGAAATGGATAACTAGTGAATATGTCTCAGGAAAGCCCAATGCCCCCCCACCCCCTCCCCATCCTATACTGGATGATCATGGAGTTGCCACTATACTTTCCCTTGAGGCCCACCGACACCCCTTACTGGATTATCGTAGAGGTCCAACTACCGCTCCGCCCATGTTATGCCCATAAGAAACCCTAGATATGCCCATAAGAAACTCTAGAAAATTGACATGTGTTAAAGAATGCTATTTATAGATTCGATGATGTTTATTTGTGTAGATGTCTGTTACAATCGGCGTCCACCCAATCTTGATAACAGGCAATAATGATAAAAGTGTTAATATAAATAGATTATACTGGATTAAGATAGTTGATATGACATATTTCTTGTTAATTCAGACTTGTACAAGGCAATAAAACTAGTAGAATGGGCTGTTAAATATGAAATGAATTGTAACGGAGTATAACATCCCAATGTTCAGGAGGGGTGGGGTGGGGTTAATGTGTCCGTTGTACATCATAAAGACTGTCATTCGTGGGGCCGGGCTTCAAGCTATGACAAACGGCCATGAACGATACCAGAAGAGAATTTAAGCACGATTAAAACTGTTTTTTTTAAAAGGCTAAATAATTACTGAACGTCACCTTTAACGAAATTTTCTAGCGATGAAAGGCGTTTCATGAACTGTGCCCCTAAATAATTTAAACATTGGTCGAAACTATTTCAAAGCTAAACGATAACTCAACATCTAGCGATGAAAGGCAGTCATGAAATGTACCCGTACATAATCTAAGCATGCGTTAAAACCGTAATGTCCCCTTTAACGAAAGTCTGTAACGATGGCCCGACGGCCATGAAGTGCACACCTAAATGATTTAAACATTGGTTGAAACTATTTCAAAGCTAAACGATAACGCAACTTGTAGCGATGAAAGGCGGCCGTGAATAATTGTGCCCCTAAATAATTTAAGCATTGGTTGAAGTTATTTCAAAACTAGATGATAACTGAACGTCCCCTTTAACGAACGTTTCTTTGGATAACGGTCATGAATTGTGTCCCTAAATAATCTAAGCACGGGTTGAAACTATTTCAACGCTTGATAATGACTAACATTCCCCTTTAACTAAAGTTTCTAGCGATGAAGGGCGTTTCATGACCCGTACCCATAAAGATTTAAACTTTATACATAATAATATCGCATTACTGCAATCCGGGATCATCAGGTATAGGATTCCAGTTCTATACAGAAATAAGATTAATATGTGATTGAGCATATCACACCAACTAGACTTTGTGTTATTGAGCTTACCGTATCAAAGTTGATGACATATAAGATTATATGATGAAAGGCAATACGGTTAATAATTCAATATATATATATACAAGATCGAACACGAGTCAGATTTCATTTAAGTCGTTTCAGCTTAATTCAATTTAAAATATAATATTGCACTATGCACGATTAGCATATGAATACGCCTCTATAAAATCCCCGATTGTGACACAACAAGAACATATCTTTATAACTGTAATGTATTATATGATATTTTATGAATAAATATTGTTTAAACTAAGAACGGACACATACGTAATATTTATATCACGATTCATGACGTCTAAATTACCTCATTAATTTTAAATTAAGCAGTCATAAAGCCCGAAATTGTATGTTACTGCTGGGTTAAGACGACAACAGGCGCGGATCCAGAGGGGGGGGGGGGGGGGGGGGGCCCGCCCCCCCCCCCCCCCCCCCCCCTTGCTCAGGCTTGAAATTTTTTTATGCGATTTTATTGGCGATTTAAACCTGTTATTTTGGAATTTACCTTCCGGAAATACGTCAGAATGAACCAAATTGAATCTAATTTACCAAATTATAGGTTGAGCGCAAGTAGTTAAGCAATTATCAAACCTAGACCCCCCCCCCCCCTGCAAAAACTCCTGGATCCGCACCTGGGCAATAAATTCATGCAGGCCATATTAATATGTTGTCACGTATCGGTTTTTGACTATTGACTGCGAACGTTGATTTAGAAATTCCAACAGTTTAAACTCTGGTAATTGCAATATTCTTGAATTATGCCCATTGTCTATCTGTCGATAATGTAAGCAATTTATGAATTACAGTTTTTAAAGGAGCTAAATCTCTAACTTGATGTTGTCCATAATATTCTAAATTATAAACACGAAATAGAGAAATATTGAATTCCATTTCGTGTTTTTAATTAAAAATATTATTATGGACGAAATGGAATTCACCATTTCTCCATTTCAATCAATATTTATGTTGTTATCTTGCAATGAAAATATGTGATACTAATATCCAATATTTAAGACAAGATGCAAATTTTAAAATCAGTACACGAGTCGTGTATCCTATGGCTTCGAGCGTCATTTGTAATGCATAAATATATATCTTTATTTGATTTCGTTTATTTATACTTTCGATGGCCTACACTACATAAAGATTTGACCGGGTGTAGTGGAACGTCGAATCAGGCGTCAAACAGGTAGTTTTTGACTCTATGACACTGAGTAATTAATCAGCCTAGAACTCGCCGTAACAGACTGTTTCATTGGCTAATCCCTCACATTAACCAGAACGGGGGTTATATAACAACTCTTCCAGGTCCTAATGTAGTAAAGTCAGGTAAAACGAAATTTTGAACTATACCACGCCGCCTTAAATAGGATCTGTGTTTTTAATCAGATTGCGTGTCAACCGTACTTGACGGAGGCTTAGGCCTTTTTTGATAACAAGAACGCGTAAGAGGAACAACAAGTATATGTTGGGTCTCAACTCTTGGTAAAAAATATCCTACTTGTACTCATCGTAAGATAGCCTACTTCAGGCAACAATCGGGGATTGGCGTGTAAAACTTTTGTCATAAATTCAACACATTTCTTTATCTATTTTTTAAATAAAAAGATAGGAAGAGGTGATATTGTTTGCCAAGTGGGTTGAATATATGTTAAAAGGGACGCCGAATAAATTAAAGCGATAATTTCATATTTTCAAAGAACGTCAAAACATAATTAGTTCTATGTCTTTTGCTCAATGGTATGTCAACTCACTATCATACAACCATAGGCATTATTCCTCACACTTAAAAATCATTGACACTGGAAATAATAGCACAATTACCTCCCTTGTTTTCCCATTCCCGCCATGGTATAGTCATCTTCAAACGTTTGAAGTTGAAAATGATATATTTGCCAATTTCTCAACTGGCAATAGTGAATTATTGGATTAATAGGATTATTCTTTAACAAGGTAGGACTGTTTATAAATACCACCCATTTCAAGGCTTTATTTTAATTCATTTTAAAAATATAACTTCAAAATATGAAATTGCAGCTTTAAAGGGACTATTCACATTTAAACAGAGTCTCAAAAATTAACGTTTGAGTACGTATGACATTTAAGCGCCACGGGAATGGTGTATTTACCGGGTCTCAAAATTTCAGCTCAAAATATTGAGTCGTATATGAACTTGAACATCAATACTGCTTATCCGGACACGTAACCCTTTTGTACGGTGGCTGATAAGGGACATGAAAAATAATATAATTTGATTTTTTTAATATTTACCCAAGTCAATTTTAATATAATTTGTTTTTTATAATTTTCACCCAAGTCAATTTTAATTTCCACCCAAGTCAAGTTTAATATAATTTGTTTTTTATAATTTTCACCCAAGTCAATTTTAATATAATTTGTTTTTTTTATAATTTTCACCCAAGTCAATTTTAATGTAATTTGTTTTTTATAATTTTCACCCAAGTCAATTATAATTTCCACCCAAATCATTTGTAATATAATTTGTTTTTTATAATTTTCACCCAAGTCAATTTTAATTTTCACCCAAGTCAATTATAATATAATTTCGATTCTGTTGAATTTCCACCCAGCGCGTGATGACATCGGAGAACGCTAGATTATATTATTTTTCATGTCCCTTATCAGCCACCGTACTTTTGAGATTTCAGGTCAATTTTTTCGTTGGATGACCTGATAGTCGATTCCCGTTCCCTTAGAAGTCTAAACAATGAATGGCCCATGTGTTGTCCTTGACAACGCAAGGTATCTTTCGTCCACACATTATATTTATAAAATAAAAGTCTGGTTTTATCCAGACACCGTATAATACAGCTTTGGACACTGGTCACCATTTCCAGATGAAGACTGGCGGGTTTAAGTTATTTGAAAACGTATGACATATGTTGAGTTAGTTGCTCGGCCCTAAGGTAGAGGACTTTAAGGGATTTTCACACAGAATTAAAGCAGTGTTATTCTCCAAAATATTACTTAGATTGACCCTTTAATAGTATAGATAATCTAATGATATACATGGAAAACGTAGCAATAATTTTCCATCGTTGTCATTAAGTGACGAATCAACTAGACGGTCTGTCACTGAATCACGAGTTGTGGGTTCGATTCACTGCTAAAGACCCACCAATACGAGCAAGCTAATGATTGAAATAAAGATGTCCCGCTTTAGCTAAGAATTACATTTTCCGCCCTCCCTTTCTGCCCTACGTCGGACTTTCAGGGGGTTGTGTGGGCGAATGTTTAACACGTGCGCGCTTGATCATAAGGTATGTCAATCAGTCAAGTGACGTGGTTGCGATTCCTGTTTGTACATGACAAGGAGTAGAGTCCCCTGTCCAAACTCGTGGGTCTCCCACCCAACCCCGTTTTCTTCCACAGCTACGCGCAATCGTCTATTGAAATACAATTAAACGATGTGTTAGTACCGAAATGACCTTGCATCGAGTAGACGGTAATTCCCATTGCCTTGTCTCTCGATTTGTTTTCTATGGGAACATTTATCCTTCTCCCACGCCGAGATTAAAGTGGACGAGAGAGAGAAATGGGGTTTAACGTCCACTCGGCACAAACTAGGTCATTTCGGGACTAACATATGGTTTAATTTTATATCAATAATTTGCTTGCGCGTAGGGGTCTTTAGCAGTGGGAGGAAACAGGAGTGCCCAGAGGAAACCCACGAAGTTGAGAAGGCCCTATCTCCATGTCACTTACGCTCACACCAGGGATCGAATCCACAGCCGCAAGCCAGAGGTGACCGGCCAGCTAGAGGTCGAAGCGCTTCACTCTAGACCACTAGGCCATCCCAACCCCCCTTAAAGTGGCCGATAACCCTCACTAAAGCACGAACGATTTCATTTCCAATGTATGTTTGCGTCTCAAGTAAAGTCCGTTTACTGTGTACGCGTTCTCATGAAAGAACCATCCATTTTTGTGTGTGAAATAGTTTTATTTTATCGTGATCAGTAAAATGTGGCAATAATTGGCAGGGAAATTCTAGTGACGGCAACCACCTGTTACAACAGGTACGGTAAGGTGTATATTGCCTACAATAAACAATAAGCTATTGTCCAGGTATGTAATAATTGACAATATTATAATCACCATGTACATGTAAAACAGTCACATGACACCAATTTCATGTCAAAAACATGACAACTAACATCTGAACAACCAATTAGACTATCACTCAAAATTATAAAAACAATTGCTACAGAGATGCAACTGACAGAAAATGTACCAGGGAGCAAAATGTTTCTTATCGAATTGAAATAACAAGCCGAGCGAAGCGATGTTCTCAATTTTTAATGATTACTCCTTCGAATTTACAGAAAAATACTGTATCATTATCCAATCCAACGTGAAAGTATTTATAGCTGGACCGTGTCCAGGGTTTGAGTGGACCATGTCCAGGGTTTGAGTAGCAGGGGGTCCAAAGTGGAGACAACGCTAAGTTTGGCGCTAGGACGGGGGAATTACCAGCGAATTTGATCAAACCAGGAGTTTTTAGACAACATTTCTACTCATATATTCGGTATATATGGAAAGTAGAGATTATTAAAAATATAACTTGTGGATTCCCTTAAAAAAAAAAAACACACACAATGGGGCATCCACAGGACCACACATGTTGCTGTCCACGTGTTGTCTGCTTGAGTGACGTTCACATGGACTGACACGCGGCCGTTTAGCAGTAAAAAATTGCTCAGTAAAATTGACTGGGGCAGATTCCAGTTTCGACATGTATTGAATGGCACGGGACCTGAATGTAGTACTGACGAGTGTAATGAAACCTACGTCCAGTGCTGAACAAGAGTGACGTAAGGGGCGCTTCGTTGGTGTTGCTCAATGCATAAATTTATAATACCCCAAAACATATTCAACCCAAAAAGGAAATAATAAAAAAAAAGTTTGAGTCAATACTCGAGCAGAGAAGTAGGACTTAAAAAAACAGTTTGCTTCACTTCCCTTCCCTTGAATATTAGTCAAATGGGGGCGTGGCTTTATGAGCATGAATCATTATTTAATCGTATTTTAACTTGCTTGTCTAATGATGACTATGTCAGTATGCAAATGGGGTGTAATTACTATTAAAGTATTTATTTCACATCACGAGCTGACCTTCGTGATCACAGTATAAAATGTTAATCCGGTACAGAGGTATGATGTCCAATGTATCCATGGTATGTACCATCTACAAGATAACGGGCGAAATGAAAGGGGGTTTCAGGCGCGTGACAATTGGGGTGTCCAGGTGGTCAGCCCCCCCCCCTCACCCACCCAACCTTTTCATGTACATGGAATCTATGCAAAGGCTACTCAGAAAAGAGTCTAGGAGAGAGCCCATACATTTGAAAGAGCAAACGCTCTTCAAAGGTGACCTCAGATGCAAGGAAATCGACTTCCAACTTTCATAAGAACCCCAGGTCAATCAAGCCCGGCTCATTTTTCTGCACACGCCCCTGAGTGTAACGCCCTACTCGTCTGCACCGAGTGGGCTAATGCAGATCGATGTATAGAGTTCAACGAGCGACATTTATCTTCGTTATGGCTGTATATTCGCAGGGACGGATCCAGATATTGTTGCAGGAGGGGTTTTGCCAGGTTTCTGTTGCGGAAATCTGCCATCATCGTCTCTAAATTACATAGGCATACATACAAATTGAGCTTTTTAAACAGAGAAATCGTTTTTATACTGATGTAGGATCACTTTGTGATTTAATTTCATTGATGAAGGCATTATTGTTTTCATGTAGCTGAGTAGGGGAAGGGGTGGGGTGGTGGACCCTCCCCGCTGGATCCGCCCCTGATTCGTGATGTGACGCATCGATAAGAGATTAACTGTCTTAAAATATGAGTATCCTTATAGCCATATTTATAATGAAATAAATCTCAGCAAATTTTATTTAAATTCTTCGATGATTGATTATATGAATAGAAAAGTATTAAGATGACAGAACAGGAAGAACAATGTACACATTTTAAAATGAAATATGTTCAATGCATGTTCAATGTGGATAAAGCAAACCAGACCGGGAAACTAGGCAATCAGGAAAGGGAAAATATGAACATTCTAAAGCCAAATAATAATATGTTAATGCAAACTGGATCTGAAAACTGGCCAATCAAACCCGCGCTTATACAAACAGTTGATGAGGGGACGTGCGTGAGGGGATCACGTGGCTAAATGGGTAAGACGCTGCTCGCTAGTATTCGATCCCTGCATTGGCCGAGAAAGTTCATCCATATTTTCCGGCGTGGTTTCCCTTTGTCAGTGATACAGAACGGAGAGCCTGACAAGGACAGCAGTCTAGCCGCTCGGATGGGACGAAAACCTGTGGTCCCGTGTACAACTTGACGAGGAGGTAAAAGATCTCTTGGCGGTTGGGATTCGATATAAGAGTAGGCCGTAGCGCCGCTGCCCGGGGAAAATTTCCCTCATAGCACACTGTATGGCGTATGCCCATCTTCATTAGCCCAGTTAAGGAGCAAAACAGTAGGACGTTAACCCGATTTTATTTCATTTCAGTTGTCACGTCCGTGACATTATTGATATAATAAATCTACTACATTAAATTTACGACTTTAAATCTATCGCATAAAATTCTTGATTAAACACAAATATATTAAAATAGATATAATGATTATATATTCGCACTTTATTACGTTTGATATTTCCTCACATTTGCTACGTTATTTATTGGCGGCATAAATAAATCACTCTAAATTTAAATAATCATATCATACTAGATTTAGTAATACAAAAATTTACAACCGCTTTATAACACAACTCTTGGAGAACACTAGGTCGGAAAAGGCCCTGGGCCTTTTAGCACATATTACGTCATATTAATATGTGGATTGTGGGGTGGGGTTCGGGTAAGGGCCAGGACCTGCATATTTCGTGAAAGTCTCAAGATGAAAATAAGCATTGCCCTAACCCTAACCCTGGGATAAGCCTAACCCTTACCCACAATCCACATATTATATGACGTTATAATATGAGCAGGACCGTCTCCGATCTAGCGTTCTCCATGTTTTGTGTAATCGACCCCACCTTCCACAACGCAATGATTTCTAGCTGTCAAGGGTTCTTTAGGTGTGTACGCCAATATGCGCAGATACTTTTCTAGAAATTGAAAATTGCGCGCCTATATCCCAATACCATTAAATATATATTCCTAAATACATTTTAACCAATTGAGTCAATTGGTCGATTAATATCTGTTTTGTCAGATTTCGGAATTTCATAGAGAGAAGGTTTAGCGTTCTCTCGACACAAACCATATCATTTCGGGACTAACACATGGTTCACTTTTACTTTATTAATTCGCTTGTGGTAGGAGTCTTTAGCAGTGAAGGGGATGGGCAGGTAGATGGTTTAACGTCCACTTCACACAAACCATATCACCTCGGGACTAACACATGGTTCAATTTTATTTTAATAATTCGCTTGTGCGTTGGGGTCTTCAGCACAGTGGGACGAAACCAGTGGATCTTGCGAAAACCCACGAGGATGGGCAGTTAACCCTACTCCTTGTCACGTACAAGCGGGTAATCGAAACTACACCATTTGACAATGACAGACCTTCTGATCCAACGCGCACACTTTAACCATTCGTTCCCATCCCCGCCTTCAAATAAGAAGAGCTAACCCTTCTTGAGTAAGATTAAAATAAAGTGACACCTTACAATCAAATTATTATTTAGAACGATTAACGCCCCCTCTCTCTCCCCCTCTCTCTCTCTCTCTCTGTATATTTCTAAAATGTAACTCGGTTAAATTATTATTTAGAACGATTAACGCCTCTCCCCCCTCTCCCTCTCTCTCTCGCTCTCTGTATATTTCTAAAATGTGACTAGTTTAAATCAGCGCCTTAACTGTTTCTAGTTTATCTCGCATATACGTAAAAAAGTTCAATTTAATTTTATTTCATTACGAAGCATTGAATGACGAAAATCGCCCGTCAAGTTAAATATATTTTTCACTAAGAAATTAAACAAAGAATTCAGACAATATAAGTTGAAGACAAATAACCAAAATCCGAACATACCCCAGTGTCAGCAGCACTTGACCCCGTTACCGCAACTGATGCCTCGCCAACAGTGGCAGTGGAGGTGGTATGACATGCCACAAATACGGAACATAAAACCAAAGCAGCGACAATCTTCATCGTGATGAATTATTTAAAGCGATAACTAGAATTAATACTGGAAAACAAATTTGTTTCACGTCTGCACGGCTCGAGCTCTGTGTTGCTGTCTGTCTGATAACCGTTGGCGTCTGCGTGTGAATTTATTTCCTTTTGCAGAGTCACATGATCTGTTATCAAGTGTATTCATAGTAACCATGCAAAATAATATAACATAAAAACGCAACACTATAGTTTGGTCAGAGCAGGCATTATCGTGAACTAGAAATAGAAATGTTATCATCCAAAATATTAATCTTTGGCGCGCAGTTAAAACAATAGTGTACGGAGTTCGATACATGGTAGCTCACTCATCAGGAGGTGGAGGGTTCAATACACTGGGGCTCACTCATCAGGCGGTCTGGGTTTCGATACATGGGGGCGCAATCATCAGGAGGCCTTATCGTGAACTAGAAATAGAAATGTTATCATCCAAAATATCAATCTTTGGCGCGCAGTTAAAACAATAGTGTACGGAGTTCGATACATGGTAGCTCACTCCTCAGGAGTTGGAGGGTTCAATACATTGGGGCTCACTCATCAGGCGGTCTGGGTTTCGATACATGTGGGCGCAATCATCAGGAGGTCTGAGGTCCGATACATGGTGGCTCACTCATCAGGCGGTCTGACATGGTGGCTCGGTTATCGGGGTGGGGGGGGGGGGGGCGGGGCTTTCGTCTCTAGAGGTTTACCCACTGTTCCGTGCATCAGAAGGTTCAAGAATTGCCGTAACAGACCGGTCCATTGGCTATGCCTGCCTCGTGACACCTGTCTGTTTACCTCCGTGCCCCTCCGCCTCTAAAACCCGGAAGAAATGTAAATTCAAACACTCTATCATAAAAGTCAACAAACATTTACATAGAACGCGTGGGAACCAGAGAGAGAGAGAGAGAGAGAGAGAGAGAGAGAGTGAGAGAGAGAGAGGCTAATACCTTTTCGGGACTAACAGATATGATTCAATTTTATTTCAATAATTCGCTTAGCTGTAGGGTCTTTAACAGTGGGAGTAATTCTCGGAGGCGAACCTACTCCGCGTCACACAATGACAGACCTTTTGATCTAAAGCCCACGTGTTAGAGCATTCGACTCCAATCCCCCACTTTGGAATGAACTCTAATAGAAGCAGCCCCCAGCCGAAACATTTAAAAAAAAATCCACTGTAACTCATTTTTTTCAAAAGGGATATGAATACCACTGGTAAGCTGATACCATTGACGTCTGGACTTGGGCCTTTTACAATCGGATTAAACCACACACTTATATTTAGTTTAGTTTTCTTTAATATACTTCCGATGGCCTACACTACATAAAGACCTGACAAATTGAAGGTCGTGTCAGGTGTAGTACGAGCGGTTTTTGACCTATGACGCCAGGCATTGATTAACCAATCAGCGTTGACGTTTCTAGTGGTTTGCCCACAGTGCCGTGCATCACACACCAAGAACTAGCCGTAAAAGACTGTTTCACTTGTCAATCCCTCATATCATCCAGCACACGTCAACGATAACAACTCTTCCAGATCATAGTGTAGTAAAAACAAGTAAAACGAAATTTTAAACCTTAAAAACAAAACGAAACGAAATAGGATCTGTGTTTTAATCAGATTGTGGCAAAGTTACTACTACAGTTTCAGTGAGAAATAGAATGGGGTTTAACGTCCTACTGTTCTGCTTCTAAACTGGGCTAACGCCAAGGGGAAATTTTGCCCGGACAGCGAATTCCAAGGGGTGTTGTACGTGCCCACCAATGTGTACACAGGACCTTGGTTTTTCGACCCTTCCCAATGACTAAACAGCTGTCCTTGTCAGACCCTCCGTCCTGCATCACTGACAAGGGGGACCAAGCCGAAAAATGGACTTTCTCGGACAAGCCGGGGATCGAACACTCGACCTTCAGACTAACGAGCCAGCGTCTTACCCACTAAGCCACCGTGACCCACTCCCTAGTGTTAGGTCTTTAATAATCAACAAGGAAATTATTTTCAAAGCCATGGTGTTTCATTATTGTATAAAATCTTTGTTGACTCGGCGAGTCATGGGGATAGTATTTGATGAATCATTGCACATATAATTCTTTTATTTGTTATAAATGTATAGTGTAACTCATGCAGCAGATAATCTATAAAAGAACTAACAAATAATAATTCGTTTGATCTTTTTATTGACGAATAATGATTTATGACTCGTAAATGCATAGAACTTATTTTTGATCTTACTCAAGTACCATAATACATTCGAATTACTAATAGGGAGCGCCTTGAAATCTTAAGCGTACAATTGAAAATGAGCATTTGATGGCATTTTTCACTACAATAGTCCCGTTGTGCTAGAATGACGCAATAAAACATTTAAAATGCAATTAAAAGAAAGGGTAATTAAAAACCAGACGGAAAAGGTGTTTAAAACTGAGCACTTTTTCAGAAGTTTTGATATATTCCGACAATTATTTCCATAGCATAAACGCTTAATATGGAAAAGAACGCTATCAAGTAAAAGTAATGTAAGTGCAATTTGACGGAGAACGCTAGATCGAAGACAGTCTAGCGCGGATTACGTCATAAGTGAATTGTGTGATAGAGAAATGGGGTTTAACGTCCAATCGATATAAACTAGGTCATTTCGGGAATAACATATGGCTTTTAAATTTTATTTCAATAATTCGCTTGCGCGTAGGGGTCTTTAGCAGTGGGAGGAAACCGGAGTACCCGGACAAAACCCACAAGGTTGGACAGGCGACCCTACTCCTTGCCACATACAACCGGGGATTTGAAACCACATGTGAATTGTGGGTTAGGATTAGGGTTCTCGAGGATTAACATAAGATCTGGGAGGAACAGGGCGAAAACGAATATGCAAATATTCCTACGCAACAGAGCCTTAAAGATACATTACGTAATATTTAAATAAACAGTCTTTCGTTCTTATAATAGATGATGCAAAATGAATATATTTTAAACTTCATTCAAACTACTTTATTCTTAGCGAAGATATTAGCCTTTAAAGATTCGGCAAGATGTGAGTACTGATTGTAAGTACCATACAGGGGCCTGTTTCACGAAATTCTAACTAAGATAAAATCAAATTTTAGTAATTTGATTGGACAATATTAGATTAATTTTAGTTCTTAGCCAATCCAAATTGAAGTATCTGCTAAAATTTGGATTTTATCTTTAGTTAAAATTTCGTGAAACAGGGCCCTGGTTGTTCGAAGCCTCGCTTCATCATTTTCAGGTTAAATCATTAATTAATACCAGACCTATATCCGATGGTCTCGAGAGTTTATTATGGGTTTGTCATATTAATAAAAACCTTTTAATCTTTTTAAAGAGTATCCCATCCACCACCAAAAAAACGCGCAAAACAGAAAGATGGAGATCACCAAGTTCCTGGTTACAAATAACTAATTACAGCACCCAGCATTTCACAATGAATTTAAGTAGGTTTGAGTAGCCGAATGGTAAAACATGTCCGCGTTAGATCAAGAGATTCGTATTTGAGCTAAGTGGCTTGGTTTCGATTTTCCGTTTAAACGCGATAAATGTATGGAAACAAGTCTTGATTTAAAAAAAACAAACAAACAACAACACCCCCCCACCCTCCAACTAAATATAGAATCTAATATGACACACAGGATTAAAGGGGCCATACTAGGGAGTGGGGTGGGCCTATATATGGCAGTGAGCTCGAATGTGTGGGTTAACGGTCAACTGCCACAAAAAGGGGATAGATTTGTTGGTGGGGTTGGGATTATATTTGACAGTAGGTCCGGCAGTTTGGGGGTAAAGGTCCTCTGCCTCAGGGTGTAGACTTGTGTTCGTGTTGGTGGTGACGTGGGACTATATATTATATCAGTATTTAGTTAGCTCTAATTCTCAGAGCATACTGAATTTACTTCACTTGATTTCACATATACGCGTGCTGTTTATTACTTGCAATAGGCCTTCTTATAGGCCTGTTTCTGTGTGGTGTGGTCCTCCTGCATTTACTATTTAACTCTCATGACCATGGGCCTCTCGCTGTTGGGGTAGCCTCGTGGTCTTAAGCGTCACACCACGTGCTCTTGTTGACCAATCACCTCCGGCTTCCGGTGGTGGTTTCAATCCCCGATCTGAACGTATATGGCTTGGCGATAGGGCCGCCTTCTAAAACCCCGGTTTCCCCCCGACAGAACAGACACAACTGCGTGTGCTAAGCATAACAAAATAAGACAAATAGACATTGTGGGATCTACTCAATGCTTTAAAATAATCGATAATCTCTCTAATCCTGATTGATTGATTTAACATCTACCACCGTTCGAACCCCCCCTTATCAACGATAATTCCAACGTTAAACGGTAGATAAATCTCGAACAAATGACTGTTGAGTTAATACTATAATACGTACCTGTCACTAACTGTACACACTCGTATTGACCAGATAACAGAGAGAGAGAGAGAGAGAGGGAGAGAGGGAGAGAGAGAGAAAAATTGGGTTTAACGTCCACTCGACACAAACTAGGTAATTTCTGGATAACACATGGTTTTAATTTTATTGCGATAATTCGCTTGCGCGTAGGGGTCTTTAGCAGTGTGAGGAAACGGGGGGACCCACAGAAAACCCACAAGGTTGGACAGGCGACCCTACTCCATGTCACGTACACCCAGGGATTCGAAACCATGCCAGTTGACTCAATGACAGGCTTTATGATACAGTACGCAACCATTTGGCCATCCAACCCCCAGGGAGAGAGTGTGTTTGTCCGTTCTGATCACTATATTTTAATGTTACTCAAGAAGGGTTAGCTCTTCTTCTTATTGGTTGGCGGAGATGAGAGAGAGAGAGAGAGGGGGGTCTTTTACGTGTACACCAACGGGTACACCAGACGCGATTGGGTTGAGCGAGAGAGATAGAGAGGGTTCTTTTATGTGCACACCAACGGGTACACCAGGCCTGCGATTTTCGTCCCATCCGAATGGCTAAAGGGAATGAGAATAAAATGGCCTACACTACGTAAAGATATGACCGATTGTAGTGGGAGTTCGCATCAGAGGTCATACGAGCGCCTTTTGACCCTATGACGTCAGACACTGATTAATCAACCAGAGAACTCGCCGTAACAGACCGTTTCATCAACTAAGCTCTCACGTTAACCAGGCCCAAAATTCACAAAACATTCTCAGACTTAAGTAAAGAATTTACACAAATTGTTTGCCTTATTTTAACTAAAATATAGCTCTTTGTCAAACGTCTGTTGTTTTAATGTATCAAATACAGAAACCACGTGAAAAGTTTTGTGTTTTTGGATCAAAGAAATTTCCCATAAACACAGATTGAAAGTTTAATATCTGAGAATTTACTGTGAACTAGGGTGCCAGAACGCCGCTTATATAATTACTCTTCCATATCTTAGTGTAAAGAAGACGAGTAAAACAAAATTTTAAACTATAAAAAAACCCAAACGGAACAGTATATGTGTTTTAATCAAATTGTTATTTTCTGCATCAGTCGGGTCGACGAACACGTTACCATGCCATCGAGGTTTCCACCTACTCGTCATCTCAAATTCTTGCTGTCTAGGGGCCTTTAAGTGCAGACCATAGTACACACTGTTTGACTTCGGGGTTTTTGTTCTAGCAGAACAATGACACTTTTCCTTGTAAGGCCTGCGCCACCGACAAAGGAACAAACCCAATTAGACAGGAATGGCCGATCCAAACCTGGAACCAAAATCCAAATCATGGATAATAGTGTTCATGTAAAAGCCTAAATAGTGTCGGACTGGGCCTATCTGTCTACCTGTCCGTGACGAGTGGGCCTAAGCTCATTAAAGAAAAAGTGGGCCTAAGCCTATAAAGAAAAAAAAGACAGAAGAAAGAAAAAAGAAAAAAAGAAAGGGGGGAAGAAAGAAGGAGAGGAGAGGACACAGGACAGGGAAAATAACAGATACGAAGCTTTGGTTTGAAATGTTTGTAAAATAAGTTTGCGGATGTCAATTTTCCGTTCGTGCGCCTTCTCCGCGTACTTGTGTGGGCCTGTCAATGACCCGACAGGTCAGCCAGTCCAGCACTGACCCTAAATGTAGTCTAACATTATTACAAAATATATGTCACTCCCCATTCCCGTTAATTAATCTCACGAACTTTCACAAACATGACCATTATTTATTAATATTAAATTACATAAAAATATAGGGTACCTTAGCAGAGTTCAAGTATTAAATTATGGGAGGCGACCTGCGATAGGTAAATACAACTGTTAAAAGTCGTATAGTCTTTAGATAAATAAAACAACACAAAAGAATTAATGGTCTTATTGAGGTATACGGGACAGTCATAGAGTTTTTTTCATTTTCTATTCAATTATATAAAGTGTATATTTATCTACCGCCTTTATAAAATGTCAACTGCTAGTTTAAGATCAATTAAAGTCACTATATGTTTTGTTCAAAGATATGCATTAGAATAAGACATGAAATAAGTGAAAACCCCCCGAAAAATCCGCCATACTAGACTTACGCTGTCTGCCTACCATTAGCCCCGCTTCGGAGCAGACACGAAGCTTGTTGCCTATTTTTGCCGAAACACCAGTTATAGCAAGTCAAGAGGTATTTAACGTCTATTCGACAGAAACTAGGTCAATGGTTCAATTTTATTTCAGTAACTCGCTTGCGCGTAGAGGTCTTTAGCAGACGGAAGAAACCGGGGCACTCGGCGAAAACCCACGAGGTTGGACAGGCGACCTAACTCCTTGCCACGTATAACTTTGGATTCGAAATCACACCACTTGTCGCAATGACAGACCTCGTGATACAGCGCGCACGTGCTAACCATTCAGCCATCCAGTATGAACATAACATAAATAGAACAGAACCGAATTACAAAATAGTTTACAATTTTTGAATATGGCAGACATTCATGGCCGAGATCTAATCTCAAAGGAGATAGTTCTCTGTGCGTAGAATGAACGAACGTATTATAGAGCTTGAATAGACTTGTTTGTACACAGAAGAATAAAGTACGTGTAAATTCTGTTAAACAGACGTGTAGTAAGATAGCTATTCAATATTTCAATTCGCTTTATACACAGCATTAATTATGTTGTCATGACAACAAGTATACGATTACATATGTACCTGATACAATAATACACAAAGGCGTGTTTTAAGTTGACGGCTTAAATTCTTCTTTCATTTTGTTGAATGTTAATAAACTTTATAACCTTGTTTGAAGAATTGACGTCTTAAATTCTACTTTCATTAATGAACTTTATAACCTTGATTGAACAATTGTAAATTATAATGCCTCGGAATTGTTTTGTACTGAACTTCAATTTACAAGTGGGATTGCCGACGGGTCATTATGTCTAAAATCCTAGAGATCTCGGTCACACGGCGCTGCCATCTAGGCATCCTCGCCAAATAAGGACAAAGCCAGGACTATTTTTGCGTTTTAGGATGCCACCAGGTAGAACAATTAGTGGCTTTATCAAACGAAATCGGAATTGTATGTAACGTTTTGTCAACGCAATGAATGGGGTGTAACGTATCGTCAACACAATAGCGATTTTTGGCAATGTTACCCGCACACCGTCAGTCTTAAGAAATAATATTGTGAATATTAAATATTCGCTCGGTAGGGGATTAGCAAGCAGCAATTCGGGTAATTCGGAAAGAATGGGACGAGACGTCTTGCCAACGTCTCTAACATTGTAGAAAAACAACGTCTTCAACAATTCAGTTTAATAAAAACATCAGATTCAAACAGCAAGCATAATACCTTCAAACACATACAAATTTAATGTCTTCTACGAATCAGTCTTTTATATCAAGTCACATGAGGTATTCGATAGTCAGTCCAGATGGTTTAATCTCACTGTGCCACCCAATCAACTGGTGTTATAGGGTAGTGTAGCGACAATTTAAGTAAACAAATGATTATATTATAGACTGTATCCTTATTAGTACTGTTCATCTAGTTAAGATTTAATTATTTTAATTCTCAAAGAGGTCAAAATTTAGTTAATTGGCATAGTAAAATGAAGAAGATCGGAAAAAGCCACCCAAATATATTTAAATTTATTAACATTGCGTTGAAAGAGCAGACTTGTACTGAAAATACCATAGTTCAATTGGATAACGGGGGACGATTGCCCCCTAAAAGATGAAAATATAAAAGAATAGAAGAATCTATTCATGATCCAAAATCGAACTGTTAAATGGAGTAAATGGAGTAAAAATGTGCAATTGAATATACTGACGTCGGATCACATTTAGTAGGGTTATGATTTATGGTTGATACATGTATTTGTTGTTACTTTAATGTAATTTATTGTGAATAAAGTTGTTAATCAGTCTAAACCTAGTAGTTTTAAAAAGCGGACTATACTTTTAACACCATTGTATTCGATAATCCCCTTGCTTGATTAATCCCCCCATCAGAACAATAGCGGGTGGCACAGTGAGATAATAATAATAATAATAAGGAGTCTTATAAAGCGCTAAAATCCACGTCACAATAGGGAAATGCTCTAAGCGCTGACTACACACAAAACACACAACACTACAAAATGCACATGATAATGTCATATTCAAACATAACGTTTGAAAAGATGGGTCTTTAGGTTTGATTTGAATGAAGTTAATGTTTCAGCAGACTTTATTTTTAGGGGCAATGAATTCCAAAGCGTTGCAGAGATATGTTGAAAAGATCTTGCACCAAATGTTTTCAATTTGAATTTGGGCGTCTCAAGCAGACATAGATCAGTGGAACGAAGGGACCTGGATGGAACATATGGATGAACAATATCCTGTAGGTCGGGTGGAGCCATTTTTGAAACCGTTTGAAACGTTAAAGAGAGCACTTTAAATTCGATCCGTTCCTGAATTCTAAGCCACTGTAGAGAGTTTAGAGCTGGAGATATGTGAGAACGCAGCTTAGTCCTAGTGGCGATTCTCGCACAGCGGTTCTGAATTTGTTGAAGCCGATATAGCTGTTCTTTTGAAATGCCTGCTAACAAACTATTTCCGTAATCAAGCCTTGACATAATCATACAGCGTACAAGGGTGGCGGCTGCATCCCTGGTTACAAGGTGCCTTATCGATCCTATGTTTCGTAGGTGATAGTGTGAAACCTTGCATAAGTAGCTGATGTGGGGTTCCATTGTAAGAGACGAGTCCAGATGAATACCAAGTTTTTTTATAGATGAAGAGAAGGGGATAGTTGTATCGTTGACATTAAGAGAAGTAATCGCACATTTCTGCAGTCGGCCAGGAGGCGCACACGGGATAGCCTCTGTCTTTTCGGTGTTTAATTTCAGCATATTTTGATTCATCCATTGCTGAATGTCTCGGATACACTCTTCCATTTTATGACACGCAGAAAGTTGACACGTGTGTGATGGAGAGAAGCTGTCGATGAGCTGGGTGTCATCAGCATAGCAGTGATGGGAAACTAGGTGTCGATTCAATAGCTCCACAAGGAGTTTTGTGTAGAGACAAAACAGTATTGGCCCAAGGACGGATCCTTGAGGCACACCACATGTTAGAGTCACTGAGTTTGAGACAGCGTTTTTGATTACTACAGCTTGTGACCTTCCAGACAAATATGACGAGAACCAATTTAAGGCAACTGAGCTGATTCCATAATCAGCCTCAAGACGATGCAGAAGCTTACCGTGATCATTTGTGTCAAAGGCTGCTGATAGATCAAGTAGCACCAACATTGACACGTCACCATTGTCAATAGATCGCTTAGCTGCTTCTAATACACAGTTGAGAGCAGTTTCGGTGCTATGTGCTACTCGGTATGCCGATTGGAATTTATCCCACAGATTGCCTCTTTCCAGGAAATTCACAAGTTGCAATTTGACAACCTTTTCAAGGATCTTGGAGAAAAACGGTAAATTGGAAACGGGTCGGTAGTTTTTTAGAACTTCCGTATCCAGTGTTGATTTCTTTAATAGAGGTTTAATGATGGCATGCTTAAAAGCCTGAGGTACAGTACCATTCTTCAGGCTAGTATTAACAATTACAGTTACTACTGGAAGAAGAACATCCAACACTTGAAGAAGAAGATTGGTCGGAATGGGGTCCAAACCACATGACACGGGTTTAGACTTTTCAATAATACATTTAAGATCATGTTCACTGACTGGTTCAAAAGATTCAAAGTTTTCACCCGTGTAATCATCAGCAACAATGTTATCAAGTACTGGATTAAATTCTGAGCGGATCTTGCTGATCTTGTCAATGACAAATGTATTGAAGTTGTTTGCGTTGTTCAAATCATCGTCTTTGGGATAGGCCACATCATGCGTCTTGCCAAGTAAAGAATTCAAAGTGCCAAAAAGTGCTTTAGGATTATCCACATTATCCTGAATAAGTTTGTTATAATAAACAGCTTTTGATTTATTGACGATATTGTTTGTGTTATTCCGGGCTGCATTAAACAGCTGTCGGTCAATTTCAAGCTTTGTCTTTCTCCACTTTCTCTCTGCACGACGTCTACATTTACGAGAGTCAAGTACACGTGCTGTTATCCAAGGGACTGACTTTTTGGTTCGCACACATTTTGTTGTGAGTGGCGCATGCTTGTTTAATAACTCAGACAGGGTATCATTGAATAAATCAACAAGTTCATGTAAGTCATCCGGAGGATTCTTGATGAGATTTGACTGAATGATGTCTGCTTTGAAATCAGCAATGTTGATCCCCTTTACATTGCGAATCTGAATCAACTTTTTACGTGGTGCAGGTTTAGAAAAGTTGAGATGAAAGGATATCATTGAATGATCAGATACTTGCTTATCCAACACTTCAATTTGTTGGATAAGAAAATCTTCTCTGGTGACAACCCAGTCAATAATATGACCAGATTTATGTGTAGGTTGTAAAACATGCTGTTTTAGATCATGGTTATTTAAGATGAGACATATTTTCTTGGTGAGACTGTTATTATGAACATCAAAATGTACATTAAAATCTCCAATGATTATTGTGGATTCCCGTTTCTCATCCAAGAAATCCACCAGAGCCGAAAATTCATCAGTAAATAAATTATCTGTTGTTTTATTTTTCTTTGACGGGGTGGTTTGTAAATACAAACAACCCTTAAGGACTCTCAACCAGCACTTATTACTGTTCCGAGCAACTCGAATGAACTGAAAGCTAAAGGAGGCTTAAAGCATTGTAATGTCAGACTATCTCTAAAAATCATAGCTATCCCCCCTCCTATTCCACTTGACCTGGGAATATGCTGTAAAGCATAACCCGGTGGGGTAATTTCTGCAATTTTAGAATCGTCACCATCTGGTCGCAGCCAAGTTTCAGTAAGGAAAAGAACATCAAATTCTGATTCAGAAATTAATTCATTGATTTGTGTAGTTTTATTTTTGGCAGATTGGGCATTCCATAATCCAAATTTTAGAAGAGAACATTGCTTAACTGAAGAATTGCTAGAGTTATGTGAGATGAGTTCAGGGTGATCAGCAGACTGAGATCGTTTCCTCTTTCCACCTCTCTTTCCACGCTTGGTTGGTTTGGCTGTACTTAACCCCAGTTCCTTGAGAAGACTGAAAGCCTGATCATCTAATCTAGAGTGAGAAGAGTTTAATTTAGATAATTCAATTAACTGGTGAGAGTCATACTGAACAAAAGGTTTAACTGTGTTCATATTTAAATCTGAAGTTGTACTTGTCACAATACTAGCAGTTGATAACAACTCACAAGTCACATAATAGAGAAATATAAACATGCACAAAATATGCATAGCTTTCCCTAAAACAGTTCAAAATATATCCAAACACAATCTTGAAAACATTATAAATCCATATGCAAAAATTTAGAAAGAAAATCCACAGACTAAGTTGTTGATTTAGGTAACATTATCAGAGCTCACATACACACTGTGCTACCTGTCAGGCGCACACCCCTCTTCATGTCCCCGTCCAGATCACTACGTCACTATGCGAAGCCATATATATTTCTATTAAGCTCTGCAAAAGTGAGTGGCATACTTATAACAAACAACATACATAAATAAAATAACGAACCCCCGCCTCAAATAAAGCAAAGTACGGGCGATGACAATACAATATATCTTAAGTTCTGGAACAATAGAATAATACAAATTATAGAAATTTAACACATACAAACAAAATTACTCGGCAATATTAAACATAATTAGGCACATATAAAATTTACATTGGTAATGATTCCAAATTAATCATAGAACAAGATTAAATAAGGATAAGTTCACCAAATACTCGTGCCTACGAAAATATAAGGAAATAGGAAGAGTACAAAAGAGGTGAAAATATTAAAATCTAGCCGTTCCGGCCACAGTAAGCGTAAATTCATGGCCCGCATTGCGTATCTGTATCAATTTTGCGTGAGACGTCATCAATGTATCTGTATTTCTCATACGTGGTACGGCACACGAATAGGACAGGACGTATCGAACAGCTTGCATACGGAAAAGTTCCGTATAACATTGTCGTCTTTTTACCGCCTTTTTTGCTACTTTTAGACGCTGAAACGTAACTTCATAGCTTTTTTTTATGTTTTATGAATCTATCTGTATCCTAGAACACGAAGGTGTATAATTGATGTGGCTTTAACAATGATAAAGATTGGAATTTAACCATTGTTTTTGATGTTTTTTACTCGGCAATTTCTTACCTTTCCTGTCTGTCTGAATGCTTGTTGATCTACATTCTAAATTTATGGAGGTGGGACCGTTCAAATTTGTAAATGATGCTATGGTAAAGGGGTATAAACTTGCTGAAATAATACTTTTGTAAAATCAAAAACTGAAGTCGAGTCGAAGTCGATTATTTTTTAAATAAGATTCGACATTATTTTTTCTAATAGCTCAGCGACTGTCGAGTGACTTCACTCTTCCAGGAAATAGTAGGCTAGGCACTTGACTAGTACTGATAGTAATCTTGGTAGAGATATTCTGCTATCATGCTGTAATAGAACAAAGCTCAACTCAGCGACGCATACGGACGCAGCGCGAAAATCTGTTAATAAACTCTAAAACTACACTGACGCAACGTGTCACCTATACGATATGGATACGTGATACGGATAGGAAAATTTCCGCTTGCCAAAAGTCTCTTATGGATGAATTGGATGCAATAAATAGATAACATATCGTCAACACAATGAATGGAATGTAGCATGCCGTCAACACAATGAATGGGATGTAACGTGCTGTCAACACAATGAATGGGATGTAACGTGCTGTCAACACAATGAATGGAATGTAGCATGCTGTCAACACAATGAATAGGATGTAACGTGACGTCAACACAATGAATGGGATGTAACGTATCGTCAACAGAAGGAATGGGCTGTAACGTATGGAACAACGAATGGAATGTAACATGCCGTCAACGCGATAAATAGAACATAACGTTTTGTCAACACAATGAATGGAATGTAACGTGCCGTCAACACAATGAATTGGATGTAACGTGCTGTCAACACAATGCATGGGATGTAACGTGCCGTCAACACAATGAATGGGATGTAACGTAAACATGGGATGTGGCGTATCGTCAACAGAAAGAATGGGATGTAACGTATGGTTAACACAATAAATGGAATGTAACGTGCCGTCAACAGACTGAATGTGATGTAACGTATAGTGAACACAATGAATGGGATGTAACGTATAGTTAACACAATAAAAGTGTATACGGGACCTTGGTTTTTCGTTCATCGGAACGAGTGAAGTTTGGTATAGAAACCGTGCAAAAGATGACCCAACATTTTAGACTCACATAACTTAGAGAGGCATTATCTCACTTAAATACATAAATGTAATTACTTTAAAACATAACACATTCCAAAATAATCCTCGAAAATCCCACCAGTAATGTGAGCTCAATTACTATCACACGGGGGCCCTCTGACATTTACTAAAGGGTCTCTCATACTGTTTTGGGCCCATTTTGGTCCGATTTCCACGCCTGATTCAGCATTTTCTATTTGGAATTAAGTGTCAAGTAAGCGGAAGCGTCGGTGTCTGGGCAAAATTTCTCTTTTTAAACATTACATGGCGTATGTCCGTCTACATTATAATGAGGGGGTGAGGCGAATGGTTAGCGAGTGCGCGTTGTATCATAAGGTTTGTCATTGAGTTAACTGACATGGTTTTGATTCCCCGGTTGTACGTGACAAAGATTTGGGTCGCCTGTCTAGCCTCGTGGGTTTTCTCAAGGTCTTTTGGTTTCCCTCTACCGCTAAAGGCCCCTACGCGCAAGTTTATTATTGAAATAAAATTGAGTCATATGTTAGTCCCGAAATGGCCTAGCTTGTGTCAAGTGGTGTTATCCCCCCGCCCCCCCTCTCTCTCTGTTTTATTCTCCGTTATCTGGTCAATATAAGTGTGTATTTTGTGTCGAGTGGACGTAAAAAACCCCATCTATTTCTCATTATAACGAATAGGACGGTGTGAAGGGCGGGGGGGGAATTAAAACCCTTTTCGTTTCATATGTACCGCAAATATACAAAACATCTTGTACCACACTCACTTAAAAAAAAAATACCACACATCTCGATAAAGACATGGCAAGGGAGATAATAACATTTAACACTTATTGTCAATAAAACACGGAAGAAAAATTAAACGAAAGACGATTTTAGTATCCGTGGAAAAAATAACTATAAATTATGTATGTTATTTGGGCTTTCTACTATGACATTGTGTCGGGATCCGTTTAGATGTTTGATGTATATTTTGTAGACCACTGTGACTCAAGTGTATTTTAACGGCTCAATGCCACTCTTGTCGGTTGTGGGGTTGGGGTTGGGGTTGGGGTTGGGGTTGGGGGTGGGGGTGGGGTGTAGTAGGGTAGGATGGGGTGGCCGGTCACCTCTGGCTTGCGGCTGTGGTTTCGATCCCTGGTGTGAGCGTATGTGGCATGGAGATAGGGGCGCCTTCTCAACCTCGTGGGTTTCCTCCGGGCGCTCCGTTTTCCTCCCACTGCTAAAGACCCCTACGCACAAGCGAATTATTGAAATAAAATTAAACCATATGTTAGTCCCTAAATGACCTAGTTTGTGTCAAGTGGACGTTAAACCCCACTTCAATAGGGGCATTCCCTATTTTTAAAAAAAAAAATTTATGTATTCTCTATTGAAAATTTTAGACGATAATTGTAGAGTATTCAGGAAGTCCTATAAATAAAGAAATATTATATTTCGTATTTGATACGTACTTCTACCTCGACACTTTGGTCTGTGGCCTTATAAGGCAATCGTTCGATTTTCATTTATTAAAAACTGCATTCATATTTATTTGTCACCCGACCTGTTAACATTTCTAGCAAACAATTGAAAAAATGATCTCTTGATTGTTGTGTACTCGTGGAAAGATTTGTTAAACAATGGAAATTTCGCTTGTATTCGGGAATTGGAAACCAAACAATCTATATTTTTGTATAAAAAAAAAATGAAACAAAAACTGGTTACGTATATGAACTCGTAAAATGGAAAGTGGTATGGGATATTTTGGAAAGAGTAAGCATATCCTACCTCGTACCCATCACTGGTCACTACTTAAAACTAGACGTTTCTTTCAGACGTCGGAGCTACTACTCATCTCGTAATAATATTTCTCCGAAAAACCGCAATAGTGTAGCCCTTAGAATTATAATCCACATGTATATTATAATAATATATATGTTTCTTACTGATTTTAATGTCGAGATCGAGCTGTCTTCTGCACGACAGAGCGATCAGAGTTTATTTTATTCAGACACACCCCAAATCCAATCGCAAGGTACCGGTCCCAGGCGCGGATCCTAGGTGTGTGTGTGTGTGTGTGTGGGGGGGGGGGCAGTGACAAAGTTGATTTTCATTTTCGTTGGCTTTGTTACTGTTGTAGTTCACATATCCGCTCTTTAATAGACGATATAAACATAATTTACACATTGTCTCCGCCTAAGGAATCAAAGGTTGCAACATATTACCCTTTGCTCCAATGTGTGCCCTCTCCCCCCTCGACAAAATCCTGGATCCGGGCCTGAGTCCTGTCAGTCTTGAGTTTTAGAAATTTGTTGACGATAATAATCTGTGAAAGGCCTTTAACATAATAATATGACCCATACTACAAGAAGATCTGAAGGGTTGTAGTGAAAGGTCGCGTCATAGGTCATACGAGCGCTTGTGACCCTATAACGTGGGATATTTCATTAACCAATCAGCGTTGATGTTTTTAGTGGGTTACCAACAGTTTCATGCACCTCACGCCGCAAACTCGCCGCAACAGACTGTTTCATTAGCTAAGCCCTCACATCCTCCAAAACCTATAGTTTAGAAAAGACAAGTAAAGCGAAATTTTGAACTTCAAAAAACGAAACGAAATAGGTGATCGCATGTCGTGTACTTGTTATTCATTGTAAATGTTGGTAAAAAGGAAAACGCGTATTTAATAGCATACCTAGAGAACGGAGCGTTCCGTTCCGGGTGGCCTTTTTAGGAGCGGCAATTTTTATTTACTTGATTTAATAAAATAAATATTTATCTATTGGTTCAAGACGCCTGACACAATTTTATTTTCCTTGAAAACATTAATTCAAAAGAGATAAAACTCGGTTTAGTTGACACAATATTATGTTTCCTCGAAAATGCTTTTTCAAAGAAGTCTAAAATCGGGATTTTCTGTCGGTACAAGATGTCTGACACAATATAATTTTCTTCGAAAACATATGTACAATAGAGATAACCCACGAGGTTGATAAGGGGGGTCGAAAACACAGCCGCAAGCCAGCCCCCCCCCCCATTAAAGACAAATAACTGTGCTGACTCATTCGTACTTTATTACATTCTGACATTGCTTATTATTCACTAGGTTCATAAATAGATCACTGCAGATTAAATACGTCATAAAAAAAATTATATCATTTCTGGATTAAGTGATGACGCTGATGAACTGGGTGGGAATAATTTAAAATTGATTTATTACACAACAGTGTTTTATGTAATCGACCCCACCCTGAAATTATATGGTGTAATAAACAGTCATATCTGGACTAAGACTACTACAACTCGAAAATCGCTTGTCATTTATTCAAATTTTAATTAAAATGGCTAAAACTTCGTGTAATACCTGGAATGGTATCCCATTGCTTTCTGTCTTGTGAGAACTAAGTTCAGGTCATGCTTTATGTCCTTTCTCCTATGAAAAATCGTTATTTGTTTACATCTTACTAATTGAACCTGCCATGTTTGGCCTAGTTATCTGGACGAGCCTAACTGGACAAGGGGTGCTCTAAGTCGTTTCACCCTACTTTGATTAGCAGTTGGTTGTTTCGTCCCAGTAGAATATAACTCTTTTCAAAGAGCTATTTACTGAATCCCAGACCACGGCTTTTTGTCCCACTAACTTGAATATTTAGTCGCCAACCGTCCGGTTGTAATTTTTTGATATCGATATAAGCTACATGTAACCCATTATCAACGAAATTGTGGAAGGAGGCTGCAAGACATACTCAAAAGTAGTTACGAGAACGTAGCTAAAAACGTTGAGATATCCTGATGTGTTTGTTTTTAGCTACGATTGGATGCCTGCCTTTAGTTCCAAGTGGCAAACTCAGTTATTAATGCACGTAACATCTTAAAAATAAGATAAATTTACTCTATTATATCCAGTTCAAAACTTAATTTAAGATAGGATTGTCACACATCAAATTTCTGCGTAAGCTAGAAACATCAGGACAAATTACAGAAATTTTTTTTTACGATTAGTTTTATAGAAGCAAGGAGAGAAGCCAACCGACCCCCAAATGCACCCTTGTTAACTATCGGTGCTACCAGGACGGACCGGGGGTCGCGGATATCTAAACCATGATAGAATCCCTCTAAATAATGATGCACCCTGTAGTATGGATATAGTCTCTAAACCATGATATACCCAACGCCGGATTAACCACGGAGCACCATGGGGCCCAGGCCCCCCACATTAGGGGCCCCCAACAAAAATCTCAGTTGCGCGCCTCGAGCATGGTCGGACTGAGGACTCCAGCGGCCTGTGACCTAGTGACGGGGCCCCTCCGATGCTCCGAGGACCCTCCATCGGAAGTCCCTGGGGCACCCTCAATCCATGGTGTGTCGTGATCGACATCCGAGAATTCGATGTAATCCGGTGATACCGCGTCATATTTTCGACAGGTATCCGTGTTTCTTTTTCGTTTATTTACCGGGAAACGTCAATCGAGTAAACGCACCAAAATCCTCTTCAGCGGCAAAATTTTGGTTACGTCTTGTTGTGCTACTAAGGAGGTGGAATAAAGGTAAGTTTGAACCCATTTAAATTTCAGTTTTGAACGCAGAATAATCTGTAAATGTCATTTAATCTTCGAACTGAATGTTTTTTGTTATTTTTGGTATGTTAGACGTTCGTCAAAAATCGAGCCCGGTTTGATCTAACGTTAAGGCCTCCATTCATCAAATCATCGTGGGGGATATAATATAATTCCGAATCAAGTGACCCCGTCATTTATTACTGAGCGACTTCAAAATTAGGTGTGATGTAGCTCTGCGCACTTACAGAGACGGATTTAACGGGCTCAATGGGCTCCAGCCCGCCCTCTCCAGAAATGCCATAATTTCGTAACACTTGCATGGATTGGTCCACTGAAATAACGCCAGAATGCGCAACTTTGTGGCAGAATTTTATTTTTTTCTGGGGGAGGTACTTCTAAATGGCTCCGATACAAGTGCCTGAAATTCCAGGAAATCACGTTTCCGGCATCGAATTTCTGAAAATTTCCTGGGGGAGAACCCCACCAGACACCTTTGCGGAGCTTCGCGCCATCGGCGCTCGCGGTGGACAGCTTCGCCGGCCACAGCTCCGCGGTCGGTGATCAGGGCCCCCACCATGGTTAATCCGGCGTTGGCACTTGGATGTACCCCGTAGTTCAGAGTGAATCTCTAAACCATGATGTATCATGTAGTTAGGATAGAGCCCCTCTAAATAATCATGTACCCTATAGTATTGATAGAGCCTCTAAACCACGATGTATCATGTAGTTTCTAAACCATGATCTACTCTGTAGTCTCTAAACCATGATCTACTCTGTAGTCTCTAAACCATGATCTACTCTGTAGTCTCTAAACCATGATCTACTCTGTAGTCTCTAAAACATGATCTACTCTGTAGTCTCTAAAACATGAGGTACCTTGAAGATAAGAGTCTCTTAGCCATGATCTACTGTAGTTGGAGTGAACCATAGTTTTGTAAATTGGGAGCCGATCGTCAAATGAATAGGAATTTTACGATATGTTAATCTAGAAATGACATAGTTTCTCTTAAATGATTATATTGTTAACGCGTTTTAAATATATGGATGCAAAAGACACACTGCTAACTACACATAAATGTTTTAAATAGATTATTCAGCTCAACATGAGACATGAAAAAAATAAATGCAGTTGGTTTAACTTGAATGTAGATATTAATCATGCATCTGCGTTGCATATATAGACCCTTTGGTTGAATCATATCACAAAAATATCTTAGTTTATGTAATGGTCATTTATCAACATCAAGGTGAATTTGCCCTATTTTTCCATTTATCCTATTCAGATTTATTCAGACGAATCCTTTTAATCGGATGAATGTGATTTTTGAAAGCGTATGCAAGTTAAATATCTTTAATAGCTCTTTTATCTAGTGTATCTTTTATTTTATTTTCTTATGAATTAGGCCATATAACAATAATGTACACTTTGTGGTGTATAATAATAATGATAGTATGTTTAGCTATACATTTCATTTAAAAAATGTATGGTTTTTTTCCTATAGACTCTTTTTCGTGGTAATCTATGACATGTCTATAAACATCCTGTATGTCGGTGCAGCCAACTTCGAGACAACAATATAATAGGGCATATAAATAGAGAGTGCGTATAAGTACTGTTGTCGCAACTTTATTTATATACGGTTTGGACCTGCTGGTTCCGTGCTCGATCCCTTCGTTCGCCGAGAAAGTTCATCGGAATTTTCCGGCGTGATACCCCTCGGGTCTGAAGTGCACATTGGCGTGCAAGTAAACTTTCCCAAATAGCACACAGTATGACATATGCCCGTTTTCATTAGCCCACTCGGGGCAGAACAAAGGGGACATTAAATCCCCTTTCATTTCATTTCATTTATCTTCGACTGGCGTACAATTTTGGTTATGGAACGTAGCAGGTTTCCATATCTTATCTTCTTGCAATTCCGTGTTTGACTTTATAAATTAAAATAAAACCAAGTACGAACAATCCAAACCATTAGACAGAATTCGAAGTCCTAAAAAAACCGTTATAGGCAAAATAGTGTAATCAGCAAATGGACTGCTCCCCGTGTACAAAATACACGACAAATAGTGGTAACAGGTGTCCGGAAGAGTAAGCTTACCCTGCCTGGTGCGCCACACCCGCCGTAGCTGCATCCAAACTATAAGACAAAATGTCGGTAAAATAGCGTGATTTGCCAATGAACTATCGGTATGCAAAATGCACGTGATGAACTGTGTTAATGATGTAGTGGACATAATCTGGGATATAGTAATAGTATACGTGTCAATTAAATATATCTAGAATAACAGCCGAGAGAGACACTTTATATTTACCAATCAATTCAATATGACGACCATAAAACTTTTAAAAGGTTTTTATAAGTTTAGTGCGCATGTATCCTTTTAGTTGAAGCTTAGATGACAAATGCCTCGATCTACTTAAAAAATCAGAATAAAAGGAACAAGCTCTTGCGTAACGAATTAGCCGAGACACAAACACTCCATAAGCAGGTGATATTGGAATGTTACTACTATTAAATGGAAAGTTAACAATCAGAAAGTCAGATCCATGTAGGAAGCGTAATTGTCACAGTCAGTGGTGTTTTTAATTTCGAGCTCATCAGGATATATGAATTCGACATAATCACTAAATTTAGGATTATTAAGTGATAAAACGTCATCGATATATCGATAAGTGAAATTAAAATGTCTGACTAATCGTTCATTTGTTTTTACGATCGCTTGGATGTAATCGGCTTCGTACGAATACAATACAAATCAGCAAGCAAACGTGCACAGTTGGTGCCCATGGGGATACCTACCACTTGCTGATATATTTCCCCTCCAAATTCAACAAAGATGTGATTCTTAACGGAATATGTGACCGGCCACGGCAAAATGAGTCGGAATGCGCGCGATCCAATAATGATAAAGACAAAATAAGTGAAAACATTGATTTTGATCGAAATTGAGATTTTCACAGATATGAGTCTATAAATATAGTATCTAACGGCCCAAAAGATCAAAATAGCAATAAAACATTTTAAAACACCTTTATTTGGACGTTTTGTAAGAGTACGGTATTCTTAAATTTGTCTTTTTCTGAATATTCTCAGCGAAATTAGATATTTTTCTCTGCTCACAGCGGGACGACCGGTCAATCCTTTTGCAAAATGCTTGGCATCGTTGTAAAGCGGAGAATCTCTTGATTATACATATGACCACAGTATTGCCGTTTAGTTCATTTTGAAGGAATTTTAAAACCCCTAAAAATGTAAACAAACTCCGCTTGTTGCTATGCTGCTAACACGGCTCGTTTGCTGATTGGCCCAGACAACGGATGCAAAGCATTAGCTGTAAATTGAAAGGGCGCGACTTCCTGGTCGAAGTTTCATGGCGTTTAATCAGAAAATCCCATTGTGTGCATACAATGAATTAGGCGGGTATAGATAACAATACACCTAGAACAAACTGCAACAGAAATCATTTCTTTGGGAACTGTTTAGGTGTGGTCTCTAGTACTTCCATAACAAAAGCGGCCATTATCGGTCTTGGGGAAATTTGCATAATTAACATAAATCCAAGATGGCCGCCAGTGGACCAGAAAATCGCTGAAATCTCCGAATCGGTTGACTTTAGTGCAAATAAATGTATTAACGACCTATAGGAAATCGATACTCGGGAGTTAAAAAATGCCGACATTTTTAACCTACGATCTTTTTATAACGTCGTAACGTCGCTTTGATGGAATTACGTCGTTCTCATTGTGACGTCATTATCGAATTGTATTGCCACTATAAACCGCAGATTGCCTCGTTCGGCATTTCTGTCCAAACGAGGTAAAACAAATGCCTCGTTGTCTGGAGTTCCAAAACGAGGTTTTTTAAATTGCCCTGTTTTTGGAACGAGGTATTTTGTTCAGAACGAGGCTTGTTAAAAATGCCTCGTTTACTAAACGTGTTTTTTTCAAGATTGTTATTAGCAGTATTTCCTATTAGCGAATTTGTAAAAATTAAAAATTTATGTTATTTAATACGAAAATAAAACCAGTCCAAACTATGATATTATATTCAGAAAAATCGACAAGACAAGAATACACGCCATAGATGTAGGTGTAAAGCAACATCAGCTACCTTGATTGATTTATTGGCCCAATCAGTTATAGGTGTTAAGAAACAACTGTGGTGTTGTGACAATTTATTGGGGCCAATAAATTAATCAAGGTAGCTATGTGTCTGCGATAGTTTTACACCTACACCTAACTGATATCGCAGACAACAAATTAGTGTTTATCTGGTCTAAATACAACAAATAATCCATTCTTATCAATCAAAAAAGCATATAATTTCATTCCTTATTTCCAATATGCCAGTTTATTATTTATATTTATTGTAAAAAAATAACTTGACTATAGCATTGACTGTTTCTGTTGAAACCCCATAACATTGCACAAAATATTATTGGAGCAAAGTTACATAAACGCGCAGCGACGAATTTGTTGGCTTATACCAATTGTCAATTAAATGGGAAATAAAGTACAGTTGTTTCTTAACACCTATAGTCAAGTTATTTTTTTACAAAAAATATAAATAATAAACTGGCGTATTGGAAATAAGAAATGAAATTATATGCTTTTTTGATTAATAAGAATGGATTATTTGTAGTATTTAGACCAGATAAACACTAATTTGTTGTCTGCGATATCAGTTAGGTGTAAAACTATTGCAGACACATAGCTACCCTGATTAATTTATTGGCCCCAATAAATTGTCACAACACCACAGTTGTTTCTTAACACCTATAACTGATTGGGCCAATAAATCAATCAAGGTAACTGATGTTGCTTTACACCTACATCTATGGCGTGTATTCTTGTCTTGTCTATTTCTCTGATTATAATATCATAGTTTGGACTGGTTTTATTTTCGTATTAAATAACATAAATTTTAATTTTTACAAATTCGCTGATAGGAAATACTGCTAATAACTATTTTGAAAAAACCACGTTTAGTAAACGAGGCATTTTTACCAAGCCTCGTTCTGAACAAAATACCTCGTTCCAAAAACAGGGTAATTTAAAAAACCTCATTTTGGAACTCCAGACAACGAGGCATTTGTTTTAATCCGTTTGGACAGAAATGCCGAACGAGGCAATCTGCGGTTTATAGTGATGTAACTGCGTTTGGAAAACTGTTACCTTGATGTTGGCAAATACGTAACACCAAAGTCGCAATTTGCGATAAAAATATGAAAGTGGCGATTAAAATTTGATTTTGGCGATAAAGTTTTGCGGTACTGGCGATACTTTTTGAGAACTGGCGGAAAAAAATCTTAAAAGTCTAATCATTATTGAGTGTCAATCACGTGGCTAAACACTATAGTAATAAATTAATCAACTGGCTGATAATCCGGATCGAGTCAATGAGTAATACTAATCAGTTGTCTTAGATTAATGATTAGTTGATTGACTTATCTTATCAACACTGGTCGAAAACGTAAGAACTAGTTGAATATCGGCGATTCTTGAGCGAGAAAACGGTTCGCCATTTGTATCATATTACCGTCGCCAAAATGGTCTAAAGGCGAATTGTAAGCATCTCTTACAAATAAAATTGATGTAATATCATTCTATAAGGGATTCAGATTCTGATACCTTTACGGTACCTGAAAATAACAATACGTCTATTGTACACGCAACACATACATTTATAGAAAATTGTCATTCCTTGTACGAGATTTGACGTGTAACTACTGAATATATAGTGTTGTACGATGTCCAAATAGATTAAACTCACCAAATATAAAATCTGATCTTATTAAATCCAAACTGTGCTTATATATAATGTAAAGACAGATTTTAAAAGTTGTTTTACATGTATATTGTATTGTATATATCGGTAATCATTTTATAATAAGAATAGGTGACATAAAATTGTTAGATTTTGTATTTTTTATCACACATTTTTGGCAGATAAAATATTCAAGTTGGCAGAAAAAAATCTGAACATTTATTTATATAAAAATTATCATCCATTTTGGCGGAAAAAAATTGAAAGCCAGTGTGAGCCCTGCGTAACACAATATGAACATAACATAACAACTGAAAGGTGATATATATATGCACTATAGATGATTAATATCTACATTCAAGTTAAACCAACATTATTTAATTACAATTCTCAGTAGGGGAAGGGGTATAATTTATTGTGTAACATTGTGATTATAATCAAAACAATAAATCTCGTCCTATACTATAAACAAGCCATAGCAAGAAATACCTCCTATTGTCAATGTTTTAATGTACCTAGAATTTTCTACACCACCTCTATTGCATCCAGATATTTAAAGCGTGTTAACAATATATTCATTTAAGAGAAACTATGTAATTTCGAGATTAACATATAGTACAATTCATATTCATTTGATAATCGATCACCTATTTACAAAACTATGGTTTATCCCAACTACAGTATAAACATGGTTTAGAAACTCTATCTGAACAACAGGGTACATCATGGTTTAGAGACTAGAGAGAGAGAGAGAAATGGAGTTTAACGTCCACTCGACACAAACTAGGTCATTTTGGGAATAACACATGGTTTAACCTTATTTCAATAATTCGCTTGCGCGTAGGGTTCTTTAGCAGTGGGAGAATACCGGAGGACCCGGCGAAAACCCACGAGGTTGGAAAGGCGACCCTACTCCTTGTCACGTACAACCAGGGATTCGAAAACACGCCAGTTGACTCAATGAAGGGTTTATGATACAGCACGCACGTGGTAACCATTCAGCCACTCAACCCCCCATTTAGAGACTATATGAACTGCAGGGTACATCGAAGTACAGGGTACATCATGGTTTAGACACTATATCCGAACTACAGGGTACATGATTGTTTAGAGAGACTCTATCCGAGCTGCAGGATAAATCATGGTTTAGAGACTCTATACGAACTACAGGGTACATCATAGTTTAGAGGCTCAATACGAACTACAGAATATATACATCATGGTTTAGATACGCAATACGAACTACAGGGTACATCATAGCTTAGACTCTCTATCCGAACTACAGGGTACATCGTGGTTTAGCGAAACTCGACCCCGGTCCGACCCTGGTAACATCAAGACCGATGGATTTTAATCATCGTGGTCTTAACAAAATTCTACAGAAAAAGAGTTTTTTCTAAAAAATGCCAAATGGCAACCCTCCTTAAAATTCTGAAATAAATCTCAGATCATCTTTGTGTCTTTTCTATGCATTGTGCCAAGTTCTGTCTATCTACTGTAACGGGAACTATTTTTCCGACCTTTTCAAAAAATTCACATTAAGTCATATTTGGCGAAAAATTTGAAAATGGCAACCCTCCTTAATTTTGATGTTAAAATTCTGAAATAAATCTGAGATCATCTCCGTGTCTTTTCTATGCATTGTGCCAAGATTTATCTATCTACTGTAACGGGAAGTATTTTTCCGACCTTTTAAAAAAATTCACATTGAGTCATATTTGGCGAAAAATTTGAAAATGGCGGCGGCCCGCCAGTTTTGGTGGGAAAATTATAATATTCGCTGGTGATGAGTTTGGACCCAATTGGAAACACATGGCAGTTCAAAAAGTTCAAATATGAAACACCCTAACCGATAGTTACCGCGGGTTCATTTAAAACAAAATGGTCGATATTGTCGGATAAAATTTTACTACGACGATTATCATTTCGGTGGCCATTTTGAAAAACAAAATGGCGGGTATTATCGGATTGACTCTTATACATTAATAAACACATAACTTGTTGTCATTTTCGCGCCCATTTTGGAAATGTTTACTACAATTTTCGTCTTCAGCATCCCTCAAAACCTCTAGAATAAGTATTCAACGACAAAACAGCAAATAAATGGCTTGGTTGCTATGGGATTTTGTTTTGAAACATACCAAATCTTTGACTTGACTTTTCTCAAAACTTACTTTGGTGAGTTGGGTGGCTTCAAGCGGACATAGCTCAGTCAATTTTTGCGCGATTCAACCAAACTATACATCAAATTGAAGGTATTGAGTTGGAGAATGTGAAAATAACGATAACTCAATTTTCAAAATTTCCTCATTGCGACTCATTATGCCATGACGGGTCACATATGTGGATTTGTAATTAACAACTAAATATTGATATCTAGCAGTTCCCGATTTAGACGAAAAGACACTGTGAATAATGTCTTTCAACCGGGCTTTTAATTTACTATGGGGAATTTTAGTGTACAAAGTAGAAAAGTCAAACGTTTGAATAGATGAGTCTGAAGCAAGGGATCTAGATTGCAAACCATCAAGTAATTCTTTGGAATTTTTTAATATCCACATTTGATTTATACAACCACGAGAGTATATTTTGTTACAGTATTTTTGAATACCCTCTTTAACAGCCGAAAGTATAGTTGTCAATACTTTTGAAAGTGGTTTTGTGGAACAACGGGATGAACCCGTTATAAAACGTTGCTTGTAGGGAATTTTATGTAGTTTAGGTATCCAATATAACAGGGGCAAATCTGTATAGGCATCTTCGCATGGAGTACCAAATGAAGCGGTTACAGATCTGTGATTAGATATAATTTCATCCTTACTAAGAGTAGATAGTTTATAAGTAGCACTGTCGATTAGTTTCCCGAAATTAAGTTCATTGAACAGACAGTCATAATAATATCGTTTACATATAAAAACTATGTTATTGGACGCTTTGTCAGTCGGAACAAGGACATACTTGTCATGCAAAGCATTGAGATTTTCAACAATGCTAACATCATTGAAAATCGACTTAGGCCTAGTGTCAACTGACAAACGTTGCATGTATATTCTTCGTTTAAGTAAACGATTGATAGACTTAGTCCAATCGGAGAGAGTATCAGAAATAACATCTTCCCTCTTGGCCCATGATCGAGCGTAATACACGAGGATGGGCAGTTAACCCTACTCCTACGTACAAGCGGGTAATCGAAACCACGCCATTTGACTCAATGACAGACCTTCTGATCCAATTCGCACACATTAACCATTCGTTCCCCCCCCCATCAAATAAGACGAGATAACCCTTCTTGAGTAAGATTAAAATAAAGTGATCAGAACGGACAAAGACCATACGATCAAATTATTATTTAGACCGATTAACGCCTCTCTCTCTCTCTCGCTCTCTGTATAGTTCTAAAATGTAACTCGGTTAAATTATTATTTAGAACGATTAACGCCTATCTCGTTCTCCCTCTCCCCCTCTCTCTCTCTGTATATTTCTAAAATATGACTCGCTTAAATCTACGCCTTAACTGTTTCTAGTTTATCTCGCATATACGTAAAAAAGATCAATTTAATTTTATATCGCCCGTCCAGTTTAATTTAATTAAATATATTTTTCACTAAGAAATTAAACAAAGAATTCAGACAATATAAGTTGAAGACAAATAACCAAAATCTGAACATACCCCTGCGATAGTAGCAGCAGCTGTTGTCTCGGCAGCAGTGGTAGGGCCGACGGTACTACAGTGACATGCCACAAATACGGAACATAAAACCAAAGCAGCGACAATCTTCATCGTGATGAATTATTTAAAGCGATATCTAGAATTGATACTGGAGAACAAATTTGTTTCACGTCTGCACGGCTCGAGCTCTGTGTTGCTGTCTGATAACCGTTGGCGTCTGCGTGCGAATTTATTTCCTTTTGCAGAGTCACATGATCTGTTACCAAGTGTATTCATAGTAACCATGCAAAATAATATAACATAACATACAAACGCAACACTATAGTTTGGTCAGAACAGGCATTATCATTAACTAGAAATAGAAATGTTATCATCCAAAATATTAATCTTCGGCGCGCAGTTAAAACAATAGTGTACGGAGTTCGATACATGGTAGCTCACTCATCAGGGGGTGGAGAGTTCAATACACTGGGGCTCACTCATCAGGGGGTCTGGGGTTCGATACATGGTGGCTCACTCATCAAGGGGTCTGGGGTTCGATACATGGTGGCTCACTCATCAGGCGGTCTGGGGTTCGATACATGGTGGCTCACTCATCAGGGGGTCTGGGGTTCGATACATGGTGGCTCACTCATCAGGGGGTCTGGGGTTCGATACATGGTGGCTCACTCATCAGGGGGTCTGGGGTTCGATACATGGTGGCTCACTCATCAGGGGGTCTGGGGTTCGATACATGGTGGCTCACTCATCAGGGGGTCTGGGGTTCAATACACTGGGGCTCACTCATCAGGTGGTCTGGGGTTCGATACATGGTGGCTCACTCATCAGGGGGTGGAGAGTTCAATACACTGGGGCTCACTCATCAGGGGGTCTGGGGTTCGATACATGGTGGCTCACTCATCAAGGGGTCTGGGGTTCGATACATGGTGGCTCACTCATCGATAAAGATGATGGAGAAGACACAGAGTTTTATTAAAGATGCATTATGTAAGAGATAAATCTGCCTATTGTACGTTTTTAGTTTGGTTTTAGTTTCAGAACTTTATTCAGAATAAAGCAATTTGAATGGAATTTCCAATATATTCATTTAGCATTATCTATGCTGGAACTAGTATAGCAAGAATGACCATCTCTTTATCTAAATCTTATATAAAACCATTTAAAGTGTCAAACGAGGCACATTACATCAATTTGGTAAAAAAAAAATAGGTTGCCAGGCAACGAAACATACGCCCACACAGCAGCCAAATCGTCCGGGTAGTCAACAAGAGTTGTCGCATATTAAGGAATTATCAGAAAATCATTAGAATTTGTTTGGTTTTTATAATCAAACATTTTTTTTATAAATCAGATAATAATTGTGACCTCCAGAGGCACAACAAGCTGAAAAGGGCGATTTTTTTTGACAATCAGGGGCCATAATTCAGGTAGTTACGATCCGATGGGCGCAAATATCGAAAGGAACCAAGATCTTTGGGTTATAAACATACATGTCAAGTTTCATCAAAATTGGTTCAAAATTGTGACCTCTATAAGGTCCACAACCTTGATATAACATATTTTCACACTATTCGCGTACAAACAGCGGCCATTTTGTCCGTCAATTTTGGTCCGATTTTCACGAAATTCGAATTCAACCTTCATAACCATGGAACGGTGATATAATCAAACGTTTTTTTAAATCAGATAACAATTTTGACCTCCAGAGGGACCACAAGCTAAAAAGGGTGATTTTTTGGACAATCAGGGGCCATAATTCAGGAAGTTACGATCCGATGGGCGCAAATATCGAAAGGAACCAAGATCTTTGGGTTATAAACATACATGTCAAGTTTCATCAAAATTGTGACCTCTATAAGGTCCACAACATTGATATAACATATTTTCACACTATTCGCGTACAAACGGCGGCCATTTTGTCCGTCAATTTTGGTCCGATTTTCACGAAATTCGAATTCAACCTTCATAACCATGGAACGGTAATATAATCAAACGTTTTTTTAAATCGAATAACAATTTTGACCTCCAGAGGGACCACAAGCTAAAAAGGGCGATTTTTCGGACAATCAGGGGCCATAATTCAGGAAGTTACGAACCGATGGGCGCAAATATCGAAAGGAACCAAGATCTTTCGGTTATAAACATACATGTCAAGTTTCATCCAAATCGGTTCAAAATTGTGACCTCTATAAGGTCCACAACCTTGATATAACATATTTTCACACTATTCGCGTACAAATGGCGGCCATTTTGTCCGTCAATTTTGTTCCGATTTTCACGAAATTCGAATTCAACCTTCATAACCATAGAACGGTGATATAATCAAACGTTTTTTTAAATCGGATAACAATTTTGACCTCCAGAGGTACCACAAGCTAAAAAGGGCGATTTTTCGGACAATCAGGGGCCATAATTCAGGAAGTTACGATCTGATTGGCACAAATATTGAAAGGAACCAAGATCTTTGGGTTATAAACATGCATTTCAAGTTTCATCCAAATCGGTTCAAAATTGTGACCTCTACACTGTTCACAACCTTGATATAACATATTTTCACACTATTCGCGTACAAATGGCGGCCATTTTGTCCGTCAATTTTGGTCCGATTTTAACGAAATTCGAACTCAACCTTCATAACCATGGAACGGTGATATAATCAAACGGTTTTTTAAATCGGATAACAATTTTGACCTCCAGAGGGACCACAAGCTAAAAAGGGTGATTTTTTGGACAATCAGGGGCCATAATTCAGGAAGTTACGATCCGATGGGCGCAAATATCGAAAGGAACCAAGATCTTTGGGTTATAAACATACATGTCAAGTTTCATCAAAATTGTGACCTCTATAAGGTCCACAACATTGATATAACATATTTTCACACTATTTGCGTACAAACGGCGGCCATTTTGTCCGTCAATTTTGGTCCGATTTTCACGAAATTCGAATTCAACCTTCATAACCATGGAACGGTAATATAATCAAACGTTTTTTTAAATCGAATAACAATTTTGACCTCCAGAGGGACCACAAGCTAAAAAGGGCGATTTTTCGGACAATCAGGGGCCATAATTCAGGAAGTTACGAACCGATGGGCGCAAATATCGAAAGGAACCAAGATCTTTCGGTTATAAACATACATGTCAAGTTTCATCCAAATCGGTTCAAAATTGTGACCTCTATAAGGTCCACAACCTTGATATAACATATTTTCACACTATTCGCGTACAAATGGCGGCCATTTTGTCCGTCAATTTTGTTCCGATTTTCACGAAATTCGAATTCAACCTTCATAACCATAGAACGGTGATATAATCAAACGTTTTTTTAAATCGGATAACAATTTTGACCTCCAGAGGTACCACAAGCTAAAAAGGGCGATTTTTCGGACAATCAGGGGCCATAATTCAGGAAGTTACGATCTGATTGGCACAAATATTGAAAGGAACCAAGATCTTTGGGTTATAAACATGCATTTCAAGTTTCATCCAAATCGGTTCAAAATTGTGACCTCTACACTGTTCACAACCTTGATATAACATATTTTCACACTATTCGCGTACAAATGGCGGCCATTTTGTCCGTCAATTTTGGTCCGATTTTAACGAAATTCGAACTCAACCTTCATAACCATGGAACGGTGATATAATCAAACGGTTTTTTAAATCGGATAACAATTTTGACCTCCAGAGGGACCACAAGCTAAAAAGGGCGATTTTTCGGACAATCAGGGGCCATAATTCAGGAAGTTACGATCCAATTGGCGCAAATATCGAAAGGAACCAAGATCTTTGGTTTATGGACATTCATTTCAAGTTTCATCCAAATCGGTTCAAAATTGTGACCTCTACACTGTTCACAAGCTAAAAAACGTGATTTTTCATACAATCAGGGGCCATAACCCATGAAGTTACGGTCCGATACATGCCAATATCGAAAGGAACCGAGATCTTAGGGTGATAAACCTATATTTTAAGTTTCATTGAAATCGGATAAAAATTGTGACCTGTAGACTGTTCACAAACAATTGTGGACGGACGGACGTCCGGACGGACGGACGAACAGGGGCGACGACAATATACGTCCACATAAAAATGTGGGCGTATAAAAAGAGATCTATATATCGTTACTTTTTTTTAATTATTTTTTCGATGGATGACACTACAAGGACATCTGACCAGTTGTTCTGGGATGTCGCGACAGGGGTCACATGAGCGTCTTTTGACCTATGACGTCAGCTTTTGATTATTCAATTAGCTTTGACGTTTCTAGAGGTTTACCCACAGTTCCGTGCATAACAGACCGGTCCATTGGCTATGCCTGCCTCGTGACACCTGTCTGTTTACCTCCTTGTCCCTCCGCCTCTAAAACCCGGAAGAAATGTAAATTCAAACACTCTATCATAAAAGTCAACAAACATTTACATAGAACGCGTGGGAACGATCGCTTGGATGTAATCGGCTTCGTACGAATACAAAACAAATCAGCAAGCAAAGGTGCACAGTTGGTGCCCATGGGGATACCTACCACTTGCTGATATATTTCCCCTCCAAATTCAACAAAGATGTGATTCTTAACGGAATATGTGGATTTGTAATTAACAACTAAATATTGATATCTAGCAGTTCCCGATTTAGACGAAAAGACACTGTGAATAATGTCTTTCAACCGGGCTTTTAATTTACTATGGGGAATTTTAGTGTACAAAGTAGAAAAGTCAAACGTTTGAATAGATGAGTCTGAAGCAAGGGATCTAGATTGCAAACCATCAAGTAATTCTTTGGAATTTTTTAATATCCACATTTGATTTATACCACTACGAGAGTATATTTTGTCACAGTATTTTTGAATACCCTCTTTAACAGCCGAAAGTATAGTTGTCAATACTTTTGAAAGTGGTTTTGTGGAACAACGGGATGGACCTGTTATAAAACGTTGCTTGTAGGGAATTTTATGTAGTTTAGGTATCCAATATAACAAGGGCAAATCTGTATAGGCATCTCCGCATGGAGTACCAAATGAAGCGGTTACAGATCTGTGATTGGATATAATTTCATCCTTACTAAGAGTAGATAGTTTATAAGTAGCACTGTCGATTAGTTTCCCGAAATTAAGTTCAATGAACAGACAGTCATAATAATATCGTTTACATATAAAAACTATGTTATTGGACGCTTTGTCAGTCGGAACAATGACATACTTGTCATGCAAAGCATTGAGATTTTTATAACAAATTATTAAATACTAGCAGGATACCCGGTTTCGTCAGGGTTCGTCCGGGGCCCCTAAGACCTGTCACCCTAACCTTCATAGATCATGGCGTAAAACAAGTAAATTGACACAATCTCTGGATCTTTTCTTGTGATGTTTCAGAGAGAGAGAGAGAGCGCGCGCGAGAGTGAGAGAGATGGGTTTAACGTCCACTCGACACAAAGTAGGTCATTTCGGGACTATCATATGGTTCTTAATTTTATTTCAATAACACGCTTGCGCGTAGGGGTCTTTAGCAGTGGGAGGAAACCGGAGTGTCCGGAGGAAACCCACGAGGTTGAGAAGGGGTCCCTATCTCCATGTCGCATACGCTCACACCAGGTATCGAAACCATGGACGTAAGCCAGAGGTGACCGGCCAGTTAGAGGTCGAAGCGCGCCCCCCCCCCCCCTATGTTTCAGAGAAAGCAACCCAAGTGGACGGAAAAAAGTACAGTTTGTTGTCTGTGACGTATAAAGAGTCTATGAGATTCTTATTTCGTGTGTTTCCGCAATATTGTACGTTTTGATTTCTTACCGATATGTGGAAACAGCAAAAAGATTTTAGAAAAGAAAGGAACTTTTAGCGGACCGAGTTCTTCGAATCTTCATATATACAAATGTACTTCTAAGTTTTTACATAATAAAAGGCATGTTGCCTTTCCAGATTATATAACATTTTATATAATATAATATAAATCAAATCTAAGGCATGTTAACCTAACAGGTGAAGCATGGTTAATATATGAAAGCATATTGTATGTTCATGCACCGAGTCGTTTTTGAATTGTAGTTGAAACCCATCAAACCGGAACAAAACCCCACCGTTTCGACAGTTCAGATCACTTGAATAAGCGAAGAACGCTATTGACTAGTAGGTTCAATGAGATTAAAGGAACTAAACCTCTAACTCAATATTATCTATAATATTCGAAATTAAATACACGAATTAGAATTCAATCATTATCGATGTCATTATCTTGCCCTGAATATATGGGATTATGGGATACTACTACGAAGCCCATCTTTTCCCAGTAAGATCACAACATCAATGTTAATTTAAATTGACAAATAATTTGTGTTTTCAATGTGGAAGACTGTTGATGATCTTAGTAAGTTAGACTTGGTTACTTTAAGACACCGGGGGGTGGGGTGGGATGGCCTAGTGGTCTAGAGTGCCGCGCTTCGACCTCTAGCTGGCCGGTCATCTCTGGCTTGCGGCTGTGGTTTCGAGCCCTGGTGTGAGCGTATGTAGCATGGAGATAGGGGCGCTTCTCAACCTCGTGGGTTTCCTCCGGTTTCCTCCCACTTCTAAAGACCCCTACGCGCAAGCGAATTATTGAAATAAAATTAAACCATATGTTAGTCCCGAAATGACCTAGTTTGTGTTGAGTGGACGTTAAACCCCATTTCTCTCTCTATATATACTTTAAGACACAGTGAACCATGGAAATAATTGTTTCTAGCGACATTTGTAATGCGCACGGAAAAATCATATCCCTGGCGAAAATTAAAATTCACAAACGACAGAATGATCACTTTAAAATACGCTTATAAATTACAATAAGATGGCACAAACGATTTCCGTCCAATTTACAATCCAATTATATATTAAAATAAACTTTTTTAAAATACACTCGTATAACATTAATATTAGAACTATGCGCCCTTAAATGGATTGAGGAGTATTTTTTTCACAAACCAAGTCTTTCTTTGGAACTCACCATATGTGTTCCTGGCTTTATAGGCATTAGGAAATTCTCCCTCCACAAATGGTTCCTTCTGAACAACGAATTGGTCATAGGGGTACAGGCCCCATGAATGGTAGGCGGGAGGGGGACGCGGGCCTGAAATGCCCGACAAAATTCCCGTTTATAGACGGCGCTTACAGAATAAGTGTCTCCCCCAAGAAAACTGAGAGAAATTTCCTGCTATTCGAGTCCGTTAATAGCACGTCATACAGTGTGCTATGAGAGACAGTTTTACGCGCACGCCAATGTACACATGAGATCGCGTTTTTTTCTCCCATCCGAACGACAAAACGTTGTCCTTTGCCACGTGTTTTGTCCTGCATCACTGACCCAGTTGAACCACGCCGGAAACTTCCGATGAACTTTCTCGGTTAACGCAGGGATTGAGCACGGAACCTCCAGGTTAGCGAACCAACGTGTTCCTCACTGAGACATCGTAGCCCCCATTAAAAATAAAAAGTACATACGAGTTTTCTTTATAGCGAAGATTCCATTGATTAATTTAATAAAATCTAATTGATTAGAAACGATTTGCATGGATATCAGACAAATGACAACAACGCCGCATTCCATCAAGAGTAAGTGATTAAAATAAAACTTCATACTACTGCTTGACTATACAGTAGAGTATATAGAATGTATTGCACCCGCCATCTTTGTTTTGACTTGTAGACGACATTTCGTCTGCTATCATCTCGCAATACTCACTATTTCTAACACTTCCTGTCGTTTTTATTGCTAACGAGAATTTATTTGATCACCATTCACCTTACGACGTATTAAATTGGTCATTTCACAGCGTTATTAATTACAAATCAAACTTGAAGAACTATCACTTGCGTTATCGAAACCATTGACAATTAAAAGATAGCGCCCATAGCCCTGCCGACTACATACGTCACGAAAATACGTCATTGGTAGCCGTTTAGATCTATCAGAAGCGTAACATTTTTCATACCAATAAATATTTATTACAAACAAGTTCATTAAGTATACGGTGACACCTCACTCGCAGGGCCGCGTGTAGGATTTTAAAAGTGGGGATGCAGCAGAGTGGTGGGGCGCCATAGCCTCCACGTAAGTGAAATAAGAAAGTTTGGATCAGGGCGCCCTTAAAACCTACCGACTCATCAGTACCTGTAAGAGCAACACTGTGTGCACTGAAAAAAAACTTGTGTTGTTTTCAACACAAACTTGTGTTGTTTTCAACACAAACTTGTGTTGTTTTCAACACAAGTTGGATGTTACTATTTAACAACACAAACTTGTGTTGAAACAACACAAACTTGTGTTAAATGTTGAAACAACACAAGACTTGTGTTAAATGTTGAAACAACACAAGACTTGTGTTAAAATTTAGCAAACAACACAAACTGGTGTTGAAACTTGTGTGAAAAGCGACACAATACATGTGGTGAAATTTCTGAAACTTGTGTTGAAATTTCTGAAACTTGTGTTGAAATTTCTGAAACTTGTGTTGAAATTTTTGAAACTTGTGTGGTTCAATACAAACTTGTGTATAACTACCAACCAAAAACTTGTGTTGTATTTTCACCCAATTTGTATCCATTATAGCAAGCTTTCCCTTGCAGTACCCCCACCCCCTTTACTCTGTTTAACCTGTAATGTTTGAATAATGAGGTTACAATAATATTTTTTTTGTTAAATTATTATTTATTCAAACATGATGAGTAAAAAGGAAATATACATTTGAATGTTAACAGAAAAACAGAAAAATAATTATTATACTAACAAAATTGTGTTATATAATGCCCCCCCCCCCCTTTCCCCATGCCAAAATATAAAAAAGTTATTTTCTTTTACACTAAAACAGGAACTGAGAAAATATAAAGATATATACACAGTATTTCTACCCCATACCCCCAAAATATATAATTCAAAAATGTCTAAATTTAATAACATCTAAACCAAGCACTAATAAGATTAATTATGCACTAATATTTTATGACATTTTTACATAAATGGAGCAAAGCATCAAGATTACATAATTTAAAAGAAAGTTGCAAATACATGTATTAAATAATATGTACATAAGCAAGGGAGGGGGGGCATAATGGTTCAATGAGTATAAGACGTTGGCCGTGAATTTTCAGCTAGATTTTCGGTCATAGGTCCATCATGTCAGTAGTGTAGGACATGGCAAGGTATAATTGGGCACAAGCCCGGAATCGACCCCCCCCCTCCAGATTGTGTTCACTTTAAGGACCCTAGATAATTGAATTATTTGACTCAATGGCAAGACCTTCTGATCCAATGTGGGTGTGTTTACCATTTGCGCCCCCTCTCGGGTTCCCTTGACTGTTGAAATATTTGATATAAGAGTAGGTTAGTTGTAGGACAGGATCACCCTAATAACACAGAAAAGTAGAACGGGAAAGTCACCTCAATGCAGGTCAAGGCTTTTTGTAATTCTGGGTATATTTGATCTACATTTGGTTTCTAAATATTGCGTATTAAATACTTTATGATTTCCGACCATATTTCTAAGTGAGTTATATGTCACTTTACTGTCTATATGATACATAAATTTGTAAAGAGAATTAAAATCTGATTGTGTTTGGGAGAATATTGAACATTAAAAACAAAAATAAATATTTAAAAATTGGGTCAAATGCATTCTTTTCCAGAATTATAAAATAAATTGATGCCTGGGTTCTGTCGTTGTTATCATACATCAAAATCTCTTTCAATGGTGTTCCAGTCTAAAAAATAAAAAAAAAATAAGAAGAATACTTGTTTATGGTTCACAATGTTTAAATAAACAATTTATTTTGCAACATCCAGAGTGAGTCTCTATTTTGTTTTAACTTTGCGTAACACTTAGTATGTCTTGTCCAGTTACAGACCCGGGCAGATTATTATATTCAAATCAAATAGGTTAGAACTTAGAAGTCAGAAAAAAAATCTCTCTCTCAGAGAAGGGGAACCTTGTGTATTCATATATGGCTGTTTCTAAATGTATATGTACATGTTAGAGGTACCAGTCAAGTCGTCCACAAGCAAAGTCGTCCACAGTGAAGTCGTCCACACCCGTTGGTGGAGTCGTCCACAACTGTTAGTGATGTCTTCCACAATTATTGGTGATGTCGTCCACAACTAAGAATAGGATTAGTAAAACAACTAAGAATAAGACTCGTACACAATTTAATCGCATAGAAGAAATAGCTAGTACTTGTTGACTATTTATTTTGTTATTTGATTTCAGATCGAATCACCGATCACTTGTAATAAAGTTAATCGTATTGTTTGTATAATCGTACTTGGTAAGCGGTTGAAAGTTTCAACCACTCTAAATAAACTGGTACGATAGTTTTCGGGAAGCGGCAGCGTGTACCTACTCTATATACTTTCGGAAGTTTCCCCAATCCCTTTACTAATTGATTCGTACGTCGTGGCCGACGGAAGTACAATTCAGGCGCGGATCAAGCCTGCTCAGGCTTGAAAATTTTTTGGCGATTTAGACCTGTAATTTTGGAATTTACCTTCCGGAAATACGTTAGAATGAACCAAATTGAACCTAATTTACCAAATTAATCGGTTGAGAGCAATTAGTTAAGCAATTATCAAACTTAGACCCCCCCCCTGCAAAAAATCCTTGATCCGCGCCTGCAATTCGTAATTACATTCAACACCTATTGCCTATTGCAGATCTATTTTACACCTTAAACACTTGATTTATATTAAAGTGTCTAGACCAAATATCTGTGTTGATCTGTTCAGGGAAGTGTTACCTTTTGGCTGACACCTTGCCCTCGTCTATCGATCAGGGTTTTATGTTAGCGGAAAGGGGTTGCGTATTGCGTTAATATTAGCCCTTGGGCACGCTACACAAGCTTGAGTTCTTTACCTTTTCATAGGCTACATTTTGAACCATGGGCTGCAATAGCAGGAAAGCGCGTTGCCATGATACGACCGTAATATTTTCTAATTTTTTCTTCTTTGTAAACGGGGATTTGTCTGGCCTTCCAGCCCCCCCCCCCTCCGACATTCATCTGACCCGTATGTCTATGGGAAAAAACAAAGAGTAGATTGCTAATTCTGGATAGTAAAATACAATAAATTACCCTAAACACCATTGACAGGTAGCTCAATGGGTAAGTCGCTGACGCTTACCATAAGGTCTCGGGTTTTTTTTCCGGTGTTGACCGAAAAAGTTCCTCCAGATTTTGCGACGGTTTCCCCAGGTCGGTCGTGTAAGGTGGAGGGCCTGACAAGGAAAGTGTCTATTCGTTCGGATGGGCGAAAAATCGAGGTCCCGTGTACACGTAGAAGCTCGCTTGGAATTTGGTATAAGAGTAGACCGTAGTATCATTAGCTAGTCGGAGATAAACCTCATTGCGTTTCATTTAGCATGTAGGTATATTCTTTATTTCGAGTGTATATTATAGATTGTAGTGTTTCATATACCATGTAATATTCTTTATTTGGATTGTATGCTACAGATTGTGTAGTATTTTCAGATAACGAAAATATCAGACATTTTGTCATATCTTTAAACATGTTTACCTGATTAAATATTCATGGACCTAACCGAAACAACCAATCAGGATGTAATTTAATCTCTTGTACATAATATACCATCTCAGCTTGTAATTTAATCAACCATAACGATCTGCGCAACCCTAACACGACATTCGTTGGAAAACATGGGCGGGCCCCTAGAGGGGTGTGTGCAGTCGATACATCGCCCCGGGCCCATGAAGCCCCCTGGGGGCCCATAAAGATCTATTAAATTTTATTTACGTCGACATGGCCAGTATTTGTGCAGCAGAGCCCGCGGTCCGATACCTGATGCCGTACTCTGAGAGGTGGGGGTAAATTTGGTCCTGCATCCGCACATGAAAATTGTTTCGGCGCCCCTGTAGCACGTGAAACAAGAACCGCTTAAATAAATCGACAAAGACAGCTATTATATAGATAGTATATTATATGATATTCGAACTTTTAATAATATAAAAAAAATGATATCTTTAGGGATATTAAAATCTGAAGTAAGTAGTGTTATACCGACACGTACATTTATAGTTCAAAGGTAAGCACGATAATATGTAAAGACATTAAACCGACAAAAAAGACAAATATATGTATAAATAACCTCAGCCCGCCTACGGTACGAAGTATAAAAAAACGCGGGTTTCAGAAAACAAATTTCAAACGTGGGTCGTTTGGTAGCGGTGTAGGAATATATTTCTGCATGGGGTTTATTTTGATGAAATTAGATTTGTTTTATTGAATAAAATGATTTACTTTGTTATTTATTCATGAACGGGGCCACTCAAGCTTGTGGACGACTGTATCATCGTACTATTATATCCGGAAATTAAACTAAGTTGTGTGGACGACTCCACCAACGAGTGAGGTTGATCACGCAGAACTCGGCACAAAAAACGTATACTATTACTAATAAGAAAGGAATACCCATGTCGCGAAAGTAAACTATGTCGTGTGGACGACTTTACCAACGTATTATTATATCCCAAAATTAAACTAAGTCTTGGCACCACAAATGTCTTTTGAGATTTCTTTAACTGTAGTTCTTTGTTGTCAATAATGTCATATTATTCTTTATCATCTGAAATAAGCAGAAGAGAACTTTTCTACAACACTTGTTCTCGGTGCATCAAAGTGATCAAATGTGATTATTTATTTTAAGCTTTTTGCTTCAAGCACTGCTAATTTATGTAAACTACAATTATAGTAGACACATCAACCAACTGTAGAATAAAGTTGTTGTGGTCATTACTTAATAAAGCAAGTAGTGATATTTTAGTTATTATGCATTTAGGTAAAATCAACATACCAAGCATTATTTCTTGACTTTTGTCATATCTTCTGTAAAGTTCCCTTGTTTGGTTTGTAATGAAACTGTTCTCGGCTCCTGGATAAAAATATATAATTGCTCAAAAATGGATAATAACAACTGAAGATGAAGTCAGAAGCCCCTTGACAAATTGACATGTTTCATCAATTAGTTCCACCATGGCAGTTGGGAATACAATATTTGCAAACAGTATTTTAGTATATTATTTATATTTTAGCGCTTTTGGCTCTAACAAATTTTGATGAATTTTAAAGCTTTTAGGGATTATTGTTTTTTTTTATGAAAGGGTGTAACATATGAACAAGTAAAAGCTTAATACGTGTATATGATAGCGTACTACATGAGCCAGGAAATTTCATTAAATTCAATTAACAAAAGTCAAAGAAATTCAATTGTCAAAAGTTTCTTGGTGTTCGTACTTGAAATGACAAAGCCCAAGACATTGCATTTCGAAGAACAACTAGATTGTGGAGAGTATGGACCCGGTTCCTCATTCAAAAACAAATATGCATGGTACTTACATAGCCTTTAACTGATTGGCAATCTCTGAGAACAAAATTTCCACAGCCATTTTCAACTGTCCATTTGGCGGTTGGTCACTGAAATAAATATGCCAGATAGTAGTTGACTTGAATTAAGTTGACAGTTTTGATTTGGTCATATTCACAATTACCCATGATCAGTTAAAACGTGTAAAATATAAGTCCAAAACCATAATCATATGCTGATACCCTCACATTTTTGTTCTGTACATGAATGTTGTTTTAGAGAATCCGATATTTTTGTAGTAAGATTTTTAAGTATGTACTTCCTTTATTATAATATGCAGAAAATTATATTTGTAATATGTCATACTTTTATTATCTTTTTTCTAACTTTTATTCAGTCAATAACCAGGCCCGTATCTATGATTTTGTCGTGGGAGGGGCCATACATTGGAGCAAATGGTAATAATCAGGTTTGGTGTAGTCCCCAGCGGAGATAATGCGAAAATCATGTTTAAATCATCTATTATAGAGCAGATATGTGAACTACAACAGTAACAAAGCAAACGAAAACGAAAATCAAATATGTCACACTAGGGCTGACGAGGGGGGGGGGGACCTCCCCCCTGGATCCGCACCTGGTTAGAAGATATTTAGTTGTGGGATCGGAAACAAGAATGGGCTTACATAAATTCATTTTCCTGTATCTTTATATAAAATGATAATTATAGGCAAAGGGCATTATTGTTAAAAAAACTAATAATATAAAAATGTTACCGGTCCTTCTTTGCAAATTCTAAACGATCTGCTTAAAACTGGAGGGCCATATGTACATGTACTACATCATTGTCTGAAAAAAAAATAATCTAATCATATTGACTGTGGCTGAAATTTTTCACATAATGTAGATTTCATTTCAACCAAAGAACTAACACAAAAGAGCAATAACATATTATTTAGTTTATGCACGAGTTAATTTCTATTTTGGCCAAATTTTCCAAATCAAAATGGCGGCGTAGAAGAAAAATAAATGAATTGACTCTTGTGGAACGTACAAATTCTTACCTACTAACCCTAGTCGAACGATTTTTTTTGAATATTTGGAATTCAAGTGATAATCGTGTAAAATTTCAGAAAAAGTAGATGATTAAGTACATTATTATGATTACAGAATTAACCTACCTTTTCTTCCCCTTGCTTTGTCCGCCATTTTAGAAATACATACGTTACTTCCGGTGTCCCATGGCTGTAGAAATCGGCAAACATCGGTAGAAAATGTCTGATTGGATTCAGTGTAGCTAAACTGATCGTCGGTATTATATTATAATCCAATAGTAGCAGCCGTCGGGCTGTTTAACGTCTGCTTCCACAAAAAGAATTTGCCACTAGAGGTATATTAAACTTAGAGAAGATACATTTGGTAATGAATGTTAATTGACGCATGAAAGAATAAATTTCATTGGTTATTTTTTAGTGAACCAATAATATTTAATTTTTAACAACCAATTAAATTAAATAAGACTTTAACTAATTTTTCCCACGCAGGCTGAATCAACTGTAAAAACAACAATGTACTTAAATCACATTTAGATTATATATTCCTTTGATCTACCAGTTTATAGGGCCAATAAAAATCCTCAACTTGCAGACATTTTAACTATAACAGACATCTTCAGGCGCGGATCCAGAGGGGGGGGTTTGGGGGTCCCCCCCCCTGCTCAGCTACATAAAAAAAAATAATGCCTTGCATCAATGAAATTACATCACAAAGTGATCCTACATCAGTATAAAAATAGGTTGCCAGGCAACGAAACATACGCCCACACAGCAGCCAAATCGTCCGGGCAGTCAACAAAAGTTGTCGCATATTAAGGAATTATCAGAAAATCATTAGAATTTGTTTGGTTTTTATAATCAAACGTTTTTTTTTTTAAATCAGATAATAATTGTGACCTCCAGAGGCACCACAGGCTAAAAAGGGTGATTTTTCGTACAATCAGGGGACATAATTCAGGAAGTAATGACCCGATGGGCGCAAATATCGAAAGGAACCAAGATCTTTGGGTTATAAACATACCTGTCAAGTTTCATCAAAATCGATTCAAAATTGTGACCTCTATAGGGTCCACAACCTTGATATAACATATTTTCACACTATTCGTGTACAAACGGCGGCCATTTTGTCTGTCAATTCTAGTCCGGTTTTCACGTAATTCAAACTCTCTCTTCATTACCATGTAACGGTGATATAGTCAAACGTTTTTTTAAATCGGATAATAATTTTGACCTCCAGAGGGAACAAAAGCGATTTTTCGGACAATCCGGGGATATAATTCTGGAAGTTATGATCCAATGGGCGCAAATATCGAAAGGAACCAAGATCTTTGGGTTATAAACATACATGTCAAGTTTCATCAAAATCGGTTCAAAATTGTGACCTCTATAAGGTCCACAACCTTTATATAACATATTTTCACAATATTCGCGTACAAACGACGGCCATTTTGTCCGTCAATTTTGGTCCGATTTTCACAAAATTCAAACTCAACCTTCATAACCATGGAACGGTGATATAATCAAACGGTTTTTTAAATCGGATAACAATTTTGACCTCCAGAGGGACCACAAGCTAAAAAGGGCAATTTTTCGGACAATCAGGGGCCATAATTCAGGAAGTTACAATCCGATTAGCGCAAATATCGAAAGGAACCAAGATCTGTGGGTTATAAACATGCATTTCAAGTTTCATCCAAATCGGTTCAAAATTGTGACCTCTACACTGTTCACAAGCTAAAAAACGTGATTTTTCGTACAATCAGGGGCCATAACCCATGAAGTTACAGTCCGATACATGCCAATATCGAAAGGAACCGAGATCTTAGGGTGATAAACCTATGTTTTAAGTTTCATTGAAATCGGATAAAAATTGTGACCTGTAGACTGTTCACAAACAATTGTGGACGGACGGACGTCCGGACGGACGAACAGGGGCGACGACAATATACGTCCACATGAAAATGTGGGCGTATAAAAATGATTTCTCTGTTTAAAAAGCTCAATTTGTATGTATGCCTATGTAATTTAGAGACGATGATGGCAGATTTCCGTAACAGAAACCTGGCAAACCCCCTCCTGCAAAAATTCCTGGATCCGCCCCTGATCTTAACACCAATTAACATCCAATTAATTTCTGTCAAGCCATTGTCTGGGCAACAAATGTCGAACTAAATGGTGGATATTGTCTTAATAATCGTTTGTTAAGTAACTAAAACATTTAAAAAAACAGAAACAAAGAAATAATATAAGTTGACATAATTCGTCCTCTTATTTTAGTTTTCGTTTAAAAAACAGTACATTTTCAGTCGAAAACATAATGATACGTTAGAATTTTCTTCACAAAACTTCACAAAAGTTTGCTCTGAATATAAACAATACCTAGGGGTTATTATGCAATTTTATATTTCACGACATACCTGTAATTAATAATAGATTAAAACAACACATTACTTGTGTTAATTATATGAAAACACACACGATTGTATAAATCTACACAAGTTTGTGTTAATGCAATGCAAAACAACACAAACTTGTGTAGGTTAGTTTTAACACAAGTACTTGTGTTGAGATCCAACACAAGTTTTTTTTCAGTGTGGTCATACTCAAGTGTATTATTGTTTTAATTGAAAGATTGTCAAATTATTATTTCGCCCCTGCTCACTGGTAGATAATTAACTATATACCGGTTAATTATAACAATGGACCAAAACTTTGCATGAAAACAAACTTTCGGTAACATAAAACGGTTAGATGTTAAATAGAAAACACTGCAATATATATATAGAAAATACCAATAACACATTTTTTTCAGAATGGCTACGAGACAAACCGCTAAAACGACGGTAACAAGGTGGCCGGTTTATGGTTTTCCAACGTGATTGTGGCACAGGAAGGGGAGGTGGGAGTGGCCAGGTATAGCGTCTAGTCAAACAGATGGAACAGAAAATCGATCGGGACGGGGTGGTGGCCAGGAATAGCGTCTTGTCGTTCAGATGGAACAGAAAATCGAGGTCGCGTGTACACGTTTGATAGAGAATATTTATTTCGCATTATTTAACGGCACATTATGGAATATTAGATAACGTGCAGGCTGTTCGCACTATAATAGTTAAAAACTAGTGGATGCAAATGGAATATACTGAAAATTTCAGTTAAATTGCTTCACTCTAAGCCGAGAAAACCGTATTTCGAAATCTTCGTAGCCTCGATTATCATTGTTGACGCTGTCACGATAATTTGAGGAGCAAAGTATATAATAATATAATCTGATTGCATATGAACTGATTTACATCCAATCGTTTCTGTTTTACTCTATTTTCAAATGGGGGTTGGGATGGCCTAGTGGTCTAGAATGCCACGCTTTGAACTCTAGCTGGCCGGTCACCTCTGGCTTGCGGCTGTGGTTTCGAGCTTTGGTGTGAGCGTATGTGGCATGGAGATAGGAGCGCCTTCTCAACCTCGTGGGTTTCCTCTGGTTTCCTCCCACTGCTAAAGACCCCTACGCGCAAGCGAATTATTGAAATAAAATTAAACCATATGTTAGTCTCGAAATAACCTAGTTTGTGTTGAGTGGACGTTAAACCCCATTTCTCTCCCTCTCTATTTTGAAATCCGTTATATTCAGCGAAATACGGCAAGAGTCTCAACCGAATAGAAATTTCTAGTGTCTGTTTTTTTTCCAGTTTATTGCGCATGCTCTCCGGATAAGTTATGACTTCTCCGTTTAGCCTTGAGTTGTGGAATATGTCTAGCCTTGTTCTTTCTGGTCACTTGTTATAAATGATACTGAAACATGGTATCAATGGTAAAATGTTTATTTTGTCTTAAATGTTGGACATCAGAAGCCTACCTTTTCAAGGTAAGATAACAACATCAATGTTGTTTTGAATTGACAAATAATTTGTGTTTTCAACGTGTAAGACTTTGGATTAATATTATGTTAGAGACTTAGCTACTTTAACAAAGTCTCGGTTATCCATTTTTGCTTTGAAAAGCAGATCGGGTTTTTTTTGTTTTTTTTTTAAATAAGCAATAGAGGATATTTGTCGTTTGTCTCTAAGCAAAAAAAAAAAACGTTTATATTTTCACTCATGCTACGCATTCGTGAAAATATAAGTTTTCTTTCTTCTCGATGAAATAAATGTTATTCACGACAAATGTTCTATTTATTTTATACAATCATTTTAGGTAAAACAACATGAACTACTTTGCTAGCCAGTGGAATAACACTTTTATTTCACTGACAAAACGCGGTATTCCACTACTGATCATAAAATAAATATTTTTCTTCACATTCGGGTTCAAATCCAATGAAAATCGAACAGATAAGATGACATCGAGAGTTAATTATGGTCTTTTCATGTTAATGAATATCTAAAGAAAGACCTGCAATAGGCAGATTTACCACTTGCATAATGCATGTTTAAACATTAAATTTAATTTCGAAAACCACACCGTCCAATATTTTAATTTAATTAAATATATTTCACTAAAACAGTCAAGAAAAGAATGCGACAAATTCTAAATAAATAACCCAAATCTGAACATACCTCACTGGTACTATCAACGGCAACGGTTGAATTACCACCAGAAAGCATAAATACGGAAAATAAAACCAAAGCAGTGACAATCTTCATCTTGATAAATTATTTTAAGCGATAACTAGAACTGATACTAGAGAAGAAATTTGTTTCACGTCTGCACGACTCGAGCTCTGTGTTGCGGTCTGTCTGATAACCGTTGTTGTTGTTGTTCTTGGTGTTTAACGTCCGCTTCCACCGAAGGTGATATCGCAGACAAGTCTTATTTTTTCCATTTTAATTATCTTAGCGCACGCGCAGGGGTCTTTGCTGTGGGGGGAAACCGGAGTGCCCGGAGGAAACCCACGAGGTTGAGAAGGAGCCCCTATCTCCATGCCACATACGCTCACACCAGGGCTCGAAACCACAGCCGCAAGCCAGAGGTGACCGGCCAGCTAGAGGTCGAAGCGTGGCACTCTAGACCACTAGGCCATCCCAACCCCCCATTGTTGGTGAAGACGTTCCATAAGTTCTGTGTTGCAGTTTTGTACAGCTAACATTAAGGGCGATTTTCCTTTGTTATCGGACAAATTCACATCACAGCTATCCATTTGTAGCAAAACATGAACAGTAATGAAATTGTTATTTTCTACTGCAAGATATAGAGATGTTCTACCGCGATTATCTTGTTGGTTAATGTCCGCACCATATTGATGAAGCATTTCCATAAGTTCCGTGTTGCCACTTGGTATAGCTAACATTAAAGATGATTTTCCTTGGTTATCAGACAAGTTCACATCACAGGCATCCGTTTTTAACAAAACATTAACAGTGCGGTTATTGCCATTTCGTATTGCGACAATCAGGGATGTTCTACCTCGACCATCTCGTTTGTTGACACAAGCTCCGTGTTGGAGAAGAAGTTTTATAATTTTGATTTCATTCTGCATTGCAGCCAACATTAGTGGTGTGACTCCTTTTCGGTCACCTAAATCCACACAAGAGTCATTTGTTTCTAATAGCATATTTACAGCACCCTCGTTTTTGGATAGGGTTGCTAGATATAACGGGGTTTCACCAAACTTATTTTGTAAATTAATTTGTATTCCTGCGATAATTAATTTTTGTAAAATCACACAGGCGTTGGGTTTCGTGACAATATGGTGAAGAACTGTAAATCCCGTTTGATCCACTGTATTAATATCAGCACCATGATCTATTAGATATGCCAAAACCGATACAAATCCCCTGTATGCGGACATGCACGAAGGGGGCATCATTTCTCTGGAAGAAATATTTACATCAGCCCCTGCTTCAACTAACGCCATTACAAATGGCAGACACGTGGTCTCGGACTGCCCAAATTGTATAGATAAATGTAATGCTGAAAGACCTTCGCCACGTGAAATGTTATTGATGATGTCCTTCACTTTTTGATGCTGCAACAATATAGAAACTGTTTCTAAGTTCTGCTTCCTGCAAGCTAACAAAAGAATGGTTTCGCCCTGTTCCGAATTAACACAAAGATTTGGAAAAGATACTAAGTATTTCAGTGTTTCTGTTTTACCTTCACGAACGGCTTGGAACGAGGCACAACAACATCCAGAATCCATCATAATCCAAAATGCAGTAGAAATCCGAACTCTAGTGAAATATATGAACGTATTAAGTTCTGTGTAACTGGATTATCTCCTACAACCTGAAATAGTTTTATTTTCATACCTTATTATTTAGACTCGGTCATTTATTATAGCCTGCCGAGAGCGGGTGGGCGGATAGGGTGGTGCGGTGGTGAGTCACTGAGTATAACAGCATTATGTTATTAAGCAGTATGACTGCCAGCAAGGATTCAACGGTTGGCTAGCCGAATGGTTAACGTGTGCGTGTTGGATCAAGGGGTATATAACTGAGTCCAATCAGGTGGTTTCGATTCACTGGTTGTGCGTGACAAGGAGTAGGGTCGCACATCCAACCTCCTGGATCCCCGAGTTTCCTCCCATAGCTAAAATCCCCTACGCACAAGTGGATTATTGAAATCCAGTTGAAGCACATGTTATAGTCCCGAGATGAACTATTTTATGTCTAGAAGATGTTAGAAAGACCACCACCTGTTGGACTTAGTTCGACCTGTAAGTTAAACTAAGCCGTCGTATATACCGGGAAGTAAATGTACACGGTCATATACCCCATATAACGCCATTGTTGTTTTACATTGCTTATGTAAAGATCCTTAACGTATTGTTGCTTTACATTGATCCTAAACGTATTTACATCACACCATCGACTGGCAACCAATGTTCGAGAAAGGCTGAATCAATAAGGGAATATATAATATCAATAAACAAAGCATTAAACATTACATACCTTGATATTAGTAGAAGACAACTTAATTTGGTAGATCAAATAAGCCGAGTTTCATATTCCTGTATCGTGTTATTTTAGGTAAATTACGTCAATTCACTGGGAATGCCCGATTAGTTTTGAACTACGTGTTTTTTATGTAGGCTCTGTTACAGTATAGGTTAAACTGCTAAAGTCAGTCACTTTAAATCTATTTGGTATATCCTGTGTTACTATTTATAGCCCATGCTCAGGCGCGGATCCAGAGGGGGGGTTTGGGGGGTCCAAACCCCCCCCTGCTCAGCTACATAAAAAAAAATAATGCCTTGCATCAATGAAATTACATCACAAAGTGATCCTACATCAGTATAAATATGATTTATCTGTTTAAAAAGCTCAATTTATATGTATGCCTATGTAATTTAGAGACGATGATGGCAGATTTCCGTAACAGAAACCTGGCAAACACCCTCCTGCAAAAATTCCTGGATCCGCCCCTGATGCTGATGTAATATTGTATCAATCTGCACGAGCGGTTGGCTTATCAACATGGCTGCCTAATAAAACATGTCTTCTTCTTTACAAACATATTCGTTCCTTTGAACCCACACGAACAATACGACATGGTGTCAGAAGTGGGATTAGTGAGGTAATCATTCAAGGGGACATTTGCAATCATTCGAAATGTTTGTTTGTTAGAGAAAAGATAGTTTTCAGAAATGCGAAACCATATTTGAAGGCTCACTTCATAATTTAAGCGAAGAAATACAATGTAAATATCTTCTCATATGGTCGGGTGATCGAGGTTTTGATCTTTTTAACTGATGGAATTTATCGCAAGATAATAAAAAGAAATTATCCAAATACTGGGAATGATTTTCTCAATTTGTTAACCCTAAGTAAACTTCCTTGTTGCAAGACACAAGTTGCGATACCTAAATCAAGACTCAAGACCTCTAAAAGAATTCATCACTGATGTTCGCTTAACACTACAGTTAGAGATTGTGGTTATGCAGAAGCAATGGTAGACGAGCATATTCGTGACACAGTTGTTTTTTGGTATTTTCAGTGAACGGGTACGTTTTAAATGTATGACCAGAGGTAATGATCTTACTCTCACAGAAACGCTGAAGATTGCCAGAACAGAAGACTGTACTGCTCAACAGATTCAAGAGATGAATTTGAATCCTGAATCAATCCATGCTCTTCAATACAAGGCACAACAGACAAGAGGAACTCATTATAGAAACCAACCTTCGAACCCAGGTTATAATTCAACCTCAAAAAGGTCAAAGGGTTACAAGCAGTCCAATTCTTCAAAATCCCCAAACCACAAGCTCATTATCATCACACAGTCAAGACTCCTCATCGCATCACTGCCAGTATTGTGGTCAATCGTCATCACATCCCAGAGTAAAGTGTCCAGCAAGTAATAAACAGTGCCAAAAGTGTAGAAAATTTTGTCATTTCGCCAGAGTTTGTAAATCATCTCAACAAACTTCAAGTAATATCCACACTGTTGGAAGTGCTGAAGAACTAGAATTTGATAATTTATTTATTGGTAGTATAGAATCAACCAACGAGATTAACACTCTCGACGATCAGGGTCAGAAGAAACCTTCGAAAGTTTTACGGAACTTTCCTGTATCAATTACTGGAAGATTTCAACACCATAAATCAGTAATATTTCAACTGGTGCTAAGACAGATATCATTCCGTTCTCAACCTATAGACGGTTATATCCATCACACCACAAACTAGATCCTCCTACGGCATTGCTGAAAGGAGATGGTGGAATAAAATAACCAACTTAGGTACATGTACTCTCCGTATTCAACACAAAGATAAAGTATAACCAGTCATATTCAACGTTACCGATGGTAATGGTCCTGCAATTCTAGGTCTTCAAAGTTGTTTAAAGATGCAACTCATTCAAGTCAACCTTGCTGTCACTATGGAAAAGGTCACATCACATCTCACCAGAGACTCTTTGTTAGAAGATTATAAAGAAACATTTACTGGTATTGGTTTATTCCCATGAGAAACATATCATATTCGTCTTAAAGATGATGCAACGCCAGTGGTAAATCTACCACGATCTGTCAACATGCACCTGCAAGATAAGTTCAAGAGTGAATTACAACGAATGGAACGCATTGGTGTAATTTCTGAAGTTACGAAGCCAACAGAATGGATTAATTCCTATGTCATAGTAGAAAAAGACAATGGTAAAGATTTGCGTATCTGTCTAGATGACATCGCGCCTGGTACGTTCGTGCATTTTTATGCGCGAACTCTTAGTTTTCCTATTACTGGCACGCGCACGGGCACTATTTCTTTTTCTTTTGCATGTACCAAAATCAGGGTTTTGCGCGGAGGTACTTTTGAGGTATTAGCCTGAGAAGCATAACACTTGCCACTGTACCTGTATATCGCTAATTATAAATCGAGTGTGTGAAGACAGTTTATATAGATCACGCGAACATTTTTCAGTACAGAGTTTATTCCCGTTCTATTTGCTGCTAAGCAAACCAATGGGACTATTTTCTTAACAGTGTATGAATTTATCCATAAGCGATAATATCCTTACACCGAGAGAAATTATCTAGTCTCGGTGAAAAACCATGATCATCTGGTAAAAAATTACTTTTCTATTTTTTGGAACGAAAAACAGTGTTTTTAAAAACAAACGAACCTGCCGCACATGAGGAAGTCATTATACTAATAACAACAGACGAGAACTCTTTTTGGGCACAGGCTTTCTTACTGAGTAGTAAATCGTCCACAAACAATCATGAAGGAAGACTAGCGACGACTGTAGACAGTAAGTAGGTTATACACTATACTTTTGAGTCGAGATTACTCGCTTTGAGTCGATATTACCAGCTTTCAGGTCACCGATAACCAATTATGTCAGAAATACCATACTGACATTCGGTTTTTTCAAGTTGTACGCGAACTAACAATCGGCGCCCTAACTGTCTTCGTCAGCTACTTTCGGTTTCACAATGGCGTACGACATTCGGTTTTTCAAGTTGTACGCGAACTAACAATCGACGCCCTAGCTGTTTCGTCAGCTATTTTCAGTTGCTGGCGTACGGCCAGTGCCGATGGGAAAAGACAACATTAAAATCAGAAATAGTTTATTTATTATTGTCGGACTTACGGTATCAATCCTGTCTAACAAATCATAAAGCTGTGGTGTTACGGTAGCGGCATAGTATTTCACCGTAACACCACAGCCACTCTAACCATTCATAATACATCTAACTATCACTCCCTACACATTTCCCCTCGACCTACTTTCCCAAACGTCAACAACACATCTCATACATCCAGTTCACTGATTAACCCTTGTACCACGTCTACTGGACCCCCCCCCCCTAATCTCAACATGTGTATCCAGAGAGAACACTATTACACTAGAACCATTGATGACATCATTCCGAATGTCACAGATGTCACATTCTTTTCACTTCGTGATGTAATATTGTATCACTCTGCACGAGCGGTTGGCTTATCAACATGGCTGCCTAATAAAACATGTCTTATTCTTTACAAACATATTCGTTCCTTTGAACTCACACGAACAATACGACAGGCTCTTTGTTCTTTTCTATAGTCCTTTACCACTCTTCGTGTTTACATGCAGTTAAAATCAATGGATTGGGACATTTATAATAAACTTAATTGAAAGATAGTCGGCGCGTTTATAACGTATTTATGTTCTGTATGCTCTACATGTCTAAGGTTATGTGTGTGAATTAACACAAGTATGAACTACAAATATGTATGTATACTACTCAAAGGAAGTTAAGGGTCAACCAATTATTTTTGTTTGACATTTTATTAGACACAGGGAACTTTTGGTCAGAATGAGTTTAATATGTCTCAATGTTGAGTCTGTTATGCAAAGCATATGCACTTTTTATACACAACTATTCTAAGGATCTGATGAAAATTCGCCATTTTAAGCATAATGAGGTACCACAAAACTGTCTCAAATTCGATAACTTTGTTTTTAACGATTGAAACCACCACGTGCTCGTAAGCAGTCGACACAACGACGAGGCATGCTGTCGATCAGACGTCGAAAAAATATCTGGGGAATGGCCTGCCACTCTGCCTGGGGGAATTGCACCAATTCTTGAAGAGTATCAGGTTGCCAATGATTGCCTCACACGTTTGCCCAACTCATCCCATGTAGGCTCAATTGATACCAAGTCAGGAGAGTATGCAGGCCAATCCATTCGTTCAATACCATTTTGGGTGAGAAAATCATTAACAACCCGTGCTCTATGCGGTCTAACATTGTCATCTTGAATAACAGAAACTGCTCCAAGACTTGGGATGCCAAAAGGCTGTAAAATTTCGCCTCTGTACCTGATACCCGTCAAATTTCCTTGGACGACGAAAAGAGGAATCCTGTGATGTACCGAAATTCCAGCCCACACCATTACCGTACCACCGCCAAAGCGATGTCGTTGTCTGACGTTAACATCAGCAAATGTTTCTCCTTGCCGCCTATAGACGCGAAGTCTGCCATTATTGAACTGTAATGCAAATCGGGACTCATCAGTGAAGAGTATCCACCCCCACTGTCGCCGTCTCAAGTCTCTATGACGTGTGCACCAGTCACGACGTGCTGCCCTAAGACGTTGCGGAAGAGGTGGTCGAACCGCTTGTCGTCGAGATCGAATGTTATGAGCTCGCAGACGATGTCTTATGGTCTGGTCCGATACCTGAACATCACTTGCATTTCGCAGTTCATCTCTCAGACATCTCGCTGTAACAACGCGCTGACGTAAGGCCATTTGAATGACATGTCGGTTGAAAAAAGAAATAAACACATGTTTAAGGTTAACGTTTTCAGCTCTCTTGAACCGATTCAGACCATTTTGATATATTATGTAATAATAATATAAGACAATGATGTTACGTCAGAGCGTAGATACGAAACAGGAAAAAATATCAGATCAATTAAGTACAATTCCATATAGTAGGATATAATAAAATACAACATTATTAATATCCAGTTATCCAATTTTCCGATTTAAGGAGGGCATATATTTTTTTAATAAAATTCATTTCTTTATATTCTAATAAATGACTATTTTTATAATGTAATTTTATAAGGGTGCAGACTGTTTCGTAACCTGGCTGTTTCGTACTAAGTCCATTCGTACCTCACATGAGCTGTTTCGTACATCAAATTGATTCGTACCTTTCCCTATGAAATCAGTTGAAAGAAATTGAATTATGGGAACCAGAATTGGAATATGCACGAGATTGCTACCTCAAATTGATTAGTTGCTTTTCCTTAATTAGAATACACACATAGTGCTTCAAACTGATTCGTTCCTTTTCCATTTGTTGTTGAAATAAGTTGAAAGAAATATAATATACTTCGGAGCTGTATACCTGTGGGCTTGTTGATGTGTGGGAATAATATATAAAAGGTTTATTGTAGCGAGACTATTTATTTCAATGTGTAAAATATATCTTTGTCAGTCTCATTGAGATTCGGGGACGTTTATAGTCGATACAGTAGTCTCCCATCTCTTGGCCGATTGTCATTCTCGCTTTGTTCTCGTGAACACAACACGATGATCTCTCAAAAATCTGGGAAAACGGTTCAACGATTATATAATAATTAAAACGGGTTTATCCCCCTTATAAGCCACGTGTAAGTCAGAGATCAACTATGTTTTCCTCATTTCGACGATTCTATCACAGATGGAGCAACCTCTGCCCCAAAAGCAAGTGTGATGTTCACCATGAAAACTTGAGATACACAAACTGGAAGTAGACCAGTGAACATGCAATTTTCCGCCCTACATTTCAACTAAAGCACACTATTGACTCTTGTATTCTTCCGCCCTAAAGTCATAAATATTTGTCAAAACGTGGCAGTAAATGTGTATTCAAACCCTTTTCTTTGTTTCTATACCAACACGTCAACAGAGTTTGCCATGCAAAGGGAAACAGGGGAAAGCGAGAGAATGACTATAAATAATCGCGACCCTAGTTTCGTGGCCAACTAGCGACGGATTAATTGGTGAGCTGGGTCCGTCATGTTTTAAAACTAAATTCGCACGAAATCATTTAGCGGGTAGTTATTATTTGCAATAAGAGAATGGTAGTTTTGGTATATATGGAAAGTAGAGACAACTAACGCTTTAAGAAAAATACTGAATTCCATGAAGAATACAAATGGGGCAGGCACGAGACCAAAATGTGAGACGATCTCCCCAAAACAGCAGCAGTTCTTCTTGAGTGGAGAGCCACGAATATTCGGTGGGTAAGACGTTGGCTGGCTAACCTGGAGGAAGGGGAGATGGCCGAATGGTTAGCTTTTGCGCATTGCATCATAATGTCTGTCATTGACTCATCTTGCGTGGTTTTGATTCCTCGGTTGTACGTGACAACGAGTAGGGTCGCCTATCCAACGTCGTGGGTTATCCCCGGGTCCTTCCGCTGCTAAAGACCCCTGCGCTCAAGCGAACTATTGTGTGTCGAGTGGACGTTAAACCCGATTCCTCTATCGCGCGCTAACCTGAAGGTCGCGTGTGTGATCACTGTGTTGGCAGGAAATTTCATCGGATTTTTGCCGGCGTAGTTCCACCTTGTCAAAGACTCAGATTGAACGCAAAACGGAGGTCCTGTGTACAGATTGGTGTGCACGTAAACGATCCCTTGGCAGCTAGAATTCGACATGAGTAGGGTGTAGTGTCGCTGCCCGGGAAAAATCTACCTCATAAGATAAGATGGATTGATAATTGGGATCTAAATTTAACTTTCAGTACCAGCTGTCTTTCAGAACTCCTCTGAAATGCCCGACGTAGTTTCTCTTTAGATTATAAGGTCTAACATCGAGTAACTCGGCGTGGCATCGACCCTACACTTGTACGTTACAACGAGTAGGTCGCCTGGCAAACCTCGTTGCCCCCACCCCGTTGCCCATCAATCCTCTAATTTACTCTAACAGCCAACTACCCCTACGGCCACGTGAAAAGACCTCGTAGCTATAGGCAACCAAGGGTCTATATAATAGCTTTATTAAGATTACAATTAAAATTACATAGATGTGAATTGCTAACAACTATAATCACAAATATAATAAATGGCGGTTGTAATTAAAGGTCATATATGTGACTTTAAAATAACAAAACGTAGCTCGTGTAACTATAGGTAACCATGAGTAGGAATATACTTTAAAAATTTAATAACAAAATATAGTTCGCGTAGCTATAGGCAACCAAGGGTAGCAGTAAACTTTAAAATATTAATAACAAAACGTATCTCATTTACCTACAGATAACCAAGGGTAGCAGCAAACTTTAAAATACTAATAACATGTAAATAAACGTAACCAGGGGTAGACAAAACGATTGACGTTTTAGTAAAGCTTGTCCATTACGCATGTTCTACATACAGACCCACTGGTACAATATATATCTCGCCATTTTGGCTAGAATTATTCCAAAATTTATTCTTCTCTACATTCGAACGATTCAGGGAAGTATGTCCGGTTACCGGGACATTGAGTAACATACATGGTATTAGGTTCAACACAAATTATAAATTTCTTGGGGTCAAGGTCGTTTATGTGTAGGCGGTTACTGTTATCTGTCAGATCAACATCCGGTTCACACGGATTCGGAACACCCAACCACGAATCTGAAGAGATAAATTAAATATTAAGGAATCACGCTGAGATTAATGTACACATGGAATCAAGAACAAACAAATAAGAATAGAATCTGACACCTCACTCTACTGTCCCATCTGGATTAATGACGGTGTGCGATGAAGAACATTTTGCCTGGAAAGCGGCGCTACAGCCTACTCTTAATTTGAATTCCTACTGGCAATGGTTACGCTACCTGTACACCGATATGTTGACGAGACCTCGGTTGTTCATGCCAATATAACGACTAGACCCTGTACCCCCCCCCCTCTCCCTCGTCATTCATGTACATGTCGTTGGTCTGCATGTATATGAAAACTTAACAGTTTAAATTCGATCAATCATAGTCGGAAACGTCACTGTCTGGCTTCTTATTTGGCTTTACTGCATGTAATATACCCGTCCCTGTATTAACCAAAAACGTAGGACGCCAAACCCCGTTTCAACTTTGTCTTAATAATAAATATACGTATAGCAAATAAATATAGAAATAGTATTCCGTGAGTATTATTATTCTCAGGTGATCTGCAAACGGAATCTGGTTAAATTTAAATGATAACAGCTCGTGCATTAGTACAACAATTGACGCTTGGGAATTGTACAATATAAGAAGGGATGGATGGCCAAATGATTAGCGCATGCGCGTTGTGTCATAAGGTCTGTCATTGAGTCATCTGGTGTGGTTTCGATTCCCAGTTGTACCTGCCAAGGAGTAGGATCGTCTTACTGACTCGTGGGTTTTCTCTTGGTCCTACGTTCCCCCCCCCCCCCCCTCAACTCCCAAATACCCCTATTATTAAATAAAAATTGAACCATGTATTAGTCCCAAAATGACCTAGTTTGTGTCAAGTGGATGTTAACACTCCCCCCCCCCTCTCTCTCTCTCTCTTGGGAAATGACAACTCGAGATTGAGTATTGTACAATAATTGGAGCTTATGGGTTGTACATCAATGTCATATAACGTGTAATGTAGTTAAATGATGAATACCTTTTGACAAGAACGTGCTATACTGACTCGTCTTGACATCCACAATAGAGCAGTTCTGTGTTATGTTGCCCTTTTTACAAGTCAGCTTAGATCCTGCAAAAACAACCCCACACGTGCAGGTAGTGAATAAACAATGTACAAAATACACGACTAGTTCCATTCCTGAAAAAGTATTCTATGTCCTACAGAAACAGAAGTACGAAATGCAAGAAAACGTGACAATGGAATACAAGATAAGTCCGGGTCTTGCAAAACAAAAGTACAAAATTGAAGGGTTCCAAGGTGGGTACGTTTCTAACATTACTGTTTATAGTCATTCTCTATTTCTCCATTTTCTTCCATTTGTCCATGTTTGATCATATTCTGACCCAGGAACGGCTAAGAGTGTTTGGTAAACATTCGTGATTTGTATTAGAGGTAATAGAGAGATATTCCCCTTTATATGGACGACACATCATATATTCTCATGCTATTCAGACTGGACGTGTCTATCATAGTTCAATTATATTTCAATTATTCCCTTGGGGGAACCACGATGGCTAAGTAGGTCGAGAATGTTCATCGAGATTTTCCGGCATGGTTACCTCTTGTCAGTGATGCACGACGGAGGGCATGACAAAGAAAGCTGTCCAGTCGTTCCATGTATCGTGCACATTGACTTGTACGTTAGGATTCGAAATAAGAATTGGTCGCTATAGTGTCACTTTCCGGGCAATATAGCGTGGCGTATGGTCGTCTTCACCATCCCAGTCGGCGCAGAGAAGTTGGCCATTAGACCCCATTGTATTTCCTGTTATGGAGGTAATTCGTCCATATGATGGACAGCATGGCCTTCAATATTTTGTATCATCTAACAGCAACTTACCCTGACCCTTCAATGCGTTTTGTAAACGTCTTACAAAATTATATATACTATTGACTGTTTTCATCGTGTCTTCATTTAACGGGCTGGATCTGGCGGTGGCGATTGCTCCAGATACCAAAGGTACACCAAGGTCTGTAGGTAATGCATTATTGTCACCACACGTGAAGCTGTCGTGATGATATTCTTCTCCATCTGGACATTGTATGACATACATATTACCATCAACATCACATCTGATCAATTTGGTAGAGTCGAGAGGATTCTGATGGAAAGCTTTGGTCGGATCAGAAACATCAGCACCTTTGTAACATGGATTCACAACATTCACTACTTCGCCTTGTGGAACAAAATAAATTGAGTATATAAACACAAATGATAATAAAAAAATAACCCTCGTGTGGCCATGACCATGAATGTTCCCCAGGTCCCGCGATCAGAATATAACAAACAATTTTCCGCCTATTGTTCGAGGGTTCTTTTGCGGCGTGCACATCAACGAGTACCCATGTGCATTATATGTATCCTGTCATGGCCCACTGAGAGGAAAAACTAGCCTGGAAAAATCCCGATTGTCTCGGTCGAAACAGCTAGGTTCGTTCAATGTCAAGTATGCTTGTGTCACTACCTATAATTTGAAGCTTTTTCACAGACTCTGCGTTAAAGGGGGATGACGTAACTAGTCTAGCAACGTCTAGATGACGTAAAACTCGCTGTCGTTGCTTCAGGAACATGCGCGAAGCGGTACTTTCTGCTGTGATTCTCGTTTGTGTACAAAGTCTCTAGAAACACCACCCCTCTCAGTCAATTAAGAATAACATATAGTGACGTACTCTTTGACGTGTATTTGTTAAATTCACTGGATTGAAAATCAAGAGGAGTACACTCCCTTTCTACATCACCGTCTCGACAAATTACATCAGCACCTGCAAGAAAAGGGTACATGCTTCAAACAACAGGAAGTGGCATTTATCGATTGAGTACAATCAAAACGACAACACAATGTATATGAAAAAAAAACAATCACTGGTTTGCACACATATAGCACGACGTTTCGAAAAGTATCCTCTTATCGTTACCAACCCAATGAATGTTTTCCTTATAAATTGTTTTGTGTTAAATTAACAAAACATGTTTTAAAATGGTTAGCATGTGAATTTTTTTTCACAGTAGACAGCATTTAATAAACATTGGGCAACACAAAACGTATAGTAAACATTATTGGATTTGTTTTAATAGTGTGATACTCGTGTACATGACTGCCTTTTAATTAATATTGTGATATTGGTAGTTATCCCCCTTTGTTAATATGGAGACAGACCACCATTAATTTCCCCATTGACTTCAATGTTAATTCTGGACTCTTTGCCCACCTCCAACCTTTCCCCAAATTTTCGTTGGGCGGAATGCTTTTCACTACAGACAGAGGAACAAATGGCCATGTCTTTGCACTAAAATTTTTATGAGGTTGACCACCAAAATTTTGAGATACACGAACTTGAAGAAGCATACTCAAAACATGTATCTAGTTGCCGTACATATCACCGTAACCAACCTCATAACGCCGCGATCCTTCCGCCTCAAAATCATGAATATTTACCAAAACCTGGCAGAAAATATAAATTCAAACCCTCTTAGTCCATTCTAGGCCAAAAAATCAACAAAAATGGGCATGCAAAAGGGGAGAAAAGAGACAGAGAGAGAACTGCTATAAATAGACGAACTACAATTTGTGGGTACCGAGATGGTGAAATTTAATGGTGATCTGCCTCCTATATGTTACTAGTATTTACTTCCCTTAATATTGTGATATAAGTATTTACCTCCCTTTGTTCAATATTGTGATACCTGTACTTACCTCACGTTGTTTTAATATTGTGATACTGGTGCTTAACGCCCTCTGTTTTAATATTGTGATACTGGTGCTTAACGCCCTCTGTTTTAATATTGTGATACTAGTATTCATCCCCCTTTGTTTTAATAATATGATACTGGTACTTACCAGCTTTTTTACCCTGTATAAATTTTGTGTTTATAGTAGGATTATCACAGCCTACAGTGCCCTTGGTGGCTGTCGGGTTGTATTTTTTACCCTCGTAGGTGATGTAGAGAGGTCGATCACTTTCATCTTTTATCGTCATCACTGATGGTGACCCCGCTAGAGCTACATCACTATAAGAATAGAGAGCAGCACTTGGATGAGTTGAGTCGTAAGATGCATAGATATATACCACACTACATGATACGTCTGTCTGTAATAAAAATTATAATAATACACAACTCCACGCTTTCTGGAATAACAACAATTATCATCATCATCATGAGTTGAGTCATAAGACGCATAGATATACACCACACGATACGTCTGTCTGTAACGATAATGTTGTCCTGGTAACAACTGGGCTAGATTTAATACAAAAAACACACTTATACATTAATTCAAAAATCTAGTAATGTGTATTGTTAAAGTGCACATAAAATGGTCCTGAAAATTTTTCTATGTGAGCAGTCCATGGTTATTTTATCCACTTTACGGCAAATTCACATCAATCCGACTAAAATTAATTCAACTACCTTCACTCAAAGTCGTAAAAATAGACCTCCCGTAAAAACGACTTCGCCAATTATCGAAAACGTCACAGTGACCGAATGCATATTCGGAATGTTTTTTCCTCAATTACCTATATACACCAGGCGTATGTACTCATTAACGCCTGACTGATTCCTTAATCCCCCTAATTAAATAAAACAATTGACTACGAAATAATTTGTTTTATAATTCATTTTAATTCAAGATCCAATTTAGAATTTGTTTCATAATGTACGGTCGTTCTATTTTCTCGCGGCAGCGATTTAATACCATCTACCATGTGTGCAGTCCTTCGGTGGTTGGAGCGGCAAAGCTGGGGCAAAGTCTTAGGTTAAGGGGGCAAAGACACGAGTTTCAACTAGGGGTGTGGGGCCGCAGAAAATTTGAAAAACAGACTGCCTGGCAGTATATCAGGCAATGATCGTTGAGGTAAAGTTTCAAACGGACTTGTGAACCTCTAAAAATCACACTCACGAGCGCCAATGTAGGGTGTAATTATGGGGGACCTCCCCCAGAAAATTTTGAAAAATAGACTATCGGAAATGCTGTCTGTCAGGCACCAATCGTCGAGAAAAATAAATCTGACCACATACTCTCCGTCGCCGGATCACTAGTTTATACGATTAGAGACCAAAATGGCAAACGAACGGATTTGCGACCCTCAACGAAGTGCGTTTGTGAGCGCCAAAGTAGCGAGTCCTTGTGGGGTTTTGAAATGCTGCCTGATTGAGAGATAAATAGAGCTGATCGGATGTCGTCTGTGGCCTCATCACTAGTCTTTCCGACCCCAGAAGTCAACGAAGTCCCCAATAATTTGAAAAGTAGACTGCCCGAAATGCAGTCTGGCAGTATTTCAGGCATTGATCGTCGAGACAAATAGAGCTTAACAGATACCGCCTGTCGCCAAATCACTAGTTTATCCGACCGGAGAGGAAAGTTACAAGTGGGCGGAGTGAGTGACTCAAAGTAAATGAATATTTTCGCCACTACATTTTGTGAAATGAACGGACTTGCGAACCTTAACAAAGTCTCCAATAATTTGAAATGTAGACGGCCCGGAATGCAGTCTTGGTCTGGCAGTTTTTCTGGAATTGATCGTCGAGATAAATAGAGCTTAACAGATACCGCCTGTCGCCAAATCATTAGTTTATCCGACCAGAGAAGAAAGTGTCGACCGGGCGGAGTAACAGTGACTCAAAGGGAATGAAGACTGCAGAGAATGCAGTCAGGTAGCATTTCAGACAATGGTCTCTGAGATAAATAGAGCTGGCCAGATCATATTTTTTTTTATTTTCGAAAATTATTGGGGGGGGGGAAACAGAGAACATCACCACATTACCTTGGCCAGCACTGAGTCCCGACCTCTCCCCCATCGAGCATGTCTGGGATATGCTTGGACAGAGGTTACGTCAACGTCAACAACGTCCTGCCAATGTCCAAGAACTTGCTGCTGCGTTGCAACAGGAATGGGATAATCTGGACCAAAATGACCTTAGACGTCTCATTAGGAGTATGCCACGTCGGATCAATGCTTGTTTGGCAAACAGAGGAGGATTTACCCGTTACTGACTTTGTTGTGATGCTGTGGTAACTTTGCTGTTTGACCCCGGGTATCATTTTACCCTTATAATGGTCAGTCTGTGCCTTACTTAGTCTAACGATCATTTGGAATAAATCGATGAATGTGAACTTCATTTCATTTTGTCATTTGTTTCTTCGTCAGTTTCATTAGGTGACTTTAATAACACTTAAAAATCAAATATCCCCTACTTTTTTTGAATAGTATATTTCAAACTAAGGCACATACACGGAATGTAACTTACAATAAGGGTTGTAGTATTAGTGGAATTAGCTGATGAATTTATAGGTGGTGCTGGAATGACCAAGTTTACTGTTGTTTCATTCCCTGTAAAAGGTATCTGCTTTTCTATTTCCCCAGAATCTTCACCAGAGTTGCGTTCAACTACTAGTAGAGCTATGAAAAATTTATTACATAAATATTATACAGTATATATTACTATATGGTTGATCGTATATTAGAAGGCACATTTGTCCAAATTATTAATGATATTAAATTCTATATAAAACAAAATATGAAATACAAATTGAAATATTTAATTTACTTATTAATAATATGTAATGGTTGTAATGTCAAGTTCATTTTTAGATTTTTCAGTTTTATAGAATAAAAATCGATGACACAACAAAGAGAAATATAATCTAAACCCATATTATTAAACAATACGTTCCTCGACCTAATAGCCAATAATATCAATGATCTATTATTTTCCTTATCTATCCCGAGATAATGTGCCATCTATTGTTTCTAAATTATTCTCATTGCAACAGATTGTAACGTATACACGCAGGGGCGTAAATGTGGGGGGGGGGTGTACCACCCCAGCAAAAAAAATAGTCGGTCGCAAAATCAGTGCAGTCGGTCGCAAAGTAGAGGTAGTCGTTATCAAAATAAGTACACGTCACGCTACTCACGCAAAACTTTAGTATAAAAATAGTCGGTCGCAAAATCAGTGCAGTCGGTTGCAAAGTAAAGGTAGTCGGTATCAAAATAAGTACTCACTGTATACGTCACGCTACTCACGCAAAAAAAAATAGTCGGTCGCAAAATTAGTGCAGTCGGTCACAAAGTAGAGGTAGTTGGTATCAAAATAAGTACTCACTGTATACGTCACGCTACTCATGCAAAACTTTAGTATAAAAATAGTCGGTTGCAAAATCAGTGCAGTCGGTCGCAAAATAGGAGCAGTCTTAGTATAAAATACCTTGTCAACTTATCATTTTTGAAAAGATGTTGTGTTTCACTCTCATTCTGTTGTGAGTATAATGTTAGTCTTACAACAAAATGTAACCCAGGGAGAAAAATAGTCGGTCTCAAAATAAGTGCAGTCACTGCAGTCGGTCTCAAACACAATGCCAGAAAAGATCCCAAATACTGTATATTTGCGTGAATCCGTGAGCCTAAATTGCATACGTCACTCTTATTCTGTTGTAAGTATGTTAAATTGGTCTAACAACAAAATTTCACGAAGGGAGAAAAATAGTCGGTCACAAAATAAGTGCAGTCACTGCAGTCGGTCTCAAAAACAATGCCAGAATAGATCCCAAATGCTATGTATTTGCGGGAATACGTGTGCCTAAATTGCATACGTCACTCAAAACTATAGTATAAAATAACCATGTCTGCTTGTCACTCTTATTCTGTTGTGAGTAGTTGTTCTATAAAATGTTTTCTACCACGGCAAAAAATAGTCGGTCTCAAACCAAAAGTACTCACCGCAGTCGGTCTCCGACTAAATGAATTAATGAAATAAACATACAATCATAAAACAAGCGAAATTGACAGATAAGCCTCAAGATTCTGTCCCATTTCTTATCAACCCCAGTCCTAAATATTTAAAAGCCCTGTTACATATCTGAAATTTTTACTCGTCAGTTGTCTTATACTGTCTCAGCACTATCATATTCACGATTATAGTGAACTGCCCAGTTTGTAGTACCACTGGTGTGTGGGGCGGGGGTATGTGCATCAGTCGGTCGCATTTTGGCTAAACACCCCCCAAACGAAATCGATATGTACGCCCCTGTATACACGTCATGCTCTCTGTTAATTACCTATGCACTGGATAGGGGATCCATGCATTGAAGTTGGACGCCTTTTAACGAGACTCGCTAGCTCTGTCCCTGGATCGCGGGGCCCTGCTTATGTGGGTTCATATAAAGTGTTGTCGCCGGGATCGGTGATTTGTTTTGCCGTGATGGTTATGGACATTTCCAATCTTGTTTTGGTTAGGAGGCGGACATGCAGAAGGTTTTACTGATTTGAAATCAGAGTCAAAACGGAAACAATTGAATGTAAATCAGTTCATATACAATCCGATTACATTTTTATATGCGTTGCGACCCATTTGGGTCAAATTCTAGGTCCCAAAAGTTAGCGATTTAACTCCTTTAACTGATTCGCTACCACGTAGAGGTCTTAGCAAGCAGTGGGGGGAATTCAGTGAACCTGGATAAAGCCCAACAAGGTAGGTCAGCCGACCAACTCCTTGCCACATACGCATTAGGAATCGAAACAACACCTAATGATCAATATAAATTATAACACCTTACCTTGGCATGCACGTTTCTGTATTGCGTTAACGATGGTCTCAACTTCTGAAAAATCTTTTAAAATGAAAACATGGGTGCAATCTGGATCGGACGAGATGGCCTGTAATTCATTTTCATTTACTCCATCCCCAACACCAATGGCGAACACTGTTACTCCTTTAGATTTTAATTGTATGGCGGCTGCTTCAGTTGCCGTCCGACTATTAGACCGTCCATCAGTTAGTACCAACGCTACCTTTGCAGAATGATTTCTCATTCCATTTTCGGCAACAAATACCCGATTTGCAGCACGATTTAGTCCGACGGCTGTATTGGTACTACCACCGTCGTACGCTATTCCATCAATAGCCCGGTTTAAGCTTCCCGTGGTAGAATGATCATTCAAAAAGAACTCTATCTGGGCACTAGAACTGAACTGGACGGCAGCTGCTTGTGTTCCCGATGGACTGATAAACAAACGATTCGTGACTTCTATCATAAATCGCTTTATTATATCGAAGTCATTAGATCCAATGCTCCACGAGCCATCGATAAGAAACGTCAAATCTATCGCTTTCTCGCAAACATCTGCAAGAAAAAATAAACATAACACACCTACATGTATATAAAATCATACTCCTGCGCAGTGTTTCGTTTGATTAGAACTAATCCACTTCAAACTGCTATCTTGAGTGAACATTGTTGTGCTAAATTATTATTGGTCAGTAGTGCCATTACCAACCAATGACCTACATTGTAACAAACAATATCGGGGTTAACCAGAACTCAAAATATGTTACCGCAATGTATCTAGTGACAATCGCGATTTGTTTACGTCACAACCCGCGAAATTTATTATGCTCGATTATCCAGTGCCAACATGTTTTCTTCGTCGGCCATTTTGAAAATTATGCCGAATGCGAGAAGAGAGGGGGGATTTGATTGGACGTTAAAAAGAGACACGCCCCGCCCAATTTCAAGAATATGACTTCTATCCAGCAATGGTAAGAGAGGGATTTCTCGCGCCATTGCTTCAGGAATATGGGTCAAGACTAGAGAGGGATTTCTCGCGCCATTGCTTCAGGAATATGATATAAAATATATTCTGATGTTACACAATTCAAAATATGAAGATAGAAACGATTGAAATAAAAATATAAATCATTGTAAGCTGGGTTGCCGTAATCTTCCTGGGTCCCAAAATTCACCCCGAACAGTATGAAGTGGGATTCGCGGTAGATTCAGAGGGAAAATAAACATAATATACAAAATATTATAGTGTTGAAGATAAGAAACGTTTGAAATAAAAATATAAAAAATTGTAAGCCCTGTCTTCTGGGTTGCCGTAGTCTGCCTGGGTTCCAAAAATCACCCCGAATAGTATTGCGTGGGATTCACGGTAGGTACAGAGATAAAATGTTTGCTTATGCCAGATAATCCAGTAATCATGAAAACCCAGTGATGAACGAGAAGTTGCCTTAAGATTTTCCAGCACTATGGGGCTGGTACGAAACATCAACGTCTCGTGTGCACGAAAACCAACCGTTGACAGAATTCTGTGCAGAGCAGGTAAAAACACCGCTATACGGTCACCATTCACGTATGTCCGTCATCATTTACCCGATTTCGGCAGAGCAGAAAAGTAACGCGTTAAAACCCGTTTCAGTTTATTTGCCAGAGAATTCAATACTTACCATTATTTGCTTCAATAATATTTAAAAAGGCCGACGTGCTTTCTTCCGGAGCAAACAAAGTTTTCCAGATACGCGACTGGTGGATTCGACTTCCTGATATTCCGTCTGTGGTGTGCGATGATATGTTATACTTATACATGACGTATAGTGAAGCAGCCAGGCCGGAATACAACGGCTTACGCAAATCTCTCCACGTCGTCGTCTGCCAGTTGATTTTCAGCTTGGTTTCAATATTTTCACAAACATTTTCTAGAATACCAGGACAGGTTTGTGTTTGGTGGTACTTCTCCTCGTCCATCTAAAACGAGTTTTACAAACTGAACGTTGAATAGCTTCAAATTCTCTGTGCAAAGACGTTTTTTTATTGCATCAATGACGCTGAACTTTGTTTGGAAGAAGCCAATGACTTCGAAGTATAAATTTGAAACCAATATTGATATAAATTAAATGTGGGATTATATATGTACAAGTGACGCCCAGAGTAACTACACAACCAGGAGGTATTATTTCTGGGTGATTACAGAATCGATATTTTCACGAGGCAGGCCAGTTATCGTTCGTAACGCGTCAAGTTGAGTTGTTTTTTTTTTTGTTTTTAACTTTTGTGAATTCATTGCACAAGAATATTACAGACTATATCAGCATAATCATATCTATATGGAAAGAATAAAAATACTGAATGATTTACGCGAAAGTCTAAAATGTAAACTTCTCAGACCGTCGACCATGATTGACGTTTTACTAATCAAAATACCCACGTGATCGTGATTATATCTATGACCAAATGTAACAAAGTAATCATCTGCGAATAATCTTAATAGGGAGCAGACTTCATTTGTAATATCGTTAATAAAAATTCGAAAAAGGGGACAAAGGGCGTAGAAATAAATCAGTATTGAAACTCATTCCTGCCTTCGCGTAAGCGATGCACTATATAAGATTTAGGTACAGAGTGGTTCGTTCTTGATATTAAAACAGTTCCAAACTACATAATGCAAAATTAATATATTGAAAACTTCGTTCAAGGTACTTTATTCTGAGCGAAACCATCACTGTGTAACGTTTTGACAAATTGTTGCATACAATCCTTATACGGCATTTAGTAACTGAACATATGAATATAACAAAAATTTATATGGAAACAATCACTTAGTTTATTTATAATGATTTAATGGCGATCGTTTTTCAATCAATCTAATCCAATCCTACATCATCCGTTGGTCTAGAAAGTTGATCATAGGCTTGTCGTGTGAATAAATGTCTAAGTAATAATTTATATAACATTCAAGGCCAAAATAAAGAACTACAGTAGGCGGATGTAGACTTACATAGGCATCATTAATTACGTGAGTATACAGCAAGTAAAAGTCTAAAATTTTCAACTTCCTGTGAATATTTAAACATCACCCAGTTTGATCGCGTACAACGAAATATAAAACGTGACGTTTGTACTATGGGGGTTCTATTCTTTTTGATCAAAAGATCGTTAAAAACAAAAAACTGTTATCGTGTGACACTCCAATTCCCTCCCAAGCAAATTCATACTCCGCGCAGTGTTGCGTCTGATTAGAGGTAATCCAACAGCACACTGCTATTATGAGTGGATATTGTTGTGTTAAATTTTGATTGATCAGTAGTCCGTCTACCAACCAATCACGAGCTGCCAAAACTCGACCAAATATGTTTACATAACGTATACGTCATGACTCACGATTTTATTATGCCTAATTAACCCGTGCATAGCAGAATACTGCAGTAAAACTAATTGCGTGACAAACGAGGCTATCAAGTCGAATGAAATGTAAACAATACTGTTTGGAAACGAACATACTTTCACCGTTTTAATACCTTAAATCACTGTCCAGAGTTTTAGGGAAGACCCAGATGAAACGAAGGACTGTCATGTTGCTGTACTTAAGTGATAGCTTTCATTGAACGGAAAGAATAGACACACTCCCGCATAAGTTCAAGAAACAGGCGCTATTCCAGCAATGGCCAGAGAGAGATTTCTCGGGCCATTGCTTCAGGAATATGAAGCAAATTACCTGGCATGTTCTTACTTATATACAGGTGGCTTACCTGCCAAATTCCACCATGATAACCATCTCTGTAAGTTTTAAAATCTTCACCATCGTTAGATTGAACCAGAGCTAAACGTCTTAAAAACAAGCGATCCGAGGCAAATATACAATGGTTTCTAATGGCGTCGATCACAGCCTGAACAACCGGTTCACCCTTTGCATTTTCCTGTCTGGTTAAATCTTGCTGTGATTTAGTGTCCTCAACAGTAACCAGTAGAATGAAGATACACAACGCGTACTTCATCATACTTGATCACCTGAAATAATATTAACAGTTATTAATTACGGCACAACTCCGTGAATAATTTTGCGGGGCCAGGTATGGTGATGGATCCTGGTGGGAGTGATTCTATTTTTGCGGGGCCAGGTATGGTGGTCTCTATATAAGAGATTGTTTACAACAATTGAGCATTTTCTTGACTAAAGACCTACGCATGTAATAAGAACTACCATAAATTGTTCCAGGCATCCCTGGATCTTATCCTAGAGTCTCCCATCCGTATTCCAGCACCTGGACTCGCAAAGAAGTTAGCAAATAAAGTTATACATGCGGTAGCATATAAATAATTATAGATTTGTTCTTACCTACTTCCACAGTCGATACCAATAAATAAATGGCCGTAATCGCAATTCACCCCTTTATAAGGAACACAAATATTTGGGACGGGCCAATGGTTCAAAGATTCCATTGGATGAATCTATTGTGGTTTTGATCAATGGTACATAGCGATTCCATTGGACAAATAATATTACTGTGAATTGTATGTCAATTGTCATATTATAGTCTCTTGTACCTACTTCACACATATGTATGTATGTCCGGCAGTTCATATTCATAATATATTTATAGTTACAAATATTAACCTAACACTTTATTAGGCAATTGACATTCCGTAATTGTTTTCAGTTCATTGCAGTTTGATTGTATGATTTCATATATCCCCGAGTATGCCTAAAATCCCACGTGGTCTGTTTAATGAGACCACTTTGGTGCAAAGCTGGATATAGCGATCTGAATAATTTTTGAGTGTTTTCTAGCAATGTCTCCGAGCACAAACTCCCGACATACCCCACTGGAAAGTGCAATTTACCGAATGTTCCATATTTGTAGGTGTAACTATGATTTCGCCAAAATGACAGAATAATTCCGACAAAGGAATGTAATGTAAAAAAAAAAAAGAAAAATACATTTTATAAAGGATGTGAATTGTACATGCTTGGTGTGTTTAACATTCTGGCAATCTTATTAAAGCACGGATCCCATTTCGTTTTACTTGTCTTTACTACACTAGAATCTTGAAGAGTTGTTATATAAAACGCGTTCTTATTAATGTGAGGAATAAGCCAATGAAACGGTCTGTTACGGCGTTCTCTGGCGTTCTCTGCGCGGAACTGTGGGTAAAGGCCTAGAAACGCCAACGCCGAATGAATAATCAATGTCTGACGTCATAGGGAAAAGCCACTCGTTTGACCCCTAACGAGAATTCTCACTATAACTTGGCAGATAAAAAAAAAAACGAAACGAAATATAGATCTGTATTTTAATCAGATTGATCATTCTGGTAGAGAGAAGGAAATGGGATTTAACGTCCACTCAACACAAACTAGGTCATTTCGGGACTAACATATGGTGACCGGCCAGCTAGAGGGATGGCCTAGTGGTCTAGAGTGCCGCGCTTCGACCTCTAGCTGGCCGGTCACCTCTGGCTTGCGGCTGTGGTTGTGAGCGCATGTGGCAAGAAGATAGGGTGGCCTTCTCAACCTCGTGGGTTTCCTCCGGGAACTCCGGTTTCCTCCCACTACTAAAGACCCCTACGCGCAAGCGAAATATTGAAATAAAATTGGACCATATGTTAGTCCCGAAATGACCTAGTTCGTGTTGAGTGGACGTTAAACCCATCTCTCTCTCTCTCTCTCTCTCGAAAAACGCTGTAGAACAAGAACCTTTAAAGGGCTAATACCGGTGATATTTTGGAGAATGAAATTGCTTAATTTTTCTGTAAATAATCCCTTAAAATCGCCTACCTTATCGCTCACCAACTGACGTAGTACATGTGATACTTTTTCAAACAACTTAATCTGGAAATGGAGAGCGGTGTCCCAAGCTGTATTCTGCTGTGTCTTGATAAAACCAGACGTTTATTTTATAAAATAATGTGTAGGTAAAATTTATACCTTTCGCCCCTCCACAAGCTAAAAGTGTGTGCACTTTTTGGAAGCTCGCCTAGGCTCTGAGTATCTGATGTGGCCCGGATGACCTGACGGTCATGAGAGTCTCAAACGGAACAGGGGCGGTTCGGAGTCCCATGTATATTGTCGTGACCCCATGGCTGTTCATTATTTTTGTCCGATTTTGAAGAAACTTGAAATATATGATTTCTCCAACGGATCCTGATTCCTTTCCGTTTTGTACGTTCAATCGCATTTTTAAATTGTGGACACTCTCGTGGTCACAATTTTCACCCGATTTCGATAAAAATTGAAATGTTTGTTTATAACCCAACAATCTGGTTCCATTCACTATTTTTGGCGAAATATTTGGGAGGATCGGGCCCGAATCAGCCCCCTCCCCCAATATTTCGCCCCCCCCCCCCATTTTATGAGCTGGCTACGGGCCCGTCCTGGATTATGGCCTACGATTGAGAAAAACAGGTGTTTTAGCCTTTGGTCCCTCCAGAGCACACAATAAAAATTGTTTAAATATATCATCGTCATATCCTGGTGGTGGTTGGGTTCGAATTTATGCCAACAGTCTGTTAAAACTTTACTCGGCCAACCTCCCAGCTGCCTTCGCCCTCTGCCATTGCTACTGTGTTTTTGTGGATATTTGCCGCTCTATTTTGGTTTCTTTATTAAATGTAAAACAACATATTTGAGTAAAATTGAGCTTGAACTAAGGTGTCGACAATTATATATCGATCATAACCAATTTAATCCGAAAGTGAGATAGACCTCACCGTATCCACTACCATATTCTTGTGTGAGAGAGAGAGAGACAATGAGAGAGGAGATATGAGATTGTGCGTTCACCTGACACAAACCAGGTCATGTTATGACTAAGACGCTTTCCTTTTAACAATTCTCCTGCGGATAGGGGTCTTTAGCATTGGGGAGGAATTGGGAGACGCGGAGAAAAACCCGAGAGGTTGGATGGGCGACGAAACCACGCCACGTGACTCCAAACACAGGCGTTATGATCTAGCGTTAACCAATCGACTCTCTTCCGCCTATGTACTTGCAGTATAGGGAAGTGTATCATAATGTATCGTGTTTTATATATACATGTATATAATATAATATATAATATTTTTCCGCCTTCCTGGTTATTATTTATCTAACTAATTACGGAAGCATCTGACAGGAGTGTGCACGATATTATCCAGTTGTACTGGGCCCTGTTTCACGAAATTTTAACTAAAGATAAAATCCAAATTTTAACAGATACTTCAATTTTGATTGGCTAAGAACTAAAATCAATCTAATATTGTCCAATCAAATAACTAAAATTCAGATCTTATCTTAGTTAAAATTTTGTGAAAAAGGCCCCTGAGTTTTGTTAGGAAAGTGGCAATGCTATAACAGGATTAAGAGTATATATCCGGAATTAAGGGTGTATGGCTCTATTTTGTGGAACCTTGGAATATCACATATTAATGTAATATGAACACTATATTGGAATTAATGCGACATCACACACCCCAACGTCCTTTTTTATGTAGCTAAGCAGAAAGGGGGGGGGGTGAATCTTTGATCTGTAATGTAGCAAGCATACCATAGACTGATACGACCCTCTGACCCGAACTATGGCGATCTAATGGTATACGTCCTGTAAACTTGTAACTCTACCCTCAGATTTGTATTTTTTTTATTGTCTTTTGATATTTTGCGTTATTTGCATATTAATTTACTATTACAATTTGGTGCTTGAAAGAGATAGCGAAGTTAGGTTTAACGTCCAGTCGACACAAGACACAAACTGGGTTATTTCCATACTCCGCGCAGTGTTTCGTTTGATTAGAGCTTATTCCACTACTCACTGCTGTAAAGAGCGAACATTCTTGTTCTAAATTATGATTGGTCAATAGTCCCATTAACAACCAGTAGCTGACTGTATTACAAAGGATTTACCCTTACAACAAATCGCCAAATTGGACCAAATAACGTTACGTCATGGCTCACGATTGTATTGTGCCCAATTAACCAGTGCATAGCAGGATATTGCCGTAAAACTAATCCCTTGACAAACGAAGCTATCAAATGGAATAAAATGTAAATAAACTGTTTGGAAACGAACATACTTTCACCGCTTTTAATACCTTAAAACACCATCCGGAGTTTAATGGAAGATCCAGATTAAACGAAGGACTGTCATGTTGCTGTACTTGCGATAGATTTGATGGAATGGGATGAATAGACACACTCCCTCAAAAGTTCAAGTATATGAAGCCAATCCAGCAATGGCCAGACAGGGATTTCTCGTGCCATTGCTTCAGGAATATGGGTTATTTCGGGACTAACATATGTTCAGTTTTATTTCAATAATTCACAGAGGAAACCGGAATACCCGGAGAAAAACACGAAGGTGGTCAGACAACCCTTGCCCGGTACGACCGGGGAATCGAAACCAGGCCCAGCCCCATATATATAATTATTTTGTAGTCAAACTAATCAGTAGGAGTCTTGAACAGTGGGAGGAAAGCGAAGGAACCGGAGAAAACCCACGAGGTTGTACAGGCGACCCTACTCCTTGTCACGTACAACCAGGGATTCGAAACCACACCAGCTGACTCAATGACAGGCTGTATGATATAGCACGCACGTGCTAACCATTCGGCCATCCACCCCCCGCAATTAATAATGCATTATATAATAATAAAATCATGATTCGGTAGGCTGTTGGGACACGACATCATGTACATGTATAATATATATTGTATTAGTAGAGATATATAAACATAGAACATCGCGGGTCTCCAGAATCATTCATTAACTCATGGTTTAACGTCCACTCCACACAAACTAGGCCATTTAGGGACTAACCTTTTCAATAATTCGCCAGCGCGTAGTGGTCTTTTATGGTGGAAGGAAAGTAGAGGACATGGAGAATAACCCATGAGGTTTGACAGGCGAACCTCCTCTTTTTGCCACGTACAAGAGGGGATTCCAAACCACGCCGCTTGACTCCATGACATTCCACTCCACTAAGGGCTTGTGTTCCTTAGTGCACCGTAGTGTCAGTGCGAGTTGATTGCAGATTAAATACCTTATAATAAATACAGAAGGCCAACCACTGAATTATTTACCCATTGCTCATTAACGCCAGTATTCCTCTATTGGTTGTTTTGCATTTGCAAGTACATGTACATGGTATATTATATAAAACCGACTCCGTGAAAAGTTGTCACAAAGCTCCGTTAATAATAGGAAAATAATATCCTGAAACTTTCCCAAAAGAATTTTTTTATTATGTTCTTGGTAAGAAATATATATAATTACATGCAAGGAACATCCGCGACAATAAATACAGTATTACAGAAACTGGAAAAATCGTTTAATTAGTTTTCACCTATTTCAATTTATTTCAACAACAAACCCATTTCAGGTACAAAATCGTGTGTGTTCTAATTCTGGTTCAGCAGCCATGTGTATAAATTTCGCGTAGTAGTAAGATTTTATCAAATCATTTTGAAATTATGTTTTACCTTTATTTCAATTTTTTCAACAACATGTAGGAAAGGGTACGAATCAAGTTAAGGTACGAAATGTGTTACGAATGAACTAAGTACGAAACAGTTAGTTTACGAAACATCTTGCACCCGAATAGAGAGAGAGAGAGAGAGAGAGAGAGAGAGAGAAATGAGGTTTAACGTCCACTCAACACAAACTAGGTCCTTTCGGGACTAACATATGGTTTAATTTTATTTCATTAATTCGCTTGTGCGTAGGGGTCTTTAGCAGTGGGAGGAAACCGGAGTGCCCAGAGGAAACCCAATAGGTTGAGAAGGCGCCCCTATCTCCATGCCACATACGCCCACACCAGGGACCTATTTCACGAAATTTTAACTAAGATAAGATCCCAATTTTAGTAATTTGATTGGATAATATTAGATTGATTTTAGTGCTTAGCCAATCAAAATTGAAGTATCTACTAAAATTGGATTTTATCTTAAGTTAAAATTTCGTGAAACAGGGCCCAGGGCTTGAAACCACAGCCGCAAGCCAGAGGTGACCGGCCAGCTAGAGGTCGAAGCGCGGTACTCTTGACCACTAGGCCATCTCCCCTCCCCCCGCCTTACACCCGAATAAGTCGGTGGGTGCACTGAATGAGATTACATTTATTGTCTGGGTCATGCTAAAGGAATCTTATAGTTTCGTTCCGCGTAATTATATAATTTAATTATAACATTTACTGTTTGTGCTTTGTTAACATTTTTGAATAAAATACTTAAAGGCCCTATACCACTCCTGTTGTTACAGAATAATATGTCCCAATCTTTATCGTGGTCAACAAATTGTTTTATTTTACAATATTCCAATTAATTGATAATACAAATTTCATCTTAACACACTTAATTTAAAAAATTGAAAAATTCAACTAAATGATCTGAAAAGCCTAACGTAAACCTTTTCAAATGTGACTTGGATTTTAAAATATTTTCAAACTCTCTAGACAAGTAAAATTGGATATAATGGACACAGGTGACTCTAAAAACCTAAGCCCCCTCATTAAAATATAATACATTGTACAATAAGATATTCCGAAGAAAATACCATATCACGTGACAAATTGGACTGATAACAAACTTTGACATACCATAATGGAAGCCAATTACATCACTCATCGGGATATATCATTTTCTACAAATGGGTGATAGTATGTCACATCTTTCGTAATTTTCATCATGTGTAACGAAAATACTTCACTACTTAGCATGGCTCTGAAAGCAGGTTAACAGTTACCCCAACGATTGGTGTTTTAAATCAAGTTTCCCGTCATTTCAAATTCACACACATCTAATATTGCACTATTTTTACTTATTCTGACGTAACGTCCCACAGTGACGTCATCACATTCAAATGTTCGAGACGTCATACCGAATATCCCTGGTATGAATTTACAGATGATGGGCGTGGCTGTGGTATTTGTTGGATCGGACTCATAAACCAATATACTTATATCAACCATTCTTTCATAAATACCTGTAAAAATATACATATTAGATACAAAACAGTTACTTTATATCAAAGTTTCTCCATCAGAATAATAAAGTTACAGAAAAAAAAATAAGTGAAACAGAATAATGGGTAGATTAACACCCGTATACATTAAGACAGGAATATGGCGGCCTCAGTAATTGGACATATTTTATTTAATCGGGGTTTCCAGGAATATATTATAAGATGAACTTACTTTCCCGATGATCTCTACGATTTACTATGGTAACACTGGTAATGTTATATATACGTTCAAGGTCAACTTGTAACCATGTATTATTATTATAATCATCAGCAGTATGGCTGCAGCTTAGTTGATATGAATCGCCATTTCTATTACCATCCACAGCCAGTGCTGATGTCAATGGCGTAATAGAAAAATGTACAAACGTTGAGCTTTGTGAAGTCGGTTTACCCAAGGCAATGTTCGGTCCATCTGAAATTATAAACACTCATATATTGGACGAACCTTGTCAGACGGAATCGGACTTCCCTATATACATGTTACACCTGTAAAGCTATAGGGCATCACACCTAAAGGGTAGTCCATCACATGGACAATAAGTATCAAACCTAAAGGGTCCGTCACATGGACAATATACATCAAACCTAAAGCGTCCGGCACATGTACAATATGCATCAAACCTAAAGCGTCCGGCACATGGACAATATGCATCAAACCTAAAGGGTGCGTCACATGGACAATATGCATCAAACCTAAAGGGTGCGTCACATGGACAATATGTATCAAACCTAAAGGGTCCGTCACATGGACAATATGCATCAAACCTTAAGGGTCCGTCACATGGACAGCGGGCATCAAACTTAAAGGATAGTCCGTCACATGAATGACAGGTTTCAAACCTAAAGGGTCCGTCACATGGACAGCGGGCATCAAATCTAAAGGGTTTGGTACATGGACAATGGGCATCAAACCTAAAGGATAGTGAATTAAATAGACAAAGGGCATCGAACCTAAAGGGTTACATCGACAACAGGTATCGAACCTTAAGGGTAGCCCTTTACAATGGACAAAGAGCATCGAACCTAAAGGGTTGTCCGTCACATGGACAACAGGCATCAAACACAACGGGTAGTCCTTCACGTGAACAATAGGTATCAAACATAAAGAACAGTACGTCACAAGGACAACCGGCATCAGATCTAAAGGTTAATCCATTACACGGACAACAGGCATCATATCTAAAGGTTAATCCATTACATGCACTAAGGACATCGAACCTAAAGGGTAGCACATCACAAAGTTTATCGATCCCCCTAAAAATGGTACATGATAGCTCCTGAATTTTGTGATTTTCGGTATTTTGTATTTAGGCGATTGTAGGAAACTATGTCTACACGTTCGGGTGAGACAACAAGCTGAGATTTCGTGTAAAACTTGAACGAACACATATAATAGAATTTTGTCTAATGGTTTGGATTGTTCGCACTTGGTTATTATTTTATGCTTACTGTAGCAATTTGGAATCCGAAGAAGGGTACATGTCGACAGGTTGTTGTCCAGGCACAAGTTCAAACCTCACATTACACAGGCCCGGATCCAGGATTTTGTCGAGGGGGGGGGGGGAGCATACATTGGAGCAAAGGGAATACACGTTGCAACCTTGGATTGCTTGTGCGGAGACAATGTAAAAATCGTGTTTATATCATCTATTAAAGAGCAGATATGTGAACTGTAACAGTCACACAGCAAACGAACATGAAAATCAACTATGTCACTGGTCCTACCCCCCCCCCCCCCTCGGATCCGCGCCTGTTACACACATTATTATCAGAATAAAGATTCCTGTAAATGCATCGTAAAATGAGGCACTTCCATTCTTGTCAGCAATACCACCACAAACTGTACATGCTCTAGAATAAATCGATATAGGTATTTAACTTTGATATCAACGGAAAATCAAAATTATCCAATGCTTCACAAACAGTGACGTGTTAACTAATGTGAGAAATACATAGTTCAGAAACATGGGGCATATTTACAGTGGGACGAATCAACTCTGTAGTATACAATGGTTACGAACTGGTGACTTAAAGGGGAAGACCAACGATTTTCAACAAGGTTTCCATAAACTTTTTTTACTTGTGTACTAAACGTTAAAACACCATAAATTTGTGTTTATAATATCCTAACAAACAGCCCATTCGATAAGATTTTTGGCCCAAGGATGAGGCGTGAATACAATACAGCAGTAAACTTATACCAAATCTGTATGCTTTCTATAGAGACCAGTGAGCGTGTTGAATCAACTATGTCACTTCCGGTTTTAATAAAAATTAATTTCTCTTTTACAAAAACTTTTTTTACTTGTGTTACAGAGGGGATTATTTCTGAATATATATTTAAGATTTATGGAAACCTTGTTGAAATCGTTGGACTTCCCCTTTAACTTTTATAACTTACTTGGAAATCGTTTACATCCGTCCACATTACGCGTGTTCTGCTGACAGGACAAATTTTCCACTAAAAGATAAAATGGTCGTTATTTTGGATAGAGAGAGAGAGAGAGAGAGGGGGTGGGGGGTGGTAACGTCCACTCGACATAAACTAGGTCATTTCAGTACTAACATATGGTTTAATTTCATTTCAATAATTTGCTTGCGCGTAAGAGTAGTTTTTGTAGAATGATTAAAATACATTGTCATGGCTATTTTTGTTTGCTTCAATGCTGCTAAATATATCTATAAAACAATGTTACCCACCTTTATGACCTGTTATCTCAACTTCACATAGAGTCATAAGCTCCGATTTCTCGATAAAAATCTTCACAAATCGTCCCAGAACCCCATCTTGACATTTGATTATGGTAGGTCCAATTGGTAGAAGTCCAGATCCGCAGCCGCAACAGAAAGGATTAGTTGAATTGGTATCCACGGGGTTAGAATGGTAAAGTTCGATGTTCAAATCATGTAAACGTTCAGCTAAAATAAATGTTATTTATTGATTAAATAAATTATGGTTTCACGTCCGTGCACCGCGAAGGGTTTGTACCCAAATTATCTAATATGCGCACTTTGGGTCGTCATGCGGTCTATCAATGTGTCAAGTGGCCTAATGAGTTAATACGTGCGCTTTTGATTATAAAGTCATTGATTCAAGTGGCATGGTTCCAATTACCAGCTTGTACATGACAAGGATTTGGTTGACTGTCCAACCTCGTTGGTTTTCTTTGGATCATCCGGTATCCTCTTAACGCCAAAGACCGTTACGCGCAAGCGAATTACTGAAATAATATGTAGCCATATTTTAATCTTAAAAGGACCAAGGTTTTGTCGAGTGAACACAGATTGTTCCAATACTGTAGTTATAAAATAATAATTATTTGTCATTGTGGCGAGCTCACACAACAAATACATTTCTTTGAATATTTATTCTAATTAAAAGTCAACGAAGATATGTTTTGTCTTTTTGACAAGAAATGTTTTAACGAAATAAGCCAACTGTACGTTTCAACTGGAATATTGCGTTGTTTACGAGTAGTATTCATGGCAACAAGTCAGAACAAAGGTTAACTATAGAGTTTCAATGACATTAAACATAAATTATGCAAGAGCTAAATAAGCCTAATGTAGGTTTTTCTTTACGCCTGAAATGTTATCCTAATCATGAATTAACTTATCCTGCCCTGGAATCGGATAGTTAATTTCAGTCCAGACTGAAGTGAGTGGACGGCATCCACATGTACGTCACAATGGCTGCTTGCGTCTCCCTCTCTAGCTCTTCGAATAGATTATGATACTGGCTGAAAAGCGGCACCGTTCAGTCTGTATTAGCAGGGACAGTATGGCCTCGTGCCTTTTATTAGCATCTTGGAAAAATTCTAGAACCTTAGACGTGTCGATATGAAGTCTACCATGCACATTTTTCTCACTGATTGTAAGGCACATATATAAGTAGTAAGTAGGCCACAATGACAGTAAGTTTGGAGTACTTGTGTAGTAGGTATAATGCACGTCACTGCCAAAAGGGAATGCGTCTGACCTTGTCTTACTATCACCGGAAAGACCCTATTTACCTTGCTACTGACTTGATACAGGAGTGCGGTCGTAGTAGCTTCTGTGTGCATTCTTGATTTTTGGCTAGACCCGTAGAATTTGCATGTGCAGGACAGCCAGTGTCTACGACCAGTCTGTGACCTTTTACAGTGCCGAAAACACGCAAGTCTCATGCGTAAGTTTACTAAAGTAGAGTGTTCGTAGTAGCTTGTTCGGCCGGATGTGATCTAGGCTTTGCAAGTCTCACGCGTACGTTTACTACCCCCCTCATCCTTTAGATTGTTTGTAGTAGCTTGTACGACTGGATGTGATCTAGGCTTTAGATGTGAGTTTGGCTGTAGAGGTCGCTGATCTTGGTGGTAGTAGCAAATATACAGGTTATTACGAATCTTTGACTTTTTATTATAATAGGTAATAGCTGAATTATTCAGTTTCAATTTTAATTCAATCATTTGGAATAAATCGATGAATGTGAACTTCATTTCATTTTATCATTTGTTTCTTCGTCAGTTTTATTAGGTGACTTTAATAACACTTAAAAATCAAATATCCCCTACTTTTTTTGAATAGTATATCTTCATCTAAAAAGACAAAATCAAGTTGGTTATATATTCAGTAGCTTAACAAATCAGCTTTTCTTTGTTTACTCAAAACTACATTCAACAGAGTTACTAGGTTTTTCCAGATTACGGGAGAGATAATAGCTCACTAAACTGAAATAAAAATTCGTTATACTGAGCATCAACAATGTGTTTAAAAACATCAGCTTTGCCAAATGTTCCATTTGTATTTATTATAGATTGTTGTTTTATACACAGAGCTTGTGTCAACATGACCAATATATAGTTGTTTTATACACAGAGCTTGCGTCAACATGACCAATATATGCAGTACATTTAATGGTGCATTCCCGCGAAGGCGCAGTTAGAGAACGCGACCAAAATTAATCCTTCCCGCGAAGGCGCAGATATCGACTTGTCGGCTTTCGTTTGAAGACAGACATGTTGTTATTAGAACCCAATTGACGGTGTTAAAGGATTTTATGAATTTATGTTCACTCTGAATTTAATATTAAATACAAGGGGAAAATGATTCGATTCCGTGCGAAGATCAACGGAAAAACTATCAATGGAATCAAATATGTCCGAAGACACAATTAAGTAGCCTACCACACTCGCACCGTTATACTTAATACACGTAAAATGACCCTGCTTTTCAAAAATAGACCTGCCATTAACTATATGAATGCAATGCCTCGAATTTTACCTGCTCTCGCTTCTGCTCGTTTTCTTTCAACAATTCGTAATGTCAGGCAATCTAACCTCGGCCAATTCACTCCGATATGTTTTTTCTTCCATCTAGCCGTTTCGATTTGCATAAATACTCCACACAAAACGATATCATAGCCACTTGTTTCCAATATTTTCCTTCGATGACGTTGATCCCAAACTCCGTAGAATCATTTATAGATAATATATATATCCTTCACCAAAAATCCAGGTGGGGGTGGTGTGGTGGCCTAGTGGTCTAGAGTGCCGCGCTTCGACCTCTAGCTGGCCGGTCACCTCTGGCTTGCGACTGTGGTTTCGAGCCCTGGCGTGAGCGTATGTGTCATGGAGTTAGGGGCGCCTTCTCAACCTTGTGTTTTTCCTCAGGACGCCCCGGTTTCCTCTTACTGCTAAAGACCCCTGTGCGCAAGCGAATTATTGAAATAAAATTGAACCATGTTAGTCCCGAAATGACCTAGTTTGTGTTGAGTGGACGTTAAACCCCATTTTTCTCTCTCTCCCCAAAAATCCCGATGTCTTTACATACATTAATAAATCACCGTAGTATCGGAACACACCACCCAAGAATACCAAAGATCACATATTTTAGACATAAACTTTGGTATTTTATAGATCGCGAATGGGGCTATGAACACTATTTATTGCCTTCCTTATCAGCTCAATAATCGAACTAGTTTCTAAACGTATAAGAAACCAATTACAACAATAAACATTTTGTATGAACTGTTACTCAACAACAAATTTGTACCCGTAAGTGACGAATTTAGCGTCGCCTTTCTAGTCACGAAATTTATAAACAATCCTAAACAGTGTTATGCGATATTGATTAAATTAAAGACTTACTGGACGAGACAACGTACTGAAATCAAAGCAGATGTAATAAGAACAGCAATATTCACTGTTTTATGAAATGAAATGTTTTATGTCACGTCGGCAGCAACCGGGTGAAATTGCTCATAACACGTGTTAATTATATCATAGAAAAACAACATTATATACACAAATAAAAGCAATATCACAGTAGTAAATAAAATTAAAAATTAGTTTATATTTCTCAATGTATCTATATATAAGTAAATATGCCACATACAGGGAGAAATGTCTATTATCAGTATGACATCCTGGCAATGGCGGAAGCAGTTAATGCGGTCAATAATGGTATGAGCGTACGTCAGGCTGCTGAAAAGTTCAACATTCCAAAGAGTACACTGGGTGACCGAATATCTGGGAAGAAAGCTTGTCATCAATATTGAAATAGAAGATAAAATGGCTTTGATGGCTATGGATTTAGCAAAGACGGGATTTGGCATCAGCAGGCGTCAATTAATAACCAGGGCCACAACCTTGTGCAAAGATATGGATATCACAACCTCGTTCAAAGATGGCATACCCCGAAAAGACAATTTCAATTTTATTCACTATTGTGAATTAAATAGCGACAGGGGTACCTCATGGAGAGAAAAATGTCAACAGAGGAGTGTCTTACCTTTCTCTTTTATAGCATGTTTGATAGTAAATATTATATGATTTAGAACCAGATAGGAAGAAAATAAAGAAGATTAACATTAAGACAAAAATACGAAGAAAAATTTTGAAAAAAATCACATAGGTAAGAAGGGAGTTCCTGTCCACATGTATTTTTTTTAGAAAGAAATTGAACCCAGCAACCACCAAATCCATCAGACGGAAAAAAAATTACGATTAATTAAAATTCCACCTATTTAGATTCCATTTTTTGAATTTATTTTGCCGGCCATTTTGAATTTCTACTATCAAGACTTTTTGAAATTTATTTTTGAGATCAGAGTTGAACCAAATACATATGTTAGACATATTAAAACATTCCACAATTTTGGATTAAATTTTGCCTGCCATTTTGAATTTCTGCCATCAAGGATTCATTTTTGAGTTCAGTATTGAACCCGGCAACATCGAAAACCGTGACAATGACGTGTTACATATGTTATAGTGTATCTTTCTAAATATACTGAGCGCCATAGAAAACGCATCACATAGTTTTTCATGTAACAAAATGATCCTGTAAACATATCTTATTTATTTTGCTTCTTATTGTGAGCAATATTAAAATGGAAACACATCAATAACAACACATTTGTACACTTATGGATGTTTAATCTGTTCTCAACGGTACAAAGTCAGATGGGTCAAAATCAAAAGTACGACACAGATGGTTAATTCCATGGTAAGTCGCCGTAGAGCGTGTGTAAGAGCCATTGGAGGACACACGTGCTACTGACATCTGTATCGTACTTTTGGTTTTGACCCCTCTGACTTTGTACCGTTGATTACAAATTAAAAATCCATAAGTGTACAAATGTGTTGTTATTGATGTGTTCCCGTTCGCATATTGTTCACAATAAGAAGCAAAATAAATAAAATATGTTTACACGATCGTTTTGTTATACGAAAAACTAAGTGATGCGTTTTCTATGGCACTCAGTATATCTTATTACTATTCAATTTTAGTCAAAATAGCAATTGACAAATGTGCGAATTGATTCTCACTAATCTTTCAAGTCTTTAAATTATTTCGGTTAATGTAACGATAAATATTACGTAATTGTAGTTGACACTCATTCCTACTATGTCCATATCTTCTTCCGAATTTAAAAATGTTTCCTATGTACAAATTAACATTTCTGATCAAATATTATTATATAATTATTTTAATCCCAAGCTTGTACATACGCATGTATGTTCTATATTCTACAGTAACTTTAGTCTGGTGACCGACTCGCCCTGGCGATACCTATCTCGTTATTTTGACGGTTAGCTAGTTTTTGACACTCGTTTATAAAAAGTACAATTATCTGAGTTTTCGTCGTTAGTGTTGGAATGAACTACACCCCCCACAAAACAACACATCGGCACAAGTAATATCCAACAAGTAAAAAATTAACATCTGTCGATTTGTGTTGCTGCCATCTTGGATTTTCGAAATTTATATTTAAATTCAGAGACAGCGAAATTCATTTAAAAGATTTAGCGGAAGTCATATCTTACGTAACAGTAGGACGTTAAACAATATTTCATTTTATATCTTCCGAGACTATGGCTGCCCTTTTATTACCAAATTTATTGCGTATTCTTAAATGGCATCATATTACCAAATTTGGCAGCCATTTTGAAAGAAATGCCAGGCACCACATGAAAAATACATAATTTTTTAAATTGATGTTTGTCAAATTCGATTTTTTTTCGGCACATTTCGCTTGTTTTGCGTGACAATATATGATGTGTATGGTAGAAATGGGTTAACTGGAGACTTGATACACTCACTGTACAATAAAGATTAACCACGGACTTCATACACATTCATATTTTTCCTCTTTCAGATCACACTCACGAAAGATACACTATAACTGTAGAATACATCTCAGATCGACCTTAAAAACAAATGGTATATTAAATCTGGGCTGTCCTGGATTTAATTCAAAAAGTCCTCGGTTGAACCAAGGGCGCCCTCGGTTGACAGAGGTCTGCGATTAGACGGCGTGTTTTCACACGTGTGTCCTCGATATACATCAGATACAAACGCATACACACACCCATACACACCTTTACGTATATGGTGTAAATCGAGGACTTTGACTGGATCCTCCTAATCGAGGCCTTGATAAATACTGCATGTAGCTGGAAAACACCGTTATTTCTGAACCCTATTACATCAAACGATTACGAAAGGATGTAAATTATAACTCAATTGATATATATTATGCAATTGACTTTCTGCGGAAGAAATGCGGACACACAGGAGTTTGCAATAATTGGGGAAATACGACCAACCGAGTCGCTTTGCTAGTTACGCCTAACCGAGGACAAACATGGTGTAAGTTGGGAACGCCGCCAAAAGAGATTATTTGCTATATACTATCGTACCTGTGGACTTGACACTTATTGTGGTCTTTCACAAGTAAATAATTACGCACCCCCCCCCCCTTGACCACACATGGGACAAATATAATATAATTGTTTAAAATTGATGTATGGCACAATATCGCAATAAAACAGTCATTTATTAATCTGATCAACCGAGGACACACATTATGTTTGAATACCGACAAATGGGGACTTTGTGCATGGTGAAATTGTGGGTATTGTAGAATTGTTTAGTATTGGGACAGTGAATTTCATTAGTTATCCGTCACATTTCACAGAAGCTACCTACTGTCTGTTCCAGGTGATACTCCAACTCGAAAAATGCTTACCATGCCTTCATTTTTCAATTAAAATGGCTAAAACTTTCTGACATACCTGGAATTGACGTCCCTTTGATTTCTTCCCTTAGCCTAAATGACTAAGTCCGATAAAAATCCAGTATTCTCTTGTAAATTTCACATATTTAGACATTGTCACTTTCTCAGAACATCAACATTACGAATGCGCGTGCGTTAAATGGAGCACATGCATTTCGCATTAGGGTAGACAGGTACTTTACAAATTTGGTGCATTCGGTTAGAAATGTGTCACATGTCTAGTGAGGGAGAATTCGCGACAATAATACTTGGTAGCGTTTCAATCTTTGAAGCTTGTGTGAAACCATATTGTTTTTGTTCAGATTGATATGTTTTTTTTCCTGTTTCCACCTTGTTTATTTCGCACAAAAATTCTCATTGGATAATTTGGAGTGACTTAAAGATTAAAACTATTTTGAAAAGTCGGCACATGCCATAACCATGCGAACTTTCAGAAATAAGTAAATTGGTGTCAAAGGTTAGCCTTATTTAAAATTTGAATAAATATGTCTGGTAAAATGATTCCGAATTTTGTTTTCTGCGACTTTATAACTCTGTTTAACTGGACATAATAGTGTAAAATTATCTTATTTTAAAGATGTTACGTGCATTATTAAAGAAACTGAGTTTGCCACTTGGAAATAAAGGCAGGCATCCAATCGTAGCTAAAAACAAACACATCAGAATATCTCAACGTTTGCAGCTACGTTCTCGTAACCACTTTTGAGTATGTCGTGCAGCCCCTTCCACAATTTCATTGATAGCGGGTTAAAATTTACATGTAGTTTATATCGATATCAAAAAATCACAACCTCCGGACGGAGGACGACTAAATATTCAAGTTAGTGGGACAAACAGCCGTGGTCTGGGATTCAGTAAATAGCTCTTTCAAAAGAGTTATATTCTACTGGAACGAAACAACCAACTGCTAATCAAAGTAGGGCTAAGCGACTTAAAACAAACTCAGCACCCCTTGTCCAGTTGGGCTCGTCCAGATAACTAGGCCAAACATGGCAGATTCAATTAGTAAGATGTAAACAAAAAACGATTTTTCATATGAGAAAGGACATAAAGCATGACCTGAACCTAGTTCTCACAAGACAAAAGCAATGGGATGGCCACTCCAGGTTTTCCACGGAGTTTTAGCCATTTTAATTAAAATTTGAATAAATGACAAGCGATTTTCGAGTTGTAGTATAACCTGGAACAGACAGTAGTTGAGTTCACAATGGGGAGATGCGGTGGTGTAACTGTCTTCACTACAATAAAAAATTATCTCGGTTTAACATCCGAATTTACCAATATTTGTATAAACTTGCAATATTTCTATTTAAAGGGAACACCCCGCATTTGAACAGTCTTAGAAACAAAAGTGTACGTATGAAATTTGAGCTCCAAAATATAGAAAAAAGATGTTTTTAACTTGTCTCAAAATGTCAGTTCTAAATATTGAGTCATTTTGACTTTTAAGGGTTCGATTCAATATTTTTCGTTGGGTGACCTGATAATCTATTTCCGCTCCTTTAGAGATCTATAGAGTGATTGACTCACGTGCTGTACTTGATAACGAAAGGTACATTTCACTCAAATGTTATCATTTTTAATAAAGTTGGTCGCAGCGCCCCATTGGCATGTCGGTTTCCTCCCACTGCTAAAGACCCCTACGCGCAAGCGAATTATTGAAATAAAATTAAACCATATGTTAGTCCCAAAATGACCTGGTTTGTGTCGAGTGGACGTTAAACCCCATTTCTCTCTCTCTCTCTCCCATTGGCATGTCATTATATAAGCATACATTGTGTCTGTGTCATGTTTTTTTGGAATTTAATTAGCCGTTTAGATACTTTTTTTGCCACGTTTATGCAAACAACTGAGTTCAAATTACACATAATTTCATGAGGTATATTGAATATAATATCGTTTATTATATTAAAACATGAACAGTATATTTGTAATTATAAAGCTTCAAAGACCTAAAATACAATTATTCAGTTCGCTCCGCATTTAACTTAGCTGTTTTTCTTTCATTTTCTGCACTTATTTGTTGGCAATATTGTGTGAACATGAGGAGCTCCCGTGGGACACCTCTTTCCGACTGCTCCCGTGGCTCATTGATTTCTGTCTGTAGTACATCCGTGAGGCAAAAATTGCCCTGTGGTACCTACGCATTATAATAAAACAATTGTAACTGGCTTAATACGCCTTAACTAGTGTCACCTCTTGAAATTGTGCGCCTTATCAGAAAGTTCAATTTTATATTATTTATCATTTTATTCTTATTATTTAAAATTGCACACTTATTAATATATCAATTATAGATTAATTATTATTTCGGCAATAATGTTACGTCAAGTAAAAATTTCGAAATTTCTGTCAAAAGTAATACAGTGACTAGATGGCTTTATTTTTAATATCATGCCGATTGGAAACGGTAATTAGGTTTAGATATGGCAGAAATAATAACTTATTCTTCCCCCGTGACCATGTATAATGTGTGTGGTAGAATTCTTAATAGACTATTGGAGCAGGTGCCCAGGGGGTTAACCTAGCTGAAAAGTGTACAAATTTATTCCATTATGGTATCAATGATTGTTTACCTGTTATCATCAAACTGCAAGTCTGTCGGGTTTCTGGTGGTGGATGTGGTGTTCCACACCCAAAATGACATGCCCCCCCCCCTCCACTAGTCTAGATTTGGTCAAATGTGTACAATGAAATTCACACAGCAGTGTACCGTACATCTTCAGGTATCACAAAAACACTCAGACATTTCTAGTGGTGGGGTGCCGTACCCCTGACAGAGCTATGTAATTATCGGACATGTGTAGTGTTCAAGTAGCCCTTACAAGAGTTATCTAATTTCCAGTCAACAGCTAGGCTGGATTAGCTGAAATCTGTACCACCTAAAACAACTTTGGAGTTGTTCAGTACCACCACAGGAGTCCTGAATGACGACTGTCAGACAGTTTGTGCGGTGGGTTACCCTAACATACACGCCCAAGATGCCACGGATCCCAACTAGAATAGAGTAGCCGGCACTGTTCCCGTATTCCAAACAATTAACAATTGTGGCAGGATGCGTAGAATACTAATACCTAGCATGTATGGAAGAGCGTTTGCAAGAGTCTGTAGATTTCGAACAGCTTCATTTATTATGCCCGTCTACTTATTTCTGGTAAATAACGTATGTGACACAAAAAAATCAAATAAATTCCTAAACAATTTTTCAAGGTATGAACAGAATTTAACATTCGTGAAACAAAGTTTAACAATATGCTTAACATTAAGGTGAAAAAGTGACAATCTATGTCTCACTAAGGCGCTTATCAACCTTCTCCAAAATACGTTCTAAAGCCTTTTTATCGATTTTGAATTGTCGGTGTGATTTTCCAATTGGGTCAGGCGGATCAATAATCATTACAACCCAAATAATATCTGGAGGATTTGGCCATCTGAATTTTGTGTCTTCATCTTTAGTTTGTGTAGTATACATAAAAGTGACGTACACATTCATATCGTTGTGGTCTACTTTCAGGACTCTTCCTACATACCACATATTTTCATATATAGCGATGACGTAATCGTTTTCGGGTGGAATAATTGTAGAATTGGTGCCTTCTTCAATCGTCGGATTAGATGAAGACACTGTCAAATTCTTGGTGTTCGGCAAAAGCGACAGCATTCCACCCTTCACACATACTGTCGGTCATTACCAAACACGGTCCACAGTAGCATGATGTTGTGCGGGTATATAGAATTTTATCTCTGTTACAAATAGCATGTAATTTCATAGTACCAGGAACTGGTTTGAGTTTTAATGATGAAACTTTTTCAACCATTTTGTTATATTCACTTTAAGAATACAAAATATACTGGATCGACTTTTGTTTTTGAACAGCCTAGGAAAAGAAGTCATGTGCATCTTGTATCTGGGATTTACCTTGCTTCACCGCCTCAGCCGCTTGGCTGTCTTAACTATACCGTCGCACGGTCCCTTTCCGTGGCCACATTCAAAGTAATTCCATCTTGCAGCTACTCCAAACAGTTTTTCATGTCGCTTTACAGCATCAAAAATAAACCTGTTTCTGTATTGTGAATAAGGACTGTCAGTCCAATAATATACCATATAATATTAACATTTGTGTTGATCGACGTCTGAAACAAAGACTAAACTCTTATGTTGAATGATACCCTTGTCATCTTTATGGTATGCTACAACTGGGTGAATGGTTACTCCAGTGGAATTAAAATATGCACTTTGTATCTCATCCACCGCCTGGCAAACAAAATTTTCAGCAAAGTCCATTTGGATGATAACATGGCCTGCTGGCAAATTTAGGTCACACAGGGCTATTGATCTTTAACTCGGTCTGTGTGCTTTATAAAATCAGAATACTCAGTTATCATTATTTCTTTAAACTCTACTTTCGTTTTTCTTACTCTAACAACCCTCAAACGTTTCCTTTCTGATTCAACTACAGTTTGTCATTCTTCTTATTCGATATTCGCTTTAGTTATCTCACTTAACATGTTCTTCATATCTGCTTCTGTAATAGACTTTACAATGTTCTCTGGGTTTGGAGATATCTTGACACCAAGATACCTTAGGCACTGAAGCTTCATGGCAAAACATGAATAAGCCAATACCTCTCAATATCTTGCACTGATCCAGTATAAAACAAACTAGCTGTACTTATATCTTAAACTTGAACTCTAAATGTTAGCCTATTAAACTTTTTTCAAACGCTATATTGACTTTGCTAATCAAAATCAAATGTTTATTTTAACTAGTAACTCTATCTCTCAGTTATGTTATGTTTTCAGTTTTGATGACTCACCTTGTATATACCAACCACGTACTTTACATACACTTAACTATCCCTTACAATTAATAAAATATTGTTTAAATCAAAACATTGGTGTTTATGACATAAACACATGTTACGGGACAGGACAGATGTAACATGAATATACGTAGGTCAAAATTTACAGAATGTTGAAAAGGAAATGTCAACATATGGATGGTCTGCTTTAAATTTTCCATAGAGATTTGATAAATAATCATTTAGTATTCTTTTCTGGTATTTTGTTCCATCATTTTTCCCCGGCATCATTCTACTGATATCTTCCCTTTCCATGAAAGCTTTCACCTTTTGTTGGAGATCAGTGCGCATTGCCTCCATTCTCTTTCTTGGTATCAACTGTAGATTCTTGCTGTTGTTACGCCTCAGTGATTTTCTGCTGAACGTCATCTCTTTCTCAACAATGGACACACATCTATACTTTTTAATAATCTTTCCGCTCACCACTCCATACAAAATGCGCCTTTTTGATTCTTCCGTGTTCAGCCTCTTTAACGTTTGATTTTGGTGTCATTTCTTCTTTGGCAATAATTGTACTTTCGAGGGTTTATGGGTTGTTTTTCGTCATTCTTTCACACCTCTTCTCATATTTTCTTTTAGCCTTTTTCAATTTCTTTATTTCTCTTCTCAATTGGTACATCTTATTATTGGCTTTCTTTAGTGTATTCGTTAGTACCGTGGGATTTTTCTTTGGGAACTGTAGTTTAACGAATAGTTGGTTGGAAGAAGTAGATGATGGACTTGACCCAAAGTCAAAGGCATCATTAGCAGACGATATGGTTCGTGACTGCTCATTAGTTGTTTTTCTGCATTCTGCAATTTCTATTTCGGGGGGTTTCTTCGGGGTATTTTTCGCCTTTTTCTGTTTCTCTCGCTCTCGATACGTAAAACTATATAATATCGACATCTCTCTTCTCTTTTTCTGATCTTTTATATTTAGATCATTTATCCCCTTTCTGTACCGTTCTTGTCGTTTTCTCTCTCCTTCAAGGTATGCCGGGTCTTTTCTTTCTTTCTCTCTCTATATTCTCTCTGATATTCAGCTGGCGTTTTACCCATATTACTGAAAAAAGATAATTTGAATTATTTCTGTAAAGTCGTGAATTTTCGAATTTCTATCAAATACGTTATATTCTTCGCCAGATACGTAAATACTGATAGCACAAGATAATGCAGGACTTCCCAAATACTAATGACAGATAATGATGCACGCTTAACATTCTGATGGTGTAATTACTGATTGATGAATCTCCAGACTAATTAATTTTGATTCTATGGACTACACAAATATCGTAAAATACGTTAACTTTTCTTCAGGAATAAATAGTGGCGTCAACAACATAACGTTACGTATTTATTTCACGGTAATTGTGGGGGATTTGTATTAACTATATTTCAGAATTGTGACGAACTAGGATGTACACAATAACCATGACAGAATCAAACTTTACTTACCTGATGCATCTGTCTTTCTCTTCAAATTGTAGATGAAATCGTGGCCTAGACGTGTTTCACTTCGACAAAAATGGCAGCCTGTGGTGAATTTTCATGACCAGTACATAAGAGCAGTGACTTAATTACAGCGACTTGTCAATGCGATATTAACGTATTTGATGATTTCTTACCAATACGTTACACAGTAAACTTCAAAGTCAAAAATGAAACTAGCAATTACGATACTCATTGGCGTAATTTATTTAGACACGTTTACACATATTAATTTATGTTTAATTGGTGAAAAAATTGAATGCGACAAGACGATGTCCTTTTGGGTCCATTAGTGGAGAATGTGTCTACAGTAGAAAATTCTCTCGGATTAATATCCAAATTTACCCCATTTGTCAATTTTGTATAAACTTGCGATATTTCAATTTAAAGGGAACATCCAGGATTTTAACCGTCTCAGAAACAAAAGTGTGTGTATATGAAATTTAAGCGCCAAAATATAGAACAATGGTGTATTTCCCTTGTCTCAAAATTTCAGTTCGAAATATTGAGTCGTTTTTACGTCAACGGCTTATCGATTAATTTTTTTCATTGGTGATCTGATAATCTATTGCTGTTCCTTTGTGGATTTATACATAGTGCTTGACCTACGTGATGTACTTGATAACGAAAGGTAAATTTCACCTACACGCTATTTTGTATAAAATAAAAATCTGATTTTATCATGTATAATACTGCTTGAGACATCGGTCTCCGTTTCCAGATAAGTGATTTAAGTGGTTTGAAAACGTATCACATACATTGACAGGCGCGGATCCAAGGCGGGGGGTGGTGGTCCAGGGGGTCCGGCCCCCCTCCCCCGGCTCAGGCTTGAAACATTTTTATGCGATTTTATTGGCGATTTTTAGACCTGTAATTTTGGAATTTACCTTCCGGAAATACGTCAGAATGTACCAAATTGAATCTAATTTACCAAATTTTTCTGGGGGAGGGCCTAGCCTAGACCTCCCTCCTGCAAAAAATCCTGGATCCGCGCATGCATTGAGTTAGTTTCTAGACCCAAAGGAATTTTAAGGGCTTTACGCACACACAATTAAGCAGTTTTATTCTCCAAAATTAAGTCGAAATTGGCCCTTTAAACAAGACTCCAGAAATGGGTCGGCCACCTGAAAGATGTAAATGTAATTATCATTTTTGATAATGTTGTTCGCATCGCTCCGCTTGGCATGACATTATATAAACCTAAATTGTGTCTATTTCATGTTTTGGTGGAATTAAATTGGCCGTTTAGATACTACTTTTGCAATTTTTATGCAAACAACTGAGTGTCAATTACATAAAATGTCATGAGATATATTAAATATAATATCGTTTATTACATAAAAATAGAAACAGTATATTTATAATTATAAATCTTCAAACATCTAATATACAATTATTGACTCCGCTCCGCTTTGAACATATGAAACTGCAACAAAGAATTAACAAACTCTTTTGAGACAACAAATCCCATTTCTAGTTGATTTTGCCTTGTGTTTTTGGGGCTTCACAAAATATGTTGTCCTCGATTGTTGGAGGTGGGGGGCGTCAGTCACAAACAAGACATGGCATGCCGCGGAATTTTTCCCGTGACTATATCATACCAAGGTGTGTAAAATCCCGGATGTTGTTTCAGGAACATGCATCCGTTACGGCTCGAAAATATCTTGCATTTTTTTAATTTTTTTTTTGGTGGGTGGGGTGTTTTTTTATATCGTCCTTAAAGCACAGTGACCTCCAAAGGGACCACAAGCTAAAAAGGGTGATTTTTCGGACAATCAGAGGCCATAATTCAGGAAATTACATTCCGATAGGTGCAAATGTCGAAAGGAACCAAAATCTTTGGGTTATAAACATGCATGTCAAGTTTCATCAAAATCGGTTCAAAATTGTAACCTCTAACCTCTATAGGGTCCACAAGCTAAAAAAACGAACGTGATTTTTCGTACAATCAGGGGCCATAATCCATGAAGTTTTCATCCGATACATGCCAATATCGAAAGCAGCCGAGATCTTTTGGGGATAAACCTATATTTCAAGTTTCGTCAAAATCGGATAAGAATTGTGACCTGTAGAGAGTGCACAAACAAATTGTGGACGGACGGACGGACGTCCGGACGGACAGGGGCGACGACAATATACGTCCACATAAAAATGTGGGCGTATAAAAATGGTTCGGAGTGTCGTGCATACCATCCAGACACTTTCGATTAAAAAATAGGTCACGTCCCCTTGTTTTGATATTAGTTTCCAATAGAATCTTTTTCGTGGAAATCTATGACATATCTATCCACACTCTGTCTGTCTGGGCATATAAATAGATAGTGCGTAGGTACTTGGGACCCAAGATAGCGTCTGTCTCATATATTTCTATAGTCTGTCTACACTCGACGTCATATTTTCACGACGTCATATGAAATTTCTGACTTCACAGTTGTCGCAACTTCATCTTTGTTTTGAAGCGCCTTTACTAGCGTGAGCCCAATTACTTTTACGTGGGGCCCTCTGGCATTTACTAAAGGTCCCCTCATATGTAGATTCAGTGCCTATGGTTCGTCAGGAAGGAAATCAGCCCCCCCCCCCCGGCTAGTTACGCCACCGTTGGCAGTTGGAATTATGTGTCGAGTAAGCGGAAACGTCGATGCCGGGGCACAATATCTCCTTTTACACATTGCATGGCGTATGTCCGTCTACATTCTTCTGGTGGGTGTAAAAAGTGGGGGGGGGGGGGCATTAAACCCCATTTCGTTTCCAAATATCTTTAAGTACTGCAAATTAACAAAACACACTCCCATGATTTCCCACTCGGCAATCCTCGACAGATTCCGGAACTTACATCTAGACTCGGCTGTATGACGAATTCCGCCATATTTGAACTACTTTAAAGGTGACGAATGAAATATGGCTGCGCCCATGGTGTCTTGTTTGTTTGTAATTGCGTCGAGTTTTCCTGTTAAAGTAAACCGATAGCCGCATCGCAAATGTATGGGCGTAGTTACATATCACTTACTGTCATACAGCCAAGACTAGATGTAGGTTCCTCAATCTGTCGAGTTTTGCCGGGTGATGATTTCCGACTTGACAAGGGGTATAACAACATTTAACGTTAAGTCCTGGGCCCTGTTTCACGAAATTTTAACCTAAGATAAAATCCAATTTTAGTAGATACTTCAATTTTGATTGGCTAAGCACTCAAATCAATTTAATATTATCCAATCAAATTACTAAAATTGGGATCTTATCTTAGTTAAAATTTCGTGAAATAGGCCCCAGATCCCGAGTTCACAAAGTATTCTCAGTCTTAAAGGAGCGAAATCGCTAATATTTGGGACCAGCAATTGACAAATAATTCGTGTTTTCAATGGCGAAGATTTTTAATGATATTGAGTTGGAGACTTAGCTACCGTAAGTTAAGAATTTACTCAACTTTCGATCACTGTTTATGAGAAATATCTTTGATCCAGCAACACAAAACTTTGTACATGGTTTCTTATTGCAATATTTGTTACCTTAAAAAAACAAAAATCTTATAAAGGGCTATATTTTAATTAAAATAAGTCGAACAATTTTGAGCAAATTATTAAACATACATTATACAAGAGCTAAATCTGCCTATTGCAGGTTTTTCTTTAGATTTGAAATGTTATATAAACTATAAATTAGACATTAATTAACTTATCCAGACCATAATCAACTCTCGATTCTAGGTGTTACACAATTGGGGGATGTATAATTGCATACCCTCACGAAATCAATTACCAATCTTATCATAGGGCTAGCAGACAGTAAAGACTAACAGACAGACAAAAGTCGTTAGGAAGTCATTAATCATCACAGATGTCCTGAGTTACGCAAGATCCTTGAATGATAAAGCAATCTGCACGGGAAGCTTAATCTGTTATTATATAATGACCAGCTGCCAATCCCGGTCCTAATATAATCTGAAATATAATACCTGGAATTAGTTGATTGGCCAATAACTATATGTCCGTCCAGGTTATTGACCCACCCCGACCGGATACTGACCAATCAGGGTGTGGTATCAAGAAAACAAGGCTGGACATGGATTCGGCCCAGGAATTAAAAGATTACTAGGATTACTAGGACTACTCTATACTGTAAGTCAAATTTATTCTCTTCTTATCTTATTGTTATTTGTTCTAAATTTAACTAAATAATTCGTCATCTGAACAACTCAAGTTAGCGGGCGGGCTAATCTTAGTTGTTCAACAAAGATAGGCTTCAGACTTTCGTCACTTTCGACTCCCTCACCAAATCTCCCACCCTTTTTTACAACTTTAATTGACCCTATACCACTCCTATTCCTTTTATTTTATTATTGTTTCTATTTTTTCTCCTTTTTCATTTTTTACTGTATTGAATATCATCATAATGGCCATGAACTACGCAAACGCCTTGGTTAACTCACCAAGACAAACCCAACCGGCTCTGGCATCAAGAATGGTGCGAGAGTACAAGCATATAGTGCTATGTACGCCTAAAGAGGGGAAATCCTTCAAGGGCACAAAAGTCTCCAAAATAGGAGACGAAATACGACAAAAATGGGGGACAGCAGCTCTCCCCGACATTAGAGTACTGGCTAACGGAAACCTAAAACTAGGTTTTCAAAACATGGAGGATGCCCAACTAGCAACCAACATCCAAAGGCTAGGCAACCTCAAGGTTGAAATCTCCATGTCGGAGTTCAACCAAACTGAAAGGGTGATAATTTACAACATCCCCAAGGATTACTCGGACGACGAGATCCTGGACAATCTTAGACTGGGAGGTTACGATCCCCTAGCAATTTATCAATACCCGATAAGACAGGGTAAAGCAATCAGGACAGTCCAACTAACATTTAAAAAAGATGATACCCCGCAGGGCATCATCTACATGCTTTACGAAAGGTGGCCTGTCCACCCCTACATTCCAAAGGTAAAACGATGCACTAAATGCCAAAGAATAGGGCATCTAGAAAAATTTTGTAGGGGTACAGCCATCTGTGGCAAATGTGGTAATAACCACAAAACTGAAGAATGCAGGGCATCACAGGCAAGATGCGTCAACTGTAAAGGGAATCACGGAGCTGACTCTCCAAAATGCCCTAAATACCTAAATACAAAATCTATCTTGACCATGCAATATGTGCATGGCATATCCCACAAGGAAGCGACCTCACACGTCAATAATAAGACCACACCAGAACAAAAGAAAGAGGTAACCCCTCCTAGCAAAGAGGTAACCACACAAGAACAAAAACACTTCACACCGACCTTCAAAAACGCAAAAGAATTTGTAAATTTCTGTAGGGAACTAACAAAACTAGGAAGCATTAAAAACGAGGATGAAAGAAATATAGAGATAGGGAAGTGCATTCTAACCCACGTGACGAACACATCGAAAAAAATTGAAATTAGCCAAACCCCCCAAAATAAGGGAAAACCTTCTCAAGCAGAGAAGACCCCAATAAACAGTCAAATGCCCCCACCCTCCGAAACTAAACAAACAAAGGACCGAAGCAGAAGCAGAAGCCAAACAAAGCAATCGGCAAAAAGGAACATAAATCTAGTAGTCACAGAAGACGAAGACAATTCACTAAGACACGGGGCTAATCCAATGATCACAGAAGCCGAAATATATAATCAAAACAAACGCAGCTGTAGTGTAAGCAGCAGGGAAGACGCATTGTAAAACACACTAATACCTTAAATAAACAAATCACTATCTGTCACAATGGCGAAACCACTCACAATCTTTCAACTCAACGTGAATGGGCTGCGGTCTCGTTTGATTGAACTCAAACAATATGTCTATCAAAACAATCCAGACATACTATGCCTACAAGAGACACGGCTCACTCACAAAAACAAAGACATCAATCTAGATAACTACACAATGGCAAGGCATGATCGACCGGGTCAATCAAACGGGGGCGGCCTTGCCATTTACGTCAAAAACAACATCTCATACAGCAGACTAACAGTAAAACAAACAAATAAATTAGAGCTAATGGCGATTAACATTATTATAGAAAATAATCAATCTCTAAGCATAATAAACATTTACAACCCACCAGTTAACAAATTAAAAAGCAAAGATTATGATAGGATAATTAAACAAATTCCGGGTGACAATCTAATTATATGCGGGGACTTCAACTGCCATCACACAACATGGGGCTCACCAACAAGTGACACAGATGGGAAGGAATTATATGAGTATATAGAAGACAGCAGTCTTCTATTACTTAATGAAAATAATAGCGAACCAACTTTCGTAGGGAAAAATAGTAAACAAGGAACCCACATAGATTTGACATTAGTTTCAACAAAACTATACCCCCATTGCAATTGGGAAATAGGCAACGAAACCTTAGGCAGTGACCACATAGCAATACACACCTCAATATCTTGCAAAACCAATACAGAAAACACCAAGTGTCGGGCTAAATGGAAAATGGATAAGGCAAATTGGGATCTATACAAAAACCTGTGCAATTGTTGGGATTTTGAATCAATTAGACATGACAATATAGACATATTTTCAAGCAATCTAACAGAGGCTATAATAAGTTCAGCAGAACAATCTATTCCCCGAACAAAAGAAACTAACAGGAAATCCCCTAAACCTTGGTGGTCAGATAATCTACAAACTCTAGTCAACACCCGAAAATCGGCACTACGAAAATACAAGCGTAGACCGAATGAAGAAACTAGAACTGACTACCTCGAATCCAAAAATTCCGCAGAAATAGAAATAAAAAAAGCCAAAGTAGAAAACTGGCAAAACTTCTTAAATGACCGATCAAATTTAAAAACAGTATGGAACAAAATATCAGGAATCACCGGCAAAAAAGTAAGAGAAAACATTCTGTGGTGATCTGATACGCATATTCATAGCCCGATCCACGTCCTTAGTTTTAGACGATCTCATCGCTCAGGTTTCAGTCTTTGTTTATTGGTCATTGGGCGACGAAGGCCGTTTCCCTCACAGTTAGTATTTAGTAATTAATAATTATCTAATTTGATTGTACATTTTTAACTTTAGCTGTGTTATTGTGTCGCCTATATTTTAATGCTTATGTATATTGTTAATTCATTTTCGTAACTCAGTCCTTACACGCGCTGTCATTAGCCCGCTATCTATTGGTTGCACGTGCTTAGGATTGACAGCAACAGTAGGCGTGTCTTGTATCACGTGGTTGTGTCACGTGATTTTAGGGTATATACTACCTTGCGCTGGCCAGTTTAGTCGGAGATGAAGTTGTGATCACCCGAGGTAAGACAGATACCAGTCGATTAGAGTCTGACCCCGACTTATAGGGAGCGATAGAGATAGCCCGGCAAGGAGCGTGATAGTCTGACCCCGACGTATAGGGAGCGATTAATAGAGCCCGGCAAGGAGCGTTATAGTCTGACCCCGACTTATAGGGAGCGATACAGAGAGCCCGAATAGGAGCGTTTAGTGCTGACGAGTGTTGGGTGGAAATTAGCTATTTTTGTATTAGGAGATTAATAAAGAGAGTTGCTAGCTATTTTTTTGTATTAGGAGAATAATAAAGAGAGTTGCTGATTAATCTGGTGTTAGTCTTTCTGAGCCAGCTGCTTGGTTGGCTACTCCCACACCTCTACAGTAGTGAACCCTCAACGGAACAAACGGATAGAGCCAGGCCCACTCTACCACAGTAATCTGCTCTATCCGGAGATCCAGTTCACTACAGAAGTTTTCTGGTGGCAGAGGTGGGATACAGATTGACAAACCCCGAGACGGAACCAGAAAACCCAGGATACAGATAGACGACCCCCAGGTGGGATCCAGACAGATAACCCCAGGGATACAGATTGACAAACCCCGAGACGGAACCAGAAAACCCAGGATACAGACAGACAGATCGGATGGAGCCAGATAACCAGACTTCTCCGAGTTATTTCAGAGCTGAGAGAGGAGCTGCCCAGTTTGATGTTAGCTCAACTATAGAATCCACAGAAGAGCCAAGGAGGAAGAATGCATTAGAAAGGCTTCGCGATACGATCTCAAGACAAAGAGCGAAACCGGTTTGTCCTAATGCACAGAGCCTAATGAAGAATTTGTCGGGAGCCAGAGCCAATGCTGAAGAATCATTTGATGCTGGTTTTACGGAACAGAAGAAAGAACTAGATTATCAACAGTCGGATATGTTGACTCCAAGGAACAGCTCTGAAGCTTCAGTATGTGATAACTGGCGGTCAGCAAGTAATTGTAGAGCCCCCGTCAGAGCTGCGACTCCTGATGTCATGGGAAGTCCGGATTTAATTAGAGATGAGAAACTTTATCATCAGGAAATGCCGAAGCTCAGTGAAAATGAGCAAGAGTTTATTGCTGGACCGAGTCGCGGTATAACAGAATTGAATAACACCAAATGGAAAGAGCATGATCAGAGGAAGTCTAATATGCCCAGAAGGAACATGATTACTCCTCAGCCATTTGATGGAACGAGCTCAATTATGGATTATCAGATTCATTTCGAGACCTGTGCTGAATTGAATAGATGGGATGAAACAGAGAAGGCTTTGTACTTGGCCGGAGTCTTAAAGGGCAGTGCGCAATCTGTGTTGCCATCGATGCCGACAGAAGAGCGAAGAAATTATAAAAGACTAATGGAAGCTCTCAGAAATAGATTTCTACCTCCAAACCAAACCCAGATGTACAGAGCAGAGCTTAGAGCCATGCGCAGAAAAGTTGGAGAGACCCTGCCAGAACTGGGACAGGCGGTTAGAAGAAAAGTGAGTCTAGCGTACCCTACTGCTACTTTAGAGCTACAAGATGTCCTTGCACGAGATGCATTCTTTGATGCGCTACAAGAGAACAGAGAATTGGTCTGGAGAATTCAGCAATCAAGACCATCGAACTTAGAGCAAGCAATACAGGTTGCAGTTGAATTTGAAGCTTTTATGTATGCAAGTAATCGAGGTCAACAACCAAGTCGTGCAAGAGCTGTTGAGACTGGATCAGAAACCGAGAGACTTCGAAAGGAGATTTGCGAGCTGAAAAGTACTATAGAGCAAATGAAGACCTTGAATGTTAAACCAGAACCGAAAGAACGTCACGTAGAAGCCAGCAGACACCAATTTAACGCAGCAGGGAGAGACGGGGCAAGTTTTGGTGATCAACGAACATGCTTTCGATGTGGAGGAAAAGGACACATTGCTCGTCAGTGCGGTACCCGGAGAGCTGAACTTAGAGGAATTTCAAGGAGGCGTAGGATAAAGAGCCGAATTTCTTCAGCTGTGTTCCGTGAACCAAGCGAGTCTGGTCTACATATAGCTGCCACGGTTTGTGGTAATCTCGCTTATTGCCTCTTGGATACCGGTGCAACGTTGACAATCGTTTCATTGAGGTTGTATGAGAGCATCTCGAATCGACCGGAGTTATTACCAATTGGACAAGTCCTAAAAGCTGCCAATGGTGAATCATTAAAATCATATGGGAAGTCCATTTTCACTTTTAATCTGAATGGAGCTGAATACAGACAGGAAGCGGTAGTTGCCGAGATTGGATCCCAATGTATCATTGGACTTGATTTCATGCAAGCTCACAGATGTACTTTGGATATTACAGGGAAATCATTGACAGTCGAAGATGTAGAGCATCCCGCTCAGATGCAAGGCTCTATTGGTATTTGCAGAATACAATTAGCTGAAACAGTTACAGTACCCCCGAAACATGAACAATTGGTCAAAGCTTATTTGAAGGGAAACCAGTCGAAGCTCTTCATGTCTACCCCTGGAATAATTGAGCCCGTTGAAGATTTTGTAAATAGAAATAATGTAATACCTGCCCGTACTTTAGTTGAGGCGAAAGAAGGCAAACATGAATTTACTATCAGAGTCATGAATCCCTCAGATAGTGCAAAGACGTTACACAAAGATGTGACCGTTGGAAGTTTTGCCCCCGTTGATATTGTGGAGAAACCGGAAGATGTCCTTAATGGTGGAGCCGAGCAGAAACGTAATGACCTCCCAAGGCATCTACTAGACTTATATAGCCGTTCAGTGGAAGGGTTAACGACGGAGCAAGCACAGGATATTGGAAAACTTTTGGCGCGTCATCAGACTTTATTCGCTGCTTCATCTGATGACTTGGGACGAGCCAATAAAGTGAAGCACGAGATAAAGACAGGCTCCGCGAAACCAATTAAACAAAAGATACGACGAGTCCCTATCCATCAACGAAAGGATATTGAAACTCTATTGCAAGACATGCTCAAGAGAGATGTGATAGAGCCTTCAGTAAGTCCTTGGGCGAGCCCAATTGTATTGGTGAGGAAGAAGGATGGATCCCTTAGGTTCTGTGTGGATTATAGAGAACTAAATATGGTTACCGAGAAAGATGCGTACCCCTTGCCACGGATTGATCAAACATTAGACTGTCTTGGAGGTGTCAAATGGTTTTCAACGGTAGATCTATTGTCAGGATACTGGCAGGTGGAGCTGAAGCCAGAGGATAAGCCGAAGACAGCGTTTACCACTATGCACGGTCTGTTTCAGTTCAGAGTCATGCCATTCGGTTTGTGCAACGCCCCAAGTACTTTTGAGAGGCTTATGGAATCAGTGCTTGCTGGACTACAGTGGGACATCTGCTTAGTGTATTTAGACGATGTGATTATTTTCTCAAAGACGTTTGCTGAGCATGTACAACACCTAGATCTAGTCTTTAGTAAGATTGAAGCCGCTGGTTTGAAGCTGAAACCCTCGAAGTGTTTCCTGTTGAAGCATAAGGTAGAATTCCTGGGGCATATAGTGTCGCCAGAGGGAGTATCAACAGATCCAGAGAAAGTGAAATCAATTAGAGAATGTCCAGTTCCCGCCGATGTGACACAGCTTAGAAGTTTCTTGGGAATTTGCAGCTACTATCGGCGTTTTATTGAAGGTTATGCCAAAATAGCAGCGCCTCTTCATAAAATGACCGAGAAAGGAAGAGCCTATTTGTGGACTTCGGAGTGTCAAGAAGCTTTTGAGATGCTAAAGGATCGGCTCACGAGCGCTCCTGTGTTAATTTATCCAGATCATACCATTCCATTTGTACTGGATACTGATGCTAGTGGATGTGGCATTGGAGCCGTACTATCCCAGATTATCGACGGAAAAGAAAGAGTCGTGGCTTACGCGAGCCGGAGCTTAAGTAAGGCAGAGCGTAACTACTGTGTAACCAGAAGGGAACTCTTGGCTGTAGTACATTTCGTAAAATACTTTAAGCCATATTTGTATGGACGAAAATTTGAGATAAGAACTGATCACGGAGCACTACGGTGGCTGCTGCACTTTAAGAACCCCGAAGGACAACTCGCCAGATGGCTCGAGGTGCTGGCTGCGTATAATTTCAATATTGTTCACCGAGCCGGAAGAGTCCATGGAAACGCTGACACACTATCCAGGAAACCTTGTGTTCAGTGTGGACAAACACACGAATCAGCGAGAACACCAGGAGCAGTGAACGTTATAGAAGTTGAAAATACAAGGATGAAAGATCAACAAGGAGCTGATCCAGATATCTCAATGGTGATTGGTTGGAAGGAAAGTGATCTTAAACCAGCATGGAAAACCATATCTCCAGAGAGCATACTGGTGAAGAAACTTTGGTCCAAATGGAATCAACTTTATGTTCGAGACGGTGTCCTGTGTCTTGAAGAGAGAAAAGAATTACGACCCCTACGAAAACGAGTAGTTGTACCCTTAGCTGCTAGAAGTGAAATTATTGCTCTTTCACATGACCCTCCAACGAGCGCTCACTTGGGTATAACGAAGACGATAGACCGAATAAAACTGAAATACTTTTGGCCAGGAATGAAAGCCGATGTAGAAGACTATGTGAAAACGTGTAATATTTGCTCTCCAATTAAACTTAGGAAGCGAAAAGCTGCTTTGGAAGCATACACTGCCGGAGCACCAATGGAGAGAGTAGCTGTTGACATAGTTGGAAGAATTGAGCCTGCTACCACTCAAGGCAATAGTTATATTTTGGTTGTGACAGATTATTTTACTAAGTATGCTGAGGCCTACCCGATGCCGAATATGGAAGCAATAACAGTTGCCAAGGTTTTAGTGGAGAACTTCTTCCTGAGGTTTGGACTCCCCCGCCAACTTCATTCGGATCAAGGGAGACAGTTCGAGAGTGAACTTTTTCAGGAGATGTGCAGACTTTTAGGTATCAACAAAACCAGAACGACACCCTACCGCCCGCAATCAAATGGTCAAGTCGAACGAATGAACAGAACTCTGAAGTCGATGCTGTCATCGTATGTACAAGAAAAAGGAGATAACTGGGATGACGTGTTGCCCTATGTCATGTTTGCCTATCGTTCCACGGTACATCAATCTACCAACAGCACTCCGAATTGCTTGATGCTTGGGCGAGAGGTAAATACACCTGTCGACCTCCAGTTTGGTTTGCCACCTGATGAAGTCTACAAAGAGACCCATTATTGGAGTCGAGCTCTTCGACAGACGATGGAAGAGGCACATTCATTTACGAGACGTTACCTTAGCGGACAATTACGAAGACAGAAGAATTATTACGATCCAAAGCAGGGACGAGAGCCGTTATATGAAGATTCATTTGTTTGGTTGTATTCCCCTGTGAAGAAGAAAGGGATTCCGAACAAATTACAGAAACACTGGAGTGGTCCGTACCGTGTCACGAAGAAGATATCGGACATAACATATGAGATTTGGGACGAAGAATCCGACCGACGACAAGTGGTCCACATAGACCGTCTTAGAGAGTATCGGAGGAGAATTATTATTGAACCGGAAGAAGATTATCACAGTGCCGTATCGGAGCAGGAGTCTGACCAGGAACTCTCTGATGGCTGTATTGGCGATAATGACGAAGACACTGACGGCGACTATCCTTTAAGGCTAGGTTTCCGTTCTCGCACCGGTCGGCTCTCGCGACGCCCCCCGCATTTGCAGAGTTATGTTTGTTGAATTGATGACGTTTCGTTACTTGTTTATATTCATCCCCTTCATGTTTTATTTTCGCAGAGAGACCATGAACAAGTACACTTGCATAATCTGCAGTTTTGCCTCCTCGAAGAAATCTAATTGGTGCCGACACATGGAATCCCAGAAGCATACCGATATACTAAAGGAAATTGGAAAGATCAGGGACCAAGGCAAAAGTCCACCTCGAGTCCGACCGATCAGTATAAAGCTCGATGATGTAAGCCGGAGATCAAGATCACCCGATAAGAGGTCAAGGTCGCCAGTCAAGAAACCGAGATCTCCAGTAAAGAGGTCGAGATCCCCCGTACAGAGGTCGAGCCATAGAAGCAGCAGCAGTGGAAGTAAGAGCCAGTCCTCCCATCGGTCAGAGAGCAAGTCATCTTCACCTTTGAAAAGGAAGTCGGCCACCGTCACCTCCACTGTTACAAGCCAACCACCTCCCGAAGAAGCCTCTGTGGAACTATCTGTGGTCAACACCCTTACGGATGACATTGGTGAAGACCCGGAAGTGGACCTGTCGGTGCTAGAGAAAGAAACGGAATCCACAGGTGTACAGTGTACTTTGCTCCCCTCTCCAGTACCCGTAGAAACAGAATCCACTGGCGTGCAGTGCTGGATGGCCCAGGTGGTTGAGACGGCGACGCTGTCCGAGAACTCCGGAGACACACTTGTATCCAGAACCTTGACCACGTCTTATAATATCGACGTGGAGGAATACTTCTTTCGTATGGCTTCGCTGAGGAGAAGGTGAACAGTGATTATCTAGCGCTCATGTATTGGTTGTGTTGGACATTTTTTTAGCACTATCGCTGCCAGAGACTTAGCGGTTATGATGCACGATATTTGTTTTTTTTTTGGTATTATTGTTGGAGCCCTAATGGTGAATGAACATGGAAGACTATCTGTGATGATTGGTGAATTTTTTTAATGATTGTTATAGACACTTTTATTATACGGAAGAAACCGTCCAGTTGTTCGCTGTTTTATGCCGATCCCCACGAATATGATACTTATATGTTGTATTTCTTTTGTTATAAATATTACTTAATATTGTTGTAACTTTGTTCATTTTGTATAATGCGGGACGCATTAGGCGGAGGCGTGGGTTATGTGGTGATCTGATACGCATATTCATAGCCCGATCCACGTCCTTAGTTTTAGACGATCTCATCGCTCAGGTTTCAGTCTTTGTTTATTGGTCATTGGGCGACGAAGGCCGTTTCCCTCACAGTTAGTATTTAGTAATTAATAATTATCTAATTTGATTGTACATTTTTAACTTTAGCTGTGTTATTGTGTCGCCTATATTTTAATGCTTATGTATATTGTTAATTCATTTTCGTAACTCAGTCCTTACACGCGCTGTCATTAGCCCGCTATCTATTGGTTGCACGTGCTTAGGATTGACAGCAACAGTAGGCGTGTCTTGTATCACGTGGTTGTGTCACGTGATTTTAGGGTATATACTACCTTGCGCTGGCCAGTTTAGTCGGAGATGAAGTTGTGATCACCCGAGGTAAGACAGATACCAGTCGATTAGAGTCTGACCCCGACTTATAGGGAGCGATAGAGATAGCCCGGCAAGGAGCGTGATAGTCTGACCCCGACGTATAGGGAGCGATTAATAGAGCCCGGCAAGGAGCGTTATAGTCTGACCCCGACTTATAGGGAGCGATACAGAGAGCCCGAATAGGAGCGTTTAGTGCTGACGAGTGTTGGGTGGAAATTAGCTATTTTTGTATTAGGAGATTAATAAAGAGAGTTGCTAGCTATTTTTTTGTATTAGGAGAATAATAAAGAGAGTTGCTGATTAATCTGGTGTTAGTCTTTCTGAGCCAGCTGCTTGGTTGGCTACTCCCACACCTCTACAGTAGTGAACCCTCAACGGAACAAACGGATAGAGCCAGGCCCACTCTACCACAGTAATCTGCTCTATCCGGAGATCCAGTTCACTACAATTCCTTTATTAACCTATAAAAACGAAACAGCTTTAAACAACACGCACAAAGCAAACTTGTTAGGACAGACTTATGCCGACGGCTCTAGCAACAACCAACACAATGAAACATTCAAGATTAATAAAAATACATTCTTAAAAAATCAACCGCCAATAATTCACGAGGAATCAGATAATGAATCAGATATAAATAAACCCATCAATATAGATGAGCTGAAAAAAGCATTGCGGGCTAAATCCGACAGTGCAGAAGGGCTAGACTGTGTGAAATACACAATGTTAAAAAATCTACCCGAGAAAGCACTATCATTAGTCTTAGATGTCTTTAATCTCTCATGGTCTAAAGGAAAAACACCGCAAGAATGGAAAACTGCCTCAGTCGTCCCTTTACATAAACACAATAAAAATAAAAATGAAACAACGTCATATCGCCCAGTAAGTCTCACATCCACTTTATGCAAAACACTAGAAACAATAATCACAAATAGGCTAAAATTTCACTGCGAAAGTAACAACATCTTCACAAAGCAACAAAGCGGCTATCGTTCCGAAAGATCAACAGCAGACCATATCATTAGATTACAACATGACATCTCCAGAGCATTCACACACAAGAGATACCTCTGTGCAATCTTCGTCGACTTAACAAAGGCCTTCGACTTGGTATGGGTGGATGGTCTTTTACACAAACTCCACAAAGCAAAAATCAACGGCCGAATGTACAAGTGGACAGAGGACTTCCTCAACGATAGGCATATCAGGGTACGCGTAGGAAATTGCTTAAGTGACAAATTTAAAATGGAAAACGGAACGCCGCAGGGATCCGTTATCAGTCCAATACTCTTCAATATAATGATAAACGATCTTATTAGCTACGTAGGGAACGGCACAGAATCCGCACTCTTTGCTGATGACAGTTCATTCTGGAAAGCTTCAGACAACCTAGGCATAATCAAAAAATCTCTTCAACATACCCTAAAACAAATTTCAAAATGGGCAAATGAATGGGGATTCAAAATTTCAGAAGGGAAAACAGTAGCAATACTGTTTCATCCAACAGACAATAACAGGAAAATCGACTTAACTCTCAATGGCTCAAAAATTGAATTCAAAACAGAGGCTAAATTTCTTGGCATGACATTTGACTCTAAACTATCTTGGAAATCTCATATCGACGGCCTAGTAAATCGAACATCTAAAACACTCAACATGATGAAATATATCAGAGGGACGCAATGGGGCGCAGACAGAATTACACTTATGCTAATTTACAGATCACTAATCCGTTCGGTAATCGACTACGGGTGTTTGGCCTATGCCAACGCAAGTGACACTCAACTAAATAAACTAAACATAATACAAAACAAAGCACTAAGACTAATAACAAGAGCCGCCATAGGAACCAAAACAACTGCCCTATTACAAGAGATGGGAGAACTCCCGCTTGATCTCAGGCGGGAGGAACTGTCGCTCAAGTACTGGGGAAAACTGCAAATGCTAGAAGAGAGATGTCCAACATACAAGTGCCTCAATCAATTCAAACGCATAGGCTTCAGGAAAAACACCCGTCCTATGACATTCGGACAAATGACAAACGATATTTTAAACAAACATAGCTTGAAAGGTACAATTATACGGAAAAAAACTTATCCTGACACCCCACCATGGAAACTTAGAAATCCAATCACCAACACGCAACTAAATAGCAGTACAAACAAACATGTAAATCCCATAGAAGCTAGAGCTCTAGCACTTCAACTGATAAACACCGAATGGGCAGATCATCTCAAAATCTACACAGATGGATCCAAAAATACCACACAGGGGTCTACAGGGTACGGCATACACATACCCAAAGCAAAGCTAAACATCAGGAAAAGGATACCAGAACACTGTTCTGTGTACACCGCTGAACTGATGGCCATTAAAACTGCACTAGAATGGCTAGCCACGCAAACGCACCAAAAAGCCGTAATCCTGACCGATTCCCTGAGCAGCGTTAAATCTATAGAATCAGATTCTTCAAAAAGCAGACAGGACATAATCAGTCAAATCAGGGATATTAATCAGAAAATTAAAAACAATGGAAGGGAGGTAGTCCTCGCTTGGATCCCCTCCCACATCAATATTCTCGGCAACGAAAAAGCTGACACACTAGCCAAGGAGGGGACGTCACTAAACGAATTTGACTATTTAGAATACAGCAGCCAGGAATTTACAAGCATAGCTAAAACAAAGATCAAAGAAGCATGGAAAACCCGTCTACAACAAGAAAACACCCATCGCTATCAAATAGATAGCAATCTTGTCGACAAGGTTTACATCAATCATCCTTCCATCAAAATATGCAAACTAATCACTAGGCTTAAAACAGTAAATGTAATCAAAGATTTCACCTACACACCAATAAAGTGCCCGTGTGGACAAATTGCAACCACGCCACACCTGCTAATCAACTGTAATCAATTATACAATGAACGACAACCAATGATTAAAAAACTAACAGAGAGGAAAAACTCTCTGTCTTAAATCCCTCCTTTCTCCATCACCTAATGACAGATACTGGACATCTCAGCTTATCTGGGACTTTGTTGAAAAAATAGGAATGACAAAATACATATAATAAACAAAACCAACCAACATCAACACAGTAGAACGAAATCGCAAAAACGTCCCCTTGAGGGAAGCGCAAATCGTTCTACGACATAGATAATATTACATTAAAACTAATTAATCAAGCACATTCAAACAAAATCACACAGTAGGATAATGAGTAAAAACGTCCTCTCGAAGGAAGCTCATTCATCCTACACCACTAAAAATACTTGGTAGCAGGGTATTGGCGCAAAACTGTCCCCACCGAGGGAAACGCTACATACCCTGAAACTCAATGGATTAGCCTTATCTTTATTCGACTAAACAAGACATTGATTGTAGATCATAGTAAATCACCATGTATGCTTTATTGTACTTTATGAACCTTGAATAAAAGTAGTTTATAGATCATATATCTTATTATCTCCTGTCGACTAAATAAATATTGATTGTAGATCTCATTAAATTAACATATATGCCATAATGCATTTATTACCTCTTGTAAGTAAAGAACATTGTAACTGATTATCTATTAATAAAGATTGACTGTATAAACACTTACGGCAATCTTGAACGGAATTCAACACCCTTAGTATGATCCTAAAAAAGAACACCACAGTATATAGGGAAACCATGGAAGATCGACAACTGCCCCAGTCCTTTCCATGACTCAATAAGTATCTTTTAAAACTCTTTACTATTACTGTTTTAAAAATCTAAATACCCCCAATATTATTCAATACTAATACCCTCCAAATTTATTCTACTCTAACCTTAATTACTATTATTATTCTTATCTACCTAATTATTCTTATTCTCGTTATTGTTTTATTCTTATTATCTTCTCTATTATTATTTTAGGCCCCCCCACCCCCAACCCCCCAACCCCCCAACCCCCCAGAAGCCTTACTAGACGAAATCATAACTCATATCACTGTAAGACCAGATACTATTTTTTCCTTCTCTCTTTTCAGGCGCTGGATTCTTCCTTCTGAGAACCAACAACAAAGGAATGAACTATAGAAACAAAATTCAAAACAATACCACCATACCGGACAACATATCCAATTGGAAGGAAGAATGGACCAGGCCCTAAAACTCACCACCAAGCCCCAAGGAAGAGTTGCACCGCCCTGCCATTCGACCGGACAGAACGACCTGACCAACCAAATTAACAATAGATATAGATATATGTTCGTCCACCTTCATGTCTGTAAAATGTATGTATACAAATGTCTCTGTCTGTGTAAATGTTCGTCCATGTCCATGTCTGTTCTATCATATGTCCATGCACCTGTTACTCCTGTTAACTCACGTCTCGTCTCTGTATATTCGTTGCACATATATATCTATTAAAACACCTAATTAATCCACACTAATCCACTAATCACGTTGTAAATATTATCACCATGCACATATAACACGTAATTGTCTGCGATATCACCTCGGTGGAAGCGGACGTTAAATAAAACTAATTCACAAACACACACACGTTTTGGGATGAGTCGGGTCCAGGAGGCCATGCTAGGCGGGTGTCTAGATCAAGGTACCTAATGGATACGAGTGAGGTCCAGTCAGGGCCAGGAGTTAGGTCCGGCCAGGACTGAGCGAAGGCCATGGTTGCCTTGGCACGAGACGAGACGAGAGCTTCTGGAGTTAGCACACTCGTGCTAAGCCAGGCTAATTAAGTCATGACTCCCTCCATATAGATAGTTCTACGGTCGTTTACATTACGATGTTTGTACCTAATATTGTAAGAAGTAGAATAAAACCATTATTAGAAGTATATACCAGTGTTATCATAAAGAACCTGATTTAAAAGAACCAATACTGTCACAATGGTGGATCAATTTGACTGAAATTTCCAGCAAATTCCCTTTATGCAGTTTTTAACTGTTATCCCGAAAACTGCCAACTCGTTATCTAATCTGCAATAAAGTATATTTAACTTAAATCTGAAAATATTTTGTAAACTCGTGGCCTGATTGTCAATAAAACAGGGAAAAATAACGAAATAAATAGGTTGAAGTAACTCTTGTGTGAGCCCTGAGCCAGTGGACCGAGTATAAATACCAGCTTTCTACTGCGACATTGTAGGGATCCGTTTAGATATTTGAGGTATATTTTGTGGATCACCATGACTCCCGTTGCAACACAATCCGTTGTTATAACGATAGTCGGGTCTTTAGTGTTCCGGAGGTGTGTGTGGCCGAATGGATTAACGCGTGCGTGTTAGAATCATAGAAGTTCTATGTTAGAATATAATGACAGACATTGAGTCAAACGGCGCCGTTTCCACCCCACACTTGTACGACACTAGTTACTATACTTGCAACGATAAAGGAGAAGAACCATTACGCGAGTTCAAATAGATTCAAACGCACAATTGTCAACACATATTACAGTTTGTATTGGAATAAGTAATTCGATCACCGAGGACTGGACCATAAAATTAGTTTCCGAACAGTTTTTCTTTGCGATGTTTATGTTGTAGGCCTAATGACGTATTACGCAACTTGCCGTCATGACACCGGCCAGTTGAAATTTCGCGTAGCAGTTGGGTTTCATCAAATCATATCATTATGCGGTAAGGCATCACCTTTATTTCAATGGGAATTGATTTATTATATGTTAAGCTATGTGTAGTACAGTTTTGGGTTAGTTTATGAGTAAATTAAGGGAGCTATCGGCCAGTAAACTTTTCGTAGTCATTTGACTAAAAACTTGCGCAAAGGAACTCTGTAGGTAAAGCCACTACTGTGCCTGGAGTAAGACGGAAGACATCAGTAGTGGAACCATTTCTAGTACGACCCCTATGTACAAGCGAATTATTGAAATAAACTTTAACGTCCCAAAAGTTTGTGTCAAATGAATGTTAAACACACGCCCTCTCTTCTCATCTCCTTTCCCCGCCTCTCTCTTTAGTGTGTATTCTGTATCATAAAGCCTGTTATTGAGTCAACTGGTGTGGTGTCGAATCCCCGGTTGCACGTGACAAGGAGTAGGGTCGCCTGTCCAGCCTCGTGGGTTTTCTCCGGGTCCTCCGGTTTACTCCCACTGCTGAAGACCCCTACGAGCGCAAGCGAATTATTGAAATGAAATTAAACCATATGTTATTCCCGAAATGCCCTAGTTTGTGTCGAGTGGACGTTAAACCCCATCTCTCTCTCTCTCTCTCTCGTGTGTATTAACTGGCTTTATTTCAGTTATACCCGTTGTTAAGGTAAACAAAACAACCTAGACATATACATGTAGTAGTTTGATATTTGATACCCGATCGTTTCACAGTGAATCAGTCCAAAGAAAAGACGTAATAGCGATACACCAGTTGTATAGTAAATATATCAGGCTTACAAATTGTCTACGTTTTTACCACGTAAGTAATAGTTTTTTTATTTTTCAAAATGGCTTAAAAAACTTGAAATGAACTGTGTATGTCTACAACGTCTCTTAAACAAATGAAATCAAATGGGGTTAACGTTCTACTGTTCTGCTTTGACACGGCTAATGAAGACGGCCATACGCTATTCAATGTGCTATGAGGGAAAGTTTCCCCGGATATCTTGGCTACGGCCTACCCTTCAACCAAATTCCAACTGCCAAGGGGTCTCTTACGTGCACGTCAATGTGTTCACGCGACGTCGTTTTTTGTTTCGTGACAAGGAGTTGGATCGCCTGCCTAAATCATTGATTTCCCCGGGTCCTCCGGTTTCCCCCCACGGCTAAAGACACCTACACGCACGCGAATTATTAAAATAAAAAGAAACCATATGATAGTGTCGAAATGACCTAGTTTGTGTCGAATGGAAGTTGAAACATCCCCCGCTCTCTCTGCCCCCCCCCCTCTCTCTCTCTAATTTAGATAGCAACGTTTCCACGCAAAATGTGATCGATAAATGAACCCTATAATTCATGATAAAGACAAAATTCAATTAGGCGTAACATCTTACTTTTTTGTAACAACGGTTTTTCTTATCCCATCCGAACTACTAGACAGTTTTTCCTTGCTTGATCAAACCTGTCATATGGTTAGTGAGTGAGTATCTTTCTCACTGAGCCACTGTGTCTCCAATATGAAATAATCAGAAAATATTCACATATTTGTAGATGAAATGTCTGAAATAGATGAGATAACATATCAAAATGAGAAAAATAGAATATCTGAAGATGGGATAACAACTGACGAAGATAGGATAACAACTGGCGAAGATGGGATATCAGCTGAAAACCGTGAAAGCGAGAAAAGTAAAATGTCTGTCGACGATGGGATATCAGCTGAAAAAGATGGCATATCAACCGAAAAACATGATATTAAGAAAAGTAAAGATAAGATGCCGATTCAAAAACGTAGATCTATGAACAATGATAATAAACCCAGTTACTCCAATTGCTTGTATACTCCGGTAGACGTGAGTCTATATAAATATAAAAAAGCACCGTCGCCGTCTTTAAGTGGCAAACATTATCCAATGTCCATAATTAGAAGTCCTGGACCATATCTACACGTGTACTACTCTTCTAACATTGGTTGTATGTCCAGAGGTATCCATCAATCGTTTGGAAGACGTACTAGTTTTATCCCCCTTTCTCCATGGGATTAAATCCCGAACTTGATTGTCGTGTATCGAAATATAAATACACATCTGATTTTGATTAGAGTGTTCGTTTGTAAATCAGTTTGAAGTACACATCTGACATCACCCAGTGTTTTTCGTATTCATTTTGGATTCGCGTCACATTTTCATTGAAATTCACGCTTGGAATAGCGTCTGTATGTCTCGAGAAAGACATTAAATTTATTGTAATTTAAAGATACATTATGGGAGATAAGATAAAGAGCTGACAGTTCTCACTATAATACAGTTAAAATCTAGATAATGTAAAGGTAATTTGCTGGTAATTGATACACCCCGAACCGAGTATTTTACGATTGAAATTTCGGTACGATAAAAAACATAGCCTCGATTATCCATTTCATGATTAAATTACGAATGAAAATTGAGCAGCAAATCGGATCCTAATCCAGTAAATGTCACAGTCGTAGCGATGACATCGAGAGTTGATTTTTGTCTGGATAAGTTAATTAATGTCTAATTGAAAATTTAGATAACATTCCAGGCCTGCGATAGGTAGATTTAGCTCTTGCATAATGTATGTTTAATAAGCGAACTGTGACACACATAAAATATCGAGTTTATTGTAATTTAATAAGCGGGCGGATACATACATTATAAATATATTGAGTTTATTGTAATACAAGACTGTAACCTTACGTAACAAATCTAATACTAAAAGCACAATACATGCATATGGCTACGACAAGTTAATACGTTTATAAAAGAAAAAAGGTATGCCGATAAAACCTGATTTTTAAACTGGTTTAATAACATTTTAAAGTACTTTTCGTCCGTCTTGGGCTATTCATAAATAATGTCATTGTATAAAGATGGACGGACGGTATAGTATAAATATTTACACTGTGGTTTTAAATGGCTATAGTTACCATTATCTATGGTTACATGGTATATCGTTAACTAATAAAAGACATGTACACACGTGTGTTATTCCGTTGTATAAGGGCTCATTTTAGGATAATTCTGGGTTATATTTTTAAAAAATTGAAGTTAATGGCCAATTGTTACTTATAGACTATTAAGTCGAGGAACGTATTTTTAAATATATTAATGTTTTTCCATTCCTTTTCGTGATGCCATTAGCCGTCATTTTATAAAAAAGGAAAATTTGGTATTTTCACTGGAAGGTGTTGTGCACACTTAAAGATATATGTCTATTTACAAATAAGTTGCCCATTTGAAATATTACAATCCCGCCGATGGTTGCGTAATCTATCCCGTAGATGTGTGCCCGTCTCCCCGAAATTGAAATTTTGACAACCATTGAGACATATGAGACTTCTTGTGTCACAATTCATATTGTCGTTGTCCTTAAACGTAAAGTTATGAAAATTTTATCTGTTATTTGGCGTAATATGGTCGCAGAAAAAAAAATAATCACGAGGTTGTCACGTACAACAAGAAAATCAAAACCAGTCGAGTTGACCCAATGGCAGACATTATGACACGGCGCGCTCACGCTAACCATTCGGCCAACGACCACCCTAATATTAGATAAGTTATATACTAGGTCGATATGGTCCATTATTATGCATCATTAATTAAAGAAACTAATTGTTAACGAAGCCGTCTAACTATTTGTTATTATTGTTATGAAGCAGTCTAACTATTTGTTATTATTGCTGTAAAGTAGTCTATTTGTTATTTTTGTTATGAGGCAGTCTAACTAGCTAAATGTTCTTGTTGTGAAGAAGTATAATTCCTCATTATTGTTGCCGTGATGTGACTTGTGCTCAAAATAAACGAAAACTATGAAAACGACGCCTTTTCTCGTTTTTTTCTGTCCTTTGCAAATTAATCAGAGTAGATCCATCCCAAAAAAATGAAGCAGGGTCGAAGTGGGATGGGGGGAGGGTGAATGACTACCTTTGGTATTATGGGCCACTTAACGACCTCGAAAATACCACGTGGAACCATCTCGATTTTCAACACTCTCAAGCAGTGTCAAACATATACCGCAATTCAGATATTTGACAATCCGAATGTTCCATACACCCCCCCCCCCTCCCCGCACGCCACCCACCACCAACAATTTTTGGTTTATATTGGATGCCGTATCCCTGAGTCGAAGCTCATTTTTAGCTCCTTTACCATAATAGATACCAGATTTCTTTCTAAATTTTAATGGCACCTTCTCAACTTCGTGGGTTTCCTCTGGGCACTCCGGTTTCCTCCCACTGCTAAAGACCCCTACGCGAATTATTGAAATACAATTTAACCATATGTTAGTCCCGAAATGACCTAGTTTGTGTCGAGTGGACGTTAAACCCCATTCCCCTCTCTCTCTCTATCTCTCTCTCTCTCTCTAATTTTAATGTGTTTTATAATCACTTCCAAAGTTTATAGATCTATCCCAAGAATAATTAGTTTTACACTTACATAAATGTCAACAACAACAAAATTATGGCCAAAAGTTTGTTTGCAATTGATCGTTTCGCAAAGCCTCTATGCGTCATTCGGAAAAATATCAAATTCTCCATTGCTTTATCCACGTTCTGTAGTCATGATTAAATTGGAAATGAAATGAAATGGGGTTTAACGTCCTACTCTTTTGCACCTAACCTGGGCCTATTGGAGACGGACATACGCCATACAGTGTGCTAAGAGGGAAATTTTGCCCGGGCAGCGGCGCTACGGCCTTCTCTTATATCGAATTCCAACTGCCAAGGGATCTTTTACGTGCACTCCAATGTGAACACGGGACCTCGGTTTTTCGTCCCATCCGAACGACTAGGCAGCTGTCCTTGTCAGGCCCTCCTTCTGCATCACTGACAAGGAGAAATCACGCCGGAAAATCGAGATGAACTTTCTCGGCGAATGCACGGGTCGAACACCCGAACTCCAGGCTAGCGAACCAGCGCCTTATCCACTTAGCCACCGTGACCCCCTGATTAAATTGGAATAAAACAGAGACATCAATGCTCTTGGCGGCAAGCAGCACAGATAGATGGGATTTTCAATTTATAATACGTGTGTAAATGTTGAACGCAACTGGACCATAACCGATATTCTCCTCTGCCATTCAATTTTCACAATCTGATTACATTTAAAATCTGTTTCGTTTTTTTTTATAGTTTAGAATTTCGTTTTACCTGTCTTTACTACATTAAGATCTGGAAGAGTTGTAATATATAACCCTGTTGTGGTTGATGTGCGGGATTAGCCAATGAAACGGCCTGTTACGGTGAGTTAAGGGCACGCGGTGCAAGGAAGTGTGGGTATCCCACTAGAAACATCAATGCTGATTGGTTAATCAAATATCTGACATTATAAGGTCTGAAGTGGCACGTCTGACCACTGACGCCGCATTACGGTCGGCCAGATTTTCACGTAGAGGAGGCCATAGAAAGTTTAAAAAAACGAAACGAAATATAGGTCTAAATTTTAATCAGATTGCACCGTTGACAATATTGCAGGAGATTCCAATAGCGAGAGAGAGAGAGAGAGAGAGAGAGTGAGAGAGAGAAAGAGAGAGAGAGAGAGAAATGGGGATTAACCTCCACTCAACACAAACTAGGTCATTTCGGGACTAACATATGGTTTAATTTTATTTCAATAATTCGCTTGCGCGTAGGGGTCTTTAGCAGTGGGAGGAAACCGGAGTGCCCGGATGAATCCCACGAGGTTGAGAAGGCGCCCCTATCTCCATGCCACATACGCTCACACCAGGGTTCGAAACCACAGCCGCAAGCCAGAGGTGACCGGCCAGCTAGAGGTCGAACCGCGGCACTCTAGGCCACTAGGCCATCCCAACCCCCGATTCCAATAGCGCTAACATCATGCACCATTTTTCTTTTCTTTAATACAATTGAACCATGCATTGCAAAATCTGCCAATTGTAGGTATTTCTTTAGGCCCGAAATGTTATAAACACTATTGATGAGACATTAATTAACATCCGGGCCATAATGTCAAGGCTAGCCTGCGATATTTGTTGGATTATAGTCCGATTAACACACACAACTTCCCTTCGTGGTTAACGATTAAATGGATAATCGAGACTTTTATTTTTTCTTACCGACTTAAGTAATGATGATCTCGGCTAAGCGGAACTTTCATCCGCGTCGTTCTCGGTTCATGGTGGATCAATTTGACTCAAATTTTAAGCAAATAGCCTTTACATTATGTAGTTATTAACTAATATAGTGATAAATCCCTCGTCATTGATGCAGGACAGCTGTCTAGTCGCTCGGATGGGACGAAAAACCGAGGTCCCGTGTACGCATTGGCGTGCACGTAAAAGATCCCTTGGCAGTTGGAATTCGATATATGAGAGCAAGCCGTAGCGCCGCTGCCCGGGCAAAATTTCCCACGTTGCACATTGTACGGCGTATGCCCGTCTTCGTTACCCCAAGGTTAGGAGCAGAACAGTAGGACGTTAAATCCCATTTCATTTCATTTCATTTCATTTCACAAAGATATGAAAATTTGCAACATTCAGTATATTAACAACTCCGCGTCACCTGAAAGTTTATAATATCTTGGTTTTGTGTTCTTACTATATCTCATTGTGGACTAAAACGTAAAAATGTAAATATTGAACAAAATATGCAAACGATGATCAAAGGCATTAATTACTTTAATAATCTAAATATACACAGTAGAATACAATTATCCAGCTTATAACGTAGAATACAATTATATAGCTTATAACGTAGAATACAATTATGTAGCTTATAACTTAGAATCCAGCTTATAAAATAGAAGATAATTATCCAGCTTATAAAGTAGAATACAATTACCCAGCTTATAAAGTAGAATACAAAACAATTAACTGGAGTTAAATACAATTACCCAGCTTATCTATCTAAAAAAAAATTTCAAATAATAATAAATGTCTCATTGCGGGTCTAATTTAAGTTCTTATATAATGAAACGTAAGAATGCGGGTCTACTTAAAGTTCATATATAACGTAACTTAATAAATGCTATGTAAGATTTACATATAGAACTAAAGAAAGTAGATAATGTAAATTGAATAATTTGAAAATTTCATTCAAATTACTCTATTGCAAGCAAAAATATTAGCCTTTGAAGGTTTGACAGACGTGTGCAATAATTTCAACCGCCTACTGGTTGCTCAAAGCTAAGTCTCGGTCCACCATATTTGATTAAATCAAAGGTTCGCTGAACCATTCCAATCTGTGATTTCAATGTTTCTATACTACATCACTTTAAAATACACGTGATGTGGGAACACGCGACTTCAATATCCATAGTGTGTGGATAATCATTCTCCACAACTGAATGACTTTGTGACGTATGTCCGGTTACCGGGACACTGGGTAACATACATTGTATTGGGTTTCACACAAATTATAAATTTCTTGGGGTCAAGGTCGTTTATGTGTAGGCGGTTACTGTTATCTGTCAGATCAACATCCGGTTCACACGGATTCGGAACACCCAACCACGAATCTGAAGAGATAATTTAAATATTAAGGAATCACGCTGAGATTAATGTGGGCATATGAACTGCTGGTATAAAAAATCTGAAACTATTTACAACATCAAAATTGATTTAAAGAGATATATTTACACGAACGTCTTTATCGGGTCGTGATTTACAATAAAGCTAGAAACGCACAATCTAATTGAAAAATGGTAGCGAACAATCCCTAAAAGGAGCTCATCTCCTAGAGTAACACAATGAGTGCTTCTTGTGTGCTAATCTAATGATTAAAGCTGAAACATACATTATGGAAGAGCAAAAACTGACTTTTGTCGGTCTTCATTTGAGCCTCAGATGTCATAGAAATTATAAATTAGATCTTTATTTAAACAACAAGCCCAAAATGAACTCTGTAGACCCACGGATGGCTTGGATTGGGCTCGGATTAAAACAGGATTTCGTCGACTGATTTAATCACTATGGCGTCGTGGGTAGGGTTTCTCCGTGACGTTGACGTCATCATACTTCCGGAAATTATTCATAAAAGACAGTGATGACCGAGGCTATACACAAGCTTCACTAGATACCGTTTAAACATTACTTGATGATCGAGACTATGTAGGTGGAGTTAACGCCTGTCAATCAACAATCGGCCATAGTGGCAAAAGGGTGTCGATGGAGTTAACTACCATTTCTAGTAAAATATTATAGTGGTAACAACTTTGTTTAGGATAAAGTAATTTGACTGAAATTTTCAATATATTCTTGTTTCAACATCTATTTTTGAACTTTTATAGCAAGAATGGCTAACTCCTTGTCAAAATCTCCCATAATGTATCTTTAAGAGAACATTGACAGATCAAATAGTTTCTTCGGATAAAATATTTTGGGAAGGATTCGCAGCAAACATTCGATAGATAAGTCAGTCTGAATATGCTTTAGTCCAAATCTAAATTAAATCACACAGTGTGTACGCGGAAAGGCATCGTTGGGGCCTTACCGTTCTGTGCCTACCGGAACAATTAAGACACACATACCTCCGACAGTGTGCTATTATACGTGAGCAGCTCTGGTTAAAGGATCCTCGTGGGTCAAAAAATGAAACCCGAGTTATTGATATATTCGGATTCTACATTTTGAAAGTCCTGGCGGTAGGCTCGGTATGGGAACGCAAAAAGACGTAAAAAAAACCAGGTTTATACCTTTGTTCTACTATGTTTTTGTTGATGTTATGGCTGATTAATTGGCTGAAATACGATGCTGAGCGATATGCTCATCTTTTAACCAGAGCGGATAAAGCAAGTGATAATGCTTCGAACCATTATAATGTTTAGGGATTTTCATGGGGTGGTGTCTAGATGTTCGAGTCCTACAAAACGTCGAGATCCACTGATATATGGCACGTAAAGAATATTTGATAGTAAGAATTCAACAAAGAGTACAAACGCCCAAACCAGATCATTTCGGGACTAACTCACGGTTCAATTTTATTTCAATAATTCGCTTGCGCGTAGAAGCTATAGCAGTGGGAGGACCCGGAGAAAACACACGAGGTTGAATAGGCGACCCTACTCCATGCCATGTATAACCGGGATATCCCCCCCAGTGCTGCTTAGAATTTGATTAAATGATAATACCTTTTGATAAGATCGTGCTGTACTGACTGGTCTGGACGTCAAATAAAGTACAATTCTGTGGTTTATTGTTCTTTTTACAATTCAGTTCAGGTCCTGAAAAACATGGTAATAGAATCAAAACCCCGCTAGTTGACACAGTGACGGGCTTTATGATACAGCTCGCACACGCTAAACATTTAGCCCCCCCCCCCCTTTTTTGAGACGACTCAATCGATAAACATATATGAATAATCAATTCTAAATCAACTCACCCTGACCCTGTATTTGGTTTTGGACAGTCAATGCTATATTATATATACTATTGACTGCCTTCATCAGCTCTTGATTTGGAGGGTTGGATGTTGGGATAGCGATTGTTCCAGATACCAAAGGTACACCAAGGTCTGTAGGCACAACATTATTGTCACCACACGTGAACCTGTCGTGATGGTATTCTTCTCCATCTGGACATTGTATGACATACATATTACCATCAACATCGCATTTGATCAATTTGGTAGAGTCGAGAGGATTCTGGTGGAAAGCTTTGGTCGGATCAGTAACATCAACACCTTTATAACAAGGATTCACAACATTCACGACTTCACCTAGTGCAACAAAATAAATAGAGCGTAGCAACATATATTGTAAAACCAACAAGTAACCCTCAAATGGCTATGACCATGAAGGTCAAGGTAACAGATTGTAAGAGAGAGAGAGAGAGAGAGAGAGAGAGAGAGAGAGAGAGAGAGAGAGAGAGAGAGAAACGGGGTTTAATGCCCACTCGACACAAACTAGGTCATTTCGGGACTAACTTATGGTTTATTTTTATTTCAATAATTCGCTTGCGCGTAGGGGTCTTTAGCAGTGGGAGGAAACCGGAGTACCCAGAGGAAACCCACGAGGTTGAGCAGGCGCCCCTATATCCATGCCACATACGCTCACACCAGGGATCGAAACCACAGCCGTAAGCCAGAGGTGACCAGCCAGCTAGAGGTCGAGGCGCGGCACTCTAGACCACAAGGCCACCCCCCCCCCCCCAGATTGTAAGAAGCAATTACTCATTATCAATGAATGAAATGAAATGGAATTTAACGTCCTACTGCTCTGCTTCAAACTTGGATACTCCAACTGTCAATGGATCTTTTCCGTGCACGTCAATGAGTACACAGGACCACGGTTTTTCGTCCCGCGTACCATCCGAACTACTAGACACAGGGGCGGATCCAGGAATTTTTGCAGGAGGGGGTTTCCCAGGTTTCTGTTACGGGAATCTGCCATCATGGTCTCTAAATTACATAGGCATACATACAAATTGAGCTTTTTAAACAGAGAAATCATTTTTATACTAATGTAGGATCACTTTGTGATGTAATTTCATTGATGCAAGGCATTATTTTTTTTATGTAGCTGAGCAGGGGGGGGGGGACCCCCTCAAACAGCCCCTCTGGATCCGCGCCTGAGACAGTTGGTTAACAAACCATCCGCCATGCATCACTGACAAGAGGAACCACACCAGAAAATCTGGATGAATTGTCTCGGCCAATGCAGGGATCGAACACCAGACCTCCAGGCTAGCGAGCCAGCACCTTACCCTTTTTTTTTACAGTACTATGCTTATCAGATTGTTAACTGTGCTATCGTAGGAGGTTAACTTTTTCGAATTTAGATGGGATATATTGTCCATTTAACCATGCACGTATCATTAGAACGCAACACGTGCCAGGTTATTCGTCTTGCTATAACCGCGGGGGAATTATTGTCCATTCGACCACATTATTTCGGACAATCAGAATTGATGTAATTTTAGATTTGTGCAACAGTTTATGAAGTTTTTGTACACAGGCTTCATAATTCCCAGTCAAATTAAAACCAGAAATAACTCATATTGACCTACTTTTTAGTGTGAATTTGTTAAATTGGCTTAATTGAAAATCAAGAGGAGTACACTCCCTTTCTACGCCATTTTCTAGACAAGTTATATCAGCACCTGCAACAAAAAAAACAAAACAAAAAAAACACCTTTGAATTGAAACATTTCCAGAACAGAATTTAATAAAATATTCACCAAAAAGCAAGAACAAAACAAAGTTAAAGGTCCTTAGCTATGTGAACTTCTTTAATTTGGTTGAAATGTAGATCTACATTTCGTTTCGTTATTTATACTTTCGGTTGCCTACACTACATGAAGATCTGACAAGTTATAGAGAGAGTTCACGTCAGAAGGCAAACGAGCAGCATTTTAACACAGATCAAATTCCAGTTTTAGTAATTATTTGATTGGATAATATTAGACTGATTTTAGTGCTTAGTCTAAGTCTAGTGCTTAGCCAATCAAAATTGAAGTATCTACTAAAATTTGGATTTTATGTTTAGTTAAGGTTTCGAGAAACGGGGTCCTGGTACTTACCTCGAGTTGTGATACTGTTTTAACCGCCCCAGCCCTTTGTTAGCGAATCATTGTACCCCCCCCCCCGCTTTTAATAGTGTGACCCTCGTGCTTACCTCTCTTTGTTTTAATAGTATGATACCAGTACTTAACCACATTTGTAAGCGGACGTTAAATGAAACTATTTCATACAATATGTAATACCTCAGTTTCGGATCCAGGAGGGGAGGGGGCACATTGGAGAAAAGGGTAATTAATATGTTACAAAGTTGGATTGTATGGGCGGAGGCAATGCTAAAAACATGTTTATATCGTCTATTAAAGAGCAGATATGTGAACTACAACAGTAACAAAGCAAACGAAAATGAAAATCAACTATGTCACTGGGGCGGAGGGGGTGTGGGCACGACCCCCTGCCCCCCCCCCCCCCCTCCCTGGATCCGCGCCTGTACCTCGCTTTGTTTTAATAGTGTGATGCTTGTACTTTCCTTCCTTTATTTTAATAGTGTGACACTGTACTTACCTCCCTTTATTTTAATAGTGTGATACTGTACTTACCTCCCTTTATTTAGATATTGCGATAATAATACTCACCAGCTTTTTTACCTTGGATAACCTTTACAGTAATAGTAGGATTGTCACAGCCTGCAGCGGTCTTGGTTGCAGTCGGGTTATATTTATCACCCTCGTAGGTGATGTACAGAGGTCGACCACTTTCGTCGTTTATCTTCATCACTGATGGTGACCCCTCTAGAGCCACGTCACTATGGGCATTGATAGCAGCACTTGGATGAGTAGAATTATATGACGTATAGATATGCACCACACTACACGACACATCTGTCTGTAATAACAATAATAATAATCGCAGAGTTTCTTAGATATGCACAGGTGCGGATCCGGGGGGGGGGGGGGGCAAGGGTTCATAGTTGGCATAGTTGATTTTTATTTTTGTTTGCTTTGTTACTGTTGTAGTTCACATATCTGCTCTTTAATAGATGATATAAACATGATTTACGCATTGTCTCCGCCCGAACATTCCAAGGTTGCAACATATTATTACCCTTTGCTCCAATGTGCCCCCCCCCACCCTCGACAAAATCCTGGATCCGGGCCTGATGCACATGTTACACCTGTAACAATTTATGTATCTGCAACGCAAAAATGGCAGATGTTAATGAAACTGCTGCATCTACACAAGAATGTCCCCGGGTTTAAATTTATGCCCAACAAATTTAATAATCATATTGACTTGCTACGACAATGGATCAGATTAGACACCATTTCGTGGTCTTCGTGATCGTATATACAATGGGCGTATCTAGGCATTTGAGCGCTAGGGTTCCAAGGTGAAGACATCGTCAAGTTTGGCGTTAAGATGGGGGTGGGGGTGGGGGTGGGGGTTGGCTACCCGCCAATTGGATCCATTCAGAGGTTTTGAGACACTATTTCTGCTCATTTAGATACACGTATAGGATTACAGTGGAGTGAGAAAAAATATTCCCTGGGACGAAGGGGGACGGTTCGAACCCCATGCCCCCCCCCCCTTCTGGTCACGTGCCTGAAATATTTAAACATTTAGTGGACAATAACTTACAACAAGGGTTGTAGTATTAGTGGAATTAGCTGAAGAATTTGTGGTGGGTTCAGCTGGAATGACGATGTTTACTGTTGTTTCAGTCCCTGTAAAAGGTATCTGTTTTTCTATTTCACTAGAATCATCTCCAGGGTCGCGTTTAAATACTAGTTGAGCTATGAATAAAAATATTACATAAACATAATTTTGGTTACACACAGTTCCGTGCATCGCACGCCAAAAACTCGCCGTAACAGATCGTTTCATAGGCTAATCCGTCACAACTCCATCATATCCCAGTGTTGCGATATTCAAAACGATATTTTGAACGAAATAATATCTGTGTTTTTTCGCATTTTCGTTGTGGCAAAATCGTATAGAGAGATGGAATTCATAGGATGAAAATAATCATGAGAAGCTTTGGAATTGCAGCTCACTGCATGTGCATCCACTACGGGTCGTCCAAATAGAAGAAGAAAGAAATGATACTAATCCCCCAGAGACATTTATGGATTGGGAAACCCATAAACGGAACGTAATTTTTTTTATGGGAAACAATCACTAATTTATCCTAAGGTTGCATTCCCTTTAGTACGGGTCCAGTCCGGCTCCGGTCCGGTAGCAAACATGACACACGGCATGCGGTTTTTCAAGCGGAAGGGCTGTCTTTTCAACATGGCACGTGTCCCTACCTATTTTTAGCTTTTTGCCGTGCGGACAACCCAAACTGTGTTTCCGTACCGAACTGCATTTCCTTTAGTACTGGTCCAGTCCGGCCCCGGTCCGGTAGCAGACATGACACCCGACAGGTTGTGTATCCTTATATGCGGTTTTTCAAGCGGAAGGGCTCTCTTTTCAACATATTTTTAGCTTTTTGCCATGCGGATAACCCAAACTGTGTTTCCTTATGTGCGTTATGTGTGTTTACGGACACAGTTCCGTATGCGTTTCTGTACCGAACGCGACATGGTTCGTTTCGAAAAACCGTACCGGACGCCGCATAGAGAACCGTATCCGCACCCGCACATAAGGAAACACTCTTACTAAAATTCTATGAAAGTGTTTTTTCCGTATCCGCCACCTGACCGGAGCCGGACCGGATCCGTACTAAAAGAAATACAGCTTAAAAGCACAACATTTCGACAAGTATCCCCTTATCGTTATCAAACACGCTGGTAACGATATAAGGATACTTGTCGTAACGTCGCCCTTTAAGGATAAACTAGTGATTGTTTCCCATAAAATGATTGTATTCGTTGAAAATAAATGAATTCAAGACCAATGTATAGAACCTATATAAATCATTAATATCTTACCTCGACATGCACGTTTCTGTATTGCGTTAATAATCGTCTCAATTTCAGAAAAATCTTTCAAATTGAAAACATGGGTACAATCAGGATCGGAGGCGATGGCCTTTAATTCGTTTTCATTTATTTTATTCCCAACACCAATAGCGAACACTGTTACTCCTTTAGATTTTAATTGTATGGAGGCTGCTGCTGTGCCGTACAGATTTTTTGACTGTCCATCAGTTATTACTAACGCTACCTTTGCAGAATAGGTTCTCATTCCTTTCTCGGAAACAAATACCTGATTAGCAGCCACCTTTAATCCTTTATCTGTATTGGTGATGCTGCCTTTTTTCTCTATTTCACTAATAGCCTTGTTTAAGCTTCTCTCAGTAGAATGGTCATTTAAATAGAACTCTACCGAGGCCAATTGACTGAAGGTAACAGCAGCTATTTGAGTCATTTTCGGGCCAATATCCAAGCGGTTTGTGACTTCAATCATAAATTGGCGAACTGTATTGAAGCTACTATGACCAATACTACCAGAGCCATCAACAACAAACGCTAAATCTACGGCCTTCGTACAAACATCTGCGTAACGATAAAAATATATACATACAAAATAATTACATACACTTGAAAATGCAAAGAAAAGGTTATATTGTGACATTTTGAAAACTTTTCATTGGAGATGTTGGGTCGTTGATAGTATATATAATAGATGATGGACTTAAGATCAGTCATAAGAGATTTTGGGTTGTAGTTACTACTCTTTGATAGACCTATGATCAGTCATAAGAGATGTTTGGTCGTTGATACTAATAGTTGATAGACCTATGATCAGCCATAAGAGATGTTTGGTCGTCGTTACTACTTTTTGATAGACCTATGATCAGTCGTAAGAGCTTTTGGGTCGTCGTTACTAATATTTGATAGACCTATGATCAGTCCTAAGATATATAGTTGATAGACCGGTAATTATAAGTTAGATCATTGAACTGTCAACTAATCTGAAGAATCTCGTCGAATTCTGTTCATGACAGAGCTTAATGGGCATATCTCTAACTTACCTTATTCGCCATGAATTGCTGATTCATCCGATGAATTGGTGACATTGTAAAGACTTCGGAATCGACTGGACACTAAAGTCAGCGACTTGTCGTTCCCGCGACTTGTTCCCACCTCTTGTGTTATGAAAGATGGATCAGCCTCAAACCTTCCCGCTCAGTATGTACAACGTTCAATATTTATAAATGGAATGAAATGGGATTTAACGTCCTACTGTTCTGCCCCGAACTGGGCCAATGAAGACTGGCATACGCCATACTGTGTGTTATGAGGAAAATTTTGCCCGGACAGCGCCGCTGAGAGGTACTCTTATATAGAATTCAAATCGTCAAGGGAACGTTTACGTGCACACCAATGTGTACATGTGGCCAGGTTTTTTTTGTCCCATCCGAACAACTAGACTGCTGCTTGTCAGGCCCTCCGTCCTGCATCACTGTCATGGGGGAGCCACGCCGGAAAATGTGGATGACTTTCTCGGCCAAAGATATGATGATAGGTATTATTCCATTAAGAGTAGGTAGGAACACCGCGCACGCCTGTTTTCATTAGCCCAGTTCGTGCAAAAACGTAACACGTTAAACTTCTTTTTTTATCTGCCGGAGTATTCAATACTTACAATTATGTGCTTCAACAATATTTAGAAAGTGCGAAGGGTCTGCTTCCGGAGCAAACAGAGTCTTCCAGATCAGCGCCTGTTGTGTTCTGTTTCCCGATATTCCCTCTGTGGTGTGTGATTCTATGTTATACGTGTACATGAGATATAGTGAAGCCGCCACCCCGGAACACAACGGCTTGCGCAAATCTCTCCACGAAGTCGTCTTCCAGTTGATCCCCAGTCTGGTTTTAATATTTTTACAAACATTTTCTAGAATACCAGGGCATTTCTGTGTTTGTTCGTACTGGTGCCGATCAATCTAAAATAGTTTAAAAATATAACTTTGAAGGGGAGAACGCTAGATCGGAGACGGTCCTGAACATTTTAACACATATGACGTCCTAGACCAAGCATAACCCTTACCCTAACCCAAAATCAACATATGACGTCAAAATATAACTTCGAATGACTTGAAATTTTGTAAAAGGAAAACGCTAGATCGGAAACGGTCCTGAACATTTTAGCACAAATGACGTCTTAGACCAAGCATAACCCTTACCCTAACATACAGTCAACATATGCCGTCATAATATGTGTAAGGCCTTCTCCTACTAGCGTTCTCCTTTCCAAGATGTTTTAAAAGGACGTCATTACTTATTTTAATAAAAGCCCGTGATTGATGTCAGGTGGTGGTGGTGGGGGGGTCGAATGGTTCAACGCTTGAGTTTTAGATCATATGGTCTGTCATGGAGTTGGGTAGCGTGGTTATGATTCTCCGCTTGTACGTGATAATGCGTAAGGTCGCCTGTCCAGCCTCGTGGGTTTTCTCCGGGTACTCCGGTTTCCCCCCACTGCTAAAGTCCAGGTAAAATTTTCACGACTGTATCATTCTGATATACATTTAATCATAAGCTAGTCTACTTCATTAATTAAATCGACCATGGTTTATGCACATTTCATTAAGGGGGTTGGATGGCCGAATGGTTAGCGTGCCCGTGCTGTATCATACAGCCTGCCATTGAGTCAACTGGCGTGGTTTCGAATACACGGTTGCATGTGGCAAGTAGTAGGGTCGCCTTCCAGCCTCGTGGGTTTTCTTCCTCCCACTGCTGAAGAACCCTACGCGCAAGCGAATTATTGAAATAAAATTAAACCATATGTAAGTCCCGAAATGACCTAGTTTGTGTCGAGTGGACGTTAAACCCATTTCTTTCTCTCCCATCTCATTAATAGCTACAGCTAGCTAAATAATAATTACCTGCCAAATTCCACCATGATAACCATCTCTATAAGTTTTAGAATCTTCACCATCGTTAGATTGAACCAGAGCTAAACGTCTTAAAAACAAGCGATCTGAGGCAAATATACAATGGTCTCTAATGGCGTCAACCACAGCCTGGACGACTGGTTCACCCTTTGCATTGTCCTTTCTGGTAAAATCCGCTTTTGATTCAGTATCATCAACAATCGCCAGCACAATGAGGGTAAGCATCGCGTACTTCTTCATACTCTGTCACCTGAAATATTATTAACAGTTAACATTAGTTCCATCACCATTAGAAACCAAGACGGCTCTGTGAGTGTGGCGAAACGAAGTAAAATGGGGTTTAACGTCCTACTGTTCTGTCGGACAGAACTAATGTAGACGGACTTAACGCTTTACAATGTGTTATTAGGTGACTTTTTTCTGGACAGCGGCGCTACGGCCTACCCCTATATAAAATTCCAAAGCCAAGGGATCCTTCACGTGAACACCAGTGTGTACACGAGACCTCGGTTTTTTTTGTACCACCCGAAAGACTAGACGACTGGCCTCGTCTAGCCCTATGTCCTGCACCACTGACATTGTGAGTAGCACACTGACACCACGGAGACAGACGTGAATATCCTTCGTCACAGCACCGCAAAGCGAGGACTATACCACAATACTTTCAATTAGGAACCAACTTTAACAATACAAATTGATGCCTAAAGAAACCTTTATCCCGCTCATTCTTTATAAACCGGATACATGGCCAGGCACTTCCTTTATCTGCAGAGAAGCTACCTTGAATTTCAACACAGGATGGTTGACCACGTGTCTAAAACATGGGATTACCATATTTGGACTGCCAAACTATGATGCCATTGCCCGATTTTAATCTACCTGTCATATCCTTGTTAGCCTAGTTCTCGTTGTCACTGATTCTAACTAACGACTTCAATACATTAACTAGAACATCTTTTATATATAGAACTTAAGTAATCTCTACGGTAGACGCTATAGTATTACAACACACTCGGTTACAATGTGTTAAATAAGTAACTGTTGCTTAATTAACGTTGTTATCTAGCATGCATTAAATACAGTATGAATACTTTCGGAATGACATTTCAAAATTGTCATTCTATGTCGCGAACAATCTTCAATTAATCACTAATAATAGATGAAGAATAGGCGAAAACGCCAAAATCCATAATACTGCACATGTCACCATAGAAAGAATAACTTCATTCCCTTCGTCAACAAGAAATTTATTCCATTCCACAAAATATAGACATTGGCATTCACATAAAGGACTCTTTGACAGTTGGCACAAAAAAGTATTAAGGTAATCCGCATTCAATTCATTTTCAAACAGAGACCAGGCTTCACAAAGCATTCCCAGACTTAAGTTAAGAATTTACTCAACTTTCAAGAAGGACTATACTTTTGCACATAGTTTCTTATTGATGTATTTTATACATTAAAACAACAAAAGTTTTATTTAAGCGATATATTTTTGTTAACATATGGCAGTTTTGAGCTAATTTTCAAGTTAAGTCTGAGAATGTTTTGTGGACTTTGGGCTTGATTCTATTGACTATTGACTTCACCTGGCATGTCACATCCAAATAGCTAATCGTTGTGCTGAACGCTAATCCATGAAACAGAGGCTGCAATATTTCTTAATCGTTCCCCTGTCTCCAACCTGTGCTAGACGAGTCTATCGATTAAAGGACCTCGATTTGGGATAAGATGTCACATTTCCAAGATGGCTACAATGGTGACGTCATTATATGTTCCTGGTCAATAGCACCATGGTACATGCATGTTTAACTTTTTATTGTGTGCTGAACATTACGTTAATAATTTATATTATTGAGAATGTTAAGTGGCCATTTCAGTCTATTTCTGGTAAAATATGATATACCAATACACACGAAAGCATCATTAACTTCAAATATCAAGTCCAATAGATCTAGAACTTGAAAACAGAATACCCTTTATCAATTAATAGGTTAATGAATCTTGACAAAATGTAACATTATACATCAGATGTACATGGGAGAAGCGCAAATCGAGAACCACGCTGTTCTGTCTTCACGAGGATGAACATTAAGGTATGAATTGATTACTACACCAATACTTTTCTCAAAAAATCAATTACATGTACTAATAGGCTGTTCCGAATTCCAATTGTATTCGTCCACATTTCCGCGTGGGTGTGTTACATTTATGTCGTCACCCGGTCCGTGGTCAACAATTGGTTTGCGAATGCGATATAGACTACAGTTTGTTTAAATTTTAGTGAAATATTTTCAAGTTTAGAGGAAGATGTATATCGATAGATATAGTCAGCAATCCACGTCTTTCTATGCCGGAGTTTTTCTCAAAATTGTGGGGGAAGTATCGGTGTTCCGCGATCTTCTGTTCTGGAGTTACCTCCCCGTTGCCAAGGACCTTGTGGACTCGATATAGGCTACAGTTTTCATCGGAATGTTGACCATTTAGCCCAGAGATTTATTCCTAAAGTATGCGGTAGATGGATCTCTATGGGCAGCATGTATCAAGCCTTATAAGACTCCATTCAAGACGCCCTTAACGTATAGTATTTCATCTTCATATTTACACTTAACCTTTGTTTAAAATTGTAAAGTTTTCTTATTTATATGGCTTTGTATAAGAAATCTTATTTGCAATTAGAAAAGCATAATTGTCTTTTCAGACGTCATTTCAACTTTCTAATTTATAATTAATGGATTTTGTAGTGGGTGAAATTGATCTTCTTGTAAAGAATCGAGGAACGATTTCTACATAGTAAAGATATCAACAGGTGAAAATGAAATTGACTATTTTCGCAGTGGTTGTCCTTGGAATTTTTACTTCTTCATTTTAGAGTTAGTTTTCGACGTCCATACATCGACAGATAAAAATGAAATTGACTACTTTTACTATGGCTGTACTGGGTATGTTGTTTTGTTTAAGAGTTGTCGATAGTCCAGACATCACCAGATCGAAACTAAATTCATTTTTGTTCACTTATTCGCAATGGCTGTCGTTGACATGTAGTATTTTTGGTTGTTTTAGAGTTGTCTACAGTCAAGACATTAAGAGATAAACTTGACTGTTTTCACATTGATTGTCGCAGGTATGTTGTCCGTTTGATTATCTAAACTGTAAATAAGGTTATAATTATTCTCTAATCTGCACTGCCGGATTGCGCCTACCTGTCCAGCGGTCCGTGACAGGCGGGCCTAAGCTCATTTCAAAAAAGTGGGCCTAAGCCTATAAAGAAAAGAGAGAAAGAAAAAAGAAAAGAGAGAGAAAGGAGAGGGGGAGGAAAGAAAAGAGAGGAGAGGACAGGAAAACTGATTTATTTGGTCTAACGATAATCAAAAATGCGTCAAAACATTATGACGAAATGAATAATCCCATTCACGGTCATTTTCAGTTTAGAGCAGTTGGGGAATTTGGCGAGATCTGCCTAAAATCTACAAATTTTAGTGGTGACGAGAAGTTGGCTTGCCCCTTCTAATTCTTGGCCACTTCTGTGAGTTCGAAGATTCTCGCTATACTCTGTGTTGTGCGTCAACAGAACTGTCAAATACGTGTACTGTATGTATATTATAATTTGCATTATTTTCATCACCGAGAATAAAATGTTCTTGTTTTTAACACTCAGGCGAATCCTCAAATTCATCTAATTATAATGATAATGCTCTTAGATCATTCTATAATCTAATTGTAAGAGGAATTCAAAAATTTGCCGCCTTCTGCTTTGGTCTGAAATACGTGGAAAATGGGTTTGCGGTTGTCAACTTTCAAAATTTTCCTGTGGGGAGACACCCTTCCCCGATCCCTCTCGGACGCTCGCGCCCCTTCGGTGGCCTTCGGCGCGTATTTGTGTGGGCCTTAGTCAATGACCTGACAGGTGGGCCTTCGGCCACCAGTCCGACACTGCCAATCTGATTAAAATACAAATCTAAATTTCGTTTCTTTTTGTTGTTCTTTCGATGGCCTACACTACATACAGATCTGACAAGTAATAGAGGGAGTTCGGGTCAGGGGCTTTTGACCACATGGCATCAGCCATTGATTAAGCAATCAGAATTGACGTTAGTGGTTTACCCACTAGACCGTAACAGATCGCTTCATTGTCTTATCCATCACGCCACCCAGACCTCGTTAATGATAACAACTCGTCCAGATCCTAGTGTAGTAAAGACAAGTAACACGAAATTTTAAACTATAAAAAAGAAACGAAATAAGATCAATGTTTTACGCAGATTGATTATTCTCAATCATAAACAAAATATCCAATTATTCTAAATGTATTTTATGTTGCAGGTATTGTTACTATGGTGACAGCAGATTGCGATTCCATGAAATGTATCAGACCACTTTCTATCGTTGATATTTCAAATCCTGCAAACACATGTCCGTAAGTTTGTTTATAGTGACGCAGATATAGATAAATGGGGGTTTAACGTCCACACGACACAAACTGGGTAATTTTGGGACTAATACTTTATGGGTCAATTTGTTTCAGTAATTCGCTTGCGCGCAAGGGTCTTTGTGGCAACTGACGAGTATGGACAGGCGACCCTACTCCTGGCATGTACGTTTAAATATTATTTTTGCTTTTAAGATATCTATATATCGCCAACGGATAATCGAAGACGGCATTTGTTACATCTGTGAGAAGGAGAAGTGAGGTGTAACGTCCACTCGACCCCTAAATTCAAAGGTTCCTACTCGCTTAAATATACATTATGGGAGATTGGATAACAAGTTGGCAGTTCTCACTATAATAGTTCAAAGTAGTTCAAAAAGTAGTTAATGTAAAGGCAATTTGCTGAAAATTTCAGTCAAATTGATCCACTATGAACCGATTACTAAGCGAATGAAAGTTCCGCTTAGCGTCGGTCACCATTACTAAAGTCGGTAATCAAAACTAGTTGTCTCGATTATCCATATTAATCGTTAATCACGAAAGAACATTTTGCTGCAAATCGAACTACCATCCAGCAAATATCGCAGGTTAGCCTTGACATCGACAGTTGATTATGGCCTGGATAAGTTAATTAATGTCTAATTAATAGTTTTTATGAAATTTCAGATCTAAAGGAAGACCTACAATGCGCAGATTTTGCTCTTGCATAATGTATATTTAAATATTTCGTTTTTATTTTGTATTTAAGATATCTGAATAACGCCATCGGATGTTTGAAGACGGTTTGTAATACATGTTATAGTCTGGATAACGATGGTAAAACTACCATACAAGAGGCTCTTCATCAAGTTATTAACCAGTTTGACAACACGTGTACCGCAGAAGGTAAACAAACTGTGTCGTATTTTTCTAAAAAAAAAAAGAAAAAGAAGAAAAGTCAGTCCGGAAAGGGTTTATATACTTGTTGTCGGGACTACCCATGACCCTGTCAATGCAAATACGATGGACGTGGAACTTGGCATTACGCTTCAATTGCCCGACGTACATTTTCATATGGCGTCAGAATTTCAAGATGGCTGCGAAAACGTCATGGTGTTTTGCGATGGTAATTGCTTTAAATGAATCGTAACAAATAGTAGTTCAAGGTGGAGACGCTTATATTTATGACACGCCTCCAACTGACACTGCTATAATCTGACTGTTTGTTTAATTGTGTATATAAAAGAGATTGTTTTTAAATTTAGGTAAGATGGTACTGAACAATATAATTGCACTTATTATGTAACCCAATCAAAGTGACGCTTTCCTGAATGAAATAGGAGCTGTGATTTTATAGCTCAGAATTTAACTATTTCAATCTTTCATTACGTGTAAGATATATAGTACAGTTACAGGACAAAACAAATTAAACATGAGCCCAAACAAACATAAATAAAAATTCTTGTTTGGGCTATAATGTATATGACAATAAACGTTTTTAAGGACTTAACGTTTTCGCAGAGAAGTCCAGCCATTTTTAAAACATTATTTCCTATCTAGAAACCAGCCCCGTAGAAATAGCATAAAATGGAATATATCGTCCGACTTTTCTTCGTGGACTAGGCTGATGAAGACGAGTATAGGCTATACAACATGCTGGGAGAGAACTTTAGTCCAGACATCGGTACTACAGCCTAATTTTACTTCGCACTCCAACTACCAAAAAGGGTTCTTCTAAGTACACGCAAATGTGTACACGAGACATCGGTTATTAGTCATATACGAGCAACAAGCGCCTCTGACAAGGGGAAAAAGCGCCGGAAAATCCCGAGCTAGTGTCTTACTCATTGAACCAACGCGGCTTCCTACTTGATTTGGTATCGCTAGGGTGTAATTACAGATAGATTAAGTTCGCTTAGAAATATTTTTAGGTAGTTCTCTCTTTTAGAACCATAAGTTATTTTTGTTCCACGCCTTTCAAACTATTAAAGTGTGTTCGTCCATTTGGCTTCCTGTTCGTCACACTTTTGCTTATTTAATCAATTTGCGTCTGAAAAAAAAATCGTATTCTGATTAAGTGAGAGTGTTTAAACCTAGTTCAGCTCTGTATGTAGGTCTCATTACACTCGCCCAGTAACATTGACTGGGAGGCGATTCTACTTTCGACAAGGATTCAATGACAATAAGGCAGTACATGAACGTACAGGGCGAGTGTAATGGGACCTACGTTCAGAGCTGAACCAGCTGAAACCTATAGCGTATACTTTCATTAAACCAATACCTTCATTAAGCCAGAAAATGAGCAAGTTCTATTCTCGTTAAACTGAGTGATACGCCATTCGGTTGTTGGATGTTATACAAAAAACGGTTAATATTAAAGACAGTGTCTATTTTGGCATGACAAATGCAGCTCTGAGACAATATTTCTGCGCATTTAGGGGCATACATACGAATGGCATGGGTCCAAAACCGGTCGCAATACGTTTGTTTTTTTGACGATGTAGAAGGAAAAGAAATTCTCTGCGCGAGAAGCAGGAGATCATAAAGAGAAGTTCATTTCACTGAGAATTATTTACAAAGACTAAATCATTAAACATGTATTATGCAAGAGCTTAATCTGGTTATTCAGGTCTTTCTTTTGGGTCTTCGACGTTAAATAAACTATTAGGTAGACATTTATTAACACGAAAAGACTATAATCAACTCCCGATGCCATCAGATGCCTCCGATTTTAAGCTGATTTGAATCCGATCTGCTGTTTGAACAACCCTTATCATTAACACTAAAACTGGATAATCGAGTCGTTTATTATCGTAACATCGGTAACAATGACAATCGAGGCTACCGTGAAGTTGAAATGAGAGACTCTGGGCTCAGAGTGATTTAATTCGACTGAATTCTTTTCAGCCCATTCCATTTACACTTTCTATTTTTTAACTATTATAGTGAGAACTGCCAACTCTTTATCTAATCTTATATAATGTATGTTTAATGAACAAAATATACTTAAAACCGTATCTGATTAAAATCGTTTATCTGTTTCAGGTTATATGTTCTCCCAGAATTTGTACATGGTGATTCTTATTACCGTTCTCGGCGCGAGCTTTGGCAGATTCTAACCACGCCCAATTTGTTGTCTCGGAGTTTACTTATATCAATAAGAATATTACCGTTTGGTACCCTATAAAATATTCGAATATTTTCTTTTTGTATCTTATTAAGAAGAATAGTTCTCTTTTACCCTGTTAATTAGAATAATTTCTATCTTACTAATAAGAATAGGTTTTTTGTATCCTATTAATTAGAATAGTTTCTTTTTGTATCTTATTAATTAGAATAGTTTCGTTTTGTATCTTATAAATAAGAATAGGTTTTTTGTATCCTATTAATTCGAATAATTTCTTTTTGTATCTTATTAATAAGAATAGTACTTGTTTTACATTATTGAATAGACATTGTGTAAGAGTTAAAGTTGCCTATTACAGGTCCTATTTGGGACCATAAATGTTATATAGATGATTAATTGGACATTTATTAACACGACAAGGCCATAATCAACTTTCGAGGCCTTAGATTAGAACGGTTCGTTCATTTAACGATGTAATTTAAAAATAGAGAAGCAAGGCCAAGATTCGAATGACCAGTGCGGTAGTTACGATCAATGCACACATCTTGTCAAAACTACAACCATTGATAACTTTGCTCAAAATAGAAGTAATTTGAATGAAATTTTTTAATATATTAATTTTGCATTATCTAATTTTGAAATATAGAAGCGAGAACTGGACTAGATCTTTATCTAAATCTTACATTATGTCCCTTTAAGATAGTTAGAGAGAGAGAGAGAGAGAAAGAGAGCGAAGAGAGAAAAAGAGAGAGAGAGAGAGAGATGGGGTTTAACGTCCACTCGACACAAACTAGGTCATTTTGAGACTAACATATGGTTTCATTTTATTTCAATAATTCGCTTGCGCGTTGGGGTCTTTAGCATTGGGAGGAAACCGGAGTGCCCGTAGGAAACCCATGGGGTTGAAAAGGCGCCCCTATCTCCATGCCACATACGCTCACACTAGGGCTCGAAACCACAGCCGCAAGCCAGGGGTGACCTGCCAGCTTGAGGTCGAAGCGCGGCACTCTAGATCACTAGGCCATCCCAACCTCCGCCCCTATAATAAGACTTGTTCACTTCTGTAGGCTATTATTAAGAATAATACCGCTTTGTACTATTTTGTTAGTCCCGAAATGACATAGTTTGTGTCGATAGGACGTTAAACCCCATTTGTCTCCCTCTCTCCCTCCTTTGTACCTTCTTGATAAGAAGACTTCTCTTTTGTACCGTATTAATAAAAACAGTGCTTATTAATAATACTTTTAGTACCCATTGCATGTTTGACGCCATAGACACTGCTTTAAGATTACACTAATATGGCAGCCCTACTTCCTTATTTTAAAACATGAATCGTCATTTGTTTGTTGTAAATTAAAAAGAAAAAGCAAAGCACTTTCTATGTTTCGTTTCGCTTTATAATGTTTCGTTTCACTCCATTTCATTTCGTTTCGTTTTTTTTTTGCTATACACTGCACACTAAACCAATCTTACAAGCATCATGACATATAGCTAGAAATAAAATGGCGCTTAAGTTCGACACTGAGCAGGGTAATGGATGTAGGGTATAAACTATGCAGCATGCTATGGTTCTGCACCGAACCATGAATATAGGTATAAGCTATTTCAGCATGCTACGGTTCAGCACCGACCGGGGTAATGCATATAGGGTATAAGCCACATGCAACATGCTACGGGGCACCAAAGTGTACATCTGGGGACCTCGCTTTTTCGTACCTTCCGAATTGGCAAACACTTTCATAGTTAGTCGGGGGGTTGGATGGCCGAATGGTTAGCGCGTGTGCATTGTATCAGTAGGTCTGTCATTGAGTCAACTGACTTGGTTTTGATTCCCCGGTTGTACGTGACAAGGAGTACGATCGCCTGTCCAACCTCATGGGTTTTCACCGGGTCCTCTGGATTCCTCTCACTGTTAAAGACCCCTGCGTGCAAGCGAATTATTAAAATAAAATCGAACCATATGTTAATACCTAAATGATCTGGTTTGTGTCAAGTGGGCGTTAGGCCTCATTTTTCGCTTTCTCTCTCTCTCTCTCCGCCCAATGCCCTGGCCACCCGACTGCTACGGCCATAATATTTGAAAGGCACCCTTCTATTTCGGGATAAAACGTGGCAACACTACACAATACATAATAAACATGGTCGGAGCTTTGAGGTGGGCAATCGGTCAAATGCGTGTGTTTTGGCTTCACTTGAAATTTAAAAGCGTGCGTTGGAGCTGTGGCGGAGTTACGCCATACAGTGTGTTATGTGGGAAATTTTGCTTGGACAGCAATTGAATTCTGACTGTCCGGGATTCCTTTACGTGCACGCCAACGTGTACGCAGGACCTCTTTTTGTCTCATTCGAACGACTAGGTCTGAAGGCATGGCCACGCTGGTATTTGCTCGGGGACCCCACTATATGGGGCCTTGTGCTAATTAGAACAGCGGGGTCGGGTCTATCTGAAAGCATGACTACGGTGGTATTTGTCCGGGTACCGCACGAACATGAAGGCCACATGCTAATGTATGTATGCTGGCAGTTACTGTTCGTCAAACGTTTGTGTTGATTAATGCCTGTTGTACAACATGGTTTTTAATCTTTACACATTGTTTTTGTTGGAGGTATCAATACAATAAATATTATGTTTAATTTTTATTCCCGTGGGCGGTTTGGTAGGGGATCTAGTATAATGTTTTTAAAAGGAGGGAGAGGCATACAATTGACAAGCTGGGTCATGCGCGCCATTTAACTAGAGTAATTAAAAACGATAAACAATTTATAAAGGTTTAGTTTGTAATCAGATAATGAGATATAATAAAGTTATTACAACAATTATTGTAGCGGTCACATTAACTATAACCAAAATTAGGCCGTGATGTGAAATTTCTAGCAAGCTTGCTTCTGTTGCTCCATCCCGACGATTTTCAGGCGGAAAACAAACTACATAATCTAATTCTTCTAGTATTACTTTGTATTTCCACACAACTTTTCTTTTATCAATTCTTTGACGTTTGACAGAAAACGTCAAAATAAAAATGGGCTTACTTATCAATGTGCGATGGTATTTGAATTTCGCGGTGATTTGGTTTTAATAGATCACGTGACAAAGCTCACCAATCAGACGCACACAACGAAAGGTCAACGGGTCGTGTAGAGTGAAAGTCACCGGTTTGTTTACGTTTCGATAGTAAACAAGCGGAAGAATAACTAGAACTGTATACTCCGTGTAGATTTTGTTTAAAACACCGATGTAAAACCGTTTACTGTGAGAAACTGGGAAAAATCTAGGGTATGTGCTAACCAGTGGATCAAATTAGATGGAAATATTGAATGATATGTTGGACAAAGAATTGCAGGAATGTGCAGACAAAACTCTCTCTCATTCTAACAATACAGACTTCTCACATACATTACCAACGTAAAAAAAAACCCAACAACTGTGTATGAATAAAGAACTATGTTTAGAGCAGCTAATATTTTACCAGCGAAATAAGAAAAAGAATAATAGGTCTGGTTAATTTGTTAAGGGGATCATTATCTTAACATTTTCCAATTTTATTGCAAATGCAAGTTGATGAAGATATTCTCCTATTCCTAAATGTATGACAACTCAGACCAAGACAAAAGACCACTATGGAAATGACTGTGTCACCATTGAGGTGAAATACCATGTGCATTACTTTAAAGTTGCCTTACTGTATCTGCAGAAATTTATGCCCTTCTTGTTAAACTCAACTGTAACAAATGACAGGGTTAGGTTGACTATAGAGACCAAGAACCAAACAATATTTTCTCTGTGGATGCAAATCAGGCTGCATTAGCTACAGATAGTTGTATTTGTTACAAGTGAAAGCTTTCTAGTATGGATTTGTGAAAATTGTTTGAATATGAAAGTGACAGTCAATGATATTGATGAAATTACATGATTTTTTATGAATAGTCCTACACCTGTATGTATTTTTGTAAGCGGTTTGGACATTGGTGTGCATGTAAAAAGACCCCTTGGCAGTTGGAATTCGATAAAAGAGTAGGCCATAGTGCTGTGCCCAGGCAAAATTTCCCTCATAATAAACTGTATAGCACACGCCCGTCTTCCTTAACCCAGTACATGTATATAGGAGCTACAGATAGATGTATTTTTTAGAAGTGAAAGTTTTCTAGTATGGATTTGTGAAAATTGTTCAAATATGAAAGTGACAGCCAAATCAAATTGATGAAATTGTGATTTTTATGAGTAGGCCTCAACCTGTATACATATGTATTTTTGTATTTTAAACATGTTTTACTTAAATGTACTGTACATGTCGATAAATGTTCATATCATATTTAGCTATTTTAAGTTGACATATATGTTTTTATTTTCCTTTTTTATTCCAATTCAATTCAGACGTGGTTTCTCCTTGTCAGTGGTGCAGGCAGAGGGGCTGACAAGGTACAAGGACTGCTGTCTAGTCGTTCAAATGTGACGAAAAACCAAATTCCTGTGTAACATTGGTGTGCACGTAAAAAGGTCCCTAGGCAGTTGGAATTCGATATAAGAGTAGGCCATAGTGCTGTGCCCAGGCAAAATTTTCCTCGTAGTACACTGTATAGCGTACATGTACATGTATAACAGCAGAACAGTAGGACGGCGTTTAACTCCATTTCATTTCTTATTCATATTACTGGAACCATTTTATTTAGTTAACTGTTTGTTTTTCTCTTATATGTACTTTTCTTTACTGGCATATATCTTTTAATTTTGTACAGTGTATACGGACACAAGACCTGATCTGTGTGTAAATGCATGTAGTCTGTGCGGTTTAGCCCCCCCCCCCCCCCCAAAAAAAATTGATGATTTCTTAGGAGTATTCTTAGCCGGCCACATCCTCAGCCCCTCCAAAAAATTCTATACCCCCCCCCCCCCCCAATTTTATGAGCTGGCGACGGGCCCGATTCTGTGGATATAAAAATCTGAAAAGCAGATTAGAAACCATTCTCCAGTATTAATACACTATATAAATGATGTTATTATTATTATATACATTTTTCATTAAAGATACATTATATAAGATTTAGATAAAGAACTAGCCATTCTTGCTATAATAGTTCAAAAGTAGATAATGTAAAATGAATAATTTGAATGAATAAATTTCATTCAAATTACTCTATTGCAAGCAAAGATATTAGCCTTTAGAGGTTTGGCAGTCATGTTCAACAATTTCAACCACTGTACTGTTTGATCAAAGCTAAGTCACGGTCCTCCATATTTGATTAAATCAAAGTATCGCTGAATCATTTTAATCTATTTAATATCGGAGAAATCTCATGCCATCGAGTGATGTTGTGGAATACTGTATGAGGAAGTATATAAAATTGCATTCATTTCTTATTTTTTAGTACTGTATTTCTTTCTATAAAATAAATGTATACTTATTTGACATCTCTTATAATATGTCTTTATTGTTTTTTTTTTTAAAAAACAAGTATAATTGCATGTTCAGGGTTGTTAGGTGAATCATTATTAATATTCTGTTGTATCAGTGGGCTCATGTAGATAGTATTATTTTTTTTGTTTTTTTCTCAACATTATATATAATTATTATACCGAACCAGTATTTCAATCATGCCAAAAACGTTTTCATCTGTATACTATATTTATATTTCTTTTGCATATTGTTTTATTGAAATAAAATGGAAAAAATACTTTTTCCAGGAAATATCACATTCATTGATACAATTTCGCTTTTGACCATATTTTTTCCGCAAATCACGGGCCAGCCGTGTTCACGGTGTCAGCACAACATTTATCTGATGTTATTGTCCCGTAATTCAGGCATATTTGCAGAAAAATTCTCTCATACAAATGTAAACAAGCCAACGTGTTTCGTCTCGTAAAAGGTATTCCCTGGTCTATTTATGGCTATTGACCCCTGACCTAATGACGTTGATTGCTTTTATGGTTTCTGATTGGCTTAGAATATGATTTCTTCACCACATTATGGCTACACTTGACAAATATAGTCCGAGGCGTAATTCGAGTGTTGGTCTGATTGTACAAAACATCGCAATAGAAATGTGTACTACAGTGACGACTTACTTGTTTACTTGTGCAGCAAAGCGTCAGATTTTCGCCTGGAATTTGCTGGGACAAAATGAAACGATTTTCGTGGCTAAATCACAGCCTAAATCTAGTATGGAATACATTTACTAATGCCCCCGTTAGAGCTGGTTGGCGTCCTTACTGCGCTGCTGCGACCACAAGGCGATTCGAAAATGCCCAGCGCGAGAAAATGTCCCCCCCCCCCCCAAAAAAAAAAATTACAAAATTGAAAAAAGTCGCTTTTTCACAGCTTTCCAAGTCAAATCACAGAACACAGAGGAAATGTCCCCCTCCCCCCCCCCCCCAAAATTACAAAATTGAAAACAGTCGTTGTTTCACAGCTTTCCAGGTAAGATCACAGAACCGTGGCGTTTTTTAAACAAGCTCAAAACAAACGCCATGACTCGGCGACCATGGAGACTACAGCACGATTTCTGGCGTTTCCATCGTGCTTTTATCACGCTTATGTCGTTCTTGACGCGCTCAGGGACCATTTTCCATCGCCGTAGCAGCGCAGTAACGGCGGGGGTATAATATACAACGTTTCAACAAACATCCCTGTGTCTTTATCAAGCTCAATGTTATTCAAAGGCGTTTTATAGCTGAGGCGCTGGAGGTAAAAAAATGAAAGAAATTGGAAAAAAAGGGAGAAAAATGCTAAAACGGATGAGAAAAATGAAAATGTACCCTAATTAGGAGGCCCTGAAGGCAGACAAAAGGGACTTACTTCTGACAAAAGGGCTCTACTTCTGACATAAGGGTCCCTCTGGCCAAAGGAAAGGGCTCCAAAGTCCGAGTCAGTCGTTTTCTAAACACAGTTACTGTCGAATCCATTACTTAATGAGAATGCAGCCATTGCATTGCATAAAAAATCATCAATTAGGACACCCCCTCCCCCTGCGAAAGAGGGCCCTCTGAATTGTATAGCCTCCGCCAGGATAAACCTTAAAACGCCCCTGTTGTTATTAAGGCGGAACGTTGTTGAATCTCCATGGACACGGTTTTGAATCAATGTGGATATTTTGTTGAATCATTGTGTACATAGTTGGAATCAATGTGAAAACGGTGTTGAAAAATCTGCTCCGTTAAAGTTCCAATTTCATATTTTCTAAGAAAGTCAAAACATAATTATTTCTATGTCTTTTGCTCAAAAGGTTTTCAACTCACTATTGTACGATCATGGGTGACACAGGCTGATTGAGGAAATAGTAACACAATTACCCCCCTTGTTTTCCCATTCCTCCCCATGGACGGCCATCTTCAAACGTTTGAATTTGAAGTTGAAAATGATATTTTTGCCAATTTCTCAACTGGCAATAGTGAATTATAAGATTAATATGATTATTCTTTAACAAGGTAGGGCTGTTTATAGGTACAATCTATTTTAGGGCTTTATTTTAATACATTTTAAAAATATAACTTAAAAATATGCTATTGGAACTTTAACATTAAGTGACTGTATTCTATAAAAGTTTGTGTTTAACTTAACAGAGAACGTAAAAGACACAAAAACTTGTTAATCAAGAAAACCTTATTTAGAATAAAGCAAAGATTGGAATAAAAATAGTAAGTATGGCAACCAAACACACATTCTGTGATCCTCCAGAACCAGAACCTGAAGAAAAACAACAGAATTTTGATCATCATTATTAGAATAACTTTGTGAATTATTAAAGACTCTTAATGTCATTTGAAGGATTGTTGAATCTCGGAAAGAAGAATCAGTCCAAACGCAATGCACAATTGGATCCCTGGCATTATGACGTAATAATGTAACAAGGCCTGTTTAGCCACACCCATGACGTCATTCTTTGAAAGGAGGTAATCGGCACCTAGATGTTTTGAAAGGCTGTTGTTGTCAAAAAACAACCGACCATGCCCCCAACAAACACCCCTACATGGAACGCTGGCGGCTTATTAGAATGAGGGGGTAGATGGCCGAATGGTTAGTGCGTGCGTGCTGTCGCCTATCCATCCTCGTGGGTTTTCACCGGGTCCTCCGGTTTCCTCGCACTGCTAAAGGCCCCTACACGCAAGCAAATTATTGAAATAAAATTAAACCATATATTAAGCTCGAAATGACCTAGTTTGTGTCAAGTGGACGTCAAACCCCATTTCTCACCTTTTCTTTTACACGAGTTGTCTATCTTGGTATTAGATTCGTCCAGAGTTACCTTAATAACAGCCTTATCACCATCATCAAGATATGTACATGTGTCATGAACTGTCTGTAAACACTCAATCGCTGTTCTCAGATATCTTAAATACAATCAAAAATGAAGTTTAAAGTGCTGTATTTTGAATAAGCATAATACAAAGATTGGAAGGGGGTTGGGATGGCCTAGTGGTCTAGAGTGCCGTGCTTCGACCTCTAGCTGGCCGGTCACCTCTGGCTTGCGGCTGTGTTTTCGACCCCCCTTATCAACCTCGCGGGTTTCCCCCGGGCACTCCGGTTTCCTCCCACTGCTAAAGACCCCTACGCACAAGCGAATTATTGAAATAAAATTAAACCATATGTTAGTCCCGAAATGACCTAGTTTGTGTCAAGTGGACGTTAAAATCCGTCTCTCTCTCTCTCTCTCTCCCCTCTCTCTCTCTCTATCTCTCTCTCACACACAAAGATTGGACGGGTTTCCAATTTCTGAACACCTTTGATCAGTGTTTAGTTCAGTTAACCATTCATTCAAAAAAATACACATATTATATTACAGTATGCTACATTCAAGTGGATTTTTATCTAATTCGAAGAGGCCTTTCTAGGACGAGTTTCCAATTTCTGAACACCTTTGATCAGTGTTTAGTTAACCATTCATTTAAAAATATACATATATTATATTACAGTATGCTACATTCAAGTTGATTTTTATCTAAAGTGAAGAGGCCTTTCTAGAAAAATAAAATTGTGTCAACCGGATTTTTATCTCTATTGTACCAATGTTTTCGAAGAAAATTATATTGTGTCAGACATCTTGTACCGACAGAAACTCCCAATTTTAGACTACTTTGAAAAAGCATTTTCGAGGAAAATAAAATTGTGTCAACTAAACCGAGTTTTATCTCTTTTGAATTAATGTTTTCAAGGAAAATAAAATTGTGTCAGGCGTCTTGCCCCAATAGATAAATATTTATTTTATTAAATCAAGTTAATAAAAATTGCCGCTCCTAAAAAGGTCACCCGAAACGGACCGCCCCGTTCTCTAGGTATGCTATTAAATAGGCGTTTTCCTTTTTACGAACATTTACAATGAATAACAAGTAAACGACAAGCGATCACCTATTTCGTTTCGTTTTTTGAAGTTCAAAATTTCGCTTTACTTGTCTTTACTACACTAGGATTTGGAAGAGTTGTAAAATAACCTGAGTTTTGGAGGATGTGAGGGCTTAGCTAATGAAACAGTCTGTTGCGGCGAGTTTGCGGCGTGAGGTGCATGAAACTGTTGGTAACCCACTAAAAACATCAACGCTGATTGGTTAATGGAATATCCCACGTTATAGGGTCACAAGCGCTCGTATGACCTATGACGCGACCTTTCACTACAACCGTTCAGATCTTCTTGTAGTATGGGTCATATTATTATGTTAAAGGCCTTTCACAAATTATTATCGTCAACAAAATTTCTAAAACTCAAGACTGACCGGACTCAGGCCCGGATCCATGAGGATCCTACTTCTTGTGACGTACAACCGGAAATTACTTAAGGACGTAATAGATTCTGACTTTTGTCATGGAGAATGATAACAAAATTTGTTGACATTTATTGTAAATCATTTTTTTAATTGTAAAAACTACAGATTTGATGTTTCTAGTAGGATACACACATGGCATGTCAAGAAACCGCTGCAACAGACCGTTTCATTGGCTAATCCCCCGCATCATCCAGAAGGCGGTTTATATAATAACTCTTCCAGATCCCATTAAGACAAGTAAATGAACTAGGATTTGTGTTTTTTAAAAAGAGATTGATTAGCATATAGCGTAGATATGGCAGGCATTATTCAAATTCAGCTCTTGCATAATGCCTGTTTAAAGTTATTATATGGTAATGATGTCTGCTTGCGTGATCTACAAAATTCAACATCACCATTGACAACCAGTTACTGCAGTGTTAGGTATCAAGTTATCACGGTCATATTAATAAGTAAACAAACTCACGGACATGTGTTTTCAGGATCTGATAAATCAACAGTGGATAGTGGTCTGATACATTTCATGGAATCGCAATCTGCTGTCACCATAGTAACAATACCTGCAACATTAAAATACATTATGAAATATTAAATATATGATTATGATATGCATACAATGAATTAATTTAGATTTTAGGATAAATGTAAAACAAATAAACAAAAGAGAAAGAGGGAGAGTCGGTCATTTTGGGATAGATGTAAGTCAAATAAACAGAGAGTGAGAGAGAGAGAGAGAGAGAGAGAGAAAGAGAGAGAGTCATTTTTGGGACTAACATATGATTCGAAAATTTCAACAATGTCTTTAACTGTGCGAGGAAAAGATTGTTAGGTACAACTGGGGAATCGGAACCACATCACTTGACTCAATGACTGACCTTAAGATCTAACGCGCACGTGTTATAACATTCGGCAAACCCTAAATAAACGAACAACATACCTAGGGCAGCCAATGTGAAAATAATTGATTTCATTTTTTATCTGGTGATGTCAGGTCTGCAATTTTTTTCTGATTTCACTCCAGTTTCTTCAAATAAATTATATCTGAAATAATGATTCTTATTTTTAATCGCAGATCAATTTTTTAAATACAAAATCATATAATTTATAAAGTAGAAAGATTTACAATTGAAACATGCATTAAGCAAAAGCTAAACCTGCCTATTGTATGTCTTTCTTTAGGCCTGAAATGTAATATAAACTATTAATTAGACATTTATTAACATGAGAAGACCATGTCCGATTTTCATTGGATTTGCATCCAACGATATGCTGTTCAACGCCCTTTGGTGATTAATGGATAATGGAGACTTTATTCATTATCGTTACAGTGGTAGCAATAATAATCGAGGCTACAGTTTTTTTTTAGAATGGGGTTGTCTCGCGTCTGAGTGTAGTAAATTTTCAGCATATCCCCTTTACATTATCTAATTGTTAACTTTTATAGTGGAAACTGCCAACTCTTAATCTAATATTCTATAAAATATCTTTAAATAAAGGTAAGACTAATTATTGGCCTTGACTGGTGTAATATAAGGCTGAAATCCTCCCAAATGGTTGGACCGTATCGCAGGAACCGTTAGTCGGATAACGTTAACATTTGGAATATCAGCCCTAATAAACACTCGTTGAATGATAATGGATATGGAATAACCCAAAACACAGAATTTGAATAAATCGATAAAATATTGGACAAAAAGTAAAAAACTATAATTTCCCCAAGTTTCAGATTGCTCATCTATCGCCTTCAATCGGCTCAAAAATACGAGACAATTTTCCAAAATTTGAGTCTAAAACCATATTAGAGGAAAATTGTCTTGGAATTTAGTGAACACTGACGCGTTTTTATGTTTCGTACGTATTAATACCGACAGTTTCTAGATAGACCAAACAAAATATGGGTCTATATATTACTTTGTACCGCCTGGAGCACATACTTACACCAATTTGGTGTAATCCACACAAGAAGTTCTTCGTGCCTTATATACTCACTTGAAAGGTAATATTTTGTTTCAATAACTTACCGGTAACTTATAAAACTCAAATGCCCATATCTCAATTAATTTTCAAGCTACAGACCACAAATTCTATAATTTACATGTAAAATAACATATTTTTTCAACATGTTTTCGAGGGGTCAATGTCCAAACTTTCTGAAAATTGACCCACTTGACATCGAATGACCCTTTGATAATATCAATATAATAATTTTAATTTGATAATATCAATATATTAATATATTCATTTGATAATATCAATTTGTATTAAATTTGATAATATCAATTTGTATTAAATTTGATAATATCAGTTTGTATTAAATTTGATAATATCAATTTGTATTAAATTTGATATTATCAATATATTAATTAGATAATATTAATATCTTAATTTCATAATATCAATATATGTAATAGTAACAATAAGATATGTATAATAATAACATTATACTAAAAAGTATTAATATATTAAACAATATCAATATATTAAATAATATCAATATGTTTGAAAATAACAATACATATAATAATATCAATATACTTAATATAACACATTTCAAAATAAAGATACTTACTAAAGTATATAACACACAATAAATTGTCAAACATTCGCTTCAGGGTGTGTTATTTTTAAAAGTCAGTATTTCGGAGAATTACGCAACGACTGTTCAAAATAAAAACACGTGTATGGTATTTAATTACATCTTAGGTATTTCGTAACATGCTTACAAGTTAATCAGAGCGAGATGCTCATAGTTATAGGCGCATAGGCGTACGAGCCCCACATTTTGGGCACCAAATGCTTGGAAAATTTGGGCACACAATTTTACTTTGTAAAAGTTGTATAAAAAGATATTGTGTTCTTGAATGTGTCCAATTTAACATCGAATTTAAATTCAGAGTGTCTATAGTTTGGCAATAAAATATAAATCTTATTAAGACTCGAACCCTCTATTGTTTGGAGTAAGCCACGATTAACATTCTAAGAACCTAACTACATTTTTGGGGCACCAATCCCCCCCCCCCCAAGTCAAAAATTTCCCTGTACGACTATGCTCATAATTAAAGGTACACACGACGTCATCTGTTTTCGTCCCCTCCCACAGACTCTACGTTGTCTCTTGCAACAAGGGAAAACTGCGTCGGAAGAAAACTCGAGGATCGAAATCGGGACCTTCGCGGCTCTCACAGTAGCCCCAGAGCTGCCTCTTGGTAACAAGCAATACATATAAAAACAATGAATGAATATGCATTATTAAAAGGGGGGTTGGGATGGCCTAGTGGTCTAGAGTGCCGCGCTTCGACCTCTAGCTGGCCGGTCACCTCTGGCTTGCGGCTGTGGTTTCGAGCCCTGGTGTGAGCGTATGTGGCATGGAGATAGGGGCTCCTTCTCAACCTCGTGGGTTTCCTCCGGGCACTCCGGTTTCCTCCCACAGCAAAGACCCCTGCGCGTGCGCTAAGATAATGAAAATGGAAAAAATAAGACTTGTCTGCGATATCACCTTCGGTGGAAGCGGACGTTAAACACCAAGAACAACAACATGCATTATTAAAGCTGCACACCTTTTAGCACCAATACCATAACGCAATATGTATAAAATAATGAATAAAATTTATTATCTGCAATTGAATATGTTGATAATGAGTTGGCCATTCTAGGGATGGGGAAATATGAACATATTGCTTTCGAAACATGTACTTCAAGCATTTTCTTGTGCCATGTTTCCTGCAGAACATGGATATGATGAAAGTAAAGGTTTAGGATATCACTTTATCTCGAAATACAATTTATTGAATATGGCGCACATTTCGTAGATTTTTTTTTTAATAAAAATATTATTTCAGTTTGTCACCCAGCCTCGTAATATGAATATCTATTGAGTTTTAATATGCCAAGAGTTTCATGTGGACGTATATTATCGTCGCCACCGTCCATCTGTTCATCCGTTCATGGTTTCAGCACGGATAACTGCGCATGCACGAAACGAATCTTGTCCTTTTTCCCGCGTAAACTTTGACAGCTCTGTCACCAGTTCTGTCAAAATGGCTGCTCAAACTAAATCAGCCATCATAGTTTTTTTCATCTGGGTAATTTGGATAGGAACTGAAATTAACTTTTCCGTGAAAAGAGTTTGGTTCCAAGGCATGGTATTTTAATCGTCCATTAGCTACTTTAGGTGTCAGCTCATATTCCCCAATTTCCTAATAGCGCTGTCCCATTAGGTCATTAGACTGGTCTATACTGCGCAGTTTTGCCTCCATGGTGACATAAATAAACTTATTTATATCTGCAACAACAATAGGTAGGTTTCGAATTTTCAAAGTACATGTCACAATTGTTAAAAAGCAATAAGCTTTGTTTTTGCTATCAGAATACCCTCAAATAGACTACACCAATAGCACACGAATCGCACCACCCAGATGCCTAGAGAACCCCATATTATATTTTTACCATTATATTATTATTATCAAATAGTAATTTATAAAACATTTAAAGCAAGAGAAAAGATCTATAATAGGCAGATTTAGCTCTTTAAAAATACTCTATACAAAATCTAAATCTGCCTGTTCATGGTCGTTCTTTAGGCCTGTAATGTTAAATACACAATTAATCAGACATTTATTAAAGCGAGAATTTCATATTTTCATGTGATATTTTTAATTGTATTAAAATAAAGCATTAAAATAGATCTTAATTATAAACAGTTTTTACATCTGGCAATTGTGAATTATAGAATTAAAATCCTGTATTTCACTATTGCCAGTTGTGAAATTGGCAAAAATATCATTCTCAACTTAAAACGTTTGAAAATAACTATTACATGTGGGATGTGGGGAAAGAAAATCAAGGGAAGTAATTGAGTTATTATTTCCGGTGTGAATGATTTTTAAGTGTGAGAATGATATCTAGTGAGTTGACAACCTATTGAGCAAAAGACATAGTTTTTAACTAGATTAGAAAGAGTCGCCATTTGAAAATTTAATTTAAAAAATAGGAATGTCGGGCTAAGTCTCGAAAATACCAAACTGTTTCAATGGCACTCGAATATACATCTTGTCAGAACTAAAAACAGCGATACCTTGGCTCAGAAAGAAGTAAGTTGAATGAAACTTTCAATATTTTCATTTTACTTCATCTATTTGTTGAGCTATTATAGCAAGAATGGTCAGCTCATTATCTAAATCTTAGATAATGTATCTTTAATATCATAGCAAGAATGGTCTTTATCTAATTCTTACATAATGTATCTTTAATATCATAGCAAGAATGGTCCTTATCTAAATCTTACATAATGTATCTTTAATATCATAACAAGACTGGTCTTTATCTAAATCTTACATAATGTATCTTTAATATCATAGCAAGAATGGTCTTTATCTAAATCTTAGATAATGTATCTTTAATATCATAGCAAGAATGGTCTTTATCTAATTCTTACATAATGTATCTTTAATATCATAGCAAGAATGGTCATTATCTAAATCTTACATAATGTATCTTTAATATCATAGCAAGAATGGTCTTTATCTAAATCTTACATAATGTATCTTTAATATCATAGCAAGAATGGTCTTTATCTAAATCTTACATAATGTATCTTTAATATCGTAGCAAGAATGGTCTTTATCTAAATCTTACATAATGTATCTTTAATATCATAGCAAGAATGGTCATTATCTAAATCTTACATAATGTATCTTTAATATCATAGCAAGAATGTCTTTATCTAAATCTTACATAGTGTATCTTTAACACTCTAGAATGTCTCTCCATACATGAAGCGATATTTAGTTACATCAATGTCACGATGATTTTGGGTCAGGTTGTTTTACATGGCACCAGTCCCCTTTTATATTACATTGTTTGCATATACATCATATTATAAACCATCTTTCTGAAAGGAGATATTTATTTAGATCAAAGTCATAAGAAGGACACAGTTTTTATTTATTCATTCTGATTAACAGGGTGTGCTATTTTCAAGAATTTATAAATATCCAACAACGAGTTTAAAGGGGCTAAATCGCTATTATTTGAGACTTAAAAATTGACACAAATTGTCTCACCGCATATAATAATGTAATATGAATGTATATAAACCGATTTACATTCAATCGTTTCTGTTTTTACTCTAATTTCAAATCAGTTACGTTCGGCGAAATTCGCGGGAAGTCTCAATGGAATGGCAACCTCTAACGTCTGGTTATTCCAGTCTACACCGTTAGTATTTATTTTGTATGCTCTCCAGATAAGAATCGCCGTTTGGCATGACTTGTAGAATGTGTCTAGCCTCGTTCTTAGAATCTCTTGTTAAAATGAAATGAAATGAAATGGGGTTTAACGTCCCACTCTTCTGTACCTAACCTGGGCTAATGGAAGACGGGCATACGCCATACAGTGTACTATGAGGAAAGTTTTGCCCGAGCAGCGGCGCTACGGCCTACTTTTAAATCGAATTCCAACTGCCAAGAGATCTTTTACGTGCACGCCAATGTGTACACGGGACCTCCGTTTTACGTCCCATCCGAACGACTAGGCAGCTGTCCTTGTCAGGCCCTCCATTCTGTATCACTGACAAGAGGAAACCACGCCGGAAAATCGAAATGAACTTTCTCGGCCAATGCAGGGATCGAACACTCTTGTTAAAATGACGACGAAAAGCATTATGGTATACGATTCATGTACCAATGGTAAATTAATGTCTATTTTGTCTTAAATATTGGATATCAGAAGTCCATTGTATCCCGTAAGATCACAACATAAGTTTTGGTTTAAATAGACAAATAATTCATTTTTTCAATGTCGAAAATTTTGGATGATATCGAGTAAGAGACTAAGCTACTTAAAATAGCATTATGCAAGAGTAAAATCTGCTTATTACAGGTCTTTCTTTAGGCCTGAGATGTTATCTAAATAATCAATTAGACATTAATTAACATATCCAGACCATAATAAACTCTTAAAGTCAAGGTTAGCCTTCGATGTTGGCGGATTGAATTCCTATATGCCGCTTAATGGCCATTGATAATTAAATCAATCAAGTGGATAATCGAGACTATGCTGTTTATATTAATGATTTGATTAATGATGACCGAGGCTATGTGAATATTTCAAACGCTTTTTTCTCGGCTAATAGTGGACCAATCTGACTGACATTTTCAGCAAATTACTTTTACACTATCTAGTTTTTAACTATTATCTTATCTCCCATAATGAAACTTTAAGTTCCTGTGCTCACTTGACTTCTTATGATTTTATACTAAATCAACTTCTACGTAAAATGACGATGATTATTCCCCTTCAAACCTCCATTTGATCGAATCTTGGAAAAATCACAATTTTCTGGTTTACACAGCTCTAGGGGAAGCGAAGGTCGGTGATTTGTTATCTCAGCCTCCAAGGAAACTAACCCTTAAATATTGAAAGGGTTCCCCTTTGAATATTTCTGGTGTGCGCTAAGATAGTATGCCGTCCCCAAGAGATATCGCCCAGGGGCATATCCCCCCCACCCCAGTCTCCCCCTATATACGGGCCCCGCTCTTATGATATGCGCCATTGAGTTCAGATAGTACAAACGCCTTTAGATACACTAAAATAGGTTAGATAGTTTAAGAAGCTACAGCTATAAGCAAGCAAATATATTCCAGCTAGTAATAGTGAGTATTGTGTTATCCTATCTAAGTGCTGTATAGTTTGGTTATTACTCATTGTTTTATGATAAATGTAAACAAATGAAATGGGGTTTAACGTCTTACTTTTCTGTATCGATTTGGCTAATGAAGACAGGCATGCGCCATGCAGTGTGTTTCGGACATTACGGCATATCTTTATATCGAATTCCATCTTTCAAGGGCGGTTATGTAAATGGTAATGTTTACACGGTACCCCTGTTTTCGTTCCATCAAAAAAAGACTAGACAGCCTGATTTGTACTTATCAGACACTCCGTCCTGTATCAATGACAAAGGAAATTTTTCGGCAAACACCGGGAGCGAACCCGGGACCCATCAGGCTAGAGACCTAGCATTTTACTCGCTGAACCACCGCGGCTTCCCAATATATTTAACATACTTACAATTTGTCGATTTTAATTAGAATTCCATGCTCATTGTTTAATAATATGTGTTTGACGGGTAAGAAAGACAGTTTCCTTTAATGCCAATGGTGATTTGAGAATTAATCATTAACTCTGAGGGCAAAATACCTCGACAAATGGCTCATTCAAATATATATGTACTATTTCTTCTATAACTGTATAGTCTCGCAAACATAATAAGTACGCGCCATTTGCATTTGTTCGCTAAAATATAAATTTTCTCCCCCGACTTATTCCACGCTAATATGTGCACAGTTTTAATAGTGTTAAAGCATTTAATTAAGAAGAAAACAAAATCAAAATACTAACGCTAAGGTAAAATATAATTCTGTAATAAATAGAAAAACAATTCTGGCAGCAGGTTTACAAGAATTTTGTTTCTGTAATTTTTATTCTGTTCTTCTTTTAGGCAGACAATTTCTGTTAAGTCACCTATCATGTTTAGCTGGTCTGGTAAATCTGCTGCAAAAGATTTTTCAACATATTTATTTTGGTTAAATATAAAACAAAATCATATATCATCTGTAAAAAAGAATTTATTATCTACAAATGTAATTTTTCAATCATGAATTTACAAAGACATTAAAAACGAACAGAGGAGCAAGAAATCTTACATGGCTTCAAATTTTGTGAATTTTGAAGGCCAGTTTATTACTTTCTATCGTATCGGCTGCTTCTTGCGATTTTTTTTCATCTTCAATACAAACCTGAAAAATGACTTTAAAAGGTGTTAAGTTTCCTGCATATGTTATGAAGTATGCGAACAACAACATCTTGCCAAGGCAGCGGGGGTAACTGTTATTCTAACATTTTTTTTTTTTGTAAACAATATTTTATTTCATTTGAAAATGGATGGGAGAACAGGCTGGGCCTATGTTGACTCCTTTCCAAAATTTACAAATGTAAGTTTACTTTTTATACATACAGAACATATATACATCAAGAACCTATAAATATACAAAATATAATTTAAAATAATTTAAATATAAACTAAACATTTATACATATATACATCAAGAAACATAAATTATTTAGATAAACTAAACATTTATACATATACACAGTTGTCCGTTCCGTAATGTAGTAGTGCTGCAAACCCCTACCTCCAGTAAAAACCTACCTAAAAACGTGAAGTATTGTATTAGTTATATTTTGTATAGAGTAAATAAATCGACGTTAAAAACGTTTTGACAATTTTAAAAATTTATGAACAGTGTTAAAAACGAACTGGTTTTTTGGTCTTGTAATTGCTGATTGAGTAAGCTAATAGTTTGTCCTCGGACACCCGTATGTAGGGAGCATACCAATAGATAATGGTAACAATCTTCAAAAAGGTGGCCACATGCGCAGGCGGGGCTATCCGTTAAATGTCTTAAAAACTTATGACCATTTAAATCGCTGCAGCCTAATCTCAGTTTACTGTGTATTATTTGATTTTTTCTATCTCCAATGTAAAAGTAATGTGGAATAATATCGTCGTTTTTAATCAAGCTGGAAGCAAAGGATGACACAGAATTAGAATTTTGCACTTCGGGTTCCAATTTGTTCCATTCTCTGATCGTCGACGGAATAAATGAATTTGAAAAAATGTTTGTTCTACAAAAGTACTCTTCGAGATTTTTACAATTTCTTAAACGGTATGGTGATTTTTTCTCTAGTATAAGGTTAGAAATATAAGACGGAGCTAGACCATTGATTAACTTATAAAATAATTTTAGTTTGTGTCTTCGTCGACGTTCAGCTAATGGAACAAATCCCGTTTCTTTATAGAGTTTTGCATGGCTTGTACCTCTAACCGCTCCACATATAGTCCTTAGTGCATCTAACTGTAAAGTTTCTAATTGTGAAGCTAATTTATCTGAGCAGCCAGCCCAAATTACATCAGCATAATCAAAATGTGGTAGAATGAAAGAAGTATAGATGGTGTTTAATGATTTTCTATTTAGTCGATATTTTAATGATCTAAAACAGTTGATAAGTTTCCCTACTTTATTACAGATATGATTTATATGGACATCCCATTTGCAATTTGGATGAAAGTTTAGCCCAAGATGTTTATGCCCCGATACTTCTTTTATTCGCACAGTGTCCAAATACAAGTGTGGTTTAGTGTAATTTATTTTAGTTGAAAAAGTTATTGTTTCAGTTTTTAGGGGGTTGAAAGTTACAAGCCATGACTTCGACCAGTTGTTAATAGTAATTAAATCATTATTTAGGATAGCCGCGTCTGCCTGGGGATTCGTTATTTGTAAGTAAAGGGATGTGTCATCTGCAAATAATCTAATATTCGAGTTAATATCATTTACAATATCATTAATATATAACAAAAATAAAAGAGGATCGAGAACCGAGCCCTGGGGGACACCCGCAGGGACAATCCTGGGGTCAGATGAGGCCCCACTAACAACTACTACCTGCTTTCTGTTTTTTAAATAAACCAATCAAGCAGCCCCCCTCGTACACCAGACGCCCTCAGCTTATGACAGAGTTCAGCATGCCAGACTCTGTCAAAAGCCTTGCTGATGTCACAGAACACTGCCCTTGTATACTTTCCGTGATCTATGGCTTGACAAAAAGAATGAGTTAAATCAATTAGTTGATAGATAGCACTATCTCCCTTTAAGAAACCACTTTGAAACGAAGTTAGTATATTGTTTTCACAAAAGAAGTTAAAGACATGTTTATATATATATTTTTCGAATATTTTTACAACAATGCTTAATAATGATATAGGTCTATAGTTTCCGCATTCATGAGGAGATCCTTTTTTGAATATTGCTACTACATTTGCTGATTTCCAAATTTCAGGGACTTTTTTTATGAAAGAGGGACAAATTAAATATATAGCAGAGCGGTTGGCTTATTTCATTTACAATAGTTTTTAATATTTTCCCACTGATATCATCGGGGCCTTTAGCTTTTGAGGTATCTAAACATAGAATGATATCTTTAACTTCTTTTGGGCTTAGCACGATCTCTGTGAGAGAGTTTAGGTTTTGTTGAAGGGGTGGCAAGTAATTATTGTCGTCGTTAAGTTTTGATTGGTTAATAAAAAAGTCATTAAGGCCATTCGCCTTGTCCAGAGGTGTAAAGTGAGTATGGTTATTTACTTGTAGAGGTACCAGTTCATTGTTGACCGCAGATTTTGATTTCACAAATGAATTAACTAAGTTCCACCAATCCTTGGTACCGAAGTTAGCTTTATTATTAATTCTATCATCTAATCTCTCAAAATAATCTTTTTTGCTCGTCCTTATTAAAGTTATGTGATCATTTCTGATCTTTCGAAAATTTGCCCAATCTATAGGATTCCCAGATAATTTTGCTTTTCTATGAATTTTGTTTTTCCGTCTTTTCATTTTCCTGATTTGTGAAATCATCCATGGTTTATCTTTTGGTCTTATTGTTACTAATTTGTTTGGAATGTTATTTTTGGCTTACTTAATTAACTCACTTGTGACGTCAAGACACGTTTGACTGATATTATTTTCATCAAATAGATCGTACCAAGCTACATTAGATGCATCTAAAATAAGGTTGTCGTGGGCCATGTTCCCATAATCCCAAATAATTCTTTGTAAACATTTATAATGGGGTAAATTAAATGCTAGTTTACTAAATATCGGACAATGGTCGCTGCAGAAATTATCAAGGCAGCCAGATTCAACTATAAAATGTTGTGAATTTGTTAAAATTAAATCAATAAGACTATTTTTTCCAAAATCATCTCGAGTTGGTTCTTTGATAACCTGGTTAAGATCTAGTATTATCATAGCATTGTGTAAAAAAGTATTCTGCTTTGCTAACATATCAATATTAAAATCACCGTAAATAAAACAATTAGTAACATCATCAGATGCGGCCAAAGTTATAGACTCAACTATTAGGTTATTTATGAAATTTGTGGACTTTGGCGGTCTATAAAACGTTCCAATTAAAAATACATTATTTATAGTTTTAACTTCCAACCATATTACTTCTATATCGTCAAGTTCTAGATCATGGCGTCTTTTAAAAAGTAGTGAATTTCGAACATAGACCGCGACACCGCCACCATGCTTATTTCTGTCGTTGCGGACGGGGGTGTTATATGAGGGTATAGAAATAGAGGATGAAGGGATATCTTTGTCAAGCCATGTTTCACTTACCGTTATGATGTCATACTCAGAAAGTTCTGCTGAAATTAGGTCAATCTTGTTTCTAATGCTCCTTACATTCAGGTGTACGATGGATATACGATTAGGTGCAGTAGGACCAGGGTTCGTTTCAATATCACCAGAGAGGTTAATTAATAGAAAGATCCAATATAGGGATGTTAATTTTTCAAAAGCATATAGTCGTATATAAAATATCGAATTTACTGATAATACTTCGGTTTTTGAGCAAGTGTCTGGCGAGTCAAAATATGTAATTGAGCAGCAGTTGGGACTATTAGGGGAATAAGTAAAATTGAGGCTAACGGTATAGATGAATGGGGATATTTTTGGTTTCCAGTGTGTGTATAACGGAACGGCGCAGATATATACATACAACAATGGTTTTACATATATACATAATTGATAATAACTAAAAATGATCGATTTCTGACGGCACAGATTTCGTTTGAAACTCCACTAAGCCATTCCTAAGTGACACTTCCATTTTGCTCTATATTTAACTACACGCATATACACTAAAGGTTGTATATATGGAAAACACATGTTAGCTGAAAAGAAAACAAAATAGTCAATTATATTAAGAATATTATAAACTCATGTCAAAGACTATACGGATATCATTAGCCTGCTAATATCAGTTATAATAAATGCTAATAACTAAGATCTTATAATGTAATAATAACAGTAGTAATAAATATATATAACCTAGTAATTATCATGTAGTAATAACAGTAATAATATATACAAATATTATGTAATTATGTAATAATAACAGTAGTAATTCATACGAATAGCTTAGATATTATCATGTAGTAATAACAGTAATAATACATACAAATAACTTAGATGTTATCATGTAAGAATAACAGTAATAATACATACAAATAGCTTAGATATTATCATGTAAGAATAACAGTAATAATACATACAAATAGCTTAGATATTATCATATAACTAATAATTAAGAAATCATCATATAACAATGGCAGTAATAATGCATACTAATAACTAAGATATCATTATGTAAAAATAACAGTAATAATACATACAAATAGCTAAGATAATAATAACAGTAATAATACATACAAATAACTTAGATATTATCATGTAAGAATAACAGTAATAATACATACAAATAGCTTAGATATTATCATATAACTAGTAATTAGTATATTATCATATAACAATAGCAGTAATAATACATACTAATAACTAAGATATCATCATGTAAAAATGTTAGCAACAGTGGTTTGGCAGTTAACGTTAAAGACAGGCTTTACAATAACCTGATAATACAATTGCAACAATAGTTAGATATTGGCTTAAGTTACTAAATCCCAAATCAGATAAAAACAATAACGGCTTAAAAATGACAGAGCCACAGACAGTTGTCACGATAGTTTCATGACATGCACCTAAAAGTAACCCAATGCATGTGCGAATATTTTCAATTCGTCATTATTATAACCTGACATGGCACTCATCATGTAACTAAAACAAGGTCTTATAGATGTTTGAAAAATTTCCAGCTTAGCAACTTCATTACAATTTCATAACGCACGACAGCTATGTCTCAATTTATCTGTGAATTATAGCACAATCTAAAACATGAATTGGTATATATATATATATCCCTACATAGTAGATTTGTAAATTTGGTGTCATCATTACGGCTTTGTGCATCCAGTGTGTCTACCACACAGTTAATATTACTTAGTGATTAATTTCAATTTTCATTGACTTGACAGTAGTATGGCAGGATGTGACACTGACAATGTCGCTGACAGTTGTGGGCAAATCAGTCTGGTAATATAACTAATACATGTTAAATATTTTCAATTGACAATGACATGACATTTTGAACTTGACAGTGGCATGTCAGGACATGACTACAAAGTCGCTCACAGTGTAAAACGAAAACAAGTTTCTATTTAAGTAAAGGAAATCCATTACATAGTCCGTAAGATATACTAATACATGTTAAGTGTTTCGATTGACAATGACATGCTATTTTGAACTTAACAGTAACATAGCGGGACATGGCAACTGCAATGTCGCTCACAGTGTAAGACAAAGGCAAGTTTCTATTAGCTTAAACGAATGCCATTACATGCTACATAAGTCGATTCACACAGGGATAACAAGACATGGCAACTACAATGCCGCTAAATATTTTTGATTGACACTGGCAATGTCGCTGACAGTTGTGAACAAAGCAGTCACTCACTATTGGTTAAAGATAAAGCTGATAAGTATTTTCGATCAACAAAGACATGACAGATGATGTCGTATAACAGTGACATGAACTTTAACAGAATATCTAAGTACCCAAACACATGCCTATTGAGTTAAGAGAAGCCTTTTCATGTTAAATAGCCCCGATTGATATTGGCATAACAAATTCAACAGATAACTATCAACTAAAGAGAAAAACAGATACATATTAAATAATTTCTTTTGACAGTGAAAAAGAATTTGACTTTAGAGAAAACTAATACAATGCTAAATATTTTCAATTGACAATAACACGACAATTTGACTGATAATGATCATTGTACTTGCCAGTAGTATGGCATGATGTGACACTGGCAGTGTCGCTGAAAGTTGTGGGCAAGACTGTCTTGAGATATAACTAATACATGTTAAAAATTTCATTTAACAATGTTTTAAAATATCTGACAGATAATGATCTATGTGCTTGATAGGGGTATGACAAGAGATGGCACTCACATTGCCATGTCAGTTGTAGACAAAGTAATGTCTATTGGCTTAAGAAGACCTAATACGTGTTAAAATTTTCAACTGACAGTGATATGACAATTTTGATGGCAAATGTCCGTACACCCCCTCCCCACCCCGTTATAGCAAAAGATCACCTATCAATGTGAATGATTTCTATAACATTATAAATTTACATGCGTATATAATGTCTTCATGATAATTATATGACAGTTATAATATAATACATAAAATGTAAATTATTTAATATTTATATTTGATCAGAATCAAATCTTATCAGTAAGTCATTTTAAAACGCATCATATAGTTAATATGTTGATTTACAACCGCACGAGAATTATTAACTTTGGGTTGATTTTCCTTTCTGTTGAGTTAAGTATATCTATTCATATTTTTAAGATTAACATGACAGTTAAGATAATGTCAATTGTTATTACCTGACTTTAACATTCTATAGTATAACAATAACATGTGATAAAAGAGGGGCTACGCTACAATCTATATGCATAGTCATTATAAGTATTTGCTTATTGTAGTTATTATCTAGTGGTAGGCATATTTTCAACCTGACAATGGCGTGACATATGTCATGACAAGACATGACATAGTGATGGCATGCCAGAGCCTATTAGTAACTTTAATGGTTATTCTAACATGCACCATTGGACAGGGAGGATAAGTTGGAGAACGAGCATGGTAGCTTTTTTGACATTCATCATATTCACTGCGCCATAGCGTCTGTTACACATTAATTACATGGTCGATTTCAAATATTTCTACAATACAGCATACATTTGCATGGTCTCACAGATTCCAAACAAAAAAGCAGCAAACTAAAGAGACAATATGGAGGAAGTGCTTTTAAATCCAATCATATACTCGTTATCTACCTATATTGCCTTCACACATACATATTATTAGGAAAAACTTACCAACGATTTAACGTAAAAATGGATAGCCGAGACTTCGTTTTTTTATCGCACCGACAGTATACATAAAAGTATTTGAAGTAAGGTCGCTTGAATAAGCAATATAATTGCAAATTAAATCTAAAACAATATTTGAACTTAACAAAATACATAAACCTATTTGAAGTATATCTGGATAAAAATATTTCCTGGCATATATAAACAGTGCCAGTAGGTTCTAATTCTGTCAAGATCAGTTTTTATTACTACTTCCGATGTGAACGCGCACGTTTTATCGACGCCATATGATGTGACGCCATCTTGTACTGTGGTAAAAGAAGATTTTTGCATTTCCGCTGTGAAACAGTTTAGGATGAGATATAGTTGAAAGAAATTAGAAAACCGAATAAAATTATTCATAGTGAGTTGAAACCGTAAAGCTGTACTACTTTTTTCACGGTAAACGATGAAAAGATAAAAGGTATACTTGATTTTAACACTTGTTTATTAAAATAACATTATGCAAGAGCAAAATCGGCTTATTACAGGTCTTTCTTTAAGCCTGAAATCTTATCTAAATAATCAATTAGACATTAATTAACATACCCAGACCATAATAAACTCTTGATGTCAAGGCTAGCCTTCGATGTTGGCGGATTAAAATGGCCGTTGATAATTAAATCAATCAAGTGGATAATCGAGACTATGCTGTTCATATTAATGATTTGAGTAATGATGACCGAGGCTATGTGAATATTTCAAACGCGTTTTTCTCGGCTAATAGTGGACCAATTTGACTGAAATTTTCAGCAAATTACCTTTACACTATCTCGTTTTTAACTATTATAGTGAGAACTGCCATCTCTTTATCTTATCTCCCATAATGTAACTTTAACATTTAAATTAAAGCATTTGTCGCTCGTCTTCGAAGGTATTTATAAATATTGTCATTGTATAGAGATTGGCATAGTACTATAATCTATACATATTTAGATATACTATTAAAAAAAAGTAGGGGATATTTGATTTTTAAGTGTTATTAAAGTCACCTAATGAAACTGACGAAGAAACAAATGACAAAATGAAATGAAGTTCACATTCATCTATTTATTCCAAATGATCGTTAGACTAAGTAAGGCACAGACTGACCATTATAAGGGTAAATGATACCCGGGGTCAAACAGCAAAGTTACCACAGCATCACAACAAAGTCAGTAACGGGTAAATCCTCCTCTGTTTGCTAAACAAACATTGATCCGACGTGGCATACTCCTAATGAGACGTCTAAGGTCATTTTGGTCCAGATTGTCCCATTCCAGTTGCAACGCAGCAGCAAGTTCTTGGACATTGGCAGGACGTTGTTGACGTTGACGTAACCTCTGTCAAGGATGTCCCAGACATGCTCGATAGGGGAGAGGTCGGGACTCGGTGCTGGCCAAGGTAATGTGGTGATGTTCTGTTGTTGGAGGTAACCTGTAACGATCCTGGCCCTGTGACATCTTGCGTTGTCATACTGGAAGATGAAACGGCGGCCATGACGTCGTGCGAACGGCACAGCATGGACTGCCAAGATGTTGTCCCGGTAGTACTGGCCTGTAACACGCCCTGCAACAACATGTAAAGCCGTTCTTCCAGCAACAGTGATGCCTCCACACACCATAACAGAACCACCCCCAAATCGATCATGTCTGATGACGTTAACGTCTTGGAAGCGCTCGTTTCGACGACGCCACACCCTCCTACGTCTGTCCAAAAAATCAACAGTGAACCTTGACTCATCTGAAAACATCACATTGCTCCAGCGTCGATTATCCCAGTGTTGACGATCCCTACACCAACGACGTCTTGCCTGAATGTGATGATCTCTCAAACAAGGGATCACGCGAGGACGTCGGGTGCGAAGGTGACCCCTATGCAGTCGATTCCGAATCGTCTGGCCACTCACTCTCACACCAGTGTCTGTTTGAAGACGAGCGCTGATCTGATTTGCTCTGATGACACGATTTCTCAAGGCCAAGGTACGGATAAATCGATCCCGGGCTTGAGTTGTCGCCCTTGGTCGACCTGAGCGTGGTCTGTCCTGTACAGATTGTGTATCACGGTATCTGGACCATATGCTGCTTATGACAGACTGAGAAACATTCATCGTCCGCGCCACAACCGCCTGTGTTGTGCCGATCTGTAGCATGCCAAGGGCACGTAACCTTTCATTTTGGGTAAGCCGACGCATATCAAAATTTGTTTTCTGGTCACTAAAACAATTAAACTGATGTTTCCACCCTGGAATTCAATGCCACAATGACTGTAACATTCAAAGTCAGAGTCGTGCAAATCCCAAGCATCACCTGCATTCCATGCGGTAGCTATTGGTGCGTTTAGGCGTCACATGTAACTGGAAATGTTTCTTCTGTTAGGTTCTATAGTGACTTGTTTCGTAGTCATTTGCATATTTTAGTATTATGCCCCCAAAATCAAATATCCCCTACTTTTTTTTAATAGTATAGTAACACTGTTTGCGGAATTATAAAAATAATATGTCCTGTTTGGTGTGATATGGTCGCAACAGTTACATCGAAGATCGGGGCATTTAGATACATAAAAGCTGGTCCTTGTGACATATATTTATATATATAAAGCAGTGCAACTGTCCGCCTGTTCTAATATTTTGGGGTATATATTTGTTTCTTATTGTGATGGAACTAATGTTAACTGTTAATATTATTTCAGGTGATCAAGTATGATGAAGTACGCGTTGCTTATCATCACCATTCTACTGATGAATGTTGAGGATACTAAATCACAGAAAGATTTAACCAGACAGGACAATGCAAAGGGTGAAGCGGTTGTTCAGGCTGTGGTCGACGCCATCAGAAACCATTGTATATTTGCCTCGGATCGCTTGTTTTTAAGGCGTTTAGCTCTGGTTCAATCTAACGATGGTGAAGATGCTAAAACTTACAGAGATGGTTATCATGGTGGAATTTGGCAGGTAATGTTGCTAGCTGTATATTGATTAAATGAGCATCTTGGAGGTTATTTGTGTAGCTGTACATTAATTATATGGGCACCTGCCAGGTAACTTACCTGTGTATTGATTAAATGGGCATATAGTGTGTGTGTGTGTGGGGGGGGGGGAATTTACCTGGGTATTGATTAAATGGGCATATGGGGGAGGGGAAGGGTCTTTTAGCGGTATATTAATTAAATGGGTATCTGGAATCTTGCAGGTCATTTAGCTGTATATTTTTAAAACTCTTTTAGATTGGCGAGGACAAGTACAAACAGACACACACCTGTCCTGGTATTCTAGAAAATGTTTGTGAAAATATTGAAACCAGTCTGGATATCAACTGGCAGACAACCACGTGGAGGGATTTACGTAAGCCGTTGTATTCCGGTCTGGCCGCTTCACTGTACGTTATGTATACGTATAACATATCATCGAACACCACGGACGGAATATCAGGAAATCTGACGCAACAGTCACTGATCTGGAAGACTTTGTTTGCTCCGGGAGTAGATGCGTCGACCTTTCTAAATATTACTGAAGCAAATAAGTGTAAGTATTATCTGGCAAATAAAATAAAATAGAGTTGAACACGTTACTTTCCCGCTATGCACAAACCGGTTTAATCAACACATATGATCTGCGGAGGATTTTTATATCTGGATATCGGCGTGTCCGCCGACGCTGTTAACGTGTATACGAGACCTCCCATTCGAGTTCCTTACCAGTCTAGTAGTACTGCCAAACCATGCTGGAAAATCTCACCGAATCTTCACGGTCATCTGTGGGTCTGGTAATTATTAGTCGGGGTGTAATTCGCGCCAGAATTCTAACGCTGAAGTCTGAACTGTACTATTCTGGAATGATTTTTGGAACCCAGTTAGCATTGTCTGATTTAAAGATAAGTAACCACAATAATATATAACAGTTCTGACCGGAGATTGTTATTTAAATATCCCACAACAAAGAAAGGAAACTCTGGTTTAGAGTGCCAAACAAAATAAAAACACCTTTAAGAAGACAGGGCTTACAATGTTATATATTTTTATTTCAATCTTTTCTCATCTTCCTAAAACACATTTTCTATGACGTGTGAGTGTGATATGTTTATTTTTCCTTGCAGATGATTGTACGAAAGCGATAGATTTAACGTTTATTATCGATGGCTCGGGCAGCATTGGACCTATTAACTTCAATGTAACTAAGCGATTTATGATAGAAGTCACAAACCGTTTGGATATCAGCCCGAGACAAACCCAAGCAGCTGCCGTCAAGTTCAGTTCTAGTGCCCAGATAGAGTTCGATTTGAATGATCATTCTACAGAGGAAAGCTTAAATCAGGCTATTAATGGAATAGCTTACCGAGGTGGTGGTACAAATACAGCTGTCGCACTAAATCTTACTGCAAATCAGGTATTTGTTACCGAAAATGGAATGAGAAATTATTCTGCAAAGGTAGCGTTGGTATTAACTGATGGACGGTCTAATAGTCTGACAGCAACTGAAGCAGCCGCCATGCAATTAAAATCTGAAGGAGTAACAGTGTTCGCCATTGGTGTTGGGAATGGAATAAATGAAAATGAATTAAATGCCATCTCATCCGATCCTGATTGCACCCATGTTTTCATTTTGAAAGACTTTTCTGAAATTGAGACCATCATTAACGCAATACAGAAACGTGCATGTGGTGGTAAGTAGTTGATTAATGACACAGTAGTTGATTAGTGCGCTTTAGATCATACGGGCTGTCACTGTCTCACTGAATCGAGTGGCGTAGTTTTGATTTCTATCTTGTAGGTGAAAAGGAGTAGGTTCGATTGTTTAACCTAGTTGGGATTAATCTGGGTCCTTCAGTTTCCCCCCACTGTCAAAAGAATAGAGTGAATTATTTAATGGATACAGCACAAAGGCACGTGAACCACGAACCATGACATTAGTACAATAACACAAACACACACACACCCACACACACATGGCGTGAAGATGTTCAGTAAGAACAGAATGCGCAAGCTGACAAATTAGTATTTTGGTTTATTCATATATTAACTGGGGTTTATATTATAAAATATAGGTAAACTCCCACTTAATATATAGATAAGTAGAAAGAAAAGTGAAAATGGTGTTTAACGTCCACTAACATATGGTTTTAATTTTATTTGAATAATTCGCTTGCGCGTAGCTGTCTTTAGCAGTTAGAGGAAAACGGAGGACACGGAGAAAACCCAAGAGATTGGACAGGCGACCCTACTCCTTGTCACATACAACCGAGGATTCGAAACCACGCAAGTAGACCCAATGACAGGCTTTATGATACACGCGTGCTAACCATTCGCCCGTCCACTCCCGTAGATAAATATAGCCATCAATCATAGTAATATATCATGCTTACTGTATAATATTTATGTTCTAATCTTTTTTCATAGGTCTACTAGTAGCTGAAAGCGACCCTGGTGATGATTCTGGTGAAATAGAAAAGGAGATACCTTTTACGGGGAATGAAACAACAGTAAACATCGTCATTCCACCACCTACCACAAATTCTTCAGTTAATTCTACTAATACTACAACCCTTGTTGTAAGTTATAGTCAGTGTATTTTGTATTAGCTAATTCCCTAACACTTTAACCTTCGTTGTAAGTTAAAGTCATCGTTTTTTGTATCTGTCTTAGTCTAAAATATAACGGAATAACATGGGGTTAAACGCATCGTCAACACATATTTATGGCTAAATTTGCAATACAAGGGGCGAATTTCCCGGGCTTCCACGTTGCTGCGTATTCGCCTTAAAATTCCCAATGTCACGGAATCTTTTATGTAGACTTACAATAAATATTTGCCTAAGTGAGAAATACAATGACATGCATAAGACTAAAATGGGGTGTAAAGTCTGGTCAACAGTATCTTTGAGCATTTTGGGACTAACGTATGCTAATGTTTATTATTCGTACAATGTCGGTGGGCATTGTGGCGCAGAGGGTGTTTCCATCCACAATTCTTAACACGCTTTCCATGTCAACCTGATGAGTGAGAACCGGGCTGGTCAAGCATACGGATGTGGTGTTGTATCGATGATGATGATGATGATGATGATAATTGTTGTTATTCCAGAAAGCGTGGAGTTGTGTATTATTATAATTTTTATTACAGACAGACGTATCATGTAGTGTGGTATATATCTATGCATCTTACGAGTCAACTCATCCAAGTGCTGCTTTCTATTCTTATAGTGATGTAGCTCTAGCGGGGTCACCATCAGTGATGACGATAAAAGATGAAAGTGGTCGACCTCTGTACATCTCCTACGAAGGTAAAAAATACAACCCGACAGCCACCAAGGGCACTGCAGGCTGTGATAATCCTACTATAAACACAAAGATTATACAGGGTAAAAAAGCTGGTAAGTACTAGTATCACACTATTAGAACAAATACTGTACTAGTAACATACTATTAAAACAAAGGGAGGTAAGTTCCAGCGTGACGGTATGGACACGGATCACAAATTGTAGGGCCAAGTTATTTTTAGTCTTTCTCTCCACCCCCCCCCCATTTGCATGACGATTTTTCATGACTGTTTGGTGTAGAATCGAAGAGAGGGCTTTGAAAATACATTTTCTGTCAGGTTTTGGTGAATATTCATGATTTTGAGGCGGAAGGATACAAGAGTTGTGAGGTTGGTTACGTTGAAACCGAGGGCCGAAAAGTGCTTGTTTAGTTGTCTCTACTTCCAGCATGTGTATCTTAAGTTTTTTCTGGTGGACCTCATGCATGCTTTTAGGCAAGAGTTTGCCACGTGTTGCTAGATATGAGGCAGAAAGCGTGCTACCCAACGAATATTTGGGAAAAAGTTACAGGCGGTCTAACATTGCAGTCAGTGGGGAAATAATTATTGATCTGTGTCCGTATTTAAACAAAGGGAGGTAAGTACCAGACTTCCACGTTAGCACGTTTGGCCAACGATCATTAATTATTTCCCCATTGACTTCAATGTTAATTCTCGTCTCTAAGACCGGTTGTAACTTTTCCCCAAATATTCGTTGGGTAAAACGCGTTTTGCCACAGATGGGGCAACATATGGCAAACTCTTGCCCAAAAGTATGCATGAGGTTCTTCATGAAAAACTTGAGACACAAGCTGGAAGTAGAGACAGCTAACCTTGCAATTTTCGGTCCTCCCTTTCAACGTAACCAACCTCACAACTCTTGTATCCTTCCGCCTCAAAATCATGAATATTCAACAAAAATTGCCATGCAAAAGGTGGAAAAAGGGAAATGTAGAGAAAGGCTAAAAATAACTTTCGCCCATGAATATTGGATGATCTGTGTCCGTTTCAACTCGGAAATAGAATTTCTTAATTCTTTTAAGCTTATTTCCGCCCATTCTGCTTGACTTGTGTTCGTTGGGTGCATCGTCGTGCTTTATGTGTACAAGGCAGTATTTTTATTTACATAGAGATTGTGTTGTTTATTTTATTGCTCTCAGTCGGTAAATGCCACATATTTCTGTATACAACGTGTTTTTTTTGTTGCAGGTGCTGATATAACTTGTCTAGAAAATGGCGTAGAAAGGGAGTGTACTCCTCTTGATTTTGAATTAAGCCAATTTAACAAATACACGCCAAAGAGTAGGTCAATATGTTAATTTTAGTTTTTATATGTTTGATTTTTTCTTGAATACATACTCAGTTTCAAATATTTGGGAACTTACACCAACCGAACAAAACCCTAATCCAAGTGTTCTGGAAGGAGAATACATGGATCCATATAGGTAAAAGTGATTGCGCAATGTCTGTGGTGCATGGGACAAGAAATAAAATGCACGCGTGTACTTGTTGGCATGCACATACAAGAACCCATTAGGTGCGATGCACAGGGGGTGGAAATGCCGCTGTTCCAGCAAAATACCCTCCTTGCATATTATGCTCGTTTTAGTTAGCTCAGTGTGTAGCTCGGTGTGTGTGTGTGTGTGAGAGAGAGAGAGAGAGAGAGGGAGAGACGGAGGGTGGGGAGATCGGGACTAACACATAGTTCAATTTTATTTCAATATTTCGCTTGTGCTTGGGGTCTTTTAGCAGAGGGAGGAAACCGGAGGACACCGAGAAAAACAACGAGGTTGGACAAGCGATCCTACTTCATGGCACTTCAACCGGAAACTCGAAACCATACCAGTTGACTAAATGACAGACCTTATGATACAGCGCCCATTCACACATCCCCTTCTATCGTATTTAATAATTATTGGTTGAATTCAGTTCTCAGAATGCGGGGGACATTCATGGCCATGGTCATTTGATGGTTATTTTTGGTGTTACCATTTGTGTTGATACGCTCCATTTAATTTGTTTCCACTAGGTGAAGTAGTGAATGTTGTGAATCCCTGTTACAAAGGTGTTGATGTTTCTGATCAGACCAAAGCTTTCCACCCAAATCCTCTCGACTCTACCAAATTGATCAAATGTGATGTTGATGGTAATATGTATGTCATACAATGTCCAGATGGAGAAGAATACCATCACGACAGGTTCACGTGTGGTGACAATAATATATTACCTACCGATCTTGGTGTACCTATGGTATCTGGAAACACCGCCATTCCGACACCCAAACCGCCTATTCAAGGGTTATTGGAGGCAGTCAATAGTTTATATAATGTAGCATTAACTATCCAAAACGCAATACAGCAGGGCAAGGGTAAGTTGATTTTTGGTGATACAAAACATCGTCGAAGGTCGTGTTGTCCACCATATGGACAAATTATCTCCGAATTATTTATTGCATCGACTGGGATAATGAAGACGGGCGTACGCCATACGGTGTGCTATGAGGGGAAAATTGGTCGGACAGCCGCACGATTCCGAATTCCACCGGTTAATGGTTATGTTACTTACAAGCCGATATGTTTATGGAACCTCAGTCCGAACGATTAGACGCTGTCTTTGCCAGACCCACTGTCCTGCAACACTGACAAGTGACACATCCCTGGTAACTTTTGTGGTCAAAATCGGGATCGGACTTCGGACCTCCTGAGTTTTGAACCAACGTGTTACTCACTGAGCCTACGTAACAGGAACACGTTTATGTTACGTTGTAGGATGGCATTATGTATGAGTAGCATTCATTTTTTCAATCGTGCTTCTAGTTGATGTCCTTTATTATTCGATGGTGCTATCACAGAAATATGTTTCCTGGACAACTTGGCAGAAGTCAAGCCTGAATAGCATGATAAACTAGTCAAGTTTGATTAGTGTTAACGTATTTGTGAGTCTTTTACTTAAAGGGGGATAACCGAGGAGAAATATAAATAGTAATGCTATAAATTTGCTCGTAAGGGAATTCTATTACACAATCCTCTTCGAACGTGTCTTTTTGCAGGGACCAGACATGTTTTGTATTTCATATCTGTGTTTTTGTAGGACTTGGACTAATCTGGTACTCCGTCCTTCTGTTTTGCAGGACCTGAGTTGAAATGTATAATGGACAACAAATCACAGACATGTTCTCTGTTTGATGTCCAGACCAGTCCGTACAGTTCTTTCGTGTCAAAAGGTATTATCTTTAAACTAAATTCACAAACTTCAATTGTTCTACACATACACAAGGTATTATCATGTAACCGGTTGCAGAACATCTAAGAATATACACTATGTAATATTATTTTATGATTAATTGTCCTTAGTGTGTTTTTATTAAAACAGGATTGAAATGGGGTTTGGCGTCTTAATTTTTTGTACCAACCGGGTTGATGAAGTCGGGCATAATACATGCAGTAATTGCAACTGCTAAGATTTTATTTCCGAACGGCTAGACGAGTGTACTAAAAGAAACCTTGATAGTAGAATTCGAACAAAGAGTAATGTGTATAGCGCCGCTGCCAAGGCAAAATAATCTTCATAACACACTCTATGGAGTATGATCAAGGGCGTCAAATGAAATGAAACGGGGTTTAACGTCCTACTGTTCTGCTCCTATACTGGGATAATGAAGACGAGCATACGCCATACAGTATGCGATGAGGGAAATTTTGCGCGGGCAGCGGCACTACGGTCTACTCTTATATCGAATTCCAACTGTCAATGGATCTTTTACGTGCACACCAATGTGTACACGGGACCTCGATTTTTCTTCCCATTCGAAATACTAGACAGTTTTCCTTGTCAGGCCCTTGGTCCTGCATCTGGATGAACTTTCTCGGCCAATGCAGGGATCGAACACCCGACCTCCAGGCTAGCGAGCCAGCGGCTACCCACTTACCCTATTCTCTTTTGTTTATATACATATATCAATACATGGAAATTGTTTAAATCGGCAGTTCATGTGTGCACATTAATCTCAGCGTGATTCCTTAATATTTAATTTATCTCTTCAGATTCGTGGTTGGGTGTTCCGAATCCGTGTGAACCGGATGTTGATCTGACAGATAACAGTAATCGTCTACACATAAACGACCTTGACCCCAAGAAGTTTATAATTTGTGTTGAACCCAATACAATGTATGTTACCCAATGTCCCGGTAACCGGACATACGTCCCGGAATCATTCAGTTGTGGAGAATAAAATTTGGAATAATGGACAAGCTTTACTAACTCGTCAATCTTTTTGTCTACCCTAGGTTACGTTTATTTACATCAGCTACTTTTTATTATTAGTGTTTTAAAGTTTGCTCCTACCTAAGTTCCCAATTGTTACACGAGTAACGTTTTGTTATTTAAAAGTTTATCCCTACCTTGGTTACCTAGGTTACGTTTATTGACATGAGCCACATTTTGTTATTAATATTTTTTTTATCTACACTTCGTTACTTATAGTTACACGAGCTACTTTTATTATTTATACTTAAATGTGTATCCTTGGTTACCTATAGTTACAGCCGCTATTTTTGTTCTTAATATTTTGAAATGTATTCTTACCTTAGTTACCAATATTTACAGTGTATTGCTAATATTCTAAGTGTATTGCTGCCCTTGGTTACCTATAATTACATGATGTACGTTTTCTTATAAGAGCTTTAATTATAACCTACGTCATTTATTATATCTGTAATTACAGTTGTTAACAATAAACATCCTTTATATTGACGTAATAATAGGAGTTTAGCCAGGCGACTCAACTCCTGGCCACGTACACGTGTGGGATCAAAACCAATGACAGACCTTCTGGTCTAAAACAATCGTCGAGTATAGCACTTACCCGGGTTCCTGAAAGTTCCTAGGCGTAATTTCCCCCATGTCAGTGGTCCAGGAAGGTTGGCTTGACAGAGTACATGTTATTTAAACGGCGTCCGCGAGTTTACAACATCTAACCGTTGCTTCAATACTCAGCAATTCCCGAACTTTTGCCCCCATTGCGTTTACACGTGACTAAATTGCATTGTCCAATCAGATGTCGTGGCACATAACACACAGTAAACAATCAAGTTTACAGCCATTGAAAGTTTTTTTTTAAATCGAGAAACTCACGGAAAACCAGCAACTTTGATCATGACATTGATCGATCTTTGAACTTTGCAACTCGATTGTCACATGTAAACATTTTACCTAAAAGCGTGAGACTTGGTATTCACGACGACCGATAAATCTGATAGCCTCCCAAGCTGGGCTTGTTACCCAATCGAACTTAGTGGCGAAATATGCAGGGAATTACGTAAGATGTACGTAGTTATGGCGAGATCAAGCCTTCTGTTGAAGATGGGCAGAGTACGGTGGCTAGTCCTTCCATTGGGCCTCGTTTAGATAAACAAATAATTAGTGTCGTTTCCCTCTGTTAGTTTAGGACGGAGATCGTTCCAAATACTGCGACTAGTGCAAAAATACGAGGAACCGTGTTCAGATCACATTGGCGTGCACGCAAAATACCCTTTGATAGTTGGAATTCGAAAAAGAATTAGGCCGTAGGACAAGAATTAGGCCGTGGGATAAGAATTAGGCCGTAGGACAAGAATTAGGCCGTAGGACCGATGTCCGGACAAAATGATCCCATAGCAGGATATAAGGTGTAACCCCACCTTCATTATCTGGTCGGTGCAGAATAGATGGACGTTAAAACGCCGCAATTTATTTCATGTCATAGAGTACAGACCCACAATTATCAGCGTAACGGTAGCTATAAACATAGACCACAGTTAACGTTGTATAACTGCTGTTATAGCACGCGACAACACTACAGCTAAACTCCATCAGTATACCAGACCTAATACCTGGAGTATTGGCAAATTATCAATTTAAGACAAGATAAATCTCTCTCAACACAAATAACCTGAATCAGTTTTTGCTTACTATTGATGCCCGCTTGTATAAAAAAATACAATTTAAAAATTTTCAATATTCTGTAAACTCAATTTAAAAACGATGAAAGTGATTTTCTAGTTAAAGTCTGCCAGTCTTTAATTATAAACATTGTCGTCTTTGTGTTGGGTTCTGATAAAACGAAACCAGTAAAAAGTATACTTGATAATGTGATGGAATATAAGCATTCGAGTTCCTCTATCCAAAACGGGAGGTACGAAGTCACTGAATTATTCTGCCATCTTAACTATGTGATCGATTCCTAGAATTGTCTAATTATAAAAAAAATAATTGTTGGTTAATTCATAAGTAGCATCGCTTCAGTGACGGTCCTTGACTTCCTTTTATATTTAGTCGGGAGTGAGTGGACCTATCTATTTATCTACTGAAAGTCAGGTCCATATTTCATAGAGAACAGTGCCTAGTTCCTCGGGTTGGACAAAATACGTTGAGCATCACAGAAAAGTAGGCGGAAATATTGCTATCTTGTGGAATGGTAGTAACACCCAATTTTTTGGGGAAAAAGTTGAACTCTTGTGGCAAAAAACACCGCAGACAAAAACATTATATCAAGATTATTGTAAGTTGAAAATCTTATGGAATGTATTTATCGGAGTCCAAACTCTTGTGAAAAAATAAATCCACACAAAAGCCCCCACACTGATATTTGTCTGAAAATAACCGACGAATTTTGTGTAAAATAGATTACATGCATTATTTCAACAAAAATACACATAGGTTATATATTATATAAATCACTCTATTACAACCATCACATGTGAAGATATCGGATATACACCCACATAATAAGTATATATATTCTTTAAAAATAACAAACTAAAGATTGGTCTTCATATAAGTTCATATCAGGGACGGATCCAGAAATTTTTGCAGAAGGGGGTTTGCCAGGTTTCTGTTACGGACATCTGCCATCATCGTTTTTAAATTACATAGGCATACATACAAATTGAGATTTTTAAACAGAGAAAAATTTTTTATACTGATGTAGGTTCACTTTGTAATGTAATTTCATTGAAGCAAGGCATTATTTTTTTATGTAGCTGAGCAGGGTGGGGTCCCCCCCCCCTCTCTGGATCCGCCCATGCATATATATATATGCCGGCATTCACTTTATCGTCTCGCCGTTTACCATGAAACAAAGTAGTGCAGCTTTTTACGTAGCCAGTTTTATAAAATGAACCAACGATGCCCGAGCAGTGGATTAACACTTTCAAGAATGTATATCGACAGAATGTCTCCAGGCAGATTTGATTAAATCTACCAAATGTCACCTTCATAGAGATACTTTACATTCGCTATCCATCCACTGTAATATCACCAGTAATCAGTATTACCCAAAACTGCTACGAAATGGCAAGTTTGATCCCCTTTCTCCAACTCTAGACCATAAAGACAAACCACAAATGCAGGAAAAGGGTAGGGAAAATTATCTTTTTGTAAATACTGGTCTTAGTACAAATAAATAACAGAGATAGGGCGAAAAATGGGCTTTAACGTCCACTAGACACAAACTAGATCATTTTGGGACTAACTCATGGTTCAATTTACATATAACTTCAATAATTCGCTTGCACGTATGGGTCTTTAGCAGTTTGTGAGGGGGGGGGGGGTGACGCGGAGAAAATGCACGCCGCTGTACAGGCGACCCTAGTCCCTGTTGCGAATTACCTGGGAATCGAAATCACGCCAGTTGACTCAATAACATACCTTACCAATCGATAATCCGCACTGCTAAATTATTGAGAATAATTAGATAGTAGGTAAGACTAGTTCGTTGCGCTTCTGAAATAATTTATTTTAGGTATTATTCTTCAGCCGAGTTCAGTTCCGATAAGACATATTTATAATAAGCAGGGGGAATCACGCCAATTTTTGGAAATAACTTGAGATGTTTATACACTGGTTAATTATAGATTTTACAATGCTACAAACAGTCGCCGAATTTATACCGGGCACAGATATGAAATATATCCTCACCCACCAAGATAAAGCAGGACCAACACCATTCAATACAGTAACAGTTGATGATGTTCTATCGTGTACTGTTGTTTGTGAACATGATCCACACTGTGTAAAATTCGCTTTTCATGATGATAGACAAACATGTAACATTTATCATCTACTAATAACAGATTCAGAACTTCAACATGATCCTGGAATGAGAATGTTTAAAAAAGGAAATATTGGTAAGTTGGTATGAGAACGTTTAAAAAAAAAATTATTAGGCCAATTTTTAATACGACATGTACATGATCGAACACCATGTGTGGTTAAATTTGTATTCATTTAATTTACGCGTATAGGATGTTAGGCCAGTTTTATTTGTCGGTTGCACTAATAAGTTACAAAACAGAGTAACGGTTCATAGACAACATATCAGGGAACCAAACTTAAGGAAAATCCCTTTAAGTAAGGGAAATCCCTTTTAGTGAGCACCTTGATATCTGCGGTAAAGGCGAATTCAAAATATACACTTTTTTTTAAGATGCCGTATTCAATATTTCATTGACAAATTTAAACCCAAATTAATTACAAAATGATTACAATATTATGCTAATCTACTTCATTATGATTATATTATTGTATGCTTATTCTTGACAAGTTCAGGCGAAACATGTAGACAATTAAACAATATTACTTTTAAAAGGCATTTTAAACCTTTATTTTGTTCTATATATATATATAGAGAGAGAGAGAGAGAGTGAGAGAGACAAATATAAACAAAATTAGTCACTTTTAAGCCTTCGCTTAAACTGAATATTATTTATGCAGTCACATATTGTGACATCAGTCCAAGGCCTAAATAAACCATCTCCGCTTTCAAGACGTGCATTAGGTAATATATATATATATATATATATATATATATATATATATATATCCAGAAAAATCAGCACAACCGTAAAGCTGCACTACTTTGTTTCACGGTAAACGATGAAAAGATAAAAGGTATGCCGACACAAACTGATTTCAACACTGGTTTAATAACATTTTAACATTTTAAAGTACTTTTCGTCCGTCTTGGGACTATTCATAATTAATGTCATAACAAATAGATGGACAGTATAGTATATTTATACATATTTATATTTACATAGTAACACTGTGGTTTTAATTGGCTATAGTTACCATTGTCTATGGTTACATAGTATATAGCTAACGAACAGAAAACATGTATACACGTGTGTTAATCTGTAGTATATGGGTTCAATTAAGGAACAAATGAGTGGAAGATAATCCTAGATTGAAGAAGATTAATGAAGCTAATGGTCAATTGTTACTTATTGACTATTAAGTTGAGGAACGAATTTTTTAATAAAATGGTTTTCCATTAATTTCCTTTTCGTGGTGTCATCGACTTTCATTTTATAAAAAGGGAAAATTTGAAATTTTACTTGTAGGTGTTGTGCACATTTAAAGATATGTCTATTTACAAATAAGGGCCCATTTTCAATATTACAATCCCGTCGATGGTTACGTACTCTATCCCGTAGATGACACGAAGTTTCTCCAATATAGAATTTTAGACAGCCTAAGCAAGTCAAGACATATATGAGATTTTTTGTGTCACAATTCATATTGTCGTTGACACTAAACGTAAAGTTGTGGAAAGTATATTTGCTATTTGGAGTAATATGGTCGCAACATTTACATAGAAGGTCCGAGCATTTAGATACATGAAAGCCGGTCATTGTGATAGATGAATTGAATTTTGCTTTGGTTAGGAGGCGTTTCAGATTAGGTGGCTGTCTTTGTGATTTAATGAATTGAACATTATCAAATTTCGTTCTGAGGTTGTCGTTTGATGCCAATAGTGTCCTGCTCTCGTACATTGTTTTAAAGAAGTTGGGATGTTGGGGGTTATGGGTAGTGACAAAGGTAATTATATTATCCGAATTGTCTTTTGCTTTAGTAGCCCTCAGTGTTTGGATATCAATTGCCAAAGCCTTATTTATCCCAACTTCTATTACTTCGAGGGGGTAATACTGCTTCAATAAATTTCTTTTTAGTTCACCCAATCTGACAACCCGTAGGTCTTCATCTATCACAATGGTGCATATTTTTCTAGCTAAAGAAAATGGTATATTATTTTTGGTATGGCGTGGGTGACATGATTTATATGAAAGATAGGTTTTGGTATCTGTTTCTTTAGAATACATATCCGGTATAAGGAGTTCTCCCCTTCGTTTCACTAGAACGTCCAAGAATGCGATTTGCAGATCGGTCGTTTCAATTGTGAATTTGATATTTATATCTAAATCATTCATTATTTTGTGCAAATCTGCAATGTTGCCAATTCGGTCATTCCAAATACAGAATATATCGTCTAGGAATCGTTTCAACTGATTTTCTAAATATAATCTGTAATCCACGCCATGTTCAATTTCTACAATGGAGTATAGTTTTTCTTCAAGAAATCCCATTGTTAAATTACTTAATTGTGGTGCCGCCTTGGTGCCCATCGCTATACCAAGAATCTGTTTATAATTTGTTTCGCCAAATGTAAAAGTGTTGTTAGTCAGGATGATTCGTATAGCTTTGAGGATGAAGTTGTTTGAAATTTTTTCATGACTGCATTCAGGATGTTTATCCAACCAATACTCTATGGCCTGAAAGCATAGGTCATGGGAAATGTTGCCGTACATATTACAAACATCCATGGTTGCGAAAACGTCGCCATCGTTCAAATTTTGGGGCAAATTATTAACAAAATCTATGTCATCCCGAATAACAGATTTTACATTTGACACGTACGGCTTAAGTAAGATATCAATGAGATTTGATAGTCTATTAGTAGGACAACACGGACCGGCAATTATTGGTCTGAATGTGAGATCGCCTGGCTGGAAAACACTTATGAATTCGGCATTTTGGTGTTTAATAGACTCCTTGATTATCTTGGATTTATGGACCTTTGGAAGTCCATAAAACTGACTAGTTTTATACTCGAATTTTCGGAGATAATCCTGTTCGTTGTCCGTCAGTTCATTTTTGTGATCTTGGATTAAGGCGTTTATTAATCCCATTGTTCTTTTATCATGGTTTGAATCTATGGTTGTATACACCCGTTTGTCGTCAAGTATTTTAAGGACGTTTCTCTCATAATATTCCGCATCCATAATAACAATAGCACCTCCTTTATCACTTTCTTTAATAACGATAGTATCGTTAGATTTTAAGGAATTTATAGCACACTGTTCCTCCTTCGACACATTTGATTTTGCGTTGCGGTTTATAGGTAGTGGCAACTTAGTTAAATAGTCGATGAGATTGTCCAGCGCCACGTCCTTGCCTCGTCTCGGGTTGAATTGACTTTTGTTCCTCACAATATCCTCTGGTGCAGTGTTTTCCCTATCACCGAAACATTCCTTTAGTCGCAGCTTCCTACAGAAGGTGTTGATATCACACTCTAATTCCTGTATATTAGCTTTAGGCGTAGGTGTGAATTTTAGTCCTTTCTGTAGGAGATTTAGCTCGTAACGATTTGGAACTACGGATGATATGTTTATGATTTTTGGGTGTACTGATTCTGTGAATTGGATATTGTGTGGACGTTCCTTGAGTGACGCTGAACTTTCTTCCTGTATTGCGGAGGTGGTTGCTGGGACTGGGATGGTGGTCGGTGTGGTTGGGATTGGCCTCTCTGAAAAAACTGCCCCCGGGCTTGAGAGGTGTGATCGTTCCTCCGTTGTGTGTTATACCGCTGATTGTTATTGGGAACGCTTGTCACTTTTCTCCCAGTTTGGCTGTGCACATTCCGGCTCTTATCCCCATTGCTTCTGTGTGTCCCTGGGTGTTTTTTTCTCCCACATTCTGTTTGTTATTGTCGATGTTTTTTTGTGTCCCTGGTTTCGTCCTTGGTTTTTGCTTATTATTCCGGACCGTTTGCCAAGTGCCGCGGGATGGTGTTGTGTGGGACGAACTGGGTTCCGCAGTATCTCGACAATTATTGTTCCTCTCTGTATGAATGCGCTCCATTTCTGCAGCACGCGTTGGCAAGTTGGTAAGGAATTCTTTGTTCTTTTTCCATATCGCGTGTGACTTATTTTCCTCAGTAGAAATTTCTGAGGTCCACATGTTTTTCAGAAGGTCCACTACTTCTTTTTCGTGGTGTCCTTCGAGGAGTGTCAACAGTTCATTCTCTGCTTTGTTGATGATTTCTGTTTGTTTCGCAGAGGATTCAAACAGGGAATCTATCTCATTTTGCATTTTGAGAATGTCCACCTCGTTTCTCCGTTTAGTTTGGTTCTCCGACTCGTTTAGTCTTGGTTTTTCCTTCAGTTTGCGAGGGATGAAGGGAATATCCAAGTCTAAAAACTCTTGGTATATTTCAGCCTTTTCCTTATTCTGTATCATTTTGTAGAATGCTGTTTTTCTAACATTCTTGAATTTGTTCCACTCTTTTATTATTGTTCCTTTGAAGAGTTGAGAATCGTTTTCTAACGTTTTCTCACGTTCTTCATTTTGGCGGCTGAGAATGAAAGTAGAGAGCGTACTTACAGATTCCTTTATTTGGCTAGTCTGCTTGCACGAATTCTCGTCCATCTTTTTCATCAGAATCTCTTGATTACTGGTGATGATCTCCAGTTGTCCTGATAATTTTTCCAGTAGGATAACCACAGGATCATAGTTGGAGGGTGTTGCTCCTAGTCTTGTTGAGTACGGCATCTTCGTGAACAGTAAATATATATATATATAGTGACATCAGTTCAAGGCCTAAATAAACCATCTCCCCTCTCAAGACGTGCATTAGGTAATATATATATACACGTCTTGAGAGGGGAGATGGTTTATTTAGGCCTTGGACTGATGTCAAAATATGTTAAACACCAAAATGTTGAATTCATCAGTATTTTTCAACCAGACGACCTCCCTTTCAGGCCAATAATTGCCGGTCCATGCTGCCCTACTAACACTGTAACAGGCTATCAAATCTTATTGATATCTTACTTAAGCCGTACGTGCCAAATGTGAAATCTGTTATTCGGGATGACATAGATCGTGTTAATACATTATCATAAAATCTAAATGATGGCGACTTCTTCGTAACCATGGATGTTTGTAACATGTATGGCAACATTTTCCATGATCTATGCCTTCAGGCCGTGGAATATTGGTTGGATAAACATCCTGAATGCAGTCATGAGAGAATTTCAAAAAACTTTATCCTCAAAGCCATACGTATCATCCTGACTAACAACACTTTTACATTTGGCAAAACAAATTACAAACAGATTCTTGGTATAGCGATGGGTACCAAGGCGGCACCACAATTAAGTAATTTAACAATGGGATTTCTTGAGGAAAAATAATACCCAATTGTGGAAATTGAACACGGCGTGGATTACAGAATATATTTAGAAAATCTGTTGAAACGATTCCTAGACGATGTATTCTGTATTTGGAATTAACGATTTGGCAACATTGCAGATTTGCAGCACATAATGAATGATTTAGACCTAAATATAAAATTCACAATTGAAACGAACGATCTGCAAATCGCATTCTTGGACGTTCTAGTGAAACGAAGGGGAGAACTCCTTATAACGGATATGTATTTTAAAGAAACAGATACCACATACATACATATCTTTCGTATAAATCATGTCACCCACGCCATACCAAAAATAATATACCTTTCTCTTTAGCTAGAAAAATATGCACAATTGTGATATAGATGAAGACCTCCGGGTTGTCAGATTAGGTGAGCTAAAAAGAATTTTATTGAAACAGTATTACCCCCTCGAGGTAATAGAATTTGGGATAAAAAAGGCTTTGGCAATTGATATCCGAACACTGAGGGCTACTAAAGCAAAAGACAATTCGGATAATATCATTACCTTTGTCGCTACTCATAACCCCCCAACATCCCAATTTCTTTAAAACAATGTACGAGAGCAGGTCACTCCTGGCATCAAACGACAACCTCAGAGCGAAATTTGATAATGTTCAATTCATTAAATCACAAAGACAGCCACCTAATCTGAAACGCCTCCAAGCCAGAGCAAAATTCAATTCAGACCGGTTTTTATGTATCTAAATGCCTGGATCTTCGATGCAAATGTTGTGACCATATAATAACCAATATAAATTTCGTAACATTACGTTTAGCGTCAACGACAATTTTAATTGTGATACAAAAAAATCTCATATATGTCTTGACGTGTCTGGGTTGAGAATTTTTCTATATAGACGAGACATCTACTCATCTACGGGATAGAGTATACGCAACCATCGTTGGGATTGCAATATTGAAAATGGGCCCTTATTTGTAAATAGACATATCTTTAAATGTGCGCAACATCTACAAATAAAATTTCAAATTTTCCCTTTTTATAAAATGAAAGTCGATGATACCACGAAAAGGAAATTAATGGAAAATCATTTCTTAAAAAATATATTCCTCGACTTAATAGTCAATAAGTAACAATTGGCAATTAGCCTCATTTATTTATTAATTTTCTTTAATCTATCTCATGATAATCTTCCATTCATTGTTCCCAAATTGAACCCATATACAACAGATTAACACACGTGTGTACATGTTTTGTATTATTTAACGATATGTAACCATAGACAATGGTAACTATAGCTAATTAAAACCACAGTGTTACTATGTAAATATGTATAAATATACTATAATGTCCATCTTTATACAATGACATTATTTATGAATAGTCCCAAGACGGACGAAAAGTACTTTAAAATGTTATTAAACCAGTGTTGAAATCAGTTTGTGTCGGCATACCTTTTATCTTTTTTATCATTTACCGTGAAACAAAGTAGTGCAACTTTGCGGTTGTCCTAATAATTTGGAATATATATATATATATATACATACATATATTACCTAATGTACGTCTTGAGAGGGGAGATGGTTTATTTAGGCCCTGGACTGATGTCACAATATGTGACTGCATAAATAATATTCAGTTTTAGCGAAGGCTTAAAGTGACTAGTTTTGTTTGTAACGCAATATCTTCAACAATACACGGTTTTTGACAATTTAAATTGATGTTGTTATCTTACGGAAAAAGATGGGATCTCATATCCCATACTAAAGACAAAATAAACATTTTACCATTGGTACACGAATCGTGTACCACAATGGGTTTCAGCGCCATTTGTAACAAGGGTTCGAAGAACGAGGCTGGACATATTCCAAAAGTCATGTCAAACGGTGGCCACATATTCTTATCTGGAGAGCATGCGCAATAAATACTATCGGTATAGCCCGGATAACCAGACGTTAGAGACTGCCAGTCGATTAAGACTTCTGGTAGATTTCACCGAAATTACAATAAGAACGGATGTAACAACGGTACCAAATGATTGCGTTGTAACATAATCAGGTAATCTAATAACCGTGGACTGGACTTCTTTAATTCTGCACGATGATAACTAATATTAAACTACACTACATGTATAACAAACAATCCATATCATAATAATATTCTGTACGGCCGTCGTCTTAATTCACGTCTGCCTACATGGTTCTGTGTTAAGCTGTCCGGCTTCTAGCTGGTGAGCATCCATGCTCCACTGATTTGAATTAAAAAACTTATCCAATTAAAAGGCAAAAAGTTAATAAGTATATGCATATATTATTGATACATTATTGATGTTAAATATAATACCTATGTACTTAACGGTCAGTGGGTCTCCCACATGACCAACTGCATATACTAGAAGATTATTTGACAATAGTCAGTTTGTATGCATTAATATTACATTATTATATGCGTTGCGACCCATTTGTGTCAACTTCTAGATCCCAAATATACATGGAATTATTTTCAGACGAGAACATAGCCTACCAGAAGCCAACCTATAACAGTTCAATGGGTAATAATCATAGTAGCAGTTTAGCTGTTGATGGAGACACCATATCTACATGTTTTAAAACAAATGAAGGGGATTTCAGTCCATACTTCATGGTTGATTTATCCTCTATTTACAATATATTATACGTCACGGTACATAATACAATCGATTTTGATCAGTACCGTAAGTAAAACATTATATTTACTACCAAACACTTTTAAAATTGAATTAAAATTAAAACTGAATAATTCAGCTATTACCTTTTATAATAAGAAGTCAAAGATTCTTAATAACCTGAATGTTTGTTACTACCACCAAGATCAGCGACCGCTACAGCCAAACTCACATCTAAAGCCTAGATCACATCCAGTCGTACAAGCTACTACAAACAATCTAAAGGATGAGGGGGGTAGTAAACGTACGCGTGAGACTTGCAAAGCCTAGATCACATCCGGCCGAACAAGCTACTACGAACACTCTACTTTAGTAAACGTACGCATGAGACTTGCGTGTTTTCGGCACTGTAAAAGGTCACAGACTGGTCAAAGACACTGGCTGTCCTGCACATGCAAATTTACGGGTCTAGCCAAAAATCAAGAATGCACACAGTAGCTACTACGACCGCACTCCTGTATCAAGTCAGGAGCAAGGTAAATAGGGTCTTTCCGGTGATAGTATGACAAGGTCAGACGCATTCCCTTTTGGCAGTGACGTGCATTATACCTACTACACAAGTACTCCAAACTTACTGTCATTGTGGCCTACTTACTACTTATATATGTGCCTTACAATCAGTGAGAAAAATGTGCATGGTAGACTTCATATCGACACGTCTAAGGTTCTAGAATTTTTCCAAGCTGCTAATAAAAGGCACGAGGCCATACTGTCCCTGCTAATACAGACTGAACGGTGCCGCTTTTCAGCCAGTATCATAATCTATTCGAAGAGCTAGAGAGGGAAACGCAAGAAGCCATTGTGGCGTACATGTGGATGCCACCTGGCACCCCGCAGTACCTATACCTAGGGTCCGAGAAGTCGCCGTCCACTCACTTCAGTCTGGACTGAAATTAGCTATCCGATTCCAGGGCAGGATAAGTTAATTAATGATTAAGATAACATTTCAGGCGTAAAGAAAAACCTACATTAGGCTTATTTAGCTCTTGCATAATTTATGTTTAATGTCATTGAAACTCTATAGTTAACCTTTGTTCTGACTTGTTGCCATGAATACTACTCGTAAACAACGCAATATTCCAGTTGAAACGTACAGTTGGCTTATTTCGTTAAAACATTTCTTCGTTGACTTTTAATTAGAATAAATATTCAAAGAAATGTATTTGTTGTGTGAGCTCGCCAAAATGACAAATAATTATTATTTTATAACTACAGTATTGGAACAATCTGTGTTCACTCGACAAAACCTTGGTCCTTTTAAGATTAAAATATGGCTCCATATTATTTCAGTAATTCGCTTGCTCGTAACGGTCTTTGGCGTTAAGAGGATACCGGATGATCCAAAAAAAACCCACGAGGTTGGACAAACAACCAAATCCCTGTCATGTACAAGCTGGCAATTGGAACCATGCCACTTGAATCAATGACTTTATAATCAAAAGCGCACGTATTAACTCATTAGGCCACTTGACACATTGATAGACCGCATGACGACCCAAAGTGCGCATATTAGATAATTTGGATACCAAATTCTTCGCGGTGCACAGACGTGAAACCATAATTTATTTAATCAATAAATAACATTTATTTTAGCGGAACGTTTACATGATTTGAACATCGAACTTTACCATTCTAACCCCGTGGATACCAATTCAACTGATCCTGCGTGTTGTGGCTTCAGACCTGGACTTCTACCAACTGGACCAACTATAATCAAATGTCAAGATGGAATTCTGGGACGATTTGTTAAGATTTTTATCGAGAAATCGGAGTTTATGACTCTATGTGAAGTTGAGATAACAGGTCATAAAGGTGGGTATAAAACATTGTTTTATAGATATATTTAGCAGCATTGAAGCAAACAAAAATAGCCATGACAATTTATTTTAATCATTTTACAAAGCGAATTATTGAAATAAAATTAAACCATATGTTAGTCCCGAAATGACCTAGTTTATGTCGAGTGGACGTAACCCCCCCCCCCTCTCTCTCTCTCTATCTATCCAAAATAACGACCATTTTATCTTTTAGTGGAAGATTTTTCCTGTCAGCAGAACACGCGTAATTTTAATGTGAACGGATGTAAACGATTTCCAAGTAAGTTATAAAAGTTAAGTCACTAGTTTGTAACCATTGTATACTACAGAGTTGATTCGTCCCACATTCATAACTGTAAATATGGCCCTTGTTTCTGAACTATGTATTTCTCACATTAGTTTGTGAAACATTGGATAATTTTGATTTTCCGTTGATATCAAAGTTAAATACCTATATCGCTATACGAGAGCATGTACAGTTTGTGGTGGTATTGCTGACAAGAATGAAAGTATCTCATTTTACGATGCATTTACAGGAATCTTTATTCTGATAATAATGTGCTCCGATGTATGCCCCCCCCCCCACTCGACAAAATCCTGGATCCGGGCCTGTGTAATGTGGGGTATGAACTTGTGCTTGGACAACAGCCTGTCGACATGTACCCTTCTTCGGATTCCAAATTGCTACCTAGGTAGTAAGCATACGAACAATCCAAACTATACTATTCCAAAAAAGTAGGGGATATTTGATTTTGGGGGCATAATACTAAAATATGCAAATGACTACGAAAACAGTCACTATAGAACCTAACAGAAGAAACATTTCCAGTTACATGTGACGCCCAATAGCTACCGCATGGAATGCAGGTGATGCTTGGGATCATCATGGGGGTCGCCCCAGGATTTGCACGACTTTGAATGTTACAGTCATTGTGGCATTGAATTCCAGGGTGGAAACACCAGTTTAATTTTTTAAGTGACCAGAAAACAAATTTTGATATGCGTCGGCTTACCCAAAATGAAAGCTTACGTGCCCTTGGCATGCTACAGATCGGCACAACACAGGCGGTTGTGGCGCGGACGATGAATGTTTCTCCGTCTGTCATAAGCAGGCTATGGTCCAGATACCGTGATACACAATCAGTACAGGACAGACCACGCTCAGGTCGACCAAGGGCGACAACTCAAGCCCAGGATCGATTTATCCGTACCTTGGCCTTGAGAAATCGTGTCATCACAGCAAATCAGATCAGCGCTCGTCTTCAAACAGACACTGGTGTGAGAGTGAGTAGCCAGACGATTCGGAATCGACTGCATAGGGGTCACCTTCGCGCCCGACGTCCTCGCGTGATCCCTTGTTTGAGAGATCATCACATTCAGGCAAGACGTCGTTGGTGTAGGGATCGTCAACACTGGGATAATCGACGCTGGAGCAATGTGATGTTTTCAGATGAGTCAAGGTTCACTGTTGATTTTTTGGACAGACGTAGGAGGGTGTGGCGTCGTCGAAACGAGCGCTTCCAAGACGTTAACGTCATCAGACATGCTCGATTTGGGGGTGGTTCTGTTATCGTGTGGGGAGGCATCACTGTTGCTGGAAGAACGGCTTTACATGTTGTTGCAGGGCGTGTTACAGGCCAGTACTACCAGGACAACATCTTGGCAGTCCATATTGTGCCGTTCGCACGACGTCATGGCCGCCGTTTCATCTTCCAGGATGACAACGCAAGATGTCACCGGGCCAGGATCGTTACAGGTTACCTCCAACAACAGAACATCACCACATTACCTTGGCCAGCACTGAGTCCCGACCTCTCCCCCATCGAGCATGTCTGGGACATGCTTGGACAGAGGTTACGTCAACGTCAACAACGTCCTGCCAATGCCCAAGAACTTGCTGCTGCGTTGCAACAGGAATGGGACAATCTGGACCAAAATGACCTTAGACGTCTCATTAGGAGTATGCCACGTCGGATCAATGCTTGTTTGGCAAACAGAGGAGGATTTACCCGTTACTGACTTTGTTGTGATGCTGTGGTAAATTTGCTGTTTGACCCCGGGTATCATTTTACCCTTATAATGGTCAGTCTGTGCTCAAGATCATTTGGAATAAATCGATGAATGTAAACTTCATTTCATTTTGTCATTTGTTTCTTCGTCAGTTTCATTAGGTGACTTTAATAACACTTAAAAATCAAATATCCCCTACTTTTTTTGAATAGTATATTAGACAAAATTCTATTATATGTGTTCGTTCAAGTTTTACACGAAATCTCAGCTTGTGGTCTCACCCGAACGTGTAGACATAATTTCCTACAATCGCCTAAATACAAAATACCGAAAATCACAAAATTTAGGAGCTATCATGTACCATTTTTAGGGGAATCGATAAACTTTGTGATGGGCTTCCCTTTAGGTTCGATGTCCTTAGTGCATGTAATGGATTAACCTTTAGATATGATGCCTGTTGTCCGTGTAATGGATTAACCTTTAGATCTGATGCCTGTTGTCCTTGTGACGTACTGTTCTTTAGGTTTGATACCTATTGTTCACGTGACGGACTACCCGTTGTGTTTGATGCCTGTTGTCCATGTGACTGACAACCCTTTAGGTTCGATGCTCTTTGTCCTTTGTAAAGGGCTACCCCTAAGGTTCGATACCTATTGTCGATGTAACTCTTTAGGTTCGATGCCCCTTGTCTATTTAATTCACTATCCTTTAGGTTTGATGCCCATTGTCCATGTACCAGACCCTTTAGATTTGATGCCCGCTGTCCATATGCCGGACCCTTTAGGTTTGATGCATATTGTCCATGTACCAGACCCTTTAGATTTGATGCCCGCTGTCCATGTGCCGGACCCTTTAGGTTTGATGCATATTGTCCATGTGACGCACCCTTTAGGTTTGATACTTATTGTCCATGTGACGGATCCTTTAGGTTTGATGCATATTGTCCATGTGACGGACCCTTTAGGTTTGATACTTATTGTCCATGTGACGGACCCTTTAGGTTTGATGCCCGCTGTCCATGTGACGGACCCTTTAGGTTTGATGCATATTGTCCATGTGACGCACTCTTTAGGTTTGATGCATATTGTCCATGTGACGCACCCTTTAGGTTTGATACTTATTGTCCATGTGACGGACCCTTTAGGTTTGATGCATATTGTCCATGTGACGGACCCTTTATGTTTGATACTTATTGTCCATGTGACGGACCCTTTAGGTTTGATGCATATTGTCCATGTGACGCACCCTTTAGGTTTGATACTTATTGTCCATGTGACGCACCCTTTAGGTTTGATGCATATTGTCCATGTTACGGACCCTTTAGGTTTGATACTTATTGTCCATGTGATGGACTACCCTTTAGGTGTGATGCCCTATAGCTTTACAGGTGTAACATGTATATAGGGAAGTCCGATTCCGTCTGATAATGTTCGTCCAATATATGAGTGTTTATAATTTTAGATGGACCGAACATTGCCTTGGGTAAACCGACTTCACAAAGCTCAACGCTTGCACATATGTTTGTACCATTGACATCAGCACTGGCTGTGGATGGTAATAGAAATGGCAATTCACATCTACTAAGCTGCAGCCATACAGCTTTTGGTGATAATAATCCATGGTTTCAAGTTGACCTTGAACGTATATATAACATTACCAGTGTTACCATAGTGAATCGTAGAGATAAGCGGGGAGGTAAGTTCATCTTATAATATATGATAATAGGCCCGTTTGCTGGAAACCCCGATTAAATAAAATATGTCCAATTACTGAGGTCGCCATATTCGAGCCAGTTTGTTGTTCGGTATTCGCGAATACCGAACAACGAGCTGGTTTGTTGTTCGGTATTCACCAGATATGGAATTAGTAATCTAGTGAGAATCTATTTCCCAGAATTTTGAAGCTTTATAATCCAGTTAGGCTTATAAAAACCCGCCTGCGGCGTGTTCCCTGCAAAAAATCTTTTATTACATTACTAATTCCATATCTGGTGAATACCGAACAACAAACCAGCTCGTTTTTCGCTATTCGCGAATACCGAACAACAAACCAGCTCGTTGTTCGTTATTCGCGAATACCGAACAACAAACTGGCTCGTTGTTCGTTATTCGCGAATACCGAACAACGAACAACAGGCTAACTTCACGTCGCCGCCATATTCCTGTCTTAATGTATACGGATGTTAATTTGCCCATTATTCTGTTGCACTTATTTTTTTCTGTAACTTTATTATTCTGATGGAGATACTTTGATATAAAGTAACTGTTTTGTATCTAATATGTATATTTTTACAGATATTTACGGAAGAATGGTTGATCTAACTATATTGGTTTATGAGTCCGATCCAACAAATACCACAGCCACGCCCATCATCTGTAAATTTATACCAGGGATATTCGGTATGACGTCTCGAACATTTGAATGTGATGACGTCACTGTGGGACGTTACATCAGAATAAGTAAAAATAGTGAACTATTAGATGTGTGTGAATTTGAAATGACGGGAAACTTGATTTAAAACACCAATCGTCGGGGTAACAGTTAACCTGCTTTCAGAGCCATGCTAAATAGTGAAGTATTTTCGTTACGCATGAAGAAAATTACGAAAGATGTGACATACTATCACCCATTTGTAGAAAATGATATATCCCGATGCGTGATGTAATTGGCTTCCATTATGGTATGTCAAAGTTTCTTATCAGTCCAATCAGTCCAATTTGGCAAGTGATATGTTATTTTCTTCGGAATATCTTATTGTATAATGCATTATATTTTACTGAGGGGGGGCTTTGGTTTTTAGATAACAATTAATTAAAGGCTAGATGCGGCAAGCAGAATCAGACCTGGAAGAACGTATAGTCTTACGGATGGGACCCAAAACCGGTGTCCCATGTGCACGTAAATGAACCCTGGACGTTTGGAGTAAGGCATTTGTCTGTCGTCATAAGTGCAGTCGGTGCAGAACAGTAGGACGTTAAACCTCATTTCATTACATGTCACAATATTCATAAATTGAAATGCCATCGACGCCACCATCTTTAATTAGTAGCGGAGAAAGCATTGGTATTTTCATTTTATCTTAATTAAAGATACATTGTGGGGGACTAGAAAAAGAGCTGGCAGTTCTTACTATAACAGTTAAAAACTCGATAATGTACAGTATAATATTTACAGTGTATTGCTAATATTCTAAGTGTATTGCTGCTCTTGGTTACCTATAATTACATGTTGTACGTTTTCTTATTTTCAAGTCACATGATATAAGAGCTTTAATTATAACCTACGTCATTTATTATATCTGTAATTACAGTTGTTAACAATAAACATCCTTTATATTGACGTAATAATGGGAGTTTTAATTATAACCCACTATACTGGCGTGATATAGGAGCTTTAATTATAACCCACCTCCTCTATATTGGCATGATGTAGGAGTTTTAATTATAACCATCGTTATATCATTACAGCTGTTAGCAATCAACATCTATGTAATTAATTACACCGTAATCTTAATAAAGTTATTATCTATATATAGAGAGAGAAGGGGAAGGTGTAACGAATACCCCGAAAAACCTTGGTATTTTTGCGACATTTAGTACAAGCTGGTACAATTTGTTTGCGTAGGGGTCTTTAACATTGAGAGGAAACCAGAAGCCCCGTAGAAAACCATCCAGGTTAGCCAGCGCGACTTAACTCCTGGCCACGTCCACGTGTGGGATCAAGACCAATGACAGACCTTCTGGTCTAAAACAATCGTCGAGTATAGCACTAACCTGGGTTCCTGAAAGTACCTAGGCGTAATTTCCCCAATGTCAGTGGTCCAGGGAGGTTGGCTTGGTACATGTTATTTAAACGGCGTCCGCGAGTTTACAACATCTAACCGTTGCTTCAATACTCGCAATTCCCGAACTTTTGCCCCCATTGTGTTCAAACGTGACTAAATTGCATTGTCCAATCAGATGTCGTGGCACATAACACACAGTAAACAATCAAGTTTACAGCCGTTGAAAGTTTTTTTTTAAATCGAGAAACTCACGGAAAACCAGCAACTTTGATCATGACATTGATCGATCTTTGAACTTTGCAACTCGATTGTCACATGTAAACATTTTACCTAAAAGCGTGAGACTTGGTATTCACGACGACCGATAAATCTGATAGCCTCCCAGGCTAGGCTTGTTACCCAATCGAACTTAGTGGCGAAATATGCAGGGAATTACGTAAGATGTACGTAGTTATGGCGAGACCAAGCCTTCTCTTGAAGATGGGCAGAGTACGGTGGCTAGTCCTTCCATTGAGCCTCGTTTAGATAAACAAATAATTAGAGTGGTTTCCCTCTGTTAGTTTAGGACGGAGAGCGTTCCAAATACTGCGACTAGGCGCGCGGATTGTGCAAAAATACGAGGAACCGTGTTCAGATCACATTGGCGTGCACGCAAAATATCCTTTGATAGTTGGAATTCGAAAAAGAATTAGGCCGTAGGACAAGAATTAGGCCGTAAGACCGATGTCCGGACAAAATGATCCCATACCAGGATATAAGGTGTAACCCCGCCTTCATTATCTGGTTCGATGCAGAATAGATGGACGTTAAAACCCCGCAATTTATTTCATGTCATAGAGTAAAAACCCACAATTATCAGCGTAACGGTAGCTATAAACATAGACCACAGTTAACGTTGTATAACTGTTGTTATAGCACGCGACAACACTACAGCTAAACTCCATCAGTATACCAGACCTAATACCGGGAGTATTGGCAAATTATCAATTTAAGACAAGATAAATCTCTCTCAACACAAATAACCTGAATCAGTTTTTGCTTACTATTGATGCCCGCTTGTATAAAAAAATACAATTTAAAAATTTTCAATATTCTGTAAACTCAATTTAAAAACGATGAAAGTGATTTTCTAGTTAAAGTCTGCCAGTCTTTAATTATAAACATTGTCGTCTTTGTGTTGGGTTCTGATAAAACGAAACCAGTAAAAAGTATACTTGATAATGTGATGGAATATAAGCATTCGAGTTCCTCTATCCAAAACGGGAGGTACGAAGTCACTGAATTATTCTGCCATCTTAACTATGTGATCGATTCCTAGAATTGTCTAATTATAAAAAAAAATAATTGTTGGTTAATTCATAAGTAGCATCGCTTCAGTGACGGTCCTTGACTTCCTTTTATATTTAGTCGGGAGTGAGTGGACCTATCTATTTATCTACTAAAAGTCAGGTCCATATTTCATAGAGAACAGTGCCTAGTTCCTCGGGTTGGACAAAATACGTTGAGCATCACAGAAAAGTAGGCGGAAATATTGCTGTCTTGTGGAATGGTAGTAACACCCAATTTTTTTGGGAAAAAGTTGAACTCTTGTGGCAAAAAACACCGCAGACAAAAACATTATATCAAGATTATTGTAAGTTGAAAAATCTTATGGAATGTATTTATCGGAGTCCAAACTCTTGTGAAAAAATAAATCCACGCAAAAGCCCCCACACTGATACTTGTCTCAAAATAACCGACGAATTTTGTGTAAAATAGATTACATTCATTATTTCAACAAACATACACATAGGTTATATATTATATAAATCACTATTACAACCATCACATGAGAAGATATCGGATATACACCCACATAATAAGTATATATATTCTTTAAAAATAACAAACTAAAGATTGGTCTTCATATAAGTTCATATCAGGCACGGATCCATTTTTGCAGGAGGGGGTTTGCCAGTTTTCTGTTACGGACATCTACCATCATCGTTTATAAATTACATAGCATACATACAAATTGAGCTTTTTAAACAGAGAAATTATTTTTATACTGATGTAGGATCACTTTGTGATGTAATTTCATTGAAGCAAGGCATTATTTTTTTATGTAGCTGAGCAGGGTGGGGTCCCCCCCCTCTGGATCCGCCCATGCATATATATATATGCCGGCATTCACTTTATCGTCTCGCCGTTTACCATGAAACAAAGTAGTGCAGCTTTTTACGTAGCCAGTTTTATAAAATGAACCAACGATGCCCGAGCAGTGGATTAACACTTTCAAGAATGTATATCGACAAAATGTCTCCAGGCAGATTTGATTAAATCTATCAAATGTCAATAACAGGCCCGGGACTGTACAGCGCAGTGGACGCTTACGGCTGGCCCCCGGATCCATTCACTTGATTTGATGTTTTCCGCAGGTTAATCTTATAGGTTTTTGTTTTTCGTGTAGTGCGGTCCTCCTGCAATTACTAATAAAGATACTTTACATTCGCTATCCATCCACTGTAATATCACAAGTAATCAGTATTACCCAAGACTGCTACGAAATGGCAAGTTTGATGCCTTTTCTCCAGGGACAATTATCTATTTGTAAATACTGGTCTTAGTACAAATAGGACGAAAAATGGGGTTAAACGTCCACTAGACACAAACTAGATCATTTTGGGACTAACTCATGGTTCAATTTACATATAACTTCAATAATTCGCTTGCACGTATGGGTCTTTAGCAGTTTGTGAGGGGGGGGGGGGGGTGACGCGGAGAAAATGCACGCGGCTGGACAGGCGACCCTAGTCCCTGTCGCGAATTACCTGGGAATCGAAACCACGCCAGTTGACTCAATAACATACCTTGTGATACAACGCATGCGCTATCCCCCCCGCTTCCCCGCTAATACATAATATATTTATATATTTCTAAATAATTAAAGGTTGTCAAGAGAATACATAATATATATATATATCTCTAAGTAACTAAAGACGGGCCCGTATCTACAGCTCGTGAAATGCTCGCCCTCCCGCTCAGAAATTGCTAACAATCATTAAAGTATACACGGTACCTTATATTAACCTAAAAAAGCTATTTTTTTTTGTTTGATTACTTATTTTAAAATGCTTATTAGACGCCTATGTAACTACATAGCATGATGATAACAACAGTCTGTTAGAATGACCTTTCCGAAAATTTACTCAAAATATTCGCCGCCCTACCGAACGGTAGTCATTGGCTCAACGGCTCGTGCAATGTTTACTTAACACCTAACTGCTTCGGACAAAATGATGCATTTTACGCATTTTAATACCAATTTACACTAAATAGGAAATATTTTTTAACTACAAATACTTCAAACGTCTTTATTTATTTTTCTTTTACCTCAAAAAAAATGGTTGAGAATTTAATTTGTCGGAGTAAAAAAGTTAATATGCCGTACTCATTAAGCCTCGTCGATGTCATGCTTATCAGTGATTGTAGCGGCCAAGCGAATATTCACTGCGGGATCAGTTTGCCTAAGGGTAAGTGAACATCGGATGGCCGACTAGCACGGAGACAGCAGCATTTCCAGCGAGTACGGTGCTGACTGGTTCGTTGGAGTGCACGGGGCAGTAAGTGAACGTTGGGTGACCGACTAGCAAGGAGACGACCTTTTTTTATGCGAACAGGGTACTTTATTCAGGATTCGGGATTCGACACTAATAACTGAACGTTCTATCTTTAGAGCCAGCAAGTTATTCGGGATACGCTACTAAAACAGACCGACTTACGGGGCATCCGATCATTTCCTCGCTACCCCGACCGTAGTTGGGTGACCGACTAACAACTAGACGACCATTTGTCCAGCGAATAGCGTGTTGACTGGTTTGTCAGCGTGCACTAGACAGTGCTGTCCTGCTCTCACCTGTTTTATTGTCGAATCCCGAATCACGAATAACGTGCACGCCGACAAACCAGCCAACGCGCTATTCGCTTGACAAATAGTCGTTTCCGTGCTGGTCGGTCACCCACCGAGGAAATGGTCGGATGCAAGATAGATGGTTCTGTTTTGATGTTGAATCCCGAATAAATAAATCCACACAAAAGCCCCCAAACTGATATTTGTCTGAAAATAACCGACGAATTTTGTGTAAAATAGATTACATGCATTATTTCAACAAACATACACATAGGTTATATATTATATAAATCACTCTATTACAACCATCACATGTGAAGATATCGGATATTGTCAAATTTAAATAAGGAACAGAAAGTGAAAAATATAGTAATTAGATTGATCGAAAGTCATAGAGGAGAAATAACAGAAAAAGAATATGCTTACTTGACCAAATTTGAGCCTAACCATGCGAATTTTTATGGATTACCAAAGATTCATAAAAGCCAGGAAATTCGAAATGCAGAAATGGAACAAAGACAGGAAGTGATTACCATTCCAGACCCTACTGATTTGAGAAATTTTATAGATATTATTCTCAAACCTCTATGTAAGCACATCAAGAGCTACATACGGGATGATATAGATTTCTTATGTAATTTACTTAGTAAAGCTGAACCAAATAGCGTACTTGTCACGTTTGATGTTGAAAGCTTGTATAGCAATATTGAAATTGAACTGGGCATAAGATCTATACATTTCTGGCTCGATAGATTCGAATCCGAAATACCCACACGTTTCTCCAATACTTTTATCATAAATGCAGTCACGATAGTCATTTCCAATAACATTTTATATTTTGATAAACACTATTACGAACAAATTAAAGGTGTGGCTATGGGAACAAAAATAGGCCCAACATACGTGACTTTAACACTAGGCTACCTTGAAGAAATTTGGTACACTAATATTGGAGAACGTTTCGGTTTGGAATTAAAATAACAGATTGAACATTCATGGAAGCGTTTCTTAGATGATTGCTTTATCATATTTGTTAAGGATAATGTTTTATTAAATGAATTATATCTCATGCTTAACTCACTAAATGGTAGTTTAAATTTTATAATAGAAAAAAACTTTAAATCAATTAACTTTTTGGATGTAACGATAACAGTATCTGAAAATGGGGACATTACAACGGATCTATATTATAAAACTACTGACACGCACCAGTATTTAGATTTCAATTCATGTCACCCTTCACATACAAAAAGAAACACCCCGTTTAATCTTGCTAGGAGAATTTGTACAATCGTATCATGTGAAAAGAAAAAAATCATAAGGTTACAAGAATTAAAAAAATTCCTTCGAAATCAAAACTATCCTTTTGGTTTAATAGAAAATGGTAATAAACAAGCATTAAAATAGATCAGGAAATTTTAAGAAAACCTAAAGTTTTAGGTAAACAAGTATTTAGATTTCAATTCATGTCACCCTTCACATACAAAAAGAAACACCCCGTTTAATCTTGCTAGGAGAATTTGTACAATCGTATCATGTGAAAAGAAAAAAATCATAAGGTTACAAGAATTAAAAAAATTCCTTCGAAATCAAAACTATCCTTTTGGTTTAATAGAAAATGGTAATAAACAAGCATTAAAATAGATCAGGAAATTTTAAGAAAACCTAAAGTTTTAGGTAAACAAAATGAAATTTTGACTTTAGTTACAACACATAATCCTTCTCAAGAACGGGGTATGGACATAATTAAATCACATTTACCACAGTTATTCAAAAGTGAAAAACTTAAATATATTATCAACAGCAGAACACGCGAAATGTGTGACAATCGAGTTGCAAAGTTCAAAGATCGATCAATGTCATGATCAAGGTTGCTGGTTTTCCGTGAGTTTCTCGATTTAAAAAAAAAAACTTTCAATGGCTGTAAACTTGATTGTTTACTGTGTGTTATGTGCCACGACATCTGATTGGACAATGCAATCTAGTCACGTGTGAACACAATGGGGGCAAAAGTTCGGGAATTGCTGAGTATTGAAGCAACGGTTAGATGTTGTAAACTCGCGGACGCCGTTTAAATAGCCAACCTTCCTGGACCACTGACATGGGAAAAATTACGCCTAGGAACTTTCTCGAACCCGGGATCTTCTGGTTAGTGCTATACTCGACGATTGTTTTAGACCAGAAGGTCTGTCATTGGTTTTGATCCCACACGTGTACGTGGCCAGGAGTTGAGTCACCTGGCTAACCTGGATGGTTTTCTACGGGGCTTCTGGTTTCCTCTCAATGTTAAAGACCCCTACGCAAACAAATTGTACCAGCTTGTACTAAAGGTTAGTCGCAAAAATACCTAGGTTTTTTTGGGGTATTCGTTACACCCCCCCTTCTTTCTCTATATATAGATAACTACTTTATTAAGATTACGGTGTAATTAATTACATAGATGTTGATTGCTAACAACTGTAATGATATAACGATGGTTATAATTAAAGCTCCTATATCACGTCAATATAGTGGGTTATAATTAAAGCTCCTATTATTACGTCAATATAAAGGATGTTTATTGTTAACAACTGTAATTACAGATATAATAAATGACGTAGGTTATAATTAAAGCTCTTATATCATGTGACTTGAAAATAAGAAAACGTACATCATGTAATTATAGGTAACCAAGAGCAGCAATACACTTAGAATATTAGCAATATTTTCAAACCCTCTGGACAAGTAAAATTGGATATAATGGACTCTTAAACATGTAGTACTTGAGTGAAGTCTGTCACCACACGCCCAGGACTGTACAGCGCAGTGGACGCTTAGGGCTAGCCCCTGGATCCATTCACTCTTTTTGAATTGTATGTTTGTGGTCTCTGAGTATGATGTCGTGTCCATATATTTGTTTTTGTGTAAATTGTGTGTGATGCAGTCCCTATCCACTATTAGAATAAGGCTGTTATTTATTTTCTGGAGTTTCCAAGCCAGCAAGAGTGTTATTATCGATTTAAGACTAGATTCAGAGTGGATCAATTTGATTGAAATTGTCAGTAAATTCCCTTTACATTATCGAGTTTTGAACTGTTATAGTAAGAACTGCCAGCTCTTTTTCTAGTCCCCCATAATGTATCTTTAATTAAGATAAAATGAAAATACCAGTGCTTTCTCCGCTACCAATTAAAGATGGTGGCGTCGATGGCATTTCAATTTATGAATACTGTGACATGTAATGAAATGAGGTTTAACGTCCTACTGTTCTGCACCGACTGCACTTATGACGACAGACAAATGCCTTACTCCAAACGTCCAGGGTTCATTTACGTGCACATGGGACACGGTTTTGGGTCCCATCCGTAAGACTATACGTTCTTCCAGGTCTGATTCTGCTTGCCGCATCTAGCCTTTAATTAATTTTTATCTAAAAACCTAAGCCCCCTCAGTAAAATATAATGCATTATACAATAAGATATTCCGAAGAAAATACCATATCACTTGCCAAATTGGACTGATTGGACTGATAACAAACTTTGACATACCATAATGGAAGCCAATTACATCACTCATCGGGATATATCATTTTCTACAAATGGGTGATAGTATGTCACATCTTTCGTAATTTTCTTCATGCGTAACGAAAATACTTCACTATTTAGCATGGCTCTGAAAGCAGGTTAACTGTTACCCCGACGATTGGTGTTTTAAATCAAGTTTCCCGTCATTTCAAATTCACACACATCTAATAGTTCACTATTTTTACTTATTCTGACGTAACGTCCCACAGTGACGTCATCACATTCAAATGTTCGAGACGTCATACCGAATATCCCCGGTATAAATTTACAGATGATGGGCGTGGCTGGGGTATTTGTTGGATCGGACTCATAAACCAATATAGTTATATCAACCATTCTTCAGTAAGCATCTGTAAAAATATACATATTAGATACAAAACAGTTACTTTATATCAAAGTTTCTCCATCAGAATTATAAAGTTACAGAAAAAAAATAAGTGAAACAGAATAATGGGCAAATTAACATCCGTATACATTAAGACAGGAATATGGCGGCCTCAGTAATTGGACATATTTTATTGAATCGGGGTTTCCAGCGAACGGGCCTATTATCATATATTATAAGATGAACTTACATTCCCGATTATCTCTACGATTCACTATGGTAACACTGGTAATGTTATATATACGTTCAAGGTCAACTTGTAACCATGGATTATTATCACCAACATGGACAATATGAATCAAACCTAAAGGCTCCGTCACATGGACAATAAGTATCAAACCTAAAGGGGTCCGTCACATGGACAATATGTATCAAACCTAAAGGGTCCGTCACATGGACAATATGCATCAAACCTAAAGGGTCCGTCACATGGACAATAAGTATCAAACCTAAAGGATAGTCCGTCACATGGACAATATGTATCAAACCTAAAGGGTCCGTCACATGGACAGCGGGCATCAAATCTAAAGGATAGTTCGTCACATGAATGACAGGGTTCAAACCTAAAGGGTCCGTCACATGGACAGCGGGCATCAAATCTAAAGGGTCTGGTACATGGACAATGGGCATCAAACCTAAAGGATAGTGAATTAAATAGACAAAGGGCATCGAACCTAAAGAGTTACATCGACAATAGGTATCGAACCTTAGGGGTAACCCTTTACAATGGACAAAGAGCATCGAACCTAAAGCGTTGTCAGTCACATGGACAACAGGCATCAAACACAACGGGTAGTCCGTCACGTGAACAATAGGTATCAAACCTAAAGAACAGTACGTCACAAGGACAACAGGCATCAGATCTAAAGGTTAATCCATTACATAGACAACAGGCATCATATCTAAAGGTTAATCCATTACATGCACTAAGGACATCGAACCTAATGGACAAAGAGCATCGAACCTAAAGGGTTGTCAGTCACATGGACAACAGGCATCAAACACAACGGGTAGTCCGTCACGTGAACAATAGGTATCAAACCTAAAGAACAGTACGTCACAAGGACAACAGGCATCAGATCTAAAGGTTAATCCATTACATAGACAACAGGCATCATATCTAAAGGTTAATCCATTACATGCACTAAGGACATAGAACCTAAAGGGTAGCGCATCACAAAGTTTATCGACCCCCCTAAAAATGGTACATGATAGCTCCTAAATTTTGTGATTTTCGGTATTTTGTATTTAGGCGATTGTAGGAAATTCGCATTCTTGTCTCTGAATTATTAAAATTTAAATAGAGTGGTTCAGAGACACAGTATTTGTCCTTATAAAAACTGACCCGCTTATCTGTGTGATTGCTCCGTCGAGAAATCTTCTGAAGTGAGCAGAAGTTAGCGCCGCGCACGTGGTTTAGGAAGTCGCAGCAAATATACGTCACATGAGGTATTTTTACAAACATGTATTGGTATATAACGCCGAGTAAAAAATACACTCATTACGAGCTTCGACTTACGTGTTTATTTAATAGCGTACGTGAGCAAAAATTTCGATTTCACTCCTTGATTTGATTTTTGATTTTGGCGATTTTGGTGATTTAAATACAGAGCTAGCTATAATAGCTTCGTTTCATTTCTAACTTTCAAGTAGGTGAAAGCGCCCAGATAAATTCACTACAACCTTTCGAGATTTACTTTTATTAAGTGGCTACATTCTTGGTTTACGCTGGCGACTATTGTGGTTAGGAAATAAATATTTGTTAGCTCTAAATACGCAGAACTATTTGAGACCGGAAAATAACCGAAACAAACTTTTTATTTGTAGTCTTTATTTTCCAGACCCTTTTCGGTAACATGGTGTAAATTATTTTTATAATCATAGTATATTATCTAACCATCCTGTAGCCATAGGCTTTGATCGACGGACTTATTTTTTTCTAGATTTGAGACTGAGCCCTGCAAGATATCGTCCACGGATGATTTGCTATCCAGCATTGGATTGGACAAGTACCCCTATGATTTGGGAACTGTAACAAACTACCTATGACAAAAATCACAAATAGGCTTTATGCTAGACAAATGTTAATAAATTCCCGACAACTTCGGAGCATCGGTCTATCATGACTGCTTTACATGACGACTGTGTGACATTTGGTGACAAATACATTCAAAATAGACTGGTCAGACTGACGACAAAGACTAGGAAGGTGAGTAAAAGTAAGGTTAAGTCCACTAAAATGTATGAAATCATGCGATGATTTTCTTGACACCCCATTTTTTTCCGTGATAGTTTACGTTACTCCATGGGCAGACATAAGTGAAATTAATTTAATAAACAGAGAGACTCGGACATCTGCCGATGCGACCTTAACTGATTTAGATAGAAAGAAAAGTATTTGCGGCGATTGTCATAAAAGCACAATCACCAAGTTTAAAAAAAAAATCAACTTCCGAAGACTAAAAAAGAAATGATTCGCATGAAGGCTAATAATGAAAATAAAAAACAATTGGCAGGTAAAAAGAATGGTTGCAAGTCCAAACCTTTTTAGATGAACGAAGGAATTTAGTATGATGTCAAAAATCAAAGATACACAGCAGAATGCCATAATTTGGTCATGAAACTTAAAAATCTAAACGTTTCCAATGGTAACGTAGCAGTGGTTATAACCGCATGTTTGGCTCTCGCGGAAGAAAAAAATATAATTACACTCCATCAAAATCTACAGTTCAAAGAATATCATGTGAGCGCGTCGGTGTCCACATGTTTAGGAAACCTTGAAGTTGGCGAAAAATACCACCCTTTATAGGCCTACAGACGAAACTACAAAATTTGGCTCTAAATTCGGTACAAACGCAATAATCGCTGGCTCGGCGCATACGCCACTTACCCAGCAATGTGGTTTTTTTTCATAACAAACATCATGCAGTACAAAATATTTATTTATCTGAGGGACAAAAAATAAAGTCTTAAATTAATAGTTTTATTGGGGTGTTTATCCCTCTCTCTCACTCCCCGTATTACATGTCATCATATTTTCCTCGTACTTTACCCGGCAATTTATTTTTCATAACAAACATCGTACTGCACAATATAATATTTAGTTATCTTTGAGATAAACATTAAAATGTTACATTATTAGATTTATAGACCCCTCTCTCTCCCTCGCTCCCTCTGTATAACATGCCGTTATAAATAGGCCAGTGTCTGGGTATAAATAAGTAAACGCACTGTTCATTTTAATATATGTATGAGGCTAATCTTGAAATAATTCATGTCAAATGCCGATCTTTTCATCTCCAGCTTAACATGTATTTTAATTTCTACTGTAGCATTATAAACACAGTTAATATAAAGACATTTGAAGGCGCGGGTTTACTGTTAAAACAACGAAGCATTCGCGCATGCGTACATATGTCAAATCCAATCGTCTCATAGTGTGTATTCGGTTACTTTGCAGTATGGAAATAAACGATATTTTCCGACTGCGATCAAGTTATTTCGTTTCCGGGACGTGCGTAGCTTGGAGCATGTTTTTTTTAGTACAACCAAGGGACATAGCTCTTATTCTCACTAAGAGATAACTCCTTTGATTATGGAAGCCGGGAAGATTTTGAGCCATTTATAATATAAGTCCAAATGATTATATATCCACAAAATTCAGAAGTGGCCAGACTTCCATTGTTGATCAATGAAGTTTTTATAGTAAGTCTTATCATATAATGTCTTTACTGTCCCGAAATAGTGTCTGTTTGTTTTAAAACAGTTTTAGCCTGAACCACTCTAATTTAAATAACCTATGGATGGTGTAAAGGTATCTTGTATTATTAATATGGCATGACATGGTGATCAATCAGGGAAAGTTATTAGATGCATTACGCAAGGTTTAGATAAAGAGCCGACAGTTCTGGCAATAATTGTTTAAAAAATGGATAATGAAAAGGGAATATATTGAAAATGTCAGTAAAATTACTTCATTCTGAGAGGAGTCGTTTACAGAACAGTGTAGTGTCGGTTGTCATTTTTAAATTAAATCATAAATCTGTTGAAAATCAAACCCATCCGAAGTTCTAGAGAATTGATTATGGGCCTGTTATGTAAATAAATGTTGCATAAATTATTTATATAACACTGAGGTCAAAAGAAAGATCTGCAATAGGCTCATTTAGCTCTTAATTAATGCATCTTTAACCAGCATAACATCAGGTGCGGATCCAGGAATTTTTGCAGGAGGGGGTTTGCCAGCTTTCGGTTAGGGAAATCTGCCATCATCGTCTCTAAATTACATAGGCATACATACAAATGGAGCTTTTAAAACAGAGAAATCGTTTTATACTGATGCATGATCACTTTGTGATGTAATTTCATTGAAGCAAGGCATTATTTTTTTATGTAGCTGAGCGGGGGTGGGGGGTGGACCCCCCACCCCCCCCTCTGGATCCGCCCCTGAACATCCTTAATACTCAGTTATTGTAAAAGCTCAGTAAGTTTCACAGCATTCAGCATGATTAAACATCAGCGATAAAATCTCAATACGATTCAATTACGTTCGGCATGATTTAATTTTAGCGATAAACAATTAATGTACCTGGATGATAATTCGGCAGCCATTTGATTTAACTTTCATTCAACGTCATGATATATATTTACACTCACCCTTTCAAACGGTTCTGTCGTGCAAATTAATAATTTATTCATTTACAGCTACAAAAGAAATTGTGTTTGCTTTTTTGAAATGCAAGATGATGCTATCATACGATATGAATATCACAGCATTCAGCATGATTAAACATCAGCGATAAAATCTCAATACGATTCAATTACGTTCGGCATGATTTAATTTTAGCGATAAACAATTAATGTACCTGGATGATAATTCGGCAGCCATTTGATTTAACTTTCATTCAACGTCATGATATATATTTACACTCACCCTTTCAAACGTTTTTGTCGTGCAAATTAATAATTTATTCATTTACAGCTACAAAAAAATTTGTGTTTGCTTTTTTGAAATGTAAGATGATGCTATCATACGATATGAATATTATATGACTTGAATGGATTTATATTGTTGCTAAGTATTATTATCCTAAATCATTTGTGGTAAATATATAGGCCTATCATATGACATACGAATACAAACCAAGCTTGCGTGAATATTTCATAGTTTGATTTTCTATTGTTGGTATGTCGGATGCTGGCATACGATATGAATATTATATGACTTGAATGAATTTATATTGTTGCTAAGTATCATTATCCTAAAACATTTGTGGTAAATATATAGTCCTATCATATGACATACGAATACAAACCAAGCTTGTGTGAATATTTCATAGTTTGATTTTCTATTGTTGGTATGTCGAAAAGTGAAGTAACTATATATCAACATTGTTATGCATACTGCCTCAGTCCTTTTTAAAAAGATAATGATGTCCCGCAATATGAACAAGCAAAGGTGGTCAACCGTTAATATAGCACACGACAACACTACAGCTAAATCCATCAGTATACCAGACCTAATTCCTGGAGTATTGGCAAATTATCAATTTAAGACAGGATAAATCTCTCTCAACCCAAATAACCCGAAACAGTTTTTGCTTACTATTGATGCCCACTTGTATAAAAAAAAATACAATTTAGAAATTGTCACTATTCTGTAAACTCAATTTAAAAACGATGAGACTAATTTTCTAGTTAAAGTCTGTCACACTGTTAGAACAAATCTGGTAAATTTACATGAAAATTACTGGCAGCAAAAGTTGCCAGTAAATTTACTGTAAATAAACCTTCATTTGTAATATTACAGAGTTTCTGTAATTTGACCTTTTGTGTAACTTTACCTGAAAACAGTAAATTGAAAATAACTATGAGTTTGTTTTTTAGCTTTGGGCTGTAAATTCACCGCAACACTGTAAATAAACGGTTACAGTAAGTTTGTTTTTTAACTTGCAAATGTAAATTTACCTAAACTGAATAAGTGGAATTTGAAATCCCGATTGTGTTGTGTGTCGAAAATATAAGCCTAATCTTGTTTGCTCACATATGAACACAGGTTGAAACCGCCGCTCGTCGATGATAGTTGGCGGTTCCAGGCATTCAGATGTAAGCCTACGGTACTGTCTATTGCAGGCATTGAAACTGCTTTAGAGACAGTCCAGCTAACACTGGCCAATCGGTTTAATTAAGCGTCTTCAAGTGACCTTGACTACGACATAATTTTAACCTATGGTCGAAAAGTAAAAATATTTTCAATACGTTTATGAACATACTTACAATCTGATTAATGTACGATGAATAATAATACACGTTATAGGTCGTATAAATAAAGGAAATTAGATATAGATAACATACAGTATACAAAATTTCACAAAATGTGATTGTCGATATTATGGTTAATAAATTAGAATGAATACTTTTAGAAAATAGTTATTAGGAATGGTTCTTTGCTATGGAATACCTAAATAAGATAAGAGACAGTAAATTTACCTTAACGATAAGTAAATTTACCAAATAATGTGAAAAAACGTAAATCTGCAAAATTACCTTCTGGTTTTGCTATTTTCAGTGCAATATTGATATACTTAATATGTATTTTTACCGGGTTTTAATGTGCCTTTGATTTCATCAAAGTTTGTTGTAAAAAGAGACTGAAACTTGGTAAATATACATCATTTTTGTAAATATTTCAAATATTTTATGACAAAAAAAATATTTTAATTGCTGTAATTTTACTTATGTTTCTAACCTGAAAGTTTAAAAAATAATGTGAGTAGACGTACAATCTGTAAGATTGCATGCTGGGAGACAATAAATTTACCGAATACGACAACTACCAATATTTTAAAAATACATTATGCTAAATTTGCCTATGGCAGGTCTTTCTTTAGACCTGATATTTTATATAAACTATGACTTAGGCATTTATTAACATGAAAAGACCATACTCAACTCTTGATGCCATCTTAGGTGTCAGATTTTCATTGGTGATTAAATTCACAAAAGGATAATCGTGACGATGTTTTTATCGTTCCGACTGTTGTAATACTGATCGAGGCTAGGCCTAACATTCAACCGCTAATATCTCTGTTCAGAGTGGAGCAATTTGACAGATTTTCAGCATATGCCCTTTACATTATCTAGTTTTCAACGTTTAGGTTATATTTCTAACCTAAAAGTAAATTTACAAAATAATGTGAATAAACTTAAGATCTGTAAAATTACATGCTTGCGTATTCATTTTCCGTTCTGTTTGTAAATATTACATAATATGTTAGAATGTATTTTTACTGTGTCTATTGTAAAGAAGACACGAAACTCGGTAAACATACATGAAAATCCGTAAACATACACGAAAATCCGTAAAAATACGTCAGACTTATTAAAACTACTATATTGTGGCGAATACACCGACAATTAAGGTACAGAAACTACTTGTAGTACTGTAATTTTACAAAAATTTCTAACAGTGCAGTCTTTAATTATTGACATTGTCGTCTTTGTGTTGGGTTCTGATAAAACGCAACCAGTAAAAAGTATACTTGATAATGTGAAGGCATATAAGCATTCGAGTTCCTCTCCTGGAAACGGGAGGTACGAAGTCACTGAATTATTGTGCCATCTTATCTATGAGATCGATTCCTAGGGAGTAAAAGTGATTGCAACATTTAGATAAATTACTTTCTTATTGTAATAAATGGAAGCTAACTGTTAACACAGAAAAGACTAAATTCTTATATTTCAACGAGGTCATTTAAAGTGTAGCAATTATAACTTCAAGTACAATAATAATAGGGTTGAATGTGTGAAAACTTTTACATATTTAGGAATAAGTTGTCTTCCAACTGTAGATTTAATAATACGCAGAAAGCACTATCTGTAAAAGGTTCTAAAGCACTTTATCAACTATGTAATGTTTTTGAAAATGTACACCTGAATGTTAAACAACAATGTTTTTTATTTGATACTTATGTTGGTTCTATCCTTTCTTACGCATGTCCTGTATTGGGCTTCCATAAATCACCAGCCACAAAAATAAAGGCTTTAATTGGGCGTATAATATAAAATGTTTATTGGAATCTCTTGGATTCGCCTCAGTTTTTGATGATCAATATGTTGTTTTACCTGTATATGATTAACTTAAACTTAAAATAAACGATCAGTACTCACAGGAATGGAATGGAGATCGGTTGAAATATTCAAAACTAAATTATTATAACCTTTTCACGAATGCCTTATCACAAAAAGAATATTTATCAAATATCTCAAATCATAATTATTGTGTATCTCTATCCAAATTTAGATGTGTATCACATAACTTGCTAAGTGAAACTGGAAGATACGATAAAATTAACAGAAATGATAGAATTTGTAAATTATGCAATTTAAATAACGTGGAAGATGAATATCATTTTTATACGCCCACATTTTCATGTGGACGTATTATGTCGTCGCCCCTGTCCGTCCGTCCACAATTTGTTTGTGGACTCTCTACAGGTCACAATTCTTATCCGATTTTGACGAAACTTGAAATATAGGTTTATCCCCATAAGATCTCGGTTCCTTTCGATATTGGCATGTATCGGATCAGAACTTCAGGGATTATGGCCCCTGATTGTACGAAATGAAATGAAATGAAATGGGGTTTAACGTCCTACTCTTTTGCACCTAACCTGGGCTAATGGAAGACGGGCATACACCATACAGTGTGCTATGAGGGAAATTTTGCCCGGGCAGCGGCGCTACGGCCTACTCTTATATCGAATTCCAACTGCCAAGGGATCTTTTACGTGCACTCCAATGTGTACACGGGACCTCGGTTTTTCGTCCCACCCGAACGACTAGGCAACTGTCCTTGTCAGACCCTCCTTCTGCATCACTGACAAGGGGAAATCACGTCGGAAAATCGATATGAACTCTTGAGAAAAAATAAATCCACACAAAAGCCCCCAAACTGATATTTGTCTGAAAATAACCGACGAATTTTGTGTAAAATAGATTACATGCATTATTTAACGTCCTACTCTTTTGCGCCTAACCTGGGCTAATGGAAGACGGGCATACGCCATACAGTGTGCTATGAGGGAAATTTTGCCCGAGCAGCGGCGCTACGGCTTACTCTTATATCGAATTCCAACTGCCAAGGGATCTTTTACGTGCACTCCAATGTGTACACGGGACCTCGGTTTTTCGTCCCACCCGAACGACTAGGCAACTGTCCTTGTCAGGCCCTCCTTCTGCATCACTGACAAGGGGAAATCAGTCGGAAAATCGAGATGAACTTTCTCGGCCAATGCAGGAATCGAATACCCGACCTCCAGGCTAGCGAACCAGCGCCTTATCCACTTAGCCACCGTGACCCCCCCCCCCCCCTGATTGTACGAAATATCATGTTTTTAGCTTGTGGACTCTATAGAGGTCACAATTTTGAACCGATTGTGGTGAAACTTGACATGCATGTTTATAACCCCAAAATCGTGGTTCCTTTCGATATTTGCTCCCATCGGATTGTAACTTCCTGACAAATCGCACTTTTTAGCTCGTGGTCCCTCTGGAGGTCAAAATTATTATCCGATTTAAAAAACCGTTTGATTATATCACCGTTACATGGTAATGAAGGTTGAGTTCAAATTTTGTACGCGAATAGTGTGAAAATATGTTATATCAAGGTTGTGGACCCTATCGAGGTCACAATTATGAACCGATTTTGATGAAACTTGACATGTATGTTTATAACCCAAAGATCTTGGTTCCTTTCGATATTTGCACCCATCGGATCGTATCTTCCTGAATTGTGGCCCCTGATTGTCCCAAAAATTGCCCTTTTTAGCTTGTGGTCCATCTGGAGGTCAAAATTATTATCCGATTTAAAAAACCGTTTGATTACATCACCGTCACATGGTAATGAAGGCTGAGTTCGAATTTTGTGAAAATCGAATCAAAATTGACGGACAAAATGACCGCCGTTTGTACGCGAATAGTGTGAAAATATGTTATATCAAGGCTGTGGAACCTATAGAGGTCACAATTTTGAACCGATTTTGATGAAACTTGACATGCATGTTTATAACCCGAAGATCTTGGTTCCTTTCGATATTTGCGCTAATTGATTCGTAACTTTGTACGCGATTAGTGTGAAAATATGTTATATCAAGGTTGTGGACCCTAATAGAGGTCACAATTTTGAACCGATTTTGATGAAACATGCATGTTTATAACCCAAAGATCTTGGTTCTTTTTGATATTTGCGCCCATTGGATCGTAACTTCTTGAATTATGGCCCCTGATTGTCCGAAAAATGACCCTTTTTAGCTTGTAGTCCCTCTGGAGATCAGAATTATTATCCCATTTAAAAAACCGTTTGATTATATCACCGTTACACCGTTGCCCTTTTTAGCTTGTGGTCCCTCTGGAGGTCAAAATTATTATCCGATTTAAAAAACCGTTTGGTTATATCACCGTTACATCGTAATGAAGGTTGAGGTCGAATTTCGTGAAAATCGGACCAAACTTGACTGAAAAAATGGCTGCCGCTTGTACGCGAAGAGTGTAAAAATACGGTATATCAATGTTGTGAACCCTGTAGAGGTCACAATCTTCATCAATGTTGATGACACTTGAAACACATGTTTACAACTTAACAATCTTAGTTCCTTTCGATATTTGTGCATATCGGATTGTAACTTCTTGAATTATGGCCCCTGATTTTACGAAAAATGACCCTTTTTTTAGCTTGTGGTCCCTCTGGGGTCAGAATTATTATCCCATTTAAAAAACCGTTTGATTATATCACCGTTACATCGTAATGAAGGTTGAGGTCGAATTTCGTGAAAATCGGACCAAAATTGACAGCTGTTCTTGTCAGGCCATCCATCCTTCATCACGAACAAGGGGAATTAAACCAGGCTAGAAAATCTAGATGAACTTTGTCACCCAATGCAGGGATCAAACACCCAACCCCAAGGCTACCGAGCCAGCATCTTACCAACTTAGCAACATGATCCCCAGTCGAATTTGAAGCCTACTGAAATGAACCTTTATAACCCAAAGATCTTAATTCATTTCGATATTTGCACATATCAAAATCTAACTCGGTATTGCTTGTTCTCTATCCATCTCTCGAAAATGTGGGCGTATCCTGCCTGGCAGTGCCAGCCTATCTTTTACTTTGTTGTCCATTTTATAAGAGAACAGCTTATTCCTTTTTATTATAGAAATCACCCTTCACTCCAAAAATTTATAGATATTATGTCTTCCGCTTCACCAGTTATTTTAAACTCATTAGCAAAATATATACATTTATCATTTATTAAACGTCAGTTTATTCTTGACGCTATTCTCCCCTAGAACTGTACATACTCTTTTCACTTATTTTTGTACTAATTGTATCATTAACACCCTTACTTCGCATATTCATTCATTAATTCATTATATTTGCTATATGTTATGTAACTTTCAGCAATAAAGAATTACTTACTTACTTAATAGACAACTTAAAATGTTTCACTTGTGTATAACATTATGCACAACGTAAAATTATGCACAATATCAAATTATAATCAATTTATATTTAATGTAAACTTGTAAAATATAAAATGGTATTCAATGTAAAATTATATTCATGTAAAATTACATTCAATATTAAAATAAAGGTTTTCAATGTAAAATTATTGTTAAATGTAAAATCAGGTGTTGTGTAAATGTATATAGTATAAAATGTAATATTGTGACGATGTAAGTTTATATGCATATATATGCAAAGTAACACCCAAGGATATAAGGAGGTCTGAGAGCAATTGTTTGGGGAAAAGGTTGAACTCTTGTGGCAGACAAAAACATTATATCAAGATTATTGTAAGTTGAAAATCTTATGGAATGTATTTATCGGAGTCCAAACTCTTGAGAAAAAATAAATCCACACAAAAGCCCCCAAACTGATATTTGTCTGAAAATAACCGACGAATTTTGTGTAAAATAGATTAGATGCATTATTTCAACAAACATACACATAGGTTATATATTATATAAATCACTATTACAACCATCACACACTGTAAAACATGTGAAGATATCGGATATAGGTTATATATTATATAAATCACTCTATTACAACCATCACATGTGAAGATATCGGATATACACCCACATAATAAGTATATATATTCTTTAAAAATAACAAACTAAAGATTGGTCTTCATATAAGTTCATATCAGGGACGGATCCAGAAATTTTTGCAGAAGGGGGTTTGCCAGGTTTCTGTTACGGACATCTGCCATCATCGTTTTTAAATTACATAGGCATACATACAAATTGAGATTTTTAAACAGAGAAATAATTTTTATACTGATGTAGGTTCACTTTGTAATGTAATTTCATTGAAGCAAGGCATTATTTTTTTATGTAGCTAAGCAGGGTGGGTTCCCCCCCCCCTCTGGATCCGCCCATGCATATATATATATATATATATGCCGGCATTCACTTTATCGTCTCGCCGTTCACCATGAAACAAAGTAGTGTAGCTTTTTACGGTCCAGGCCCGTAGCCAGTTTTATAAAATGAACCAAAGATGCCTGAGCAGTGGATTAACACTTTCAAGAATGTATATCGACAGAATGTCTCCAGGCAGATTTGATTAAATCTACCAAATGTCACCTTCATAGAGATACTTTACATTCGCTATCCATCCACTGTAATATCACCAGTAATCAGTATTACCCAAAACTGCTACGAAATGGCAAGTTTGATCCCCTTTCTCCAACTCTAGACCATAAAGACAAACCACAAATGCAGGAAAAGGGTAGGGAAAATTATCTTTTTGTAAATACTGGTCTTAGTACAAATAAATAACAGAGATAGGGCGAAAAATGGGCTTTAACGTCCACTAGACACAAACTAGATCATTTTGGGACTAACTCATGGTTCAATTTACATGTAACTTCAATAATTCGCTTGCACGTATGGGTCTTTAGCAGTTTGTGAGGGGGGGGGTGAATTACCTGGGAATCTAAATCACGCAAGTTGACTCAATAACATACCTTACCAATCGATAATCCGCACTGCTAAATTATTGAGAATAATTAGATAGTAGGTAAGACTAGTTCGTTGCGCTTCTGAAATAATTTATTTTAGGTATTATTCTTCAGCCGAGTTCAGTTCCGATAAGACATATTTATAATAAGCAGGGGGAATCACGCCAATTTTTGGAAATCACTTGAGATGTTTATACACTGGTTAATTATAGATTTTACAATGCTACAAACAGTCGCCGAATTTATACCGGGCACAGATATGAAATATATCCTCACCCACCAAGATAAAGCAGGACCAACACCATTCAATACAGTAACAGTTGATGATGTTCTATCGTGTACTGTTGTTTGTGAACATGATCCACACTGTGTAAAATTCGCTTTTCATGATGATAGACAAACATGTAACATTTATCATCTACTAATAACAGATTCAGAACTTCAACATGATCCTGGAATGAGAATGTTTAAAAAAGGAAATATTGGTAAGTTGGTATGAGAACGATTAAAAAAAAATTATTAGGCCAATTTTTAATACGGCATGTACATGATCGAACACCATGTGTGGTTAAATTTGTATTCATTTAATTTACGCGTATAGGATGTTAGGCCAGTTTTATTTGTCGGTTGCACTAATAAGTTACAAAACAGAGTAACGGTTCATAGACAACATATCAGGGAACCAAACTTAAGGAAAATCCCTTTAAGTAAGGGAAATCCCTTTTAGTGAGCACCTTGATATCTGCGGTAAAGGCGAATTCAAAATATACACTTTTTTTTAAGATGCCGTATTCAATATTTCATTGACAAATTTAAACCCAAATTAATTACAAAATAATTACAATATTATGCTAATCTACTTCATTATGATTATATTATTGTATGCTTATTCTTCCATGACGCCACGTCATTGTTATTGTATGTCTTGACAAGCTCAGGCGAAACATGTAGACAATTAAACAATAGTACTTTTAAAAGGCATTTTAAACCTTTATTTTGTTCTATATATATATATATATATATATATAGAGAGAGAGAGAGAGAGAGGGTGAGAGAGACAAATATAAACAAAATTAGTCACTTTTAAGCCTTCGCTTAAACTGAATATTATTTATGCAGTCACATATTGTGACATCAGTCCAAGGCCTAAATAAACCATCTCCGCTTTCAAGACGTGCATTAGGTAATATATATATATATATATATATACAAATTAAAGGCTGTGCTATGGGCTCAGTGTGTTCACCTGACCTTAGCAACCTCGTTATGGGATTCTTAGAAGAAAAATTATATACAATAACTGAAAACAAATTTGGTATTAACTATAGAAACTACATCGAAGAAAATTTTAAAAGATATTTAGACGACGTCTTCCTCATTTGGAAAACCAATCTCGGCCATATAGCAGATTTGCACCAAATTTTAAATGACTTAGATATTAATATTAAATTCACTATTGAAACTAGTTATAAGGAAATTGCTTTTTTAGATGTTCTCGTTAAGAGATTTAACAATCAAATCAATACAGATATTTACTCCAAAGAAACAGATACTAAAAACTATTTATCATATAAATCATGTCACCCCCGTCATGTCAAAAATAATATACCCTTTTCTCTTGCCAGAAAACTATGCACTATTATTATAAACGAAGATCTCAGAATTCAACGACTTAATGAATTGAGATCCAATTTATTGAAAAAAGATTATCCACTTGGGGTTATTAATATAGGTATTGATAAAGCTAGGGGCCTAACTACTGAAGAATTAAGAACGCCAAAAGAAAAGAATATCTCTTCTTGTATTACCTTTATTTCGACATATAATCCTAGACATAATAATTTTTTTCAATATATTTATGATACTAAGAATGTTCTCCTTTCTAATGATAATCTTCATAATCAATTTCACGGCATAGAATTAATTAATAGTAAACGTCAGCCCCCTAGCCTTAAAAAGTTACTCACTAGAGCTAAGTTTCAAACTTCTAATAATGGAACTTTTACTACTTCGAAGTGCCATAGCCCACTTTGTAAATGTTGCCAACATATGATAATTAATAGTAAATTTACCTTTTCTAATACTAATTATACATTTAGGATTAATCATAATATGAATTGTAGTACTAAAAATTTAATTTATGTTCTTATTTGTAATAATTGTATGAAGATTTACATAGGCGAGTGCTCAACTGAATTACGCGCACGTATCCGAGTTCATACGCAACAGAGTTTACAAGCTAATCCGGTCTTGAAAGTGTCCAAACATCTAAATACATGTGCATTTAAATCCGGTTTGAACCGGTCAATAAAGTATGATTCCATATTCCTTCTTTTGATAGTATTGTCAATATTGACTTTATAAAAAGGAAAAATACTGAATTTAATATTTAAATTCTTAGCACATGTATTTAGATGTTTGGACACTTTCAAGACCGGATTAGCTTGTAAACTCTGTTGCCTATGAACTCGGATACGTGCGCGTAATTCAGTTGAGCACTCGCCTATGTAAATCTTCATACAATTATTACAAATAAGAACATAAATTAAATTTTTAGTACTACAATTCATATTATGATTAATCCTAAATGTATAATTAGTATTAGAAAAGGTAAATTTACTATTAATTATCATATGTTGGCAACATTTACAAAGTGGGCTATGGCACTTCGAAGTAGTAAAAGTTCCATTATTAGAAGTTTGAAACTTAGCTCTAGTGAGTAACTTTTTAAGGCTAGGGGGCTGACGTTTACTATTAATTAATTCTATGCCGTGAAATTGATTATGAAGATTATCATTAGAAAGGAGAACATTCTTAGTATCATAAATATATTGAAAAAAATTATTATGTCTAGGATTATATGTCGAAATAAAGGTAATACAAGAAGAGATATTCTTTTCTTTTGGCGTTCTTAATTCTTCAGTAGTTAGGCCACTAGCTTTATCAATACCTATATTAATAACCCCAAGTGGATAATCTTTTTTCAATAAATTGGATCTCAATTCATTAAGTCGTTGAATTCTGAGATCTTCGTTTATAATAATAGTGCATAGTTTTCTGGCAAGAGAAAAGGGTATATTATTTTTGACATGACGGGGGTGACATGATTTATATGATAAATAGTTTTTAGTATCTGTTTCTTTGGAGTAAATATCTGTAATGATTTGATTGTTAAATCTCTTAACGAGAACATCTAAAAAAGCAATTTCCTTATAACTAGTTTCAATAGTGAATTTAATATTAATATCTAAGTCATTTAAAATTTGGTGCAAATCTGCTATATGGCCGAGATTGGTTTTCCAAATGAGGAAGACGTCGTCTAAATATCTTTTAAAATTTTCTTCGATGTAGTTTCTATAGTTAATACCAAATTTGTTTTCAGTTATTGTATATAATTTTTCTTCTAAGAATCCCATAACGAGGTTGCTAAGGTCAGGTGAACACACTGAGCCCATAGCACAGCCTTTAATTTGTATATATATTACGTTTTCCGAATTCGAAAGTATTATTCCTAAGAATAATATCGATAGCTTTTAAAATAAAGGTTTTTGAAAAACGGGGATTTCGAAGTACAGGTAATCTATCTATCCAATAACTGACTGCCTCTAGGCACAAATTATGTGAGACATTGCTATAGAGACTACAGACATCCAATGTTACAAATATTTCCCCATCGTTTATTTCCTGAGGTAGTTTATTAAGGAAGTCAATGTCATCCTTTATATATGATTTAACTCTAGGGACAAAGGGTTTTAAAAGAATATCAATTAAATAAGATAATCTATTTGTGGCACACGACGTCCCAGCTATAATTGGCCTAAAGGTAAGATCACACGGTCTATTGATCATAACATATTCGCTATTTTGTTCTATGACGCTCTTTTTTATATATATATATATAGTGACATCAGTTCAAGGCCTAAATAAACCATCTCCCCTCTCAAGACGTGCATTAGGTAATATATATATACACGTCTTGAGAGGGGAGATGGTTTATTTAGGCCTTGGACTGATGTCAAAATATGTTAAACACCAAAATGTTGAATTCATCAGTATTTTTCAACCAGACGACCTCCCTTTCAGGCCAATAATTGCCGGTCCATGCTGCCCTACTAACACTGTAACAGGCTATCAAATCTTATTGATATCTTACTTAAGCCGTACGTGCCAAATGTGAAATCTGTTATTCGGGATGACATAGATCGTGTTAATACATTACCATAAAATCTAAATGATGGCGACTTCTTCGTAACCATGGATGTTTGTAACATGTATGGCAACATTTTCCATGATCTATGCCTTCAGGCCGTGGAATATTGGTTGGATAAACATCCTGAATGCAGTCATGAGAGAATTTCAAAAAACTTTATCCTCAAAGCCATACGTATCATCCTGACTAACAACACTTTTACATTTGGCAAAACAAATTACAAACAGATTCTTGGTATAGCGATGGGTACCAAGGCGGCACCACAATTAAGTAATTTAACAATGGGATTTCTTGAGGAAAAATAATACCCAATTGTGGAAATTGAACACGGCGTGGATTACAGAATATATTTAGAAAATCTGTTGAAACGATTCCTAGACGATGTATTCTGTATTTGGAATTAACGATTTGGCAACATTGCAGATTTGCAGCACATAATGAATGATTTAGACCTAAATATAAAATTCACAATTGAAACGAACGATCTGCAAATCGCATTCTTGGACGTTCTAGTGAAACGAAGGGGAGAACTCCTTATAACGGATATGTATTCTAAAGAAACAGATACCACATACATACATATCTTTCGTATAAATCATGTCACCCACGCCATACCAAAAATAATATACCTTTCTCTTTAGCTAGAAAAATATGCACAATTGTGATAGATGAAGACCTCCGGGTTGTCAGATTAGGTGAGCTAAAAAGAATTTTATTGAAACAGTATTACCCCCTCGAGGTAATAGAATTTGGGATAAAAAAGGCTTTGGCAATTGATATCCGAACACTGAGGGCTACTAAAGCAAAAGACAATTCGGATAATATCATTACCTTTGTCGCTACTCATAACCCCCCAACATCCCAATTTCTTTAAAACAATGTACGAGAGCAGGTCACTCCTGGCATCAAACGACAACCTCAGAGTGAAATTTCATAATGTTCAATTCATTAAATCACAAAGACAGCCACCTAATCTGAAACGCCTCCTAGCCAGAGCAAAATTTCAATTCAGACCGGTTTTTATGTATCTAAATGCCTGGATCTTCGATGCAAATGTTGTGACCATATAATAACCAATATAAATTTCGTAACATTACGTTTAGCGTCAACGACAATTTTAATTGTGATACAAAAAAATCTCATATATGTCTTGACGTGTCTGGGTTGAGAATTTTTCTATATAGACGAGACATCTACTCATCTATCTACTCATCTACGGGATAGAGTATACGCAACCATCGTCGGGATTGCAATATTGAAAATGGGCCCTCATTTGTAAATAGACATATCTTTAAATGTGCGCAACATCTACAAATAAAATTTCAAATTTTCCCTTTTTATAAAATGAAAGTCGATGACACCACGAAAAGGAAATTAATGGAAAATCATTTCTTAAAAAATACATTCCTCGACTTAATAGTCAATAAGTAACAATTGGCAATTAGCCTCATTTATTTATTAATTTTCTTTAATCTATCTCATGATAATCTTCCATTCATTGTTCCCAAATTGAACCCATATACAACAGATTAACACACGTGTGTACATGTTTTGTATTATTTAACGATATGTAACCATAGACAATGGTAACTATAGCTAATTAAAACCACAGTGTTACTATGTAAATATGTATAAATATACTATAATGTCCATCTTTATACAATGACATTATTTATGAATAGTCCCAAGACGGACGAAAAGTACTTTAAAATGTTATTAAACCAGTGTTGAAATCAGTTTGTGTCGGCATACCTTTTATCTTTTTTATCATTTACTGTGAAACAAAGTAGTGCAACTTTGCGGTTGTCCTAATAATTTGGAATATATATATATATATATATACATATATATATTACCTAATGTACGTCTTGAGAGGGGAGATGGTTTATTTAGGCCCTGGACTGATGTCACAATATGTGACTGCATAAATAGTATTCAGTTTTAGCGAAGGCTTAAAGTTACTAGTTTTGTTTGTAACGCAATATTTTCAACAATACACGGTTTTTGACAATTTAAATTGATGTTGTTATCTTACCGGAAAAAGATGGGATCTCATATCCCATACTAAAGACAAAATAAACATCAGCGCCATTTTGTAACAAGGGACTCGAAGAACGAGGCTTGACATATTCCAAAAGTCATGTCAAACGGTGGCCACATATTCTTATCTCGAGAGCATGCGCAATAAATACTATCGGTATAGCCCGGATAACCAGACGCTAGAGACTGCCAGTCGATTAAGACTTCTGGTAGATTTCACCGAAATTACAATAAGAACGGATGTAACAACGGTACCAAATGATTGCGTTGTAACATAATCAGGTAATCTAATAACCGTGGACTGGACTTCTTTAATTCAGCACGATGATAACTAATATTAAACTACACTACATGTATAACAAACAATCCATATCATAATAATATTCTGTACGGCCGTCGTCTTAATTCACGTCTGCCTCCATGGTTCTGTGTTAAGCTGTCCGGCTTCTCGCTGGTGAGCATCCATGCTCCACTGATTTGAATTAAAAAACTTATCCAATTAAAAGGCAAAAAGTTAATTAGTATATGCATATATTATTGATACATTATTGATGTTAAATATAATACCTATGTACTTAAAGGTCAGGGGGTCTCCCACATGACCAATTGCATATACTAGAAGATTATTTGACAATAGTCAGTGTGTATGCATTAATATTACATTATTATATGCGTTGCGACCCATTTGTGTCAACTTCTAGATCCCAAATATACATGGAATTATTTTCAGACGAGAACATAGCCTACCAGAAGCCAACCTATAACAGTCCAATGGGTAATATTCATAGTAGCAGTTTAGCTGTTGATGGAGACACCATATCTACATGTTTTAAAACAAATGAAGGGGATTTCAGTCCATACTTCATGGTTGATTTATCCTCTATTTACCATATATTATACGTCACGGTACATAATACAATCGATTTTGATCAGTACCGTAAGTAAAACATTATATTTACTACCAAACACTTTTAAAATTGAATTAAAATTAAAACTGAATAATTCAGCTATTACCTTTTATAATAAGAAGTCAAAGATTCTTAATAACCTGAATGTTTGTTACTACCACCAAGATCAGCGACCGCTACAGCCAAACTCACATCTAAAGCCTAGATCACATCCAGTCGTACAAGCTACTACAAACAATCTAAAGGATGAGGGGGGTAGTAAACGTACGCGTGAGACTTGCAAAGCCTAGATCACATCCGGCCGAACAAGCTACTACGAACACTCTACTTTAGTAAACGTACGCATGAGACTTGCGTGTTTTCGGCACTGTAAAAGGTCACAGACTGGTCAAAGACACTGGCTGTCCTGCACATGCAAATTTACGGGTCTAGCCAAAAATCAAGAATGCACACAGTAGCTACTACGACCGCACTCCTGTATCAAGTCAGGAGCAAGGTAAATAGGGTCTTTCCGGTGATAGTAAGACAAGGTCAGACGCATTCCCTTTTGGCAGTGACGTGCATTATACCTACTACACAAGTACTCCAAACTTACTGTCATTGTGGCCTACTTACTACTTATATATGTGCCTTACAATCAGTGAGAAAAATGTGCATGATAGACTTCATATCGACACGTCTAAGGTTCTAGAATTTTTCCAAGCTGCTAATAAAAGGCACGAGGCCATACTGTCCCTGCTAATACAGACTGAACGGTGTCGCTTTTCAGCCAGTATCATAATCTATTCGAAGAGCTAGAGAGGGAAACGCAAGAAGCCATTGTGGCGTACATGTGGATGCCACCTGGCACCCCGCAGTACCTATACCTAGGGTCCGAGAAGTCGCCGTCCACTCACTTCAGTCTGGACTGAAATTAGCTATCCGATTCCAGGGCAGGATAAGTTAATTAATGATTAAGATAACATTTCAGGCGTAAAGAAAAACCTACATTAGGCTTATTTAGCTCTTGCATAATTTATGTTTAATGTCATTGAAACTCTATAGTTAACCTTTGTTCTGACTTGTTGTCATGAATACTACTCGTAAACAACGCAATATTCCAGTTGAAACGTACAGTTGGCTTATTTCGTTAAAACATTTCTTCGTTGACTTTTAATTAGAATAAATATTCAAAGAAATGTATTTGTTGTGTGAGCTCGCCAAAATGACAAATAATTATTATTTTATAACTACAGTATTGGAACAATCTGTGTTCACTCGACAAAACCTTGGTCCTTTTAAGATTAAAATATGGCTACATATTATTTCAGTAATTCGCTTGCGCGTAACGGTCTTTGGCGTTAAGAGGATACCGGATGATCCAAAGAAAACCCACGAGGTTGGACAAACAACCAAATCCTTGTCATGTACAAGCTGGCAATTGGAACCATGCCACTTGAATCAATGACTTTATAATCAAAAGCGCACGTATTAACTCATTAGGCCACTTGACACATTGATAGACCGCATGACGACCCAAAGTGCGCATATTAGATAATTTGGATACCAAATTCTTCGCGGTGCACAGACGTGAAACCATAATTTATTTAATCAATAAATAACATTTATTTTAGCGGAACGTTTACATGATTTGAACATCGAACTTTACCATTCTAACCCCGTGGATACCAATTCAACTGATCCTGCGTGTTGTGGCTTCAGACCTGGACTTCTACCAACTGGACCAACTATAATCAAATGTCAAGATGGAATTCTGGGACGATTTGTTAAGATTTTTATCGAGAAATCGGAGTTTATGACTCTATGTGAAGTTGAGATAACAGGTCATAAAGGTGGGTATAAAACATTGTTTTATAGATATATTTAGCAGCATTGAAGCAAACAAAAATAGCCATGACAATTTATTTTAATCATTTTACAAAGCGAATTATTGAAATAAAATTAAACCATATGTTAGTCCCGAAATGACCTAGTTTATGTCGAGTGGACGTAACCCCCCCCCCCCTCTCTCTCTATATCTATCCAAAATAACGACCATTTTATCTTTTAGTGGAAGATTTTTCCTGTCAGCAGAACACGCGTAATTTTAATGTGAACGGATGTAAACGATTTCCAAGTAAGTTATAAAAGTTAAGTCACTAGTTTGTAACCATTGTATACTACAGAGTTGATTCGTCCCACATTCATAACTGTAAATATGGCCCTTGTTTCTGAACTATGTATTTCTCACATTAGTTTGTGAAACATTGGATAATTTTGATTTTCCGTTGATATCAAAGTTAATTACCTATATCGCTATACGAGAGCATGTACAGTTTGTGGTGGTATTGCTGACAAGAATGAAAGTACCTCATTTTACGATGCATTTACAGGAATCTTTATTCTGATAATAATGTGTGTAACAGGCGCGGAACCGAGGGGGGGGGGGGGGGTAGGACCAGTGACATAGTTGATTTTCATGTTCGTTTGCTGTGTGACTGTTACAGTTCACATATCTGCTCTTTAATAGATGATATAAACATGATTTTCACATTGTCTCCGCCCAAGCAATCCAAGGTTGCAACGTATTACCCTTTGCTCCAATGTATGCCCCCACCCCACTCGACAAGATCCTGGATCCGGGCCTGTGTAATGTGGGGTATGAACTTGTGCCTGGACAACAGCCTGTCGACATGTACCCTTCTTCGGATTCCAAATTGCTACCTAGGTAGTAAGCATACGAACAATCCAAACTATACTATTCAAAAAAAGTAGGGGATATTTGATTTTGGGGGCATAATACTAAAATATGCAAATGACTACGAAAACAGTCACTATAGAACCTAACAGAAGAAACATTTCCAGTTACATGTGACGCCCAAACGCACCAATAGCTACCGCATGGAATGCAGGTGATGCTTGGGATCATCATGGGGGTCCAACCCAAGATTTGCACGACTCTGACTTTGAATGTTACAGTCATTGTGGCATTGAATTCCAGGGTGGAAACATCAGTTTAATTGTTTTAGTGACCAGAAAACAAATTTTGATATGCGTTGGCAAGACGTCGTTGGTGTAGGGATCGTCAACACTGGGATAATCGACGCTGGAGCAATGTGATGTTTTCAGATGAGTCAAGGTTCACTGTTGATTTTTTGGACAGACGTAGGAGGGTGTGGCGTCGTCGAAACGAGCGCTTCCAAGACGTTAACGTCATTAGACATGATCGATTTGGGGGTGGTTCTGTTATCGTGTGGGGAGGCATCACTGTTGCTGGAAGAACGGCTTTACATGTTGTTGCAGGGCGTGTTACAGGCCAGTACTACCTAGGCACAACATCTTGGCAGTCCATATTGTGCCGTTCGCACGACGTCATGGCCGCCGTTTCATCTTCCAGGATGACAACGCAAGATGTCACCGGGCCAGGATCGTTACAGGTTACCTCCAACAACAGAACATCACCACATTACCTTGGCCAGCACTGAGTCCCGACCTCTCCCCCATCGAGCATGTCTGGGACATGCTTGGACAGAGTTTACGTCAACGTCAACAACGTCCTACCGATGTCCAAGAACTTGCTGCTGCGTTGCAACAGGAATGGGACACTCTGGACCAAAATGACCTTAGACGTCTCATTAGGAGTATGCCACGTCGGATCAATGCTTGTTTAGCAAACAGAGGAGGATTTACCCGTTACTGACTTTGTTGTGATGCTGTGGTAACTTTGCTGTTTGACCCCGGGTATCATTTTACCCTTATAATGGTCAGTCTGTGCTAACGATCATTTGGAATAAATCGATGAATGTAAACTTCATTTCATTTTGTCATTTGTTTCTTCGTCATTTTCATTAGGTGACTTTAATAACACTTAAAAATCAAATATCCCCTACTTTTTTTGAATAGTATATTAGACAAAATTCTATTATATGTGTTCGTTCAAGTTTTACACGAAATCTCAGCTTGTGATCTCACCCGAACGTGTAGACATAATTTCCTACAATCGCCTAAATACAAAATACCGAAAATCACAAAATTTAGGAGCTATCATGTACCATTTTTAGGGGAATCGATAAACTTTGTGATGGGCTACCCTTTATGTTCGATGTCCTTAGTGCATGTAATGGATTAACCTTTAGATATGATGCCTGTTGTCCGTGTAATGGATTAACCTTTAGATCTGATGCCTGTTGTCCTTGTGACGTACTGTTCTTGAGGTTTGATACCTATTGTTCACGTGACGGACTACCCGTTGTGTTTGATGCCTGTTGTCCATGTGACGGACAACCCTTTAGGTTCGATGCTCTTTGTCCATTGTAAAGGGCTACCCCTAAGGTTCGATACCTATTGTCGATGTAACTCTTTAGGTTCTATGCCCTTTGTCTATTTAATTCACTATCCTTTAGGTTTGATGCCCATTGTCCATGTACCAGACCCTTTAGATTTGATGCCCGCTGTCCATGTGACGGACCCTTCAGGTTTGATGCATATTGTCCATGTGATGGACCCTTTAGGTTTGATACTTATTGTCCATGTGATGGACTACCCTCTAGGTGTGATGCCCTATAGCTTTACAGGTGTAACATGTATATAGGGAAGTCCGATTCCGTCTGATAATGTTCGTCCAATATATGAGTGTTTATAATTTCAGATGGACCGAACATTGCCTTGGGTAAACCGACTTCACAAAGCTCAACGAAATTACATTATTCTATTACGCCATTGACATCAGCACTGGCTGTGGATGGTAATAGAAATGGCGATTCATATCAACTAGGCTGCAGCCATACAGATGATTATGAAATTAATCCATGGTTACAAGTTGACCTTGAACGTATATATAACATTACCAGTGTTACCATAGTAAATCGTATAGATCATCGGGGAGGTAAGTTCATCTTATAATATATGATAATTGGCCCGTTTCCTGGAAACCCCGATTAAATAAAATATGTCCATATAGGCCGCCATATTCAGCGCGAATACCGAACAACGAGCCAGTTTGTTGTTCGGTATTCGCGAATACCGAACAACGAGCTGGTTTGTTGTTCGGTATTCACCAGATATGGAATTAGTAATCTAATAAAGTAACTTTTGTTCGTTATTCGCCAATATGAAACTGCTCTTTCTTCGGATAGACAGAGAAATTGTTAGAATCTATTTCCCAAGAGTTCGAAGTGTTATAATCCATTTAGGCTCATGAAAACCCACCTGCGGCGTATTCCCGACAAAAGTACCTTTATTATATTACCAATTCCATATACGGTGAATACCGAACAACAAACCAGCTCGTTGTTCGTTATTCGCTAATACCAAACAACAAACTGGCTCGTTGTTCGTTATTCGCCAATATGTAACAGCTCTTTCTTCGGATAGAAAGAGAAGTTGTTAGAATCTATTTCCCAGAAGTTTTGTCGTCTATTTAAGCTCATAAAAACCCGCCTGTGGCGTGTTCCTTACAAAAGTACCTTTATTATATTAATAATTCCATATACGGTGAATACCGAACAACAAACCAGCTCGTTGTTAGTTATTCGCCAATACCGAACAACAAACTGGCTCGTTGTTCGTTATTCGCCAATATGTAACAGCTCTTTCTTCGGATAGAAAGAGAAGTTGTTAAAATCTATTTCCCAGAAGTTTTAAGTTTTATTGTCTATTTAAGCTCATAAAAAGCCGCCTGTGGCGTGTTCCCTACAAAAGTTATTTTATTAGATTACTAATTCCATATCGTCGGATAGAAAGAGAAGTTGTGAGAATCTATTTCCCAGAATTTTGAAGCTTTATAATCCAGTTAGGCTTATAAAAACCCGCCTGCGGCGTGTTCCCTGCAAAAAATCTTTTATTACATTACTAATTCCATATCTGGTGAATACCGAACAACAAACCAGCTCGTTGTTCGCTATTCGCGAATACCGAACAACAAACCAGCTCGTTGTTCGTTATTCGCGAATAACGAACAACAAACTGGCTCGTTGTTCGTTATTCGCGAATACCGAACAACGAACAACAGGCTAACTTCACGTCGCCGCCATATTCCTGTCTTAATGTATACGGATGTTAATTTGCCCATTATTCTGTTTCACTTATTTTTTTCTGTAACTTTATTATTCTGATGGAGACACTTTGATATAAAGTAACTGTTTTGTATCTAATATGTATATTTTTACAGATATTTACGGAAGAATGGTTAATATAACTATATTGGTTTATGAGTCCGATCCAACAAATACCCCAGCCACGCCTATCATCTGTAAATTTATACCAGGGATATTCGGTTTGACGTCTCGAACATTTGAATGTGATGACGTCACTGTGGGACGTTACGTCAGAATAAGTAAAAATAGTACACTATTAGATGTGTGTGAATTTGAAATGACGGGAAACTTGATTTAAAACACCAATCGTCGGGGTAACAGTTAACCTGAATGTATCCAGGGGCTAGCCCTAAGCGTCCACTGCGCTGTACAGTCCTGGGCGTGTGGTGACAGACTTCACTCAAGTACTACATGTTTAAGAGTCCATTATATCCAATTTTACTTGTCCAGAGGGTTTGAAAATATTGCTAATATTCTAAGTGTATTGCTGCTCTTGGTTACCTATAATTACATGATGTACGTTTTCTTATTTTCAAGTCACATGATATAAGAGCTTTAATTATAACCTACGTCATTTATTATATCTGTAATTACAGTTGTTAACAATAAACATCCTTTATATTGACGTAATAATGGGAGTTTTAATTATAACCCACTATACTGGCGTGATATAGGAGCTTTAATTATAACCCACCTCCTCTATATTGACATGATGTAGGAGTTTTAATTATAACCATCGTTATATCATTACAGTTGTTAGCAATCAACATCTATGTAATTAATTACACCGTAATCTTAATAAAGTTATTATCTATGTATAGAGAGAGAAGGGGAGGGTGTAACGAATACCCAAAAAAACCTAGGTATTTTTTCGACTAACATTTAGTACAAGCTGGTACAATTTGTTTGCGTAGGGGTCTTTAACATTGAGAGGAAACCAGAAGCCCCGTAGAAAACCAGCCAGGTTAGCCAGCGCGACTTAACTCCTGGCCACGTCCACGTGTGGGATCAAGACCAATGACAGACCTTCTGGTCTAAAACAATCGTCGAGTATAGCACTAACCCGGGTTCCTGAAAGTACCTAGGCGTAATTTCCCCCATGTCAGTGGTCCAGGGAGGTTGGCTTGGCAGAGTACATGTTATTTAAACGGCGTCCGCGAGTTTACAACATCTAACCGTTGCTTCAATACTCAGCAATTCCCGAACTTTTGCCCCCATTGTGTTCACACGTGACTAAATTGCATTGTCCAATCAGATGTCGTGGCACATAACACACAGTAAACAATCAAGTTTACAGCCGTTGAAAGTTTTTTTTTAAATCGAGAAACTCACGGAAAACCAGCAACTTTGATCATGACATTGATCGATCTTTGAACTTTGCAACTCGATTGTCACATGTAAACATTTTACCTAAAAGCGTGAGACTTGATATTCACGACGACCGATAAATCTGATAGCCTCCCAAGCTGGGCTTGTTACCCAATCGAACTTGGTGGCGAAATATGCAGGGAATTACGTAAGATGTACGTAGTTATGGCGAGACCAAGCCTTCTCTTGAAGATGGGCAGAGTACGGTGGCTAGTCCTTCCATTGAGCCTCGTTTAGATGAACAAATAATTAGTGTGGTTTCCCTCTGTTAGTTTAGGACGGAGAGCGTTCCGAATACTGCGACTAGGCGCGCGGATTGTGCAAAAATACGAGGAACCGTGTTCAGATCACATTGGCGTGCACGCAAAATACCCTTTGATAGTTGGAATTCGAAAAAGAATTAGGCCGTAGGACAAGAATTAGGCCGTGGGACAAGAATTAGGCCGTAGGACAAGAATTAGGACAAGAATTAGGCCGTAGGACCGATGTCCGGACAAAATGATCCCATAGCAGGATATAAGGTGTAACCCCGCCTTCATTATCTGGTCGGTGCAGAATAGATGGACGTTAAAACGCCGCAATTTATTTCATGTCATAGAGTACAGACCCAAAATTATCAGCGTAACGGTAGCTATAAACATAGACCACAGTTAACGTTGTATAACTGTTGTTATAGCACGCGACAACACTACAGCTAAACTCCATCAGTATACCAGACCTAATACCGGGAGTATTGGCAAATTATCAATTTAAGACAAGATAAATCTCTCTCAACACAAATAACCTGAATCGGTTTTTGCTTACTATTGATGCCCGCTTGTATAAAAAAATACAATTTAAAAATTTTCAATATTCTGTAAACTCAATTTAAAAACGATGAAAGTGATTTTCTAGTTAAAGTCTGCCAGTCTTTAATTATAAACATTGTCGTCTTTGTGTTGGGTTCTGATAAAACGAAACCAGTAAAAAGTATACTTGATAATGTGATGGAATATAAGCATTCGAGTTCCTCTATCCAAATGGGAGGTACGAAGTCACTGAATTATTCTGCCATCTTAACTATGTGATCGATTCCTAGAATTGTCTAATTATAAAAAAAAATAATTGTTGGTTAATTCATAAGTAGCATCGCTTCAGTGACGGTCCTTGACTTCCTTTTATATTTAGTCGGGAGTGAGTGGACCTATCTATTTATCTACTGAAAGTCAGGTCCATATTTCATAGAGAACAGTGCCTAGTTCCTCGGGTTGGACAAAATACGTTGAGCATCACAGAAAAGTAGGCGGAAATATTGCTGTCTTGTGGAATGGTAGTAACACCCAATTTTTTTGGGAAAAAGTTGAACTCTTGTGGCAAAAAACACCGCAGACAAAAACATTATATCAAGATTATTGTAAGTTGAAAATCTTATGGAATGTATTTATCGGAGTCCAAACTCTTGTGAAAAAATAAATCCACACAAAAGCCCCCAAACTGATATTTGTCTGAAAATAACCGACGAATTTTGTGTAAAATAGATTACATGCATTATTTCAACAAACATACACATAGGTTATATATTATATAAATCACTCTATTACAACCATCACATGTGAAGATATCGGATATACACCCACATAATAAGTATATATATTCTTTAAAAATAACAAACTAAAGATTGGTCTTCATATAAGTTCATATCAGGGACGGATCCAGAAATTTTTGCAGAAGGGGGTTTGCCAGGTTTCTGTTACGGACATCTGCCATCATCGTTTTTAAATTACATAGCATACATACAAATTGAGCTTCTTAAACAGAGAAATTATTTTTATACTGATGTAGGATCACTTTGTGATGTAATTTCATTGAAGCAAGGCATTATTTTTTTTTATGTAGCTGAGCAGGGTTGGGTTCCCCCCCCCCTCTGGATCCGCCCATGCATATATATATGCCGGCATTCACTTTATCGTCTCGCCGTTTACCATGAAACAAAGTAGTCCAGCTTTTTACGTAGCCAGTTTTATAAAATTAACCAACGATGCCCGAGCAGTGGATTAACACTTTCAAGAATGTATATCGTCAGAATGTCTCCAGGCAGATTTGATTAAATCTACCAAATGTCAAGCCTGTACCATAACAGGCCCGGGACTGTACAGCACAGTGGACGCTTACGGCTGGCCCCCGGATCCATTCACTTGATTTGATATTTTCCGCAGGTTAATCTTATAGGTTTTTGTTTTTCGTGTAGTGCGGTCCTCCTGCACTTACTAATAAAGATACTTTACATTCGCTATCCATCCACTGTAATATCACAAGTAATCAGTATTACCCAAGACTGCTACGAAATGGCAAGTTTGATGCCTTTTCTCCAGGGAAAATTATCTATTTGTAAATACTGGTCTTTGCACAAATAGGGCGAAAAATGGGGTTACACGTCCACTAGACACAAACTAGATTATTTTGGGACTAACTCATGGTTCAATTTACATATAACTTCAATAATTCGCTTGCACGTATGGGTCTTTAGCAGTTTGTGAGGGGGGGGGTGACGCGGAGAAAATGCACGCGGCTGGACAGGCGACCCTAGTCCCTGTCGCGAATTACCTGGGAATCGAAACCACGCCAGTTGACTCAATAACATACCTTGTGATACAACGCATGCGCTATCCCCCCCCAGCTAATACATAATATATTTATATATTTCTAAATAATTAAAGGTTGTCAAGAGAATACATAATATATATATATCTCTAAGTAACTAAAGACGGGCCCGTATCTACAGCTCGTGAAATGCTCGCCCTCCCGCTCAGAAATTGCTAACAATCATTAAAGTATACACGATACCTTATATTAACCTAAAAAAGCTAAATTTTTTTGTTTGATTACTTATTTTAAAATGCTTATTAGACGCCTATGTAACTACATAGCATGATGATTACAACAGTCTGTTAGAATGGACTTTTCCGAAAATTTCCTCAAAATATTCGCCGCCCTACCAAAAGGTAATGCCCACCCCCCGCTTAATGGTGTCTAGATACGGGCCTGACTAAAGATTGTCAAGTCATTGTTTACAAAAAAAAACCCAAATTACCAATCGATAATCCACACTGGTAAATTATTGAGAATAATTAGATAGTAGACTAGTGCGTTGCGCTCCTGAAATAATTTATTTTAGGTATTATTCTTCAGCCTAGTTCAGTTCCGATAAGACATATTTATAATAAGCAGGGGGAATCACGACAATTTTTGGAAATAACTTGAGATGTTTATACACTGGTTAATTATAGATTTTACAATGCCACAAACAGTCGCCGAATTTTTACCAGGCACAGATATGAAATATATTCTCATTAACCAAAATGAAACAGGACCAACACCATTCAATACATTAAAAGTTGATGATGTTCTATCGTGTACTGTTGTTTGTGAACATGATCCACACTGTGTAAAATTCGCTTTTCATGATGATAGACAAACATGTAACATTTATCATCTACTAATAACAGATTCAGAACTTCAACATGATCCTGGAATGAGAATGTTTAAAAAAGGAAATATTGGTAAGTTGGTATGAGAACGATTAAAACTGAATTTATTAGGACTTTTGATACGACATGTACATGATCGAACACCATGTGTGGTTAAATTTGTATTCATTTAGACAACGTGAAGTTGGCACGTTATTCGGGATTCGTGATTCAAATAACGAATAACGAGCCAGCTCGTTATTCGCGAATCACTAATACCATGTTGGCTCGTTATTCGGGATTCGCCAATAACGAATAACGAGTCAGCACGTTTTTCGGGATTCGACACTTAAAAGTGCGGTCTACCTTCCATGCGACCATTTCCTCGATACCTCCGAACCTAAGGGTCAATCTGTTTCACAGAGAATTACTTACGAATTATCTCTGTAACAGATGACTGTCCACAACGCGTGCGTTGACTGCACGCGGCGGTAGTCATTGGCTCAACGGCTCGTGCAATGTTTATTTAACACCTAACTGCTTCGGGCAAAATGATGCATTTTACTCATTTTAATACCAATTTACACTAAATAGGAAATATTTTTTAACTACAAATACTTCAAACGTCTTTATTTATTTTTCATTTACCTCAAAAAAATGGTTGAGAATTTAATTTGTCGGAGTAAAAAAGTTAATATGCCGTACTCATTAAGCCTCGTCGATGTCATGCTTATCAGTGATTGTAGCGGCCAAGCGAATATTCACTGCGGGATCAGTTTGCCTAAATTACATAGGCATACATACAAATGGAGCTTTTAAAACAGAGAAATCGTTTTATACTGATGCAGGATCACTTTGTGATGTAATTTCATTGAAGCAAGGCATTATTTTTTATGTAGCTGAGCGGGGGTGGGGGGTGGACCCCCCAAACCCCCCCTCTGGATCCGCCCCTGAACATCCTTAATACTCAGTTATTGTAAAAGCTCAGTAGGTTTCACAGCATTCAGCATGATTAAACATCAGCGATAAAATCTCAATACGATTCAATTACGTTCGGCATGATTTAATTTTAGCGATAAACAATTAATGTACCTGGATGGTAATTCGGCAGCCATTTGATTTAACTTTCATTCAACGTCATGATATATATTTACACTCACCCTTTCAAACGGTTCTGTCGTGCAAATTAATAATTTATTCATTTACAGCTACAAAAGAAATTGTGTTTGCTTTTTTGAAATGCAAGATGATGCTATCATACGGTATGAATATCACAGCATTCAGCATGATTAAACATCAGCGATAAAATCTCACTACGATTCAATTACGTTCGGCATGATTTAATTTTAGCGATAAACAATTAATGTACCTGGATGATAATTCGGCAGCCATTTGATTTAACTTTCATTCAACGTCATGATATATATTTACACTCACCCTTTCAAACGTTTCTGTCGTGCAAATTAATAATTTATTCATTTACAGCTACAAAAAAAATTGTGTTTGCTTTTTTGAAATGTAAGATGATGCTATCATACGATATGAATATTATATGACTTGAATGAATTTATATTGTTTCTAAGTATTATTATCCTAAAACATTTGTGGTAAATATATAGGCCTATCATATGACATACGAATACAAACCAAGCTTGCGTGAATATTTCATAGTTTGATTTTCTATTGTTGGTATGTCGGATGCTGGCATACGATATGAATATTATATGACTTGAATGAATTTATATTGTTGCTAAGTATTATTATCCTAAAACATTTGTGGTAAATATATAGTCCTATCATATGACATACGAATACAAACCAAGCTTGTGTGAATATTTCATAGTTTGATTTTCTATTGTTGGTATGTCGAAAAGTGAAGTAACTATATATCAACATTGTTATGCATACTGCCTCAGTCCTTTTTAAAAAGATAATGATGTCCCGCAATATGAACAAGCAAAGGTGGTCAACCGTTAATATAGCACACGACAACACTACAGTTAAATCCATCAGTATACCAGACCTAATTCCTGGAGTATTGGCAAATTATCAATTTAAGACAGGATAAATCTCTCTCAACCCAAATAACCCGAAACAGTTTTTGCTTACTATTGATGCCCACTTGTATAAAAAAAAATACAATTTAGAAATTGTCACTATTCTGTAAACTCAATTTAAAAACGATAAGACTAATTTTTTAGTTAAAGTCTGTCAGTCTTTAATTATTGACATTGTCGTCTTTTTGTTGGGTTCTGATAAAACGCAACCAGTAAAAAGTATACTTGATAATGTGAAGGCATATAAGCATTCGAGTTCCTCTCTTGGAAACGGGAGGTACGAAGTCACTGAATTATTCTGCCATCTTAACTATGGGATCGATTCCTAGGGAGTAAAAGGGAATGCAACATTTAGATAAATTACTTTCTTATTGTAATAAATGGAAGCTAACTGTTAACACAGAAAAGACTAAATTCTTATATTTCAACGAGGTCATTTAAAGTGTAGCAATTATAACTTCAAGTACAATAATAATAGGGTTGAATGTGTGAAAACTTTTACATATTTAGGAATAGAGTTGTCTTCCAACTGTAGATTTAATAATACGCAGAAAGCACTATCTGTAAAAGGTTCTAAAGCACTTTATCAACTATGTAATGTTTTTGAAAATGTACACCTGAATGTTAAACAACAATGTTTTTTATTTGATACTTATGTTGGTTCTATCCTTTCTTACGCATGTCCTGTATTGGGCTTCCATAAATCACCAGCCACAAAAATAAAGGCTTTAATTGGGCGTATAATATAAAATGTTTATTGGAATCTCTTGGATTCGCCTCAGTTTTTGATGATCAATATGTTGTTTTACCTGTATATGATTAACTTAAACTTAAAATAAACGATCAGTACTCACAGGAATGGAATGGAGATCGGTTGAAATATTCAAAACTACATTATTATAACCTTTTCACGAATGCCTTATCACAAAAAGAATATTTATCAAATATCTCAAATCATAATTATTGTGTATCTCTATCCAAATTTAGATGTGTATCACATAACTTGCTAAGTGAAACTGGAAGATACGATAAAATTAACAGAAATGATAGAATTTGTAAATTATGCAATTTAAATAACGTGGAAGATGAATATCATTTTTATACGCCCACATTTTCATGTGGACGTATTATGTCGTCGCCCCTGTCCGTCCGTCCACAACTCTCTACAGGTCACAATTCTTATCCGATTTTGACGAAACTTGAAATATAGGTTTATCCCCATAAGATCTCGGTTCCTTTCGATATTGGCATGTATCGGATCAGAACTTCAGGGATTATGGTCCCTGATTGTACGAAATGAAATGAAATGGGTTTAACGTCCTACTCTTTTGCACCTAACCTGGGCTAATGGAAGACGGGCATACACCATACAGTGTGCTATGAGGGAAATTTTGCCCGGGCAGCGGCGCTACGGCCTACTCTTATATCGAATTCCAACTGCCAAGGGATCTTTTACGTGCACTCCAATGTGTACACGGGACCTCGGTTTTTCGTCCCACCCGAACGACTAGGCAACTGTCCTTGTCAGGCCCTCCTTCTGCATCACTGACAAGGGGAAATCACGTCGGAAAATCGATATGAACTCTTGAGAAAAAATAAATCCACACAAAAGCCCTCAAACTGATATTTGTCTGAAAATAACCGACGAATTTTGTGTAAAATAGATTACATGCATTATTTAACGTCCTACTCTTTTGCACCTAACCTGGGCTAATGGAAGACGGGCATACGCCATACAGTGTGCTATGAGGGAAATTTTGTCCGAGCAGCGGCGCTACGGCCTACTCTTATATCGAATTCCAACTGCCAAGGGATCTTTTACGTGCACTCCAATGTGTACACGGGACCTCGGTTTTTCGTCCCACTCGAACGACTAGGCAACTGTCCTTGTCAGGCCCTCCTTCTGCATCACTGACAAGGGGAAATCAGTCGGAAAATCGAGATGAACTTTCTCGGCCAATGCAGGAATCGAATACCCGACCTCCAGGCTAGCGAGCTAGCGCCTTATCCACTTAGCCACCGTGACCCCCCCCCCCCTGATTGTACGAAATATCATGTTTTTAGCTTGTGGACTCTATAGAGGTCACAATTTTGAACCGATTGTGATGAAACTTGACATCCATGTTTATAACCCCAAAATCGTGGTTCCTTTCGATATTTGCTCCCATCGGATTGTAACTTCCTGACAAATCGCACTTTTTATCTCGTGGTCCCTCTGGAGGTCAAAATTATTATCCGATTTAAAAAACCGTTTGATTATATCACCGTTATATGGTAATGAAGGTTGAGTTCAAATTTTGTACGCGAATAGTGTGAAAATATGTTATATCGAGGTTGTGGACCCTATCGAGGTCACAATTATGAACCGATTTTGATGAAACTTGACATGTATGTTTATAACCCAAAGATCTTGGTTCCTTTCGATATTTGCACCCATCGGATCGTATCTTCCTGAATTGTGGCCCCTGATTGTCCAAAAAATTGCCCTTTTTAGCTTGTGGTCCCTCTGGAGGTCAAAATTATTATCCGATTTAAAAAACCGTTTGATTATATCACCGTCACATGGTAATGAAGGCTGAGTTCGAATTTTGTGAAAATCGAATCAAAATTGACGGACAAAATGACCGCCGTTTGTACGCGAATAGTGTGAAAATATGTTATATCAAGGCTGTGGACCCTATAGAGGTCACAATTTTGAACCGATTTTGATGAAACTTGACATGCATGTTTATAACCCGAAGATCTTGGTTCCTTTCGATATTTGCGCTCATTGATTCGTAACTTTGTACGCGATTAGTGTGAAAATATGTTATATCAAGGTTGTGAACCCTAATAGAGGTCACAATTTTGAACCGATTTTGATGAAACATGCATGTTTATAACCCAAAGATCTTGGTTCTTTTTGATATTTGCGCCCATTGGATCGTAACTTCTTGAATTATGGCCCCTGATTGTCCGAAAAATGACCTTTTTTAGCTTGTAGTCCCTCTGGAGGTCAGAATTATTATCCCATTTAAAAAACCGTTTGATTATATCACCGTTACACCGTTGCCCTTTTTAGCTTGTGGTCCCTCTGGAGGTCAAAATTATTATCCGATTTAAAAAACCGTTTGGTTATATCACCGTTACATCGTAATGAAGGTTGAGGTCGAATTTCGTGAAAATCGGACCAAACTTGACTGAAAAAATGGCTGCCGCTTGTACGCGAAGAGTGTAAAAATACGGTATATCAATGTTGTGAACCCTGTAGAGGTCACAATCTTCATCAATGTTGATGACACTTGAAACACATGTTTACAACTTAACAATCTTAGTTCCTTTCGATATTTGTGCATATCGGATTGTAACTTCTTGAATTATGGCCCCTGATTGTACGAAAAATTACCCTTTTTTTAGATTGTGGTCCCTCTGGGGTCAGAATTATTATCCCATTTAAAAAACCGTTTGATTATATCACCGTTACATCGTAATGAAGGTTGAGGTCGAATTTCGTGAAAATCGGACCAAAATTGACAGCTGTTCTTGTCAGGCCATCCATCCTTCATCACGAACAAGGGGAATTAAACCAGGCTAGAAAATCTAGATGAACTTTGTCACCCAATGCAGGGATCAAACACCCAACCTCAAGGCTACCGAGCCAGCATCTTACCAACTTAGCAACATGATCCCCAGTCGAATTTGAAGCCTACTGAAATGAACCTTTATAACCCAAAGATCTTAATTCATTTCGATATTTGCACATATCAAAATCTAACTCGGTATTGCTTGTTCTCTATCCATCTCTCGAAAATGTGGGCGTATCCTGCCTGGCAGTGCCAGCCTATCTTTTACTTTGTTGTCCATTTTATAAGAGAACAGCTTATTCCTTTTTATTATAGAAATCACCCTTCACTCCAAAAATTTATAGATATTATGTCTTCCGCTTCACCGGTTATTTTAAACTCATTAGCAAAATATATACATTTATCATTTATTAAACGTCAGTTTATTCTTGACGCTATTCTCCCCTAGAACTGTACATACTCTTTTCACTTATTTTTGTACTAATTGTATCATTAACACCCTTACTTCGCATATTCATTCATTAATTCATTATATTTGCTATATGTTATGTAACTTTCAGCAATAAAGAATTACTTACTTACTTAATAGACAACTTAAAATGTTTCACTTGTGTATAACATTATGCACAACGTAAAAGTATGCACAATATCAAATTATAATCAATTTATATTTAATGTAAACTTGTAAAATATAAAATGGTATTCAATGTAAAATTATATTCATGTAAAATTACATTCAATATTAAAATAAAGGTTTTCAATGTAAAATTATTGTTAAATGTAAAATCAGGTGTTGTGTAAATGTATATAGTATAAAATGTAATATTGTGACGATGTAAGTTTATATGCATATATATGCAAAGTAACACCCAAGGATATAAGGAGGTCTGAGAGCAATTGTTTGGGGAAAAGGTTGAACTCTTGTGGCAGACAAAAACATTATATCAAGATTATTGTAAGTTGAAAATCTTATGGAATATATTTATCGGAGTCCAAACTCTTGAGAAAAAATAAATCCACACAAAAGCCCCAAACTGATATTTGTCTGAAAATAACCGACGAATTTTGTGTAAAATAGATTACATGCATTATTTCAACAAACATACACATAGGTTATATATTATATAAATCACTCTACTGCAACCATCACATGTGAAGATATCGGATATACACCCACATAATAAGTATATATATTCTTTAAAAATAACAAACTAAAGATTGGTCTTCATATAAGTTCATATCAGGGACGGATCCAGAAATTTTTGCAGAAGGGGGTTTGCCAGTTTTCTGTTACGGACATCTGCCATCATCGTTTTTAAATTACATAGCATACATACAAATTGAGCTTTTTAAACAGAGAAATTATTTTTATACTGATGTAGGATCACTTTGTGATGTAATTTCATTGAAGCAAGGCATTATGTTTTTTATGTAGCTGAGCAGGGTGGGGTCCCCCCCCCCCTCTGGATCCGCCCATGCATATATATATATGCCGGCATTCCCTTTATCGTCTCGCCGTTCACCATGAAACAAAGTAGTGCAGCTTTTTACGGTCCAGGCCCGTAGCCAGTTTTATAAAATGAACCAAAGATGCCTGAGCAGTGGATTAACACTTTCAAGAATGTATATCGACAGAATGTCTCCAGGCAGATTTGATTAAATCTACCAAATGTCACCTTCATAGAGATACTTTACATTCGCTATCCATCCACTGTAATATCACCAGTAATCAGTATTACCCAAAACTGCTACGAAATGGCAAGTTTGATCCCCTTTCTCCAACTCTAGACCATAAAGACAAACCACAAATGCAGGAAAAGGGTAGGGAAAATTATCTTTTTGTAAATACTGGTCTTAGTACAAATAAATAACAGAGATAGGGCGAAAAATGGGCTTTAACGTCCACTAGACACAAACTAGATCATTTTGGAACTAACTCATGGTTCAATTTACATGTAACTTCAATAATTCGCTTGCACGTATGGGTCTTTAGCAGTTTGTGAGGGGGGGAGGTGACGCGGAGAAAATGCACGACGCTGTACAGGCGACCCTAGTCCCTGTTGCGAATTACCTGGGAATCGAAATCACGCCAGTTGACTCAATAACATACCTTACCAATCGATAATCCGCACTGCTAAATTATTGAGAATAATTAGATAGTAGGTAAGACTAGTTCGTTGCGCTTCTGAAATAATTTATTTTAGGTATTATTCTTCAGCCGAGTTCAGTTCCGATAAGACATATTTATAATAAGCAGGGGGAATCACGCCAATTTTTGGAAATCACTTGAGATGTTTATACACTGGTTAATTATAGATTTTACAATGCTACAAACAGTCGCCGAATTTATACCGGGCACAGATATGAAATATATCCTCACCCACCAAGATAAAGCAGGACCAACACCATTCAATACAGTAACAGTTGATGATGTTCTATCGTGTACTGTTGTTTGTGAACATGATCCACACTGTGTAAAATTCGCTTTTCATGATGATAGACAAACATGTAACATTTATCATCAACTAATAACAGATTCAGAACTTCAACATGATCCTGGAATGAGAATGTTTAAAAAAGGAAATATTGGTAAGTTGGTATGAGAACGTTTAAAAAAAAATATTAGGCCAATTTTTAATACGACATGTACATGATCGCACACCATGTGTGGTTAAATTTGTATTCATTTAATTTACGCGTATAGGATGTTAGGCCAGTTTTATTCGTCGGTTGCACTAATAAGTTACAAAACAGAGTAACGGTTCATAGACAACATATCAGGGAACCAAACTTAAGAAAATCCCTTTAAGTAAGGGAAATCCCTTTAAGTGAGCACCTTGATATCTGCGGTAAAGGCGAATTCAAAATATACACTTTTTTAAGATGCCGTATTCAATATTTCATTGACAAATTTAAACCCAAATTAAAAATTTCAAAATAATTACAATATTATGCTAATCTACTTCATTATGATTATATTATTGTATGCTTATTCTTGACAAGTTCAGGCGAAACATGTAGACAATTAAACAATATTACTTTTAAAAGGCATTTTAAACCTTTATTTTGTTCTATATATATATATATATATAGAGAGAGAGAGAGTGAGAGAGACAAATATAAACAAAATTAGTCACTTTTAAGCCTTCGCTTAAACTGAATATTATTTATGCAGTCACATATTGTGACATCAGTCCAAGGCCTAAATAAACCATCTCCGCTTTCAAGACGTGCATTAGGTAATATATATATATATATATATATATATATATATATATATATATATATATATATATATATATATATATATCCAGAAAAATCAGCACAACCGTAAAGCTGCACTACTTTGTTTCACGGTAAACGATGAAAAGATAAAAGGTATGCCGACACAAACTGATTTCAACACTGGTTTAATAACATTTTAACATTTTAAAGTACTTTTCGTCCGTCTTGGGACTATTCATAATTAATGTCATAACAAATAGATGGACAGTATAGTATATTTATACATATTTATATTTACATAGTAACACTGTGGTTTTAATTGGCTATAGTTACCATTGTCTATGGTTACATAGTATATAGCTAACGAACAGAAAACATGTATACACGTGTGTTAATCTGTAGTATATGGGTTCAATTAAGGAACAAATGAGTGGAAGATAATCCTAGATTGAAGAAGATTAATGAAGCTAATGGTCAATTGTTACTTATTCACTATTAAGTTGAGGAACGAATTTTTTAATAAAATGGTTTTCCATTAATTTCCTTTTCGTGGTGTCATCGACTTTCATTTTATAAAAAGGGAAAATTTGAAATTTTACTTGTAGGTGTTGTGCACATTTAAAGATATGTCTATTTACAAATAAGGGCCCATTTTCAATATTACAATCCCGTCGATGGTTACGTACTCTATCCCGTAGATGACACGAAGTTTCTCCAATATAGAATTTTAGACAGCCTAAGCAAGTCAAGACATATATGAGATTTTTTGTGTCACAATTCATATTGTCGTTGACACTAAACGTAAAGTTGTGGAAAGTATATTTGCTATTTGGAGTAATATGGTCGCAACATTTACATCGAAGGTCCGAGCATTTAGATACATGAAAGCCGGTCATTGTGATAGATGAATTGAATTTTGCTTTGGTTAGGAGGCGTTTCAGATTAGGTGGCTGTCTTTGTGATTTAATGAATTGAACATTATCAAATTTCGTTCTGAGGTTGTCGTTTGATGCCAATAGTGTCCTGCTCTCGTACATTGTTTTAAAGAAGTTGGGATGTTGGGGGTTATGGGTAGTGACAAAGGTAATTATATTATCCGAATTGTCTTTTGCTTTAGTAGCCCTCAGTGTTTGGATATCAATTGCCAAAGCCTTATTTATCCCAACTTCTATTACTTCGAGGGGGTAATACTGCTTCAATAAATTTCTTTTTAGTTCACCCAATCTGACAACCCGTAGGTCTTCATCTATCACAATGGTGCATATTTTTCTAGCTAAAGAAAATGGTATATTATTTTTGGTATGGCGTGGGTGACATGATTTATATGAAAGATAGTTTTTGGTATCTGTTTCTTTAGAATACATATCCGGTATAAGGAGTTCTCCCCTTCGTTTCACTAGAACGTCCAAGAATGCGATTTGCAGATCGTTCGTTTCAATTGTGAATTTGATATTTATATCTAAATCATTCATTATTTTGTGCAAATCTGCAATGTTGCCAATTCGGTCATTCCAAATACAGAATATATCGTCTAGGAATCGTTTCAACTGATTTTCTAAATATAATCTGTAATCCACGCCATGTTCAATTTCTACAATGGAGTATAGTTTTTCTTCAAGAAATCCCATTGTTAAATTACTTAATTGTGGTGCCGCCTTGGTGCCCATCGCTATACCAAGAATCTGTTTATAATTTGTTTCGCCAAATGTAAAAGTGTTGTTAGTCAGGATGATTCGTATAGCTTTGAGGATGAAGTTGTTTGAAATTTTTTCATGACTGCATTCAGGATGTTTATCCAACCAATACTCTATGGCCTGAAAGCATAGGTCATGGGAAATGTTGCCGTACATATTACAAACATCCATGGTTGCGAAAACGTCGCCATCGTTCAAATTTTGGGGCAAATTATTAACAAAATCTATGTCATCCCGAATAACAGATTTTACATTTGACACGTACGGCTTAAGTAAGATATCAATGAGATTTGATAGTCTATTAGTAGGACAACACGGACCGGCAATTATTGGTCTGAATGTGAGATCGCCTGGCTGGAAAACACTTATGAATTCGGCATTTTGGTGTTTAATAGACTCCTTGATTATCTTGGATTTATGGACCTTTGGAAGTCCATAAAACTGACTAGTTTTATACTCGAATTTTCGGAGATAATCCTGTTCGTTGTCCGTCAGTTCATTTTTGTGATCTTGGATTAAGGCGTTTATTAATCCCATTGTTCTTTTATCATGGTTTGAATCTATGGTTGTATACACCCGTTTGTCGTCAAGTATTTTAAGGACGTTTCTCTCATAATATTCCGCATCCATAATAACAATAGCACCTCCTTTATCACTTTCTTTAATAACGATAGTATCGTTAGATTTTAAGGAATTTATAGCACACTGTTCCTCCTTCGACACATTTGATTTTGCGTTGCGGTTTATAGGTAGTGGCAACTTAGTTAAATAGTCGATGAGATTGTCCAACGCCACGTCCTTGCCTCGTCTGGGGTTGAAGTGACTTTTGTTCCTCACAATATCCTCTGGTGCAGTGTTTTCCCTATCACCGAAACATTCCTTTAGTCGCAGCTTCCTACAGAAGGTGTTGATATCACACTCTAATTCCTGTATATTAGCTTTAGGCGTAGGTGTGAATTTTAGTCCTTTCTGTAGGAGATTTAGCTCGTAACGATTTGGAACTACGGATGATATGTTTATGATTTTTGGGTGTACTGATTCTGTGAATTGGATATTGTGTGGACGTTCCTTGAGTGACGCTGAACTTTCTTCCTGTATTGCGGAGGTGGTTGCTGGGACTGGGATGGTGGTCGGTGTGGTTGGGATTGGCCTCTCTGAAAAAACTGCCCCCGGGCTTGAGAGGTGTGATCGTTCCTCCGTTGTGTGTTATACCGCTGATTGTTATTGGGAACGCTTGTCACTTTTCTCCCAGTTTGGCTGTGCACATTCCGGCTCTTATCCCCATTGCTTCTGTGTGTCCCTGGGTGTTTTTTTCTCCCAGCTTGGTTACGCACATTCTGGTTGTTATTGTCGATGTTTTTTTGTGTCCCTGGTTTCGTCCTTGGTTTTTGCTTATTATTCCGGACCGTTTGCCAAGTGCCGCGGGATGGTGTTGTGTGGGACGAACTGGGTTCCGCAGTATCTCGACAATTATTGTTCCTCTCTGTATGAATGCGCTCCATTTCTGCAGCACGCGTTGGCAAGTTGGTAAGGAATTCTTTGTTCTTTTTCCATATCGCGTGTGACTTATTTTCCTCAGTAGAAATTTCTGAGGTCCACATGTTTTTCAGAAGGTCCACTACTTCTTTTTCGTGGTGTCCTTCGAGGAGTGTCAACAGTTCATTCTCTGCTTTGTTGATGATTTCTGTTTGTTTCGCAGAGGATTCAAACAGGGAATCTATCTCATTTTGCATTTTGAGAATGTCCACCTCGTTTCTCCGTTTAGTTTGGTTCTCCGACTCGTTTAGTCTTGGTTTTTCCTTCAGTTTGCGAGGGATGAAGGGAATATCCAAGTCTAAAAACTCTTGGTATATTTCAGCCTTTTCCTTATTCTGTATCATTTTGTAGAATGCTGTTTTTCTAACATTCTTGAATTTGTTCCACTCTTTTATTATTGTTCCTTTGAAGAGTTGAGAATCGTTTTCTAACGTTTTCTCACGTTCTTCATTTTGGCGGCTGAGAATGAAAGTAGAGAGCGTACTTACAGATTCCTTTATTTGGCTAGTCTGCTTGCACGAATTCTCGTCCATCTTTTTCATCAGAATATCTTGATTACTGGTGATGATCTCCAGTTGTCCTGATAATTTTTCCAGTAGGATAACCACAGGATCATAGTTGGAGGGTGTTGCTCCTAGTCTTGTTGAGTACGGCATCTTCGTGAACAGTAAATATATATATATATAGTGACATCAGTTCAAGGCCTAAATAAACCATCTCCCCTCTCAAGACGTGCATTAGGTAATATATATATACACGTCTTGAGAGGGGAGATGGTTTATTTAGGCCTTGGACTGATGTCAAAATATGTTAAACACCAAAATGTTGAATTCATCAGTATTTTTCAACCAGACGACCTCCCTTTCAGGCCAATAATTGCCGGTCCATGCTGCCCTACTAACACTGTAACAGGCTATCAAATCTTATTGAAATCTTACTTAAGCCGTACGTGCCAAATGTGAAATCTGTTATTCGGGATGACATAGATCGTGTTAATACATTACCATAAAATCTAAATGATGGCGACTTCTTCGTAACCATGGATGTTTGTAACATGTATGGCAACATTTTCCATGATCTATGCCTTCAGGCCGTGGAATATTGGTTGGATAAACATCCTGAATGCAGTCATGAGAGAATTTCAAAAAACTTTATCCTCAAAGCCATACGTATCATCCTGACTAACAACACTTTTACATTTGGCAAAACAAATTACAAACAGATTCTTGGTATAGCGATGGGTACCAAGGCGGCACCACAATTAAGTAATTTAACAATGGGATTTCTTGAGGAAAAATAATACCCAATTGTGGAAATTGAACACGGCGTGGATTATAGAATATATTTAGAAAATCTGTTGAAACGATTCCTAGACGATGTATTCTGTATTTGGAATTAACGATTTGGCAACATTGCAGATTTGCAGCACATAATGAATGATTTAGACCTAAATATAAAATTCACAATTGAAACGAACGATCTGCAAATCGCATTCTTGGACGTTCTAGTGAAACGAAGGGGAGAACTCCTTATAACGGATATGTATTTTAAAGAAACAGATACCACATACATACATATCTTTCGTATAAATCATGTCACCCACGCCATACCAAAAATAATATACCTTTCTCTTTAGCTAGAAAAATATGCACAATTGTGATATAGATGAAGACCTCCGGGTTGTCAGATTAGGTGAGCTAAAAAGAATTTTATTGAAACAGTATTACCCCCTCGAGGTAATAGAATTTGGGATAAAAAAGGCTTTGGCAATTGATATCCGAACACTGAGGGCTACTAAAGCAAAAGACAATTCGGATAATATCATTACCTTTGTCGCTTCTCATAACCCCCCAACATCCCAATTTCTTTAAAACAATGTACGAGAGCAGGTCACTCCTGGCATCAAACGACAACCTCAGAGCGAAATTTGATAATGTTCAATTCATTAAATCACAAAGACAGCCACCTAATCTGAAACGCCTCCAAGCCAGAGCAAAATTCAATTCAGACCGGTTTTTATGTATCTAAATGCCTGGATCTTCGATGCAAATGTTGTGACCATATAATAACCAATATAAATTTCGTAACATTACGTTTAGCGTCAACGACAATTTTAATTGTGATACAAAAAAATCTCATATATGTCTTGACGTGTCTGGGTTGAGAATTTTTCTATATAGACGAGACATCTACTCATCTACGGGATAGAGTATACGCAACCATCGTTGGGATTGCAATATTGAAAATGGGCCCTTATTTGTAAATAGACATATCTTTAAATGTGCGCAACATCTACAAATAAAATTTCAAATTTTCCCTTTTTATAAAATGAAAGTCGATGATACCACGAAAAGGAAATTAATGGAAAATCATTTCTTAAAAAATACATTCCTCGACTTAATAGTCAATAAGTAACAATTGGCAATTAGCCTCATTTATTTATTAATTTTCTTTAATCTATCTCATGATAATCTTCCATTCATTGTTCCCAAATTGAACCCATATACAACAGATTAACACACGTGTGTACATGTTTTGTATTATTTAACGATATGTAACCATAGACAATGGTAACTATAGCTAATTAAAACCACAGTGTTACTATGTAAATATGTATAAATATACTATAATGTCCATCTTTATACAATGACATTATTTATGAATAGTCCCAAGACGGACGAAAAGTACTTTAAAATGTTATTAAACCAGTGTTGAAATCAGTTTGTGTCGGCATACCTTTTATCTTTTTTATCATTTACCGTGAAACAAAGTAGTGCAACTTTGCGGTTGTCCTAATAATTTGGAATATATATATATATATACATACATATATTACCTAATGTACGTCTTGAGAGGGGAGATGGTTTATTTAGGCCCTGGACTGATGTCACAATATGTGACTGCATAAATAATATTCAGTTTTAGCGAAGGCTTAAAGTGACTAGTTTTGTTTGTAACGCAATATCTTCAACAATACACGGTTTTTGACAATTTAAATTGATGTTGTTATCTTACGGAAAAAGATGGGATCTCATATCCCATACTAAAGACAAAATAAACATTTTACCATTGGTACACGAATCGTGTACCACAATGGGTTTCAGCGCCATTTGTAACAAGGGTTCGAAGAACGAGGCTGGACATATTCCAAAAGTCATGTCAAACGGTGGCCACATATTCTTATCTGGAGAGCATGCGCAATAAATACTATCGGTATAGCCCGGATAACCAGACGCTAGAGACTGCCAGTCGATTAAGACTTCTGGTAGATTTCACCGAAATTACAATAAGAACGGATGTAACAACGGTACCAAATGATTGCGTTGTAACATAATCAGGTAATCTAATAACCGTGGACTGGACTTCTTTAATTCTGCACGATGATAACTAATATTAAACTACACTACATGTATAACAAACAATCCATATCATAATAATATTCTGTACGGCCGTCGTCTTAATTCACGTCTGCCTACATGGTTCTGTGTTAAGCTGTCCGGCTTCTCGCTGGTGAGCATACATGCTCCACTGATTTGATTTAAAAAACTTATCCAATTAAAAGGCAAAAAGTTAATAAGTATATGCATATATTATTGATACATTATTGATGTTAAATATAATACCTATGTACTTAACGGTCAGTGGGTCTCCCACATGACCAACTGCATATACTAGAAGATTATTTGACAATAGTCAGTTTGTATGCATTAATATTACATTATTATATGCGTTGCGACCCATTTGTGTCAACTTCTAGATCCCAAATATACATGGAATTATTTTCAGACGAGAACATAGCCTACCAGAAGCCAACCTATAACAGTTCAATGGGTAATAATCATAGTAGCAGTTTAGCTGTTGATGGAGACACCATATCTACATGTTTTAAAACAAATGAAGGGGATTTCAGTCCATACTTCATGGTTGATTTATCCTCTATTTACAATATATTATACGTCACGGTACATAATACAATCGATTTTGATCAGTACCGTAAGTAAAACATTATATTTACTACCAAACACTTTTAAAATTGAATTAAAATTAAAACTGAATAATTCAGCTATTACCTTTTATAATAAGAAGTCAAAGATTCTTAATAACCTGAATATTTGCTACTAGCACCAAGATCAGCGACCGCTACAGCCAAACTCACATCTAAAGCCTAGATCACATCCAGTCGTACAAGCTACTACAAACAATCTAAAGGATGATGGGGGTAGTAAACGTACGCGTGAGACTTGCAAAGCCTAGATCACATCCGGCCGAACAAGCTACTACGAACACTCTACTTTAGTAAACGTACGCATGAGACTTGCGTGTTTTCGGCACTGTAAAAGGTCACAGACTGGTCAAAGACACTGGCTGTCCTGCACATGCAAATTTACGGGTCTAGCCAAAAATCAAGAATGCACACAGTAGCTACTACGACCGCACTCCTGTATCAAGTCAGGAGCAAGGTAAATAGGGTCTTTCCGGTGATAGTATGACAAGGTCACTCGCATTCCCTTTTGGCAGTGACGTGCATTATACCTACTACACAAGTACTCCAAACTTACTGTCATTGTGGCCTACTTACTACTTATATATGTGCCTTACAATCAGTGAGAAAAATGTGCATGATAGACTTCATATCGACACGTCTAAGGTTCTAGAATTTTTCCAAGCTGCTAATAAAAGGCACGAGGCCATACTGTCCCTGCTAATACAGACTGAACGGTGCCGCTTTACAGTCAGTATCACAATCTATTCGAAGAGCTAGAGAGGGAGACGCAAGGAGCCATTGTGGCGTACATGTGGATGCCACCTGGCACCCCGCAGTACCTATACCTAGGGTCCGAGAAGTCGCCGTCCACTCACTTCAGTCTGGACTGAAATTAGCTATCCGATTCCAGGGCAGGATAAGTTAATTAATGATTAAGATAACATTTCAGGCGTAAAGAAAAACCTACATTAGGCTTATTTAGCTCTTGCATAATTTATGTTTAATGTCATTGAAACTCTATAGTTAACCTTTGTTCTGACTTGTTGCCATGAATACTACTCGTAAACAACGCAATATACCAGTTGAAACGTACAGTTGGCTTATTTCGTTAAAACATTTCTTCGTTGACTTTAATTAGAATAAATATTCAAAGAAATGTATTTGTTGTGTGAGCTCGCCAAAATGACAAATAATTATTATTTTATAACTACAGTATTGGAACAATCTGTGTTCACTCGACAAAACCTTGGTCCTTTTAAGATTAAAATATGGCTACATATTATTTCAGTAATTCGCTTGCTCGTAACGGTCTTTGGCGTTAAGAGGATACCGGATGATCCAAAGAAAACCCACGAGGTTGGACAAACAACCAAATCCTTGTCATGTACAAGCTGGCAATTGGAACCATGCCACTTGAATCAATGACTTTATAATCAAAAGCGCACGTATTAACTCATTAGGCCACTTGACACATTGATAGACCGCATGACGACCCAAAGTGCGCATATTAGATAATTTGGATACCAAATTCTTCGCGGTGCACAGACGTGAAACCATAATTTATTTAATCAATAAATAACATTTATTTTAGCGGAACGTTTACATGATTTGAACATCGAACTTTACCATTCTAACCCCGTGGATACCAATTCAACTGATCCTGCGTGTTGTGGCTTCAGACCTGGACTTCTACCAACTGGACCAACTATAATCAAATGTCAAGATGGAATTCTGGGACGATTTGTTAAGATTTTTATCGAGAAATCGGAGTTTATGACTCTATGTGAAGTTGAGATAACAGGTCATAAAGGTGGGTATAAAACATTGTTTTATAGATATATTTAGCAGCATTGAAGTAAACAAAAATAGCCATGACAATTTATTTTAATCATTTTACAAAGCGAATTATTGAAATAAAATTAAACCATATGTTAGTCCCGAAATGACCTAGTTTATGTCGAGTGGACGTTACCCCCCCCCCCCTCTCTTTCTCTATCTATCCAAAATAACGACCATTTTATCTTTTAGTGGAAGATTTTTCCTGTCAGCAGAACACGCGTAATTTTAATGTGAACGGATGTAAACGATTTCCAAGTAAGTTATAAAAGTTAAGTCACTAGTTTGTAACCATTGTATACTACAGAGTTGATTCGTCCCACATTCATAACTGTAAATATGGCCCTTGTTTCTGAACTATGTATTTCTCACATTAGTTTGTGAAACATTGGATAATTTTGATTTTCCGTTGATATCAAAGTTAAATACCTATATCGCTATACGAGAGCATGTACAGTTTGTGGTGGTATTGCTGACAAGAATGAAAGTACCTCATTTTACGATGCATTTACAGGAATCTTTATTCTGATAATAATGTGTGTAACACGCGCGGATCCGAGGGGGGGGGGGGGGTAGGACCAGTGACATAGTTGATTTTCATGTTCGTTTGCTGTGTGACTGTTACAGTTCACATATCTGCTCTTTAATAGATGATATAAACATGATTTTCACATTGTCTCCGCCCAAGCAATCCAAGGTTGCAACGTATTACCGTTTGCTCCAATGTATGCCCCCTCGACAAAATCCTGGATCCGGGCCTGTGTAATGTGGGGTATGAACTTGTGCCTGGACAACAGCCTGTCGACATGTACCCTTCTTCGGATTCCAAATTGCTACCTAGGTAGTAAGCATACGAACAATCCAAACTATACTATTCAAAAAAAGTAGGGGATATTTGATTTTGGGGGCATAATACTAAAATATGCAAATGACTACGAAAACAGTCACTATAGAACCTAACAGAAGAAACATTTCCAGTTACATGTGACGCCCAAACGCAACAATAACTACCGCATGGAATGCAGGTGATGTTTGGGATCATCATGGGGGTCCAACCCAAGATTTGCACGACTCTGACTTTGAATGTTACAGTCATTGTGGCATTGAATTCCAGGGCGGAAACATCAGTTTAATTGCTTTAGTGACCAGAAAACAAATTTTGATATGCGTCGGCTTACCCAAAATGAAAAGGTTACGTGCCCTTGGCATGCTACAGATCGGCACAACACAGGCGGTTGTGGCGCGGACGATGAATGTTTCTCCGTCTGTCATAAGCGGGCTATGGTCCAGATACCGTGATACACAATCTGTACAGGACAGACCACGCTCAGGTCGACCAAGGGCGACAACTCAAGCCCAGGATCGATTTATCCGTACCTTGGCCTTGAGAAATCGTGTCATCACAGCAAATCAGATCAGCGCTCGTCTTCAAACAGACACTGGTGTGAGAGTGAGTGGCCAGACGATTCGGAATCGACTGCATAGGGGTCACCTTCGCGCCCGACGTCCTCGCGTGATCCCTTGTTTGAGAGATCATCACATTCAGGCAAGACGTCGTTGGTGTAGGGATCGTCAACACTGGGATAATCGACGCTGGAGCAATGTGATGTTTTCAGATGAGTCAAGGTTCACTGTTGATTTTTTGGACAGACGTAGGAGGGTGTGGCGTCGTCGAAACGATCGCTTCCAAGACGTTAACGTCATCAGACATGATCGATTTGGGAGTGGTTCTGTTATCGTGTGGGGAGGCATCACTGTTGCTGGAAGAACGGCTTTACATGTTGTTGCAGGGCGTGTTACAGGCCAGTACTACCAGGACAACATCTTGGCAGTCCATATTGTGCCGTTCGCACGACGTCATGGCCGCCGTTTCATCTTCCAGGATGACAACGCAAGATGTCACCGGACCAGGATCGTTACAGGTTACCTCCAACAACAGAACATCACCACATTACCTTGGCCAGCATTGAGTCCCGACCTCTCCCCCATCGAGCATGTCTGGGACATGCTTGGACAGAGGTTACGTCAACGTCAACAACGTCCTGCCAATGTCCAAGAACTTGCTGCTGCGTTGCAACAGGAATGGGACAATCTGGACCAAAATGACCTTAGACGTCTCATTAGGAGTATGCCACGTCGGATCAATGCTTGTTTGGCAAACAGAGGAGGATTTACCCGTTACTGACTTTGTTGTGATGCTGTGGTAACTTTGCTGTTTGACCCCGGGTATCATTTTACCCTTATAATGGTCAGTCTGTGCCTTACTTAGTCTAACTATCATTTGGAATAAATCGATGAATGTAAACTTCATTTCATTTTGTCATTTGTTTCTTCGCCAGTTTCATTAGGTGACTTTAATAACACTTAAAAATCAAATATCCCCTACTTTTTTGAATAGTATATTAGACAAAATACTATTATATGTGTTCGTTCAAGTTTTACACGAAATTCTCAGCTTGTGGTCTCACCCGAACGTGTAGACATAATTTCCTACAATCGCCTAAATACAAAATACCGAAAATCACAAAATTTAGGAGCTATCATGTACCATTTTTAGGGGAATCGATAAACTTTGTGATGGGCTACCCTTTTGGTTCGATGTCCTTAGTGCATGTAATGGATTAACCTTTAGATATGATGCCTGTTGTCCGTGTAATGGATTAACCTTTAGATCTGATGCCTGTTGTCCTTGTGACGTACTGTTCTTTAGGTTTGATACCTATTGTTCACGTGACGGACTACCCGTTGTGTTTGATGCCTGTTGTCCATGTGACTGACAACCCTTTAGGTTCGATGCTCTTTGTCCATTGTAAAGGGCTACCCTAAGGTTCGATACCTATTGTCGATGTAACTCTTTAGGTTCGATGCCCTTTGTCTATTTAATTCACTATCCTTTAGGTTTGATGCCCATTGTCCATGTACCAGACCCACCCTTTAGATTTGATGCCCGCTGTCCATGTGACGGACCCTTTAGGTTTGAAACCTGTCGTCCACGTGACGAACTATCCTTTAGATTTGATACTTATTGTCCATGTGACGGACTATCCTTTAGGTTTGATACTTATTGTCCATGTGACGGACTATCCTTTAGGTTTGATACTTATTGTCCATGTGACGGACCCTTTAGGTTTGATGCATATTGTCCATGTGACGGACCCTTTAGGTTTGATACTTATTGTCCATGTGACGGACCCTTTAGGTTTGATGCATATTGTCCATGTGGCGGACCCTTTAGGTTTGATACTTATTGTCCATGTGATGGACTACCCTTTAGGTGTGATGCCCTATAGCTTTACAGGTGTAACATGTATATAGGGAAGTCCGATTCCGTCTGATAATGTTCGTCCAATATATGAGTGTTTATAATTTCAGATGGACCGAACATTGCCTTGGGTAAACCAACTTCACAAAGCTCAACTCATATACATTTTTCTATTACGCCAATGACATCAGCACTGGCTGTGGATGGTAATAGAAATGGCGATTCATATCAACTAAGCTGCAGCCATACAGATGCTGGTGATAATACTACATGGTTACAAGTTGACCTTGAACGTATATATAACATTACCAGTGTTACCATAGTGAATCGTAGAGATAATCGGGAATGTAAGTTCATCTTATAATATATGATAATAGGCCCGTTTGCTGGAAACCCCGATTAAATAATATATGTCCAATTACTGAGGCCGCCATATTCAGCGGCGTGAAGCTAGCTTGTTGTTCGTTGTTCGTTATTCGCCAATATGAAACTGCTCTTTCTTCGGATAGACAGAGAAATTGTTAGAATCTATTTCCCAAGAGTTCGAAGTGTGATAATCCATTTAGGCTCATAAAAACCCACCTGCGGCGTATTCCCGACAAAAGTACCTTTATTATATTACCAATTCCATATACGGTGAATACCGAACAACAAACCAGCTCGTTGTTCGTTATTCGCCAATACCGAACAACAAACTGACTCGTTGTTCGTTATTCGCCAATATGTAACAGCTCTTTCTTCGGATAGAAAGAGAAGTTGTTAGAATCTATTTCCCAGAAGTTTGAAGTTTTATTATGCAGTTAGGCTCATAAAAACCCGTCTGCGGCGTGTTCCCTACAAAAGTACCTTTATTATATTACTAATTCCATATGCGGTGAATACCGAACAACAAACCAGCTCGTTGTTCGTTATTCGCTAATACCGAACAACAAACTGGCTCGTTGTTCGTTATTCGCCAATATGTAACAGCTCTTTCTTCGGATACAAAGAGAAGTTGTTAGAATCTATTTCCCAGAAGTTTGAAGTTTTGTCGTCTATTTAAGCTCATAAAAACCCGCCTGTGGCGTGTTCCTTACAAAAGTACCTTTATTATATTAATAATTCCATATACGGTGAATACCGAACAACAAACCAGCTCGTTGTTCGTTATTCGCGAATACCGAACAACAAACTGGCTCGTTGTTCGTTATTCGCCAATATGTAACAGCTCTTTCTTCGGATAGAAAGAGAAGTTGTTAAAATCTATTTCCCAGAAGTTTTAAGTTTTATTGTCTATTTAAGCTCATAAAAAGCCGCCTGTGGCGTGTTCCCTACAAAAGTTATTTTATTAGATTACTAATTCCATATCGTCAGATAGAAAGAGAAGTTGTGAGAATCTATTTCCCAGAATTTTGAAGCTTTATAATCCAGTTAGGCTTATAAAAACCCGCCTGCGGCGTGTTCCCTGCAAAAAATCTTTTATTACATTACTAATTCCATATCTGGTGAATACCGAACAACAAACCAGCTCGTTGTTCGCTATTCGCGAATACCGAACAACAAACCAGCTCGTTGTTCGTTATTCGCGAATACCGAACAACAAACTGGCTCGTTGTTCGTTATTCGCGAATACCGAACAACGAACAACAGGCTAACTTCACGTCGCCGCCATATTCCTGTCTTAATGTATACGGATGTTAATTTGCCCATTATTCTGTTTCACTTATTTTTTTCTGTAACTTTATTATTCTGATGGAGATACTTTGATATAAAGTAACTGTTTTGTATCTAATATGTATATTTTTACAGATGTTTACGGAAGAATGGTTAATATAACTATATTGGTTTATGAGTCCGATCCAACAAATACCCCAGCCACGCCCATCATCTGTAAATTTATACCGGGGATATTCGGTATGACGTCTCGAACATTTGAATGTGATGACGTCACTGTGGGACGTTACGTCAGAATAAGTAAAAATAGTGAAATATTAGATGTGTGTGAATTTGAAATGACGGGAAACTTGATTTAAAACACCAATCGTCGGGGTAACAGTTAACCCGCTTTCAGAGCCATGCTAAGTAGTGGAGTATTTTCGTTACGCATGGAGAAAATTACGAAAGATGTGACATACTATCACCCATTTTTAGAAAATGATATATCCCGATGCGTGATGTAATTGGCTTCCATTATGGTATGTCAAAGTTTGTTATCAGTCCAATTTGGCAAGTGATATGGTATTTTCTTCGGAATATCTTATTGTATAATGCATTATATTTTACTGAGGGGGGGCTTAGGTTTTTAGATAACAATTAATTAAAGGCTAGATGCGGCAAGCAGAATCAGACCTGGAAGAACGTATAGTCTTACGGATGGGACCCAAAACCGGTGTCCCATGTGCACGTAAATGAACCCTGGACGTTTGGAGTAAGGCATTTGTCTGTCGTCATAAGTGCAGTCGGTGCAGAACAGTAGGACGTTAAACCTCATTTCATTACATGTCACAGTATTCATAAATTGAAATGCCATCGACGCCACCATCTTTAATTAGTAGCGGAGAAAGCATTGGTATTTTCATTTTATCTTAATTAAAGATACATTGTGGGGGACTAGAAAAAGATCTGGCAGTTCTTACTATAACAGTTAAAAACTCGATAATGTACAGTATAATATTTACAGTGTATTGCTAATATTCTAAGTGTATTGCTGCTCTTGGTTACCTATAATTACATGTTGTACGTTTTCTTATTTTCAAGTCACATGATATAAGAGCTTTAATTATAACCTACGTCATTTATTATATCTGTAATTACAGTTGTTAACAATAAACATCCTTTATATTGACGTAATAATAGGAGTTTTAATTATAACCCACTATATTGACGTGATATAGGAGCTTTAATTATAACCCACTATATTGACGTAATAATAGGAGTTTTAATTATAACCCACTATATTGACGTGATATAGGAGCTTTAATTATAACCCACCTCCTCTTTATTGGCATGATGTAGGAGTTTTAATTATAACCATCGTTATATCATTACAGTTGTTAGCAATCAACATCTATGTAATTAATTACACCGTAATCTTAATAAAGTTATTATCTATGTATAGAGAGAGAAGGGGAGGGTGTAACGAATACCCCAAAAAACCTAGGTATTTTTTCGACTAACATTTAGTACAAGCTGGTACAATTTGTTTGCGTAGGGGTCTTTAACATTGAGAGGAAACCAGAAGCCCCGTAGAAAACCAGCCAGGTTAGCCAGCGCGACTTAACTCCTGGCCACGTCCACGTGTGGGATCAAGACCAATGACAGACCTTCTGGTCTAAAACAATCGTCGAGTATAGCACTAACCTGGGTTCCTGAAAGTACCTAGGCGTAATTTCCCCCATGTCAGTGGTCCAGGGAGGTTGGCTTGGCAGAGTACATGTTATTTAAACGGCGTCCGCGAGTTTACAACATCTAACCGTTGCTTCAATACTCAGCAATTCCCGAACTTTTGCCCCCATTGTGTTCACACGTGACTAAATTGCATTGTCCAATCAGATGTCGTGGCACATAACACACAGTAAACAATCAAGTTTACAGCCGTTGAAAGTTTTTTTTTAAATCGAGAAACTCACGGAAAACCAGCAACTTTGATCATGACATTGATCGATCTTTGAACTTTGCAACTCGATTGTCACATGTAAACATTTTACCTAAAAGCGTGAGACTTGGTATTCACGACGACTGATAAATCTGATAGCCTCCCAAGCTGGGCTTGTTACCCAATCGAACCTAGTGGCGAAATATGCAGGGAATTACGTAAGATGTACGTAGTTATGGCGAGACCAAGCCTTCTCTTGATGTGTTAAAGTTCAGGCGTGGTTTCCCTTGTCAGTGATGCGGGACGGTCGGGGGGGGGGGGCTGACAAGGACAGCTGTGTAATCGTTCTGATGAAACGAAAAACCGATGTCCCGTGTACACATTGGCGTGCACGTAATATATCCCTTGGTAGTTGGAATTCGATATAAGAGTAGGCTTTAGCCCGTTCTTATATCGAATTCCAACTGCCAACGGATATTCTGCGTACACGCTGATGTATACACAGGACCCAGGTTTTTAGCCCCATCTTAATGACTAGACAACTGTCTTTGTCAGGCCTTCCACCTTACATTAACAGTCAATGCAATTCCTTTAAAAAAACTAATGTTCATTTCCCACAGTGATGTGATTTGTTATGATACTGTTTGGCCTTATAGGCTTCGATACGTTCAACAGGGTGCTACGACCTGATAGATTCACCATGAATACTCCACGATGGAAACCACGATTTTAATCTCAGCATGAATCGTGATAGAGTTAAGCTAGCTTTTATCTGTACCTATATCGGCAGTCATTCTTGATATTCCCTGTGGTACCACCGTTCCGTTCCATTCCGCTAACCTCAATAATGCGAGTTAATTCCCTTCTGGTCGATAAACATAAAAGAAGTATCAAGGGTGGATAATTTGACTACGTGTCTCCCCGCTGAATATACCCAGGGGTTAGTGGAGTAGAACGGAACCATACCACAGGGGATACCAGGAATCAATGGTCTCCGATCAGTCATTATTTGCCATTGACACCAATGTTAAAAGACTGTAACATTACAGGCTGTATCATTTTGTTCAATATTCTGTTGGTTACAATCTATATAGGCACACATGGCACCACATTTGACACCCTCCTCGTCCTAATTGTGCTGGGTCTTGACGTTTAGAATAAAAAATTTTCTAGGAGGCGTTAATGTTGACTGGGATCAAAATATCACTTTCCGACCCAAAGATTGCTCTTCATGAAGACACATTATCCCTACGCTGAAATATCATTGGTATTTCACAAAACTACTTTGAATTTATTACAATTTTGTTCCTTTTTGCCAATTCTAGACCCAAAAAACAATCCTGAAATGCAGAAAAAGCGGGGAGGGGAATTGTCAATTTGTAACTCAGTCATAAAATAAAGGGAAATAATTGCTAGTCTTAGTCCAAATAAATAACAGACCGAGGGAGAAAAATGGGGTTTTACGTTCACTCGACTCAAACCAGATCATTTCGGGACTTACTTATGGTTAAATTTGATTTCAATAATTCGCTTGCGTGTATGGGTCTTTAGCAGTTGGGGGGGGGGGCGGATGACGCGGAGGAAACTCACGAGGATGGACAGGCGACCCTACTCCCTGTCACGAATAACCGGGGAATCAAAACCACACCAGTTGACTCTATAACAGACCTTATGATACAACGCACACGCGTTAACCATCTGCTCTCCACCCGCGCTAATACATAACAAAGAAAGAGAGAGAAATGGGGTTTAACGTCCACTCGACACAAACCAGGTCATTTCGGGACACCAACATATGGTTTAATTTTATTTCAATAAGAAGCTTGCGCGTAGGGGTCTTTAGCAGTGGGAGGAAACCCAAGAGGTTGTGAAGGCGCCTATCTCCATGCCACATACGCTCACACCAGGGGTCGAAACCACAGCCGCAAGCCAGAGGTGACCGGCCAGCTAGAAGTTGAAGGGCGGCACTCTAGACCACTAGGTCATCCCAACCCCCCGCTAATACATAACATATATATCTCTAACTAATTCAAGATTGTCATGAGATTGTTTGCAAAAGAAATTAACAATTGATAAATGGCATGGTCTGGTAAATGATCGAGACTAATTGATGTTTTAGATAGCAGGTACGTTAGTCTAGTTCGTTACGCTTCTAAAATGAATTATGTTAGGTATTATTCTTATGCTGGGTTCGGTTCTGATGAGACATATTTATAAAAGCAGCGTGAATAACGTCATCTCTTGAAAACAACCCGAGATGTTTATACAGTTGTTAATTATGGGTCTTATTATGGTACAAACAGTTGCCGCATTTATAGAAGATATGAAATATATTCTCATTCAGGAAAATAAAACCGGACCCACATCATTCAATTCATTAAGAGTTGATGATGTTCTTTCATGTACTGTTGTGTGTGAAGATGATCCACTCTGTGTAATATTCGCATTTCATGCTGATAGACAACAATGTAACATTTATCATCAACTAATAACAGATTCAGAACTTCAACATGATGCTGGAATGAGAATGTTCAAAATAGGAAATATTGGTAAGTTGGAACGAGAGCGGTTAAAACCGAATTTAGTAGTAAATATTACAATATTGACCACCGTGTATGGTTAAATTTGTATTAATTTACGCGTATATGTTTTAGGCCAGTTCGGTTTGTCCTTTAAAGTAGTAACGAATCCACGCAAACCAGATTCATTCGCTTCGTTCAGTGGTTCTCAACCTTTTTTTTTGCCAACGGCACACTTTAGAACACATGAAAAAATAGCGGCGGCACACCTTGCTAAATATATATGAAAAATATTTGAAGTTTACAAAATAAAAACAATGGCAAGTCAAAAACGTAATACAATCGTAGACACAGATTAATCAAAGAAACATAGAATGAATCAAACTAAATAAAGAAATGAAGTGAAATGAAATGGGGTTTAACGTCCTACTTTTATGCACCTAACCTGGGCTAATGGAAGACGGGCATAGTGTGCTATGAGGGAAATTTTGCCCGGGCAGCGGCACTACGGCCTACTCTTATATCGAATTCCAACTGCCAAGGGATCTTTTACGTGCACTCCAGTGTGTACACGGGACCTCGGTTTTCCGTCCCATCCGAACGATTAGGCAGCTATCCTTGTTGCATCACTGACAAGGGAAATCACGCTGAAAAATCGAGATTCGAGATGGACTTTTTTAGCCAATGCAGGGATCGAACACCCGACCTCCAAGCTAGCGAGCTAGCGCCTTACCCACTTAGCCACGTGATCCCCAACTAAATAAAGAAAATCACAGTCAAATAGCTGGCCTCTTTAGTGAGAAATTTATTTGGTGTGCCGGTCAAAATTTCGCGGTACATTGGGACGATCTCGCGACACACCAGCGTGTCGCGGCACACTGGTTGAGAACCACTGGCTTAGTTCTTTACAAAATTGTAAGAGTTTAAAACCTGGTACTTGCAAGTCACCTGTGACACTATGGGGACAGAGGTGTGACTATCCTGGTCACGTATCGTCTAGGACTGTCTTGGACTTCACGTTGTTGGGTCAATTATTTCAATCTTCAATTAACTGACCCTGGAACACTTTTTACGTTAACTAAGTTTTTATATCTTTATAACATCGATAATACAGAAACTAGAAACACAGCTATGACATTAAATATAAGCTAAATATAAGTTCTCTTTCCCCAGCTTGTGTTTTGAGTCGGTCTTTCCTCGCCTCTCAGCAGAGAAGGCTGTGGTTTTCCCAGCCTCCCAATGATATCTAGAGAAACTTAAACTGCGAATGTTCTTTATAAATAGGTTACGTGCGTGAGTCAGTATTGAGCCCCGGTAAATTGACCAGGTACTTCCTTTATCGGATTAGTCAGTTGCACAGACGCTACCCTGGATTTCACCACAGTGTACTTATATGGGGCACCCAGGAGGGTTTCAAACCACGTTTCTAAAGCATAGGATTACCATATTCGGATTATCAGACTATGATGTCATTGCCCGATTTTAAACTTCCAGACATTCTTGTCAGCCCAGTTCTTGTTGTCATTAACAATTTCAATACATTAACCAGAACATATTTTATAAAACTAGGTAACCTCTACAGTATATAGGCCCTATAGTGTTACACACTTAGTTTTACCAAATTCCAATATGATATCCAACAAACCGCCTGGATTGATTATAAATATATTATTACCTAATCCACTCCTTGATAGCGGAGATGGGTTATTTGGGGGATGCTCATTAGTCCACGGGTTCATTAGTCCACCGATATCTATTATTAGGGTTCGGATTGGGTATTTTCATACCCATATTTATAGTATTTCTTATAGCGGCGGACTAGTGAATCCCCCTCGGTTACTTAGGGGAAAGAGATAGAATGGGGTTTAACGTCCGATTGACACAAACTAGGTCATTTTGGGACTAAGATATGGTTTCAATTTTATTTCAATAATTCGCTTGCGCGTAGGGGTCTTTAGCAGAGCGCGTCACATACGCTCACACCAGGGGTTACTTAGGACTTGGACGGATGTCACAATATGTGACAGTGCATAAATAATATTCAGTTTGAGCGAAGGCTAAAGGTAGCTAATTGTGTTTGTAACGCAATATCATCCAAATTCTTCGAAATTTAAAACACGATTGATTTGTCAATGTAAATCAACATTGGTGTGATCTTACCGGGAAAAGATAGGCCTCTGATATCCAATATTTAAGACAAAATAAATATTTTACCATAATGCGTTTCAGCGCCATTTACAACGACGAACTCGAAGAATGAGGCTAGACATATTTCACAAGTCATGTCAAACGGTGATCATATATATTCTTATCTGGAGAGCATGCGCAATAAACACTATCTGTGTAGACTGTGAGACTGCCAGTCGATTGAGCCTTCTAGCGGATTTCACCGAAATTACATTACGACCGGAAACGAATGAATGTTAACCAGTTGTATATGCACTGATATTACATTTATTATATATCATTATTATATAAGTTGCGACCAATTTGTGTCAACTATAGATATACATCGACTTATTTTCAGACGAGAACATGGCCTACCAGAAGCCAAGCTATAACAGTTCTGTGGATAATCATCATAGAAGCAGTTTAGCTGTTGATGGGGATACCATATCTACATGTTTTAAAACAGAAGAGGGAGATTTCAGTCCATACTTCATGGTGGATTTATCCGATATTTACCATATATTATATGTCACGGTACATAATACCCTCGATTTTGATCAATACCGTAAGTAAAACATTGTATTTTCGGATATTAAACAAACCTAGTATTTAAAGAAATCAAAGAAATACTGATTCCTAAAAACTTGAATATTTACTACTACCACGTAGATCAGCGACCGCTACCGCAAAACTCACATCTAAACCCTTGCTCACAACCAGCTGTAAGTGCTACTGCGGGTGAAATGTAGTAAACTTACGCGAGAGACGTACGTGTGTTCGGCACTGTAGAAGGTCGCAGACTGGCCGTAGACACTGGGCGTCCTGCACATGCAAATGCTATACGGGTCTTGCGAAAAATTTCGAAAGCATACAATACCTACTAGAACCCATGTTCCATAAGCAATATCCGCGAGGTTTACAACATCTAACCGTTGCTTCAATACTTAACAATTCCCGAACATTTGCGTCCGTTGTGTACACACGTGACTAATTAGCATTGTCCAATCCGAGGTCGTGGCACATAACACACTGTAAACAAACGAGTATACAGCCGTTGAAAGTTGTTTTTTAAATTGAGAAACTCACGGAAAACCAGTAACCTTGACATTGATCGATCTTTGAACTTTGCAACTCGATTTTCAAATGTAGACATTTTAGCTAGAAGCGCGAGACTTGGTATTCACGACGACCGATGAATCTGATAGGCTCCCAAGCTGGGCTTGTTACCCAATCGAAATTAGTGGCGAAATATGCAGGGTATTACGTGGAGGGCTTGATAAGATGTACGTAGTTAAGGCTAATAGGGGCTTTCCGGTGATAGAAAGACAACGCCAGACGCACCACGGTCTTTGTACGGTGGCGTGCATTAGACTTTCTACACAAGTACTCCAAACTTACCACCATTGTTACCCACAGGTCAAAAGTGCATCCCACTTACTACTTCTGTATGTGCCTTGCAATCAGTGCGAAAAACCTACACGATAGACTTGGGAGATTGCCGCTAGCACAAATATGGCTGTCCTAGAATATTTGCTTATACAGATAGAACGGTGCCGTTTTTCAGCCACTATGACAGAAGAAATTGCGTCGCACATGTTGATGTCTCCTGGCACTCGGCATAACCTAGGGTCCGAAATGCATGGACTGAAATTGGTTATAACCATCCAATTCCTGGCATTCAGGGAATGGTTACAAGTAATATCAGTTTTGATTTCTTGTGGCATCAAATACCATTTGCATGATTGTACCGGAGGTGTATCTTCTATATACGAGGAATACAGATGATCTTTTAGGCATTCCTGGGACAGCCGGGGTAGCAGCAAAGTTTTGCACACTTTTGATCGATCGCCATTGTGTACGAGCCATTGACCAGGTCAGGTGCATAAGAGTAGGACGTTAAACCCCATTTCATTTCATTTCATTTCACGAGCCATTGACGGAAAACACGTCCATATTAAGAGGCCCGAGAAGAGTGGGTCAATAAGTACTACAATTACAAAGAATTCTGTTCGACAAAACTCTTAATACTCCTGGTCTTTGTAGATGACTGATAAAAGTTCTTGTGGGCGAGTTTTGATGACAATGGGTTGGCGTCGGACTGTGGGGTCTTAAGCAGATAAAGTCTTTGTTCTGCATTGGAAAAGGGCAAGCTTGGTATTTCTCCCCCAGGGTCATTGCGCGGGGATGACAGTGGCATGCCCTATTTCTTAGTTACGAGATGACGCTATCCCATTGCGAACTTAGATGATTCAGCTAACGATGGCCTCAAGAGTTGATTATGGTCTGGATAAGTGAAGTTTAATTAAGATAGCATTTCAGGCTCAAAGAAAGGCCAACAACAGGCTTATTTAGCTCTTGCATAATGTATGTTTTATGTCATTGAAACTCCATATTTAACCTTTGTTCTGATTTTTTGCCATGGATACTACTCGTAAACAACACATTGTTCCATTTGAAACGTTTCAGTTGGCTTATTTCATTAAAACAATATATCCTCGTTGACTTTTAATTAGAGTAAATATTCAAAGGAATGTATTTGTTGTATGAGCTCGCCACAATGACAAATAATTATTATTTTATAACATTAATTTGTTCACTCGACACAAACTAGGCCCTTTTAAGACTAATATATGGCTCAATATTATTTCAATAATTCGCTTGCGCGTAAATGTTTTTTAGCATTAAGAAGAAACCGGATGATCCAGAGAAAACCCACGAGGTTGGACAGACAACCCAATCCTTGTCACGTACAGGGAGGAATTGAAACTACACCACTTGATTCAATGAGAGACCTTATAATCAAAAGCGCACGTGTTAATTGACAGACCATATGACCCAAAGTGCGCATGTTAGATTATTTGGGCACCAAATACCCCGTGGTGCACAGACGTGAGAATTATAATTTAATTTGATAAATAAATAACATTTATTTTAGCTGAACGTTTACATGATTTGAACATCGAACTTTACCATTCTAACCCCGTGGATACCAATTCAACTAATCCTGCGTGTTGTGGCTTCAGACCTGGACTTCTACCAACTGGACCTACTATAATCAAATGTCAAGATGGGGTTATAGGGCGATTTGTTAAGATGTTTATCGAGAAGTCAGAGTTTATGACTCTATGTGAAGTTGAGATAACAGGTCATAAAGGTAGGTAACATTAAGTTATAGATATATTTAGCAGCATTGAAACAAACAAAAAAATAGCCATGACAATATTTAGTAATCGAGCTACAAAAACTACTTGGTTTGGTTTGTTCGAAGAAATATAAGGGGCAAATAATGAGCCATAAAAGCTTTTGAAACGTACATGAATAATCAGACGCTCAGTGGACTAAATTGTTTGGTTTTTAAGTCACTAAAACCATAAAATGAAATGAAATGGGGTTTAACGTCCTACTGTTCTGTTCCTAAACCGGACTAATGAAGACGGGCATACGCCATGCAGTGTGCTTTGAGGGAAATTTTTCCCCGGCAGCGGCGCTGCGGCCTACTATTATATCGAATTCCAACTGCCATGGATCTTATACGTGCACTCCCAATTTGTACACGGGAACCCATCCGAACGACTAGACAGCTCTCCTTGTCAGGTCCTCCGTCCTGCATCACTGTCAAGGATGAATTTTCTCGGCCAATGCAGGGATCGAACAACCTACCTCAAAGCTAGCAAAATAGCGTCTTACCCACTTAGCAATCGTGATCACAACCAAACCCAAACCAATACATGTGAAATTACTGACCCGTTTTGGGTGACACTGTGTCATGGCTCTAAATAAACAATATGACAATATCTGTCGTTTTTTCGTTTGTCACTTTGGACTTCTCCACGGACTTCCCGTTGTTTGGACTTCACTAATCCTGTATTTCTATATTTTAAAAATCACCAAATCTTTTATATAAAAATTACAAGACCTATCGTCAAAATTTCTACATGGTCTCGTGATGTCCAGTTCCTTGCAACCTTGAGCCAGAGACTAATGCTATACCCACTTCTATGAATCTCGCGTCTTAACCAAGAGAGCAATATGATTCTTGCTAAATCTACACAACCTGGCGGTATCTTTCTGTGGACTATGGAAAACCAAGCAGCTCTTTATTCAGTCTTAACCAAGGGAGCAATATGATTCTTGATAAATCTACACAATGATCTATCTTAGAAACCTGGCGGTATCTTTCTGTGGACTATGGAAAACCAAGCAGCTCTTTATTCAGTGTTTTTAGTTCTTAATTCATAACAACTAATTCTTATTTCTTCTGTTTTTGATCGTATACCGTTTACAATTTCCTCTTGCTTGACCGGAGTTTATCTCCAAAATAACGACCTGATTATCTTTTAGTTGACGATATTTGTGGTCAGCAGAACACACCCAATGTAGACGGATGTAAACGATTTCCAAGTAAGTTATGAAATTATGTCACCAGTTTGTAACCATTGTATACTATAGAGTTGATTCCTCTCACTTTCTGTGATACGAATCAACTCTTATCATAAACAATGGTTACAAACTTCCAAGTACGTTATAACAGTTATATCACCAGTTTGTAATCATAGTATAGAGTTGATTCGTCTCACTCTCTGTTGTATCATAACTGTTAATACATCTCTTGTTTCTGAACTACGTATTTCTCACATCAGTGAACACGTCACTGTTTGTAAATGATGGGGTAATTTTGATTAAATACCTAAATCCCTATACCAGAGCATGTGCAGTTTCTGGTGGTAATGTTGACAAGAATGAGAGTACCTCATTTTATGATGCATTAACAAGAATGTTTTATTCTAATAATAATGTGTGTAAATTTGTGCCTGACAACACGTGGCCTTTGCTGTTTTGGGGGATTGATAGACTTTGTGACGGGCTACCCTTTGGGTTTAATAACAGTTGTCCATATAACGGACTACTCTTTAGATTTGATGCCGGTTGCCCATGTAGCGCAATACCCTATAGGTATGATGCCCTTTGTCCATGTAACGGACTACCCCATAGCCTAGGTTCCATGCATGTTGCCCATGTGACGTACTAACCTTTAGGTCTGATGCCACTTGTCCATATGACGAACTACACTTTAGGTTTGATGCCACTTATCCATATGACGAACTACACTTTAGGTTTGGTACCAGTTCTTCATGTTTAGGGCTATGGTTTGTTGCCCTTTGCCCATTTGACGTACTATCCTATATATTTGATGCATATTGCCCATATATGTGACTGGCTACCCTTTACGTTTGATACATATTGTCCATGTGACGGGATATCCTTTAGGTTTGATGCATATTGTCCATGTAACGGACTACCAGTTAGGTTCGATGCCCATTATCCATCTTACAGTTTTTATATAAAAATAATAAAAATGGGCGCAAAACTTCTGTTAAAGTGGCCTTTAATTTGAACCCATTGACGTTTATTTGAAGTTTCCATAGCCTACAGGTGTGACATATAGGGAAGTCCGATTCCGCCTGACAATGTTTTCATCCAATATATGAGTGTTTATAATTTTAGATGGACCGAACATTGCTTTGAGTAAACCGACTTCACAAAGCTCAACTCATGTACATCTGGATACTACGCCATTGACATCAGCTCTGGCTGTGGATGGTAATAGAAATGGTGATTCCTTTCAATTAAGCTGCATTCATACTTCTGGTTCTGGTGATAATAACCCATGGTTACAAGTTGACCTTGAACATATATATAACCTTACCAGTGTTACTATAGTGAATCGTAGAGATTATCGGAGATGTAAGTTCATCTTATAACATGCTAAAAACCCTTATCATATGAAATAGAGAGGGAGAGAGAGAGAGAGAGAGAGAGAGAGAGAGAGAGAGAGAGAAATGGTCTTTAACGTCCACTCGACACAAACTAGATCTTTTCGGGACTAACATATGGTTTAATTTTATTTCAATAATTCGCTTGCGCGTAGGGCTCTTTAGCAGTGGGAGGAAACCGGAGTGCCCGGAGGAAACCCGCGGGGTTGAGAAGGCGCCCCTATCTCCATGCCACATACGCTCAAACCAGGGATCGAAACCACAGCCGCAAGCCAGAGGAGACCGGCCAGCTAGAGGTCGAAGCGCGGCACTCTAGACCACTAAGCCATCCCAACCCCCCAAATGAAATATATGTCCAATTACTGAGGCCTCCATATTCCAGTATTAATGCATACGGATGTTCATAGGTCAACACCTCGCAGTGTTTCGTTTGATTATACCTAATCCCACTAAGCACTGCTTTCGCTAAAGCAAATTTCTGTTCCAAATTATGAATAGTCAATGGTCCGATTAACAACCAATAGCTAACTGCGTTACAGAAGCATTGTCCTTAAACAGAGCCCCATTTGGACGAAATATGTTTACATAACATTACGTCATGCAAAATTGACCAGTGCATAGCAGAATACATGTATTTCAGAAGAACTAACTGCGTGGCAAAAGAATCTATCAAATCGAATACAATGTAAACAATGCTGTTTGGAGACGAACATACTTTCACCGTTTTTAATACCTCCAAATTTTTAGGGAAGGTCCACAGACTAAACGCAGGGCTACCATGTTGCTGTACTTGTGATAGATGTGATTGAACGGACAGAATAGACACACTCCCTCAAATGTTTAAGTATCAGAAGCCATTACAGCAATGGCCAGAGAGGGATTTCTTGGGCCATTGTTTCAGGAATATGACGAATGTTTTTCTGTAACCTTATTATGCAGGTTGTGCAAATGGTGATGCTATGATGAAAGATATAAATATATGGTAACTGTTTCATATGTTATATGTATATTTTTTAGCTGTTTATAGAAGAATGGTTGATACAAGTATACTGGTTTATGAGTCTGATCCAACAAATACCACAGCCACGCCCGTCATCTGTAAATTTATACCAGGCATATTCGGTATGACTTCGCGAACATTTGAATGTGATGACGTCACTATGGGACGTTACGTCAGAATTACTAAAAATGGTGGACCTTTAGATGTGTGTGAATTTGAAATGACGGGAAATTTGATTTAAACAGAAAAAAACAAACCGCTGTCTGAGCCATGCTAAGCAGTGAAGTATTTTCGTTCCGCGTGAAAACAATTACTAAAGATGAGACATACTATTACCCATTTGTAGAAAATGCTCCATCCTTATGAGTGACGTAATTAGTAGCATTACCACATCAAAATTTCAACTTTGATTAACAGCAATTTAATGTATGTATTTATTTAGGGGCTGTTACAAGGATCTCAATTCTTTTTGAATTATGAAAATTGAACAATTATTAAAAAAGTTATGATAAAATTAAGATGTCAAATTTCGATATTTTTGTACAAAAATTATACATTAATTAAAGAAGGGAAAACACGTAATTTTCTCCCTGTGTTTTTGTAAAAATTTGTTACACAGTTTAAATCTAATATTGTGTGTCTAGATTTTGACCACTGCTATATTGGTGATGAAAATATGCTACCTAAGTAAAATTTTCTGAAAAATTCAATTTTTTTAATTATTGATTTCATATACCGACGTGTAAAAAGGGGCGTGGCTAGAGTCAGAAAAATTGATTTCGTCGATCACAACATAATTATTTTGAAACAAAAGGGAACCATTCCATGTTGCATATCAAATTAAAGGTCTACAAAAACACTATTCAACCAGGTATGTTGTATTTAAATTATATAAAATATGAAACTGACCAGTCTTATAATAAGTTTCTAAATAATTCATCAGACAGGATCAATCAAAAGATGTGATTGAACACGCCATCTTGAGTCGGAATGCGCAAAATCTAATTTTGGAGTAGGGGCAAAATAAGTGAAAATATTGATTTCGTTCGAAATTGAGATTTTCTCAAAAATGGGTCTATAAATATACTATCTATCGACACAAAAGATCAAACTAGCAATAAAAGATTTTAGAACACCTTTATTTGAACGTTTTGTAAGAGTACCGTATTCTTAAATCTGTCCTCCTGTTTCTTAAAATTCTCGGCGAAATTAGTTGTTTCTTCGCTCGCTGTGGAACGACCGGTCATTCCTCTTGCATAATAATTGGCATCGTTGTAAGGCGGAGCATCTCTAGATTACAAATACTATCAAAATATTATCCCCGAATTGAATTTGAACAGACACGCTCGAGTTTTAAAATCCCTAGAAAATATAAACAAACACCATGTGGCCATGTTGTCTCCACAGGAGTAAAATAACATATGACAGCTAGACTTCAACTTCACCAGTGCCTGAAAATGAAAAACCAGAAAATAATTTCTAATAATATGCACTTTTATTTATATGTAACATGTTTTGCATTTACTATGTACTTTCCTTATCTTTGAGTTCACCACCTAAAGATCCACTTTTGATATTTGGTTTTTAATATACACACAGATATTTAACATTTACGTTTTTGTTTTTAGTAATAAAATGAATTACTTACTTTGCTTTGAATTTTTTGTATGATAATTCAACAGCTGCAGTTTGTGGAAGGGAATATAGTCGGCCCCCTTTTGTTGGAACTGGGGGAAGAAGTGGCCCGGCAAAAACATAAATTCTCTTAATTTGAAGTTCATCTTTTGGGGTTGGTCTTTTAAACTGGCATGGCAGTGATGTTGGTTGAAGAAAGTCGACTATTACATTCTCATCGCAGACACTGGTTACCATTCCTAAAAAGATATAAGATGATAAATTTTTCAAATGTAATTGAATTCAGATTATGTTCCCGTGAATACGTGCAGCTTTGTCTGCACTTGCGAGGGAAGGGGCAAAGGTTAACAGGTGCACGTGAAATTGTAAGGGCTCAAGTGGCATGGTTTCGATTGAATTTCTGTTTCTACATAGCCCCGCGCAATCAAATTATTGAAGTAGAATTGAACCATGTTAGTCCCGAAATGACATGGTTAAGTTAGTGTCGAATGGACATTAAACTCCATTTCTATCCCTCTCTTGATCTTTACTCTTGTTTTAACTTAATGTCATTACAGTAAAACAAGAAAAGCAAATGTTAAAGTCCATAATTGGGAACCATCCATTGTCGAAGGCCACAGCAATCCAATCATCGCTATCTATGTTGTCTCCATCAGCAAGTATATCATTATCATTACTGTATTCATCTTTTTCATAGTTGTCATTTTCATCATCATCGTCATTTTCAACTTGCTTCTTGCAGTGTTTTGAAATAGTTTGTCTTTTTCGTTTCTGTTTCGCAGATTCATTAACAAGATTTTGTTCCATCTCTGTCTTTGTAGTAGTTTCGAATTCTTTATGGGTCTTACGAAGCGTCAAACCCTCGCATCTTGCTTCTTTGAAGAGTGCCTTTCTTTCATCATTCGTCTTCTTATCTAACCAGTCACTCAGACGCATACTGTTTGATTTAAGCAGTAATAAACTTGTGTGTTAGTGAAGAGTTGCATTTCTACGCCTTGATTGGCTGGCATCCAGCATTCCAAAGTGCCTTTCACAAATCAAATTATGCAGCGGTGCTCCAGATACTAACTGTTCCTTTTTCTTCTCGACAGACCTACTCATACCACCAGATAGAAAATCTGAAAGCTGGTTGTTGCAGCATTCAAGCATACCTTCACAAATACCACTTGTACACTTGAGGAAAAATTTCATTTCGGCTGGCTGTTGCATTGATGTCAGGAACATGACAGACTTTCTTTTGTCAGGAAAATCTTCAAACAAAGAATCATCATTTACATTCAAGATGCTCAGTGGATCTTTCACCCATAACATTATTTTCTGGTACATTGGTTGAACATACTCATGTAATGAGAGGTAGTTGCAGTGTCCACTAGTCATGGCATCCCAGTATGGACCACTGATCTTGAAATAAACTGAAGCCAACGAAGTTATTATAGCAACTATTTTACCATCCATGAGATCAAGATTAGCAGACTTTACCTTTAAGTTTGTTGTTTGAAGACCACTGAAGAAGTTAAGTATGTCTTTCCTGTGGAATAGCACTTGGGCAGATGTTTCAAAGAGACAATTAAATCTGTTGTCTTTATAACTTCCAATTAAAGACTTAGTGTTGTGGATTCTACAGTATGCTAACCATCGTTCTCTTAAACCATTCTTCTCATCAGGAACAGGCCCCAATAAATCGGAAATAAATCGAACAGTCCGCACTCCTGTATAAAACTGTCTGGTCTCTTCCAAGCTTAATTCCCTTATCTTCTAACTCTTTCTGAATACGGTTTAGATGTTTCACTGCATAGGAATGGTAGCCCAGAAGAACATGAACCATACAATAAAACGAATAGATTGTACTCCTGTCTTCCTCGCCATCATACTCTTTTAAGAAGTCATCTTTCCATTCTGTAATTTGGTGGTTAGACAATTTTTCATTGGCAGCTCTGTCAGACATAATTTTATCTGTAGCCACTTCATAGGATAAGAGCTCAAGCATGCATCGTCGGGAATCATCTGTAAATATCCCCTGTTCCACCAATGTACATGGAGGTACATGTACTTCGTTCTCCTCCAAAGCATAACGTGTGTTGATTGATGTAATTTCTTGTTCAAGCTTGTTAAACCTCTTCTCTCGGCTTTCGTTTGATATAATTCTTTTGTATTTTCTCTTCCAAAACACGCATTTGGTTTGTAATGTTCTGTTATTGACTTGTAAAGATCTTATTTCTTTTTGTAAATTCAATACTTGTTTCTTGAGTTTCTTAAGTTTGTCATTTTTTCTTTCTTCCCTGTCATTTACATTTCTTGGTCTATACTTGATTTTTAGGTCGACAAAAGATTTCTTCAATTTTAACGTTTGGTTATGAAGTCTTGTTATGTGTTTTTTTCTTTTTCGTTATTTCACCGTCTAAGTTCTTGACTATAAAAGCGGTAGTAGTTTCTTCTGCACCATTTCCAATATCTTCAGTTACCAAATTTGAATAATTTAATGAAGTAAAACAAAATTTAGAGTTATCTAGGTTAATCCTTTCTGTATCTTTTCGCTTTCGTCTTAAATCATCTCGCTTTCTGTGCAGATCTTGAATAAATTTCTGAATTTCATACGGGTGTACATTGCTGGGTATGTTGCCTAAATTTTTTATCCATCCAGTCCAAAGTTGTAAGTTGTATGATTTGTTTATCCTTTCTTTCTCAAGAACCTCCCTATACAGGTCTAAAACTACACCATTACAAAGATTCAGAACTGCAGGAAACGTGCAACTTTCTAAATTTAATGCAGTAATGCCCACCGCATCAGCAAAACTGCCTATGTAATTTGTTTTTTTTTCCCTTTCAATTTCACCATCTGTGTAAAGAAAATGAAAAATATTGATTAACTTAGTTAAATAATTATATTTTTTAGAATAAAAAATTATCTTAGTAAAACAATTTTCTGTTAAAGCCCCAATAACACTCTTGTTGTAACTGAATAATATGTCCCAATCTTCATTCTGGTCATCAAATCGTATTATTTTAGAATAGTCCAATTAAATGATGATATAGATTTCATCTTAACACACCTATTTTTAAAAAATGGAAAAATTCAACCAATTGATTAGAAAAGTCTAACGTAAACCTTTTCAAATGTGACTTGGATTTTAAAATATTTTCGAACCCTCTGGACAAGTAAAATAGGTTGTAATCGATAATTTTTTACACAACAGGTAGGACACTTAAAAATCTAGTACTTAGTAGAATAAGGGTATTATTTATTTTCTGGAGCTACCAAGCCAGAAAGAATGTTATTGTCCCTTTAAATGAATGCAAGGCCTAGTTAAATTTTGTGAGGAAAATTTTTTACCCTATTTTTTTTTTTTTTTTTTTTTATTAAAGTAAACCCAACTACGTAAACTAGGCCTAGTCTGTCTCTTCTCTAGTAGTAGTAGCAGCCTTGCCACTATTTGATAATATAATATTCTTAAAATCCTAATTCCATGATCATCAATGTTTTTATTAAGTTACAATATTGGTTACAGTTACAAATATTTGCAGAAAATGAAAGCGAATAACATGTAAACAAACAATAACGATTACGTAACATTGACACAACACAACGCATTTTTTGACATTTGACGTGATCATGTCATTTCTTTTTCCGTAAACACATCTTCAACTCGTTCGGTCTACAGCCATCAACACTTTTTTAAAACTTTACTTATTTATACTTATTGATAATTTAATTGTCGTTTTAATGATGTATTTCATGATGGGCATGAATTACGTTTTGTATCTAAAACTCGGAAGAATAGCGGACCACTCAATAAAACTTGACAGCACGTCACGTGACAAAAACACGCTTGGCACGGCCGCTTAGAACTAGTACCGTTTTGACGCTCACCGGTCTATTTAGACCGCGTTTTATACTGACTAAAAAGTTATTTACTAATTAATTCAGTGTATATAAATTAAATAGACATTTTAAAATACAAACCTCTTCAAAAAAAATTCGACCCGCAGTACCAAAACTGTGTAAAATATCTCTTAGAAATCTTTGACTCTTCAATGTATCGTCTGCTATAGAATCAATTTCCACACGGGAAGTTGCGTTGTCTTGTGGGAATCCTCGTCCGATTGGCTGTCAAATATGATCTCATTCTGACGTAAAATAAGAAAACCCGAGCTATTTTTAGATGACTGCTCACCGGAAAGACGGTACGTATTTTAACGTCGTGGTATTTTCACTGAACAAAACGGCTCAAGTTTCCAAGGGAATTCCGTGTCATCAATAAAAAACAAGTAGACATGTTTGGTATCATTAAAAAGTTTATTCTATTGTTAATACAGTATGCAAAATTTAGATAATTTCATTTATATTTGAGGTAGCTTTAGGCAATTGCCTTTAGACAACTTTTTGCCAAAATAACGTTGTCATTCAATTTGGCGTCACGTCAATTTGTAATGCTATAATTAGCTTCCGTTATGGTATCTTGCGATTTCAATTTGATAGGTGATTTTCCTTGGACTATTTACAGTATACCCGGAGAGAAGGGAAACTTAAATTATTAGATAACGATTAAACATGTAATATGTAAGTGGTAAATCTGCCTATTGCAGATCATTCTTAAGGCTTGATTGAAATGTTACATAAATTATTAGTCTAATTAACTTGTCCAAACTATAACCAACTCGCGATGTCCTCTTATACGTCTTATTGTCAATTGATTTGAATCAGATGTGCTGCCCAACGACCATTGGTGATTAAATCCAAAAATGGTTAATCGATGTTATTTATCGTACCGACTTTCGTAATGATGATCGAGGTTAGACTTCAAATTCAAAAGCTAATATCCCGGTTCAGAGTGGATTAATTTGACTGTATCTTTTAACAAATTTTATTTGCGTTATCTATACTGTAGCTATTATAGCAAGAGCAGTCAACTGTTTATCTAATCCCCCATAGCGGCTAAATGCATCAAACGGGACCAGTCAAGAAAGAGCGTACAGTCGTTAGGATATGACCAACCGAAGCCCCGTGTACACATAGGCGTGTACGTAAACAAAACCTGGACAATTTAATAATAATAAATAATAATAATATTAATCACTATTTCAAAAGGGGAGAAAATTAGGCCTGGGTCCTTTGTCAAATTTTGCCCTTTTAACCACATAAATCCCGAACAAATGTTTTACATAATGATAATAAATATATTAGATGTGCTGTTTATTAAATGTGAAAATTATTTACGCTATGAGAGGTATGAATAGATTATGAATAGTATGTGCTCGAAGATAGGTATGAATAGCATTATTTTGAATTCGATATAAGAGTAGATCGTGATATTGCTGTCCGGGCCATATTTGCGCGAAAGTACACTGTATGACATTTGCCCCGACGTTATTAGCCCAGTCGGTGCTAAACAGTAGAATTAACTCCAATTTCATTATATTTTACAGGCGTAAACTTTAATAAGAACACCAGTTCAGAAATGGTTCAATTCCGTTCAGTATTTATAAAAGCTGTCATAAATTGAAATGTCATCGATCCATATTACTCGAGAATTGGTAGCATTGGTATTTTCATTTTTTTTCTTAATTTAAGATACATTATGGGAAATTAGATACAGAAATGGCAATTCTCACTATAATAATTAAAAACTAGATAATGTTAAGTGAATTTGCTGAAAATTTCAATCTGAAGCGAGAATTTGGCGATTGAATTGTCTGCAAGCTCCGATCATCATTAATAAAGTGGGTACGATACATTATCCATTTCATTATTAAGTCATAAGCAGCAAGTCGGATTCTTATCCAGTAAATATCATCGGCTAGCGATGTCACCGGGAATTGATTATAGTCTGGATAACATTTCAGGCCCAAAGAAAGATCTGCACTCGGCAGATTTAGCTGTTGCATAATGCATGTTTAACTGCTCAACCTGAATACATGTTTAACGTGTATTAAAGAGGGAGAAATTTGATCGAAAATATAAATGACGCATCTAGCCTTAAAGTGTTTTATTCAAATATGTTAACAAAGCACAAACAGTAAATATCCTAATTAAATTATATATTTATGCGGAACGTAAATATAGGATTTCTTTGACATTGTTAGACAATAAATGTAATTTAATTCAGTATAAGTGGGTAGGGCGGCCTGGAGATCGGATGTTCGATCCCGGCATTGGCCGAGAAAGTTTATCCAGATTTTCTGGCGTGGTACTCCCTTGACAGCGATGCAGGGGGGGGGGCTGACAAGGAGAGCTGTCGGGTCCCTCGGATGGGACGAAAAACCGTGTACACATTGGCGTGCACGCCAAAGATCCCTGACACTTGGAATCGATATAAGGGGGTCCGGTGGCCTTGAGGTCGGATGCCTGATCCCGGCATTGGCCGAAAAAGTTCATCTCAGTAATGCAGGGGGAGGGCCTGACAGCTGTCTAGTCGCTCGGATGGGATGAAAACCCGAGTACACATTAGCGTTCACGTCAAAGATCCCTGACAGTTGGAATCGATATAAAGGAAAGGCGTAGTACCGCTGTCCGGGCAAAATCTCCACCATAGCACACTGTATGGCGTATGCCCGTCTTTATTAGCCCAGTTTGAAGCAAAACAGTAGGGTGTTAAACCCTATTTCAAGTCATTTGATTCAGTGCACCCATCGACTTATTCGGGTGAAAGCCTTTTCGTAATCTAGCTGTTTCGTACTTAGTTCATTCGTACCTCACTTCACGCCTTAAACTGATTCGTACCTTTACTTACGCGTTATATAAATACATTGAAATAAAGGTTTAACATAATTTCAAAATGATTTGATATAACCCAACAGCTCCGCGAAATTTATACAAATGGCTGTCGAACCAGAAATAGAACACGCATATAGATTTTGTACATTTTCCTGATTCCTATATGTTATTGAAATGAACTGAAATGAGCCGAAACAACTGAAAATAAAGGTAAAATATAAGTAAACGATTTGATAAAATCCAAATGCTACGCTAAATTTATAAAAATGGCGTGTTGTATCATACGGTCAGTCATTTAGTCAACTGGCGTGATTGCGATCCCTCGGTCGTACCGGACAAGGGTCGCTTGTCCATCGTCGTGGCTTTTCTCTGGGTCATCGGATTTCCTCTGCTAAAGACACCTACGAGCAAGCGAATTATTGAAATATAACTGAACATATGTTAGTCCTGAAATGGCCAAGTTTGTGCCTGGTGTCGACTGGACGTTAAACCCCATCTTTCAATCACCAAATTGTAATAGTAAATTAATATGCAAATAACGCAAAATATCAAAAGACAATAAGCAAATACAAATCTAAGGGAAGAGTTACAAGTTTACAAGACGTATACCATTAGATCGCGATAGTTCGGGGCAGAGGGTCGTATCAGTCTACGTTATGCAACATTACAGATCAAAGAATCCACCATCGCCACTAGGACATGCAAGGGACAGATTCAGCCGCCCCCTCCTCTTTATGAGAAAAGAGTCAAGGATGTGTGATGTCACAATTAATGCTTTAGCATCAATGTCATCGTATTAATTACAATATTTTGTTCAAAATTTCTTATATATTACATTAAAACGTGATATTCCAAGGTTCCACAAAATAAAGCCATACACCCTTAATTCCGGATATATGCTCTTTAATCCTATTAGTCTATCATTGCCATTTTCCTGACAAAACAGGATAATATCGTGCACACTCCTGTCAGATGCTTCCGTAATTAAATAGATAAATGATGAATAACTGTAACCAGGAAGGCGAAACGTATTAAATATTATATGTATATATATATTAAACACGATACATTATGCTACACTTCCCTATATTTCAAGTACATTGGAGGAAGGGAGTCGATTGGTTAACGCTGGATCATAACGCCTGTCATTGAGTCATGTGGCGTGGTTTCGTCTCCCATCCAACCTCTAGTGTTTTTTCCGCGTCTCCCAATTTCTCTCCACTGCTAAAGACCCCTACGCACAAGATAACTGTTAAAAGGAAAGCGTGTTAGTCATGACATGGTTTGTGTCTAGTGGACGTTCAATCCCATATCTCTCTCTCTCTTTATCTCTCTCTCCCACACAAGAAAATGGTAGTCGATACGAGGAGGTCTATCTCACTTTTGGATTAAATTGGTTATGATCGATGTATAATTTTCGACACCTTAGTTCAAGCACAATTTTACTCAAATGTGTTGTTTTACATTTAATTAAGAAAATCAAAATAGAGCGGTAAATATCCACCACTAAACACAGAAGCAATGGTAGAGGGCGAAGGCAGCTAGGAGGTTTGCCGAATAAAGTTTTAACAGACTGTTGGCATATATTTAAACAATTTTTATTGTGTCCCCTGGAGAAGCCACAGGCTAAAACACATTTTTTCTTAATCGTGGGCCATAATCCACGAAGTTACGGCCCGATATATGTGAATATTGAATGGAACCAGATTGTTGGTTTATAAACAAACATTTCAAGTTTTATCAGAATCGGATAAAAATTGTGACCTCGAGGGTGTCAACAATTTAAAATGCGATTGAACGTACAAAGCGGGAAGGAATCAGGATCCGTTGGAGAAATCATATATTTCAAGTTTCTTCAAAATCGGATAAAAATAATGAGCAGTAGATTGCCCAGGGGCCACTATAATATACATGGGACTCCGAACCGTCCCTGTTCCGTTTGAGAGAGAGAGAGAAATGGGGTTTAACGTCCACTCGACACAAACCAGGTCATTTTGGGACTTACATATGGTTTCTTTTTATTGCAATAATTCGCTTGCGCGTAGGGGTCTTTAGCAGTGGGAGGAAACCGGAGTGCCCGGAGGAAACCCACGAGGTTGAGAAGGCGCCCCTATCTCCATGCCACATACGCTCACACCAGGGCTCGAAACCACAGCCACAAGCCAGAGGTGACCGGCTAACTAGAGGTCGAAGCGCGGCACTCTAGACCACTAGGCCATCCCAACCCCCCTGTTCCGTTTGAGACTCTCATGACCGTCAGGTTATCCGGGCCACAGCAGGTACTCAGAGCCTAGTTCGGGTCTGTAGAACGCCACAATGATGGTGAGCTTCCTTCCAAAAGATGTGCACACTTTTAGCTAGTGGAAGGACGAAAGGTATAAATTTCACCTACACATTATTTTATCCATTTCCAGATTAAGTTGTTTGAAAACGTATTACATATAATAAGTCGGTTGTTCAGCACGAAGGTAGGCCATTTTAAGGAATTATTTCCAGAAAAATAAGCAATTTTATTCTCCAAAATAACACCGCTATTAGCCCTTTAAAGGTTCTTGTTCTACTGCGTTTTTTTCAAACTGTATTTATTGGGTATAAGGAAATACAAATGAAAAGACCCAAACAGACTCGGGACGTGGACTGACCATTTCGAAGAAACAAATACTAATTTAGTGATACATAATTGACTTTCATAGTAGCTCATCACGACATGTATAAGTTACCAGAATGTTCAATCTGATTAAAATACAGATCTACATTTCGTTTCGGTTTTTTTTATCTGGCAAGTTATAGTGAAAGTCAGGGATCAGACATTGATTATTCAATCAGCGTTGGCGTTTCTAGGGCTTTACCCACAGTTCCACGCAGAAGGAGTCGCCGTAACAGACCGTTTCATTGGCTTATTCCTCACATCAATAAGAACGCGTTTTATATAGCAACTCGTCCAGATTCTAGTGTAGTAAAGACAAGTAAAACTTTAAAAAACGAAACGAAATAGAATCCGTTTTTTAATCAGATTGCCAGAATGTTAAACACCCCAAGCATAATTCAATTCACATCGTTTTTCTTATCTTACATTCCTTGTCGGAAATAGTTACTCCTACAAACATGTAACATGCGGTAAATTGCACTTTTTAGTGGAGTATGTCGCTAGAAAACATTCCAATATTATTCAGATCGCTACGTCCGGCTCTGCAGTAAAGTGGTCGTATTAAATAGACCACAAGGGATTTTAGGCATACTCGGGGATATATGAAATCATGGAATCAAACTGCAATGAACTGAAAACAATTACGGAATGTCAATTGCCTAATAAAGAGATAGGTTAATATTTGTAACGATTAATATATAAATATGAACTGACGGGCATACATACATATGTATGAAGTAGGTATAAGCGGCTATAATATTATTGACATGCAATTCACAGTAATATTCTTTGTCCAATGGAATCGCTATGTACCACTGATCAAAGCCACAATGCTAGATTCATCCAATGGTATCTTTGTACCATTGGCCCGTCCCAAATGTTAGTTTCCTTATAAAGGGGTGGATTGCAACTACGATCATTTATTTATTGGTATCGACTGTGAAAGTAGGTAAGAACAAATATATAATTATTTAAATGCTACCGTATGTATAACTTTATTTGCTAACTTCATTTCAAATTCAGGTGCTGGAATACGGGTGAGAGAGTCAATGATAGGATTCGGGGATGCGCTGGAACAATTTATGGTAGTTATTATTACATGTATAGATCTTTAGGCACGAAAATGCTCAATTTTTGTAAACAAGCTCTTTTAAAATTGGTTCTCGTAGCTCGGAAGTAGCATATTCGTGTTTTTCGTTCCCCAGTACTCACGAAACGACATATCAGACGCGTATGTTTTTAATTTAATACTTTTCGCACGAATGTCTATCGGCATTTTGGATTTCGGTCGCCAAATTGGATCAGCCGTTTGCGTGATATCTCGGAAACGGTCATAAATGAATCCCGTGACCAACTAACCTATAAAATGATATATTTCATGGATCATTTCACCAACAATGTTTGCAAAACTCCATTGCAGGCGATGCCGGATTAACCTTGTGGGGGGGGGGGGAGGCTGGGACATACCAAATATGCGGGGGGCCCATTGTTGTTCGTTCAAATTGTTCGTACTAGTATGTACTCTGCCCCTTGAGTGCCTAGGGTGTTTTTCCCCAGGAATTTTTTTTTTAAAATTAGTATTAATTTCAGTGCATGTGAGAAAATTTAGGCAGCGATTTCATTGACGCTTGGAATTCGTTAACCTACCAGTATTTTAGCCCCCAATATCCCTTACTGACCAAGGCCCCAATCCTCGTCAACTCGCAGTCCAGGTACTGGTTGGCTCCGTCCGGGATAAAATATTAGTATGACCCAGAATTGTGGGGGGCCCCTAAATGTGGGGGGGGGGGGGATTTGTCCTACTTTGCCTCCCCTAAATCCGGTACTGATCGCAGGCCATTATTGGATGCCATCTCCGGAAGTTCGCTCGTAGTTTGCCGAGGTATCAAACTACAAATATCTTCACTAGAATTACTCCCCCCAGCATCCATCACCATACCTTTTCCCCGAAATTTTTCGCGTATATGGGAAATGAAATGAAATGACATGGGGTTTAATGTCCTGCTGTTCTATTCCTAGCCACGTGTCTTTAACTAATAACCGTTAACAATATTTTAGGTGACCGAAAATGAAGAATTACGCGTTGTTTATCCTCTTTCTACTGGTGAATGTTGAGGGCACTAAATCACAGCAGGATTTAACCAGACAGGAAAATGCACAGGGCGAACCCGTCGTTCAGGCTGTGGTTGACGCCATCAGAAACCATTGTATATTTGCCTCGGATCGCTTGTTTTTAAGACGTTTAGCTCTGGTTCAATCTAACGATGGTGAAGATTCTAAAACTTACAGAGATGGTTATCATGGTGGAATCTGGCAGGTAAGCCACCTGTATATAATTATGAACCTGCCAGGTAATTTGCTTGGGAGGAAATTGGAGTGTCACACGATGACAGTTTTTTGTTTTAAAAGTTTTTTTAATCAAAAAGAATAGAACCTCATAGTACAATAATCACTTTTTATATTTATTTCGTTGTGCGCGATCAAACTGGGTATTAAATAAATGTACACATTCACAGGAAGTAGAAAATTTTAGACTTTTACTTGCTGTATACTCACGTAATTAATGATGCCTATGTAAGTGCTACATCTGCCTACTGCAGGTTTTTATTTTGGTCTTGAATGTTATATAAATTATTACTTAAGACACTTTTTCACACGACAAGCCCATGGTCAACTTTCTAGAACATCAGATGATGTAGGATTGGATTAAATTGACTGAAGAACGATCACCATTAAATCATTTTTATTAAAAAATGTTATACCTTTGTTTTGATGATAAACAATTTATGCAACTTCTTTAAATATAACACAAATTTATATGGAAAACAATCACTGAGTTTATTTCACACTACGTTTCATCGAGTTCCTCTTGTCGTTTTCAAACTTGAGGAACTTGATGAAACAGAGTGAAACTACGTTTCATCGTGTTCCTCTTGTCGTTTTCAAACTTGAGGAACTTGATGAAACAGAGTGAAACAAGTTTCATCAAGTTCCTCTTGTCGTTCTCAAACTTGAGGAACTTGATGAAACAGAGTGAAATAAACTCCGTGATTGTTTCCATATAAATTTGTGTTATATTCATATGTCCAGTTACTAAATGCCGTATAAGGATTCTATGCAACATCTTGTCAAACGTCAAACAGTGATGGATTCGCTCAGAATAAAGTACTTTGAACGAAGTTTTCAATATATTGATTTTGCATTATCTATTTATGAACTTTTTATATCAAGAACAAACCACTCTGTATCTAAATCTTATATAGGGCATCTTTAACACAAAGGCAGGAATGAGCTTCAATACTGATTTATTTCTACGCCCTTTGCCACCTTTTCGAAATTTTATTAACGGTATTACAAATGAAGTTTGCTCCGGAGTAAGATTACTCGCAGATGATTACTTGGTTATATTTGGTCGTAGAAATAATCACCCGAATGTTTAACAAACATTGTAAATTGGACGATCACGTGGGTGTTTTAATTAGTAAAACCTCAATCATGGTCGACGGTCTGAGAAGTTTATATTTTAGACTATCGCGTAAATCAATCAGTATTTTTATTCTTTCCATATATGATTATGATGATATAGTCTGTAATATTCCTGTGCAATGAATTCACAAAAGTTAAAAACAAAAAAAAAAACAACAACTTGATGCGTTACGAACGATAACTGGCCTGCCTCGTGAAAATATCGATTCTGTAATCACCCGGAAATAATACCTCCTGGTTGTGTAGTTACTCTGGGCGTCACTTGTACATATATGATCCCACATTTAATTTATATCAATATTGGTTTCAAATTTATACTTCGAAGTCATTGGCTTCTTCCAAACAAAGTTCAGCGTCATTGATGCAACCAAAAAACTTCTTTGCACAGAGAATTTGAAGCTATTCAACGTTCAGTTTGTAAAACTCGTTTTAGATGGACGAGGAGAAGTACCACCAAACACAAACCTGTCCTGGTATTTTACAAAATGTTTGTGATAATATTGAAACCAAGCTGGAAATCAACTGGCAGACGACGACGTGGAGAGATTTGCGTAAGCCGTTGTATTCCGGCCTGGCTGCTTCACTATACGTTATGTATAAGTATAACATATCATCGCACAACACAGGCGGAATATCAGGAAGTCGAATCCACCAGTCGCGGATCTGGAAAACTTTGTTTGCTCCGGAAGAAAGCGCGTCGGCCTTTTTAAATATTATTGAATCAAATAATGGTAAGTATTGAATTCTCTGGCAAATAAACTGAAACGGGTTTTAACGCGTTACTTTTGTGCTCTGCCGAAATCGGGTAAATGAAGACGGGCGTGCGTGAATGGTGACCGTATAGCGGTGTTTTTACCTGCTCTGCACTGAATTCTGTCAACGGTTCGTTTTCGTGCACACGAGACCTTGATGTTTTGTACCAGCCCCATAGTGCTGGAAAATCTTAAGGAAACTTCTCGTTCATCACTGGGTTCTCATGATTACTGGATTATCTGGCAAAAGCAAACATTTAATCTCTGTACCTACCGTGAATCCCACGCCATACTATTCGGGGTGATTTGTGGAACCCAGGCAGATTACGGCAATCCAGAAGACAGGGTTTACATTTTTTTTATATTTTTATTTCAAACGTTTCTTATCTTCAACACTATAATATTTTGTATATAGGTGTGTTTTGTTTATTTTCCCTCTGAATCTACCGCGAATCCCACTTCATAATGTTCGGGTTGAATTTTGGGACCCAGGAAGATTACGGCAACCCAGTAGACCCCTGCTTACAATGTTTTATATTTTTATTTCAAACGTTTCTATCTTCATATTTTGAATTGTGTAACATTAGAATATATTTTATATAGGTGTGTTATGTTTATTTTTCCTTGCAGAGGTTTGTGAGAAAGCGATAGATTTGACATTTCTTATCGATGGCTCCGGCAGCATTGGTTCTATTAACTTCGATATAATTAAGCGATTTATGAAAGAAGTCACGAACCGTTTGTTTATCAGTTCATCGGGAACACAAGTAGCTGCCGTCCAGTTCAGTACTGGTGCCCAGATACGGTTCTATTTGAATGACCATTCTACCACGGGAAGCTTAAACCGGGCTATTGATGGAATAGTTTACGAAGGTGGTGGTACCAATACAGCCGTCGGACTAAATCTTGCTGCAAATCGTGTATTTGTTGCCGAAAATGGAATGAGAAATCATTCTGCAAAGGTAGCGTTGGTACTAACTGATGGACGGTCTAATATTCGGACGGCAACTGACGCAGCCGCCATACAATTAAAATCTAAAGGAGTAACAGTGTTGGCCATTGGTGTTGGGGATGGAGTAAATGAAAATGAATTACAGGCCATCTCGTCCGATCCAGATTGCACACATGTTTTCATTTTAAAAGATTTTTCAGAAGTTGAGACCATCGTTAACGCAATACAGAAACGTGCATGCCAAGGTAAGGTGTTATAATTTATATTGATCATTAGGTGTTGTTTCGATTCCTAATGCGTACGTGGCAAGGAGTTGGTCGGCTGACCTACCTTGTTGGGCTTTATCCAGGTTCACCGAATTCCCCCCACTGCTTGCTAAGACCTCTACGTGGTAGCGAATCATTTAAAGGGGTTAAATCGCTAACTTTTGGGACCTAGAATTTGCCCAAATGGGTCGCAACGCATATAAAAATGTAATCGGATTGTATATGAACTGATTTACATTCAATTGTTTCCGTTTTGACTCTGATTTCAAATCAGTAAAACCTTCTGCATGTCCGCCTCCTAACCAAAACAAGATTGGAAATGTCCATAACCATCACGGCAAAACAAAACACCGATCCCGGCGACAACACTTTATATGAACCCACATAAGCAGGGCCCCGCGATCCAGGGACAGAGCTAGCGAGTCTCGTTAAAAGGCGTCCAACTTCAATGCATGGATCCCCTATCCAGTGCATAGGTAATTAACAGAGAGCATGACGTGTATACGTTACAATCTGTTGCAATGAGAATAATTTAGAAACAATAGATGGCACATTATCTCGGGATAGATAAGGAAAATTAATAGATCATTGATATTATTGGCTATTAGGTCGAGGAACGTATTGTTTGATAATATGGGTTTAGATTATATTTCTCTTTGTTGTGTCATCGATTTTTATTCTATAAAACTGAAAAATCTAAAAATGAACTTGACATTACAACCATTACATATTATTAATAAGTAAATTACATATTTCGATTTGTATTTCATATTTTGTTTTACATAGAATTTAATATCATTAATAATTTGGACAAATGTGCCTTCTAATATACGATCAACCATATAGTAATATATACTGTATAATATTTATGTAATAAATTTTTCATAGCTCTACTAGTAGTTGAACGCAACTCTGGTGAAGATTCTGGAGAAATAGAAAAGCAGATACCTTTTACAGGGAATGAAACAACAGTAAACTTGGTCATTCCACCACCACCTATAAATTCATCAGCTAATTCCACTAATACCACAACCCTTATTGTAAGTTACATTCCGTGTATGTGCCTTAGTTTGAAATATACTATTCAAAAAAAGTAGGGGATATTTGATTTTTAAGTGTTAGTGACTTTTTTCGTAGTCATTTGCATATTTTAGTATTATGCCCCCAAAATCAGATATCCCCTACTTTTTTTGAATAGTATATAAAGGAATGACATTGTCAACACAAAATCTTTGGTCTTTTCATACCCCCACATTTTCATGTTTTTATCGGGTTTTGATGAAACTAAAAATATTATGTTTATGTCCCAAAGATCCCAGTCCCTTACCATCCCCAAAAATCTGGCCTGTCCTCTGTTTGCCCCCTCCCCCCGCCCAATAATTTTCGAAAATAAAAAAAAATATGATCTGGCCAGCTCTATTTATCTCAGCGACCATTGTCTGAAATGCTACCTGACTGCATTCTCTGCAGTCTTCATTCCCGTTGGGTCACTGTTACTCCGCCCGGTCGACACTTTCTTCTCTGGTCGGATAAATTAATGATTTGGCGACAGGCGGTATCTGTTAAGCTCTATTTATCTCGACGATCAATTCCAGAAAAACTGCCAGACCAAGACTGCATTCCGGGCCTTCTACATTTCAAATTATTGGAGACTTCGTTAAGGTTCACAAGTCCGTTCATTTCACAAAATGTAGTGGCTAAAATATTCATTCACTTTGAGTCACTCACTCCGCCCACTTGTAACTTTCCTCTCCGGTCGGATAAACTAGTGATTTGGCGACAGGCGGTATCTGTTAAGCTCTATTTGTCTCGACGATCAATGCCTGAAATACTGCCAGACTGCATTTCGAGCAGTCTACTTTTCAAATTATTGGGGACTTCGTTGACTTCTGGGGTCGGAAAGACTAGTGATGAGGCCACAGACGACATACGATCAGCTCTATTTATCTCTCAATCAGGCAGCATTTCAAAACCCCACAAGGACTCGCTACTTTGGCGCTCACAAAGGCACTTCGTTGAGGTTCGCAAATCCGTTCGTTTGCCATTTTGGTCTCTAATCGTATAAACTAGTGATCAGGCGACGGAGAGTATGTGGTCAGATTTATTTTTCTCGACGATTGGTGCCTGACAGATAGCATTTCCGATAGTCTATTTTTCAAAATTTTCTGGGGGAGGTCCCCCATAATTACACATTACATTGGCGCTCGTGAGTGTGATTCTTAGAGGTTCACAAGTCCGTTTGACACTTTACCTCAACGATCATTGCCTGAAATACTGCCAGGCAGTCTGTTTTTCAAATTTTCTGCGGCCCCACACCCCTAGTTGAAACTCGTGTCTTTGCCCCCTTAACCTTAGACTTTGCCCCAGCTTTGCCGCTCCAACCACCGAAGGACTGCACACATGGTAGAGGGTATTAAATCGCTGCCGCGAGAAAATAGAACGACCGTACATTATGAAACAAATTCTAAATTAGAACCACAATACTCTTCTAACGAAAATGTATCTCGAATCGTTTGGAATGCACGCGATGGTAGATTGTATTAAAATCGCTGCCGGGAGAAAACAGACAATACTCTTCTGACGAAAATGTATCTCGAATCGTTTGGACTGCACGCGATGGTAGAGTGTATTAAAATCGCTGACGTGAAAAAACAGAACGACCGTACATTATGAAACAAATTCTAAATTGGATCTTGAATTAAAATGAATTATAAAACAAATTATTTCGTAGTCAATTGTTTTATTTAATTAAGGAATCAGTCAGGCGTTAATTAGTACATACGCCGGGTGTATATAGGTAATTGAGGAAAAAACATTCCGAATATGCATTCGGTCACTGTGACGTCACTGGCGTCTGAGGGGATTAAGAGTGTTTTCGATAACTGGCAAAGTCGTTTTTACGGGAGGTCTATTTTTACGACTTTGAGTGAAGATAGTTGAATTAATTTTAGTCGGATTGATGTGAATTTGCCGTAAAGTGGATACACATTACTAGATTTTTGAATTAATGTATAAGTGTGTTGTTTGTATTAAATCTAACCCAGTTGTTACCAGGACAACATTACCGTTACAGACAGACGTATCGTGTGGTGTATATCTATGCGTCTTATGACTCAACTCATGATGATGATGATAATTGTTGTTATTCCAGAAAGCGTGGAGTTGTGTATTATTATAATTTTTATTACAGACAGACGTATCATGTAGTGTGGTATATATCTATGCATCTTACGACTCAACTCATCCAAGTGCTGCTCTCTATTCGTATACTGATGTAGCTCTAGCGGGGTCACCATCAGTGATGACGATAAAAGATGAAAGTGATCGACCTCTCTACATCACCTACGAGGGTAAAAAATACAACCCGACAGCCACCAAGGGCACTGTAGGCTGTGATAATCCTACTATAAACACAAAATTTATACAGGGTAAAAAAGCTGGTAAGTACCAGTATCATATTATTAAAACAAAGGGGGATGAATACTAGTATCACAATATTAAAACAGAGGGCGTTACGCACCAGTATCACAATATTAAAACAACGTGAGGTAAGTACAGGTATCACAATATTGAACAAAGGGAGGTAAATACTTATATCACAATATTAAGGGAAGTAAATACTAGCAACATATAGGAGGCAGACCACCATTAAATTTCACCATCTCGGTACCCACAAATTGTAGTTCGTCTATTTATAGCAGTTCTCTCTCTGTCTCCTTTCTCCCCTTTTGCATGCCCATTTTTGTTGATTTTTTGGCCTAGAAAGGACTAATTATAAGAGGGTTTGAATTAATATTTTCTGCCTGGTTTTGGTAAATATTCATGATTTTGAGGCGGAAGGATAACGGCGTTATGAGGTTGGCTACGGTGATATGTACGGCAACTAGATACATGTTTTTAGTATGCTTCTTCAAGTTCGTGTATCTCAAAATTTTGGCGGTCAACCTCATAAAAATTTTAGTGCAAAGACATGACCATTTGTTCCTCTGTCTGTAGTGAAAAGCATTCCGCCCAACGAAAATTGGGGAAAGGTTGGAGGTGGGCAAAGAGTCCAGAATTAACATTGAAGTCAATGGGGAAATTAATGGTGGTCTGTCTCCATATTAACAAAGGGGGATAACTACCAATATCACAATATTAATTAAAAGGCAGTCATGTACACGAGTATCACACTATTAAAACAAATCCAATAATGTTTACTATACGTTTTGTGTTGCCCAATGTTTATTAAATGCTGTCTACTGTGAAAACAAATTCACATGCTAACCATTTTAAAACATGTTTTGTTAATTTAACACAAAACAATTTATAAGGAAAACATTCATTGGGTTGGTAACGATACGAGGATACTTTTCGAAACGTCGTGCTATATGTGTGCAAACCAGTGATTGGTTTTTTTTTCATATACATTGTGTTGTCGTTTTGATTGTACTCAATCGATAAATGCCACTTCCTGTTGTTTGAAGCATGTACCCTTTTCTTGCAGGTGCTGATGTAATTTGTCGAGACGGTGATGTAGAAAGGGAGTGTACTCCTCTTGATTTTCAATCCAGTGAATTTAACAAATACACGTCAAAGAGTACGTCACTATATGTTATTCTTAATTGACTGAGAGGGGTGGTGTTTCTAGAGACTTTGTACACAAACGAGAATCACAGCAGAAAGTACCGCTTCGCGCATGTTCCTGAAGCAACGACAGCGAGTTTTACGTCATCTAGACGTTGCTAGACTAGTTACGTCATCCCCCTTTTAACGCAGTCTGTGAAAAATCTTCAAATTATAGGTAGTGACACAAGCATACTTGACATTGAACGAACCTAGCTGTTTCGACCGAGACAATCGGGATTTTTCCAGGCTAGTTTTTCCTCTCAGTGGGCCATGACAGGATACATATAATGCACATGGGTACTCGTTGATGTGCACGCCGCAAAAGAACCCTCGAACAATAGGCGGAAAATTGTTTGTTATATTCGGATCGCGGGACCTGGGGAACATTCATGGTCATGGCCACACGAGGGTTATTTTTTTATTATCATTTGTGTTTATATACTCAATTTATTTTGTTCCACAAGGCGAAGTAGTGAATGTTGTGAATCCATGTTACAAAGGTGCTGATGTTTCTGATCCGACCAAAGCTTTCCACCAGAATCCTCTCGACTCTACCAAATTGATCAAATGTGATGTTGATGGTAATATGTATGTCATACAATGTCCAGATGGAGAAGAATATCACCACGACAGCTTCACGTGTGGTGACAATAATGCATTACCTACAGACCTTGGTGTACCTTTGGTATCTGGAGCAATCGCCACCGCCAGATCCAGCCCGTTAAATGAAGACACGACGAAAACAGTCAATAGTATATATAATTTAGTAAAAAGTTTACAAAACGCCGTGAAGGGCCAGGGTAAGTTGCTGTTAGATGATACAAAATATTGAAGGCCATGCTGTCCATCATATGGACGAATTACCTCCATAACAGGAAATACAATGGGGTCTAATGGCCAACTTCTCTGCGCCGACTGGGATGGTGATTTCGAATCCTAACGTACAAGTCAATGTGCACGATACATGGAACGACTGGACAGCTTTCTTTGTCATGCCTTCCGTCGTGCATCACTGACAAGGGGTAACCATGCCGGAAAATCTCGATGAACATTCTCGACCTACTTAGCCATCGTGGTTCCCCCAAGAGAATAATTGAAATATAATTGAACTATGATAGACAAGTCCAATCTGAATAGCATGAGAATATATGATGTGTCGTCCATATAAAGGGGAATAACTCTCTATTACCTCTTACAAATCACGATTGTTTACCAAACACTCTTAGCCGTTCCTGGGTCAGAATATGATCAAACATGGACAAATGGAAGAAAATGGAGAAATAGAGAATGACTATAAACAGTAATGTTAGAAACGTACCCACCTTGGAACCCTTCAATTTTGTACTTTTGTTTTGCAAGACCCGGACTTATCTTGTATTCCATTGTCACGTTTTCTTGCATTTCGTACTTCTGTTTCTGTAGGACATAGAATACTTTTTCAGGAATGGAACTAGGCGTGTATTTTGTACATTGTTTATTCACTACCTGCACGTGTGGGGTTGTTTTTGCAGGATCTAAGCTGACTTGTAAAAAGGGCAACATAACACAGAACTGCTCTATTGTGGATGTCAAGACGAGTCAGTATAGCACGTTCTTGTCAAAAGGTATTCATCATTTAACTACATTACACGTTATATGGCATTGATGTACAACCCATAAGCTCCAATTATTGTACAATACTCAATCTCGAGTTGTTGTCATTTCCCAAGAGAGAGAGAGGGGGGGGGGGAGTGTTAACATCCACTTGACACAAACTAGGTCATTTTGGGACTAATACATGGTTCAATTTTTATTTAATAATACGCTTGCGCGTAGGGGTATTTGGGAGTTGAGGGGGGGGGGGGGGGTAACCGTAGGACCAAGAGAAAACCCACGAGTCAGTAAGACGATCCTACTCCTTGGCAGGTACAACTGGGAATCGAAACCACACCAGATGACTCAATGACAGACCTTATGACACAACGCGCATGCGCTAACCATTTGGCCATCCATCCCTTCTTATATTGTACAATTCCCAAGCGTCAATTGTTGTACTAATGCACGAGCTGTTATTTAAATTTAACCAGATTCCGTTTGCAGATCACCTGAGAATAATATTACTCACGGAATACTATTTCTATATTTATTTGCTATACGTATATTTATTATTAAGACAAAGTTGAAACGGGGTTTGGCGTCCTACGTTTTTGGTTAATACAGGGACGAGTATATTACATGCAGTAAAGCCAAATAAGAAGCCAGACAGTGACGTTTCCGACTATGATTGATCGAATTTAAACTGTTAAGTTTTCATATACATGCAGACCAACGACATGTACATGAATGACGAGGGAGGGGGGGGTACAGGGTCTAGTCGTTATATTGGCATGAACAACCGAGGTCTCGTCAACATACCGGTGTACAGGTAGCGTAACCATTGCCAGTAGGAATTCAAATTAAGAGTAGGCTGTAGCGCCGCTTTCCAGGCAAAATGTTCTTCATCGCACACCGTCATTAATCCAGATGGGACAGTAGAGTGAGGTGTCAGATTCTATTCTTATTTGTTTGTTCTTGATTCCGTGTGTACATTAATCTCAGCGTGATTCCTTAATATTTAAATTATCTCTTCAGATTCGTGGTTGGGTGTTCCGAATCCGTGTGAACCGGATGTTGATCTGACAGATAACAGTAATCGTCTACACATAAACGACCTTGACCCCAAGAAATTTATAATTTGTGTTGAACCTAATACCATGTATGTTACTCAATGTCCCGGTAACCGGACATACGTCCCTGAATCGTTCGAATGTAGAGAAGAATAAATTTTGGAATAATTCTAGCCAAAATGGCGAGATATATATTGTACCAGTGGGTCTGTATGTAGAACATGCGTAATGGACAAGCTTTACTAAAACGTCAATCGTTTTGTCTACCCCTGGTTACGTTTATTTACATGTTATTAGTATTTTAAAGTTTGCTGCTACCCTTGGTTATCTGTAGGTAAATGAGATACGTTTTGTTATTAATATTTTAAAGTTTACTGCTACCCTTGGTTGCCTATAGCTACGCGAACTATATTTTGTTATTAAATTTTTAAAGTATATTCCTACTCATGGTTACCTATAGTTACACGAGCTACGTTTTGTTATTTTAAAGTCACATATATGACCTTTAATTACAACCGCCATTTATTATATTTGTGATTATAGTTGTTAGCAATTCACATCTATGTAATTTTAATTGTAATCTTAATAAAGCTATTATATAGACCCTTGGTTGCCTATAGCTACGAGGTCTTTTCACGTGGCCGTAGGGGTAGTTGGCTGTTAGAGTAAATTAGAGGATTGATGGACAACGGGGTGGGGGCAACGAGGTTTGCCAGGCGACCTACTCGTTGTAACGTACAAGTGTAGGGTCGATGCCACGCCGAGTTACTCGATGTTAGACCTTATAATCTAAAGAGAAACTACGTCGGGCATTTCAGAGGAGTTCTGAAAGACAGCTGGTACTGAAAGTTAAATTTAGATCCCAATTATCAATCCATCTTATCTTATGAGGTAGATTTTTCCCGGGCAGCGACACTACACCCTACTCATGTCGAATTCTAGCTGCCAAGGGATCGTTTACGTGCACACCAATCTGTACACAGGACCTCCGTTTTGCGTTCAATCTGAGTCTTTGACAAGGTGGAACTACGCCGGCAAAAATCCGATGAAATTTCCTGCCAACACAGTGATCACACACGCGACCTTCAGGTTAGCGCGCGATAGAGGAATCGGGTTTAACGTCCACTCGACACACAATAGTTCGCTTGAGCGCAGGGGTCTTTAGCAGCGGCAGGACCCGGAGATAACCCACGACGTTGGATAGGCGACCCTAATCGTTGTCACGTACAACCGAGGAATCAAAACCACGCAAGATGAGTCAATGACAGACATTATGATGCAATGCGCAAAAGCTAACCATTCGGCCATCTCCCCTGCCTCCAGGTTAGCCAGCCAACGTCTTACCCACCGAATATTCGTGGCTCTCCACTCAAGAAGAACTGCTGCTGTTTTGGGGAGATCGTCTCACATTTTGGTCTCGTGCCTGCCCCATTTGTATTCTTCATGGAATTCAGTATTTTTCTTAAAGCGTTAGTTGTCTCTACTTTCCATATATAACAAAACTACCATTCTCTTATTGCAAATAATAACTACCCGCTAAATGATTTCGTGCGAATTTAGTTTTAAAACATGACGGACCCAGCTCACCAATTAATCCGTCGCTAGTTGGCCACGAAACTAGGGTCGCGATTATTTATAGTCATTCTCTCGCTTTCCCCTGTTTCCCTTTGCATGGCAAACTCTGTTGACGTGTTGGTATAGAAACAAAGAAAATTGTTTGAATACACATTTACTGCCACGTTTTGACAAATATTTATGACTTTAGGGCGGAAGAATACAAGAGTCAATAGTGTGCTTTAGTTGAAATGTAGGGCGGAAAATTGCATGTTCACTGGTCTACTTCCAGTTTGTGTATCTCAAGTTTTCATGGTGAACATCACACTTGCTTTTGGGGCAGAGGTTGCTCCATCTGTGATAGAATCGTCGAAATGAGGAAAACATAGTTGATCTCTGACTTACACGTGGCTTATAAGGGGGATAAACCCGTTTTAATTATTATATAATCGTTGAACCGTTTCCCAGATTTTTGAGAGATCATCGTGTTGTGTTCACGAGAACAAAGCGAGAATGACAATCGGCCAAGAGATGGGAGACTACTGTATCGACTATAAACGTCCCCGAATCTCAATGAGACTGACAAAGATATATTTTACACATTGAAATAAATAGTCTCGCTACAATAAACCTTTTATATATTATACCCACACATCAACAAGCCCACAGGTATACAGCTCCGAAGTATATTATATTTCTTTCAACTTATTTCAACAACAAATGGAAAAGGTACGAATCAGTTTGAAGCACTATGTGTGTATTCTAATTAAGGAAAAGCAACTAATCAATTTGAGGTAGCAATCTCGTGCATATTCCAATTCTGGTTCCCATAATTCAATTTCTTTCAACTGATTTCATAGGGAAAGGTACGAATCAATTTGATGTACGAAACAGCTCATGTGAGGTACGAATGGACTAAGTACGAAACAGCCAGGTTACGAAACAGTCTGCACCCTTATAAAATTACATTATAAAAATAGTCATTTATTAGAATATAAAGAAATGAATTTTATTAAAAAAATATATGCCCTCCATAAATCGGAAAATTGGATAACTGAATATTAATAATGTTAGATGTTGTATTTTATTATATCCTACTATATGGAATTGTACTTAATTGATCTGATATTTTTTCCTGTTTCGTATCTACGCTCTGACGTAACATCATTGTCTTATATTATTATTACATAATATATCAAAATGGTCTGAATCGGTTCAAGAGAGCTGAAAACGTTAACCTTAAACATGTGTTTATTTCTTTTTTCAACCGGCATGTCATTCAAATGGCCTTACGTCAGCGCGTTGTTACAGCGAGATGTCTGAGAGATGAACTGCGAAATGCAAGTGATGTTCAGGTATCGGACCAGACCACAAGACACCGTCTGCGAGCTCATAACATTCGATCTCGACGACAAGCGGTTCGACCACCTCTTCCGCAACGTCTTAGGGCAGCACGTCGTGACTGGTGCACACGTCATAGAGACTTGAGACGGCGACAGTGGGGGTGGGTACTTTTCACTGATGAGTCCCGATTTGCATTACAGTTCAATAATGGCAGACTTCGCGTCTATAGGCGGCAAGGAGAAACATTTGCTGATGTTAACGCCAGACAACGACATCGCTTTGGCGGTGGTACGGTAATGGTGTGGGCTGGAATTTCGGTACATCACAGGATTCCTCCTTCGTCGTCCAAGGAAATTTGACGGGTATCAGGTACAGGGGCGAAATTTTACAGCCTTTTGGCATCCCAAGTCTTCGTCAAATTGGAGCAGTTTCTATTCTTCAAGATGACAATGTTAGACCGCATAGAGCACGGGTTGTTAATGATTTTCTCACCCAAAATGGTATTGAACGAATGGATTGGCCTGCATACTCTCCTGACTTGGTATCAATTGAGCCTACATGGGATGAGTTGGGCAAACGTGTGAGGCAATCATTGGCAACCTGATACTCTTCAAGAATTGGTGCAATTCCCCCAGGCAGAGTGGCAGGCCATTCCCCAGATATTTTTTCGACGTCTGATCGACAGCATGCCTCGTCGTTGTGTCGACTGCTTACGAGCACGTGGTGGTTTCAATCGTTAAAAACAAAGATATCGAATTTGAGACAGTTTTGTGGTACCTCATTATGCTCAAAATGGCGAATTTTCATCAGATCCTCAGAATAGTTGTGTATAAAAAGTGCATATGCTTTGCATAACAGACTCAACATTGAGACATATTAAACTCATTCTGACCAAAAGTTCCCTGTGTCTAATAAAATGTCAAACAAAAATAATTGGTTGACCCTTAACTTCCTTTGAGTAGTATACATACATATCTGTAGTTCATACTTGTGTTAATTCACACACATAACCTTAGACATGTAGAGCATACAGAACATAAATTTATTTTTCAGCGTTTCAACGTATAGCTGAAAATAGTTGTGTGTTCGTAGGTCATGACACATGAATATTAATTAGATGTGTCATGCACGTGCGTGCTTGTCTATAGGTGTGTGATGTGTCATTCTAGCTTCTGTCGTCGGCTTGAAAACTTCAAGTCATCAACAATGGATCAGGCGGCCATATCAAGTGTTATTTCAACTAAAGTTTTAGAATCACAGTCATCTATGTTAGACAAAATAGATAATCTTATTTCAACCAAATTGAATGTGTTTCAAAAGCAGATTAGCGAAAATCAACGAAATCTGAGTGAATCTCAGGTAGCTCGCATTGAACAACTCAGTCAGACATCATATAAATTCAATAAGAAGGGGAACGAAGAGCAACACAAGGCCAACGCTAAAGTCGCCCAGAAGCTTTACGAAGCCAAGGATCTGCTTCAAGATAATTTTGAAGGCTCGATCGCAGATGAGTTGAATACTAAGATAAGCGAAGGTATAGATCTCATAAATCATCGCCAGAAACTTATAAAACTAGCTGATAGCTCGCAATATGGATGGATGGCTGCAGAAGAATATGAGCTAAACAGCATCGCGGATGATACCGACGATGAAAAGAAGATCCCTTATTGAGCCATGGCCATAATTGAGACACTCTGATATAATTTATATTTAACTGAAACTCAAGCAAATACCGAGACATAGAAATGGCTGGTATAGATACAAGCAATACGGGTAATACAAGAGATGATAATTTCCAGATTTATAGAACGAAACATAAAGGTAAACCCAATAATTCTGAAGACAAAGGTAAACAAACAAAAACAACAACAAATATGGCGACCCCCTCCTTCGCTGAATTAGTTGAAAACAACTTCAATACCACACCATTAGTAGACAAATCATTAGATGTTAAACCAATATTCTTGAAAGATCAAGATGTATTTGGATCTGTGACTGTTACAAAGAATATGTGGTTATCAAATGTAGAGGTTTACAAAGCCATAGGTGTTGTAGTGAAAGCAGAATGTACCAAAGGAATACAAAGAATCAGACAGATGTGGAGAATTTATATGGACAATGAAACTGATAGACTACAATTGCTCACATCAGGCATCACACTTAGAAGTAGGCATATTATTCTTCACACAGAAAACCCAAGAAATCCCGCTAGAATTAGAGATGATACAGTAAGAGTAAGAGTGAAAAATGTACCTTTATCAGCTGATGATGGACAGATAGAAAGATATCTACAAAAAGAAGGAATTGATACAATCCACTTATCCAGAGAATTATTGAGGGTAGATGGAAAGTTGACAGCCTGTGAAACTGGAGACAGATTGGTAATTTGTAAGGAATTCAACACTCCCTTACCAAGATATGCACTCATTGGTAGATATAGAGCCAAAGTAATTCACCAAGGGCAACCTGTTCCAGAAAATAAACCAACACATGTATGTAATAAATGTTTAGAACCTGGGCATATTTTCTCTGACTGTAAAAATGATTGGAGATGTAAGAAATGCAATGTAATAGGACATAAGCAGAATGAATGTATTGACAGGCAAAATGATAGTACAGACAATGAAGATAATGAAGAGAGCGACAATAATTCCGAGAGTGAAGAAACGATAGCAGAAGAAACAGGAGCAGAAGAAACAAAAACAGGAGAAGCAAGAACAGAAGAACCAGAGAATGAGACCTCTGAAAATTCAACAACACGAGGTAATAAAAGAACAGATAAAACACAGTCATCAGAAAAGGGAAATAAGAGTAGAAAAAAAGTGACAATTTCTCAACAAAGTGATATAACTGATTATATTAATACACCAAACCAGAAGTATGAGAAGTCTAAACCAAGACATACACCCCCAACACCCCCAATTAAAGAAGATAAGAAAAAATATAAGAAATGAACTTTAGAAATAAGCTTGTAACAGAATTATTTTTGAAGAAAGTAGATACAGCCCTGACAGCTTTTCCAATTTTATGTCAAGCTGTCTATTGTATATTCGGTCAGCTTCAAAAAATAACTCTTGTCGTAAATAATGAATATTTCAATATAATAAGCAATTCGGTCATAAACATGAATCATCTCATGTCAAAATATAATACATGTAAACAGAAAGTATACAAAATAAGCTCTAAACATAAACTTCAAGCAATTCTATATCCGAACGTACATCATGATAATGTTGTTAAAGATGCAATACAGCTGTATGGCTTCCGAACATCAAACTTATTTCATCACTTAATGAATTGTGATTCATCAATATACTATCTGGAAAAAAACATAAAACATTGTCATCTTAAAATTCAAAATAAAAAGATAACCCATTTATATATTCAGATACATGATGAATAAATTAAGCTTGTGTACCATTAATGTTAATGGTATTAGAAAACTAGATAAATGTGAAAGAGTTATAGAATGGTTAAAACACCACAAATGTTTAATTGCTTTTCTACAAGAAACACATCTAGACAATGTTTTAAGTTATAATCTAGAAAGGAATACTGGTTTTGTGGGTTTCTATAGCCACGGTTCTAATGCCAGTAGAGGTGTTGCAATAATAATCAAGAATTCAGTCAATTTTGAACTTATAGATAAATATACAGATAATGAAGGGAGGTTTATATTATTAAATATTAAATTTGAAGATGTTATATTCACATTAATATGTGTTTACGCACCAAATCAAAAGAAAACAAGAAATACGTTTTTCAAAAAAATAAATAAGATAGTAAAACAAAATTCAAAAGGAATTTTAATTGTGTGTGGTGATTTTAATGATACTTTAGCTACACAAGATAGGAAAAATAAACATTTGGGAGTAACTTCTAAACCTTCCAAAAGTTTAAAAGATATATTAAAAGATAATAAACTAATTGATATTTGGAAAACTCTAAATAAAGAAAAACAACAATTTACATGGCGAAGAAATGACCAGTCACAATATAGTAGGATTGATTTATTACTGGTTTCAAAGGATTTGTATCCACAGATACTTGCATGTAAAATAAAACCTACAGTTATTAAATATACAGATCATCAATGTGTTTACATGGAATTTCAAATAAACCCTAATGAAAAGGGTAGCAGTTATTGGAAAATAAATAACTCAATTTTGGAAGATGACGAATATAAACTACTAATAAATAGTATACTAAAAGAATATAAATCCAAATTAGAAAATAGACAAATAGATTACAGTTTAATCTGGGACTGCATGAAAATAGAAATAAGAGAAAAAACAATAAAATATTGTAAAATTAAAAATAAGAAATCAAAAAATGAATTAAAAAATCTCGAAAATAAATTAGAAACAAAATATAAAGACAGAGATATAAATTCAACCGACAATCAACACCTTAACTCCGAAATACTTAAAATCGAATTAAAGATTCAAAAATTATATGAACAAAGAATAAAAGGAGCAAAAATTAGAGCCAGAGAAAAATGGCTGGAACTAGGACAAAAAAATAATTCGTATTTTTTTGGACTTGAAAAACAAGGACAAATAAGGAAATCAATTAATAGGTTATCAAACAATACAGGTGGAATTCTTAAAGACCAAAGTAAGATATTGAATGAAATCAGAAACTATTACAAAGTATTGTATACTTCTCAAGAACCTGATGAAACATTAACAAAAAATTATATAAACGAAACGCAATTAAAACGAAAAGCAAAAGCCGAAGATTATTTAGGATGCGATGGCGAAATAACAACAGAAGAGTGTACTGACGCTATACACCATATGAACCTAAATAAATCACCAGGTTTAGATGGACTTTCAGTAGAATTTTATAGAACGTTTTGGGACAAAATTAAAGAGATGATAGTTTTTATATTGAATAATTGCTACCATGGAAAATTACTTACTCAGTCACAGAGAACTAGTGTAATATCCCTAATATTTAAAAAAGGTGATCCGCTGTTAATAGAAAATTATAGACCTATATCTTTATTGAACGTAGATTTAAAGATACTATCACGTGTACTAGCCCAACGTCTTAAAGTGGTACTACCACAAATAATACACGACGACCAAACAGGGTATATCAAAGATAGATTTATTGGTTTTAATTTAAGACAAATTCAAGATATAATTGATTATGCGGATCAATACAACGTTGAAGGAAGTATAATTTTTATTGATTTTGTGAAAGCATTTGATGTCCTTGAATGGTCATTTATGTTAGAAACTCTCAAATATTTTGGTTTTAACCAATCATTTATTACATGGGTAGAAACATTGTATAATAATATAGAAACAAGCGTATTAAATAATGGCTGGATCTCTGAAAGGTTTAAAATTTCAAGAGGTATCAGGCTGCCCATTGTCAGCTCTCCTATTCGTCATCTCGGCTGAAATAATGGCCATAAAATTAAGAGAAAATAAAAATATTAAAGGGATACAAATAAAACTAGATAAAGAAACACATTGTATAAAAATTACACAAATGGCTGATGATACAACTCTTTTCCTGGGGTCAAAGGAAGAGATATCCCTAGCAATGAATGAAATAGAAATATTTGGATCATATTCAGGATTAAAACTAAATCGAAATAAAACAGAAGGCAAATGGATAGGTAAATTAAAAAACTGTAAAGATAAAATTAGTGGCATAAACTGGACCGATACACCAACCAAGGTGTTAGGGTTGTATTTTGGTCAAGACCAACTCGAATGCCAGAAGCTGAATTGGGAAAACAAAATAAAAAATAAAAAAAATGAAAAAAATAATTAACGATTGGCAGAAACGAAAATTAACTATGATAGCGAGAATTTTAATTATCAAAACTATTATAGTGCCAATATTCACGTTTGTGGCAAGTGCCTGTGTCGTACCCAAAAATTATCTAAAGGAAATAGAAACAACTTGTTTCGACTTTTTGTGGAATGGTAAAAATGAGAAAATTAAGAGAGTTACGTTAATTGGTAAATATGAAAATGGTGGCTTAAATATGATTGATATTGAAAGCTACTTCATTTCGTTAAAAGCAATATGGGTCAAAAGATTATCAGATCAAAATTTCGCTAATTGGAAGATTATTCCATTAAAATTTTATAATAAACTTGGAAAGAACCTTTTAATTTTTCACATGAATATAGACAGTATAAAATCTATTCCAAATATTAATTCTATACCAGAATTCTACCAAAAGATAATAACATGCTGGGTGAAGACTAGACAACTCCAAAATCCAGAAACTCATATCCAGATTAGAAAACAGATACTATGGGGAAATAAACATATTAAAATTAACAACAAATGTCTAATCTACGAAAATTGGATTAATAGTAAAATAATTCATCTAAATGATATTCTTGATGATAAAAATCAAATTTCATTACCAATTATTATGAACAAGCTACAGAACAAATCCAACTGGATATCAGAATTCAAAACGATTAAAACATGTATACCCCAAAAATGGCTAAAAATTATTTCCATAGAAAAGGCTTATAAATGTAAAATATATATAAATAAAACTTGTCTAACCTGGAAAGGAAAAGAAGTAGAACACACGGAATTAACTTCAAGAAAATTATACAATTCACTGGTCGATCACAAATTTATAAAACCATATGGAATAAATTACTGGTTGCGATACTTCAAAAACGAAAATAGTCTCTACCTATCCTATATATATACTTTTATATTCAAGTTTTTAAGGGAAAATGACTTAAAAATATTTAGATGGAAACTTCTTCAATGCATTATTCCAAATCAAAATTTATTATGCAAATGGAAGATTAGTAATAGTAACCTTTGCAAGTTCTGTTCAGTAGAAGAAACTATGATCATTATTTTGTCAACTGTAAATATCTTAAATTATTGTGGGAAAAAGTCCATTATTTACTATCAAAATTACGCATCAACAAACAAATAACATTAAAAGATCTTGTGTTAGGATACAAATACTACGATAAAAACTACTTTGAATTAAATTACCTGTTAACTATTGTTTCATTTACAATTTACAAAATCTATTACATATCTGATCAAAAAACTAAAAAAATTAATATCTTAAAAATCCTTACTGAAGAATTAAAACTCAGAACAATTTTCTTTAAAAAGGAAAATAGTTTTATTAATAGGATACTACAACACGTATAAAATTGTCTCCAAAATAAGAATTAATAGCATTAGTAATTATTTATTAATGTATGAAATATATAAATTAAAACTTCAGCATGTGATGTATTGATTTACTAATATACTTGTAAACTTTTAGTATATATTCCTGCTGAACTGTACTGTACATGAATGGTTATTATTAATAAAGTTGTTTAAAAAAAAAAAAAAAAAAAAAAAAGAAGATCCAGAAGGCTGAATCGTCTGCTTTCCGCAAATCCAAAGCTAAGCAGCGCCGTGTATCCAAAAATCGGTTTACTCCATATGTAGTCCACAATCACAACCAGAGATCTGAACCACAACAGACATTAAGTCATCGAAATTTCAAACCCGGTTTATGTTGTTCATGTGGGAAAGCAGGCCATTGGCGAAATGAATGTAGAGAGATTAGCCAGACAGTCAGCAATAGCAGAATAGATAAGATAAGTAAAAGCCCAGATATTTTGGGCGAATCTCTGTTTGATTTCACAAAATTAGCCGATAATGTTGATAAAAAGAAAATAGAAAGCCCAGTAGGGCGTTTAAGAAAAGCTATTTTGAAATGGGTCGAAATAGGTTTTAATCCCTACATTTTAGACGTTATTAAAAATGGATACAAACTCCCGATGCATACTGTGCCATGTTCTGTAGTTTTAAATAACAATAAATCTGCTTTAAGCGAGCCGGATTTCGTAACGAAAGAAATTCAAAATTTACTGTTTAAAGGTTGCATTTCTGAAACATTTCATAAGCCAGAAGTCATTAACCCTTTAACTGTAGCCAAAAATAAATCAAAACTCCGTCTTGTGTTAGATTGTAGACATATTAATCCCCACCTATATAAATATAAATTTAAATATGAAGATGCTGCTGTTGCAAAGCAAATATTTGAGAAAGGTGATTTTGTATTTGGATACGATTTATCCTCTGCTTATCATCACATAGAAATTTATCCTGGCCATAGAAGATACCTTGGGTTTTCCTGGGATTTAGGTGGAGTTATTAAATACTATGTTTTTAATGTACTACCATTTGGAATTTCTACAGCAGGATACATATTTACTAAAACGTTAAGAGAATTGATTTCCTATTGGAGAAATAAGGGGTTAAAGATAGTCATGTTCTTGGATGATGGTTTGGGAGGGGCAAATAATTTTGCCGAGGCTCGGAAAGTAAGCGATGTAGTAAGAACTGATTTAATACAATGTGGTTTTCTCATAGCAGAGAGTAAAAGTCAGTGGTGTCCCCAACAAAACATTCAGTGGTTAGGGCTCAGATGGGATTTTTCTAAAGGGAATGTTTATGTGTCTGATTCTCGTATAGTAAAGTTGATTCAGGATATCAATATGATTCTCGATCAAATTGGCCAAAACGAGTTGATAAAAGTCAGAACAGTTGCAAATATAGTCGGACAAGTTATATCCATGCAGCCTGGAATTGGCAAATTAGTTCTTTTGAGAACAAGAGAATTGCACAAAGTTGTTAATTCACGAGCAAGTTGGAATGCTCCGGTAGTAGTTGGTCAAAGCGCCATTAGCGAACTTAGGTTTTGGCAAAACAGTTCAAATTTCAATTTCGGCATGAGTGTAAAACATAACTTTGAAATTGATTATAATATCTTTTCGGATGCATCTGGGTATGGATACGGGGGGTACATAAATGAGAGTAACCAAGAATTCGTAGGACATTGGTCCGTTTGTGAAAGCAATCAAAGTTCTACGTGGAGAGAACTTGAAGCCATGAAACGTGTGTTGTTTTCATGTGGACGTGACCTGGAAGGGTACACGTTGCGGTGGTATACCGATTGTAAAAACGTGGTTAGTATTGTTGAAAAGGGGAGTGGTAACGAAATTCTTCAAAGTAAATCATTAGAGATAAACAAATTTTGTAGTGAGAGAGATATCAAGGTTATTCCTGTATGGATAGCCAGGGAATGTAATCAAAAACCTGACAGACTGAGTCGACAGTCAGATAAAGACGATTGGCAGATAGATGATTTTATGTTTCACAAACTTGACAACATGTTTGGACCACATACATTTGACAGATTTTCGAACGAATATAATGCCAAATGTTGCAAATTTAGTTCTAAAGTTTGGTGTCCATATGCTAGTGGGGTTGATGCTTTTTCAAAATCTTGGGCTGGCGAAAATAATTGGCTAGTTCCGCCTCCACATTTGGTATCAAGCACAATAGATAAGATAATAAATGAAAAATTGAAAGAATGTACTCTTGTAGTCCCTGTATGGGTATCAGCGCCACATTGGCCTAAAATACACGATGGGAGTTCTTTTCTAAAGTATATTGTACGCCAAGAGATGTTCAGTGCTAAGCACATTAGGAAAGGGTATGGAAAGAATGGTATTTTCGGCAGCAAGAAAGTCGAGTTTAATATGATCGCTTTAAAAATTAATTGTATGACATGATCTGTTTTCAGGTTTAGGGTTAAAGGAATTTCTCACACAAGAAGTTCGAGATGCGCAGTTAAGTAACCAAACATCAAATAATGTTCAAGCATTAACAAGAAGTTTGGCTCATCATTTAGTGGAATCGAAGAGCAAGAATACTGTAAAAAGTTATTATAGTGGTTTTAAACGATGGTCAGAATTTGCTGAAAAAGAAAATTTTAACGTCATTCCTGCGCAACCTATTCATTTGGCATTATATTTAACGAGTTTAATCGACAGTGGAAAATCACCTTCAGTTATTCAGAATTCTATATATTCAATTAAGTGGGCTCATTCAACACGCAACGAACCGGATCCAACTGGAAATAATTATGTGAAGAACCTCGTGGAATATGTTAAGAGGCATAATAGTGTATCCAAACACAGAAAATCGATAGTAACGTCTCAGCAGATAATTGATTTGTGTACAAAATATCAAAATTCGAATGATTGTTTAATATTGAGAGATCTAGCTTATATTGTTTTATGCTTTGATGGTTTTCTTCGCTTTGATGAAGCCAGTTCACTGAAATGTAGCGAAATAACACTGTATGATACATATATGTCGCTTTACATAAGAAAGAGTAAAACCGACCAATATAGACAGGGCAATACTGTTGTAATTAGTCAAGGTAATACGGCCGCTTGTCCACTAAATATAATTAAAGTTACATTATGGGAGATAAGATAAAGAGATGGCAGTTCTCACTACAATAGTTAAAAACTAGATAGTGTAAAGATAATTTGCTGAAAATTTCAGTCAAATTGATTCACTATTAGCCGAGAAAAAAGGTTTTGAAATATTCATAGCCTCGGTCATCATTACTCAAATCATTAATATAAACAGCATAGTCTAGATTATCCACTTGATTGATTTAATTATCAACCGCCATTAAGCGGCATATACGATTTTAATCTGCCAACATCGAAGGCTAGTCTTGACATAAAGAGTTTATTATGGTCTGAATATGTTAATTAATGTCTAATTGATTATTTAGATAACATCTCAGGCTTAAAGAAAGACCTGTAAATATCAGATTTTGCTCTTGCATAATGCTATTTTAATAGGTATATTCATCATTGTAATATATCTTTGACGTCGAATGATTTCTTTTTTAAACCAATGTTTCGCTCGAAATTCAAATGTAGGCTCATTAATAAAAATAAACAAATCAGTTATACACGTGCAAGAGAAACCGTTATTTCTCGTCTTAAAGAGGTATGTGGAGAAGAGGCCGATATTGGCCTACATTCGCTTAGGTCAGGGGGTGTATCCATGGCGGCGCAATCAAATGTAACGGAAAGATGTTTAAAGCGACATGGGCGCTGGAAGAGCGAAATAGCCAAGGACGGCTATATTGTAGATTCATTAGATAGTAAGTTACAGGTTACCCGAGAGTTACAGTTGTAGATTTTGGAGCAATAAACATCGTCATTCGCACCCGTTCTTTGATTCTAAGCGTAGCGACAGGCTTAATGCATAAGTTTTGTTATTTATTGTTGTAGTTGTATATGGGCGAGAACAGACATTTATTTTTCAGCGTTTCAACGTATAGCTGAAAATAGTTGTCTGTTCGTAGGTCATGACACATGAATATTAATTAGATGTGTCATGCAAGTGCGTGCTTGTCTATAGGTGTGTGATGTGTCATTCTAGCTTCTGTCGTCGGCTTGAAAACTTCAAGTTTTTACAGTGTTTTTCATAATATAATGATTTGAAGGGGGTCCATAGGTTTTTCCAGAGTATTTGTCTTATAAAGTTTTATCTCCGGTTTTTTAGACCTGGACCGAATATAAAGTTTGTTATAATTATATGTATTTGTATCAACAATTATATGTATTTGTATCAACAATTATATGTATTTGTATCAACAATTATATGTATTTGTATCAACAATTATATGTATTTGTATCAACAATTATGTGTGTGTATGGTATAATAAACGTCTGATCCAGCGTTGCGACAGGCTTAATGCATAATTTTTGTTATTTATTGTTGTAGTTGTATATGGGCGAGAACATAAATACGTTATAAACGCGCCGACTATCTTTCAATTAAGTTTATTATAAATAAGTCGTTTTGAAATTTATTCACTGAGATGTTTATCCCAATCCATTGATTTTAACTGCATGTAAACACGGAGAGTGGTAAAGGACTATTTATTGGTAGTCAGACAGAAAAGAACAAAGAGCCTGTCGTATTGTTCGTGTGAGTTCAAAGGAACGAATATGTTTGTAAAGAATAAAACATGTTTTATTAGGCAGCCATGTTGATAAGCCAACCGCTCGTGCAGAGTGATACAATATTACATCACGAAGTGAAAAGAATGTGACATCTGTGACATTCGGAATGATGTCATCAATGGTTCTAGTGTAATAGTGTTCTCTCTGGATACGCATGTTGAGATTAGGGGGGATCTAGACAGATACGCAAATCTTTACCATTGTCTTTTTCTACTATGACATAGGAATTAATTCATTCTGTTGGCTTCGTAACTTCAGAAATTACACCAATGCGTTCCATTCGTTGTAATTCACTCTTGAACTTATCTTGCAGGTGCATGTTGACAGATCGTGGTAGATTTACCACTGGCGTTGCATCATCTTTAAGACGAATATGATATGGTTCTCATGGGAATAAACCAATACCAGTAAATGTTTCTTTATAATCTTCTAACAAAGAGTCTCTGGTGAGATGTGATGTGACCTTTTCCATAGTGACAGCAAGGTTGACTTGAATGAGTTGCATCTTTAAACAACTTTGAAGACCCAGAATTGCGGGACCATTACCATCGGTAACGTTGAATATGACTGGTTATACTTTATCTTTGTGTTGAATACGGAGAGTACATGTACCTAAGTTGGTTATTTTATTCCACCATCTCTTTTCAGCAATGCTGTAGGAGGATCTAGTTTGTGGTGTGAAGAATATAACCGTCTATAAGTTGAGAACGGAATGATATCTGTCTTAGCACCAGTTGAAATATTACTGATTTATGGTGTTGAAATGTTCCAGTAATTGATACAGGAAAGTTCTGTAAAACTTTCGAAGGTTTCTTCTGAACCTGATCGTCGAGAGTGTTAATCTCTTTGGTTGATTCTATAATACCAATAAATAAATTCTAGTTCTTCAGCACTTCCAGCAGTGTGGATCTTACTTGAAGTTTGTTGAGATGATTTACAAACTCTGGCGAAATGACAAAATTTTCTACACTTTTGGCACTGTTTATTACTTGATGGACACTTTACTCTGGGATGTGATGACGATTGACCACAATACTGGCAGTGATGCGATGAGGAGTCTTGACTGTGTGATGATAATGAGCTTGTGGTTTGGGGATTTTGAAGAATTGGACTGCTTGTAACCCTTTGACCTTTTTGAGGTTGAATTATAACCTAGGTTCGAAGGTTGGTTTCTATAATGAGTTCCTCTTGTCTGTTGTGCCTTGTATTGAAGAGCATGGATTGATTCGGGATTCAAATTCATCTCTTGAATCTGTTGAGCAGTACAGTCTTCTGTTCTGGCAATCTTCAGCGTTTCTGTGAGAGTAAGATCATTACCCCTGGCCATACATTTAAAACGTACCCGTTCACTGAAAATACCAAAAACAACTGTGTCACGAATATGCTCGTCTACCATTGCTTCTGCATAACCACAATCTCTAACTGTTAAGCGAACATCAGTGATGAATTCTTTTAGAGGTCTTGAGTCTTGATTTAGGTATCGCAACTTGTGTCTTGCAACAAGGAAGTTTACTTAGGGTTAACAAATTGAGAAAATCATTCTCAGTATTTGGATAATTTCTTTTTATTATCTTGCGATAAATTCCATGAGTTAAAAAGATCAAAACCTCGATCACCCGACCATATGAGAAGATATTTACATTGTATTTCTTCGCTTAAATCATGAAGTGAGCCTTCAAATATGGTTTCGCATTTCTGCTTCCATTTACTATATCTTCCATAGAGTTCTGCCCCTGCTTTCCAGTCCATCTTGGGTCCCTATTCTACATTCATTAGGTTTGATGTCATAGTTGAAATTCTATATTGACAGCTAACGAAATTATGAGATGGCTGGCTTGCGAAGATGAGTGACGTTGGTAGTTAATACCGGTATGGCATACCCTATTTCGCCGATCGCTAACCGACTGAATTTTGATGAAAACTATCTTTTCTCTAACAAACAAACATTTCGAATGATTGCAAATGTCCCCTTGAATGATTACCTCACTAATCCCACTTCTGACACCATGTCGTATTGTTCGTGTGGGTTCAAAGGAACGAATATGTTTGTAAAGAATAAGACATGTTTTATTAGGCAGCCATGTTGATAAGCCAACCGCTCGTGCAGATTGATACAATATTACATAAGCATGGCCTATAAATAGTAACACAGGATATACCAAATAGATTTAAAGTGACTGACTTTAGCAGTTTAACCTATACTGTAACAGAGCCTACATAAAAACACGTAGTTCAAAACTAATCGGGCATTCCCAGTGAATTGACGTAATTTACCTAAAATAACACGATACAGGAATATGAAACTCGGCTTATCTGATCTACCAAATTAAGTTGTCTTCTACTAATATCAAGGTATGTAATGTTTGATGCTTTGTTTATTGATATTATATGTTCCCTTATTGATTCAGCCTTTCTCGAACATTGGTTGCCAGTCGATGGTGTGATGTAAATACGTTTAGGATCAATGTAAAGCAACAATACGTTAAGGATCTTTACATAAGCAATGTAAAACAACAATGGCGTTATATGGGGTATACGGCCGTGTATATTTACTTCCCTGTATATACGGTGGCTTAGTTTAACTCACAGGTCGACTTAAGTTCAACAGGTGGTGGTCTTTCTAACATCTTCTAGACATAAAATAGTTCATTTCGGGACTATAACATGTGCTTCAACTGGATTTCAATAATCCACTTGTGCGTAGGGGATTTTAGCTATGGGAGGAAACTCGGGGATCCAGGAGGTTGGACGTGCGACCCTACTCCTTGTCACGCACAAGCAGTGAATCGAAACCACCTGATTTGACTCAGTTATATACCCCTTGATCCAACACGCACACGTTAACCACTCGGCTAGCCAACCGTTGAATCCTTGCTGGCAGTCATACTGCTTAATAACATAATGCTGTTATACTATCCGCCCACCCGCTCTCGACAGGCTATAATAAATGACCGAGTCTAAACAAAAAGGTATGAAAATAAAACTATTTCAGGTTGTAGGAGGTAATCCAGTTAAACAGAACTTAATACGTTCATATATTTCACTAGAGTTCGGATTTCTACTGCATTTTGGATTATGATGGATTCTGGATGTTGGTGTGCCTCGTTCCAAGCCGTTCGTGAAGGTAAAACAGAAACACTGAAATACTTAGTATCTTTTTCAAATATTTGTGTTAATTCGGAACCATGCGAAACCATTCTTTTGTTAGCTTGCAGGAAACAGAACTTAGAAATAGTTTCTATATTGTTGCAGCATCAAAAAGTGAAGGACATCATCAATAACATTTCACGTGGCGAAGGTCTTTCAGCATTACATTTATCTATACAATTTGGGCAGTCTGAGACCACGTGTCTGCCATTTGTAATGGCGTTAGTTGAAGCAGGGGCTGATGTAAATATTTCTTCCAGAGAAATGATGTCCCCTTCGTGCATGTCCGCATACAGGGGATTTATATCGGTTTTGGCATATCTAATAGATCATGGTGCTGATGTTAATACAGTGGATCAAACGGGATGTACAGTTCTTCACCATATTGTCACGAAACCCAACGCCTGTGTGATTTTACAAAAATTAATTAGCGCAGGAATACAAATTAATTTACAAAATAAGTTTGGTGAAACCCCGTTATATCTAGCAACCCTATCCAAAAACGAGGGTGCTGTAAATATGCTATTAGAAACAAATGACTCTTGTGTGGATTTAGGTGACCGAAAAGGAGTCACACCACTAATGTTGGCTGCAATGCAGAATGAAATCAAAATTATAAAACTTCTTCTCCAACACGGAGCTTGTGTCAACAAACAAGATGATCGAGGTAGAACATCCCTGATTGTAGCAATACGAAATGGCAATAACCGCACTGTTGACGTTTTGTTAAACATGGATGTCTGTGACGTGAACTTGTCTGATAACCAAGGAAAATCATCTTTAATGTTAGCTGTACAAGGCGGCAGCAAAGAACTTGTGGAAATGCTTCATCAATACGGTGCAGACATTAACCAACAAGATAATCGCGGTAGAACATCTCTATATCTTGCAGTAGAAAATAACAATTTCATTACTGTTGATGTTTTGCTACAAATGGATGGCTGTGATGTGAATTTGTCCGATAACAAAGGAAAATCGCCCTTTATGTTAGCTGTACAAAACTGCAACACAGAACTTATGGAACTTCTTCACCAACACAGCGCCGACGTTAACAAACAAGATGGCCGCGGTAGATCTGCTGTTTATTACTGTTTACATCGACTATGCAGAGATGAGGATTGCATGATGACCAACAGCATAGAAATAATGAAGTTGTTGGAATGTTTTGGTGCGGAATTTAAAACACAAAACCGCCGCAATAAATTACTAAAACACGTGTTGAAAAAAAACTCTTATGATTATTTCCTGCATTTGGTAGAGTCCAATAAGGTTGATGTTGATGGTTTGGATAAAAATGGTGATAACATTTTACACTATTTAGCAAGGTGTTCCATAACGTTTCCATGTTTTGAGACCTTTTTGACTGATGACCAGATTGATATAAACCATATAAATTCTACTGGTAACACCCCATTAATGGTTGCAGCTATTTTATACAACACCCCGTATATGCAAGCCTTGTTAAAACATGGATGCAGTACCAGTATAAAGAATATTTATGGACACACTGTCTTACATCTCAGTATTATTGGATTCGTAAAATTGATCCATGGAGACTATGACTACACTGAGTGGGACTCAGAGTTGTTCGCTGTTATATTGTCTACACATATAGATGTCAATGCACGGGACAAAGATGGACAAACCGCCTTAATTCTGGCTGCTAAACTCGGGCATTATAAACTCGTGAAACAGCTATGTAAAGCCGGTGCGGATTGCAAGATTTTGGATAAATTTGGAAAGCCAATGGCACACTATCTTAACTTCAGTGGGATACCAGATGTTAAGTTGTGTAAATACATTATCCAAATTTGTGGAGTGGATATAACAGACAAAACAGGAGTAACAATGATGGACGTGGCCATGGAATTTACTGAGAATTATAATTTCACGGATGCCTTCGAGCTGATTAGTTACCTAATAGCTGCGAACTATTGCTTTCAGAATCGTGGACAGAATAGACGGGACAGGATGTTCATGGTCCCGATATGGGATCCCTTATCTGGTCGAATTAACAGTCATAGAAAACTGCTGTATGAAAGTGGGGCGGACAGGATCGACATTGTTTCTAAGTTACCTTTCAATGATGATGAGTACGCGGACTATGGTGATAATGGTGCACAGACAATTAGATGTATATCCAAAGAATCAGAATTCCATTCATTTTGTAATAACATTTGCTTAAAGTCATTGTGTAGGAGAATTATCAGGCAACATTTAGGATCAAACATACAAGAAAAAGTTACCAAGCTCAAAGTCCCATTAACAGTGCAAAATTTCCTTCTATTGAAATGTTCTTTAGAAGATAAATATTTCAACTTAGAAACTGAAGATAGTGACGATGACGACTATGACTATGATATAGATATGGAATATGATACAGATGAATTTTGTATAGATCTTTACGATTCAGAAGATTTAAATCATTGTGATACATGTACATCATTGTCTAACCCCTCCTCCACATCCTCGCTATCATCGTCACCTTCTTCATCATCATCATCATCATCATCACAGTGTTCCTGACCAGCATCCTGATCCGCATCGATACCGCCATGGTCAATATTGCTATTATAGTCCCGTGTATGTTGTAAAATCCTGTTCAGTTTATCGAATAATTAAATTAAAACTACAGAAATTATTAAATAGAAAAACCGTTAACGCCCTTAACAATAGCCATACATGTTTTCAATTTGTGGATCGCTTAGGTGTAACAAAACACCGGTAGGCCCCACCCACAACCAGGATAAGCCGTGTCAAGCAAAGTGTCCACATCCGGTTAGCTAGTCAACTACCCATTACTGAATGAAGTTTTTTCACTATGGGCTTACTGGAAATATTATTGCTACACAATTATTATGTCTGATCAGGTACATATTGTTTTACTAATTAGATGAAATAAGTCAACCACGGTGGACTTTTGCTATAAAAAAGAAGAGAAAAACTGTCTGTATTCACACTTGTAACTCGGACAAAACAAACTGTAAGCCAGCCATTAATATTTATTAAATCCGGAAGTGATGAAATTGGTTCCCTTCACTCACAGGTCTTTGTAGTATGTATACAGATTTGGCGTAAGTTTGGCGCTGTATTTCCGTCTCGTGAAGACCTTTAGTCGAAATTCTGATCAACGGAACAGTTTATTGTAAAAGGAAATTAGGTTTGTACTGTTCAATAGACAAAACCCTTATTGATGTGTTCCCATCTGAATATTGTTGACAATAAGAAGCAAAATAAATAAAATATGTTTACAGGATCAATTTGTTATACGAAAAAACTAAGTGATGTGTTTTCTATGGCGCTCAGTATATTTGAAAACTGTAAGATGCTAAAATCAATTAGAATTCAATGACTATGACCTCAAGATAAAAAGGTAAAACATACAACATTGATTAGCTATGTATAACAATAATATTATATGTTCAGAAGTCCATGTGTAGGATCTATTACACCAGTATTGATGTTTCTGAACATTTACCTTCCACGGTGCTATATTCTTATGTTCTATCATAATATATTTTAAAGCGAGAATTTCATATTTTTAAGTTATATTTTTAAACTGTATTAAAGTAAAGCCTTAACATAGATGGTATCTATAAATAGTCTTGTTAAAGCGATAATTTCATATTTCAAAGAAAGCCAAAACATAATTATTCCTATGTCTTTTGCTTAATAGCTACAGGTTGCTATTATACGATCATAGGCATTATTCCACGCACTTATAAATCATTGACACAGGAAATAATAACACAATTACGTCCCTTGTTTTTCCATTCCCCCGTGGTATAGCTATCTTCAAACGTTTGAATTTCAAGCTGAAAATGATATATTATTTGCAAATTTCTCAACTGGCAATAGTGAATTATTGGATTAATAGGATTTTTCTTCAACACGGTAGGGCTGTTTATAGATACCATCTATTTTAAGGCTTTCTTTTAATGCATTTTAAAAACTTAAAAATATGAAATTGCAACCTCAAAGAATGATCCTATCTATCCCATATTTCACTATTGCCAGTCTAGAAATTGGCAAAAAAAAAAACAAAACATTTTCATCTTCAAATTCAAACTGTTCCATGAGGGGGATAGAAAAATAAGGGGGGGGGGTAATTGTGTTATTATTTCCGGTGTGAATGATTTTTAAATGTGAGAAAGATACCTATGGTCGTATAATAGTGAGTTATAAACCTATTAAGCAAAATACATAGGAATAATTATGTTTTGACTTTCTTAGAAAATATGAAATTCTCACTTTAACGATAACCATTAGTTTATATCTGAAAGGCATATTGATCATCAATTGGTTTTTGTTAATTAGACATAGATTAACCGATTATTACGCTACTTAATACAGAGGTGAGTTTCCATTACTTAAGGACACATTTTACTATAAAGATCTCATTAGTTTAAGTGAAGCCATTAAGTTTGCGTTTCAGAATTAGTTTTTATTAATGAATGTTTACAAAGCGATGGATGTTGTCTCGTGGTTACTGCGAGATTCACTGTTTTTTTTACTGTTCAAACCGTTTTCTATTGCTGTTTAAAAGAACTCACCCGATAAACTGGTTAACTGCCATACCGGTTACGTACGTAACGACGATTTTATCTGAAACATATTGAAAATTTGGTCACCTTTTTCAGAAAGTAACTGTTGTTATATGTCGTAATGATGTGTTTGTTTTAAATAGAATACATATGTGAAAGGAAGCAGATTTATCATGGCTTTATTGTGTATCATCCTGATATTCGGGTCTTTCATGAATAATGTTTCATCGGTCGATACCACAATTACAAATTCGTTGTGGTTAACCCATAGTTTTACGGAAATAGTAAATCTACGTTATTACAGAAACTTAGGTCAGTCCTCCAAGATAAAATGTATTGGTTCGTGTAGTAAAAGGTTTGACTGCGATCAGATTTATATGGACGATAAAGTATGTTATTGTTTGGCACCAGGCTATGAACCCTTATCGGACGAAACAATATCAGGGGAAGTAACTCTAACTACTCAAAACTATATATATCAAATATATTATGGTAAGTATTTATAATTTTCATGGCTCAAAACTTGAATCTACCCATAGTATCCATAGCAAGGAAGAGTTTTTTTTGATTAGTCTCAAGGGGGATAAATACCATTTACAACTTGCAGAGTTGGGTAATATCCATAGTAACCATAGTAAGGTTGAGGTTATTTGATTGGTCCCAGGGAGGAGGTACTAAGCAGGGTAAAATCATTTCCATCTGTATAGTCGAGTTGGTTGACCAAGGTATCTGTTCAGATTATCATGGAGGGGGATGGGGCGTCTACGTAGACTCATAGGGGTTATGATAATGTATAAGACATGGTGTTTGTGTTATAGAATTTTAAAAGCGGATGTCGAATGACCAGAAATGAAATAAAAATGAGGTTTAACATCTTCATTTTCCTCACTAATTGGGCATACGAAATGCAGTTGACTATTAAATTTTTCCTGGACTGCAGGGATAGGGCTTCCTATTTGTTTTATTTTCTGCTGTTTTTAACGAGCTGCCTATGTTCGGTTAAGACACTTCGCCCTGCAAGAATGACAAAGTGGAAACAACACTGGAAAATCCAAATATCGTCCCCGAACAGCAAACGTCACATGAGCCTTGTCCTCAGTTCAACCCAGTGTCTTTTCGTTGGGTTTTAACAATCGACTTGTGATATATTTCTGTCTTCTTCCACAGTGACATCTCTCTTAACACCCACTCGTTCTATAACTATATAGGTCTAGGTTTGTCCGGAGCAAAGTTGTGAATAGCTTATTCGTCAAAGCTAAGCAGTTGTTGATGCATTTTCAAGCTTAAAGCTTGTCCACCTTTATGCGAATTATCCATCAATATATTATATACTAAATTTATCATAACTGCTTGAGAAATCCCTCGGTATAGTTCACGTGATATCTCCTCTTCTGAATAAATGAAATTATTAATTACTATTATTGTGTATCTTGTATTATAGATAAGTTTGAATGTGTTACTAGAAATTACACCCTGTTTACTGGTACAAACTATTGTCTTAAACTTATAACTACTCCATTACCCTGGCTTGATGCGGAACAAAACTGTAAACAAGATGGCGGACATCTGGTTTCAGTTGAAACCACAGAAAAATTGAATCATGTCAGGTTAACAAGCAACAGTAAGTAGTTGTGTTTTGTTTACATACCTGGGAATTATGGTGGCATAGTGTGTAAAACGCTGGCTCGCTTACCTGGAGGTCGGGTGTTCCCTGCATTGGCCGATAAAGTTTATTCAGATTTTCCGGCGTGGTTTCCCCTTATTGGTGATGCAGGACGAAGGGTCTGACAAGGACAGCTGTCTAGTCATTCGGATGGGACAAAACACCGAGGTTCCGTGTGCACATTGGCGTGCACGCAAAAGATCCCTTTACATTTGGAATTGTATGTAAGAGTAGACCGTAGTGACGCTGTCCGGGCAAAATTTCCCTCATAACACGCTGCGTATGCCCGTCTCCATTAGCCGAGTTCGGAGAAGAACAGTATGACGTTAAACCCCATTTCATTTACATACCTAAAAATCAATAATTTAAAGTCATTAAAAAACAATTTCGTTTCGTTTTTCCTTGATGGTTTTAACACAACAAAGTAAATTGAATACGTCATCTAAACCAGAACGAGATGAAATTGATATGTGACTTATACGTCATCTAAACTAGAACTGAAATGAAATGTGGTTTTAAGGCACTTCTGCACCTACCGGGATTTATTGCGCCAAACATATGATTTAAAGTTCCAATTTCATATTTTTAAGTTATATTTTTAAAATGTATTAAAATAGAGCCCTAAAATAGATTGTATCTATAAACAGTCCTACCTTGTTAAATAATAATCCTATTAATCCAATAAATCACTATTGCCAGTTGAGAAATTGGCAAAAATATTATTTTCAACTTCAAATTCAAATGTTTGAAGATCGCCAGATGGAGGATAATGGGAAAACAAGGGAGCTAATTGTTTTATTATTTCCCGTGACAGCCTGTGTCAGTGATTTTAATACCTGTGTAAAAATACCCCTGATCGTATAATAGTGAGTTGACAACCTTTTGAGCAAAAGACATAGAAATAATTATGTTTTGACTTTCTTAGAAAATATGAAATTGGAACTTTAAGCGAGATAAGCTAAATAAATATCATATGCATAAAAAATATCATATGCAGAAATGAAACAATATCACAGTAAACAATATAAAATTAAAAATGAAACAAATCTTTTATGCATATTAAACAATATCACAGTAAACAATATAAAATTAATTTTATATGCATAAAAGATTTATTTCATTTTTAATTTTATATTGTTTACTGTGATATTTTATATTGTTAAATATCACAGTAAACAATATAAAATTAAAAATGAATTAAATCCTTTATGCATATTCATAAAAGATTTATTTCATTTTTAATTTTATATTGTTTACTGTGATATCTTGTATGCATATTTTAATATGCATAAAATATTTATTTCATTTTTAATTTTATATTGTTTACTGTGATATTGTTTTATTTCTGCATATAATATTTTTGATGCACATGATATTAAAATATGCATAAAAGATTTAGAACGAAATGTAATTGGTGTGTGATCTAAACTAGAACGAAATGTAATGGGTGTGTGATCTAAACTAGAACGAAATGTAATTGGTCTATGATCTAAACGAGAACGAAATGTAATTGTTTTGTGATTTATACACCATCTAAACTAAAACGAAATGTAATTGATATGTGATTTTAAAGTGTGACTACATTATCTAAACGTTTTTGGAGTTTAACGTCCACTTCCACCAGGCGTGATATCATAGAGAGTGAACCAAGGGTAATTGTTACGTCATTTTAAAGTGTGAATCGTTAGTGGAAGAATAGAAGTAGGGTACGATATTGATCTAAATATATAGGTAAAAGATTACTACGACTGAATGTTCGTAACATAATTTATAATGTCATATGTTTTATTTTCCAGACTCCGACCATATTATCTATTTAGGCGGTTTTAGACCAGCGGAAGCCATTGATAATTCAGTATATAGATGGATTAACCATGGACGTGTTAATAACTCCTTCTGGAGGGCCAATGAACCCAACAATTTCAATTCTGAAACCGTTGTGGAACTAACGGTAGCTGGGCAACTAAATAATAGGAATAAAGGCGTTGAATTTATGTCCATGTGTGAGATTCTAGTACGTGGCTTGGAATAAATTCCCTGTAATCTTGGTCGAAAGTGACAAACTTGTCCCCTGTCAACTCGTCCACTGGAACTATTCGTCCTGGGATTCAATCGAATTTAAAAACAGGCCCATCAGTATGATTCATGGCAAACAAAGATGGCGGCGCCCTTCTTCCAAGGGAATCAGAATAGATCTAAAGCATGTTCAATTCGTCATATCTTTGTAAATACTGAAGGGAATCAAACTATTTTTGCTTTAACTGATCAATATTCGTATGAGACATTCAACTTGTACACACATTAATTGATATCAATAAATACAAAATACTACTATGAACTTTTCTGTATTAGTGTATTGGGTTATTACCTACTCTTAATCGTGTACGTCATATTTGGTAAATTAGAAAATTGAACGTTCAAACCCAAAGCCACAATACCGTAATATCTGTGAGCATTCTTGAAAAAAAAACTATTGCATTGTTATTCCTTGTAAACGAGAGAGAGAGAGAAAGAGATGGGGGGGGGGTTAACACCCAAGCTACACAAACTAGGCCATTTCAGGACTAACATATTGTTTTATTTTAATTCAATAATTCGCTTGCGAGTAGGAGTCTTTAGCAGTGCGAGGAAACAGGCCCTATGACACAGTGCGCACCTGCTATCCATTCGGCCCTCCGCCCCAACCTCCATTTCTGGTAAGACAAACGTCTTAACTATTCAGATAATAAGAAGAAAATAAACAAAGTGAAGGTGGGGGGGCATAGACGACAAGTGAAAGTACTAGATGATCACAAAGCTATTAAGATATGTAGTAAGAAACAATGCATGGGTCATACGTAGGATGCGGCGACCAGTATTAGTACGTGGGCCGTTTTCCACACGTGTCTGACAAAAGATCCACGGTACTATATATTTATTTTTGTTCACGTAACCATAAGATCGAGTATCATGGAAGACGAAAACCAGTACAAACCAGAAGCAGGAAGACATTGGGTGAAAAAAAAAAGAAAGAAATTTGGTTCAAGAAAAAATTAGTGAAACTCAGCGTTTTTGAATGACCAGAATGAGTTGTCTTCTATCAAGATAAATAATGTTTAGTTTGTATTGATATGATATATATCTTTATTGATTCATGCTTTCTCCAACATTGGTTGCCAGTCAATGGTGTGATGTAAATACGATTAGGATCCATGTAAAACGACAATACGGTTAGGATCTTTACATGGGGTATATGGCTGTGTATATTTACTTCCCTATATATACGGTGGCTTAGTTAGGCATACATGTCGACTTAAATCCAACGGGTGGTGTATTTATACGGAAGCCCATAAGGGTCAATCAAATGAAAAAAAAATCTGACTATCTTGTAATTACAAGATAGACTATCTTTAAATTTTGATTTTTGGAAAGTAAGTAAGGAAAAGGGTATTCTGAAAAATGGGCCCTCCCTCAATGAAATGAGCTGGCTGACATAGCGTCTAAAAGGAGTTTATTTACAGCTTGCAGTATCTCCTGACGAATACAATGTTTTGAAACAAACGTTTGATAGATTAATTAGTTTGAATATATTTTTAGCCCAAATATATCATCAAATCACACAGTTTGTACGCGAGGAAGGTATCGTTAAGGAGAACATGAAATCAATGTATCATAAATGATATTAATGAGGGAATGAAGTTAATGAGAGCATGAATATTATTTAATGAGGGCACAACCTGGTGATGCCGATCCCGTGACATACAAAAGTACTTCGTTAGGCTGGAGGGTTGGATGGTCGATTTGTTAGCACGTGCATGCTTTGTCTTAAAAGCCTGTCATTGAGTCAACTGGCGTGGTTTCGAATCCCCGTCCAACCTCGCCTGTCCTCCAGTTTCCTCCAACTGCTTAATAGAGTGTGTGTGTGTGGTGTGTGTGTGTGTGTGGGGGGGGGGGTAACGTCCACTCGATACAAACAAGGTCATTTCAATAATTTTATTTCAATAATCGCTTGCGCGTATGGATCTTTAGCAGTGGGAGGAAAGCAGAGGACCCGGAGAAAACCCACAATGTTTGACAGACGACACTACTCCGTGTCGCGTACAACGGGGGATTCGAAATCACGCCAGTTGACTCAATGACAGGCTTTATGATACAGCGCGCACGTGCTAACCATTCGCCATCCAAACCCCATCCCACTACTAAAGACTCCTACGCGCAAACCAATTATTGAAATTAAATGAATCAATATGTTAGTCCCGAAATGACCTAGTTTGTGTCGAGTAGACGTTAAACCCCATTCCCCCTCTCCCTCTCTCTCTCTCTCTCTCTCTCACACACACTTCTTTGGCCTATCACTCTCCGATAAATCAGTGTGGCACGACCTTGAAATAAATTAGGTTTTTTTTGATTGACCCTAACGGGCTTCTCCGTATCTTGTAATACAAGAAAACGAATTTGGCTATCTTGTAATTACAAGATTGAATGGGTTTTTTTTCATTTGATTGACCCATTTGGCCTTTGACTATCTTTTAATCACAAGAAAGGCTACCTTGTAATTACAAGATAGGCTATCTTGTAACTACAAGATAGCTATCTTGTAATTACAAGATAGTCAGAATATTTTTTTTTCATTTGATTGACCCTTATGGGCTTCCGTATATTTATAATATCTACTAGATAATATCTACTAGAACAATTTTGTTTTGACTTTTACGATTCAGAGCATTATTATGATACGTGTACATCATTGTCTAGCTCCCCCTCCACATCTTCACTATCATCGTCATCATCACCACCATTACCATAGTGTTCATCCACCTTCTCACTATGATTATCACTTCCTCACTATCATCATCCCCACCATCATGACAATGTTCCTCCACCTCCTCGCTATCATCATCACCATCATCATCGCAATGTTCCCCAACCTCCTCACTACCATCATCACCACCATCACAATCTTCCCACTATCACAATCTTCTCACTATTATCATCACCACCATCATCACAATGTTCCACCACCTCCTCACTATCATCATCTCCACCATCATCACAAACTTCCCCAACCTTAACAGAACACAGTTTTTATGGGATACTACAATCACTAGTTTTATTCTAAAAGTACGAAGTTTCGACAAGTATCCTCTCTCTTATCGTTATCACGCACAAATGAACATTTAGTAAACTTGAGGTCAATATATCTGAAATTAATAAGAAACCATCTACATGGATTAAAATAATATAAGGAGTAAAGGATATTTAACAAAGGAGTCGATTCGTCTATAGCAATTCTCTCTCTGTCTCTTCTCCTTTGCATGTCCATTTTTGTTAGTTTTTAAGGTCTACAATGGACTAACCGGGCTTGAATCAACATGTTCTGTCAGGTTTTGGTAAATTTTCATGATTTTGAGGTGGGGGTTTGGGGATGGCTGTAATGGGGGTATCAGGTGGGTTACGGTAACATGTACGGCAACCAGTTACTTGTTTCTTCAAGTTTGTGTATCTCAAAATTTTGGTGGTCAACCTCATACAAATTTAAGTGCACAGACATAACCATTTGTTCTCAGAAAACATTTCTCCATAAATTCATTGAACCGAACATTATGACATGTAGGGAAATCAACCTGGCACATAATAATCACCGTACAATAATAGGTAATCGAGCAAGTATATATACAATAATACAATAAGAAAAATCGCGCCTTGAACGCGAGGGTCATTAATTGAACGAAAGAGGGTCATATCTCCTTTAAATCGTGTAATCATGAATGTGACAGGGATTAAGTAACATATCAAAAGAGGGACGACAAAAATACTTCCCGGTCATGCATTACACAATAACCCTTATTTAACTTTTAAATACCCCCACCTTCAACACACCAACACTCCCACGCACACACACCATTGATAAATATTTAAATAATTTTAAATATTTACAGTGCAGCAGTGTCTAAACTAAATGTTCAGAGACATTAATTTCAATTTAAGATGTTAATCACTGTAAGTAATGGTCCATTATATAGACAAAGTTGTGTAATAAAACTATCAATCAAAGTATATGAAATCGAAGTATCCCAGGAAGCTATGGTCCAACACGCATTACAAAAGAAGAGCCAAGGCTAAAACCCGTACATCACTATCAATCATGCACCACTAAGAAAGTAGCTCCACGCTGAACAATTCAGAAGAACTTTTGCGACGAATACCGATTATGAGCATACATAATTCCGACAGAAAAACCCCAAATGTCCCAATGTTAAGAACTCCTTTTGTGACAAAGACCTCTACAACTTTCATCAAATCCAACGATCATTTAGGTGCATAGAACTTATTGACCTAAGCTGCTTTTGATAATATAATATTGACTTTTCAACTGTGTATATACAAACTGGCTATGATCTAATTAATCTCATAGTATAATTTATCAACTACTTGGTCTGTGTACAACCTTTTCGCGACTTCAAAGTTATAAGCACTGGTCAGTAAGCATACGATAACGTGATAAAGAGACAATTGCATGTATGATCATGAGTTTCATCTATTGTCGGAGTGCAGATATGCAGGAGTTTGCAGATGATTGGGGACAAGCAGAGACGCAGAAACTAGATGCTTGGACGATTTCAGCCGCTGTCTTGGCAGAGGAGAGGAATGGTGGATTTAATATAGTTATGTACCGTCCTGATATGTTCCTGTCGTAGTTTAGTTCCCGGTGTGTATTCTAATTTAGGAAAAGGAACTAATCAATTTGAGGTAGCAATCTCGTGCATATTCCAATTCTGGTTCTGCATAATTCAATTTCTTTCAACTGATTTCATAGGGAAAGATACGAATCGATTTGATGTACGAAGTGGAGTACGAATTGAAAGAGCTCATGTGAGGTACGAATGAACTAAGTACGCAACAGTCTGTACCCTTATATATATATATACGTAGTTCATACGTGTGTTAATTCACACCTGTAACCTTAGTATACACTTTTAGAGCACACAGAACATAATAAATACGCTGATTATTTTTCAATAAAGTTTATTATAAGTAAGTCGTTTTGAAATTTATTCATTGAGATTTTTTTTATCCCAATCAATTGATTTTAACTGCATGTAAACACGTAGAGTGGTAAATGACTATTTATTGGTAGTCAGCCAGAAAAGAACAAAGAGCACACCCAGCACGTCGTTCAAAACTAATCGGGCATTACCATTGAATTGACGTAATTTACCTAAAATAACACGATACAGGAATATGAAACTCAGCTTAATTGATTTACCATAATGGGTTGTCTTCCATCAATATCAAGGTATGTAATGTTTAATGCTTTGCTTATTGATATTATATATTCCTTTATTAATTCATCCTTTCTCAAACATTGGTTGGCAGTCAATGCAAATACGTTTAGGATCCATGCAAAACAACAATACGGTTAGGATCTTTACATAAGCAATGTAAAACAACAATGGCGTTATATGGGGTATATGGCCGTGTATATTTACTTCCCGGTATATATGGTGGCTTAGTTAAACTTACATGTCGAACTAAGTCCAACAGGTGGTGGTCTTTCTTACATATTCTAGACATAAAATAGGTCATTTCGGGACTAACATGTGCTTCAACTGGATTTCAATAATCCACTTGTGCATAGGGGATTTTAGCTATGGGAGGAAACTCGGGGATCCAGGAGGTTGTACGTGCGACCCTACTCCTTGTCACGCACAGCAGTGCATCGAAACCACCTGATTGGACTCAGTGATATATCCCTTGATCCAACACGCACACGTTAACCATTCGGCCAGCCAACCTTTGAATCCTTGCTGGCAATCATATTGCTTAATAACATAATGCTGTTATACTCAGTGACTCACCACCGCACCACCCTATCCGCCCACCCACTCTCCGCTAAACAATAAGGTATGAAAATAAAACTATTTCAGGTTGTAGTAGGTAATCTAGTTAAACAGAACTTAATCCGTTCATATATTTCACTAGAGTTCGGATTTCTACTGCATTTTGGGATTATGATGGATTCTGGATGTTGGTGTGCCTCGTTCCAAGCGGTTCGTGAAGGTAAAACAGAAACACTGAAATACTTAGTATCTTTTCCAAATCTTTGTGTTAATTCGGAACAGGGCGAAACCATTCTTATGTTAGCTTGCAGGAAACAGAACTTAGAAATAGTTTCTATATTGTTGCAGCATCAAAAAGTGAAGGACATCATCAATAAAATTTCACGTGGCGAAGGTCTTTCAGCATTACATTTATCTATACAATTTGGGCAGTCTGAGACCACGTGTCTTCCATTTGTAATGGCGTTAGTTGAAGCAGGGGCTGATGTAAATATTTCTTCCAGAGAAATGATGTCCCCTTCGTGCATGTCCGCATACAGGGGATTTGTATCGGTTTTGGCATATCTAATAGATCATGGTGCTGATATTAATACAGTGGATCAAACGGGATGTACAGTTCTTCACCACATTGTCACGAAACCCAACGCCTGTGTGATTTTACAAAAATTAATTATCGCAGGAATACAAATTAATTTACAAAATAGGTTTGGTGAAACCCCGTTATATCTAGCAACCCTATCCAACAACGAGGGTGCTGTAAATATGCTATTAGAAACAGATGACTCTTGTGTGGATTTAGGTGACCGAAAAGGAGTCACACCACTAATGTTGGCTGCAATGCAGAATGAAATCAAAATTATACAACTTCTTCTCCAACACGGAGCTTGTGTCAACAAACAAGATGGCCGCGGTAGAACATCCCTGATTGTCGCAATACGAAATGGCAATAACCGCACTGTTGATGTTTTGTTAAACATTGATGCCTGTGACGTGAACCTGTCTGATAACAAAGGAAAATCATCTTTAATGTTAGCTGGACAAAGAGGCAGCACAGAACTTGTGGAAATGCTTCATCAATACGGTGCGGACATTAACCAACAAGATAATCGCGGTAGAGCATCTCTATATCTTGCAGTAGAAAATAACAATTTCATTACTGTTCATGTTTTGCTACAAATGGATGGCTGTGACGTGAATTTGTCCGATAACAAAGGAAAATCGCCCTTTATGTTAGCTGTACAAAACTGCAACACAGAACTTATGGAACTTCTTCACCAACACAGCGCCGACGTTAACAAACAAGATTATCGCGGTAGATCTGCTGTTTATTACTGTTTACAAATATGCAGAAATGAGGATTGCTGGATGATCAACAACATAGAAATAATGAAGTTGTTGGAATGTTTTGGTGCGGAATTTAAAACACAAAATCGCGGCAATATATTACTAAGACATGTGTTGAAACACTCTGGTGATTATTTCCAGCATTTGGTAGATTCCAATAAGGTTGATTTTGATGATTTGGATAAAAATGGTGATAACATTTTACATTATTTAGCAAGGTGTTCCATAACGCTTCCATGTTTTGGGACCTTTTTGACTGATGAACGGATTGATATAAACCATATAAATTCTACTGGTAACACCCCATTAATGGTTGCAGCTATTTTATACAACACCCCGTATATGCAAGCCTTGTTACAACATGGATGCAGTACCAATATAAGCAATATTTATGGACATACTGTCTTACATCTCACTATTATTGGATTCGTAAAATTGATCCATGGCGACTATGACTACACTGAGTGGGACTCAGAGTTGTTCGCTGTTATATTGTCTACAGATATAGATGTCAATGCACAGGACAAAGATGGACAAACTGCCTTAATGCTGGCTGCTAAGCTCGGGGATTATAACCTAGTGAAACAGCTATGTAGAGCCGGTGCGGATTGCAAGCTTTTGGATAAATTTGGAAAGGCAATGACACACTATCTTAACTTCAGTGGGATATCAGATGTGAAGTTGTGTAAATACATTATCCAAATTTGTGGAGTGGATATAACAGACAAAACAGGAAGAACAATGATGGACGTGGCCATGGAATTTATTGAGAATTGTAATTTAACGGATGCCTTCGAGCTGATTAGTTACCTAATAGCTGCGAACTATGGCTTTCAGAATCGTGGACAGAATAGACGGAGCACGATGTTCATGGTCCCGATGTGGGAGCTCTTGTCTGGTCGAATTAATAGTCATAGAAAACTGCTGTATGAAAGTGGGGCTGAGAGGGTCGATATTGTTTCCAAGTTACCTTTCGAGGAGGATGAGTACAGGGACTATGATGATAATGACACACCGACAATTAGATGTATATCCAAAGAGTCGGAATTCCATTCATTTTGTAATACCATCTGCTTAAAGTCATTGTGTAGGAGAATTATTAGGCAACATTTAGGACCAAACATACAAGATAAAGTTACCCAGCTCAAAATACCAATAACAGTACAAAATTTCATTCTATTGAAATGTTCATTAGAAGATAAATATTTCAACTTAGAAACGGAAGACAGTGACGACGATGACAGCGATTACTGTCATATGTATAGGCAATGTGATCCAGATGAATTTTATTTTGACCTTTACGGTTCAGAGCATTATTATGACTTCCATGGTTGTGATACGTGCACATCATTGTCAAGCTCTCCCTCAATCTCTTCACTGTCATCGTCACCCTCACCACCATCATCACCTTCGCACTATTATTATCACCATCACCACCATCTTCATAGTGTTCACCCGCCTCCTCACTATCATCATCACCACCATCATCACAATGTTCCTCCACCTCCTCACTATCATCATCACCACAGTCATCGCAATATTCCACTATCATCATTACCACCATTATCGCAATCTTCCCCCAACTCATCACTATTATCATTACCACAACCACCATCATCACAATGTTCCTCCACCTCCTCACTATCATCATCACCACCATCATCACAATGTTCCTCCACCTCCTCACTATCATCATCACCACCATCATCATAGTGTTACTGCACCTCACTATCACCATCACCACCATCATCACAATCTTCCCCCACACCTCCTCACTATTATCATCACCACCATCATCGTCATAATTTTCCTCACCAGCATCCAGAACATGCCGATATTTCTACTGTGGGGAGAACATATATAGGCCCTTGTCAGTTGTTAAAACCCCGTTTCAGTTTATCGAATAAGTTAGTGGGGTTGGATGGTCGAATTGTTAGCACGTGCGTACTGTATCATAAGCTCTGTCAATGAGTCAACTGGCGTTGTTTCGATTCCCCAGTCATGTACGTGGCAAGGAGTATGGTCGCCAGGTCAATCGCGTGGTTTTTCTCCGGGTTATCCGGTTTCGTCCCACTGCTAAAGATCCCTACGCGCAAGCGAACCATGTGTTAGTCCCGCAATGACCTAGTTTGTATTGAGTGGACGTTTAGCACCATTTCTCTCTCTCTTTATCGAATAAATTGTTTAAGCTAAATAGTTATCAATGATGATGTTTTCCCTAAAGGGAGATAACTCCTTGTACTGTTAGTGGAGGCAGGCCATCATTAAATTTCACCATCTCGGTACCCACAAAGTGCAGTTCGTCTATTTAAAGCAATTCTCTCTCTGTCCCCCCCCCCCCCCGTGCATGTCAATTCTTGTTGGTTTTTGGGGCTATAGAATGGACTTACAGGGCTTGAATTAACATTTTCTGCCAGGTTTTGGTAAATATTCATGATTTTGAGGCAGGAGGATAATGGGGGTGTCGGGTTTGCTACGGTGATATGTACGGCAACTAAATAAATACATGGTTTAGTATGCTTCTTCAAGTTTGTGTATCTCAAAATTTTGGTGATCAGCCTCATACAAATTTAAGTGCAAAGATTTAGACATTACCATTTGTCTTCCGAAAACATTTCTCCATATACATTTCTCGAAATTCATAAAACCGAACATTATCGTTTTTTACGGTGCGGTAGACCAAATCTCACACTGTTAAGAACCCCTTTGTGTAGGTGAATGATTGAAATATGATTTAACCATATGTTAGTCTGAAACTCACCTTGTTTTGTGCCGAGTTGACGTTAACCTCTCACGTAACATAGAAATCCAGAATATTCTCCATGTGACCCCAGAGGTCCTTCACCGTGGGGTCCCAGTGGATAAGTGGGTAAGACACTGGCGAGCTAGCCTGGAGGTCGGGTGTTCGATCCTTGCATTGGCCGGGAAAGTTCATCAAGATTTTCCGGCCAGGTTCCCCCTTGTCAGTGATTCAGCACGGAGGGCCTGGCAAGGACGGAAAACCGAGGTTTAAAATGTCCTGACCAAGACTATTTCACCTCTTGACAGGGAGATGTGTGACCGCGAGATAACCATATCCGAACTCACCGCTACACTCAACTCCATGGCAAGGTCAAAGAGTCCTTATACGAAGATGTGGGATATGTTAGGGCCATTATATTTAAAAGTTATAAATTATATTTTTGAAACTAAAATTATGTCTCGCTCTATGAGAAAAGGCGTGTTAACTTTAATTTATAAAGATAAGGGGGACAAAAAAAATCTTAGAAATTGGTGTCCGATATCATTATAACAAACTGATTTCAAAATTTTATCTCGCTGTCTTGCTTTAAGGCTCAGAACAATTCTGGAATATATTATCTCTCCAGAACAATCCTGTTCTGTTCCTGGCCGAGATATATCGGAGAATATTGCAAGTCTCCGTGATGTAATCGATTACACTGACGCTGAAGACATTGATGGTTTTATTTCAAAATTAGATGCCGAAAAAGCATTTGATCGTGTCTCTCACGAATACTTGTTTAATATTCTGAAATATTTCGGTTTTGGAGATAATTTTATATCTTATATTAAAATCATGTATACAGATATTTTAGTACTGTAAAATGTAATGGTCATTTATCTCCTTATTTTAAACTTACACGATCTATACGTCAAGGATGCCCTATGTCTGCTATGTTATATGTATTATGTGCAGAACCTTTAAACCTTTTAATTAAAAGGCCGGTCACCTCTGGCTTGCGGCTGTCATGGTTTCGAGCCCTGGTGTGAGCGTATGTGGCATGGAGATAGGGGCGCCTTTTCAACCTCGTGGGTTTCCTCCGGGCACTCCGGTTTCCTCCCACTGCTAAAGACACCTACGCGCAAGCGAATTATTGAAATAAAATGAAACCATATGTTAGTCCCAAAATGACCTGGTTTGTGTCGAGTGGACGTTAAACCCCATTTCTCTCTCTCTCTCTCTCTTTTAATTAAAAATTCACCCATTAAAGGCATACCAATAAAATACAGTAATCTTACTTCTATCATTTATCAGCATGCAGATGATACCAATCTAACTCTTGCTAATACAGATTCCGTTGATAAGGTTTTTGATATACTAAATATTTACTGCAAGGCCTCCGGAACGAATTTTAACGTTAACAAAATGTAGATATAAATCGTTTAATTTTATTAACCCTGTTATAACTAAACTGGATTGTATACAGATCCTAGGTGTTTTACAAGGGTTTGGTCTAGAATTACCATTGAGTTTATTCCAGGCTAAAAGTAATGTTCTATAGAAAACAGTTAAATCTTTTAAAAACATATCATCAAAGTGTATTTTAAAAATATTGTGACTTAAACCTAGATTTGAATATTTTTTTTAAAAAATGTCATTGTATGTTTCCAAACGGCGTTATGTGTAGAGTCAAAGTATTTTATTAACCCTTGATACGAAAAGCATCTGATTTCATAGCTATATTAGGAAGGCCTAAGCCGCCTACTGATCGGCTACCGATTATCGAGTTGTATTGTATTCAAGGTGGCTTATTGTTCCAAATATAAGATCCTAAAATGGTTGAACTTGATTATAAAATAGCCCACAATATAATATGGACAATGTCCAAACTGCATAAAATTGATAAAACTGATAATGATCTGTGTCCTGTATGTAAGGAAGAGTCTGAAGACTTACAACATTTATTTATTGAATGTTTAGATTTACGTTATTTTAAATTAAGAATTAAAGAATTTATCAAAGATATATTACCATATAAGTTATGTGATCCCGATTTTAACACCTGCTTATTACTGGGACTCCAATCTAACAATAAGTCCCATCCTAATGATTTGTGTAACCTGATATTTAGTTGTGCCCGATTTTCAATCTATAAACGAAGAATGAGATGCATATATAATTATATAGAGGTTGATATTGTAAAATTATTCAAAAATGTTCTTAAACATACTTTATATATAGTTACTAAATACTATAACAACAATAAGCTAAATTTTACTCAAACTTTCATCACACCATCTCTGTCCATATGCTATGAACTAGATGGTACAATAACTATCGAAAGGTTTCTTAACCGACATCTACTAACTAATACTACACATGTATAATTCTGACAGTTATAAATGGAGACGATGAGTTTTAAATATTCGGAATACCTAATTATCTCGAAACTTTCAAGACTTTCGCCCTTCGAGAGCCGGGTTCTCCGAATTTTCATATCCGAGATATTTATTTTTAGTTACTTACCACCTTTTTGATTGATTCACTGATTTACAATGCAATGGTACTCTTGTTTTTAATTTGTTTTTAAAATTATATATATTATATAACTGAAAAATATGTACATAAACAAAAAAATTGCTTTTACTTTATCTCATCTATTGTACCATTCATGACGTGTATAAATGTAACATGTACTGTATTATATATTATTATCCTGAATAAATATTTTACAAGAAAAAAAAGACGCTGGCGCGCAAGCTTGGAGGTCGGGTGTTCGATCCTCGTATTGGCCGAGAAAGTTCATCAAGATTTACCGGCCAGGTTCCCCCTTGTCAGTGATTCAGCACGGAGGACCTGGCAAGGACGGAAAACCGAGGTTAGTTTTGATTTCCTGTTTGTACGTGACAAGGAGTAGGTTCGCTTGTCCAAACTCATAGGTTTATTCCGTTTATCCCTTGAAAGTTGGAATTCGATATAAGAGTAGGCCGCAGTGCCGCTCTCCATGCAAAATTGCCCTCGTAGCAAACGGTATGGCGTATACCTGTCTTCATTACCCCAGTACGAAGCAGAACAGTAGGACTTTAATCCCCATTTCATTTCTTTTCATCAAAAAACGTTAAAATTGTTATTGGCGTCTTTGTTAGGTTACAAAATGTAACAGAATCAATTTGTCTAGAGCTTGCATTCGGACGAGTTAAATTCAAGGGAAATAACTTTTACGAGATATTGTTTACTACTAAATATTGTTTCAATTCATAAAGCATGTGTTTTGTTCATTCTCTCGGGTCTTTGTGTCGAATTGCTCACCTTGTCGGTGGTGTTAGTATCTCGCTGGCATATCATTTTAAGCCTGGGTTCCTTTGTTAGTTGTGTAAGACGGGCTGGGGGTGGGGTGGGAGCTTGCATGGAATAGCGTCTAGTCGTTCGAATGAGACGGAAACCCAAGGTGAGTCAAAATGGGAGAGATTAAAATGGTCGACTGTTGGAAAGATCAAGATGATGGAATAAGAGTCTCACCCTGGGGGAAGTTCGTGATGATGTAATAGGTGGGTCTTCCCGGTGTTTATCAAAGGGAAGATCAGAATAGTTACATGAGAGGGCGATCTTGATGGTCCAGGTGAGAAAAATCTAGATAGCGCAAATATAGCGGCGAAACTCGATTGTTTGTCGTGGGGAAGATTGGGGTGGCGGAACGACGGGATATAATTAAAGACATATTCAATACATTTCTATTTTTATTTTGATAATTCTTGTAGATGTTGAAACAATTATGTACATATATAGAATTAAAAACAGTAATATACTTTATTTACCCTCAGTGATTTAACAATATTTACAGAAAAACAGAGAGGTATTGGGTTTAACGTATCGTAAATTCTTCCGTGTAACAATTCCATGGAATACAATTAACGACTGTTTTTACTAAGCTTCTCAGGTCTTTATTGTGTGGAAACGCCACTCAGTAGTATACAGTAATTGTATTCCATAGACTTAAGACCTGTGAATTCCGTGGTTGTCTTTAAGAGAAATTGTGTTACATAGATTTAGGACCTGTGAATTCCGTGGTTTTCGTTAAGAGAAATTGTATTCCATAGACTTATGATCTGTGTTTTCTGTGGTTGTCTTTTAGAGAAACCACATAGTGTTGTTGTTTAAAGTGTGGAATGCAAAGGGGTGGGGGTAAAGTCAATGGGCCCTGAGAGCGGGGATCCGCCTACTTCGAATTTCAACTGTTCAGAGTTCAACGTATGCTCGGGTTTTAAAGGGTATATATAAACTACTGTCAGTAGAAATACACCTTGTCTGCGATATCACTTCTGTGGAAGCAGACGTTAAAACACCAGATAGTAGTAGTAGTAGTAGTAGTATTAATACACCGTATCCGATTCATGGATGTGTCGTTCAAGATAATCAAAAGAAACCCCCGTTCTGATGTTAGCGGTTTTATCCTAGTCTTATTTACTGCAATCGGCCAAAATTCTGTTTAACATCCCGTTGCTATACTGACCCGTCCAGTCCTATTTACTGCCCAATCCCTTTTTTACCACCCCCACCTTCCCAGTTCTGTTCACGGCTTCTACCCGTTATATTTCTTCCCTCGTTCCGTTCTATTTATTGTCATTACCTCTTCGCAACCCTCCTCCTCTCTATTTACTACCCCGTCCCGTTATATTTACTGTCCGCCGTCCGTTATATTCACTATCATTCTCCCACCCGCCACCCTCCTTCGTTCTATTTACTACCCCGTCCCGTTATATTTACTGTCCACCGTCCGTTATTTTCACTATCATTCTCCCACCCGTCACCCTCCTTCGTTCTATTTACTACCCCGTCCCGTTATATTTACTGTCCACCGTCCGTTATTTTCACTATCATTCTCCCACCCGCCACCCTCCTTCGTTCTATTTACTACCCCGTCCCGTTATATTTACTGTCCACCGTCCGTTATATTCACAATCATTCTCCCACCTGCCACCCTCCTTCGTTCTATTTACTGTTCCTGCACCGTTATATTTACTGCAGCCCCGTCCCGTTAAATGTACTGTCCTCTGTCCATTATATTCACTGCCCTACCCCACATACCGTCCTGTAGATTTACTGTCGTTAGCCCGTTATATTCATTGTAATTAATCCTTCCTGCCACCCCCGTTCTATTTATATCAGCTGTGATTACCACAACATACACCTATACGCCTTTAACAATGAGAAAGAACGGAAAAACCCACGATGTTGGGCGGACAGTCCTACTCCATGCCACGTACAAGCTTGGTATTAAATCAACGGATCACAAATGCACACTTTACACCATTCGGTCTCATCCAGCTCCATGTTACAAAGGTAAATAATATTTGTACAACAGTACAGAAAGATCGCCTAGTAAACCAACAATATATATTTAAACATCTCCTCGCATGCTAACAATATATACAACACAGTGAGTTCTACAACATAGGCTCCCATTTCAAGACAAGACGTACACTAAGTCCTAGAGAGATTATTGAGACACAGAATTAAACCCTACAACATCGTCCATACAACACATAATGTTCTACAAGATACGTCCCCGTGTCGTATGTGTTGTTTATTGGTCGAGTGCAAGACATTGGGTAATATGTGGATATGACACTCCCGCTATCGCACTCATGCAATATCAATATATTACTTACTGTCTCGCACGAGACCATTAAACTTAAAGTTCCAATAGCGTATTTTTAAGTTATATTTTTAAAATGTATTAAAATAAAGCCCTAAAATAGATTGTACCTATAAACAGTCCTACCCTTGTTAAAGAATAATCCTATAATTCACTATTGCCAGTTGAGAAATTGGCAAAAATATCATTTTCAACTTCAAATTCAAACGTTTGAAGAGGAATGGGAAAACAAGGGAGGTAATTGAGTTACTATTTCCTCAATCAGCCTGTGTCAGCCATTTTAACGCCTATGAAATTTTGCCCATGATCGTATAATAGTGAGTTGACGATCTTTTGAGCAAAAGACATAGAAATAATTATGTTTTGACTTTCTTAGAAAATATGAAATTGGAACTTTAAAACATAGACACTATCCAGCACGTGTATTTCAATAAAATACATCACGTTGGTCCGAAATGTCATCTAGTAAAAATAATGTACCCTTAACCCATTCTCCGTACCATTATGCGAAATAATGGTACGCCAAATCAAAGGATGGCGTCACATCTATATTTAATAACGTTTGGGTGACGTATACTAAGGCCGTGGGAAATTATTGAGACAAAGGCGTTAACCCTGTACTGTGTGCCTACAACATAGTCCATATGATACAAAATGATACATAGGCCTACGTTGCACATTGACATTTAAAATCCTCATAATAAGAGTGCAAGAGATTATTGAGACACTGGCTTTAACCCAGTCGTGCTTACAACTTTGTCCATACACAGAATTCTCTACAACATAGACCCTGTTGCACATTGTCGTTCAAAACACCTATAATAAGATTCGAGCGATAATTAAGACACGGGCTTTGACTGTAACATAATCAATACACCATATACTCTCTTTTACAATTTTTAACCCCGTACTGTCCACAACATAGTCCATACAGCACATTCCTTGATTTAATAACATACTGACACAAACTTTAACCCCCACGTGCCTACAGCATAGTTCACACAACACATCCCCTCGGTGTATCCCCGTTTCACTTGCTCGGTTGGTTCAGAAAAGTTGGTTGCGTTTAGATTACTAATCTAATCACTGTTTCAGTTCTGCTTTTGTTAATGAGAGAAATGACTTAAATACAGTGTAAAGTTCTCTTGACGTAGCTTCGTTTGGAGGTCATTGCCAAGACTAGTCAGACCGGAATCAAGCATCCCCTTTGAAGATTTTGGATCGCCATTATTTAGAATCCTCGTTATATTGTTGGTAAGGTGTAGAAACAAATCTGAACAATTTTACTGATTAAACAGCCGAAACTGAGTTAATTGTTTGACCCGGAAGCGATTGTCCGTTACTGGATTGCACTTCCATAGGATCTAGGCACGCGTGGTGGAAAGCAGATCCATTTGATGTAGTTCTAGTCACGTGACTATCACGTGGTTTATCGTTGAGAAGTGGTGAATCACAGGTCTGACTGTCAACAGAGGTATTCCTTAAGATTGGTTTCCGGGCGACTGGTGAATCGAGTAACTGTACACGTAGCGATTCAGCGTCACTAGATACAGACTTCTGCTTCCGGGCTATCTTATCGTTAAAAGACACGTGACTTGCTGTTTTACTTCTTTGTACGCCATCTACCGTCTTTTTTGTAGCGATTCGGTCCCTGTCTGGTGAGAATTTGTCACGTGGGTGTAGAGGAGTGGATTTTATACAACAACATAAGGTTTCTTTAAAAGCTAGGCGATATCGTTTAGAGATGACGTTGTAAAGAATCGGATTTACTGTCGAACTGATGAAATATAACACACCTGAAATACACAAATATAACCACATGTTAGTCTCAAATTGATTTAGTCATATGGGGACAACATTCCACTTAATTTGTAATGTGTGTCTGAGAGAGAGAGAGAGAGAGAGATAGAGGGGGGGGGGTGTAACCTCCACTCGACACAATCGGTTCAATTGTAATTCAGTGGGTGGAAACTGGGGAATCTCGAGGAAACAAAAAAGGACGGACAAGCGACTTTGCTCATTGAAAGACCTAACGATCTAAAGCGCATGACTTCACGGTTCATCGCCATACCTCTGCAGGCCACTGTGTGCGTGTGTTTAACTTGATGTACAACTTCCAAGACAACTCCGACACTACGTCTTTGCGACCTGCGAATAAGAGTCATGCCCATATGTCGTTCAGTCGTCATTTGAAATAATGTTATATTGAACCCGTTATCATTGTGGAGGAATTTCATTTTCGTTGACATGGTCAATATCCTGAATATTGAATTGTCCTATAGTTAGTTATAAATAGACATTGATCAAGATAATAGTGACTATTGACCTATATTATTGTCCCGATTAATTAGAACATATTGATCACACGACACAGACTCTTCAATCTTCATCACCTAAATATAAAGATGGGGCGATAACCGATGTATACTTCCGGTTTTAAATAAGGATGCAGTGATGTTCCAATTAATTTTATTTTATTCAAATTAGTAATAGTTGAACCGAATTCAATGGAACACTCGAAGCTAACCGGGTTTTGTTGCAGTATCTAATAATTCGCTTCCGCGCAGGGGTGTTTTGTTACAAATGAGAGCTGGGGTAGGCCTACACGGTTTTATGGAAAAGATCCAACTATTTGTCATGAACAAAGCCGGGATGTAACCATGACTTATAACAGTCCGCCTGGTGAACGGTTAGAGATCATATGTCATTGCTAGTTAAGAAGATATTTCACTTTAAGGCCTGGGGTAATGGTCGGCTGTTCAGCCTCGAGTTTTTTTTCTGGGCCCCCCGGCTTCTTCACATTCCTAATTCGTGGGCTCTTAACTAAGCATAAAATCCTAATTTTAGTAGATACTCCCATATGATTGGCTTAGCACTAAATTCAGCCTAATACTATCCAATTATAGTTTATGTTAAAAGAAAACACGAAGAAAAACTATTCTCCTTATGAATTGGACAAAGGCAGGAAACTGTAGTACGTATTATTTGGTTGAATGAATTAATCGACTTCCATCTTTTCCTTAGGATATAGAATAGTTCTTTAATTCGGTAATTACTGAAACTGCGATATCTTACCAAAGCCGTCTTTTTAATCCTTCTGCTTGACATGTTATTTTAATCAAACTAATTCGCCAAATATATTTCTTTTTGCATTTGTTCCGAATTTTAAACAATTTAATTAAATTAACCGCACGTCCCCAAAGACAATACCGTACAATAAATCATTTTTTGTCGCTCGGACTAATCTAAATAATTCTGGTGCAGAACCATGAAACAATGCGCCAAATCGATAGTTCGTACGTGTAAAAAATTCAAATGGAAAAGAAAGCAAAGAAAAGAAAAAAAAAGCAATTCAAGCAAAAAGAAATGTAAAAGAATATTTCGCACAAGGTTAAAATTTCCAATAAACGAGATCCGCCTCTTTCAGGTTAAGAAAATAAAGAATAGTGCCAGGAAAATGTTTATTCAATGGGGGAATATTTGTAGCGTAAATACACTGAGTTCATTATTCGATCCCTGCATTGGCCGAGAAAGTTTGTTCCGATTTTTATGGCATGGATTTCCCCTCGTCAGTGATGCAGGATGGAGGGCCTGACAAGGACAGCTATTTAGTCGTTCGGATGGGACGAAAAAACGAGGTCTCGTGTACACGTTGTCATGCACGTAAAAGATTCCTTGGCAGTTGGAATTCGATGTAAGAGTAAGTCGTAGCGCCGCTGCTCGGGCAAAATTTTCTTTCATAGCAGAGTTGGGCGTATCTTAATTAGCCCATCTTTGGAGCAGAATAGTAGGACGTTAAACCCCATTTCATTTCATTTTTGCATTGTTCGATCTTCAGTTTTGGCACTCCCTAGTCATTCCAGTACTCACATAGTATGTGGCCGTAGTGCCTTAGTCCAGGCAAATATCCCTCATAGAACACTGTATGACGTATGCCCATATTCATTAGCCCAGTTGAAGCAGAACAGTAGGACGTTAAACCTCATTTCAATTCATTTCATTTCAAGTTTCATTATGTTGATACAGCAAATAATACAATACCATATCCTGTATCTATCCACAACTTCTCCATTTGACATAAAGAAAAACAACAGCTTTTCGTTCTTTTACATAGATACAACTATTGCCGGAAGGTAAACACATAAAATAAAATGAAATAGGGCTTAACGTTCCACTAGCGGGGCCCTCGCATGGGGTGGGGGTGGGTTAGTGAGGAAGTGGTACTTCTTGGAGGCTGTGATAACGAATCACAGACCTTCATCACAGGCCTTCGCTTACCCTAAACCTTTGTCAGCAAATAGAGACGACATAATTTTTTTTTTCTCCATTGAACAAATCAGTTGCTGTATACAAGGAGGGGGGGTGTGTGTGAAAATTTTGCCCTGGGACGTCACATAGGCTAACGAGGGCCCTGCCTACTAGTCTTCACCATGTGGGCTAACAAAGGAAACTTTTGGTTAGATAAGGGTGCTACGGTCTACTTTTATGTCGAATTCCAACTGTCATTCGGTTCTTTTACTTGTACGCCAACGTGGGCTTTCCCGGAGTAATATATCTTGAAGCAGACTAGTTGTTAAGTCTTTCTAACAGAATTGAACATAAACTGTTTGCGTCGAGCAGCGCAAGAAACAATTTAAACGATTTGTTTATAAATTGTAAATCCCACGCCCTCTGTTGCTGTACGGTATCTGTCATTGGTTCATTCTTTGAAGTGACGGATATAGCGATAACGAGTTTTAACTTTGCCTGTTCCAAAACCTTCCGTTGTTCTAAACTGTATGAAATACTGTTCTACTTCAAAGATGGTTACGCAAGCCAGTTTTAACTTGATCATCATAGATTAGATCTAGTGTGGGGCACGTCAGCATAAATAAACAGTGAAACAGGGGATGCAGATGAAATGGTGTTAACGTCCTGTATATATCTGTATCAACGGACTAAATTCCCCATGCAATGCCCTAGGTCCACAAAAAAGTGGATGTAGTCATTCAGATCGTTCATGTGCACGGGCGGTTGCAATTCGACGAAGAATTAGTGGAATTTCACCATAACCATTGAAATGAAAGCGAATATATCAAAATGGTCAAAGTATTGTATTGACTGCACTCCTTTTATTTCCTTGTTTAATAATCGAGTTAGTAGATGAGGTTTCTTAACTACAAATAGCCGAATGTGCCCCTTTAAAGATAGGTTATTCAAGAGCTAAATATGCCTATTGCAGATCTTTCTTTAGGGCTTAAATGTTTTTTATAAATTAGTAATTAAACATTTATTAACCTGCAAAGACCATAATCAACTATCGATGTCATCTGGTGCTAGATATTTAACTCGATTAGAACGGTTCGGCCATTTAATGATTTAACTTAAAAATTGGAGTAGCGAGAATAAGACTCGGATAAGCCAGCAATACCTGAACCGTGATTAAGATAATAGAAAAAGACACGCACATCTTATCAAAACTAAAAATAGCGATAACTTGGCTCGGAATAAGGTAAAGTGAATGAAATTTTCAAATTATTCATTTTACATTGTGTATTTCTGAACTACGTGTATTATAGCAAGAACGAGCAGCTCTTTATCTAAATCGTAAATAATGTATCTTTAAGTAAAACACCGCAGATGACGTCATTGTCAGACCAGCTTCTTTGATGTTTTAGAACTAGTAAAGAAAATGCTGCTCATGTAAGAACGAGCGAAAGTTTTGGAGGTAATTAAGTTGAAAGAACTCGGTTATGACTCGACGCTTCCAGCTGACAATCAAATGATGGATGGCTCTTAACAAACTGAGTATTTATTTCTACTAATATTGTTTCTACCATTTAGCAAATTAACCCATTATCCGACTCTGCGATTGCTTTAATAGAATATCTGTCACGACTATATTAATCTTGAAAGATGAGGTTGCTAGAGCGACTCGCTGCCATAGTTCTATAGTGATCTTCATCTGCTATTGGGTATGATAACTATATGTACATCGTTACTGAGAGAGAGAGAGAGAGAGAGAGAAGAGAGAGAGAGAGAGAGAGAGGGGTGTGTGAGAGAGAGTGTGTGTGTATGTGTGTTTAACGTCCACTCAAAACAAACTTTTGATCGGTGAACATTCTATAACGGCCCAAATGTCAAATGGCGTCTTTTTGTATTACCAATTTCTCAACAAATGGTTAAGCCATAAATCGAAGGCGGTTTTGTTTCTCAATGATTGAAATGGTTACATTTTGCCGTGTAAGTACAGACGAACCGCTGGCAGGAGATCGAATGTATGATATCATTGGCCCGGTCGTTCGGATGGGAGGAATAAACTGAAGTCCCTCTGGCAGTTGGAATTCATTTGCTGTCCGGGGAAAACTTCCGTCATAGCACACCGCATAGCGTAATGTCCGTTCCCACTCCCCACGCCGCAGTGGCAAGGGAGCCACAATAGCTCAATGAGTAAGTCACCGATTCACTCACCGCCAGGTCTCGGATTCGCTTCCGGTGCTGGCCGCGAAACTTCATCGGAATTTTTCGGCGTGCTGGACAGAGGACCTGACACGGAACGAAAAAAAAACCCAGGGCCAGTGTACAAAATTTCCCTCATGCACACTAAGACGCTAAACTCTATTCATTTCAGTTCGTTATCCCATTAAGCTATGGGAGCGCGGGTGGTTAGTCTGTGTGCGTTGAATCATGGGGTCTGTCAATGCGTCAACTGTACGCCTGTCCAATCATCTCGGTTTTTCTCCGGTACCTCCGGTTTTCACCCACTGCTCACGACTCCTACGCCCAAGTGAATTATTGAAATAAAATTAAACCATATGTTAGTCTTGAAATGACCTAGTTTGTGTCAAGTGGACGTTAAAAACCATTTCTCTCTATCCCTTTAACCTGATATTAGTCGTGTTAATAAACAAACATGGATGAATCTGTGCCTTGTTATTAAAGTAGAATATAAAATCGATACAGATGTACTTTTAACTAATTACCCATTCTAAATAACGCTCAATAAAAGACAAATCCACGATAAGATAAGAACACCAATAACTGGAGATTAGAATATAGCTTACAAATTGTCCTCAGGACACAAACTGTGTTAATCATTGCGTTTAAACAGAGCGTATTTTATCAAAAACACAAATAGACCCCATCAACTTTTTATTTAACAAAATAACTATACAAAAACACCTAACCAAAAAACCAATATAATATTACTGATGTTTTTGCCTGTCTTTAAATTTAGCAATAAAATATACTGTGTAATATTACGGGTATTTAGTTACCCTGAAAAGAATATTCTTGTTGGTAAACAGTTAGGTTTAAAATATACTGTGTAAAACATTTTTTTCTATACCTTTAAAGGAATATGCCGCGTTAAAAGTATCTTTAACAGAATATGCCGCGTAAAAAGTATCTTTAAAAGAATATGCCACGTATTTAATTCTCTTTAAACGAATATACTATATAATTTAAGTATCTTTAAAAGAATATATGTAATTAAATAACACCAAGAGAATATGTATCATTTAAAGAACAAACAATGTCTACCTTTAAATGAATATACGGTGTAATTAAATATCATTAAGATAATATACTGTGTAGTTAAGTAGGTCTACCTTTAAAAGAATGTTCGGTATAATTGATTATCTTTAAGAGAATATATATCGTATTATATGTTTAAAGACTATAATGAATAATTTTTTATGTTTAATAGATTATGCCATGTAATTAATAATATGTAAAATAATATTTCGTCTAATTAATTATACGTAACATAATATGTCGTGTAATTAATTTTAATAGCAAAATAATATGTCGTTTAATAATGATATCAAAAATGTCTCTTTAAATGTTCGATTTACTCTGCCAAAAGTGAAACACAAATTCAGTGGTATATGAATACTGGCTGAATGTATAAACGTACAATTTTCAAACAGGATATAATTGTTTTATGACTTTTATCAGTATACATGATGTTAGAAGCAGCTAATGAAATTAAATGGGGTTTAACGTCATACTGTTCTGCTCCGACTCGGCTACTGAAGACGGGTATACGCCATCTGTGTTATGACGGGGAAATTTGCCCAGGCAGCGACACTATGGGCTACCCTAATATCGAATACCAACAAGGGATCTTTTACGTGCACGCCAATGAATACACCGGACCTTGATATTTCGCTCTTGTCAGGGCTTTCGTTCTGCACCCCCAGGGATCGAACACGCGACCTCCGAGCTAGCGAACAAGCGACTTACTCACTTAGCCACCGCGGCTCCGAACTAGCTAATATATTAATTAGTTACGTATGTTACCTATGTAACAGAACACATACTAACACAGTTTACAAACATTCCCAGACAAAAACACGAGCCTACAAAATAACCAGAATCTATCTTAATTAAACACATCTTGTGGTATTCCTTTACACATCATTATGAAATCTTTCATAATTCTAGCATATTTACACTAACAGATGGTCTGTCATTGAGCCACCTGGTGTGGTTTCGATTCTCAGCTTGTCCAACCTCGTGGGTTTTCCCGGGATCCTCCGGTTTTCTCCACTGCTAAAGACCCCTACGCGCATGCAAATTATTGAAATAAAACTGAGCATATATAATTAGTCCCGAAATGACCTAGTTTGCGTTGAGTGGACGTTAAACCCCATTTCTCTCTCTCTCTCTCTCTCTCTCTCTCTCTCTCTCTCGTTTAAAGATAATTAATTACGTGGCATATTCTTTTAAAGATTCTTTTAAAACCCATTTATCTCTCTTGCTCAGTGAGGAGGACGTTGGTTCGCTAAGCTTGAGGTCCAGTGTTGGCCGAAAAAGTTCATCGGTATTTTCCGGCGTGGTTCCTCCTTGCCGTACGTCGCGGGGACAGTCCCGTATACACAAATGCGTACACGTAAAAGAATCCCAGTTGGAATTCGATATAAGAGTAGAACATAGCGCTGCAGTTGGGAAACTTAGGCAGAAACGCTGATGTGTGGGCAACATTTCCCTCGTAGTACACTATTGTATAGCGTATGGCATTATCCCAGCAAAAAAGTCAAATACTGTTATCATGCAAGCGTCGGCAGTTTTACTAAATAATCAGCACGAACTGAAACTAAGCCGCGATTCTAACCGATGTCACAAGTCGGCTTTCGTTTTATGACAGATGGATTCGTGTCATTGCGTGACTGTAATATCATTTCGAGAGTTCGTATAGGTTCTCAACTGAAATAAAATGGCCATAATATGTTCGTGTAAGATTGTCCCAAAGCACGATGTTAACTAGAATCTAAATGTAATCCCATTTTGTGTCTTTAGGTGATAATGTAAAAGTGAAGATTAACGTTCACGGGTTTATTTGTTTAGCGTGACGTAATTAATTTACACTAAGTTACTGTTCGTCGGAATCCTTCAACACGTTACTCCTTTTTAGTTATACAATATAGAGGAACTGGAAAGTTGGGAAACGCATAGTCGTAACGGATGGAACGAACACAGTAAGTCCCGTGTACACATTGGTGTGCACGAAAATGAAGTTAAAATTCAACATACGAGGAGGTTGTAGCGCCGCTGCCCGGATAAATTATGACCATAGTACACCACTGTATGGCATGTGTCGGTCTTAATTGGCTCATTCGGAGCAGAATAATAGGACGTTAAATCCCGTTTCCAAGTAAAAGATTTCAGGAAATTCAAATATGAGTGAAGTCTGTGCCACAGCGCAGTGGGCGCTTACGGTTAACCCCTGGATCCATTCACTCTTTTTGAATTGTTTTGTTTGTGGTCTCAGCCCAAAGAAATATTTATATAATGTCAGCATGAGACATGATCTGTCATATGTTGCAAGAAAACCGAATGCAAGCATATTGTATTAATTCCGCTATACAAGTAACCACACCGGTAAATGTATCAGATAAATAGTTAAAAAAAACTAAAAGCACTAAATCAATCAAGAAGAGAATCGAAGTATATTGAATGCATTTAGGGCACATATTCCAACCGTCACAGAAACAAGCAAAACATGATGGTGGAATGTTGTGGTATCATTATATGTTTAACTGGGTAGTCATAGGAATATTGTCGTATTACAAAATGGCGGAATGGTGTCATATTGTGAAATGGCGGAATGTTGCCGTATAAAAAAATGTTGGAATGCTGTCATATTGTAAAATGGGGGAATGTTGCCGCTTTACAAAATGGCGGAATGTTGTCATATGGTAAGATGGTGAAATGTCGAATTATATGTGTCTAGATAGTTACCTGATATGTAAAAGAGATGACTCTGTACTGCCATTAATTCTTCTGTCCATTTAGGTACATACAGCACCATGAGTCTCTGGGCGTGAAATGGCGCCCAGCATATTATAAAGGCCACAGCTACAGCAACTGAAATATATAAAAAACGTCATTATTATACGACTGTCGTTCGTGACGCAAATATGAGGCAAACGTAAGGCCACAGCTATACAGCAACTAAAATAACAACCTCGATATAAATTGGAAAATCAAATTGTCCTATTTCTTAACCATAGAAGCTTGGGTTGCCAAATGTGACATGGTTTCGATTCGCCTGATCAACCTCGTGAATTTTCTCCGGTTTCTTCTGTTTCCAAGACTGCTAATTACCCCTAAACTCATACAGTAAAGAATTATTGAAATACAATTTGACCGTATGTATGTCATAAAGTAAAAGTACCTTATCAACGAGTGTTGGGATATATTTTATATCAAACAAAATAAACATGAGATTTTATTTATTATCCAATTTCATTCTTAAACGAATGGAAGGATGACAAACCAATCCGAGTAACATGTAAGCAGCAATAAGTTGAATTCAATTTTATTCTTAAACGAATGGAAGGATCAAAAACCAAACCGAGTAACCAATGTAAGAAACGACAAGTTGAATTCATATATAACGCCTAGGAGATATCGCTGTAGTACTAATATTAAATGTTGGAATACATTATTGGGTGATAAAAATTCTCCCATCGAGCTTAAATAATAACTAATATGGCAACCACAAAGCATGCATACAAATAAAGATCAATTATTAAACTAAAGGGTTAAACGTTCAGAGTTTGGGAGTCAAGGTGGCTCGAGGCATAACCAGTAGGACCGGCTTTCGTTCCTGGCGCATACAAAACTTAAGATGTCCGTCTACAGACACTAAGCCATTTGACCGACATTTTAAATCGAAAACAATAAGTATCAAACTGATCCCGCAGTGAATATTCGCTTGGCCGCTACAATCACTGATAAGCATGACATCGACGAGGCTTAATGAGTACGGCATATTAACTTTTTTACTCCGACAAATTAAATTCTCAGACATTTTATTGAGGTAAGAGAAAAATAAATAAAGACATTTGAAGTATTTGTTGTTAAAAAATATTTCCTATTTAGTGTACATGGGTATTAAAATGAGTAAAATGCATCATTTTGCCCGAAGCAGTTAGGTGTTAAGTAAACATTGCACGAGCCGTTGAGCCAATGACTACGGCGCGTGCAGTCAACGCACCTGTTGTGGACAGGCATCTGTTACAGAGATAATTCGTAAGTAATGAAGCAGATTGAATAAGTATACTTAGAACATTTTGTTGAGTATCTATTCTGCTTCTATTTAAAAGAATTGGGTTTATTTATTCTGTACAGATGTAAGACGAAGTAGAAACGCATTTTAAAACAGAGAGAGAGAGAGAAATGGGGTTTAACATCCACTCATCACAAACTAGTTCATTTCGGGACTAACATATGATTTTATTTTACTTCAATAATTCGCTTGCGTGTAGGGGTCTTTAGCAGTGGGAGGAAACCGGAGTGCCCGGAGGAACCCACGAGGTTGAGAAGGCGCCCCTATCTCCATGCCACATACGCTCACGCCAGGGCTCGAAACCACAACCGCAAGCCAGAGGTGACCGGCCAACTAGAGGTCGAAGCGCGGCACTCTAGACCACAAGGCCATCCCAACCCCCCAAGACGGAGTAGAAACGCATTACAAAACGGGGTGCTAATGTTGAAATATGGCGGCCATTTAAAGCAGAGATCTATTCTCGAAGAATGAAATCTGTGGGAGCAGAATGATCGTAGTTTTTACAGTTAAAGTTCCTTAAAACAGGGGGGTGGGGGTGGATGGCCGAATGTTTAGCGAGTGCGCTTTGTATCATAAAACCTGCCACTGACTTGGTTTTGATTCCTCAGTTGTACATGGGGTTTCTTCGGTTCTTTCGCATCGCTAAAGACCCCTACGCGCAAGCGAATTATTGAAATAAAATTGAACCATATGCTAGTCTCAAAACGACATAGTTTGTGTCGAGTGGACATTAAACCCCATTTATATATCTCTCTCTTTATCTCCTTAAAACACACTGCATGGCGTACGGTGGAGAAAAGTAAGCCATTAAATACTTTTGGGGGTCTACAGCGCATGCGTCAGATAGCCCTCGCATCTTTGATATTATGACTGATTTGTAGTCAAAGAAAGGTCATATCCATAATACCCAATGTAAATAAAAAGGATGTCACTTCAAAGCAGCATGTTCGACATGTGACGGTCTTTGAACGCTTTTAGAAACCTGGCTTTGAATTTCAGGCGTTTAGAGATAGAATAAGTATGAGATTATTTTGCAGACTGACAGGCTACAACATCCAGTGTCTGACCAATTAGCTCGGGAGATTAAAGGTGTCATTCAAATTGGTTTCGCGAGGGAGTCTTAAAGATATGGCACTCGGCGGAGGAGAATGTGGGGGAAGAATAGGGTTTAACGTTCTACTTTTCTGAACCAACAAGGTCATTTACGTCTGTTAAACACAAACTGTATTTTATGAGGACACTTGGGCTACTTGTCAAGCTGGTTTCACGAAGGAGTTATTTAGACATAGGACACCGGACGTAGGATAATGAGAGAACAAACAAGGCTAAGTACACATAATGTCCTTATTCCATTAATTTGTCAGGATTATTCTATAGAGACTCAACTTCATAAACGATTTGTAAAACAGTTTATTAGTTCAATCCAAAATAATAATGAATGTATTAAGATATGTGCCCGTCATGCCTTAAATGGAAGTTCTTCCAATACCTGTAACAACATTAGTTATATCTGCAACAGATACGATGTCTCTAGATACGATTTATATAATATAAAAGTAAATAAACTTTTAAACATAATAAATAAATGGGATAATACCAATGTAAATCAGTCTGATCTCAAAAGAGCTGGTCAAATTGTAGACATGATAAATATGCGTGAGTCGCACGAAACCTACTCACATAAGAAAGATCTTAATGAAATAATCACTTATTTATGCATTGACTAAATGTATTTATATATATTGTAAATATTGTAAAGAAGTGTACACTAATGTACGAATAAATGTGAAATAAATAAATAAATAAACGCCAATAGTTTTCTATGGGGTAAATTTTACTCGAACAGCTGCTGTACGGTCTACCCGTTATCGAATACCAACTGAAAAGGTGACCGCCCTCATGCGGACGAATATACGCAGGACACCTCTGACAATTGTAAATCACGCAGACAAATCGTCTGGGTAGTAACCCATCGCGTTTTTTCACTGAGCCACCGCGACTGCCAAATTCAAAGAAGAATACCACAAACAATTTCCTAAAACTTACCAAGAATTCTCATAACAACTCGCCTCGGTTGTTTTGGAACGTGTGACGAGTTATTTTTATTTTTATCTTTGTGTCGGCTACCGTATTGCGATTCCTCTGACAAGGCTCTTGTCAGGTCCGACCTTCGTAACGCCAGTCCGATCAATATATACAAGCAAATAATTATAGTTACTGGCGTCAAGAAAAATACAAATGTTGACACCTGCAATAACAAAAATATACTTGAAACATGTAAAAATAATGACAAAAATGATGTAAACGTCTGAACTGTCTGGGAGAGATGAATCCAATATTTTCAACGGTCAACATTCTATTTGCTAAATCAAATTCTATGACGATTCATGAGTAAATTAAACACAAACTATATCTCGTACAATTTGTAGACGAATATATGAACATCATATATGTATATTTCTTTCTTGTCAATTGAAACCTGATTAAAATATAGATCTATATTTCGTTTCGTTTTTTATTTAAATACTTTGGATGGCACCAACTACATGGAGAGATTGTAGACGGGTTAGCACAAATCACGTCATGTTAAGGTTAGAGTAAGAGTTAGGAATAGGTCTAGCACAAATCACGTCATATGTTAGTTAGGGTTAGAGTAAGGTTTATATAGGAATAGGTCTAGCACAAATAGTAAAGTTTAGCACTAGGTTTTGGGTTAGGGTTAGCGCTAGCGGGGATTACATATGGAGACCATGACAAAATCTGCAGCCCTAAACCACAACCCACATATGACGTCATATGTGTTAGACCGCCTCCGATCTGACATTCTTCACTACATGAAAACAGGTACAACGAAAATTTGAACTTTTAAAAACGAAACGAAATCTGGACCTGTATTTCATACACTAATATGACGAGGTTGACATCTTCATAAATCTCAAGGTTCTGTTCGGGACATTCTTGTGAGGGCACGACTAGGAATTATCTAGTCGATTTTATGAAACAGAAAATCGAGGTAAACATATTTAGCGTACACGTAAAAAAGCATTGACAGTTAGATTTCGAAATAAAAGTGGGTCTTAGCGCCGCTGTCCATTGACGTATGTATGTCTTCATCTGCCCAGTTGATACGAAGTAGAAAGTTATACTCATTTCATTTTTTTGAACCCGAACAATTTGACTACTGTTTTATTTACCTGAAATATATAACTCATGGGATCCTGTCGCCATTTTTCTGGAATATTACAAACCAAGGATTCGGGAACCGGGAGTGCCGTGCTTGGATCCTTGAGTTCGTGAAATTGTCGAGTATGGAAGGCGTATGGTAAGGCAGCTAGAATGGCTACAATCCAAACAGCTATGATGATCTTCACTGCTCTTGACAAACTCGCCATTTTGTGAGCTAAAAGCGGTCGACAGATGGCGACATAACGTTCCACTGTAAATGCGGTGATCGTCAGCACGGATGCGTATGACGTCATCTCCATCACAGTATGACGAAATATACAGAAAATCTCGCCAAATCGCCATGGATAGGCTTCCCAGATTGTGTAAAGTTCGGGTGGTAGACCTGAAATAACAAACAAATAATTCATAAATAATAGAGGGTAGAATTACATTTTAATCACTGATTTTTTAGATCTATATATTTGTGACTGTCGTTTGCCCGGCTTTGAAATGTGTGATTTAACGACAGCTCGAGTCCGGAATAGCATTTGAGCAATCTGCGCTGTAAAACAATAGAAATTGTCACTATTTTAGGACGTATATGAGACCTTAACAGACGATATTGGTGTCAGCCATTATCACATTTTACGCGATAGAACTGGTTAAACACTTTCCAAATATAACTTTAACATACATATCATTGCTACCATTTGAAGAACCGGAAGTGACAATAGCGATCATCGCTGTGTTAAAATTATATATGGAATGGGTTTAACCACGTCTGTCACATATTATGTGATAATGATAAACACCAATATTGTCCTTTAAACCATACAACGGGTGTCATATGCAGAGTTTGGTGTTAGGTTAGTTTAATTTCAGCCAATCAGAATTGATGACATTTCAGACTTACATGCTGCAAATTAACATTTTCCGGAGACTTTATTGCCGACACGAGTATATGCCATAAAATCTTTTCAATGTTCAACATTTTAATTATTCATCCAGTGTTGACTATAAACAAAGCCTGAATTAACTGCGATTTGCACTAGCATACATGTTAGCCTACATCCTTGCATTAAAGCCATGGATTCAGACAGCTAATAAATGTCAATTAATTCAAGCTCGTTAAGTCAGCCTCTTATCAGACATTGTGTGATTCGACTGGTTCATTCCTGATTTCCGTAAATTATTCTATCTGCGAAAGTTTTATGCCAACTTTGAAAACATCTCGAACAATCTCGTCTGCCATCTTTGAATCCCCTTTTTTCTAGTTATATGTCTATTTATTGATTTTATTTAGTGGTTACGTTGACTCGTTTCCTGTCTTTGTGCATCAGATGACTGCTTAGAAACAGGGAAATCGTTCAAATGTGGGTACAAGTATCAAATCTGACACAAATACTCCTAAGGGACTATTCTTTTGAAAAAGCACAACATCCCACGATTGCATCATTTTAAACTAGAAATGTCATTTTGTGCGATAATGTTACACCAGATAGTTCTATTTTACAGATTCTTAACTTATTCTTTTAATTACTTCTAAATCAGCCCAAAATTGAAGGCTGCAGAGGGTACACACGCTTTGTGTACTTCGCATACTGCCTAAAAGCCAAGGACCATAACTTAAGAAGTTACGGTCTTATATGCCGACCAAACCGAACTCCCCCAATTTATTTTTCTCTATAACATCTTAAGGATGATCAAACTTGGTACATTATTAGCATTTTGCGTAAAAGCCAGGGTCATAACCTCCAGCCATTCCGTGTGTATATTGGCGTGCACAAAACATATCTTGGCAGTTGGAATTCTATATAAGAGTTGGTCGTGGTGCCGCAGTTCGGGCAATATGTACCTCATAGCATACAATATACAGCGTATGCCCGTCTTCATTAGCCAAGTCCGAGCAGAACAGTAGGATGTTAAACCCGATTCCATTTCATCCCAAGGGTCAACAAACTTGGTACATAATTTGCGTTGTGCGCAAAAGCCAGAACCATATCCTACAGGGTAAACGTTTTTTTCCATCCACCGGAACCTGGTCTTATGACGTCATATGTGGATTGTGGGTTAGGTTAAGGGTTAGGCTTGGCCCAGGGTTAGGGTTAGGGCTAGCCTTGTCTACATTGCGAGACTGTGACGAAATCTGCAGGCCACAGCCCTTATCCTAAGACCAGGCTCCGGTGGATGGAAAAAAACGCTTACCATCCTACAGTCGTCCCGTCCCGTGCACACAAAATATATCTTAGCTTTTGGAATTCGATATGAGAGTAGGCTGTAGCGCTGCTGCCCGGGCAAAATGTACCCCCATATCATAGCGTAAGCCCGTCTGTACAGAACAGTAGGATGCTAAACTCCATTTCGTTTCATGTTCAAGCAAATTATTTCAGGAAATCCAACACATAGTCTCTTAGGATAATTGTTTGTTGCAGACACACGAAGCCCTACTGATATCATATCTAAAAAGTAGTCAATTATGTTCAAAATTTCAAGCAATTCAGCAGAAGTCTTACTGGAATTAGAATTTAGATGAAACCAATTACTGCCACCCATAATCAATTTATAAACTGGCTAACTTGTTTAAAAACAATACACGTCTAGCACTAATAATGGCTTTCTTCTTCTTTTATAAAAATTATTGTCCTGATTCCCATAAGATTCCACACAAAGTCAATCAAAGTTGTAACTTTTGATCGGTGAACATTCTATAACGGCCCAAATGTCAAATGGCGTCTTTTTGTATTACCAATTTCTCAACAACTGGTTAAACCATAATCGAAGGCGGATTTGTTTCTCAGCGGTTGAAATGGCAAACAATGTTAATTGAGATAGAGAGAGAGAGGGGGGGGGGGGAGAGGATTAAATTATACATATTTCATTACGGAAACATTTTCGGGAGATAATTCGAGATACTTACACGAAGGTAGGATATTCGGGAAAAATCTGGGGTATCAGAGAGACAAAGTGGAATTTTTAGGGAATAATCTGAGATATTCCACACAAAAGTGTAATATTTCCATTTCGGGTATTAGTCCAGAGACAATAAAATGATTACAGTAAACGACAAGTTGTGTTAAAAGGTTCCGAAATCGTTCCAGAAATATTAATTTCCATGATTAATTTTCTTGGGATAACCTCACTTTAATGGGCATGGCGTAGGTCTAAATATTAAGGTCGCCTAACCCTCAATCTCGTCAACAATCACGGGCTCTAACCTAATTACATTTCGCGACCTTGACTAAATCTGCAGGTGGCCTTAACATTTAGACCTGACTGTGGTTAGACCAATTATTTGTGTTATTCTTGTAAAACGATAAAAATAGAAATAACGAGGAAACGCAGCAAGAAATCGGTTGTTTAGATCCGCCATTTATAATTGTCCTGCGTGGTAAACACCATGTCGGGAAATGTTTACAAGTCTTAGATACATCAATATAGCATGGTGTTACATTAAACAATAAAAAAAAATCAAACAAAGTTAACCAAATACGAGAGTTTTACAAGATAATAGGAAATGTCAACAATAGTATAAAAGGATTGCCCTGAAATGTGAAATTAAATTAGGTTATTCTCCCAGTTCGTGTAATCCCGTGCCGATGCCGTTATACCTCAAGCCGAGGGGTAAACGGGCGATTTTATTCTCAGGCAATTTGTAAAGGGATATCGACTTTTGTCGCGGTCGACAAGGTGTGATGGTTAATATTGATACACGCTCTTAGAGCTGTGAGTCTTTAACTGCGAACCGTTCTCTGAACATTTGACCTCAGTGGTTCATACTGGAACTGTTCTCAAAACGGAACGCTTACATTTTACACTACTCAAAATGTAACTGTTCCATTCTTAAAAATTACAATATTAAAGTATATCAGTTGTTCATTTGTGATTCCGAAAGTTAGTCCTCCTAAGTGACAAATGCCAGAATGTGAAAGCAGGACCTCGGTTAAATGGCCAGTAGTTTATTACTGCATTTTTGATCTGGCGTGTTTATTGTGTAACGGGAAGCGTTTCCACCGGAGAAAAATGCATTTTCAATAGAAGCTTGATCTTGCCTTAACTACGTACATCTCATCAAGTTAGATGTTGTTAAACTCGCGGACGTTGCTTACGGAACATGCTGCAAATGTAAATGGGATCTTTTTCCGTGTTAGCGCTGCGTATTTTCCCCGCTGTTTCAAAGGCGTACACGGAAAGCGGGCCTTACACGAAACACGTGGTCACCCACACTAAGTGATTTCTGTATGTCTTGAAAGCAAAATATATAAAATATAAAATGGAATGAAACTGGGTTTAACACCCTACTGCTCTGTTCCGACTGGGCTGATGAAGACAAACGCCATACCGGGTGCTATGAGGGAAATTTTGCCCGAGCAGCGGCGCTACGGCCTACTTTTATATCGAATTCCAACTGCCAAGGGATCTTTTACACAGGACTTCGGGTTTTTTGTGTCATCCGAATAACTAGACAGCTGTCCTTTTCAGGTCCTCCGTGCTGCACCACTGACAAGGGTGAACTACGCGACCTCCAGACTAGCGAGCAAGCGTCTAACCCACTTAGCCACCGTTGCCCCCGCAAAATATATAAATTACAGAGATTTAATAAGTAGTATGTATTTAACATGATCGTTTGTGTGTCAGTCTAATTGCGATATTCAAAATCACTAATCATATTAGCATCAGACATGTTGACTAATAAAATTATTTTGACCTTATTACGTCCATCCAGACAATTATGTAGGTGGATCCGTTACAACGGTTAAGGTAGTTATTGACTCAAATCTACATTGTTCCGACTTCTCTACGTCTCGGAAAATAAAGTTGTTATCAAAAATAAACACAATATCCGTGTTGTACTTGTCAGTGCTAAAAGGTCGCTGTCTGATTGACATCAAAACAAACTAGACTATGACCCCAGTATATCAGCAATGAAAGAGTTAGCCTTGGGAATCAGTGCCAGAGCTGCCATCCATGGTTCTAAGTGTTTAGCCGACCTTTAGAATGCGTAAGTTTAAAGTCTGCAACTATTGAGTGGAGATCAAAAGGATCAGTATTTCCTCTGGGAGAGGACCATAGTACCCAGAGTAAACCCAGGAGGTTGAGAGACGCTCTAAGTCACATACACAGGGGGTCCGATCAGTGCTCATGGATCAAGAGTCGCGATCACTAGACCATGCCAACCCCTCCTGTGTAGTACCATTTGGAGTGTGGAATTATCCCGGTCAGTTCATAAATGTCAACGGCATCATTTTTAGCTCTAACCGAGAAATGATGTCTACTCTAATGTCAGTTCAATCTGTACGTTCGTTAAAAGATCTTATGAAGGCATCACCGGACTTCAAATTGCTTGTTTACCTAACAACATATTTTATTCGTGTTTTATGAGCCGTTTACGCTTGAAGCAGACAATATTCTACAGACTAAAGACCTCATTTGGTGAAAATCAAGATGATATAGTCTTGTTCATCAAGGTAATGTCTGTTGCAACTCTTTGATCAAAATTAAAATGAAACATTTACGACTCTTTAATTAAATGAATGTAGAGAAGCAGACGTTAGTTTAAGGACATGATCGCCATCGTTTGTAATCAGTGGATCCATGATTTTCCAACAGGAAGGCGGAACATTAGGGAGTAGGGGGTCTGCACAACTCCCTGTGAATTGGAGTATCTCCCGTTTAAGTAACTCGATCGCCACACATAATTGAAAACATCGCTGTTTATTTTTTGGTTGCCATTCTGTGATTGTGCATATTCAATACAACATAGGAACTTACATCTGCATTTAGGTCAAAATTGTCAGAGTTATTGCCCTTTGATGACTCTGATATTGTTCTAATGAGGACTGCCCTTAATCAGAGGCTGAAGTCCACCAATGAAAGTATTCAATTGTTTATCGACCGACTAGTTTTATTATATGAATATAGCCATCGTCTTACAAACTAAATCGGAGAAATTTCTTTAGTCAGTTTTTACGTATTTTTGATTCGCGCTTCAAAGTGTTTTGGTAAAGTTTCGAATTGTTTTGGTCCTTTTATGTAAGATCTTGTTTGACACCCCAAACTAAACGAACGGTGCTAAGACTTCCAAAATATGCATTTCAAATGTTCCTATTGTTATTAATTAGATCAGTTTTCTCTATACATGTAGTTTTTTTTATATTTTAGGCTGACGTGTATTGCGTTACATCATCCTTGAGCAAAAACAGAATATTTGAACTTTTAACTCCCTGAATCACTGTCAAAGGATAAACTTTTTCGGCTGATGCAGAGATCGAACACTCGACCTCCAGACTAGCGAGCCAGCCTCTTACTCACTTAGCCACCTTGACCCCGGAAACACAATAAAGAGTTCGGTTGGTAAGGGTGTAGTGATTAAACGATAATACCGGAATTGCAAAAGTAGAAGAACAAATTCCTCGTGGATAATGAGTAGGGATACACGATATGATTACCGAACTATTTTATATCACGTGGTATCAATTAATAACACGATGTCATGGAAATAATAACCAGATATAATCCCCATGGCCATTAAGTAGTGATATAACCACGGGTTCAAGGCTGGTCGTAGAATAATACCCAGATTATTGGGGGATTAACCACCATCACATCAAATCGGATAATATTCACCGAGACATACCTAATGCATTTCTATTTTATCCTAATAGGTGATTTAAAGGAAATATAATTCAAAGGATTTATAAATCATAAAATAGATTAATGGACATGTATGCTTCTATATATAGGCATATTTCCCGGAGACTTAAGCCAGGCTGACACTTGCACGATTCCGTGGCACGCATTGGCACGACTCGAGTCGGCACGACGCCGTCCGATTTGCGCAAACTCGTCGTGCAAATGCGGGAAGTGCGTACACGATACGCAAACTATGCTCAAACTAAGCGTGAACTCGTCGTGCCAGTTCGTGTCAATGTGGACACTGATGGGCACGACAAAATCGTGGCCAAAAGTCGTGCAAGTGTCAGCCTGGCTTTACGCTGTTAAATATATTGAATGGGGTTTAACGTCCTACTTTACTGCACCAATCGGGATAATGAAGCCCGTTGTACGCCATGAAGTGTCCTGTTATGGAAATTGGTGCCCTGAAAGCGACGTTTACCCTATCCGTAATCAAATTCCAACACCCAGGTGCTTTTACGCGCATGCCAACTTGTACAGCAGACCTTGGGTGTTTCATCTCATTGCCAGGTCATCAGCCCTGCACTTTCGAAAAATCACGTTGCAAAGTCCTATGGAACCTTTTTAGTCAAGATCGACTAGTATTTATTACGGTTGTTTGAAATAAAGGACAGTTTTGCATCAGCGAATATGTGATACAACTGGTTCAACACATTCCAAATATAATATTAACACAGCTAAGATTATTACTACGGTAGATGCGTTTTATTAGAGATATTTCACATCCACTCGACACGAACTAGGTCCTTTGGAGACTAACCCATGGTTTAAAGTTTTATCTTTGGCGGGGGAACCGGAAAAACACGAGGTTGGACAGGCGACCCAACTCCTGGTCACGTACTACTGGAGAATCGATACAACGCCAGTTGACACAATGACAGACGTTATAATACAGTGCGCACGTGTTAACCATTCAGCCATCCATCCTCTCCCCCAAACAAGAACAGACAATTGGGGTCATACGGACTAAGACTAGTAATTATTTCCCCTCATTTCATGATGGACGAATGTAGTGCGATTTATAAATAGACAATTTTTCCCTTATTTTTTTTCTCCCCTCTTCCTGCATTTTTGGGTTGACTTTTTGGTCTAGAATTGGAGAAAAGGCATCAAATTTTCAATTTCATAGCAGTTTTGGGTAATACTGAGGATATTACAGCGGAGGGATAGGGGTGTAAAATGTCTTTCTGCGGAGCAATCATTGTGTCAGAAGTGAGATTTTCACCCCAATCAACTTAAAATCCCCGTAGCAAAAAATCTAAATGGTCAACCCCCTACAAACTTATGATGAGGAGATTGCCAAATGTGGTCCCCATTGTGCCTAAAAAGATTGGAAGCAACGGAATGTTGAGAAAAAAACTACAGCCTGTGATGTTACAGGCATTTAACATTGAAGTCAATGGGCAAATAATTACTAGTCTGAGTCCATACTAATCTTAGGCTATCTGTGTACAGTTTGCTCCGCTTGAGAACAGACTAATTCTCAATGTATGAAGCAGAGCGATACTTGTGTGCAGAATGTTTTGGCGTATACCCTTTAATGTCAATAAGTAGAGTTTTAATTACAGGCTGCCATGTTTATTATATACTCATTAAAATCTGGTTCCCATGTAATTTGGATGATTAGTGATTAATGATTCGGTAATGACTAACATAATGTAATGTTACATAATCATGTAATAAAAGTCATGGCAGCATATATATATACATATAATGAGAGGTCTCGTTATATAGTTAACGAAGAAAAGACAATATGCTGAACATTTCAGTCAGATTGCTTCACGCTGAACCTTGGTATTAGCTATTCAGCTTTAGCCTAGCCTCGATCGTCATTACTACTATAGTTACAATAATAAACAAAGTTTTTAAGGTTATTTCATCAATCATGCTTTCTAATTCACTAAATATCCCAGGTATCGGATGGCATCGAGAGCTTATTTATGTCTAATTAATAATTTAGATAACATATGTTAGGCACAAAGAACGGCCTGCGATTGGGGGATTTAGCTCTTGTATAATGCATGTTTAAAATTAGCGAATAATGTCCATTTTCAGATGAATTCGACGGTCTATTCATCAGGGCCATCGTGGAGGCGACCGAACGGCGCTTTGTGTTATGGGGTTAGAGTTTCTACGGCTCCGTTTTGGAGGCCCATTTCATAAACTTTAAACGTCTTAGGCAGATACATATCTTCATTGCGTTATTATTCAACCAGTACTCAGATATGCATCCCAAACTCAGACTTCCTGTCCACAGTTTGTGACGCTTGAAAACAAACATTTTAAGTCCTAAATCAACGACTTAAGTCGAAAATACAAAGTATACTTTTCGAATTTTATTAAGTATTTATGCTTTCATCCATTGGACTTGAATAGGTTGATTTAGTATTTTTGGATATGGCGGCCACACAGGGCAGAGATTGTGATTCACCAAGTATCAAGTATATTGTCAAATATACTAGTAGCATGTTCCACAGTTTCTCGGAGAGAACCCAACGGGTTTTTGTGTCCTCAAATCAGCGGTCACCACGCACCTGCCATATCGTCCAATAAAAATTTGACTGCGCATTTAATCTATTCTTGATGAAAGGCCATTATCTCTGACATTGTTATTTGAAGTTCGGTTTAATATCCATTGTTATGTAATTATTCGATTGATGATAATGTCGTTCATTAATCAAAGAAAATCATAATGGCAAGATAAATTATATAATAAAGTTAATAAAGCCATTAGTCTCAAATTAATCCCGGTTATTGGACGAATTAATGAGTTATTCATAAATCTGACGTCATGGGTTGTTTTTAAACTGGGACGAACTGACCGTAAAATGACCTCCTGGTACTTGTTTGCGGAGTTGGAGTATCTTTGACGCGTCGAATAAACCGAAAGGGCTGTGGTAAGAGAGAGAGAAGAGAGAGAGAGATCAATTCGGAACTTCAAAAGGGCATAATTAATGAACTGGAAAGCCACGATCGTGGAGTAATCGTGTTGATCTTATATGGTGTTATCATGCATTGAGGTTCAGTCGTAGCAATCGTGTTGATGTATCGAAACTTATCCGAACGTACCAGTTCGTGGAATCGAGAGCGACATTCCTAACGCATCGCATCGCATCGCACGACAGTTACATTTATGCCATATATGCGTTTACTTTAAAGTCATTACAATTAATTGTACCAAAACTAAGTGTCATTTATTATGTTGTGAGTACCTGTGCTAAATAAATCGATTATTTACCATGCTGTCACAACGTATGTGTTTTTTTGACAAGCACGGGTCATAGGGTTTGGTAGCAAGCAGAAAAGGCGCAAGAATCCGGGCGATAACATTGTGCAGGATCAAAAATCTCTACAGCCAGTCTGAGAGCATCTATAGTGCCGAACACACGCAAGAATCCGCGTCAAAACATTGTGCAGGATCAAAAATCTCTTCAGCCAGTCTGCGAACATCTACAATGCCGAGCACCGCAAGTAACGCGTACGTCTCATGCAAGGGTTCAATAAATGTCCCCCGTAGACTGTCCGGCAGAGAGCTCGGTTTGTGTCTGACAATTACCGGAGTTGATGCACCCGGTGACATTTTGGGCCAGGGGCCTCCATGCAAGCGTAATCCCACCATGTGGGGGTTGGATGTCTGAATGGTTAGCACGTGCAGTGTATCATAAAGCCTATCATTGAGTCAACTGGCGTGGTTTCGAATCCCCGGTAGTACGTGGCAAGGAGTAAGGTCGCCTGTTCAACCTCGTGGGGTTTGTCCGGGTCTTCCGGTTTCCTCCTACTAAAGACCCCTACGCGCAAGCGAATTATTGAAATAAAAATTAGACCATATGTTAGTCTTGAAATGACTTAGTTTGTGCCGAGTGGACTTTAAACCCATTTCTCTCTCTCTCTCTCTCACCATGAACGAAACGCGTGTCCAATCTATAAAAGTTGTCGCCATGTATCTAGGTAATCAGAGCATTTATATAAAACATTTAGAAGTGATATAGGACAAGTCATTTATACAAAACAGTTAGAAGTGATATAGGACAACAAACCATTAAATAATTATAGGAAATTGTTACAATATGACAGGCTTCTTCATGTCATTGACATTACATTTCACGGTGGTCGACCACATGTTAATTTCGTTATGGACCAAATAAACAGTAAACGTACAACAAATAAAATAACGAGAAACCTTTGACAATTCACAGACTTCGAGAAACATTATAGAAGATAAGATAAAGAGCTGGTATTTCGCACTATAATAGCTAAAAACTAGATATTGTAAAGTAATGCCGAAAATTGCAGTCACATTGCTACACTCTAACCCAGAAAACATACGTCTCGATTATCCATTTTTGTGGTTAATCATCAATGGACGTTGAACCGAAGAGTTCACAAAGGCCCCGAGTTCACAAAGCATTCTCAGACTTCAGTTGAGAATTTGCTCAACTTTCAATCACTGTTTATGAGAAATGTCTTTGATGCAGAAACACAAATTTTTGCACATACATGTAGTTTCCTTTTAATGCATTTGATACATAAAACACAACAAAATTATTATAAATTGCAATATTTTAGTTAAAATAGGGAGATCAATTATGAGTAAGTCTGGGGATGCTTTGTGAACTCGGGGCCTGATTCAAATCCAATGAAAATCGGGCACTTAAAATGGCATCGAGAATTCATTATGGTCGTTTCATGTAAATAAATATCTATAGGCAGATTTTGCTCTTGAATTACGCATGATTATATGTCCATAATATTGAAACTGAACAATTGACATTCGCTTTGAAATTATTCGTGAGAATAAAACTGTGTAAATGGAAATTAATGGGCCATGAGGCTTTTGCTACGACGGGAAGATGTACGGACTATGAGGGATGGATTTTTTTTATTTATTTTTTTTTGGGGGGGGGGGGTTAAGATAAGACACCATTTAGAAGAAATAACTGAGGGTTACCCAAGAACAAAATTTAATAAGATAACATTATATTGTGGATGCATAGAAATGAGAATTATGCGCCATTCTCATTGTATACCGAGGTTGGATAGTTTATCACTTAAATTTTGCCAAGTTGTGTGGTTTTGATTAAGTGCCATTTGTAACAAGGGATTCGAAGCACGAAGCTTGACATATTCCACAAGTCATATCAAAAGGGGACAGCATGTTCTTATCTCAAGAACATGCGCAGTAAATTCTATCCGTGTAGATTGGAATAACACGACGCTACAGATTGTCATTGGATTGAGACTTCTGGCGTATTTCACCGAACATAATTGATTAGAAGTTATAATAAAAACAGAAACGATTGAAAGTGAATCAGTTTATATACATTCATATTACATATTAGGGTTGCATGGCCGAATGGCTAGCATGCGCGCGCTGTATCATACGACCTGCCATTGATTCAACTGGCGTAGTTTGGAATCCACGGTTGTAGGTGGCAAGGAGAAGGGTCGCCTGTCCAGCCTCATGGGTTTCCTTTGGGCACTCCGGTTTCCTCCCACTGCTAAAGACCGCTACGCGCAGCGAATTATTGAAATAAAATGAAACCACATGTAAGTCCAGAAATGACCTGGTTTGTGTCGAAAAGACGTTAAATCCCATTTCTCTCTCTCTCCCATTTATGTGTATTTCTAGGTCCAAAATATTAGCGATTTAGCTCCTTTAAATAGAGTTAACTTGACATTGGTTGGAGATGGTGATGCAGATCTATTTCTCGTCCTAATTTGAGGTGGAAAAGACCGCGTATAATGTGTTCAGTCAAGTCGGCCATTCGCTGCCTTTAAATCCGACATATTCTCCTTTATCTTTGTTAGACGACCTGTGATTGGTTGAGCGATAAGGTGATACAATAAGCGGGTAATTTCCGATATGAGCGTTAAATGACTTTTTATCAGAACTTGATCTGTGTTTTTCTTGGTCTCAGTTCAAAACGAGGATTGTTTTAATACCGCCATAGAATATCATGTGTGAAAGAGAGAAATCGGGTTTAACGTCCACTCAACACAAACTAGGTCATTTCGGGACTAACATGTGGTTTTAATTTTATTTTAACAATTCGCTTGCGCGTAGGGGTCTTTAGCAGTGGGAGGAAACCGGAGTGCCCGGAGGAAACCCACGAGGTTGAGAAGGCGCCCCTATCTCCATGCCACATATGCTCACACCAGGGCTCGAAACCACAGCCGCAAGCCAGCGGTGACAGGTCAGCTAGAGGTCCAAGAGCGGCACTATAGACCACTAGGCCATCCCAACCTCCCATCATGTGTGAAAATTGCGAGACCAAACTGCACTTGGTAACAAATGAAATAAATACTGCATCAACTGATGGGCTGATGACAACTGCAGGTCCGTAGAAAGCAGGGTTGGTCGTTGGTTTTGTATTGCGTCCAATAAGGGCACCAACGGCGTCCATTGGGGTAATCGATTCGTCCCCCATTAAGTAAAGGCACCCTTACCCCCCCCCCCCCCCCCGCCTGAACTGACATGCTGCATGCAGTGTGCTATGAGGGAAATTTTTTACCGGTATTACTTCTAGCGTTTCAGCCTACGAGATTCAGTAGGGATGAGACAAGGTGTACTTTTCTACCATCTGAATATGCTACAGGCTTGTTTCTTAGGCGCAATTGATTGAGAAAAAAAAAACGATTAGAGCAAACTTTTTCTTCTATCTCGATATTTTCGCTTGGGTAATTGGCATTTTTCAAAAGCATCTTTTGGGACCGTTTTGTCATCGAATGGGCCAGATATTGCGTCCCAATATATCTTTCAATATATTTGCAAGTATGCCGAGTCCAAACAACGTTTTTGAGCACAGGCCGCCATCTTGAATCTAATATGGCCACCAAAATTAGTACTAAACAGTCATTTTAGCTTCTGGGTTTATCACACCCTTAATGTTCTGCCTGAATTCACTGAGCTTGAATGTTACATATTAGGTTACCCAATCAACTTTCATGTATCTAGTGGGTTGCTCACAGTTCCGCGCTAATCTCACACATCTTCCAGAATGCCAGTTATATAACAACCCTTCCAGATCCTAGTGTAGTGCAGACAAGTAAATCGAAATTTTGAACAATAAAAAACGAAACGAAATAGGACCTGTGATTTAATCAGAGTGAGTATACCGTATATTTGTCCCGTAATGACCTTGTTTATCTGGGGTCGATGTTAAACCTTACAGAATAGCCGTATTAACATTTCAATGGTATCAGGCATTTAAAATAGCTATATCATATCGCGGACAATACATTTATATCGTTATTTCATGAGTCAAAAATAGTCGAATCTACTCGCTATATGTTGAACTCCAAGGCACTGGTTAAGTTACTTAAAGACAAAAGTACGTACAAATCGATGCATTTTATTTCATAAGTCCAATACAGGCACAGCTATAGTGAAGGTAACCAACAAATATTTAATATAGGCCAATAATACCTAATCAGAGGGACACAGTTTGTCTAATTATTTTGTTTTTGTAACATTTGTTTTGAAATTTGATCAAGGTACCATGGTGACGGGAACCAATAATCGTTTGTTCCAGAAATTACAAGAAATATAAGATAGGTCGCTATCGATATATAAATCTAAAAATAACAGATATCGTCCCCAGTATCATAATGGCTGAAGCAATCATACCCACTAATCTACCGATTATCTCCCGTTAGAAGACATGCATAAAGGAACCATTTTCATGATCTATAACTGTCTAGTATACTTGTAACGCTACCTTTGATTGGTTATAAAAGATTCTCTAATGTCTTCCACTGTGACGTTATATCTCGTCTTGGGAATAAATGACGTAATTGAACTAGATATATTAATTATATATTCATCCGCGAGAAAAGAGAAAACGCCATTTATTCCACCTATAATGTCACTGATTCCACATATAACTAATTCCCATAACGATGTCTGCCAAATCCTTTTATTCTTATTCCCGCCATTTATGGAACTGGCCTGTCTGTAAATGATGAATTACAGATACATCATCGGTTCATTTAGTGACCGTGTCTTTGCGACTAGACAGTGGTACCAACCATTCTTAGAAAAGAGTGGATAGTTCATTATTGGTATCGGTACTAATTCCGATAAAGCGCGGGAAAAGAAGTCTGCTGCTTCTAATATTACAATAAATCAGATCAGGACAGTGTTTTATCGGTAATTAAAAGAACATAAGTTATTTCCCGTCTTTTATGGCATCAATTCTTTGATGGGTTTATCATGATAAACCATATCGGGACCGTTTTTGATTAAGTGTAACCCAATATGGCCATTTTCTATATAAGGTATCTCTGGCAAATTGGGCCAGTCATTACAAGCTGGTTCTTTTAATGAATGATTTCCGGTGAACGAATGACAAGGCATAACACCTCGCTGAACAGAAGACTGAGCTCAAAAAGATTAGGAGGTTTTTGATATAATGTAAGTCTGTGCAGTAAAATCTTATATAATCATAAAGAACATTAATGGAGTGCTCTTCTATATAAAAATGTGAATTTCCTGTAGAGCTGCACTCTTAAATAAATAAATGAAATGATAATTAACGTACTATATACTACCTTTGTGCACTAATCGGGTGGGCTTACGTCATACAATGTTTTATACAAGGGTGTGGCGCTATAACTACTTTTGTGCACCAATCGGGTTTATTAAGGGGGGTGGAGGTTACGTCATACAATGTGCTATACACGGGTGTGGCACCACGGCTACTTCTGTGCATCAATCGGAATTATTAAGGTGGCCTTACGCCGTGTGCTATACAAAGGGACGGGCGCTACGACTACTTCTGTGCATTCAACGGGTTTATTGAGGTGGCCTTACGTCATATAATGTGCTTTACCAAAGCTTATATCCCTATAAGGGGCTTTGTGCTATAGAAGACTGTGGTGCCACAACTACGTTTGTTCACCAATCGGTCTAATAAGGACGGACATGCACCATTCAGTGTGTTGTTTCGAATTCCCATTGTCAATGGTTTCTGTAACTTGCACGCTTGCACGCTGACGTGTGCACGTTATCAAAGTTTTAATGCTATCCGAACGACTAGACCCGTTCGTTGGCATTATCCTGGTTGGCGAAGAACAGTAGCAGTAAGATGAAAATGTTGTTATATTGTGAATAACTCGTGTCCCTGACGGCTATTAGGGCCAATGATATTGTGAAATACTCACGTCTCTGATAGCTATACAACCAGTGATATTGATAGCCTCCGGGAGCCAACTGACATTTGCATGTAAAAATGCAATCAATTTCCCCATTTACATCCACTAATCCCACTTCAATGCATATTACCACATGACATTGAATAGAAAATACCTCACAGATAAACACATCCAAAAAAAAAATAAATAAAAAAATAAATAAAAATCCAACTAAATGCCGAAATCCCCGTTGACAGGACAGGCACAATAAAGATCAGATTATGGCGGCCACGTTACCTCCCAAACTGATCCCGCAGTGAATATTCGCTTTCGTTAGTAATTCTCTGTGAAACAGGTTGGTTACCTCCATGCATGCAGAAAATGCAATTTAAAACCTTCAATGTTTTTTTTTAGAGTTTTCGATAGTTCCGCAAAACGTTCTTTAAAGAATGATGTGAGGAATGACTTGATTTAATTCGACTAGCTTAACAAATACTACATTGTCCTTGACAGAAAACCCCGAACTAAGTTAATAAGATGACGTATGAGTTGATCGGTCAATGATTTGAGGATAGAAAATAAAACGCTGACTGAAACTCGACACAAGTTACGAACAATACCTTTGCTTATACCTTTATTTTGTTGCTATTTAGGTCATGCGACACACACTTAGTATGCCGGAGGAGGGGGTTTCGTATCCCCGGTTGTACGTGACAAGGAGGAAGATCGCCTGTCTAACCTCGCGGATTTTCTACAGTTTCCTCCCACTGCTAAAGACCCCTACGCGAAAGCGAATTATTGAAATAGAATTAAACCATATGTTAGTCCCAAAATGACCTAGCTTGTGTCGAGTGGGCGTTAAATCCCCCCTCCCTCTCTCTCAATATGCCTATCGAGAAGAACAAGTTCCGGAATTTAATAGCGGGGTGGCCGTTAGCTCTAAGATCATCGGTTAATACCCCCTGTTCATGATGACAAATAAAAAAGGCAGTGTACGTGTACCGGTATGTATATTTACATTAGGGGTTAAATATCGATATAAGACGATTCGAATCGATACAAAGGTGTGCTGTGTTTGCCGTTTATCTAGATCTTTATATAAGAAAGGAAATGGATTTTAGCTTGGGGGATATGAAATATATAATTGTTTGGAACGATATTTACAGAGAGAGAGAGAGACTAACAGATGGTTCACTTTTATTTCAATAATTCGCTTGCGTGTAGGGGTGAAAACTAGAGAACCCGGAGAAACCAAACGAGGATGGAACGATATTTACAAAATATGTATGCATATGTTCCTACTGTCATGCATAGGCCTAGGGGCAGCTACGCCCTAACTTTCGGGCAAGCTGACTTTTCGGGCAGACGGGTAAAGTCAAAAAAAAAATTGTTTCATCAACTTGGCAAAATAAAGTGCCCGAAATCTAATAAAACACTAATTTTACGGGCTGGAAAGCACGAAAACGCGTTTGCGGCCGTCAAATATTCCGTACGCCTATGATAAACGTCTATCCGAAGTTGTCGGAAATTACCGGAATTCATCGAGGGTTGTCAATTAAGGGCTATTGTTGTTCAGATATCAAACATAGCCAACATCATCGTATGTAAAAAAAAATTATAAACAAAGATCGCGGTTATCGTAACCATTATCAACTATAAACAAGGTCCCCGGGGATAAATTTCTTCCAATAACTGAAATAAGGTCGGTAGAACAAAACAAGTTTCCTGCTCAAGGCAACAGATCGTTATCGGCAGATATTTCATCACAAAAATCACAATTAATAATGGAATAACATAACTAATTACAATTAACTTGTTTTGTAAAATATTTCCTGTGTTTATTCAAGAGAGACGGGAGAAGAAAATAGATATGCTTAGGATGTAAATTAAACTTCACATCTTTTAAGAGATCTTCTAATCTGCGCCGACCGTCTTTATTATCCCCGTCAGAGCAGAAGAGTAAAAGTTTAACTCATGACATGTATTTTTATCTGTGTCGCGAAAATAGGTCAGTGATTCTCAATTTTTTTTTGCCAACGACACATCTTGCAATACATGAAAAAATAGTGGCACACCTGGCTAAATATATATGAAAAATATTTGAATTTTACAATATCAAAACATGGCAAGTCATAGATGGCACAACCATAGACACAGACTAGTCATAAACACATAGAATGACCCCAACTAAATAAAGAAAGACACAGAGACCTGTGAACACAAGTGAACACTCAATTGAAATCACGTGGTTTTTCGCATTGTTTTAGTGTGCCGTTCAAAGATCTTGCGGCACACCTGTGTGTAGCGGCACACTGATTGAGAATCACTGCCATAGGCGAAGAATAATTATCCCCGCTCCCAAGGGCGTCACTCCGCACTTCATGCAACAGCCAAGGATGGACGAAACACTGTCAAATTGACTTAATGTCACAATGCAATTGACTTAATTTCGTTAGGCAATTGACTTAATTTCGTTAGGCAATTGACTTTGTTATATTATGCAATTAAATTCATTGCAGTATGTAATAATGTTAGTATGCAATTAACTTAATTCCAGTATGCAGTTAACTCAATGCCAGTACGCAATTAACTTAATTCCAGTATGCAATAAACTTAATTCCAGTATGCAATTAACTTTTAATTTCAATGTGTAATTCACTTAATCCACTTTACTTCATTATGCAATTTTTACGCATTAAGTAATTTTCACTTAATTTTAATATATTGTTCATTTAAAGTTACATTATGAGAGATAAGATAAAGAGGTGGCAGTTCTCACTATAATAGTTAAAAACTAGATAGTGTAAGGTAATTTGCTGAAAATTTCAGTCAAATTGGTCCACTATTAGCCGAGAAAAAAGCGTATGAAATATTCACATAGCCTCGGTCATCATTACTCAAATCATTAATATAAACAGCATAGTCTCGATTATCCACTTAATTGATTTAATTATCAACGACCATTAAGCGGCATATAGGAATTCAATCCGCCAACATCGAAGGCTAGCTTTGACTTTAAGAGTTTATTATGGTCTGGATACGTTAATTAATGTCTAATTGATTATTTAGATAACATCTCAGGCCTAAAGAAAGACCTGTAATAAGCAGATTTTGCTTTTGCATAATGCTATTTTAATAATTGGCATGTTTGCCCTTGCCCCATGTATAAGCATAATGTACATTTTCTGATCTTGTTTGGATTTTGGAATTTATATTGCATAAGGTGTTCATATATCATCGATAGTTAATAATAAAGTTTTCTACACACGTATATTTGTAATATAAATGCAATAAAACAAAATTTATATGAAAATAATAAAATTGATAAAATAGAAAAACGGAAATGAGGAATGCTAGCAATTTGTGTATTGATAAAATAAAATCAATGGCATCCGTTGAATAATTTGTATATTAATGACTGTCGTCTGATACAACTCTGCTTTATTTCATATAAAGTGGTAGTTATTCAAGTGATAAATCAAAGTTAATTTTTTTATTTTTCAGAGAGAGAGAGATGGGGATAGAGAGAGAGAGAGATAGATAGATGCGGTTTGTAATTGGATCACTGGCGCTTGCTGATGCTTAACTAATCGGTATTAACACCGGTTTCCTCCTATTCCGTCTTTTTTTTTATTTATCTCATTTTCTGCTGAGAAATAATGAATTACCAGTTTTGGAAGGTTATTGTGGATCTAATACAATACATTTCGAAAATTTGTGTTAGAAACATCGTCCACTCAAAAGTATGTTTTAAAAATTGTAAAGGTCGCAAAGGTTACACAATTCATAAATCAAAACCAGCACAAACATTGGTAAATATCTTGAATCGCAATTTTGTCATTCAACAGAAATTTACTCTTTGATTTTAGTGTATGTACGTAAACCTTCCAAAACATTTTGTTCGCAACAATCTGCCATGTGATCCTCCACCAAAATTATCAAACATACATTATGCAAGAGCTAAATCTGCCTATTGCATGTCTTTCTTTAGGCCTGAAATGTTATCTAAATTATTAATTAAGACATTGTAATTCTTAATCAACTCTGGATGCAATCGCTAGCCAACAATATTCACTGGATCAAAATCCGACCTGTTGATCAAGTCATTGATGATTAAATCAGAAGATGAATAATCGAGACTAATGATTATAGAGGTTATGCCTAAAATTCAATCGATAAATTCGTTCTTCAGAGTTGATCAATTGGACTGAAATTTGCAGCAAATTACCTTTACGTGATCTAGTAGGTAACTGTTATAGGACGATCTACCAGCTCTTTATCTAATCTCCCATAATGTATCTTTAACCAGCAAAAGTCACTACCAGTAGATCTCTTGAAACACAATTTTTAGGAGATTTATTCAAAACTAACATTAAACGAGAGAAATGTACTTGTGGCGAAGATTTATTTCGTTATTAAAACACAAATATAGAACGTGCTTGTCTCTTCAGGTTATTCTGTTCTTTAATAAATAAATTTGTTCCACTTGAACGTAACGGGATTACTCAAATTACTGTCTGTATGATTTATATTAGTCAGTTATATCACACCATTCTTTAATTCTTAAACCAAAACTACTGTATATATCATCCGTTGTAGTCAGATACATTATACCATTCCTATAGCCAAATAAGGTCGGTCAGGCGTGGTTTCGATTACCCGGTTGTGCGTGACAGGGAGTACAGGACCGCATGTCCACCCCCGTTGGTTTACTCCGGAGTTCTCTGATTTCCTATCACTGCAAGCAAAGTATTGACATGAAAGTAAACCATGTATTAGTTCCTAAATGACCTAGTTTGTTTTGTGTGGACTTTAAACTCTCTCTCCCTCGCCCTCTCTCACTCTCGTTGTTGTTGTTCTTGGTGTTTAACGTCCGCTTCCACCGAAGGTGATATCGCAGACAAGTCTTATTTTGTCCATTTTCATTATCTTAGCGCACGCGCAGGGGTCTTTGCTGTGGGAGGAAACCGGAGTGCCCGAAGGGAACCCACGAGGTTGAGAAGGAGCCCCTATCTCCATGCCACATACGCTCACACCAGGGCTCGAAACCACAACCGCAAGCCAGAGGTGACCGGCCAGCTAGAGGTCGAAGCGCGGCACTCTAGACCACTAGGCCATCCCAACCCCTCTCGTTCTTCCTCGTGGCAATAAATATGTACGTATAGGGGACCTCCTATTATCCCCCTAACTACACGATTGGCCACTGTGGCCCCGACTACACACAAAAATATAAAAGACAATATATTACACAAGAGATGATATTATATAAATGTGTTGTGTTTATTTTTACGGTTTAAATAAACAAGTTTCTCCAGACCGGAACGATATATCGATCAACTTGTGTATAATCATAACCCATTCTAACAATATGCTGATTGATATTAGGTTCATCAACATCTGCTGAATAATAACTATGGTCTCAACAACATAAGCGGCAAACTCTTGGAATAGCGATTAGATCCGAACCTTTGCGCAAACACATCGCTCGACAAACATTGTCGACGCAACAAGTGGTAATTTAATACACAATGGCCCCTTTTCTCGAAATCTTAACTAAACATAAACTCCAAATTTGAGTAGATACTTCAATTCTGGTTGGCTGAGCACTAAAGTCATCTATTATCAAATTAAATTACTAAAATTTCGATTTTATCTTAGTTAAAGTTTTAGGCCTGCCCACCCTCCTCCGAAGCGGTCACGGTTTCTCTAACATGCACACTCGTTAGTACGCGAGTAATCCTAAGTTTTTCGTTCCATTCGAACAACTAGTTGATTTTGCCTTGCCAGAACTATGCTAGTAATTACCGCGTAACGTCCCGGGATTGAACCCGGATCCCCTGGTTAGTGAACCAGCCCCAAAGTCACTGATCCGCCGTGATTGACTGGTTCGTCTGCGCACATCTGTGACCTAAAACATTCGTCATAAGAGAGAGAGAGAAATGGGGTTAAACGTCCACTCGACACAAACTAGGTCATTTTGGGACTAACATGGTTTCATTTTATTTCAATAATTCGCTTGTGCGTTGGGGTCTTTAGCATTGTGAGGAAACCGGAGTGCCCGGAGGAAACCCACGAGGTTGAGAAAGCGCCCCTATCGAAACCACAGCCGCAAGCCAGAGGTGACCGGCCAGCTAGAGGTCGAAGCGCGGCACTCTAGACCACTAGGCCATCCCAACCCCCCCCCCCTTCGTCATAAGGATAAAAGTATAAGAGATGGTAACAAAAAATTATAACCAAAGGAATAATTGCTTTAATATCACAAAACTATCATATTATCAGATCACCTCCAGACTCCGCAAGCTCGTGAGTACCAAAATAGCTAATCTATTCATTAATATCCCGGAAAGCGATGTTTAGGTCAGCGGGTTACCTCGGTAACACAGACCATTTGATGTTTATATGTAATAAAGCACGTGTTTAGCTTGACTGGATTCGGTTTTTGTAATTACCCCTTCTGTAGTTGGGTTACATATTAGTCGACCAGAGCGCTTCATTTCTCAGTTCACTGACTACAAATTAACAGATCGCTCGAACCGATGACCAGACTAAAATATGAGGCAGATATCTAAAGCAAGTCTTTTAAAAAGCTATTTGGTCTATTCCTTTTTTTCCTTTTAAAGCCCCAGTGTGTCAGAAGGTCAATCCGCACAAACCTTATCCAAATTTAACAGAACAGATAAAATAGCGGTAAAGTTGTTTTGATGTTAACAGAGGGAATATTTAGACAAGCAGCCAAGAATGTTTTTTGTTTTTGAGAAAGAGGGAGGGGAGGGCAGAAATAACGTGTAACGTTCACTGTACACATATGGTTAAACTTTATTTCAATAATTCGCTTGCGCGTAATAGGTCTTTAGCAATGGGGAGAAACCGTTGTTTTTGGAAATAAGGATACACAAAAAGAACCTAAAGAGCAGTTTCTAAGAGTTTTTTCAATAAACAGTGCTAGAGATCGTTAACACTTCTCAACCTTAACGCACCGGTTTTCACGTTAGAATCCCGGCTGTTGCGACAGTTTTTCTCATTTACTGACAAATATGCAGGATCTAAAAGAGATACAGTAAAGTTTAGATGCAGCAGTGAAAATAAAGTATAAGACAGCAGAGTCCCCGATATCCAGAATTAGCGGGTGCTTAGCTAGATTGGGATGTTAAAATTTATACTGCAAGCGATCATAGTAGGCTTAGTCTCGATCCTTGGGATAGGTATTCATACGCCAAAATAGTACCATAACGTATGGTACTAAAACCCCAGGACAACTGGAATTCAGTGAAACCATTTCTCGCATAGCACAGTGCATGGTCGTCTTTATTAGTCCGTATTGGCCAGAAAAATAAAACGTTTTCTGTCGCGTAAATTTATTGGAACTTCTGGGTTGCAGCAAATACAGCAATATTCCGCTGCACCTAAGCTGGAGGTCTAAGAAAATATTCCAGCTGAATCATCAATTCCGGAATGGTGGTGTTGTAATGTCACTCAAAAGCAATTTGTCAAATTCTACAAAAAATATAATCACAAAACAATTTGCATTTACGACAATTTGACACCTTGCAAGAAGGGAAATAACATGGAAGGAATTCCATGTATATTACGGCGCCATAATCGATGTGATATCTGTCAATTATACCCAGCTACTGGGTGGAAATGATTAACGTTGAATATTATGCTACATGGACGAACAATGGTTCAAATCGTTGTAAATTGAATCTTGGGGGTCACGATGGCACATATACCAATAGGAATTTACTCCTATTCAGAGGGGGGGGGGGGTAATGTGGCTAAGTGGGTAAGACACTGGCTGGCTAGATTGGAGGTCGGGTGTTCGAGAAAGTTCATCCAGATTTTTGCGGCGTGATTCCCCGTTGTTAGTGATGCAGGACAGAGGGCTTGCCAAGGACAGCTTTATAGTCGTTCGCATGGGAGAGAGAGGGAGAGAAATGGGGTTTAACGTCCACTCAACACAAACTAGGTCATTTCGGGACTAACATAATTTAATTTTATTTCAATAATTCGCTTGCGCGTAGGGGTCTTTAGCAGTGGGAGGAAACCGGAGTGCCCGGAGGAAACCCACGAGGTTGAGAAGGCGCCCCTATCTCCATGTCACCTACGCTCACACCAGGGCTCGAAACCACAGCCGCAAGCCAGAGGTGACCGGCCAGCTAGATGTCGAAGCGCGGCACTCTAGACCACTAGGCCACCCCCCCACCGTTCGAACGGGACGAAAAACCGAGGTCCCGTGTACATGTGGTTTAACGTCCTACTGTTCTGTTCCGACTGGGTAAATGAAGACGGGCATACACAATACAGTTTGTTATGAGGAAATTGGCCTGGGCAGCGGTGCTACGGAATACTTTTATATCGAATTAGATCTGCCAATGGATCTTTAACTGACAAGGGGAAACCACGTCGGAAATGTTTCAGAACAACTGATTTCACTACTTTGCGAATAATATCTAATGTGATTATGTCTTTTGACCATCATTACAGAACTTATTTGGCCACCCCATATAACCACCGCCCAGACGAACGTGAGATAACCCAGACCAGTTACTGTGATGTGCTCTCATTATAAAGACCACGTACAATTAGAAAAATTTGTCTATCAGTTACTTTGCCATGCTGTCACGTATAATTATAAAAGCTTGTCTTTCCCTTTTCATAAACTTGTCTTTTATCATTGATTTTTTAAAAAAAAACTGGAATGGAATAAAAAAAAGGTTTTAATGTTTTACTTTTCAACCCCAACGGGGCTCATGAAAACGGGAAAACGCTACGAAGTGTACTATTGAGCAAATTATGGACAGGTGGTTCTACTCACGTACTAGCTTCGAATCTAAACCACACCCCATGACTCAATTATAGACCTTACGATCTAAAACGGGAGCATTATACCACTCGATCACTTTGTCTAATTTCATCGCACAGAATTGTCTAATGTGTCATGTGGGATCCTCCTACTAATCATATTAACTGGTAAACCCAAATCTTGTATTTTAAACTTCAACAATATCTCAAACATTATCTTAGAAAAGTGAGGAAGGATGTCGAACATCTCCCAGATGATAGAAAATCGATCCATTTTCAGAAATTAGGAAACAGATTTAAAGATACGTTATGTAAGAGCCAAATCAGCCTATTGCAGGTTTTAATCGTGGATTCTTATGTTATATGAACTATAATTTAAACATTTATTAAAGGACACCATTGGTGTCAATCATTTTTGCATATGTGATAGAACTGGTTAAACACGTTCCAAATATAATTTTAACATAGAGATCATTGCTACCATATAATATGCGTTATGAAGATTTCAAGAAAGGGAAGTGACGAAAGCAAAAGGAAAACACGAGTTATGCTTCCATAATTGCTAGTCACTACTAATCCATTCGAAGAACAAATGCTGTTCTATGAGACTGTATTAAAAAAGTAGATTACGGGAAACGATAAAAATATAAATAGCCCGTACATTTCCTCGTTTTTATTCATTCTATACAAGTGCATTCGATTATACCTCGTGGGTTTTCTCCGGGTACTCCGGTTTTCCCCCATTGCTAAAGATCCCTACGCGCAAGCGATTTATTGAAATAAAATTAAACCATATTATAGTCCCAAAATGACCTAGTTTGTGCACGTTAAACCCCATTTCTCTCCCTCTCTCTCGCATTCAATTTATTTTGAAACATCGACATGCTTTTATGCCATGCGAACGCATATTTATACTGTACAGTGGGGTTCCAGTTGGCACGAGTATATTTCTGTCCACAATATCTACAGAGTGATTGTTTGATTTCATAAAACTTTATCTGCCAATTGGTTCCTGGAAGTGCCGTTAGGCCAAATCGGTATTCCTCTAATTTATCTCTGCCACACTAATAGTATACGATTTGGTGCCAACAACATGATATGAACGCATCTGCAGAATATGAACCTCTTGAGAACAAGAAAATAATTAAGAACGCTAAGATCACAATATATAGATTACAGTGTTTTTACGTATTCTAACCTTTTTTAACTGGCAGAAATATTTCAATCGTTATAACTGTATTTTAACATTGCGTGTTATTTCACAGTCTGTTCTGTGTAACTTTACCTCTAACTGTTATATATACATCCAAGGTTAATTTACATATCTATAAATGGCGGACATGTAAAATTACTATGTCGATAATCTTCATAAATTGGTAAAATAGCTGTGTAAAAAACCGTGCTGTGTAATTTGACAGAGATTATGTGATTACACATCATTTTAAATGACAATATTTCTACAAGTATTTACATATTATGTGCTAAAGTAAAATTACTCCAGGAAATGTTAGTCCAGAAATGACCTAGTCCGTGTTGAGTGGACGTTAAACCCCATTTCCCTTTCTTACCTATTCTATGCTAATTATAATATGTTGGTCTTGGAATACCCAGTGGTATAAATCATATTATCGTCTCCCGTCATTACGTTCCTTTATGAGGTACACAAGTCTATTTCAGTCAGTTATGTTGTACATGTATGTATATGAGACCATGAAATGCTGTGAATTTCGTATACACGAGGTCAGGCGGTTCCGATCTGTAATAATACCGCCATAAAATCTTTATCTCAAGCTTGTAATACTAATAACTAATGTTCGTTATAATTATACTATGATTAACTTCTAGATTGCTAATAACAACAGACAATTTTTCTCTTTTCTCCTGTCTATTGAAATAAAGCGTGTGTGTTTCTTGGGAAAGGTTTACCACTATGCACACTTCTTGCAAAACTGCAAACAGTGATAATGGGCTAAGAATAAAGTAATTTAAATGTAATTTGCATTTTATATTATGTATTTTTGAGCTATTATAGCCAGAATGGTCACATCTTTATCTAAATCTTACATAATGTATCTTTAAGCAATAAAAATCACTTCCAAACTACAAAATTATATTAATCCAAATATGGTTCAGTCCTGTTTAGTTAATGAACTAATCTTGTGCTGAAAGATGGTTATTTACATCCAATGTCACTGTACTGAAACTATTGTCCATCTTTAATTATAATAGATACATGTTTATTCATTAATCTAGTGCCGAAAGGGGTACTGTAAGCTGTATTTATTGTCCATCTTTAATTATAATTAATATATTTTAATTAATTAATCTGGCGCTGAATGAGATGCTGTCAGTTGTATTTAACGATGTTATTTAGTCAATCTACAATATACAGCACACCGAAACCTGGCCCCGAGTTTACAAAGCATTCTCAGAATTAAGTTAAGAATTTACTCAACTTTCAATCACTTTGACCCAGAACCAAAACCTTGCACATAGTTTCTTCTTGATATATTTCTTATTGCTATATTTCAGTGGACATGAGGTGAACAAATTTGAGTAAATTCTTAAGTCTGAGAATGCTTCGTGAACTCTGGGCCTGGTTTTCATCCTTCCTGTTTTAAATATATATTAGACCTAGCGTCTGGTTAATAAAGGTTATAACTTACCGATAATCTCGATTATGCAAGTTAAAGATATTTTCAAAATCTGGTGGAGTTATTATTGATTCTTATTAAATATTTTGTCGACCACCTCTGAATTTGAAACCACATTTTACAGGACAAATGAAATCAAATCGAGTCTGGGACCATACCATAATTCACGAACCAGCCCAATGAACACGGACACACGAAATAAATGGAGCGGTAGTGCCGCTGTCCATGAAAAAAATATCTTCCGCTTTAGCTCAATCGGTGCAGACCAGTTGGACGTTGAGCCCCGCTGGATTTTATTCCGTTATAGACCTGGGCCCTGTTTCACGAAATTTTAACTAAAGATAAAATCCAAATTTTAGCGGATACTTCAGTTTTGATTGGCTAAGAACTAAAATCAATCTAATATTGTCCAATCAAATAACTAAAATTCAGGGCCCTGTTTCACGAAATTTTAACTTAAGATAAAATCCAATTTTAGTAGATACTTCAATTTTGATTGGCTAAGCACTAAAATCAATCTAATATTATCCAATCAAATAACTAAAATTCAGATCTTATCTTAGTTAAAATTTTGTGAAATAGGCCCCTGGTCAAAACAATGAAATTACCAGTAAGTTGGAAATGTGCTGTGTACCTGACAGTGCCTGCTACTTAAATCAGTCAAAATAACCGCCTTTAATCATTTTGCGCACAGAGATCCATCTACCTCATACTTCGAGAATCTCTGCCCTGAATGGCAGCCATATCCCCAAAATAGCATATTGTTTTGTAAAGTTTCATATCTGGCATACACACAAAGCCTGAACAAACCTATTTAATTCCATTAAATGGAAGCAGAATACATATTTCTTAAAATTATCAAAGTATGATAAGTGTTTGCGACTAAAATCATCGATGTCGGTCAACTAGGTTAGTGTCTGCTCTAAAGCAGAGCTAACTGTATAGACAGGCAACGGCAACCTAGGTTTAGTATGCGCTTTTAAAATTATATGCGTCACTGCTTAATTCTCCCAACCTGTGTTACTAATCAACCGTAGCAAAGACTCCCATGTGTTTTCGACTCAATCCACCGATGTCGGTCAACTAGGTTAATGTCTGTTCTCAAGCGGAGTTAAATGTAAATAGATAGCCAAAGCTTAGTATGCGCTTTTCAAATTATATGCCTGACTGCATAGTTCTCCCAATCTGTGAACAGATCAACCGTCACAAAGACTCCTATTTTAAAAGTATTTATATTTCTTATGCGTTTCGCAATTTCTATCAAATAATGTAATATTGATGGACACCAAGATTATCATTTTGTACTTTAAACAGACATTAAATAATATACAAACTTTCAAAAATTGTAGTCACGTCTAGGTTCCCGTGACTTATTTCTAAAATAGCGATCTATCATGGGAGGAATTATACAATCGCTCAATCAGTCATTATTGTTTTATATTTGTATTTATAAAACGTCGGTATTATTCAGATTGTGAATTATAACAAATTTACATTGTTCTGCCTATAAACAAAGAATTACGCGACATTTAATAAATAGCACGTGTGTATGTAAGAATTATCCAAACACGTGCTGTGTATACGATAAACTTGAAATGACATCATTTAATTATAGAGAAGTCATGTTAACAGGCCACAATTTCAATAGCAAATCATCGGTGATCACGCCCATCGGAACAAAATTCATATTCCTAGTTAAAGCATAATGACAGCAATGACATATAGTAAGGAATAAGATACCGTTACGTATCCTATTTTTATTAAAATTACTGCTTTAACTAAATTTTTTTAAAAATTAGAAAATAACTATTTCATTTTTAATTGTAACTGAATTATGTTTATTTATCATAATAGATGACCTTTTTTATTATTTACTACTTAAGGCCTGTTACTGGGCTACACTATGCCCGAGTTCATAAAGCATTCTTAGTTTCTCAACTTACATTCACTGTTTAAGAGAAATATCTTTGATCTACAAACACAAAACTGTACACATAATTTCTTATTGATGTTTGTGATAACTTAAAACAAACGAAAGTTTTATAAGGTGTCCAGTTTTGAGTAAATAGTTCTAGTCTGGGAATGTTTTGTGAAACCGAGGGCTGTATCCTGAAGCACCGACCCAGTATTAAGACCGTTCAACAATTTAGTCTACTATATGACAGTCCCGCTACTGGTCTTAATAGAGGAGTTTTACTGTGTACATAATAATAGTCGTTCGGGTGGAATAATTTAGTCTACTTTATAACAGTCCCGCAACTGGTCTTAATAGTGGGGTTTTACCGTGTACATAATAATAGTCATTCGGATGGAATGGAAATCCGAGGTTCGGCGTATAAGCGTGCACGTAAAAGAATCATTGACAGTGGGAATTTGAAATAAGAGCAGGACAAAATTTCCCTCACACCATACTGCATGACGTACGTCCGTATTTATTAGCTCAGTCGGTGCAGAAAAGTAGGCGGTTAAACCTTTTTCATTTCAGGTCATAAACCAGTGTTTTCTGTTAAAGTGCTATAAAGTATGGCGGCATCAGTCAAATTATATAACTATTTTGTTTATAATTATAACTCAATAACAGAATCTAAATTTGTATACAACTTATTATTGACTGTAATGGAGTTGAACTTTTAGGCTTCATTAAACTGTGGTAAGAGTAGTGTACCTTTGGACTAATTGGTAAAATGGCTTCCTGTCGACGTCCGGTTGATTTGTATGTATTCCATTATACTAGCAATAACTAAACCAATCAGAGAAGCACGGAAATAAAACTTGTGTGAGACAAGAAAAATAAGAACATAAAATTAAACCACGTGCCTGGTGCAGATATGGTACTGAAGCAATAATTTTTTGTGATCTCTGTTCTACATCTTTTTTTATAGTTTGTCAAAACAAAAAACATTCAGAATTTATTTTTGTACAACAAACAATCAATAGACAGAATCAAAACATAGAGAGAGAGAGAGAGGGGGGGGGAGAGAGAGAGAGGGGACACAACAAAGAGAGGGGGGAGGGAGAAAGAGTCAACATAGGGAAAGAGAGAGATGAGATTTAACGTCCATCCGACACAAACTAGGTCACTCCGGGACTAAGACATAGTTCAATGCTATTTCAATAATTGTCTTGCGCCTGTGAATCTCTAACAGCGGTTGGACAGGCGACCCTACTCCCTGTCACGTACATCCGGCGAAATGAAGCCATGCCAACTGACTCAACGACAGACTTTTTGATACAACGCGCAATGGGCATGTAGAAGCCCATATCTGACACGTGACTCAAAGGCACACTTTATGATCAGAGCCGGGCGAGCTTGCATGGTTGAAAAGACCGCCGGAGTACTGGAGTCTTGTATCAAAAAAGTTGTCTACGATATCACCCCCGATGGAATTATTTCAAAGGTGGAAAGGAGGTGTATGTATTCCATTCTAGTAGCAATAAAACAAACCAATCACTGACGCACGGAAATAAAACAAGATAAATAAAAACATAAAATTAAAATATATCCTCGATATGGTACATCTTTTTTATTGTGTCAAAGCAAACGACTTTCAATGTTTGTTTTTGTAAAGCAAAGAATCAAATTAGAACATACCAACCCAACGAGAGAGCGCTCAAAAGTTAGCACTAATCGCTGAACAATTACCCAAACTACCATACTGCAACTGTTCGATCCACTTGCTGGAGCTACGATGGCTAAGTAGGTGGAACGCTGGAGGTCGCGTGTACAATCTCTGCATTGGCCGAGAAAGTTCATCGGGATTTTCCGATATGGTTCTCCCCTTCCTAGTGGTGCAGGCCGGAGGGCCTGACAGGGAAAGCTGTCTACTCCGACGTCCCGCGTGCACGTAAAATATCCCTTGACAGGTGGAATTAGATATGTGAGTAGGTCATGGAGCCGCTACCCAGGCAAAATGTCCATCATAGCTTAGTGTATGGTGCATGCCAGTCTTCATTTAGGCCAGTTCGGAGTAGAACATTATGACGTTAAACCACATTTCAGTTATGCCCGTCTTCATACGCCCAGTCGGGACAAAACAGTAGGCCATTAAAACCCCATTTCATTTTATTTCGACCCATGTTGAAGTAAATACAAGTCTGATGACAAGGTGTGTGGGTGTAGGTGGATATTAAAGAATTATCTGTCTATATTTAGACGGTAGTTACTCGACTCTTCAGGAACAAGGGAGGGGGTTAATAAGAAGTAATCATAGATGACTTGTCGTCCACTTCTCGTCACAGTGTTAAGTGATAACCAGTCTATCTTAATAACTGACCAACAATACAACCCCCCTTCCTATCCACAATTAATCTAAAACCACAGTCGCTAGTTAATGGACAATTTGCTGAACAAAATAACGAGAACTTTTCATAATTACTGTCAGACGAGGGATGTAAGGTGAACTAAGGTGTGCGCTTTAGATCATAAGGTTTGCCATTAAGTCAAGTGAAGTGGTTTCGATGTTAGCTTGTAGGATCGTTTATCCAACCTCCTAGGTTATCTCCGGGTCTTCCGTTTTCCTCCCACTGCTAAAGACCCATAGGGACTCACAAGTGAACTATTGAAATGAAATTGAAGGTTGTGTTAGTCCCAAAATGATTGTCTCTCTCTGTCATAAGATGGCTAATGTGTAAATCAATCATAAAAACGGGGGTCTATACTTTAAACGAAACGACGAGTGTTATGTTGACTCTGCGAGTATAAAAATGTGTCGCCAACCGGGGCGTTCGGCTTTCGACCCTACCAGCAAACGACTCTCCATACGCTCGAAGAGGTATTTTTTTTTACCGTGGAAATGTCACTTAATGATAGCTACAACATGGTCATCAGACTAATGGGCATTGTAAATCGGTTAATGATGGTGCTCTTAAACGATTATGTGGTCGTTCTTCGCTTCCTTTGTCAAGTGGGCTATCATCAGACAAAACAAAGCACGCTTTTAGAATGACGCAACAAAGGAAGACAGACCCATGGATTGTTCGACCAAATCAAAATGTCTGGACAATTATTATACTTCAAAAATAAAATGTGTGTCTATTCAACACAAGGTTTACTTCTTAACTACATTCCTTACAATGAACAGTGTCTAGTCGTTCGAATGGGTCCAAAAACGAGGCATCGTGTACTTCTTAGCGGACACGTAACATATCGACAATTGCCATAAACTTAGTGTTAAAATGTACGATAAACGTGATGACTTTGACTTTCCGATCGTTAACTTTCCATTTATTTGTACTAACATTCTAATATCACCAGCTTATGGAGTGTTTGTACCTCAGCTAATTCGTTACGTGAGAGCATGTTCCTTTTATTCGGATTGTTTACGTAGATCGAGCCATTTGTCATCTAGTCTTCAACTACAAGCCTACTTGCGCACTAAACTCACTAAAACCTTTAAAAAGTTTTATGGCCGTCATATTGATAAATATAACATGTCTCTCCCGGCCATTATTCAAGATATATTTAATTGATTCGTATATTATCTCCCTAATTATGTCTGTCTTCTACATCGTTAACACTGTTCATAATTTTCATTTTACATACTATAGTCCATTGGCCAATCATGCTATTTTATTGAGATTTCGTCTGATAGTTTGGATGCAGCTATGGCGGGTGTGGCGCCAGATAAGATAAGCTTACTCTTCCGGACAACTGTTACCTCTGTTTGCCGTGTATGTTGTACACGGTGAACAGTCCATGGATGAAACTAAGGTATCGTTTGTTATATAGAATATAGTGGAATGCTTATCGATATTGGCCTGGTTAGGCACACTGCTATTGTGATCATTGTGAACTAATTGTACCAATGCAACAAAATAATTCTTCCAATAAACACTTCTACAGCTCCGTATTCTATTAAAAATAGAACATTTTTCCTCAAGTTCAATTATCAAAAGAGTAGACAGCACAGCACGTGCTCAACCATGGTGACCACTAAACGTCATTGTGTTGAAATGTATTTGGTTTGGAGGCTAGAAATGTCAATCATGTATTTGTATTAGAGAATAATTTGTCACTGATGGTTTGCGATGGTGTAGTAATCCCTTGTGATGTCGTAATTAGACTTGATAGAGAATCACAGTATCTGACTGGAAAACACAATATTTTTATTAGGTCTTCCAGCCGTCCCGTGGGCGAATGATATATCCTACTGCTTTTTTTTCACGTGTTATTCGATGTCAGCATGGAATACAAATCTATACCGATCTAGTTTGCTAAATGTTTCCAGGAATCGAATGTCATAAAATAAGCCCAGTGAACAGATCGTTTGTAAAATAATTTTCTTCGATTACAAATTGAAAATGTAAAGCTAATTCATCGGACCATCTCGTAAGACCGGCGTCGATTTCTAAATTGTCACGGAAGTGACATGATCTTTATAAGAATGTCACACGATGAGAGCAAATTATATTTGATGTTTTATACTTTCTAATTTTGTTGCTTTAAGAAACGTAAATTAGATTCGATTTCAGATATATTGGCGATTTATGGTCTTTGCCGGTATCCGATTTGAATATACAGACACGTCGTGAATGTGCATGTCGGATTGTATCAGATATTTGAAACTCAATCGCGGGATTTAAACGGTATTCGATTTAACTGTACAGTCACACCGTGAATGTGCAGGTTGGATTGTTTCAAATATTCGAAACCCAATCACGGGATTTAAACTGCCAATTTATGAGTCGTCTACCTTTTTATCTAGTTTGACTTTCGACAAACATAGATTCTAAAGCATAATACCCTTTCTTAGTGATAATGCATTTGATGGGATCAGCTGATGCAGCAGGGGATTGACTTACCAACAAGAACTGATCCTACTCCATTTATAGCTAATGTTAAACCAAATTACATGAACTGGAGGTTAACGTCCTACGGTTCACCAACTTTGCCTTTGAAGAAGGGTATACGCCACTTAATGTGCTATAAAGACGGGTATACGCCACTTAATGTGCTATGAAGACGGGTATACGCCACGTAATGTGCTAGGAAGACGGGTATACGCCACGCCATATGCTCTGAAGACGGGTATAAAGAAAATGATGCTCTGACAGCAACGTTTCCGACTACTAGTCGAATTCTAACGAGAGAGAGAGAGAGAGATTTAACGCCACTGAACTCAACCTATGACCTATGTCCTTTTTGGATGACCACATTTGTTATTTCGAAATTTTCCTTGCCCGTAGGGTCTTTAGCCGTGGAAGGGATCCGGAAGACCTGACGAAAAGCCAAGTGGTCGACAAAGCGGACCATTTCGTGTTTGAAGTTATAAAATATCCATCACGTAAAGGCAACGTAACAAAGTCTGTGTTTTCCATATTCCGCTACATAAACCGTGATTATTCCAACATACTAGTGCCATATTTATGACCTGTAAATCAAGTCTTTAGAAAATAAATGAGAGTTAATTCCCCCTGGGGATAGAGATAATGTCCGTCTTTTCAAGTGAGGTATGACGAAAATTGAATTGTGTAGCCCGTTTAGCAACATGTCAGGAATATCGAATATGACTGGGTTAGTTATTGTCTAGTGGCTGTAAGATGATCCGTCTATTTAAACTAGATATATATTCAAAACATCGTATTTATAATGGCTGAAGCTTTCTAGAAGATGTCTTTCTACTTCCGATCCATTTTGAAGTAATTAACGAGGACACGATAACATAACTATGTGGTCCAACATTGCACAAGCTTTTCGATACAGTGTTTTTTGGTCGAAAACATTGTTGAATGTGGTACCACACAGGCATGTAGGGGATCTGCGAAGAGGATTTGCAATGTCTGTGAATGCTTTATTTGAATTCGCGGGCCTGGTTGGTTTATGTCGAGTGGACGTTAAACCCCATCTCTGTCTGTCTGTCTGTCTGTCTCTCTCTCTCTCTCTCTCTCTCACACACACACACACAAACACATCCACACACACACAGACAGTGGTGGGCTGGGGAATGTCAACCGTTAGCCTACTTGCAAGACAGTATGTACGTACTGCTCATGCAGGTGCCATCTCTTGACACATATAAATCAACTTTGGAAAATCCCGGATAATCCCGACCCACGCTGGGCTGTAAACCAGCTCAACATTATCACCCGAGTGACAACAAAGGATTAACTTGATCGCCTGATCGCCACCTACCCAGACAGGGATTTTACCTCCGGCAAATATAATGTAAATTCCGTAATATTTGGATTATAACCGCGTTTATTTGGATGATATATGATTTAAAGACATTAAGAATAGAATACAAAATCAAGCTTAATAATCCTGTATTCCCACGTTTCCTTGTAATGATTATATAGTCTACGGCTTTGATAGGCCATCGTCACGTGACGTAACATGATAGATTCTTTCCTAAAGTCAAACGTAATGTTATTTATCGAAGAATTTTTATAAAATTTTAATCTGTAAAGTAATGTTCAAATTATGTTCAATTCCTCTCTAGCAAGCTTTGATTATAGCAATGGCTCACAAACCAAGCCCCGAGTTCACAAAGCAATCTCAGAAGTTAATTAACTCAACTTTCAATCACTGTTTATGAGAACTTTCTTGATCCAAAAAACACAAAACTTTGCACATTGTTTCTAATTGGTTTCTTTAATACATTAAGACAACACAAGATTTACAGAGGACAATATTTTAGTTGAAATTAGGCGAACAGTTTTGAGTAAATTCTTTAATTAAGTCCGAGAATGCTTTCTGAACCCTGGGCCTGGCTTTGGTTTCACAAAACATTCTCAGATGTCTTTTCTGTATGCTATTGTAGTATCTATTTTAAACTTAAGGATTGAATTCTCTCTTACAGCCCAGTCACGCTAAATATCCTAAAGACTATTTCAGTTCTATTTTATAGTTTCTGTTGTATCCACGTACATTATGTTCTGTTTGTGCTCTTTTACTGCGACTTGCGTGAATTGAAAACGAAATACATACTTTAATCAGATAATTGTCTATATTTTATGACTCAAGTGAACGAATTTAGAAACACTTTATATTTCTTAGATGTTTGTTAGTCGCCATTTATAATTTAAATTCATCTTCGGAATACGGAACCTGCTGGTAATAGAGTAATTTTTGGAATAGAATTGCCCAAGTAGTTTATTTTATTAATACGGTTGCTAAGGATTTCAGATTTAATATAACTCATCTGTTTATTTATGTCTGTCGTTAGTCTGATGTCTGTTCGGGGAAAGAAACAGAGAGAAATGGGGTAATGGGGATTAACGTCCACTCAACACCAACTAGGTCATTTAGGAACTGACATATGGTTCAATCTTGGTGTTGGCGGTGAATGCCCCTCGGGGTTTCAAGGGCTGTGTGTGTGTGGGGGGGGGGGTTGACATGGACTAGTCGTTTGGATGCCTGATAAACCAAGGTCTACCCGTGTACCCATTGGTGTGATCATAAAAGAACCTTTGATAGTAGGAATTCTAGGTTTTCCTTAGTTTCGATTGATTCCACGCCTCCATCTTTATGTTTTATGACCCTTTAGGACATTTGAATCTACTACATAACACTTTTCAGCCCCTTCACTAGGTCACGTACACGCTTGGTATACTGACAAATTACTCTAAAACGCACATGGGGGTTAGATGGCCGAATGGTTAGCATGTGCGCACTTTATGATAAGGCCTGTCATTGAGTCAAATGGCGTGGTTCCGATTCCCCGGTTGTATGTGACAAGGTCTAGGGTCGTCTGTCCAACCTCGTGAGTTTCTCCGGGTTCGCCAGTTTACTCCCACGTCTAAAGACCCCTACACGCAAGCGAGTTATTGAAATAAAAGTGGACCGTGCGGTAGTCCCGAAATGGCATAGTTTGTGTCGAGTGGACGTTAAACCCCATATCTCTCTCTGTCCCTCCCTCTCTCTCTCACAAGCGCACGTGTAAGATCATTCGGCACGGATCGATAAACATCATTATACGAGATATTATTATCATCATTAACTTTTGGCTGTTTAATAAGAGCGACAATAAATCATAACCTGATATTACTATGATATAATCAAAAGGTCAAAAAGTGTCTACGATAGCATAATGAATGCACATGTATCATTGGTTTAAACAGTATTTATTTAACATATAATGACATATTAACAATACATAATAAATCATATGGATTCGGAAACAAGCTATAAAGCTTATATTAATCCGTCTCCAAAATAATAGAACAAAACATGGCATGTCTAAGTTGCATGGAAATTATAATACATTGCGTGAGAATAAGTACATCTACATGTGTGGTATTGTGTCATTACTGGCATAATATTGTACATCGTGTGTCAACATCCTCATAATCGGGGTGGGGGCTGGGTAAAGTAAGCGTTTAATTCAATTTGATCAGTACTTTATCAGCTTAAATCGTTTTGTAGCACTTATATACGAATGAACAATTTCAAAACAGGCCTGGTTCTCACACTCATTCACGTTCGGGTTTCCGTCAAGAATTGCTGAAATATTGTGGAAGTAGTAGGGGAGATTATCAATGGTACGGATTCGTTCTTCCTTGTACAATGGACAGAAGAAGAAAAAATGTTCTGTATTTTCCATGTCGTAGCCACACTTACACGAAGGATTTTCGGAGACGTGCATTAGGAATTTATGATAATTTAGTGTGCTTTTACCATGTCTAAGTTGTGTATGGACGACATTTACTGAGCGGTTGCCGAAGTAGAAATATGAGGGGACTTGTTTATCATGTTTGGAAAGATGTTGTTTAAATGTTTTAAGTGAAGAGGAATCTTTAACATAAGCAGGTAGATCATTCCAATCGCGAACTGTTAGTGGGACAAAGGAAGATTTATAGGTTTCCGTGTGACAATGAACAGGTCTTAAAGAGTTGTGGTCGCGCAGAAGATATGGATTAATGTCGGATATTTTAGGTGGGACAAGAAGACATAAGTTTGGGGGCGCCAGTTTGTTTACTAGTTTGTAAAATATGGTTAACCTATGCCTATATCTTCGTTGTTTCAAAGAAGTGAGTCCAGACTCAGTGTATAGAATTTTGTGGGATGTACCTCTTACCAGACCCGTTATAGTTCTAAGGGCATCAAGGTGGATATTTTCAAGTTTTTCACAGTCAGTTTTACTACAGTTATCATAAATTACATCAGCATAATCAAATATAGGGAGAATGAATGATTTGTATATAGTATCTAATGATTTCCTTGACAATTTATATTTGAAACTTCTAAGAACATCCACAAGTTTACCTACTTTAATAATTATAGAATTGATATGAACTGTCCACTGTCCCGAGGAATTGAATATTAGCCCAAGGTGTTTATGGTCAGTTGTATCTACTATGTCGGTATTGTTAAAGTTCACATGGAACGAAGAAGGAGATTTTTTCCGTGAAAAAGTCATGCTTTCTGTTTTATTTGGGTTAAAGTTGACTTTCCAATCAATTGACCAGGTGGATATCTTAGAGAGGTCATCATTAAGACTGGTTTGGCATAAAACGGGATCCTCAATAGTGACATACAGGGATGTATCGTCCGCAAACAGTCTGACATGGGAGTTTATGTTCTTGATGACGTCGTTAATGTAAATAAGAAACAACGTTGGGCCTAGGACAGAGCCCTGGGGAACACCTGCTTCAACTGTTTTCATTTTAGATGTTTCGTTTTTGATAACTACAACTTGTTGTCTGTTTGAGAGATAATTTTCTATTAAGAGTAAAAATTTGTCCCTAATTCCTACAGCGTATAATTTATTTAGTAAACCTTTGTGCCAGACTCGGTCAAATGCGCGACTTACGTCACAGAATACAGCTTTGATTTCATGTCCATCGTCCATAGCCTTAGCAATATAATCATTGATTTCAATTAATTGATATATGGTAGAATCATTTTGTTTAAAGCCCGACTGGAAAGGGGAAATAGTTTCATTTTCAATTAAAAAATTATTCAAGTATTTATGAAGACATTTTTCAAAAACTTTGCCAAGACAACTTAGAAGTGAAATTGGTCTATAATTGCACACGTCATGTATATCACCTTTCTTATAAACGGGAACAACATTGGCGAGCTTCCAAATATTTGGAAAGGTACCGAATTGGAATAATATATTAAACAGAATAGATAGGGGTTTAGATAAGGTTTTAAAAGATGATTTGAGTATGCGATTGTTCACATGGTCGGGACCGGTAGCCTTGTTAATATTTAAGGATAATAAAACGTTACTAACTTCTTCAATGGAAAAAAATGGATCTTCGATAAATACGTCATGGGGTATTACGTTTGGGGGGTCGTCAAGAGGGTTTTCTATTTGGCTCTGGTTAGCGAAAAACGTATTAAGAGCATTAGCTTTCTCGCGATTACCAAAAAATATATTATTATCTATTTTTAGTGGGTGGAGTTCGTTTTTAGTAGATCCAGATTTAACTGTGTTTGATTTTACTAAATTCCACCATTTACGATCATTCAATTTATTAGTACTAATCTTATCGTCAATTTTTTTAAAATATTCTAACTTACATTTCCTGATTTCACTCACAACGTGGTTACGAAATTGTCTGAATTCGAACCATGAAGATGGGGTATTATCTTTTTTAGCTTTCCTGTGAATACGAGTACGTTTTCTTACTAAGCGACGAATATAGCCATTCATCCATGGGGTATCATGACTTCTTATAGTAACATTTTTTGAGGGGATATGAGCTTTTACTCCATCAATAATAATTCCAGAGATGATAGAAGCAATAGTAGCAGGCTGGATTGGGTTCTGCAAATAATAATCCCAGTCAGTGTTACCAAAATATTCATCCAGCTGTTTTAAACTACGTGTATTGTAATTCCAAATTGGACGAGTGAACGTTTCTTTCTGTGGTTTGGATATATTTACAACAATTTTGATTGGACAGTGGTCGCTTATTCCTGCTTCCAAGACTTCACAAGATTGAATAAAATCGGGACAATTTACAAAACACAAGTCAAGGATTGTACTAGAATATTCTGTTATTCGCGTAGGTTCTGTTACCAGCTGAACCAAGTTAAAGCGGTCAGATATGTCGTTTAGTTTCCTAGTATGTGGGGAAAGGTAGTTACAGTTAAAGTCTCCTAGAATTAGGAATGGCTTGTTGTCGTCCTTAGCTTGTGCGATGCTATTTTCAAGTTCATTCCAATATCCTACATTTAATGATGGTTTCCTATAGTAGGTGCCAACTAGAAAGGTTTTGTTTAGGGCCTGGATTTCTATCCAAGCCGCCTCAAGGCCGTTTACATCAAGATCCTTACGACGTTTGTAGTATAGGTTTTCACGAACGTAGATGCCTACTCCGCCACCTTGTCCGTCAGATCGGTTAACAAGAACGGGTTCATGAAAATTACTTAACCGTAATATGTCAGTTTTAATAGAATCATTTATCCACGTTTCAGACAGAGTAATAACATCAACGTCGGGAAAATCAGTGGACAGTAGGTCTAGTTTATTTTGCAGGCTTCTAATGTTTAAGTGAATTATTTTGAGTTTGCTTGGGCCAGGGTTGGGATGAATATCGCCAGAAAGTAAAAGGAGCAAACTAGCTGCGACTACTGTGTGGTATTTAAAGAGCAACAGCCTTAATTTGGAATCATGATAAAGGAAGATGTACAACTGATATGATGATGGCGAGGACGACGAGAATGATAACAAAACTAAGACGGAAGATAGCAGGGATGACGACACGTGGTACAATTCAAAGTGAACATGTTTTAAATAACAAATATAAAAAGGTGAAAACAACGTATATACATAAGAGACATAGAATAATCTCTCTATTGGGCATATAAACAGGATGAAAAATAATATAGAAAATATATGCGAGTCATTTCTAGAAAAACTAATGTAACAAATATATATATACATTATATACAAAAGGTTCTTTGGTTTTGGTCAATATCTGAATGTAGATCAAAATAAGACATGACTGATCTTAGTCGTTAACAGTAGCATTTCAGATGTTTTAAAATTATTACTATAAGTATTATAATCTGGTTAAAAAGGGTTTGTATGCAATGCTCATTTTTATACACGCTAGAAAAACAGCCAACAAAACTAATTCCTGTGTGCTTCTGACCCACAGAGGAGGACTACGCACCAATATTAAAGCAAGGTACCTAAGGCGAAGGAAGGCTTTCTCCAAAATCTATTCTTAGAGAAATACTATTTTGTAGAATGTATTATTACAAATGTACTTTTACTTCATTGAGTCAATACAGACAAGACACTGGGTTAATACTGGTGTAACTACCCATACAGACACGATGTCTACATACAGTATATTATAAACCAATGATCGCACCATGGAATAAAATCATACAGACAAATATAATACCCATATCGTCTGATTAAAATCATTAAAAATATATATCTCTACAGATAATTGAGGCGATTTTAAAAAGAGAATTAAATAGGTATTATCACATATTGTGTTCCCTTTTGTTCACAATATGGATGCTTCTGGCCATGTCTGACACATTCTTAAACGCGCATGCCAACGAGGTCAAGTGATCCTACTCCTTGTCACGTTCACGAGGATAATCGTAGCCACTTGATTCGATGACAGAATGTCTGATTCACCGAGCAAGCGTCAACCATTCGGCCACCCAACCCAAATTTGTCACTGACCGAAAAGGAAAACCAAAACTGAGACATCCCGGGAAACGTTCTCGGCCAACACCGGGATGAAACTCGGGACGTTCTTATTATTGAGCCAGCACCTAATGCACTGAGCCACCACAGGATCAAAATAGTACATATTTTAAATGTTTAGATGGTGACAGAGATACGTGAATTTACGTCCACTGAACACAAACTAACATATGGCATACTTTTTTTATGATAATTCACTCGCAGCCATAGGGGACTTTACTGATGGGAAGAAACCGGAAGACCCAGCAAAAACCCACGAGGTTAGACTGGCGACCGACACATAGACACGCACAAGCTTGATATCAAAACTACGCCCCTTGACGCAATGACAGACCTTATGATATGAAGCTAAAGCACGCGTTAGGCCATTCGGCGACCCAACTCAATGCGTACTTTTATTTTCATTTGGTGATATTGTTTGTTTGTGTGACCGTGGGCCTTTAAAGGATATTCTCGTCTAGCCATGGTTTACAGAAATAAAGGCTTCATTTTAAACGATGTCTCTAACAATTACACTAAATACATTTGTCAATAAAAACAATTTGTATCAAATCTTGATTCTTACTAAATCTTAGACGGTATAAGCTCAAGTAATTACAAACGCAATTGATTTCTAATTTCCTAGAGATTGGTGACGTTCTTAATTCAGGAAGTAAATCCGAAAATCAATGTGTTTTTTGTAGAGGTGTTTGTGTTAAGAACCGATTATATAACGTTTTTGTAGAACAAACGTAAATATAGCAATAATCAAAGCTGGACAATTCATTGATTGTTTCTAATTTTCTCGTCCGAGTCAATTCCTGTTATGCTTATAAATAGTTGTACTATAGACGGCGAACTTGTCGGTAACATGTATTTATAAAAGATCCAATCGTATAAAAATGGTGATGTTTCTTCCATTTGCTGTAGCGTCCCGGTCCGAAAGCAGTTTTCCTCATAGCACACTGCATGACGTCTGTCCGTCTCAATTAGCCAAGTCGTTGTAGAAAATGGGACGTTAGACCCCATTTCATTTCATTTTTGCAACCTGTTATCCACAGCCATTTGTTCTAATAAAAATATTGTCAAGCTTGTCTAGGCTCTTAATAATCATTACTACCGGTCTAAACGACTCCATTAGCCAATTGATCAGTATATCGCGTTGTTTACTTACAAGCATAAACCGGCCGATTATTTAGGCGGAAGTTCTTGACAAAAGATGTCGTAGCTGTCGCGGGGTGTTCTGAATACACAATTCTCGTAATTTCTCGTAAATCAACTTGAGACGGTACTTGACTCTAATTAAATTCATTCCATCAAAAACTACTATTTACCAGACATTATGACGTCATTAATTAAAGAAATTATAATAAACGATAACTGGAATCCAGGATTGGCTATTTCGGTTTTCCAGACAAATTCAAATTACAGGCTCGGTATTTAGAAAGTAGCTAAAACGTGACTTGTGAAATACGACAAGAATGGGAGGCAGCATAAGTTACATTCAATTCAATTGAAAGGCCTTTTCGAGAATAAATGCCATCAATCTAATGGGACATTTAGAGACTCCAACGCAATTGTTCGACAGTTCACTCGATTTACGAAGTAAATAATCGATGAAACGACGTCGTGGATTTCCCTAAAGAAACATGTGTTTCATTAGGGCATTTTAAAGAACAATTCCCAGGACAGTGACACAAATCACATTAAAACCACAAAGGACACATCGCGCCAACAATCTTTAATCATAATCCTTATAAGACATTTAGAAATAGATTTCGCTAAAAATAAACATCACTTATATGGATATACTACTTCTGAATTTTATTAACATGCTACGTTTCAATACATATAAGATACCTGTATATGTATTGAAATAAAAGTCAGAAGTAGTGTATCCAAATAAGTGCTTAACCAGATACAAAATGTACCAAAAAAATGAAATTAAATGCATCGGGTTTAACGTCCTTAGGTTCTGCTCCGACTTGGCTAATGAAGACAGGCATACGCCATACAGTTTGCTATGACAAAACTTTGGATTATGTAGACACTTCACTGGTCACCGGACGGTCGTCTCTCGCAGCAATTCAGGGGCCACAAATTCATATAGTTCTTCTTGTTAATGCTGTTAAGCCGGGGCTTCCGTGTGTGTAACAGAATGAGGCATATGGGTCATCTGGCGTCAATTAATATTTGAATCTCCCCTCCCAACACCCGTTTTTAGGTCAACGTAATGTTTCTTTAAAATAGCATTATGCAAGAGCAGAATCTGCTTATTACAGGTCTTTCTTTCAGCCTGAGATGTTATCTAAATAATCAATTCGACATTAATTAACATATCCAGACCATAATAAACTCTTTATGTCAAGGCTAGCCTTCGATGTTGGCGGATTAAATTCTTATATGCCGCTTAATGGCCGTTGATAATTAAATCAATCAAGTGGATAATCGACACTATGCTGTTTATATTAACGATTTGAGTAATGATGACCGAGGCTATGTGAATATTTCAAACGCTTTTTTCTCGGATAATAGTCAATCAATTTGACTGACATTTTCAGCAAATTATCTTTACACTATCTAGTTTTTAACTATTATAGTGAGAACTGTCTCTCCGTTTATCTTATCTCCCATAATGTAACTTTAATTTGTCAATAGTTCAAACTTCTGCTGTAGAGGAGGGGTGAGGTCAGTGACGCATGCCCCGTCTTCATTAACCTATTCGGTGCAGAAAACTAGGACGTTAAGTTAACTTCATTTCAGCGCTGCGTGCGGTACCTCTGAGAAGTGAGAAGTTTAAGGTTGAAACAACCGGAAGCAGTATCCCTGGAAAGAGCGAATGGAGATTGAAAAATCTGGAAGCCTCTCGGCGATCACAGATCAGCGTATCGATTTCGACAAACTCATGAAAACCGATTATGATGATGATATTAATAGCATATATTTGCTGAAGCTGTCTTAACCATACATTAGTCAGGTTTAACCCAAGCCTGCAAGTGACAATTCCTTCAGCTTCAGATACTAAATTATCGCCATTTTACTATCATGAGATTAAAGCTGTGCGTGCTCTTATAACACTTGAACTCTGAACGAAGGTCAGTTTCTAAAAAAACAACAAAACGATGATCAAAGGAATAACATTGTTAATAGCTGTCAAAAAAGTTATTTATCCGTAAAGTAACCAATACCATGTAAAGCGTGTTTCCGTTTCCGTCTAGTCGTTCGGATTGGACGAAAAACCGAAGTCATGTGTACACATTGGCGTTCATGTAGAAGATCTCTTGGCAGTTGGAATTCGATATAAGAGTAGGCCATAGCGCCGCTGTCCGGGCAAAATTCCTTCCATATCACACTGTACAGCGTATTTCCGACTCCATTGACCAGTAGGGGCAAAGCAGTCATACGTTAAACCCCATTGCAATTTATTTTATCAAAGAGAAATAAAACGGGGTTTAACGTCCAATTGTTCTGCACAAACTGGGATAATAAACAGGGACATACGTCACTCAATTCCGGATTGGCGGGAACGGTCTTGGCCTAAACTGGTATCGAACTAATACTGCCACATGCTCGGCGGGTTACTTTATCAAGAGACGTAGCAGTCGATCATTAGTGCGATAATTACATTAATGTATCAAGGACATTGACTACCGTCCAATTAATCACCTTTAACAGAGTACCGTGGTTTTTAAATTTAAGGGTGTGGATTTGATCACGTTAACTTGGGAATGATCTCATCCAAGAATTAGTAAAGAGCATTTCCAAAATGTTCAGCCATTAAAGGGGTATTATGGAAGATTAGAGAAAATGCTGACAGTTTTCGTTATAATATTATACAATAGATAACGTAAAACGAATATGCTGACAATTTCAGTCAAATTACTTCACTCTGAGCCCAAAAACCTGACTTCCAAAAACACCGAGGCCTCGATTGTCATTGCTACCGTTGTTACGATTATCCATTTTTACAGTTAATCATAAACAGCCGTTGAATCAATGATCGGATTCAAATCTAATAAAAATTGGGAAACATCGGATAGCACCAAGAGTTGATTATGATCTTGTCATGTTAATGAATTATATCTAATTAATAGTTCACATAACAAAACTGAAAACGGGGATGGGTCAAAACTATGGATATAGCACCACCAACTCTAAAAGGCATTCCAATTTAAAGTCCATAGGCATACATATACCGTGACAAAGTGGTAGATTATTGTGATACAATTTATCCTTTTCATTCATTCCTTTGTTTATTACGTCATTCAGGAGTTCCCGAGGATGGATGAGAAAGTTTCCCGGATTTTTCCGCCTTGCTTTACGCAGGGCTTGTCAGTGTGGCTCAGTGTGTGATACGCGGGCTCACTAACTAGGAGTTCCCGGTGATGGGAGGGAAGATTTCCTGGATTTTTCCGTGTTACGTAGGGCCGGTTAAAGGCCATGTGCCGAATCGTTTCAGATTGGACTCACAGAAGAGGCCATGCATGCGTACGGTGGTATGCAAGTACAAGAATCATTGATAGCTGGAATAAGATGGCGATTAGGCGGAAACCCCGCTGTTAGGATAAAATTACCGACATAGCAAAATGTATGACGTATATCTCCATTAGCCGGACTGGCTCAGAAAGGGAAATATTCAAACCCCTCACTTCATTTCATTTGCATTTAATACCGACATCCTTGACCCCTGTAATGTCGCGGCCATCTTGAATTAGATATGTAACAAGAAGCGACATCTGTGTTCAGTTTAGTTGCTTATCTGCGTAATACAACAGTTAAAAGAGATTGCTGACCTTGTAAGATGACTATTCAAGGTCAGACGGGGTCAATTATAATGCAGCTTATCGTGAAAATCGAGAAATGTCAGCCGAGCTCATTCTTTGCTTTATCTGGAAACTATTGTCGATAATCCTGAACATGCTCTGATGTTTATGTCCATTTATTTATGACAGATAAAATGTAAACAATCCGTGTTGTATTTTCTCTACTTCTTAATCACTGACTCGTATCTTGGTCCGTGACTGGTATTCGCCGCCATTTGGTAAGGCAATTATCTGCCTACGACCAGTGATTAGAAATAAACGTTCACGTCAAAACAAAGAAAGCAGATTGTTATTAGCAGACGTCTATATTGCCCATTAATTGTAGATACGGAAAATGTTTTGACATGTATGGGAATGCAATGGAAAGGGGTTTAATTTCCTGCTTTTCTGGAGGGAGGGGCTGGTTGGATGACCGAATGGTTATAGTGTGCGCGCAACATCATACGATTTGCCATTGAGTCAATTGGCATGGTTTCGATTCTCCGGTTGTACATGACCCGGAGTAGGGTCGCCTGTCCAACCTCATGGGTTTTCTTCCGGTTCTCCGGTTCCCGCCCACTGTTGATGACTTCTACGCACAAGCGAATTGAAATAACATTGAACCATATTTTAGTTCCGATATGATGTAGACTGAATTAAATTTAACCATGTGTTAGTCCCGAGACGACCTTGTTTTGTAGATACGGAAAATGAGATTACATGTGTGAAAATGCAACCTTCTGAAGAAATGTAATAAAATGAGGTTTAACGTCCTACTTTTCTGTTAAAAAGGACGTACGTGCGCCAGATGGTATTCTTTAAAAGAAAGGCGCCACGACCTACTCTTATTTTGAATTACATGTGTGCTGTAAGGAACAGTCCGTATTGTACAAGGAATTTTGGTTTTCCATCCAATCGGAACGACTGGGCGATTTTCCTTACCATCCAGCACCGGGATCGGACAGAAGATGAGTACGCCATCTTGGCTCCTAACTCCCAAAAGATGTAAATATGTGTTGTTATGAATAAGAATTTTTATAGTTAATGATTGTCAACTTATTATGGTCTGAAGAAAAGTAGTTGATAATTTACAGTCCATCCATCTACAGCTGACCAGCAGCTCTATAAAAACAACTCCTCATCAGTTATCATGCGTTCAATCTGCCGTAAAACTAACATTGATGGAATGAAATAAATTCCCAACAGATGTTTATGTATCTAACCTGGACATATATAAATAACACTCAAGGTAAATTCAGCAGAAAAACGAGAACTCCCACAGCTTTGTCCAGTATTCCAGACACTATCCGTCAGTGGTGTCATTGACCTTACACAGAGAAAGGGTATTACATGTTGGACAAAATGACGTAAAAGTAACAAAAATCACTTTTCTCCAGAGAAAATCAATTCAGATTCCGTATAGAACCACTCTGTGATTACGAGAAAGTTTCGCCACAAGGAGAGAAATTGAGTGACGACTAGAAAAAAAAATGACGTTAAACACAACACAAAGACGTAATAAAACAACAACCAACAAATGACGTTAAACATAACGTCGGAAAATGATGTAGAGCGTTAGACACACGACAGCAAATGAAGTTAAACACAAAGACGTAAATCAAACAAAAACTACAGTAACTGCACGCGCAAAATAACCCAAATCCACGAACAACGACGTAAACACACCAACGATGGCGCTTTAAAAACAATGTTATAGGAATCAACAACGGCAGCTATTGTACGTCGCTATTGAAAATCTGTCTTTTAAATGAAGAACTCTTTAGTTTGCCCACTGTGTTTAGAGTTAGATATTTGTAAGAAAACAGCTGTAAAAGACTGTTGATTTATTCAATGAAGCGATAAAACCTTGGGAAATGTAATGATGAGACCAGCTGACTGTGGTGTTTAGTTTAATCTAGTTCAGATTGACCAGAACGAAATGGCCATCGTGTAACCATTGATCATCGACTTGAGTAGAATTATAACTGGACTTCTCATTTCACCTCAGAGTATTAGCATATTTCGCACCACAGTAGTCGGAATAAATTCTCTTTGGCTGTCCGAATAGTTGGAGCTATTGAACTCATAAAAAATACCACCCAGGCCACTAAAGGATTAAAGCAAGAAAATGTGTAAGTTTTGGTCTTGGGTCTCGTCAACACAATTATGAAATGAAATTGGGTTTAACGTCCTATTGTTCGTTTCATATTGGGCCAATCAAGACGGACATACGCTATGCAGAGTGTTATCCGGACAGCGGCGTTGTGGCCTACTCTTATATCGAATTCGAACTGCAAATGAATCTTTTACGTGCACACCAATGTGCACACGGTACCTCGGTTTTTTGTTCCATCGGAACAACTAGACAGCTGTCTCTAAGCAACACTTACTTTGTTAACCTAGCATGCGCTACTCGTGTTAACTCAAAACCAGGCATGGGTTTTTTTTCTCGGTAAAGTGATGGTATTCGTGTGGTTTAAATGAAAGTATATGCATTATGTTTAAGTGATGTTATGTTTATATGAAAGAATACATTTGATTTATTTGTCCTAACACTAGTCCAATTATATAACGACAAAGATTCAAATTGCGCAAATTTAGTTTTTAAACAAGGTGGCTTGAAAACAAATAATTCTATTTCCTATTTACTTTCCGAGTGAATTCCTCACTTATCATTAAAATGAGAAAGTTCATTCAATTGACACATCTCGAATAAAAGTTGAAAATACATTGATTGACCTTGGGAAAGACTAATAAAATATCACTGATACCATGTATAAGGATAAATTTAGAATCCCATTAAAAAACAAAATGTCTAAATTATTGTATGTGAGGCCAAATGTCAAAGCTTTGATCATGTATTAACTGCATCTGATAAGAAAACTAAAATTTTGGACTTTCTTTATCTGAAGCAGGGAAGGGGCATCCTGGGTGACCGCGTGTTCTCGCGCGTGCGGTGTACAACATAAGCCATGTTATATACACAAGGTCGTGAATTTTCTCTAGGTTCCATATTAATTCTTCGCAAAAAGGCTGGTTATCCATTTCAGGGGCGGATCCAACCCCCCCCCCCCCTGCTCAGCTACATGAAAGAAAATTATGCCTTGCATCAATGAAATTACATCACAAAGTTATCCTACATCAGTATAAAAATGATTTCTCTGTTTAAAAAGCTCAATTTGTGTGTATGCCTATGTAATTTAGAGACGATGATGGCAGATTTCTGTATCAGAAACCTGGCAAACCCCCTCCTGCAAAAATTCCTGGATCCGCCCCTGCATTTCACGCGTGTACATGACAATGAGTAAGGTTGCTGGTCTGATGTCGTGGGTTTCCTCCGTTTTCCTACCAATTTTAAATGAAATAGTCCTTGTTATCCAGTTAAACATACATTATGCAATCACTAAATCGGTCTATTGCAGGTTTTTTATTTAATTATTTAGACTTCAGAAGTAATAGAAATTATTTCTTTTTATTTACACGATAAGCACAAAATCAACTCTGCAGACCCTTGGATGGCTTGGATACAGCTCTGATTTAAACGGTCGTCAATTTACGGTTAGTCACTGCGACCGGTGATGAAATGTCTGCCAACCATAGTCACTGAGAATGTTACTTGATAATCGATAATATATGGGTGGAGTTATCGTTTGTCAATAAACGATTGGCAATTCTCGTAGACGTTGCGGACACAGTTGATGCCTATTTCTAATCCAAACTTCCTACCGTATTTTTAAAATGTGTTGAAGTACTGACGTTGTTTATTGCAAATAACTGTTAAGTGGAAGTACCCCACCACTCCCCGCTACTAAAATACCCTCTAAGATCGCAAATGTCCCGCTATTAAAGATATAAAGAGTTAAAATAATCTAGAACTATGGCACGGAGCTAAATAAATTCTGCATTAAAGACTACAAAAAATAAGATGCAGTATGCTTCGATAACCCATGATTAATCAAATAGAAAATCAGCTTTATGATGTTCTCGGACTTGATAAAAAAAAACAACCTAGAAGTAAATAGAATTTGAAGATAAAACGTAAATTCGGATTAATATATATGATACGTATATCAGTGATGCAAAATATGGGCAGTTAACAAAAAATCTATTTTATGTTTTCTGTGAAATGAAATGAAATGAAATGGGGGTTAACGACCTACTGACAGGGCTAAAATGAAGACGGGCATACGCCATACAGAGTGTTATGAGGGACATTTTGCCCGGGCAGCGGCACTATTGGCTACTATTATATCGAATTCAGACTATTAATGGATCTTTTACGTGCACGCCAATGTATACGCGGGACCTCGGGTTATCACCACATCCGAACGTCTACACAGCTGTCCTTGTCAGGCTCTCAGTCCTGCACCACGTCTGAATATTACGATGAACTTTCTCAGCCAATGCAGGGATCGAACACGCGACTTGATGGCTAGCGAACCAGCGTCTTACCCACTTAGCCACTGTGCCCCCCCAGTTTAATCTGCAGCTGTACTCAATTATCAGTGATGCAGAATATAGGCCGTTAATAAAAAAAAAACCCACATAATTATATTTAATCTTTAGCTGTACTGGAATAATTGTTATATACACCTACCATAGTTGGATATTTTGGGTAACTTCAATTTTCTTATCAGATTCTTATTTGACTATCGGATCGAAGTTACACATAACTATATGATGTTTAGTTTATTTTGAACATTCTTTAATCTGGGATTTGTCTGGATTATGTTCGGTCACAGCTCAGATTAGCCTTATTGTATGTCGGCGGTTCTTTGATTTCCCGCCCCCTCCATCAACTTAAACCATTGAACAAAAGCAGTGTCTTCGTGGTAAGTAACCCTAATATGGCGGAGATGACCCCAACACACCTCCCTCGTGGTAGTATGGGGTTAGTATTGTACAGCATTAGGTTTGTATCGCAGATAATGGAGTTAATATAGAGTTGGGTAAATTGTAATGCAAGATAAAAGGCAAAACATCTTATATCGATTTTCATTTGAAAAACAACTATTTCGTAAATTTAATTTGGACCAAGTTTATCCAATAGCCCGTTCAGACGCATAAGTTGAACTGGTTTAAAACCTCTGGGGATCGTTCAACCAATTTAACTTTAGCGTCTGAACGTAAATGTGGTGTTAATAAAACAGTTTAAAAAACCCAGCTCACGACCTATCGTCGAGAAGGCTTTTTATTTTAAACTGGTCCATCTGGTCGTCTGAAAATTCCTGACTTTAGACATACGCCGTCCTCATTAAGTTACATTCCTGAGAAAATGTCGGCGTCATGTAGTGCGAGAACCGAATAAAGAATATGAAGCTACCCATGAGTAGTTAACTCTAACTTCCGACCGAAGAGGTCAGAATAGTTTAACTCGTTTGTCGTTTAGTATGTGTCAACGCAACAAGACCCTGTCTTACCCCACCCGGCGAATTTGTACTGGTTTTGAAATAAGTGGGGGGTTGGGATGGCCTAGTGATCTAGAGTGCCGCGCTTCGACCTCTAGCTGGCCGGTCACCTCTGGCTTGCGGCTGTGGTTTCGAGCCCTGGTGTGAGCGTATGTGACATGGAGATAGGGGCGCCTTCTCAACCTCGTGGGTTTCCTCCGGGCACTCCGGTTTCCTCCCACTGCTAAAGACCCCTACGCACAAGCGAATTATTGAAATAAAATTAAACACCATATGTTAGTCCCGAAATGACCTAGTTTGTGTTGAGTGGACGTTAAACCCCATTTCTCTCTCTCTTAAAATAAGCGTCTGAACGGTTAACAAGACATAATGAAGGAGACCATGAATGTTTAGATCTGCACTAATACTAATAAAAGAGAAAAATGCCAAACGTCCCAACTCAAATCTCAAGTTTGGATAATGTATAATTTTAATTAAGGCAAGATGTATTAATTTGTTAACCGTGGCAGTGATTTAGATTAACAAGCTTATTTACATGTTTATTAAAATTGGATATTCACATTATCAAAATAATAATTATATTTCATATTAGTTGACCCCCGGTTCAGGGGTCAACAGCAATTATCAGACAAAACTTGGGAATCGTTTCTATTGCAATCTCGTCTCGTCTGAAATTTCCCCTTTCTCATTTTCAATCTGCAGTTTCATGAATATGACGTCAATAGGGACAACTAACTACGCGAACCTAGGGTTAGGATTAAATGGAATGTTTGCATGCTATTCTGAATTTATTAGAATTTAGACGACTGCTATTTCTTCATTTGATACCGTGCAAATCATTAGAGACCGGGATGGCGCAGGCGCAGAATAATTTGTTGTCGACCCGTGAAATTGTGATATTCATTCGACCGATCAGAATTCAAGAAATTTCCATTTTGGGCTACAAAATAGTCGAAAAAGCTTTCAAACCAATGTTATTAACACTAGACGCTAAACCGCCATCGCGTGTATGCCTTTGCGTAGTAGGAATTCGATGAAGAGTAAGCGCGAACGCTACTTCCCTGACACCATTTCCGTGATTCTACAATGCAGTGAGTTAGCCATCTTTATTATCCCGGTTGGTGCACAAAAGTTCTACTGTTCTGCTCCGACTGGGCTAATGAAGATGAGCATACGTCATACAGTGTGCTATGGGGGAGTTTGCCTGGACAGCAGCGCCACAGCCTGCTCTTATATCGTAATCCAATTGTCAAGGGTTCTTTTTATCTGCACAGTAGTGTGTACATTGGACCTCAGGGTTTCGTCGTATCCGCACAACTATAGATTTCCCTTGTCAGTTCCTCTGTCCTACACTAATGACACGGGGGGAAAATTCCGATCAACTGTCTCGGCAAATACAGACTGACTGGGATCGCACGGGCAGGAATCGAACGTCTTACACACACCCCGAGCCGCCATAGTTCCCAGAAGTAACACCGTAAACCCCATTTCGTTTATAGTCATTATTTATCTCTTTAATGCTTTCATGGTTTATAGCTGTTAGTGGTGATGACACAGAGGAAACCCACGAGATTGGACGGCCAACCCTATTCCGTGGGATGGCAACCACCTGTATCAGCAACACAATCCACGTTTTGATGTGAAATAGTTTTAATATATCTATAACCAGGGTATAATTGTATTAAACAGACAAGTATTTATTATTAATGGGATAAAAATGTAATAAACAGCCGCGTATTAATATATTATGAACAAGTTATAATTGTATTAAACAGGCGAGTACTAATATATAGTAGGGCTCAATTGTAATAAACAGGCAAATGTCGATATATTTATGAGCAGAATATAATTGTAATAAACAGTGGGATATTAATATATTCATGACTGACCAGGATATAATTGTAATAAACAGTCGTGTATTAATATATTTATTCGCAGGATATAACTGCAATAACATGTGAATAATTGGGTGAGTTTTAATATATTATGAGCAGTGCATAATTGTGTAAAACGTCTTAGTTTTAACAGATGTTGGTAAATAAAAATAACAATGTTATGACAAGAGTCACAATTAAAACATCAAAACCGCAAAACATAATGAGTAGTAGTTTTAATCAGATTTTTTTTTATATTTTATTGTCTGCGTTAAACCCAAGATTGAAGCTGACGTTAACCACTAATAAACTACAAAAACAATATCGTAAAGAAACATTGATATTCGGAGAAAAAAAAATGCTCAATAATAAACAAAACATATAGACATAAACAAAACATCGACAAATAATCATTTCAATCGAAAATTTTCAGAGAGAGATAAAACGAGCTTGTATAAATGATGATTATCAATACTTTTGTTAAAAGAAATAGCATAGAAACGTGTTTTGTCTAATAATAAACAAAAAATATAGACATAAAAAAATCATTGGACAAATAAACATTTAAATCAATTTTCAAAGAAAGTTTAAACTTATAGAAATTATACTAGTTAATATTTTTAAAACAATTATCATAGAAACGTGTTGTTGTTTTGCCTAATAATAAACAAAAAATATAGACATAAAAAACCATCAGACAAATACGTATTTAAATCAAATTTTAAAAAAACTTGTACAAATTATAATTATTAATATTTATAAAAAAAGTAGTCTAGAAACGTATTTTTTTTTGGGGGGGGGGGATTTTTTGGCTTCGCTTTTTTTTTTTTTTTTTAATTTTTGTTTTTGAATAATAACTGAAGAATAACAGGAAACTGTATTGATTTGTGGAAGAAAACAGCATGTAATCACTAACAATTATATGAATTTTAAAGAAACATATCTTTCACAGACTAATGTCATAGTAATTTATTTCTAATTAACAGATTACTTTTGAAAGAAAAAAGATAAGCTTCGAATTGAAACTAAAATAACAAAAAATCGACGTCTCTTTAGAAAAATAATTAGAAAAGTAGTGTAATGTCCAGGAAATGTTCGAACAATGGGGCTGAATGTTTTACTTCTCTATATCAAACGGGTCAATGAAGCAGACATATACCATACAGTGTGCTGTGAAGGGGTGGGGACATTTTGCCGGGATAACAATTAATTCCATCTGTCAAGGCTTCGTTTATGTGCACGCCAACGTGTACGCGGAAAATATAATACAATACGATGATCATTGCCAGAAAAATCCGTGCAAAAATTCCGGCAACCGTCTCGGCTAACCCCGGGATCGATCCCAGATTCCCAAGTTAGTGAGTCAGCGCCTTAGTCACTGAGCCACTGTGGTTTTAATGTACCAACATGGCTAATGAAGAAATGCATACGCCAACATAAGCGGAGAACGCTAGATCGGAGACGGTCCTACGCAAATTGTGACGTCATATGTGAATTGTGGGTTAGGGTAAGGGTTAGGCTTGATCATGGGTTAGGGTTAGGGCTAGCCCTGTTTATATCTCGGGACTTTGACCAAATCTACAGGTCCTAGCCCTTACCCTAACCCTAACCCACAATCTATATATGACGTCATATGTGCTAAAATGCGTAGGACCGTCGCCGATCTAGCGTTCTCCAACATAAGCAGCGTCCTAAAACTTGTGAATGTCGTTTGTTTGTCGATCTAGGGTTGGCAGCTTCACTAGGGTTATAAACAGATTAAAATACAGATTTATATTTCGTTTCGTTTATTATACTTTCATGGCCTACGTTACAGGAGAACGCTAGATCGGAGACGGTCCTACGCAAATTGTGACGTCATATGTGAATTGTGGGTTAGGGTAAGGGTTAGGGCTAGCCCTGTTTATATCTCGGGACTTTGACCAAATCTACAGGTCCTAGCCCTTACCCTAACCCTAACCCACAATCTATATATGACGTCATATGTGCTAAAATGCGTAGGACCGTCGCCGATCTAGCGTTCTCCTACATTACATGAGGGTCTGACAAGTTTTACTGGAAGGTCGTGTCAGGTGTCGTATGGGGAGGGGGGGGGGGCTTTTTACCCACCCCAAGACGCATTACATTGCTTAATTAGCCAGCGTTGACGTTTTTAGTGGTTTACCCCCAGGTCTTCGTAACAGACAGTTTCATTGGTTATCATCCTTCACTTTAACCAAATGCTGATACAATAATAACTCTTCCAAATCCTAGTGTTGTAACGACAAGTAAAACGAAATTTTGAACTAGGCCTATAAAAAAAAACGAAACGAAATAGGATCAGTGCTTTAATCAGATTGACTGCGGTTACCTCGAATCCTAAATTTGATGTGTATGTGGAGCTCGGACCTTGTCGCGACGGACCACCGTTTCCGCTTTCGGAGTTATGCTACTTTCTGTTCATGGGTCAACCGCCAGTATTATTAATGCTGCGGAAAATATCTTTGTTTTGACTAAATATCGAAAATGCAAAATTACTTCTCCACAACTGTGTAAATTTTTGTAATATCTACTCTTAAATAAGTTCATCAAATGGCAGGTTCCAAATGAATAATTGAAAATAATATAATTTAACACATCTGAGGTCTAGAGTTCACATCCATTCGATTCCATCATGATTGGATGGAAAACTCATGCAGTAGAATCGATTATTTTTTCTGTCATTCATTTGCATTGATTTACGCCCGCTATCACCTCAAGTGATATTGCAGAAACAACAATTCATATGTACTAACATCTGTACCTTTAAATGGCAACTTACCAGAAATTAAATGAAATGGTATTTTAACGTCTTAAGTTTTCCTGCACCAACTGGTGTCGAACCTTACGCTCTCGGCTACTGTTCTTTTTGGATATGAATATGAAATGAAACATTTAACTTTATCTGAGCTAATGAAGACGGGCATTAGACATACAGTGTACTATGAGGGAAAATGTGCCCTGACAGCAGCACTTTCCAACTGTCAATGGTTCTTTTACGTGAACGCCACCCAAACGACCTGGCGCTGTCTCTTTCTTGTCAAACTCGCGGTCCTGCATTATTGACAAGGGAGCCACACCGGTAAATCTGGATGAACTTTCTCGGCCAATGTAGGGATCAAACACGGGAACTCTAAGTTAGCGAACCAATGTCTTACTCACTGAGCCACCGCGGCCCCAAGTATGTACCTGACTACAGGTGATCACATCTGGCATATTAATCAGAATAATAATGAAAAAATGTTTCTTGATCTTCTAATAAGATTATGACATTTATAGATATGGTATGTTATTTGATTATTGATATTAATAAAGATATATATTGATTTATGACATAAACACGTGGATTAATCAATGGATTAATTAATAATTACAATCCTAATACAAATAAATAAACCGGTTCAAGGAGTTTTGATGTGGATAAATCAATAGTTTGATGATATACGCACGCCAATTTCTGTTATATCCAAGTCGGATAAATATTAGTTAAATGGGTGTCGCTGGCTGGTCATCATTAACCAAGAATTGTTGTTTACATGCTTATTTTGTCTCGATATGATTTATATTTTATCATTGTTATAAGATGATGACTAGAGAAGACTTGTCAAAAGTCGCTCAGTAATAAGCAGTAACAGTATAGAATTGGGCCCTGTTTCACGAAATTTTAACTTAAGATAAAATCCAATTTTAGTAGATACTCCAATTTTGATTGGCTAAGCACTAAAATCAATCTAATATTATCCAATCAAATTACTAAAGTTGGGATCTTATCTTAGTTAAAATTTCGTGAAATAGGCCCCTGTGGTTAAAGGGGTGTCACTGGTTGATCAGCATTAACAAGGGGTTATTGTTTACATGTATATATTGTCTCGTTATATTTTATGAGTATAGGATAAAACACGAGATTCGGGCTATGCTGGGGAAAGAAAGACTGTCTTATTTTTAGATTTTATCATTGCTTGATAAAGACTAGAGAAGTCTCGTCGAAACGTCGCTCATAAGCGGGATTATTGTATTCCATAAAATTGTGACCTGTATAATATATTGAAGCCCCTTCGTGATTTGAGAGATTTTGAATCCCTTACATGCAAACTGCAATATTATAAAGTTTAATCTCTAAAAAGGAATATCATATGGTTCCATTCCGTTCAATATTTACACACGATATGAAGAATTGAAATGCGCCAATATACGTCAATATCTGGATACAGACGATAATCAAAAACAAGTCAATGCCACCTACAATAGTCGTTAAAAACTTTCGATGGATCTAAGTACAATCCGATTTACGGATTTTTTGATTTTTTTTTAAAAAATACATGTATATCTAATTTATATAAATAGCCGACCAGATTTATAATTACGGATCATGACATGTTGATAGGTATGCCTATATATAAAACAAATTAAAGGTATTGAAAATATTAGACACCAGAGCTGAAATGCTATAAGGCGAATAATTTAAAAATAATACATGATGGCGATTGATAGATTAAAACTGCATTATGTAAGATATAGATAAAGATCTTGCAATACTCGTTCAAAAATAGATCATGAAATATGAATATATATTCTAGGCGAAGTTATGACTGCTTGAAAATATAGCGCAGATAATTCATTAACGTAGCAACGGTACTTGACAGCAGAGACTATGTCTCGATTATCCATTTTATCGTTCAATTGTTCTTGGTTTTGAATTGAATGTTCTATAATCAATAATAACATGTGATATTACAAGTCAGACGTGGTATTTCCATTTTCTAAACGTCCTTATAAACCCATTGCGAGTCATATTTACGTGATGCCCAACTTGAAAGGTCACTATAATCCCTTTACGAGTCATATTTACGAGATGCCCAACTTGAAAACGTCACGAGTCATATTTACGCGATATCCAGCTTGAAAACGTCACTTCCGTTCGGTAAATACCTTTAATGAACTCGAGTTTTCTATCCTCCGAACGACAAGACACTGTCTTTGCCAGGGCCATTTATCCTGTACCACTGACATGGAGAAACCATGCTGAAAAATCGAACCCGGTCCGCCTTGATAGTGAGCCGGCGTCTTACTCGCTTTGTCACTGTCCTGGGTATTGTATTGTCAAATACGTAGATGCAGACCCAACTTATTTGATACTGACACAAGGTGGATTCTTAATTTAAAAAGATATTTGATTTCCTCGTCAGATAATTTACAGTATTTCATTCAAACAGGAAGTCATTTCTCACAGAATTGATTGAATTGGTTAAATTTTGTTGATACGTCCCTGTGGGTTGGTTGGATTTTCATTGAATTCTACAGGATAAATTACCGAATTGTATTTAAATCGGAAGACTTTCCTTCAAGGGTAATTTTTTTAATCAGTTATATTTAGTACTGCCCTGAAGTACATCGTTCAAATCGGAAATCAAAACCCTGATTCTTAAACACTAAAACGAGTCAATAATCTATTTAAAAGGATTTTTCATTTAATCATTTTAGTGAAAGAAAAAAAAAAATGCCAAATTTGTTTCGAGTATTTGGAAAATCGATCACTGTACAATATGGAATAAATTCTATCAGCGATACATAGAGATGTGTAGAAATGGAGTTTTAACTCGTCAACTTCTGTTGATTAACAGATTGTCCGATCACGGCATTGTATGGTGGGGGGGGGATTTAATCTGGAGAGTGGGGTCTCTTAAGTGAAGTGAAATGGGGTTTAACGTCCTAATGTTCTACTCCAAACTGGGCTTATGAAGCCGGACATTCGTCATACAGTGTGCTATGAGAGAAATGTTGCCCTCCGTCCTGCATCACTGAAAAGGTGGAACCACGCTTAAAAATGGATGAACTTTCCCGGTCAATGCAAGGATCTAACACCTCAGGGCTAGCGAACCAGCGTCTTACCCACTTAACCAACTTGCCCCCCCCCCCCACGTGATTTTTTTCCATTCAGAGAATAAACTTTCATTTGTTATACTATAAATTAAAATCATTTAGTGATAAAACGTTTAGTGTATAATGTCCACGATCATGGAATGATTTATGCCAGGTTTCCACTGTCCAGTGATGCATTATGATATGATGTCTATGACTGAAAAAACTTATTAATACACTAACGTTTATCCCTTCAAAAAGACAACCAAAAAACCTTAAATCACTATTAACTAGGACTAAATTTGTATCCCTCAGTCCAATTAAGGAAGTTGTAAAATGTACATTCTTGTAATTAAAATCTGAAATAATATGAGAGTATGTAAGTAATACCGTAGCCGACTTTAATATACTCGTATTACCTAGTATTGTATATCATATTGAATTGTCTTTATTTGTAGGGTTAAAGCGAGAAAGAGAGGGGGTGGGTATCGTCCACACAAACTAGGTCATTTCAAGACTCACCTATAGTTTATAATTTTAATTCACTACTTCGCTTGTGCGTAGGGTTTTTAGCAGTAGGAGGAAACCGGAGGACCCGGAAAATCCACGAGGTTGCACATGCGACCCTTGTCACGCGCTAACCGTTCGGCGGTGCAGAGGTTACACCTTTCGACCCCACGCTGTTATGGAAGGGATTGGAGTATTAAAACTAAAACAAGCTATAATGAATCCTTTCTGATATTTAATTGTCTGGCATATCGTTTGACAAATTTCATATTTAAAATATTGTACATATTGTCTTTCAGTGTAAGTTCACTAATTAGTAAACTAGTTTCATATAAATTTATTGAAAACGGAATATCATGTGATATTGTGTGTTGTTGATAGAAGACTTACAATCATACGGCATGAAAGAGTGGAACAATATAGACCTTCTCAAATCAGCGTAACTTCAAGGAATTATTCGAATCGTTGTTAAATCCGGAGATTTACAAAACGTTGCAAAGTCACGATATTACTAAAAGTCTGTGTAACGTCACGAAATTACCAAGAGTTGTGTAACGTCACGAAATTAGTATTTTATGAATTTTTAAACGTTTTGGCGTCAAAACGCCGTGTAACGTCACCAATTGGCTTAAACTCCGTGTAAGGAAATTGGGAAGACGTTAAATACTGTGTTAGGAAAACTTTATGCCGTGACGGGACTACTATAAAGCTAGATTAGTATATATCAAGAAACTGCTACAACATACAACGCTATTTTTAAAAATCACTACTAAGTCCGAAAAATACTAAAAATATGTTTAACGGTTGATATATCATGAAATTACTAACAGCTTGCAAAATCAGGAAAATAGTTTAAAGGTTGTAACGTTCAGAAATACCTCAATCGTTATAATTTAAAAATAGTAAATAGTGCAATGGATACAAATGTATCGAAGCAGCTGGTCACGATGTTGCTCCTACATGCTTTCACGATTTGTATTGCTGGTGGCTTATTTATGGATTACAAAAGAGTTACAGACGGCAAGTCGAAAGTAGGTGAAAAGAAGAGCCAACAGGGAATGGGAGGGTTAGGAGTAGATAGAAATAAGGTCAAAAATGAGGACGTAAAATCTGGAGTTGGAGAGTCGGTTGAGCATGATGACAAATGGTGGGAACATTTGATAGATGGGGATTTGACCAAGGATGACGACGCGACTTATTACGATGGCAATAAGGTTACGACGGAGGAAGGGACATCGTTGGATGACGACGATTATTACGATGACACAACGGTTGGAGACAGAGTTGTCCAGGATCGAAATGGTGGAGGAGTAGATAAGAAGCTGAAGACGTGTGTGACCCAGACCGAAAATCCCTGGAAAATCGACACTTATGATGCCATATACATAACTTGTGGCATCTTGTTTGGTGTAGGAGGAGGATTTTGGATCAGTGTCTGGGCTGCTAGAACGAAACAAACAGCAGGAACTGAAAAAACACTGAACGAAACAGAACAAAGATATCAAGTAGATGACCCGTCTCCTGAACCCCGCTATTCTGCACTCCCATTTCAACTTCCACAAAGTAATGGGAACTGATTCTAGGTAAGGTTCTGATTACATGGATTTGGAAAAAAAGAAATGGGGGTTTAACGCCCTACTGCCCTGCAAAAGTTGTCACAATTATTAGACTTTAAAGATATACTTGTTGTTATTATCCTTGCTGCTGTTATCGCTGTTGTTATTCGCTTAATAATAATTTTAAGTATAAGGCGGATTTGGAAAATAGTTTGACTTTAGTACATATATTCTTGATCATAGTGTTGTTGTTCGTTGATGCTGTTGTTTGTTAGGGGGTTGGGATGGCCTAGTGGTATTGAGTGCCACGCTTCGACATCTCGCTGGCCGGTCACCTCTGGCTTGCTGCTATGGTTTCGATCCCCGGTGTTAGGGTATGTGGCATGAAGATAGGGGCGCCTTCTCAACTTCGCGGGTTTCCTCCGGTTTCCCCATACTGCTAAAGACCCCTACGTGCAAGCGAATTATTGAAATAATGTTAGTCCCGAAATGACCTAGTTTGTGTCGTGTGGACGTTAAACCCAATATCTCTCTCTCTCTCTCTCTGTTGTTTGTTGTTCTTTGTTAGTGTTGTTGCTGTTTGTTGTTTGTTTATTTGGTGTTTTTCGCTTAATAATAATAGTATAAGATGAAATAACGTTACGTAAAAAGAGCTATTTGACACCTGTTGTAAAAATAAACAAATTACACAAAATGGAGCTAAGTTTTCGAAGAATCTTTTTGACGACATGACAACAGTCTCACCATTTTACGTTTCAGGAGAAAGGCATTTGACGAATCTAAACTAGTCTGTATTCATATGTCTTACGTTAGTTTATGTCAGTCAAGTGGTGTGACGTGGGTTTTCTCTGGGTCCCTTGGTTTCGTCACCTGCTAAAGACACCTTCGCTCAAGAATTAGTAAAATTAAAATGAACATTATAACTGCCCCGAAAGTTTGTCAAGTGGACGTTAAACCAAATCTCTTTTATTTAGGACACCTGTCCAACCTCGTTGGTTTTCTCCAGATCCCCAGGTTCCCTCCCACCGCTACAGACCTCTACGCGGAATCGATTTATTAAAATAACGCTGAACCAAGTACAGACATGGCAGAATTTGTGTCGGGTGAACATCAAACCCCATTTTCTCTCGAACCTTTTACTAACATGCACGCTTATTTTTACACGTTCAGACCTCGATTTTTCTATCCATCTAATGATAATTAACAAGGCATGAAGATCGCTTGTATTTGGTCTAACTAATGGTAAAGGTTATTTTCATCAGCGGGCCTTCACCTATGATTGAACCTGGGAGTTAGATTGACTATTTTGTAAAGAGACTGTATTTTATGTCAGATCCAACTCAATAGTTTGAAAAGTCGCATTCATAAAGATGATATTGGTGAACAAAGGGGTTATGAGTGACTCGGGTCGATCAAACACTAAAATATCGTCTTTTATGATCTCCACCATCCTCAAGGTCGTGTTCTCCGAGAATCAGAGTAATGGTCACTATAAAGGAATGGCGTTTACCGGTTCTTCAATACAACATGGATAGCGGGTGGTGTCTAGTAGTTTAACGCGGGCGCGCAAAATGATAAGGTCTGTCTCTTGATCAAATGGTGTGATCAGGTGCGGATCCAGGAATTTTTGCAGGAGGGGGTTTGCCAGGTTTCTGTTACGGAAATCTGCCATCATCGTCTCTAAATTACATAGGCATACATACAAATTGAGCTTTTTAAACGGAGAAATCATTTTTATACTGATGTAGGATCACTTTGTGATGTAATTTCATTGATGCAAGGCATTATTTGTTTTTGTGTAGCTGAGCAGGGGGGTGTTTGGACCCCCCACCCCCCTCTCTGGATCCGCGCCTGGTGATTCCCCGCTTGTACGTGACAAGGAGTGGGGTCGCCCGTTTATCCACATCTGTTTTCCCGATGTCCTCTGATTTCCTGCCTATGCTTATAACGCACAAGCGAATTATTGAAATAAAATTGAATTATATTAGTCCAAAAATGAATCGTGTTACATGTTTCGGTACTGCTGGAAAAGATGGGGTGCCCCGTTAGTATTTTGATATTTTGAAACACGCCTAGATGTACAGTGTTCTAAGGGTATACCTGTTTTGGCTGCAGTTTGAGTGTTTGAACACTCTAAGCAACGCCCACCTAACGTGTCGGTACTTTATATATCAAACAAAAATTACTATTCCTTCCCAATATCCTGGGGTCTATACGAATATTATCTGTTAAATAAAATAAAATGGGTTTAACGCCCTACCGGTCTACTCCGACTGTGTTAATGAAGGTGGCCACGCTATACATTGTGATACGAGGATAATTTACCTGGACAACAGCACTATGGCCTACTCTTATATCGATTTCCAAATGCCAAGGGAACTTTTACGTGCACGCCAATGTGTACTCGGGAACGACAAGACTGTTGTTCTTGTCAGGCTCTCTGTCCTGCAAGGGGAAACCACGCCGGAAAATTCCGATGAACTTTCTCGGCCAACATCGGAAATGACCAGCAAGCCAACGCCTTGACCCCTCCCCCCTTCCGCATTGCTTCGGGTTTTGAGTAATCACTAGAAGTAGCAACATTGTTATCCATGCACAAAAGTTATTCAATTGATTTGAATGGAAACTCAGCGAACCGCCAGGGCAGTTACCTCATATTGAAATCAATTTCCAATTACGAAAATATATTTTATTAAAACATCAAATTGTTGCTGTCACAAAAATGATTGAATAAAAAACTCATGTTTAAAACAGTATTGTTTGTTTTGGGTGTTTTTTTTTTTGTTTTTGTTATTGGTTTTTTTGGGGGGTATAGTGTTTAAGAATCGAGGTATTGGTTTCCAATTTGAACGATGTACTTCGGGGCAGTACTAAATATAACTGATTAAAAAAATCACCCTGGAAGAAAAGTCTTCCGATTTAAATACAATTCGGTAATTTATCCTATGGAATTCAATGAAAATCCAACCAACCCACAGGGACGTATCAACAAAATTTAACTAGTTCTATAAATAAAATTCTGTAAATTATCTGACGAAGAAATCAAATACCCTTTACAATCAAGAGCCATTATATTAAAATAAATGACATGAAGTGGGGTTTAGGGTCCTACCGATCTGTATCAAGTGGGCTAATGTAGACCGGTATATGTCATACAGTGTGCTACCACTCCCGTAAAGCGCTGCCATTTTATTTCGAATTCAAACTGTCAAGGGTTTTTGCGGCGTATATACTGTATTTCTGTTCATTAGGTCTGTTGGTGCGGGAATGTAGGACGTTACCCGCCACCCCATAGCACAGAAACATTTGGATGTTAAACGCTATGTAATTTCTTTTCACCACATTGTTTCAACATTCATATAATAAAATTAAACTGATGTTAAATACTATGTATAAAATCCATTACGTTTATGTTCGGTTTCAGACGAGTTATTTGCCACTGAATTAGATGGTCGGTTTCAGACCACTTAAGTTTTATATACATGTAGTTTCTTAGACAGAAATAATTAGCCCAAGTTTAATGTTAAATTGGAAGAGATTCCCCATTTTATAGACCCGTTTGATGTTAAAGGAGCTTATGCTAGAAACAAATATTAACAATTTTTTATTATCACCGATTAAAGGGAGGGTCACTTAATACGCAAAGAAATTGGTTTGCTATCGATGATGAAAGGGAGGATCATTTCACATGTAAAGAATTTGGTTGGCTATCGCCGATAAAACGGAGGATCATTTGATAGATAAAGGAATAGGTTAGCTACATGGTTCTCCAAATTCATGTATCAGTGTTGTAAGTGTTGAATGTAAACTTCAAATGCAAAGATAGCCACAGGACATTTTTGTTTACATATTTAGCTCAACAGTTTACCCAAATCATCTAAAACTAGTGGGCCACAACTTTATGAACCACTAGCGGTTGGTCCGACACTGCTCTGGTTGGACAAGTAACTTCGAAACAGGAAGTGGTAAGACATCTCCACTAGGCCCATGTAACCTCCTTTTCCGAGCTACCCCTATACACAAAATTGTAGCTTCGAGACAGCTCTAGTGTAGCCGCTAACGCTGAAGAGACAGACAGATAGACAGGTAAACGATTAGATTCATACCCTGGAACATCAACAGTTCAGTTAACTCTGGTATCTTTTATATGAACATCATAACTCACACAAAAGCTTCTTTCAATTAAGCGATATCACGAATGAAATTGTCAAAAACAATTTGCCAGGTCCTCCGGTTTCCTACCACTGCCAACGATCGCCTACGCGCAAGCGAATCTCTCTCTCTCTCGCACACTCTCTCTCTCTCTCGTGTATCAATATAGCTTCTCCAGTCTAAGAATGTTTTAAGTGACAGTGTAATTATTTGTTAAAAGTTGGAGTAGTAAGAGGATCGAGTGTTGTGGAATTGTGTGCTTTGTCAGGTGTCGATGATGTCACGTCTAGCTGTCGATATAATTGATCCTCAAGACATGTTCCCAGTCTTGTTCACGTCTATCAAAGTTGGCAGATTAAATTCTCTATTAACCAGTTATCGCCATATAGGAAGGCGACAGCAGATCATTTGGTCTCATTTTATCCGCACTGTGTCAGTCTATATTAATTGCAGACCACGTCGACCACATTAGTTAAATAAGATCACTGACCGACATTCCTTGTTCCCCTGGAAAGGTTTTAAGGCATCTGTAGCTTATGGTATACTAACCATTTATTAATATACAGTGGATTCCATGCCTGTTTGTGTAAGGCTAGGATACCATATTTCTGAACACTGTATAGTAAGAGCACAACCGCAATCCGTGATATCAAAGCCGATAAGATAAACAACATAGACATTGAAAGAAATCAACAACATAAAACCACTTGCATGAATATAGATCCGGGGACAAACCATAAGCACCGACTGCCTAGCAGAGCGCTGCATTGTTCCTGGTCCATAATAATATGCTAATGGTAGCCGGGAAAAGGTGGGTTTGTTAAGCTTTTTATCAAATTTTGTATCACATGATCTTAACTGGCGGGAATAATCGTAATGGATTCAAAGTTTCGCTAAATAAAAGGAAGTTATCTCATCTATTTATTTTGTTTTACTTATAATTGTGGTCGGTTTGTTCTGGATCAGACGGAGTTGATTTAGAACCTACTCCGATGGGAATGCTAATAATCAAGGTTTGACAAAACAATGTAGCTAGCATGTCAACCAAACTCATGGAACATATTATTGGGTCATTATGTCTACACCACGTAGAGCGCCAAGCAGTCCCCGATTTATTATAATGCTAGATTCCCACTGCTGTGCGGTGCGTTACAGTAGGGCTTCCCTATTTCGATACCATCACCACGAGTATTACAGGATTAAAACCACGATTGCAATCGTAGCACGAATCGTGATAGTGTGAACCCAGAATCAAACTAGAGAAAACCACACAACAACACGAAACTGGGACGAACGAAATGAATCCTAATCTGAAAATAAATTTCATGGAAGGCGCTAAACATTTTGATGGACGCATAGGCACCAACCTGCATTACTAAAACGCATCAAGGATATAGGTACGCAACCTTACACTTCTCCACATCTCGAACACCATCAAGAATACGACATCAGTAAATCATTGATTTTGTTAGATCGATATTTGTTTTTAATCATTGCCAACACCCAGGTGTAATAATGAAAACAATCTAATAACACCGTGAAATACACAAAACATCTGGTATATTCTAGTATAGATAATCTTTAATATGTGTTAATCATGGATTATTGGATATTATAAGCTTCGTCTCGCAGCTGTCACAGACGCGCCGAAGCTCAGCATGGCTCTGGCTCGCTAATTGTGTTCGATACCGGTCTTGACCGATTAACGTCCATTGCGTTTTCCTGCGTGGGTTCTCCCTTGCAATTGGTGCAGGACGGATGGCCTGGAAATGAACATCGTTTCGTCGTTCGAAAAATGGAGGCCCTGTTTACATGCTGAACTGCACGTGAAAGAATCCTTGACAGTTAGAGTTCCAAATAAAAGTAGGACGTAAAAAGTATGACGTGGCGCCGTTGTTCCGGTAATTTTTTTTCTGTACATTGCATGGCGTGTGTATGTCTTCATTGCGCCGATTGGTGAGAGAGAGAGAGAGAGAGAGATGGAATTTAACGTCCACTCGACACAAACTAGGTCATTTATGGACTAACATTGTGTCCAGTTTTATTGCAATACTTCGCTTGTGTGTAGGGGGGCTGGTGAGTCAGCACATGACCTTATGCGTCATTTACGACAGAGACAAAGGAATGAAATGAAATGGGGTTTAACGTCCCACTTTCCTGCCTCGATACGGCTAATGGAGACCGGCAAACGCCATGCAATGTACTATGAGGGAAATTTTGCCCTGGCAGCGGCACTATGTCCTACTCTTATATCGAATTCCAACTGCCAGGGGATCGTTTATGTGCACGCTCCTGTATACAAAGGTCCTCGGATTTCGCCCAACCCAAATGACTAGTCAACTGTCCTTGTCAGGCCCTCCGTCTTGCACCGCTGACAAGGGAAAACCACGTCGGAAAATCCGATGAACTTTTTCGGCCAATGCAGGGATTGAAACCGCGACCTCCTGGCTAGCGAGTCAGCGTCTTACCCTCTTAGCCACCGTGGCTCCATATATAGAGACAAAGAAAGATTACAAAGAAGAAGAAACAAAACTTACCGAATATGATAAGCATTAGATCCGAAACGGCTAAACTGAATAAATAGTAGTTTGTGGTTGTCTGCATGTAATGGTTCTTCGCTATGACAACGCACGTGCACACATTGCCGACGAATCCTGAGAGAAAAACGAGGCTGTAAACACAAGTCAGTAAAACACTGGATGATAAATCCTTCCGCTGTGGCCCCAATGTTTGCAGCACTAATTCTTCTACTGTTAAATTGGATTCATTGTTACTTCCAGGAGCGCTTGCTCCCATTTTACTTCCGGCTAGTGATCCCAGAGGAAAGGGCGATAATCCCTGCAGACCAGTGACGACATTCACGAGATCTGGTGCCAATGTTGTCATGGTGGTGACGAATATTAAAATTTCCACAAATATGGCGATAAAAAATGACAAGTTTCGTAGGCAATGTTTATATCAAACCATTCTATAAGGTTTGTTTGTTAATATTTTAGTCACTGTAGAGTTTACTACCTCCATTGGTAAATCTAAGTATTCATTTTATCACAATTTTCCAAGATGGCCTCTGCAATTTACCCAGATACAGCTTCTCACCAGATGCGACCTACAAAAGATAAAGGCGATGGTGGGTTATTTCAAACAATACGACCGCAGTATTTCGCTCGATCATGTCTTTGCGCCGTACAGGTGATCAGTCTGTATTCATCATGATAAAATTGAGTATATATAAGTGGTCGAACGTACAGGACACGCCTATTTATGTAGGCCCATACCCTCCATTCAATTTACAAATTCCAGTATGTAGCTGTGTAGCTGTGTCTCCTAATATACACGACCACGTTGTGAAATGGGTCCACAACTCTCGGGGTAGCCACATAATAGATACGCCCCTTTTCATTATTCCAGTAGTGGCAGAAAGGTAACACGTTAAAGTTAAACTCTATTCTATTTTGTCAATGGAACGCCTTCTCCAGTCTTTCATACGTCGTGTAAATATATTATCAATATTTATTGTATGGAGAAAATCGTTTCATGATTGACTGAAATAACATGTTTAGATAAAAATAATAATGTTTAAACCAGAAAAACACTGATACCAAAACAACAAACAAACAACAATAACATTTCTTACATCATGTTTGTTTTGGCCAGTCAACATAATTTTATTAACTTAACAACCTCTTTGACTTCAAATTAAAGTAAAACTGAAGTAACCTAGGGCTGACTTACTTGCACCAACCGAACTATTAAAGAGACATTCTGTAAAATTTAGACAAGAGCTGGTTGTTCTTGCTATGCTATAAGAGTTCAAAAGAAGATAAGGAAAAATGAATAAATTCAACATTTTATTCAAATTACGGGGTAGCGACTTACCAAATTAATCGTCCTCTTATTTTGACGGACGAAGGACGTAGAGGCCAGGTGCTATCAACACCCCTATCCCAAACCCCCGGATTCGGTAAAGCCATCCATTTTTTCGAGAAATATACAATTCCGTTTTCCTGACAAAAGCATAGGGTTGACAAAGAAAAGTTTCGGGCATATAGCCTCAGCGCCCCCCCCCCCTCCATTATTCCTTTCAACTAAGTCTGGCCCCTATGACTATGACTATACTGACTCGTTCAGGTGTGCATGGTGGGAAGTCGGCTTTTTTGAAATCCTACCTGAATTATTATAGACAAATAGTCGTTCCAGGAAACGTGCCGCTGTTTTCGACTTGTTTTTCAATTAGGAAAAATAATATTAACCGAAATAACAATTCTATTCTAATCAAAAACAACTAATGAGGTATAGCGTCCTACTTTTCAGCGTCAACAAGCTTCTTTAATTCCTCTTTAGATATAAGGATGTTTGTACAGGTTTTTGTTTGATGACGTCATATAATGACCATATCAATTGATTGTATTTAATTAACCAGAACGCTTAGATATTTTTATCGCTTCCTTCAATTACGTGTTTACATGTTATCTTCTTCGTGGTTGGTTAATTTAATTGATTCTGGGTGCAGGGGGACCGAATTGCACATATCGCACTTGATATCCATAAGGCTAATATATAAATATAACCGAGAGAGAGAGAGAGAGGGGGGGGGGGGCGAGAGAGATACTCGAATGGGGTGAGTTTTACATGCACTTAACAATTATTAGGATGAAACCGGACCGTTATTGTGTAGACTTGACATGAAAATCTACGGCGTTGCGCAGAAGATATGGCTTATGAAGTTATGTTGTACAACGCACGTGCTAGATCACTCGGCCTCCCAGAATACCTCCCTCCTTGAAAAAATAAAGCAGAGAGAGAGAGATATAGAGAGGGGGGAGTTGATGAAAATGCCACCGTTTCGAATGGCTCCAGTTAATACCAAAGTTGAGTGTCCTGAATAAGCAATTGTCTTATTTACAGACATAATCAACACCAATGTAAAGACGGTGACGAGGGGGCGGAAGTTAGCAGACTTGATCAAAATTATACAATTTTAGGTATCAAGAGAGATCCGATCCACACAACAGACCGTAGGTCATCTTGTGTCTAATATTGAGATATTTATATGTAAAGAGCTGGTCAGTCTTGGTATACTAGATCAAAAATAGATAATGCAAAATGTGAAAAATATCGAAAATTTCATTCAAATTACTTCACTGTTTATTGTTTGACAAGATGTGTGAATAGTGGTAACCAGACCACTGGTATATTCGAGACTTAACCTCGCTTTCCCAGTGTTAAATTAAATTTTTAAATGGTGAACTGTTCTAATCTAGTTAAAAATCTGTAGTATCCGATGCCATCGAGAGATGATTATAGTCTTGTTTTGGTAATAATCTAACATTTCAGACCTAAAGAAAGACTGCAATAGGCAGATTTAGCTCTTGTATAATGCATTTTTTAAATCACTTTACGGAGAAAAAACAAACTGCAGAAGCGACTGCGCTTCTAAAGTTCGGATTCCACTTAAACACAGCCTGTTATCTTTCGTAGCACAAATTCTGCACCTAGTTATCTTTACGTTTTAGAATACCAACTACTTTATGTTCCTGAAACGTGATTCCAGAAAGTTTGTCACGTGATCAATTAACTTTTAGCTGCACGTGAGATAAGTATTACATGTTTACCTCCGATTTATTCAATTAACGAAATGTTTTAACCCAAGGTTTTGAAGTAGAATACTACAAACGCGTTCTGCTATTGCACAGTATTAAATGTAATTCTACGGTATAGTTGAATGTTATGTCTATAAGTATATACCACTGGTTGCACTCACGTTGATTATTGGCGTTGAGCCACGCAGAATTTGAATTGTATAAATTGACAATAATTTTGGCAGTAAACTTACAGTCTGCTACAGCGAAATTAAAAAGAAGTAATATAGGGTTTAACGTCCCCTCGTTCTGCTCCGACTGGGCTAATGAAGACGGGCATACGCCAAACTGTGTGCTGTGAATTTAAATTTGAATCGGATAATGATATTACCGCCAACTCCTTTTTCTATTTTACGTGCACGTCGACATGTACATTGACGTTCTCGGTTAACAATGGGTACGACGCTGGAACCAGCCCCTTACTCACAGACCACTGCGGCTAACAAGACCGAGGCGATAAATGAACCTTCATTCAACATACATAATGAATTAGCTAAATCTGCATATTGCAGGTCTTCTTTGGGCCTTAAAAAAGTTATTTAAATTATTAATTAGACATTAATTAACTTATCCAGACCATAATCAACTCTCGTTGTCATCGCTAGACTGCGATATTTACTGGATTAAGATCCGATTTGATGCTAATTCGTGATTACATCATGTAATGTATAATCGAGACTATGTTTTTTTATCATACCGATTTTAGTAATGATGATCGAGGCTAAATTCTAGGTTTCAGATTATGTAAATTCCATATACATTATCTAGTTTTTAACTGTTACAGTGCGAACTGCCTTCTCTCTTTCTAGTCTTTAAATAATTTGGGAATTAGCCCGTTCAGATATTTTGTACCTTTAAACATAAAAGTTCAAAATGATAACGTTTTGTCTCTGAATAACCCAGTTAAATGTCAATAAAATCCACTCGAGTACCTGGATCCTTAAAAAAGATCAATAATCTTACATTTTTATCTTTAAGACAATTCGCCCAAGGCGGCTTCTTATTTCTAATTATTGTAATAAAACGAGGATAAACCTATTTATATTTACTACTTTGGGTTGTTTTATCTTTGTATACTATATACTGCCCCTGGAGATATATTTAATACTGTTGAATGGCCGTAACTTCAATAGGTAGACAGACCAAGAAGTTTTGTTTTTATATAAGTAGGGAAACTGAGAGCGAGAGTTCAACCTATAAAGAATGAAATGAAATGAGGTTTAACGTCCTACCCTGCTGCTCTAACTGGGCTGATACCCATAGCGCGTATACTGTTTGAGACTCCGCATGTAACTTCAGTTAGCGATTTTGCGTTCCAAGTGGAATAACAAATCGTATTTCCATGGGCCTTGTCATGTGAACTCGTCCCCTCTCTGGCACACTCTCCTTGCTAGGACAACATCGTTCGAGTTTATTGAGGAGTAGTTGTTTACCTGTGGTCCACGGGAGAATCTGAAAATAGTATAACTCCAAAACCGGAAGTGGTATCGCCACCCACATCTTACTACCCGGTTGAGCTTCTCTTATACCGGAACCTTGAGATTCAGGTAGCCCTGGTGTAGCCACAAATCATGAACAAACAGACACAAAAACAGTCACAGACATATATAACAATTAAAATGTCGAGGAAAGAAATCCAGTGATATGCAGCTAGCGCTTTCAGTTCCATTAGAACACCAACATGCCCTTTATGCACGTTATACAGTAACCATTACATTATTTAGATATAATTTCGCTGAAATTGAAATTGCATGATAACATAGAAGTTATTGTTAATGTTAACGCCTGGTTTGATGTTGCTTCTAGGGTATAATTAGTTTATCTAAGTAGACAGCTTAAGAGAACAATTAAAACCCAAGAGATATCGCCATGAGTTATATTTAGGACCGGGAAGGTATCCGTCTATTTTTATTTTATCTGCAGGGCAAAAACACTAATACTGTTTAGTCGGGCGTATTTCGCTTAACGATGGGATAAAACTGTCTGAAAGCAATAAAATATGAAAGTTGGTGTCGCCGACGATCGTCAATAAGTAAACTCTGGTTCCATTTTATTGCATATAGGTTTTAAAAGTAATACATTTAGATGAGTAATCGTCCCAAATAGACGGGAAGTGGGACCGGATACAAAAAACTTGGCAAGGTTTGATTGATAGAGTTTGGAATACATGCTGTGTCTTGGTGGGGGGGGGGGGCGGTTCGAGATGGTGCACACGAAATCATGACAGGAAACCATACGTGCTGTGGAATATAAATAAGTTAATGATATATATTCTTGGGTGATGGGATGGAATGATTAGACAACCGATCATACGTCCCGTGGATTCAAACAAAAGCCATGTTAGAAATTAGGCCTTATCCTTTTTATGGAGGGAGTCTGTCATTAAGTCAAGTGGCATGGTTTCTTTTTCCCGCTTGTACGCAACAAGAAGCAATTTTGTCTGTCAAACCTTCTTGTGGGTTTTCTGGTTTTCTTTCACTGTTTAAGACCCGAAGCACAACCACCCATTTGTAAAAATTAAATTGAACCGTATGTTAGTTCCGAAATGACCTAGTTTTATCGTGTTGACATTAACCCCAAATTCTCTTTCCATACACCGGATCTCGATTTTCTTTCCCATAACCCCATCCTTCACCACGGCTAATCTATACAACGACTGATGGTATACACCTGATCTATGTTTTCTTTCCCATGAGACCCCCCCCCCCCCGAAAACACACAAACTGCTCTATTCTGTACCTCTGAACCAGACTGGAAAATCACTAAAAAAAACTTTCTCGGCCAACCCTGGGATCGAACAGCTGTGCACTGAGCCACCGTGGCTACCAGACAATATTGGCGAACTATAACTACAACCGTACCCAAAATCAATCAGTGAGATATTATTCCGCCTCCATCTTCCTGTTCAGTCTATTAATCGTATGGTCATTTAATTAGTAACGGGTCAACCATCGACTACTACTACTGACGTCATTTCCTAACAATCTCTAGTCACATAAAATATAGGGAGTTTGATGGCCGAATGCTTAAAACGTGCGCGCTGTATTATAAGGTCGAAACAAGAGTAGGCTATAGCACCATTGTCCGGGCAAGATTTCCCTCATAGCACACTGTATTATGTATCCCCGTATTCATTAGCCCGGTTCGGAGCAGATCTATTGGACGATAAACCCATTTCACTTCAAATCATTTCGCCGCGTCTTAGTGAGCCGCCGCCCCATCTCACCGATATAGTGTTCATCCGTTTTTCTGTACTCTTACGGGAATCCCGAAGAAGAACAAAACAAATATTGATGTAACAATCATTTTATCGTGTGAGAGGATAAACAACTTGCTGAAGTGACTTTAATACTAATATATGCCATTTTCACACGAAAACAACACGTGAAAGGGTTTCCCGGGAAGAACAAGAATTACGAATTAATAACTTAAACCACTTTTTATTTCTACTCACAGCGCTCAAGTTACTAGTCCGAGTTGTGGATGTATTTATATGGGTACCTGACTGGCTCCTCGATGACTAAATCAACAAATACAGATCATCAGTTGAAGCACCAGTTTGTTTGTACAATCTGAATTGGATTTGTACTTTAAGATGTAGGAATATCATTTGGTGGTCCGCGAAGTTAAAGGGGTTCTCGGTAAAAAAAAACAAATTACAATCGTTTTGACCGAATTGCCCTTTGACCAATATGACTATACTTCCATCCCGGAAAAGAGATGCTATAATAGAAATGCGAATCATCTTGCTACGAGTCGCTGTTCCATGCTTTTGATCAAAATGTATATTCAAATGGGCTATGTTAGTGTTTTATTATTAGCATTAGTATTACTGCATATTTATAGTGCGCCCTTTCAAATATCATGTTCATGGACACTTTACAAAGTGACAATGTAATCATAGAAACAACAACATAATGGACACTTAAATAAAGGTGTTTTAAGTTGTTTGTTTAAAACATCTTAAACTAAATGTAGATTATTCTATAAAACGGGCTTGAAAATCAAAAATTATGCTGACCATAAGAGCCGATTAATGTCACAAGAAAAAGCAGTCTTCAGATGTGGTTGTTTGTAGGCGGCGGGGATCCTCGGAGATTTATAAAATGTCTTAAGTCTGTATCACTACAGGCCCGGGACTGTACAACGCAGTGTATGCTTACGGTAAGCTCCCGGAGCCATTCACTTAATTTGATGTGTTCGTTTGTTTGTGATTTCTGCGTAATGTGTCTGGTCCGTAGATTTGTTTTTGTGTAAATTATGTGTGTTGCAGTGAGATGAAACGATGAATGAAACAGGGTTAATCGCCTACTTTTTTTCTGCGACGACTGGAATAAATAAGATGGAAACGTGCTATGAGGGAAAATTTGCCCGGACAGCAATTGAATCCTGGCATGATATCGGGATATCTCGATGAACTCTCTCGGCAGACACAGGGGACGGAATCAAAACATCTTGGGTAGCCAGCCAGACAGCGCGGCTTCCAAGATAACGTAATATTTAACGTATTAATATGTTCTGTGTCCACATGACGCAAACATTTGTAAAACTGAATCTAAAAGTAATGAACAGGACGTCATTGAATGGGAAACCCATTGCTGTATTGCTTTGTAATATGCGATATTACGGGCAGGTCATCTCAGTAACTCTCTAAAATAAACAGTCATTTTCCTCCTCAGATCTTCAAAACTATATTAATGGAACCTCATTTCAGGAAAATCTATAAAATAAATACTCACTTTCTTCTTCAGATCTCTCAAACCTAATATGAAGACCTTGGTGCAGACCCTACCGTTTCAACAATGATGTTAAACTATATTTACCAAGGAAATGGGTTTCGTCAGATCAATGTCCAGTATGGGAAAATTGGGTGAGGTGAACGAAGTTGCTGAGAACATTCTAAGTCTTTTGATGGGCTCTTTTGTTAATCTGAAAAGAGTGAGTTACCCAAGGGTTAACACGTGCGCGTTGGGTCAAAAGGACTACCATTGGGTCAAGTGGCGTGGTATCGATTCCCTGCTTGTACGTGACAAGAAGTAGGGTCGTCTGTCTAACCTCGTGGGTTTACTCCGGATCCCCGGTTTCCTTCCACTGCTAAATACCCCTACGCGGAAACGAATTATTGAAATCAAACCCTATGTTTATCTCGAAATGACCTAGTTGGTATCGAGTGGACGTTAAAACGGGATCGACCACATTAAGAATTATCCGAGAGATACCCACCTCACCCGTTACTTTGTCTAGAATTGTTAGTTTTATGGTGAAATAGATTATAGTTATTTCATTAAAAGTAAACCAAACTCTGCCCTGTTCATCGTTAATGGTCAAACTACCTAATTCAGCCTTGATATACCGTCATTATTTATATAAGTTATTTTCGAAAAGTCTTACATATTATAACGGTTTCTATAACCAAGTTTAATGCTGAATTAACCCGGAAGTAATCAAGCGTGATTAGCTGGTCCGCAGTTGTTGTATCTTTACGCGTATGAATGGTTAAAATTTCATGCTTTATAATCTCTGTAATACAATATGAAAATAACAAAATAATTACATTATGTGTGTTTGATGTTCAATTAGGCAAACATCGTGTTTAAGTTGGATGCCATTTTAAGTCAAATATTGATGAAAACCTTCACGTGTGGTTTTATTTTGCTTCGTTTGTGTTTGTGGGTGCCTGGTAATTGGTGACACGATTGATGAAATGCAGCAAGTTGCTACCTTTAGAGTATTTAATTTTAATTTTTTCTCGAATTCATTTTCCTTTCCCTCTCATTCTCGAACACACGCTCTCTGACAGCTGTTTATACCCTTGGTGCAGTCGCCGATCGTCATCTCTACTCCAGTCCTTGTAGACGGCTGGGGTAGCGCGTGCGCGCAGTATCACAAGGTCTGACATTGAGTTAACTAGGTCAGTTTGGGAATAACATATGATTCGAAGAAGACCCACGTGGTTTGATCAGGCGTCCTTACTCCTTGTCACGTACAATCGAAACCACGGCGGTTGTCTCAATCACAGACCCTATGATACAGCGCCCACGCGCTAACTATTCGACCATCCAACACCCTAGGTCTGCACAAGTGCCACAAGAATGTGTGGTAACCAAATAGCTCCGACGCCACTAACCCGAAGTGGATACTAATTTTGGCTAATTTGAGATATTAAATCTGTAGTTTTCATGAAAATCGGTTGATAATTTCGGTCTGTAGCCATAAGGCTATTTTGAAATTCTTGCTTACCAAATGTACTAAATAGTCACAGTTCGCTTGTGACCTTTCATAACCCCAACTTGACTTGTCAACGAAATCAATCATTCATTACGATGCCCGTTGTAGATCATACGGATGTCAGAGCCGGCCAGGGACAGTATCTAGTTGTTCGGAAGGGACGAAAAACCGAGGCTCTGTTTTCATATTTACAGTTGAAATTCGAAATAAGCGAAGGCCCTACCTCAGTTGTCCGGACAAAACTTCCCTTGTAGCACAAGTCATGTACTATGCCCATCTTCATTCGCCTAGCCCGTTAAGAAGAGTAAAACAATAAAATAAATTTCATTTTAATGCATTTAGCACCGTATTATAAAAGATACAACACATTTTTTGTTTTGATACAGATTTCATTCTTTACGAGAGCATTATTTTTCCTTGTCACAAAATTGAAAATCATCTGATAAAAAGCAGAACATTTAAGAAGGAAAATCCAATTAAATTAAAGCACCAAAGTCTATAATTAGAGTTTTAGCGACGGGAAATTGCTCTTAAGTGACTTACGATTATTGTCGTGCTGAGTCTTAGCGTAAAAACAAACATAGGAACATTACACTCAAATATAAAAAAAACCAAAATAATTATAGACGATCGCAAAGGCGTAATGGAATAGAAAAAAAAAAAAAATAAAAGCAATTTTCAGTGGATTTAAAAGGATTTGATTCTAATATTGGAGAGGAAATTAAATTCAACAAACTATTCATCATTAGTTTGTGTTTTTATTTTTATTTTCTTTGAAGAATGGGCCACTGTCAACGCGTCACGGATTACAAATAGCAATTTTCCCTGTATAATTCGGGTTATTATGTTTTTACAAAGATCTATTTGTTTTTACTTTCCATAGTCTTGTCGTCGCATATGAGAGAGAGAGAGAGAAATGGGTTTTAACGTCCACTCGACACAAACTACGTCATTTCGGGACTAACATATTGTTTAATTTTATTTTAATAATTCGCTTGCGTGTAGGGGTCTTTAGCAGTGGGAGGAAGCCGGAGTGCCCGAAGAAAATCCACGAGGTCCGCACACCCTTTGAAGCCTACATGAGGTCTGTCAATGAGTCACGTAGAATTGCTTGTGCTAACCTCGTGGATTTTCTCTTGATTCTCAAGTTAAAGCTGCAACAAGATGAAACCTGAAAAACGCTTAAGCAACATAGGACCGGCGAAAATAACGAAGGAAATAAATGCTTTTCTTGTCCGGACATGACGTCAGAATACCAAGATGGCTGCGATGACTTTACGGTTGATTCCTGGCTCATAGTACACTACGTCACTAGTAACAACCATAACAGCACAATGATAAAACCGAGTCATTTGAGGTGTTTGCGATTTCAAGCTTGACAAAATCGTGGCTTTTCCCTGGACCGTGCCATGTCCCACCCTCCTACTGCTAAAGCCCCACTCATATGTTACTCTCAAAATGACATAGTTTGATTGCACATTTTTAGTCTTTAAAATACCATATTTGGATTGATGAATTCGCCCCAACTTCTATCACGACCCGTAGTTGAACTATGATCCATTTTACTCAAAGATTCTTTCTACATTATGTGATTTATAAGATTCAATTTCCATTTGTCAACTTGTTCATTTTTTTATCTGAACAGACCCTCAATCAAAATATCTTTCAATTCATTTTGCCTAACTGACTGACTATATATACGATTGAGGTCATTGCTTTTATAGATCAATTTTTACTGCGTTACGTGTTTTTATATGAAGGATAATTGAACGGGAAATGAAATGGAATGGAGTTTAACGTCTTACTTTTTAACTCCAACCTGGCTTAAGATTTCGGAAATTCGCCAAGTACTGTGCTACTAACTGATGCTTTAACGTCTGCTTCCACAGAATTGATAACGTATACATATCTCGAGTCTCACCTTTTGGGGGGTTGGGAATGGCCTAGTGGTCTAGAGTGCCGCGCTTCGACCTCTACCTGGCCAGTCACCTCTGGCTTGTGGCTGTGGTTTCGAGCCCTGGGGCCTATTTCACGAAATTTTAACTAAGATAAGATCCCAATTTTAGTAATTTGATTGGATAATATTAGATTGATTTTAGTGCTCAGCCAATCAAAATTGAAGTATCTACTAAAATTGGATTTTATCTTAAGTTAAAATTTCGTGAAACAGGGCCCTGGTGTGAGCGTATGTGACATGGAGATAGGGGCGCCTCGTGGGTTTCCTCCGGGCACTCCTGTTTCCTCCCACTGCTTAAGAGCCCTACGCACAAGCGTATTATTGAAATAAAACTAAAACCGTTAGTTAGTCCCGAAATGACCTAGTTGTGTTGAGTGGACGTTAAACTCCATTTCTCTCTCTCTCTGATTTTCAAATATCACTGTATCTTTTAATATCGTGCTGCTAGTAGTATATAGAGGAATTCAGTATTTCGTTACACCCGAATAACTATAAGATGCCACTGGGAACGGTCACAAAAGCCCCAGGAACTCTTTCCAAATTCTCCATATCACTTCTTTCTGTCTCGGGGTAAAACATCGTAGCAGAGTACTAGCAAGAGACGTTCAACTTCTCAGCAACTACAGAAGGGTGGCGGCTGATAGTAAACATAATAATATTTGGAAAAAAAGGATTGTTTTGTCCCGCGTTACACAAAGCACAGCGCTATTACGACTACAAATATTTCTTGGACTCCTTTCGTTCCTGGGGTTTTGCGTCCACTTCCATCTTGGGTGGTTTCGTAGCTTTAGGGACGCAGACTATAAATTCACGACCAGTCATAACAAGTCACGACAGGTGAGTATGGCACTCGAGTGATCATGCGACGAATCATCCAATCTCTTGGTATCAGCAGCAGATCTATCGTGAGCGAGTTCTATTGTGTGAGTACTAGGAGTACTGGAATAATACACGGGGTACCAAAACTGACGATGGAAAAATGCAAGTTGGATAAGAAAATGAATGAAATTCAAATCAAGTTGTTGAAGTGATTACATTTAAATATACCCAGACATGGTAACAATTTCTAAAGAATAGAATGCAGATGCAGAAATTTATCTTTCGAAATTTTAATTTGATATTTTTCCTAGCCATTTATTCCCGACAGTTGTATGGCGCGTTTGTCATACGCCGTTTAGTGTGCTACGGCGGTAATCGTCCCCAGTGGTGTGTCATCCTACACATTGTCGAATTCAAACTGTCTGTGGGTCTTTTAAGTGCACGGTCATTTGTGCACGTTACCTTGGTTTCAATCCCATCCGGACTAGTTGCTGCTCCTTTTTAAACTGCCCGCCCTTGTACCCCTAACAGGGATTAACTACGTACAATGCCCGTGGAACTTTCTCGGGGCTGGTTAGGGGAATGGGTGAAGGCATATCTAATACCCCTGTTAGACCGGGGTGGCGCACTTACTGCGCTTCTACGGCAACGGAAAATGGTCCCAGAGCGCGACATTTTCACCAGAAATTGTGGTTTGTTTTGGGCATTTTCAAAGCACACGTCAAAGTTTTAAGATCTGGCCTGGAAAACTGTGATAACGCAAATTTTTTCGTCACATTTTCTCGTGATGTGTTTACGTTTGCCGGTGCGCTTGTATATTTTCTTGTCGCCGTACGATCCCAGCAGCGCAAGTAACAGCATTTTATTCAACTATTTAATAATAAAGGAGTTGACATAACTATTTCACATTTTTAACTCACTTAGACCTCCCAACATTTTATTATTTCGTTTATATTTTTTTTTTTTTTTTTAAATTTTAATATTATTGGATATAAATTCTTACCTTAGATTTATATCACATCTGAATAAATTCTCATTTTACAAATTAGTATTTAAAACTATTAACACAAATCCACATTCAACGAATAAATCACAGAAAGTTATAAAGTTGTTTCTCTACGACTTCTCGTGCATTGAATATCAGTGAAAACTAACGGTATATTGCTAGCTGATAGAACGCGAGAGGCACGCGCACATTGATTGGCATATTAGTCACGTGGCGTTGTATATAGACGTTACTATTAGTGAAAGTATTAGTGGTTATTGAATACTTTAAGAAGGCTGAGAATGGGGGATAATATAAATAATGGACCCTGACTACCACAATAAATCTATGCTATTCACCATATGTTTGGTGAAAAATAGCCAGTGTTGGAGCTGACGTGCCATAAAACTACATTTCATTTCCCCAATATGTCACATTGGGTTGGATGGCCGAATGGTTAGCGCGTGTGTGCTGTATCGTAAGGTCTGTCATGGCGTCAACTGGCCTGGTTTCAATTCCTCTGTTGTACGTGACAAGGATTTAAGTCGCCTGTCCAACCTCGTGGGGGTTTTCTGGCGTTATTTTCTTGTCTATGTACTTTCTGATCCAATCCAATCCAAACCATAAATATTCCTCAAAACCTACAAAACAATGAATGCAATCTGATTAAAATACAGATCTATATTTCGTTTCGTTTTTATTTACTTTCGGTGGCCTGCACTACATGAAGATCTGGGAGAACGCTAGATCGGAGACGGTCCTACGCAAATTGTGACGTCATATGTGAATTGTGGGTTAGGGTAAGGGTTAGGCTTGATCATGGGTTAGGGTTAGGGCTAGCCCTTTTTACATCTCGGGACTTTGACCAAATCTACAGGTCCTAGCCCTTACCCTAACCCTAACCCACAATCTATATATGGCGTCATATGTGCTAAAATGCGTAGGACCGTCTCCGATCTAGCGTTCTCCGAAGATCTGACCAGTTGTTTTCGGGGTATTTTTTACCCTATGACGTCAGCCAGCAGCACTAATGGATTAACTAGTGGATTACCCAGTTCCGTACACCTCTGACGTTTCATTGGCTAATCCCTCAAATCATTCAGAACACGTTAATGATAACAACTCTTCCAGATCCTATTGTAATAAAGACAAGTAAAATGCAATTTTGAATATTAAAAAAACGAAACGAAATAGGATCTGTGTTTTAATCACATTGATCCAAATCATAAATATTCCCCAAAGCCTCAAGAATAATTACCACGCAAACGTTACAGGGAGTAGAAAACAAATAGACGAAATATAACCGTGTATCATGAAATTAAAGAAAATAATCACTGGTCTTACTCCTGTATGATGGGGGAATTCCCTCCTGCTGTGGTAATTGCACATCATTCTTATATTACTATACTGTTAATAAACCCTAATACGTAAGGTAATCACACGGTGCCTATAGTTCCTGAAACTCTTGAAACCAGTGATTTGTCATTAAATCATATTATCAGCACCGTATCAATGGTGCTTTGTGTTCACAATTTATCGCCGGAATCATAGAAAGTATTATCTGTTATTCGTGATGCAGTAAATTCGATGGAAATTCCTTCTTCATTAGCCTGGTTGGTGAAAACAGCGTAATATCTGTAACCCGTTTCTTTCATTGGACTAATTGGAGCAGAAAAGTAAATCATTAACCTCGTGAAATTTTATTTCGTTTTCCGTCTTCATTTGCCTGCTCGGCGCAGAACTGTAATTAGGGAACGTTTACCTGGTTGTGGGTTAATCGGACTTGCGCCTGAAGTACACATAACGTTACAAGAACCCCCGACAGCGGAAATCAGTCGCTGTTCCTTGCAACTATTTAGTTTCCCGCATTCCACACGCCAGTGTTTGTTTTGTGTATGATAGATGATACTACATACCACAGTCTTTCATATCACAGTCTATCGACAACTTAACATCATATAACAGTCTGTCGACATCATGGCATCACACTCTGTCGACAACTTGTCATCATAACACAGTCTGTCGACAACATGACATTATACCACACTCTGTCGACAACTTGACATCATGCTTCAATGTGTCGACAACTTCCCAACAATACCAAGTTATAGACTTCCATCCGTTGGGTTTCGACTCTTTTCCTGTGCATCTCAAAAACATTACATTGTTTGGAGAATTTTAAATCAAACTGAATCCTATTATAAATAGTGGACAATAAAACTGGGGGATACACAAACCTGTTTTATAACCAAGCGAATGTGAGCAATATCAATAGGCCCGTAACTAGTTTCGGCCCTCTGTGAAAAATTGTCGACCATAAAAACAGTAGATATACACTGTCCGCCAATTTTTCAGCACTACTGACCCCCCCACCCTCTCGTTGCTTTGAGCTAGTTACGGCCCTGGGGCCGGTTGCTCAAAACTAAGTTATTTTAACGATCCACTAAACTCTAACGGATCGTTATCTTGGTAACGTGTCGTTTGTTAATGGTTCGTTATATTTCTGTTGTTGGGAAATCATTTCCATTATCCATTAGCTAACGGCTTCAATAAAGTTGATCTATAAGAAGACTGTTCATTGGCTGAATTTTAAATTTTTAAATTCAATGTAGATGTATAACAACTACATAGAAGTTAGTATTAACAAGAGACTGAAGACAGTGGGGCAACTGTGCAGTCTGTTCACAACACTTGATTAAAGACAAAAAGATAATTTACTACAGAAAACACTATAGATAATACCTTATTTTTCCCATTAGAAATTTAGCATAAATCTGTAAGAAAAAAATGTGGGATTTGCACTATAGAATATTTGGAGCCATTATTTACTTCCATTAATATTATCATGTTACCAGCGGACGACTTGGCCTAAAAAAAAGACCTGCTATAAGCAGATTTAGCTGTGGCATAATGTAGGTTTGATATTGGTACATTTATGGAAAATAATTTCTTCTTTGGTTGTAGATTTAATTAGATAGTCGTAGTTAATGATAATTATTATATTTTCAGAAGACTTAACGAAACATTGAGATACCCTAGATCGTTATCAGGCTGTCTGGCAAGTGATCATTAGCGTCTGTCCAAATGATCAATGTGGCTGACCATAGTGGCCGTCAAAGTAAGAATTATACAACAGATTACTCCTGTTTACTTTCACTCATTATGATGGAAGGGCACCTGTTTGGGTTTTGAATATCCATATGGTTAACGCATGCGCGTTGTATCATAAGATCTGTCATTGAATCAATGATTTAACGTCCTACTCGTCTGCTCCGAACTGGGTTAATGAAGACGGGCATACGCCGTACAGTGTGCTGTGAGGGACATTTTGCCCGGGCAGCGATGCTACGGCCAACTCTTATATCGAATTCAAATGTGTACACGGGATCTATGTCTTTCGTTTCATCAGAACCAATAAAAAGCCGTTCTTGTCAGACCCTCCATCCTGCATAAATGTCAAGGGGGAAACAACGCGGGGAAATCCTGGGTGAACGTTCTCTGTCAATGAAGTGATCGAACACCCGACCTGCAGACTAGTGAGGCAGCGTCTTACCCACTTAGCCACCGTGGCCCCTGTGAAAGATGAATCACTAATAAGAATATCGGTCCACAAATCCTGTTGAGTTTTTACAAAGTTATGATGAATTGAAATTTCATCGTTCTATCGTTGATATATTTATTATGTTTTCTTCATTAAATGTTAAACATACATTATTCAAGGGCTACATCTACGTACCACAGGTCTTTCTTTATGCCTTAAATGTTATATAAACTGATGGGTCCGATTTTAAACAGATTTTAATCCGATCTGCGGTTCAACGGTAGTTATTGATTAACCACAAACGTTGATAATCGAGACTTTGTTTATTAACGTAACAACGGTAACAATGGCAATCGAGGCTACTGACTAAAGTATTTTGACGTATCTGTTGTTTAACAATTATAGCGAGAACTGCTGTCTCTTACACAATATCCCTTTAAATAATCAATATGGCGACGTATTAGCCTGGATTAATTTTTTGGCCAAAAATGCAAATTACATTGAGTTTCTTTATTTTTTATTGTACGTGTTTATTGTACGTGTTAACGAGGTGTAAAAGTAAATTAGTAAAATTGTTTGTGACCTTAGCAGCTGTAGGTGGTGGAAAAATCAATGGAGATTTCATCCCACTGCAAGCTTTAAGACATGATATTATTGCTACAACATGAAGTGACTGAAATCAACTACATACTTAAAACTGGACATTGATTGACAGGTACACGTGGCTGCGCGTGCATGTTATCGCGCATGTTCATGCATCTCATAAATCAGCGGGAGCTCGACTTGATTTACTACAAATAACTTGGTCGCTCGCCTACATATTTCTCCATTGACGCACATCGGAGGCGGAAGCAATTTAGATAAATTTCTCATGGAAGTCGCTAGAATAATTACTCTTAATAGATTTAGTCTTAACATTTGTTATTGTAATCACATTGAGAAACATTTTCTGGTGTTTATTTACCGAAATCTAGAAAAGTTTAACAAATTACATACGTGTAATTACATACAGATACCTTTTGAATATGTACTTTCTGATCCAATCCAATCCAAACCATAAATATTCCTCAAAACCTACAAAACAATGAATGCAATCTGATTAAAATACAGATCTATATTTCGTTTCGTTTTTATTTACTTTCGGTGGCCTGCACTACATGAAGATCTGGGAGAACGCTAGATCGGAGACGGTCCTACGCAAATTGTGACGTCATATGTGAATTGTGGGTTAGGGTAAGGGTTAGGCTTGATCATGGGTTAGGGTTAGGGCTAGCCCTTTTTACATCTCGGGACTTTGACCAAATCTACAGGTCCTAGCCCTTACCCTAACCCTAACCCACAATCTATATATGGCGTCATATGTGCTAAAATGCGTAGGACCGTCTCCGATCTAGCGTTCTCCGAAGATCTGACCAGTTGTTTTCGGGGTATTTTTTACCCTATGACGTCAGCCAGCAGCACTAATGGATTAACTAGTGGATTACCCAGTTCCGTACACCTCTGACGTTTCATTGGCTAATCCCTCAAATCATTCAGAACACGTTAATGATAACAACTCTTCCAGATCCTATTGTAATAAAGACAAGTAAAATGCAATTTTGAATATTAAAAAAACGAAACGAAATAGGATCTGTGTTTTAATCACATTGATCCAAATCATAAATATTCCCCAAAGCCTCAAGAATAATTACCACGCAAACGTTACAGGGAGTAGAAAACAAATAGACGAAATATAACCGTGTATCATGAAATTAAAGAAAATAATCACTGGTCTTACTCCTGTATGATGGGGGAATTCCCTCCTGCTGTGGTAATTGCACATCATTCTTATATTACTATACTGTTAATAAACCCTAATACGTAAGGTAATCACACGGTGCCTATAGTTCCTGAAACTCTTGAAACCAGTGATTTGTCATTAAATCATATTATCAGCACCGTATCAATGGTGCTTTGTGTTCACAATTTATCGCCGGAATCATAGAAAGTATTATCTGTTATTCGTGATGCAGTAAATTCGATGGAAATTCCTTCTTCATTAGCCTGGTTGGTGAAAACAGCGTAATATCTGTAACCCGTTTCTTTCATTGGACTAATTGGAGCAGAAAAGTAAATCATTAACCTCGTGAAATTTTATTTCGTTTTCCGTCTTCATTTGCCTGCTCGGCGCAGAACTGTAATTAGGGAACGTTTACCTGGTTGTGGGTTAATCGGACTTGCGCCTGAAGTACACATAACGTTACAAGAACCCCCGACAGCGGAAATCAGTCGCTGTTCCTTGCAACTATTTAGTTTCCCGCATTCCACACGCCAGTGTTTGTTTTGTGTATGATAGATGATACTACATACCACAGTCTTTCATATCACAGTCTATCGACAACTTAACATCATATAACAGTCTGTCGACATCATGGCATCACACTCTGTCGACAACTTGTCATCATAACACAGTCTGTCGACAACATGACATTATACCACACTCTGTCGACAACTTGACATCATGCTTCAATGTGTCGACAACTTCCCAACAATACCAAGTTATAGACTTCCATCCGTTGGGTTTCGACTCTTTTCCTGTGCATCTCAAAAACATTACATTGTTTGGAGAATTTTAAATCAAACTGAATCCTATTATAAATAGTGGACAATAAAACTGGGGGATACACAAACCTGTTTTATAACCAAGCGAATGTGAGCAATATCAATAGGCCCGTAACTAGTTTCGGCCCTCTGTGAAAAATTGTCGACCATAAAAACAGTAGATATACACTGTCCGCCAATTTTTCAGCACTACTGACCCCCCCACCCTCTCGTTGCTTTGAGCTAGTTACGGCCCTGGGGCCGGTTGCTCAAAACTAAGTTATTTTAACGATCCACTAAACTCTAACGGATCGTTATCTTGGTAACGTGTCGTTTGTTAATGGTTCGTTATATTTCTGTTGTTGGGAAATCATTTCCATTATCCATTAGCTAACGGCTTCAATAAAGTTGATCTATAAGAAGACTGTTCATTGGCTGAATTTTAAATTTTTAAATTCAATGTAGATGTATAACAACTACATAGAAGTTAGTATTAACAAGAGACTGAAGACAGTGGGGCAACTGTGCAGTCTGTTCACAACACTTGATTAAAGACAAAAAGATAATTTACTACAGAAAACACTATAGATAATACCTTATTTTTCCCATTAGAAATTTAGCATAAATCTGTAAGAAAAAAATGTGGGATTTGCACTATAGAATATTTGGAGCCATTATTTACTTCCATTAATATTATCATGTTACCAGCGGACGACTTGGCCTAAAAAAAAGACCTGCTATAAGCAGATTTAGCTGTGGCATAATGTAGGTTTGATATTGGTACATTTATGGAAAATAATTTCTTCTTTGGTTGTAGATTTAATTAGATAGTCGTAGTTAATGATAATTATTATATTTTCAGAAGACTTAACGAAACATTGAGATACCCTAGATCGTTATCAGGCTGTCTGGCAAGTGATCATTAGCGTCTGTCCAAATGATCAATGTGGCTGACCATAGTGGCCGTCAAAGTAAGAATTATACAACAGATTACTCCTGTTTACTTTCACTCATTATGATGGAAGGGCACCTGTTTGGGTTTTGAATATCCATATGGTTAACGCATGCGCGTTGTATCATAAGATCTGTCATTGAATCAATGATTTAACGTCCTACTCGTCTGCTCCGAACTGGGTTAATGAAGACGGGCATACGCCGTACAGTGTGCTGTGAGGGACATTTTGCCCGGGCAGCGATGCTACGGCCAACTCTTATATCGAATTCAAATGTGTACACGGGATCTATGTCTTTCGTTTCATCAGAACCAATAAAAAGCCGTTCTTGTCAGACCCTCCATCCTGCATAAATGTCAAGGGGGAAACAACGCGGGGAAATCCTGGGTGAACGTTCTCTGTCAATGAAGTGATCGAACACCCGACCTGCAGACTAGTGAGGCAGCGTCTTACCCACTTAGCCACCGTGGCCCCTGTGAAAGATGAATCACTAATAAGAATATCGGTCCACAAATCCTGTTGAGTTTTTACAAAGTTATGATGAATTGAAATTTCATCGTTCTATCGTTGATATATTTATTATGTTTTCTTCATTAAATGTTAAACATACATTATTCAAGGGCTACATCTACGTACCACAGGTCTTTCTTTATGCCTTAAATGTTATATAAACTGATGGGTCCGATTTTAAACAGATTTTAATCCGATCTGCGGTTCAACGGTAGTTATTGATTAACCACAAACGTTGATAATCGAGACTTTGTTTATTAACGTAACAACGGTAACAATGGCAATCGAGGCTACTGACTAAAGTATTTTGACGTATCTGTTGTTTAACAATTATAGCGAGAACTGCTGTCTCTTACACAATATCCCTTTAAATAATCAATATGGCGACGTATTAGCCTGGATTAATTTTTTGGCCAAAAATGCAAATTACATTGAGTTTCTTTATTTTTTATTGTACGTGTTTATTGTACGTGTTAACGAGGTGTAAAAGTAAATTAGTAAAATTGTTTGTGACCTTAGCAGCTGTAGGTGGTGGAAAAATCAATGGAGATTTCATCCCACTGCAAGCTTTAAGACATGATATTATTGCTACAACATGAAGTGACTGAAATCAACTACATACTTAAAACTGGACATTGATTGACAGGTACACGTGGCTGCGCGTGCATGTTATCGCGCATGTTCATGCATCTCATAAATCAGCGGGAGCTCGACTTGATTTACTACAAATAACTTGGTCGCTCGCCTACATATTTCTCCATTGACGCACATCGGAGGCGGAAGCAATTTAGATAAATTTCTCATGGAAGTCGCTAGAATAATTACTCTTAATAGATTTAGTCTTAACATTTGTTATTGTAATCACATTGAGAAACATTTTCTGGTGTTTATTTACCGAAATCTAGAAAAGTTTAACAAATTACATACGTGTAATTACATACAGATACCTTTTGAATAGATGGTCCATAATTCAAAATACAATTTAGCAGGGAAGTTGCGCCATACATTCACATTGTTAATTGCACGCCTTCTCAATTGAACAAACAAAGCTAGGCGTTTTCAAGGCAGTGTGAATCCAGCTCGAATTTCTTTTTTTTTCGATATTGCTGAATACCGAAAAAGGAGCCACAATTTGTTTGATATTGGCGAATAACGAAACAAACTGCCTCGTTTTTCGATATTCAAATCTGAATCTCGAAGAAGCAGATTTAATTTATGTAAAGCTAGAAAATGTCCCCAAAACATACATGTACTTGATTAAACCGTTTTCTAAAACAAACTAAAGATATCATAAATGGGGATGTGTGAGCAGTGGAATCAGATAAAAACTGCAAATTTCCTTATTTTTTGACCCTGGCGATATCGAAAAACGATTTACTTGAATCTGGAAAAAGCAGATTTAATGCCTGTTTTCAATGCATTTTACAACTCTATTCATAATCATACTCGGGGCCTGACAAGCGCCAACGCATAGTCGTTTGGATTGGACGAAAACCCGAAGCCCCAGCCATTAATGTGCATGTAAAATATCCCCTGGGAGATGGAATGCGACATCAGTGTTGGTCGTCTTCATCAACCCGATCGGAGTAGATCAGTGGACGTTAAACCCCATTTCATTTTATTTCATAATCGTGTTGCTCAACTAGTGCCAAACATATATCATCGCTCAGATATGTTACAACTACGCTTACGTGCGCGACGCCCCCAACCCCCATCATCCCTTCGCCCAGCCAAGATATACAGTGAGTGTTTATGTGCCCATAACGCCTTTACAACACAAACCAGGTCATTTCGGGACAAAAGCATCGTACTATACTAATTCAATAATTTGCTTGTATTGGTCTTTAGCTGTGGGAAGCGACAATTCTAAATGTTGAAATACAGAAAACTAATTGAAAACTATATATTGAGATTATATAGAAAACTAGATATTGATATATGCAAGAAACAAAATACTGATAATAAAAACTAAATAATGAAATAATATACAAATCGAAAAATAAAAATCGAGATTGAGAAATCGACAACTAAAAATCGAGGTTGAGAAATGGAAAATTAAATATAGCGATACACAAATTAAATATTGAGAAATACGAAACTAAATATCGAAATTCAGAAACCAAAAGCTTAAGGCGGAGGGTCTGTCTGACAGGCCCCGTGTAGGACGTTAAAGCCAATTTCATTTCATTTCTTGAAATATACTCAACATGGATTAATAGGCTTGCATACAAAATGGCAAATGAAACAACTTTTAAAAATGACGATTTGTCTGCGGTTATTTAGATCTTATTGCGAAATCAGAGACTGAGACTTATCCCCCCCCCCTCACCCAGGTTCTGATATAAATAACACCCTGAGCCGAAAATAACCAGCCATTTTTTTAAATAATTTAACGTAACCTATTCACCAAAGGTTAACTATTATACGAGCACTTTGATTTCTGTCAAATCAAACAGACCGTGTAACGATTCTCCACAAGCTATCGGGACACTTCGTAGGAAAAGCGAGATATGCTAATAGCAACTGGCAGTTTTCTTCGCCTTCGCAGACATTTCCCAAAATTGAATTATCAGCATCACAAACAACGAGTCAACAGACTAATTCTTGTAGTAAACTTCACAGATTTTGTTTAATGACCATAAAAAAACATGCTTTTATGGGGGAGATATAAAAGCTTGTTGAAGAATTGGTGGAATAAAGACACCGTCTCTTCGAAGGTTTTTTGTTTCGAATATGAATTATTAAAGTTGCGTTTATGGGAGATTAGATAAACGGCCGACAGTTCGCACTTTAAGAGAGAGAGAGAGGGTTTAATGTAGGTCATTTCGGGACTAACATATGGTTTAATATAGGGGTCTTTAGCAGTGGGAGGAAACCGGAGTTCCCGGAGAAAACCCACGAGGCTGGACAGGCGACCCTACTCTGTGCAAACGAGGATTCGAAACCACGCCAGTTGACTCAGTGGCAGGCCGTATGATACAGCGCGCGCACGCTAACCATTCGGCCACCCACCCTATCGCACTTTAAAAGTTAACGTAAAGGGAATATGCTGAAAACTTCAGTCAAATTAATCCACTCTGAACCAAGAGTTTAGTAATTGAATTTTGGGTGCAGCCGGTTCGATAAAAAAAAAGATTGAACTTAAAGACGATTTCTCTGTATTCTCATTTGCTTGACTAGAGAACCGAGCGATGTTTCAATTAGAATTCTCATTTGCTTGGTGAAGACCAGAGAACTTAACGACGTTTCCACTAATAGGCATATTATCATTTGCTTGATAAAGACCAGAGAACTTAAGGACGATTTCACAAGTATACTCATTTGTTTGATAAAGTCCAGGGAGCCTAGCCGTATTCTTGTTGAAACATTTGTTTTAATAAAAACTACAGAACCTAGCGACGTTTGGACTAGTATGTTCAACTACTTGAACAAGACCAGAGAACTTTTGACTGGTATTCTCACTAATTTGATTGATGCAAACTACAGATACGGATAGAGATCAGTAGTATTATCACTTGATTGATAAAAATTAGAGAACTCTAATTAGCCGACGTTTCTTTCCCACAGCTTTTTCGCTCTGATCAGTTAGTTCATGCATAAAAGCACCTGTCGCCGAAACATCTCTGGCCGAAATGTTGATTTACCCCCGAATATGCGCTTCTATATAAAATTCAAGGTTCATTTAACTGGTTTGTGCCCATTTCCAGATTGGTCCATCAAGGAACTGGGCGCACTGTTATATTGGTATCCAATTATTAAACAAATGAGACCTACTTCAGCTAACGGAAGTATGTCATACAGCTCCGGGCCAACTGTCCGTGTACACGCTGATTAGATAATTATGACATATAACTCTTCACCCATAACACAAACTAACGGTTTACGCTCAATGGTTTACACGGGAAGTAAGCCATGTAGCTCCGGGCTAAATTTCTAAAGAAGGTCCTGATTGGATAATTATATTAGTCTAAGATGGCCTTTAAGCTAAGATTATATTATTTGTGTGTTTAAATGGAAGATGACTTTGTATGAAAGACTTGTTAACGCCACTTAACACCACGCAAATCAATACTAATACCCACGTGACTATTATCGGGAAAAAAACCCTAATATTTTTTAAATTAAACGTACGCACCTTGATTAATCGGGGATATTCCTTTCAATTTGCGCCCAGGGAGCCACTGTGGTTCAGATAGTAAGGCGTTGACTCACTAGGATAGAAAGGGAGAGAGAGAGAAATGGGGCTTAACGTCCACTCGACACAATCTAGGTCATTTTGGGACTAACATATGGTTTCAATTTAATTTCGGTTGTGCGTAGGGGTCTTTAGTAGTGGGAGGAAACCAGAGTGCCCGGAGGAAACCCACAAGGTTGTGAAGGCGCCCATATCTCCATGCCACATACGCTCACACCAGTGTTCGAAACCACAGCCGCAAGCCAGAGGTGACCGGCCAACTAGAGGTCGAAGCGCGGCACTGTAGACCACTACGCCATTCCAACCCCCCAGGTTGAAAGGTTTTTGGAATTATCAGCATGGTTTAACGTTGCCGGGGCCTTGAAATCTTAACTAAAGATAAAATCCAAATGTTTGTAGACACTTCAGTTTTGGTTGGCTTAGCACTAAAATCAATCTAATAATACTAAAATTGAAATTTTATCTTCGTTAAAATTTCGTGAAAAGGGCCCCAGTTCTGCGGAATTGGGGGCCTAGCGTCTATTCGTTGGAACAGGGGACTATAAATGGCGTGCATCTAAAGGGACCTTTGACAGTAGCCCAGTAGGTGCAACACAGTCCCATTAGATTCGGGAGGGGGGGGGGGTAGCACGTGCGTGCTGTGTTATAATGCCTGTCATTGAGTCAACTGGCATGGTTTCGAATCCCCGGTTGTACGTGACAAGGAGTAGGGTTGACTGTCCAACCTCTAGGGTTTTTCCGTGACCTCCGATACCCCCCCCCCCCCCACTACTAAATAAAATTGAACCATGTGTTAATCCCCAAATGACCTAGTCTGTATCGAGTGGACGTAACCCCCCCTCTCTCTCTCTCTCTCTCTCTCTCTATTCAGCATTCAGAAGGGTTGATATTAACAGTCCCAGTTTCAAAGTGTTCAATCAACGACTATATATTGATTATCGAAAATCAAGCTTTCTTTAACTCTAACAGAAATAACAAAAATAGAAAAAGTAGAACATCTTGATCTGGACCTTCTTCAGCAACAACAGCAACAACAAGTCTTAAACCAACACAAAATATTCGCCAAGTGTTGATCAATTTACGTTTGTCTTCAACTAATATACTTGACAACTAATAGGAAACTGGTTTTTAAAAATATCGATATTAGGGAATACCGTAAACACGGTACTTCACGTAATACATAATAGGTTTTTTTGTCTTCTGTTTCTATGCAGCGTTAATTAAATTTCTATCAAATTGATATTATTTTTGATGCAAGACTGAATGAATGTAATCAATGCATGTTGTTCAGCGGTTAGACATTTATGATGAGAAGTTGCGAATTGTTTATGTGGATTCGTTGACGATATATTCATACTTAAACGTACAAGACTGGTCACAGGTAGGTGGAATTTCAGCTGGGTTTGCAATCAAATAAGCCACAATCAAGAAGGGCAAATACCATACAGTGTGCTGAGGGGACATTTTGCCTGCAATGAATGAAATGTGGTTTTATGGCACTTAGCGCCAACCGGGCTATATTGCGCCAAACATACGATGATTTATGCAAGACAAGTTAAATAAATATCACAGAAAAAGTATTATATGCTTAAAAAAAAACAAATCAATATCATAGTAAATAAAATTAAAAATGAAATAAATCGTTTATGCATATAAATATTTAAAATATAAAAATGAACTGATAAATATACAATTAAAAAGTCGAGTATGTTACAATATAAACCCGTTTGGGCAAATAATTGACGCAGAGACTGGCAACGGTAATATTTCAATCTCAGGTTCGTGAGATGCTTGCGCTCAATCAAAATGTGCTTCACTGTCAAAGGAACATGACAGTGTTCACATTCCGGTTGAGGCTCTCGCTTCAAAATGAAAATGTGTGTTAAAAATGTATGACCAATGCGACACAAAACAACTTCATCCCTCCTGTTGGTTCATTTTGCCTGGAAAACAGTTCTAGGAATTCAAACTGTCAAGGGATCTTTGACGTGCACGCCAATGTGTATACGTCATACAGAGAGATGCAAGTACACAGGAGGACTTCGATTTTACGTGTCACCCAACGCCCTTTTCTTGCCAGGTCCTACGCCTCTTTTAAGGGAAAAACCAGGCTAGAGAAGTCCATGGAATTTTCTCTGTCAATACCTTGATTGAACCCGATACCTTAATTAAATGTTGACCAAATTTGATAAAAGATCTCTTCCCGACATTTAATCTCTATCTGATTCACAAACTTTCTGTACACGAAGGCTTCTATATTTCTGGAACAAAAAGTCCCAGAATGAAGAAGATAAGAATGGTTCATCTTCGCTTCACACCAAATTTAAAAGATCAATATAGAGATCATTTCACATTTCTAAGGTTTCGCAACAAATTCTTTTTTTTTTTAAAAAAAAACCATTAAAACTCCAGCATCTGTTTCAATTACCAGAACAAAAGTTGACAGAATGTTGAAAATCAATAGAGCTCGATGTTGCACACCAATTGTCGATAGGCCGAAGGACAGAGACTGTTAACCAGGCGTGGGTCCGGGTTGGGGGGAGGCACAGCCCCAGTGACATAGTTGATTTTCATTTCTCTTTGTTACTGTTGTTGTTCACATATCTGCTCTTTAATAGATGATATAAACATGATTTTCGCATTGTCTCCGCCCAAGCAATCCAAGGTTGCAACGCTCCTCACCTCCCCTCGACAAAATCCTGGATCCGGGCTGAGAGCATGTTAAATGGTTTACGCATTAGTTTTAAGGTTAACGAGTTAATATGAGTTATTTATCGAAGCCCCTACATGGACATTTTCGTACACAACCTATTTGAGAGAGTAAACAAAAATTATTCTTGAGTTTTATTTTAATTCTGGACTCCAAATCCAATATTTGTGTGGCATTTTGACCGAAAAGCGTTTAAAAATTTAGTGGTTTCGACCTTGACCATTGATTAAGAGAGACTGGAGACCGGATACTTGCGATCCGACAGACGTAATTAAAGTGACAATGACAATGTGGTGTGTGAATGATATTTTGCAGGATGTAGGCCCTTTTGCGGGTCTGTAGAGAGAGAGAGAGAGAGAGAGAGAGAGAGAGAGAAATGGGGTTTAACGTCCATTCAACACAAACTAGGTCATTTCGGGACTAACATGTGGTTTAATTTTATTTCAATAATTCGCTTGCGCGTAGGGGTCTTTAGCAGTGGGAGGAAACCGGGGTGCCCGGAGGAAACCCACGAGGTTGAGAAGGCGCCCCTATCTCCATGCCACATACGCTCACGCCAGGGCTCGAAACCACAGCCGCAAGCCAGAGGTGACCGGCCAGCTAGAGTTCGAAGCGCGGCACTCTAGACCACTAGCCCCCCCCCCCCCCCCGCGGGTCTGTATACCCGAATTATATGTTAACCAGTTGAAATGAAATGAAATGAAATGAAATGAAGTCCTACTGTTCTGCTCCTAACTGGGCTAATGAAGACGGGACGTTAACCAGTTAATAAGTTAACTGCTCTCAGACCTGCCGACAACAAAATACTCTTCATCTCGATTTTCCGGCGGGATTTCCCCTTGTCAGTGATGCAGAAGGGGGGCCTGACAAGGACACCTGCCTAGTCGCTCGGAGGTCCCGTGTACACATTGAGTGCACGTAAAAGATCCCTTGGCAGTTAGAATTCGATATAAGAGTAGGCCGTAGCGCCGCTGCCCGGGCAAAATTTCCCTTATAGCACACTGTATGGCGTATGCCCGTCTTCAATTAGCCCAGGTTCGGTGCAAAAGAGTAGGACTTTAAACCCCATTTCATTTCATTTACATAATACTCACACATTGATTTTTTTGTTTTTGCAAAATCGGCAGAAAAAAAGATATGGGGCATTTTCAAATCTTTGATAAAAGACATGTACATAAGATTAAGATTAGCAAGAAATGTTTCTTTTTGTGTTTTTCTAAATCTCCAGAAAACAAATATAGGGCATGTTGAAATCTTTGAAAAAGACATGTACACAAGATTAAAATGTCTTGTTACGCCGCGCTGTCTATTCATATAAAGAAAATAATCTTCTTCTTTGTTTTCCAGTGTAATGTTTCTATCTCAATGGTAACTACACACAATATAGAATTCAGAATTCATTTTTTATTCAATAAATTGATAAACTAGTCTTTGATTCAATTACAAGCTGGATATGAAGAAATAAAGAAAACAATAACTTCTGCCTGTAATAAATATAATAATTACCGGATTAAAGAGGTGTAGACATCTTTAGTTGTATTTTGCATTTAAAGGGTCTACGACGGTTAGAGAATATACTGAATAAAGCGCAAGTTTGCTCTTATTGTAAAGATTCCCCCGTCTTGATCATCCCGGTTAGTTCAGAAAAGTAGGACGTTAATCCACCTTTCATTTGAGAGATGATAGCATTGGTCGAAAACGTTCCTAATAACTTTAGGGGTTGGCTGGCCGAATGGTTAGCACTTGCGTGCCGTATCATAATGCCCGTCAATGAGTTAACTGGCGTGGTTTCGAATCACCGGTTGTACGTGACAAGGATTAAGGTCGCCTATCCAACCTCGTGGGTTTTCTCCGGGTCCTCTGGTTTCATCTCACTGCTAAAGACCACTACGCACAAGCAAATTGTTGAAATAAAATTAAAACGATATGCTAGTCCCGAAATGACCTAGTTTGTGTCGAGTGGAGGTTAAACCCCATTTCCCCACTATTTCCCCCCTAATGATTTTAAAATTGTATATGGAAATAAAGAGTATGGACAGCATTTCCTTTATAGTAAACTTCATTCGGGGCCACGGTGGCAAAATCGATGAGATAATGGCTCGCTAGCCTGAAGTTCAGGTGTTCGATGCCTGCATTGACCGAGAAAGTTCATCCAGATTTTCCAACGTTCCCCCTGCAAGTAAAAGATCCCTTGGAATTCGATATAAGAGACGGTCGTAGCGCCGCTGCCCGGGCAAAATTACGTCCATAGCACATGGTATGGCTTATGTCCGTCTTCATTAGCCCAGTTTGGAGCAGCTTTCATTTCAATTCATTTTCCGACTTCAAGGCAGCCCTTCGCTTGTTCGCCCCCCCCACCCTATCTCTCTTGTATTTGAAGTTCGGCATAGCCCTGTGGCATAGATAGTGTTATCAAAGGCAGCAGTACACGAGAAGACAATAAGGTCGATAACTCTCAGAATGTCAGTTCTCCTTTAAAAGTTTTTATTCTTATGTTGTTAAGTTGTCTTACAATCTGAATTTTTTATTATGAAAGCATTATTTATAAATATATCGAATTAACGATTGTAGCCATGGTAACAATAAACAATAAAATATTGATAAATAGTATAAACTTTATTTCTTATGTTTGAGTTCTAGCTTCTTCAGATACATTATCGAATTTCGACCAGCAAACATTAACAACAAAAACTAGAAATTTAATATAGCTTGTCCCACAGCGCTCATAAATATGTTTTCTTTTAGATTGGATCAATTGTTTTCATGTACAGGTTATTTGCTTGTGGGTTACATTTTTTCAGCTGTTAATCCATTTCGTCTAGATAGTCAAATGTATAGGTTATTGGAAATGAACTGAAATTGGGTTTAACATCTTCGTTTTCTGTAATAAACTAGGCTAGTGAAACAGAGGTTATTGGAAATGAACTGAAACGGGTTTTCTGTAATCAACTGGGCTAGCGAAGACGGAGTGTTATTGGGTGGGGATGGGGGTTATCCGCGGAATTAGCTAGTGATGATCAGGACAGATTTAAAGCCAGCTAGACCAGCTTATCCTAATGCAAATCCTAAAGGGTGGGATGGGGGAGTGATCTGGGGTAATGCACTGTTCTTAAAATTTCCTTTTTAATCTATAAAATAAGTACTAACTTCTTGTGATTTCAATAATTATAGAGGGTTTTCTCCGGGACCTCCGGTTCCCCCCACTGCCAAAGACCCCCACGCGCAAGCGAATTATTGAAATAAAATTAAACCATGTCATGAAATGTCCTAGTTTGTGTCGACTGGACGACGTTAAACCCCATTTGTTTCCCTACCCGGATCGAACGACGAATCACTATGTTAGTGACGGCAACAAGATCAGCAGCCGGGCTACTCTCATACCAAGACAATTCCTGGTGTCTAATATAATTCCTATTAATCATCAAGTGATATTCCCGATCTCTCTCTCAAACACTTCAGTTGACATATAGAACTTAAACTTGTCTCATCACCCGATATTTTAGTTTAATATCTTAGTTTTCTTTACAAATCGCGCTAATGAAATTAAATGAGGGTAACGTCTTACTTTCGTGTAATCACGCGAATAAAATGAAATTAAGTTTAACGTCTTACTTGGTAATTACGCCTATGAAATGAAATTGAGTTTGACATTGAAATTGAGTTCAATTTCTCACTTTTTTGTATCAATAGTTTTAACGAACTAAATAATGAATGAATGAAATATTGTTTAATGGCACATCCGCTCCAACCGGGCTATACTGCGCCAAACATAATATGGTGATTATTTCAAGACAGGCTAAATTATGAACTAAAATAAAATGGGGTTTAACGTCTAACGTTTCAGAACCAATGGAATGAAATAAAACCTTAATATTGAAATTGAGTTTAATATATCACTTTTCTGTATCAATCGTGCTAATGAAATGGAGAAATGGAGCTTAATGTCTCAATTTTAGTATCAATCATACTAATGAAACGAAATCCCGAGTAACCTTTTTCAGCTACATAAAATGTTGGATAAAGGTACGTTAGACGTGGTATAAACGCTCAAGACGCATCTATTTGCATATCCCTCAGTCGTACACCACTAGCTACGGAAATACGTGGCTAAGTGGGTAAGACGCTGATCGGGTGTTCGATCCCTGCATTGGCCGAGAAAGTTCATTCAGATTTTCCGGCGTGGTTTCTCCCCGTCAGTGATGCAGGACGGAGGGTCTGACAAGGAAAACCGAGGTCTGGGAACGAACCCACACCAAATCCTGATCGAAAACGAAATAGCCTTGTTAGTGAGCTCATACTTTGAAAGTTTGAAAAGGTGACGATTTGCAACCGACGTTACTGAAGTAAATGAAATGGACTTTAACGGTTAATGAAGACGGACATACGCCATATAGTGCGCTGTGAGAGAAATTTTGCCCGGACAGTGGCGCTACGACTGACTGGTATATCGAATTTCAACTGCCAAGGGATCTTTTTCGTGCATGTCAATGTGTACACGGGACCTCGGTTTTTCGTCCAACTGTCCTTGTCAGATCCTTCGGAACAATCGTAAACATTAATTGGAATTAAATTCCGATAACATGTTTTTCTGTAACCGTCCTCATGATTCGTCACTTCAAAAACTAGCAAGAAAACAACTCGGCGTTATTCACGCATTGATGCTTGCTGAATTCTTCAGTCAAGTCAAATAAAAGTGTCAAGATCTCGTCTAGTTTGTGGTTCAAGTCTTTAATAACTAGTAGTGTCAAGTGTTGTTACTGGGTACGGAATATCTTATTATTGTCTTCACCTGTCTATCAACTGGTTTAAATCCTCCACAAAATCCTTGACATTAGTATCCAGCGATTCGTAATAAATCGACGGTGGTAATTCGTGGACTCAGATGAAGTCTAGCGTTCAACTTTTCTGTACCGACAAGTTAATAAAGACGAGCGTACGAGAGAGAGAGACGGAGGGAAGGGGAGAGAGAGAGAAATTTAAAGTAAGGAAGTCTCTGACCCAACATCATTCAAAATCTTCGACATTGAAAACACGAATTATTTGCCAGTTTTTATCTTACCGGAAAATGATGGGCTTCTGATATCCAATATTTAAGACAAAATAAATACTTTACCACTGCACCACTGATTATAGGGGAAACCACGTTGGAAAATCAAAATGAACTTTCTCGGAAATAATAATTAAGGTCAACGAATTAAGAATTAAGAGGGAGAAAGAGAAGGAGAGAGAAATGGGGTTTACGTCCACTTGACAAAATCTAGGTCATTTCGGGACTAGCATATGGTTTAATTTTATTTCAATAATTTGCTTCTGCGTAGGGGTCTTTAGTAGTGGGAGGAAACGGGAGGGTCCGGAGAAAACCCACGAGGTTGGACAGGCGAACCTACTCCTTATCACGTACAATCGGGGATTCGAAAGCACGTCAGTTGAATCAATGACAGGCTTTATGTCACCACTAACCATTCACCCCCCCCCCTTAATAACTATTAATAATGAATAAAGAACACCGAATAAAGGACTGCTTGTTCCTCCATTTGAGGTAAAATAAATATTTTAAATCTTATGATACTGGAAGAGATATAAAGTTGAAACATATGTTAGTCCCGAAATCAGTAAGTTATGTTCCTTATTTCACGTTCTTTGGGTTTTTTTATACCTTCGATGGCTTACACTGCATGAAACTGACAAGTTATTATAGTGGGGGTTCACGTATTAGTGTTGTTTACTTAAATCGTCAATACCGGAATAAAATGTCGACCAATCAGTTTCCTATCTATTCTCAATCGGACCTTATTGTAAACAGCATGAGTTTCGAAGAATGAAATCAAATGGGTTAAATGTCCTACTGTTATGCTCCGACCGGGCTAATGAAGCTGACATACGCCATACAGTGTGCTATAAGGGTAATTTTGCCCGGATACGAGCGCTACGGCCTGCTCTTATATCCAAGGAATCTTTTGCGCGCACGCCAGTGTGTAGACAACCTAGCTGAAAAATCACAATAAACTTTCTTAGGAAACATTGTCTAGCGAACCAGCGTCTTAGCCACATAGCCAAACGAACAACATATTGTTAAATCTGAAGGGCAAATGGCTCTTTCCGGTGAGTATTTGGTAATTGAGATGGGATGGGATGCAATTGGGTGGGGGTCAAAAACAAATAGTCTCGATTAGCTCGTTGTAAAGGACAGATTTCCGTTCTGAAGGAGAGCCAATGGGGCTGTGAGACCAAAACAAATATTAGTCTCATATAAAGGAAATATGCCATTTTCCAGCTGGTTCCCCAGTCCAAAGGAATCCATGCTAGAATTATTTTTCTTTCTTCGTCTCACCGGGCACGATTTATCACTTATTGTCATAAAGTCTTTCAAATATGTTTCGTATCTTATTTCTAAATCATAGACTTTCGTTGTTAACGAAACTAATAAAACGTTTCTGAGAAGTACTAGCCTTTGATGGTTGACACATATAGAGGCAAAAGAAATTGATTAATATCTGTCGCGCGCTTGTCATTCGAGTCACGTGCGTCGTGTATCAATGATATAATTAAGAGATTTGTTGGAATTCAATGACGTGGAATATACGGTGAACCAGAAACTATTTCCCGCGGGGAAAAACAAAAAAAATATGTCAAGTCTTGTCTGCTTCTTCATAACACACCTCCAAAACAAAAATATGTCTGTAAGTCCCGCTTACAAGTCGGTCAAGAGATAAAGAATGATAGGTTTGCTGTTTAGGTCTGAATGTAAGGCTTTTCGGAGCGATAAGTCGAACACATGTGCAAAATCGCAATATCGTCTGATGTCTCGCTTTGTTTAAAATTATCATCAAGAGACATATTTTGACGTGCAATTTGTACATCATTAAATTAAAACTTAAATGAGCTTATTCGCTAATATTTGGAAACTGTAATTTGACACATATGAGTCACAACGCAAATTATGAATGTATATAAACTGATTTAAATTCAATAGTTGCCGTTTTTATTCTATTTTCAAATCGGTTTTTTTTCGGCGAAATACGCCAGAAGTCTCAATCGTATGGCAATCTCCTGCGTCTGATTATTCTAGTCTACTCCGATAGTATTTATCGTGCATGCCGTCCAGATAAGAATACCGCGACTTATCTACTTAAGAATTGGGAAAATCGTGCTAATTTCATACACATACCTATGGAGGAAGGGGGGTAACTCTATTCTCTGTTTGGATACGCACTATTATCGACATTAATTTCTTAATATTTATTCTTTTAGCATAGATTCGTTTCCCAAATTGTTGGTATTGCATAATGATATTCCAAATTGTTGTGATTAATTCATCGCAATTCCAAGACATAACGAGAAGGTTTAGAGTCTGTACATTATTAGTATCTGGTTTGTCCAAAGGCAACGTTAGTGTCATCAACAGCAAGGCAGCGTCTGTACATGGAGTGGACCAGACGATTGATGAAAGCCATTGGCACCTGAAACCGCCCCGCCCCAAAACCCTGGCGCAATCCATCGGTTGTATTTGGTCTCGGTAAAGCTGTATTTCCTTTAGTACGGATCTGGTCGGGCTCCGGCCCGGTTGCAGATACGGAAAAAGCACTTTCATAGAATTTTAGTAAGAGTGTTTCTTTATGTGCGGATACGGTTCTCTACGCGTACTGTTTTTCGAAACGGACCATGTCGCATGCGGACCCGTGTACGTAACCGCACACAAGGAAACACAGTTTGGGTAGGGAAATTTCAATTTTCGCCCCTTTTATAGACACGTGTTCATGGACTCAGAAAACGAAAAGCTGAAAATCAAACGAAAGGACATAGAGAAACTGATTGAACTTTTACGTGGCCATCGATGCCTCAATGACGCAAGCTGTGTAGAATATAAAGATGTACAACTGGTGCTCAATGTGTAATTCCTGAACGAGATAATTTAATGCTCTTTGTTCCTTTCGTCCTTCCAAAATATGATGCACCTGTAACACTATAGGCTCATTTTAGTTCTAAGAAAGGTGTTCTGCTTAAAGGAGCTAGATTGAGACCTAGGAATTGATATAAGTGGGTCGCAACGCATATAATACTGTAATATGAATGTATATAAACTGATTTACATTTTTACGATAAGATCACAGCATCAATGTTGATTTAAATTGACAAATAATTCGTGTTTTCAAAGTTGAAGATTTTAGATCATATTTAAGTTAGAGACTTAGCTACTTTAATACATAAATTCTTTACCTACAGGATGTGTGACGAAAACTAGGGTAATGAAGTAGCTAGCATAATTCTACTACTATCTTAGACTAGCACACAGACAGTTATGTCTGTATCCATTCTGGAAAGTAGGGTATTATCGTCCAGTCATCTCGTGCATAGATTGGTACAATCAAGTTATTATTATTAATAATATAACATACTAAGAACCTAACTACATTTTTGGGCACCAATCAACACCAAAAAGTTCCCGGTACGCCTATGGTTCCGTCGTAATGATGCATTCATTATTCGTAGGAGAGAGAAATGGGGTTTAACGTCTACTCGGGACCAACATATGGTTCAATTTTATTTCAATAATTCGCCCGTACTTAGGGATCTTTACCAGTGGGACTAAACCGGAGTGCCCGGAGGAAACCCACGAGGTCCGCACATGAGGCACACCCTTTGAAGCCTAACTTTTTTTTCTATTTAAAGATACATTATGGGAGAGAGAGAGAAATGGGGTTTAACGTCCACTCGACACAAACTAGGTCATTTTGAGACTAACATATGGTTTAATTTTATTTCAATTATTCGCTTGCGCGTAGGGGTCTTTAGCAGTGGGAGGAAACCGGAGTGCCCGGAGGAAACCCCCGAGGTTGGGAAGGCGCCCCTAGCTCCATGCCACATATGCTCACACCGGGGATCGAAACCACAGCCGCAAGTTAGAGGTGACCGGCCAGCTAGAGGTCGAAGCGCGGCACTTTAGACCACTAGGCCACCCCCCATATACGAGAGAGTGGGTTTTATGTACACCAGACATCATACAGAGCTCGACACAAACTAGGTCATTTTGAGACTAACATATGGTTTAATTTTATTTCAATTATTCGCTTGCGCGTAGGGGTCTTTAGCAGTGGGAGGAAACCGGTGTGCCCGGAGGAAACCCCCGAGGTTGAGAAGGCGCCCCTAGCTCCATGCCACATATGCTCACACCGGGGATCGAAACCACAGCCGCAAGTTAGAGGTGACCGGCCAGCTAGAGGTCGAAGCGCAGCACTTTAGACCACTAGGCCACCCCCATATACGAGAGAGTGGGTTTTATGTACACCAGACATCATACAGAGCTCGAGAGAGGAGCATCATAGCCGTCTCGGCTTAGACGCTCGGGTGAGCACATCATCCTAGCGAGAACGTTATGTAAAACTATCAATAAGTACGTGGTTCTTGCCACATTTAAGCCGTTAGGTCTGAGTTAGAAAGGATATTAAACTCAGACCGTGGATATTTTAATAACTCCTAAAGTTACATTAATTCATCCCAAAGATGTTCATTTGGGTTTAAGCCCGAACGGCTGTTCAGTGCATAACGTTGACAGCGTTCTGCTGTAGAAAGTTCCGAAGATAACTCTGGCGGTGTGGGAATGTTGGATTTTTGAACACCACTGGACCCACTTTCTGTCTCAGACCGATTCCACCCCAAACCATTATGCTTGGACCTCTCCATGACACTTGTTTGGAACGAGCAAAACACCTGATAAGTAATCGGCTTAAAGTTCCAATTTCACTTTTTCTAAGAAAGTCAAAATATAATTATTTCTATGTTTTTTGCTCAAAAGGTTGTCAACTCACTATTATACGATCATGGACAAAATTTTGGGGGGGGTTAGAAAGGGTGACACTGGTTAATTGAGGAAATAGTTACTCAATTACCTCCCTTGTTTCCTTATTCTTCTCCATGGACGGCCATCTTCAAACGTTTGAATTTGAAGTTGAAAATGATATTTTTGCCAATTTCTCAACTGGCAATAGTGAATTATAGGATTAATAGGATTATTCTTTAACAAGGTAGGACTGTTTATAGGTTCAATCTATTTTGGGGCTTTATATTAATAAATTTTAAAAATATAACTTAAAAAAATGCTATTGGAACTTTAAGTGAGGAAAATACCGGATAAGCACTGGGTTGAAGTGATAAAAACACCCAATAAGTTCCGCTGTCGATCGCCAATTGCGATAAAAAAAAAAAATTGGTGACAACTTCTCCTTGTAGGGTGATACCTCTTTACCTGTGACGATGAATTTTTATTGCCAGAATTTAACAATCAAATTATTAGATGCATTGCTTGATGTGGTAGATTGTTTAGGACTATATATATAAATAAAATGTCTGGAATAGCTACAGATGGAGCAGCTGTCATGGTGGGTTCTAAGAAGGGTATTGTTGCTAGGTTGAAGCCATTAAATCCGGTTATTTTAGGCACTCACTGTATTGCACACAAGACTGGCACATCCTTCATGCAGTGCCGCGATATCGTACCTTACCTTATTAAATATCAGGAAATTTTATAAGTATTTTGAAAATTCACCAACAAATCTGAACAGACTAAAATATATACAAAACGTCTGAAATGATACGAGATTTAAAAAGATTTCAGGCACACGGTGATTATCATTCGATGGGGCTGTTCAGTTTAGAACCGATCTTAATTGAAGATAACACTCCAAAAATTGCTGGTCTGCTTAAAAGTAAAACTTCTGTAAAATTCCTTTAGTGTACATATTTGTCTGGTGTGTAAGCTGTTATTTGTAGATAAGTGTTATCAAAATAATGATATTATGTTTTCCAATGTAAACCCTTTGCTTCGATCCTCCACTGATCAGTTAAAAACCATTTCTTCTGGACCTAATTTCTCCAAATTTCAAAATTTGATACCAAGTGACATTGGCCTTTATCGGTTTGGTGAAACCTCATTTATTTCTGAGAGTCAATTGTTCAGAGATGGTATCAGTTTGGGGAAGCCTCATTTATTTTTGAGGATCAATTGTTCAGAGATGGGTTCAAGCAAAGAGGGATGCTGTTCTATTTAGTAATTTGTGTAAAATATTTGATGTAAATACGAAAATAGATGCTTTATTTGTTAATAACATTGTGAATTTGTTGAAAATTGATACTTTTGCCTCGTCCGAAGAAGTTATGCCATTTTGAAATTATGTTCAAAATTGATACTTTTACCTTGTCATTTCGAAATTATGTTCAGTCTTCTGATTTAGGCGATGTAACTATTACTGCCGTTTGTAATTTGCCTCAACTAAATGTGTTCCAAGTATTTATGATATCAGTAAGCGCTTGCTAACAATTCCTGTGGCAACTGCAGATTATGAAAGAGGATGTAGAAGGCAAACGCCGTCTTAACCCATGCTCTTAATATTCAAGCAACCGAATTTTCATTTAAGAATTTATCTCTTTTTCTTTCTGCACACTGGAATTAATGTTCATGGCCTTGCAAACCCAACCACTAGTCTCTAAGATGAGTTTTCTCACACAAATCCAGGATTTGTTGTTTTGTAAAGAATACAGGGACTCGAATGAGGTTGAAGTTTGTCTGTTGAAAGATGTTAATGTTGTCCCAACTTCAGACTTGCCATTAATAATCCCTCCATCAGGATTAACTGCTGCAACCAGTGGTACCTGTTTGGAAGAATCCGGTCTGATAAAACCCAACATGCAACATTGTCAACGACCGACAACCTCGTCATATTAACGAACACCCTGTCGAGATAACAGATACAACATACCCAGGGCCGTGATTTCTGTTCTGATGTAACCCAAGATGCAATGCAACATGTCCACGACCGACAACCTTAAAGCCTCTTCATATCAACGAACACCCTGACGATATTAACATGCCTAGGTCTGACAGTCTTATTACCCCACCATTTTAATAAAAACCATGACAAGATGATCGATAGTGAGTTGGAACCGTTGATACGTGGTCGTAGGCAAACAACAATCGGGTCAACTAGTCAGCTACTAATGAAACGTGGTCGTGCTCAAACGACGTCGGGAATATTTCACCCCCAGCGAACAGTGACATTGTTCTACCACCAGAGAAACGTGGTCGACATGGGCGTTAACGGAACATAAAATTAGTAATCATAATAAACACCCAATAGCTAAATGATTTCGCACCCCACCGGATCATAGCAAAATGAGTCAGGCAAAATGTGTCTGAGTCATCTAAATGGTCACATTTCCAGTGCTTGAGTTACTTTTCCTTTACAAATCATTCCATTTCAGTGCTATTATTATTATTCCGTTTGTTATATTTTATTTAATAAATACTAGTAATATTTTGTGCTGCGTTATAATACAAATTTTTCAGCATACTGGGGCCTATTTCACGAAATTTTAACTAAGATAAGATCCCAATTTTAGTAATTTGATTGGATAATATTAGATTGATTTTAGTGCTTAGCCAATCAAAATTGAAGTATCTACTAAAATTGGATTTTATCTTAAGTTAAAATTTCGTGAAACAGGGCCCTGTTGTCTTTTGAAAAATGTTCTCTTTTCTTATACTTGATAGTATACCGTTGTTTCACTGGAATACCCTACTCTACAAGGTGTAACCATAACTGACGAGTGAACATAAAATCATCGAGTATGTAAAATGATAATATTCGTTGCATCGACCCAAAACCATGTTTTTCGTAGCCAGCGCCCCCGAAAACCCCTAAGATATAGTGCACGAGTGCTAGTATATAAACTCCAATAATTGCCATTTGGGTGGCCATTTTGAAAAACAAGAAGGATACAGTCCGGTCAACCCCTGACGATACAACACTCGTGCCTAATAACACATAAATATAGAAATTGCTTAAAAACGAACACACTATGGTACTTAGTAAGTGGTCACCCCAGATTTTGAGAAAGCCCTCAAAAAGAAAACATGGCTCTGCAAAGCAGAGTAGAATTTTGTAAGATGTATATTGTATTTATTTATGTAAATAAAATTACTGGAAACTTTTTTATTTTGACGGAAATAATATTTGGCTAAAAAATAAAATTGAAAAGTTGTCGGAAAAAAATGGAAGCCAGAGTGAGAACTGACTGGGTTGAAGTGAACAAAACACTCGATAAGCACTGTAATCGTCTTTGACAGCTTTACTCGATTCGGTCATTTCACGTTTAGGAAGTCTATAGGCGCATCCTGTCTCTGTTTTTGTTGGTCCGACCGACAACAGCATGTCCGATTTATACATCTGGGATCTCACAGAAAACGAAACTGGGGGCTGGCCTAGATGGATCCACGAAGTTAATCTTAACTTCAAGAAAGCTGCCCGCAATTTTGCAATGGAATCATGTCTAGTTGGTCTTCGACAAATTCCTCCAAATGCATAGTCACCATGTGAATTTGTGGCCTAACCGTCGCTGTCCATTGCTGTGATTGTACTTCAACAGCAGTCATCGTAAGCTTCCATTAGTTCTGTTTGCGGGCTAGACACTATCACGACAGACTTGGAGAGAGAATGGGGTTTAACGTCCACTCGGGAATAACATATGTTTTTTTAAAAACTTTATTTCAATAATTCGATTGCGCGTAGGGGTCTTTAGCAGTGGGAGGAAACCCACGATGTTGAGAAGGCGCCCCTATCTCCATGCCACATACGCTCACACCAGGGCTCGAAACCACAGCCGCAAGCCAGAGGTGACCGGCCAGCTCGAGATCGACGCAGTTCATATAATTATTTACAGTCTTACCTGATCAGACATGTTCAATCTTCAATAATTTGGTATACTGTTGGGGAAAAATACAGCAATCAGTGAACCGTGTGAAGAGAATAAAGCCGGATGTGAATAGCTAGCTGACGAGAAACAAACTGGAAGTGAGATCGGCTAACCTTTCCAGGTCATAAGCCTCCATGTCCGCCATACTTATTTCACAAGTTGGAAACAAGTATGGCGGCTTGCGGGCGTTAACTTTTTTTTATTACCTTATTTCGGTATTTTTGTAACCGGAGTTCAGCTTTAAGTGGCAAAGCCGGGTTTACATACCGTACAGGAACGCACACATTCCCTCTTTCAACTCCCATCCATGTCCGAGTGGATCAGCTACGTTATTGTCATTGTAACTTAGCATGATATGTGCTTGATAGTTCGCTCTTTTTATGTGCTGTTCAAGACTATCTTGATCAGGTGGGATACGGTGTGTGAAAATAGTATGATTATAATTTAGGCTAAATTATGATCGTGTGCATCCTTTGTCGGAACAGCTGTTTTCATAGACTTAAAAAAATATATTCCAATTGATTACAATAAATAGTGGTAATATATAATGATGGATAATGTAAACTTTAATTTGTTTAACAATATATCGCGAATAGAAAACAACATATTATTAGCAATAAACAATGGCCTTTGTCTTCTAAGTTAGACTGGACAAATTATACAGTGTTGTATTAATGTATCATTTGAGAAATTCATATATATTGTGTGACTATCTCCATGTTAGATTTTGACAGACCTGGCATTGACGGTACATTGTGTGTATACGAAAAATTCATGTTGCATTATATTTTACCTAAATAAATACTACCGATTATATATATATGGGAATGAGTTGTAAAAAATAGATCATGCCTTGATTCTAGCGGTAGTATAAATAATTTGTGAAATCTATAAAGCCATGTCATCACAAATGACTTCAACTTTATTATATGACAGTCATGGAAACATACAAACATAACATGATAAATGATCGGGAAAAGGTATCCTTAACTATCTCGGTGGTAATAACCTTATACTCTATTATGGCACCACAACATCAAAGTTGACGACGAAAAATATAAATTTGAGGTCAGCTACGCTCGACGACATTGTCTTGCTCCTGACTAACCTAGATATCTATACAAAATATGTAGATATGTAGAAGGAGATAAAATTTAAATCATCAGTCGGTGGTTAAAACCCAAAGAAAAGGCATGAAATGAAATAGGGTTTAACGTCCTACTCTTCTGTACCTAACCTGGGCTAATGGAAGACGGGAATACGCCATACAGTGTGCTATGAGGGACATTTTGCCCGGGCAGCGGCGCTACGGCCTACTTTTATATCGAATGCCAACTGCCAAGGGATCTTTTACGTGCACGCCAATGTGTACACGAGGCCACGGGTTTTCGACCCATCCGAACGACAAGACAGCTGTCCTTGTCAGGCCCTCCGTTCGGCATCACTGACAAGGGGAAACCACGCCGGAAAATCGAGATGAACTTTCTCGACCAATGCAGGAATGGAACACCCGACCTCCAGGCTAGCGAGCCCGCTTCTTACCGACTTGAATATATCATACTTAGGTAAAACCAACTCGAGTTTAGAGTTGCAAATATTACCTCCCCTGGTACCTCCTGCCTGAGAACAACCCAATAACCTCAACCTTACTATGGTTAGGCTACTATGGAAATACCCAACTCTGCATTAGAGTTGTAAATGATATTTATCCCCCTTGAGACCAATCAAAAAGCCTCTACCTTATTATGATTAATATGGGTAGGTTCACGTTTCGAGGCATGAAAATTATAAAGACTTACCGTGATATATTTGATATATATAGTTTTGAGTGGTTAGAGTTACTTCCCCTGATATTGTTGCGTCCGATAAGGGTACGTAGCCTGGTGCCAAGCAATAACATACTTTATCGTCCATGTAAATCTGATCACAGTCAAACCTTTTACTACACGAACCAATACATCTTATCCTGGACAGCCGACTCAAACTACCGTAATAACGTAGATTTACTATTTCCGTAAAACTATGGGTTAACCACAACGAATTTGTAATTGTGGTATCGACCGATGAAACATTATTCATAAAGGCCCGAATGTCATCAGGATCATACAGAATAAAGCCATTGATAAATCCTCTTCCATTTAAAATATATGTTCTATTTTAAACAAACACACCATTACGACATCGAAATTTGTCAAATAACTTTATGTGTTTACTCTGTGTCGAGTGAATGTTACCCCCACCCCTCTCTCTCTCAATAGCCTACAGCTTTCGTACTACAGATGACACCAAAACAAATCTAATATGGAACTTAAAATGAATTACATATAAATTTAAACAAATAAAGCAACGTTCCCTGGAATAACACCAATACATTCCATATTAAAATTTACGATTCCGTACGTTACACAAACTAGATCAAGTCACCGTAAACCCTATATATTAGGGTATGCAGCAAAATCTCCCCCGTGGGATGTTAACCCGCATTTCATTTCTATACCACATAAATCAAAGTATGATTTTATAATTTTTTTTCGTTAAACCTGAAGTTGTTACACCAATCAAATTGGCATTTGGGTTTGCATGACAATACGCGGGTTTAAGGATAATATGTTGTTGAAAAGATGGCTTCGCAAAGCTTTGAAAAACGCCCAGACAGATGTCAAGTCCCCAACAGCTCGTGCTATCATGACCCCAAATACCTCACGCGTCACTTGATCAAAATCCGTCAAAACATTTAACCTCTATTACGTTAAAGATATTTTCGAAGAAAAGAACACCGGAAAACGCTGGATATCAACAGGGTTTGTCCTCTGGTGTTGCTAATACTTCTCACCAAATATGGGAAAATATTTTAAAACCGTAACACCCATAATGCGTTAACAAGATTTGTGGACAGGGTCTGGGGATGGTTTGGTACTTGGGTTAACTCCGGAAAATCTGCATGAACTTTCTCGACCAATGCAGGGATCGAACACCAGACCCCAAGGATAACGAGCCAGCGTCTTACCCACGTGATTCCCCTGATAGTATCTACTGTGTGACGTAAATTAGGTCATAGCGTCCTGCTCAGTATGAATGAATTCACTCGAAGGTTTTGTGTATCAAACATTAAAAACGTAATTTACGGTATACAGTAAACTGTTCCTTTGATCATAACTTCGACTAAAGGTCTACAGGAGAGGAATATACAGCACTAAACCTACGCCAAATCTGTATACTTACTACAGAGACCTGTGACCTAGGGGAACCAAATTCATCACTTCCGGTTTTAATAAATATTAATGGCTGGCTTACAAGTTTGTTTTGCTCGAGTTACAGGGATGATTACGTTTTAATACATTTGTGGAACTCGTTGATCTTCCCAATGTATTTCTGGCAATCAAAAGAGCGATCGTTGATATAGTTGTTGTTTGGGCTATGAGCAAAAGTCCATCGTGGTTGACTTATTTCATCTAATAAGTAAAACAAGATGTACCTGACCAGATTAATAAAAATGTAGCAATATTATTTCCAGTAAGCCCATAGTGAAAGAAAAAACTTCATTCAGTGAGGAGCTAACCGGATGTGGACACTTTGCTTGATACGGCATATCCTGGATGTGGATGTGGCCTACCTGTGTTTTTGTTACACCAAAGCGATGGCCATGTTTGTTATACAAATTGAAAACACGTATGACGTTAACTTTTTATTCTATTTAAAGATACATTATGGGAGATTCTCACTACAATAGTTAAAATTAGATAATGTAAAGGCAGTTTGCTGAAAATTTCGGTCAAATTGATCCACTATGAACCGAGAACTAAGCGAATGAAAGTTCCGCTTAGCATCGGTTATCATTACTAAAGTCAATAAGACAAAACTAATAGTCTCGATTGTCCATTTAATTGCTAAATCACAAAGGAAAGTTTTGCAGCATAATCCAAGAAATATCGCGGGCTAGTTGAACATCGAGAGTTGATTATGGTCTGGACAAGTTATTTAATATCTAATTAATAGTTTTTATAACATTTCAGACCTAAAGAAATACCTACAATAGGCAGATTTAGCTCTTGCATAATGTATGTTTAATTATTACTGTAGTTTTGTAATCGGCGTTCAGATTTAATCAATTTATTCGATAAAATGAACAGGATTTAACAACAGACAAGGGCCTATTTAAAGGAGCTAAATCGCTAATATTTGGGACCTAGAAATTGACACAAATGGTTTACAAACCACGTAATAATATTAATGCATATAAATTGATTTACATTCAATCGTTTCTACTTTTACTCTAATTCCAAATCAGTTATGTTCGGTGAAATACACCAGAAGTCTCAATCGCTAGCGTCTGGTTATTCCAGTCTACATAGTGATTATTGCGCGTGCTCTCCAGAGTATAGATAGGAATATGGCGGGCCGTTTGACATGACTTGTGGAATATCTCTAGCCTCGTTCTTCGAGTCCCTTGTGAAAAATAGACCCCAAACGCATTATGGTACACGATTCGTGTAACAATGATAAAATGTTTATTTTGTCTTACATATTGGATATCAAAAGCCCATCGTTTCCCGGTAAGATCACGTCAATGTTGATTTAAATTGACAAATAATTCGTGTTTTTCAATGTTGAAGATTTTGGATGAAACTGAGTTAGAGACTTAGCTACTTAAAGTTCCAATTTCACTTTTTCTAAGAAAGTCAAAATATAATTATTTCTATGTTTTTTGCTCAAAAGGTTGCCAACTCACTATTATACGATCATGGACAAAATTTTGGGGGGGTTAGAAAGGGTGACACTGGTTGATTGAGGAAATAGTTACTCAATTACCTCCCTTGTTTTCCTATTCTTCTCCATGGACGGCCATCTTCAAACGTTTGAATTTGAAGTTGAAAATGATATTTTTGCCAATTTCTCAACTGGCAATAGTGAATTATAGGATTAATAGGATTATTCTTTAACATGGTAGGACTGTTTATAGGTTCAATCTATTTTGGGGCTTTATTTTAATAAATTTTAAAAATATAACTTAAAAAAATGCTATTGGAACTTTAAGGCTGACAACCCTCAAATAGCAATATTGGCGATAGTGGTATCGATGCGGATCAGGATGCTGATAAGGAACACTGCGACGATGGTGATGGTGGTGACGATGATAGTGAGGAGGTGGAAGAGGAATTACACAATGATGTACTCGTATCACAATCATATAAATCTTCTGAATCGTAAATATCTATACACAATTCATCTGTATCATATCCCATACATATATCATAGTCATCGTCGTCGTCACTATCTTCAGTTTCTAAGTTGAAATATTTATCTTCTAATGAACATTTCAATAGAATGAAATTTTGCACTGTTATTGGTATTTTGAGCTGGGTAACTTTTTCTTGTATGTTTGATCCTAAATGTTGCCTAATAATTCTCCTACACAATGACTTTAAGCAAATGTTATTACAAAACGAATGGAATTCTGATTCTTTTGATATACATCTAATTGTCTGTGCATCATTATCACCATAGTCCCTGTACTCATCCTCCTTGAAAGGTAACTTGGAAACAATGTCTATCCTGTCCGCCCCACTTTCAAACAGCAGTTTTCTGTGACTGTTAATTCGACCAGATGAGGGATCCCACATCTGGACCATAAACATCCCGTCCCGTCTATTGTGTCCAAGATTCTGAAAGCAATAGTTCGCAGCTATTAGGTAATTAATCAGTTCGAAAGCATCGGATAATTCACCATGCCTAGTAAACTTAATAGCCACGTCCATCATTGTTTTTCCTGTTTTGTCTGTTATATCCACTCCACAAATTTGGATAATGTATTTACACAACTTCACATCATATATTCCAATGAGGTTAAGATAGTGCGCCATCGACTTTCCAAATTTATCCAAAAGCTTGCAATCCGCACCGGCTTTACATAGCTGTTTCACGAGGTTATAATCCCCGAGTTTAGCAGCCAACATTAAGGCAGTTTGTCCATCTTTGTCCTGTGCATTGACATCTATATCTGTAGACAATATAACAGCTAACAACTCGGAGTACCACTCAATGTAGTCATAGTCGCTATGGATCAATCCAATAATACTGAGATGTAAGACAGTATGTCCATAAATATTACTTATATTGGTACTGCATCCATGTTTTAACAAGGCTTGCATATACGGGATGTTGTATAAAATAGCTGCAACCATTAATGGGGTGTTACCAGTAGAATTTATATGGTTTATATCAATCCGCTCATCAGTCAAAAAGGTCTCAAAACATGAAAGTGTTGTGGAACACCTGGCTAAATAATGTAAAATGTTATCACCATTTTTATCCAAATCATGAAAATCAACCTTATTGGAATCTACCAAATGCTGGAAATAATCATCAGAGTGTTTCAACACATGTCTTAGTAATTTATTGCCGCGGTTTTGTGTTTTAAATTCCGCACCAAAACATTCCAACAACTTCATTATTTCTATGTTGTCGTTCTTCCAGCAATCCCCATTTCTGCATATTTGTAAACAGTAATAAACAGCAGATCTACCGCGACTATCTTGTTTGTTAACGTCGGCGTTGTGTTGATGAAGGCATTTTATCAGTTCTGTGTTGCACTTTTGTATAGCTAACATTATGGGCGATTTTCCTTTATTATCGGACAAATTCACATCACAACCTTCCATTTTTAACAAAACATCAACTGCATTTAAATTGTCGTTTTGTACAGCGAGATATAGAGATGTTCTACCGCGATTATCTTGTTGGTTAATGTCCGCATCGTATTGATGAAGGCGTTCTATCAGTTCTGTGTTGTTGTCTTGTACGGCTAACATTAAGGGCGATTTTCCTTTGTTATCGGACAAATTCACATCACAGCCATCCATTTTTAGCAAAACATCAACTGCATTTAAATTGTCGTTTTGTCGAGCGAGATATAGAGATGTTCTACCGCGATTATCTTGTTGGTTAATGTCCGCACCGTATTGATGAAGGCGTTCTATCAGTTCTGTGTTGCTGTTTTGTACGGCTAACATTAAGGGCGATTTTCCTTTGATATCACACAGATTAACGTTACAGACTGCCATCTTTAACAGAACATCAACAGTGCGGTTATTGTCATTTTTTACTGCTAGATATAGAGATGTTCTACCGCAACCATCTTGTTTATTAACACTGGCACCATGTTTGTGGAGAAGTTCTATCAATTTGATCTTATTTTGTTTTGTAGCCAACATAAGTGGCGTGATTCCTTCCCTGTCACCTAAATCCACACAAGAACCATTTGTTCCCAATAGCACATTTACAGCACACTCGTGGTTGGATAAGGTTGCTAGGTATAAAGAGGTTTTACCAAACTTATTTTGTAAATTAATATTTATTCCTGCAATAATTAATTTCGGTAAAATCAGACAGCCGTTGGGTTTCGTGACAATGTGGTGGAGAACTGTACATTCAGTTTGATCTACTGCATTAACATCAGCACCATGATCTATCAAGTATGCCAATACCGACATAAAACCTCTACGTGCTGACACACACGAGGGGAACATCATTTCTCTTGACGAAGTATTTACATCAGCACCTGCTTCCACTAACGCCATTACAAATGGAAGGCACGTTGTCTCCGAGCGTCCGAGGTATATAGAAAAATGTAAAGCTGAAAGACCTTCGACATGTGAAATTTTATTGATGATGTCCTTAACTTTTTGGTGCTTCAATAAAATGGAAACTGTTTCCAAGTTCTGCTTCCTGCAAGCTAACATAAGAATGGTTTCGCCCCATTCCGAATTAACGCAAATATCTGGAAACAATACTAAGCGTTTCAGTTTTTCTGTTTCATCTTTTCGAACAGCTTGGAACCATACACACTGGCATCCATGATCCATCGTTTTCAAGGATAATCGAAAATGCAATAGAAATCCGAACTCTAGTAAACATCTGTACGTATTGGGTTCTGTTTATGTGGAACACCTCCTAAATCTGAAAATAGTTTATTTTTATATCTTAATTAATAGGTATTGTAGAATGATGGGGGTGGAGTTGGGTTGGGATGGTGAGTCTTCAGGCCATATGTTATCTTTAATTATGCTTTAGATCCAGGCACTGTACGTGATAAGAAGTATGGTTGCCAGTAGTGATTCAGCTGTGATATGGAGGCTTTGGTGGCCGAATGGTTAACGCGTTGGATCATAAGGTCTGTCATTTAGTCAGGGGGGGGGGCTGGTTTCGATTCCGAGCTTGTACTGACAAGGTGTAGGGTCGCATGTTCAACCTCGGTGGTTTTGTTGGGGCCCTTCGCTTTCCTCCCTCCCACTATTAAGGACCCCTACACACAAGCAAAATAAATAGAATCATATGCTAGTCCCAAAATCTTTCGATTAATCGTTAAACCCCATATTTCGGTCGACCTGTATGCCACACTAAGCCACCATATATACCGGGAAGTAAATATACACCGTCATATACCTCATATAACGCCATTGTTGTTTTACATTGCTTATGTAAAGATCCTAACCGTATTGTTGTTTTACATGGATCCTAAACGTATTTACATCACACCATTGACTGGCAACCAATGTTCGAGAAAGCATAGATCAATAATGGTGTATATAATATCAATAAAAAAGCATTAAACATTACATACCTCGATCTAAAACGAAGACAAGCCATTCTGGTTGATCAAATAAGCTGAGTTTCACATCCTGTACCGTGGTATTTTAGGTAACGTCAATTCACTGGGAATGCCCGATTATTTTTGAACGACGTGTTTTTTTAGGTATGCTCTCACCTTCTCTTTTCTGTCTGACTACCAATAAAAGGCCTTTCCCACTGGCTGTGTTTAACTGCATTTTTAAATTAATGGTTAGGGATAAAAATTCAAAGATAGTTGCTGTGTGGGTGTGGCGCCAGGCGGGGTAAGCTTACTCTTCCAACGCACGCCTATTACCACTGTTTGCCGTGTATTGTGCACACGGTGAACAGACCATTTCCTTACACTATTTAGCCTATACCGTTTTTTCAGACTTTGAATTTTGTCTAATGGTTTGTTGGATTGTTCGTAATTGGTTTTATTTTATTTATACATATGGGTTATTGGTGTGTATTATTACACGTATGAGCTACATACAGTATACATGTGTAATATACTTAAGGGCTGTACACTGTATAAGGTAGTCGGTGTGGGTGTATAATGTATAAATTGCAAAGATGAACTAGTGGGCGGCGCATTTGGCGAACATAACGCCCCAAGCACAGTGACACTTTAGAATCAGATTTTTGTCTCAGATTACTGGAAATTTTTAAATGGCAACCTCGTGTTAAACTTTCTAGTAGTTCTAATTTTTACAGCAGCACAACAAATACGCGCGAAATATGAATCCCAATTATCAATTTGCATTATCCTTATTTTTGTTAGCGTTCTCGGTTCGAAGTTTGAGAAGAATTACAAAAACTGGGCTGTAAATAGAAATCCTGACTTATGATGTTATTTACATGGGATTTGTTACAGTATTGGATCTTTAGATCAGGTTCTATATGACAACACTGGTGTAACTTCAAATAATACTTTTATTCTGCTTCTTACATATCACGTACAAACATCTTAATGTTAACGACCCCTGAACTAACTTGTATTGAGGGAGCTGCCACTTCAATCAATAATACTTTTATTCTGCTTCTTACATATCACGTACAAACATCTTAAACCCAGAACGAACTTGTATTGAACTTCAAAATATTTATCCATAACTTCAGTGTTAAAGTCTCTTCACTGGTTGCTTGCCGAAGCCCGGATTCAGTAGTATAAAGTTCTGTCATTGGTGTATCAATGTCAAAATAATCTGGCTCCCTTTATTTGTCTGAACTTTTGACATACTATAAACCAAAGCGTACTCTAAGGTCGTGTGGCAAAAATGAACTTTCTGCCCCCAAAACAAAACTAAAACAATTTGGCGATAAGAGTTTCAGTGCTGCCGCGCATCTCGCCTTTGGAATCAGTTACCAGTAAACATTAAAGAATCTCAGACTTTCACAATCTTTAAAACGGCAATTTCATATTTTTTAGTTATATTTTTAAAATAATTAAAATAAAGCCTTAAAATAGATGGTATCTATAAACAGGCCTAACATGTTAAATAATAATTCTATTAATCCTGGGGGGGGGGTGTCGGGATGGCCTAGTGGACTAGAGTGCCGCGCTTCGACCTCTAGCTGGCCGGTCACCTCTGGCTTGCGGCTGTGGTTTCGAGCCCTGGTGAGAGCGTATGTGGCATGGAAATAGGGGCGCCTTCTCAACCTCGTGGGTTTCATCCGGGCACTCCGGTTTCCTCCCACTTCTCCGCGCAAGCGAATTATTGAAATAAAATTAGACCATATGTTAGTCCCGAAATGACCTAGTTTGTGTTGAGTGGACGTTAAACCCCATTTCTCTCTCTCTCTCTCTCTCTCTCTATTAATCCTAAAATTCACTGTTGCCAGTTGAGAAATTGGCAAAAATATCATTTTCAACTTCAAATTCAAACGTTTGAAGATCGCCATTGCATGGAGGGGAATGGGAAAACAAGGGAGGTAATTGTGTTATTTTCTGTGTCAGCGATTTACCCCCCCCCCCCCCTGAAATATTGCCCATGATCGTATAATAATAATAATAATAATAATAATAATAGTGACTTGACAACCTTTTGAGCAAAAGACATAGAAACAAATATGTTTTGACTCTCTTAGAAAATATGAAATTATCACTTAAAGTAATAACTTAAAACTCTATTTGTTTAAACTCTATTCTCCCGATTATTTATGTGTGTTTTTATTGACGAAAGACTCTTTAAATGTATCTCCCTTATTCAATCAACGTTGCGCTAACGGTTATTTAAATGAGTTATCTCCCCTTTAACCACTTTTAAACGCCACAAAACTAAATTAAATACTTTTTTGTGGCATCAAATTATTGAAAATAAATATATTTTAAATGTAATGAATTTAGCTTTTGAACTGAAAACTAGGTACTTTAGCAAACTAAAACACGAATATTTCAGGTAGAAAACTTGAGTTATCCAGAACACGTCATAGTTCTTTCTTTATAACGAGATGCCAAAAGGGTAAAGAATTAGAAAAATACTGGCTTGTCAAATATTATTTTTACAATCAAAATTTGTATCTAAGGATAATCTGCGATACTATTAAACCGGATATCACTCAAACTGTACAATTTAATTTTAAATCATCATCTAGTTGTTTCGAAGTTATCGAATTTAGATCATAATATGTTAAAGTTTTTTCTAGAACTGGTCACAATCTGTCGCCGTACATAATTATGCCTTAAACTAATGAGTAAGGAAAATAAAAAGCTTGGTTGGTTCCAGGCTTCGGATTCACATATCAGATGAATTTCTTCAGGGGTACAGGTCGCCCCTGGGTGACCCTCCTACTTTGAGGGATGCCCATTGTAGTGATCTGCCCCATATATCAAATTGAAAAGAAGCAACTCAGCCATTTCATGAATGGGTGACACTTGTAAACTACTTTCACGTAATTTGTTATCTGTTAACAGGGCGTGTGAGCGTCCTACTGTTCAGCACCAACCATACCTCAGAACTAGAATCGACTTGCAGACAGCCTACTTTTATTTCGAATTTCACCTGTTAAGGGTTCTTTCAGCAACTGTTAACAAGTCATTCGTCATGTACCCTTGACAAAGGATAACACCACACACAGGAAATATTAATTTTATATGTGTTAGCACTTTATATATGTAGATTGAATGTGGCCTGGAGTGGGACATTCACATACAATAGCATCTCATTTTATAAGTTTAAAACTTATTTGTTTTTTAACCCGAGTTTTAAAGTGATAAAAATTGTATCAATCAGATAAACTCCACTGGACACAAACCAGTTCATTTTTGAGCTATTGGATGGTACAATGTTATTTCATTAAGGGGTCTTTATATGTGGAAGGACATTGGAGGAGACTAAAACGACCATACAACTTTTACAAGCACGAGATCGAAATCACTGTCACCTAGTTAGAACTAAAGCATCAAACAATCAAATTGCTTATCTCTGCAGAACATGCTCAACTTCGAACTCCATCACGTCATTCACCTAATAAACATCTGCACCAAGTTTGAACATTCTAGCTTGAGTTATTGTGTTTCAAAGTCTCAGTCTTTCAAATTGCTTATCGATCTGAGCAGAACATGCTCATTATCGAACTTAGTCTAGGTACTGATGTAAAGGAAACTATACACCAAGTTTCATCATTTGTCGTGTGTTTTGTACACGGTGAATAGTCCATTTGCTGATTACACTATTTTGCCTCGACCGTTTTTATTTGACTTCGAATTTTGACTAATGGTTTCGATTGTTCGTACTTGGTTTTATTTTATTTTATCATTCACACTTAATTGGAACTCAAGTTACCGTGCCCCAGAGCATCAAACAATCAAATAGCATAGCTTATCTCTGCTTACACTAAGCAGAAAATGCTCATCTGTGAACTCCATCAAGGTATTCACTTTAACACCTACAGTTTAAACATTCTACCTTAATACGAAGGCAAATTATTGTGTCTCAAAAAGGATGAGGGACAGACCCATTTTAATAGTCTTCAAAAGATGGGTGACAACAAAGGTACAAAGTTACTCATAGGATGTAATAAAGATACAAACTAAGACATGGCATAATAATAAAGGTACACAGTACATAGGATATAATAAAGATACAAATTAACACATAGGATATAATGCAATTTATTACAATGTAAGAATAGATGAATTCATTATTGCATACATGATCTATATTGATATACAAATTACACAAACCACAAAATATAACAAATAACAATGTAAATACAACAGAGCTCCTTTTTAAAAATTTTGCCAGTTGATCAATGTCTAAAATACTAGTATTTTGTTTACTAAATATATCAGCAAGATTTTTTTTCAAAGTATCACAATTTAGTATCATCCCATTAAATATTCATCATAAAATATAACAATTAATTAAACATTCTGATCAGGAAAGTGTGTCTAGTTTTTCGGATAATATGTAATACAGGAGGTGGAATGTACAAATCGTAAGTGCATGTTAAAGATCCCATGTCACCTTCTCGTATTGTATACGTAATTATAGAAATAAAAATGATAGTCTCAAAGTGACTTCATATCTCTTATAGTCATGTGAGGGGTTGAAGAGAGAGAGAGAAATGGGGTTTAACGTCCAAGTGACACAAACTTGGTCATTTCGGGACTAACATATGGTTTAATTTTATTCAATAATTCGCTTGCACGTAGGGGTCTTTAGCAGCGGGAGGAAACCGGAGGACCCGGAGAAAACCCACGAGATTGGACAGGCGATCCTACTTCTTGCCACATATAAGCAGGGAAGGGGTTGAAGAATCACAACAATTAATTTGTGAAACTTGATTCTCTTCTGCTCCTACTGGGGTAATGAAGACAGACATATGCCATACAATGTGCTATGAGGGAAATTTTGCCTAGGCAGCAGCACTAGATCCTACTTTTATATCGAATTCCAACTACCAAAGGATCTGTTAAGTGCACAATAATTAATACATGGGTCTTCTTTTTTTGTGCCATCTGAACGACTAGACAGCTGTCCTTGTCAGGCCCTCCGTTCTGCACCACTGACAAGAGGAACCTCAAAAAGAATATCAGTCCATTTACAAAGATATCATGAATTGAAAATCTGCCAACATTTGGCATCTACTGCAGAGGATGATATAGTTTACACAAGCCAATGTTCAAATCTTTTTTTAATTTTAAAAGTTGAATGATCAATTTGGGTATATTTTAGCTTGGATGAGCAGAAATAAATTTGATTCTGTCCAAAAATTACAAACGACATTTAATTACAGAAAGACAAACTAGAATCTCGCTTAAATCAATAATATCTCTGATCTTAAATCAAGCGATATTTGTTTAGAAAGTTACGAGTAGAGAAATTAATTCAAATGGTTTAAATTCTACGGTTATCTGTGTTTGTTGATCACCGACACTGGTTACATTAAGAAATCGTTCATCAGTAATCACCTCTTCCAAACAATTACATCTGGCAATATAGAAATTAACATAAAACATAAATTACAGGAAATAAATGAAATGAAATCAAGCTTAATGTTCAACTTATAACTAATACAGTGTTCTATGTGGAATACAGCTTACTCTTATTTCGAATTATAAGTGTCAAGGGGTCTTTAACGTGAATGCAAATGTGGGGACATCCCATCCGAACAACTATACACTGCCCTTTTTCGGCACACCATTCTACACCCCTGATAAGGCAAACCAAGGAAATATTCTACCAACATCAAGCACTATAAGTACCTCCTTGTTAGAAAGCTAACATCACATTCACTAGTTCACTGTAGCTCAGGGCAGAAAATATGCTAAATATCTAACATATCTCCCTGCACATGGCTTGTATTTATAAACGTATAACAATATTACTACTTTAACAAATTATGTATTCGGTTGTTATAATTACCAGTAATAACGGTACAGGGTTCCCGCGGCTTCGTCAAACATTTTTTCAAGGATATTCAAGGATAATTATACGTCAAATTCCAGGATTTTCAAGGACATTTTTAGCCCAAATTACAATTTTTCATCTTAAAAACAACTAAAACATTACCAACTATCGTTATAATGGAAGACATAAACTGTTATTTATTATTACAGATCGACTTTCGGTACACCGGGGAAAATTGCCGCCATTTTTTAAACAGTATTATTTTCCTTTTCCTTATTATGCATTGATTAGTCAGTGTAGTGGCTTCTGGTATGTTGTTAATTGGACAATGGAGTCATGTGAGAGTATTTGGTTGCCTAACGGTAAATGTCATTGGCTTGTCTTGTTATTACGTGACAAAACACAGCTGTTTATTTAGATCAGTTGATTGACAGGTATACGTCAGAGTTATTGTTTAGTATTTAACCAGCATTAATTATAATCTAAACGTTTTTTTTAGATCAACTTACCAGTATTACCAACAAAATTAAGGATCTCAACTGAAATTCAAGGATATTTTCCTATTTCCGCGAAAGTCAAGGATATTCAAGACCTTGAAAATGAAATTTTAAATTTAAGGATATTCAAGGATTTTCAAGGACCGCGGGAACCCTGCGGTACCAAAATTAGGAATTGTGACAATGCTAACATAGGGTTTAACGTCCAATCAACACAAACTATATCACTTCGGGACTAACATTTGGTTTAATTCTATTTTAAGAATTCATTTGCAGCAAATCCCCAAGGGGAGAGAGAGAGAGAGAGATATGGGTTTTAACGTCCACTCGACACAAACTAGGTCATTTCTGGATTAACATATGGTTTAATTTTATTTCAATAATTCGCTCATGCTTAAGTATCTTTAGCAGTGGGAGGAAACCGCAGTGCCCGAAGGAAACCTACAAGGTTGAGAAGGCGCCCTTATCTCCATGCCACGTACGCTCATATCAGGGATCGAAACCACAGCCGCAAGCCACAGGTGACCAGCCAGCTAGAGCTCGAAGCGCGGCACTCTAGACCACTAGGCCATCCCAAACCCCAAGGTCCAACAGAGAATCGAATAAACACATCACTTGACTCAATGACAATACTTATGATCCAACGCGCACACGTTAACCATTTGGCCACCCAACCGCCATTTCTTCTAAAAACAAATACCATACCTTTGTACTGTTATGTCCTTGAATATCGTTGATATTTCAGCTATTGTTGATCCACCATAAGTTTCATATAATCTTAGCACCATTTTATTCCCACTATCTTCACTCTATAAAATAAATATAGGTTGCCAGGTAATGAGAGAGGGAGAGAATGGAATGGGGTTTAACATCCAAACTATGTCATTTCGGGACTAACATATGGTTCAATTTTTAATTCCAGAATTCGCTTGCGCATACTTGTCTCTAACAGTGGGAGGAAACTGGAGGACCCTGAGAAAACCAACGAGGTTGACAGGCAAGCCTACTCCTTGTCACGTAAAACCAGCAAATCGAAACCATGCCAGTTGACTCAATGAAAGACTTGATAATACAGCGCGCACGTGCTAACCATACAACCTGTTAATGATGATGATAATGGTGAAGATGATGATGATGATGATGATGATGATGATGATGATATATTACCAGTTTAACAGTATCAAGTATAACTTGTGTTGTATTAACTGTAAAGTAACTACTACAGGTAGTCAAATTGTTGCCAGATTTTATAATTAACGGTGAGTTTATATTACAAGCTTGCTGTATAACTCCACTCTCTTGTAAACATCCTGTAATATAAAATAATAATAAACAATAGGGTGGGGTTTAATGTTGCAAATAAACAGTTGCCCCCTAAATTCAGATTTTACAGGTAGATGGGTAAAGAGAAAAATTCCCCCCCACCTCAATATTCATTTCTGCCATTCCCCCCCCCCACCACCAAAAACACCTGCAAGTCAGGTGGGCACAGAATTGTATTATAGGCTACTGTTTGATCTATTCTGATTATCCAGTGATATTCTGTTTTGATTATCCAGTGATATTACTGAAGTATACTTACCTTGATGGGGCATGACAGCATACGTAAATTCATGATCACCCATGTCAGCATCAGCATCCGGGGCTTTAGGTGATCGCAGTCTGTAAAATATAGAACACATAATGTTAGTAGTTGTCTCCCCATTGATTTTATAACCACAAAGAATGCATAATGTCACAATACTTAGAGATAAAAATATTGAAGTGAGTTGACTGGACTATCTCGACTTTTTCCTAGGCCTGCTAAAGGGAATCTATAGGCAGTGATGTCATTTTATCATTTTAGCAGATGATTGCTTCCTGATCCTTCAGCTCCAAAATCATGAATATTCACTAAAATCTGACAGAAAATGGGATTTCTAAAACTCTTTGTCGATTCTGTGCAAAAAAGGTGTGTGTGTGGGTGGGGGTAGAAAGAGAGAATGTCTATAATATACATGTATAAGCTACGAATTTTACCGAAATAAGGAAAGTTTTAATCCCTTTATTTGGCCACAGTCTGTACATATATCAATTCATACTGTTCAATGTAAATATATCCCCTAACAAGTGTTTGAAGGGGTGGTAATTGGAAGTCTGAAGATCATTGGAAATGATATGAAATGGTGTTTAACGTCCTATTGTTCTGCTCCGACACTGGGTTAATGAAGATGGGCATACAGTGCGCCATGGGGTGGAATTGTGCCCGGGCAGCAGCACTATGGCCTACTCTTATATTGAATTCCAACTGCCAAGGGGTTATTTACGTGCAAACAAAAGTATACATAGGACCTCGGTTTTCCTTCCCATCCAAACAACTAGACAGCTGTCTTTGTCAGGCCCTCCGCCCTGCACCACAGACAAGGGGAAACAACGTCGGAACATCCCAATGAACTTTCTCAGCCAATGCTTGAATCGAACGCACCCTCCAGACTACGAGCCAGCGTCTTACCCCCTTAACCACCAAGGCTCTTGAGAAGAGCTGAGCAGACGGCCTTACTCTATTACTACATCTTGCAGAAAACTCAACTTTTGCGCGACGAGCATACAATCAGTGTGGAATAGCGCTATACAAATGTTCACATTGCCTGATTGAATAATCACCGTAAATAATCAACTGAGTGTGCTATCATATTCTAAAAGACAGGTTGCCAGGCTACAAAACATACACCCACAGCAGCTAAGTCGTTTGGGCCGTCAACAAATGTTGTGAGATATTTTTAGATTCAACCAGTACCTGTGTGCGCTAGCGTATTTTAAAAGATGAAACTTACAATGACAGACGTAGAATTCCATCAATAGCCGAGTAGCCATATTTACAGTCATTTAATACAGCTAATCCTTGGTTATAGTCTGATATATCAGCCCATTTATGTCCACAAACCTATAATAAATACCATGTAAATACTTTAGTTATTACATCAAAACTGTTGTGTTTCTATGGAGCATGAAACTTAATAAAATTATTTTATTAAACGTTTCTTACTTTAGTAGTCCCATAGACTTGTATTTAAGTGGAACTGTTCTGGGTGAAATTAAAGTACAGCTGCGCAATGGGGGAATTGGGCCTACCAAACATTGAATTCTAACAACCAGGAGTTCTGTACATGCCAACATGTAAACAAGATATCAAGCCCCCCCCCCCCCAATATTAGCCCAGTCGGAGCAGAACACTGTGGTGTTAAGCCACGTTTCATTTCAATGTGGCTCAAACTGAAATGAAAGCCTGGGCGGAGAAATATATCAAATAAAATTATTTCAACAACTTACTTCAAATCTAGCAGAATCCCAGGAAGTGTTATAATGGTTTGGTCTCTCTATAAAACCATACTGTATATCAAACGATACCTTGTTGCTATGGATACTTGTAGGAAATTCCACTTTCAGGAACTTTCTGTTCTCATGCCAAGAAACCTAATATTGGTATTTAAAGAAATTAAAATCATTTTGAAAATATATCATAAGAATCTGTATACCCATAGAATAATTTCTCCATTTAAAGGGACAATAACATTCTTGCTGGCTTGGTAGCTCCAGAAAATAAATAATATCCTTATTCTAAGTACTAGATGTTTAAGTGTCCTGCCTGTTGTGTAAATTATCCATTACAGCCTATTTTACTTGTCCAGAGGGTTCGAAAATATTTTCAAATCCAAGCCACATTTGAAAAGGTTTACGTTAGACTTTTCAAATCAATTGGTTGAATTTTTCCAATTTTTTAAAATAGGTGTGTTAAGATAAAATTTATATCATAATTGAATTAGAATATTCTAAAATAATACGATTTGTTGACCAGAATGAAGATTGGGACATATTATTCAGTTACAACAAGAGTGTTATTGGGGCTTTAACCACTTAGAGTGGAGTATCCAGAGCTCTTGCCAAACCGTAAGATTACCTAAGTTTCAAATGTTATATATATAGCTTAGCTGAGTTTTAAATGTTATATATATAGCTTAGCTGAGTTTTAAATGTTATATATATACCTTAGCTGAGTTTTAAATGTTATATGTAGCTTACCTGAAAACGTTAAATATAGCTTACCTGAGTTTTAAATGTTAGATATAAATTACTTGAGTTTTAAATGTTATATATAGCTTACCTATTATATATAAATTACCTGAGTTTTAAATGTTATATATAACTTACATGAGTTTTAAATGTTATATATGGTGATCCAGCATCTAAGGTTATCTCCTGTTTAATATGACTAACTTCAGATATTCTTAAACAAACCTTTATAAAAAAAGAAGTTGTTATAGTCAAAGGGGCAATAACTCCAAATAAAGAAATTTTAATGGGATTCTTCCTGATGATTAACAAAAAAATTCCCAACAAAACCTTTCTTTTATTTGTAAAGCACTCATCCCTCATCAAGTGTTCACAGATATCGTACAAAGGTCAAATATATAAATATTGACAAAACTTTTAAATAAAGCGCTAAATAAAATTTGTATACCTGAATGGTGACACGTAGAGGTCCCTTATCTAAAATTACAGCTTTCTGGGTTACATTGTCAACTAATTTCCTACAAAAACACAATTAAACATTGTTATAAAACATACAAACTTTTCATAGAAATCAACAATGAAGTCCCAAGATGAAACAGAGTGTTGTTTTTAAGGTGCAGATCCAGAATTTTTGCAGGAAGGGTGTTTCCAGGTTCTTGTGAAGGTCATCTGACAGTTGACAATCCATGATGCCATTACCATCTTCAAATTACTATACACAGGCGCTGAGTTTTTTAAAGAGAGAGAAAGAGAAAATGGGGTTTAACGTCCAGTCGACACAAACCAGGTCATTTTGGGACTAACATATGGTTTCATTTTATTTCAATAATTCGCTTGCGCGTAGGGGTCTTTAGCAGTGGGAGGAAACCGGAGTACCCGGAGGAAACCCACGAGGTTGAGAAGGCGCCCCTATCTCCACACCAGGGCTCGACCCAAAGACGCAAGCCAGAGGTGACCGGCCAGCTAGAGGTCGAAGAGCGGCACTCTAGACCACTAGGCCATCCCAACCCCCTTTAAAGAGAGAAATCTCATTCTACCATCTGATGATAAGGATAAAGCACACGTGACACTATTTCCATAAAAATGTTTTACAATTTTTTTTTGAATCTTCATATTGTTGTTTACTTTGATAAACACATGTACTGTGAACTTACCTGGTTTCTAAATGGTAGTCCATAACATCCCAGGCGTCCCAGTATAATGGAATGTCATCATGGATAATCAGCGTTTATTAAATTGCTGTCATGAAAAAAATATATCATGTTAAGTGCAACTAGCCAACAGTGAGGCTGATGTACCCCGCCAAAATCCAAAAATAAACAGATGACACATCTGTGCACAACAATAGTGCTGGGTATTGCGACTGCCGACACGATACGATACGTATTGCGATTCATGTGCCACGATACAATACGTATCGCGATTCATAACTAGGTCATAGATTTATCAATAAAACAACAATTAAATAATGTGATTGTGTTTTTAATGAAGTCATTAAAACCAGGAAATAAATAAACTTGATTAGGCCTACTCTAATCCTAGCCGACGAACTTAGACAGTCGGCACTATGGTGTCTTGTTATAAAAGTGCTAAGATTGGTTGTATTACCACAATATTTTAGAATAGTTTTGCATATTCTACAAACAACTTTCGTTGTGTCAGGATTGGTTATTGCGACTGTTTTCCGCCATTTTGACAACTTTTTGATTTTTACAAGAGCTATTATCTATTATTTACGTTCTAAATTAATAAAATTCGAGAGTAAAATGTCGTTTTATGTATTCAAATATGTATGTTTTATTAACTACGCCTTATAACAAACTTTAAAATTTGGAAATAAAACGAAAAGACGTTAAAATGTTGTTAATCTTAACCTACGAAACTAACGGTAATTGTTCGTTCGTTTCTTGGGTTTAACGTCCACTTCCACCTAAGGTGATATCGTAGACAAAGATAGGTTGCCAGGCAACGAAACATACGCCCACAGCAGCTAAATCGTCCGGGCAGTCAACAAGGGTTGTCGCATATTTTTACTTTTGGGGGGGAAGAAACATTTGTAATACACTAAAATCTGATTAAGAGTAACAACTCATTATGTAATTATCTGAAAATCATTAGAATTTGTTAGCTTTTTATAAAGTTTTGCCCCACGCTAACAATTAGTATAGGAAATATTTAATATCATGGATTTAGCTGATGTTCAGTTATCAAAATTCATTGAAAATCAAAATACTTGTTCGTTTCAACACCTTAAACTCTGTGTATCAATCTGAAGTCAATCGGATGATAAGTTTGGCATCTATAGTGTCACAAGGTTTTTTGAAGTGATCAAGGGAGATAACTCTGGAAGTAATTATTTGAAATCGCTGAAAATCAGTAGGTTTCTTCGTCTCATGACCTTAAACAGTGTGTGAAATTTAAAGTCAATCGGATATTAACTTTGGCCTCTAGAGCGTCCACAGGATTTTTTGATATGATCAAGGGCCATAACTCTGGCAATAATTATCAGAGATCGTTGAAAATCAATAGGCTTCTTCGTCTCATGACCTTAAACACCGTGTATAAATTTAAAGTCAATCAGATATTAACTTTGGCCTCTAGAGCATCCACAAGATTTTTTGAAGTGATCAAGGGACACAACTCTGGCACTAATTATCAGAAATCGCTGAAAATCAAAAGGCTTCTTCGTCTCATGACCTTAAACACCGTGTATAAATTTGAAGTCAATCGGACATCATCTTTGTCCTCTAGAGCATCCACAAGATTTTTTGAAGTGATCAAGGGCCATAACTCTGGCACTAATTATCGGAAATCCGTGAAAATCAATAGGCTTCTTCGTCTTATGACCTTAAACACTGTGTATAAATTTAAAGTCAATCGGATATTAACTTTAGCCTCTTGATCATTCACAAGATTTTTCAAAGTGATCAAGGGTCATAACTCTGGCAGTAATTATCGGATATTGCTGAAAATCAATAGGCTTCTTCGTATCATGACCTTGAACACTGTGTATAAATTTAAAGTCAATCCAATATTAACTTTAGCCTCTAGAGCGTTCACAAGATTTTTCAAAGTGATCAAGGGTCATAACTCTGTCAGTAATTATCGGAAATCGCTGAAAATCAATAGGCTTCTTCGTCTCATGATCTTCAACACTGTGTGTAAATTTAAGGTCAATCGGATATTAACTTTAGCCTCTAGAGCGTTCACAAGATTTTTCAAAGTGATCAAGGGTCATAACTCTGGCAGTAATTATCGGATATTGCTGAAAATCAATAGGCTTCTTCGTCTCATGACCTTCAACACTGTGTATAAATTTAAAGTCAATCGGATATTAACCCTGGCCTCTAGTGCGTTCACAAAAAATTGTGGACGATGGACGGACGGACGGACGGACGGACGGACGGACCGACAGACGGACGGACGGGGGCGACGGCAATATACGTCCACATTTCTATGTGGGCGTATAAAAACGGTAATTACGGTCGTGCACTATTTACAGTAACACACATGTCAAGACTACTGGACATCGTTTTAGGGTTGAGAATATAATTTAAAGTTTTTAAAGTTCATAATATATTTGATAAAAAGCAAAAAAAAATCGTGAAAAATCGATTCGGTATCCCACGATTCAATACAGGTATCGAGAGACGGTAAATCGCGATACATCGATTCAACGATTTATCGTGCCAGCACTACACAACAATGTATAGCTGTAGACAACCATCAGTTTTTCCGTCCCATCCGGACAACTATACTTTGTTCCTTTCCAGGCCCTCTGTCCTGAACCACTAACAAGGGAGATTATTGTAATTAAGAACAGAGAGAGGGAGAGGGGGAGAAATGGGGTTTAACATCCACTCAACCTAAAATAGGTCATTTTGGGACTAACATATGGTTCAATTTTTTTCCATAATTCACTTGTGCATAGGAGTCTTTAACAGTGGGAGAAAACCCACAAAGTGAGACAGGCAACCCTACTTCTTGTCACGTACAACTTAGGAATCAAAACTACGCTAGTTGATTCAACGGCCATCCTACCCCCCAATTAAGAACAACTGGTATTGTATTGACCACAGTCTAACTTACACTTGAGGAGATGATGTATTACATAACGATATAATTCTACCATTATTATCTAAATCAGCAGACAATAAACCATTAGACAACTGTATACCACTTTCCTACAACAGAAAAAAACAGACATAAAAATCGATTTATATATGGCACTTGCCTTCACTCTAGTCCAACATATTTTTTGGTCAAACATTACATACATCAGTTAAACAAACTGTTAAATTAGTCTCTTATGGCCAAGCCCCTGTTTTATGGAATAATCTACCATTTAGTTTAAAATGTTGCACATCACTATATTCTTTTAAAAAAACAACTGTTGCACATCACTATATTCTTTTAAAAAAACAACTTAAAACACATTAAATGTCAATTAAACACTTTAAATTTCAACAAGCTTTTAACTGATTCTGTATACAATTGCTAAAATGTCCATAAACCTGTTGTTTATTAATAATTACATTATCGCTTTGTAAAGTGCCCCTGAACACATTATATGAAAGGGCACAGCACTATAAATATGCTGTAATAATAAAATTGATTAACTTTTGTTTTAAACATGGCTTGTAAGTGCCACAGTGTTTTAGCAAACCTTCCAATCAATATGATAGGTAAAATACATGCCACGTGTACACAGGAACTCTGTTTTTTATCCCACCAGAATGACAAGACATTGTTCCTTGCCATCCGCTCTACAACAAGGAGGAAATCATATTGTAAAATCCTGAGGAATTTGCTTTGCCTAAACCAGGAGCTTACCCAATCCTCCTGATGGTTTGCGACCAGCGAGTCAAAAGCTAGTAACATTAAACGTTTTATATAAATATTCAATGAAGGAATTAAAAATTTAACTGACCGTTTGAATAACAGTGACTGGAGCAGGAATATCAACCTGCTGTATCTCAGAAATTCCAAAACTAGGAACCTCACAATACACTGAAATATGAAACAGTCAAATATTTATTTCAGATACATACATGACATATGTCAATTCTTTAAATGACATCTAGAAGCACGGATCACTATTAATAATAAACACAACACAAGGTATATATGGATATAACTACTTCTCTATAATTTAATAACGACGTTTCGTAACACATACAGGTCACGTTTTAAAGTTAATGATAAATATCCATCTAGTCAGCCTATTTATACATATTTTAAGCTTGCAACAATTTAATAATAATCAGAAGAAACCATAAAAATTAGAAGTACATACAATAACAATACATATTCCAAACAATAATAATAACTACAATAATCAGTAACAGACTATAAACAAACCTGCAATGTGGAACAAATGGTTGACAAGGAAATTTGTCAGTAGAAACTATTGAACAAATGGTAATCCAAGAAATTGGTCTGTAGACACTATGGAACAAATGGTAACCTAGGAAATTTGTTAGTAGACACTATGCAACAAATGGTAACCTACAAAAATTGGTCAATAACAGACTTACCACCATCCACAGTGTAGAACAAATGCTCAACAAAGTCAGAAGCAAAATGTCAAAGTGAATCAAACTGTGAGCCTTATTTTTAGTTTGAATGAATTATCTCCCTTTACCTAAAATAATTTAAAGGGCGAAAACAATATTTACATCGAAATTCAGTCTCTCACCTAAATCATCTCCTTTACGATCAACTTGTTGGCTGGATTCTCCTGTTTTAACTTTCTTCCTAGATGGACTTTTATCATCTTTAGTAAGGGAGATAACTTCTCTTCTATTCCAACCTAGAGTGTTCACAACAACAGAATTATCCCCCTTCTGTAAAACATATTCAAAAAAACATTCTTTTTTGAGCTAAAACTAAGAATTACGTCTGAATAAGGCCACACTAATTTGATTTTCAGTTCTTCAGACCTCTTGATAAATATATAGCCACTTGAATCACATTAAAGATGTTTGGTTTAAAATTTCAAAACTTAAAAATTTGAAACTAAGAGATTTTGAGCAACACAAACAAACAGCACAACTAAGCAGCGAGAGAGAGAGAGAAATGGGGTTTAACATCCACTCAACACAAACTAGGTCATTTCGGGACTAACATATGGTTTAATTTTATTTCAATAATTCGCTTGCGCGTAGAGGTCTTTAGCAGTGGGAGGAAACCGGAGTGCCCGGAGGAAACCCACGAGGTTGAGAAGGTGCCCCTATCTCCATGCCACATACGCTCACACCAGGGCTCGAAACCACAGCCGCAAGCCAGAGGTGACCGGCCAGCTAGAGGTCGAGAAAGTTCAACTCGATTTACCGACGTGGTTTCTCCTTGTCAGTGATGAAGAACTGAGGGCCTGACATGGACAGCTGTCTAGTCGTTCGGATTATAAGGAAAACCCAGGTCCTGTGTACACATTGGCGTGCACGTAAGAGATCCCCTGGCAGTTGGAATTTGATATAAGAGTAGACCGTAGCGTGCTGCCCGGGCAAAATTTCCCTCATAGCACACTGTATAGCGTATGCCCGTCTTCCATTAGCCCAGGTTAGGTACAGAAGAGCAGGACGTTAAACCCCATTTCATTTCATTTCATTTACTAGTAGTGTATGGTATTGTTGTGTATGGTGAAATTTATATTATTGCATTTGTTTATTTTTTCCTTCTTCAAATAGAGTACATATCTTATACTCTCTTATAGGGGGTTGGGTAGCCGAATGGTTAGCATGTGCACGTTATATCATAAGGTCAGTCATTGAGTCAACTGGCGTGGTTTAGATTCCCCGTTTGTACGTGACAAGGAGAAGGGTTGTCTGTCCAACCTCGTGGAGGGGGGATGGCTGAATGGTCAGCACGTGCAAGCTGTATCACAAAGCCTGTCATTAATTCAACTGACGTGGACCCGAATCCCCAGTGATATGTGACAAGGTCAAGGAGTAGGGTCGTCTGTCCAACCTCATGGGTTTTCTCCGGTTTCTTCCACCTGCTAAAAGATCTGTACGCGCAAATGAATTATTGAAATAAATTAAACTATATGTAAGTCTCGAAATGACATAGTTAAAGTTGAATGGGCGTTAAACCCCATTTCTCACCAACCAAGTCGGTTTTCTCCGAGTCCTCCGGTTTCCTCCCATTGCTAAAGACCACTACGCACAAGCGAATTATTGGAATAAAATTGAATCATATGTTAGCCCCGGAATTAGCTAGTTTATGTCGAGTGGAAGTTAAACCCCCATTTCTCTCCTATATATGCCACACAGACGGCTATTTGGTTAACTTATATTATGCAACAAAGCGTCAGATTTTCACCCGGAATTTGCTGAGACGAGATGAAACGATTTTCAAGGGCTAAATCGCAGTCTAAGTGGGGGAAACCCGGAGAAACCGGAAAAACCCAACACGGTTGGAGACGACCCTAATCATTGTCGCGTTCACGCGTCGAATCGAAACCGAACGACTACACGTTATTCGTTGCCAGGTCCTCCGTCCTCCATTCTACACAACTGATATGGGAGGACATCTCCAGAAATTTAGCCCGATGATCTTCGATGACAGCAAACGTCCTACACACTGAGCCAAGGAACCTCTTTTTTATTTGTACCATTCGAACGACTATACGTTGTCCCTTGCCAGGTCTTCCGCCCTATACCACTGACAAGCAGGAATCCCGACAGAAAAATCCCGGAAAACTTTGATAAAGTAAAAGAGCAAACGTCGATCCTACTCACTGAGCCATCGTAGTTCCATTTATATTCTGGCCACGGGATATCAGTTATTTGTATTCCATCCGAACAACTATACATTGTCCATTCTCAGGCCCTCCGTCCTACACCACTGGGTGTTCGATCCCTGCATTGGACGAAAAAGTTCATCCAGATTTTCAGGCGTGGTTTCTCCTTGTCAGTGATGCAGGACGTAGGGCGGTCAAGGACAGCTATTGGCGTGCACATAGAAGATCCCCTGGCAGTTTAAATTCGATATAAGAGTAGGCCGTAGCGCCAAGGAACTTCTTTTTTATTTGTACCATTCGAACGACTATACGTTGTCCCTTGCCAGGTCTTCCGCCCTATACCACTGACAAGCAGGAATCCCGACAGAAAAATCCCAGAAAACTTTGATAAAGTAAAAGAGCAAACGTCGATCCTACTCACTGAGCCATCGTAGTTCCATTTATATTCTGGCCACGGGATATCAGTTATTTGTATTCCATCCGAACAACTATACATTGTCCATTCTCAGGCCCTCCGTCCTACACCACTGGGTGTTCGATCCCTGCATTGGACGAAAAAGTTCATCCAGATTTTCAGGCGTGGTTTCTCCTTGTCAGTGATGCAGGACGTAGGGCGGTCAAGGACAGCTATTGGCGTGCACATAGAAGATCCCCTGGCAGTTTAAATTCGATATAAGAGTAGGCCGTAGCACCGCTGCCCGGGCAAAATTTCCTTGATAGCACACTGTATATCGTATGCCCGTCTTCATTAGCCCAACTTAGGAACAGAACAGTTACATTAGGACGTTAAACCCCATTCTATTTCATTTCATTTCATTTAGATTCCGGACACGTCACCTCGGTTATTTTTATTTCATCCGTCCGATTATACGTTGTCTCTTGCCAGGCTCCCCGTCCTACACCACTGACAAGGGGGGACATAACCAGAAAAATCACGATGAACTTTGATTAAGTTAGAGAGCAACCCTCCTACTCACTAGGCCACCGTAGAACCAACTATTTCGATTCCGGGCACGGGACCTGGGTTTTTTTAATGCCATGCGAACGACTATACATTATCCCTTGTCAGACTCTTCATCCTGCAGCACTGACAAAACCACGCATCAAGTGAAAACTCCCGATGAATATTTTTAGAGAGCAAAGAAAGATTTGACTGAAGACTTAAAATCAATTACAGAATACAATACTATCTGTGCAAGAAGAGATTAAACTTGTTTAGGACTATTACATTTTCTAGAACTTCAAACATTTTCGTTTATTATAATCCATATCAAAATACAAATGCCGATACGCACGATACGGTAGTCAGTGGACATGCGTAATAACTGCACTTCCGAGGCGAGGGAGCGAGAACACGAGAAGACGAGATTGTGACGAAGCGAGGGAGCGAGAACACGAGAAGACGAGAAGGCTGATTAAGTTAGAGAGCAAAGAAAGATTCGACTGAAGACTTAAAATCGATTACAGAGTACAATACTGTCTGTACAACAAGAGATTAAATTGTTTACGACTATTAAATATTCTAGAACTTCAAACACTTCCGTATACAAATGCCGATACGGAAGTCAGTATGGACTTGCGCATAAACTGTTCTTCCAAGGCGAGATTGTGACGAAGCGAGGGAGCGAGAACACGAGAGGACGAGATTGACTCAAAGGCGAGGGAGCAAGAAGTCGAGGTTTTTCAAAGGCGAGAACACGAGCATGGCCTAGAGTGCCGCGCTTCGACCTCTAGCTCGCCAGTCACCTCTGGCTTGCGGCTGGGGTTTCGAACCCTGGTGTGAGCGTATGTGGCATGGAGATAGGGTCGCCTTCTCCACCTCGTGGGTTTCCTCCGTGCACTCCGGTTTCCTCCCACTGCTAAAGACCCCTACGCGCAAGCGAATTATTGAAATAAAAATTAAAAACCATATGTTAGTCCCGAAATGACCTAGTTGTGTTGAGTGCACGTTAAACCCCATTTCTCTCCCTCTCTCTCACTCTGGTGACGCTAATACTTCACACTAAATATGGGAAAATATTTTAAAACCGTAGCCCCCATAATTCGTTAACAAGATTTGTGGTCTGGGGATGGTAAGGTACTGGGATTAACTCCGGAAAAATCTGCATGAACTTTCTCGGTCAATGCAGGGATCGAACACCAGACCCCCAGGATAACGAGCCAGCGTCTTACCCACTTAGCCACGTGATTCCCCCTGATAGTATCTACTGTGTGACGTAAATTAGGTCATAGCGTCCTGCTCAGTATGAATGAATTCACTCGAAGGTTTTGTGTATCAAACATTAAAAGCATAATTTACGGTATACAGTAAACTGCTCCTTTGGTCATAGACTAAAGGTCTACACGAGACGAATATTCAGCGCTAAACTTACGCCAAATCTGTATACTTACTACAGAGACCTGTGAGCTAGGGGAACCAATTTCATCACTTCCGGTTTTAATAAATATTAATGGCTGGCTTACAAGTTTGTTTTGCTCGAGTTGCAGGGATGATTACGTTTTAATACATTTGTGGAACTCGTTGATCTTCCCAATGTATTTCTGGCAATCAAAAGTGTGGTGTCTCGCTATCACATTAATATTCATATTACTGTACAATGGGAGATAAATCCAGTCTAGTTGTATATTGATCATGTGACATGTATGACGTATTAAGAAAGTTCTATGGCGTGTGTCAACCATGTGGTATTTTTGTTCAAGAATGATGAATAAATCCATCCGAATCTACGTAACAGTATTGCATCCACACTACAAAAAGAGCGATCGTTGGTATAGTTGTTGTTTGGGCTATGAGCAAAAGTCCATCGTGGTTGACTTATTTCATCTAATAAGCAAAACAAGATGTACCTGACCAGACATAATAATTGTGTAGCAATATTATTTCCAGTAAGCCCATAGTGAAAGAAAAAACTTCATTCAGTGAGGAGCTAACCGGATGTGGACACTTTGCTTGATACAGCATATCCTGGATGTGGGTGTGGCCTACCCAATGCCGGATTAACCATGGTGGGGGCCCTGGGGCCTGGAACATGTGGGGGCCCCTGATCACTGACCGCGAGCGCCGAAGGCGCGAAGCCCCGCATTGGGGGTTTGGGGGTTTTCTCTCTACCCACCCCCCACACACCCCCCGAAATTTTCAGAAATTGGAGGCCAGAAACGTGATTTCCTGGCATTTCAGGCACTTGTGTTGGAGCCATTTAGAAGTACCTCACCAGAAAAAAATAAAATTCTGCCACCAAATTAGCGCATTCTGACGTTATTACAGTGGGCCAATCCATGCCATTGCTATGAAATGATGGCATTTCTAGAGGAGGAGACTGTAAGTGGGCAGAGCGACATCAAACCTAATTTTGAAGTCGCTCAGTGATAAATAACGGGGTTACTTGATTTGGAATCGTATTATACCCCCAATATGATTTGATGAATGGAGGCCGTAACGTTACGACCAAGCCGGACTCGATGTTTGACAAACAAAATGGTAATACGAGATTTAATCAAGAAATATGAATATCTCGTGTGATCATGGTGTGCATCTCATCAAATTCAGCTTATACCCACAACAAATATCAACAACAACAACAACAGCTTATATACAATCGTACGTCAACCTGAGGCAAAATTCGCGCTACTCGAAATGATGGGGACGTGTAAGGTGTTCGAGTTATACGATAATTGAGTTAGACGATGGTCGGTCCGATAGGAGATCTCACGACAATAAAAAAACATGTGTTACACCCATCACCGGATTACACCGAATTCTCGGATGTCGATCGCAACACAACATGGATTGAGGGGGCCCAAGGGACTTCCGATGGAGGGCCCTCGAAGCATCGGAGGGGCCCCGTCACTAGGTCACCGGACGTTGGAATCCTCGGTCCGACCATGCTCGAGGCGCGCAACTGAGATTTTTGTGGGGGGCCCCCTAATGTGGTGGGCCCTGGGGCCTGTGCCCCATGGTGCCCCATGGTTAATCCCGTGTTGGGCCTACCTGTGTTTTTGTTACACCTAAGCGATGGCCCTGTTTGTTATACAAATTGAAAACACGTATGACGTTAACTTTTTATTCTATTTAAAGATACATTACGGGAGATTAGATAACGAGTTGTCAGTTCTCACTACAATAGTTAAAGCCCCAATAACACTCTTGTTGTAACTGAATTATATGTCCCAATCTTCATTCTGGTCAACAAATCGTATTATTTTAGAATATTCCAATTAAATGATGATATAAATTTCATCTCAACACACCTATTTTAAAAGATTGGAAAAATTCAACCAATTGATTTGAAAAGTCTAACGTAAACCTTTTCAAATGTGACTTGGATTTTAAAATATTTTCGAACCCTCTGGACAAGTAAAATAGGTTGTGATGGATAATTTACACAACAGGTAGGACACTTAAACATCTAGTACTTAGAATATGGGTATTATTTATTTTCTGGAGCTACCAAGCCAGCAAGAATGTTATTGTCCCTTTAAAATTAGATAATGTAAAGGCAGTTTGCTGAAAATTTCAGTCAAATTGATCCACTATATGAACCGAGAACTAAGCGAATGAAAGTTCCGCTTGGCCCCAGTTATCACTACTAAAGTCAGTAAGACAAAATTAATAGTCTCGATTACCCATTTAATTGTTAAATCACAATGGAAAGTTTTGCAGCATAATCCAAGAAATGTCGCGGGCTAGTTGAACATCGAGAGTTGATTATATATATGGTCTGGATAAGTTAATTAAAATCTAATTAATAGTTTTTATAACATTTCAGACCTAAAGAAATACCTACAATAGGCAGATTTAGCTCTTGTATAATGCATGTTTAATTATTACTGTAGTTTTGTAATCGGCGTTCAGATTTAATCAATTTATTCGATAAAATGAACAGGATTGAACAACAGACAGAGGCCTTTTTAAAGTCGCTAATCGCTAACAAATGGTTTACAAAGCACGTAATAATATGCATGCATATAAATTGATTTACATTCAATGGTTTCTACTTTTACTCTAATTTCAAATTAGTTATGTTCGTTCGGTGAAATACACCAGAAGTCTCAATCGCTAGCGTCTGGTTATTCCAGTCTACATAGTGATTATTGCGCATGCTCTTCAGATAGTATAGAAACGAATATGGCGGACCGTTTGACATGACTTGTGGAATATCTCTAGCCTCGTTCTCCGAATCCCTTGTGAAAAATGGACGTGAAACGCATTATGGTACACGATTCGTGCACCAATGATAAAATATTTATTTTGTCTTCATATTGGATATCAAAAGCCCATCGATCGTTTCCCGGTAAGATCACATCAATGTTGATTTAAATTGTTGAAGATTTTGGATGATACTGAGTAAGAGACTTTGCTACTTCAAGCTGACAACCCTCAAATAGCAATATTGGCGATAGTGGTATCGATGCGGATCAGGATGCTGATAAGGAACACTGCGATGATGATGATGGTGATGGTGGTGACGATGATAGTGAGGAGGTGGAAGAGGAATTGGACAATGATGTACTCGTATAACAATCATATAAATCTTCTGAATCGTAAAGATCTATACAAAATTCATCTGTATCATATCCCATACATATATCACAGCCATAGTCATCATCGTCACTATCGTCAGTTTCTAAGTTGAAATATTTATCTTCTAATGAACATTTCAATAGAATGAAATTTTGTACTGTTATTGGTATTTTGAGCTGGGTAACTTTATCTTGTATGTTTGGTCCTAAATGTTGCCTGATAATTCTCCTACACAATGACTTTAAGCAAATGTTGTTACAAAATGAATGGAATTCTGATTCTTTTGATATACATTTAATTGTCGGTGTGTCATTATCATCATAGTCGCTGTACTCATCCTCCTCGAAAGGTAACTTGGAAACAATGTCGACCCTCTCCGCCCCACTTTCATACAACAGTTTTCTATGACTGTTAATTCGAACAGATAAGAGATCCCTTATCGGGACCATGCAGATCATGCTCTGTCTATTCTGTCCAAGATTCTGAAAGCAATAGTTCCCAGCTATTAGGTAATTAATCAGTTCGAACGCATCAGTTAAATTATAATTCTCAGTAAATTCCATAGCCACGTCCATCATTGTTTTTCCTGTTGTGTCTGTTATATCCACTCCGAAACCACGGATAATGTATTTGCACAACTTCACATCATGTATTTCACTGAAGTTCAGATAGTGTGACATCGACTTTCCAAATTTATCCAAAAGCTTGCAATCCGCACCGGCTCTACATAACTGTTTCACTAGGTTATAATGTCCAAGTTTAACAGCCAACATTAAGGCGGTTTGTCCAACTGTGTCCTGTGCATTGACATCTATATCTTTAGACAATATGGCAGCGAACAACTCAGAGTCCCACTCAATGTAGTCATAGTCGCTATGGATCAATTTTACAAATCCAATAATACTGAGATGTAAGACAGTATGTCCATTAATATTGCTTATATTGGTACTGCATCCATGCTGTAACAAGGCTTGCATATACGGGATGTTGTATAAAATAGCTGCAACCATTAATGGGGTGTTACCCATAGAATTTATATGGTTTATATCAATCCGCTCATCAGTCAAAAAGGTCTCAAAACATGAAAATGTTGTAGAACACCTGGCTAGATAATGTAAAATGTTATCACCATTTTTATCCAAATCATGAAAATCAACCTTATTGGAATCTACCAAATGCTGGAAATAATCATCAGAGTGTTTCAACACATGTCTTAGTAATTTATTGCCGCGGTTTTGTGTTTTAAATTCCGCACCAAAACATTCCAACAACTTCATTATTTCTATGTTGTTGATCATCCAGCAATCCTTATTTCTGCATATTTGTAAAGAGTAATACACAGCAGATCTACCGCGACCATCTTGTTGGTTAACGTCGGCGTTGTGTTGAAGAAGGCATTTTATCAGTTCTGTGTTGCAGTTTTGTATAGCTAACATTATGGCTGATTTTCCTTTGTTATCGGACAAATTCACATCACAGCCATCCATTTTTAGCAAAACATCAACTGCATTTAAATGGTCGTTTTGTACAGCAAGATATAGAGATGTTCTACCGCGATTATCCTGTTGGTTAACGTCGGCGCTGTGTTGGTGAAGAAGTTCCATAAGTTCCGTGTTGCAGTTTTGTAAAGCTAACATTAAGGGCAATTTTCCTTTGTTATCGGATAAATTCACATCACAGCCATCCATCTTTAGCAAAACATCAACTGCATTTAAATTGTTTTGTACAGCGAGATATAGAGATGTTCTACCGCGATCATCTTGTTGGTTAACGTCGGCGTTGTGTTGATGAAGAAGTTTTATCAGTTCTGTGTTGCTGTTTTGTACAGCTAACATTAAGGGCAATTTTCCTTTGTTATCGGATAAATTCACATCACAGCCATCCATCTTTAGCAAAACATCAACTGCATTTAAATTGTCGTTTTGTACAGCGAGATATAGAGATGTTCTACCAAGATCATCTTGTTGGTTAACGTCGGCGTTGTGTTGATGAAGAAGTTTTATCAGTTCTGTGTTGCTGTTTTGTACAGCTAACATTAAGGGCAATTTTCCTTTGTTATCGGATAAATTCACATCACAGCCACCCATCTTTAGCAAAACATCAACTGCATTTAAATTGTCGTTTTGTACAGTGAGATATAGAGATGTTCTACCAAGATCATCTTGTTGGTTAACGTCGGCGTTGTGTTGATGAAGAAGTTTTATCAGTTCTACGTTGCTGTTTTGTACAGCTAACATTATGGGCGATTTTCCTTTGTTATCGGATAAATTCATATCACAGCCATCCATCTTTAGCAAAACATCAGCTGCATTTAAATTGTCGTTTTGTACAGCGAGATATAGAGATGTTCTACCAAGATCATCTTGTTGGTTAACGTCGGCGTTGTGTTGATGAAGAAGTTTTATCAGTTCTACGTTGCTGTTTTGTACAGCTAACATTATGGGCGATTTTCCTTTGTTATCGGATAAATTCACATCACAGCCATCCATCTTTAGCAAAACATCAGCTGCATTTAAATTGTCGTTTTGTACAGCGAGATATAGAGATGTTCTACCAAGATCATCTTGTTTGTTAACGTCGGCGTTGTGTTGATGAAGAAGTTTTATCAGTTCTACGTTGCTGTTTTGTACAGCTAACATTATGGGCGATTTTCCTTTGTTATCGGATAAATTCACATCACAGCCATCCATCTTTAGCAAAACATCAACTGCATTTAAATTGTCGTTTTGTACAGCGAGATATAGAGATGTTCTACCAAGATCATCTTGTTGGTTAACGTCGGCGTTGTGTTGATGAAAACGTTTTATCAGTTCTGTGTTGCTGTTTTGTACAGCTAACATTATGGGCGATTTTCCTTTGATATCACACAGATTAACGTTACAGCCTGACATTTTTAACAGAACATCAACAGTCTTGTTATTGTCATTTTTTACTGCTAGATATAGAGATGTTCTACCGCAACCATCTTGTTTATTAACACTAGCACCGTGTTTGTGAAGAAGTTCCATGAATTTGATCTTATTTTGTTTTGTAGCCAACATAAGTGGCGTGATTCCTTGCCTGTCAGCTAAATCCACACAAGAACCATTTGTTCCCAATAGCATATTTACAGCACACTCGTGGTTGGATAGGATTGCTAGGTATAAAGAGGTTTCACCAAACTTATTTTGTAAATTAATATTTATTCCTGCAATAATTAATTTCGGTAAAATCAGACAGGCGTTGGGTTTCGTGACAATGTGGTGGAGAACAGTACATTCAGTTTGATCTACAGCATTAACATCAGCACCATGATCTATCAAATATGCCAATACCGACATAAAACCTCTACATGCTGACAAACACGAGGGGGACATCATATCTCTGGCAAAAATATTTACATCAGCCCCTGCTTCCACTAACGCCATTACAAATGGAAGGCACATGGTCTCAGACTGTCCAAATTGTATAGATAAATGTAAAGCTGTAAGACCTTCGACATGTGAGATTTCATTGATGATGTCCTTAACTTTTTGGTGCTTCAATAAAATGGAAACTGTTTCCAAGTTCTGCTTCCTGCAAGCTAACATAAGAAGGGTTTCGCCCCATTCCGAATTAACGCAAATATCTGGAAACAGTACTAAGTATTTCAGTGTTTCTGTTTCACCTTCACGAACGGCTTGGAACGAGGCACACCAACATCCAGAACCATCATAATCCAAAATGCAGTCGAAATCTGAACTCTAGTGAACAAGTATTGGGTTCTGTTTATGTGGAACACCTCCGAAATCTGAAAATAGTTTATTTTTATATCTTAATTAATATGTATTGTAGCATGCTGGGAGTGGAGTTGCTTTAGATCCAGGCTCTGTACGTGATAAGAAGTGTGGCCGCCAGTGTGGTCTGTCATTTAGTCAGGGGGCCTGGTTTCGATTCCGCGCTTGTACGTGACAATGTGTAGGTTCGCATGTTCAACCTCGGTGGTTTTGTCGGGGTCCTTCGGTTTCCTCCCACTGCTGAGGACCCCTACACACAAGCAAAATAAATTGAATCATATGCTAGTCCCAAAATCTTTCGATTGGACGTTAAACCCCATATTTCGGTCGACCTGTATGCCAAACTAAGCCAACGTATATACCGGGAAGTAAATATACACAGCCATATACCTATGGAAGACCAAATGGGACAATATTCATGATTCTTGTTTCTACATTCAAGTTGGAACATTTTAGACACGAACGCAACATTCTAAACTAATGATTCGTGTTTCTACATTCTTATATCAACATTTCAAGCACAAAATCAACATTTTAAACAAAAAATTGACATTATGTTTCATTTTCGGCGTTTTATCGGTAACTTTTATGTATCATTTATTATCAAAATTAAAAAATAATTTCTTAATTTTACACGACAAAGAAATCAATTCATTGGTTTCTGAAAGTATCTAAAAAAAATCTGGAATTTGAACTCTTATGAAAATATTTTCTACGTTTCAAAAAGTCTTGAAGTTAAAATCTTGAAATGGAAAATGTCCAGAAAAAAATCTGGAATTTGAACTCTTATGAAAATATTTTCTACGTTTCAAAAAGTCTTGAAGTTAAAAATCTTGAAATGGAAAATGTCCAGAAAAATATCATGAATTATCAACATTATTACACCAGAGGGCGTTAGCGTTTGTGTACAACTTTGATACAGACTATAGATTAGAAAATAACGGTAGACTTTTCTACGAGTGGAAGTGAGCCCCTGTTGTGTTTACACAGTAATTAGTTGCATGAAACAGAAATTAAGCTCGAGATATGATAAATAACTTCTATAATTTAAACAGCTAGAAAAAATTAGGAAAAAGGCCTTTCTTACATATTCGCTGTTAATAATATTTGTTTACTTTTTCATATGTTTACAAATAATTAGACATACACGTGTTTCGAATATGGCAAAAATGGATGATAATGCTGGGTTTTAATGGAATCTATTCACTGTTATGTTTACTTTTTCATATTAACTATAATTTCTGTTTCATGCAACTAATTACTGTTTAAACACAACAGGGGCCAACTTCCACTCGTGGAAAAGTCTACCTTTATTTTCTAATCTATAGTCTGTATCAAAGTTGTACGCAAACGCTAACGCCCTCTGGTGTAATAATGTTGATAATTCATGATATTTTTCTGGACATTTTCCATTTCAAGATTTATAACTTCAAGACTTTTTGAAACGTAGAAAATATTTTCATAAGAGTTCAAATTCCAGATTTTTTTCTGGACATTTTCCATTTCAAGATTTTAACTTCAAGACTTTTTGAAACGTAGAAAATATTTTCATAAGAGTTCAAATTCCAGATTTTTTTTAGATACTTTCAGAAACCAATGAATTGATTTCTTTGTCGTGTAAAATTAAGAAATTATTTTTTAATTTTGATATTAAATGATACATAAAAGTTACCGATAAAACGCCGAAAATGAAACATAATGTCAATTTTTTGTTTAAAATGTTGATTTTGTGCTTGAAATGTTGATATAAGAATGTAGAAACAAGAATCATTAGTTTAGAATGTTGCGTTCGTGTCTAAAATGTTCCAACTGAAATGTAGAAACAAGAATCATGAATATTGTCCCATTTGGTCTTCCATATATACCTCATATAGCGCCATTGTTATTTTACATTGCTTATGTAAAGATCCTAACCGTATTGTTGTTTTACATAGATACTTATCGTATTTACATCACACCATTGACTGGCAACCAATGTTTGAGAAAGGCTGAATCAATAAGGGAATACATAATATCAATAAAAAAGCATTAAACATTATAAACCTTGATCTAAAACGAAGCCATCCTGGTCGATCAAATAAGCTGAGTTTCACATCCTGTACCGTGGTATTTTAGGTAACATCAATTCACTGGGAAAGCCCGATTAGTTTTAAACGACGTGTTTTTTTAGGTATGCTCTCATCTTCTCTTTTCTGTCTGACTAACAATAAAAGGCCTTTCCCGCTGGCTGTGTTTAACTGCATTTTTAAATCAATGGTTAGGGATAAAAAATCTCAGTGAATAAATTTCGAAACGACTTATTTATAATATACGTAATTCAAAGATAGTTGTGTGGGTGTGACGCCAGGCAGGGTAAGCTTACTCTTCCAACGCACGCCTACTCCCACTGTTTGCCGTGTATTGTGCACACGGTGAACAGTCCACTAGCTGATAACACTATTTAGCCTATACCGTTTTTTCAGACTTTGAATTTTGTCTAATGGTTTGGATTGTTCGTAATTGGTTTTATTTTATTTATACATATGGGTTATTGGTGTGTATTATTACACGTATGAGCTACATACAGTATACATGTGTAATATACTTAAGGGCTGTACACTGTATAAGGTAGTCGGTGTGGGTGTATAATGTATAAATTGCAAAGACGAACTAGTGGGTGGCGCATTTGGCGAACATAACGCCCCAAGCACAGTGACACTTTAGAATCAGATTTTTGTCTCAGATAACTGGAAATTTTTAAATGGCGTCTTCGTGTTATCACCACATAGCATTTCTTCGTTTCGTCTTAAACTTTCTAGTAGCTCTAATTTTTACAGCAGAACAACAAATACGCGCGAAATATGAATCCCAATTATCAATTTGCATTATCCCTATTTTTGTTAGCGTTCTCGGTTCGAAGTTTGAAAAGGATCACAAATACTGGGCTGTAAATAGAAATCCTGACTGACTTATGACGTTATTTACATGGGATTTGTCACAGTATTGGATCTTTAGATCAGGTTCTGTATGACAACACTGGTGTAACTTCAAATAAATAATACTTTTATTCTGCTTTTTACATATCACGTACAAACATCTTAAACCCAGAACGAACTTGTATTGAACTTCAAAATATTCATCCATAACTTTCAGTGTTAAAGTCTCTTCACTGGTTGCTTGCCGAAGCCCGGATTCAGTAGTATAAAGTTCTGTCATTGATGTATCAATGTCAAAATAATCTGGCTCCCTTTATTTGTCTGAACTTTTGACAAACTATAAACCAAATCGTACTCTAAGGTCGTGTGGCAAAAATAAACTTTCTGCCCCCCAAACAAAACTAAAACAAATTGGCGGTAAGAGTTTCAGTGCTGTCGCGCATCTCGCCTTTGGAATCAGTTACCAGTATCTCAGACTTTCACAATCTTTAAAACGGCAATTTCATATCTTTTAGTTATATTTTTAAAATAATTAAAATAAAGCCTTAAAATAGATGGTATCTATAAACAGGCCTAACATGTTAAATAATAATTCTATTAATCCTGGGGGGTTGGGATGGTCTAATGGACTAGAGTGCCGCGCTTCGACCTCTAGCTGGCCGGTCACCTCTGGCTTGCGGCTGTGGTTTCGAGCCCTGGTGTGAGCGTATGTGGCATGGAAATAGGGGCGCCTTATCAACCTCGTGGGTTTCATCCGGGCACTCCGGTTTCCTCCCACTTCTCCCTACGCGCAAGCGAATTATTGAAATAAAATTAAACCATATGTTAGTCCCTAAATGACCTAGTTTGTGTTGAGTGGACGTTAAACTCCATCTCTCTCTCTCTCTCTCTCTCTCTCTCTATTAATCCTAAAATTCACTGTTGCCAGTTAAGAAATTGGCAAAAATATCGTTTTCAAATTCAAACGTTTGAAGATCGCCATTGCATAGAGGGGAATGGGAAAACAAGGGAGGTAATTGTGTTATTATTTTCTGTGTTAGCCATTTACCCCACCCCCACCCACCCTGAAATATTGCCCATGATCGTATAATAATAATAATAATAATAATAATAATAATAGTGACTTGACAACCTTTTGAGCAAAAGACATAGAAACAAATATGTTTTGACTCTCTTAGAAAATATGAAATTATCACTTTAAGTAATATCTTAAAACTCTATTTGTTTAAACTCTATTCTCCCGATTATTTATGTGTGTTTTTATTGACGAAAGACTCTTTAAATGTATCTCCCTTATTCAATCAACGTTGCGCTTACGATTATTTAAATAAGTTATCTCCCTTTAACCACTTTTAAACGCCCAAAACTAAATGAAATACTTTTTTGTGGCATCAAATTATTGAAAATATATTTTAAATGTAATGAATTTAGTTTTTGAACTGAAAACTAGGTACTTTAGCAAACTAAAACACGAATATTTCAGGTAGAAAACTTGAGTTATCCTATCCAGAACAAGTCATAGTTCTTTCTTTATAAAGAGATGCCAAAAGGGTAAAAAATTAAGAAAATACTGGCTTGTCAAATATTATTTTTAATTTTACAATCAAAATTTGTACCTTAGGATAATCTGCGATCCTATTTAACCGGATATCACTCAAACTGTACAATTTAATTTTAAATGATCATCCAGTTGTTTCGAAGTTATCGAATTTAGATCAGAATATGTTGAAATCTTTTCTAGAACTGGTCGCAATCTGTCGCAAGAGATAACTATGCCTTAAACTAATGAGTAAGGAAAATAAAAAGCTTGGTTGGTTCCAGGCTTCTGATTCACATATCAGATGAATTTCTTCAGGGGGTACAGGTCGCCCGTGGGTGACCCTCCTACTTTGAGGGATGCCCATTGGTAGTGATCTGCCCCATAAATCAAATTGAAAAGAAGCTACTCGGCCATTTCATGAATACTTTTCAGCACCAACCAGACCTCAGAAGTAGAATCGACTTGCAGACAGCCTACTTTTATTTCCAGTTTCAACTGTTATGGGTTCTGTCACTGATTGTTAACAAACCACTTGTCATGTACCCTTGACAAAGGATAACACCACACACAAGAAGGAAATATTAATTTTATATGTGTTAGCACTTTATATATGTAGATTGAATGTGGCCTGGAGAGGGACATTCACATACAATAGCATCTCATTTTATAAGTTTAAAACTTCTTTGTTTTTTAACCCGAGTTTTAAAGTGATAAAAATTGTATCAATCAGATAAACTCCACTGGACACAAACCAGTTCATTTTTGAGCTATTGGATGGTACAATGTTATTTCATTAAGGGGTCTTTATATGTGGAAGGACATTGGAGGAGACTAAAACGACCTTACAACTTTTACAAGCACGAGATCGAAATCACTGTCACCTAGTTAGAACTAAAGCATCAAACAATCAAATTGCTTATCTCTGCTTATACGCTAAGCAGAACATGCTCAACTTCGAACTCCATCACGTCATTCACCTAATAAACATCTGCACCAAGTTTGAACATTCTAGCTTGAGTTATTGTGTTTCAAAGTCTCAGTCTTTCAAATTGCTTATCGGTCTGAGCAGAAAATGCTCATTATCGAACTTAGTCTAGGTACTGATGTAAAGGAAACTATACACCAAGTTTCATCATTTGTCGTGTCCATTTGCTGATTACACTATTTTGCCTCAACCATTTTTATTGGACTTCGAATTTTGACTAATGGTTTCGATTGTTTGTACTTGGTTTTATTTTATTTTATCATTCACACTTAAATGGAACTCAAGTTACCGTGCCCCAGAGCATCAAACAATCAAATAGCATAGCTTATCTCTGCTTACACTAAGCAGAAAATGCTCATCTGTGAACTCCATCAAGGTATTCACTTTAACACCTACAGTTTAAACATTCTACCTTAATAAGAGGGCAAATTATTGTGTCCCAAAAAGGATGAGGGACAGACCCATTTTAATAGTCTTCAAAAGATGGGTGACAAAAAATGTACAAAGTTACTCATAGGATGTAATAAAGATACAAACTAAGACATGGCATAATAATAAAGGTACACGGTACATAGGATATAATAAAGATACAAATTAACACATAGGATAAAATAAAGATACAAATTAACACATAGGATATAATGCAATTTATTACAATGTAAGAATAGATGAATTCATTATTGCATACATGATCTATATTGATATACAAATTACACAAACCACAAAATATAACAAATAACAATGTAAATACAACAGAGCTCCTTTTCAAAATTTTGCCAGTTGATCAATGTCTAAAATACTAGTATTTTGTTTACTAATATAAATATATCAGCAAGATTTTTTTTTTCCAGGTATCACATCCCATTAAATATTCATCATAAAATATAACCAAATTATTGAATATTCTGATCAGGAAAGTGTGTCTAGTGTTTCGGATAATATGTAATACAGGAGGTGGAATGTACAAATTGTAAGTGCATGTTAAAGATCACATGCCACCTTCTCGTATTTTATACGTAATTATAGAAATAAAAATGATAGTCTCAAAATGACTTCATATATATCTCTTATAGTCATATGGGGGTTTGAAGAGAGAGAGAGAAATTTGGTTTAACGTCCAAGTGACACAAACTTGGTCATTTCGGGACTAACATATGGTTTAATTTTATTTCAATAATTCGCTTGCACGTAGGGTCTTTAGCAGTGGGATGAAACCGGAGGACCCGGAGAAAACCCAAGAGATTGGACAGGCGATCCTACTTCTTGCCACATACAAGCAGGGAAGGGGTTGAAGAATCACAACAAAATTTGTGAAACTTGATTCTCTAAAAGGAATGAAATGGTGTTTTACGTCCTACTGTTCTGCTCCTACTGGGCTAATGAAGACAGGCATATGCCATACAGTGTGCTATGAGGGAAATTTTGCCTAGACAGCAGCACTAGGGCCTACTCTTATATCGAATTCCAAATGCTAAAGGATCTGTTAAGTGCACAATTATGTTTACATGGGTCTTCTTTTTTTGTGCCATCTGAACGACTAAACAACTGTCCTTGTCAGGCCCTCCGTTCTGCATCACTGACAAGGGAAATCTCAAAAAGAAATATCAGTCCATTTACAAAGATATCGTGAATTGAAAATCTGCCAACATTTGGCATCTACTGCAGAGGATGATATAGTTTGCACTAGCCAATGTTCAAATCTTTTTTCATTTTAAAAGTTGAATGATCAATTTGGGTATATTTTAACTTGGATGAGCAGAAATATATTTGATTCTGTCCAAAAATTACAAACGACACACAGAGATATTTAATTACAGAAAGACAAACTAGAATCTCGCTTAAATCAGTAATATCTCTGATCTTCAATCAAGCGATATTTATCTAGAATGTAATGAGTAGAGAAATTAATTCAAATGGTTTAAATTCTACGGTTATCTGTGTTTGTTGATCACCGACATTGCTTACATTAAGAAATCATTCATCAGTAATCACCTCTTCCAAACAATTACATCTGGAAATATAGAAATTAACATAAAACATAAATTACAGGAAATAAATGAAATGAAATCGAGCTTAATGTCCAACTTATAACCAATACAGTGTGCTATGTGGAATACAGCTTACTCTTATTTCGAATTATAAGTGTCAAGGGGTCTTTAGAGTGAATGCAAATGTGGGGACCTCCCATCCGAACAACTAGACACTGCCCTTTTTAGGCCCACCATTCTGCACCGCTGATAAGGCAAACCAAGGAAATGTTCTACCAACATCAAGCACTATAAGTACCTCCTTGTTAGAAAGCTAACATCACATTCACTAATTCACTGTCGCTCCCGGCAGAAAATATGCTAAATAACTAACATATCTCCCTGCACATGGCTTGTATTTATAAACGTATAACAATATTACTACTTTAACAAATTATGTATTTGGTTGTTATAATTACCAGTAATATCAGTACCAAAATTAGGAATTGTGACAATGCTAACATAGGGTTTAAAGTCCAATCAACACAAACTATATCACTTCGGGACTAACATTTGGATTAATTCTATTTTAAGAATTCATTTGCAGCAAACCCCCAAGGGGGGAGAGAGAGAGGGAGAAATGGGGTTTAACGTCCACTCGACACAAACTAGGTCATTTCTGGACTAACATATGGTTTAATTTTATTTCAATAATTTGCTTGCACTTACAGGGTCTTTATTAGCAGTGGGAGGAAACCGGAGTGCCCGGAGGAAACCTACAAGGTTGAGAAGGCGCCCTTATCTCCATGCCACATACGCTCACATCAGGGATCGAAACCACAGCCGCAAGCCAGAGGTGACCAGCCAGCTAGAGCTCGAAGCGCGGCACTCTAGACCACTAGGCCATCCCAAACCCCAAGGTTCAACAGAGAATCGAAAAAAAAACACATCACTTTACTCAATGACAATACTTATGATCCAACGCGCACACGTTAACCATTCGGAGAGGAATATACAGCGCTAAACTTACGCCAAATCTAGATCTGTATACTTACTACAGAGACCTGTGAGCTAGGGGAACCAATTTCATAACTTCCGGTTTTAATAAATATTAATGGCTGGCTTACAAGTTTGTTTTGTTCGAGTTACAGGGATGATTACGTTTTAATACATTTGTTGAACTCGTTGATCTTCCCAATGTATTTCTGGCAATCAAAAGAGCGATCGTTGGTATAGTTGTTGTTTGGGCTATGAGCAAAAGTCCATCGTGGTTGACTTATTTCATCTAATAAGTAAATCAAGATGTACCTGGCCAGACATAATAATTGTGTAGCAATATTATTTCCAGTAAGCCCATAGTGAAAGAAAAAACTTCATTCAGTGAGGAGCTAACCGGATGTGGATACTTTGCTTGATACGGCATATCCTGGATGTGGGTGTGGCCTACCTGTGTTTTTGTTACACCTAAGCGATCGCCATGTTTGTTATACAAATTGAAAACACGTATGACGTTAACTTTTTATTCTATTTAAAGATACATTATGGGAGATTAGATAACAAGTTGGCAGTTCTCACTATATAGTTAAAATTAGATAATGTAAAGGCAGTTTGCTGAAAATTACAGTCAAATTGATCCACTATTAGCCGAGAGCTAAGTGAATGAAAGTTCCGCTTAGCCTCTGTTATCATTCTTAAAGTCAGTAAGACAAAATTAATAGTCTCGATTATCCACTTAATTGTTAAATCACAAAGGAAAGTTTTTCAGCATAATCCAAGAAATATCGCGGGCTAGTTGAACATCGAGAGTTGATTATGGTCTGGACAAGTTATTTAATATCTAATTAATAGTTTTTATAACATTTCAGACCTAAAGAAATACCTACAATATGCAGATTTTGCTCTTGCATAATGTATGTTTAATTATTAGTGTAGTTTTGTAATTGGCGTTCAGATTTAATCAATTTATTCGATAAAATGAACAGGATTTAACAACAGACGAGGGCCTATTAAAGGAGCTAAATCGCTAATATTTGGGACCTAGAAATTGACAAAGCACGTAATAATATGAATGCATATAAATTGATTTACATTCAATCGTTTCTACTTTTACTCTAATTTCAAATCAGTTATGTTCGGTGAAATACACCAGAAGTCTCAATCGCTAGCGTCTGGTTATTCCAGTCTACATAGTGATTATTGCGCATGTGGCGGACCGTTTGACATGACTTGTGGAATATCTCTAGCCTCGTTCTTCGAGTCCCTTGTGAAAAATAGACCCCAAACGCATTATGGTACACGATTCGTGCACCAATGATAAAATGTTTATTTTGTCTTACATATTGGATATCAAAAGCCCATCGTTTCCCGGTAAGATCACATCAATGTTGATTTAAATTGTCAAATAATTCGTGTTTTCAATGCTGAAGACTTTGGATGATACTGAGTTAGAGACTTAGCTACTTAAGGCTGACAACCCTCAAATAGCAATATTGGCGATAGTGGTATCGATGCGGATCAGGATGCTGATAAGGAACACTGCGACGATGGTGATGGTGGTGACGATGATAGTGAGGAGGTGGAAGAGGAATTGGACAATGATGTACTCGTATAACAATCATATAAATCTTCTGAATCGTAAAGATCTATACAAAATTCATCTGTATCATATTCCATATCTATATCATAGTCATAGTCATCATCGTCACTATCTTCAGTTTCTAAGTTGAAATATTTATCTTCTAATGAACATTTCAATAGAATGAAATTCTGTACTGTTATTGGTATTTTGAGCTGGGTAACTTTATCTTGTATGTTTGGTCCTAAATGTTGCCTAATAATTCTCCTACACAATGATTTTAAGCATATGTTATTACAAAATGAATGGAATTCTGATTCTTTTGATATACATTTAATTGTCTGTGCATCATTATCCCCATAGTCCCTGTACTCATCCTCCTTGAAAGGTAACTTGGAAACAATGTCGATCCTGTCCGCCCCACTTTCATACAGCAGTTTTCTGTGACTGTTAATTCGACCAGATGAGGGATCCCACATCTGGACCGTGAACATCCCGTCCCGTCTATTGTGTCCAAGATTCTGAAAGCAATAGTTCGCAGCTATTAGGTAATTAATCAGTTCGAAAGCATCGGATAATTCACCATGCCTAGTAAATTCCATAGCCACGTCCATCATTGTTTTTCCTGTTGTGTCTGTTATATCCACTCCGAAACCACGGATAATGTATTTATACACCTTTACATCTGATATTTCACTGAAGTTGATCAGATAGTGTAACATCGACTTTCCAAATTTATCCAAAAGCTTGCAATCCGCACCGGCTCTACATAACTGTTTCACGAGGTTATAATGTCCAAGTTTAACAGCCAACATTAATGGCGTCTGTCCATCCTTATCCTGTGTATTGACATCTATATCTGTAGACAATATGGCAGCGAACAACTCAGAGTCCCACTCGGTGTAGTAGTAGTTGCAGTGGTTACATTTTACAAATCCAATAATACTGAGATGTAAGACAGTATGTCCATTAATATTGCTTATGTTGGTACTGCATCCATGCTGTAACAAGGCTTGCATATACGGGATGTTGTATAAAATAGCTGCAACCATTAATGGGGTGTTACCCATAGAATTTATATGGTTTATATCAATCCGCTCATCAGTCAAAAAGGTCTCAAAACATGAAAATGTTGTAGAACACCTGGCTAGATAATGTAAAATGTTATCACCATTTTTATCCAAATCATCAAAATCAACCTTATTGGAATCTACCAAATGCTGGAAATAATCACCAGAGTGTTTCAACACATGTCTTAGTAATATATTGCCGCGATTTTGTGTTTTAAATTCCGCACCAAAACATTCCAACAACTTCATTATTTCCATGTTGTTGATCATCCAGCAATCCTCACATCTGCATATTTGTAAAGAGTAATACACAGCAGATCTGCCGCGACCATCTTGTTGGTTAACGTCGGCGTTGTGTTGAAGAAGAAGTTCCATAAGTTCTGTGTTGCAGTTTTGTAAAGCTAACATTATGGGTGATTTTCCTTTGTTATCGGACAAATTCACATCACAGCCATCCATTTTTAGCAAAACATCAACTGCATTTAAATGGTCGTTTTGTACAGCGAGATATAGAGATGTTCTACCGCGATCATCTTGTTGGTTAACGTCGGCGCTGTGTTGGTGAAGAAGTTCCATAAGTTCCGTGTTGCAGTTTTGTAAAGCTAACATTAAGGGCAATTTTCCTTTGTTATCGGATAAATTCACATCACAGCCATCCATCTTTAGCAAAACATCAACTGCATTTAAATTGTGGTTTTGTACAGCGAGATATAGAGATGTTCTACCAAGATCATCTTGTTGGTTAACGTCGGCGTTGTGTTGATGAAGATGTTTTATCAGTTCTGTGTTGCTGTTTTGTACAGCTAACATTAAGGGCAATTTTCCTTTGTTATCGGATAAATTCACATCACAGCCACCCATCTTTAGCAAAACATCAACTGCATTTAAATTGTCGTTTTGTACAGCGAGATATAGAGATGTTCTACCAAGATCATCTTGTTGGTTAACGTCGGCGTTGTGTTGATGAAGAAGTTTTATCAGTTCTACGTTGCTGTTTTGTACAGCTAACATTATGGGCGATTTTTCTTTGTTATCGGATAAATTCACATCACAGCCATCCATCTTTAGCAAAACATCAACTGCATTTAAATTGTCGTTTTGTACAGCGAGATATAGAGATGTTCTACCAAGATCATCTTGTTGGTTAACGTCGGCGTTGTGTTGATGAAGAAGTTTTATCAGTTCTACGTTGCTGTTTTGTACAGCTAACATTATGGGCGATTTTCCTTTGATATCACACAGATTAACGTTACAGCCTGACATTTTTAACAGAACATCAACAGTCTTGTTATTGCCATTTTTTACTGCTAGATATAGAGATGTTCTACCGCAACCATCTTGTTTATTAACACTGGCACCATGTTTGTGGAGAAGTTCTATCAATTTGATCTTATTTTGTTCTGTAGCCAACATAAGTGGCGTGATTCCTTTCCTGTCAGCTAAATCCACACAAGAACCATTTGTCTCCAATAGCATATTTACAGCACACTCGTGGTTGGATAGGGTTGCTAGGTATAAAGAGGTTTCACCAAACTTATTTTGTAAATTGATATTTATTCCTGCAATAATTAATTTCGGTAAAATCACACAGGTGTAGGGTTTCGTGACAATGTGGTGGAGAACTGTACATTCAGTTTGATCTACTGCATTAACATCAGCACCATGATCTATCAAGTATGCCAATACCGACATGAAACCTTTACATGCTGACACACACGAGGGGGACATCATTGCTCTCGACGAAGTATTTACATCAGCACCTGCTTCCACCAACGCCATTACAAATGGAAGGCACGTTGTCTCGGACTGTCCCAAATATATAGATAAATGTAAAGCTGAAAGACCATCGACATGTGAGATTTTATTGATGATGCCCTTAACTTTTTGGTGCTTCAATAAAATGGAAACTGTTTCCAAGTTCTGCTTCCTGCAAGCTAACATAAGAATGGTTTCGCCCCATTCCGAAATAACACAAATATCTTGAAACGATACTAAGCGTTTCAGTTTTTCTGTTTCATCTTTTCGAACGGCTTGGAACGAGGCACACCAACATCCAGAATCCATCATAATCCAAAATGCAGTAGAAATCTGAACTCTAGTGAACAAGTATTGGGTTCTGTTTATGTGGAACACCTCCTAAATCTGAAAATAGTTTATTTTTATATCTTAATTAATAGGTATTGTAGAATGATGGGGTGGAGTTGGGTTGGGATGGTGAGTCTTCAGGCCATATGTTATCTTTAATTATGCTTTAGATCCAGGCACTGTACGTGATAAGAAGTGTGGTTGCCAGCAGTGATTCAGCTGTGATATGGAGGCTTTGGTGGCCGAATGGTTAACGCGTTGGATCATAAGGTCTGTCATTTAGTCAGGTGGCCTGGTTTCGATTCCACGCTTGTACTGACAAATTGTACGCTCGCATGTCCATCCACTGTGGTTTTGTCGGGGTCCTTCGGTTTCCTCCGCTACGCGCAAGCGAATTATTGAAATAAATTGAATCATATGCTAGTCCCAAAATGACTTAGTTCTTTCGACTGAACGTTAAAACCTCATATTATTATTATTTAGGTCGATCTGTATGCCAAACTAAGCCAAGGTATATACAGGAAAGTATAACATAACGCCATTGTTGTTTTACATTCCTTTTGTAAAGATCCTAACCGTATTGTTGTTTTACATAGATACTTATCGTATTTACATCACATCATTGACTGGCAACCAATGTTTGAGAAAGCATGGATCATTTAAGGAATATATAATATCAATAAACAAAGCATTAAACATTACATACCTTGATCTTGATATACGAAAACTCATTTTGTTCGTTCAAATAAGCTGAGTTTCGTATTCCGTGTCGCGTTATTTTAAGTAAGTTACGTCAATTCACTGGGAATGCCCGATTAGTTTTGAACGACGTGTTTTTTAGGTATGCTCTCACCTTCTCTTTTCTGTCTGACTTATGACTACCAATAAAAGGTCTTTCCCACTGGCCGTGTTTAACTGCATTTTTAAATCAATGGTTAGGGATAAAAATCACAGTGAATAAATTTCGAAACGACTTATTTATAATATACGTAATTCAAAGATAGTTGCTGTGTGGGTGTGGCGCCAGACGAGGTAAGCTTACTCTTCCGGGCGCCTGTTACCACTGTTTGTCGTGTAGTGTACACAGTGAACAGTCCATTTGCTGATTACACTATTTAACGCATATCCTTTTGTAGGACATCGAATTTTATCTAATGGTTTGAATTGTTCGTACTTGGTTTAATTTTATTTTTATATCAAGTTAAAACTGAACCCCGATTACAAAGCTAAATAATAAGAAAATAACGGCCATTCATAATCGCAATACTTGTTTTAAATTTGTAGAATACGCATGGGGATTGAAAACAGAGGCAGGTCACGCCCACATTCAGTGTATACATTGTCAACCACACTGTCCACATCGGGCTAACTTTGAATTTTGTCTAATGGTTTGGATTGTTCGTAATTGGTTTTATGGGTTGTAAACACTCTAATGTTATTGGTGTGTATTATTACACGTATGAACTGCACACAGTATATAATATTCTAAGGGCTCTATATACCTCTAGGGCTCTAGGCTTGTTGGTGTGGGTGTATAATGTATGAAATGCAAGGATGTGGGCGGCACATTTGGGGCACATAACACCCCCAAGCCCCTATCTGGACCCAGGGCGGATTCAAGATTTTCAGAAGTGTGTTTGTGTTGGGGGGGGGGGGGGCGTGCTGCACCCACTTGGCAGTACAAAGCCAGGCACGTGATTTTTAAGTGAAGAAAATGCCCACAAGAACTAATTTTATACCGGTAGTGTAAATTACGGTTTCCAACCTAAACTATTTTTGTTCTCCTTTCCCGCGAGAATATATGGAGAAAAAAATAGTACGCCATCACAAAGAATAGAGGGGGCGTGCGCCGGGTGGCACCCACCTCTGGATCCGCGCCTGCACACTTTAGAATCAGATTTTTGTCTCAGATCACTGTAAATTTTTTCAATGGCATCACCACATAGCATTTCTTCGTTTCGTTTTAAACTTTCCAGTAGTTCTAATATTTACAGCAGAACAACAAATATGCGCGAAGTATGAATCCTTATTTTTGTTAGCGTTCTCGGTTCGAAGTTTGAGAAGAATCACAAAGACTGGGCTGTAAATAGAAATCCTGACATATGACGTTATTTACATGGGATTTATTACAGTATTGGATCTTTAGATCCAAACTGATCCCGCAGTGAATATTCGCTTGGCCGTTATAATCACTGATAAGCAGCATGACATCGACGAAACTTAATGAGTACGGCATTTTAACTTTTTTACTCCGACAAATTAAATTCTCAAACATTTTTTTGAGGTAAAAGAAAAATAAATAAAGACGTTTGAAGTATTTGTAGTTAAAAAATATTTCCTATGTAGTGTAAATGGGTATTAAAATGAGTAAAATGCATCATTTTGCCCGAAGCAGTTAGGTGTTAAGTAAACATTGCACGAGCCGTTGAGCCAATGACTACTGCCGCGTGCAGTTGGCGGTAAGAGTTTCAGTGCTGCTGCGCACCTCGCTTTTGGAATCAGTTACCAGTAAACATTAAAGAATCTCAGACTTTAACTTAAAACTCATTTGTTTAAAGTTCCAATAGCATTTTTTTAAGTTATATTTTTAAAATTTATTAAAATAAAGCCCCAAAATAGATTGAACCTATAAACAGTCCTACCTTGTTAAAGAATAATCCTATTAATCCTATAATTCACTATTGCCAGTTGAGAAATTGGCAAAAATATCATTTTCAACTTCAAATTCAAACGTTTGAAGATGGCCGTCCATGGAGAAGAATAGGAAAACAAGGGAGGTAATTGAGTAACTATTTCTTCAATCAACCAGTGTCACCCTTTCTAACCCCCCCCCCCCAAAAAAAAAAAATTTTTTGTCCATGATCGTATAATAGTGAGTTGACAACCTTTTGAGCAAAAAACATAGATATAATTATATTTTGACTTTCTTAGAAAAAGTGAAATTGGAACTTTAAACTCTATTTTCCAGATAAGAAACAGATTGTTTATATGTGTGTTTTTATTGACGAGAGACACTTTAAATGTTGCGCTTTGAGCATGCGTATATGGTGGATTATTAAGCGTATTACAAATATACATTATTATTATTATTATTATTATTATTATAATCTCCCTTATTCAATCAACGTTGCGCTTACGATTATTTAAATGAGTTATCTCCCCTTTAACCACTTTTAAACGCCCGAAAACTAAATAAAATACTTTTTTGTGGCATCAAATTATTGAAAATAAATTCTAAATGTAATGAATTTAGTTTTTGAACTGAAAACTAAGTACTTTAGCAAACTAAAAAACGAATATTTCAGGTAGAAAACTTGAGTTATACAGAACACGTCATAGTTCTTTCTTTATAACGAGATACCAAAAGGGTAAAGAATTAGAAAAATACTGGCTTGTCAAATATTATTTTTACAATCAAAATTTGTATCTAAGGATAATCTGCGATACTATTAAACCGGATATCACTCAAACTGTACAATTTAATTTTAAATCATCATCTAGTTGTTTCGAAGTTATCGAATTTAGATCATAATATGTTAAAGTTTTTTCTAGAACTGGTCACAATCTGTCGCCGTTCATAATTATGCCTTAAACTAATGAGTAAGGAAAATAAAAAGCTTGGTTGGTTCCAGGCTTCTGATTCACATATCAGATGAATTTCTTCAGGGGTACAGGTCGCCCCTGGGTGACCCTCCTACTTTGAGGGATGCCCATTGGTAGTGATCTGCCCCATAAATCAATTTGAAGAGAAGCTACTCGTTTATCCTTGCATGCATTTGGTTATCTGTTAACAGGGCGTGTGAGCGTCCTACTGTTCAGCATCAACCAGACTAATGATTAACTTGCAGACAGCCTACTTTTATTTCGAGTTTCAACTGTTATGGGTTCTGTCACTGATTGTTAACAAGCCACTTGTCATGTACCCTTGACAAAGGATAACACCACACACAAGAAGGAAATATTAATTTTATATGTGTTAGCACTTTATATATGTAGATTGAATGTGGCCTGGAGAGGGACATTCACATACAATAGCATCTCATTTTATAAGTTTAAAACTTCTTTGTTTTTTAACCCGAGTTTTAAAGTGATAAAAATTGTATGAATCAGATAAACTCCACTGGACACAAATCAGTTCATTTTTGAGCTATTGGATGGTACAATGTTATTTCATTAAGGGGTCTTTATATGTGGAAGGACATTGGAGGAGACTAAAACGACCATACAACTTTTACAAGCATGAGATCGAAATCACTGTCACCTAGTTAGAACTAAAGCATCAAACAATCAAATTGCTTATCTCTGCTTATACGCTAAGAAGAACATGCTCAACTTCAAACTTCATCACGTCATTCACCTATAAATAAGAGAGAGAGAAATGGGGTTTAACGTCCACTCAACACAAACTAGGTCATTTCGGGACTAACATATGGTTTTTAATTTTATTTCAATAATTCGCTTGCGCGTAGGGGTCTTTAGCAGTGGGGGGAAACCGGAGTGCCCGGAGGAAACCCACGAGGTTGAGAAGGCGCCCCTATCTCCATGCCACATACGCTCACACCAGGGATCGAAACCACAGCCACAAGCCAGAGGTGACCGGCCAGCTAGAGGTCGAAGCGCGGCACTCTAGACCACTAGGCCATCCCAACCCCCCATTCACCTAATAAACATCTGCACCAAGTTTGAACATTCTAGCTTGAGTTATTGTGTTTCAAAGTCTCAGTCTTTCAAATTGCTTATCGATCTGAGCAGAACATGCTCATTATCGAACTTAGTCTAGGTACTGATGTAAAGGAAACTATACACCAAGTTTCATCATTTGTCGTGTCCATTTGCTGATTACACTATTTTGCCTCAACCGTTTTTATTGGACTTCGAATTTTGACTAATGGTTTCGATTGTTCGTACTTGGTTTTATTTTATTTTATCATTCACACTTAAATGGAACTCAAGTTATCGTGCCCCAGAGCATCAAACAATCAAATAGCATAGCTTATCTCTGCTTACACTAAGCAGAAAATGCTCATCTGTGAACTCCATCAAGGTATTCACTTTAACACCTACAGTTTAAACATTCTACCTTAATACGAAGGCCAATTATCGTGTCCCAAAAAGGATGAGGGACAGACCCATTTTAATAGTCTTCAAAAGATGGGTGACAACAAAGGTACAAAGTTACTCATAGGATGTAATAAAGATACAAACTAAGACATGGCATAATAATAAAGGTACACGGTACATAGGATATAATAAAGATACAAATTAACACATAGGATATAATGCAATTTATTACAATGTAAGAATAGATGAATTCATTATTGCATACATGATCTATATTGATATACAAATTACACAAACCACAAAATATAACAAATAACAATGTAAATACAACAGAGCTCCTTTTCAAAATTTTGCCAGTTGATCAATGTCTAAAATACTAGTATTTTGTTTACTAAATATATCAGCAAGATTTTTTTTTCAAAGTATCACAATTTAGTATCATCCCATTAAATATTCATCATAAAATATAACAATTAATTAAACATTCTGATCAGGAAAGTGTGTCTAGTTTTTCGGATAATATGTAATACAGGAGGTGGAATGTACAAATTGTAAGTGCATGTTAAAGATCCCATGCCACCTTCTCGTATTGTATACGTAATTATAGAAATAAAAATGATAGTCTCAAAGTGACTTCATATCTCTTATAGTAATGTGAGGGGTTGAAGAGAGAGAGAGAAATGGGGTTTAACGTCCAAGTGACACAAACTTGGTCATTTCGGGACTAACATATGGTTTAATTTTATTTCAATAATTCGCTTGCACGTAGGGGTCTTTAGTAGTGGGAGGAAACCAGAGGACCCGGAGAAAACCCACGAGATTGGACAGGGGATCCTACTTCTTGCCACATACAAGCAGGGAAGGGGTTGACGAATCACAACAATTAATTTGTGAAACTTGATTCTCTTCTGCTCCTACTGGGCTAATGAAGACAGGCATATGCCATACAATGTGCTATGAGGGAAATTTTGCCTAGGCAGCAGCACTAGATCCTACTCTTATATCGAATTCCAACTACCAAAGGATCTGTTAAGTGCACAATAATTAATACATGGGTCTTCTTTTTTTGTGCCATCTGAACGACTAGACAGCTGTCCTTGTCAGGCCCTCCGTTCTGCACCACTGACAAGAGAAATCTCAAAAAGAAATATCAGTGCATTTACAAAGATATTGTGAATTGAAAATCTGCCAACATTTGGCATCTACTGCAGAAGATGATATGGTTTGCACAAGCCAATGCTCAAATCTTTTTTTAATTTTAAAAATTGAATCATCAATTTGGGTATATTTTAGCTTGGATGAGCAGAAATAAATTTGATTCTGTCCAAAAATTACAAATGACACACAGAGATATTTAATTACAGAAAGACAAACTAGAATCTCGCTTAAATTAATAATATCTCTGATCATAAATCAAGAGATGTTTGTTTAGAAAGTTACGAGTAGAGAAATTAATTCAAATGGTTTAAATTCTACGGTTATCTTTGTTTGTTGATCACCGACACTGCTTACATTAAGAAATCGTTCATCAGTAATCACCTCTTCCAAACAATTACATCTGGAAATATAGAAATTAACATAAAACATAAATTACAGGAAATAAATGAAATGAAATCGAGCTTAATGTTTAACTTATAACTAATACAGTGTGCTATGTGGAATACAGCTTACTCTTATTTCGAATTATAAGTGTCAAGGGGTCTTTAGAGTGAATGCAAATGTGGGGACCTCCCATCCGAACAACTAGACACTGCCCTTTTTAGGCCCACCATTCTGCACCGCTGATAAGGCAAACCAAGGAAATGTTCTACCAACATCAAGCACTATAAGTACCTCCTTGTTACAAAGCTAACATCACATTCACTAATTCACTGTCGCTCCCGGCAGAAAATATGCTAAATAACTAACATATCTCCCTGCACATGGCTTGTATTTATAAACGTATAACAATATTACTACTTTAACAAATTATGTATTCGGTTGTTATAATTACCAGTAATATCAGTACCAAAATTAGGAATTGTGACAATGCTAACATAGGGTTTAAAGTCCAATCAACACAAACTATATCACTTCGGGACTAACATTTGGATTAATTCTATTTTAAGAATTCATTTGCAGCAAACCCCCAAGGGGAGAGAGAGAGAGGGAGAAATGGGGTTTAACGTCCACTCGACACAAACTAGGTCATTTCTGGACTAACATATGGTTTAATTTGCGCGTAGGGGTCTTTAGCAGTGTGAGGAAACTGGAGTGCCCGGAGGAAACCTACAAGGTTGAGAAGGCGCCCCCATCTCCATGCCACATACGCTCACATGAGGGATCGAAACCACAGCCGCAAGCCAGAGGTGACCGGCCAGCTCGAGCTCGAAGAGCGGGGCTCTAGACCACTAGGCCATCCCAAACCCCAAGGTCCAACAGAGAATCGAATAAACACATCACCTGACTCAATGACAATACTTATGATCCAACGCGCACACGTTAACCATTCGGCCACCCAACCGCCATTTCTTCTAAAAACAAATACTATACCTTTGTACTGTTATGTTCTTGAATATCGTTGATATTTCAGCTATTGTTGATCCACCGTAAGTTTCATATAATCTTAGCACCATTTTATTCCCACTATCTTCACTCTATAAAATAAATATAGGTTGCCAGGTAATGAGAGAGGGAGAGAAAGGAATGGGGTTTAACATCCAAACTATGTCATTTCGGGACTAACATATGGTTCAATTTTTAATTCCATAGTTGTCTCTAACAGTGTGAGGAAACCGAACAGGCAACCCTACTCCTTGTCACGTACAACCAGCGAATCGAAACCATGCCAGTTGACTTAATGACAGACTTTATGATACAGCGCGCCCGTGCTAACCATTCAGTCACCCCCCCCCCCCAATGATGATGATGATGATGATGACAATGATGATGACGACGGCGACGATGATGATGATGATATATTACCAGTTTAACAGTATCAAGTATAACTTGTGTTGTATTAACTGTAAAGTAACTACTACAGGTAGTCAAATTGTTGCCAGATTTTATAATTAACGGTGAGTTTATATTACAAGCTTGCTGTATAACTCCACTCTCTTGTAAACATCCTGTAATATAAAATAGTAATATACAATGGGGTTAGGTTTAATGTTGCAAATAAACAGCTGCCCCCTAAATTCAGATTTTACGGGTAGATGGGTAAAGAGAAAAATTCTCCCCACCTCAATATTCATTTCTGCCATTCCCCCCCCCACCAACACCAAAAACATCTGCAAGTCAGGTGGGCACAGAATTGTATTACAGGCTACGGTTTGATCTATTCTGATTATCCAGAGATATTGTGTTCTGATTATCCAGTGATATTCTGTTCTGATTATCCAGTGATATTCTGTTCTGATTATCCAGTGATATTCTGTGGTGATTATCCAGTCATATTCTGTTCTGATTATCCAGCGATATTCTGTTTTGATTATCCAGTGATATTACTGAAGTATACTTACCTTGATGGGGCATGACAGCATACGTAAATTCATGATCACCCATGTCAGCATCAGCATCCGGGGCTTTAGGTGATCGCAGTCTGTAAAATATAGAACACATAATGTTAGTAGTTGTCTCCCCATTGATTTTATAACCACAAAGAATGGGTAATGTCACAATACTTTGAGATAAAAATATTGAAGTGAGTTGACTGGACTATCTTGACTTTTTCCTAGGCCTGCTAAAGGGAATCTATAGGCAGTGATGTCATTTTATCATTTTAGCAGATGATTGCTTCCTGATCCTTCAGCTCCAAAATCATGAATATTCACTAAAATCTGACAGAAAATGGGATTTCAAAAACTCTGTCGATTCTGTGCAAAAAAGGGTGGGGTGGGTAGAAGGAGACAATGTCTATAATATACATGTATAGGCTACGAATTTTACCGAAATAGGGAAAGTTTTAATCCCTTTATTTGGCCGCAGTCTGTACATATATCAACTCATACTGTTCAATGTAAATATATCCCCTAACAAGTGTTTGAAGGGGTGGTAATTGGAAGTCTGAAGATCATTGGAAATGAAATGAAATGGGGTTTAACGTCCTACTGTTCTGCTCCTACACTAGGTTAATGAAGATGGGCATACGTCATACAGTGTGCCATGGGGGGGGGGGGAATTGTGCAGCACTATGGCCTACTCTTATATTGAATTCCAATTGCCAAGGGGTTATTTACGTGCAAACAAAAGTATACATAGGACCTCGGTTTTCCTTCCTATCCAAACAACTAGACAGCTGTCTTTGTCAGGCCCTCTGCCCTGCACCACAGACAAGGGAAACCACGTTGGAACATCCCAATGAACTTTCTCAGCCAATGCTTGAATCGAACGCACCCTCCAGACTATGAGCCAGCGACTTAACCCCTTAACCACCATGGCTCTTGAGAAGAGTTGGGCAGACGGCCTTACTCTATTACTACATCTTGTATGCGCTACGAGCATACAGTCAGTGTGGAATAGCGCTATACAAATGTTCACATTATTATTATTATTATTATTGTCGTGTACGCTGGTAAAATTCTCCTGACAGATTACGGACATGATAGCAGTACTTGCCTAATTGAATAATCACCGTAAATAATCACCTGTGTGTGCTATCATATTCTAAAAGATAGGTTGCCAGACTACGAAACATATGCCCACAGCAGCTAGGTCGTTTGGGCCGTCAACAAATGTTGTGAGATATTTCTAGATTCAACCAGCATTAATTATTACCTGTGTGCGCTATCGTATTTTATAAGATAATACTTACAATGACAGACGTAGAATTCCACCAATAGCCGAGTAGCCATATTTACAGTCATTTAATACGGCTAATCCTTGATTATAGTCTGATATATCAGCCCATTTATGTCCACAAACCTATAATAAATACCATGTAAATACTTTAGTTATTACATCAAAACTGTTGTGTTTCTATGGAGCATGAAACTTAATAAAATCATTTTATTAAACGTTTCTTAATTTAGTAGTCCCGTAGACTTGTATTTAAGTGGAACTGTTCTGGGTGAAATTAAAGTACAGCTGCGCAATGGGGGAATTGGGCCTACCAAACATTGAATTCTAACAACCAGGAGTTCTGTACATGCCAACATGTAAACAAGATATCAAGCCTCCCATTAGCCCAGTAGGAGCAGAACACTGTGGTGTTAAGCCACGTTTCATTTCAATGTGGCTCAAACTGAAATGAAAGCTTGGGCCAAGAGATATATCAAATAAAATTATTTCAACAACTTACTTCAAATCTAGCAGAATCCCAGGAAGTGTTATAATGGTTAGGTCTCTCTATAAAACCATACTGTATATCAAACGATACCTTGTTGCTATGGATACTTGTAGGAAATTCCACTTTCAGGAACTTTCTGTTCTCATGCCAAGAAACCTAATTTATAGAAATTTTGAGAATATATCATAAGAATCTGTATACCCATAAAATAATTTCTCCATTTAACCTCTTAAGAGTGGAGTATCCCGAGCTCTTGCCAAACCATAAGATTACCTAAGTTTTAAATGTTATATATATAGCTTAGCTGAGTTTTAAATGTTATATATATAGCTTAGCTGAGTTTTAAATGTTATATATATAGCTTAGCTGAGTTTTAAATGTTATATATATACCTTAGCTGAGTTTTAAATGTTATATGTAGCTTACCTGAAAATGTTAAATATAGCTTACCTGAGTTTTAAATGTTAGATATAAATTACTTGAGTTTTAAATGTTATATATAGCTTACCTATTATATATAACTTACCTGAGTTTTAAATGTTATATATAACTTACCTGAGTTTTAAATGTTATATATGGTGATCCAGCATCTAAGGTTATCTCCTGTTTAATATGACTAACTTCAGATATTCTTAAACAAACCTTTATAAAAAAAGAAGTTGTTATAGTGTCAAAGGGGCAATAACTCCAAATAAAGAAATTTTAATGGGATTCTTCCTGATGATTAACAAAAAAATTCCCAACAAAACCTTTCTTTTATTTGTAAAGCACACATCCCTCATCAAGTGTTCACAGATCCTGTACAAAGGTCAAATATATAAATATTGACAAAACTTTTAAATAAAGCGCTAAATAAAATTTGTATACCTGAATGGTGACACGTAGAGGTCCCTTATCTAAAATTACAGCTTTCTGGGTTACATTGTCAACTAATTTCCTACAAAAACACAATTAAACATTGTTATAAAACATACAAACTTTTCATACAAATCAACAATGAAGTCCCAAGATGAAACAGAGTGTTGTTTTTAAGGGGCAGATCCAGAATTTTTGCAGGAAGGGTGTTTCCAGGTTCTTGTGAAGGTCATCTGACAGTTGACAATCCATGATGCCATTACCATCTTCAAATTACTATACACTGGCGCTGAGTTTTTTAAAGAGAGAGAAAGAGAAAATGGGGTTTAACGTCCAGTCGACACAAACCAGGTCATTTTGGGACTAACATATGGTTTCATTTTATTTCAATAATTCGCTTGCGCGTAGGGGTCTTTAGCAGTGGGAGGAAACCGGAGTACCCGGAGGAAACCCACGAGGTTGAGAAGGCGCCCCTATCTCCACACCAGGGCTCGACCCAAAGACGCAAGCCAGAGGTGACCGGCCAGCTAGAGGTCGAAGAGCGGCACTCTAGACCACTAGGCCATCCCAACCCCCTTTAAAGAGAGAAATCTCATTCTACCATCTGATGATAAAGGATAAAGCACACGTGACACTATTCCCATAAAAGTGTTTTACAATTTTTTTTTTGAATCTTCATATTGTTGTTTACTTTGATAAACACATGTACTGTGAACTTACCTGGTTTCTAAATGGTAGTCCATAACATCCCAGGCGTCCCAGTATAATGGAATGTCATCATAGATCAGTAGCTGATTGCCTGGATAATCAGCGTTTATTAAATTGCTGTCATGAAAAAAATATATCATGTTAAGTGCAACTAGCCAACAGTGAGGCTGATGTACCCCGCCAAAATCCCAAAATAAACAGATGACACATCTGTGCATGACAATGTATAGCTGTAGAGAACCATCAGTTTTTCCGTCCCATCCGGACAACTATACTTTGTTCCTTTCCAGGCCCTATGTCCTGAACCACTAACAAGGAAGATTATTGTAATTAAGAACAGAGAGAGGGAGAGGGGGAGAAATGGGGTTTAACATCCACTCAACCTAAAATAGGTCATTTTGGGACTAACATATGGTTCAATTTTTTTCCATAATTCACTTGTGCATAGGAGTCTTTAACAGTGGGAGAAAACCCGAGGACCTCTAGAAAACCCACGAAGTGAGACAGGCAACCCTACTTCTTGTCACGTACAACTTAGGAATCAAAACTACGCTAGTTGATTCAACGGCCATCCTACCCCCCAATTAAGAACAACTGGTATTGTATTGACCACAGTCTAACTTACACTTGAGGAGATGATGTATTACATAACGATATAATTCTACCAATATTATCTAAAACAGCAGACAATAAACCATTAGACAACTGTATACCACTTTCCTACAACAGAAAAAAAAACAGACATAAAAATCGATTTATATATGGCACTTGCCTTCACTCTAGTCCAACATATTTTTTGGTCAAACATTACATACATCAGTTAAACAAACTGTTAAATTAGTCTCTTATGGCCAAGCCCCTGTTTTATGGAATAATCTACCATTTAGTTTAAAATGTTGCACATCACTATATTCTTTTAAAAAAAACAACTTAAAACACATTAAATGTCAATTAAACACTTTAAATTTCAACAAGCTTTTAACTGATTCTGTATACAATTGCTAAAATGTTCATAAACTTGTTGTTGATGATTAATGATTACATTATCGCTTTGTAAAGTGAACATGTTATATGAAAGGACGCAGCACTATAAATATGCTGTAATAATAAAATTGATTCACTTTTGTTTTAAACATGGCTTGTAAGTGCCACAGCGTTTTAGCAAACCTTCCAATCAATATGATAGGTAAAATACATGCCACGTGTACACAGGAACTCTGTTTTTTATCCCACCAGAATGACAAGACACTGTTCCTTGCCATCCGCTCTACAACAAGGAGGAATTCATATTGTAAAATCCTGAGGAATTTGCTTTGCCTAAACCAGGAGCTTACCCAATCCTCCTGATGGTTTGCGACCAGCGAGTCAAAAGCAAGTAACATTAAACGTTTTATATAAATATTCAATGAAGGGAATTAAAAATTTAACTGACCGTTTGAATAACAGTGACTGGAGCAGGAATATCAACCTGCTGTATCTCAGAAATTCCAAAACTAGGAACCTCACAATACACTGAAATATGAAACAGTCAAATATTTATTTCAGATACATACATGACAGACGTCAATTCTTTAAATGACATCTAGAAGCACGGATCACTATTAATAATAAACACAACACAAGGTATATATGGATATAACTACTTCTCTATAATTTAATAACAACGTTTCGTAACACATACAGGTCACGTTTTAAAGTTAATGATAAATATCCATCTAGTCAGCCTATTTATACATATTTTAAGCTTGCAACAATTTAATAATAATCAGAAGAAACCATAAAAATTAGAAGTACATACAATAACAATACATATTCCAAACAATAATAATAACTACAATAATCAGTAACAGACTATAAACAAACCTGCAATGTGGAACAAATGGTTAACAAGGAAATTTGTCAGCAGAAACTATTGAACAAATGGTAATCCAAGAAATTGGTCTGTAGACACTATGGAACAAATGGTAACCTAGGAAATTTGTTAGTAGACACTATGCAACAAATGGTAACCTACAAAAATTGGTCAGTAACAGACTTACCACCATCCACAGTGTAGAACAAATGCTCAACAAAGTCAGAAGCAAAATGTCAAAGTGAATCAAACTGTGAGCCTTATTTTTAGTTTGAATGAATTATCTCCCTTTACCTAAAATAATTTAAAGGGCAAAAACAACATTTACATCGAAATTCAGTCTCTCACCTAAATCATCTCCTTTATGATCAACTTGTTGGCTGGATTCTCCTGTTTTAATTTTCTTCCTAGATGGACTTTTATCACCTTTAGTAAGGGAGATAACTTCTCTTCTATTCCAACCTAGAGTGTTCACAACAACAGAATTATCCCCCTTCTGTAAAACAGTCAAAAATCATATTCTTTTTTATTTTTAGCTAAAACTAAGAAATAAGTCAGAATTATGACACACTAATTCTTCAGGAGTCTTGATAAATAAATAACCACTTGAATCGAATTAAAGATGTTTGTTTTAAAAATTGAAAACTTTATAATTTGAAACTAAGAGATTTTGAGCAGACCAAACAGCACAACTAAGCAGCAGCACAACCAATCACAACCAAACATCCCAACCAAAAAAGCCTTCGTTTGGTTTTTACATAGCTCGGAAATTTTTTAAAGAATGAAAAATTAAATTGGTGTGGATTGAGATTATCATTTAATTCTTTTCTCTTTAATATTTGCCTTTCCATAACATGTAAAATCTTACTTGAGCAATGGCTGCCAAAGATTTATCTAGTAATTGATTTCCTGTTTTCTGTATATCTGGGAAAAAAAGAAAAGAATATTATTTATAAGAAGTCTTCAGATTCCAGAGTCTTCTTAAATTTTGCTTCTCGCTAATAGATCATCCATTTTTAACTTTAACCTCTTTTAATCTTTCCAAATACGCGGATCACGGTGGCTAAGAGGGTAAGACGTGGCTCGCTAGGCTGGAGGTCAAGTGCTCGATCCCTGCATTGGCCAAGAAAGTTCATCCAGATTTTCCGGTGTGATTTCCCCTTGTCCTTGATGCAGGATGGAGAGCTTGACAAGGACAGCTTTTTTTTCGGCCCATCCAAACGACTAGAGAGCTGACCTAGTCAAGCCCTCTAGTCGTTTGGATGGGCCGAAAAACCAAGGTTCGGTGTACACATTGGTATGCACATAAAAGATCTCTTGGTAGTTGGAATTCGATATAAGTGTAGGCCGTAGCGCCGCTGCCCGGGCAAAATTTCCCTCATAGCACACTGTATGGCGTATACTCATTAGCCAAGTTTACAAGCAAAACAGTGGGACGTTAAATCCCCATTTCATTTCATGGAATTGGGCAGGTGTTCTTTTTGTCTTTGTACAATTTGTGGTAATCATAGGTTCTAAAATACGATATGTTGAATATTACATTGAAGTCTGTTAAAATTAATGAGAACTTTTGGACCTTATTTCCTGGAGTTGTCAACAACCTCTAGTAATCGTATCCTGGTGCCTGGCCAATTTATTATTACATGGTTTAAGAACCTTAACTCGATATACAGTCCAAATCATTCTGAGTTTTGAATTAAAATTGCCTGTATTTCATTGTATTTGACTTTTTTCTATAAAGATTTGCATCCACTGAATACCTTTTAGAATCCACAGTGTTGTACTTTTAACTCTTTCGCTGCTGAGTGGCAGTAAAAGACAGTAGCTCTCAGTGCTAAGCCATTTAGCTATAAATAGCTCTTATTTGGAATGGTTTGGTTAAAACTACATATCTTAAAATCTACTGAAAATATTTTGATGAAATATTCAGGACATCTTTCTAATATATAATTTGATCTTGTAGCACATTTTCATGCTGGTTGGATGATTTGGTCAGCAATATTGTTTTTTTGTTCTATTTATAGAATGATTATTAAATAAAACAATCTGCACCACTCCAATTTACGCTTATACCAGTGGATTTATTAGGAACAAAACACGTTGCTTCGTTGGAATTTGTTGTCAAATTATTCTAAACATTCCGAGTCACTTTCAACTTCGTTATCGGAATCAAAATCTTCAATTTCTGAGCCAGAATCTAAGAGAATAGTCCCCAAAGCTTCGTGTGTTGAAATACGTCTATTTGCTGCCATTGTGCCTTGATTCTTTTGTTCAAAATCACTCAAATATATCGATGAATTGAAAACTTTTTTTCTCAAGCTATCAAAGAACTTAAACTTCCGCCACTTACAGTGTTGACATCCGTGTCTATTTTTAGTAACATTTTTCACGCGCTGTAAAAAAATGACGTCAACTGTACTAAACTATTTACATCAAGTTTGTCGACAAAAGCCGCCTGCCGCAGCGACCCGTCTAGTCGACAAAAGTCGCCTGCAGCAGCGAAAGAGTTAAGCTTATTGAACCCAAATCTGAGATTCATGATAAAAAAGAAATGTACAACTAACCTCTGTAATATTCATGGGCATCTGTATAGACCTGGATAAAAAACAAAAAGTTTCCAGGCAACAACATAAACACACACCAGCAGTTTGTCATTACAGAAATCGCAGGAGAACTAATTCCATCTCAAAATGTATGTTTACAAGGTTTCAACGACAGCGGAAATTATTAATGAAAACGATCTGCAGAAAAAGGTTTTCAAGAAATAAAAATAAAACTTGTATCCAGAAATGTTCTTAAATTTACATAAGACATCAGGTTAAGATATGTCTCTAGTACTCTGATAAATTGAAGCTATTAATCAGCTATCATGTGGTTTGTACATCAGAAGGTATTAATCAACTATGTCATGGGGTTTGTACATCAGAAGCTATTGATCAACCATCGTGGGCTTTGTACATAGAAAGCTATTGATCAACATCCATGGAGGTTATCAATCAACCATAGTGTACATAGAAAGCTATTGATTAACTGTGATGGGGGTTGTACATTAGAAGCCATTTTCAAGAAGTAAGATTTAGATGAACTTACAATACCAATAGAAGAGCCGGGTAAAACATCGTGGAACTGGTTCAACAACAGAAGCTTCCACAGACGATCTAAATCACCAGATGGGTATTTATAACCACTTCCACTGGTTCCTGATAATACTGTTGCTATGGTTGCCAGAAATTCCACATCACGAAGCAATAATTCACCTTTACGATTCTGCTTCTTCACCTGTTAAAGAAGATATATAAACAACTAGTGTGAAAGAGATGTTCTTAAATTCATTGTGTCAGAGGGTTCCGTTTTACAAAGCACACAAAACAGCAATAGTAGACTGGGTCTTAAAACTAGGTTGGTCCTATTAATTGATTGTTTGTCCAGCCTAGCTGAGTATTTTATTGCCTAAATGTCTGTTTGGCATAAATACTAAAATATGAATATAGTGAATTGACTTTATGCTTTGTAAAATGTGACCTCAATCACTGACAGACTTTTTTTTAACCTTTTCTTGTTTCCTTCCTGTAAAAACAACTACTGCAAAGTTATGTCAATATTACTCAGGCTGGGTTGTATATGTAAATACAAACCTCAGCATGTGTTGTATATGTGAGAGAGCGAGAGAGAAATGGGGTTTAACGTCCTCTCGACACAAACTAGGTCATTTTGGGACTAACATATGGTTTAATTCTATTTCAATAATAATTTGCTTGTGCGTAGGGGTCTTTAGCAGTGGGAGGAAACCGGAGTGCCCGGAGAAAACCCACGAGGTTGAGAAGGCGCCCCTACCTCCATGCCACATACGCTCACACCAGGGATCGAAACCAAAGACGCAAGCCAGAGGTGACTGGCCAGCTAGAGGTAGAAGCGCGGCACTCTAGACCACTAGGCCATCCCAACCCCCCTGTTGTATATGTCAATACACACCTCAGCATGTGTTGTATTTGTAAATATTTACCTCAGCATGTGTTGTATAAGTACCATTATGCATTTCCAGATAGAGTTCTCCAGACCATGTACACAGATTCTTCTCTTCTTTCTGTTCAATATTAGAGAAAAATTCATCTGGTGAGCTCATCTTTACCCTGGAAATAATATAGGACATGTCCACCAAATTAAATTTATTTTTCAGATCAAAGTTTTATTTGCTTTTTATTTAAACCATAACATAATGCAAATATTCCAAACAACATGTTTTTCCATGGAATGGTGGAATACATTTTGGTGGTTTGTGATTCTTTTGGGAACATTTTATTGATGCAGTTGTTTTACCAAATATCAAACTTATCCATGACAGAAATATTTTAGTTTCTTACTTGGGTAATCCATCAACATTCTCCATTCTTTCCAATTTATTAACCATTTCTTCCCTGAAATAAAATAAAAACAATTTAAATGTAAAGCAAAAGAATTCCAAAATCACATTTTATAAAATAATCTAATTATACACCAGGACCAATCTAGTATCTGACATTTTCAACTTACTGCCGGACATGTATTAATAATATCAATAAAAAAGACAAATCAGTGCTGTAAAAATTTACAGGCACAAGAGGTTTTGTGCCGGACAAAGCTTGATTCTGTGCCCAACATTGTCTGTGACAGTTGCCTTATTTCCAGGTTGTATAATAAAAGAACATTAACAAGGTGACTAGTCATCACCATCCCCTGCCCTATTCACTTTAATTGATATTTTCCGCAGGTTAATCTTAGAGTTTTTTGTTTTTTGTGTAGTGCGGTCTTCCTGCACTTACTATTAGAATATCAATGGGTCTAGTCAGAACATTCATACCCTGATCACAGTAGCTGGACAAGGCAGGATTGCTACTCCCTGTAAGGTTTGCACAACAACCTTTGCCTACCTCAATCAATAGCTGCATGTTAAACATTAATCTAACACATCAGAAAATAAATTACTTTTATAGGTTGATTTTTGTACAAAGTTTCCTTTTGTTCTGTACAGGATATAATAAACCATAAACTAGGACCACAATAAATTACGGATTTCTATAAAAGTATAATTTTCTGTTTGTTGTAACACAGGCTTCAGTATTTACCTCAGTAAATCACCTGGCCCCACGTTTACTCAACTTTCAATCACTGTTTATGAAAAATATCTTTGATCTAGAAACACAAAACTTTGCACATAATTTCTTATTCGTGTATTTGATGTATTCAAACAGCAAAGATTTTATAAAGGGCTATATTTTAGTTAAAATAAGGCTAACAATTTTGAACAAAGTCTGAGAATGCTTTGTGAACTCGGGGCCTGTCTGTTCCAAAAAAATGTTTCTGTAGCGTGGATATAGTCAGCACTCAGCATTATATTGTTGATTGTTTAAACGGATGAGGTATTTAAATCCTAAATTCAATTTGTTTTTTTTTCATTAAACTTACGTTGGTCCATTGCCGCCATCACCGTAACCGTAAAGATAAACACTGCGACTGGAACGGCCTTTATCACGGAAATTCTTCAACGTATATAACAACTAAATAAAAACATGAACACTGAATCAATACTAACGGAATACACAAATAAAACAATGCAAATATAAATATCTAATTAGAATTCATATCATATAAATACAGAAAGAACTTGCAGGCTACAATATCTTTAAAACAAGCATATCTGAGAGAGGTGGGGGGGGAGAGACTTAAACCGACACAAATGTGGACATTTCAGAACTAACATATGATTCAATTTTATTTCAATAAATCGCTTGTGCGTTGGGAGTCTTTACCAGTGAGAGGAAACCTGAGGACCCAAAGCAAACCTGAGAGAGAGAGAGAGAGAGAGAGAGAGAGAGAGAGAGAGAGAGAGAGAGAGAGAGAGAGAGTAGGGTAGAGAAGTGGGAAGTTGGGCATACTCCGCGCAGTGTTTCGTTTGGTTAGAGGTAATCCCACTACTCACTGCTGTAATGAGTGGATATTGTTGGTTTAAATTTTGATTGGTCAGTAGTCTGACTACCAACCAATGACTAGCTGCTCTACAAAAGCTTTACATTTACGAGTGCCAATATTGGACCAAATATGTTTACATAACGTTACATCATGGCTCACGATTTTATTATGCCCAATAATTAACACATGCATAGCAGAATACTGCAGTGAAACTAATTGCATGACAAACGCGAATATCAAGTCGAATGAAATGTAAACAATACTGTTTGGAAACAAACATACTTTCACCGTTTTTAATTTAATGAAGGAAGGAGAGGTGGGGAGGAGAGGTAGGAAAAAAGGAGAGGTATGAAGGAAGGAGAGGTGGGAATAAGGAGCGGTGAGAAGGAGAAGCGGTTGGACGGAGAGGAAGGAGGGGAAGGAAGGAGAGGAAGGAAGGAGAGGAAGGAAGGACAGTTGGTGGAAGAGGGTGTGATGAGGGAGGGTAGGGGTGGTGGCCTTACCTCTTTAACTTTAACCATCATATGATAAGTATCACCTGGTGGGAAATGTGATAAGACCCGGGAGCCATCAATACCCGACCACCAGAATGTATGATGCTATTGGCAAGGACAGAAAAAATAAATAAAATAAAACTAGAAAATAAAACATGCTAAAATACTAAATAAAACTAACCATTGGCTGGTGTTTTCATATCGGAAACCAAACGAATATTTTTTTCATTTCATGTTGTAAAGTGTGCCTAGTCGTGTGGATGGGACAAATTCTGAAGTCCCTCTATGTCCAGGGGAGAGAAATGGAGTTTAATGTACACTCGACATTAACCAGGTCAATTCGTGACTAACATATGGTTAAATAATTCACTTGTGTGTCTTCAGCAGTGGGGTGAAATCAAGGAAGCCAGAGAAAACCCATGAAGTTGGTCAGGTGACCCTACTCCTTGTCATGCACAAGCAAGAATTAGAAACCACACTACATGTCAGACCACCCGATCTTCTGTATTCAAAGTGGTGCACGTAAAGGCACCCTTGGCAGTTAGAAGACGATGAAAAGTGGGTAAAATTTCCATCCATAGCACACATCATGGCCTATTCTCGTCTTCATTGGATCCAACTGGTGCAGAACAGTAGGACGATAAACCACATTTCATTTTACTTTCAAGTTACGGTCATGTTCTAATACAGCTTCTTGATAAAACAAAAATATTCAAATAATTTCTATATGAAAACACAAACCAAATACTTTAAACAATCATGCCTACAAACTGATTTCAGCAATTAATGTACCTCTTCTACTTTTGCATCCATTCCGTAATTATCACCAGGAGGAAAATGAGACAAAACTTTTGACCCATTTAACCCCGCCCACCAGAATGTATGGTGCTGAAATATATTAGTCTTATTATCAGTTCATAATACAGGAAGATTTGTTAAAGTTTGTCATCATATCAAATGCTGAGTTATCATTATTCAAATCTTACTTGAATATTCTAAATGATTATTCAAATCTTATTCAAATATTCTAAATCATTATTCATATCTTATTCAAATATTCTAAATCGTTATATTCATATATTCAAAATCATTGCTCAAATAAAATTAAAATATTCAATACAATTGAATTTATCAATTTTCAGACCGTTTGTAGAACATATTCACTTTTCAAGAAAATATAAATCTATTAACTCAATATGAGTTCCAATCTGATTAAAACACAGATCCAATTTCATTTCGTTTTTTATAGTTCAAAATTTCGTTTTTACTACTCTTGGATCTGGAAGACTTGTAATTTAAGTCGTGTTCTGTCTGAAATGAGGGGTCAGCCAATCAAATGAATCGACCGTTTGACCTTTTCATGCGTGGAACTGTGGGTAAATATTACCAGCGGATAGAAATCGAAACAAAACAAAAGTAGATTTTAAAAAGCATGGCGGTCGCTAATTGGTTAATCGAATGACTGAGGTTATCGGGTCAAATGTCCCGTGCTTGATACCTGACGTCATAGAACGTGAGCTCCCACTATAACTTGTTAGATCTTCATGAGTGTAGGCCATCAAAAGTATAAAAAACGAAACGAAATATAGATCTATATTTTAATTAGATTGTATGAGTTCCATTATTTTTCAGATTTCCAGAGATTGTAAAATCTTAAAATCAGTATATTTTCATAAAGTTGTGAGTAGCTGATCGTAATAAATGATTTCTCCAGTTATTATTTTATTTGTTTATCATCAATACCTACTCAATTTATCAAAGCCAATTGCTCGTGAATTTAACAGAAAGTAATAGACGACCATGTTTGTTGAGGGCGTGACTTTAACGACAATTTGACTACCGTACGAGCGCCAGAATTACCATTTAAGGAAGTTGGTTAACACACAATTCTATATACTGCCTACATACAGTTTAAGTGATATCTAGTCATGACTGTAACATGGTTGTTCTAGATGTTTATTACTTACTTAAGCTGGAGGTTTTACGTCCGCTTCCACATAAGTGATATCGCAGACTAGATGTAGTTGGACGTGTTTCTTATAATAAAGAACCACACTGCCATGGCTTAGTTGGCAAGATGCTGGCTTGCTAGCCTGGAGGTCGTATGTTTGATCCCTGCATTGGCCGAGAAAGTTCATTGGTGCAGGGCAGAGGATGAAAAACATGGAAGTCATGTGTTCACATTGGCATGGACTAAAAAAAAACTTGACAGTTGGACTTCGAAATATAAGTAGATCATTAGCCCCCCAGAAGAACAGTCATTAATATCCATTTTAATTATAACAAATAAAGACTTACAGGAAATTTGTTGTAGATATTCCAGGACATTTTCTGTGTCAGGAATCTGTTGATGCCACAACTTCTCATAATCTGTGGTAACTGGGCGGAGTAACCAAACGTATCAGGTAACCAGAACTTAAACAGATAGACAGAAATCGTTCATTTCAATTCAATAATTTGGAAGGAAAAGTGGATGAACCACAGAGATCATTGATTGGAGCTGCTCGGATTAGAAAAATAAATTAAATTGATCTTCGTTTCGTTTTCTTGCCATGTCACACACTCTTCTCTGCGATGGGGCCCCACAGAAACCAGTTGGTTCAAAAGCCCAGTGCTACACAGTTTGCCCCTTGTGTCAACTTAGAATCTCCAAGTCTGTGGCAGGTGTTTCATTTCCAGACTTTGTTGGTATCAGACCAAAAGCATTTTAGTCAAGGAACATACCACTATGCCATTCCTATGGTTCCGAAATAAGGCAGTAAATGCCTTTAGAGGATTCCATAAAGTTATATATATATATATGTATAATTATAATACTGTAATGTTGATAGCATTGACCAATGGACAAAAAACTTTAATAAATGAAAACAGTACCTCTTTACACTTGAGTCCAAATTCCTGTTGAAAGTATCTTTGTCCGAGTAGAAATTGTCTGACAAATGCCTCACCACTGGGTATATTACCATCCTACATAAAATAAAATAAAAAGTGTTTTAATGTCCTACTGTTCTGCTACGACTTGGCTAATGAAGACGGGAATAGGCCATACAATGAGCTATGAGGGAAATTTTGCCAAGATAGCGGCACTATGGCCTACACTTATGTCAAATTCCAACTGCCAAGGGATCTTTTACCTACATGCCAATGTGTACACAGAACCATGTTTTTCACTCCATCCTCTGTCCTGAACCACTGATAAGGGGAAACACCGTCGAAAAATCCCAATAAACTTTCTCGACCAATGCAGGGATCGAAGACGCAACCTTCAGACTAGTGAACTGGCATCCTACAGTGAGTTGGGGGGTTGGGATGGCCTAGTGGTCTAGAGCGCCGCGCTTCGACCTCTAGCTGGCCGGTCACCTCTGGCTTTCGGCTGTGGTTTCGAGCCCTGGTGTGAGCGTATGTGGCATGGAGAAAGGGGCGCCTTCTCAACCTCGTGGGTTTCCTCCGGGCACTCCGGTTTCCTCCCACTGCTAAAGACCCCTACGCGCAAGCGAATTAGTGACATAAAATTAAACCATATGTTAGTCCCGAAATGACCTAGTTGTGTTGAGTGGACTTTAAACCCCATTTCTCTCTTTCTCTCTCCTACTGTGAGTCCCTCCTAGATAAAATATCAAAGAATATGTTTACCAATGGATGCCATCCACAAGCATTAAAAGATACACAATTTATTTAAGATGCATTTCGTCAAGAGCTAAATCTTCCTATTGCAGGTCTTTTATTGCAGGAATGTTGCACAGACTGCGTTTTGGGATTTTTGTAAGTGCATCACTAAATTGAATAAGGGATCATGAATTTGACAATCTGAATATTGGTATCCCTTATAATCTTCCAGTTATCATCATGCTTTTACGGAAAACAGGCATCCATTCATTGTCTTCAATCAAAATACACCACTGTTTGAAATCAAGAGACTTTTACAGAAAGCAGGCATCCGTTCATTGCAGCTGATTAAAATATGCTATTGTTGGAAATCTATTTTAGAAATGTAATATTCACCATTTCGACCCATGTACCACCAACAGGTATAAATTGTCCAGTTTTAACAAACTTCTGGATATCTTTATAAATAGATGGATAATGTTGTTTTACCCATTCATATTGTTGAGCCTGTAGATATATAAACAAATACAATGAATAATAACAATTATTAACTAAATTTAAAAAGTTAAGAGTATCGTATGGATCTGGAACCGAGCAAGATGTCATTTCTACCATCTTGGAATTATGATATCATTTCTACCATTATGGAATTATGACATCATTTCCATCAACTTGGAATTATGACGTCATTTTCACCACCTTAGTATTGTGACGTCATTTCCTTCATCTTGGCATTGTGACGTCATTTCCATCATCTTGGAATTGTGACGTCAATTCTACCATCTTGGAATTATGATATCATTTCCATCAACTTGGAATTATGACGTCATTTTCACCATCTTAGTATTGTGATGTTATTTCCGTCTTCTTGGCATTGTGACGTCGTTTCCATCATCTTGAAATTGTGACGTCATTTACACCATCTTGGAATATTAACATCAATTTCACCATCTTGGAGTTATGACGTCATTTCCACCATCTTAGAATTTTGACGTCATTTCCATCATCTTGGAATTATGACTTCATTTACACCATCTTGGAATATTAACATCAATTTCACCATCTTGGAATTATGACGTCATTTCCACCATCTTAGGATTTTGACATCATTTCCATCATCTTGGAATTATGATGTCATTTCCACCATCTTGTATCTTAGTTATCACCAACCTGTGAGCATGTAAAGGTCATACTTGGATATTTTTCTAACAAACGTAATGTACAGCTCCAACTTCTGGCACATTTACGTATAGTTTCAGCATACGGCCATAACCAGGCTAAAATTACAATAAATATAAATATTGACTATGGGGGTCACATGTATCTTTAAATTTTGATTATTTTTTTAATGTTAATGCAGTCTTAAAGCATAGGCTGAGAGAGAGAGAAATGGGGCTTAACGTCCACTCGACACAAACTAGGTCGTTTCAGGATAACAATATAGTTCAATTTTATTTTAATAATTTGCTTGCACTTAGGGTCTTTAGCAGTGAGAGGAAACTACAGGACCAGTAGAAAACCTACTCCTTGTCACGTAAAACCGGGGAATCGCAATACCCGCCATAATATGTGACCTGCGCTGGCTAACTGATTCGCAATGAGGAAATTTTGAAAATTGAGTTATTGTAAGAATCTTCAAATTTAATACATGAATGATTCCTAGGATATTACCTGTATCAATATGAGAATGTCCCATGGCGTATACTGTATGTTGACTGTCTCCATTTCTCTGTGCAAAAAATTCATCAGCTATTTTCTGGGCTCTACAGAACAAAATGGGTACAAAATTAAACGGTATATATATATAATGTCAACTTGATGTTTACTAATACGGCAGAACATTTGACATTATCTTGGGTCACGGTGGCTAAGTGGGTAAGACGCTGGCTCGCTAGCCTGGAGATCTGATGTTCGATCCCTGCATTAACATAGAAAGTTCATCCAGATTTTCTGGCATGGTTTCCCCCCTGTCAGTGATGCAGGACGGAGGAGCTAACAAGGACAGCTGTCTAGTCATTCAAAAAAATGAGGTCCTGTGTCACATTGGCGTGCACATAAAAGATCCCTTGACAGTTGGAATTCGACATAAGAGTAGGCCATAGTGCCGCACTCTGGGCAAAATTCCCCTCAATCCACACTGTATAACGTATGCCTGTCTTCAATAGCCCAGTTCAGAACAGAACAGTAGGATGTTAAACTCCATTTTATTTCATCTCATTTCGACATTACCTTGGATCTAAAAGTCTAAAAGGTTTATTTCAGAGAGCAAAATTAATTTGCGCTACAGTCTACTCTTGTTTCGAATGTCAAGTAAGGTACAAGGCAAAGAAATTAAAGTAATATAAAGTCAATAAACTGTACCGTTGATAAGAAGAATTGTCACCAACTGTACACTCGTTAATCATTCTGTTGACTGTATATAAGGCTTGATAACCTCTCTCTGTATCTTCAGTCATCTCCTGATAAAACACGTAAAAACTTTCATATATGTGACCCATCATAGCAAATTGAGTCAGAAATTGCAAGTTATGGATCACATTGGCTCAGTTGTCTTGCTCTGCCACATAAAAATTCTCGCAGCAGCCCAGGGGCTTGTTGCAAGAAATTTTAACTAAGATGAAATTCAAATTTTTGTAATTTGATTGGATAATATTTGATTGAGTTTAGTGCTTAACCAATCAAAATTGAAATATCTGCTAAAATTTGGATTTTTTCTTTAGATAAGATTTAGTGGATTTAAACAAGTGATGATTGTGTTCTGAAAACTGTATGCTCGTAGTACGACAGGAACTACATCTTCGACAGAAATCATACCAGTAAGGTTGAAATAGTTAAACCCCATATATAGACTGTTTCTTGCTGTTTGGGCTAACATCTTGGGTTTACAATGGTCTACACACTACTATATGTCTGATTTTGTTATCCAATATGTCATTGCAGTGCTTCATACTTATGGATTTCCCCTCTGAGATGAAAAAATCTGGCAAAACAGTTGCCATGGATTTAACTTACCTTAGCCATATCGTGTAATATTTCTACGTCCAGCAACAATTTATACACCTGTCTGTCGAACACAGCAACCTCGGCTTGTTTCAGTTGAAAACTTTTCTTTAATTCTGGTGGATTAATCAAACCATTTAAACCGCAACCACACAACCCATTACACGCCATTTCTATATACACAATCTGCCGACCATTACTAAAATCATATTTTACAGAACAGTCAGGATTGTGAATATTCCAAAAAGTGGAATGGTTGTTTGGAAATCAGTTAATAATAAGTCACGGACGTAATTGTATAACTTTTGAATCATCTGTTAGACACAAACTAACAAACTAACAAGTCATTTTGGGACTAACATATGGTTCAATATTATTTCAATAATTCCCTTGAGCTGAGGGGACTTTGGCAGAGGGAGGAAACCGGAGAATTCGGCGAAAACCCACGAGGTTGGACAGACAACACTGCTCCTTGTTACTTACAACAAGGGAATCGAAACAATACCAGTTGACTTAATAACAAACCTTATAACACAGCGTGCACGCGCTAACCAATCAACCATCCAAGCCTCCAAAGGATGTCGTAGCGCTTGAAAAATCCTAAAAATTTCGGGATTAACGTATGGTTGAAAATTATTTCAATAATTCACTTCCGCGGAAGGGACTTTAGCAGTGGGAGGAAGCAGGAGAATTCGGAGATAACCCTGACAACCCTGCTCTGTGTCACGTACAACGAAGGAATCAAAACCACGTCAGTTGACTCAATGACAAACCTTATGACCAGTGATGGGATTTCGCCCGTATATTCTGGACTTGTCCGAAACTATTTTCCAAACGCCCAAAATTGTCCGATCGGGAATATGCCCAATCGAACATCAAGACATGGTGAATAATCTTCAAAATTCCAAAATTAATATAGTTTACTGAGTGTATAGTACAAAAGCGCTAACCATTCGGTCATCCAAGCCCCCAAACGGAGGTTGTTGGACTTGAAAAACAATACGCATATGAAAAACAAAAACAATTCCCTAATTCAGAACTTGTTTAACTCAAAATATCAGCAGTTTGTTTCTTACCTAGAATGAGATGATTTACCATCACCAACTTCTCGTAATGGAAAACTTATTCTTTCATTTTCACCACTTAAACCCTGAAATAAATTTGTTTAATATGCAGATGATTGGATTGGGTAAAGCATTTGTATAAGCAATCAAAAGTTATGTTTTTTTCCCACCTTATTGGCCCTTTTGTAGTACCCAAGTGTACGAAATCACCATGGTGATTAAAACAAAGATCCTGTTTCGTTTGAAATTTTGTTTTACTTGTCTTCACTAGGAACTGAAAGAGTTGTCAAATAACCTAGGTTCTACTTGATGTTAGAGATTAGCCGATCAAATGCTCTGTTGAGTAGAGTTCTTATCCGGTTGCCATTTAACAATATTTCATTTCATTTAAGAGTTCTTATCCTCTGGCACATGATACAGTAGATAGACATTCGCAGCGATATAGAAAACAAAACAAAGTTTGTATTTCCAAATACCCAGTGGAAACACATCTGACGCAACCTCCCAGTACAACCGGTCAGATCTTCATGTCGTGGAGGCCATCGACAGTATAAATAAACGAAGCGATATATAAATCTGTATTTTAATCAATCTTTATAACCCAAATTATGTCCATTGTTAATATTCTATGATCAGTATAGACCAGATTATAAACGTTCACCGTGTTCGGTCCCTGCATTGGCCGATGGGATCAATCTGTTTCACAGATCATTACTTACGAATCAACTCTGTCACAGATGACTGTCTACAACACGCAGCGTCAGTCATTGGCTCAGCGCCTTGTGCATTGTTTACTTAACACCTAACTGCTTCGGGCAAAATGATGCATTTTACTCATTTTAATACCCATTTACACTAAATAGGAAATATTTTTTAACTACAAATACTTCAAACGTCTTTATTTATTTTTCTTATACTTAAAAAAAATGTTTGAGAATTTAATTTGTCGGAGCAAAAAAGTTAATATGCCGAACTCATTAAGTCTTGTCGATGTCATGCTTATCAGTGATTGTAGCGCCCAAGCGAATATTCACTGCGGGATCAGTTTGCGATGGGATATGTGCATATAAAAGATCCCTTGGCAGTTGGAATTTGATAGAAGGGTGGGCCGTAATACTGCTGTTCGGGGCAAATTTCAACTCATGGCACACTGTAAGCCGTAAACCTGTCTTCATTATCCCAGTTGGAGCAGAACAGTAGGACGTTAAACCCCATTTCATTTCATTTTATTTTTATAAACATTCACAGTAAGATGGTAACTATGGCAACTAATAAATAACAAAAAATGTCAACCTGGATAGCATCTCCATCAATCCACACCAAAGCCTCACTATCAGAATTCCACAATAAATGAACTTCCTGTCCGTGCCAACTTTTAGGAATTTCTAATTCTACTTTAAACCAGTGAGTCGACCAACTGAAAGTTAAAAACAAAACATTTGACATACAAACTTTATATAATAAAAATAATCATCACCAGTTGTAGAAAGTAAACGATAGATTGACAGAGGTCCGCATATTTGATGGCAATCGGGAGAGAGAGAGAGAGAGAGAGAAATGGGGTTTAACATCCACTCGACACAAACTAAGTCATTTCGGGACTATCATATGGTTTTCATTTCATTAATTTGCTTGCACATAGGGATCTTTAGCAGTGGGAGGAAACTGGAGAACCCAAAGAAAACCCACGAGGTTGGACAGGCGACCCTACTCCTTGTCACATACAAGCGGGGATTCAAAACCACGCCAGTTGACTCAATGACAGGCTTAATGATACAGCGCGCACACGCTAACCATTCGACCATCCAACCAATAGGATTTGGCACGATAGTTGGAGAATAGAATTTGTGAACTAGATTGTTTATTGTCATAGAAAATGTGTTGGGCAAATGAAACTAATTCCCCATTATTCATTTTATGGTTAAATATTTTAATCTTACAAGCGATCTAATCCATTTAAATCTCTGCCATCAGCTCCCAAGTTCACAAAGCATTCTCAGACTTAAGTTGAGAATTTGCTCAATTTTCAATCACTATTTATGAGAAATATCTTTGATGCAGAAACACAAAACTTTGAACATAGTTTATTATTCATGTATTTGATACATTAAAACTACAAAAGTTTTATAAGGGGCTATATTTTAGATAAACAATAAGTCAAACAATTTTGAGTAAATTCTTAGTCTGAAAATGCTTTGTGAACTCGGGCAGATGACCTAGAGAGTTGATTATGGACTTGTCATGTAAATAAATGTATAAACCCGGCGCGGATCCAGAGGGGGGCGCACCCGGCGCACGCCCCCTCTATTTTTTTGAGGTGGCGAACAATTTATAGCTCCATATATTCTCGCGAGAAAGGAGAACGAAAATAGTTTAGGTTGGAAATCGTAATTTACAGTACTAGTACGAAATTAGTCCTTAATTTACACTCAAAAATCACGGTTCCGGGCTTTGCACTCCCAAGGTGGTGCAGCACGCCCCCTCTTTCTAAAAATCCTGGATCCGCCCCTGTAAACAATAGTTTTTATAACATTTCAGGCCTAAAGAAAATCTTGCAATAGACAGATTTAGCTCTTACATAATGCATCTTTTAATCACAAAGATTGTTACTTACGTAGGACCAAAGCTGTGTCCAACTTGAGTATCTTTGAATGTTTGTGATATGGCCTGACTGTAAGGTATCCGGTCCGGAGTGGCATAATGTTGTATTGATACTAGTGGTTGTTTCTCAGGATATAATCTGAAATATTAAAAACTAGGAATTTTCAAAAAACGAACAATCTTAATAACCAGTAATCTTAAAATCTTAAAAAAAAATAAAATCTTAATAAAACCAAGATAATAGATAACGAAACATACACCCACAGCAGTTCATAAAGGTGGCTGGTGGGGGTTCCAGGGTCAAGCCCTGGAATATTTTTTGACTTTTTGTATAATTTTAATTCTACAGAGTGAGAGAGAAATGGGGTTTAACGTCCACTCAACACAAACTAGGTCATTTTGGGACTAACATATGGTTCAATTTTATTTCAATAATTCGCTTGCGCGTAGGGGTCTTTAGCAGTGGGAGGAAACCGGAGTGCCCGGAGGAAACCCGTGAGGTTGCGAAGGCGCCCCTTTCTCCATGCCACATACGCTCACACCAGGGCTCAAAACCACAGCCGCAAGCTAAGGTTGAAGCGCAGCACTCTAGACCACTAGGCCATCCCAACCCCCCTAATTTTAATTCTAGTATCCATTGTAAATTATTGTAGGTGGTGGACTCATGATACACCCTAAAACTGTATGTCAGAAGAAAGACAGCTGATTATACAAGAGCCCTGGTTGGGATTGTTACATTTCAAATTCAAATCCCTGAACATTTTGGCCTTTTGTAAGACTTTAATGTAGAGAAGATGGGGGGGGGACCACTCCCCTCTCATATGGAGGCCTGTATATAGACAGTTGCTAGTGCCTCTTGCCCAATGTTAGAGATGCTGGAGGGGTCTCGCATCCTACTCCCACCTCCTCTCCTCTACCGTCCCCCACCCATTGTCCATGTGTATATTATTTACCTGCTTCTGAGATTAATATCAGTAAAATGGTGAGATGATATAAATTTATCTGCTCGTTCTAAAGTCGTTCTTTTGTGTTTAAATGTAACATGCTCCATCCTGATTCTATCTCTTTATTCTATAAAAAATAATAAAAGGTTTCATTTCATTTCATAACAATTCTATTCTAAATGAGACTTAGCCTACATAATTCTTCGATTTTTGATGTCGTTATACAATTCCATGCTTGATGTGATGTCATTATGGTAGGTTCCTGGTCTTTGAGGCGCAACCACCTGAACAATATTTCATTCATTTTATTACATGGACGAAATATTCAGGTGCGGATCCAGGGGGCGGGGGCTTATTTTCGTTTGCTTTGTTACTGTTGTAGTTCACATATCTGCTCTTTAATAGATGATATGCACATGATTTTTGCATTGTCTCCACCCAAGCAATCCAAGGTTGCAACATATTATACCCTTTGCTCCAAATGTGTGCCACCCCACCCCCACCCCCCAAAGACAAAATCCTGGATCCAGGCCTGATATTCTTTGGACAACAGTACAACGGATAACTCTTACCCCACCCCACCCCCAACTGTCAGAGGACCTTATATAATACACTGTCAATGGGATACATAATTAATTAATAGCCAACACAAAATGCTTTCTATTTCCGTCCCAGCCGAACTATTTGACACTCCGTGGTCTTCTCCTGCATGCTGTACCACTGACAAGGAACCAGATAAAAAAAAAAAACCAAGAAACTTTAGCAGCCAATACCAATATCTGCATATAACTGTGCCAACAATCGTACTAACGTTTAAATTTGTTAGTTGAAGTAAACACTGCGGCTTCTACCACGATAGATCCGTATATTGAAGAGAAGCGATCGTAATACATACAATGTGTGACTGGATGATCCAGTCTATTTTAAAAAGCGTCAGCTGAAACAAGTGTAAAACTGACGAGTACCCACAGCTGACGAGGCCACGTGCAATTTAATTTGGGCATTGCAAGGAAATATTTACTCATTTATTTGAATTATCCAATTAGTTTGAATCGTTGTCAATAGCTCTTTAGATGAATATTTAAGTTGTCAAAACAGTAGGCCTGCGTGGACACAGCTGTAGAGTGCATACTTTTACACACCCCAAATAAAACCGGTTTGTGTATTGTTGTTTGTTTGTCGACACGACATCGCGTGCAGGAATTTTAAGTTATTATTGTGTAACAGGACGGGTCGTTTTCGATTTGCACTTGAGCGTCGGGCGTGACGGCTCTTGTGCAAACCGGAAGTCCAGGTTCGTACACAGGATGTCAGGTTTCCCCACGTGAACTGAAGTCAAAGAAAACACTTTTATTAAGTTTCAAATTCTTTATTTCATTAATTACAAAGATTTTTTTGACCGATACGCGCGTCCGAGTGGTTGGTCTTCTTCTCTCCAATGGTTAACCAGCTGAAATAAAAATTCCTACGCCAAATCCTTCTACCTTGTCCTTTCACGAAACCAAAACGGAACGTCCAGTATTGTCAAATCTTGTAACTTCTGAACGAAATTCTAGGGATGAACTAATTAGAACTCAGCGACCTTATAAACAATATTAATGCCTGCCTCAGCCCGAACTTAAAGTATTCGCACAAAAGGAAACAATAAATCTTACATCACCCAATCGGAACCCTAAATAACTAGAAACTAATAACTCCGCAAATAAACATGAACCTGTCTGCCTGGTGCCCGAACTTCAGTATTCGCACAAAGGGAAACAATAAATCTTACATCACCCAATCGGAACCCTAAAAACAACTAGAAACTTATAACTCCACGAATAAATACAATATGTCTGCCTTCTGCCCGAACTTCAATATTCGCACAAAGGGACACAATAAATATTACATCACCCGATCGGAACCCTAAAAATAACTAGAAACTTATAACTTAAAGGAGCTAAGTCTTTAACTCAATATCTTCCAAAATCTTCAACATAGAAAACACGAATTATTTGTCAATTTAAATCCAAATTGATGATGTGATCTTACCGGAAAAAGATGGGCTTCTGATATCCAATATTTAAGACAAAATAAATATTTTACCATTGGTACACGAATCGTGTACCATAATGCGTTTCAGCCCCAGTTCTAGCAAGAGACTCGAGGAACGAGGCTAAAAACATTGTACCAAATCAAACCCCGCATGTAGACTGGAATAACTAGACGCTAAAAAAATGCCTTCGGTTGACACTTTTGGTTTATTTCGCCGAACATAACTGATTTGAAATTGGAGTAAAAACGGAAACAATTGAATGCAAATCAGTTTATATACATTTATATCACAGTATTATATGCATTGCGATCCACTTGAGTCAATTTCTAGGTCCGAAATGTTAGCGATTTAGCTCCTTTAAACCATCTACTACAAAACTAACTCTACTCCGGAGACCGTGCTTGTCCCGAGCGAAATGAGTGATCATTCCAGCGGAACTCGCTAATCCCCAGAATCAGAGTCTCCCTCCCCTTAAAGTTTGAAACGCCCGTCTTAGTTCGTACTTATCCTAAGCGGCATGAGTGGTCACGCCAGTAGGACTCGCACGCTACTAAACTCTACCCCGGAGAACTGGCTTACCCCGAGCGAAATGAGTGATCATTCCAGCGGAACTCGCTCGCCACCAGAGACAGAGTCTCCCTTGGGAATGCTTACCGCAGAGCGAAATATATGAATATTCCAGCTAAGGTCCGCACGCCCCGACCGAAAGACTGGCTATTAGTGGCCGTATATATCCTTTGTATACGCTCTACACTGGTGAATGCACGTGCGTAACCTTTGACACTGCATTCGCACTAATTCGGTAGTCACTTCCGTTGGCCGTTTAACCAACGTTATCCAATAGGAGGTGCCGATCTACATGTACTATACCAAACCCATTTACAAAATGGTGTGTTTCTATACCATTTCTACGTGGGATTACCGGCAATTCCGAGTTTGATGCAACGCAAAGCAAATAATATAGGCCATTTCTATCTACGGGACAAGAATAACTGAAGTCACAGCAATTTCAATGATCTGTAAAATACGAAACCCCCACATTTGATTCTTTACCAGTCGTTAAAATTGCTCATTTACTTATATCATGAGCAAAAAAAACAAAAAAACAATTAGTGTCAACTAGTGTCTGTTGTTTTGATCAAACTTCCGAAAAAATTCTAAGGGATTTTACAGTGCTGCTCGAACTTGCCAAGGATCCAGCGTCTAGTCCCTTAGCGTGCTCTACAGCACCTTGACATAGACAACAACTCCTACTCGTAAGCAAGCGAATAATTGAAATAAAATTATACTATATTTTAGTCCCGAAATGGCCTATAGGTTTTTATGTGGAGTGTACGTTTAAACCTCTCTAGCTCCCTCTATACCCAGGGGCGGATCCAGGATTTTCCGAAAGAGGGGGCGGCAGAACCCTAAATGGCCGAAAAAATTCAGTTTTACTGGGAGCGGCGCCGGTCTTCCTCGAAAGGCGATGAAGCGGACATACCCTGTATGGAACACCCCCTCCCCCCTCCCAACCTCAAAAGAAAATTTTGGAATATTATTTGACAGCTGCAAAAACGTTTTCCTGCTATTTCAGCCGTGAACAAAGCAACTTCAAAGTGATATTATAGCCAAATTAAGGTGGCTGATTCGAATCCCAATCAATCGTTTATAGTCCACGAAGACGGGTCCGTTGGGAGAAGCACTTTTGAAGATATTAACTGCCGTAAACGCGTTTTCCTGCTATTCCAGCCTGTGAATATACAGCAACTTCAGTTTAGTCCAATATAGCCTACCCGGCTGACCTTAATTCAAAACAACCAATCAATCGTCCCTGGGTTTGGGGGTCTTACCCTCACGGAGGAAATTTTGAAAATTTAACAATCGCATGTGTGCGTTTTCTGCTATTCTAGCCCGTGTAAGCAACTCTAAAAGTATCCAATGGTTTTGTAACCGAAATCCCACTCTGAATTCCAACCATCCAATCAGACTGTTACAGGTTCATTCACAAAATAATAATCGATTCCCGAAAAATTTTTTTTAATCCATAGTCAACTCAGGAAAAATTCGTGGTATTCAATTAAAAGAAAAATTATTGTTATATTAGAGCTCGATTAGTGATAGGAAAGAAAAACTAGAAATAGGCGTTTTTCCTCGAGAGGCGAAGAAGCCGAACTGACCTTGTTTGGACCCCCGCGTTTTCCTTCTAATCCAGCCTGTAAAATTAGTGTTTTATTAGATTACGGACACTTTATTTTGCCAAGTAGATGAAATAAAAAATTTTGTTCACTTTACCCATCTGCCCGAAAAGCCAGCTTGCTCGAAAGTTAGGTAGGGAAGGGGGGGCTGCCCCCTACCCCCTGGCTCGTGCGCCTATGGGTGAAATGAAATGAAGACGAGCATATACCATTGCCCGGACATTGGTGCCACGTACAGCCTACTCTTATTTCGAATACAAACTGTCAAGAGTTCTTTTACGTGCACGTCAACGTGTACACATGGGACCTCGGTATTCGTTCCATCCAAACGACTAGTCGTTATTCTTGAAAGGTTTTCCGTCCTGAACTTCTGATATCGGGAAAGGAACGCTGGAAAATCCGCGAGAACTTTCTCTTCTCGACCAAAACCAGGATCGGAACCCCGAACCTCCTGATTATTCAGCTACCCCCTGACACGTTGATCTAACGTGGCTCATCGAAAATGGACACGCCCTTACCTTATTGCTTGCCTTTGCCCAACTTGTCAATCAAATGATGTTGTCAATATAAGATATTTCATCGAAGGTGTCGAGGAAGATGATCTGTTATCTGTTTGATCAAGAACACATTTTACCATAAATAAACAATTGTGTGTACGTGACCATTACAAGTGCAGTTTTATCTGATATCCGGACCTGCTTAAACTATCGAGATTTTTGTCAAATCATCGGCAGTATATATCTATACGCTGTAAATGCAATGGCTATGCCGGCTATGCCACAGGGTTAGATAAAATATAAAGTACACTAAAAAATTATTTAAAGATACAGTCCCACAAAAGTGGTTATTATGTATAGGGTAGTTATTTCCAATAAAAGTTGGGCATGTTTGGTATATATGGAAAATGGGGATTAGATCTTACTAAATATATTGGATTCCCTGCAAAACACCAATGGGATGACCACAGGTCAAAGCTGTAACGGTGTCACTAACTGCAGTCTGTCTGCTCGAGTGACGCAAGGAGCGCTTCTCATGTAATATTCTTATGGCTAACGGTAGTGAGAACAGTGAAAGGCTGCGATTTACCCTATAGTCAGTTTTGTCCATTTCTGGGGATTCCAATGAGAAGCTTCACAAGATGGTCTGGTGCGAAGACAATAATGACATTACAGCTGCAGTTCTTATGTCTATGAAACAATCAATGTTGGGAGAATTTTGTTTCAACCCAATTGATCTATTCTTTTCAGGCTTAAAACTCGTCATGTGCGTGCATGTATATTCCCATATAATGCCAATGGGCTGTTTTAAAAGATCTCGTCATGTTTGACATTGACCTATTACCAGTTTGCCATGTGTCCACAGTTTAAGCCAAAAACTATATCAAAGTTAGTTAGTAAACAAACCGAGTTTCGCTTAGCGTACTATTTGGAGACGAAAATTGCATTATAAACCGAAATAACACACCAAATCAAGTCAACAATTCATTTTAACCTCAAACGACCTTCAGAGATTTTAGGAGCGAACAAATAAACTATTGAAGTCAAATCAAGAGTCCTGACTCTTTTACAGCCTTTTTGATGGTTGACGAAAGGTGTATCATGTAATATAATTTTCCAAAGATGCGTTGGAAAACGTAAATCGATAGGGTTTTTCCTTACAGTCTTATGAATAATCACCAGAATTTGGCCATGGACTATCGGAATTAGACATTAAAATGTAGGAGTACAAAAAGGACGGCAAACCACACTATTTAAAGCCCCAATAACACTCTTGTTGTAACTGAAAAATATGTCCCAATCTTCATTCTGGTCAACAAATCGTATTATTTTAGAATATTCCAATTAAATGATGATATAAATTTCATCTTAACACACCTAATTTAAAAAATTGGAAAAATTCAACCAATTGATTTGAAAAGTCTAACGTAAACCTTTTCAAATGTGACTTGGATTTTAAAATATTTTCGAACCCTCTGGACAAATAAAATAGGTTGTAATGGATAATTTACACAACAGGTAGGACATTTAAACATTTAGTACTTAGAATAAGGGTATTATTTATTTTCTGGAGCTACCAAGCCAGCAAGAATGTTATTGTCCCTTTAAAAAGTACATACGTGATTATGTAAAGTTTATGTCAACATTCATCTGAATATCGATAGTCTCTAGGATTAGACTTAAACCAATTTCCCAGACCTCAACTATCAAATAAAATGTCAGCCGAAATGAGGGGGTTGGGATGGCCTAGTGGACTAGAGTGCCGCGCTTCGACCTCTAGCTGGCCGGTCACCTCTGGCTTGCGGCTGTGGTTTCGAGCCCTGGTGTGAGCGTATGTGGCATGGAGATAGGGGCACCTTCTCAACCTCGTGGGTTTCCTGCGGGCACTCCGGTTTCCTCCCACTGCTAAAGACCCCTACGCGCAAGCGAATTATTGAAATAAAATTAAAACCATTTGTTAGTCCCGAAATGACCTAGTTTGTGTTGAGTGGACGTTAAACCCCATTTCTCTCTCTCTCTCTCAGCCGAAATGACGTCATATCTAAATGATATTATAAACATAAGTGTCCAACAAAATATGTTGAGTTATTTCAGAATTCTTTTATCAATTTTTTTTCTGAGTACTAAACCTAACCCTTGTAGGTTTTGATGTATAATACAGTTGATAGAAATGAAATGAAATGGGGTTTAAAAAACTTCCTACTCTTTAGCACCTAACCTGGGCTAATGGAAGAGGGGCATAGGCCATACAGTGTGCTATGAGGGAAATTTTGCCCGGGCAGCGGCGCTACGGCCTACTCTTATATCGAATTCCAACTGCCAAGGGACCTTTTATCTGCACTCCAATGTGTATAGGGGACCTCGGTTTTTTGTCCCATCTGAATGACTAGGCAGCTGTCCTTGTCAGGTCCTCCTTCTGCATCACTGACAAGGGGAAATCAGGCCGGAAAATCGAGATGAACTTTCTCGGCCAATGCAGGGATCGAACACCCGCCCTTCAGGCTTGCGAACCAGCGCCTTATCTACTTAGCCACAGTTGATAGACTGATGTACTGATTCTGGTATACAGCCATATTAATATATTGAATTTTTAATACAAGACCTATGGTGGGGGGGGGACTATGACCTTACTATCATTTTTTATATTTTTTCTAGGAGATGCATTATGTAAGGTTTAGATAAAGAAATGGCCATTCTTGCTATAATAGTTCGAAAATGTGACCAATCACTTCCAAATGTGTAGTATTTGGTAGTGGGGTCAATTGGAGAGAATTGCAAAACCAGGTTTTGAGAAAATAAGGGTAAAAATGAGTTATTGAAAAATAAAATTTCTTTAGCAAATCCATTCTTGGAATATATAGATAAGGTAGTCTGTCTCTTTATCTTCTTTTACTCACTGAGTGTAGTCTGTCCATTTAATCTGCACTTTTATCTACTTATATGCTCACTATACGTGCATGCAAACATTTACATGAAACCTGGGTTTATTTTACAGTCAGGTTTATATGCTCACCAAATGTAATCTGTTTCTTTATCTAGTTAAACTCACTAAGTGTAATCTGTCCCTTTGTCTTCCTAAACTCAATATGTGTAATCTTCCTTAGGGGAAGCCACAGTGACTCAATGACTAAGGCGCTGGTTCACCAAGTTTGATTCCAGTGTTGGCAGTGAAACTTCCTCAGGATTTTCGAGCTTGGTTTCTCCTTGTCAGTAGGCTTCTCTTTATTAGCCCAGTTGGTGGAGAAAAGTCGGTTGTTAAATACCCATTTAAAGTATAAAAAATAACCAACAAAATGATTCTTATAATAGAATAAATATTTTATTGCTTTTTTTCAAAATATATGTTTTTCTTATATTATAATACATTCTGTTCCTTTCGTACACATAAAACTTGAAGTTAGTTTTAATTTAAAATGTCTCTTTCTCTCGTTTAATACATCGTCCATATTTATTCTTCACCATTCTTTTACATAAATCAATCATTCATCATACAAAAACTAAGGTTCAGCATTTTAAATATCACCAGGGCCTTTATTCACAAAAACCTAAAGATGCGTTATGTAAGATTTAGATAAAATCCAATTTCTTGTAATTTGATTGGACAATATTTGATAGATTTTAGTTCTTAGCCAATCAAAATTGAAGTATCTACTAAAATTTGGATTTTATCTTTAGTTAAAATTTCGTGAAACAGGGCCACGGCCATTATCAATATAACAATTTAAATATAGATAATGCAAAAGGAATATATTGAAAATTTCAGTCAAATTTATTCTGAGAGAAGTTAAGACGGTTGGAAAGATCGAAAAGAATAGCGTAGTCTCGATTTTCATTACTACGATAATAAAGTTTTGATTATCCATTTTTACATTTAATTTTTAAATCGTGATCATGATTCAATCCATTAAATATCACAACCATCTAAAGGTCTAGAGAGTAGATTATAGGTTTGTCATGTGAATAAATGTTTCATTAATAATTTATGTAACATTTGAAGCAAAAATAAAGACCTGCAATTGGGACATTTGGTTCTTACATAATACATCTTCAAACCAAAATATTTTAACCCTTTTCATCACCGGTAGCTAAGAGCTGAAATTTATTCCAGGCTTTTAACCCTCAACCAATAAAACGAACACATCCTTAGAATATTTTAGTTTTTAGAGTTTTCACAAACAATGCCCCAGTTTTAGCTACAAATGGAGCTTTCATGAATAGTGCTCCCGATTCGGGTGTTATCTTAGCTACAAATAGTAGTAAAGCTTGGTTACAGTTTTCATAGCAGATATTATAATATACTATGAATGACATTATCTATTGTAGACCATAGTATTCAGTCACAGATTTAAGTTTTTATGTCAACTAAAACATACTCGTAAATTATAAATATTTATCGATCAGAAACACAGAATAAACATTAACTAATTCCAAGTTAATTTTTTTCAAAATAATATAATTTGTTTACATACATGTATAATAAGGGCAGTGTAGATTTCTCTCTGGAGAACTCTTTTGATTTATCAACAAATCTAAGTTATTTAGGGCCGGTGCTACACTTGAATGCAAACAAACAACCTGCAGAACTAGCATCAAAATCCATCTGTGTTGGGCTGGTTTTTCTTTTCAATGCAAGCATTGAAATTTAGCAATGGTTCCTTATTTCTACGAACTATTTTGATTAATTTTATTTTATTACATAGCTCAAACCTGGTCTTTAACTTCTCTTTCAATTAATTGAATTACTCTATAATTAAAGATAGGTTGCCAGGCAACGAAACATACGCCCACAGCAGCTAAATCGTCCGGGCAGTCAACAAGGGTTGTCGCATATTTTTACTTTTTTTGGTAATGAAACAACTCATTATGTAATTATCTAAAAATCATTAGAATTTGTTTGCTTTTTATAAAGTTTTGCCCCAATTAGTATAGGAAACATTTAACATCATGGATTTAGCTGTTCTGTTAGCAAAATTCATTGAAAATCAAAATACTTGTGCGTTTCAACACCTTAAACTCTGTGTATCAATCTGAAGTCAAACGGATGATAAGTTTGGCATCTGTAGCGTCACAAGGTTTTTTGAAGTGATCAAGGGAGATAACTCTGGAAGTAATTATTTGAAATCAATGAAAATCAGTAGGCTTCTTCGTCTCATGACCTTAAACAGTGTGTGTAAATTTAAAGTCAATCAGATATTAACTTTGGCCTCTAGAGCGTCCACAGGATTTTTTGATGTGATCAAGGGCCATAACTCTGGCACAAATTATCGGAAATCGCTGAAAATCAATAGGGTTCTTCGTCTTATGACCTTAAACACTGTGTATGAATTTTAAGTCAATCGGATATTAACTTTGGCCTCTAGATCGTTCACAAGATTTTTTGAAGTGATCAAGGGCCATAACTCTGGCACTAATTATCGGAAATCGCTGATAATCAATACGCTTCTTCGTCTTATGACCTTAAACACTGTGTATAAATTTAAAGTCAATCGGATATTAACTTTGGCTTTTAGAGCGTCCACAAGATTTTTTGAAGTGATCAAGGGCCATAACTCTGGCACTAATTATCGGAAATCGCTGAAAATCAATAGGCTTCTTCGTCTTATGACCTTAAACACTGTGTATAAATTTAAAGTCAATCGGATATTAACTTTGGCTTTTAGAGCGTCCACAAGATTTTTTGAAGTGATCAAGGGCCATAACTCTGGCAGTTATTATCGGAAATCGCGGAAAATCAATAGGCTTCTTCTTCTTATGACCTTAAACACTGTGTATAAATTTAAGGTCAATCGGATATTAACTTTGGCTTTTAGAGCGTCCACAAGATTTTTTGAAGTGATCAAGGGCCATAACTCTGGCACTAATTATCGGAAATCGCTGAAAATCGATAGGCTTCTTCGTCTTATGACCGTAAACACTGTGTATAAATTTAAAGCCAATTGAATATTAACTTTGGCCTCTAGAGCGTCCACAAGATTTTTTGAAGTGATCAAGGGCCATAACTCTGGTAGTTATTATCGGAAATCGCTGAAAAACAATAGGCTTCTTCGTCTCATGACCTCAAACACTGTGTATAAATTTAAAGTCAATCGGATATTAACTTTAGCCTCTAGAGCGTCCACAAGCAATTGTGGACGCCGGACCGACGGACCGACGGACGGACGGACGGACGGACAGACGGACGGACGGACGGACAGGGGCGACGACAATATACGACCACATTTCAATGTGGGCGTATAAAAACCCAATTTTATTAACACAAAAACCTACCCTAACTGCATTTGTCAAGTGTCTCTATTTTTAGTTTTAGCTATGTTTTAGCTATGCAGTCAAGTGTCTCTATTTTGAGTTTTAGCTGTTTATAATTTCAGCTATATTTAAGCAAACCCAACCGCAGAATCGAAACCACTGCAGTTGACTCAAAGACAAAGTTCATGATGCAGCGCGCACATGCTAACCTATTCGGCCATCAAACCCCCCTCTACCCTATCAAGAATGACACACATATATAATATAATGTTGTAATAACACTGGTCTTAAAAAAATACTCTCATAAATATATATATATATATATGTTAGAACACATGTTTTAAATAAACCAAGTACAGTACTGGACCAGGAACTGAACATGGTGCCATTGCTGCCATCTTGTTATCTTGACATCGCAACAAAAATCAAAGTTTGTAAATTGATACACAATTATCCAAGGAACAACCAAGCAAAACCAAGATGAGTAGCACTTGGGGAACAGTTCCTGATCCAAAAACCATAAAAAGAAACTTGGGAAACCAAACAGGATATATGTAAAATAAATATAAGATTATTATGCTTAATTCATTAATAAATATATTTAATAAAACTGGACTAAACTAAACACCTGAATTGAGAAAAATGTTAAAGATCTCTTAAGATGTACTATTACTATAAATGTAAGGTCAAAGAGACATAAAAAAAAAAACAACTTTGAGATTCATTTTTCTTTGTTCTCAAACTTTACATGAATTTATTTCTCTTTTCTTACTCTATAATGTATTTATTTTTCTTCTCTCAAACTTAACGTATTTATTTTTGGCCCAAATCTTTTTTCTTACCAGCAACTATTTAACTTTAGTTTTTCTACCAGTAACAGATAATCTTATTTTTTGGCACATAAACTTAACATGTATTTATTTTTGGCCCAAATCTCTTTTCTTACCAGCAACTAGTTATCTTTAGTTTTGCTACCAGCAACAGGTAAGCTTAATGTTTGACCACAAAAAGCATGGAATAAATTTTAAAATAACTCTTTCTCAGAAAAATGACTCTAAATATTTAAGATAAGCTCAGATCAAAGCCAGCTAGCAAAAGCTTCTTCTATCTAATATAATATAATACAAGGTTAGGGATATGGCAGATTACACACTGGGTATATATAAGATATATGAAATCGTCATGCCAACAAAAACAAACTAAAATATAAGTATATATATATGACTATTATCACTCTAGTATTTAAAACAGCACAAAACAAAAACATGCACAATAAGCTCAAAAGAAAATATAGCCCTGTTTCTCTCCCTTGATTACAGTATACATTTCACGACTTTAACAAGGTTTGAAAGGGATTTCGCAATCGTGCAAATGACAATTAGTGGTTATAAGGGCGTGGGACAATTTACCCAATACAACCCCAATATCACCACATACTACTACATAATGATGCAAAATGGACTTATTTTTTTTTTGTCAAGAATAAGGAGTTCTTTCTCGGAAAATGTACTTCAAATGGGATACCGATGTCTGGCTGTTCCATTTGCCTACCTATATCACCCAAACAGTCTGGTCTAAACAATGCAATATTATGATAAATAAATCAAATCTTTAAAACTTGGGACGGATGTAACTAAAGAATACTTTTTGGTTGTTTAACTTAAATATATATAATACTTAATAACTGTTCAGGATTCATAAAGGATTTAAATAATGTAGTTTTCCTTCTCGCTCCTTACATTAAACATACATTATGCAAGAGCTAAATCTGGCCATTGCAGTTCTTTCTTTAGGTCGTAAATGTTTTCTAAATTATTAATTAAACATTAATTAGTTTATCCAGACCATAATCAACTCTTGATAGCATTGGATGTCTCCGATATTAAATAAATTTGAAAGGTTCAGCCATATCTTGATTTAATTTAAAAATGGAGGAGCAAGACTTAGTTTCGAAGAACTAGTACGGTGGTTGAAATTATAGCACACATCTTGTCAAATCTTCAAAAGCTAATATCTTCGCTCGCAATAGAGTAATTTGATCGGAATTTTCAAATTATTCATTTTACCTTATCTTGTTTTGAACTATATGGCAAGAATGACTAGTTCTTTATCTAAATCTTACATAATGTATCTTTAATATGATAAGTACTAGTTCTATTCTATTACTAGTTTATCACAAAAATATCAGTTTTCTACTCCTATTGTAATATTGTAATAATTGCTTATCATAAAATATATAAACAATCATACTGTTTTATGTGACTGCCTTCTGGAAAATGGTATAAACAATAAGTCATTTTTAAATAAACTTTACAAAAGACACAGAAAGTAGATTTTTAAGTCTTGTTTGCATTGCTTTTGAAATGAAATGGATTCAACATCCTACTTTTCTGAATCAGCTGGGCGAATGACGACAGTGATCCTACTCCTTGTTTTGTATAAGCTGGGAATCAAATTCGGACCAAAGGACTCAATAACAGACCTTATGATATAAAGTCAAAGCATACATTTTAGACAATTCTGCCACTCAACCCACTGGTGTTTTATGAATGTGGCCATTTTGAGAAGGGCAGTCACATTAACCAGTATGATATAATTATGTATATATATATATATAAATAACACAGATCGTTCCTCCTTTATAATACTGATTTAACAAAATCACAGGCTATTATCTATTCATATAAATATTTATCTTTAATATAGATCCAGAACTGGATTAAGATTTTTTAAGTGTCTGGGTCTGAGCTACTAGTAGGGTAGGGATCCAGTAATATTCTCAAAAGGAAACAAAAAATTGAATTTATTTTTGCAAGGCTAACAACAATAAAAAAAATTTGTGGGAACAAATATCTCCTAGCAATATTTTGATTCACTGTTCACAAATGAAATAACTGTTCATTTAAACTCTGGAGGCACTCAGTCCTGTGCCTTAATCTGGCTATGGTCAGAAGGTAATGTTCATGGTAGCTTATTATGGTTAAGGGAGACTGTTCCTCTATAATTTTATCAATACTGTATTTACATGTATAACATAATCAAACACATCAAGACATTTCTGTTCCTGATGATGATGATAATAAGTGTAGAAAATATTTTTCAGTTTCTTAATACAGTCAGATTTTGTTATAAATCATAAATACAATAAATATAGATGAACCTCCTTTAAATATTTTTTCTGAAGAGTTTTATTTATTTTCTAATCACATAAAAAATCTGATTATTTATACTAAGATCAGCCCAGTTTGAAAGTTGAGTAAATTCTTAAATCTGAGAATGGTTTGTGAACTCAGGGACCTGTTTATTAGTAACAGACATTTTGTCAGATATAACTAGAATCATTATTTCTAAGCTTGAATGTATTTTGTTGAGATTTCGCCTTCCATCCATGGCAAGTTGATTTATTCACAGTGTGATACACAAGTTGATAAGTTCACTGTGTGATATATAAGTTGATTAGTTCACTGTGTGATATATAAGTTGAGTAAGTCTTGGTGTGATACATGTACATGTATCTACATGTATATTCACATCACACTATACATGTATAAATCATATGAAATTATCTACAATATGGGATTATCTTCTAATCAAAATATTCATCATCCTCTGACTGATTCTCATCAGAGACTTGATTGCAAATATTACAAAATAATTATCGGCCTAAAAATGAAAATTTCAAAATATTTATGGGCTTTACTGGAAAGTTCAAATTATTTATAATCCTATTATAAGGATTTTGAAATATCCATCCCTTGATTTTGGGGTTATCAAAAAAAATCAATACCCTATTACACATATAAGGATTTCAAAATACTGATCCACCTAATTTGAAAAGTTCAAAATATTTATCAGAAAAGTTCAATATACTTATATCAGTCTACTAAACAGAAAATTACAAAAAAATTACCAGTTTAATTTATTAAAATTAGACTGGAAGTTATCACCCTAGCATAAAGATTTCAAATTATCTATCACATGATTTCGATATTTTGGGGTTATCTATTTTAAATCAGACTACTGCGCTAAATAACACACAAGCGCACAAGCACATGCACATGCATTAGAGCTTGATTATATCAAAAACATGCAAGTAAGTAAATCAAGGATCCAAGCAGCACAATATTTGGATTTCATAAATTAAAGCCATCTTAATATAAGGGCCAGTCACATGATAATAGAAGAGAGAAATATGCCCTTATTTGAATGCATATCTTCAATTTCACATTAAAAGGGCCCTTTTCGCCCTAATTCAATGCATATCTCCAATTTCACATTAAATGGGTCCTTTATACATGCAGCCCTTATTCAATGCATATTGTTAATTTCCTACTGTGTTGAACAGATAATACTGTCTGTCATATCTTGATTTATCCTATTGTGTTGTACAGTTTATATTGTCCGCCATATCTTCAGCATATTTATTGCTGATAAATTGTCGTAAGCGATCCACTTCCACACGTAACTCCTTTAGTTTTGAAGTCCACTGGGCGATGGTTTGTCCCTCCATATCATTGTTTGAAGCCCCACCCCCAACACTACTCTCATTTAGTCCTACAGCTGAAATGACAAGATGATATTATAGATAAATACAGGATAAGAATTGAACAGCAGAAATATCAAGCTATTCAAAACCAAATCATTGTTTTATTCTGGTATTATATTCTCAGTGTAGATCATTTATAGTTAATGATGCATTTTTCTGTAACCATACAGCATGCGGAGGAAATTAAATGAAATTGGGTTTAACATCCTACTGTTCTGCTTCGACTGGGCTAATACAGACGGCCATGCACAATACAGTGTGCTATGAGGAAATTTTGCCTGCTCAGCTGCACAATGGCCTCCACTTATATTGAATTCCAACTGAATGAATGACTAGATAGCTGTCCTGGTCAGACCCTACGTCCTGCATCACTGACAAGGTGAAACCGCGCTGGAAACCCAATAACTTTTCTCAGCCAATACAGGGATCGCACACGCAACGAGCACGCTAGCGAACCATGTATCTTACCTTCACAGCCACCGTGGCTCCCCAGTATGCGAGGAGGGAAATATTGATCGGCGGGGTCTTTAGCAGTGGGAGAAAAACAGAGATAAACATCCTACAAGTGTGGGCTCGAAACCACACCGCTTGATTTGATGACAGAATTTGTGATTGAAGAGAAATAGAGAAATTGACTTTAATAACGTCTCTTCGACACAAACTAAGTCATTTTGGGAGGAACTTATTGTTCAATTTTATTTCAATAATTCGCTTACGCGTAGGGGTCTTTAGCAGTGGGAGAAAACCGGAGGACCCGGAGTAAACCCGCCAGACTAGACAGGCGACCCTTGTCACATACAACTGGGGAATTAAAACCACACCAGTTGACTCAATGACAGACCTTATGATACAGCGTGCACGTACTAATCATTTGGCCATCCAACGCCCTGATTAAAGAATTGCTGACTTACATCCTACTCCTAGTAATATAGACATGTTAGGGTCTTCTCCCTTGGCACGTTGTGTACAGATATGTACTAATGACTGTAACTCAGAAAAACATAATCCCAACTCCTGCATCAATCTCCTCTGTTGTTTCAAATTCTCATCGGTACATTTCATTTCAAACTGTTTTAACTGATCTTTTAATATTAAATTCTGTTCCATCAGATCCTGATGTTGGGTATTCAGCTGAAAAGACACAAAACAATACATTGATTCATTATTTCGAGATTCAAAGTGGTTGTTTTTCAGGAGTGGATGGGATCGAGTAAGGGGCGATTGTTCGAGCGGACAATTAGTCGCGGGCCCAAATCATACAGTTAATCTACGTAATAATCTTCAATGGAATAATGAAATCCTAGTCATGTATGCAAAGGGGAACTATTAACCTTGTACCTGACATTCTCAACAGTGCGCAGTACAACCAGACAAAAAATAATAAAAACCACGAAAAAGAGACAGTTATATGCCAGCCATATAGCCATTACTTTGAAATTATATCTCCTCATATCCTCTGTACATTGGAAGAGTTTGCTCCCCTTTATCACATATTGGAATTATTCAGACTCCCAAGATGTAATCTTGGTTCAGTAGCTGTATCCAATCAGTAGCTGTATCCAATAAGAAGACGTTTTACGCAGAGCACATGTATATTTATCACATATCAATTTATCTGTACTGGGCGGGTCCATTTTCAACTCTCCAACATATGCATAACATAACAAATCTGATTGGCTAGCAATGATGTATATCTAAGGGGTGCAACTTAGATATATCACCAGGTGGCATTGCGCGCAAACTTCAAAATGTATTCAAGATCTGCCAAGGGTAAAGAGAAGCTAGTAAAGATTTTGTATTATTGACAGACACCAGAGTAACAGAGCATGACATCCTCTGTAACAGAGTAGTGACTTACATCTTTCATTCCCTTCCTCATCTTGTTAATCTGTTCATCTTTTTTACTGATCTCTTGCCGTAATATCTCTACGGCCTCTTCCTCTTGTCCTACACGCTCCGTACACTGACGTAGCTCCGTCTGATACTTAACTTCTTGATGTCGTAACTTACGATGTGTTCCTTCTAATAGCTGAAGAAAAAAACAACAACACATTAATATAAATTAGAGAAAGAAAGAGAAATAGGATTCAAGGTCCACTCGATACAAACTTGGTCATATCAGGACAAGCTCATGGTTCAATTATATTTCAATAATTTGATTGTGCATAGGGGTCTTTGAAAGTGACTGGGGGGGGAGGGGGGGAAGAACCAGAGAAACCCATTGTTAAGTACAAGATTGGAATCCAAACTTTCTCTCCCAGAGGTAAATATTCTACCTTGGCACGCCTGGTAATACCATTAGTCTATAATAAGCAATGACTCTTCAACAATGTGTAATCTCACTTGCCTTTGGAAGAGATTTTCTGAACTGAACAACTAGAATAAAAGATTTCCTACCTTTTTAGCCTTTTCTAAATCAATGGCCAACCTTTCTTTTTCTTCTTTGACCTCGCGTAGGTCTTCCTGAGCGTTGAACAAGGCAGCAGCCATATCATCCAGCTTCAATCTTTCATTTTCTTCCGTTAAAACTTTGATTTTTTCTTGTAAATGACGCTCAGCATCGGTCATCTCACGATGTTGAAATTCTTTATGAGATAAAACTTTTCTAGCATGATTCAATTTACGTTCTAACTCATGTATTTTTGTGTCTTTGAGACTGGCTTCTTCTTTTAGTTTTTGACAGTGAGAAGGAATTAAGGAAGCAAAAAGAATTAGTATAACAGAATGGAATGGTGTTTAACATCTCATGAGAGAGAGAGAGAAATGGGGTTTAACCTGTCATTTTGGGACTAACATAAGGTTCAATTTTTATTTCAATATTTCTCTTCCATTTCTCATTCTAACCAAATGATTTGATGCTTCTTTGCACCAGGGCCTCTTTCCTGCAACGCTGACAAGAGGAAACCTGGCTGGAAAATCTCAAAGAACTTTCTAGGACAACATCAGGATCAAATCCAGGACTTTCTGATTAGCAAGTCCGTGCCATACTCATTGATTCACTGTGGCCCAAACTGGGCTGATCAAGACGGGCCTACGCCATACAGTGTTCTATGAGGGAAAATTTACCCTGCAGTGTTATGGTCAAGAGATCTTTTAGCAGTGGGAGGAAACTGGAGGACCTGGACAAAACCCACGAGGTCGGACAAGCGTTCCTACTCATTGTTACGTACAATTGAAGAATCGAAACCATGCCAGTTGACTAAATGACAGACCTTATGATACAACGGGCACACGCTGGCCATTCTAACATCCACCCCCCAACCCCTCTCGTGAAGAAAATACTTTGACCATTCTGTGAGTTACATATGGTTAATTTATTTCTTCCAGGCTGGTGAATATTGTCTAAACAGAATGGAAGGGTATGTTGTTTATCGTCTCATGAAAATCAGTTATTTTTACACCAACATATGGTTAGTTTTTTTTGCTTTGGTCATACATGCAAGGCTATTGTGGTGAATTTTGATGGAACAGCAGTGTTTTGGGCAATTCCTTATCAGATTCAAATTGTCAAAGCCCTGAATACTTTACTCTCTAACACTAGACTACTTTTGGACGGATATTCTTTTTATAGATTCCAAAATAAGCATATATATTGTTCGAAATAATGCAAATAGCGAGCCGTGGCTTTTAATGCTTCACTAAGAATGATTATGAAAAGGATATTTCTTGAGCTGTTTTAGTGGTTTCTTCAGTGGTTGGTAGATCACCAAGATATTTCCCTAAACTATCAAGTTTACGTTTCAAATCCACGGAACTCTCTTTCATTTCATTAAACTTCTTCTGCCATTCAACAGATTCTATTTCTTTCTGTTTCAACTAAAATATACAATAAAAGGATTCAACAACAGAAAATATATAAATTAAAGGGTTTCTACACGATTCTACACCAAAAATATAACAATTAAAGAGTTTCAATATAAAAAAAATATACAAAGTAAACAGATTCAAAATTATCAGATATTTCAAAGTATGGTATAGGTCATTTCTTATCTCATAAACTTTCAACAAACAGAATCTGTACCTACATAGGAGAGATAAAAAATGGGGTTTAATATTCAGTTAACTCTTCCAGATCCTGGTGTGATGAAGACAAATAAAACTATAAAAGATGAAACGAAATAGGATCAGATTGGGGGTTGGGATGGCCTAGTGGTCTAGAGTGCCGCGCTTCGACCTCTAGCTGGCCGGTCACCTCTGGCTTGCGGCTGTGGTTTCGAGCCCTGGTGTGAGCGTATGTGGCATGGAGATAGGGGCTCCTTCTCAACCTCGTGGGTTTCCTCCGGGCACTCCGGTTTCCTCCCACATCAAAGACCCCTGCGCGTGCGCTAAGATAATGAAAATCAAAAATAAGACTTGTCTGCGATATCACCTTCGGTGGAAGCGGACGTTAAACACCAAGAACAACAACAGGATCAGATTGATGTAATACAAACCTTGATATGAAGTTCTGATGAGTTAGTATCTCTAGATTTAATAGATTTCTTCATCTGATCTAGTTCATATTCAGCAGCACTAAAACACACAATTTAATACAATTTATAAACAATACACAAATCAAACGGAGATTAACGTCTAGTGTTCTGCTCGATCCTGGCTAATGAAGACAGATCGTTGCAGTGTAATTTTGCTCGGACAGCAGTTGCACGGTATACTTTTATTTTGATTATCAACTTCCATCATCTTCGACATACTACCAATGGTTTCAAGGATTCCATTTTTCATTCCAACCAAAAGATTTGATGCTTCTCCGCGCCAGGGCCTTTCTGCTGCAATGCTGACAAGAGGAAACCAGACTGGAAATTCCCAAAGAACTTTCTAGGCCAACATCAGGATCAAACCCAGGACATCCTGATTAGCTAGTTCGTGCCATACTCATTGATTCACTGTGGCTCCCTCCATGTGCTATTTCTTAAGAAAAGAAATGAAATGGGGTTAAACGTCCAACTGTTCTGCTCCAACTGGGCTGATCAAGACAGGCCTATGCCATACAGTTTGCTATGAGTCTATGAGGGAAATTTACCCTGCGGCGTTATGGTCAAGGGATCTTTTACGTACAGACCAATGTGTACACCTCGGTTTTCTGTCCCAAATGAATGACTATATGTTGTCCCTTGCCATACCCTCCATACTGAACCACTGACAAGGGGGAACCACCTCAGAAAATCTTGCTGAAGATTCTCGACCAACACAGGGATCGAACACAGGACCTCCAGCAGCTAACATCCTGCTCACTGGCTCCCATAAGAAAAGACAATTTTTTAACTTCCTTGAATGACATTTAGAAGTAGAGGTATAATATTCATAATAACACAACTTTATGGATTTACTACTTCTTGGTTTATTACATGCAACGTTTCAATACTCTTACAGGTATCTTTATCAAGCAATGATCAATAATGAATAACAACTCTACATTTATAGTACATCCATGAGTAAGAACAATTTAACAATAAAAACATAACATTAATTAAGACTTATAACAACAAACATTTCCCTTTGAATATGGCTTTACCATTTCTCTTCAATCTAAGGTGTTAAAAGTGGGGACTGAAGCCACTATGCATATTTAATTAGGTTGAACCCATCCCCTCTTGCTCATATATTTACCATATCATTACATAGAAAGAATTCTTAATTATAGTTCCACTAAAAAAATAATTTTTTAACTGTTCCTCAGTACAATTGACTGGGTTGTCAGTACAAAAAGGAAAACCTGACTGAACGAAATGGTTGAGGACTATATAAAGGTTTTAAATAAAATAACTTTTAAAATGTATATTCACCCTAATTTTAAACCTAGTTCGTCTATTTCTATATTTTTCTGAGATCTGGTGTCAATCATCTCCGTCTTTAAAGCTGCATATTTATACTGTAGTTCCTGAAAATATCCACAACATCAGTAAGCAATCACACAATAAAAAATAATGGGAGAGCCATGATGGCTGAGGGAGTAAGGCACTGGAGAACCATACAGAAAATCCTGGGTTCCATCTTGGCCAATAGGTTCCCTTCCATAGATTAAAATGTCGGTTTTACTTTCCAAAGCTGTGTTGAGTACTCAACAGACTATGCAATGTAGAGTACACCCCCAAATTTTCACAAATTCTAAATAAATACTTTTTAAAACTTTGTGTACATTTAAAACTAAGTAAGATTTACCTGCAATTTCAGGTGAGTCGAGTCGCCCTGATCATCGTTTGTTATTAACGCATGTTTTAAACGACTTTCATTTACACTACAATCTTCCTCTAACTGTAAAATACGATTCTTTAACCTACAAAAATAAACAAACATTTTAATTATCTAGAAAGTATGGAAGCTGGTTGAGAACGTCGGAATGTGAGGAAATACGATTCTTTAAACTGCAAAAGTAAACAAACATATTTCAATTATCTAACAAGTATGGCAGCTAATGGAGGTTCAGGAGTTGAGAAATGAAATGAAATGGGGTTTTAACGTCAACCCGACTGGGCTAATGACCTATTGTTCTGCTTTGACTGTGCTAATGAAGACAGGTATACGCCATATCAGAGGTTAGCGTCTACTCTTTTGTTGAATTCCAACTGACAAGGGATCTTTTACGTGTGCTAATGTGTACATGGGACCTCAATTTTATGTCCCATCCAAGCAACTATTCAACTGTCCTTGTCGGGGCACTTCTCCATGCACCACTGACTAACAGGAAACCACGCCAAAAAATCCTGACAAAAGCTTTCTTGTCTACCACCAGGATTGAACTTGTGACCTCCAGACAAGCCACTGTGACTCCCTCAGAAGTTGAGAGTGCAGGAATGTGAGGAAATAGATGGAAACATGGTAAAACTCTTGTCAAGAACTCAAGATTATATCTTCACAAATTCTTGCTCCCACTTCTTCTTGCCTTTGAAAATCCTCAATCTCTTGTTCCCATGCCTTTTGTCTTTTGAAACTTTTAGCCCTAGACAAAGATTTTGAATAGCAAGTTGAGCATGAAAAGTCAGGAACATGCAGACAAATAATTTTTTTTAAAATCTTACTTTTCAATAATCATATTTTTTTCTTGAATAATACCATCAGCAGCACGCCGAATCGGCTCCCATCGTGAGGCATCTTCTTCTTTTAAAGCCAATTGTTTAAATAGATTATCTATAGATATAGATGCTGGTTTATCATACAGGGCCTGAAATATTCAACACTTGGATTATATATTGTAATCAATTTCATTACTACTTTCCATTTGTTTTTCCATTACTTTTTCCATATTGGAAATCAAGCTTAAAGTAGCTAAATCACTAATATTTGGGGTGTAGAAATTGACACTAAAAAAAGGTCACAACGCATAATAATGTACTTTAATTCCAAATCAGTTATGTTTGGGGAAATATGTCACAAGTCTCAACTGAATGGCAATCTCTAGCATCTGGTCATTCCCGTCTACACAGGTATTATCATTTGCGCATGCTCTACAGATAAGAATATGGTGTCACCGTTTGACATGACTTGAGGGATATGTCTAGCCTCGCTCTTCAAGTCCATTGTTACAAATGGCGCTGAAACTGCATTATGATGCACGATTCGTGTACCAATGGTCAAATGTTTATTTTGTCTTATATATTGGATATCAGAAGCCCATCTTTTCACGGTAAGATCACAACATCAATGTTGATTGAAATTGACAAATGCATGTAATTTGTGTTTTCTATGTCGAAGACTGTGGATGATATTGAGTTACAGTCTTTAATTTAAACCATTTTTATTCTATGTTTACCTGTGTTTCTATGTGTTGATGAAGTAACTGTTCTTGGTGTAATTGTTGCCAGTGTCTTAAATCACCTGTAGAATGACGTAAGTTTCCCGACGAATGTAAACTTGTTCCAGGTCCGGGAACATTCTCACGTCGAACATATCCTGGACCTGGAGGAGGAAGGTTGCGCTCTCTCTCAAAGCCGTCATGCACCGAACCAGACTTAACAGGCGTTCTGTATATCATTTCTGCCTGATTCGAATGTGACGCTGGAACCCTATAGGAATGTCCCGAACTATATTGCTGACCGGCCCGAGATTTGAAGGGTAAAGTTTTATAACTGAAATCTTTATCGTGTCCAATTTTTTCGTAGCCATCGCTACTTAAATACTGCACGGTAGTCGGGTCCCTTCTCACGGGTTCGTATTCCCTGTATGGGGGATCGTAGTGACTGCTTCCTGGTACGATGGTATATTTGCCAGGTTGATATATTCGTGGTTCATGTGTGTTCTCTGTGGTATAACTATGACTAGGAACTGGGCTGTGAGATCGAGCTGGTCGGTGAGTTTCATCAGATTCACCCCATCCTTAAACAAAACAAACACAATCATCAAATAAATGCCTTATTACATGTAGCTTTCACTAGTGACTGGGTATCAACTTGAAATGTCATATGTATTAGATTATAGATGGTAAGCACAGTTTCTTTCCTTTCATCATCAAATCTGAATGGTCCATAAAAGTATCATTTTTTTAATACCTTCTGTAGCCAAATCACTAACAAATAAACTAAATGACAGATCTAATGCACACGCATAAGGTCACACCTTACGACCCCAGTGTACAAGATGAGAAACCTTTATGGACTTGGCTTTCAAGGGTTAAAATAACATCAGACATTGCATTGTGTGACCTGAAAAGCTGAATTTTTCCAAACCTGACTCGATTCAACCATAGTTATTAATAACTTATTACATTCTGTAACCAAATCAAGAACAAATAAACTGAATATCATACCTGGATACGGGGGTGCCTGAAGCATCTTTTGGTAATCTGTAAAAAACAATAAACCATGTCTTTATTCAAGTAGATTAGTATAATAAGAAATCGTGTCAACCCATTATTTATCGTGAGACTAGCATTAATCCATTTTCAAAACGAAATGGGGTTTAACATCCTAAATTTCTGGGTCAATGAAGATGGGCATAGCCATACAGTGTACTATGAAGGAAATTTGGCGTGGACAGCCTATATCCAATTCCAACTGTCAAGGGTTATGTGCACCCTTTTTTTTGTCCCATCTGCACGACTAGAGACCCTTTTTTGTCCCATCTGAACGACTAGACAGCTATCATTGGAAGGCCCCCCGATCTTGTATACAGCTCTCGTGTATTAATATAAATAAACGTAACTAACCTGGTACATTAGTTTGATTGGTTGCTGATTCGTCAGGTGACTTCCACGACATTTCTATAAATCTACCAATAGTAGACAATTTTAAACGTCTTAATTACATTCTTTTCATTTCTCTGTTAAAATCAGACTTACATTCCTGGAATAAACAGTTCATTTATTAATATAAATATATTAAATATAGGGTCATCACATGACACTTGCTCATAATCCGCTGTCTAGACAATAGTACGTATAGCTTTGATACATATAACAGCCATTAGAAGGATATTATGGCAGGACACGTCACATGATATATTAAACAGAACCACATTAAGACTTGCATCATACATATGTGACTGTGTATATGTTACAGTTGAAAATACAAAGAATAAACTTACATGTATTCATATTCATGTTCTAAATTTAAAGTATACAATATATGTACATGTATATTTAACTGTGTCCTAACATCTAGAATAACACCTTGTACTACCAGTAGGTACATGTAACAGACTTATGGACAGTAATATACACATACATGTTACAGTTAGAATTACAATACAAAGAATAAATTTACATGTATTATCACACTGTAAATTTAAAGTACACAGTACATGATGTATACTTCTGAACATCAAGCATAACACTATGTTTAATAGGTAGCAATTATGTAAGCAATCTGATATTACCCCAGAACAGGTTGTTGTTTATTACAGAATTAACGTCCAATACAATGTTATTATAGACAGGTTGATTTAATTAAATTATTAACACTTGAAAACAGGTCCTATGATCTACATGTTATACTTGCTTGACCACACTTATTCTCAACCAATCAGACATTAGCAATTCAAGCCTTGTGCCATCTGTGACCTTATAACAACTCACATGCACACAGTCATTGTTTTATAATCCATGTGTCAATTAAAACACATGAACTCTGTCTGATGGCCTCATTAAAAGGTTATTAAACACATCACTTAATCTAATTAAACCAATCAGATACAGCTGTCATTTCAAATCTATACATGTACTGTGCCTGTGGAAGCTGACATTTTAACACCCCTTTTTTATATACATACATGCATTTTTTTTTATGTTCTTTATTAATTTAAGACATCAATAAGGATCATAGTCTTTTTCTGCAAGTAAATTTTCCATCGATACAATATTCTTGCAATTCTTGTATATAATTAATATAAATATTGCTTGAACTATTAATTATTGATACATACTGTATTGGTGTATCAGTACAGACATACAAGCACAGCCCTATCCACTACTTTTTATTTGATTGATTTCTAACAATATTTTATTAGTTTATGAGTCAATAATATAGTTATATGCTATAGATGTAAAGGTAAGCATTGCTACTTATGTAAATTCTCTTCCATTGTCATTGTATTGAGGGAGCTATGGTGGTCTGCTAACTTGGAGTTTGTAAGTTGCTTCTTTGACAGAGACAGGTCTAGTTGTTTGGATGGGACAAAAAAACAAAGTCCTGTGTATACACTGGCATGCACGTAAAAGATCCCTTGACAGTTGGAATTTGATATAGAGTAGGCCATAGTGCCACAGCCCAGACAAAATTTCCCTCACAGCACACTGTATTGCTTATGTCCGTCTTCATTAGCCCAGTCAGAGCAAAAAAGTAGGACGTGAAACCTCATTTCAATTCATTGTCATTGATGCTTGATGACTGCTGTATATATTCAATAATATCTAGACAAGTTCTACTCTAACAACTTAATTTAATTGTTTTCCTGTTGACAGGATGTAAGCCTGTATCTATAAAGTGTGCACATGTCAAATTATCTACTACCATACATGTGTTCATTTCAACTCCTCTGTAAAATTTTGTTCTATTTTTACATGATTTAATAAATGTCTGATCATTACAAGCAAGCTTATTAAAAACCCCAACAAATCAAAATAAAGGGTTAAGTATTTTTTTTTATTAAAAAAATATTCAAAGCTGAAATTTCATATTTTCTAAGAGAGTCAAAACATATTTATTTCTATGTCTCTTGCTCAATACATTTAGGTTGTCCACTCACTACCATAGGATCATAGGCATTATTTCCCACACTTAAACATCTGTCAAGGAGGAAATAATATCGCAATATTGCCTGCTTTGTTATCCAATTCCCCCCATGCAAAAGCTATTTTCAAACGTTTGAATGTGAAGTTGAAAATGCTATTTTTGTCAATGTCTCAACTGGAAAAAAGGGAATTATACGATTATTCTTAAACAAGGTAGGACTGTTTATAGATACCATCTATTTTTAAGGCTTTTTTTTTAAATATATTCTAAAAATATAACTTAAAAATATGAAATTGCAGCTTTAATCTATTCAATTCCAGCTTGAAGTTAGTCTGATTTTAAGATACATATCTATATTAACTAATTTGTGCTCATCTAAATTGCAAAATTTGAGAAAATACATACGAGTATGTTATATGTACATTTTTTCTTTGTAATTTAATTATATTTTGTAAGTAATTTTTCAAAGGAGATCTATGTGTATTAGTATTACTAGTACTACAAGGTTTCATGTACATATAAGTTCTGGCTTGGTCTCAAAATCTATCATTTATATGTAGCCTATATATGTGTAGCTTGTGTGATAATTTGTATTTGACAAAATTTATGACATGAGTCTTGGTTATACATACAGTAATATTACCAAAATATCAATTGTATAAACAGTGTTTGAAAATAAAAACTGGAAGCAAAAACAGGATTAAAAATTATTACCTTATAAGTCTAATTAAAGAGGGAGACATTTAATAAATTCCATTAAATTAAGTGTTTCTCTCATCATTTATAAAAACCCAGTCACAGACCAGGCATATCCTCCCTAAAATCTGAGCATTTAACCTACGTACATGTACATGTAACTCTACAGTCATACACAATCATTTGTAGAGTTGTTATTTTCAATAAAAGTATAGCATTAAACAATACATAAATGATGGGAAATAGAAACACTCAATCTTAATCTAGAAACATACTAGATTCCCTGAAAACCACACTTAGAGGCCGGGCCCACTGGACAAATATGAGAATGTATTACCAACTGCTAGCAGGTCTCCTCGATCGATGTACCGTAATGACTAATTATGGCTGAGAGAACATTGAGAGAAATGGCCAGCAGATGGTGATTAAACAAACGAAAAAGAAGTTGTTTTTCTGTACATACACCAATCTAGAAATAACGACATTTTTCAAGTTGTCTCCTCTTTTCTCTGCGGTAACCTTTAGCAAAACTTTGTTAACAATATCTCTAATTTTCTTCCTTGAAGAATCCTATAAAGATGGACAACATCATATTCATACTTCCTTTGGTAGAAAGAAGAGGTTTTCTCTCTTTACTTATTGGTCACCCTGCGTTGGACATTAGTCTGAATTTTTAGTTTCAAAACCAACTGATCAAGACCTCTAAAGCACTAGTCTAATGTTAATGCCTCTATAGAGTCTATACCTACATGTAATTCCAGACAAGACAGCACACTTGACTTTGAGCTGTAAAGGATGTTGACAATATTGACATTCACATTGCATTAACTAAGACAAGGACTTCCACATCATAACTGCCTGCGTCCGGTTGTTATTGATACTTAAAACGACATCTTGGTCGCATACTCACACCCATAGCCATTCAGACGTTGACGAACTGGACCATTCCACAAGAACAGACAGGATTGCCAACTTCGCAAATATTTTTTAACGACTTTTTATTGACTTTTTGGGACAAGAATCCAAAACAACGTTATTTCAAGGTTTTTGGAACCAGTGGTCTCCAATTTGTTTTGACAGATAAGGTCGGAATTAATGTCAAATCTAATATTCACTTACCTCGTTATTTCGATCTAAAACTATTGAAATCTCGATTATAATCGTGTCCTCTTTCGTTAACGACGTTCATAAACAAGTTTAGATAATGACGGATATACACTAACGCCACCCAACGGTAAACAGAACTAGGTAAAGGGGAGACAACTTTTCCTGTTCACTATCGGAATCGGGATTCAGACTAGTACTTCCCTTCTCATTGGCTTCAATGCAGGAACATAGCCAGTGGGTGGCAAGATTGCTGGTGGAAATTTTATGGATTTTGGAGGGAAACCTCATAATTTGGGAGGGAGAGAGAGAGAGAGAAATGGGGTTTAACGTCCACTCGACACAACCTAGGTCATTTCGGGACTAACATATGGTTTGATTTTATTTCAATAATTCGCTTACGCGTGGGGGTCTTTAGCAGTGGGAGGAAACCGGAGTGCACGGAGGAAACCCACGAGGTTGAGAAGGCGCCCCTATCTCCATGCCACATACGCTCACACCAGGGGTCGAAACCATAGCCGCAAGCCAGAGGTGACCGGCCAGCTAGAGGTCGAAGCGCCGCACTCTAGACCACTAGGCCATCCCAACCCCCTAATTTGGGAGGGAAAGCTCATATTTCATGATGGATTCCCACAGAAGGGTGCCTTCCATTGTAGCTGCAATATTTAATTGTCATTCGGCGTAGAAGACGAAATATATTAAGAAACCCACGGGTATGTGCAAAACATACCATTTCCTCCTTAAGGAACTTATGGGCGAAGATCAGGCACCCTACAAACATTTCTTGGTTGGTATGTTACCGAATACACCACATGACCCAGAGATGCACAGTCTCGTTGGTTCTTGAAAGACCTTGAACTTGTTCAACAGGACTCCAGTTGTTCAAATTTCCATTCATACGATATAGCATTTTTATGGGAACATCATTCTACAAATGTTGGATGACCTTGGAACAAATGTAGGATCGTGTAAAATGACCTTTAACCTTTGTTTCCCCCTTTCCAGCGAATTTGGGTTGACCTTTTGGTTTAATTAGAATTGGAGAAAGCATTTTCATACTGTTTGGGGCAATATTCAGGATACATGTATTATACCATATGGGGGAGGGCGGCTATGTTTGTGTCTTTGCGGACAATAATTATTTTATCGGAGTACCTCCGTTAGCATCAAATCTGCAAGCGGCCATAATATTTAGATCTGACCCTCCAACTCCACCTCTCTGCGAGAAATCGTGCGCAACCGTAAAATCCGTAACTTCATGATCGTTTATGCGACTGGAGAAATTTCATCGAGATTTTCCGGCATTGTTCCCCCTAGTTATTTTCATAACGGTTTAATGAGAGCGCTACCCCTGGTTCTCATTAAATCGTTATGAAAATAACTAGGCCTCCCCTTGTCAGTGATGCAGGGCAGGGGTGGTTGCTGACAAAACACCGAGGTACCGTGTACAAATTTGGGGTGCACGTAAAATATCCCTCGTCGGTTGGAATTCGATATAAGAGTAAGCAGTAGTGCCGCTGTTCGAGCAAAATTGCCTTCATAGCAAACTGTATGGCGTATGCCCGACCTCATTAACCCCGTACGGAGCACAACAGTAGGACGTTAAACCCAATTACATTTCATTTGTTTATGCGACTGGGATACGAGGAAGAGTGAACTAGCACGATAATTATTACGTCGACCTAGGGAGTGGAAAAGGGAAGCGCTATTTTTATTTTGTGATTAACCGGTCATTTACGTTCACACCACGGTGGGAGGGAGGGGGGCGTTAGCTTTTCTGCACCGACTGGGATAACGAATTTAGATGAGATTTTGGGTTTTTGAAAACAAAATAACCGACAGTCACAGAAATTGTATCGGTACGGTATTTATTTAGGGATTTGTATGGAGCACAGGCACTTGAAGGGATTAAAATAAAACTTCTTACTACTGCTTGACTATATAGTATAGCAGTATAAGAAGTTTTATTTTAATCCCTCCAAGTGCCTGTGGTATGTCAAAACCAATACTACCCCGGATCAGTCTTAACATTTATGGAACAAATTGTAGTCATCCGTTATGTTTTACTCCGCCAAAATTACATTTACAAGAGGCAGCATGTTAAACTAATTAACAATTCTTCCCCAAAATGATTTTGGTAGAGATAACAACTACATGTATAATAAAATATAAATCTTTATTGTTCAATATGCACCAATATGAAATATTTTATGAAATATGTACTCTGAAACTTTCTGCACCAACTATCACGATCGAATTAACAAAATCCTGGTTATTTGTCCGTTTCGTCAATTTTTCTTGTCTTCATACCACATTCTTCTTCTACTTGAAACATGACGTTGCGATACGTTGAATTGAAAATAAAAATGTTATTCATCTACCGTCAGTTCACGAATCTTTTGAAAATCCACAAGCTGAATGAAAACGATTATTAAACGATGTCTTTCAATTGCCATTAAACACATTCATTTAGTCGAAACCAATCGTAATCTTGGAAATTTCGGGACGTTTGTTTTATTTGCTACTGGTATATTTTGTAACTGCCTTGGTTCCTTCACTGACGGCATGTTTGGCCAATTCTCCTGGTAACAGCAGACGAACGGCCGTTTGAATTTCCCGGCTTGTAATGGTCGATCTCTTATTGTAGTGCGCCAATCGGGATGCTTCAGCTGCTATCCGTTCAAATATATCATTGACGAAACTATTCATAATAGACATGGCTTTACTGCTGACACCGGTATCAGGATGGACTTGTTTTAAAACCTTATAAATATAAATACTGTAGGATTCCTTTCTTCGTCGTTTTCTTTTGTTATCTCCAGATCGAGGTGTTTTTATTTTACCAGCCTTTTTGGCTCCCTTAGATGGTGCTTTTGGCGGCATGGTGATGGAATGACTTTATCCGATTTCTTTAATGGCCTTGAAAGACAGAGCAAAAACCTGCACTACGACTGGGGGTGACTCAAACCAATTTTAAAAATCAACTCCGACGTCCAACTACCGAAAAGCGAAGATTCGCAAACTGCACGATTATTTATAATTATCGAGAATGTCGGGATATGTTTGACTACCAGAGAGAGGCTCACTAAAATACACGTGCGTCGATCGATAAGTTAAAGGGACATTCTTGTTGAAATGGGTTAAACTGAACCAAACTGAACCAAACGGCATGTGCCGTCCATTGTGCTATCAGGGAAATATTTCTTATTTCAAATTCCAACTGCCAAGAAATGCTTTACGTGTATGTCAGAAGAGATATCGGGTTTTCCTCAACAATCTAAATGATCATACTATGTCCTTTGTGATACCATCCGCCCAGCACCACTGGCAATAGAAAACCTATCAGCCGCTGCATTTGGTACATGTATTGATGCTTTGCGCAAGTAAAACAGTCGGCGAGATACATGTAAGATTAGATAAAGAGCTGACAGTTCTCGCTATAAAAGTAGTTAATGGAAAAGTAATGTTTTGAAAATTTCAGTTAAATTACTGCACTCGAAGTCAATTTATCGACGGGCAATTGTGCTCGGAGAGCAGCGCTACAGCCTACTCTTATATCGAATTTCAACTGTCTAGGGACATTTTACGCGCACGCCAATGTGTACACGGGACTTCGGGTTTTCGTTCCATGCGAACGACTATACGTCGTCCCTTGCCAGGCCCTCTTGTCCTGCACCACCTAATAGAGAGAGAAATGGGGTTTAACGTCCACTCGACATAAACTAGATCATCCCGGGGATTAACACATGGTTCAATTTATTCCAATATTGTTGCGCGTAGTGATTTAACAGTGAGATGACACCGGAAGACCCGGAAATCCACGAGGTTGGACACGTGACTCTTCTCATTGCCACGCACAACAGTGGATTCGAAACCAAGCCAGATGACTCAATGACAGACCTTGTGATACTGCGAGCGCGTGATAACCAGGGGCGGATCCAGGATTTTTAGAAAGGGAGAGCGTGCTGCACCCACTTGAGACTGCGAAGCCCGGCCCGTGATTTTTGAGTGGAAAAATGCCCACAAGGACTAATTTCATACTAGTACTGTGAATTACGATTTCCAACCTGAACTATTTTTGTTCCCCTTTCCCGCGAGAATATATGGAGCGCCCCCTCTGGATCCGCGTCTGCTAACCATTCTGCCATCCAACCCCCACACTATATATCATAACCAAAGAGAGTAATAAACCCAAATCATTTTGATCACACTAATTATAATCTTCATAAAAAATAAGATGTGTTTTATTATTATAGCTGGTGATAAAACATGACAATATTAGATGGAACATAATGATTGATTTTTATAGCTGGAATCTCATTATTTTCTTTTCTTTGGCCAGATTGCTTATTGCTCTTCAGCCTAGCGTACGTATTGTCCGAGCCCTTGGCCTTGACCTCGTAAAGATACTAGTATTTTATCGAGTAGTAATTGCTAATAAAAGTAAGTATTGCCTGTTTGGTATATACGGAAAGTAGAGCATTCAATCTTAGGCAACTCTCTCTCTCTCTCTCTCTGTCTCTCTCTCTCTCGCTCTCTCTCTCATATTATGGATATATGGATCAGCTTGACTGATGCTTCTGCCATTGCCATTGAGTCAACTGGCGTGGTTTCGAATCATCGGTTGTACGTGACAAGGAGTAGGGTCGCCTTTTCAAACTCTTGGGTTTTCTCTGGATCCTCCGGTTTCCCCCCACTACGCACAAGCGAATTATTGAAATGAAATTAAACCATGCTAGTCCTGTAGTGACCTGGCTTGTTTCGGGTGGACTTTTAAATTAAGCCCCATGTCTCCCTCTCTCGCTTCCGGGCGAATAATTAACACAATAAATTCTTGCTAGAGAGCTGAGCTGAATAGCCTTAACAGCAACTTGTACTTGAGGATTGGGGACTTGCAACGTAACTAACTCGGACGTTTCTTCTTTCATGTGCGCAACATGCAGTCCCATAGCAGAGCACCATTCTTTTTATTTCATCCCGAAAACTTTTATAAATAGCCGAATATACTAAAACGTTTATAAAGCTGTTGCTATTAGCAACCCACAAGAATATAAATTGTGCTGTAGGCGGCGCTTGTATTTTGGGGAAAAATGATGTCATTATAACGGAAACGACGTATGGTCCCCAACAAATGAAATACAAACAAGTTGTTATAGTGAGAATTTTTACGGCTTTCCGGTCTCGGTTATGCCTTTCTCTTGCAAGTATTACTGAACTTCCGGTCAATCTGAGGTTATCGCCATGAGCTTTTAGATGACGTAAAATACCAAATGTTGTGCAGCAGATGACTATTCCAGAAGAAACGGGGAATATCCCTGTGAAAATACACAGCAGTGGGAATTCCCAATACAAACCACATATTCCTTCGACTGTATTAAATTGATAATATTTGTGGTCGGGAACAATAAAAAGCGGAACAATGAAGGACGCCGCGGCAGCCATCCACAAACAAACTAACGCAATCCGACATCTTGATTTGGTTACCAGTGTGCAATAATGGAGGGCTTTTACTATGGCAACGTAACGATCAAGACTGACGAATGCTAAACTCCATATTGAAACCACAGCGGACACTCCGTGTGAAAAGCCGGCTATCTGACACCAAATTTCACCATAAGGCCAAAACCCCATCACGGTTACAGCGATACACGGAGCACACGTAACGCAACCCACGATCAAGTCGGCTACTCCTAGATTGATCAAACAGATACGGGCATTGCTAGACATGTGAGTTTTTCTTAAAACGAGAACATTAATGATGTTGGAGACGATGATACATACTGAAACCATGACAACCACTATAATTCTGATGCATTTTGGGATGACTGGATCCAGATAAAGACCACCTTGTAGGTCGGCTGGTACGGAACTGGTTTCAGAAATGGTCGAAGTTGTTTGAGACGGTGTCTTTGATGTCATGCCCATGTCCCCAAAAGCGCTTTGTGTAGGCCTATAGTTTCCGTAGCTAAGCGACGACGTCACGTTGAGTTCATCACACATATGAATTAGACTGGACATCACTACACGTTCGGTTATCTATATTTTAAAAAAAAGAAAGAAAAACGTCTGATAAATAATAAGATCACGTGGTTCCTTTTCGGAAATGAAATGGAGTTTAACTCCAGTCGGACACAAACTGGGTCATTTTAGGACTAACATATGGACATATGGTTCAATTTTATTTCAATGTTTCGCGGGGGGGGGGGGGGCGGGGGCTAGTGGTCTAGAGTGCCGCGCTTCGACCTCTAGCTGGCCAGTCATCTCTGGCTTCTCCGGGCACTCCGGTTTCCTCCCACTGCTCAAGACCCCTACGCGCAAGCAAATTATTGAAATAAAATTAAACCATATGTTAGTCCCAAAATGACCTGGTTGTGTTGAGTGGACGTTAAACCCCATTTCTCTCTCTCTCTCTCTTTCAATGATTCGCATGCGCGTAGGGGTCTTTAATAGTGGGAGCACCCACAAGGCTGGACAGGCAACCCTACTCTTTGTCACGTGTAAACGGGAAATTGAAACCATGCCAGTTGACTCAATGACGGACCTCATGATACAGCGCGCTCGTGCTACACCGCCCCCCCCCCCCCTTCCTGGCTAGAGTTGCAACTGCCAAAACCAAAGAGACAATAAACAATCCCAAAATGTGTCTCAAATTCTGACCTACCGCTATTGAACTGGGTTCTGTGTCTCAGCAACCCAGATTGGATAGGAAGAATCACTAATGGTCTCAGTCCCTCTTCTCACCCAGTCTCTATTGACTAGAGATTTCCCATTTTCATAGCGCCTATGATGAGTAATACCGGAGCTAGGTCTCCAACATGGCTATATCGAATGAAAACGAAAGATAATGATATCCACAAGATGATTTACTATCACTTGGTTGTGTGAATTATTTATAGACGAGGTATTAACAGGCCTAAAGTATTTACAAAGGTATCGAGAAGTACTCTTATGAAGGTCTTGGGACGAGAGAGAGGGAGAGAGAGAGAGAGAGATGAGGTTTAAAGTCTACTCGACACCAGGAGTATGACTCGACACAAACTATGTTATTTCGTGACTATAATAGATGAATTTTATTTCAATAATTCGCTCTCGGATTGGGGCCTTTTGGCAGAATTTAGGAAACTCGGAAAAAACCGACGAGGTTGGACAGAAATGAAATGAAATGGGGTTTAACGTCCTACTGTTCTGTTCCTAAACTGCGCTTATGAAGACGGACAGACGTCATGCAATGTCACACGGGATCTGTTACGTACACGCCAATGTGTACACGGGACCTCGGTTTTTCGTCCTTTCCGAACAACTAGACAACTGTCCTTGTCAGACCCTCCGTCCTGCTTCACGGGAGGGGATAACGCCGGAACACCCGACTTTCAGGCTAGCGAACCAGCGTCTTACCCACTCACCCACCGTGACTCACACAGAGATAAAAGGAATGTGAAACACATAAATCCTGTCTGTGTGTAATTGTGTATTCCGAGGACATAAATATAAGTATTTATCTAGTTAAATATCCCTACATCACGATGAGAAAAACAATTTGCAATTAATCCACGCTTGTGTACCGGTAATCAAGCAATGGCCACAAGTATACTTATTGTCAAATATTGTATTCATTTCATTCCACAGAAATAAAAAGCTTTGTTCTCCACCGGGAATTGAAACGTCAAGTTAATTTAGAAACTGACTTCTGTCACTCATAAAATCATTCTGGGTTTATTGATTCAAATTAATGGATGAAATTTCTTTCTTTTACGATCTATGTAATGTTTTTGTACTATTATTGAGACGGGGGGGGGGTCTATAGGGTTGTTACTTGAGGCCACGGGTTCGATCCTGGGTAACACGTTCAACTCCAATTCATTCATGTGTTATTAGCGGAATAGCCTTCGACTTATAAGGCTTAGCCTCATACTTGATACCAGAGCGAACAGTTCTGTGAATAATAAAGTTTAGTTTACTTTTCTACTGGTTCCTCCTTGCTCACTTGTGCCGGACCGAGGACCTGGCAAGGGATGATGGAACTAAAAACCGAGGTCCCGTGTACGTATTGGTGTGCTCATTAAAGATTCATTGGCAGTTGGGCAAAATTTCTGCCATAGACAATGATGGTTACTATACAATTTGTGATGGTTACTATACAATTTGTGATGGTAACTAGACAATTTGCGATGGTAACTAGACAATTTGCGATGTTAACTAGACAATTTGCCATAGTAACTAGACAATTTGTCATAGTAACTAGACAAATTGTCATAGTAACTAGACAATTTGTTATAGTAAATAGATTATTTGGTTGATAGAATCTTAAAAAAAAAAGCGAATTTCAAAATTACAATTAAAAGAAACCTTATTGTCGTATAATTTACATTATGGGTCTGTTGTTATTGAGCGGTCAAGGAACATGGTTGGAACGTCGGCTCGGTAGCCAGGAGGTCTCGGGTTCGATCCCGGAGCTATCCGATAAAGTTTCTTGAGATTTTCCAGATCAGACTAATCCAGGAAATGAAATGGTGTTTAACTTCCTACTTTCCTGCACAAACACAAACTATGTCATACGGGACTAGCGCATGGTACATTCTTATTTCAATAATTCGCGTATGCGTAGGGATATTAAGCAGTGAACAAAAACCGGGGGAGTCAATGGAGACGGGCATATGAGATACATTGTGCTATGAGGGAAATTTTGCCCGGGTAGCGGCAGTGTTGCCTACTCTTATATCGAATCCCAAGTTCCCAACTGCCAAGGGATCTTTTATGTGCACGTCAATGTATTCGCGGGACATCATTTGTTGTACAATCCGAAGGACTAGAAATCTGTCCTTGCCAGACCCTTCGTCCTGCACCACTCACAAGGAGGTGAAACCACGCCGGAAAACCCTGATTAATACATATGAATGGTACATTACTTACATCTCTTTGGTTCATTCACACGGCACTCCCTTCGTAACACAGGTGACCATACCATGCGAGGTCTTCTTCTAAAACCAAGTGTTTTCAATAGGTAATTAATTATCAACGAAACTGACTTGGTTTTCACAGATCACATATTTCGCAACAAAATATGTTGACAGGTAACCGGTATCAGGTAAGTTCTGGATCTAAACACCATATAAATGAATACACGTGACAGCGGTATATATATTGACTGTTATAATTTATACCTACCAATAGAATTAAGAGACCCAGACGAAGGAGAGGATTAATTATTTCTATAGTGTAGGTATCGTTTAAGATAATCAATATAAAACTAATCGAATGATAAAAAAAATTAAATTGATTTTAGCGTCCTACTGTTATGGGTTATTGAAGATTGAATCGAATAATAAATTAATGAACGGGAGGAGGGGGGGATTAACGTCCACTCGACAAAAACTAAGTCGTTTCGGGACTTTATAATACAGCACGCACTGACAAGGGGAAACCACGCCGGAAAATCGAGGAGATGAACTTTCTCGGCCAATGCAGGGATCGAACACCCGGCCTCCAGGCTAGCGAGCCAGCGCCTTATCCACTTAGCTACCGTGTATACGTTTAGAGGACATACGGTAATACTTTTGTTCGGACAACGAATCTGCTTTTATTTAACAAGATACATCTCTACAGTACAAATATATAATAATATACACGATTTTTTCTCGTATGTATTCCAGGGTGATGAACAGTTCAAAGACTTGTTAATCGATAAACAAACATCTTACACACATAATAGCAGTATTCAAGAATTTCAAAAAGCATTATAGTAGACACAGTACATACAGATTTTCGCTAACGCTTAAGGCAATCAAAACATCGATCTAATTAAAATACGGATCTATATTTCGTTTCGTTTTTTTTATACTTTCGATCGATGGCCTACGTACATGAAGATCTAACAAGTTTTAGTGTGCGTTCACGTTAGAGATCAAACGAGCGACTTTTGACCCTATGACGTCAGACATTGCGTTGACGTTTCTAGTGGGTTACCCACAATTCCGTGCATCAAAATGCTAAGAACTCGCCGTAACAGACGGTTTCTTTGGCTATTCTCTCACTTCAACCAGAACGCCAATGACAAGTAAAACAACCGTAAAACAAAATTTTGAACTATAAAAACAAAACGAAATATATATAGGATATGTGTTTTAATCAGATTGCTAGCAGGAAAAGTAAATTCCATGAATTAATAATTCTGAACGTTGGTGGACATATCTCGAGGCATGGAAGACTCTTATGGACAGTGATTTCCAATTACCGTCCCCACCCCTCTTCCCATATTGGAATGAGCCAACACAAAGAATATGCGACAATGGGAAGTGGCAGCGAATGTGACTACATTTAGGCAGAATTATATGTATGATTCAACATATACATTCAAACCCATTAAAAACGCAAATTCAAATTCAAAAGATTTGACCTTGGTAAGATCGACGGCAGCGTAACCCAAGAGCAACCAGGTGGGCGCATTCGGACTGTTTGAGTGCTGATCACGGGCCCGTACTGGGGCTATGTCCCCAAAAAATCGAATTAGCCCCCCCCCCCCCAATATAATGATTTCTGTAGCCTCCCCCCCCCCCCACAAAAAAAAACATTCCATAGTCAGTTTAGTCAGTCTGTTTTGTTTTTTTTAGTTAAAGTGGTCTTATTTTTTTTTTTTTTTTTGCATTCTTCTTAAAATGTTTTGTGGATATTTGTATGCTGCCTCTTATGGGGTGTTTAGATACAATCTTATCTTATCTTATCTATTGAATGTTGTTTTTAGCGTTTTAACTTTATAATCCTTAATTAAATTAATTCCCTTTAAGTACGTCCAAATTAAGGGAGATCTCTGGTTTGTCAGCATTAAGTATGTATTTTTGTGTACATGTACATGTATATATTGACTTGTCTTATTTTTAGATTTTATCATTGCTTGATAACGACTAGAGAAGCCTAGTCGAAACGTCGCTCAGTAGTAATAAGCAGTAATTGTATTCCATAGAATTGTGAAATTAAAGATGCTTTGCGGTGTGCTATGTGGGAAATAATGCCTGCGGAGCAACATTATGTATCAAAGGTTCGTTTTACGTGCCATCCGAACGAGTAGACGACGTGTCAGACTCTGTACAAGAAACTGTTTTGACCAACATCGCGTTTGAACACGGAACCTACTCGTGGTCCAGCGCCGCCCATACTCCGCGCAGTGTTTCGTTTGATTAGAGGTAATCCCACTACTCACTGTTGTAATGAGTGGATATTGTTGTTTTAAATTTTGATTGGTCAGTAGTCCGACTACCAACCAATGACTAGTTGCTCTACAAAAGCTTTACATTTAAAACGAGTGCCAATTTTGGACCAAATATGTTTACGTAACCTTACGTTATGGCTCATGATTTTATTATGCCCAATTAACCCGTGCATAGCAGAACGCTGCAGTAAAACTAACTGCGTTATGAACGAGGCTATCAAGTCGAATGAAATGTAAACAATACTGTTCGGAAACAAACATACTTTCACCTTTTAAAATACCTTAAATCACTGTCCAAAGTTTTAGGGAAGACCCAGATTAAACAAAAGACTGTCATGTTGCTTGGATTGAACGGGAAGAATAGACATACTCCAGCAAAAGTTTAAGAATCAGAAGCTAATCCAGCAATGGCGAGAGAGGGATTTCTCGGGCCATTGCTTCAGGAATATGAGCGTCGCCGGGCTGTACAGTTTCTAGTACGTTACCGGTATACCCAGCTGTCTCGAATAATATAATTATTTTTAATTCGATCGCATTTTAAAATCGTGTCAAGTGTTATGTTCCTTTATTATAAGATCGGCTGGCATAATACGTCCACATGAAAATGTGGGCGTATAAAAACGGCACATCAATTGAACACAATAAAAGAAACATATGAGTATGTTTTGTAAATAATTCATTACAGGAAATGTATTTATATAAGCTCCGGCTTGTTTCAGATCCCATAATTGAACGTTGTTTCTTTATAATAAGTAAATATTGAATAAATATTGTAAAAAAAATGAAATCGACTGCCATGTGACTGGGCAAGTAGACCAAATTGAAGGAAGAATGGATCAGGCCATACACTCACAAACAAGCCCCAAGAAGAGTTGCACCGCCCTGTTATTCAACCGGACAAATCTACCCGACCGACAGAAACAACTTATATAAATGTACATACTTTGTCTCTTTGTCTAAATGTTCTTCCATATTCATGTTTGCTTTGTCAAATGTTCGTGGTGTACTGTACGGTGTCTGTCTGACTGTCTGTCAACTGTCTATGACTGTCTCTATTCGCACTTCTTGTATAGCACGTGTTATATAACGTTTCGTCCCGACAATTATTGTTTGTCTGTACATACATGTATATATAAACATTTAATAACCTCTTTAAATCTTTTCCCCATGGTAAATAATTTCACTATGTACATAAACATGTAATTGTCTGCGATATCACCTCGTTGGATATGGACGTTCAATAAAGGTATTTCACACAGTCTCAAGAATGATTCTCTTGTTTAAACTCTTGAAGCTAGAATTATTTGACAATTCTCTTAGAATTCGCTATAGGAAGAATCTCAATGATTTCTGAGGAAAACACTTTAACCCTATAGCAGCAGTAATAATAGTGTTATTTGTTTAAAAGAAAGTTTTAAAAAATCTGGGATTCTATACAATTTCCTAACAAGCTGCAGTTACCCTTTGTGACCGATATGAAGGAGCTGTTGGTATCCTAGCAACAAATGATTGAGAATCTTTGTAACTGGCTATCTAAACTATTTAACTCAGCTGGTGTTTTGGTGGTGTAAGCAAGATAATTGTAATAAGAATGGTTGACAATGAAATGATTAATGAAAACGGACAAATATATATATACCATGCATTTTATTTTATGATGGAAAATTTTCCTACCAGCGCTACTCGTATTCCATCTTGCCATTTGTTTGCACAGAACCTCATGTGTTCATTCCATCCTAACCACTAGTAGCTCTTTCTTTCCAGACCACATACTTTAATTGTACAATGAAATGAGTAAACAAGCGGTTACCATACAAGATACTCACACATTTTGAAAGAGATAGATAAAGAATAAGCTGTTTGAGTTATAAACATACATTTCATGTTGCATCAAAATCGGATAAGAATTGTGAACCCTAGAGTGCCAACAAGCTAAAAACGTGATTTTTTTTATACAATCAGGTCCCATAATCCAGGACGTTGTGGTCCGATCTGAAAGCGAGAATATGGACAGGAATTGAGATCTTTGGGTTATAAACATACCTTTCAGGTTTTATCAAAATCGGATAAACATGGTGACCTCTTGAGTGTCCACAACCTATTAAAAAGGGATTTTTCATACAATCAGGGGCCATAACCCAGGAATTTACGGTCCGATATGCTTAGATATCGACAGGAATCGAGATCCATTGGAGGTATACCTATATTTCGTCAACATCCGATAAAAATTGTGACCTGTAGAGTGTCCACAAACAAATTGTGGATGGACAGGGGCAAAGACAATATAATCTAAATGAAAATGTGTGCATATAAAAAACAACACGATTTTGTAAGTTCTCACTGTGAAAATTCAACAGTTTATACTCATATGAACTTTCATCACAATTAAATAACAAATTGAAAACAGTTTCTGATTTTCCATTTGAAGGCTTGGTCTGTCTGTAATCAGTCACAATCTAACTAAAATACAGATCTATTTCCTTCCATTTTTTATACTTAAGACTACATAAAGATCTGACCAGTTGTTTTGGGAGGTCCCGTCAGAGTTCATACAAGCACATTTTGATCCTATGATGTCAGACATTAGATTAACGAATCAGCATTGATGTTTCTAGTGGATTACCCACAGTTCTGTGCATCTCACGTCAAAAGCTCTCCATAAAAGACCGTTGCATTGGCTAATCCCTCACATCATTAAGATCACGTCAATAACAACTCTCCCAGATCCTAGTGTAGTAAGTAAAACGAAATTTTGAACTATAAAAAGATAGGTTGCCAGGCAACGAAACATACGCCCACAGCAGCTAAATCGTCCGGGCAGTCAACAAGGGTTGTCGCATATTTTTACTTTTTTTGGTAATGAAACAACTCATTATGTAATTATCTGAAAATCATTAGAATTTGTTTGCTTTTTAAAAGGTTTGCCCCACGCTATCAATTAGTATAGGAAACATTTAACATCATGGATTTAGCTGTTCTGTTATCAAAATTCATTGAAAATCAAAATACTTGTGCGTTTCAACACCTTAAACGCTGTGTATCAATCTGAAGTCAAACGGATGATAAGTTTGGCATCTGTAGCGTCACAAGATTTTTTGAAGTGATCAAGGGAGATAACTCTGGAAGTACTTATTTGAAATCAATGAAAATCAGTAGGCTTCTTCGTCTCATGACCTTAAACAGTGTGTGTAAATTTAAAGTCAATCAGATATTAACTTTGGCCTCTAGAGCGTCCACAGGATTTTTTGATGTGATCAAGGGCCATAACTCTGGCACTAATTATCGGAAATCGCTGAAAATCAATAGGCTTCTTCGTCTTATGACCTTAAACACTGTGTATGAATTTTAAGTCAATCGGATATTAACTTTGGCCTCTAGATCGTTCACAAGATTTTTTGAAGTGATCAAGGGCCATAACTCTGGCACTAATTATCGGAAATCGCTGAAAATCAATACGCTTCTTCGTCTTATGACCTTAAACACTGTGCATAAATTTAAAGTCAATCGGATATTAACTTTTGCTTTTAGAGCGTCCACAAGATTTTTTGAAGTGATCAAGGGCCATAACTCTGGCACTAATTATCGGAAATCGCTGAAAATCAATAGGCTTCTTCGTCTTATGACCTTAAACACTGTGTATAAATTTAAAGTCAATCGGATATTAACTTTGGCTTTTAGAGCGTCCACAAGATTTTTTGAAGGGATCAAGGGCCATAACTCTGGCACTAATTATCGGAAATCGCTGAAAATCAATAGGCTTCTTCTTCTTATGACCTTAAACACTGTGTATAAATTTAAGGTCAATCGGATATTAACTTTGGCTTTTAGAGCGTCCACAAGATTTTTTGAAGTGATCAAGGGCCATAACTCTGGCACTAATTATCGGAAATCGCTGAAAATCAATAGGCTTCTTCGTCTTATGACCGTAAACACTGTGTATAAATTTAAAGCTAATCGAATATTAACTTTGGCCTCTAGAGCGTCCACAAGATTTTTTGAAGTGATCAAGGGCCATAACTCTGGTAGTTATTATCGGAAATCGCTGAAAAACAATAGGCTTCTTCGTCTCATGACCTCAAACACTGTGTATAAATTTCAAGTCAATCGGATATTAACTTTAGCCTCTAGAGCGTCCACAAGCAATTGTGGACGCCGGACGGACGGACGGACGGACGGACGGACGGACGGACGGGCGACGACAATATACGACCACATTTCAATGTGGGCGTATAAAAATGAAACCAAATAGGATCCTTGTTTTAATCAGATTGTAATCCGATCCGTCTCGTCTTCCGGTTGAAAACCTGTCAATAGATCCGATTTGGTGCCGCCACTGTAAATTTCATTTCTCACGTTTCTTTCAAAATAGCACTTTAATTTAACATTCAGTTTGGCTACATTAAATTTCTTTCTTATAGCACATTCATCTTAATATTAGCACAGTTTTACTGTTAATCCACACAACATACGTTCACTATTTGACAATCCTAGTTCAAAGATCCTGGTTCCTGCTAAACTTCATTATACTTCTGTAAACTCAACCGTGGTACAATGTTCATAGATTGAAGTTCTTGAAACAGAAGTTTACAAGCATAAGGCATTTTTAATGTGGACACATTTTTAGAAGATTTACAAAATTGACACCTGTAAAATATAATAATAGGGTTTAATAAAATTATGTATTTTAATAGCAAAAAAAGAGTTCAATTAAATACTCTTAATTTCACAAGGTAATGAAGAAATAACAGTAAAGATTCAATCTATACTAATACAGTTGACTCTGTCACATCCGATTGCTGATCACTCCGGCACTCTGCAACATCCGACATATTACTTATATTACTTCAGCCCAAAAAATCACTGGTTAATCCGGACTCTGAATGTTCCGGATTACGACATCAATCAGCCGTCCAGTCACATGATTTCCATTGAATTGACACAGTATAATCCGGCCTTCAATCGATAGGTGTGAAGCAATCAATTATTATTTGTGACGGTCGTTTGTTTGTTTGTCTGTTCAGGGTTGCCGACTACACTAGGGCTGGCCCCGAGACTGAAATGTGGTGTATACATCTAGGGGTGGCTGGGCCTAATTCTGTATCAAGTGAGACAATGAAGACCGGATAATGACAGCACATTATGTCATGCAGTGTGTTATGAGGGGAGATATCGCCTGGACAGGGGCGCCAATCTGGTAAATGAAGAAGGTCATACTTCCCACCCCGGGATCAAATTTTAAATGTCATAAATTGGACCTTGATTTACATCCCATTCAATTGACAAGACATTGCCTTTCATTTGCACCACTGATGCCAGTTTGGACATCACCAGGAAGTTTCTCAGCCATCACTGGAAGCAAACTCAGGACCTCACTGGGCCAATGTTGCTCCCCCATAAAATTATAATAATTACCAGCCAGAATATCCCAGAAGTCCACAATTACTGCACACATCAACTTCAAAAGAATCACTGGATATCATCAGACGTTCTAACAACAACATACTGAAAACAACAATATCATCTGATTATAACAACAACATACTGAAAGATAAAAATATAGGAAGTAAAAATATACTCTCTGATAATAACAACAACATACTGAAGGGTAAAAATGTACTCTCTCTTATAAGTCAATGAAATCCCTTAAGTACATTATGACTGTTGAAAGATATTTATATAATTATCAGAGGGTATACAGTTAGGGGATGCTCGATTCACAGTCCAGAACGTCCCGAATTGACAGAATTGCAATTGAGTGACGTGTAATTCAGTCCTGTCACAGTTCTGCCAGTCCCGACAGCTGAGGTGGAGTGAGTAGAATCGTGACGTATTCGAAGTAAAAAATATGTTTCAACTGTCATGATTGGTTGAGATATTTTTAAGCAGTCGGCGTTGTCCTCCGAAATTCTCCTTTTCACTCGATTGACACCAGTTTTGGAATTGAGATAATTTAATTCCGGAACTGTGAATCGAGCATACCCTTCATGGGCCCCTGATCCGACAATGGTTATACCCAGACCTAATTGCTAGTTTCGAATGGGCCCTATAGTAGTTCAAGCTGCAGGTACTCTAATTATGTAGGTCTGCCACAGAATACCATATTAAAATATAAAATAATACTGACCTAGCTCCGTAACCAATCAAACAATCTCTCTCCATTTCACCCAATCGTAATCCTCCATCACGAGATCGGCCTTCGGTTGGCTGTCGTGTTAGCACAGCACGCGGACCTTTCGCCCGAGCGTGCATTTTATCTAGAACCATATGTTTCAACTTTTGATAATAAACTGGACCAAAATAGATATATGCCTCTAATGGTTCTCTGAAAATGAAAAATGTTTTGTTTTAAATAAACTCAAAATACATTTAAATTTAAAACAATGAGAGAGAGTGAGAGAGAGAAATGGGGTTTAACGTCCACTCAACACAAACTAGGTCATTTCGGGACTAACATATGGTTTAATTTTATTTCAATAATATGCTTTGCGCGTAGGGGTCTTTAGCAGTGGGAGGAAACCGGAGTGCCCATAGGAAACCCACGAGGTTGAGAAAGCGCCCCTATCTCCATGCCACATACGCTCACACCAGGGCACGAAACCACAGCCGCAAGCCAGAGGTGACTGGCCAGCTAGACGTCGAAGCGCGGCACTCTAGACCACTAGGCCATCCAAACCCCCCTTAAAAGATTGAATACTAAAACAATAAGTGAACATTTTTGTAATAGCAAGTATGTCTATTCACTTTCAGAACATTGTAAGTTATGGCCAACATCCATACAATGAGGGACATGAAATAAAATCGTACATGGAAACCGGGCATAAGATGGAACTGCGGATTTCTTTGACTTTGTCATTTTCCGACAGGTAACAACTGAAAACATGTCTGGATAACTCCCCTTTTCTAATACCAGATGTAGAAAAATGGACACAAACAACTAAAATCTATAAAATCAATCTCACCCAGTTATGCCTGAAGTAACGTAATCTTTCCCTAGATAATTAAATCCATGATCAACCAAAACTTGTGATAAATCAGCAACTTTATCTCCTCCAAACGCTGAAATATAGAAAAATTACAGAAACCTAAAACTACAGTAGTCTAGTGAACATATCAAGGTTACGACAGAAATATATGTTTAACTCTGTTTAATGTTAATTAGGGCAACAGACCTGGAAAGAGATACAGAGAGAAATGGGGGCTAATGTCTACTTGGTAAAAAATTATATCATTCGGAACTAACACACGGTTCAATTTTATTTCAGATTGGATACGCAACCCTACTTTTTGTCACATACAACCAGGGATTCTAAACCATGCCAGTTGACTCAATGACAGACCTTATGATACAGGGCGTACACGCTAACCATTCGGCCACCCAAACCCCCAAGAGAAAGTGAATCTTTGGACTATTCTATTGCTGATGACTTGCGTCTCCTTGTCAAGGGTGCATGACCAAGGTCCTGGCAATAAAAAACGTCAAATTGTTTGTATAGGATGAAAGACAGAGGTTTTATGTATGTCACATTTGTAAATAGAAAAAACAGTAAGCCAAAGCACCATTGTCAACACTAACTTTTATTAACAGTATACTGTATGCTGGAAATAACAGTTTTAGATGTACCTGACATTTTCATCTTAGTGCCGGACATGTATTAATAATATCAATAAAAAAGACAAATTGGTGCCAGACAAAATGACAGACACCAGAGGGATTGTGCCTGACAAGCCTGTGACCGGTGTCTTATCCAAGTTGTTGTAGAAACGTATGTTAATTAAGTACCTGTGCCATAATGGAATTTTCCTTCTAATACACCAGCCTTTCCTCCTAGTAGCTCAATCAACTTCCCTACTGTCATACGAGATGGAAAACCATGGGGATTCATAATCTGTTGATAATAAATTACAATATTATAAAATTTATTTTCATACTCAAAGCTGCAGATCGATCATCCATTGCATTATTCTGCCTATTCACAGCTTAATCATACATTATGCAAGAGCAAAATCTGCCTATTGTAGGTCTTTCTTTAGACCTGAAATGTTATCTAAATTATTAATTAGACATGAATTATCCAGACCATAATCAACTACATGTACCATCGTTAGCCTGTGATATTCACTCAGAGTCGAAAACACCTCATTTTAAAAAACACTGTAACCTTGATTGTCATTGTTGCTGCTATAACGAATATAAAGAAAGTCTCAATTATCCATTTTTGTGGTTAATCATCAATGGGCGTTGATACAAATGCACATAAGCTGGCATCAAGTTGATTATGGTCTTCTCTTGTTATTTAATGTCAATTAATAATTTATATAACATTTAAGGCTTAAATAAAGATATGCAATGTAAATTTAATATTTAATTAAGAAAACAAAATGAAGATAATATCTTGGCTTGAATTCAATTGGGTTAAAATGTGTCTCAAACGATTTTACCCAGCACTTACAGATCTTGTTAAATACTGAATGGGATTAAATCATATGAACAAATATTCATTTTACAGAATTAACTTTCACAGCATTGTAGTTTGCAAGAAATTCAAAATTTCTGAAATGAGGATCAGCTGCTTTAAGTTTAAACAAACATGATTTTGTAGTGGGATGATTTTGATGTTTGTGATTTTGTACTGGGATGATTTTGATGTTTGTGATTTTGTACTGGGATGATTTTGATGTCTGTGAATACAGTATTTAATATTTCATGATACATATTACACTCATTATATAATATTAATAATTAATACAAGTTAATACTAGTGAATACTGTATTTAATATTTCATGGTTCAGGATTACACTCAATAGTTTATATTACACATAGTAATAATATTAACTTACAATATCTGGACAAATTCCCTGGAAATAAGAAAAAAAAGGTAAAAATTGTATGAAATTTAATACTTTTATCTCCATACTTGAAAAAGAATTTGAAATGCATCACAATATACTTGAGCACTCTGACTTTGCGTTCATCGACTGCCTTCATTGTGAGTGTGACTTTGTGTTTACAGACTGCCTTAGTTCTGAGTGTGACTTTGTATTTATGGACTATCTTCATTGTGAGTGCTATTTTGCGTTCATCAACTACCTTTATTGTGAGTGTGACCTTGCATTTATGGACTGCCGTCATAGTTCTTGAATGTGAAATGTGAGTGAAGCCTGTATCACAGTAGACACAGAGCCACAGATAGGTACAGTGGTCTGAGTTTTTGATTTATCCAGGATTTACCCCTACAGTAGAGGGTTTCCTTTTGATTAAAGTGGTTATGGGTTGGCAATGCCCACCTTCTCAATCCACCACTGCTGAAATATGATACAGTCTGGTCCAAATACTCATGAAGACATATTTCACATACATCAATAAATTCTAATTTATTTTTATTAGACTAAAGAATAGTTACTCACTAGATCCGTAAAGGGCATGTCTTCTTGAGGTATGATTAATCCACAAACACTGAAAATATAAATAAATTTAAAGGAAAACTATTCTTCCCCTATAAAATTTCAGACAAATTTTTGGAAATGAATTCAGTAAATATTAACCCATTAGAGACCAAATTCTTACACAAAATATCTTACATAAAGTAGATTTGCAAACATAGTGTTTTTAAAAACAGTACTATATTGAGGAACAAGCATTTTAAATGTATCTTTATCTAAAATTAAAGAGATGATGCCCCAATTGCTAAGAAAATATACTCAAAATATACAACAAATTTAAAATCTGATGAGCTTGAGTCATATTTCACAGAACAAATTCTCCACTATTGGTTTATCATCTCCAAATTGAAATCCAGAAAAATAGGTTGCCAGGCAACGAAACATACGCCCACACAGCAGCCAAATCGTCCGGGCAGTCAACAAGAATTGTCGCATATTAAGGAATTATCAGAAAATCATTAGAATTTGTTTGGTTTTTATAATCAAACATTTTTTTTTAAATCATATAATAATTGTGACCTCCAGAGGCACCACAAGCTAAAAAGGGTGATTTTTCGTACAATCAGGGGACATAATTCTGGAAGTAATGACCCGATGGGCGCAAATATCGAAAGGAACCAAGATCTTTGGGTTTAAAACATACCTGTCAAGTTTCATCAAAATCGATTAAAAATTGTGACCTCTATAGGGTCCACAACCTTGATATAACATATTTTCACACTATTCGTGAAACAAACGGCGGCCATTTTGTCCGTCAATTCTAGTCCGGTTTTCACGTAATTCAAACTCTCTCTTCATTACCATGTAACGGTTATATAGTCAAACGTTTTTTTTAAATCGGATAATAATTTTGACCTCCAGAGGGACCACAAGCTAAAGAGGGCAATTTTTCGGACAATCAGGGGCCATAATTCAGGAAGTTACGATCCAATTGGCGCAAATATCGAAAGGAATCAAGATCTTTGGGTTATAAACATGCATTTCAAGTTTCATCCAAATCGGTTCAAAATTGTGTCCTCTACACTGTTCACAACCTTGATATAACATATTTTCACACTATTCGCGTACAAATGGCAGCCATTTTGTCCGTCAATTTTGGTCCGATTTTCACGAAATTCGAACCCGACCTTCATAACCATGGAACAATGATATAATCAAACGTTTTTTTAAATCGGATAACAATTTTGACCTCCAAAGGGACCACAAGCTAAAAAGGGCAATTTTTCGGACAATCAGGGGCCATAATTCAGGAAGTTGCGATCCGATTGGCGCAAATATCGAAAGGAACCAAGATCTTTGGGTTATAAACATGCATTTCAAGTTTCATCCAAATCGGTTCAAAATTGTGTCCTCTACACTGTTCACAACCTTGATTTAACATATTTTCACACTATTCGCGTACAAATGGCGGCCATTTTGTCCGTCAATTTTGGTCCGATTTTCACGAAATTCGAACTCAACCTTCATAACCATGGAACGGTGATATAATCAAACGGTTTTTTAAATCGGATAACAATTTTGACCTCCAGAGGGACCACAAGCTAAAAAGGGCGATTTTTCGGACAATCAAGGGCCATAATTCAGGAAGTTAAGATCCAATTGGCGCAAATATCGAAAGGAACCAAGATCTTTGGGTTATAAACATGCATTTCAAGTTTCATCCAAATCGGTTCAAAATTGTGACCTCTAAACTGTTCACAAGCTAAAAAACGTGATTTTTCGTACAATCAGGGGCCATAACCCATGAAGTTACAGTCCGATACATGCCAATATCGAAAGGAACCGAGATCTTAGGGTGATAAACCTATGTTTTAAGTTTCATTGAAATCGGATAAAAATTGTGACCTGTAGACTGTTCACAAACAATTGTGAACGGACGGACGGACGGACGGACGGACGTCCGGACGGACGTCCGGACGGACGGACGAACAGGGGCGACGACAATATACGTCCACATGAAAATGTGGGCGTATAAAAATTAACAGACTTGGGTTTCCTCCGACACAAGACTTATTGAAATAAAATTGAACCTCTCTTCAAACATTACAGAACAGTTTTGTACTACTAACCCTTTCTGGCCATGACGACTGCTAAATTTATCTCCAATCTCAGGTCTACGAGTCTGTCTCATCAATATTTTAATAAGGAATGCTTCGTCAGGATTAGACGTAATTAAAACTTTCTCCACATATCCTGGCATGGCTCCGCGATATCTATGATATAAAAAAATTACAGATCATCACCTTTGTAAACATTATTTTGATTGCACACACATGAAACTGTAGATCACCACCTTTGTAAACATTGTTTTGATTGCACACACATGAAACTGTGGATCATCACTTTTGTTAACATTATTTGAACTGCACACACATGAAATAAATTACTCTATCAAAGTCTGTGAACATTATCACATCTGTACATAAATGAATTGAAATTGCTTTTATCCCTTTGACAAGGTATAGCACTCAGGACCAGGGCTTCCACTTCAAAATTTTCACATCCGGTCATTTTTGATAACGCATGAAAACTTTGCAAAGTAAATTCATATTTCATGACAAGGTATATAGCACTTAGGAACTAGTGACAAATAATAACTTACGTGAGTGGTGTTTCTCTATAATTAACCTGAGCAGGTGTTTGTGTGGCTGTACCAGCTACAGGTGTTGATATTGTAGGCATGTGTTTATTTACTAATACCTGTCTATTCTCTACTTTCTCACCTGTAATTATAGATACAGCACACAATATATCACATATACAACACACAATATATCACATATACAACACACAGTATATCACATATACAACACACAATATATCACATCATATACTCTTATATTGAATTCTGTCAAAGGATCTTTTACGTGCACGCCAATTCGTACAAAGAAGCTCATTTTTTGTCCCATCCGAATGACTAGACAGCTGTTCTTGTCAGGCCCTCTGTCCCGCTTCACTGACAAGGGGAGGTATAAAAACTAACCTGGCATACAGATACCATCTACGTCTAACAACTGATGTTTCCACGTTGGTTTGTTGGTTGTAGAATCTATTAACGGACCCATAACTTTATCAAACGTTTGATTCGTATAACGCTTCATTGTAACAGCGTGTTTACGATAAACTAAACAACGTCCAAAACCTGAACAATGTAAAACAAACAACAAACATTTTAATAAATCAAAGAAACAATTTAATTTTTTGGGTTAAAATAAGAATCAACTTCAATGGAGATCACTGAATTGATTGGATTACACTCGGACCAGAAATATTAGCGATTCGGTTTTAGGCTAACCTCGATTGTCATTACTAAAGTTTGTATAATAATAAACAAAATCTTGATTATCCATTTTACGTTACATTATCAATCACAAAATATGCTCAAATCCACTAAAAATCGCAAGAGTTAATTGTGGTCTTGATAAACTAATTAGATCTAATTGATAGTTTATATATCATTTCAGGCCTAAAGAAAGATCTGCAATAGGCGTATTTAGCTCTTGCATAATGTATGTTTAACACACAGTACAGTTTTATGAATACACAATTAATAAACTGATTACTACTAGGTCCAATTACTAAATTCTTATAGCAGAGACAATATCTATTTATTCTTTTATATTGTGGTATTTTCAGTATAAAATAATGATGATAAAGATTCTCTGTATTTATTACCTCTGTCTAATGAAGCCTTGTTAATAACTAAAGCATCTTCTATATCATATCCACTATAACTCATCACAGCTACTGTTGCATTCTGACCAGCAGGTAATTTATCAAAATTAATCAGTTCTATCACCTGGTGAATAAAATACAAGATTACACAGTTGAGCATATATTTACTGTCGATCATTTCGGTAAATGAATGGAGAGAGAGAGAGAGAAATGGGTTTTAACATCACTCAACACAAACAAGGTCATTTCGGGACTAAAATATGGTTCTATTTTTATTTCAATAATTTGCTTGCGTAGGAGGAAACCTGATGAGGGCAAAACCATGAGGTTGAAAATCCTTGTCACATTCAACCGGGGAATCGAAAGCACGTCTGTTGACTCAATGACAGACCTTATGACACCATATATGCACACACTTATCATTCCGCCATACAACCCCTCTAATTTGATAAAGAGAAGCGAAAATTCCACTTATCATTCCGCCATACAACCCCTCTAATTTGATAAAGAGAAGCAAAAATGCCACTGTTTGGGCAAAATTTTCAGCATGGCGCACTATATTGTGTCTGCCCATCTTCATTAGCCCTGTTGGTGCAGAATATCAAACCCCATTTCCTTTCATGATGCACTGACAACACACATTAATATAACTATACCTTAGATTTAACAAGTGGTGCTTGTGGGTAGGTCAGTAAATACATCAACGTATCAATACGGTTCCTCTGATTGTACGCTATTGTTCCTATAAATAACAAAAAACCATTCCATAATGTCAAGACAACTAATTTAATAATCATGTTTTGTTTGACGAGAAGAAAAACAACCTTGCTGTTATAATCTCAACTTTTTCACGCTAACTCAGTTATTTCTTAATTAATTAACTCAGTTTATTTGTACCATAAACCCATATTACAAGAATACTCAATAAGTAACAGGATAGGGAAATAAACTATAACACATTTTTAATCGAAAAACAGCTTCTAATTTACCTAGGCAACGTTTCTAAGAGCGTTCTCTCAACGTTCTCAAGCTAAAGATAACGTTGAGAGAATAGTCTTTGAAACATCGCCCAAATAGATTAGTAGCTATGTTTCCATAAGTATGTTTTTATCTTTACTAATATTTGTGACTGTCGTTTCTTTGTTCAGGGTTAGTGGCTACACTAGGGCTGCTGCAAGGACGACACTTTGCGTATAGGTGTAGCTCCGACCGGGGATTAGCATAGGCCTGGTGGCGATGGATTTCCTCTCATGGATTACCTATCATGTACTACCTCTCCCGTTTCAGAGTTATGCTACTTCCAATTCATGGCTATACCTGTTCTACGCCTGCTCAACCATTAGAAGTTGATATCAACAGAAATTTCCTTAAGAGAAAATCCTTAAAAATTCCCAAGAGATGCTTTTTGGCCCATGCACAATTTGATACACATCCATTCTTGTTTTTGAGTCCACTGATCGCTTAACTACCACTGACCCTAGAAGTCTTACAGGTTCCCATTCAGATCCCCCCAAAATAATCCTTCTAAGAACTTAAGAAAAGTTGAGAGATTAGCATAATATTTATTTGTCTACCTACCCATAGCCTGTTTACCCATGGCACATTGATATGTATTACGTGGTGATTGGTTGTGATGAGGATACGGTATTAATCCAGCACAAACACCTAATATGGTAAACGGTTCTATTTCAAGATGTGTCGTGTCTTGGTTTATTTGTGATTCGTATAATGAGACCATGCAGTCATTCTCTTCATTCACATCTAAATATTCTACTAAACCTTCTTTTAGAAAGTCCTCAAAACTCCTGAAATTGAAAATCCATTTGGGTTATCGTAAAATATAATAATTACCCACTAGCCACCGTGGCTCCCATGTAATAAAATATATTTTAGTTCTTAGATAATCCTTTGTCAATTCAAATAGAGAGAAATGGGGTTTAATGTCCACTAGACACAAACACTAGGCCATTTTGGCTTAGCATATGGATTTTTTTTTGTTTTTTTTCAATATTTTGCATGCGAATAGGGGTTTTAAGCAGTGGGAGGAAACCACAGGACCTGGAGAAAACCCACAAGTTTGGTCAGGGGAACCTACTCCTTGTCGCATACAAGTTAGGATTCGAAACCACACCAGTTGATTCAATGACAGATATTATGATGAAACATGCACACGCGTGAAGCATTCGTCCACCCATCCACCCACCCTGAGTGGTTATAGCTTACACTGAAGAACTACATAATTTTCTGTATGTTAAGAGCCTGATAAAGATTATAACTGTACCTGAAGCCTTGTGTAAGTTCTTCTATATGACGAGTTGTTACAAGTGGTTCACCATTTTTTACAATAATATACGGTCTGAAATAAAAATAAATCTCTATCTATATCCACTGAACAACCATGTCTTTATACATTTTATTATTTTTAACAAATTCCATGAATCCATTCATTACCTATTTTATAATTACAATTATCTGTACCAAATGCTTGACAATCTTCATATAAATAAACATACATTATACAAGAGCTAAATTACCTATTGCAGGTCTTTTTGGCCTTAAATGTTTTCTAAATGATCAATTAGACATTAATTAACTTAACCAGCTGATTATCAACTCTCAAATGACATCGCTAGTCTACAACGTTTTTACTGGATTTGACTACATTATGTGATAGATGATTTAAAGTCAAAATGGAAAATGAAAACTTTGTTTTTTATCGTACCAACGATGATCGAGACTAGACCTTAAATTCAATTGCTATTATCTTGATTCAGAGTGAAGCAATTTGACTGAAATTTTCAGCATATTTTGTTTATATTATCTATGTTTAACAATTGTAGCGACAACTGTCAACTCTTTATCTAATCACCCATTATGGTGAGTTATTTATATCTGTCAAGATTGAAAATCTGGTCTGGACACTACTCTTCAATTAATTTAACTTACCATTGGACTGACAGTGACCCCCACTCCTTGCTATGGCAAAATGAAAGATGAACTTGACCAAAACAATTTTTATAATAACCTACCTACAAACTCGACCACCATCAGAAGCGATGTAAACACACCGATGTCCGTGATTTGGAAATATAGAAACAAACTCGGAGATATAACCTGCTCTTCTCATCATACGGAATGTCCGAACTAATCGCTTATAATCTCTTATTACTCCTAATATATTACCTGAAAAATATACACAGACGTTTATATAGGGCTATGGTGAGAGAGGGATTGAGTGGGAGGTTGGATGGTCGAATCTGTCATTGAGTCATGTGATGTGGTTTCAATTCCTCATTTGTACGTGACAAGGAGTTGGGTCCCCTGCCCAACCTCGTGGGTTTTATCCTTGTCCTGCAGTTTCCTCCCACTGTTAAAGACCCCTACGCAAAAAGCTGCAGAAAAACCAATGTAATTGGACAGGTGAACATACATTTTGTCACATACAAGCTGGGGATTCATACACATTAGATTACTTGACCACTCAACCTGCAACGTTTTGATTCATTATATTTATATAGACTAATAAATTGCTCTAGTAACTGTATATCAGTCAACATACCATTCAGGAACACCATATAAACATATTTCGACGTTAATTCCTCTCCACTGAGTAGTTCTATATCTTCTACACCAAGATTAAATGCCAGACGCACCAATGGAGATTCATTCATATCTGTTGTTATATGGGTCATTAACGCTAAGTTCTTCACCAAACCACAGGCCTTGAAAAAACAAAACAAACAATTAGGCCAAACGACGGGCCTTGAAAAAACCAATCAAACAATTAGACCAAATGAAAGGCTTTGAAAACCCCCCAACCCAAATCAAACATTTAAACTGTTGGTTACACGGAAACAGTCCTATTACATTTGCATTAGATCGACTTTTTCATTGTACATGGAAAACGGGCCTAAGGCTCTCGTTTTAGTCATATTTACTTGTCTTGACTGACTGATAGGGAAATTGATTGACATAAAATTAGAACTTTAAGGAATTTAAATCTTAAAACACAATAAATACAATTAAATTTATAGTTTTTAGGTGTAAAAAAACAAAAATTAGAAATATGTCAAAAGTCAGCATAATACTAAGAATATGTCAAAAATATGTCAAAAATCAGGATAATACTAAGAATGTGACGTCATAATGCCACGATTTTCACTACAATATGTTGTCATATAGCAAGGAATTTTGTAGACATTCTATTTTTCAACCCATTTCCAACATTAAGCATTTATGATTTAAATTTGATTTCTAATACAGCAAGAAAAATTGACCAGCTGTCAAAATTTTGAAGTGAAAGACCTAAATTAAACACCATGGATACAGATCAATCTTATATTCAGATCTTATTAGATTATAACAAACCTCTCCTTCTGGTGTATCAGATGGACATAGTAGACCCCACTGTGATGGTTGTAAGGATCGTGGACCACTAACTTTACGAGTCTTCTCAAACTGAAAGTAATAAAATAATTACAAAACACATGGTGATAGTTCTGATCGCATTTCTATCTGGCCTGAAAATTTCTTTGCAATGTAATACAATAATGTTACTTTTGCTACAGCATTTCATATCACAAAAAGAGAGAAGAATGGGGCTGAACGTTCAGTTGACACAAACAAGGACATTTTGACAGGTGTCTGATTTCCATGTATATATACTCTGTTATAATTTGTGCTTTACAATTGGTTGCCTGTCCAACTTTGTGGGTTTTCTCCGGGTCCTCAAGTTTCCTCCCACTGCTAAAAAACCCTACGTTCAAGCGAATTATTGAAATAAAATTAAACCATATGTTAGTCCTGAAATGACCTAGTTTGTGAAGAGTGGATGTTAAACCCAATTTCTCTCTTTCTATCTCGCTTTACAACCCCATTTCTCTCTCTCTCCATCGCTTTACAATCATATAGAACTTACCTGACTGGTAACTCTTGTCATCATACCTATAGCCGATATATACGATAATCGCGATAAAACTTGTGTTACTCCTGCTCTTTCCATCTTAAATCTTTTAATAGTCCAATTTCCCTACAATAAAATAAATAAAATGATTAGCAAACTTGAAGATAAATATATTAGTGTGTAAATATATATTGACATCAAGATTACTGTACTTGAAAACAAATGTTGGTTTTTTGATGAAGCATATTTTTTTTTATTGCCCAATCAAATTTATCCCCTTTTTCATTTGACCTCCTCCCTCCTCTTAAATATACACTTCAGTCTTTTTGAGTCAAACTTATGTGCACCCTTGGGTAGGAGAATTTCACCCTGACAGCTGTTTTCGACTTCAAACTGCTAAAGGATGTATAAAGAGGTGCCAATGGTATACACAGAAACTTGTTTTTTTTGTTCTATCCCAACAACTAGACACTTTTACTTTCCCTTCTTTTCTTGAATAAAGCCCCAGGTTAAACTACATAAAACTTACACTTGATATAGCAATGATGAGTCCATTTGTGATCTGATCTTGTCTCATATGTTTTAAAATATCAAACTGAGCTGCTCGAGGTTTCGGTATCGTCTGATCGGCTATTTTCTTCAACTTAAAAAAAAAACAAACTATATCTAAATAATTTCTCAAGAAAATTTTTCTTTTAATTCTTGTCAAAAAAATCAATTTTATTCAGGTCTGGAGATAACGACTAAGTTGTAGGTAACAAAAAAAGTCGGACACTAGTGAACTAGTCGTATCTGAACTTTGTGTCAGACAGGTATTCAAAATATCAATAAAAACAGAGATAAAAGATGAAGGTGTGTCTGATAGAACAAGATGCACCAGAAGAACTGTGTCTGACTCTGAATATCTGTTACAAGTGTCATATTGCATGGGGTGATTTTGAGTGTTAATTCTTCTGTATTTTCCATCAATAAAATTTTCTATAATTCATGTGGAAAAAAACTAAAATATTCTGTTAATTTTTTTTTGGGGGGGGGGGGGGGAGGAGGAGGGAGAATTGAAAATTAAAATTACCTCAGAGTTAAATTTCTTGAAAAGATCTTCAAACAAAAGAGATAGAAGTTGCCCTGCGAGTTCTAATCTTTTGTTACCATAGTAATCACGATCATCAACGTTAACTTTATCCCCCTGTGTTAATATAACTCTTCTTATCATCAACGCAAGATAAACAGCTTTTAGTTTAAAATTCCATTCTTCAACCTAAAAAAATCAAAAATAATTTGTTAACACTTCTGTACTTGGTAGGCCCCTACATGTAAATAATGACTACTTTGGTTTGTTGAAAACAAGTAGAGGAAACTGATCTACTAAACAAATATTTTCGCTCCCAAGCTCGAAACTGTCCAAAACTACTGTTCCAAAGATTGACTTAAACACCCTGAGTCATATGAGTTTTAGCGAGATCCAGCCTTCTATTGAAGATGATTGAACTGGTAAATGAGTTAATATTACACTTACAGGTACATGAGTTAACATCTAACACTTACTGGTAAATGAGTTAATATGACACTTACTGGTACATGAGTTAATATCTAACACTTACTGGTACATGAGTTAATATGACACTTACTGGCACATAAGTTAATATGACACTTACTGGTACATGAGTTAATATCTAACACTTACTGGTACATGAGTTAATATCTAACATGAGTACATGAGTTAATATGACACTTACTGGTACAAGAGTTAATATCTAACACTTACTGGTACATGAGTTAACATCTAACACTTACTGGTACATGAGTTAATATTGGTACATGAGTTAATATTTAACACTTACTGGTACATGAGCTAATATAACACTATGTAATACATCTCTAGCTTCATCTATTTTACACTTTGTACCACTCGGCCATTGATTTCTCTGCCGTATTTTACTACCAATCCATTTCAATGCCTGAAAACAGAAAATATTCAAACTAAACCATAATTTAAATACTGTGAAACCAAGACGATATTTAGAGAAGCATGTGCTGACTTAATTAACAAATAAAATGAGGTTTAACATCCTACTTTTCTGCTCTGACTGGGCTGATGAAGACAGGCATGTAGTGTGGTATCTGGAGAGTGAAACTATGACCTACTTCCCTTCCTTTTTTATTTTAGGTCAAACCAATTTTAATTTTTCGTTTTGTAGGAGTTTTGATAAATAAATAGCTACTTGAACAATCTAAAATTAAAACCTTTTTCAATTGGGCCCAAAATTTTGTCAGGAAAAAATTTCAAATCAATGTGGCCTTACCTGTGTCTGGGTAAAAACTTGCGCTCTATGACATTCTTCCAAACATGGTGCTATAGAGGTCATGACCTCTTCTTCACTTCCAATCATCTGTACGATTTCCTGGTCACATTCAATGCCCATGGCTTTAAACGCTATTGCTACTGGAATATTCTGAAAGCATAGACACATTTACCAGACAATTGTACATAAAATAGGTAAGTTTAGGATTATATATTAGTTTATTGTACAATAAAAAGAATTTTTGGAAAATTTCATTCAAAATATTTGTCTCTACTATAGTTAGGTATGCAGTTCATGGATATTATTTGTCCAATTCTCGTTCGATGACATGTAAACCCCCAAAAATTTAACTCGAACATATTTGAACCGTCAAACTGCTCAGAACAAAAAAACCCAACATATTAAGATTTTTCAGTCACATAATACCTGTTTAATTCGAATGACTTACCTCCGAGAAGATATTGTGTTTAATATAAAGAATAACTTACCTCAGAGAAGATATTATGTTTGAGATAATATTTAGTGTGTTTTATTGTAACATATGTTTTACTCTTTCTCTCATGAGTTGAACTGAAATACAATAATTCTATACCTATTATATCACAAATAATCCATACTATCACTCAAATAATTTGATATCACAAACAATGCATATGAAAGCTACTCATTGTCATTTAAGGGATTTGAAAACCATTGCAAGTTTCAATATTGAGATTATTGACACAGTTCAAAAAAATGGTTCAGTTTCGTTCAGTATTTACAAAGATATGATGAACTGAAAATCTGGGAACATATGGTATAAACTGCAGCAGACGATTAAAAAATCTTTTGATTCTGATTGATTAGAAAGAAATGGGGTTTTAACTAATATATACATATTCTCTTACCTGGTAACGGAACATTCGATAACACCTTTACTATCTCTATCAACAATCATTCTATTTTTAGACAGCTGTTCCTGAATCAGGATAACCTTCTCCGTACCACGTGTGATGAAATAACCTCCAGGATCCATCGGACATTCGTTAAGTTTGGCCATCTCTGCGGGACTTTTACCAGATAATACACAATTTGAGCTACGTAACATAATAGGCATCCTGAAAAAATGGAATGGGGTTTAACTTCTGATCGATCACAGAACTGAGTGCACAATGCTTCTAGCATATATATAGAGAGAGAAATGGGGTTTAACGTCCATTCAACACAAACTAGGTCATTTCGGGACTAACATATGGTTTAATTTCATTTCAATAATTCGCCTGCGCTTAGGGGTCTCTAGCAGTGGGTGGATACCAGAGTGTCTGGAGGACCCAGAGAAAACCCATGAGGCTGGAATTCTAGCATATAACTGATGATGAAGAAACTAATCTTGGATTAATCTGATTTCATTGCTCTAATGCCACTATGTTATATTCTACTATCTTAAAAGTCGAAACATTTATTGGTAATAACTGAATATTTCAGATATAATATGTGAATTTTTATTATTGAATCGAAAATGGTCAATTTCCAGGAACAATATACAATGAAGTCTAGAATATAAATGTCATCTCACCTTCCTATTGGTAAATTATTTCTGATGATTCTTTGATTTCCACGAGTATATTCAATATCTACAGTTATAGGTGCCGAGTAAGTCATATCACGTAGTCGACACTAAAAATATAAAATTTACATATATAGCACCATCGATATCAAAATTAAATTTGGTTTAACGTCCTACTATTCTGATCTGACTGTGCTAATGAAGACAGGCATAGGCCATACAGTGTGCTATGAGGGAAATTTTGACCGGACAGCGGCATTACAGCCTACTCTTATATCAAATTCCAACTCTCAGTTTACCTTTACCTGGATGCCAATGTGTACATGGGACCTTGGTTTTTCATTTCATCCAAACGACTAGACAGCTGTTTTCTTAATCAGGCCCTTCGTCCTGCACCACTAAACAAGGGGGAACCACACTGAAAAATTGGCCAAAACCGTAAGCAAACGTGCGACCACCATGCTAGCGAGGCAGCTTCTTACTCACTTAGCCACCGAGGCTCTGCGATATCAACATGATTATGAATCCTAATCAAATAAACGCATGTAGTGTCATGAGTGAAAAAAAAGGTCTGATTACAGAGATTAAAGAAAGAAATACTAGTTCATTTTGCGACTAACACAGCATGGTACAATTCTATTTCAATGTCTTGCCTTCGCACACCGGTATTTAGTTGGAATAAACCAGAGAACCTAAAGAAATCCCACAATACTAGACAGGCAACCTTAGTCCTTGTCTCATTCATGCCGCTTAATAACAAAAATTATGACCTGGAGTACACACATAAGACAACTTGGTCAATGGTCATTCAACCTTTTTATTTCCAAAAGTGGATTAGACTGTACCTCATGAGGTGAAATTGGTTTAGTAATATTAAATCCTTCTTCTACATCCGGCATACCAACATAAATATTTAAATATCTGAAAATAATACAAGTATAAAATTCTAGATGTATATAAAATAAATATCTGCAAAAAATACATGTTCAAACCTCTATCCTTGTCAGGCCTGTCATTGGGGAGAACAGTGGTATTGAACACAGGACCTTCCAGTTAATGAACCAGTGTCAAAGTCTGTGACAGGTGCATTGCGTCCAGGCATCTAAATTGGTGATAATTTGTACTGGAGAAAGTCTGTGACTCCTGCTTGCTAGATGATATACATTTAGTGTATTAAAAACTCACTTGAGATAGAAGTTAGGATCAGCATCACTTGTTATCTTTTCATTGGCTTTCATAATCTTCTTGATCTAAATTTAAGGTAAAAAATTATACATCACTATCTAAATATAAACTGAAAATTATATTAACATATAAGCTACAGTTTAATATGAAGCAATGCTTCCAGGGTATCCTTATCGAAACGTTGCTTAGTATTAAACTCAGTAACTGTGTATCCTTAAAATAGTGTTAATATTATCATATATTATCGTAATATAATCTTCATATTGAAAATACAACTGTAAGTGAAGCATAAACATTAAAGTCGCCTCCAGATCCTATCACTTGATTTGATAGTACTTTCATTATTTTAAATGTCAACTTTTATTTTGTGTCCACCGGATTGTCTTCTGGGTGATGTACATATTAATGTATATTAAGCGAAGCGAACGTTTAGACCATGTACATGCACCTTTGAGTATTCAGTTATTTTTCAATACTACAATACATCTCGTCAGTCAGTTTACATGGCAACTTGAGAATACATATCTTCAGTCTGTTTATTAGTGTTAGTTAAATTACTAACCTCAACATTGATGAAATAGTTGAAAGAATCTATATGCTGCTTAACCAAACCTTTCACTTTTAGAAAAGCTGGCAGCAACTTCCATTTCTCCTGTAAATACAAAAAACACCATAGAAAGTCTATAAAATATATGAAAATACACTCGGATTTCAATATTGTCTGGTTCCCTAAATGATTTGTTTTAACATAAGATTGAGGCTGACATGACCCTCAACCGCCTGAGCATTCGAATGAATTCAGTGTATACATAAGTGTATCTCTTAGTGCAGTGCAGTCCATGTCCATAATCAGTTTTATAATATACCAGTAGTAGGTATATAATGCAGTTTCAGATTTTTGTGGCAATGGCAATGAAAACAAATCAACAACATCCAGCAAAACATTTATTTAAAAAAAAACAAACAAATAAAACTGTTAATGTTTTGAACCTCTATTGTTTTAACTGACGCTGACAGTTTCTCCTTGTCCATCCTCATTATTTCCTCTATCGATTCCATCTTGGTTCAAAGTCTTTTACAACAGCTAAGGTAAAATATTTCAATATTTCATTGCTATTTCTTCATTTTCGTGCCGCTTCATGGGCGCAGACATATTGGATTTACTGCTGCCACCTATGATCAATAGACTTGGGCATCCAGTAGGATGTAGGAATTGAAAATGTCCATGGTTCCGTCTTATTTTATTAAATAAACTGTTATCGACCGTAGTATAATTATTTAGCAATAAGACAACATTCTGAGATACTTTTGCGGGCTAAAATTCAAGTTTACATTTAGTTGAAACGAATATTGTGTGACACAGGGGGCGTAACTCACATATTTTTTGAAGTGGAAAGGCAACTCTCAATTTTAGACCCGGTTTATTTGTGTGCCATCGTCTGCATTGGTTGTGTTGTGTAAGGTTTGGTGTGCAGTTTTTCCCGATTATGTAACAACTATTAACTTAAAATAATAGTAGTTGGTGGTGAGTATACGTTTAGTGGATGTATACATTGGTACATAGGATTTTTGGAGAATACATTTTTCTTCCATTCAGTGTTGTCAATAATGTACTTTAAGGGATACTGTACCCTAGCTGATCAGTGACAGGGATACTTAAATTACTTTAGTACCGGTACCGTACTTACTAAACTAATATATATAATCATACTCTTATTTCAATTTCTAACTGTCAAGGATCATATAACATGTTGCTAGTGGCAGTGGTATGTATAGGGGGCGAGTGAAGTGGCATTGAGTCAAGTGGCGTGGTTTTGATTCTCAGCTTGTAGGTGACAAGGAATATAATTGGGTCGATTGTCCAACTTTGTAGCTCTGTGTTCCCTGTGTTTGCTCCAACTGCTAAAGACCCCTAAGCAGAAGTGAATCATTGAATTAAAATTGAACCAATCTCGAAATTACCTAGTTTCCATCGAGTGGACATTAAACCCCATTATTTCTCTCTCGCTCAATAACATGTTAGTCAGAGGGAAACCTAGAGAATTGTTTTAGTGTATGAGGCAGCAGTGAATATATCACTTATTCATTGAGTTTTGTTAGTATGTGACATCTTGTTGGCATTTTGATGGTCAAATTATTTACAATACAGAAAGAGATAAATGGGGTGTAACATCCACTCAATACAAACGATGTCATTTCAGGAATAACATGATATGGTAAATTTTATTTCAATAATTTACTTGCATATATCTTAAGCAGTGGAAGGATCTGGAGAATTAAAACCTACAGGGTTGGGCAGATAACCTAACTCCTTGTTGCATACAAGCTTGGGATCGAGACCACGCCACTTCACTCTATGACAGAGCTTATGATTCTAAACCACACACGTAACTTGAGAAATATAAATATATTACAGATCAAATTACGAAGAATGAAGAACTTAATAATAATGAGAAGTTTATACAGAATTAATTCATACATTTTAACAAAGCACAGTCATCCTCACCAATCAGGAAAAACTTGGACTGGTTTTCGATGCATTCACCAACACCATGCTTCATCCACTGAATCACGAACCAAGATGTTGGCCTGGCAGATCCATTCTTACGGTGGTAATGATCAGCTAACCTTGTCAGCAACGAACAGAATTCCTACGATTAAAAATCCGAATGATATTCTGGTTGAGGTTCGTGCAGCAAGTGTTAATCCTATAGATATAAGAATGAGAGGTAAGCTGTTTAGTATTTAAAGGGACAATAACATTCTTGCTGGCTTGGTAGCTCCAGAAAATAAATAATACCCTTATTCTAAGTACTAAATGTTTAAATGCCCTACCTGTTGTGTAAATTATCCATTATGACCTATTTTATTTGTCCAGAGGGTTCGAAAATATTTTAAAATCCAAGTCACATTTGAAAAGGTTTACGTTAGACTTTTCAAATCAATTGGTTGAATTTTTCAAATTTTTTAAATTAGGTGTGTTAAGATGAAATTTATATCATCATTTAATTGGAATATTCTAAAATAATACGATTTGTTGACCAGAATGAAGATGGGGACATATTTTTCAGTTACAACTAGAGTGTTATTGGGGCTTTAATAATAATAATTATGATGATATTTATTTAGCAGATTCTTCACTCAAAGCATATCAATATTGATCTCAACTAGCTGTGTCTAAGAGCCTGACAAGAATTAGGGAGTAGTTGTTCAAATGGTGTAAACCTAAAAGAACCCTTTACTTGGGAATTTGATGATGAGTAGGCCAAAATGCTGTTAAGGAAGCAAAATTCACCCCCCTAGCATTGCACACATGACTATAGATAAAAGTAACCATGTGTTCGATCCAAAATGATTGAAATATTGTATTGATGAGACATTAAAACCTGTGTCATTCCATTATCCATATTTCCTGTGTGCGTTCCTGATGTTGGCCGAGAAAGTCCATCAGAATTTTCCCGCCTGCAAAGGGACAATGTATAGTTGTTGTTATGGGCAAAAAAAACTGCGATCCTTTGCACACGTTGGCCAGCATGTAAAAGAACCAAAGAACAGTTGGAATTCAATATAAGAGTAGGCCGTAGTTATGCTGTTTGAACAAAATTGCCCTCATAGTACACTATATGGTGTATGACTCTTCATTAGCCCAGTTTGTGTTGAACACTAGGATTGTAAACCCTATTTCACTTCCATTATCAATATCTGAGCTTTTTGCTATTTTCAGTAATTGTTACGGTTTATTTTTCAGATGGTTATGGTCAGAAGATATTAAATGTAATGAGAAATCAGGGTTTAATAAACACAAGATCTGAGTTTCCTCTGACAATGGGCAGAGATTTCTCTGGTATCGTTGTAGAATCTGGAAGAAATGTTACAAAATTTAAACCTGGGGATGAGGTTGGTGATTTATAATAAAATTTGAGGGCCTGTGTACTTAGTGCCATGCACGTAAAAGATCCCTTGGCAGTTGGAATTCAATATAAAAGTAGGCCATAGTGACGCTGCCCGGGCAAAATTTCTCTCATAGCACACTTTATGTCGGGTTAGCCCAGTCAGGAGCAGAACAGTAGCGTAGGATGTTAAACCCCATTTCATTTCTTTTCATTAGATTATTGCTGTTAATGTTTAATTTAAAATAAATATTTATTTCACTGTATAGGTTTATGGTGTTTTAGGTCCCCAGAGACAAGGATCACATGCTGAATATACAATATCATCTGAAAGAGAGGTAGGTGTGGTCTTGTTATTAATTTGTCCTGTCAAACACCCAGACCCCGGTTAACAACCAATATACGATCAGGGCAGGATTTAAGTCAAAGACTACCACTACTCTAGACATGTCAATAAAACTACCTTCATCTCAACGAAAATATGTGAACACTGTAGACCACCTATGGGAGGTTAACTCAGAATTTATTTGACTTTCAGCTGTTCGATGGGATGAAAAACCGAGGTCCAATGTACACATTGGCGAGCACGTAAAAGATCCTTTAGCAGTTGGCATTTGATATAAGAGTCGTCTAGCGCTGATGTCCAGTCAAAAAAATTCGTCGTAGCATACTGCATGGTATATGCTCAACTTCATCAGCCCAGTCGGAGCGAAATAATAGGACATAAAACTCCATTTCATTTTATGTATATGGAATACAATCTGTGGTTTATTTGAGATAAGATTTGTCGTTTCTGATTGAATTTTCTTATTTTTAGATGGCGCATAAACCCAATCATTTGTCTCATGTAGAAGCTGCGTCAATACCATACGTAGCTTTAACTAATTGGTCTGCGATCAACACGGCAGGTCGTCTCACAGCTAATAACACACCTGGAAAAAGGTAACTCACATTACTTTTCTCATTATTTTCATGGACCAAGGGCTAAAGGGCTTTAGGGATGTTAAGTTGTTACTGGTTTAACGTGTGGGTGTAAGCACAATGTCTCTCATTGTGGCAGGGTTTCCATCCCAAGTTTCTTTGTGACAAGGAGTAGGGTCACCTGTACAAACTTGTGAGTTTTCTCTGGGTCCTCTGGTTTCTTCACATTGCAAAAGTCCCCTATGCAAAAGAGATTTATTGACATAGAATTGCACCATGTGTTAGTCCTGAAATAACCTATTTTGTGTTGAGTGGACGTTAAACCCCATTTCAAATTAGCGTGCATGTAAAATAACCCTGGTTTCACAATACCTACTAAAAGCAGATGGACTCGTAAACAAACTTGAAATTAATGAAAAACCACTTATTGTCTAGTTGTTTGGATGTGACTAAAAGAACCGCCTTATCCAGCTGTAATTGGAAAGTATGTAAAATATATCTTGAGAGTTGCAATTCTATGACGAACTGATGAGATCTTATTTTGTATTTTTTTTTAGGATTTTGGTGATAGCTGGTTCAGGAGGTATTGGAACATTTGCTGTTCAGGTAATTGGGTAAAACATTTCTGATTATATTTCAGTCGAAATTCTTTAACTTGATTAATCGATTCGTGTTCGTAGGGCCTTGTCATTGTGTCAACACACACGTCATAAATTGTGTGAGGAACCTGATTTAAACACAGATCTTTTTTCGTTTCATTTTTTTATGGTGTAAATTTTGTTTTTAATTGTCTTTACAACGCTAGGATCTGGAAGAGTTGTTATATAAGCCGCGTTCTGGTTAATGTGAGAGGTTAACTAAATAAATTATGGGTTGTCGAACTATATAAATTATGTTTTATGGTTTAGTTATTGAAGGCCTGGGGTGGTGAGATTGTTACTACTTGTAGTGGTGATGCATCTGAACAACTTCTACAACTTGGAGCAGATTATACCATAGATTATAAACAACAAGATGTCCTAACAGAACTCAATAAATTACCACGGTAAGTACAAAATATGTACTATTTAACCCTGTAGTGGACGAAAACTTTCACCAAGATATTTATGTCTGGTGGACTATGGAGACATTGGCAAGCCACAAAAAATGAAATTGGTACCACTTTATAGATCCCTTAGCAGTTGAGAGTCACGGTTGCTCACTAACTTGGAGGCCGTAAAAGCTCGTCGGATTTTTTGCCGTGGTTTCTACCATTTCAGTGGTGCTGGAAAGAGTGCCTGGCAATGGACAACATATAGTCATTCGTATAGGATGACAAACTGAAATGGTAGAATCACGTAAAAGATCCCTTGGCAGTTAGAATTCGATATGAGAGTAGGGTGTAGCACTGTATGGCGTATGGCCATTTTCCTTAGCCCAGTCGGAGCAGAGCAATAGGATGTTTAGCTCCTTTTTTATACTCCAACATTTTCATGTGGACGTATATTGTCTTCGCCCAAATTCTAATGATTTTCTGATAATTACTTAATAAGCGACAACTATTGTTGACTGCTTGGATAATTTAGCTGCAGTGAGCGTATGTTTCGTTGCCTGGCAACCTATTTTATTTTATTTCTCTAGCAGTTGCTCAAGCACTTGCCAAATGGTTCAACAAGTACCCTTATGATCATAAGGTTTATCATCAAGTCGAGTGTATGGTTTCAATCCCCACTTGTACATGACAAGAAGTAGGATCAGCTGTTGAACTTCATGGGTTTTCTATGATTCCCTCCGCTGCTAAAAATCCTTACTCACAAGGAAATTATTGAAAATTAAATGTTACCATATGTTCCGAAATTACCTAACTTGTGTCAAGTGGACAATAAACCCCATTCCTCTACTCCCTCTCACCAAGTATTTTATTTTTATTTGTTTATTTATCAAGGTTTGATTTTATTCTGGATCCATTAGGAGGGGACAAGGGCGAACAGTATTCACAGTTTTTAAAATCTTGGCAAAATGCAAAGTATGTCAGTATAGCTCCACCATTTTTAAAGAATTTCGATAATTATGGAATCCTTCCTGGTTTAGTTAAAAATATTGGTGATTTGGGTTGCAGTGCATTAAAGGTAAAACAAAAATTATATGTTGAATTGACAGGTTTTAGCCACAGTATGACCATGTTTCTGAAGCAACGGCTGTGACTTTTACAACACCTGGATGTTGCTAGATTACTTTACAATTCTCAAACTTATAGCTACGTTTTCTGCAGACACGTGAACCGTAGCATCCAATCAGAGGTTTTAACATAGTGATCTCCGCGGAAACCTTGACATTGAGCAAACCTAGGTCTTTGCAATTTGTTTTCACAGGTAGTCATTTTAGCTGGAATGCGTGTTACTTGTTTAGATCTCGTGACCTTTGACCAGACCTGGAAGTGGCCTTGAGAAGTAGATTTAACCCTATTCTGCATTCATACTTGTTTTTATAAAATGCAGCAGGTTTTTGACACATAATTTCATAGCCTGACATTTCTCTAGGAATTTTGAATTTTAACTTTTATCTCTTGTTGTTATGATGACATTGTTGTTATTTTTTTTATGATAAATGCTGTGAATGTTTATTCACATGTATCACCTATTATTACAGGGAGCTAAAGATGGTAAAATAATAAGATGGGCAGTGTTTGCTCCATCACAACAAGGATTGAAAACAACAACAGATCTCCTTAACTCCAAACAGGTGAGGCCATGATTTTAACTAATTACTTTAGATCAGTGGTTTTCAAACTTTTTTTGCCAATGGCATACCTTGGAACACATAAGATAGATTGGATGGCTGAATGGTTAGCATGTGTGCGCAGTATCATCAGGTCCGTCATTGAGTGTGATTTAGATTCCCCGGTTGTACCTGACAAGGATTAGCGTCGCCTGTACAACCTCGTCGGTTTTCTCCTGGTCCTCCCATTGTTAAAGATGCCTATTTGCAAGCAAATGATTAAAATATAATTGAATATATAATTTGCAAAAACAACCTAGTTTTGTGTTATTAGAAAGGTTTCTTTTTTTTAACTTATTTATTTTTTTTTTATGGGGCAGATCACTACACAAAGGCATCCCTCAAAGTAGGAGGGTCACCTAAGGGCGACCTGTACCCCTGAAGAAATTCATCTGATATGTAAATCAGAAGCCTGGAACCAACCAAGCTTTTTATTTTCCTTACTCATTAGTTTAAGGCATAAGGAGTGTAGGCGAGAGAGTTTGACCAGTTCGAGCATACACTTAAATAAAAACTGATCTAAATTCCCAAAATTCTGAGACGCTAGATGATCATTATAAATAAAATGACACACTTTAAATCATGTTTTATTCAATAGTATGGTATTGGATTCTACAATACAGATTTTGATCAAATATATGTTTCAAAATGTCATTTCATTACTTTTGTATTTGTTATTTACATTAATATAGGCTAAGTAAGGGAGATAACCCTTTTTTACTTTTTTTTTCTCCAAATTTTATCAAAACTTTTTTATCTCAGTTAGTGCATTGCAATAAATGATATGCCTGGTTGGCATGATACAACTAAACAAATTAAATAAATAAAATATTATTTTTACATGATATATCTTTCATAGAATTCATGAAAATTTAAGAGACTGATGGGAATCTAACCTTTTAATTCACCGTGATAGGTGTACATAGTAAATATTTTTTTGTAACCTATAGTTAGCCTACTCTTGTTTTAAGAATTAGTATTTCCACTGGGCAATTGAATTTATTTTTCTTTTAGGGGAGGTTAGGGGTGGAGCTGAGGGGCATCACAGATTTTTGCCTATAGATACGTAACTGCTCTATTAGATAAGACAGCAGCACCGGCGCTATAGTCTATTCTTATTGTAATTTCCAGCTGTAAAAGGATCTTTAACATGCACCCTATGATGTACTAGACCTTTTTTGTACAATCTGAAGAACTAAACACTCTTACTTGCCACTGAAAAGGGGAGTCTGAACTGTTTATTCTCAAGGAACTTTCTTGGCCAATTCTGAATCGAACACAGAAACCAGCGCATTTCTCACAAAGCCACTGTGGCTGCTGTTAGTGAAACTGCCAATATTTCTACAGACAGATACTGAATCCTGTAGACCACATGAAACTATAATTTATCTTATTTTTCAGATTGATCCGGTCGTGGAAAAAGTATTTGAATTTGAAGATCTTCCATCTGCGTATGAGAAAATAGAAAGTGGCCATTCGAGGGGAAAAACTGTCATTAAAATGAAATGAATGAATGAATGGACAATATAAAAGTGTGACAGACTACTGCAACTGTGTTAACAGCAGCTGTGAATTGTCCTTATTAGACTGTAGTTTAGATGAGATCTGTTTTAGCTGTGAGGATTGGGCCTCGTGACTTCAATCCCATGGAATATCCCCTGTCACACAGTGAAGAATTTCTCAGGGTTCCTAGGTCCTCCCACGTACTTGTGTGTGAAGAATCACGGTTCCTTGGTCCTGCTAACACATTCTCGTGTGTGAAGAATTACAAACCATAATCAGTTCCTAATTTCAGATGAGGTCTGATTCAGCTATGGGGGTAGGGTGTCTTGGGCGTCGATATCAGAGAAGGGTCGCATGTGACCCGTGCTGGGTTTCTCTATATTGAAGGATTTCACAGCATTGGATGTGATGATCACTAGTGTACATGAGTGTAACATTATTTTTAGTGGTTTTATAACATTTTTGACCAAATCCAAACCTGATCTTGAGACAGCATGCATAATTTCGACTTAAAAAGCAAACAATCTGCCAGAAATCATACTGGCTTATACTTTTAGCTGATCTGAGGTCTCCAAATAGGACTTTTTTCCCCTCAAGATGTTTTTGTAATATAACTGTACATCTTCTGTTCAGCTTCATTTTAGTCAAACTAAAAGACTTTTTTTTTCATTTCTAAATTTATTAATTATTTATGTACAAAGTTGAAAAACCTGTAATATAATTATTTTGTATTAAAAGATCATGAAATATAATTAACTTTTTTTGAAAAAAAAAAAAAAACTATTTCAAGTGCAGAAATGGTGAGAGAGAAGACAAATTAATAAAAATGTATTAAGTGATGTTTAGATAAAGATCTGAAAATAGATAATGAAAAAAGAATACATTTAAAATTTCTGTCAAATTAGTTCTTTCTGATAATAAAGAGCTGACAGTTCTCACTATAATAGTTAAAAACTAGACAATGACATTGGAAATGTTGGAACTTTCTGTCAAATGAGCAGAGTTATATTTGTTTGAAGAAAAGTGCAGTCTTGATTTTCCTTTCAACCGCTGATACAATTATAAGCAATATCTTGATTATCCATTTTTAAATTAAATTATTAAATGACAATCACGTTTCAATCCGTTCCAAATCACAACCATCCGATAATTCATATAACATTTGACGCCAAATAGGCAGATTTGACGCCAAATAGGCAGATTTAACACCTACATAATGCCTCTTCAACTTGAACAGCTCTAAAACAAAATCGGGACGAAGAGATGGAAGTACAAACGAAGCCCATTTCAATATCTCTAATATCTTTCGGAGCAAGATAAAAACATGGAATACTATTTACATCTGTAATTTAATCAAATTATCAACAATCTACTTCAATCATTTACATTTTTATCTTCTAAATCTATTTCATTTATTGAATTAAAACTTGGAATAAATTCATTTAACATTCCTTTTTTTAAAAAAAATCCTAAATAACATAAAAAATAAAAAGAATTGTTTCATGGGTGAAACAATGGTACTAATCATTCTAAATCTTGTTTACTTTTAAAACATTTTGTTTAAGTTAGTGATCTCTTGATATTTTAGCACTTGGATCCATAAAAATGGTTTGCTACCTTCTTTCCAAACTTAAGTGATGATTTTTTTTTTTTTAACATTAAATTTTGTAGCTCATTTTTCGAACAAACTTGATACTGCTACCCAGATAGCCAAAGTCACAGAACTAGGATACAGCCCTTAAATAGTTTACAGTTATTCATAGGACCCGGGTGCTTCTTGCTAATTAAGAAGTCAATCAACTTGCATGTCGGCTACAACAACAGTAATCATACCTTAGTGAGAATGTAACAGTAATTTAGGAACATCCAAATACTAAAGGGTTTGCTTGATACTTTAATAAAGAAGAGATAACCCTTGTCGAAACATCGCCAGAAATATATGTCAAAGTAACTTGTTTTTCCATATAATTGAGTCATGTGTTATACTAAAGGGTTAGTTTAAACTTCTGGGATGTCCGAATGCGAATCTCTGTTCTTTTAAAACATTTTGTATACTGAGCTACCGATCTGATATTAGTATGAAAGATTATATATTTTTAACATATTTTCTAATATAAAAGTACAATAAATATTGATGGAAATATGATTAAAAATTTCACTTTTGTTCAATTACATGAAGGAATATAGAGTGACTTAATGACTAGGTTTTTAAAACAAAAACCAGGAGCCTGATTCACGAAATTGTAAGTAAGATAAAATCCAAATTTTAGTAATTTGATTGGTTAATATTAGATTGATTTTAGTGCTTAGTCAATCAAAATTGAAGCATCTGCTAAAATTTGTATTTTATCTTTTATTAAGATTTCCAGAAACAGGGCCCTGTTTTATTTAGAAATTTTATGAAGCGCCAAATACTATCGAGGATTATACAAGTTGGTCACAGATGGGCTTGCCTGTAAGGGTGAAGGACAAGATATACTGACCTTACCCATCTGATAAAAACACAGATCCTATTTCGTTTCGTTTTTATAGTTAAAAATTTCGTTTTACTTGTCTTTACTACAATAGGATCTGGAAGAGTTGTTATATAACCCACGATCTGAATGATGTGTGGGATTAGCCAATGAAACGATCTGTTACAGCTAGTTCTTGGCTTGAGGTGCACGGAGCTATGGGTGACCCTCATCAACACTGATTGGTTAATCAAATTTCTGATGTCGTAGGGTCAAAAAACGCTCGTTTCAGCTCTCACTATAACTGGTCAGATCTTCATATAGTGTAGGCCATCGAAAAAAAAAAATAGATCCGTGTTTTAATGAGATTGTATATAGCTGTGGTTTATAATATGTAGATAATGATGAACAATATGAATATTAGATATGAAGACATCTGATCTATATATACATACATTATACAAGATAAAATGGTTAATATCTTAAAACTATATACTACGGCAGTGTTTCGCTTATATACACAATACAATTATAATAGATTAACCAACATTTCTAACTTCACAGGAATACATAGATCAAGCTATTTGAGTAGGAGTATGGAGTACTATCGACCCAATAATAATTCAAGGGAGAGAGAGAGAGAGGAATGGGGTTTAACATCCACTCGACACAAACTAGGTCATTTCGGGACTAACATATGGTTTAATTTTATTTCAATAATTCGCTTGCGCGTAGAGGTCTTTAGCAGTGGGAGGAAACCGGAGTGCCCGGAGGAAACCCACGAGATTGAGAAGGTGCCCCTATCTCAATGCCACATACGCTCACACCAGGGATCGAAACCACAGCCGCAAGCCAGAGGTGACTGGCCATCTAGAGGTCAAAGCACAGCACTCTAGACCATTAGGCCATCCCGACCCCCCAATAATTCAAGGCAAACTATTGGGACTACAGAAGGTGTAGACAACAAAGGGGGAGAGAACCAGTACACCAGTGCTAGCAACTTAAAAATTGTGCCAGACAACCAATTTTTAACATTGTTTTTATCATTGGTATCAGGGATTAGCTAGTATTTTTAAACATTAAATTATTCAACTGTATTTATTGGACTCTAAAGATACATTATTTAAGAGATAAATTAGCTTATTACAGGTCTTTCTTTTGACTTTAAATGTTATATAAATTATTTTTAAGACATTTATACATGACAAGCATAAAATCAACTCTCTAGACCATCGGAATACACAGATGTAAATGGATTGAAATATTGCCATTTAATGATTTAATTTAATAATGGAAAAACGAGACTGAGTTTTAATTAACAAGTAACATTGCTACGATAATAAACAGTCTATGCCAAAACTTCACGCAGTGAGAATGTCGCTCAGAATAAAGTAATTTAAATGAAATTTTCGATATAATAATTGTAGCAACTCTGTATCTAAATTCTACATAATGCATTTTTGAAAATTTTAATACTTTGAGATTCTGATTCTAATGGCATATAAAATAATTGACTAGTTAGTTCTCCATACTATTTATGAGAAATATCCTTGATCCAGAAACACAAAACTTTGCTCATAGTTTCTTATTGATGTATTTGATCATTAACACTACAAAAGTTTTATAAGGGGCCATATTTTAGTTAAAACAAGGCAAACAATTTTGAGTAAATTCTAAACGCAAGTCTGCGAATGCTTTGTGAACTCGTGGGCTGGAGTACATTTATCCTGGCTTGTCACACAGTATTTTTGATATGATAAACGACCCGATGTTCAAATTTGTTTTTTTGTCAGCTGCACAAAATTAAAATTTTTATTTTACTAATATATGGATAACCTAAAAAGTCTACAAACATTTTTTTTTAATTACCAAGGATGGACTAAAACTTCTACATCTGAAAAAGTATGACCGATTGAATAAAGTTTTTCTATAACGGAGGGTTAAGTAGGTTAAAAAGGGGATGCTATTTATAGAACAGGGTTTTCAAACAATCCTTAAACACATGTAACATCTCACTAAACAACAAGGTACCTATTTCTTAACTAAAAAGTCCTGAGGAATATGCTCGGCTAAAACCGAGATAGAACCTTAGACCTTCTGATTAGTGAGTCAACGCCATTATGGCTCCCTTTTCATTCAGAACTGGAAGATCCTGGGGAAATTTCTCAGCTAAAACCGAGATCAAACCCTTGACCTACTGATAAGTAAGCCAACACCAATCTCACTGAGCCACTATGGCCGCTTTTCATTTAGAGCCAAAAATCCAAGGACTATGGTAGTCGAAAACCTGTCCTGTGGTGTAACCCAATACACATATCGTGTTCCCAGTTAAATATGAGACACATACTCCTCTAAATAATGTTATTTTGATTGTCAGTACAACTGAGGTATTCAGGCCACAAAATTCTGTACTGATTGGTTCTGCTTGGTAGAGGTAGAGAAAGAGAGAGAGAGAGAGAGAGATGGGGTTTAACCTCCACTCAACACAAACCAGGTCATTCAGGACTAACATATGGTTCAATTTTATTTCAATAATTCGCTTGTACGTAGGGGTCTTTAAGCAGTGGAAGGAAGTGGGTTCGAACAGACGATCCTTCTCCTTGTCATGTACAACCGGGGATGTGTGTGTTTGTACCAGCAGATACGGGTATATTTTGTAGAAACAAATCTACATTCTTAATATCGAAAAATAATATCTGATATAAATCATTAAAATGTTTAAGAAATAGGCCCTCTCCTAACTAATAAATATCACATATTATAGACAGAACATTTAAATATGAAATTTGATACGAATGTGATGGTTGAGAACTCCAAAAGTCAATCTCTGAAGTCTGTCATTTTGTCCAGCTCTGATTTGTCTTTTTTCTGTGTTTTTACTGATATTATTAATATATGATGATGACACAAAAGTTAAAAATGTCAGGCACAACTAGTATAATGGCTGATATTCCGGCAAGTAAATCTTATATTATTATTTCCAGGCCTGGGAGTACATCTGCCATTTTAGACTTAATTCACATGGAGAATTACTCATTTCTAATAGTCTTTGCTTGTCGTTAATTTGTTAAGGTTAGCAGTTACAGATTCTAAATTAAAAATTTAATCTTATTTATAGCAAGAAAGAAAAATAGGGTAAACCTTCCACTGGACACAAACTGGGTCATTTCGGGACTAACATATGGTTCAATTTTATTTCAATAATTCGCTTGCGAGTAGGAATTTTTAGCAGTGGGAGGCAACCGGAGGACCCGGAGAAATTTGTTAGGTTCAGCGGACACAGAAATTAAAAATTAAGTCTTATTTATGAAGCCTGACCTCGTAGAATATAATGACCAATCTGATTAAAATACAGAGCTATATTTCGTTTCGTTTTTTTATACTTTCGATGGCCTACACTACACGAAGATCTGACAAGTTATAGTGAGAGGTCATAGGTCATACTAGCAACTTTTGACCCTATGCCTATCACGTAAGAGATTTGATTAACCAATCTGCATCGATGTTACTAGTCGATTAACCACGGTTAAGCGCAAAACATGCTTAAAGCGTTTCATTGGCTAATCCCTCACATCATTCAGAACACGTCAATGACAGCAACAACTTTTCCAGATCCTAGTGCAGATAAGACACGTAAAATGTAATTTTGAACTATAAAAAACGAAAGGAAATAGGACCTGTGTTTTAATCAGATTGAATGATGACAGTACAATAAAAATATACAACTAACGAGTGATAAATCTCAATAAGGTAAATACAAACATTTATAAAGTCAAATTCTATATACACAATCTTTATACAATTTACTACAGGATAAATTCATTTTGATTTAACAATCCTATTCACAAATTCTTACTCTCTCGTTTTGAAAATAAAATAAGATCAGTTGCCTGGTTTAGTTGGAGAACGTTAGATCGGATCACATTCTAGCTTGACGTCATATGTGGATAGTGGGTTAGGGTAAGGGTTAGGGCTGCTGATTTGGTCACAGTCTCGTGATGTAAACAGGGCCAGCACTAACCCTTACCCTAGACCAAGTCTAACCCTTACCTACAATCTACACATGTGCTAGACCACCTTCGATCTGGTTTGTTGTGAGTATTACCAATGTTAATTCAGTTTTTAACAGCTGTATTACAACCTGCTAAATAAAATGAGAGAGAGAGAAATGGGGTTTAACGTCCACTCAACACAAACTAGGTCATTTCGGGACTAACATATGGTTTGATTTTATTTCAATAATTTGCTTGCGCTTAGGGGTCTTTAGCAGTGGCAGGAAACAAGAGTACGCAGGCAACTGATTTTTACTCTCATCCTCAAAACTAGACAGAAAAAAGATAAGGAATACAACTATCCTTTAAAAACGACTAAAACTAACTGAGAAAGGGATGTGAATTGAATGAGCACATGAAATATTTTCATATGAGACAATAATGGATCCATGATCTTAATCCTTAATAGCACTTTAGACCTCTAAAAACAAAACTTTTAAGACTGTCAATGTGATTATTCTTGCGAGGTCTGTAAATGAAATGAGGTTTAACCTGGCTAATGTAGATGGGTACCATCCTGGCTAATGAAGATGGGCACCAACCTGGCTAATGAAAATGGGCATATGGATTGGACAAAATCTGTCCAGATGTTTTATCTATGCTTAAAAATCCCTTGAGATGCTAATTTCAATTAAACTTCTGTTCTGGCTACTAAAGGTTTTACCTATGTTTAAAAAACCCTTTAAATGCTAATTTAGATAAAAATTCTTTTCTATGACTATTCTACTATCTCTACATGAAGATATGATAAGTAAAAAACATAAATGAACAATGATATATAATAAAGATATAAATATTTTACATAAAAACGACGATTAATGGAACAATGTACAAGCATGGTTATATTAAAATCTAGGAATCTAAATTCCAATATTTTTCATGATTAACGACCAGGACCAAACTTTTTTGTGTTTTATTTTTTTTTGCTAAACTCTTAACCTTTGAGTGGATGAAGTGGCATGGTTTTGATCCAGGCCATGCACAAAATTCTGCCACAGTCTACTCTTGGTACACATGTGACATTGTTTTTCTTGTACCATCTGACTGACTAGACAATTCTATTTGCCAGACCTTCCATCCTGCCCCAAGGGGCAATGGAAAACCAGTCTGGAAACTCATGAGGTACTTCTCACTGGGGATCAAACCTGGATGCTCATTAAAGCAATAATTGCATATTTTCTAAGAAAGTCAAAACATAATTATTTCTATATGTATTACTGAATACAATACCATTACTATACATTGTACGATACAACCATAGGAATCATAGCACTTTAAAGCATTCACATAAAAATTTGAAATAATTTCTACTTGTCAACGGTATTTTGAAATTGTATGATTTCTTTTCACTGGAAAACTAAGTCTATGCAATGGAAGGGGGGATTGTCTTGATTGTCAAGGTCTGTGGTTAAACAGATAAAGATAACGATGTTGGATTTAAAAATAAATTGCCAATTTCTGAATTGACATAAATGAATTATAAGATTTAGGTAGAACTATGTGTAAAGATGCCATGTATTTTAAAGCTCCAATAGCATTTTTTTAAGTTATATTTTTAAAATGTATTAAAATAAAGCCCAAAAATAGATTGAACCTATAAACAGTCCTACCTTGTTAAAGAATAATCCTATAAAACCTATAATTCACTATTGCCAGTTGAGAAATTGGCAAAAATATCATTTTCAACTTCAAATTCAAACGTTTGAAGATGGCCGTCCATGCAGAGGAATGGGAAAACAAGGGAGGTAATTGAGTAACTATTTCCTCAATCAGCATGTGTCACCCTTTGTAATCAGACATGATTTTAGCTGTTGCAAAAAAAAAGCTGAAAAAAATCCGGGGGGGGGGGGGGGTCCAGTGTCAACGCCAGTTTGGGGTTTTCTTTTTTTTTGGGGGGGGGGGGGGGGCAAAGTTAATTTTAAATTAAAGGGGGGGGGGGTGTCTCATGCTGAATTTCAATATTCTTGTATTTGTCTTCGAATTTACTACAAATTTTTTATTTATTTTTCTTGTATTTAATTCATTTACAGAATACTTACTAAACAAAAAAAAAACAAAAAAAAAAATAATGTTTGAACTACGCATCCGATCTTTTCATTGACCCTGTATAATTTTCTAGACTAGAAAATATGTTGCTTAATAAATCGAATAAACTTCTACCTCCCTCCGACCGTAATTAATAATAATAATTCACGACTCTTTGGGAATTTACATTACGAATAGAATGTCTCACAAGCTCGCCTTCCAACTTATGTTCCAACCATTATAAAGTCGTTTGTCGAATAGTTTGGTGTCGACGTCTCGATCTAAGCCATAGCGCGAAAGAACTGACGATGATTACGTACCGTACCATCACAGGCACGATAGAGAAACTCTATGTCACTTGTATACAATGACAGGCGATCTCGTTCAATCTCGCGCGAATCTACGATACGGTATTGTAAATGTTTACATCGCTGACATCCGGTCGGCAGATTTTAAAGTTAGGAAACGATATTTTAGAGTTCACCAGTTAGAAATTTGTCAGGAAAAAATTAATGATTGTTTGTTTTATGATATTAGGCTTTTCAAACAAGGTGCTTGAATTAATTAAAGCGGAACAATATCATAACAAAAGCGTTGTCAAAAATCGGAACCAACCGCAAAAAAAATCAGAACCAAACGGGACAAAAAGCGGAAATCCGCTTTAAAGCGGGAAAAAATCATGTCTGTGTAATGCCCCAAAAGACAACCTTTTGAGCAAAAGACATAGAAATAATTATGTTTTGACTTTCTTAGAAAATATGAAATTGGAACTTTAAGTCTTTATTCTAAACATAGGACTTTAAAAAAAAATGCAGTTATTGCTTTAAAACTTCAAGACATTAAGAAAATTTACGACCCTGGACCTAAATGTCAAAATTTTAAAAATATGTTAATGTAAGGCAATATTAAAACATTCTAGTTCAAAGACCCTGCCACATCACTAAACCGATGACGAGATTAATGTAGAGCCCTGAAATGTGATGTTCGTGAGGATCAAAATGTGATGTTTGTGAGGACCAGGGCCCTATTTCTCGAAATCTTAACTAAAGATAAAATCCTTGTTTTAGTAGATACTTCCATTCAGATTGACTAAGCTCTAAAATCTATCCATTCCAATTACTGAAATTGTGATTTTATCTTAGTTAAAAAAATCGTGAAACAGGCCACATAATGTAAATTTTTTATATGGACTAAATGAAAATCAGTTAAAATATTGACCCATCCCCTTTGCCCAAATGAAAACATATACAAGGACATGATTAAATAAAACAATGGTGATAACATAAAAATACATGGCAATAACATAAAAAAAACACACATGGCGATAACATTAAAAAAAAAAACACAGAGCGATAACATAACATATGGCGAGAACCACATAGCAATAACATAAAATCCTGGACAGAAAAACATACCGAAACCTAATAAAAATCCAATTGATAAAATATATGATGATCAACTATGATAATATTAAAAATATTAATTTGTGACCGCTGTTCTGTGATGATAAAAATGTTAAGATGATGTAATTCTTAAAACACTAAAATGTCCAAAAAACTACTATAACAGTAATAATTATAATTCTTGTGTATTCGGAGCAGGTGATGGAGCTGCCGAACTAGTTCCTTTTTTATCTTTTTGTTTGGAGAGCGTCGCAACTTGTCGCATTAATTCTTTATTCTTTGACTGAAATGAAAAAAAAGAAAATAAAATTCAGTTTCTGGATCTATGTATCTTTTTAAATGATGTATCACGTTTTACTGTTTCACAATACGCTGTATCATATCTCAAGGTAGGAACAGCGGACATCTACGCCAGGAACTTTGGTTCATTTTTGAATGAGAATTACCAGCGCCGTTGGACTGAAAGTGGAAATTGTGCTGGATACATTTCGAACAAAATTCTTCTCAATCCAAAGAAGGATTTGAAGGTAAATAATTAGGAATCTTATTCAGGAACTATAGGACTACCACATCCTCAGTTTAAAAGCGTGATGTGTTTTTTAGCGCAATGGGAATCCCTCCCAAACTACAAGAGAGAGAGAGAAATGGGTTTTAACGTCCACCCGACACAAACTAGGTCATTTCTGGATTACCATGAAATGGTTTAATTTTTTTCAACAATTCGCTTGCGCGTAGGGGTATTTAGCAGTGGGAGGCAACCAAAGGACCCAGAGAAAGGCCACCCTTAGCAAATATGCCGATGACACATCAACGCTTTAAATCTTTCATATTATAGTAACCTTACCTGAAGTGCCTCTATAGAATTGGATGTGGCAAAATTCAACGCCTGTAATTTTCCTCTCAGTTCTTTCTCCAACTGAAACTCAGACACTTTCAATTCACTGATCTGGAATAGAATAGAACAAGTTAAAAAGTCTTGTAAATATAAATATTTCAGTCATTTTGATACAAAAATATCAATAACCAATATTTTACAAACTTAAAAGCAAAAATAAGAATTTCCTATATTTTGTTTAAAATAATATTCAAAAAGATATTTGCAGTCCTGAAATTTGGTTCAATCTGGCTGTGAGGAAAATTTTGCCATACTCTTCATCGAATTCCAACAGTTTAACGGTTATTTTTGCGTGTACAAAGGACTGTGGTTTTCCGCACTATTCCAGACTACTAGACAATGTTCCTCGACAGACCCCGAGTCCTTCACCACTAGTAAGGGGAAAAACCTGGCTGGAATTTCGTGAAGAACTCTCTCGAACAGCAAGGGATTGAACATGAGACCTCTTGGCTAGTCAGCTAGTACCTTACTTACTGAGCCATGGTGGCTCCTGAAACCCAACAAATGATGAACTCGGAGATTTGATAACCTACCTTTTTATCTTTTTCCTTTAAAAGTGAGTCTTTGACTTGTAATTGTTTCTTTAAACCTTCTATTTGATCTTTTAGTTGTGTTATAACTATAACATGATCCGAGCTAACACTGTCCATTTTACTCGCCTCCGTAAAACTACTGTTTGAATTACTGAAATATAAATATAAAGAATGTGGAGACCCTTCGGTAATAAATCTTATAAAATTGTATAGTTGTCTCAGGCAAAAGTTCCTAAATGTGAATCCATTTCGATTTAAAAAGGTTCAAAAATTATCCAACGTGACATATCATTTATGTCTAAGTCGGGAAGTCATTGAAAGCCTAATTATTTGTATCGTAACATCTCTACAAATAAAATAATCGTACATTTATAGCATTGTGGAGAGAGAGAGAAATGGGGTTTAACGTCCACTCGACACAAACTAGGTAATTTCGGGACTAACATATGGTTTGATTTTATTTCAATAATTCGCTTGCGCATAGGGGTCTTTAGCAGTGGGAGAAAAACGGAGGAAACCCACAAGGTGGGGTTTAACCTCCAAACTAGGTTATTACAGAAAAACACATGGTTCAATTCTTTATGTCTATAATTCACTTGCACGTAGGGGTCTTTAACAGTAGGACGAAACCTGAGAACTCAGAGCAAACTCACTACGTCACACGCCACTTGACTCAACCACGCCACTTGACTCAACGACATAATTTGCATCTATATCGGCACACTAGAAATTTGCCACACCAGAACAGTTGCTGAATCCCCGAGAACAAACACAGTGTTGGTGTTTGAATCAATACATTTGGATAGTTCACAATCTGATTACAGTACAGATGTATATTTCGTTTCGTTCTAGTGGGAGTTCACGTCATGCGTCAAACGTCTGGCTTTTGGCCCTATGACATCAGAGAGAGAGAAATGGGGTTTAATGTCCACTCAACACAAACTAGGTCATTTTGGGACTAACATATGGTTTCATTTTATTTCAATAATTCGCTTGCACGTAGGGGTCATTAGCAGTGGGAGGAAACCAGAGTGCCCGGAGGAAACCCACGAGGTTGAGAAGGCGCCCCTATCTCCATGCCACATACGCTCACACCAGGGCTCGATAACCACAGCCGCAAGCCAGAGGTGACTGGCCAGCTAGAGGTCGAAGCGCGGCACTCTAGACCACTAGGACCATACCCCCCCCCGACGTTTCTAGAGGTTTACTCATAGTTCTGTGCATGAGAAGACCAATAACTCGCTGTAACAGACCGTTTCATTGGCTAATCTCTCACATCATTCAGAACACATCAATGATAACAACTCTTCCAGATCCTAATGTTGTAAAGACAAGTAAAACAAAATTTTGAACTATAATAAATGAAATGAATAGGATTCGTGTTTAAATAATATTGGATAGTTTAATAGTATTTACCTTTTTGGTGTTGTGACTCCATTTGATGATGTTTTTTCTAATCGTGGTTTCTTTCCCTGACTTGATTCATCTTCTGATCTGTAAAAATATTTACACTCAATAAAAATCACACCTGATAAATCTTACAAAACTGTTGAATTGTGTAGTAGCAATACTGATTTACAAAAATCAGATGCCCTATTAAAAATTTGTTTGGGGGGGATTGGGATTTTGCCTAACCCTTCTTCATTGAATACTGACTGCCAAGGATTTATATCAATTTATACACTGGTGGCGCTTTCCTTGTCAGCCCTGCAGGTGTTTTCTTGCTGATATTGGTATTCGAAAAAACTGCATCCTGGTCTTGAGATCAGTATCGATTGTTTAAGTATTGAAAGACAGAATAATCATGGGTTTTGACATGCTCAATGTTCAATCATTCTTCTGTTCACTCATAGAAAAATCAAATATTTACAGTCGTTTCAATGGCATTTAGTAATTGAACTGGAATGATGATGATAATGCTTGATAATGACTAGAGAAGCCTAGTTGAAATGTTGCACAGTAATAAGCAGTAATTGTATTCCATAGATTTGTGACTTGTAAATATATGTTGAGCAGTTTTAGATTAGATGATTTGTCTGTGATATTGTCTCATGGCACCATTAAATGTTCTATTCCTACAGTAAATCAAATCACAAGAAATTTTAACGTCCGATGTCAGTGAGACAAACCCCATGGATGTTAGCGTAACAAACCCAACGGATGTCCACGAGACAAATCTCATAATCTAAACGTAATTAGGATTGAAACATTAGATGTATCTGATGCAGAATCAAGAGAAATTTACTTACAGTAACGAAGATCTAGATTTAGATTTATTTGGCTTTTCTTTCGTTTTCTCCAAAAGACTGGCAGCCTTCTCTGATAAACTTCCACCGCTGGCGGGACTTCCTGGACTAAGCTGTTTATTTTTATCCAGTAAGGATTGTTTAGCAGGTTTTCCGACTCCGCTAAATTTTAACAAAGTGTCAACACTTGAGGAACTTTTTTGAATATTTTCAGTTTTGCTTGGACCGAATATTTTGTCTAATTTTGCGTCCGAGATTGCTTTAGTTGGAGGTGTTTTGGTTGAGGGCTGCTTACGAGTTGTTCCTAGACTTTTGCGTGTATCGTCTCTTTGTTTCCGCGTTTTTGCCACAACACGTCTGTATGCCAAAGTACACAGCCAACACAAGACTTTCCCATCATCCTGTATAAAATACGACAATTTAACATTGAAAGAGAAACAAAAAATGGGGTTTGACGTCCACTCGACACCAATTATTTTGGAACTAACATATTGTTTAATTTTATTTCAATAATTCGCTTGCGTGTAGGGGTCTTTAGCAGGGGGAGGAAAGGCGGAGGACCTGGAGAAAACCCACAAGATTGGACAGGCGACCCTACTTCTTGTCACATACAATTGGGTAATCGAAACAACGCAAGTTGACTCAAGTACAGGCCTTATGCTACAGCTGTACATGCTAACCGTTCGGCCATCCGACCCCCCCCCCCCTCCTCGCCCCCAGGCATATTGCATTCAAATTACTGAAACTGGCCTGTGGAACTACTTTGCAATAAAATTCTGTTCAGTGGTGGCTTGGTTCCTGGAATGTTTACAACTTTCAAAATTTATCTTAATATTATTTACCTTCTTTTGATCTCCACGGTTGAATGCACATTTTTGTTTACATTGTTCACAAGTTTTCGGCATTCCCCATTTTCTCTCTGAGTTTGCACATCTTTGGCACCTCCCTCCGATAAATGCTGCTAAAATACTACAATATTCGCATGCTGTTGGCTGCAAAACACAAGTATATATGACATTAACAAAACATTTATAAGCTTATTTAAACAAACTGAGGGTTTGTCAAACTGAATGATTCTGATATTTAGGTTTAGACAGTTCACTACTCGGATTAAGACAAAAGTACTGGGGACGAACGGTTTAACGCAAGCACTAAAATCGTACGGTCTGTCACTGTGTCAGGTTGTATTGTGACACGGAGTAGAGTAATCTGTCCAACCTGGTGGATTTTTTCTAGGTTCTCTGGTTTCCTCCCACCGCTAAAGACTCTATGCACATGCGCATTATTGAAATAAAATTGTACTATGCTGTTATCGTGATCCTAGTTTGTATCGAGTGGACGCCTCCCTCTCTGTCTCTTTCTCTGATATTAAACCCCATTACACTCCACCTGGGGTAGTGTTAGAAAAAATTAAGATCTTATACATGTACATTTTAACTGTATGTTCATTACACAACCGGCATGGCTTTTCCTTGTCAGTGTTGCATAACGGAGGGCCTGTCTGGCAAGGAGCAGTGTCTAGTTATTCAGATGGTACAATAACTGAGGTCCTGTGTAAATTCTTATCATACCAATTGTTTGAATGTTTTAACTAAAAGCCAAGTCATCACTCATCGCACAATGACAAACTAAACGACTAATAATTCTGAATACAACTTAAGAGCAATAAAACATACCTTGCCATAGTTTCGAACATTTTCAGCACATTTTTTACAGATGCTGCTTGTTCCACGACTGAAAATATATATCAAAAAAAATAACTGAGTATGTTCCTTCTCAGTATGCAATCTTAAAGTATCTTTGAATAAACTTGACTTTGAATTTATCATGTATAGGGGGGGTTGGATGGCCAAATGCTTAGAGTGTGTGCGCTGTATCAAAAGGTCTGTAACTGAGTCAACTGGCGTAGTTTCGATTAAGGTAGCCTGTTCAACCTTGTGGATGAAAAACAAAGACGTTTAGTCATTTAAAATCAATGGGGAGCTGAAGAGGCTCAGTGAGTAAAATGCTGGCTTTCTTGACCGAGAAAGTCCCTCAGGATTTTCTGGCGTGGTTTTCTGTTGTCAATGGTACCCAGTTGGTGCACACAAATAGGACATTTAACCACATTTCATTTAAATCAACGTTATTCTTGCAATAAATGTTGACCGAAAAATCAGTTATATTAATTCTTCAAGGCATTGGTATTTAGTAAGAACTCTGATGGCTTTCTCTCACCTGTCTTGTTGGAACTCTGCTCTACAATAAGTACATTTTACAACAGGAAATTTATTGCGACATTCCTGAAATTATTGAAAAAACAAATGTTATACATCTGTAAAACTTCTGGAAGATAAACCATTCATTCTTATTGTTTTGTGACATTCTTGTAAATATTGATAAAATAAATCTAGACATTTGTTAATTTAATATGATATGGTACCGTACATAAATACCATACATAAAAAAGTCTACTTGCAATTGCAAATGGTAGATAAATACAATAAGTAAGTCCACTTGTAAGGTTAATATGGTACATGTGTCATGTATATCGTAGGCCTACATATATATACAAGTCCACTTGTAAAGTTAACATGGTATGGTACATAAATACATTAAGTCCACTTGCATTTTTAAATAAATAATTCTGACTTAATGAGTAATTCTGAAACCTGGTTCTACAAATTTCTGAAAGCTTAGGCAATAAATAATAATTATATTTGAAGCATTTTACTCTCCATACAAATACTTTTTTGAGTTTTGATGCCAATTTGCCTTTTTAAAAAAAAATGGAATAGTATAAGTTGATCATTTCATGGACATGGTCATTAGCTACATTTATAAGTTTAATAACAGTCCATTTAGATGTAAGATTTTTAGCCTTTAATCGCATATTAACTTTTATTTTGATTTTTAAATGAACAAAGGAAACATGATGATGAAGCGACTGATCAGTGATCAAGTTCAATTTCCACGGCCAATAAATGGTTGTTTATTTTATATGCAACTGGTTATCAAAAATGAAATATTCTTTATTCATCAAAAATAAATTTTTGAATGAAAGAATTGTACAGTTTAGACCTGGCACAAGTGTCAAATTTTAACTGAAAATTTGGGCACTGACACTGTCAAAATTTTGTAAACTTTGGAGTTGGTTTGGAATTCATGCTCACTTTACACAACTGCTCTCCTCGGGAGAGGTCTTCGAATGGATGCCTTGTATGGCACTTAGTGCATGAAAACAAGGCAGCCATAATCAACAGTTACAATACTACTGCATAGATGTTTTTTAGTGTTAAATTGAAGAAAAAATATCAACAATTTGTTTTTCTAAAAAAGTGACCGGAAGTTAAAACTAAACCGGAATCTCAACTGCGCATGTACATCAAAATATACATTTTTAAAAACATTTTTATTCCCATATTTATGCCAACAGTTAGTTTAATGTCCTATCTTGAATACATATTTATCGAAATGCTTTGGATATTCTTTCAGATTGATATTTTTGAAACGTTCCGATCATTTTGAATTCCTTGAAAGCCAATCAAAAGCTGTTAGATTTTCCGGAAACAAGCGAACATTGTCGATGTTACTCTCAGCGGTATGTTTACGTTTGTGAAACTTCATAGAAGAAACTGTCTTAGAAATTCGACCAAATATTAAATTTTACAGACCTAACTATAAAGATGGCTTACAGCCCAAATGTAAGTATGATTTTGCAGAAGAATAATCATCCGCTAAAACTGTTTATTTCTTTTTTTATATTCTTATTTACAGAGAAATTAAACCAGAAACTGGTGTTGCATTTTTGCACAAGTCCAATCTTGATTGAAATGGAAACTGTCCATTTGTAAATTGAAAGTAGATAAATGTACTTATCCATGTTATCAGCAGTTATTGATGGGATAGTACTTCCCGACATTTAACTGTACGGTACGCTACATCTGACATCAGCCTAGCTGCCTGTAGGCCTATCCCATCATCAGATTGTGATGCATCATATGTACCGGTGTATCGTAATATTTAATTTTTCTCTTTTCGTAAACTTGATTATTTTTGTTTGACGGAACTCCACTGCGTGATGGATATCAAACTGAATATAAGTTATCCTTTCTAGTATTTCTACGTCAAGCTCCTCCTGTGCCTGGTTAATGAGCCAGTGCAGAGCCACGTCTGCAGGAGAATTCAAGTCAAAAATGATGAGATTGTCCTGTTCAACGAGATGTCATTATGGTGTAAGCTTCTTATATAGCATTTTCATCCAAAATTAGATTAATCTCTCAGCTTGGATTCGGTCGGATTAAAAAGATTACCAGACACAAGACTTACGTTACATTACCAGTGTGTAAAATGACACTGACTTATTTAAATGTGTAAACATCGTCTGTAGCGGATGCTTAATGTTGACAAACTTTCAATTCTTCATATCTTTATAAATACCGAACAGAATTAAACCAATTTTGAACCGATATTCATTTAAGTAGCTAAATCATCCAAAATCTTCAACTTTGAAAACACGAATTATTTGTCACTTTAAATCAACATTGATGCTGTGATCATACCGAACAAAGATGGCCTTCTGATATCCAATATTTAAGACAAAAGAAACATTTTACCATTGGTACACGAATCGTGTACCGTAATGCGTGTCAACTCCAGTTCTAGCAAGAGACTCAGGGAATGAGGCTAGACACATTATACCAATTCGAACATCGTATGTAGCCTATACTGGAATAACCAGACGCTAGAAATTTGCATTCGATTGAGACTGCTGGCTTATTTCGCGGAACATAACTGATTTGAAATTAGAATAAAAATGGAATCCATTGTTTATATACATTCATATTAGAGTATAACTGTTGATTTCTAGGTCCAAAATGTTAGTGATTTAGCTCCTTTAACTACCGTATTCAAATTTCAATCATTATTATTTGCAAACGATTCAAATTCCCTCACATGACAATCAATAATTTTATATAAATTTACATATTGCGTACACTGTAGGTACGGTAATTCACCAAATAACATGTAGATTTATATATAGTGAGAGGTCTGTGTGCGGTTAGGCCAATATAAAATATACCCGGGTGTTTGATTTAAAGTTAGCTGGTTGACCCAAATTACCAACTCTAAACCTTTTTTCTCTCAATTCCCAGGCCCTATTACTATAATTTGGTCTCGGCCAGATTTTATCTAGACATATTTCAACACAGAAAATTTCTGTATTGTATACAAAAAATTTACTCAGAATGCTAGGAAATAGATAAAACAATCACCAATATAAAAAAAAAATTAAATATTTTCCGACCATATTTTTTTTTACCAAGTAACCGTAAAGGTATTTTTTTTTCATGGCCTTAATGCTCATGATATAAATTGTTTTAATGGCATTTAGTAATTGGACTGAAGTATAAAGTCACAATTACTGCTTATTGCTTGATAATGACTAGAGAAGCCTTTTTGAAAAGTTGCTCAGTTAAGTTATAAGAAGTACGCTTTGTTTGCTAGCCTGCATTGGTCGAGAAAGTTCATCCAGATTTTCCGGTGTGGTTTGCCATTGTCAATGATCGAGGTGGCTCTGAGGTTCCGTGTAAACATTGTCCTGCACATAAAAGATCCCTTGACAGTTGGAATTCAATATAAGTATAAGAGTAGACTGTAACGCCGCTACCCAGGGAAAAATGCCCCTCATAGCATAATGTATGGCATATGCCCGTCTTCCAGTAGCTCAGGTTAGGTGCAGAAGAGTAGGACGTTACAAACCCCATTTCATTTCATTTGATTTCAATAAGTAGTAATTGTAATTTGTATTCCATAGAATTGTGACCTTTTTAAAATAGCATTATGCAAGAGCAAAATCTGCTTATTACAGGTCTTTCTTTAAGCCCGAAATGTTATCTAAATAATCAATTGGACATTAATTAACATATCTAGACCATAATAAACTCTCTATGTGAAGGTTAGCCTTCGATGTTGATGGATTAAATTCCTATATGCCGCTCAATGGCTGTTGATAATTAAATCAATCAAGTGGATAATCGAGACTATGCTGTTTATATTAATGATTTGAGTAATGATGACCAAGGCTATGTGAATATTTCAAACGCTTTTTTCTCGGCTAATAGTGGATCAATTTGACTGAAATTTTCAGCAAATTACCTTTACACTATCTAGTTTTTAACTATTATATTGAGAACTGCCATCTCTTTATCTTATCTCCCATAATGTAACTTTAATCTTGTAATGTACAATACCAGTAATAAAGTTTAATCCCTTTTCAAAACGTACATGATGAACTACTTCTACCACTAGATGTAAGGTGTACAAGTTTTAATCTCCTTTGAATGAGTAAAATACTACTACTAGGTGTACACATGTACGGTACTACTGAAAAGGGATTAGAACTTGATTATTGTAAACAGGACTCAGACCACTTATAAAAGAGATCTCAACTTTATAATCCACTTTATGAATTCTGTGAGGTTATTTGATGAAGTTATTGACCTGACTATCTTTAAGTCAACATTTGATGAACGAAGAGATCACTCTAGTGGAGAAATTATTATCTAGTAATATTATATACAAACATTCCAATCACTCTTCATGGCCAGTGTTTGGTTTGGTTGTCAAATAAATTCACTTTATTGAATTTTGTATTATCTTTCTAAATCATTTTGATGAACTTATTGTTGTACTAATAATAATGTCCTCTGAAGGTAAGATCTGCAGTAACATGTTTAACACGTAAATCATAGCCAGGTTCCTAAGTCAATATTTGTCCAACTCGTTGATTTCTCTAAAAAGATTTATTATGAGTTAGATAAACTTTAAACTGAGAATAAATGACAGATTTATTGGTCTATTGTGTGAATCTTTTTTTTAAAATAGGTATTCAGTTTTCTCTGAGATGATTTTGAAATTTAAGTTGTGTATGTATAAGACAAATTGGACTATAGCATGTCCAGGAAACATAATGTTTATTTTCATATATGATTTTATAATTAATGCTTATAATAATCTGTGTTTTTGAACTTGCTGATAGTCCTTTCAAATTCCCTGTTGCAAACTACAATATTGGGACAATTCAATATCCAAAAATTGCACATGGCACTATAAAATAAACCAGTGTTGGGTAAAATCAGGAGATTAGTTCTGTTGAATTTTAATTTTTATTTTGTGAAAAATTAGAATTGTGAAAAATAAGAAATTGTGAAAAAATAAGAAATTGTGAAAAAAATTAGAAATTGTCCAAAAAATGCAGATGATGATAAGAAGGTTAGGTATGGCCAATAAAAACAACCTTCAATAGAAGGTTTGATTTCGCTTTATCAACTCTGTACATCTTATCAAGGCCTTCATGTAATCCCTTACTTTTTCAGCACTATTTTCAATTGGGATTAGCTATTAGTAATAAATAGTCAACGATTAAAGACAACATTGTCTTGTGTATGCAATGAATTCTCCCCTGACTTCGCACCTGTAAGTCATGTGACACAAACATGACCCCTTTTGATGGATTTTTTATAGGGTATTCCTTGACAATTACAATGTTTTTGGAAGGATTTGAAGCAAATTTGTGATAAATTAAGGAGTTTGAATATATTTTTTGGTCAAATATGTCATCAAATCACCCAGTTTTTATGTGGGAATGTATCTTTAAGATTTCAGGTAAAAAAAAACATTTGGGAATTTCAGACTACTCTAGCAACGGCTAAATTTTGTCCACCTTGCAGTCGTTGCTTCAGGAACCTGAGTAGTTCCTAAATATAATGTGTTTATTGTTTCTGTTTTGTTTTTATATGAAATATAATGTGTTTATTGTTTCTGTTTTGTTTTTATATGAAATTTATTTCACGTTTCAGAATAGGGGAAGAACAGATATTCCCATGACAACCGCTACACCAACCAAACATACTTCCCCTGATTTAGATGAGGCAGAAGAGACGTTCAGCACGTTTCACGCTTTTCCTAAAAGTAGACCGTTTATAAATACAGATTATACCCAGTCACCAACTAAACCTATTATACCGTTTCCTGAAAGTAGTCGAGATGGTAAGAATAATTTATAGATGCATTAGTAAGGCCTACTCATATTACAATTTCCAATTTCAATGGGATCCTTAAAGTTAAAATATGACCCATGGTATACATACTGTGAGCTTACACAATACTTCATTTTTTGTCCCATCCAAATGACTAGACTTCTTTACTTAGAACGGTTGATTTGTTAAAACTTTGGTTGAATGTTGTATCATTGTGTCCTGAGAAGGGAGATCTTTTCCCAGTATTTCAGTCTTTCCAGTTGTATTGGTAGAATGTAGATACAGCAATGTAAGATTAATATAACACAGAAATATCTGGGCAATGTTTCTCAAAATCTTAACTAGAAATGATTCTGAATTTTACTACCGGTAGACACTTCAATTTAAGCATTAAAACCAATCTAATATCCAATTAAATTACTAAAATTTGTATTTTATCTTAGTTAAAATTTCGTGAAAGCCCCTGATTTTTAAAGAAGAATGATGCATCAAGGGAGGTAATAGCATAATGTGGTAGGTTATGTTGTGTGCTGACAGCTGAAGAAAGACGAAGACATTAAAAGATGTGGTTCTTCTTTCAGGTATTTATTCAGCAATGAAGAATTTACAAGAGAAAGTTCGTAGATTAGAATTAGAGAGAACTGCAGCAGAAGATAATCTAAAAACTCTAGCAACGGATACCACACAATATTCTTCATCCATATTACAGCGAACTCAACAATCAGAGAAATTAGCCAATGATATTGTTGCTAAGCAAACACAAGGTGGGTATACAAAATGACTTTCAATACACTTACTCTCACCTCATAGGTTTTCTCCGGGTCCTCCAGTTTCCACTCACTTCTAAAGACCCCTGCGCGCAAGTGAACTATTGAAATAAAATGGAACCATCTGTTAGTTCTGAACTGACCTATTTTGTGTCGAGTGGACGTTAAACCCCATTTCTCACTCTCTTGCATTAAATATCATTTTATAATAAGCTAATATCATGTTTTTCCCTTTATCAGAATTAGAAAGTCAGTTGACAGCAGCAGAATCACGATGTGGAATGTTAGAGAAACAGTTAGACCACATGCGACAGATGGTCCACAATTCAACACAAGAACAACTCAACTCCGCACGGAGACGATTAGAACTGGAGAAACAGGCCGATTCCAACGCTTCGTCCCAGTTCCGCAGTCAGCTCGATAAGATTACAGAACTGGAGAGAGAACATTTAAAACTGACAGCAACCCAGTCAATATCGGAGGTAGGACATTAGAACAGATAAATCTGATCTCTTAGATACTTCCATTTTGATTTTTGTCTTTCTTCTTCGACTAGTTTTCTCTAGACATTTATGGACCAGGAAGTGCTAATCCTCTTGTTATTCTTGGAGAGACGATTATTTTCACAAAAAGATTTGCGATTGCATGCTTGTTCCTTGAACATTTGTGCATTGATTGGCAGAATGTTAAAAATAATGTCATTTTTCCAAGATGGCGGTGATGACGTCATGCTCCGTTCCTGGTCCATAGTACCCTATTAATAAATTATAATAGTAAATCATTTTTAGATTTTTTAACAATAGCAATTACTATATAATATTATAGTAAAAGATTTATAGTTGTTGCTTTTTTTAAATAGCAATTACTATAGTAAATAACTTATTTGTAGTTTTTTTTATAAATAACAATTACTATATAGTACTAGATTATTTATGTTTGTTTTTAAAAATACAAATTACAATAGTAAATGATTCATAGATTTTTTTAAAAATATCAATTACTACATAGTTATGGATTTATAGATTTTATAAGAATACCAATTACTATAGTAAATGTTTTATAGATTCGTAAAAAAAAAATCAATTTCTAAAGTAAATGGTTTATAGATGTTCTTTTTTTTTAAAAGGAAAGGAATTTTTTTTCAAACTGTTGTAGCAATTTCTTTGGTAAGATTAGAATAACTTATCTGTTTTCACTTAAGAACTTAACAATATTAAATGTCTTTATATCTACAATCTCCCTCACAGAATCATTTCATACCATCTATGTTATTTTGAATAGCAACTTGATCATCTTAAGCAGCTTGTTAACCTAATTAATGGGATTTTAAGCTATCAAAAAATTTCAAATACATTAAAGCAGGCGTATATGACTGCAGTTCAATTTGAACTGTTTACATATTTCACCGGACATAATTGATTTATAATTGATTCAAGAATTGATTCAAGAATTGATTCAAGAACTGGTTCAAGAATTGAATATAAATCACTTTTCATATTATGTAATATGTGCTTTTAGAACCATGGTTGTCTATTTCAAGGTTCCAAAAAATAGAGCCAAACGCCCTTTAAGTCTTGTCATTTATGTAAGGGAGATTGTAAATTATGTAGTTTGTAGATTTATTTTTAGTTTAGGATTTTTTTTCTTAATTTGAAATATTTCAGAATAAAATTCGTGAATTAGAACAAAAATTACGACAAGAAGATATTCATCGTAAACTTATTTTACAGAGAACGGCAGAGGTTTGTTATTAGTAAAACTAAGTTGTACCAAATTTGTTATGATTTGGTCAAATTACGTAATATAGTAGGACAAAGGCTTTTAATTGTTCTTTTAGTAGTTCTTTTACATAGTGTAGATTTAATTTTCTTATTATACAAGTTATAGAAATAACACTGTGACTTTATTCATAAAAACTAAAATATCTTAATACAGTCATTTCATTGGCTAAATTAGTTCTGTATATTATCTAAATTATACTTATCCAGATCATAATCAACTCTCGATGCCATCATTTATTCATTAGCCTGCGACATTTCGTGGATTTGAATACATTTTGTGGCTGATAATTTAACATAAAAATGGATAATCAAGACTTTGTTTATTATTGTACCAATATAAGTAATGACGATTGAGGCTAGTCTTAAACTGAATCAGTAATATCTAAGTTCAGAGCGAAGCAATTTGACGGACATTTTCAGCTTATTCTATTTTCATTATTTTATGAGAAATATCTTTGATTCAGAAACACAAAACTTTGCACATAGATAGTTTCTTATTGATGTATGTAAATTGTTATTCCCCACTAGTGGCTCCCAATAAACAAAGCTGTTATGTCAATGACAATGGTTATTCCCCCTCAGTGGCTCTTGATAAACAAGGCTGATGTAGTCAATGGTTATTCCCCCTCTGTGGCTCCTAACCAACAAGGCTGTTATGTCAATGGTCATTCCCCCTCTGTGACTACCAAAGAACAGGGCTGTTATGTCAATGGTTATTCCCTGTCAGTGTTATTACAATGGGCCAAATTGATTCCAGAGAGAGAAAGAAATGGGGTTTAACGTCCACTCAACACAAACTAGGTCATTTCGGGACTAACATATGGTTCAATTTTATTTCAATAATCCGCTTGCGCATAGGGGTCTTTAGCAGTGGGAGGAAACCGGAGTGCCCGGAGGAAACCCAAGAGGTTGAGAAGGCGCCCGTATCTCCATGCCACATACGCTCACACCAGGGCTCGAAACCACAGCCGCAAGCCAGAGGTGACCGGCAAACTAGAGGACGAAGCACGGCACTCTAGACCACTAGGCCATCCCAACCCCCCAAATTGATTCCAAGATTGGGAAATAATAAATGCAATGATTTAACTTTTTACAATTGTAGCTTCAAGCTCGTCCACCATCATCATACATTACCCAGAATTACAGTGAGAGTGACGATATTCCTATAAAACTACCAAATAAAGCAAAAAAGAAAATGGTGAAGAAGAAGAAAAAGAAAACTGTGGCACCCAGCGAGAAAGGAAATTTGCATCCGACAAAGAAATGTAGCAAACAGAACGTTCCAGGTTCTCATTATCGTCTCAATCTGGCAGAAATACCGTTTGTTGCTGGCAAGGTTTGTAAATTCTTATAAAGCGATGTCCAGGGTTTGATCTCAGTGGTCAGTGAGGGGGGGGGGAGGGTTGCGAATAGTAAGCATGTGCGTATAGCATCATAAGGTCTGTCATTGTGTCAACTGGCGTAGTTTCGTTTCCCTGACTCTACATGACAAGGAGTGTGGCCGTCTGTCCTACGCCAGTGGTTTTCTCCAGGTCCTACGTTTTTCTCCCATTGCTAAAGACCCCTATGTGCAAGCAAATTATTGAAATAAAATAGTTCCATATGTTAGTCCTGAGTAGACGTCAAACCCCATTTCTCGCTCTCTCTCGATCTCAGTGTTGATCGAGAAAGGACCTCAGGATTTTCTGGTGCTGCTTCCCTTGTCAGTGATGCAGGAAACCCAGATTTTATGTAGAAGAGTAATTTGAGTACGCTGGCCAAGAAAGTACTCTAGGATTTTCCTTAGTGGTTTCCCCTTGTGACTGCTGCAAGATAGATAACCTGGCAAGGAACACTGTTTTGTGGTTGGGATTGGACAAAAAAAAAACCTGAGGTTCTGTACATGTTGGCATGAACATTAAAGAAACCATGACCGTTTCAATTTGAAATAAAAACTGGGCCTAGCGCATTTTTCAGCGTATTCCTGTTTACATTAGCTCGGCTGGTACATTAAATAAAGAGGTTGAAATATTGTCCCGAACAATAATTAAAGTTACATTATGGGAGATAAGATAAAGAGATGGCAGTTCTCACTACAATAGTTAAAAACTAGATAGTGTAAAGATAATTTGCTGAAAATTTCAGTCAAATTGATTCACTATTAGCCGAGAAAAAAGCTTTTGAAATATTCATAGCCTCGGTCATCATTACTCAAATCATTAATATAAACAGCATAGTCTCGATTATCCACTTGATTGATTTAATTATCAACCGCCATTAAGCGGCATATACGATTTTAATCTCCCAACATCGAAGGCTAGTCTTGACATAAAGAGTTTATTATGGTCTGAATATGTTAATTAATGTCTAATTGATTATTTAGATAACATCTCAGGCTTAAAGAAAGACCTGTAAAAATCAGATTTTGCTCTTGCATAATGCTATTTTAAGAATTTACTCTAGCCTCAATATGTGTGATCAATGGGCAATAAGTAACGAAAAATACATTCTGAAAAAATGGACCCTCCCTCAATAAATTGAGTGACTGACATGCTGCCTAACAACAGTTTATTTATAGTTTGCGGTATCTACTGGTGAATACAAAATTTTGATATATTAATTATTTTGATTGAATATGTTTTTAGTCCTAATATATCATCAAATCACCCAGTTTGTACCTGGGAAAGTATCTTTAAAGACATCAATGTAAATGTTATTTGTATTCTGTTTCAGTCAACTGGTCCTAGTCATTCTGTAGGAGCGAATGTACAGAAAGTTATATCAATGATGAAATCACACAACCTAGCGCTATGTTCAGCCATGTATAACGGCCACAGTCAAAGGTCACCGAGCTTATCATCATCGTCAAGTACAAACAGTCTCGATAACGATATGTCTGAAATATTACAACAATTACAAGACGAGTTCGGACAACTTAGCATGTAAGTTCTTAAATACGTAAACAAAGCTACCAGTTAAAGTCGATGATTGTCGTTTTCAGGGGGGTGGATGGTCAAATGGTTAGCAGAAAAGCCTGTCATTGAGTCAACTGGCGTGGTTCGAATCCCTGGTAGTAGGTGACAAGGTGTAGGGTCACCTGTCTAGCCCTGTGGGTAATTTTTCACAGCTTAATATGTACTCAAATTGAGAGAGAGAGAAATGGGGTTTAACGTCCACTCATCACAAACTAGGTCATTTCGGGACTAACACATGGTTTAATTTTATTTCAATAATTCGCTTGTGCTTATAGGGGTCTTTAGCAGTGGGAGGAAACCGGAGTGCCCAGAGGAAACCCACGAGGTTGAGAAGGCGCCCCTATCTCCATGTCACATACGCTCACACCAGGGCTCGAAACAACAGCCACAAGCCAGAGGTGACCAGACAGCTAGAAGTCGAAGCGCAGCACTGTAGACCACTAGGCCATCCCAACCCCCCTACTCAAATTGATTATCTAAAGGAGTATTAAGTAAGATAAGATAAAGAGCTGACAGTTCTTGCTGTAATAATAGTTATAAACATAGGTATTGAAAACAGAATAGGATGAAAATTTCGGTCAAATTGCTTCACTCATGAGTTTTAGGCTAGCCTAAAATTTTAAAATGGAAGTCCTGGCCCCTGTTTCACGAAATTTTAACTTAAGATAAAATCCAATTTTAGTAGATACTTCAATTTTTATTGGCTAAGCACTAAAATCAATCTAATATTATCCAATCAAATTACTAAAATTGGGATCTTATCTTAGTTAAAATTTCGTGAAATAGGCCCCTGGGCTAGAGAGTTAATAAACATAGTTGATCTCAGAACATGTGGTTTTACATTAATCGTATTCTGATACATACCGTCAATAGATAACCAGACAAACTACCCCCATATAGTAATAATTTTGACCATGTTACCATATTTACAGAGAACATGAAGAGTTAGTGAATCACATTGATGAGGCGTCTGATTTACGAGTAAAACAAGATTTAAGGCGGGAACTGGATCGTATAATACGCCGCCTGGAAACAAAAAGTCAACAAATATCTAAAGTTAGAGCACATCAACAAAAGGTATAGTATTTAACGACAGTACTGAAACAAATGGCTAAACCTATTTGTTAATATGTTCAATTACTGAATGCCAATTAAGGAAGATATGCCATGTTTCGACAAGGCTATTTTTTTTCCAGACCTGACTTAATTTGTATATTCAGTGTCTTCTTGTAAAAAAGATTTTCTTTCTTTATTTCAGTTGGCAGAATTAAAGAAAAAAGCTAAACACAGAAGAACAGATGTAGTGAATCGACTGTCACCCCAGCGTCCGTACTCGGCCACGCCAAGGTTAACATCTACTAAACAAAATAACGCAAAACAACCAGTAACCAATAAAAACATTTCTAGTCCTCGTTCAACTGGTGGTGCAGCGTTAAATGTTTTAAATGATATGCGTAAATTACAGACGACGTTACGGAAGGATGATGTTAGTTGGGAATGATGCATTCGGATAATTTTATTATGATTTTAATATTTATATTCTTTTATTTACTGAGGTCTTATTTATGACAATTTAAACTAAATATACTGAAATATCAGATATTAAAACAAGCAATAAATTAATGTGAGCAAAAGTATAAATAAGAGTATTGAAATATAACAAAGGCAAGAAATTAATATGGGCAATGAATTAATGAGAGCAAGATATCAATGAGAGCAAGAAATTAATGAGAGCAAGAAATTAATGTAAGCTAGAAATTAATGTGAACAAGAATTTATTGTAAAAATTTAATGTAAGATATTAATGAAAGCAGGAAATTAATGTGGGTAAGAAATTAATGTGAATATTCAAATAATGAGTGCAAGAAATTAATGTGAACAAAGAAATAGTGAAAGCAAGAAATTAATGTGAGCAAGAAATTATTGTGAGCTATGAATTAAATTTAATGTGAGCAGGAAATTATTGTGAGCAATGAATTAATGTCAGCTAGAAATTGTGAGTAAGAAATTAGTGTAAGCAAGAAATGTGAGCAATGAATTAATTTATGGAATTAATGTTAGTGAACATGTAATATAAGAAATAAGCAGTGAAATAATGTGATTAATGAATTAATCAGTGTATTAAAGTAAGCAAGAATTTAATGGAATAAAATAAAAAGTAAGGAATATTACAAGCAATAAAATAATGCTAGCAAGAAAGTAATGGAAGTGATTCATTCTATTGCCAGTCACTGGGTGCAGATAAAGTATACTATAGTGTCTTGCTTTACCAAGTAGATGATCAGCTATCTCATATTGTCAAACAGAATACACCTTCATTATGCTCATCATTATATGGGGGTTTATCTTATGATAAAGTTACTAGGATAGGCCTACAGCAGGTTGCATTAAAATTAATATGCGGTTAAGATCAGAAGGTCTCTCCGACTCTCGTTAAGTCAAATGGTGTGGTTTCGACTCCCTGCTTGTATAGAGTCGCATGTCCAACACTGTGGTTTTACTCCGATTTCCTACCACTGTTAAATCACAAGGTCTCTCATTAAGTCAAGCGGCGTGGTTTCAACTCCTCACTTGTTCGTGTCACCTGTTAACCTTGTTGATTTTCTCTGGGTCCTCCGGTTTCCTCCCCCTTTCAGCCAATTAAAAGTTAGTATTCCTAAAATATTTTAGTTTAACTCTGTGTAAATAAAACCCCAGTTATTGTAGTCAACAAATTAATAGTGATATTAGTAATAAAGAGGCATTAGTCATAATGAAACAAAAATCACCATTGAATATCAATGGAATAATAAGAAAACTGAAGATCTGTTTTTAATTATAACATCTTGATTGTTATAATCGTAAGGGCCATTTTAAATTTATGATGCATTTACTTTATGAATACTGAACGAAGTCAAACCATGTTTCAACTTTCACAACACAGATCCTATTTCGTTTCATTTTGTATTGTTCAGAATTTCATTTTACTTGTCTTTACTACACCAGGATCTGAAAGAGTTGTTATCTTTGACTTGTTCTGTGAGGGATTAGCCAAATGGAACGGTCTGTTACGACAGGCTTTTGGTATGAGGTGCATGGAACTGTTGGTAATCCATTAGAAACATCAATGCTAATTGGTTAATCTAGTGTCTGATGTCATAGGGTAAAAACACGCTTGTATGACCTCTGACGTGAGCTCTCAAAACAAGTGGTCAGATCTTCATGTAGTGTAGGCCATTAAAAGTTTAAAACAACAAAACGAAATATAGATCTGTATTTTAATCAGATTGGGGATTCGAAATCCCGCATAACAAGTTGACGTTAAACCTTCAAGCTCTATCTCTGATGTCAAACAATGGTTTGCGTTAATAATTAATGTATGAACAACTATTTAATATTTAATCATTGTTATTTCTATAGTTAATAAATGAACCCTTGATTTCCAGCCTTTCAGTCCTTATTCACGGAAATAATGTGATTGTAATGTTAAGGGAAATTATGCGATTATGACAAAAAATTTATGACATAATTTGGTACCATAGTAACATGTAACATCATTTCCCTGATGAAGGTCTGTGAATAAAGACCGAAACGTTGGAAATAAAATGTTTATTTATTTAATATTATTTATATATATATATTTATATTCCGATAATAATTTATAAAATTATTCATGGCCTTTGATTAGACTTGATAAAGAAAAAATAATTTTTTTAAAAAAATAATAAATATTGACATTAGGAAGCCATTTGTAAATGATTTTATTAATAAAAACACAATTTTTAACTTCTATTTTTGCATTCTTGCAAAAGCTAAAAAAAAAAAAAGAATTTAAAGAATGCTTGCTCAAAATTCCTGCTAATCTTTGATTAGATTTAAGCCTTTTGGGGGGGAAAAAAGATATGTGGCTAAGACTCATTTTTATCATTCCTGGAAGTAATTGTCGTAGTTGACAAAATGATAAACACTAAAGTAAGACTCTTATTTATCAGGTCTGGAAGTAATTGTTATAGTTGTACCTGACAAAACGTCAAACACTATTCTCCCGTAATCTGGAAAAACCTAGCAAGTCAAAGAAAAAATAAATTGGTTATATATTCAGTAGCTTAACAAAACAGTTTTCCATTGTTTACTCAAAACTACATTCAACAGTGTTATTAGGTTTTTCCAATTACGGGAGTATTAATGAACTAGTACTTGACATTTTGAACCTTGTGTCGAACATGTATTAATAAAATCAATAGAAACCTGTTAAAAGAGACAAATCTGTAGTTAACAAAATGACAGGCATCACAGAGGAGTTGTCTGAATTTATGTCTGACAATTTCTGTGATCAGTGCCTTATTTCCAGGCCTTCTGTTTTATTCCTTGTTATTCAGTCAGACTAATGACTTTAAATTCTCAAACATTCAGTTAAGTTCATTCCAGTAAGCTCAAGTTTTATTTTATCTTGGCGAAACAAAAAAAATATCCTGTTTTGATGAGCCTAATTTCAATAATTAAATTTTTTCAATGGCACTCAGTAATTGAAATGGAAATAGACATTTCGTCTCGGCTTTTCTTAGTTTTTATCAAGACTAAAGAACCTTAGCAGAAACATCAGTCAGTAATCTCAGTAATAAAAAATGACTGTTTTCAGGGGGTGGATCCAGGAATTTTTGTAGAAGGGGGGGTTTTCAGGTCCCTGGTCATGAAATTTGACAGTTGACAATAATGCATGATGCCATTGTGGGCTTCCAATTACGGAGGCAATCATTAATTGTGATATCACATGTCTATATCATTAAGACACCCCCTCCCCCCTTCTCTGGATCCACCCCTGGTATTGCATAATATAGTTGTGTAACCACTGTGTATTTCCAATTCAGTTGCTAAATGTCTCTCAATTATAAACAGTATTGTATTACTAAATGTCTCTCAATTATAAACAGTAACAGTATTGTATTCCATATTTTTGTGTCTAGTGAATTGTTAAAAATTGTTATTATCTTCCTCATGCATTATCATTTTATTTCATGGCTGGCCAAATTTGTTTTTAAAATAAAATATCAGTTTAACTGCAATATAACAAATTTCTCTTGTTGGTAATAATATATTATGATTATGGACGGGGATAGTTAAACATAAAACCATGGTCATATGTAACCCATTCAGTCATTTAACAAGGGTTGCCAGTCAACATATTTTTACCTGTCATATATTCCATTGTACATAAAATGTATTAATTGTATAATAATAAAATCATATTTTACAAAATAGGTTCTTTTTTTTTTGTTGTTGTTTATTGATTACTTGATCAAATTAAAACACAGATCCTATTTCGTTTGGTTTATATATATATACATGTACCGATAGTTCAAAATTTCGTTCTTTACTACACTAGGATTTGGAAGATTTGTTATATAATAGGTGTTCTTGTTGATGGTAGGAATTAGCCAATGAAACAGTCTGTGAGTAAACACTGATTGATTAATCATTGTCTGATGTCATAGGGTCAAAAGCCACTCGTACAACCCCTAACATGACTTTCCAGTACAACTGGTTAGATCTTCATGCCGTGTAGGCCATCAAAAGAATTAAAAAATCAAATGAAATATAGAACTGTATTTTAATCATATTCAGAATTCAATAATAAGGGCATATTGGGCATGCTCAATCGAATGTTTCAGAGTTAAATTATGCCAAACAGTATGCTATGTGAGAAATCTGCACTACAACCCAGTCTTATTTCAAATTTCAAAATTAGTGGGGGGGGGGCCAGTGCTGTCGTTTTTATGGGACCTCGGATCTGTCTTTCATCCGTTCCTTAATCAGGCCCTCCGTCCTGCAGTCCTGAAATGGAAAAATCTAGCTGGAAAATACTGAGGAACCTACTCAGATAACACTCAGTTTTAGCTCGGGACCTTCTAGTTAGTCAGCCAGCAAGATCTCATCAAACCACCATGGCTATTACTGGCTCGTCTTCGTTACCAAATGTCGTAAGTCCTATCATATAATTTTTGGAGTTGATCACAAAAAGAGAGAAATGGGGTTTAATGTCAACTTGATACAAACTAGATCATTCCGGGACTAACACAAGATTCAATTTTATTTCAATAATTCGCTTGTGCGTAGGGGTCTTCAGCAGTGGGAGCAAACCAGAGGACTCGGAGAAAACCCCAAAGGCTGGACAGGCAACCCTACTCCGTGCCACGTACAACCGGAGAATCGAAACCATGCCAGTTGACTCAAATGACCTAGTTTGTATTCAGCCACCCAACTCCCTTTATTGCAAAAAACAAACCATGTTGATTATATCAATTTTTTTTATTATTCTGATAATTTACAAATTTATTTTAATATAAAACGGTCAATAATATAATATAGGTAGGTAAATATATAGATAGAATACCGGTAAACATATATTTCAATAAGAAAGTGTTCTAATATTGTGGTATCAAACATTCAGGTGCAAGGTGAAGGGGACGTGATGAAGCAATTTATGTCATGTGTTTAATTTTTCAGCCCCTCCTCAATGGACAAACATAAAATGGTTTCATTGGAGTTTTCGATGTTTTTGGCAGAGGTTTTGTTTTCCAAGAACGTATACTATTATTATCATATCAAACATTCCAAGGTTGAGTAAAGAGGATGTGATGACACACTTTGTGTCATGGTTTAGTTTCTGGGTTCCGCCCCCTCTCAAATGAAAGAATATACACTATTGGCAGGTTTTGATCTTTATTATTTCATAATAACTGTCACACAGATATGCTACCATTCCACATAGCCCAAAAATCTCTAAAAGAACCATAAAAGATATAAAAAACATTTTTTTGGTTACCCCACAGAATGTTGTTCCTCATGTAAAATTAGTGGTCACCACATCCCATCCACAGGCACTCGAGGGGATTAAAATAAAACTTCTTACTACTGCTTGACTATATAGTATAGTAAGAAGTTTTATTTTAATCCCTTCAAGTGCCTGTGGTCCCATCAAACATTAAACGATGGAATAGTAAAAATGTTACGGATAATTTCATTGAGTTCATCAGCATAAATTATTATTAATTATCAGACATCATCATTTCATTGGATACTTAAAATCTCTGATATTCATGTGAAGGACTTATTTAAATACCCTATTTAACGCCTAAATCTATTTGCAAATGATAAAGGTCTAAAAATCTCTGATCGTCATTTGAAGGATTTTTAAATGGAATATCAGTCCATATATGGTCTTAAGTATTTATTGAGAATTTGTCATATTGAAATTAATATAAAAAATATTCTATGGTCACATATGTGCAATGCTAGGGAGGTGCATTTTCATTGAACCGCAGTGTCATGCCATTCAGCTGGACAAGTGAATTAAGCAGGACCAAATGCTGTCATTCAGTCGTATTTACATATTATGAACAATGGACCAATATTGAATCAGTGCATGTGATGACTAGAACTGCTTCTACCTATCATGAATTATGTGTAAAATATATAAAGTATGAGTATGTGGTATTAATCCTACATATCACCATCAAAATGTACAATGATTGACATGAGTAAGAGAGAAATGGGGTTTAACGTCCACTCGACACAAACTAGGTCATTTTGGGACTAACAAATGGTTTAATTTCATTTCAATATTTCACTTGCGAGTAGGGATCTTTAGCAGTGGGAGGAAACCGGAGAACCTGGAGGAAACTCACGAAGTTGGACAGGTGACCCTACACTTTGTCACATACAACTGGGGATTCGAAACCATGCCAGTTGACTCAATGACAGGCTTTATGATACAGCGCGCACATGCTAACCATTCGATCATTCAACCCTGCCTTTCTATTTTGAATGAAAACGACAGTTTTTTTAATAGGAACATGTTCAAATATTTATTCTAAGTTATTGTATTATGCTAGGTTCCCACTATCATGATTCGTTCTACAATTGAAATCAGGATTTTAATTCTGGAGTAATCATGGCGATCCTATCATTGCCTTACAAACTGATTTCTTCAGTATTTACGTGCTTTATAAATAACAAAATCATTATTATATATTGAGGTAAGTCATAGCAACAGCGTTGACCATATCGAAACGTATCTGAACGTGTCAGCATGTACCAGATCATAGACTCAATAGGTACAATCCTAACGTAACGCATCAGTGGGAACCTAGGATAAATCCACAGTACTCTGAAACAATCTAAAACACCTTATCGTTTAACAGATATAGTTTCAAATCAATAAATACATCTTGATTTAAAACAGGAACGGATTCGATTAAATCTAACATACCTTTATATTAATCAATTGCATAGATCACAAACAATTTAACAAAATGAAACAAAAAACTGAAAACAAAACCACAATATAATAAAATATAACAAAATATGTGGAATAATTAAACAATATAATTTACATAATAAAAATAATTCAATTTAACTAATTCATGTAAGTTATAAAAAAAACCACACACAGTTTAAGTAAAATATATGATGACTGACTTATTGATCACTAACCTTGCTCTAAAGACAGTGAAATTATTTAACACCTGACAGCGATCAGAAGTCATCTCAATTCTGTTCAACGATTTGTAGGCCTGACCTAATGACTATCCCACTTGTACCCAGGTGCAATGCCTTGGGATGGGGCCTAGGACAAACATTTGAAAGAAGCCTATGACAACACCTTTGGATGGAGCCTAGTACACACAATTGGATGGATTCTGACAATGCCTTTTGAAGGATGAAGCCTATGAAAACACCTTGGGATGGATTCTGACAATGCCTTTTGATGGAGTCTTTGGGATGGTGCCTATGACAACACCATTAGATGGAGCTTATGACAACACCATTAGATGGAGCCTATAAATCGTATTAGCACCAACCTTGTCAGGTAAAATTTCTTAATTGATCGTCTATCCAACTGTTGGTTTAAAATTCTTTCACTGCTCTAAACAAAATGTTAGTTTTCATTTATTCATGACTATGTGATGTAAAAGGCAAAAAAATAAACAAAACAAATTTGTATTGCATCTAATCAGAAATTGACTATTTTGAGAATGCCACAGTCAGTTTTAAATTCTTTTACTGCTCTAAACAAAAAGTATCTAAGCAATTGAATCTTTGTGGTCATATTCATAATCGGCAAATTTAACATTTTTATGTCAAATTTCCAACTAATTATAGAAAGGTTTAAAAGTGAAATAATATAGCTACAAAGAAAAAGTTTGAACACAATGAAATAAATTACAATTAATTGATTAATATATGTTATACATGTGATTTAAAGGGCATATATTGAACATGAAATAAACAAATTAGAAATCAATATCGGCCCATTTCAATCAATATTGATGTTGTTATATCTCTTATTGTTGAAATAGGGCCATCTGACTCATGATATCCAATATCTCAGGTTAAAACAAATACTGTAAGTTTTTTTTCATAAATGAAAGTAAGATACTGGTGCATGTTAAGGTTTAAATGTTTAACAAAATTATCATATTTCATTTCAAGGTCTGTATATTTTGGCTTTCATATTTAACAAATTTGGATTAAATAATCGGAAAAACGTATTTCCTGACATAGAAAAAACAAAAAACAACATAACAATCACAAGATTAAATATATCAAATAATAAGCTAATTACTTAGCAATATAACAATGCGAAAAAAAAAAAAAATACAAATTAACAATATTTTGGCAAGCTGATGTCTCACATTTAGTGTTCTTACCAGACATAATTGTGTTCCAGTTCCTTAGTTATATAAATCAAGCCTTTATTTGCACGAGAACTCAAATTTATAATAATGCACCTCTATATCATATTTTACCATGGAAGCTAATTAATATAAGTCTCTTTGGCTTGGTTTTTTTGTATCATATTGTTAATAAGAGAGAGAGAGAGAGGGAGAGAGATGTGTTTAAGTTCTCTCCACACAAACTAGGCCATCGTTTAATTTTATTTCAATAATTCGCTTGCGCATAGAGGTCTTTAGCAGTGAGCGAACTTGGAGAAAACCCATGAGGATGGACAGGGAATAGAAACCACGCCCCTTGACTCAATGACAGACCGTGTTAAACCATTAGACCTCCCTCCCACACTTTCCCTATTCTTAATGCCTTTAAATCCTTCAGTATGCTTGAAATAAATAAGCATTTACTCTAAACCACACCCTTTGACTCAATGATAGGCCCCATGATCTAAAGAGCAAACATTAGTTAACACAACGACCCAACCCTCTTTATTTATGGACTTATTACGACTTATTAAACTGCTAAAGCAGCAATTATCATTGCAAAATATATCTGGATGATCGGAATGAAAACTAGTTGAACAATGAGTTTGACGTAAAAAGTCTCCACCCACAACCATCCTCTGGACTGGATAATCAAAACTCAAGGCTATTATGGATCAATGGAGATCCAGGGTCAGGAATAATCAAGTCTAGTCATTAAGAATGAGTTAAGGTATGTACATGTAAGTTCAGTAGGGTTGAAAGACATTATATTAATCTTTTATAAAAATGAATACAACTAAAAGTGAGTTGTGATAAGGTGCTGAAATTCATTCGCATTGCGTATATAACTTAAAACACAATAAATACTTATATGGAATATAATATAGCACGACAAATCAACGAGTATATACTCGTACTGTTTTCAAGCACCAATGAAAAGAGAATACTTGTCGTATACTTGTCGTAACTAGTGCAGGCACGATATATCGCGATTCATATTCTCGAGATTCGCGAACTGAATCACGAAAACACTAAATCAATGTATTACAACACTTTTTTTTATGTTTTTTTGTCGTTTCAGTAAGTAACCTGTCATTCCTAAGTATCGACGTCACATATAGGTACACAAACAGTCTTATTTTGATCCACATCAATATTATGTGTTTTACATCTTCGACATCGGAAGTACTAAAAATATCATTAATTCATTTATCCTGTTGTTTTCTTGGTAAATATTGTTCTGATTATGAATCATGATAGGAATTGTCTTGTAGTACATGAATCGCAATACATATTGTATCGTGACTGCAGTGGCAATAAGCAGCTCTTGTTGAATCGTCATGCTATATGTATAACATCCAAATGATTGTTTTCCATGTAAATGTTTGTTGTTTTTTTATTGTGCTCAACCAGTAAATCTCACTCATGGATTATATGAGTATTGTTTATATGAGACCTACTCCCACAAAACCAGGCTCTTGGCAGCATTTTGGACAGTCCACAGCCTAAGCTTTCCAAAAATACAATTCCCTTCAAATTTGTCGTATCATTTGGATTTGAGTTCAGTTCATTCACAGCCACATGTAGGCATACAGTGTATGCTTTGTGCCTGTAGTACAAAAAGAAGTTGTGCGACAAGCACCTGGTTTTGTGGGAGTGGGTCACATATTTACGACAAGGATTCAATGCAACTGGGGAAACCCCTCTTGTTTATATCAAATGGTGCGATTCTATGCTAATTTTACTATTTAAAAGACATTTTATAAATGCTAATTGACTATTTGATTCAATATAAATGTTGGAAGTGCTTTTGGTGCTTTTTCAAATCTCTGGAGATTTTAAAATCAATATACTTTTGTGATCTCTTTTTGAATGTAAGTTGATTTAATTGGATTAAAATAATTTAACATTTCCTATCATATAAAAGTAATCAAATTCCATAAAATTCAACTGACAATTGAATACGGATATCAAAAGATCATTTCAAAAACTATTTGAATACTAATATTGAAATACTTGTGTGAGCACTAAATTCAACACATTCATTTCTTGATAGAATTTATCTCTTGACAAAGTATCAAAGTCTAAACGTAGCTAGTATAATAAACCACTAGGCTAAAATATAATTTATATTAGAGGTGATTCGACAATGGTACTCTCTCAAGCAAATACTATTGTAAAAACTTAGATAGTACATGTATAATAAACCATTACTCATTTGATAACGACAAGAGGAACTTGTCGAAACGTAGTGTGAATTAACCTCAGTGATTGTTTTCCATATAAATTTGAGTTACATATTATAATAAACAACTAATTGTTTTCTATTTAAATGTGTTGTGTTAATAAAATGTATGATATAAGTGATTGCAAGTCTAATGTGTGGTTTATGAAATACGACCCTTGGGAGCGCTTCAGGCCCTTGCAGGCTATCTGCACCAACCAGTCTGATTGGGTTATTAAACATCCTGAGTTATAAATGCATAAATTATGCTAATTAGCAGGTTGACCTTTTAGTTGACCTTTTTGTGATTTTTGTTGTTTTCTGTTCCATAGTGTGAACCCCTAGCTATTTCTGTTACTCCTATCATCCATCGAACACCTACAGACGCTGAAATTATAGAAGACAGGAAGTGCTAAACTGAAAGTAGACTCTAGAGGATTAACCCTTAGAACCTGAAATGCCACAAAACTGGCTTGACGTTGTATCGCATATACCTGAAATGTCGGTTTTGCGGCTTGGGGCGTGTTCAAACTCCAATTACGTTGACGTCATAATTTATATCACGTCCTGTAAATACAGGGAGGGACGTGCAACACCGAATGTAAAGTCAGTGTTCAAAGGGTTAAATTGTGTCATACTTGTGCTTGAAATGAAATGATATGGGGGTTTTAACCCACTACTGTTCTGCTCCAACTGAGCTAATTGAAGAAAGGTATACACCATACAATATGCTATGACTGAGTGAAATTTTGCCCTGGCAGCAGCAACTGCCAAAGGATCTCTAATGTGCATGGCAATGTGTACACAGGACCTTAATTTTTTGTCCCATCTGAATAACTAGACAGCTGTTTTTGTCAGCCCCACCTTCTGCACCACTGACAAGACGAACCCACATTGAAAATTCTGATGAACTTTTTCGGCAACTTTTTTGCTCGCAAACTACAATATTGTGGAGGTTAATCTGTAATATTAATATCAGTTCCATAAATGGTTTACAAAGTTATGATCAATTGAAATATCATGCATTACTCTGATGCTTGCTAGGTAATAGTCCTGCTGCTATATTGATAGGCCTATTTTAAATCTCATTGAATCCAAACATTAAAAATTAAGTAATAATGTGTATTGAGCAAATAGGAGCAAACCCAACAATAGGAGCATTCAGGTCCATATGTTAGTCCCAAAATGACCTAATTTGTGTCAAGTGGACGTTAAGCCCCTTTATCTCTCACCGTAAAATGTTGTTATATATATATACTTACCTACAGTAATGACTGTTAAACATATAACTTGTTGTAATATTGTTCCTGACAAAAATATTCCACCTAAATATTTAAATAACGGCACACACGTTAACACAAACCAGAATATAGTTATGATTAAATCATAAGGCCGACTTGGTATTTTATATGGTACACCTTCAAATTTCTGTTTTTGCATAAAATTTTCAAATATTTCATCCTGAAAGATAAAAATAAAATCTGAAAATTTAGTGAATTGCCAACTGCCCCTGACCTTTTTTAGTTTTAGAGATAATTGCCACCTAGGCATCATTTCTGAACGTAACAAAGTAAAGAGATTTGATCGCTGGTATTCTTGGTTCATCTCCAACATTCCACCTTGCCGTAGCAACAGCAGCAGCTGTTGTCTGGGCGACCTTCGGTTGCACGCATTTTCGCAATATAGTTCAACCTGTGGTGGTCATAAGCCATACCATACGATAGAGCATGATCGGGACAGTTCAGACTGTAGTCAGAACTATAGTCTATGTTCGAAGGTTGCCTTAGATGTCTGACATCTGAATATAAACAAACAAAGGTCATGGCCAGGAAAATGGCTGCTCCTTTTGTACTGCTACAGGTTCAAAGTTCATGCAGACTTTAAGACAAAAAAAGAAGATTTTAATAAGAATTACACAGCACAGAATAATCACTACGATACCCAAATAACAAGTCCACATACTTTTTCTTGAAATAAATCACGTAACCAAACTGCTGCCTCCTCATCTGTATCTACAGGTACTTTATCTAAATCAAATCTCCTGAAAATAAAATACAGAAAAAAGTTAAAATAGTCACACACAGAGATGCTCAAATTTTTTTTTTTAAGTTCAAAATTGCTTCCATTTTGAGTGGGGATCAAGATGGCGAAGTGAGTAAGAAACTGGCTCGCTAGACGAGAGGTCGGGTGTTCAATTCCTGCATTGGCCGAGAAAGTTCATCCAGATTTTCTGACATGGTTTCCCCTTGTCAGTGATGCAGATCGAGGGCCCTCACAAGGACAGCTGTCTAGTCCTTCGGATGGGACAAAAAACCAAGGTCCCGTGTAAACATTGACGTGCATGTAAAAGATCCCTTGTCAGTTGGAATTCGATACAGATGGATATTTCGTTTCGTTTATTTATACCTTCCATGGCCTACACTACATGAAGATCTGACTGGTTGTTGTGATAGGTCATGTCAGAGGTCATATGAGCGGCTTTTCACCCTTTGACATCAGACATTTGATTTACCAAGCAGCATTGATGTTACTAGTGGATTACCCACAGTTCCAAGCAAAACACGCCTAAAAGCTCACAGTAACAGACCGTTTTATTGGCTAATACCTCAAACCATTCAGAACACATCAATGATAACTCGTCCTAGTGTAATAAAGACAAGTAAAGCGAAATTTTGAACTACAAAAACGAAACAAGATAGGATCTGTGTTTCAATCAGATAGAAGTATAAAAAGAGAGATCGTCAAAAGGCAGATTTAGGTCTTGCCTGTTTAAACTTACCTAACAAGTAAATGAGCTGTAACAGATTTTCCCTGTATAACATTCATTAATGTTGGTTCTGGACCGTCGCTAGGAAACGCTATAGTTAGATCATATACCGCTGGTACTAAATAAAAAAACAATCATATAGCAAACTGTTATCATAATCATTATGCTGTCTTCACCAACAAGCCTCCAGTCGCTTTTACACAAACAGGATTTATTTTCATCGCCCAATCAGCATTAATTAAAAAAAAAAAATACAATAGAAAAAAAAAAGATTTTGTGCAGTACTGCGCTAATGCTGATTCCCATAAGAGATCAGTTATAGCTTTAGTGCGCTATCGGCTAATCAGAGGAAGGACGAACACTGCACTATTGGCTAATCAGAGAGGGCACAATACAGCTAATTTGCACTATCGGGTACAATTGGTTAATCCCGTGCAAAGACCAACATTCTGATATTCAGTGATACTATGTTAATATTTTTACATCAATTTAAATCTGAACTTACTTTTTCCTTTCATATTTTGTATGGAGAGTATAAAACCTTTTGGTCTTGGTAAAAGATGATGTTTCATATCAGGATAACCTCTTGACCTTGACACTTCTAAACTTGCTTTATGTTTATCTTCTGTAAATCTCGTTCCTTCAGGAAATAATAAACACTGAAATACACAATAATAACACAACAAGAATTAAAGAATTGGTTCAGTTGGTCGGAAAATCTTTTTTTTTTTTTTTTTCTTGGTATGTGTGTGTTATTTATTTCGTAACATTTCTAGCTTATAACTGACAAAGGTTCATGAAAATAATATCAAAATTTCAGTGTTGGCAGTTGTCTAGAGACAATTACACCAAGACCAAGTTATAGAACCTTTGAAATTTATAGTCAGAACATTTTGGTTAAAATTAAAAATGGGTTGGTTGGGTTACTGAAAACAAAGGTATTTTTTGGGGGTTGAAACCAATGGAAACCGAAAAAATACAAAATGACCGACACCAGAAGAATAAACACTGAAATACACAATAATAACACAACAGTTGAATGATTTATCTATAACATATCTAGGGATATGGAACTGGGATTGAATGTATGTTTAGATTACGTCATAGATTATGTATCGCATTAGCGTAATGCTTGTTTCCAACTTCAATGGATCTTTTACGTGCACACATGACCTTGTTTTTTGTCCCATCCTAACGACAAGACATATTAATTTTTATTATCTATTTTTCAACTATTATAGCAAGAACATCCAGCTCTTTATCTGAATCTTACATAATGTAACTTTAAGAAAATCGTTTGCTTTACCAGTTTGTAAAATAGTAATACATACCGTCACCCAATAACCGTCTGGATAATCTGTTAATTTCTTTAAATCATTTTCTATTGTCTTTTTATCTGATTCCCAATTTCGTTTTAAAAATATACTTTCATTAAAATACCAGGCCCAGCCAATCAATGGAACATATTTTAACATTTCTTTACCATAAATCTTACAGTTCTACAAAAGATGAAAACAATAAATATAAGATATTTAAAGCTACATGTATATTTATTCAACACATTTAATGAAGAATATGACTATCTTAAAATATATGACTATTGTGAAAATATGACTACTGTGAAAAATATGTCTACTGTGGAAAATGTTGACTAGTGTGGAATCTATCACTACTGACACTGTGGGAAATATGACTATTCTCTTATTTCAAATTGCAACCTTCAAGGGTTTGTTTACGTAGATTGTTGTATAGGCAAAAATCCTACAATTTCTTCCAGGCCCATGTCAGGATTAGAACCCATGACACTAAGGTAACTCACTTAAACTTTAATTTTAGAAAATACTTTTTAAAAAGACTATGAAATTTACCCCAAGCATTCCAAATCTTTCAGCTAGAAGCCACGTCATCAACCAATCAATATCGTATTTATGATTCATCACTACAAGGATATGTTCCTTGCCCACCATCTTTAAAACCTCGGGACTGGTATATAACAAACACTCTGATCCGGACCACCATTCTCCTAGTGATATAAACACTGAAAAACAAACAGGATATAGCAACGTAAAGTGAAAGAAAGTAGCAAGAAAATTCTGTATGCTGCCTAAAAATGAAGTTTTCATTTCTAACTTTTTTCTGATATAGCACCAATCTGATTAAAATACAGATCCTATATTTTGCTTCGTTTTTTTATACTTTCGATGGTCAACACTACATGTAGATCTGACCTGTTGTACTGGAAGGTCACGTCATGGGTCAAACGAGTGGTTTTTGACCCTATGACGTCAGACATTGATTAATCAATCAGTGTTGACATTTCTAGTGGTTTACCCACAGTTCCGTGAATCAAAAGGCCAAGCACCCGCCATAACAGACCGTTTCATTGGTTATCCCTCATATCATTTAGAACATGTCAATAATAACAGCTCTTCCAGATCCTAGTGTAATAAAGACAAGTAAAACGAAATTTTTAACTATAAAAACGAAACGAAATAGGATTAATATAGCACAGGAAGTGTGAGAGTTTAAAAATTAAATGTTTTGCTGCGATTTGGCTAATGCAGACGGGTATATATGCCATACATTGTGCTGTGAGGGATTTTTGGCCAGGATAGTAAGAGCTACGGCCTACTCTTACATTGAATTCCAATGCCCAGTTTTCTTTTACGTGCACGCCAAAGTGCTCACTGGACGTTAATTTTGTTTCCCATCCCAACAATCTCCTTTCCAGGTTCTCCGTCTTTCACCATTGACAAGAGGAAACCATGGTGGAAAATGACAGGAAATTTTCTCGGCAAACACCATTCAAAAGATAAAAACTGTCAACTTACATGACCAATGAGCATAAGCTAAATGTACGATGATCTTTCTGTAGAGATGTTTATTAAATGGCCAGACAATACATGCACACAACATGAGAAAACACACAATCAAACCACTCGCCACAAACACGTAACCCATTAATAGATGTAATATAAACCATGTTTTTATCTGCTGACCTATCGTCATCGTGATCTGAAATACATAAAATAAAAAAACATAATTAATTTTACAAGCTTAAAAACGGAAGTAAAACATTGCTTAAAATGGTGCAATATTAGATAGACTAAGTTTTTCAGTGAAAAATGATACAATTTCCAAATACCAATATTTCCAAATATTATCATTTGTTTTTTAAATTTTAAGTGCCCAAATTATTCCTATGACTGTATAATAGTGATTTGACAACCCTTCATGTATTTAGCAACAGATACAGAACTAACTATGTTTTGACTTTCTAGGAAGATATTCAACTATATCTTTAAATTGAAGACAGAGGTTGAATCCATCAAGTACATCACTAACCTTGATTTTTGTACAAGTACATGTAATATCTATCATGTTTTGTATAAAAAGTACAGGTACACTGTACCATTACAACTTGACATACAGATATCAAAAACACTTATATATCAACAGTCACTCCTAGAAATAAGGGTTGACGAAATGTCAAGCACTACTGCATGTACTAGTAACCGACATTTTGAAACTTTGTGCCTGACAAGAGTTAATCAGGCTAAAAAAAAAAAATAACACCTGTGATTCCAGTTACTTGGCCCCAAAGAATTAAAGAATTGGTTCAGTCGGTCGGAAAATCTTTTTATTTTTTTTTTTCTTGGTATGTGTGTGTTATTTATTTCATAACATTTCTAGCTTATAACCTGACAAAGGTTCTTGAAAATAATATCAAAATTTCAGTGTTGGCAGTTGTCTAGAGACAATTACGCCAAGACCAAGTTATAGAACCTTTGAAATGACAGAAAAAAGTTTATAGTCGGCACATTTTGGTTAAAAATAAAAATGGGTTGGTTGGGTTACTGAAAACAAAGGTATTTTGGGGGGGTTGAAACCAATGGAAACCGAAAAAATACAAAATGACCGACACCAGAAGAATTGTGCCAGAAACATCCTGAATTTGTGTCTGACATTGTCTGTGACAGGTGCCTTATTACCTTGCTTGTGTACAGTATTCATTTGTTAAATCTGTTTATCAATGACCACATTTCAAGTGACCTTTCTTTATCAATCTGTTCAAAGATTAGCAGTACTATGTGTGTTGTATGTTTGATTATATTCACATGAAATGGGATTAAACTACCAACTCATGCCATCCCGGTACTTCATAGCCACAGGCTATACTATACTATAGTATACTATACTATATAGTCAAGCAGTTGTAAGAAGTTTTGTTTTAATCCCTTCATGTGCCTGTGTTCATAACGTGCCATGGGAGAAATTTTTCCCTGACAGTGCTACAGTCTATGCATGCTTCGATTTCTAAATTTTACAGAATCTTTAACATTTATGCCAATGTGTACATCGAACCTCATGCTTTTGTCCCATCTGAATGACTAGACAGTTGTCCTTGCCAGGCCCTTTGTCCTGCACCACTGACAAGGAGAACCAAGCCCAAAATTCTTAAGTAGCATTCTACGCTAACAACAGGAGCAAACCAGAGATCTCCTGATTAGCAAGCCAGTGTCTTACTAAATGACATGTCCACTTTCATATTGCAGAAATGTGAAATAAAAGACATATCAGACAGAAAATTCATGAACTTTGGTTTTCAACTTTGTGATCTTATTTTAGTTCTCAACAATCTGATTAAAATACAGGGGCCTATTTCACGAAATTTTAACTAAGATAAGATCCCAATTTTAGTAATTTGATTGGATAATATTAGATTGATTTTAGTGCTTAGCCAATCAAAATTGAAGTATCTACTAAAATTGGATTTTATCTTAAGTTAAAATTTCGTGAAACAGGGCCCTGATCTATATTTCGTTTCGTTTTTTATACTTTTGATGGCTCACACTACATGAAGATCTGACCGATTGTAGTTGGAGGGCACATCAGGGGTCATATAAGCGGCTTTTGAACCTATGACGTCCGACATTTACTTGATCAACAAATCAGCCATGTTTCTAATAGGATGCACACAGTTCCGTGCACCGCACGCCAAGAACTGCCCACAACAGACCGTTTCATTGGCTAATCCCTTACATTAACCAAAACACGGGTTATATAACAACTCGCCCAGATCCCAGTGTAGTAAAGCCAAGTAAAACAAAATTTTAAACTGAAAAAAATGAAACGAAATAGGATCTGTGTTTTATTAGTTTTAATCAGATTAAGTTCTCAATGTCTTTCGTAATTCTGGTGGCTCTCAGTGAGTAAGGCCTCCATAATGTTGCTGTCAAATCAAAATATAAATCTCATCAGACTAGTCCACTTAACACCTTTAATTCTGACCATAATCGAAGCGATTTGAAGGGATGTTGCTCCTTTACTTCTGTAATAAAACTTCTAAAGTACATGTAAGACCAATCCAATTCAAACCTTTAATTTCGACCTTAACATGGGTGTTGCTCCTTTAACCCATACAGTTGTACTTTATGTGATCTGTATTAGGTTAAACACTATGTTTACATTATGATAAACAAATATTTCCAGTAGCTTCAAATTAGGCAACTCAGTCAATATCATACATGTAAGTCAAAGTCCACGAAAATCAATTCTTAGCTTCTTGACCTCAGTTTTGCTATCACAATTGTGTTTTAAATTTGTAAATTAATTGCTATCAAGTTTTTATTTTGAAATTTGATTTATACACTGGATTCACACTTTGCCCTGTAGTGTATACACATGTATTAGAGATATAGTGTGCTAACAGTCTAAAGAGTACAGTGAAAAGTGCATCTGAAGTGCAGGCCCATACCCCCCTCCCCTCCCAAAGCAACCAGTAAACTTCCCCCTACCTGTTCGGGTCTCATTCATCAATCAATTTAAAACAAAATCAAATCCGTGACACAATCTGTCCAATGATTTTCTCCAATAGTACAGTTGAGCCACTATACCATAGCTGGGAAACTATACCACAACAGAGACACAATACCATACCTGAGGCATGATACATGTACATGTACCATACCTGAGCATGACATCACAATATAGATACATACGGTACTTGATCTGATTCTTATTAAAGTACCTTAGGTAAGTCTCTAACTCAATATCAACCGAAGTCTTTGACATTGAAAGAGATAGAGAGGGAAATGGGGTTTAACGTCTACAAAAGACAAACAAGGTCATTTCGGGACTAACATGGTTTAACTTTATTTCAATAATTCGCTTGCGCATGGGGGTCTTTAGCAGTATTAGGAAACAGATGACCTGGAGAAAACCCACAAGGTTGGACTGACGACCATACTCCTTGTCACGTACAACCGGAGAATTGAAACCACGCCAGTTGACTTAATGACAGACATTATTTTATGAATGATACAGCATGCATAAGTTAACCATTCAGTCAGCCATCCCCTCTTTGACATTGAAACACGAATTATTTGTCAGATTAAATCAACATGGATGTTGTGATATACCGGAAAAAGATGGGCATCTCATATCCAATATTTAAGAAAAATTAAACAATTTACCATTGGTACACGAATCATGTACCACTACCATAATGTGTTGCAGCGCCATTTGTAACAAGTTTAAACAAGGGACTCGACGAACGAGGCTAGACATATTCTACAAGTCGTGTCAAACGGTGACATCATATTCTTATCTGGACAGCATGCGCAATAAATACTACCACTGTAGACTGGAATTACGAGGCACTAGAGATTGCCATTCAACTGAGACTTCTGGCCTATCTTGCCGAACATTACTGATTTGAAATTAGAGTAAAAACGGAAACGATTTATATACATTCATCTTATATTATCAAAATATTTATCAGTGTCAATTTCTACATCCCAAATATTATATAAATATCAATCAATCAACCATGAATTACATGAATGAATGAATGAAAGAATAGACAAGACAGACAGTTCTACATGCAGAATGTTTTTTTTAAAATTTATTTTTTAAATAAGGAAGAAGAATTAATAAATGTCATTACCAGAAGAAAATATTTTTTCATTTCATAATAAATGGCCTGCTGGGGGAATGACATGAATGGGCCAGCTGGGCAAAGTCCAAACTCCATACAGAATAGAAATAATAGAATGTAAAAAAAATCCTTGCAAATTTAAAAAAAAACAATGACATCAGTATCAGTTTAGGGATTTTCTTTGTAACTTTTTTTTCCATATTTGGTATAATCCCAACATCTACAAGTAATTAATTAATTGTCACAATTTAAAACATACAATACCTGATCTTAATTGATCAACTGATTTATAACCACGCGTTTTTATTGTCTGTTACTCAGTCCATTTAACTTGGCCAACTGACTCACTCAACCAAAACGTATCAAAACATACCAAGTCTCTCAACCTTTGACCTGTAAGACTTATTCACGTTATGTCGTAAACTAAAGAGTAATTTTTTTTTAAAAAAATATATAAGCGATTAATTACCTAATTCAATTGATGAATGAAACGTTTTAAAAATATTCCGTGACATAGAAACCGCTTAGAAGTATGAATGTATTCTTATTTTGAACTTCAGAACTCGATATACTTTACGACTTTACATCCGACCAGTTTCTGTTACCCACGTGTTGAAAGCGGAAGTAGGAAATAAAACCGCTGATGAAATTTTATGTAAACAATAAATATTCAATAAAACTTCATAATAAGGTCAATGCTACACATTTAGTGTTGAGAGTGTGCCCGAGAGAACAGGTAACTATTTCCATCAGTTCTTGTTTTGTAAATGTTTTTATATGAAACAAAAGGCCCCTGGGCCTGGGGCTGGAAAGGGTTGGTTTTGTTTTGGGTTTCATTTTCTTTCGTAAATTTCTTTCCATTTTTTTCACACACCTCGATTCATCATCTTGATGATCTTCGTGTCGTTTGCTTACCCAAACTAGACACTAGTTTTTTGAAAATCGACCAAAATAAATTGGTGAAAGATTGTTGTATGTAGGCTACAGTTTGATCAATATAATTATTATAAATTGAATTGTAAGACAAGATTAAGATCGAATCAAAACATCTCCCCTGTACCATATGGTATTGGTAGCCTACATGTATATAGACCCTATATGATGGGTAACCTGATATGTACAGCACTGGTAGGGTCATCTGCCCAACCCTGTGGGTTTCTCCAGGTTCCTTCCACAGCTAAAGATTATTGCAATCAAATTGAACCATATGTTAGTCCCAAAATGACCAAGTTTGTGTCAAGTGAACTTTAAACTCAATTTCTCTCTTTCTTGTATTGATGTTATGATATGGCAGTCAAAACTCCTAGAGTTGTTGGTTCTTTGGTATATATATTTCATCATATTTATTTATGTAAATCATCTAACATTCACAAATAGTATAGATAGGGAAACAATGTTGATTTTAAAAATTCATGATCTCAAGAAATCAGAAAAAAGGCCATGTATAATCATTACTGATTATTTAGATTGAATAAAACCAATGAATGACATAGGATATTTAAATATATATGACCACAATTTTTTTTTTCTAGATTGAAAATGGCAGATCAAAAGTTGAATCTTATCACCAGAAACCTTCAGGTACAGTACAATTTTATATCTAAAATCAGCATGCGATTACTATGCAATATACACCTACATTTTGCAAGAGATGGATGGAAAACAAGGAAATAGATAGGTGCATACATGTACATTTGTACTGTATGTACCTACATGTATATTCAGTGTTAAGGTATTTAAATAATGGGTTATTATGTGTATTTAAGGAAGTTATTGCATGTATGTGTTTAAACAAATATCCATAAATGCCCATCAGCAGCTTTAAGGGATGCCGGTATTCATTTCAATGTTCCTAGTTCTGATTTTGTATATATATTTATATAGGAGGTTATTGGTGAAGACAGATTAAAAACGTTATTATCTGAACGAGATGTAAAACTATACTGGGGAACGGCAACTACAGGAAAACCTCATGTAGCTTATTTTGTACCCATGACCAAAATAGCAGATTTCTTAAAGGCAGGTTGTAAGGTAACGTATATTGTTCTTCAAGATAGTCTAAGGCTCTGTCAATTCGAGTACCATACACTTGGCATCAATTAATGGACTTTTAATTTTGGTATGAACCCACACTCGCAAGATGACTGTGATGACATCATTTTTAGTTCCTGATTCCTGTAGTGGGCTCGTATTTGTTATCTTGTAGACCTGATGCAACAGTAGGCCAATATAAATTTATTAATCAGTTTCAACACCTTAGTGGCACATAATACCTTTTTTTCTTCTAAATCCAAATTAACACTAAGTTAATGACTACTGTCTGAATACTAACGCTCTTATTGAAAACAATGCAAATAAAATAATGACTGAGACCTATTTGTGGCAGACTATTTCATTAGTAAAAGTCATTCCTTGTAATAAGCAAATAACTTTTCTATTTTTTTCTCTGACACTATTATTCAGAACACTCTCTGTTTGATTTGATTAAAATTAAATATTTGTGATTTGTAGGTAACAATTCTATTTGCCGATTTACATGCTTATTTGGATAATATGAAGGCACCCTGGGAACTTCTAGAAAAACGAGCTCAGTATTATCAGGAAGTAATCCAGTCAATGTTACGAACTCTGGGAGTTCCTTTAGATAAACTCAACTTTGTAAAAGGCACAGATTACCAATTGAGCAGGTATAAACAGATTTCACATATAGGTATAGACAGGGTTATCATATATATAGCATGGTATAGGTAGGATTGGCACATTGCATGGTATAAACTAGGTTATCACATAGCATGGTATAAAAAGGGTTATTTATACAAGTAGCATGGTACAAACAGGGTTGGCGTATAGCATGGTACAGAAAGGTTTATCGTATACAGTTATCATGGTATATAGCAGGTTATCATTTAGCATGGTATAAACAAGGTTGTCAAATAGCATGGTATAAACAAGGTTGTCAAATAGCATGGTTTAAACAAAGTTATGATATAGTATAAACAAGGTTAACACATAGCATTGTATAAACAAGGTTATAATATAGTATAAACAAGGTTATCACATAGCATGGTATAAACAGAGTTATGGTTTTATAATAGGTGGGTAGAGATAACAATATGAGAGGGGTGACCTAGAACAAACTGCAACAGAAATCATTTCTTTGGAAACTGTTTGGGTGTGGTCTCTAGTACTCCCATAACTAAAGCAACCATTCTAAAAAAGATTTATTTATCATATGGTGCGGAGCAATTAAAGCAGCGATAATCTCGTAAGATTTGACTTTTGCAACTTCTTTTTATATGGTTTTTGATATCCGAATTTAAAGATAAATTTCTAAAACCCAAAATGGCAGCAACACAAATCAGCAGATGTTAATTTAATCGTCATTTCATTTTTCCCTGTTGGATATTACTTGTAACATGTCATTTACACGGTTCGCGATGTCGCCGGGTTCAATACTAATCTCAAAAATGAATCCATGGTGGCAGAAATTCCAATCACAATGTTACACAATATAGTATACCCCTCCCACTATTGAGAATTGTAATTAAAGAATGTAATAATATCATATGTTTATATGTCTTTGAATCGATGTGCAACCATATGACACCTTAAATTTTTAAATATGATTATTTCTACAAAGATCCAATTATAGTCTTGAATTACACGCTGTTTTCACACCAGCCATTGCCGATTCAATGACTACATTTATACTCTCCCAAAAAAGAAACGCAAAGTTACATTTCGTCGTCGGTATATCCTCGCTCTACCATCGCCTTGTTGCAACAAGAACCACGACACGTCGCTGAACCAAACTGCTCTCCAGTGTTGCTGTGTCCCGTCAGTGCCTGGTCCATTAAAGTTGGATTTCAAGGTGTTGGCGTATTTCAAAACAGAAGCTCTAACGGGGACGTCTGCCTCGTTATTCGGTTTCCCCGTAAGCGTTTACCTACTGTCTGGTACGAGATTCTACGCCGTCCGGGAATTGCCACTGCAGTAGAGGTCGCTTTTTGAAAACCATTTATGCCAATGACGTAACCGGAAGTGACGATCCAGGACAGGTGGGGGTCACTCTTGTTTGACCTGAGCTAGGGCGGTAACGTGTTGAACTTTGTTGTCGGTACCCATCCCAAAGGCGAGAAATGGAACCAAGAGAAACATTCAGCAGCCTGGCTACATCTGTCTTGGATACACCTGCTTGTAATCGTCCAATAGCGTTGTTGTGTTTGTCTTCGTTCAGATGTGGCATCATTTGGTTCGTTGAGTGTTTACATGTGCAACTGATTTGGAAACCGAGAACCCTGGGATTTTAAAGACCTTAGATCTAGGTTCCATGCGAAAAACTCGCGAAGTTGTTAAATTCATGTTTCTTGGTGCAATTAAGCGATAACAAATTTCGACAAAAAGGACGACCAGTCACAATTAGTCACCCTACCTTTAAAATCAATAATGAATTTCTTTTATCCTTACATAATGGCATTGAAAACAAGTAAGATTTACCGAAACAACAACCTCGTTCAAATAAAAAATTGATGAAAAATGGGTTGTGCGTTTCTTTTTTTGAAGAGTATATTTTAATCAGTTCGATGTAAGATTTAAACTGAATAGATACAGTTTTTTTGACTTGAATGACGATATAAATCACCTATGTTGCATATATATCTCAATTCAGTTGAATCGTATATCATTTGTTATGTTAATATCGTCTTTCGTATTACATCAAGGTGACCTTGTTCTATTGTTTCACTTGCCTATTCAGATTTGTTCAGATGAACAAAATGTCATTTTTATATGCCCAAATTTTCATGTGGACGTATATGTGGCGTCGCCCCTGTTTGTCCGTCCGGACTCCGGACGTCCATCCACAATTGTTTGTGAACAGTCTAAAGGTCAAAATTTTTATGCGATTTCAATGAAACTTGAAATGTAGGTTTATCACCAGAAGATCTCGGTTCCTTTCAATATTTGCATGTATTGGACTATAACTTCATGGGTTTTGGCCCCTGATTGTACGAAAAATCATGTAGAGGTCACAATTTTGAACCAATTTTGATGAAACTGCTGGACAAAATGGCTGCCGCTAATAGTGTAAAAATATGATATATAAAGGTTGTGGATCCTGTAAAGGTCACAGTTTTAATCTGATTTTGATGAAATTTGAAATGTAGGTTTATAACCCAAAGATCGCGGTTCCTTTCGATATTCGGGCACATTGGACCCTAACTTCCTGAATTATGGCCCCTGATTGTACAAAAATTCATGGTTTTTACCTTGTGGACCCTATGGAGGTCACAATTTTATTCCGAATTTAAAAACCGTTTGACTATATCCCCGTTACACATTAATGCTGGTTGAGTTTGAATTTCTTGAAAATCGATAATTGAACAGCAAAATCCGTAATATTAAATGTTTTGTATACTAAACGTTAGCATGGGGCAGAACTTTATAAAAACCAAATAAATTCTAATGATTTTCTGATAATTACTTAATACATGTATGCGACTCTTGTTGATGCCCGGACGATTTAGCTGCCGTGGGCGTATGTTTCGTTGCCTGGCAACCTATTTTTCCGAAAAGATGTGACTTTTACTATGTCTTATAAATGGATGTCGATGTCTTTGAATTAAAGGTCACCGTCGAGTGCAGAAGTCATGAAACACGCCGTCAGGGGATTTGTTTGGGCCTGTCTCTCCCACAAAATTCATGAAAATTACAAGCCGGAAAACGCGTTGTCTTGCTACGAATTTCGGGCACGAATACAGCTATCAACAAATCAATCAGGCTGTTGTCGTTGCATTCACATGTCACCAGAAATTTTCACTGATGGAACAAATATTTCCGAAACCCACGTCGCGCTTAGGGCAGCTAGAGAAAGTGATGACATGTTCTTCACCTACACAAGTATCATCCCTACCTCCAACTGAAGATGCTGCACAACAGTCAGGTCAAAATACAGTTTAACCCTCACAAGATTGCTACAAAGGGGTTCTCAACTGATTCTGGTAGGCTTCATTGTAGTTTTTAACATACTAAAAACTTACCCAAGTAGGACCCCCCGGAAAGGTGTTTTTTTCAAGATTACGCCCAAGCGGACACCGAAACCTAATGATCATACATGTAACTCTGTAACTATCAACCGAAATTTGATGATCTTGGTGTCTATCCCTAGGTTTTTGGGAGCAGATTGTAAATTGTGTTAGCTTTGAAAATAATCCATTGCAACTGTTCAGTGGGATGCAAAGCCTTTCGATGCAGCAGCAGATGCAATGGACACCCCTCTACTACTGTATGTGGCCCTTGCCAAGCTGGAAACTGTGACAAGCCAAACAACGCTCATGAGATCCATACAGAGGAGGATGACAGTTAAAACTGAACGCTCTGAAATTTATTCTATGGACAAAGTTGTTTGTGTATTGAGTGATAGTGGACAGCTGGAGGTCATAAATTCAATTTCACAATGATTCAACAGCTAAGTGATAACCAAAGTTTTCTTAATGTGTTTCTTGTCCCCCCAAACCTGGGCATAGGCATCCTACTTTGGTAAACCTTTTAGTACATTGTATGTTATGAAGTACATTAAACCTTACCAGAATCAATTGAGAAACTTTTCGAGCAATATTTTGGGGGTTGAGGGGAAATTTCCATATATCGACTGGGTTACAATATCACAGCTACCTAGTGTACCAGCAGGTTCAAATCTGGACTAACGTTGTCACACAACTAAATCTAGAACATTTTGGTTGACAACTTTCTAACAAAAAATACGTTTCGAAGACTATGGACAGCCCCTGTGCGCCTCAATCACTGCTGAAAATCATACGTTGTAACTGCAAAGGGGGATGTAATTCCAAGCGATGTAGGCCGTAAGCATGGTCTGGCTTGCACTGCTGGATGTGGAAAATATATGGGTATATCTTGTGCAAACTCTGAAACAGTGATAATTTAAGCCTTTGAAGATGTGGGCGATATTTTCTATTTTTGGGTCTCATAAGTTGGCCCTGGAAACATCAGATGTGTTCTATTTCATTGATATTTCTAAATATTAAGATGCCGATTTTATATATTTTTGTTTTCATATTCTAAGTAGGTGGATTATTCTTATCGGCTTTTAATAGGTGAAATGGGTTTTAACGTCCTAATAGATGGTAATAGATGAAATGGGTTTTAACGTCGTACTGTTCTGCTCCATCTGGGATAATAATACATGTGCTATAAGGGATTACGGCCTACTCTTATACTGAATTCCAACTGCCAATAGAACCCTAAATTGCACGCCAATGTGAACACGGGATCTCAGCTTTCCGTAACAATCCTTAGGACTATACGTTGTCCCTTGTCAGACCCTCTGTCCTGCACCACTGACCGGGGAGAACCACGCCGGAAAGTCCCGATGAACTTTCTTGGCCAACGCAGGGATCAAACACTGAATCCCAGATAAGCAAGCTAACGTCTTACTCGCTGGCCCCTGCTATAGATGAACGATGATATTTAATTTTAGTTTTGGGGAAGACGTGTTCTTTTATACAAATTATACAGCGGTTCGTGGGTTTCAGCAGTTTTCTGAGTACAGTTACAATAAAATTTGATAAAGGCGTCACGAGAACAACGTAATGCCGTCAAAATGATGTTACGACGTTACAATAAGGTCTGAGAAAAAAAATGTCGGCATTTTTGAACTCGCGAGTATCGATTTCCTATAGGTCGGTAATACATTTATTTGTGCTAAAGTCAACCGTTTCGGAGATTTCGGCGATTTTCTGGTCTTCTGGTGGCCATCTTTGATTTATGGTAGTTATGCAAATTTCCCCAAGACCGATAATGGCCGCTTTTGTTATGGGAGTACTAGAGACCATACCGGAACAGTTCCCACAGAAATGATTTCTGTTGCAGTTTGTTCTAGGTGCTTTTTATCTTTACCCGCCTATAAACCGAGTTATCACATACATGTAGCATGGTACAGATAGGGTTGACTCATAGCATGTTATAAACAGGGTTGGGGTATAGCATGTTATAAACAGGGTTGGGGTATAGCATGACATAAACAGTTACAATAAATAGCATGGTATAAACAGCATATATAGGATGGATTTTTTTGTCAATAATATCTCCATTGAATTTAAATTTCAGGGAATATACATTGGATGTTTACAAATTATCGTCATTGGTAACAGAACATGATGCACGTAAAGCTGGAGCAGAGGTGGTTAAACAGGCATCAACTCCATTACTTAGTGGATTACTCTACCCTGGATTACAGGTAAATATACCATAAGGAAGGCAAAGAGCTGCCACAGTAGTTCACAAAACATTCTCAGACCTCAAGAAATTGCTCAAAATTGCTTGCCTTATTTTAAAGGGACAATCCCGATAAGAACAGAGTCTCAAAAATTAAAGTCCAAGTATTTATGAAATTTATGGACCAAAATATAGTGGCATGGTGTATTTACCTTGTCTCAAAATTTCAGCTCAAAATATTGAGCCGTTTGGACGTGAACGTCAACACTGCTTATCCGGACACGTAACCCTTTTAAGATTTCGGGTCAATTTTTTCAATGTGTGACCTGATAATCAATTAATGTTTCTGGAGAGGTCTATACAGTGAATGACCCATGCCCTGTACTTGATAACAAAAGGTAAATTTCACCTACATATTATTTTTATAGAAAAAAGTCTGGTTTTATCCAGATACTGAATAATACAACGGTCTCCATTTCCAGATGAAGACTGTCAGGTTTAAGTTATTTACAAGCGTATCACAAATATCGGGTTAGTAGGTGGGCCTTAGGTTATGGATTTTAAAGGATTTTAACACAAAATTTAGCAGTTTTATTCCCCAAAAAGTTATCGGGATTGGCACTTTAACTACAATATAGCCCTTTATTAATCTTTATTAACCTCTTGTTGTTTTTATGTATCAAATACATCAAAAGAAATCCAAGACATTTCTCATGAACAGTGATTGAAAATTTTGTGAATTGTTAACTCAAGTTTAAAAAGGCTTTGTGATAATCCTTGTGATAATTTGTTAGCTCGGGGGTCGGATGGCAGAATGGTTAGCATGTGTGTGCTGTATCAAAAGATCTTCTGCCATCAAGATTGTGCATGACAAGGAGTAGGATTTCTCCGTGGCCTCCTCTTTCCTCCCACTGCTAAAGACCCCTACTCGCAAGTGAATTATTGAAATAAAAATTGAACCATATGTTAGTCCCGAAATGACCTAATTTGTGTCAAGTGGACATTAAACCCCATTTCTCTTTCTTCATTAATCAAGTTGATGGAGAAAAGTGGGATTTGAAACCCCATTTCATCTTGTTGTGGGTTCTGTTAATTCATTAGTTGAATTGTACTATCAAATCTTTAATCAATGAATATTTGTTGCAGGCTTTAGATGAAGAATATTTAGATGTAGATGCTCAGTTTGGTGGCGTTGATCAACGAAAAATATTTGTCTACGCTGAAAAATATCTTCCAATGCTTGGTTACAAGAAAAGAATTCATTTAATGAATCCGATGGGTAGATATTATTATTAACTATTTCTCGGGCCAAGATTCATGCTCTGTTAGATCCCATTCCGCTACTTTTTGTGAGCTGCAGTGGTTCAGTGACTATTGCGCTGACTGATCCCATAGCGGGCTCAGTGTTGTCTGGAGGGGGGTGGGGGTGATCAAATGTGCACAAAACCAAATCCAACTTTTCTTTGGTAAAATTTTGCATAGAATACGATGCAAAGTGGTTATCAGTCCGCCATTGGGGCATTTTCGAGATATTCGGGTCAAAGATCAAATGATGTTATTTACACTGAAAGTGAATGCGCAGCCATTCTTGTATCATGGAAACATGATGAAAATGGTTAAAAATAATCACACTTTCAATAAAGATGTAAAATTGATAAATTCACCTTTGTTCATCGTTTAGAAAAGTTGGGTATGGTTTTGTGCCTATTTGATGGACAACACACACTCGCACTGAGCCTCTAGACTATTTGGATTTTTCAACCTGGTTGTCCCACATGTAGACAGAAGGTTTTCAAAGGAAAAGCATCTACCATAAGCAGCACATTGAAGATCCCCAGGCAGTTGAAAGTCTCCATAAAAGTAGGCTGCAGTGCCACTGTCATGGCAAAATTTCTCTAATAACCCATTGCATCTTCATTTGTCTGGTTGGTGCAGAAAAACAATGTATTCCTTTTGTTAATCTATTAAAGCCCCAATAACACTCTTGTTGTAACTGAATAATATGTCCCAATCTTCATTCTGGTCAACAAATTGTATTATTTTACAATATTCCAATTAATTGATGATATAAATTTCATCTTAACACACCTAATTTAAAAAAATTGGAAAAATTCAACTAATTGATTTGAAAAGTCTAATATAAACCTTTTCAAATGTGACTTTGATTTAAAATATTTTTCGAACCCTCTGGACAAGTAAAATAGGATGTAATGGATAATTTAAACAACAGATAGTACGCTTAAACATCTAGTACTTAGAATAAGGCTATTATTTATTTTCTGGAGCTGCCAAGCCAGCAAGAGTGTCATTGTCCCTTTAAGTATATTTGACCTTTGAACTAATATTTTATAATTTGTAATTATAGTTCCAGGTTTAACTGAAGCAGGTAAAATGAGCGCCTCAGATGAAGATTCAAAAATAGATATATTAGATTCACCAGAAAGTGTTAAACGGAAATTAAAAAAAGCTTTTTGTGAACCAGGAAATATTGAGAGAAATGGAATTTTATCTTTTTGTAAATATGTTTTATTCCCTGTAAATAACGGTAAGTTTATAGGGGTCTTCTGTTGTTATAAGGTCTTATATTTAGGGTATTCTGTGGTTACAAGGTTTTATATTTAGGGTCTTCTGTTGTTATAAAGTCTTATGCTCTAAGGTCTTCTGTTTCAGGGTCTTCTGTTATTGTAAGATCTTAATGTTACATCGTCTTAAGGTCTTCTGTGATAGTTGTCTCTGTTATTATCAGGTCTTATGTTATAGGGGCTTTCTCATGAAGGTCTTATATGTTATAGGGATCTTCTGTTATGTTAAAGTCTTTTGGACTGTAATAGGGCCTTATGTTAGGGTCTAATGAACTATTTTTGTATGCACCTTTCTGGGGCCTTCTGTTATAGGGTGTCATGCACAAAGTTTTGTGCACCGTTATAGTTCTCCACACACAGTTATAGATCCTCATGCACTATTCGAGGGTCGTCTAAAGGTCTCATACACTGTTAGAGTCTCATACTCTATGAACCTAAGTCAAAAAGTTGCTCAGTAATAAACAATTGGTGAAAAGCAGTTTCTATTTGTGCTGATTTCTTATTTTTTCATATTATCTAGAATTAGGTATAGAAAGGAAAGAAGAGTATGGTGGAAATGTTACTTTCAAAAATTATGATGATTTAGAAAAAGCTTTTGAAAAACAGGTAATATAGAGTAAAATGGAATAAATAAACTTAACATTATAAAACAGATAATATGCCAGGGAAATTATGATTTTAGTTACCTTACCTGACAAAATGAACCTGACATTCTTAACCTTGTACAATACCACTTCAGGCGTGTATTGAAACATATCATAACAATAAAGAAAATAGCCAAATCAATTTCTTGTCTTTCGATTCAGAGCGTTCTGGGCTGACAATCCAACACCCCCTATATATTTTAGTCAGTTTTCTCCATTCCAGCGTAAAGTTAATTGTTTAGTATATGAAATGAAATTAAGTGAAATGGGGTTTAACGTCCTACTGTTCTGCTCCAACTGGCCAATGTCTGTCACCACTCGGGGCAAACTGATCCCACAGTGAATATTCGCTTGGCCACTACAATCACTGATAAGCATGACATCGACGAGGCTTAATGAGTACGGCATATTAACTTTTTTACTCCGACAAATTAAATTCTCAAACATTTTTTTGAGGTGAAAGAAAAATAAATAAAGACGTTTGAAGTATTTGTAGTTAAAAAATATTTCCTATTTCGTGTAAATGGGTATTAAAATGAGTAAAATGCATCATTTTGCCAGAAGCAGTTATATGTTAAGTAAACATTGCACGAGCCGCTGAGCCAATGACTAACGCCGCGCGGACAGTCATCTGTTACATAGATAATTCGTAAGTAATTCTCTGTGAAACAGATTGCACTCGGGGATCACATGGCTTAGTGGGTTAGACGCTGGCTCACTAGCCTGGAGGTTGGGTGTTCAATCCCTGCATTGGGCGAGAAATTTCATCCAGATTTTTGGGCATGGTTTCCCCTTGTCAGTGATGCAGGACCGCTGTCTAAACATTCGGATGGGACAAAAAACTGAGGTCCGGTGTACACATTGGCGTGTACCTAAAAGATCCCTTGGCAGTTGGAATCAGATATAATAGTAGCGCCGCTGCCCTGGCAAAATTTCCTTCATAGCACACTGTATTGTGTGACGCCCGTCTTCATTAGCCCAGGTTAGGAGCAGAAAGTAGGACGTTAAACCCCATTTCATTTCTGTCGGCACTCGACCATCTGACATCATTTATCGGCATATTAATGTCTAGCCTTGTTTTACAGGACGTACATCCAGGAGATTTAAAGTTATCTGTACAAAAAGCTTTAAATAAATTACTAGAACCAATTAGAAAAGATTTTGAAAAACCAGAACTTAAGACTTTAATAGCGCAAGCCTACCCACCACCACCAAGTGAGTAACTTATACCTGTTTTTTTTTTAAAAAAAAACATATCAGACACAAATCTGTGCTGGTCATAAAACCATATTGGACAGAAAACCATTTGTGTCATAAAACCATATCATTCACAAAACCGTGCTGTTAATAAAACCACATCAGTCACAAAACCATATCAGTCACAAAACCGTGCTGGTCATAAAACCATGCTAGTCTTGCCATCATTATAACATGACAGATTCCTTTTCCAATCCATTTATTACTAAACGTCTTGGATTCAAACTCTGTCATCTAAATATCAACAGATTTTACAGTAAATTCCATGAAGTTAAAGATTTTATTCTTGATGAATCTAATAAGATTGATATTTTAGGTCTAACTGAAACATTTTTACACTCAAAGATTAATGACGCATATATAAATATTTCTAATTTTGAAATAATTCGAAAAGATAGATGCAATAAAATTGGTGGAGGATTAATTATGTATGTAAAGTCTAACATCATATTTAAGAGACGGCCAGATCTAGAGATTGGGGATATTGAAACAATATGGATCGAAATTACACCCAAATATAGAAAATCATTTTTATTATGTTTGGTTTACCGACCTCCTGCCTCAAATCTAAACTGGTATAACATTTTTGAAAGCCAGCTAAATATTATTAATAGTTCAAAAATACCATTATATATTATGGGTGACATTAATATAGATTTTAACGTGAACGTTCCTAAACAATGGTCTGAAATTTTAACGATAAACAATTTACACCAACTTGTTGATTCTCCAACACGGTGTACCCAGAATAGCGAGACAACAATAGATCATCTATATACGAACGCTCCCGATACGGTTATAGAATTAAATGTTCCAGTTTATGGCCTTAGTGACCATTATCCAGTTATTTTTATCATAGGAAATGATAAAAACGTCAGGCGGCATTGTCATCTTGAAATCGAATACAGAAATTTCAAACATTTCAATGAATATGCTTTTTTAAATGACCTTTCTCTTCAAAGTTTTTCAGATATTGAAACTATAGATAATCCAAATATGGCATTGGAGATATGGTATAAATTATTTCATGCTATTCTTCATCTGCATGCACCAAAAAAAACGAAAACGAATAAAAAATTATAAACAACCAGAATGGTTTAATTCAGAAATTAATAAAGCTCGAAAAACAAGAGATTTTTACAAGAGAAAAAATGATCATATCAACTACAGACTTTGGCGAAACAAAACGAAAAATTTAATAACAAGTTCTAAGTCTAAATATATCAAAACTGCCATTCAAGAGAACAAAGAGTCAAAACATATTTGGAAATTTTTTAACAATGCTATGGGAAATAAAAAGAATTGTCCCTATCCGGTGACTATCAAATCAGATAATAAAGAATATGATGATCTATCTGATATTGCTAATATTATGAATAATTATTTTACCAATGTTACCGATGATATTAAGCCTGTATATAACCCCAATAAATATTGTGAAAAAATTGATAAATTTGTTAAAAAAACAATTCCTCCCGACAACGAATTTACTATAAATTATATCTCCTGTGCAGATGTACACAAATATCTAAATATGCTCGATCCAAGTAAGGCTACTGGTATTGACTCAATAGGACCAAAAATTCTAAGGATGTCGACAGACTATATTTTTGAATCATTAACTTATATAATAAATTTATGCATCTCAAAAGATATTTTCCCTGAACAATTAAAATTTGCTAAACTTATTCCAATCCACAAGAAGGAAGACAAGGATCTACCAAATAATTATAGGCCGATCTCTGTCTTACCAACAATATCAAAAATATTTGAAAAACATATTAGTTCTCAAATTACAGAATATTTTGAAAAGAACAAACTATTTTATGAATTCCAATCTGGTTTTAGAAAAAATCATTCATGTTCAACAGCCTTATTGCGAATTACAGATATCTGGCTGAGAGAAATAGACTCAAGTAATATGACCGGAGTCGTTTATCTTGATCTTAGTAAAGCTTTTGATCTTATAGACCACAGATTAATCCTCCAAAAATTAAAATTATACAAATTTGACTTGAAATCGCTTAAGCTAATCTCATCTTATCTCGAATTTCGAAAGCAACAAGTAGTCTTAGGGGCATGCCATTCAAATATTACTGATGTGAAATGTGGGGTCCCACAGGGATCAAATATTGGTCCGTTACTTTTCTTGATTTTTATAAACGATCTCCCACTTCATGTCAGTAAATGCCATACTGATCTATTTGCTGATGACAGTACCCTTCATTTCTCTAGCAATAATATAGCCAATATAGAGATTGCCCTTCAAGAGGATTTACTAAATGTATTTAATTGGTGTAATGATAATGGTATGGTAATTAATGCTAAAAAGACAAAAGCCATGCTAATAGCTTCGAAACACCAAACAAACACAAACAGCTTATCACTAAAAATTAATGGAGAATCATTAGAAAATGTATCTGAAGCAGTGTTATTAGGACTTACTGTTGACCAAAATTTAGATTGGAATCTCCAAATTAACAAAGTTTCCAAGATCATATCCTCCAAAATCTACCTCCTGACAAAGTTAAAACCTTTTTTACCACACCATCTTAGAATTTTATTTTTCAACGGCTATATTTTACCATATTTAGATTACTGTTCCACAGTTTGGGGCAGTGCCAATAAAGGTAAACTGGAGGTCCTGTATAAACTCCAAAAGCGTGCGGCAAGGAGCATTTTGGATGAAAAACCTGATTCACATTCGGCACCTTTGTTTGAAACTCTAAATTGGCTTACAATCTACCAACGTATTCAATACAATCAAGGAATGCTCACCTTCAAAATTCTAAGAGACAAATTACCATCATATTTATATAACACATTCTGTGAAAATTCGAAATTGACCGAAACTAACATGACATTGAGATCAGAAAGTCAAAATAAATTAGCAATTCCAAAAAGTAAGAAAAAGGCAATGACAAGAACATTCCAATATACTGCCTCTGTATTCTGGAATTCACTACCTCAAACTGTGAAACACGCGTCTTCAAGTTTTATCTTTAAAAAAGAGTTAGTAAAACACGTTAAATCTTTGAACTCTTGTTAATTACTTTTGCCCTCTGAATGTATGTTTATTTGCTTTTCTTTTCTCTCCTTATTGTTTGTTTGATTTTTTTTCTTTTTTTATTTCTTTAATTAGTATAAGCTTATATAATATGTACTTTGTAAATATCATTACCATGTAGATTCTAGTTTTAGAGTAGGAGGGACATGTTGAAAATTAGAACTCATGTACTAAATATGTTCCCTCAGAAAATAAAGTCATTATTATTATTATTATTATTATATTCTTGTCAAGGTGAAGGAAAAACCGGCTGATAAAATGAAAGTATGGTAGATTAATAATAGACAATGTTTTTTCACATTTCTTGATATCCCGTGGCTTATGTAAAGTTTTACACCCCACTCTGTGAATGGCAGGGTCTAGTGGTTGAACATATGTGAGTGAAATCATATGATCTGTCACACTGGGTACGTGGCAAGGAGTCGGTTCATCTGTCCAACCTTGTGGGTTTTCTTCAAGCCCTCTGGTTTCCTCCCACTGCAAGCAAATTATTGAAATAACATTAAACCATATGTTAGTCCCAAAATGATCTAGTTTGTGTCGAGTGGACGTTAAACCCATTTCTCTCTCTGTCACATACTGGGTCTATTTACTATATTAGTTCATTATTATCATGAGGTAGACTTTGCCACTTTGATAGGTCCAATATGCCTGTTACGCCATAGGATGGCAAACCCATCTAACACCTAGATATTGATATGACTGCATAATGGCATGTCAAGGATTGCTAGATTAAGTACTTGAAAATAATGTTAAATTTTATGAACAAATTGTTTTTGTCTTTTTATTAACAGAAAAAGGTGCAGCACTGGAAGAAATTGTACCAAGTAGACTTGATTTACGAGTTGGAAAAATAATCTCAGTGGAAAAGGTAGATGTTTTTGAATCAGAAAATTGATAAAATAATGTTTTCAGTGTGTTTGCAACATTATTTGTGTTTTTTTAAATGTCACAATTTTCCAAGACTTTATCCATACTTAAATTTAATTAAGAAAACAAAGTTAATAATCTCCCAACTTGGATTTAATCAGATTAGAATGAGAACCATCCAAATATTACCATATCTTGATCAGGGATATAGTCCTCGGTAGGGCTGGACGGTAATTTCGATAAATCAATATATCGCGGTTTGGAAATTATATTGACGGTAATTTTAAGACCCTCAGAAAAACCGCAATATTCCAATATATCGTTTGACGCCATATACCGCGGTATGCACTGCAATATTGTCTTAATTTAGTTCAGAATTTTCATTAGAACAATTATAATTTTCCAACAACCCCGAATAACTAATGTTAACAGTAGATTTATTGAGAAATATAATATTTATCTGGTAAATATAGCCCGGACTTGTCGATGTCTTGATGTCCAGTCGTACAATATACAATAAGATCTCGTGACTGGAACACCGAGACTATAAAAAGGTCGAAAGTGAAAATAAGAAAACCTGGAAAAACCCGTTACTATTTTCGGCATTTATCTAGTCTCGATTATCAACGTTCAATTTTAATTTGTATAGTTCGACTGGTCGTCTATGTCTATATATAGCCATAAGTCCGTACCTCGATTCACACAATGGCAGACCCAGACGACGTAGTTGAAGTAGAAGGGACAACTTCGGATATTGTACCGAAAAGAAATTGTACTAGCCGCATTTGGCTTTACTTCGGATTTGACGTAAATGATACTAATCAAAATAAAGTTTTATGTAGATTGTGTAAAAGAAAAGTGGCTGCCAAAAATGGAAATACAAGTAATTTGTACGCTCACCTCAAAGTAAACCACCCCATCCACTACAGCCAGCTACAACAGAAAATCAGAACTAATCCAAAGAAAACTACGAATGCAACTTCTGGTAATAAAACGCCACAGAACAATACGTGTAAAGGGGCAGGGTCAGACTCGAACAGTACTACTAGTATTCAATCTAATGTGCAAAATACTCACCAATCGTCAATACTGAGCAGTATGACATATGAGAAGACATCCAAAAGATGGGTAACACTGACAAACGCCATCACACAATGTTTAGCAAAGGACATGCTTCCCTTTTACACCGTAGAAAAGTCAGGCTTCATAAAAATGTTGAAGACTTTTGATAGCAGGTATAATTTGCCCGGGAGAAAATATTTTTCCACAGCCATTCCAAAACTATATCAAACTGTACGTGATCAAGTTATGGAAGAAGTTTCAGAAGCCACTTATTTTGCTGGAACTACAGACTTATGGTCTAGCCGTACAATGGAGCCATACATGAGCTATACAGCCCACTTTATTGATAGGGATTGGAATCTCGCGTCCAAACACCTTCAAACAGTCTTTTTCCCAGATGACCATACAGGTGAAAACCTTGCAGCTGGTTTGAAAGATACTCTAGATTCATGGGGACTTCAAGAAGAAAAACAAATCTGTCTCACAACAGATAATGGGTCGAATATAGTGAAAGCTTCAGAATTAAACGAATGGCAACGTCTACAGTGTTTTGGACATCGGCTTCATTTGGCTGTAAATTGTGGTCTCAAGGACGACAGAATAGATAGAGCTGTGAGAGTATGTAAAATGGTTGTTAGTGTATTTTCCTACAGCTGGAAAAAGAAACGTAATTTGGAGAAGGTTCAGACAGAGCTTGACTTACCTCGACATTCCCTTATTACAGCATGTGATACACGTTGGGGATCAACTCAAAAGATGATTGAACTTTTTTTGGAGCAGGAAAAGGCCATAAAGCTTGTTTTATCATCTGACAGAAAAAGCGTGTCTCTACTTCCAAAGTGGCAGGATTTAGAAGTCTTGGAGGCAGTCAACAAAGCTATAAACCCTATTGTAGAGTTCACAGATGCTCTTAGCGGTGAAAGTCATGTAAATGTTTCAATGGTGATGCCAGTTATTCAATTACTTAATGATGATATTTTAGCTCACAAAGAAGAAGATGTAACTTTAACCAGAGAGATCAAAACTAGAATTTTAGACTATCTAAATGACAAATACTCAGATGAGAGGTCAAAGTCTTTATTAAACATAGCTTCATTCTTAGACCCACGGTACAAAACTAAATTTCTGACAGCATCAGACAATATAAGCACTCAAATGAAAGTACGAGAAGAGGCTATTAGTGTTACTTCATTGAATTCTGATAACACATACCCAACCACCAGTGATTCCAATATTGAAACAGACACCTCTTTCACATTACCTCCACAACCTGCTAAAAAGCTGCGACTGGGTAATCTGTTTAAGAGAAGGGATAGCCTTCATGACACAGACACTTCCCTTACAGATGCCGAGGTGATTGACAATGAACTGAAAAGGTATCTTGCTCTTCCCAATACAGACTATGAATCCAACCCGTTGGAATGGTGGAAGGAAAACTACAGTTTTTTTCCCAAATTAAGTCCACTTGTTCGTAAATATCTGTGCATTCCTGCTACAAGTTGCCCTTCAGAAAGACTCTTTAGCACTAGTGGAAATATTGTGTCATGTAAACGAACATGTTTAAATCCCGATAAAGTTAATCAACTAGTTTTTCTGGCAAGAAATTTGCGGTTGGATTAAAAACTGTTTTGGCTTTAATTAGAACTTGTGTAACTGTATTTCATATTAAAGTTCATATCTCAGGTTTATTTTGAAGACATAATTAATGTCTTGTGTTATTTCAGTTTTATATCTAAGATTAATAAGTTTGGTTCGTAAACAGTGTTTACTCCTGTCTGTGCATTACTGAACTGTAAATGTTTTTTTAAAAACCTTTATATGAATGTTTGAAACCCTCGAACTGCAGTCATCTTTTCTTTAATTTTTTGTATGTTTGATTGTTGATACAAAGCTGAAAATAACTGTACTGTGAATGATAGATTGATAAATGTTATTGTGACTCCATTTATTTACATACCGGTGTACAAAGTTTCATTATAAACTTTTGTGTTCATATACATGTGCTGATTATAAAATGAAAGGTGTTTTGTTTCTGTAATTATCCCAAAGGGTGCCCCATTGCTGTTGGGTAGGATTAGTACCCCCTTTTCAACAACACTAGCTTGGTGCACCAAAATATCGCAATACTGACAATATATTGAGGATTTTTGAAACAATATCGCAATATTGAAATTTTCAAATATCGTCCAGCCCTAGTCCTCGGTATCCACAGTGGTCTCATTCTGTTCAACTCCATCATACCCTTGGATCTATGGGGTATTCACATATATAAATTATCTTCCCTTGATTCTACGAACAAATCAAAAACAGTTTACAAACCAGTCTTAGCTTCATTGTTTAGGTTCACAACAAAATTGTGATTTGTTCCCTTGATTATGAGAAAGTTTGCAAGACATTTAATATATAAGAAGTGACATGAACACAGAAAGATGTCATGAAACATCTTTTCGATGAGAAAGATATTTTTATGTCAGTTCTTGTGTATTTAACAATTTTTTTACTGGTAGGTAAAAAAAGCACAATCATCAAGGGCAGATAATTTGCATACATGTCTTCCCCATGGATGAACCCAGGCAGCGCTCACGCTGTCGATCGCCAAATTCGCCAATTGCGATTAAAATATAATTTTGGCTAAAGAATATTCAATTTGGCGAAATTTTTGGCGATATTTTTTTCCTGTATGGCGATTCTTTTTTTACCTGGAAATAAAAAAATTATCGGCACAAAGCTTTGATTTCCGCGCGTACATACTAAACAGTGTACCGTCGCGCTTCGTTGAGTCAATCAACAATCAATTAGGTATCAATAATAGCCCTATCTTTTGTCTCTTGATCAATCTGGGATTAGTGTTGATAAGTATTTACAGTCAGAGTAGTAATAAACCAATTAAGAGACAAAAGATTTAATTGTGTGTTTTCAAATACGAATCGGTTGCTTTGTTGATGGTTTCGATATATTCAAAATGGCGGACACTGTAAACAATACTCACTCGATTTGTTCGGGATTATTGGATTATGACTGCTGTTTGATCTATTTCATACCGAAATTAACGATATTGTTAATAAATGAAGCCAGGTATGTTGTTACAGTTTATAAATGCGTATATAAACTTGGGATGGCCTAGTGGTCTAGAGTGCCGCGCTTCGACCTCTAGCTGGCCGGTCACCTCTGGCTTGCGGCTGTGGTTTCGAGCCCAGGTGTGAGCGTATGTGGCATGGAGATAGGGGCTCCTTCTCAACCTCGTGGGTTTCCTCCGGGCACTGAGGTTTCCTCCCACATCAAAGACCCCTGCGCTAAGATAATGAAAATCAAAAATAAGACTTGTCTGCGATATCACCTTCGGTGGAAGCGAACGTTAAACACCAAGAACAACAACGAAAACCATGTATTATCAAATCATATGCCATGGGTCGTAAGCGAAAAATTTAACAGCCTTCTTCAACGTCTGACAGAAGAATGTCAGATTTTTTTTAATATTCCACCACCAAAATGCCCGAAGACTACAGATGATACTGACATGATGATATTACAGCCCTAGATATTGAACTGATACCCCAAACGACCACCGCAGAGAAAAATTTCGAAAAACGTAAAATAATAAGTGCATTTGGTAGATCTTTCAGGGATGAATGGAAATTTTCAAATTCTTGGTTAAGGTATAATGCAACTAACAAAACAATGTTTTATTCAACATGTGAATCAGTCTTCAAAAAATGGGAGTCTGCAAAGCAGAGAAGAATTTTGTAAATTTTAAGATATATATTGTATGTATTTATGTAAATAAAATTCCCGAAAAAAAATTTTAATAGTTATTTCATTTTGGCGGAAAAAATATCTGGCTGATAAATTAAAATGAAAAATTGGCGGAAAAAAAATGGAACCCAGAGTGAGCACTGAACCCAGGGGTTTGTGAAATGGAAACCAAGTGCACTGAAATGTTGGTATCCTACTAGAAACAACAATGCTGATTGGTTAATCAAATGTATGATGTCATATGGTCAAAAGCCGCATATGTAACCCTTGACCCAGCCTCACACTACAACCAGTTAGATCATCATGTAGTTGGAGTCAGTCAAAAGTATAAAAAAACGAAATAAAATATAAATCTGTATTTTAATCAGATTGTAAATTGACAGGCTTCGATCTTTTATGATGTCACAATTCCAAGATGGTGGCCATGATTTTTTTGTTTTAACGACAAGCGAAAAAAACTAACATTACTTTTACTTTCAGCATCCGGACGCAGACAGTTTATTTGTTGAAACTGTGGATTTAGGTGAAGAGGAACCCCGAACTGTTGTTAGTGGATTAGCCGGTCTCTATCCAATGGAGAAGTTACTGGATCGAGTGGCAGTCTTTATGTGTAATTTAAAACCTGTTAAAATGAGAGGTGTCATGTCTCAGGCCATGTTGATGTGTGCTTCCACGTAAGTTTTATGCATCTTTTACTTGGATGTATAAGAAATGGAGATTAATTACAAGTAAAGTGTCTAAAAGACAGATCTCACTGTTCTTTTTATACTGTGACTATTTCACTGCCCAGGCCGTTTCAAAAATTTAATCATAAATTGCCCAGGTTTGGTGATTTTTCCACCATCTGTAAAAGATGAAACAAAAGAATTGTACTCTCTAAATCCTTATCTTCTTCCCTCCTAAATTCTCCTCAGATAATGTATAAGTCAAAAATTTCTCTGAACCGAATGATAGATGTTGAAACGGTCTCCTGCACAAAGGGGTATCTTGTCCTTTTCGTAATAAGTGTAAGCATCCCTCCGGATGCCTCTCCTCTTACAAACTCTGCAGTTCTTTGTACATTTCTCCATTTCTCTGATGGTGGTGATGTTTCCAGTTCCAGTTGTATATATAGTATGACTGGAATCATTTCAAAAAACCTCACAATATGATATTCTCTGATGGTGGGGATGTTTCTTGTTCCAGTTGTATATATAATATGACCGGGATCGTTTCAAAATAACTCACAATATGAGATTGGGGAACTAGGTCGTATATGTATGATCTTGGCAATTTACAACTAATAAATTTAGATTGTACATGATCTTGGCAGTGAAAGAATTAAAGAATAAAGTACTTTGAATGAAATTTTCAATATATTCATTTTGAATTATGTATATTGGAACTATTATAGCAAGAACGTCCAGATCTTTATCTAAATCGTAATAATGCCAGTCTTCATTAGTCAAACTCTTGCAGAAAAGTGAATCGGTAAAATCAATGATTTTGATATTTAACTTAAATATAAGGAACCGGTTTTCTTTTTATACGCCCACATTGAAATGTGGTCGTATATTGTCGTCGCCTCCATCCGTCCGTCCGTCCGTCGGTCCGGCGTCCACAATTGCTTGTGGACGCTCTAGAGGCTAAAGTTAATATCCGATTGACTTTAAATTTATACACAGTGTTTGAGGTCATGAGACGAAGAAGCCTATTGTTTTTCAGCGATTTCCGATAATAACTACCAGAGTTATGGCCCTTGATCACTTCAAAAAATCTTGTGGACGCTCTAGAGGCCAAAGTTAATATTCGATTGGCTTTAAATTTATACACAGTGTTTACGGTCATAAGACGAAGAAGCCTATCGATTTTCAGCGATTTCCGATAATTAATGCCAGAGTTATGGCCCTTGATCACTTCAAAAAATCTTGTGGACGCTCTAAAAGCCAAAGTTAATATCCGATTGACCTTAAATTTATACACAGTGTTTAAGGTCATAAGAAGAAGAAGCCTATTGATTTTCAGCGATTTCCGATAATTAGTGCCAGAGTTATGGCCCTTGATCACTTCAAAAAATCTTGTGGACGCTCTAAAAGCCAAAGTTAATATCCGATTGACTGTAAATTTATACACAGTGTATAAAGTCATAAGACGAAGAAGCGTATTGATTTTCAGCGATTTCCGATAATTAGTGCCAGAGTTATGGTCCTTGATCACTTCAAAAAATCTTGTGAACGATCTAGAGGCCAAAGTTAATATCCGATTGACTTAAAATTCATACACAGTGTTTAAGGTCATAAGACGAAGAAGCCTATTGATTTTCAGCGAATTCCGATAATTAGTGCCAGAGTTATGGCCCTTGATCACATCAAAAAATCCTGTGGACGCTCTAGAGGCCAAAGTTAATATCTGATTGACTTTAAATTTACACACACTGTTTAAGGTCATGAGACGAAGAAGCCTACTGATTTTCATTGATTTCAAATAATTACTTCCAGAGTTATCTCCCTTGATCACTGTGACGCTACAGATGCCAAACTTATCATCCGTTTGACTTCAGATTGATACACAGAGTTTAAGGTGTTGAAACGCACACGCATTTTGATTTTCAATGAATTTTGATAACAGAACAGCTAAATCCATGATGTTAAATGTTTCCTATACTAATTGATAGCGTGGGGCAAAACTTTATAAAAAGCAAACAAATTCTAATGATTTTCAGATAATTACATAATGAGTTGTTTCATTACCAAAAAAAGTAAAAATATGCGACAACCCTTGTTGACTGCCCGGACGATTTAGCTGCTGTGGGCGTATGTTTCGTTGCCTGGCAACCTATCTTTATTTATGTATCTCTAATTTTCCATTTTATTACTTTTAGACCTGAGGCTGTAGAGCCACTTGAACCTCCAAGTGGAAGTTCTCCTGGTGAACGAGTTTATTTTGAAGGTCATGCGGAAGGTCAACCAGATGAAAAACTCAACCCAAAAAAGAAAATTTGGGAAAAACTACAAGTAAGTAAACATTACTCAGAGCCTTGTTGTGCTTTTGTTTGTTTGGTTGTGATTTAGACTGAGTGCTCATCAAAAACAACACCACGGACAATTCAAAATTTAAAAGTTAATGACAAAGCCCTTTACACCAATAATAATTTATCATTTTTATAGTGCCGAATATCCAACACAAGTTTTGCTCAGTGGCGCTTTACAAACACAATTTGTAAAGTAAAATAATAAATTACACAAACATAATATGCCTACATTTTACACACAGAGACGAACGATTGTAGCACATATAGCACATTATATAAATCAACACTTTAAAGTTCCAATAGCATATTTTTAAGTTATATTTGTCCCCCGCCTTTCGAAGAAAGTTGGGGGACTATTAAAATGGGTTCGTCCGTCTGTCTGTCTGTCTGTCTGTCTGTCTGTCCTTCTGTCTGTCCGTCTGTCTGTCCGTCACACTTTTTGGGACACAATAACTCTCTTCCTAATTGAGCTAGAATGTTCAAACTTGGTGTATGTGTTTATTAGGTCAATGCCTTGATTGAGTTCGAAGATGAACATTTTCCGCTTAGGGTAAGCAGAGATAAGCAATTTGATTGGTTGATGCTTTGGGACACAATAACTTTAGTTCTAATTAAGTGAGAGTGATGAAACTTGGTGTATAGTTTCATTATAGTAATACCTTGACTAAGTTCGATAATGAGCATTTTCTGCTCAGGGTAAGCAGAGCGATACGCAATTTGATTGGTCGAGACTTTGGAACACAATAACTCTCCTTCTAATTTAGTTAAAATGTTCAAACTTGATGTATATGCTTATTAGGTCAATGCCTTGATGGAGTTTGAAGATGAGCATTTTCCGCTTAGGGTAAGCAGAGATAAGCAATTTGATTGGTTGATGCTTTGGGACACGATAACTTTAGTTCTAATTAAGTGAGAGTGATGAAACTTGGTGTATAGTTTCATTACAGTAATACCTTGACTAAGTTCGATAATGAGCATTTTCTGCTCAGGGTAAGCAGAACGATACGCAATTTGATTGGTCGAGACTTTGGAACACAATAACTCTCCTTCTAATTTAGTTAAAATGTTCAAACTTGATGTATATGCTTATTAGGTCAATGCCTTGATGGAGTTCGAAGATGAGCATTTTCCGCTTAGGGTAAGCAGAGATAAGCAATTTGATTGGTTGATGCTTTGGGACACGATAACTTTAGTTCTAATTAAGTGAGAGTGATGAAACTTGGTGTATAGTTTCATTACAGTAATACCTTGACTAAGTTCGATAATGAGCATTTTCTGCTCAGGGTAAGCAGAACGATATGCAATTTGATTGGTCGAGACTTTGGAACACAATAACTCTCCTTCTAATTGAGTTAAAATGTTCAAAATTGGTGTGTATGCTTATTAGGTCAATGCCTTGATGGAGTTCGAAGATGAGCATTTTCTTCTTACGTTAGGCAGAGATAAGCAATTTTTGGATGACACTTCATGTTCAGTTTGATTGGTCGATACGTTTGAAAAAAATAAATGTGCGATTAATTAATATGTGTCATCTATTTATTTTGGGATTTCTGCGGGGGACATCAGCCTCACTGTTGGCTTGTTTTAAAATGTATTAAAATAAAGCCCAAAAATAGATTGTACCAATAAACAGTCCTACCTTGTTAAAGAATAATCCTATTAATCCTATAATTCACTATTGCCAGTTGAGAAATTGGCAAAAATATCTTTTTCAACTTCAAATTCAAACGTTTTTTAAAGTGGCCGTCCATGGAGAGGAATGGGAAAACAAGTGAGGTAATTGTGTTACTATTTCCTCAATCAGCCTGTGTCAGCCATTTTAATGCCTATGAAATTTTGCCCATGATCGTATAATAGTGAGTTGACAACCTTTTGAGCAAAAGACATAGAAATAATTATGTTTTGACTTTCTTAGAAAATATGAAATTGGAACTTTAAGGTACCCCGGAAAAAGGACAGTTTTAAGGGTTTTTCGAAACATGGTTAATGATTATGCATTTTTATCGATTCACTTAAACTACTCCATAATTCAGGAACAGCATAGCTAAAGACTCTAGAATCAAAGTTTTCCTGTATTTTAAATTGAAAACAAAATTGCCAGTTACAGTTTAATTTCATGTTATTTTTATTTGGTTTTTATTTATTTTTTCAGCCTGATCTATTTGTATCGAACAGTCTTGTGGCACAATGGCAGGAATGTAACATGATGACCAAACTCGGCAATGTGACGTGTCCGACATTAAAGAAAGCTCCTATAAAATAATCAGAGCAATTTTTTTATTGGTTTATTATTATTTATTGAAATACTGGTGAAATTAAAGGAAATAAGGCACAAATCATTTTTTATTTGTTCATCTTAGTTAAAGCATCTGATCATCATTTGTATTTGTCAGACGATGAATCAAACAATATTTGATTTTTCACAACCAAATCCACGCTAAAATGTGCCCAAATTCATTATTTAATTTGCATAACTTTCATTCATGATTTGATCATTAAATGGTAATCAAGACTATGTTTTTTATCGTACCGACTTTAGTAATGATAATCGCTCAGACTTTAGTAATCTTGGTTCATAGTGGATCAATTTGACTGAAATTTTCAACATATTCTCTTGTGATTATCTATTTTTTAACTATTATAGTGAGTACCGACAACTCTTTATCTAAGCTTACCTAATGTCGCTTTAAGGAAATTACGGTAGATAATCTTCCCGCTTGAATTCAGTTGGATTAATAAAGAGGCCCATCAATAGATTCTACACAATTCATCATAGCTTTCTCAAGATTGTATGGAATTGAACCACTTTTAGACTGATATTCCTTGTAGATTCATGGGGTGGATGGCTGAATGGTTAGCATATGTGCCATGTATCATGAGGTCTGTCATTGAGCCAATTGGCTAGGTTTCGATTCTCCGGCTGTACGTGACAAGGAGTAGGGTTGCATGTCCAATCTCGTGGGTTTTCTCCGGGTCCTCTGGTTTCCTTCCACTGCTAAAGACCCCTACGCACAAGCGAATTTGAACCATGTCTTAGTCCCAAAATGACCTAGTTTGTGTCGAGTGGATGTTAAACCCCATTTCTCTCTCTCTCTCTCTCTCTCTCTCTACTTGTTGATTAGTGGTTCCCAACCTTTTGTTGGTTGCCTCCTTATTCCAGAAACTGGCACCTGATCACATCCCCTAGATGAACAGTCACTTTAACCTACCATAAAATATCATAATTATTTACATTTATTATTGTTTAAATATTTGACAACTTTATTGTTTACATTTATACACCTTTATAAAAATTGAGGAAAGACGATTGACAATGTGGCAAGAGGTGTAGTATAGATCAGAGATTTATTTGCTTTTCATGTAGTCTGTCACAACCACACAAAAAGTGCTTGGCATCCCCAGCAGAGGTTGGAAACCCAAGTTTGAAATATTCAACCATCACCATATTGTAATTGACAAGGGATACAAAATCCATTAAATGATAATCGTCTTTTTTAAGGAATATATTGATATCATCAGTTTGTATCCAGTTGATTTATGTAAGGAGTTTCATAACTTCAAACCATTACTAATGAAATAAATCTGTAACTTTTTTTATGATTTATCTATATATATATATATATATATACAGTCAAATTGTTTATTTGGAATTCACATTGTCAGCAAAAAATTAAATTTTTCAAATTTGTTTAATATTTTCATTTAGTGTTTATTTTTACATCTCATGATTTGGGGGGGGGGGGCTTGTGTGTTTGAGTGGTCTTTTGCTTGCATTTAAGGTTATTGAATTGTGGTGTTTGGATTTAATTCCCAGTTTATACCTTTCAAGTTGTAGGATCGAATGTCCACTCTGATTTTCTCCAACGTGCAAGCCAATTATGGAAATAAAATGACCTGGTTTGTGTTGAGTGGACATAAAACCTCTCTCTTACATCTCATAATATTTTCAGTATCGTTTTATGTGTGTTCACTCGGGTGATAATGTTTTAATCATTCATATTTAGAACTAGAATATATGATGACAGTCAACAGAAGATATGTGTTCCAATTACTCGGTCACTAAAAATAAACACACTTATATGGATATACTACTTCTGAATTTTATCAACATGCTACATTTCAATACATATACAGTTAGTGTTATCAAGCAAATAATCATTCGTTAGCAAAAATGTGATGCAATATATAGATGAACACTTTGGAAGTAGTATATCCATAAGTGTGTTTATCTATTAAATAGTGCTAACAAAGTTTTTCACCTTACAGAGACAAAATATGCAGGGTATTAGGTGAAGGCCTTGATAAGATATACATAGTTAAATCAAGATCAAGCCTTCTATTGAAGATGTAGGGATACATAACCTTACGCTGTAAACTCTAGAGTATTACAATCAAAATTATGTTTTCATGTTTAGTTAAACATGGTGTTGTCTGTTAACAATTCATGGTATTTTGTTTTATTAAATTATGACTCAATATTAAAGAATAAAAGGTATAATTGTCTCTTTGTGTGTAGTGTTTTGTTAATATTTCAGTACATGTAGTCCTATATTAACCTCTACTTTTTAGTACACTTAGATTACTAACATTTATAAAATCTGTTCTGCTCCGACTTGGCGAATGAAGAATAGCATATGCCATACAGTGTGCTGTGAGGGAAATTTTGCTCGGGCATCGGCACCATGCCTGGTTTACACTTATATCTAATTCCAACTGCCAAAATCCAAATGAACATTCTCGGCCAATGTAGGGATCTGTGGAAAAATTCCTTTTATATGGCGCATGCCCGTCTTCGTTAGCCCAGTGCGGAGGAGAACAGTAGATTGTTAAACGCCATTTCATTTCATTAAGTCTTACAGATATTATATTTTTGATATAGAGAATTACCCCAACCTAACCAAATTTCATACCTAACCCTAACCACAGTTTTACTCGACCTAGTTCAGCTCTGAGCATAGGTCTCATTAGGCTACTCATGAGACGTACGTTCAGAGCTGAACTATACTCAACCATGCCCTGACGCAATTCCTAAAGTAAGGTTGGTTGGCCGCATGGTTAACGTGTGCGTGGTGCACGTCGCATCAGAAGGTGGCTGAAGGTCTGTCATAACTCAATCAATAGCATGGTCATGGTTTCCCCGCTTGTACGTGACAAGACCTGGTGGTTTTTCTCCGGGTTCCCCATGTTTCCTCCCACTGCTAAAGACCCTTATGCATGTGTTAGTCCCAAAATAATTTTATAGGTTGTATCGATTGGACGTTAATCCCACATTTCTCTCTCGCATCCGGCCCTCATTAGCCCGGTCGGAGCAGAGTAGGCAGAGCAATTATGTTAAAATAATTGTGCAAGGGAAACAACTCCAATTTATAAACTAAAACGTCTGGTGAACCTCGGCTATGTTTATGGAACGTGTAGTGTGGAGACGATAACATTAATAAGCTGATTTCTACGGTTAATTGAACAGATAATCGGCGCACAGCAACTTGTGCAGGCATGATATTGTAGCAGTGTTGTGGTTACCTACTACTAAAATAATCAATTCAAGACATAGCTGTAAACAATTAGGCCCACAGGACAGGTGAGAATTTCCCAATTTGTGATTGTGCCGATTCGGCGATTTATGACCACGCCCTCGTCCTATAAAAACAACAACAACAGCATTCATTTAGCTGGAAGCAAGGTGTGAGTTATTTACTTAGTTGTGCAAGCGATTCCAATCTAAAAACTTAGACAGACTTCAATTATTTTGAGGTCTTGATTGGATTTTAGGTCAATTTCTCAGAATATAACTTTTAAGAAATGAAAATAGGCCGGATAAATAGGCCTACATCATAATATATATTATAAATATAAAATAATATAAGTATAAGCCATGAAGCTGATCTAATATAAAGACGTCCAAAGGGGTGCTGATTATATTGAATTTGAAATTTAAGACGAATCTGCTAATGTAGCCTATACGGTTTGTCTTTCTACTTCCGAATTGTATAGGGGTGGAATTCAGATGTGCAATGCACGTGAAACCATATTATACGGTCTGTCATTTGTAAGTGTAAATCACTGCTTGTACATGTATGTGACAAGGAGTAGCCTTGCTTGCCAGCTTCGTGGATTTTTTACGAATCCGGCGGTTTCTTCCAACTGCTATATAAAGACCCCTACGCGCAATGTCGAAACCAGAAAAAATTTTGAAGAAATTTCTCTGGTGAATCGGGGTAGCCATATTCCCGGAAAATGACATGTAATTCCTACGCGCAAAATTTCTCGTTTATTTGCGTCATACGCCCCTGATTTTACGTGCCAGGATGACCGAATCACTTAAAAATATACCCACGCGTAGAAAAATAGATCTTTACAAAAACTTGAATTTGTTCGTTTAGGATCCAATTTTTATGTCTGCGAGTTGACTTTGACTCAAGGATCATTTTACAACAAACGAAACGACGATCCGACCTCTAGTTTTCGAGAAATCGACCCCAAAAGATTGACCAATCAAAGGTCAGAATGGGCGGGGCTTAGGTTCGAAAAAAATTGGAAAAAATGGACGGTCTAATGTGCCAGAGGCCTTCGGCTCCGCGGCTGCCTCTGGGAACGAGATTGCCCTACGCGCAAAAAAATTATTGAAATAAATTGAACCATGTGTTAGTCTTGTGTCAAGTGGACGTTAAACCAGATTTCTCACAAATTATACAAATTTTTAATTGAATGTCAATGTAAGCTTTCAATAAATAGTACTCAAATATTTTGAATTGGATATGATATTATGATTATGTTAAATTTTCTGATTCTATTAATAATGTCTCTCGGCTTCATGCTCGACCTGGCGTTGACCGAGAACGTTTATTGTGATTTCCAGGTGGAGACCCTGACAAGGATAGATAAGACAAAAAACAAGGTCCTGTGTACACATTGGTGAGCACATAAAAGATCCCTTCATAGTTGGAATTCAATATAAAAAGTAGGCCGTAGCGGAGCCGCCCAGGTAAAATTTCCCTCATAGCGCACTGTATGGATGGCCTATTCTCATCTAAATTTGCCCAGTTGGAGCAGAACAGGAGGATGTTAAACCCCATTTCATTTCATTTAATGACATCTCTTTAATGTCTGGGATGCATATATATTAAGATTACATGTATATGAGAATGCAAAGGTGTGTGATATCATATCGATAGCTAAACTTTGATTATATAAATAAATACATGTAGAGGCAGTTAATAAGATTTTAAGAGGAAAATACTTAATATTTTGATAGCGGATTAAAGAGATTAATATTTGATTGGCACAGGTCTAATTCTTTTGTGATTTTTTAACCCTTGCACATGATAATCTTGTAATAAGTGTGAATGGTTCTTGCTCAAAGCAATCACTTAAAGGGACTATCCCGATAAGAACAGAGTCTCAAAAATTAAAGTCCGAGTATTTATAAAATGTATGGACCAAAATATAGCGGCATGGTGTATTTACCTTGTCTCAAAATTTCAGTTCAAAATATTGAGTCGTTTGGACGTGGACGTCAACACTGCTTATCCGGACACATAACCCTTTTAAGATTTCGGGTTAAATTTTCATTGGGTGACCTGATAATCGATTCCCGTTTCTTGAGAGGTCTATACAATGAATGACCCATGTACTGTACTTGATAACCACATGTAATTTTCACCTACATATTATTTTTATAGAAAAAAAGTCTGATTTTATCCAGATACTGTATAATACAACGGTCTCCATTTCCAGACGAAGACTGTCAGGTTTAAGTTATTTACAAACGTATCACAAATATCGGGTTAGTTGGTCGGCCTTAGGTAATGGGTTTTAAGTTATTTTAAAACAAAATTAAGCAGTTGTATTCCCCAAAAAGTTATCGGGATTGGCCCTTTAAGGATGCATTATGTAAGAATTAGATAAAGAGCTGGATGTTCTTGCTATAATAGTTAGAAAATGGATACTATGTGACTCTCTCCCACCAAACCACGGGCACAAAAGCATAAAGTGTATGCCTTTTTCTTACTCTGAATGAGCCGAACTCAACTCTATATGATACAACAAATTTAAAAAGAATTGAAATTTTGGAAATCTTAAGCTGAGGACAATTTTATAAACATGTGCTGCCAGCTCTATTTTTTAATATAAAAATGACCAAGAGCAGCTCACATAATAAATGAGTATATTTAAAATTTCATTCAAATTACTTTTTTCTGATCGAAGTTAATAGTAAATATTCTTTAGATGTACATGTACTTCGAAATTCAGGAATACAATTATTGACGATTAACTGATATAAACATCTGTTACTAAACGTTTATGTACAGTAACAGCTTTCTATTATACAACATAATATTCTCATTATACATAACTAGTGGATGATACCAGAGGATCTTCCTATACACAAATACAAATAACATCTCATTTAAATAAATTATAGCTTCATTTGAATATATTATATCCTATTCGTATAGGTCAATTCACATACAAGAATCAATGTATTGTTGTTTTATCAGGAGTACATGATCTACCCTGTTAGTCACATTTTATTGAAATAATATACAGCCTGCAGAAAATATTGCCACTAACACGATATAAGTGTTTTTTCTAGGCCACATAACAAGTTTCATGTACTTATTCTAATAAAAATTAAAGGAGTATTTGTATTTATTGGTCTTTCAGTATTATCAAGGGAAAGGTATTTTTTTTCAGCTTTACTCTCAGAATACTTGTTTCCAAATTGTTTTTTATTAATCAACTGGGGCTCTCATCCCACCATTTGTTTTGAATGAATCAGTTTGGTAGAAGTAGACCATAAACGTTACTATATCAAGTGGCCCAGACTTCTCAGAATTTCGACAATCATTTCTAAAACTTGTACTATGTTAACACTATTTGAGTAATGTACCAGGTGGGCGTGCAGCTTTGGGTGAGGTTGTGAACCATACAAATTCATTGTACAACATGTTAAGCATTAATGATATACATGTAGGTACAATACTTTTATTCCCCTCTAAATATAGTGTACACTGTGCATTTATTCACTTTTTGTATGCTTTTAGTCTAGCCTAGAAATCTAATTGTAAATATCGTTCTTATCGTAAAAAGATAATCTTATACAATCTAAAGGTCTTTAGTAGGACTGATGTATGTACTAATAGTTGTGGTTTAATCTCAAAATTAATTATCTTGTCATAAATATACCATTATACCAATGGATAAATTGTTACCTAATAATTAATAATCGTATCCTACCTACATGTAGGTAATAATTTACCATTAAAAGTCATTTAATAAACTTTTAATTAGTTACCAGTAGATTGAATCCATCATGTCTAAGGGGGAGAGTTTATTAGATCATTTATTAAAAATTAAACATACATTATGCAAGAGCTAAATCAGCCTATTGCAGGTCTTTATTTAAGCCTGAAATGATATCTGAAGTATTAATTGTCCCCCGCCTTTCGAAGAAAGTTGGGGGACTATTAAAATGGGTTCGTCCGTCCGTCTGTCCGTCTGTCTGTCTGTCTGTCCGTCACACTTTTTGGGACACAATAGCTCTCTTCCTAATTGAGCTAGAATGTTCAAACTTGGTGTATGTGTTTATTAGGTCAATGCCTTGATGGAGTTCGAAGATGAGCATTTTCCGTTTAGGGTAAGCAGAGATAAGCAATTTGATTGGTTGATGCTTTGGGACACGATAACTTTAGTTCTAATTAAGTGAAAGTGATGAAACTTGGTGTATAGTTTCATTACAGTAATACCTTGACTAAGTTCGATAATGAGCATTTTCTGCTCAGGGTAAGCAGAGCAATTTGATTGGTCGAGACTTTGGAACACAACAACTCTCCTTCTAATTGAGCTAAAATGTTCAAACTTGGTGTATATGCTTATTAGGTCAATATCTTGATGAATTTCGAAAATGAGCATTTTCCGCTTAGGGTAAGCAGAGATAAGCAATTTGATTGGTTGATGCTTTGGGACACGATAACTTAGTTCTAATTAAGTGAAACTGAGGAAACTTGGTGTATAGTTTCATTACAGTAATACCTTGACTAAGTTCGATGCTAAGCATTTTCTGCTCAGGGTAAGCAGAGCGATAAGCAATTTGATTGGTTGAGACTTTGGAACACAATAACTCTCCTTCTAATTGAGCTAAAATGTTCAAACTTGGTGTATATGCTTATTAGGTCAATGCCTTGATGGAGTTCGAAGATGAGCATTTTCCGCTTAGAGTAAGCAGAGATAAGCAATTTGATTGGTTGATGCTTTGGGAAACGATAACTTTAGTTCTAATTAAGTGAGAGTGATGAAACTTGGTGTATAGTTTCATTACGGTAATACCTTGACTAAGTTCGATAATGAGCATTTTCTGCTTAGGGTAAGCAGAGCGATACGCAATTTGATTGGTCGAGACTTTGAAACACAATAACTCTCCTTCTAATTGAGCTAAAATGTTCAAACTTGGTGTATATGCTTATTAGGTCAATGCCTTGATGGAGTTCGAAGATGAGCATTTTCCGCTTAGGGTAAGCAGAGATAAGCAATTTGATTGGTTGATGCTTTGGGACACGATAACTTATTAGGTCAATGCCTTGATGGAGTTCGAATTGAGCTAAAATGTTCAAACTTGGTGTATATGCTTATTAGGTCAATGCCTTGATGGAGTTAGAAGATGAGCATTTTCCGCTTAGGGTAAGCAGAGATAAGCAATTTGATTGGTTGATACTTTGGGACAAGATAACTTAGGTTCATCTTGATTGATGATTTTTATGCCAATACAATGACTCATTCTCATTTAGTAATGGATTCGACAGTAACAGTGTATAGAAACGATTGATTTGGACACGAGGGCCCTTTCCCTTGGCCAGAGGGGCTCTTTTGTCTGCCTTTAGGGTCCCCCTAACTAGGGTACATTTTCATTTTTCTCGTCGGTTTTAGCATTTTTCTTTATAAAACAATTTTGGATGACACTTCGTGTACAGTTTGATTGCTCGATACATTGAAAAAAACAAATGTGCGATTAATTAATATGTGTCTTCTATTTATTTTGGGATTTCGGCGGGGGACATCAGCCTCACTGTTGGCTTGTTAGACATTGATTAACTTATTCAGACCATAATCAACTCTTGATGTCATCGATAAAATGTGATATTAACAGGATTAGTATCCGATTTGCTGCTCAACTGTCATTTATTGAAACTGGTTTTTATCGTACCAACTTTAGTAATGATGATAGAGGCTAGGCCAAAAATTCAATTGCTGAATTTTCGCTCAGAGTGAATCAATTTGACTGAAATTTCGCTCAGAGTGGATCAATTTGACTGAATTTTCGCTCAGAGTGAATCAATTTGACTGAAATTTCAGAAAATTCCCTTTACATTATCTAGTTTTTAACTATTATAGTGAGAACTGCCAGCTCTTTATTTAATCTCCCATAATGCATCTTTCAGTACGGTAATCAATATTAGCATGATATAAAGCTGTGACCAATTTGATATTACATGTTAGATAATCAATTTAGATATGACCAATTTGCTATACAAATGATGCTCAGAGCTTTCAATGAGTTAGCATTTATACAGATATAGATAGGTAATAGACCTACATGTATTCAGTGGCTAAGTGGGTGAGGCACTGGCTTGCTAGCCTGGAGGTCGGGTGTTCGATCTCTGCATTGGCCGAGAAAGTTCATACTGATTTTCCTGCGTGGTTCCCCCTTGTCAGTGATGCAGAACAGAGGGCCTGACAAGGACAGCTGTCTAGCCGTTCAGATGGGACTAAAAAAACAGGTCCTGTGTATACATTAGTATGCACGTAAAAGATCCCTTGGCAGTTGGAATTCGATATAAGAGTAGGCCATAGTGCCGCTGCCTGGACATAATTTTCCTCATAGCACACTGTATGGCATATGCCCGTCTTCCATTAGCCCAGGTTAAGTGCAGAAGAGTAGGACATTAAACCCCATTTCATTTCATTTCATTTACCATATTTGACAATGAAATGAAATTTTAATGTCTTACTCTCCTTAATAAGCCCGGTAAGTGCAGAAAAACTCCTTATTTTATTTTATTTTACTAGTATTTCCTTTCCTGTTAAAAATTACTTACTTTTTGAGAGGGAGGAATGGGGTTTAACGTCCACTCGACACAAACAAGATCACCTCCAAACCAACGCATGGTTCAGTAGGGGTCTTTAGCAGTGGGAGAAAACATGAGGACCCAGAGGAAACCCACGAGGTTGGACAAGCGACCCGACTCCTTGTCACGTACAACTGGGAATCAAAACCACGATAGTTGACTCAATGGCAGACCATTTGACCATTCAACCCCTGTAACTTATTTTGTAAAATAAACTTTGTTTTTCTATTACAGTGAAGGATGGGTGTTGTAGAACGTTTAAAGTTGGGTGTCACGTTATTAGGGTTTTTAACGTTAGCGTATACGTACATAGCTGCAGGGTTTATCATCTGTGCTTTGATGTTATGTTCCTGTGTTATTTGGCCGTTCAATAAAACTATTTATAGAATTATAAACGTACATCTAGGATACTGTTTCTGGTCATGTAAGTATTTCTGTTTTATGTTTTAAAGGGACAATATAACACTCTTGCTAGCTTGGCAGCTCTAGAAAATAAATAATAGCCTTATTCTAAGTACTAGATGTTTAAGTGTCCTACCTGTTGTATAAATTATCCATTACATCCTATTTTACTTGCCCAGAGGGTTCGAAAATGTTTTAAAATCCAAGTCACATTTGAAAAGGTTTAAGTCACATTTGAAAAGGTTTACGTTAACCTTTTCAAATCATGTAGTTGAATTTTTCCAGTTTTTGTTTACATTTAAACTGCATATATTCGAGGCATCAGGAGCTTTTTATTGTCTCCCGCACAATTTTATAAATGTGAAGGACTGGTGGAACATGCTAGAGTTGATTTGAAGTATATCTGACCCACAATATATGTTTGATACCGGTTAAGCATTATGATTATAATGTTGAAAACCGCATTAAAACTGCTTGATTTTTGGCCATTTATGAAGGGGCCCAAAAGCCCAAGGGGACGCAAAAACTCAAAGTGCGTCATTGCGACCCTCTCACTTTGCCCTTGGGGGGGAGTTTCGTTTACTGGCACCAAGTCTGATTTTAAGATTATTATTATTTCAGTCTATACGTTTTTGGGAGATTGGTGGTCGAATTCAACATGTCTATTGTATGTGTCGGAAGAGGATCACAAATTAATGGGAAAAGAAAATGTATTATGTATGCAGAACCATCGTTATGAAATAGATTGGTTAATGACGGGAATGGTAGCTGATCATTTTAATATGCTGGGGGTAAGCTTGGATTTTTTTAATATTCTGGGGCTCAAGTTTGGAATATTTTAATATGCTGGGGGTCAATGAAATGAAATTAAAGGGGGTTTAACATCCTACTCTTCTGCAACTAACCTGGGCTAATGCCATACAGTGTGCTATGAGGGATATTTGGCCCGGGCAGTGGCGCTACAGCCTACTCTTTTATCGGATTCCAACTGCCAAGGGATCTTTTACATGCACGCCAATGTGTACACAGGACCTTGGTTTTTTGTCCCATCCAAATGACTAGTGCTGGGGGTCAAGCTTGAAATATTTTAATATGATATGCACAAGAATGTAGAAAGTGTGGGGGTTGAGGAAACCAAGTGGAATAATGCATATACTTTAGTTCCTAAGGTCTGTAATATGTCAGGCGGTGTGGTTTCAATCCATCACTTGTATGTGTGACAAGGAATATGATCACCTGCTTAGAATCATGGATTTTCTCCACAGTGAGATTATGCATGTATATTTTGAAGGAAAACCTTAGGTACTGCAAATTTGTGTGTAGGCAAGGGAACTTGAAGGTATGTGGGGTAGGAGGAACAGCTTTTCGGAAGGAGTTTGTCTGTCTTGAAAATGGGTAGTGTAACACTAATGACCAGAACCCTGGTGGGAGCTCATGGAGTGAGCCCCATGGACAGGTTTGGTCTTTTGGATGATTTTAGTTATGGAGTTATTAGGTTATCTCCAATATGATATCAGCACATGGAGCTAAATAGTGCTCCTCAAAATATGATTTATCCTTCTTTCTATCTGTTTTTTAGAAGCAGTACTTGGCTCCATGTGCTGCTTAGAAAAGTTTGATTCATCCTTCTTTCTATTTTATTGGGTTTTTTCAGGAATAACAATGCTATATAATATAGATATGATTTATAGACCTTGATATTGTTCTACTCTTTTCCAGAATCATAAAGTTTACTCGAAGAATTCCCATAAGTATGTACCACTAGTAGGCTGGACATGGTATTTTACTGAAAGTCTTTTCTTGAAGAGAAATTGGCAGGAAGATAAAACTATTTTAAAAACTGGATTAAAAAATCTCACTTGTTATCCTAAAGATTATCCAGTCACAGTAAGTATCCTTACATTATAGTTCATCTATATAACTACTTCTTTAAAGATGGGAAATCACATGGCTAAGTGAGTAGGACGCTGGCTCACTAGCCTGGAGGTCAGGTGTTCGATCCCTGCACTGGCTGAAAATTAACATGATATAAAGCTGTGACCAATTTGATATTACATGTTCGATCCCTGCATTGGCCGAGAAAGTTCATACCGATTTTCCGTCGTGGTTTTTCCCATGTCAGTGATGCAGGATGGAGGGCCTGACAAGGACAGCTGTCTAGTCGTTCAGATGGGACGAAAAACCGAGGTCATGTGTACACATTGGTGTGCATATAAAAGATCCCTTGGCAGTTACATGTACAATTCGATGTAAGAGTAGGCCGTAGCCTGTCTTGATTAGCCCAGGTCTTTAGTTTGGCTTCAAATGTTATAGAAATAATTATTATACTGTGCCGAACGAAGTTAGGAAGGGATATTGAAACAGGGTCTGTCCGTCCATCTCCCCTGTCCGAATTCGTTTCCGGAGCATATCTCATAAACCGTTGGAGATATCTTTCTGAAACTTTGTACACACATCAACCTATTACAGCAGCTGTGCCTTTTGCTATATAGGAATTTCTGGGATATGTGTTTTTTGTGTTTAAATGGAAACAAATTTTTGGTGTACAGTTTTGTTTCCATGGCATATTTCATAAACCATGAAATTAATTTAAAAGTGATGTTTTATGTGTGTGCCAATGTATACATGGGACCTCAGATTTTCGTCCCATCCAAATAACTAGACAACTGATTTTTTTCAGACCCTCCTGCATTACTGACAGGGGGTAACCATACCGGAAAATCTGGATGAACTTTCTCGGACAATACAGGGATCGAACATGCGACCTCCAGGCGTGCATGTAAAAAGAACCCTTGAGAGTTTGTTTTTAATTGCTGTCCGGCAAATTTCCATCATGGAACACTGTATGTTATGACCCTATTCATTCATTTATTCATTCACCTACTTTGTTCTTATTTTTAGTTATACATGTATCCTGAAGGAACGAGATTTACAGAAGAAAAACATAAAGCTAGTTTAGAAGTGTCAAGGTCAAAAGGTTACCCTGATATGAAACATCATCTTTTACCACGACCAAAAGGTTTAATGGCATTTGTTCGAGACATGAGGGGAAAATGTAAGTATATAGCAAGCTTGATGATTTATTTAAATGGCATTTAGTACTAGTTTGGAAATACACAAGACACAATTTTTTACTGAGTGATGTTCCATGTAGGTTTCTCTAGTCTTGACCAAGCAATGATACAAAAATTATAAAAAATAAAATTCCACTGAAGTGGTAGAAGAGTGGCTGAATCTTTTTAACAGTGCAAGTAAGCCTGGATCTTAGTGATACGACTCCCAAGCAGCAAAATACAAATCCTAGTAAATAATACAAATAAGATTAATCCCTGAGCAACAAACATGACAAGTCTGTGTGAATGTGTCTTGGATTAAACAATAATACTTCACACTGTCTTGTCAAGTTTGTTGTCTTTGGGGATGGCTGAATGGTTAGTGTATGTGCACTATATCATTTAGTCTGTCATTGAGTCAACTGTGGTGGTTCCGACTGTCCCGGTTGTATGTGACAAGAAACAGGGTCATTTGTCCAAACTCGTGGTTTTCTGTACGTCCTCTGGTTTCCTCCCACTGCCAAAGACCATACGTGCAAGCTAATTATTGAAATAAAATTGAACCATGTTAGTCCCAAAATGACCTAGTCTGTGAGGGATGGACGTTAAACCCCATTTCTCTCTCTCTTTCTCTTGTCTGGGGATTAATTGTTTTTGAATTGATGGGACATACAACAATAACATTGAGCAATAATTAACAGTCAGAAACATCAAATAATTTATCCAATAAAATCTTTTTCAAATTTGATTTATTTCTATGTTTTTCAGTTGACTCAGTGCTTGATTCGGAGATCTTGTTTGCCGAGCATCCGAAGCCATCAGTTTGGACCATTGCTCAACGTATCCCTGTTACAGCTCATATCTATATGAAGTATGTACATACAGTTAATCCTTTTAATATGAATACCTGTCTTAGACCATTTCTATGAATATATTAGGACAGTATCTGTGATCGATATATATTAACAGAAAACCAAGTTTGCTCCGACTTTGGAACTTTAAGATATTTTTGCTTTAAATGATAGAACTAAATGTTCTGAACATTATATCAAAAGTTCCTAGATGGGACAGAAGCAGTAAATTAGTTCTTTGATCATATTTGTTTGTTGTGCGAAGAGTTGCTTTTATACTATATTTAGACTAGCGTGTTACGTAGTATTCTTAAGTAGCCAATCACCGGCAAGTAAACACTTAAAACACGTGGTCTTTTCCACGAACTGCGTGGGATGTTTTAGACACTACGGTAAACAAAACTACACGACACACTTTAATTAAACTTAAACGTATGAAAACTTGATTCTAACATGATCTTAATTGTACTTTGATAGCGTAAATATCAATTTTACATAGTCTGATAATATTTTTCATTCAAGTTTTGTAAATTAATAGTTACGCGGTAATTAAATCCAACTCCCGAACTCGCCGGAGAATAGCGCACGGCTGAACGTGTTTCCTTGACAAATACTCGCTTATTTTTAGTTGTAAATAAAATAACTTTCCCAGTTTAGTCTTTATTAAAACGGATCTTGTTAAATCAAATTAAATTTCACTCTCCATTGAACTACAATCTATTTATAATTACTATGCTACGTTTGAAACTGGGGTCATTAGTTACAAGTACAAACAGTAGGCTTACTAGTATACTTTTTTTTGCACACTTTACTCCCTAGTCCGATACACATATACTTGGCCAGTGCTTCAGTATTACTTATTTCATAACACAAATAACACCCCTTTGGCCTCCCTCTTTCCCATATGTTACTCCATAGATTTTGGCAAATGCTTTTGTATTATTTATCTCATAATACATATTACACCACTCTCCCATTCCCACATGTTACTCCATGTCATTACACATATTAGGCAAATGCTTTTGTAATATTATCTTATGAAAGAAATTACACATGTTCATAGTCCAATACACATACTTCGACCATTGCTTTTGTATTATTTATCTCAAAACAAATAATTACACTTTTCATTTTCATATGTTTCCTTGAAAAATAACTACATGTTTAAAGTATTGAATGGCCTATTTCCATACTTTAAACTTGTAATTATTAACAAGAAAAAAATATGAAAAAGAATAAAATCATACACCCCTCCCCACCCCCATACCACACTTTATAATTGACTGATTGCACTGTAGTGTGTTTAACTTCCCACTGCAGCTCCGGTTAATTATTAATACCAAAATGAATTTTCAGAAAGACACCAAATTATGTTCCTGCAGCCCCCTCTAACCCAAGCACCAAAATCAATTTCCACTTCCTTTCCTCCTTTACAATACAATTGTCTAAATTGTACTTCCAAGTTTAGACAAGGGTTTGACAGATTGGCTAGGTAGCAGCGGTCTGGTAAGAAAAGGGTTTAAATTGTGTGCTTTTTTAAGAACTACATACATGTACGTCTGTCTGCTCAGTATCATGTTTTTCACTTAGAGGGTTTGAATACACATTATTTTAAAAAGAAACATACTTAAAACATTTAAAATCTAATGCCAAAAAAGTGTTCATACAATATAATTGAAACATACAGAAAAAAATTGCACCGAAACCCGGCCTTTGAGCCCCAAAATATGAGTGAAACAGAAAACCTAAGTGTACATGTCAAATATTGGATTATTATTTAAAATCATTAACGCATAAGACACTTTCTTTTAACCGTTGTCGCATTTTTCCTTTCTTCACTCCACTCCCTCGTTTTGCTGTACACATGTTGCAGGTTAAAACGTAAAACATAAGCTTTGAATGATAGCAAAACAATATTTACTGGGGGCTGCCACTTTCGTTATTGTTGATTTATTATTGGTCAAGATGCGTCACAAGGTCCCTTTAGTCACCTTTGACCGTGTCACATGACCAGTTTAATCAACACCGACAATATTAAAATTAAACCACTTATTTAGCAATAACTGCTGCGCCGTTACCTAGGAACTTTTTCGTGAGGCTTCAATATACGTTAATAAAGTTATTTGTTTTCTAAATTCTTAACGTTCCAGTTGTCGGAGCAAGGGTGACACGATAATCGATGTCAGAATCTGGCCTATATAGAATAAACATGCATTATGCCAGAGCTAAATTTGTCTATTACATCTTGTATAAGAATAGGTCTATTTGTTTATTTGTAGACGTTATAAAATAGAAGATATACCAGTAGATACAGATCAAGAATGTGCTGAATGGTTGAGAGATCTCTATCTTAAAAAGGTCAGATTTTTGTAAAATAACTTAAACATATACATTATGCAAGAGCAAAATCTGTCTACTGTAGGTCTTTCTTTAGGCCTGAAATGTTGTAAAAACTATTAATTAGACATTAATTAACTTATTCATACCATAATCGTCTCTCGATGTCAAGGCTAGCCTGGGATATTTGTTGAATTAAAGTCCCATTAACACTCAAAACTTTCCTTCATGATAAACAAATAAATGGATAATCAAGACTATTTGTTTTGTCTTACCAACTTCAGTAATGATGTTTGAGGCTAAGTGGAACGTGGATCAATTTTACTGAAATTTTAAGCATATTGCCTTTACATTATCAAGTTTTTAACTATTATAGTGAGAACTGCCTAATCTCCCATAATGTATCTTTAACATAAAACATGTGTATTTTTGAAGCTTTTTATTGTGTTACAGTAATGAAATGAAATGGGGTTTAACGTCATACTCTTCTGCACCTAACCTGGGCTAATGGAAGACCGGCATATGCAATACAGTGTGCTATGAGGGAAATTTTGCCTGGGCAGCAGCACTCTTATATCGAATTCCAACTGCCAATTGGTCTTTTACATGCACACCAATGTGTACACGGGACCTTGGTTTTTCGTCCCATCCGAACAACTAGACAATTGTCCTTGGTAGGCCCTCTGTTCTGCATCACTGACAAGAGGAACCATGTCGGAATTTACAGTAAAAAGGAGTAGGGTTGTTGGTCCTCCAGTTTCCTCTCGCTGCTAAAGCTCCCATACGTGCAAGCGAATTATTGAAATAAAATTAAATATGTTAGTCCCAAAATAACTTAGTTTATGTGGAGTGGACATTAAACCCCATTTCTTTCTCTCTCTGAATGGTCAAGACTTTAGGACGCAACAATTCACAACGACATAGAACAGACCATTCTAGGCTTTCCCCATGTCAGTGATGGAGAGTCTGAAAAGGACAGCTGTCTAGTCATTCGAATGGGACAAAAAACTGAGGTCCTTTGTATACATTGGCGTGCACATAACAGATCCCTTGGTCACTACCCGGGCAAAATTTCCCTCAAAGCACACTTTATGGCATATGTCCATTTTCATTTGATTTCATGTTTTTCAGGATAAGATGTTTGACGAGTTTATCAATAATGGTAAATTACAAGGAGTTCCGTACAAATTACCCAAAAGTTATAAAAATATCACCAACGCCTTCTTCTGGATATTGGTGACCTGTCTTCCATTGTTTAAATTAATCGCAGGAATCATAATCTCAGGAACCTTTCTCTCTAGAATAATTCTAGCTCTGGCTTTTATAACAGGTATGTGTGTGTGTGCTTTAAATTTTAAGGTCTGTCATTGAGACAAGTGGTTTGGTATCAATCCCAAGAGGGGGGGTGGATGGCCGAATGGTTAGCATGTGCGTGCTGTATCATAAGGTCTGTCATTGAGTCAACTGGCGTGGTTTCGAATCCTCGGTTTTACGTGACAAAGAGTAGGGTCTCCTGTCCAACCTTGTGGGTTTTCTCCGGGTCCTCCGTTTTCCTGCCACTGCTAAAGACCCCTATGCGCTAGCAAATTGAAATCAAATTAAAATCATTCGTTAGTCCCAAAATGACCTAGTTTGTGTCGAGTGTACGTTAAACCCCATTTCTCTCTCTCTCTCCCTCTCTCCCAAGCATGTACATGACAAGGATCCGTAGGGTTGTCAGTCCAATCGCATGGTTTTCTCTGGTCCTCCAGATTCCTTACACCTACACACAAACTAATTGTGGTAATAAAATTGTATTGTATGTTAGTCCCGAAATGATCGTTCAATCTCACACATGAAAATTATAATACACTCGCAGATGACCCATCATGGTCCGGGTTGCTCCAGTAACCTCAAAAAAAAGGAAGCAGTATGCTAAGACCACATAGCCCATGTTACTCCCCAGTCCCAGCTACCCCTATCGCTTGTGCAGACGCAACCCTGAACAGACAGACAGATAGACAACAGTGACAAATATTAGTATGTAATTGTCTTAAAATCTAAATTGGCTTTGTCTCTTCAACATGTTTTCATTTTGTTTTTTTCAGTTATCATTTTGTTTCGATTGATTATGTCAGTCACAGAAATTGACTCAGGGTCTAAATATGGTCAAAAAACATCAACCAATGGAAAAACAGAATAGATCATTCGTAATGTCTACCTATACATCATAAGCTTACTGTTGACTTTCAGATCTTAATCTTACATAATGCATCTTTATTCATTGACTTCAAGTCAAAATGATCATTCTGGCAGCCAATGGCACCTTAGTAATGGGGCTGTTTGAGTTCTCTGCCGATAGGCGAGCCAGTTTTCAAACTGTATCTGGCGGCCAAGAGGCCCTGCTGGATTTGTCTATACCAGCATAATACCGACTGACCACAGTTCGGCAATTTTAGTGGCAGGTCACTTGATTTAACCGGAAGTCTATTGACAGAGAAATCAAGCAGGCCCATTGATGATAATTAGCAAACTGTATGTCATGTCAAGATCCATGTTGAATATAAAAATATAATTACATGTGATGACTAACCAAATGAACAGAATGAAAATAATACACAATAATACTTCAATATTTTTAGAGATATGTTATTTTCTGGTAAATATTAGATATAATTTCTATATAACAAGGTATATTGACATATTTTCTATATTACATGCTCGGATGACATATTTTCTATATTACATGCTTGGATGACATTCTTTTTATGAATATCTTCTATGATTATATATTTTTTATATTCATTCTTTACAAGATTACACCACAGGCACTTAAAGGGATTAAAAATAAAACTACTGCTTGACTATATAGTAAGAAGTTTTATTTTAATCCCATCAAGTGCCTGTGGATTACACCTTTTGTGTCACAGGCCTTTGAATTTGTTGTTGTCATGTATCATTTCAGTTTTACCTCATAGGCCTATATGTATTTCTTTGTTAGCTTGAAGATGCATTATGTAAGAGGTAAATCAGCCTGTTGCAGGTTTTGTTTTGGCTTCAAATGTTATATAAATTACTAATTAGACATTTATTAACATGACAAGCCTATATTCAACTCTCTAGACAATCGAACGGCTTAGATATAAACAGATTAAATACAAATATCATTTAATGACTTAATTTAAAAAGGGAGAAGAGAGGCTAAGTTTTTATTAACAAATAATGTTGCTATGATAATAAACAATCTATGTTGTCAAAACATCAAACAGTAATTAGCCTAGTTCGTAGCAGAACTGTAGGACGTTAAACCCCATATCATTTCCATTTCATTTTTGATAACGTGGCTGAGAATAAAGTAATTTTAATGAAATTCTAAATATATTAAGTTTAAGTTTTTTTAATTTTTTGTTACTATTATAGCAATAACAGGCCTTTATCTGAAATAAAATTAAACCATACATTAGTCCCGAAATGACCTAGTTTGTGTCGAGTGGACGTTAAACCCCATTTCTCTTTCTCTCCTTTATCTAAATCATAAATAATGCATCTTTAATAAGGTTGAGAATATAACCATTTTCCATAATATTATTTAAAATAAACTCTTTTAATTCGTCTGTGAGAGTGATAATGCATGATGATTTAAGACAAAGATTGTTTGTTACATTCATCTGGCTATATCTATATTTTCATGGCTTAACCAACCTCGTGGGTTTTCTCTGAGTCCTCCGATTTCCTCCCACTGCTAAAGACCCCTACGCGCAAGCAAATTATTTGAAATAAAATTGAACCATTTGTTTGTCCTGAAATGACCTAGTTTGTGTCGAGTGGACGTTAAACCCCTGTCCACAATAAGAGAAAGAAATGAATACAGGGTAAGACTCTCTCTCTCTCTCCCTCTCTCTCTCTATCTCTTTTAAATAATGTAGTTTGCAAGGCATTCAAAAATCTCTTAAATAATGAAAAGGAGTGGTGTTAATGTTAGCCGTGGGCCTATATTTGTTAAGATTTAAAATATACTGCTGAATCAATGTTGTATCTATATATATTGGTTATCATTATCATAGTATACGTATATTGTAATTGTTTACCCATTGCCTTATTTAGCTATTTATTTTCAGAAATCATACATAACTATGTCAAATGTTCTGCTGGATCCATGGCATATATTTTTATACAATCTTTATATGAACCCCGATGAAATGATATATTTCTTGCCACAATAATATATTTATATTCACCCCAGACAAAGTTTTTTGTTTTTAGAAGTATTCTTTAATAATCTCACGGAATATGCACCGAGGTCCGATTCCGACTCCCAGTTAAGACAAGAGTTATTTCCCCTGTAGCTTTTTAAATTGGGGGAAGCTGCAACATTATATTATTGGTGAATGCTAATTGTAAGCCGTTTAGGGAGGTTCGGGAATTTTCAAAAGTTCACAGTGGCCTCTTTTTATAAATGAGTATTTTGGGGAATACTGACCCTAACCCTTTTAAGACTGGTAAAAGATAAATTGGATGCAAGTTTAGTCTTATACAATTAGCACCTCTAAAATATGTAGCAATATTATTATCAAGAATTCATGCTTTTATGTTGTCTTTTATTGTAGTTTTTTTGTACGAATTTTATAGCATTAATGTAGTTTGTTTATGTTCAATAGATGTTGAAATTCGTTTCAGCCTTATTTCCCGATAATTTTAGTTAGATTAGAAGACTGTTAATATATATATATATATTTAGTTATAGTCTCTATCACCCAGAAAAATATTCTTCGAATATCCGTACAAATATCCGTACGTTGAAGACTAGGCGGTTCTGGGTGACCGAGACTAATTTAGTAATAAAGCTTTTTACCAGGTAGGCTAGAATATTTCGTATAATTTCTGTATGCCCGTAGAATGTTTAGGAATAATTCTTGTAAACATGTATTAAGATAAATGCATGAATAATATTTAGGAATAATAATATAAAATGTTATATTTTAAATATTTTAAAATAATGATGCTGAACAATAAATCATATTGTTATGGAATTGTTGTTTTTATACGCCCACATTTTCATGTGGACATATATTGTCGTCGCCCCTGTTCGTCGGTCCTGACGCACAATTGTTTGTGAACACTCTACAGGTCACAATTTTTATCCGATTTCAATGAAACTTAGAACTGAGGTTTTTCTCCGATCTCGTTTCCTTTCGATATTGTATGTAACTTCATGGATTATTGTCCCAGATTGTACGAAAACTAACGTTTTTAACTTTGAACAGTGTACAGGTCACAATTTTTAACCGATTTTGATGAAACTCGAAATGCATGTTTATAACCCACAGACCTTGGTTCCTTTCGATATTTGCGCATATCGGATCGTAACTTCCTGAATTATGGCCCCCGATTGTACGAAAAATCCGCTTTTTTTTTTAGCTTGTGGTCACTCTAGAGGTCACAATTATTGTTCGATTGATAAAAGAAAACCGTCTGATTATATCACCGATACACTGTAATGAAAGTTTGAGTCCGAATTTCGTGAAAATCGGACCAAAATTGCCAGACAAAATGGCTGCCGCTTGTACACGAATAGTGTAAAAACAATATGGTATATTAAGGTTGTGGAAACTTGAAATGTATGTTTATAACCCAAAGATCATGGTTCCTTTCGATATTTGTGCATATCGGATTGTAACGTCTGTTAAAAATAAAAATATCTAAACCACAAGATAATGAAATGTTTACTAATTTTAACAAATTTGACTTCCATTTAGAATATATATCCTCTACCAACAAACGTCGGGAAGCACCAAGTGAACGGCTGATTCTGGTCAGACACAAGGAGAGACCCTAATCGGCGATTAGATCTGTCCTGTGCCTCTCGACAAACACCGGATTCCCTGATTAGCGAGTCAGTGTCTTAATAGCCGAACCACTGCGACCCCAGGATGGAATTCGTGTTCTAAATGGTCTGTCGTTGAAGCAATGAGGTTTAACACCCCTACTGAACTGCTCTGGGCTAATGAGGACGGACATATGCCATACAGTGTGCTATGAGGGAATTTTTGCCCAGACAGCGGCGCTACGGCCTAATCTTATATCAAATTCCAACTGACAAGGGATGTTTTACGTACACGCCAATGAGTACACGGGACCTTGGTTTTTGTCCCATCCGAACAACTAAGCAGCTGTCCTCATCCAACGCCTGGGCCGAATCCACGACATCCATCCAGACTAGGGAGCAAGCGATTTCTCACTTAGCCACCGTGGCTGACAAAGGATCAGGCGATGTTTCTACACACCATAGATAACACATATTAGAATTTTAAACTGCTTTCCCACATATTATACAAATTTCAAACACGTTCTTCAATATTTTTGCTTAATTTCTTTTCACCGTGAAATAAATATTACATTTAAATTCTTATATACTGTCTTTTATGCAAAACAACCTCATGTGAGATTTAAAAAAAAAATATCCCCTCCTCTGGGCTGACGGCAACTGGTGGTGAGAATTGATTATATAAAATCAAGCAGAGGAATTTTTTTATTTTTTGTTATTGTGAGATGCAGGGTAGCGGATTATTTATTGTTTGTGACGGTAATTCATACAGTGGAGACCACGAGTCTGTTGAAATAAATCATCTCTTCTTCAACTCTGTTTAACAGATTGACAAAAATCGATCGAAATTCTCATGAAATAAAGTTCGATATAAAAGAGACAAACTGCTGAAGAAAAATCAACAGTAGTAAACCGTGAACACCATGGAATATTGTTTTTTTTAAACCAGTCTGACAACGGGCTGGACATATATTTCTTATTAAAAATCTGCCTATTGCATGTCTTGATTTTGGCTCCAAAAGTTATGATATTTAGACATTAATTATTCACATGCCAAACTTTTAATCAACTTTCTAGATCATCGGATGGCGGAGATGTAAACGGATTGAAACAAGATCACCATTTAATGATTTAATTTAAAAAATGGTGAATTAACAATTTATGCTACATCCCATCAAAACTTCTAATCTGATTCAAACACACTTTCTATTTAGTTTCGCTTTTATAGTTCAAAATTTCGTTTTACTTGTCTTTGCTATATACTAGGATCCGGATGAGTTGTTATCATTGACGTGTTCTGGATGATGTAAAGGATTAGCCAATGAAACGGCCAGTTTTGGCCTCTTTATGCACGGATCTGTGGGTAATTCACTAGTAACATCAATGCTGATTGGTTAACCAATGTCGGACTTCATAGGGTCAAAAGCCTCTCGTTTGACCCCTGACGTGAACTTCCACTATAGCTTGTCAGATCTCCATGTAATAAAAAACGAAACGAAATATAGATCTTTATTTTAATCAAATTGTCAAAACTTCAAACCCTGATATTTCAGTCCACGCACCGCAACATTTCATAAATCACAACTTCAGCAGTATAGATAACGTAATACTGAACCAAGCACACTCGGCAAACCTCAACAGACTCAGTTACCCTACATCTAGATGTAGAGTACCGAAATCAGCCGAGGTTTGCTGAGTGGCACCAAGCATACAAAGAAATAACCTTTTTTATAAAGTAAATATAGAGTAACTTGAAGCAAGGCTTTAATTTTCAAATAGGATCACGGTTTAGGAAGAATACGATTACTGTTCAAGAAAAATATAAAAAATAGGATGGTTTTGTTGAAGCTTGGGTCAACATGGCGTATTATTTCTTCTTTCATGGTCGAAGTTGATTTAAATAGTGGTCTGAATGTAAACGATTTTAGTTTAACTTTATCTTGTAATTCCTCGCTTTATTAACCCTCGTGTTTGTTTAACGTTCAGTGTGCAATCTGCTATTTCTTTTTTTAGTTTGAAGCCCAGCGACATTTCTTCTGGCTTCGTCAAAAACGTCCGTAGTTTGAAGATCCAAAAAGGTAATAAAGATGTTATGTCTTCAGCCTGCCATTTTTTTTAAATTTAAGTTTCGATTCCAGCCAGATTCTGCTGGTTTCCTTAAATACATCCGTAGTTTAGAGAGTCAAAAAAGTAATAAAATGTTATGCCACATTAGATATTTCCCTCGTGTAACATAGTGTCTTCGTAATAAGAAATAAAATGGAGAACGCACGTGCTATATGAAGGAAATTTTGCCCTGGCAGCAGTGCTAGCGCCTACTCATTTGTGAATTCCACACTTTCGTTTAAGTGCACATCAACGTTTCTCGTAAGGCACGTTATCCTGCAACATTAATAACAACCCTTTGTAATAATACCAAATTGGTTATTACTTTATAAGGGGGGTTGGGATGGCCTAGTGGTCTAGAGTGCCGCGCTTCGACCTCTAGCTTGCCCGTCACCTCTGGCTTGCGGCTGTTGTTTCGATCCCTGGTGTGAGCGTATGTGGCGTGGGTTTCCTCCGGTCACTCCGTTTTCCTCCCACTGCTAAAGACCCCTACGCGCAAGCGAATTATTGAAATAAAATTAAACCATATGTAAGTCCCGAAATGATCTAGTCTGTGTCGAGTGGACGTTAAACCTCATTTCTCTCTCTCTCTCTATTACTTTATAATAATAATTTGGTAACGTATATTATGGAATAACAATTACCAGTTTATTAACATACACGTTGTCGACGATTCGTCAAGCATTTGCCACAAAATACCCCAGCCCCCTTTAAAGATGCACTATGTAAGAATTAAATCTGTTTATTACAGGTCTTTATTTTGGCTTTAAACTGCATATATTTTATTTAGACACTTATTCCATGGCAAGCCCCATCTTGTCAAAATCACAAACAGTGATAACTTCGCTCAGAATAAAGTAATTTTAATGAAATGTGCTGCGTTTTCATTTTACATTATTTATTTTGAAAATCTTATAGCCAGAACGTCAAACTCTTTATCTAAATCTTACATAATGCATCTTCAAGTGGTTGAAAAAGAAAGTACATGGCCTCTAGAGGAACACGAAGAAGATTAACTGGTCCCATTTGGGACTTAACTTATGGTACAATCTTATTTCAATAAATAACTTTAACAGTGGTAGGAAACCGGCGGGCCCGGAGGTTTCTAGAAGCTGGAGGCGGAAACCACGCCACGGGATTCACTGATTGACCTCTCACCCCCAATATAGTAATCACATTAAAATTCAGTGCCCATCAAGAAATTTGTCGAAGATATTTCTCATAATGATACGCCCATCGATATCGACAGAATTAAAATCAGGACTAAATATAAACCCATTACGTTTTGATGAAACCGATTTAAAAATGAATTAGTTGGTTAAAAAGATTATGACGTGTTTGTGGGAATTCTATAGATCTATCACCATAGAACAAATTATTCAACAAATTGTTCTATTTAAGTCTTGACTGTTGGGGTCTTCACCGTTTACATGTCTGCCAAGGTGAAATTGGGCGTGTACCTTTTGCATCAATCATGCTAATGAAGTCTATTTAGCCTGTACCAGAAGGCAATGAACATGTTATAGGCTACTGATAGGTTGGATGAACAGGGTAGGCTATACATACTAGCGAAGACGGATATACGCCATGTATTGTACGCAGAAAATGTTTCCTGGACAGTGGCCTACTCATATCTAATTCCAACTGACAATGGTTGGTAGGTTTGCCGTCCCATTCGAACTGCTGTACACAGTGACGGATCATGAGGTCGCCGTTCCCTGAGGCAGCGTAGCTGCCGAGCCCCAGTGACAAGATGAAACCCACCCCCTTGGGACCTATCTAATAAACTCATCGCCAAAAGGTCAGTTTGTTTCACGATTTTTGGGAAATATATCTTCATTATTTTTTTTTCTACAAAATACAAAAGAAATATTTTTTGTCCCCAAATCGCCGGGTCCAAACTTACCAAGATCTGTCACTGACTATGTATACGTCGTTCCTTGGCAGGCCTTGACAAAGGCGAACACGCCGGAATAATCAGATGAATTTCACATATTATAGGCGAAATCTGACCTCAAATCATGGTTGTTGTGCGCTGACCTAAAGTATCATTCTAGGAGATATATCTTTGCTCAAATTAAATTTTTGTTTTTCGAGGTATAAACGATCACATGGGGACGTTATTTAATTGTTTTCCGAGAAAAGAAAATTCTGTTGAAGCTTGGGTCAACATGTCGTATTATTTCTTCTTTCATCGTCGGAGTTGATTTAAATAGTCACCTATTAAAAACAAAAGAAAAAAACAACCCAAAAAACTGAATTTCAATTTAATTTTATCTTGCAATTCTCTGCTTTATTACGCCTGTGTTTGTTTAAGTTCCAGTTTAAAATCTGTGGTTTTTCAATTTTACAATCCAACCCGATTCTCACCACTTCGTCAATTAAGTCAATAGTGTATAAAATCAAATAAAAGTTAGGTCACTTTGTTTGGGAGTCTAAAAGCAGGGAGTGGAAATCTAATTCTATATTATCCAGGCTAGATTATCCAGTTTGATTAATTATTAAATGGCGAATTTGTTCTTATTCATTCAATATATCAACCACCTGATGCCCTATCTAGAGAGTTGATTATGGACTGGCGCACGTTTCTCGCAGTTTTCTCAATATCTCAAAATACCAGATTCTTCGGTTCGCGAGAAAGGTGAACAAATGCTTAAATAATAATTTACATAAATTTTGAAACCAGAAAAAAGGCAACGCAGATTGAGCAGTAACAAAATAACAGTCCCAAACTGTTGATTCGTAAGGTTTGACCTTGAAACGCTCACACTCGGTTTCTCCAGTGGTCTCATTCCGTAACACTGCACTAACCCCTGGGTTCATCCATGGGGGAAACATGTATTCAAATTAACTGCCCTTGATGATTGTGCTATTTTTATCGCCAGTGAAAAAATCGTTAAATACACAAGGACTGATAGAAATAACCTCTTTTCTATCACTACTTTTCTGTTAAATTTCTTACAAATTTTCTCATAATCGATCGAACATGCCGCCATATTGTTGTGAATGCAAACCATTCGGGTTAAACAGGTTGTAATCTGTTTTTTTTTTCTACCCAGCTACAATCAAGGACAGTTCATATGAATACGTGACTCCCCCATGGATGAACCCAGGCCCCGAGTTCACAAAGTCTTCTCAGACTTAATTTGAGAATTTACTCAAAATTGTTCCCCCCTTATTTTAACTAAAATATAGCCCTTTATAACACTTGTTGTTTTAATGTATCAAATAGGTCAATAAGAAACTATGTACAAAGTTTTTTGTTTCTGAATCAAAGAAATTTGTCATAAATAGTGATTGAAAGTTGAGTAAATTCTCAACCTAAGTCTGAGAATGCTTTGTGAACTTGGGGGGTGGGTATAGTGGAGTAGGACGAAATGAGACCACTGTGGATACCGAGGATCTGAAACGCTGAGAATCCAAAGAAACGGGAAAGAAATCTGAGGTTTTTCAATTTTTCAAACGAGTTATCATTACTTTGCCACGTCATAAATGAGTAGAAAACCAAAGATAGTAATACGTCAGTCGCTTTAATCCGGAGCTCCTTGGGATTATAAATAAAATGATTACATGGTTATAGATATTTGCTTTGAGTCGTTGAAGAGTTTGAGACTATAAAATGAAGTGTAGTTTAACGACCTATTTTCACCGACTGGGCTAATGTATATGCATATAGAAGCGAATGAAGTTTTCTGTGCATGGCGGTGACTTTTAAAACAAATTTTCTTTATTTACGACTTTATGTTGAGATAAAATTAACCGTATAGAGAGGAACGAATAAAACCAATGCTGTTAAAATATTTATAGTGGTTTCTCTACATGTCGTATTGAATTTCCAGTAATAAAGTTTCAAGATTTATTTGAAATTACAAAACACAATTATTATAGCGCCTTTAATCTCTGCATTATTACTGTATTTCCTTCCTATATTCTCGACTTGGGTCACACGAAGTTGATTTTTTGTTTTTCATGATCTTGACAGTAATGAAATGAAATGGAGGTAAACATCCTACTGTTCTGCTCCGAACTGGGCTAAAGGAGACGGGCATACGCCATACAGTGTGCTACGAGGCTATGAGTGAAATTTGCCAGGGCAGCAGCGCTACAGCCCACTCTTGTATCGAATTCCAACTGTCAAGGGATCTTTTACGGGACCTCGGGTTTAAGTCCCATCTGAACGACTAGACAGCTGTCCCTGCCAAGTCCTCTATCACTGACAAGGGGGTATGTTCAGCTTCGTTTATTGAGTCGCTTCATGTGCCAATTTTAAGATGTTCATTTTGTCATAAATGTTGGATATCAGAAGCCCCATTTCATGGTAAGATAACAACATCAACATTGATTTAAATACAAAAATACACGTGCTATTAAATTTTGTGTGAAAGGTTAATTATCTAATTGTGAATATCGGCATCTATTTTTATACACCCACATAGGCTACATAGATGGGGTCAAAAGTTGAAGCTTCTGTCCATATAAAACAGATATCATAATTATCTTGTATTCTGTTAAACTGAGACAGAACAGGTAAGTCAATATGGACGAACGTTTAAAAAAACCCCAAAAAACAAATATACAGCTAGTGCATTTTAATACGAATGCTGATAAACTTTTGAGACGCGGACTCTCTCAGGATGCCCGTGGTTCGATCCCGAATGCAATAAGAAGGAAAGTTTAAAGGAGCTAAATCGCTAACATTTGGGACCTAGAAATTGACTCAAGTGGATTGCAATGCATATAATACTGTGATATAAATGTATATAAACTGATTTGCATTCAATTGTTTCCGTTTTTACTCCAATTTCAAATCAGTTATGTTCGGCGAAATAAACCAGAAGTGTCAACCGAAGGCATTTTTTTAGCGTCTAGTTATTCCAGTCTACATGCGCCGTTTGATTTGGTACAATGTTTTTAGCCTCGTTCCTCGAGTCTCTTGCTAGAACTGGGGCTGAAACGCATTATGGTACACGATTCGTGTACCAATGGTAAAATATTTATTTTGTCTTAAATATTGGATATCAGAAGCCGATCTTTTTCCGGTAAGATCACATCATCAATTTTGATTTAAATTGACAAATAATTCGTGTTTTCTATGTTGAAGATTTTGGAAGATATTGAGTTAAAGACTTAGCTCCTTTAAACAAAAACAACAACAAACCTGCAGCTATTGCATTTTGGAACAGATGACGAAGAGAGCAAGGGCGCAAAATTTAACCATCACCAAATTTTAATACGAATGCCTGATAAACTTTTGAGGCTCGGACTCACTTAGGAGGTCCGTGTGGTTCGATCCCGGTTTTGGTCAAGAAAGTCAAATTGCAGGTCTTTCTTTGGGCCTTAAATGTTATATAAATGATTAATTATTCAACGATTTAACATAAACATGGAGAAGGAGTTAATGTCTCGAATGGCCAGTACTGTGGTAACTATATATAAAAAACCCCAATCAATGCACACATTTTGTCAAAACTACAAACAGTGATAACTTTATTATTATTTGTATTGTACATTTATATTTTATGTTACAGGATGAAGTGTGTTATTATAGCTCTGTGTATCGCCATCTTGGTCGTATCATCGGCCGATGCCATCAGATTTAGGGCTAGAAGAGTTCTAAGCAGATCAAGGGACAACACCGCTCGAGATTTTCATACTGCTGTTAGATATATTGGTGATAATACCAAGAGAGACATACCCATAGAGACCTTCTACACATGATGACTCTATAAACACAGTAAGTAACATATACTTTTGGACTAGGACGTGATGGCCTGCAGAGGTATTCATCATTTTGTCGATTCCTGTTCTTGTGGGCGTCGCACTTCGTAAAATCCTAAGGCTCCGTCAATGTAAGTAGAGAGTTCGAGAGAGGGGGGGGGGAGTTTAACGTCCACTCGACACAAACTAGGTCATTTCGGGTCTAATCTATGGTTCAATCTATTATGATCGACCCGAAATGACCTAGTTTGTGTCGAGTGGACGTTAAATCCCATTTCTCTCTCTCCTGTGCAATCCTACTATTGAAATACTATAGTTTACTCTCGAAATAACCTAGTTTGTGTTGATTAGACGTTGATTCCCTTTCCCTTGAGATGGGCCCGCTAATCTAATCCCGTGGCTTATCTCCGGGTACTTCAGTTGTGACACTATCCTGTGTCGCGACACCGGCCTGTGATACTAGGGTGACACTGTCGTCTAGGAGTTTCTTTGATTTCACGTCATGATAACTAATTCCAATGTCTAGAACACTTTTTACGTTAACTATGTTTTTATACCTTTATAACATCCATAATACAAGAAACTACACATACAGCTATGACATTATAAGTTCTCTTTCCCCAGGGGCCTATTTCTCGAAATTTTAACTAATATAAGATCCCAATTTTAGTAATTTGATTGGATAATATTAGATTGATTTTAGTGCTCAGCCAATCAAAATTGAAGTATCTACTAAAATTGGATTTTATCTTAAGTTAAAATTTCGTGAAACAGGGCCCAGCTTGATTCGCTTTACCCCACCATTTTGTAGGACAAGTTTACTGACGCTACCCCTCAACATGGCTCTCCAACGACTAAACGGGGTGGTCTAATCCAAGTGGTGGCTAAATAATGTCCGAATGATGTGATGTTCCCCCGCCTCTCAGCCTAGAAGGGGGTTGGCATGAATCATGTATTGAACCCCGGGAAATTGACCAGGTACTTCCTTTATCGGATTGGTCAGCTGCACAGACGCTATCCTGGATTTCAACACAGTGTACTTATATGGGCACCTAGGGGGGTGGCTAATAGGGGAGGTCACGATAAGACGGGCCTGGCACCTAAACACAAATCCCACAAAGATGACATCTACCAAACTAAGCAGGATAGTGGAGTAAGGGGGGAGTTTCGGTCAGACGTACTCGGCACCTAAACACTATTCCGTAAAAAAAAAACAAAAAAAAAAACTGATACCAAACCCATACAGTGGGATAGTGGAGTAAGGGGAGGCTACGATAAGACGGGCCTGGCACCTAAACACTAACTGATACCAAACCCATAGAGTGGGATAGTGGAGTAAGGGGAGGCTACGATAAGACGGGCCTGGCACCTAAACACTAGCCCCAAACGATGACATCAACCAATCCAGAAGCAGACGAGATCATCTACCAAATGATATGTTTTTTATGAAATAAAGCGAAGAACTTCCCACTAAAACCCAATCCATGGATTAAAGCCAAATGGAAAGATTGCAAAATCATATTCTAAAAAACAGGAATCAGCTCCGGCTCTCCTAAGTCTTGTCTGCGATATCACTTATGTGGAAGTAGACGTTAAACACCAAGTAGTAGTAGTAGGGTGGCTAATCACGCTTCTAACGCACGGGATTACCATATTTGGATAATCAGACAATGCTATCATATTCTGGTTAACCTAGTTCTTGTTTTCACTGCTTCTAGCTAACTTCAATATATTTAACATAGCACCTTACAGAACATAAGTAACCTCTACAGTATATAACTTCTATAGCGTTCTAACAGTCTGCCTCCAACCTCTTCTTCACAGTTTTTTTTTCATGTGAATATGTAAATGTAAATAATTTCTTACATTATTTGTCTTTTGTTTAAGGTGATGTTGACACAATCCTGTAAAGTAGCTTATTACTGGCGTCTTCGATTAAACATTCTTAACTCTGATCTTTTAGCTAGTTGTATGCCGTACAGTAGAGTAATACCAAAACTCTTTGCAAAAATCCACGATGATAATATACGTTTTATTTATAACTTATATTTCATTGAATAAAACTGACTTGCATTTCTGTGATATTATTTATAAAAATATATTAACGCCAAGGTGCTAGGGTGAGTTGGAGACTATCTTCTTGACCAGCAATCATTTTGTGCTGGGATCATCCTCTTTAAATTCCGACACATGCGCACTGTCAACATCCAACAATATTTTCGATCGTTTTGGCAGCAAATAACAGAGTTTTATAACTTCTTGTCTGTTTCATGATATGTTTACAGCAACACTTAATAATCGCCGCAAGGGGGTTTAACGGCCCACATCAGACGTATACAAGCACAGGAATCTGACCTTCTATCCGTATTATATGCATACACCATACCGAACTAGACAATATATAATAATAAAGAACAGGGGCCTATTTCACGAAATTTTAACTAAGATAAGACCCCAATTTTAGTAATTTGATTGGATAATATAAGATTGATTTTAGTGCTTAGCCAATCAAAATTGAAGTATCTACTAAAATTGGATTTTATCTTAAGTTAAAATTTCGTGAAACAGGGTCCAGGAGTGCAATGCCTGTTGAAGCCTCGATTTTACCTGCTCTCGCTTCGGCACGTTTTTGTTCCACAATTCGTAATGTCAGGCAATCTAACCTCTGCCAATTCACTCAGTTATGATTTTTCTTCAATCTAGCCGTTTTGATTTGCACAATACTCAGCGCATGGAGTTGAAGACAAACGTCAACGAAGGAAAATAATGTAAATATTGAAATCAAATGGCTATGATATCGTTTTTTATTATTATATATATATATGTCTAGTTCGGTATGGTGTATGCATAATGTACGCGGATAGAAGGTCAGATTCCTGTGGTACAGGTCATTAAGTACTGCTCCATCCGGGCTAAAAGAGACTTGTACAAGCCATTAAGTACTGCTCCATCCGGGCTAAAGGAAACGGGTATAAACCATTTAGTACTGCTCTGCCCGGGCTAAAGGAGACACAAAGTGGACCCCTACCTAACTTAATTTCGTTTGACGCCCAATAGCTCTTTTACGTCTACCATTTAAATAGGGAAACCATGCCTAGAAATTCCTGGTAAAGTTCCCTTCAAGCATCGGTACTTCCAGGTTTAGCGACCCACCGCCTTACTCATTGGGGTGCAACGGTGGTTTAAGACGTTGGCTCGCTATGTTCGATCGCTGGGTTGGCTGAGAAGTTCATTAGGATATCGGGATTTTCCGGCTTGAGCGCCCCACCCCTTTGGTAGTTGTGCAAACCGGAGAGTCAAGCAAATTACAACGCAGAGTCATAGGATTGGACTGAAACCCGAGGTCCTGTAACACATTGGAAATGAAATGAAATGGAGTTTTATGGCACGTCAGCTCCAACCGGGCTACATGGTGCCAAACATATGTTGATTTGACGAGACAAATTAAATAAATATTAATATCACATAAATATATTTATATACATAAATAAAAACAAGTATCACAGATAATAATAAATACAACTAATTATAAGTCCTTTATGTATATAAATAGTTAAAAACAAAAATACGAAATACATATTTATATATATATACAATTAAAATTTGTAATAAAAGTCTCTTTTAAGTTTAACAATTTTCCATATAGCTCCAGTTGTGTAAACAATTGATGTAGTGACTGGCAACGGTGATAGTGTGGACTGCACGTAAAAAACCACTTGGCAGTAGGAATTCGAAATAAGAAAATAGGGCGTAGCACCGCTGTACCGGCGAAATTTCCCCTCATAGCACAACCCTTCGCGTATGCCCGTCTTCAGTAGCCCAGTCGGAGCAAAAGGGATGACGTTAGACCCCATTTAATTTCATTGCTTACCACCGAGCCACTTAATCACTGAGCCACCGCGGCTCCATGAAATTTGTACAAAGCTCGTCAGAAGACAACAATCAGTTATTACTAATAATATCTACACACCGATTTCGTTTCATAACTCACTTGGTCACGTGTGGTTCCTATAATAATAGCAACATAATATAGAGATAGTAGAAGAATACACTGACCAAGAAAATAAAATTGGTTGATCAAAATGATCAATTATGAGGTAGGTTTTGTGGAAGGGGATTCCCCACTATAACATAGCCTAAGGCCGAAAGAGAAAGATTAAAAAATCTTATTCTAAAAACAGGAAAAAGCTTCGGCACTGCTATATCTTGTCTGCGATATCACTTTTGTGGAAGCAGACGTTAAAGCATCAGGTAGTTGTAGTATAAGGGTGTTCTCTTTCATTTCACCTAGGGGGTTGGGATGGCCAAGTGGTCTAGAGTGCCGCGCTTCGACCTCTAGCTGCCCGGTCACCTCTGGCTTGCGGCTGTGGTCTCGAGCCCTGGTGTGAGCGTATGTGGCATGGAGATAGGGGCGCCTTCTCAACCTCGTGGGTTTCCTCCGGGCACTCCGGTTTCCTCCCACGGCTAAAGACCCCTACACACAAGCGAATTATTGAAATAAAATTGAAACCATATGTTAGTCCCGAAATGACCTGGTTGTGTTGAGTGGACGTTAAACCCCATTTCTCTCTCTCTCTCATTTCACCTAGCTATAAATAGCAATATATTTAATAGGTTTTAGAAAATAGTATATATTTGTTATATTAATGTTTTGTTGGTGGGGACCCCCTTTCATTTTAAATTTAGACATATCGTTATTAAAGTTTGTCACGCGATAGTGCTTGTTATAATTTTGAAATATGATAAACACAAATGACTGGACCTAAATGTCACAATTGGAATTACGATTTTTGTGAATTGAAATATATAATGGTGATGGCGTTTGAAACCACCAATGATATGAAAACATGAGTGAGAAATAGCTGGAATTGACTCGAGGATGTCGTTATGGTGATGAATAATGGCGATTTCTCACGCACCAAGAATTATTGGAACTCAAATAGACTATAAAAAAATTAGAATTTAATTTTTTACACAAGGAAATGGGATTATTCATCATTATTTACGTCTGGAAGACCTATAGGCTATAAATATGCCTTTTTTTTATACGCCCACATTTTTATGTGGACGTATATTGTCGTCGCCCCTGTCCGTCCGTCCACAATACTCTCTACAGGTCACAATTCTTATCTGATTTTGACGAAACTTGAAATATAGATTTATCCCCAAAAGATCTCGGCTGCTTTCGATATTGGCATGTATCGGATCAAAACTTCATGGATTATGGCCCCTGATTGTACGAAAAATCAGGTTTTTAGCTTGTGGACCCTATAGAGGTCACAATTTTGAACCGATTTTGATAAAACTTGACATGCATGTTTATAACCCAAAGATCTTGGTTCCTTTCGATATTTGCACCTATCGGAACGTAATTTCCTGAATTATGGCCCCTGATTGTCCGAAAAATCACCTTTTTTAGCTTGTGGTCCCTCTGGAGGTCACAATTATTATCCGATTTAAAAAAAAACCCATTTGATTATATCACCGTTACACCCTAAGGAATGGTTGAGTTTGAATTTCGGGAAAATCGGACCAAAATTGCCATACAAAATGGCCGCCGTTTGTACGCAAATACTGTTAAAAAAGGTATATCAAGGTTGTGGACCCTGTAGAGGTCACAATTTTAATTCGATTTTGATGAAACTTGAAATTCATGGTTATAACCCAAAGATCTTGGTTCCTTTCGATATTTGCGCATATCGGATCGTATCTTCCTGAATTATGGCCCCTGATTATACGCAAAATCGCCTTTTTTTAGCTTGTGGCCCCTCAGGAGGTCACAATTATTATCCGATTTAAAAAAAATTGGCTCTATCACCGTTACACCCTATGGAAGGTTGAGTTCGAATTTCGAGAAAATCGGACCATAATTGCCAGAAAAAATGGCCGCCGTTTGTACGCGAACAGTGTAAAAATATGGTATATCAAAGTTGTGGACCATAATCATTGTCGGCTTCGAATTTCATGAATATCAGACTGGAACTGACCAACAAAATGGCTGCGCCCAATACAGTATGAAATACAGGACTTAATGATGTAGGAAAAATCACTTTCGGTATTGCTTGTTCTCTATCCATCTCTCAAAAATGTGGGCGTATCCTGCCTGGCAGTGCCAGCCTATCTTTTATATTTTATGTAGTCCTTGTTGGGTGATATTTCCCGTCATCCTATTTCATTGAAGATTATGGAAGATTAAAATGAAAGAGTATATTCAGAGCTAGACGACCATAACACCTTTAAGATAAATTACTTAAGATTTAGATAAAGAGATGGCAGTTCTCGCTAATAGTTCAAAACTAGATAATGTCAGTCTAATTACTTCATTTTGGGTGACGTAAGAGATGTTTGATGTTTAACCACCAATCGTATTTAAATCCGTTGAAAATCAAAAGCATTGGATGACAAGAGAGTGTTGCTTATGTTCTTGCATTGTGCATCTTTAACGTTTCGCAAATAATGTTATATAATTCCGGTTGTAGCGAAACAAAAAAAAAAAGTGTTCAGTATATAAAGAAGGAGAAGGTGGTGATGTGGAACGGGCTCGCTAACCAGGATTTGCCAGCGTAGTTTCGCCTTGTCAGTAGAGTAGAACGCGCAATCAGTACTGACTAGTAGTCGTTCAGATGTGACTAAAGACGGAGTTCCCGTAAAATATCACTTGTCAGTTGGAATTCGAAGCTACAGTAGACCTAAGCTCCACTATTCGGGCAACATTTCCCCCCATAGAGCGAGCAGGCATATGTGCATTTAATCTTTGGGATGGCGCGAAAAACCAAAGAAACGTGACAATTTAGCATGCACAAACAACCCCTTAACACTTAGAATTCAATTGCTATCCTTGCAAATATCTCTCATAACACACTTCATATGGTATGACCGGCTTTATTAGATCGTTCGGGGCTGTTTTTATCGACTGTTAAGAATTAAAACTACCCACATCAACAGCCACGTTCTGCTCCAAACAACTAATTCAAAAAATCCGAGTTTAAATTAAAACTTTATTTTAGAGAACCCGTGTATACATTTGCGTTCATATAAAATAAGCCTTGGAAAAAGTAGGCCGTGGTGACGATGTTCGGGGCTACAGCACTCAGTATGGCTAATGTACGTCTTCATCAGACCAATCGGAGCAGAACAACAGAGCTTTAAACCTCAATTCATTTTTAATAATTTACAATGACTTTACTGATCTTACTTTCTGGGTTCTAGAAGGTCCTCAGGTCATTCTCTATCTATTAAGCTATAAACGTCTTATCTCTTGGGTCTCTATCGGTATGTCTCTCTTTCCGGCACTTTCAACTCCATCACCAATAATCCTACCAACACGGTTAAATCCTCTTCTAAAATCACTCTCTTGAAACCACCGGGTGCCGCGTTCCCTTGCTCTATTTACAACCCTTCTAGTCCTGAATCTCAGGGAGAAGGTCGTGGAGGTGACCAACATGACTAAGCATGCAGCTATAATTACACCCCTGTTCATCCTGTTAACATAAAATACAACGGGTTAATGAAATGTCCATACTAAACTAAGACTGTCGGTCTACAGTTAGCTCCGCTTGAGAACAGACACTAAGCCAGTTGACCGACATTTTAACTGACGATTTTAGTAGAAAACACTAATTATACTTCGAGAATTTTTTTAATATAGTTGTTTTGCTCCCATTTAATAAAATTGAACAAGTTTATTTGGCCTCTGTGTGTAGGACAGATGTGAGAGCTAGTAGAACCGCATTACAAGATAGTATACTAAGTTTGAATATGGCGGCCAGTTAGGGCAGAACTCTATTCTCGAAGTGTGAAGTAGATAGATCTCTGTGCGCAGAATGCCATGCAGTGTGCCACGACGGAAATATTACCCGGGCAGAGGGATTTTTATCCTACTCTTCCTTAAATTCCAACTGGCACACGAGACCTGGATATTCCGTCCCATCTGAATGTCTAGGCGCAGTTCCTCACTCCCCTACCACACAGCAATACGGAACTACTGGTCAGCGCCTTATGCACTAAGGTATCGTGTTTCCGAAATAAATGAAAAATTTATAAGACATTCTTATTAAAATCTGTTGATGGTTCGCGTGTTGGTTTTTTTTAAACATTTATCCATATTGACTCACCTGCTCTGTTCAACAAAATACCAGATAATTTTAATATCCTCTGTTTTACATGGTCATAAACCTCAACTTTTGACCGAAGCAATGTCGTCATTTTTTATCGATAGATATGGTGCTGAAAATTAACTTTTCACACAAAATTTAATAGAACTATGATTGGTTTATTATACTTGGTGAAACAATAACTATCCAGGTTCGGATATAGAAAATTAACTTTCCACCCAATATCTTATATAGGGGTCTTAAATCAAGATGTTGCCGGCCCAATGCATACTCCAAGCAGTGTTGCGTTTGATTAGAGGTAATCCAACTACACGCTGCTATTATGAGTGGATATTGTTGTTTTAAATTTTGATTTATCACTGCCAGTAGTCCGTCTACCAACCAATCACTAGCTGCCAATATTGGACCAAATAATGTTTACATAACGTTACGTCATGACTCACGATTTTATTATGCCTAATTAACCCGTGCACAGCAGAATACTGCAGTAAAACTAATTGCGAGACAAACGAGGCTATCAAGTCGAATGAAATGTAAACAATACTGTTTGGAAACGAACATACTTTCACCGTTTTTAATACCTTAAATCACTGTCCAAAGTTTTAGGGAAGACCCAGATTAAACGAAGGACTGTCATATGTTGCTGTACTTAAGTGATCGCTTTCATTGAACGGAAAGATTAGGTACACTCTCGCATAAGTTCAAGAAACAGACGCTATTCCAGCAATGGTCAGAGAAGGATTTCTCGGGCCATTGCGTCAAGAATATGGTCCAATGCACCTAAATTCATACTCATCCCTGTGTTTGTTATCTATATACTAAACAAATTGTGACTTCTACGTCCACAAACGTTGTGCGTGCTTCACATTTTGCATGGTAGGGTGATATTTTTATTGTGCGGCATTACACAGACGGACATGCACCAGAGTACTTCCTCCGTCCAGAGACTGACCCAAAAGGAACAAGCCGTAGCACAACCGCCCGGACACAATTTTACTGGTACATATATTCTCAGTAGGACAGTCGATGTAGAAAATCAGTCATTTCGCCCCTTTAAATAAGATTTGGACTGTGACCCACATCACTCTCCACACAAATCTCGCTATCCAGCAGTTGCCATTGGTTAAAGCCCCAATAACACTCTTGTTGTAACTGAAAAATATGTCCCAATCTTCATTCCGGTCAACAAATCGTATTAATTTAGAATATTCCAATTAAATGATGATATAAATTTCATCTTAACACACCTAATTTAAAAAATTGGAAAAATTTAACCAATTGATTTGAAAAGTCTAACGTAAACCTTTTCAAATGTGACTTGGATTTTAAAATATTTTCGAACCCTCTGGATAAATAAAATAGGTTGTAATGGATAATTTACACAACAGGTAGGACATTTAAACATCTAGTACTTAGAATAAGGGTATTATTTATTTTCTGGAGCTACCAAGCCAGCAAGAATGTTATTGTCCCTTCAAATGATTATGTATTGTTTAGGAGATAAACGATCTCAGGACATATCTATAGGACAATAACACCCCTCTTAATGCGAAACAGGAAGTGTTTATCGACATTGTAACACGCATTATTTTTTTTAGGATTTTAAAAGACATTACTAAAACAGAAGGGTGTTATTGTCCAATAGAGAGTGTCTAATTGACTAATCAAAACGCAGGGTTTACCCTGAAGCATGTTACAATGTACAAATAACACCCTTCTGAATGCGAAACAGGAAGTGTTCATCGACATTGTAGCGTGTTTTTGTTTAGCATTTTAAAAAACATTACTAAAACAGAGGGTGTTATTGTCCAATAGACAGTGTCTTATTGACCAATCAAAACGCAAGGTTTACTCTTAAGCATGTTACAATACAATATATTACTTAACGTCTCGCCCTTGACCATTAAATATCAATAGATATATGTCTTGAGATCATTAGGACCCGTACGGCTCCAATGTTTTCACAATAGGCAATGTCGACTATTACTCGTAAGCTCGAGACTATTAAACATCTTAAAATACTGACAGTTTATACGAGCTTTTACAGTCAAATACGCCGCACTAGTCCAATATTTCACAGGTATGAAAAAAGTACGATTGGCAAGTTGCCCGTATGATTATTTGAAATAATGGTACGTCATCAAATGGTGACGTCAGATCTCTATTTTAAATGATGAAAATGACATCTGCCAGAAAGGTTCCTGGCGTTATAAACACTTGATGAGTTTTAGTGGGAAATGTCATCAATTACTACCTCTTCGAAAGAAAACAGTCTAATTTTGTATGTTTCGTATGAACATGTATTAGGCCTTACGATCTGTTATTAAGGTAAACCGATCAATGACTATATTTCTAAGATTAGCACGATCCTTTAACTCGTATATTTGTAAATAAGCATTACCCCCTTTTCTATTTTATCACAGTAAAAGAAATACTTCTATTATTAATTATTTGGTTTCCATTGTATGTTTATCATTTTTATTGATACCAACAATATTTGTGACGTAGTCAAATGAGCCGTTAGCAAAGGTTAGTGTGAACTGCAAGACAAGACAACTCTGGGAGATTGCCAAACAACTTGCATGTGTTAAACGAATCTTTGAATGTATGAATGGAGTTTAATAACGTCTTACTTTACTGCTACACCAGCCGGGGTAAAGAGAACGGGTTGGAATAAGCAGTGTATTATAGTGACCCCCATGTTCCTGAAGCAACGACTGGGAGCTTTACAACATCTGGATGTTGCTAGATTACTTTACAATTCCTGAACTTATATGTTATCTGCAGACACGTGAACAGTGGCGTCCAATCCGAGGTTGTGACAGCGACCTCCACGGAAACCTTGACATTGAACGAACCTTGCAGCTAGTGTATCACAGGTCGACACTAAGCTTCAAAGCACGAGACTTGTTATTTGCGATGGTCGAGAAATCTGATAGGCTTACAAACTTGGCTCGTACCCCGACGAAAATAGTTGCCAGTATGCAGGATAACACGGGAAGGCCTTGCCAAGGTGTACATCGTTAAAGCTAGATCAAGCCTTCTATTGAAGACGGAAAATGGTACCATCTAGATATGTATGACTTAACCTAAAATAACCCATCATGTTCACTTTATTCCGATTAAACTTCTTGATGCGTGATGAACCGCCATAAATATTACCAGAACGATCGTCTTCACGCTATTTCCCACTATCGGTTTAGCATCATTGAGGAATGTCAAACGTGCAGTGTTTTCCTGATAAACAACCCTTCAAATGTATTTATATCAATCAAATTGAGAAAACTATTTAATTTTAAGAGTTTATGTTATCATGGTTTGACATAAGATAAAACCCAATCAATTCCATTTGACGTAAAATCCGGACAAAGAATTTATGCTCATTATTATGGTTGATTTTAGATTGGGTTTTGATGGCATTTTGCGTTGATGCTTGACAGTGTTTTAATGGCCCAACAACAAAATAACAAAAACAAGGACACTGCATAAAAAATGCAGTTGACACAAAATCAAATGGTGTATAATGTCAAGAAGCAATGGTCATGTATCAAACCAGATAAAGACATTTCCAGACGTTAAATCCTTGCAACGCGTATTCCATGAACAGCACCATACAAATATTTAAAGTAAAAACTATCGCTGGATAACTGGAATCGCTGGATCCCTGGAGTTGGGTGACTACAATCGAACCCAAATTGCTCACTACAGGCTGCAGCCACTGGATCAGACCAATGGAGAGGTAAATACGCTCAATATGGTTATCGGGTTTGTGATCATCCGATCATCGGATGGACCTTAACCTACAACTACTTTACGTTATTGAATTTGAAATCCGGTAGGCCTATAATCGGGCTTGTATTATTGCTGACTGGGGGCCGGGCGTTGGCTTGGTTTACTCAATGTGCCGCCCCGCGACTGGATCACCGTACCATTAATGATTCCATCTTTAGATCCAGTTCACCTTTTTAAGGCCAGGCACAGAAAACCAATGCAATGAATTCCTGACGTCCATCTTATTTATACCGGCGACATATGACGTCAAAAGCCCCTCATCCAATAGGGGACGTTAGGAACTGTCATGGCCCAAATTCCCCATGTGAATTTTGTAAAAATGCAATATATGTCTCAATGAAGGAGCCGCGAATATTAATTTGGACTCTTTGATGATCATAGTTACTGAATCTATACACCACGGTAAGTGATACTTTTGTTCCCACGTTAAGGCTGTTAGGACAATTAATTGTGCCCACTTTACAAAAATAATAAAATTGAGCTTAGCGTGCTGGTGTCGACATCAAATAGGTATCAATTGACTAGGTTCGTAACACCGCCCTCTGCTTGGGGAAATATTCATCCCGAATGGCTGGAACATTTTAAATTCTTTAGGATACACAGGAGTCGGTTCAAGTGTCATTAACTAGTATTACGGTACTAGCTAGAAAACGTTTCTTCAATTCCTCTTTCCAGTCCCTCTAAATTATAAAACATGGCCTCTGCCAACAACTCTTCCAGCTGGCTGTGGTTTAGTGAGAAAATGACACCGAATTCTTGTTTCGCAGGTAATTTAGAATATATTTAAATTAAGTTGGGTCTCGGTCCAAGAAATAAGTGTAAACGTTATTGACCTTGTAGGACTTGCAACGCGAATCCGGGCTAGTCATCATTGCGAACAGACTAGACGGGTCCGACTGTAAAGTGCGGACACACGTCTCAGACTTTGTTCCACCCACGTTCAAGAATCGTCTCATCAGCTGGTTAGTCCCGAAATGACCCAAGCTGTGTTACACCCCATTTCCCTCTCTCTTCAGCTGGTCAGATGCACCAAATTCTTGTTTTGCAGGTAATTCAGACTATATTTAAAATAAGTTGGGTTTCGGTCCAAAAAATAAGTGTAAACGTTATTGACCTTATAGGACTTGCAACGCGAATCCGGGCAAGTCATCATTGCGAACAGACTAGACGGGTCCGACTGTAAAGTTCGGACACACGTCTCAAACTTTGTTCCACCCACATTCAAGAATCGCCTCATCAGTCCCGAAATGACCTAGCTGTGTCGAGTGGAGGTTACACCCCATTTCCCTCTCTCTTCAGCTGCTCAGATGCACCAAATTCTTGTGGGTAATTTAGACTATATTTAAAATAAGTTGGGTCTCGGTCCAAGAAATGAGTGTAAACGTTGTTGACTTTGTAGGACTTGCAACGCGAATCCGGGCTAGTCATTATTGCGAACAGACTAGACGGGTCCGACTGTAAAGTGCGGACACGCGTCTCAAACTTTGTTCCATCCGCGTTTTTCCCCTCTCTTCAGCTGGTCAGATGGCACGGAAGAAATGAAATGGGGTTTAACGTCCTACGCTTCTGCGCCTAACCTGGGCTAATCGAAGACGGGCCACGGAAGAAAGTCGAAGTTTCAATCGGTCTGTTGAGGTGTAGATGACGTCTGAGGTAGTTTCTGATGACGACGAGGATGATGACGGCGTTTGCTTCGGTGCGGGAATCGGACACGGGATTGTCTCTGACGCCAAGGGAATGTCCTGTGATGTTTCTTTCTGTTTCTGTGATCTTTACCGTAGGTCCACACGAGGTCAGCTGCTCCATTTTCCTGAGGCTATCAAGCTCGATAACCCTGGTGGACATTGGTCAAATACCGGTAGACAGTTGAAATTTTGATCATTTTCCTTCCTTCTCTCATCTGTGTCTGGTTTTGAGGACACGCCCCTTCTGGCTGATAGCTGTTGTCTTCCTACTCATCCTTCGCTCTTCTCTCTCCTTACTTCTGCTCCTTCTCTTATCATCCCTACTTCTTCTGCGCTCTCCTCTCACTTATTCAACCCCCCTTGCCTTTCCTATCTTTCTCCACTCCTACTCCTCGGTCTATTCCTGCCACACATTTCCACCCTCCTGGCTTCATCCTTCTCTCTCTCTTCCTCCACTTTCCTTCTCAGTTTAATCACTCTTAACTTTCGCCCAATGTGGAACTGTTCAAACTCTTTTTTTTCTACCTCCTTTCCAGATTCCATAGTCGAGCGTTTTACCAGGATGAAAACCGAGTCGGGTGAACATGATTGGTGGTGGAAATCGTTCCTGGCACTTACATCTTGGAACATCTATAGCCAAAACCACCGTGGGCTTAAGTTGTGTTCTTCGTCATCATTACATCGATACCTCACAACCTGAAAAATATAACCATCCCCGACATAAATAACTGTGAAACAAGACTTATTGGAATATGAACATATATAATTACCGGTGGGGGGGGGGTCTAGAGTGCCGCGCTTCGACCTCTAGCTGGCCGGTTTCGAGCCCTGGTGTGAGCGTATGTGGCATGGAGATAGGGGGGCCTTCTCAACCTCGTGGGTTTCCGCCGGTTTCCTCAAACTGCTAAAGACCCCTACGCGCAAGCGTATTATTGAAATAAAATGAAACCATGGTAGTCCCACAATGACCTGGTTTTTGTCGAGTGGACGTTAAACCCCATTTCTCTCTCGAACTGTACAAGCCTGTCGTAATCGCTTTTCGTTTTCTTAGAGCTTAAGGAAAGTTTTCCTCTAGTAAAATCATGAATTATATCTAGTTATGCCGATAACTCATAGGCATAACTGGAATTAAACTTATCTCTTTTCATTTTCTTAGAGCTTAAGGAAAGTTTTCCTCTAGCAAAACCATGAATTATATCTAGGCTTCCTCACCTAATTTATCAAGCACAAGATCTACTGGTAAATTGATCTTACGCACTAATACCATCTCAGAAGGAGATACACTAGTTGATTCGTGCTCAGCAGATCTATAAGCCATGAATAGAAGATATATATGTTCATCCCAATCTCTTTTATTTGTGGATATAAATGCGGACAACACTGCCTGTATTGTGCGTTCTACCCGTCCCATCCGACTGTGGTCGATATGGCAGAATGCGAACCTGTGGTTGGTCAACAGCTCTGTCTACAGCCTATAAAAGGTTGTCGACAGCTTGTCTACGATATCAGATGGCTCTACGGCAACTTAGGGTAAGGACCCTTGGCCGTAACGCTGGCTAGACAAAAGGGATTATGACGGCGCTACCGACCATCTTTGTAGAACCCCACCCCTCGACGTTTTTGTATGATCATTTTGAGCCTAAGCAATCCGTTGGGCATGTCAGGTTCACAGGACGAACTTGTCAGGAATTACAGCGTCAACTGTCAGGTTGGACGTTGTCAGACAGAACATTGTCCGACATAACATTAGAAATAAGTGGCGATCTACCACCACCCACAGAGATCCATTCTTCTAACCAACACTAATGATACCTGATTATTGTAAATAATGGTTGTGTATTTATCTTATGTTTGTATTAAATAAATCGTGGAAAAATGGTGAATATGGTGTTACTTCTAAACAGCACAGGCCAAGCTGTTACAATATACAGAAGGGTAACCCCGCAATTAGGCAGATTTAGATCTTGTATAATGTAAGTTTAAGAATTGGACGATTCTATTATATGAGTAATTCACCGTAAGAGCAGGAGGACCGCACTACGTAACAACATCAATTCAATTGTCAAGTCATGACTAACTCATAGTAGGTATTGATTTCGGGTTATCACGTGGCTAAGTATGTAAGACGCTGGCTCGCTTGTCTGGAGGTCGGGTGTTCGATCCCTGCATTGGCCGAGCAAGTTCATCCAGATTTTCCGGCGTGGTTCCCCTTGCCAGTAATACATTACTGAGGGCCGGAGCTGTCTAGTCGCTCGGATGAGACGAAAACCGAGGTCCCATGTACACATTAATGTGCACGTAAAATATCCTAGGCAGTTTGGAATTCGATAAAAGTGTAGACAGTAGCTCCGCTGTCCGGGCAAAATTTCCCTCAGAGCACATTATATGGCGTATGCCCGTCTTCATTAGCCCAAGTTAGGAGCAGAACAGAAGGACGTCAAACCCAAATTCCTTTCATGTATTGATTTCAAGTTGCAGTGAGTGAATGTTACAAGATTAAAGTTCTCGTGAATAAGAACCCACATGGAATTGAATTGATCTTTAGTCTTGACGTAATTTATCTCTCATTTAATCGGCTACAATTTTGAATAAGTCGATAGGGATAGACTCTGACAAATTGTCGGATACACACCTCGGGTTTAATCTTTATAAGTAAATATTCAGACGAATTGAGGAAAAAGACCTTGTCCAAATTTCCCAGTAGATAAGAAACAGCCACCTTGTGACATTACTAAAACCGTATTGTGATGGTTACAAGTACGCTTCTTAACGGCAACATCCGTCATGGATCTGACGGGACTACCGATGTGGACAATGCGGGTTTAAGTCATTGGTGCGGATTTGGCACTGACTGATCGAGGGTGACATGTTGTTGATGATGTTTGGCGACTCGACTCACTACAATGATCAATGGGGGATGCTCTCTTGTCAGCGGGTTCATTAGTCCACTGATATCTATTATTAGGGTTAAGGTGTACTAGTTTGCTAGTCTCTATCATCCATACAAATATTCTACGAATATTAGTCTGGATGGGTCCTCAAAATTTGACGGAAAATAGGTCATTGTCTGGATTATCCAATCTTTTAAGTTACCACGTACTGAATCTATCAAAACAGCTCGCTTGTCAACGATGACACTCTTTAAAATTTTGTTGTGTAAAGGTTTCAATTGAAATGGTAATTTTCTCTCGTCATGAATCAGACGTAAGGCTTCTCACAATCTTCTTAATTCTTCATCGCGAGGCATGCTTATTCCTCGTCTCTATTTTGTTTCTAATAATAGATGTGCCAAGTGAATTGTGGGATATATTTCAACCACGCTTTATAGAATTTAGCAAAATCGGCCCGGCTTCATAAGATCTAGCACTTACCGATACTTTCATTGGATACTTTAGCCAAAAGGTTCCATTGCCCATGCGTAACCAAATGTTTGGTTTTTTATGTGGTAGATTATCCAGTAATTTTCGTCAAAAATTGAGAACCGACCCAGACCCTCCGTGCGTTGAAGACTAGGGGGTTCTGGGTGACAGAGACTACTAGTTTGCTGGTTCATTAGTCCACCGATATCTATTATTAGGGTTGGATTGGGTATTTTCATACCCATATTTATAGTATTTCTTATAGCGGCGGACTAGTGAACCCTTCTCTGATCAATAATATTATTAATAAGAAGCTTAGCACACCCAGTATCATAGAACATAAACTTTTTTCGGATTTAGCCTGATTATAAATAACAAGCTTTGCACATCCAGTATCACTCACCACACGTCGTTACCATGATAATCTGACATGCGCGTCAGAGATTAAACGAATGACGTAAATTAAGCCTTAACACAGTAAAACTAACAACTAAATTAACAGTTCGTTTTGTTTTCATAGTGTTTCGGCAACAGACCCCCAACAAGTGGCAACCCTCTTTGTAACCGGTTTCTAGATCCTAGTTAAAGGTTCTAGGCTGCATTGCACTGAACTGTTTTTATACCCCCCTCCATGGTTGAGCGACAGATTAAGGTCGAACGCGAGTGATGCCCTCCCCCCCCCCCCCAAAAAGGCTTCAGTTTTTGGCCTTCGGAAGGAATATTGGCATGGTACTATTCATATGGACAGGTACGAAGGTTAGGAAGGTTGTGTTAAAATTTCAGACTGATTGGATTCAAGAGATTCACAGGAGGCCCAGATTATGAGACTAACAAGTTCATTTCTGCACAAAAGTTTTATTAATATGCCAGGAAAGTATGGGGGACGTATTGGAGCAATAGGTGCAGAATTCAGCAAATGCATTGCATACAGGTGACGGGTCACATATCCACCATTTTGGGTATCTTTTTGGACATCTTTTTCAACTATTGTGAACCCTGTAGAATTAGAAAATATAAAAATATAAGTAAAACTAATTGTCATATACACCAACAAATTATTTTGTATTAATAAACATTGTTAAGAGTCTTGCCAAGTGGTAGGTTTTTTTTTTGTTTTTGGTGGGCTAGTCTTCAGAAGACTGAACTCTTTTTTTTAATTTTTATATATTTTTTTTAAATGATTTTTTTGTCGGTTCATGGGAAGTTTCCTTCTTTTTTTGGGGGGGGGGGGCTATCATATATTTGTTTAGGTGAAAAGGGCTGCAGTATTTCGTTTTGGCCCACTTTGACTTCAAAATACGCAGCCTGTCATATATTTGTTTAGGTGTAAAGGGCTGCAGTATTTCGGAGTCCCCCGCCGAGGTCAGGAGCAGTAATCTTTTTATGATTGACTGGCAGAGGTGTAGTTCTCCTCATATGAGCCGGTCGAACACCCGCTCTAGGGCTCTAACATGGAGCGGGGCAAATGCCCTTCGGCCGTGGACCGGCACATAGGAGGAGGACGGCTCGGAGGGTGGGGCCAAAACCGGTGGCGGGATGCAGATCTGAAGGGAGAAGGCGGTTGGACAGGAGAAGGCGGTTGGATCGGTGAAGGCGGAGTGGGAGCGACATAATCATTGTCCTCGGCCGATACCTCCTCCTCTTCTGACTCAATTGGAACCACAAGACGACTTCTCTTATTAGAGAAATGAGCAAAAAGTCGTCTTCGTCCTCCGAAGACGACAAGGCGCGTGGTTCCATTGAAATCAGGAGAGGCCTGGGAGGTGAAGGTGGAGCAATGTCATCGGCCGATGACAATGTTGGCGACAAAGTTGGGGCAGTTTCTTCGGCTATTTCGATGCCGCTCTCCTCGTCTGAGGAAATCACTGGTTGCTTTCTCTTCCCTATTGTTCCTAGGGAGGCACCTGCGGTGGTGGCTTGCGGTTCTGCACTGGTATCAGATGCCTCCCCATGAAATGCAGATGCCCGGATCACTCTGGACATCTCCACGGCCCTTTTACGCATTAAGGGCATCTTATAGAAGCCTTTCTTGGTTTCCGTGGAGTGGGACGTCTGCATTGCCAAGTCAACATCAACCTCAGGCCTATCCGAAAGTACCCGAGTGACGATTGTTTTCCTTATCAGTCGGGCACAAGGGTTTCTGCCGGAGCTCTTTTCGAACCTGTTCCGCAATGTGTTATTGTAGGCAGAACAGGTGATTTGCCCACCGGCAAATGCTGGCACTGCTGGGATTTCGGTGAGGTTGGGGTTGACTAGGCGTTGAGGTCGGAGAAGAGCGAAGGTTCGGAGTTCTTGATACAGTTGAACCGGGAGTGACAGTGGTCCAGGAAGTATTGCATCCGTCTTGTGATCAATGACCGTGATGACATATTGGTCTTTTTCACGCACATGTTTAGAAGGGCGAAGGTCCCCTGTCCACTGTAGAGCAGAACGGACAGGCCAAGATGTGCAACTATGTCCCCATGTGTTTCAAGTTTCATCAAAATTGAATGAAGATTGTGACCTCTTCAGGGTTCACAACCTTGATATACCATATTTTTACACTCTTCGCGTACAAGCGGCAGCCATATTTTTCAGTCAATTTTGGTCCGATTTTCACGAAATTCGACCTCAACCTTCATTACGATGTAACGGTGATATAATCAAACGGTTATTTAAATGGGACCTCCAGAGGGACCACAAGCTTAAAAAGGTCATTTTTTGGACAATCAGGGACCATAATTCAGGAAGTTACGATCAAATGGGCGCAAATATCAAAAAGAACCAAGATCTTTGGGTTATAATAAACATGCATGTCAAGTTTCATCAAAATCGGTTCAAAATTGTGACCTCTATAGGGTCCACAACCTTGATATAACATATTTTCACATTATTCGCGTACAAACGGCGGCCATTTTGTCCGTCAATTTTCACGAAATTCGAACTCAGCCTTCATTACCATGTAACGGTGATATAATCAAACGTTTTTTTTTTTAAATCGGATAATAATTTTGACCTCCAGAGGGACCACAATCAGGGGCCATAATTCAGGAAGTTACGATCCGATGGGTGCAAATATCGAAAGGAACCAAGATCTGTGGGTTATAAACATACATGTCTAGTTTCATCAAAATCGGTTCAAAATTGTGACCTCGATAGGGTCCACAACCGTGATATTTTCACACTATTCGCGTACAAATGGCGCCCATTTTGTTCCGATTTTCACGAAATTTGAACTCAACCTTCATTACCATGTAACGGTGATATAATCAAACGGTTTTTTAAATCGGATAATAATTTTGACCTCCAGAGGGACCACGAGCTAAAAAGTGCGATTTTTCGGACAATCAGGGGCCATAATTCAGGAAGTTACGATCCGATGGGCGCAAATATCGAAAGGAACCAAGATTTTGGGGTTATAAACATGCATGTCAAGTTTCATCACAGTCTGTTCAAAATTGTGACCTCTATAGGGTCCACAAGCTAAAAACATGATATTTCGTACAATCAGGGGCCATAATCCATGAAGTTCCGATCCGATACATGCCAATATCGAAAGGAACCGAGATCTTATGGGGATAAATTGGACCTGTAGAGAGTCCACTAACAAATTGTGGACGGACGTCCGGACGACATAATACGTCCACATGAAAATGTGGGCGTATAAAAATTCATGTTCATAATATACGTGTAAAGCAGCAATGAAGAGGACGTTTTCGTCTAAATAATAGAAATAAGAATTCATATTTACACTGAACAAATAAAGAAGTTGGATTATACATATTGTCTTAATTTAAAAGTTACATGAATGTAAGTTAGAAATTACATGAAAACAAGTTAGAATTATGAATCTAATATACCGCCATACTTTTGGAGATAAACTTATATTTCATGTATCATGAAAATCAGATAAAAACTGGGCCTGTAGAGTGTCTACAAACAAATGTGAACGGATGGACAGAGTGTGACGACGACAAAAGATTAATCTGCATGAAAATGGGGATGTATAAAAAAATAATTTTATAACAACAGTTAATATAAATCAGAATTAAATATGCAAAAAAAAATAAAAAAATAAAAAACGAAAAAAATAACATCCATACCGGCTCTATCAATGGCAAACACCCTCTACAATAAATTCAGGAGGTAATGATGTGAAAATCTAATATTTTATTAAATGACTTTAAGCAATCTCGAAACCTAATATTTTATTAAATGACTTTAAGCAAACTCGAAACCAGAAAAATTTTTGAAGAAATTTCTCTGGTGAATCGGGGTAGCCATTTTCCCGGAAAATGATATGTAATTCCTACGCGCGAAAGTTCTCGTTTATTTGCGTCGTACGCCCCCTGATTTTACGTGCCTGGATGACCGAATCACTTAAAAATTACCCACCCCTACAAAAATAGATCTTTACAAAAACTTGAATTGGTTCGTTTATGTCAGCGAGTTGACTTTGACTCAAGGGTCATTTTACAACAAACGAAACGACCTCTAGTTTTCGGGAAATCGACCCAAAAAGATTGACCAATCGGGTCAGAATGGGCGGGGCTTAGGTTTGAAAAAAATGGACGGTCTAATGTGCCAGAGGCCTTCGGCTCCCTCTGGGTACGAGATTGGACTTTAAGCTAAATTAAGTATTAACAAGCCAACAGTGAGGCTGATGTCCCCAGCCGAAATCCCAAAATAAATAGATGACACATATTAATTAATTTCACATCTATTTTTTTTCAAAAGTATCAAGCAATCAAACTGATTATCAACTATACACTAAGTGTCATCACTCTCTATCAGATAGAATCAAAGTTATTTTGTCCCAAAGCACCGAGCAATGAAATTGCTTAGCTCTGCTTAGCTTTAGCTGACATGATAATCATTAAACTCTGTCACAAGACATTCACCTAATGAACATCTACATCAAGTTTAAACATTCTACCCTACTTAAAAGCAGAGTTATAATGTTTCAAAGTCTTGACGAATCAAATTGCTTCTCGCTCCTTAGCCTAAGCAAAATATTCTCATCATTGAACTTAGTCAAGGTAATGATATGATGAATTTGTACTCAGAGTTCCATCACTCTTACTTAATTATAATTAAAGTTATCATGCCCCAAAGCATCAACCAATCAGATTGTTTATCTCTGCTTACCGTAAGCAGACAATGTTTATCACCAAACTCCATCCTACGCCAAGTTTGAACATTCTACCTCAATAAGAATGAGAGTTATTTTTTCCAAAGTCTCGACCAATCAAATTTCTGATCGCTTTGCTTACCCGGAGCAGAAAATACTCATTATCGAACTTTGTCAAGGCATTGATGAAATAAAACTATGCACCGAATTTCATCACTCTCATTTAATTTGAACTAAAGTTATTTTGTCCCAAAGCATCAACAAATCAATTGCTTATATCTGATTACTACCCTAAGAGGAAAATGCTCATCTTCGAACCCCATCAAGGCATCGACCTAATGCACTAAGTTTGAACATTCTAGCTCAATTAGGAGAGTGTCCCCAAAGGTGAGACAGACAGACAAACGGACCCATTTTAATAGTCCCTTGCTATATATTTAAAAAATGTCTTATAAAGCTAATAAGCATGCAAGAAAATAGGCTACCTAAATGCGGTTTTAAAATGTTATACAATCTTGATACAAATGGGAGAACAACAGCCTGGTGTAGGCTTACCCATATTAAGGGTATTTAATATAGCTGTGGATATACAAACTTCATTAGCACAAACGTGGACTTAAAAATGATCTAGCATATGCAAATTTGTCAGTGCAAATACAGAATATTATTTTTGTTATAGAACCACAACGAAACAATATCTTATAATGATCAGGGGATCCATTTTATGTACTGACCATCATCAGTCAACCCACACAATTAACCTTGTCAGGAAAGTTTTATTTTAGAAGCAGGGTTTTGGGTTGACAGAAATTAACCTCAGCTTGAAATATTTAGCCCCGAATGATATAAGCAAGGAAATTGATCAATTTGTTATAGTTAAAGTTTTGGTGCGAAGTTCAACAGTGAGGCAGTCAAAATTTTAAAAAGTATGTATGGCAAAGTAACTTCTTCTTCCAATAATGTTCCGGGTACTGTGTTGAACATATTCGCACATCCAGATCAAATATTAATGGACTGTGTATATTAAGGTAATATCTCACCTTATCTAGGCCACAGAAAGTCAGATCATCCATGTCAGGGGTTCCCCTGAAATCTAAATGTTAAAATCAATCTCGAAACCAGAAAAATTTTTGAAGAAATTTCTCTGGTGAATGGGACCTCTAGTTTTCGAGAAATTGACCCAAAAAGATTGACCAATCAGAGGTCAGAATGGACGGTCTAATGCGCCAGAGGCCTTCGGCTCCCTCTGGGAACGAGATTGTGTTAAAATAGTACACACTACTGATGTTTAATAAAGGGTTCAAGCCAAATTTCTAAGTAAGCTACAGGACCGCATTAAACCACCCAGTTGAAACTTTTCATCAATAGGCCCGTATTCTCGAAAGTGGATTAGTGCTAATCATAGATTTAATCTCTGACTTTTCGACCAGCCATATTCTGAAAGGCTGATTAAATTTTAAGCTAAGATTTTTATAAACTTTGATTAGCCTAATCATTGAGTTAATCATTGTTCCAGAATACCATAAAATGTGGTATTCCCGAACGTTGACTTATACTTAATCATTGACTAAATCACCTCAATATTTAGTCATCTCAGGGGGGTAGTTTAAGGAAAGATTAAGTGCATGCATATGCAATTATACTGTATTGAATATTATAGAAATTATTATTTTTCATTGAATTCAGACACATTGCACTTATATTTCGCCTCAAAAGTAACAAATTTACATTCATCGTAAATTCTGTTGAAAAAGTTTTATATATATATATATATTAAACATTCTCTATAATATAAAATATAATTATGTGCACTTTAGTCAAAATGCAAAATGAATAAAATACAAATAATTTTTAGAAGTGTCAAAGAACCTTTTAACAAAACGAATTTTTAAGAGCGGAACAAATCAACCTCTTGTCACAAAAGGGAACCCACAGCAGCTAAATCCTCCGGGCAGTCGACAAGGGTTGTCAATTTTTTTCTTTCGTCAGTAATGAAAACATTACATAAAAACATAATGAAATCTGAGTACGATTAACGACCTATTAAATAATTATCAAAAATCAATAGAATTTGTTTGGTTTCTAGATCTGCCCTCAGCGAACATTTACTACACAAAACGTGATCAGCCTGTCCAACTTCGTGGGTTTTCTCCGGGACGTCCGGTTTCCTCCCACAGCTAAAGACTCCTACGCACCAGCGAATTATTGAAATAAAAAATTAAACCATATTTTAGTTTGTGTCGAGTGGACGTTAAACCCCATTTCTCTCTCTCTAAGTGATCAAGGGCCATAACTCGGGAAATCAATAGGCTTTATCTCAAGACCTTAGACATTGTGTATAAAACTAAAGTCAATCGGATACCAACTTTAGCCTCTACAGCGCTCATAAGATTTTTCAAAGTGATCAAGGGCCATAACGCTGGTAGTATTTATCGGAAATTGTTGGAAATCGGATACTTTCTCATGAGCCTAAACACTGTATATAAATCTAAAGTGAATCTGATACTAACTTTAGCCCCTAGCGCGTACCACAAGATTTTTCAAAGTGATCAAGGGCACTAACACTGGCAGTAATTATCATCGGATATCGCTTGAAATCAATAGGAATCTTCCGCTCATAACTTTCCACACTGTGTATAAATTAAAGTCAATCAGATATTAACTTTAGCCCCTAGAGAGAGCGTCCACAAAAATTTTCAAAGGGCCATAATTATCATAAATCGTTGGAAATCAACAGGCTTCCTCATCTCTTGACCTTAAACATTGTGTATAAATCTAAAGTCAATCAAATACCAACTGTAGCCTCTACTGCGTCCATAAGATTTTCAAAAGTGATCAAGGGCCAAAATGCTGACAGTTTTATCGACAATCGTTAAAAATCAATAGGATTCCTCATCTCGTGACCCTAAACACTGTGTATAAATCTAAAATCAATCGGATATTAACTTTAACCTCCAGGTTGTCCACAAGATTTTTCAAAGTGATCAAGGGCAATAACTCTAGTAGTAAATATCAGCAATCAATAGACCCGTCCGTCTCCTGGCCTTACACACTCTGTGTAAATTTAGAGTCAATCGGATATAAACTTTGGCCTCTAGAACCAGGATGCCATCGGAAATACACCTGTCGGGAAGGTCAAGAAGAAATTTGTAAAGATGCAGACACAACTACGACATCTTTGCAGAGATCGATGGAACAATAGAATTAACAAAGAGTATTGATGTGCTAGAATGTTGAATGAGCTAGAATGTGCTAAAATGTCTGATGTACTGATATGTGAAATGTGCTATAATGTATTAAAATGTCAGATGTGCTAATATGCCATATTATGTGCTAATACGTCAAATGTGCTATGATATCAAAATGTGCTGAATTCTAAAGACTACAACAGTCTGGTTACATCTGTGTAATGAACATATGTGTAATGAAAGGTTAAATACGTATGTTATTGTTTATATTGTTATTGAATTCGAGATGTAAATAAAGCGGTGGACACACTAGCCGAATGATTCGGCCGAATCGTTCGGCCGAATCAATCGGCGTCAAAATTCGCCTAGTGTGTCCACTGTTATTCGGCCGAATTTCTATTCGGCCGAATGATTCGCCCGAATCAAACAAGTTTGATATATTCGGCCGAATATTTAATCGGCCGAATGATATTCGCCTGGTGTGTCCGCTTCGCCGAAGCATTCGGCCGAATGTAGAATTCATTAGCCAATCGTTACTCCGATCGAGAAGTCACGTGATTGTTTGAAGACATTGACGCCGCCATGTTTTGATCATGTGACGTGAAAGGTGACGTAATCGACTGGTGAATCGGGCGAAGCATTCGGCTGGTGTGTCCACCCATTCGGCCGAATAAAATTCGGCGCCGATTGATTCGGCCGAATGATTCGGCTAATGTGTCCACTGCTTACTAAAAAAAACTGTAATAAAAAAACTGTGACTTTTTTTCCTGTGGTTTACCTAGGCAAATTTGTGATTTTTTTTTACTGTGACTTTTTTTCCTGTGACCTTTTTCCGTGCACCGGTGGTGCAAGGTGAAGAGCCTTGCAAGTGACAAGGTGGAGTCGTTTGGATCGGATAACAAACTTAATTACTGTGTACACATTGGGCCGCACGTAAAATAACCCTTGACAGTTAAAATTTTGTATAACTGTGAGCCGTAGTGCCGGTCCCTAGGCAAAATTGCCCTCATAGCACACTCTATGGCGTAGGTCTGTCTCCCTTAGCTCAACTGGAGCTCAACAGTAACTTTCGTTTCATTTCATTTCGAATACTAAATATATGTGAACTCTATTTTAGTTGACTTTCTTTTTCACACATTTTATTTCTTTCCTGCCCACCCATATGAGCCCCTTTGATTTTTCGGACCCTAACAATAGTTTCACAGACTCTAAGATGGGAAAAACTGTTCTAAAACATGTACTTTTCTAATCTACTTCCTGTAATTGGGCCCCTTTATCAATGATAAAAGCCTTTTAAATCACTGATTATATTTAATCATTGATTAAAGGTTTAATTATAATCAAAGTTTAAACCTTGAATTTTAATAGTTGATTAGAAAAATTTATAGTCAAAGATTAGCTAATCTGACTTTTGAGAATACCAAACTTAGTCAACCACTAATCTCTAACTAGCTAGTTACAGATTAGACCTAATCACAGATTATTTTAAACACTGTTCGAAAATATGGGCCTAACTGACTATCTATTCCACTGCATTTTACACTATTCTTTTGGTTAGTGCCATGACTTTGGCAGTATTTCATAAATGTTAACTGCTTTTTGCTAGCCCTTAAAATCTTCCAATTAAATTGTCCTATAAAGTCAAAAGTTGAAAAACAGGCATAACAAACCAATGAACAAGATAGTCCTTTGAATTTCAATCATGACCTTGGCGTTCAACCTGATGACACAGGTTTTGCATTTAACAAATAATTGTTACATGGCGATACTTGTATCAAATTAATTCAAAATCCAATGAAGCACAACAAAGCTGTGAGCTGGACACATTAATCTACATGGTGGCATGAGTTCTGCAAACAACACATTTTGGTCTTATGGGGATCACTTGTACCAAATGATTTCAAAATCCTTATGGGCTGGATAGTGATTGAAACGGTGAACCAATGAAGGTTATTTTACTTGCATGACAATGTGTCTGCCCACTGGGTGAATTTAGGAAACTACTTTCAACGTCACTGGAACCAAACAGGAGGAGTATGGAAGGGTATCGCTGCCAATATTAAATGCTCTGCTAAAATGTCTTTTCCATTGATTACGTGTAAAAGGTATAAGGTACAAAGTCTTAATACCGGCAATGATAAAGTCAAAATACCTCTAAGGCCAAAGTTAAATGTAAAACGTTAAATGCAACGTGTCAAATGACAAATGTTTCATTGGAAAATGCTGTTTTTGACGTGTGTACAATAGCCATTTCCCTCATTACATTTGCGCTCTGCCACTTCTCATTTGTCGTTTACACTTTGTATACATATATGGAAACGAGGCAGAGATCAATCTGACATACAGTAATCCGGCACACTATAAAAAACATTATTTACTTTGAAAAATATGGATTGTACTAAACTATATTACCATGATTACGGAGACAGGGGTATGCAGTGTCAAAACCCGAGTCATAATACGCGGACATACTATAGTATATAGTTATAATTAATATGGGTTCCTGTATGTCAGATTGAACTCGGCCTCGTTTCTATATATGTTAATAAGTCACGTGATATCTATATTTGCATACCCCGTAGCTGATGCTCTGCATAAGATGATATATACAAAGCGTAAACGACATATGAGAAGTGGCAGAGCGCAAATGTAATGGGGGGAAATGTCTATTGTACACATTTTCCGATGAAACATTTGTCATTTGACACGTTGCATTTAACGTTTTACATTTAACTTTGGCATTAGATGAATTTTGACATCATTAAGTGGGGGAGAGACGAGCGTATTTTTTCGCCCGATCGCGGCGATTTTTAAAATCGCCCGAAAAATACGCCCGTGTGCCCCTTCAGGGCGACGACGATTCTGATCGGCGAACAATCGCTCGTATCTAGCATGTTAGATATTTTCGGCCGAATATTTTTCGCCGGCGATTAAATTCGCTTGTGTGTCCGTGTCAAGCGTACTATATTGTCGGGCGATTCATTTTTATAAGCCAATCGTCGACATCGTTGATATCACATGATCTCAAAATGGCTGCCATTTTGTACAAGTCACGTGATCTACATAATTACTCGTACGCTTTCGAGACGATCGCTACGTGTGCCCGTTCGTTATTGGCCGTAAAAAATCGCTGGCGAATTTCAATCGCCGCCATCTGGCGGAAAAATACGCTCGTCTGTCCATAGCATTACCGGTATTAAGACTTTGTTCATTGTACTTTTTACACGTAATCAATGGAAAAGACATTTTAGCAGAGCATTTAATATTGGCAGCGATACCCTTCCATAGAGGATAGGATACAATCACAAGATCAACAACGGCAACACTAACTATACAATAAAGACGATTATACTCATCCTGTAATTTAACACAAATCACCAAAACAACTTACCTTGCTAAATCTGCTTGTTCAGGTTTCTGTCAATATAAAAGAAGTATTATGACGAGTGGTTAATCAGACATTCGAGAAGCTGACAAATGTCATTAATTAAACTTTAGTTCAAAAATAAAGAAAACCTTTGTGAAAAGTGAGGCAGTGCCATGTGTGGGGACGAATGGCCTACTTTCTGTCATATTGCACAATGTTCTTTTGCAACAGGACAGTGCAGCAGCCATTTTTAAAGTCTTCGGGATGACTTAACCAAGGATTGAACCTTGAAGGCCTGCATCCAAAATTTCTGGCGTGAAATTCCGCTACAAGGTCCTCCCTGCTAAACAAGCTATACACTAATCCCTCACTAATCAGGAGGGCCAGGGTTTGATCCCTGTGTTGGCCTAGAAAGTTCCCCAAATTTTCCAGCATTGTTTCCTATTGTCAGTGGTGCAGGAAGAGTGGCGAGGTCTGTGATGGCCAGCATCTAGTTATTTGAATGGGATATTAACCTGAACTCTTGGCAGCTCGAATTCGAAATGAAGAGAAGACAGTAACAAATTCCCCATAAAGCATATATGTCGCCCACAAACATGCAATAACTCATGTTGACTGTCCGGATGTGGGCGTATGTTTCGTCGCCTGGCAACCTATCTTTAATAAAGTTTTTCTTCAATGACTTTGTCAAACTGATTTTGTCATATGTAAGTAATCAATGTTAAAAGTGTTATTTTCTTCTTCTAAAAATTTAAATCAGAAACAAAATGTGTATTGGTCTACCTTTCGTCAAGGAAGATAAGATCATTAACTCCATAGTCGTACCTAATTTCTTCACCCGCATTTTTATTCCTTATAGCAAATAAACAAAGGCGAGGATATCGTCTTTGTATTAATTTCATCTTGCAATTGGGCATGTTCTACTGTCATTGACCATTCTTGCTGTGCACACATCAAAGGGTTTCTCAGTTGCATCAACACTAAAACACGAAGCAATGCAGTAAGTCCTCAAGTACATTTCAAACGCAAAGCAGACTTAAAAACTCCACTTTTTATCTTGTGTTGATTAGTCACATTGAACGGTGTGAAAAGGATGAAGAAGAAAAAGAAAGTGTAAGGAGAAGAAAGAAAAGGGGAGAGGAGGAAGAGACTGAGAGAAAAGGACAGAAAAGGGGAGAGGAGGAAGAGACTGAGAGAAGAAAAGGACAGAAAAGAAAGGAGGACGAGAAAAAAAAACCCTCGAAACCAAATATATATATATAGTATTTATTCTTTAGTGTCTAATGTCATATTCGACACCGACAAGAAGCCAGTTTCGTTGCCTGTAAACTATGCATCGTTTACAAGTATTCTAAGTTGGTTATATTAGAACTCAATGATTATTGAATACCGCTCGGGTTGTTCAAGAAAGTGTATGTATACCTGCGGAAGTATTCCACGAGGGGTAGAGAGTGGAAGGCGGCAGGGATACCCTCGAGTCGCGAGTGAACCATTGAATGGTCCGAGCGGTATTCAATGGTCATTGAGTTCTGTTTTTATTATATAACTACATGTTAATCTCAAAATACTATCTACTATCCACAGCCATTCTACGGTGACTCGCATGACATTTCTACTCATCACAAATATTTAAATATGAATATTTATAATGAAACCTAATAATCAGTTTCCATAAAAACTACTCCCAAGTGAAATTTTTGTGTTCTGTTACACGAGAAACCCGTTAAATATTACCTTCTTGGGCAAAATTTTGTGCAATGTGATCATAACGAGTTGTGACTCGCGTGACATGCATTTGCAGTGTGTTTATGAGTAATGATACTGATCCCCCATTTAGTAGAAAGGTAATTAGAATACAGCAATATGACTTGTATGTATGTGAAGCTAAATTGTTCAGTCGTAGCATCATTTTGTTGTGGTGTTTTATTGTTACGTTTTGTGATGAATTGAGATTTTGTATGTGACCTGCGTGACACGAAAAGTAACTCGCGTGACAAGTAGAAAAAAACCCTAATGTTTCAATATAATCAACTAATTTTTGGGTTGTATTTCATTGTAAAAACGGGGGGTTGGGATGGCCTAGTGGACTAGAGTGCCGCGCTTCGACCTCTAGCTGGCCGGTCACCTCTGGCTTGCGGCTGTGGTTTCGAGCCTTGGTGTGAGCCCATGTGGCATGGAGATAGGGGCGCCTTCTCAACCTCGTGGGTTTCCTCCCACTGCTAAAGACCCCTACGCGCAAGCGAATTATTGAAATAAAATTAAACCATATGTTAGTCCCGAAATGACCTAGTTTGTGTTGAGTGGAAGTTAAACCCCATTTCGCTCTTTCTCTCTCATTGTAAAAACAAACAAGAATTAATTTCTCAAAAAAACATTGCGATAAAACTTATAAATTCTTTACAGTCACACCCATCCACCCCAGAGGTTTCTCGGAACACATTTGATACAAGATTAATATGGTTAAAGCTATTTCATTAATGTTAAATATTCATTCTAGATTTTCATGCCTTTGTCAGTATAGATTTCATTTGAATCTGCAAATTAAAATTCATAGTTGCAACTATCTGGAGGACTTTAGATATGCTCTCCTAATTAACAATGAGTTGACCTCTACTATAAGCTTAATCTGACTGGGACATGATGCAAACAAGATCATTTATATTTAGCCAGGATTCCTCTGGAACCGAAGGCCAAGTATATAGATTATCCTGGAAATAAAACAAGGCATAAGCAGTATAGCAAACTGAATTACTGCCCTTTCTGTCTAAAGGCCCCCGCACACGAGCGCATTTTGCGTACGCATTTAGCGCCGCGCTAAATGCGTAGACGCATTTGACGCAGAAATACGGCGTCCGCACACGAGCCGAAAACGACGCTGCGCGAAAGCTACTGCGGCAAGTGTGTCGTTCAGGTGACCACCACTCATCCGAAAATGGCAGCGGTCTCGAATTTCTACGCATTTTGTATCATATAGGCAAGGATATTCTTGCCATAAATCGACGATTTTATCCTCTAAAATTGCGTCACTGACGAACTCACTGGGTGCCTCCATTTTGCAGTAGTGATGACGCATGCGCATTGACGACGAATGAAACGCAAATAGCGCTGACTCGCCCGCACACGAGAGCGCAGTTGGCGCTGCGTCAAAAAATATCAAACATGACAGATATTTGGCGAACGTCAAAATGCGCTCGAAAATACCCCCGCACACGAGCCGAAAATGACGCTGCGCCATTTGCGTACGCAGTTTTCGGCTCGTGTGCGGGGGCCTTTAGGGATATTCTTTTTCTCTCACACATCCCTCTCTTCCAGAAATTATCTCCCCTTTATATTCAAGGATGAATTCCCCCTTCTGGATATTATGGGTTGTAAAAAACCCCCATGTCCTAAAGAACCAAAAAATACAAAAAACTTCCTCTGTCTAAGGGATATTCTTTTTCTCTTACACATCCCTCTCTTCCAGAAATTATCTCCCCTTTATATTCAAGGATACCTTCTGGATATTATGGGTTATAAAAAAACCCATGTCCTAAAGAACCAAAACATTGATGGCATTATTTCCGATCAGCAGGAAAGGCCCGAAGATAGTTTGGTAATGCCGTGATTGCAAGAAATGATCAAATCTTCAAACAATATTTATTTACAAGCAATTCTGGAGCAATAATTTTTTATTTTTAGCATGAAAAATGAGTCTCAAAAATTGTGTAATTCAACCTTCCTACAGATACATGTAACTACACTGGCATGGTTTAAACAATATTTTATTCAATAAACTGAAATGGATTGAACAGGCAAAGGCCTATATAAGTTCTCTCCAAACATATAAAGTAGTTTAATCTTATGTTTACAGTAAATAACCCAAAGAACTTGCTTCCTTTCGATAATTGCGCATATCGGATCGTAACTTCCTGAATTATGGCCTCTGATTGTACGCAAAATCGCCTTTTTTTTTAGCTTGTGGTCCCTCTGAGGTCACAATTATTATCTGATTTAAAAAAAAAACGTTTGAATATATCACCGTTACCACCCAAGCAAGGTTGAGTTCGAATTTCGGGAAAATCGGACCAAAATTGCCAACCAAATTGGCCACCGTTTGTACGCGAATACTATTAAAAAATGGTATATCATGGTTGTGGACCCTGTAGAGGTCTCAATTTTAATTCGATTTTGATGAAACTTGAAATGCATGGTTATAACAAAAAGATCTTGGTTCCTTTCGATATTTGCGCATATCGAATGGCATCTTCCTCAATTATGACCCCTGATTGTACGCAAAATCGCCTATGGTCCCTCTCAAGGTCACAATTATTATCCGATTTAAAAAAAAAACGTTTGATTATATTACCGTTACACCATAAGGAAGGTTTAGGTCAAATTTCGGGGAAATCGGACCATAATTGCCAGACAAAAAGGCCGCCGTTTGTACGCGAATAGTGTAGAAATATGGTATATCAAGGTTGTGGACCCTGTAGAGGTCACAATTTTAATTTGATTTTGATAAATCTTGACATGCATGTTTAAAACCCACAGATCTTGGTTCCTTTCAATATTTACGCATGTGAAATTGTAACTTAATGAATTATGGCCTTTGATTGTAGGAAAAACCACTTTCTGTATTGCTTGTTCTCTATCCATCTCTCGAAAATGTGGGCGTATCCTGCCTGGCAGTACCAGCCTATCTTTTTTAATAAGTTCTGGTAGATTGTTCCAAAGTTTAATTGTACAGGGAAAGAAACTATTAGAATACGAATTGGTTTTACAAAATGGTGTATTGAGTTTCTGATTTTCATTACGAAGGTTATAATTGGATACTAATGGTTTAAATTTGTTAAAAACTTCATTCAGATAGCTGTATGTTTTATTCTGCGTTTGGTCCCATCCCGGTTCTTTCTATAAATTGTTTTTAGATAAATTTCTTCTAAGGCCAGTTATTATTCTACCCGCTTCAGTTTGAACACTTTCTAGTAGGTCAGAATCTTTCATTAAGAGCAGTACTGTTATCCCATACAATATCAGCATATTCTAAAATAGTGTTAAAATACTGTGTATCATGGTTGTGGACCCACTGGAGGTCAGAATTTATAACCCAAATATCTTGGGTTCTTTCGATTTTCGTACATATCGAATCGTAACTTCCTGAATTATGGCCCCTGATTGTACGAAAAATCGCGTTTTTAGCTTGTAATCCCTCTAGAGGTCACAATAATTATTCTCCAATTTTGTCTGTGTTTGAATTTCATGAAAATCAGATCAAAACTGCCGGACAAAATGGCCGCCCATCGTACGCAAATAGTGTTAACATCTGGTATATCAAAGTTGTGGACCCTGTAGAGGCCACGATTTTAATCCGATTTTGACGAAACTTGAAATGCAAGTTTAAAACCCAAAGTGCTCAGGTCTTTTCAATATTTGCGTATATCGGATCATAACTTCCGGAATTATGGCCCCTGATTGTACGAAAAATCACGTGTTTAGCTTGTGGTCCCTCTAGGTCACAATTATTATCCGATTTAAAAACAAACGTTCGAATAAATTACCGTTATACCGTAAAGTTTGTTGAGTTTGAATTTCGTGAAAATAGCCGCCCTCCGTACGAAAATAGTGTAAACATCTGGTAAATCAATGTTGTGGACCCTCTAGAGGTCACATTCTGATCCAATTTCGATGAAAGTTGAAATAGATGGTTATAACCCAAAGATGTTGTTCCTTTCGATATTTGCGTATATCGGATCGATCTTAACTTCCTGGATTATGGCCCTTGATTGAACAAAAAATCTTGTTTTTAGCTTGTGGTCCCTGTAGAGGTGACAATTTTTATCCGATTAAAAAAACGCGGATACCCGAACTTATGGCCCCTGATTGTTCGAAAAATCGCAATTTTTTCCGATTTTAAAAACCGTTCAAATACATCACCATTCTACCATAATGAAATTTGAATTTCGCGAAAATCTAAATGAAACTGCCCGACAAAATGGCCGCTCTTTCTATGCAATTTGTGTAGAAGTGTATAATACGAAGATTGTGGACACTCTAGAGGTCACAATTTTTATCCGATTTCGATAAAACTTAAAACATATCTTTATATCCCAAAGATCTCAGTCCCTTTTGATAATTGCACATGTCAGGCCATAACTTTCTGGATTATTGCCACTCGTTGTACAAAAAATCGCGTTTGTTTTTAGCTTGTTCTCTATCCACCTCTTGTAAAATGTGGGCGTTTCCTGCCTGGCAGCCGCTGGTTTCCTGAAAAGGTAGTATCTTAATGATTATTATTAACAACTTACCAATGAAACTGTCTATGAATTTTACTTGGAACCCTTCTGGGTCTTTACCCGAATCCAAAGCAAGATGGAGCTTGTTTTCTTTCCGCCTTTCTCGTGCTCTCAATTTTTCACTCATTATTCACATATCTGTGGGCCTTTCCTGCCTGGCAGCCGCTGGTTTCCTGAAAAGGTGATAAAAGGTAGTATCTTTATGATTATTATTAACAACTTACCAATGAAACTGTCTATCAATTTTACTTGGAACCCTTCTGGGTCTTGACCCGAATCCAAAGCAAGATGGAGCTTGTTTTCTTTCCGCCTTTCTCGTGCTCTCAATTTTTAACTCATTATTCACATATCTGACAATTCAAAAAAAAAAAAAAAACAATGTTCATCTAGCCAAACCCGAGTCTCTGAGCATATGGCTTGGCTTGTTGCCTAGTCCAATTTTCTGATCTAAAACATATGTGCGTAAATCACATCACTCAGTGATTCCGATAACCGGTATTTTCCGGTTTTAGTAAGATACATTTTAACGTGTACCGGTAAATTATCTTCCCGTCGGTCCATGGGATCGGTAAACAATGATAACGGAGTTTCATAAGCGTCAAAAACAATAATTGCTACTTTATCTTTCCATTCATAACTCGTATCAGAAATCTATCGCTGCACTATGTTTAAAATGTTGATTTTGTGCATGAAATGTTGACATAAGAATGTAGAAACAAGTATCATTAGTTTAGAATGTTGCGTTCGTGTCTAAAATGTTCAACTGAAATGTAGAAACAAGAATCATGAATATTGTCCCATTTGTTCTTCCATAAATTTGTGTCTTTTTTTTCATTTCTCTTTCGCAAATTACTTAACCTTGTGTGATGTACTGGCATGTCAATCGATGATGACAATTTAATACTTACGCATCGTGTCTAAAATGTTCAAAATGAAATGTAGAATCATGAATATTGTCCCATCATTTGGTCTTCCATAAATTTGTGTCTTTTTTTTCATTTTTCTTTCGCAAATTACTTAACCTTCTGTGATGTACTGGCATGTCAATCGATGAAGACAATTTAATACTTACGCATGCGCAGCCGCTTAACATGTACTTTGTTTCCTCTCATTGTTCTGCGCTTCGCTTGGTTGGGCCTGCATGTCACCTGAAGCACCAACATGATCACAAGGTCCTGCGGGCCTGTGCTTGGAAAATGTTTGTTTGCGACACTGCAGACGTGCGTATTTTTTCGCCCGACTCTGAGTAAATTACGTCGCTCATGTGACTTGTACAAAAATGCAATTGAACACGTTTAGAAGCAGACTTGACAAGATTGATAATATAATAGGCCTACGATGGTGACACACGCAGCCATTTCCGCCATTGCAAGATACACGATCCAGTAATTCTGCCCTGGGGTGGTGATATCAAAGAAAAAGGCAAGGCCTTTTGGACCAAAGAGTGACCTCGGAGAAATACGCGAGGTATCCCAATTAATGGGCGATTATAGTGTCTGGTTATTCAAGTCTACTAAGGGAGTATTTTTTGCACATGCTCCTCAGTTAAGATAATGGTGTCATTTTTGCGCATGCTCCTCAGTTATTTTTTGCTACGGACCATGGTTTGGCAATCATCGTAATACTAGGAGTCCCGCACTGTTATTTCACTTGTAGACCCGTATGTGTCATATTCCTTTTTTCTTCATTTTTGCCGGGGTGCTCATTGATCTTCTTTGTCGTTTGTTCGTCACCCATTTTACTACAAAACTTTGTAGAATCCGCGTCCAGTATATAAACAACCGCATTGATTTGTGGGATATTTCACCCTCGTTCTCTCAGTGCCTTATAACAATTGATGCTAAGACGCACTATGGTACACGATAATGTTAAAAAAATTATTTTATCTTAAATATCCGATATCAGAAGCTCATCTATTCCCGGTAAGTTTACATCATCAATGTTGATTTAAAATGACCAACAATTCGTGTTATCGACGTCGAAGCTTTTGGGGGATTTTGAGTTAGATACTTAGGTCCTTTAAGTAAAGAAAATAGATTTTTAAAAAAAATTAATAAATAATCTACTTCTATCATTTACCACAAGAATATGTCAATTTCCATATCGTCACAATTAATGGCATTATGGTGTCAGTCAGTGAGTACAACAAGTGACCTACATTGAATTTTCCATGCAAAGTTGTCCTTGTTTGTATAATTTAAAGAAACTCGGATTAACTTGAAAGAAAAACAGCTTCACACTTTGAAAGCTTTGCATGATACTACTGCCGTAGTGTTGATTTCTGGGTATTGTGACCGTTGACCAGTTTTGTACATAATAAACTTGTGTACAAAACTGGGTAAATAGTTAAAATTGTACTTTTAATAAACTTGTGTACAAAACTGGTTAACGGTCACAATAACGAGATAGGTATCGCTAGGGCGAGCCGGTCACCAGACTAAAGTTACAGTAGAATATAGAACATATATACACGCTTAGGATTAAAATAATTATATAATGATATTTGATAAGATGTTAAATTGTACATAGGAAACAGATGTTTAAATACGGAAGAAGATATGGACATGGCCAGAATGCGTGTTAACTATAATTACGTAATATATATGGTTACATTAAGTATAAACTCAAACAGTTAAAAGACTTGAAAGATTAGTGAGATATCAATTCGGACATTGGTCAATTACAACATTAACATAAATCATATAATAAAATATATACAAAGATACACTATGACACTACTAAAACGTTCAAAGGCGTCGTCATGTCATGCTGAGTGTCATGGGTGATGTCGTTCGTGATCCGGAAACGTGAAAGTAGTTTCAATGGCGGGACTTCACCATACAGCGGAGGCTAGATGTAGGGTAAAATGCCATGGTGTGTATTCAGATATTTAGATCTAGGCTAGGGCCTATGTTACTGTTTTTTGGAAGATCATTCACCACAAGGTCAACGGACATAAAAGTATCGGCACTAACAAATTAACGGAATGGACCCGGTCGGTTTCCAGCCTGTGTCACTAATAACGTATCACACTTACTTATGTCATTGTTTTTTGGAAGATCGTTCACCACAAGGTCAACGGACATAAAAGTATCGGCACTAACAAATTAACGGAATGGACCCGGTCGGTTTCCAGCCTGTGTCACTAATAACGTATCACACTTACTTATGAAATGATAATATCTACTCCATTTTCGCCTAACATTGAATCACCAATCTCGTTCCCAGAGGGAGCCGAAGGCCTCTGGCACATTAAACCGTCCATTTTTTCCAAACCTAAGCCCCGCCCATTCTGACCTCTGATTGGTCAATCTTTTTGGGTCGATTTGTCGAAAACTAGAGGTCGTTTCGTTTGTTGTAAAATGATCCTTGAGTCAAAGTCAACTCGCCGACATAAAAAAAAATTGGATCCTAAAAGTTTTTGTAAAGATCTATTTTTCTACGCGTGGGTATATTTTTAAGTGATTCGGTAATCCAGGTACGTAAAATCAGGGGCGCTTGACGCAAATAAACGAGAAATTTCGCGCGTAGGAATTACACGTCATTTTCCGGGAAAATGGCTACCCAGATTCACCAGAGAAATTTCTTCAAAAATTTTTTCTGGTTTCGAGATTGATTGAATCACCACACCCATCCGGAATGTTCACGTAGGGCAGGCTAAATCTGTGTGTAAGTCCCATAGTCGTCACGCGATCTCGTGACCACCATACACTGTACTCTAGTCAATATAATACACGTAGCTTAACATATTACCATTTACTTACCAAGGCAAAGCGCGGAATTCCTATCTAAAAGTAAAAGCACCATAACTGGCATAACCAATACATAACACAATGGCGGATTGGAGACACGTGATACGAAAAAATTCCCGCGTTATTTGGTTTGTAGAAGAGTTGTCTACCCTGAGAGTTTAGCTTTTACGGGAACTTTTCGACTAGTGGCGACATCTTGTGGGGTGATAATCACTCTCTTGGGTCATCGCTAAAAAGTGGGTTTTTTTTTTATTTCGAGACATGATGCTCATTTTTATACCACCGTACTTAGAGGGACCGGGTAAATGTCCCGACAGTTACACGATGTCCCGAGAGTGAAGGTCTTAAACCCCCGTTTTGTCCCAACAGATACGTAGTTTCTCTCTCTCCGTCTCTATAGCTCTAAAGAAGAGTTGGTATGCTTCATAATTTGACAAATGTTGTCGACAGATTTGTTTGTATTGATTCCAGGGAATTAGCTTATCAACAGAATTTGTTATTAACAAGACAAATCACCACACTTCATTAGACTTTATATCTAATGATAACACATTCTTAATTATTCCAATTAACCTTTCACCCTTTCTTGTTTCAACCTTTGACACCGGAAGATAAATAACCACAGAGCAATACGGATATTTGTACATTTACACTTTATGCTGTTTGTTATTTTTAATCCCAATATTTACGTCCTATTTCTGGCAACTCTACGGTTTGGTATTTTTATTACTTTAAATAAAAAGAATAAACAAAATGATATGGATTCAGAAACAGAAATACCCAACCGATACCATAGTTCTGAAAGGTGTTAAGTCTCAGAAATTGTCGGATTTAGTTTTTGAGATAAGAAAACCTATTCCAATCTTAAGGACGCAATTAGGATATCAACATTTTTAAAAGACGACTTTACAGTTCTAAGATTTTGCATAGCCCCCAATGTGATTAGTGCTTCTATTCTAAGAAGGCTGTTTGGGTAATACGTGGCACTTACAACTTTCCAGACGGAGGGTATCACTAAATCATCATTGTAACAAAAACACCACTAAAACGGTAATTAACCCCACTCCAAGAAGGGAGGCAGAGGCTATACTATTTTGAAGGCCCTCTTTCGCGGGGAGGGTGGGGGGGTGTCTTGATTGATGATTTTTTTATGTCAATGCAATGACTGCATTCTCATTCAGTAATGGATTCGACAGTAACAGTGTATAGAAAACGATTGACTCGTACTCGGGGCCCTTTCCCTTAGCCAGAGGGGCCCTTTTGTCAGAGGTGGGGCCCTTTTGTCTGCAGTGGAGTCCTTTGTCTGCCTTTAAGGCCCCCCTAAGTAGGGTACATTTTCATTTTTCTCATCGGTTTTAACATTTTTCACCCGTTATATTTTTCCAATTTCTTTGATTTTTTTTTCGCGAGGAGGCTAGCGCCAACAGCGCCTCAGCTATAAAAACGCCTTTGGGGTGGGGTGGAGAGAATGCGTTTTAATGGCACGCCGACACTAATCGGACTACATTATTGTCTCACTTTTCTGCTCCGACTGTGATATCACGGACGTTTTGCACTACGACTTAACCGTATATCGAATTTCAATTATCAGAGGATCTTTCACGTGCACCTCAATGTGTAAATGGGAGCTTGGTTTTTTTTGGCCCCATTCGAACGACTAGACAGTTGTCCTCGCCATTAAATACTGAAATGAAATGAACCATTAGAAAATCCTGCATGTAGTTTACAAAGGATTCATTGTGGTTCTCATCGCACTCCGAGATTTTAAGATGTCCAACACGTTATCTGTTATTTAATAACAATCTTTGACGTTTAGCGACTCAATAAATTAGTCCATAAATCCAACGTGACGTTTAAAATTGTCTCGGCAAACATAACTGTCATGGTTAGATAACATCACAGTATTATTCAGATTTTCATCGTCTTCTAAACCTGCTAATATAAAGTGTCAATAATAATTTATGTTGTTTAACTTGTTTTTTCTCCCATTGTCTGGGTTCGTTAGCGACTAGTTCTGAAATGAAATGAAATGGGTTTTTAATATCCTACATATCTCCCCCGACTGGGATAATGAGAGTAGACCTGCGCCATATAGTGTGCTTTGAGGACAATTTTGCCCTGGCACCGGGGCTACGGTCTACTATGTTAAGAGTTCTGTTACGTGTACACGGGACCTCTGATTTTAGTCCTACTATATTGTCCTTGTCAGATCCCACATGGTGCATTACTGACAAGTAGAAATCGCACTGGAAAATCCAGGATTCTAACCCGACACATCCTGGTTGGCCAGCCAGCCAGCCAGCGCCTTCCTAGCCACCTTGGAAGGATACACCCGTCTATATTGGAAAACTGTTGAAAAACGAATGACTGTATAGCATACATTACGCAAGAGCTACATATGACTATTGTAGGTCTTTCTTTAGGCCTGAAATCATATGTAAATTATTAATTCGACTTTAATTAACTTATCCAGATCATAATTCACTATGCCATTGGTAGCCTACGATGTTTACTGAATTTGAATGTATTTTGTGATGGATGATTTAACGTAAAAATGGATAATTTGTTTTTTTTTATTGTACTGACTTTAAAAAGATGACCGAGAGAGAGAGCGAGAGAGAAATGGGATTTAACGTCCACTCGACACAAACTAGGTCATTTCGGGACTAACATATGGTTTAATTTTATTTCAATAACTCGCTTGTGTGTAGGGGTCTTTAGCAGCGGGAGGAAATCCACGAGGTTGAGAAGGCGCCCCTATCTCTATGCCACATACGCTCACACCAGGGCTCGAAAGCCAGAGGTGACCTGCCAGCTAGAGGTCAAAGCGCGGCACTCTAGACCACTAGGCCACCCCCCCCCCCCCCCAATGATGATCGATGCTGGGACTAAAATTCAAACACTCGTATCTCGGATCAGAGTGGAGCAATGTGACTGATATGTTCAGCATATTCTCTTTACGTTACCTGTTGAAACTTCAAAAATCTATTTTAATTTAAAAGGGGCCCCATAGGAAAACAGCAAGTCGGGCTCTTAATATGTTAGGCCCTAATATTAAAAAAGGTAATATACTCTAGTTTAACATACCAATTCTCTTTTCAGGTAGCCATCCAATACACTTTTATTAAAAATGGTAAGAGGGGTTGGGTAGATAGAAATGGTTCCACTACTGCTATCTTCCGTCTTACTCCAGTCGCAGTAGTGGTTTTTCCTACAGAGTTCCTTTGCGCAAGTTTTTTAGTCAAATGACTACAAAAAGTTTACTGGCCTATAGCTCACTTAATTTACAAATAAACTGGCCCAAAACAGTACTGCACGTAGCTTAACATATAATAAATCGATTCTTATTGAAATAAAGGTGAGGCCTTACCGCATAATTATATGATTTGATGAAACCCATCTCCTACGCGAAATTTCAACTGGCCGACCGTCATGGCCGCAAGTTGCGTAATACGTCATTAGGCCTACAACATAAACAGCGCTATGCAGAGAAAAACTGTTCGGTAACTATTTTAATGGTCCAGTCTTCACTATTTGTAATAGAATTACTTATTTTAATACAAACTGTAATGATGTTTGTTGACAATTGTGCGTTTGAACCTATTTAAACTTGCGTAAGGGGTCTTAGACTGTACCAATTGTTCAAGTATAGTTACTATTGGGTAGAAGGCTGATCGGGTTTAGGTCGGGCACGTGATGTGGTTTCGATTCCCCTTTTGTACATGGCAAAGAGTAGGATCGATCGTCTGTCCCAACAACGGGGGTTTCTCCAAGTGCTTCGGGTTTCACCCACTGCTAGAGTCCTACGTGCAGGCGAATTATTGAATTAAAATACAACTACATGTATATATTAGTAAGGAAATGGCCTGGTTTGCCTATCAAACCTCGTGGGTTTTCTCCAGGTCCTCCGGTTTCCTCCCACTGCTGAAGACCCCTATGCGCAAGCGAATTATTGAAATGAAATTGAATCATATGTTAGTCCGGAAATGACCCAGTTTGTGTCGAGGGGAAGTTAAACTACCCCTCTCTCCCTCTATCTCTCTGGTCGTCCAGGAGAATGATATTGTCTAGCTGTCATCACATATCATCATGTCAGCATGCAACATGTTGTCTACTTTAATCAATAATACTAAATTACTTCCCCTTGGTGCCAGACGAACCCAAGCTTGCTTCAAATAATTTCTCAATATCAACCACTAATATTTTTACCCCCTCTTTTCAATCATGTAGCGTAGATCTCTACACTCTTTCTGGTTAAACGAGGCTTAACTTTATTACTTCTTCATCCAGTACAGATCAATAGAGATTATTGACTAATTTGCTGGGTCGATCGCGACTTTTCTGTGAATGTACCAAGGGATTAGTGAGAAGAGCGACTCGTAGATCGAGACTTATTGAATAATTTGTGAGATTAGTGGCTGGTTTAGAAACTTGAAACGCAATTTCGAGATGTTTTTGTGAAAATAATGAACCCGGTGGTTTATTGGTCAATGTTAGCCTATCAACAATCTCTTAACAACACATCTTTATTATCTTCCTTAGTCTTGGACAAGAAGTTAAAGTGACACTTTAATTTAAGTTATGGAGAGAGAGATAGAGACATGGGGTTTAACGTCCACTCGACACAAACTATGTCATTTCGGGACTAACATGTGGTTTAATCTTATTTCAATAATTCGTTTGCGCGTTAGGGTTCTTTAGCAGTGAGAGAAAACCCGGAGGAACCGGATAATACCCACGAGGTTGGACAGGCGACCGTACTCCTCAGCTTTAAGTTAGGGGAGACACGGTGGCTAAGTGGGTAAGACACTGGCGCGTTATCCCGGAGGTCGAGAAAGTTCATCTAGATTTTCCGGCGTGGCTCCGCCGTGTCATTGACACAGGACCGAGGGACTAACAAGGACAGTTGTCTAGTCGTTCGGATAGGACGAGAAACCACGGTCCCGTGTACATATTGGCGTGCACGTAGTAGGTCCCTTGACAGTTTGAATTCGATATAAGAGTAGGAGGCAGTGCTGTCCAGGCAAAATTTCCTTCATACCAAACTGCATGGCGTATGCCCGTCTGCATTAGTCCAGTTCGAAGCAGAAAATACCCAACAGTTTGTGTTGTTGTTGACCGATTTGGCTAGAGGACAGGGAACGGAGTTTCACGATAATTTGAATAAAAACAACAAACACAGTTCAAACTAAAACAAATAAACTTACCTGAAGCATATTTAGTATTCAAGATATCATTTCATTTCACGTGCTCTTGATCCAGGAGGGGGTTTGGATGGCCGAATGGTTAGCACGTGCGCGCTGTATCTTAAGGTCTGCCATTGAGTCAACTTACGTGGATTCGATTCATCGATTGTACGTGACAAGGAGTAGGATCGCCTGTCCAACCTTGTGGGTTTTCTCCGGGTACTCCACTGCTAAAGATCCCCTTACGCGCATGCGAGTTATTGAATTAAAATTGAACCACATCTTAGTCCCGAAATGACCAGGTTTGTGTCGTGTGGACGTTTAACTCTCTCTCTCTCTCTCTCTCTCGGTCGATGGATCGATCGAAGACTTTGCTTAAACACGCATTATCATTATGTAAGAGGTAAATCTGCCTGTACCATAACAGGCCCGGGACTGTACAGCGCAGTGGACGCTTACGGCTGGCCCCCGGATCGATTCACTTGATTTGATACTTTCCGCAGGTTAATCTTATAGGTTTTTCTTTTTCGTGTAGTGCGGTCCTCCTGTACTTACTATTTAGGCTTGAAATGATATCTAAATTATACACGAGGCAATAATTAACTTATACAGACCATCAATTCTCAATGCTATCGTCCGCCTGCGATATTTTGTGGATTAGAATACATGAGATGAATAATTCAACGTAATAATGGATAACCGAGACATTGTTTATTATCGTACCAACGTTAGTAATGACGATTGAGGCTAGCCTAATATTGAATCGCTAATACTTCAGTTCGGGGGGAAGCAATTTGATTGAAATTTTCAACATAACCTGTTTTTCTATTCTCTTTTTAACTATTATAGCGAGAACCGTGAGCTTTTTATTTAATCTTACTTAACGCCCCTTTAATAGAATATTTAATCATTACTACTCTTGGTGGAATTTAAAACAAATGTCCAAATTGGTTTATATCCTCAAAACTAAAGCATGGGGCTTGGCATTAGACGCTAAACCTTGTCATGTTCTATCTGTAAAAAAGCCAGGCGGTACAAGAAAGTAGGACGTCAACCCATTTCATTTCATGACATCATTCGCCCAGGTGAAGAGCAAAATGAAGTTCATGACATTTATTTTATAGCAATATAAACGTAAAGTAAAAAGCAATAAGTTTCATGGCGAATAATGGTATTGTTGAAACTAAATTGGAATTTACAATATGCGTAGGTTGTGCTGTTAATGAATTGCAAGGGAAGATACTTTGTACAGCATAGGAACTTACAATATGCATAGGGTCGCGTAGTTAATGAATTGCAAGGAAAGATGATTTGTACCGCAATAAATGTTCCCATGATACCAACAGTGATAACTATGATAGAAAGGCCTGCATCATTGATCAAGAGGAAATGATCATGATCAGAATACACGCCCACATGTTACATTGCGGTCGTAATAAGTTTAATGAATCAAGTTTATGAAAACAACTTTGCCAGAATTATACTGTATTTCTTGGCGATTCGCGCTTATTAAGACAGGGACAGGATTTAACGTCCAGTCGACACAAACTTAGTCATTTCGGGACTTTATCAGTGAGAGGAAGCCGGAGAAAAACTACGTCATTGGACAGCGACCCTGTGTGATGTACAAGCGGGGGATAGAACTACGCCATTTGGCGTGTGTTAAACTACTAGACCATCCACTCCGTCGATTATTAAAGAACATTGTTTCTTTTTCTATTTTAGGTATTATTACAGACCAGGGACTGTTCATCCCAGTGGATCCGTTCACTTGAATTGGTAATTATTCATAATTTCCTGCAATGTCTATAGGGGGTGGGGGTGGATGGCCGAATGGTGGATGCGCGCTGTATCATAAGGTGGAGGGCTGGATGCGCGTTGTACCAAAGGGTATGTCATTGAGTCAACTGGCGTGGTTTCGATTTTCCGGTTGTACGTGTATGATCGGCTGTCCAACCTCGTGGGTTTTCTCCGGGCTCTGTTTCCTCTCACTGCTCAAGACCCCTACGCACAAGCGAATCATTGGAATAAAATAAACCATGTGTTAGTCCCGAAATGACCTAGTTTGTGCCAAGTGGGCGTTACCCCCCCCCCCCCACCTCTCTCTCTCTCTCTCTCTCTCTCAATCGCGGAAAAGTTCTTCAAGGAATGTGCTTAACCATCCTTGGTATCCTCAGTGGTCTCATTTCCTGCTACTCCACTACTCCGGGTTCATCCATTGGGTATTCACTATTCAAATTATATCACATAAATGGAAACCAGCAGTAATCTTTCAAGTCGGTAATCATCATTTGTATTATTTAATACTAGAATTTAAACTTTGACAGGGATTCAATCGGATTTAGTGAAAAAAGGTTCCGTTAAGGAAAAAAGATCCAAAATAAGTATCCTGTCAAATGTACTTGATACCGCGATTACTCTACGACCAGAATCAACCTTTATTATACTTCTCGTTCTAAATATCCAGCGTCATTGGGATTTTCTGACGTGGTTTCCACTTGTCAGTGGTGCACATTACCGTAACATCCCCTTTGGTAGTTTGAATTCGATATAGGAGTAAGCCATAGCGCCGCTGTCCGGGCAAAATTTTCATCATAGCACACTGAATGGCGTGTGCGCGTCGGAGCAGAACATAAGGACGTTAAACCCCATTTCATTTCTAAATATTCACCCTTGATCTGCAGACAATATGTGCGATGGACAGGACCAAAAGCAAAGTCTATAGTGCAAGTGCCGGCGTCCATAGCTGTTTTTGTTTTCTTTTTTTTTACCAATTTTTTTTACCAAATAGCAAACCGCTCAAACTCATAAAGGTCTTGACAAGCAAACGGTCGGGCTCACGCCACTTCCTTGTTGTCTTCGAAACAAGTTTAGACTAGCGACTTGAACTACCGGAACTTATCAGGGTGAATAATTCGATGTTCAGGAAGATATCATATGGAAATACTCGGTGTTCGGGGAACAAGTTTGAAGATATTTTATTACTAGCAACCCAATTTGGTTAAAGTACAAATCTGTATTTCGTTTCGTTTTTTTCTTTTGATGGCCTCTACCACATGACCGGATGTAGTGGATGGTCGCGTCAGAGGTAATACGAGAGGCTTTTGACCCTATAACGTCACACATTCGATTAACCAATCAGCGTTGATGTTTCTCGTGGGTTACCCACGGTTCCGTACAACTCGCGTCAGAACTTCTCCGTAAAAGACCGTTTCATTGGCTAATCCCTCACATCATGTAGAACACGTTAATAACAACGACGCTTCAAGATCCTAGTGTAGTAAAGACAAGTAAAACCAAATTTTGAACTATAGAAAACGAAACGAAATAGGATCTGTGTTTTAATCAGATCCGCCATGGACTAAGATGACATTTAATTATAAATAAAGAAGTTTATTTATTGTATTATATCTATCATAAAATCTTGACGTGACCCAGACGAAATGTTTCATATTAATACATTGATGTGGGTAAATAGGTATTACCTATGTAAATCTGAAATATAATCAGTTTGTCAGATTCAGATAAAGGGACAGTGCTTCTTGCTATAATACAGTGGTTCTGGACCTTGTCAACGGCACACCCACTCGGCAAACCTCGACAGATTCCGGAACCTACATTTAGTCTCGGCTGTATGACAGTAAGTGATATGTACCTACGCCCATACATTTGCGATGTGGCTATATGTTTACTTTAACAGGAAAATTTGACGCTATTACAAATAAACAAGATACCATGGGCGCAGCCATGTTTCATCCGGGACCTTTAAAGTAGTTCCATTATGGCGGAATTCGTCATATAGTCAAGACTAGATGTAGGTGTAGGTTCCGGAATCTGTCGAGATTTGCCGAGTGCGGCACACCTTGGCACACCTGGCTAAATATATATGGAAAATATTTGACTTCTGCAAAATAAAAACATGTCAAGTCGTAGACGGTATACAACTGTATTGACTAGTTATAGACACATAGAATGACTCAAACTAATTAAGAATACACAGCTATGAACTTACCAGTTGGCACCAGTGCATACTCAATTGGGATCACCTGGTTTTTCGCATGGTGTGCCGTTCGAAATTTCGTCCTTTAATATAATATGTTAAATTGATAATTCATAAACAGTTTTAGCCAGACAAAAACCTGCAATAAACAAATTTAGCTACTACGTAATGCATCTATCTGTAATATAATCTTAAAAATAGCATTATGCAAGAGCAAAATCTGCTTATTACAGGTCCTTCTTTAGGCCTGAAATGTTATCTAAATAATCAATTAGACATTAATTAACATATCCAGACCATAATAAACTTTGATATCAAGGCTAGCCTTCGATGTTGGCGGATTAAATTCCTATATGCCGCTTAATGGCCGTTGATAATTAAATCAATCAAGTGGATAATCGAGACTATGCTGTTTATATTAATGATTTGAGTAATGATGACCGAGGCTATATGAATATTTCAAACGCTTTTTTCTCGGCTAATAGAAGATCAATTTGACTGAAATGTTCAGCAAATTACCTTTACACTATATAGTTTTTAACTATTATAGAGAGAACTGTCATCTCTTTATCGTATCTCCCATAATGTAACTTTAAGTGGCATTAAGTGATTGGTGAACACAATAACAGAACACAATTTTTTATGGGAAACAATAAATAAGCTTGATATCGATAAAAGGATACTTGTCGAAACGTCGTGCTTTTAGAATAAAACCAGTGATTACTACGTTTTGGTTTAAAATCTCCCAAAACCTTTTTGTCGTTAGATTCAAAGCGTTACAATCTGCTGGGTGTACATGTATTTTGAAGAATGAAATTTCTTTGAAATTTGTAAATAATAACGTTACCAGCACAATGATCAATACGACCTGCTTTGCGCATGATCAAAATTAAACAGCAATCGTCATAGTTGGGGCGGGGGTCATGTTACATTCCACTGTGGACCGAAAAGGAAAAAAAAATTCTCGTAATCACTCGAACTGATTTAGTGGTGTAGGAACAGGGTGTAAGGTTTAAGATAGGACGAAATGCGAGCACCACCCATAAGAATTGAAATTCGAAATAAGATTACGCTGCATCGCTGTTGAACGGGACAAATGTCCGTCATTGTGTACTACAAGACTTATGCCCAGAAAAGTCGGCCGTTAAACTCCTTTTCGTTCATTTAATTTCTTATGGAAAGTTTATCATTACAAAGCTGTATAAAATACTGTAGACCTTAGATCTCTGGGTTATCGAAAGTTTCAGTATCTCAAACCCAAAGATAATTTGATGGCTCGAATCAGTTCCGGTCACATGAGTGATCATCTATTTCCGTTAGAACTGCTAGAGCAGACGACAGGCCATGATAGATGATGAAGGGCCGTATTACAGGAAGCGACATCTTTTAATCTAGCGATCGAAATTGTGATATAAAGTTTCACCTCTGTTCCTCAGTTGCTCCCAAAGAAAAATATCTCATCAACTCGTCACGATCTCGTTCAAGACGATCAAATAGCAGAACAATTCCTATCAAACATCACCAGGGAACGACAATTTCCTTTTAAGGAAGTACGGAGCGTGCTGCATGCAACTTTAGAAGGGGATCACGCCATTGTGTATCCGCGCAGTGAATTAAAGCTGGCGTCCGATTGGTCTAAAGTAAAATAGATCGGAAGAAGATGCCGCATTGACTGATGGGTGATATTGTAAATTTGATCAAGTTAGAATTCAATGCCACATTTGTGGAGAAGTTGATTTTTATTTATCCAAGGCTGACTTCACAAGCAATGAAAATTTGTTTTATTTCTATTAATTGGTCACCATAGTGTTTATGATGGCATGCTATTGGTCAATAGATTCTAACAGTACATCATGCTAGTTTAATCTTATCGATAAGTAAACAGCTAGATCTATCGGAGAGAGAGAGAGGTGGGTTTAACGTCCACTCGACACAAACGAGGTCATTTCGGAACTAACATAGTTCAATTTTATTTCAATAATTCGCTTGTGCGCAGGGGTATTTAGCAGTGGGAGGAAACCAGACGTACCCGTCAATTCGTACACGGAACCTATGTGGTTTCGTCCCATTCGCCACCTACAGCTCTCTCCTCGCCCTTGCCACTAACATCTAGACACCTCTCATTGCCAGACCTCCACACTACCCCCCACCCACCCACCAGCACCCTTCATCACTGACAGACGCCCACAATAATCCCACTGTCATTCCCCACTGACAAGGGCAAACCAGTCTAAAAGAAAGTTCCAATGACTTTTTCGACCAAATCTGGTTTGAAACACTTGATTTATGTAGTGATAAGCCAGTGTCAATACTCAATGAGCCACCAAAACTTTCACGGCAAATAAGACTAAAAATTTGTTATCCTAGGGGTCGAGTGAATAGTGAAAATAAAAGCGATTTGTTTTGGTATAATGTGTTCAGTTAGCCATTTAGTTGATTTAGATGATAGATTTCAGTGATTGTAGGGCAGTGACCAGTTATCTGGGTAGATTGTTGGTGATTATTGAGGAACCAATGTCCACTCAATTAGTGAAAGCTTTTAACAGATTAGTTGAGTCGATGGTCAAATAGTTATCGTGTTTATTGATAGGATTTTGTTAACCTTTCACTCACATCGTAAAGTCACATCGTGTTCTAGATCTGTGATTGTCCCAGTCTTAAGAGGATTATACAAATGGGGTTTAACGTCCTACTCTTCTGCACCTAATCTGTGCTAACTGAAGACGGGCATACGCCATACAGTGTGCTATGAGGGAAATTTCGCCCGGCAGCGGTGCTACGGCCTAATCTTACATAGAATTCCAACTACCAAGGGATCTTTTACGTGCACGCCAATGTGTACACGTTACCTCGTCCTATCCGAATGACTGGACACCTGTCCTTACCAGGCTCACCGTCCTGCATCACTGACAAGGGGTAATCATAATAAAGCAATAATCACGAATTGTTAATACTTCACCAAATATAAAATAAATATCACCAATAGATTTCTTTCTTGTAACAAACTGGTTAAAATTGTTGTTGAAGAATTTACAATTTCAACCGTTTTGTTTCCCGTAGCTAATACCCCACCCGCCTTCACTAGCCAAGTCTGAGCAGAACAGTAGGACTTTAAACCCCATTTCATATCATAAACAACCAATCTTTATCTTTTATTTATGAAAATATTTCCAATCCTTTGTTCTATGATCTCTGTCACGTGTAAAAGAAGGCTAACCTGATTTATTTAATATTTAGCTTTATTCAAGTGTCTAGACATGTCAACACGTAATTCCTTTTGCTTCGCGTATATGTTTATGATTATGAATATGATTGATGTCCATCTTGTTTCAATCCCTGACAAAAACACATTTATTCCCCTCATTTTTGTCTTTTTAGTGTCTCATGGGCCTTTTAATTTGTAGATTGTTTTATTATGTAAATATAGTTGTCACGTGACATTCTAATAGACACCACCTTCTTCTTGTGAACATTTATAATTCAATAAATCAATTCTGGAGCATTATTCTCTGAATATTTTATCCTGAAATTTTGCATTTTTTAATTATTCATAATAAAAATTTCAATCAGTCAATATAAAGTAGAGATAAAGTCGGGCACGTCAGGCCTAGGGAGGGAGAGAGAGGGAGTGAGAGAGATTTAACTACCACTCGACACAAACTAGGGACTAACATATGGTTCGATTTTATTTCAATAATTCGCTAGCACGTAGGGGTCTTGTACAACCGGGGAATGGAAACCACGCCAGTTGACTCAATGACAGACATTATGATACAAGGCGCACACGATACCCCCCCCCCCCTCCATCAAATCCGAGGACGCCTCAACAACATAGAAGTTAATGACAAATAACCAAAATGAACGACAAAGCGCATTTGTTGGTTAAGTTCCGACAGTTGACATTTGATTTTATTTTTCTCAATTTAACTGCATAAAACAGATGCAGAGATGGCGACCCTGTCTTTCTATTTTCTGACATCCCAACAATCTGTGTGTATCATTTTTGTATTAAAAGTAATTTTATTATATTTGTTGATCGAAAACGTTCCTCGGAATTTTCCAGTTTACTACCCCCACACCCTCCCTTTTCAATATTGCAGGACTAGGACCATGGAAAGAAAAGGTGTCTGTAGGTTTGTATCAATATATTACTTATGTCTCGCGCTCGTCCACTAAACCGCACGTAAATGATTGAAACCCTTTCCTGGAGATTCAGTAGAGTTTTAAACTGCGGTTGTTATCAAAGAAGAAATCGAGCATCATCGGATCAATTTAAATTTAAATAATACAAGTAGGGGTTCATCAACGACTGATTTCATGTCTTCTAAACCAGAATAACCTCTATCAACAACCATATTCAAACAGATAATCAGGCGAACGAAGATAACCAAATTTTATAGAGCTTTTAGAGATTTAACGGAACGAAACCAATCTAATCCATGGAAACGAATCTTTAATTTGGCATTAATTCTCTGCTGACTAGCGAACCAGAGACAATAAAATTGAAACGTGATTAAGTTGTAATCTGAAAGATAATTCATTGGATGATGTATTAAGGTTTATATTATCGCACTGAGAGAGAGGGGGAGAGAGATGGGGGGGGGGGAGAGAGATGCGGTTTAACGTCCACTCGACTTAAACTAGATCATTTCAGGACTAACATGATTTAATTTTATTTCAATAATTCGCTTGCGCGTTTGGTCTTTAGCAGTGGGAGGAAACCGGACAACCCATAGAAAACCGACGAGGTTGGACAGGCGACTCTCTACTCCTTGTCAAGTACAACCGGGGAATCGAAGCCAAGCCAGTTGACTCAATGACAGACTTTATGATACAGCGCGCACACGCTAACCATTTAGCCCCCCCCCCACCTTATCGAACACGCTACTTGGGAGTTCAAGATCCGAGGTGGTGCTGGGCGGAGGCCCTTGCGCGGGGCAACAATTCAGATAGGACAAAAGACCGAGGCCCGGTGTTCACATTGACAGCTTGAATTCGATAGAAGAGTAGGCCGTAGCGCCGCTGTTTACGCAAACTTTCGCTCATAGCACACTTCGTTATGTATGTCCGTCGTCATTAACCTGGTCGGAGCGGAACAGCAGGACGTTTAACCCAATTCTATCTCATATCCAAACATCGAGTTAATATACCTACTTTAAAGATTAGAGTTTAATGTCTATATGGTCGTTAAATTATCTCCTTTTTTCATATTCGCTGAGATAATTTAAAATCAATTTATGTCCTAACATAAAATTGGTCAAAAAATAAAATAATACCGTCTTCATTAGCCCATTTTGTGTAGAAGCAGCGGGCGTTAAATTTCATGTCATATCATTATAGGATAGGATAGGATAGATGTTGGTCATTAATTCGGAAGCAACCAATCCTGTTCCCCAATCCCATTCAGACAATCTGAATAAAAAGATTGTGTAAACCCCCCCCCCCCCCACAGATCTAATTTCGGGTCGTTTTTTATAGTTTTACTTGTCTTTACTACACTAGGATCTGAAAGAGCTGTTATTATTGACGTGTTCAGGATGATGTCAAGAATTAACCAAAGAAACGGTCTATCACGGCAAGTTCTTGGCCCTTGGTATACGAAACTAGAAACGTCAGCGCTGATTGATTAATCAATGTCTCACAACATATGATCAAAAGTCGCTCGTTTGACCTTTTACGCGAATTCCATTATAACTAGTCAGATCTTTGTGTAGTGTAGGCCATCGAAAATATAAAAGAAAGACGAGAGAGAGAGAGAGAGAGAGAGAGAGAGAAACAAAATGGTGTTTAACGTCCACTCAACACAAACTAGGTCATTTCGGAACGAACATATGGTTTAATTTTATATCAATTATTCGCTTGCGCGAAGGGGCCTTTAGCAGTGGGGGGACACCGAAGTGCCCGGAGGAAACCCACGAGGTTGAGAAGGCGCCCTATCTCCATGCCACATACGCTCACACCAGGGCTCGAAACCACAGCCGCAAGCCAGAGGTGAGCGTCCAGCTAGAGGTCGAAGCGCGGCACTCTAGACCACTAGGCCATCCCAACCCCCCTAAAAGAAAAAAAACGAAACGAAATATAGATCAGTATTTATATCAGACTGTGAAGTAACTGATGTTACCAATGCCCGAGTAGAGAGAGAGAGAGAGAGAGAGAGAGAGAGAGAGAGAGAGAGAGAGAGAGAGAGAGAGAGATGGTATTTAACGTCCACTCGACACAAACTAGGTCATTTAATGACTAACATATGGTATAATTTCATTTCAATAATTCGCTTGCGCATAGGGGTCTTTAGCAGTGGGAGGAAACCGGAGAAAACCCACGAGGTTGGACAGGCGATCCTACTCCTTGCCATGTACAACTGGGGATTCGAAACCACACCAGTTGACTCAATGGCAGGCCGAATGATACAACGCGCGCACGCTAATCATTCTGCAATCCACCCACCCCCACCCGAGTAGGACTATAAATATGATTAGTCACCAGTCTCATGTTTACAGTTTTTGAAATCCCCGATGTCCAGATTGCTTTTTTACTTTTCCTTTAAACTTTAAAGGCACAGCACGCTCACATCGTTCCTGAACTCGAGAACTCCTGGTAAGCGAGCTAGCGTGAATCCCACATGCCTTAAAGGTCATACACATTTGCACATTTTTTTTTAATCAGTTAAGTATTAGATAAATATCCAGGATTTATTGGCTGACTTGAAGGAAACAAATCAAGAATTATTATTAATTTATCAGTCAAAGGTACAACAAGTTGGTGGTGAGAAATTAATAGAATCCGACATAAATTTTAAATGGCCATAACATATTATGTTAAAATGGGTAGGTTTGAATAATATTAAGAGGGGAAGAAATGGGGGTTAAAGTGTACTCGACACAAAGTAGGTCATTTCGGGACTAACATATGGTTCAATTTTATTTAAATTATTCGCTTTTGCGTAGCGGTGAGAGGAAATCGGAGAACACGGAGAAAACCCACGGGGTTGAACCGGCTATCCCTTTTCGCCAGGAAACGAAAACAATCCACTTAAATCAATGACCCCAAAAACCTCAACTCCAACCCCATAATATTAAGAAATGAAATGAAATGAGGTTTAACGTCCTACTATTCTGTCCCGACTGGGCTAATGAAGACGGGTATACGCCATACATTGTGCTTATCTAGTCTAATATATATTTTCTAATACAAATTCACGTGATTGTGTATGGTATTGATTCCTATATTTAACCCCTTGCATGTTGGGATTTTTAGAACCACTTTAGGGGTTGAGGAATAACTTCTGTAACTTGAACTAAATCTATGTGAGACATGTAAAGCCTTGTGGAAACTCCCCTTTAAATGAAATGAAAATATTTGGAGTTGGAGGCTAAGTTAATTTCTACGTGAGAAATGTAACGCCTTGTGGAAACTCCCCTTTAAATGAAATGAAATTATTATTTGGGGTTGGAGGCTAAGTTAAATTCATCATTAAATTTCCAGAGATTAGATAAAAGGGTCACGATGTCGCACCGCATGGTGGGTATTTTCATCAATGTTTGCAGATTAATGACATATAAATCTAATAAAGAGCTTTCAGAAAATACCCCTTTGAACTTTTAGATGAAGCGAAATTTGAATATCGTAATTGATTAACGGGCTTATCGATATTTTTGTTTTGAATAGGAAAAGTTGTTTAAGTAATGAAATAAAATTGCAATAACGTATAATTTTCTACAAAAGTACACGAGTCGACAAAAAATGCCTTTTGGAGTGACGAATGCAACTGTGATGGAATTTTGTTAACGACAATTGTTTTACATGTTGTGTTGACCGGTCTCAGTCGCGTGTTGTAAATCTTAAACATGTCAGGGGTTCGGTAGAAAACGTGTTCGTGATAAGGCATTTTGTTATCAAAATGACTACTTTCGTTTTTTTCAGTATACGGTGACTCATTGAGTAAGGCGCTGACTCACTAACAGAAAGGTTCTGGGGTCGATCCCTCTCCTCTGGTTGCCGAAAGAAAGTCACGGGATTTTCCAGCCTGTGCACTCATCGTTAGTGGTGTAGGACAGGGCGTGACAGGGGGCAGCCTGTATCCGTTCGACGATAAATCGAGTCTCTGCGCCGTATGCTAAACTACATGTGTATTCAATTATTACGAGAAATTAATCGGATTTATTCTAATTTTTGTTTTAAAGTTTTAAAACCTGTTGTTTTTAGCCAGTTTGAAAAATATGTCACCGATCTGTAAACCACGTTTTGTTCCCCCTCTCGTTGCGAGAAATAAACAGCAAAATATATACTATCATATTACATTTTTTAACTAATACGTAGAATACTATATAGCTAATGCTTAGAATACTATATAACCAATGCTTGTGATACTATATTACTAATGCTTAGAATACCCTATATAACTAATGTTTAGAATACTATAACTAATGTTTAGAATACTATAACTAATGTTTAGAATACTATATACTTAAAGTACTATATAACTAATGCTTAGAATACTATATAACCAATGCTTATAATACTATATGACTAATGCTTAGAAAACTATATAAATAATGCTTAGAATAATATAACTAATGCTTAAAAAATATAATTAATGCTTAGAATACTATATAATTAATGCTTAGAAAAATATAAAAAATAATGCTTAGAAAAATATAAAAATAATGCTTAGAAAAATATAAACATAATGCTTAGAATATTATAACCAATGCCTAGAAAATAACATTCATCAAATAATGTTAGAATACTATAGAACTAATGGCTAGAATAACATAACTAATGCTTGGCTTGTAACACTATACCTAATGCTTAAAATACTATATAACTAATGCATAGAATATTATATAAATAATGCTTAGAATAATATAACTTATCATTTGAACAAGGAACCGGTTCCATACACGTGATAGCCATGTTCGCCGTTTTCACCAATAAAATCAATGTAGATCGACACATTTGCGCACGGATTTCAAATCAGTTATGTTCGACGAAATACGCGTCTCAATCGACTGGTTATTCCAGTCTACATAGGTAGCATTAATTGTGCATGTTCTCCAGACAAGAATATGAGGTCACCGCTTGACATGGAATATGTGTAGCTTCGTTCTTCGAGTCACTTGTTACAAATGGTGTTGAAACGCATTATGGTACACGATTCGTGTATCAATGGTAAAATGTTTATTTTGTTTTTAGTGTGGGATGGTTTTTGAGTTAAAGACATAGCTACTTTAAGTATTAAGGAATATATGAGTCGAGCAATGCGACAATGTTAACGTCGCAACGGGCAATATATACCGCACAGACAGTTCGCCACTTTACAAAACAAATACAAACAGTCAGGACTCAATTAACTCGACAACAAGGAAGTCTGGTCAGTTTAATTGTTGGAAACTGGAGGAACTACATTTCCTCAGAAGGTTAATTTGGAGATTTTTGTTCTGGGGGCGATAAAAGCTGTATTGTGATGGTTAACGATGTAAGTGGTATAAGTACGTGATGGGTCTGCCACTCAGTGTTGATAGATGAGCGTCTACAAGGCGCAGATAAAATCAGATTCCATCTGACACCGGAAGTCGCCATATTACTTTATATTACTCGATTGTATTTAATATAGACGTGGACTACCAGACGCGAGAATAGACCAGTTGGAAAGTATGAGGCTCGAAGTTTTCTTGGCGAGATACTCTCAAAGGACTGGACAAATTCAGATTGAATGGTTCAAAATTAAATGATTTAAGGTGCTCTGTGGGATAAATAGGGTTCCTCGCATATCTAACAAACCGAAAGTAAAAATAAAATGTTCAACAAACATCGGCGAACAGAGGACCGATTCTTACTGCGGAGGTCACGAGAAAACTGTAGGTTCGTTTGGATGGTGTAAATAATCCCTGTTTAATCGTGCATTTCGAAGTGAATTCGTAACATGTCAGGGGAGAACCTCATCCATATATCTCGTGTAAATCAATCGCATGTTAGTCTTAAAGCGATCATGTCAGTCCATCCATTCGTGTCATAGATTAAAGTTTGGCCCATTAATAGCCTAAAGAATACACGAAACATAACCATCATTACACTTGTCTTAAAGCGATCATGTCAGTCCAACTATTCGTGTCATAGATTAAAGTTTGGCCCACTAATAGCCTAACGAATTGACGAAAAATAACCATCATTACCCTTAGTGGCGTGGCACAGACCAGGGGCGGATCCAGGAATTTTTGCAGGAGGGGGTTTGCCAGGTTTCTGTTACGGAAATCTGTCATCATCGTCTCTAAATTACATAGGCATACATACAAATTGAGCTTTTTAAACAGAGAAATCATTTTATACTGATGTAGGATCACTTTGTGATGTAATTTCATTGATGCAAGGCATTATTTTTTTTTTATGTAGCTGAGCAGGGGGGTGGGGGTGGACCCCCCCCCCCTCTGGATCCGCGCCTGCAGACACTATCCATCTTTCTTGTAAGGGAATCAAAGAAGCGAGACATTTGGATAAATAATATCTCTTCATTCTAGAGAATAATACAATCGACTTAAGTCATTCCTTAAATACAAATGAAGAGTCCAGGGGAAGGGCGATCTAAGTCACTTTTTCGACAAACCCCAATTAATGGCGCCATCTGGTAGCACATTGTATAAACTTTTTGTGGAACAATCAATTTCAGGTAAAAATGATCGGAGTCACATCGAACCAAGGCCCTTCTGAAATGGCCTCCGGACAAATACAAGTTCATCAGACCCTTTATTTAACCTTAACATGCCTGAAAAGCTACTTAAAAGTCAGTTGTACTGGTAATTGTGGTTCATGTTAAACATCATTTCGATGTTATAACTAAGCCCATTCGTTGTTCTGTTCCCCTCAAACATTCTCGTCTAAAAGTCTGTTTGGGGTTTTATGCGGAAAGACAAAAATGTGACTTAGATCGCTATTCCCCTGGACCATTTAAATAATATACAATATATATATAGAGAGAGAAATGGGGTTTAACGTCCACTCAACACAAACTAGGTCATTTTGGGACTAACATATGGTTTTAATTTTATTTCAATAATTCGCTTGCGCGTAGGGGTCTTTAGCAGTGGGAGGAAACCGGAGTGCCCGGAGAAAACCCACGAGGTTGAGACGGCGCCCCTATCTCCATGCCACATACGCTCACACCAGGGCTCGAAACCACAGCCGCAAGCCAGGGGTGACCGGCCAGCTAGAGGTCGAAGCGCGGCACTCTAGACCACTAGGCCATCCCACCCCCCCTATACAATATACCATCTTCATAAGCTCAGTTGATGCAAAAAGAAGGAAGTTAAACCAAACTTTCACTTCATTACTTCTTGTTATTTCCAGTCAAACGCGTGAGGTGGCTGGATAATCATGTCTGTAATACTTATCACGAAGTCTGGGAGTGTTTTCATTGTGTTTTTGTCGTTGAGTTGTACAAGAGGGGTTGAATGACTCTTCAACTAAAAGCTTTCTGGTTGGAATTAGCGCCATTGTCCAGCCCGTCATCTTCAGATGTCAGATAAGATGCAATAATGAGCCATTTCATCTTGTTACTTTCATTCTTCATGGATAAAAACTTCAAATACTTTTCTCCTCTTATTGCTAAAGGTCAGCATGAACAGTCGGTGTTGTTGGTGGCGTTTTGTGGACGTGTCTGAACGAATAGGTTCGCCATTAGTCGAACTTCCGAGCCAGTGGAACAAACAAATGGCCAATTTATAAAATAATACGCGTCCTGTTTCTATCTTGACCTTCAGCATGCTTTTAGAGTTCGTCATGCGACCATAGTGGCTTAGAGCGAATACGAAATGGATTGGGGTTTAACGCCCTGCTCCCACGGGGATAATCAAGACAATCATACGCAATACGGTGTGCTATTAGAGCGGTATATTTGCACCACCTTTGCGGTAACTCAGATTTTGGCAACACCTCCTTGTTACCTTTACGTTACTTAACTACGCCTTGTGCTACCCTGGTCTAAGTGGTGCAGTGAGATATGCGCGGATCCGGAAGGTCCCCTCAGCCCCAGTGTGACATAGATGATTTTACTGTTGTAGTTCACATATCTGCTCTTTAATAGATATATAAACATGATTTCCGCATTGTCTCCGCTGGGGACTACACCAAACCTGATTATTACCATTTGCGCCAATGTATGCCCCCCACCCCCTCGACAAAATACTGGACCCGGACCTGCTGTGAGCCATGATTTCTTCATCTTCCACCCAAATTCTTAAACCTATCCTTGGACCTAACCCAACGCTTAACCTAACATACAATCTCGATAAACGATCACCTGGCCTGCTCATATTTACTCCAGGGTAGCGTACGCCTGTGTGGGACAGGTTTAATGTATAAATGTAAGATATCGACTCCAGGCCCAATGCGCCGTGTAGGGATAACTGGGCAGTTTGGAGAGAGAGAGATAGAGATGGGGTTTAACATCCACTCGACACAAACTAGATCATTTCGGGACTAACATATGGTTTTGATTTTATTTCAATAATTCGCTGGCGCGTAGGGGTCTTTAGCAGTGGGAGGAAACCGGAGTGCCCGGAGAAAACCCACGAGGTTGAGCAGTTGGCCGTTTGGGTAAATGATCTGAAATATCAGACTTTCAGATAAAATCTAATTAAAAAGGTCGAAGTGTCTAGGAAAAATAAAACGCTTTAAACCCCACTTCTTGTTTTCTTTTTCTGGAAATTAAAGGTCATTTGATGGAATCTAAGGACACCCCCCCCCCCCGACTCACACCTAGGCCACCTAATTTTCGAATCTCGGGATTAACCCCAACCTATTGCGCCAATTGTTCGAATCTCAGGACATAGTCCGATCCAACCCCGCCAATTTTTCGAATATAAGGATTTTTCCCCACCTCACAACTTCCCCACCACACCGATTTTGACTTCAACAGGAACCAAGAAGTACCTTTGGCATTCTGATTACTGTTTGTTTTAATAACAATCAAACAATTTGTGTCCGGTTTTGACCCGAACTTGAATACATCTTAAACAAAGTGGATCATAACATGACACAACAGTAGAAATAAAAGTACACAAAGGTCAATGAAGTTCAAAAGTGAAAATTTGGCAAATACATGTACATGATTTAACCGGTGTCTGGATTCTTTTCGGACCATTGTGTTTCTCTATTCTTGTAGTTAAACGAACTTTTCACATTTAAAAAGTGCAGATTTGACAACTATGTAATGCAAGTATATATTACATGTACTCCTTTGATGTTTCCCCGGTTGTACGTGACAAAGAGTAGGGTCGTCTGTCCAACCTCGTGGTTTCCTCCCACTCCAAAAACCCCTACGCGCAAGTTAGTCCCCAAATGATTTATTTTGTGTCGAGTGGACGTTAAACCCAATTTTTCTCTCGACCCTTGATGTTTCCCAGGTCGTGCGTGACCAGTTCTAGGGTCGCCTGTCCAGCCTCGTGAGTTTTCTCCGGGTCCTCCCCACCCCACACACATTGCTAAAGACCCCTACGCGCAAGCGAATTATTGAAATAAGATTGGAGTATACGTTAGTCCCGAAATGACCCAGTTTGTGAATAGTGAATGTTAGGTGTATGAATATAATACCCCTCCCATCCCCCTCCGCCACACACGCGCACGACGTATTACATTTAAAATCGCACGATTCGTCGCGACCTCCGGATGCGACCCCCGTCCCACCTAGACCTAGACGACACCCATGACACCCACCCGGTTAAAAGTGCAAAGATGAAAATGACAAATACTCACGTTCTACGGTTAATTACGAAAACAAATAAAAGGGCAAACTATTCTCACCATGGAAACAATGGTACATGATTTTGTAATCCCCCTGCCACCCTCTACTGTATTCTGTTTAGTAATACCACTCCCTATGAATAACTATTATTCTAATCCTTTTAACATTTAACTTTCAACGACACGTTCTGCAGTCACGTGGTACATTCAAATAAATTCAAACGGTGGCCAGTGTTGTTATAGAACAAGGTCGATATATTTCTTTACTACATGATTTATCTACGGTGCATTTTCGTGAACTTCCGCATATTTTCGGTTATTTCCGTGTACCGCATGTTGGCTTTGATGTAGTTTAGTATATAAACAAGATTAATGTTTGGAATAGTTGCAATATTTGACCAATATTCTATCTGATTCTCTGCTGTGGATACAGAATAAGGTAAGATTATGCCAATATCTAAATTATTCCAGGCCCCGAATTCACAAAGCATTCTCAGACTTAAGTTAAGAATTTACTCAGTCTTTTTTTAACTATAATAATATTGCTCTTTATCAAACTTTTGTTGTTTTAATGTATCAAATACATCAATAAGAAACTAAGTGCAAAAGTTTTGTGTTGCTGGATCAAAGACATTTCTCATAAACAGTGACTGAAAGTTGAGGAAATTCTTAATATAAGTCTGAGAATGCTTTGTGAACTCGGGGCCAGGTTTCATTACCCAGTAGTTCCATCGTCTAGGAGCCGAGAAGCCTCAGTGTTCATGGCGCCGGCTCCCTAACTAGAAGGTGCGAAGTTTGATCCTTGGGATTTCGTGGCATGATTTCCTCTGTGCGAGAGAGAGAGAGAGAGAGAGGGAGAGAGAGAGAGAGAAAGAAATGGGGTTTAACGTCCACTCGACACAGGTCATTTCGGGACTAACATATGGTTCAATTGTATTTTTATAATTCGCTTGCGCGTAGGAATGTTTAGCAGTTGGTGGGGGTGGTATTTAGAATTGGTAGGAAACTGGAGTACCCGGGGGTTGTCCAGGTGACCCCCTACTTCTTGTCACGTACAAGTGGGGGATCAAAACCAAGCTACTCGACTCAATGGCAGACCTTGTGATCCAACACATACATGTTAACCATTCAGCCAAGTTGGTCAACAAGTTGTATTATTTTACAATATTCCAATTAATTGATGATACAAATTTCATCTTAACACACCTAATGAAAAAAAAATGGAAAAATTCAACTACATGATTTGAAAAGGTTAACGTAAACCTTTTCAAATGTGACTTGGATTTTAAAATATTTTCGAACTCCCTGGGCAATTAAAATATGATGTAATGGATAATTTACACAACAGGTAGGACACTTAAACATCTAGTACTTAGAATAAGGCTATTATTAATTTTCTGGAGCTGCCAAGCCAACAAGAGTGTCACTGTCCCTTTAAAGAATAAGATTAAAAGAATATATCACATGTTGACAATTTCCCAGCAGTCGTCAATTGTGTCGGCGTTCGAAATCAAAGAACAGTCTAGAAACTCGACATAAATTTTCCAAGGTTCAAATCCGTGGGTGGTTCCGACTCCCTAGTGAACCCATTAATTGGCCCGAATACTTGTCCAGGGCAGCTCCGGTGCTGCCTGTCGTTCGGGTGGGACAAAAATACAAGCTCCGCACTTGCATATTGGTGTGCATCAAAACATACCCTGGACAGACTGAATTCAAGGAAAGGCGGACAGAAAAGCCGCTGTGTATACAGACAGCTCAATTAAATTAGCGTCGGGGTATATTTGCGCATACTCCAAGCTGATTTAAATACAGATCTATATTTCGTTTCGTTTTCTTATACTTTCGATGGCCTGAACGGTTGTGCTGGAAGGTCCCATCAGGGGTCGTACGAGCGGCTTTTGATCCTGTGACGTCAGAGATTGATTGACCAATCAGAGTTGACTTTTCTATTGGTTTAGTAATAGTAAAGACATGTTTTGTAAAAGCAAGTAAAACGAATCTTTTTACGAAACGAAATAGGATCTGATATCATTTCTTGCAGTTACAGCAACCATGTATGATAATATATATTATTTAGTTAAGCGGGCCTTTTTTTCTTTCAGATGAACACTATGTGCTTTTAAGTTAGTTTTATCTTTTTGGTCACATTAGACTCTGTGTTGGAAATATATTTGTTATGTAGTTAAGCGGGATTTATTTTATATTTCAGATGAACACTGTGTGCTTTTTAGTTAGTTTTATCTTGATGGTAACATTAGACTCTGTGTTGGGAGGATATGGTTCTTCTTCACACGGTCTGTCAGGAGGAGGTGGTTACTATAGCAGCATGTATCCCATGACGTCCAGTTATAGCATGTATCCAATGACGTCCAGTTATAGCATGTATCCAATGACGTCCAGTTATAGCATGTATCCAAGTATGATGGGCGGATATGGTGGATATGGCATGAGTGGATATGGTATGGGCGGATATGGTATGGGCGGCGGATATGGTGGATATGGTATGGGTGGATATGGTATAGGCGGATATAGTGGATATGGTACGGGAGGATATGGTATGGGCGGTGGATATGGTATGGGCGGCGGATATGGAATGGGCGGTGGATACGGATACGGCAGTGGTAGTTGGTATGGTAAATGAGGTAAGTAAAAGAACCGGTATATTTCTACGGCGTTACTATTTGTATCACCTTTGCGGTAACTCGGATTTTGGCAAAATTTCAAAAATTTCAAAAACGACGTAACTTTTGCAACATCCCTTGGTAACTTAACGTCACCCAAGTCCGACACACGCCTTTTTCTACCTTAGTCGTTCGGATGGGACAAAAAGCCAAGGTCCTGTGTACACATTGTCGTGCATGTACAATATCCCTTGACAACTGGAATTCGATTTAATTTCCCTCATAGCACACTGTATGGTGTATGTTCGTCTTTCATTAGCCCAGCCAGTGCAGAACAGTAGGACGTTAAACCCTATTTCATATTTATTAGTCAATGGTTCAGTGCTATATATTAACTTCCGGTATCGTATTATACATACCGTTATTATGTTTTCCAGGACTCACAGTTAACTTGACGTTTGTGAAGAAGAATTAAAAATCAAGAAACCAAGATGTTATATAATTATACTTTTTCTTTTAGACAATTGATAACATCACGAATACCACCAACATTGTTGATTTGATCTTTAAATAATTAAATATTTATAGTGATTTTCACTATTGTTATATATATAGTTGGTGTTACTTAAAGATATATTATGGGAGATAAGATAAAGAGATGACAGTTCTCACTATAATAGTTAAAAACTAGATAGTGTAAAGGTAATTTGCTGAAAATTTCAGTCAAATTGATCCACTATTAGCCGAGAACAAAGCGAGTGAAATATTCACATAGCCTCTGTCATCATTACTCAAATCATTAATATAAACAGCATAGTCTCGATGACCCACTTGATTGATTTAATTATCAATGGTCATTAAGCGGCATATAAGAATTTAATCCGCCAGCATCGAAGGCTAGCCTTAACATCAAGAGTTTATTATGGTCTGGATAAGTTAATTAATGTCTAATTGATTATTTAGATAACATTTCAGGCCTAAAGAAAGACCTGTAATAAGCATATTTTGCTCTTGCATAATGCTATTTTAAGTTTTATAATATCTACAGTGGGCTTGATGGGTGGGCTTAATATCTTGCCGCCATTAGAAGCAGGATATCCTTGACCTTAGTAAAATTCTTGATACCCCGCTAATGATATCTTTCTTACTATTTGTGACGGTCGTTTGTTTGTATGTCTGGTTGTTTGGGATTGGCGGCTACATTAGGATTGTCCCGAGGATTACAAGACATTCCCAAACAAAACTACTTACCAAATTCGCCATTAGATGAATGAGAATTAACGATACTTATAGGCCGGGTTATTGACCGCTTGACCCCCAATCAAATATCGCCGGTCATAAGTGTGTAGTAATTTGTCCACGAGTTACCAACACCAATCTCCCTAATCGACTGTCAGACATTGTCCGCCATTAAAAGAGATGCCGTTAGTTAACCTCTCTGATACTGGCTGAATGAATCACAATTCATCGCATGATGCTAACGTAGGATACAGACCACAATTCCATCCACTTTTGAAAAATGATTTTTTTCAATCTTTTGCCGGCGCGGTGGAGGATTTTATTTTACCTTTGCTGTCATACCCCCAACCCCCTCAAATCACGCGTATTCGCTAAAACCTGACAGAAAATTATAATGAAACCTCTTTCCGCTAATCAAAACGGGGAAAGGGGGGGGGGATATCAATAACTTTTGCAATATATCCGTCGCGTTGGAATTAATGATGTCTTTTTGAGTTGCTCCATCTGTTTCAGAAGGCGTCCAACCCAACGAAAATTTTGGACATATTAGAGTCTGTTAAAGAGACGAGAATTAACACTAGAGTCAATGGGGAAATTAATGATGCATCGTCAAAAGGACATATCTGATGCAGCACGTTAGCAAAGACACGGTTTAATAGTTCGGCTGGGACAAAAAAAACTAGGTTCTGCTTACACTGTTGCGTGTACGTAATGAACATTGAAAGTTGAAATTCGGTATTGGAGAAGGCTTTAGCGCCACTGTACGCGAAACATATCCTGAACTCATCAACGAGCGTTGAGCAGCAAGTCGTATTCAAATCCAGCAAAAATGCGATACATAAGATGTCATCGATAGTTGATTAAGGTCTTTTCGAGTTAATAAATGGCTAATTCATAGTTTATATAATATGTACGGCCTAAATAAAGACCTGCAATAGTCAGATTTAGCGCTTGCTTAACATCAATATAACCGTACCAATATTATAGGAATACAACCCCTATCAATATTATAGGGGTCTTTAGCAGTGGGAGGAAACCGGAGGACTTGGAGAAACCCGGAGGAGAGACAGGCGACCCTACTCTTTGTCACGTACAACCGGGGATTCGAAACTACTCCAGTTGACTCGATGACAGGCTTTATGATACAGCGTGCACTTGCAACCCTTCGACACCCCCTCCCCCTAATATTATATTAATATAACCTCTATTACTATTATTGGAATACAACTCTAATGTAATACACCAACCATTAACCAATCACCAACAACCCGTGATTTAATAAACGTCACAAATCTCACCTCTCCCGAGATCTCGTGTCAGTATTGGTCAATACATCATCTAGTGAAGGTTCCAATCTTTCATGGAAATCTAAACGGAAATCAGCTCCCTAGAGCCATCTAGTGTCAGTATTCCATGAATGTTTACATCAGTAAATGAATATAGATCAAGTTGTATCAGTAAAACAACCACAGTCCAAGTAGTTAGTTCCACGAAGCGTTCAACTGGCGTGGTTTCGATTCCCCCGTTGTACGTGACAAAGTGTAGGGTCGCTTGTCCAACCTCGTGGGTTTTCTCCGGGTCCTCAAGTTTCCTCCCATGGCTAAAGACCCATATATGCGCAAGCGGGTCACTGAAATAAAATTGAACCCAACACCCGAAAAATGAATAGAATTAGAGATATAACATTCTTATCTATTATAAACATAGAATCAAATTCAAATTCAAATATTTACCATCCCTTTTAGTTATTTACATCGATGTCCAACCTCGACTCGTTGGATTTCTCCGGGTCCTCCAGTTTCCTCCCACTGCTAAGGTAATTATTGACATAAAATTGAACCTTGTGTTAGGCCCGAAATGACCTAGTTTGTGTCGAGTGGACGTTAAACCCCATCTCTCTCTCTCTCTCTCTCTCCATCGAAGACCTTGAACATATGTCCAAGAGTACAAAGATGGCGGATTAGACATTTGCCGGCGGCTCTGTTGTTGCTATACTAGCGCGTGTTTTCCAGACACAATCTATCCCCTGATTGACAAAAATTGACCTGACTTCTTATCTATTAATTATTACTCTGTCTTGTGTTTTCAAGTCTGATTGGTCATTGATTCTGGTAACCAATGGCGATAAGTAACGTGCTACCTTTCCCCCAAACATTTGTTATCATGTCTGCGAGAAAATTAGCCCTCTCAGAGATTAATGAACATTCTAGTGAACTATTTTTGAAGTGGGAAAACTCGTCGTCTGGACTCGAATCTTTTCTAGTTCACAACTTCAACGCCCTAATTAGTGAGTGATATGCATGGACTACGAGTGTTCATGTTTAAATCAGACGATGATGGTGGGTTACAATCATATAATCTCGTGTAATTTGTGACTCACTGAGTATGACGTTGACTCGCTAACCCGGATGTCCTGTGTCCGATCCCTACATTGGCCGAGAAAGTTCATCGGGATTTTCCGACGTGGTTTCTCCTGCGGGCAAGGGACAACAAATAGTCGTACGGGTAGGCCAAAAAGGGCCCCGCGTACACATTGGCATGCACATTAAAGATCCCATTTTGGAATTCGATATAAAAGTAGGCCGTAGTGCCACTATCCGGGCACAACTTCCCCCATAGCACACTGTATGACGTATGTCCGTCTCCATTAGCCCGGTTTGGAGTAGAACAGTAGGACGTTAAATCCCATTTTATTTTATTTCATCCATATGGTATTTGACATTTCTTGTGACACTCAACCCTGAAAATTCGCTTTTTAGTTTACACTATATACCTAATTTGAATAAACCCCTGAGAATCCACTTTTCGATTTGAATAAAACCCCGAGAATCCACTTTTCGATTTACACAAAAAATATCAGTTATAAAAAATTAGCTAGTGTAGGATTCCCAACTCTGATTACTGCATGTTAAAGATACGTTCCCGTGTTCAACTAGGTGATTTGATGATGTATTTGGAATAAAAACATATTCAAACTAATTAATTTTTTAAAAGTTTGCGTTAAATCCTTCTCAAAACCCTGTTTACGCTAGGGAATACTTCTGCTATAAGAAATTTATTAAAAGAGGTCATGATTGTGTCACGTGACTTACCTGACGATCTACCTAGCAACAGGTGGGATGCCGGAGGAGAATTCATTGCGTACACAAGACGATTAAATAATCGGATTATCCACTGCCCACGTCTTTTCTGTGATTATCATATCAGTAAATGTTGCACGTATAACTCTCCATAAAGTTTATCAACATGTACATCAGACCTCACTAGCCTGGAGGTCGGGTGTTCGATCCCTGCATTGGCCGAGAAAGTTCATCTCGATTTTCCGGCGTGGTTTCCCCTTGTCAGTGATGCAGAAGGAGGGTCTGACAAGGACAGCTGCCTAGTCGTTCGGCGAGGTCCCGTGTACACATTGGCGTGCACGTAAAAGATCCCTTGGCAGTTGGCATTCGATATAAGAGTAGGCCGTAGCGCCGCTGCCCGGGTAAAATTTCCCTCATAGCACACTGTATGGCATATGCCCGTCTTCCATTAGCCCAGGTAAGGTGCAGAAGAGTAGGACGTTAAACCCCATTTCATTTCATTTTCATGTACATCAGGCGCTCAATCTCCACGCCCAACCTTTGATGTCAGGCGAGCAGACATCCCTATAATCGCCGGGCAGCATATTCGGAAAAACCCTTACATGTTTGTCCATGCGCTCCATGAGTGGTTTTCGGGAAATCCAGTATTTTTATTGTAAGATTGGATATTCCATATTTCCTCTTTCCATATTTTTCTGGGAAATAACCACCCGATAAACACTTTTCTGGGAACGTATCTTTAAATTTACAAAAAAAAATTTTTTTGAAAAAAATATATATACATATATATAAGTTATACAAAAATAAATACGTTATTCTTTCACAATAAAAAATAGATACGTTATTCCTTTAGAATGTAAAAAAAAACCCAAAACAAACCAAGCTACTGTCATCGAGGACACCATTAGAAATTTTATAGAAGAATTTATAGGTTATTGGACAATAGCGTGATGTAGCGTTATATAGAATTATTCTCCAGAGTCAATACATTTCAATATTTTCATAGTTTGTGATCGTCAGCAGAACAATAAAACATCTAGATGAACCAGAAAAAAAAGCTATAGAGAAATAAAAAAGAAACAAATGAAACTGATAAAATCTTAAGATAAAATGATTTATGTTGAAAATAAGAATATTGTGCTTTGTTTAAATAACGTGAACTATTTCAAACATGCAGTCAGTCCTATCGTTGGTATGTGTGTGTGTGTGTGTGTGTGAACTTGGGGTGGTGTGGGGGGGTGTGGGGTGGGGTGGGGGCTAATGATTTAACGCGTCATTGAGTCAAGGAGCGTCTTTTTGATTCTTCGCTGAACGTGGCAAGGAGTGGAATCGATTGTCCAGCCTCGTGGGTTTCCCCCCACTGTCAAATTATTTAAATAAAATCGAACTATATGCTAAACCTAGATCTACCTAGTTTGTTTCGATTGGACGTTAAACCCGTCGTCCCCACCCAGTCCCTCCCTCTCTATCTCTCTCTTTCTCTCTCATATCAACTTATATGGCGTATGCCCGTCTTCTTTTGGCCAGTCAGTGCAGTGAAGAAGGCCTTAAATGCCATTTCGTTTCAGACAAGTAATGAAACTACACTGAATTATGTCTATTGCGCGTCGCCTTCGCGAATAACAATATTAACTGATTAATAAAAAAAAGTATCATATTTTTCTTTATCTTGAAAACAATGATTGTTAGATAAAGAGCTGACAGTTCTCGCTATAATAGTTACAACATAGATAATGAAAACAAAATATGCTGAAAGTTTCAGTCAAATTGCTTCACTCAGAACCGCGATATTAGCCATTGAATTTTAGGCTAGTCTCGGTCGTCTTTACTGACGTTGGTATGATAAACAAATTCTCGATTATCCATTTTTACGTTAAATTGTCCATCACAAAATGTATCCAAATCCAGTAAATATCGCGTTACATGAATACACAACACCCCAGAGATTTGGGAACAACAGAAGCGCATGTGTATGAAAGGGCAATAAATAATGACGAATCGTAAATAAGGGTTAGATCCATTTCATAATGCCAACTTCACAAGTTTGGTCAGAGGTCACCTTAAACCTAACCCTAGACCCAGCCCTAACGATTACCCTATCCTACAATAGTACCCTAACCTTATTTACATCTCCGTGATCTTGATGATATCTGGAGTTGGCCTTAAGAATTAGATCTAGTCGTAAATACGGCACGGATTTATTCGGAAATAATTCTTTATTCCGGTCTTAATTTATTATCTATCCTATTACAATATACTGAGTCTAGACTCGATTATCATAAGATAAATTACATAATAAAACATAGCCTTGTACATCACACAAACCATGTAGACAAAATTAGGGTGATAAACAACATGTATATGAGACGTATATAAACTATATAGTCTAAGACCATCTCAATGAAACGGGTAGTTAAATAATTTCATTTTCCTAGATATCTTCAAGTTTGCATGATGTAAATAGGGTTACGGCAAGGGGTTGTTGAAGAGAACTGCAGGTGGCCTTAATATTGAGACTTAATCTGTTAAAACAACGCGATCGAACTCCTGATCCTCTGGTTACAGCGTATTACTCACTTAATTCCCCGCCTCGCCGCTGCTTCCACACACACACACACACCATCACACACACAGATCTCAACATCTTTGACGCGTGCGTGATCCCAGTGTTACCCCTAAAAGTTCCTTGAAATTATATGAGCCAGTTAGTTTCTCTTCCATTGGTTAACATCTTAAGCTCTTTAGCTTCCGTTGCATCTTAAGCTCTGTAATTGAGTGAAGTGGCGTGTTTCGATTCACCGGTTGTACTTGACAAGGAGTAGCGACTGTCCAGCCTCGTGGGTTTTCTGCGGGTCCTCCGGTTCCCCCACTGCTAAAGACCTCTAGACGCAAGCCATGTGTTAGTCCCGAAATGGCCTAGTCCATGTTAAACCACATACCTCCCAATCTCTCTCTCTCTCCCGCCCTCTCTCTCTCTATTGGCAACAGTTTAATGTCTGATATTTAGAAATTAAAATAAGTAGACAAAATGCCTACCATACCACCCGTCGTGGCTTATGTCCGTTTTAATGAGCCCAACTGATGTCATACTCCTCGCAGTGTTTCGTTTGATTAGACCATTGCTTCAGACCCATTTCAATTCATTTCTGTTCAGCGCCCACCTTTACCCCGGATTATAGTGGTATCAAACTTTATGAAATTCGTTTATAGTTAAAGGACCGAAGGGAATCCGCATCATCTCCTTGTTTAACCTGATCTCGCAATAATTATACCGGTTATACCAAAAGAGGCGCAAGGGAACAGTTTTCGACATTTAGCGAAAAACGAATTTAGCAAACAAATAATCGAATTGTGTTTGTAAATGAAATAAGATTATTGTGTGATGATATATATAGAAGAAGTTAGAGCACACATAATGTATCAATCCCTTCTGATCCATTCGTTTCTTGTCTGGTTTCATTCCGAAAAGTGACAACTGTAGATCTGAAATCTTTAAACGTGGTAACGGATGTGATCTGTAAATACACTATTTTTAAAATTGCGAAATCACCAGACGGTTCCAGGGACAACTATAACTCACTCAGTGTAATATTTTTTTTCACATGTACATTGTATGTTTCTTTATGTAAATACATGTATCTATATCTGACAGGGAGAAGGGTTTAATATAGGCTATGTCTGTTCCCCAATCCCTATTCAGATGGAAATCTGTGTGTCGCCATCTTGTGATTTTGCTTTTGTAAAAGAGATTTATTCCTTATTCAACTTTTGACACTGGAATCGAAACCTGGAGCCCGGGTTAGTGAGCCAACCCCACGCTCACCGAGATACCGCCCCCCACCCCAGTATGGCGGCCCCTTTAACTCGATCACACTTACATAATATTTCAACAGGTCATAATTCTATGGAATATAATTACTGCTAATTACTGAGCGACGTTTCGACAGGGCTCCTCTAATCATTATCAAGCAATGTTGTCACAGAAAGCCATAGCACGTGTATCCAATAAATCCAAATAAATGTTCAGCGGTATGTCTCTTAATGTTTAATGTAGTAAAACACGAGCCACGTATCACATTATGGACAGTTATCAGTTTAGATTAAGTTTGAGATTCCTACTGAATTCTTAAAACCCCACCACAACCAGACATCACCTCGCTTTCAATTTACACAGTAATTACATCAGGGTCATTCTTAATTCTCGCGAGATTTGAGCGTGAAAGTGCATGATATTTAATCAGGGTTGAGTAAATTGGTTTTTAGAATTTATGTTTTATTTCGCTTTGCCACGTGATCGGATCTATTATTGTTTGTTCTTGAACATCAGGGGACTTGTCTTGAACTAGATGATGACTAAAATTGAATGGTTTTTAATCGTTTTGAAAATACAATACTTCGGCCATTTGGGGTTGGGTGGTCTGGAAGTTAACGCGTGCGCGTGAAATCACAAGGTCAGTCATTGAGTCAAGTGGCGTGGTTTCGATTCCCCGTTTGAACATGACAAAGAATAGAGCCGCCATTCCAACCACGTGAGCTCACGTCGTTCATGGACTCGATGCGCGTGCATTGTTTACATCAGACGTAGTAACGTAAACTGGTCCGGGCAGAGTGATGACTTTTACGCATTTAAAATACAAATTTACACTTCAAACAACTAACGCATTAAAAAAAACAAATGTTCTAGAATTTAATGTACCGAAGGCAAAAAGTTAATGTCTATGCTCTCGGTGATTGTAGTTGCTTAGCGAATATTCACTGCTGATCGGTTTAAGATGACCTATCTTCTAAAAATTTAAGCTGACACACCAAGATAACATTTTGGCTGATATACACACATAAAGGGCTGGATATTCCTTGTTGTCATTTTGCCTGATACATATATATGTTAGTCTCGCATTGTCCTTTTTGTGTTGAGCGGATGTTAAACTCTCTTGTGGTTGGTCACACCTGTGCGATGGAATTACACGAAATATACATTGTGGTGCAATTCCTACCAACATGCACTCATGCCTTATTATCTCCCTTGAAAGCATTCTCTCTTCAACTAAACGGCCACAGATCACTAATTATTTCCCCATTGACTTCAATGTTAATTCTTGTCTCTTAGACCGGCTGTAACTTTTTCCCAAATAATCGTTGGGTAGAACGCTTTCCGACACAGATGGAGCAACATGTGGCAAACTCTTGCCCAAAAGCACGTATGAGGTTCTTCATGAAAAACTTGAGATACACAAGCTGGAAGTAGAGACAGCTAACCAGGCAATTTTCGCCCCCCCCCCCTTTCAACGTAACCAACCTTACAACTCTTGTATCCTTCCGCCTCAAAATCATGAATATTCACCAAAACCTGACAGAAAATGTATTTTCAAACCCTTTTCTTCGATTCTACACCAAAAAGTAAACAAAAATCACCATGCAAAGGGGGGAAAAAGGGAAAGGGAGAGAAAGACTAAAAATAACTTGGCCCTACAATTTGTACCGGCGTAGAAATATTTAGTATCATAGAAATGCCATTAAGCGTTGTGTTTTCTCCAATGTTGAAAACCTATATTATACAATTGACTATTTTTTTTGTAAATGAAAAAATTAAAGCAAGTAAATTTTTATGTAGATTTTGATGAAAAATTGAAGGAACAGTTGATAATCGAATAATTCCAAGTCTAAATTCTACATAGCATGTTACGTAACACTAGCCGCTTGACCGGACATGTTAGCTGCGTGACTAATTGGCGTGAATCCGGTCCCGTAGAGAGATCACGTGACTAACTTGTAGTAATTACACAACGGTTCGCTACAATGGTTAGCTTTTAGTTCGACAGAGCGACGATAAAATGATTATATTTGGAAACAGAAAAAAATGGGATATGACAAATTTAATTATATATATCTGAAGACATGTACTGTGATAATTAACAATTCCCACCACAGTAAAATGTTAAAAATAAAAAGAAAAACCATACGAAAAACTCACCGATTGGGAATCTCAACATAGAGCCATCTACACAGATTTCCGAACTTATGTAATTTCATGCCCGATTTGTGCGAGCATCTAGCGCATTAATCTGCGTTTTGTGAATAAAATTAATATAAAAAAAAATGAAATGCGCTTTCAGTTCAATTCATTTCGACACTCGTGTGCACGGGGTTGCCAACGAGTGACAAAACATAGGAATTGATAAATCAACAGATTTTTTTCTTTTTATAAGCAGTATATTATTTTATTCAGAGTTGTATATGAATAGGGCCTGGGGAACAGACATAACCTATATTAAACCCTTCTCCCTGTCAGGGCCCTGTTTCACGAAATTTTAACTTAAGATAAAATCCAATTTTAGTAGATACGTCAATTTTGATTGGCTAAGCACTAAAATCAATCTAATATTATCCAATCAAATTACTAAAATTGGGATCTTATCTTAGTTAAAATTTCGTGAAATAGGCCCCAGATATAGATACATATATTTACATAAAGAAACATACAATGTACATGTGCAAGTATGATTATAGTGAAAATATATGTACAATGTTTAAGCTTTAAAAATTATATTTTACAGCCTAATATTGTTGGGCGGGGGATAGGGTGTCCTGTAACACAAGGCCTGTTATTGAGTCAACTGGCAAGCGAATTATTGAAATAAAATTAAACCATATGTTGGTCACAAAAGGCCTAGGTTGTGTCGAGTGGACGTTAAACGCCCCCCTTTCCCTCTCTCTTTGTGGGGCGGTGAAGGTGGGGGGGGGGGATTGTCTGAGCCAACTACTTTCACAGATCAGTGGTTCTGTCAGTTGACCATATGCTTATGGAAATAAATTATCATTTTCATTTAAGCTCAAAAAGAACTGAAATATACAAGACATTTCAAGAGTTTTGTGAGGTTGAGCCACATCAGCTTTTAAAACATGTGCAAACTAGATGGCTAAGTCTTGAGAGATGTCTTAAGAGGACACTAGAACAAAACAATGGCCTGCCTTAAAGTCCTATTTTGAGTCACACGAATATATGGAAAAAACTGGACGAGTTCAAACATGCTACAGTTATTTAGCAAATGAAGCGCTACATTTGTATTGTATGTTTTTGGAATTTATACTGAACCCCCTGAATGAATTTAATACAGCATTTCAGGCAGACGAAAGCAAAATCTGTTTTTTATACTCAGATATGACTCGTCTCTTGAGGAAGTACTTAGGTAAGTTTGTCAAGACAGACGTGATTAAGTCCCACAAACTTACGGAAGTACCATATATGGATAAATCCTTTCAGCTACCAGATGACATCCTGGCTGTTGGGGTGAAAACCAGAGGTTATTTGCACAATATTGATGATGATGTCATAGTTGGGAGATTCTTCAAATATGTGAGAATGTTCTATGAAGAATCAGTAAAGATGATGTTGAAAAAATTTCCTTTGGATAACATTGTCCTCAAAAATATAGGCTGGATCCATCCTGTGGATAAACTAAGATCACCCTTTTCCTCAGATTCAGTGTTGAAATGTGCCAAAGCTCTTGGATTTCCAGTAACTGATAAACTTGAGGAGCAATACACAGAATTCAACCTGATGCCCGAAACAGAACTTCCACCAAATAGTCTGTCACAGGATCAGTTCTGGATTAGAATGACGAAAATGAAACTAATAGATGGTTCCGAAAGATTTAGCGAACTGGCAAAATAAGCACTGAGATTAATTTTAATTCCCAATTCAAACGCGGAAACAGAGAGATTATTTTCACTGGTTAAAAAAATTAAAACTGAAGAAAGGTCAGAGTTAAATAATTCAACAATTTGCAGCCTTATTTCGTGTAAAATAAACTCTTGTAACCCCTGTTATGAAACAGTGTTAAGTCACCAGTTGTTGCATGATGCCAAAGCTGCAACAAGCAAATATAATAAAGACCATATTTAAACCATAGCATAATTAGTGTATACAAATAAAATTTTAAAGACTTGTATCAAGTGTTAGACTTGTGTATATGAATAAAGTGCAAAAAACCTATAAACATATTATTATTAATGAATAAAAATGATGCTTTTGAAAGAATAAAAAAATCTCCTGGATTCTCCTGTTTTTTCATTGCTTGGGGTTGACACGTCTGGGTTCGTGGTTCCGTGAAAAGTGATTCATTGGCTTGATCATGATCAGATGGCAAGGGCAAACGTTCAAACTGGTTGGGCGATATTAACCGTTTATTCCAGTCTTAACTGGTACAACTAACAAATGACGCACGTGTTGTGCTTTACCCATTGAGCCACCATGGTTTCAGTCTATAGATCAACGATGGTATATAGTTTCAATTTTGGTGAGGATGTATTCTTTTGATGCATATTATACAATCGTTCGTGGTTTCTAGCAGTTTTCCGAATGCAGTTACGGTAAAATTTGATAATGACGTCACAATGAGAACGACGTAATGCCGTCAAAATGACGTTATGGCGTTACAATAAGGTCGTAAGAAAAAAAAAGTATTTTTAAACTCGCAAGTATTGATTTGCTATAGGTTGGTAATACATTTATTTTCACTAAACTCAACCGTTTTGAAGATTTCGACGATTTTCGGATCCAGTGGTGACTATCTTGCAAATTTCCCCAAGACCGATAATGGCCGCTTTTGTTATGGGAGAATAATTCCTCTCAAATCGTTCCTAATTATATTTATAGCATTTGTCGCCCTCACTCCTTTTCTCCCTTTACATAGCGATTTTGGGTGACTTTCTGACAATCTGACTAAAACACAGATCTATGTTTCGTTTCGTTTTCTTTAATACTTTCGATGGCCAACACTACATGAAGATCTGATAAGTTGTACTGGACGGTCGTGTCAGGGGTCGTGCGAGCGGCTTTTGACCCTATTGCGTTATACATTGATTAATCAATCAGCTTTGACGTTTCAAATAGTTTAACCACAGTTCCGTGCATGACACATTCAGAAGTCGCCGTAACAGACCGTTTCATTGGCTAACCCCTCACTCCAACCAAAACGCGGGTTACATAACAACTCTTCCAGGTTCTGGTTTAGTGAAGACAAGTTAACCGAAATTTTGAACGATAAAAAAACGAAACGAAATAGGATCTGAGTTTTAATCAGATCAACTTTCTGATATAGAATCAAAGAAAGTGATTTGAATTTACTGTCACGTTTGTGTGAATATTCAAGGTTTTGGGGCTGAACTATAAACAAATGAAATAAAACGAGGTTTATCATCCCACTGTTCTGCTACGATTGGGCTAATGAAGACGGGCATACGCAATACAGTGTGCTTTGAGGGAAATTTTGACCGGACGGCGGCACTACAGCTACGTTTAAATCGAATTCCAACTGTCAAGGGATTTTTTACATGCACGTCTATGTGTACACGTGACCTGTTTTTTTCCGTTTCATCCGAACGACAAATTTGCTGTCCTTGTCAGTTCCTCCATTCTGCACCACTGACAAGGGGAAACCCCGACTGAAAATCTCGATATACTTTCTCGGCCAATGCAAGGATCGAACACGCGACCTCCAGACTAGCGAGCGAGCGTCTTACTCACTTAGCCATCCCGCTAGTAAGATACTTTACTAACTAAATTACCGTTTGGTTTATAAATGAATCCACCTAATACATCTACTCTATGAATATATTACCATGGTAATTACTATATTACTATAGATGTAGATAAATAATAAACCACGTGTGACAAAATGACAATCATTCCATCCAACATGTCCGTCAATCATCGTTATCCTGGAAGTCTACAGAATCCTCGTAGAAACGCCCGAAAAACAAAAGCGGGCCCACGAGTTCGCAAAGCATTCTCAGACTGAAGTTACGAATTTACTCAAAATTGTTCGCCTTAATTTAGCTAAAATATAGACCTTTATAAAACTTCTGTTGTTTTAAAGCATCAAATACATCAATACGGAACTATGTGCAAACTGCAAAGTGTTGTGTTTCTGGATCAAAGATGTTTCTCATGAACAGTGGTTAAGTCTTTTAGTCGTTCGATTAAGACGGTAAAACCTTGGTTCAGTCGTGTATACGTTGGCTTGAGTGCAAGAGTGAGGCAAAAATCGGGTTTAACGTCCACTCGAAACAAACTAGGTCATTTCGGGACTAACATAATGTTCAATTTTATTTCATTAATTAGCTTGCGCGTTGTAGTCTTTAGTCGTGGGATGAAACCGAAGGACCTGAAGAAAACCAATGTTGCACTATTAAAGTTGCTAGTGATTGTTATCCATTCTAAATGACAGACCTTATGATGCAACGCGCACGCGTTAACCACCACCACCCCACCCCGCCCGAACGCCTAGGCCGTCCGATGGGTCGTTTTTATTAGCCCGCTTGGTGAATTTATGCCTTCCATGGACGCGAAAAGCACATGCATACCCATGTACACGTTGGCATCCACGTAAACAAAAACCGAAAAAAATTCATGTGATTTCTCGGTGTGGTCCCACCTTAGCAGTGGTGCGGGACAGATTGGGACGAAAAACTGAGGTCTCGATTCAGAACAGATTGACGTTAACCCACATTTCATTTCCACTGTTGTGCTGTATCCGGCATTGTCAATGTATACAGCGTGGTTCCGACTTGTCAGTAATGCAGGACAGATTGGGACGAAAGTCCGAGGTCCAGTGTACAGTAGGACGTTAACACACATATAGTATTATCCTTAACAGTATAAACATTAACATTATCTTCAAGATTATAGACATTAACTCTGGCAACACTTTACTAGTATTTTTACTCTGGCCACACCTCTTAGCTGGTAACACAAGTCTACAGGAAGTTGTAAATGTAAACAAAACAAGCATGGGGCTTTTTAATTTGTTAACTGTTTAATTTGACTTTAAAACTAGAAATAAACATAATTGATAGAAACAGAGCTTATTATAATGGCGACGAGGATCTAAGGACAAACATTGTATAGCAATAACTACTATCAGCAATCATTTTTAGCCATTTTTCAAACAGAATGAGCGATCAACAAGAGCCCCATGCAATCAAAACACTATATTTTGACCCCGAAAATCATCCAACCGACACTTTAAAGAAGTTTAATGACTTTGTTACGGTGTTTCAACTTAGATATGATGCATTATATCCGGATCCTCCAAAAGTTTCATTGGATGCAGCACTTGAACGGTGGAAAATAGAGAATGCTACTGATGCCAATCGAGACCCTAAACCCACCATCCAGCAATATGACAACGTTAGAAATGAGTGGCGAAACAGGGATCGTGTGGCTAAATTGCTTGGTATATTTACATCACATCGTTTTTATGCAGACTGGCAAGCTGCTGAGCCGGATAATGATCAAAGATCTAAAGCTACATGGTCAACATTCCTTAAAGCTATGCGGCAATTTTATAAAGGATCTGATAATGAAACTGTGCAAAATTTTCACTTTCGAGGAATACTACAAAATATGGACGAAACTTTTACAGGTTTTACTAACAGAGTAAAACGAGAAGCCAAACATTGTGCTTTTAATTGTGATAGCCAAACATGTACTGCAGAAGCAACAGCCATTCGTGATCAAATCATTATTGGAACAACAAACAACAGTATACGTGAAGAGGCATTACTTAAAGATTGGAACTTGACAGATTTATGTCAAAAGGGCATGGCCATGGAGAGTGCCTCCAGAGGAGGAAGTGAGATTGCTGGCGAAGCCATAAATAAATTGGGTCAGTATTCATACACTAATTTACGCAAGCACTCAAATACGGCGCAACCACCAGCACCAGGCCAAACAGCATTAGGCCAAACAGCACCAGGCCGTAGACCGTTGACATGTTTTTATTGTGGCACCAAATTTTCAACATCTATAATCAGGCATAGATCCAGATGTCCGGCAAAACGTACAACATGCTCGAAATGTTCTAAGACAGGTCATTTTTCTTCCATGTGTCAAAGCAGCCCAGCGCTTCATACAATCGAATCAACTGAACAAGAAGGAGATTGTTATAACGATATACACAGGATTAACGTTTTTCGTGTTAAGTCAAATAATCCTAAACCTAAGTTACTCTCAAACATCAATAAAAGCAAATTCAAAGTCGAGGTTATGGTAAATAATTGTCTTGATGCACTAACAGCCGACACTGGGGCTGGCGTTTCTGTCTGTGGGACGGTTCAAGCCAAAAAATGGGAAATCCTTGGAAAGATGGCTCCATCAAAAATGAGAATCAAACCTTATATGAGTAATCCACTCCCGGTACATGGGACGGCCATTTGTTCAGTGACATTTGGCACCACTACAGTTCCTGTACAATGGCATATTATATCTGGATCATGCGAGCCTATTTTGTCAGGCGACAAAGCACTTCAGTTAGGCATTATTACTTTTAAATCAACACCGGACACATTCTGTCCTATCAATATGATAAGTAAAAACCTACAAGGTGAGGATAAAGCTGCCCTTCAAAAGATACTGACAGAATATCCAGAAAATTTTAAGGGTTTGGGTAAATTAAAACATCATCAAGTAAAGCTTCATATAGACACCAGTATTAAGCCTGTTACAGTCCCTCCACGTCCGGTGGCATATCATTTAAAAGAAAGGGTTCAGAAAGCAGTGGAGGAGATGATTAAACAAGATGTAATAGAAGAACACCCCACAAACGAACCAGCACCTTGGATTTCTTGCGCAGTAATTACTCCTAAACCTACGGGTGAAATACGCGTCACTTTAGACGCTCGGAATGTCAATAAGGCCATCCAATCTACTAATCTGCCAATACCAAGACATGAAGATATTAAAGCCACATTAGCGCATTCCAAAATATTTTCTAAGATGGATTTTAAATCAGCATTCTGGCAATTAGGGCTTCATCCAGATTCGCGACATCTCACTGTGTTTCACTCAAATGATAAACTGTATCGTTATAAACGTTTAACAATGGGTATCAAGCCAGCGCAGGGTGAGTTGAATGTTGCGCTTAAGCCATTGTTTGCACATATTCCACACACCCATCTCATACATGATGATCTTATAGTTGCAGCGAAAACACAACAAGAACACGATAATGCAATTCAGCTTGTTATGCAAGCAATTTCTAGATCTGGTTTAACTTTAAACCCAGAAAAGTGCCACTTTGGTAAGCGTGAAATTGAATTCTGGGGTATGCTTATAGGAGCTGATGGTGTACGACCAGACCCAAGCAAAGTTGAAGCCCTTGAACATTTAAAAGCACCAACTACTAAAGAACAGTTAATTAGTTTCTTGTGCATGATGCAATCAAATGCAGATTTCATCCCAAACTTTGCAACAAAATCAACTCCTTTACGTGAATTGACAAAAGGAAGAACTCGGTTTGAATGGAAATCGGAACATGAAGCATGCTTTCGTCAGCTGCTACAAGCGTTTCGTAAAGACGCACTATTGCGATTTTTCGATTTAAATAAACCCATATACATTTTCATTGACGCACACATTACTGGTCTTGGGGCCATGTTAGCTCAAGGTGATAGTGTACATACTGCCAAACCGGTTGCATTTGCCTCGCGCACAACAAGCTCACCAGAATCCCGATATCCACAACTTGATCTAGAGGCAATGGGGTTAGATTTCGCTCTAAGGCGCTTTCGTAATTATCTCGTCGGGGCTCCAGAAACTATAAACATTGTAACCGATCACAAGCCACTGTGTTCAATTTTCAACGGTAACCGTACAGGTTCAATTCGTACTGAGCGAATAAAATTAAGGCATCAAGACATTCGTATTCGAGTTTTTTTCCAAAAGGGAAAAGACAATCAAACAGATTATATGTCTCGAAACGCAACACCTCTACTAACACTACCTGAAGAGGAACAACATGAAGTCGATGACCTAAATACTCTTTTGTATACACTTCATATGACACCAATTATCGATCGGATCACATTAGCAAACATCTCAGTAGAAACATCGAAAGATCCAGTGCTTAAAGTTTTACAACAAATAATCCGAAAGGGACAAACATGGATTCCCAAGGATGCGACTGAGAAACTCCTCAAGTTTAAGCACATATTGTCGGAAATAACAATAACTAACAATGATATTCTACTGAAAGGTGAACGAATCATACTCCCTGAAGTCTTACACACAACCGCTATACAATTAGCACACCGTGGAAGTCATCCAGGACAAAGTGGTCTTGAGCGACGACTTCGTTACCACTTCTTCTTCCACGACATGAAAAATCAAGTTCAGCAATTTGTTGCTACTTGTAAAGATTGTCAAATATTTACTGACAAGAAGACGAGTGAACCAATAAAGGCTCATCAAGTGCCTACTCATTGCTGGGAAAAGGTTGCTGTCGACTTGTTTGGACCAATGCCTTCATCACATCATGTAGTTGTGGTCCAAGACCTAGCATCTCGTTTTCCTGCGGCTAAGATAGTCTCTTCTACTAGTGCGTCAAAGGTAATACCAGTTCTTGCCGATATTTATGATGCTTATGGTAATCCTGAGACCCAACTGTCAGATAACGGACCTCCTTTTAATTCGAAGGCTATGAAGGAGTTTACCACTGAGCGAAACATTAACCAACAGAAAATACCACCCTTGCATCCATCAGCTAATCCAGTAGAAACCTTTATGAAACCACTAGGCAAGACTATGAAAATGTCCAACTACAATAAACTCTCCGAACAGAAAGCATTAACGCAACTGATTTCAAATTATCGGGATACTCCTCATCCATCTACAGGCATCGCCCCAGCGTCAATGTTGTTTCGTGATGGACATCAAACAGTATTTCCGCGTATGAAGGTATCAGACGAAGAAATACAAAAAGCTAGACAGCGTGATAGCACTATCAAACAAGAACGCGAAAAAACAATAAATGACTCTAAATATCGTCACACTTCGTCGATTGAAGTGGGTGATTTTGTACTTATGCGAAACTACAACAAAACCTCAAAGTTTCACCCCATGTTTTTACCTGAACCATGCAAAGTACTTCAGGTGAATGACCACGGCCGCTCTCTTCTTCTGGAAAAGATGACTGATGGATCTCTATTCAAAAGACATCCGGATGATGTTAAGTCATTTCCATATCAGCCTGAGAATCAATCTGAAGACATCACCAATACTTCCCTTACTGAAGAGGATATGGTTCGTAGATGGCAAAATATTGGCATGCAAATCGCGCATAGAGATCTTCAGGAATCCAATCAAGATCCATCAAAGGCAGATGTTAAAAACACTGTAGATGAACCAAACCAATTCCCTGAACAGGCTGAACAGCAACGAGATGTTCGTATTCGTCGGCCTAATCCAAAATATTTTAACAAAGACTTAGTATGTTGATTACAAGTGTTTTTTTTTTTTTTTTACTTGTTTTTTTTTTTAATCATTTATAGGGTAGGGGATATAGTATTATCCTTAACAGTATAAACATTAACATTATCTTCAAGATTATAGACATTAACTCTGGCAACACTTTACTAGTATTTTTACTCTGGCCACACCTCTTAGCTGGTAACACAAGTCTACAGGAAGTTGTAAATGTAAACAAAACAAGCATGGGGCTTTTTAATTTGTTAACTGTTTAATTTGACTTTAAAACTAGAAATAAACATAATTGATAGAAACAGAGCTTATTATAACACATTTCATTTCATTTCTACTGTGGTGCTGCGCAATATCCGACATTGTCTATGTATAGCGATTAAAGCGACCGTGTATTATACCTATTATATTATATATCACACAAAGAGATAGATATATAAAATGATTTATTGAGAGAAAGAATCTATATAAATATTAATAACCGGGCTGTCATAGAGAAATAAAATGGCTGACAGCTTGCTCATTTTATATTCATGACAATAATTATTATCATAGAAAATATTTTATAATTATATATCGATGAATATCTCATACTTAGTTGAACCGACTGTATATGAGAGAGAGAGAGAGAGAGAGAGGGAGCCAGAGAGCGATTCATTCGGCAGTAGCTAGATCATTTCGGGACTAATATTGTTGCAGAGAGGGCGCGTGTACCAGAGATGGGGTTTAACGTCCTATTGTTCTGCTCCGCCTGGGCTAATGAAGACGGGCATACGCATGTCATACAGTGTGTTTTTGCCCGGAGAGCGGCACTGCTGTCTACTCGTATATCGTTTATTAAATGCCAATAGATTTTTTACGTGGACGGCAATGTGTACACGGGACCTGGATGTTTTGTCCCATCCGAACGACTACACTCGCAGTCCCGGATTCGATTGGCCAGACAGTTTCTCGTATATAATGTCTTGTGGTTTGGATGGTACAGAGAGAGAGAGAGAGAAATGGGGTTTAACGTCCACTCAACACAAACTAGGTCATTTCGGGACTAACATATGGTTTAATTTTATTTCAATAATTCGCTTGCGCGTAGGGGTCTTTAGCAGTGGGAGGATGGATGGTACAGAGACCGGGGTACCGTATACACATTTGATTGCACGTCAAGGAAACTGACAGTAAGAGTTGGCCGTAGCGACGCTATGTTAGTAAAATGCCCCCCCCCCACCATGTTACGCTGCAGGCTTATGCTCATCTTGTTTCCCGGGGCGCCTTCTCAACCTCGTGGGTTTCCTCCGGGCACCCCGGTTTCCTCCCACTGCCAAAGACCCCTACGCGCATGCGAATTATTGAAATAAAATTGAAACCATATGTTAGTCCCGAAATGACCTAGTTTGTGTTGAGTGGACGTTAAACCCCATTTCTCTCCCTCTCTCTCTCTCTCTGTTTCCCGGTTGGCGCCGAATATTAGGAGGTTCCGTCCCGTCGAGGTCCAGCTGCCAAAGGATCTTTTTACATAAATTCGTTCTATCCGTACGATTAAACGACCTTCCCATGCCAAACAACCCCTCCGGCACCACCGACATCATTAACGTTTTTGAGATAACGAGCGTTTATCAATGGCTGTTTTCACTATGAGCCACGGTGGCTCAGTGAGAAATGAAAAAGAATTGAGCTAATACTGGCTCGCTAACCAGGAAATTTCATGTTCGCTCCCGGTGTGGGCCGAAAACGACCCCCGGGATTTTTTCTGCATTGTTTCCTCTTGTCAGTGGTACAGGACGCAAGACCTAAAAAGGAGGGTGTCTAATCCTTCGGATGGTACGACAAAACGAGGTCTCGTCTACACATTGGTGTAGGAATTCGGTTTAATAGTAGGCCGTAGCGCCGATCTTCGGCCACAATGTATGGCGTATTCCCGTCTCCATTAGCGTAGGATGTTAAAACCCATATCATTTTATTTCATTCATCTGTATTAGTTACTGGGCATTTATCATTGACCATTTTCACTAAATGGCTTCCCTGTTTAATAACATGTCACTTAATAATTCCTGAGTCCTTTTCTATTAAATACGAAGCATCGTAATTAATTCCTGGGATTATCTGGGATAACTAGGGGATTAATCTACCCCCATCGATAAGACTAACAAGAATTCGAAAATGTTGTTTGGAAATCCTCTCAATGACATGTATTGATTCCACTACAGTTACAACACACAACTGTTCCACATGTCTCGTGCGCCATAGAGCTCCCGTACCGTTCTTACTGTCACGTGACTATAGAGCGAGAGCAGCACGAGAGAAGCGCGAGGAGGATAGAGTATTATAGTAAGTAGTGATGATGTAGTGGCTTGTATTGGTATTAGCTTACAATACACTCTACACATCAGTTTCAAACCGTGCATTATCACAGTTCAAAGTCTCTTATCGTGCTGTTGGAAAACTTTCGTCAATCAAGTTTAAACACATCGCGTGTCTTTTAATACTTTTCTGTGGGATTGTAAAAAGAAAAAGTTGTTTTCATTTGTTTATGTGTTAATATATTGGATAGCCGTTTGTGTGGAAGTTATCGTATATCATTGGTAAGTTATATTATTGTCTATAGTATTTACTGTGTTGTGATATGACCTATGCCTTTATGGTGTTCTACTTAGCTGCTGTATACTACGAGAACATGTGCGTATCTTAAACAAGAAATCCTGTAGTACATATTACTTTGTAGGTAGTATATATCAAAGTTCTATTTTATATTTACAGATACAAGTTCTAAATTCGATTAAATTCATTTACTAATCTTAGTTCCCCCATTATTTTTCAAATCCTTCTTTACTGTCTCAACATGTGTGTAACCTCAGCAACAGATTCTAGAGTATATACAAATCCCAGAGTATGAAATCTAAATTCGATTATATTTTTTCTATATTAATATTCCATTATCGTCAAATCCCTTGTTCACCAGGTGTATGATACTAGAACATGTGTATATCTACATCAAGGTATCCCGCAGTTAATAAAACTTTCTAGATGGTATATTTATTGCTGGAACATGTTCTAAACCCCGATTGTTCGGCAGTCTCTTTCAGAACGTGTGTTATCTTCAAAAGCATATTTCCGGCAGTATATGTCTTTAGAGATATTCATATTTATTCATGAATATATATATTTTTTTAATAATCTTCATTCGGCATTTATCTTCCCTCCCTTTATTATATCCATCTACCAGAATGTGTGTGTATCTGTAATATTTAATAATATATATCCGGCAGTAAATAGCTTTATAGATATTCATATTTAATCATGAACATGTTCTAAATTTTGGGTGTATTTTATTTTAAATAATCATTAGTTCGGCATTCTACCATAATCTATATACCCGGCGGGTTAGATATTAAACTTCGGATGTATGATGTATGACCTTAGTTCGGAATTCTCTTCTAACCTCCTCACATAGCAACTGTATTATTACTATAATATGTATATCCTGCAGTATAATAATTCATGTATTACTTTGTACATATTATATTTATATGTCAGGAATATGTTCCAAAATTCAATTATATTTTATATAACAATCTCAGTTCGCTACTCTCGTCGCACGCAACGGCTCCTGCAGTATAATATCCATATTATATATCAGTTATATTTACCGAAACAAGTTATACATTCGTCACATTTTATTGCATATTCTTAGTTTCATTATGTAGCCTACATGCATATACAAAAATAACAGAATAAAATCTTTGTACATATACAGACAAGGAGTATGGTCGCCGGTGCAATCTCGTGGGTTTCCTCCCACTGTTAAAGACCTCTACGCGCAAGCGAATTATTGAAATAAAATGAAACCATTTGTTTGTCCCGAATTGAGTGAACGTTAAACCACATTTCTCTGTGTGTGTGCTTATTTCATACCGAAGTATATTTGCAAGAACAACGTATATAAATAGAACAATTCTATATTTAATAATCTTGATTTCCCATTATCTTCCCACACCTTGCTTAACTACTGTATATTGCCACGACATGTATATATCCAAATCAACAGCTCTAGAAGCATGCAATCGTTGTGTACACATTATATACTGAAGTTCTAAATTCGATTACATCTTATTTCATAATCTTAGCTACTGATTCTCTTCCAACTCCCTTCGGTTTATGCACTGCACTTGCTAACTTTCAATGTATACATTAACAACATTATAACAAATCACCGAGGGGATAAATTCTACAATGGAGTTGCTTTATACGGATTTACTGCTTCTTGGCCAGTATTAGTTTTTTTTCTATGTCGTTTCTTTCGTGTGAGTGCTGAATGTTTAGTAACTCCAAATAATAAGTTCAAGACGACCGTACTACAAACAAAACCTAACCGATCAAATGAGACTGTGAACAAGACAAACTATGCACATATAGCAAAAAATAAATAAATCAAGTCATTACTGCTTTATCTTGTTATTAGGCATAATCCTGTAGTGAGGTCGTCGTTTGGAATTACCGGTTTTACGTGGCAAGGAGTAAGGTCGCCTGTTCAACCTCGTAGGTTTTCTCCGGGTACTCCTGTTTCCTCCCACTGCTAAAGACCTCTACGCGCAAACTAATTATTGAAATAAAATTAAACCATATCTTAGTCCCGAATTGACCTAGTTTGTGTCGAGTGGACGTTAAACTCACTTCTCTCTCTGTAGTGAGGTGCCGTTCGGGGGTGGGGATGTGTGACAAGGACAGTTGTTTAGTCGTTCGGATAGGACGAACAACCGAGGTCCCGTGTACACATTGGTGTGCACGTAAAATAAACGCTGGCAATTGTAATTGGATATAAGAGTAGGCTAAGCGTTGTTGGTGGTCGGGTAAAATGTCCCCAACCCCATAGCACACTATATGGCGTATGTCCGTCTTCATTATTAGCCCAGTCGGAGTAGAAAAGTTGGACGTTAAACTCCATTTCATTTCATTTCATTTTCCTTTAGTAAGTTTCTGTCAGTGTCGTAATATTATCGGCCAGGTTTTTCCAATTAAGAAATTCTCCAGACACGAATTTCTTTTGTTTTGCATCTGTAAGTGTTTTAAGAAAGCCTTACAACGACACACACGTGCATCACCATTCTCATAAATATTTATTAACGTGTTCTAGTCATAAAATCATACCGAGAGGTTACAATGCTCTCGCACTCGGAAACCAGAACCGTATTCATACAGATCCACCTAAAGAAGGATGTGGAACATGTAAAATGTGTGGAGAGCACATGTCTTCAGGCTGTGAAGAGGCTATGTTTGCACCAAAGAAATAGGCGAAATTGAAATTTAAAAAGCAAATTTGTGTATTATCGTAACTTATTTCAACCCTTTTTAAAAATCATACGTTATACTTGTAGACTATTTTTTTAACATTCCGCCTATCCCGTTGGAGGGGATAGCTGGGGTCAAGAACCGTCACTTCTAGCTACGGGCGAAGTATCTCGTCGAGTCTAACCTTGGGGGTTTTGCCTGTTTTGTTTTGCAAGCTTTTCATGCAATTGTATAAATGCATGACTAATAAATTTAAGCTACGATATTCAGTAACTTACAACGTGTATGTGAAGTTCTTTCATGGTTGTTTAAACATCCAACAGGTGACAAAAACATGGCCAACCTTCCTCTAATTAAAGCATTCTTACAACCAGAAAATATAAACCACTAGACTTATAGAAATATGACATGACTTTAAACCGGAAATGCAGATGCGTCAGTTTGGTTAAACATTGTTTATTAATAATGCGCAGTCAATATAGGTATTTCCGTTACATATGGTCAACATGTTTTCGGATGATTCGTGGATTATGGGTATGTTGAAATCGGCGGTACTTCATAAAAATACTCTCAGCCACACCCCTGATTTGAATATTGAATTTGGTCAAAATAACCTATTTAACATCAACAACGACCTGTGTCTTCTTTTAACCCCTGCTTCCACAAATAGCGATCTCACCAACATTGATCTACGCCTGTTTTCACCTGGGGTAATATTACCGATCATCATATGTTCTGTGATTCAGCGTGCTCTGTGTACGACTAGTACTACTATGACTGCTCTACTACTACTGCTATTACTACTCCTACTACAAGACAACTATTACTACTACTAGTACAAGCCACTACTAGTAGTAGTACAAGGCCACTACTATACTACTACTACGACTGCTATTACTACTACTACTACTATTACTATTACTACTACTACGACTACGACGACTACCCAGTCTTCATTTACTACTACTACAATTACCACGACTGCTACAACTGCTGCTACGACTACTACAGCTACTATACCACGACTACTCGGAGCAGAACAGTAGGACGTTAAACCCCCTTCACGACGACTACTACCGATTTACGTCTACTTCCAACTACCAAGATATCGCTGTTCTATGTGTTACAACATGAGAAAGAGCAGACGGCTTGAGTTAAAATGTCGTGTAGAATTACCCAGTACTGATTGGTTAATTAAGATTGATGGTTTTCAGACCTACTTTATCTACAGCTTGAACTGGTAACACTACAGATGATCCTCAAATAGGTTTAAAAATCGAAAACAAATTTAAAGTTTTATTCTAATTCTGTAAAATCAAGCACAACACGTCTGTATGAAGAGAATAGATCAGTTTCGTCTTGAACTTTTTTTTACAGACGAAGCAAAGATTGCGGATACACGTAAATAAATGGCATAAATTGAAACGTCTTAGTTTTCTGGGGGAGGGGGTGCCTAGTGGTTTAGAGTGCCGCGCTTCGATCTCTAGCTAGCCGGTCACCTCTGGCTTGCGGCTGTGGTTTCGAGCCCTGATGTGAGCGTATATGGCATGGAGATAGGGGCGCCTTCTCAACCTCGTGGGTTTCCTCTGGACACTCCAGTTTCCTCCCACTGCTAAAGACCCCTACGCGCAAACGAATTATTGAAACAAAATGAAACCATATGTTAGTCCCAAAATGACCTGGTTTGTGTCGAGTGGACGTTAAACCCCATTTCTCTCTCTCTCTCTCTCTTAGTTTTCTGCCCAAACCGATATAACGAAAGCGGGTAAGCGTATTTAAGTATGCTATGCGGAAACGTTTCACGGACAACGACGTTTCAGCTGCCAAGGGTTTGTTATTCAAATAAATTGTGCGATGTTAAAAAATAATGGTCGGTTTAAATTATTCTGTACCCATAATTTTTATTGATTGCCTGTGATTTAGCGTCTTTCTGTTTAGCCCAATGACAGTTAGACATCCGAAGAACATTGGTAGGATTGAACCCGGAACATCCTGATTTGTAAGCCAGCGCCTAACAGTGATGCTAGTTGACAGTGCAGGGATCGAACACCCGACCTCCAGCCTAGCGAACCAGCGCCTTATCCACTTAACCACCGTGACCTCTAGCAGCTTGATAATTATTTGATTGTTCGCAGACTTCTTTAGAAGTGAGGGTGGATTGAACTTTTCCAGAATTGTGGGCAGAAGAAAGTTTTAACGCGCAGTGTTGTTTACCGTCTATGCGTTACGATACCATAAGTTTTCGTTTCGTTTATGGTGGCCATTTTATGTTATTTAAAGGTCAATAAAAGGTTTGACAAATGTGTATGTTACCATCGCCGTTTCAGCTCAGACACCTGTTTCAAACCGGGCACCTGTTTCAGCTTGGGCATCTATTTGTGTTTCTCTGGGAAGATTTGTGACGCAGCCCTCCAGCACATTACTGGACAATGACACAAGGTTTTCTTCTGCAACACAATATGTCATACCAGATTATGTGTCAGTGGTGGAGGTCGTATATTAAAGGATGGGATCATATTCTAAGGGTTAAGGCTCCCATGTAAAGGGTTGGAGCTCCCATGTTAAGGGTAGGAAATGGGGTTTAACGCCCTTCTGTTCCGCACTGACTGGGGTAATAAAAACGGGCATACGCAATGGGTTCCTTTATGTACATGGGACCTCGGTTTTTAGTCCCATCCGAACGACTATATACTTCCCTTGCCAGACACCGCCCCCCCCCCCACTTGTAGCACTGATAAAGGGAACCTTGCCGGAAAATTTTCCCGGCTAATATCACCGGGGCGAATCCTAGTTTCTAGGCTAGCGAGACAGCGTCATACTTACTGAGCCCCGCGACTATCCATAATGTAGGACAGATCGCAGAGAAAATAATATAACAAGGCAATTAAGCTACACATAGATAGGACAAAGTAAGGCATTATACAACATCTGTTGTTAATTATAAACACTACCATCATTACGTCATCATATTAATTACCATAGTTACACCAATACATACTGTACCCCTCTCATGTAGTATTTTTTATATACACACTAGATATTCCATACTAAACATAGGATGTATGTTTACTGTTAGCTCTACTCGAGGACGGACACCAAGCTAGGTGGCCGACATTTTAAGTACTAAATCAACGATTTTAGCCGAAAATACTAAGAACGCTTCGAGAATTTTGTTAAGTATTTCTTGTACTTCAATTTAATAATACTGAAAAAAAAGTTTATTTAGTCTTTGAGTGTATAACAAATGTGAAACAAAGCGGAAACGCATAACTAAACAGTATATAACTAAGAATATGGTGGGAGAACGCTAGATCGGCGACGGTCCTACGCATTTTAGCACATATGACGTCATATATAGATTGTGGGTTAGGGTTAGGGTAAGGGCTAGGACCTGTAGATTTGGTCAAAGTCCCGAGATATAAACAGGGCTAGCCCTAACCCTAATCCATGATCAAGCCTAACCCTTACCCTAACCCACAATTCACATATGACGTCACAATTTGCGTAGGACCGTCTCTGATCTAGCGTTCTCCAATATGGTGGCCAGCTAGAGCGGAGATCTATTCTCGAGGTATAAAGTAGATGGGTCTCAGTGTGCAGAATGTCGACACTCCTTTTGGGCACAGATATTATTCCTCGATTCATTTATTCTATAAATTTTTTAATCATTAAATTCATTAATTAGAGAGAGACGGGTTGGGGGGTAACGCCCAGTCGACATAAATTAGGTCATTTCGGGACTAACCTATGGTTAAATTTTATTTCAATAATTCGTTTGTGCGTAGGGGTCTTTAGTAGTGTGAGGAAACTTGAGTACCCGGAAAAAACCCACGAGGTTGGACAGGCCATCCTATTCCTTGTCACGTACAACCGGGGAATGGAAACTACGCCAGTTGACTCAATGACAAACGTTATTATACAACGCACACGAACACCCAACCTCTGTGACCTAATGTTATTGTTTTAATATATTGTACGTATTCCTAATATTATTATATTTTCATTGATTCACATGCTGTTACATTGTTTAAAATTATTCAAACGTTTTAAACATAACATTCCAAAGAATAATTATTTTTAAACCAGGATATAAAATTAGATGAATCGTTTATCTAAATGCAATTAAATTGAAGTTTAACTTCCTAGTGTTCTATCCGGTGCATATAACAGTTTGATGCAGTATGATATGGGCGAAAATGGAAGTATAACGTTGTCAATAGCAATACGATGATGACGGTGCCAAATGCATATGTCAGCAGTACAAAATACGTATTTTAGTTTTACAATTCGTAATTTCCATTGCTCCAAAATAACCAATGCTACAGTGTTAAAATAAAGAGAGAGAGAGAGAGAGAGAGAGAGAGATGGGTTTAACGTCGACTCGATACAAACTAGTTCATTTTGGGACTAATATATGCTTTCATTTTATTTCAATAATTCGCTTGTGCGTTGGGGTCTTTAGCAGTGGGAGGAAACCGGAGTGCCCGGAGTCAAAGTACAGAATACACTTTTCAATAATACAAATGAAATGAGGTTTAACGACCTCAATAAAACAAAAACGTGTAATTAAATAAGACCCTAATCTACTGTCGATGCTATCTTATGTGTCGGGTTTGCACTGGATTTGAATCCGATTTACTGCCCATCGCTCAATGATGATTTAATCCAAAAATACATAATCGAGACTAAGTTTTTTTTTATCGTATAATATACCGACTTTATTTATGAGGATCGAAGCTAGGCTTAAAATTCCAACGCTATTACCTCGGTTCAGAGTGGATCAATTTGACTGAAGTTTGCAGCATAGCCCCTTACTTTACTATCTATTTTTTAACTGTTATACCAAGAATGGTTTAAATAATCCATCTGAATACACATTAACGTGGATAACGTGAGAAATTTGATATTTTTTCCAAAATGTGGGAGGTCGGAATGGCCTAGTGGTCTAAGAGTGCCGCGCTTCTACCACTAGCTGGCCGGTCACCTGTGGCTTGCGGCTGTGGTTTCGATTCCCGGTGTGAGCGTATGTGGCATGGAGATAAGGACGCCTTCTCACCCTCGTAGGTTTCTTCCGGGCACTCCGGTTTCCTCCCGCTGCTAAAGACGCAAGCGAATTATTGTTAGTCCCGAAATGACCTAGTTTGTGTTGAGTGGACGTTAAACCCTATTTCTCTCTCTCTCTCTCTCTGTCTTTGCCAAAATGCAAATGGCGCCTCGTTGCTTTAACAATTAACAACATAGGCCTGATAGAATTCCACCGTTAAACAATTAGCATGTTTGAAGTAGAGATAGGTAGGTATTGATTGTGAGTATATATAATAAGTACACGATCGATACAGTTTATTATTATCATGTGAAACATGTCGGTATAACTGTTAACAATAAATATATTAGTCGTTTCGCTATTCTTTATGTTAACTGATTAAACGGAAAACGTAGCAATGAATACACATGTATTTGGTTATCTTCACTGATAAGCAAATGAATGAATAAAATTGAGGTTTAGCGTCCGAATTTTCTGCACTGCATAGATTGGTGTAATGAAGACGGATATCGCCACATAGTGTCTTGTGAAGACAATTTAATTCAAACTGCCGAGGCTTCTTGTGAGTGTTCGCTAACTTGTTAATTCCGGATAATCAACTTTCTGTTGAGTGGCCATTATGCCTGGCTCGGGTTCTCTGTCTCCCTCTCTGTGTCTCCCCCCTCCCCCTATACATCAAAATCTACTTTGTTACGGGGGCGGGGGATGGATAGTGTGTGCGCGCTGCATCATATGGTCTGTGATTGAGTCAACAGGCGTGGTTTCGACTACCCGGGGTCGCCTATCCAACCGTGTGGATTTTCTCTGGGTCCTCCAGTTTTCTCCCCAAGCGCAAGGGAATTATTGAAATAAAATTAAACCATATGTAAGTCCCTAAATGACTTATCTCTCTCTATCTTGTTACAGGTTTTGTAATATAATATGTATGATATTATAATAAATGAGTAATTACAAATATCGATTGGTTTATAATAGCATGTTAAAATACATAAAACACACCACTAAATAATATCAACTTAACATATCAAAAATTAAAACTTATCGCTATAGCTCATTGCACAATGGAAAATATATATTACACAGTTAGTGACATGAACTGTGGTTTAAACTAGCTAAGTCTCTAACTCATTATCGTCAACTGGTGTGGTGACTGGTTTCGCCCGGTTGTACGAGCCAAGAAGCAGGGTCGCCTGTCCAACCTCGAGGGTTTTCTCCGAGTCCTCCGTTTTCTCCAACTGCTAAAGACTCCTACGGATTATTGAAATAAAATTGAACGATGATAACCTCGTCTTTGTCAAGCAAATGATCATTTTATCATCGTTAATCCATAAATAGTGTTAGTAACTCAGATGACAGTTGAAATTCAGTTGCTGTTCGGGTAAAATATAACCCCATGGGTTGCTGCTCTCTACGTAGCCCCCCCTCTATCTTTCTCTCTCTCTCCCCCTCCCTCTCTCTCTCTCATATAGCATATTATATAAGATAAAAGGACATCCGGTGGCATATTAACTAAAGACCACACCAATTTCAATTTCTGCTCTTTGGGAACTCTTAAATAAAATTCTACCTCAAATTTATTCAGAAAAAAAAATTAATTGAAAAACTTCAAATTTATTCAGAAAAAAAAAAATTAATTGAAAAACAGAAGTATTTAGTTGCTCTTCTTAAAAGTTCTTAGTTCCAAACATTTCAGTTTTGAAATTTCGTTAAACCCCATTTCATTTCATTGTTCATGTAGGGGTTGTGGAATCACGGTGGCTAAGTGGGTAAGGCACTGGCTCGCTAGCCTGGAGGTCGGGTGTTCGATTCCTGCATTGGCCGAGAAAGTTCATCTCGATTTTCCAGCGTGGTTTCTCCTTGTCAGTGATACAGAACGGAGAGCCTGTCAAGGACAGCTGTCTAGTCGTTCGGATGGGACAAAAACCCGAAGTCCCGTGTACACATTGGCGTTGGAATTCGATATAAGAGTAGGCCGTAGCGCCGCTGCCCGGGCAAAATTTCCCTCATAGCACACTGTATAGCGAATGCCCGTCTTCCATTAGCCCAGGTCAGGTGCATAAGAGTAGGACGTTAAACCCCATTTCATTTCATTAATCCTGTAAGCGCAGAATGGTAGGACATCATTTCATTATCCCGATTGGTATAGAATAGTAGGACGTTAAACCCCATTTCATTTCGTTATCGCGATAGATGCAAAAAAAAATCGGACTTTAAACCTATTTCATTTCATTTTCGTGCTTGGTGCACAAACGCTGGATGTTAACCACATTTCATTTCAAATCTCAATAAAGAAAATAGTAAATATATATTTAACGAGTCTCTCCAAGTTTCGTATCCAGTTGACGTGTTTTTAAATGGCGATATACAGACTGAGTCGTCTGTGGGGAGTATTATGGTTTTTGTGAAAACGAAGCAATACTTGGCAATGTTTAAAAGAATGAAAGAAATTAGCTGGCAACAAGCCAATATTGGCTAATTATCAGTTCTGTCCTTGTTGAGTTGAGATTCGTCCCATCGGTAAGTTCTTGTAGACGTTCAATGCAATAGGTTAAGTTGAAGTCTCTTTCCAGTTATAAAACAGGAATCGTCAGTAGATAATTCAAGAGGGAACTAATTCTCTTCGTTGGACCTACTTCGTGCACTGTACATGCGAAAGTACAACACATAATATTGTTTGTTTTTTGTTGTTGTTGTTGTTGTTTTAGCTATGCGGATTTGTTAAATGTTTGACTTCCAAAATGTACATGTAAACCCTATCTGGTTAAAACACAGATCCTATTTCGTTTCGTTTTGCATAGTTCGAAATTCTGTTTTAGTTTTGTTTTTTGACTACATTAAGTTGTTATCATTGGTGTGTTCTGAATGATGCAAGGGGTTAGCTAATGAAACGGTCTTTTACAGAGAGTTCTTGGCATTTAACTGTGGGTTTGTCAGACGTTATAGGGTCAAAAGCCGCTCGTTTGACCTCTGACGCGATCTATCGCTACAACCGGTCAGATCTTCGTGTAGTTTCGGCCATGTAAAAAAAACGAAACGAAATATAGATATGTATTTTAATCAGTATGATGTAAACCTGGGGCCTATTCCACGAAATTTTAACTAAGATAAGATCCCAATTTTAGTAATTTGATTGGATAATATTAGATTGATTTTAGTGCTCAGCCAATCAAAATTGAAGTATCTACTAAAATTGGATTTTTATCTTAAGTTAAAATTTCGTGAAACAGGGCCCAGACCCAGATGAACTGACATTTTTAAAGGGAATGAGGATATAATCTGAGTCAATAGGCCCACTGTCCTATAAAAATTTTAAGCTATGTTGATTTCTCAGACAGGAAAGTTACAGCATGTTAGACTTTTTTTTTACAATAGGTTATACATGCAGCGCATATTGTTCAGCTATGTGGAAGTGGTATCAGTTGTATGATGGGCACTAGATTATCGACTAGATTGTCTAGGGTAGCCAGCTCCGGTTTGGGCAGATTAGAAACAAACTCTATTCCATTTTATAATTTCTGCTATAATAAATCGGGCACTGTGACGTTAGTGACTTTTTTTTTTTTATCACGGTGGATATTTTATGCTATAGTGGTGAACGTATGACGTAATGTTGTTCTAAATATAGACTAGTGTGTAGTTTGACGTGATTATTGTATTGTTTATAATAATAGAGAAACTATTATACGTATATAAATAAATAATGTATTGTCTAACGTTATTACCGTGATATATAGTATCTGTCATCACAGTCTACCATACTATAATTTATACTACTTCTTTTTTCACACTCTCTTAATCACGTGGCTGTAGAAACAATTAGTGTGTGTGTGGGGGGGGGTCTCGCGCATGCGCTGTAGATTTGTTATCTTTGTAAGCTATGGTTTCGGCCCCGGGTTTGACTGTGACGCATTGGAACATGGCGGTTTTCGCTAGTTGTGAAAAAAATATTTTCCATGTGAAGTGATTCGATTATGTAGTTGCATCGGAACCGAGGTTCCGTATACTGGTTGTCGTGCACGTAAAGAGGCAGTTAAAAACGTCAATGTTCGAACGACATTTAATTCCTAACAAATTGTTCTGTGTATGCCTGTCTTCAAAGAAAAGTATATAGTTTTTCGTATGGTACGTTATTTGATGGAGGGTAGACTGAAACTCCACTGTCCGGTTAGAAATGGTTGTAGAATTATATAAAATCAATTATATTATTAAATATTAAAAACATGTCTTGGTCAGAAATAGCAGGGGATATAAAATCTGCCATTCAGTTGAACCCTTATTCGATCTTACGCCATTAACTAAAAGGGTCAGCGAACCTTTCTCGTTGGTTGTTAAGATTTTAAATAATGCATACAAAGGTGACAAACATATCTAAACGGTTTCAATATAATTTTAGTAATTGAACAGGATATAAAAATGCGAAGCCACGATGGTTAATTGGATAAGACGCGGACTCACTAGCCTGGAGGTTGCGGGCTCGATCCCGGTGATGGCCGAGGAATGTTCGTCTAGATTTTCCGACGTGGTTTCCCCCTTGTCAGTGGTGCAGGACGGAGGGCCAAACAAAGCCAGCTGTTTAATCGTTCAGATGGAACCAAATACCGAAGGCCCGTTTTCACATTGGCGTGCACGTAAAAGATCCCTTCGCAGTTGGAATTTGACATATGGAGTAGACCGTAACGCCGCTGCCCGGGCCAATTATTTAAATCGATTGAAAATCGACAGTGTTTATGGCTTTAGTAATTTAATTTTAATTAAAATGCGTTATTAATAATTTATTTATCAATTAAAGCCCAAAGAAAGACCTGCAATAGGCAGATTTTTAAGGTCTTGCATAATGTATATTTAAGAAATGACATTTATTAATTGAACCGAAAACACAGAACAAAATTCTATGGAATAAAATGTATGTTTTTTGTTTTACCAAACAAGGATTCGAGTTGGATTCCATAGTCTTTGTCAGTCCTTCTCTAGAATTATCTGTCCATGTTGTAAGAAGCTAATATCCAATTACTAGTCGTCTCAATGTTTTTATTAGTATTATTTAAGGACAAAATCAGTCATTCATTTTGTCTCCAAGGTGGTTGTGAAATTCCAATTTTCCAATACTTAATCCCTTGTAAATGTATTTACTATTTAAAGACAAATTAATTCATCTTAATTCCAATTTTCGAGACAAATTCCAAAGGACAAATGCTTAAATCTCTTCCAAATGTGTTTATTATTTAAATGAATATTTCTGTGTGACCGTGTGAACTTTAGTTAATGGAATCACATGTATTGATATCTACTGGGCGTGAAATCAACGTATTAGTGTAATCTGGGTAATCGATATTAGAACGATAGAGTATGCGATATTAATGAAACATATGTATTAATAATACATTTATTACTCTAACTAGACATTTTAATTATTCAGTTATTTATATACATGCGGGTGGATAACTCATACACATATACCTGTGAATAATCAATTAGAAAAATGAAACAATTATAGGCCTATATGATAATAATAATAATTCCTGTCTTTACGGGGTTTAATTTTGTTTTTTTTATCGAAAATGTAAGAAAAAGTAACTACTTGTTCGAGTCCAAAAAAAAAAAATTCCCAAAAAACAAATAAATAGAGAGAGAGAGATGGAGAGAGAGAGATGTGTTTAGGTTCCACTGGAAATAAACTAGATCATTTCGGCACTAACATATGAATTAATTTGATTTCAATAATTCGCATGCGCGTAGGGGTCTTTAGCAGTGGGTGGAAACCGGAGCACCCGGAGAAAACCCACGAGGTTGGCTGAATGGTTAAACATGAGTGCGTTAGAGGACCGGGTCTGTCATTAATAATAATAATAATAATAATGCATTTCTATAGCGCCTCGTTTCCAAAGAGTTTGCTCACTGGCGCTGAGTTAGTCTGTCACATTTACGACAGTTTCCCATCATCTGCATTGAATAGGTGTGTTTTTCGGGTCATTGGGTCAAGTGGTGTGATTTTGATTCCCCGCTGGTATGTAACAAGGACTTGGATCGCCGGTCCAACCTTCGGTTCCCCCCACTGCTAAAGGACCCTACGCGCAACCGAATAGCGAATAATTTTAATAATTAGAATAAAATTAAACCATGTTAATCCCTAAATGACCTAGTTTGTGTCCAGTGGATGATAAGCCTTATCTCATTCTCGCTCTCGTAACAGACAGAAGAATTTCGGCAGCACAGTGGCGTTTCTACCTACAATTTATCCAATTGGAATGTTCAATGGGTCTTTTTTCTTGCACGCCCGTATGTAGACAGTACCTAGCTTTTTCGAAAAATCACGATCAGCAGCTAAAATTTATCCAGATGAGAATCAATGGCTCTAAACGATATATCGAGAGAAATGGCGCGATCATTGACTTTAAAGGCGATGTCGTGAGAAATGGCAGTTTAGTTAGGCAGTGAAAAGTGGAAGCATATAAAAACATATCACAATTTATAAACTAGAATGGTTATTTTCTAGTTTTCACAGTATGATATCAGTTAAAGGCTATAATTTTCACACCATGTGTTTTGATGTGTTCTATAGCCTCGATTAGTTTCCTATACATTGTCAAATGTATCCATTTATCGTGAACAGTGAAAGATACCCATGATTAGGCAAGAACAGAAAACGGGGTTTCTCTGCTACGAGTGACATGATGACTTGTCCCGTAACGAGTGGCATGGTGAACTGTCCCGTAACGAGTGACATAATGAACTGTCCCGTATCGAGTGACTGAGGGTGAACTGTCCCGTATCGAGTGACTGAGGGTGAACTATCCCGTAACGAGTGATGATATTCCTTGGTGGGTTCTGGGTTTCTATAAGATATTGTATGAAGAACAGTTTTAATATTTTGACAATTTCTGAATATTTAAGTGACGTTTGATATTTTGCACAGTTATAGGTTTTATGCGAAGAGTGTCATTTTGAATGGTTGGGTTATTACGTGGCGGGACGTATTTTGAACAGTATTTTGACATTTTGCAAAGATATAGGTTTCCATGTCCCCAAATACAATTTGTTTCTATCGTTTATCTTTTCAATTTCCGTATATAATTTAATTAGTAAACAATGTACACATTACCATAAACTCACTGGTTGACAGTTGGAAACTACGCGAGTAAAATAATAAAATAAAATCCTCATTCTGAATACATATAATCAATAAAATATAGACGGAAACATTTTAATAATTGGACAGTTTATTTCTTTATATTGTCCTATAAATCATTTTGATATAATTTTAACGTGGATGTATTCAATCATTCGACCAACCCGACCAAGAACTAGAATATAAAATGTATATGTTATGTTAAAGTTCCAATTTCACATTTTCTAAGAAAGTCAAAACATAATTATTTCTATGTCTTTTGCTCAAAAGGTTGTCAACTCACTATTATACGGTCCTGGGCAAATTTTTTTGGGCATTATAAAGGGTGACACAGTGTGATTGAGGAAATAGTTACCCAATTACCTCCCTTGTTTCCCATTCCTCTCCATGGACGGCCATCTTCAAACGTTTGAATTTGAAGTTGAAAATGATATTTTTGCCAATTTCTCAACTGGCAGTACTGAATTATAGGATTAATAGGATTATTCTTTAACAAGGTAGGACTGTTTATAGGTTCAATCTATTTTTGGGCTTTATTTTAATACATTTTAAAAATATAACTTAAAAAAATGCTATTGGAGCTTTAAAATTAATATTGTCTGATAGTCTAGGGAAACAAACTCAAAACATCCGGGTAAAAAACCCCGAGCAAGAAATAGTTAAAATTCATATTGTATAATAGCCTATAGAAATAAAGTCCGGAAAGAAAAACTCGAGCAAGAAATAGAATATAAAATGTATATATGTTATGTGAAAATTAATATTGTCTGATAGCCTGTAGGAAAAAACAAACTCCAAACATCTTGAAAAAATTTTTTTTTTATAATATATCTTAATAGTAATCGAAAAACTGAATGGAAGAAAAAAAAATCCCCCAAATAACACGCAGTATTAAATGGAAAATGTAATTGAAAAACTCTAAGGATGTAATAACTGTTCTGCTCCTAGCATGGGCTAATGAAGACGCTCAGCGGCGCTACGGCCTACTCTTCTATCGAATTCCAACTGTCAATGGATCTTTTACGTGCACGCCAATGTGTACACAGGACAGAGTGACTATACAGCAGTCCTTGTCAGGCCCTCCAACCTACATCACTGACAATGAGGAATCACGCCAATCTAGAAGAACTTTCTCCGCCAATGCAGGGATCGAAAATCCGGTCTCTAGGCTAGCAGGCCAGCGTCTTACCCACTAAGCCACTTAAGACGCAAGTGAGTTCGAACAGTACTGAGGAAATCGATTCGTATACAAGCAACCGATGTTACCATTTCTCTACCGATTTGTATAAAAACAAGCACAAACTGTTTCCCAGTGTTTATATTTCCGGGTGATCAGTTTGAAGCAATGCATTATAAAATCATTTAACTCCCATTAGTATAAAATGAAACCATATTTTATCATTTTACTCCCGCTTTGTATACAATTTAGTCATACTACCATTTGACTCCCGAATTGGCTAGGGGTTTGGGAAGGCCTAGTGGTCTAGATTGCCGCGCTTCGACCTCTAGCTGGCTGGTCACCTCTGGCTCGGGCTGTGGTTTCGATCCCTGGTGTGAGCGTATGTGGCATGGAGATAGGGGCACCTTCTTAACCTCGTGGGTTTCCTCGGGGCACTCCGGTTTCCTCCTACTGATAAAGACTCCTACGCGCAAGCGAATTATTGAAATAAAATTAAACCATATGTTAGTGCCGAAATGACCTAGTTTATGTCGAGTGGACGTTTAACCCCATTTCTCTCTCTCTCTCTCTCTCTCTCTCCCTCTCTCTCTCTCTTCCGAATTGACATATTGTTCTAGTGATTTGACGTGCAAACCAATTTCCTTTGTTGGTTATCATGTCAACTAAATGCTATAGATATTAAATTTGTCAACTTGCCATGCTCTATAAAGTACAGAAGAGATAAGTCATTTGTTTTCTCTCGCTCTCTGCTAATTAAGTAAATTACCCGAGTTTCAACATTACGACAGGTCGACGTTTTGGTAAATGGTTTTCCTCGTAAAATACGGCAGGCTTTAATGTGTTTTTCTTAGAGCCATAAAAACTCCCATAGTATGTGATAGATTTCAACGTTTCTTCATGTCTTTTAATAATAAACGATGGATTAGATTTCCGTGTTATCGGTTTATCTTGTACGGTCTGTACTATATCTAACGATAGTTACTGATATATGATATAAAAAAACTATGTGATCTATTAATAGAACATGCACTATTGTGTATCTTTACATGCAATCTCAACTAAGATTCTCCCCCAGATTGGCTTTTTGATTCCAATAGCCTCTATAGCTTGGATTCCGGTCTTGGGTTCCACCCCACGCTTGTACGTGATCCGGCCATTCTATTTTCGAATGCCCCCCCCCCCAGCTCTTTCAAGTGAATTATTGAAAAGAAAAAAATTGAACCATATGTTAGTCCCGAAATGATCTAGTTTCTGTCAATTAAGTGGACGTTAATACCCCCCTCTCTCTCTCTCTCTCTCTCTCTTTCTCTCTCATTTAAATTGTTGATATTTTAATGCATACATTATTAGGAAGTATTACGAGTTTATTTTAGCAATAATTATAATTATTCACAAAACAATAATTATATATTTCCTACATACAATCTTACAACTATTTATGAATTTTAAAAAAGAATAGTAAAATAGACCAATCCAATCCAATTAGGATTTTAAGCCCCATGTCACTTCATTGCCAACTAGATTTGACGTATAAGCTTTTAAAATTCTTACCTCGTTAAAATGCAACAAAACACATGACATGTCTTACAAAAATACTTAACCAAATCAAAAAAATTAGAATGTTTTCTAATTCTTGGGTCTTTCAGAAATTAAAACCATGAAAAGCGGCATCCAGAAATAAATAAATCACGCAACTGTTTCGAATCATATGAAGTGAAAATATTTTAATGGGTTTGCCATTCCAGGCGCGGATCCAGAGGGGGGGTCCAGGGGTCCGCCCCCCCCCCCCGCTCAGGCTTGAAAATTGTTTATGCGATTTTATTGGCGATTTAGACCTGTAATTTTGGAATTTACCTTCCGGAAATACGTCAGAATGAACCAAATTGAATCTAATTTACCAAATTAATCAGTTGAGTGCAATTAGTTAAACAATTATCAAACCTAGCCCCCCCCCCCTGCAAAAAATTCTGGATCCGCGCCTGCATTCTCGATCTCAAATTATAAAACCGTTTACAACAAGGTGGAAACAGAAATAATAACTTTGAGAGAGGGGGAGGGAGAGAGAGAGAGGGGGGGGGGGGGTACCGTCCTTTCGACACAAGCTAGCTCATTTTGGGACTAACTATGTAGTCCCGATGAGATTCTGTCGATGTTGGTCGACAGAGTTCATCGGGATTTATCAACGCGTATAGTATCTAGTCATACGGATTGCCCGAGAAAAAATGAAGCACCATAAATACGTGCTTGGGTACGTAAAAGATCCCTTGACAGTTGAAAGAGATAGGCCGTAGCACCGCTCTCCAGGCAAAATGTCCCTCCTAGCACACTTCAAGACGTATGTCCGTCTCCATTAGTCCAGTTGGTGCAGAAAAGAAGGACGTTAAACCCGATTTTATTTACCAACGTTAAAACATTCAATTATTTACAGAGAGAGAGTAGTGGGGTTTAACGTCCACTCGACACAAACTAGGTCATTTCGGGACTAACACATGGTTTAATTTTATTTCAATAATTCGCTTGCGCGTAGGGGTCTTTAGCAGGGGGAGGAAACCCTCCAGGTTGAGAAGGCGCTCCTATCTCCATGCCACTTAAGCTCACGCCAGGGATCGAAACCACAGCCGCAAGCAAGCCAGAGGTGACCGGCCAGCTAGAGGCCATCCCAACCCCCTGTTTACAGAGAAATACAAGATATTATAATTTCTTTGTGAAATTGTGTATCTTTGTATAATTATGTCCATGTGTGTGTCCTTTGTTTGTTTCATGTATATTTCCATTATTTTTTTTTTTTTCATTTTGTATATGTACATAACCTTGTAAGGTTTTCCATGCAATAAAGCTTCTTCTTCGTCTTCTATAACTTGTTCCACTTCAGTTAAAATAAGGAACCTATGACGTAATAAATAACCCGTATGATCCAATAATGAGTTTTACACATGCTCACTTAACAATCGTGTCATTCCATTCACCAAGACATTAAATCTTTCACCAGACGAGGAATTTAAACACTTCCAATCCTCTGATTGATAACAGATAAAATAATTATCACCCAGCAGTTTAAAATTCCTTATTTTAAATTTAAATAGTTTTATCACGTGTAGAACAGATAGGGATAATGAATGGAATGGAGTTTTATGGCATGTCAGCTCCATCTGGGCTGTATTGCTCTAAACATATCGAACAGAAATAAAAATCTGCGCGGATCGGGTGATAAAGTTACATTGGGTAATTAGGACATAGGGGGCCACTGTGGCTAAGTGGATAAGACGCTGACTCTGTTTTCCATCCCTGCAGTGGCATTGGCCAAGAAAGTTTATCGAGATTTTCCGGCGGGTTTCCTCCGTGGTGCAGGGCGGGGTGTCTGACAAGGACAACTGTCTAGTCGTTCGGATTGGACCCGTGTATACACTGGCGTGCACGTAAAATATCCCTTGACAGCTGGAACTCGATATAAGAGTAGGCCGTAGTACCGCTGGCGGCTGGACGGGCACAATCTCCATCATAATACACAGTATGGCGTATGCCCGTCTTCATTAGCCCAATCGGAGCAGCAGAACAGTTGGACGTTAAACCTCATTTCATTTCATTTCATTTTCGTCTTCAACAAATAATTTTCATGTTATATGATAACGAAACGTTGGATATAGTATAGGGATAATACAGGGGTACTACACACGGCAGGTGAGTGATATAAGTCAATTTGAATTCATTTATTGTCTTTTTCGGGCGTTGGGGGGGGGGGGGGGTTGTGGTCTAGAGTGCATCGCGCTACGACCTCTAGCTGTCCGGTCACCTCTGGCTTGCGGCTGTGGTTTCGAGCCCAGGTGTCACCGTATGTGGCATGGAGATAGGGGCGCCTTCTCAACCTCGTGGGTTTTCTCCGGGCACTCCGGTTTCCTCTCACTGTTAAAGACCCCTACGCATAAGCGAATTATTGAAATGAAATTAAAAACCATATGTTAGTCCCGAAATGACCTAGTTTGTGTTGAGTGGACGTTAAACCCCATTTCTCTCTCTCTCTCTTTCTCTCTTTTCGGGCGTTGGGGGTAATTTCTTATTGATAGTTTAAACAGGTGTAGATCGACATGCTATCAAATCATGCAAGAAAGAATGTATTCTCTCAATGAACGATTGAAATTTGTAGAATACTTCATACCGAACCCTTTGTTCTGACCAGATCATGTTCTTAATGGTTTTAACATGTTCGTAATGGTTTTAACATCTTCCAGCACTGCTGAAAGATGTCGGTCCGGAAGTTGGTCAGGATCATTGTCCGACTATCAGTAGAGTTACTAGGGACCTCGAGGTATAATCAAATGGTAACTTAGCTTTTATCGAGTGTGCGTTACCCCCCCCCTCTCTCTCTCTTCTCTCTCACGATACCCTGTCCGTTTACAAATAGTTTCTATTTCTTTTATTATATCCACAATTTAGATAATATTGTGATATTTTCTGTGATTTCTCCAGAGACCTACTGCTATAGAAGAATCCGAGGTTGAAGTAGAATACGGATAATAAATTTTTAAAACATTAAATGTCTCGTATTGTATGATGTCATTCATGCGTGAACAATGTCTTCTAATTTTCACGAAGGTTCATGGCATCATACCACGAGACATCACACCATACAGTGCGATACTTGAAAACAGGAACACGAACCCTGACATCACAAGACGAGTCTGTAATCTCCAACTTACTGGGGAATTGTAAAATCGCTAACTTTAAATCCATGTTGAAAATTACCCTTGAACGTGACATGAATTTATGGTGTCTGAAATTCTAAAACGTCCAATATGTTTCACACAGTATACCGTAAAGGTTTGCGTAAGCCCTACTTTCTGGACACATCATATTAATATAAAGGAAATGAAATGAAATGGGGTTTAACATCCCAATTTTCTGCTCCGCTATGCAGTGTTCTATGCGGGAGATTTTACCCAGGCAGCGGCACTATGACCTACTATTATATCGAATTCCAACTGTCAAGGGATCTTTACCTGCACGCCAATGTGTCCGCGGGACCTCGGTTTTTCGTCCCTTCCGAACGACTAGACAGTTGTCCTTGTCAGGCCCTCGGTTCTACATCACTAGGGAACCACGCCGCAATATCTGGATGAACTTTCTCGGCCGATGCAGGGATCGAACAAACGACCTCCGTGTTTTAACACGCACGGGTTGTAGGATTTGTTAGTTCCCAGAGCAACCGCAAGAAACAGAGTGAAAATTTTGTATGCGCAGGACCAAAAGTCACGCCAAACACACGCGGATGACGCATAAGTCTCGCGCACAGGTTTGCTAAAATTCCTTCATTGACTGTTCCTAGTGGGCAAGGCTTTAAGAAGTCCGCATACGCTATACACGGTGCTACGGGGGGAATTTTACCCGCCTTGTACTTTTCATAGAATTTCATTAAATGTCAACGGTCTAGGGTCCTTTTACAAATACACCAAAGAGTGCACCTCGTCTTTTGTCTCATCCGAGCGACTAGACCCACGATCATACAAATTGATTTTCTAATGGTAAAAACGCGACAACCCGCCTGCCGTCGGATATCAGGATCAGCCGAATAAGATTCAATTTAAAAAAATTGACTTGGGTATAATCTAAAAGCTCGCTTTATTATCCATAAAATCTCAGAGCGACGAGACATCAAAGGAGTGTGGCGTTTTATTACGTAATGAGAGTTGATGAGCTCCATCAATAAACAATAGCGTGGAGCTAAGATGGGCAGACGATAAGACATGGACGTTTTGCCGCCTTACAGATAAATTAATTGTTATATGATCTCAAAGCTAAAATATTCCACCTCCTTTTGACCCCTTGAACCCATTCGGGTTCCAGTGTGGGCATTTTAAAAGTTTTTTGGGAACACCACCTTATCGGTAACAATAATGCCAATCATTTTCTATCATGTTTGTCCGAAAATACTGAAACAGAGCAGTAAGATTGTTAATCGACCAGTCAAGTGTTGAACACATAAAATATTTAAACAATTGGCCACAGATCACTAATTATTTCCCCATTGACTTTAATGTTAATTCTCGTCTCTTTGACCGGCTGTAACTTTTTCCCAAATATTCGTTGGGTAGAACGCTTTCTGCCACAGATGAAGCAACATGTGGCAAACTCTGGCCCAAAAGCATGTATGAGGTTCACCATGTAAAACTTGAGATACACAGGCTGGAAGTAGAGACAACTAAGCAAGCAATTTTCGGCTCTCCCTTTCAACGTAACCAACCTCACAACCCTTGTATCCTTCCGCCTCAAAATCATGAATATTCACCAAAACCTGACAGAAAATGTATCTTTAAACCCCTTTCTTCAATTCTACACCAAAAAGTCAACAAAAATCGCCATGCAAAAGGGGGAAAAAGGGAAAGGGAGAGAAGGACTAAAAATAACTTTCGCCCTAAGGTGACGGCCCGTGAATATTTAGTGATCTGTGTCCAATTGAGTGGAATAATGGTGCCATTACCTCCCTTCGACATGTTTGTTCTTTCAGAAGTGTGCTATGAGAGAGAATGTTAACGTCCACTCGCCACAAACTAGGTCATTTCGGGACTAAAATATGGTTAAATGCGTATGCACAGGGTCTTTAGCAGTGAGGTGGGGTATGGGGTCGGAGAACCTGGAGAAAAAACACGAGGTTGGACAGGCGTCCCTACTCCTTGTCACGTACAACCGGGGAATCGAAACCACGCCAACTGACTCAATGACAGACCTTATGATACAGCGCGCACGTTTAAACCATTGCCGCGCCCTTCCCAAGCCTATAACTGCCCTCCATGTCACTCATTATATTCAAAACCGCAAGCCCTAGACCACTCGCCCAAACACGCCCGACGAGAAGTGGATTCGGAGGATCCCTTTGATAGGTAAATTATGATATGTCAAATACAACCAAATCGATAGTTAAAACAAAAACTCGACCGCATTACGTCGCTTTAGGCCTAGACGGCGCTGTGGGATACAAGGCATTTCAAATACATCCGCTAAAGAATGACTTTTCACAAAACAACAGACAAATCGGTAGACTTATTTTGATCTTGAAGGAGAATCGATTAATGCTATGCTTCTTTCATACAAAACATCTTCAACGTCGACATGTGGGATTTTGTTTTGATAGATGGCATTGTCTCAAATTTATATGGCAAGCGAAACAGCGGGGGTAGTTTCACGAAGGTTTGAAAGCAATTGCTGTATATTTGTCTGGACAATTTGGCAGAATTCAAACTGTTTTAGAATATGTAAACACCAGAAACATGATTGGTGTTTCTCCGGCTAACATTACAAACACATAGCACTGTTAAGCCATGCGGAAGGGCTTCCTGTTAAAGAATAGCGTCTGGTCATTCGGATTGGGCAATAAACCGAGGTCCCGTTTACAAAACAAAGTGTACAGCCTTATGTAGCCACGTGGATGGAGTTCCTGGCATTGAATAGCGCCCAGTCGTTCGGATGGAACGATAAACCGAGGTCCCGAGATCACATTGGCATCATGAAAAAGAACCCTTGACAGTTGGACATTCACCTGTTATAATTTCCTGTGTAGCACACTGCATGGCGTATTTCTGTTGCCATTAGTTCGGTTATTGAAAAACAGAAAAATAGGACGTAAAACCCCATTTCATTTCATTTAAAATATAATCCCACGTGTGAAGAGAAAATATGAAAGGGTAAAATGTAAAAGAAAACCAACATGAATTATTTTGATTTTATTTTAGCACCAGATTCAGCTGCGTCACTGCCTACGTGCACATTGCATGACACGGATGAAGATTCTGCAGATTCTATTGTATTTCATTTCCACATGAAACAATATTTCATGTAACAAACGGCTTCACCAGATGGCATTCGTCTTTTCGCGTGACCCTATGGTGATAATGTTTCTGCTATGACGTATGAATGTCGGGATAACTCTAAGGGATAACAGAAGCAAGCCGAATCTGTTGTTTATAAAATGGGCGTTCACTCTGTTAAAATTAATTTGAGACGACGAATTGTTAATCTATAAACATACATAGATCTTGATATAAAAGACATATGTACGCCTGGTGCCAATTTGTATATGTTACTTGTTGATAGCGATTATAGATATATTTTCATGTAATAAAGCACATTATTTGCTAGTCTGGGTAACCCATGTCAGTGGTCTTTCGGGAAGATGGACCGCCGAGGTCCACCTTGGTGGTTTACACATAAAGAAACTCTGAAGACACAAAATTCAGGGGCTAAATTTGCATATTGCAATGCTTTCGTTAGAGCTTAAATGTTATATAAATTATTAATAAGATATTTATTATCATGACAAAATCATAATCAACTCTCAATGCAATGGGATGCCCCCCCCCCCCCCCCCGAGATTTTAAATGGATTAGAACGGTCCAGCCATTTAATAAAAATTAATAAAAATTGAAAAACCAGGCTATGACTCTAATATACCAATGTCTTGGTCACAAAAATACACAATCAATGCACGCATCTTGTCAAATTAAACCATGTGTTAGTACAGAAATGACCTAGTTCGTGTCGAGTGGACGTTAAACCCCTCTCTCTCTCTCTCTCTGTTATCAGTGGTACAGGACGTACGTTAGTCCCAAAATGAGCTAGTTTGTGTTGAGGGGACGTACCCCCATCTCTCTCTCTCTCTTTCTCTCTCTCTCTCTCTTGCTTTTATGGATGAAATATTCAGTACGAAAACATAACGGTTTATGTATAGTAAATGGCACATACTTTTATTTGATCAACAATCTAACATGGCGATAAAATAACAAAATCTTCGAGGCTTGATACCAAACGGGCAATTTCAGCTGTGTAATACATTGTTGAGTTATAAATGTGCGTAGGTCATAAATCTAAATATATAAAACTTCTTTTTCTCAATCTAGAACCACAGAACACACATCGTGGAGGTATTCTTCACATAGAATTCTTTCCAATAATAGAGAGATGGTGTTCGAATGGGTACATGATAATAATAGCACAGGTTTTATGTGTACAAGAATGAATGGCACAGGTGCAAGGGTCGGGGAGCGTTAGATAGGAGACAGTCCAGCATAAATGACGTCATATTTGGATTGTGGGTTAGGTTTAAGAATCTTGGGGAGAGGTTAAGACTCCACAAAAGCACTGACCTAGGACGAGGGCAAATCAATTCGCGATATTTCTTACTTTTATAAAAAAAAAAAAAAAAAAAAAAAATACATACAATATATGGAAAGTTGTTTTCGCTGCTTTTGGTGTCGGTGGTGCTAATGGTCTTCCTTCGGTGGTGCTTGTGGTCTTCTGGTATCTTTGTTTCTGAAAAAAAAATAGTGTATTTACTACAAAGTGAATAAAAAATGTGTTTGATCTATAATCACCGGGTTAGAGATAGGGATTCTTATAACTAGTTGATTTTATTTACTAAGGGCTAGGGCTAGGGTTTGATTTACACCGATCTAGCGTTCTCCACAATGGTCACAGCATTATATGTAGCCGGTGGTGTGGTGGGGACTACGAAATTGTAATCCGGCTCTGAAAAATGATCAAGTGTTTTCCAGGATTAGATTAGTCCAATTTTCACAAATATTGCAAATTCCCTAACACCGCAAGAACAAAAAAGCCAAAGATGCGCGTCGTCAAGGAAACATTAATGGTCGTCCTTTGTTTATTCTTTGTGTGCAATTGTTATTAGAATTTTGCAAATGTCCTTTTACAAAAATAAGAATTAAGAGTTTTTCTTAGAATAATGTAATGTTGTGATCACATCCTCCATTTTACCAGATTTTGTTATTTATTCTACGTTAAGTGTTGTTGTTACAATCCATGTTTTATGACGTGTGTGATATTGTTTCAACTGTTTGAATTATCTGCCCCTTGTCATGCGGTTATTGGGTCATTCCATTTACATTAACAGCAAGTGCAGTTATTGTTTTTTTTTTCTGTCATTTAAATAACAATATTGGTGCCATTCCTAATAAATGGGGGAATGAAAGGCAATGGGGCGAACGTTTTACGTTTCAGGACCAATCGAAATAATGGGGATGATGATATCCACACAGTATGCCGCGGAACATTTTCCCCGAGCAGTGGCGTTTACGTCAATGCTTCGCAGAATTTCAACTGCCAAGGATTCTCTAGCGTGCACTCCAACATGTACACGTGCCCTCGGTTTTGAATCCCATCCAAATGACTAGACGCTCGTTCCCTGTCCGTCACGACTGACAAGTGGAAGTACGCTGGAAAATCCCGTGCAGGAAAGTTCTCGACCAACACCGAGAATCCCTCATGTCAGAAGGTCATGCGTGAAACGATAACGCATTTGGAAAAACACATGACATGATATAAATGTCAGACACTGTAAAATGACCTCAAACACATAGCCGTATTAGGCGAGGGGGTCCGAGGGATTTGACCTCCAAAATGTGTCCTGAGATAAGATTTGTCAAACGTGTGTGCGGGCGGTCCCGCTCACAGCCTAGAGGGATCACAGCTGGTGCGATATATAAACTGCAATGAAAGTATCACAAGTAATATATATTCTCTTCAGATAGACGTGGACTTGTTGTCACTGTGACCCAGATCGAGTTACCCGCCCTAGGGTCCCGCCGAGACCTAATAAACACGGATGAGTTCAAAGCCGCATGAAATATCCTTGTTTCAGGACATGTTTCAAGCATTAATTAGTGTGACATGTGGTTAAATGCTAAGTGACAACGATGTTCATTATACTCCTACATATCGTGCCTTATATTTTCATGTTATTCGTTATAGATATAGGGTAACGTAGTCCTGGTAAGCTTACCATCCCGGTTGGCTACTTATTGACCCATGTGATGTGGATGCGAGTCCGCCGACTGTTAAAGACCCACCCCTCTCTACGCTCAGGCGAATAATTGAAATATAAACGTCAGCCCCAAAATGGCATAGTTTGTGTTACCCCCACATCCCTTTTAATCAACCCATTGTCTAATGTTGGTCCCAAAATAAGGGTTTTTCTCTCTTTTCCAGAACCCCAATAATAGTAACTATCGATCCCCAACAGTATCAGAATCAGATAGTCCAGTTGCAATAACCATGACCTGTGGTCAGTACACAATAATTATAAACTGACCAGTGGTCAATACACACTAGTACATTGATTGTTTACAATTCATGGTCAGCAATTAACTCAGACCACATTATAAACTGACCAGTGGTCAATACAAACTGGTACAATTCATGGTCACCAATTAACTCAGATCACATGTAATTTAACACTAGTGTGGTTTTATACAAGTCATCTAATTAGCCAGCTTCACACATGTGACATAATGTAATCTACTTTACTCTTGTTCTCTATCCGTGTCCACCCTACCATGCACGTAAACGAACATTTGACTGTTGGAATTCGAAATAAGAGAGGGAATATGCTGTTTGGACGCTGCCTGGGCAAAATTTCTCACATAGCAAATTACATGACGTATGCCTGTCTTCATTAGCCCAACCGGAGCAAGGAAAAAGTAGGACGTTAAACCCCATTTCATTTTTTGGGTAGCCCAGTTAGTATAGCGCTTGCTGACAAACCAAGGGACATGGATTTCAACCCCGCACCTGGTGTTGACCGAGAGAGTTCATCTGGTTTTTCCCTTGTCAGTGGTGCAGGACGTAGTCTACTGGGACAAAACACAGAGGCCGCTGACAAACCATGGCATGTGGATTTCAATCCAGCACATGGTGTTGGCCGAGAGAGTTCATCTGGTTTTCTCTTGTCAGTGGTGCAGGACGCAGTCAACTGGGACAACACACGGAGGCTCTGTTGACGTGTACGTAAAAGACCCTTGGCAGGTGGAATGGAATACTGTATTGCCATGGCCGTCCCAGCTGGTGCAATTGTCCTACCGAATAATGAGTTTTGACCAATGTATTCAATGTTTATTTTGGTAATTAGCCATATTGTTTCAGTACTGAGGTACGTAAAGGAGAGCGCTCACTAGTCGGCGGGTTCATTAGTCCACCGATTATATATTAATAGGGTTCATTAGTCCAACGATATCTAATATTAGGGTTAGGGTTAGGTTTATTGATACCCATAGTATTGCATATAGCGGCAGACTAGTGCACCCGCGGACTCGTGAACTCCTCTCGTAGTAAATCGGATGTAAATAGAATTTAGTGATGAAGGAGACGTATTAACGGACGTTTGCAAGTTGTAAATCATACCAGCAATGACAATGCAATTTGAGAGAGAAAATTGGAAATGGAAGTTTTTTTCGTAATGAGCTGTGAAAACTGTAGTAGCGACTGGATTGGATTCTGCACCAATCGCTTGCGCACATCACATAGACATTATTTGCTTCCTAGACCAAGTCACACAGTAAAAGCCTCACTGTTTTAAAGTGAAAGTCCGTGTTCAGGATTCGATCCCGCAATGTACTAGAATTTTTTCTGGGTTTTTGAGTCTGGGTTCCCTTTGTTAGTGATACAGGATGACTCACTAACCAGGCGGTACGGGGACAATTTCGCATACAGCATACTTCATTAGTCTAGTTTTTTTTTATAAACAATATTTATTCAGAAATTGGGGGGGATTGGGGAACAGGCAAACCCTATATAAAAATAAATTACATAATATTGCAATTGTTTGAAAACAAGGAAAAAAAAGGAAAACTATGGTAATTCATTGGCGTGCACGTAAAAGATGCCTTGGCAGTTGGAATTCGATATAAGAGTAAGCTATAGTGCCGCTGTTTGGGCAAAATTTCCCTCATAGCACACTGTTTTGCGTATACCCGTCTTCAATTGCCCAGTCGGAGAAGAACAGCAGGACGTTAAATCTCATTAATAATCATCTCTATATCCATAGTTATTGGTTTAATTCGTCTATCAGCTGAACATTATAAGACCGTGTTTAGACTCAAACCCCATTGTTTATCAAAGTATGGAAACATTATCTCGTCTGTTTATTAAAGTATCAAGTCTGGTTAGCCGCATGGTACCAGACTCCAGACAGGGGGGTAGTAAATACCATTCGGAAAGAAGAGATAAGTTTTCCCTCTTTAAGAATTTGAAAGTAATTATCATAACAGATGTTATCCGGATGTTTATCAACAGGGGGTTATTAACGTGATCATGTCAGGTACAAATTCTAAACAATAAACGCTTTACTGATTCAATAGCACATTTATGACTTGATAATAGCGTCTTCATTTCCGTTGTCAAGACATCTCTCTGTTTTTCCGCGAACCTATTTTATTGACTCGGTAGATAATTAACTCAAGAGACCCAGCCCACGAAATGTCTGTTTTAAGAAAAAGGCAATTTTTTTTAATTGAATAATTAAATTAATTTTGAAAATGTAAAAATAGTTCATCCAGTGCTTAAACATAATAGAGCTAAATCTGTCTATTGCAGGTCTTTCTTTCCACTGAAGATACGCCATACAGTGCGCTATCATAATCTCATTTCCGCCTACTCTTCATCGAATTGCAAGAATTCTTTTACGTGCACATCCACGTGTGTACAGGGCGACTAGAGGATGTGCTTTGCCAGACCATCCGACCTACAATACTGCCAATGTAAAACCTTACTGCATCAAATGGGTGGGGACGAATGGTTAGCGTGCGCGCACTGTATCATACGGCCTGTCATTAAGTCAATTGGCGGGGTTTCGAATTCCCGGTTGTACGTGACAAGGAGTAGGATCGCCTGTCCAACCTCGTGGGTTTTCTTTTTTTACTCCGGTTTCCTCCCACTGCTAAAGACATACGTTAGTCCCGAAATGACCTAGTTTGTGTCGAGTGGACGTTAACCCCATTCCCCCCCCCCTCTCTCTTCCCTCTGTATGTGTGTGTCTCTCTCTCATATAAATGGAAAATTTACATATGGAATCGACCATGAGTACAAAAAATTAAACATTGATTTTGGTACTTTGATTGATGCTTCAGTGATCTGTCATATCTGTGGCTCCCAGTGTTAAATGTGAATTTGGATGATAAGAGTATAATCCCTTAAATCACAAATGCGTAATAATTCGATTAAATTATATTCAGTAGAAACTGGTCAACAGACCATTTTGGATACCGAGGCCCACTTTTATTTACTCTATTGTTTATATGGATTTTCCCGTTAACATAAGAATTACGGAGATATGGGTATTCCAAATTCCCACACATTCCCTGAATAAACCAAATCGTTTAAAATGCAGGGGCTCGATTAAATTAACTTTAAAGGATTCAATGACTTGTGCGCTCCATTTATAATTAATTCGTTCCGTTCTTTAACGGACAGTAATTTGATGTACCCGCCAGAGTCCCTGACCCAATCATGTTTAAACTAGCAGAAAATTATTAATTATATTGATTATATATCAAATGTAATCAAGCATATAATTGGTCAATATCTTGGTTGACCTTTGGCCACGTGAGACGACATGATCTATTAGCTGATGCTAACCTCTGACATGCGATCACGTGACGTAGGAAAATCGTCTCTATTTTTAGATCGCTGAAATTTGAATGGGGTGGTGATTTGTTTACTAACAAACTGCTGTTCCTTGGCTAAAACGAATTGAAAGGGCTGACGACGACGGGGATACGCCACGTGTTCTATGAGCAATTTTGTCCCAACAGTGCTACGGCCATTTATATTTTGAGGGGTCTTTTACGCACTGCTAATAGTTTCCACGGGACATCCGGTTTTCGTTTCCTTGCCAATTGGGAGCCAGGCTGGGATCGAACCCACGGTATACTCACTCCACCAGCACTGGAATCGAACCCGTTATATGAAATAGTGTAGACAACATGTAGTTTGTTAAATAACCAACTGGGGATCGGGTGTTCGATCCCTGCATTAGCCGAGAAAGCCCGTCCTTTTCAATGATGCAGGATGGAAGGCGTCACAAGGACCTGCCTAGTCGTTTGGATGGTACGAAAAACCGAGGTACACGTTGGCGTGCACTTAAAAGATCCCTTGACAGCTGGAATTCGATATAAGGGTCGGCTGTCCGAGAAAACATTCCCTCATAGCACTCTGTCAGAGCAGAACTTCAGGACGTTAAACCCTATTCTTTTTCTAAATACAGAGACCATGAGGAAAAGTAGTTTTAGAACAAATACAGAAACTAAGAAAAACACCAACCTCAATAAAACAGCAATTAGGCGGGGCTTAGACTACAAAAACTAAATGAAACACCAACCTCAAGTAAATCGTTAAAAAAAAGTACTTGATGAAAATAGAAACTAAATTAAACCCCAAACCTTCCACAGAAAAAGAACAAAATACAAAAGAAATACAGAACAAATAGAGAAAACAAATGAAACATCACCCGCGAGAAGAAATGAATAAAATAAATGCCGAGATTCGACATCTAAAACAAATCAAACAAAATGAATGGCAAGGGAATTAAAATTTGAGTCAAAGGAAAGTTGTTTATAGAGCTTGAAAACATTCATCAGGAAATAATGGCCCCTGTTAAAAAATAGGACTCAGAGAACAAAGGGTCCTTAATAGCAAGGAAAAAACTACACGAGTTTCATAAACGTACATACAGTGACAAGCATCTAATTCTAATATAAATTATGGTCCGTGGGAAAAACTTACCAGAGGAATAAATTGTATTCAGAAGTTGTCAAGAGACGTGATTAAAATTGTGTTGAATTTACTGAAGGTGAAACTATGAACGACTTGTGACTCTTGCGCCATAAATCACCGACAACTAGCGGCAGAATCTGTCTTTATTAACCCTGATCTATTTCTCCCAATGCTACAGTTACTCGAATAGTTTATAATTGAATAAAAAAACATAAACCAGAAACATAACCAAGAAAAAATCACCTGTTTCAAGACAATCCAAAACATTTCTGGACTTCTTTTCCTTTTGACGTCGGGGGTTCGATGGCCGAATGGTTAGCGCTGTATCATTAAGTCTGTTTTGATTCCACGGTTGTGCGTGACAAGGAGTAGTGTCGCCTGTCAAACCTCGTGGGTTTTCTCCGGGTCCTCCGATGGAGTGTTGGGAAGATAGTGCAGCAAAAGGAAAGCCGCAAGGTAGTGTTGGACTTGAGGACTTTTGTCACAGGTATTTCAGCGTCGATTCCCCTGGTGGATGAATTCGACGAAGAGTAGGCAGAAAGGTTGCGCTATCCGAGCAAAATGTCTAGTGTAGAGAAATGAAACGAAATGTTGTTTAATGGCACGTCAGCACCAACTAGGCCATATTGCGCCACATAAATGGTAAATTGAACGAGACAAATTAAAACAATATCACAGAGATGAATTCATATATATAAATAAAAACAAATATCACAGAAAATATAATTTAAAAAAACATATCAATTCCTTTACATATATAAGTATTTAAAACAAAATAAATGATAATTATATACAATTAAAATTGTGAATAAAAGTTTGTTTTTTTTTTTAAAAAAAAATGCAAGCACTTTATCATGTAGCTCAGGTTGAGCAAATAACTGACGTGCCGACTGGCAACGGTATGTCTAGTGTAGTACGCTGCATCGTATCACTGTGCCGAATGGTAGGACGTTAAACCACATTTAATATAAAGTAGACCTATTTAAAGGGATTTTTGTATAGATTTATTCCTTTCATATCACGATTAAACAAAATAAATCCACACTTACAAGGGGAAAACGACTTTGTAAAAACTAGAAAAGAAAACCATGAGTCTATTTGAAATAACAAATTTCCTTTCCGCACACTGAATCTTCAATCAACTTCTATAGTTGTCAATTTCACGATTTATTCATTCATTACACCCACTTCCGGTTTCCTTAACAACCATATCAGTTTCGGTAAGCTCGAGGCCAATCATGATTAGCTTCCCTGTTCTTTGTCGATTCTGTTTTATTTCTCTCCGAGTAACATCGTTTCACGAGCAAATTTCCGACTCTTCGCCTCTGTTAGTTTGCTTAGTAATATATCACTTCGGTTTTTGTCAATGAAATTGAAATCAAAAGTGACTTTGAATAAAAAGCGATGTCTTCAGGGCAGATGGCATGTGTTGAATTCAAAGTAAAATGGTCTTATTAGCGTTTCTGTTTATGAAAGAACGAGGAGGAATAGAAGAGATTTCGTCATATTTTGAAATTGCAAAGAAAACTGCAACACTAGATTTCCCGATTAAAATGTCTTTGATAGACGAGCAGATGTTTTAATGATAGTTTTTGTCTTCCAAAGAGCACTGCATATTCATAATCTAAAGTAACCAAGAAGCTTGTTCGTTCCCAGTGTTTGCCGAGAAAATTCTTCGGAATATTCCGGCGTGGTTTCCCGTGGTGTAGTGGTGCGGGACGAATTGCTTGACACGAAACAGTGGAACTTAAAACTAAGGACCATCAGTGGGCGTCCATGTAAAGATACCCTGAACAATTGGAATGGGTAATGGGAGCAACGGTGGTTAGACCGTTGGTTCAATAATCTGGGGGTCCAGCATTGGCCGCGAAAGTTCATCGGGATTTTCCGGCGTGTCCTCCGCCCCGCCTATTACCACTGGTGTAGGACGGAGGGGAAAACGAGGATAAAACACACCAAGACAACACCATCAAACAAGTTATATAATTAACAAATGCCTTTCATTGAAGTTACTTTTGTTATTCGTGGACTAGTAGAACACTGGACCCTTCAGCTGCTATTGTCAAATCTTGATTAACGAGTTGTTTTCTTGTCCCGATTCAAAATGGATCGACTAGGTCAAAACTAAAATTGTCGAGTTCACTGGGTATTTTGTGATGATTTGTTTAGTGGAATGACAATATGTCTTCGTTCAATTTTCTGTCCATAAAGTAATCTAATATTGCGATGCGATCGATTATGTGTTCCTGTGTTGATCCAGAAAGCCAAAAATGATACTAAACGTAATAAACAAACCAAATTCCACTTAATTCGTTCGTTAAAAAAATCAATTGTATAGTTTTACCAATGGCTAATCGAAAATAACAAATTAAATCAATGCAATCCAAAATGAGTAAAACGAAACCAACCATTAAAACGAAAATGATAAAACATCCTAAAGCAAAATACAAATAAAAATCAAGCAAAATAGTGTGTTAAATACGAAAATGTAACACAGATGTGAGAGGATGAATCTAACGCCTAGTGCAGGAGAACATTCATTGCAACAGAACACTTTATATACATGTATATTTAATAAATGGTACAAGATGTTCCCGAGCGTTAAGCATATCGGCTGCAGACACCAGCATACGTGCTTGGCGCTTGCTTATTTCTAAATGCAGGGATGATTTCAAGAAACTATAGACAGCCTTTTAAAAACCAAAGAGAGAGAGGGAGAGAAATGGGGTTTAACGACCACTCGGCACGAACTAGGTCATTTCGGGAATAACATATGGTTTAATTATATTTCAATAATTCGCTTGCGCGTTTTTAGCAGTTCAAGGAAACCAGACGTCAAGGAGAAAGCCCACGAGGTTGGACAGGCGATCCATCTCCATGTCACGTATCACCGGGGAATCTAAATACCAAAGTGCAGAAAATAGCCCACTAACTGACGACTGGATAGTTTCATAATCCTGAATGAAATTTATGTGACTATAAATCATGTAAGTACTTCTGTTCTTCCGTTTCTGTAATATAGTTCCAAGACCCCCCAGGGGGAAACAACTCAAATATCACTTATTATATAATCTGTGATACGTTTATAATTTTAACTCGTAATAAGATTGTACTTCCGGTTTACTGAACATGCCTCCAGAAAACAGAAAATTCTTTTCTACTTTAAAAGCGATTTAGACATCTGCCATCAATTAGAGAACATTTTCTATCAATTCGAGAGACGCCATAAAGCTTTAGAAATGTTTTTTCTTTTCCGTTTTCGTCTTCCATGACCTAAGCCTAATGGTCGTTTATAGTTCACAGCAATGAACTACATTGTGTTGCGCAGAGAGAGAGAAGGAGGGAGAGAGGGAGAGAGGGAGAGAGAGGGGGTCATTTCGGAACTAAAGTTAATATCCGATTGGCTTTATATTTAACACAGAACTTAATACAGTTAGATGTATACTTTTCTGCGGGTAGCATGTCTCTTCTGTTCAGAGTTATCGGTAGACATTACGTAACAACTTTGGGAAAGATAAAATAATATTTGAAATCTATTGAACCAATTCGGTTTCCAGCTGAAGTGCTGTCTAATGTAGATCAAAGGCCTATTCGGCCACGGCACGATACGTATAAAAGTCCCTCTTAGAACATTCCTAATAATATTTGACTTATATTGGATAGTATTTAATTCAGACTTATTGATCGAATCTATATGATAATTATTATCAAGACGTATTGATATCATCCAGTTAATATCAGGAATATGTGCCAACAATAATAAGAGGAATCGAGCTATAGAAACATAATACAATCCAAGATGTAGACATATAAAACAACATTGTGGAATCCCGGTCGACACAGAGAGAGAGAAATGGGGTTTAACGTCCACTCGACACAAACTAGGTCATTTCGGGACTAACATATGGTTTAATTTTACTTCAATAATTCGCTTGCGCGTAGGGGTCTTTAGCAGTGGGAGGAAACCGGAGCACTTGGACAGGCGACCCTACTCTTTGCCACGTAAAACCGGGGATTCGAAAGCACGCCAGTTGACTTAATGGCAGGCAGTATGACACAGCGCTCTCACGCTGACCATTTGGCCATCCACCCCCACCCCCACACCGGTCGACACAGAAACGCAGTAACTGAATGGTTAACGCGTGTGTGTTTCATCATACGTTCTGTCATTGAGTCAAGTGGTGTGGTTTCGATTCCCCTGTCATGTGGCGTGGTTTCGATTCCGCGGTTGTGCGTGACAAGCAGTGGGGTCGGCTGTTCAATCTCATGCGTTTTCGGCGAGTTCTCCTGTTTCCCCCCACTGTTAAAGACCCCTACGCGCAAGCGAACTATTGAAATAAAATTGAACTATATGTTAGTTCCGAAATGACCTAGTTTGTATCGAGTGGACGTTACCCCCCCCCCCCCCTCTCTCTGTACACGCCATGCAGAGTGTTACGAGAGGGCAAGTTTTGCCAGTACCAGTTCGACCCAAGTGTTGGTAGTTAGTTATGACAGATCGATGGCAAGCTATCGAGAAAATTGTGACTGGATATCTTCTATTATTTGTGATGACATGAATTGACAAGACGAGACTCGCCACTTAAAGACGCCATTTAAATCAAGTCTATGGTGGTTCTATGATGAGTCGGACACATCTTGGTTTAAGTTGATGTATAAAGTAGGTCCAAAACCTTTCATGCATATTAAACTCTACAGACCACAGTTTGTTCCACTTCCGTTAATGGTATAAAATACAGACGACTATTCCAAGATAACAAGGAAATTGAACATTGAGAGATACACCTTCACTGGCGCTTGAGTGGTGAAACCAATGTCTGGTGAAAACGTCACTCTTCCTGGTACAGCCATTATACATGCCATTATTTTGCTAGGGTTTTTAATGCAGTTTTTCTTATCTACGTTATTATAATATTGATGAATTTATGAATTGTTTGTATATTTCATGCTTTCAATATTCATTCATCCAATAAAACTTTTCTATTATTCTTATGTTTTTATTTTAATCCTTAATTATTAATTAGACGTTCAGTAGATAATCTAATGACATACAGTTGACAGCTGACACATTATTGGGTTTAATTATTGGGCGGGTATACGCCATGAAGTGTGTGTGATAGTTGGGAAATTTTGCCCGGATAGTGGCGCGATATGCCCTACTCTTATTTCGAATTCAAACTGTCAAGGGTTCTTTTGCGTGTACGCCCCCCCCCCCCAATAAAAAAAAACACCTGACCGTTGGAAACACGAATTCCCCCGAATCACACTCCATATGTCGGTCTTCATTTCTACGTTGGCCACAGAAAAGTAGGACTTGCATTTCTGTGGCCGAGGGGGCTGGCCTGATCTACGCACGTCTACATTATCCCGGTTGGTGCAAAACGTAGGCCGTTAAAATCCACGCCATTTTACAAGAAAGTGATATCGCAGAAACGAGGATATAGGCAAAGTATTTGTGTATTAAAGTAGACCATGGCTCAGACGTATCTTCACCATGTACAGAGACTACCAGATAAAGCTATTTATACGGATTCCTCAAGAGAGATGAATTACTCTAACATTATTTATTCATTGAGTCAATGAAAGGAAGACGATGATGGTCGACAAGTAGAAAACAATAGGATGTCGTCTGCTTAACTTAAGCTGAAGGGAATGGGGTTTTAACTTCTCGTGAGGTCGCTGCAAGTACGTCGATAATACCGGAAGTAACATCACTTCGAATTCATTTCATTAATCCAACTCAAGATGGCGCTTGACGTAAACGAACGATTCGTACACGAGGCCAAGGGTATCGTAACCACCGTTCGGTTGACTTGTCCAGTTAGTTTCTAATCAATGAAAAAAAGAAACAAACAAAACCTTGTCTTTGACAAAATGAAAGAAGAATCATGTTTTAATTAACAGACAAAGAACTGGTGAGTTGAAGTGTTGCAGAAGTCGCGATGCAGAAGGTTAAATTAACTCAATAATTCAATAAAGGTCTGTTTTCCCAAGAGAGAGAGACGGAAAGAGAGAGAGAGATTCGGCTGTTCTTGTTTCGAAATCTTGACGTTAATCTACTTCTTAGACCAACGTCAGAATGAAATGTCGCACAGACGCGTTGCCGCCTCTCTTATTAGTTATTAGGGATTCCAACTGTCAAGGGTCGAAGACGTAAAACACTCTTCCAGTATTTCAAGCGACGTGGGCGCCGAACACGAGGACGCACATTCGACAAACCCCTGTAGATGATGGTGTACAGCATTACAAAGAAAACTCTATAGAACCGTGTAGTAGACAAAACACTAGAAGAAAACATTCCACCGTTATTTCCAGTTAATCCGTGTAGACTAGACGGTGTATTAAAGTAGAGTAATTCCCGGTATATTGTTCATAAAATGAAATGACTGGATATTCGTCAGTTAATAAGTAATAATTCTACACTAATAAATGTAATTATTGAAAAGGATCAATAACTTAGAGCACATCAATCCACATCGTCTCGCAAAAATCAGAGTAAAGTCATCCTGTAGTAAAAGAAGCACTGGTGTATTACGGTAACATGGAACCGGGGATCCACTTAAATCAACGTCCATTAATTTCAATCATCATAAATAAGACATTTATTTGTTTATTCGGTGTAGTTCTTGCGTCATCATAGGCGTGGGTGGATGAGAATCTGTCGGATAACATGGACCCATTGATTTGTTCATAAATATATACTCATTTCTATTTATGAATTGAAATGATATTGGGTTTAACGTCGTGCTGTTTTACCCCAACTTGGCTAGTGAAAACGGGCACCCATACAATGTGCTATGGGCGAAATTGTGCCCGGACAGCAGCGCTATAGCCTTGTCTTATATCGAATTCCAACTGCCATGGGATATTTTACGTGCACGCCAATGTTTACCTCGGATTTTCGTCCCTCCCTCTTGCATCGAGAGACACACATTTGATATTTCAAAACGCCTTTGAGCTTTTCAAAAACGTCTGCAGGTTATATCTAATCGTTCTTTGTGTGTGGAATGTGTAAAAACGAATTAGTCATAGTTTGTTTTGAATATGGTGGCCATTCAGAACAGGGATCGATTCCCATCTGTGTAAAACCAAATATTATAGCCAGTCAGTGTAAACTAGCAAAAGTGAGAAAAGGGAAAACACTTGATAAGCACTAGGGTGAAGTGAGAAAAACACTTGATAAGCACTAGGGTAAAGTGAGAAAAACACTTGATAATCACTAGGGTAAAATGAGAAAAAACACTTGATACGCACTAGGTTGAAGTGAACAAAACACTTGATAAGCACTAGGGTGGAGTGAGAAAAACACTCGATAAGCACTAGAGCAAAGTGAGAAAAACAGTTGATAAGCATTAGGTTGAAGTGAGAAACACACCCAATAAGCACTAGGGTGAAGTGAGCAAAACACTTAATAAAGTGCACACTCATGAAAGCCCAATTTGTATATTTGACGTAGCTTTTTCCTCATTTCAATATCATTTAATCAAGCTTCTTTATTTCATTGAAATTTTGAAGTGGGGTGAAAATGGGAAATGAACACTCAGATATCAAATATTTCCCGTGGAGCACGTCTCGGTTTAGTGTCATCCACACTTGATATGGGTGTCTTCAACACTTCGATGCGTGAGGGGAGCGGCTAGACACTGTCCATGCCTCACAATAGCCATCGTAATAACAGGGACAGAACTAATAATATAAAAAATTTAAAGTTAGTTCACTCCATGAGCAAAATGTGTAAACCATTGGCCATAGTCTATGCCAGGAGTGATAATATTGATGTTAAGTCGTACAAATGGGACTAAAGGGAATTGTTCAAGACGAAATAAACATGTTTGTATCAAATGACTTGTCCTATAATACTAGATTCAAATCAATGATAAAAACCCAACCAAAACCTCGTCTTTAACAAAATGAAAGAAGTACGGTGTTTTAATTAACAGAAAAAGAAGTGGTGAGTTGAATTGTTGTAGAAGTCGCGAGGCTGAAGGTTAAATTAACTCAATAATTCAATAAAGATCTGTTTTCCCAATAGTCTACAGTCAACTGCACATTATAATTGTTGTTCTGAGAGAGAGAGAAAGAGAGAGATATTCGACACAAGCTAGTTTATTTCGGGAATGACATCCTGTAATTCCAATAATTCGGTACGGTACCATCTGCAGAAACAGTAGTCGATCCTTCTTCTCATTCTTTATCTGCTGACACGGGGTGGAACCCGATTCTTCACACAGATAATTAAGTACTTCGAGGATAGATCTCTGCCCCGAATAACCACCATATCTAAAAACTAGTATACTATTTTATAATGCGGTTTTATTCCGTTTCACATTATATCTCATACGCACAAAAACTAAATAAACCTGTTCTATTGTATAAAATGGAAGCGAGATAAATATCTCACAATTCGCGAAATATACTATGTGTTTACGACTAAAATCGTCGATTAGGAATTAGAATGTCGGTCAACTAGATTAGTGTTTGTTCTGGGGCGGAGCTAATTGTGGACACCCAGCCTAAGTTTAGATGGGTGGACGCATGATTTAACATTGCTAATAGTCACAAAATTTATGAGAGGAAGAATCCTAATGATTATACATCGGATAAATTCCGTCAGATTTGTACCCATAGACTGCCGTGGATGTATGTTTCGTTGTCTGGCAACCTATCTTTCATCGTTGATAATTATTTGTAATTTCATTCGGACCATGTATATATGAAATGAAATGAAATGGGGGTTTAACGTCCTACTCTTTTGCACTTAACCTGGGCTAATGGGAGACGAGCATACGCCATACAGTGTGCTATGAGGGAAATTTTGCCCCGGGCAGCGGCGCTACGGCCTACTCTTATATCGAATTCCAACTGCCAAGGGAATCTTTTACGTGCTCTTCAATGCGTAAACGGGACCTCGGTTTTCCGTACCATCCGAACGGCTAGGCAGCTGTTTTTGTCAGGCCCTCCTTCTGCATCACTGACAAGGAAAAATCACACCGGAAAATCGAGATGAACTTTCTCGGCCAATGCAGGGATCGAACACCCGACCTCCAGGCTAGCGAACCAGCGCCTTATCCACTTAGCCACCGTGATCCCAGGAGGGTATAACCTCCATTTCAATTTCATTTATCAATCTTTGTACTCATGGATTAGAAAAAAATATATGATAATCTTGAAATAACCTAATATGGTGATGGTTTACTAGACACAAAACTCAATTTATTTCTATTTTCAAAGGAGCAAAATAAATAATTCCCATGGTAAGGTATAAAACTGAGGAGGCTAATAACGCCAAGTTCCACTCAACAAATAATGGAGTTACAATTGAACCAATCTCTTTCCGTGTTGACATTCAATAATTTCTCCCCGTCCTATTAATCCGCACGAAGATTTAACATAACAAAAGAATCCAATTTTCACCAGCGAAGAAAAAAATTATATAACAAAGCAATTCATTTTTCTCAAGTGAAGAAATATCCCTTAAAAATAACAAACCCATGTCGTTTTTAGGAAAACAAATTTTCTCGTTCTGCCAATGTTTTTGTACCGCGGAGGTGATGAATGAGCGGCGAATCGTCTGGGTAGATCTGTGAAAATGATTATTATAAATTCCCTCTCTCTTTTCTTCTCGGGTCTAACTTATAATGGCTAGTTAGCTCGAATGATGGATTTCACTTCATCAAGAAAATCATAGATTTCTCCTGAAGATTTATTGTTCCGTTGATTCTCTGTTATAAACAGTTTAATACGGGGCTTGAGTTGAACAATTTAATTTCGGCACTTAGTAATTCTTAGTTGCTTGAAAACTTAGTGTGGCTTCTTATTTTCCCGTACAGATAATATCCTAATTGAGTTAACACATAAACATTGTGTATGTTGTAATTCTTAGCTGCTAGAACACCTAATTTCAATTTTTACTCTTCCTAACCTGAGGTTCCCGTGTTCGATTCCTGAATTGCCAAGAAAATTCATCGGGATTTTCCGGAGTGGTTTCCCGACAGAGGGTCTGACGAGGAACAACCTGTAGTAGGACGACCTTAAGTCCTATTTCATTTCATTTGCCATGTCATATTGGGTTAAAAAATAAATTATATTTTTAGAACACATCATACCACTTATTTTATCCTCGGGACTTATATCTCCAATATCCTGGTGCCGGACAGTGGGTCCAATATCCTGGTGCCGGACAGTGGGTCCAATATCCTGGTGCCGGACAGTGGGTCCAATATCCTGGTGCCGGACAGTGGGCCTAAAACCGAAATTTCATGTCATTTCCCTGACGTAGGGCGTAGTTTCGGGTGTTAGAAAAGAGTGCTGCGCCTACTGCGCCACGTGTACGACACCTACCGCTTCTATATCAATAATATGTAAAATGGATGGAGAGAGAGAGATGGGATTACCGTCCACTCGACACAAACCAGGTCATTTCGGGACCAACATATGGTTTAATTTTATTTCAATACTTCGCTTGCGCGTAGGGTTCTTTAGCAACCGGGGGGGGGGGGCGGAGTACCCAGAGAAAACCCACGAGGCTGGACAGGCGAGCCTACTCCTTGCCACGTACAACCGGCGATTCGAAACCACGCCAGTTGAGTCAATGGCAGTCCGTATCATACAGCGCGCGCACGCTAACCATTCGGCCATCCGACCCCCCAAAATGGATGAATACATTGTATATAAATCACAGTGTTATGTGACGTACATCGGTAATAAAAGAAGACATTGAAATTGTTTCCGCGCATTTTATCCACAAATCCTTGATGACGACGACCACGCAAATTTTAGATTGCAGGATTTAGTTTTTATGGTTGTCAATACAAATAAAACCTAAATAAAACATCGCCCATCGTCAATCGAAATACTGGAATTCGTGACAAAAAGTTTTATTTTGAGACAAATTGAAATCCGTAAACCATCTTGTTGACGTGGAAATGACTCGTAAACAAATTTAACAATACCCAAAGTTAAATCCGTTGTGTTGTCAATACCCAACTGTAATCCACTCTTGATCCTCCTCTCGTGAACGCTCCTTTAAAGTGGTGTTCACATTGATCATATCAATCTTTTCTGTGACATTAGGCCTATCCTAAGTGGAAGTGGACGTTAAACCTCAGGAACGAACGGACGAGTATATCAAGTTCCACTTCGTCCCACAAAGACAGTTGTCTAGTTCTTCGGATGGGACAAAAACGGAGGTCCTTTGTACACATTAAATGTAGTATGTGTCACTTTAAGTGATATAATAAAAGTATTAATATAGTATGTGTCACTTTAAGTGATATAATAATAGCATTAATACTTTATATAGCACGTGTCTCGTTAAGTGTTATAATAAAAGTATTAATATAGCACGTGTCACTTTAAGTGATATAATAGCATTAATACTTTATATAGCATGTGCCACTTTAAGTGATATAATAACTATTAAAACTATGTATATAATAGTATTGATAATATGCATAGTATGCGTCACTTTAAGTGATATAATAATATGCATAGTATGTAATAATAGTATTACTAATATGCATAGTATGTGTCACTTTAAGTGGTAATAATAGTAATAACATGCATAGTAAGTGTCACTTTAAGTGGTATAATAATATGCATAGTATTAATATAGTATGTGTCACTTTAAGTGATATAATGCACCACGTAAATTGTTAATACCACGTAAATCGTTAATACGTTAAGAGTAGTTAAAGCCAAGCATTGATAATAGCTAAACTAACAATCTCCAGTAATCTCGCACAGAATGGGAGTAGACGAGATTTGTATCCAAGCGGCCATTAGAGCTGATTAATCGCCACCAATATTGAGTAAAATTGACGACATTTTTGTAGATTAGTGAAAGTAATGTGAATTAACTGGTCGAAAGAGAACAATATTTGTCATCTGGTTGATAGATGGCGCTAATTACATATTTATTCCGCCATATTGCAAGACCATTCATCTCTGACTGACATGTTTGTGTTTACATTGTTGCGAAGAGTTTTAACTACTTTTGATTCCGGGGTAAATCACCCATGAATATAACATGATCTGTCAATGATACCGCCATTAATGTATAAAAACGTACATGGTTTTGTGAAAACAGATTCAGTTATTCTGTTCATAGCAAGAACGTGGTTTCACCTTGTCAGTGATGCAGAATGGAGGGCCTAACAAGGACAGCTGTCTAGTCGTTTTGAAGGGACGAAAAACCGAGGTCCTGTGTACACATTGGCGTGCACGTGAAAGATCCCTTGGCAGTTGGAATTCGATATAAGTGTAGGCCGTAGCGCCGCTGCCCGGGCAAAATGTCCCTCATAGCACACTGTATGGCGTATGCCTGTCTTCCATTAGCCCAGGTTAGGTGCTAAAGAGTAGGACGTTAAACCCCATTTCATTTATCATTTTATTTCATAATTAGAAGCGAGCCACGGTGGCTCAGTAACTAAGACGTTGGTTAGATAACCTTAAGGTCCTGTTTTCGATCTTGGTGTTTACGTGGTCCCCCTTATCAGTGATGTAGGATGGAGGCTTGGCATGGGACAACGTATAGTCGTTCGTATGGGACGAAAAACCCGAGGTACCTTGTTCACATTGGCGTTAGAACCATTAACATTTGTAATGCGAAATAAGAGTAGTTCGTGGCGCCGCTGTCCGGGGAAACATTTACCTTGCGGGACATTGTTATGCCCAGTCGGTGCAGAACACAAGGACATTAGACGCCATTTCATTGTATAGTTAGCAAAAGTCAAAAACAACTGTACTAGCAGTGCCGTTACTTGGCAGTGTTTGCCCTTTTCTGGCTGATGTCGACCAGAAAAATAATATCGCGAAGGATCGGCGACTACCTATTTTTATAGTCGCAGGCAGGAAACCGCCAGAATCAGTTGTAGTAACGGTGACGCCAGTTTTTTAGTACAGTTTTAAAAGATTAGTGATTTTCTCCTTGTCAGTGATGCTAAAAAACGTAGAGCATAAGCCTCGTTAGATTTCGATTAGAAGTAGCCCATTTGTTCCACCGTCTTCCTGACTTGACAAACAATGGAAGTCCAGGATTAGAGCTAGAGATTCGGTCATCCAGTATCTAAATAATTGGTAGATTTTGTGTAAGAAATTCGGTCATCCAGTACCTAAGTGATCTGGAAGGAAAATCGCTAGAGATTCGGACATGCGGGATGCAAGTGACCTAGCGTATTAGAGATTCGGGTATTCAGTATCTAAGTGATCTGGTTTGACTATTGTTAAATTATTTAGAGGAGCCTTTTTATACGCCCACATTGAAATGTGGTCGTATATTGTCGTCGCCCCCGTCCGTCCGTCCGTCCGTCCGTCCGTCGGTCCGTCCGTCCGTCGGTCCGGCGTCCACAATTGCTTGTGGACGCTCTAGAGGCTAAAGTTAATATTCGATTGACTTTAAATTTATACACAGTGTTTAAGGTCATGAGACCAAGAAGCCTATTGTTTTTCAGCGATTTCCGATAATAACTACCAGAGTTATGGCCCTTGATCACTTCAAAAAATCTTGTGGACGCTCTAGAGGCCAAAGTTAATATCCAATTGGCTTTAAATTTATACACAGTGTTTAAGGCCATGAGACGAAGAAGCCTATTGATTTTCATCGATTTCCGATAATTAGTGCCAGAGTTATGGCCCTTGATCACTTCAAAAAATCTTGTGGACGCTATAGAGGCCAAAGTTAATATCCGATTGGCTTTAAATTTATACACAGTGTTTACGGTCATGAGACGAAGAAGCCTATTGATTTTCAGCGATTTCCGATAATTAGTGCCAGAGTTATGGTCCTTGATCACTTCAAAAAATCTTGTGGACGCTATAGAGGCCAAAATTAATATTCGATTGGCTTTAAATTTATACACAGTGTTTAAGGTCATGAGACAAAGAAGCCTATTGATTTTCAGCGATTTCCGATAATTAGTGCCAGAGTTATGGCCCTTGATCACTTCAAAAAATCTTGTGGACGCTATAGAGGCCAAAGTTAATATCCGATTGGCTTTAAATTTATACACAGTGTTTAAGGTCATGAGACGAAGAAGCCTATTGATTTTCAGCGATTTCCGATAATTAGTGCCAGAGTTATGGCCCTTGATCACTTCAAAAAATCTTGTGGACGCTATAGAGGCCAAAGTTAATATCCGATTGTCTTTAAATTTATACACAGTGTTTAAGGTCATGAGAAGAAGAAGCCTATTGATTTTCAGCGATTTCCGATAATTAGTGCCAGAGTTATGGCCCTTGATCACTTCAAAAAATCTTGTGGACGCTTTAAAGGCCAAACTTATCATCTGATTGACTTCAGATTGATACACAGAGTTTAAGGTGTTGAAACGAACAAGTATATTGATTTTCAATGAATTTTGATAACTGAACAGCTAAATCCATGATTTTAAATGTTTCATGTATATATACTAATTCAATTGTTAGCGTGGGGTAAAATTTTATAAAAAGCAATCAAATTCTAATGATTTTCTGATAATTACATAATGAGTTGTTACTCTTAATCAGTTTTTAGAGTATTACAAATGTTTCATTACCGAAAAAAGTAAAAATATGCGACAACCCTTGTTGACTGCCCGGACGATTTAGCTGCTGTGGGCGTATGTTTCGTTGCCTGGCAACCTATCTTTAATAGGTTATGTCATCCAGTTTCTAAATAACATAATAGAATGGTTAAACTAGAAATTCCGCCATCCAGTAGCTAAATGAGCTAGATGACATTTCAAATCAAGCGGTAAAATACGCAGGTGATACAAAAACACCGAATGAAAAGACAGCGAAGTGGCTATTCCAACGTGTTGTCAGCATCAATTTGTGGTGGCAGAGTTACATTGAAGCTCAATTAGATTATGGTAACCCAAGAGGAATTGGAATACGTTCCATCTAAATGGGGTTAGCTAGGAAAATGTCTGTATCATATTTTCACCCAAGTGTGTCCAATGAACGGAATGCGTTTCCTATCGGGCTAATGTAGACGGACATACTGCCTGTACTGTGCTTGGGGTTATAGATTTGGCCCGGACTATGACGGGCGGATGCGGTCACAATGGGCCATTTATATGACTTACTAATTCCATTTATAAAACTTTATAATTAATTTCTTACTAAGGCACGTGCGAACGCTGAAACCCCTCGAAGCGTGTGACTGAATTGAATATTAATTATAAAGCTTTATAAATGGAATTAGTAAGTCATATAAATGGAATTAGTAAGTCATATAAATGGACCATTGTGACCGCATCCGCCCGCCATACCGGACAGCAATTGCATTCCAACAGTAAAGGGTTCTTCTATGTGCACGCTAAGGTGTATACAGTACCTCATCTGAACTACTGGATGTTGTTCCGTGTCAGGGCGCCGTCCTGTACCACTGATAACAGGGAGAGAAATGGGGTTTAACGTCCACTAAACACGAACTAGGTATTTTGGGGAATAACATGGTTTAATAATTCGCTTAAGCAGTAGATGGACCCTGGGAAAACCAACGAGGTTTGACTGGCTACATACTCCTTGTCACGTACAACCGGGGAATCAAAACCACACCGCTTGAGTCAATGTCAGACCTTATGATGCAGCGAGCACGCATCATTAACCTTTCGGCCTTTTGTATGATAAAGTCTCGATTTTCCATTTTTACGTTGAATTATCCATCACAAAATGTATTCAAATCCAGTAAAGAAAGCTGGCTAGCGATGGCATCGAGAGTCGATTAAGGTTTGGATAAGTTAATTAATGTCCAGTTGATACTTTAGATAACATTTCAGGCCCAAAGAAAGGCCCGTAATAGGCAGATTTAGCCACTTTATGTTTAAAAGTCTAATTCGTTTATTATCCTGGTTTATTAGTGCCTTGAATACATTTAAAACCAATCAAAATCCGCGTCATAAAATGTTTAATCCACTAAAATTCGCCGTTTTTTTATTAGGTTGAATGGAGAATAAAATGGCTGACTTTAATAACCCGTCCATTCCTGAAAATAGTTTGTCAGTAATTGGTGCAAGGTTTATATTATGACCTAATACAGAATTCCGATATATAAATTAATCAGCATTCATTGGGAAATTCTTATGGTTTTTTAACCGCACCGCAGAGAACGACATCGTTCAATATTTGTGATAAACCGACCAGTATCTTATGTTTTACGACTAAGGATCGATAGTGGCTTACTTTTAATTCACACACATCGTCAAAATGGGGTTAATAGAGCGCATTTGGAGCAGACGATATACGATACGAAACTACGGCCAAGACTGTTTTTTAAGTGTGCATAAATTTTATATCTATTATGCATGCGCGAGCACTTATATTGTCTAAACTTAATATCACGAGGATTGCCATTTGTCAAACGCAATTTGTTCGCTGCGCATTTGAAGCAGACAATATAAGATACGAAACTAAACTGTATCGCCTTTTTGTCACATATGGATGCATTTTATATGAACCTCCGCGGGATTTATATACATTGTATAGTCTGAACGTAATACCATGGGGATCAGTAAACCTAATTTGTGTTCGTTCTGTTAAATTACAAATAAAGACCTATCAGTTCTTTCCATGAAATACCACAACTATCTTGATGTACTTCAACCGTGTGAGGCACGTAAGAAGTTTCTTTACAGAGGGATGGGGGGATTGCCCATTCCGACACAAATTGGAGCTAATCATTCACACTTTTTTCTAGACGTCGCGTGTTCGATCCCTGCATTGGCCGAGAAAGTGGTGTCCCCTTGCCTGTAGTACTGGGGCCTATTTCACGAAATTTTAACTAAGATAAGATCCCAATTTTAGTAATTTGATTGGATAATATTAGATTGATTTTAGTGCTTAGCCAATCAAAATTGAAGTATCTACTAAAACAGGGCCCAGGACGGAGGGCGAGACAGGTCACGTGTACAGTTGGAATTTGACATAAGCGTAGGCCATAATGCCGCTGCCTAGGTAACATTTCCTTCATAGCACAATACGGTGTATGTCTGCCTTCATTACCCTTACCGGAGCAGAACAGTAGGACGTTAAACCCGATTTCATTTACACTTCTGGTAAACTGTGTATATCATCTATGACAAGGTTTGTTGTGTGGAATTTGTCGCATGAGTTCAACAAAATATTCGACTTAAAGAAATGCAGAAGTTCGACTAAATAAATCTGTGTATGTCATTTTGATAAATGTTTTTAATCGGGTTTCCCCCCCCCCCCCCAAGTCCAATATCTTGTCGAACTCGTGGGGTAAAACACCACAAAATAGAATCTGGTAGCATGTACTTTCCACATATCTTACAAGATGATAAATGATAATTGTTTCAGAGAAATATCTTGTCGAACTCGTGGGGTAAAACACCACAAAATAGAATCTGGTAGCATGTACTTTCCACATATCTTACAAGATGATAAATGATAATTGTTTCAGAGAAATACGCAGAAAAAGTCAAACCTTTCCGCAAACACAAACGGCCTTGACTGGAAAAGAAAATGGTAATTATGGCGATGAAAGACATCATAATTAACTTAATTTGTGTTCTTTTACAGGTGCAGCAAATTATAAATAAATACATCGAAGGAGTGGTGATAATTTCAGGTAAGACTAAAGTAAAGTAATTATTACAGTTATTTGGAAGTTAAAACGAATGGCACATAGTTGAAGTAACGGATGACACGCTACTGACGTAACGAATTGACGAGTATTGAAGTAACGAATCACACGACAATGACGTAACGAATTTCACATTATTGAAGAAACGAATCGCCCCTGAAAATACAATAAAAAAGACAAAATGCCAATAATTTCTCGCAATGAATGTCACTAAGCTCAAAACTTCCCGCGATCTACCCCTATTTGCATACATATCGATTCATTATTTCTCCAAATTCGATGTAAAATCAGTTTTTGAATCCGGATCGATTTTTTATACTTTTGTATAAGTCTTGCACAATGTTAAGATATTCATCGTCTGTATCACAAAAAATAAAATAAAATAAAATATATATTCATTTAATCATTCAGGTACACTCTAGAATGAACTTCATTGAGAAGTATAATTCCCGATGAGCATATTCCAGAACCACAGTTGGTCGCTTTATGACTTTCAGTCATTCAAACCAGAACACTCCTCATAGTAAATTCTTAGCTATCACTTCCCATTTGAGAATTTACACAACGCTAACGCTAAAATCTAAGACAACAGCCCATCCACCCCAAGCTTTAGCAAACTCATACTTACAGCCAAGCCTTTAACTAAATATCATCCACAGTCTTAAGACTCTTTGAACATGACTTATTGGTCAATTAAATCAGTATTGAAGTTATGTTACCGTGAAAAGATGGGCTTCTGATATCCAATATTAGACACTATTTGACAATGTTAAACTTGGCACAAGAAAAAACACGTGTCACAATGCTTTCAAACACCATTTATAATGCACGGGGATAACATATCGCACAAGGGAAGACTGGAATAACAAGACGCCAAAGAATGCCATTCAATTTGAATCCTCCGCGTATTTCACCGAACATAACTGATTGGAAATTACGGTAAAAACACAAACGATTGAATGTAAATCAATTTGTATACATTCACATTATATTATTGTATGCGTTGCCACCCATTTGTGCCTATTTCTAAGTACCAAAGAATTGCTGCTGCACTAGATGTCACTTATGAAAACTATTTATGCCAATGACGTAACCGGAAGTGACGACCCAGGACAGGTGGGGTCAAGTGTTGATCTTCGCTATCGGTACCTACCCTGTGCCCATTTCTAAGTACCAACGAATAGCGATTTAGTTCCTTTAAAGGTAACCGGAATGAAGTTGAGTTGAGAGGAACTTCTGTTCGTGTCAAATGTAACCTGTCCTCCTCTATTTAAATTCTCCTATTTAACAGAACACATTCTAGTGTTAATCACTACACAATCTACATCGTGTTTAAATAGTTTTTCAACCAAATGTAATTACTGAATGTTACGAGGGAGTGTAGATCATTATATGCTGCGTCATCATTACTAAAAATACTCTCTTGTGAATTGCCATCGTGAATATAAATGCCAGCAAAATTTAGATACAGTTAGTGAACAAGTCGGCTTTCGTTTATAACTACCCATATCAGCAATTCTGATCAATCAGTTACAAATAAACCGTTCAGGCGCATATTTTTTTTAAATAAAAACAATTCAAAATTGTCGGGTTTTTTTTCTAAACAGGATCGTGTTGCGTTCACACATACTATAAGCCAAAACAGTTTAATTACTCTGACCTCGGTCGAGGATTGGAGTTAACTACGCATGGGTAGCTTCATATTCCTTATTCGGTTCTTGCACACATCTGCGAAAAAAGTTAAACTGGTTTAACGATCGCCAGGGTTTTTAAACTAGTTGAAACACAGCGTCTGAAAGGGTTACTTGTAGCTATGAGTATATAAATTACCAAAATTGAAAATGGTCTGTAGCTCTAGAACGGTTATTTCATATAAATAATAAAATAACTAGCCCCTTTAAGCACAATATAATAATAATATAAAAAAAGCCCCTTTAATCACTAGATAATAATATACTCTTCAAAAAAAGAAACGAACAACTCATTTTTTTATTTGAACGAGGTCTTTGTTTCGGTAAATCTTTTTTGTTTTTAATGCCATTATGTAAGGATAAAAGAAATTCATTATTGATTTTAAAGGTAGGGTCACTAAATGTGACTGGTCATACTTTTTGTCGAAATTTTGTATCGCTTGATTGCACCAAGAAACATGAATTTAACAACTTCGCGAGCTTTTCGCGTGGAACCTAAATCTAAGGTCTTTAAAATCCCGGGGTTCTCGGTTTCCAAATCAGTTGCACATGTAAACACTCAAAGACCCAAGTGATGCCACATCCGAACGAAGACCAACGCAACAACGCTATTGGTGGATTACAAGCAGGTGATTCCAAGACAGATGCAGCCAGGCTGCTGAATGTTTCCCTTAGTTCCATTTCTCGCCTTTGGGATAGGTACCGACAGCGACGTTCAACACGTGAACGCCATAGTTCAGGCCAAACAAGTGTGGTCCTGGATCGTCACTTCCGGTTACGTCATTGGGATAAATGGTTTTCAACAGCGACCTCTATTGCAGCAGCAATTCCCGGACGGCGTAGAATCTCGTACCAGACAGTAGGCAAACGCCTACGTGAAACCGACTAACGAGGCAGACGTCCCCGTTAGAGCTTCTGTTTTGAAATACGCCGACACCATGAAATCCAACTTTAATGGGTTCAGGCACTGAGGGTATGGCCACAGCAACACTGGAGAGCAGTTTGGTTCAGCGACGTGTCGCCGTTCTTGTTGCAACAAGGCGATAGTAGAGCGAGGATATACTGACGACGAAATGTAACGTTGCGTTTCTTTTTTGGGAGAGTATATTTAAAAAGAAAAAGGGCATAGCTCCTGTAAGCACCAGATAATGATTAAAAAAACTAGCCCCCATAGCTCCTTTAAAAACTTGATAATAATAATAAAAAACTAGCTCCTTTAAGCACAAGATAATAATAATAAAACAAACCTAGCCCCTGTAAGCACCAAATAATAATAATGTAAAACCTAGCCCCTTTAAGCACCCGATAATAATGATGAAAAAAAAACCCTAGCTCCTGTAAGCACCAGATAATAATAATAAAAAAAACCTGGCTCCTGTAAAAACCAGATAATAATAATAAAACAAATCCTAGCTCCTGTAAGCACCAGATAATAATAATAAAAAACCTATCCCCTTTAAGCATCAGATAACAACAAAAAGAAGGTAGCTCCTTTAAGCACTAGATAATAGCCGCTTTTTTTTACAAGATAGTGTTACATGTCAATGATGGCGTAAATTGTATGAAGTCGGCCTTGATGTTTTGATATCAGATAATAATAGTGATTTCCATCTTGTCATCGCATTGATAACTATTATTATACTGTTTCTGCAAACTTTTATTTAATACTCTATGGGGGAAATGTCTGTTTTCTGTTCGCAGTCGCTTTAAACTGTGTTGAATAAATTACAAATACTCTTTAAAGGCAATTAGGGATCCAGACCTGGACCGCCGTTTCAAATTAAGGAATTCAAATGAAACGCGAGGACCTAGACAACCATTATACTGCTTCAACAAACCTTTACTTTACTCTATGTTTTTTTTTAAAAAAAAACCGTTTTTTTCTTCCACAAAAAGCGCTTAAAATTGTGTTGAATAAATTACTACTAATACTCCGTATATCTGGGAATGAAATTTGAGACAGCGTTTTAGTCATGTATTGGGGAATTAAAACGAAACGCAAGAGACATAAAACATGCGTTCAATGAATTCTGATTACTTTTTACGTCTTGTCATATACTGATTTTACAATTATTAATTAATTTAATACATTATGGAGAAAAATACATATTTTCCGTTCGCATCCGCATGTTGAGATTGGGTCCGGCTATTAATTATATGCTGGGGAATTAAAACGAAACTAAGGGGACGTAAACGTTTTCAATAATCGCTGATTAAGTTATACATCTTGCTTCTACAAACGTGCGGGTAGGTTGGGCGAATGGTTAGCGTGTGCGCGCTGTATGCTAAGGTCTGTCATTGAGTCAACTGGCGTGGAGTAGGGTCGCCTTTCCAACCTCGTGGGTTTTCTCCGGATCCTCCTGTTTCCTCCCAAACGAATTATTGAAACAAAATTAAACCACATGTTAGTCCTGAAAAGAACTAGTTTGTGTTGAGTGGACGTTAAACCCCATTTCTCTCTCATCGTCCCTGTCCTGTCCATACCCTGGTGTGAACAAAATGTGCCTTGATCTGGATATCGATCACAGAAGTTATTAGTGATATGAATTCTGGAGAAAATGAGTTGGGGATACCTACAGGCCGACTAGACAACTCTGTCAATTTATACTTCAACTGGTTACATACATATTGAAACAATATCGTAGCTGAGATTGTCATCGTCCCAGGGCGAAAAGTTTAATATCCGTACTGAAACATAACCTGGGTGGCCAGTGGATTCGTAACCGGAACGCCTGACATATTGTGAGACGTCGGAGGAGAGAATTTGATATGGACGTTATGTGTATCTTGTCCAATAATCGTTAAGAGTCGAGGCTATATCGAGGCCTCAATGGCAATTGGGAAAGAATAGATCGAGACTGCTTGTCAAAACAATCGGATGCACGGCTAGCTATTCAGATGCGCTTTCGACATTATGACTGCTGGCTCTTCAGCTGCACATCCAATGTGATTACGGCGAGGTGGACATTCCATGTTAAGTCACTGCTAGCTATTGCGATGCACATTCAATATGCTGACGGCAAGATGCACATTGGGCGTTGTCACTGCTGGCTATTTCGGGGCACATTCGATATTGTGACTGCTCGCTTTGCAGGTAAAAAAAGACATCAATGTATTCTTTGAAGATCTGACAATTGCTATAGTATAAATATTATCACGTGATGCAGCTGTCTGATTCATTGTTTAATTATAACAGTAATGAACGGGGTGCAATGGGTTTTGTATTGAAAAAAAAAAACATGTACGGCTTTAGTTACTCTCTACTTACCATTTAGCATCCAATTTAATTTGATCATTCCCAGCCGGCGAGACCTCCAAAGTGTTAATATCTCTTTAATTAAGATAAGTAATCACTAGTTATTTGAAGCGGTGTAATTCCAGTGAAGTGTGTCACTCTGACGGATCTCAGCATCTTAATGTTCAAATTACACCACTTATAAACCACGCGGTATGTATAATCGAGGCTACAATGTATAAAGTATTTGTGGACGAGTATTTTCCTTTATTGATGAATGACATGAAATGGGGTTTATCGTCCTACTTTTTCGGTTCCGACTGGACTAATGAAGACGGATAGAAGCCATGCAGTGTTCTTTGTCACTGTATACACGGGACATCGGTTTTTTTCCCATCCGAACGACTATACATTTTCCCTTTTCAGACCCTCCGCCCTACACCACTCAGTAAGGAAACCAGGCATTAGTTAACTGGCGTGGTTTCTTTTTGCCGGTTGTACGTTACAAGAAGTAGGGTCGCTTGTCGAACATCGTGGGTTTTCTCTGGGTCCCCCGGTTTCCTCCCTCTGCTAAACACCCCTACGTGCAAGCTATTTATTGAAATAAAATCGAGCAATGTGTTAGTTCCAAAATGACATATGTTGAGTCGAGTGGACGTTAAACCCCATTTCTCTCTCGCGCTAATTATGAGGAAAATTGTGCCTGGATAATAGCGTATTCGAATTCGTTTACGTGCTCGCCACGCGTCTTTATCTTCCATAGAACATTAAACGACGTGAATATTAAATCAGCGTGTTATATTGAGATGTTTTTTGTTTAAACTGTTGTTTAATTGTTTTCCCTCGGCTCCCCAGTAGTCCATTACAGCTAAAACAAAGCGAAAATTGAAAAGAAACATGTCTGACCAAAAGACAATTTTAGACTAATTTGTCATCTTGTTTTTAGTTCAACCGCAGTAAATGACTGATTAAATTTGCCCCAGTTGTCTGGAAGGGGGGATTGGGGTGTCTGGAATACTTAATAATGTCAGGGTCACTTTCAATTTCATTCATGTTCTAACGTGCATTTAATTGCCGTCATTTGCCGTCAAGTGGTAGAAGTGTACGTCTGCTATCGCCGCCATATTGAAACAGAACGTGTTCGCGTGGATATGATCAACACTCGTTTAATTAAAGAATGGAAACTTCAGGCTATTTGAGAAAACTTGTAAAAGTCTTGACTGCCGAGTTCCATAGAATTAATAAGATGGCGACCTTGTTAAGAGCTTGTCTATGATTAAAGAGTCTCCCAAGGAGCTCTTAAACAGAAAATAGAAGTCTTGAAGAGAGACGTAAATAGAAATTTAGATTAGAATAACCAGTCATAAATTAGATCTAATATTATTGGTACGTATTTATTATAAATTCCTACAGCTCATAAACTGATTAGATACTCTGTATGTCAATCAAAGAGAAATAGAATTGCTACGAAACTGTGGAAAAATCTAAATAAAATGGAGTGTTATGTTAATGTACCACGTGACTGCTGCAGACGGGTTAATGAAGATAACCATGCACCGTACAGTGTGCAATCATGGCAAATTTGTCCAACATTTCGGACTACTTTTCTCTGAATTCCAGCTTGTCGTGGTTTCAAATGTTGTGGGTTAGATCCCACACTTGTATATGACCAGGAGTAAGGTCGCCGGTTCAACCTCGTGGATTTTCCCCGGACTCCACTACAAAGAAAGAAGACCAAAATGGGGAAACATACAATCACGATGCTTGGGTGTTAAGCCAGGCTGACACTTGCACGACTTTTGGCCACGATTTTGTCGTGCCCATCAGTGTCCACATTGACACGAACTGGCACGACGATTTCACGCATAGTTTGCGCATTGTTTACGCACTTCCCGCATTGGCACGACTAGTTTGCGCAAATCGGACGGTGTCGTGCCGACTCGAGTCGTGCCAATGCGTGCCACGGAATCGTGCAAGTGTCAGCCTGGCTTGACGAGCCAATTGTGGGCAATCCCGTCGCAACGCATCTCACGGCAGTGGGAACCTCGCACAATGTCGTGGCAAGGAGTAGGGTCGTCTGTCCAGCCTCGTGGGTTTTCTCGGGGTACTCCAATTACCTTCCACTGCCACTCGGCAAATCTCGGCAGATTCCGTAAACTACACCTAGCCTCGGCTGTATGACAGTAAGTGATATGTACCTACGCCCATACATTTGCAATGCGGCTACCGGTTTACTTTAACAGGAAAACTTGACGCTATTACACAAATTGGGAACCTATTCGGCTAGCGACCTATTCGCCCGATCGAGCTGCAACCTGTTCGTTGGAAACCTATTTAGAATTAATGACAACAGTCTCCTTAACTCATCTATTTATCAACCAATAAAATCCAACGTTATGTCTATCAAATGAAAGTAGATTATATCATTTTTTATGCATTCAATTAGCTCAGAATAGAAGTGTAATTTCGTCATTATCTTACAGCTGGATCGGTCGAATAGGTCGCTAGCCAAATAGGTCGCCAACTTGTGTTCGGAATGGCCGCAGCCATATTTCATCCGGGACCTTTAAAGTAGTTCCAATATGGCTGAATTCATCATACAGCCGAGGTTAGATTGTCGGAAATCTTCCGAGGTTTGCCGAGTGCTTCCACTGCTAAAGACCCCTACGCGCAAGCGAATTATTGAAATAGAATTAAACCATATGTTAGTCCCGAAATGACCTAGTTTGTGTCCAGTCGACGATAACCCCATCTCTCTCTCTCCCTCTCTCTCTCTCTCTCTCGCATATCGTGCTAAACGGGGTGCCGAGTCAAGCCATGACATTAGCTTAAGTTCAGTGTAACTATTGGTTACAGAACCATGCCCAGAGCTTTGTTTTCAAGTGGTATCTTGTCTCATTAGTTGCCTCTAAATATACCCAATGATTCTAATTAGCAAAATTTCCCTCATAGCACACTGTATGGCGTATGCCCGTCTCCATTAGCCCAGTTTAGGAGCAGAACAGTAGGACGTTAACCCCATTTCATTTCATTTCCAACTGCCAACTGACCAATTAATGAGTTAACCCTTTGTAAACGGTTTACTGTGATTAATACAAGCCCACCACATCGTGATGTTATTGAAACAAGGAAAAACAAATGGTATGTTTGAATTGATTCGATGTCGTCTGCCACCATTAGTAATTCTGATTGATCGTTTTGTCTCGTGACTTGAAGGTGGATGTTATGAGTGTGGTTATAATAAACATGATATATGATTAGTTCTACTCAACAAATTACTGGAGTCAGGATATTTACTAATTCATGGTGCCACGATTACCATGAGTTCCCGAGTTCCTTGCGATTGGGATGGGTCGAAAAACCGAGAACCCGTGTACACATTGGCGTGCACGTAAGAGTAGGCCGTAGCGCGTCTGCGCGGGCAAAATTTCCCCCATAGCACACTGTATGGCGTATGCCCGTCTTCCATTAGCCCAGGTTAGGTGCAAAAGAGTAGGACGTAAAACCCCATTTCATTTCATTCCCTTGCGACTGGCCAGTCTAGTCCCCTCCTCCTTGTCAGTAATGCAGGGCGGGCGAACTGGTAAGAAACAGTGTTTAAAAGTTCGGATTGTGCATAATCTCGTGCACAGAGGGAGTTAGGCGACCGCTCCTTCGGCTACATAGCGAATTGGTAAGCCGATGATTCGGCTACAGAAGGAATTGGTACACAATGTTTTGTTTTGGCTACAGAGGGAATTGGTAGACCAATGTTTTGTTTTGGCTACAGGGATAATTGGTGGACCGATGTTTTTTTTTTTGTTACAGAAAGAAAGGGTGGGCCGACGTTTTATATTGGCGACAGAGGGAATAAGTGGACCAACTTTTTGTTTTGGCTACAGAGGAAATAGTTGCACCTATGTTTCGGCTACATAGGTTAAATAGGTGCTACATGTTGCTTATAGAAACTGACCGAGTTAGACGACCCTGCAACCGAAGCGTGGTCGAAGCGTTGGACGTTAAACTCGTGTAAACGAAACGTTTATTAGACCGAGGATACCCTCGGCTAGATCTATTTCTAAAAGACCAACTCTTAAGATTGTGCAAAGGTCGCTGAGGTGTAAATAAGGCTAGGACACGTGATCATTGTCCAGAATGTAGGTTATAGGGTAAGGGTTAGGGCTAAATTCACGGTTAGGTTTAAGAATTTGGGGGAGGGGTCAAATCTCCACATTAGCACTGACCTAGGATAATGAAAATTTGGTTCGTGATATTTCTATATTTAATTAAAAATACACATAATACATTAGGTTAATTTACACAATTCGTTTCGCTGCTTTTTTGGTGTTGGTAGCGCTGATGGTCTTCCTTCGATTTTGCTTGTGATATTCTGGTGCTCTGATTTCTGAAGAAGAAAGGAATAAATTTAAGGCTCTCGGGTGAGCTAGGGTTGGGATTAGCACAAGCCCTGTCTACATCTCGTGACCTTTGACCGAACTTGAAGTCCCTGAGGATGACCAGGACACTTGATTGTTGGCGAAATTGTGGGTTAGGGTAAACATTAGGGCTTGTTCCAGGTTATGGTTGGGATTAGCGCTAGCCCTGTCTACATCTCGTGACCTTGGATCCAACTTGAATCTTGCCTTATCAAATAGACCTAACCGACAACACTTCTCTAAAAACCGAACAACTTGAAGTATATCTACGAACAGAACGACAAAAAACAGACGTGGTATCATTAGAGTTTAAACATGATAAAAAATAAGTCGGACATTATCCAGGTTTTATCTGTCACTGTTGGAAATCATTAACCGCCAATTTAAATGCACAACCAACATTTTTTTATTCTCTTAGAATATTAGGAATGTTTGGTCTGGATTATTTTAAATTTAGATTCAATTTATTTTATTTGTGTTTTTGCGAATCGAATATTCGGTCTACTTCTTCTTAAAGTGCGTATTGTTTAAGCTAAAGACAATTTTGTTTTAGCTATACGGTGAGATAATAGGGAATAACACGTCTCGGCCGAAAAAATTCGTCGTCGGTTTTTTCCGAATATTCGGTCTACTTCTTACTAGAGTGGAAATTTTTAAAGCTAAAAACAATTTTGTTTTAGCTATACTGTGAGATAATAAGGAATAAGACGTACTGGCCGAGAAAATTCTTCGTCGGTATTTTCAGTAACGCAGGACGAAGGGCTTGATAAAGTTCAACGTATGGTCGTTCGGAGGCGACGAAAAACGGTGCACATAGAAAGAACCTATAGCAGATGGAATTGGGAATAAAAGTAGGCCATATTCCAGAAATCGTTATGAACATTTGAACTAAATTTGACTGTCCAGACGATTTAGCTGATGTGGGGGATATGTTTTGTTGCCTGGCAACCTATCTTCAATATTTGAACTAATAGCCTGGTATATATCACGTTGTAACATATTATTAGGATTTGAGATGAATAATACTATTTATGTTAGCTTTCGTGTAGTTAATAATATATAATAAAACAATAGCGTTGTAAAATAAAATCAACATGCAACTATTTATTTACATACCCTTGCAATTGATATTTGGATATAATAGCTACGTGTATTAAGATAGTCAAAAACGACTTGAAATAAAAAAAGAAAAACAAACTTGGATTTTATCCTGAAACATTTTTATCTGGAATATGTGAGATGCTTAAAGGCCCAATGCCACTCTTGTTGTAACTGAATAATATGTCCCAATCTTTATTCTGGTCAACAAATTGTATTATTGTCAAATGTGAGTTGTATTTTAAAATATTTTCGAACCATCTGGACAAGTAAAATAGGATGTAATGAATAATTTACACAACAGACACTTAAACATCTAGTACTTAGAATAGAGTTATTATTTATTTTCTGGAGCTGCCAAGCCAGCAAGAGTGTTATTGTCCCTTTAAAACTTTATCAGTGCTGTGGTTGGTTATATAACAAAATTTATCAGACATCCATCTGGTTGCAGAAATGATTTTTCATTAAATTTCAATCGGAATACGGTCTGTGGAATTTATCTGACGAGAGATAAGGTTTTTGATCAATGATCTGAGCGACCCGACTCGTCTCTACAGTAATAAATAGTAAACATTACCGTTCAAGTAATGTGTTTACTTTCTCGCCATCTTTGTTTACATGTCATAAACCTCTCACTGTTAGACCTCCTATAATGACGTCATTATGCTCGGTAGCGGAAGTACTAACAGGGGTCATCCTAGCAAGAATAGCGGTACTCGATCAACCAGAGGTGTGTTTATTAATAAAGTTATTGAGACTTGTTGACAGAATATCAAGCACCTGCTTGCTATAAGACTGGTAGTTATATATTTGTCGACACCTTTCATGTTTTCTATAAATTATTTATATGATAGACTATAAGAGGTCTTGAAAGTTGGGAACTAATGAACAGGCTGATAGATTATATGAGATGCACGACATCGGGGCTGTTAATGAGCATGTTGTCCGAATGTAAAAGTGCTAACCCTTCTAACGTGTTAAGAATATTGTCAATTAGAAACAGTACCAAACTAGTATTGATCGGGTTCTTTAATTCAAGTAGATATTCGAGTGGAAGGAAAAACCACAGTCCCGTGTACACATTCGCGTGCACGTAAAAGATCCATTGACATTTGGTATGCAAAATAAGAGTAGGCTGTAGTGCCGCTGTCGGGGCAAAATTTCCCTCATAGCACACTTTATGGCGTATGCCTGTTTTGATTAGCCCGGTCGATACAGAAACGTAGGACGTTAAACCCCATTTCATTTGTTGAAATCAGCGTACAATAAAATTGTTTTAGCTTAGTGAAAATTTCGGATAAATGGGATGTAGTATCCCATATACTATAACGAGTCATCGCGAACCTTGTGGGTTCCCTCCTTGTCCCACGGTTTCCTCCCACTGTCAAAGGTAATTATTGAAATAGTCATCGCGAACCTTGTGGGTTCCCGCCTTGTCCCACGGTTTCCTCCCACTGCCAAAGACTCAATCGCGCAAGGTAATTATTGAAATAAAATTAACCATATGTTAGTCCCTAAATGCCCTAATTTGTGTGAAACTGCCATTAAACCGCATACCCCTCCCCCTCTCTTTCTCCCTCTCCCTCTCTCTCTCTCACTCTCTCTCTATCTATCTCTCTCTCTCTCAATTGTCCTAGTTATTGGAGACATGCAAACAACAATATCATTTAATTTTATTTCGCTCTCTCAATATCTATTTCAAATCGACCGAATTACTCCCGTTTACCCGAAAGTAGAATTTATATTGAAGATAATTTGACAATTGCTATAATTTAAATAATATCTGCTGATGGTGGAGTAATTTGCTAAGTTCATTCTGACATGCTTGTTCATTTTTGAAAAAAAATGTTATCTGATAGTGTTAATTTGTTTATATCATTCTGACATGCGCGCTTATTGTTTATAGATTAACTGATAATAGTAATTTGTTTAGATCATTTTAACATCCACGTATACCAGTAGGGGCGGAAAGAACCAGCAGTTGACGTTGAAACAAAGCATATGCTCTTATTTTTTCTATGTTTTCCATGTACAGATATTACATTCTGTCAGGTCTATGATATGGGAAGACAACTCGATCATTGATTAAAATTTTAGGATTGGTCACAGATTCATCTGGAATTACATAACAGTCGGGACTGAAAGAACTAGCTTTTGACGTTGAAATAAAGTATAGGGTATTTTTTTCTCTAAACTTGTGGCGTATAATTATGATATTCTCTATAATGGAAGACAACTCGATCATTGATTAAAATTTTTAGATTAGTCACAGATCCATATAGAACTGCATAACAGTGGGTCGAAATGAGCCAGCTTTTCACGTTGAAATCAAGCATAAAATGTTTGTTTTCTCTTAACTTGCCACATATAAATATGACACACTGTAATGATGATATGGGAAGACAACTCGACCAATTGATCAAGTTAGTTGAGGTTTGGCGACAGATCCATATTAAATTACATAATGGTAGGGGCGGAATGAGCCAGCTTAAACCCCACCTCTCTTCCTCTATGTCTCCCTCTCTGTCTCCCACGGAATGAACCATCTTAAACCCCAACTCTCTCCCACGGAATGAACCAGCTTAAACCCCAACTCTCTCCACCCCACCCCATCTCTCTCTGTGTCTCTTTCTGTGGATTTCTCAGTGAATTTCCAAACTTTTCGTTTTGTATGATAAGCTTTCTGGCGGAGCAACATGCGGCAAACCACACGAAAATGTAAATTCAAATAACCCTCTTGACCATGTAGGTTTTCTTAGACAAAAATTGTGTTAGTAGTGACATTTTGATAGTGTTGGTGAAACGTTAAAAAACATGTATTTGACTTTATTTTCTAAAATGGCCACCGGTAGTTACAACCTGCCTCTGCTACTTGATAATGTCTGTTTTAGACCGTTTAAGTATACACCACGTGATCTGTAATATACTGGCGGACGTAATAATATGAATAATTTTTAATGATATGCTGTTTAGGGGTCAGAGGTTAAACTGTGTGTAATAGTTTAAGTGTGTTGTTATAATGTAGAAGGGGTTAGCAGATAAAAATAAACACTTATGAAAACTCCATTACCCCAGTCGGGGTTCCATATTTAATGGAGGCCCATTAATAACACTCGTTCAAACTAAGTGCTGTTATTTTCAAATATACCCCACGAAATATGCCCGTCTTTATTAGCACGGGTTCTGCAGAAACGTGTATTTTACATGTGGATATCTCCTCCCAGTTGGAGTTCAATGTCCGTCTTTATTAGCACGGGTTCTGCAGAAACGTGTACTTTACATGTAAATATTTATTATATCTTCCCAGTTGGAGTTAGATGGCGTTTCGGTTCAGACAAAATGTCAGTCTTCAATTTCCCGGTTGGAGCATCAAAGTAAGGTTAGATCTAAATGCTAAGGACAACTGCAGGTTTGGTCAAAGGTCACGAGATGTAAACAGGGCTAGCGCTAAACTTAACCCACCAACCTCCACTCGGCAAACCTTGGCAGATTCCGTAACCTACGGAACCTACATCTAACCTCGGCTGTATGACGAATTCCGCCATATTCTAACTACTTTAAAGGTCCCGGATGAAACATTGCTGCGCCCTTACCGAACACAAATTGGTGACCTATTTGGCTAGCGACCTATTCGACCGATCCAGCTGGAAGATAATGACGAAATTACACTTCTATTCTGAGCTAAAGGGATGGATAAAAAAAATAATATATTCTACTTTCATTTGATAGACATAACGTTGGATTTTATTGGTTGATAAAAATAGATGAGTTAAGGCGACCGTTTTCTTTATTCTAAATAGGTTTCCAACGAACAGGTTGCAGCTCGATCGGTCGAATAGGTCGCTAGCCGAATAGGTTTCCAATTTGTGTAATAGCGTCAAGTTTTCCTGTTAAAGTAAACCCGTAGCCGCATCGCAAATGTATGGGCGTAGGTACATATCACTTACTGTCATACAGCCGAGACTAAATGTAGTTTACGGAATCTGTCGAGATTTGCCGAGTGCCACAATCTCGTCAACATTCACGTGCCATAACTCTATTTACATCTCGGCGGCATTGACGAAATCTACAGTTGGGCTTGATATTTAGACCTAGCCACAAAAGTAGGATGTCAAAGCCCATGTAGTAATTCTATTTTTCTTTGATTGGCACACCGAGTATGTAATTATGACGTGTAGGAATTTATAATAGATACGAACCAATAATAGTAGATCTAATTTAGGGTTGGTTATTCTAATCTAAATTTTCTATTTACAAGACTTATATTTTCTGTTTAAGAGCGCCTTGTGTATATGATGCGATATTTGTCAAGGTCGAGGACTAGAATATATGATTTTTGATTTTGCCAACACCGTTAACATATGTTAGAAAGCCATCCGTGTAATCCACGAAGCAGCCAACTGGCCTAATAATTGGCCAATTATGTTTTAATGTAATAATTATTTGTTCTGGCGACAAACCCCCAACCCCAGCCCCAATGTTCACTTCACTACTCTCCGCTCTCCCGACGGCCCTGGCAGTTAAGCAGAAGTTTTAACCAAACAACCTTCTAACCGGGTTTTACAGTGCATAGACTGAAATATCACTTTGTACATGTATGTTAACTAAACTCCTGTTTCTGCCATTGTTGATGACAATAACTTACGATATTACAACTTTGATGATGTTCAACCAGTTGGACTGTACTGTTGTAACCATCAAATATTCCGCCAAAAAGCAACACCTAGTAACTCACTTTTTTTCTTATTTTGAGAAAACAAAAGAAAACATAATGAATGAATATTTTGACCCCAGCTTATACATTGAATGGACTATTGAGTTACTAGGTTGTTCTGTGACATACTAGGCAAATGAAGGAAGTTGCTAGGTTGTGCCATGGATGTTACTGCTTACAAAATCAAAAGCACATACTCTAGTAACTACAAATTTGGTCCTAACTTAATTTTGACAAAAAATTAGTTACTAGGTTTTGACTTTTGACGGGAGATATATTCCGTAATAAATGTATGTTGGCGAAACGTGGTACAATATTACGAATATCGGCCAAATTCTTGAGGTTATTCTGTATCTAACAGACAATAATTAGTAAATTAGTAACAGAATCCATACATCATTATTTCCTACAACAGCTTAACCTAGTAACCAAGTGATACGGTTTCTCGAGTTTAATATTATCCAAGATCGCCTTAAATAACAGTGTTCCGAATCAACACGTGACACCGGTCAGATAGTTATAGAGTTTGAGGCTTGCGTTTCGTATTTCTTGGACGACTTAATTACCTGTACTTCAATGTGGTTTCATCAATGGATTTTAAAGAAAAACGAAATGGGTTTTATGTATAAATTGTCTGTAGGCCTACTAAGCGGGCTAATAGAGACGGGAATCTGCCACGCAGTGTGCTGTGAGGGAACGTTGCGATGCCTGTGGCGCTACGTTTTAGTCTTATTTCAAATTCCTACTATCAAGGGTTCAATATGTGCAAGAAAAGATGTAGGGGTTTTTAACTGTGAGAGGTTGGATGTCACACGCACACCTTGAACCACTAGACCATCAATTGTCTAATGGGCCCAATGGATCTCAAATTTGTTAGTCAACATATTATAATCCATCGGCGTGTCCCCACCCACCTTCTTCCATTGTGATAAGTACCACCACTATCAGCGATCTGTTATCGTATTTCCCACAAAGTGGAGGTCGGGTGTACGATCCCTGCATTGGTCGAGAAAGTTCATCCAGATTTTCCCTTGTCAGTAATGCAGGACGGAGAGCCCGGAAGGGACAATTGTCTAGTCGTTCGGATGGGACAAAAAACCGAGGTTCCGTTAACATATTGGTGTACACGTAAAGGATCCCTTGTATGGCGTATGTCTGTCTTCTTTAGCTCAGTTCATTTCCCCACTATGAATACTGTTTTGCAAAGCTTGTTTTTGATGTCCACTTCACACTGGTATGTTTAGAATTGAAAACAATGGTGATGTAGTCTACAGACTGTTACATCCATTAATAAATCGCACATTAGTGTGTTCAGAATTGTATACAATAACGACTTAGTCTATAGACTATTTACATCCAATGATAAATCTAAATATCAGAATCTGTATGGAGTAGATTATTCCACAACAACAAGATAATATCAGATATCATGTGAAGGCTTCTTTCAATATATTAATGGCTAATGTGTTCGTGTCGTCTGGGTAGGCGTGAATTTTCTTCCTTTATGGACGAATATTTATTTTCTTAAAAGACTCCCTGTCGCGCATAGAGTCTGAACAAATGTCATAAATCTGATTGAGTCTTAGCGATTTTGTCTCGTGGTTGTTGTACAGCAAAGAATTACACAAAGAGAGAGAGAGAAAGAGAGAGAGATGACATTCAATGCGCTATGGCGGAAATGTTGCCACGTTGTCGCCTACTCGTCTTCAAATTTCAACTACCAAGTGTTCTTTTAAGTCATGTAAGCCGATGTTTACGTCTCATTCTTCCCCCCTCTCCAATGACTTTGAAGAAGCAGACGTGAAAATCCAAAGAACATTCCTGCCATCGAGTCCGGACCCAGGCGCGGATCCAGAGGGGGGTGGGGGAAGGAGGTCCGGACCCCCCCCCCCCCCCCTGCTCAGACTTGAAATTTTTTTATGCGATTTTATTAGCGATTTAGACCTGTAATTTTGGAAATTACCTTCCGGAAATACGTCAGAATGAACCAAATTGAAACTAATTTACCAAATTAATAGGTTGAGCGCAATAAGTTAAGCAATTATCAAACCTAGCCCCCCCCCCTGCAAAAAATCTTGGATCCGCGCCTGGGACCTTCCTGTTTAGTGGACCAACACCTTACCTACCGACCTTACTTACCCACCATAATTGCCGAAATTTAAGGCTTTTGGAAAGAGACTTATCTTGTAGGAACGGTTATCCAGCAATGGATAAAAGGAAACGAAATTATAATTGGAGAGCCATCGCTGTCCCTTTAATTATTTAACATGGAATTGCGCCATCTTGGAATATGATACACGTTATAGAAAACATTTCTCATGATGATGAATTCAGTGGCCATTATTATACTCCAAGCTAACCGAACTCTTGATGAGTTTTTAATTGGAAGACTAATGGGAATTAAATATCATAAATCTATATGCAATACCTGTTTGCACTGACCGACTGCAATGTAAATGATATTGAGATAAATAAAGCTAGGCTCACAATGGAATTAATATAATATTAAGTGCAGCACACACAAAGTATTACATGAGACAAAACTACGGACAAAGTATCTCAAGCCGCATATATATATATATATATGAGAGAGAAATTGGGTTTAACGGCCACTCGACACAAACTCATTTCGTTACTAACATACATGTATGGTTCAATTTTCTTTCCATTATTCCCTTGCGCTGGGATACGTTTCGATATGGTCAACACGATTGCCACGACCGAACTCAATATATCAGAATACCCGATACTGCACGATTAAAACCACAATTTTAATCGTAGTACGAATCGTGATACTGTACCTAGCATAAACGTAGCAAGTCACATAGAAGTTTTATTTACCGTGTAATAACTAGCCTTCACTTGACCCTGACTTAAAAACACCACACCAATTCTTTATTAAAATAATGTCTAAAATCTACATCTTATTCAGGGGCAGATCCAGAGGTGGGGGGGGGGGGGTCCAAGCTACATAACAAAAATAATGCCTTGCATCAATGAAATTCCATCAGAAAATGATCCTACATCAGTACAAAAATGATTTCTATGTTACTAAAGCTCAATTTGTATGTATGCCTATATAATTTAGAGACGATGATGGCAGATTTCCGTGACAGAAACCTGGCAAACCCCGTCCTGCAAAAATTCCTGGATCCGCCCCTGTTATAAGTTAGCTTCTTACATGCATGTACGTAAATATCTATTCGTTTATTTTCGTAACCGTCTAAGGTCCAAGGTTTTATGTCTAGTTTCGTATTTTATAATCGGCACCGATACCTGATCCCTTATTTAAGTATGCAAGAGCTAAATCTGCCAATTGCAGATCTTTTAAGTTGAAATGTCATCTAAATTATTAATTAGGCGTTAATCACCTTATCCAGACCATAATCAACCTCCGATGTCATCGCCAGACTGTGATATTTACTGGATTAGAACTCGGTCTGTTGCTGCAAATTAAATAAAAGAAATGATAATCGAGGCTATGTTGTTTTTTTATCGTATCGACGTTCAGGGTGGATCAATTTGACTGAAATATGTTTTAGCAGATTCCCTTTATATTATCTAGTTTTTAACTATAGTAGTGAGAACTGCCAGGTCTTTATCTAATCTCCTATAATGTATCTTTAAATAATTATTCATTTCCTTTATTTTCATATCTGTCTAATGTCGACATTTTTTTTTTTTTGCGGTTCGTATCGTTAAATTGCAGTGATACTTGATCCCTTATTTAAATATTCATTTCGTTTATTTTCGTATAATGTTCAAATTTTTTAGTTTCGTATCTTAAAATCGTCTGTGATACTTGATCCCTTATTTACTGAACACATATAGGTAATTAACCACAGGTAAAAAATATATAGAAATATAGCCAACCATTACCTTGATGATTACCGTCTGTTAAAAACCGCACTATCTCTAATCTATAAACACACGAAACGAATATAACCCATCATGTCATTGATAGGGTTAGTGTCAATAAAACTACGCTGTATCGTCAGGTATTTTTAGCCGCATCTTAGTATAATCCAGATATTCCAGACTTAATAAATACGGCTTTAATTACCAATATATTTATATTATATGAGTATTAGACATAGACTCAGGCGGTTCTTGTTGGCAGTGATGAATCCGTGATTTTTCTCATATCGGCATTGGCGCTTTAGGGGTAGTTACTTTTAGATATCGGCTCTAACGTTTCTTGTCGGTAACCGTGATTTTTCTCAAAGCGGCACTGGCGATGTACGGATCTTCGCAGTATTATGCCTACTGCAAAATAGTAATTCTTGGCAAACAGTTTATAGTATTACTTGAAGATTAGGCCTACTTCAGGAAGTATTTAGGAGGGTGTTAGGTGGCATCATAGGGTCTCTCGTTGAGTCAACATGGTTTCCGTTCCCCGGGTGTACGTGACAAGGAGTAGGGTCGCCTGTCCAACCTTGTGGTTTTTCGCCCGGTCCTTCAATTTCCTCCTACTACTAAAGACCCTTCCGACCAAGTCAATTATTTAAATAAAATTGGGCCATATGTCAGTCCCTAAATGACCTAGTTTGCGTCGAGTGGGCGTTAAATCCCCCCTCTCTCTCTCTCTCCCTCTCTCGCTCTCTCCAGAAGTAGTTAAAAGTGTTTTTGGATGATTAACCCTGCTACAAAATAACATTTGATAGTAACACAGTTAATGTTAGATTTAACTTATCGTTGAGTGTATCGAGGTGTGTGACTGAAGGTGATAGATCTGAAATTCTTCCGACAAGCACTGCGTTGATATCTTTGAAATTAACGGTATCAAATTCAAACACGTCGTTAACGGTATCTCCAAGATAAAGTTAATCTTTAAAAGTTAATTTCGGCATTAGTTTGTCGTTAATAGGTGAATGATCCGCTAATTTTGTAAAACCACTGAAAGCAAAGTTATCACTGACACTACATGAGCCAGATATAAGGTCAAAGGTCACGGGTAATCATTAAACTGTGAGGAACTGAAACTAACTGTTTAATAACTGTTTACCTTATAACGGTTTACAGTTTAATAGCTGTGTACTATACAGCTGTTTACAGTTTAATAGCTGTTTATAGTTCAATAACTGTTTACAGTTCAATAACTGTTTACTTTATAGCTGTTTACCGTTTAATAACTGTTTACAGCTCAGTAACTGTTTACAATTTGAAAGCTGTTTACAGTTTAATATATTTTTTGTAGTTTAATAACTGTTTACAGCTTAGTATCATTTACAGTTTAATAAATGTTTGCAGTTTAATAACTGTTTACAGTTTAATAGCTGTTTACAGTTCAATAACTGTTTGCACTTCGATGATAACCTTTTGCTTTAAAAAAAACCCATTATAATGGAGTACAAGTCGCGATCTATTTCAATATAGAAATGTTTATTTTTTGTGAAAGAGATTTGGGTATATTTGTATGTTACCTGTCTTTAGATTGATAAATCGCTGTTAAAGAAATTAACTCGTAACAGACTGAATTTCGTTTTGCTAGTTTAGTGTGTTTATTTGTGTAGTAACCAGCTGTTTATATGAGTGTTTTAGATTTCGTTTCGTGTTTAGTTATATGTGTATTTTTGTATAATTACATCAGTCAAATAACGTGATGGCTGAAAATGGTGGGTGGTTTCGTTGTTGATATATTAAACATCAATTTATTATAGGCAGAATAACAACTCAATCCCCGTCAGCCCGAGGGGGATTCGAACTCCATCGTTATTAGAGTATAATATTGCAAAATGAAATAACACGTGAACTTCCTAGGGTATGTGCATACTTCTTTAAACATGGAGGTTAATTACACATTACACACAGCACGGATCTAACAAGATATCGTTGGGGATATATATGTTAATTTATCGCTCGCTGCAAATAAGGTGACGTTTTAGTTTCGTTTTTATTTTTAGACATCTTATATATTCGCACAATATAATTTGTTAGCATAAGAAACTAATGAACAGGGGCGTTTCTGTCATGTCTTCACTGAATTCTAACTGCCACGGTTTTCGCTCCTAGTGTTGACAGAGAAGTTCAACAGGATTTTCCTTTGCCGTTGTGCAGGACGGTGGGCACGCACAGGACCCCTCAGCAGTTGGAATTCAATAAAAGAGTAGGCTGTAGCGCCGCTGTCTGGGCAAATGGCCCTCATGGAACACTGTATGGCTAATGCACATCTTCATTAGCCCTGTCGGAGCAGAACAGTGGGACGTTAAATCCCGTTTCATTTCCTACTGTCAAGGTCATTTTACGTACCAGGCGACATGTCCACATGGCGGCGGGTTCGGTTTTGCTGCCCACCCAAACGACTAGAGGCTGTTCCTTGGCAGATGAAATCAGACTGGAAAATATCGGGAACTTTGTTGGCCGACCCATTTCGTCGTATTTTCCTTTACATATGTAACAGAAAGAGAAATTCCTGATTACAAATTTCGATGGGCTAAAAAAAGTTGTGCGTGGCTTTTTGTATTTGGAAGTAACAATTTCCTTTACAAATGAGAATTTAATTTGGCGTTTTACTCATTTTACAGCCAGTCAGTTAAAGATACTCAAGTCGAAATAGTTATATCTGTAGCCGTAGAGACTACACGTGTCTACAGTGCAGTAAATATAGGGTACAGCATAAAGGGCAAACAGTCAAAAGAATTACTCTGACAGATTACATAGGTAATAATAATTCTTGCTTCAGGGCATCAAATTAGATATAACTTTCCCATTGATTACAGTAAATCGTCCATCTTCGCTAACCCATATTTATCAGAAAATCAATATAATTAAAAGTAACAAATTCATTGAATTATCAGTGAAACTATTTTCCATCAGGAAATATAACCCTAGCATCGTCGCTCGCCCGTGTTATGTGTTACGCGTGTTGTCGCTGGGTGGGTATATTCGTGTGTGGTTTAGATTCAAATAAGAGTCACGTGTTCATGATTTGTTTCTCTTGTCGCTGGTGCAATAGGGGCGGGGGGATGACAAGGACGTCTATATACTGGTGTACACGTAAAAGATCCATTGGCAGTTAGAATTTCATATAAGAAAAGACCAAACGACGTTCCTCTCCTTCTATCCTGAACCACTGACTTGGGAGAGAACCACGCCAGAAAATCCTGAAAAACTTTCTCGGCCCACTTGTGGATTGAACACGAGACCTTCACGTTAGCGAGCCAACGTTTAACTAGCATGGCTCCCACAAATATTAAGCTGTGTCGCTTTAAATTTAAGAAAATCTGTCAATAGAAAGTGGCATTCGATGCTGTAGAAAAACTAAGCATAGGCTGCTTCGTCTACTCCTACAGCTTGAGCTTTGATAAGAACTAGAGGTTTGGATGGCTGAAGGGTACGCACGCGCGTGCTGCTTTTTAAAGTCTGACATTGAGTCAACTGGCGTGGTTTCGAATCCCCAGTGGTACGTGGCAAGGAGTAGGGTCGCCTGTCCACCCTCGTGGGTTTTCTGTGGGTCCTCCGGTTTCCTCCCAAGCGAATTTTTGAAATACAATAAACAATATATTAGTCCCAAAATGACCTAGTTATTGTGTCTAGTGGACGTTAAACCCCATCTCTCTCTCTCTCTCTCATTCTATCTAATAAGGGGGGTTGGGGTGGCCTAGTGGTCTAGAGTGCCGCGCTTCGAACTCTAGCTGGCCGGTCACCTCTGGCTTGCGGCTGTGGTTTCGATCCCTGGTGTGAGCGTACGTGGCATGGAGATAGGGGCGTGGGTTTCCTCCGGGCACTCCGGTTTCCTCCCACTGCTAAAGAAATAATATTGAAACCATATGTTAGTCCCAAAATGACCTAGTTTGTGTTGAGTGGACGTTAAACCCCATTTCTCTCTCTCTCTCTCTATCTGATAAGAACTGACCGTCGAAGATGTTCAACATCTAACGACCAGCTTTTATTTAAGTCGACGGTTTGTAATTTCAATATTTTATTTCTCAAAATATTTAGATTGAACATGCCATATCCAACCCCCATGAATAGATTTAATCTGGTTAGTAGTCGAGTTGGAATTACATTCTGTGTTTTAATGCCTCTGTTTTGTAATGTGGTTGTCTGTTCATAACGCTGGGTTGATTTTCTATTTAAAATGTTATTAGGATTTTAGGGTTCGTTTCCCCGGTGAGCGTTGTGGGTAAACAAAACCGGTAAAAAAGTAATTATGATGGCACTACTTTCTTAAGATCAAAATGTTAATGTTTCAGTTCAGTTATAACGATCGGTTTCCTAAGTCACTAGACTTCTAGTAATGTTTAAATTGATTACTATGCAACCAGGGAAAATGAAGTATATTACATCTAGATGTATATATTATATCTAGAGCACCATATACAACGCAACAGATATATTACAACTAGACATATGTTACAGCCAGAGCAACATATACAACGCAACAGACTGATATATTACATCTAGATACAACCACAGATATATTAATATAAAGCAAGATATACAACATACATGTCACATCTAGAGCATTATACAACATATTTACGTCATCAAGTGCGTTATAAACAACATATATAGTACATCTAGAGCAACAAATAAACATATATATAACATATAGAGCAACATATTATTATGCAACGTATGTAATACATCTAGAGCAACCGATACAACATATATATTACATCTATAGCAACATGTATTACATCTAGAGCAATATATATTACATCTAGAGCAAGATAAACATTACATATAGAGAACTAGAGAAACAAACCAATAGTACATCTAGAGCAACAGATACAAAGAGCAATACATACAACATATATATTACCATGTACTATAAGGTCAATGATATTACATCCAGAACAACATATACAATGCATCCAGAGCCTTTGGATCCATTCACTTGATTTCATATATACGTTTATTGTTAAAAATGTCTGTCCGTGGGTTTGTCGTGCACTTACTATTATATCTAGCTACATATTCCCAGCGCAGATCCATATTTATACATCTGATTTAAACTCCTTCAAATGTTTAAATGCAATTATTGTGCTTCTAATATTTATTAAAGCGTTATCTAATAATTCCTTATAAATTAAATGAAATAGGGTTTAACGTCCCACTTGTGGTACCTACTTGGCTATGCAGTATCCTAATAAGGCACTACGACCTACTCTTATTTCAAATTCCAACTGTCAGTGGTTCTTTAACGTGCATGCCAATATGTACACGGGGCCACAGTTTTCTTTCCACCTGAACGACTAGACATTGTCCTGTTCATGTCCCCCGTCGTGCACCACTGACAAGGAGAACCCACCCCGGAAAATCCATTTGAACTTTCTTGGCCAACACTGGTTAGCTATCTGCTACCTTACTCATTGAGTCACCGCCTGTCCAAATTCAAATTCTGAAAGGAATATAAACTGTAATAGCATAACTCATCATATATTTTGAATCCCAGAGGGTTATAAACGGAAGTAGACCTCATCTGTTTTGACAAAAATTGGATTTTTGTGTGAGCTAATGTTTAAAATCAGCAGACTGTAAAATTAAAGATATGATAAAAAAGTTAATATTGTTCAAACATAAATATGACGTTTTGTACGTTCAATTGTCCTGCGCAATTTTCAAAATAATTCCCCAGGCAGCGAGTGTTATTAATAGCCAGAATTGGTCTCAGAGAGAGAGATAGAGAGAGAGAGAGGGAGAGAGGGAGAGTTAATGTCGAATCGACACAAACCAGGCCATTTCGGGACTAACATATTGTTCAATTTTGCAGCGGTCTTTAACAGTGAGGGACCAATCACTCGAATTTTCACAATTATATTTCTAGGATATTTGGTCCGAATCTCTGATGTTTATGCATGAGAAAAGAAAATACATTTCCCGGAAAATTGACGATTCACAGGTGTTCGTGTGGGACCAAACACCGAGGTCCAATCTGGTTGTTTGCTGATCTGTTTGCTGGGAGGGGCGCCTTCTCAACCTCGTGGGTTTTCTCCAGACACTCCGGTTTCCTCCCACTGCTAAAGACCCCTACGCGCAAGCGAATTATTGACATAAAATTGAAACCATATGTTAGTCCCAAAATGACCTAATTTGTGTCGAGTTGACGTTAAACCCCATTTCTCTCTCCTTCTGTTTGCTGGGTGCGTATAAGCTGTTCTATTTTGTATCTTTGTAAATGACAGTTAATGCGTAAGTTATCGGCGTTGGTTATTGTGAATGCCAGGCTTTTCCATATTATGTATTATCCCCCTTGTCAATTGTGAAAGGATTTTTTTCATCCTGTCACTGTTTTGATTATATTCACACTAATTAATCATGGCATCCTATTTTTTTCCATTAAAGTTACCTCCCTTGTGACAATTGAATATGCTTATTCCCTGATATTTTCGTAACCTGATTAATCATGGCGTTCTATTTTTTGAGTAAAGTTGTCTCCCTTGTGGAAATTTAATACGCTTATTGCCTGATAATTCTTAGAGTATTTGTATCCCTTGTATATCTTTTAGTGTAATCTTACCCCTTTTGGTCGTTTAGCTTCCAAAAGTTATGTAATTATTGTTACGCCTTTTAGATTCTGCTTTCTTTAACAATTAACCGTAACCCTATTGGGACATTTTAGTTACACTATGGAGAGACCAAAAACAGTTCACATGTCAATTGCATTTTATGGTTTGGGCAGAAATCTTGAATTATAATCCAATTTGTTTCCTGTCTGTCAGCTTGAAACCAATTTATATTCGTTATAATAAGATCTTCGTTTTTAATAGCCCCTTCTCAATTTGAATTGTTAGATGATCAGGTAATTTCATTTCAATTCTCACTGGGGGGGGGGGGGGAGACGATTATTGTGAAAGAAATGAAATGAAATGAAATGGGGTTTAACGTCCTACTCTTTTGCCCCCTGGGCTAATGGAAGACGGGCATACGCCACACAGTGTGCTATGAGGGAAGTTTTGCCCGGGCTGCGGCGCTACGGCCTACTCTTATATCGAATTCCAACTGGGTACAATGAGTACACGGGACCTCGGTATTTTGTCCCATCCGAACGACTAGGCAGCTGTCCTTGTCAGGCCCTCCTCCTGCATCACTCACAAGGGGGAAATCACGGCAGAAAATCGATATTGTGAAAGAATATGATATCGTTTCTAGTAGGTGTTACTCAAGTATGGATAGACACATGTACTGCTTTATTATGCCGGATAATACGTATGCAACCAGGGATAATACGTACTGCTTTGAAGATGTTCGATGATTGATGATTGATGGAATTATCATTCGAAATGGAAGATCCGATTCAGACCTTCAGGGTGTAGGGCATTTCAGTTCACGTACTGGGGGGGGGGGGGGCTCAACATACGTGCACCAAATTATATGAAATGAACGATAAACCGCAATGCATGTGTTTGAAAAAGAATTTTATTAAACGCGAGAATAACATTGACTTTATTTCTTTAAGTTCTCCATCACAAAATGCATTCAAATCCACTAAATATCGCAGGTTGACGATGGCATCGAGAGTTGATTTTAATGTCTTATTACTAATTTATATAACATTTCAGTCCTAAAGAAAGACCTGTAAAGGAATATTTAGCTCTTGCATAATGTATGTTTAACATAGTTTTAATTAATATTTACCATCTAGCAGTCGAGGCGTGTTAGACCTTTTTCCTTTCGAACTAGAAATAACAGTAAATATCCGATATTATGAGAGAGAAAAATTCAAGGAAACTGTTATTCAGACAATAATACGAAAAAGGTACAATTAAGAGAGAGAGGGAGGGAGAGGGGGGGGGGGGTAACGTCCACTCAACACAAACCAGGTCATATCGGGACTAACATAGGTGTCTTTCTATCAGTAGGAGGAAACCAGAGGACCTGGGGGAAAACCCACGACGTTAGACAGACGGCACTACTCATTGTCACTTACAAGAGAGGAATCGAAACCACTCCAGCTGACTCAATGACAGACCTTATGATACAGCACGAACATGCTAAACATTCGACCATCCCACCCCCGATATATTAAAATTATTATAAATTTTCATCCTGTGTCAACATTATTCAATCTTTTCACATACCGTGACAGTGGTAAAAAATAAAATTAATTGATGAAAATGGAAAACCAAAATGGTTATCCCCAATGGACATTGTCCAGTAACTAGTAAACAGAGTGTATATAAAACTTAAAGTGTAATTGTTTGTTGTTCGTTCAACCATTTCAGCTGTCTGGGTTATACCATTTGGGAATTAAACTAGCTTTTAATCAAATATTGTTTGTTTATTAAAAAGGATATTCACACCAACTTACTTAATATACCTATACCTTAACACTTTCGAATAAATATGATTTGTTTTTTTAAATAGCCTCACAAAATAGCCTTACAAGTAGACAGTGAGGCTACTAGTAATTTAAACATTCGCAGTACGACGAGCTGTTTCATTTACAGTAACGCTCTTTCGACATGTAGGCGATAACTCACTTTTATCAACAAACATCGAGGTCAAGATGGTATCTGATCTTTGTACTAACGAATGGTTTTCAATACAGATACTGGAAGCTTAAACATGAGCAATACAATAAGTTCTTTTATTTATACACAAAATAGATCATTTAGGGGACTAACACATGGTAGAATTTTATTTTAATAATTCCCTTGCGCGTAGGGGTATTTAGAAATGGGTGGGGGCGGAGAACCTGGAGAAAACCCACGAGCTAGGAAGGCGAACCTACTCCTTGTCATGTACAACCGGGGGTTCGAAACCACACACCAGTTGACCCAATGACATACCTTAATGATACAGTGCGCACGTGCTAACCATTCGCCCATGCGCCCCGATCGGTTAAAATGACCACTTTATAGACAATAATTCCCTCGTCCTTCATCCCAATGGGACTTTCTAATTACTCGTATATATCCTGTTGGTCCAGACTATATGAGTCTTGATCACTCAGGCACTAAACTGGCTTTTGTAAAGTCAAGAAAGTAATTATATGGTTAACGAGTTTGTAAAGAGAAGCAGATAAATAATGAGAAAATGATTCGAATCATATGCTGACTAAAGAGCCGTTATAACGGTCATCATAATGTCAACATATTCCAAGATCCCCTAGACACTGCCTAATTCTCGAAAATTTGACGACTTTTTGAAAATCAAAAGTAATAAGTGTTAGATATATGGACTACTTAAATAGGAAGTGGTATTGGTTGTTCTGGTGCATGTTATGTCAATGATTACAATCCAGTCGCTAATATTATTTTAATAATATCCGTTTCTTGTTAATACGCTGGTTTTGGGGTGGTTCATATTATCATGATGAGGTCGGTCATGGAGGTAAGTGACGTGATTGCGATCACACGCCTGACCAACTCCCTGGATTCCCCCCCCCCCCAACTGCAGAAGAAGACTCCCGTGCGCAATTAGTAAAATTAAACTGAATCATGTTGGTCCCGAAATGGCCTAGTTTGTGTTGAACGATCATTAAAATACATCTCTCTCCCTCTCTCTCTCTCTCTCTCTCTCTCTCTCTCTCCCACACACACACCATCACGCACAAATACTGGTGTCCGGTAGAGAAAGAGGTTTATCAAGTCACCAGGAAGCACCAATAGCCAAATACCATGACCTGGCACCACCTACTATTCCAATCGCCTCCCATCGTAATTTCTCATATAATACAATACCAGTATAGTAACATCGACAACCTACAACAACACACGATACGATTCCCGTAATTTAATTATGACTCGGTTGGCTATTCATAGCAGTAGGCATGAGACCACTATAGTCTAATAATGACTGGCAACATATTTTATTATTAAATGATACTTTACTAAATATAGCCAATGGATGTCTGTTCATATGGGGAGTACAATGGAAAAGATTTAACACATCACCAACGACACTAATCGATCATTGTTTATCGTCACTAAAATCTCATATTAAAAACGAAAACGGGTTAAGCGTCTTGAGTGAAGCCTGTAACATTACTGGGCCCTGGATTATACAGCAGATAGGACGCGTATGGCTGACTCGTGGATCTATGTTTTTTTCTTGCAATTTATGTGTAGTTTGTCTTGTCCACAGGTCTGTCTTATCGGTTTTGGTTGTGTGTAGTACGGTCCTCCTGTTGCACCTACTGCTGCAGACAGGCTATTGGGGTGACTTGTCTGAGATCTCACTGTTGTGGAAGCAGGCGTTAAAGGTCCAGTCCCGTTCATTGGAATGGCGTTTAACTTCTTGTTGTCAAGTTACCATAAACAAGTAGATAGTTTGACGACAAAATACCTTAGGCAATATGCCTATTGGGGACGATTCGTAGACGTTTTGCCTATCGTCAACCATTCGTAGACATTTACGTAGCTAATGGAATGTGTTTTAATACCTGAATATACTTTACCTGTGGTAAAATCTGCTTAAAAAAGATTGGATTTAATGTAAATTTGGCACAGAATATGTCATTTTGTGACTTACATGTGGTAGATTGCTATTTCAATAATTTTCAGAAAACCCACAACGCTAGGCAGGCGACCGAGTATAAGCTTTTTGCGTCAAAACTACGCTTCTTGACTCAATTACAGACGACCTTATTCCAAGAAACACGGCCTAGTAAATCTAATTTCATTTCAACTGATTCGACTCATAACTGATCAGATCAGACTACTAGTATGTTCCATGACGAGTGTTGCCAACAGCAACTATTCCTTTAATCTCTAATCCAATAAACGAAAGCCCGCCAATATTGGTACCAGAAGCAGCCGTGGTACGTGCGGTATTCTGGAGGTAGAAACCCCTGTGGATTAAACGTGTGTTACTAATTATAACTATGGTATATAAACCGTTATATATACTTCCTAGATTCACGTGCAATGTATTCTAAACATCTCGTAGAAAGATGGAAAACACCTGGATTACATTGTCCGCCATCTTGTGGAATTCCCGAGGATATGGTAATGATGTGTTATATAGTGTATACACCCACAGAGACCCAGTATCAACGACCGCTGCACAAGGATATTATTCCACGGTACTATAAGTTCAAGATGCGTATTTTTTAAATATTTGCACCCAGGAAATGTAAAAGCTGCAGGTACTTGCACCTTTCAAGAAATATAACAGACCCCTGTCTGAATATTTGCTGTTAGCTATTCATATTTTAATGGATGACAAGTAAATAGCACTGCTTTGAATGTGCAATATAGGGTAATGGGGAAACTGTATGAAAAGATGGTTTTAAAGAAGTAATTCAAGCCAGTTTAGGGCAGTACCTATTTTTTCACACCTTATTTTCAAAACCAAATTTCGTTTTAAATTCAACCGGATTAAAAGGGAGCTCGTGAAATATTTTTTCAACGTAGACAAACTTTCAATTTATCATATCTTTGTAAATACTTAACGAAATGGAAGAATTTTTGTACAGATATTCGTTTTAAGGATTCAACGTTAAGTTCGCAAGCGATATTCAAAACCCCTAACATGACCAGAGAGAAAAAGAAATGGTATTTAACGTCTACTCGACGCAAACTAAGTCATTTTGGGACTAACATGTACGGTTCAATTTTATTTCAACAATATATACAGAGAAATGGGGTTTAACGCCCACTCGACACAAACTAGGTCATTTCAGGACTAACACACCCTTCAATTTCATTTCAATAATTCGCTTGTGCGTAGGATCTTTAGCAGTAAGAGAAGACAGGAGGACACGGTGAAAACCCATAGGGATGAACAGGCGATCCTACTTCTTGACACGAAATACTGGAAAGGAGCAGCGGTCAACACACAACAGAACCGTTGACTGTTGGAAATCGACCGACGAAGAGCAAGCAAAAACACCGCTGCTGTTTCAAAACAACTGTCTCTATGAACTTTTATTAAATCCAATTTTTTGCTTTATTAGTATTCATTTCCTGTAAATGGCGGTTCAGATATTCAATTCCCAAAAGCCATTGTACATTTTTATCTTTTTGTGATAGTATTGTAACTCAATAATTGGAACTCACTGTTGGTCTCTATGCCACCTTATAAAAAGGATTTCAAATAACTTTCTATTCTAAATTTGTACAAAGGGTGACTAAAAATGTCTTTAGTTAAACGAGGGGTAATTTCCTGTAATTGGATGAAATTAATTTAACTTCCGCCATATGAAAGTGTCACAGTATGATATTTTATTAGTATAAATAGATTGACATTTTATTGGCCATGTTCAAGTCTAATTTAGTAAAATTTATTTGGAAATAAAATTCTTTGTTTTCCGCCTTTCTGACAAAACTGTCGAAATGGGGAGCCGTTTACCTGGGTTGGCCGAGAGAGGCTCTGGCATCGGATACCGAGTAGTCGTTCAGGTTGGATAAAATATGCAAGTTCTGTGTACACATTGGTGTGCACGTTAAAGATCCTCTGGCAGATGGAATTCGTTATAAAAGTAGGCCATAGCCCCGCTATATCACACTATATGACGTATGTCTGTCTTCATTAGCCCAGTCCAAACATAATATTAGGACGTTAAACCCCATTTTATTTCATTTCTGGTCCAGTCGAAGCAGAATAGTAGGACGCTAAACTCCATTTTATTTCATTTCTCTGGTCTTCTGTCTAATTTAATCTTTCTGTCTTTAGCCACCCCCTTCATTGATAACCAACACAGTTTTGAGCGAGTAGAATTCTTTTTATTCTGTGGAATTTGCTGGCATCATTTGTTGGCAATGGTTACTCTGTCACGTGCCTTTAATACATAACACCAGTGGGTTGATATAACCAATGAACAAGACGGTTAGTGCCATAGTTGGTACATTCAAATATCAAAAATGAAACGCGGTTAGATCCAGGGTAGGGGGGGGGGGCATATTTCAGATTATTAGAGATAGAAATATTGTCCGCCAAACGGGTTACTAATAAGATTCACGTGCTGGTAGTTACTGTCGTCTGGTTGATATTACACAAGGTGCGAGGTCAAACTTGCACACGAATTGTATCATATCATTACGTAATGGCGGGAAAGTGGTACCATCTTTGTGGATCCAAAACGCAATGTTCTTTGTTTTATTGTCCATATATTCTTGATATTTACAGTAGAGTATTAATTCTCTTTAAACTTGCGGGAGTTCTTAGACTCTGCGAGTAAGACGCTGGCCCGATGAACAAGAAATGTCATGGAGTTAAGGCCGAATTGCTAGTTTGATTCTCTATGGTAATATTCACGGCAAATATATTAATTTGGTTAACTGAAAATTGCACTGGTCTATCTCAAAGAAGCTTCCAGCAAAAAGCAATGTCGTATGTTGTTTTATGTGTGGTAGAAAACGTGACTTACTTAATATCCCCGGTGTCCATAAGCGTTCCTCGGGACTTCAGTCCTGGTATCTTTGTGGTACAGGTTGGGTGAGCTAGCAATGAGCATCCTCCGTCGGATGGAAACCCGGAGTCCCGTGTGTGACCTTTGTGGCACGTTAAAGGTACCCTTACAAATGAAAATCGAATTAAGAGTAGGACGTAACTCGATTATGGGCAACATGTTCCTTATATATCCGTATTATTTAGCCCCGATACTTCAGAAAGGTAGGAGGTGACCGAATGGTTAGCACGTGGCGCACGCGTGGTTTCGATTCTCTGGTTGTACGTGACAAGGAAAAGAGTCGCCCGTCCAACCTCGTAGGTTTTCTCTGGGTCCTCCGGATTCCTCCCGCTGCTAAAGACCCCTATGCGCAAACGAATTAATGAATATAATTGAGCCACATTTTATTCCCGAAATGACCTAGTATGTGTTGAGTGGAAGTTACCCCCCTCTCTCTCTCTCTCTCTCTCATAAAGATATCATGTTAAACACCATTTCAATTCATTTATTTGGGATTTTCACATAGTTAACAGTGTCTAGTTGGGTTTAACTTTAAGCTTTCGTTCTGTTTGCCCGTCAGTCATATCTGGTGTCATGCACGAGGCAGCGTATTGCTATTCTTCGTGGAACACCTGATACGACTTTTTATTTGATTTACCCATATCGCTAACAATATTATTTTCTACTTTATGTGACCGTGCAAAACTAACAAAATTATTTTGTACATTTGCATATAATCTGCGTTTCAGCAGACAGCATTTGTCATGTTTTCACAATCAAATCCAAATTAAAGAACTGCAGCCAAATAATGGACATCTCTAGTTACCGATCAACACTTGTTATCGTCTGCGACAAGACCATCTTTGGTGGCTTGAATGAAAGATTTTTATTCAGAAACATGTGCGTCTGCTGCGTCAACAGCCAGCATAAAGGGTAACCCTAGTTGACGGAGCTGCTGTACGTGCCAATTCCTGATAACCCACTGACATCAAGACAGTGTGGATGATTCCGTTTTTTAACCAGAGCTCTCAACAATCCAGTAATTGTTTCAAGTATAGTGTAATTAGACTATTTGACCTAGTCTACTCAATAAGATACAAAGTTAACCACAATGGGAACCAGTCTTGACAATCAAGTCTAGAAATCTCAGCTTTTTTATGATGATTAAATTCTGGTAAATGGCGGCATCAAAATGATTCTTAATCACGTTTCGTTGAATCAATAATGTTTCACTTGATTGACCCAAAATGGGTGATAAAATTGGGTTCAACTTTATTTGCAGTTCATAGGGATTAGTGCTAGGATCGCTGTATTGTGGACATAGGAGGCAATGAATCAGGCTAACCAAGTTGTACTTGAATGTGTTCTTTTTATGTTGTTACTGTTAGAGTTGATTGCCTGATAGTAGATTTATAGAGGGATTAATTCCGAGTGGTTTCAAGGCCGGGATCCCCGTCATAAAAGACTCGTTTGATGATACAAACGAGGTTATTATACTTGCGGCAATAAAACGAGAGAACTGTTTTGACATGAAATGTTTTGTTTCAGCCTTCGTTTGCTGCAACAGTTCTGTGGAATAAGTGGCGTTACTTTATTTTTACCCAGTAATGCTTATTCTTCCGGTTTCCGGCTACCGACTCCTATCGCAAGCGAATTGTTGTATTAAAATTATACATACGTTTATCCCGAAATGACTTTGTTTGTGTCGAATAGACGCTTCTATCTCTCTCTCTCTCTCTCTCTCTCCTATCTCACTAGCTCCTCGTGGACAATGTATTTGTGACAGGAATCAACCGTTCAACTTGGCGAAGCTATCAGGATACCTTGGATTTGTTTGTGACAGATTCGTATTTAATGATTAATACCTATGTAGAATCCTTCATTGACCAACCCGTTCAGCAAATCCATTACAATTCTAAAATAAAACACATAGTGTTAGAAGATTAAATAAATGACAAATTATCGTAAAATGAATCAATAGTAGATCAAGTGAGCAGAATGCATTCACTGAACCGAGTGAGCAGCTAGCTAGCTGACATACGCAACTTTGACCGGACAGCGCCTGCTCATCATCAAAATCAAAATTCCAGGTGTTTTTTTTTTATTAAACGGTATTTCGTCCTTAACTGTTCCTTAGTCAGGCCCTCCGTCCTGCATTACTGACATTGGGAAATTCTTAACTTAAGTCTGCGAATTCCTTGTGAAGTCGGGGCCTGGACATACCGGGTCACTAATACCCCGTTCAGACGCGCAAGTTAAACTAGTTTAACTTATCCGGCGATAGTTAATTCAGCAATTTTCGTAGTCTGAACGCATATGTGGAGATTTTAAACTAGTTTAAAATATCCACCTCCGTAGGTGAATTGAATTCAGCTTTTTTTTTTATCTGGTTTAACTTTCGGCGTCTGAACGGGTAGGATTAAAATATCCGGATATTTTCACTCTGGGCATGCGCAGTGCGTAGTAAATAACAATCTTAGAAAAATGGCGGCTTCTTGTTCTTTTCAGTGCTCATGCGCGTTTACCTCTGACCCTTGACCGACGAGGTCAGGAACATGGTCAGGAATGTTAATCCAGTATAGTGCCAGTATCTTAAAACACGTATGAACGCAAAAATTGCCGGATAAAAATCGCCGGATAAGTTAAACCAGTTTAGTTATAAGCGTCTGAACGGGGTATTAGGCTTCCACAGCAACATAAGTAATTGTCAAGATAGTCTCGGTCACCCAGAACCTCCTAGTCTTCGTAGAATATTTTTCTGGATGATGGAGACTATTGTCAAGATGGTTTAATACAATGGCCAAGTGCATTGTTTTCCATACTGTTACTGAGCCATTTATTTGCCAGCCATCGTTTGACTTAAGTATGTAAGAACTATATGTATTGAATGTGTTCAGATTTATAGGTCATGCCAATTAGCCGCGCGAGAGTGTGTCAAGGTCAATTGTTATTGTTGATTAATTACATATTAATGAACTTGTATGAAACTAATTAATTGGAACAAACTGAGGCATGTGTTGACTGACAATAACATACTAACACAGTATCTTGTGGCTATAAACATTTATTACAGTAATCCATCGGGGAGTTAAAAGTATTAGCCTATTAAAGATGGAGATTTATAACTAGATTACCTCGTGTCCAATTATTGAAATATGGTTGTACATCCGCAAATCGTTGTTGACACCCCTAACCCGCACGACTTAGCTGCTGTGGGCGTATGTTTCTTTGCCTGGCAACTTATCTATTTAGTAGGTTATTTACACATAGGGGGTGGATAGCCGAAGGTTAGCATGTGCGCGCTGTAACATAAAGTCTGCCATTGAGTCAAATGACGTGGTTTCGAATCCTCGGTTGAACGTGACAAGGAGTAGGGACGCCTGTCCAACCTTGTTGGTTTTCTTCGGGTCCTCCCGTGTCCTCCCGCTGCTAAAGACCCATACGCGCAAGCGAATAATTGAAATAAAATTAAACCATATGTTAGTCCCGAAATGACCTAGTTTGCGTTGAGTAGACGTTAAACCCCATTTCTCACTGGTATATTTTGTGTTCATTATTTATTTGTCAACTATTGTAGTGAGAAATGTCAGCTCTCTCTCTCTCTCTCTCACTCTCTCTCTCTCTCTCTCTCTCTCTCTCATTACTTTAGTGTTATCGCAGGAAGAAGAGAATCAGCACATTGTAATAAAATCTTTGTAGAACAAGGATCCAGTAATCATATAATCATTTTTTTAATCCCACTGTATCAATTATACTATAATCATATTACACAGACATGTTTAAAATTTCGAAACGTCAGTGGTCAACTTCTATAAAAAAAAAAAACAAACAAAAAAACCCCCGGAAAATCGGCTTCCAGATTTCAATTACACGTTTACTTATTAACCACTTTAAGATAATGGCGTTCAAATCGTATTTTAATTTAAACTTGTTATAATCATTTAATCCCATTAGATCCTCTTGATTAACTGAATCAATTGATTTATAATTATACCACATACATGTTGTAACAATAGACTAGTTTATAATCTAATATTACATAGTTATTGATACCCATCAATAGATCACGTGATATACTGTTGACCAATCATATAACGGGCACCTTGTTTCGGTTGACCAGTTAGCGATAGTCAATATCATATAGCTGTTGATACTATTTATTATCGACTGAATTATTTGTTTGAGATATAACTATTTAACGAACTGGCGTGGAGCTTATGTAACTTGTGTCGGCTACTGTTAAATTTTCTTGTCAGGTGAGACTTATTTAATTTAAACAGACAAATAAATTTGGTTATACGAATGTCGGACAACTCTTAGAATTTACATAAATAGATATTTTGGTATAAGAGTTTTATAGCGTTAAATAATTTTCACCCCAGGTGGAATTGTTTTATTTAAACAGACAAATAATTTTGTTTACACGAAAGTCGGACAACCCGTAGACTTTACAGAAACAGATATTAACAATGTTAATGGTAGTCAAGTTGAATAGAAACGTTTATAGATCAGTGAATGACAATGTGTAATAATGTAACGATATAGAGTTCTCCTGGAAATACCTTGTCCTGTCCATCGACACTATTATACTTATAAAGCAGCGACGCACACCGTGTAGACATCGACAAACCAAAACCTCAAGATGTTTGTTATGAGAGAGAGAGAGAGAGAGAGAGAGATAGGTTTAATTTTGAGAGAGAGACTCGAGGTCTGTAGTAGTGGGAGAAATCGGAGGACCCGACGAAAACCCATGAGGATGTTTGTTATGAGAGAGAGAGAGGGAGGTTTAATTTTGAGAGAGAGAGAGAGAAAGAGAGAGACTCGAGGTCTGTAGCAGTGGGAGAAATCGGAGGACCCGACGAAAACCCACGAGGTTAGGCCGGCAATCCTACTCCTTGTCACGTACAAGCGAAGAATCAAACCCTCGCCACTTGATTCAGTGACAGATTTTGTGATTTAAGGCGCAGTCATCCATGTTTGTTATGAACGTACATTTTATTAAGATAATTTTCACACTAACATACGATAATTGCCACTTCGATTGTTATTTTTGCAATGCGAAGAGAAAGCAACGGGCTCGATCCCGGTGGAGGCCGGGAAAGTTGTCAGTGGTGCAGGACGGAGGGCTTGACAGGGACAACTGTCTAGTCGTTCGGATGGAACCAGAAACTGAGGTCCCGTGTTCACATTAGCGTGTACGTAAAAGATCCCTTGGCAGTTGGAATTCAATATAAGAGTAGACCGCAGCGCTGTTGCCCGGGCGAAATTTCACTCAAAGCACACTGTATGGCGTGGGGTTGGGATGGCCTAGTGGTCTAGAGTGCCGCGCTTCGACCTCTAGCTGGCCGGTCACCTCTGGCTTGCGGCTGTGGTTTTGAGCCCTGGTGTGAGCGTATGTGGCATGGAGATAGGGGGCGCCTTCTCAACCTCGTGGGTTTCCTCCGGGCACTCCGGTTTCCTCCCACTGCTAAAGGCCCCTACGCGCAAGCGAATTATTGAAATAAATGAAACCATATGTTAGTCCCGAAATGACCTAGTTTGTGTCGAGTGGACGTTAAACCCCATTTCTCTCTCTCTCTCACACTGTATGGCGTATGCCCGTCTTCCATTAGCCCAGTCGGACCAGAACAGTAGGACGTTAAACCCCATTTCATTTATTTGCAATGGCAAGACAATGTATAATTGTGCCTAGTTCAATTTTAAACATTGACGTGTACGTAAATGAACCCAAAAGTACAGTAGGCCGAATCATCGCTGCCCGGGTATTCAACACGTAGGTCCCTACCTTTCGAAAATGTCATCTCAGGATGTTGTTTACATAATGCTCGGCTGTTTCAAGTTAAAAGATAAATAGTTTTGAATAGTTTCGTACCAATATGGCATCTGAGTTATATTTTACAAAAAACAATTTACATATGTTTTCAATATGAACGGAATTATTATTTGACACCTCTGTCAATGGCCGACTGTTTAAACCGAGTAATTTAATATGGTTGACTTGTTCAAGTTGATTGGGTTCTTTATTTAAAGCATGTAATTTAATAATGTTGATTTGTTTCGTTGCTAACGTTGTTCATTGCATTGTTTAACATCTGCCGAACTGTGTCAATAATTCAATACTGTTGTGTTGACATTTTGATAAAATATGTATTGAGAATAATGGCCACCTCACTTCCTGTTATTATGCTTTGTTTACAAGTTTTACACTGTTGGGATGAAAAACCTGTGAATAAAATTTAAGGGGGAAGATACTGTTAGATTCGGGTGAAAAATATCAAATTGTCGATTCAAGTAACTGAATAGCAGAGAGGGAAAAATTTGATTTACCCCCCACTCGACACAAATATAGGTCATTTCGGGACTAACATATGGTTTTAATTTTATTTCAATAATTCGCTTGCGAGTAGGGGTCTTTAGCAGTGGGAGGAAATCGGACTCGGTGAAAACCCCCAAGGTTGAACAGACGACCTACTCCTAACTGAATATGAGCGAGATGGAAATCTATCTACAATTAAAAAACGAGGATCATAGATTCCTCCAATCTTTGGTAAAACCGATTATGTTTTGAGTAGTGAACAGCGTCCACACCGCCCACCCCACCCAAACATAAATCAAAACAAAAAAGTAAACCAATAACAGCAAAACCCCTAAATAATCTTGCATTTTAAATCTAAATTTATCAGACGAAATACAAATCTTAGAACCTTTTGAATAACCTGTCAAAATAGCGCAACGGGTGATTTTTATTTTCTATTCAAAGGAGTAATCTAATTAATCTTATGAAGGTTTTATCCTATCTATTGCCTTTGATTCTAGAACCAAGCAAGTGAACAAGAAGTCTGAGTTAAAAATTAGAAGCAATCGAAACACTGGAACCAAAGAATAATATATTAAAAATTACCGCCATTTGAAGTTTATATTAGCGTCTAATGATCTTGCAAATGTAGTAATAATAATTCTGCTTGTTTCCCCCTTTGTACAAATCAATCCATACATGTCTTTGGCTTGTTTTGTATTAATGAGGAATTATGTAAGATTTAGGGTGGGGGCGAATGGTTAGCGTGCGCTCGCTGTATCATACGGCCTGGTTTCAACTGCCCGGTTGTACGTGGCAAGGAGTAGGGTCGCCTGTCCAACCTCGTGGGGTTTCTCCGGGTACTCCGGTTTCCTCACACTGCTAAAGACCCCTACGCGCAAGCGAATTATTAAAATAAAAATTACACCATATGTTAGTTCCGAAATGACCTAGTTTGTGTCGCGTGGGCGTTGAACCCATTTCTGTCTGTCTGTCTGTCTCTCTCTCTCTCTCTCTCTCTCTCTCTCTCTCTTTCTCTCTCTCATGTAGATTAAATCTCGCTGGTTCCCAAATCCACTAAAAAATCTCAAACACTCAGTTTTTTAGTGAGTTGATTATCGGCTGGTCATGTTAATAAATGTCTAAATGATGGTTTATATAACATTTGAAACCAAAAGAAAGACCTGCAATAAACAGATTTACCTCTTAAATAATGCACCTTTAAATAATGCACCAATAATGCCCAAGAATCAACCCATTTAACCCGTCGTGTAGCTGCTGTGAATTTAACATTTTTTTTCTGCAAACATAGTTGCTATAATAGACTCATTTATAATCAACAATTCAAAAAGTTCACTTGACGCCGTGGGAATTAAATATAGATGTACATGAATTTCCCCACACTCCTGGAAATTTCTTTCCCACGACATGAAATGAAATTGGGGTTTAACATCGTAGGTTTTGTACCTAAAGAGGTGGAGTTTAACGTCCACTCGACACAAACTAGGTCATTTCGGGACTAGCATATGGTTTATTTTTATTTCAATAATTCGCTTGCGCGTAGGGGTCTTTAGCAGTGGGAGAAACCGGTGGACCGGGAGAAAACCCTAGAGGTTGGACAGGCGACCCCCATCCCTTGTCACGTACAACCGGGGATTCGAAACCACGGCAGTTAACACGAAGACAGACATTAAAACACTAAAATTAAATACAATGGTTTTACATATCCGATCGTCATATCGGTGGTGATCTACCAAACTGATCACCTCACACCCGATTTAGTCTATTTACATCTTCCCCCTGTCCCCCACGCATGCACGCTCACTGTCTATTTATGGTAACTCCAAGTACAGAAGAGTAGGACGTTACGCCCAATTTCACTTTATTTCAATAACGATATAAATATTAATATTGAGTAGGAATAAGGTTTATAAATGTGACAGAAACATCGCAAGGAAGAACACAACTGCAACAAATCACGCTGAAATAATGATAACCAATCGTCAGACCCGAACAACTCACGCTAAAATAATGATAACCTAGTGTCAAACCCGAACAACTCACGCTGAATTCCCATTTCTAGTCTAGCTTTTAGTCTCGTGAGATCTTAATGTATCGGTTTATGAATATTTTATTTAAATAGGATTACTTTTTTTTATTAGTGTCACATTATATAATATCTGTAAAAGGTCTATAAGGATATAAAACGTCCAATTCCCAATGTCTGAATCAAATTCTCGATGATTGAAACGATTTGATTTTGTTTTTGTCGATTGTAGATGCATCGAAGGCATTTTTTTCAATATGCATTATGTACAATTCAGATAAAAATAGATAATAGGAAAGTTATGAATGTATGAATTTTTGACAGTATAGTCCCGATTGCCAAGTACCATCTATTCCATAATAAACAAAGTCTCGATTATCAAAACTAAATGGCTTATATGTTCTAATCCATTCATTATCTAAGCCATCTCATGGCCGAGAGAGTTGATTATAGACTTGACATGCTAATAAATGTCTAAATCATAATTTACAAGCTGGTAAAAAGAACTGCAATAGACCTATGTAACTCTCACACAATGCATCTTTAAACAGTAATTTTTTTTGTACCATTGAAAGGCGATACGAAGAAGATACAAAATCAAGCCAAGTAAGATTTGTAGGACGTTAAACTCCATTTCATTTGTTTTTATTCTTCTTTTACAGATGGCAGAATAAATGGAATGTAATTGGAGGAGAACATCGAAGTTGAGGAACGAGGAGCATCGAATATAAACGGAAATAGCCGAAGTTATTTTGCAAACTGTCGGAATGTACCGGACTAGTGTGTTTTTAGGTGGAATTGTGTTTTATGTGTGTTTAAATGTCATTCATGGATTACCGGACAAATTAAGAGTCGGTAAGTAAAATTTTTTTGTTGATTTTCGTTTTCTTTAGATTTAAAGTCCATATTTTATATTTGAATAAGTAGGTTTATATAATATACGCCTTGTTCTTGTTTGTGCACTGGAAACAGCCAATGAAAAGGCAGCTTTTCTAATCCGTCTTGCTCTAGCCACTGTGATCCATTCGTCACTATTACAGCTAGAAAAACAAACGCTTGTACGTTGGAATTGGACGAAGGGTGGACGGAAGCGCCACTTTCGCTCGTAGCACACTGTACGGTATATGTCCGTCTTCTTTAGCCCAATTGGCACAGAACAGTAGGACGTTAAACCCTATTTCATTTCCTGCACGATCAGTAGGTACAATAATTGGTGCAAAACCAGCAAGACTCAATATATCTTTACGCTATAGTGTCACGGACCGTTAGCATGGGGTTGGTTTTATTAGGCTACAATCACTTGTTTCCAGTGTAATAAAACTCGTCACAAACTGTGAATATTAATTAGATATCCTGATATCGCCATCGGAAACATAATTGATAATAAGCAGAGTCACTTAACCCGATAACATCCCGCGACAGTAATTCCGCCAACTGACCACCCGTGAATTATTTTTAAATATTTCCCTGATAAAACAAATCCCAAGCATCGTCAAATCTTGTAAAGTACGTCCAAATTAACTAAACAATACCATACATTTTATAACACTAAATAAACCATCGTGTAACATTCAAATTGCTTTTTAATTATTTGTAAAGACTACTACTACTACCACCCACTACTACTGCTGCTTTACGCCCGCCGAACGGGGTGATATCGCCAATAATATCATGCAACTTTATCTAAAGGTTTTATCATCTAGTCCAGTGTTCGTACGAGATGTCTTCTCTCCAGGGGTTATTAGTCGACCCCTAGCATTATAAATCTGTCTGATCTAACAATATCACCCAGTTACTAATCTCCAAACACATTTACCCAACTCCAGACATTTTCAATTACACCTTCAATCTAGCGCCAAGCTTCCCTACATCATAGCCAAAATATCTAGTTTATTAGTGCCATTTCCCCCACCTCCCTCGAGATCCGGCTTCATTTAATAAGCTAGAAGATCACAAATATTACACGAGTCGAGACAATAGATGACTGGGTAATTGTGTCTAACCTTTCCTCGCGAGATTTACACTAGCGGCTTGGAGGCTAATTTACGACTTCCCGTGCGATTGGCATTGATTGTTAGAATGAATTGTGGGATTGTTAAATGGAGTCTCATGTTGGTGTTCGATATAATGTAAAATGTTTAACCCAGAGAGAGAGAGAGAGAGAGATGATTATAAGCACGACTCAGTGTTATTTAAACATTATAATGCCCAGGATAGATTAGAATAGGGTTATATTATGGCACACTGTAACCCGACAAAATGCTCAACCCAGAAAGAGAGATAATTATAACCACGACGCGTGGTGTTTGGAACATAACTGTATGAAGTAGTTTTATTTAACGCCCGCTTCCGCCGCGATTATCGCAGACAATTAACCAAGATAGATTTAGATAGGGTTATATATGGCACACTGTCTGTACCCGACATAATAGTACGTGTATACTCTCGTATGACAGTATTTTGGGGGAAATAGTGGTCCATGCAATAATATCAGTCCGAGATTATTTTAAGATACACCGAAAGTACGCTTCATATCGTCTAATTGTACCTGGAGATATACCCCAGCCATGTCTCGAACGCAGTTAACATACAAACTATACCCCAACCCAACCCCTTCTCGCTCGCTCGCTCTCTCTCTCTCTCTCTCTCTCTCTCTCTTTCTCTCTTTTATACTTTCAATGGCCTACACTACCTGAAAATCTGACAAGAGGATTTCACGTCATGCGTCAAACGAGCGACTTTTCCCTTTGACATCAGACATTGATTAATCAATAAGCGTTGACGTTTCTAGGGTTTACCCACAGTTCCGTGCATGAAACGCCTGCCGTAACCCACCGTTTCATTGGCTTATTACTCACATCAATAAGAACGCATATTATAATGATAGCAACTCTTTCAGATCCTAGTGTAGTAAAGACAAGTAAAACGACATTTTAAACTATGAAAACGAAACAGGACCCGTATTTTAATCAGATTACTTCTAATATTAAAACAATATACATGTGTAACCTAATTTCTAAACAAAACAAAAACAACTCATACAATCCACAATGTCTATAACCAGGGCCCAATCCTGTTGTGCTATAGCGTATTTTCTATGTGATGACTGACATCTGGGCCCTGTTTCACGAAATTTTAACTTAAGATAAAATCCAATTTTAGTAGATACTTCAATTTTGATTGGCTAAGCACTAAAATCAATCTAATATTATCCAATCAAATTACTAAAATTGGGATCTTATCTAAGTTAAAATTTCGTGAAATAGGCCCCTGAATTACTACAAAAGAAGCTGACTTCGAGAAAGGACGAGAGGTTTTACCATGGTATTTCAAAAACTCCATTTTGCTGTCGACGTATCATTTCTCCAAAGGGATCAACATATCTTCAGGGAGAATGGATATTAAAAACCAAGTAACAAACACACGACAGTCATGGTTGACAAGCGCACCTATTATATGGAAATAAAACACATGGGACAAAGGTCTGCAAAATCATTGCATGACGTATGAAATGAAATGAAATGAAATGGGATGCTCCGACGAGGTGAATGAAGAGAGGCATTCGCCTTACAGTGTGCTATGGGTATGCGGGACACTACGACCTATTCTTAAATCGAATTCTAACTGTCAATTGATCTTTTACGTGCACGCCAGTGTGTACACGGGACCTTGATTCTTTGTCCTATCCGAACGACTAGACAGCTGTCCTTGTCAAGCCCTCAATTATGCATCACCGACAAGGGGGGGGGGACGCCATAAATATAGACGAACTTCTGCGGCCAAAACAGGGATAGAACACCCGATCTCAAGCTAGCGAGCCAGCGTCTTAACCACTTAGCCATCGTGACATCCCCCCTCCCGTCGGGGGTTGGGATGGCCTAGTGGTCTAGAGTGCCGCGCTTCGACATCTAGCTGGCCGGTCACCTCTGGCTTGCGGCTGTGGTTTCGAGACCTGTTGTGAGCGTATGTGGCATGGAGATAGGGGCGCCTTCTCAACCGCGTGGGTTTCCTCCGGGCACCCCGGTTTCCTCCCACTGCTAAAGACCCCTACGCGCATGCGAATTATTGAAATAAAAATTAAAAACCATATGTTAGTCCCGAAATGACCTAGGTTGTGTTGAGTGGACGTTAAACCCCATTTCTCTCTCTCTTTCTCTCCCCCCCCCCCTGTCACTTTTAAGGACGCGACATTCAAGCCCTGACTATTTAATAATACAGTGGAATTGGACCAACATTGACCACTTGATAGTAATCCTAACAAATGGACTGACAATGAAAAGGTTTCCTGCGGTTCTGGACTATGTCTAACTTTTATATTAAACTGTCGTCGCTTCTAGACGAATTAGATCATTTGAAATAGTTCCAATCTGTACGTCTGACGTATACCGCTATCAATTCAAAATTAGATTATACCAAAGCTAATCTTCGATGGGACAGTTTCTAATTGGTTTTATATATGACAGATTGAGACTTTGGCCCCAGACAAAAATATCCTTTCAAATATATAAATTCCGTAATGTGGACACATGATCATCAATTTTCCTATAGGAGCACCGGACAGGTAATCTTTGAGGTGTCAAAATCGTAATGGTTTGATTCAGAATTATATTTTTTTCTACGTGATTGAGATATTATTCCCGCTTTGATATGTTACAAAAAATATTATTTTATTTCTGCGGATAAAAGCAGCTAGAGTTTGGAAGTTTAATAGAGGAGAGAAAGGAGGTTTAGCGTCCACTCGACACAAACTAGGTCATTAGAAGAAATGAAAGAAACAAAATACTAAATGTAAAAATCAAAACCTAATTTAAACATACATTATCCAAGAGCTAAATCTGCCTATTGCAGGTCTTTCTTTAGGCCTGCAAAGTTATCTTAATTATTAATTAGGCATTAATTAACTTATCCAGACCATAATCGACCCTCGATGTCATCACCAGTCTGTGATATTTACTCGATTAGGACCGATTTGCTGCACAACTTTCTTTCGTGATTTAATCATGAAATAGATAATCGAGACTATGGTTTTTGTCGTACCGACTTTAGTAATGATGATCGAGGCAAGGCCGAAAATTCAATATTTAAATTCTCCGTTTCGAGTGGATCAATCTGACCGAAATTTTCAGCAAAGTCCCTTTACATTATATAGTTTATAACTATTGTCAGCTCTTAATCCACTCTCTCATAACGTATCTTTAATTGTTTCATATGTTTGATATTTTCAGGTGCCCTGTTTGAACCAGAATTTGAGGGACAGAAACAGGCGTTTGAGTGGGCGGTAGAGCAGATTAATTTACGAACAGATATTTTAGGCGAAAGTCTGGTTCTTGATGATGATCAGATTGTTCAGGCGCAAGACAGTTTTGGTGCCCAGAGAAAAGGTAAAGACTAGTTCTGTTTTACGTCCGTCTGGAGTTCGGTTGGGTCTGACAAAATATTTTAGTTTGGTTGCACGATAGAGCCAGGGGCGGATTAAGACCAGTAGGCACCCGACGCACGTAATAATAAATTTGTATTTTTCAATATACAATTGACTATTTAGAATTCATTTTAAAACAAATATATATAAAATCCAAAAAGTTTCGGGAATATTGATATTGTTTATAAATTATAGAAGATAAACGGAAATCCTTGACCGTTTTGGGTTTATGGTTGTATTTTAAATAAGAATAATCATACAGGAAGTGACGTAGACAATACATCATCATTATGTTATACCCATTTAAAACTAGGACTAGGTTGAATGAAAATATATCACAAAACCCTAAATAAAACCCCTATTGAACATAACCCTAATTAAACATTGGTCGTCTATCAGATATCATACCGTACGTGATTGTAAGACACTGTCGACCGTCTCATACATATTAAATATCTATGAGAGACCGGAAATGTGTTATTAGGGTTTTAAATGTTGCCTTTTAATTTATTATTTCTATTAAACGGCCATTACGAATCCAAAATGGCGAGGCACGTGACTATCTGATATCCCTGCCGAATTCTCGTGTGTGTTTGATAATAATAAATATCTATGAGGGACCGGAAGTGGGTTTGGTGTTTTATAGACGTGGGTTGTTATTTTTGTTAAACAATTATCACAAATACAAAATGGTGGAATACGTGACTGTTAGATATTCTTGAGTTCCTCCATCTTATTTTATCTTTTGAACTGCTAAAATTTGATGTTATTATTTTTCTGTTTTACCATTATCACCTGTCGTTATAGGATAAAGTATATCTGTTAACACTGAATCCAGGTGTAACACGTCCTAACTTTAAAACGTGTAATTAGAGACCGGTAGATCAACTAATGCCATTTATCTTTACAGAATAAATTGATTTTAATTCAAAATGGCATCCAATAATGATGAACTGAATGTTATATGTTAGACCATATGATATATAGATGATATTTAAAAAAAAACAATTTAAACTAAAGAAACACACCCACCCCAACATAAAAAAAGACGACAAAACACAAGCCAATGATGATAGATGTATGGCCTTGTAATGTTGCAGTTATTATTTGTATAACCAAAATAAAGGCCCCACACCTACTACAAGATAAAAATGCCCCCCCCCCCAGCCCCACAATTGAAGTTGACTTTAATGAAATCTTTTACCAAGTTAAATTAGCTGTACCTTTCTGCGTGGATGGGCTTAGACTTATAATTGCTTCCCCGGGATCTAATATGTTATAGCGCCCCTCTTCCTTTAGATGACAATTGCTGTTGACATTTTAGTCTAATATCGTAAAAAAGTGCTTGCATTTACATTATCGGCCATGTTCTGGTGAACATTCATGAATAAATTTAGGAAAACTGGATCAGGAGATTATGGCTGTATGTTGTTATAAAACATTAAAGATACACTATGGGGGATTTGATCAAGAGCTGGCAGTTCTCACTATAATATTTAAAAAATAAATATTGCTGAAAAATTCAATCAAATTGTCTCACTCCAAAGATACATTATGGGAGATTAGATAACGAGCTGGCAGTTCTCATTATAATAGTTGGAAACTAGATAATGTAAAGGGAAATTGATGAAAACTTCAGTCAAATCGATCAACTCTGAACCGAGAATTTAGCGATTGAATTTTATTTTCGGCCTAGCCTCGAGCATCATTACTAAAGTCTATACGATAAAAACATAGTCCGAGGTACTTTCTTGGCCAATACTGGGAGCGAACCCGAGTCCTATTGGTTTGCGAACCAACGTCTTTTTCACTGAACCGCCGTGGCTTCCTCTACTACTACAAATATCACATTCACCTACATGTATAAGTTAATCTTCCATTAAAAACAGGTGTGTCACATTATATTGAACAAAAACAAATATTGTCATTTATCAATTATTAATAATTGGATTATCTTCACCTGGACGCCATTACTGGTCTTTTATGTCGATGTTAATATTTGTTTGAAATTTTAAAATTGAAATTATTTCAGTATTTTAAATGCTTTTTGTCCATTAAAAACCTTGGTCTCACCGACTTGAGCGAATTATACTGTCAAGCCGAACAATTTATTTTTTTCGTTCAAGGCATAATTTTTATATATCGGTCAATAGAAATTTTATTGAATTCAATCCTTGATTTTCATATTTTCAAATGAAATAATTTCAGTATTTTAAGTGTTTGTTTATTAAGACCGGGTCACACCAAATTGACCGACTTATACACCGTGTTGTACGGGTGAACAAATTATTTGTTCGTTCAAAGCAATAATTATGCATCGAAATTGTCTTTCGATAGACAGAAATTTAATTTAATTGAATTTTGTCGCTGAATTTTTTTGAGTATATTAAATATATATTAAACCCAGAGAGATAGAGAGAGAGAGGGAGAGAGAGAGAGATAGAGAGAGAGAATTGGGGTTTAACGTCCATTCGACACAAACGAGGGTCATTTCGGGACTAACACATGGTTCAATTTTATGTCAACAATTCGCTTGTGCGTTGGGGTTTTAGTAGCAGTGGGGGGAAACCGGAGGACACACAGAAAACCCACGAGGTTGGACAGGCGACCCTACTTCTTGCAATGTACTACCGGGGAATCGAAACCACACCGCTTGACTCAAAAGAACGAATAGATGGTTTTCAATATTAAGCCTACCTTTCTGAACCAGTGACAACGGGAAAGTAAGCTGATTCTTTCTCAGCCAACATCGAGATCGAACATCAGATCAACGCGTTGCTGAGCTCACCATTCACCACATGAGCTTTAAAGATATGTTATGTACGATTTAGATATACTGCTAGTCGTCCTTGATTTATTAATGTTCTATTCTATCCATATTTGTTTACGCCATTTACGTTTAAACATTTTTCATTTGTTTATTTTCAGTATGTCGAATGGTACATCAAGGGGTAGCCGCCATTTTTGGTCCCATATCAAGTCTTTCCGCTGCGCATGTGCAGTCAATGTGTAATGCCTTCGAGATTCCCCATTTACAGTGGCATTGGGATCCGCGTGATTCCCGAGACTATTATTCGATTAGTTTGTACCCAAACTACCTGACGCTGAGTGGAGCTTATAAAGATGTCGTCAAACATTGGGGCTGGGACGAATTTACTGTTTTATACGAAGACAACGATGGTAAGTGTTAAAGTGAAATGAAACGAAATAGGGGTTAACGTCCGACTGGGCTAGTGAGGGAGAGAGAGAGAAATGGGGTTTAACGTCCATTCAACACAAACTAGGTCATTTCGGGACTAACACATGGTTCAATTTTATTTCAATAATTCGCTTGCGCGTAGGGGTCTTTAGCAGTGGGAGGAAACCGGAGTGCCCGAGGACTGGGCTAGTGAAAACAGGCATACGTCATACAGTGTGCCATGGGAGGAAATGTTGCGCTACCACCCACTCTTATATCGAACTCTATCTGCCAAGGGATCTTTAACGAGCACGCCAATGTGTACACCGAACGACTTAACGTTGTCCATTGTCAGGTCCGCGGTCCCGCACCACTGACAAGGAGGAACCACGCCGAAAGATCCCGATGAACTTTCTCGGCCAACGTAAGGGTTGAATACGGGACATCCAGGCTAGAGAGCCAACGTCCTACTCACTGAGGCCCCGTGGATCCCAATAATTGCTGACACTGGCACACAGACCAACTTGAACATTATGTACAGTTCCTTGGTAATTTGGCAAGGAACAGCGTCTAATCATTCGGTTGAGATGCAAAAACGAGGTTCCGTATACGTTGACGTTCATGGGAAATAACCCTTGGCAGTTTCAATTCGAAATAAGAGTAGGCCGTAGCATCTCTGTCCGGTACAACTTCTCTATTACATGGCTGAGGTCGGTGCCGAAAGGGTAAAGTCTAACAATTAGAGCCAACTGCAGATTTCGTCACCTTTGAACAAATCTGCAGTTGGCCTTAATTTTTAGAACTGGCCGTGCAGAAAACTGGTTGGATAATACTCATTCATTTCATTTTAAAACTTAAATTTAAATTCTAATTCCTTAAAACATGTTATAAATGTGATTATAAGGCGTATTAAGACCGATAATTGGGTTTAGATGGGGAGTGAACCGGCTAATTCCTACATCGTTGAGTGCTGAAACCTCACTGACAAGAGGTTTAATGATGTCACGTGGTGAGGTAAAAGGCGAATAAATAGCTAAATTTCACCGAGGAACGTAACGCTATTGGATTACTCCATGACAGCAAATCACTCAAAATCTCGCGATTTCTGTACATTAACGAGATTTTAAATTCCCTGAACTATGAATATCCTCTTAGTGAAGTTTTATAGCACGTGAAAAGTTGACACATTTCAAACCCCATTGAGTATTAATCAAACAATTTTCTCTCTTATCCGCTTCTTGCCTTCTACTTCAGTTTTCCTCTTGATATTCGAGAATGATTTTTGTCTCGATCCTCTGTCCCACATCTGTGTATTCAATGTAATAGAATGTTTGAATAACGTTCGACTTTCTTCTTTTTTCGCTACACTTGGTTCTTTGCGACCGTGAATATTTCCAACTGAAATTGGCGAAGGATGAAGATGCCGAATTGGCTAAGGATACAAAATCCCTTTGATTTGGGTGACAATGTCTACTTAATTCAGTGAAATCTTTATGCTGGCGTGCACGTCAAAGAACCATTGAAAATTGGAAATCTATACGCGGGTATAAAGACATCCCACTGTTCCACCGACAGGGTTAATGACAATGGGCCTACGTCATACAGTGTGCTGTAAGGGAAATATGACCAGGACAGCGCGCTACGGCCTACTCTTATATAATTCCAACCGCCAATGTGTACATGGGACTTCGGTTTCTGGTCCCATCCAAATAACTGGACAGCGTCCTTGTCAGCCCTCCACCCCTGTACCACTGACGAGGGGGAAACCACACCGGTAAATCCCGCGACTTGGATCCATCCCACGGTCTTACGGCTAGCAAACCAGCGTGGCTCCCTGGCTGTTGCCTGTATTCCTAGATCCAGTTGAAGCAGAACAGTGGGGCATCAGACCCATTAAAATGTCCTTTAAAGACGTATCTTTTATGTATTCAGCAATTCCATAGCTTCTCGTTTTTGAATATCAATAGTCGGTCTTTTTTACCAATTCCACACAAAGTAATTATGTTTTATTATTCTCGATGTTAAGGACCCCTGGTTTGTTTTTGGTGAATAATTCAAGCTATTTCAATATCATTCGACGTATTTTCCTCCATTCTCGAGACGCAAGTCAAAATATTGACGTTAAAACAAGAAAGGACGGGCGAAAGGAAACGATAATAAAAGAGGTCTTAATCCAATTATACAATTCATTAAGTCTGAGTTGATTTTACAGAATTAATAAAAATGATTCTGACTGGTTTATATTCCTTTGACAAGAGTAGAAAAAAAACATGGATGTTTTGGATCAAGAATGTGTTTTTTCGAATCAGGCAGCGAACACAGTCGAGTATTGTCATGCAAATGATATCGATAAAAATTGGAAATTGGGAAAGTCGTATAATGCCTAATTTTCATTTCTCCACTTACTGAAAAGATAAAATATTATTTAAGCACTTGTTTTCCTGTATGCATTAGCCCAGGCGGACTAGGAAAGTAGGAAATTGATCCTCCATTTTATTTCATTTCAAGTAATACATCTTTAAGTCGCCATAAACTGAACGATTGCGTTGACGTGATGGTGTATTAATTTTTATACATTCTTGTAAGTTAGGAAACAGAAGCAGACAGATTATTTTCGATAATATTATATTTAGTCTAAACTAGTTATATTGATATTGTATTTAATCTTAAACATTGATACGAATAATAACAATTAATGTCTAGGTCTCATTGGGGAAAAATCATCGCCGATGCGGAAATAAACAAATGGTTTAGTCCCGACCCTATAACAGTAACGTGTAGTCCCGGACCTATGACAGTAGCGTGCAGGAAGTATGGCAGAGGGGACGATGGTCACGAGCATCCGTTTCAGGGTACATCTAATTGGCGCAACTAACTTAATTAATGTGGCTGGCTGATTTATATTCAATTTGAATACAAAGTTTATTTCATCGCTTTATTAAAATTTCTCTGTATTACGCCCAGCCCTTGGGTATTTAGGGCATGCTTTCAAAGAGTTGGCCACGGGCATCAGCAAAATTTTGCACGCCATTGGTCTGTAACGACACATTAGGTTTCGTTTAATTTGTAATTGGAATGGTGACTATAATCATTAATTATCAAAAGTAATTCACAGAATAAAAAAAAATTTTTTTTCATGCGTTACCTAAAGCCATGCTATATTTTTATTTCAGGTCTTACCAGACTACAGGAAGTGCTTAAGGCACCGGAAGGTAACACAGCCAAACTGACAGTGCGCAAACTCCACACTATAAACAACGATTACGTCAACTTATTCAAAGATTTAAAAGAGAGGGGAGCTTTCAGAATTATTATAGATTGTCACGTGTCAAGAGTAAAGAAAATTTTACATGCAGTAAGTTCATCTGATTTTTCATTACGACTTCTAGTTGGTTCATTCCTTTTTTGTAGCTCTTTGATTCCTTATTTTTATCGCCTTTATTCCTTATTTTAAGCTCAATCATGTCTTGTTTTTAGCTCAATCATGTCTTGTTTTTAGCTCTGTCATTCCTTATTTTTAGCTTTATCATTCCTTATTTTTGCTCTATCATTCTGCATTTTCAATGGTTTTAGCTCTACCATACTTTTAGGACTTCCATACATTTTAATACTATCATTCCTTATCATACAGTTTGAATTCCATTTCTTATTTTTGTATACGTCCACATTAAAATATGGTCACACACTACCGTCGCCCATATCCGTCCATCTAAAGATATTGTCGTTCGAACCTCTGCAAAGACTCCAGTTATCCGATTGATCTTAAATGTATTGCTGAAACAAACCAGCATGTAGATTATTAACACCATGTTCTTTTATATTACAGGCATTAAAAGTCCACATGGTATCAGAATATTATCACTATTTATTTACTACATTAGTAAGTGATTGCTTTTATTTATATTAACAAAATATAACGTAGTCACACTGTATACAGTGGAATATTTCATAATCATGGTGTTTATAATGGAATATGTCATAATCATACAGTGTATATAATGGAATATGTCATAATCATAGAGTATTCAACGGAATATGTCATATCCATATTGTATACAACGGAATATGTCGTAATCATAGTGTTCAAAATGGAATATTATGTCATAATCATATTGTGTACAATGGAATATGCCATAATCATATAGTGTATACTATGAAATATGTCATTATCATAGTGAATACAATGGAATATGTCATAATCATAGTGAATACAATGGAATGTCAATTTGATTTATTAATTTACGAAAGTTTGTTTATTTCAAGCTATTCATATGCACTATTATTTTCAATTTCTACATTTGACCCCGATCACATTAAATATAGCAAAATATTGTTAGCTTTGTGTAACCCTTCTCGCCAATGAGTGTATATACCCTATTTCGTGCACAGCACTCGCCGTCATGATGGCTTACTAAGAATAAGATCCAGAAAATGTTCCTTGTCTAGTCCTTCGGATGGGTCAAGACGTGAAGTTCCCGTGTACACCATTGGCAGCACATTAAAAAATGGCAACATTAATTTAATTCATCCATGCATTATTAAATATTTGTGTATGTTTGCAGGATTTAGGGCTGGTTGATCTAGAAGATTATAAACACGGAGGCGCGAACATCACGGCGTTCAGATTAATAGATCCAGATAGACGAAGAGTAATAGACGTAAGAACAGAATGGTTATTAGAAGAACGACGATCAGGGAAATCACCTTTAATGGGACAAGCTGAAATAGAGGTATGTATAGTTCACTGTACTTATGTTATTTTACCAATTTTTTATACGCCCACATTGAAATGTGGTCGTATATTGTCGTCGCCCCCGTCCGTCCGTCCGTCCGTCCGTCCGTCCGTCCGTCCGTCGGTCCGTCGGTCCGTCGGTCCGTCCGTCGGTCCGGCGTCCACAATTGCTTGTGGACGCTCTACAGGCTAAAGTTAATATCCGATTGACTTTAAATTTATACACAGTGTTTAAGGTCATGAGACGAAGAAGCCTATTGATTTTCAGCGATTTCCGATAATTAGTGCCAGAGTTATGGCCCTTGATCACTTCAAAAAATCTTGTGGACGCTCTAGAGGCCAAAGTTAATATCCGATTGACTTTAAATTTATACACAGTGTTTAAGGTCATGAGACGAAGAAGCCTATTGATTTTCAGCGATTTGCGATAATAACTACCAGAGTTATGGCCCTTGATCACTTCAAAATATCTTGTGGACGCTCTAGAGGCCAAAGTTAATATCCGATTGACTTTAAATTTATACACAGTGTTTAAGGTCATGAGACGAAGAAGCCTATTGTTTTTCAGCGATTTTCGATAATAACTACCAGAGTTATGGCCCTTGATCACTTCAAAATATCTTGTGGACGCTCTAGAGGCCAAAGTTAATATCCGATTGACTTTAAATTTATACACAGTGTTAAAGGTCATGAGACGAAGAAGCCTATTGATTTTCAGCGATTTCCGATAATTAGTGCCAGAGTTATGGTCCTTGAACACTTGAAAATATCTTGTGGACGCTCTAGAGGCCAAAGTTAATATCCAATTGACTTTAAATTTATACACAGTGTTTAAGGTCATAAGACGAAGAAGTCTATTGATTTTCAGCGATTTCCGATAATTAGTGCCAGAGTTATAGCCCTTGATCACTTCAAAAAATCTTGTGGAGGCTCTAGAGGCCAAAGTTAATATCCGATTTACTTTAAATTTATACACAGTGTTTAAGGTCATGAGACAAAGAATCCTATTGATTTTCAGCGATTACCGATAATTAGTGCCAGAGTTATGTCCCTTGATCACTTCAAAAAATCCTGCGAACGCTCAAGAGGCCAAAGTTAATATCTGATTGACTTTAAATTTATACACAGTGGATGCTCTAGAGGTCTAAGTTAATATCCGATTGACTTCAAATTTATACAGTGTTTACAGTCATGAGACTAAGTCGTCTATCGATTTTCAGTGATTTTCAATAATTGCTGCAAGAGTTATGGCCCTTGATCACTTCGAAAAAATCCTGTGGAAGCTCTAGAGGCCAAAGTTAATATCCGATCGACTTTAAATTAACACACAGTGTTTAGGGTCATGAGACGAAGGAGCCTATTGATTTTCAGAGATTTAAAATAATTATTGCCAGAGTTATCTCCCTTGATAACTTCAAAAAATCTTGTTACGCTATAGAGGCTAAACTTATCATCCGATTGACTTTAGATTGATACACAGAGTTTAAGGTGTTGAAACGAACAAGTATTTTGATTTTCAATGAATTTTAATAATTGAACAGCTAAATCCATGATATTAAATGTTTCATGTATATACTAATTGTTAGTGTGGGGTAACACTTTATAAAAAGCAATCAAATTCTAATGATTTTCTGATAATTACATAATGAGCCGTTACTCTTTATCAGTTTTTAGTGTATTACAAATGTTTCATTAGCAAAAAAAGTAAAAATATGCGACAACCCTTGTTGACTGCCCGGACGATTTAGCTGCTGTGGGCGTATGTTTCGTTGCCTGGCAACCTATCTTGATTAATTATTTTCGAAAAAAACTATACTGTAAATAGCATCAAGAATATATATAGTATCAAAAATAATAGGACAAGCTGAATTATAGGTATGTGTAGCTCATTGAACTAATGTTATTTTAACATTTGAATTTGTGATTAATACGCGCAAACATTATCCAAAATATATAGCTTCCTTCATGTGGTACCATTTCTGACAAAGTGCGTTGACTTTTACATCGTTTTCATATTATGTATGTATAAACTTTGAATTTGAATGCTTTTTATTTTCAATGGTACTATAGTTTATTCGTAAAGATGCATTTCGTCAAATTTGAATACAGAAAAAGAAAAATTAAAAAATGAATATAGAAATTCCAGTCAAATTACTTTATTCTAAGCGAAGTTATGAGTTTTGGCAAGATATAGCCGATTGCCAAGTGCAATGCACATGATAATAAACGAAGTCTCGGTTGTCAGTCCCTTTATTGAGCGACGTCCAGTTTAAAACAAATTTACAAAGCGCGGACGGTCTAATCCATTCAATATCTAAGCCACTCGATGGTATAAGGAAATGGTTAGAGGCTTATGAATAAATGTCTGAATTACAATATATGTAACATTAATTTGAATGGGCCAAATGCTTCAACAACATAGCGTGGAATTTTAAATCAGGGGTCAATTAATTTAACCTCCTTTGGCATCGATAACCTATCTGATTTATAGCTTGGATGACACCGTTCTTTCTTTTAGTCAAATGCAACAGTACGATTGTGTGTATTAGTGATATAAGATTTATTCTGTTGTTTCGTATAATAACAACGTACTGTTGTATATATTTGTGCTGCTGCCGGATATTTAGGGTTTTTCTAATACATCTATTGAGATACTGGTATGGTATTTGATATTTCTATAAATGTAATGGTAGACCCGAACAATTAAATTAAACCTTTTGTATAACTATTTAAACTACCTCATTAGATAATAACTTACGATGCTGTATATACCATGACAAATGATTGCGTATATCACAAAACGCATCAATGCCATTTGGTTTAAAAGATGCGCCGCGTAAATTTCCATTTGTATTCTGTAATGGTATTTACCAGCTGCATGTGTTCTGTAAAGGTATTTCCTGCCTTCGTATGTTAAATGAGAATATTGTTCCTTTCTACCATTACTGTAGGATTTTCTAAAATTTTTCATTAAATTCTTGTCTTTTAAAAATTTATTTTTTTATTTTGATCTTTTAGCGTGTTTCGTCCAAATCAGTCTGTTTTCTATGAATGGTTTTTCTACTGCATTCTTTTTCTAATATATGTGTGTGTGGGTGATTAGTTTCTGTTTTATTATGGTTTTGGCATGGTTTGATAGTTAAATGAATTACGCTAGTTTTTCTTATTTAGAATTAGTCTATTTATTTTACCAGTTTTTTTTAATCTATTAAAAAAGGAGAAATGGAATTTGCACAAAGAACGTAAACAGTGTTGTTTTTTTAGCTGTTTATGTACACATTTGTAGAAATATTCGTAATCTTCATGTAATCTTCATGCGACACACTGTAATCTGCTATTACGAACAACTTATATATACTGCCCTGTTTCCAATGATCAGTTCTAATATTTTATAAAGTTTCAACCACTTCAACTTTGAGCATAAAGCACTGAAATTTTTCTATTATCCATTAGCCCAGTTGGAGCAGAACAGTAGGACGTTAAACCCTATATCATTTCATTTTCATTTGGTGGAATTTTAAAGTCGTAGTATCTTGGATATATTTGTTATGGCAGGCTGAATCAGATGTTAAGAAAATAGGCCGACAGTAGACTAAACAGGGAATTAGCACGTCTTTGATTACTCACTCAACATTCCTCATCTGCAGTTTCTCTAATAATTTCAACCATGAGATACAATCAGGCTAATTATACATCTGAAAGGATTATTATGCTCTCAAAGTCAGGATGGCAGCTTTCGCTAACTTGAGACACAATATGGCTATTTTGTTGGTTGGGTAATGGTCGACGTCATTATAATTCTTCTTGTAAAATTACCCCCTTTATCGAAGATCGAGGGTTTCGCCTAGTGCTCTTCCAATACAAGTGACTCAATGACAGACCTCATAATACCGCGCGCACGTTCTAACAATACGCCCCCCCCCCCGCCGCCGCCAATACCAGAAATGTTATCGGATGCTCTAGAAATAGTCTAAAATCTCAGATGCAGTCAGTGTTGGATTAAGACCCATATAAACAATAATAAACCACAAACAATCCGTATAATGCCAGATTAGATGTTTCCTGAGGTTTTATACACGTTATTGTATATTGAGAAAAAGAAGTTAACAGTGAACAACTAATTAAAACTTCTTAATTAATTTGTAAATTAAATATTTTGAATTCGTCATCTAACAAAGCAGAAAGTCGGTGGTGCTCCCTTCCCATGATGCCCTCAGCACGAGTTTATTTTGCTTAATGTTTCATCCAGCCCTACTCAAGAGATACTTTCAACAAAAAAATAAATTTATTGATTTTCTACTGTACAAGATTAAGATTCAAACAGCAGTAGTTGTACTCGCGGTATTATCAAAAATCCAAGCACAGCGACCGAGGAAAAGAATCTGTGTTATGTGAGAAGTTGTGTAAGATAGAAACAGTAATTAGTATTTAATAAGATCACAGGAGACCCTATATCATAATGTAGACAGTATCACATTCAACAGAGAAATACATTATATTTACTTACAGTAATATATTTAGATAACGTGATAAGCCCCTGTCGGAAATCCGCGCACTGAGCTTTGAACCCCCTACACAATGAAATGAAAATGAAATGGCCCGGGCTTTTATGGCACGTCAGCTCCAACCGGGCTATGGTGTCAGACATATATGGTAATTTTTGACAAATTAAACGAATATCACATAAATATATTTATATGCATGTATCATAGACAACATCCACTCGACACAATCTGAGTCCATTCGGGACTAACCTATGGTTTAATTTGATTTCATCATTCGGCTTACACGGAGAATACTTACGAGAATACTCCTTGTCACGTAAAAGCGGAGAATCGAAACCAGGTCACCTCACCCATTAGCAAATAAACTTAATAATGTTTTTTTAAGAAGGATACGAGTAAGACCATCATCAGGTAGCCTACACTGTCAAGGCTGGTCAGATCAAAATATTAAGGCTACCTGCAGACTTCGTCATGGTCGTGAGATGTAGACTGGGATGGGGGTAAGGACTATGGTAAGGTTAGCACTAGGTCTAGAGTTACCTTGACGCAATCTCAAAGTGGCCTTAATATTTAGATCTATCCTGTTGGGCTTTATTCTATATGTAAAAGAAATTTTATACTGTAATATATTTGTTTTCCATTTCAAGACAGAAACAGCTTTAGTATATGATGCAGTTCACCTGTTTGCGCGTGCATTGCACGAGTTGTCCCAGGCCCAAGACGTCACTACTAGTGCTCTATCATGTGATAAAGCTCAATCGTGGAACCATGGCAACAGTTTATTAAATTATATGAAATCGGTAAGTAAAACAAATTAATTTAGTTCTCAAGTGGTGTTTTGTGTATCACATTTCAGGCCTGTATGATTCAGTAATTTTGATTTTTTTGTAACCATAGATGGCTTTTAAGTTGTCCCTTGCATCAATTTAGTATTAATTCCAAGAAAATATGATACCCAATTCGTTTTATTTTGTAGATGAATTTTGACGGTCTATCTGGAAATATTCGGTATGAAAAAGGAGAACGAATCGATTTTGCATTAGATGTTTTGGAATTAGCAGAAAATGGCTTGAGAAAGGTAAGGTATTACATGAGATATTGCTTTGCTTGGATTCCTTTTAAAAAGATAACACCACCAGTTTAAATGGAAGACAAGTTCTAAAAAAAACTTTGTTTAGAATATTAAAGCTACAATTTTCATATTTTTAATTTATATTTATAAAATGTATTAAAATAAAGCCTTGAAATAGATGGTATCTATAAACAGTCCTACCTTGTTAAAGAATAATCCTATAAATCCCATAATTCACTTTTTGCTAGATGAGAAATTTGCAAAAATGTCATTTTCAACTTCAAATTCAAACGTTTGAAGATAGCTATTGCATGGGGGCAATAGAAAAACAAGGGAGGTAATTGTGTTATCATTTCCTGTGTTAATGAGTTATAAGAGTGGCGAATAATGCCTATGATCGTATAGTTGTGAGTTGACAACCTATTGAGCAATAGACGTAGAAATAATTATGTTTTGACTTTCTTTGAAAATATGAAATTATCGCTTTAGAGTAAACAAAAAACATTCTCTTGATGTAGATGTTAGAAGATGCGAATGAAAATAAAACGTCAAATGACCCAACCTTACGTTATAGAATGTATCTTTTTGGATGGTTGTTGGCTAGTGATATTTCTTTGAAAATGCATGATTTGTCCACGAACGTTTTATTTTGATCATTGATTTTGTTTGCCTGGTCTGGAAGTGGGCATGTTAATATGCGACCAATGCCCGGACGATTTTGCCGCTGTTTCATTGCCTGGCAACCTATTTTTCAAAACGTTGTGTGTATTTTTCAGATAGGATCCTGGTCTAGAAGTGAAGGTGTTAATATAACACAAGATTATGAAGTAAAGAAAAAAGATCACGAAAAAGCCCTGGCCAACCACACACTAGCAGTGGTTGTTGTACTCGTAAGCTGATATTGCATTATTGTTACAGAGGTGGACTGACGTTTCGGCCACCGATAATTTGGACATTAGGGTTAAAAACGACTGTGGATAAACGTCATAAATTTTGAACAATCGAAAACCTTGTCATCGCAATACTGTGGTTTTGGGGATAAGAAGAGTTCGATCAAATTACTCACACAGGTGGCGACACATGTATTGCCGGTTAGAGATATTTCCCCTTAGCGCTAAAATATGTTCGTATGCACTGCAAGATTTGTCAAATCTCATGGACCTTCCAGTACCGCCGGTCATATCTTCTTGTAGTGTAGGCCATCGAAAGTATAAAAAAACGAAACAAAATATAGATCTGTATTTTAATCAAATTGGCATAGACCCGTCTTCATTAGCCCGGTTGGTGCCGCAATGTAGCACTTAAAAATATTATTTTTTTTTATTTTACTTTTAGGATGAACCCTACGTTATTAAGAGAGGAGAGGGTGATTATATAGGCTTCTGTATCGACTTGTTAAATATGATAGCCGAAAGAAAGAATTTCTCGATTACAATAAGGGAAGCTGATACTTATGGTTCACAGAAAAATGGGCAGTGGGATGGCATAGTTAGAGAACTGGTTGACAGGGTAAGCATATCTTTAGTTGTTGTGCCTGACAAAAATTAATCTTCGGGCGATAATGAACTAGGTGGGGAGCCGCGATTACTCAGTGAGTAAGACGCGGATTCGCTAGGGGGCATCTCAAGAACATTGTTTGGTTGTTCGGATGGACCTGACAAAGACAGCTGTCATGTCTTTTGGATAGTGCCAAAACGAGACCCCGTGTACAAATTGGCGTGCACGTAAAATATCCCTTGGCAATTGGATATCGATATAAGAGTAGGCCGTTGTGCCGCTTACCAGGCAAAAGTTCCCCCATAGCACACTGTATGGTTGGTGTACCCGTCTTCATTAGCCCAGTCGGATCTGAATAGTAGGACATTAAACTCCCATTTCATATCATTTAATATAGTTTCCTAACTTAATGTATTATGTACTATCAACTAAATCATACTCTAACCAAATAGTTTATTGAAATACTATAATAAATTGTCTTAATGGTGTTAGTTCAACATAAGCAACCTATAACACCAGTCTCCAGTGTATACTTGGCCCAGTTTCTAACCAGATTAGCGCCATTGTTTCGGTAGTTATCGTTCAATAGATGTTAGTTTGACATCATTGTAATATTTTATCTGTGCAAATCCTTTGTAAAATTACTAACGATTAGGTCATACATTCGACCCGTTGTTATGGAAGACCAAACAGCTCTTTATTTAATTCAATGTTCTTAATTCTTTATTCTTCAGATACAAATGTTATCTTTAGTTAGACTGGCCCAGTCTCTTCTATTTATTTTACATTTCGATTTATATAAAAGTAGTAATTTTTAGTAAACCAACACTTTCGTTTCCATTTGTATAAATAAAAAAATTTTGAGTAAACCTGTAACCAGCACCAGAGACTGGACAATTTGCGAGCTTCACAATAAAATGGGCGTTTCTTGTCCTGTTTTACGTTGTTCCTTATTTGGAATGATTGACAGTTGTCAAGCAAGCCCCGAGTCACGTGACACGAATTTGTAAATGCGATGTCTAAGATAAATTAAGTTCGATATTTACCTTCATGAATCATGCGTCTCGAATGGAGTGCAAAGCAGTCATGCTGAAACCGTCTGCGGGCTGATGTCACGTTTTTATTTCCATTCGCCATTCGGTCTCGTCCCGATACGCATGAACTGGCTTCGTTAAGTTGTTATAATGATGTCGTGTGTAATTATTTATGTTCATTCACCTCATCCCATACGTTGTATCCGTTCATTCGACAGATATTATCATATTGTCCGTCAACAAAATTCTTAGATCGTTAAAGTATCACTAAATAACAATAACACAACAAACATCTCGCACCTACACCAGTTTGCCAGTGCAAATGCAGTAATCCCGTGCACGACGTCACACGACCTACATAATGCAGATTGACCTACTAGATGAGAATGAAGCTCTATTTGCCCAGTCTCTAGAGATTACGTTTTTTTTCGGGTTTTTTTTGTGAGGACTGGCCAATTTTTGGTGTGTGGAGAAAACTGGCCACCAGTCTAATCTTTAGTATACAAATCTCGATCAGGGCGGATCTAGGAATTTTGAAAAGGGGGGGGGGGCGTCGCAAAATGAGGGCACTTACTGCGGAGACGGGGAACGCCACTGCGAGACGGGTTGAGGGGGGGGGGGTCCCTCAAGACAATTATCCGTCATTTCCTTGCATCTGTAGACATTCCAAGAGCTATTTGGCTGATATTATGTCTAAGTAAACGTTCGGAGAGGACATATTTGGGTCTGAAAAGGGCACTTTCAGCAGTGAAAAAGGGCACTGTCGAAAATTAGGGGAGGGGGCGCGACTGTATCCGCCTCTGTCGATAAACGACAACAAATGAAGAAATAAGAATATATGACTGTGAATTAGGAATGAGCTGTTTGGTCTTCCATAAGAATTAAGGGCTGTGAATTAAGAATTAAAAACACTGAATAAAGAGCTGTTTGGTCTTCCATACATTGTTGGCTGTAAGAATTACAAAGCTGATTCGCCTTGTCAGTCTTGCAGGCCGGACAAGGAACGCCGTCGTCTAGTTGTTCGGGTGAGAGACGTCAGACCGAGGTCTCGTGTTCGTATTAGTGTGCTCGTAAAAGATCCATTGACAGTTGGAATTCCCTAACGGAAACCCCGTTATCACGGCTAAATCTTCTTCATATAGCACATACTTTCTGTAACCCATTTGATGCCATGAAAGTAGGACGATAAACCCCATTTCATACCACTTTCATTTTCTTTGTAAGAATATACAATTCGTGTATGATTGACCGCAGTTTCTACGACGATTGATCCAGCTGTTCGTAGCTCTGTTATTCATTCTGATACACTCAATGCACGATTTCGTAACGTGTGTATATTGACCATGAACATTATCTAATGCTATGAAACAAGAAGCTGTTTAACACAAACTATTTTATCTGAGTATTGATTCAGTTAGAATGTTTCAGGTACCCTGGGATGTTAATAAATATGAAACAAAGTCCCAGTTGTATGATAGAATACGAGCTCTATTACTTGGCACAGTTTTGTAACTCTGATTATAAGAGCAATAAATATATATAAATACAGAAAAGTACGCAAATGTCCTTAAGAGAAAATTACTAGTCCAATTAAATAAAATAAAACCAAGTACGAACAATCCAAACGATTAATCAAAATTCGAAGTCCTAAAAACGGTCGAGGCAAAATAGTGTAATCGGCAAATGGACTGTTCACCGTGTATAAAATACACGACAAACAGTGGTAAATGATGTGTTTTTTGCGGGGTTTTTTTTGGTTTCGTTTATTGCGTAAGAAGGTCTGTGACAACAGCCTTGGCACTATTTCATATTTCGAATTTCAACTGCAAAGGGTCATTTATGTGAACGTCAATGTCTACAGAGAGACCTGCGATATAACGACCACTCGGTACAAATTAACTCATGTCAGGACTAACATGGTTAAATTTTATTTAAATAATTCGCTTGCGCGTAGCAGTGGGAGGAGACCTAAGGACCCGAAGTCAACACACGAGGCTCGAGTGGCGACCCTACCAATTTCAATATCTACACGGTGGACTGTTATATAATGAAATATAGTCTTTCGGGTGGGATGAAAACCGAGGTCCCGTGTACACATTGGCTTGCACATAACAGAACCTTTAACAGTTGGAAGTCCGATATAAGAGTAGGTCGTAATGCCGCTGTCATAGCACACTGTATGGTGTATGCCCGTCTTCGTTAGCCCAATAGGTGCAGAACAGATGGATGTTAAACCCCATTTTATTTATATTCTAACATAATGTTCCTAGGAGGAAAACACATAATGTAAATACGACTCGCACTCTCTCGCTCGTGACCCATCTATAATAGGAAACGGGGTCAATCTCGCGACAGGGTATTGAGTTGCCTTATGCTAGGGCCCTACTCAGTCGGTGCGGCGCGTTACGACAGGGTTGAAGCTGTCGAGTTAACGATCAGATACATTCGAATATGTTTCGATACGATAAACACGATTACTTCGACTGGCCACAATATAAAATAAGACCCGATAAGAGAGATATATAGAATGGGGTTTCTCGTCAACTCGACACAAACTAGGTTATTTCGGGACTAACATATGGTTTTAATTTTATTTCAATAATTCGGTTGCGCGTATGGGTCTTTAGCAGTGGGAGGAAACCGGATTACCCGAAGAAAACCCACGAGGTTGGACAGGCGACCCTTCTCCTTGCTACGTACAACAAGGGATTCGAATCCACGCCCGTAGACTCAATGGCAGGCCGTATGATACAGCGCGCGTACGCTAACCATTCGGCCACCCAACCCCTCAGACCCGATAGAATCACCACGAATCGTGATATTCGGAACCTGAAATTAACGTGTAATCAAAATAACTGTGAATCAGTTTAAAATAACCATTCCAGATTTCAAAACCAAATGGATGTTTTAAGTGACGTGAAGAGAGGTTTATTTAAATTTAATCTGATTAAGTTTTCCCAGGAGAAGTTGAAACCGTACATTAAGTCTTATCATTTCACGTGGCAGTAATTTATCTAGAATTTTCTCGTATCCAGATGTACTTCGACGATATTTGAAATCATGGTTAATATACGAATTGTTTGTAATTACGTCTCCCCGGGGAAATTCGTCAACAACATTCTACAAAGTCAAAAAACATCTTAACATTTATGATATTTATCTTCAGGACAAATATATGTTTTAGAAATAAAATGGTATTCAACATCATACTTTTCTGGACCAAACGGGTTAATGAAGCCTGCGATACATTGTACTGTGGATCTTTAACGTCCTCTCTATACATATAGAGACTAACATATTATTTCAATAAGACCCAACGAAAACCCACAAGGTTGTCACGTGCGGTAATGAATTACGATAAAAAAAAACCAATATATGTGAGGTTCCGTGTGGTTAATGCGCCATTGGTTTTTAAGTTTGACTTTTTCTTCTACTGATCGCCTAACGGACATTCTTATAATTAGACACCGTACATCGTATCACGCACAAGTTCCGGGTCGTAACCAAGTCCGACATGACAGACCTTATGATATAAAGTAAACGCATAAGACCACGCGAACAGCCCACAACCATCCCCACAATAACAGCCATGTGATTTTAATTTAAACTCAAATCCTTGACAGTCGGAATTCTAAATAAGAGTATTTTTTGGGTCGATGTTCCGAAGAAAATCCAACTTCGTGTGTTTTCACCGGGTCCTTCCACTGCTAAAGAACCCCTACGCATGAACCAACCCCTACTGAAATGAAGTTGAGCCATATGTTAGTTCCGAAATGGCCTGGTATGTGCCAGGTGGACGTTGCCCCCATCTCTCCCCCCCCCCTCACTGTCTCTCTCCCTCTCTCCCCCTCTCTCTCTCTCCTAACAGAGATTCACGATTGACAATATTGTAGTTTGCAAGGTTTTCATATTACGCTAAATGACACAATGGGACATTGAAATGTTAAGAATATGGCTTTTTTATAGTTGAAAGCCGAATTTAATGCTAAGACTTTAGTGCTAAGTTAATGTACATGTTGTGTTTTCGGATCGTTTTATCTTTATTCTTCATGAATAATTCCCTGGGAATGTAAACGATTTATATATATGTATAATATATCTATTTCAGAAAGCAGATATTGGTTTAGGTGGAATGTCTATTACCCACGAGAGAGAACAAGTTATAGATTTTACCAAACCTTTCCTGACTCTCGGAATCACCATCTTGTTCGCTAAACCAACCCCAAAGGCACCACAACTGTTTTCTTTCCTGTCGCCTCTGTCTGTTGAGGTCTGGGTGTATATGATAGCGGCTTATCTCTGTGTTAGTTTTATGCTGTTTGTAATCGCTCGCTTCAGTCCCTACGAATGGTGTAATCCCCATCCATGTAATGAGAACGCGGACGTCGTAGAGAACCAGTTTACCATTTTAAACAGTCTGTGGTTTACCATCGGTTCTCTCATGCAGCAAGGTATGTTGGTGTCGATTTCTTATTGATGTAAAATATTTAATTGCTATATTTTCCAATAAAAATAACTGCATGTTTTCAGCCGCGTTATAAGAGACGTGTGTAAAGGCTGTAATTTGTTGGTCAACGCGAAAACATCTAACCAATGACAGGGTATTGTCGTGTATGGGGGTTGCTAGGTTCCGGGATGGTGGGGGTAGAGGTATAGCCTCCCACATGTAATCCATGACCCCAATAAATGCTTTTGAATGCATATACAGTAAACTTCATATTCCTGAAGCTATGGCCCGAGAAATCTCTCTCATTGCTGGATTGACTTCTGATACTTGAGATCTTGAGGGAGTGTGTCTAATTCCTCCCGTTCAATCGAATGACCTAAACCCAGCACTTTGCATCATAAGGACTGCCATTGAATCAGGTGGTTTGAATACGATTCCGATCGTGTTCCAGAGAAGGGGGAGGGTCGCCTGGCTATGCTCGTTGTTCTTCCAGTATCCCCTCCAGTGCTAAAGACCCTACGCGAAAGTAAATTATTGAAATATAATTGAACCATGTGTTAGGACTTAAATGACCTAGATTGTGTCGAGTGGACGTTAATCTTCATTTTTCTGTCGTTATGTATTTGATCTATATATTGTTCTACAAACAGTTTTAATTTATATAATAAAGCTAGTCACCTTGGGACTACTTTAGCTATAGATAACCAATCACCATGTAGGCTTTCCCATGGGCACCACCTTGATAAGATTTTTGGATGGAATGGGGAAACAGTTATGTATTTATCTCTTAATATTCATTCATTCAATAATATATACATTTTAAAAACAATAGAGCTGGCAGCATATTTGCATAGTCCACAGCCTAAGCTTTCTAAAAATGCAATTCTTTTTAAATTTGTCGTATCATCCGGAGTTTGTCTCAGTCAGAGATGCCTTTGTACAAAATTAAGTTGTGCAACAAGCGCTTGGTTTCGTAGGAACGAGTCACTTAACTGCAGCGTTTCAAGAGTGTTTCGTTGCACACCATATATCGTCTTCAGATTGGACGATAAGAGGATACTTGTCGAAACGTCGTGCATTTAGAATAAAACCTGTGATGGTTTCCCATAAATATTGTGTTCTGTTATCATTGTTGTCATGAAGACAATAGTAGCAATGAAATTAATTTCGGACAAATTGTGTTTTATTAATGATAAAGTTGTCTGTATTATTTTCTTTCTTCCACAAAATGCCTTTTAAAGATAGCATATATTAATATTTGTATTCTTTCGCTATTAATTAGAGCTTAATTATTATTGATCTAATTATGAACGCTTTACGGTTTTATTGCATACAAATATTTGCTTCACTCCCTTCACTAGAAAGTTGACCATAACCAGTGAATTTTGTGTGCATCCCCCAACCCACCAAATTACAATTTGGCCTAGTGGTCTAGAGTGCCACCTCTGGCTTGCGGCTGTGGTTTCGATCCCTGGTTTGAGCTTATGTGGCATGGAGATAGGGACGCCTTCTCAACCTCTTGGGTTTCCTCCGGGCATTCCGGTTTCCTCCCACTACAAAAGACCCCTACGTGCAAGCGAATTATTGAAACAAAATTAAACCATGTTAGTCCCGAAATGACCTAGTTTGTGTCGAGTGGACGTTAAACCCCACTTCTCTCTCTCTCCAAATTACAATTGACCCTACGCCCCTGGGCTCGTATTTAAAAGCCACAATATCATATTTTATAGGTTGTGAGATTGCCCCTGTATATTAAAATATTATATTCATTGTGTTTTAGGTTGTGAGATTGCCCCTAGAGCTATATCAACTCGACTTATAGCCGGTATCTGGTGGTTCTTCACCCTCATCATGATATCGTCCTATACAGCTAATCTGGCCGCCTTTTTAACGGTCGAACGAATGATTTCTCCTATCACTAGCGCTGAAGATCTGGCTAAACAATCTAAAATAGCGTATGGTACCCAGAGGGGAGGATCAACAATGTCTTTCTTTGCAGTAAGTAATTTTGTGAACTACAATTTGAGCGATCTAATTTGCAAGTCAAAATCTACGGGTTCGATCGATCCCTGTGTGGGCCCAGAAGATTCCTGGGGATTATTTTGTTACAGCCTGACTTCCTTTTGGTAGTGACGCTTGGCTAGGACAGGCGTTTAGTCATTGGGATTGAACAAAAATCCACGAACTGGTTCCATTAGCTCACTTGGAGCAAAACAGTAGGTCGTTTAACCCCATTTCATTTCATAAGCCTACATGAAAGGGAACTCTTGGCAGTTTGGATCAAACCTCAGCATATCACGTATCGTCACGAGGTTAGATGTAGGGCCTTGAGGTTTGCCGAATGCAGTTTGGATTACTGCGCCACTGACAATGGGAAACCACGCCGGAAAATACCGATGAACCCGCGACCCCACCGCATCGTGATGTATGTCTGTATCGAGTCCCGTTCAGAGCAAACGGTATTTATAATTTGAACCATTTAACTATTATTGTTTCGTATTAATCCGTAATTTCACCGTTTTTCAGAATTCTAAAATCGATACCTTTAAGAGAATGTGGAACTTCATGAATTCGTCCGGTGATAATTTTGTGAGTAGTAATGCGGAAGGTGTGCGGAGGGTGAAAGAAGGAGGATACGCCTATCTAGCAGAATCGACGGCAGTAGAGTATACAGTAGAACGAAACTGTGATTTAGAACAAGTGGGAGGACTGTTAGATTCTAAAGGTTACGGAATAGCTACACCAAGAAGTAAGTAAAATCTATATTTATCCGGAGATACTTGATCAGTAGAACGATTTGTCACTGAAAGGGGAAATCCCTGATTGATCATTGAAGGGAGGAAAAAGGGTACATCGCGGAGTTATCATTAAAAGGGAGGGGAGAAATTATCATTGAAGGGAAGGGGAAAGAATTATCATTGAAGGGGAACGGGAGGGGAAGGAAAATTAATCATTGAAGGAGGGTGGAGATTTATCATTCGGGGGGGGGGGAGATTTATCATTGAATGGGAGGAGAGGGCAGCTAGCTTCCCATTTAAAGGGGCAATCCCAGATTTCTCTGGAACGTTTCAGCTAAGAAACATTTGAGAAACTGGAAACATGCAGCAATCGAATTATTTCTTTGAAAATGGTCTTTTATGTGGATATAACTAGTTCCATGCACTTAAATATATTGCTTGTTCTCCTTCGGGTGACATTCTTTAAAATAGCCCAAGGTCCGGCAAATTCGAATGCAATCATCATCCCGTTCTGGACAACTGCTTCGATGACGTGACGATGGTTGGTTCCTGTCGGAACAGCTCTCAGTACAGATGTACCACGAACAGGTACCAGCATTGAGAACTCGTTTAAACATGGCACCAATAGAAACTCAAAACAAAATTAAGGACGCAAGGGATGCCATACTTCATACTTCAGTTTATTACTTGCAGATTCGCCATATCGGGAGTTAATAACAGAAACCATCCTCAAACTCCAGGAGGAGCAGGAGATACATCGGTTGCACTCCATCTGGTGGGAACAGTACGGTAAAGCCCTGAAATGTGAACAAGCGGACAGTGCCAGTAAGAGTAAAGCGGCGGAACTAGGGGTAGATAATGTAGGTGGCGTGTTTGTGGTTCTGATGGGAGGAGTTGGAGCGGGATTTGTCGTCTCACTTTGTGAGTTTATTTGGAAAGCCAGGAAAAATGCTCGAGAAGATCAGGTAATGAAATATTTAGTATTTAAAGGGCGGTTGGATAATTTTCGTCGTATCCCCTTTTAAGGTGAAATTTAATTGTGGTCGAAAGGGGCGAAGATAGGGCATTACACCTCGTTGTTTTATTTCAAGGGGGAGATAACCGTATTCTTAGCATGTGCACGTTATATCACAAGGTCTGTCATTGAGTCAACCGGCGTGGCTTTGATTCCCCAGTTGTACGTGACAAGGAGTAGGGTCGCCTGTCTGAAGCTGAGGGTTATTTCCGGTCTTCCGGTCTCCTCCCACTGCTAAAGACCCTACGCCTAAGCGAATTATTGAAATTAAATTGAGACATGTGTTAGTCCCGAAATGACCCAGTTTGTGTCGAGTGCAGTATTCTTACACGCTTAACACCCTTCCTTTCGTTGACACTATAAGTTCTTGTAGAGGAAATCTCCTAAAGCTGCACAAACTAATCCCCTAAGAGATTATACCATCGATTTACAATCTTGTTCTTAACAGATTAATTTATTAATATGTCAATAATGGCTAACATTAATGTATTTTCAGCAAACACTGTGTTCTGAAATGGCGGAGGAATTCCGTTTTGCCGTCCGATGTGTATCGTCTAAGAAACCCAGCAAGAATCGAACGAAGGATGTCACTGATAATGGATTACAGTTCATGCCATTAACCGGATACGGCCACAATTCAGTAGGCGGAAAGGAGGTGTACGCATGACGCGAGGCTCGAGTTTAGACCCATTGACTTTCATATACCAGGAGGATTTCTGGTATATATTTACGCCATGTTTGTGCCATGACCATGCTCAATCCAGCTTCACTACTGCGCATGCTCCTTCCAACTAATTTTAAATCCATAACAAAAAAATGAAACACCACCGGGAATAGTTTTATTGTCGATTACTTTTCTTTATAGACATGCGCAGTGGGAGAGCATGTGCCGATTTCATAACTAAAATGTGCCTTAAAATGTAAACATCGCTGTTGGCTACTGTACCATAGTAGTTATTATTGCTGTAGGACTAGTTGAACGAGTCTTGTGTGGGTGAATGTACATCAAATAAAATAATATAAACCATTAAAAAAAAGAGAAAAGAAAGAAGTTTATATTCAGCCTATTGACATTTATTGACGTGTGTTGTGACGTCAAACTTATTTCGTCGACAATAACTGATGACGTTTTTTGCCAGATTCTATGACGACATTTGCTCACATCAAAGAGGTATTTTGTGACATAATGTTTAATTTCCATTAAATAACAAAAGACAAGGTATTTTTGTATATATTACCATTGCATGACTTCAGGGCTGGATTAAGAATTGGTTGGTCGCTGTGCCACAGGTACTGTGATGTCCCAAGATTTGGTGTGCCGCTTGGCTACAGGTACTGTGAGGCCCCAAGATTTTGTATGCCGCTGGGCTACAAGTACTATGAGGTTCCAAGAATTGGTAGGCCGCTGGGCTACAGATACTATGATGCCCAAGAAAAAACGTTCAGCGTCTCTTATCGCCATAGTATGTTTACTACAAACATACAAAACATAAATCAATTAAAACCTCTATTATATACTTTGATTCGAAATGCACAAATAAGATAACTTTTCACTTTATATCTGCGGAGACCTTCCAGCGGAAGGAGACCCACCCCTGTATTGCAGCCCCAAACCAATTCCTTAATCCGGCCCTGCATGGATTTGATTTTATGGTGAACGAAGAGATATTATGTAATGTTTTATTCAGTCTTCCTATTTCACTGTCTTTTATTGTAAATTGTAGATAGAAAATATCAATCATATCCTCATCGTATACAAAGTTTATCCATACATATAGTTTGTGTCGCTATATAAAATATTATCATGGTTTTTATATCGTTCCACTCCCCCTCCCCTCCCTCAATCCCTCCCACTTTTTAATTGTTCTTCCTGTATAGTAATAATTATTTGGAGTTTAATTCATTGTATTTTTTGTTTTATTAAAGGCCCAATTCCCAATTCGCAATGAAATATTTAAAATATAAATAGTCGAATTGGTACTATTCTGGGCCCTGTTTCTCGAAATCTTAACTTAGGATAAAATCCAAATTTTAGTAGATACTTCAATTTTGATTGGCTAAGCACTTAAATCAAACTAATATTATCCAATCAAATTACTAAAATTTGGTTTTAATCTTAGTTAAAATTTCGTGAAACTGGGCCCTGATTATAGAAACCTAAAATTAAATCTCTCTGTTAACGTTAGCAGCCCTTGGTAAGAATATTGGATAAACTTGGCATTTGATTGATTTGAGATAATCAGGGCGAGATAATCAGCTCTCAATATTAAGCTTTTTATTTTCGGAAATTATATCCATTTCACATGACCACTATACAACATATTGGTTTAGTGTGGATCATCTCCATGGCAACAGATCCAATTTTAACCAAGGGAAGTGGATGGTGGTCGCGACCAAATGGTAGTGCAAGATAAAAAATGATAAAATTTAATTTTCCCAAACTAACAAATTCCAATCATGTTTGCTTTTGAAACCTTTTTTTAAAAGGTCACATGCCCATACTTCTGTTATATTATTATTATTAAATTTCATTTCGGTAATGAACATGATTTAAGAATATTGCGAGAACGGAAGGTCAACCTGTTAGAACGAGGGGTTAATCTGTAAGAGGAGCGACGTTAGGACTGTTAAATTTCGGAACGTGCAATCGAGTACCCCGCTAAATGACTATTTTATAGGTCAAGGGCGATAAATCTTGTACATTATTCATCAACTTGAAATGTTTAAATATGTTAAGCATGTATAATGATATTATTTACAACCCTCCTTGATTCGTCTCAAGTTTATGCTGGAAGTACAGCCATTAGTATCTCAAAATTTATTTTTTAAATTCCACGGTCAAAGGAATTATTAACTAACAAAAACAAGGTCAACGATTCCATGCGATGTCATACTTAAAACAATTTGAGAATAACTTATGCGTGTATTGATCTTTGGCTTGAAACACCGCATTTTTAACCACTGGCATCAGCGCGGGGAATTCAATGTCGATGTTCATTTCCGCGTAGTTTTATACTAGCGTACGTAATCAAAATCATAAATTCGCGGGTAGTACAACATTAACTGCGTAAAACAGAAATATACAAGATTAACCTATTCCCCTTCCCTGAAGTAGTAAAAGTAATACAATCACAGCCTTAGGTCTGGTTCCCATGTACGCGTTTCCACGGTCCCATAACATTTGCTTAAGACCGACCTGTTCGTTGGCGAAAACTTCGCGAAAATGCGTTCATGGAAATAGGGCCTCGAAAACCACCACCGCTAACAGTTGCTCGTGTATCATGCATACGTGGACCAAAACGTCCAAAAGTTATATCTTTATATGATGTAAGTAGCAAATAGATTGTCGGGTCGTGAATATATAGAGAATATTTGTCGTTTTAGAGTGAATAAAATATTTTATTTCATCGAGAAGCAAGAAAACTTCTATTTTCACGAATGCGTTTTCTTGCTTAGAGATGAAATAAAAAATGTTATTCACGACAAAACGACAAATGTTCAATTTATTTTATGATTTTACAATCATTTTAGGTAAAACAACATGGACTACTTTGTCCGCTAGTGGAATAACACTTTTATTTCACTGATAAAACGCGGTATTCCACTACTGATCATAAAATAAATATATATATACCCCCCTTTTCTTCATCTTCCACATCATGTCTCCCCCTCCCCCCTCCTTCTGATGTCCCCATACTCTATTTTATCTTGTATCCTTATTTTGTAAAATATACTTATTTCAATTAATCGCCCACTACCCATCATTTAATGATTTTGTAAAATGTCAAATGAGAGAAATAAAGTCAGTTTTTTTGAAAATCTTCGAGTTTATTTCAGTATTAGAAATATGCATTGACGAGACTAACATTGATGTAGTTTTTACCATGCTACTCTTACAACTGCCAGTGGATCTATACGAAACTAACATTGGTTTATACTAAACTTAGGCTGTATGTCTACAGTTAGCTCGGCTTGAGAACAGCCACTAAGCTGGTTGACCGACATTTTAAGTCCTAAATCAACGATTTTTGTCGGAAATACTAAGAACGCTTCGAGAATTTTGTTCAGTATGTATTCTGCCTCCATTTAATAAAAGTTTATTTGGTCTTTGTGAGTATGACATGTGTAATGGAGAAGAAGCGCATTACAAAACGGGGGTGGATGGCCTAGTGGACTAGAGTGCCTCGCTTCGACCTCTAGCTGGCCGGTCACCTCTGGCTTGTGGCTGTTGTTTCGATCCCTGGTGTGAGCGTATGTGGCATGGAGATAGGGGCGCCTTCTCAACCTCGTGGGGTTCCTCCGGGCACTCCGGTTTCCTCCCACTGCTAAAGACCCCTACGCGCAAGCGAATTATTGAAATAAAATTAAATCATATGTTAGTCCCGAAATGACCTAGTTTGTGTTGAGTGGACGACCCCATTTCTCTCTCTCTCTCACAAAACAGTATACATGTACTAATTTTTGGATATGGCGGTCATTTAGGGCAGAGATCTATACTTGAAGTATAAAGTAGATGGATGTCTGTGTGCAGAATGACATTGGTGTACGTGTAGTCTATACGAGACTAACATTGACGATGTATTTACCATACGGATTTAAAGGACAATATTGGTGCCAGTCATTATCACATATGTGATAGAACTGATTAAACACTTCCCAAATATAATATTAACACAGAGATCATCGCTACCATAGAGGAGTAATAAAGGATACATGAATCGGAAGTGACGAACGCCAAAGGAAAACACGAGTTATTCCTCTATATAACTAACTGAAGTGACTATTGATAACAGATACATGGGCGAATATCTGCTCACTAATAATTCCCTCGAAGACCTACAGTTGCTGTGTGACACTGTGAGAGAATATCTTACAATTCATAAAAATAATTGACTGTCACTAGATAAGAGAACAGGAAAGAAAAACAGATTAAAAGTCCGTGCATTACCATGTTTTTATAAGGTAGGGGAGACCGGGGCACATTGAACCACCATGGATATATCCTTTATAAATAATACTATACAACCCAACACTGTAAAGAAGTGAGATAACTTCTTAGACCCATTTCTCCATCAATAAGCCACATGCTGTCAATTATTTTCTTAGGCAGTGAATTTTTCAAAAAAGCGCTTAAAGGAGAAACATTTTTCAAAAAAGCGCTTAAAAGAGAAAAATTTTGCATATATGTTAACTTCTTAGCCTAGGAAATTCTTGTACTTAGTTCATATATGTCTAATCTATACAATCCAGATAAACCGGGGTTTGATCCATATACGGGGGCATATTGATTTTTTTTTTTTAAATTTTGATCATGAAATAAAGAGATCTTCTAATAAAAACATTTGATATGAAATGAGGACAAACATGTATGTGAACAAAGTGGTTCAATGTGCCCCGGTCTCCCCTATAGAATGAATAAAAACAAGGGGCTGTACGGAGTATTTCTATTTTTCCCATGTTTTCTTATCTTATGACACTTAATTACTTTATTGTATCGCCAGATAACCTCTTGCGGTCCCATATATCAACTTTTTGTCCTCGAAGGAATTATTAGTGAGCAGAAATTCGGCCGTTTATCTGTCATCACTCGTCACTTCAGTCATTCACATAGAGAGATAACTCGTGTTTTCCTTTGGCGTTTGTCACTTCCGATTCATGAATCCTTTATTACTCCTCTATGGTAGCGATGATCTCTGTGTTAATATTATATTTGGGAAATGTTTAATCAGTTCTATCACATATGTGATAATGACTGACACCAATATTGTCCTTTAAACAACTGCCAGGGTATCTTTAACATTTGATTGGGCTAGTGCAATACCCATCGAGTCATTAAATAGTATCACGTCGTTATTTGTACTTAAATCGTAACACGTCGAGATCGAGAGAGAGTGAGAGAGAGAGAGATAGAGAGGTGGGGGGGTCGGGGTTTAACGTCCACTCGACGGGCACTATATGATAAAGCTCAGACGTCAAACCATGGCAACAGTTTATATTAAATTATATGAAATCGGTAAGTAAAAAAAATCAATTTAGTAGACAAGTGTTGTTTTGTGTGTATGTGTGTATGTGTGAGAGAGAGAGAGAGAGAGAGAGAGAGAGAGAGAGAGAGACACACACACAGAGGGGGGTAACGTCCACTCAACACAAACTAGCTCATTTTTTTGGACTGACATATGGTTCAATTTTATTTCAATAATGCGTTTGCGCGTAGGGGTCTATAGCTGCAGGAGGAAACCAGAGAAAATCACGAGGTTGGAAGGCGACCCTACTCCTTGTCTCATACAAACGGGGGTTCGAAACCATGCCAGTTGCCTCAGATGACCGAATGTATGTAGCGCGCACACGTTAACCATTCGGTCATCTAACCCTCCCAATGGTATAAAACGTGCGCTTTAATTTATGGGCTTTTCACTGAGGCAAGGGTCCGCCGCTCTTAGTGACGCAGCCCCTACGCACAATTATTGAGGAAATAATTCACACGTATTTCTTATTTCGAACACCAACTGTCTAACGTTCTTTTGTGTGCACGCCAACATGCACATGGGTAGTCATTTATATACAGCGACCATTGTGGACTCCGGAAATCCCCCCCCCCAACCGGCCTTCAATTAGCATTCACCAACTTTCTTGGCCATCATCGAGATGGAACCCGAGGCTTCATGGTTAATCGATTTGTACAAAATGTTTTTTTAATATATAATACCGACGCGTCCTGCGCGACACAAATCTGAATACAATTAAATCTTAACCAGTGCAAAAATGTTCTGTGTATTCAAAATGTCTAACAAAACACTTTTTATTTTTTTGATACAAAAATAGTATCTTATCTGAAGAAAAGAAAATCATAAAGAAAATAATAGCTTCAGTAAATTAGCGGGAAATAAAGAGAATTGACATATTGGCAGTTTGTATTGTTATCGTCTATTATACGATTTATATTTTAGCCTTTCGTGGGCGATGGTATTTCACAATTATACTATAAAAAAGGAAGTAATCTCAATATTGCTTTGTATCAAGGTTCTATTCTTTAAAAGATAGATCTTGGAAAATGGAAGCATAGCCGTCGGCTTTAATTATTCTGAAAACAAAAAACAAAGAATACAGAAATAGGCAATCAAAAAGTGGCAGGTTATCCACTAGAATAAAGCGTTAGAATAATTCAATTCACTGTTTCTGAATAAATGGCGCCCTTCTTTCCGTGAAACACATTAGTCAGCTTTCAGCCTTGGTTTATTAGACAATGGGAAAGGACAAATGAAAGTAGAGAAAATAGAATATATTATTGAAAAATCGATGTGAAAAACTATAAAAAAGAAATAAGGTGCAAAAAAAAAAATAAAGAAAAAAAAATATGCGAAATGCACGCTCAGTGTCTTTGCAAGTGGTTGAACATTTACAGATCGCGTAATTAATGATAGTTACTTCCCCTTTTCTATTCTACTCATAACAGAAGTGGATAACGTGACTTCATAGACACGAACGCGTGAGTGTATAGTTACGAGGTGTCTAGCTCAAGTAATATCTACTAATATTAGGAACACTCTCCTATTTTACCTTTCTTTTATCGCTTTCAGTCGACATTTACAGCCAGGGAGATTTACATCGCGATAAAATCGAAGAAATTATTGAATTTTGTGACCTCCTGTCGAAACACGGCTCATAATTCGCCATTTTATAATGCCTGACTGAGCCATAAAAACCAAGGCCATTGTTGCGTATTGTTCGTTTATTCAGAAGAAAGGAAATAAATTTGAAGTTTCTATCCTGCCGGGTTTCTCTGATTTTATTAGGATAGATGATAGCTTGTCATCCGAGTTCATATTTTGTCCAAAATTGCATTTTCGTAATGTAATTTCTAGAAATTCGTTTATGCACATGGCTTCGTTTTGAGATTGAGAATGGAATTAAGAAATAATTTACACACAGAAACAACAGATGCGCCATTATGGTAATGTAATATACAAAGCCTTGGTTCTTTAATTAGGGGCACTGTATTTGTCCATTAGAACGAGATGGAGTCTCAATATCTTCTGCACATCTATTTTAAAATCATTAATACTCGAAAAGAAAATAATCATTTAAAAGGAGTTGTCCCAGGTCTATTTTAGAATCATTAACATTTTATGAAAATAAAATAATAATGGTCTATTTTTGTCAGTTTTCAGAGTTACGTAATTTTGCGATCATTTCTAAACAGACAAATATGTTTAACAGAAGTATAAAATGGGTCAGCACACAAGTACTTCGAGATAATCCCTTTCAAAGAGTCAGAAAGGATACTATCTCGCTTGCAGATATCTGCAAGGTCACGAGATCTAAATAGTGTTAGCGCTAACCCTAACCCACAATCTCGCCAACAATCACGTGCCCTGTCCCTATTTACATCTCTCGACCTTGACGAAATCTGAAGTTGGCCTTAATGTTTAGATCTGACATGGTTAAGGTAAGTAAACTTACTAACTCTGTCATGTGTACATCGCCTGATACCTTCTGCGCTGCTTTCAAAGTTAAATTTATTACTGCAGTATCGGTTGTTGCTGATTTAAATTAATGTTATATTCAAGTCTGGATAAGCGAAATCACCAATGACAAAACTCCACGGAGATCCAAGGAGATGCTGAGCTCTCGGTCTTTTGAATACGGATTTGCTGTCTAAAAATGTCTCGATTATCCAGGCCTATCAATCTAAACTGACCCGACAAAACACATTGACAACTCAGGGCACGTAACTGATTTTTACACTGACTGCATTCAGCGCATATATTTTTTTATTGTATTGTAATTGGATATAACGTTTAAATTCAGTGCTACTAAATCATGGAAACTCAATTTTATAAAACGCCAACTTGGAAATGTGGTCGTATAATGCCTTCACCTCCGTCCGGTCGTTCGATCATCTGACAGATTTTTGTGAACACTCTACATTTATTATCTGATTATCTTGCAGTTTATACTATGTTGTCTATATTAGTAACGCGACGAATCCTATTTAATTTCAACAATTTCCGTTAATTACGTCTAGAGTTATGGTCATTGTTTCACTTTGTAGCCCCTTGTGAACGCCCTAACGACTAAAGCTATCATTCGATCTACATTATTGTATTATATTTTACAGGCATCTTTTTTTATATTAGTAAAACGCAAACGCCTTTTGAATTTCGGTTAATAACTTACGGGGTTATAGTCATTAAATCACGCTGTTGAACCTTGTGAAAGCTCGAACAACAAAAGTTATCCTCCTATCTGAAAGAAATTACGTGCATTATCTAAATTAGTAAGCAATTTACTAATTTACATGTATATAATTATGGCCCTTGTTTCACTTTGTGCAATAATTAGATCAGTAAATAAAGAAGTCTTCTGATTTCAGTAATTTCCGTCAAATACTTCTACATTAAAGGCCCTTGTTTCACTTTGTTGAACACCTTGCGATCGCTTTAACAACAAAGGTTATCACCCGATCTGTATTAAATTTATATACATTATTTAGATTGGTAACTCCGACAAGCCTATTGAATTTCAGCATTTCCCATTAATCACTTCTAGAGTTATGCCCCCTTTTTCCCTTTGTTGAACACCCCGTAAAACAAGTGATCGTCTGATCTGTATTAAATTTATGTGCGAAGAATCTTATTGGAAATTAGCGATCTCTGTTAAACACATCTACAGTTGTGGCTCTTCTTTCACTTTATCGAACGTAGTGAACGCTCTTAAGACAAAAGTTCTCATTCGATCTGTATGATATCAGTGTCTTGCAAATCCTCCCACACACCAACAAAATAATAAATATGCGACAACATTTGTCGACTGCCGGACGATTTAGTTGCTGTGGGCGTATGTATATTTGCCTGGCAATTTATCGCTGTATATGGAAGCGTAAATTATGTATGGGGCACACTAACATATCCCATTCAATACGAAGCACTGAAGCTCGTTATTGTCATTCTGACCGAATATATCCACCTAGATCTGTAACCGACAAACTGATTGCATAATAATGTAATGACCTATGACCTTACTGAACTTTGACACCGTAATGTTCGATCGCGATATTTTTATTGGTTGTCCGAGGATAAATTGTTGACGTACTAATGCCATTTTGCTGATTATTAAGGATACATTATGTGAGATAAGATAAAGTGCTGGAAATTCTCACTATAATAATATCTAACTAAAAAATGTAAAGATAATTTGCTGTAAAATTTCAGTCTACTCTGAGCTGAGATTTTAGCGATTGAATTTAGGGCATAGACTCGAATATCATTACTAAAGTCGTTACGATAAAAAGCACAGTCTCGATTATCATCATAAATGAAAAATGAGCAGCAAATCGTATCGTAATCTAGTAAACATCACAGGCTAGCGATGACATCGATAGTTGATTATGGTCTCCATAAGTTAATTAATGTCTAATTAATAATTTAGATAACATTTCAGGCCTACAGAAAGACCTGCAATATGCAGATTTAGCTCTTGCATAATGCATGTTTAAAAGAATGGTAATTACTAATTTATGTCACTTAACATCTCGAGGACGATTTGTTTTCAGCCTAAAGAAAACGGGAACATTGAATTATTTAGGCCTAAAGAGATGGGGAAAAAACACGAACAAAAACTCGACTAATTACTCAAGTGAAACATGTCTGTCACTGAATACAATTATGGGAAGATTATCCCTGCCATTTTCTGATAATTGATGGAAATGAAATGCGGTTAGGTGTCTTACTTTTGAGGCAGCATGATACATTTGAAATATTGTGACAGACAATCCCATGAAGGACCTATTTGCAAAGGTACTATTTCTGGCCAATATCCACCCTCAATTTCGAATTCATGCGCTCAACTGTCACGGCACGGTGGACCTATTAGCAAAGGCAACATTCTCGTTCCATATTCATCCATAAATTCGGGCTCATCCGCCTATGATTGTACTCTTTTACTCTTCTTTAGTAGGGGGGCATGATGGGGGCTAAGACGTTGATTCATTAAATCAGGAGGGGCTAGATCTAGATATTAAGGCCATCTGCAAGGGATCTTTAACGTGCACGCCAATGAGTATACGGGACCTCGGTTTTTTTCTCTCATCCGAACGACTATACATTGTCCCTTGCCAGACCCTCGGTCCTGTACCACTGACAAGGAGGAACCACGCCTGAAAATCCTGATGAACTTTCTCGCTGAAAGCAAGATTGGAACTTTGTCCCCCCCCCGTAGCATACCGTAACCAACCTGATAAGTCTGTTATCCTACAGCCTCTAAAGCATGAATATTTTGACCAAAAATTGTACAAAAATGGGCATGCAAAAGGAGAGAGGGAGTTAGTCCCAAAGTGACCTAGTTTGTGTTGAATGGACGTTACCTCCCCCCCTCTCTCTGATAATAATTTTATCGTTTAAAGTTACATTATGGGAGATAAGATAAAGAGATGGCAGTTCTCAATATAATAGTTACAAACAAGACAGTGTAAAGGTAATTTGCTGAAAATTTCAGTCACATTGATCCACTATTAGCCGAGGAGAAAGCGTTTGAAATATTCAAATAGCCTCGGTCATCATTACTCAAAGCATTATTATAAACAGCATAATCTCGATTAACCACTTGATTGATTAAATTATCAACGGCCATTAAGCGGCATATAGGATTTTAATCCACCAACATCGAAGGCTAGCCTTGGCATCAAGAGTTTATTATGGTCTGGATATGTTAATTAATGTCTAATTGATTATTTAAATAATATTTCAGGTCTAAAGAATGATCTGTAATAAGCAGATTTTGCTCTTGTATAATGCTATTTTAATGTTTCTGTATTATCTTTACATATTTCACACGTTTTTGATTCAAGTCGATCAAATTTGACAAGTGGCTTGATCAACACCATTTCTCTTATTCTTTTCAAACAGTCCATTAATATTAAACACGCTACACCCAGTGAACTCTTCCATCACAAAAGAACTTCACTATTCGGCCACACGGACACTTTCTCCATTAACCAAATTAGTTAAAAAGAAACTATTTTTTCCCTTACTCAGAATTAAAAAAACCAACACTACTTCCAGTTGAAAGACGGAAGTCGATGGCCATTTTGATCTCGGTGGAGAGGAGAGTAAGATATTACCGTAGTTAGGTCAAATGTAATTTACCATGGCTTGACAATGGTTGGTAATCAAACTATAAATCACTCGGCAGTGCGATTGATTTGAAACAACTCTCGCCACATGTCATTCGGTCAACCTCAATGGGTACATTTCCGCACGAATTCATTAACTTCCGTTTCGTGTCAGAGCAACGACGAGAGACACTTTCCGTTTGCTTTGCAGTTAACGACGAGAAATTCTATTTACGACAACTACAAAGCATAAAAATAGACAGAACTTTCTTGGAGTTTCTTTCATTTTAAGCAAACAAGTTGTTTTGCTCTGATAAAAAGGGTTGTTTTGCTTCACGTGACGGTGAAATCTGAAATGATAACAGCATTATTTTTTTTCTGAACTAATTTAATCCTATGTGCAAAATTTGTAAACAATATGCTAATCATGAGACATTAAAGGCATTTTTTTTTTTTAAAAAAAACCCGACATATTTGTATTTCTTTTAAAAGGTCTCTGCATTAGATTCAGCCACATTCTCGTTCAGTGACCATAAAAGGAATAACTGGTATTTGTAAAGAAACCAACATGAAAGAAGGGCGAAACGAGAGACGCGAAACGAGATATCATTAATGGATTAAGTTCAACAATGTTAGGGCAGCTGAAACGTCTGTTGTGTCGAGCGGTCGGGGTGTACTGGTTACCCGCGTATAATGCTATAAACTGAAATGAAATAGGTTTACCGTCCTAATGTTCTGTTCTACTCTGCTCCGAACGGGCATACGCCATACCGTGTGCTATGAGGAACATTTTCCCCGGACAGCAACGCTACGGGCCTACATTTATATCGAACTCAAATTATCATGGGTTCTTTAAGATATTATGCTATGTAGAATGTTATGGGTTCCAATACATGGGTGGGGAGAGAACCTTCAAGATATTGCAAGATCGGTCTTAACTTAGCAAAGGAGACCTGCCTAATCTTTTGAATGGGACGAAAACTCGTATACGCATGGCAAAAGGTCCAAATGCCGCTTTCCGGGCAAAAGTGCCTTGGCCCTCATTGACTAAAATAACAAATTCTAACGTACCATGGACTGGTGTGTGTGTATGACGTCATCGCAGCCATCTTGAAATTTTAAAGTCATATCAAAAATCGATGCATTCGCCATACCCCGATAGTCTCTTTTTTTCGCAATTTCCTCAACATTTTCTCCAAATTCACACGCAAAAACCCACGCCATTCCCTAAGAAATTCTTATTTATTGGAACGCGGGGTTTTGTTTTAGTACTTTTATGTGTGATGTCAAACGGAATAATGAAGACGGGAATACAACATGCAGTGAGCCGTGATAGACATTTTACAGGGATAATATTTATTTCTAATACCAGAACAACCTCCTACCACCAGAGCCAGATTATGGTTTCAGGGCGACTCGGCTATAAGTCAGACTTGGGCCCACCTTAAGGAATACTAACAATATGGCGTCCTTTTTTTAATCTTATCGATCAAATTTTGCCTGGATACTATTTATTGCTAATGCCAGAACAATCTCCTATCATCAGAGCCAGATTATGGTTTCGGTGGGACCCCTGCTATAATTCGGACTGAGGCCCCTCCACCTTAACGAGTACATGTACTTTCTAATCTTATGGATATGTTGGACAGAGAGATAGAAATGGGGTTTAACGTCCACTCGACACAAACCAGGTCATTTCTGCACTAACACATGGTTTAATTTTATTTCAATAATTCGCATGCGCGTAGGGGTCTTTAGTAGTGTGATGAAACCGGAGCACCCGGAGAAAACCCACGAGATTGGACAGGCGACCCTACTCCTTGTCACGTACAACTGGGGATTCGAAACCACGCCAGTTGACTCAATGACAGGCTCCATGATACAGCACGCACGTGTTAACCATCCCCCCCCCCACACACACTGGGTATATTGGTATTAAGATTTATGAATATTGATCTTAAGAAGGATGGCCTTTTAGGCAATAGTTTACATACCGTAGCATCATGACGTCTGTAAAGCGTCTTGTTACCCGACAACTGTCTCTCATAAATTAGCTCCGCTTGCGAACAGACGCTAAGCTAGTTGTCTGAAAATTTGGAGAAATATGTATTCCCTCTCCCACACACACACAAGAAGGCGATATATATCTTACACACTTCGTGTGTCATACAAATCGCGTGTCCCCTAAATACGCCCCCCCCCCCCACACTCCCACCTCGGCCATCACCCCATTTCGAATCGATGCACAAGTGTAATAACCCACAACAATTCTGTTTTTCATGTAAAATTTATTTGTTCTTGCATTATTTACAGTCTAAATCACACATAATGCGACAATCGTCGGATCATTCATACAAAACTAAAATAAAAACTAAAATATCTGAATAAAACAAAATAAATTAATCTATAAACTTTACAAAATTATTCAAAATGGAAAGACATCATTAACAATATTATTGTCATTCTTATTATTATTTAAATGAATTAAATCCTACTATTCGGCAGTGCTCGGGAGACTCCAGTACTCTACATCTGACCTCTTTCTAAAAGCGGTCAGTCTTCTTAATAGTAAATGTCACTTACTTTCATACATCCCCGACTAGATGTAGGGTTATGGAGTCTGATGAAGTTTGCCGAATGAAAACTTATAAGCTACATTAATTTTTGATTTTGGAACTTACACAAACAAATGGCAGTATCAAAGTTCTGTATTAGCAGATTTGCTGTCAATTGAAAATACCCTTTAAAGCGTTCCTGGCTCGTGCATTGTAATTTAATTGGCTTATCGTTAAACGACTGTATTATTTGTGACTACTGATATTTGTTTGTCTGTTCAGGGCTGTCCCGGAGATTAAATTCCGTGTAAAGTTGTAGCTCCGACCGGGGAATAACATAGTACTGGTGGGAAGTTATGCTACTTCCTTAAGCTGGTGGCTTTACGTCCGCTTCCACATAAGTGATATCGCAGTATGCTACTTCCGGTTTATCGCTATACCTATACCCATGTTACACCGGATCAACCTCTAGTGTCTTACAACACATTTAATTTATATCAAAACTCCGTTTAAAGACCCCCTTACTTTTAAGACCAATTTAATTAATTGGTCCTAATAGAAGGATTACACTGTAATCTAGTGGGAACTGTGGCTTATATACCTTAAAGCCTAGCTCACACCAACCATACGTGCTACTAAGGCGAGCACGATGGAAACTTTAGTAAACCTATGTGTGAGACGTACGCGTCACTTGCGTGTGTTCGGCACCGTTGACTATCGCAGACAGGTCGTAGAGACTTTTGGTCCTACTCATACAAAATTTTCCACCGATTTCTCGTGGTTGGTCTGCATCCTACCAAACCTGGCGAACCGTGCTGTGTCAGAGCACGAAGGACGAAGTGTGAGCTGGGCGTTAGATGTATTTTCATATTATCCAACATATCTATGAAATTTATTGTATTATCGATCAGCAAGAGCAAAACTGTGAATACAATAAATACAATGATTATAAAATAAAATATGAAAAACAATAGATCAAAAAGAATCTCTTCAAAATTGTCATCTTTAAAGGGGCAAGAGCAGATATGTAATAATAATTTAATTTGGATGTAGTCGGCTCTGTCCAGTCTCTTTCGTTTATTCATACGCCCTAAGTAGCAATAAGCTGCTAAGGAGAATGATTTGTCGTCATTAACCAGTCTTTGGCCATATACATCCTTTTGATATACTTTTGAAATGATAATGTCGTCTGTGTTTGCCATTCGTAGAAACGAGGAAAGCACGAATTTAAAACTGTGAGGAAACAATGTACGGCAATCGCAGTACTCCATTTGTTTTAGAAAAAATAAAATTCAGGAAGTGCGTAAGGAACGAATTTGCTCCGGGCTCTTTAAAAAATACAAAATGAAACCAATTTATTGAAATATATAGCAAAATGCAATGTAGTCGATAAAATGACAAAAATTTAATGTTACAAAAGCGATATTTTAGAAAAAATAAATGATATTTGAAAATCTATTAAATCTGTGAACAGGGAAGTTAAATAATAAAATCACACTTGTGCATATTCTTTCTACAAACATACAAAATTATATACAAAATAATCCAAGTTTCGGCGAATAACCCGCGCCTTCATCAATATCATGATTACATACTAGAAATAATTTATTATAATCATTTACACCACAGCATAATAACACTTAATATACATATAATACATCTTAAAAGGGTGGGGTAAAATAAATTCCACGACACTTACGCCCTTCATTTCATTAAGAAACTTGATAATTGGTAGAACATTGTTCCATCGTTTTGGGTCGTGATCTTCAAGTAAGAAGTGCTACGATTCTTGGGGGTACCTTGCACCAATCGGGATAGGGAGGGTGAAGTGGGAATTTATGATGGCGACGCAGAATTTTGATTTCCGCCGTTTGGAATTTAAAGAAATCATATCCAGGTTTCAGAAAACCTTTTCGTCTATTTTAATAAGAAAGATATTACTAGATTTATATTTTAGTTGGCGGGTAAGAAGGCTAATCAGTGAATGCTGGTCTCACTGTCCCCTTCGGTCTTTGTCCTACACCTTCCCCTTATTACAGGTATTTAAATCCTCTACCTATTAACGTGCCTGTTTTGGGGACATGATCTTCAACGTGTGCACTGAAATCACATTTGATTATAATCAGTTTCTCCGGGATATCAGAGCCTATAAATAGGCCGGGATAAAGTTAGGGAAGGGAGATAATTGGGCTGAACAACCCACACGTGTTATATACACCGTCAATACCGTGTTCAATAAATTAATTGGGGGGGGGGGTACCGGAATACGAAGGGGCATAACTATTAATATCTACATCTTATATTCAAAATTATATATCAATTAATTACAAATACATTAGCATAAAGATCCATTAATTGGAATGATTTTCATTTTGTGCTTAAAATTTTACAAAATGCTTTCAAAAATATGTGTTGCATGAAAGCGAGTGTCTAATGTGAAAAAAAAATGTTGATGGTTCTTATGAATAATACTGTCTGGATAATCAAGGCATAACAAAACGTTACGTCATTTTATCCTGATACGTCAGAGCACTCGCCATGTTACACGCTTTTTTAGTATCTCGTTATCGGAAATAAATTGTATATGATCACACACACATGCGTATTGATAACATTTTGTCTCTTTTGATATGCAAATAACTTCTGTATGTTGCTCGATTCGTTGCTAGGTTACATCATCTCAATTGTTAGCACTGCATCCGTGAATTTTATCCTCGGAGCCATGTCCTTGTTGCATACGGGGCTTCGTTGCTAAGGCACTGAATCTTATGTTACCACCCCGTTACAGCACCACAGTTTCGCATTTACCATCCATTAATAAATTAAGCATCGGCTTCGTATCTTCTATGTCTTTAAACGAATGATGCCATGGCATTAAAAACTTGTGCCCTTTCACGCACATAAGAAAAACAAAAGAAATCTAATTAAGCTTATTAAATGTTTGATACGAATGTTGCCAAATGCTGTGACCTTGACTGTTGTTAACCTCCCATAAAAAGAGCGGAATAGAGTAGATGACGTCATTATCACCGGAATCATAGCGTTATGTACGTGATCTTAGGCGTAGTTAATTTTATGACGTTTTCGTGTATTAACAAAATTTTCACTGACGTCATCTGCTACAAGTGATTCTATATTTAGGAATTGATTACGTCATCTTCATCACCCTTTATACTGTAATCTGATTGGTCCAATAATTGAACTTATTACCTGTTTCAAGAATCCTGGTCACTAAACTCCACGTGCAGATAGTCACCATTAAAGTCTTTGGAATACCCAGGCCGAAATTCCGTTTCGAATTCGCGACCCGGTAATGGCGATTTACGAACTTCTTTTAACTGAATGATGCCGTTTGGTGAATTCGATGATCCCGCCACGCCGTGATCTTTGCCGTCAGTTCCCTTCACACATTTCTTACAATTGTTTTTATATTTTGGTTTTACAGCGGAACCATGACAACGAACTGCAAATGAGAGCTCCTCTGCCATTTCTGAACACAAAGACTGCTGAAATGAATGTATATATTAAGATAACCGCTAACAAATAAAAATATAAAAACTAATATTTGTAAACAAATATGAAATCGACAAATTTGTGACTTAAATACAGTGAGTAATAGGTTGGCTCGCTGATCTGTAGGTCATGTATCCGACCCCCAGTGTTGTTCAAGAAAGCTCATCTGGATTTTCCGGCGTGGTCAGGAAAGAGGGCCTGTCAAAGGACACGGTATAGTCGTTCAGATGAGCGGTCAACTAAGGTCCCGTTTACATTAGAATGCGCGCAAAAAGAACATTTGACAGTTGGAATTCGATAAAAGAGTAGGTCATAGCCCACTGCATGACGTATGCCCACCTTCATTAGCCCCCACCCCACACCCGCCTTCATTAGCACAGTCGGAGCAGAATAGTTGGACGTTAAACCCCATTTCATTTCATCTATGATTTAGATATGAATGAACTGGTATAATTCCATTACTATCACATGCTATGCACTATGGGGGTGGGGGGATATTTCCCCCATAACTTACTCGTATTTCTGTCACATTCAAAAAACTTTATCATGGCCCAATCCTACTTGTTATAACTGAGCTTAGATAGTTTTCGGTAAACGGGAATAACTAAGCATGAAGTCTTAATTCGGAGTTCGTTGTGTTTGTTTTGTGAAGCATGTGTAAAACACATTCTATAATAAGACTTGATAATCCTTGCTGAACATTATAGAATTTGGGTTAGAGGCTGGATCATCAATAGTAAGTGCAGGGGGACCGCTCTACACACAAAACAAAGCAGAAAAAAGACAAATCTGCGGATAGACATTAGACGAAAAAAGCACCAAATATCATATCGGTTGAATTGATCCAGGGGCCAGCCGTAAATGGCGGGAAAAGTAACTGTATAAATCGTGTAAGATACAACCCACTTACCCTATCGTTCTCGGCATTTTTTCGCGACTTCCATATGAATTCAAACATGGCCACCATGACAGCTAGAGCTAAGCCCGCCAACAGAACGACGAATATACCCCCGACATTTTCTACACCCAAAGCATTGGCTTTTTGATCTTTCTGATCATCCCTGGTGCACGTGCCTGTTGATTTCCACCACTTATTGTAGAGCATCTGGATTCGACCATTCTCCTGTAATTCTAATATGGCCATAGATAATTTATCTCGGTATGGAGAATCTGAAAACAGAATTAAAATACGAATGATAACGAGCGCTGCTTACTGTTTATGAATCAGGAACCGAGTATGACGTCATCGCGACCAATTTAGAACTGCAATATCATATCATTTGAAGCAATCCAAGTTCCATTGGCGATGGTATTCGAATTAGCAGAGCCTTAGACAACAACAACGTCCTACTTAGGCCTAACCGCATTAAAGACGTAAAATTGCGTGTAATAAAATTGAAGTTTATAAAACTGTTGTTTGTGGCTTGACAATCAAAAACCTACTTTAACAGACATTACGTAAAGCGTCAAATGGCAATGACGTAATCATAGTGACGTGTTAAAATGGTGAATGTTAAATGAAGGCGTTATACGTCAGGTCAATTCCCATCATTACAGTTGAATATGTGTTCTACCAGACGATATGTCATGACAAGTTATTCACGTGGAATGATGAAGAATATAGCGTGTGTTTTTACATCACACTTCATGTCGCTATATAAACAATGATAAAGCTAACACAACCACAGTCTCAAACTTCCAGTTCTTAATTTTATTCACTTTTGTGTGACAGCTATGCGTTTAATGATTGTTTGTTATCGTAACCAAGGTACTAGTTTATTCGAGTATTAGTCATGTTTTCCTATTTTAAATTAAACCATCAAATGACCGTACCGTTCTAATCTAGTCAAAATCTAGTTGAAATCTCGATAGCCCGATGGCATCGAGAGTTGTTTATGGTCTTGTCATGCTAATTAATGCATTTCTAATTAATAATTTATATAACATTTAAGACCCAAAGAAATGCCTGCAAAAGGCAGATTTAAAAGGATCGAACTTTGTCCCCCTTTGCTATACCGACTGGGATAATGAAGTGCTTATAGGTCTGGTTTTATTCGAATTTCAATTGTCAAGAGTCATTTTACGTGTAATCCAATGTGTACACGGGAACACGTTCTTTTTTGACTAGACACTGTCCTTGCCCGGCTCACCGTTAGACAGCATCACAGTCCAGGCGAAACCCATCAATGTTGATTTAAATTCATAGATAATGCGTGTGTTCAATGTGGAAGACTTTGTATGATATTGAGTTAGATAGGTAGTTTGAAAGCTACATGTATATAATATACTTACTTATTGGTGTTCCTATACCATATCCTTTAGTATCTAAAAGTCCGCCAACTTGCATGAGCTCACAGTTACGTTGTATCACGTAATCAATTGTCGTCGACTCCATCAGGAAAGCGAAGTTTCCTTCCAGAACCTTATTGATGCCATCCGCGTACGAATCCATCAGTGCACCCGGTTCATGTTCCTTCATAAAGGCCCACATTCTTTTATATATATCGATACTAGAATCCTAGAAATATTAAAGATGGAAGATCAGTTAAAAATCAATGACGATAAACATTTTTACTAGCAAACCTGTTTTTGAATTCCGATTCATTTAGAGAGAGAGCTGTCAGGGACCCGCTGCTATAATAGTTAAAAACTAGATAATGTAAATGGAATAGTGTGTGTGACAATTTCATTCAAATTGCTTAACTCTAAGCCGAGAAAACCTTACTTTAAAATGACTGTAGCCTCGATTGTCATTGTTACCGCGGTCACGATAATTAAGTCTCGATTATCCACTTTTTTGTTAATCATCAATGCGCGTTGGACAGCAGGTGGGAGAGAGGAGAGAAAGAGAGAGAGAGAGAGGGAGAGAGAGAGAGGGGTATATATATAGAGAGAGATGGGGTTAAAATGACTGTAGCCTCGATATATATATAGAGAGAGGGGTATATATAGAGAGAAAGATGGGGTTCAGCATCCACTCGACACAAAACCGGTCAACTGGATCCAAACTAGATAATTTCAGGACATGCATGAGGTTCAATTTTATTTCATTAATATGTTTGGGCCAGATGAGGAGCAGGGGGGGGGGGGGGCTTTCGCAGTGGGGTGAAATAGCATGACCTGGACAAAACCACGAGGGTGGTAATTCGACCCTTCTCCTTGTCACGTACACGTGTGGGAAGGACAGACCTTATGATGTAAATTGTATGCCTAAGACCATTCAACCACACCATTCTATAGCTCCGTGGATAGATCAGTGGAAATAAGCTTTTTACTAGCAACCCTGTTTTTGAATACCGAATCACTTAAGGAAAAGAATACAGATATGACATGGAGTTACTTACCCTGAAAAAGGTCATGGTGGAGCCACTTTTAAGGGTTCCGTATGAAATATCCGTCTGTTTGGCCAAATCTTCAGCACTTTCGATAGGGGAGACCATTCTCTCCACAGTTAAAAACGCCGCTAGGTTCGCTGTATAAGAGGATATGATAATTAGAGTGAAGAACCACCAAGTGCCACCCACTATTCTAGTAGACACTGCCCTGGGATTCACGTCCGAACCCTGCTGCATCAACGTTCCGACTGTAAACCAAAAACTGTTGGCTAAATTAAATGTATTCTCCACTGTGTCCGTGTCCGGATTGCAAGGGTGTGGGTTGTACCATTCGTACGGACTAAACCGCGCAAGGATAAATATTGTAAAACTCACTAACAAATACGCCCCGATCACATACAACCAAATCTCTACGGCTAACGGATTTAAAAAAGAAAATAGTCCGGGTTTTTCACCCTTAGGTACTTTGAACAATATTGTTATCCCTAAATTTAAAAATGGCTTAGTGAAATCGATAACTTGTTCTCTAACATAACTGATGGTTAATGGCGCCACAGCTAAATCAGCTTTCTGAAATGATAACAAAAAGATTATTTTAATATTTTGGTAATGTATACAATAAAATTGTCGAATTATACGTAAAAAAGGTAGAACATGGTTACACAGAGACAACAATCCTCGCACGGATTCGGTCTTGGGTTCATAAAGCATCGTTAGACTTAAGTTAAGAATTTACTCAACTTTCAATCACTGTTTATGAGAAATATCTTTGATCCAGAAACACAAAACTTTGCACACCGTTCTTTATTGGTGTACTTGATATAGTTAAACATCTAAAACTTCAAAAGTTTTATAAGGGAGTGTATCTCAGTTGAAATGAGACCTACAATTTTGAGCAAATTCTTAACGTAAGTCTGAGAACTCTTTGTGAACCGGGCCAAGTCTGTGACAGGCGACATGAGTCATGTTTAGTAAGGGTAAACAGATTATAGCCCAACCACATACAAGATGCTCTCTTCGCCTACGCTTCTTTTAATTCCAGTCAAGGGTTGTTTAATGTGTACCAAAAGTGTGCGCGGGACCACCCGAATGTCAAGACACTGTTATTTGTCAGGTCATCCGTTCTAACGAGAAAATATCGCGCAAGCCACCGTTGTTTGGATACGATCCCCTGACTTTGCCACCGTTGTTTGAGTAGGAAATATCACGAAAACATTGGTTAGTGAGAAATTATCGCCCAACTCGTATGGGTACGATCCATTGACTTATAGCCACCGGTGTTTGGGTAGGTTAGGAGCCCCTATCTGAATACTAATTTGGCTTTATGTACTCTAATACCCGTCAGAGAGTCCGCGGTATTTTTTTATTTTCTATTAGTTTACTGCAAGCCGCACCACTATAGCTCTGAAATAACCTCTCTCTTGATATCAAACAAACCTCACTAGTTTCTGTGTTTAAGTCAAACGTCTAGACATGGCTATTCACTCGAGGGTTTACCTAATTTTATGTTATTTTTACCAGTATTGTTATTTTTCCCTATTTACTCTTTTATAAATCGTGTTGTGTCAAGTTGCTATAGTAGACACATTCATTATCGGCTCTTAATCATACTGATCAGCGGGGATGGGGGGCGAATGGTTGGCAGGCGCGCGTTGGCATCAGAAAGTTTGTCATTGAGTCAACGGGCGCGTGGTTTCCCGGTTGTACGTGACAAGGAGTTAGGTCGCCTGCCCAAACTCGTGGGTTTTCGTCGGGTTCCCCGGTTTCCTCCCACTCCTACGCGCAAGCGAATTATTGAAATAAAATCAAAAGCCATATGTTACTCCCGAAATGACATAGTTTGTGTCGATTGAACCCCTTTTCTCTCTCTCTGATTAGCAGTGAATATTCGCAAGCTCGCTAAAATCACTGAATCACTGAAAAGGATGACATCGATGCTACTAATTCTAAAACATTGTTTTAATGTATAACCAAATAAAAACGTTTCAAGTATTTGTAGGTAAAAATTGTTTCTTATTTTGAGTAAATGGCCCGAACCAGTAACGTCAACATTGCACGCGCCATTGAGCTAATGATTGACGTCGCGTGATGTGACGCCACACGTTGAAGGCAGTCATCATTTTACAGAGATATATGAATCTCATCTAAACACGTTTTGTTTAAAAGATGCACTATAACCACCATATAAAATAATATTAATACGTGTTTTTCTTTAATTCACGAATCGGGAGTTGGGATGGCCTAGTGGTCTAGTAAACCATATGTTAGTCCCGAAATGACCTAGTTTGTGTCGAGTGGACGTTAAACCCCATTTCTCTCTCTCTCTCTCTCTCTCTCTCAATTCACCAATCTATTAGTGTCAGTAATATTTATCATATCATGCAATACACGAAAGGAGTACACGGCGACACTGAAACATACAAAAATGAGAGGGAAAAATGGGTTTAACGCTCAGTCGACATTTGTCATTTCTGGGCAAATATATGGTTCAATTATTTAATTCTATTATTCGATTGCGCGTAGGAGTCTTTAGCAGTGGGTGGAAAACGAATGACCCAGAGAAAACCCACGAGGTTGTACAGGTGATCCGACTCCTTAAACAACGACTGACCGTTAACCATTCGCCCATCCCCATAGGAAAATGAAACTTCAAGGTTACAAGACTAACCAATAATTAATAGATTTAACAAAACACAGGAATTTTCAGTAATTGAATTCGTTATACATTAATAGAAACAATTGAATCCTTGTCAAAACCGAGATAGACTTTACCGTCAAAATCAATAAACAAAAGCGTGTGTGACCTTTAAAGAAAATTTCGATTAAATTATCCCCCCCAAAAAACATTTTTTCAGTTGGAAATGGAAATAATACAGCAATATTACGATATAGATTTATATGTAGTATTTTTAAAATAGTAAAGAATGTGTAACCTGTGATATGATCAAGATACATTTCAGTTAATTTTGTTGCTAGAAGTATTCAAATAAAATTCATTACATCTTTGTAAAAATAGAACAAAATTGAACATTTTTCTGGTTCGTCATTTTACTGATTCATCTTTCGCAATGTATTTAGAATCCCTTATAAAATGATAAGCGGATTTCATATTTCATCACAGACTCCAAATAAAATAGACTATCATGTTTCAGTAGGCCAAATCCACAATTTTACAACAATTAACTAACTTTTTCTTTCATGCAGTAAATACAAATTTCCAAGGAATACATTCTCGGGTGCTTGTAAAGGTTTGTTGTTATGCACAGAATCTTCAACAAAAGCAGATAATAGTGATTTGATAGGGCGTAACTGTTCTGTTCCTACTGGGCTGGGGAAGACGGCCATACAGTGTGCTATGGGGACAATTTTGCCCGGGCAGCGGCGCTACGGCCTATTCTTGTATCGAAAACCAGCTGCCAAGGGTTATTGTACATCCACGACAATGTGCAGACGGAACCCCAGTTTGTTGTCCTATCCGAAGGACTAGACACTGTCGTCAGACCCTCCGTCAGAATAAAATATAAATAAAACAATTGTGATAATATTTACCCTATCTATGATTTGTCTGACTAAACCATTCCACTCTCCCGTCTCAGCATCTTTAGAACCAAACATTCCATCAGGGACTTTTTCTATTTTATATTTAAACCCGACTATTCTGGATATTTCATCGAGTAAATCTATACAAAAACCTTCATATTTGATACCATCGGAACCAATAATCTCTTTCTCTATTATATACGGCGACTCCTGAAACGAAATGAAATGAAATGAAATGGTTGTTTAACATCCTACTGTTCTGCTCCTAAACTAGGCTAATGAATATGGACATACGCCATTTTGTGTGATAAGGAGGGAAATTTTGCCCGGGCAGCGGCACTATGGCCTACTCTTATATTGAATTTCAACTGACAAGGGATCTTTTACGTGCACGCCAATGTATACACGAGAATTCGTTTTTTCGTCCCATCCAAACGATTAGAGGGTTGTCCTTGTCCGGTCCTTTGTCCTGTACAATTGACAAGAGAGAACCACGTCGCAAAATCCCAATTATTAGTTATTAAAGCAAATGTATGACCGGGATAGAGAAGACATTAGTGTGCTATGGGATGGGGGGGATTTTTCCTGGACAGCCGCGTTTAACCGAACTCGTCTTCGAATTCCCACAATTTAGAATGGTTATTTTTGCACACGAACGTGTGTACGCGTGACCTCTTATTCTTATGTGCCATCCAAACTACTAGACACTCTTCCGTACTATGTCCTCCATTCTGTATCACTGGCAAGGTAAAATCCCGGAATTAAACCTGGGACCCCTGCGCCTTACTCACTGAGACATTGTGAACTTTACGAGGGAACTGGATTTAACTCGGGTATCTTCGTCTGGCAAGGATCTAGAACAGATCAACGGGAAACGCACGGACGATAGAGGTGCATCTAAAATAACATTTGATCGCCCGCAGGTTTTTTAGTGAGACCACAATCTTTCCATTTTTGGGGCTGGTTACAGAGAGTTTGCAACCTCTCTCGCTTGACACGAGTTCATCTACGACTTTGCAAAATGAACTGGTGCTTTCGTGAAATAGATAATCTGAACGCCACATGTCTTAAACTGGTAAAGCCAGGCTGACACGACTTTTGGCCACGATTTTGTCGTGCACATCAGTGTCCACATTGACACGAACTGGCACGACGAGTTTACGCATAGTTTTCGCATAGTTCGGGCATTGATTACGCATAGTTTGCGCAAATCGGACGGTGTCGTGCCGACTCGAGTCGTGCCAATGCGTACCACGGAATCGTGCAAGTGTCAGCCTGGCTTTATACAGATCGTACGTGCCCGCTGGCGACGTGACGCAGTTCGATTCTAACCATCCGGTTTTATCAGTTGTTACCCCTCTCTGACCATGGGCGACATACGCTAGCAAAATACAATGTCGCCCCATAGTTTTAGTTCATACTAAACTTAGGCTGCCCACTTGAGAACAGTCACTAAGCTAGTTAACCGACATTTTAAGCCCCAGATAGACGATTTTGGTAGAAAACACAAAGGATACTTCGAAAATTTCGTTGGGTGTTTATTCTGCCTCCTTTTAATAAAATTGAAAAAGATCATTTAGCATTTGTGTGTAAGACAGATATGAGACGGAGTAGAACCGCATTACAAAACAGTATATTATTTTTTTCTAAGATATGGCGGCCTTTTAGGACTGAGATCGATTCTCAAGGAATAGAGTATATAGGTCTCTGTGTGCAGAATGAGTTTTGTTCTGCCGTGAAGCGAAATAATCGCGGCTGTGTGTGAACTCCTTCATCTGATATAACTCACATTTAATTTCATTTTATGATTCGCTTGTAATTCCCTGTCGTATATTTAACTATTATGGAATCTAATATAGTTTACATGACTAGACATATTTAGTATAATCTGTATTGCTTTATTCCATTCCAAATTCATAAGAGTCTCATCGCATGCAAGACAAGAACAATAAAGTCGATGCATTATCAAGGCGAAAATAACATTCAAAACGTGCGTATTGATATTTGTATCCATGCTCTAGACAAGTGGTTCTCAACCTTTTTATGCCACCGGCACACCTTGTAACACATAACAAACTAGCAGCACACCTGGTTAAATATATATGAAAAATATTTGAATTTTAGAAAAATAAAAACATGGCAAGTCATAGATGGCATACAACCGTAGACACAGAATATATCTATAGAACAACCACACAGCTATGAACTTAGAATCTAAAGCCAGGCTGACACTTGCACGACTTTTGGCCACGATTTTGTCGTGCCCATCAGTGTCCACATTGACACGAACTGGCACGACGAGATCACGCATAGTTTGCAAATAGTTTGCGCATTGTTTACGCTCTTCCTGCATTGGCACGACGAGTTAGCGCAAATCGGACGGTGTCGTGCCGACTCGAGTCGTGCCAATGCGTGCCACGGAATCGTGCAAGTGTCAGCCTGGCTTTACTTAGATAGCTTCTTTAGTTAGATATTTCTTATTGTGCCCGTTCGAAGTTTCGAAACACACGTAGGAAGATCACGCGGCACAGTGGTTGAGAATCGCTGCTATAGACCATCACAATACTGAAATGAAATGAGGTTTAACGTCCTACTGTTCTGCTCCGAATGAAGACATGCATACGCCATACAGTGTGCTATAAGGGACATTTTGCCCGTGACGCCAATGTGTAAACGGAACCGCCTCTGTTTTTCGTCCCACCAGAAAGACTAGACAGCTATATCTTCGTCAGGCAGATTGTTTCGCTATAATAGTTCGAAAATAGATAATGAAGATTGAATAAATTGAAAATGTCCGTCATATTACTTTATTATGAGCCAAATTATGAGTTAATGAGGTTGATAATCGGTGTAGGAACGTAATTCGGCGTCTATTTGATGCTGTTTACTATCCTGGATAATGTTCATTATGATATCCCTCCGCGATCAAAAACAAGTACAAAATACTGATGACTCCTAATAAGGCGTTTCTCTGTGAATTTCTGGTACTTAATTACATAACATCATAGCTCAACCGAATATTAAGCTTCTTTGTTTATAATAGTAATTCCTTACTTTGATCAAAACCATTTCCGCCTAGTCTGGTCATGGAAATATGAAACTCATAAATAAACTACCTTTCGTCTTGTCTACGATATAAATCCTGAATATCATTCACAGTAAAAATAAGATTATTCTTAAGTCAAGGAGCAGCCAATCATTCATTATGAGGACCCATGCAATTTATCACTATTGTCAGTATTATTCCCATTAAGGTCTAGAAATTTCTGAATTGCGCAACATTAGATTGACGTTGTTTGTATGTATAATAGGTCTTTATGGTTCTTGTGACTTTGATAAAGCAGTTCACAACGGGATTCAAGAAAGATGGATTCAGCCCACTTATTTCTCAAAGTTTTGATTGAAGAATGAATGGTCGTAAAGTGGGTCAACACCGGAACACCTCATTGGACATCGTCCTTAAGAGCAGTGTTCCAAATCTCGAGATCCTTGAAGTCTTTGTGGGCCAAAAGCGGTCCATGGGTCCGAGTAAATGATTTTAAAATGGGTCAGAATGATCGGTCAACGCCGTAACACCTTATTGGATATCGTCCTTTAGAGCAGCATTCCCAACCCAGGAATCCCGGGAGTCTTTGGAGTCCACGGGCGGTCCACGAGTCCTAGTAAATGGTCTTAAAGAGGGCCAGATTAGCCGGTCGACACCGTAGCACCTTACTGGACATCACCCTTTAGTGGTCTACGGGCGGCCCATTGGTCCGAGTGAAATTCGTAACAAATTGGGGTATTCGGACAAAGAATTTCAGTAGCTGATCTATCAGAGTCTGTAAAAATATTGTTGTTGCGATAATGTTTTCAAATTCATAGACATGGAATGGAGAATTATGGTGGCTGAACCAATATTGTTATCTTTACAAATTATTCTCCATTTTCAAAACATTAGCTATGGTATGAGTTTATTTGAAACACAAATTAAATTGGTTATGAAATATGATGAGGAAAACAGAAGGGAAGTGTGTGCTGATATGATACATGAATTGAACTAAGGGTTAATAAACACATTTATCATATGGTCAAGAATTGGATGTGTCTGGTGATCAAATTTGGTAATGAGACCCTATTGGTATGCAAGGTATGGGGTATGTCTAAGTTCTAAAAACACGTCGTGGGCTTTTAAACCAATCATTATAATTAATTACGCAATATTTGACCAAATTGAATAATTAGTAGCGTTAATCTAGGCATCTAGATAAGTAACTGGATTTGGGCGCTACGGCAGGTTGCCATGTAGTTCTTGAAGGGAGAGGATGTAGCGTTTCTGTATCGACAGACTCGAAAAGTCTAGCTGGATGGGGTTTGAGAGAAAGACCTTATTATAATATTTGTAACTATGTAACCTATATGTAGCGGTGCTTAATATAAAACTGTAGAACCGAAATGTGGTATTTGTTGTTCCTGTTGATGATATCGTTGAAGATGCAGTATATTCAAATAAAATGTGAAGTCGTTATTATTGGGGAATGTCAGAATCACATTCAAATATACTTTCCAATCAGTTAAGAAATTACATGTGCGACCGGAAACAATACAAGACGATCATGGACCGTTCCAGAATATGTAGTAAGAAACGATGCTTGGGTTACACGCCGGATGTGGCGACCGGTTTTCCCAGCGTCCGCTCTCCACGTCTAACAGACGACAAGTCGCATTATAAAAGGAATGGCGATCATCCTACTATGGGTTGACCAGGATGTATCATTGTAAATTATAATATTGTGGAATGTGAATACCGGTCCATAAATGATTCAGTTCTGCTCAGTATTTACAAAGCTGTGTCGAATTGAACTTTCATCGATTGTGTGGTCCGCCGCCGAGAGGGAAGGAGAGGAGAGGGAGAGAGAATCTAATTTTATTCAATCCTTCGATTGCGCATGAGCTTTTTTTGCAGTGGGAGGAAGCTGGGGGACGTAGAGAAAACACACGGGGTGTCACAGGCTGAGACCCTACTCTTTGTCACGTACACGTATGGGATGGTAACTACGTCAATTGACAGACTTTATGATCTATTGTGGTGTGTTTATTTCTTAATTTCCTATTTTCGAGTCGATTTTCCCTTGATGTTACATTTTGTCGTAACTTCTGCCTTCCTACTGTTCGACTTTCACGTTCTGAAAGGGGTGAAAACTAGAAATTACGAATGGTAGTTATAGACTTCAGTAACATAGGGAACAGATTCTTCTACATATTTTCAGGGTTTTTTTTACCAGTTATTTATACGATTGCAATTCTCTTATTTCAAAAATACAATTTATATTCAACACTGGCATGTTCACATAAATTTTCTCGACCCCTTAACTAATGCGGTTTTTATATTCTTAATTCATATTTACTGCCTAACATTCCCATACCTTTTATATGTGAACATGGACGGAATATACACATATTGACATATTTATGAGATTTAAAGTTGCTGGATTTGGGGACGTACATGAATCAAATTCTAATATATCTGACATAACCACAAAAACTATATCACAATAAAAGCTCAGAAAAAACCCTGAGATAAAACGGGCATCCAATCTAGCTTTACATATAAAATAGAATATATTCTCGCGGTGTAAGTCTCGTGAGGAGCACGTTCTATATAGATCGCGACTAGTTGATTTGATCGCTAGTAGAATAAATTGCTTTTAAGTAAAGTGGCACGCGTTCCCTATAATTTCGTTATTTGTCTTATGGGACGAACTGACATTCATTTTTCGCCTATTTTTTTCTCACAAATTATAACACGAAGCAATATGGTTACAATTACCCACATTCCCTGGTGGTGTGTTCAATAAACAGGAATATTTTTCCAACCAAATTTCACACCGTGGACAGGATCGTGTAGATTTTGGGATTAGCCTGGGGAAATACCCAAACTAGCTACCAATGCAAACATTGAAAGGCCACATAGATAGCAATCTTTTCTCTCTCGCTCTCTTTTTGTGCGTTCCTTTTAATTAGATAGGTTTTATTGCAACATATTTTTTTTCTTTTTACCAATTATCCGCAGATGACACTAGTTTGATCAAAGTTGGTCACGAATTCTGCTACTGTTCAACGATGGGGAGATGTTACTGGACTGCGGGGGTTGACCATATTCAATAGAAGGCATGGTCCCGCTTTAACTGAACTGCGTACATCTTGTTAGTCGCTATGTCACAGCCTCTGATGGCACACTACTCTGTAGATAATGCAGCTGTAAAGTTCGGGAATTGTGACGTAATCTAGCAACGTCTAGATGTCGCCACACTCGCAGTCGTTGCTTTAGTAACATGGGGGCTGACTGATCCATTTTCTCATTTTCCTTTCACTTCTATATTTTGCCAATTTGTCGCACAATCTGACACTCGTTAGATAAAAGATACAGCTTGAGAAGCTACAATAGATTTGTCATGAAGAGGTTACTAGACTGAGGGGGTGGAGTTGGTAGTTGTTAACTGGTCCAAAGATGATTCCATCAACGCTCCTATATCCAGGAATTAAATCACCTAGTTTTTATGTATCCAATTATCACGCGGTCAAATATATGTGGATTTAAACCATGTGTCTATGGTTGCGACAGAAATAAAAAGTAACTTGGACAATAGATTATTTTCGGGGCTGGTCACGGTGGCTAAGTGGGTAGGTCGCTGGCACGCTACCCTGGATGTTTGGTGTTCGATCCCTTGTCAGTGGTGTAGGACGGAGGGCCTGACAAGGACAGCTGTTTTGTCGTTCGAGTTCACATGTACACATTGGCATGCACGTAAAGGATCCCTGACAGTTGGATCCCGTAGCGCTGCTGTCCGGGTAAATTTCCCTCACACTATATGGCGAATGTCCAGTTGGAGCAGAACAGTAGGACGTTAAACCTCACCCCATTTCATTTTCGTCTGTTCCTAATAGATGTGTCCATATCAGTCATCCAGTTTTGTCATTTCCCGCAGCGTTACATGTCGACGATCTATTCAAGCGCTAATTCATGTTATTTAATAAGTATTGTATGTACGCACTTTGGATCTAATTCCAGTGCTCTATTATCGATATTTCTATTCCGCGATTATTTCTTTAATTTAATCCCGGATCTGTAAACATGTCGACCATTGCATTAGTTCAGTTTAACCATATGTATATGAGACAGGCACGTCCTTATATGGTGCACCTATGTGGTTTTCTGGAGTTTATTTCTTAATATTTTACAAAATTTTTAATCTTCTTTATTTTTCTTCTTATTTGGTGGAAGAAAAAAAAAGAAGGTTCCTGTCTTCATGTACGTGAGAGTTTAACGGGAAACATGGATCTTAGCCGTCGTTAACCTTACTTGCAAAGTGTTGTTCAGATCAGAGACGATGCTTGAGAAATACGCAATATGAAAATTGTGCAAAAGATTAAAAACTAGAATTTGCAAATCGTACACTACCAAACGGAGATCAAATTGTATGGATTATTACCAATTAAAGAAAGTACTTAATTGACTCAATATCTTTTTAAAAAAAGTTTAGAATTTATCGATTAGTGTCAATTTTCTACGACGTGTAAAATCATAAGTCAAACAGGTTTAATAACAAATGTAAACATCAAAGACAGTAATCTTCACACCATCGTTTTATGGTAAACGGACGCGAATGGCCGCCATTTTGTTCCAACTTCACCCCTAATAACCTCTGTCAGTTAACCGCCTTAAGAACCAATTAAAAAACAATGCGACTTAATTTTCTTTGCACTGCTTTCTCGATGACTGGGTCGAGTTTGACAAATTGAGATAAAGAGATGCCATAATTCTCCAATAAGATGAAGATCTGTAATTTACTGCGGGAATGTAACAATTACTGCGGACCTGTAACCTCCATTAAACGATCAAAAGATAACTTTGGTAGTTTATGTAATTTGCAGGAAGTTCGGGATTGCTTTATCGATTTCCATTTAAAACAGTCAAAGTATGTTTTCTTAAGAAGTTACAAAATAAAAGACCTTTTAATAACTAGTCAAATACACTCGTGAAAAATTAAAAGATGTTTCGGATAATGAAAGCCACGACCACCCAAACAGTTAAGTTTATTTAAGTTTTGAATTATTAGCAACAAAAAGCTAAAATCAGAACGATATACTGTTATAATAATTTTAAAATTGTAACACTGATGTGTACAAACCATACATTTTTACAGCCGTGACCGGGACATAGATAATGGGTTATAATATGTCCGTACTAACGTTTATTGGAGAGAGAGAGAGAGAGGGAGAGAGAGAGAGAGAGAGAGGGAGGGGGCGCACGAGAGAGTATGCTTAGTATGTCCGTGTCAACTGTCAACCGGGATGTCCTGCACTAGACAGGACATTCTTACTATTTCTACCTTGACACATACTATTACACTGATCCAGCCCTCTCTAAAACCCACGGTACTATCATGTAATGTATATACTACATGCATCATTGTCTTGTTGTCTTGATGTAAACTTATATACATAATAGGACTACAGTGATGCTCTATTCGTATCACAAACTTTGAGAAATAAACCTAGAAAATAAAACTTTGAAAAATAATAGAACTAAAATCCATATCCACACCCATTTAAATCTTCTGGCGATCTAAACTAAATTAAACAAAATCCCAAATAGCTGTGGCATAAAACATGCTTGGTTCGAGGGTTGGGCGGTAGAGAAGAGAAGGCGAATAAGAAAATATCATGCTTAGCTAGAGGACAGGGGCAGGGCTTGGCAGGGCGTGGTGTGATAATACCATGCTGTGGTTGGGTTATATTGCAGGAAAAAATAGCATGTCGTGTCAGAGGACGGGGACACGTGAGAGAATACCATGAAGTGTTCGAAGACTGGGGACATATAGGCGAATAACGTGCTTTGCTGGTGTATCCGATCGGGAACAGATAAGAAAATAACATGTTTTATTGGAGGACCAGGCCAGGGCCAGATAAGAGAATAACAGGTTTTGTTCGACGACCGGGCCGGGGACAGATAAAAAAGTAACATGTTTTGTTGGAGAACCGGGCCGGGGTCAGATAAAAGAGTAACATGTTTTTCAGGAACCGGGCCGGGGACAGGTAAGAGAATAGCATGTTTTGTTGGACGACCGGGCCGGGACAGATTAGAGAATAACATTATGTTTTGCTTGAGGACCGAGTCGGGGAATAGAATAATATGTTTTGTTGTGGGACCTGGGGAAGGACGAGAAACACAAGCTTTGTTCCGGGAATGGAGGTGGGTATTAAAGGCCTGGTTAAAAGACTCGTTAAAAGACTCGTTAAAGGACTGGAAGGCTTGTATCCATTGTCGATGGTTTATACATGTAGGTTGTTGTTTTATCTTATGGTGGAGTGCCTGGGGTGGGGTTGGGTTAAATACAAGTATATTAGTCAGCCTATGAATTAAAAACGGGATGGGAAGCGAATCAATCGTAAGCAGTATTTGTAGAATTCTAGACTACATTTCTGGTTTTCAAAGTTGGCAATAGGAAGATAGCACATAGCTTGGAGAAAACTAAAAACCATCCCAAATAACATGATTGACATACCAACAGAATCGTTGCTTTTAGAACTAAAGGTTCGTCTTTTCTCTACAAACAAAGTTGTTAATAAAATAAACCAATTAATATAAAACATAAACATTAGAAACATTAGAAATAAAACATAAAGATTAGAATTACAACATAAACAATAGAAATAAAACATAAACATTTAGAAATAAAACAAAAACATTAGACTTAACACATAAACATTAAAAATAAAACATAAACATTAGAAATAAAACATAAAAATTAGAAATAAAATACAAATAAGAACATAAACAAACATTAACTGTATAACGAAACTTGAATGAAACACAGATCGTATTTATAAGTATTTCATTAGTTTTTTTATAGTTCAAAATTTCGTTTTTTCTGTGATATAACCCGCGTTCTGGTGAATGTGAGGCATGAACATTAACATTAGAAATAAAATACATAAATTACACATTAAGAAACATTATTGGAGGTAAGATAAAGAGTTGGCAGTTCGCACTATAATAGTTGAAAACTATATAGTGTAAATATAATTTGCTGAAAATTTCAGTCTAATTGATCCACTATAGGCCGAGAACGGAGCTCGTGAAATTTCATGCAAGATTAACTGTTTAACGGTGATAAAACCTCTTTGTCTTAGTTGAAATAAAAATATCAAACTGAGTTGATCAGTTCGTTTAGTTAGTGATAATTGGCGAACCTCTATTCGATTAAATTTTCGTTAAAAAAAAAATAAATCTGAACATTAAGCATTAGAAATATGAAAATCAACATACGAAAATAAATCTGTATAAATAATACGTTAAAGGAGACATGCCTCTTTGTTTTGGGTTGTTAAAATGTATTATATTTCGATTTATCGTAATTTCAATATTAACTGATGGTTGATTCATAAATTGTTCATCTGTGGATGAATAAACCATATTGTCTATCTAATGAATTAACAGGTCTGACCTTTATCCAATCTCTTGCAAATAAAGATAATGCAATAAAACCGAAGGTCAATGCGAATTTATTTTCCTTGTTTACATTTAAGTATAATAGGGGCCGAAGAAGAGTGTAGTCAGTTGATAATAGAACATTACAAAATAGTTGTAATACCATCTTGGCATAGATGTTCATGGATACCAATTAATATCGTTCAGACGTACAAGTTACATCAAAGCAACCGTGCATTCAGCTTCGACTGTCTTTAATGTGATTGATAACATTAACCTGTCGTATGACCAATGACTAATATAAATATTATTCAAGACAAAACTCCCATAAAATCATTTTGTGAGATCCATGGACATTCGGGATTATTTCTTCAAAAAGAATGAGCGACCTTACTTCTTTAACTATAAGATCTCTAATTTGGATAAGACGTTTTGTGCTGTCAATTATCTTTTTTTGAAAATTTTTAAATAACAAATGTAGATACTAAAACCAAGTAGACCTAAGTATCAAGAATTCAATAAACAGCTGAAATATCTTGAATTGGCCAAGATTTAATAAAGCTGGTTATGTTTTATATCCATCCGAATATTGTTTCCAAATAAATGGCAACTGTTGTTTTTTTTTGTAATATGGAATAATATCTAGTTATTATTTCATATTACAGGTTTAAGTTATCTTTTTTAATGATCTATAATCGCCAGCTATCAAATACCGTTATTTAATTTGCTGTCAGCTATTTTCATCAAACCTCCGATCCAACTCCATTAAAATGAGTTGTTCACATCCGGTTGGCATTGTAAGCTCAAAGTGACCTGCGCACCTTTTAAATTAAATGGCCACGTGACCACCCACGCCGCAAAAACTACCCACGGATGAATGTGGGTATAAATCAATACGCTTCTTGTTCAAAAAAATATTACCGTGACAGTACAGCTTTCACCAATCATATCATTTTATAATAATCCAAAACAAGCCCGATTCCACTTTTTCTGGTGTAACTGCGCAGCGTGTCCGGGCGTTTTCTCGCCAATCATATCATTTTTCTTACAATCAAAAACAAGCCTGATCCTCCCCTTTTATGGTGTAACTGTGGCAACGTTGCAAGCCATTTTAGTGGTGCCTATTTGGTCCAAATGTGCTGTTTATATATATTTATGTGTGATTTGTTATGTGTATGTTTTATTGTGCATTATTTAATAAATACGCGAAGCCAAATAAAAGTACAATTCAAAATTATGTTCTTTGTTCTTTGTGATCTCTTTCACTCCGACTTTGACAAGAACCAAAAACGCTAAATTAATAAACTTCTGAACGGCTGTATCGTGATCACGTTTGGAATATTTACGTAACTTTTTGTATGTACTTACCAATATTGTTGTGACCACTAGACTTTTATTACCAAATGGATTAGAATTACTGTTTATACCAAAATCTGTAAAATTCACACCTGTATCGTAACGCCACGTGCCAGCCTGAAAAAAAACCAGAAATATTTAAAGTAAGAACAGTATAAATAGACACATTGGCAGTGGTATTTTAGTCACTTCCGGTTCGACCTGATATTTTATATAAACACATTGGCAGTAATAATACTGTTGTTTTTACGCGGATCGCCATATGTCAGTCTGAAAAAAGAAAACAGTCAAAATAACAACGTTATTGATGAGATTGATAAGGCTATGAAGACATCACGGGCTTTAACTGGGGTAATGAAGACGGGCATACACCCATAGTGCGCTATGAGTAAAATTTTGCCCGGGTTGCGTTAGTATAGCGCTCTAGCCTACTCTTATATCGAATTCCAACTGCCAATGGATCTTTTACGTGCATGCCAATGCATACACGGGACCTCAGTTTTTCGTCCCAGCCGAACGACTAGACAACTATCCTTGTCAGGCCCTCCATCCTGCACCACGTCGGAAAATCCCGATGAACTTTCGCGGCCGCTGCAGGGGTCGAACACGCGCTCCCCGGGCTAACAAGCCAGCGTCTTACTCAATTACCCACGTGGCTCCAGGCATTCTAAACATATATTGTACTTCACTCATTCTAATTAAAAAAAAGAGTTCATTGGTTTTACCTTTTCTAAACCAGATTGCTTGAGTTGTAAAATATCTAACTGGAAGTCATATCGACGACCTTTATGTAGTTTTATATTACCAGTCATACCTCGCATTGAAACCTATAAAAAGACAGATATTTAAAATGGTGACACACAAGAAAACAAAAGCAACAAGTTATTAATGTTATAAAAATTCTATAGCTTATGAATAATAATTTACATGTATCTTTTCTTTTGAGGCATATGCTGTCATTTAATGGACTTCCCGGTGCAATAAAAACGTGTTATTAGTTCTTATCTTATACAGAGCAATGCAATGAAATTAAATGACGTTTAACATCTTACTGTTCTGCTCCGACTGGGCTTATAAAGAGAGATAGAGAGAAATGGGGTTTAACGTCCACTCGACACAAACTAGGCCATTTCGGGACTAACACATGGTTTAATTTTATTTCAATAATTCGCTTGCTCGTAGGGTTCTTTAGCAGTGGGAGGAAACCGGAGTGCCCGGAGAAAACCCACGAGGTTGAGAAGGCACCCCTATCTCCATGCCACATATGCTCACACCAGGGATCGAAACCAAATCCGCAAGCCAGAGGTGGCCGGCACTCTAAACGCTATGGGCTTATAAAGACGGACATATACTATACAGTGTGCTACGAGGGAATTTTTCCCCGGATAGCGTCATTACGGCTTACCCATATATCGAATTCCAACTGCCAAGAGATATGTTACGTGCACGCCAATGTGGACCCGGAATCTCGTTTTAACGTCCCACTTTTTTGTACAAACCGGGTCAATGCACAGAGACATACGCCATGCCGTGCGCTCTGTGGGATATTTTACACAGACTATTTATCGAATCCCAACTTTCAATGGTTCTTTTACGTGCATACCATCGTGTACACATGGCTTTGGATTTTCACCCATCCGACTAGACCCTGTTCCTTGCCATATTATGCCTACACCAATGACAAGGGGAAGTAACGCTGATAAATGCATAGAGAGAGAGGGAGAGAGAGAGAGAGAGAGAGAGAGGGTGGGGTATAGGGTTTAATGTTATCGACGATTTTAGTCGAAAATGCAAAGTATACTTCGAGAATTTTATTAATTATTCATTCTGACTCTATTTAATGGAATTGAATAGGCTTAATTAGCTTTTGTGTGTGTATGACATATGTGAAACGGAGTAGAACCACATTACAAAAAAATATACTAATTTTTGGACATGGCGGCCATTTAGAGCAGAGATCTATTCTTGAAGTATGAAGTCGGTGGAACTCTGTGTGCAGAATGAACACTCACCTGAGTAAGATATGTATATAAATTGGGTCCTGAGGACCAGGGTTGGGGTGTATCACAGCTAACATTTACGGGCCGTAATACGGCACCACGATCATACGCTTCTAGCGCATGCGCCAATAAAAATACTGCATCGAAGATCAGCGCAACTTCGTGCTGAAAAGAGAAAATTACAAATAGTTTAACACATATGTATAATAAACATCTATTTGGGACTGTCATTTGTTTGTTTGTATGTCAGTTCAGGATTGGCTATAACATTAGGGCGGCGCCAAGGGCTGGTATTTGGTGTAATGGGGGTAGCTCGGACCGGGAAGTAACATAGCCCCTGGTAGCGGGTCAGTCGCTAGCGTTTATTAGTGTTCTGCTGGAGATGTTCTGTAATGGAAAGTCTCCCGGACAACAGTGCACCCCTCCCCATTTAGCGAATTCCAAGTACACGATATGATTCCCAGTCACGCATCTTTGACGCAGGCAAACCACTTGGAAAAATATCAAGGAACTTTCTGGACCAACATGTGTTAGTGAGATGGCGACGTGACGCCTATGAATATACAATCGTTTTTTCTAGTTTAAAATATCGTTTGACTTATCGTCACTAGCAGGATCTGGAAGAGTTATAAATAACCCGCCAACCCCCAATACAACTAGTCTTCGCTTAGTGCAAGCAAACAAAAGTATAAAAACGAAACGAAATATAGATTGATGAACATAATAAAGACGTAATAAACGAGTGTTGGTGCAGTGAGACCACTTCCAATTTGATAGACATAACAAAGCCATTTTGAGCCATTTACAGAACACCAAGTTTAATGAAATATACATTATATATTAAAGGTCACGCATCCTCGTGGGAGTTACAATCATCCACGCAGTGCTTCGTTTCTATCAAGTCATAGTTTTTCGCCTGTAATCTGCGGATGGTACGAAAAGCCACATTCGCTTTCACATAAAAGGAAGGCCCCTTGACAGTTTGAATTCTCTGCGATATCACTTTTGTGGAAGCGGGCGTTAAACAATCAGATAAGTAGTAGTTTGAATTTGAAGTAAGAGTGTACTTTAGTGCCACTGTTCGGGCCAAATTTGACGCAATAAGCCTAGTCGTAGCAGACATGTAGGACATTAAACCCCATTTCATTTATGGGCCAAGCAATTCGCACAGTCACGTGGAATGTTCTTACATTTCGCATGTAACTACAAGTTTTAAAAAATATTTATAGTGCTGTAAATAATCCCGTTTTTATTTGTTGTCCAGATTCCAAATATAAAACTGTTTTTTCTACTCCCTTAGGTTTAATGCAGTTCAAAATGATGCCCTTTGGCTTAGTCCCCGCACCAGCGCCTTTCAGTAGAAACATGTGGGATCTTTTGTGTGGGTTTTACAGCATCTGAACGACTATATAGTCAATGTTAACTGTACCACGGACAAGGGGGGAAACCGCAGTGACAAAACACGAGTTATGGTCTCAGCCATAATTGGGATCAGCATCTGGAATAAAGCGTAAAGCTCATTTCACATACTGGTCCTTTTTTATTTCCAAAATGAATTTGATACGGTAAAATTGGTTGAGGCTGTGTCAGGAAGTTATACTGTATTAATAAGTGCGAAATTAGATTGGGAAACTCGCCGAAAAAATTAAATCAACCAAAGGGTATATTTTTTTTTTACTCTTTCAGCGACTGTGGCTATATTTAAAATCAAAGAAAAGGGGTATAAGATTTTATTTTATCACCCTATTTTATTCAGTGGGATCAAATAAAATGGAAATTGAAACGATATCTTCTTGAAGATATCGGCGGAGATATCGTTTATTACCAGATAAAAATGAAGTGGGGTTCAACGTCCTACTGATCAGCTCCGAACTGGGCTAATGAAGACAGGAATACGCCATACAGTGTGATATGAGCGAAGTTTTGCCCAGACAGCATTACTACAACCTACTCTTATATCGAATTCCAACTGTCAAGGGATTTTTTTACTTGCACACCAATGTGTACACGGGACCTCAGTTTATTGTCCCATCCGAACGACTAGACAGCTTTCCGTATTACAAAATAGGTTATATAAACACTGACGTACACTATTGTGTAATCAGCTTGTAAACTGGAGGAGAGAGAGAAACGGGGTTTAACGTCCACTCGATGCAAACTAGGTCATTTTGGGACTAACATATGGTTCAATTTTATTTCAGTAACTCGCTTGTGCATAGTTATCTTTAAATGTGGGACGAAAACGGACCGGAAGTCCCGGATAAAAACGACGAGCCGACCCTAATCCCTGTCACAAGACAAAGCCATTTGACCACATGACCCCCTCGGTTGTCCGTCATTTTTTGTCGAAAATATCCAATTTTAGTCCCCGCTAAAATATGCTCCAAATGAAATTGGTTATTTAATACTAACTCAGAAATCAACAATAAAATAGCAAATTTTTTAGAGTGTCACGCTTCGATATCTTTCTGGCCGGTCATGTTTGACTTAGGTCGTGGTTTCGATCCCTCATGTAAGCGCCTTTCCAACCTCATGAGTTTACTCCAGTTTACTCCCACAGGACAGAACCCTGTACGTTTACTCAGCAAGGGGGTTGAGATGGCCAAGTGGTCTAGAGTGCCGCGCTTCGACCTCTAGCTGGCCGGTCACCTCTGGCTTGCGGCTGTGGTTTCGAGCCCTGGTGTGAGCGTATGTGGCATGGAGATAGGGGCGCCGTCTCAACCTCGTGGGTTTCCTCCGGGCACTCCGGTTTCCTCCCACTGCTAAAGACCCCTACGCGCAAGCGAATTATTGAAATAAAATTAAACCATATGTTAGTCCCGAAATGACCTAGTTTGTGTTGAGTGGACGTTAAACCCCATTTCTCTCTCTCTCTCTGTTTACTCAGCATTATAAAATATAACCACTGCGATATGACCATCGATGGAAGCGGACGATAAACAATAATGGAATAAGAATCCATTATAGGACTGTTATTCAAACTTCCAGGAAGTACAAATTGCACAAATAGAGATCAGCGACTTTAAAGCTGCGAAGTCCGCAGTTTGTTATCTAAATGGTTTGTCTTTTGTGTCCATCGTATGATCAGCCGTTAAGATGGTATACGTACTATATTTTATTGGACTAATAGAGGACGATATCTCGCTCCGTATCTCTCTAACTATGACTAACTATCTATAATACTGTAATATTCACAGCCCGAATCGCGATCCGTGTGATTTATACGCCAATATCTTCAACTAAATAACATCTCGTTTATTTCAGATCAATCCGCGACAAGAAATATTTCCCTCTCTAACCTTTCCTACGCGTGATGTATAAATAATGAAAATGGTTTCTGTCTTGAGAATTGCCTAGTTTTATTTCCTGAAGATCAAAATCAAGTCGACACGCTCTAGATTCTGGCTAACCGCGATTATAGATATATTGCAATATAACAACCTCTGTATAAGGAGGGAGGGAGAGAGAGAGGGAGAGAGAGGGAGAGAGAGAGAGACAAACTAGGTCATTTCGGGATTAACATATGGTTTAATTTTATTTCAACAATTTGCTTGCGCGTAGAGATCTTTTGAAGTGGGAGGAAACCGGAGTACCCGGAGAAAACTCACGAAGTTGGACAGGCGACCCTACTCTGTATAAGTAATAAAATATATGATTCTGTAAATATGTATAATTTGGTCAATCATTTTTGTTCAAGGGGGGGGGGCATTTATTAAACATACATTATGAAAATCGTTTTTCAGATTGTTCAGTTGTCAGTTGGGGCAAGAACACCCACGTGACAACGACTGAATCCATATTCTACAAAGATCTACAGAGATCTGCTCCAGAAACTGGGTCCTGGAAACGGGAGACAGTAATTCAGAACGAACTTCCTTCTAGTTAAGGTTTGACCCCGGCAGACAGAAGTTGTTGAACAAATTTATTGTTGTATCATCACATTATCTTGAATAATTCATCTTAAGTAGATGCTCATCTTCACCTCGTTTCAGGAAGTGACATACGAGTTACAACATCGCGGGTATAAAACACCTGTCGGTGGATGTCGTTAATTATAACCATTAAAACATTTCACCGATGGCTGTCGTAAAATAGTTCTAAATACAATGATTAATTGAGGAAAGGGAATAATTTAATATTTGATAATACTTACTGTATTCGGCGAGCCATGAAAAGATTTATTTTAAAGGGTGTAAATCTCGTTGATTCAGGTGTTCAATTGGCCTGATCTGATGTAAGGAGGTGAAAATGGGGTTTAACGTCAACTCGACACAAACTAGGTTAATTTTGGACTAACGTGTGTTTCCATTTCATTTCAATAATTGGCTTGCGCGTAGGGGGCGTTAGCTATGAGTGGAAGCTGGAAGACCCGATGAAAACCCAAACGATTTGACGAGCGATCCTACTTCTTGTGACGTGCAGATGACAGACTATTCGGACACCCAAGTCCCCTAAGTCACTTAACACACTGTCTAAAATATAGAAATAGAATGCCATCTACCCCCCACCAACAAATCATCGTCGTTAAAATGCAAGGAAATCGACGATTTTTTTTCGACCATAACCCATTTTCAAGAACATCCGTGTATATGACATTTAGAAGTAGAGGTATTATATTCATAATACTACAACTTTATGGATTTACTACTTCTTGGTTTATTGCTTTTATATTAGTCACATGTGTGACAAATAAATTAATAGAAGTAAAAGTATCATTCTACAAATTGTTGGCAAGTTTACAAAAAAGAAAACCATATTAAAATTCCTACAGGAATGGAAGCACTAAAATGTTTGTACCGTAAGTATAATATTAGCTTTGACGAAGCTCTGGTTAAAACACGCCTTAGATTCGACAACTTTCTGGGAATAAAACGATTTGGCTTCGGTGTCGCTATAGTAGTACTCGATGACGCTTTTATAATAACTGTAATTAGCTTCGACGACTATCTTGTAAAACACCATTTAGCTTCGACGTCGCTCTAGTAATAACATGAGTTAGCTTCGACGACGCTTTAGTAATAACATGAGTTAGCTTCGACGACGCTTTAGTAATAACATGAGTTAGCTTCGACGATGCTAATTAATAACATGAGTTAGCTTCGACGACGCTTAAGTAATAACATGAGTTAGCTTCGACGACGACGCTAAATTAATAACATGAGCTAACTTCGACGACTCTTATGTAATAACATGAGTTAGCTTCGACGACGCTTTAGTAATAACATGAGTTAGCGTCGACGACGCTTTTGTAATAACGTGAGTAAGCTTTGACGACACCCTAGTAAAAGGTAAATTAGATCGGACGTAGGGGTTGACGAGCGGGGAAGAGGAGTGGCAGAAAGGGAATCTGTTTATTAAAAAAAGTTTAAAGAAAACTACTTACTGGAACAGATAAATATCCACTTCTATTTAAAAGTTTTAATTCTGTTTGGATTTCATATATCTCCATATCCTGGATTATTGACTGCGTTAATCCGTCTTGTGGATTAACCAATCTAAATCCAGTTAGATTAACATAATTATGCCTGAAATCCTCCATATCTAATGATTCTATGTCCTTGAAAGAAAAAGAAAATAAAACAATCATTAATTACTCAATTGATCCTCTATAAATCATTTTTACTTGGACCAGTAAGACAAGATAGGTAACTGGGCTGATGAAAACGGACATACACCATACAGTGTGAGAGGGGGGTTTGGGTTTCCATGAGTAAAAGTAGATATGCAATTTGTCTGATGAAGACCGACATACGCCATACAGTGTTCGAGAATGGAATTGGGTTTAACGTCCACTCAGGACTAACATATGGTTCAATTTTATATCAATAATTCGCCTGTGCGTTGGGGTCTTTACCAATGGGAAAAAAACCGGAAGGCCCGGAGAAAACCCACGATGCTTGTCACAAAAGGGCAGGGATTCGAAACCACGCCACTTGACTCAATGACAGATCTTATGGCTTTGCCGATTAGCGGCTATGACCTTCTCCCATTCTGTTGTCCAACTGCCAAGGTTTCTTTTACGCGAATGACAAAAAGTTCGCGGTATTAAAACTAAAAGGAGCTGTTGCACGCCTACGTCACGTCCAGCACCACCGACAAGGGGAATCAACCTACATTGGTAAGAAGGGAATATATTATATATATGTTGGAACAATAACGACCCTGCAACATCCTACGCCTACCCAAAAGAAACAGCATTCTGCGAGGTGCTTCGGCTTAGTCTTAGTTTGGGAACTATTTAATCCTATGCCTGGCAAAAAGGGACAGTGTTCTGCGAGATGTTTCGGCCTACTCTTGTTTCGAGTACTACTAACATGTTGCCAATTGTATATACGCTACATCGGATTTTTCGTCCCATCCTAATGATTAGGCGTAATTTTTTGGTCAGGGCCTAGGCTAACATCGAATCGAATCCGGAACCAAAATCACGGAGCAAGTCCCACCAGAATAGCACACAGACTGGGGACTAAATAAAAAAAATTGATGAGTGTTTTAGCCATATTAAAAAAAGAAACAATAAACACTTACTAAATTACTAATAATATAATGATGGTACGGGTCTATCATTCCTTCTTGTAACGCCTGCAATTTAAATGAAACAATTAAAACATTTAAGACCACTTAACCCGGACATTCCCGACTACTAAACCTATTTGTTTCGGACATTACCGACTGCTTAAACATACTTTTGTCCCGAACTTCGAAACCTACTTGTCCAGGAGATTTCAAACTGCCAAACACACTTGTACCTGACATTTTAGACTACTAAACATAATCGGCATTCCAGACTGCTAAACATACATGTCTCGGACATTCCAGACTGCTGAATCTACTCCTATCTCGGACATTCAAGACTGCTAAACCTGCTAGTCTTGGACAATTAGGGTTTGTGTCCGCTGCCACGTATAGTAGTATCGCGTTTAATTGATGGAATAGGCCATGTACTCACCATTTTAAGTAATAAACCCGTGTCATCGATAGAAAGATCAATTAGTAAATTTGTCCATTTTTTCTCTTTGCACTCTTTTAAAACAGTTCGCATGTTGCCTGCGTCTACTTGGCGTACCATTATTTCAAACGAGGGGTCGTAACGACCCCTTATCACAGACTGAACTTTTAATAAATCTGGAAATAAAAGATAAAACAATATATTAGAATATACATGTGACCTTCAAGTAGATTAATTACAAGGGGTTTCGTTTCGTTTGTATTCTTTATTGTGGGAGCTACTGAAAATCACGGAACGAAATAGCATCTGTGATTTACCAGGATTCATAATCAAGGGAGACAGCTAGAGAAATGGGGTTTAACGTCCACTCGACATGAACTAGGTCATTTCGGGACTAACATATGTTTTTTTAATATTTGTTTTTCAATAATTCGCTTGCGCGTTGGGGTCTTTAGCAGTGGGAAGAAACCGGAGTACCCGGAGAAAACCCTCAAGGTTGGACAGGCGACCCTACTACTTGCCACGTTCAACTGGGGATTTGAAACCACGCCAGTTGACTAAATGGCAGGCGGTATGATACAGCGCGCACGCTAACCATTCGGCCATCCACCCGACCACACCTCCCCCTCCATAATCAAGGGAAGGGTGGGTACATATATAATCGTTTTAAAACACCTAGGTTTAACAGGTACATGTCGGCTCGCAAATAATTCCTTCGAAAACCAAACATTTGTTATATAAGACTGTGGGAGGATATTTGACAATTCAAAATGATAATTGACTGTCACTAGATCAATGAAAACGAGAAAAAAAGAAAAAGTCGAGAATGAATAAAAACAAAGGGAATGTTAGGGCTATTTCTATTTGTCTCGTTTTCCCTTATCTAGTGACATTCAATTACTTTCTTGAATTATCAGATATATTCTTATAGCCTCATGCAACCACTTTTGTTCTTCGTAGGAATTATTAGTGAGCAAAAATTCGCCCGTGTATCGGTTATCACTCGTCAGTTCAGTCAGTTATACAGAAAGAAAACTCTTGTTTTCCTTTTACGTCTTCGCTTCCCCTCCCTTTCTTGAAATAGTTGTGTCCCAATCATACAGTTTAATTGTCAACGCAATCTGATTAAAACACAGACCTATATTTCGTTTCGTTTTTATACTTTCGATGGCCTCTACTTAATGAAGATCTGACCAGTGGTAGTGGGAGGTCGCGTCAGAGGTCATAGGGCGACTGTTGACCTTTTAACACCAGAATTGATTAACGTTGACGTTTCTATTCTAGTTGTTTACCCACAGTTCCGTGCACAGCACGCCAAGAAATCGCCGTAACAGGCCGTTTCATTAGCTAATTCCCCACAGCAACACGTGGTATATAACACGTGAAACGAAATTACGAACTATAAAAAAAACCGAAACGAAATAGGATCTGTATTTTAATCAGATTGTTAGCAAAGTTCACTCACCATCTTTTGTACCATATAACACAAGCATTTGTTTCCAACCATAATATCTGATGACGTCAGTGAATGCTTTACTTAATGTCTCTATATCCGGGTATAAGTTGATTGACAGCCCAGGGGCGGGGTAAGCGATGGTGTCCATTCTAATTTCGAGATGAGGAATTTGTAAGGAGGCACACAATGAATTCACAAAACCTGCTAAATTACTATTTCTAGGTCCTAACACAGATACGGTATTTAATTCCACTTGATAACAAACTGAAAATACAACAAGAAATTCATATTATTAGTATATATGGGTACAGCTCACCAATTATTCTTACGCCGTCACCCACCAAGTCAGAGTCAATGTTATTTCTACTCTTCCGTTCCCTTTTCCCCTTTTGTTAGGCGATCGTCGGTGTAAAATCGAAGAAAGGGGTTTGTATATAAATGGTCAGGTTTTTGAAGAATATTCATGCTTTTGAGGCGGAAGGATAAGAGGGTAGATGGGCTGATTAGGCTGAAATGTAGGGTGGACAGATCCATCTTTACGTGTATGCATCTCACGTTTTCCATGGTGAACCTCATATCGGTTGTTAGGCAAGACATTGCCAATGTTGCCACAGAAAGCATTCAAAAGTCATTTAGAGACTATCTAATAACTAAGAGACGAGAATTAATATTAAAGTCCACGGGGAAATAATAGGTAATATGTAGACAAATAGCGCGTTTCAACAAGAAACCAATGGGAATCAGTGTGTATAGCGCTGGTTTACTGGGGTCAGGTCTAATTATTACGGTCATCTGCAGATTCCGTCAAAGTCGCGAGACGTAAATATGGTTAGGTCAGGTGATTGTTGATCAGATGGAGGGTTAGGGCAAAGGCTAGGGTTAGCCCTGTTTACATCCCGTGACCGCGACGAAATCTACATCTTAATTTTAGACCCAACCGACTCAATAGCTTTGCTGTCACATCTTCATCCAAGTGTTGACTGTGAAAGATCCTTAATATTTTCGAGCCAGTGCTCAGCTTATAGTCTATGGTACACATTCCATGGTTCATCCGTGAATTTGAGATGCACGCAAAAGAACCCCGGAAAGTAGGAATTCGATAAAGAGTGGCTAAAAAAGACATTTCCTGTGTTAAATTGCCCAAATAGCACAATGCATGGTGTAAAACCGTCTTCATTAGCGCTCTTGGTATAAAAACGTAAGATTTTAAATTTGTTGAGGTCAATTTTATTCATTTGTGTATAAACAAGTCCATTCGTCGACTTTGAATTTAGAAAGGGTGCGGACGGGGACGACGATACGAAAGACCTACATAATACTTTTTCTTTATCGGAATGGTCTTAAAGCATTGCTAATCGAATATCATCAATTTTGAGTTGATCATTGGCAACCATATTGGATCAATCAAAAATGGCGCCTCTATTTTTATTAAATATCCTTTAATTCAGATAACAAATGTTTAATGTAATTGCCATGGGACAATATTTTATCTCTACAAAAAACACATGATACACTAGACATTTTTATACAATATTTTATACAAGTTCGAAGACGTCGTGCCACAAAATTGAGAATAAAGGAAATTGCTATTCCATTTAATAAAATAAATGTGTTGTGCAATTTAAAGGTCAAATGGCAATAGTGTTTTGTTTCAACAATAATACCCAAAACAAAATTGATCGCAATTCCATTTCTTGTAAATTAAAAACTTGAAGGGCAGATGCTACTTTAAAATTGCTGGACCTCTTGGATTTCGGTGAAAATTGAAATTATCTATTGCAATGGATTTTTTGTTTTCTTTTATTAAGGGTTAAATTGTAATCTGTTTTGTGCTTAAATCCGTTAAAAAACTGACTTCCTCTTAATTTATTGTTGGTTTTGTTTTTGTTTTTTTTGGCGGGGGGGGGGCGAACAGTGAATAGAGCGTGCGTGTTGTATCATGGGGTCTGTTATTGAGTCAACTGCTGTGGTTTCGATTCCCCGTTTGTACGCAACAAGGAGTAAGGTTGCCCGTCAAACCGCGTGTGTTTTTCCGGGTCCTCCGATTTTATCCCACTGCTAAAGACCCCTACACACAAGCAAATTATTGAAAAAAAAATGAACCATATGTTAGTCCCGAAATGACCTAGTCTGTATCGAATGGACGTTAAACCCCATCTCTCTGTTAATGTTTCGTAAACAAATGAATCGCGCAGGGCTAGCCCTATCAATAATCGAAATAACATCCATTTCAACATTTTATTTTGCCCTAAATCAAAGAGACTTGGTTTCTTTAACCCGAATTGAAACTAGCTTTGTCTAATATCAACCATTATTGAGATTGATATATATGGTTTAACAACTGGATCAATACGTCTACACATATATCATATAAAATCATAGTCTCGCTCCACATGACATCGTAACAATTCCAAACAAACGAAGAGTCTGGTAGAGCGAAAATAATCTAAGCGATCGTATCAAAGATGGCCGCCGTCATTTATTGTCACGTAACTAAACTGATTTGATAGTAGTGGAATAAATTTGACGTAAGGGTCAAAGGTTCTCGTTCAATAAAGATATTAGATCGTCCTGGAACAGACAATGCAACACAATAGCCCCCATCTATTGTTCAAGCATCGAAAACTCTCTGTCAGGAACAGCCGCCATCTCTTGATTGAATGCTTTTGTGTCTGTTTCAATAATAGCAAACAACATGTACTCCTACGTCGAGGTCTTGACGCATGCAGGATAGCCAAGTTTAACACAGGGGAATAGGGTTTAACGTCCATTGAAAACCTTACTATTTGTATTAATACATGGTAACTATTTGTTTTCTTTGCTTCCTCATTCAATGCTATTATAAAAGGGGGTTGGATGGCCGAGCAGTAAGCACGTGTGTGTGCTGTATCATAAGCTCTGTCATTGAGTCAACTGGCGTGGTTTCGATTCCCCGGTTGTACGTGACAACGGGTAGGGTCGACGGTCCGACCTCGTGGGTTTTCTCCTGGTCCTCCGGTTTCCTTCCACTACTAAAGACTCTTACGGGCAAGCGAATTATCAATTGAAATACTGAACAATGTCTTAGTCCCGCAAGATCCCCTCTCTCTCTTTCTCAGTAATAACAGATAATATGTACTCCTACGCAAATGACCTGACACGTGCATATTTAACCGAGGGGAATACGGGGTTAGCGTCCATTGAAGACTTTACATGCAATACATTTACTAAGATTTTATTTGGTTACAGGAACAATGTTTGAGCGTAGATGGTACAGTGGTTGTGCTTAGTCCGGAAATATATCCGTCCGTGAATTAAATATATCCAATCAAAATTAAAGCCGGATATGACAAGGTCGGTCTGATCTTGACGCCCCCACCAAAATAACTGGTATACATTCCGTGGGTGTTTGTTTTTTGCTTCTGAATTATTGTCTTTGAAGTCCATTTAAAGTGATCTTTTACGTGAGACGAAACGGAATTGGATTTGACGTCTCCTTTGTTATGTTTTTTTTTTATTAGAAGAATTTAATTTATTTTATGTTTCTTATTTACCTCGACACACAGCGCCCTCCCCTTTAATTAAAAACAAAAACGAAAACAATAATCCCCCCGCCCAATTTAATAATGTTTATTTGATGAACCGCCGGTTTAAACTGTTTTTAAGATATCAATTATTGTCAACATCGGCTACCTACGTCTATTAAGCTATTGTGCGACAAGAGACCACTTTGATCTGTCCACAGATAATGCATTATTATTCAAAGCTACCTTCTTTAACCAATGAGCTAATGTGGATAGGCTTAAGCTATATAGTGTGCTATGAGAGACATTTTGTCCTGACAGTGGCGATCCAGTTATTTTACGTGCACGCAAGTCTGTGCACGGAATTTCGTGCCATCCGAATATTAGTCTCTTATCATCCAAACAAATATTCTACGAATATTAGTCTGGATGGGTCCTCAAAATTTGACAGAAAGTCGGTCACTGTCTGGATTATCCAGTCTTTTAAGTTACCCCGTACTGAATCTATCAAAACAGCTCGTTTGTCAACAATGACACTCTCTAAAATTTTGTTTTATAGGTTCTAATGGAAATGGTAATTTTCTCTCGTAACGAATCAAACGTAGGGCTTCTCACAATCTCTTTAATCGCGATGCATGCTGTTGTATCGTCTCTATTTTGTTTCTAATAATAGATGTGCCAAGTGAATTGTGGGATATATTTTATCCCCGCTTTATAGAATCTATCAAAATCGGCCCGACTTCATAATATCTATCACTTACCGAGACTTTAGCCAAAAGGTTCCATTGCCCATGCGTAACCGGGAGTTTGGTTTTTTATGTGGTAGATTATCCAGTAATTTTCGTCAATAATTGAGAACCGACCCAGACCCTCCGTGCGTTGAAGACTAGGGGGTTCTGGGTGACCGAGACTATCCGAATATATAATAAGAACAGTACATCATCCACGATAAATGCGACTGGTTTTAGTACATCCAACCTGAATTAAACATACCCTAATTCGTTTGGATTTTTATAGTCATAATTTCGTTTTACTTGTCTTTACTACACTAGGATCTGGAAGAGTTGTTATAAACCTGCGTTATGGTTAATGTGAGAAATTAACCAATGAAATGGTCTGTTTCAGCGACCTCTTGCACAGAACTGTAAGTATCCAACTAGAAAAATCAACGCGGATTGGTCAATCAAATATCTGACGTCATTGGGTCAAACGCCACTCGTATGACCATTGACGCTACCTTCGACTACAGCTGGTCAGTAGAGGCCATCGAAAGTATACAAAAAACGAAACGAAATAAAGATTTTTTTTCTAATCAGATTGGAGCAAATCCCAAAGGCCCTAAAGTTATTTAAGAGTAACTAGAATATTGTAGTAGTTGTTACATGGGGGACAGAAAGGCCATCTTAAGGTCTCATTAATGTGCGCCACTGGAGACAACTTGTCCAAACATTTCACAGAGGAAATTATTGTTTTTACACAGGGCTATTTATTTCTCATTCATCTGTTTTCTTTCTTTCTACAAAGAAAAGGTTTTTTGGTTTTGTTTGCTCACTAGTAATCCATCTTGTGGACAAGTTGTTCAAAACATTGATAAAAACTGGACCAATTGATGAATGGACGAGAAGAAAATAAATACATTAGAGACCGAAATGAAACTGAAATTGAGGTTAGCGTCCTACTTTTCTGCACCAACGACACGCAATGTACTGAGAGGAGGGGGATTAAACGTGATAATAAAGATGGGCATTCGACAAACATTGTGTGGTGAGGTAAATTTTTGCCCAGGCAGCAGAGTTTAATCCACATAATCTGTACCCGAAACCGTGTTTTTTCGCCCCACCCGAACAATGAGCATTCGATAAACAGTGCGAAGTGAGGTAAATTCTTGCCCAGGCAGCAGAGTTTAATCCGCCTAATCTGTACCAGGAACCTTGTTTTTTCATCCAAACGGCTGGACCCTGTTTCGTGCCAGATTTTCTGTTCAGCACCGCTGATATGGGGGAACCAAGCGGAGAATAAAGACGTCTGGTTAGTTGGCCAGCGCCGTATGCAATAAGTCATCGCGGATTTCACATACGACAGCTATGGCGGAATACAGGGGAAGACAGCGTTCGTCGTCTGTCCCCGTTTGTCGGTCTATATCGTACATGTCACAAGAGTCATGAGAGAGTGATAGAGAGAGAGAGAGAGAGAGAGAGAGAGAGAGATAGCGTTTAACGTTCACTCAACACAAACTAGGTCATTTCGGGACTAACATGTGGTCTTTAGCAGTGGCAGGAAACCAATCTGATATGACAAATGTCTGATTTGTAAACAATATTGATTTTAAGATACAAATGTTAATTTTAAGATACAAATGTCGAAATACGACAACAAATGAAGACATAAGAATTAAGGGCTATGTATTAAGAAATAAGGAGCAAGACCACTGAATAAAGAGCTGTTTGGTCCTCCACAGGATAAAACCTTACACAATCAACGGTGCTGTAAGGAGACGTCATGCGTTTTAATTGCACGGTTATTCTATCTTCCTCATCAAGCTTTAATGTCACGAAAAGACTGGATATCCGCGGATATTTTTAGATAAACCGCGCATACTAGAATGAACACGTTCAAGACTATTGTTATAACAGACATAAATACCTTTTGGTTTTTTTTTCTATTATATTATTATCGCCATTAAATTCCTGACAATAAATTGTGCCCATTTACGCTGCTATATAATTACCTGAACGTTTATAGTGTAAAACAAAGAGTCATATGCAATTAGCTGCTAATACGTCATCCGAACTACACGTGCTGAAATAATCAAGGGGAGATAATTGCTCAGGTAATCATGATTAACCGATAATGAACTTAATACCCGGAAAAGAAATATGGTTGGCAATCTATTATTTTATAAAATGGGACGACATCTGTCAGGAATGCTTTTGGTAATTATACAACGGTTTTAACATGACATTCCCAAAATTAATGAAGACAAAGGGAGATAATTATGATTGACTGTTAATTAAAATCATGTATCGGTTAGGACTTAGACAACAAGTAGTTAAGAACTTCAGTCTACCAATGAGATTCGGCGTGGTGACATTAAGTGAATCCTTCGTTCGATTCACCAGTCGATTAAACATGGCAGCGACCCAATCTGAACATCTGAGACACGCTACTTGCGGAGAAGACAGCTGCTACTTAATTTTCGTACGTTAGTTACGTACGGACAGGGACCATGTCTTCAAAGAATCACGTGACTTGGGTGGTGATTGGCTAATGAATTCTACAATCGGGCGAATGCTTCGGCGAAGCGGACACACTATGCGAATATAATTCGGCATTCGGCCGAATATATTAAAAATATTTGATTCGGGCGAATCATTAGGCTGAATGACAGTTGAAACACTAGGCAAATTTCCGTACCGATTAATTTGGTCGAACGATTCTGCTTTAGTTAGTACATTAAAGATACATTACGGGAGATAAGATAACGAGTTGGCAGTTCTCACTATAATAGTTGAAAACTAGATATTGTAAAGGTAATTTGCTGAAAATGTCAGTCAATTGATCCACTATGAGCCGAGAACGAGACGGGCGACATTTTCGCCTAGCCTCGATCATCATTACTAAAATCATTAATATAAACAGCATAGTTTCGATTATCCATGTTTAAAATTTAATTATCAATGGCCGTTAAGCAGCATGTAGGAATCTAATCCAGCCAACATCGAAGGCTAGCCTAGGCATCGAGAGTTTATTATGGTCTGGATAAGTTAATTAATATCTTATTGATAATTTAATGTAGAGAACATTTCAGGCCTAAAGAAAGACTTGTAATAGGCAGATTTAGCTGCTCTTGCATAATGTATGTTTAAATTAAAATGATAAATTTCATTTCATTTAGCATTTTTATAGCACATGAATGAAAATGCCCAAAATACCTAAAAGTCGAGTGGTTACTGTTTCCTTTATTCTGGTTACCATGGCATTATATTACAGAGCATACATGTATATATAGTTTACTTTATGGAAGTTAACATTGATAAACCGACCAATCATCGGCCAATTACTGTAACACGTGGCCTATTATTAGCCCCGTACAAACCAGTCGTTTATTGTAACTCTCCTTCAATATTAAACATTATACGTCAAATTACCCAATTTTCTACATCGATTTTTCCATTATTGCTCCATGTTTGATCATAACTCCATTATAATCGAATTCTTCCGACCTTAAACGCAGTATAGGGAGTACTAGTAGCTTACAGTTTTCTAAAAACACAGATTAAAAGCACGTTTATAAAATCACAAATGACACGATTGGCATCGTTAAAACACAAATAGAATTTTAGAATATTTACCATATATAAACCTCCGTAAAAAAGACATTCTTTCAAATGTCATATTATATACAAATGTCATGTATTATAAAATCCCCTCAGCTACAGCAGTGCACAAATTCATTAGAATATTCCATGTAAAATACACAACACAATTTATATTGAAAACAATCATTGGTATATACACACATAGTACGACGTTTCGACAAGTATTCTCTTATCGTTATTATTTGATCTCTTGTGCTTATTAACTAAAAGATAATTATCGAAACGTCGTGTTACATGTGTATAAACCAGCGATTGTTTTCCATATAAATTGTGTTGTGTTTTTTGATGTGCTCAATCACTAAAAACCACTCCTGGATTATATCCCCTGTAAATCACTGAAAAAGCCGACTCTTTCAAATGTCATATAATATACAAATACGATTCATTATAAGCCTTAGGGCTACCGCCGAACACAAATCCATTTATTAGATGCTGGATAGACATGATACAACAGTCCTAATAGCTCCGGATATTACAATATAATATCTAATTATTATTATTCCATACTTTTATTTCTCTTTCGTGTTTGAGGGGATGGGGTTTAACGTCAACTCGACACAAATTAGTAATTTGTGACATAAGTTTTAATTCTGAGAGAGAGATTGGGTTTAACGTCCACTCGACACAAGCTACGTCATTTCAGGACTATCATATGGTTCAAATCTATTTCATTCATGCGCTTGCGCTTAGGGTTTTTAGCAGTGGGATAAAACCGGAGGACCCAGAGAAAACCCATGCGAATCGACAGGTGACCCTACTCCGTGTCAGGTACTAGCGGGAAATCGAAACCACACTCAATAACAGATCCCATGATGCAACCCTCATCCCATTCACAATGAAAGTATGTAAAAAAGAACCTTCAGCAACTTGAAAGACTGGGGCCTGTTTCTCGAAATTTTAACTAAAGATAAAATCCAAATTTTAGCAGATACTTCAATTTTGATTGGCTAAGAACTAAAATCAATCTAATATTGTCCAATCAAATAACTAAAATTCAGATCTTATCTTAGTTAAAATTTTGTGAAATAGGCCCCAGGGCAGTATTTGATTCTGAACGTTATGTTGTAACTACTTTATTTGGTGATCTTTTACATGCGCGCCAATGTGTACACGGGACCTCGATGTTTCATCCCATCCGAAGGATTATACAGCTGTCCTTGTCAGGCGCTCCGTACTGCATCACTGACAAGGGGAAAGACACCGGAATTTGGCTATAAAGATAGCAATCATAATTCTAATCTAGATGATTTATCTTCTAGATAAAAATCGCCTGATCAGATTAGAGTAATTTAATAGATAAATGTTAAAAAACAAACCAACACAAATAAAATTGTGAGAATCAATTCTCTGAATAGATCCTGCTGACGAATTTAATCGGTTATTTTTGCTTGTGATTGGCGGTGTGTGTATTCTGTGTTTGTAAAACAATACTAAGAGTCCTAGTTTTACTAATACAGCGCGTACGGAGTGCACAACGTACTAATTAAGTACGTGTTTGGTTGTCCTCATACCACAGTACGTACCAAGTATTCCTAACAATGCAAGTACCAAATTTTCATAAGTTCCCTTATACAATAAGTACCTAATTTGCTTAATATAGTACGAACCCAGTTAACCCAATTGACCCATTGCAATACAATAATAGGTTCCACGATACAGTACGTACCCAGTAGACGTAATACAGTACATTACTAGGTTCCATTATACAGTCCGTACCCAGTAGACCTAATACAGTACAATACTGGGTTCCATTATACAGTACGCACCCAATTGACCCAATACAGTACAACACTAGGTTCCATCATACGGTACGTACCAAGTTGACCTAATACGGTACAATACTGGGTTCCATTATACAGTACGTACCCAGTTGACCTAATACAGTGCAATACTAGGTTCTATCATAGAATACGTACACAGTACAATACAGTACCATGCTCGATTCCATCATACAGTTCCAAGTTTCCCTAATAAATTGCGTGTCAATTCTTCTAATGCAGCACATACATAGCTGACCTAATCTGTACGTACATAGTTGACCTAATACATTACGTACCTAGCTGACCTAATTTGTACGTACATAGTTGACCTAATACAGTATGTACCAAGATTTTCTACAGCACGTTTCAGTTTATCTAATACACTACATACGTAGGTTCACCAAATCAACAGCTTTCTCTCCCCATCTATGTGTAAAGTCTACCTTCCACGAACAAATAATATTTTTGTCAATCATCTATATTTGTAGATTTGTTTGTGTTAAAGTTTGTTACGAATCAGCAGATCAGATCTAAGTCGGCTTCCGCTGTATCGATCTGTCGGTTTAAACTAAAAGGTGATTATCTTCCTTAACCGACTCTTTATTCTCGGAGGTAAAATAGCACTCAGCTGGCGGCGCGATAATGATATATAAAAAAAGACATTTAGCCGTTAAGTATAAGACTTTTAACTCTTCTCACCAAATAAGGCTTTTCTGAGATGGGATATTTGGCAATTACTGGTCAATTAGACTATATAGACAGCGTTAAAAAGACGTATTTATATGACAATCGTTAGACGAAGTGGTTTACGCTTTAAACAAATGATGAAAGCCAGATAGCTATATTTTATGTTGTATTTCTACTTTTATGGGATAAATAAACGTCTTGAAGGCCATTTTACACTCGAGATTAGACTAGCCTATGATCCCACAGAACACTGTTTTCACACCATTAAAAGGTTTGATAACTTTAAGCTTTAAGATTAGCCCCACCGGAACTCCTGTTTTCGCGCCATAAATAGGTAGGATAACTCCAAGGTTTATTGTTCTCAGCCAGTCTAATAAACACACAAGAGAGAGAGAGAGAGGGACAGAGAGCAATTGTGTTTAACGTACACTCAACGCAAACTAAGTCATTTCGGTACTAACATATGGTTAAATTTTATTTCAGTGATTCGCTTGCGCGTAGGGGTCTTTAGCAGTGGGAGGAAACCGGAGCGCCCAGGGAAAACCCACGAGGCTGAACAGGCAACCCTACTCCTTGTTACAGCCGGGGATTCGAAACCACGTCAATTGACTCAATGACAGGCTTTATGATACAGCATGCACGTGCTACCCCCACCCCCCCACCCCCGCCCCGCCCCGCCCCGCCCTAAACACACAAGATCAAACACGTTATGTTTAGTTATTCTGGATTTTCGTTTTAAAAGCTAAACGAATGTAGAATTGTTTAGCTATTTTTATGCGGACTTATTCCGTGCTGATGTCAAACAGACAAAGACCCTCATAAACACAAATCAGAACTAGTATGGGGGTGGGGGTCGGATGGTTAACGCGAGTGTGTTGCATCCGGTCCAACCTCGCTGATTTTCGCCGGGTCCCCCGGATTCCTCCCACTGATAAGGACCACTATCCACATGCACATTAACTTAAATGTTACATCTAATGCTTTTACGGCTTACATCAATGTTTGAACATTCCAATACTTTTAATTTTTATTACTTGTCACAATCGTTTGATCACAATATTGAATACAGTTGACCGTTTCAAATTTCATCTGCATGTATGACTAGACAAAAACAAAAATGTGTATGCAATGACGTCATTTCCTGGTTCTCCCGCCTTAAAATCATGAATAAATGTATATACTAAAAACCTGACATAAAATGTATATTCAATCACTCTTATTCGTTCCGAGACCAAAACAGTAAATATAAAGAGGCCGAGAAATGCGAAATCAAGCAGAATCACCGAACCTTGCCAAAACAAACGTAAATTCAACTATTCTGGGGAAATACAAAATGATGCAAATTCACCAAACCTTGGACCAAAACGTAAATTCAGTCACTCTTATTCAATTTTAGATCAAAAACGTCGACAAAAATTGCCATGCAAAGAGTCGTGAAATGGGCGAACGTTAGAAATGGGATAAACTGAGGAAACAGTATTACTGGCACTTACGAAAATGGCTGTAAAAGTACAAAATGTGAAGAATAGTTTTGGTGTTGGAGAGTAGGTTAAAAGCCTTTCTAATCAATCTAGTGGTCTGGACTTGTCATTTGACTAACGAGGACGTCTACAATAACTAATATGTCCAAATGAAACACTAAATAAAATCAGTGACATGAATTTACTAAAAGCTGAAAACACAAGGCTAAATGCTCAAGTCGTGGAAGCTTGGAATCAAGGCCGGGTTAAACCAAACTAAGATGGGCAGAATGAAATGACAGAAAAAGAGAGAGAGAGAGAGAGAGAGAGAGAGAGAGAGAAATGGGGTTTAACGTCCACTCGACACAAACTAGGTCATTTTTGGACTAACATATGGTTTCAATAATTCGCTTGCGTGTGTGGGTTTGTAGCAGTGGGGGGGGGGGGGGGGCACCGGAGTGCCCGGAGGAAACCCACGAGGTTGAGAAGGCGCCCCTATCTCCATGCCACATACGCTCACACCAGGGCTCGAAACCACAGCCGCAAGCCAGAGGTGACCGGCCAGCTAGAGGTCGAAGCACGGCATTCTAGACCCCTCCGATTCAATGAACTGTCATGTTTCGGGCAATAGATTTCCGTTTTCTGGGAACAAACATCAGATAATGGTGAACATTAAGTTGTTTTGTGCATAAAATATCGTAAATTTATAATATTGTGTAATTGTGTTATTAATTAAAAATAAACAACCATCACAGCTTTGTGGAAAATTTGTTTTAAATTAGGACTGATTTATTCTGAAAAATTGGGTGACAAAGAACATTTTCGGGCAAATAGCTTCAGCTCATCCTACCGAGATTGGCCCCTTTGCCTACGGCACCCATATAGCTAGCTCTGTGAGCTTATTATATAAGATGCACACACTGAAGATATCTTTTCCCGCAGATAAATATTACAATTTACTATTGATCTGAATCACGTGAGCTATCACAACAACTCCAGTATGAGATTTGTCATATTTATTTTGTATGAAAAACTAGGATTGAGATCAGCGATTGGAGTCAGAATATTAGGTTTTCCTGAGAAGTCAAGTTATCTTATTGTTGTGATTTACTTGTATATATGATTACTAGTCGTGTGTTATTGTTAACCGGGGTTCTAGTTGATTACTGCTCTGAACAGCGACAATTCGTTTAATCATTGCTGTCACTGGATTGTTGACATTGACATCGATTTAATAGGGCGACCATGATGACTTAACAGCCAGAAGGCTCCGTGGTGATTCGAAGCATTGAACCAGCTCTTTCCGCGGGAGGTGTCAAAGGAACAGCGTCTAGTACTTCGGATGAGACAAAATACATATTCCCCGTGTACACATTGCTGTGTACGTACAAGAACCTTTGAAATTTGGAATTCGAAATTAGAGTAAGCATGTTGTTGTTCTTGGTGTTTAACGTCCGCTTTAAACGAAGGTGATATCGCAGACAAGCTGTCTTATTTTTGATTTTTATTATCTTAGCGCATGCACAGGGGTCTTTCCCGAGGGAGGAAAAAGCGCCCCTATCTTGCATTAGTATTGCTTTATTTTCTACACACACATAGTGAACAGCCAAATAATATTTTGAGTGAAAATATCTCGCGTGTTATTTTATACACGCAGCTTGAGATGTATCCCACGTTATCAACCGACTGGGATTTGAAGAAAAACTTTATTATTAATAATATCACTTTACTGTCCATAATACAATATTAATATCAATTTCCTACTGGATAACATTCATATTCTGCACCGGAAGTCAGGACGTCTCGATATGTTATCTAGTGTGGTAATCAACCTGTCGTATTGATCGAGGCTAATGTAAAGGTCAAAGGTTACTGGGGAAAGACGTATAATGGAATATAACGAGTAAAAGTTTTGTATGAGTTGAGTTATTTCTGCACATTTTATAGATTTAAAATAATATTGGTCGTAAACATGATAATCTGTCGATTTTAACTTAAGGGTGTTCTAGTCTTTCGTTTATTTTATTTTGATGGCCAGAGCCGCTGTGTCTCAGTGGGTAAGACGATGGCTTACTAACAAGGAATTCTTCGGTTCGCTCCCGGTGTTGGTCGAGGAAGTTCCGTGTGATTTTCCAGCATGGTTTCCCCTGGTCAGTGATACAAGACGAAGGGCCTGACAAGGAACTGTGTAGTCACAAGGATGGGACGAAAACCGAGACTCCCCTTACACATTGACGTGCACGTAAAAGAGCCCTTGACGTTTGGAATTCGAAATAAAGGGTAGGCCGTAGTGCCACAGTCCGCCAAAATTTCACTCGTAGCACAGTGTATAGCCTAAGCCTATCTCTGTTAGCCCACTCGGTACACACAAATTTTCGTATGGACACATGAAAGATGGACAAAGAGAGTGCATGTCTAAAACAAATATTTGTCCGATCACAGCAGCAACTGCAGCTTCGGGTAACAATAATAAAAATCTTACTTTTTTTCGAAGCTCTAAATCCATCGTTGATGGGAAGGTTCTGTATATCATAAACTAGTTTAGATTTGGACAATAAATCGCGTTCATGATTGACTCTATATACAGCATAACGAAAGGCATTTTCTACTCGTAGATCTTCATCACCCTCTCCAAACAATCCACCTGGAATATAGAAAAACAAACAATCATAAATAAACTAACATGATGTACGCCAATCTAATTAAAATCCAGATCTATATTTCGTTTCGATTTTTATACTTTCGATAGTTCACAGTACATGAAAATACGACTGGTTGCGTCGTACGAGCGACTTTTAACCATATGATGTCAGACATTGATTAATTAGTCAGCGTTGATGTTTCTTGTGGTTTATCCATAGTTTCGTGGATCGTACGCCAAGTACTAGCCGTGACAGGCGGTTTCATTGGTTAACCCCTCACTTCAACCAGAACGGCGGTAATATAACAACACATTCAGATCCTAGTGTAGTAAAGAAAAGTAAAACCAAATTTTGGACTATAAAAAAAAACAGAACGAATTAGGATTTATGTACAATCAGATTTAATGTCCACAAACGTTTGTAAAATTCTGATAACAGTTTATATTACAAATTAATAATCTTCAAATTAATTTTAACCTCGTCTAGAATTGTTAAATGCGATTACAAGGAGTAAGAGGCTTAAAAGGTTAGATAAAGAGCTGGCAGTTCTCACTTTACTAGATAAAAAATAGATAATGTGAAGGGAATATGTTATTTGGTAAATAACATAATGTTTAAGTATTTTCGGGGACGATGCTAATTGTAGGCCGGTTGGAGAGGATCGTGTGTTTTCGGGGTCCAAAATGGCCGCTTTATATGAATGAGAATTTTGGGAAATACTAATCCCAACCGTAACCATTACCTCTCTTAAAAAGGTTAGGGTTCGGGCCAGTATTACCCAAAATATTCATTTATATAAATCGGCCATTTTCGACTCCGGAAATACCCGAATCTGGCATCTCCCTATTTTTTTTTAATTATTGACATCCGACCTTTCAAGCTTTTTACATACGCAGCATAGCAATCGTTCGATTTGAAAAATCGCACCCGGTACAATAGCAAGTTTTTTTTCCCACTACTAGCATAACAGTGTTTTTTTTAAATCGTATCCGGTTATATGTAAATCTGTTTTGGCCACCAAGGATGGTAATCTTTTATAGAAATCGTATCCCGTAAAAAAATAAGCTTTTAACCCACAAACATTTATTGAAATCTTGCACCGTACAATAGCAACCTCTTCTATTAGACGTGATCACGTGGCTAAGTGGGTATATATAAGACACTGGGTTGCTAGTCTAGTGGTCGTATGTTCTATCCGTGCATTGGCCGAGAAACTTCATCCAGATTTTCCCGAGTGGTTCCCACTTGTGAGTGATACAGGACAGAGGGCCTGACAAGGACAACTGTCTAGTCGCTCGTATGGGACGAAAACCCGAGGTCCCGTCGACACATTCGCGTGCAGGTAAAAGATTCCTCGGCAGTTGGAATTCTATATTATACAAGTATGCCGTAGCGCCGCTGCCCGGGCAAAATTTCCATCATAGACCACTGTAGCCCAGTTTAGGAGCAGAACAGCAGGACGTAAAACCCCATTTCATTTCATTTTATTTCTTCCATTAGACATACTCAGTAAATTCTCATCTGAGTTCCACACAAATGTCTACGTCATAACAGTACAATACATCGTGCTATATACGAGGTGACTGTCTGAAGTACCACAACACATAGACAACTCAAACAGACTTCATTAGAACTTAGTTATGAATAATTCTGCTATAAAGATGCGTTTATGAACTCGCGTCTATTATGCTTCAAGACGCTGTATTTAATTATATCATTTATAGGCCATGTTGGGTTGCTTCTAGACCCTAGACAATGTTTACATTTTGACTACGAGCCAGCCTGATTAAAATCGTTAATATGATTATCATAAAGTGGATTTTATTGTATAAAAACTGGAGCTAGTTAACGATGAAGGAACGCCAGACACGTGTGTAGCTCTCCATATGTCAATGGGGTCTTGCTTGGTGAATTAATAACTACTAAATTCTTAATAGATACATGAAATGGAATGCAATAGGGTTTAAGGTTCTACATTTTGCTCTAACCGGGATGACACACACGGGTGTTGGTAATGCAGTGTGCTATGAGAGGAATTTTGCCCGGACAGCGGCGATTCTGCCTACTCTAGTCTAATGCCAATTGCCAACGTTGTGTTCTTTTACGTGCAAGACAAGTATCACCAGAACGACCAGGTGCTGTTCTGTGTCTAGGCCCCTGTCAAGCATCATTGACAAACGAAAATCGCGCTGGAAAAACTTGAGAAACTGTCTCAGCCAGCACTATGATCGCACCGGGACCGCCTGGTTAGTGACCCAGCGTCTTACTCACTGCGACACCGTGGCCTTCTCAATAGATACATACAGTTGTGAATATTTGCTACCCTTTGTTTCATGCACTGGTCTAATTGATTTTATAATATATAGGTAGATTATATTGTCCAGACGGTAGTAATGGAATCTATTTACCTATATCTATTAATATAGAAATAATCGTCTCCATCTTTTATTGTTGTCTCTCACATTAAATCGGGTGGAAAAGTGGTCTAATTGTGTTCGCTTCAGATCACAAGGTCTGTCAAGGATTAAAGAAGCTAATCGTTAATCCTTGGCACCTAGAAATGGACAGATATGGCTCGAAACGTATACAATAATGTATTATGAATTTATATGAACTGATATACATACAATCGTTTCTGTTGTTTATTAGTTATGTTCGGAGAAATATGCGAATTGAATGGCAGTCTTTGGCATCTGGTTATTCTAGTCTACACCGGTAGTATGGTGAGCCTTGTTCGTGGAGTTGCTTCATTACAAATTACAAATGACACTCGAAAGCAGGGCAAATAACCAGATAAATTAAAAGCGCGGGTGGGGACAATATTTATGCTCATTTAGTTTCGACATTATTTCAAATTCCAATTGTCAACTGACCTCCGCCCTGTCAATCTGGCAGGGCGGGTGGGGACACTTAAAACTACCCTAGAATATTTCTCGACAGACACCACCTCCCCCAGTAACTTATTTTTTTCTTATTTTGAGAAAACAAAGGAAAACATAATGAATGAATATTTTAACCCCAGCTTATCCATTGAATTGACTATTGAGTTATTAGGATTTTCTGTGGCATACTAGGCAGATAGAGGAAGTTGCTAGGTTGTGTCATGGGTGTAACTGCTTACAAAATCAAAAGATTGGAATATTTAGTACAACAACAGGAAGCACATGCCCTAGTAACTCGAATTTGGTCCTAACTCAATTTTTTACAAAAAAGTGAGTTACTAGGTGTTGTCTTTTGACGGGAGACCACGTGTCACGTATATAGGTGAAACAAGACATAGGATATTGAAATCGTTCAACCCAATTGTTTTTATTCCAAGATGGTTTCCTAAAGAACGGTAACTCTATATTATGTAAAGGTGCAATAAAAAGATACAAGTTGATGTTACTAGCTGAATGTTTATACACGTGGTTTCATTCTATGATCAGACTTTATTTAATCTAGAGCACGTGTCATCTTGTATCATATTTACCTGGATTCAATCTAAACAAGGTGAAACACTTGGCTCTAGTTGATGGTTCTATATTACACTCGTGCTATCCAGACGCACACAATTCTTAACTTTTATTTTCAGTATCAACACGTGTCGTACACGTGAAAGGGTATGTTACACCAACGACCATACCCGTATAGGTTTTTTTTAAGATTACCGGCGTTGTTGCCCCTTGTCAGAGATGCAGGACAAAGGACCTGGCATGAACAGCTGTCTAGTCGTTCGGATGATACGTAAAACCCGAGTCCGGATACGTAAAACCCGAGTCCGAGTACACATTGGCGTGCACGTAAAAGATCCCTGGGTAGTATGAATTCAATAAAGGAGTATTGCGTAGCGCCGCTGTCCGGGCCAAATTTCCCCCAAAGCACAAAGTATGACGTATGCCCGTCTTTATTAGGCCAGTTCAGATCAGAACAGTAGGACGTTACAACCCATTTCATGTTATTTCGTTACTCACCGAGTCACCATGGCTATATGAAAACAAATGACACCATGCAAGTGCATTGGGCTATTCGTGACAGGAATCCCAGGGCATGTGTAAGCTTTATTTCCATGAAAGCGGCTTGTTAATTGAGACTATGGTAGGGTGTGGTGACACCAGGTAATAAGGTGGTAACCAGGTGGAACAGGTAGACTTTATAACACGTGTAATCTATCCAAGTTAATACAATCTTATAACAAACTTTATACTCTGCCAAAATAAAGATGCCAAACTAACCGTTGTTTTTAACCATCGCAAAGGACGTTCTTTAAATAAATGATGAGTTGGCCTCCAGCACAGCCTTCATTTAACACACAGAGAGCGACTCAATGACAGACCTTATGATACAGCGCGTACGTGCTAACGATTCGACCACCCATCCCAGAGAGAAAGAGTCGACACAAACTGGGACATTTTAGGACTAACAAATGGTTCAGTTGTTATTTCAGGGGTCTTTAGTCATGGGAGGAAACCGGAAGACCAAGAGTAAACCCTCATGGCTGGACACGTGACTCTACTCCGTACAGGCGGGGATCGAAACCACGCCGCTTGATTTAATGACAGACCGTGTGACCCACCGCGCGCGCGTTAACCATTCGGCCACCCAAAATGACCTAGTTGTTGTCGAGTGGACGCTAAACAACATTTATCGCTCTCTCCCGGGATCCCGTCGTGGGCCGAGAAAAACTTTCGGCAGTGGGAGGGAGTTCTGTAAGAATGATTCGGATTAGAGTCCCATTGTAGGTCGCGAATCTTGTCATGTCATGGTTCTCTAGTCTCACATGACATGGTTGCTTAGTCCTTCAGATAGGAGGAAACATCAATGTCCACCTTGGCAGTTGGAATTCGATATGCCATATCCCAAACTGCCATTTTAGGCTATTTTTAGAAATGACATGAAATGGGGTTTAACGTCTGACTGTTCTGCACCATCCGGGATAATGTAGACAGGTGCGTGTGATGTAACAATAGATAGTACGGGTCAATGTCTTGGGACGGGTATTCTTGAACACAACAAAAACATTTCCTCATAATCAACTCGAATTTGCGACAGCTTTCAGACGAAAGTGTGTGTAAGGACCTATTTGTAAGTAAAACAGCGGCTATTCTGGGATCGGACGGACAAGGGAATACATTGATTATTTTTAACAATGTTGTATTACGTCATTAGCGTTTATATTTATACCTTGCTCTGAAACCATTATAGTTCAGTTTTAAACATAGCTTATAATTATTTGCATTGTAATGGCGTACGAACGTCCGTTTCCTTCGGGAAATGACATCCAGTGTCTGATGGTTTCCTTGTAAGTTTCACTAAGTGCATGTAGGATTAGCCTACACGCAAGCTTATAAAATTACTAGAAGTCGTAGGTTTAGTTAAGCCATTTTACCTGTGCCATTGCTACCCTAATCATAACCCAGCTCGCCTGAACCATTGCTACCCTAATCATAACCCATTTTACCAAAATAGTAAAGATCGACTGCTTTAGCAAAAAAAAAGAGAGATATTTCAGTGGTCATGTTTATTTTCAGCATCATGAGGCATAACATTCTAATTTTTGACGGATGGATATGAGGCATGACCCACAAATAGTAAAAAATAAACACTGCTTATATTAGTCAAACCTTAAGATATTCGTGTATTTTCAGCCATTCCGATTCCACTACAAGAGACTATTATACACTAGGGGTTAAGTTAAATCATCAGAATCGGTCTATAAAGAAAGGATTGTTTTAGCCGAGGATGAGTTATTCTATCGGTATGTTTATTTACCTATGTTAAAGGATATACCAAAATATAGAGGTGTATGTAAACAGACTGAGGATGGAAGGAAAGGGAGAACATGTTGTATTGGTTAGCTGCCAGTTTATATTACTAGTTATATACCTGTCTATATCACCTGGTCGATTAGAACAACTAATTACAGGTATATACCAGTCTCAGGTAACGTTGATGGAGGGAGGGGGGTGATGTATATTCAGCACAAACTAGGTCATTTCGGTACTAACATATTGTTCAATTTTATTTCAATAATTCGCTTGCGCGTAGGGGTCTTTGGAAGGCCCCTGGAAAAACCAACGAGGTTGGACAGACGACCCTATTCTTTGTGAAGGAACTAGGTATCTAATAAAATAGAAAACTTTCAGTACATTACACGTATATTGTACGGATAGGTAACGTTCATAACGGGTACCTAGTACGGATAGGTATGTCTAATGCAGATACATAGTACTTATAGGTAACGTTCTTTGCACGGATAGATAACGTTCATTACTGGTATAGCGTACGGATATGGTAACGTCCAGTTCATGTATAAAGTACGGATCGGTAACGTCCATTACCGGGATATAGGCCGGATAGGTAGAGTTCATTACAAGTAACACAGTACGGATATGTAACGTCCAGTACATGTAATTTAATGTCTAATAACTCTATAGTTTTTTGTGTATTTTATTTTAAATTTAACAAATTCTAACTTTTGTTATTTCTAGTTTTTGTATGTTATCTCATCTTTGTGTGAATCCTATTGTAAAGCCTTTCTGAACACTGAAGTAGCGCTATAGAAATGTTTGTATAATAATTAATAAGAATATAGACGATTATAAAATTATAAATAATGAATATGTTAATGAAATAACACCTGTTTGGTTAATACATCATTCATATTATTATCTACAGGTACACACTGTAAATTAATTAACATGTACCGTACTTAATTATTCATTGAAGATAATCAAAATCGAAACATCAAGCAATTAAATAAATCAAAAACAAAGTACAATTTCAAATTAACATGTAACGTACTTAATTATTCATTGGGGATGATCGCAATCGAAACTTCAAGTAATTAAAAAAATCAAAAACAAAGTACCATTTAAAATATGGAGTGGGCAGGCTAAATCTTAGGGCCTCCTGTTTTTTTGTGTTTTTTTTTTCGAGTTGTCCCGCTACTAAAGAGCCATAGGCGCAAGCGAATGATTGAAATAAAAATTTAACCATATGTTCGTCACGAAATGACCTAGTTTATGTCTAGTGAAGATTAAGTCCCCTCCCCCTCTCTCTCTCGCTCTCTCCCACACACACTCCCAGCCCTCAAATTACTGGGGAACCCTCAAATTACTCTGACCCTCAATCGCCCTGCTATCGTGACGCCAGTCTTCTGTCTGTACCTTCTATATAGAACGAACATTTGTTTATGGCTGGTGCAAGTAGTTGATAGGTAATAAGATTTGGTTTTTATAGAACTGGGAATAGTTTTATGGTCGTTGGTATTTTTGTAGACAAAAACGTAAAATAGTTGTATTCTCCATTTCACAAAAAAAGACATTATTTATACGGTAACGTTCAGATTAAAGGTCGGTGCGTGTTCGCCTGTGCGGTGGTTTTACGGAAAGAGAGAGGGGGGAGGGCGGGAACGTTCACTCATATACTAGGTTCTTTCGGGATTAATATAATTTGTTTGCGCATAAGTGTTTCTTTTGGTTTTATTTTTTACTAAATTCTAGTATTTTAGAACTAAATTCTAGTATTTTAGAATACTTAATTCTAGTATTTTAGAACTAAATTCTAGTAATTTAGAACTTAGTTGTAGTATTTTAGAACTACATTCTAGTATTTTAGAACTACATTCTAGTATTTTAGAACTAAATCCTAGTATTTTAGAGACGTATCTTGGTTCTTTATCCTACACCATTATATTTATAGAGGTGTGTATATTTTTTATAGACTATTAGATATCATCAGTCGCTAGTATATTTACACATATTTACATGTTTTGTTATGTAGACAGATAAACAGCTGCAGAACTCGTCAAATTCCTTAATAAAAATACAACTAACACTGCACAAATAACTCATCAAATTCCTTAACACAAATGCAACCAACAGGCAGCAGTGTAAACCCCGTCCTGTCAGGCAACCGTTTACACCCTCAGGCAACGGTATGAACCAAATCCTATCAGACAAGTTTTAAACCCCGTCCTATTTTTACAAAGGTTTAAACTCTGCCTTATCAGGCAACGGTTTAACCCCCGTCCTATCAGGCAACAGGTTAAAGCCCCGCCCTATAAGACAACGGTTTAAACTCCGTCCTACCAGGCAACGGTTTAAACCCCGCCCCACCTGACAACGGTTAAAGCCCGGACTTATCAGGCAATGGTTTAAAAACGAATGGATTTGAATGTACATGTAGTTACATAATGAATTAAACTGGGCCAGATCAATGTTAACCCCATTAATATTCTTGCGCAGGTGTCAAGTGCCCCTTTTGTAACTTTACATATGTGGTCATATGGAGCAAAATAACTATAACATGTTAGTCTCAAAATGACAAAAGTATTGTGGTTGACTAGTTATAAAACAATGGATTGGATTGCAGTGATTTTTTGACAATACATTGACATGGGCCAGTCTAATATTGACCCAGTCTGTATTCGTGATTATAACGTGTGCGTGTGTAATAGAGTATATTGTCAGTTTATATTTGTACTTCTTCTGTATTTTAGTTTACAGTGCTTGCGTGTTTAATGTTTAATAAAGTCAATGCCACTTTTTATTTGTCTTTGGTAAATAATCAAATCTCCATTCCCGGTTGGGAGCCACGTTGACTAAGTGGGTAAGATGCTGGCTCGCTAGCCTAGCGGTCGCGTGTTCGATCCCTGCATAGGCCGAGAAAGGTCATCCACATTTTCCGACGTCGTTTGTCAGTGATGAGGGCGGGGGTGGGGGTGACAAGGACAGCTGTCTAGTCGTCCTGTATAAACACTTCATTTCCATTCCCAGGTGTGTGATTTAATACGAATACATAATTATGAAATATGGGTTCCGAGAGCCGCGGTGGCTCAATGGTGAAGGTATCGGCTTAGTATTCATGACGTTCAGGGATGAATATCGGTAATGGTCGGGAATTGTCACTGTGGTTTCAGGAGGGACAGGGTGGGACCAAAACCCATACCATAGATGTAAAGTTTGTGATCAGTGGACCGGATGCGACCTCTCTATAGCAATATGAACGGGTGTGCGTCTGTCCTGGGAAAAATTAGTTTCGACAATCATAACGGCCTAATTCGGTCTTCCAGGATATCAGACAACCGATAAGAAAGTAATTAGACAAACACATAACATTGAGTTAGAACCGATCTAATTAAAATACAGATCTATATTTCGTTCCCTTTTTTATACTTTCGATGGCTGACCGGTTGTACTGTTAGGTTCCGTGAGAGGTCATACGGGCAGCTTGTGACCTTATGCTGTTTAACATTAATCAATTAAAGTTGACGTTTCTAATTCTAGTGGTTTACCCACAGTTCCGTGCAAGCCAGGCCATGAAGTCGTCATAAGAAATCATTCCATTGGTTAATCCCCCACCTCAACCAAGACGCATGTAATAGAACAACTCTTCCAGATCCTAGTGTAGTAATGACAAGTAATACTAAATTTCGAACTATAAATACGAAACGAAATAGGATCTGTGCATTACTCAGATTAGATTCGAACAAAACAAGGTAAGTTACGAATGTACCTTATAATAAAAAAAAGATTGGAAATGCGTCAATAGGTAAGCAATGTCTAGCTATTAGATGACAAACATTGCCTAAACTAGACAATAGACAGAAATGCTCGGATTTCACGGTATTTTCTAATCCTGGCACACAGTGGCTGTTATAAGATGTTATTCTACTGGCTAATAACCACCACCAGATGTCACTAACTACCTAAATAATGTGTTTAAAGGTCACCAACACCACATGTGCCAATATTTGAGCATGTTTTTTTAACTGGAAGAATTTTTTGATTAGGATCAGAGATGGAACCGGTAGATCTGTGGGTTGTATTTTATTCCCGATCGTTTATTTTATTCCTCTGATGATACAATAGCAATTTACTTTGTAACGTTCCCTCTGGGAAATGGCGCATCCAACTATAAAATATTTGACATACTCCCCAGCAAATGTAAAAAATAACAAGACTTTTTCGCATATTTCGCACAGCGATTTAATCCGGATAAACACAAATGAAATATGGTTTAGTGTTCTACTGTTCTGCATCGACTGGGCTAATGGGGAAGGGCATGCGTCATACAGTGTGCTATGGGGACTAATTTGCCGGGACAGTTGCGCTACGGCATACTCTTATATCGAATTCCAACTACTAAGGGTTCTTTCAAGTGCACGGCAATACGTACATGGGATATGAATAAACACAGGCCCTTTTTATTGTTTAGATTACATTTAAAGTCCTATGTTACAATAAGTTTTCCCCAAGACATAAGGTGTGACGGACGAACAAACAGACAGACGGATTAAGCCATTTTAATAGTCCCCTGCTTCCTTCGAAAGACAGGGGACAATAAATATAGCTACAAATAAATATATACATCTAAAATTACATGTATATAAATGTAGAGCTAAAATTTATAGGTAAAACTAAGTAAATATACACAGCTAATGTTTTGCTACTTTAATTTGTAACAAGTGGGAATTAAATCGGACAGTTAAAATAATTAGACTGCGGCGATGGACTTCAATGACGTCAATCCACTGTGTATGTGTTTTGACATTATTGGTTCTATTCTGTCCACGTGTTTTAACATTATTGGTTGATCCTACTATTCTATTCGCGTGTTTGTCTGATTGACAGCTAGGTAATACACGAGATTTACTTCATGTCTTGTTAATCTCTCTACAAGAGACACGCCGTTCTTTTCACCACTCATCACCTACTTAACGTCCAATACAGAGTTACCTTCTCCTTCTAGAAAGAATGCCATCCACGTGATGAAGGTCGTTCGAATAATCACTTAGCATTGAAAATTAAATTAAATGAAAAGAAATGAAATCACCTTTCGGCAGCAAAAAGACTTAAAAAGATGGACCTGAGCCCGGTAGTGTGCTATGTGGGAAATTTGGCCTAGACAGCGTCGGAACGGCCTATTCTTATTTCAACTGTTAGTGGTTGTTCGTGTACACGTCCACGAGAGAGAGAGGGGAGAGAGAGAGAGTTTTACGTCAACTGGGTGAAACTAGGTTATTTTGGGACTAACGTAGGGTTTAATTTCATTTCAAGGGTTAGGGTTTTGCGTAGTGGTCGTTAGCCGTGATGGCAAACCTGAGGACCCAGAGAAAACCCAATAGGTTGGACAGGAGACCGGTTACTCTTTGTCACGTACAACCGGTGAATCGAAGAAACCACGCCAGTTGACTTAATATCATTCGGCCACCCAACGCCCCACACGTCATCGTGTACAAGGGTTCATTGTCGTCTCGTCCGAATGACTAGATGCTGTTTTCATTACTAGTCCCTGCGCCCTTTACCACTGTCACACTCGCTACTCTAATTGCACGAGGGAATTTTGGTTAATCTATTGGTTATTCTATTTCTAGACTGAACTGTTTTGTTTTTGTTTTTATTTTAATCAATTCTCGTTTGGTCGACCAGACGGTGTTACACCCGTTCAAATAAATACATATGCTTCCCCCTGCTGGCTTACAGATACATCTGCTTATCTGGGAAGGCGGGAAACATAATAAACAAAAGAACAAAAGTTATGTTTTAAGGATGTTGGTGGTCGATTTCTATGCCTGAAAGATTTTGCTAAACATGAATAAGAAGGTCTGCGCTCTAATTGTCACATTAATTTATAATTAAAAACGAGAAGAACAACCCAATAAAAAGTTATACAGGTCACAATTTTATTGAATACAATTACTGCTAATTACTGAGCGACGTTTCGACTAGGCTTCTCTAGTCATTATCAAACAATGAGAAGCATAGTAGAAACGTCGCCCAGGAATAAGCAGCAATTGTACTCCACAGAACCTGTATACCCCAGTTCAATTGCTAAATGCCATTGAAGCAGTTCAATATAATGTTGTATGTTTATATGTTAACCGGTCATTTCGAATGACGATGGCCAGCGCCAATGCACGACTCAGATGAAGGAATAGTACGAAGCGACAGGGGTGAAAAGGGCCCACCTGCAGTAAAAACAAAGAATATCATTTCCTGTACAGCTAGCGAAGGTGAACATAAGCCATACACTTTGCTATGAAGGACAATTCCCGGTCACCAAGACCACACAATATTAATGAATGGATAAAAATGGATGGAGAGATGACGGAATGAATGAAGGGTGAATGAATGAGGTTTAACGTACTTTCCAGTACCAACCGGACTAAAGGAGACGAACCAGAATTTCACATATTTCTTTGACTTTATGAATGAATGAAATAAAATCCGCCCATAATGCACGGTTATTATGGCCGCTTGTCTCCGTGTAATACTTCCATTTTTATAATCAGCAGACGTCAAATAACCCATGATAAACGGCATGCGGGTTACAGGTCTGCTGTAATAAACATTTGGCGCGTAAATAAATGGCGTTTTGATTCAGATGTGATTTTATTATAACGTGTTATCTCGCGAGACGATCGATGATTAGTTCTCTTTTCAACCCATTCACTCTCACGAGGGTCTTCCCGCCAAAACCTAATTCGCAGATTAATGTCTAAGAAAATCTCGTTCATGAATTTCATCTTTATCAGATTGAGAATATTTCTCGTAAAAATTTAATTGCGTCACCGGCGGATGCGCATTTCAATTAAAACATAAGTCAGCCATTTTAATTACCCAGAACTCTTTACAAATCAGACGATCTCTTTTAAGTCGGACTACCCTTCAGAAGAAAAAAAAATCATGGAGAAAATGTAGGACAAGGTTACTATAGTGCGTTAAATAAATCATTAATATTGCGGAGCTGTACAAATATTATAAACGATTACAGTTACTATGATATATTCCCACAAACGTCTTTGTAGGGTATATATCTCCAATAACAGTAGAGAAAATTTGATATTTATTGAAAGGCTCAATACCACTCGTGTTGTAACTGAATAATATGTCCCGATCTTTATTTTGGTCAACAAATTGTATTATTTTACAATATTCCAATTAAATGATGATACAAATTTCATCCTAACACACCTAATTTTAAAAATTGGAAAAATTCAACTAAATGATTTGAAAAGCCTAACGTATATCTTTTCAAATGTGGCTTGAATTTTAAAATATTTTCGAACCCTCTGGACAAGTAAAATAATTTACACAACAGGTGGGACACTCAAACACCAGTACTTAGATTAAGGCTATTATTTTTTTTCTGTAGCTGCCAAGCCACCAACAGTGTTATTGTCCCTTTAAGATTAAGTTTATGCTTTTAAATTTGGTTTCAATCTGGCTTGTAAAAGTTTCGTATAGCGGTTTTTTTTTTACTACTGCACATCACAGCATTCAAATGCACGTGACGAAACACACACCTGTTGAAAAACGTAATAAACATACAGTACACAATATGAGACAATGGCAGTTAAATCACTTTTAGTTTAGCAGTGTTTTATTTATTCCGTGGATGTCCGCTTATAAAGATGGAGTTTTAAATTATTGTTACCAGATATTTTAACATACATTATGCAAGAGCTAAATCTTCCTATTGCAGGCCTTTCTTTAGGCCCGAAATATTATCTAAATTATTAATTAGACATTAATTAACTTGACCAGATCATAACCAACTCTCGATGTCATCGCTAGCCTGCGATATTTATTGGATTAGATTCCGATATGTTGGTCAACTTTCATTTATAATCTAATCATGAAATGGATAATCTGGACTACATTTTTTAGTTTACCGACTTTAGTAATGATGATCGAGGTTAGGCCGAAATTCATTCGCTAATATCTCGGATCAATTTGACTGAAATTTTCAGCACATTTCATTTACATTATTTAGTTTTTAACTATTGTAGTAGGAATTGTCAGTTCTTTAATCTCCCATAATGTATCTTTAAGCATGTAAGTGTATCACTAACTGAAACAAGATGAATACTGATGGTCAACTGACGTGAATGTCCTGTACTTCCAGGCATATATAATCCGTGATCTATTCATCTTCATACATGACTTGATTAATTAAACACGCATACACCCACGGGAGGACAACTCGCTTCTCAATTACACGTCCGGTAGGTAGCGAACTTCCGCTTGGCTGACAAGGGGAGATAAATACGACGATTTCTTCCTAGTATTTGATAGTTCCCGTGAGGGAGGTGAGTTGACCACAATGTTATTCTGCTGATCGAATTAATGAAACCATTGATCAATTTTTATTGTGCTGATGTAGTCCATAATTAAATTCCAATGTTTTATATGTTTTATCTTTTTTTTACAAACTGCACTCAGTCTTTTGATTTTTAGTAGGCGGAGGTTATGAATGTCAAAATGGCTGCCAAATTCTATTACACGGAAGAGTAAGGACGAATGAAACGTCGATATTTACTATAAAATAACCGAGTGCGAGGAAGTTTATATACAATTTATGACCAATAAAAATATCGTTTAAAGCACTGAAAATGAAAAAAAATGAGTTTCATACAAGACAAGGGTTTTGTGAATGTCTGGTTATCCCTTGTACGATGGATTTTTTTTCAAACTACCCATTTGAAGAACTATTGTCCCAGTTGTGGTTGAATAACAAAATAGACTTTTAGTCTTAACCTTAACAGTTTAAATATACAGGGCTAAATCTGCTTATTCTTTAAGCCTGGACTGTTACCTAAATTATTAATCTGTCCTAAATTATCTTATCCAGACCAATATCAGCTCTCCATGGCATCGCTACCCTGCGATATTTACTGGATTAAGATGATATTTTGTTGCTCAACGCTCATTCATGATTAAATCTAAAACTGGATAATCGAGACCGTAATTTTTCAGCGTACCGACTTTAGTAATGATGATCGATTCTAGTTTTTAACTGTTATAGTAAGAACTTCCATCTCTTTATCTAATCTTCCATAATGTATCTTTAATCCTGGAACAATTGTGTAGCCCCCGATAACGTATCTTACTCTAACCAAACTGTAAAGTAAAATATGTGTCAAAACAAAATATGGAATTGGGGAAATCTGTGTTATTTCGATTATTATTGATGAAATCATAAATCGTCTTGTTTGCTAATTTTCTTTGCTTGTCGACAAGTGAATACAAAATTGGTTAGATCACAGCACTGACTCTATCTGAAGATGTAACAGTTCTATTGGAGATGGATTATCATCCCACAAAACAAATCCTCGAATAACACGAACCAATTTAGAATTAATTACAAAGGCATTATCTCTTGCAGAACGAAAATTCTATAATACTATTTGATATAATACCACGTACAACATAACACCGTGTTCTCTTACAGAACTTGTCCCTCGAATATTAATTTTAACTTACATTCTTGTATTTTTCATGGCGGTGTTGGGTGTTCTTTTAATGCTGACATGGTGTGTGTGTTTGTGAAAGAGAGAGAGGAGTTTAACGTCCCATCGACACACATTAGGTCATTTCGGAACTGGGGCATAAAATGAGAAAACCGGTGGATTCGGTAAAAAGCACACACCTTATGATTGAAAGCACACTGTTTAATTTATTAGATTTGAAATGAAATAATATAAATATTTCATGGATTAACTCCAAAGTATCTAATTAAAGTGCATACTCAAAATTATTCAAATTCCTTTGCCGATCGAGACAAACTTATTCTACCTCTTTAGTGTAGCCAGCAATATGGCGGCCTGGGGATAAATCAGCACACACTGATATACTAATCACCAGATCTGGACAAAATGGTGGAAGTTAAGTGACGAAATGTCAACGTAATAATATCATGACATTTGTCATTATTTGTCAACAGCTATCAACCCCGGGGCGATGGCGATCCGAGATCTACATTTAGACACAACCACTGACCTTAAACGGACGAACTGGTCGTGCAATTATCAAACAAACCCCTTGGCACAGATTTGATATAATTAGCAGCAGATTTAATATTTCTAACGTCTGTGATATCCACTGGTTGCACAGAATACCGCGTTGATGAGCCTGGAGATGTTTGAGATCGAGACTAAAAACAGAGGTCCCGTGTACACATTGGCGTGCACGTAAAAGAATTGGAATTCAGTAGCAGACTAGGCCGTTGTGCAGCTGTCTGGGCCGAATTTCCCTCATAGTCCACTGTAAGACGACTGGAGGTCATTGACCGAGAAAGAACATCTGGATTTTCCGGCGTGGTTTCTCCTCGTCAGTGGTGCAGGACGGAGGGCCTGGCAATAATTCAATATAGGCCATAAAGCCATTGGTAAGGCAACATTTCCCACATAGCACACTGTATGGTGTATGCCCATCTTCATTAGCCCGGTCAGGACAGAACAGCGGGGCCGTTAAACCCGTATTTCGTTTCATTTCATTAGTCGAGTTTCATTTCTCAAAACCCGTAAACAACAAATCTACAGAGTTAAAGTAGTATCACAACACAGCCGCCTTACGAACGTATTTTTATGTTATTTGTAAAGTTCGCCGGTAGCCCCAAGGTTCGAGTACAGTTGATACAAGTAACATATAATGAGGAGAGATTATCCGATGACGTATACAGGCTACTAGAACATTCCATGATTAGTCCTGTCACTAACAGAAGTCTTGCTCCCGGGATGTCGTGTTACCGTAAAGTGTGCTTGACTTTCATTTCCATTTAGAGATTAACTGTGGTCTGAAACCTGGACCCGGTTTCACAAAACATTCTCAGACTTAACTTAAGAATTTACCCAACTTTCAGTCACTGTTTATGAGAAATATCTTTGATTCAGAAACACAGAAATTCGCACATAGTTTCTTATTGATGTATTTGATACATTAAAACAACAAAGGTTTTATAAAGGGCTATATTTTAGTTAAATTAAATCGAACAATTTTTAGTAAATTCTTAACTTAAGTCTGTGAATCCTTTGTGAAATTGAAATTATAAGGGAGGTTGAATAAAGTCTCGCTCTCAACCCGCCGTACGTGAGCCACGGGGTAAATTTGAATAAACCCGTGTGTTCGACACCGGAGAAGATCGCAGACTGGCCGTAGAAACTTTTGGTCCTGCACATAACACATTTTCACCCAGTTTCCTAAGCAAGGCTGACACTTGCACGATTCCGTGGCACGCATTTGCACGACTCGAGTCGGCACGACACCGTCCGATTTGCGCAAACTCGTCGTGCCAATGCGGGAAGTGAGTAAACAATGCGCAAACTATGCGCAAACAATGCGTGATCTCGTCGTGCCAGTTCGTGTCAATGTGGACACGGATGGGCACGACACAATCGTGGCCAAAAGTCGTGCAAGTGTCAGCCTGGCTTTACGGTTGGTATACAAGCTACCAAACCCTCCGGTCTGTGCGCGTCAAAACATGTACAGCGGTTTATGGGCTAGACTTAATATTTTAAAGTTTTGAAATGAAATGGGGTTTAACGTCCTACTCTTTTGCACCTAACCTGGGCTAATGGAAGACGGGCATACGCCATACAGTGTGCTATGAGGGAAATTTTGTCCGGGCAGCGGCGCTACGGTCTACTTTTATATCGAATTCCAACTGCCAAGGGATCTTTTACGTTAAGTTTTGAAAGTTGAAACTATAAATCTTTAATGTGATTCGAGTGCCTATTTCTTTTTCAAGACTTCTGAAAAACCGAAAATCAAATGGCTTTGCCTTACACATTCGCAACAACCATCACAAAATCTTTAAGATATATTCCTACTATCACAATGCGCGCTACGATTGAAATCGTGGTTTGAATCGTTGTGGTCCCCATAGTGTCTTGTCATGATTGTATCTAACGTAGTGCAATTTACCCGAATGCAGGGGCGGATCCAAGAATTTTTGCAGGAGGGGGTTTGCCAGGTTTCGGTTACGGAAATCTGCCATTATCGTCTCTAAATTACATAGACATACACACAAATTGATCTTTTTAAACAGAGAAATCATTTTTATACTGATGTAGGATCACTTTGTGATGTAATTTCATTGATGCACCTCCACCCCACCCCCACGGATCCGCCCCTGGAATGCACGAACCAGATCGTGGAATCAATGGGGACGATCCTGGATGTGACTCGGTTTAAATTTGAAGGTAAAAACTAGTCGTACTTCTGAGTAACAAAATGACGAAATAATTGGCCATATTGCTCATGATCAGTTCTTTTTGAGACAATACATACTTCATTATACACTTTAACAACTGACGAAGGTTTCGTCGGAAGGAAATCAATTTCAGGTTTGAGATCTAACCTTCAGTATATACTGTATTATGACATTCGACATTTGTTGTTCATCCTGTGGCAGCGGAAGAGGACGCCATTATTCTTAAAACCCCGCACTCAATTATTGATGAACCAAGGACACGTTGTTAATGAACATTAATTATCAATACCCTCAGTCTGACTCGAATAATACTCACAGGAAATAACAGTCAAGTATCCACAGACATTAGGGAAATGCGAGTCAACGTTTCTCCACAACTTTCAACCAATCGGCGTCATACATAAACAGAAGTGCGGAGAGGCAATTGGCGCTAGAACATTTAAAACATCTCTTGTGTTGTAAATAATAAATGACGTCAGAATGCTGTTGACAGTTATTGAAATGTTGACGAATTACCGCGGGAATTGGACGACATATTTTATCCGTTTAGTTTACACATTTTTTTTATTTGGTGACAGGGTATTTTAGATTTTAGAACTGGTTGACAAATTACGAAAACCGCCATTACACTTTGGTATTTATGTCCACACGATGTTAAAGATGTATTCCTTTGTCGTCCAAAATATTAATTATTTGATTTTCTATAACACATTCGTGTTTCAGAGCAATGAACGATATCTAGTCGTTTGCATGGCAGACACAAAACAACCATGGTCCCGTGTAGATGATGGACAGCATGTTAAAGAACCCTTGGCTTATACCCGTTTTTATTGGCCCAGTCTGACCAAAACTGTAGGACGTTAAACCAGTTTTAATTGGATGACATTTATTATTTGTCAGAGAATATCACTTGTAAGTCATTGGTAAGTAAGCCTAAATGAAATATGATCTGCTAAAACTTGTCGACATTTCTAGAAATGTATTTCCGATGTCTATATAACGGTGTTGGCAAAACATATCAACAATTGCATTAGATTTTTGCATCATTATACCTTTAGCGGTAGCCACGGTGACTAAGTGGGTAAGATGTTGGCTCGCTAGCCTGAAGGTCGATTATTCGGTCCCTGCATTGACCAAGAACGTTAATCGGGATTTTTTGGTGTGCTTTGCCCTTGTCACTGATGCAGGGCGGGGGGTCTGACAAGGACAGCTGTCTAGTCGTTCGTTCGAATGGTAAGAAACCCCGAGGCCCCGTGCATACAATGGCGTGCACGTAAAAGATCCTTTGGCAGTTGGATTTCGATAAAAACAGTAGCCCGGGAAAAATGTTCCTCCATGTCATTTCATTTCATTATGATGACAAATTTTATCAGTTGGTTCATAATAATTCCATATTAACACCACTCGTATGAAAACTGATGATGGAGTATATAATGAAGGCGACCGTCGCAGATGATTTGAAGATAGCTAAAAGCGCCACCTCACTTCTCAATCACACCATACTCAATTCCCAGCGCTGGTGAAGTGAATCCGAAAAACAAACTTGCGATCTTTTTGCACTAAACTAATCGAGTGAATATTAAATGTCATTCACAGCAAAGACGTGAAAAGTGATATTTTCGACAGAATGGCTGTAAATAACTGTAATTCAAAATTTGCACTAAAACATCTCCGTTACCCTAATATCATACGTCAACTGGAAAAAATATATTGCAAATACAAATGGATTTATTAGAACGGTTTCAACCTTTAAAGTCGTTTTTTCTCTACAATTAAAAAATGTCACTTATGGCGTTTTTGCTCTAACCCAGCGACTCAAAGCAAACTGTTGCTAAGAAAGCAAGTGCCGCTGTTAAATTTTATATTCACTTATAGAGACTGACATTTGAGGCTGAAGATTACGTTAATTAAGTTCAACTTTTATATCTGGCAGCGTGATGCACGCCACCATTAAAGCACAGTCTCGATTATCCATTTAAAAATTAAATCAAGAAGGAAAGTTATGCTGGAAATCGGATCATAATGCACCAAAAATCGCAGGCTAGCGATGACATCGAGAGTTGATTATGGCCTGGATATGTTAATTAATGTCTAATTAATAGTTTAAATAACATTTAAGACCTAAAGAAAGACCTGCAATAGGCAGATTTTGCGCTTGCATAATGGATCTTTAAGTTATTGACGTGTATGATGCCGTCACTTTGCACGTTCTATGAGCAAATTTAACCAATGAGAACAGTGAATGTGATTAAACTACACAAGCTATGATGACGTCCCATGGGACATTATATATACTCACCACGATGCACGTTTCAATCCATCACGAGTAATGGAAGTGCACCATATGACGAACAGTGTACTTAACGATCATTAGCTGTCATATTTCACTGTCATGTACTTAATTAAAACAATGGAACCAGTGCCCCCCACCACACTCTATTTTTTACGGAGTGTTTCTGTCGATATATTTAATTTGTATTGACTTGACAGTACTAACACATGCAGTAATAATAGTCTTATTTGTGTAAAACTTGCATCCTAAATGAAAGACAGGGAGTTCCTGAAATGTTCCTGTTTAACGTCCACTCGACACAAACTAGGTCATTTTGGGACTAAGACATGGTTCAATAATTCGCTTGTGCGTAGGGGTCTTTAGCAGTGAGAGGAAACTGGTGGGTCCGGAGAAAACCAATGATGTTTAAAGGCGACCCTATTCCTTGACCAGTTAATAAAAATAATAAATTACATTCTCCCAAAGGCGAAAAACGAGATACTGAAGATATGTGACGTTAAATTATATTCTCCCAAAAGCGATAAACGAGATACAAAAGATGTGATGTCAAAATATATTCTCCCATACATGACAAGCTAAAGATGTGACGTCAGATACCTTATAACGTCAGTATTTCTGTAGTAGAAAATATTCAAAGGATAGCCATTGAAACTGGTCTAACTTATGTGAATATAGAGAAGACCCACCAGTCTATAAATTAACCATCTGAGTAGATAAACCAATAAATAATTAACATATATTAATACATCTTGTCAACTATTGACAATCATAAATATTCATATTATTATCTTTATAATAGATCTTGTGATATACATCTCTTGTCTGTTCTGGCTGCTAGAGTCGATTGTATTATAGTCAAGCTGATGAGTCCGTTCTCAAGTTCTGCTTTATTGCTTCAGTAATAATGCTTACTATTACGTGAAGAAAAAAACTTTGGCATGGCGAATGATACGAGACGATAGTTTCCTGTTTTATATTTGTCTAAATGTTACAATACAGTTGAATAAATATATTTAACTATTATAGTACAGTTGATTAAAAATATGTCTAACGGTGACAATACATTACATTGTGTATCGTTTAATGGTCGAGAGCGAGACATTAAAATAGCATTATGCAAGAGCAAAATCTACTTGTAAAAGGTCTTTCTTTAGGCCTGAAATGTTATCTAAATAATCAATTAGACATTAATTAACTTATCCAGGCCATAATAAACTCTTGATGTCAAGGCTAGCCTTCGATGTATGCGGATTAAATTCCTATATGCCGCTTAACGGCTGTTGATAATTAAATCAATCAATTGGATAAGCGAGACTATGCTGTTTATATTAATGATTTTAGTAATGAAGACCGAGTCTATGTAAATATTTCACTCGCTTCGTTCTCGGCTAATAGTGGATCAATTTGACTGAAATTTTCAGCAAATTACCTTTACACTATCTAGTTTTTAACTATTATAGTGAGAGCTACCATCTCTCTATCTTATCTCCCATAATGTAACTTTAAGTTATATATTAAAACAAGATGAGGGTCGTAGGCCCGAGTGTTTCTACAATATATTAAGCAATGTCTTAAGCTCGAGACCATTAAACCACTTAAAATACAGACAGTCTGCATGGCTTTTACAGTGAAGTACGTCAAACGAGTTCAATCTTTCACTAGTATAAATAAAGTACGATTGGCGAGTTGCCGGTGCGATTATTTGAAATAATGGTACGCCAACATCAATGGATGACGTCACATCTGTATTTTAAATATGTCTAAATGTTACATACAGGATATTATATTATATGTCTAAATGTAACAATATGATTTTGTCGCCAGTTTTCTTGGAATACAACAACCTAAGAAGATTATCATCCAAACACTAAAGTTCTTGAAATTTGCAATGGATTAAGGCAAAGGTCGAGGAAAGACGAGTGAGTCATTTCATTTGATGCCACCCGGGTACTATTTAGCCTGGCGAAGTTCGCGATATCGTTTCTGTGGAAGCGGACATTAAAACACCAAGTAGTAGTAGGTAGCTTACTATAATGTCATTTACCCTGGCGAAGCTCACGTGCTATGATGTCATTTACCCTGGCGAAATTCACGTTCTATGATGTCATATCGACGTACTACAAGACTAATATGTCACATTGTATTTATGGACTTGGAGTTTGATGTCTCCACAAAACCCGTCGATAATGGGTTCAATTTATTCGCAACTTATAAACACTGAAAACATTTTCTAACCGTTTCAGACCATCTTGAATGTGAAATAACCATTTCATTGGCGTATCTAGTCGTGCCATGGATGGTGGTCCAATTCATTATTCTGCTCACCTTGAATACATCGACATAATCATTATCGTTACCCATTAACATTTCTATAGCCTCGAATATCACTTTAGTTCGTGATGAGGATGATATTTACGCCATGTGTACTGCATCAAATCTTCATTAAAACCTCTTACAGACCTCCATTGACTACTCAAACCTTTCAACATGAGGTCAAAGGTCACACCATTAACACCCCTCCCACCTCGTTGTCTTATACAAAACAGATTCCAAATGTCTTCTAAATGTCATCAATAGTATTTATTGTTGGGGAATACCTGATCAGGTGCGGATCTTTGAAAAGTTTAAAGTGGTTGTGGGAGTGGGTGGTCGGTGTCGATTGATGTACGCCAACACTGTCCTCAAAACCATTAAAACCGAAAGTGAATCGACAGACCCATCGTAAATAATTTATTTGTTTTATTCCCACCCCACCCCTTGTTGAAATACAAGCCTCTAGACCACCTGAACAAATTAAAAGCTGCCGGGCCCATTTGCACCCCCTTGACCCTCTCCCCGCCCCCGTCAGAAACGCCAATGTTTGTATTGTCGCCTGCTAAAACGCAATGGTCATCCGCGCGGGGTATGACATGTTTGTTTTTTCCTGTGCACCCAATAACACGGAAACAGAATGCTTAGAATGATGACGATCACAGAATTCTCCAAGAGGGTCATCTTCGATATCCTTAAAAGGATTTCCCACAGTAACTCGTATGTGTTTCTTTGGGCTTTGAAGACCGGCGGTGTGACTACCCATTCTTGGGTACATAATCAAACCATATCTATTTCGTTTTCATGTAATAAATTTCATTCATGTAGAAATTCTAGGTCAAGCGACCAGACAATAGAGGAATGCATGCACTACCTAGCGGTTGTGATGCACGTGCCGTTACTGCAATGACGTAGCGGGTTAGAACCAGTCAGAAATGTTATCCTACCCTCCCAAGCGGCTGTACGAGATGCACGACCGCTTCATTACGGAATACTTAGTGCATCTGCATGCCATCCATGTTTCGAGAAATTGTGGATGGTTGTCTGACATTCAGAGCACGAGATAGCTTTCATACCTGTCTTATTTGTTATGTCTTTGATGTTTCGCCGACAGGTGGTTGTTAGGTATCGGTGGTTGTTAAGAAGACTATGAGAGTTATTTTACCGTTATCGGTACAGTTTTTACAGGTTTCACATTAAAAGACAAACAACGGGTGTATTGTTGCACACATGGATGTGTTATTGTGTTACGCTGTTTATAGACGGGTATATATTCTAGAATCTAGTTAGACCCGCCCATAAAAATGTTCACTGCACTCACAAATCAAGATGCATCAGGTCTAATCTAAGTACGAAATGCGCGCGAATAACAGAACCCATGACTGATCAACGAAATTTCGTCATTAGCCCACTTCGTCACAAACTAGGTCATATCGGGACTAACATATGGTTTAATTTTATTTCAATAACTCTCTCTCTCTCTCTCTCTCTGTCTCTCTCTCTGTTTATTGTTTACGTCATGCAATATGTCGGCACCTATCTAAAAGAAAGAGAACAACTTCACGTTTTAAAACTGTCGTGTCATACATCATACATACATAACACATCTTGACACATTCCATACATACGTAATTCATCTCAAATATCGCATTAGAACATTAAATAATCTCTCAATGGATTTGACGAAAAAACAATATAATTGATGACTTCACAAGACCACTTGCTCTTTCTGTTCAATAGAGTGTTTGAGTGGCGTTGTACCATAAGGTCCGTCATTGAGTCAACTAGTGTATTTCCGATGTTCATTAGATCTGAATCCGTTCTGCTATTCGAACGCCGTTATGATTAATCGTAAAACTGGATAATCGAGACTTTATTATCGTAAAGATGACAATCGAGTCTACTGTATTATTAAAATGAGTATTTCTCGGCTCAGAGTAAAGTAATTTGACGACAATTTTCAGCATATTCCCATTACATTACCTTTTTTAAAAATAGTAAACTATGTCATTTTTTACCCAGCCTTCCATAATGCCACTTTCACAAAGACAGTTCAGCAGAACAACTATGATAAAAAGATTAGCAACAATAAACTACTTCACTAGATTAGCACATCAGAAATCTACATTTTATCTCGAAGCAGCGTGATAACTCATGCAGTTTCTCAATTTTTTTTATAGTGTGGCAAACATTTCGCATGTCAACACGCAATATAAATATTATTATCGGTTCCACAATTTGTAAATAACTGTCACCTTTCTTATTTAAGAAAATAAATATTAAAATGCATTGGGTGATGGAATTTACATGAAATGTCACTTTAAGAATATTTGTCATTGAGTAAGAATGTCCCATGGGTGTCAAATACAACGGATATTTTTAACAATTATGTTTGAAGTGAAAGTTTTCTGCATCACCGGGCTGATGGGGTATACGTCAAAGAAAGTGCTCCCGATCAGCGGAATTTCGGGCTACCTTTCAGTAAATTCCAACTGCCAGAAATCCTACCACGAAAGTATTTATAGGGCAGATATTTCCAATATAAATATGGCAAATTGTGGGAACAGTGAGGGATTTAAACCTACAGCAGACTCTACGATTAAACAGCCGAAAAGGGGGTTGCCAGGAGATAATCAAAGAATTTACTTAGCCTTCAATATGTATGGTTAAAAGACAGCAAGTATCGACAAATACAAGCTATAAATGGGCTCTTCCCCAATCAAGTAACATGACACACATGTCTGCTGAAAATATATTTCTACCGCATGAGGTAGTAATTTTTCCAATTGATATGTTGTAATGCGGTCCAACTCCGGTTCACAATCACAACTGTTATATACAACAATTGGTATACTGTTTTGTTATGCGGTCCCACGCCTGTTCATAACTTGTATACACACAAAGACTAATTAAACCTTTTCAGTTTTATTAAATGAAAGCAGAATATATACTTCGCAAAATTCTCGAAATATTCTTAGTGCTTTCGTCTACAATCGTCGATTTAGGACTTAAAATGTCGGTCAACAACCTTGGTTTGAAGCAAATGGTTGATAGATAAATAAATCTGGATATATTTTTAGTCCAAATATATCAACAAATCACACAGTTTGTACGCAGGGATTTATTCTGGAAAGTAGACCGATTTCTGTGTGCAGATTGGCTTACTATGAAATAAAATGAAATGTCCTACTGTTCTGCTCCGACTGGGCTAATACGCCATACAGTGTGCTATGAGGGAAATTTTGTCGAGGCAGCGGCACTATATCGAATGGCAATTGCCAAGGGATCTTTTACGCGCACGCCATTGTGTACACGAGAACTCGTTTTCCCGTCCCATCCAAACGACAATATGTTGTTTAGCAGGCTTCCCATTCTGCACCAGTGGGAAAGGGAAACCACGTCGGATGTAGGGATCGAACACGCACCTCCAGGCTAGCGAGTCACCGTCTTACCCATCATGGCTCTGGGTTACTATGAAGTATGCAACTTGAAGTGCGAGCTCTAGACCTTTCAAATGTTGCCAATTATATAGTTTCACATGACAAACAGTTTAAAGATGGCGGAGACCTAGAAATGAGATAACTGGATCTGTCGAGTCTTATTACCAATCGCCATTATGTAGTTTCACAGATCAAACAGGTTAAAATGGTAGCAATTTCAATTATAACATCATAATTAACAGACGAGTTTACATTCCAGAATCAAAATGTAATAAAATTTTAATTTATCGTCTACTTTCGGGCATTAAGTGAAAGTGGACTAATCCGATCTTTCCTTGTGGCCATTTTTACAGACGACTTTCACCCGTTTGCTTCGTGACCAGAATACCAAACGTCTTATTTTTCCCGCGCGTTTTTGGTTTTTGCGGCTTTTATTATTCAGGAGTTTGAAGTGGATAAAGCAGACGAGATTTGTGACTTTGATCGTCTGCTAATCACACGTTCATTGCCAACAAATTAATTCCATCCTTGATATTGTCGTCTGCAACGCCATTAAATGAGAGAGCAATTTTCACTCGGAACATATACTCTCGTTATTAATCGATTCTAGCCTGAAAACTGCCCAAGTACAAGTTCATTTTTATGTGCCACTTGAAATTGGCAGATTTACGTCGTGAGTGGATGTTTGCTGAAATCTTCAAGACGATGCATTATGTGTTGAACGCAAACAATGTCACCGAAATGGAAACCATGTCCAAACGATTTGAGAAATATTCAGGCGTATGCCAGTAACTTGGGAGGCGTAACCGAAACGAAAATGAAATTGGGTTAAACGTGTTACATGCTGCGCCAACGTGGGAGAGGGGGGGGGGCTCACACGCCATGCATTATTCTGCGAGCGGAAATATGCCCGGACAGCGACCCTACTTTTTTTATTTCAAACTTCTCCGGAAACAAATTATGATACTGGTGTATAAAAACATTATATTTAGATATTTCACTAATTATATGCGGATATTATATTTTTATGAGAATCGGCTGTTTTCCGGAAATTGACCCTTTATTTCTAAGAGTTTTTTGAAGGTTTTTGCATAATTGGAGCAACTCGCACACGTGCGGTTTCTCAGCTGGAGTTAGAAGATCGAGATGGCCGCTCACTGTTCATTTCCTATATTTTAATTACTTATATTTCATTTTCATCGTTTTTGTTTCATATTGTTTAAAAGAACAACGAACAATAATAATTGCTTTTATACTTTTTTGATCATATTATTTGTACTTTTAAATGTCTGTTGGAGCGCATGGTTTAAAAACCAATTTTATTTCGAGTATGATATGGAATGGGGTTTTACGTCCTACTGGTCTGTCCCAAATGGGCTATTTGGGGCCGAACATACGCCATTCAGTATGCAATGAGGAAATATTGCATGGATATCAGCGCAGCAGGTTACTCTTATACCGAATTCCAACTGCCAAGGGATCTTTTTATGTACACGTCAATCTGTACACGGCACCTCGGGGCTTTTTTCTGCTTCGAAGGACTATACGGTGTCCCTTATTAGATGAGTGTATAATAGATTTGAAAACAAGCAGAGAGAGAGAGGTGATGTAATTCGCTTGTCCGTAGGGGTCTTCACATAGTTTATTTGAAATATTTCAAGAATTCCTCCCATTGCGTTCATCCATACGACCTTATTTTTGGTCCTAAAATATTTAATTCTTAATTTTCAATGAAGAGGGACTCGTGTTAAAGTCAAGTGGATCTCACACACTAATTTAAATGAAGCTGGACTCGTGTTTCACGTCGGGTTGATCATTCGGACCAATATCACACAGTTGGTCGCATCCGTGGGTTTTTTAAAGATAGGCTGATTTGATGGCGGCATGTGTAATTCAATGTGTGGTTATTGATTGAGTATTAAAGAAAACTTCTCGGGGTTCAGATTGTGTATCAATTGAATTAGGTGGGTAATTGGTGTTACATCACGCTTTGTTAAACATAGATTTAACTTCTTGTACAGAGAGGCCAGCTGATTATCTTCCAGAATAAACTCCATTCAGACTTCTTGTACAGATAGAACACAGAAAATTGGCTACCAGAACAAACCCTAAACTTTCTGTAAAACTTATAAGTGATGCTCAAAGAGATAAACGAATTTAGTATTTTATTCGTTAAGTTTCCAAACCTGTAGTCGTGTTTTACCAACAGGGTTTATTTAAGTTCCGTGAATGACATTTAGAAGTAGAGGTATAATATTCATAATAACACAACTTTGTGGATTTACTACTTCTTGGTTTATCACATGCAACGTTTCAATACTCTTACAGGTATCTTTATCAAGCAATGATCAATACTGAATAACTGTCTTTATTTCTTTGTAATACTATGTAATACTGTCTAAAGACGGCATGTCAGAAGCGTAATTTAGCTTTCAACGCAACTTTTACGCGTAAATTTGCTTTTAACGCAGCTTTGAAAACATTTTTCCCTATTTATGAAATTGACCCGGGTCCTAAAAACGAGTGGAACTGCAGGAATATAAACCATGGAATTTGTTGAATATGAAATAGGGTTTAACGTCTTACTGGGATAATGAAAAGGGTCGTACGCCACACAGTGTACTATGAGGTCAATTTTGCCTGGACAGAGGTGCTACGACCTACTATTACTTCGAATTCTAAAAGGTTCCTTTACGTGCACATCACTATGTAGATCGGAACAACTAGAAACCATCCTTGACAGGCCCTACGTCCTGCGCCACTGACGAGGTTGAAACTAACCGGAAAATCGCAAGGAACTTGCTCGGTCAACACCACAGCTCCTGTAAACCAATGGCTGATAAGAAACAATGCCTAGTCGTTTGGAGAGGACGCAAAACCGATGTCCCCTGTATATACTGGCGTGCATACACGTAAAACGATCCCTTGATTATAAGAGTAAGCTGCAGTGCCGCTGTACGGGCGCATACACTGTATGCCCGTCTTGATTAACTCACTCGGAGCAGAACAGTAGGACGTTAAACCCTACCAATTAGTGCGCCAAATTGGTCTCGACGATTTATTAAACCGACAATACTTCATAAACAATGTGACAAATTTAGAAACGTTTATTGTCCTCTGTTCTCGTCTATATTCAATATGTACCCCATTCACCCTAGTGCGTAACCTCTTCATACAAATATAAGTCTATTTTTACCCCGTACCCGGTAACTATCTGTTGGTTCTAAATGAAGGTACAACTCGCCAATTGCCTCTCTAATTCCGACAAATAGAATTGGTCTACACGCCACTAACGCCCCCTGGCCGTTAGTTTGACAAACTAGGAATCAATAACAGTTATACGGCGAATATTAGATTACCCAGTCTGAATCTTATACACGTATAGCAAACGATTATATATTTGGTTATCCAGACACGCCAGCTAAACCCACTCAATTGTTGATTTAATGAAATACAAAAAAATATCCTATAAAGTTTAAACAAGCTGCCTCGGTGTCGCGGATTTATTGCACAGTTTTTGGTTCCGGACAATACCATTAGGCAGCTAATTTTCATCTTAGATTGAATTTGCGGGGAGGAATTATTTCCCTCTGCGAACGGCTGAATTTTCAGTAAAGAATGCTCTACAGGAGTTCTTGCATTCACCATTTTTCAATGGTTTATTTTAAAATTCGTCCTGGCAGACGTTGAGAAATTGTCCCATGTTTTATTGAATAAATTGCTTCATGTTTACCCGATTATCCATATCTCACATTCAGATATCACGAAATGAAACGACATTTTCTGTATACCAACCAGACGGGGTGGTTGGATGGCCGAATGGTTAGCACATGCACTTTATATCATAAGGTCTGTCATTGAGTCAAATGGTGTGGTTTAGATTCCCTGGTTGTCTATGACAAGGAGTCGGGTCGTCTGTCTAACCTCGTGGGTTTTCTCTGGGTCCTCCGGTTTACTCCAACTACTAAAGACCCCTACGCGCAAGCGAAATATTGAAACAAAACTGAACCATATATTACTCTCTCTCTCTCTCACACTTACTCTCTTACACACACGCATTAGACGACTCAGCCACCAACACCCATCTCGCCTCTCTCTCTCGCGCGCGCGCGCACGTCTAAGACGACTCGGCCACCCAACAACAGCTTGGACTGAAGACCGGGTAGTATGTATAATACTGATATTCGACCAGGTTATGAAATGGATATAAAAATGGTAATTGCTTAAATGTACCCACAGAAAGAGACATTTGACGTCCAGCTGATCGATCATTGTCAGTAATATTACAATATTCATCGCTCGTTTAACGGCTTTAACGCTGCTTGCATGTTTCCAGAAAAGTCGCTCATTTGAAATGGAAAATTGATGTTTTAGAAGAACAATAAAATTGCACTTACGAATAATAAGATTAATAATACCAAGGGTATTTGGAATCCAATATATTATTAGATGGATTTTATGGCATCATTAAAATGAAATGAAATGGGGTTTAACGTCCTACTGTTGAGTTAATCAAGACAGGCATATGTCATACAGTTTGCCATGAGTGAAATTTTGCCCTGACTACCTACTCTTTTATTTTGCTTAAATTGTATTTTAGTATCGAGTGTCAAGCAAAGTTACATTTTCTTAACAGTTTCTTGCTGATAATAAATTATCACATTGATAATTGTATGTTAAGATATTGTTAAAACGTTTTCTAAACAGTTTCTTGCTAATAATAAATTATCCCCTGGATAATTGCAGGTTAAGATATTGCTAAAACAGTTTCCATGTTTCATGATTAACCAACTCGTGGTGACAAAAAACATTTTATAATGGGACAATCTTCAGTTAAAATACAGTAAAATACAGTAAATAAGATAGTTTTCTTAGTCATCTGTGTCGTTAAAATATAATTTTATCACCAACAGTAACACTGATGACATGAAGGATGGAGTTCAACGTTTCCTTGGCACAATACAACTGTCATTTTGCGCATTTTAGTCACGTGTGCAATGCCATGGGGTGGGAATAAGGGGAGGGGGGGCGTGTGCGTTATATCATGAGATTTGCCTTTAAGTGACGTGGTTTTGATTCCTCGCGTGTACTTTACAAGGAGTCCAACCTCGTGGATTTTCACCGGGTCCTCCGGTTTCCTCCCACTGATAAAGACCGCAACGCGCAAGCGATTTATTGCAATAAAATTGAACCATATGTTAGTTCCGAAATTGACTAGTTTGTGTCGAGTATCCAATGGTTACGTGTGCAATACCAGGGATGATGGGGACTAGTGGTTGAAGGCGTCCGAATGAAAGCATGAGGTCTGACATTGAGTCAAGGGGCATGGTTTCGTTTTCCCCTCTCTCTCATTGGTTCTCAAATTCAATTTTAACAATGGCAATATTGTGTTTAATCAAACTGCGTTTTAGTGAAACCAAATAATATACTTGACTTTATAATATTATATTGCGTTAATGTCAATATCGGTTAAACAAAAAAAAACAAATTTCACGAGCGTCTAATAAATGGAATGGACTCATTGTCAATCATTGGATCCGAATGGTCTATCGAGATGGAGAAACAGATCTATATTGGATTAACAACCAGACGTGACGATAAAATAATGACGTAACTTCCTGCTAGTTTCATTTACTAATGGTAAAAATATTACCTATATATATCTCGTGCATCTTAGATTTCAATACAGACAGTTGAGGTGATTTTATTGCTGATTATTAGGTTATATATGGATATTATTTAAAGATGCGTTATGTAACATTTAAATAAAAAGATGGCAGTTCTCGCTATAATAATTAAACACCAGAGAATGAAATGGAATATCTTGAGAATTTCATTAGAATTATCATTGCTATCGTTGTCATTGCTTACGATAGTAAACAAAGCCTCGGTTATCCAGTTTTTATTTAAATCATTAGCCGGTAATCAAGTCTAAGTCCCTTGAAAATTCGAGCATTCTTTGATGGCATCGAGAGTTGATTATGATCTGGATAAGATAATTAATGTTAAAAATCAATCAATAATTTATATAACATTTGAAGTCTAAAGAAAGACCTGCAATAGGCAGATGAAATTATATCATATTGTATCTTAACTTTACGACCAATAGGTCCAACCGCCTTGCCAGGGCATATTGTCGCCTGAAACCAGGTCCCGTGTACATATTTTTGTGCACGTAAAGGAACCCTTGCCAACTTGAATTCGATGAAGAGTAAGCGGAAACGCCCCATAATTACCCTCACAGCATACACCACGTGGCGTATTCTGTCTTCATTAGGCCGCGTTGATTATCAAGAATTTGAATTTGAACCCCTTTTCATTTCATTTCATAGACGTTTCTAGTGGTTTACCCAGAATTCCGTGCACCACATGCCAAAAGGTCGCCGCAACAGACCGTTTCATTGGCTAATCCCTCACTTCAACTAAAACTCCAGTAATATAACAACTCTTCCAGATCCTATTATAGTGTAGTAAAGACAAAGAGAACGAAAATTTGATAAAAAAAAACGAAAAGAAGTATGATGTGTGTTTTATTTAGATTAGTGAAGCTATTCGTGGGTTAGTCTCAATATAAACATTGTTTTCTCTTGATTAGAATATAAACTCCTCTTCATATGTCTGGTTGTAAAAGCCTAGCATGTCTGGTTGTAAAAGTCTATGTCTATACACAGATTCGGGTATATAAAAAAGTAGAACCATAAAATCTTTAGATCAATTTTTAGAAAGTGTTTTTTGTGTTGTTATTGAGCGACTAATGACCAAACTATACACTGCACACCAATCTTTTCATTCCGATAAAAAGAGATTTTGTTTTTGTCTCTGAAATTCTTAATCGACTATCTGATCTAGTTGCATCTTGGGTGGCACTATACTATTATCTTGGTGGAATTGTTTAGGGTTATACCGCTAATTGTAGTGCTATGAACCCAATAACATTATCAGTTTTAAAAGATTTCTTGTTGACAAAATATTTATGATATTTGTTTATTTTTTGCAATGTCTATTTTCTGTCTTGTCCGCAGGTTTATCTTGTAGATTTTGGTGTTTCATGTAGAGCGGTCCTTCTGCACTTACTGTTTAAATAATATTTTTGGCAAAAGCCAGTTCTTTCTGAACTTTATTTCTCCTTCTATATATATTTCTCCCCCTAGCCCCCTCCACCTCCTTGGTTCTTTTGCTATCCAAATTTATAATAATTATGTTACATAGCGAGAGACAGGTAATTCAATTTATTTTTGGGGTGGGTGTTTAATTCAAGTATTCTGACAGTTTGTCCCAATACTGAGATAATATTTGTGGTGGTATTTGCTAGTTTTTAGTTAGTTTTGGATGGTTTTGGATAAATCGTCCTGCTGCTAGTAAACTCCTTTCATGTATTTTGATTATTATATTACCTAAACTTAACTACATTTCATTGCTTGATGAGAGTGATAACACCTCTTTGAAAGCTTGATAAGAATGATAATACCTCTTTAACAGCTTATAATAAGAGTATCATGAGTAAGGGTGGTTACCTTTTTTTAAGAAAAGCTACTGGATAATAAGATTACGATTATTCCCACACATGTTTGGTCAACATTTCAGCACTTAAAGCAGCTCTTCACACCATTGATAACAGCACGTTCTCCTACCTCTAATACAACCATCTTAACAGTTTCATACTCTCTTCGTATCCCAACCCTACTTTTTATACGTTTTGTATTTTTTACGGTTCAGGAACTGTTAATCTATTCTGGAGAGGAGTTGGTCGCGTTTTAATTGTTATGATATCGATACGAGATGGCTGCCATCTAGTACCGCAATATTGACTTGTGGTAAGAGGCTGTGGATTTTTTAAAACATACATCAACAACCAATTACCGGGAATAAATGTTTAAATAGTAAGCGAGAGTAAAAATCGACCTTTATATGTGGATAAAACATAAAATCCTATGTATGAATTTGACAAAAGGACACTAAAAAAGAACATCGAATCAATGCAATCCTATATGTGAATTCGACAAAACCCTAAAAAAGAACCTCGAATCACTGACAATCTGATTAAAATACAAATCTATATTTCGTTTCGTTTTTTTTTATACTTTCAATGGCCTCTATTACATTGCGATTTGACCGGTTGTAGAGGGAGTTCGTGGCATGGGTCATACGAGTGGCTCCTTCACTATATGACGTAACACATGTAATTCTAGTGGGGTACTACCTACAGTGGTTTGTTATTTGCCTTCGTCAGCCTTATTCTACCAATCAAATAACGCTAAACGCCAACTAAAAATTGCCTAATGTTATTTTTCTTTGATAAGAACCAGCAAAAGGAAAGATTAAATCAATTTTGCGTTAGAAATTTTGCGTTAGAATCTGATGTTTTCTTCGTGCAAAGAATTCCAAAAAACAGAAACAAACGAAAGTTTAAAAAAGTCCGAAATTTCACAATGTTGACAAGAATTGAAAAATCTAATTAAACAAATGCTTATTTTTGTTATATTTGTCGACATTATTATCAAATACTTGTGAATGTTGGAATGTTAAAAGAGATGTTTTATACGCGTAGGAATTTCTTATGAAACAACTAAAGAAACCCTTATAATGTGAAATATTTCTAATAAAACAGCTAAAGAAACACTATAATGTGAAATATTTCTTATAGAACAAATAAAAAAAAGACGCAATGTAATGTAATGTTTCTTATAGAACACCTTCTTGTACTATTCGTGGATTCTGTTTTTACTATGGAATGTCAACATGAGCTTTACCGAATAAAACGGTATTATGCATGTGGCATTATGATTGGTTAATAGATCTGACAATGATCAATCATAAAGTGTATAAGAAATCATAACTGGATTATACGAGGAAGCTATCAATATACCCTGAGCGATACAGATAGAGAGATACTAGGTCATTTGGGCACTAGCATAGTTTTACTTTGGTTCAATTCGCTTGTGCGTATTTTCCTTTAGAAGTGGGAGGGCGGGAGGGGGGAATCCACGAGGTTAGGTCGGCAAACTTATTCATCCCTAATCATGTCCAAAAAAGGACGAATGAGCATGTCCCTGAAGCAACGACTGCGAGTTTTCCAACATCTGGGCGTTGCTAGATTACTTTACAATTCCCAATTAGAGGTTGTGACATATCGACCTCAACGGAAACCTTGGCATTGAACGAACCTTGAACTTTGCAACTCGATTATCACAGGTAGACATTTTAGCAGAAAGGGGCGAAACTGATAGGCTCGCAAGTTGGGTGAATAACCAATCAAAATTAGGGCTAAATATGTAGGGTATTACACGAAGGCCTTGATAAGATGTGCATTGTTAAAGAAAGATCAAGTCTTCTATTGAAAATGACGAATGGGTGACAATTGCGAATAAATCATTTCACTGAGTGGGGAAAAAATAAAATACTACTTGAATGGCTAAAGTAGACATCAAACGAAAAATAGTCCATTTGAACGTGAATGTAATCTGCACAAAATAACCGAGTTGTACGGAATGGAAGCTAAACTTCATTTCTATCAAGGGTAATGGCTTCTTGGCGTGATTAAACTGACTGGTTTATGAGAAGTTTCATGATAACTCGTTTCTTCAAACTGTAACCTGTTTTCTACTAAAAATTCCATTCTCATAATTAAAACAATATCAAGCATGTTGAAACATCAATGGCGTCCCTGGCACCAGACCTGGGTTTCATTCCTGACTAATTATTTTGATTTTAACCTAATAATAACTCATTTTCCTGTTGGTAATCACTTACAAATATTCAACAATTATCCTGAAAAACCTGGTGTTACCCGAGCACGCTGGCGGAGAAATACATTATACATTTAACTAACTGACATGCAAGTTAAAAACTTTAAAGGGAAACACCCACGCTCGATGTTCAGTTCATTAAACATACATAATGCAAGACCGAAATGGTTAGGCCTGAAATATTATATGAATTATCAATTAGACATTAATTAACTTACCAAGATCATAATCAACTCTCAATGGCTTTGATATTTAGTAGATTTGAATACGTTTTGTGTTTGATGAAATAACCGTAAAATGGATAATCGAGACTTTGTTTATTGCCGTCTCAACAGTAGGAATGACAATCGGGGCTAGACAATAATTGTGTCGCAGATAGCTTGGCTCAAAGTGACGCAATTTGACTGAAATTTTCAGTATATTCTCTTTTCACTATCTATGGTTATCTGGTATATCGAGACTTGTCAGCTCTTACTTAATGCCCCTTTAAATCAAAGCCAGATACTCAAAATCAACTTTGTACAGTCACTCAAATGAATGTAGCCCATCTTCGCAATATAATGAAGTACAGCTACTTAGTTCAATAAGAGTCCAACTACTCAAATTTATTGAGTTCATCCTACCAAATCAACAAATTATATCATTGGGTCAGCCAAATAGCTCTTGGAATGGCTACAGATGCAAGGAAATGGCAGATAAGTTTCTTACCCCACCCCCTGTCCCAACACCCCTCTCAACGGCTTGACCCGTCTCCGCGGTCAGTTCCCTCATTTTGCGGCGACCCACCCCCCTTTGCAAAATTCTTAGATTCGCCCCTGGGACAGTTACTTCAACCAATATAGTCCAGCTATCCAAATAAATGGCGGAGAGTTACTGTCCACTTGCTAAAATCAGTGGAGTCCAGAAAATCTGGAAAGCAGAACGAGGCGACACATATTCCATGTCAAACGGTGACCTCATATTCTTATCTGGAGAACATGCACAATTAATGCTAACGGTGTAGGCTGGAATAACCATTCGATCGAGACTTCTCACGTATTTCGCCGAACATAACTGATTTGAAATTCGTACGCAAATGTGTCGATCTACATTGATTTTAATGGGGATCGTCGCCCACTGAAACCACCTTAGAAACGGACGCAACGACGTCAGAATTCTTTCTTAATTGTGCATTCTCGGCGAAACTGCTCACGGCAACGATTGTTTAAAATTACCAATCTATCAGAGAAAGATGGACAGGTAGACTAGACGTAACTGTCTATATTCTTGTGGATATCCCACGTTTCTTACTCCGTTGTAGATACACCGAAACTTTTACTATATATTAATCTTTGAAACGTTTTATATTGAAAAGACAACGGTTACGTTAATGTGTAAAATTCCCGTAAAAATCACGTTTAGACGTAAAACAAGAAGTGAGCGAGTGAAAGAGTTTATGTAAAATGGCGCGTCGCTTGGGTAGTCGCCATCTTGAAATTGAAGTAAGGAAACAAATGGCGACCTTAATGCCGCAATTGAACAATGCTATTTAAACAATGGAAGCAAGATGGCGATGTCTGAAGGCTATAAAAGAGAATAAGAATTCAGCCCAAGGGAAATCTACAAGTCTATGTTTTATTCCTTCATCAATTATCCAAACTTATACATGTATTATATCGATACTGTAGGAAAGTTTAAAATCATATAGCTCCCACGCTTGTCTGTAGCAGGAGAGGGAGAGAGAGAGAGAGTATTAAACAATAATATTTCTTATTAAAGAGAGAGAGAAAGGGGTGGGTTTTAACGTCCACTCGAAACAAACTAGGTCATTTCGGGACTAACATTTGGTTCAATTTTTTTCTTCAGTAATTCGCTTGCATGTAAGGGTTTCTAGCAATGAGATGAAACTGAAGAACCGAGAGAAAACCCACGAAGTTTGGACAGGCGATCCTACTCCTTGCCATGTGCCACCGGGGAATCGAAACCACGCTAGTTGACTCAATGGCAGATCTTATGATACAACGTGCTCGCGTTAACTATTCTTCGGCCATCCAGACCCCCCAGTAGCCGAGGCAGTTGTATTACTGTAAAGGCGGCTGTATGTATCTAGTTCAATAATGTGTATTCTCAAATAATGTAGCATTACGTATTATTTTTTGTAAATGATAATGGTGCGCCAACATCAAAGGATGACGTCACTTCTGTATATATTAAATATTAATACTAGGCGATGAATATTGATATATCTAGTAAATACAAGCAATATATATAATTACCTACCCCACCTACTTCATCAAATTTAATACTCGTAGCCTCGGATTATTATCTTTATATATCAGAAAATACCAAATTCCGTCTTTGAATGGCAGCTAGTAATATAAATGTATCACACCAAAGCTTATATTATGGCACAATAATTACTGGTTTATCATCATGCAACTTTTCGACGATGGCATTCTTTCTCAATATCAAGTAATGAAATTCAAGGGTTAACAACTCGATCATTCAGAATTATATACAGGGTGAAATGTAATGAAATGAACTTGGGTTCCACGTCCTACTGTTCTGCTGCGAACTGGGCTAATTTAGACCGTCATACGCCCGGGCAGCGACACCACGGCTTACTTTTATATCGAATTCCAGCTGCCATGGGCTCTTTTGCGTGCACGCCAATATGTTCACGGGATTTGGGTCTTTCGTCCCATCCGAACGAATAAACTGCTGTCCTCGTCAAGCCCTTCGTCTCGCATCACTGACAATGGGGAACAACGCCGAAAACTCTGAATGAACTTTTTCGGCAAATGCAGGGATCGAACACCAGACCTCCAGGCTTGAGAACTTATGCCTTGTCCACCGTGATTCGTTCCTAAACGGGAGAAGTGGGGGTAAAATACCTTGCACTAAATTACAGACTGTGTAGAAATGAAATTCAAGTGTAGGGGCTACGGATTCGATCACCTTCTGTTAGTATTTAACGCCCGCTTCAACCAATGGTGATATCGCAGAGAAGTTGTCTTATTTTATTATGCGTAGAGTAAACCCGAGTTCCCAGAATAAACCAACGAGGCTGAGAATGCCCTCATACAAGAATGCGTTTTATACCGACAGTCAACCAATACAATTCCAGAGATTGGGCTATAAATTTGATCACCCATCGTTCCAGATAGTCAGGCACCATACGCCAAACGTTCTTAATTGTCGACCAATGGGGTTTGTTAATGCTATGGATGCGAGCACCCGGACATGGAGCTATTTTACACCAATCGTTCTAGGTTGTCGACTAGTGGAATACCAGGTTGAGCCACTATGGACTCAACCAACTCTTATTTATAAGAACTAGGTGGACAACAGCGCTTCTCTGGGTTTAAGATACACAACAAACAGCGCCTTGTAGACTGAGCCACAGTATCAGGCGTTGAGCTGGACCCAGACCATACATAGACCTCGGTGATTTGTCCACCAGAACGACTAGACACCGTTCATTGCATCACTGACAAGGTGCAACTGGTTCAAGAATCCCGTAGAACGTTTTCTGGGAACACCGAGATTGAATCTGAGACCTGCTAGTTAGTGAGTAATCGCCCTTTTCCCTTAGCCAACTGGTTTTTTCGGAAGCAAGTAGTGTCGTAAATTACACACTGTGATATAACCGATCAGCCAGACAGGAACCGTCACGCAATCTGTCCATACAAAATAAATGAGGTAAAATTAAATGACGTGCCAAATGACTATATTACTTATTTTGTCGGCGATATCATTTCACTGTGGAAGATACACACACTACATCATTATATTGGCAAGTATTAATGTTATCTCTTTTTGACAAGGCAGCGCCATAGCTTAGATGAACAACGACTTCAACCCCTTACCCCATTCCCATATGTTTTGGGCAAGTATCCCTGGTCAACAGGTTCTTCTCCGACTGTTCCAGCTCTGTAGTTGTGACGCAGCGAACGCCTTTTTCGGTTAAATAATTGCTCAGACGCAGATTCATACGGTAACAGCAGCAACAGTAGTAGCAGTAGTAGTAGTAATAGTAGTAGTAGTAGTAGTAGTATTAACAGTAGTAGTGGAGTAATGGTAATAGTAGTAGTGGTAGTGACAGCGGTAGTAGTGGTAGTGACAGCGGTAGTAGTGGTAGTTTTATATCTAACATGGAAGACGTGATACCTTTAACTGACATCAGGGACAACAACTTAAATAAGACACAAATGATAAAATGACGAACTAATGGGACTACAACTTTAATTCTATACAAACAATAGTACATGAAATGACTTGAACGGAATGGGAATATAATTTTAATAAGACACAAATGATACAATGACTTGAACTAAATACGATTAACTTTAATCCAATACAAAACATCAAATGTTTTGAACTAAATGGGACTACTACTTCAATAAGAAATGAACAATAAAATGACTTGAACGGAATGGGAATATAGCTTTAATAAGATACAAATCATAAAATAATATGGAGTATAAAGTAAGAAGATTGGCAGGAAGAAGCCTGGGCGTTACATAATAAACCTCCATAGGTTCTTCCTGTCACCATCAATTATTTATAATCAATTAGACGTGAGAAGTGAAATCATGTAGTGACAAATCTCAGTTGATTTTAGTGTTATAACATACAACATGGGGTGTAATAAACCTAATAAAATATTCATATTTTAACACACTCACAATACGCTATCCTAAAAGTGCCAAGTTTCTGACGTAACCATTAGGACTGAAAAATACACCTTTAAAAGAAATTTGAATTGGAGTCAAGCGATTCTTGTACAGCAATTGTCTTTATACGACAACTGTGTCAATATAGATATCCATGCACCATTAGGTTGTACAAATATCTATATAATTATTCAACTTTTGAAAAACTGACGTTACGTTATGCTAAAAGTGCATAACCATTAGGACTGAAAAGAAACACCCCTAAAAGAAATTTGAATGGAAATCAAACGATTTCTATGCAACAAATATACGCCAGCTGTGTTAACAAAGATATAAAGGCACCATTAGGTGTAGTAATATCTATAAAGCTGTTCAACTGACATTGGAAAACTGACATTACATTATGTTAAAAGTGGGATTTTTCTGACGTAACCATTTTGTCTGAAAAGAAAACCTTAAAAAATATTTAAATGTGAATCAAACGAGTGACTGTCTGGATACAATAGTTGGGCAAATAAAGACACTTATGCACCATGGGTACATAGTGGTTTGCAGAGTAAGACAGTGGCTCACTAGCTAGGAGGTCGCCAGTTCGATCCAGATTAGGTCGATAAAGTTAATCGGGACTTTCGGGCGTGGTTTCCATTTGTCAGAGGACCTGACAGGGCTTAGTAGTTCGGATTGAACGAAAAAACGAGGTCGCGTGTACACATTGGCGCGCACTGAAAAGGTCCCTTGGCAGTTGGAATTTGATATACGAGTATGCCGTAACGCCGTTGTCCGGGCAAAATGTCTCTCACAGCACACTGCATGGCGTATACCCGTCTTCATTAGCCCAGTAGGAGTCGAACAGTAGGACGTTAAACCCTATTTCATTTTATTTTATTTACTGTCCGGGAGTCCTTTATGTAAATGAAATGAAATTGGGTTTAACGTCCTACTCTTTTGCACCTAACCTGGGCTGGAAGACGGGCATACGCCATACAGGGTGCTATGAAGGGAATTTTGCCCGGGCACCGACGCCACGGCCTATTCTTATATCGAATTCCAACTGCCAAGGGATCTTTTACGTGCACTCCAATGCGTACACGGGACCTCGGTTTTTCGTCCCATCCGAACGACTAGGCAGCTGTTCTTGTCAGGCCCTCCTTCTGCATCACCGACAAGGGGAAATCACGCTGGAAAATCGAGATGAACTTTCTCGGCCAATGCAGGGATCAAACACCCTTTATGTATATTACTGTTTATTTATTTGTACATTATTGCTATTCAATTATCTGACAAGTCAGCCATAAACAACTGATTGTCTGAAAGCCATGAACCATTACAAAACTCATAAAATATTTAAAATTTGACAGACTTGTTGCATGACATCACAGTGACAACACATCGTTTATTTAAATAATTCATTATCTTCTAATTGTCGTCTGCAAACACAAAAGTTCAACAGACCTATACATCATAATCTGTCACAAATGTTTGGAATCATCAAATTTTAAAATTCTATAGTCTGGAAGTTTGGAATGAACTGTGTTTGTCGTCTGCTACTAGGTTTGATATCTCTACAATAGTCTTGTTTCACTGCTTCATGATCGAAGTAAGGGGGGTTGGGATGGCCTAGTGGTCTAGAGTGCCGCGCTTCGACCTCTAGCTGGCCGGTCAGCTCTGGCTTGCGGTTGTGGTTTCGAGCCCTGGTGTGAGCGTATGTGACATGGATATAGGGGCGCCTTCTCAACCTCGTGGGTTTCCTCCGGGCACTCCAGTTTCCTCCCACTGCAAAAGACCCCTACGCGCAAGCGATTTATTGAAATAAAATGAAACCATATGTTAGTCCCAAAATGACCTAGTTTGTGTCGAGTGGACGTTAAACCCCATTTCTCTCTCTCTCTCTCATGATCGAAGTAAAAGCCATTATGGTCTGGTTGAATTCCGGTGGAGAGGGAGAGAGAGAAAGAGAGAGGGAGATGGGGTTTAACTTTCAATCGACACAAACTAGGTCCTTTCGGGACTAACATATCGTTTAATTTTATTTCAATAATTCGCTTCCGCGTAGGGGCCTTTAGCAGTGGGAGGACACCGGAGTAGCCGGAGGAAACCCACGAGGCTGGACAGGCGATCCTACTCCTTGCCACGTACATCCGGGGATTCGATACTTCGCCAGTTGACTCAATGGCAGGCTGTATGATACATCGCGCACACGCTAACCATTCGGTCATCCACCGATGTCAAGGCTAGCCTTTGATGTTAGCTGGATTAGATTCCTATATGCCGCTGAACGGCCATTGAAATTAAATTTAAGATCTGGATAATCGAGACTATTCTATTTATATTAATGATTTTAGTAATGATGACCGAAACTAGACGGAATTTCACACGCTTCGTTCTCGGCTCATAGTGGATCAATTCGACTGAAATTGTCAGCAAATTACCTTTACACTATCTAGTTTTTAACTATTGTGGTGAGAATAGCCAACTATTTATCTTATCTCCCATAATGTATCTTAATTTAAATGAAATTTTCAATATATTCATTTTGCATTATCTATTTTTAAACTACCAGCTTTTTATCTAAATCTTACATAATGCACCTTTAAACAAACGTAGTCTCAAAATCAACTGATTAGACAACTACGCCCGATTTTTTACAGTAAAACTCGCATCGGCATGTAAGTGACATTTTGGTATTTTAGTCAGCGTTATTGACTTATTCCAGTGATTCATAACCAGTGTGCCGTGGCACACATGTGTGCCCCAAGATATTCCTAAGTGTGCCGTACTAAGAAAATGCGAAAGTGTCTGCTGGTAAGTTCCATAGCTATGTTTTCTTGATTTAATTTGAGTCATTCTATGTGTCAATGGCTAGTTTGTGTCTACGGTTGTGTGCCGTCTATGACTTAAGAACCACTGACTTATTCCGTGTATGTTGTCTCAGCTATCAAATAAGTGCATATTGGTATCAAAATCAAGCAATGGGAAAATAACACCAAATTTTTCAACGTAGTGGCTGGCAGTCTCACGGCGAGGTGGATGACGCCAGAAATTAAAAGAAAATGAAGCATTAATAATAGATAAAGGCCTAACTACAGACAGTCTATGTTAGACTCCTGTCAACTATTTCTACCCTGTTTTATTTATCGGGAAATAAATATCTTAATTCTGAATTATCCAAATATAAACACCGTAGCTCAATCGGATTAGAAGCATTTAATATCAAGGACAACTGACACTAAGCTGAGTAAAATCCACGAATATTTCCGTCTGAACATTTTATAAATTGAAATAGATAATTTAACTCAACAACCTGATTATAGCGGGAGTTAACGGCAGGGGTCAAACATGGCTTTTGACTTATGACGTCAGAAATTGATTAATCAATCGGCGTTGACGTTTCTAGGAGTTTACCCATAGAGAACGCCGATAAATCGCCGTAACAGACCGTTTCATTGACTAATTCCTTACATCAATAAGAAAGCTTATTATATTACAACTCTTCCAGATCCTAGTGCAGTAAAGACAAATAAAACGAAATTTTAAACTATAAATATCGAAACGTAGAAGACGTTTCAGAGAACGAGCCAGCACACCTTGTGTGGTACACAACACCTGCCACGACTAATAGCTGAAAGAAGCAGTGGTTTAGCCTTGTACTTCAGAAGCTGAGGCTAACATATCTTGCCGATGGGACAGTGAGCCTGTGTATAAGTCGTTTTGTTACAGACACTCAACCTTTGTGAGTCGAACGTGAGATACCCAGCCGTACACTATATAATACAGTGGATTTAGTTCAGTAAGTCTTGATCAGTTAAACTATGTTACGTGTCGATATAAAACAGGAGCAATAACTCAGTTATCCCACAACAAGACAGACTTAATGACATTTCCTTTGTAGACATCCGATAGTCACACCATGTCTAAATTAATCATTATCTTGTTATATTTACCGATATTTAAATACGAAAATATGGCTAGTATAGAAATATGATACCTAGATACGAAGATATGCCTAGTATAGCAATGTGATATTTAAATACGAAGATATGTCTAGTATAAGAAAGTGATATTTAAATAAGAAGGTATGTCTAGTAAAGAAGTGTGAATAAATACGAATATATGTCTAGTATAGAAATATGATACCTAGATACGAAGATATGTCTAATAAAGAAATGTGATATCTAACTACGAAGATGTGTCGAGTATAGGAATGTCATATTTAAATACGAAGGTATATCTAGTAAAGAAATGTGATATCTAAATATCCAGTATAGCAATGTGATACAATGCAAAGATATGTCAAGTATAGAAATGGGATATAAAATACGAAGATATGTCCAATATAGAAATGTGATACTATACGAAGATATGTACAGTACGGTAAGCATTTTTTACCGTCCACCGGAGCCTGGTCTTATGACGTCATATGTGGATTGTGGGTTAGGATAAGGGTTAGGATAAGGGCTGTGGCCTGCAGATTTCGTCACAGTCTCGAGATGTAGACAGGGCTAGCCCTAACCCTAACCCTGGGCCAAGCCTAACCCTTATCCTAACCCACAATCCACATATGACGTCATAAGACCAGGCTCCGGTGGACGGAAAAAAACGTTTACCATATCTTCCGAATGTTCTCTACTTCTGAGACATTGGCTGAGACAGGCCGTTTCATTGGCTGATCACTCACATCACACAGCAGAACACATCAATGATAACAACTCTTCCAGATCCTAGTGTATTAAAGACAAGTGCAGCTAAATTTTGAAATATAAAAACGAAACGAAATAGGATCCGTGTTTTACTCAGATTATGCAAAGATAGTTATATGTGTGCGGAGTGTGTGTGAAATAGCTTTATTTAACGTCCGCTTCCACCGAGGTGATATCGCAGACAGTGCGGAATGGCCCGTGTATTTATATAAGGTGATAAACTACAAGCTGCCAGCTATTATTCTATTTACGGTATTATTATGGAAGATGATACACGATAATTTGGTGTTATGTTATTAACAAGTTCATTTTTGTAATTATTACCAGCTAGTTGCCTGGTGTCAGCTTCAGGGTTATTACATTCGGTCATAAACATAAATGTCATGATAACTTTGACTATCATAAGACCATGACTCTCAAATGCAGTGCTAGAAGGAAATGGCGTGATAACTTCGACTATCAAAAACATGCTAGCCCTCAACAGAAAGAAATGACATGATAGCCTCGACTATGAAAAATATGCTTTCTCTTAATAGAAAGAAATGGCATGATAACCTCGACGATCATAAAAATCCCCACCGGTGTAATATAAAGAGATTTACATGTAATTCTCGCAAAACTCTCAAACACATTGGCGTGCACGTAAACGATTCATTGGCAGTTGTAATTCGATATAAGAGTAGGCCATAGTGCTGTACCCGGGCAAAATTTCCCTCATAGCAAAATGTGTGGCGTTTGCTCATCTTTAGACTGGAAGGAGCCGAATAGTAGGACGTTAAACCACATTTCAGTTCATTTGTATAGCGTATGCTCGTCTTTATTAGCCCAGCCGGAGCAGAGCAGTAGAACTTTAAACCTCATTTCATTGCATGTGTATATGGCGTACGGCCATTTTTATTATCCCAGTCCGTGCAGAAAAGTAGGCCATTCCATCCATGTCATTTGAACATGAAATATTTTACATATATTGTTTTTTTTCAAGCCAATGTTGTATAATCGGCGTCTTCAAATTGTATTATTAATAGCATTACCACAATCGGTCTGGTGTTTAATAAATTCAAGGACCACGTGACCGCTGTCTGGCGACTGAATTACCACAAATTACCAAAAAACAATTTTTATGTTATATTTCCTGAAGAATAAACGAAATTGAATTTCTCCTAAAGGCAGCGAAGGGGCGTTAAAAATAACGAACTCAGTAATGAAATAACTGCCGTTGTCTGTGGTAATAACAGGAATTTGACCAAACGATAATTTCTCCCGCCAATATCTTAAAGAAACAATAATTGTATGTAAGTTGGAATAATATGTTGCCTTGTCTTTTATTATACGGTAGCCATGGTGGCTCGCGGAGAATATGGCGCTGACTCGACATGATTGGACAGGATGTCCTAGTCTTTGCCGAGGAAAGTTAATCGGTATTATCTAGCCTGCCCCCCCCCCCCCATATCACGGCGTTAGGACTTGGGCACTATGTTAGTCCCGAAATGACATAGTTTGTGTGTCTCTCTCTCTTCTCTCTCTCCATTTTATACAATACAATGGAGATATGTGTTGCATATATTTATGGAAGTAATATGACTTCTATTGAGCGGTATTACATCTGACAGTTAAGTCATGGTTAGCTAAATCCTATTTAATACGCTGGAACAAATTCTCGCCGAGTGGATAGTTCACAATCAATCATCGATTGTCCGTGAAAGGCACCCAAAGGTCCCACAAAACTCGGCCAAAAGGACGCATTGTCCTGTGCGTATTTAATAGACGATATATTAATGATTGGGAATTAGAGACTAATGATAACCTTGTCGACTTGATTAGCCAGACGGTTTTAATTAGCAATCAACTAACCGGTCACAGTAGGGGGTGTAAATAGCGTGTAAATAAATACAGATCGAATACAATAACAGTGAATATATCCCAGTTCGTTAAAAGTTGTAAAACATTTTAAAATTGAATTAAATTTGGTATGTCTAAAGTAACTATATAAGTCTCTAACTCAATATAATTGATTCGTAATCTTACCGAGAAAAGGTGGGCTTCTGATATCCAATATTTAAGACAAATTAAACAATTTACCATTGGTACACGAAGCATGCACCATAATGCGTCTCAGTGCCATTTGTAAGAAGGGGATCGATGAACGAGGTCAGACATATACCACAAGTCATGTCAAACGGTGACGCCATAATTCTTATCTGTAGAGCAAGCGCAAGACATGCAATCAGCGTAGACTGGAATAACTAGGCACTAGAGATTGCTATTCGATTGAGACTTCTGTCGCATTTCGCCGAACACAAGTGATTAGAAATTACAGTGAAACAGAAAAGATTGCATGTAAATCAGTTTATATAAATTCATGTTACATTATTATATGCGTTGCGGCTCATTTGTGTCAATTTTTAGGTCCCAAATATTTTCGGTTGAGCTCAAGTCGCTACCAATTCAACAATGAAATAGAACAACAGACCCATCGCCTACATTATTTCAAATGTGTAAAACCTTTTAAATTAGAATTACATGTATATATATGCGAAAACATTTACGCTTATTTACGCATGATCGCGACCAAATATAATGGACTAGAACAAATGCTTCAATATAATTTCAAATAAATAGGATTTGCTACTTTTGGCTTTCATTCTAAAATATAAATTTTTTGTTCCCGTCAATTTGTTTCTGGATTAGTTTTCATCATTCCACTGTTAGTGTGGCGCTGTGCGTGTGGTACTGACAAACTAATTGCCGGCGAGTACCAGGCAAGGAACAGCCGACACGCCAGACTAAATGTCCTTCATGGTACAATGCATGGCATTATGCAGGTCTTTAGATTGGTGCAGAAAATTAGTCGCCCCTTTTTCAGAAATGATTAAAATTCATTTAGGTTCACCGTCGGAAATATTTAAATCATTAATTACAACTGTTAAATCAGGATGAGACATGGTATCAATCAAGATGCCAACAGATTTTAAGACAATGAAAAAAGCTAGAATTGATAGTCCTTTCAAAAAATTCATCAATTTCGTCTCAAAATTCCGTTCAAAACTACCAGATGAAAAAGTCAAATGACTTAATGAATACTGACCCTTTTTTTAATTAAATCCAAATTTAATCTAATCTTAGTGTTGTAACCTTTGACCCTAGGTCTCTGCTGGGTTGACCATATCAAGATTGGTTCCAGTGAATCCTGGAAGTTGACTTTCATTATTCTGTTTGTTTGATAACATGGCTGCTATGGTTACCAGAGCTACGAATGCAGATCCAACAAGTAGATTTCAAACCAATCGCATTGTAAAGACCGAAACATATTATTTATTTTTCTCTCACTTTTTAAAATTTAATTTCAACCAACAAAATACCGAGATGGCGAAAACGTGTTTTAATTAAATTGGTTCCCTAGTCAACCATTTTTTCATATAGTTTTCAATATCATGAAATGTTTTCTGAAATCTTTTAAAACGCTTCAATCACGCTATCATGTAAAACAGAAGGAAATGCATTGAAATAAGGTTTGACGTCCTAGGATTCTGAACTAATCGGGTTGATCAAGACGAGCTTCAGCCACCAGGACATCTTGCCAGTGTCTACAGACCATAACCGATGTGTCTTGAATCAATAATACAAATTCGGCTACATGATGAATATATTCATTTACTATATATATCCAACATTCGGCAATCTTAAGGAATGTATTTAAAAAACAGATTGTTAAAAAAACATTTTACGTGCATTCGGTGCATGTTATTGACAATTCAAGAAACATCCGGAGAGAGAGAGGGGTTAACATCATTTTGGAACTAACATATGGTTCAATTTTATTTCAAAAATTCGCTTGCGCGTAGGGGTCTTTAGCAGTGGAAGTAAACCAAGAGAAAACCCACGAGGTTAGACAGGCGACCCTACTCCTTGTCAAGTACACGCGTTTTGGAACCACGCCACTTGACTCAATGACAGACCTCATGATTTCACGCGCACGTCACCCCACCTCTCTCCCACCGGCATTGCACACGTAACAAAAATGCGTAAAATGATAGATGTATTGTGCCAAGGAAACGTTAACCTCCATTCTTCATGTCATCAGTGTTACTGTAGGTGATAAAATTTTATTTTAACGACACAGATGACTAAGAAAACTATCTTATTTAACAAGTCATTTATTTCACTGTATTTTAAGTGAAGATTGTTGCATTATAAAATGTTTTTTGTCACCACGTGTTGGTTAATCATGAAAAATGGAAACTGTTTTAGCAATATCTTAACCTGCAATTATCCAGGGGATAATTTATTATTAGCAAGGAACTGTTTAGAAAACGTTTTAGCAATATCTTAACCTCCAATTATCAAGGGGGCAATTTATTATCAGCAAGAAACAGTTTAGAAAACGTAACTTGGCTTGACACTCGATACGAAAATACCACTTAAAGCAAAATATAGGGTACTCTTATAATCTCTAATATAACTAAAATTAAAACATAATTTCGTTTTATGTATTTGCTGATTTGTACACAACATTGTTTTCTGAATACATGAATGAGATGGGGTTTAACTTCCTAATTCTCTGCTCCAAATAACTATGTTTTCTAAACTACTATGTATCGCAGGCGACACTGTGTGCTAACCTACTGTGTATCACAATCGACACTGTCTACCACTGTGTGCTAACCTTAAGTCTATCACAGCCGAAACTGTGCGCTAACTTACTATTTATCACCGCCGACACTTTTTGTGACATTGGTTTCAAACCTCCTATCTATTACAATCGACATAGTGTTTTAACATACTACAGTGTATCTATCAGAATCAACTGTTTGTTAACCTACTCTCTATCACAACCGACACGATCAACCGCGATGCCCCTTGTAGTAGTGGCTGGCAATTTAACGTCTACTCCACCATTAGTCATACCTGGCAATTTAACGCCCGCTTCCTCCAAGGATGATTTCGCAGACTAATTAATATTTCCTGGGAACCATTGCCTGTCTCCCCAGTGTACTATACTCGTCAATGACGTTTTCTTATTGAAACCGATTGGCCTATATTCATAAGTATGTTGTGGTATGAAATTACAGGATTCCCAGACATATTTATCAACCGGTACCAAGACACATAAACATACCACATGAGACACACAATTACATATAAAGGTCTGGCATAAATATCCAAATAGAAATCTACAAAAAGAATTGGGTTTTATGGAATTTTGACCAGACAGTGGCATTTCCACCTAACCGTACCGTCGTCTAATTATTACTATCATGGGTTATTTTACGTGCACCGGACATCGGGTTTTTTGAACCAATAAATACTTTTCGATGCAACGTCCTCCTTGCACCATTTACAAGGTGTCGAAGGTAAATCGAACCCAAATTCAGTCCAACATGGCCGCCGCATAGTAATTTTGAACTTGGGGTTAGTGTTAGGGTTGCGATCATAATAATTATATGTTGGATTCAACTTCAGTCCAAATTACCACCAACCCATTGGAAATGCACTCAAGGAAATCGCCGGCAACCGAAAGCGAACAAGTGCCTTACCCACTCGGAAAACGTGGCCCCTGTGGTTTGAAGAGATGCTGTTATACGATAATATTGTGAAATGAAATAGAGTTTATTAAAGTCCCGCTTTTCTGTACCGACTGTGGGAGAACTGTGCCCGGACGGCGGCACTGTGGCCAACTCTTATTTCGAATTCAAACCATCAAAGGCGCAATGAGATTGTTATCTGGCGATTATGATTATTGTTACTAAAACCGAGGCGGTTTGACCAAAAGATGATTACTAGCTGTAAACACCGCACGTATACTCCAGTACTATCGTAAACAGAAAAAGAAAATCTATTTCTAGACCGATGTTTGATCGTTGTATTTACAATTGAAAATCCGTGGAGATATTTATGATCTATATGTGGAAAAAGAACTGTCTGTTCTCGAAACAATGACCTATTAAATCAATACTGAGTGATGTTCTGCAACCTTCCGAGTGATGGGACTGCTCGAACTAAGACTACAGAACTACGTCGAGTTGCCTCTCTGTTCGGGTCGGTGATCATCTTTCTGATCAGCAAGATTTATGTCTCCTTTATCTCAGAAGGGATTTCAGAGAATATCTGTGACTTAAATTACACAGACAATTAGATTCTACTCCAGGACAGCAGACCACGGGAGACATTCTAGATTCTTCAAGAAATATCAAAGCATGTCACCTGATAATCGTCACTACTTCCGGTACACGCACGGGTGTCCAGGGCAGAACTCCTTTCACCGATATTTCTTTCTGTGGAGGCAGCGATTTGACTATTAGCTACTGCTTAAAATTACCGTAGCTGAGGTTGGGTTTGGGCGAGATTATACATCCTCGGTTATGTCCGTAATTATTTGGCTTAAGCAAGTAATTTCGCTATGAGCTCTGCCGACAAAAGCCTATAGGGCTTTTGCACGTTTTGATCCCGATCAGAACGCTGTTGTTTTGTAATCAACCGAAAGATCTATTATGGAAACAGCCAAAGTAAAGATTATTTTCTTGAAATGTATATAGAATAAGCTAAGTGTATCGCGAAAGATAGTGCGTTATCTACAATACTATTAGCGATCTGAAAACGGTTATTTTTTTCAAAAATGCTAGGGAGTCATTTATAAGATTATTAGCGATCCGAAAACATCTGTTAATTCCGTATATTTCCGTAATCTACCGAATGTGATAAAAAACGATCATTTTCTCAAAAATGTATAGAATGGGCTAAGGAATCATTTAAAAGACTATTAGCGACCCGAAGACGATCGATTAATTCCGTACATTTCCGTAATCTACCGAGTGTGAAGAAAAACAATTTGTTTTAAAATGTATAGAATCCACTAGGGAGTCATTTACAAAACGATCCGTACAATTCCGTACATTTCCGTAATCTACCGAATGCGATGAAAAGCGATTATTTTTTCAAAAATGTGTAGAATGAAGTGAAGTGCCTCTTAACAGATCTAGTAAATTAGGTGCTTGTTAACTTCACATTATACTCTCAGAAATATTTAAATATAATTCCATACATAAACAACATATTAACATGGCTGTCGTTGTAATTACACCCCACACCTGGCTTCTAGCTTGCTAAATAGTTGCCATGTTGTTAAACCTATTAACTGTTTTAACAAACATAAATACCTCTACATAATCCTTCAAAAACAATTTACAGATCATTGGAATACTGTCAGACATGACAAGTTCCTTTCTCTATAACTCTAATCCTTGAATGTGTGATAGAAAATGCGGGCATTCTACTTAAAACCAATCAAAAAGCCCCCCCCCCCCTCACACACACAAATAAAAAAAACCCAGAATATATAATGAATGAATACAGCATGATTGGAATGTTCTCTTCTCTGACATGACTCAATAGGATTAAGGGGTTTTTTTTCTCCATAAACAATAATGTATTCGAAAGGGCTGAAGAATAGACTCGGTCAATATGAAACCGGAATGTCACAAATCTTCAAAATTCTCGTTATTCAAAAGGTATTGAATTCGTATGATTGGAATGCTGTTTTTTTGAACACGACTGTTATCTCTCCGTCATTTTACTTGGTTTTTGTTAAGTAAAAATAATCCCAATCGAATATCGGAATGGATTGGAGAAACGACAAGCATGTGGATAATCTTCAAAATTCTCTTTTTTTCCCCAACAGTTTGAATATCGTATACAGCAAGTCATGTTGTTTATTATTTTATAAATTGCTAGTTGTAAAATTATTTCTCCTGATTATGTTTTTGTATCTGTAACTGTCTTGCCATTTTTTTCTTGTTTAAATTATCAGGAATTTGTAGGAGTGAGAAAACTGCTATGATTATGTTCTGTAGATCTATAATTGTTTTTAAAAAAACCCAAAGGTTTAGAATATCGTTCGCAGCATGCCATATTTTTTTATTATTGTTTAAATTATTAGGGTGTAAAAATATATCTATGATTATGTTCTGCATATCTATAACTGTCTAGTGATTTTGAAAAAAAAGAAATATCAGGAATATGCCATAGGTGTAAAGATATTCCTGTATTTTGTGAATCAGTCTTGTTGTGTTTTTATTGTTATAAACCATGTTACAGTTATCTCAGTTTTCATGGTTATCGTTTGTAATTGATGTAACAGATTACCTCATTATAGTTAACTAGTTCACCGTTTAATTCTAGTCTGTTGAACAGATACACCTCCCCCCTTCCTCTTGTACTGCTTACACAATCTAAATCACTGTTAAACCCTTTGCTTCTGTTTCAATATAACATGTTTAAAGAAGTCTAAACGATTTCTGGTTTGTTTTATGGGATTTTAACGTCCTATAATGTGACTATCAAAGTGCTGTATGAACGGATTTTCGCACGGATTTTCTTCCTTGTCCGATCATATTATATGTCATGTACCGCGGGAATCCATACTGAAAAATACCGAGGAACTGCGATTGTACAGCATGGTCTTTCTCACTGAGCCACCATGGCTCTGATTCCACGAAGGTGTGTCACATTCTTATCATTATTTGTAAACATTTCCACACAGGAAAAGACATAATCGTATCATGGATACGACCATGTCTATACTGACTATGTCACTTCCGCTCAAATCTTGATTATTCAAAACAAATACAATACTCCATCAAAAAAAAAAATTTTCTTACTTTTATTATTAGGTTTAATTTTGAAAGAGAGAAAGGCGTAGACAGGTCAATTGCACGGCCATGTTTGATATGGACTATGTCACTTCCGCTTTAGATTTGAATGTTATAATTAAACAGTTATGTTTGTAAGTCAGTGGACATGGTTTTTCATATGATATAGGTTTAATTTTGAAAGTGAGAAATGTGTAAACAGGTCATTTGCACGGCAATGATTGATGTCACTTCCGCTTTAGATTTGAATTTTTTTAAAATAAACATCAATGTTATGACTCAGTGGTCAAATTCTGCACATGTTTTTCACATGATATATAATGATAGCCAGCGATGGGAATACAATACAATATAATATATATTTCATATAAAATTAAACGCTCCACTGATTACACCTGGTTGAATGTACAAACTGGTATTATATTTACAAGAATGAACCATTCGTCCATGCTATTTTTATACTCTACGTTATGGTTTAGATGTTATATAATTAGACATTAATTAACTTATCAAGATCATAATAAATTCCCGATGTTATCGGAAAGTTAAATTTCCAATCGATTTAAATACGGTTTGCGGTTGATGATATAACGTAAAATTGTTTATTATCGTAACAACTGTAGCGACGATAATCGAGGCTACACTGTAATTGTATCGGCGATTGATTGGCCAAGAGTGAAGTAATTTGACTGAAATATGCAGCATATTCCCTTTTCATTATCTACATTTTAACCAGCTCATTATAAAGTCTTACACAATAATGCTTTAAGAAAATTCAAAATAATTAAATCCCAAATAGTATTATTAAGATGGCGTGGGTGTGGCTGTGAACGAAAGTACAAGTTCACTGCGTAAATGAATGTTATTTTAACTGTGGAACAATTTTTTTAACGTCATTATTTTATAATTTTCAACTAGAAAATGGCGGAGAAAAAAATACGTATATATACACATACATGAAATAAGCGGAATCTTAACCCAGCGGGTGACTTTCTCTCGTTCTATGCCATTTTTTCTATCCTGGTTTATATTTGTAGAACAAGTCAGGCAGCATTCCATCCATACCGTAATTTATCATCTCACGTTATGTTAAATAAAACAATCTGAAGGCTTATTGTGTGCGCCATGTTAATTACAAAACATAATGTTACCCGTGATCTATAAAGAGAGAGGGGGGAGGATTTAAAGCAAGAATTTCATTTTTTTTAAATGTTTTTAAATAAAGCCGCCTTGGTATCTATAAACAGTCCTACCTTGTTAAAGAATATTACTATTAATCCTATAATTTACTATTGTTAATTGCAAATTGGCAAAAATATCATTTTCAATTTCAAATTCAAATGTTTGAAAATAGCTATTCCATGGGGTGGGGGGAGAAAAAGAGACGTAATTGTGTTATTATTTCCGGTGTGAATGATTTTTAAGTGTGGGAAATAATGACTGTGATCGTATAATAGTGAGTTCACAACATATTGAGCAAAACACACAGAAATACTTATGTTTTGACTTTCTTAGAAAACATGAAAGTCTCGCTTTAACGTACACTAGGCAAATATGGTACAGCATTATGTAATCTCCCCGTACAGTAGGGAGGGGGGGGGGGGGTAACGTCCACAAACAAAGTAATTTGGGGACTTGGATATTGTAGAATTTTATGAATTATATTTCATTAGTTTGTTTGCACATAAAGGTCTTTATCAGTGAGTGAGGAGCCGGTGCACCCGGCAAAAGCCCAAGTTGTTCGACTGGCGACCCTACTCTTTGCACGCGTACAATCCTGGGATCGAAACCAACCCACTTGACTCCATGACTGATCCTATGATCTAAAGCACATCCGTTTAACTACTAGACCACTCCATCCTCCAGTATATATACCGAGCGCCATAGAATATGAATCACTTAGTTTTTCGTATCTTTGTCGTACATGTACTTTTGGTTTTGACCCCTCTGACTTTGTACCGTTGATTACAGATTAAACATCCATAAGTGTACAAATGTGTTGTTATTGATGTGTTCCTATTTGAATAGTGTTCACAATAAGAAGCAAAATAAATAAGATATGTTTACGGGATCATTTTGTTATACGAAAATCTAAGTGATACGTTTTCTATGGCGCTCAGTATACAGTAGAATCCGTATAAGCAGCCACTCCTATTCAGCGACATCTCCTTGTAAGCGGTCACAATAAATTCCCCCCGTAAAAATTCTATTGTTTCATCTCTTTATTCAACGGTCACTCCTCTAACGCGGCCAGCGGTCACTATTTTGCACATGAATTTAACAAAACATCGCCCATTCAACGGCCATTGTTGGATGATACCATCTTGTCGTTCTTCGAAACACCCCCGCTAATCCCGTGAGTAGTAATCAATTAACTGGACTCCCACAAATCAGATAAAAAGAAATGTGAAAATACCAATTAACCCGGGATTATCTGTTAATTAATCTTTTGTTTTATTAAACGACAAACCTGATCATTGTTTTCACACGTAACGGGGCATTATTTGATACTGATTGAATAAACTGAAAGTACCGACTAAAAGCCGCTATGTTGTTAAATAGACGTTTTTAGCGCCACCTCTAATATTACATACAGAGTTACACCCCCTATGATTCGGTAGCTAAATCAGCGATGTTCTTTGGTTCGTGTGCTTCTTTGATAAAATAAAATTAATTCATCGATTTTCCTCACAAAAATGGATAAATATTATCGAATACATCACTATGATAGACAGTAGTATTGAAGGTTGGTACAAAATGACAAGTTTACAGAAGTTATGTCCGCGATTCAGCGACGGCCAAATTTACCGATGCAATTGAAGTATTGCATTGGTGTTTGCTTCCAATGCATTCAAGCGTAATATTAATTGATGTCAGCACAAAAAACATGAGATTTTACAAAAATGGATAAATATTATCGAATGCATGACAATGATAGACAGTAGTATTGAAGGTTGGGACAAAATGACATGTTTACGGAAGTTATGTCCGAGATTCAGCGACGGCCAAATTTACCGATGCAAATGCACCCAAGCGTAATATTAATTGATGTCAGCACAAAAAACTCGAGATTTTATTAAGAGGCCACTCCCGTTAAGCGGTCAATCCTAAAATTTCCCGTGGGTGGCTGCTTAATGCAGATTCTACTGTATATAAAACTTATTATTCAGATGGAAAGTATAACGCTCCGGTTCCAATCCTGGTGCGACCTTGGGAGAAGAAACTGTGGGGGTGTTCAAGCCGGACCTCACTGATGGTACCATACTAAACTTACGCTATCTTTCTACAGTAAGCTCCGCTTGAGAACAGTCACGAAGCTAGTTGACCGACATTTTAAGTCCTAAATCAATAATTTTAGTAGAAAACACTAAGCATTTTTCTAGAATTTTGAGAAGCATATATTCAGCTTTAATTTAATGAAATTGAAAAGCTTTAATTAATCTTTTCGTGTAGAACAAATGTGAACAGCAGTAGAATCGCAGTATAATAATTGTTGGATATGGCCCCATCTAGGACAGAGATCTATTCTGGAAGTAGAGTAGATAGTGCTATGTGCAGAATGACAATGAAAGTTCGTGTGTTTTCGTTCGAAAAAAACCGAAAAATTAAACCTATTTGCATCTCACGCGTAACCATAGAAATAAAAAATAGTCTCCGAGTAATATAATTTTCTCCGTGTTGAGTGGATGTTACACTTTCAGGGACATTTATTTACTAAATTGTGGAAGCGCTAATAGCAGGCTATTTATTTCGCGTGTTGAAGTACAAGCCATTTGCTGCACTGTATGTTTTTACGTTGCTTCAAAATATATTCATAGTCGTTCGGATGAGACAAAAATCCGAAATCGGGTGTAAACATTGGCGTCCACGTAAAAAAATACCTTGATAGTTAGAAATCGATGTAATAGTAGGCCGTAGCACCAAGGTAGGCCGTAGCACCACAGGCAAAGTATCTCTCTTAGTGCACTGCATGGCGCATGCGCGTCTCCAATCGGTGCAGAACAGCCAGGAGTTAAACGTCATTTTATTTCCTTTCTGTTAGACTAAAATAAATAACAGATCATGTTCCATGTTATTATTCTATGCACCTTATTGTACATTCCTCTCACAGTTAGCTGAACATAAAGATGTTTCTAAGGTTGAGAGGTTGAGAAGAATTGCTCGGCATTCAGCTCATTAAGTAAATATTATATTATGTTTGGGGTAGATGAACAGTGTTATATTGGTGAAGTGAAGCAAGTTTACATGGAATTTTGTTTCTATTTATTTAAAAATCAATCTGATTAAAACACAGATCCTATTTCGTTTCGTTTTTATAGTTCAAAATTTCGTTTTACTTGTCTTTACTACACTAGGATCTGGAAGAGTTGTGTTCATTGACGTGTTCTGAATGATGGGAGGCATTAGCCAATGAAATGGTCTGTTACGGCAAGCTTCAGGTGTGTTTTGCACGGAAGTGTGGGTAATCCACATGTAACATCAATGCTGATTGGTAAATCAAATGTCTGACATCATAGGTCCAAGCTCGTATGACCTCTTACGTGAACTCCCACTATAACTGGTCAGATCTTCATGTAGTGTAGGCCATCGAAATAACAAAAAAAAACGAAATAACAGATCGGTATCAGACTGTTGAAAAATTGTGAAACAACTACAAAAGACCTACGTGAAAACAAATGATGTGATAGAATTAAAATAACACGAGATGCCAGTCAACGAAGCAAAATATTGCGGCTGAGAAAGTAACTCGGGATTTTTCAACATTTTTTACGAAACAAATATAAAGAAATGATAAGAGGTCTAGCTGAAAAATTCTAAGCCTATCTGAGAAAGATGGTTTCCATTTATTTTTCTGCATAGTCGATTCCCTTCGAGGTGCTCAACCCTCTAATGCGAGATGCCCACAACACTGGCAATATGTCGAGAGGTCATCATCATGTCATGCACCCGGGTAATGATTTCTTATGACTATGATACATTCAATGATTGTAATTGATTGTGGGAAATTGTGTTTCAACCCAATTGATCTATTCTTTTCAGGCTTAGAACATATTGTGGGCCAGGGACGGGTAGTGAGTAAACATCTGTACTTGCTTAGCACTGGGATAAGACCTGAAAACCTCATTTTGTTACCCGGTCTCAAGGGAGACAATAATTGGCCAGATTATGTCTATATATGGCTCTGTCTGTAATATCACCGTAGACGTCATCGCCTCCTGTCACACCATAACAACACATCTTAAGCTGTCACGTATCCATCACATTACTCACCAACAGTTGACAACAATAGAATATCAGTGGAATGCAAATAGATTTTACAGATCAAAATAGCAACCGATCAAAAATTGATCATCTAAATGCAGTCTACAGTTAGCAAAATGTGGCAGATTTCGTGTGAATTATTTCCCTTGGCAGAATGTTGTCAACAATATCTAAGAACGTCATTCGTTATTCTGGGGCTTTGGCGCGTTAAAATTACATCGCTATGACGTCACCGACACATTGTATGCCTTATTAGTCTGATGATATCCTCCTGGGGGGATTACCCAAGTTGCTCGTGTCCTGTCTACCCCTTGGATCATGACAATCTCCGTAATATATATTTAATTAATTACTAGTCCGGAGAAGCCAATTAAAAATAATTATGGGGGATTCAGCCACAATTTACTGCGTGATCAATTATTAATCTAGTCTTTCAATTCTAATTCTCGTCCAAACTTCTCCAGTCTTTCCAAATGTCTTCGTCTGAGAAAGTTTCCTTAATATTCAGAGCGATGTAATAATTACGAAGAAAACACTTATTCCAAATACAGTTAATGAAAAAAAAATGTTCGGTATATGTAAAGTGTTTTGTGTATAAGAATTCAAATTTATTCCACAAAAAGGTGTTACTACAAAAATCTTTGCTACAGACTTTAAACGCCATTCGAAAGGCTATGCGCTTTTGATCGCCAACTCCTTCGTGATTATATTGGCAGAACTTTTTAACCTTTATCAGGGGTTGCTCAAATTATATTCTATGCAAATTCCAGCGGCCTACTCTTTTTCCGGATCCAGGTGTAAAGGTCATTTTACGTATACATGTATGTCAATATGTGCACGGAATGTCGGCTTTCCGTTCCATTCGAACAACTAGTTGCTGGTCCTTCCACTGAAAAGGGGCTTGGGATATATTTAAGTCATTCTAATTTGCTGTAAAAGAACCAGAATTTTACTTTGTTATATAATTAAACCAGTCTATGTTAAACATACATTACTCAAGAACTAAATCTGCGTATTGCAGGTCTTTCTTTTGGCCTTAAATGTTATCTAAATCATTAAAGTTACATTATGGGAGATAAGATAAAGAGATGTCATTTCTCACTACAATAGTTAAAAACTAAATAGTGTAAAGATAATTTGCTGAAAATTTCAGTCAAATTGATTCACTATTAGCCGGGAAAAAAGCTTTTGAAATATTCATAGCCTCGGTCATCATTACTCAATTCATTAATATAAACAGCATGGTCTCGATTATCCACTTGATTGATTTAATTATCAACCGCCATTAAGCGGCATATACGATTTTAATCTGCCAACATCGAAGGCTAGTCTTGACATAAAGAGTTTATTATGGTCTGAATATGTTAATTAATGTCTAATTGATTATTTAGATAACATCTCAGGCTTAAAGAAAGACCTGTAAAAATCAGATTTTGCTCTTGCATAATGCTATTTTAAGTAGACATATCAAGATCATTATCAACTCTAAATGCCATCGGATGTCTCCGTTTTAAGTAGATTAGAACGATTCGAATATTAAATGATCTAATTTAAAAACGGATAATCGAGATTGTGTTTATCATCTTAACAGGGGTAGCAATGGTAATCGAGACTACACTGTTTTCTTACTCCTTTTTATTATCTTTTTATAACCATTATCCTCCCACTGCTAAATTTAAAAAAAAAACATATGTTAGTCTCGAAATGACCTAGTTTGTGTCGAGTGGACGTTAAACACCCTCTCTCTCTCTCTCTCTTTATAACCATTATAATTATAGAGAAGCCAGCTCTTTATCTTATCTTACATAATGCGCCTTTAACGGTATTATATTTATTTTCTTGTTAAAAGCCATAATAATGGAGTCAAGTTGAAGGTTTTTTATGTGTCCGTCTAAACAGATGTTTTATGGTAAATTGCTGGATTATTATCTTCATCTCCTGGGAAATGGCATCGAAAGGATTAAGTTGATAAATACTATTGTTAGACTATTGTTATATTTTTTAAAGAACAATTCATAACATTATTTGTATTGCATCTAAATTTCTTTATATATAATTTTTTTGATTTAAAATTAGTCCCTCGTAATGTTCTAGAATGATCATAATTTTCTAGATTTAAAATACTGTCTCATTTAAATACTTTATTCTAGATTTAAAATACTTTATCGTAATTTTCTTGTAATAAAATACTGCACCATAAAGTTCTACATTTCAAATATTGTTTCATAAATTTAAATACTTTATCATAATTTTCTAGATTTCAAATACCATATAATTTTCTAGATTTCAAATACAGTATCATAATGTTATTGTTTTAAAATACTGTATCATAAAGTTCGCGATTTTAAATACTGTATCATAAATTTAAATACATTATCATAATTTTTATAGATTTAAAAACTATATCATAATTTTCTAGATTTCAAATACTTTATCATAATTGTGTTGTTTTCAAATAATTTATCAAATAATTTGTCATAATTTTCTGGTTTTCAAATACTTTATCATAATTTTCTAGATTTAAAATACTGTATCATAAATGGAGAAGGGACAGATCATGGCGTCATCGCAGCCATCTTGAAATTATGGGGTTATATCTAAAACCGATATTAGCTAGACACTAAGCTAGTTGACCGACATTTTAATTTCTATATCGAGAATTTTGTTGAGTATTTATTCTTCTTAAAGGGACAATAACATTCTTGCTGGCTTGGTAGCTCCAGAAAATATATAATACCCTTATTCTAAGTACTAGATGTTTAAATGTCCTACCTGTTGTGTAAATTATCCATTACAACCTATTTTATTTGTCCAGAGGGTTCGAAAATATTTTAAAATTCAAGTCACATTTGAAAAGGTTTACGTTAGACTTTTCAAATCAATTGGTTGAATTTTTCCAATTTTTTAAAATAGGTATGTTAAGATGAAATTTATATCATCATTTAATTGGAATATTCTAAAATAATACGATTTGTTGACCAGAATGAAGATTGGGACATATTTTTCAGTTACAACAAGAGTGTTATTGGGGCTTTAAATTTAATAAAATTGAAAACGTTTACTTAATTTAGTCTTTGTGTGAATGGCACAACACGATTTACTAATTTTTAGATTTGGCGGCCAATTAGGGTAGAGATCTATTCTCAAAGAATGCAGTAGGTAGATCTCTGTGTTCAGAATGTACTTTATTTAAGACGTTCAGACACGCTAATTATATTTATTGGTTAACGTTTCTTAAAGTAATAAATCAGGGTAAGTCTAAGACTTATGTGCAAATTGCAAAGGTTTTTTGTTTTACAAAAATATCGATTTGTGTTAACACGGTGTGAATTGAGTTTCTATTGTCTGCGTACGTTGGTCTAATAACTAAAGGCGTGCGCACACACAGGGCGTACGTCTGTACCGCGAGTGTGTTCCATGGAGTGTTGAGATGTAAGTCGGTGTGAATTGAGTTTCTATTGTCTGTTTACGTTTGTCTAATTACTAAAGGCCCGCTTACACCCAGGGCGTGCATCTGTACCGTGATTACGTTCCACGGAGTTGCCGAAGAGAGATATCAGTCGGCGAGCAATAATCGTTGTTGTGTTCAGGCATTTATAAGTAAATTTGTTTTATATATATATATATATCAAATGATTGATAATGGGTTTCCACATGTGTATTTATATTGGAAGTTTGTGTTCCACGGAGTGTCGCCGAAGTGAAATAAGTCGAAGACCTGCACTAATCGTTGTTGTGGTCAGGCCTATAAATAAATGTGTAATAATATATATCAACTGAATGATAATGGGTTTCCAGAAAAGAGATTAATTGGTTTCTGAATCCGTATACTTCAACTACACATGTATATATATTGGTGGAGTTATTGTCATTGGTTCATGAACGTCTTGATCTGTAAATTCAAAGAAATGTCATTTTATTATATTCAAGAATATTGTGTAGGGTCGCCTGTCCAACTTCATGGGTTTTCTTCGGGTTTTCTGGTTTTCTCCCACTACTAAAGACCCCCACGCGCAAGCGAAATACTGCATTAAAATTGAACCATTTGTTAGTCCCGAAATTACCTAGTTTTTGTTGAGTGGCCGTTACCCCCCCCCCCTTCTCTCTCTCTAATATTGTTGATTTATTGATGGCGTTGTTGCCGTTGCCAAACCGGAGGTATCTTGTATACAGTAAAACTACAATTTGATGTAGTGCTACTGTCCGGGACGAATTTCGTCCATAGCACACTGTATGTAATATGCCCGTCTTCATTAGACAAGTTTGTTCACAACCGTTAAACCCCATTTTATTTATAAAATGAAAATAGTGTTTTTATCCAGACCACACCTGTATCTGACATGTGGTGTATTTATTTAGCTGTTGTGACGTATCGGGACTAGATATTTTAGTTAAATGTTTGTCGTTGAAATCAACACCTACTTCACCTGTTCATTACTAGAACTGTACAGGTAACCCAATGAACTAAAATCATATATGGGTTGTCTCCACACCAACCAGCTAATGAAGACGGCGGAAATACTCCATGAGGGACATTTTGCCCGGACAGTAGCGCTACGGGCTACTATTATTTCGAGTTCCAACCGCCAATTGTTATTTCACTGGATTGAAGATACTTCCGGTTTGACAAGGGAAATAACTCAGTCAGTTCAATTCTGACTGCCGAGGTTATTAGTCCATTCCGAACGACCAGACGCTGTTCCTTGCTAGATTATCCACTCAGGTCCACGGACAAACGAGCCACGCTTGAAAATCCTTGGGAGCTTTCTCGACCAACGTCGGCATGGAAACAAGGACGTCAGAGTCTTTGACTCAATAAGCTAGCGTCGCTCCTACAGATATATAATAATACTAATACTGATAATCATAATAACAATAATAGTAATAATAATACATGTAGTTTATTTATATTGCGCAATATCCATGCATAATCATGCTCAAAGTGCAGTCCAAAAGTCGATCACAATTATCAGAAAATGCACACTTTCTAAGTCTGGGTCAAAACCCAACAATATCTGAAGAATTCTTTATTTCCAGTGTCATATTATTCCACTCTGTTGGGACTGAGCAGAAAAAGGACCTTTGCCCAAAATGGGTTGTTTTAGGCTTATATCCAAAACATGTTTTGTGTGTGAACTAATAATATCTGTGAAAATCGATAACTGAATTTAGAAGTCTGCAGTTTGTTCCAAGGTGCCACGTTATCCTGTAGAACTAATAAATATTAAATCTATGTTTCCATAAAACAAGGAAGCCGTCATGGTGGCCAGAAAACGGCAGCCACGATGGCCAGAAAACAGAAACATCAGGTGGCTTAGAAAGAAAAATTGATTTTTTGAAAAAAACATATACATAACGGTAGAAACAATTACCACATATTAAAATGACTTTATTGTAAAAGTGGTGCAGGATAAGGAAAAAAGCATTTAATCCTTTAGATGGGACGTAAAAACCAGGGTCCATCTGTTTAAAGCGGGAATTTCATATTTTCTAAACAAGTTGAAACATAATTATTTCTATGTCTCTTGCTCAAAAGGTTGTCAACTCACTATTATACGATACATGGGCATTATTTCCCAGACATTAAAATCAATGACACGGGAAATAATAACATAATTAACCCCCTTGTTTTTCCATTCACCCCCATGGAATGGCTATCTTGGAACGTTTGAATTTGAAAATGATATTTTTGCCAATTTCTCAAATGGCAATAGTGAATTATAGGATTTATAGGATTATTCTTTAACAAGGTAGGACTGTTTAAAGATGCAATCTATTTTAGGGCTTTACTTTAATACATTTTAAAAATATAACTTAAAAATATAACATTGCAACTTTAATCATTCGTGTGCACTTCAAAGATCTTCTGGGTGATGGAATTCAAAGAAGATCAGGCGGATAATTTGAATACAGCATGTCGTATGATTAGACAGCATGGTCCAGAAGAGTAGGATGTTTAACACCATTTTATTTCATACCTCGGAATCCTATAGAACTCCGAATTAAATCCCTTTATAAATAAAACATTATGGTAAACAAATAAAACGCAAGAATGCATAATTGACAATAATACCACATACCAGCGATCAACTCTAGTTCTACATTCTATTCAGTTAATTAAATCGACCGTAACTCTATGTATAGTTAGTATATTTAATTCATGAATAATATTGATAAATTCTAAATGATGGCCCCTGTTATTAGCAATAAGTCATGTTTATATAGAATTCGGCTTTAATAAACTGTTCATATAGTGTTTAGTGCAATGCACGAATGGTTAATTTTGTTTCTAGAGTTTGCATAAGTTATTAAGCCTGTGGTAAGACCGGGATTTTTTGTAATAAATTGAGACCAGGGTTATATTTGAGACCATTTTCTTGTTTGTTTTTTGTTTTTTGTTTTGTTTTTTTTGTAACATGTTAAGATCAAGGTTTAGCTGTAATAAATTCAGACCAGGGTTATGTTCTGTAATAAGTTGAGACCATGTCTTTTTGATATAATACAATATAAAATTAACTGCATTTATTTCCCTTTTGAACAACCTAATGGTCTTGTTTTGTTACCGCGGATAAATCCTCATTGCTGCAACACGTGTTAAATGAAGCAATAATTTAATTTAAAATAAAGTAGGCTATCATCACGATCTCAGTGTCATCAAACGAGCAACACAAACACAAATTTAATGTAGATATAAACGTGCGATATATAAGCTGTTTTATTGACCGTAAATTCGAGACCCAGGTAGAATGGATAGAGAGAGAAAGAGAGAGAGGGAGGGGGGAATAAAAGATATCAGCTGTAAGTAATAATTAAATATCCAAAAAACAATAGTACGAACTGAACAACTGATTGTTTAATCACCGTCTTATATATTCCCGCTACAGGGGCATCATCAGAGCATAACCGAAATGGTTTGACCTATTGACCCTACAATTGGTAGATATTAATATATTCATAAACAAATGAGAGAGAGGGAAATGGGGTTTAACGTCCACTCGACACAAACTTGGTCATTTCGGGACTAACACATGGTTTAATTTTATTTCAATAATTCGCTTGCGCGTAGGGGGTCTTTAGCAGTGGGAGGAAACCGGAGTGCCTGGAGGAAACCCACGAGGTTGAGAAGGCGCCCCTATCTCCATGCCACATACGCTCACACCAGAGATTGAAACCACAGCCCAGAGGTGACCGGCCAGCTAGAGGTGGAAGCGCGGCACTCTAGACCACTAGGCCATCCACCCCACCCCCCATAAACAAATGGATGCGTGTAGTGTTTACTGCAAGGAAAATGAAAATAAATGGGGTTAACGTCCTACGGTTCTTCTCCGACTTTACTAATAAAGACCGGCATACGCCAGTCCGTGTGCCATTGCCCGGGCAGTGGCGCTATGGCCTACTGATATGCACAATTCCATCTGCCAAGGGATCTTTTACGTGCACACCAATGTGTACACGGGACCTCGTTTTCTTGTATCATCCGAACGACCATGCTTTTTTCTTTGTCACGCCCCCATCCTGGGCCACTGACACGAAAATACGTCGATAACCATAATATTCATAATATAAATCGTATAGTAGTTGATTCGTTAGTAAACGGTGGAGCATAACACTTGTATTAACAGGGAAGGACGTGGAAGGGCAGGGGGGGACATGCATCTGTAACAAAATCATGTTGTTCTGGGGATGTTAAAATGGTTGTGAAAATCAACATATTTAATATAAATACCACTAAAACGCCATCACCGATTGATGTTCGCAGCCATGGAGCGTTTCTTGTTTGAAAAATATATAGAACGACCCCCAAAAGTAGATGGGCCTGGCCACTCTCGAATTCAAAATTAACCATTAACAATTACAGACATATATACGTAATACCGTTTCATGTGTATGACCCTAGTCGTGGAGTTTGATATAAGAACAGTCTGGTTGTTAGTCACAACACGTAGAGGGACTTAAGTTAATTCGCCTTCCGTGACTTGGTCCGAGATTTTTAAAAAAAAACGTATGAACAACTGTAATGCCAGTCTACTTGAGTTGTTATGTTGACATAGAACACACGATAATTATCTTCGTGTATCCTACTATTTTCTGAAAATATTATAGATTTAGGTAGATATAGATATAGCAACGTGTTATTCTACTAAACTATTAAAAAATAAATGAAACGTGGCTTAAAGATACTGGACTTTGTTGGGATTTTTTGTTCTGTAAATTGAAAACAATATTGGTGCTTTAGGCTTTAAAGGTACATCATCTAACAGCTAATTAAAGGTTTGTTTGGGCCTGAAATGTTATACAAATTATAATTAGATATTAATTAACGTATCCAGAACATAATCAACCATCGATGTCATCGCTAGCCTGCGATATTTACTGGATTAGAACGGTTTGACGATTTAATGATTTGATATAGAAATGGAGGAGCGAGTCTTAGTCTCGAGTATGCCAGTACTGTGGTTACGATGATGCACACATTTCGTCAAAACTACAATTTGAATGACATTTTCAATATATTCATTGTGCATTATCTATTTTGAACGGCCAGCTTTTTATCTACATATTACATGACGTACTTCTAATAGTAAGTGCAGGGGGACTGCACCACACACAATTCTACACAAAAACAAATATACAGATAAGACATCATACTAAGAGACCACAAACAAAAACAAATCAAAAAGAGTGAATGGATCCGGGGGCTAGCCGTAAGCGTCCACTGCGCTGTACAGTCCCGGGCCTGTGGTGAGACAAAAATATTGTAGAAGATTATAATAGAATGGGTATGTCAGTACTGGGCGTGGTTGTTTTTTTCATAAATTGCGCTTCGACCTCTAGCTGGCCGGTCACCTCTGGCTTGCGGCTGTGGTTTCGATCCCTGGTGTAAGCGTATGTGGCATGGAGATAGGGACGCCTTCTCAATCTCGTGGCACTCCGGTTCCCCCCCCCCATTGCTAAAGACCCCTACGCGCAAGCGAATAATTGAAATAGAATTAGACCTTACGTTAGTCTCGAAATGACCTAGTTTATGTCAAGTGGACGTTAAACCCCATTTCTCTCTCGCGCTCTTTTTCATAAATTTCTTTAACTCAAAGCCTGGAGATGTTGGATTTGAAAGATATATTATGGGAGATTAAATAAAGCGCTGATAATTCTCACTATAATCAGCTGAAAATTTCAGTCAAATTGATTCACTCTGAACCAAGAATTTAGCGATTGAATTTTGGGTCTAGCCTCCGATCTTCATAACACTGTCTCGATTATCCTTTTCATGCATGAATGATGAGCAGCAGATCGGATCCTAATCCAGTAAATATCACAGACATCGAGAGTTGATTGTGGTCTACATAAGTTAATTTATGTCTAATTAATAATTTAGATATGAAATAGGCACATTTATCGTCTGCATAATGTACGTTTAATGAACTAATAATACTATTGCTAGGCCGAAAATTCAATCACTAATTTCTCGGATCAGAGTGGATCAATAATTTTCAGCAGATTCCCTTTACATTATGTAGTTTTTAACCATTATAGTTAGAACTGTCAGCTCGTTATCGTATCTCTCATAATGTATCTTTTAAAAAAGCATATCGTGCACAGTGTGGCGTTATTAATGACACCATTGGAGGTAATAGACTTAGTACGTATAAATATATTGATTATGTATACATACATAATGGAATAATTACTCTGGGGTAAACAATAGCGGTATCATCTATACACGACATAATAAATAAATAATTCATAAATATCTCATAAAGTCAGCATGGAAGGCGATTATGTAAATTCTAACCATGTTGACAAAGTCTACAGTGACAATATACGAGGCTACTGAAATTACCTGATAATATCTATGTGTTAAACTGTTTCAATGATGCATGTATGGTGGCTGATTGGTATCATGTCATAGGGCGACAACCGACAACACGACATCGCGTATTGTCGGGTTAAAATGTCGTGATGTCGAGTTATCGTGGTGTCTGGTTAAAATGTTGCGATGTCGGGTTGTCGTGAAGTCAGATTAAAATATCTTGATGTCGGGTTGTCTCAGTGTCGAGTTATAATGTCGTGATGTCGGGTAGTAGGGTTGTCGCGACATCACGAGATGAAACCAATCAGCCACCATATGCAGGCATAATAGCTCCGACTGGGCTAATGAAGACGGGCATGCCATAGAGTGTGTTATGGGGGAAATTCTTCCCGCACAGCGCTAGGGCCTACTCTTATATAGAATTCAAACTGTCAATGGATCTTGTACGTCCCATCAGAACGACTACATGTTGTCCGTTGCCATGTCGCCTGCCCTTCACTACTGAGAGTCACGCCGGAAAATCCCGACGAATTTCCTCGACCAACGCTGGGATCGAATACGGAACTTCTACGTTATATGGTATCAACTTCTTACTCAATGAGCCACCGCCACTCCCGATTAGTCAATACTGGTATTTATCAAGTAAACGATACAAAACACACGACAACGTTAAACCCCCTCTCTCTCTCTCTCTCTCTCTCTCTCTCCCTCATAATAATAATGTATTTATATTATACGCCCGAGTGGAGGTTACCCCCCCCCCCTCTCTCTCTCTCCCTCTCTCTCCCATAATAATGCATTTATACTATACGCCCCATTGCTCCATTAATAGAATGTCCTTTATCCGATTAAACACATCAAATGTTACACACAACGGAACATAAAACAATATTGTTTATATAGCATCGATCAACATCTGTTACAAATATACAAATTGTTTTCAATATCGTTTGATTTGATATGAAATGAAATTGGGGTTAGCGTCCAGTCTTAATACTTTTCTGTGCTAACCCTGAGAGAGAGTGAGAGAGGGGGGGACCTACGAGTTGGCGTCTTTAATAGCGAGATAGGGAGATAACCTGGGAAGAACCAACGAGGTTGGATCGTCGGAGTGGGATCACATGTCCCACCTCGTGGGTTTTCTCCGAGTCTTCCGGTTTCCTCCAACTGCTAAAGACCCCTACGCCCAAGCGAATTATAGAAACAAAATTAAACCATATGTTAATCCCAAAATGACCTAGTTTGTGTCGAGTGGACGTTAAACTCCATTACTCTCGTGAATAAGCACGAACTCTTGTGAACTTAAACTCATTCTGACTTTAAAGAGACACGCCCTCTCCATAAACCTGCATGGAGCAGAAAAAAACCAACACACAAAGAAATGGTGGAAACTGTTTAGTTAATATAATTTGGCTAATGTTTTCAGAAAATAACAACATCTTCAGTCCGTCATTAAATGTATGTAAACAAAGTACAAATAAACACGCGTGATTGTATCTTATGCTGTGTATGATGTATTCTACGTGTTCACAGCATCAAGGTTCTGATTTAATGCAGCTTGCGAATGACATGCTTCGATCGCTAATCAGACCAATTATTAGGTTCGTTACAGATCAATTCATAAACGTTTAAGAGACGTTTAGTGATTGGACAGAATAATTAACTACAACAGATACTAATATAGAGAAGGGGAGAGGGGGGGTAACGTCCACTCGCCACAACAAGTTCATTTCGGGACTAACACATGGTTCAATTTTATTTCGATTATTCGCTTGCGCGTCGGGATCTTTGGTAGTTGGAGGAAACCGGAGAACCCTTAGAGAAAGCCCATGAGATTCGCCATTTTTGAATTAAATCAGAAAATGGCGACCGTGTTTAAATCTCCGACATCCGACGTTCTAGGAGTTCGATTATGGGATTGCGGTGTGAATAAATGTCTTAAAAACATATAGCATTTGAAGCCAAAATAAAGACCTGCAATGGGCCGAATGAAATGAAATGAAATGGGGTTTAACGTCCTAACGTTCTGCTCCTAAATTGTGATAAATGATGACGGGCATATACCATACAATGTGCTCAGAGGGAAATTTTACCCGAATCTTTAAGGTTGCAATAGGCAGATTTATATGGCTATTACATAATGTACCTTTAAAGAATTGAAGAATCTTGCGAAGCCTGTATTATCGGATTATATTATACACCTCTAAAACACGACTCACTTGGCAATATTACCTGTGTCCTGTTTCACCAAATTTTAACTAAGATAAAATCCAGATTTTAGTAATTTGATTACAAATTATAAGATGGATTTTAGTTCTTAGCCAATCAAAATTGAAGTATCTACTAAAATCTGGATTTTATCTTCAGTTGAAATTTCGGGAAACAGGGCCCTGGACTATACAATTTATAAAGTAATCACCGACTGTTTCTAACGTTGTAAGGTATAACGGGAAAAGCATGAAATAGGATTTAACGTCCCGGCTAATGAAGATGGGGAGATAAATTTTACCCGGACAAGGCCGCTTCCGCCTATCCAACTCATCGTCGAATTCCAGTTGTCAAGAGTCCTCAAATTATTCGCTCCATACGAACGACTAGCAGCTACTAATGACCAACGTCTTCATCCTAGATCCCTGACAATGGGCAACCAGACTATAAAATCTTGAGCAAATATCTCGATCAACGCAGGTTCGAACCTGAGACCTGATGGTTAATGAGCAAGCCGTCCTAAACATTGAGCCATCTTGGCTCCATTAAACGTGTACTTTTGAATTATTCTAAAACATAATCGAATCTCTGACATTTGACAAACGATAAAAAACAGAATGTTTAAATTACCTCGATGACATGATGTTGTTTATATGACCTGTCTCTGATAATGTGATATTTTTATTCAATGTAGGGAAATATTTCAAATTCACCAATTCCGGTAATTTTAAAGATTATTTCTTGAATAATAAGGAATGGTTTCAACTTGACAATAAACATGGTTATTCCATATAAACTATACATTGATCATATATCTATATTTTGCAGGACTGAGGGACTGACAAGGACAGCTGACTAGTCGTACGGGTGGGACAAATAAAAGAGGTTCCGTGTATACATTGACATGCACGTGAAAGATCCATTGGTAGTTTGAATTCGATATAAGAGTAGGCCATACCGTTGCCCGGGCAAAATTTACCTCATAGCACACTGTATGGCATATGTCCGTCTCCATTAGCCCAGTCGGAGCAGAACAGTAGGACGTTAAACCCCATTTCATTTCTAAGGAATATAATTACTGTTTATCACCGATGAAGAGAATCGTCTTCCCATTGCGTCCTGTGATGTAGCTCAAGTAAAAAAAAAATCATTTTCATATTTAAAGTAGCTAAGTCTCTATCTCAACATTATCCAAAGTTTTTCGACATTGAAACCACGAATTGCTTGTTAATTTAAATTAACATTGATGCTGTGATCTTACCGGGAAAAGATGAGCTTCTGGTATTCAATATTTGAAGACAAAATAAACATTTATCATTGGAACACGAATCGTGTACCATAATGCATTTCAGAGCGATTTGTTACAAGGGACTCGAAGAAAGAGGCTAGACATATTCCACGATTCATGTCAATAAATACTATTGGTGTAGACTAAAAAACAGACGCTAGAGATTGCCATTGGATTGAGACTTCTGGCGTATTTCGTCCAATATAAATGGGTAAAAACGGACACAATTGAATATAAATCAGTTTAAATACATAGTAGGTGTGGAATATTAGAGATTTAACTCCTTTAATTCCCCATGTTTTCGTTTCAACGATTAAAAATAACAGCATACCATCTTGAAATTCGTGTCAGATGCTCCTTTACAGAAAAAAAACTATAGAACAATAAAATATCACAAGTTAAAACCAAAACAACCATCTCAACATAAACACACAAGGCAAGATGGCGGACTAAAAATAACCAGCAGTATACACATCTACTTATCAGCCATGCATCACCGCCGAAGAACAAAAAAAATGAAATATGCAGTTTTAAACACGGAAAAAATCATAGATATGAAAGAACACAAACACAACTTTCTGGGTTAAAAAATATTACTAGTAACTTCAATTGTGTTCCGTCAATCTGTTTCACAGAGAATTAAGTCTTCTAATATTTCTGTAAAAGATGACTGCCTTCAACGCGTGACGTCACATCACGCGACGTCAATCATTGGCTCAACGGCGCGTGCATTGTTTACATAACACATAACTAGTTCGGGCATAATGGTGCACTTTACTCATTTTAATACTCATTTACACTAAATAGGAAATAATTTTACCTACAAATACTTCAAACGTCTTTGATCCTTGCATTGGCCAAGAAAGTTCATCTCGATTTTCCGGCGTGATTTTTCCTTGTCAGTGATGCAGAAGGAGGGCCTGACAAGGACAGCTGCCTAGTCGTTCGGATTGGACGAAAAACCGAGGTCCCGTGTACACATTGGGGTGCACGTAAAAGACCCCTTCGCAGTTGGAATTCGATATAAGAGTAAGCCGTAGCGCCGCTGCCCGGGCAAAATTTCCCTCATAGCACACTGTATGGCGTATGCTCGTCTTCCATTAGCCAAGGTTAGGTGCAAAAGAGTAGGACGTTAAATCCCATTTCATTTGATTTCATTTCAAACGTCTTTATTTATCAAGGTCAAGGATTCAGAGCTGGGTTAACCATAAAGCTTAGAACATCATTGTAGGGGGCGCCACAGAATTTCTGCTTTGTTAGATGATCAATTCAAGGTCAAGGATTCAGAACTGGGTTAACCATAAAGCTTAGAACATCATTGTAAGGGGCGCCACAGAATTTCTGTTTTGATAGATGATCAATTCAAATTTTTTAATTCAAATATTAAAAAGTAACCTTTAATCAGTTTCTTATTATTTTTGTCTTTTGTTACCTGCTTTGTCTCAATATATAATGACGTGTATAACCCCCCCCCCCCCCAAAAAAAAAAAGGTGCTTGACGGATTGTTCAACGTTCATTATTGTTTACATTCCGAATTGTATACCATATGGGGGCACCAACATCCTCTAAGTGCTTGGGACCTCTATAGGTCAAGATAATCAATAATATGATACAAAATGTCTTACAAACAATACCACTCAATAATACCCAATGCCACCCAATGTCACTCAGTTATACCAAATACCACCCAATACCACTTAATAATACCCAATACCACTTAATAATACCACTTAATAATACCAAATACCACCCAATACCACTTAATAATACTGAATACCACCAATACCACTTAATAATACCAAATACAACCCAATACCACTTAATAATACCCAATACCACTTAACAGTACCCAATACCACCCAAAAAACCGGCGGGACGATTACCCATATACCACTCCAATACCACCACATACTACACAAATACCACAACAGAATGGGTAGTATGTGGTAATATTGCGTTGGTATTGGGTAGTATTTGGTAATTTTGCGGTTGTATTGGGTAGTATTTGGTCAATCCTCAAAACCGCATAATAAATATGATTAGCATTAGCATTTGTAGTTTTTGTTTTGGGTTATGTTTCCTCTAAAATAAAATAGATGTCTATGAGGATTAATGGCAAGCAGAGTGATAACATTTTTTAAAACTGTTTCAAAATATGGTAATACATAGAAATATCATTTAATTTGTTTCCTCGTAGAGCAACAAACTTGATACGCCAGGACGCGTTTCGTGCTACAGTCATTCCTCAAATGGCACAGTGATATGTGTATTAGTCACTACCTTCGGCGATTTTTATATAAAATAAACCATACACAAGGAAATGAGAAAGTGGTGCTGCATGGGTGACGTCCAATAGCTGGGACACTTGGTGATTTCATTTAACGGAACTAATGAGTCTCTAATTCTTTGTTGGGACTAATAGGGGAAATCTTGGGTTCTTTTGTTGGGATCAATAAAAGACTCTTGGGTTCCTTTATTGGGGTCAATAAAAGACTCTCATGGGGTTTGTTCCTTGGGGTCAATGGAGACGATATGGTTTCTTAAGTGGCGTCAATGATGGACGTTGTGGTTTATTCGGTGGGTCAGTGGAGATGATTATGATTTCTTTGGTGACAGACGCTATGGTTCATTTGGTGGCGTCAATGATAGACGCTACGGTTCATTTGGTGGCGTCATTGATAGACTCTATGGTTCATTTGGTGGCGTCAATGATAGACTCTGTGACCCCTTTGGTGGCGTCAATAATAGTCTCTGGTGTTTCTTAGCTGTTCTAATGGTGGGTTCTATGATTTCATTTGGCAGGGCTGTGGGAGATTCTGTGGGTCTTATTCGTTGGTGGAACTAACGGGGAGTGTGGCCAATATGAGACTCTCGAGTTTTGTCGGTGGAGATAACAGTAGATTTTATGATTACTTTGGTCTCCTTTAGGAATAGGGTTCCTTTAATTGCGCTACTATAAAATATATTTAATGAGAAGGTAGCAGTCGCGTGGGATCCCCCGGACTGCTGACATTTTCATTAAATATTTGTCGGCTCATTATGTTTCTGGGTTGTCTGCGAACATTGTTTATGTGGCTGTAGTGCTTGTTTTATAATTATTGTATTGTTTGTTCAATCTGTGTTGTTTTGAATTGCAGCCTTTTTACTAGAGGCGCTCTAAACAGCGTTGTCGGAATTGACAAATTTCAAATTTTTTCTAGAGACCGGGAGGAGGGGGGCATCCCCGCGGACTTCCTATCTTTTGGTACCCTGGCCCTTGCTCCGTTCCGGCTCCCCTGCCTGCAATAACTATAGGGGACATGGTAGAACATGTGGGCGAGTAATAGCGAGGAGTGCTATTTAGCAAATACTAAGTAAACTGGGGCGTTCCCATGTTGAAGAGGGTCGTAATGTGGCAAAACAGCCGAATGTCAATGGAAATTAAAAGAGGGAGGCCCAGTGGTGACGGAAAACACGTATCCGTTTATTGGAATCAAGTACACAGGTTTCTCGTAAAATTTAAAGTGTTTGTTTTTGTCACGGTTGAAATGTTCCCGTTATATGTATCGCGCCCATCCTCACGTGGTCACGCCATATAGGTAAATGAACCTCACAATGTTTATGTTCATTATTAGGGTACCATTGTACAAGTTCCATTCAGGACAAATTATTTTATCCGGTCGGATTGCTTTGGTTCCGATCAGAACAAATTCGGATATTAGGGTTGGATTGTACAGGTTCCATTTGAAAAAAAAATCCGTTATCATGTTCGAATTGAACTGGTTCCGTTTGAAACGGATTCTGTTAACGTGGTCGGATTGGTGGAATTCCGTTTGAAATAAATTCTGTTATCATGGTCGGATTGCACAAGTTCAATTTGAAACATATTCTGATATTATGTTCGGATTGGGCTGGTTCCGTTTGAAACAAATTCCGTTAACGTGGTCGGATTTGACGTTATGTTTTAAAACAAATTATGTTCTCATGGTCGGAATGGACAGGTCATGGATAGTAATTGATCTAATAACCGTCTGAACTAGGTCCTCTAATTGATGACAATCATCATCAATAACAGAACTTGAAAACACGCATTTAGTAGCGCTATAACTAAAACAAGAGATTGCGTATAGAGTCGGGTTGGATGGGGTCCCTTACCAAGAAACCAAAACATCATTAATGCTAACAGTTAAAATAAATATTAAAATCTACTTACCAATCTTAAGAAGTTCCGGTAGACAATCCGAACATTGCAACAGAGATAAACCCAACAAGAAAAATGTAGTTAATCTTTTCCAATGTCTACTCGTCATTTTAGTACACACTAGCCCCTCCACGCGGGCTTCTCGACGCGCCCTAAACCAAACACTTAGATACTTCAGGGGCTAGAGCTGTCACCGGAGAACTGGTAAATCCGTTCCCAAAACCAATAGATAACCACAATTGAATAATACTCCTTTATTTTACATACACACTGAACACGTTTTCCCATTTCACGTCAAACTTGCACAAAATGATATCATTTTTCGACATGAATTCGTTTACATTTTGAATACTAAGTATACTCCTTTTGAAAGCACCTTTTTACGACAGATATAAAATATTAAAACATTACATTCAAGATGAGAACCGACAGAACGAAGTGTGTTGCGTTCCTACACGAGCTTCAGCATACCGACATTATATTATAACTAGCCGTTTACAGTTCGCACATGTTATTCACTGGAGCAGTCCATTCGCGTATTATACAGTAGTGCCGTCAGCCTTGTAGCAGTGGCTATAGTTAGTTCTGTGTGAAGAGTGGCAGTAATGGAAGAAGCTCTGTTGATGTTTCCAGAGACTCGAGCCTTAACTTACAACAAACTGCGTTTATATGTGATATTGTTATTGTACACAGAGATTATACTAGAGATCAAAATACAAGTAGATCATCTAACTAATACGCTTCACGCTTCAATGAATTCAAGGTGTCATGACTTGTTTTAATTAGCAATATATCCAGGTATATCAACACCTGTAATTTGATTATCTGTAATTATAAAACTATTATCATTTAGTTTACACAAAATTAATCATTGCTTTTAAATATTGAATTTGTAAGCAGTTCAATTCGTACACACAGTGACACATATATTGAATGTGTTATAGTATATTCGCCATTTTTAAAACTATCGAAGATATTAAATTAGTTTAAAAACCCCTAATGATTATTTTGATGAAATGAAATAGTTAAAACAATATTTATTCATAAAATATCCTATAATACATTACAGTTATAAAGATATGACACAAACACAAGCTAAAAGCTTATATAGATTTGCTTCATATATTGTTGTGTTACTTACTTAAAATGAAATAAAATGGGGTTTAACGTCCTACTGTTCTTCTCCGACTGGGCTATGTGTGCTATAAGGGGCAGCGGCGCTATGGCCAACTCTTATAAGTTATATCGAATGCCAGCTGACAAACCGTAATGAGTATTAACATTGTTTGCTATGTTATTGTTTATGACAAAACATAAGAATTGTTTTTGAATGTTCGTTATATATCAAATTATTACAAATTAGTTTGAACACAATAATTTCTTTTTAAACTGTATTTTTCTAGAGTAATAATGAGTTCAGTTCGTACATAATTGATTAGTTATGTAAAAGTTCCAAACAAATCGGAAGGATGTTCGGTATCTTTGAAGTTCTTGTATTAAATTATTAATTGGTTCATACATCTGTTCCTATTTGCAAGTTCGGGGCAGAACAATGGGATATTAAACTCCATTTGATTTCATATCCCTATGTGCAATGGGCGTCACCGTGGTTAAGTGTGTATGTCGCTGGCTCGCTAGCCTGGGTGTAGCGAGTTCCATCCCTTCATAGGCCGAGGAAGTACATCGTGATTTTCCGACGTGGGTTCCCCATGTGAGTGGTGTAGGACAGTTGTTTAGTCGTTCGATTGGACGAAAACACGAGGTCCTGTGTATACAGTGCCGTCCACGTAAAATACCCCTCTGGCATTTGGAATTCAATATAAGAGTAGGCGGTAGTGTGGCTGTCCGGGCGAAAAATTCTCTCACTGCATGGCGTATGCCCGTCTTCATCAGCCCAGTCGGAGAGAGGAACAGTAGCACTTTAAACCTAATTTTATTTCCCATTGCAATGAGTTCATTTGGTACAGACATTCCGGGCTATACTACTAACGTAACAAATGGTGCGTTTTATTGGATGTTCCATAATTATAAAACTTACAATCAATTAGTTTACACAAAATCGTTCCTTGTCTAAAATACTAAATTATAATTAAACACATAATAAATTCATCTTCATAGTAATGGGTTCAATTGGTACAAACATTGCAGGCAATAGTGACGTAACTAACAAATGATAGGTGTTATTAGGTGTTTGGTATTTATAAAACTATTGTAATTAAGTTTACACAAAATAATTCATTGTTTGAAATATCAAATTATTATTCCACACCTGTATCTATAGTAATGAGTTCAATTCTTTACATATGAAAAAAACATTGCTGGCTATAATGACGTAACAAATTAATGGGAAGTGTTATGTGCTGTTCGGCCTAAATGAAACTAGTAAAATTCATCACCAGATTGATAACGTTTAGCCCACTACCCCAACGAAACGTTGCTTTAATTAAAATAGTAATTGCGTTCCATATTATGTTTTGTGTTTATTACAAAGTTTAGCCCAACGGAGATTTTATAATTCACTGTACATCTAATCAGTCTTTGTTTTTAAATATTAATTTGGTAAATATATTAAAGTATGACTGAGTCATTTGCATTGTTTGAAAAATACGGCTTAAAGATGCATTGTGTAAGGTTTAGATAAAGAGCTGACCGTTCGTGTCATAATAGTTCAAAAATAGATAATTCAAAATTAATATACTGAAAATTTTATTTCAAATTATTTTATTATGAGCAAAGTTATCACTATTTGAATATTTGACAAAATGTGGCAAATATTGTTTTTATTATAGTAGTAACGTTAATTGTTAATCAAGACGCGACCTCGTGTATCCATAATTAATTAATTGGCGATCGCATTTCGATCGGTTTAATTCTCTGAAGTTGATTATAGGGTTGTCGTCTAAATAATAATTAATATAATATTTAAAGCCAAAATTAAAGACCTGTCACGGGCAGATTAAGCGCTTGAATAATGCATCTCTAATCCACGCTAAAATTTTGTCAGATGGTTTATTTAACATTTAAGTAAGAAAAAAAAAATCAAAATAGTATTGGTGATAATCTCTAGACTTAGATTCAATTGGATTAAAACACGATCCAATTAAACGTTGTAGCGAAGATTACGGATGGTGCTCGCTTTTGATTCTTTTCTGTTTATATCGCCCAAAGTGAAATCATAATTTAATCCAATTTAGCTTTGTAAATATTGAACGGTGCAGCGAAATCATAATTTAGTCCAATTTTCAATTCGTTTTAGCGTTGTAAATGCTAAACGCAATTGAACCATTTTTGCAATGACTTTCTTTTCAAATCATTCAACTTTACAATACATTTATTGTAGTTCGCAAGGGATATTACAATCGCTCAAATGCCGACCAGTATGGAAGACCAAACAGCTCTTTATTCTGTGTTCTTAATTCATATTTTCTTCATTGGTTGTCGTATTTCAACATTTGTACACTAAAATTTACAGTTGTATCTTAAAATCAATATTTGTATCTTAAAATCAATATTTGTTTTACAATCAGACATTTGTCATATCAGATTTTAAAATTGTATCTTTGTTTAATTTAATTGAATTTTAATATAATGATAAAAAAATATTTTAGAAAATGAAAAAAATATATTTACACTTCTTCTTAAACATAGAGAGGGGGAAAGAGGGAGGGGTTTTTCGAAACCACGCCAGTTGATTTAATGACAGACCTTTTGCTACAACGCACACGCGCTATCCATCAGGCCATCCAACCCCACACATCTTGAACAGGTTTTGTCGAGTGCTCTATATTTCTTTTTGATAACAGGAATCCATTTTCCCTACAATAATAAAATCATTAAGTTCATCTGTAGCATCGGGCGAATGGGTGGCCGAATGGATAGCGCGAGCACTTTAGATCATAAGATCTGTAATTGTGTCACGTGACGTGGTTTCTGTTCTCCGCTTCAAAGTGACGAGGAGTAGGGGTTGACTGTCGTACCTCGTCTGTTTTCTCTGGGTCTTCTGCTTTCATCACTTTACACTTTATTTAGTTCTTTACGACTTATCAGATACACTAATAAAAAAAATACAATAAATAAATAAATAAATAAATAAATAAATAAATAAATAAATAAACAAATATATACAGTTATTGTTAAGTATTGTTATTGAGAAAGACCTAAATAAATATATATTTCGTTTGTGGTCGGAAAGTGAAGGGAGAGAGAGAGAAATGGGGTTTAACGTCCACTCAACACAAACTATGTCATTTCGGGACTAACATATGGTTTAATTTTTATTTCTATAATTTGCATTACGTAAGGTGTCTTTAGCAGTGGGAGGAACCCGGAGTACCCGGAGAAAACCCACGAGTTTGGACGGGTGACCGTAATCCTTGCCAGGAAAGTGACGGATATAAATAAAATTTGAGCTTAAATTAAAACTGTGTAATGACTACACACAAAGCTTATAAACCTAAACAAATCATATATTATGATATAATTATATTTTGAAAGAGAACAGATTTTAATTACGTTTTTTATCGGTAAGAAAAAGATATAAACCCAGATTATTCAATTCTTTGATATTTTGTACCGATAATAACTGTTAAAAACCGCTAAACCCTATTTCTCTCCACCTATTGGAATTCGAAGAAGAATTGGCGGCGACGCCGCTGCCTTTGCAAAAGCCCCACACATCGCATTACACACAGGACATTTGCAATAATATTTTTGTATCAAATTAACCGAATTATATTGACTAAATGATAATTGTCAGTCCAGTATAATACACTTGAGGGGTTTGGGGGATTTGATATTGTTGTTTTTTTCTTGTCCGCATATTTGTCTTATCTGTTTTGTTTTGTGTGTAGTGTGGTCCCCCTGCACTTACTCGGGCATCCCAGTGGATGCGTACGACTGGCACACTTGAGTTGATATTTATTATTCGATGCAATGTTTGTGTATTGTCGTGTCCGCCTATTTGTCTTGTCGGTTTTGTTTTGTGTGTAGTGCGGTCTTCCTGTATGTACTGTAAGCTGATGAAGGTGGTTTATAGTTTATGATGTCTCGCGTGGTTGAAATTACTACGTTGATCTACTATCAGATGTTTTATATATACAAGTTTTCATGTTTGACACGGCAATCGATTTTTACAACAAAATGGCTTGTTATACCAGGTTATACACGGCTTGAGACTAGCGATCTGTTCATCGTCAATTCAACTCACAATTTATATCTTTGTTGTATACATTTATATATATATATTTTATTTAAAATGTCTGGTGATCTTGTTGGAGTGAAACGGGATAGTTTGAACAAGTGTATTGTTTTTCCCTTTTATTATAATTACTTTATTACACGGTTATAGAGCGCACAACTGTCGTATAAATTTAATGAGCTTATGATGTGCGCTTTACAAAGATAGTTTATGGAGCAAGACACCATTACATTTACATAATAACAGAGAGAGAGAGAAATGGGGTTTAACGTCCACTCAACACAAAGTTTTATTTCAACAATTCGCTTGCGCGTAAGGGTCTTTAGCAGTGGGAGGAAACCGGAGTGCCCGGAGGAAACCCACGAGGTTGAGAAGGCGCCCCTATCTCCATGCCACATACGCTCACACCAGGGATCGAAACCACAGCCGCAGGCCAGAGGTGACCGGCCAGCTAGACCACAAGGCCATCCCCCCCCCCCTACATAATAACAAGAGATAACAAATGGAATGAAATGGAGTTTAACGTCCTACTGTTCTACTTCGAACTGGACTAATGAAGACGGGCATACGCCATGCAGTGTGCTATGAGGGAAATTTGCCCGGGCAGCGGCGCTACCGCCTATTCTTATATCGCATTCCAACTGCCAAGGGATCTTTTACGTACACGCCAATGTGTACACGGGACCTCAGTTTTTTCGTCCCATCCGAACGAGTAGACAGCTGTCCTTGTCAGACTCTCCATTCTGCATCACTGACAAGGGGGAAATCACGACGGAAAATCTGGCCGAGATAACAAAGAGAATATACTTGATGAAATATAGAAATTAAAACTATTTCACAAATTAGAAATTAACGTAGCTCTAGATAATCTACCTTTTAAGAATTTAATAGAGAGTTTAGGCCTCCACTCGACACAAACTAGATCATTTCGGGACTAACATATGGTTTAATTTCATTTCAATAATTCGCTTGTGGGTTGGGGTCTTTAGCAGTAAAAGAGAGAGAGAGAGAGAGAGAGAGAGAGAGAGTGAGGGAGGAGGGGGGTGGGTAATTCGGATTTACTAATTGTTGTAAGCTAATTACTATAGTAATTGATTAATTCAGCTGTTCGTATCGCGCTAAGCTTATTACTAGTATTTTATCAATTCGGAATTTCTTGTATTGTACAGACTGTAGATTATGGAAATATTGTAATTATATTATGTATAGTGATGAGTTTCTAACTCAAAGTAAACTTGATATTTGATTAATTGGAATTTAAATATCCATAACCGATTAATTGGGATTTAAGTGATAATTGATTAATTCGGAGTTGGTGAGAATCTAGGTGTTTTTATGAATAGTGTGAATCTTGGTTAATCGTTTAATCCAGCCTCAAATTGACTTAAATTAATTAGTTAATTAAGAAAAACAGATCAAAATATTAACGTTAGATTATCTCCCTGTTTGATTCGGTCAGATTTTGTCCGACACCTAATTTAAAGACATAATATGAATGGAGTTTAACGTCCAGTCGACAGAAACACGGTCACTTCGTGACTAACACATGGTTCTTTTTTTTTCAATTAATAATTCGCTGGCACATAGGGGTCTTTAGCATTGGAAAGAAACCGGAGGACCCGGAGAAAAACCTCGATGCTTGCGCATTGGGGTTTTTAGCATTGGGAATAAACCGGAGGACCCGGAGAAAAACCTCGAGACTGGACAGGCAATCCTACTCCTCGTCACGTATTAATGGGTAATGGAAACCACACCACTTGACTCAATGACAGACCGTCCGATACAAAGTTAACTACCCCCTCCCCCATTCTCCTGTAAGAGATATAAAATGACTACACGTTGTAACTGAACCACTGACAAGGAGAAACCATGCTCCCCACCCCCTCCTCTAAGAGATATAAAATGTGATCTTGTAATATAAATAATCTTTAAACCTAACAAAATCTGTAGATTCAATCTGGCTAGATATCACTCTAATAAATCGATTGTCTGTAAATCTTAATCTTTAATCATTTTCTCATCAATCTCATCAAACGTGTTATAATCTACCAAGAATCCAAGCCTACAAGTTGACCTGGCATAGATTGTCTTCACATACATCATGATAAAATAATTAAAGCTGCTAGCCCCATTCTACATGTATCATACCATTTACACTGGGTAACTCTGGGCTCTTGGACCAACTCGTTTCCATTGGCCTCTCTTTCGGTGAAGAATGCGTGATATGACGAGAGAGAGAGAGCAGAGCGAAAGAGAGATGGGGTTTAACGTCCACTCAACACAAACTAGGTCATCCCGGGACTAACACATGGTTCAATTTTATTTCAATATTTGGTTTCGCGGAAGGGTTTTTAGTAATGGGGGGAAACCGGAGAACCCAGAGAAAATCCACGTGGTTGTACAGTTGTTCAGGCGTCCCTACTCCTTGTCACTTACCACGAGGGAATCGAAACCATAGTTGACTCGATTGCAGACCTTATGATACAATGCGCACACTTAAACCATTCGGTCATCTAACCCCAAGGACATGGTGAGAAAACGAAACTAATTTGATTCACCTTTTTTGTACACGACTCCTGGATCACGTTTGTCTTAGAATTTAGGTCATTATATTTTTCAGAAGAGGCGAAGATGAATTGCTATGCCCTTTTTTTTCAACCGGGATCAATGTGATAATCCCGCACCTGCTCACACACATACATCCACGCATGCCCTAACCCCCGATTTATATGTTTATATTGATACAAGCAACAAGGTTATTTAAATTTACAAAATGGTCGATTTACGAAAATTTGGACCAATGAACGATATCACGAATCTGATTAAAACACAGATTGTTTCTTTTCCAAATTTTATTTTACTTTTCTTTACTATACTAGGGTCTGGAAGGGTTGTTATCATTGACGTCTTCTGGGTGTTGTGAGGGATTACCCCAGTGGTTCTCAAACAGATCTTCCTAAGTGTGTCGCGAAATTTGAATGGCACACCAAATAAATTTCTCAAACTTCAAATATTTTTCATATATTTTAGCCAGGTGTGCCACTATTTTTTCGTGTGTTCTAAAGTGTGCCGTTGTCAAAAAAAAGGTTGAGAACCACTGTATTAGCCAGTGAAATGGAACCAAAATGCATTGCAAGCATATAAAAAAAACTTTCAATACAAGTACTTGTTGCGCTATATTCAAATTTGGATGTTATGTTATGTTGCGTTATGTGTGCCTAAAATGATGAAATTGGTAGACTGTTTTGTTTTTAAACTAAATTTATTTATGGGGATTATTATTATTCCATTGGAATGCTTCACATTCTTTATTTTTTCATTATTTCATAGAAATGTTTAACATTCTTCTCAAACATCATATAGTTATAGTCACTCCAGGATGCAGTTCACAAAATATTGCATTCTTTACATATTACCTAACAGCTTGGCTGTCATATTCCATTTTCTGTTAAAAATATGTATTTTTCAATAATTGTGTAATAAAAATTAATAAACTTCAAAAAGCTTGGAAATTAAAGAAGTTGTCTGTTATACTACTTCGGTAGATGTAATGTGCTACATATGATGGTAATAAAATAACAATACGATCTTTTTTATACTAAATATGATTAAGCACCAGTCATCTGAAAACTATAGCTTTTTTAGTGAACAGCAAACTAATTCGAAGCCGTTCGCGTCAACTCGTCAACTGGATGTTATGTTATGTTACATTATGTGTGTCTAGAATGACGAAATTGGTAGAATGTTTTGTTTTTATACTAAATTTGATTAAGAACCAGTCATCTGAACGGTTATAGCTTTGTGAGAGAACAGCTAACAAATTCTTTGAAGTAAACGAAATAAAATAACAAAATGCAATTAATGGATCAGCCATCTGAATACGTACCGCTCTGTGAGAGAACTGCAAATAAATTCGACCTTGTTGGCGTCAACTCGATTAAACAAGGATAACTAGTATCATCACAAACGTTTATTATCAATAATTGGAAAGTGTTTCCGAGTTCATGGTAACCAATATCTTACAATAATTGTTCAATTATTTTCATGAAATGTTTCAATGATGTTAATAATGAATAAACCTACGGGTACAGCTGTCAGTCACTTGATTAACCTTGTCTATAATCATTATAATAGTCCATATCATCCAATGCCTGAAGACGATACTTAATTTGAAGATTCTGGGCCTTATACGCGAAATCCTTCGAATCCAAGCTAAATTAAATGAAATGAGGTGAAATGGAGTTTAACGTCCTATTTTTTTCTCCACCGACTGGGCTAATGATGACGCCGTACAGTGTGCCATGAAGGACATTTTGACCGGCTTCCTCTTAGTACGTTGTTGTTGTTTATTACAAATTTAACGTCCAATACATAAAACCTGATATTATGGAAATGAAATGAAATCGAGTTTAACGTCCTACTGTTCAGATCCGAACTGGGCTAATGAAGACGGACATACGCCACTCGGTGTGTTATGGGTAAAGTTTTGTCCGGGCAGCAGCACTACGACCTACTCTTATATCGAATTACAACTTTAGGTTATCCCCCTTTGGTGCCACGTGACAAGGAGTGGGGTTTGCAAGCAAATTATGGAAATAAATTTGAACCATATATTAGTCCCGAAATGCTCTAGTTTTGTCGACTGGAGGTCAAAACCCATCACTCCCCCCTCTCCCACTCACCCCCCCTCTCTCGCCCTCTCTCTCTCTACCCCCTCTCTCCTTTTTGGTGCGTCTTCATCTTGTAAATGTCGGCGGTGGAATGACGGCGGTTGATAGGCCTATTTTTAAATTATATTTTATCAAGATGGCGACGTTCCTTTAATCAATGGTTAATCATCAATTGATCAGCTGTGAAATCTATTTATTATCCACCATAATTTCATCTGTAATTAGTAATCAAATAGGACACTACTCGATCAACCAGTGTTAAATTGTATTCTGATTGATACTCGATCAATCAAGTACATGTGATTTGTTTGTGTTAGATAGGATTCTATTTGTATTGATGTTATCGAGGACGTTCTGTAAATACTTCTACAACAAATGTGGCAGCTACTCTTAATCTACAATCGGCAAACTTCGTCAACATTCGTCAACATTCGTCAACACTCGAGAACAAAATGCATGATCTGGGTTCATTTCCATTTCAATTTGAATAGATTTATTTTCTAAATTTATTGTTTAGAACAATGTCTGTCAGGAGTGTTCCGTTTTTATATTTTCATAGGACATGCAGTAAGCGAAGACCTAATAATAAAGATAATAACGATGACCCTATATAGCAACGAGTAGGGTCGCCTGTCCAACCTCGTGGGTCCCGAAATGATCAGTTTGTGTCGAGTGGACGTTACCCTCTCTCTCTCTCTCTCCATCTAGCTTGTATCGAATGGATGTTAAACCCAACTCTCTCTCTCCCTCGCTCTCTCTCCCTTTCTCTCTCTCTTTCTCTCTCGCTCTCTCTCGCTCTCTCTCTGTCTCGCTTTTTGCTAATTGTTGAATATTAAAGGAGCTAAATCGCTAAACTTATTTACATTTAATCGTTTCTTTTTTCCATGTGGTAGGATGATAGTGAATGTCCAGACTAGTTTTTTTTTAAGAAAGGCTTGTGACGTCGAGGCCATAAGCTCCCGCTTGCCTATCCTATAGGTCAAGGGATTTCCGGAACTATATGTACACCCAAAGTATTTAGTTCGCCCCCCCCCCCCCACCCTCCAAAAACAAAATGGAAGCCCACAATCACTACAAATTTATATTCCTACTATAAGCGAGTAAAATTGAATGCATTGATTTCAGCACTCGACTTGTAGAGTCGTTTCCAGGGACTTTTTAGTCTTCATTAATTAACGACATGACTTAAATGACGTCACGAACGTTTAAACTCATGCAATCTTGTAAGTGAATAAGTTCTCGCGCTGATCTGCTCAATTACGATGAATTAACCCCGACTTTTCACAAACAGTGTTGTCATCCCTCCGCTCTTACCTAGTTTTTACCCCTAAACCTCAATCTTGCTAAAAGACAGTGAGGGATGTTTTGGCGTGAAGTGGTTCCTAGAATCGATAGTAACCCGAATGAATGATGTTAAGACAGTTGAAGTAGATAGAATCGGTGAATAGAGATAGATTGTAGTATAATCACTTAGTACACGTTGTGGTGCAGCATTCCCACACTAAATCTACAGTCAAGTATTCTAGACTCTATTCTAATTATGCTCTGCTGTGACCATCGATTTGTGTACCGTAGTCACAGCTGTACCAGGCTCAGGAAGCGGCGCCGTTTCTTTGTATAAAGTTTCTAATGTAAGTTGCTTACTATTGAAAATTATTCACTTGTAAAAATCGCTTGCATATAAATCTAAGTTTGGTTCGCCCTAGATATAGTATAATAATATAGTTACTCAATACGGTGGACATAATGATAGTTGATACATAGATAAAATGGAGAACATTCTAAATCAAGTGTTTTACAACGACAACCGCGATGACTTATTCCACAGTAGAACAAAGTTGTCATTTCTAGCATGACGTCACCACCAATAGCCCCCCCCCTCCTCCCTAATTTTCGACAGTGCCCTTTTTTTACTACTGAAAGTGCCTTTCAACTAGCTTTTTTGCTCGATTTTGGGGCTCTTTTTCTACGATATCCGAACGTTCAGACGAAAATATCAGCCAAATAGCTCTTGAATTGGCTATAGATGCAAGGAAATGACAAATGACGGATAATTTTCTTGGGGCTCCCACCCTCTCTCAGCGGCGTGCCCCGTCTCCGCGGTCAGTGCCCTCCTTTCACAAGCAACACGACGAAAGTAATAAACTACGTCATCCCAAATATTTTATATTTATTTTTTTGCTGGTTTTTTTTTTCGATTTTTGGAGGGGGGTTGACAGAAACATTTTATTAATGATGTTTGAATGGGATTAAGGAACATGTTTTATCATATGTAAAGTTCCTCCTTCCTAAGGGGGGGGGGGGTGGGCGACCGATTGGGTGGCCGTTACATCATAAGGTCTTTCATTGAGTAAAGCGGCGTAGTTTCGTCGATTTTCCGCTTGTATGTGACAGTGTGTAGGTCGCCTGTCCAACCTTGTGGGTTTTCTCTGGGTCCCCCGGTTTCCCCCACCACTGAAGACCTTTACGTGGAAGCGAATAATGACATAAAATTGAACCATGTTAGTCCGGAAATGACCTAGTTTGTGTCGACTCAACGTTAACAGCCCCCCCCCCCTAAAGTACACATCCCAATAAATAGTTAAAGTAACAAATAGGTGTGTAATACTACGTCATCAATGGTATAACGTCACAAATACTACCAAGTCATCAATAGTACAAGGTCAAAAACAGTGCCACGTCATCACCAACATGACGTCAAAAACACAACGCCACAAACACTAATACCTCATCCCCAACATGACGTCACAAACACTATCATGTCATCACCAACACCACGTCACCACTAACACAACGTCAGAAAAACTAATGTGTCATCCAGCTACGTTATCAAAAATCCAACGCCCCAAACACTAATACCTCATCCCCGACATGACGTCACATACACTGCCATGTCATCACCAACACCCCGTCTTCGCGAACACAACGTCAGAAAAATTAATGCGTCGTCCAGCTATGTTATCAAAAACATAACGCCACAAATACTAATACCTCACCCCCAAAAGACGTTACAAACACTGCCATGTCTTCACCAACACCACGTCACAAACACTACCACGTCATCACCAACACCTCACCACACACACTAGTATCTTTGTTCGCAATAGATTACTTTCAATGAAATTTCCAATATATATATTGCATTATCTATTTTCAAACTACTATAGCAAGAATGGATAAATCTTACAAACCGTATTTTTAAATGCAACACTGACTTACTTCTATAGTCTGGAAATTAGGGGTCACTGTGACTTAGTGGATAAGGCGCTGGTTCGCTAGCCTGGAGGTCGGGTGTTCGATCCCTGCATTGGCCGAGAAAGTTCATCTCGATTTTCCGGCGTGATTTCTCCTTGTCAGTGATGCAGAAGGAGGGCCTGACAAGGACAGCTGCCTAGTCGTTCGGATGGTACGAAAAACCGAGGTCCCGTGTACACATTGGAGTGCACGTAAAAGATCCTTTGGCAGTTGGAATTCGATATAAGAGTAGGCCGTAGCGCCGCTGCCCGGGCAAAATTTCCCTCATAGCAGACTGTATGGCGTATGCCCGTCTCCCATTAGCCCAGGTTAGATGCAAAAGAGTAGGACGTTAAACCCTATTTCATTTCATTTAGTCTGGAAATTTAAATAAATTTGATTTTATATAGAATGTGTTATGTTCGTGTATTATAGGATATAATTACTTTATATACGTATACAAAATCTATTTTAGAATAGAATATATTTAATATAAAATCCATATATATCTACTGTTACTATAGAATATACTTGATATACGTGTATATAATCCATATTTACTAATAATATATTTTAACTGTTCACCCCAGCCTGTATTAAAGCTATATAGATCTTAACCCAGTTTCTGTATTGAACATAGATTAGCTATTAGAAAGTTGACAGCTGAAATCACAGCAAGTCATGATCAATGGTCAATGCTGATAGGCATGATGAAAATATTCCGACAAGCATATTTCTTATAAATAAGTGAAGAGATCATCGGCCCATTTGACTCCGAATGAGGGGGGGGGGGGGCGCTCGATACAAACTAGGACATATGCTTCAATTTCATTGCAATAACTGTCTTGCGCGTAGGGAGAAACCACGCCATTTCCGTGTTAATGTGTGATCATTCTATTTAATATATGTTACTTTTAAAACATATGATCGTTTTAATTAATGTATTTATTTCAGTTTTTAATATTTTATTTCACTTTTTAATATTTTTGTTAAAATATTTATTTCACTTTTTAATATTTTTGTTAAAATATTTATTTCACTTTTTAATATCTGTGATCGTTTTAATTAAAGTTGCAATTTCATAATTTTTAGATATATTTTTAAAATATATTAAAAATAAAGCCCTAAAATAGATTGTTTCCAAAAACAGTCCTAGCTTTTTAAAGAATAATTCTATTAATCCTATAATTCACTATTGCCATTTGAGAAATTGGCAAAAATATCATTTTCAAATTCAAATTCAAATGTTTGAGAGGGGGGGGGGTAAACAAGGGAGGTAATTGTGTTATTATTTTCTGTGTCAATGATTTTTATGCCTGGGAAATAATGCCCATGTATCGTATAATAGTGAGTTGACAACCGTTTGAGCAAAAGACAAAGAAATAATTATGTTTTGACTTTCTTAGAAAATATATTTTTAAAATGCATTAAAATAAAGCCTTAGATAGAAGGTAACTATAAACAGTGCTACCTTGTTAAAGAATAATCCTGTTAATCCTATAATTCACTATTGCTAGTTGAAGATAGCTATTTCATATGGGGAATAGAAAAACCAGGGAGGTAATTGTGTTATTATTTCCGGTGTGAATAATGCCTCTGATCGTATAATAGTGAGTTGACAGCCTATTGAGCAAAACTACACAGAACTTATTATGTTTGGACTTCTTTAGAAAACATGAAATTCTCGCTTTAATATATTTATCTCATTTTTAATATCTGTTATCGTTTTAATTAATATATTTATATTTTTCTTTTGAAGTTTGTGGTTGGTTTAATTAATATATTTACATTATTTACTTTTAAAATATGTGATTGGTTTGGTTAATTTATTTACTTCCGTTTTAATATCTGTGATCGTTTTAGTTAATATATTCATATTTTACTTTTAAAATATTATGTGATCGTTTTAGTCAAAATATTTACTTCCGTTTTAATATCTGTGATCGTTTTGGTTTATATAATTATTTTAGTTTTTAACACTTGTGATCGTTTTACTTAAAATATTTATATTTTCCTTTAAAATATGTGATCGTTTTAGTTAATTTATTTACAACTGTACTTTCGTTTTAACATCTTTGATCGTTTTAGTTATTATATTTATTTCAATTTTATTATATGTGACCGTTTTAGTTAATATTGTTTGGTTTGATATATGTGGCCGTTTTAGTTAGTATAAATGTTTCAATTTTTAATATCTGTGATCATTTTTAGTTAATATATTGATTTTATTTCTTATATCTGTTAAATACGTAAGGTGGGTACCGAATTGACCTGGTTTGCACTGACCGCGATAATTAGTATGGTTTGCCTGTAGGCCATGGTCTAGTTATTTGTATCCAATGGACGTACTTTCCCTCTTTCTATCAGCTTTCTTTTGTCGGTAATAAGTCGTTATGTTTTTGTCAGGCGCTTTAGAAAGATGGTTGCAGACTTAATTATATCATCAGGTTGACGGCCGTAATAAAATAATCCGCGTAAAACGGCCATAACTAAAAGAGCCGGCTAGATTTATAGCTCGTCTTGTCTTCACTTCATCAAGAAGATCTTGTATGTTAAAATACATTACAGGAATAAGGTTGTCATCAAATGGCGTTTTTATTAATCAAAGACAAAAGGTGCTTTCGACTTCCTCCTAGTCGTCCAGATAAGAAATAACTATACTTCTATATAAAGTCAGTATGCATCAGTTCTTTGGAGAGAGAGAGAGAGAAATGGGGTTTAACGTCCACTCAACACAAACTAGGTCATTTCGGGACTAACATATGGTTTAATTTTATTTCAATAATTCGCTTGCGCGTAGGGGTCTTTAGCAGTGGGAGGAAACCGGAGTGCCCGGAGGAAACCCACGAGGTTGAGAAGGCGCCCCTATCTCCATGCCACATACGCTCACATCAGGGCTCGAAACCACAGCCGCAAGCCAGAGGTGACCAGCCAGCTAGAGGTCGAAGCGCGGCACTCTGGACCACGAAAATAAGTCAAAAGCCACACATTAATGTAATATGAATGTATATATAAAGCGATCTATGACGTGTATTCATTTTTAAAATTTTATTGTAATTTTTAGTCAATTATGTTCCGGGAAACAAGTGAACAGTCTTAATTGAACGGCGGTTTTCACTATTACTTTGTCGATTGAGAATCAGCCTATCAATTGGGGCCCGAAACCATATCAATACGTCATGACTTGTGTACTGATTTAAAAAAAAACACGAAAGCAATCACGGGTTTATACACATATTATAGGACGGCGTTTCGACAAGTATTCTTGCATTGTTTAAAAGCAAAACTGTCAAAACGTCGTGATATAAAATGTGTATAAACCAGTGATAAATAGAGTCCAGGGGCCGTATTTATAAAAAATCTAAGAGTTTTCATAACTTTTACTCTAAGACTTCCTAAAACAACATTTAGTTAAAATTTACTCTTTAGAAATATTTATAAAGGGTCTTAGAGTTACTTTTAACTAAATGTAAGACTTGGGTCCTAACCAAACTCTTAGCGATGTAACCATGGGAAATCCGGGGATTCCCTGAAGTTATTTATAGCTCAATGTTGATGTCAGACAGTACATCTAACGTTTCTGCAATCACTCTACTCACTGTAGGTTGACTGATGCCGAAATCGTCACCACTACACAGTTGCATTTTACCAGTAGCTAGGAAACGAAGCGTAATGGCGATCTTCATCTCAGCGTCGATTGAGAAATTCCGTTTAGTAGGACTTTTAAGTAGATGCCGAACTAAATCTGTCACAAAAAGAATCCCACCCATATCCATTCGATATCTCCTTATCAACTCGTCATTGTTGTACTCCACTAAGAAATCTCTTCTTGTTTTAAGCTCTCTTAGGCGGCGTGCACGGACGGCCATGTTAACCAAGATAAGAGTACTTTTAACAAGTTAGGGGTGCTACAGGAGGACTCCTAAATATGTGTCATAGTTAGGGGTAATTCTTAAAGTAAAATGTTTTATAAATAGGTCTTAGGAAAATCTACAAAGTTAGGAGTAATTTTTGACAGTTAAGAGTTGGTTTCAACTCTTAGAATTTTTATAAATACCACCCCAGGGGCCGTATTTATAAAAATTCTAAGAGTTTTCATAACTTTTACTCTAAGACTTCCCAAAGCAACATTTAGTTAAAAGTTACTCTTTAGAAATATTTATAAAGGGTCTTAGAGTTACTTTTAACTAAATGTAAGACTTGGGTCCTAACCAAACTCTTAGCGATGTAACCATGGGAAATCCGGGGATTCCCTGAAGTTATTTATAGCTCAGTGTTGATGTCAGACAGTACATCTAACGTTTCTGCAATCCCTCTACTCACTGTAGGTTGACTGACGCCGAAATCGTCACCACCACACAGTTGCATTTTACCAGTAGCTAGGAAACGAAGCGTAATGGCGATCTTCATCTCAGCGTCGATTGAGAAATTTCGTTTAGTAGGACTTGTAAATAGCTGCCGAACTAAATCTGTCACAAAAAGAATCCCACCCATGTCCATTCGATATCACCTTATCAACTCGTCATTGTTGTACTCCACTAAGAAATCTCTTCTTGTTTTAAACTCTCTTAGGCGGCGTACACGGACGGCCATGTTAACCAAGATAAGAGTACTTTTAACAAGTTAGGAGTGCTACAGGAGGACTCCTAAATATGTGTCATAGTTAGGAGTAATTCTTAAAGTAAAATGTTTTATAAATAGGTCTTAGGAAAATCTACAAAGTTAGGAGTAATTTTTGACAGTTAAGAGTTGGTTCCAACTCTTAGAATTTTTATAAATACCGCCCCTGGTGTGTATGTTCGCCAATCATGCTTCGTCGTCGCCCCCCCCCCCCGTTTTTTTATATTAACTAAAACAACCACGTGTCACTTTTATGCCATCGAATTTGGGCCGGGGCTAATGAGGCCCAAGCCACGGGCAAATCACATTTCGTCAACATGCCCAATCCCCACATATTTCGTATCAAATTAGATAGCATGACCCCGTAAATCTTTTTATCAGCCATTGAATTTGGGCCACGGACGAATTTGGGACCCGGGTGAATTGGGCACCTGGGGAATTTGGGCCCTTGGCCAATTGGGCCCCATGTGAATTTGGACCCCAATCGAAGCCGGGTACCCTGTTAGTCTTAATATAAACACATTTCGAGAGAGAGAGAGAAATGGGGTATAACGCCCACTCGACACAAACTAGGTAATTTTTGGACTAACATATGGTTTAATTTTGTTTCAATAATTCGATCAGCTAGAGGTCGAAGCGTGGCACTCTAGACCACTAGCCCCCCCCCCCCCCCAAAAAAACCATATCGACCACGAGACAATTCACAAACATTGTAATACGAAAGAGAACCAAAATCGACTAAATGGAACAGAGGGTACCAACTTTAGTTGTACATTGCCGGTTTGTGAATAAACCTTTTTACTTCATTCGCAGGCATAGATGATAAACCCAAAGACCGAGAGTACCAAGGAAACCAACTGTAGTTGTAAATTCCGAGTATATGAATGAAAACCTTCACTTGATCAGACTAAAAAAAAATCCCAAGAAAAATAAAATTCCAAAACTGTAATTCACAAAATGATTCATTGACATCCGAATTTTATAGAATAAAAAATACAAGACAGCAGTCTGTAAACAATCGATTATTCTCGCGTGTGGATTAAAAGAAAAGCCTGAAGTACTATGACTTATGGACTTGGTTTTATTAAATTAATCAAGCTGAAGTCTTGACATCAAATGTTGCTGACACTATCCAGATACAACGGTATCAACCAGTCGCCATTTTCATTCCGTGTACTTCAAGATTAATACAAAATAATAAAACGTTTGTTCATACTAAACTTATATAGTCTACAATTATCTCCGCTTGAGAAAAGACACTAACCTTATTGACTGACATTTTAATTCCTAAATCGATGATTTTGGTCACAAGCAATAAGTATACAGAGATCTTTTCTGGAAGCAGGTACTTCTCTGTGTGCAGAATGACGTTAGGCGGGTTGTATTAATCACCGACAAAACAAGACAATAGACCCCAAAGAGAGAGAGAGAGAGATGAGAGAGAGAGAGAGAGAGAGACAGAGAGATGGGGTTTAATGTCCACCCACTCGACACCACCTAGGTCATTTTGGGACTAACATGGTTCTACTTTATTTCAATAATTCGCTTGCTCGTAGGAGGAAACCGGAAGACCCGGAGAAAACCCCCGAGGATAGACAGGTGGCCATACTCCTTGTCACGTACAACCGGGAAATCGAAATCACGCAAGTTGACTCAATGACAGACCATATGATACAACGCACATGCGCTAACTATTCGACTTAAAATCCCTTCAGTAAATTTCAATAAGTTGGTATATGGCCTTAATGTAGTATGTTAATACCCCATACAATGACTGGTGAGGTTTTTTTCTTTTATTTTAAAGCATGATTGCTATTTTAAAGCCCTTCCTTTCTGCAAACGGGCACACGCTAAATGTCCCCGTCATAACAGGTTGGCGTCCTCACTGCGTTGCTGCGACCATATGGCAACCAAAAAATGCACATGGTCACCGACAAACGTGAACACAACGAGAGAAAATGTCCTAAAAGTTACAAACTTGCAATACATGCAATTCGCTTTCATACAACTTTCTAGGTCGGATCGCAGAAACTTGTCGTTTGTTGTGATCATGCTCAAAACAAACGCCGTGACTCGCCGATCAGTGTCGACCACGGAGACTCAATTACGATTTATGGGGTTACCACCATGCTTTTACCACGCTTTGGGCTGTCGTGACGTCCTCTGAGACATTTTCCGTGGCCGGGATTGGACCCGGGACCGCCTTGATAGGAAGTCAACGTCTTATTCACTGAGCTACCGTGGCGCCAGTGTTGATCGGATCTCGAATTGTTTTCCACCAAGAACAAGGCTGTTTTCTTCTGTTTATAAGAGTTCAAACTCCACAAGAAATATTGGAAACAATCAAGACAATACGTCAAGTCTTGACTACAGAAAAAAGACGACATCGGACCACATCGTTATCGACCAATGTCCCGCGGGATTTACAGTCGAATGGACGACGTCTCTTTTATTGACTGGTGAGATTTTAGTAGACATTTTGTTTCTACAGGGAGAGATCATATAACACAAGGTCGTCCGTAATCTATAATACTGTCATATGTTAACCCATGCTTCTACATCTGATCAGCAGACATTATGGAAAGCCAGATAGTTCAAAATTTCGTTTCTTATTCCGGTTTGTTTCCTATGGGAGAAGTCATATCATATACAACCTATTACATAGCCAACTGTCAACACAAACTTCGGCAAATCGGATATCAACTGTAGTAAAATGTGGGAAGCCGGTCGGCTCAAAATCTTTGAAGATCGTACCCTTGACGGGTTGAATTCGAAATAAAAGTAGGCTGTACCGCCGCTGTACTGCGAAACATTTTCGCAAAGCACACTGTTTGGCCTAACCTATCTGCAGTACGTCATACAGTGATCTATGGGGAATTTTGCCCGGACAGTGGCTCTTATTTCGAATTCAAGCTATCAGGGGTTCTTTTAAGTGCACGCCACTCCACTATATACACTATGCCAGGGAGTAACCGTGTAGGAAAATCCTGATAAATTTTGCCGGCTAACACCAGGGGCAAACCAGCGTCCTAACAATGAGTCACGGCAACTTCCAGATTGGAAAACACCAAATTGACACCGCATTCTGTACTGGAATGATGTTGTTACTGCTTATCGAATGATTCACGCAAGAAATAACAGCTAGTTAGCTGAAAAACTCGCATGGATTTGAGCTATTACGGCATATTATGTATGGTATGCATTTTTAAAAGTTTTTCATCCGTTGTGCTAGCAACATCATGGTCAAATTGCCACTCGCCACTCAGGAAACCATAAGTTTGTTGTAGACGTAATCAAACTTGTTATTCCAGTACCGTGTGCTAAAAAAGGTTGTGTTGCATCGACTATTTAATAAATATCTGCGGCCACCAACCTTTAGCCTTTAGAAAAGAGACGCTTCTACTCCTCAAAAACTACAGATAAACGACCATTTAACGAAGTAATTTTAATCTGACTTGTTTAAAATACTAGAGTTCTATATTATATTGGACGTTTTGATCACATTATTTATTTTATATTCAGCAACACGACTCTAGCTTGAGACTTGAAGGATATTCTACTGTTTGAACTGGCAGTTTCAAGTCGTTATTTTTCAATTTGTTGCGTAAAAAACTAAATGTAACGTCTATCTTGTTTTTACAACTTTGCTCTTTTTAGTCTGAAAATTAGATTTAATTTGAAAAGGTCAAGTGTTGTCATGGATGGAAAGGAGCCAAGGGAGAAAAAAGTATGTGTTCTTTTTTGGCAAGGGGAGGGGCGGTATTTTTAAAACGCTCAACAACACATACGAATACGTCATAGTCACGTGTATCAAATTAGGTTTGTTGGGTAGGATGGCCGAATGGTAAGCATCTGCGCGCTGTATTATAATGTCTGTCATTGAGTTAACTGGTGTGGTCTCGATCCCCTCGTTGTGCGTGACAAGGAGTAGGGTCGAGTGTCCAACATCGTTGGTTTTGTCCGAGTCCTCCGATTTCCTCCCACTGCTAAAGACGTCTACGCGGAAGTGAATTATTGAAATAAAATTTAACCATATGTTAGTCCCGAAGTGATTTAGTTTGTGTCGAGTGGACGTCCCTCCCCCTCACTACTCCCTCTCTTGTTGGGATGGTAGCTATATAAGGAGACATACGAGAATATTGTTAGGATTTGTTTATTATAATGGTCGACAAATTGTTTATTATAACGGTCGAAAAGGGTGGTTGAATGGATAATATGGATATTAGCGAGGAAAATAACTGCGTACAAATGTTTCTGCTTACTTTTTTTCGTTTTTGTCTTTAACGATCTTCTCCTTCTCAAATCATCATTGACAGATATTGAGAATGACGACAATCCTTTTTTTTGGGGGGGGGGGCTGAACGGCAGACAATAACTTTGCAAAATGGGTGTAAAATGGTTTCTTAAATAATTCCGAAGAAAGACATTGAGCTTCAATATCGATAAACATGCTCCTGTTTTGAATTTTTCGGGTTCATTTGCCCATTCTTGGACCATGAGAACATTTTATCCCTTAAAGAGCCATTATGGGAGATTAGATCTACAGTTGACAGTTCTCTATAATAGTTCTCAAATACATCACGTAAATAGAATACGCTGAAAAGTTCAACTCAGAACCGAGATATTAGCTTTAGAACTATAGGCTAGCCTCGATCACCTTTAAGTTGATAAGATAATAAAAGTCTCGATTATCCATTTTTACGATAAGATAAGAAAAGTCTCGATTATCCATTTTTACGTTTAATTATTTCTTTAAAAAGTGTATTCCAATCCGCTAAATATTAATCGAGTCTAAAACAGCTACAGGAAAACTCCTTATTTGGTCACACAACGCCATTGAACTGTTTTCGTGAACATATGATGACTTGATATAAAGAAACTAATTTAATAGCATAACTTTGATCAGTTAACTGAACGCGTAGGAATACATGATAGTCACGTTTGTCAAGTCTAATGACCCAGAGGAGAACGTTTCATTGAGTGACATAACCCCATTAGATACGATGTGAAATCTAAGATGAAGAAAATGATTTATTAACCTAACTTTGATCAACTGACCTTAAATTTGCCAATGTTATAAAAATTCCCCGGAAGAAGCAGTTCATTTGTTTTAGTCATGACCCTTGGCTTTGGTGATCCAAACAATTACTATACTAAATAAGTTGGGGATAAATAAAAACGAAAGTAGACATATAGATCAATGGATTTCATAGATTCGCGTCTTCTGCTTTGATCCTTCGTTGATTGATGAACTATTATATAAACTAGGATCTCAGCTGATAGCGTACTCCTTCTTAAAGGAGAGGCGTTGGGTGGCCGAATAGTTAACGCTTGCGCGTTGCATTATTAGGTCTGTCATTTAGTCAAATGACGTGCTTTCGATTCAACGCTTGTACGTGACAAGGAGTACGGTTGTCTGTCCAACCTTGTGGGTTTTCTCCGAATCCTCCGGTTTCCTCTCACTGAGAATTATTTGAAACAAAATTGAACCATATCTTAGTCCCGAAATGACCTAATTTGTATCGAATGGACATTAAACCCCATTTCTCTCTCTTAAATGGACTAAACCTCTAACTTCACAGCCGTCTCTAATATTCAAAATTAAAGCTGATGTTCTAGTCACTGACCTCAGCTAACCCCTGATCCCTCTTCATTACTAAAGTCATTGAGAGAAAAAAAAACTAACGAGCGAATTCCGAAATATCTTGACTAGACAGTATCAAAACCGGCACACAACAGAAAATCCAAAAATAATGTCGATTCCAATTTAAGTTCTCAAAAGGAGTTATTGGCCATTGTCGTACCCATGGGTTTCTATCAGGAGAGAGTAATGTCTGAATCTATTATAAATTCTGTTTGTAAAACAGTTGTATTGATTGACGTCGATGATCGATATTCAAATCTGATCATCAATTTCACCGACCAACAACTACACTATGTCTATTATTATTTTTTTTTCTAAATGAAATGTTCAACCTCGTGGGTTCTCTTCGGGTACTCCGGTTTCCTCCCACTGCAAAAGACTCCTACGTGCAAGCGAATTATGAAAATAAAATTAAAATTAAGTCCCGAAATGACCTAGTTTGTGTCGAGTGGACGTTAAGTGAATTAGCGAAATAAAAATGAACCATGTCTTAGTCACGAAAGGACCTAGACCTAGTTTGTGTCAAATGGTGGCTAAACCAACTCTCTCTCTCTCTCTCTGTATATGTCCGTATATAAACCAGGGTTTATTACAAGCTATGATGTAATTAAAATCCTGAGCTTCCTCTTCTCACCAGATCTCGTGTTGATTTACTTAAATGGTTCTCTAAAGATTTTCTTCACTCCGTGTCGACCGTTCACAATCCCCGCCTGCTATCTCGCGTGCTTCGAGCAGCGTTGAAAGCACGTTCCATGCTCGAGACAAAATTAGATTCCTCTGGTGGTATCCCCGAGTGACATTAGAACGAACTCAAACACGTATTCTTTTATATCCGGTTTCTGCTCTGACATGCATAGGATATGTAGTACGCAGGCGTAGAAATGCGCCAGGATAATTCACGTGAGATTTGGCAGTATCTCAACGCCTGTTTTTCCGTTGTTGGAAAAGAGAAAAATAAAGCAAACCATCAAATTGATAGTTAAAGAAACAACAGGGGACATTTTCCTAGATAAATCCCGAATTGATCAGGACCAATAATCTCATTGCAAGAAAATTTTAAATTGATATGGGTTAAAATGTAAATTCAATTAAAGTCCCTTGGGTAATGACGCAGTACTGTATTGACGGGTATTGGAGGTCGTTATCTTATAGGTTAGAAGGAAATGAAATAAAATGAAATGAGGTTGACGTCCTACTGTTCTACTACGAACTCGGCTATACAGAGTGAGGAAAATTTTGCTCGGACAGCGGCACTACGGTCTAATCTTATATCGAAATGTAACTGCTAAGGGATCTTTTACTTGTATGCCCATTTGTTCATCGGACCTCGTTCTTTCGTACCATCGGCATGACTAATGCGCAGGGCCCTGTTTCACGAAATTTTAAACTTAAGATAAAATCCAATTTTAGTAGATACTTCAATTTTGATTGGCTAAGCACTAAAATCAATCTAATATTATCCAATCAAATTACTAAAATTGGGAACTTATCTTAGTTAAAAATTCGTGAAATAGGCCCCAGAACAGTAGGACATTTAACCCTATTTCATTACATTTTATTTGACGACTTCCCAATCCAGCTATGACATGAACCAGTAGGCCTTGGTAGGCCTGTACAGAGCTTAAAACTGATCGAAATGAAATGGAATGGAGTTTAACATCCTACTGTTCTGCTCCGACATGGCTATTGAAGACGGGCATGCACAGTACAGTATGTACTCTGATGGCAAATTTGCCCAGGCAGTGCCCATATGGTTTGCTCATATCGAATTCCAACTTTTATAAACAAAACATGCTTGAAGATGTAGCTTGCCGATACTGTTCCAGATTATCTCAGCCGAAAGAAAACAGTAGGAAGTGTAACCACAATTCATTTCATAACATTCTTTACCGATTGTGAATTTGTGGATGGTTTTGGCGGGAGTTACGTCATGGATCTGTCCTCTTATAATATATAATAGTAAAGCGTGTGTGGACCGCCGATTAATGCAGTAAATACTTGAACTATCGAAAACGCGACATCGTAACTAAGCTACATGGTAGATTGTCTATCGATATAAGTGATGAATTTGGATACTTTGTCGGTGAAAGGTGCCTTGTTACCTTGTGGTTGCGGGCATGTTGGTGGGGTTTTTTTTCGGGGGTGGGGGGGATTAGAGCGAGTGTTACGTGGCTGTCGCGGAGATGTGATTGCTTTTTCTAGGAATACATTTACTGTCACTTGGTTGTCCCGCGAATGTTACTGGGTTTTTTTTCTGGGAATAGATTCATTGTTATGTGGTTGTCGTGTGGATGTGACTACTTTTTTCGGGGAATAGTGGTTGTCGCTTGGATGTGACTGGTTTCGTTCTGGGAATAGAAACGTCCAGCACAAGACCATTTATACAGATTTTAGTTAAAGACGAATTGTATTGAGATGTATTCGAGTAGCCGACCCGATTCTGTTTGCAGACGTTTGGATTTGTTTTACACTTCGCCAACATGGTGGCTTTTCCAAATGACAGAACAAGTGGAAGAACTCTTTACCTACAGATATCGACACTAGAAATAAACACGTTAAAGGGACAATAACATTCTTGCTGGCTTGGTAGCTCCAGAAAATAAATAATACCCTTATTCTAAGTACTAGATGTTTAAATGTCCTACCTGTTGTGTAAATTATCCATTACAACCTATTTTATTTGTCCAGAGGGTTCGAAAATATTTTAAAATCCAAGTCACATTTGAAAAGGTTTACGTTAGACTTTTCAAATCAATTGGTTGAATTCTTCCAATTTTTTAAATTAGGTGTGTTAAGATGAAATTTATATCATCATTTAATTGGAATATTCTAAAATAATACGATTTGTTGACCAGAATGAAGATTGGGACATATTTTTCAGTTACAACAAGAGTGTTATTGGGGCTTTAATAACATTTGTTGTTGGATGCGTGTCGCAGCAGAATCGGAGGGTTAGACGTGTGTGAGTTAGTTGTATTTTACGTCCGCTTCCACGAGGTGATTTCGCAGACAAATGGATTAGACAGTCATCCAGTTGTTTTATTACGTGCGAATTGACCTGGAATATGTGTGAATTGGAATCGAATACGTGCGAATTGACCTGGAATACATGTGAATTGCAATCGAATACGTATGAATTGGCCATTATGTGATGATACTTATGGACACCTAGAAGCGTCAATGGTTTGTTTTAACACCAGCATGGAGTTTCTAGAGATTGCCGTGTCATTCTCTCACCAAGCGCAGTCATTTTGTTGTTATGATATCAACACAGCATAAAGTATAAATGATATGTACAATTCGAGATGATTATATCTCTTTTATTCATATTTTCTTTGACTTTGTGTTCGGATGGGGCGCGCTGTATGATGCGACCTGCCATTGAGTTAACTGGCGTGGTTTCGAATCCCCTGTTGTACGTGGCAAGGAGTAGGGTCGCCTGTCCAACCTCGTGGGTTTTCTCCGGGCACTCCGGTTTCCTCCCACTGCTAAAGACCCCTACGCGCAAGCGATTTATTGAAACAAAATAAACCACGTGTTTGTCCCGAAATGACCTAGTTTGTGTCGAGTGGACGTTAAACCCCCATTTCTCTCTCTCTTTCTCGGATGGGACGAATAAACTTAACACCTAACTGCTTCGGGCAAAATGATGCATTTTACTCATTTTAATACCCATTTACACTAAATAGGAAATATTTTTTAACTATAAATACTTCAAACGTCTTTATTTATTTTTCTTTTACCTCAAAAAAATGTTTGAGAATTTAATTTGTCGGAGTAAAAAAGTTAATATGCCGTACTCATTAAGCCTCGTCGATGTCATGCTTATCAGTGATTGTAGCGGCCAAGCGAATATTCACTGCGGGATCAGTTTGCGTTAAACCCCACATCATTTCAGTTATTTCGACAAGACTTGGTGGTTCCATATCAGCCAACTTTGAAAACTCTTCACTCGGGTGGTAGCAAACACTTGTTGATTGGGACAAAAACAAATTTAAAAAAAATAAAATAAAAAACAACCATTCCACTGGACAGCATCATCTTCATGGAATTCTCTGTCTGAGCATGTTAGCCCTGTTTCCATTCTTATCCTTCCTCAAGTAGTTTTATGACGTAATGAATGGGATATATATACATAACATTATATTACATGCGCAATATTAATATCGTTACATGTATATTTACATGAAATTCAGATAATATGTTCGACGTATTTCGTTTAATTCCGTTCCCGTCTAATAACCGCGGAATGCCGAATTGTTACTGTCATAGTAACCCATTATGATGCGATATAAATAATACATATTTAAACGATACTCAATTTGGTTTTTAGTCTTAAAAACAATAAGCTGACATTTAATTCGCCGTGTATTTTTTGTCTCCGGGGGAATCACTTCACAAAAGATCTATTTTGTATTCATGTCAATGTGGCGTCACGAATAAAAGCGGGGATTCCCACGTGAATAGCGTTGCATGTTTCAACGCGAGAAAAGTTGATATACTAACGACCTGCGTAGTTGAACATAAAAAGTGCAAACTATCATTTCAGAGGCGTGTTTAAGAATTTGAGCAGCTGAGGTAGGGGAAGGGGTTCCAGGGTGAAGTCAAAGTCGAGTGTGGCGTGGGGTCTAGGGGATTCCCCGAGAGTACTGACCGTAACATTTAAAAAATCAACAAAAACCAACAAATTCCTAGCCCATGTCTGTACCATGCCATAATTGTTCTGGGATGGCCTATAGGTCTAGAGTGCCGCGCTTCGACCTCTAGCTGGCCGGTCACCTCTGGCTTGCAGCTGTGGTTTGGATCCCTGATGTGAGCGTATGTGGCATGGAGATAGGGGCGCATTATCAACCTCGTGGGTTTTCTCCGGGTACTCCGGTTTCCTCCCACTGCTAAAGACACCCACGCGCAAGCGAATTATTGAAATAGAATTAAACCATACGTTAGTCCCGAAATGACCTAGTTTGTGTCGAGTAGACGTTAAACCCCATTTCTCTCTCTCTCTCACTCTCTCTCTCTTTCGAATTCAACATTTTGTGCCATGGGAGCACTGATCAGTGGTGTGTTTACACGCATTTTATCCTTGTCATCCAATCCGATTCGAACACAGGTTCTATTTCGTTTCGCTATTTCGAAAGTTTTTCTTTAATAAACTACTACCTGGTGCTTTAACGAGTTAATAAATTACCCGCGTTCTGGTTGAGGTGTAGGATTAGCCAATCAAATGGGCTGTTGAGTAGAGTTCTTATCCTATGGCTCCCGGAACTGTGGGTAATGATTCACATCGATAGAAAACAAATTAAAGCATAAGTTGTATTTCCGAATATCCACTTGAAACACCGACGCTGATTGGTTATTAATCAAATGAATTACGTTACGTTAGAAGGTGACAGTCGCTCCTATGACCCCTGACGCGACCTCTCATTACAACTGGTCAGATCTTCATTTTGCGGATTCTGAATCTGTACTTTAATCAGAATGGCCGTGATCTGGCGCTGTTACATTCGGAACTATATTTTAGAGTGAATCTTTCATGACAGCTGTCTAGTTGTTCGGATGTGACGGAAAAACGAGGTCCCGTGTACACATTGGCGTGCACGAAAAAATCCCTTGGCAGTTGGAATTCGATATAAGAGTAGGCCGTAGCGCCGCTGCCCGTCTTCCATTAGCCCAGGTTAGGTGCAGAAGAGTGGGACGTTAAACCCCATTTCATTTCATTTTATTTTCTAGGCGGTTAACGAAATGAAATGGGTTTTAAGTCTTACTGTTCTACGCCGACTGAGCTAATGTAGATCAACATACAGTGTGCTAGACAGTGGCACAAAGGTTTATAATGCATCGTCGACTGGGAGGGGGTGGGTGGATGGCTGAATGGTTAGCGTGCGCGCGATGTATCTTACGGCCTGTCATTGAGTCCACTGGCGTGGTTTCGAATTCCCAGTTGTACGTGGAAAGGAGTAGGGTCGCCTGTCCAACCTCGTGGGTTTTATCAGGGTACCCCAGTTTCCTCCGACTGCTAAAAGACCCCTACGCACAAGCGAATTATTGAAATTAAATTAAACCATGTTAGTCCCGAAATGACCTAGTTTGTGTAGAGTGGAGGTTTAACACCATTTCTCTCTCACACACACATCGTCGACTGGGAGTCAAAACCACGCAAGTCAAAAATGTCACCTTTTCAGGAGAAGACAAACAAACTGTACACTTTCACTAAAAATATCAATTATACAACATGCATCGGCATCAACGATCTAGTTGGCATGTCGGATAAAACTGTAAGATTGGTTTCCGGATGATATCTTGCCTCGTCTCAGACTTACGAGGTTTTGAGTTACGATTTTCAAGTGGTTGTCGAGCTCCGAGGTTTTACCTGATGTAGAACTACATTAATACGAGGTTTGGGAGAGCCGCGGTGGCCCAGTGAGTAAGGCACATGCTCACAAACCATGATGATTTCATTGTTTGGATTATTCACAAAATGTGTCATAACAACCAATATATCAGAAATGTCCTTTACTAAATTCAAGTTACTTTCTAAACATTCAGCTTTTATTGAACATTTTCTTAAAAGAAATAAATGCATTTTCTTAAAGGAAACAAATACATTTTCTGAAAAGAATCAAGTATATTTTCTGTCTTTTTAATAATGGGAAGCGTCAAGTTCTTCAAGTCAATCATATGCCGGTTATTGAATATAAAGTTTATTATGAATACATTTGGGGATAATTCTCTGTGTCAATCATATTCCTGTTAGGAAAAAAACAGGACACAAATTGTATATTGACTATGAGATTTAGTTTGAAAGCAGTGGAGTATAATTCAATAACACAGCCATCTGTAGTTAGTCCAATGTTTTATACGTCCTAGTGGATGGTCGATCCAAAACTTATGTACACGCGGGTTAAAGTGGCGCTAAATGTTCGGCTTGAATCGAGTGCCGCGCTTCGACCTCTAGCTGGCCGGTCACCTCTGGCTTGCGGCTGTGGTTTCGAGCCCTGGTGTGAGCGTATGTGGCATGGAGATTCAGATAGGGCGCCTTCTCAACCTCGTGGGTTTCCTCCGGGCACTCCGGTTTCCTCCCACTGCTAATGACCCCTACGCGCAACCGAATTATTGAAATAAAATTAAACCATATGTTAGTCCCGAAATGACCTAGTTGTGTCGAGTGGACGTTAAACCCCATTTCTCTCTCTCTCTCTCTCCCTCGGCTTGAACCCATCCACGTGCACATCTTGGTCTTCCCCCTGGATCTGCTCGAGTTAGCTGTTCCTGGTGATAGGCTGTCCAATAGGGGATTTAAAACACGGATAAAAGTGACGCTAAACGTTTGGTTAGGAATCCACCCCTGGATCTGCTAGAGTTATCTATCCCTGGCAATAGCCTTGTCAATAGGGGATTAGAAGTGACGCTAAACTTTTGGAGAACGCTAGATCGGAGACGGTCCTACGCATATTATGACGTCATATGTGTGATTGTGGGTTAGGGTAAGGGTTAGGCTTAGCCAAGGGTTAGGGTTAGGGTTTGCCCTATTTACATTTCGATACTTTGGCGAAATCTACAGGTTCTAGGCCTTACCCTAACCCTAACACACATTCTATAAATGACGTCATATGTGCTAAAGTGCGTAGGACCGTCTTCGATCTAGCGTTCTCCGATGCTAAACGCCCGACTAGGAATCCATCCCATTGAATTGCTATAGAGTTTGCTACCTTTGGTAATAGACTGGCCATTATGGGGCAGTGTGGGGGTATATTTGTGTGTAGGAAACTTTCCCTGCTGACATAAACACTAAAAGGAGCAGTGATAAATAACGCATCACACATATTTCTAAAGCATCAATGAACTTAGAGTGATTGAACGTACACGTGATACGTATTCGTTCCGCCCTTGAGGAACTCTACACTTGATCGTGGTGGGTTTCACTAGCTGCGCCGTGAACAGAACGGTGCACGCTTCAGGCAACAGAATCATTTTCCGAGCGCGTTCCGGGTGTACCTTCTTTTAAAGTGACACTAAACGTTAACAAAAACATATGTCGGGTGATGTTTTGATGGTATTATTACACAGTGACGAATATCCTTGCAAAAAGGGAAATTTTAAATTTGCGTAATATTCACCGTATATGGAGAGATTGACCTAGAGCAATTCTGGGGCTTTGCAGATGAAAAATTCTTACGAAAACTTGTGAATTTCTTTCGAACCTGTAGAATCCTTTTTAAAACGAAAACAAATGCATAAATATACACCTCTCGATAACGTCTGGCGATTATTTGTCACTGTGTTGGGACAGCATGACAAATACGAATGCATGAAGATGATAAAACATAAAAACCCTCCCTCCTGAGATGACGTGAGAACCCTAACTCTGATAGCACAGTTGCTCGGCTTGGTCAAAAGTCCGTACAATAATATCTAGCATTCCCTGTTGGGCTTTTCTGATCTCGTTCTCGTTCAACAAGGCGTTAATGTACGCGATGATAATGGTTATTATTGGTTTGTACTCTTGCGCTTGGGTCGCTGGGTCAAGGGTCATTTTAACATTACTCTTTGTTGCATTCCCTGTTGGTGTTTTTTGATCGTGTTCTCGTTCGATGAGGCGTTAATGCACGAGAGGTTAAAGGTCAATATACACGTATCTTTGTATTGATGATTTTAAAACGTAAATTAACAAGATCCCTAGAGGAGTAATATTAGAATAATGAAGGAATCAAATTAGGGTACCACTCCAGTATTCATGAAGTGCAGTGGTCATATCGATTTAGATCAAGGTCACATTTTAAAGTAACCCACGCCAATTCCCTGGACTGGTTCTCGCAAAAACGATACATTTCGAATTAATATACTAAAATATTTTATTTTACTTTAAAGATCCCTTCTGTCTGATTTGATGATATATTTGGACTAAACATATCCAAACTAATTAAAGATACATTATGGGAGATAAGATAAAGAGATGTTAGTTCTCACTATAATAGTTAAAAAAAGATAGTGTAAAGGTAATTTGTTGAAAATTTCAGTCAAATTGATCCACTATTGGCCGAGAACGAAGCGAGTGAAATATTCACATAGCCTCGTTCATCATTACTAAAATCATTAATATAAACAGCACAGTCTCGATTATCCACTTGATTGATTTAATTGGATTTACATTATCTTGTTTCTAACTATTATAGTGTGAAATATCACGTCTTTATCTAATCTTCCTTCCACAATGCCCCTTTAATAGTCAGGGGGGTTGGGATGGCCTAGTGGTCTAGAGTGCCGCGCTTCGACCTCTAGCTGGCCGGTCACCTCTGGCTTGCGGCTGTGATTTCGAGCCCTGGTGTGAGCGTATGTGGCATGGAGATAGGGGCGCCTTTTCAACCTCGTGGGTTTCCTCCGGGCACTCCGGTTTCCTCCCACTGCTAAAGCCCTACGCGCAAGCGAATTATTGAAATAAAATTAAACCATATGTTAGTCCCGAAATGACCTAGTTTGTGTTGAGTGGACGTTAAACCCCATTTCCCTCTCTCTCTCTCTCTCTCTCTCTCTCTCTCTCTCTCTCTCTCTCTCTCCTTTAATAGTCAATTATTGACACCCACTCATTGGTGCTCGCCGTAACAGACCGTTTCATTGGCTAATACCCCACATCATTCAGAACACGTCAATGATAACAATTATTCTAGATCCTACTGTAGTAAAGACAAGTAAAACGAAATTTTAAACTATAAAAAAACGAAATAGGATCTGTGTTTTAATCAGATTGGCATGTGAATTCCCCTATCTACGTGGTGTCTGTTAATCTAGTCTTACCCGTCACCAAATCGAAGAAAATTCTGTGCACAATCTGACAGTAAATCTGAAATGAAATGAAATGGGGTTTAACGTCCTACTCTTCTGCACCTAACCTGGGATAATGGAAGACGGGCATGCGCCATACAGTGTGCTATGGCCTACTCTTATATCGAATTCCAACTGCCAAGGGATCTTTTACGTGCACTCTAATGTGTACACTTGACCTCGGTTTTTCGTCCCATCCGAACGACTAGGCAGCTGTCCTTGTCAGGCCCTCCTTCTGCATCACTGACAAGGGGAAATCACGCCGGAAAATCGAGATGAACTTTCTCGGCCAATGCAGGGATCGAGACAGTAAATCTTAGCCCTTTTCATTGATTCTGTAACTGAGTGAGAAAAACGTTGGCTCGCTAACATGGACATCACATGTTTTACCACGGCGTTGGCCGAGAAAGTTCGTCGGCTGTTCCGGCGTAGTGCCCTCTTGTCAATGGTGCAGGTCGGATGGCGAGTCAGGGGACAACGTATAACCGTTCGAATGGGAGTAAAATCCGAGTTCCCTGTACACATTGGCGTACAGGTAAAGATCCCTTGGCATTTGGAATTCCATAAAAGAGTAGACCGTGGCGCCGTGGTCAGGGCAAGATTTTCCCATAACACACGGTGTGGCGTATGCCTGTCTTCATTAACCCAGTGGGAGCAGAACAGTAGGACGTTAAACCCCATGTCATGTCATTTCAATGATCTACTGTATACCAAATAGGTAGAGGCTTATCATTAGGATAGTGCCAATGATTTATCAGTGGATTAAGAAACAATATCGCCTTGTCGTTCGGGTGGCACGAGCACAAGAGGTCCATTCACGTGTTTGTTGGCGTGCACGTTAAAAATTTCTAGAAACTTTGAATTCGATGAAGAACTCCCTCGTATTACACTACATGGCGTATGGCCGTTCCCGGTATAGCATTGTAAGCGTGTTAAAGATCTCTTAAAAGCTGTCCAACCTCGTGGGTTTTCTCCGGGCTCTCCGGTTTCCTCCCGTCGCTTAAGACTGCTATGTACAAGCGAATTAATGAAATAAAATTGAACCATATGTAAGTTCCGAAACGAACTAGTGTGTCGAATGGATCATATCCCCTCTCTCTCTCTCTCTCTCTCTCTCTCTCTCTCTCTCTCTCTCTCTCTCTCCCTCTCTGGGATTATAGGCCTCGCTCGGGAATACTAAGCAGTTATACTAGGATTTACAGTTGTTAATTCCTCTTCTAAATCTAAATTGTTTTATTGTTCCTTGTTTATCGTCTGACTTTTTTGTTATTTATCATCAGACCCAACTTCCGGTATACCCGTCATTTCCTGTCGGTAGCAGTCGATTGGCTGCTTGTAGCGTAGTGATACATGGAAAAAACAGTCATCTAAACTCAAATTGGATAGATCTAGTGTTTATTGGTTTAGAACGAGGATTTATCGATTGAGTAGAGTTATATCACACTTTAATTGACATCTAGATTCTTCCCGCCAAATTTAACCTTGCAAATTGATTCAAGGTCAGACTAGTTGAATCAATTAGAAGCCGTTTTTAGCGTCAATAATTCTATAAACTTTGTATCTCCCACCAATATAAAGCCTTCTGGGTTTTTTATTTGGTTATATATGCGTGTTATTTTTAACCTCAGATTGGGAGGTTGAATGACGGAATGGTTAGCGCGTGCGAGTTGTATCACAAGGTCTGTCATAGAGTCAACTGACTTGCTTTCGATTCCCCGGTTATACATGACAAGTAGTAGGAACGCCTGTCCAATCTCGTGGGTTTTCCCATTATCGTCCAGTTTCCTCCCACTGCTACGTACAGGCGAATTATTGAAATAAAACTGGACCATATTATGTTAGTTCTAAAGGAACCTAGTTTGTGTCGAGTGGACGTTAAACCCCATTTATATCTTTCTTTCTCTTTCAATCCCATATTTAACAGGAACGCAATTAGTTTTATGTTAGATATTCTGAGGCGCGTGGATGACAGTTGTCTTATATGTATGCTTTATATCATAAGGTCTATCATTGAGTCACCTGACCATGTTTCAATCCCAAGTGTGAACGTGTCTCGGGGGTTTTCTTTGACCCCCACCCCAACCCCCAGCCCGACCCCAACCCATTCACACACACACACCATGAAGACCCGAAGAGCCGAGATGGGGGGGGGGCTGGGCTACGACTGTCCCCGCGCGCAACTAGGATATCAACAGTTTTAAAAGCTGGGATTTTTGTGGAAGTTACGACCTTACAATTCTGAAATTTCGCAAAGAGACGTAATCCTATGTGATTAGTAATCCTATGCAAGAAAATCTATTTGGGTTAAAAGTGGCACCCATAACCTTTCAGAACTATTGATATATTCCCATTATTTAACCATAACATCTGTGGTGAATCTAGAAAAGTTAAATTTAAATGTTCTTATGTACATGAAAACATGCTGACAGATTACAAGAATCATCATACAACATCTGTTTGTACGGACAACAAGAATTAACGACTTCCTGATCCATTGAATGACGCATGGGAGTCACAAGTGGCTCTGTGAATAAATGAGATGAAGTAGGGTTTAACGTCCTACTATTCTGCTCCGACTGGGCTAATGGAGACAGGTACATTTTTGGAGGACAGCAGAGCGATGATTTAATCTTTTACGTGCACACCATTGTGTACATGGGACCTCGGTTTCCCATACCCTCCGAACGACTAGACAGCTATCCCTGTCAGACACTCCACCCCGCACCACTGACATGGGGTAACTACCCCAGAAATAACAATTGGACTCGGGTTCGCGTCCGGTGTTGGCAGAGGAATTTCCCTGGGATTTTCCATCGTAGTCCTTCCTTCTCAGTGGTGCAGGATGGAGTACCTGACAAGCATATCTCTGTCACGGCTTTACACTGGTTTGGAAAAATCTGTCATTGTGTCCTCAGTTAGGATACGTACATTCAGAGTTTAGGGTAAAGATTACGGATTTTAGGATTTTTACACGGGTTGTGCAATATGATTAAGACGTTATGAATATTGGACGTAATGAATATTGGAATCTCTCCATAAACCTCATTTGACTAGATGCGTCAAAACTCCTTCCCTTGGCGCAAAAAGCATCATTGTGTTCTCTATTGAAACAGTAGGACATTAAACCCCATTCATTCCATTTTGTGTCCCCCGTCCTGAGCTATCAATTTCGAATATTGTCATTGTGTACACCAGTGATTCTTAACCAGTGCGCACACTTAGAAAATACGAAAAACTTCGTGATTACAATCAGTATTCACTGGTGTTTTCTGGTAAGTTCATAGCTGTGATTTTCTTTATTTAATTTGAGTCACTCTATGTGTTTATGGCTATAGTCCGTGTCTACAGTTGTATCCCGTTTACGACTTGCCATGTTTTTTACTTTTCAAAAGACAAATATTTCTCATATATATTTAGCCAGGTGTGCCGCTGTTTTTTCATGTGTTCCAAGGTGTGCCGTTGGCTAAAAAGGGTTAATTTGTGTACACCAACAACAAACCCCGAACAGTTCATTGGCGAGTTCACTGGAACACGACACTCGGGTCTCATTAGAGGTTTGGTTTTATTTCCGCTAAATTAACTTATCAAAATGGCGGATAGATTAATCCTGGTGTAACTGCCTAGTGGTCCTGAGAGGCCTATAATCTCAGGAATAGGAATATATATTACACGAATGAGCGAGAGAGAGAGGGAGAGGGAGAGAGAGAGAGTACGACATTTCGGGACTAACATATGTTTCAATTTTATTTCAATAATTCGCTTACGCGTAGGGTCTTAAGAGAAAAGGCGAGAGATGGGGGTGGGCGGATTTACTCTATGTTATAAGCTAATTAATTCAGCGGTACGTATAGAGCTAAGCTTATTACTAGGGGTATAGGCTTTAAAGGGACAATCCCGATAAGAACAGAGTCTCAAAAATCAAAGTCCGAGTATTTATGAAATTTATGGACCAAAATATAGTGGCATGGTGTATTTACCTTGTCTCAAAATTTCAGCTCAAAATATTGAGTCGTTTGGACGTGAACGTCAACACTGCTTATCCGGACACGTAACCCTTTTAAGATTTCGGGTCAATTTTTTCATTGGGTGACCTGATAATCGATTAATGTTTATTGAGAGGTCTATACAGTGAATGACCAATGCCCTGTACTTGATAACAAAAGTTAAATTTCACCTACATATTATTTTTATAGAAAAAAAGTCTGGTTTTATCCAGATACTGTATAATACAACGTTCTCCATTTCCAAATGAAGACTGTCAGGTTTAAGTTATTTACAAGCGTATCACAAATATCGGGTTAGTAGGTGGGCCTTAGGTTATGGATTTTAAAGGATTTTAACACAAAATTAAGCAGTTTTATTCCCCAAAAAGTTATCGGGATTAGCACTTTAACGTCCACTCGACATAAACTAGGTCAATTTGCGACTAACATATGGTTCAATATTCTTCTTTTTTTTTTTGGATTCAATAATTCTCTGGCGCGTATGGGTCTTAGGAATTGGAAGAAACACATGAGGTAGGACAGGCGACCCGACTTCTTATCACGTACAAGCGGTGAATCGAAATCCCACCACTTGTATACAATCGTGTGCACGTAAAGAGAGAGAGAAATGGGGTTTAACGTCCACTCGACACAAACTAGGTCATTTTGGGACTAACATATGGTTTCATTTTTTTTCAATAATTCGTTTGTGCGTAGGGGTCTTTAGCAGTGGGAGGAAACCGAAGTGCCCGGAGGAAACCCACGAGGTTGAGAAGGCGCCCCTATCTCCATGCCACATACGCTCACACCAGAGCTCGAAACCACAGCCGCAAGCCAGAGGTGACCAGTCAGCTAGAGGTCGAAGCGCGGCACTCTAGACCACTAGGCGATCCCAACACCCCGTGTGCACGTAAAGGAACCCTGCCTTAACAGTTGGAATCGAAACAACAGTAAGTGGTAATTAAATGCCGCTACCAAGTTTGTTTTAAAGTATACGTAAAGGATCTCTTGACAGGTTGAATTCGATATAAATGGCATAAATTCTTCTGCTCTACTGGGCTAATGGGGACGGGCATACGCCATACAGTGTGCTATGAGGGAAATTTTGCTCGGGCAACTGCATTATGGCCTACTCGTATATCAAATGCTAACTGCCAAGGGATCTATTACGTGCACACCAATGTATGCACGGGAAGTCGATTTTTCGTCCTATCCAGCCAACTAGACATCCGTCCTTGCACCACTAACAAGGGGAACGACGCCCCATGAATTCGATGTAAGAGTAGGCCATAGCTGCTGTCCGGCCAAAATTTAAATTGTCTTCACAGCACACTAGAGTATGCCCGACGTTCAACACAACAACATGGAAGCGATTTTAAGATAACTTAAAGCTCCAATACCACTCTTGTTGTAACTTAACAATGAGCCATAATCTTTATTCTGGTCAACAAATTGTATTATTTCACAATATTCCAATTAATTGATGATATAAATTTCATCTTAACACACTTAATTTAAAAAATTGGAAAAATTCAACTAAATGATTTGAAAAAACTAACGTAAACCATTTCAAATGTGACTTGGATTTTAAAATATTTTCATACACTCTGGACAAGTAAAATAGGATGCAATGGATAATTTACACAACATGTAGGACACTTAAACATCTATAGTACTTAGAATAAGGCTATTATTTATTTTCTGGGACTGCCAAGCCAGCAAGAGTGTCACTGTCCCTTTAATAAGCAGCAAAGCGTGTTATTGTATACGTGTCTATAGTTAGGCAATTAAATAGAATTCCTAAGACTCGAACCCTCTATTGTTTGGAGTACAGTAAGCCACGATTAACATTCTAAGAACCTAACTACATTTTTTGAGCACCAACCACCTCCGCCCCCCCCCCAGTCAAAAATTTCCCCGTACGCCTATACATGAATAGTATGTAAATGTAAATATGTAATTGCCACATTAATTACGTAATAAAATGTAGTTTAAACACATATAACAAGCTGTAGATGAACAATAGATTATTTTAATTCTGTTTGATTCTGTTTTAAAGTGACATTGTGCTGAAATAAAAATAGTCAAGGAACAAGGAAGTGACTTTTCTGTACCTAACGGAATATTAACGAAGAAAATCTTTCTCCAAACACTTGCGACCTTGCCCTACGGTCTAGTCGTGTTTCGAATTCCACCTAACATGATTCGATACTATCGGATTAAAAATACAGATCTATATTTCGTTTCGTTTTTTTTTTAGACTTTCTATGACCTCAACTACCGTAGGATGTAGGACGTGGTGCCTGACAAGGACAGCTCTCTAGTCGTTCGGATGGGACGAAAATCCGAGGTCCCGTATACACATTATTATTGTGCACGTAAAAGAACCCTTGGTAGTTGGTAGTGTCACTGTCGCTGTCCGGGCAAAATTTCCCTCATAGCACACTGTATGGCGTACATCCGTCTTCCTTAGCCCAGAACAGTAGGACGTTAAACGCCATTTCATTTCATTTCTGGTTGGAAAGATGTCTCTTTAAATTGTAGTTAAAATCAACAGATGTCACATAGTGTAGATTTAATACGTGTAGTCAATAGCTGGGCTATTAGACGACAACAGCAACAACTTTACTGCTGTAGTAACTTCTTCCTACATCAGATCGTTCATATTGAAACAACATGGATCTTTTACGTGCCCGAATGTTTTATAACTTTTTTATCTATTTTACATGTTTTATTAGTTTGAATTATGGAAGTGTGGAAACCGATCTAACCAAAGAACCGGGTCATTTAAAACCATTTGGAACCGGAAGGCCGATTCATGAAATTGAGGAAGTACAGGGCTTCCCGAGTCCGAACGACTTTTTCAAAAATTATTTTTTTCCTCAAAAACCTGTTAAGATAGCATCTGGGGCGAAAATGTCGCCTGCCTTTAAATTGTGGACGGACGAATATTTTTTAAATTTGAATATCCCGGAAAATAGTACGGTTTTCCTGGAGACGGTTAAAAAAGAAAGTCGACAACAAAAAACGATGGATATGAATTTTAAGAAATTTGTAAAAACGTACATGAATTCGACTTATTACATGGTGGATAACGTCCCTGAATATCTAAAGTAAGAATTACTTATATATTATTACACAGGGTCGGGCAGGTCGTGTTGGATAGGCCATACCGTCTACGGGTTGCGTGGCGGAAAGGTGCGCTTTAGACCATAAAGTATGCCATTGAGTCAAGGGGTGGGGTTTCGAGCCAACAATTTTACATGACAAGGCATATAGTCGCCTGCTTAAAGTAGCTAAATCTCTAAAACTCAAAATCTTCAACTTTGAAATCACGAATTATTTGTCAATTTAAATCAACATTGATGCTGTGGTCTTACCGGAAAAAGATGGGCTTCTGATATCCAATATTTAAGACAAAATAAACATTTTACCATTGGTACACGAATCGTGTACCATAATGAGTTTCAGCCCCAGTTCTAGTAAGAGACTCAGGGAACGAGGCTAGACACATTTAGCTCCATTAGTAATAATATTGAACCATGTGTTAGTCTCGGATTGGCCCAGTTTGTATCAAGTGAATGCTAAACCTCATTTCACACGGGTATTCCCGTCCCCCCCCCCTTGGCAAAAACACCTTCCCATGGACTGTAAAACCCAAATAAAATGTGTATGGGGTAGCCCCAATTAATCAACGATCAATTCAGGAATATTAGGCTGTTTTATTAGTTGAACGGCCCATTTCAAATCGAGCTACGTTTACAGTTTTATAATCATGCAGAGGGGTAGGATGGGGAGGGGTGGTTAGCACGTGCGCTTGTGTATCATTAGCGAATTATTAAAATAAAACTGTACCATATGTTAGTTCCGAAATAACCGGGTTAGTGTCGAGTGGACGTTAAACCGATTTCTCCCCCCCCCACCTCTTGTCAGTGATACATGACATTAGTGGGCACGTAAGGAACTCTTGACAGTTGGAATTCGAGTAGGCCGTATCGCCGATGTCTGCATACAGAGATCTATTCTACTTCATACTTCGAGAATAGATCTCGGCTCTGAATGGCCGCCATATGCAAAATTTATTATGTTGTGTTCTAATGCGGTTTTACCCCGTTTCACTCCTGGCATAAACACAAAGACTAAATAAACCGACTCAATTCCAGTAAAGCTACAATTTAATAGTTTTAAGTTATATTTTTTAAAATTTATTAAAATAAGGCCTTAAAAATAGATGGTATCTATACATAGTCTTACTATTTATAGTATAATTCACTGTTGCCAGTTAAGAAATTGGCAAAAATATCATTTTCAACGTCATAAATTCAAACGTTTGACGATAGCTATATCATGTGGGGGGGGGGGGGGGATACAAAAACAGGGGAGGTAATTGTGTTATTATTTCCGGTGTGAAAGATTTTTCACTGTGGGAAATAATGCCCATGATTGTATAATTGCCCATAATTTACATAATTACCCTGGGGATTGGATGGTCGAATGGTTAGCAAGTGCGCGCTGTATTATGAGGTCCGCCATTGAGTCTAATGGCGTGGTTTCGATTTACATAATTACCCTGGGGGAAACCGGAGTACCCGGAGAAAGCCCCTGACATTTGACAGGCGACCCTACTCCTTGCCACGTACAACCGGGAATTCGAAACCAGAAACCACGCCAGTTGACTCAATGACAGGCCGTATGATACAGCGCCCGCACGCTCACCATTCGGCCATCCACCACCCGTCGTTAAAATAACCTTTAATGTATTTATATTTACAGATCTGATCTGGTTCTTCCGTGCAGTCTACAGTGTGAAAGTATATTGGCAGGAAAACTCGATGATATCGTAATAAATATTTATTATTTTATTAATTCTCGTATATTGTAGTAGGCCAGAGGTTCTCAACCTTTTTTGTTGCCAACGGCACACCTTGGAACACATTACAAAATAATGGCACACCTGGCTAAATATATATATATATAAAAATAAAAACATGGCAATTCATAGACGACATACAGCCGTAGACACAGACTAGTCATTGACACACAGAATAACCCCAACTAGATAAACAAAAACACAGCTATGAACACCAGTGAACACTCAAATGGAATCACGTGGTTTGTCGCATTGTTTTAGCGTGCCATTCAAAATTGGAAGATCTTGCGGCACGCCTGTGTACCACGGCACACTGGTTGAGAATCATTGTAAAAGGCCAAAGCGCCGATGTCCGAGCAAAGTTTCCCTCATAGCACACAGTAGGCATTTGACCATCGTCATTAGCCCAATCGCAGCAGAACAGATGGATGTTAACACCTCTTCATTTGGTATTTTGTCAAATTTTGGTGAAAATTGAGTTATACCCATAATCGGCAGCAGGGGGGGGGGGGGGGCTGACAAGGACAGCTGTCTAGTGTTTCGATCGTACGAAAATATAGTTCCTGTGTACACATTGGCGTGCACGTAAAAGACCCATTGAAAGTTGAAATTCGATATAAGAGTAGGCCGTAGTGCCACAGTCCGGGCAAAATTTCACGCATAGCACACTGTATGACGTATGCCCGTAGCCCAGTTCGGAGCAGGGGCCTGTTTCACGAAATTTTAACTAAGATACAATCCAAATTTTAGTAATTTGATTGGAGAATATATGATTGATTTTAGTGTTTAGCCAATCAAAATTAAAGAATCTACTAAAATTTGGATTTTATCTTTAGTTAAAATTTCATGAAACTGGCCCCAGAACAGTAGAACGTTAAACCCCGTTTTATTTCATTCTTATAATTGGACTTGGTGTATAATAGGGGGTTGGGATGGCCTAGTGGTCTAGAGTGCCACGCTACGACCTCTAGCTGGCCGGTCACCTCTCGCTTGCGTCTGTGGTTTCGAGCCCTGGTGTGAGCGTATGTGGCATGGAGATAGGGGCGCCTTCTCAACCTCGTGGGTTTCTTCCGGGCACTCCGGTTTCCTCCCACTGCTTATGACCCCTACGCGCAAGCGAATTATTGAAATAAAATTAAACCATATGTTAGTTTCGAAATGACCTAGTTTCTGTTGAGTGGACGTTAAACCCCATTTCTCTCTCTCTCTTTCTCTCTCTCGGGTATATAATTTGAAGTTATCTCTTTCACTGAAAGACTTCAAATTATCTTCATTTAAAAAGCCAAAATAAAATTTGTGTTATATTCAGAAGTTTAATCATATGTGTTCTCAAATTTGAATTCAACGGACTTACAAAATTTAAGTGATACATTAAGAGGTCAGACAATTACCCGCCGAACTTGTTTTTGAATATTTCATGAACACCTCTCATGACAAATTCTCAGATTGCTGTTCGAAAGTAACGCTTATATTATGTATATATTAAACAAACATAACGTTCTGTAGGCACATCAATAGTTTCATATTTGCTGTTTTGAATGCAAATTCAGATCATCATTTTTGCTGTTTTGAATGCATAAATAAATTCAATTCATCTTAATTGACTTTTTTGAATGCATAAATAAATTTTTCCGGTTTTGAATACATAAATAAATAAATTTTCCGGTTTCGAATACATAAATAAATAAATTTTTTGCATTTTATTTTTGGAATACTTCAATAAACTCAATTTCATCCTGTTTTCCTTTTTCTTTTTAAAAAAGAAATCACGATTTACTTGCTAAGCTATTGATTACTGTTTACTGTATATACCGGTATGTATGTAACAGCTTGAATTATTGTAAATATGAACTGAAATGAACTACAATGAAATTAATGTCCTATTGTTCTGCTTCGTAGGGTTGGAGCGACTTATGTTATTCGAACATTGCATGGAAAATAATTGATTCGCAATAAAATCTTCGAAAGTAGACCCTGGGTCGTAGACAAAAAAAAATATTTATTCAAAAATACGATTGTAAAATCACCGGGGCCAAATGTATTATAGGAAACCATTGATTTCTGCTTTCACTTGGTTATATACATGTTTCTCGCCATGTTGGCCGATTACAGTTGCGGATCCATGAATTTTTGTAAGAGGGAGTTTGCCAGGTTCCTGTTAAGGAAATCTGTCATCATCGTCTCTAAATTACATAGGCATACATACAAATTGAGCTTTGTAAAGAGCGAAATCATTTTTATAATGATGTAGGATCACATTGTCATTTAATTTCATTGATGCAAGGCATTCACATTTTTTATGTAGCGAAGCAGCGTGGGGTTTGGACACCCCCCCCCCCCTCTGTGGATCCGCCCCTGGATTATTAACCGTGTCTCGAATTGGCATAGGTCAAAAACATTTGTAAGGGCGGATCTAGTGTGTTGGGCGGATCTTGTGAATAAGGCGGATCTAGTGGGGTTTGGGGTAACGTATAGTTGCTCGAGTAAAAATCCAAAGTCCCACATATTCATGCACGTAAAAGATCCCTTGACAGTTGGAATTCGAAATAAGAAAAGACCGCAGTACCGCGGTCGGCGCCACATTTCCTTTACAGTTCAATGTATGGTATAGGCCCCTCATCATAAGCCCAATCACTGCACTACAGCGGGACGGTAAACTCATTTCATTTCTGGGAGGTTGGATGACCGAATGGTTAGCGCGTGTGCGTTGTACCATAAGGTCTGTCATTGAGCCAGCCGGCATGGTTTCGATTACCAAGAAGTGGGTTTGATCCGAGTCCTACGGTTTCCTCCAACTGCTTAAGACTCCTACGCGCAGGCGAATTATTGAAATAAAATTGAACAATATGTTAGTCCCGAAATGACCTGGTTTGTGTTAGATTGACGTTAAGACTAGACACCTCTCTCTCTCTCTCTCTCTCTCTCTCTCTCTTGTTCTCTCTCTCTCTCCAATTCTTATCACCCAGACCGTCACATTATCTGCGGTTTGGTTATCTAGCGTTCTCCATTCGCAATGCGTGAGTTTGTCTGAATTAAACCGTTATGTTTTAATTTTGTTTTAGCTGATGTGGTTCAGTAGTGGTGGAACCAACTCAGTTGTACACCATGATGGTTTTGACAATATAAACTGTGTCTATCGTGGAAGTAAAGATTTCATAATTGTAGACCCGGTCAAATATAAAGACATGGTAGGTTAACTTAAAGTATCTAAGTCTCTATAACTCAATATCATTCAAAAGTCTTACAAGTTGAAAACACGAATTGTTTGTCAATTGAAATGAACATTGGTGCTGTTATCTTACCTTGAAAAGGTAGGCTTCTGATATCCAATATTTAAGACAAAATAAACATGTTACCATTGATAGCCGAATCGTGTACCATATATTGCGTTTCGTCCTCATTTGTAAGTGCCCAGAAAGAACGAGGCTAGACATATTCCACACCTCATATCACTCGGCGACGCAATAACTTGTCTGAAGAGCATGAGCAATAGACTGGAATAACCAGTCACTAGTAATTTCTATTCGGTTGATACTAACTGATTTGAAATTATAGTCAAAACGGTAACAACTGAATGTAAATCGGGGCCCTGTTTCACGAAATTTTAACTTAAGATAAAATCCAATTTTAGTAGATACTTCAATTTTGATTGGCTAAGCACTAAAATCAATCTAATATTATCCAATCAAATTACTAAAATTTGGATCTTATCTTAGTTAAAATTTCGTGAAATAGGCCCCAGTTCATATACAATCAGATTAAGTTATTATCGTTGCGGCTATTTGTGTCCATTTCTAGGTCCCAAATATTAGCGATTTAGTTCCTTTAACGTAAAGGGAATTTGTTGAAAACTTCAGTCAAATTTATCCACTCTGGTAGGTTCCAAATTTTAGCGATTTAGCTCCTTGGAGATACATTATGGAAGATTACATAGTTACAGACTTCATAATGTAACGGGAATTTGATGAAAATGTCATTAAATTTAGCGATTGAATTTAAGGCCTAGCCTCGATCATACATCGTTACTAAAGTAGGCACGATAAAAATCATAGCCTCGATTATCCATTTAATTTTATGATTAAATCGTGAAGGAAAGTTATGCAGCAAATTGGATCATAATCCATAAAGACCGCAGACTAGCAATGCCATCGAGCATTGATTATGGTCTGGATAAGTTAATTAATTTTCAATTAATAATTTAAATAACATTTCAGGCCTAAAGAAAAAACCCTTTCTATGGTCAAATTCAGCTCTTGCATAATGTATGTTTAATGTCTAATTAATAATTTAGATAACATTTCAAGCTTAAATATTTAGCTCTTGCATAATGTATGTTTAATACAGTCTATTTTGGGGGTAATGTCAGGTTTATTTATCTTTGTGCAGGTACCTATAGATAGACCAGAGGGAGCTTATTCATCCATGGACGTAGATAAGTAAGAAAACTATTTTATATTCATAGAGGGTAAGACGTTAGCTCGCTATCCAGGAGGTCGGATGTTCCATCCCTGTATTGGCCAAGAACGTTCATCAACATCTTCAGATATGGCTCAACCTTGTCATAGGTGCAGGGGAGTTGGGATGGCCTAGTGGTCTAGAGTGCTGCGCTTCGACCTCTAGCTGACCGGTCACCCCTGGCTTGCGGCTGTGGTTTCGATCCCTGGCGTGAGCGTATGTGGCATGGAGATAGGGGCGCCTTCTCAACCTCGTGGGTTTCCTCCGGGTACTCCGGTTTCCTCCCACTGCTAAAGACCCCTACGCGCAAGCGAATTATTGAAATAAAATTAAAACCATGTGTTAGTCCCGAAATGACCTAGTTTGTGTTGAGTAGACGTTAAACCCCATTTCTCTCTCTCTCTCTCTGCCATAGGTGCAGGACAGAGGACCTTAATATTCATCAATACCGAAAGTCACCAAATATATATTATATGTTTTTAATTTCAGAATGGATTATACAAAATATCCCACGTTAGCCAAAATAGAATATATTCATGCGCATATGGAACCCGGGGATTGCCTGTATATACCGTATAAATGGTTAGTATAAAATGAAATATATCCATCTTTTTATGGAAGCTTGTGATAGTATGATGGTGTATACAAAGTAAGATATTATATTCCAGTTCAACGATCGTTAGTAATCTAACAGTTAATATTTAGTAATCTAACATATAACGGTTAATATTAGTAATCTAAGAGTTAAGATTTTTGTTATTTAACTTTTATTATAATTTTAAGTAATCTATGAGTTAAAATTTAGCAATCTTTCAGTTAGTATTTAGTAATCAAACAGTTAATTTATTTATTTAGTAATCTATAAGTTAGTATTTAGTAACCAAACAGTTGATTTATTTATTTTAGTAACCTAACAGTAAATATTTGGTAATATTTGGTAATCTACCCATTAATATTTAGTAATATAACAGTTAATATATAGTAACAGTTCATATTTAGTAATATAACAGTGAATATCTAGTAATATAACAGTTAATATAACAGTTCATATTTAGTAATATAACAGTTAATATTTAGTAATATAACAGAACTTGTTTTTTACTAATAAACAGTTAATATTTAGTAATATAACAGAACTTTTTACTAATAAACAGTTAATATTTAGTAATATAACAGAACTTTTTACTAATAAACAGTTAATATTTAGTAATATAACAGCTAATTGAACGTAATCATACAATAGCTAATTCGGCCTATTGCAGGTCTTTATTTTGGCCTCAAATGTGAAATAAACTATTAGACAACTGTGCACCGTTGCTTGCTGATTTATTTCTCTATTCGTACGAAGCCGATTACATCCAAGCGCTCGTTAAAACAAATAAACGATTGGTCAGAAATTTTAATTTCACTTATCGATATATCGATGACGTTTTATCACTTAATAATCCAAAATTTAGTGATTATGTCGAATTCATATATCCTGATGAGCTGGAAATTAAAAACACCACTGACAGTGACAATTACGCTTCCTACTTGGATCTGCGTCTCGATTTTGACAATTGCCATAAACTGAGTGTTAAATTGTACGATAAACGTGATGACTTTGACTTTCCGATTGTTAACTTTCCATTTATTAGTAGTAACATTCCAATATCACCAGCTTATGGAGTGTTTGTGTCTCAGCTAATTCGGTACGCGAGAGCTTGTTCCTTTTATTCTGATTTTTTAAGTAGATCGAGGCATTTGTCATCTAAGCTTCAACTACAAGGATACGTGCGCACTAAACTTATAAAAACCTTTAAAAAGTTTTATGGCCGTCATGTTGACTTGATTGGTAAATATAACGTGTCTCTCTCGGTTATTATTCTAGATATATTTAATTGACAGGTATACTAATACTATCTCACTGATTATATGTCCACTACATAGTTAACACAGTTCATCACGTGCATTTTGCATACCGATAGTTCATTGGCCAATCACGCTATTTTATCGACATTTTGCCTAATAGTTTGGATGCAGCTATGGCGGGTGTGGCGCCAGGCAGGGTAAGCTTACTCTTCCGGACACCTGTTACCACTGTTTGTCGTGTATTTTGTACACGGGGAGCAGTCCATTTGCTGATTACACTATTTTGCCTATAACGTTTTTTTAGGACTTCGAATTCTGTTTAATGGTTTGGATTGTTCGTACTTGGTTTTATTTTATTCATCCGCCCAATAGACCAGAGGTATCAAACATGCGGCCCGCGGGTCTGATCCCGGGGTGTCGATAATTCTTAGAAACTATCGGTGGAAATCATTTATTATTGTTTTCCTGTTTCAGTAAAACTCTGACTTCTGTATGTCATAGAAGTTGTATGTAATACAAAATAACGCTGTGTATAATATAATCTAATTAATCAATCAAATTTTCTTTATCTGGATATTTAATAAATAATAATAATAATTTATTTATTTATAGAGCGCCTATAATCCAATATATTGATTGCTCTATGGCGCTATTACATTATGGTAAAGATACAAAATATAAAACATCTCATTATTTTTGTATATCGCCGGCCCATGTGGTCCCTCGATTGAAATGAGCTTGGCGCCCCTGCTATAGACCATCAGGTGACACAGATCTGAAACACAGGCGTCATTTAAAAATACATTATAGGAGATTAGATTAAGAGTTGGCAATTCGCATTATAATAGTTAAAAACTAGATATTGTAATGGGAATTTGTTTAACATGTCAGTCAAATTGATCCAGTATGAACCGAGATTTTAGTGATCGAATATTGGGGCTAGCCTCGGTCATCATTACTAAAGTCGGTCTGTAATTCAGTAAACATCGCAGACTAGCGATGACATCGGGAGTTGATTATGGGATAATTGATCTAATTTAGATAACATTTCAGGCCTAAAGAAAGACCTGCATTATGAAGATTTAGCTCTTGCATAATTTATGTTTAAAAATTAATTTCAAAATTTCATATGGAGACTTAGTACGGTTGCTACGATAATAAATAAACAATCTATAATGGTCTAATAATAAACTAACTATTACAGGATACATCAAGTTAGATCGTACAACAGTAATTTAGCCGTGAATATTTGGTGGGATCACTACTTATCTCTAGACGTCGACCCTAGCCAATGCAATGAAAAATGTGATACAAATATGACCCTAGATGGGGTCAAAACTAATCAATACAATAGAATACCAACTGGCGGTGAACCTTTGAGGTACGTAGTAGATACAAGTTCAGTTACTGCAATTCGTGTGACAGCACCCCCCCCCCACCCATGTCGTCACCACTCACTCCAACCCATCCTCTAACCGACACACCACCCAGCCGCCATATAAAAGTCCAAAGGCAAGCGTTAAGAGGGAAATAAAGACGATCTCGTTATCATCTTTATCATCAAAGTAAATTATGTCCTCTGTTCCATTCATAAAATTGGGTTTTTTTTTAATGAAAGTACACATAGATCAAAGCCCATTTTTGGCAAAATGTGCGATCGTATTATGGACCGGGAATTGGCAGTGTGTTTGAATGAAATTCCAAAATCTAAGTTATCACATCTAATGGGAATTGTTCAAAGAATAAGCACGTCAATTGCCATGTAGATCAGACTTTTTCAAGGAAATGAAATGCTTTAACGCCTTACTGCTCTGCTCCGAACTGGACCTTTTCAAAGAACGTCACCCCAAGAATCTTAACTAAACATAAAATCCTAATTTTAGTAGATACTTCCATTCCGATTGGCCTAACAACTGCCCTGTTGACCGTTGTGTAAATATGATGTCTAAGTTAAGTTACCAATGGGTTTTGCAGGGCTTATATAAGAGATGAAATGTTAAAATCAAACAAAATGTTGCCGTATGATGAATTTCTTTCGGCGCTCATACCTGTAAGTATAAATGTTCAAATGCATATAAACGGTAAATATATATACTTTCATATCAACCACAATTTAATAAGAAGTATACTCGGCACTTATTGATCAGGATGTTATTTAAATCGGAGAGTCACAAATAAAGTTGTTCGAGTGTGATGCAGTCTGATTAAAAAACACTTTTTTATATTTCATTTCATTTTTTTATACTTTCGATGGCCTACACTACATTAAGGTCTGGTCTGTTATAGTGCGAGTTCGCGTCAGGGGCCAAACGAGCGGCTTTTGATCCTATGGCATCAGACATTGGTCCATCAATCGCTGTAACAGTCTGTTTCATTGGCTAATCCCTCACATCAACCAGAACACAGATTATATAACAACCATTCCAGATCCTAGTGTAGTAAAGACTAGTAAAATGAAATTTTAAACTATAAAAAACGAAACGAAATAAGATCTGTGTATTAATCAGAATGAGTGAGATGAAAGATCGATTGCTGCCCGTGTACAATCGGCGTACATGTAAAAGAACTATTAGAGACTTTTGGCATACACTGTAACAAAAATATCCGTAAAAAAAAACGGAAAAAATTCCGGAAACAAAAATTACCAGGAAAATTTTATCCGTATTTGTTTTCCCTGTAATTTACAGAAATTCTCTCAATTAACATAAATTCCATTTTCAAATACAGAAGAACATCTTGGTAATTTTAGTCTCCTAGAGTCGAAAATGATCAAAATCGCTGACGATATTTTTACGTAACCTATTTCCGCTAATATAAGAATAACCCTCAATGAGAAAAGGGTGTCTAACAACTATTAATGGTTAGTGTTAGGACCGGTTAGAGGCTTTCAGATTTAAGTTACGGTATTATCAATTTGCAGACATGTTAACTCTGCCATAGAGACAATCCGGCTTATACTAGCCAATCAGTTATATTATCAAGATTTAAGCGTGCTTGGTTACCTGACAATACAACCTTCACCCGCTGGGCGTTGCAAATTTTTTTTTACTTAATTATGAAAATACTTACAATCTGATTACCGTATGATGAATGAGAACACACTTTATAGATCTTATAAATAATGGAAATTAGATATACATGACTATTAATATACCAAACTTTACACAATATGATCCTTCATATTATGGTTAATAAATTGAAATGAATACTATAACAGGATAAGTATTAGGAATGATTATATATGTATGCGATTTCTTATCGTTGCATTTGAAAACAGAAATAGTCCGTTATATAATGGAATAAAACATTTTATCCCTAAATTTCACGTAACTTTCCTGTCATTCCACGGTTTATTCCGTAAAATAACAGAATTGAGTCCGTTATAGAAGGGAATAAAATACTTTATCCGTAAATTTCACGGAAATTTCTTGTTTAATACTGAATATTTCACAGAATTACATAAAACACGTAATTTGAAGAAATAATTCACTCTTTAAACACAATTTCTCAAAAAAATCCTTCGATTAACAGAAAAAAGTTGTTAAACTACGGAATTCGGCGACATAAAAAATTGAATTTTTTTACAGTGTAGAGTATGTACAAAACTCAAGCATAGAGCATACTCCTGCGTAGTGTTTCGTTTGATTAGAACTAATCCACTTCACACTGCTATCTTGAGTGAACATTGTTGTGCTAAATTATTATTGGTCAGTAGTGCCATTACCAACCAATGACCTACATTGTAACAAACAATATCGGGGTTAACCAGACCTCAAAATATGTTACCGCAATGTATCTAGTGACAATCGCGACTTGTTTACGTCATAACCCGCGAAATTTATTATGCTCGATTATCCAGTGCCAACATGTTTTCTTCGTCGGCCATTTTGAAAATTATGCCGAATGCGAGAAGAGAGGAGGGATTTGATTGGACGTTAAAAAGAGACACGCCCCGCCCAATTTCAAGAATATGACTTCTATCCAGCAATGGCAAGAGAGGGATTTCTCGCGCCATTGCTTCAGGAATATGGCATAGAGTTACCGAGACGTTCCTCCCCGAAAGCTTTGCTTTGCTGTTTATAATGTCATAACAAGGAAAGTTTCTAGTAGTTTCCCGCATGTCCATTTCATTAGCTCGTTCTGTTTATTTCTATCTTCAGGTTATAACGCAGGCCGAAGGAGACGTAAGTTTAGTTTGATTTGTTTTGTTATTCTTATTCTTTATTGGGGGAGGGAGGTAAGGTCTGTTATTAAGTCAAGTGCACTCTTGGCTCTCAGAGATAAATTTGAGTGTCACGTGGTGTACCTTTCCGTCGGTCGCTTCACAGAGTTCATTAGACATTACGCGTATTTGGTGGAATCACTCACATTACGCACTAAAAATAGTTCTGATGTCAAGATGTGGAAAATGATCCAATGATCATTAATATGTAACTCATGCGACGAACCGATACCTACTTGTCGAGAAATCTGCAGCATTTCACTGAACAAATCCAGCTTATCGGGACCACTGGGGGTGAAGCTTCGGAACCGATTCAAGACTGCTTCGTGGCTGGTGAGTTTTCTCTGAGAGCCGAGATTGAGTCAAGTAATGTAGTTACTATTTCAGATTATACATGACAAATAGTAGGGTCGCCTGGTTAACCCCGGGGTTCCCCTCCACCTTCTAAACACCCCTACGCACAAACGAATAAATGAAATAAAACTAAAAGGTATGTCAGCCCCGATATGAGCTAGTAGTTTGTGTCTTGAGTGGACGTTAGATCGTTACAATTAGTGTTGGCTGCTTAAAGTTGTGGGTGAACTGCTAAATACATTTGCGTCCAAACCAAATATTAAATTACAATATACCTTGTTATATCCGATATGAACTGGTTTATAAATAGTTGGATGAAGCAAGCAAGCGGAAAGCCATCTTGAGGGTTGTAGAAATTATGACAGCCATTAAACTGTATACTATTGATCTTTCATTTTGGGTTTTTTGGGGTTCTTTTTTTTTGTTGTTTATTTGTCCTGTTTTTAAATTATCACATTATCAGTGACGCTCAAATTTTAGTATTTCTTACATCATATATAAGACTTACACATTTGTTTTTTTTTAGGATTCTGTAAAAGTGCAACTGGATCAAATGAAAGACTTGGCAAACCAGGTGGGAAACCATTTTGTTTTAGACAATATTGTATTTTGTATTTCACTGTCGACGCTAATCGATATGTAAACTAGCTAACAAACAGACTTCTGCTTAATCGATAGATAATTCTGATTTTTTGATTAAAATAAACGCATGAATCAGGTCCCGAGTTCATATAGAGCATTCTCAGACTTCAGTTAAGAATTGACTCCAAATTGTTCCCGCTTTTGTAACTAAATCATAGCCCTTTTATAAAACTTTTGTTGTTTTAATGTAACAAATACATTAATAAGAAACTATGTGCGAAGTTTTGTGTTTCTGGATCAAAGATATTTCTCATAAACAATCAATGAAAATTTTAGTAAATTCTTAACATAAGTCTGCGAATGCTTTGTGAACACGACACCAGGTCAGTCTAATTCTCTTTTTGAAATTAATTTGGCTTCTTAAATATTTCAGTTTTTAAAAGTATTAGATCAAGATGGAGATAAACATGTATCTATACAGGATGTGACGTCAGTGTCATCAGAAGTAAGTTGCTTCTGTATATATGGGCTTGGGTGTTGTTGTAGTCTAGCACATGACAAAAATGGCGTTAAACGTCAAACTAGGCCATTTCGGGACTAACAGATGGTTCAATTTTATTTCAATCGTTCGCTTGTGCGTAGGGGTCTTTAGCCGTGGGGGAAAACTGGAGGACCGGAGAAAACCCACGAGGTTGGACAGGCGACCCTACTCCTTGTCACGTAAATCAAGGCAATCGAAGCCACGCCATTTGACTCATTGACGGACCTTATGATACAGCGCGCACGTGTTAATCATTGGGCCATCTAACCCCCACCAATCAGACACCAGACCCGGTCCTTTAGTATTTTTGGAACCTAGATCAGATTGAATATAGCTACTTCCTAATTCTTATCTATAAACTCCAGTCTAAATAAATTTCAATTCTCAAAAAGAAAATGTCTATTCTTTTAAATTAGAACATGTCAATCGTCGGTGAGATAATTAAACAAGTACAACAGATTCAGCTTACTCTCGGAGAAGAATATGCTGATAAGAAACTAGGCGGGTATGGTGGAGATGAAGAGGACGAAGATGAGGAGGATGACGAAGACGACGATGTCCTGGGGTCTCCGGATGCGCTTGACGAGGATGTCCTGGAGTCTTTGACTGCGCTTGACGAGGATGGTGAACTTCTGAACGGTTTTGATTTAGATGAGGACTTAAATGATGAATTGGACGAATTTGGTGAATATCATGACGAGCTTTAAAATTGGCTGCTGGTAGGACGAAGGTTGCTTCGGATTTTATGTAATGAATTCGTGTTCTTTGTTCTATTGATGGTGTTAAACGTATTTCTGTAATGAATTCAGACCATCACGTGTTTTCAGTTCCATAGAAGATGTTTAACAGATTTTATGTAATGAATTCAGACTATCAAGTGCCTTCAGTTCTATTGACGGTGTTCTGTGTGCGTTGGTAATATTTGTACATTGATGTGTTGGAAAATGTCAATTTACCTATCTTCGTTATTGTGTTGTCTTTTACGGTATACACCGTATAGGGAGGTCACTGCAGTTGGGGTTGGTGGTCACGTCGGTTGGCGAGATCGGAGGGTGGGGATGGGTGAGCACGTCGGATTGGGAGATCAGGAAGGTGAGGAGGTGTTTGAATTGGTAAGTGGTTGGGTTGAGGGATGTTGTCGGTTAGGGAGATCAGGGTGGTGACGAGGTGGTTGAATCGGGAAGTGGAGATCGGCCTGGAGAGATCACGTCGATTGAAGAGACCAGGATGGTGAGAGAGGGGATAACGTCGTATAGGGATCGGGATGGTTGGGGAGGTGGTTACACCGGTTGAGGAAATCAGGTGGTTGGTCACAACGGTTTGGGGAGCCCATTTACACCGGTTGGGGAGATCAGGGTGGTCGGTCACAGCGGTATGGGGAGCCCATTTCTATGCAGAAACTTCATCTGTCTGGAATTCTAACTCGGTGTGTGAGGAATTTCAGATCTCCCAAACCAGCGCAGAAACAGTCAACACCATAACGGACAAAATGGACTTAATCAGCAATTTGATTGCTCAGTAACCGGTAAGGGGAGGTCATATCCATAAGGAAAATTACGCATTTTCAATTCTTATACCCCTACCCATAACTCGTGTGGCGTCGAAGTAAGCGTAAAGAAAACAGAATTAACCGAAACTGTCGATTACACAGTACCCAGAACCAGATTACTTTATTTGTTAAATTTGAATCCGGATTAGGATTTACTTCAATCCAATAAACCCTTTTTATGTCGTCAAATTCGAATATACACGAAGATTTTTCGTCCCATCCGAACGACTAGACAGCTGTTCTTGCCAGGCATTACTCGTGTATACGATCGGCATACAACCGGCTAAATCTATTTGTTAAGGCCAACTCAAGTTTTGTTACGGTCGCGGGGATGTAAATAAGGTTAAGGTATGTGATTGTTGGCAAGGTTGGTGTTAAGGTAAGCATTAGGGCTAGGTCCAGGGTTAGGATTAGTGCTATCCCTGTTTACATTGAGTGGCCTTTGGAAAAACTGGAATTTGGCCTTATCAAATAGATCTAATACAACCAGGGGTGTATTCCCACGAAGGCGCAGTTACAGGGCGTGACCAAAATTAATCCATCCCACGAAGGCGCAGATATCGACTTGTCGGCTTCCGTTTGAAGAGAGACATGTTGTTATTGAGCACCACTTTGAATTTTATTCACCAATTGCCATCTAATGATGAATATCACCAAAACACCCAAGTAGTGTTCACCAATTTTATTAACCAATTAGCAGCCATTAGTTGGTGAAGAACAGTAGGACGTTAAACCCCATATCAATATCATTTCATTTCATTTACTATAGGTTATCACCCAGGCATAACTTGTCCTTGATGAAATGTGCGTCAAATGCGCATCAATGTACACCGCAATTATAACACAAAAGTAGAAGAACAATATAAATCCGATGTTATCCCATAACACGAGTAAACTCTCTGTAATTGATGGAACTATATTTTATTGATCTATCTCTGTAATAATCTCATTTTAGAAGAACGACATCAAACCTTCTTTTCCTTCTATATATTATATATCATAACAATAATAGTATATTAATATTGCGCAATGCCCTTTACGAACCTACTCAAAGTGCAATCCCAAACCGATTACAACTGTCACAGAGTAAATGCTTTCTTAAACCTAAAAAATTGAGTCTGTACTTAAGCGCAACAATATTGTGAGAATGTTTTATTTCCTGTGAGAGATCTCTAAGTGAAAATATAAGGAATGAATGATTTGAGTTTTATGGTACGTCAACTCCAACCTGTCTGTATTGCGCTGCTAAAGACCCCTACGCGCAAGCGAATTATTGAAATTAACGCGAATCTTGTGTTAGTCCCGAAATGACCTAGTTTGTGTCGATTGGCCGTTAAATCCTCTCTCTGTTTACCAAACAACATGTCATGGAAATCTGATAATCCATATTTCCCAGAGGCGGATCCAAGGGGGGGGGGGGCGCGAAAATATCAGCCAAATAGCTCTTGGAATGGCTATAGATGCAAGGAAATGACTAATAATTTTCTTGGGGACCCCCGACCCCTCCTCTCAGCGGCGTGCCCCGTGTCCACAGTCAGTGTCTTCATTTTGCGCCCCCGATCCTCTCAGAATTCCTAGATCCGCCCCAATCAAAGGAGCTGTACCAGGTTATTTCATAAGGTCTGTCATTGCGTCAACAAGCCTGATTTCGACTCCTTTCTCTATCACTCTCTCTCTCTCTCCCTCGCTAAATTCAATCACAAAACAATAAATATATATGCATATAAAAACATATATCAACAATTTTAAAATATATAAATGAAACGATACATGTATACAATTAAAATTTATAATAAATCCAGTCTCATTTAAATAGTGTAGTGCCTTATGATATGAACCTGTTGCAAACATTTGGTGTCTGTCATCATTAAATGCGTAGTATACAGACGTATTTATGTGGTTTATATATATTTGACAAAAGGTCTGCACAGCATCCTATCCATTAGTCACGAAGTAATGAGGTAATTGGATAATATCAAATACAATTTATTATTCATGTTCCTTTAAATGAAAATAAAAATCCGAAACATGTGAACGTGCGCTGTGCTGCGTTTGGCGAATCTAAGATTATTGGAACTTAGTAGAGCTTGGTGAAGCGGGTTTAATCATGGAGTTTTATTAACAAAATCTCTTAGATGTGTTAGAGGGCCACAATCCCATTTCAATTTGTCGTCTTTATCGGGAGTTTAGATACTCGTTACAGTGTTTAGAAAGTAAACCGACCATTAAAGTTGGGTGAGGATAAAACACGAACAAGTATCGATCAAACTCCCGCCATTTCTAGATCTGTTTGGGGGCGTGGTAGTCCGAACACCATGACATGCACCAAACAAAAATATAGACTGATTTATTCGTTGGGGTCTTTCCAATTCCATAAACAAATAATTCAGAATTTGTCGGGATTTTCGTGACTTGGTGCATTTGGGGGCGTACAGACTTAAGAATTTACTCCACTTTAAATCACTCTTTATGAGACTTTATGAGAAATATCTTTGATTAAAAATCATAAAACTTCTTATTGATGTATTTTGGTAAATCAAAACAACAAATGTTTTATAAAGCTGTATATTTTAGTAAAAATAAGGGGAACAAATTATTCGGAGTAAATTATTAACTCAAGCCTGCTTTGTTAACTCTGGGCAGGCCTAAATGGAGTGGGGGGGGGTGATTGTCAATCCTCTGAAGACTACAATATTGTGAAATTTGAATCTCTAACATGAAATTATTACAAAAATGTCTGAATTCTGTTCAGTATTTACAAAGATAGGAATTGATCATTTGTCAACATTCGGCGTCCACCTGCAGACGTCATATAAGATGTAACCAACGGATACCAACGCAGGGCCGTATCTAGCGGGGGTTCAGGGGGTACATTGCATCCCAGAAAAATAAGGCGCCCAGAGAAATGGCGCCCCCTCCAATCCAAAAAAGTAGTAATTTGACAATCTTTCAATTACAAAATAATGTATACACTTGATTATGACCACACAGGGACGCTCTTAAGGTATTGAACAGTTGGACGGTTTTAAGGGCGCCCTGATCCAAACTTTCTTATATCACTTACGTGGAGGCTATGGTGCCCCACCACTCTGCTGTACCCCCACTTTTAAAATCCTACATACGGCCCTGTGCCAACGCGGCCTATGAGTTTGACTGAAGCTTGTGATCGATCTCTTTTCAATCCCATAGAATCAAAGTGAGAAAGTTATCTACCCTTCCTACTTCCATTTTGTTTTCTTAATTAAATGTTAACAATTTGATTACATTTTATTGAATGAACCTGTGGAATATTTGATATTTTCCGAAACACACAAATCCAAACTTGAGGGTCTTCTCCTGTTCCTCAGGGTTTCTTCCCAGTGCTAAAGAAATGAAAATGAAATGAAATAGGGTTTAACGTCCTACTCTTCTGCACAAGACCTGGTCTAATGGAAGACGAGCATACGCCAACAGTGTGCTAAGAGGGAAATTTTGCCCGGGCAGTGGCTCTATGGCCTACTCTTATATCGAATTCCAACTGCCAAGGGATCTTTTACGTGCACGCCAATGAGTACACGGAACCTCGGTTTTTCGTCCCATCCGAACGACTAGACAGCTGTCCTTGCCAAGCCCTCCGTTCTGCATCACTGACAAGGGGAAACCACGCCGGAAAATCGAGATGAACTTCCTCGGCCAATGCAGGGAAAGACTCCTACGAGCAAGCGAATCATTGAAATGACAATGAACGATTTGTTAGTCCTGAAATTACCTAGTTTGTGTCGAGTTGACGCAATGATCGAGCCCTCCTTTGGCGACTAAATGTTCTTCGGAATTTTCTGCCGTGGTTCCCATTGTTAGTGATGTAGGAAGGAGGACCTAACCACGGTGGCTCAGTGAGCAGGACGATGGCTTGCAAAACTGGAGGTCCAGTGTTCGATCCCTGCATTGACTGGGATTTTTTGTCGTGGTTCTCCCTTCTCAGTAGTTTAAGAAAAGGGTCTGGCAGTGAACAACTACAGTGGTACAGTCGTTCGGACGGAACGAAAAACCAAGGCCCCGTGTGCACATTAGCGGGCACGTAAAAGAACCTTGACAGTTGGAATTCGAAATAAGAGTAGGCCATAGAGCCACTACCCGGGCAAAACTTCCCTCGTAGCACACTGCGTGCCGTCTATGGCATGCCGATCTTCTTTATTTCATTAGTAGCGCAGAACAGTAGGACGTTAAATCCTATTTCTTTTCATTTCGTTTCCAGATTACTGAAACTGCAATTCACCTTGATTCACTTAAGAAGGAATTATTGGTGTTTGATACACCCTGCGCGAGATTCATCAACAACCACTATTCTCCACGTGAACACCGGAATATTAAATGACGTATTGTTCGCTTGCCGCCTTGAATAAAAGGCGGGGGATTACTGAAACTAGAAACTCGGCAACAGTCAGACACACAAGCTAATTTTCTAAATGGCCAAAAGCTTCCCTTCAAACCAAACTAATCGTGCACAAAACAAAAACTCTTCATGTGGCCATCGTCTAACAAGTCTGGTTGCTAAGCAATGATCGTGCTTGGCAGCCATCTTGGGTTGTGTTATCCGAATGGATATAATTTTCGTGGATTTTGCCAGCCATAAGCCAGCCATGAGTGGGCCGCTCGATGTTTTTTATGTGTATTTGGGTAAATAAATCTCTACACTAAAAATCTAAATTAATTACTTTGAAGTATCCGACACGTTTTTAGACGTCTACTTCGTAGTCCGAGGCATCATCTTATCCGATCTTTACCATCGAAATACAGAACTTTGTTATTTGGGGGTTGCTATAAAAAATGGTTGGGGATTAAGTCGTGATGTGTCATCATTAAAGACGTAGAATGGAAGAACCTTGTTCTATTAAGGCAAGTGTCGGGTTCAACAAGTCTATATTTCGCCTCAATAACAAACGTTGGCGACATTTAAATAAACTACGATATACAATATAGAGCCTCATGCTGGAAAAGGGCGGGAAAATAAAACAATAGGGCTATAAATATTTTTATCAAAATGTTTGAGGAAGGGGAGAAGTGTGCGCTTGACACATTTACTATAAACCCATGTTTAGGGTACGTATAGCTTATTTCTGAAATTGTGGTTTTATGGTAAGAGAAATACAATTAGGCCTAAATGAAATAGAATTTAACGTCCTACTGTTCTGCTCCGAACTGGGCTAATGAAGACAAGCACTACGGTCTACGCTTATATCGAATTCCAAAATGAACTGTCATTGGATCTTTTACGTGCACGCCAGTGTGTACACGGGACATCGGTTTTTGTACCATCCGAACGACTCCACAGCTGGCCTCCATCATGCATTGCTGACAAGGGGGAACCACGCCGGAAAACCTGGATGAATATTCTCGGCCAATGCAGGGATCGAACATCCGACCTCAAGGGAGAAAACAGGTTCGCTAGGAAGTAAGCATAAGCTAGATTGTAATGTATAACTTTAAAAATCAGAAAACAATAATAAACGAAAGGTTTAACATGGATAACAATCACACACGAAAGGTTATTGTAATTTAATTTTAATTAGCTTGTCTTTGACAAGATCAGTGATATTAATTCGGCGATATGTGGAATCTGGGGTCCTTTGTACACATTGTCGTGCATGTAAAAGAGCCCTTGACAGTGGAAATTTGATATAAAGAGTGGGCGGGGCAGGCGCGGATCCAGAGGGGGGCTTCAGGGGGTCCGGACCCCACCCACCCCCACCCCCGCTCAGGCTTGAAAATTTGAAAGTTAAATCTATGCGATTTTATTGGCGATTTTTAGACCTGTAATTTTGGAATTTACCTTCCGGAAATACGTCAGAATGCACCAAATTGAATCTAATTTACCAGATTTTTTGTGGCATGCCCCCCCCCCCCCGTTTATTGGTTGAGCGCCTTGGACAATTAGTTAACCAATTAACAAACCTAGACCCCCCCCCCCTGCAAAAAATCCTGGATCCGCGCCTGCGGGGACGTCATTGTTCGGACCCTGGCAAAAAATCCCTATGCACGTCTTCATCGTCCAGGCAGATGCAGAAAAATAGGACATTAAACCCCATTACATTATGTTTGATTGTTTCTGCTCTGATGTACTGGAGTCGAAAACAAAAAACAAACGAGATTGGATTGGGCCATATCTAAATATTAAGGCCAACTGCAGATTTCGTCAAGGTCCCTAGGTGTAATCAGGGTTAAGGCCCGTGCCTCTTTGACTGTTTCTGCTCTGAGGTACTGGAGTCTAAAACAGAAAACAAACGAGATTGGATTGGATCATGTCTAAATATTAAGGCCAACTGTAGATTTCTTCATGTTTGCTACATGTAATCAATTTTAGGGTTAGTACTAGACATGTTTACATCTCTGGACATTTGAAATCTGCAGCTGGCCTTAATATTTAGACCTAACTGCTGGAATGGGTCTTTATTTGAAGATGGTCGACTACTTGAAGAGATTGTGGATTAAGGCAAGGGGTTAGGGTTAGTACTAGCCCTGTTTACATCTCTTGGCCTCTGGAATCTACAGTTGACCTAAATATTTAGACCTAACTGCTGGGATGGGTATTTATTTGAAGTTAGTCGACTACAAGACAGGGGATAACCTTTGATCCTGTGTATAATTTTGATAATCTGCGGGATACACCCCGGTAGATCGTTCTCGCCTGTATAACATTACACTTCCATAAACCAATTAGTTCACATCGCGTTTGATGTGAAACAAGTGAAAGAGAGATGGCTCGGTTGAAGCTGGAAAATCCCCAAATCCACAGGATAAATGTATAAATAAATGGAAATGAATGTGGTTTGGCGTCCTACTTTCCTTCTTCTGCGGGATCCCGTGTTCGCTGAGAATGTTCAGCAGTGTTTTCCGGCGCGGTTCCCTTTTGTCAGTGTAGGGCGGAGGGCATAGCAAGGAACAGCGTATAGTAGATCGGATGGGATGAAAAAAACCTGAGGTCCTGTGTACACATTGGCGAGCACGTAAAAGAACCCTTGACAATTGGAATTCGAAATACGAGTAGGCTGTCTGGGCAAAATTTCCCGCATAGCACACTGCATGGCGTATGCCCGTCTTTATTAGCCCAGTCGAAGCAGAACAGTAGGACGCCAAACCCCATTTTTCTTCATCAACTGTCTAAAGAAGACGGGTATACGCCATGCAGTCGGCTGAGACAGAGTGGCAGGCGGGTATAGGCCGTGCAATCGGCTGTGGCGGAAATTTTTCTCGGACAGGTGCGTTTCCGCCTACTATTCCGCGAATGCCCATGCCAATGTGTACTCGGGATCACTATACGCTGTTTTTTTCCGGGTCCTGCCCCACTGACAAAGTGAAACTAGGCTGAAATATATCCCAAAGTGACTCAGTCGAATAATAAAGAAACACATTCATGCAATTTGTTTGGTATTTTTCAAAATCGAAGCAATGTGTGGGATAAGATCGCGAGTTAATATATGCGGTCTGTGAGTAGAGACAAGGTAGGACCTGTATTGATAATATCCCAATATCGATACTTTAAATAACCCAAATGTATTTGACTCGAGAGATTTCCATTTTGAGTTTCAGTCAGTATTATACACGAGGATAAAAGGAACAGAATGCGTACCATAATAAAAGAATTGGGATTATTGACAAAATGAAATGGAGTTTTACTTTCGGGACCGATTGACACAATGAAGAAGAGCCAGGTTGTGAAGCTATCCGGACATTTTTTTGTCGCCACGCCCACTGCCTCGCACAATACTGGATCTTTCCGAACGGACAAATATTTTCCCTTGGGTTAGGGTTCGGGTTAGGTTTATCTAAAACTATTCTGAAGGGTTAGGGCTAGAATTGTGGCTATAAACACGGAAAAATATTTGTCCGTTCGGAAAGATCCAGTATCGTGCCTCTGCCTCTGGATTCTTGGAAAACACCCTTTTCAGGAACACTTTGTAACATAAAGGTGGCTGCAATTGTCAAAATGGGGTCCCGGGAGCTTGTCTCAAGGTCAATTTTTAAGCTAAATGAAATCAAATTTCGAGGAAAGCCCCCCCCCCCCACCACTGCATTATATATACAACATATTTCCAGCAATGATCACAATGCCAGTTGTATAATTTATAAAGTTTTGTTCTGGCACCATGTCGATTGTGAGGAATCTTTCTTAGTACTGTGTTATACGCCTACTGGTTCTCTCGACGCTTTTTATGAGGAGATATTTGTGATTCCAAGATAACAAGACATATATATGATATATTTATTTAGAGCAGATTCACGCGGTTCCATCTGGTCCTGATTTTACCAAAGCTCTCCACGAGGAGGAATCCTGCCAGCAAGAAAAGGATAGGTTATTCACCGACGCCATTATTTCATTTTTACCGGTTGCTACCTGATCTGATAACAGGTGCGATGTCGTCATAGGTTGGTCTAAAGGAACATCATCGTTATCAATCAAGAACTGATGCAGACCTATAGACGTACAAGGTCGATAATAAGACGTCCAAAACGCGTTTTACGGCCATTCCGGGTCGAGCGTATAGCAACTAGAAAGTAATGTCTACTCGACACAGACTAGGTCATTTCGGGACTAAAACATGGTTCAATTTTATTTCAACAATTCGCTTGCGCTTAGTGGTCTTTAACACTGGGAGGGAACCGTAGCTCCCAGAGAAAACCCACAAAGTTTGTTTTTTTTTAATTTCAACATGCGATATTTAATATCGAGAATGGCATAAGACAATGGGTCGGTTTTATCAGAATGTCGGTCAGTAAAATGTAATTGTTTACTGGCTGACAACCTTAGTTTAATGTTTGATCAGGGACTACAAATGCATGAAAACGTTCATAACTAAAACATGTCGTTCCGTAAAACTTTATAACATTGATATAGAAACTGCTTAAATGTTAATGTGTTCTTTTGCTTTGTTAAAACTTGACTTGTAATTCCCATCTTTACCAGATTCCTGTTTTAGTGCAAAATCAACCCCAACTTGTCCAAAATAAAGCCGCGAGGATCATTATCAGTCAAGGATTTACACCGACTTCCAGTTAAACAAGGACTTGTTTTTAAAACACGCACTGTGACTTTACTCCTGGTTACTTAAACATATTTCAAGCACATTATTATTGACCATAGACAGACTATCGGTAAAATGTAGGCAGTAAAATATAATGGAGGTGGACACCTGAGTTTATCATTAAAATATAATGACCATGGATAGTTTATCAAACCATTGTTGTAAGTTTATCAGACTGTAATGTAATGTAATGACTCTGGATAATTTATCAGAATATCAGTAAAGTGTAATGACTGTGGATAGTTTAACAGTAAAATGTAATGACTGTGGATAATTTATCAGTAAAATGTAATGATTGTGGATAGTTTATCAGACTGTCAGTAAAATGTAATGACTGAATAGTTTATCAGACGGTCAGTAAAATGAAATGATTGTGGAAAGTTTACCAGACTATCGGTAAAATGTAATGAGTAATGACTGTGGATAGTTTATCAGACTATCGGTAAAATGTAATGACTGTGGATAGTTTATCAGAATAACAGTAAAATGTAATGACTGTGGATAGTTTATCAGAATATCAGTAAAATGTAATGATTGTGGAAAGTTTATCAGACTGTCAGTAAAGAGTGAGAAAATACTAGGTTTGTTTTATCAATTTTATAGCTTTATACAATACTGTACAATATTTACAAACTAAATCTACCCAGCATGGCATCATTAAATACTTTAACTAAAGATGCATTATGAAAGAGCTACACCTGTCTATTAAAGGTCTTTTTTCTGACTTCAGATGTAATTTAAATTATTACATATACCTTAATTCACATGAAAAGTCATAAATAAACTCTCGCGATCAACTGGTGGGTTGGATATTAACTGGGTTAGACCATCAGCGCCATTTGATAATTGAATTTAAAAATGGATAATCAAGACTCGTTTATTATCCTATGACAATCCAGCGGAGAGTGTGCTATTCTTATCAAAACTTCCAACATTTAAAACTTCTCTCATTTGACTGAAATTTTCAAAACATTCATTTTACATTATCTTTTTTTGAACTATTATAACAAGAACAACCAACTCTTTACCTAAATCTTACATAATGCATCTTTTAAGTGTTTTTTTTAAATAATAAACCATTATTACACAATCAGTATATCTAACTATATAAAAAAACAACATAATTTCAAATATTAGCCCTACGTGTGTCTGTAAGTTTAACTCTGTGTAAATTGAGGCTAAAAAGATTTTAAAATAAGGTTTTTATCGGCTTAGAGGGAAGCAATTTGACAGAAATTTTCAACATATAATAATAATAATGATAACAGTCTATTTATAACAACACTAAACCCCGTTTCCCTTTGCACATAATAATAATAATACAAACAGTTTTTTTTATATATCATGATCATGCATAAACTAGCTCAATACACAGTCTCCAAAAAAAAAAAAAGACAACTGTCACAAAAGAATGCTTTCTTATAGAAACAGGTTTTGAAAGAGAGGTTAAAAAGTGGTTATTAAAATTACATTTAAAAAAGTCATTTCATAAATGTATACAATTTTATTTAATGAAATAAATTTGTTTAGAAGAAAATCATAAGATCATAATTTAAGGTTAGTAATAGACCTTTCTATAATTAATACATTCAAAATAAATCTCATTCATCTCCCAGCAAACATCATTAGACTATTAAATCTTACATTATCAGGCCTATGTAGGCTACAAATTATTAAACATAACATCATTAGACTATGTACAATCTATCAAATTTAACATTATAAGGCCTAAGTAAAATTATTATTAAGCCTAACATCATTAGGCCTATGTAAAAACTATTGAGCCTAACATCATTAAGCCTATGTAAAAAACATCATAAGGCCTATTCAAAAACTATTAAGCTTAACAGTATTCGGGTTATGTGCAAACTATTACATTAACGTTATGAGGCCTATGTAAAAATTATTATTAAGCCTAACACAATTAGGCCTATATAAAAAATTTTAAGCTTAACAGTATTAGGGCTACAAAATTAAGCTTAATATCAATAGGCCCATGTAAAAACTATTATTAATCCTAACATAATTTAGTAAGACCTTTGCACAAATTATTAACCTTAACATCATTAGGCCTATGCATAAACTATTAGGCCTTTGTACAAAATTATTTAGCTTTACATTAATAGGCCTATGTACAAATTATTCAGCTTAACATAGTATTAGGCCTACAGGTATGTACAAAGTATTAAGCTTAACATCATTAGGCACATGTAAAAATTATTTCCCTTTATTTTCATCAGCAAACGGATCTTTAATAACAAAATCATCTAAATTTTTAAAAATGCTAAAAGTTCTTTATGTCGGAAAATTCTTGCAATAGTCATTAGTAGGACCGGTAATTGATAACATTATCATATTTTATGCCCTTATAAAAGTAACAAAATGTACAGTATGTAACAAGTTTATATTATATTATGGTGTCGGTGAAGACCCATCAGGCCTAACTGGTCCATAATCAATGTACAGCCGTTCTTTTCTGTTGTCTCAGTTTGGTAACTTCTCGAGTCAGTTCTCGATGGGCTGTTACCAAACTTTCCTGAAAAATAAAAACAACGTTTGAAGCTACATTGAAATTTTATTGTCCTACGTTGTGGATCAACCTGATTAAAATACTAATCCATCTTTTGTTTTATCTTTTTATCCATTTTCTTATGACTAGGTCTGATAGTCTTTAAGCCTTTCCTCCGGCCACTCCGGTTTCCTCCCACTGCTAAAGACCGCTACGCGCAAGCAAATTATTGAAATAAAAATAAACCATATGTTAGTCCCGAAATGACCTAGTTTGTGTTGAGTGGACTTTAAACCCCATTTCTATCTCTCTCTCTTTAAGCCTATATAACCTGATAAAAAATACAGATCATTTCATTCTTTTATACTTTCGATATGGCCTCTACTACATGTAAATCTGACCAGTGGTAGTGGGAGTTCGTGTAAAACAAAATTTTGAACTATCAAAAACAAAACAAAATAGGATCTATATTTTAAGGTTGATTGTGGATAACAGCAATAATAGACTTCTTTTCAAAGCTGGGAGCAATCTGATTAAAACACAGATCCTATTTTGTTTCGTTTTTTATAGTTCAAAATTTTGTTTTACTCTACAACAGTAGGATCTGGAAGAGTTGTATCATTGATGTGCTCGGGATGATGTGCGGGATCAGCCAATGAAACACTCTGCTACAGAGAGTTCTGCCTTTTGATGCACGGAACTGTGGGCAAACCACTAGAAATGTCAACGCTGATTGATTAATCAATTAATTTAGAAAACAAATGCGTTACGAAAGTTATCCTATCATTAGTCGTCTTTTCAGAGATCTCAGCTTCAATGGTACAAGAACTTACATTTTCAGTGGATAATCTAGCATATTCATTAGCAACACGACCACTACTCTGTTGATTCAACCTTTCTTCTCTTTCAAACTGTTTTGTCAACTCATGCCTGAAATATTAAAAAAACTTTTACATAATAAAACATCTCTCACATTTCTCTTATTTGAGGGGGAAATAAAAATGAACCATGTTTTAGTCCCAAAATGACGACCAAGTTTCTCTGATATGAATACATCGGTCATAGCAATAATGCGTAAAATCAATCTGTTTCACAGAGAATTACTTACGATTTATCTCTGTAACAGACGACTGTCCACAACAGGTGCGTTGACTGCACGCGCCGTTAGTCATTGGCTCAACGGCTCGTGCAATGTTTGGTTAACATAAAATGATGCATTTTACTCATTTTAATACCCATTTACACTAAATAGGAAATATTTTTTAACTTCAAATACTTCAAACTTCTTTATTTATTTTTCTTTTACCTCCAAAAAATGTTTGAGAATTTAATTTGTCGGAGTATAAAAGTTAATATGCCGTACTCATTAAGCCTCGTCGATGTCATGCTTATCAGTGATTGTAGCGGCCAAGCGAATATTCACTGCGGGATCAGTTTGACGTAACATGTGCAGTATGAATCATTGAACTGAGTGGATTCGTTTTGAAATCCATGCACAGTAATAACTTTGCCCAGAATGATCTATTTGAGAACTATTACAGCAAGAACTGTCAGCTCCTTATCTTAATTTTTACAGAATTTATCACTAAGGACCGGGTATCATTCAGCTTTGATGAAAAAAGGAAAGAAACTGATGAGCTTACCATCCATAATCTAATACACACAACATTCAGTTAATAGATTGCTGTCCAGAAAGTGTTAAATACCATCAAGATTCATCAAATAACGCCCAGTTTGTGCTACGGTTTAGTTTAAGAAAAACTGTTTAGTTTTGACATCTTTCATTTAGTTTATGACCATTTAGTGTAGTTTTGATATTGGTCATCCAGTTTATGACCATTTAGTTTCATAAACTAGACTACTGATGTCAAACTAAACGGCAGCACAAACTGGCAATCTATTAACTGAATATGTGTATTAAATTATAGATGGTAAGCTCAGTTTCTTTCCTTTTTTCATCAAATCTGAATGATACCCGGTCCCTAGTGCATCTTTAAAGATGTTACATGATAAACCATTATTACACTTGCGTTTAGTTCTATTTTTTGGCAGCAGGTGAATTCCAGAGCATTAAGAAAGGGAAGAGTTGAGGTTGGCAATCTTATTAGTAGAAGCAGACACAACAAGAGTAAAATAGACAGAAGAATTAAGCTTCCTATAAAGTCATTGAGCATGCCCGAGGCCTATTAACCAGGATCTTAAATAGCAGCCTTATTTGGGCAAACATCCTTAGTCCAATACGATTGGTCTCATGTCAACAAATCATTGTTTATTCTTACGTCTCGTCTCACTACTTTAACTCCTATCACTCTCGTCCAGTGTTACACTTATTTCAAGTACTGGATAATTTGTCTACTAATCTTTAATTATGATTAGCTGTCCTTGAGACTAGATTATACAGGTGGATTGTTTGAACTGTGTCTGGTGAAGTGCTTACAGTAGTGTAACAATAACTAAGGAATCATTTTTTTATTTTTTTGTCTTGCGGATAAATCTGCTGAAATTAAGCAGAGTTGGGTTTAGTTTGTCAGATATTATTGTAGATATTTACAGTACCGGATCTAAAGGAGGTGAAGTGGGACAAATATCCCGGGCCCCCAACATTTAGGGGCCCCCCACAATTCTGGGTCATACTAATATTTTATCACGGACGGAGGCAATCAGTACCTGTGCTTTGAGGGGGGAGAGGATTGAGCCCTGGGTAGCAAGGGATATTGGGGGCCCCGGGACAGTTTTCGTTATAATAGTTAAATAATAGATAATGAAAACATAATATGGTGAAAATTTCAGTCAAATTGATTCACTCTGAACCAAGATATTAGCGATTCAATTTTAGGCTAGCCTCAATCATCATTACTACCGTTGGTACATTAATAAAAGAAATCCGATTGTCCATAATAAACAATGAAAAAACACAAACACAACTTTATGGATAATAATCACTAGCAACTGTATACGTAATAGTGCAACGTTTCAACAAGTGTCTTCTAGTCGTTATCAAGCACAGGGTCAACTATGATATAAACAAAATACTAAACAAAGTCTCGATTATGCATATTTACGCTTATTTCAAACAAAACGTATTCAAATTCTCTAAATATTGTAGAGTCTTGGTAAGTTGATAAATATCTAATTAATAGTTTATATAACATTTAAGGCCTAATGAAAGACCTGACATAGGCAGATTTAGCTCTTGAATAATGCCTGTTAAATTAAAGATACATTATGGGAGATTTTGACAAGGAGTTAGCCATTCTTGCTATAAAAGTTCAAAAATAGATGTTGAAACAAGAATATATTGAAAATTTCAGTCAAATAACTTTATCCTGAACAAAGTTGTTACCACTATAATTTTTTACTAGAAATGGTAGGTAAAATCATCGACACCCTTTTCCCACTATGGCCGATTGTTGATTGACAGGCGTTAACTCCACATACATAGTCTCGATCATCAAGTAATGTTTAAACGGTATCCAGTGAAGCTTGTTTATAGCCTCGGTCATCACTGTCTTTTATGAATAATTTCCGGAAGTATGAAGACGTCAACGTCACTGAGAAACCCCACCCACGACGCCATAGTGATTAAATCAGTCGACGAAATCCTGTTTTAATCCGAGCCCAATCCAAGCCATCCGTGTGTCTACAGTGTTCATTTTGGGCTTGTTGTTTAAATAAAGATCTAATTTATAATTTCTATGACATCTGAGGCTCAAAGGAAGACCGACAAAAGTCAGTTTTTGCTCTTCCATAATGTATGTTTAATAATTTCTAAAGATAACAATTCAGGCCTAAAGAAAGACCCCTGCAATTGGCAGATTTAGCTGTTGAATAATTCCTGTTTAATGTTTAATTAATAATTTAGATAATATTTCATGCCTAAAGATGGAGCTGCAATAGATGGATTTAGCTGTTGAATAATGTATGTTTAAGACTGACAATCAAATAATAATATACAAGATATCTTACTTTCGTTGTATGAGAAGAGCCATTTCTGTTCTTTCACGAACATACTCCTTCATTAACTGAAAAACAAGAAAAAATGTTTTATTTTAAACCATTTTAAGCCTGGAGTCGAAGTGGCTCAGTGAATAAAATGCTAGTTCCGTAACCAGGAGGTCACAAGTTGACTCCCGGGGTTAGCCATGAAAAGTAGCTACATGTATCTATAGTAAGGGGAGAGAAATGGGGTTTAACGTCCACTCAACACAAACTAGGTCATTTCGGGACTAACATATGGTTTAATTTTATTTCAATAATTCGCTTGCGGTTAGGGGTCTTTAGCAGTGGGAGGAAACCGGAGTGCCCGGAGGAAACCGACAAGGTTGAGAAGGCGCCCCTATCTCCATGCCACCACATACGCTCATCTATAGTAAGGACCCAGCTATAAAATGAAATGAAATGGGGTTTAACATACTACTGTTCTGCTCCGACTGGGCTAATGAAGACGGGCATACTGCATGCAGTGTGCTATGAGAGATATTTTTCCCAGGCACCCCAATGTATACACAGGACCTTGATTTTTCATATCATCCGAATGACTAGACAGCTGTCCTTGTCAGACCCTTTGTCCCGCATGATTGACCAGAGGGATCCTTGTCGAAAAATCTGGATGAACTTTCTCTGTCAATGCAGGGATCGAACACCCGACCTCCAGGCTAGCAAGTCAGCGTCTTACCCACTTGGCCATTGTGGCTCCCCGATGGGATATGTTTGTGAATGTATACTTTTTGGCTAGAGGTCATCCACATTAGGTAGACTTGAACATATTTATACATGTAGGTACTAAATATACGAAACAACAGGTGTATAAACCCAATATAGATTACTGACATTACCTATATATATCACTTGATATGTATTTATATCTATCTGTAGAACAGGTTGTTCCTCTAGACATAATTTCTTCACACACTTGTACTCAAATTGTACTCAGACAATGCTCATAGTTTGCAACAAAATTAATAGGTATCTCAGATACATACATACAGCATTTATGTCTTGGAAGAAATATTTTTGAACTATCAAGATTTCAAAAATTAAATTATTTTGCCATTCAGGGCTCAACATAGATTCTTTTTACTAATGGAACTGAGTGGGATAGATTATTTCGTCATTCAGGGCCCAACTGAGATTTGAACTCTTACGATCAAACACACACGCATTAACCATTAGTTCAATAGGTTCAGTAAAGTATAAAAAAAACTTACATTACAATGTTCATCATATATAGCCATTGATTCCTGATTCTCTGGAAAAGGGGCCAAGGGCTGAAAACATTAACAAAAGATTAAGTTATAGTAATGCAAGAAAATTCCAAGGAGAAAGAGGGTATATAACAATTGTCACAGACGCAAATTGGGTGACAAAGTGTGTGGGGTGGAGGGGAGGCTACTCCCCACTACAATAGTGTAATTAATTTGATGTAGTTTAGAACAATTTAAGTCGACACATCGAATGACAGAAGCTTTTAAGAGGTTGTGTCATATTGGACAAATGCAGCAGCACCCCCATGTCTTGCTAATACTCTCTGGAAATCTAATTTCAGGCTCATCTAACCTACAGGTGTGAGTAATTAAACTGCCTGATCAATGAGCGAACCAATACTGCTTATCATTTTAAATTGTTTTATTTTTTACTTTTACCTTGAAATCTGTACCCTAATAAATGTGTGAAACAAATGTATGCATCATAAGGGGAGAGAGAGTGAAATGGGGCTTAACATCCACTCGACACAAACCGGAGAAAACTCACATGGTAGACAGGCAATTCTACTTGTTACCTACAACCAGGGAATCAAAACCACACCAGTTGACTCAATGACCGATCTTATGATACAGTGTGCACATGCTAACCATTCAGCCATCTAACACTCCCCCCCACATACCATGCATCACAGGAATTACAAGAAACAACATGATATTTAATCCATATTTTATCATATTTTCGACTTTGTACACTATGTTTGGTGAAGATATCAATTAACATATTGTATCAACGTTATCCGTGTTTTCGCCATTACAAATGTACATGGAAACAGTTCCATTACATTTGTATTAGATCAACCATTTTGCCTGAAAACAAGTGCAGGAAAAAAAGGCCTTACACAATGAAAACATTACAAAGTAAACATGTTAGTGAAGTTTGAGCAGGTGGTGGATGATAACTATATATATATATATATATATATTAAAGTAAATAAAGTACAAGTACTTCTTTGTTTACGGTAGATAATGCATAAAAAAATAGAAAAATACGTCCAGGTAAAAAATTCTTCACTTTACTTCATTCTGACATACATTAAATTATATAAGCTAGCTGTCTGCCCTCTATAGGCGTCTTCAGATATTAATAATGTATATATATATATACATGTATATTACCTGTAAAGGATTATCCAGTGATAAATAAACCATACTCATCATGTTACTAAATACCTGTCCATTAGCAGCTTCACCTGTAACGAGATACAAGGTGTCATTATTCATAACATTACAAAGTTTCTATGGATACACAATTACTGAGAATTTATTACAATGCAACAATCTAACAACAATATTCTTTCTTTTTCCAATCTGAATAAAACATAAATCATATTTTGTTTCATTTTTATAGTTTAAAATTACTACACTAGGATCTAGAAGAGTCATTTTCATTGATGTGTTCTGACTTATGTGAGAGAGAGAGAGAGAGAGAGAGAAATGGGGTTTAACGTCCACTCAACACAAACCAGGTCATTTCGGGACTAACATATGGTTTAATTTTATTTCAATAATTCGCCTGCGCGAAGGGGTCTTTAGCAGTCTTTAGCAGTGGGAGGAAACCGGAGTGCCCGGAGGAAACCTACGAGGTTGAGAAGGCGCCCCTATCTCCATGACACATACGCTCACACCAGGGCTCGAAACCACAGCCGCAAGCCAGAGGTGACCGGCCAGCTAGAGGTCGAAGCGCGGCACTCTAGACCACTAGGCCATCCCAAACCCCCTGACTTATGTGAGGGATTAGCCAATGAAAAGGTATCTCACAGCAAGCTTTTGGCCTTTTGGTGGGTAAACCACTGGAAACATCAACATGGATTGATTACACTCGGCTAATCTCGACAGATTCCGTAAACTACGTAAACTACATCTAGTCTCGGATGTATGACAGTAAGTGATATGTAGCTACGCCCATACATTTGCGATGCGGCTACCGGTTTACTTTAACAGGAAAACTTGACGCTCTTACACAAATTGGGAACCTATTCGGCTAGCGACCTATTCGACCGATCGAGCTGCAACCTGTTCGTTGGAAACCTATTTAGAGTAAAGACAACAGTCTCTATTTATCAACCAATAAAATCCAACGTTATGTCTATCAAATGAAAGTAGAATATATTATTTTTTATCCATTCCTTCAGCTCAGAATAGAAGTGTAATTTCGTCATTATCTTACAGCTGGATCGGTCGAATAGGTCGCTAGACAAATAGGTCGCCAACTTGTGTTTGGAATGGGCGCAGCCATGTTTCATCCGGGACCTTTAAAGTAGTTCCAATATGGCAGAATTCATCATACAGCCGAGTTTAGATTCCCGAAATCTTCCGAGGTTTGCCGAGTGAGATTGATTAGTCAATCTCTGATGTCATGGTGTCAAAAGCCTGAGGTGAACTCCCACTATAACTTGTCAGATCTTCATGTAGTGTAGATCATCGAAAGCATAAAAAAAACCACCAAGGTTATGTTTTTTTCAAGTTTGTATTTTTTGGGGACAATGTCTTGCTTCATCTGACAAAATGTAAACAATATAATTTTAAAGACTAGTACTATCTTTAGCATGTTTCAAAGAAATTGTGAAGATGGACGTACAGGTGTAACAGTAATATATGACCACAAATCAATGTGTGTGTGAACAAAATTGCAACTTGGAAGCTTTTATCCAGAGACAATTTGAATTAAATTACCAAATCATGCACAATGACAATTTATATAGAAAGGGACATAACTCTACAATTCAACATTAGGTTTCATCACTTTATTGGCGAATGGCGACTCTTCTGAGATTAAAAATGCCTTTGATAAAACAAATATGGTCAGAGTTGGGGAGATTTGCTTCTCAATTTGGAAATTCACTCCGCAGTCGTGTATATCGGTAATTTGGAAATAGGTCTGGTTCACAGAATGCCTCTAAAGCTCTCCTAAACCTAGGCTTAATGGAGTCAAATTTTAATGTTTTGTCCTCGTCAGCACAATATTATGGTAATTTTGTGACAAATGTAAAGTGCTTTTTATTTCTATGGTTATGTGTGCAATGCCAGTGGGAGAATTTTGTATTAAAGGCAGAATTTCTGCCAAATTCTTTTTTGATTCCAACTGTCAAGGGTTCTTTTACGTGCACGCCATTGTGTACAAGCGTTAACCTCAGCTTTACATCCCCTCCAAATGACTGAGCACAAACGTTCTTTTCAGGCCCACACCAGAATACGAACGTCCCAAATTCGGACCAGGGATACTGACAGATGTGTCACCCATAACAAAAAACAAACGAAGGCCTAGCTTTAAAATTTCCAGAGGCTCTTCTCAGTGCTCCCTTGAATTGATACCAGGAACATTCCTGTCAAATGACCAGACCAACTGCTCAAATATCTTGCATCTGCACTACAATATGATCTTAAAGGCCATGGATCATCAAGTTAATTAACTCCCTAGTCTGTTCATTGTGTTCTTATATTCTGTAGATACATGTATATATTTGCCTCATACACATATCTGTATTACAGTATTAGCTTGATAACGTTGTAGCTCATAATCTTTAAGAGGCATTTAGTGATTGGGTAACAATGACTGGTTTTATTCGAAAAGCACGACGTTTCAACAAGTATCCTCTTATCGTTATCGATACTTGTCGAAACGTCATGCTTTCAGAATAAAACCAGTCATTGTTCCCGTAAAAATTGTGTTCTGTTGTAGCTGTTCCCATAAGTATGTGGGTTTTTTAACATGATTTTACTTACCACCTGTATTGACTGGTTGTGGAGACGCCTGTATATGTATTGGCGAATTACTCACTCCTCCCTGATCAGACGTCTGAGGCTGATGGGACACTGAGCGTGCTGGAGATTGTCGTATATTACCAGCCTGACTTAGATTACTAGGATATGTTCGTACTTGATGTACAGGACCACCAGCACCACCTCCACCACCAAAACTGGGTATGGATACACGATTCGTTTCATCCGATCCAATACGCTTGTGAGTGTAACCTGAAGAGAAGTAAATCATTATTAAAACGAAATGAAATGAAATGAAATGTGGTTTAATATCCCACTTTATTTAATAAACTGAACTAATGAAGATGAGTAAAAATAAGGCAAGATATTTATGTTAAATTTAGAGGTGGCAATGGAAACGCAAATGTGACCCGCTCTGGCTAAACAATCTGCGCAGCAAAGTATTTCAGTTCAGTGTATAGAAGTGCTGTGGGACGAAAATTGGCAGTCATAACTTCGTCACTTTTCGAAATATTTTTGTGTTTAATGTCTTATTATAATTATTTACCTCCTAATTAAATGTAGAATCTGAATATATCAATAACTCAATTTTATTTCTTGACTGGGAGTATCGATCTTTTATTCAGAGCAGGTGACAAATGTGTGGATAGAAAAGGTTAACTACATGAAGATATATTCCTTTGTTGACAACTCATCAATTCTCAATATAAAAAATGTGATATATGTAACCTATTTCAAATATTTAAATTCCAGGACATTCTAATCGAAAGTCCCCTGCCTTGTGGCTTGATCAATGTGTATCCCTTTGTGAATTCAACATTCAAATGTCATATTTTATTTTTTAACAGGAAAGAAGAAATACTGTCCACCAGATGTATATTCAGGCAACCAAAAATATTCTGGTCATTGGAGCATTTAAAATTCCTTGACAATTATACTCTTGGAATTGAAATGGAATGGATTTTAATGTCCTAGTTTTCGGCACGCTTGAGAGTAAAGACAACAAGCATACGCCATTGCAACTACCGTGACTAAAATTTTGACCAAACAACAGCGTTTCATCCTACCTAATCATTTAGTTCCAACTGTCAAGGGTTTGATTTTATGTGCACCGGACCTAATTTTTTTGTCCCATCCAAACAACTAGGCATTGTACCTTGCCAACACATGGTCCTACGCGATTGTAGTCAAAGGAATATATCTTTATAGAATTTGGGATGAAGATGAAATATTCAGGTAGGATAAAAGAAGGTACTATGTCTGGAATAAGGAACCAGACAATCTAGCCTTGGTTTGTTATTGTAAGTTTAACAATCTGATTAAAACACAGTAGTTCAATTTTGTTTTACTTGTCTCTGCTACACTAGGATCTGGAAGAGTTGCTATATAACCTGGATTAGCCAATGAAATGGTCTGTTACAGGGAAATTTTTGGCATCAACGTAAATCCAATGTATGACCCCTTAGGTGACCTCTCACTACAACTGGTCATATTTTCATGTAGTTGAGGCCATCAAAAGAATAACAAAACAAAACAAAATATAGATTTGTATTTTAATCAGGTTGTAGGCTTGAAGACCTTACCATAAGAGAATGTTAAGAAATTACTCTCTCCACATTTATAATGAAGCTAAATATAGCCCGGAGCCTTACATAATTTACAGTGGAAATACACTGGACACATGGAAGACATGATTATTCTTGGGCAATGTTTCGAAAAGAATAATTATCTAATTTTTATCAAGCAATGTATATCACTTTTTTTTACAATTGTATCATTCTTGATAAAGAGTACGGCATCTTAGTCAAAAAGTCAGTAAGTAATTATATTCTATAAATTGGTGCCCTGTTTTATGTAAGTGGGTAGTCACTTTCCGATGTCTTGTATTCAAACAAGTTCAGTATAAGGCAAGTAAATACTTCCATTTTATGGCAAGGTCTGGACTAATTTAGAAAAAATACAAGAAAATAATCTACAAACTGTACACTTTGTTGTCTCGAGAAAATTAAAAACAACATTTTTTGTACATTTCAAATATAATACCAGAGATTGGTACTTAGTGATCTCCGTGATTTGAATTGTCAAGGAATATATTCGAAACGTTAAATAATATCAGACAGAGACAAGAGAAATGGGGATTAACGTACACTGTACACAAATTAAGGTCATTTCAGGACTAACATATGGTTTAATTTTATTTCAATAATTAGCTGTTTGTATTGGTCTTTAGCAGTGGAAGGAAACCAGAGGTCTGTGAGAAAGCCCATGAGGTTGGACAGGCGCTCGTATTAACCATTTGGCCATCCAACATACAAAATGGCTTCCCTCACTTCCTTATATATGATTTATTGTATTATACCAGAATGGCCCTCAATCATGTCACAAATCGACATGGGCAAAATAAAACAGCCATCACATTTAAAATGGTTACCTCACTTCCATAAATAAAAATATGTTTTATTTACTAAACTTATAAAATCCTTTAAAAAATTTTATGGCCGTCATATTGACTTGATTGGTAAATATAACATGTCGCTCTCAGCTATTATTCTTGATATATTTAATTGACGCGTATCCTATTTACTATCTCTCTGATTATGTCTACTACACCGTTAACAATGTTCATCACGTGCATTTTGCATACCTATAGTCCATTGGCCAATCACGTTATTTTACCTACATTTTGCCTAGTAGTTTGGATGCAGCGCCAGGCGCGCCAGGCAGGGTAAGCTTACTCTTCCGGACACCTGTTACCACTGTTTGTTGTGTATTTCGTACACGATGAACAGTCCATTTGCTGATTACACTACTTTGCCTAACTATTTTGCCTATTACGTTCTTTAGGACTTCGATTTTTGCCTAATGGTTTGGATTGTTCGTACTTGGTTTTATTTTATTTTTTTATATCAAAATGACCCTTAACTCTGCTCAAAGTAAATCAGCCATCACTTATGTTTTGGTAAACCTTTTAATCTCAACCAAGAAAACAAGTCATTTTAATTTTCCATCATTAACAAGAAAGTGTACAGTATTTGTGCTCTACCTCTGGTGTTAGAACTAGTTTGTGACTGTGGAAGCAAGAGTGTTTCACAAGATGGGTATCTGTTGAGGGCTGATTACATCCATGCATTAAATTAAAATACACAAAAATACAACATATATAAAATAATCGTTCTAATTCTAATAGTTCATGAATCATAAATTAGCAGCCTTTACTTGTTGTTCTTTCGTTCTAATTCTATAGTTCATGGATCATAAATTAGCAGCCTTTACTTGTCGTTCCTTCGTTCTAATTCTATAGTTCATTAATCATATAAATTAGCAGCCTTTACTTTCCGTTGCGTCGTTCCTGGGGCTTAAACACGTATTATGTAAGATTTAGATAAAGAGCAGGGCCCTGTTTCACGAAATTTTAACTTAAGATAAAATCCAATTTTAGTAGATACTTTAATTTTGATTGGCTTAGCACTAAAATCAATCTAATATTATCCAATCAAATTACTAAAATTGGGATCTTATCTTAGTTAAAATTTCGTGAAATAGGCCCCTGGACGTTCCTTTTAGAATTAGATAATTATTTTTTTTTTATTACTCATCACACTTTGGTCAGTTTACAAATTGTTGAGAGATATACTATGAATATTTATAATTTCTCATTTTCCTTATTGCTATTCTGAGATGTGACACTGGATAAAACTTGAAATCTTGGGAATTTACATGCATTTGGGCTTTGTATTGCTGCATATTAATACGAAGCAATACAGAGAGAGGGAGAGAGAAAGAGAGAGGGGGTTACGAAAAATGGGTCTACTCAAACTAGGTCAATTTGGGCCTAACAAATGGTTCAATTTATGGCACATCAGTACCAACCATGCGGAATGTATACTGTGCCAAACACATGATGTTTTTATTGGATACTATAGAAGAGGACATTCTGACATTCAGGAAATTACTTATATTGCAAAAGGAATACACTGATGGGTAAAACACATTTTGTTATAGTGTCTGTAACCAAATAGTGGTTAAAAAAAATTACATGGAAGTGTATTTTTAACAGCTGCTAAAGCCAAAAAAGTATTAGAATTGCAGGGCACTACAATAAAATTTATATTTTCACCCCGACGAGTGATGAGACACATTTGTCACAAATACTGTGTTGTAGCCGTGAAATGTCGAAACTGTTGATATTCAGGCTACTAATTTAAGATTCATGATATTTCTTTAATGTGTAATATTATCTAATATATATATAACAGTTAAAAGAAGAAATTTATATATCATCAAATCAATATAAAGGTACATCACAATTGATGACGTGGGACACGTCAAACTATCTTTCTTATTTTAAAAAAACCCCCAGGTTTCTTGTCAATTTGCCAAAATAATTGTTACGACAAACCCTATTACCATTTAACTGATCATTAACTGATTGGACTGAACTAAGGCTGGGGTCTTATTCATGACAGTTTCAACTAATATATTTTAAGAATGCTGCTGATCGAATAGGGTTCTTTATTCTATTTCTCCTTCCCAAAGAGACTTGGGTATTATATGGTTCATAATTATCACTGCAACTAAACTACAATCTATTGACTGTTCACTGAAAGGATGTCGAAATAGCCCCTAACTAAATTCCTATCTGTTCAAATATTGTACAGTCTTGTGACATGGAGAGCATCAGTAATCTCTCTCACGTAACCGTAAAATGGTCAATCATATAAATTAAGTATATCTCATTTAAGCTAATTCTGAGAAAAGCTTTCTTAAAATATGACAATTGCCAAAAAAATCTGAAAAAAAGATGCAATATAAAATACAAGAATATTTGAAATTGAAATAGATAAATGAAAATAAAATCATATTGTTGTAAAAATATTAAAAGAACACAACAGCAAGCCCAAATTAAACAACAAGCACAGTGGATTAGATTTAAACATGATTAATGTTAATATTCTTAAATGAAATTTAGAAACTGAGCCACTTATAACATTCACAATAACACAATGTTATGCATTTACAATCTGTATCACAGAAATTATGCACCGGACGTCTTTTATCTCTGTCCAAGATGACTGACCTTTAATAGTAAGTGCAGGTCAGCCTGCTATAGTTCTACGGGTGACGTCACATTATAATTGATGGTCACACGTGCGTTGTTTACATCAAATGTAGTAATATGAACTGGTACGGGCAGAATTATATATTTTTACCGCATACTATTTTCTGAACCTATTTATGCTAAATATGGAATAGTTTTTATCCAGATATATTTCAAATACCTATATTTATTTTTCTTATACTTCAAAAAAATGTGATGGACATCAGTGATTGTAGCGGCCAATCGAATATTCACTGTGGATCAGTGTTATGGATTTACTACATCTTGGTTTATTACATGCAACGTTTCAAAACTCTTACACAGTTATATCAAGCCATGATCAATATTGAATCCAACCATACATTTGTGTTATTATGAATGATTTGTGTTAGTTTTAATAAAAGTAAACTGAAAAAATGATAAGACTATTAATTAATATCTCTGATTGTCATTTGAGGGATATAAATCTAAATTCTTTTACAGATTAACGTATGTAACTAAAGTCTACCATAAAATTTAAAAAATTAAAGCTCTCTCAAAATTAGTTCAATTCCAATCAGAATTTACAATGAGTTGACGAAATGTCAAAATTTGGCAAACACAAGGCAGAACCACTAATAACTTTTGCTGAAATATTTTGATGGGCCTTAATTTAATCCAAGCTGGTAGATAATCCATTTTTGAAATGGTGGTTTTGTTTTCTTGATTTAATGTTAAATGATCAGTTTGAGTAGAGTTTAATGTGGATCAATCTGCTGGAAAATGTCAATGACAATCAGAGACATTAGAATTCAGGGCCCTGTTTCTCGCAATCTTACCTAAAGATAAAATCTGAATTTTAGTAGATAATTAATTTTGATTGGCTATGAACTAAAGTCAATTCAATATTACTAATCATCCTATCAAATTACTAAAATTTTGATTTCATCTTAGTTAAAATTTCGTGAAACAGATCCCTAGATTAAACAAAAAACAAAAAAAAAATCATGCAATAACTGATAATAAGACTAAGAGGATTGCACACACAAAACATGCTCTCTACAACAGAACAATATTGACCAAAACCATGCAAAATATCACACATAATCTGTCGCTGACACTTTCATTAGTTGGAGTTTAGATCAGAATATCTTATCGAAAAACCCCCATTTTGAAATAGAAATTCTCAGTTAATTGAGAAACTACTGGGCTTAACTCACTGTAAAAATATTAAGAATATAGTTTTTTTTAAAATTAAGAGAGGGCACCTAATTCACGCCAAATGATAAAACATTAGTCATTAGCAGTAAAGAAAACAAGAATTAAGTATTAAAAAAAGGAAAAGACATTTATATTTTTGTTAAAAAGTAGAAGACCTGAATGAAATCAATACACACTAGGGAAAAGATGAAAGTATGCAAATAAAATATCATTTACTACAACAAACCACACATCAATCACATCTGTAAACTCTGACAATTTGATCCCAAATTCTTGTTAATAACGTACAGGAACTAAATATGAAAAATAGCGAAGCACGTCTATTTTTTTATTACATACAAATTTGAATATTTTGTTGACACATGATTTTTTAATTGTGGTCTGAAACCGCCTGCTAAAATAACATTAAGAGTTATGTCCCTTTATTTTCGATAAAAATGTCTGACAAGAACAATTTTGAAATCCCATCACTAGTTACATGTACATCTTAAGCCTTAAAGTTTTAATGCATCATTCTAATGATATAGAATCATTTTTTATGAATTGAATTTAATTTTCTCTAGTGATTCTGCCTGTCAGAATTTACCTATCACCAGTCAGTATGGCTGCAACAATATACAGAAATACCATACAATGTACATTGTAATAGATTTTTAGAACAGATACTGGGTGCCAAGCACCTGTTATTCTTCGTCGAATCATGGAACTATAATAGACATACTTGTTGTTCCTTGGACAATAGCAAGAGACAGAAAAGGTGTTTAAGGTCCAATGGACACAAACTAGGTCATTTCGGGACTAACACATGATTCAATTTTATTGCAGTATTTCGCTAGCGTGTAGGGGGCTTTAGCCGTGGGACGAACCAGAGGACACAGAGAAAACCCATGCATCATTAAATATCTTGAAGTAATTTTATAATTAACTGGTCCGACTTGCATATTGTGAATAAATGTGTTTAAGGATATTGTTGCAGCCACTGGTTTTGATAGCTATAGTACACTACCACAAACTATGTTGAAACAGAGCAAAACACACTACAATACTATCATTCCCAAACACTATATTCTACAGGTTTCCTTGATCAGGGGTTTGGTTTAACATAATTTAACAAATAAGGGAAAAATACGAAAAATAAAATGTATGTCAAAAGGTTTCCTTTAACATACTTTAATAAATAGGAAAATAATGCGAAAAATAAAATGTACGTCAAACTATGTAAGAATCTATATGTAATAGCCTATTATAAGAAATTTGATTAAGTTTTCCGTTGCTGGTTCAGGGAAGGGTAGAAGGACAACTAGCATATACAAGAAGGGAATGTTTTAAATTAATAAAATTTTCAAAAAGTCCCCACAACCACAAGCCAAACTCTAAAACCAAAAAGTTCTAATCTCAAAACCATTTAATATGCACAGAAGGCCCTTTCGCAGTAATATTTATCATCAATGTCATTGTGATGTTGCAAATAGGCGTTAAACGACTTATTGTCTACAATACCTACATTCATGTACGTCTCATGTAAACTGTTGTGTAACTGGTTGAAGACCTATTGTTCGTGATAATTTTATAGAAATTCATTCAGTAGATTGAAAGTAATTGCTAATTAATATCCCTTACTCAAGTTGTCAGCTTTTTTGAAAACAATTTTTTTCTTTTATTAAACTATAATCTGAAATTGTCTTTATCGCTTCATGCATTTGTATCATTATCATTTAACCGAAGAAGAAGAGACTAAAATATTTGAATAGAATTAAAATTGCAGCATCTAGTCTAATAGAAGGTCAAGACCTTATGTGCAAAATTGTCACGGCATGATCAAAACATTCTCACCTAGGGCCGTTGGTTGTTCTGGTACCGTCGTTGGTAAAAATACATACGGCGTGCCATGTGACCCTGATCGTCGATGCCCGATAACTGTCAGAACACAAATAATCATTACATCACACAGCACACAGAAATCAAATACACGTACACAATTATCATACGCCGGCAATCCTCACACAAATTTATGACATACCTAGCAAAATGTTTTGTTATTAAAACAAAAAACACATTTCATTGAAGAAGATACAAATAACCATGCATCACGATATTGACGGTCTATTTTCATATGAAAAGCTTGCAAAACAATGCATAGACAGCAGCATTTTTGCATTCTCTTCATCGAATTAAGGGTTCTTTAAAAAGCATGGCTAAAAAAAATCCACGGGTGGACCTTGATTTTCCGGCCCTTCAAATTACACTACAGACAAGAAATGAAATGAAATGGGGTTTAATGTTCTATTTTTCTGCCAAGGGATCTTTTATGTGCACGCCAATGTGTACATGGGAGCTCAGTTTTCCATACCATCCGAAAGACTAGACGGCTGTCCTTGTCAGGCCCTTGTCCTTGTCCTTGACATGGGGAAACCACATCATAAAATCCTGATGAAAGTTCCTGGCCAATGCAGTGATCAATCACACTATCCCCAGGCGAGCCAGCATATTGCTCACTTAGTCCCTCTACAGACAACAGGAAACCACACTGGGACATTCTTGAAACCATTACATGTACGTCCTGGTTAGTGAGTCGGCGCCATTAAACAGGTACCCACTGAGTCTGAGCCACTACTCTTAAATGACTTAAAAAGATGTTTATTGAGAAATTTGGTCACACGTTTCAGTATTTTCTTAAATGAAATGTTTTTCTTGTGTTTTGTTTTGTATTGTGATACGATTAATATGCACAAGATGAAAATAATGAATTTCCCACAGAAAAGTTTGTTCCAGTCTGTAAAATTAAGTTAGTAGCATTTAAAACATCGTCAAAATGCATTTCTCAAATTCCAAAATCAAAATAGAATTCACAATCAAAAATAAAATCATGCCTTAAAAGGAGTGTTATTTATTTATTTATTTAATACTTTAGTCTTGATTTTCCTAGTTTTTAATTTTCTGTATCAGACAAACGATAAAAAGGTTATAAAATCCGTGACTAATGTCTATAAGCCTGTGAAATTTGTTACAGGAGTAGGGTTAGAGTCATAATTATATCTAGGCCAGTGGTCTTATATTTAAGTCAAAGCAAGTAGGAGTGAATTTCCTACATAACTCTGCTTAAGCATATCAATGATACTATTATTACAAGTACGTTAATAAATATTCAAAAGAATTACGATACCTCTCTGATGATTGCCAGGTTTTTGTAAGTTTAGATTATTATCATTGAAGTTAGTAAAATCTGCTGATCTACGTTTGTGTGATAATTCAACTTGTACAGGTGTTTCGGCTCGAGAGCTTTGTGGACTTGATAAACTTTCGAGACTTGCTGCTAAAGATGCAGGAGCACTCTGTTGACCAGGTACTGGAACACGTTCTTCCTGTAAATACACACAACAAAATCAGCCATCTATACATGTAATACCACACAGTTCCTTACTCAAGATGAGCCTCCTAAGGTAATTATTTTACATCCCGAGACCAAACGGTCTTACTTAGGAATAAGCCTACTGTAAATTACATCATGTGACCAAAGTGTAGACTTCATAACACATGACACAATATATATGGAATACAAGTTACTTACAAGTTTATTTCTTTGCTTGATAAACCCGAGAGAACCCTCATCAAAACGTTGACAGAAATAAACTTCTGAGTAACTTGTACTCCCTATTTGATTAAACTACAGATCTATACTTCGTTTCTCTTTTTTTACACTTTCGATGGCCACCACTACTTGAAAATATGACCATTTGTAGTGGCAAATCGCAACAACAGGGGTCATATGAGCGGCTTTCGACAGTACAAAGTCAGACATTTAATTAAACCAATCACATGGATGTTTCTAGAGGGATACCCACAGTTCCATGCACCGTACGCCAGGAACTCGTTGTAACAGACCGTTTCATTGGCTAGTCCCTCAAATCAACCAGAGCGCTGGTTATATAACAACTCTTCCAGAATCTAGTGTAGCAAAGACAAGTAAAACGAAATGTTGAACTACAAGTTATCTCGTCTTCTAGAGACGAGAATCGGGATGGAAGAAATGAATTACTTACTACAGTACAAAATAAGTTGTCTGTGAATAGAAGTACCTTATTTGCTATTTCTAATAAAATATTTTCTATTTAATTAAAGAAGTTTAAAAAGAATTAAATCTGTTTTAAAAAAAAATAAAATGAGTAGCAGTTTGAGGTCAAGCTTATGTTAAATATTATACAAAGCAACAAGTATGAAAATAAACCCATCACCAAATAGTTAAATAATTCTTCTACTGCAAGACACTTGGGGAGCAAGATTAAGTTTTCCTTGTCCAGTTGTACTTCTTACTCAAAATGTGTAGTCTTAAAACTTGCATGACAAAGACAAGATTATAATCGTCAAAAGGTTTCACAGTTTTAAATTCAGTTCTGGTGCATGCGCGGATCCAACGGGGTGCGCACCCGGCACACCCCCCCGCTATTTTTTGAGGTGCCGAACATTTTTTAGCTCCATATATTCTCAAGGGAAAGGATAACAAAAATAGTTTAGGTTGGAAATCGTAATTTACAGTATACTAGTATAAAATTAATCCTTGTGGGCATTTGTTCCACTTAAAAATCACGGGCCGGACTTCTTACTCCCAAGTGGGTGCAGCAAGCCCCCTCTTTCTGAAAATCTTGGATCCGCCACTGTGGTGTATCCATAAAATTGTACCTTGTGTTGTTGTGAAATACTATTTTCAATATATTCATTTTTCGATATCTATTTTTGTACTATCATAGCAAGAACGGCCGGCTCTTTACCTAATTCTTACAAAATACATATTTAAATAGTTTTATAATTTCATTGACGATTGGTCTTTTAACATGCATTATGCAAGAGCAAAATCTGCATATTACATGTCTTTCTTTAGGCCTGAAATGTTATCTAAATAATCAATTAGACATCTAAATAATCAATTAGACACACTTATCCAGACCATAATAAACTCTTGATGTCATGACTAACATTGGAGGTAAGCTGGATTAGATTCAAATATGCCACTGACCAGCCATTGTAATTAAATCACAACATTGGATAATCAAGACTACTCTGTTTATATTAATGATTTTAGTAATGATGACCGAGGCTATGCAGAAATTTCACGCGCTTCGTTCTCGGCCTAAAGAGGATCAATTTGACTGAAATTTTCAGCAAATTACATTTACACTATATAGTTTTTAACTATTATAGTGAGAACTGCCAACTCTTTATCAAGTGATATTAGCGATATCACAATCTGTTTCATAGGGGATTACAAAAGTCTTCTAACATCTCTGTAAAAAATGACTGACTCCAACATGTGACATCACACCGCGGCGTCAATCATTGGCTCAATAGAGCATGCATTGTTTACATACATGTAAAACGTTACTGAATCGGACAGAATGCAACCTGTTATAAATTCATTATTCTGTTTAGATAGAGTGGGGCTTATCTTTATAATCTGATGTACATGTATGTGGGGTAGAGTTTATAAAATACTTTCATAAATCATACTTTTTACAATCTGCTGTATAAATTGTGAGGGGTGGGGGTCTAATATACTTTGTAATTTTTAATTAAATGTTACTTTCATAATCTACTGTATTTGGGGTAGGAATTATAAAATACTCGGGAAATTTCAATTAAATATTAGTTAGGTTAAAATCTACTGCATGTGGGAGGGACTTACAAAATACCTATAAGTTAGGTTAAAATCTACTGCATGTGGGAGGGACTTATAAAATACCTATAAGTTAGTTAGGTTAAAATCTACTGCATGTGGGAGGGACTTATAAAATACCTATAAGTTAGGTTAAAATCTACTGCATGTGGGAGGGACTTATAGAATACCTATAAGTTAGGTTAAAATCTACTGGATGTGGGAAGAGTTTATAAAATACCTATAAGTAAGGTTAAAATCTACTGCATGTGGGAGGGACTTATAAAATACCTATAGTATAAGTTAGGTTAAAATCTACTGGATGTGGGAAGGGTTTATAAAATACTCAGAAATTTTTAATTAAACATTAGTTGGGTTACCATTTACTGGATGTGGGGAGGATTTATAAATTACTCTAGAATTTTTGATTAAATACTAGTTAGGTTACATTTTTCCTCAAATGCTACCCGTGAAAAGATGTAACCAGCCCTTTAAAATCCTGAAATTCTTCTCGGCCTCATCAGGTTTTGAACCCAGGACATTCTGGTCAACAGTTCAGTTCCCTAACAGCTCGACTAACTTGGCCTCTCTTATAATACAAACGAAACTTAAATCTTTCAAAAACTGGTATAACTTCCCCGCCCAAAGTGTTTGATAAAACCAGCGAATGCAGTATCGGTAAAAATCTTATTCGGTAATATTTACGTCGACAATGTGAGAGAAATGGGGTTTAACGTTCACTCGACACAAACTAGGTAATTTCAGGACTAACATATGGTTGAATTTTATTTCAATAATTCGCTTGCATGGAGTGGGAGGAAACCAGGCGACCCGGAGAAAACCCACGAGGTTGGACAGACGACCCTACTCCTTGTCACGTACAACCTGGGATTCGAAACCACGCCAGTTGACTCAATGACAGACCCCATGATATAGCGGGCACCACAACCCCCCCATCAACCTCACATCCCCCGTGACAATGTAAAGCTGAGTTACATAATGAATGTATAATAAAAATATAGATATAAATAACTAACTAGCATATTGGTTAACAGCCCTGGCAATTACCGACAACTTTTACTGTTTTATCACTATTCTCGTAGATTGTCTGACGATTAAATGAAGTCTATATTCATAAATGAAGCGCAAAAAGTTATTCACAAATTTGATAAGAATTGCATTGTCATTGCTACAATAATATACAGTCTTGATTTGCAATTTTTTCATTAGAGGATTTCATGGAGCAGATGGTTTAATTAAATCAAGTTGATTACGGACTTAACATTTGAATAAATGTCTAAATAATAATTCAATAGGCAGATTTAGCTCTTACAAAATGTCCAGTTAGATTTTTTTTTTCTGTTTGTCAAACTGCCAAGGCTGTTTATACAATATCATGTATTAATAAAGCTAAAAACCAAAATGCAAACAAACTCTGTTACCTCAATCACAATCTTAGGTGTGGTACGATTGGTTGTCTAGCATTTGAACAAAATTAAAAATATTATTTTAAGAAATAAACAAAATGCTAAAAAGAAATAAGTCTTCAAAACCAAAACACAAATAAAAAAAAAAAACATAAACAAAATAAGCTTGAAACAAAAATAGCACAAACCACTGAGCTCTTAAAACAATGTTTAGTACAATTATCTGGGTGAGAAAAACAAAATGACATTATTTGGCAAAAGAAATTGACATCATGTGGAAATTTAACACGATAAACTGGGTGAGGAAACAAATTGACATCATGTGGCAAAATAAATTCCCTTTATTAGTTTGAATTCAAATGAAAATTTTGAAATTTAACACAAAAGATCAATACCCTTCGTTGGTTTAAATCAGAATAAAAAAAATTAGAATTCAAAAATAGATTAAACTGTAAAACCGAAACAGATGTGTCTCAAAATTATTGCAATCTATTGTGATTGTAGTGAGTGGATATGGAAATTGAAATTAATGCAATCGATTTTGTAATTTATCCAAATATGTTTTGTAATTAATCCAAATATGTTTTGTAATTAATCTAAATATGTTTTGTAATTAATGTTAATTTATTTTGTAATTGATCTTAATATGTTTTGTAATTTATCTTAATATGTTTTGTAATTTATCTTAATATGTTTTGTAATTGATCTTAATATGTTTTGTAATTTATCTTAATATGTTTTGTAATTTATCTTGATATGTTTTGTAATTTATCCAGATATTTTTTGTAATCTATCCAAATATGATTTGTAATTTATCTTAACATGCATTGTAATTAACCCAAATATTTTTGTAATTTATCTTAAGATGTATTGTAATTAATCTGAGTTTATAATAATAACATAAATAGACCATTTGAATAATAAAATCAGCATCCAATGTGCCAAGCCACTACACATACATGTTTGAAGTTATACTCAGCAATATTGTTTCTAAAAAACCTCTTCAAATAAATAAATAATCATTAATCTATGACATTCACAGAAAATCTTTGTACCTTACCTCGACTACGATAGGTGCGGATCTGTTGGGTTGATAAGCGACGTGAACAGGTATACCTTGCGGAACTGTGTTTTTTATTGTACTACCGTGTGATTCTATTAGTTGCTGACTAACGGTACCAGGTGGCGATGCTGATACTGTTGTTCCATACTGACTAATATTACTTCCCGTACTTCGATAACCTAAAATTAAAGGCCAATTCAAGTTCTTATTAACATTCAATCTATAAATTTTGTTCTGTTTTTCTTCCTCTTTTGATGACCTCCACTTCCGTTGGTCTGGGATGGCTCTCACTTGTGCAGGACAGATGGCCTGGTAAGGGTCAACCGATAGTCATTTTCTCTATTCAAGCTAAATTATGTTCTGTTTTCTAACACTTTTGATGAACTCCACTCCATACTGATCTGATTGGGAGCCTTGGTGGGTAAGATGTTGGCTCGCTAACAGGGAGGTCTGGCATGGTTCCCCCTTTGTCAGTGGTGCAGGAGAGCGGGCCAGGGACGGTACAACCTAGAGTCATTCATTCAGACAGCACGTAATGGGACACTTGGTATAGTTGGAATTCGATATTAGAGTAGACCATAACCCACTGTCTCAGCAAAAGGTGAACTCTGACTGAATGGCATAGACTACCTACTTAATTTGGTTTTACACTGCTTAGTATGTGCTTAAAGACATACTTTCAAAGTCACACTTACAGTACACATCAGACGTGGGAAAAGGCCTTTCAAAAATCCAACCTAGAGTCCACACTCAGGTGAAACAAACATATTATATTGTGTAAAATGAAAGTAGAACTCACTATATTCAGACTGGTCATAATAATCTGGATCCTCATACACCAAGGGTTTATCATCTCCATGAAAAAACTACAAAATAAAAATACATCGAATTAAAAGAGCTAAATCTCTAATATTTGGGACATCGAAATTTACACAAATGGGTCCCAACGCATATAATAACGTAATATGAAACTAAATCATTACCTGGAATAAATGATGCATAATTCTGACAACTTCTGCCATGGAAGGTCGTTCTACAGGATTACCAGACCAACATCTGAAATGTCAAATATATCTCTACATCATTCAGTTAACATTTATATTTACTTTAAAGATCTCTAGACAGTCAGAATTTGATATAAGAGTAGTGTCGCTGAAGGACAAAATTTCCCTAATAACACACTGTATCGCATATGTCCATCACCATTAGCCCAGTTCAGAGCAGGACAGCAGGACGTTAAACCCCATTTCATTTCATTTTCATTTCATAAGCAGCAAAATTTAACAGAGGTTCCTGAACAACAGATAATCAATTTGGTGTGGCCTTAGATCTACAGCATGTTGCACCACCAGCAACCCCTTCGTGTGATACTAATTGCAGACCAGTTGGGGAGGTTTGGAAATTGGACCAAAGTTGAGTCCACAATGGCTGCTTTATAACTGAGTATTTTTGGGAATACTAACCCTAACCCTTTTAAGAGGGGTAAAAGGTAAATTGGATCCAAGCCTGTCTTCGTTTATGGTCAAGCTTAGTGTTGGTTATTTGCGAATTATTCATTCATGGGTATGTATTGGACAATCATCGGAAAAATTTCGAACCCCCCAAACTGGCCGACAATTAACATAATCAAACTCTTTCAACTAGATTTATGATCCCAACATAAAAATGACCTTTGAACTTTAACTTACCTAGTCATCAACAATTCTAGAGGCTTTGGCAAATTTCTTATCAATGGAGGACGTTTACCTAAAATCAAAAATATAATTGACCATGTAATGTTTGGGGATGCAACTTTTTATTACGGGGATACACATATTATTTTCTCTTCCATAATCATCTCTGTTGACTATCGGATAGCAGGGATGTAAATGGATTAGAACGCCCACAAGATTGTTAAAATGATAAAATAATCAAGACTCTGTTTCGGTTGTCCAGTACTGGTGCTACAATAATAAACAATTTACATGTACACTACATCTTCCAACACTAATTACTTCGTTCAGAATAAAGTGTTTTAAATGAAATTTTTAGTGTATTCATTTTTCATTTCTTTGTTTAAACTACTTGTATTATAGCATGAACAGCCAACTCTTTATCTAAATCTAACATAATGCATCTTTAATCAAGTAAACAAAATCAAAAAATACCAACGCATAATGACACTTTGTTCTTGATAAATTACTAAACAATACAGGAGGAAGAAATAGCTCGCCATACTGTGTTTTAATTTTCTTGACTACTTTGTTTGTAAAATTAGAAATCTATGAATAGCCGTCCCAAATTTCTTTAAGTAGCAACTAGTTTCGTTCATTTGGATTTTGTCAGACATCGATGAAATTGTGTAAATGTTCTCTATATATAGTTGTCGGGTACTTGAGTACAAAAAGGACCTTGGATGGATCCGCGCAGTGCTGTTTCACCGGAGCAACTGTTTCCTTTTAATGGTGAACACAGAGAGAGAGAGCTAAAGAATTGCTGTTATAAAATGCTTATTTGCATAGACTTTAAGTCTCCCAACCCATTTGACTGTGCTGTTTAAAATCATATAAACAAGTGGATAACCCCACGTTCTTTATATTTATATATACTTTGTCTCTAGGAAAAGTTTGATAGTTCACCATACCTTGATGCACTGCCCACATTATTCTGAAGGCTGGTCCACCAATTTCATCAAATGGTTTACGTCTTGTTATGACCTCCCACAATATTATACCCCAACTAAATACATCACATTTCTCACTGTAATTACTACCTGCAATTAAAAACATTTGACTTAAAAATAAATGTTGTTGAAAACTTATTTTAGCTAAAAACAATTGTCATTAATGACGCATTTGAGTTGAAATGTACTAAATGAAATGAAATAGGGTTTAACGTTCTACTGTTCTGCTCCTAAACCGGGATAATGAAGATGGGCATACGTCATGCAGTGTGCTATGAGGGAAATTTTGCCGGGGCAGCGGACCGGAGCTGCAGCCTAAACTTATATTGAATTCCAACCGCCAAGGGATCTTTTAAGTGCACACCAACGTGTACAAAGTACCTTGGTTTTTCGCCATTCTAACGACTAGACAGCTGTCCTTGTCAGGCCCTCCATCATGCATCACTGACAAGAGGAAACAACGCAAGAAAATCCGGTTGAACTTTTTCAGTCAATGCTGGGATCAAACACCCGACCTTCAGACAAGCAAGCCAGCATCTTACCCACTTAACCAAGGGTAATAATAATAGATATATATATATAAAGAAAATTTCGGGACTGACATATATGGTTCAATTTCATTTCAATAACTCGCTTACACATAGGAGTTTTAAACAGGGAGAGGAAACTGGAGGACCATTAAATAACCACAAAGTTGGACAGAAGACCCCACACCTTGTCAAGTACAAGCAGAAGATTAAAACCACGCTACTTGATTCAATGTTAGACCTTATGATTTAAAGCATGTGTTAGACCATCCAGCCCCAATTCCCTCTTTGAGACCAAGGTATTTTAAATTTTAGTTCTGTAGAGTTTTGATGAATAAATAGTGAATTGAGTCTTGTAAATACAATGTTTAAAATTTCAAAACTTAAAAGTTGAACAAATAAATTTGAGAAAAGCAATATTTTTTTTCACCCAAAAGAACAAAAATTCAGATTTGAATAGGACCTGACATTAGTACTTTAAATCTGGCAGCCAGAACGACATAAAACAGACATAATGAGTCAAGTGGTGTGTAATTGGTGGAGAGAGAGAGAGAAATGGGGTTTAAAGTCCACTCGACACAAACTAGGTCATTTCGGGACTAACATATGGTTTAATTTTATTTCAATAATTCGCTTGCGCGTAGGGGTCTTTAGCAGTGGGAGGAAACCTGAGTGCCCAGAGGAAACCCATGAGGTTGAGAAGGAGCCCCCTATCTCCATGCCACATACCCTCACACCAAGGATCGAAACCACAGCCGCAAGCCAGAGGTGACCAGCCTGCTAGAGGTCAAAGCGCGGCACTCTAGACCACTAGGCCATCCCCCCACTATTGTAATGAAATTAAACCATACGTAAGCCCAGAAACGACCTAGTTTGTACTCTCTCTCTCTCTTCTCTCTCACTCTTATCTCTCTCTTGTTCTTACCTTCAAAGACCTCTGGTGCCATCCACGCAGCACTTCCCTTGTTATTAGTCATGTGTGTCTGAATATCACAGGCTGTTCCAAAATCACATATTTTTAATACAGTACCTCCCATTATCAATAACAAACTAAAAATAAAGTTTTAAAATTAATTGGTGTCTTAAAGGGACAATAACATTCTTGCTGGCTTAGTAGCTCCAGAAAATAAATAATACCCTTATTCTAAGTACTAGATGTTTAAGTGTCCTACCTGGTGTGTAAATTATCCATTACAACCTATTTTACTTGTTCAGAGGGTTCGAAAATATTTTAAAATCCAAGTCACATTTGAAAAGGTTTATGTTAGACTTTTCAAATCAATTGGTTGAATTTTTCCAATTTTTCAAAATAGGTGTGTTAAGATGAAATTTATATCATCATTTAATTGGAATATTCTAAAAAAAATAATACGATTTGTCGACCAGAATGAAGATTGGGACATATTATTCAGTTACAACAAGAGTGTTATTGGGGCTTTAAACCAGTGTTTGTTACCCTCTAATATGAAAATATTATTTTTTCAAAAATTGAATGTAAATCATTTTATATACATGTAAATCAATATTACATTAACATGTGCTTTAAGACCAAGTTTCGTTTATATATTACTTATGGTTCCCAAGAATAAATGGAGTTTAACGTCCTACTGTTCTGCTCCAAACTGGGCTAATGCAGATGGGCATGCCCCATACAGTGTGCTGTGAGGAAAATTTTGCCGTACATGGGCACTACAGCTTCCTTTCATATCAAATGCCAACTATCAAGGGATCTTTCACATGCACCCTAATGTGTACACGGGTCCTGTTTTTCATCCCATCCAAATGACTAGACAGCTGTCCTTGTCAGGCCCTCCGTTCTGCATCACTGACAAGAGGGGCCCACGTCAGAAAATCGTGATGAACTTTCTCGACCAAATACCCCACCCCCAGACTGGCGAGCCAGCACCTTGCCCACTTAGATGTTGTGACCCCCTTCCAAATAATAGAGCTATATGTGCTTTAAAACTTACTTGGGAGGTTTGAGATCTCTGTGTATAAGAGCTTTAGGACTCATTCCATGTAAATATTCAACACCACGAGCACATTGTAATGCCCAACTCATTGCATGAGCTGCCGTATATTCAGGTTGAAATTGAGTACCATGTAAAACTGAAAAAAAAAATGTCAAATATCAATTATTGAAATGAAATTCAACATCCTACTGTTCTGCTCTGACTGGGCTAATGAAGACGGTCTACGCCATAGAGTGTGCTATGAAGGAAGTTTTGCCCTGACAGTAGAGCTATGGCCTACTCTAGTCTTATATCAAATTCTTACTGCTAAAGGATCTTTTATTTTAAGTGCAAGCCAATGTGGACATCGAACCTCTTTTTTTTCATCACATCCGAACGACTAGTGAGGTTTAACGTCTTACTGTTCTGTACCAACCTTGCTAATCAAGACGAGCATATGGAATCTGGGTTGCAATACTGTGTAATCACTGTCATATTGCCATCTAGATTATCAGATAATACTTCTTTACAGGCTGGGGTTGTTGTTGACAACAGGTTCTAGTCAGTCAGCTATGGTCCTTCTTTTCATTTGAAAGTGGTTTGGGTAAAGGACTGAGTTACACTTGTTCAACAACAAGTTAATGAGTTTTTTCTCAGAATTTTGACAGACACTGTACTATTAATAAGAAGACAACTTACCATTGTAGAGTGAACCACCCTCTGCATATTCCATAACAAGGCATACCTTTCAAAAAAATAAGATAGAAGAGAAAGTTTAAATAAAGGTACCGGTATAGATAAAGGCTTAATGCTGTCAATCATGTCCCAGAGTTGTAAATTTGTGATTTGACTCGATCAATTCATAAGTACCTGTAACCATTTCTTGCATCAAGAGTTGATTATGCTCGTGTAATGTTAACAAATGACTAATTACATAACATTTCAGGCCTTAAAGAACTGCAATAGGCAGTCTTACCTCTTGCATAATGTATGTTTAATTTTAAAGAGCTAAATCTAACTATTGCAGGTCTTTCTTTTGGCTTCAACTATTATTTAGACCTTTATTAACATGACAAGCCTATAATGAACTCTCGCGTTTATCAGATGGCTAAGGTTTAAATGAATTTAAATATCTGCGAGATTTAAAAATTGAATGATAAAATGGACAATCAAGTTTTAGCCGTAGGAGGAAAATGGACTACCCGGACAAAACCTACACAGTGGACCTTACTCCTTGTCACGTACAACCAGGGAATTTAAACCATGTCAGCTCACTCAATGACAGGCTTTACAAATGTAAAAGATGATGGAAGTTTAATCTTACCGGGTGTTTTGTGCAGGCACCATAAAGTTTGACAATGTTTGGATGACTGACACGTGATAACTGTTTTAATTCTGTTAAAAATGCCTTCCTTTCAGATTCTGTTTCTATGTTTTTAACAGCAACTAATTTATCTCGCCATATTCCTCGACTCACAACACCAAATGCACCTTTCCCAACGACCTGAATCAAAATCAAAAATAATAATGTAAAACTTTATATAGAGCTCCGAATCTATTCAACAACTCAAAACGTTATGTGAAAATAATTATTTACACAGTGAGTATACAAAGTGTAATTCTTGTTGCATTTAAAACGTTTTCTTTGCCAAATAAGTTTGCAAAAGAAAATAGCAAGGTACAGACGGCACTGAAGTTACATTCCAGAGATAAAACATTCATCATATCCAAGCTTGCTACAGACTGGCCCTAGTCATGATGTACAGTTCCAAAAGAAGAGTAAGACAGCCACTCTAGTGAAATACCTTAATGATTAATTTGACATTTCGTTAATTTAAAATGTCACTATATATAGGTCCAGGGTCGTGAACACAAAATTGTTGCATACCCAGGCAATAGACTGTATGCCGACTCTGCCCTGGGCCTAAATATACAGTAAACAGGAGTTGGACTGGCATCCGAGTAAAACTCCTCGATTAATCTTTCAATTGATTTTATAATCTATAAATTTAAACTCTGGAAAATAGACAAAGGCCTTGTTTCTATAAAAGTCCTGCGAAGGTTCATCCAGATTTTTCCGGCGTGGTTTCCCCTTGTCAATGAGGCAGGACGGAGGGAATGCCAGTCAAGTCATCCATAAGCAAAATCGTCCACACAGAAAATCTGGTTAAGTCATCCAGATCTGTTGGAGGAGTCGTCCACAGCCGTTGGTGGAGTCGTCCACAAAACTTAGTTTAATTTCGGGATAATATGTTGGTAAAGTCGTCCACATGACATAGTTTACTATCGGAACATGGGTATTCTTTATTAGTATACAATGATCATACAATTACCAAACTATAAGATTAACTTTATCACAAAAACATTGGTGATTCGATCTGAAATCAAATAACAAAACAGTCAACGAGTACTAGCTATTTCTTCCATACGATCAAATTGTGTACGAGTCTAATTCTTAGTTGTGGACGACATCAACAATAGTTGTGGACATCACCAATGTCTTGTGGATGACTCCACCAACTGGTGTGGACGACTTCACTGTGTCTAGTCATTTGGATGGTACAAAAGACTGACGTCCTGTGTACACATTAATGTGCACATAATAAAAGATCCCAAGATCCCTTGGCTTGGAATTCAATATTTAATATAATATTATGAATAGGCCGTAGAGCCGCTGCCCAGGCAAAATTTCCTTCGTAGCACACTGTATGGGGTATACCTGTCTTCATTAGCCCAGTATGGGAGCAGAACAGTAAGATGTTAAACCCCATTTCATTTTTATAAAAAGTTCAAAGACTATTTCAGTTTGTTGATTTGACATGTTTACATGTATGTACGTTTAACACTCCCGGTCGATTTAGAATTGGATTTCCTTCATTCTCTCACCTCCTTGAAGTCGATTTCAGTTATATTTATTTCCTCTACAAAAGTCTGTGGCGAATCCATGGCCGACCAAGCTGTTTAAACTCGTGGAAGCGCATCGATTTCACTTATTTTCTGAGCGTTTTTGTTTCGTTTCGTCTGCATTCAGTCCGCAAAGACTCCATTTTGCCTAAAATTCCAAAACATCCTCCAGTCTCGGTTTACCAAACGTATTAATCAATAGGGGATTTTTTTATTTTTTGTTTTGCCAATATTTGATCGAGACTTCAAGTACTTCCGCTTTCAAATATTGGATCACTCGGCAAACCCCGACAGATTCCGGAACCTACTGGATTAACCAATAAACGTCATGATAATAAAGACTGAATATCGCATTCGGGTGTCACCGGTTTGTGCAATAAATACGGTACAAATGATGTCAAAATTTTATTGAAGGCTAAACTTAATTTCAAATATTAGCTAATCATATAACCTCGGAGAAAAATCACTGCGATTATTTTTAATACATACATTATAGGGGTCGATGGAAATGCATCTAAATTATATGTCATAGTTTTCGGCCATAGGCCCATATTTATTCGGGGCCGGGCATGCATTAAGCAGCCTACTAATAATCCTGTATTATCAATTAATAAAAAAAATATTGTTTAATTTCAAATTTACATAGTGACACATGCTTTATGCAGCCTACTTTGCAAATATACATGACTTATTGAAATGGATCGTAGGAGCTGCAGTGGCTCAGTGAGTAGGACACATTGCTAACCAAGTCTTGGGTTCGCTCCCGATGCTACCTAGGTGAGACAGTTCTTTAAGCATTTTTCAGCGCAGATTTACCATGGTCAGTGGACTGAGCGCATGGTAAGCATAGGCGTACGGGGAAATTTTTGACCGGGGGGGGGGGGGCGGTTGTGGTTGTGGTTGGTGCCCCCAAAATGTAGTTAGGGTATGTTAGTCATGGCTTACTGTAGGTCTACTCCAAACAATAGAGGGTTCAAGTCTTAAGATTTCTATTTAATTGCCTAACTTATAGACACTCTGAATTAAAATTTCCTTTTAAATTGGACACATTCAAGAAAACAATATTTTTTTATACAACTTTTACAAAGTACAATTATGTGCCCAAATGTGCCCCCCACCCCCAGCTGATACGCTATGATGGTAAGGAGAGTGTCTAGTCCTTCGATCGAATGAGACAGAAAACAGATCAAGGCCCCATGTAACCTACACCTTGACTTGTTGCTGATTTACAAAATGTCCTTCTTCAAAGTCTTTGGAATGGATAGAAACCTAGGGTTCATCTGTGTACACATTGGTGTGCATGGAAAAGAACCTTGATAATATGGGAGAGAGAGAGGAATGGGGTTTAACGTCCACTCTACACAAACTAGGTCATTTTGGGACTAACATATGGTTTAATTTTATTTCAATAATTCGCTTGCGTGTAAGGGTCTTTAGCAGTGGGAGGAAACTGGAGTGTCCGGAGGAAACCCACGAGGTTGAGAAGGCGCCCCGATCTCCATGCCACATATGCTCACACCAGGAATCGAAACCACAGCCGCAAGCCAGAGGTGACCGGCCAGCTAGAGGTCGAAGCGCAGCACTCTATACCACTAGGCCCCCCCCCCCTGATAATATGGAACTCGCCTCAGTCGAGATAATAATCCCACTTATTGCACATGCATAATATCACATTTTTATTGGTTAAAAAGACTGCCTTAATTTTAGTCTATCTGTCAAATGTCTCCAGGTCTGTATCAGATTTCAGGCATATATAGGCTATATGGATGAGAAGGCTCCTTGACATTTTCCTCTCTGGTTTCCATATGGGACCAAATCCAAGACACTGAATTTTCATGCGAATTGCAATCGACATGATATGACCCAATGAACAATTCCTGCAAATAAGAACTTGCCTGTTATAGAGTGTTCATAGGTCAATTAGATGACCCGTAGGCAGAAGTTTAGTAACAACAACATATGTTCACTTTATGAATGCTGGTGTATAAAAAGATGTTTACATAAATGGTTTTATAATCTATTTAGACTTCAATAACAAATACTTGCTGGAATGGAGTTTGGAAATCCCAAGCTTTGTTTCAGTTCAGGCTGGATAGTATCTGACATAATTTGGATGTAATTAATTTTAAATGGGTTGACTAAAGATATCAAAGGCAGTCCTTTTGGACTGTATAATGCATCTGCCAACTATTCCTGCATCACTACTCTTTCTTAAAATATCCTGATACAACTGTATTAATGCAAGACATATGAACACATAGAAGTCCATTGACTACAGAGTACTACATCGTATAGATAGGTTGATAGGTCAGTGATGTATATAATGCTGTGGAGTCAGTGATGTACCTAATGCTGTGGAAATGGCCTCATATTTGTAATATATAACAAAGACTCATATTAACTGTTGTAATTCTTTTTGCTTCAATATAGTGTGCTAGCCAATAAACATTGAGCTGTTGTAATTTTGCAAGATTTTTAATTTCCGTATGTGTGATCTTAGGGCTATAGAATCACTTGAAACTGCAATATCGTGGAAGATGAATCTCTAATGGCAACCCAGAAATGGTTCAATTCTCATCTGTTCAGTATTTACAAACATATGTGGAATTGCAATTTTATTGATGTATGCTGCTTGCTTTGTAAAGCCCGTGGCCATTTTGTTGTCCACAAAAATTTACTGATAGACCTTTTTTTTTAAATCAAATTGAATCCAAGCCAGGATATTATCTAGCATTGGTATTTTGGTTCTGTTTTCTTAATTAAATGTTAAATAATTAATCTGTAGCGAAAAATGCAAATTGCACATCAGGACTTTAAATGTTAAATAATCAATCGGAGTACATATTAGCGAAAAATGCAAATAGGGCATCAGGACATTAAAGGGCCAATCCTGATAACTTTTTGGGGAATAAAACGGCTTAATTTTGTGTTAAAATCCTTTAAAATCCATAATCTAAGGCCCACCTACTAACCCGATATTTGGGATACGCTTGTAAATAACTTAAACCCGACAGTCTTCATCTGGAAATGGAGACCGTTGTATTATACAGTATCTGGATAAAACCAGACTTTTTTCTATAAAAATGATATGTAGGTGAAATTTACCTTTTGTTATCAAGTACAGTGCATGGGTCATTCACTGTATAGACCTCTCAAGAAACGTTAATCGATTATCAGGTCACCCAATGAAAAAAGCAGTGTTGACGTACACGTCCAAACGACTCAATATTTTGAGCTGAAATTTTGAGACAAGGTAAATACACCATGCCACTATATTTTGGTCCATAAATTTCATAAATACTCGGACTTTGATTTTTGAGACTCTGTCCTTATCGGGATTGTCCCTTTAAGGGCAGGAAACAGATGGGTAACACTTAAATGCACTCCCCCATTTTTATTATTAATTAGCACATCAAAATGTGTGTATAATATTAAGATTTCACATTTCAATATTTTTTTATTGTGCACATCAGATAAATAAATATCTTATAACAAAATAATGATATACATCTGCATGTTTTGGCTACTTTTAAAGTAGTCATAATAAAAATAACATTTAGTCTTGATTATTGCATACATAAAATACATTTTAGTGATACAAACTACTTTATACTGCCCCTTTACATCTGAGGTTTTTCATTTAAAAGTTTGAAATATAGTTAAACACACGTGTACAAAGGATTCTAACAAAATATAATTATTATGTGACTTATTTTTGTTGTGCATAGATATAAATAGATGTAACATCCTGTAGAGTCTGAATACATTTTCCAATCAATGGTATATCTAGGATTTTGCAATTAAAGTAATATATCTTTAATGCTAAATTAATGCTGATTTTACATAATATTCTGTAGATAATAACAAATATATTATATATAACATCAGATTATACATATACTGAGCGCCATAGAAAACGCATCACTTAGTTTTTCATATAAAAAAATAATCCTGTAAACATATCTTATTTATTTTGCTTCTTATTGTGAACAATATTCAAATGGGAACACATCAATGACAACACATTTGTACACTTATGGATGTTTAATCTGTAATCAATGGTACAAAGTCAGAGGGGTCAAAACCAAAAGTAAGACAAAGATGGTTAATTGTGCTGCAAAGCGTGTGTAAGAGTCAGTGGAGGACACACGCGCTACTGACAATTAACCATCTTTGTCGTACTAGGTCAAGATGTCATATAATCCACATTTCTTGTTCAAAAAATCTAAACACGTCCAGACTTTTGTTATATTCTGATAACAATAATGTTCATTCATTTTCTGTTACAGCAGTTTAAAACAATTATGACACATTGAGATTGAGAGCCTCAAAAATGCTAAAATAAGAATAATGTATACAATCGTTAGTGTAATGCTTTCCTTTATTTATCTGCTGTTATTGTTTAAAACTATTTAAAAACAATTGGGACATATTAAAAGCGAAAACACCAAAATTGTTATCTTTATCATAAATAAGAATAGTGTATAAATCCGCCTTTTTGTAATGCTTTTTGTCATTTATCTGCTGTTCCGGTTTAAAGCTATTTAAAAACAATCATGACATATTAAAATCAAAAACATCAAAATTGATAACTTTTATCTTAAAAAAAAAATAGTGTAAACAACCCTTAGTGTAATGCTTTTTGTAATTTATCTTCTGTTAAAGCTAATTATGGCATATTGAAATTGAAAACGTCAAAATTGATTCATTTAATTACCTTCTTCATGTTAAAAAAAAATAGTGTGTACAGTCCTTAGTGTAATTTTTTTTGTCATTTATCTTATGTGACAGTTTAAAACTGGTTAAAAACCATCACTGAGAACCTAAAACTGCTTAAGTAACATGTTATCTAAGAAAAGTGTATACAGCCCTTAGTGTACGGCTATTTGAATATCACAGCTACATATGTTATATACATAAAAAATACAACCGTTTGATTATTATGTTCAGCAGTAAATTTGATTTAAATAAATGATAAAACATAATAGTAAAATAAATGTTATATTATCACAATATTTGAGTGGACAGATCCCCAAAATCATCAATGGCATAAATAGATCAGATAAATTGACAAGTAGATCTACAATAATTTAAAACGAGCCAACAATTTTATGTTAGCCTGGCTGGAAACAATTGACAGTTCTGTTTATCCAAGCTTTATGTCCACTTTCATCGATTGTCATATCGCAGACAAATGCCGGAATAGACAATCATGAATGAGAGGCTATTCTAACCTTGTATACTTTGGTTGACTCTTTGGCTATGGATATTTTGATTGTAGATGGTCAGGGAGCAGTCAGAAAGTTTCTGGCCATAAAACGGCTGAAACAAACCCAACAAATTGATATAGACAGCCAGCAGTATATAAGGTACATCATAAAACTGTTTCAGTAGGATTTGAAATAACAATTTTAGTCATCAAAAACCATTGGAGTTGTACTTAACTTTTTTTAACTTCGTCCTGACCCCTAGTTCACAAAGCATTCTCTGACTTAAGTTAAAAATTTACTCAACTTTCAACCACTGTTTATGAGAAATATTTTTGATCCAGAAACACAAAAACAACATTCATACATTGAAACAACAAAAGTTTTTTAAAGGCCTATATTTTTGTTAAAACAAGGCAAACAATTTTGAGTAAATTCTTAAAGTCTGAGAATGCTTGTGAACTTTGTACTGGACATGTATTAAAAACATGGATAGAACACATGATAGGCATGGTGGGGGGAGGGGCTGTGTCTGACAAAGCCAAAAGTTATAATAGACATTGTCTCTGACAGATGCACTATTTCCAGGCTTGTGCCTCAGTAACATAATAATGAATACAAATGGTTAATGCTGGGTGAAAGACTCTTGGAAACTTTTAGCCTAGTCCAGTGCAACTATCGGAATCCTGTGATACTATATCTAAAGAAATACAAGCTTTCAAATTCTATGTGGCGTAGCTAGATTCCCACAGCATAGAAGTGGATGGATATATGTTTCTATATGTAATGTTAATTGATTATCGAGCCACTCGTATGTGTGCAATAAAATCCCTTGAATGAATTACGTAAACCACTCAGGGAAATCTACCAATCGTTTTCGAATGGCAGAAGGTTTTCATTTAAAATTTTCATTCAAGGTATACGTAATTAGGTTATTTTTTCACATGTTGCCTTTTTTTGCTTTCGTAAACCAGTTTTTAGCGATGGATACGCAGTGAAATCTACGCGTTTTCCTAAAAAATCACAGGTTACTGTATTTTCATTGGTCGAAGATGTAAAACAGCATTTGGAGTGAGACCACAATCTTCTAATGTTGCTGAATCATCATCAAAGCATCGTGTCGGATATGTTGACATTATACTAACTGCTGTCGAATGAGCGGGTCTGAAAAAATAATCGATAAATAATTTCATAAAACATGGCATTAGATTAGCTAAGATGGTATAGAGAGAGAGCGAAATGGGGTTTAACGTCCAATCAACACAAACTAGGTCATTTTGGGACAAACATATGGTTTTTAATTTTATTTCAATAATTTGCCTACGCGTAGGGGTCTTTAGCAGTGGGAGGAAGCTAAGATGGTATACACAGTAGCAAAAGATTAGCTAAAGCAATGGACACACTAACCAAACGGCCGAATCAATAAGCGTCCAAATTCGCCTCGTTTGTTCACTGTCATTTGGACAAATTTCTATTCGGCTGAATAATTTGCCCGAACAGGTTTGATCTATTTGGCAGAATATTTATTTAGCCGAATTATATTCATCTGGTGTGTCTGCTTCAAGACGTCACGTTTGAAGACATAGACGCGACCATGTTTAATCAGGTGACGTGAAAGGTGACGCAATCGACTGGTGAATCGGGCGAAGCATTCGACTAGTGTGTCCACCCATTCGGCCAAATAAAATCTGGCGCCGATTGATTCGGCTAATATGTGCACTGCTTAAGATTGAATACGCTGTGGCATAAGATTAGCTAAGATGGTACACAGTATACACTGTGACACAGGATAAACTAAGATGGTATACATGCGTTAAAGCGGAAATTTCATATTTTCTAAGAAAGTCAAAACATAATTATTTCTATGTCTTTTGCTTAAAAGGTTGTCAACTCCACTATTATACGATCATGGGCAATATTTCACAGGCATAAAAATCCCTGACACAGAAAATAATATCACAATTACTTGAATTACATCCCTTGTTTTCCCATTCCCCAACATGCAATGGCAATCTTCAAACGTTTGAATTTGAAGCTGAAAATTATATTTTTGCCACTTTCTCAATTGGCAATAGTGAATTATAGGATTAATAGGATTATTCTTTATCAAGGTAGGACTGTTTATAGTTACAATCTATTTTAGGGCTTTATTTCAATATATTTTAAAATATATTTTCCCAATTTCATGTATGGATATATCACTATAAACCGCAGATTGCCTCGTTCGGCATTTCTGTCCAAACGAGGTAAAAAAAAATGCCTCATTGTCTAGAGTTCCAAAACGAGGTTTTTTTAAATTGCCCCGTTTTTGGAATGAGGTATTTTGTTCAGAACGAGGCTTGGTAAAAATGCCTCGTTTACTAAACGTGGTTTTTTCAAGATAGTTATTAGCAGTATTTCCTATCAGCGAATTTGTAAAAATTAAAATTTATGTTATTTAATTCGAAAATAAAACCAGTCCAAACTATGATATTATAATCAGAGAAATAGACAAGACAAGAATACAATACACGCCATAGATGTTGGTGTAAAGCAACATCAGCTACCTTGATTGATTTATTGGCCCAATCAGTTATAGGTGTTAAGAAACAACTGTGGTGTTGTGACAATTTATTGGGGCCAATAAATTAATCAAGGTAGCTATGTGTCTGCAATAGTTTTACATCTAAACCTAACTGATATCGCAGACAACAAATTAGTGTTTATCTGGTCTAAATACAACAAATAATCCATTCTTATTAATCAAAAAAGCATATAATTTCATTTCTTATTTCCAATACGCCAGTTTATTATTTATATTTATTGTAAAAAAATAACTTGACTATAGCATTGACTGTTTCTGTTGAAACCCCATAACATTGCACAAGATATTACTGGAGCAAAATTACATAAACGCGCAGCGATGAATTTGTTGGCTTATACCAATTGTCAATTAAATGGGAAACAAAGCACACCTCATACATTAAAATTTATTTAAAACGTTTAATTATGAAGACATATGGATATTAATAATGCGAAAATAATTTATGGTATGGTGTGTATTCTCGTCTTGTAAATTTCTCTGATTATAATTTCATAGTTATATGCTTTTTTGATTAATAAGAATGGATTATTTGTTGTATTTAGACCAAATAAACACTAATTTGTTGTCTGCGATATCAGTTAGGTTTAGGTGTAAAACTACTGCAGACACATAGCTACCTTGATTAATTTATTGGCCCCAATAAATTGTCACAACACCACAGTTGTTTCTTAACACCTATAACTGATTGGGCCAATAAAACAATAAAGGTAGCTGATGTTGCTTTCCACCTATATCTATGGCGTGTATTGTATTCTTGTCTTGTCTATTTCTCTGATTATATCATAGTTTGGACTGGTTTTATTTTCGTATTAAATAACATAAATTTTAATTTTCACAAATTCGCTGATAGGAAATACTGCTAATAACTATCTTGAAAAAACCACGTTTAGTAAACGAGGCATTTTTACCAAGCCTCGTTCTGAACAAAATACCTCGTTCCAAAAACGGGGCAATTTAAAAAAAACTTGTTTTGGAACTCCAGACAACGAGGTAAAACTGCGGTTTATAGTGTATGCTAGATTGATATTTGAAAGTAATTCAGTTTACCTATGATGTTGGAGATATTTCTTCAGATCACCAATAGTTTCTGTAAATTTCATTTTAACAATATACGTATGATTTCCACATTCAGATTTAATTCGTAATGTTGTTATATTTCGCGGTGTTACTGGACGATCTTTAATATCTTTATCTTCCAGTCTGAAACAATGAAACAAAACATGTTGGTAAATGACATGATTTTAATCCTATACATTATGAAATAGAATGGAGTTTTACATCTTGACGTTTTGTTTTCAATAACGAAAAAGAGAAAAAGAAATGGGGTTTAACATCCACTTGACAAAAACTAAGTCATTTGCGGACCAGAGGACCCAGAGAAAACCCACAAGGTTGGACACACGCCCCTATTCCTTGTCACATGCAATCAGCGAATCAAAACCATGCCAGTTAACTAAATGATGGACCTTATGATACAGCGCACATACTAACCATTTGACCATCCAACCCTATTCTTGAAGGAGTCTGATGGTACTTCTTGGCAAACAATAATATTGTAACCCTGGAAATGACAAATGTGCTAAATTGTATCGTATAGATTCCCCTGACCCGATTTATATCTTACCTTTTCTTCCAGTCCATGGATACAGATGTTTCTACAACAGATACCTGAGCTCCACCAGAACTATCACCCTGACATCAAAATATAATACATTAAAGGGCCAATCCTGATAACTTTCTGAGGAATAAAACTGCTTAATTTTGTGTAAAAATCCCTTAAAACCCATTACCTAAGGCCGACCAACTAACACGATATTTGTGATACGCTTGTAAATAACTTAAATCTGACAGTCTTCATCTGGAAATGGAGACCGTTGTATTATACAGTATCTGGATAAAACCAGACTTTTTTCTATAAAAATAATATGTAGGTGAAATTTACCTTTTGTTATCAAGTACAGTACATGGGTCATTCACTGTATAGACCTCTCAAGAAATGTCAATCGATTATCAGGTCACCCAATGAAAAAATTGACCCGAAATCTTAAAAGGGTTACGTGTCCGGATAAGCAGTGTTGACGTTCACGTCCAAACGACTCAATATTTTGAGCTGAAATATTGAGACAGGATAAATACACCATGCCTCTATATTTTGGTCCATAAATTTCATAAACTCTCGGACTTTAATTTTTGAGACTCTGTTCTTATCGGGATTGTCCCTTTAAACAAGTTCATCAATCTGATTAAAACACAGATCCTAATTCTTTTCATTTTTTATAGTCCTAAATTTCGTTTTACTTGTCATTACTTCACTAGGATCTGGAAGAGTTGTTACATAAAAATGAAGCGCTGCCACTGATTAACACAACACAACTAGGTCATTTCGAGACTAACATATGGTTAAATTTTATTTCAACAAAAATTTGGATATGCTACAAAAAATGGTTAAGCCAGGAAGATTGGTACCAATTCATTAGAAAGTGTTCCTTTTTAAATGTAATCTGAAGAAACATCAACAGAGTTATCTTCCCACTTACCTTGATGTGTTGGCCAATAGAATTTCTGATATCTATAACTTTTCCGTCACGAATCACAGACTTGGGTAAATGATTTAAAAAATCATCAACTCTCTCTCTTGGACCTTGGAAAAAAGCAAACACAATATTATTTTATTAGTGAACTTGGGATTTACTTTTCTAAAACCGAACACCTAATGAGAGAGATGGGGTTTAACATCCACTCGAAACAAACAAGGTCACTTCAGGACTGACATATGGTTCAATTTTATTTTAATAATTTGCTTGCGTGTAGGGGTCTTTAGCAGTGGAAGGAAACCAGAAGACCCAGGGAAAACCCAAGAGTTAGAAAGGCAACCCTTCTCATTGTCATGTACAATTGGGTAATCGAAACCTGGTCATTTAACTCAAAGACAGACCTTATGATATAGCGCGCACATGCTAACTCTTAGGCCATCCATCCCCTGCATGTTTGATGTATCCTCTATTTTGTTTTTGCACGGGTAGACAGTGCCAAACACAAGAACTAACCCTCGGGTACCACAAACTCCTGTTATGCCATCGGTTCTATCCTTACCTGGTAATTCACTAGTTTCCACTTCTGGTGACGTAGCACCACGTCTGACATTGCCACCAGTTGATTTATTTGATTTATTTAAATTGGACGGAATGAGGCGAGATGGTTTCGTATCTCCTCCTAAAACCTGACCTGCTCCATGAAAAATCTTTTTGTGTCTCTTATCAGTAAACTTTACTTTTCTTAAATCAGTTACCTTTGAATTAGAGAAATATAAAAAATTACATAACAGGTATCAAATGTCTGTGGAACAAAGGGTTAATGAAACTGACTCAACATTCTGGAGGTTGTGGGGAAAAGCTTCTCTGGATTGTCCAAATGTCTAGTGCAGTGGGTATATGAAGCTGGCTAACCATTCAGGAGATTCAGGGTAAAGTCCCCATGGATTGTCCAAATGTCCGGCGCAGTGGGTATATGAAGCTGGCTAACCATTTCGGAGATTCCGGGAAAAGTTTCTGTGGAGTGTTCAGTCATTGTCAGTGGTGCAGTCTAGGGAGGCATGGAATGGAAAGTGTGTAGTCATTAGGATGGGACTAGAAAAAACCCCACCTGTGTACAGATTGGTGTGCACATAAAAGAACCCTTGACAGTTGGAATTCTTTCTTTTCTCATAAAACAATATTTTATTCTCAGAAAAGGGACTAAGGTGACTTAAAACAAAACACTCGTGTACAGATTGATGTGAACATAAAATAAGCATTTTTTTTATAAATAATATTTTATTTTCAGAAAAGGATTGAGGATCAGGCTAGGCCTATATTACATCTCTTCAGTTGGAATTAGATGAAGACTGAGACGAAACTCAATTGTCGGGGTAAATGGGAATGAAATGGAATGGGGTTTAACGTGCTACTGTTCTGCTCCGTACTGGACTAATAAAGATGGCCATACGCTATACAGTATGCTATGAAGGATACTTTGTCCGGACAGTGACCAATTGTCGGTTTAAAATTTCGCTCATAACTAACCGAGTTGGTGCAGAATAAACCCTATTTCATTTCATTATTCAATTGTTCTGTTTATGTTTTGTTATGCAGTTCTCCTACATTATATGTTGTATTATACTTACAGCGAATGGAATTCCATCAGGATACCGTTGTTGAAGTTCAGACGGGAAATACCCATCCATCAGATCTTGTATACATTGTTGTGTTGTAGGGTCGGTATAGGGTCTAAATGGACCTTTATATAACATCATACCATTACTATACAGAGCTATAGGTACTGCTTCTGGTATCTATTAATACAAATATAGTTACATATTTATAGGCAGTAAAAAGATAAGTCACAGTGTACTAATAAAATTAATCATAATGCTGATAAGTTTTCTTCTTCAGCATTACTATGTGGGAGCCACATTTTCTCTGTGGGAGCCACAATAACTCTGTTCGAATGTACTAATCACTAAATGGGAGGTCCTCCATTTGCCAATAATGTGCCTCTGGAGTTTGCAGCCTGATTTACAGATTTCACAAAATGTTGAGCTCTATACAATGGGCAATAAGTATACACAGTCAATTAATTTTGGAATTGTTCACTATATCTTGATGTCCGCTTTGTCCGATTGGACATATACCTGGTCAGACGATTTGAAAATAGCGCAGGACATGTCTGGAAAATATGGGCGAAATAGCATCAATGATTTGGAATCAAGTTAAAGATACTCTGACTGTTGGAAACTGAATAAGAACAGGATGTGGTGTCACTGTCCGGACAGACTTACATTCCATGTTTTGGGCCCAAGGGACCTTAAATTAATGAAAACAAAATGCTTAACACACAAAATTTCAAAGCACCTACTTTTAACCTGGCACCATCTGTTGTTTTGGTAACTTTAGCAAGACCTTCTCCAGCGAGGACGTTTAAATCTTTTATGTTTTCTATCAACTGATCAAAGTTGATCTGAATTGGACGAACTGATGACACTGAAGATCCTATAAAGAGAAAATATAAAAATAGCTATATGAGAACCAGGAGTCCTGGGCTTGATCAAGGTTTCTCGTCCCCTTTGATCAGAGAGAGAGAGAGAGAGAGAAAAATGCGGCTTAACGTCCACTCGACACAAACTAGGTCATTTCGGGACTAAGATATGGTTTTAATTTTATTTCAATAATTCACTTGTGTATAGGGGTTTTTAGCAGTAGGAATTAACCCGAGTGCCCGGAGGAAACCCACGAGGTTGAGAAGGCGCCCCTATCTCCATGCCACATACGCTCACACCAGGGATCGAAACCACAGCCACAAGCCAGAGGTGACTGGACAGCTAGAGGTCGAAGCGCGGCACTCTAGACCACTAGGCCATCCCAACCCCCCTAACACAGGAGAGAGAGAACTAACATATGGCTACATTTTATTTCAATAATTCTCTTGCGTGTAGGTGTTTTGATTGGATGAATAACTGAGGTCCATTAGGATTGCATGTACATAATAGAATCCATGACAGTTACAAGAAGACGAAGAGTAGGCTCAAGCATTGCTGTCCCGACAAAAACAGCCGCAAACTCATATAAAAGACAATATTCAAATTCCTCGTATATTTTTTTTGTGTTTCCGACTAAAATTTTCAATGTCGGAATTCATTTGTCATTCAATTAGCTTCATGTTTATTCCAAAGCACAGCTAATTGAAGAGAGAAAGCGTAACTTGCGAATGAAAGAACTATAGTTACATTAATTGTATTGTTGTCGAGAAGGTTAACAATGCTCTAGGGACAACCCCTCTGGGGATAAGATCAGTGTAAGTACAGGACAAACTGTTAATTCTTAAAATAATCGTTACCTGGTCTCCACATGATCCCCCCATCATCTGTACTGCTGTCTCCTTCCTCCCTCTCTTCTTCCACTTCCTCATCATCAAGATAAACTTCTGATTCTTCTGATGATTTATCACCTAACCATACCATACCATAATCACTTAAAAATGTCTGTTGATAAAACAAAATATTTTGTGGTTAAATATCTAAAGGCATGGTTTCTGTGGTGTGGAAGACGAAAGCATAAGTGCCCCATTTCCTGGGGGAAGGGGGGTGGAAATATGCATTATCAAAGGTTCTTTTACAGGATCTTGGATACCAATGCGTAGACTCGACCTTGATTTTCCATACCCAACCCGGAAAATCCTGGAAAACTTTTTCAAATCTGAGATTTCCTGGTCAGCAAGCCAGCTGCGTACTCACAGAGCTACTGCCAATTCCTAATTTGAAAGACAAGCTCCATGCCTAAGCTGTTCTGAAGTGTACCAATGAAAATTGTAGCAAGTATCTCAGGGATTTCATCTTAATGGTTTCAAAAGGTCCTATCTGTGCATCAGTTTGAATTTCTTAGAATATCTAGATGCTGTACATTTGAATTTTAAGTTTCATAGCTTGTGTAAAATGCAGTGCATTTGAGTTTAAAAATTCATAGCTTGTGTAAAATGCTGTACATTTGAGTTTAAAGTTTCAAAGCTTGTGTCAAATGCAAATTGTACCAATGAAAATTGTAGCAAGTATCTTGGGGATTTCATTTTAATAGTTTCAAAAGGAAAGGTCCTATCTGTACATCAGATTTGAATTTCTAACAAAATTAGATGCAGTACATTTGAATTTTAAGTTTCATAGCTTGTGTAAAATGCAGTGCATTTGAGTTTAAAGTTTCATAGCTTGTGTAAAATGCAGTACATTTGAGTTTAAAGTTTCAAAGTTTGTGTCAAATGCAGAGTTTAAAGTTTCAAAGCTTACACAAGATAGTTTATCTTGTTTATACTGACCTCCATTTCATGTATCTGTTGTTTTAAAAGCAGACATTTTTTCTCCAGTTCCCGGGGTCGACTAGGTTCACTACTATCTGTAAAAGAATTGAATATAAATTACATATTTATTATTATCTCTGCCACCATTATTTTGGAGGAGAGAGATGGGGTTTAATGTCCACTTGACACAAACTAAGATATTTCTGGACTAACAGAATTCAATAATTCACTTGCGCATATAGTTCTTTAGCAGTGGGAGGACACTGGAAGACCGGGGGAAAAAAACCCTGAGGTTGCAGAGGCGACCCTACTCTGTATTATTTACAACCAGTGAATTGAAACCACACTAGTTTACTCATAGACAGACCCTTCGATACAGCGTGCACATGCTAACCATTCCACCATCGGCCCCCCCACTCCCATTATATTGGGAAAAAAGGTTTTGCATGGGACAAAAAGATATGCAAGATAGTCGACTTGATAGAAAGCGGTCACATGTTATCATTCAAATTAATTTATTGTCGTCCCATCCAACAGCTGATTATTCACTTTTTTGACTGAATTTCCAAACGCATTTTAAAAATATTATCTTTTCAGGAGGTTATATTAATTACTAAAATGTAATTCTGCATATTTCATATCTCACCACTTGCTTTTTTCAGGATTTTTAACTTTTCTTCTAAAATATGGATTCTTTTATCCTGAAATTAAAGAAAATCCCATTCAAACCATACATATATTTATAATATGCAATGCTTCTTCGATATGCTATGAACTAAATGGTCTATCAACACTGAACAGACACACAGACAAATGATAGTCACAAACATTAAAGTTGCATTTTGTAAGATTTAGATAAAGAGCTGGCCATTCTTACTATAATGGTTCAAAAAACAAAAAACAAAAAAAAAACCAATTTATTTAAAAATGTCTCCATTGCGAGCGAAGATATTAGCTTTTGAAAGTTTGACAACCTTTTCAAATGTGACTTGGATTTTAAAATATTTTCGAACCCTCTGGACAAGTAATATATGATGTAATGGATAATTTACACAACAGGTAGGACATTTAAACATCTAGTACTTAGAATAAGGCTATTATTTATTTTCTGGGGCTGCCAAGCCAGCAAGAGTGTTATTGTCCCTTTAATTGCAACCACCATGCTGGTTGTTTGAAGCTTAGCCTCTCTTTACCATTTTTATATTAAATCAAAATATGGCTGAACTGTTGTAATCTACTTAATATCAGAGATAAACGATGACATTGAGAGTTGATTATGGTCCTGGTAAGTCCGGCCTAAGGAAAGACCTACAATAAGCAGATTTAGCTCTTGCATAATTTATGTTTGATATAGATGGCGTATAATTTGACTGATGTCTTGGAAATGAAATGAAATGAGGTTTAACGTCCTACTGTTCTGTTCCGACAGGGCTATAAAAGACGGGCATACGCCATACAGTGTGCTATGAGGGAATTTTCTCTGGACAGCGACACTGCGGCCTACTCTTATATTGAATTTCAACTGTCAAGGGATCTTTTACGAGCACGCCAATGTGTACCTTGGTTTTTTGTCCCTTTCAAACAACTAAACAGCTGTCCTTGTCAGGCCCTTTGTCCAGCTTCACTGACAAGTGGCAACCACACCGGAAAAACTTTCTCAGCCAATACAGGGATCGAACACCCGACCTCCAGGATAGCGAACCCGTATCTTATCCAATTTCTAAGGGTTTTTTTTATTATGATCTCACCTTATCAACTATATCTTTATTCTGATATTGCACTCTTTGTTCTAATAAAGTTATTTTATTCATCATTAAACTCATCAAATCTTTATCACTAGGTGCTAAAAAAAATTTAAAAAAAAATGCAGGATTTTAATGAAAAAAAAGCTATCCTGAGTATTAATGACTAGTAATGTTCATGATGAGAGCAAGACAGAAAGAGAGAGAGAGAGAGAAAGAGAGAGAGAGAGAGACCCTATGATCTAAAGTACACACCCTAGACGATTTAGCCACCCAAACCCACAAACATATTTACCTCCGGAAGAAGTATTTGAATGATTAGACATAGAGGAGCCTGGATGTCCAAGACGTGATATTTTAGGTAGTCCAGATCCAGCTGGTTGAGGTGACGGTCCAGTGTTTCCTGATATACTATGTACATTGTGGGTTTTTATTCTACTTGTGGCAATATTTGTTGTTATTTCATCTAATAATTTAGTTTCATCTTCCGTGTAGTGAGGTTGTCGAAATGGAACCGGTCGTTGACTGAAATAAAAAAAAAATTAAACATTGAATGCACTGTACGTGACTCATGAAGTTTTAACACGCACAAAAGAAAGACAGAAATAGGGTTTAACATTGACTCAACACAAACTAGGTCATTTCAGCACTGACATATGGTTCAATTCTATTTGCTTGCACGTAAGGATCTTGAGCAATCTGTTTCACAGAGAATTACTTACGAATTATCTCTGTAACATATGACTGTCCATAACACGTGCGTTGACTGCACGCTGCGGTAGTCATTGGCTCAACGGCTCGTGCAATGTTTACTTAACACCTAACTGCTTCGGGCAAAATGATGCATTTTACGCATTTTAATACCCAAGTACACTAAATAGGAAATATTTTTTAACTACAAATACTTCAAACGTCTTTATTTATTTTTCTTTTACCTCAAAAAAATGTTTGAGAATTTAATTTGTCGGAGTAAAAAAGTTAATATGCCGTAGCCTACTCATTAAGCCTCGTCGATGTCATGCTTATCAGTGATTGTAGCGGCCAAGCGAATATTCACTGCGGGATCAGTTTTGGATCTTTAGCAGTAGGAAGAAACCAGAGGACCAAGAAAAAAAATCACGCAGTTCAAGGTTGTACTGTGTGCCTATAACCTGGGACTCGAAACCACGCCAGTTGACTCAATGATGACAGACCTTTTAATGCAGCGTGCACGTTCTAACCAATCGGCCATCCTACTCCCCCTGCACCCAGTTTGCTTTGCCCATGTTAGTGGTGGGAAGAAGAGCCTGGTAACTGGTAAGGCAAGGTTGCCTGTGTGGCACAGGACAGAAGCAATCATATTCCTACAGTGTCTATATCTGATAGGAAAAGGGTCTATAGTCCAGACTTGTATTATAGAAAATACAACCAATCAGAAGTCATGTCATGTGCCACTACTTTTTGTTATTGATATTAATGATAACTGATAATTGATTATTTATATTGTCATTGATATTTATATGAAATTTGCTTACCTTATCGAGTCTAAACTCAATCCAGTTCCCACAAACATTCGTGATTTGGGACCTTTTTTCAAACTGTGTAATGGGGAACTCATCTTGAACAGATTTCTGGTTCAATAAAACATCATATAACATACAGAATGTCCATTCATATCATTCATGTGCAGCTTTATTCACATAGCAACCATAGTTTATTATTTTCTGCAGAAAATGTTTCAATGTTGCACCCAAATAGTGTGATTTCTCGCCGTAATTAAATTATTAGGGTACAAAAGTGTCAACGAAAATATTATTCTAAGTATGTTTTGATACATCAACGAATGTGGACTTGTTCAGTCGTTCAAAATAAAGGAATATTAACAGATTTGGACAGAAAGACCATGTTGTTTACATCAAAGTCCTCCATCTTGAATATTCAGCCAGTGTTTATAGTCTTGATTTTCCAGACTTGCCATTAAAAGATCAATGACCCAGAACACAAACGGTCATCAGACAGGCCGGTGATATCCGATTGCGGAATTCAAAAATATATCTAGTAGTAGTAGTTGCCAATTGGTTAATTCGGTCCAGAATTTGCGATAATTTGCAATGCTGTGTAAAAACATTTACTAAATATCATCGACAATCTTCGACATTGCAAAAAATACTTATTTGTCAATTTAAATCATATCTAATATTTAAGACGCAATGAAAATTGGCACACGGATGGCTTGTCATTTGCAATAAAGCGACTCATCAGAGAGCCTGTGTGTGTGTGTGTGTGTGTGAGAGAGAGAGAGAGAGAGAGAGAGAGATGGTGCCCCCTCAAAAAATTTGACAACCTTTCAGTTTTAAAATGATACACTTGATTATTACCACACAGTGATGCTCTTAATAAGGGACTAATGAGTCGCAGGCGCGGATCCAGGGGGGGGGGGGGTCCACCCCCCCCCCCCCCTGCTCAGCTACATAAAAAAAAATAATGCCTTGCATCAATGAAATTACATCACAAAGTGATCCTACATCAGTATAAAATGATTTCTCTGTTTAAAAAGCTCAATCTGTATGTATGCCTATGTAATTTAGAGACGATGATGGCAGATTTCCGTAACAGAAACCTGGCAAACCCCCTCCTGCAAAAATTCCTGGATCCGCACCTGAGTCGGTCGGTTTTAATGACGCCCCCACCCCAATGGGTACCTGATGCGTTTGCCATGATCTTATATCACTTAGGCCCATATGTACGGATCAAAGGGGCGGGGCACCAGGAGCAAATGTATTTCCCCAAAAATCTGCCGCCCCTGAAATATGACGCCCTGAAAAAACTTGTTTCCTGCAGCGTTATTTTTCAAAATTTTCTGAGGGAGGACCCCAGACATGGGTGTCGCCCGCATAGGCGAAGTGTCTCTCCTATCACCTCTCTCTGGGTCAGCGCCTGACCCACGACATGACATTAGAGGGTTCGTTGTTTTGGTCGCCCTATCCACATCTGATAGGGCCTTATCGGCCTTTGGCGGCGCCGCCATCAAAAGACACGATTAGAGATTTGCGTTCTTGTCGCCCTATCCACATGGCCTTATTGGTGTTTCTGGCCAGTTCTAGTTTAGAGAATGAGAAGTAGCGCGACACCCGGGGCAGACTTTGATTGCAGCTCCAAGTGGGTAGAAAACGCGTTTAATTTAAAACAGTCTAATTTTCAAAATTGTTCGGGGGAAGGGGCTCTCGCCTTCGCCAGTCAGCGCTCCGCGCTCAGTAACACGGGCATTATACCACTCTGCTACAGCACACTTTTAAAACCCTACATACGGCCCAGAGCCTAGAGAGGCCCGGGGGTATGCCGAATAATTTGTTTGCATAAATTCTTTAAAAAAAAGAATACACTTTTATAGTTACCTTGATCGTAAAGTAGAAGAAGGGGTACCTATTGGCGTGGGTAGTATGAGAAGCAGTTCACCTTTTTTCACGGTCGCATGTAGGATTTTAAAAGTGGGAGGTGCAGCAGACTGTTAGGGCGTCATAGCCAAACTGATCCCGCAGTGAATATTCGCTTGGCCGCTACAATCACTGATAAGCATGACATCGACGAGGCTTAATGAGTACGGCATATTAACTTTTTTACTCCGACAAATTAAATTCTCAAACATTTTTTTTGAGGTAAAAGAAAAATAAATAAAGACGTTTGAAGTATTTGTAGTTAAAAAATATTTCCTATTTAGTGTAAATGGGTATTGAAATGAGTAAAACGCATCATTTTGCCCGAAGCAGTTAGGTGTTATGTAAACAATGCACGAGCCGTTTAGCCAATGACTGACGGCACGTGAAGTCAATGCACATGTTGTAGACAGTCATGTGTGACAGAGATAAATCGTAAGTAATTCTCTATGAAACAGATTGCGTAATAGCCTCCACGCAAGAGATATAAGCAAGTTTAGATCCGAGCAAATCGACCGACTGATCAGTGCCTTAAGAGCATCAACGAGTGATCATAATCAATTGAAAGATTGTCAAATTATTTTTTTGTTGGGATGGGGGGGGGGGGGCGCCCTTATTTTTCTGGGGGGTGCAATGTATCCCCTGCACCCCCACTAGGTACGGCCCTGACTTTTTTTTGTTGGAAAAATTGGTGAATTAAAAAGGATAAACCACCTGCCCGGGGCCTTCGCGCCGTGGGGCACTGGACCATCCCGATTCCTTTCGAGGCTCTCGCCACTGTCAGAGCACCCGGGCCCATGCCGTTTGATTCAAGTTCATCGTGATTTTGGGTGTTGAATAAAATTATCTAATAGTTTATGTTATGAAGAAAATTTTCTTTTCGATATTTTTGCTTACCCATTTGTTTGCATGCGGTCATATTGAAACCGTGTTCATCTGATTATTATTATTATTACATCAGTAAAACTAAAACGTAGCACCTGTATTCGGTGTTACCCACATTATACGCCAAAATGGCACTTATAGAGACCCATACGACACACCTGTGCTTGCCTACTCCATGATCAAACACGATAGCAGATGGCTTCCATCTTGTTTACTGACGGTACTACTTATTTTAAGACAGACTCGGCTTTCCAATTTATAATATCTACGTCATTGGGGATTTCCAATTTATACTCACTGGTTGCTATGACCCGCTATGGCGTTGTCTAGAAACGCGCGTGCTCGCGTTAGTTTAAAATTTTTGCTATACGTTTAACATGGACTATTTGATGTAATTTGCCTGATTTGATTTGGCCCCATTTCCATAAATTTAGGTTGTTTTTTAGAAATTTTTAGCAAATGTTAATCTTAGGTGTTTTTTAATTCTAGCCGAAGTAAATTTTTTTACAATTTATAGCGAGTTAAGTTATCGTCTCTAAGAGGCGGGCGTAGTATTTTAAATGGTGGCCATTTGCCATCATGTGTATTCTTGAAGTAGGTACACATGATGTAATCGTATGATAGAGACCATGCCCCGAGTTCACATAGTGTTCTCAGACTTAAGTTGAGAATTTACTCAAAATTGTTCGCCTTATTGTAATTATTAAAATCTAAGCCTTTGTAAAATTTTTGATGTTTTAATGTATCAAATACTCTAATAAGAAACTATGTGCAATGTTTAGTGTTTCTGGATCAAATAAATTTCTCATAAACAGTGACTGAAAGTTGAGTCAATTCTCATCTTAAGCTTGAGAATGATTTGTGAACTTGGGGCCTGGTTCGCATTCCCGTTGTTCAGCAAATACTGACCAGGGACCTGTTTCACGCAATTTTAACTAAGATAAAATTCAAATTTGAGTTCTTTGATTGGATAATATTAGATTGATTTTAGTGCTTAGCCAATCCAAATTGAAGTATCTACTAAAATTTGACTCTTAATTGGCTTTTCAATTACTAAAATGCTAATAGACTATCTAACAACAATAGGATATGTAAATACTTTTCTTTAAATCTTATAATATCGCAATCTCGAAACCAGAAATTTTTTTGAAGAAATTTCTCTGGTGTATCGGGGTACAGGTGACATGTAATTCCTACGCGCGAAATTTTTCGTTTATTTGCGTCGTACGCTCCTGATTTTACGTGCCTGGATGACCGAACCACTTAAAGATATACCCACGCGTAGAAAAATAGATCTTTACAAAAACTTGAATTTGTTCGTTTGGGATCCAATTTTTTATGTCAGCAAATTGACTTTGACTCAAGAATCATTTTACAACAAACGAAACGACGATCCCACCTCTAGTTTTCGAGAAATCGACCCAAAAAGATTGACCAATCAGAGGTCAGAATGGGCGGGGCTTAGGTTTGAAAAAAATTGGAAAAAATGGACGGTCTAATGTGCCAGAGGCCTTCGGCTCCGCGGCTGCCTCTGGGAACGAGATTGATAATATCGTCGTAGGCTTATTTACTACCCAATGCCCAATCCGCCACGCCCCGCCCTACTTATCGGTCCCGCCCCTTCTTCATCATCCGGATTGGTGTATAAAAATAGAATGTTGCTTGATCTAGGATATTATAATGTTTATCAAACAGTACGCCGAGTCAGAGTTATTTGTAGACTGTAGAGCAGTGGGCTTTTTCTGGCTTTGTTGTCCATTTCGTGCTGAACAGTGGACATTATGTTAGATTTTCTTTTGGATGGTTATGTGTCTATCATAGTTTTGTTGATTACGGTCTGTTTGTATATTTATTGGGGTACGAGGCGACCGCCCGGTCTTCCCCCAGGACCGATTCCCATCCCTGTGGTTGGTAACATACCTTCGTTACTAGCAAAAGACACGATAGCAGCCTTCGCTCGACTCAGAGATGAATACGGTGATATTTTCAGCCTTGTTATCGGTAATGGAGTATTAGTTGTCGTCAATGGTTACGACACCATTAAAGAAGTGTTTGTACAGAATGGAGACCTATTTTCAGAAAGACCTCAGAATCTTGGTTACGTTAAAGTTACAAGAGGTTTAGGTAGGTAGGGACTAATTTCGTTTTATCCTGTAATGTGATAGTCTTGATCTTCCAGACACTATATATGATGGCTGGTCGATACCAATTTCCCGTTGCCAGTAGTGCAGAATGGGTTGCCTGGTAAGGAACAGTGTAAAGGTGTTCAGTTGGAACGAAAAATTGTGAAGACCAGGCAGTTTGTGTATGCAGATTTTTAAATTTGTACGTGACAAAGACTGAAGCAGTGGATTTTCCCTGGTCCAAGCAAATTATAATTAGAATAAGATTTACCATGCGCTAGTTTCCGCGTAGGAGTCTTTAGTAGTGGGACCCCGAGAAAACCAACGAAATTGGACCAGTAACCCTAATCCTTGTCACGTACGACCGCGGAATTGAAACCACGCCAGTTGACTCAATGACAGACCTTTCGCCCCCCACCACCCCTGTTTGCAAATAAATATTACCGCCACCCCCATAGTTTCGTATTTAAAAATATTCTAGTTAGTGAGGCCTAATTCATGAGCGCTTACAGGCGGGTGGTTTGCGAGTGTTAACGAATAAAGATCATTTCGTTAATACTTTATTTTTGAAAAAGGCTTGCCTTTATATAAAGTAATTATGATATCGGTTTAGCCTATCCCTGACCCTACCCCCGAATAAAGGTTATTTCGTTAATACTGTATTTATTAAATAAGGGTTACCTCTAAGGATACAGTATTTAAGATATAGGATTATCGTAACCCAAACTCAACACTAAGCCAACTCTCTATATTTGAATACTCCTTTAGATAAATTATTTATGATATAGATAGGATTACCTTACACCCTAACCCTAGTTTTACAATAGGCCTAACCTAAGTAACCTTAGATACATTTTTATAATATTAGGATTACATTACGCCTAGCTACCTTTACCCCAGTTCCAGTATCTCCAGTGGCACCGCTCGCTTCCACTCCACTAATCCCGGAGTCCATTCACGGGGGAGACACATAGTCAAATTATCTACCCATTATAAATGTGCTATTTTTATGCACCAATCAAAAAATTCCATAAATAGAAAGAAAGTGGGCGTAGGGAAAAAAACTAAAATCGCAAAATCGTTATTTTAAACTTTGTCAAAATATTTCAGGACATATTTTTGTGTGCATGTCCCTTGTTTGATATTACATTTCTTGCAAACGTTCTATTATAATTTAGCGCACAAGCTGCCGTATTTTGGTGAACGTAAACCATGGCCTCATTACTTTTATGTAAACTGTTTTTGATTGGTTCGTCAATCTACGTGTCCAATGAATTCATCAAGGTCCGATAATGTGAATTCGTGATATCCCATGGATGGACCCAGGGGTTAGTGGAGTAGAACGGAACGATGCTAAAGGGGATACTGAAGATGCCTTCTCCCTAACCTCGATCTAATCTTTATTACGGTAACCCTAACCAAACGAATAGCCCTTTTTTATTTTATATTGTTCAGGAATTATCAACACCAGTGGAGTGAAGTGGAAAGAACAAAGACGATTTGCTCTAAGTACTTTAAGAGATTTTGGAATGGGTCGAGTTCAGATGTTTGACAGAATAACGAATGAATGCCAGAAATGTTTGAATAACTTTGCAGAACAAAATGGTCGACCCTTTGATCCCAATCACGTGATAGGAGCGTCGGTTTGCAATGTTATATGTAATGTTGTGTTTGGCAAAGGCTATGCCCATGATGACCCAGAGTTCCTAAATTATTTACAAGTAATGCATAGCACTGCCCAAAAAGTGGGCAACACAGCGTTCATGCACTTCTTCCCACTCCTTCAGTTCTTTGCTAACCGGGCTCTGATGAAAGCCGACGCTCCGATTCGAAGAGGTTTCATCGGCAGACACGTTCAAGAGCATCAACGCACGTTTGATGAGAATAACCTGAGAGATTTTGTGGATGTGTATCTTAAACAAATGGAACAAAGAGAACCCGGAGAAATGCCAACGTTTCATTGTAAGTATTTTATACTACAAAACCTTCTGATTTAAACACAGATCCTAATTTGTTTTGTTTATTATTGTTCAAAATTTCGCTTAACGCTGTTACGTCGAGTTCGTGGCGTATGGTGTACGAAGGTAAACTACTAGAAACATCAACTCTGATTGATTCAAAATGTGTGACGCCAAAGGGCAAAAGCTGCTCGTATGACCCGGACTCGACCTTCCTCTACAACCGGTCAGATCTTCTGTCTGAGAATGCTTTGTGAACTCGGGACCAGACCTTCAAACGCTCTTTTTTCTGATACATTGGAAAGAGCTGTTTAGTATGTAACTGTTACAAAAAGAAACATTCTTCTTTTTCAGATGAAAATTTACTTCAAATTGTCAGTGAATTCTTCTTCGCCGGAACTGAAACAACAACGACGACATTAAGATGGGCGATACTCTTTCTCGCCCTTCATCCCGAGCAGCAAACAGTGGTACAGGAGGAAATAGATAGAGTTGTCGGCCGTGACCGGAAACCGACAGCTAATGACAGGAAGTCATTACCATTAACAGAGGCCACCATTTTGGAAATTCAGCGTCTTGGTGACGTAGTACCGCTCTCTGTACCACATGCTGTTGCCGAGGAAACAGTAATTAATGGTTACCGTATTCCAACTAACGCCATTATTTTACCCAATCTCTCATCGGTTCTCAATAGTAAGGAATTGTGGGGCGACCCGGAAGTTTTTCGCCCAGCTAGATTCCTAGACAAAGAAACAAAACTTCTAAAAGTTGATGCTCATATTCCATTTTCATTGGGTAAATAGTAATTAGTATCACTAGTGACTTGAGAAGAAATAGGGTGACACTCTGCCGAAAGCCAACATCCGTTGTACACATTGGCGTGCACGTAGAAGATCCTTTAGCAGTTGGTTTTCGATATAAGCATAGGCCGTAGCCAGGGGCGGATTGGGCCGTCGGGCGAGGTCGCCGGTCGGACAAAAAATGAAAAGAAAATTTTTTTTTTCCAATTCGTCTAAAAAAAGCTTTTTCTGCTGATCATTATGTGTGTGTGTGTGGGGGGGGGGGGGGGGGTATTGGACCGGCCATGGAGCGATGATGATCATGTTGTATGTGGCCGGTGGCTTTAAAGAGCCGCCACAGCCAGTAAAAGGGGCTGCTCCGACACGGGATCCCGGCCCGGTCCCCGACCCCATTCCGCCCCTAGCCGTAGCGCCGCTGTCTGGGCAAAATGTCCCTCATTGCACACTGTATGGCATATGGCCGTCTTCATTAGCCTAGTCAGGGCAGAACATAGGAAGTTAAACCCAATTTCATTTAATTTTTTTTTCTTAATATTTATTTAATATTTCCATGTTATAAAGAAACAACGTTCAGTTATGGGATCCGAAAACGAGCCGGAGAGGGGAATGGGGTTAACGTCCAATCGACACAAACTAGGTCATTTCGGGACTAACATATGGTTACTTTTATTTCAATAATTCGCTTGTGCGTAGGGTTCTTTAGCAATACCAGGAAACCGGAGAACCCGAAAAAAATCCACTAGGTTGAACAGGCGACCCTACTCATTGTCACGTACAACCGTTGGATTGAAACCATGCCAGTTGACTCAATGACAGACTTTGTTATACAGAGCGCACGTTCTAACCATTATGCCCTGCACCCCACCCCAGTTATACATTATAGAGAATTGATAATGGTTCTGCCATGTGCATAAATGCCTTATTAATACTTATATAACATTTGACCCCCACCCCCTCCCCTGCGCCCAGAAAAAACCCAAGACAAAACAACCTTTATCTCTTACACCTAACCTCGTGGGTTTTCTCCGGGTATCCTGGTTTCCTCCCACTGCTAAAGACCCCCAAGCGCAAGTGAATTATTGTAATAAAAATTAAACCATAGGTTAGTCCCGAAATGATCTAGTTTGTGTCGAGTGAACGTTAACAACCCCCCTCTCCCCCCCCCCCCCCTCTCTATCTCTCTTTACATCTTTAGCGAATATGATCTTTCCCCCCTCTCTATCGCTCTCTCTTACATCTTTAGCGAATATGATCAGCGGTAAAACATATTAATTTGACTTTTCCCTTTTATTATTCTTTCAGGAAAACGGATGTGTCTAGGAGAATCTCTAGCTAGAATGGAACTGTTTATCTTCTTAACGATGATGCTACAGTCCTTTACATTTATTTTGCCGGATACAGAACCATCGCCATGTTTACAGGGTGTTCTGGGTATAACTAGAATGCCACATCAATACAACATCATTGCGACTAAACGTTAAAGGACATGTTTTCAAAGGAAGAATAACGACAGTGCCTTCCTGAATTAACATACACCAAGACATTGCGTAATTTATTGATATAGCTCTCATGCTAAACGCACTCGAGCAATATCAATATATTACTCATCATTAAACTACACATAGAAGGGGAGAGAAAGAGGTAGAGAGAGGGGAAGGAAGTGTGTGTGGGGAGAGGGGGGGGGGGGGGTCAGCCGTTAGGTCTGGGTGCTAGGCTTGTTAAACTGAGACTGTATATACATGTTATAATAACTCCCAATGTACTATCACAGATGTTGTTTCCTGAATTTATATATAGTTATAAACATAGTTATAAACTAACAAAGTGTTACAGCGTTAATTGATCATTTGATCATATATCTATACACAACGTGAAGTCAAAGTTAGTCCCGAATTGATCATAGTGTCACGGTACGTATACACAACGTGGAAGTAATCCACAATTCATCTATTTAACGACACTGTAACGTCACAGCGACACCTTTGATCTAATGTGTATTGCATTGACCATTTAATTCGATGTTGCTGTATAAATTTACCATGAAAGAGGCCATTTAATTCAATGTTGCTGTATAAATTAACCACTCCGAAACTTTGAGTTACTTTTCTTCTGGATATTTGTATTAATGTCACCATTGTCCTTTTCGTTGTAATTCGGCAATGTAATGCAGAAAGATTCTCGCCTTTAACATATTAACAGCCATACCGAAATGGCAGCCATCGTGACTGGCTACGCCGTCAGTCATATTGAACGTATCAAACACGGGTACTCCTAATTTCTCTAAACGAGGATTTAACCACTTATTATAGCGTACACAGTGTTTATACAGTTGAAACGGACCAAATGGATTCTGCAGAAGTCCAGGTGCATGAGCTGATGCCCACATAAATTTAGGCCATACAGACCTTTTAGCCTTATAATGTTCCAATATTGGGTGGATATAATCGTTCAGAATCATGGTATAATTGTAGTTGTCGTGGATTCCTAATCCGAGGAATATCATGGTCCTTGGTTTATCACGCAGATCATCTATAGCCCTATAAATATGTTGTGTCATCGAGGTACGAGGGTTAGAAATGAACGTCAAATTCACAGACCCGTTACAAACAATGGGACGCGACTCCGTTGATTTTTGACACCAGCCGAACATGTTACTCAGACCTTCACATTTCTCCATAACTGAAAAAAAAAATCGATAGCTTTTAAAGTGGATCTTAAGTTCAAATTTGAAACCCCATAGAGCCTCGTTTTCGTCGCAAAACAAAAGTGACACATCCAGGAACGGGTTTTTCGTACCACCTGAACGACTATACGTTGTACGAAAAACAAATATCAACGAACAGGTTTTTATTGGTGGTGAAGATTTTTGATATATTGACGGCATGTGTGAAGTAGAGAGGGAGGGGGGAGAGAGAGAAATGGGGTTTAACGTCCCCTCGACACAAACTAGGTTAATTTCGCGACCAACATATGGTTCAATAATCCGCTAGCTCGTAGAGGTCTTGAGCAGTGGGCGGAAACCGTAGACCCGGAGAAAACCTACTCCTTGTCACGTACAACCGGGGATTCAATGACAGGCTTTATGATACAGCGCGTGTGCTAACCATTTGACCACCCCACAAACCCCCACACCCCGTGTCTGAAGGATTTCGACTTACTTATATTGCTCCATTATACAGTCTTCTGTTGGCAGGGGCGTTTTAAGGTTTATCATGGCGGAGGCTATACTATTTTGTGGGACCTCATTCGCGCGCGGGGAGGGGGGCGTCTTGATTGATGATTTTTATGCCAATGCAATGACTGCATTCTCGTTCAGTAATGGATTCAACAGTAACAGTGTCTAGAAAACGATTGACTCGAACTCGGGCCCTTTCCCTTGGCCAGAGGGTCCCTTTTGTCAGAAGTGGGGCCCTTTTGTCTGCCTTTAGGTCCCCCCCCCCTAATGGTACATTTTCATTTTTCTCATCGGTTTATATCAACCCATGATGACGTCATGGCAGGTTGATATTTCATATCAACCGCTGATGACGTCATCCAAGGTCGCTATATTCGGCTCATATCAACCGCTGATAATGTAGATGATAGAAATAATACAAAGAACACAGAAATAAAATTTTATTCTTTTGACAATAGTTTGTAGCATTCAGTAACGAAATAGACGGTGTGCTTATCGGTATATTTAAATCGGTTATCCATACTCCATGTCTAAGACATCTTTCAGAATTTTCTTTCCGCCCACATTATTTCTCCACACACTCCAAGACTTGAAAGTATTTATCGCTCAAAAGTTCCTTTGTAAAGTATTTTTGGATACAGTCCACTTAAACCAGTCGGCCAAATCCTTCTCTGAACATACCTAAATTTCAATCACGGTTCATTGTCAGAAATATCGGAAAAGATTGCCTTGTGATCCAAATTTTCTTCAGGCTTTGGGTAGATCCTCATCATATTTGCATCCACGTCTATCCCATCGTCATTATGATGACTAAAAAGGATTGATTATTCGTCTGACTTCGTTTAATTATCCATTTTGTTCTTGCTTTCAATTCAATTTCCCCAAAATGGCGACGTGTAAACAAAAACACGCGCGAGATTACATCGGTAATTCTCGCTATTTGGCGGAAACTACCGAGCAATTATCCAATCACTGTTGCCTTTAAATTAAAGGGTGAACGTTGTATATATCAGATATAAACCTACTCTCCCTCGGATTGATATGATAGAGAACCCTTGGGCTTCGCCCCGTGTTTTCTTATCATATCAACATCGGGTAGGTTAATATCTTATAGACTTCTCGTTTTCATTTATTGCAGCAAATATTAAACCCTGGAGTCTGTTATCTTTGATGGAATCTGGTAGCGCATTCTCATTTAATGGCAATCACAATGATCCAGATCCGGAATGGTGGAATGAGAAATATAAGAAATATTCTAAGCCAGAAGAAGTTTTAAAATGGAGACTAAGTTTCCCTCGCCCGTCTGCTGTCACGTCATATGCTCTGATAATACAACCAAGTTACTGTGATACATATTCACATGCGAATTGCACAAATTATTTAAAATTTTGTTGTGATGCTTTAGTTTCTACAAATGTTAAAAAGGGCGGAAATAATTTAAAATTGCCGCAGATTAAACTAGCGTTGCTAAGAAGGAAATGTTGGCGAACAACTTTCTGTTGATTTCTGGTCACCCCCAGAAAAAAATGTATTTACTTTGAAATATTAGATGAAAAGAAAGATATTGTATGTCAAGCACAATTAGAAATGTATGAAAATAGTAGATTATAAATTAATATAAATAAAAGTCTTAAGTATGAAAACAATCTTGCAAATAATTTAATTTAAGTCTTTTACAATAAGCTCAAGAAAATATGCTTCGAGCTCCACTCCAGCTGGCTGGTCTGCTCGGTCTTGCTGTCATGTTTTCGATCCCTGGTGTGAGCGTAAGTTGTTTGGAAATAGGGGCGCCTCCTCATTTCGTCCCATAGGAAAGACAATTGCATGTGCGCTAAGATAATAAACACGAAAATATGACACCTTGTCTGCGATATCACCCTCGTTGGAAGTGGGTGATAAACAAGAACAACAATAACATTTGTAGTACCCACACTATGGAGATGAGTGCGTGACCAATTTTCACAAATTTTGGATTATGATCGTTATTATATAAATCAACTACTTACTAGTTGCTACATATTATCCATCATATTACTTTTAGTTTTGAAGCTTATCATATTATCATATATATTTGAATGTTTTGTTTGTGAGTATTTGTTAAGTGTCTTGTTCTGTTACTGTCTTTTTCATTTCTTTGTTATAAAGGGCAAAATTGTAAACAGGCTTTAAGCCTAATTTTTCACCTTTGAAAATAAAGATATTATTATTATTATTTACAATACAAATCTGTAATTCCAAAACTTGTGTATACATGTACTTATAAACCTTACGAAACAGGGAAAAAAACTTGAAGAGTTTTACATTGCCTGGCAAGCTACGTTAATATATCTAGAAATTTATATCGGTACAAGTCTTTGATATAAAACTTATCAAATTACCACCATTTATATCTATATTTATTCATGGGTGAATTTATTTATATTATTTATTGATTTTTATGCGAGGTTCCTTATGGCTAACGCGTTTGCAGTTCCAATCACAGAGTCATACAGAAACTATAACTCCATGGTCCCAATAAATATATTGACAATGTTCCAATCATAGAAATATAGACTGGTTCCAATCATATGGTTCCATAATCACTGATCTATATAATTTATATAGATCAGTGGTTCCAATACACATCGATTTGGTCTAGGAAGTCAAGACTACACAGAAGTAATGCAGAGTTACTTAACCTGTATGCCTTAAGCGTGACCATGGTGACGTCGCTCTATTGTTCCAGAACTATCCATCATAGAACTGTGCGATCTATGTTACCCAGTCTATCTGGTTTATACATAGAACTAAAATTACAAATATAACGTATTAACGCGAGGTTGAAACTAAAACAGTGTTTCTGAATCCTGTAAATCATTTAACCCTGATCCAGACAAAGTAAGTACTTAAATAAATTAAAATGAAAATATAAAATAAGGCTAAACTTTGTCTTTCTCATGCCAGTGTTAGCCGTCCGAAAATTTAAATCGGTGGTACTTAGAAATGGTTCCATTACTGATGCCTTCCGTCATACTTCAGGCACAGTAGTGGCTTTTCCTACAGAGTTCCTTTGCGCAAGTTTTGTAGTCAAATGACTACAAAAAGTTTACTGGTCTATAGCTCCCTTAATTTAAAAAGACACTAACCCAAAACTGTACTGCATATAGCTTAACATATAATAAATCAAATCCCCATTGAAATAAAGGTGAAGCCTTACCGCATAATTATATAATTTGATGAAATCCATACCTTTGGTGAAATTTCTCAAGTTCTGAAATTATAATGGCCGCCCAGTCAAATAGAGCATGCGCAATCCAACCCACGTGATCATCCGCCCCTTTCCATATATGGCATCAACCTGATCCCGCAGTGAATATTCGCTTGGCCGCTACAATCACTGATAATTATAAGCATGGCATCGACGAGGCTTAATGAGTACGGCATATTAACTTTTTTACTCCGACAAATTAAATTCTCAAACAATTTTTTGAGGTAAAAGAAAAATAGATAAAGACGCTTGAAGTATTTGTAGTTAAAAAATATTTCCTATTTAGTGTAAATGGGTATTAAAATGAGTAAAATGCATCATTTTGCCCGAAGCAGTTAGGTGTTAAGTAAACATTGCACGAGCCGTCGAGCCAATGACTGGCGCCGTCTGCAGTCAACGCACGTGCTATGGACACTCATCTGTTACAGAGTTAATTCGTAAGTAATTCTCTGTGAAACAGATTGATATGGCATATGACCATAATTATATGCTAATGACCTTAGCGTGGGAAAAAATGTCTGAAACAATAATAGACCTCGTGTTGGGGAGGATGGGCTTAAATTTTTCGCTCAAACCCGAACAGAAAATGATCATAAATTTAATAGTTCAAAACAAGGTTGTAATGTGCGTCTTGCCAACTGGATTTGGCAAATCTTTGACATTTGTCATGATCCCATTAGTTTTAGATGAGGTAAGAATTTTTCTTTTGGCACTCTCTTGGGTAATCTTCGATTTTGCCATTCTCGACACTGTCCAAGTGCATGATGTACATAGAAATCTCTGTTTTTTTATATTCGGTGAAAATTGTATTCCATATTCATCTTCCAATACCTCTTTAATGGTCTTGTTTATTTTATCTTTACCCATAACTTTTGAAAATAAAGACCTTTTAGTAGCTGGCTTGCTACTTGTGAAAGGCTTTCCACAGTTGCAACATTCATCCATGTTGGACAAGTTTAGTTTCGATTTCAAAGAGACGTGATTCCTGTCATTGACATTTCAGGGAGTTCCGAGATTCTCTTATAGTATTTAAGCTGGTCAGCGATAGTAGGCATTGCCTTATCTGGAAAGCGATGGGCGAGATTTCAACTGGCCTGTGTCATGGCTGCCTGCACATTACAAGAAACACCGCTAAGAAAATGTAAAACGCATTACCACAAAGAAAAACTGTTCGGTAACTCTTTTAGTTATTAAGACTTCATTATGTATGATAGGATTACTTATTTTAATACAAACTGTAATGACAATTATAATCTTTTAGAGGCATTTAGTAACTGGATAGAGCAATACACAAAAACACATACTTATGGAATAACAGCTACTTAATTTATTTAGGCCACGTTTCGAGTATTCTCTCAACGAATAACAGCTACTTAATTTATTTAGGCCACGTTTCGAAGAGTATTCTCTCAACGTTATCAAGCTAATACCTTGATAACGTTGAGAGAATACTCTTCGAAACGTCGCCTAAATAATTTAAGTAGCTGTTATTCCTTAAGTATGTGTTTTTGTGTATTGTAATGACAATTGTGCGTTTTATCCTATTTGAACTTGCGTCAACGGCCATAGACTGTACCACTTGTAACGATAACCAGCTATAGTTATCGTTACATTATAGTAACTAGGTGGTACTCAGTAGGCCTACGGTGAATTAAATAAAGTTATTATAAAGTGGGTTAGTTTAGAATAGAATTGATAGACAGTCTGTGTAAACTAGGCTAGCCTATTTTTTTTTAACTTTAAGTTTAAGGCAAGACATATAATAAGTTTTGGCTACAGTTGACTAGGCAATTTTTCCTGGACAATCCCCGAGGTGCTACCCCTGACAAGCTAGTTCACTATCGTACACCTAGTTAAGGGTAATTATTGATGCCCACACACTAAATTTCCGACCACTTCAAATTTCCACGATCACGGTAGTATTTGAATCACCAGAATGATAGCGTTGCCTTATCACTCAAAGTCGACAAAGGTTGGCGAAATGAATTCTAGTCGATATGAAGTTTTTTTTTTAGTTAAACAACACTATTTATCTTCCAGCATGAGTAAAGCTGGTCATTTTGTTGGATTTCAACCGGTATTCAGGCCTATCAGTCACAGAAAGAGATGAAAAGTCCCCAAGTCATTCACCTACACCACAAGAAGGTAAATAAACGCACGATTGCTATCAACGGTCGTTTTAAAATGGGTTGAGATTGTTCACTAGGAAATAGAACAAATTACTAAAGATATAAAAATTATATTCTGAAGACAACTACCCTTATAGTTATATAGACCACAAAGTAAATCCCTATCGCATGTAGACTTTAGGCCATAAGTTCTGTCATTGAATCAGGTTGCGTCAGTGACATCGACATACATAACATACGCCACTTACACCAAGATTCGTCTTTTTCTTGTATAAATTAATAAAGTGACACCGGATAAATATTTCCTTCCGGAAATAACATTTTCTTTTTCAAGTCTTATGGTACGTTGAATATATTTTTCCGTTTTTTAACTATTTCACAAGTTCAGGGTAATAATCATGTTTTATCTTCATGTTTAGACTCTGGTGATATGAGTACTGCTGCATCTGTTAAAACAGAACAGATTAATAACACATCCAGTACCAGACCAGCAGATATAGGTAATCATCAATTACTACAAACCTCGTGGGTTTTCTCCGATCTCATACACCACCACCCCCGTACTTCGCTAAATCTCCAAACCCGTAAGCGAAATTTTAAAATTTTAAAAATGGCTACCTATTGGATTGGGAGACCTTAAGGTAACATCACGTGATAAGAGACATGTGTGACTTTATAAAGATGCAAATGGAAGCGAACGAAGACACCCACTTTTCAAATGTTGATGATGTCGACAATAATATACTAATAGAATTGTAGTAAGACCGACCATGCCTTTGTGTTGCTTCTTTTAAGTTATTCGCCATTTTGTTGATCACGTGATGAATAAATTAACAGTCACGTTTTAAGTGTGATCGCTATCAGTTCCGAGTCGACATAAGCGCTCCTAGACTGGCCCAGTCTCTTCTATTTATTTTACATTTCGATTTATATAAAAGTAGTAATTTTTAGTAAACCAACACTTTCGTTTCCATTTGTATAAAAAAAAAATTTGAGTAAACCTGTAACCAGCACCAGAGACTGGACAATTTGCGAGCTTCACAATAAAATGGGCGTTTCTTGTCCTGTTTTACGTTGTTCCTTATTTGGAATGATTGACAGTTGTCAAGCAAGCCCCGAGTCACGTGACACGAATTTGTAAACGTGATATTTGTAAAAGTTCGATATTTACCTTCATGAATCATGCGTCTCGAATGGAGTGCAAAGCAGTCATGCTGAAACCGTCTGCGGGCTGATGTCACGTTTTTGTTTCCATTCACCATTCGGCTTCGTCCCGATACGCATGAACTAGCTTCGTTAAGTAAAAGTTGTTATAATGATGTCGTGTGTAATTATTTATGTTCATTCACCTCATCCCATACGTTGTATCCGTTCATTCGACAGATATTATCATATTGTCCGTCAACAAAATTCTTAGATCGTTAAAGTATCACTAAATAACAATAACTGTTATCCAACAAACATCTCGCACCTATACCAGTTTGCCAGTGCAAATGCAGTAATCCCGTGCACGACGTCACACGAACTACATAATGCAGATTGACCTACTAGATGAGAATGAAGCTCTATTTGCCCAGTCTCTAGAGATTACGTTTTTTTTTCAGTTTTTTTTTTGAGAGGACTGGCCAATTTTTGGTGTGTGGAGAAGACTGACCACCAGTCTAAAGCGCTCCGAATTCAGTTGCTCCCAGTTGTCCTCAGTTGCTGATATGATCGACACAAGCACTCTTGCAACTGACTGCAACTAGTTGCTTTGGGTTGCAAAGTCGACATAAGCCCCGCTCTATGTTACTAATATTAAATAGAATAGTTCCTTGTGATATTGCATAGAATATTATATTTTTGAGAATATTATACTCATGATATTACATGGACTATTATATTTAGGAGAATATTATATTATGGCAGATTCTACTTTATATGATTGCTCCTAATAATATATACAAATTAATGTCAACCTATATAAGATGTGGTTGTTTTTATGAAATATTGGTGCTCTATGGTTTTTTATATTTTAGAAATATACACTTGTTACAATATATTGAATATAGTTGTTGAATTAGTGGCGTGTAGAGGTTTGTCTATCTACTCCCCACTGTGTTGAATTTGTAATAAATATGATAAACATTATTAAATGTCTGTTGGTGATGTTCAGAGCTCGATGTGGTAATTGGGAGGTGAGGTAAGCACGAGGGCGATGTTGTGATCTTACCGGGGAAGGGGCGGATTTCCGATATCCAATATCTAAGAAAACATCAACGTTTTGCCATTGGTACACGAATCGTGTATCATAATACGTTTTGGTGACATTCGTAATAAGAGACTCGAAAAACGAAGGCCTACAGCTAGAGTTGAACAACTGATATTTTAAATCTATTGTTTTTATTTTCAAGGACAGTACAAATTAGCAAATGATATATAGACTATAATGTACGTACTCTACAGACAGTCGTTCGATTTAATCTGCTATATCACAATTTTATCATCAAATGTTTTAAAAAATTGAAAATTGAGCAAACCATTGTTTATCTGGATTGTAGATTAAACATATATAAATTGATTTGAAGTACAAGAATTTCCAAGGCCAAGCAGTTAACATGTATGGGAAATGATAAGTGGGAGTAGTGATGTTTAAGCGATAATCATTGCCTTAAAAATAATTAACAGCATGTTGCTACTGCTTATTGACGTAGAAATAGGTCCAAGTAGTTATCCTACATCTGAGTAGTTTTGGGTTTTCTGATATTACTTATAAAGGATATATCAATGGTGGTTCAGTGTACCCAGGCCCGAATCCAGGATTTTGTCGAGGGGGTGGGGTCATCCATTGGAGCAAAGGGTAATACGTTGCATCCTTGGATTGCTTGGGCGGAGACAATGCGAAAATCATGTTTATATTATCTATTAAAGAGCAGATACAGTAACAAAGCAAACGGAAATGGAAACCAACTGTCTCCTCCCCTGGATCCGCGAATGCCATGTGTTCAATGTGCCCGGTCTCCCCTACATGTATTATTTTCATTGTATCATTCCAATGATACATGTATATAGTTCATTATATATTTATCTCATTATCATGTTATCCGAATTATTCCATGTAAAATATATGAGTGTATTCATGTATATTAATGTATGTTTTATATACTATTCTTAATGGGTGTAATATACAAATAGGTCATCATTACCAAATTCATTAATATAAACAGCATAGTCTCGATTATCCACTTTTCTTTTTTTTTTTTGATTTAATTATCAGTGGCCGTTAAGTGTCATATAGGAATCCAATCCAGCCAACATCGAAGGCTAGTCTTGGCATCGAGAGTATATTATGGTCTGGATAAGTTAATTAATGTCTAATTTATAATTCAGATAACATTTCAGGCTTAAAGAAAGACTTGTATTAAGCAGATTGTGCACTTGCATAATGCATGTTTAAGTTAATTTGCATCAAACGAATCTTTTTTATTAACACAGGAATGCAGATAAACTGCAGATAATAAATTATCTCCGTTGCCTTGGTCTTTGAAATTTGGACTTGACACTGTCTTTATTAGATATAGAATTACAGTAGTCTGAACTGCAGGTCTATTACTATGTAAAATAGTCACAGAAAAGTATAATGTCTTCGAGACAGCTTTTGCCTGGTAATACTATATATATAGAGATTAAATCGACATTTCTCGTATCTAAGGATCGTTTATAAACATTACTAAATTAGTTTAGATCTGGACGCTACTCATTACACGTTCCTTTAATGTCTTTTGATTAAGCTCGTTGATTGAGCTACATGGGGATTCGAGCCAAGGTGCATTCCACGTGGCGAAAATATTTTGCCATTTACTTGCCCCTTACATACCGGTACAAGAACAAAATTAACCCCTTGGCCTCTACTATGTATGATATGCGGTAGTTTTCGAGCACATAGCTGCATTGTCACATATTTCACATTGTCATTGTGTTGATTCGTTGCTTCCATGAATTATGTTCAGTCTATATTTGCTGAACATGTCCAGCTTGAACATCAGAACTTCTAGCTACAATTATGCCATCTTAGTTGTCAAGATATGATGAATCAAACTCCAAACCGCAAAGTTAATTAAATCATAATTTTGTTAAATTCCTTTTCACTACCGCATTTCAACTTACAAATAGTTTTCATCGAGAATCTGTTGCACCACATGCTGTTAGAGTGCAAGTCCCTGGTGGACATTGATCACTTTAAAAAATCTTGTTGATGCTTTAGAGTCCAGATTTAGGATCCAATTGACATTAGATTTATGCACAATGTTTAATTATGTTCGTGAGACAAGGAAGCTGTTTGATTTTCTATGATATACTATATTTTGAATAGTTAATTTTGTGATATTGCATGTATGCATGGATCCAACAGACTTGCAAGTTAAACAAATTCTAATGATAATTTTAGTGTCCTAATGCATTTATTACTGACGAAATAAAAATATGTGACAACTCTTTGTGGACTGCTCTGGCAACCCAACTGTTAAAACATATATTTCTTTACACTGTTAAGTTGATTAAATAAAAATTAGTTTTACACAAACAGATCATAGTCTTCATTTTAGATATAGGGTTTATTAGTTAGAGATACATGTATAATGTTTATTAGTTAGTTAAAATTGTTAGTTATTAGATCGTAGTCTTTCATCAGGTCTTATGCCACTAAGGTGTCGAAAGAATGATTATTGAATAATATACTGGTTAGGTTTGTTATTCAATTAAAATGGGTTTTATAATTGGTCTAGAAGTGGCATCCTTTACAGCTAGTTTACGTGAGGGGCGTTTTAAGGTGTATCATGGCGGAGGCTATACTATTTTGTGGGCCCTAGTTCGCGCGGGGGGGGGGGGGAGGGGCGTCTTGATTGATGATTGATGCCAATGCAATGACTGCATTCTCGTTCAGTAATAGATTCGACAGTAACAGTGTAGAGAAAACGATTGACTCAAACTCGGGCCCTTTCCCTTGGCCAGAAGGGCCCTTTTGTCAGAGGTGGGGCCCTTTTGTCTACCTTTAGGGCCCCCACTAATGGTACATTTTCATTTTTCTCATCGGTTTTAGCATTTTTCTCCCGTTTTATTTTTCCAATTTCTTTGATTTTTTTTAGTGAGGAGGCTGGCACCTCCAGCGCCTCAGCTATAAAACGTCTTTGTCTGTTGGGCGATTGGTGTCCAAGGCTACAAAATGGCTCTTGCAGAGAGGAGCGTGTCGCAAAAATTATGACGGTTAATGCCATAGGCGGATTAAGAAATTACTGCTCTTTGAATTAATGAAATATGAATATATTGTATTAATTTCTTAATCCCGGAATACGTGTTGGTGGTAATGGGGGGGGGAACAACCTCGTTTGTTTTTTCTCCAGGTCCTCCGGTCCCACCCCCCCACCCCCCACAAAATTGAACCATAAGTTAGTCAATCGCTTAATAACCTAGTTGTGTCGAGTTGACGTTACCCCCCCCCCCTCTCTCTCTCTCTGTCTCTCTCTCTCTCTGTGATTTACAAGGCGGAAAGTGGTCACTATATTGAAAAACAACCTTACCTGTGTTATTTGTAACGACTAAATGTCTGAGATCACCTTTAAGTATCATAGTTACAGCTGAGAAAATTTGTCTGGTGAAAGAATTTCCACTCCAGAATATGGTAGAATTATGGAGTAAACGACATGCTGTCTTGGAATCAAAGTCGTCAACTTGACAACCATGATGTGATGGGACCCAGACAGAAGATTCGGCTGAAATACGTTGTCTTAGATCATAACATTCCTCACATTTACAGTCTTCAATAGATTTAGACACACAATAACCTTCATAACAACATGGCGTAGGTCCTTTAGGATCACACAGGGCCCTAAACACAGTTCCTGGATATTTAATATTTCCACACGAACCGTTTCTCAATTGGTAATTTTCAGGAAAACGATAATTTCTTGCAATTTGTATTCTAAATCTGTCAATTAATATTCCTATCAATTCCCGAGAGAGACGTGGGAGTGGTTTCCAGTAACCTTTTATCATGTGCGATAGAACTCCCGGGCATTCTGCATCCTTGCTGGAATATCTAGAATTGTATGAATATGAATCAAGTCGAGGGAATCTTCTATTAGGCCACATGAGAATAATTCCCATGTAAATAAACACGCACACTATTGGAGCAACACAACATTTTCTAGAAAACTTCATATTGCGCCGGATATATTTTATAGCCAAGTCAGTCATGGCAATGGTTCTAAGACGATCGAACATTGACCAAGCACAACAGCTGCCCAAAACTGAGCTTCGAAATGGATTACAGGGGACGTTAACACTTTCGCTATTTCATGTATTTATTGTCGAGTAAACATGTCACACGTCACAATTTTCGGGTTTTAAATTAAAAAGAAACATACCAGATGTTGCTCTGTATATTATACATAATACTATCAGAGCCGTATGTATGATTTTAAACTGGGGGGTGCAACAGAGTAGGGAGAGGGGAGCATAGCCCCCACGTAAGTAATATAAGAAAGTTTGGATCAGGGCAAACGAACCAATTGGCCCACCGACTGACCAGTGCCTTAAAGATACATTATGGGAGATTTTGACAAGGAGTTAGCCATTCTTGCTATAAAAGTTCAAAAATAGATGTTGAAACAAGAATATACTGAAAATTTCAGTCAAATTACTTTATCCTGAACAAAGTTGTTACCACTATAATTTTTTTACTAGAAACTTCATCGACACCCTTTTTCCACTATGGCCGATTGTTGATTGACAGGCATTAACTCCACCTACATAGTCTCGATTATCAAGTAATGTTTAAACGGTATCTAGTGAAGCTTGTGTATAGCCTCGGTCATCACTGTCTTTTATGAATAATTTCCGGAAGTATGATGACGTCAACGTCACGGAGAAACCCCACCCACGACGCCATAGTGATTAAATCAGTCGACGAAATCCTGTTTTAATCCGAGCCCAATCCAAGCCATCCATGGGTCTACAGAGTTCATTTTGGGCTTGTTGTTTAAATAAAGATCTAATTTATAATTTCTATGACATCTGAGGCTCAAAGGAAGACCGACAAAAGTCAGTTTTTGCTCTTCCATAATGTATGTTTAAGAGCATGACTGTGTGATTATAATCAAGCGTATTATTTTATAATTGAAAGATTGTCCAAATGTTTGGGTTGGGGGGTCTTCATGCGGGTGCCGTTTTGCGGGGAGGGGGTATTTTTCTGCGGGAGCAATGTACCCCCTGCGCCGCCGCTAGATACGGCCCTGAATACTATAATATGCCTATAGACGTTATTTATGTTCAGGGCCCGTGAGAGGGGAAGAGACAGTTGGACACTTGTCCAGAGGTCCGGAGCCTTAAGGGGTCCAGATGTATACCGAGTATATGGTTTTTTGTTTTTTATAAATATACTGTTACTTGATCGTAAAGTAGATGGAAACGGTGACTTTTGTGAATGTGTGTGCCCAGGGATATGGGTAGGTTTAGAATCGGATTCTGTCAATTCACTGTTTTAAACAACCTACCCGGGCCTTCACATCGTTCCGTCAAGGTAATCGCCTGTAGAACGCGCCTGTAAAAGGCTACGCGATGGTGAGCGCGCCCGTTTCATGGTCACGCATGCGATAATCGATCACTTACGTAGGCTTACAGGTGTTCGATCATTATTATCGACTTCGTTTCGTTAAGCGCTAAAAATAATACTGGTCTTAGTCCAAAAATTGGGATGTTTCTACCCAGTCCAATCTGATATTTCGTTTCGTTCTTTTTTTTTTTTTTTTTGTACATGTACTTTCGTTTGCCTACACTACATGAAGATCTGACCAGTTGTACTGGTATATCGTGTCAGGGGTTGTACGAGCGGCGTTTGACCCTATGACGTCTGATATTGATTAATCAACCAGCGTTGACGTTTCTAGTGGTTTACCCACAGTTCCTGGCATGGCACGTCAAGAGGTCGCCATAACAGGCCTATTCATTGGCTAATCCCTGGTGTACGAAAGACAAGTAAAATGAAATTTTGAACTATAAAAAAACGAAACGAAATAGAATCTGTGTTTTAATCAGATTGATACAAGTATAGACAATTAAATTTTGTGTTAATTTACATTCGTATAACCCTCAACGCCGGAATAACCTTGTGGGGGGGGGGGGCATACCAACTGTGCGAAGCCCCCATTGTTGTTTGTTCAAATTGTTCGTACTGACCGGGAATCGTACTAGTATGTACTCCCCCTCCACCTTGAGTGCCTGGTGTGTTTTCCTCCAGGATTTGTTTTTAAAATTAGGATTAATTTCAGTGCATCTGAGTCAATTTAGGCAGCGATTTCGTTGATGTTTAGAAATCGTTGACATTTTGAGTATCTTAAACAGACTCTCTCTCTCTTATGATGTTTTCATTTACTTTATTTTATTGAAATTATCTTAGGCGACCCAGAATTGTGGGGGCCCCTTAATGTGGGGGCCGGCATTATCCCACTTTTCCCCCCTTAGATCCTGTACTGATAACCCTTAATGATGTTCCAATGCATACAAAAGGGATCACCACCGTCTAACTAATGCAGACCGCCGCAAAATTTATTAAATTTATACTTAGCAGAATCGCTATTAAACCACTCGCAGCTCTTTGAATTTGTGGGCAGTCGTAAAACCTTGTTTTTTTACACTTACCAAACAAAGTCACATTAATAACGATAATATTAATAATTGATTTATATGGCGCCAACAATTCAACTCAGCGAGCTGCTCTCAGGCACTTTACACAAGTACAACTAATAAAAAATTACAACACATTAATCCATAAAAAAACACAAAGCACATAAACACAGCTGCCTCTAAGACGCTTACCCACACATAACCTCCTTAAACTTTTTCACATATCCTAAATAATTTTGTATGTCTTAAATATTTTTATATTTCTCACATGTTTTTCATTTTGTATCATACGGCCTGCGATTGAGTCAATAGGGGTGGTTTCGAATCCCCGGTTGTACGTGGCAATGAGTTGGGTCGCCTGTCCAACCTCGTGGGTTTTCTCCAGGTACTCCGGTTTCCTCCTACTGCTAAAGACCCCTACGCGAAAGCAAATTATTGAAATAAAATTAAACCATTTGTTAGTCCCGAAATGACCTAGTTGTGTCGAGTGGACGTTAAACACCATTTCTCTCTCTCTCATTTAACTGTAGAGATAGGTCGTGTCAGAGGTCATACGGGCAGTTTTTGACCCTATGACGTAAGACATTTGATTAACCAATCCGCATTGATGTTTCTAGTGGATTTCCCACGGTTTCGTACAAAACACGCCTAAAGCTCGCCGTAACAGACCGTTTCATTGGCTAATCCTTCACATTATCCAGAACACGTCAGTAATGACAAGCAAAACAAAATTTTGAACTATAAAAAAAAATGAAATAGGATTGCATTTTCCACTACATTTCTGAATAATTTTACATATTCTTAAATATGTTGATAAATCTGACGTTTTTAGGAAAGGTTTATATATAGGTTTATTTTTCTACTTTTTTTTTTTTTTTTTAACAATTTTTTAATATCCTTTACATGCTTCACTGATTCAATACCGGACAATCTTGTGTCATTTTCACAAATATAGCTTCTGTGTACTGATCAGGATCTCCTAATGTGTTCCTAATAAGCATATTCACCCCACAATCTAGCTGTCTGAATCATGATGGTTTTTTACAGCTCAACCCGTATGGCTTCCCACCAGAGCCCAGCTTAGACACAGGCCTTAGAGCCCCAGGCTCAGGGCCCTGCGGTCAAAGGGCCCCACGGTTCATGGCAAAAAGAGAAACAAATCAAATTCCAGACGAAAGATTCGTAGTATAATTATCTAGCGGCGCGAGGGCGGAGACTGAGCTGTCCCTCAACCTTCTCTGCGAAGTTCCACTTGGTCTAAGCTTCTATTCGGAACTGAATAGATTTCGTATGTGATCAGATATCATTTAATTATTGTTGCACAGCAGACCGTTTAATGGTGTGTTTGGTATGCGCGCCATTCGAAAGGATATGAAATAATCTTTTCGTCGCGTTAGGAGCCCCGCGATTCTAGTCTCGGTCACCCAGAACCTCCTAGTCTTCAACGCGCGGAGGGTCTGGGTCGGTTCTCAATTTTTGACGAAAATTACTGGATAATCTACCACATAAAAAACCAAACATTTGGTTACGCATGGGCAATGGAACCTATTGGCTTAAGTATCCAATGAAAGTATCGGTAAGTGCTAAATCTTATGAAGCCGGGCCGATTTTGCTAGATTCTATAAAGCGTAGTTGAAATATATCCCACAGTTCACTTGGCACATCTATTATTAGAAACAAAATAGAGACGATGAGGAATTAAGAAGATTGTGAGAAGCATTACGTCTGATTCGTGACGAGAGAAAATTACCATTTCAATTGAAACCTTTACAAACAAAATTTTAAAGAGTGCCATCGTTGACTAAGCGAGCTGTTTTGATAGATTCAGTACGTGGTAACTTAAAAGACTGGATAATCCAGACAATGACCTATTTTCCGTCAAATTTTGAGGACCCATCCAGACTAATATTCGTAGAATATTTGTATGGATGATAAGAGACTACCGCGATTCTAGTCCGGCCCAGAGCCCCGCCCCGGTTAAACTGGACTGTTCTTCCCACCCCCATTTGAGAGAGAGAAAGAGAGAAATAAGGTTTAACGTCCACTCGATACAAACTAGGTCATTTTGGGACTAACATATGGTTTCATTTTATTTCAATAATTCGCTTGCGCGTAGGGGTCTTTTTAGCAGTGGGAGGAAACCGGAGTGCCCGGAGGAAACCCACGACATTGAGAAGGCGCCCCTATCTCCATGCCACATGCACTCACACCAGGGCTCTAAACTACAACCGCAAGCCAGAGATGACCCTCATTTGAATGTTTCTACATGATTATTTCTGATTGTATATACATGTTTGTCTTTGTTCCATATTTTGTACTATGGTTGTCATTCTCTTCTTGATAAAGACGGGAGAAACCTCGTGGGAACGTCGTAAGAAATAGATCCATATTGTATTCCATATAATGGTGTCCTTGTGTTATTCCCATCCCGTTACTAAATGCCACTTACACTTTTTAAATATATCTCGAGAGCGAAATGAAATGAAATGAAATGGGGTTTAACGTCCCACTCTTTTGCACCTAACCTGGGCTAATGGAAGACGGGCACACGCCATACAGTGTGCTATGAGGGAAATTTTGCCTGGGCAGCGGCGCTACGACCTACTCTTATATCGAATTCCAACTCCAATGTGTACACGGGACCTCTGTTTTTCGTCCCATCCGAACGCCTAGGCTGCGGTCCTTGTCAGGCCCTCCTTCTGCATCACTGGCAAGGGGAAATAATCACGCCGGAAAATCGAGATGAACTTTCTCGGCCAATGCAGGGATCGAACACCCAACCTCCAGGCTAGCGAACCAGCGCCTTATCCACTTTGCCACCGTGACCCCCATCTCGAGAGGGATGCATTATCAGTTGTTAAAAATACAACAAAGGGTATGTTAAAGATACATTATATAGGATTTAAATAAAGATCTAACAGTTCTTGCCATAATAGTTTAAAAAGATCATGAAAAGGGAATATGTAGACAATTTCAGTCAATTACTTTATTCTGAATTTTGGAGAAGTTTTGATAAGTAGTGTATTCTCGATTTTCATTGCTACCATTGTGGTGATAATACCCAAAGTCTCGATTATTAAATGGTGATCGTGATTCAATCCATTAAAAATCACAACCATCCGATGATCTAGAGATATGATAAGGGCTTGTGAAAAAAAGATAAATGTCTAATCAATAATTTGACACTTCATTGATATTAAAAGGAGGTCGATTTCCGTGTTATTATACGTTAATTTATTGAAATATGCTGGCTCCGCCCAATCCATTGATCGCTATTCTATATACAGATTATAACTCTATAATTATTCCACACAGCTTTTACCAACAAACGATAGTATATAAATCAGTAACTATATTTTAAAAGAACAGCTGTCAACGAGATTGGATAGTAATATTTACTATTAGTTTCAGACTTCGTCGGTGTCTATTTGATTGTTAACTCGTGAAATATACTTTTGGATTTCATCCCGTTGTTTAGCAATATTACCTAATGTTATTTACATTCTCGGATGGTTTTCAAACAGTTTCGGCGTGTAGCAGAAATATGGAAATGGTTCATTTTTAACAACTGGGCGGGACTATGTACCTCCAATTTATAATTATCAACGCTTACATGTGAAATAACGAGGGGGTGGTGATTAACAATTCAAAGAGATGTACGTGTTCAACGCATTGGATTGCTGTCTTCCTGTTGTTGTTTAACGACATTTGCCATAGAGAGTTTTGACACAGCTTTGATATTTATTACCCCTGGGAAACCCAGTTACTCGATTGCGTCTTGGAAATTCCAAATACTCGCTTTTGCCTTGGGAACTACTCTTATTCAATTTTGTCTTGGAAAACCCACTTACTCGATTTCGTCTTAGGAAAATCCTTTTACTCGATTTCGTCTTAGAAAACCCTCTTACTCGATTTCGTCTTGGGAAATCCGCTTACTCGATTTTGTCTTGGGAAATCCTCTTACCTGATTTCGCCTTGGGAAATCCACATACATGTACTCGATTTCGTCTTGGGAAAGCCTCTTACTCGATTTTGTATGATGTGTTGGGGAAATCCTCTTACTCGATTTTGTCTGTGGTGTTGGGGAAATCCTCGTACTCGATTTCACCTTTCGTCTTGTGAAATCTTTGGTTAATAAGCTTTATTACATGACAGTAAATTTTTTGTACATCCTCGATTGAGTTGTACATGAATATGACTGTTAATACAAGATGTCGGATTTTAATTGGAGTTTCTTTTATGTATATCATATTCATTATTTCTACTTGGCGTTATGACATTTTATCCCGATTAAAGTTCAACAGTAAAAGTTCGGCATTTACTATCGAGGATAATGTATGTCCTGAGGTTTTGTCTGACATGACACGTGGTTATTGGAAGCCATTGCCACACTTTACGCGCGAATTGGTGGAAACATTGATCCAAAGATTTAGAACCCAGTATGCGCGGAATTGGGGCATTCCTGAAAATTATCAAAGAAAGGATGGTAAATGTGGTGACGTAAACTTTTCAGGTTCTTATTTAAGGGCCCTATGTGATCCTAAAGGACCTACGCCATGCTGTTATGAAGGTTATTGTGTGTCTAAATCTATTGAAGACTGTAAATGTGAGGAATGTTATGATCTAAGACAACGTATTTCAGCCGAATCTTCAACCTGGGTGCCATCACATCACGGATGCAAAGTTGACGACTTTGATTCCACAACAGCATGCCGGTTACTGCATAATTCTACCATATTATTCAGTGCAAATTCCTTCGTTAGACAGATATTTATGGCTTTAACAATGATATTAAAGGGGGATTTAACCCATGCAGTGGTTTACAATAATAGAGGTAACTATTTTTACTTCCACATTTCATGTCGGACATATGTGATTGCCGTCCACAATATCCGTCCGTCCATCCATCTATCCTATCATTCTAGGTTTTTATTTATTTTTAATTTGGATTTTTTTTTTTAAACTTGGTTAGTCATCCGCGGCGTTATATTGCCATTGTCATTAAAATATTTGTGAATTGAATACAGATAAAGTGTTTATTTATACGTATTGTGTTGTTGCCCCCTCTGGTTATCTTTCTGGTCATGTGATGACTGCTCGTGAAAGTAAGTACTAAATTGAATGTTTAAAGGATAATATTGGTATCACTCATTATTACACACAAGGACAGCTGCCTAGTCGTTCGGATGGGTCGAAAACCAAGGTCCCGTGTACACATTGGAGTGCACGTAAAAGATCCCTTGGCAGTTAGAATTCGATATAAGAGTAGGCCGTAGCGCCGCTGCCCGGGCAAAATTTCCCTCATAGCACACTGTATGGCGTATACCCGTCTTCCATTAGCCCAGGTTAGGTGCAAAATAGTAGGACGTTAAACCCCATTTCATTTCATTTCATTTCATTATTACACGTGTGCTAGAACTGTTTAAACAGATTCCAAATATAATTTTATCACAGAGATCATTGCTACGGCAGGACCGTAACGAACATTTGAAACAAAACCAGAAGTGTGCGTTATGCATCTACCGCAGCAATGGTCTCTGTGTTAAAATGTTGTTTGGAATATGTACATAAAAAAGGGAGTGTAACAGGAGCAAACTCGCCTTTGAAGCTAAAATATACGAAACTGGGTACATGGAAATACGCAAGCAGTTGGAATTGCACGGCGTGCGGTTTAAAGGGCTCGACAAGGTTCCTAGACTCATGTTTACTTAATGACGCTGTAACTCTTGAATCATTAAACCAGAATATAGTTTTTCTTTTATTGTCATGGATCGCCTAAATAATAGAACACATCCGAACTGCGTACATGCTCGATCCGATTTTCCACGGAATACTGTGACCAAGAATCACACGATTGTCTTCTGCATATGTTATAGAATTCGCGATGATGTCTTCGAAGAGCCCTGCAGATTACGGTCCTAAGAGGACAACGGGTCTGTACGTTGGCCCGCCTACCCACCTGTCTATCCGTCACACTTTGTAAGACACACTTAGTCTCCAAATTGAGCTAGAATGTTCAAATTTAGTATAGGTATTTATTAGGTGAATGATTTGATGGAGTTCGAAGATTAGCAATTCGATAGGTTGGTGCTTTGGGACACGATAACTTTGGTTCGAATTAAGTGAAGGTGTGACACTTGGTGTATAGTTTCATTATACCAAGACCATGATAATGAACATTTTCTGCCCAGGGAAGCAGAGCGATAAGCAATTTGTTTGATCGGGATTTTGGAGCGCGATAACTTTGATTCTAATTGTATGAGAGTGGTGAAACGTCGTGTAGAGTTTCATTACATTTATTAGTAGTAACATTCCAATATCACCAGCTTATGGAGTGTTTGTGTCTCAGCTAACGCGTTACGCGAGAGCTTGTTCCTTTTATTTTGATTTTTAAGTAGATCGAGGCAATTGTCATCTAAGCTTCAACTACAAGGATACGTGCGCACTAAACTTATAAAAGCCTTTAAAAAGTTTTATGGCCGTCATATTGACTCGATTGGTAAATATAATGTGTCTCTCCCGGCTATTATTCTAGACACGTATACTAATACTATCTCCCTGATTATGTCTACTACATCGTTAACACAGTTCATAACGTGCATTTTGCATACCGATAGTTCATTGGCCAATCACGCTATTTTATCGACACTTTGCCTAATAGTTTGGATGCAGCTATGGCGGAACACAGTAACTCTTCTTCTAATTGAGGTAGAATGCTCAGACTTGGTGTAGGTGTCTATTAAATGAATGCCTTGGCAGGTGTTCCACCATGCGCATTTTCCACTAAGGCTAAGCAGAGATAAGCCATTTGATTGGTTGAGACTTTGGAACACGATAACGTTGATTCTAATTGGGTGAGAGTGATGACACTCAGAGTATACATTATCAATACTTTGTTTTTCTTAGGCTAAGTAGCTATAAGCCATTGGATTGGTCACGATGTTCGAACTTTTAGCGTAGATGTTCATAAGGTGAATGTCTGGACCGAGTTTAATGATTAAGGAATTTCCTTAAAGCTCGCTGCTTTAGGACAAGATAACTTGGATTCTGACTGATGGGTGCTTCAAAATCTTGACTGAATAAATTCTTTTTAGTCTAAGGATAGATAATCAGTTTAATTGCTCGATACTTTTTGAAAAAGATAAAATTGATGTGTAATTAATTAACATATGAAGAGCACAAGGGGGGAACGATCTAAGTCACCTTTTCAACGAACCCCAGTTAATGGCGCCATCTAGTAGCAAATTGTAAAAACTTTATGTGGAACAATCAATTTCAGGTAAAAACGATCCGAGTCACATCGAACCAAGGCCCTTCTGAAATGACCTCCCGGACCAATACGTCCATCGTACCCTTTATTTGACCTTAATTTGGCTGAAAATTTGTCAGTTGTTGTACTGGTATTATGATTCGTATTAAACATCATTTTGAAGTTGTAATTAAACCCACTTGTTCTGTTCGCGTCAAGCATTCTCGTCCAAAGTTTGTTTTGCCTTTTATGCGAAAAGACAAAAATTTCACTTAAATCGTTCTTCCCCGGGACTCTTCATATGTCATCTTTTTTTTTTATTTTGGACGTGCGATGGGAGACATCAGCCTCGCTGTTGGCTTGTTTTAATTAGATTATATATAACTACCATTATTAACAAATATATATAAATACCTATCTTTATTATTTTGGGATTACTTTTTTCAGCAGATCCTGAAAGATGTGAAGGCTTGGGAAATATGCTTGGCGGTTGTCAAACTCGAATCGAGAAGAACCCCATTGTTTGCAACGGTTCAGTGAATATCACGTTCACTTATAAGCCAGATGCTTCAAAGACACAAGATATTCATAGGGCGATAGATGACTTCCGAAATAAACCAAGGACCATGATATTCATGGGAATAGGAATCCATAATAACTACAATCATACCAAGATTCTTAACGATTACATCCACCCAATATTGGAGCATTATAAGGCTAAAAACTCAATATGGCCGAAAATACTGTGGGCAGGAGCTCATGCACCTGGACTTTTGAAAAATCCGTTTCAGCCCTTACAACTATATAAGTCGTGTTTACACTTTAATCAATGGCTAAAACCTCGTTTAGAGAAATTAGGAGTACCCGTGTTTGATACGTTCAACATGACTGACGGCGTAGCCAGTCACGATGGCTGCCATTTCGGTATGGCTGTTAATATGTTAAAGGCGAGAATATTTCTTCATTACATAGCCGAATTACAACAAAAAGGACAATGGTGATAAGAATTACAACGAAAAGGACAATGGTGATAAGAATTACAACGAAAAGGACAATGCTGATAAGAGTACAAATTTACGGACTGACAATAAAAAGACAATGATTAAATCAAATGTTATATATTGTTGGAGGATAAAATCAGCTTGTATATCTAAATGATCATTATACATTGAACCCACGACGTATTATGCTTGGTTCCCACTGTCGTTCAATGCGCTCGATCTGGTAGGTGCAGATACGCTTTGATACATTCTAGTACGATCAGAGAGAGAGAGAGAAAGAGAGAGAGAGAGGGGGGGAAGTGGGGTTTAACGTCCACTCTACACAAATGGATCATTTCGGGACTAACATATGGTTCATTTTTATTTTAACAATTCGCCTGAACGAAGTGGTCTTTGGAGTTGGAGCAAACCGGAGGACCCAGAGAAAACCCACAAGATTGAACAGGCAACCCTACTCCTCAATCTCGAAACCAGAAAAATTTTTGAACAAATTTCTCTGGTGAATCGGGGTAGCCATTTTCCCGGAAAGTGATATGTAATTCCTACGCGCGAAAGTTCTCGTTTATTTGCGTCGTACGCCCCTGATTTTACGTGCCTGGATGACCGAATCACTTAAAATATACCCACGCGTAGAAAAATAGATCTTTACAAAAACTTGAATTTGTTCGTTTAGGATCCAATTTGTTATGTCAGCGAGTTGACTTTGACTCAAGGATCATTTTACAACAAACGAAACGACGATCCGGCCTCTAGTTTTCGAGAAATCGACCCAAAAAGATTGACCAATCAGAGGTCAGAATGGGTGGGGCTTAGGTTTGAAAAACATTGGAAAAAATGGATGGTCTAATGTGCCAGAGCCCTTCGGCTACGCGGCTGCCTCTGGGAACGAGATTGCCTACTCCTTGCTACATACAACCCGGGAATCGAAACCACGCCAATGACAGACCTTATCATACAGCGCGCACCTGCTAACCATTTGGCCATTCAAGCCTACTGTTAGCATGATCGCCACGATTGCTACGACTGACCTCAATATATGATAAAACCTGATAGGATCACCACCATTACTCCACGACTAAAACCACGAATTCAATTATAGCAAGAATCGTTATAGTCGGAACATAAAGCCAGGCTGACACTTGCACGACTTTCGGCCACGATTTTGTCGTGCCCATCAGTGTCCACATTGACACGAACTGGCACGACGAGTTCACGCATAGTTTGCGCATTGTTTACGCACTTCCCGCATTGGCACGACGAGTTTGCGCAAATCGGACGGTGCCGTGCCGACTCGAGTCGTGCCAATGCGTGCCACGAAATCGTGCAAGTGTCAGCCTTGCTTAACATTAGGCGAATTGAAAGTGCATCATATGCTGCATAGGAATCTATGATAATTCAGCTACAGTTGTTTTGTTGGGGTTTTTTTTTTGGGGGGGGGGCATGTTTTGGTTTTTTTTGGTAGTGATTTATTCGATTCTCTCTCAGTAGATTGATTACAATGCCCAGATGTTGCTCGTTTTTAATCAATAATGTAATTAAACCATGGACAAATACAAACACCACTTCAAACACACAAAAACAAAATCAATGGATACTTTTCATAACAATAACTATTTTCTTATTGGTTTTCATAGAGTTAAAGCATGGAAATGGCGTTTGGACAAGACACTTGTTTATATTAAAGTAGCTAAGTCTCTAACTCAATATCATCCAAAATCTTCGACATTGAAAATACGAATTATTTGTAAATTTAAATCAACATTGATGTTGTGATCTTACCGGTAAAAGATCGACATCTGATATCCAATATTTAAGACAAAATAAACATTTTACCATTGGTACACGAATCGTGTACCATAATGTGTTTCAGTGCCATTCGTACCAAGGGACTCGAAGAACGAGTTTAGACATACCCCACAAGTCATGTCAGACATATTCTTATCTGGAGAGCATGCGCAATAAATACTATCGGTGTAGACTAGAATAACCGGATGCTAGAGATTGCTATTCGATTGAGACTTCTGCCATATTTTGCCCAACATAACGTATTTGAAATTATAAGAGTAAAACGGAAACGATCGAATTTAAATCAGTTTATATACATTCATGTTACATTATTATATGCGTTGCGACCCATTTGGGTTGATTTCCAGGACCCAAATATTAGCGACTTAGCTAGACCACAAATGTCTAGAATACAATTAATGCCATCTGATTAAAACACAGATCCTATTTCGTTTCTGTACTTCACTCAGATTGTAATTCAGGGGCGGATCCAGGATTTTCAGAAAGAGGGGGCGTGCTGCACCCACTTGGGAGTGCGAAACCGTGATTTTTTAGTGAAAAAAAAGGACACAAGGACTAATTTCATACTATAGTACTGTAAATTACGATTTCCAATCTAAACTATTTTTGTTCTCCTTTCTCGCGAGAATATATGGAGCTTAAAATTGTTCGCCACCTAAAAAAATGCGCCCCCCTCTGGATCCGAATCAATGTGTTTTGCTATGGTCTATGTATTTCTTGTGCAAATACTAAACGACATTGCAATATTCGATTCCCCGATTGTACGTGATAAGGAGTAGGGTCGCCTGTCCAACCTCGTTGGGTTTTTTCTCCTATTACTCCTGTTTCCTCCCATTGCTAAAGATCCCTACGCGCGAGAGATTTAATGAAATAAAATTAAACCATTGGTTAATCTCGGTTTTAGCCGAGAAAGTTCATCAGGACTTCCCGACGTGGTTTTCCCGTATCACTGATGCAGGATGGAGAATCTAACAAGGGCAGCTGTCTGGTCGTTTGGATGGTACCAAAAGCCGAGGTGCGTGTACACATTGGTGAGCACGTAAAAGATCCGTTGTCAGTTTGACGTTAAACGCCATTTTATTTCATTTTATTATTCACAGTCCACCCCACTTTCTCCGGGTCCACAGGTTTCCTCCCACTGCTAAAGACCCCTACGCACCAGCGAATTATTGAAATAGAATTAAACCATATTATGTTAGACACGAAATGACCTAGTAGTTTGTGGACGTTAAACATTATTTCTCTCTCTCTATCTCTCTCTCTCTCCCTCTCTCTCTTCAGGTTTGGGGTACGCTTGATGAATGTAATTTAGTAGTTTTTACCAAACTATTAGCATCGGATTGGAACATACGAGGACTGACTGAAAAGTTCTAAGCCTGAAATGGATTGACACAAATGAAATGAAATGAAATGAGCTTCAACGTCCTACTGTTCTGCTCCGAATGGCCGTGTTTTGAGGGTACCTTTGCCCGGACTCTTATATCGAATTTTAACTACCAAGGGATCTTTTACGTGTACGCCAATGAGTTCAGGGTACCTTGTTTTTTTGTACCATCTGAACGACTAGACAGCTGCCCTTTTCAGTTCCTCCGCCCTGCATTACTGACAAGGGGTTATATACCATGCCGGAAGATTTGGATGAACTTTCTAGGCAAGTGCAGGAACCGAACACCAGCTTAGCCAGCTTGATGGCTTCGGAGGGGCAGTGAAGTTTTTAGGAGGGGCACACCCGTTACAGTCTACAGTAGGTATTTAGGGGGGTATTGCCCCACCCCTCTTGCCACCCCCTGGCTACGGGCCTGCCGAACACCCAACCTCCATGCTAGCGAGCCAGTGTTTTACCCACTCAACATCCGTAATTTTAAGTAGATTAGAACAGTTTAGTCATTTAATGATTTAATCTAAAACTGGTGAAGCGAGACTAAGCTTCGAACAATCACTACAGTGATAACAATCAGTGCACGCATCTTATCAAACCTTCAAAGGCTAATATCTTCGCTCAGAATAAAGTAATTTGAATGAAATTTTCAATATATTCATTTTGCATTATCTATTTTTGAACTATTATGACAAGAATGAAATTGACAAGTTAAAGCGGATTAAGCTCCACCAAGGCCTGAGGCGACAGTTTCTGGAGGGCCTATTTAAAAAGGCGTGGGCCTAATTAATTCGGGTCAGGGCATATGTTGATTCCCCTTGGGTCTAAACCCCACCCACCCCTAACATTCATTGTCTATGCGTTTTTAATCGTATCAGACAAGTCTAAAAAAAATTTTTTACAAAATCTTTGGGCCTGAGGCTGCAGCCTCATCAGCCTCACTGATAATCCGCTATTGCCTATTTCTCAGTGAAAACATTAATCGGTTAAGAATAAAATGTACATTCAATGAAGCTAAAATCAATTGAATATTGACTACTTAAAATCCTTAGTAAAAAGATCCGATATTTCGTTCAACAAAATTGGTGCTGCAGTATCAAACTGTGTTTGATTGTGTCAACAAACTACACATTGTGCTCGAAATTAATTCCATTGCTTCTATATTGAATTCATGACAATAATGATTGTTCCAATGGATTCTGGTTATATATTTCTTGAAACAGTAGCGGACTAAATATACCTTCTCAATTTTAAAATAATATATCTTAATGTCAAAATAATTCAGTTTACGTTTTATAAACAGGAATGTTTCGATAATCAATAGGTTTGTATCTAAGACCGTACACAATAATAAAGTTAAGTTTTGCGGCAGATGTTCTTTTTAACATCATGATTTTGATAGTATTCGATCGTTTTAGGGATATCTTCAAATAATCAATATGTCTTGTGGTTGATGTTCACATGGTAGTAGCACCGTGTAAAACAGTAAGTTGTAAGGGGAGCTGCGGTGACTCAGTGAGTAAGAAATGAAATCTGGTTTAACTGTTGTACTCCGGACTGGGCTAATGGAAGACGGACATACGCCATACAGTGTGATATGAGGGAAATTGGGTCCGGGCAGCGGCACTATGGTCTACTCTTATATCGAATTCCAGTTGCCAAGGGATCTTTTATGTGCACGTCAATTTATACACGTGACCTCGATTTTCCGTACCACCCGAACGACTAGACAGCTGTCCTTGTCAGCCCCCCCCCCCCCCGTCTTGCATCACCAACAAGGGTAAACCACTTAGAACAATCTTGATGAACTTTCTCTGTCAATGTCAGCGTCTTACCCATTTAGCCATCGGGGCTCCCGGTGAGTAAGACGTTAGCTCGCAAAACCCGATGGCCCCGTGTTCGATCCAGGTGTTGATCGAGAAAAAATATCTGGAATTTCCTGTGTTGTTTCTCCTTGTCGGTTGAATGTCGGCCATCTTGGATTTTTCCATTTTTTCTACCATTTTACGGTGCGCAAAATTTGATACAGTACACCTAAATAAAAGCAAAAATACATAAAAATATTTTCTTGCAATTTTTTTTAAGGATAAAATTATAAATTGACTGGTCTTTTAGACAGTCCAATAAATTTTTAAGCTGTTTAGCAGCTGTCGTATTCTGCATACATTTTGTCAACGTATAAGTAAAGTCTGCATTACTTACGTATTGTCAAGGTTCAGTCTGTCTTGAAAGCATTGTAAAGTAATTCTGTTTTACACAAGACTATGAAAAGCAGCAGAGATTGATGGATGATAATAGATGTTATATTAGAAATTAGCTTGTTCGACTGTATGGGTCGTTAAAGAATAAACCGCGTTGTTATCCATACCCAGAGCAATATAAGGTGTACTCGGTAATAAGTGAATAGCTAAAAGTGTTAACGTCCCCTATCCAATACGAAGCTCAGTTTTTAGGCAGCTGTTGTGCTTTGTGTAAACTTGGTCAATGTTCGATCTCTTGAAACCAAAACGACAACAAATCTCATCAAAGACTGGCTAGATGTTTAAAACAAATCCGGCGCAATATGCGGTTTTCTAGAAAATGTTGTGTTGCTCCAATAGTGTGTGTGTTTATTTACATGGGAATTATTCTCATGTGGCCTAATAGAGGATTCCCTCGACTGGATTCATATCCATACAATTCTAGATATTCCAGCAAGGATGCAGAATGCCCGGGAGTTCTATCGCACATGATAAAAGGTTACTGGAAACCACTCCCTCGTCTCTCTCAGGAATTGATAGGAATATTAATTGACAGATTTAGAATACAAGTCGCACGGAATGAGTATCGTTTTCCTGAAAATTACCAAATGGAGAATGGCAAATGTGGTAATATTAAATATCCAGGCACTGTTCTTAGAGCCCTATGTGACCCTAAAGGACCTACGCCATGTTGTTATGAAGGTTATTGTGTGTCTAAATCTATCGAAGACTGTAAATGTGAGGAATGTTATGATCTAAGGCAACGTATTTCAGCGGAATCTTCTGTCTGGGTGCCATCACATCATGGTTGTCATGTTGACGACTTTGATTCCAAGACAGCATGTCGTTTACTCCATAATTCTACCATATTCTGGAGTGGAAATTCTTTCACCAGACAAATTTTCTCAGCTGTAACTATGATACTTAAAGGTGATCTCAGACATTTAGTCGTTACAAATAACACAGGTAAGGTTGTTTTTCAATATAGTGACCACTTTCCGCCTTGTAAATCAGAGAGAGAGAGAGAAAGACAGAGAGAAAGAGAGAGGGGGGGTGGGGTAACGTCAACTCGACACAACTAGGTAAGGTTGTTTTTCAATATAGTGACCCCTTTAAGTACGTGATAAGAAGTAGGGCCTGCTTATCTCGTAGGGTCTTCCGGTTCTAATCAAGGCTAAAGACCCATACGCGCAAGCGCATTATTGAAATATAATTGTACAAGTTAGTTCCTAGTTGATGTTGAGTGGACAGTCCTCTCTTTGTTGTCGCTCCGATGTAAAACCTCTACTGGCAAAAGTTGTTGGCATTGATTCTCGAACACGGCTTCTTATACTCTTCAGATCAATGCATTAGTAGGAACGTGAGTATGGGCTAGGCTACATGAAGGCGGACATACTCTATCGAATTCTGTCAAGGAATTTTTAAGTGCACACCAGTGTGTACACGGGACTTCTTTTTTTCGTCCCATTCGAACGACTTGACAGCTGTCCTTGTCAGGCCCTCCGTCCTGCACTGAGAAGGGGAACCACACCGGAAACTCTGGACGAACTTTGTCGGCCAATGCAGGGATCGAACACCCGACCTCCAGGCTGGCAAGCTAACACTCTATCAACCGAGACCCCCCCCCCCATAAAAGGCCGGTATCCTTTACCTGGTGGGCAAACTGTCCATTTGTTTATTTTGGAGATTCCTGAATGGTCATAAGGGAATTGATAGTGTTTAATTAACTTGACGACAAGGTCATTCCAGTCCGTTAATTAACTTCATGTGGCACTTACAGGGTCATTTTCTTAATAAAAGTCTGAATTTATCCAGACACCACACAATACAGTTTGGGACACCATTCTCCATTGCCAGATGAAGACAGACTGGTTTAAGCTGTTTGAAAACGTATCACATACACCAAATTAAGCAGTTTTATTCTCCAAAATACCATCGGGATTGTCCCATTAAACATATCCGTTGATGTTTCCGTTTCATAACAACGTTGTTTTTGGTGTAAGTTGTTTTGGGTTTTCAATTTTGAATTTTAAACTTAACGTAACACTCTTCAATATTTATTTTTGCAGTTAAGGAGAAATGTGAGGGTGTGGATAACATGTTTCTATTCTGTCAAGCCCAAACTGAAGTGAATCCCATTGTTTGTAACGGAACTGTCACGATGTCGTTCATTTCTAACCCTCGTACCTCGATGACACAACATATTTATAGGGCTATAGATGATCTGCGTGATAAACCAAGGACCATGATATTCCTTGGATTAGGAATCCATGATAACTACAATTATACCATGATTCTGAACGATTATATCCACCCAATATTGAAGCATTATAATGCTAAAAAATCTGTCTGGCCTAAATTTATGTGGGCATCAGCTCATGCACCTGGACTTCTGCAGAATCCATTTGGTCCGTTTCAACTATATAAACACTGTGTACGCTATAATAAATGGTTAAATCCTCGTTTAGAGAAATTAGGAGTACCCGTGTTTGATACGTTTAATATGACTGACGGTGTATCCAGTCACGATGGCTGCCATTTCGGTATGGCTGTTAATATGTTAAAGGCGAGAATCTTTCTGCATTACATTGCCGAATTACAACGAAAAGGACAATGGTGACAATAATACAAATTTACAGAAAAATAGCCACTAAAAGCTTCAGCGTGGTTAATTTATACAGCAACATTGATTTAAATGGCCCCTTTCATGTGCTCAATCGCCAAATTAAGTACACGATGCACAGCGCCACCAAACGACGTCATTATGATGGTTGCTAGGTAGAAGTAAAGTGTCAAAATTTTAAATTTGTTCGACGTTCATTCTGCACATGTAAACTACACATGTAAAGAGACAATGAAGTAGACAATTTTCGTCTTAATAATAGAATAAGATGAAATAGATTTAAAATTTACGCTGAACAAATAAAGGAATTGAATTATACATTGTCTTGATTTAGAAATTAATTGAATAGAACTTAGAAATTTGACTTAGAATTTTGAATCTAATATTCCGCCATACATACATATTTCACATTTTTCGTAAAAAATCAGGGACTGTAATTTTAGAATGAAAGATCTGATGCGTATCAAAACTGAACTCATCCATTTGCCACCCTTGCTCACTGTGTCGTGTTGGCCGTTGAGATGAAGGTACACATGCATGTAGTCCGGGGTGGCGTCCATGCTGCGCTGCTACGGCGACGGAAAATGATCTCAGAGCGCGCCAGGCTCGCCATAAGCGTGGTTAAAGTGTGGTGGAAACGCTTGACATCGTGCTCTGCTAGGCTAGAATATGCGATCGCATCTGGAAAGCTGTTAGAACGCGGTTTTTTTCAAGTTTGACATTTTCTCACGTTGTGTATACGTCTGCTGACGTCATTGTACATTTCTGGTCGCCGTACGGTCACAGCAGCGCAGGAAGGACGTCACTCCGGTCTGAACGGGGTATCAGATGTTTAGTAGGTAAGCATTTTTTACCGTCCACCGGAGCCTGGTCTTATGACGTCATATGTGGATTGTGGGTTAGGATAAGGGTTAGGATAAGGGCTGTGGCCTGCAGATTTCGTCACAGTCTCGAGATGTAGACAGGGCTAGCCCTAACCCTAACCCTGGGCCAAGCCTAACCCTTATCCTAACCCACAATCCACATATGACGTCATAAGACCAGGCTCCGGTGGACGGAAAAAAACGTTTACCTGTTTAGTATAATGGGGTTTCAATGACATAATTCGGAATGAAACTTTCGAAAGACGAAACACCAACAAACATTTCCCAATATCATTATATTTCAATATTTATCTGTTTCATTAACTTGTTGTCTGGTACCATTTAGCCGCCTTCCCGCGACCAAACGTATGGATTCCACTGATTTTATATGACGCCTGTAAAACATTAGAACTGACTTGTCTCTCTTGATGAGGCTGTTGCCCACCAACGAAAACATTTATAGTACCTGAAATTGATAATTCTAGAAAATAAATTGTCTAATTTATCTGATAGTCTAAAAGAAAATAATGCATGATTCAACTTTATTTCCATAATTCGCTTGCGCATTGGGGTCTTTAGCAGTGGAGGAACCCGAGGATCCGGAGAAAACCCACAAGGTTGGACAGGTGACCCTACAACCAGGTAATCGAAACTTCGTGAAAACAACAATTAAGACGGCAAAATCTGAACGATACAGAGTCAATCTGATTAAAACACACATCCTATTTTGTTTGTTTTTTTGTAGTTCAAAATTTCGCTTCACTTCATTTCACTACGCTAGGATCTATTTTGGTTGAAGTTGGGGATTAGCCAATGAAACGGTCTGTTACGGCATGTCACTGGCGTGCCATACACGAAACTGTGGGTTGACCACTAGAAATTAGTAGAAACGACAACGCTGGTTGATTAATCAATGTCTGCGGTCATGCCGCTCGTTTCACCCTGACGTGAACTGTCACTATAACTTGTCAGAACTTTTGTAGTGTAGGCCATCGAAAGTATAACAAACAAAACGAAATCTAGACCTGGCCCCAAGTTCACAAAGCTTTCTCAGACTTAAATTGAGAATTTGCGCAACTTGCAATCATTGATTATGAGAAACATCTTTGATCCAGAAACACAAAACTTTGCACATAGTTTCTTATTGGTGTATTTAATAAATCAAAACAGGAAGAGTTTTGTAAATGACTATATTTTAGTTAAAATAAGACAAACAGTTTGGAGTAAATTCTCAACTTAAGTCTGAGAAAACTTTGTGAACTCAGGGGCCTGTTTTTTAATCAGATTGATCCACGGTAAACCATATCCATTCTCGGTATCCCCAGTGGTCTCCGCTAAACCCTGATAAGACCACCCACATTCATCCTCGGTATCCTCAGTGGTCTCCACTAAACCCTGATAAGACCACCCACATTCATCCTCGGTATCCTCAGTGGTCTCCACTAAACCCTGATAAGACCACCCACATTCATCCTCGGTATCCTCAGTGGTCTCCACTAAACCCTGGAGTTATTAACGATCATCTAAAATCCAGATCTCTCTTTCTGTATTTTGAACACAAATTCTAGACTACAAGCTACCCACCTGGAGCAACTATCCAACCATTTGTATCATTCCATAGAGACATACTCTGACCATGAATTATAAAATTAACAGTTTTCTTTTCTCCTCTACCCAAGTTAGTTCTGTGGAAACTGACCAACTGAATATTTGGTGCTGGTTCTGGTGAGTTGACGAACTTAACATAAACTTGAGAAACCTGGTAAATTTGAGAATGGAAATTCATAAAAAAAATTAATGAAACGGTGCATCAACAAATCCCGAAAAGAGGACGAACTGAACATAGACGACTTGAGAACCTGATTAATTTGAGCAATAGAAAATTATTTAATTATTAAATAAAACAAAATTATGAAACGGCACATGTTGAAACGGCACATGATGAAACGGCACATGGTGAAACGGCACGTGGAGAAACGGCACGTGATAATCTGGTTAATTTGGTGAATAGAAAATTATAAAACGGCACATGAAGTTCTTTAGAAATGTTCATCCGAACAGTACAACACGCACCTGTACGCTTGATCTTCTCGAATGATAAATGGCGGGTGTCGTGTAGCGAGTGAGTTAAAACCTTTCAGTAACCCATGGTGTAAACTTCCATACATACTGTTTTGCAGTAAGCTCATTTGCTCCATTTGAGCTAATCCAGTCTTTGGACTTTGTATCTGGTTCAATGTAATGTTTTGAATTTATTATATTCTAGCACGATAGCAAGGTTTCTGTGTCTAATTATGAACTCCGGATAGAACTTTCTATGTTAAGAATTTAAAACGAATTCGACCAATGCAATTAGTAGAATGTAAGTTACCTCTGCAGCATAAAGTGGTCCAGTATTTTCAATATCGTATGAGCCTTTAACATGGCCTCCAGCGTGGACGGTGGTGATTTGAAGTTTTAAGTTGGAGTATTTAAATGTTGTGTAAGACAACCCGTAACCAAATGGGTAGAGAGGGTCATATGTAATATATCTATATGTTCTTTCTTTCATCGAGTAGTCCGTCATCGGTGGAACCTGGAAAGCAGTGAAACAAAAACATAAAATCGCTGAAACCACCTTTTGATAAAGTCAAAGAATGAAATGGGGTTTAATGTCCTCCTTTTCTACACCGTCTAGTGTAATGAGAGAGAGAGAGAGAGAGAGGGAGAGAGAAATGGGGTTTACCGTCCACTCGACACAAACTAGGTCATTTTGGGACTAACATATGGTGCTAACCGAACAGCTTTATTACGACCTACTCTTATTTCAAATTCCAACCTCGGTGTTTCGTCCAATTCCCCGTCACTGACAAGGAGAAGCCACACCTGAATATCCAAAGGAACTTTTTCCGCAAACACCTGGAGCGAACTCGATATCTCCTTTATAGCTAGTTAGCGTATTAGCCACTGTGCAGCCAGGGTTCCCAAAGGATATTCTATATTTTGCTTGCGTTCCAATCAACACATAGGCCTACTATCTTGTTTTGTGTATAGCAGAGGGGGCGTTGGCGTAGAAACCCCACATCTTCATGAGCTCGGTTGATGCAGGAAATTAAGACAGGCATAGTCCTAGAGAAAACAAAATATGCTTTAATACAGGTGCAATTGGGATCAATTTATTGTAAGCACAATTTAAATATTGAAAGACTTTCGCCACTGGATCAGTATATCTATCTAGATGCCGAGTCGGGTGTAGAAAATGCAGGGCCCGATTTGGGTGGTCCGAGGTTAGAGGAAATGGATACATTGCAGCAGCATAAGTTGGTGAGCTGCTGACCCCTATCTAGTGCGGGGGGGGGGTCAATTTGGAGAAATTGGTGAAGTTTGTCAAAAACCGGCCCTGACTAGATGATCTAGTCTTCACCGATCATTACCTGCGATATGTTATTCATCCACGTCATTGGTAGTCTACCGGAGAAAACATCGCCTGGATGTTCATGAATTATCAATCTTCTTACAGCTTCGCCTGTTGATTGGGCAGGATAAAACAGCTCAATGATCGCGGCTACTTTGTCGTTTTTATCAAACTGAGCAATATCCATTGGTGAAGCACTCATCATAAGGAGAACTATTTTGGAATTACGTGGACCTGTATTAAAATAAAAGAAAAATACCAAGATATTCCAGATGCCAGCGGGGGTTGGGGTGGGTTGGGGAAGGGGTGGATGGTCTAACTGATAGCACGTGCGCGCTGTATCTTAAAGTTTGTCATTTAGTCAACTGGCGTGGTTTCGAATCCCCGGTTGTACGTGGCAAGGAGTAGGATCGCCTGTCCAACCTCGTCGGTTTTTCTCCTGGTACACCGGTTTCCTTCCACTGTTAACGACCCCTACGCGCAAGTGAATTATTGAAATAAAATTAAACCATATGGTAGTCCCGAAATGACCTAGTTTGTCTCGAGTGGACCTTTAACCTCATTTCTCACGGATGGGATTCTGTGATTTGTATCTAGAAGTTAGTTATATAAATCCACATAATGTGGATTACAAATATTCAAATAAAAAATAAATATGTGTCACCTATTCAATATTTTGGATATTGAAGGAACTATTAAAATAGGTACCGTACACCATACGGAAAAGGAATAACTATATTTCATATTGAAAAAGTCATTGTGGCTAAATGTGACCACTTGAAAATCGCAATTAAAGTGAATATCAACTAATTTTCAATGTACCTTAGTGTTGACTTAAAATGTACTAATTTTATATTTTTTAGTGTCAAATATTTTGATTGAAATTAAATGTTTATGAAATTAATTGACGAAGTATATTCTTATACTTAATTAACTCATAAATAGATTTACCTCCCCTGATATTTATCTCAATGACTAAATGAAATGAAATGGGGTTTAACGTCCTACTCTTCTGCACCTAACCGGGGCTAATGGAAGACTGGCATACGCCATACAGTGTGCTATGAGGGAAATTTTGCCCGGGTGGCGGCGCTACGACCTACTCTTATATCGAATTCCAACTGCCAATGGATCTTTTACGTGCATGCCAGCGCCTTACCATTTAGTCACGTCATCCCCATTTCGGGACTAACATATGGTTCAATTCATTTGAACAAATTAGGTCATTTCGGGACTAACATATGGTTCAACCGGAGAAAATCCACAAGTTTGGGCGACGATCCCACTCTTTGTCACGTTCAAGCAGCCCCGGGCCTGTTTTGGTAAAGACTTCAATCAGAATGAAACAAAAAGAGGTTACAGAAATAGTGCGACCATTCTTGACAGTGATCGCCTCTTCAATGGCGATAATCTGCAAGTTAACGCCATGAGTTGGAATCACTCGGCCAACCTCGGCCGATTCCGGATTGTAGGGTACTGGAATCTCCTGAGGTTTGCCGAGTGGAGTTCAAAAGTCAAACAGGGCGATAATCTGCCAGTTGACGTCATGAGTAGGAATGTCATGAGTTGGAACGTAGAACAATTTCACCAATAAGGGCGATAATCCGGATATAATCTCGGAAAATGCTAAAATAATAAGTGCAGTGAGTAAACAGCATCAAAGCCCAAGAACATTCTACAGTACCAAGGGCTAACAAAATTGTCCCTCATAACAAACCTCTCTCTCTCTCTCTTTCTCCGTATTGGTGTACGACCATGATGAATATTAAGTTTCAGAACCTGCAATCACCGACCAACGCCATCACCATCCACTACCACCGCACAAAAGGAAAATATGACGGCTGCAAACTCATGAATACAACAACATGTGTAATATAGCGTAACTTAGGTGACCGACTCAGAAACAGGGCTCACACTGTCGGTCGCCAAAGTCGCAATTTGCGATAAAAAAATGAAAGTGGCGATTAAAATTTGATTTTTGCGATAATTTTTGCGATAAAGTTTTACGGTACTGGCGATTCTTTTTGAGAACTGGCGGAAAAAAATCTTAAAATTCTAATCGTATTCATAATGTTTTAACCATTATTAAGTGTCAATCACGTGGCTAATAAATTAATCAACTCTCTGATAATCCGGATAGCGTCGCCGAGTAATACTAATCAATTGTCTCGGATTAATGATTAGTTGATTGATAATTGCCAATGATGTATATTAAACCTATCTCGCGTCACTATTTAATCTTAATGATTAAATTAAGCGGTGATTATTTGATGTTTCGTTTCGTCTTAAAACGAAGAAAGGTAATACATGTAACCAAAATGGCCGACAATTCTATCGAAAAGAAGTAAATATAGTTCAATTCCGTTTACTGTGGCATCATATACGGCATGTAAAACATACAAGTATGCCTATTAGATATCATTATTTCAAATTATCGTATCATCATGGTCGAAAACGCATGAACTAGGCTACTTGAATATCGGCGATTCTTGAGCGAGAAAGCGGTTCGCCATTTGTATCATATTACCGTCGCTAAAATGGTCTAACGGTGAACGACGGGTATAATTGTAAGCATTTCTTACAAATATAATTAAGTACATATCATTCTATCAGAGATTCAGATACCGTTACGGTACCTGAAAATAACAATAGTTCTATTGTACACGCAATCCTTGGACGAGATTAGACGTGTAAATATTGAATATATAGTGCAATACGGCGATGTTCAAAGAGACTAAAGTTACCAAAAGTATAATCCGATCTTAGTAAACCAAAACTGTGCTAAATGTATTATGCAAAGACTGATTTGTTAAAAGTTGTTGTATATTGTATATATTGGTAATTGTTTTATAATAAGCCTAACTGAGACATAAAATTGTTAGATATTGTATAATTTTTTATCACATATTTTTGGCGGATAAAATATTCAAGTTGGCGGAAAAAATATATGAACATTTCCTTACATAAAAATTATCATCCATTTTGGCGGAAAAAAATTGAAAGCCAGTGTGAGCCCTGCTCAGAAAGTGTAAATAACCTTACTGTGTGCTATAGAATCTTTAAGTATATCAATCTGATGTCCTGGTATACTTATATCACGCCTGTCCCGTGTTTCATGTTCCAAATCTGAACCTGAAATATTCCAACTTAAATTCAGAAAACATAGTCAACTCATTAATGGTGAAAACAAAAAGTTGCCTTCTACAATAGTTGAATTTTCCCGACAACTGAAAATTTTGTTAAATATACAGTTTGTGATATAATTATTACCGTTCTAATGTGCCACAATAATGAAATTCAACACGTTTCAACAAGGCGTCAACATTATCATGGCATATGTAAAAATAAGAGTAGTCATATGTTTTCGGCAATGATAATATATTAATCTTACCCAATCCAAGGCAGACAAATACTATCTCTGCGTTTCTAACAGCGTTCAAGACGCCATGTTGGTCGTATTTTAAACAGTGGTTGTTGTCGTTACATCCTTTAACGGTGCGAACATAGTGAGCTAGATCTTTCAAACCATCCTTGATGGAGGTAGAATATTGCGGCATTACGTGCGGAGCATAGCCTCCAGACTGGTCGTATATTTTATCACCTTGAGGACCAACGATCTGGGGATATTAAAAAAACAAGTGCTTCATAGATTGAAAATGAGACAAATTTAAAAACAAGCATATAAAAGGGCTAAGCCCGGTCTGCCCGAGTCAGTTAATTGTGACTGATCGTATGATTTATCACCTTGAGAAAAAACAAGTGTCTTGTCCCCCAGCTACAATTGCTACATTTTTCTAGACTTTGCGCAAGAGAAAATAGTTTCAAACAGAAAAACCTCCATACATAGCATCATAGTTTGAATTGAAGAAAGTAATTCTATCACAAGATAGTTATCGAATATCTTTTATAATGGTAATGCGTTCTTCATGTTCGAAGCAATGTTTCTAATGATGTATAGGACCACGTGCCACTCTCGCGGTAGGACACGTCAGAGGTCTTACGTGCGGCTTTTGACCTTATGGCGTCAGATATTTGATTAATCAACAGTTCCGTGGAAAACAGGTCTAACAAAACGTTTCATTGGCTAATTCAGAACAAGTCAATGATAGCAACTCTTCAAGATCCTAGTGTAGTAAAGACAAATAAAACGAAATTTTGAACTATAAAAACGAAATAGGATCCGTGTTTATTACACCATATATATATATATTACTTACAGCAATAGTACCATATTTATGATTTTTATCCAAAGGTAGGAATTTGTTTTCGTTCTTCAATAAAACGTAGGACTTCATAGCTGCTTCAACAGCTAGATCTCTATGGGCTTTACTCTGCACCACATCTAAACCAAGTGATTTGTGCTTTACCATGCTTGGTGGATCAAATTCTCCTAGTCGCATCCTGGTATACCAGACTGGCTTAGCTAATTCTTTTATATAATCTTCTGTTAGATGTCTATGTTTTACAGCGTCAACTGAAAACATACATCAAACGTGTTTAAATGCATATATAGAATATATCATGTGCACTATAAAGAAGCTTTCCCACATTTTAAGTCCGACCTTTGTTTGTGAGGGGGTTTGTCCACCTCGGGTGGAGGCGGGTCGTAAATAAACCAATTCACACACACAGTTGTGCTGACAAATGGCTGGTGGCCAGTCAACACGGGAAAATACCGAGGAACTTTCTCAGTCTACAACAGGATCCAATCTGAGATCCTTTGGTTCGTGAGCCAGTGCCATATCCACTGAATCAAACAGGCCCTAAAATGGTAGCTTAATGTTCAAGGGGGAATAGCTTAAAACTCGGTTATTTTAACAATCTGTTCAACCCTAGTCGATCGTTATCTTGCTAACATTCCCTTAAATTTCTGGAAAGTCAATTCTATTATAAGCTAACATAGCTTTGAACAAACGGCCACTGATCGGCTTACACTCATCCTTGGTATATCCAGTGTGCTTATGGGGATACCGAGGATGGCTTACACTAGGTATATCCACCAGTGATGGATGATCTAATGATATTCTCCCCGAATGAAATCCATCACATACCAATTGATAGATAAGCATTGTCCGTTTCATTTTGACAGTTCAGGTTCATTCCAGCTTTCAAACCACCCACGGCAACTTCTTCGTAGTTTTTATAATAGTGTGTTTTATGTACCATCGATTCCATGGCACCACAATCACTGACAACATAACCCTTGAATCCCCAATCTTTACGTAGAATATCTTGTAATATATGTTGGTTTGCACAGGCTGGGATACCGTTCACCCTGGTAAATTTTAAAAATATAAACAACTGTAATTTTAAATGAAGGAAAATGTGGGTTTTTACGTCTTTTTTTCTGATAACTGACATTTAAAAAGAAAGATTTCACGTAAACGCGACACAAACGAGGTCATTTGGAGACTAACACATTGTTCAGTTTTATTTCAATAATTCGCTTACGCGCAGGGATCGTTAGCAGTGGGAGGAAACCGAAGGACCCGGAGAAAACCAAGTAAGTTGGACAGGCGACCCTACTTCTTGTCACGTACAATTGAAACCTTAAAATGAAACGAAAGTACCTTTAACGTCTCACTTTTGAGGGTCGAAATAAGCATTGAAGTATGCTACGAAGGACAGCTGTTGTAACAAAGTTCTCTATGCCTTTCATGAACTGAACATTCATTTTGGTGTAAAGAACTGTGTGACCTCTGTTAGTTTTGATATATTATAGTGGACGTTTCTTTCACTCTCTAAACTTATTTAAGGCACGATCTTGTTAACTATGTAGTTTATTCCATGTATTATTTGCAAGCTACATTCGATATGTAAACACGCCATGGAACTTCCTTGTTTGATGATCCCTCCTGTCCATCTTCCCTGAGTGTTGGAGGCTTTGTATACAGCAGTTTACTCACAGACAAGACGAGACAAGACAACTAGAGAGAGAGCAGACGACGAGACGGCAGAGACCGAGGTATGGACTCGCCCGAGTCCAGCCGTTACATTGGCAGCGGTGTAGAATGGTAGATACAATATAGTTAGATGTGTTCCTGTCGTAGTAATTGTTCCGGTATAGTAATAGTAATAGTTTCTGTAATGTTGATATAGACCTATCTTTGTATCTGTTTTAAATTCTGTTTCCGATGTAAATAAACCATATATTTACGAAGCTGACTCTGTAATAACTAAAATACTGTTACACTGTGTTAGTCAATCGTACAGCAGAATGTTCTAGTTGTTGGACTATGATCCTGTATGCTTACTACACTTATTATTTTAGCATTTTCCGATCCTATCTCCGGATGTTACTGTTAAGTTGTGTGACGCTCCAACTCATGACTCTACAGGCGGGTTATCGTCATTGAAGAGACGAACACTGTCTAGATCGGTTGCACTTTTTCTGTGACGTCTTTTTTTGTAAATCATTTATTTGTTTCATTTTTATTGAAGCCTGTATCATAACAGACCCGTGACGCTTTAGCGTGAGAAGGAGTGAGATCGTCGCCTGTCCAAGCTCGTTGGTTTTCTCTGGGTCCTCTGGTTTCCATCGACTGGTAAAGACCAATACGCAATCAACGTGATATTGAAATAAAATTGAATCATATGTTAGTCCCGAAATGAGTGGATATCAATGTCAGGGGAGATAATCCATTTATTAGTTAACTAAGTGAAAAGGTATATTTTGTCACTCAATTTAACATAGACTTATTTTAAATCGTATTTTTTAACAATAAAATGTAAAAAAAATAAGTAGAATTTAAGTCAACACTAAGGTTTATTAAAGATGAGTAAATATCGACTTTAATTGTGGTTTTCAAGTGTCACATTTTGCCACAATGAATTTTCTAATATGAAATAAAATTACTCCTTTTTCAGCCCGTAGATGGTGCCAATTTTAATTGTCTCCCTCAATATTTAGATGACACATATTAAATTTGAATATTTGTATTCCACGTCAAGTGGATTTAATATATTAAAGATACAAGAGATACGATACCATCTATGGACAGAGTCACCTTGATTCTACAGAATGTTATCGAAGGAAATGCGACAAGTAGGCGCGCTCTCGGTAAAGCTTTAAATATGGTGTGGATAATCGACGTTATGGGGGACGTGGGGCATTAGGGAACTGTGAGTAATCCACTAGAAACATCGACGCTGATAGGTTAATCAAATGTCTGACGTCATAGTCAAAAGCTGCCCGTATGAACTCTGACGCTACCCTCCACTACAACCGATCAGATCTGCATGTATTTTAATCAGATTGGGTTCGGAATTTAAAGTATTGAAAATCTAATCGAGTTCTTACTTGTTATAGGCACAGAGCACACTGAGACTTCCGGCATCAACACAAGCTTTAAATCCCGGTAAAAATGTTGTCTGTAGATCTCGCTCAGATACCTGAAATTACACTTTAAAATGTGTTGATACTTTGCGGTATCTCGTTCAGATACCTGCAACTACACTGTATGTAAATTTATAATTATCCCATGTAACACTACATACAGATAACAGAATATCAGAATAGTTGCTAGACCTTTATTGAGAGCATGAAATAGGCATACTCCGAGAGGAGCGCCATTCCAAGTCTTCTGAAACTAACAGTAAACTCTGACTTATAAAGCATACAATCAATTAAGAAAAATGATACACGAGCGATGTACAAATTTGGTATTCTTTATTTATGAGATTATAGTATCTGTAACTGCACTGCACATTTCCTTTGAATAAATAATATGTTTAATGAGATAATCCCTTTTATCAAAACGAGCAGAGGCCATTCGTGTGTAGTCCGTAAATAACATATTGAACACATTAGATGTTTTAATAAGTCCGTGCCTTAGAAGAAGTTGTGTAGAGATGAACACGTCAATATCATAAATGATCAAAATCCAGCAGAGGTGAGAAAGTTCTATCTGTATATGTATATTTCAATATGATGTAGAGATCACTTTGTCACACCCATCGACGTTCGATCTAGGTTCTCCTCTTGTTTCCATACACACTGTCCTCCAATTTCGGATCTTTATAAAGTATTCAAGAATTGTGAAGAACGTCTGCTGTCAATTTCAACGCGCACACACAAAATTAAGATAGGGCGGGGTGCTGGGCGTGGCCGAATGGTTAGCACGTGCGCGTTGTATCATACAGTCTGGCATTGAGTCAGCTGGCGTGGTTTCGATTTCCCGGTCGTACGTGAGAAGGAGCAGGATCGCTTGTGCAGCCTCATGGGTTTTCTCTGGGTTCCTCCCACTGTTAAAACCCCTATGCGCAAGCGAATTATTGAAATAAAAATTGAACCATGTGTTAGTCCCGAAATGACCTAGTTTAACCGCATTTCTCTACATCTATAACGTGGATGACTATACCTTAGAATCAAACAGAGTTCTTCTGACTGGTATGTCTTCTGGTCCGCCATACGCCGCGTAATGTTTGCAGCTAGCAGTCACCAGATAGTATTTCGGGTCATCTCCATGGACACCATCTACAAATCGGTTAGCATAAACCGTCCCTAGATACGGGTCTTCACCCCACGTTTCCTGTAAACAAAAGTCGTGAAAAGTTCCCAATCGACTAGAAATTAACCAAAGAATCAGATATTCATTTTTGTCTCATGTATTCGTACATCTTCTCTATGTGAGTAAGTTCCGTACGAAGGAGTTGCCATACTGGTAGGTATTCGTAATCTATGCCTGCATCAACCTCAGTATCACCAGTGGTCTCATTCCGTCCTACTCCACTATACCTTGGGTTTATCCATGAGGGTGACAGGTATGCAAATTATCTGCCCTTGGTTTATAAACTGTTTTTGGATACACATCCTCGGTATCACCAGTGGTCTCATTCCGTTATGCTTCACTATACCTCGGGTCCATCTTTGCCCAATCAATAAACGGTTTAAAATCCAAGGGCAGATAATTTACATACGTGTATAGTGGAGCAGAACGGAATGAGGCCACTGGTGATACCGAGGATGTGCCAGTGTATTCAAAAACGTACTTACAGAGTTTCTGCCCCATCTTGGATCTCTGTATATGTCAACATTTGGCGAGAAGCAACTAAGCCCTTTATGTTTGCCATAAATTCCTTTCTTTACCCAGTTGTTGTTCATGGCCCTGGTTTCAGTTGCTGAAGCACGGGCGATGCGGAACATTAAATTTTGGCTGCAAATAGAGTTGAAATCGGACACAAAAATAATATTTCACCAATAAACCGAATACCCCATCACTATAATATTTAAATTTCGTCAACGTAATTAGGACATACATTCGACTATTTAACAAATGTTTCTCCGATTTCGTGATATTTGAAATTACAACGAGAATGTAAATTATAGTCCGAAACTTCCTATTAAGCCTGTAAGGTTCCTAATAAGCCCACTATAAAGTTCCTAATAAGCACACGGCAAACTTCCCAATAAGCCCAATGTAAAGGTGTTAATAAGCCCAGTGTAAACTTCCCAATAAGCCCAGTGTAAATTTTCTAATAAGCCCACTGTAAACTTTATAATAAGCCTATTGTAAACTTCCCATTAGGCCCGCTGCAAACTCCCTAATAAGCATATTGTACACTTCCTAATAGGCCGGCTGTAAACTTTCTATTAAGCCTAAATAAACTCCCTAATTAATAAGCCCAGTGTAATCTTCCAAATAAGCCCACTTTAAATTTCCTAATAAGCCCATTGTAAACATCTTAACAAGCCCATTTCCTAATTAATAAGCCCATTTCCTAATCAATAAGCCCATTTCCTAATTAATAAGCCCATTGTAAACATCTTAATAAGCCCATTACCTAAACAATAAGCCCGGTGTAAACTTTCTAATTAATAAGCCCGGTGTAAACTTCCAAATAGACACGCTGCAAACTTTCTAATCAGCACATTGTAAACTTCCTAACAAGCCCATTGTAAACTTCCTAATACGGATTCTGCCCCCCACCCTAACTGTCATCGAGCCCTTATGTTTATGTCCATCCTCATAAACTAAACTTATGTGATCAAGTTTTGTTTCATTTGGATCCTCCTCATAACAATTTCCCTACTAAACTCTCTCTGTCGTGTTGTTAATAACTCAAGCGTAACATTCAATTTGTCAATATGTCATGAATACGGCGCCCCTGATAAACGCTGTATTGGTGTGATGTTTTAGTTTACCCCGTAAAATATGCCAAAACAGTGTTTGCAGACGATTGAAACTTCAAAAAAGTTGATATAATTTCATTTGTGGACCCCCCCCCCACCCAAAAATATATTTCACGGCTACGCCTATGGGTTTCAGATTGCTACTGTCCAGGATTTACACAACTTTTAAGTAGAATTGACATCATGCTCCATTTTATACAATACTTAATTCTATTCCTTCTTAAACATTGGAGTGCACGCAAACGATCACTGACAGTTGGAATGCGATATAAGAGTAGGCCGTAGCGCCACTGCCCGGGCAAAAATTCTACTCATAGCACACACTATGGCGTATGCCCGTCCTCATTAGCCCAGTTTAGAAGCAGAACAGTAGGACGTTAAACCCCATTACAGGTACGGACCCAGGGAAGAGGGGGGGGGAGTTGGCCGTACCCCCCTCCCCCTTCCGATCAGCCCCCGTGACATAATTGATTTTCATTTTCGTTTGCTTTGTTACAGCTGTAGTTCACATATCTGCTCTTTTATACATGATATAAACATGATTTACGCATTGTCTCCGCCCACCCAAACAATCCAAGGTTGCAACATATTACCCTTTGCTCCAATGTGTGCCCCCCCCCCCCCTCGACAGAATCGTGGATCCGGGTCTGCATTACACCCTTGCCCCCTCTCTCTCTCTCTCAAAGTCCCGGCAAACCATTATGTCAGGGGAGGCAACTCCATTTATGTGTAAATTGGATGTAAAAATATACTTCCTTAATTAATTTCATATATATTTAATTGCAGTTGTAATTTGTAACACTAAAATATGTAAAATTAGTAAATTTTTAGTAAACAGTAAAATATATGTGAGATGAGTTGATGTGCAATTTTATTGCGATGTTCAAGTGATTACATTTCGCCACTATATATTTTTTAATATGAAATATAGTTATTCCTTTTCCATGCTATTTTCATTACCCATTTTAATAGTTCCTATCAATATCCCAAATATTGAATAGATGACACATATTATAATTGAATGTTTGAAATCCACGAAAAGTGGATTAAATAGAATAAAATACAAGACCAAAATTTTACACCGGGCCCCGTTAGCTTCTCGACTTTATGGATTTACTCGAAGTTTTGGTAAATGGGATTAATTCGATGTTTTTGGTGAATATTCACGACTATTTATTGGAAAAAATGAAACCATATCTTAGTCCCCAAATTATGTGTTTTCCCCTTATCAGTGATGGGGGTGGATTACCTGGCAAGAGCAGCTGTCTAGTCGTTCGGATAGAACGAAAAACTCAGGTCCCGTGTATACATTGGCATGCACGTAAAAGTTCCTTTGGCAGTAAGAATTCATATGAGAGTAGGCCATAGTGTCGCTGCCTGGGCAAAAGTGTCTTCATAGCACACTGTATGGCATATGCCGTCTTCATTAGCCCAATCGGAGCAGAATTCTAACCCCGAAATTACCAAGTTTGAATCGAGTGGGCGTTACTCTCTCGATGGACACTGTTATTAGTAAGAAACTATCCCAAACCCTCGTTAATTATTGTTTGAGATCATCTTTTAGTTTCTTAGAAAATTACATGTGAAACAAGCTTACTCAAACGCTGCAGCTAACGCAAGTCCAGTTGGAAAAGCTGTTGCATAATTGGCGACATTCCCACGTCCACAATTTGTCCACCATTCATAATGACCAATACCAAGACGTTTTATATCCGGCGTTGTGTCTTTTCCAAGAGCCAGTTGTTCCATGTGTTCCTGGAGAGTCAATCTGTTAACCAAATCATCCACACGTTTATCCCACGGAAGTGAGGTGTCTCGGAACGGTAATTTCTGTCCATCAAGAATAAAGGCACCAACATGAAGAATCTGACAGGTGAATAGGAACACCCAGATACCACTAGCTACGCCGCTCATCCCTGATTTCACACAAAATGCTGTTTCACGATGCACTGTTTATACACAAGGAATTCTTATCTTTAAGATCAGATATTAAATCATGGCCGATTGACAGGATTGTTATAATAGCTTTCATTTCAAATTGTCACCTAAATGTGGCCTATCCTTAAGAATTTAATCTGAATCGATAACCTTGGATATGAAATCATGGCCGATTGACAGGATTGTTATAATAGCTTTCATTTCAAATTGTCACCTAAATGTGGCCTATCCTTAAGAATTTAATCTGAATCGATAACCTCGGAATTAAACTAAAATGACGTTGAACATCCATCCGGGCTAATGGAGAAGGACAGACGCCATTCAGTGTGCTACGTCTACCATTTATCGGATTCCAAATCTCAAGGTTTTGGGTACAGCGTGTACACGGAGCCTCGGTATTTATCCAAGCCGATTCTTGCCGACCGAAAAATTTTGTTGGCCACCACGAGACCCCCTGATTAGCGAACGGTGCCTTTTACACCGAGCCACTGGCACACTTTTAAAATCTCATTTAAAATATTGAATAAATACACAAATATATCAGGTGTTACCGAGTTCAAAATGGCCAAACCGGCAGAATCAAAGAGGTTTTAAGAATCTAGAAATCGATTGTCGTTAACCACGTTCGTTTTGTTTTTGTTACATCTCTATACAAAACGTTAAGCCTTGCTGATCATTTACACTTCATTGTCTTTTTAGATAGAAATGAAATGGGGTTTAACGTCAATTGTCTTGACTGCTTGGTTGAATGAAGACGGGTATATGCCAAACATTTCGCCCGGACAGTGGCGCTGTTGCCTCCTTTTATTTCGAATTCCAACTATCAACTTTCCCGTGGTTTTCCCCTATCCGAACGACATGACACCGTCTTTGCCAGTCTCCCAACCCTGCACCACTGACAAGGAGACACTGCACCGGGAAATGTCCAGGAACATTTTCGGCCAACACTGGAAGTGAAACTAGGGCTTACTCACTGGGAGTGAAACTAGGGCTGACTCACTTAGCCACCAAGATTTTAGCAATTGAATTTTCGGTTTAGCCTCGATCACCAATACTTAAGTCGGTACCAAAAGAAAACATGTCTCGATTATCCATTTCATGATTAAATCATGAATACAAATTGAGCAGCAAATCGGATCCCAATTCAATTAATATCGCAGGCTAGCGTTGACATCGAGAGCTGATTATGGTCTGCATAAGTAAATTAATGTCTAATTAGATAACATTCAAGACCGAAAGAAAGATCTACAATAGGCAGATTTAGGTCTTGCATAACGCATGTTTGGGAAAGAAGAACACATATCAGTAATTCCGGTATCATTTTATTTGCTTCTTGTTTGGTACCATTTTTCCGATTTCCCTCTTCCAAATGTATGATTTTCATTGATTTTAGCTTGTTGTTGGGTACCATTTTGCCGATTTCCCCCTTCCAAATGTATGGTTTCCATTGATTTTGTAAGATGTTTGTAAAATGTTTGAGCTGAGTTTACGATGTTGATTTGGTTGTTGACCTCCGATAAATACATTAACAGTACCTACAAAATGACATAGCAGCATTTAACAAACGATCATATAACTAAACTTGAACTGATAATACTATTTTAACATAATTGGTTTCTAACCATAACAAAATTTTTGATTGATAATATCATTATAATAGAATGAGTTTTTAATTGATAATAATATTTTAACACAATTAAAGTTTAATTGATAATTACATTTTAACATAATCAAAGTTTAATTGATGATAGTATTTTAACATAATTAATGTCTTATTGATAATAATATTTATTTTTAACATAATTAATGTTTAATTGATAATGATTAAGCATAACTGATTTTTAATTGATAATAATATTTTAACAGAATTAATTTTTAATTGATTATCATTTCAACAGAATTGTTTTTTAATTAATAATATTAATTGATAATAATATTTTAACGAATTAGTTTTTAATTGATAATAACATTTCAACTTAATTAAGTTCTAATTAACAATAATATTGTAAAAGAATTACTTTTCAATTTATAATAGTATTTTACAATAAATAGTTTTTAATTATATTCAAAATTAGATTGCAATTGATAAGATTATTCTAACATAATTTGATTTAAATAGATAAAAGTATTTTAACAGGGGTATTTTGAAATCGATTATAATATTTGATCAGACGTATATTTTACTTAAAACTGGTAGTTTAAATATACGTTTGTTAATTGATAATATTATTTAACCTAATTAATTTTTAATTGATAATAATAATAATATCAACACACCTGGAGCAACTATCCAACCTTTTTGGTCATTCCACAGGGACATGCTTTGTCCATGAATGATGAATTTAACAGTTTTCTTTTCTCCCTTGCGGAGATGGGTTCTGTGGAAACTGGCCAATTGAATATTTGGTGCCGGTTCTGATGGATTGACGAACTTAACATAAACTTGGGAAACCTAACAAAATATATATCAGACTTGAACAATGAAGGTTGAAAACAATGATTTTGGATCATGGTTTAATACAATATATGATGTATATGATGTTTGGATCCCTCTGAACTCTAGCGGCACATGGGGTTCTCTTACGTGAACATGCATATGTAGGCCTACAACGTTGACGTTTACATGTCATTCGAACAAAATACCTAGAAATGAAAAACAGACGTGCTCGAGTCTTCGCGACATACAGTGGTAGTCACCTGCTAAGGATAATTATCTCATTAGCATCGCGGTTTCCAGTATTAGCAATATCTAATGAACCTTTAACATGACCTCCAGCTTGGACAGTGGTGATTTGAGGTTGTCATTTGGCGTATTTGAATGTTGTGTAGGACAAACCGTAACCAAATGGATACAAAGGTGTATATGCGATTGCATGGGTTTAATTCTTATCAGGATATATATTACCTCGTCAGCATCAAGTGGTTCAGGATTAACCCCCGCTTGAAAGGTGATGATGTGAAGTAGTTTTAAGTTGGCGTGTCTAGGACACACCGTAACCGATCGGGCACAAAGGTGTATATGATATTGTGCTTGATTCTTAATAAATTACCTCATCAGCATCAAGTGGTCCAGTATTTTCAATATCGTATGAACCTTTAACATGGCCCCCGGCTTGGACGGTGGTGATTTGAAGTTTTAAGTTGGAGTATTTAAATGTTGTATAGGACAAACCGTAACCATATGGGTAGAGGGGGTCATATGTAATATATCTATATGTTCTTTCTTTCATCGAGTAGTCAGTCATCGGTGGAACCTAAAAGAAACAAAAAAAAATACACCAACTTTGAAAGAACACAAGGAATTATTTTCCAAGTGATAGAGACCGAATAGAGATTTGAGTCTTGTTGACCCCCCACCCTTTTATATTTAAATTTACGGTGGTTACGTCTGTAAAGCCAGATAAGTGAATTATGTACATGCATTGGCCTTTCGTTTGTACGAAATTAAAATAATTCTCATCTATGGCGTCCGAGACAAGATAATACAGGTCACAATTCTATAGAATATAATTACTGCTTATTACTGAGCGACGTTTAGAATAGGTTTCTCTAGTCATTATCAAGCAAATGAGACAAGAGAAGCAGCGTTTCAAACATATGATATTTCAATTATTCGTGACGTTGGAGAATAAACCCGTGAGTATACGCCTTGCCAGGGATAAACCTAGGACCGAAACCGTGTCACATCTCATGATCCCAGGCACTCACGTTAGACCACTCCTAACCACCTGTTCCATTTGGAGTTTCCATTTCCCTGCATGTTTTTGACAAGGAGTAGAGTCGCCTGTCCAATCTCGTTGGTTTTCACCGGGTCTTCCCGTTACTTCCCACTGCTAAAAACCCTTACGCGCAAGCGAATTTATGAAATAAATATGTTAGTCCCGAAATGACCTGGTTTGTTTCGTGTGAACCTTAAACTCCATTTCTTTTTCAATAGCGTTCTACCCCACCTTCTAGCTCACTTTCCCTCGCCTACGTCGTTCCCTCCCTCCCTTATCTCACTCTCTCTTACTCTCCTGTTCCATTTTAAAGGCTATTAAGCCTTTAAAGAAACCCTACCTTTGATAGATCAGTCATCCAGGTCATTGGTAACCGACCAGAGAAAACATCTCCTGGATGTGCGTGAGAAATCAATCTTCTTAAAGCTTCTCCGGTAGACTGAGCAGGGTAAAACAGTTGTATAATGGCGGCGACTTTGTCGTTTTTATCAAACTGTTCAATATCCAGTGGTCCAGCACTCATTATAAGAAGAACAATTTTGGTATTATGAGGACCTGAAAATAGAATTGACATTGACTTTTTAGAATGGACAACTCCAAATGTAGTAAATTTTACATACGGACCGATTCAAGCATACAGTAGGAAAAGCTGTATCTGCCAATAAAGAACCGATGTTTTGTCATTGGTATATTCCGAACAATACACAAAAAAATGTCGTATTTGATAGTTACCTTTTTAGTGGGTAGCTTGTTTATATTTTAAGGGGTAGGCAAAATAGAAATCGGTCATAGGCAGTGGACTTGAAATAAGGGAACAATTCTGATAGTGTGAAGTAGATATGGACCGCTACGAAATAAAGTTGAACCGAAGTTGAAATTTGTTTTATGTAACCACTGAGCTGTGAGAGGTCATTTTCAAACTTTTTACTGTCGGTCCAGAAAACTTTGCAAATTAAATTCATAGTTCTTGCTTTTTAATGTTAGGGTATCGACTGTATCGTAATTTCACGTACCTATACCACTTTTTCAGCATGAATTTCACAAAAAAAATATATATTGGCCCATATCCAACATTCACCATTGTCCTCGTTGACCAGATGGACGAAGATTGAACTCAATGGGTGAATATGGTTACATCAGTGGTCCCATAAACCATGGTATATATATATAATATATACTTACTATGTGAGATAGAATCTTTAAGAATATCAATCTGATGTCCTGGTATGTTTAAATCTCTTCTATCCGTACCTTCATGTTCTAATTTGTTACCTGTAAAAACAATTATAATCATGAAAAAACAGGCAATCTGATTAAAATACCGATCTAAATTTCATTTGGGTTTTTTGGGGGGGGTTTTTGGTTTTTTTCTCGTACGTTCGTCAGGCGTCACACGAGCTGCCTTGTGACGTCAGATATTGATTAATCAATCAGCGTTGCCGTTTCTAGTGGTTTACCCACAGTTCCGTGCATCAAAAGGCCACTGGCCGTCACAGGCCGTTTCAATGGCTAATCTTTCACATCGTCCAGAACGTGTTAATGATGACAACTCTTCTAGATCCCAGTGTAGTAAAGACAGGTAAACGAAATTTTTAACTATAGAAACGAAACGAAATAGGATCTGTGTTTTAATCAGTTTAAAAAAAACGGGTTGATATGCTGACATTTGTTGTCGAGGTATGTATAAATTATTTCTGTCTCTGCTTATACAGAATCATAAAAGGGAAACTGTGATATCTGATGCATCCATTTGTTTCCTCAGATACCAGATTTAAAACCGAAGCATAAGTTTTGAGTTAGCTGTAAAAATCAAGTGTTGAAATTTTGAATTTTTCCTGATTTTAACGTATATGTTCTTAATATAATTAACTCACCCAAACCCAGACATACGAAGACTACATCAGCGTTTTTAACGGCGTTCTGGATTCCGCCCTGGTCGTATTGATGGCAGTGAGTGTCATCTTTACACCCATTTACAGTATTGACTGTTTGGGCAAGGGTGGATAATCCATCTTTAATGGAGGAGGAATATTTGCTCATTACATTAGGCGAGTAGCCACCTGACTGGTCGTGGATGTTGTCGCCGTGAGGTCCAACAATCTGGTAAAAACAAAGGTACAAAAACAAATTAAACAGGAGCTTTCGACAGGACGTGACTTGACTCTCCAGTTACATCATCTTTGTTAAAATTAGATAATATGCAAAATTCACGTCATGTCTAACCTCGCTAAAAAGCCAAGGAATAGAAATGCCGACACAAACTCTGCAAAGTCCCTTTCACGACCGTTACCTTTACAAGTAGGAATGGAATGAGCTTGGGGCTTCAAAGTGCAACCCTAAGTCAGGTCGTAATTTATCGTGCACCATTGAAAATCGAAACCAGACGACCACATCCAACCTTCCTTGTCCAGTTGTATGTGACAAGGAGTAGGGTTGCCTGTCCATCCTTGTAGGTTTTCTCCGGGTTCTCCGGTTTACCCCCCATTGCTAAAAACCCCAACGTGCAAACGATTTATTGAAATAAAATTGAACTATATATGTTAGTCCTGAAATGATCTAGTTTGTTTGTGTCAAGTGGACGTCAAACAACCGGACCAACTACTTAGGGCACACCAGGGGGCTTTCCAAGGAAATGCAATATACTCACAGCAATAGTGCCATATTTATGATGTTTATCGAGAGGTAAGTAATTATTATCGTTCTTTAACAGAACAAATGATTTCATGGCAGCTTCCAGCGCCAGATCTCTGTGAGCTTGACTCTGTACGACATCCATGCCGATTGATTTATATTTAACGGAATGAGGTGGATCGAACTCCCCGAGTCGAATTCTTGTATTCCATAAAGGTTTTGACATCTCTCTCACTAGATCTTCGGTGATGTGGTTATTTTTTACGGCATCAACTGGAAAGAAAGTCCGGTGAAATGATATAGGATTTAAACTACTGCTGTTTTAATGTATCATAAACAGTAATTGACAGTTGAGTAAATTTCTGAAGTTAAGTCTGAGAATGTTTGTAAACTTGTGGTCTGGTTGTCTGGTTACATAAACTGCGCAATACTCACCGAGAAAATATGGCACCTGAAAAAATGAGATTTTATGCAACACATTTTGATGCTGTGTGAAAGATGTATTGGTGCAGCTCCTCTCAATTTTGAAGGTAAATTACATTGCTGTAAATACTAACCATACAAACAAATAAACGGTGGTATCAAACCTTGGAGAAAATGTGGTCGTACACTTCCTGATAGCCCTGAATCGTTGCAACAAATTGTACTAGTCGAAAGTCGAAACTTCTGGACAAAATGACAGAGAAAGGTCATGTTACCTACCAATTGACATGAATGCGTTGTCTTTATTACCACGACAGTTGAGATTGGTACCAGCCTTCAAACCACCAGCCGCCACTTCTTCATAATTTTTATAGTAATGGTTATTATGTACCATGGCCTCCATAGCTCCACAATCACTGACGACATATCCAGTAAAACCCCAATCGTTTCTTAATATTCCATTTAATACGTGATTGTTCGCACACGATGGTACACCATTAACTCTATGAATCAAAGCGTGAAATTAAATCAAAACCAGTTGTCAAAATGTGTCATGTGGATGCAGTTGGCAAAATCAGTTAGTTGTCAAAATGTTTCAAACTGTAATGGATCGTCAATTTGCTAACGAATCGTTAGTTAACGGTCGGTTAAATATATGTTGCTGAATTTCTCATTTAAAGATAACAACCCGCTAACACCATGTTAACGAGTCGTTATAAGTAAGCGGAGCTTTGAACAACCGGCTCCTGGCCTTCACAACACGTACCTTAATTCGTCGGTAGGTAGACGAAGTGACGTATCTTCATACCGTAAGTAACTGACGATAAGTCGGTTCGTTTACTAATTATGTTCAAAATCGTCGGTATTAATAATATTGTTGTTGTTCTTGGTGTTTAACGTCCGCTTCCACCGAAGGTGATATCGCAGACAAGTCTTAATTTTTCCATTTTCATTATCTTAGCGCACGCGCAGGGGTCTTTGCTGTGGGAGGAAACCGGAGTGCCCGGAGGAAACCCACGAGGTTGAGAAGGAGCCCCTATCTCCATGCCACATACGCTCACACCAGGGCTCGAAACCACAGCCGCAAGCCAGAGGTGACCGGCCAGCTAGAGGTCGAAGCGCGGCACTCTAGACCACTAGGCCATCCCAACCCCAAATAATAATATTATATTCAGGCACTTACTTATTGTAGGCACAGAAGACACCCCGGCTTCCGGCATCAATACAAGCCTTGAATCCAGGCAGAAACGATGTCTGAAGATCTCGCTCCGTTACCTTTAAGCAAATACAGTATTATATTTAAAAAGTTAATATCTCGAGAAATAAATGCCGACTGTGCGTTTTATATATTTTATTTACCAGGGTAAAATTGAAATGCGTAGGGCTGTAACTATAAACAGATTTACATTTAATGGTTTTACTCTAATTTCAAATCGGTTATGTTCGGCGAAATAAGCCAGCAGTCTAAACCGAGCGCAAATTTCTAGCGTCTGGTTATTCCAGTCTACATACGCCGTTTGGTTTGGTGCAATGTGTTTTGCCTCATCCCTCGAGTCTCGTGTTAAATTCTAGGGCTGAAACGCATTATGGTACACGATTCGTGTACCAATGGTAAAATGTTTATTTTGTCTAAAATATTGGATATCAGGAAGTCCATCATTTTCCGGTAAGATCACATCAATGTTGATTAAAACTGACAAATAATTCGTCTTTTCAATGTCGAAGATTTTGGATGATATTGCGTTCGAGACTTAGCTAATTTAAATCTGTGAATGCTTTGTGAACTCAGGGCCTGGGATTTTGGAAAAGCTACACCCATCCCACCCACCCTTTCTTTTCATTGCACGGGTTGGGGTTAGTATAGAAACAAACATCAGTAGATGTTAGTCGCACAATTACCAAAGTATTAAACCACATGTTTTCCACGTGCTTATTTATTTACCTTGGCGTCAAACTGTTTTCTGTTGATCGGATAATTATCCGGACCACTTCCGGCCGGGTAATGTTTACAGCCAGCATTAGCTAAGAGATATTTCTTATCATCGCCCTGAATACCATTTACAAAATTATGGGCATAGACAGATGAAAAATATGGATCCTCTCCCCAAGTTTCCTGTAATGTGTTTAAATAGATTATGAATATATCTATAAATAAAATAAAACTACGAACAATCCAAGGTATAGGCAAAATACACGACAAACAGCGGTAACAGGTGTCCGGAAGAGTAAGCGTACCCTGCCTGGCGCCACATCCGTGAATAATGATATAACGCTACGCGACTTTCCATTTGCTGTATATATATCTCCTCATCAAGTTATCATACTGGTATAGTTGGTGGTTTGTTCTGTACATGGCTCAAGAACTGGATTAACGATCTTGACGGTTGTTATGCAGAACGTTTCGGTCACACAGAACACTAAGCCAAAACCAAAACTCTAACCATAATTAACACAAGTTGGCACACCTTTGAACAAAACCTGAAACAATTTTGGCGACCACTTTCCTCAGTAAATTTCACAATTAGCAGCACACATAAAAATAATTAAGGGTGAATTGTTTATGTCTGTACATTTCGTGTGTGAATGAGCATATTTATATCTTCATAGCAGCAACTATTGCTATGGCAATACAGTGGATCGGTCAAGTAGTGAACTTTTATATAACGATAGGGATTACTTACCGGATTTCTACCCCATCTTGGATCTCTGAATATATCCAGAGTTGGTGAAAAACAACTCAAACCTTTGTGAATTCCATAAACCCCCTTTTTCACCCAGTCGTTATTGGCGGCTCTGAGTTCAGTACCAATAGCTCTGGCTACCCTCGACATCAAATTATCACTGAGGAAAGAAGGCGAAGCAATCAGAGAAAGAGCGAGAGAGAGAGAGAGAGAGAGAGAGAGAGAGGGAGAGAGAGAGAGAGAGAGAGAGAGGGGGAGATTTGTGTATTCATTCTTGTATTCCGATCAACCCACATACTACCCGATCGCATGCAATGAAATGTTATTGTTCTATCATATAAAGAATGGTTTTTGTCGTGACATAAAAATGACATTCCACAAGGAATAGATGCGGCAATCCAAAAGTGTAATTTCTAAAAATGATACCTTAATATTGGTATCTGAGAATGACCAAGAAAGGTTTACTTTAAAAAAAACTTACTCCCAAGTAGCCGCTAGACCAATACTGGCAGGGAAAGCTGTAGCGTCATTACCAGTGTTACCTCGAGCACAATTAGACCACCATTCATAATGACCTATCCCCAATCGCTTTATATCTGGTGTTGCACCAGCACCAATAGCCATCTGCTCCTGGAGTTCCTGAAGAGTCAGTCGTTTGACCAGATCATCAACTCGCTGATCAACGGATAAGTTCGGATCCTGGAACGGATATTTATTCCCATCTAGGATAAATGAATGAAGTGTTATGATCTGGCAAGCCAACAAGCTTAGCCCAAGAAAATTTGTTGTTCCCGTCATGATTTGTAGAAAGACAATGGGTGATTCAGTAAAAAAAATACATGTTTATTTATATAGTCCGATAACAACAATACGATCGTGCAGATAAAAAAAATGGTCCATTTTTCAAGATAGGACTACTTATCTCATATATAAACTTAATTCAACATGGCGAATTATGGAGCAAATTTCTTGTTTAATTTTAACATGCATTTATACAAATTGATCGTAATGTGGTACTCGTTCGAATATAAATAATTTATTTTTTATATCAATCCATATTATTGTGGCACGGTCCAAACATGTCTGCATTCGCACCATCCAACAGCGCCACTACCTAATCACCCTCTCCTGGATCCGCACCTGCCAATTGTAGTTCCTGTGTTCTTGACATCTGGAATAAAACCCGAACCAACCCTGTTTTATACTAACCTTGAAGATTTGAGCAGTACTAAAACACATCACACATGAATATTATAATCCGTGTTCGATTTCTCGGTCACCCAATACAAATAAATTAGATCAGGTTTTGGAGCGAGTGGTCGACAGTTTTTAAAATCTAGCCGTTTTTGGGTCGTGACTATTAAAAGATGTCCACGCCAGCAACTGCTAATGGTACCTTTTTGATAAAAATCCTGGAACTCTGTTGTAGCAAAACTCAAGATTCAAAATGTCATAGGCCGACAGTCATGAAACCGAGGACCATGACGGGGATAAAGATATCGAGTGTGAGTCGTTGACAAGTGTAACGCTATGCAGCACTATGTGTTGCTGGTTTGATGTTGAAAGTCCAGGCGCATAGAAACCCGAGACAGCCAACGTGTGACGCATACTCTCTTCTCTGTGATCGTCCACTATTATCTCTGGTTATATTTGTTTCTTACTCTATTCTTAGGACCCACGTTGTGTATATTCTTCTTTATCTACGCCACTAAGGCATTTGTCTACCAGGAATAACAATGTATCAGTCAGTTGTACATTTTATATCAAACGCTGAATACAAAGGTTACAAGCATAGGTTACATCACAATACATAAAATTAACATATCTTTCCCTCTACCCCATAATTCTCAGATCGAGTTTACTGATGGAATGCCAACATCACATGGCTCTCCTACACGTCAGTTGAGTCTACTTCATCCAGCTGGTGTCTCTTGGACTGCGGCTGTCTGTCGAACGCCAAAAGCTCGAAGGGGTTTTACCCTTGGGTTTCGGCTTTTCAACTACCCAATTGGTCAAATATGACGTAACTAGTTATAAAGATTTTCCTAACACCAGTGATTTGTGGATATTTTGTTTTTCAGTTTCACACAGAATCAGCTATATTAATTTTGCTTTTATAAATCTTTTGATATGTCATCTACTCACTCATTTTAATTTAAGTGCGTGAAATATGATTTCTCCACAATACATGTATGTCAACCCAATAATTAGTGAAAGATACAAAATGGTGGAAAAGACCATAGTGAGAGAGAGAAATGGGGTTTAACGTCCACTCGGCACAACCTCGGTCATTTCGGGACTAACATATGGTTTAACTTTTTTCAATAATTCGCTTGTGCGTAGGTGTCTGTAGCAGTGGGAGGAAACCGTAGTGCCCGGAGGAAACCCACGAGGTTGCGAAGGCGCCCCTATCTCCCGCCACATACACTCACACCAGGGATCGAAACCACAGCGGAAAGCCAGACGTGACCGGCCAGCTAGAGGTCGAAGCGCGGCACTTTAGACCATTAGGCCATCCCAACCCCCAAAGACCATAGTACTACACAAGTGGTCAAGGACGTTAATGGAATATTAAATTGACTAGGCACCACAAGGATCATAGCAACATAAACTCTCTACCAACACCAGTTAAACAGGATCGTCATGGAAACCTTGAAATGATTAGACATAACTGGTTCATTTAAATTGAAGTGACTCAACAAGTAACTATTTCCAGTGCTTGAACTACTTTGTGCTGCATTGTAAGTTTCATATATATATCTTATTTTATTAAACGATGCATTGGAGAGATTGTGGGTATCTCGTCCAGTCCATATTACGCTAGAAACTCCTCTCGGATATTATGTATCAAATGTAGAACGGCTCCATATACAACGAATATATTTGAATTTGCATGCAATATTTTGGATTCTGCTATAGTAAGATAAGAAACTATGACAACGATTTGAAGTTTAACACATGTGAAATAAGGGCTTGGTCGTGGCTTGGTATCCTTTTTAGTAGTCAGCTAAACGAAGATTCTGAGAGCGAATCGTCAGCATCTGGCCTAAATAAGTTGTTTAAACAACTCCGCGAGTGTTTCAATTTATTATATTTAAAAACAGATGAATGTGTAGGTAATAATAATAATAAATATCCTTAGCTCCATGACAAAATCCTGCAAGACAAAAATCCTCGGTAAGAAAAAGAAAGTAACGCATTCATGCATCTAGATGGTTGAAGTATACACCATACCAATGATGGAAATTCATACTAAGTGCTGTGGACCACAGACAGAAGCTTTATCTCCCTAAGCTGGCCCTGGAACTGCTTCAATATCTTGTCGTCAACAGATACGCTTAGCGCCATGATAAAATGCTGCTTGACAAAAATCCGTGGTAAGACAAGGGACGTAACACATTCACGCACCCTGATGGTTGAAGCGTGCACATCATTCCAATGATGGAAATACTTCTTGGGGGGAACCCTGATGTCATGGACCCTAGGTAGAATCTGGATCTGGGATTGCCTGGTCCAGGATAACCTCCCTAGACTGGCCCTAGAACTGTCCCAGTTCTTTTCATTTAACTGATATCTTTACCTCTGTGATAAAATGCTGCAATACAAAAATCCTTGGTATGACAAAGAGCGCATAAAATTAAGCTATGGTTTGTATTACTATATTTATTATTATTACTACATTCATGTGGGGTTTTTTTTATAAACAGTCGAACGATTTCTTATATTCTAATTATACCTCTTAATTTCTTTGTAGGGGAATAAAGCGAATGGGTCTGGATCTGATTCCACTTCTGATTGAGGTGCATGCAAATTCAATTGTAGTTTTCGTTGTATATGGGACCATTCTGCATATTCGATTTGACACAGATTATTCCCGAGGACTTTCAATCGTAATATCGACTGGACAGTATACCCCCTCCCAGCATTAATAAATTCGGCGTAGAATGTATTTTTGTACCAAATCTCTATAAGCCCATGCGGAGGAAGAGTACGAAATCATCCGAGTCGTCTGGTTTGATTTTCATTAGCAAAGATTCCTAATAATTATTGTTTTAAAGTACGGTTGTGGGTGGTATGGGGTTGTACAGGTTTTATTTTTCACACATTGAAGGGAATAAGGCAGGTTCAAATTCGCGTCCCTGGTGAGTGTGAATTTGCCCAGGGCAGCCATATTTGCAGATGGCCCCGGATAAAGGTTTATTAGAGATAACAAAAGCAGAATGGGTTGAAAGATGTTTGCCTAAAATGACCAACCAACAACCATGTGAGTTGAAGATTATATTCTCGCAGGTGCATCCAACCGTGCAACCTCAAGTATCGTGTATGGCGATATATCATTCACATTACCCAGACTCTAGAATCACTTGATGAGCAAACGTGACCATGTGGGCGATGAAGACTTGGTCATCTGGATACTATATTAAAGTGTCTCCCTCCCTACAAATTGTCCTTATTTCTCTAAAAGTTATATGACCCTAGAACAGGGGCTGGAGGCACTCCAAACTTTTCTTATTTGCTTTCCAAATTGTTACTCTAGGACAGAGCGGAGAGAAGCATACGTGGCATTGTCAATTCCCTTCTAACATAAACAATAGAAGAAACAAAGAAATCTCATTGTTCAATTGTTCAATTATGTTTTTATTAACTTGTTGTTGGGTACCATTTAGCTGCCTTTCCTCTTCCAAATGTATGATGTCCACTGATTTTAACAGATGTCTGTAATATGTTGGAGCTGATTTGTCTGTGTTGATTTGGTTGTTGACCACCAATATATAGATTGACAGTTCCTGTAAAGAGATATATTGTTATGGTGACTATAATGGCAACACCAATTCAAAATGTATGGCGACTCGTATTTTAGCCTAACAAGATACTATTTGCCACTAACATAACGTGCTAAAAGCCCCGACTCAATGAGACTCAACAGAAACCACCTAATATATTTCTGTCCTGCAGGCCATCATCCAGAAGATGGTTTGGGTAGTTTGTTCTGTTTAGGGAAAGAGAGACATTGGGTTTAACATCCACTCGACACAAACCAGGTCATTTCGAGACCAGCATACGGCTCAATTTTAATTCGCCTGCGCCTAGGGGTCTTTAGCAGGGGAGAGGAAGGCAGGGACCGGTGACCTGAAGAAACCCATGAAGTTGGACAGGCGACCATTCTCCCTGTGCGTTCATGTTGAGAATCGAAACAACGCCACTTGAATCAATAGAAGACCTCGTGATTTCACGCACACGCGTTAAACCACTAGCACATCAACACCCCTTCGCCTGATTTGTTTAGCACGAATTCCGCTATGTTATATACTATATTTGTTAAAATTAATGGAACAAAACATCACCAGAAGCAGGTACCCAATTATAACTATCCAGCAGACAATTGGGTTACGCATCCGTTTAGGGGATTCCCCCGCTATAAATAGCATAAAGTAATACCTGGAGCAACAATCCAACCATTTTTATCATTCCATAAAGATATACTCTGACCATGAACAATGAAACGAACATTTTTCTTTTCTCCCTTGCGAAGATGGGTTCTGTGGAAACTTCCCAACTGTATTTTTGGTGCTGGTTCTGATGGATTGACGAACTTAACATAAACTTGGGAAACCTTCAAAGACAAATGGCTACATGGAATCAATCCAGTCAACAATTAAATAAAAAAAATTACAACACTTATTAATCATAGTTAAAATACAGAAGTGACGTCATACTTTGGTGCAAGGGTACCATTATTTCAAATAATGGCACTGGCAACGTGCTAAATCTTACGTCAATTAATGCACGCGCTGGATGGTGTCTGTATTTTAAGTTGTTTAAAGGTCCGGAGTCACAGTGGTTAAGACGCTGGCCCGCTAGCTCGAGTTCGTTCCCGGTGTTGGCCAAGAAAGTTAATCGAGATTGACGGCGTGATTCTCCTTGTCAGTGGTGCAGCTGTCTAGTCTTTCGGGTGAGACGAAAGACCGAGGTGCCGTGTACACATAGTTGTGTACGTAAAAGATCCCTTGGGAATTCGATATAAGAGTAGGCCTTAGCACCGCTGTCCGAGGAAAATTACCCTCATAGCTCACTGTATGCCCGTCTTCATTAGCACAGTCGCGGCAGAACAGTAGCAGGTGCGGATCCAGGAATTTTTGCAGGAGGGGGTTTGCCAGGTTTCTGTTACGGAAATCTGCCATCATCGTCTCTAAATTACATAGGCATACATACAAATTGAGCTTTTGAAACAGAGAAATCATTTTATACTGATGTAGGATCACTTTGTGATGTAATTTCATTGATGCAAGGCATTATATTTTTTTTATGTAGCTGAGCAGGGGGGGGGGGGGGTGGACCCCCCAAACCCCCCCTCTGGATCCGCGCCTGAGTAGGAAGTTAAACCCCATTTCATTTCATTTCTTTTTAATGCTCCCGAACAAGACACTGCGTAATATATTGAAACACGCACTATGTCCCGGTCTCGACAATTAAACCATGCTTAACCCAAGTGATAGTTCGTATAGTTGGAAAGAGAATACCAACTACCAAACCAATAATTATTCCCAATATCAAACAATTTATCAAGTTTGTAGGAATGAATATGACATAATATGTCAAACCAGTTTATAAAGTCTATAGGAATGAGTATTATGCCAAATACCAAACCAGTTTTATAAAGTGTATAGGAGCGACTATAATCCCGTTTACATTACAAATTTTAAGCGTGCCAGGTACCGTTCCTGGTACGGCACGGTTAATTATTTTGTAGTGTAAACGGGTAAAACACAAGCGTTGCCGTACCGAGTACCGTGCCAATCTGGCCCACTGAAGTGATGTGGTCTCGGTACCGTACTAGGAACGGCACACTTCAAATTTTCGTAGTGTAAACGCTAACCGGTCTGAGTACGGATTACTGCGCATGCGCCAAATGAACCTTGACCTTTTTTCCCTGCAAACCTCGACAGTTCTGTCATCAGTTCTGTCAAAATGGCTGCTCAAACTAAATCAATCATCATAATTGTTTTCATCTGGGTAATTTGTACAAGGGCTGAAATTAACTTTTCAGTGAAGAGTTCCTCATTTGGCACGCTTGGCACGGTTCTGAGACCGGTTATTTTAGAGTAATGTAAACGGATCCATTTCTTGAAATTTATCGCGGCCTGGTACCGTACCTAGTACGGCACGCTTATCGCGGCCAAATGTAAACGGGGCTTTAAACCCCGTTTACATTACAAATTTTAAGCGTGCCAGGTACCATTCCTGGTACGGCACGGTTAATTTTTTTGTAGTGTAAACGGGTAAAACACAAGCGTGCCGTACCGAGTACCGTGCCAATCTGGCCCACTGAAGTGAGGTGGTCTCGGAACCGTACAATTTTCGTAGTGTAAACGCTAACCGTTCTGAGTACGGATTACTGCACATGCGCCAAATGAACCTTGACCTTTTTTCCCTTCAAACCTTGACAGTTCTGTCATCAGTTCTGTCAAAATGGCTGCTCAAACTCAATCAGTCATCATAATTGTTTTCATCTGGGTAATTTGTACAGGGGCTGAAATTAACTTTACTGTGAAGAGTTCCACATTTGGTACGCTTGGCACGGTTCTGAGACCGGTTATTTTAGAGTAATGTAAACGGGCCCATTTCTTGAAATTTATCGCGGCCTGGTACCGTACCTAGTACGGAACGCTTATCGCGGCCAAATGTAAACGGGGCTTATGAAAAATGAGAGTAAGGTTTTACTTTACCTCGTCAGCATCAAGTGGTCCAGTATTTTCTATATCGTATGAACCTTGAATATGCCATCCAGCTTGGACTGTGGTTTGTTTAAGTTTTAAGTTGGAGTATTTGAATGTTGTGTAAGACAAACCGTAACCAAATGGGTACAAAGGTGTATATGAGATATATCTGTATGTTCTTTCTTTCATGGAGAAGTCAGTCATAGGAGGAACCTGAAAAATAAATGCGCAAACGTCCACTAAATGTATATAATTCAAAAAATAATTTCTTCTGGTCTTATTCAATCTCGAAACCAGAAAATTTTTTGAAGAAATTTCTCTGGTGAATCGGGGTAACCATTTTCCCGGAAAATGACATGTAATTCCTACGCGCGAAATTTCTCGTTTATTTGCGTCGTGCGCCCCTGATTTTACGTGCCTGGATGACCGAATCACTTAAAAATATACCCACGCGTAGAAAATAGATCTTTACAAAAACATGAATTTGTTCGCTTAGGATCCAATTTTTTTATGTCAGCAAGATTTTTTTGACTCAAGGATCATTTTACAACAAACGAAACGACAATCCGACCTCTAGTTTTCGAGAAATCGACCCAAAAAGATTGACCAATCAGAGGTCAGAATGGGCGGGGCTTAGGTTTGAAAATAATTGGAAAAAATGGACGGTCTAATGTGCCAGAGGCCTTCGGCTCCGCGGCTGCCTCTGGGAACGAGATTGGGTCTTATTCTTACATGCTAGAAAACCCACTTCAAATTAGATAGAGGGAAACACGGTCGTGCAAATAGTAATACGTTCCCTCTCTAATATAATGATTCTGTATTCCATCCTAGTGGTGGTCTAGAAAGTGCATCGGGATTTACAGGCGTAATTTCCCCTTATCAGTGATGTAGGAAGTAGGTCCTGGCAAGGGACAACGTATTGTAGTTCGGATTGAACGATAACCCGAAGCCCAGGTTACACACAAAACCCCTTGAAGTTGGAATTCGATATTTGAGTATGGCGTAGAGCCGCTGTCAAATCTAATTTCCCTCATGGCATATTGTGTGGCGTAGCAGAACAGTAGGACGTTAAACCCCATTTCTTATAATTTCAAATTAGTAGCGTTATTCAGAGCCAATTCGTATATTGTTTTCTTTCGTTTCATCTTGTTTTTTGATATTTCACAGGATTGTAAAAAATATGAACTATAAAATCCAAACGAAATACAATTTAATTAATTGAGTCGATAGAGCCAGAGACGTCAATAATATATTGGGCACGATAACTTTCACTTATTGCTGTAATGCCGAATCTGTCGAGCAACACCCATTCGTAATTGTTTTTAATGGTAAGGAACTCATTAAAATTTGATATAAAGAGTGGGGGAGAGAAATGAGGTTTTACGTCCACTCGACACAAACTAGGTCATTTCGGGACTAACATATGGTTTAATTTTATTTCAATAATTCGCATGCGCCTAGGAGTCTTTAGCAGTGGGAGGAAACCGGGGCCGGAGAAAACCCACGAGGTTGGAACTTCATATAGAACTGTTCTTGGCACGAATGGTAAGTTCCAGTAGTTATATTTTAAAACTTAAAACGATACGAAATAGTTGAAACAAAAACTAAACCGTAAACCGTGTGTACAACAATGTGAATACCTTAGATAGATCTGTCATCCAGGTCATTGGTAGTTTACCAGAGAACACATCACCTGGATTAGCGTGAGTAATTAATCTTCTTAAAGCTTCTCCGGTAGACTGAGAAGGATAAAACAACTCAATGATGGCAGCTACTTTGTCGTTTTTATCAAATTCTTCAATATCAAATGGTCCGGAGTTCATCATAATAAGAACTATTTTAGTATTGTGTGGACCTATTGAAGAAAACAACATATAATTTAGTATTATTTGGACCTATTGCAGAAAACAACATATAATTTAGTATTAGGTGGACCTTTTATAGGAAAAACATATATTTTAGTAGAACCATTTAAAGCTGTTATTTTATTTTTTAGCAAAATGTGGGAACAAATCTAACCCATGTCAAACTGATCAATCGAAAACTTTCAAGTTATGGTTTACAGGGCATGTGGAAGAACATCAGACCACTTTTGAAAGAGAAACCTTTTGCATGACAGAAGTCGCAATATATCCTTTAACTATAATAATGTTTTAAGATAAAACTTACTGTGAGCGATGGAGTCTTTAAGAATATCAAGTTGATGTCCTGGTAATTTTAAATCTCTTCTATCTGTTCCCTCGTGTTCTAATCGGTTACCTAGAACGATGACGTATGAATTATATAAATGTCTAGACTTCAAGATATATCTGTAATACACTCTATGGGAAAACATTCACTACTGGTTGACGGTTCGCTCATCAAGACTAATCTTCCTAGATGTACTCTATCAAATGGAACAACCGCTGATTTTAAGGCAGTATGAAATACATATTTTTATTAATAATTGTGCTAGAAATCAATTAAATAAAATAGGGTTTAATGGGTAAATGAAATGGGGTTTAACGTCCCCTATTGTTCAGCGTCTACTAGGTAATGAATACGGGAACAGGTAAATGAAGACGGACGTTATATCTTTGGTAGCACATGATTAACTGTTTGGGTTTATCGCCAAATTGGCTAATAAAGATGGGAATACGCCATACATTGTGTTGTACGGGAAATTTAACCCGGTCAGAAAAGGGTGCTGCAGCCTTCTCCTACGAATTCCAACTTTAAAGTGTTTTACGTGTGCACGGGATCTCACATTTAGGAACGACTAGATGTTGCCCTTGTCAGGCATCGTTCCCACACCGCTGACAATGGATAATCACACAGGATATCCTTTGGAATGTTCTTGATTAATTTTGTAAAGACACATTTGACATCATTGTAAATACATCTTCTTAACAAATATCTGTGCTTTCAATAAGAATATCGTCATTTCTAAAGCACGTTAATACTGACAAAATCGGTATGTTAGAAATATTAATATTATTATTATCATTATACAGACCTAATCCCAGACAAACGAAGACTACATCAGCATGTTGTACTGCGTTCAGGATACCATTTTTATCATATTTGTTACAATGGTTAGAATCTTGGCATCCGTTTACAGTGTGGACTGTGTTACCAAGACCTTTTAAACCATCTTTAACGGAAGTTGCGTATTTATCCATTACGTTAGGAGAATAGCCACCAGATTGGTCATGGATATTGTCACCTTGTGGTCCAACAATCTAAACAAGGAAAAGAGTTAGCTATGTTAAGATTATGACACAGATCCCTTTTTAAAAAACATTAACAATCTAAATTATACTAATGATTATGAGTGACTTCCGTCAGTCTGTCTGAAATTGGGGAGTAACATGCTTGGTGGCATAGGCCTACTGCTTCCGGTTTCGGAGAAATGGGTACAACCAGGGCAGTAATGCGATATCACATATGTGGAAGCGGGCGTTAAACCACCAGCTTACGTAAGTAAGTTAAACGCTTGTAGTATAATAAACTAAACTTAATGAAGTTATGTATTGTGGGCTAGGGATGGCCTGGAGGTCAAGAGTGTCGCGTCTTGGCTTCTGACTGACCGGTCACCCCTGGCTTGCTGTTGTTGTTTCGATCCCTAGTGTGAGCGCATGTGGCTTGGAGATAGGGGCTCCTTCTCAACATCATGGATTTAATCCGGGTACTCTAGTTTCCCCACACAGGAAACGAAAATGACGAAAAATTGTCAGCGAACTTTAAACACTAAGAACAACAAGTGATGTATTACTTGTACTATCGGCGTACGGAACAATCAATGAGAGGGAGAGAAATTGGTTTAATGTCCACTCGACACAAACTAGGCCATTACGGGACTAACATATGGTTTAATTTTATTTCAATAATTCGCTTGCGCGTAGGGGTCTTTAGCAGTGGGAGGAAACTGGAGTGCCTAGAGAAAACCCACGAGGTTGAGAAGGCGCCCCTATCTCCATGCCACAAGGACAGTCTATGATTTGGCTTCGAACGATATTCCTTCAGTAAACATAACCTTATCTCGAGGCCAATAAATATCAAGGATGTAACTTTGAAGTCAATGGGGCGAGAAGAACTAGTTCTAGCCCAATTCTACTTACAACAATGATTCTAAATTTTCTGGTCAGTGGCAATGCATAGTTGTCCACTTCTTTAACAAGATATAGATCAAGCCGTTTTACTTACAGCAATGGTTCCAAATTTGCCTTTGGTTCCATATTGACTGTTTAATGGTAAGAAATGGTTGTCATTCTTCAATAAAACGAAGGATTTCATGGCTGCTTCTATAGCGAGGTCTCGATGAGCTTGACTCTGAACAATGTCCATTCCAAGTGATCTGTATTTCACATCATGGTCGGGATCGAACTCACCCAGTCTCATTCTGGTCTCCCAAAGAGGTTTCGCCATCTCCTTGACATAGTTCTCAGAAAGTTTGTTGTGACTAACCGCATCATCTGAATAAAAATAGTTTTATCTATATCAAAGTAATTGATTCATGATTCACTATACACAGAGCATATGTCTGCCGGCTCGCATACGGGTTCCAAGGTACCTCAATGGTAGTACGATAGCTCACTGTTCAGAATATCACGGATTCTTTTTGTCAAATTCCAATCAACAGTTGGCCAAATTTTTAATATATTTCAATACCCCGAAGGATGTGAATCAACATTACCCATTGAAACTCCGTATGGTTTAGAGATTGACCCTACGCTTTTTCCGCGAACAAGGCGTTTTCCGAATAGATGGGGCCAATTCGAGCCGGTATATTTAAATCAAAAAATGAAACAGATTGTATATATTGAGAAAGAAATGAGATTAAACAACCACTCGACACATGCGTAGGGGTGGGGCTTAAGCAGTGGGGAAAGAAGATCGGGGGACCCGGGGAAAACCCTACTCCTTGTCACGCACAACCGGATATAATTAAGACATACTCACCGATAAATAGATACGCGTTATCCCCACTTCCGTGACAGTTCAAGTTCATGCCAGCTTTCAAGCCTTCTGTAGCAACCGTTTCATAATCTTTATAATAATGAGTTCGATGCACCATGGCTTCCATGGCACCACAATCACTGACAACATACCCCTTGAATCCCCAATCTCTACGTAGAATATCTTGTAATATATGTTTATCTGTACACGCTGGTACACCATTGATTCTATGGAAAATAGAAAAAATATTACGATGGTTGACTTCATCCAGACAAATTCACATGGAACTATGTCTTTTGTTATACTGCAAACAAGGGCGAACTGGGACCCTGGTTGTAAATGGTGCTTTTAGGGTATAGATTCGCTCAACAAAATCGAGGCAAAAGGGGCCGCGAGAACAACTTCTTTTGGCGCTCATTCTCAGTCCATATAAAAGGACTTTAATAATTCTGAACAATCCTGGACAATAGTGGTGTATATCATTCAATAGTCACAGTTTAACGTCTTAGTTACATAACACTTCGATTTGTCGACTTTAATCTGGGTCTGGGAAATATTTTCATTTATAAAAAATATTTGTTTCAACCATATCAACTTTACAGTGCGCTGTTGCATAACGTAATGACTATTTGACATATGTCTAAATCTAAATCCACTAAAAAAACAATGAATTTTGCATAGTTCCGTAAGATCGCTTCCATTTTTCTCTAAATCAATCTAAAAATGTACAACAAAGTCGCAGTCTGACCTTTGACAAAGTACGACGACAAGTAGTGTGGTTTTATTCCAGGCAATTAATCGTCGCAGGTGAAGAAGGGAGAAGATACACTTACTTGTTATAGGCACAAAGCACACTGGGACTTCCGGCATCAACACAAGCTTTGAATCCGGGTAAGTATGTTGTCTGTAAATCTCGTTCTGATACCTGAAAAAAGATAACACATCCATCGATTGAAAAATCATAATCGGTTCTGTTGTTATTATGTTAAGGAACCAGATCGAATATCGAACTACGTCGTGTATTTTGTTTCAAAAATACCATATTAAGTTCTTCTGCCGTAATATATTGTTATTATGTTAAGCAACCAGAGCGAATATCGAACTACATGATGTGTATTGTTTTAAGAATACCATATTAAGTTCTTCTGTCGACATACTGCGGCCTTAACTGTGAAAATGACCGACCACCATATCATGGATTTTACTTACCTTAGCATCGTAGAGCCATCGACTAATTGGAATATTTTCAGGGCCACCGGATGTTACGTAATGCTTACAACTTGCACTTGTGAGGAGGTATTTCTTGTCATCACCATGGATACCCTTTACAAAATTATTGGTGTAGACGGTACCAAAGTATGGATCTTCACCCCATGTTTCCTGAAAGACATAATGCACAAATCTGATAAACCCAGGAGGAAAGGTACTAAATTAAAAAATGAAATTGATTATATCGTTAACACCATATACCTCAGTTATCTTGAGGGGGATGGATTGCCGAATGGTTAGCGTGCCATTGAGTCAACTGGCGTGGTTTCGAATCCACGGTTGAACGTGGCAAGGAGTAGGGTCGCCTGTCCAACCTCGTGGGTTTTTTTTCCGGGTACCCCAGTTTCCTCACAATACTAAAGACTCCTACGCGCAAGCGAATTAATGAAGTAAAATTTAACCATATGTTAGTCCCAAAATTACCTAGTTTGTGTCGAGTGAACGTTAAACCCAACCGCTCTCTCTCTCTCTCTCTCAGTTATCGTGAGACTAACTCATACTCATTTTCCTTTCTTTGTGCATTATTGGGCGGGAGTTGGGGCGTTTCTCCTCAACTACCCGCCCAAGTGATATTTGAGCGCACGTCAGCATTTGAAGGGTTAGACCTCAAACGTTTGATCTAATCATTTTAAAGACTAGACGCGGTGTGTCAACGTGGAAAACTAAGAACTGATCAGACTGAATTCGAACCCAGGCATCCAAGTTGGACGTCCTCTGTGTACACGATTTTATCTGAGATTTTCCGTGTCATCACACATTTCTGATCAGTCCTGCTTTTGACACTGTGTTGTCACCAACATGTAAGACTTTCCCGATCACAGGTTTCCAAAACACAACGTGACACCACTGCCGTCATACGATCCACGCTACGTTAGCCAAATAGGGAACATAATAATATTCTAATGATGAATGTGACTATTCTATTCTGATTTCTCGGCGGACTTCACTTGATATTTTACGAACACGGTATTAGTCTACATCCCTGTTTATATACGAAGTGTGGTATCGAAATGATGATGTGATCTATTGACGCCTCTTCGGCTATTTTAAACACAGACCCTCGAATTTGTCGAACACCTTGACTCTTTTTACACATACACAGCCGCTAGCCTAGATTGAAACACCATATGGGAACTGTGGTGGAATGGGAGCAAACCATGCCATAATATACATTGCTATACTGCTACAGGCGAAACACTGATGCAACTGATTTAACAGATGGTCGCCCACGGATTCAACTGATTTAACAGATGGTCGCCCATACCGATGCAACTGATTTTACAGATGGTCGCCCACACAGATGCAACTGATTTAACAGTTTACTGTCCATACTTACCGGGTTTCTGCCCCATCTAGGATCTCTGTAAATATCCATATTAGGTGAGAAACAACTCAATCCTTTGTGTGTTCCATAAACTCCCTTTTTAACCCAATGATTGTTAAAGGCCCTGGTTTCCATTGCAGAGGCTCGTGCCACCCTGAACATCAAATCTGCGCTGAAAGTTTGAAAGAAATGAGTTATATTGCATTATTATAGGGGCCGTGCTTTGGTCTTGGAGTGGAGGTAGGCCAAATTTCCTTTTAAGGTCTGACTATTAATTCCGAAATGACCTAACATGGGTCAATAGTGTATTTCATGATTAAATCATGAATGAAAGTTGAGCAGCGAATCGTATCCTAATCCAGTAAATATCACAGGCTAGCGATGACACCGAGAATTGGTTATGGTTTCGATAAATTAATAAATGTCTAATTAATAGTTTAGATAACATTTCAGGCCCAAAGAAAGACCTGTAATAGGCAGATTTGGTTCTTGCATAATGTATATTTAAACAGAGAACTTGCGAATCTGACCTTGTACTATACCGTACGCATGTTTTGTTCGACCTTGCTTTCAAAAAAGAGGAACTTACTCCCATGCGGCAGCCAAACCAATACTTGCAGGGAATGACGTCGCATCGTTGCCGACATCACCACGTCCACAATTTGTCCACCATTCATAATGTCCAATTCCCAATCTCTTTATGTCAGGAGCCGCACCTTGACCGATGGCCATCTGCTGTGTGTGTTCATGTATATTTAACCTGTTCACCAGGTCATCAACTCGCTTTTCGATGGACAGAGATGTGTCCTGGAACGGATATTTATTTCCGTTAAGGATAAAAGTGTTGAGGTATAAAACCTGGCAAGCCAACAGGCATAATCCTAGAATTCTTCGTACCGCCGTCATCTCTGAACTCCAGCAAGACGGTGTTTAACAGATAAGGTTAAGGTGGGTCTTATATAGATGGGCTTGGTTTGCTGATAACACCATTTTAGTCGGAGTAGATTTTATTGGCTTTGTATCGACGATTTACAAAATGATTTACTTTACGTACTTTAAACCATTATCAGTGGTCACATTGGATTATTCATTTTAGTTCATTTGCTCCAAGGCTAGGGTTATGGTATTTTTCATTATCGATTTCTGAGGCCCGGAAAAAACCCCACGAGATTGGACGGGCGACCCTACTCCTTGTCACGTACAACCGGGATTCGAAACCATGCCAGTTGACCCAATGACAGGCTGTGTATGATACCATTCGGCCATCTACCCCCCCCCCCCCCTCCAATCGATTTCTTAACATTGATTTGATTTCCCTTTCGTTTTGATTTTCTATGATGCGGCCTATGCCAAACGGATGCGCAGTAGCAAACCGGGTCTTGAACAGGCCAGTACCTCATTCACCCATTTCAATAGACGAACAATGATATTCATAGAATGTACCAAAGAGACAGAGAGAGGGAGAGGGACACAAACTAGGTCATTTCGCGACTAACATATGGTTCAATTTTATTTCAATAATTCTCTTGCGCATAGGGGTATTTAGCAGCGGGTGGGGGAATCGGAGAAACTCACGAGGTTATACTGGCTACGATACACATTGTCACGTACACGCAGGGAATCAAATCTGACGCCACTTGAATCAATGACAGACATTCTGATGCAATGCGCACGCGTTAACCAATCGAACAACCGCTCCCACTCCTGTGCCAAAGAAAATAATGGTCAACAATAATATTATTAAATATGCATTGTTACGTAATAAACTGTGGTAAGTTAAACGAACAGACCAGAACAGAATAATCGAATTATATTACCTAACACGGTTCCAAATATATACAAACTCTTCTATTATATACAAAAGGGGGGGGGGGCTAGTGGTCTACAGTGCCGCGCTTCGACCTCTAGCTGGCCGGTCACCTCTGTCTTGCGGCTGTGGTTTCGGTCCATGGTGTGAGTGTATGTGGCGCCTTCTCAACATTGTGGGTTTCCTCCTGGCACTCCGGTTACCTCCCACTGCTAAAGACCCTTACGCGCATGCGAATTAAACCATATGTTAGTCACAAAAAGACCTAGTTTGTGTCGAGTGGACGTTAAACCCGATTCTCTCTCTCTTTCTCTCTCTCTCTCTCTCTCTCTCTCTATCTCTCTCTCTCTAATATATACCAAATAAGAGCAATAATAATATAATATGTATAAACCCTAAAATAATGGGTATTATGAGAACGACATGAAACACGTCTTTCCAAACTTTGTTTTTTCCACTTATTTTAGCTTGTTTGGAAGATCATTCCAAGTTTTAATACCTAAATTAATGTATACCTGAGTATAAGTGTTGCATTTTGAAAGAACAAAATCATTAACATTTGATCTAGGTTATACGAGTCAATAATAATAATTCATTTATTCGTACATAAATAAGTACACTTACAAAGATTTAAAGTATCTTTTAAAAAGTAAGAGTTCGAAAATAAAGGTCAAGATCTTATCATAAAAGATTTTGTGACATGATTTAATTTTAACTGCTTTTTAAAAGGTTTGGTATGTAAGATTTAGATAAAAGTCTTGCCGTGCTTGCAAAAAAGGTTCAAAACATACTGAGCAGCAAAAGAAACGTCAGGTCGGTATGTTACTCTGAATAGACGCATTGCATAAGACTTGCCAAATGTTTTTATTTAGGAGATAAACACTTCCTGTTTCGCATTTAGAGGGGTGTTATTGTCCAATAGACATGCCCTGAGATCATTAGGACGCGTCGCGGGTTCTAATCTAAAATCTCAGGACATTGTAACCTGCTTTTTTAGGATTTTAAAAGACATTACTAAAACATAGGGGTGTTATAGTCCAATAGACAGTGTCTAATTGACCAATCAACACACAGGGTTTACCCTGAAGCGTTTTACAACTCTACCTGACCACATCTCCAACTCTACGTGAGTAATAAGGCTCCTTTTCATACACGGAAATGTTTTGAAAAACGCAACCTGACTTCTGAGATGGTGATGTGTTCCCCATGATCTTCATTTATCTCTAAGTCTCAGTGTCTCTATTTAACAACACAAACTTGTATTGAAACAACAAAAATAGTGTTAAATGTTGCAACAGTACAACACTTGTGTTAAAATTGATCAAGCTTGTGTGTTAACATTTCTGAAACTTGTGTTGAAATTTCTAAAACAGGTCACGTTGGTTTGTTTTTAAGTTACTATCATTCAAGGTTGAACTTATCTAACAATATTTGGGTCATGCATGATAGTCCACAGGTACCTATGAATGGTACATTAAGTAGGTGTGATGCCCCCTCCCCCCAGTTTCTGTATTATCGATGATCACTATCACGAAAGATACAGAGACAAGGCAAGGTCACACTAGCCTCGTGCCTTGTTATAAATGACGCTGAAACGCATAATGATACATGACTCGTCTATCAATGGTATGTTTATTTTGTCTTAAACATTGGATATCAGAAGCCCATCTTTTCCCGTCGAAGACTTTTAATGATGTTGCGTTAGAGACATAGCTACTTTAATGAACCAAAACAACGCGGGGTGGGGGACGCTGATTGAAGCTGGTAATCACATTCTTGTTTCATTCTATGAAGGTGTTACAGCTGAAACTTTAAACCCCAGTCACTACCACTGACAGAGGCAGCTGCAAAATGGCACTATATGCAAGCCCGTTGCTCTGAGCTAAGTTACCACCCCGACTATATGAGAGTGTACTGGCAAGTCCAAACATGGAAGATACAGAATCAGAATCCAATTGAATGAGGGTTTAAATTAGTAAGTGGAGATGTGACAAATCATGACAGAAAATGCCGAGGATGATTAAATAAGATTGCAAGCATGGCTTCACAGACAGGGTGATACACGTGTCGCCGCCATGGTATGACGTGCACTCGTCCAGCTCTCAATGTTAGTCTCATTACACTCGCCTGTACGTCCAGGGATCTTGTGATTGAATCCCAATTGTTTTCTTCCAGACTTACCTAAATTTCGATTCATCTTCATCGTATTTGCCTGAGTTCGTAAATTTGTGCGTTACCCTTTCAATGAAGTCGGGCAAATCGGAAAGCGTGTTGTGTATCTCATACTGGTTCTTGCCAGGTCAGAAATGTCTTATTTTCTCACTAAGATGTTCATTTACATTGGTCATAGGGAATGGCCCGCGACCATTTAGCAGTAAAAATTTGCCCAGTAAAATTGATCACAAGATCCCTGGACGTACAGGCGAGTGTAATGAGACTAACGTTCAGAGCTGAACTAGACGTGCACTAGTGCGTGTGGAGCCTGTATTGGGTGGATTGTAGCGACCATGAAATTGAACTGTGTGTGAAACAAACACAATGTTTATTCTTGATTCATGTTATACTTTAATACTAAAGTGGTGCTGTATTTGTGACCCTTTAAATAAATGCTATATGATAGTTTATTCTGCTTGTGTAATAGTGTCAGTCGTCACATAAAATATGTGATGTTGTGGTTTCATTTTCCCGAAAACGTATATAACGACGCCAAACTTCATCATATGTACAATTCGAATTTTCTATCTTAAATTGACCGTCATCTTCAATTTTTCCTCGCCTTGACTCATTGTACCCAGTAATCACCAAAATTGGTATGCAAATGGGTTCAGCAAACCTCAAATCATATATTTTGATACCAAACTCGATTATGGTATGATAATCGGTAAAAATTAAGATTTTTTCATCCGAAACTGGCGACCATTTTGGAATTTAGCCAATTTTGTGTGGTGGGGGGGGCGGGGTATAATATACGTCTAGACCGACCACGAACCGTTTTCAGCATTTCTATTGTCTTGTCTGGACTAGAACGCCGAACTAAAATATAACGCAGGTTCTTCTGGATCTACACTGGGATTCTAATATTGGAATAAATTCGGTTTGCATGTAATACAGTATTCCAGGCGTGGGGTTGTGTTCGGGTGAACCTAAAATAATACTTGCTCCGTTGTCTTCTAGGCCCTTATCCTAATCCTAATCATATGACGAAATCTGTTAAAGCTTCGACCTTGGTTTAGCTGGAGCTATCTACGCTATATTATTCGGTATGTGAATCGTGTGTTTTATTCCTTATAGACAAACAATTGCCATTGTCCATGAGGTGATCATGTATGATTAAATGAGGTCAAAGATTATTCTGGTACAAGATAAGACTTCTAATATATATAGTTATTTTAACAATGATAATAAAATTGGGTTAAATGCCCCACTGTTCTGCTCCGAATGGGCTAATAAAGACGGACATACGCCTTACAAATTGTTGCATGGATAGCGTCGCTACGGACCACTCTTTTAAGAATTCCATCTGTCAAGGGATCTTCTACGCGCACGCCAATATGTACACGGGATCGCGGATATTTCGTAACATTCGAACGACTATACGTTGTCTCTTACCACTGACAAGGGTTATGTTCTAAACCACTGACAAGGTGGAACTACGCCCGGTAACCGATGAAATGTCTCAGACAACGCAAGAATCAAACATAGGGCCGAGGGAAAAATGGAATTCATCGTCCTCTCGACACAAATTAGGTCATTCCGGGACTAACATGTGGTTTAATTTTATTTCCATAATTCGCATAAGCGTGGGGTCTTTAAACAGTGGTAAGAAACCGAGGGCCCGGAGCAAACCCACAATGATGGACAGACGACAATTAAAATATGAAATTATATCAATATTGGGAGACGCGATAGGCGGATGGTTGATATTGGCTCAGTACCCAGGAGGTCCAACATTCGAACCCGGTCTTTGACGAGAAAGTACCTCGGCATTTTACAGCGTTGATTCCCCTTGTCGACGGTGCAGAAACTTTCGTGTTCGTTCTTTTCGAACATATTCAAATCTTAACGGAATATATTGCAAAAGCTTTTATCCAACTAGTGCATAATTAATATTATAATACATTAGAATTATAGTCCATTTCACCACCATGTAATAAGCTATACACAATCTATACTGAAACTGGTAATACCATCTATAAACCATGTGACCTTTCACACACAGATACTGATGTCTGAGATGTCTGAAATCACAGATGGACGGAAATGGCACGTGGTTAAAGATATGTTACCTCAAGGTTAACGGGGTTGGGAGGTCGAACCCGATAACCAATGGCATATCTGCGGAAAATAGCGACAGGAATTCCGCCCCCGATAGTCCGATCGCCAAACCAAATATTACGAGTGAACCTGGATATTGTATATGGTAGGCGCAATCTTCACCCCTCGCGCAGATTGCAATCTGCGCTGTCGTGTTGCGCAGATTGCACTCCGCGCGCGCAGATTGCACCTCGCGCGCGCAGATTACAATCTGCGCTGATGAAGCTGGTGCGCAGATTGCCCACGTTGCGCTGATTACCCCTCGATTACCAAGTTGAATAAGTAAATATTTTCAAAATCATTTTTCTATAAATTGTAATTATAACCATATATCGTAACCACATAGACGGCTCTCGAGTCGGTAAAGTGGTAATTTGGCGTAAAATCTGAACGCCTTGTGTTATAAAACACTCGGTTCATTTCTCGCAAATTTAATTAAAATGACTTATAATACTAATGCAGTGATCCATGGTGATTACGGATTAAGATTAAGCGGATTATTATCATCGCAGTAACTCATTAAATTGTCCGGACAAAGTTCACTTCGCGCGCGCAGATTGCTCATTGAAAATTAGACGGAGATTCACGCATGCGCAGGGGTAATCTGCGCAAGGAGGGCAATCTGCGCCTAACATATACAATTTTTTTTATGATTGATTTAGTAGCCTAGGGTGTCCTCTTGCAGAATCTGTCGGGTGAACCGCGTTCACACTTGGGCGTTTTGAAAAATTCAAGATGGCGTCCAAGACGGCCGCTGCATCAAATAACACCCTATAGCTCCCATAGTATTTATTCTAGGATGATAATTTTGGTGTCTAACCGTAGCTTTCTGGGGTCAAGGAATACACTGAAATTGTTCATTATGTTGAGGGCCACGTGGGTCGGACTTGAAAAGGGAGGCACAAGCTGATTGTTGAAAATTTTAAAAAGTAATCCTTTAGTCGTGTTCCTGGCCTCAACCTGTATATTCTAAGTCATCCTTGACTATATAAGCTGTCGACAATATACACAAGTAAGCACCACCTACTCGTTTCCAACTTAAAACACTAAAGAACAAAGATCGCAGGTTAGCGATGCCATCGAGAGTTGATTATGGTACGGAAAAGTTAATTACATGTAATCTCCAAAGAAAGACCTTCAGTAGGCGCGCGAGAGAGAGAGAGAGAGAGAGAGAATGGGGTTTAATGTCCACTCAACACAAACTAGGTCATTTCGGGAGTAACGTATGGTTTATTTATATTTCAATAATTCGCTTGCGCTTAGGGGTCTTTAGCAGTGGAAGGAAACCGGACTGCCCAGAGGAAACCCACGAGGTTGAGAAGGCGCCCCTATCCCCATGCCACATACGCTCACACCAGGGCTCGAAACCACAGCCACAAGCCAGAGGTGACCGGCTAGCTAGAGGTCGAAGCCCGACACTCTAGACTACTAGGCCATCCCACCCCATCCCGCCCCCCTTCAGTAGGCAGATTTAGCTCTTGCATAATGTATGTTTAAAGATACCATGTATTTTACTCATTAAGAAAGCCGGCAAATTGTGTTCAGTTTTGAAGGTTTCCAGACACAAACGTGCAATTAATAAAAACAAAACAAATACTTTGGAACTCAGTTACTACTTTAATGAAAGGTTCTCTCAGCGTTATTGACAGTTGGAATTCGACATAAGAGTAGGTCGCAGTGTCGTTGTCCGGGCAAAATTTCCAACATAGTACACTGTATGGCGTATGCCCGTCAGTCTGAACAGAATAGTAAGACGTTAAACCCCATTTCATTTTATTACTTTTTATACATATGACTATTTCTTTAAATGATAGCACCATGGTATGAAACTGATAGCTTGTTAGTTTTTTCTCTCCATTACAGATACAAGGTCAATATTCACATTATCTATTACAGGCTACACGAAATACAATATCGGGCACTCCGGTTTCCTCCCACTGCTAAAGACCCCTACGCGCAAGCGAACTATTGAAATAAAATGAAACCATATGTTAGTCCCAAAATGACCTAGTTTGTGTCGAGTGGACGTTAAACCCAATTTCTCTCTCTCTCTCGAAATACAATATAAACAGTCCATAACATACAACAATTCCTTGTCTGTGATATCACCGAACCGGGGGACCCGGAAAAAAACTGCGAGGTTAGGCAGGCGATACTACTTCTTGTCACTCACTTACCAGGTAATATTATATGGTATAATTATTACTTCAAATTATAAACGTCACATTGTTTGTTGTAATTATTACACAATATCACGATAAATATGACATATTCAATTATATGGTATACTTATTACTTCAATTAATAAAATGCCACATTGTTCATTACACAGTATCGTGATGCATAGAGATAAATATGATATATTCAATTACAATCCATAACTACACCCACGTATAATGTATTTCAAGCGCGTGTATCTCACTCACAAGATATCACAACAATTGATGAAAATATGTACATCCTTTGTCCTTCCCCTAAATCGGTTAGTAGTTTTTACAATCTCATTAAAACACAGATCCTATTTCGTTTCGTTTTTATAGTTCAAAATTTCGTTTTACTTGTCTTTACTACACTAGGATCTAGAATAATTGTTATATAACAGGCATTCTGGTTAATGTGAATATTGACCTTGTATCTGTAATGGCTAGAAAAAACTAACAAGCTATCAGTTTCATACCATGGCGCTATTATTTAAAGAAATAGTCATATGTATAAAAAGTAATAAAATGAAATGACGTGTAACATAATACTGTTCTGTTCAGGCTGGCCAATGAAGACGGACATACGCCATAACAGCGCGTGCTATGTTGGAAATTGCCAACATAAGTCATATAACTTCCTGGCTTCATAACAGGACATTGTCGCTTTTTGAGGTCATTCTCACGCTAATTTTATAATTTTAAGATGTTTTCAATCGTTTTTTTTTATTTTAGCCAGATATAATGATAGGCCTAGTGGTCTATATCAAATCCTGCATTTGTATGGGAATGGTTGAATCGTGTGGAATGTTCTCTGGTTGATCTAGAAGTGTTCATTTTACATATGTTCCAAACCATGCCATCCTAAAAAGTGTGGAGCTCTTTTGCAGGTTAGGCATAAAATTGCTGGGTGTTTTTCTGGAGGTCATTTGCAGGTTTGACAAAGAATTGCTGAATGGCAACTAATTTCAGAATAAAAATGCACTGACTGGACCTCCTCAGACCACCAGAGTTGGTAACAAAAAAACCTGGATTGTCGAAGCTCCTTGTCTTTTCAACGATGATCGCCGATTATCCCGAAGGGTTTAAATAACCATCTATTATCAACATGAGTACCATAATTTGTTAATTGAACGTTCCTCGCGTCTAATCTGTTATTTTGGTGAAAGATCGTAACGTTTTCTCGACAAAATCAGATTATTCGCGGTTGCCGAACGGAAAGGGTGTAACTCGTGTATAAATTTGAAGGGATCATACCACCGTTATCATCTGTTTTTAGTAGTTGGCAGCAGAGACTGAAATGAATGCATGGTCTGGCATTTCAAGCTTCGATATCAAACAATCTAACCACAGTAACGTCTTTGCACCAATGGCCAACGATTATTTTAAATGACAGCTGATTATCGCCGTTACTAACTTGTTTCGTTAGTTGAACATTCCCCGTATTGTCGTACTAAATAGATCTTTTTGCTTACCATTTTTGTGACAAAACCAAACTTTATGGCTTGTTGAACTTGTTAGACAGACCGGGGGAAGGGAAATAACTCGTGTATAATGTTTCAGGTACCAGGCCATAGTTATTCTGATATAAACGTAAGAGCAGATAATCATATTAGATGTATTGGCTGACATGATTATCACAAACGTGATACAAATTATTGTCCACATACTAATTTGGGCATTAATATATGACAGTGTCCATATGCAGGAGACCACCCGTTTTCCATATCTCACTATAAATGAATCCAGGTTGACCCAAATCTTCAGGATAAGCATGGTACTTTTAAGGAATCTAGTTTGTGGAAATTTTGGTTGACTTTAATCGTTCTAAGGAATGAAAACCCCAAGGTAGGGTATATAAATACCATGTGGCGGAAACGCTGTCGTGTCAGAATAACTCTCTACCCGGCATTGTTAGTATCAAAATCGCTTGTCCACAATACTTTCAATTTCATAGTGATAATCATTGTCTTGCTTTACCACTTACAACCCTTCACCACTCAAAATCAAAGCGTTTATGTAAAATAATGCATCAGTATCCCCCCCCCTCCAAAAGAGATAAAAGTACAATTATTTGAATAACTACACGTTTTTTGTTTTTCTGATACACGAAATAAACACACAAAATAATATGCTACACAATTACTATTGTCTGTTCTCGTAAAGTTATCAAGCAAAAAACTTTGGGCGACCCTTAAACAGATCGTCGCTTTAATTAAAGTAGTAATTGTGTTCCATAGTATTTGCATTGTGTATGGAAACAGAGAGAGAGAGGGATAAATGGGGTTTAACGTCCACTCAACACAAACTAGGTTATTTCGGGACTAACATATGGTTGAAATTTTTATTTCAATAATTCGCATGCACCTAAGGGTCTTTAGCAGTGGGAGGAAACCGGAGTGCCCGGAGGAAACCCACGAGGTTGAGAAGGCGCCCCTATCTCCATGCCACATACGCTCACACCAGGGCACTAAACAACAGCCGCAAGCCAGAGGTGACCGGCCAGCTAGAGGTCGAAGCGTGGCACTCTAGACCATTAGGCCACCCCAAACCCCCGTATAGAAGCAGCACAAACAGAAAACAATTTGCTGTTCTTAGAAAAACAAGACAAATGAAAGAAACGAAGTGGGTTTTACGTGCTAATGTTCTGCTCCGAACTGGGCTAATGGAATGAAATGAAATGGGGTTTAACGTCCTACTGTTCTGATCCTAAACTTGTCTAATGAAGACGGGAATACAATGAGGGACATTTTGCCCGGGCAGCGGCGCTACGACCTACTCTTATACCGAATTCCAACTGCCAAGGGATCTTTTACGCGCACGCCAATGTGTACACCGGACCTCGTATTTTCGTTCCATCCGACTAGAAAAGGAGAAACCACGCCAGGAAATCTGGAGGAACTTTCTCGGCCAATGCAGGGATCGAACACCAGACCTAGCGTGCCAGCTTCTTACGCACTTTTCCACCGTGGCCCCAGTGAAATAAAACAAAAGGTATCTTTAATAAAATATATTTATAAACATATGAGTGATACAAACAGTCCTCATGATAAATAATATGGAAATGAATTTAAATGAAAAGGGCAGGGGCGGGTCCAGGATTTTCAGAAAGAGGGGGCGTGCTGCACCAACTTGGTTGTGCGAAGCCCGGAACCGTGATTTTTGAGTGTAAAAAATGCCCACAAGGACTAATTTCATACTAGTACAGTAAATTACAATTTCCAACCTAAACTATTTTTTTCTCCTTTCTCGCGAGAATATATGGAGCTAAAAATTGTTCGCCACCTCAAAAAATAGAGGGAGCGTGCGCCGGGTGCGCCCCTCTCTGGATCCGCGCCTGACGGGTCTTAACGTCCTAGTGTTCTGCTCTGACTGGGCTAATGAAGACGGTCACGCACCATACAGTGCTCTACGAGGAACATTTTGTCCAGGCAGCGACGCTATGGCCCATTGTTATATCGAATTCCAACTTCTAAAGGTTTTTTTTTACGTGCATGCCTATGTACACACGGTTCCTCGGTTTTTCGTCCCATCCGAACGACTAGAGAGCTGCCCTAATCAAGTCCACCGCCTTCACCAATAACAAGAAGAAACCCCATCGGAAAATCTTGATAAACTTTCTCGGCCAATGCAAAATAAGGTGTGATATCAAAGTGATTTTAGGCATCATGAAGGGGTGTTAGCTCAGTCCATATTTAGCATATTTACCCTGGACCTTGTTTTGTCAGAATAAGTTCTTCTGCCCACTCTTATCAATGAAAAATTGAACATTTCTGAACAGTTAGATAATTAGGTAATGTACCCACATAGATAAATATATGTTGAATATCTCATAAACTTATTCCAAGGTTCGACGATGGATCGCCGGAGCTATATACATGAGCTGTTATTCGTCTACATCCCCAAATTTATTGTTAGCTTTGAACACTGATAGTGTTATTTATCATTGACCAGTTAGACATAAAGTCCTCAAAATATTTCCAACTTTAAAAATCTAAGTTGTCATTATTGATCACCAGTAATGAATAATTAGAACAGTTTATAGCAAGATATATATTTCAATTTATCACTTTTTAAATAACCCCAGTCCGTGCATACACCATTAGAGAAATTAAGGTTTTATCACCATTGGGAACTTGTCAGGTTTTCATGGGTATTCTTCCGTATTGAGCGTAAAGTACTGGTAGTCATAAAGACTATAATCTCCATCTTTATTTTTATCAGAATCATAAAAACCAAAACCATCATCATCGTCATAATCATTACAGCCATCATCAATATTATCAATGTCGTAATCTTTCGAACGAAGAACGTCTTTAAGGAGAATGAAGTCGTTTAATTCTCTAGGCAGATCTAGATCCATAACCTTCTCATTTATACCCAATCCTAGCTTCTGCCTGATGATTCTCCTACACTGAGACTTGAGAGATATATTACAGCAGTAGTTAGTGAAAACGTCTTGGTGCCGGGTTTGGAATATGTCTTCTGTTTCAACTTTAATTTCCTCCTCAAAATTTAAAGTTTGTACTATTTCTTCGACTGGAGCTCCACTAAGATATAACAGTTTTCTAAGTTCAGCTCTCTCTTTTGTACTTAGTTCATTCAGATCAATTTGGTTATAACTACTATCAACTGAGGATGTTTTCAGAATTTGAAGGCAGCAGTTTTCACCGACTAAATATTTAACAAAACTAACAGCCGTCCGTGGATCCCAGCAACGTGGAAACCCCAAGGTCGATTGGATCAGCGTGTTACCATTAATACATGGTAAATTGAGAAGCATATTATCTACAGCAGAAACCAGTAACTTAAATGTTATGTCAAATACACTCTCATAAATATCAAGATGGTGTAAAGCAGATTTTCCCCCACAATTAACCATTGCACCAGCATTTAGCAATTTTCTTATAAGAAATCTATCATTCTTCATTGCCGCCATCATTAAAGCAGTTCTACCACCTCCATCTTGAGTATTTACATCGATACCAACAGCCAGTAAAGTATCGACACACTCCATGTACATTAGGTATTTATGGCTGCAGTAATCCTCAACAACGTCATTTTCCTGTGAGTTGTTCAAGCCATCTTTAACCATAGTAAATCCAATGATACACAGATGAAGAGCTGTGTGACCCTGGTTATTCTGTGCATTGATGTGTATTCTAGGATGACGTGTGAATAGTTCTAAATATTTACTATTCAATAACAGAGCAGCTACCATAATAGGTGTGTTGGTTTTAGAACATCGATGGTTTATGTCTAGCTTTTTATTAAACAACCAGTTAAACTTGTCTTGAGAATAATCATACTTTACTCTAGCTAACAGATGTAGCATATTTTCTCCTTCTGTTGTAACACCACTAACAATCAACTGTAATCTCATATAATAATGAAGCAGCTCCAACCTCTTACAAGCAAGAATCTGGTGAAATAATTTCACTCCGTTGTTAGGTGACATGAGTGCCTCGCGAGAAAAACAAATAAATATATCAGAACAATCTAACTCACGATATTGAACACAATAACTACATGCTGTTAAACCATTATTATCTGTCAGGTTTACATCAGAATGGGGAATCAACAGTTTTAAGATACTGATATCAGCCAGATGTTTTGTATGGTGCATTAATGGCGTTTGTCCTTTTTTGTTCTGATGATTCACATCACAGCCAGCATGGATTAAAATGGTCATCAAATTACAATTGAATATGCACTTGGTAGCATTGATTGAAACAGTGAAATTATAATATCTCAAAATGGATATCTGACTTGTTAAATAGAACAATGGTGTGTTACCTTCATTATCAGGTTTGTGTATATTAACTCCCATGTTTATTAACGTTTTAACAGTTTCGATACACTGGGACATATCGCTCCTAGTAATACCATCAGTATGACGTATAATACAGTGAAGAATGTTCTGGCCTTTATTATTAACATAATGTACACGCGCACCATGATGTAACAGATATAGTACAACTGCATACAATCTTTTCCTAGCAGCTATAAACACAGGCGTCTCTTTATATACGGTCAGCTGGTTGACAGCTACACCAGCTTCAACTAATTTCACTATACACTGTAAAAACTCATCTCTATTAAAGACTGGGACTTGGCTATATAAAACTCCTAGCAGTGTATTGTTCTGGGGTACGTCCAAACAATCTACGCGTTCTAACATATATATAACAACATTATACAATCCTGCCAAGACAGCTTTAAAAATGGGCGTCTCATTTTCTCTATTTAGATGGTTGACATCAACGCCTGCTTCAATTAATTTTATTATATATTTCAAATTCTCATCTGTATTCGGGTAATGGCCACAAAGGTAACCATTTAAAACTATGTGTAGTACATTATCCTGTTTTTTATCAACCCAATGTACAAGCGCACCCTGTTCTAGCAGATATACCACAACCGAACGCAATCTTTTCTCGGCAGCTATAAATATAGGTGTTTGTTGATCTTTATTCAGGTGGTTCACATCTACACCAGCTTCGATTAATTTAATTACACATTTTAACAACTCAGCCATATTCCCATGATACGAAGAATAATTATCTAAAACTACATGTAGTACATTGTTCTGGTTGTTATCAGTGTAATGTACGTGTGCACCAACATCTAACAGACCTATCATAATTTTATACCAACTTTTCCTGGCAGCTATGAATATTGGGGTTTCTTTATTTCTATTCGGATGGTTGACATCAACGCCAGCTTCGACTAATTTTACTACACAGTGCAATGTCTCTTCTAAATTTCCAGCATCACACAGATCCTCAATGCCAATGCCTGGGTAAAGTATATAAAAGTCTAAAACTGTGTGTATCATATTGTTCCGGTATATGTCAACGTGATGTACATTTGCACCTTGATTTATAAGATATATTACAACTTTATACAAATGGCCCATAGCAGCTGTAAATATAGGCGTCTGTTTACCTTTATCCATATGGTTGACATCTACGCCAGCTCCAACTAACTCAATTACACATTGTGGTAGTTTATCTCTATGCATATCCGGGAAATAGCAACTTCCACCAAAAAAGGCGAAAAACCCACCAAAATCTAAAACAGTATGAAGCACATTTTTGTGGTGTATATCAACGTAATGCACACCTGCACCCTGTTCTAACAGATATATAACAACTTTATTCAAATGGTTCCTAGCAGCTATAAATAAAGGGGTTTGTCTAGTTTCGTTTAGTTGATTTATATCAACATGGGCTTGAACTAATTTAACTACACATTGTAACAATTCATCTGGATTTATCTCCTCGGACTTATCATTAAATACTAAACCTAATCTGGGAGAATAATTATCATGTTCCCAGTATTCACCTAAAACAATGTGTAAGAGATTATTCTGTTCACTATCAATATAATGTAAATCAACACCATGATTTAACAGATATAACACCACTCCATACAACTTATACCTAGCTGCCACAAATACAGACTCCATCTTGTCTTGAGGTGACAATCTCGAGACTACTTCCGGTATATCTCCATCTCGCTGAGCGGAAACTAACCGTGACTTTAATCTGAAATGTATTTAATTGAGAGAGAGAGAAATGGGGTTTAACTTCCACTCAACACAAACTAGGTCATTTCGGGACTAACATATTGTTTTAATTTCATTTCAATAATTCGCTTGCGCGTAGGGGTCTTTAGCAGTGGGAGGAAACCGGAGTACCCGGAAGAAACCCACGAGGTTGAGAAGGCGCCCCTATCTCCAGGCCACATACGCTCACACCAGGGATCGAAACCACAGCCGCAAGCCAGAGGTGACCGGCCAGCTACAGGTCGAAGCGCGGCACGCTAGACCACTAGGCCATCCCAACCCCCCTGAAATGTATTAAACATACATTATGCAAGAGCTAAATGTGCCTATTGAAAGTCTTTCTTTAGGTCGTAAATGTTATATTTATATTTTAGACATTTATCAACAAAATAAGACCATAATCAACTCTCGATGGCATCTGATACTCGAGATTTTAACTAGATTAGAACGGTTCGCCATTTAAAAATTTTATTTAAAAATGGGAAAGCAAGGTGAAGTCTCGAATAGACCACTATGCACACACCTTGTCAAAACTATTAACAGTGACAATCTGTCTCAGAATGAAGAAATTCGACTGAAATTTTCAATATTCTCTATCTTTATTAAACTCTTAACTAATGTATCTTTAAACGTGTTCATTTGATTTTAATGAATGCAAGGTAATGTCTATAAAACCTTGTTTCCTCTTCTACTTTTAGTAATCGTAACGCTCCATTTTAAGGACTCAAACACTGACCCCCTCTTAGTAATCTAATTAATATAATTTACTCATCTAAATACAACGACCACTAACACTTTATACATTGTTCTCTCCATGTAATGTAATTATGCCGAAATAGTAATCCAAAATACAGCTAACACTTTATACATTACTCACTCCTAGTAATCTGAGTACACCCCACGAGTCATACATTACCCACTCCTAGTAGTCTAAGTACACCATGTGAGTCATACATTACTCACTCCTAGTAATCCCAATACAGCCAACACTTTATTTATTACTCCCTCCAAGTAATCTAAATACAGCTAAAACTTTAGATATTACTTACTCCTAGCAATCTAAATATAGCTAACGCTTTATATATTACACACTCCTGGTAATCTAAATATAGCTATCACTTTATACATTACTTACTTCTAGTAATCTAAATACATCTCACAAACTAACACTTTATACATTGGTCACTCCAAGTAATCTAAATACACCAAACTTAAGTCATACTTAACTTAACTATGTTTAACTAATATAATGACTGGCAGGGATTTCCGATGTCCCAGAGGGGTCACAGTCCCGTCATCCACTGAAATATATAATGACCTAAATTGGACGAGAAAATTGTGTTTACGTTGGGTGCCGGAGAGGCGAGCCAAACTAGTTTAGTATTTTGTCTTATCATGTATTCGCCCATATGGCCACGACTCATGGAAGAGCCAAGGCTATCCAGTCTGCTCCTGGGTGGATATGATAAGACCGACCATATATTTGAAGACTATTCAATTAACTACCTCGTTTGCGCATGTGTCTCTTTAGTCCGTCTACTCTAAAGTCAAACTAACCTGCGACGATCAATTTCGTCTAAAACGTCGTTTGCACCCATCGAATATAACCAATCCTCTGATTCTGAATCCTCTGAATTCATCTCGTTTAATTCGTCTTCCCTGCCACCCGAATCACGATCCATTATCTAGTTTAACTGTTGTGGGTGCGTGTTGGTCTAGATCATCCAACCTAAGGAATAAACAGTTGGGGTCTGAATTCATTATCTAGTATAAATAGTGTAGCTTTGCAGTGTAGAACATTCAACCTATGGATAAACCATCATAATCTGTATCCAATATAGAGAGGGGGGGGTAACGTCCACTCGACACAAACTATGTCATTTTGGGACTAACATATGGTTTAATTACATTTCAATAATTAGCTTGCGCGTAGGGGTCTTAAACAGTTGGACAGGGGACCCCGCTCCTTGTCGACCGGGGAATCGAAACCATGCCAGTTGACTCAATGACATACATTATGAATGATACATCGCGTACGTACTAACCATTCGCCATCCAACCCCCTATTTAGTTTGGTATTTGATGGAATATTTAACACAAGAAATAAACATTAGAAACACAACACAGATTATACTGTACGTGGATAAGATCATGTATCTACCACTAATGAATTAGGATATTGTGTAATAGTACAATTTGTTAAAGAATGAAGATTTTGACATATTGTTCCGCCACAGCAATAGTGTTATTGTCCCTTTAAAGTCCTTTAAATATGTCAACCCATTTTTGTAATTGTCCGTGTCTATAGCAATCTGTTACTATGATTCTCTGCCATATCCCGCGTGCCCCTGACCCTCTGTCAGATCCCGTCCTCGATTCCCTGCCAGACCCCGTGTGCCTCGATTCCCTGTCAGACCCCGTGTGCTTCGATTCTCTGCCAGATCCCGTGTGCCGTAAATCTGACGATTCGTTCTTCAAATATCCCCCACGGTTTGATGGACGGCCTGGCTTGTGCAGGTTGCCCAACCTTCTGTATAACTCGACGACCATCGAACTAACTGACTAATAGGACCTTGAATTAACTAGCCAAGGAGCTGCGTAAAGCGCCGGCCTTGGAATTATTAATAACCTAGGTTATTTAGAAGGAAGCTCTGTGCGTGTATAAAGTTATATTAGTGGCTTGACATCCGCGAGTAAATGTGTCGTCTTTAGCGACTATTTACTACTATATCAAATGTCCTCAGTCTATGAAATTGGTTCGTCGATATTCCCTTACAATTCCATGCCTCGCGGATATCAGACGTTATTCTTAATTATATTCAATGACAATTAACGACTGGACGGGGGGGGGGGGATGGCCTAGTGGACTAGAGTGCCGCCGCGCTTCGACCTCTAGCTGGCCGGTCACCTCTGGCTTGCGGCTGTGGTTTCGAGCCCTGGTGTGAGCGTATGTGGCATTCTCAACCTCATGGGTTTCCTCCAGGCACTCCGGTTTCCTCCCATTGCTAAAGACCCCTACGCGCAAGCGAATTATTGAAATAAAATGAAACCATGTTAGTCCCAAAATGACCTGGTTTGTGTCGAGAGGACGTTAAACCTCACTTCTCTCTCTCTCTAACGGCTGGACGTTAACTCTCTCTCTCTCTCTTATGATTATGATTATTGATTACCTGTATATTTGAAATCACGTCTGGTGGACTGAAATCGATTGTTTGTTAAATTTAAATTAATTAAATGCACTGTCGCACCTACGAATTCCACGACACTCCAGTGTTTGCAGCGCTAATGCACTTTACTACACCTAGTACGTCTCGTGGTCATACAGGATTAAAATGTGTTGGAATCGATCAATAAGTTTCCATTTTACAGACCTTTTAGTGTCTGACAAGAGATACTTTTTCATACCGGCCGCCATTTTCCTTGTGGACTGTTTAGTCGCGAATAACAAGGCACTAATATGATTTGCTCATTGCTGAACAGCAATAAGCAACCCTTCTAATACCAATGATCATAAATAATAATAATAATATTTTCGTCATTTTACTAAGTAGCTTTGGATACGAATATAACAAATAAAAGAGCCAACGGTATAATACGAGCAATGGCCTCTTTTACAGTGGTAATTCATGAGACCATAATATAGCATTTGGATGGTCTCTTTTACAGGTTTAATTCCATGAGACCATATATTTATACATATATATATATATATATATATATATCCAGAAAAATCAGCACAACCGTAAAGCTGCACTACTTTGTTTCACGGTAAACGATGAAAAGATAAAAGGTATGCCGACACAAACTGATTTCAACACTGGTTTAATAACATTTTAACATTTTAAAGTACTTTTCGTCCGTCTTGGGACTATTCATAATTAATGTCATAACAAATAGATGGACAGTATAGTATATTTATACATATTTATATTTACATAGTAACACTGTGGTTTTAATTGGCTATAGTTACCATTGTCTATGGTTACATAGTATATAGGTAACGAGCAGAAAACATGTATACACGTGTGTTAATCTGTAGTATATGGGTTCAATTAAGGAACAATGAGTGGAAGATAATCCTAGATTGAAGAAGATTAATGAAGCTAATGGTCAATTGTTACTTATTGACTATTAAGTTGAGGAACGAATTTTTTAATAAAATGGTTTTCCATTAATTTCCTTTTCGTGGTGTCGTCGACTTTCATTTTATAAAAAGGGAAAATTTGAAATTTTACTTGTAGGTGTTGTGCACATTTAAAGATATGTCTATTTACAAATAAGGGCCCATTTTCCCGTAGATGACACGAAGTTTCTCCAATATAGATTTTTAGACAGCCTAAGCAAGTCAAGACATATATGAGATTTTTTGTGTCACAATTCATATTGTCGTTGACACTAAACGTAAAGTTGTGGAAAGTATATTTGCTATTTGGCGTAATATGGTCGCAACATTTACATCGAAGGTCCGAGCATTTAGATACATGAAGGCTGGTCATTGTGATAGATGAATTGAATTTTGCTTTGGTTAGGAGGCGTTTCAGATTAGGTGGCTGTCTTTGTGATTTAATGAATTGAACATTATCAAATTTCGTTCTGAGGTTGTCGTTTGATGCCAATAGTGTCCTGCTCTCGTACATTGTTTTAAAGAAGTTGGGATGTTGGGGGTTATGGGTAGTGACAAAGGTAATTATATTATCCGAATTGTCTTTTGCTTTAGTAGCCCTCAGTGTTTGGATATCAATTGCCAAAGCCTTATTTATCCCAACTTCTATTACCTCGAGGGGGTAATACTGCTTCAATAAATTTCTTTTTAGCTCACCCAATCTGACAACCCGTAGGTCTTCATCTATCACAATGGTGCATATTTTTCTAGCTAAAGAAAATGGTATATTATTTTTGGTATGGCGTGGGTGACATGATTTATATGAAAGATAGTTTTTGGTATCTGTTTCTTTAGAATACATATCCGTTATAAGGAGTTCTCCCCTTCGTTTCACTAGAACGTCCAAGAATGCGATTTGCAGATCGTTCGTTTCAATTGTGAATTTGATATTTATATCTAAATCATTCATTATTTTGTGCAAATCTGCAATGTTGCCAATTCGGTCATTCCAAATACAGAATATATCGTCTAGGAATCGTTTCAACTGATTTTCTAAATATAATCTGTAATCCACGCCATGTTCAATTTCTACAATGGAGTATAGTTTTTCTTCAAGAAATCCCATTGTTAAATTACTTAATTGTGGTGCCGCCTTGGTGCCCATCGCTATACCAAGAATCTGTTTATAATTTGTTTCGCCAAATGTAAAAGTGTTGTTAGTCAGGATGATTCGTATAGCTTTGAGGATGAAGTTGTTTATGGGATAGCACCCCCCCCCCACCCTTTGGCCCCATTATTTTGGCGCCGTTACTGTTTCCAGGCTCACTGTAACTATAATTGATCTGTAGAAAACAAACATTGTATGTTTTAGAAGGCTGTTTTAAATTAGAAATACATCGTGCCATTTGATGAACAGAAATGAAGTTGATTTCACGTGTTTTTATTTTTTGTATTTGGAATACAATGTTAGTAACAGGTGGGTAGACAGTAATTGTATTTTGTTTGTAGTTGTAGTTGTATTTGTATTTTGTTTATAGTGTTAACAGTAAATCTATTTGTGTTTTGTTTGTTATGATAACAGTAAATCTATTTGTATTTTTTTTATTTTGTTTGTACCGTTAACAGTAATTATCTTTGTATTTTACTTTGTTTGTTATGATAACACTAAATTATCTTTGTATTTTATTCTGTTTGTACTAATAACAGTAAATCTATTTGTATTTTATTTTGTTTGTATTGTTAACAGTAAATCTGTTTGTATTATATTTTGTTTGTACTGTTAACAGTAAATCTGTTTGTACTTTATTTTGTTTGTATTGTTAACAGTAAATCTGTTTGTATTTTTTAAAATTTCGTTTGTACCGATAACGGTAAATCTATTTGTATTTTATTTTCTTTGTATTGCTAACAGTTAATCTATTTCTATATTATTTTGCTTTACTGATAACAGTAAAAAAAAATTGTACTCATAATAGTAAATTTGTTTGTATTTGATTATGTTAACAGTAAATCTATTTGTACTGATAACAGTAAATTTATTTATATTTCATTTTGCATGATAACGTGGTAAGTTGTCTTTATTTTTTTTACACTATTTGACTGTTGTTAATAGTGTGTGGCTGTTTAATGAATATTAAGATAATAAAGATGCATTAGTTAAGCGTTTAATAAAGAGTTGGTCATTCTTTCTATAAATACTTCAAAAATAAATGATAAAAAAAGAAAATATTGAAAATTCCATTCAAATTCCTTCATTCTGAGCCAAATTATCACTGTTTATTGTTTTTGACAAGATGTGTGCATAATGGTATCTAGCGACTTAGCCTTGCTTTCCCATTTTTAAATTAAATTTCTGGATGGCGAACCGTTTTTATGTAGTTAATATCGCAAGTATCCGATGCGATCGAGGGTTGATCCCAGATAACTAGTCCGAATCGTCTCTATTTCATCTCAGATAACTAGTCCGAATCTTCTCTCCTTAATCTCAGATAACTAGTCCGAATGATCTTTCCCTCATCCCAGATAACTAGACTGAATGGCCTTTCCCTCATCCCAGATAACTAGTCGGAATCGTCTCTCTCCATCCCACTGGTACCTATTCCGAATCGTCTCTCCCTCATCCCAGACAACTATTCCAAATCGTCTATCATTCATTCCAGATAACTATTCCGAATCGATTATTCCTTATCCGAGATATCTAGTCCGAATCATCTCTCCCTGATCCCAAATATCTTGTCCGAAGCATCTCTCCCTCATCCCAGATACCTAATCCGAACCGTCTCACCCTCATTTTTATACTTCTTTTATATCGATGTCAGATCGTAAAGTTAAAATACGTAGTTTTATATTACCCATTGGCTCCAATCTGATTAAAACACAGATCCTTTTTCGTTTCGTTTTTATAGTTCAAAATTTCGTTTACCTGTCTTTACTGCACTAGGATCTGAAAGAGTTGTTATCATTGACGTGTTCTAAATGATATGAGGCATTAGTCAATGAAACGGTCTATTACGGCGACCATAGACGTTTTTTGCACGGAATTGTGGGTAATCTGGCGTCATAGGGTCAAGAGTCGCTCGTATGACCTCCGACGTGAGCTCCCATTATAACTTGTCAGATCTTCATGTAGTGTAGGCCATCGAAAGTATAAACAAACGAAGCAAAATATAGATCTACATTTTAATCCGATCTCCACTTGCCTGTCACTCCAATTATCACCATGCCCCAACCAACCCCGTGGTTAGTCTCTTATCATCCAAACAAATATTCTACGAATATTAGTCTGGATGGGTCCTCAAAATTTGACAGAAAGTCGGTCACTGTCTGGATTATCCAGTCTTTTAAGTTACCACGTGCTGAATCTATCAAAACATCTCGCTTGTCAACAATGACACTCTCTAAAATTTTGTTCTAAAGTTTTTTAATTGAAATGGTAATTTTCTCTCGTCATGCATCAAACGTATGGCTTCTCACAATCTCCTTAATCACGATTCATGCTGTTGTATCGTCTCTATTTTGTTTCTAATAATAGATGTGCCAAGTGAATTGTGGGATATATTTTATCCTCGCCTTATAGAATCTATCAAAATCGGCCCGGCTTCATAATATCTATCACTTACCGGGACTTTAGCCAAAGGGTTCCATTGCCCATGCGTAACCGGTAGTTTGGTTTTTTATGTGGTAGATTATCCAGTAATTTTCGTCAATAATTGAGAACCGACCCAGACCCTCCGTGCGTTGAAGACTAGGGGGGTCTGGGTGACCGAGACTACCCCGTGGGACCAGGTTGTACCTAATATTGTATTATGTAACCTTATATTTCAGGAGAACAACTGTTTCTGTTAAATACAAGAAATGATATCTATCGGTATAACACGGTGACCAAAGAGGCAAAGAAACATGCTAATAGAGGTAAAAATCAATAAGGCTTTTTGTTTCTGCTACTCTTTTGTATCATTATAATATTTATTTTATTCTTAAACTTGTGACAGTCATGAAACTGGTGACAGTCATGAAACTGGTGACAGTCAGTGCCACGGAACTTTGTTACAGCCAGTGCCATGGAACTAGTTGCAGCCACTGCAATGAAACTAGTGGCAGCCAGTGCCATTGAACTAGTGCCAGTCAGAGCCATGACACTTGTAACATTCAGTGCTGTGAAACTAGTGACTCGACTAACATGGTCAGGTTGTGGTCCTTTAAACATGGTCAGGATGCCTCTGGTCCATTAAACATGGCCAGGATGCACTTGGTCATTTATTCAAGGTCAGGGTGCCTGTGGACCATTACAGTTGTTAGTTATAACGTAGTTTTTGAAAACTAAAAACGTGGTCTAAAGAAGCCTTGTGGAAAAATTAGAACAAGAGCTGATAATGCTGGCTATGATATAGTTAAAAATAGATATTGTAAAGTCAAATTACCTCACTCTGAGCGGGTCTATTGTCGTTTGAACAACAGTGAAGCTCCAGTTTAGCGTTCACTCGACACAATTTAGATCATTTCGGGACAAACACGTTTCAATTGTATTAATTCGCTTGCGCGTATAAGGGCCTTTAGTAGTGGGAGGATGCCGGAGGACCCGAAGAAACCACGGGGCTGGAAAGGCGAACCTACTCCTTGTCAATGACAACCGAGGAATCGAAACCACGCCATGACATGCCTTATGATATAACGCGCACGCGTTAACCACTCGGCCTCTCAACCCTCCAATGTAGCTCCTACATAATGCCGGGGACTCCAAAACACGCCATGGCAGACCTTATGATACAACGGGCATGTGCTAACCATTCGGCCATCCACTGCTGACAATTCGGTCACCCAACCCTCCTTTGTAGCTCCTACATAATACATCTTTAAGTTGGGTCGTAGAAGAACATTGACTCCGACTAATTTATATTTACAGCTAGATACATGGCATGCGATATGGAAAGAAATTTTCTATACTACACAATACAACCAATACGAAACGATCAAAACTTCACAAAGATTATCCGTATAGATGAAGACGGAAAGAATATGAAAACTATATCGGATGAAGGTAATGTAAGATTTAGATAAAAAAATAAAAAAAAGATGCCGTTTTTTTCTATAATAGTTCAAAAATAGATAAAAAGTTGCCGCTTTTTTCTATAATAGTTCAAAAATAGATGATGAAAAATAAATGTATTTAAAATTTCATTCAAATTATTTTATTTCGATGGAAGGAATGAATATTGGAAGATGTAGATTAGGTGGATTATTATCGTAACAATATTTATGGACTCTCTAAGACATAACTCTTTTCAATTCCTTAATAATTTTATTGTTCCAAACATACTCGAAGCCATTAAAAAAGAGATGCCTAATTCGTGAAATATTTCTGGTAAAAATTTTCTTGTGACTTCATGTCTTACGGCACATAGGTGAAACTTGTGATGGGTCTCTTTTTGTGGAGTTCTGGGTTTGAACCTAATATCTGTTCTCGGTAATGAACTTTGATCGTGCAAACGCAACACTTGTCTTGTTTCACGATGTTAAGCGGTCCCATGTCACACGTGCATTCCCTACACTCTGGCCCTTTAAATACAGATCAAAATTTCAACATTCATCACTTCACAAAAATGTCACGCCTTACACGAGAAAATAGGAAAAGAGCTATTGGCATGTTGGATCAGGGGCTTCACGTTTAGCCGTCGTCAGACACATCAATGTCTACCATAGACCATTGCTCTCCCCAGAAAATGCTGCTACGCCTCTGCTAGAGTTGCCGACCTGTAGCAACCGCTGCTCAAGATCGCCGCATCCTACTACTGGAAAGGGGTCGTTTCGAGGGAGGTGGCGTCCTGGCTTGGGCCGCTATCGACGTCAATTTCCGGTCCCAGTTAGTGGTGGTCTAAGGCAATCCCAACGCTCAACATTATGTTGACGCCAACCTTCGTCAAGTGTTGCTTCAATTGCTGACTCAACATGGCCCCCATCGACAGATGGATTTTCTAGCATGACAACGCCCGACACCACACTGACAGGTAGACAAGAGACTTTCTGAACAATCATTATGTCCGCGTTATGGATTGGCCCGCTGTGTCTCTAGAAGTAAACCCGATCGAACACCTTTGGGCTGAACTTGGGCGCCGGGTTCGAACTCAAGCCGTGCCACCACGAACTATTGCAGAGTTGGCGCAGGCGACCCAAATGCGTGGCACATCTAATACAGTAAAAATTGTAGCCGTTATCGCCTTCATGATTTATGTCCCGGGGGATGAACAATACAGATCTATATTTCGTTTCGGTTTTTTTTTATATATATTTTCGATGGCCTACAATGCATAAAGATCTGGCCGGTTGTTGCGATAAGTCACGTCAGGGTTTTTGACCCTATGGCGTCAGACATTTCATTAACCTATCAGCGTTGGTGTTACTAGTGGATTACCCACAGTTTCGTGCAAAACACGCCTAAACCTCATCGTAACCGACCGGTTGATTGGCTAATGCCTCACATCATTCAGAACACGTCAATGATAACAACTCTTCCAGATCCTAGTGTAGTAAAGACAAGCAAAACGAAATTTTGAACTATAAAAAACGAAACGAAATAGGATCTGTGTATTAATCAGATTGCCTGGTTTGTTTTGTTTTTTTTATCTTCACGACTTGAAGGCGCGTCAGCGAATATATTTTGAAAATCAAAAATGCTTTTCTTTGGTCTTTCATATCAGCTGATGTTACAATTGACTTTTTGTGCGTTGACCAAGAATCGGGAAACTTATACTATTCTTCAACAAAAGGAATTGGATATTTGTCGTTCATACAAAATTATAACCACGAGATTATGCCCACAGCTGTGACTGGGAAGTATGTATATGATATTGGATTCCATGGCAAGGATTCCAGTAAAAGGTGATATTATATGGTATAATTATTACTTTAATTTATAAAACGTCACATTGCATGTTTTGATTGTTAGGCAGTGTCACAATACACAGAGAAAACTCACGAGGTAATATTATATGGTATAATTATTACTTCAAGTTTATAAAACATCACATTGTTTGTTCTAATTATTACACAGTGTCATGATACAAAAAGATAAATATGACATTTTCAATGGGGGGTTGGGATGGCCTAGTGGTCTAGAGTGCCGCGCTTCGAACTCTAGCGGGCCGGTCACCTCTGGCTTGCGGCTGTGGTTTCGATCCCTGACGTGAGCGTATGTGGCATCGAGATAGGGGTGCCTTCTCAACCTCGTGGGTTTCCACCGGGCGCTCCGGTTTCCTCCCACTGCTAAAGACCCTACGCGCAAGCGAATTGTTGAAATAAAATTAAACCATGTGTTAGTCCCGAAATGACCTAGTTTGTGTTGAGTGGACGTTAAACCCCATTTCTCTCTCTCTCTTTCTTAATACTAATTATACCTGGAGCCAGTAATTTTGTAATTTGGTAACCGCTGGTGGGCAGACAACTCATTAATAGTTTAGACTGTATAATTAGCTTAATCCTGATCATTTCTGCTGTTTATAATTATTGTCTTTTATATTGTACATGTATTTTTTGGTACCTATGTATGTTAATGGTGTATATTTAATTTAATCCTTAGATACTATTAATCAAGATTCTCGGTTTTATACGGTTTCCAGGACTGTTACTCTACCTGTCCGACTGGCTATTCTGTGTATATGATATTTTATGCTTTCCGGTATTAGAAAGTTTGAAAAATGAAATAAAGTGGTATTTAACGTCCTACTGCTCCGAAACTGGGCTAATGAAGACAGGTATATGCGCCACGCAGTGTGCTATCAGGGAAATTTTACCCGGGTAGCGGGATCTTTTACGTGCACGCCAATGTATACACGGTTTTTCGTCCCATCCGATGCCTTCCGTCCTGCATCACTGACAAGGGGAAAACAGTTTAAAGGATAATTCCAGTGTATATTGTTTAATAGAGAGAGGGGGAGAGGGAGAAATGGTGTTTAACGTCCACTCGACACAAACTAGGTCCTTTCGGGACTAACATATGGTTTAATTTTATTTCAATAATTCGCTTGTGCGTAGGGGTCTTTAGCAGTGGGAGAAAACCGGAGTAATACTATATTTTGTAATAGGTCTATGAACGTTCCTCGTGCTTAATAATGTTATTTTAAATGAAAAATAATATAACCTTTTCGTGATAAAATCGGGATATCGCGTTTGCCACAGGGAAGGGACGTAACTCGTGTGTCTATTTGAAGGTATCAGACCACGGTTTTTATCCTTCGATAATATCAGCGGATTTAAAACGGCAATTTCATATTTGTTAGTTATATTTTTAAAATATATTAAAATAAAGCCCTAAAATAGATTGTATCTATAAACTGTCCAACCTTGTTAAAGAATAATCCTATAGTTCACTATTGCCAGTTGAGAAATTGGCAAAAATATCATTTTCAATTTCAAATTCAAACGTTTGGAGATCGCTATTGCATGGAGGGGAATGGGAAAACAAGGGAGGTAATTCAAGTAATTGTGTTATTATTTTCTTTGTCAGGGATTTCTATGCCTGTGAAATATTGCCTATAATTGTATAATAGTGACTTGACAACCTTTTGAGCAAAAGACATAGAAATAATTATGTTTTAACTTTCTTAGAAAAATATGAAATTTCCACCTTAAAGTAGCTAAGTCTTTAACACAATATCAACAAAAGTCTTCGAGATTGCAACTAATTGAAATCAACATGTATGCTGTGATCTTACCGGGAAAAGATGAGCTTCTGATATCCAATATTTAAGATAAAATAAACATTTTACCCTAAATAGTACACGAATGGTGTACCATATTATGTTTCAGTGCAATTGTAAGAATGGACTTGAAGAAAGATGCTAGAGATATTCCACAAGTCATGTCTGAAGAGCATGTTCCTACATGCGCAATAAATAATACCATTGTAGACTGGAGTAACCAGACGCTAGCGAATACCATTCAATTGAGACTTGAGACTGGAACAACCTGACGCTAGCGATTGCCATTGAGACTTCACATATGCGTTGCATGGTCGGACCGAGTATTCCAACGGCCGGTGACCTAATGACGGGGCCCCTCCGCTGCTTCGAGGGCCCTCCATCGGAAGTCCCTTGGGCCCCCTCAATCCATGTTGTGTTGCGATCGACATCCGAGAATTCGGTGTAATCCGGTGATGGGTGTAACACATGTTTTTTTTATTGTCGTGAGATCTTCTATCGGACCGACCATCGTCTAACTCGAATTATCGTATAACTCGAACACATTACACGTCCCCATCATTTCGAGTAGCGCGAATTTTACCTCAGATTGACGTACGATTCTATATAAGCTGTAGTTGTTGTTGTTGTTGATATTTGTTGAGGGTATAAGCTGAATTTGATGAGATGCACACCACGATCACACGAAATATTCATATTTCTTGATTAAATCTCGTATTACCAATTTGTTTGTCAAACACCGAGTCCGGCTTGATCGTAACGTTACGGCCTCCATTCATCAAATCATCGTGGGGGTATAATACGATTCCAAATCAAGTAACCCCGTTATTTATCACTGAGCGACTTCAAAATTAGGTTTGATGTCGCTCTGCCCACTTACAGTCTCCTCCTCTAGAAATGTCATCATTTCATAGCACTCGCATGGATTGGTCCACTGAAATAACGCCAGAATGCGCTAATTTGGTGGCAGAATTTTATTTTTTTCTGGGGAGGTACTTCTACACAAGTGCCTGAAATGCCAGGAAATCACGTTTCTGGCCTCCATTTTCTGAAGAAAAAATTTTTTTTTTTTGGGGGGGGGGGAGGGAGAAAACCCCCAGACCCCTTATGCGAGGCTTCTCGCCTTTGGCACTCTCGGTCAGTGATCAGGGGCCCCCACATGTTCCAGGGCCCAGGGCCCCAACCATGGTTAATCCGGCATTGGATTTAGGGCTACGAGGGAAATATGTGTACACGGGACCTCGTTTTTTGGCTATCCGAACGACTAGACAGCTGTCCTTGTCAGGCCCTCCGTTCTGCATCACTGACAAGGGGCACTACGCCGGAAAATCGAGATGAACTTTCTCGGCCAATGCAGGGATCGAACACCCGACCAGCGTCTTACCCACTTAGTCACGTGATCCCCCGATCAGACGTAAAAGGGTCTGATGCTGAAACATTGCAGCCAACAATGTCCCTTGGATTCTGTTAGATCCATTCAAGGCAGACAAAAAACCCAACAAATTTTCAGTTTCCAATTTTAACCTATTTTTTTTATATAAAATGTCTGTAAGCAATTAAAAGTTGCTATAAAAAAGAATAAAATAAACAACAAATGTATACAAAATGTAGGAATGTTTCAGATTACACACAATCTTCTCCTAGATTTACAGGGCTACATAACATTTTTTCAAGGCAGGATTTTCAAATATTCAAAGCATGGATTTTTTTTTATCCAGAGACACGATCGACTTATAGCCCGAAAACTACGGTGATTGTGAGTGAACTTCAAAAAGGCACGGGTCGACATACTTTTATTCCATCGTATTATGACAACACCAATCTAATTAAAATATAGATCTATATTTCGTTTCGTTTTATGTAGATCTAACAAGTTATAGTGGGAGCTCACGTTCTATGACGTCAGGTATCAAGCACGGGACATTTGACCCGAAAACGTCAGTCATTCGATTAACCAATTAGCGACCGACATGCTTTTTAAAATCTACTTTTGTTTTGTTTTGATTTCTATCCGCTGGTAATATTTACCCACAGTTCCTCGCATGAAAAGGTCAAACGGTCGATTCGACAGGCCATCTGATTGGCTGACCCTCATTTCAGGCAGAACACGACTTAAATAACAACAAACTGATCCCGCAGTGAATATTCGCTTGGCCGCTACAATCACTGATAAGCATGACATTGACGAGGCTTAATGAGTACGGCATATTAACTTTTTTACTCCGACAAATTAAATTCTCACACTTTTTTTTGAGTTAAAAGAAAAATAAATAAAGACGTTTGAGAGAGAGAGAGAGAGAGAAATGGGGTTTAACGTCCGCTCGACACAAACTAGGTCATTTTGGGACTAACATATGGTTTCATTTTATTTCAATAATTCGCTTGCGCGTAGGGGTCTTTAGCAGTGGGAGGAAACCGGAGTGCCCGGAGGAAACCCACGAGGTTGAGAAGGCGCCCCTATCTCCATGCCACATACGCTCACACCAAGGCTCGAAACCACAGCCGCAAGCCATAGGTGACCGGCCAGCTAGAGGTCGAAGCGCGCCACTCTAGACCACTAGGCCATCCCAACCCCCCAAAGACGTTTGAAGTATTTGTAGTTAAAAAATATTTCCTATTTAGTGTAAATCGGTATTAAAATGAGTAAAATGCATCATTTTGCCCGAAGCAGTTAGGTGTTAAGTAAACATTGCACGAGCCGTTGAGCCAATGACTACGAGGCGTGCAAGTCAACGCACGTGTTTTAGACAGCCATCCGTTACAGGGATATTTCGTTAGTAATTCTCTGTGAAACAGGTTGAAATAACAAGTCTTCCAGATCCAAGAGTAGTAAAGACAAGTAAAAACGAAATTTTGAACTATAAAAACGAAACGAAATTGGATCTGTGTTTTAATCAGATTGATGACAACACGTAATTTTGCGAGAATATTATTGATATAAATTTGAATGCCGCACGTGAATTAACTACGAAAAATAACGAGTACACCTGTTTTTTTATCACGTACAAATCTGAACATTTTGTTGACAAGTGATTTTTAAATTGTAGTCCAAAACCATCTTTTTAAAATAACGATAAGAGTTATGCCCCTTTATTTCAGGTACAAATATCCGACAAAGAAAATTTTTGAAATTCCAACACCCGGTAGACACGTTAATTTTATAAAATAGGCTCGCCACCATGGTTATTCCCGTGCCAATTATTAACATAGTTTTATGGAATTTAATTACCGTTACTGTCCATGGCAATTAATTGAAAAGGAAATACCGTTTCTATCCAGATGATAGAATAGAACCGAGATGATATCTTGGTCAATTTGAGACTGACACATGGTGATTTGTATCTCTATGATGGTCACATGTGTCGGATATAGACTTTTGTCCAGACAGCAGTGTTTTTGTCCTTACCATTTTTGTGAATTCTTAGTACAAAGGGGTTTGATTGTTGCATACAATAATGTACATAATTAGACTTTGGTTCCATTTCACAAGAACGTCATAGTTTCTTATAATCTAGCATAATGATATAAAATATTTTTGAATAAAAATGTCTTTTCTTCGGTAACTACTGAAGCTATCTACTTTATTTAAATTGTAAACTTCATAAAAAAAAATTAAATGAAACATGATTATATCAATATATTAAAATCCTTAGGGTCCAAAATAATTACTGTAAATATTGTAAATATTCTAATATAAAAAATATATATAGTTTCCCATATTTATCTACACATATCTACCTAAGAAAACAAACAATAAAAGTAGTCAACTTTAATAAATAAATAAAAATTTACCGGGCAAGCAAGGGTCTGGTTTAATATATCACATCAAAATAGTATCATTAACTATTAAAGCTGTATTGCTTTGCTAAATTTAACAGGATAGGAAGTAATAAATAAAGTATTTACTTTAACAAGGGTTAAAATTATTTAGATTTTAAAGTTGTATTGCTTACTTTAACAAGGGTTAAAATTATTGAGATTTTAAAGTTGTATTGCTTACAATAACAAGAATTAAAACTATTGAGATTTTAAAGTTGTATTTTCAGTAACAAGGAATAAAATACTCAATACAACAATATTCTGGGGTAATGGCAATGGATCTTAAGTAATGATCATGTAAAGTGTAATGGATGATTCAATAGTAATTAATTACATTCCAAAATGTAATCAATTTTTCCAACCATTGTTAGCCTAAAAATAAATTAGTTTAAGAAAAAAATTTTTTTTCAATTTTACTTTTCTATTTTATTTTAGTTCCTAGTTTAGACACAAAATAAATAAGTGTACGAAAAAAAAATTTTTTTTTTTTCAATTTTACTATTCTATTTTACTTAAGTCCCAAGTTTAGACACATGTTGGGATCTTGTGTTCCATCTAACAACACAACAAGACCAACTTCGCTTAGCTTTGGTCACTACAGTTGGCAAATTTTTAATTTTTTCGCTTCGCTTTGCAATTAAAATGTGCGACTTCGCTTAGTGGAGAATAAATTGGCCAGAATGAATCAGTTAGATTAAAGAAAACATATATCTTGGATGTTTCTCTATCAGTAAACATTGTAATTATTAGACCCCAAATATTCCAACCATCTTTGTCTATCTTTAGCTAAAAAATGGACGTCTGGAGCAAGTTTATGTTTAGGTTTTATCTTCTTAAATATTGGTGATTTAATTTTAATTCCAGTCTCAAGAATTCCTCTCAGATCAACTCGTTGCAACTTGGTAATAAATTTCTGTTTTCCTTTCCTATATTTGTATGCATCATCAACCATGATAGCACTATAAACAGTCTGTGTCACTAACTGAAGATTGCTACCTCCATCTAAATTACCCACAGCTCCTGAAATAAAACAAGTGTTGGTCACAAACACAACATAATGAAACTGGAATCTCCAGTAACCATAGCTTTGACCAGACCACAGTGCTGTCAAAATAGAATATCTCAGTGCCAATGTTGGGATTTCAAATTTGTTCTTATCAGACATTTTTACCAAAAATAAAGGGGCATAACTCTCATCGTTATTTAAGAGACCACAATTATAAATCTTGTGTCAACAAGATATTCAAATAGCTTATATCAGTGATATATAAGAAGTCCTTGTGTGTTACTACTTACTCAACATTCAATCACTGTTAATGAGAACTATCTTTGACCTGTTTTATAACCTGCTATATTCAGGCTAAAATAAGGTAAACAATTCAAAGGTCATCAAATCAAGGAGTGAAATTAAAATTAATTTTTTTTTTAAAATTTAGCCTGGACAGTAAGGCTGCAGCCTATTCTTATTTCAAATTTCAACTGTCAAGCGTTGTTTTATGTGCGCGTCATTGTTGGTTCTCCATACAATCCAAACAACTAGTTATGTGTTAACCGACCTCACGCCGCAAATCTCGACAGATTCCGGAACGTTCTGGAACCTACATCTAGTCTCGGCTGTATGACAATAAGTGATATGTACCCTAATCCCATACATTTGCGATGCTGCTACCGGTTTACATTAACGGGAAAACTTGACGCAATTACAAACAAACAAGACACCATGGGCACAGCCATGTTTCATTCGGGACCTTTAAAGAAGTTCCAAGACACCATGGGTGCAGCCATGTTTCATCCGGGACCTTTAAAGTAGTTACAATATTGCGGAATTCGTTATACAGTCGAGACTAGATGTAGGTTCCGGAATCTGTCGAGGATTGCCGAGTGAACCTACCTGTCTGTCTACTATCAGGGATGGATAATACACAAAAAGTTCTGTGTTTACCTACTGTACCACATTGTTTATTCTCTACATCTGTAATGGAAGACGTACAAAACAAAGTCAAGGACAGTGAACACTCTTTTCTGCACCATTCACTCTAATAAACACAAGTACAGGCAATGTGGTGGGCGGTGGAGGGGAGGAGATGATGTTGAGGGTGCAGTCACCAGTGCAGTGGGCTATGGAGAGGAGGAGACGGTGTAGGGTTGCAGTGGGCTATGCAGGGGAGGAAAGGGTAATAGTTGGAGATAATGCAGGGGTGTGGGGATGGGACTATGGTGGGGAGAAGAGGTGGGGATTGTGGAAGGGTGTGGAGGGTATGGTGGGCTATGGAGAGGAGGAGACAGCGGGCTATGAAGGGGAGGAGACTGTGTGGTTGGCTATGGAGGAGAGGAAAGGTCTGGGGGTGAGTTGGAGGTTATGGAGGGGGGGGGGCTACGGAAGGGAGGAGACAGTGTGGAGGGTGTGGTGGACTATGGAGGGGAGGAAAGGTCTGGGGGTAGGTTGGAGGTTATGGAGGAGGGGGGGGCTACGGAAGGGAGGAGACAGTGTGGAGGGTGTGGTGGACTATGGAGGAGAGGAAAGGTCTGGGGGTGGGTTGAAGGTTATGGAGGGGGGGGGGCTACGGAAGGGAGGAGACAGTGTGGAGGGTGTGGTGGACTATGGAGGGGAGGAAAGTGTGTAAGGTGGAGATTATGGAGGGGGGGGAGGGAGCTACGGTGGGTAGAGCGTGGGGAAAATAATCACCTACTATGGAGGAGAGGAAAGGTCTGGGGGTGGGATGGAGGTTATGGAGGGGGGGGGGCTACGGAAGGGAGGAGACAGTGTGGAGGGTGTGGTGGACTATGGAGGGGAGGAAAGTGTGTAAGGTGGAGATTATGGAGGGGGGGGAGGGAGCTACGGTGGGGAGAGCGTGGGGAAAATAATCACCTACTTCTCATTGAATTACATGCACACCTAAGGTCTTTTCATGCCTTCTGAATGACTTGACACTATTCCTTCTCAATAGCCTGCCGATCATGACATCGAATATCCAGCGGAATCAATTACCCAGTACCATCAATCAATTAACTATGATAACAACGTAACTATTCAGAAGAGCCTGATTTTTGCAAAGATTGTGTTTTTCCAAAAATAAAATATATCAGACAGACTGCAATTAATTTTAAGTGAAAACCCTTGTTTTGAATCAATGTATTCTCTGCACATTACAGCCTACTCATCAACCAATTCCAACTGTCATGCAGGGCTGGGGTAATGGTAATGGGTAATGGTAATGGAATGTAATCATTACATTTTTTAAGTAATGGCTATGTAATGAGTAATGGAAGATTTCAAAAGTAATGAGTAATGGAAATGTAATTAATTACATTCCAAAAATCATGTAATGGTCAATTACATTTCAATTACTTTTCAATTACATTTTATGGCACATATAAATATTTCCATATGATAAACATCAAATTTTATAACCCCAAAGAAGAAAATTAAGTGTATCTGACACAAAATCCTATTTGTTATAATTCTTTTTAAAAAAAAAAAAGATTTAAATCAGATTTAATAAATTTTAATAAGAAGGTATTCAACATTTTCTTTTATTACTTTTTATCCAGGACCCTTCTTTAGACATGTAACCTAAAAAGTGAATCTTTGAAAAGAAGTATATTTTAATCAAAGATTAGTGTTAATTTACAGTCAATCACTCAGTCAATCAATCAATCAGTTAGATTAAAAGACAATAGTCTTACTACCCTTTAATCTTAATCTCAAGGTAACAAGTGACAAACCAAACAATGGCTTTCAAGCATCTCATTATTTTATGGTTATCAGTTATAGACAGACTATTTGGATTGATTATGAATCTCATAAAATTACGTTTTAAAGGAGCTAAATTGATATTTTCTGGACCGAGAAATTGACCCAAATGGGTTGCAATACATATTATAATGTAATATGAATACATATAAACTGGTTTACATTCAATCCTTTCTGTTTTAATTGTAATTTCTAATCAGTTATGTTCGACGAAGTTCGTCAGTTTTTGTCACCACTGTCCGTCACATGAAAATTTGCCTTGATGTTATAATTTATAGAAATAACAATTCATAAAGAAATATCTATTAAAGTGATGCAAGGATTATTTTGAGTTTGGCTTTGTAGGCTGTTCATGGCAGAAAATTGTGTTCATTTTTTTTAATTTCTATGTGAAAAATGATTTTATTTATATTGTCATAAAGTAATGTGTAATGGTAATTAATTACTTTCAATGTAATGGGTAATGGTAATTAATTACTTTGCTAAAAATGAGAAAGTAATTGTAATGATTACATTTAAAAAGTAATGGTAATGGTAATGTAATTAATTACATTGGCAATGTAATGGCCCCAGCCCTGCTGTCATGGGCTTTTGGTACCATCCGAACAACTAGACATGCGTTCTTCCAAATAACCAGTTGACAGTGACATCAAATATCAGGTGACATCTAATCTGATTTAACACAAATCTTATTTCGGTTCATATTTTTTTTATAGTTCAAAATTTCGTTTTGTCTTTACTACACTAGGATCTGAACAAGTTGTTGTTATCATTGATGAGAGAGAGAGAGAGAGAGAGAGAGAGAGAGAGAGAGAGAGAGAAATGGGGTTTAACGTCCACTCGACACAAACTAGGTCATTTTGGGACTAACATATGGTTTCATTTTATTTCAATATTTCGCTTGCGCGTAGGGGTCTTTAGCAGTGGGAGGAAACCGGAGTGCCCGGAGGAAACCCACGAGGTTGAGAAGGCGCCCCTATCTCCATGCCACATACGCTCACACCAGGGCTCGAAACCACAGCCGCAAGCCAGAGGTGACCGGCCAGCTAGAGGTCGAAGCGCGACACTCTAGACCACTAGGCCATCCCAACCCCCCTGTTATCATTGACCTGTTCTGGATCACGTAAGGGATTAGCCAATGAAACAGTCTGTTTCAGCAACCTTTTGGCATGAGGTGCACGGAACTGTAGGTAATCTACTAGAAACATCAATGCTGATTGATTAATCAAATGTCTGACGTCATAGGTTCAAAAGTTGCTCGTATAACCTCTGACACGAATTCCAGAAACAAATGACATCAAATATCACATGACATCAAATATCACATAACATCAAATATCACATGATATCAAATATCATATTATTTGTGAGTGATAATAACCTACCATATTTATATTCCATTGCCTTGGCTTCCAGTACTTTAATTGGTTGATAATTTGTTGCACGTCCAACAATAAAGATTTCCTGATCGAGTTTAACAGAATTGGGTCCACAAATTATATGGTCTTTTTCGTAGTTCTTCTTTCGTTTTAAACCTGATGGAAATCAATTAAAGATGCATTATGTAAGAGCTTAATCTGCCTAATGCAGGTCTTTCTTTAGGCCTGAAATGAATCTAATTGGGTGGATTTGAATATATTTTGTGACGGATAATTTAACATAAAAATGGATAATCGAGACTTCGTTTATTATTATCGTTCCAAGGTTAATAATGATGATTGAGGTTAGATTTAAATTGTATCACTAATATCTCGGTTCAGAGTAAGCAATTTGACTGAAATTTTCAGTGTGTTCTGTTTTCATTATCCTACTGTTCTGCTCAGACTGGACAAATGAAGACAAGCATCTGCCACACAGTGTGCTGTGAGGGGAATTTTGCCCAGGCAGTGGTACTATGGCCTACTCTTATATTGAATTCCAACTGCCAAGGGATCTTTTACTTGCACGCCAATGTTTACACAGGATCTTGATTTTTGTTCCATCTGAATGACTAGAGAGCTGTCTTTGTCATGCCCTTCATTCTGCACTGCTGACATGGAGAAACCACGTTGGAAAATCCAATTGAACTTTCTCGGGCAATGCGACCTCTAGACCAATTAACCAATTGAGACTAGACTGGAATTAACTTAGGTTAAACATCCTACTTTTCTGCACTGGGCATGGTTTCCAATTGTCAATGGTACAGGACACAGGGCCTGACAAAGACAGCTGTCTAGTCGTACGGATGAAACGAAAAACTGAGGTCCCTGTCAGGCCCTCCTCCTGCACAACTGACAAGAAAGAACCACTCAGGAAAATCCTGATAAACTTTCTCGGCCAATACCAGGATCGAACATAGTATCTTCAGCATAGCGAGCCAATATCTTGACAAACTATTATAAAAGAAATACATTAAAGCCTCCGGAACTTACATTCGGCTGCAGTTAAATTGTCAAGTTCATTGGTAACTTCTATAATCTCATGTCGCTTTCGTCTAATTTTCAAGTTTGATGTTGCCTCACGAATGTTTGGTGTTGCCTCACTAGTGTTTGGTTTTGCCTCACTAGTGTTTGGTGTTGCCTCACTAATGTTTGGTGTTGCCTCACTAATGTTTGGTGTTGCCTCGCTAATGTGTAATGTTGCCTCACTAATGTTTGCTGTTGCCTCACTAATGTTTGCTGTTGCCTCACTAATGTTTGCTGTTGCTTCGCTAATGTTTGCTGTTGCCTCACTAATGTGTGGTGTTGCCTCACTTATGTTTGGTGTTGCCTCACTAATGTTTGCTGTTGCCTCACTAATGTGTGGTGTTGCCTCACTAATGTTTGGTGTTGCCTCACTAATGTGTAATGTTGCCTCACTAATGTTTGCTGTTGCCTCACTAATGTGTGGTGTTGCCTCAGTAATGTTTGCTGTTGCCTCACTAATGTTTGCTGTTGCCTCACTAATGTTTGCTGTTGCCTCACTAATGTTTGCGCTTGCCTCACTAATGTTTGCTGTTGCCTCACTAATGTGTGATGTTGCCTCACTTATGTTTGCTGTTGCCTCACTAATGTTTGCTGTTGCCTCACTAATGTTTGCTGTTGCCTCACTAATATTTTCATTACTGTTCTGTTTTTGATCAATGTTTTCAGTTCGGTTCTGTTTCAATATAAAAGAAAATAAAATACATATAGCAAGTATAGAAAATATGTAACTGAATGATCGTTATGACTCAATGATGATCATTACTACTTGACCATTATTACCCGACTGGATGATCAAAACTACATGACTGGGTGATCGTTTCTAGTCAGCTGGATGATCATTACTACCATCTGGTCCATCAGTAATTATCCTCAAAAGGCATACGCTTATTCTGATTTCAACCTGCTCAAGGATGATTAACGTGATGGCAATGAAGAGAGACCAACACATGCTTCTTTTTTATTTCATAATTTGCTTGTGCATAGGGGTCTTTAGCAGTAGAAGCAATCTCCCGGACCCAGAGAAAACACATGACGTTGGACAGGCGACCCTGGTACTGCCATTTAAGGACCTTCCTTTCTCTACCCATCTAAACTACCTGACCCTTCCTTGCCCAAAGCCATCTGTCATACTTAACTTTTAATCACGGTTTATGAGACATATCTTTGATCCAGAAATACAAAACTTTGCATATAGCTTCTTATTGCCGTATTTAATACATTTAAACAACAAAAGTTTTATAAAGGACTATTATACAGTTAAAAATTTTGAGTAAATTCTCAACTTAAGTCTGAGAATGCTTTGTGAACTCTGGGCCAGACTGCCCTTCCCCTAATCCCATAAAATTCCCTTTTGTACATACACGTAAATGGTGTACTCTTCTTCCATTTTTAACATCAATGACGTAGTCGGACTTCTTTCTACCAATCATCTTAAAGATAAAGAGGTCACAATGTTGTGTTGTCTTGACAACCAGATCTGATGACATGTCGTATCCATTGGAAACCATCTCCCATAAAATACTTCCATCTTTACCACTAATAACAACATGCTGAAATAAGCCAACAGTGAATTTGATGTCCCTTGCCACAATCCCAAAATAAGCCAAGAGTGAAGTTGAAGTCCCTTGCCACAATCTCAAAATAAGCCAAGAGTGAAGTTGATGTCCCTTGCCACAATCTCAAAATAAGCCAAGAGTGAAGTTGATGTCCCCTGCCACCATCCCAAAATAAATAGATGACCACATTGATTAATTGCACGTTATCTTTTCGAAAAGTATCAAGAAATCAAACTGATTATCTATACATAGTCTATGCAGAAAAAGTTTACAATCGAACTCAGTCAAGGTAGTGAAATTATTCATTAATCGTAATCAAAGTTAGAATCAAAGTTACCTTGTCCCAAATTAAGGACCAATAAAATAACTTAGTACTGCTTAGCTTTAGCAGAAAATATTAGAAATTGAACTCAGTCAAGAAATTCACCTAATGAACATCGACAACAATTTAATTCTTTGTTATGTTACAAAGTCTTGAACAATCAAATTACATAGTCTAAGCAAAAAGTTCACATTATTGATCTTGAGTATTTTATTGCAAAAACATCTAAACCAAGATTGAACATTCTGTCTCAATTAGAGGGAGAGTTATTGCGTTTCGAACTCTCAACCAATCAGATTGAAATCTCCATTTAGCCTGAGCAGAATATTCTCACCGTCTAACTTAGTCAAGGTATTGATGTAATGAAACTATACACCAAGTTTCACAACTGTCACTCTATTATTATCAGAGTTATTGAGATCCAAAGTCTCAACCAGTCATATTGCTCATCCAGTCATATTGCTTATCGCACTGCTGAATCTTAGCAGAAAATGCTCAATGTCAAATTTAGTCCACTTGGGACAAACTAGGTGATTTCAGGACTAACATATGGTTCAATGTTCTTTCAATAATTCGCTTGTGTATACACAGCTATTTAAAGATATTAAATCAATTTTTGTCAATTGCAAACTACAATATAGCCAGACCCTGCGTTCAGTATATGAAGTGTCACAGACAAGGAGCAGCACCACTGAACTGAGCCAAGCTCTTAACTCACTGAGTTTTCACAGCTCTCTCAAGCAATAAAGTAAACAAACCCTTGTGTAATTGTATTTCATCCAAGCTCCTTGACTAACATGAAACATAAAATCTAGGTAATTGTCCTCATCGAAATAACCAGGTGCTGGTGTACTGTAAAACAGAGAGAGAGAGAGAAAAACGGTTTAACATCCACTTCAGGAAAAACATAGGATTCAATTTTATTTCAATAATTTGCTTGTATGTAGTGGTCCTTTGTTGTAGGAGGATTTTGGAAGACCCACGTAGTTGGACACGCGAGTTACCAGACTCTTTGTCACGCTCATGACAGTTTTAAGAAATCTCTAAAAACATATCTCTTTCAAAGGAATAAATATATCATTAGTATTCATTGTACACTATTGTATAGTGCCATTGAATGCATATATTGCAGCAATGGGAGCCATAGTTTTAAGAGAAAGAGAGAGAGAAATGGGGTTTAATGTCCACTCGACACAAACTAGGTCATTTCGGGACTAACATATGGTTTTAATTTTATTTCAATAATTCGCTTGCGCGTAGGGGTTTTAGCAGTGGGAGCAAACCGGAGTGCCCGGAGGAAACCCACGAGGTTGAGAAAGCGCCCCTATCTCCATGCTACATACGCTCACACCAGGGATCGAAACCACAGCCGCAAGCCAGAGGTGACCGGCCAGCTAGAGGTCGAAGCCCGGCACTCTAGACCACTAGGCCATCCCACCACCCTACCCCCCTATAGTTTTAAAGCGAGAATTTCATATTTTCTAAGAAAGTCAAATGTCATAATTATTTCTATGTCTTTTGTCAACTCACTATTAGAAGATCATAGGCATTATTCCCCACAATAATAAATCATAGACACAGGAAATAATGACACAATTATCTCCCTTGTTTTTCTATTCCCCCCCAAGGAATAGCTATCTTCAAACGTTTGAATTTGAAGATCAAAATGATATATTTGCCAATTTCACAACTGGCAATAGTGAATTAATGGATTAATAGGATTATTCTTGAACAAGGTAGGACTGTTTATAGATATCATCTATTTCAAGGCTTTATTTTAAAAGATTTTAAAAATACAAATTAAAAATAAGCGATCACAAAAAACTATCTCTTTCAAACGACCATCACAATTTATTTAATCATATTCATGTACATAATAAATTGTATAAATTTTTACAGTGCCAAAGTGTGCATACTGTACAGTGTTACAATGTGAATATTGTACAGTGTCATAGTGCACATTTTACAGAGCCATAGTCTGCATACTGTACAGTGTCATAGTGCACATATTGTACAGTGCCATAGTGTGCATACTGTACAGTGTCATAGTGCACATATTGTACAGTGTCATAGTCTGCATACTGTACAGTGTCATAGTGCACATATTGTACAGTGCCATAGTGTGCATACTGTACAGTGTCATAGTGTGAGACTACTTCATTTCTGTCTAAAAAGGAAGTAAATATTTCTACCTATAAAATTCTGAGTTGGGGAATCCAGTACTCCATACTTTATCTAGGGTTTTTCCATCCAATAAAACCAGTTTACCCTCGAATAATGAGACCAAGATATCTGGGACACTGTCATTATCTACATCCACTATAATAGGAGGCACCATAACACCTTTCTCCCTACCACTTTTAAAAATAAAATATTTAAAGATATGTAAGTTAAAATAGCATTATGCAAGATCAAAATCTGCTAATTACAGGTCTTTCTTTAGGCCTGAAATGTTATCTAAATAATCAATTAGACATTAATTAACATATCCAGACCATAATAAACTCTTGATGTCAAGGCTAGCCTTTGATGTTGGCGTATTAAATTCATATATGCCGCTTAATGGCCGTTGATAATTAAATCAATCAAGTGGATAATTGAGACTATGCTGTTTATATCAATGATTTGAGTAATGATGACCGAGGCTATGTGAATATTTCAAACGCTATTTTCTCAGCTAATTACCTTTACACTATCTAGTTTTTAACTATTATAGTTAGAACTGCCATCTCTTTATCTTATCTCCCATAATGTAACTTTAAGAATTTAATAAAGAGTTGGTCATTCTTGCTATAATAATTCAAAAATAGATGATGGGTTGGTTGAGTCTATTATAGATCGGTTCAAATATAGTTGATTACAGATGGGTTCATAGAGCTGATAGCAGATGAGTTGGGTGGGTCTGGTATCTAAACAAATAACTAAAGAAACACAGGTCCCCTCCGAGCCTCCAACAATTCGTGCCAGCCGTCAACCATCTGCACCAGAGTCGAAACATTCGTGCCAGCCTCCAGCCTCCCACAATCCACGCCTGCCTTCAGCCATCTGTGGCAACCTTCAATCTTCCTTGCCAGCAGAGTAATAAAATGCTTACATATGTCCGTTTATAGTTCAACATTTATTTTATCATTTACTATCTGTAGTGACTTTAAACCCGTACACTCAGTTCTGTAGGTTATTTGTTTGGAACCATGGGATGAAAGTTTGAAATGGTCCCCAATGACGAATATACTGATGAACTACCAGAGAATGGATGTAATGATACTGTACCTTATTAATGTCATAACTCCCTTTTTCATTGGTTTAGGTGAAGGGGTGTATAACGATACATTTACTGTGGGCACTGGAGCATCAGGAGGAAGACCTCTGACATTTCTATAAAAATCTGGTACAGATATTGCCAATAGAGACCCTAAAATAGAAACACAAATATTTAAACCTTCATTATAATGATTTTGATTGGCTGAAGGTGCTAGACAGCCTGTTGGTACGAAAAAATGAGATCCTGTTGGAATTCGATGTAAGATCAGGCTGTACACTGCCACTGTCCGGACAGAATTTCTGTCAAAGTACACTGTGTTTACGTATAAAATAATTAAAAACGAATTTATTTGTATTTGCTTGTAGTTTTTCTTTTTACTAAATTAATTCTAACTTCCGTTTGTTTGGATGAAAGCAAAAGTAGATTATGCATTATGCAAGTTGCCAAAATTTGACTATAAATTTCGATAACGTATGGATATATGAATACTAGTACGGGATAACAACACAGGCTTTGTTTATTAGAAGTTTTTTTTTATTTTAATGTTATACGGAATACCGTAACGTTATGCAATTATTGATGTGAATAAAGTATGCATAAACCAACATGTCTGTTGTTCAAAAGACGACGATCCGTTAAGGGTGCCCGTGGCCGGTTCATTTCAAAATGGATTAAGAACCCTGGTATGGTGTATGCATGTCCCTCTTCATTAGCCAAGTTGAAGCATTTCATTTTTGATACTGGTTTCAAGTAACAATAATCACTGTACCCTCCCCATATCAAAATCAATAATATCGGCCAACTATTGCTACTTACAATTGTTTTGAAAACATTCATAATTTGTATATCAATAACGAATTATATTCAAGGACTTTACCATAAAATAAATGCATTCCATACCGAAACCAAAGCATTGAAACTCTCAATTTAATTTGGAAGACAGAACCGTAACCGCCCAACATATTCTTGTAGCTTATGACCAGAAAAATGATAATCAGTAGAAGTATCTTCCTTTGATCATAGAGGGATCACGTGGCTAAGTGGGTAAGGCGCTGGCTCGCTAGCCTGGAGGTCAGGTGTTCGATCCCTACATTAGCCGAAAAGTTCATCTCGATTTTTCGGTTTGGTTTCCCCTTCTTAGCTATGCAGAACGGAGGGCCTGACAAGGACAGCTGTCTAGTCTTTTGGATTGGACGAAAAACCTAGGTCCCACGTACACATTGGCGTGCACCTAAAAGATCCATTGGCACTTGGAATTCGATATAAGAGTAGACTGTAGCAACACTGCCCAGGCAAAATTTCCCTCATAGCACACTGTATGGCGTATGCCTGTCTTCCATTAGGCCAGGTTAGGTGCAGAGGAGTAGGACGTTAAACCCTATTTCAACGAAACATGTCGGATTTATGATCTAATTCCCAGTAACAGAGAGAGAGGAAAATGGGGTTTAACGTCCACTCAACACAAACTAGGTCATTAAGGGACTAACATATGGTTCAATTTCATTTCAATAATTTGCTTGAGTGTACAGGTCTTTAGCAGTGGGAGAAAACTGGAGGACCCGGAGAAAACCCACGAGGTTGGATAAGCGATCCTACTCCTTGTCAAGTACAACTGGGAATCGAAACCATGCCAGTTGACTCAGACCTTATGATACAGAGCACACATTCGTTCATTACCCCCCCCCCCTTCCTAGCAACAGTTTATTTCTCTTAGTTATTCTGTTCTGGAGCTATTGATCTTATTCAAAAATATTTTGTAATGAATATTTTTGTTTCGAATTTGTTGGAAGGCATTGCAATTATGCTACCTTCCATTTTTGAGTTATGTACCCTTTCCTGAAAACCTTGTGCACCTTTACATGCTTGTGCCTACAGTTTTAAATGCATCATTTTCAAATTTGTCTGCAAAGTATTTACATCATAAATGGATGACTTTCTGTTCTGAAGTTATGCCCAAACTAGCTTTTCAAATTTGGTGTAAATTATTGATGTCAAGAGATGATGAACCCTTGCGATATACAGCATTCCACAATTTTCCATTCCAGAGTTAACTCCTATTCCATCAATACAAACATGATATTTTTTGTCCAAATTTGGTCAACAAGAGTTTTACTTTCTGATATGCTGCTGATTCTGTGGCCGTATTTCCACCTAATGTACGATAGACATTTTGTCAACGCGTTTCATTATTCATTATTGGCAAATAACAAATAACAAAACAGAATGTGTTTTGTAATTCGGGATTCAAATTTTGAATAACAAATAACGAGACAGAACAAATAACGAAAAATGGATTGTTTTCTAACATGAAATTGAAAACAGTTTCTTTCATGCTGAGGCATCTTTCATATAAGTCAATCAAATAAATAAATACGTGAGGACAGGGGCCTGTAATTGGAAATGAAAATACTTCCTAATGCTGTTTACTGCTAGTGACGGAAATAAAAAGAATCTAATAAAGTAGTAAATAATGTTTCATTTATTGATTTATTCGTATGACTGCCTATGGTGGATTAATTCATCAGGAAACAGGGGCGACACAATATACGTCTACATCAAAATGTGGGCGTATAAAAAACAAAAGGAAATATAGATCTGTATTTTACTCAGATTCTTGTGTCTTTGTGAGTGAGTGAGGGTAAATCAGAGAACCTGCACCATACAATATCTCACCTTGGACAGTTTCCCCACCTGTGCCATACAATCTCACCTGGGCCATTTCCCCATCTGTACCATACAATCTCACCTGGAACAGTTTCCCCACCTGTACTATAAGTATCACCTGGGTCATTTCCCCACCTGTACCATACAATCTCACCTGGGTCAGTTTCCCCACCTGTACTATAAGTATCACCTGGGTCATTTCCCCCCCTTGACCATATAAAATCTCACCTGGGCCATTTCCCCACCCCTACCATACAATCTCACCTGGAACAGTTTCCCCACCTGTACTATAAGTATCACCTGGGTCATTTCCCCACCTGTACCATATAAAATCTCACCTGGGCCATTTCCCCACCTGTACAATCTCACCTGGGTAGTTTCCCCACCTGTACAATCTCACCTGGGCAGTTTCCCCACCTGTACCATCTCAATATCTCACCTGGGACAGTCTCCCCACCTGTACCATACAAGATGTACTGATCTCCTAATGGTCTTGTATATATTACCGACGTCATGTACGTTTCTTTAAACTTTGGTAAACTGTAAAAATTCCCCATTGGTTCCCCATTCACACCTGAGATTAAAATCAATCGTCCAGACGCTCTTTCATGATTCTAAAATAAAAAATAATGGTCAGATAAGTAGGGCTGGGTATCGATATTGATTTTTACTATTGATAATCGGCAATGAAATGTCGGTCGATAATCGATAGTATCGAAAACAAACTTATTTTCACGGTCGTCATCAAGACTGGATACGATACAGATTACAGTGTAGTAAGTTCAACGTTCAAAACCATACGAAGTTGCGAAAGATCATTTGCTCCTGTCTAAAACCCAAAGTGCTTCCACACAGCACTTTTAGCTTTGCCGGGAAAATCAACAAGCGTTTTGTCTTCCATGTGTGCTATTTATTGTACCGGGTACTCTATCACTGAGGCACACGTACAGAAATAAGTGAACTGTACCAACGAATTCTGAAGCTTGCAAAGGGAAATAACTCTAACTTTATTTACACATCTCCGATTTAGCGATATTCAACAATAATTTCTTCAAAACTAAAGTAACGTTTCAATGAGAGTGAGTTTATGAAAACGGCTGTTCAATAAGCAGTCACGATTTTTTTACTGGATAGTAATTAAAGTGAGCGGTGTATTATGATTAACTGAAAGAAAACATTGACATTTCAGACGCAAGAAAAATAGACGAAGAGCGATAATCGATAGTAACCCACCGCTATTGATAGTGCTGTTCTGGGCCGTCCAATCGATACTATCGATTTATATCGATATTTTACCCAGCCCTACATAAGCAGCCCATTTCATTTCAGTTTTTGGTTCAAACAGTATTTATTTCGAGAATATTATACAATATAAATAGCATAAATATAAGTATACAAGATAGGCAAAGAAAGATACGCCCACAGCAGCTAAATCATCCAGGCAGTCAACAAGGGTTGTCGCATATTTTTACATTTTTTGGTAATGAAACATTTGTAATACACTAAAATCTGATTAAGAGTAACATCTCATTATGTAATTATCAGAAAATGTTTAGAATTGGTTTGCTTTTTATAAAGTTTTGCCCCACACTTACAATTAGTATACAAAACATTATCAAGGAGAAAACTCTGTAATTATTTGAAATCACTGAAAAACAATAGGCCTCTATAGCGTCACAAGATTTTTTGAAGTTATCAAGGGAGATAACTCTGGCAGTAATTATTTGAAATCAGTGAAAATCGTCTCATGACCTTAAACACTGTGTGTAAATTTAAAGTCAATCGGATATTAACTTTGGCCTCTAGAGCGTCCACAGGATTTTTTGAAGTGATCAAGGGCCATAACTCTGGCAGTTATCAGAAATCGCTGAAAATCAATAGGCTTCTCGTCTCATGACCTCAAACACTGTGTATAAATTTAAAGTCAATCGGATATTAACTTTGGCCTCTAGAGGATCCACAAGATTTTTTGAAGCGATCAAGGGCCATAACTCTAGCAGTAATTATCGGAAATCATTGAAAATCAATAGGCTTCTTCGTCTCATGACCTTAAACACTGTTTATAAATTTAAACTCAATCCGATATTAACTTTGGCCTTGAGAGCGTCCGCAAGATTTTTTGAAGTGATCAAGGGCCATAACTCTGGTAGTTATTATCGGAAATCGCTGAAAAACAATAGGTTTCTTCATCTCATGCCCTTAAACACTGTGTATAAATTTAAAGTCAATCGGATATTAACTTTAGCCTCTAGAGCATCCACAAGCAATTGTGGACGCCGGACGGACAGGGGCGACGACAATATGTGACCACATTTCAATGTGGGCGTATAAAAGACAAGCCAAGTAGGTTTATATTAATTTGCTTCCTTCTGGTTTTTATTTCACTTTTCATTATTTTTCATTTCATTTTTCATTTCATTCCTGCACCTGTGTAGAGGGTAAAGTAGACTGGAAAGCCCGAAAACACCTTCTCGTCGGGAGAGAGAGAGAGAAATGGGGTTTAACGTCCACTCAACACAAACTAGGTCATTTCGCGACTAACATAAGGTTTAATTTTATTTCAATAATTCGCTTGCGCGTAGGGGTCTTTAGCAGTGGGAGGAAACAGGAGTGCCCGGAGGAAACCCACAAGGTTGAGAAGGCGCCCCTATCTCCATGCCACATACGCTCACACCAGGGCTCGAAACCACAGCCGCAAGCCAGAGGTGACCGGCCAGCTACCTTCTCGTCGGACAACTGAATCAGTTCCGTACCTTCTGGTTGGAAAGCAAGCGGCAGATTCCTTGAGTAACTTCTGCACTCACTGAGGTTCAGTCTAACTTGCAAACAATCTGATTTAATACACATCTTATTTCGCTTCATTCTTTTATAATTAATTCAAAATTTTGATTTACTTGTCTTTACTACACAAGGATCTGGAAGATTTGTTATCATTAACGTGTTCTGGATGTTGTGAGGGATAAGCCAATAAAATGGCCTGTTACTGTGAGTTCAGGGCCTTTTGATGCACGTAACTATGGTTAAACCCTTAGAAACGTCTGACGTCATATGGTCAATAGACGGAGGGGGGGACATTTCTTGACTAACATATGGTTTAATTTCATTTCAATAATTTGCTTGCTCGTAGGGGTCTTTAGCAGTGGGAAGAAACCGGAGAAAACCCACAAGGTTGGACAGACGACCCTACTCCTTGTCACGTACAAACGTGTATTTGAAATCATTAGATTGACAGTGTGACAACTAAATACAAATGTCAACATATAAAAACTTACTTCAGCATCAGCATTAGGATCACCTCCATGCGTTACAAGTAATTCTGGGATACCATCCGACGTAAAATCAGGCAACACCGACACGTGGTATATGTTCCAAGTTGCTTGATAGTGTTTCTCGGATTTAGACGTCCATAATATCTTACCTGCAAATATTTATACAAATACTATAAAAGACAGAGAGAAATGGGGTTTAACGTCCACTCGACACAAACTATGTTCCAAGATATGGTTCAATTTCATTTTTCCATAATCCGCTTACAGTGAGTGATGGGGGGGTTGGGATGGCCTAGTGGTCTACATGTAGAGTGCAGCGCTTCGACCTCTAGCTGGCCAGTCACCTCTGGCTTGCGGCTGTGGTTTCGATCCCTGGTGTGAGCGTATGTGGCATGGAGATAGGGGCGCCTTTTCAACCTCGTGGCACTCCGGTTTCCTCCCACAGCTAAAAGACCCCTACGTGCAAGCAAATTATTGAAATAAAATTAAACCATATGTTAGTCCCGAAAAGACCTAGTTTGTGTTGAGTGGACGTTAAACCCCATTTCTCTCTCTCTGAGTGATAGGAGACCCTAAAAGGTTGGACTGGCCACCCTACACCTTTTCACGTACAAGCCGGTATACAAAACCATGACACTTGACAGACCATATGATTCCGTGTATGCACGATAAACCACTTAACCATCTAACCCCCGTCCATACAATCTATGGGGGAGGGGTGCGAATGATTAGCCAGCATCTTAATCACTTAGACACCGTGATCCCCTGAAAGACGGAGGAAAACCCACACTCACCGTCCTTTACATCAATGGCCACTATTGTTGCTTTACGACCCGTTACAATGCAGTCTTTTCTTCCGTCCTTATTTACATCTATGTCATGACAATTCATAAACAAAATACTCGAACCGAATTCTTCTGTTCTCCACAGTTCCTTCCCGTCGTAACCTCGTACGGCTATCAAAATACCCTTGAAGTCATCAAACTCAGCTTCAAATACACAAAAATATTAACTTAAACAAAATTTTAACTTAAAAAAAGACAGTTGTGTCGGATAATATTTTGAAAATCATGTAAATTTTATTTCTATGGCCGCCTGTGCAATGCTGGGAGTGGGGGGCGGGGGGGAGAGCATTTTAGCCAACTCTTCCTCAAACGGCATGCCAATGTATTTGTTCTCGATTATGCACACATTTCTTGTCAACAACATAGGCGACCCCCTCCTCTCTATGACAATGGAGGACCTTATTGATTGACCACCATAGGCCCCTCCCCAACAAAAACCCATGAAGCATGAACAATCTGCGTTCTCTCTCTCCCCCATGTTCCTAAAGCCACGACTGCAAGTTTTACAACATTTGGACGATGCTAGATTACTTCACAATTCCCAAACTTATAGCTACATTATCTACAGACACTTGAACACTAGCGTCCAATCAGAGATTGTGACATCGTGACCTCCACGAACCTTGAACTTTGCATCTTGATTATTACAGGTGGACATTTTACCTTGAAAGCGCAAGCAAGAGTCAGTATTCGCGACAATCAAGGAATCGAAATTAGTGGCGAAATATGCAGGGTATTACATAAAGGCCTTGATAAGATGTACGTAGTTAAAGCGAGATCAGGTCTTCTATTGAAGATGTCCCTCCCCACACTCCCTCTGCAGCATAACTCCACTTATTACCTAGTGTGTGTGGTGATGAGTTGCTTTCATTTGACACCATTTTAACGATTCCAATCAATAAATCATCTTTACCATCATCATCAATATCCAGTACACGTAAAACAGATTCACTCGCTGAAATATACATTGATTTATTTTTTTAAACATACATTATGCAAGACCTAAATCTGCCTATTGCAGGTCTTTGTTTAGGCCTGAAATGTTATTTCAAGAAACATTATAGGAGATTAGATAACAAGTTGGCAGTCCTCACTAAAATAGTTAAAAACTAGCTTATGTAAAGGCAATTTACTGAAAATTTCAGTTAAATTGATCCACTATGAACCGAGAACAAGTTCCTCTTATAGCCTCAATCATCATTACTAAAGTCAGTAAGACAAACCTCCTAGTAGTCTCGATTATCCATTTAATTGTTAAATCACGAAGGAAAATTATAGGAGATTAGATAACAAGTTGGCAGTCCTCACTAAAATAGTTAAAAACTAGCTAATGTAAAGGCAATTTACTGAAAATTTCAGTTAAATTGATCCACTATGAACCGAGAACTAAGTTCCGCTTATAGCCTCAATCATCATTACTAAGTCAGTAAGACAAACCTCCTAGTAGTCTCGATTATCCATTTAATTGTTAAATCACGAAGGAAAATTTTGCAGCAAATCGAACTACAATCCAACAAATATCGCAGGCTAGCCTTGATATCGAGAGTTGATTATGGTCTGGATAAGTTAATTAAGGTCTAATTAATAGTTTTTATAACATTTCAGGCCTAAAGAAAGACCTACAATAGGCAGATTTTGCTCTTGCATAATGTATGTTTAAATGTATATTAATTAGACATTAATTAAAGTTACATTATGGGAGATAAGATAAAGAGATGGCAGTTCTCACTATAATAGTTAAAAACTAGATAGTGTAAAGGTAATACGCTGAAAATTTCAGTCAAATTGATCCACTATTAGTTGAGAACGAATCGAGTGAAATATTCACATAGCCTTAAATCATTAATATAAACAGCATAGTCTCAATTATCCACTTGATTGATTTAATTATCAATGGCCGTTAAGCGGCATATAGGAATTTAATCCACCAACATCGAAGGCTAGCCTTGACATCAAGAGTATATTATGGTCTGGATAAGTTAATTAATGTCTAATTGATTATTTATATAACATTTTGGGCCTAAAGAAAGACCTGTATTAAGCAGATTTTGCTCTTGCATAATGCTATTTTAATTGATCCTGGCCATAAATAAGGCACAATATAAATCAGAAGAATACGATATGCTAAATATGGAATGCATCTAATTTTAAGTATATTATTAATGGGAATGGAAGTTAATTGACCCTATATGTTGCACCTTAAAATGATTTCTAATGACCTAATTTCATAATCTGTTAAAGAGACGCTCAAAGAGAAACTCTGAAACTACCTGCATCATCATAAACCAGGCTCCAATCTTTGAAAGTGTCAACGGTTCCTCCTCCTCCTATTTTGTGCCAGTGTAGAACAGGAATTGTCAGTGCACTTCCAATAAATAACATGGATACACCCAGAATGACACACATTTTACAACTCATATTTTTACACACACCCTAGAAAATTAAATACAAAGAGAAATAAAATTGGGTTTAATGTAGCTAAGTCTCTAACTCAATATCATCCAAAGTCTTACACACTGAAAACACGAATTTCTCGTCAATTCAAATCAATATTGATGTTGTGACCTTACTTGGAAAGGAGGGGGGTTGGGATGGCCTAGTGGTCTAGAGTGCCGCGCTTCGACCTCTAGCTGGCCGGTCACCTCTGGCTTGCGGCTGTGGTTTCGAGCCCTGGTGTGAGCGTATGTGGCATGGAGATAGGGGTGCCTTCTCAACCTCGTTGGGTTTCCTCCGGGGACTCCAGTTTCCTCCCACTGCTAAAGACCCCTACGCGCAAGCAAATTATTGAAATAAAATGAAACCATATGTTAGTCCCAAAATGACCTAGTTTGTGTCGAGTGAACGTTAACCCCATTTTTCCCCCTCTCTCTACTTGGAAAGGGTAGGCTTCTGATATCCAGTGTCATTTGTAACAAGTGTTCAGAAAGAACGAAAGCTAGACTGAGACATATTTCACAACTCATGTCAAAAGGTGACGCAATATATACTATTCAAAAAAAGTAGGGGATATTTGATTTTGGGGGCATAATACTAAAATATGCAAATGACTACGAAAAAAGTCACTTTAGAACCTAACAGAAGAAACATTTCCAGTTACATGTGACGCCCAAACGCACCAATAGCTACCGCATGGAATGCAGGTGATGCTTGGGATCATCATGGGGGTCCAACCCAAGATTTGCACGACTCTGACTTTGAATGTTACAGTCATTGTGGTATTGAATTCCAGGGTGGAAACATCAGTTTAATTGTTTTAGTGACCAGAAAACAAATTTTGATATGCATCGGCTTACCCAAAATGAAAGGTTACGTGCCCTTGGCATGCTACAGATCGGCGCAACACAGGCGGTTGTGGCGCGGACAATGAATGTTTCTCAGTCTGTCATAAGCAGGCTATGGTCCAGATACCGTGATACACAATCTGTACAGGACAGACCACGCTCAGGTCGACCAAGGGCGACAACTCAAGCCCAGGATCGATTTATCCATACCTTGGCCTTGAGAAATCGTGTCATCACAGCAAATCAGATCAGCGCTCGTCTTCAAACAGACACTGGTGTGAGAGTGAGTGGCCAGACGATTCGGAATCGACTGCATAGGGGTCACCTTCGCTCCCGACGTCCTCGCGTGATCCCTTGTTTGAGAGATCATCACATTCAGGCAAGACGTCGTTGGTGTAGGGATCGTCAACACTGGGATAATCGACGCTGGAGCAATGTGATGTTTTCAGATGAGTCAAGGTTCACTGTTGATTTTTTGGACAGACGTAGGAGGGTGTGGCGTCGTCGAAACGAGCGCTTCCAAGACGTTAACGTCATCAGATATGATCGATTTGGGGGTGGTTCTGTTATGGTGTGGGGAGGCATCACTGTTGCTGGAAGAACGGCTTTACATGTTGTTGCAGGGCGTGTTACAGGCCAGTACTACCAGGACAACATCTTGGCAGTCCATGTTGTGCCGTTCGCACGACGTCATGGCCGCCGTTTCATCTTCCAGGATGACAACGCAAGATGTCACAGAGCCAGGATCGTTACAGGTTACCTCCAACAACAGAACATCACCACATTACCTTGGCCAGCACTGAGTCCCGACCTCTCCCCCATCGAGCATGTCTGGGACATACTTGGACAGAGGTTACGTCAACGTCAACAACGTCCTGCCAATGTCCAAGAACTTGCTGCTGCGTTGCAACAGGAATGGGACAATCTGGACCAAAATGACCTTAGACGTCTCATTAGGAGTATGCCACGTCGGATCAATGCTTGTTTGGCAAACAGAGGAGGATTTACCCGTTACTGACTTTGTTGTGATGCTGTGGTAACTTTGCTGTTTGACCCCGGGTATCATTTTACCCTTATAATGGTCAGTCTGTGCCTTACTTAGTCTAACGATCATTTGGAATAAATCGATGAATGTGAACTTCATTTCATTTTGTCATTTGTTTCTTCGTCAGTTTCATTAGGTGACTTTAATAACACTTAAAAATCAAATATCCCCTACTTTTTTTGAATAGTATATTATATAGAGAATGTGTTATAGACTGGAATAACCAGACACTAGAAATTGTCACTTGGTTGAGACCTATGCCGTATTTCTTTGGATATAACTGATTTGAAATTAGGGCCAAAGCGGGAACAATTGAATGTAGATCGATTTATATACAATCATATTAAATTATTATATGCGTTGCGACCCTTAGGGTCAATTTCTAGGCCCCAAGTTCTTAAAGAGAAGTTGGAGGGAAACGAAAAAAATGTGGTTTAACATCCTACTGTTCTGCTCCAAAGTGTGTTATGAGGAAAATTTTGCCCAGACAGCATCACTACAGCCTACTCTTATATTGAATTCCAACTGTGAAGAGATCTTTTACGCGCAAGCCAATTTGTACATGGGACCTGTGTTTTCCGTCCCATCTAAACAACTAGACAGCTGTCCTTGTCAGGCCCCCCATCCTGCATCACTGACAAAGGGTCATGCAATCCAGAAAATGTCCTATTGCTCAGGTCCTACTGGGCATACGTTTTACAATGTGCTAGGATGGAAATTTTGCCAGAATACGGGCATCCTCCAATCAACACAGACTACATTATTTTGGGACTAACATATGGATGTCTCTACTTCAAGCTTGTGTATCTCAAGTTTTTCATGAAGAACCTCTTATTATACTACTTGCTTTTGGGCAAGAGATTGCCACATGTTGCTCTATCTGTGGTAGAAAGCGTTCTACCCAAACGAAAATTTGGGAAAAAGTTAGAGCCGATCTAAGAGACGAGAATTAACATTAAAGTCAATGGGGGTGGAAAATAATGCCTATGATCGTATAATGGTGAGTTGACAACCTATTGAGCAAAAGACACAGAAATAATTATGTTTTGACTTTCTTTGAAGATATGAAATTATCGCTTTAAGACACTTAATTAGCTTACCTTATTGCTTTTTTTATATTTTGGTTTTCGTGGTCTTTTCCCCATTATTTTTAATTTCACATGGTCTCCTAGTTTCTCACTGCCTTTAACAAGTAAACGACCTTTTGACCCTCTGTCGAAAATGACATCATCATCGCTTCCGTGTAAATCATCATCATCACTGTCGTCATCGTCACTTAAATGTCCAGATAGATTCAGTTGTTTATATGCATAAGCGTTTCTTAGTTTCATTGTATAGCTGAAATGAAATGAAATGAAATGAAATGAAATGAAATGGGGTTTAAAGTCATACTGTTCTACTCTGACTGAGATAATGAAGCCACATGATCTCCAATGAAGATGGGCATACGTTGCAATGTGCTACGAGGAAAAACTTAGCCACGTGATCCCCAATGAAGAAGGGCATACGCTGCAATGTGCTACGAGGAAAAAATTAGCCACATGATCCCCAATGAAGAAGGGCATACGTTGCAATGTGCTACGAGGAAAAACTTAGCCACATGATCCCCAATGAAGAAGGGCATACGCTGCAATGTGCTACGAGGAAAAACTTAGCCACATGATCCCCAACGAAGAAGGGCATACGCTGCAATGTGCTACGAGGAAAAACTTAGCCACGTGATCCCCAATGAAGATGGGCATACGCTGCAATGTGCTACAAGGAAAAACTTAGCCATGTGATCCCCAACGAAGAAGGGCATACGCTACAATGGGCTACGAGGAAAAACTTAGCCACATGATCCCCAATGAAGAAGGGCATACGCTGCAATGTGCTACAAGGAATAACTTTGCCTAAAAAGAGGCACTTCGGCTTACTGTTCTTATTTCAAATTACAACTTTCAAGGGTTCCTTTCGGTGCACACAACTATTTGCACATGACCTCAAAAGACAATTTCTTCCAGTCCCTCTATCCCTCACCACTGACAAAAGACAATTCCTTCCAGTCCCTCTATCCCCCACCACTTACAAAAGACAATTTCTTCCAGTCCCTCTATCCCTCACCACTTACAAAAGACAATTTCTTCCAGTCCCTCTATCCCTCACCACTTACAAAAGACAATTCCTTCCAGTCCCTCTATCCCTCACCACTTACAAAAGACAATTTCTTCCAGTCCCTCTATCCCTCACCACTTACAAAAGACAATTCCTTCCAGTCCCTCTATCCCTCACCACTTACAAAAGACAATTCCTTCCAGTCCCTCTATCACTCACCACTGACAAAAGACAATAAAATAGGTCATTATGTTCTAAAGTTCAGCTCGGACTGCTAATGAAGATGGGCATATCTCATACAGTGTTCTATGGCCTACTCTTATATCGAATTATAACTGCCAAGGGATCTTTTACATCCACGCCATATTATACACCAATCTAATTAAAATATAGATCTATATTTCGTTTCATTTTTTTATACTTTCGATGGCCTACACTCATGTAGATCTAACAAGTTATAGTGGGAGCTCACGTTCTATGACGTCAGGTATCACGCACGGGACATTTGACCCGATAACGTCAGTCATTCGATTAACCAATTAGCGACCGCCATGCTTTTTAAAATCTACTTTTGTTTTGTTTTGATTTCTATCCGCTTGTAATATTTACCCACAGTTCCACGCATGAAAAGGTCAAACGGTCGATTCGACAGACCATTTGATTGACTGACCCCTCATTTCAGGCAGAACACGATTTAAATAACAAGTCTTCCAGATCCAAGAGTAGTAAAGACAAGTAAAAACGAAATTTTGAACTAAAAAACGAAACGAAATTGGATCTGTGTTTTAATCAGATTGATTATACACAGGATATCGATTTTTCATGCCATTGGATCGACCAGACATCTGTCCTTGTCAGGCATTTCGTCCAACACCGTCTTAAAATCCTGATGAACTTTATTGGCCAATGTAGGGATTGAACACGCGACCTCTATAGTCTAGCTACTCAATGTCTTACTCACTAAGCCACCTTGGCTCTCATCGACAAAAGTAAACAATGCCTGAAAATATTGAGGAAGATTTCGGTTGACACCGTTATTAAATCTGGGACCTATAGGTTAGCGTGATATATACGGTTAGAAGGACAGATTCCTGTGCTTAAAGCAAGAATTTCATATTTTTTTAATTATATTTTTAAAATGTATCAAAATAAATCCTTAAAATCGATGGTATCTATAAACAGTCCGACCTTGTTAAAGAATAATCCTATTAATTAATCCTTTAATTCACTATTATTGCCAGTTGAGAAATTGGCAAAAATATCATTTTCAACTTCAAATTCAAACGTTTGAAGATAGCCATTCACATGGAGGATAGAAAAATGGAGGTAAATACTAAATGTGTTATTCTTTCCGATATGAATGATTTTAAGTATAAGAATGATACCTATGACAGCATAATAGTTAGTTGACATAGAAATAATTATGTTTTGACTTTCTTAGAAAATATGAAAATCTCTCTTTAATAACATTTGAAGATTTAAAGACCTGCAAGTGCAATAGTCCAAGCAGATTTTACTCTTACATAATGCCAATGGGACAAGATGAGACATGCATTATTATTATTAATAAAAAAAGAAATTAAGTTTGCCTGGTGAAAATAAAGGTTTTCAGTCATATAGCTAAAATCTATATAAAAACAAATATACATCAGTACGGTATAGTAGGCTATCATCTCAAAGTTTTTAGCTACATTCTCGCAGGTAGTCAACATAATAAAGTATTCATAAGAATTACTTAAAGCACCCGATCCACCAAATTGCGTCATAAAAAATAAACGGCTAACATAAATTCATAATGGCAATGACAAAAGCTACGGTCTAGTTATTGTACTAAAAAGGCCAGTAACATGTCGCATATATATATTATATATATGCGGTGTATATCTGGTCAATTAAGTACTAAAATAAACGAAACATATGAGCTGACGGTCGATTAAAAAACTCCTTATGATAAAAAATAAGTGATATTACCTATTTTTCTGTCTTGTCACTGTCAAAGTACAAGCAAAATAGTTTTGTTTTGAAACTTTTACCTTCCCGGATTCTGCTACTCTTTACAAAACACTTAGAATAAGGGAGTTAACTCCGTAAAACCAATCTGGATTCAGACTAGTAATTCTCAATCGCAACTGACATTTTAACATTCTGATGAACTTAATCTTTATAACCACACAGAGTCCACCGTAGTGTCAATCATCTGATAAAAATATAGAACAGGGGTGAGCGTGTCACAGAAATGAAAGATCTGTGACATCATTTAGTAGGGGATTTCCCTAATTTCATGTTTACTTCTAGATTCTTCTGTCTAAAAATTAAATAAATAAGCACAACCTGACAAAACATCCTTCTTCAGTTTTACAACGAAAACATAATAGAACAATAGGTTGCCAGGAAAAAGAGGGTTGAGGAGCAAGAAGGGGGCCCCGATTGGACTAACATGTGGTTCAACATTTAATAATTTCCTTGCTCAAAGGGGTCTTTATCTGTGGGAGGTCCAGGAGAAAACCCATGAGAAAGAGAAACAATTGTGACATATATGGACTATCTATAAAGTACATTGTTAGGCCCTCCATTTGGAATCGTACCTATTCACAGTTTCTAGATCCGCTACTATCTACGAGACCTCGATTTGTCATAGCATGTTAACTACATGTACTCACCGAGACATGCCGGGGAAGAGAAAATTTCTAGTTTTTGGGGTCTTGTTAATAAATACCCATTTGAGTCTCCTGAACTAATTATTCAATATTTCAAAGCTTAAAAATGTAGAAATAAAAGATTTCAAGGGATTCTTGCCCAAATTCAAACTCGAGGCTTTTTTTTACATGTACATCAGTGTGTACATTGGACTTCGCCATTGCCAAGGAAGAGAGAGAGAGAAATGGGGTTTAACGTCCACTCAACACAAACTAGGTCATTTCGGGACTAACATATGGTTTCATTTTATTTCAATAATTCGCCTGCGCTTAGGGGTCTTTAGCAGTGGGAGGAAACCGGAGTGCCCGGAGGAAACCCACGAGGTTGAGAAGGCGCCCCCTGTCTCCATGTCACATACGCTCACATCAGGGCTCGAAACCAAAGCCGCAAGCCAGAGGTGACTGGCCAGCTAGAGGTCGAAGTGCAGCACTCTAGACCACTAGGCCATCCCAACCCCCATTTGCCAAGGAAGAAACACCTAGGAAATCCTTATGAACCTTCTCGGTGAACACAAGGATCTAACACCAGACCTACAGGTAAGTGAGCCAACTACTTACTCAATAAGTCACTGCAGCTCTGACAAAGAAAAGCAACGAGTTGTTTAAGACATTGATATTTATTTATGGACTATACAAGGCTGGTGTGTCTTAAAAGTCAGGAAAAAAAAACAGCCATCGCATAAATTTTTAACTATTTCATCCCATCGCCTTGACGGGAAAAAATGTACACATTAATATTTGAATAATAGACATTTGACAAACATAGGAACAAAAAACCCACTGAGCACTATATTTTTTATATAATTTGTAATCGTTTTTTTTTTTTAAAGCCTTAACAACAGACAGGTAAAAATAAAAATAAAAGAGAATAATAGAATCCTAATCAACGCAGGTGTGTCTTAACCGTGCTTTAGTACACCTGCCATGGGCATCCAACTCTTGGTTTATTAAAAATTTATTTTGATTTTCTTGTTTAGCTTTTGAACTGTAGGCCTGTCTCAACCAGTTATCTAGTATACCTGCCAATGGCTGCCATGGGTGTCAACATTAAATTTACTGGATTTTGATTATCTTATGTCAGCAGATTATCACTTCCTTATTTCAGCAATTAATCAATTTTATAAATACTATGAAACTTATTCAGGGTCCAAACTAGCTATTTTTATGTCAAATTACTTACCAGCACCTGTGGAGCTGTATGCATCGTACTTCCTTCAATTAAAAGTCGTACCAGACTTGAAATACTCTTGTATTTGCTTATAAATATCTCAGAGTTACTATATCCAACATTTTAAACTGCCTTTTAACTTGATATTAAAATATGAATTTCAATATTTCAAGAAGAAGTACGACTATCGATAGCCACAGCGATGCATACAGCCCATTGACGTTACATGACGTAGTTAATCCAGGGTTTTTAATTCTAAATTTAGCCAGTCAATCCGCCATTGTTTACCTCAGATCAGCAAGATATATTTTCCAAATAATGGCTCTTTGCATTATCCCAAATTTGTTTCATACATCTTACATAAAAACTATGAATTTAACCATATTACTGTTGTATTCTTTGATATTCTTATTTCATGGCATATAAATTGACTAACAGATGGTCGTTTTCTAGCAACACCGGCAAATACAAATGAAGGAGACCCTGGAACGAGTACAAACACCCATGGCATGTAATAAAATTCCAATAGAAAGACGATTATACAAGAATTGATCAATTAAACAAGAGGAGGATTATTAATTAATATACGCTGTTCATACTTACTCAATATTTACCTAATAGTTCATGTAGCAGCACTTAATATATTTAAAATGGATCCAAACAATACACAGAAATATGAACGAATAGAAATTCATTTACAGCACAGAAAAAATATTTACATTTTCAAATTATCACGTAATTTGAAATTTGAAATTGAAAATTAAATATCTATAGAGCAAGTACGGAAACATGTAACGTTCATATCATCATCAATTCACGGTGTTCTTTTTATTCATTAAAATGAAAAATGATACTAGTTATTTATTTATAAACAAACATTCTACAATGGCATTTATTAAGAATATTTAACACAGTTGTCACTTGACGCTGATGGTTGAATGACAATAGAAAAAAAAAACTTCTTTCTGAAGCCCAGAAATAATCCTAAGGTTGGAATTCGAAATCAAAGAATTTTTCTTTAACACCATCAAGAGGTAGAGCTGTTATACCTATTATTTCGATTGGTCGACTAACACACTGTTTTGATTCGTTAATAAACAGACGGCTTAAAACAAAGGGTCTTAAGAGTCGGTACGATGTTGCCTACTTGTCACATATCAGTTATTAAAACAATGTGAAATAGATTTGCAGAGAAGAGGAGAATGTTAGTTGGTTTATTTACTTCAAATCTGGCACGAATATCAGTATTTCTTTAAGTTTCCGTCTTATTTCATTTAAAAAATATTCAAATTATTTGTATGGAATGCGTGTAGTCAACCTTTCGAAAAAAAATAATTTTGCGATGGCTTAAAATAGAGATATACACCTCATTCGTTTAGAATTTAGATTAAAATTAATAACTTAAATATCAAAACTTATTAAATAAGAACGAGAAATTGATCCAACGCTTACATACTATAAAAATTCTGAGATTAAGAAAGTAGAATTTTTTCTGGGCTTCTTTTTTTTTTTGTTTTATAATAGTAACGTTTATGGTCACATTGCATATTTTACTGTCCATTCGCGAGCCATTTGACCATATTTAGACTTGTCTGTTTTGTAGATTCTGGCTATTTCTGGAACAAGTGGATCGTCAGGATTTGGGTCTGTTAATAGGGAACAAATGGAAAGCAGAACTGGAAATGAAAAAATACAATTTTAATTTATTATTTTCTATTATTTATTTAACATTCAGAAGCTCAAAATAGGATAATCAAATACCTATAAAACATTGGAAACCGGAGGGGGAGTAGCAGAGACCAGTAGATCTGTGTAGCTATCAGGAGATAGAGAGAGTGCGCGAGAGAGAGAGACAGGGGGTCATTTCAGGACTAACATATGGTTCAATTTTATTTCAATAATTCGCTTGTGCGTAGGTGTCTTTAGCAGTTGGAGGAAACAGGAGTACCTGGAGAAAACCCATTGGACAGAATCAAAATCAGGCCACTCAATGACCGACCTTTATCAAATGGGAGCTGAATATTTTGTGTTAAAGGAAAACACAGCTCCAATACTGCGTGTCATCTACTTTGTTTGCAGGTTGGTCTATGATGTCATGATCGTGCTGTGACGTCATCAATGTCAACGTCCTACGAAACGTCAATGTCAGGTGACGCCGAATACATGTATATTCTAAATCGCATATGCAAAGTTTCATTCCACTAGAGCAAACAAGCTCTTAGAATTCTTCGATCGAATCAAATTTGTCAAAATTGGGGCAATTTCACAAGGTGTCCCTAAACTTTTGTTATAGACTGTACTTGTGTCCAGTTTAAAGCTGACCGTTCAGTTTTGATAATGAGTGTCCAATTGACAAGTGTTTAATTTCTCGACCACTGTTAAAAAATAAACAACCCAACTGATTATTGATGTATAATGATTCATTTTTTTAACAGTGATCGAGAAATTAAACATTAGTAAATTGGACACTCATTATCAAAATTCATCAGTCAGTTTTAAACTGTCCAATTACTAATTTATTATTTCTTGAGAAGAGAAACATTAGTAAATTAATCTGTCAGCTTTAAACTAGACACAAGTATAAAATGGATGATTTGGGGGTGGGGTGGGGGTATTAAGCAATTTTTTTAACAAATTTCTAAACAAAGATTTGATATTAAATGAATGTGAAAGAAATTAGTGCTGGATGCACAAGACTAAATGATACCCAGGTTACAGTGCTATCTCTCACGTGTTTTATTGACCTACACTGAGTTTGACCGCATTACAGCCATCTTGCATTTGTGATGTAACATCAAAAGCAGATGCAAAAATGAAATGAAATGGGGTTTGATGTCCTACTATCTGCTCAGAACTGAGCTAATGACGATGGGCATACGCCTACAGTGTGCTATGAGGGAAATTCTCTCAATGGATCGTTTACATGCACGCCAACGTGTACACAGGACCTTGTTCTTCCGTCCCATCCAAATGACTAGACAGCTGTCCTTGTCAGGCCCTCTGTCCTGCATCCCGAAAATAGATGCAGTTGTCATGGCAACAAGCATGCAGAGTTTGACGTTGATTGTGAAATGATGGAGTCTTGTCTTTTTTTTTAAAGCGCGGCGTCTCCAAGAACATGATGAGTAGCTTATTGGACGAGTTCCTGGTTCAAAAATAAATTTTCTTCAACTGACCTTTTGAAATAGTAAGTGCTGGTGACCACTGACTTCGGAGTATATCAAGGCAGATACTACCATTACTGTTTATATTCGGGTGGTATATTCTGGTTGTGAATGCAACCTATCGAGAAAAAAATATATAATATATAAAATCCAAGACTCTGCGGAATTAACTCACAGCACAGCCAATTGTATGGAAAAATCCCTGTATAGTAAAAGTTCAGCGTATAAATGCAATGAAATTTTGCCCAGACAGCGGCACTACATCCTACTCCTACATCAAATTTCAACAGCCTAGGTATCTTTTACATGCACGCCAATGTGTATACGGGACAATTTTATTTCAGCAATTGATTTGTGCGTAGGGGTCTTTAGCTGTAAGGTGTATAAGGTTGAGATTGGTTTTAAGAAGAGCAACCATGCATGCATATTCCCTATGCATATTCCATATTTAGTATGATAAAAGAGTAATTTATTAATAGTGTTAAATTTGCACGCATTCGCTTTCGGGAGAAAATGACAGAATTTCCTCATGCGATCTTCGAATTTTGATATCTATTGAATAAAAAAATTGCCAGAAATGATGTCATATGTGAGGATTTCTCTGTACAACATGGAAGTCGACCATCGTCATCATATAAGCAAAATCGTCATCATATAAGCAAACAGTCCCATTAAATTTGCATTGGACAGTCTCTTTGCCTAGCTTGTAAACAGAACCATGAAAAGTGGGCCTTAAGATCGTGCAGCCATGTTTTATTGTCAACAGAATAATAAATAATCTTCGTACCTTTGGTGGTTTGAAAGGATAATCTGTTGGAAAATGTATTGTGAGAAAAAATACACCCCCTTGATATGGACTGTCCGTCTGAAAATATAAATAACATTTAAATAAACAAATAACAAAAGTATCATCAAATCAACTAGATAAAACAAGAGAAAGAGAGAGAAATGGGGTTTAACGTCCACTCGACAAACTAGGTCATTTCAGAATTTATGGTTCAAGTAAGGTTTCAAGTTTATTTCAAAAAATTGCCTGCGCATTGGGGCTTTAGCAGTGGGACAATCGACCCTACTCCTTGCCACGTACAACCGGGGATTCCCAACCAGGCTGTATGATACAGTGCGCACACACTAACCATTCCACCATCCAACCCCCCTCAAATCAACTAGAAGAAACATCAGTCATGTGGCACAAAACTTGAACATTGGCCTGCAGAAGAACATTGGCCTAATTGCGTGACAAACGAGGCTATAAAATCAATTAAAATGTAAACAATACTGTTTGGAAACAAACATACTTTCACCATTTTTAATACCTTAAATCACAGTCCAAAGTTTTAGGGAAGACCCAGATTAAACGAAGGACTGCTATGTTGCTGTACTCAAGTGATAGCTTTGATTGAACAGGAAGAATAGACACACTCCCGCAAAAGTTCAAGAATCAGAAGATAATCCAGCAATGGCCAGAGAGAGATTTCTCGGGCCATTGCTTCAGGAATATGGTTGACTCAATGATAGGCTTTATGGTATATGTACAGCCTGCATGTGCTAACCATTCGGCCATTTTACACCCCAAAAAATACCTAGGAAACAGACAATATGTGGGAAAATAAGTCTGAATTTACAATCTCTGCAATTGTGAGTTCGCATATTTCCAGATAGGCAGAGAATAAACCATTCTTGTAGCATGGACGGAGAATCTTCCTTTGTTCTGTCATTGAATAATCGGATTGGTTTTCCTCTACTAAACTTACTGGAGCGTAACTGTGCAATAATGTTATTGCACACTTTTGCTTGTTTTGTTAGAAATTATACAGAGAAGTAGGGTGGTTTTTCCAAGCAATAACAACAAGAATGTTGAGCAGTGTCAATGTTACAAGTCATTTATAGCACGCTTCTTTCTTTATCGGGTTTAACACTTCAGGCTTCGTGGTTTAATCTGTTACAATGTAACTCATGAAAGCCGTGCTATAAATTAATAACTTACATGTACATTGGACCAATGTGTGTGTAACAAAAACTCTTGATAAATTAACAAGATATTGTTAATTCTCTACAGAATTAAAGTTGAATTTTATTATAGCCAGTTTGGGCAACACATTATAATTTAATATATAATATGCTTAAATTTTGGACAGGGCACAAACTGGCATATTTTTTTAAAAAATGAGATTACTGACAATCATTACATTGTATATACATGTATAAAATACTTACGGGACCCATAATTGTTGCTTGCCAATGAAAAACTGAAATACAGAAAGATATAAAATCATACACATGAAAGTAGCCAATATCTCTCCATCATAAAATACACATTTGTTGTACATGTACATATATCTCCGCTTAATCCATCATTTACTAATTTTCTCAAGGTATTTCAAACTAAGGCCCACTTTCATGTAAACGCGTATCTCACATGTTTTCGTTGGTTTCATTAAATTTGCATTAGTAAAAGCGGAAATGCTGCAAAAAAATCAAAAGTAAAAAACAGAACTTAGTCAATTAGAAGCATAGTTAACACATGGATCAGTTTGGGAATTATGGTTAAAATCAGACTTAAATGTCAGATATTGCAGCTGGTTTCCTCTTGTCAGTGGGAAAAGGAGAAGAAACTGGTCAGTACGTTAAAGATCCCCTAACAGTTTAACATGTACTACAATATGACCTTAGCACACATGTTGCTCCCATTAACAGTATGATCAAGATCCCTTGGCAGTTGGAAATTCAACTAAGAAATGGTCTTAGGCTGTTAGCACACATGTACAATGTAGCAATCGAGGCAAAATTTTGCTAATTAGACAGCTGCACACTGTATGGCATGTACATGTCATTGTATTATCACAGTTAGTACAAAACATGACATACCATTTACTTTCATGAATATCACACAAGAGTTATGTCCCTTGGAAATCACCTGAACATTCATCAGTATTATTTATTAAAATGGTTTACCGATAGCATAAGATAGATTGCCAAGCAATGAAATACATGCCTACAGCAGCTGAATTTGTTCTATGTAATAGGAACTTTTACAGGACAAAGCAATATTTGAGCGTATTTCCATGTAGGTGTATTTAAATTAATTCAAGGATTAAAATTGTGTAAAAGTATAAATATCTTCAATGACATACAGGAAGTATCAATTTAGTTACATGTACATGCACTATAACAAAAATAGTGAGATTCATCTACAAATGTTTTCTTTCAATGAGTAAAATTTTGCATATCAAAACTTTTTCATGTAGAGCAATAATGTCAATGTATACTTCCAATAGGAATTACAAATTTTCCTTAAAGCCCCAATAACACTCTTGTTGTAACTGAAAAATATGTCCCAATCTTCATTCTGGTCAACAAATCGTATTATTTTAGAATATTCCAATTAAATGATGATATAAATTTCATCTTAACACACCTAATTTAAAAAATTGGAAAAATTCAACCAATTGATTAGAAAAGTCTAACGTAAACCTTTTCAAATGTGACTTGGATTTTAAAATATTTTCGAACCCTCTGGACAAATAAAATAGGTTGTAATGGATAATTTACACAACAGGTAGGACATTTAAACATCTACATGTAGTACTTAGAATAAGGGTATTATTTATTTTCTGGAGCTACCAAGCCAGCAAGAATGTTATTGTCCCTTTAAGGTAAGAGTATACAACAACCCCTTAACAACAACGCAAATGAAATGGGGTTCAACTTTCTACTTAAGACAAAAGACATACATGTACATGTAAGTGTTGGATATTGACCTGTCATTCCTGCCAATTCAATCATATTCGTAGAATATTTTTCTGGATGATTCAGACTATGCTTTTACGACCTAATCTTGATTTGTTGATGTCAAAAGTTTATACCGTCCGGCGTCCGACCGAGATTGGTATTTTGTGAGAATTTGAGTGATATTAAATTCTACTTACGATCATCTCCTACTGGTCCTGCCGAACATTGTGCCGGTGGATCTCTACCTAAATCAGTTAATTCCTGAAAAATACACAGATATAAATATGAACCATTGGGCGATATAAACTTTCTGTTTTAAACCATTTTCTTAAACCATTAAAACAGAAGAGAAAGAGAGATTTAAGTCCTTAGTTTGTTCGGTCAATTTGTTTGTGACCAGGCCCCGAGTTCACAAAGCATTCTCAGACTTAAATTGAGTATTTGCTCAACTTTCAATCACTGTTTATGAGATATATCTTTCAAACATAAACAAAAAACTTTGCAAATAGTTTCCTATTGGTGTATTTGACACATGACATCAACAATATTATTATAAAGGGCTATGTTTTAGTTAAAATAAGGATAACAAGTTTGAGTAAATTCTCAACTTGCTTTGTGAACTCAGGGGCCCAGATGACTGTCCACAACACGTGCGTTGACTGCAGGTGGCGTAGTCATTGGCTCAACAGCTCGTGCAATGTTTACTTAACACCTAACTGCTTCGGGCAAAATGATGCATTTTACTCATTTTAATACCCATTTACACTAAATAGGAAATATTTTTTAACTACAAATACTTCAAACGTCTTTATTTATTTTTCTTTTACCTCAAAAAAATGTTTGAGAATTTAATTTGTTGGAGTAAAAAAGTTAATATGCCGTACTCATTAAGCCTCCTCGATATCATGCTTATAAGTGATTGTAGCGGCCAAGCGAATATTCACTGCGGGATCAGTTTGTAGGGATGCCTGCAGAACCTCACCACATGCCCCATTGAAGAAAATATCAATTGGTAAAATCTGCCCACATTTTATGTCCTCGATTGCCTAACACAAAAACTCAATTGACAGTCCTATCACAGACAGAGTTCAGTCATATAACCCTTAAAACACTGATACATGTATGGCGGGTATTGGCAGGCCTGGAAATAACTGTTTTATTTTAGATATCTGACAAACAAGCCTGGAAATGAGGCATCTGTCACAGACAATGTCAGGCACAAATTCAGGCTTTGTCAGACACAAAACCCCTGGTGTCTTATTTTTTCCGGCACTGATTTGTCTTTTTTGCTGATATTATAAATACATGTCAGGCAGTGAGATGAAAATGTCAGGAACTATTTCATTAGTGCTTGACATTTTGTCAGGTACATCTAATAACGTTATTTCCAGGCCTGCTGACAAAATGCCAGGCATTAATGAAATAATACCTGACATTTTCAACTTAGTGCCAGACAAGTATTAATAACATCGATATAAAAGACAAATAAGTGCCGGACAAAAATGACAAACACCAAAGGTTTAGTGCTTGACAAAGCCTCAATCTGTGTCTAACATTGTGACAGGTGGTTTACTTTCAGGCTTGGGGGTCATGGCTATTCCACTTAATATCTAAATCATCCACCTGAGCCATGTTGGCTACCCCAGCAATATTCATTTTGAAATATTAATTATTATAGCGAAAACGGCCAGCTCTTTATATAAAATTAAATCTTACTCTTATATAATGCCCCGTTAAATGTACGTGTATGTAAATCCAATAGTTTTAATTCCGCTGTAAATAGGATAACAATATATAGATCAAGTTTCATTGAACAAATTAGAGAAAAATATGGTTTAACGTCCATATGGTTTTAATTTTACATGTACTTCAATAATTCACTTGCTCGTAGGGGTCTTTAACAGTTGGAGGAAACCGGAGGACCCGGAGAAAACCAAGAGGTTGGACAAGCAATTTGATACCACGCCAGTTGACTCAATGGCAGGCCGTATGATACAGCGTGCGCACACTAACCATTCGGCCACCAAACCCCCCTCAGCTGTAAATACAATATGTAAACCAAACACTGTACATATACATGTATCAAGTTTCATTGAGCAAATCAGTGACATTTCAAAGTCAATAACAATTTTTATAACATTTCAATGATCTGTATGTATAGATATGTATGTACATGTATAAATACCAAGGACCCAACATGTCACATTTAACTGGTAAAAATATTGAAGTTGATCATTTTGATTTTTTGCTTCGTCTGATAAAATGATTTTAGAGGTGACACGATTTTAGCAGTCAAGCACCCTAATTGATGTCTGCTTACTTCCTTATCATTCCGCCTCAAAATCATGAATATTCACTGAAACACCAGGCAAAAAATCATGAATATTCACCAAAATAATTTCTAAACAAAGATTTGATATCAAATGAATGTAAAAGGAAAGAAATTAGTGTTAGATGATACCCCGGTTACAGTGTTTATTTGCGGTTACTCCAATCTAGTCAAAACAGAGAACCTATTTCGTTTCATTATCTTTTTATAGTTCAAAATTTCATTCTACATGTACTTTCACAACACTAAGATGCGGAAGAGTTGTTATATAACAGGCTTTCTAGATGATTTGAGGAATTAACCAACAATACGGTCTGTTACAGCGAGTTAATAGCATGCTCTGCATGGAACAGAGAGAGAGAAATGGGGTTTAACGTCCACTCGACAAAAACTAGGTCATTTTGGGAATAACATATGGTTTCAATTTTATTTCAATAATTAGCTTGCGCGTAGTTTTTAGCAGTGGGAGGAAACCGGGGTGCCCGGAGGAAAGGCGCCCCTATCTCCATGCCACACCAGGGATCGAAACCAGAGCCGCAAGCCAGAGGTGACCGGCCAGCTAGAGGTCGAAGCGCGGCACTCTAGACCACTAGGCCATCCCAACCCCTGTGCACGGAACAGTGGGTAAACCCTTAGAAATGTCAACGCTGTTTTGATTAATCAATGTCTGACATCATAGGGTCAAAAACCACCCATGACCCCACCCCCGGACACAATTCATGGTCAGCTCTTCATGTAGTGTAGGCAAAAAAAAAAACCATAAAAAAAACCCAATGTAATATATAGATCTGGGCCCTGTTTCTCGAAATCTTAACTAAAGATAAAATCCTGATTTTAGCAGATACTCCAATCTTTATTGGCTAAGCCCTAAAATCAATCTAATATTATCCAATCAAATTACTAAAATTTGGATTGTACCTTAGTTAAAATTTCGTGAAACAGGCCCCTGTATTTTAATCACATTGCAGTTCTCAGACAAGGAAAGTAATTACCGGTCTGAACCTGGTAGGAAATCAAAAGTATTATGTCCCTTTAATTTAATGATACGTACAGTAAATGTGTCCTGTTTGACCTCATATATATAGAAGATTAATTATCAAATACCAAGTGAGGATTAATAAGTTATAATCTACTGTTACATGAACATGTAGAATAAAGTTAACAGGTTAAAAGGTCAACAGATTATTCAACACAGTGGGAACATGTACAATATGTACAGTACAGGAAAACCCCTTTTGACAGGTCTATCCCATAAGCCACTAATTAACTGATAATAAAATGTAACTGGCGGTTTCTGATAAAAGAGAGAAACTTGAGACTAACAAGTTCATTAGGGAATGGATTTTATTTAAAAAACAACCTTTATACCATAGCAAAATTTGCCTATTGCAGGTCTTTCTTTAGGCCTGAAACGTTATCTGAATTATTAATTAGACATTAACTTATTCAGACCATAATTAAATTTCGATGTCATCGCTTGTCCGCGATATTACCTGAATTAGGATCCGATTTGTTGCTCAACTTTCATTCATGATTTAATCATGAAATGGATAATCGAGACAAAGTACTCTATAACTTAAATCAAATTGAACGACCATTTAATATATGATTGTGACTTTTCAACTCTGCAATAACTTCTGTTAAGACATGGACTGGCTATGATTTAATTAAACGTGTAATTAATCCCATGCCATTTACAAACTACATATGATCGGTGTACAAGCCCCACATGTTTTTTACTGTACCGATTTAGATGACCGAGGCTATGCCTAAAACTCAATTGTTTAATTCTTGGTTCAGAGTAATCAGAGTGGATCAACTAACATACATGTTTGGTTCAATTGTATTTGAATGAATTGTTAGTCAGTACAGGTAAACGTTTTTTTCCATCCACTGGAGCCAGGTGTTATGACGTCGTCATATGTGGATTGTGGGTTAGGATAAGGGTTAGGCTTGACCCAGGGTTAGGGTTAGGGCTAGCCCTGTCTACATTTCGAGACTGTGACGAAATCTGCAGGCCACAGCCCTTATTTTAACCCTCATCCTAACCCACAATCCATATATGACGTCATAAGACCAGGATCCAGTGGATGGAAAAAAACGCTTACAGTCAGTACAGGTGTTTAACAGTGGTAGGACACTGACAAACACCCAACAAGGTTGGACAGACTACTCTACACCTTGTCACATACATGTACAAACGAGGAATCTAAACCATGCCACATGAATTAACGATATACCTTATCATCCAACTCGCACATATTAACTATTCGGTAAATCATTGCTTGATGAAAGCATATTGGAGTCAAGTCTTGCTCTATTTTCTTAATTAAAATTTAAAGATCTCCAGGCAACAGCATCACAAATAGATTCTACCCGAAATGTTGTGCCAATAAATCTTCTCAACTACCTACAGTCTATTTGTGATGCTGTTGCACAGGGATTTTGAATTTTACTTTATTACTCCTGCCACCCCGCTGGTATCAGTCTTTGATCCAGTATCAAGATAGATGTCTAAGTCTGTCCAGCTTTAATATAGTTTTAAGGGAGTGTTCGCCGTCCACTTTGTCTCCCTCTATTTTCTTAATTCCGAGTTTGCTTGATCCAGAGTATGAATCAGCATAACCTGCATTCAGTGTGCTATGAGGGAAATTTTGCCCGGACAGCAGCACATCTATGTCCACGACTGGAGACAATACGAAGTACAACAGATTATCAATAGACTTACCTGTATCAATTCCAGAAGATCCCGTTAAATATCTGGCATATAAACAAATGCATGCCTACTACCGAACCCTCAACACACATCACAATGTAACTGATCGTCGGAGATCATTGATAGTGTATTGTTGTATACAATGGCAAGAAATATAGGAGAAACAGAAAGCACCCAAAGCTTTCAATATACAGGCGTGCACGACTATTTCTCCAATACCACTGTAAACATTGTATGCCGGGCCGCCTGGGACTAACTTCAGTACTGTTATAATTATCGCACACCCCAACAAATCATCAATATTATAAGAAAAAAAGCAGCATAAATTACGACACAAATAATCGGTTATGAAGCTTTTATCATAAAAAGTTTAAATCAGTTTCCCCTAATCTAAACACTAGTTAAGGCAAAACAATGTTGGAAAATCCTGAGAAAATCTCTATGGCAACACCATGATTTATCCGTTACCTTCTGGCAAGTTATTCATTGAGAGAGAGAGAGAGAGAGAGAGAGAGAGGGGGGGTGGTAAGGTTCACTCACACAAACTAGGTCATTTTCAGACTAACATAGGATCAATTCCATTCCAATAATTCGTTTGCACGCATGGTTCTTTAGCAGTGGGAGGAAACCGGGGAAAGCAAATGCGGCTGGAAAGACGACCCTATTCCTTGTCACGTACAAACAGGGAATTGAAATGACGCCAGTTGGCTCAATGATAGACCTTGCATGTACGATACAATGTGCAAGCGCTAACCATCAGGCCATACAGCTGCCCTCATTCATTGGGCCTCTCCATTTTTACATGTCCTAGTATACAGATAACTATATACCTCGACTTACCTTTCTCAATCAAGTGATTTAACAACATCGAGAAATATTTGTTATTAGGATTTTCAAATGTATTCTTTACCTGTTCCAACAATTTCTTTTTTTATTTTGCCTACTTCAGCATCATAAAACGCAATTAAAACATATCACTTTAATAAATGGATTCATGATTGTATTGCTACATGTAGGTTCCCACTCTCGCGATTCGTGCTACGATTGAAATAGTGATTTTAATCATGGAGTAATGGTGGTGATCCTATCACCAGTCTTATCATATTATTGAGGTCAGTCATAGATGCCGTGTTGATCATAACGAAACGTATCTGCATGTACATGTACATGTACCAGATAAATTGAACTGGAATGACGGGTCACTCTGAGCCTTGATATCCACGACACAATTATCAGGGCATCATTTCTGTAAAACATGCAGGAGTCACAAAAAGCTCTTGCACTTAAATTTCCGGGAGCACAAAAAAACGCACCTGCAAATTTGCTTGCAAGAGCTTTTTTTTTTCCATCTATCCAAATGGTGTACAAAAAAAAGAGAAAACAGTTAAAAATCCAATTTATTTATTTATAGATTTACCGGTCATATGCTTACAGAAAACACTACCTTGGACGTTCGAGTAAATCTCTGGCTCAATGCCAAAGCGGGAAAGGTGCGACGTTGTGCTTGATATTCAATTCTATACCGATAGTTTAGAATCCGAATTCTACACTTTTCTCAACGTCATATGTCACAGGCCTGCACATTAAATTTAAAGCATGATTTTGGACACATGCTTTTACTTAGTGGAATCCACGTCAATCCATGTCAATTCGAGTCGGAGACTTACAATTAATCAGGCAATTCGTGCATATTTTCAGTCCGGCCATGTCGAAGAAATTAATTATGATATTCACAGACCGGGGTGAAACGGTCGTGGGATGAAACTAACTGCTCTCATCGTGATTATCCAGACGCTTTCTATATGACCACGACAGAAATTCATAACGTTATATTTATTCAAATTTCACCATCAAAAACTCTTATAAAACTAACGCCGTAACTCGGAAAGCATTTTATTTAAAAACAATCAATCGTTTATTACTACTGTAATACTATCACCAATAAATAAATAATAATCTAGCGTGAATGCAAACGCCATGGAGAGACTTAACAACCGAGCTAATAATCTTCAACCCAAATGTCTTGATACCATCACAAAACGCACGCTACTGGATTTTGCTAACAAAACTACTCTTCACGATTTTCGGATACAATAATATTTCATTTAACTTTAAAGCTCGACTTTCTTGATAAAACTGTCGGAATTGTCTGAATTTTTAGCAGGAGCTATAACCTGCGCTTGTGTTTTCAAGAATTCAAGATTACAGGCGCAGACGGGCGCAAGCGCGGAAACGCCCGTCAGAAATGATGCCCTGCAATTATAGCCTACCGTGTGACCTTAAAGCTATGTTCCCTAGTGCTGATATCAAGTAAAATTTTATGCATCGATGCATCGGACGCAAACATCGATACTCGCATCGATGCATCGGGAATTTTTTGCCACCATTTTGTTTTTCAAAAATTACGGAAATAACATTAGTATTTATGATGGAAACATAGATTTCCTCAACATTATCATTATTATAGAAATGTTGATTATTTGAATAATTTATTTCCACAATATGCTTCTAATATCGTTCGATTCACCGGACACTCGTTAGCGTTAGTTGTGACTGCGACGTGAGGGCGTGTAATTCAATTGACGGTAAAGCGATAACTAACCAAGAGCCAGAGGCGTTTTGCAAGTCGTATTCAAAGCCTGTCGATACTCTATCTATAGGGATTTATGAAATACATTCTTGCCCGTTTCAAAAAGTAAGACTAAATTTTAACACTAGCGTTAAAAACCGGCCGGAAAATATTTTCCTACTGGCACAGTTTTAAGTTCGTTGGGCTAAGAACCGATGTAGTGAACTGTGAATTTGACCTCGGGGTCGAAGGGCATGATAGTCAGGGGAAGTAACCTACAAAGACATTTCTAGTAGTCACTGGGAAATCGAGACAAACATAACGGAAGCGTAACGTAAAAAAGTGAAGCTGGGCTAGCCTAATGATACTACGTGCGGGATTCAATGAATTATTCCGTTACATGTATATAGTTTTATTTTGAATTAATAAAAACAAACATATAGAAAATGTGTTATTTATTCTAGTGGACGAATTGTCAACTCCTCAGACACTTAAAGGTGATTATTAGTATTTTTTGCCGATGCATCGATAATACGAAAAAAGGCAGAGAATCGCATCGCCGTCGGCCGAATCGATGCATCGGCGATGCATCGGCGATGCATCGATACTTGATATCAGCACTAATGTTCCCACTATAAAATCATGCCACTTCGGCAAAGAAAAAAAAAACACGCCACTTCTAGACCCCACCCCCTCCTATCTTAATTATAAAGAGACAATCACATACAATGGGGTCTCAAACCACACCACTTCTGGACCCACCCCCCTCCTATCTTAACTATAAAGAGACGATCACATACAATGGAATCTCAAAACCATGCCACTTCTGCATACCCTCACCCACCCCCCCATCAAAAAGAGACCCTATGATAGGCCATTGTGAAAGAATGCACAGGCATGGCAAGTTTCATGTAGATCTAGTCGATTTGGCTGAGCCTTGGGGCATATTCTGTTCACAGAATCAATTCAAGAAGAATAAGATAATCAAAAGTAGGGGGGGGGGGCTATTCCATTCAAACAAAATCTAGTTAATTTCAGGAATAACATGGTTTAATTTTATTTCAAAAATTCACTTGCACAGCCACCGGGCTTGTCACAGTACTACAAGATGGGAATTAAAACAATGCCAATTAACTAGGCCATAATGAATTAACTTGCACATGTTATGGCTTTAAACCACCCACAACCCCTGAACCTAGTGTAGGGAGTGAAACCAGTTGCCGATTCAAAAATCAGTAAATACACGTCACGACTGCTTAAACTTAAAGACTAGTTTTTGAAAGACTGCAGTAACTTGTAACATCCTCTTACAGTTTATAGGAAGTCGCACAATGTTCTGCTCTTACAACTACTTACAGACAGTTTTCAACTAGCCTCAGGTGACTCTCATGTTTTAGAACAGTCTGAGCTATCATGTGAGGGGAAGCCATTTTGAAGGATCTTCGGGCGGGAAAAACTGATCTTCAGGTGGCAACGCTGGTCAGTCATGCCGCTGATGATGTCAGAAGAGCTATCATTCCAACCTATAGGGTTTTCATCTCTAACATAAGCAACAAGCTGTCGTCTTTTACTGTTTTTACAGATATTTTTGTTGAAAATTAGACCAACATAAGCTTGACTAAATAAATAAATGGAAATTGAAGGACACCATACATACATGGTTTTTTTTGTCAAAATCCTTAAGATGTTTTGAATAATGCTGGTACCTGGTTTTGTAAAGCATGTGGAGTGGACTATTGTCATTGATAAAAAAAATTAATAAGTTCAACTAGGTGCGTTGTGTTGTAGGCCTATTATGCCGCCCTATTTTTTCTCACCTCTTCTGAAAACATGACGCGATAATTGGCTTGTTTACAGTACAGTCACTAAGATGAATTCATAAAGAAATAAAAATTTGAAAGACAAAAGAAAGAGAGAATGATGTCTATATTTTTTGTTTAGAGAAATATCTTATTGTGAAATCAATCTAATTTTTAAGCAACTGGGCATTACCGTTACCACAAAGTTTAGTTACAGGACTATGAGTGTTAGAATTTTTTATTCAAAACATTGCCTAGTTTTCGATGGTCATTTAAGTTCATTAACATGAAAAACAAAGTTTAATGATTATATTTCCTGCTTATTACATGATCATGATGGCTTTTCTCATTCATAATCCCCAACCATTAGAAACATGGATCATAATTTATTTATGTTCATCAATAATAAGTCAATACAAACAGACTCAATACAATCGGATAATCGATCAAACAATATATATTAAATAATGGGGAAAATGCTGAACTAATTGAATTATTGCAAGATCTAATAAGATCCGTTAATGAACGATATATGAAAGTCGAAGTACCCATTTTGACGACTAAACCAGTTCAACGATTTCTAAGGGGGGACTACACCATTTCCACACCAATATTTACGTCACCGTTCAACTTTTGTTCTCGACCTAGGTTCAAAGTTTGGAGGAATATTATTCAATTAAATGAAAAACCAACCTTTTGAATTCGTTTTAAAGCCATGGCCTGAGGTGTGTTTTGTTCTGAGATGTAAGAAAATGTCGGATCTTCTGTTCGTGTAAAATGAAATGATCTTTCTCCCAAATCCTAACTGAGCATGCGCCAAATCTAAATTCCGTTTATATTACCTCCCTTTGCTGTTGGTGACTCACTTTACGAAAACAGCAACGTGCGATACACTGCAATTGTCAAAAACGGGCATTTTAGCGATGCTATTTTCATTCATGCATTAAGATTTTGAAATAATGCAAAAAACATTGAGCAATGTCTAAAAATGACAATTATCTTCTAAAAGATTCCAATCAAAACATTTTTTCCAATACTGACGTCAGATATTTTTGAGAAACGACATGCCCATTCATGATGAAAATAATGCTTCAAAGTTCAAGTAAAAAAATATATTAAATATATTGCGAGGTTTTTTGAATTATAAGCGTATCCCATTTATCTGCTCTTAGAAATTAGTTCAATCTATTTGAAATGTAGATCGAAGTGTGTTCAATTAAATAATGTTTTACAATGGATAATACATCAACTTTTGGAAATTAGTTCAATCTTCTTTAGCATGACAAGGATTAAATATATGCATAAAATTAATGTAAAACCCTAGAAGAAATATTGTTACTGACACGGGCGTAATGTTTGTAAAACACTGGTTTATCTAAGCTTATAAATAGATTAAAATTTAATGGAGTTGTTTTAATTGGAGAGAACCATATTTTGTTCGGGATATAAAACTGATTTTTATTCCCGCAAAATATTTTATACGCGTTAAAGCATTCTGAATATATCTGATGTAATATTCTTATGGTGTATATTATGCAGTGGGGGCCCAAACATTAAGGGGCCCTTCGAATAAGTTAACAAAAAAAGAGAAAAAAATGCTTACGTATATATAATAAGACCAGATGGACGAGGGATGATGACCGTTGGCAAAAAAGTATGGATTACTCATAGACCTTTCTGGGATTTTATTTCATGCTACACGTTAAACCCAATTCCATTTCATTTATTTGATGCTACAATGTGCAAAAATTTGCTAGAAAATCGTCGCGTGCTGTACGTTGTTTCCTAACCGCTTCTTGGTGCAATATACGTTCAGGATAATATTTTTTTAAAACTTGCCTTAAATTAAGAGAGAGAGAGAGAGAGAGAGGGGATAAATGGGCTTTACCGTCCACACGACACAAACTAGGACATTATGGGACTAACATATGGTTTTAATTTTATTTCAATAATTCGCTTCGTAGGGGTCTTTAGCAGTGGGAGGAAACCGGAGAGCCCAGAGGAAACCCACGAGATTGAGAAGGCGCCCATCTCACGCTAGGTATCGAAACCACACTAGGCCATCACAACTCCCCGCCTTAAATTAAGACACCTGCACTGAGTTGCCTATTCAGATTTAAAAGAAAGGTTATGTATGAATTATGATTGCTTTCTGGAACACTGGATCGTTTTTACATAGGACGTTATTACAACTATATTCAGTATGTAGAGGGTTGTAATGTCCTACAGTTTCTATATTATACAGTGTAATATATACGATACGAATGTAGGCGTGGGTTCGAATCCCAACAATCAAATCTATTGACAGAGAGAGCTGTCCTGCTATGAGTTAAAGTGTGCCTGGACAGTGGTACCATGGCCTGTCAAGGAATCTTTAACGCTAATGTGTACACGTTGGACTTCGGTTTTTTCATTCCATCCGAATGACTAGTCAACTGTCCTTGTCAGGAGGAACGAAGCCGGGAAATTTGGATGAACTTTCTCGGTCAAGGCAGGGATCAAGCACCCGACCTCCAGACTATCGAGCCAGCGTCTTGTCCACTCAGCCACCGTGATCCCCTATTGTACAGATATATATATAGCAAAAAGAATGACCACAACATGTGACCAAGAAGGTGAAGATGTACATGTATTCCTAACAATTCTTGATTTACGAAATACGCCATGAGATTATTTACTAGGACCACCAGCCCAAATATTACTTGGTGTAGACGAACAAAGACGTTATTACCCACAACTGGAGAACCTTTAAAGCCCCAATAACACTCTTGTCGTAACTGAAAAATATGTCCCAATCTTCATTCTGGTCAACAAATCGTATTATTTTAGAATATTCCAATTAAATGATGATATAAATTTCATCTTAACACACCTAATTTGAAAAATTGGAAAAATTCAACCAATTGATTTGAAAAGTCTAACGTAAACCTTTTCAAATGTGGGTTGGATTTTAAAATATTTTCGAACCCTCTGGACAAATAAAATAGGTTGTAATGGGTAATTTACACAACAGGTAGGCCATTTAAACATCTAGTACTTAGAATAAGGGTATTATTTATTTTCTGGAGCTACCAGGCCAGCAAGAATGTTATTATCCCTTTAAGACCCACTACCAAATCTCCGGGGATAATAAAAGGAAAATTATAATTGTATTGGTATAAACAAAAGTACTGTTAGTATGCTCACGCTCGACAACAACCACCTAGGCCTACATGTACTACACTAACCAGTGCCGGACTGGTGGACCGAAGGCCCACCTGCCTGGTCATTGACCAAGGCCCGCACAAGTACGCGCCGAAAACGTGGTAGCGTCCGAGGGGGGGGGGCAGGAAAATTTTGAAAATTGACAACCGCAAACCCGTTTTCCAAGCATTTCAGACCAAAGCAGAAGATGGCAAATTTTTGATTTCCTGATACAATTAGATAACAGAATGACCTAAGAGCTCTATCTTTAGACCTCCTGTTCTGTGTCATTCCTTCTTTCTTTTCTTTCCTTCCCGTCTCCTTTCTTTCTCTTTTCATTTTTCTTTTTTCATTTTAAAGCCCCAATAACACTCTTGTTGTAACTGAAAAATATTTCCCAATCTTCATTCTGGTCAACAAATCGTATTATTTTAAAATTTTCCAATTAAATGATGATTTAAATTTCATCTTAACACACCTAATTTAAAAAATTGGAAAAATTCAACCAATTGATTTGAAAAGTCTAACGTAAACCTTTTCAAATGTGACTTGAATTTTAAAATATTTTCGAACCCTCTGGACAAATAAAATATGTTGTAATGGATAATTTACACAACAGGTAGGACATTTAAACATCTAGTACTTAGAATAAGGGTATTATTTATTTTCTGGAGCTACCAAGCCAGCAAGAATGTTATTGTCCCTTTAATGAGTTTAGGCAGGTGGGCCCAGTCCGGCACTGACACTAACCAAGCGCGGAAGCCTGGTGTTCAACCAGATTTTCCGACGTGGTTCCCCCTTTTCAATGATGCAAGACGGAGTTAGGGGTCCTGGTAAGGACAACAGTTACTGTCTAGTCGTTCGGATGGGACGGAAAACCGAGGTCCCGTGTACACGTTGGCGTGTACGAAAAAGATCCTTTGCTAGTTAGAATTCGATATAAGATTAGGCCGCGGGTGCCCGGGCAAAATTTCCCCCATAGCACTGCGTGCGTATGTCCGTCTTCATTAAACCCCAATATTTCTCTTTGTGATGAGTTTACTGGTTCAACCCCTTCTCAGCAAAACAACTGTTATCTCCCCTGATTCGTGTACGGATCAACGGATCAAGTCGATAAATATTAGCTCAACATGCCGGTTAAAGAGTTTAAGATATGGGTTACTTGGAATAAATAATTGGACTTTTGTTATTTTATGATATCACTTATACTAAATTTTCTTTATGCACTACATAGATGAATCGTGACGGCGTTAGGTAATTAAGCTGTGGTCATTAGTGGTTTTCGGCCGCTGAGTTTAATTTATCAGGGGCAATATTAGTCCCAAAATGGTTAAATTCTGTTTGGATAATTTAGAAAGATAATGTAGAATTTAAATTCTTAAATTCCATCGACCAATGCCGCTCGCTATGGAATAAGTCCACGCTATGCAGTTGTCACGAGTATTTAATGATACGTCTTTTTAAAATCCAATTTAATCCAAACTGGGAGATTATCCGTTGGTATTTTGATTTTGTTTTCTTAATTAAATGTTAAATTACCAATCTGAGTATAAATCATAGCCCCCCCTCCCCCCCAAAAAATCGATTACCCCCCCCCCTCCCAATATTTCGCCAAAATAAAGATTCCTTAGGCCCACCAAATTTTATAAGCATGGCTCGTAATAGTTGTTTGTTTACTTAACGCGGTCATTTTTATTTTTCTTAAACAAAATGGTAATAATAATTGTGATATCCGTCGATTCTTCAAGAAACGTTAAATAAATACACAAGAGAGAGAGGGAGAGGGGGGGGGTAATGTCCACCCCGTCCACTCGACACAAACTATGTCATTTCGGGACTAACATGTGGAGGACCCACGAGGTTGGACAAGCGACACTGTCTACCCGTTGTCATGTACAACCGATGAATCAAAAAAACACACCAGTAGAAGCAATGACAGACCGTGTGATATAACGCACACGTGCATACCATTCAGTCACCCAACCCCCCAAATACCTTACCTTAAAATATCACATACGAAATATACATGTCGAGAGCGTGACAAGCAACATTATCTAGTCGTTAGGATGGGAGTAAATATCTGAGGTCTCGCTCACATGTTGGCATGCATGTAAAGGAACCTCGATAGTTGCTGTCCAGGCAAAACTTTCCTTAAACTTATAGCACACGACACGGTACATGCAACTTCTTCTTCTTCTTCTTCTTCCTTTATAGTGCCTGACTCTAGGAGAGTGTAAATATGCTACAATACCAACGTTCCCCAACCCACCTCGTCCACCTTTTCAACCTTCCCCAACCTATAGCTATCAATATTCCGTTATCTTATCATCCTATCAACGTTCACCCCCCATCCCAACCTGGTGTAACTGTAGTAAAGGTATATTTAAAACACCTCAAGATAATGTAAGGGAATTATGCTGAAAATTTCAGTTAATTTGCTCCACTCTGTACCAAGATATTAGCAATTGAATTTTATGTCCAGCTTTGGTCATTATTACTAACGTCGGTACGATAAAAACATAGTCTTGCATTTAATCACCAATAAACGTTGAGCAGTAGATCGGATTTAAATCCAGTGAAAAATTAAACACATACTTTGGCATCGAGGGTTGATTAAGGTCTTTTCATGTTAATAAGTGTCTAAGTAATAGTTTATATTACATTTCAGGCCTAAAGAAACACCTGCAATAGGCAGATTTAGCTCTTGCATAATGTCTGTGGGGGTGCGGAACGGGCCCGTAGCTAGCTCATAAATTTGGTGGGGCTACGGATTTGTTTGGAGGGGCTGAGGATGTGGGCGGCTAAGAACACTCACTAAGAAATCAATATACCGGTAGTTGGCGAAATATTTGGGGGGAATAACTCGATTGTGGGAAGGCTAAGCCTATCCATAGACACCACACGCCCCACGTGGCTACGGGCCCTGTGCGGACCTAGAACTCGCAAAAGTTACCCGAGAATTTCAACTTCAGTGATGCAGGGTGGAGAGTATGGAAGTAGAAAGGGGTCATATTATCCGTTTTCCCCCACAGCTAAAAGATACCTAAGCGCAGGCGAATTAATGAATAAAATTGAACCATATGTTAGTCCCGAAATGCGCTCTCTCTCTCTCTCTCTCTCTCTCTCTCTCGGTAAGAGGATGTAGATATAACATCTATGCTATATTTAGGGTTTCACAGCTATCATTGAATGCAGCGTAGCTATAGAGGACTCTCGATGCATGAATCCGGCCTATCAACAGCGACACGGTAGCCTAACACTAACATATCGGTCGATCAAGTGGCTCGCTCAAACGCGATACATGTACTTGTAGATATTTGACAGGTCTAAAGTAGAAATAGTGATTATGAAACGGGGTTATTAAAGAAGACAGGTCGTTAAATGTGATACTGTAAAGGGAAAGTAGAATTAATCATGAAACGGTCGAATTCACGGGTAAGTAAAGTATTTGTTTATTGTTTTTGCAAAAGTTTGTCTACCAATGTACCATGTAACGGGTTAAAAACAGGGTTTATATAGTCTTACTGTAAGATCTGACACTATTATTAGCCTAGTAGTTCGGTTAAAGATATATTTAACAGTCTTGCATAATAATAACAACACTGTTCCCTTCCATTTGCGTTTGGAGGATGTGTTATGCATAACGGTGCATGTGCATATCCCTAACTCAAACCAGGCAGCTGAATAACAGTATTATTGATACAAGGTCAGCGAACTGTACAAGCACAATAAACAACGGTTAATTGTAGGGACCGTCTCAAGAAACTCAAAGTTGCCGGTCTTTCAACTGCTACACGTGTTTCTACACACGTTCGGAACCTGCATGGTCTATCATGGTTTTCACGATCACGTAAACACGTGTATATCAATTTTCTTCAACACAAAAACTTGAATTCAACAAAATGGCAAGGTTGAAAATGACGATTTTATAGTAGAGGCCTGTGGTAATGTGGCTTTTAAAATGAAATGGGGTAAACGTCCTACTGTTCTGCTCCGACGAGGGAAATTGTGCTCGGAGAGTGGCAGTACGGTTTACTCTTCTATTGAATTCCAACTGTCAAGGGTTAATTCTTTTTAGGGTCAGTATAAACTGTAAATAAACGATATGCCAAGTTTGACCCCTAAACACGAAGAACGCACGAGACTGACAGTGACAGATCGTTTAATGTTGAAGATAGGATTCACTAGAGAGAAGAGATCGACAAAGGCCAGGGGCTGGCGCTAAGAAAGTCAAATAAAATAGCGGTCCAACAATCGGCCTTATCGGTGCTTCTGTGCGGTCAAAAGCCGCTACTACTACTACCTGGTGTTTTAACGTCCGCTTCCACAGAAGTGATATCGCAGACAAAAGTCAAAAGCCAGAAGGCTAGTGTGCTTATAGAAAGTCAGTTGCAGCGTTTCAAGGCGTTCATCCCTGGACGACGCGGCTTCCCCCCCCCCCCCCCGTGCTCCATATCAAAACCCATAACACTTCTAGTGGTATGCAGTGTCGAACCGCCTTTAATTATATATCAGCTATATACAAGTAATATTATTATCTACATCATTACTATCTTACACTATAACTCAAACATAAATCTAGTATCTTACAGTACCGTTCCTTATAGGGGGGGTTGGGGTGGCCAAGTGATCGCCGCGCTTCGACCTCTAGCTGGCCGGTCACCTATGGTTTGCGGCTGTAGTTTCGATCCCTGGTGTGAGCGTATGTGGCATGGAGATAGGGGCGCCTTCTCAACTTCGTGGGTTTCCTCCGGGTACTCCGGTTTCCTCCCATTGCTAAAGACCCCTAGGCGCAAGCGAATTATTGAAATAAAATTGAAACCGTATGTTAGTTCTAAAATGACTTAGTTTGTGTCGAGTGGACGTTAAACCCCATTTCTCTCTCTCTCCCGTTCCTTATAGGCCTATACAATCAGCATTATAATCTACAATCAGTACCCTATATCTTACACCATTACCCAGACATAACCCTAATACCTTCCTCCAGCCCCGCCAACCAGAAAAAAAACCTAAAAATACCCATTGGGAAAAATAGGAAAGCTGTGTCCGCCTTCAAGCAATAACTGTCCCCGGAGCTATACGCGGACGAAGCATAGTTAAATTATTTAACAATATAAAATTGCAATTCCATTACAAATTGATAAATAAGAAATCAAAACAACGATTGATTATTAATATTTATAGCATTTCTGCTACAATCAAGCATAACACGTGTACAAATCATCTCTTAAAGGTTGCTTTGGTGTAAAAGTACTAATGGAACATATGAAGTTTTCTCTGATAGACATTATTTTCAAATCGCCCCGTAGTATTCAAATCCCCCCCCCCCTCTACCTGTGGGGCTGGCACCCCACGTTAGGATTCACTGATCCATTCCAACTCGACGTCATCAAGATCTGTTGATGTTTCTGAATGCGTCAGTTCCAATTTGACGTCATGGCTGAGCTTAGTTCCCATCCCAAACTTAGGCTGCCTGTGATTGTATACACCCCCCCCCCCGCCCCGGTATCCGGTATAGACCCGTGGGTGCGGACCCCCCCCCCCCTCGCTCAGGCTTGAAAAATTTTATGCGATGTTATTGGCGATTTTTAGACCTGTAATTTTGGAATTTACCTTCCGGAAATACGTCAGAATGCACCAAATTGAATTTAATTTACCAAATTTTTCTGGGTGAGGGCCCCCAAACCCCCCGCAATTATCAAACCTAGACCCCCCCCCCCTTCCCCTGTAAAAAATCCTGTCAGTGGCTACATTATATATAGATTTTGTCGTCAGTCAAGGCTTATGCAATGCATCATGGATGTTGCATAAAGCAGTCTATTTGATTTCCAGAAAAAAAATATTACATTCATTTTCGTGGTCAACATAATGGTAGGCCTATAACTTCTTTATACAAAGTACACGCAAACCTTGATCAATTCATGGAAACATGAGAAAACCCTTGTTATGTAAAGACTTAGGATTGACACATGATCCAGTGACAGACCTTGCAGTATATTATCTAAAGCCGAACCCCAGCTCATGTAAACGGATATATTACATATATACCACAGGGACTTGAAGGGATTAAAATAAAACTTCTTACTACTGCTTGACTATAATAGTATAGTATTACTATATTATAAAGTCAAGCAGTAGTAAGAAGTTTTATTTTAATCCCTTCAAGTCCCTGTGATATATACATAGACGTCCTTATTATTGCCCTCGCTACATACATCTATGCCCTTCCTATCCATATTCCACCCTCACCCATCGTCGACCATAGGCTAAATCTGATTAAAATACAAATCTATATTTAGTTTTGTTTTTTATATTTTTGATATACTGCACTACACGAAGATCTGAACGGTTGTAGCTTTTTGAACTTATGACGCCAGATAGCGCAACGACAACTCGCCGTAACAGACCGCTTAATTTGCTAATCCGTCACATCAAACAGAACATGGATTATATAACAACCCTTCCAGTTCCTAGTGTAGTAAAGACAAGGAAAAGGAAATTTTGAACCATAAAAAAAAAACCGAAACGAAAATCAGATTGCCATAGGCTATTTCGGACACGACAGGGCATACCCACACCACCCACCATCACCCACCCCAACGCGATGCAGTACAAAGAATTTCTGATTTCGCACGGTTCATACACCTTTCAGATCGTTTCAGATGTAAGCAGGACGCTAAAAAGTGATTATTTAATAATTATATAGGCCTTTTGATAAAAAGATAGATAAATAGGATAAATAAAACTCCTATAGATACTATAACATTTTTCAACCATACACGCGAAGTAAGCAAAGGTTAAAAGGTCAATAAAGCAACCTCGGCGATAACCGAACAGATTGAAATGAAATGAAATGTAATCGAGTTTATCGTCCAAGGCTACTAAAGACGGACATACGAGTTAATCGTCCAATCCTAACAACTATACAGCTGTCCTTGTCAGGCCCTCCGCAATGCATGACTAAGGGTCACCCGGTTTCCTTCCACTATTAATGACCCCTACGCGCAAGCGAATGTAATAAAATTAAACCATATGTTAGTCCCGAAATGACCTAGGTTGTGTAGAGTGGACGTTAACCCCTCCCTCTCTCTCTATCTCTCTCTCTCTCTCTCTCTCTCTCTATCTCTCTCTCTGCGATTGTACACATCGAGATCCAAGAAATCTAAAATAACCAATTTTGAGGACCCTATTTTACGTCAGCCAGTGCAGCACTCCTACACCTCTTTCTCTCATGGGCATGAAGTTAACACAGGTTGTTTTACAGTGTATCGTGTCTTATATAACATATACCGCACAATATCTATACAAGTAAAAGATGATTTATATAACATTAGTTAAAGGTGCGGTCCCTCGAGATTTATTCATTCATCCGTTTTACCCACGATATAATGATTTGTTGAAAGTATGACACCATACCTTTATCGTTAGATCAGATTTTTACAGTGTGCTTTGTTTTTATCACCCAATATCTTATTTGACAGTAGATATCGCTTGTATGATAAATTACATAATCTACTGCGATAACTCCTTAGGAGATATCGCTTTACAGGAATTTGATTGGTCAATCAAAAAGGAACTACTTTCTTTTATTTTAAAGAAACCACTTATTTTAAATAAAAAATGACTTTTTTTTGTTAAAAAGAAACTGTTTTCATTTAATTGACTTTGAAGGAAATACTGGGTCAATAAATAGAGAGAGAGAGAGAGAAATGGGGTTTAACGTCCACTCAACACAAACTAGGTCATTTCGGGACTAACATATGGTTTCAATTTTATTTCAATAATTCGCTTGCGCGTGGGTCAATAAATAGGACTTAGCAATAGCTAAACTGCAGTCAAAAAACTGATGTATCACTACGCAGTAATGAAATTAGGTCCAGTAAAGGTGAAATTTATACCAAAGAATTATATTTATTTATTTCTGCATGTAAGAAAGGATTGGGTGATAAATAAAATCTCCAACTCGTGTTTTTTGATATCCAAAAATATCAACACTCGTTGATAAAGTAAAAAAAAACTCGGCAGAGCCTCGGTTTTTTTACATTATCAACTTGTGTTGATATTTTTTGATATCAAAAAACACTCGTAGGAGATTCTCTATATATACAACATGTGTATAAGTTAACAATGGTTCATATAAAATTTAGTTAAAGGTGCGGTCCCCTCGAGGTTTATTCATCCATCCGTTATACCCTCGATGTTTATTCATCCATCCGTTATACCCTCGATGTTTATTCATCCATCCATTATAACGACTTATTGAAAGTATGACACCATGTTTACCGTTAGATCATATTTAAATGTATAGTTTTGTGTTTTTATGACAAATTTGAAGGAAGACGAATCATCTTTAAAGATCGGGGGCTAAGTTGGTTGAGTGGGCCAGACGCTTGCTCGCTAGTTTGGCGGTCGCAGGATCGCTTTCGGTGTTGGCCGTGAAGAAAGGTGTGATATGAGGGAAATTTTGCCTGGGCAACGGCGCTACGCTTATTATATCAAATTCCAACTGCCAAGGGATATTTTACGTGCACGCCAATGTGTACACGGGACCTCGGGTTTTCGCACCACCCGAAGAAATAGACCGCTGTCCTTGTCAGGCCGTCCGCCCTGCATCACTGACAAGGAAAAACACGCCGGAAAATCTGGATGAACTTTCTCAGCCAATGCAGGAAAAGAAAAATGACCGAAGTATTGTGTTAAACTCCACTCCTCCCCTATGGCTAGATCTATTTTTTAAGACCAACTCATAAGATTGTGAGGTGTAAATAAGGTTAGGACACGTGGTTGTTGGCGTGATTGTATGTTATAAGGGGGGGGGGGGGGCTAGTGGTCTAGATTGCGGCGCTTCGACCTCTAGCTGGCCGGTCACCTCTGGCTTGCGGCTGTGGTTTCGAGCCCTGGTGTGAGCGTATGTGGCATGGAGATAGGGGCGCCTTCTCAACCTCGTGGGGTTCCTCCGGGCACTCCGGTTTCCTCCCACTGCTAAAGATCTCTGTGCGCAAGCGAATTATTGAAATAAAATTAAACCATTATGTTAGTCCCGAAATGACCTAGTTTGTGTCGAGTGGACCTTAAACCCCATTCTCTCTCTCTCTCTCTCTCTCTCTCTGACTCTCTTTCTCTCTCTCTATGTGTATGTTATAGGGTTGGGGTAAGCGTTAGGGCTATATTCACGGTTTGGGGCTGGGATTAGCGCTAGCTCTTTTTTATATCTCGTGACCTTTGACCAAAGTTGAAGTTGGCCTTATGAAGAAGATCTAAGCCTCTCCTAGCCTAGAGGTTTTCTTTAATGTGCCGTACCGAGAGCCGTCGTAGGCTACTTTATAAATATCATTGTTGTTATATTTTTACACGCTTGTATTGATAACACTCGTCACGGTTAACTGTCGACCTCACTGAGTTTGGGCGTTACAACATGTCGAACTCGATGCTAGAGTATACTCGCTCGAAGAATGACTTCTCTTCAAAAACGATAATTTATTCCCGCCTAAGTTTAGGCGTGAAAACACGTCGAACCCGTTGCTAGAGTTTACACGTGCTAAGACTAGCTGCTCTTCAATAACGATAATTTATAACTTACTTCTAAGGAATAAGGCAAGGAGCTGAGTTTTGTAACTTTTGCATGTGAGAAGATGTTTGAGAAGAACATGGTATAGAATACAATTAAAAGAATCTATTCTGGAAATAGCTAATTAATTTATCAGTGATTATGTGGCATCCATTGGTTAGTAGGTGTGCGCTGTAACGTGTGGTCTGTCATTAAGTCAACTGGTGTGGTTTCGATTACCCGGTTGTATGTGACAAGGAGTAGGATCGCCTGTCCAGTCTCGTGGGCTTTCTCCGGTTTCCTCCCAGTGCTAAAAAAAAAACCTATGTATACGCGCAAGTGAATTATTGAAATAAAATAAAACTATGCGTCAGTCCCGAAATGACCTAGTTTGTGTCGAGTGGACGTTACCCCCCACCCCACCACCCCTCTCCCTCCCTCACACACGTATTTTACCTTTTTTCTAAAATCAAAATAACACATTTTACAGAGATATTTTTTATGTGTTTTTCCAAAGAAAACATTGAAATAAACATTACACCAATATTTTACTGACTGAAAGAGAAGTATCTGTTACTCGTATCAATAGGTCAAAGTTTAACTTTGTATCAACAGATCAAAGTTTAAAATCTTACCTTTTTAAAGAAGGTCCAATTAATAACCCAATGCTGTCTTATCTGCATTAAGTTTTTTAAAAAATGTTGTTCTAACGAATTTTTATGTTTTGCAATACAAGTTTCAATAGTCAGCTTGGTTGGAAAGTCACTTTTAATAGGTTTAAGCGAAATGTACAATTAATTGTGTATCATCCGCGCATATACTATAGATGAAATAATAATCCATGATGTATTACTCTGCTGCAAAGTCAATCTGTTTCAAAGAGATTATGCGACGGGTGGCCAAGTGAATATTCACTCCGGATCAGTGTGATGCAAGGTGTGTTGGTGTATTTAACAGATTGCTCCCGGGGACAGACGGGAAGCCATGGCAGAAGGGCTAGAAGTACAAGTCTAGGAAAGAAAAACAGTTTCTCAGAAAAATCTGGATTTCGTCAATTTTCGAACCTCTGTATCAAACACTGAAATCATTTATGTGGAATTAATAAATATTATTTTTGGCATGTTCACATTCTAATTAGCCATGGGGAAACAACATTTCCTTTCATGTGTAATATTTTTCCATAAAAATGAAAATGATCAGGCGCGGATCCAGGATTTTCAGAAAGAGGGGGCGTGCTGCACCAACTTGGGAGTGCGAAGCCCGGAATCGTGATTTTTGAGTGTAAAAAATGCCCCCAAGGACTAATTTCGTACTAGTACTGTAAATTACGATTTCCAACCTAAACTACTGTGACCGTGAGGTCCGTCAGATATTACAAGAGTCTGGAATGGTTCTTCAAATCTTTAATACTGGAAACTTATAATAACAATTAACTACATACACTTACAGGACCGCGGATAACCGACTAGTACCTAATGCTACTAAGTCGGATAGACCTAAAAGACTGCCATATCAAGTACAATCACATATATTTATATGGAATTACTTCTAATCACTTGGCTAGATCAAGTGTTGACATAAATAAGCATTGATGTAATATTGTACAATATAAGAAATAAAACAATGGTGAATAAAACAATTAATAGATTAATCAAACGATTGGCAAGTTCACCAGACAGACTGTATTGTCAGTTACTTTCTATCTCTAACAGTTTTATAAACAATAAGGGATTATAATAAATTAACATGTCATTAGAATTATGTAACATTTTACCCTTGGCTATAGTCAACTTTCAATAGCACACACACGCAATAATTATTGCTCTTAGAGATTACAAGTACACAGAATTCAATTTGATGACTTTCCATTTTAAAATTAAAGTATTATCTGAAATATTCTAGATTTAAATTCTAACATAAAACTACTATAACCAGCACGGTTATATATCCCCCTCGCTCGCTATTTTTAATACGTCCTCGTATTATATTGATTAGCAATTCGATGTATAAACTGAAATTTTGGAACACATTTTTGAATACGGAACTATTATTGTATATTTTTGATTACCACATATTTTTGTAAGGTACATCCTCGAGATAGGGTCTACAATCTTCGTAGAATTCCGAGTCTTCCTTGTATATTTTATCAGTCCACTCCCACTGGTATGCATACTGAAGGGTAAAATTGTCCAGAAAAACACGTCTTTCTGACAGGTAATATTCTAGATCTGTTTTTGGATCACGGTAGCGTGCGCACAATTTCCATCGTCTTCCATCTGGGTGATCTTCAAAATTACTTAATCTGTCCCATGCCATATGAACTCGTTCCTCTGGTAATAGTAGATAGCTTTGGGGGACTACCTTTCTAACCACTTCTGGTACGGGTCCAGGAATTTTGTTTTTGTGGATCTCTATGTAAGAAATATCTGTTTCATCCAAATTGCTTTCACGAACCCATTCCTTTTGTTTCACTTGGTATTCTAGCTGTCCGTTGTTTAATCGTTTCTGCACAACTTCCTTGATACGCTGAGAATCAGTGTGGGATTTGGAAGGTGCATATTCATTTGTGGTTACTGAATTTAACAGTTCGACGGTCTGACAACTTTTAGTATATACCGTTGGAAAGGCTACAACGCTTTTGTCAAGAGTGCAGGTTTTGGCGGTTTGACATTCACTATTTACTGTTGATGGCTTGGTAACTGTCTTGGCATATTCACTAACTGCAGGAGATACAGTTTCAACATATGGTATTTTAGTGTTTTCGTTAAGGCCATATCTTTCTTTAAATTTCTGCGATCTCATTACATCTCGTGCTCTTCTGCTGGCCGATTTCTTCACTCTATTTTGACCACAGACATTTCGCCAAGTCAGAATTATAGAAATGTTGTTACCTCCATTTTCGATTTTCCATTGATGTGCCTCTGTATTCAAATCCAGCACTTTGATTATTTCTTCTAATTTTCGTGGTATAATTTGTTCCATCTTCTTGATTTTTGGGGTACTCGCTTTGGCTTGTAAGAGGCTGGAATTTTACCACACAAGGCTTCTGCACCAGATGTGACCGTGAGGTCCGTCAGATATTACAAGAGTCTGGAATGGTTCTTCAAATCTTTAATACTGGAAACTTATAATAACAATTAACTACATACACTTACAGGACCGCGGATAACCGACTAGTACCTAATGCTACTAAGTCGGATAGACCTAAAAGACTGCCATATCAAGTACAATCACATATATTTATATGGAATTACTTCTAATCACTTGGCTAGATCAAGTGTTGACATAAATAAGCATTGATGTAATATTGTACAATATAAGAAATAAAACAATGGTGAATAAAACAATTAATAGATTAATCAAACGATTGGCAAGTTCACCAGACAGACTGTATTGTCAGTTACTTTCTATCTCTAACAGTTTTATAAACAATAAGGGATTATAATAAATTAACATGTCATTAGAATTATGTAACATTTTACCCTTGGCTATAGTCAACTTTCAATAGCACACACACGCAATAATTATTGCTCTTAGAGATTACAAGTACACAGAATTCAATTTGATGACTTTCCATTTTAAAATTAAAGTATTATCTGAAATATTCTAGATTTAAATTCTAACATAAAACTACTATAACCAGCACGGTTATACTACTTTCGTTCTCCTTTCTCGCGTCGCGAGAATATATGGAGCTAAAAATTGTTCGCCCCCTCAAAAAATAGAGGGGGCGTGCGCCGGATGCGCCCCCCACCTGATCCGCGCCTGATGATTGAAAAAAAATGCCAAAGAAAGAGTCATATTGTGATAGAACTTTGATAGACTGTTGCATCCTGTAAAAAAAATTATGTTTTTTTCCTTTTCCTCTTTTTATTTCTCATCAATTCCAACATAAATTTAGGGTAGCTCCCTAAACAGTTGCTAAATAAAAATCGACCCCTTTACTCCCGGTTAACCGCCCAGGGTGTATCATACGTCGAAAAGAAATCATTTTAAAGGGAGTAAACTCTGACAAGACTTAAGACTTGATTTTGGATATAATGGGAGAAAGTATGATACGGTTGAGTTACCGTGGAGTATTTCAGGACTGATAATAATAACTTTGACAAAGTCTGGATTTGGAAATTTAACAAATTGTGTCTAATCGGGAGAACGGACCGGTATAGTAGATAGTTGCTAATAAATACGGGCATTGGTCAATGTGAGAGAGGAAGACGTTTTAAATATGAAAAACTATTAAATAATATATGTATAATTATTTGTTTCCAACATTGATATAAATTTTATTACAAATCAAACACCCCTATTTTAAATAAATGATTTATAAACATTGCACGCAGACAACTATTATGGACCCCTATACTTATAGAATAGATCAAGCGAAGCTAAAGCCAGGCTGACACTTGCACGATTCCGTGGCACGCATTGGCACGACTCGAGTCGGCACGACACCGTCCGATTTGCGCAAACTCGTCGTGCCAATGCGGGAAGTGCGTAAACAATGCGCAAACTATGCGTGAACTCGTCGTGCCAGTTCGTGTCAATGTAGACACTGATGGGCACGACAAAATCGTGGCCAAAAGTGTCAGCCTGGCTTAACTGTAGACGCAGACATCGTACCTATCGTATCAACGAATAACAGCTGTCCGCGATATTCCATAACTTAACCGCGATTTGTCCGCGATTTTGAATCCCGACGAGCAATCATTGGTCCCTGGTAGCCTGACGCTTCGTGAATTATATGCGATACTGGCAGACATCATCGGAATTTATTAAAACAAATAGGGCATCGTCGTTATCATAATCACTTTTCAATATACGTTCAAACTCTTTTTCATTATTTAATTTCATTGAAAGTTTTATCTTTTCAGTGAAACGTAAATAAACGAACGGGAAGGAAGCGTGGTCTCTAATTGCATCAAATCTATTTATAGCTTAACAATTTAATGTGGATATTTTACGATGTCAATGTGGCCCTTTTCCTTTACCATTCAAACAACTTTTAAAAACTTTTAGACCATGGATAGGGTTTAACCATTATACGGTCAGAGGGGTCGAGGCATTGTCATATTCCTTCAAAATCTTAATCTCAATACCGTCTTTTATATTGCGAAACTAAAGGGCTAGGGTTTTCTTTTTAAAATATTTGAATGGGGAGGGGGTAATGATCAAGTTATACCACGATTTATACCACGTATATTTGTGCATCGGAATTTCACGCTTTTTTAAATGAAGCTTGGGCATTCACCGAAAATACGACAATGAATCCCTTTTAACATTATTACCTTCAATGTTTCCCCACAGCGAGACGGGTGGTTTGAGTTTGTTTGCCTTCGTAAAATTGTTGCATAGTGTGTATGTGTACCCGGGTTGTCGCAGTTTAGCCCACGAGTTCCGTGCGCAAGGGACTCGTGTTGTTAGCCAATCCCATTTTAATTATTCTGATAATTACTTCATTTATTAATTGTTGTTACTGTTAATCAGTTTTAGTTCTTGTAAATGCTTTAATTACCTACGAAAGAATAAATATGTGACATCACCTTTTGGGCTGTTTGTAGGCTATCACATGGCTGCTGTGGGCGTATATTTAGTTGCATAGCAACCTATCTCTTAAGTTGCTTTATGTAACACGGGTAACTGTTCTAAAAAGATGTGGACTGAAAGTAACAATTATAAATGTAACGCTGACCCAGTCCGCTACAAGATGAATTAGTCAATTACTATGGTCTGCACCCCACAAAATACACGAGTTATGTCCCTTTCTTGCAGTCGTGCACGTGCAAGTCAGATTTTGGCCAAAAGTGGTTACAAAATATTAAACAAAGTAAATATGGCGTTTGGAGTGAAATGAAATATGGTTAGATTCTGGCTGTCGGACTAACGAAGACGGGGACATAAGTACTGGGGACATAAACATTCAAATAACACATGATGAGCAGTATCAACATTTCAGTTACAGTTCCACTACAGTAGGCCTATATCCTGGGTGCCAGTAACTTTCAAATGTTTGGATAACCATGCTGCACGTTTTAGCGACAAGTCATACGAAGGAGAAGGAAACATGAAAATAACAATTTCATCCTTCGTCTTCCTGCTTCGGCTTAACATATGTAACTGTTCATGTACGCACGTGACACTTCATTGATCAGCATGGACCACGTGCTATTGACTGTACGGGAATATTGATCCCCCTATTTGTGAATAGAATCGTCCATCATCGGTTATACAACGTCGGTGTCAGTATCGCAAAGCTGAAGTTGTTCCTACTTTAATAATACTACGATCAATGAATGAATGAAACGTTTTACGGAACTGTCAGACCAAGCGACGGGGTTAATTACTGGGACTGTTTATATAATTTGAATTGACAGAAAATGGAAAATAACGTTTTACATGTGAATCCTGCTCAAATTCCGAATTCTATTCAACAGGACGCCCTGATCGCGAAGAATGGAAGCAGTGGAGGATACGGGTCAACGCACAAGAAACCTGACGAACATGTCAGTGTCAGACTGGATTCGGACTCTTTTGAAGGAAAAAAGGCCTCAACAATCACTTTACATAATATACAATACTCTGTTCCAGTGAAAACTAAACCATGCTGCGGAGCGACAAATAATAAAATTATATTAAAAGACATCAAGTAAGTAGGCCTTAAAAAACAGGTGATTTTTTTATATTAAATATGTATTCTTCGTCGATTATATGTAGGGTAAATTATATCGGTTTTATTTGAAATTGGGGGAAGAAAGGCAAGGTGTCGCCAGGTAGGTAGTGTTCCACACTTTTAGTCCATTACATAAAAAAAAGACATCAAGGTAATAGGCCTAAAAAAACAGGTGATTAAAAAATAGAAGGCAGTTATAGAAATCAAATTGATCAACATCTTCTTTTAACCTATTGTGAAACCGCAATAAGCCTCACAGAGAGATGAGTGAATGGAAAATATCAGCCGATATATTTGTTTGGGGTTGGGAGAGGGGACTAAGTTTGTAACATACCAAGATGGCTTAGACAGAGTCACCTTTCATAAAATAACTTAGTAAAGTTGCTATCTTAAAATAGATAAGAAAAGAGTTATTGACCTTTATTGTTAGATATGTCACTGTTCAGACAGTTCACTGGTTTATTATACACTGTCCATGGTATACTAGTACTTTCTGTTATCTTCACTTAAAGTAAAATACAGAGATTCAAGATAGTCATTCAATTTGAAGAACATGTTATTTTATTTTATACAACAAAATATAACAATTACAAATAACAATACATGTATATCAGTAACACTTTACATTATGTCGATAATACATTATAGTACATGTATGACTATGTATGTCAATAACACATTGCAGTATATCAATAACACATTATACTTATGTCAATGAAATATTACATTATATCAATGAAATATTACATTATATCAATAAAATATTATGTGTTATTGAAATAGTATAATATGTTTATTGATAAACATATTATACTACATGTATTTCAATAACACATTAGAGTATGTCAATAACACATTACATCATGTCAATAACACATTACATTATGTCAATAACTCATTACAGTATAATGATAATGCATTACAGTATGTAAATAACACATTACAATATGCTAATAGCACACCACAGTATATTAATAACAAATTATGATATATCAATAACACATTACACAATGTTGATAATACATTATAGTACATGTATGCCAATAACACATCATAGTATGTCAATAACACATCATAGTATGTTAATAACACATTACAGTATAATGATAATGCATTACAGTATGTAAATAACACATTACAATATGCTAATAGCACACCACAGTATATTAATAACAAATTATGATATATCAATAACACATTACACAATGTTGATAATACATTATAGTACATGTATGTCAATAACACATCATAGTATGTCAATAACACATCATAGTATGTCAATAACACATTACACTTATGTCAATAAAATATTACATTATATCAATAAATTTTTACATTATATCAATAACACATTACAGTATGTCAATAACACATCACAGTATATCAATAACATATCACAGTATGTCAATAACACATTACAGTATGTCAATAACACATCACAATATATCAATAAACATGTTATAGTAACACATCATATATCACATTGTGACATTTTAATATCTCAATAACACCTTACAGTATGTCATTAACACATTACAATATATCAATAACACATTATAGTATGTCAATAACACATTACAGTATGTCAGTAACACATTACAGTATACCAGTAACACAATACAGTATATGAGGAACACATTACAATATACCAATAACATATCACAGTATATCAATAACTTATCGCAGTATATGAATAACACATCACAGTATACCAATAACACATTACAGTATATAAATAACACATTACATTAAGATATACCTATAACACATCACAGTCTATATCTATAACACATCACAGTATATCAGGAACCGATACAGTATGTCAATAACACCTTACAGTATGTCATTAACACATCACAGTATGTCAATAACACATAACAGTATGTCAATAACACAATACAGTATGTCAATAACACATTATAGTATGTTGATAACAATTTACAGTGTGTCAATAACCCATTACAATATATCACTAACACATCACAGTATATCAATAACACATTACAATATACCAATAACACTTTGCAATATATCACAGTATGGATGTATTGTTATGTATTTGTTCTATATATTGCAAGTTCTAGTTGTACATAAGATGTATTGTCATGGATGCCCATCAAAAGATTTGAGAAAAAAAAAACATGTTGAGTTTACTATACCCTATGTATTGTTTAGATGTTGACCAAATTTTCAGCTCATTTCAGTGTTTTAACTACCGTACTGAAATAAACTGAACCATTTTTGGACGAATATTTCTCAATTACAATATCAATTTTCAGCCCATTTCCATGTTTTAAATAATGAACTTAATTGAACCAGTTTTGGACAAATATTTCTTGATCTCTAAATTGATATTTATATATTTTATTTTCAATTGTTTTTTCAGTGGTATTTTCCGCCCTGGTATGAATGCCATTCTTGGGCCAACGGGAAGTGGCAAATCATCGTAAGTTGACAGATTTATTACCGGTACTCATATTAAAATAAATTTTATTATTCTACCTTCGGTTATTTCCTGAAATAAATGTTGTCAGATGTGTTCTTATCTGTATGTCATCAGGTACAGATACAGGTTAAAATAGGAAGGGGTTGAGGGGGTGGGGAGATGACACCTGAAATACATGTCAAGTTTTGTACATGTACCTGTATCATATCATAAGGTGAAATTACAGATATATTAATAGTATGGAGGGGGGGGTGACACCTGTGTATACCTACAAAATGCCAGGGGGTAATTAGAAAAGAAACAAGCCTGAATCATGAGTTGTTCCTGAAATTACCTAGTTTGTGTCGAGTAGACTGTAAACCCGCTCTCTCTCTCTCTCTCTCTCTCTCTCTCTCTCAATGTTGATGGTGGTATTACATACCATACCAGGGAAAGTGTACATTAAATAAATCTATCTGACACTAATTACTCATGTCAAGGAGAAGCAGACGTTTAACAGACATTATTCGGAAGTTAAATCTGCCTATTGCAGGTCTTTCTATAGGGCTGAAATGTTATCTAAATTATTAATTAGACATTAATTAACTTATCCAGACCATAATCAACTCTTGATGTCATTGATAGCCTATTTACTGGATTAGGATCTGATTTGCTGCTCAACTTTCATTCATGATTAAATCATAAAATGGATAATTGAGACTATATTTTTAGTAATGATGACCGAGGTTAGGCACAAAATGAAATCGCTGAATAATCAGTTCATGGTGGATCAATTTGATTGAAATTTTCAGCAAATTCCATTTACATTAGGGGGGTGGGATGGCCTAGTGGTCTAGAGTGCCGCGCTTCGACCTCTAGCTGGCCGGTCACCTCTGGCTTGCGGCTGTGGTTTCGAGCCCTGGTGTGAGCGTATGTGGCATGGAGATAGGGGCGCCTTCTCAACCTCGTGGGTTTCCTCCGGGCACTCCGGTTTCCTCCCACTGCTAAAGACCCCAACGCGCAAGCGAATTATTGAAATAAAATTTAACCATATGTTAGTCCCGAAATGACCTAGTTTGTGTTGAGTGGACGTTAAACCCCATTTCTCTCTCTCTCTCCCATTTACATTAGTTAGTTTATAACTATTATAGTGCGAACTGCCACCTCTTTCTTTGATCTCCCATAATGTATGTATAACTAAAGCTATTTCACACAGAGTTATTTTCACATCAGTTAATCAATACTATATTTTTATCTATGAATACTGAATATTAATTTATTATACAGTTATGTAGACTTGTTTCATTTAATGTTACATTGGTAAAAACCATCTTGATTCATGAGTAAACGATATGAGTTTAACTTAAAGGAGCTAAATCGCTAATATTTGGGGCCTAGAAATTGACACAAATGGGTTGAAAGCCATATAATAATTTAATATGAATGTATATAAACTGATTTACATTCAATCAGTTATGTTTGGCGAAGTACACCAAGTGAATCACAATATATATATATAGCTTCTGGTTATTCCAGTCTACATATTATAGTATTTATTGTTCTTTGAGTCCCTAGCTGAAAATGAGTCTGAAACGCCGTATGGTACACGATTCGTGTACCAATGGTAAAAAAATTATTTCGTCTTAAATATTGGATATCAGAAGCCCATCTATTCCTGGTAAGACCACACCATCAATGTTGATTTAAATTGACAAATAGTTTGTGTATTCAACGTCGAAGACTTTCGATGATATTGAGTTAGAGACTTAGCTACTTTAAACAGTGGACTGATTAACCGATAGTAACCTAACTGTACTGGGATAGAACTCCCTAGAACCCCCACTCGGGCTCGACCAGGCTTATAACCATGGTTTGGTTTGGTGATTTAGTTAAAGAAAACTCTCTTATGTGAAGAGTGTAATTGGATTATTGAACTAAATTGCCCTCATTGTTGTGTACTTGTTGTGTTTTCATGGATGAGTTATTTTATGAGTTATACCAGATCAGATTATTATGTATTGTATTAAAGATACATTCCTGTGTACAAACTAGGTGATTTAAACATCTCTGCGTCAACCTTTGACATCATGCATGCAGAAACTCCTTTATCAACCCTATTTCTCTCTCTCTCTCTCTCTCTCTCTCTTTTTCTTAGAAGTAACTCGTGATATTTGGAGTATGGTAACGAGTTGACAAAAATGCTGCTGTTGAGGCATCATTCTCCTAGATAGCACACTGCATGTGTATGTGTGTGTATCTTTATTAGGCCGTTTGGAAAAGTAGGAAGTTAAACACCATTTCATTTCATTCTGTATAAATATCCTGCATTAATTAAAATAAAATATATCTTGTTACCTCTCTTATACTCTGTTAACATTTGTTGACATGTCCTTCTTTCTGTTTCTTTAGTAAACATTTCACCATGATTAATGGCCATTATTAAATTACAAGAATGTGTGAAATGAAATGAAATAGTTGTTAACGTCCCATCATGGCCTATAGTTCTTCTCTCGACTGGGTTAATTGAGGACGGACATATACCATACAGTGTGTTATTAGAGAAATTTTGCCAGGACAGTGGCTCTATGCCCTACTCTTATATCGAATTCCAACTGCCAAAGGTTCTATTATATTATGCATGCCAATGTGTACACAGTACCTTTTTTTCAACCAATCCTAACAACTGCACATTGACTCTTGTCAAGTCCTCTATCCTGTACCTCTGACGAGGGGAACCACGCCAGAAAGCAAAACATGTGTGAAGTAAAAATGGCAGAGCATTGGATGGTGAAAATATTTAAGAGGGTGTTGAGAGGAAGTCAATCAATTAGTAATATTTAGCAGGGTTCATTCAGAGGGAAAATCAATGAATGTATCATATTTAGGAGGGTGGGGAAGGGAAGTTAATCTATAATATTTAGGATGGTCCTGATGGGAAGTCAATGAATCTATCATATTTTAGGAGGCTGGGGAGGGAAGTAAATGAATCTATAATATTTGTTGTGATGAATCTAAAATATTTAAGATGGTTGGGAGGGGTAGTCGGTATCCATGTAATTTTTGAACACAGCGGAACGTGAAGATTGACAAATTTTGAATATATTCATGTAAATATTGAATGGAATCGAGATTCAACTGAACAAAACTGAAACATATTTTGAACTGATATTCCCTTTAGAAATTTTAATTTTACGATATAGTAGTTGACACGTATTACACAAAATCTCACATATAGTGAAATAAAATGGTGTTTAACATGCAACTGAGCTAATGAAGATACTGTACATCATACAAGTGTGCTGTGAGGTAAATTGTGCCTGGATAGCCACACTACGACCTACTTTTATATCAAATTCCAACTGCCAAGGGATCTTTACATGCGTGCCAATGAGTCACCACGGCTCCGTACTCTCAAAGAAATTTGAATAAAGAATAAATATTGTGAAAAAAAGGGACCAGACTTACTTCCACTAGTGGAACTGGATGTGCGAGTAAAACTCTGAAATATGTTCGTATTATGATTGTTGTTTATCTTTATATTGGACAGATGTCTGGATATTTTAGCAGGACGGAAAGATCCGTCAGGTTTAAGAGGAAATTTGTTGATAGATGGCGCTCCACCACCTGATAATTTTAAATGTTTGGTCGGCTACGTTGTTCAGGTGAGGATTACGTTGTAGCATATGGTAACCCAAGGGTCAATGTAGATAAATTAGAAATTGTCCCAATTTCATATCCCAATGTGGCATGACTGACAACAGATGTATGTATGGTTAATTATTTGTCATGTTCCCTAACCCCCAGTCTCCATCTGGATCTGTGCCTGCAGCTTTATTTTTAAATAAATAATGGTATTTATAGAACATTTGAAGTCAGAAAAAAAGATAAGAATATCCAAAAATCGGTTCAGGTGCGAACATTCAAATATTTGTTGAGGACTAGTGGAGAGAAGTATCCGTTAAAGTTTATTAACAACTTTTCTTACACAGGATGATGTTGTCATGGGAACGTTAACAGTACGAGAAAATTTTGAGTTTTCTGCCAGTCTGCGTTTACCAAGGACTGTTAGTAAAAAAGAGAGAAGTCAAAGAGTAGAACAGGTTATCCAGGAACTTGGGTTGACGGAATGTGCTGATACAAAGGTTAGTATACCATCATCATCTCTGTCCTAGAAAATACTATCCTAGATGATCTTGCTACCACTCACTGTAGGGTAGATCTCTGCTACCACGTCACGTTAGATCTGTGACAGGTGAATTTAGAGAGTTGGAGTCATGGCGACAAATGTTGTATGTGAGTGAATTGCTGCAACCCGGGTATCATAGTGTATTTAAAAATAATTTCTTTCACATTCGATTAATATCAAATCTTTGTTTTAAAATAGGTAAAGGTAAAAATCGTTTAAAATAACCGTAAAATAGGATAGATACAATTGAATTTGTCGTTTTTATGTGTAAAAACACTTTAAAAATGTTTACATATTCTTAGGGAAAAATATCATGCTAATTTTTAAAAAAAAAAACAAACAAAAAAAACAAAATCAAATTTTTGAACTGAAAGCTCTGGTAAATCCTGTAGGATATCTCGATTTCTTCCAGGGTACGAATCCCAAGCTATATATTTCCTGTTATGTTTCAGGTTGGTAATGAATTCATACGAGGCGTTTCTGGAGGAGAGAGAAAACGAACAAATATTGGCATGGAGTTGATTATATCGCCACCTGTATTATTTTTAGATGAACCTACAACTGGTCTTGATGCCAGTACGGCCAATGCTGTCATGTGTCTGCTGAAAAGGTTTGACAGTTTAATAATTATTTCATTAATATGAGGAATGAGGGATTGGATGGCTGTATGATTGGTGTGTACACGCTGTATTTGAAGGTCTGTCATTGAATCAAATTAATTAGAAATCCAACCATCATATCAAATTTGTTTGCAAGAGACTCAGACTCCTTTGTTTAACGACCAACAGTTTTCAGAACACATCATAAAAAAACATAGTTTTGTTTTCGCTAAAGCCACATATACATGTGGAAAGGAAAATTGGAATTGTGTTCACCTGTCTGTGTGAATTAATCCATTAGATTTGAACTTTGATTGATTGCAGGTTGGCGTTAAAAGGAAGAACGATAATATTTTCTATACATCAGCCACGTTATTCTATATATCGTCTGTTTGATAGTTTAATGTTGCTGTCAGCGGGAGAAGTCGTGTTTCACGGTCCGGCAACTAATGCTCTAGATTATTTTAAATCTGCTGGTGAGTGGATACTATATATTTATCTGTATGGTTACTTTTTGATTAAGGTGGGTTAGTTAGTAAGGTGCGTGCTCAATGATCAGAATTTTTTGAGTTTGAACCCACAAATTTGGCCATGAAAGTTCTTCAGTATATAAAGTGCTAGCTCAGTTACCAGGATGTTCTGAGTTTGATTCTGGAAGGTTGGATGGCCGATTGGTTAGCACTGTATGAGACGGTCTGACATTGACTAAAATGGCACGATTTCAATTCCCCAGTTGCACGTGACAAGGAATAGGGTCAGCTTTCCAACCTTATGGGTTTTGTCAGTGTTTTCCAGTTTCCTCCCACTGCTAAAGACTCACATGCGCAACAAATTATTGAAATAAAATTGAACCATATGTTAGTCTCGAAATAACTTATTTTGTGTCGAGTGGGCAATAAACCCCATCTCTCTCTCTCTCTCTCTGTTTTTATTGAAAAACTAACAATCAAATTATGAATATTGTAAATAGTTCTAATTATTTTAATCAAATTGTGTTTTAATTACTTTAAAGCAATAATTTCATATTTTCAAAGAAAGTCAAAAAATAATTATTTCTATCTCTTTTGCTCAATAGGTTGTCAACGCACTACTATAAGATCCTAAACATTATTCCCCACTCTTTTAACTCAATAACACAGGAAATGATAACGTAATTACCTCCCTTGTTCCTTTTTTTATATTGCCCCCACGCAATAACTATCTTCAAACGTTAGAATTTGAAGTTGAAAATGATATTTTTGCCAATTTCTCAACTAGCAATAGTGAATTGTAGGATTAATAGGATTATTCTTTAACAAGGTTGGACTGTTTATAGATACCATCTATTTTAAGGCTTTATTTTAATAAAATTTAAAAATAAAACTTAAAAATATGAAATTGCAGCCTTAATCAATTCTTATTTTTATGTTTAGGTTACGAATGTGAAGAACACAATAATCCACCAGATTTCTTCCTGGATATAATTAATGGAGATTCGTCGGCTGTTATGAGTATGGATGCTCTAGAAGAAAGCGCCAAACGAGGTGAGATAATTTTATTTATAAATACTAGGCTGAGTTGATTGGGTGGTCAAGAGATGCTGGTGATAAAGACTAGGCCAGGTTGGGTGGTCAGGTGATGCTGGTAATAAGTACAGGGAGGGGTAGTCAGGTGACTAGTTGTGGTTGTCTGGGCATGCTAGTGATGAAGAAAATCAGGGTTGGGTGGTCAGATTAGTGGCCAGGGGCCTTTTTCACGAAATTTTAACTGAGATAAGATCCCAATTTTAGTTATTTGATTGGATAATATTAGATTGATTTTAGTGCTTAGCCAATCAAAATTGAAGTATCTACTAAAATTGGATTTTATCTTCAAGTTAAAATTTCGTGAAACAGGGCCCTGGTCAGTACTGTGGTATGAGGGAATTTTCATCAGCAATGGATTTTCAGCGTGCTTCAAATAGTATATACGCTGGACGGACGTTTTTCGACTTGATATTTTCTCTTTACAACCTATACGGCCTTCATCAGTGTCACAAGGGAAACCTGTCAGGAAATTCCTGTAGGCCCAAACCATAATCAATACTGAGAACAGTGCCACACACACCAAGCATCAGTGACTCTCTATTAATATTTTATACAATTCCTGATTTATTACAGCCATAGAGACGACAAATCATAGTAAGATGATCATTAACCTATATTCACAATATATACATCAATTTTATTATAGCACAGTTGTTGTTTTCGTATTATTTTTATTCTTCTTCCACTCAACACACCAAAACACCCTACAAGCTATATATGTTTAGTCTACATAAAGACACCTTTTTTTAATCTTTTAATTCATCCTTTAGTAGGAAGCTCTGCCAGATGCACAGTCAGAAAATGGTACAAATAAAAATTTAACTTAAGTTTATGAAAGTTCAACCTTTAAGGACAATTTTTGAAGTGATTACTTGACAGCTTAAGTCATGTTGATCCAATCAGCACTAGTGTAGCCATATGTATACTTCCACATCACTAATACTTTTGCAGGCGTCTGTCCAGACAGTGGGGGTGAGGGAGATTGAATATCTCTAGGTATGCATTCTAAAAGAGCATAAATAATGCCTCAAAGTGTCTCACATACCTCATTCACACCAAACTGTAAATTATCTCCATCTTACCCTCACCCCCCCCCCCCATCTCTCCACTGATCCACTAGGTTAGATGGCCACACTAAGTTGAAGAATTGCTTCAGAATTTTTTTTAAAAAAAACCCAGAAAATACACGATTGCTCTTCTCATTAGCTTTTAGTTCAAATTTTGAGGTTGTGAAGGTTTTAATAGAAAATTATTCTAGGAACTAAAGTTGTTATTTATTTATCAAATAACTAAAAAATGAATTGGTGTGAAATTTACCTGTTATAAATAAATGGCTTATTGTGTTTTTCTGTATCAATATATCAAAATGACTGTGTGATATTTTGACAGGTGTTTTTATATATTAATTACAGGTACATCAAAAGAATTATTAGATTCAAATAAAGCTCCAGAAGGTTTGTACAGTATTTTCTTTACATATTTATATATTTAAATTAGAATATTAGACTTTGATTCATTAAAGGCCTGCACACACATGCACGATTATTTGTTGTTGACGTCCATATAGGCTTACCAGCCAGAGGGCAGGGGGGACCACATTAAAGTTGCTGTATTCACTGTAAAAATTGATTGGAATTTGAGTCAGCCACCTAAGAATGTCCAGCTTCTTGTCTGTGACCCATTCTAGGGCAAAACATGCCATGACCACATCCCTGCAACATGTTTTGTCCTGGATATTCCGTCAGTGATTGAATATTATAAATTTCGTTATTTATCCACCACTCAGGAACTGAGATACTTAAATGCCGTATTTAACCACTAATTTGACTCTTTAATATCATCTACCTTTATCTACAGTAACTCTGATTCTAGTTACGATAAAATTCTCAAACTAGGTGCATATCTTGACTGGGTTTGTTTTTGATCATTTTCTGTCTAGACCGAGCAGGGATTAGCAATTTGATTGGTTGATGCTGTGGTTTCAAAATATAAATTTCCTCTTATAGCACACAATATGGTGTATGCCCATCTTCATTAACCTGACTGGTTCAGGGCAAAGTACGAGATTAAACCAAATTTCATTCCATTCCTTACCTGTGATGTAATGAGGTCCTGTTTAATAAAAATATGATGTAATATTAATTATTGATGTTAGAGGCTTTGTTAGGGATGCATTGTTTTTATAACCATGAAAGTAAACTGTTTTGACAAAACTTCACCTTTTCAGCACCTCTTTTATCTGAAGCCAAAGGTGAATTTTTAAGTTTGTGCTTTAGATGTCGTATGCTCTTTTGGGGATTCTGATTGGTTTTTTTTGGTTTATTTCTTGTGGCGGTAGTTTAGATAGTGTAGTATATGTAATTATTTTATCTGTCATGAAGCATGGGTGCTGTTTTAATGTTTGAAATATCAATCGAAATTTAAAACATAGACACGACCCACATATTTATATGAGAATATCAAAGATTCTTTTGGCTAAGGATATGAACTGAAGGAGCCAGTGCTCACTCTGGGTTCAATTTTTCTTTCGCCAATTTTTCATTTTAATTTATTAGCCATATATTTTTTCCGCCAAAAAAAAAAGAATGAATATCTATTCTATTATATTTTTTCAGCAATTTTTATTTACATATAATATACATATGATATTACAATTTACAAAATTCGTCGCTGCTTTGCAGACCCCATTTTTTTTAGAGCTTTTTCAACATCTGGGTTAACCACACAGTGTATTTGTTTATAATGAATATTTTTCTTTATAACAAAGATTGTGACCAAGCACTTACTGATATATCAAGGATTTGAAAATTTTCATTCATCTTTAAGAGATCTACATTTTTCAAATGCACAAACATAAATTATGTAAGGACTAAGAGCTGAATCTTTCTTTAGTGATGATGATCGAGGCTGGGCCTAATAATACTAATATCAAACGCTAATAATCTCGGTTCAAAGGAAGCAAATTGACTCAAATTTTCACAATGTTCCATTTACGTTATCTATTTTTTAACTATTATATAGTCAGTTCGGGAGTATTTTGGTGGTGAAATACAAAAAATAAATAAAAATAAATTTGAAATTCTTCTATCGGACGTTGACGAAGGCTGTTCAAGTTTTCGCTTACGGTCCATTATTATTAATGGCATGTGATTAGAAAATAACTGTTTTTCGTTCGTTCGTTTCTGGCGTTGAATATCGACTTCCATATAAACTTTAACAACAAACCTGGCTTTATTCATTAACGATACGTGCAACAGGAGTAGGGAAAGGATCAAACAGACGTTATAGTCCAATAATCTCACACAAATCGAACGAGTATTATTCACGGTGTCCGCCATTTTGAATATATAGAAACCGTCCAAAAAAAGCCACCGGTTCGTATTTGGAGACAAACAATTAAATCGTTTGTCTCTTGATTATTTTATTACTACTCTTACTGTATATACTAATCAACGCTAATCCGAGATTGATCAAGAGACAAAGGATTAGTACTTGATTGATTGATAAATGACTCAGCCAAGCTTGATAGATTGTAACGTGTGTGCACGGCGTGGAAATCAAAACTTTGTGGCAAGAAATTTCTTTAGCCATGGTTAAAAAGAATCGCCAAAAATTTCGCCAGATTGAATATTTTAACGCCAAAATTATATTTTTATCGCAATTGGCGGAAATGGCGATCGACAGCGTGAGCGCTGGAAGGAGCCAATTCTATATTCTTTGGCACCTTGAAATAGACATAAATGGGTCACAACTATGAATGTATATAAACTGATTTACATTCAATCCTTTCTGTTTTACTGTAATTTCTAACCAGATGTGTTCGGTGAAATACACAAAGAGTTCAAATTGAATGACAGTCTTTGGCGTCTGGTTATTCCGGACAACCTTGGAAGTATTCTCTTATGAGATATGTTTAGCCTCGTTCATTGAGTCTCTTCATAACAAAAGGCATGTGAAAGCATTCTGGCACATGAATGATGTGCCGGTTTTAGAAATTTTCTTTTTGTCTTGTAAATTGGATATTAGAAGCCAAACTTTTCAGGATAAGATAACAAGATCAATGTTGATTGTCCCCCGCCTTTCGAAGAAAGTTGGGGGACTATTAAAATGGGTTCGTCCGTCTGTCTGTCTGTCCGTCTGTCTGTCCGTCACACTTTTTGGGACACAATAACTCTCTTCCTAATTGAGCATTGATTGTTTAAACTTGGTGTATGTGTTTATTAGGTCAATGCCTTGATGGAGTTCGAAGATGAGCATTTTCCGCTTAGGGTAAGCAGAGATAAGCAATTTGATTGGTTGATGCTTTGGGACACGATAACTTTAGTTCTAATTAAGTGAGAGTGATGAAACTTGGTGTATAGTTTCATTACAATAATACCTTGACTAAGTTCGATAATGAGCATTTTCTGCTCAGGGTAAGCAGAGCGATACACAATTTGATTGGTCGAGACTTTGGAACACAATAACTCTCCTTCTAATTGAGTTAAAATGTTCAAACTTGGTGTATATGCTTATTAGGTCAGTGCCTTGATGGAGTTCGAAGATGAGCATTTTCCGCTTAGGGTAGGCAGAGATAAGCAATTTGATTGGTTGATGATATAGTTTCATTACAGTAATACCTTGACTAAGTTCGATAATGAGCATTTTCTGCTCAGGGTAAGCAGAGCGATATGCAATTTGATTGGTCGAGACTTTGGAACACAATAACTCTCCTTCTAATTGAGTTAAAATGTTCAAACTTGGTGTATATGCTTATTAGGTCAATGCCTTGATGGAGTTCGAAGATGAGCATTTTCCGCTTAGTGTAGGCAGAGATAAGCAATTTGATTGGTTGATGCTTTGAGACACAATAACTTTAGTTCTAATTAAGTGAGAGTGATGAAACTTGGTGTATAGTTTCATCACAGTAATACCTTGACTAAGATCGATAATTATCATTTTCTGCTCAGGGTAAGCAGAGCGATAAGCAATTTGATATGCTGAGACTTTGGAACACAATAACTCTCCTTCGAATTGAGTTAAAATGTTCAAAATTGGTGTGTATGCTTATTAGGTTAATGCCTTGATGGAGTTCGAAGATGAGCATTTTCTTCTTACGGTAGGCAGAGATAAGCAATATTTGGATGACACTTCATGTTCAGTTTGATTGGTCGATACGTTTGAAAAAAATAAATGTGCGATTAATTAATATGTGTCATCTATTTTTTTGGGGATTTCGGCGGGGGACATCAGCCTCACTGTTGGCTTGTTTAGATTAACCAAGAATAAAGTTGTGTTTAGAATGTCAAAAACTGTGGATGATATTGACTAAGAGACTTGCCTCCTTTAAGAACAAAGAGTTCTTGCTTTTCTCGCAAGCTTTCAGTTCCAATTCCTTAATTCTTTAATGTAATTAACAGTTACTAGGCATTGAGTGCCTGTTTATTTATCAAAAGCCTTAAGAACTAAAATTAAATTTGTTATCACCTATGAAATAAAGTTCGTACAATTCAAATTTTATGTTTATGATCATTATTTGTTATTTTAGGTTCAGAAAATAGCATCCACAATAAATTAGTTGAACATTATACGAGTTCTGTGTGGAAGCAGACGTAAGTTTAATATAAATATAATATAATAATAAAGAATGTGGGGATCCCTCAGGACTAAATCTTATAATGAAAAGATACAAAATGATTATCTACAAAAGTGAACAGTACAGATCGTATTATTTACGTGGGGACCCTTCGGGACTAAATCTTATAAAATTGTATAGCCGTCCGTTGCAAAAGTTCTTAAGTATGAATCCATTTCGATTTAAAAGTTAAAATTAATTTGATAAGATTTTATAATATATATTTTTTATACATCCACATTCATAAGACATAAACTATTGATTTTGTTGAATGTACTGAGCCCAAGGGGCAGAGCCACGCCCACTTTTTTTTCTTTGGCACCCGAAAGCCACAATTTTGAATGGATTATATTGGTATACTTATTCCATAGACTCTAAGTACGGCAACTATTGATGTTGATACATGACCCCCAATACAAAACAAACCCAACGCCTAGCCTGCTTTGTCTCTTGAGATATTACAGCCATTTTATATTTCATTCTCTTCATTTTAAAAAGTACCATATCAATCAAAGCAGGATTGTGGAGGTATAGGATTTGAACACCAGACATTCTGCTCGTGTATCCAGGACCATGACAGACTAACTTCTCGACCCAGTCTAGAATTTGAACATAAGACTGGGGGTCACGGTGGCTAAGCAGGTAAGACGCTGGTTCACTAACCTGGAGGTCGGGTATTTTATCCCTGCATTGGCCAAAAAAGTTCATCCTGATTATACTTGTGTGTCTACAGCCATGACAGATTTACTTCCACGGCCCTGAAATATATCTGGGTTTTGTTTGTTTTTGTTTTCCAGGTTATTTAATGAAATAGAGCCGTTAGAAAAACAATATTTAGCGAATGTTAGAAATGGTGCCGTCGTTAGAATGCCAAAGGTATCCTATGCTACATCTTTTGCCTGGCAGGTTTGTAAACTTAAAATAGAATTATGCAAGAGCAAAATCTGATTTTTATAGGTCTTTCTTTAGGCCTGAGATGTTATCTAAATAAAATCAATTAGACATTAATTAACATATCCAGACCATAATAAACTCTTTATGTCAAGACTAGCCTTCGATGTTGGCAGATTTAAATCGTATATGCCGCTTAATGGCGGTTGATAATTAAATCAATCAAGTGGATAATCGAGACTATGCTGTTTATATTAATGATTTGAGTAATGATGACCGAGGCTATGAATATTTCAAAAGCTTTTTTCTCGGCTAATAGTGAATCAATTTGACTGAAATTTTCAGCAAATTATCTTTACACTATCTAGTTTTTAACTATTGTAGTGAGAACTGCCATCTCTTTATCTTATCCCCCATAATGTAACTTTAAGTTATCTGGCGTGTCTAAACCATATTAATACAAGCTTAGTTACACAAGGTGTTTCTATTCTATTTTGATAAGCTTAGTGACCTGACAATTCATTTGTTTGATGAAGATGAGAGTATCGTTGAAACGCAGCTTGTTAATAAACCAGTAATTTTTATTCTAAAAATAGTTTTAGTGTGTTAGTGTTGAATTACTAAATGCCACTAAAGAAGTTGCAAATGACTTTTATATATTTTATATTTTAACAGCTGTGGATTGTGTCTATACGAACAGCCAGAAATTTATTCAGAAATCCACAGAGTTCAATTTTACAGGTATTCTGACGTAAAACCTTTATTAATTATCCCACATAAGACATTTATAAGGCCTCTGTCCATCAGTAGGGTGATCCAGATTTTGTTTTTGGGGCATATCTCCTAATTAAACTACTTAAAATGACGTTATACATGCATCAACATTGTAAACACATCAACTTGTCAACTAGCATGGTTTCGATTCACCAGTTGTATATGACAAGGAATAGGGTCGCCTGTCCAACCTCGTGGGTTTTCTCTGGATCCCCCGGTTTCCTCCCACTGTTTAAGACCCCTACACGCAAGTTAATTATTGAAATGATATTGAACCACATATTAGTCTCGATATGGCCTCGTTTGTGTTGAATGGACGTTAAATCCTATCTCTCTCTTAATGTTTCGTAAAAAAATTAAAATAAAATTGAACCATGTTAGTCTGCTCCTAAACTGGGCTAATGACAGATAGACACATAGTCAATAGACACCACAAAATATAACCGAATGTTAGTCTCAAAATAACGGAATTACAGTGTTGATGAGAATGTTGTTAAAACTTAGTTTCTTTTCTTTATAGATTTTTGTAATGATTATATTTGGTGTAATTGTTGGAGCTGTTTATTTCCAAATAGATAACTCTGCTAAATCTGGTATACAAAACAGGTAATTATGGCACTCTACAATCCTCGACAGATTTTGGAACCTACATCTCGGCTGCATGACGAATTCCGCCATATTGGAACTACTTTAAAGGTACCGGATGAAACATGGCTGCGCCCATTGTATCTTGTTTGTTTGGAATAGCGTCAAGTTTTCCGGTTAAAGTAAACCGATAACCGCATCGCAAATGTATGAGCATAGGTACACATCACTTACTGTCATACAGCCGAGACTAGATATAGGTTCCGAAATCTGTTGAGATTTGCCGTGTGGTAATTATGGCATTCACACTGGTATTCCTCGCTAAATGGATCCATAGTTGCTCAGCTAGTGTGGCTGGAAATGGATCTGTGGTGGTTCAGCTAGTAAAGCTCTAAATGGATTCCCAGTGGCTCAGCTAATAAGAATCAAAATGGATCCGCAGTGACTGAGCTAATAATGATCAAAATCGATCTGCAGTGACTCAGCTAGTAAGGCACTAAATGGATCCGCATTCTAAGAAATAAACAGCCATTTTGAATTATTATATTTTCAGGGTTGGTGCTTTCTTCTTTATTATTATGAATCAAGTTTTTGGTAATTTGTCAGCCATTGAACTATTCATAAAGGAAAGATCTATATTTATGTAAGTAAATTATTATTTAACGTTGTGTGGTGGGATCTATGATTTCAAGACCAGGCCCCAGTTTCACAAAACATTCTCAGACTTTAGGTAAGAATTTACTCAAAATTGTTTGCATGATTTTAACTAAAATATAACCCATTATTAAACTTTTGTTATTTTAATGGGTCAAATATATCAGCAAGAAACTATGTGTTTCTTTATTAAAGTTCCAATTTCATATTTTCTAAGAAAGTCAAAACATAATTATTTCTATGTTTTTTGCTCAAAAGGTTGTCAACTCACTATTATACGATCATGGGCAAAATTTTTTGGGCAGACACCAATTGATTGAGGAAATAGTTAACCAATTACCTCCCTTGTTTTCCCATTCCTCTCCATGGACGGCCATCTTCAAACGTTTGAATTTGAAGTTGAAAATGATATTTTTGCCAATTTCTCAACTGGCAATAGTGAATTACAGGATTAATAGGATTATTCTTTAACAAGGTAGGACTGTTTATAGGTTCAATCTATTTTTGGGCTTTATTTTAATACATTTTAAAAATATAACTTAAAAAAATGCTATTGGAACTTTAAACAATCTGATTAAAACACAGATCCAATTTCATTTCGTTTTTTATAGTTCAAAATTTCGTTTTTACTTGTCTTTACTACTCTTGGATCTGGAAGACTTGTTATTTAAGTCGTGTTATGCCTGAAATTAGGGGTCAGCCAATCAAATGGTCTGTCGAATCAACCGTTTGACCTTTTCATGCGTGGAACTGTGGGTAAATATTACCAGCGGATAGAAAACAAAACAAAAGTAGATTTTAAAAAGCATGGCGGTCGCTAATTGGTTAATCGAATGACTGACGTTATCGGGTCAAATGTCCCGTGCTTGATACCTGACGTCATAGAATGTGAGCTCCCACTATAACTTGTTAGATCTACATGAGTGTAGGCCATCGAAAGTATAAAAAAACGAAATGAAATATAGATCTATATTTTAATTAGATTGTTTATTAAAGGTATTGGTCATGAATAGTGATTGAAAGTTGCGTAAATTCTTAACTTAAGTCTGAGAATGCTTTGTGAAACTGGGACTAGGGCCTTATTTGTTGATTGGTTTAAAGGGGAAGGCCAACGATTTTCAACAAGGTTTCCATAAATCTTAAATATATATTCAGAAATAATCCGCTCTGTAACACAAGCAAAAAGGTTTTTGTAAGCGAGAAATTAATTTTGATTAAAACCGGAAGTGACATAGTTGGTTCAACACACTCACTGGGCTCTATAGTAAGCATACAGATTCGGCATAAGTTTACTGCTGTATTGTGTTCACGCCTCGTCCTTGGGCCAAAAATCGTATTGAGTGGGTTGTTTGTTAGGATATCATAAACACGAATTTGTTTTTTTAACGTTTAGTACATGAAGCCGTGGCGTAGATTGACTCATATTGAACAGTACGCTGTGGTCCAATTCACGGCACATGACTAATTGTTTATATCATTGCAATTCAATTAGATAAAAGTAGATTATAGTACTGCTGTCCTGGCAAAATGTCCATAATGGGTCTGGTTTCGATAGAAAAGTAGAAAGTTACACCTCAAGATACTTTCTGTAAAACCTGACTCACAACCTGCAGTATGTGTTACCAGTAGTTTGGGATGGCCTAGTGGTCTAGAGTGCCGGTCACCTCTGGCTTGCGGCTGTGGTTTCGAGCCCTGGTGTGAGCGTATGTGGCATGGAGATAGGTGCGCCTTCTCAACCTTGTGGGTTTCCTCTGGGCATTCCGGTTTCCTCCCACTGCTAAAGAACCCTACGCGCAAGCGAATTATTGAAATAACATGAAACCATATGTAAGTCCCAAAATGACCTGGTTTGTGTCGAGTGGACGTTAAACCCCATTTCTCTCTCTCTCTATGTGTTACCAGTAGCGGATTATCAGTGAGGCTGATGAGGCTGCAGCCTCAGGCCCAAAGATTTTGTAAAAAAAACGCATAGACAATGAATGTTAGAGGGGTGGGGTTTAGGCCCAACGGGAATCAACATAGGCCCTGACCCGAAATTAATTAGGCCCACGCCTTTTTTGATAGGCCCTCCAGAAACGACCGCCTCAGGCCTTGGTGGAGCTTAATCCGCTACTGTGTGTTATTACAGTGGGAATTTTAGTAAACCTGTGTATACAGACTGGTCGTAAAGATTTTTGGTCTTGCACACACCCTGTCTCTTAGGGCTGGTCTGTTGAGCTACCAAACCCTATGAATAATGCGTGTCAAAACTCATACAGCAGGTTGTGAGCTAGACTTAATTTATCCAGGAAGTTGATTTTTTTGGTTTATATTTGAATATTTTCAGTCATGAGAACGTCAGTGGTTTTTATCGTGTATCAGCGTATTTTCTAGCCAAGGTATTTTGTGATGTAATACCAATGAGAATGATACCAGTAGCTGTGTTCTCTTCCATTGTTTATTGGATGGTTGGTAAGTTACAAACTAATAGAGTTTATATTACTTCAGACAGGGCTGAAATTTACGGGCGACTGAGGCGAGATTCTCGCCCTACAACACCAAACTTCGCCTGAAAACTTGACCAGGGGGATGTCAACTTCGCCCTACCAGTTCTCTAGAAATGATAGATGTCTAATGTCCCGACAGTAAAAGGCATGCATGAAAGAAGTCAAAAAATGTCAGCCATGTTTAAATTTACACTCTCCCGTCCATTCTGGTGTTGTCGTAATTTAACTTTGAAGTTGTCGTAATTTTATATCACGATGTAATTTTTAAACAAACAAATTCAGATACTTGTTTCCTTAAATAAAAAAAATAACTATAAACTGAGTGTGTGTTGATACAAAATATATCAAACTTATTAGTGTTTTTAATTCATTTGGGCCAAGAACAATGACGGTAGGGTTCAAAAGGTCAAAAGATTGAGTACTCTGTATCGTGTCAGCCGACATCTTTGTTTACATAATAATACATTCTTTTGTTTTTCTATGATCAATTTGAATTTAATCCACTAGTGTGTTATTTTAAAATTAATTAACAATATAATGTGATGATAGACATAATTTTAACAAAGAAAAACATTAGATTTTTTAACTAAAAGCTTTCAATTAAAATGTAAATTTTTTATTTTCTTTGTCCGGTAATGGCGGTAAATCGTAATTTGTTAACACATGGCAAGGGCGTGATTAATTTAATATTATTGAAGTCAATTTTACGAAATATGGAATCAGTATATAAAGGCAAACAACCAAGAGATAGTGTCATTTGCTACATTGAAAAACTTATTTTTTAACATTCTGAACTGACTTCTCTTTGACTTTACTAATGTCTCCCTGCTTACTGAACAGAGAATGCAGCAATGCATGAAATTTGACCTCTCCTTCAAGTCTCCCAATGTCTCCCTCACATCTCCCTATTTTGTCTGTAGGAAGAAGTCACTTCTCCCTAAAATTTGTCCCCAGTTTCAGCCCTGACTTCAGATATATGTTAGAATTTCATACGAAAATTCATACTAAACTAAGGCTGTCTGTCTACAGTTAGCTGCGCTTGAGAACAGACACTAAGCTAGTTGACCGACATTTTAATCCTAAATCAACGATTTTAGTCGAAAACCATAAGTATACATCGAGTATTTTGAGAAGTATTTATATTCTGCTTCCATTTCATGGAAATGAGTGGGTTTATTTAGTTGTTGGGTGTATGTCAGATGTGAAACGGATTAGAACCACATTACAAAACAATATACAGTAGAATCCGTATGAGCAGCCACTCCTATTCAGCGACATCTCCTTGTAAGCGGTCACAATAAATTCCCCCCGTAAAAATTCTATTGTTTCATCTCTTTATTCAACGGCCACTCCTAAAACACGGCCAGCGGTCACTATTTTGCTAATAAATTTAACAAAACATCGCCCATTCAACGGCCATTGTTGAATGATACCATCTTGTCGTTCTTCGTAACACCCCCGCTGATCTCGTGAGTAGTAATCAATTAACTGGACTCCCACTGATCACGTAAAAAGAAATGTGAAAATAACAATTAACCTGGGATTATCTGTTAATTAATCTTTTGTTTTATTAAACGACTAACCTGATCATTGTTTTCACACTTAACGGAACATTATTTGATACTGATTGAATAAACTGAAAGTACTGACTAAAAGCCGCTATATTGTTAAATAGACGTTTTTAGCGCCACCTATAATATTACATACAGAGTTACACCCCCTGTAAATCAGTAGCAAAATCAGCGATGTTTTTTGTTTCATATGCTTATTTTTGATAACATAAAATTAATTCATCGATATTCTTCACAAAAATGGATAAATATTATCGAATGCATCACAATAATAGACAGTAGTATTGAAGGTTGGTACAAAATGACAAGTTTACAGAAGTTATGTCCGAGATCCAGCGACGGCCAAATTTACCGATGCAAGTGAAGTATTGGTGTTTGCTTCCAATGCATTCAAGCGTATATTAATTGATGTCAGCACAAAAAAAGCATGAGATTTTACAAAAATGGATAAATATTATCGAATGCATCACAATGATAGACAGTAGTATTGAAGGTTGGGACGAAATGACAAGTTTACGGAAGTTATTCCGAGATTCAGCGACGGCCAAATTTACCGATGCAAGTGTACCCAAGCGTAATACTAATTGATGTCAGCACAAAAAACCACGAGATTTTATTAAGAGGCCACTCCCGTTAAGCGGCCAATCGTAAAAATTCCCATGGGTGGCTGCTTAATGCAGATTCTACTGTATCAAGTTTGGATATGGCGGCCATTCAGAACAGAGAAATCTAAACCATGCCACTTGACTAAATGACAGATCTTATGATATAAAGTGCATGCGTTAAATCATTTGATGTAGTTAGTCACTAGGTGAAGGTCTTGACTGCGTTTGATAAGGAGCTCGGGTTAAGCTAAATGATTATTTTGAGTTTAAGGTTTGGAGGTCATCCGCCTGAATGCTGGCTTATATCAATACAGATATATATTTATTATAAACCACATTTAGATAACAATATTAATTAATGTGTTACAGGTTTTACAGCGGATGTTGGAAAATTCTTCTTCTTCATGTTGGATTTATTTTTAACGACGTTATCAGCTACGAGTCTAGCGTTTGCCATCAGTGCTAGTGTTCGTATGCTAGCCATTGCTAATTTACTCATCGCTCTGTCTTTTGTTTTTATGATGGTATGTATCTTTACGATGAAACTAAGCAATTCGCTCCTCGTCCTTGACTTACATTGTACAAAGCACTTTACAGATTTATATTTTAAACATTTCCCTAGGTTATCATAGTCGCTAAAAAGTTGTTAATCATCATATTTTTTAACAATGATCAAAATTATTGATTTATATAGCGCTGACAATTCAACTCAACAAGCTGCTGCTGCTCTTGGGCACTTTACATAAGTAAAACTAATATAAAATTACAACAATCACAACACATTAATCCTTAAAAAAAAGACATAAACAAAAGAGAAAATTATTAAGTACACATGGTAAAAGCCTCAAATAAACACAGCTAGAACCGTTTTCAATTAGTTGTATTTTTGATTAAGAGTTTGATTTTGAGATACCTTTTTAAAACCTTAAATAGAATTTGAGCTTTTGGATTCGTTTGATATTGAATTCCATTTTGTTGTGTTAGCAAGGGTCATTCATATATACACCTGAGATACTCTCCCTCTTTCACACAACATGCATGTTTTATAGTACAACTCTCTCTCTCTCTCTCTCTCTCTCAATCTTTCTCTCTCTGATTATGAGATAGATAATTATAATAAACTTGTTAATGACTTATTATGAGGATTGATTATTTCAGTTGTTCAGTGGTCTATTAGTTAATTTATCATCAATGGCTGCCTGGTTACGGTGGATAAAATGGGGTAGTATATTCCGTTATAGTTTAGATGTAAGTATGGTTTGTATATTTTCAGTGGTTATTTTTAGTAAGTTTGGCTGATCATCTTCTTCAGTATACATTATTTACAGTCAATAAAAACAACTCACATGATATGTTATGAAGACAAATAGATAATCTCTTATGAGTCTTTTTTGATATCAAAAAATACCAACGCAAGTCAATTAATTTCAAAAACGAGGCTCTATTGATTTTTTTTTTTTACTGTATCGACGAATGTTGATGTTTTGATGAGTAAAAGATTTTATTTATCACCCAATCCTCTCTTACATGCAAAAATAAATAAATGTAATTCTTTGCTATAGATTTTACTTGACAGCAATTCAACCATTGCACAGTCCTTTATATTGACCATCAAGGCAAATTAAAGAAAAATAGTTTATTGTTAATAAAAAAGGAGTTACTTTTAATAAAAAAAACAAAGAAGTTACTTTTAATTTTAAAAAAAAAGTTACTTTTAATAAAAAAATAAAAAATTAAAAATTACTTTTAATAAAAAATGAACTGTTCTTTGAAAATAAATAAGTAGTTCTTTTTCAACTGAACAATCAAGGAGATATTGCAGTAGATTATAAAATATATTACACAAGCGATGTCTACTGTAGAATGTGTTATTTAGTTATTTGGTGATAACGATGTTATTCATATATGAAGGTTAAAACTAAGACTTAACTGCAACGTGTACTGCAGTGCACATCAGTCTTATCAGATGTGTATGTCCAGTGATGTGTATGACTGTTGAAAAGGTAGACTAGCAGATGATAAATGTCAATATTAATATTTCAACAGTTATTGGAGTAATGGCTACAACTTGTCTGAAGTTCAGTAAAATTCAGTCTGATCACCAAGAAATAACTCTTCAAGGCTCTTATGAAATGAAATAAAATGGGGTTTACATCCTACTGTAACAAAATGTTTTGAACTGTTAAAGTGCCAATCCCGATAACTTTTTGGGGAATAAAACTGCTTAATTTTGTATTAAAATCCTTTAAAATCCATAAAGTACACGGCATGGGTCATTCACTGTATAGACCTCTCAAGAAACATAAATCGATTATCAGGTCACCCAATGAAAAAATTGACCCGAAATCTTAAAAGGGTTACGTGTCCGGATAAGCAGTGTTGACGTTCACGTCCAAACAACTCAATATTTTGAGCTGAAATTTTGAGACACGGTAAATACACCATGCCACTATATTTTGGTCTATAAATTTCATAAATACTCGGACTTTAATTTTTGAGACTCTGTTCTTATCGGGATTGTCCCTTTAATAAAAAAACAGAAAAAAACCTAAATGTTTGCTAAACAAGATTTTTTTTTACATTAAGTTTTGTAGCTTGCTTTAGAAACTGTGTGAAACCAATGCTTCCTAGACAGACTCAGATGAACCCATGTCTCACAACTAGTATTTAGGCTTAAAAAAGTTCACTAATCTGTTGCTAATTAAGGTATATGTATATTTTGATTTCATTTGAAGGCTTTAAGTATAAATGAGTTAAAAGATATGGAATTTGGAGATTGTGGTGGTGGTGTAAATGGTACAGGTCCTGGAAATGGAACTTGGTAAGATTTGTTTACTTTGCTTTTGTAACAAATATTTTCATATGAAACATATGACTAAGAAACTAATACATGACCGCTATGGCTTACTCATTTATCACATTGCCAACTGTCAATGAATCTTTTATGAGCATGCCAATGTGAACACAGGATCTTGGTTTTTCATCCCATCTGAACAACTAGACAGCTGTCCTTGTCAGGCCTTCCACCCTGCAAAGCTTACAAGGAGAAATCACGCTGAAAAATCCCAGCTTGCGGGTTAGTGTCGTGGCGAACTGAGTAGACACATAATAACTTATTACATTTGAGTAATACAGTGTATATATATAATAATATGTTATATTAGTGTTTTGGATGTATATATATATTATAATAATTTGTTATATATAAGTGTTTTGGGTGTATATATATATTATAGTGTTTTGGATATATATATATATATTTTAATAATTTGTTATATTTCAGTGTTTTGGGTAATGGTTATCTAGAGGATCAAGCCATTGATTATGATACTACCTGGTATTTATGGAGAACACAGGTAGCACTCGCCAGTATCAGTTTCATCTTTCTAGCGTTAGGTTATCTCAAATTACTTACCATGAAAAAATTGAAGTAGTTTATTTTTCTTTTAGCAGTTGACATACGTAATAAACAAAAAAATGTAATATTGAACACATTACTATTTAAATTAAAACAACGTTTTGTTGGTTGTTCACTCGACATTATGAAGCAAGTAATGATGAATATGTATGTGAAATGGATTTATTTAACGCCTTCTGTACCAAAGTGATAAAGGTAACCATGAAAAAAAAGTAATTGTATTCCATATTATATATTTTTTGTGTTCAGTGATCAATTTTTAGACAAGTAGAAAATTCCATTTCATTTGTACTTTTTATGTTTTCATTATTTTGTTGATAACGAATAGCCTAATAATGTGTAGATATATATATGCTGTTTATAGTTTTATGAAAAAAGCCAAAAGACAAAAAAATATTAATTATAAGGGTTGTCTTCCCTTATTTAACGACATCAAACTAAGTTTAATATATTTTGTTTGATTAGGGGTAATAATGTTTTGTTGAATCAAACATTTATTAAATGTTGTGATATTTCATGACGATGTCCGCATCATGTATATTCAGAATTTTTTTTTACATAATTATAAAAAATGTAAATTCTGCATTTAATTTGTACATTCTTGTATTTAAATTACAATCAAACCCAATGTTTCATTAAAACCTCTGTATGTCATTTGAATTTCTTAAAAAGTATGTTACTTGCATTTTTCTAAAAAGTTTGTTATTTGTCGAGGCTTAATCCACAATCCACGCTAAAATATACGCAAAATCAATTGTGAAGACGGCGTTGATTCGATTGGATTTAAAAAAGACCCATCAAAAGATTTTACTAACTCTTGTCTTATATGTGGCACTGGATTGATTTTATTGTCTGCAGAGAATCCCTCAAATACCGATTAGAGAATGCCTCAGGTACCAATTAGAGAATCCTTCATTATTAGAGACTACCTAAAATGCTAAGTAGAGGTTTCAATGAATATAGTTGTAAAGTGGTGTATACTTTATTTAGTTCATAATTTATTTTTGATCCAGAATTCCGCAGAGTGTTATTATGTTCAGGTATCAAGTTTATTAAAATAGATTTATATAAATAAAAACATAGTTTTTTAATAATTTTGTTGTGATTGTTTTATTACAGTCTGGATGGGAATTAAGAGATGCAATTTTTGCATGGGTAGAATGAGTAATAGTCAAACCCTCAGTACAGTCGATATCTTTTTAAAAATTTTATTGAGTCAACTGGCGTGGTGTCGACTTGCCGATAATATTTGACAAGTAGTAGGGTGACCTGTCCAACCTTGTGGGTTTTCTCCGGTTTCCTCCCACCGCTAAAGACCCCTACGAGCAAGCGACTTATTGATATAAAATTGAACCATATGTTAGTCCCGCGATGATGTAGGTTGTGTTGATTGGGCATTAAACCCCACTTCTCTCTTTCTCACCATAAAGTAATGCGAGGATGCTATTTCGCCCGTTTATGCCAGACATGACCTGTGCTGTTTTACAAACCTCCGACCAGGAATATGTCCAATCTGACATCAAGATTTGATAAATAATATTCAAGTTTCCAAAATTATTTGACTGTACTGGGTATACCTATTACTCATCCCGATTATCGTTGGATTGATTAAGTGAACTTCTTTGATTGGCATTTAGTAATTGAACATATTAATTAACACATGGTACAATTTTATGGATACACAATTACTGAGTTTGATACTAAGCGATGTATATATTTGCCTATACTATTCACAAATTTGTATCATTGCTTGATAAAGACGAGAGCATCCTCGTCGAAACGTCGCTTAGTATCAAACTCAGTAATTGTGTATCCATAAAATTGTACAGTGTGTTGATTAAGTGAACAATGTATTTATTGTGCCTATACACCTACCTTGATTAACTTCTTAATCTGCCTTGATTGGTTGACTTAATCCTTTGTCAGACAATGTATCAATCCAATAAGATTATAAACTTCTCAATCTAATAATACTAATAGTGAGTTCTTATATAGCGCACAGATCCATTAAATTAAAGTTAATGCTCAAGGCGCATTTAGCTCTCCACTTATCACATGATGTTCATAACTCATAACTAACAGGCAGTCGAAGATGGTTTCTCCATTGTCGTACATTTTAATCTCCTTGATGTCAGCAGACAACATGTAGAAACTAGTCTTGTGCTTGGTCATATTCCAGGGGAGAGAATGGACACGTGGGGTGGGTAGCCAAAAGGTTAAAAAGTGCACTTTAGATCACAAGGTCTGTCATTGAGACAAGTGGCCCGGTTTTGATTTCCCACTTGTACGTGTCAAGGTGTAGGGTCACCTAGCCAACCTCCTGGGTTTTCTCCAGTCCTTCAGTTTCCTCCCATTGTGTCGAGTGGCGGTTAAGCACATTTCTCTTCCAATTGACATGAGCAGCCATAACAGTATCCTCAAATTTCGCATCTTCATTAGCCCAGTCAGGGCATTAAAGTAGAATGTTAAACCCCATCCCATTAAACTGTCATCTATATGCAAGCTATGCTTGTAGGGATATCTGCCCAAATTTGTGTGTTTTCAAGTTATTAAAGAAGGCATTATAGAAGTTTAGATAAACAGTTGCAAGGGCTCACTATTATAGTTAAAGAATAGATAACGTATACGTATATAGAGTATGCTGAAAATTTCAGTCAAATTGTCAGCTGTTTACAACCCAGTCCTTGGACACCGCCATATTACAGGGACATAATATATCTGCAATATTATATTGTTGGGGTGGCTGGAAACTTCCACATGCACCTTGTTACATAACCCGAAATTTACAGTAGATAAAATGACCACTGTACCCTACTCAGAGAGAAATGGGGTTTAACGTCCACTCCACACAAACTAGGTCATTTTGGGACTAACATATGGTTTAATTCTATTTCAATTATTTGCTTGCATGTAGGGGTCTTTAGCAGTGAGTGGAAACCGGAGAAAACCCACGAGATTGGACAGGTGGCCCTCACCCTACGCGGACAATACCTATTGAGGACCCCTGCAATATTCTGATATATTTAATAAGAAAATACACTCTAAAAATTCTACCATTTATTTTCTTCTCATATAAATATTTCTAGTACATAAAACTTAATCAAGAATTTACAATAAAAGAATTTTTGGATACATCTCGAGAATATTTAAATTTTACCTTCTTTTATAAAACAAAAAAATAACCCAATTGGAATGCAGGAAATGATCAAATATATAGCACAATTAAAATTTAATATTTACAATCATTCCATCAGCTTGTTTATCATTAATTTAATATTAAATCCAAATTTACACAGAAATACATATACTACGATTTATAAACAAAAAAAATATACATTGTTAGTCAATCAATGGACAATTTGAATGTTTTTTAAATCAAATAACGACTGTGTTCGTTAGCCAATCAATTTTTAACGTATTTTGGAAGATAGAGACATTACCAATATCCCAATTTTTAACAAAAAATATTTTTAAGTGGATTTAACATATAAAACTATAAATTTCAAAAGACCATCCCAATTTTAACAGTATTAGAAATGAAAGTCTGTATACATATGAAATTTAAGTATCAAATATTGAGGAATGGTGTATTTAGCTTGCCTAAAAATTTCAGCCCAAAATAATGAGTCGTTTAAACTTCAACATCAAAATTGCTTATCCGGACACTCATAAACCTTTTAAGTTTCAGTTCAATTTTTTCGTTCTTTAGGGGTTAAATTGGTTAAATAATAAATTCTGTAATGAAATACCAAAGTTGATGGAATATACATTGAGTGACAGTCAGTGAAGACTGGTAAAATAGAACTGAATTGAGTGCCCTGGAGTGACAAATAGGACCCAGAGAAAACCCACAACCCCACGAGGTTGGGGGCAGCCAGAAAGAAAAATGAGTGAACTGGTATTAAATGGATATACTATACACACTGATTACAAACAATTAATATAAAAGAATAAATATGATTAATGAAGATGGAAGGACGGAAATATGAACAAATATCAATTTAAAACATCTAAATTTCTATCGACATCAAAATAGCAACCACTGTTCCCATGTGCTCACGCATGTTACAATGAATGCACAATGAGTCCAAGTATTAATGTGAACACATATTTCCGGCCATATTACTCAAATATTCTGGTTGGCAGATATCACCATATCACTTTATAAAACATTGCATGAATCATTTATATTTGTCAATCCAGATTGAATAGGCAATGGCATGAGAGATTGGTTCTACTGAATCTATTTCAAGTTTACAATTTGTATAAATATCTTGGGGACATATTATATTGTGACTGTAATAAAATTATGCAGATTGACGGCCAGAAATTTGAGGGAACATTGATAGCAACAGCCAAGAATTTTGGCCAACATGATGGTGATCTTTATGGTACTATTCATTGCTATGATCGATGTCGTTAAAATATTAAATGCATTTCGAGACGAGAAATAGATAGACATCTAGTGAGTTTGATAAATACATTGTATAAACCTGTCTAAGTTTATGTAACTCTAACCACAGACAAGAACTGAGTGGACATAGTGTGAGTTGAGAAATATACATTTAAAAATCTGTGATTTATTTACATTTAGGGTCTATTTGATAGGGAGAGTCTATTTGACAGGGAGGGTCTATTTGACAGGGAGGGTCTATTTGACAGGGAGAGTCTATTTATTGGCGAGCAACACCAAGTTATCAACCAATATCTAGCAGAAGATAAACTTTCTGTATTTTTAAGCCAGTTGGAGTGACTGTAAACTTCCACATGACATCTTGTTACAAAACACGAAATTTACAGAACACAGAATGACCACTGCACTCTACGCAGACAATCCCCATTGAGGACCCACAGATTCTAGTTCTACAACTTAAAATAGCATTATGCAAGAGCAAAATCTGATTTTTACAGGTCTTTCTTTAAGCCTGAGATGTTATCTAAATAATCAATTAGACATTAATTAACATATCCAGACCATAATAAACTCTTTATGTCAAGACTAGCCTTCGATGTTGGCAGATTAAAATCGTATATGCCGCTTCATGGCGGTTGATAATTAAATCAATCAAGTGGATAATCGAGACTATGCTGTTTATATTAATGATTTGAGTAATGATGACCGAGGCTATGAATATTTCAAAAGCTTTTTTCTCGGCTAATAGTGAATCAATTTGACTGAAATTTTCAGCAAATTATCTTTACACTATCTAGTTTTTAACTATTGTAGTGAGAACTGCCATCTCTTTATCTTATCTCCCATAATGTAAACTTAAGTTATCTGGCGTGTCTAAACCATATTAATACAAGCTTAGTTACACAAGGTGTTTCTATTCTATTTTGATATAAGCTTAGTGACCTGACAATTTATTTGTTTGATGAAGATGAGAGTATCGTTGAAACGCAGCTTGTTAATAAACCAGTAATTTTTATTCTAAAAATAGTTTTAGTGTGTTAGTGCCATCTCTTTATCTTATCTCCCATAATGTAACTTTAAGTGATGTGAGTCCATTCCGGGACTAGTAGTTTCAAGCTATATAAGATATGTCATTCTAAAAAAACATCTTGGTGCTAATGGATTGAGCCCTGTGTCTTTTTTTATTAATATCACAATATAGTATATAAAATATTCTTCTGGTTAATCAAGTCTAATAACACATGTTGATTACTGCTACAACTGGTTAATCCACACTACAATGTAATACTGTATTGTACATGGATGGATATATCTCACTGGTTAATCTTGACAAAAACTTTAGGCCGTGAAAATATCTTTATGGCTTCTTCAACTTCACTAAGTTTTGTCTCGATGTCATTTTTCACGGTGCGTATTCGCATGGTGTCTGTGCGTAGAGGAAGTTTCGACATCTCGTTTTGTAGCTCACCTTGCTCTGAAAAAAGAAAAAAATCCAAATAATATTAATAAATTCTCCCAGAACATTTATTTTTGAGCAGGGCCTCACAGGACTATGTGGTGCCCCAAGGCCAAAGCTTCGGTGATGCTGATTGGGGTGGCTGCTTGTGCAGATTCCACTGTAATATATCTTGGAAAAATTAAATTCTACCCTCTCTATTTGCTGAAATATGAACTGGTTTACACCACAGGTTTAGGGGAAGTGAAGGCCAGTGATTTGCTAGTTGTTGTAAATTTTACTTTAAATTAGAAACAAAGTTTTAACATCCTACTCTTCTGCCCAATCCTGGCTAATAAAGTCGTGCATATGCCACGCTGTGCTAGGGACAGTTGCACTACAGTCTAATCTTATTTCAAATTCAAACTGTTAATGTGTAAATTGGGCCTCGGATTTCCAGCCAAACGACTAGAACCTGTTCGTTGTCAGGACCTCCGCCACTGACATGGATAAATCATGCAGGAATCACCAGATCGAAATATGTGATCGCTAGGTTAGAGGAGATTATTTAGAAACTGATGAACCTTACTTTTAATTAGAAGATTTAAAGTTTCCCGCCTTTCTTCATTACTTAAAGCTCGATGTCCGGGTGGCCTGGTGGGGTCCGGTGTGTTCGCTATTCTTTCCTCATCTTCACGTCTCCACTGAGCCTTTCTTGCCTTTAAACTGAAATAAAATAAACAATTCAATTTACATTACTTTAAATTTATTCATCAAGCTAATGCCTGGTTTCTGTGTCTGTGTAATGTAAACATTTTTCATCAACTAAACAAAACGTAATAACTGTGTAGAAACACTTATAATAAAAAAGAAAGGGAAGGATGTTCTATGTCCTACAATTCTGCACCAATTAGGCTAAAAACAAAGACATAAACCAGTCAGGTGCTATGGGGATAAGTTAGTTTGTTTTTTGTCCCAACCAAACAACTACATGTACATGCTGCTCCTTGCCATGTCCTCCATTCGGCACCACTGACAATGAGAAACCAAGGAGGAAAATCTGGAAAACTGTCTCAGCCAATAAACTGACTATTTGGTGACTTCGCCATCCTGATAATCAAATAAAGTGTCTATCTGGGGACTTCCCCATCCTGATAACTAAATAAACTTACTATTTAGGGACTTCCCCACGCTGATAATCTGTCAATTCTTTTTCTTGTTTGTTCTTCAAGTCATCTAAAGCTGTTAACGATGGACTTTTATGTAATTTTCCATGTTTAGCTCCGATGCCATTCACTTTTATAAAATCAAAATTATTACGGACCAGATTAACCTGTACAAAGAAAACAACAGTATTAGTATTTAATCTTTATAATAGTATTTTTTTGAATAGTGATTTCTGTCGATTCTACAGAGAGCGAGAGAGAAATGGGGTTTAAAGTCCACTCGACACAAATAGGTCATTTTGGGACTAACATATGGTTTAATTTTATTTCAATAATTCGCTTGTGCGTATGGGTCTTTAGCAGTTGGAGGAAACCACATGAGGTTCGACAGACCTTATGATACAGCACGCATGCGCTGACCATTCAACCATCCAACTCGCACTGTGAACACTATAACACTTGGTAGGCCTTCACTGACTACCCCAGAAGATTAGAGAAACCTAATCATCTTTACTTACATTAAGCTTTTGTATCTTTTTTTCAAAACCATCCAAAACTACTGCTGCCTCTAGCACCTCAAACTTTATGTATAATAGAGAATTAATATGAATAGCTATTCTCAGGACTCAGATGGTTTGAGGTGCCACAGAGACCAATACTTTTGTTCAGGACCAGTTAATAATTTTTATTACATGTGATATGATCATGATAACGGATATATCAATTTTGGCTTTTCAGCATAATTCTGGTCACCATCAACGAAGTAAATTTCTCACTGAAACAATATGAATATGATTGATATAAGCCTTACCTTGCTATCAGCGAGAGGTACTGATACCTTATGGTATTCAGGTGTACACGGTCGACTCTGTAGTTTAATCACCGGACCAGATCGAGAATGAGCACGCAGATAATTAGCTGATTGTGGTCTTGGAGCACGTGGTTCTTTCTACAATAAAATTTATAATAATTTCTAAAACCATCATTTCATACAGAGAAAAAACCAAATGCAAGAGAAAAAACCAAATGCAAGAGAACAAAAACTTGGCTAGTGTCGATGTTGTTCATTTTTAGCCCTGATAATAAACTGCAACATGCACACAGAACCTCAGTTTCCATCCGATTCAACAAACTAGACTTGATTCCTTGCCATGTTCTATGTCCTGTATCACTGATACTGCCAGGGGAAAATATAAAATAAAACAAAACAATATCAATAAGATGAAACATACCACAAGTTCTGCTACCACTTTTGATGGAACATTTTCAAATTTGCTCGATTTCCATAAAGCTTTCATCGGTTCTTGACTTGATTTTTCACTCTCTCGACTTTTACGCTGTATCTGTCGCATCCGTCTCACATTTTCCTGGATGTGATTCTTTGAACTAAAATTTTGAACTGAAATGAAGAAGGAATACATGAATTAAGACACAACATTGCATTGGTGAACTTTAAAACCTGGACTCTAGAAGTTAACGCTACAAAATATCATCAACAACATATATAAACAATGTATATATTCTTACACAAACAATGTCCGGAACAATTAAAAAATTTATCAGGTACGAGTCATCTTGTACCTGTCGCTTTGTCTGGCATAGATTTGTCATTTTTAATAATACATGCCCTGTAGAAAGTTTAAAATATAGAATATGGTTCTTGTTCATGTACAGTACAACTTAAATCTTTATTCAAGCCTAAAGCCAGACAAATTTCCATAATTTTGCATGGCTTTAAACTTTGTCCATCACATGTATTCCAGGTACTAACAGGTAAACTATAGTGTTAACCAAATTAGACAGATTCTTATATAGCTTGGGACATAGAGGTATCTGTTCTTGGACGACTAGACATATGCTGGAATAAGTGTATAGCCATGTTAATTGGCATTTGTGACACAGCCAATATGGGAACCTACCCGAATTATATTGTTTAGGACCTCCATAGCTGTGTCCGTCAACTTGAAACATTAAACTCTGCATCTTTAACTGGAATCTAACTTTTTTCTATCTGATCAACTATTTTATTCAAATCTTTGTGGAATGTTGTCTCTGTTGTTGTCTCTGTTGTTTTCTTTGTCTGTAAAATGTTCAAATTGAATTTTTATTTAAATGTATAATCTTTATCAAACAACTTTACATGATGTCCATTAGTCACATCATTCAAGGATGTGTTAGGGGTTTCCTCCGGGCACTCCGATTTCCTCCCACTGCTAAAGACCCCTACGCGCAAGCGAATTATTGAAATAAAATTAAACCATATGTTAGTCCCGAAATGACATAGTTTGTGTTGAGTGGACGTTAAACCCCATTTCTCTCTCGCTCTCTCATGGATGTGTTAGCGCTACACTAAGAAGAGATTCAGAGAACTCGACCTCAACCCATTACAAAATTGACGCTTCCGATAGAGACTGATGTTACTGTACAAGGCGGTGGAAGGAAACCTAACTAGCCATAAATCTTGAACACTATTTACTTACAGCAACTCAGACCTAAACGCACTATAAGGGCTAAGAAACACAAACAATGTCAATGTATACTAGAATATTGTAGAAAACTCAATAACTCCAAGTGTTTTAAACCCATGACAAACAAAAAGTGACAATTATAAAAACTCTTTCTTTGTAAAAGCAGTTCTTGACTGGAATAATCAGTAATATTAGTACACTCAAGATCGACAGGGTATCAGTATTTCAAGGCTACTCTGCCAAAATCTACATAAACACTCATTTTGTAAACATGATTCATGATTGTGAATAATCATCTAAAAAAAAAAATAAAATAAAAAATAATTTTTATAAAATCTGATGTCAGATGAGAGAAAAGATGAGTTACAAGTTTGGAAAATTTAGCTCTTGCATATATAATTTCTCTTTGATAACTGTTTCATCAAAGAAAACTATTATGGGTTAAAACAATGTGAAGAAGCACTGCTTGGACTTGTCGACGCTTTATTTTATTTTTTTTTTATTACCGGTATTTGAAGGTTTATCATAGCAACATAAAAAAATATTTCAATCCAATACAAATTATCTTTCGATAAATGTAATTATCCTCATTTTGTGTTCAGAAGATATTCCCTTATTAATTAATCTATAAAACGGCGCGTTAACTTATGTTTCAATAAAGAAAAATACCTTTTACGTGCATTTTCACATTTTTCTGTAAGCTTTGGAAGCCATTTTCTAAACATGAGTCACGTGACATGCGGCATACCACTGTGTTTTCCGTAAATAGTAAATCTTGTTATTCCTATGATTTTAGCATCCTATTATTTTCATAAATCATGAAAATAAAACAGTTACACAATTTTACGTAAAATTTAGAGTATTTTGAAGTCGCATTTCAATGAGATTAATGGCGATTACGTCATTGTCATGGAGATGTAAACATCCGGTCAATGGCGGCAACTTGAAGAAACATTAATGTTTAGAAGTCAAAACTTACAAAAAATACAGTGTAAAACCGAAACAAGTGACTAATTAAATCTGAAAAGTGTTGAATATTCTTTTTCGAAGTTTGCAGTTTCTTTAAAATTATCATTATGTAGGCTAAAGAAACGTTCATTGCACCCGTATACTGTTGTCGTTGAGACCTGTGTGAGTGTGAGTTCATTATTCTGATTATTTATTATTTTTTCTTACTCCCAAACAAGGGGGGGGGGGGGAGCCCGGACAAAATTAGGAAAAGGCCAAATTCGGGTTTCGTTGAGAGGTAGAGATTGATCAAACAGATCAGAAATCACACCAAACAGTTGCAGTGATATCCACAAATTGTAACCAAACTGAAATCTTGAACCGTTTCTTGCCTTTTGGTTGAGAAGTTTGGATTTTTAAAATTAAAAAATACAAACTTCATTTTTTTGTTAAAGGCTGGAGTGGGAATTCAGATGTTTGATGCTGAACAATTCTATCAACTTCAAGTAGAGTAAACCAAAGTAGAAGAGAAAATGTCTCGTGCTGCTGTGTCGAAATCCCGCGCTGAGAAGGGGAAACCCCCAGCATCTCAGACACCAGTTATTACACAGGAAATTGTTCCTGGTAAATTCAACGATAATGATTGGTAAGATTTGTTCTTTTTAATTAATGATCTAAAATCTTTTTATAAATGTAGCTAGCTGGGATGTCAACATGCGATATACCGTATGAGACTGTTCATATTTTTATCTAGGGACAACTGGGAGGACAAAATGGTTCTATTGTGTCTCCATATCCAGAAACATAAAAAAAATACTGACATTAGAATTATCTGATGCTGAAACCATTTTTAATATCTTGGTATCATTTGATGCTGGGTATTGCCACTGCAGTCACAATACGATACATATTGAATTGTGATTCGGGGACTACGATACAATTCAAGGTCAGTATTTTAAATTACCCCAAAAAAATCAGGATATTCGAAAAATTGATATTTTTAGTCCTGCCAACACCGAAGAAATAAAACTATTGTTCATTTATCCATGTATTATTATTGTAACGCATAAAGTGGCTGAGTGGTTATGGCTCTGGCTCACAAGCCAGGAGATTCAATGTCATAGGTGTTCAATCTCAGAGGTTTAGGGTAGAGGCCTGTTGAGGGTAGAGCAAAGAAGAGTATCTAGTTGTTCGGATCATATGGAAAACTTTGGTCTCATCACTGATAATATAGTCAGTACTGCCAAGGTCAGCGGTAGATTTACTTGATATACCACACTGTGTACGTTTCCCCCTGTATTAATTAACCCATGCAGTGCAGACATATAAGACATTTAAAAAGGTTTTATATTACAAGGAATGTTATATTAGAGAAAGATTACACATTTACCCACTCATTTTTTTTTATTTTATCAGGAATGTTATGTTAGAGAAAGAATCATCGGAAGAGTTTGTGTTAGATATAGTTGATGAATTGGTCGGAAAAACGATGGAAACAATTTATGGTCGTTACATAGAACGACAAATATTACCATTTACTATAACACAAGCTAAAGATGCAATATTACAAATAATAGAGGTAAATAACAAAATTATGACATTATTATCACCAATAATGATCTAGGGCAAAGGTGGTGACAAAAATTTGTGCAAACATTACTCTTCAAGCTTTTTCCACTGAAAACCTTTTGAACATTAGTTGTTATAATCAAACAAGAATTATTAAGACTTATATATAGGTCGTATGTTCAATCCCTGCATCAGGATTTCCCATTGTCAGTGGTGCAGGGTGGGGGGGGGGCTGACAAGGTCGACTGTCTAGTGGATCAGATGGTACAAAAACCGAGGTCCCTGGTATACATTGTTGTGCATGTAAAAGATCCCTTGGCAGTTGGAATTCAGTATGAGAGTAGGCCGCTGCCCAGGCAAATTTGTCCTCAAACACACTGTATCATGGCGTGTGCCTGTCTGTATTAGCCCAGTTTAGGAGCAGAATAGAGGGACGTTAAACCCTATTTCATTTCATATTCTGGCATAATCTGAGAAATTTTGGCAGTTGAATATGTGGCACCACCTCGCCATATCAAATACATGCAGTCCCATCCTATGAAATGAGAAAAGATATCTTGCTTTCATAAAAATGAAGCAAATAAATAAAGTACAGTATTACAAACTTTTTCTTCGCCCAGTTATATACTAACATATCTAAAGGTAGTAATTAATACTCCAAGCAACAATTAATAAAGGTTGCTTCCATCCTAAACATGTCATTGATTAAATATCATTTCAATACATTACAGTCAAGTTTTTGATTGAGGGTATTACTACGTTTGGGAATATATTGTAATATTAAATGTTTTAATTAATATTGTGAATATTTTAGTGGCAGTTTTTGATGAGAGATGACGGTGAAGTATCGCTAGAAACTCAAGCTGGCTGGCAACAAGATGAAGGTATAACAACAATGTTAACAATTCTTCTTATTTAAGTGGGGGGGGGTAGTGTGGATGGCCAAATGGTTAGCATGCGTGCTGTATCATACAGTCTGCCATTGAGTCAACTGGCCTGAATTCGAAACCGCGGTTATACGTAGTAGGGTCGCCTGTACAACCTCATCGGTTTTCTCCAGGTACTCCGGTTTATTCCCTCTGCTAAAGACCCCTACGTGCAAGCAAATTAATGAAGTAAAATTAAACCATATGTTAGTCCCAAAATGACCTAGTTTGTTGAGTGGATGTTAAACCCCATTTCTCTCTCTCACTCTCTCTACTTATTGATTATTCCCCTTGATTGTTCTTGTGTATCAGACATACCTACATAGAGAGAGAGAGAGAAATGGGGTTAACGTCCACTCGACACAAACCAGGTCATTTTGGGACTAACATATGGTTTCATTTTATTTCAATAATTCGCTTGCGCGTAGGGGTCTTTAGCAGTGGGAGGAAACCGGAGTGCCCGGAGGAAAACCACAAGGTTGAGAAGGCGCCCCTATCTCCATGCCACATACGCTCACACCAGGGCTCGAAACCACAGCCGCAAGCCAGAGGTGACCGGCCAGCTAGAGGTCGAAGCGCGGCACTCTAGACCACTAGGCCATCCCAACCCCCACCTACATAGAGGATGCTCAATTATCAGTGGGGATTTGGTGGGCGAATAGTCAACATCTTTTCGATTCCCTGTGAGTTTTCTCTGGGTTCTCCAGTTACCTCCCACAGCTAAATACCCCTACACACAAGCAAATTATTGATATATAATTGAACCATATGTTGGGTCCGAAATGACCTGGATGTCTTCACTATATAATTTGCTATGTTTGTGTTTAAGAACCTGATCCAGCTGTAACTGATTGTTGGGCCCAGGGTTCCGTACCAAAACGATTTGTTCAAACAGTCATCACTCCGATACCTGAAGAAGAAGAAGTTGTAGTAGAAGTCGTACAAGAAGAAGAACCCTCACAGTAAGCAATGACAAATGTTTTCAAAACTTGCCCAATACACAGATTTGTCTTATATCAATGGTGGATAGGGGGTCCAAATGGTTAACAACTTTGATAATAAGGTTGTGCAAGGCAAGGGTTGCCTGTCCAACCTCGTAGATTTTCTCCGGGACCCCTAAGAACAAGCAAAATATTGAAATAAAATTGAACCATATAGTCTCTACATGACCTAGTTTGTGAACCTTAAACACCATTTCTCTCTCTTTTTATTTATGTTTATAATGCATGACACAAAGTTATAAATATTAGGCCTGGCAAGGGTACAATATATAGCCCTTCAGATGGGATAAAAAAAAAACCAGATCCTCCATAAATCTTGGTATGCACATAAAAATCCCTTGACAGTTGGAATTTGATATACCAGCACACTGCATGGTATATGCCTGTCTGGATGGGCCAAAAAACCAAGGTCCTGGCATGCACATAAAAGTACGCCATAGTACCCGCTACCTGGCAAAATTTCCATCATGGCACACTGTATGGCGTATGCCGGTGTTCATTAGCCCTGTCAGAGCAGAACAGTAGGACTTTATACCCAATTACATTTACAAATGTAATCTGGTCTGTTTGTCAGAAACTAATTCTTGTGTTTGTTTTATTTTGTTTAGGAAAGTTGAAGAAATCCTGGCAGAAGATTTACCTGAATTAGAAGATAAAGTTTCCGACAATGAAGAGGAACATGTTGATGTGGAATCCTCCACTGCCAGAACAGAAACTGAAACAAAATCAACTCGGGTATGTAATAAGTTTAAATTCGTATTCTACTTATCATCATTTGAGGGATATCGAATCCCTAAAACACAGATCCTTTTTTATTTCATTTTTTATAGTTCAAAAAGCCTCTTGTCTACAACTCTACAACCACTCAGTTTGTTGCAAACTACAATTTTTTCAAAGTCAAATCTCTTTAGAAAATATTGGTCTGAAAATGGTTTAAATCCACCCATCATGTACAAATATAGGATAAATTGAAAATATCGGTCAAAAATGTTTTATCCGTTCAGTATTTATGATATAGAAATTTTGTCAACATTCAACATCTACTGCAGACCATATATAGAATATAGTCAACACAAGCCTGTTCCATATATGAATTTTTCTTTTTATCTGAACGAATCCAAGTTGGAGTTTTTCTACTGGTACTATTTTGATTCCTTGATTAATATCAAGGTTGCGGACCCTCTGGTCGGCACAATTTTTGCCTGATTTTGATGAAGCTTAAACATGCATTTTGCAAGAGTTAAATCTGCCTATTGCAGGTCTTTCTTCTTACTAATTAGATATTGATTAACTTATCCAGACCATAATCAACTCTAGAGGTCAGGGCTAGCCTACGATATTTACTGGATTGGAACCCGGTCTGCTGCCGCTGATTAAATCAAAAATAGAATAATCGTGACTATGTTTTTTATCATACCGTCTTTAGTAATGATGATCGAGGATAGGCCAAAAATTCAATTGCTAAATACTCGGTTTCAGGTTCATGAATTTGATTGAAATTTTCAGCAAATTGCGTTTACATTATCTAGTTTTTAGTGAGAACTGCGAGCTCGTTATCAAATCTCTCATAATGTATCTTTAAATGGTAAATTAATTTGAGGAAAATTTGATATTGTACAAAAAATTCAAACAACAACATCAACTTTTAACATTTTAATTTATTGCTTTCAGCACTTTTAATATTTAATGACATTTTGGTTATTATTTTAGCCAATCAAAAAGAAAGTGAAGTATCGTCCACACCGGGGTCCATTACGATCTGCTGGAGTTAGTCGTATTACAGAATCGTTAGAAGAAACAGAGATGAAATTATTAACAAAAGAGATAATGTCGACGTTTATGGGTGAAGATAGTCAGAGAGGCAGTGGAATTATCACGATGCCCATGTCATGTCATTCTATTGTAAAGGTAAGTTCAACAGACATAAGCCAGGTGTAGCTTCAATTCCCCGGTTTTATGTGACAAGTGGTGGGGTCGCCTGTCCGACCGCTTCTTGGCGTGGGGGTTGGGATGGCCTCTAGCTGGCCGGTCACCTCTGGCTTGCGGCTGTGGTTTCGAGCCCTGGTGTGAGCGTAAGGGGCGCCTTCTCAACCTCGTGGGTTTCCTCCGGGCACTCCGGTTTCCTCCCACTGCTAAAGACCCCTATGCGCAAGCGAATTATTGAAATAAAATGAAACCATATGTTAGTCCCAAAATGACCTAGTTTGTGTCGAGTGGACGTTAAACCCCATTTCTCTCTCTCTCCCTTCTTGGCGTCCTCTGGTTTCCTCCCAACGCTGTGTAAACGAAATTATTGAAATAAAATTAAATCATGTGAGTCCCAAAATGACCTAGTCTGTGTTGCATGGACTTTGAACCCTGTTTCGCTCTTTCTCATAGCCAGCTAATAAACTTAAAAACATCATGGCATATAGTTATACAGATGAATTTGAATCATGTTTTTAAAAGCTTGGTGAATGTGTTTTGATTTTTTTCTTTTGCTGTGGTCTAAGTATGTATTTATCGTGTAATAGCTGTAAAAAACATATTTTTATTGCAGGCACAAGCTGGACGTCCACCTGGTAACAAAGATGTTGTTTACGATGATTTAGGAAATGTTATTTCTGTAGTTCGAATCGATCCTGATAAACTACCACAGCACAAGTAAGTTTCTGATAGAAGTTCTGAGAATCTTCTTGCACCTTTCAGCAGCCACTTGGTTGGAATTTAAACTCTATAATTTAGTTAATAATTAGAGTGAGAGTTTATTTCAAGACTTTGGGGAGCCGGCGGGTGGACAGAAACCCCATTATTATGGCTAAATCCTCCTAACTATTATGGGGGTTAGATGGCCTAATGGTTTGTGCGAGCGTATTGTAACATAAAGTCTTTCAGTGAGTCAGCTGGGATGGTTTTGATTCCTTGATTGTACATGACAACAAGTAGTGTCGCCTGTCCATCCTCATGGGTTTTCTCCGGGTCTACGGTTTCCTTCCACTGCTAAAGACCCCCAAGGGCAAACAGATTATTGGAATAAAATTGAACCATATGTTAGTCTCGAAATAACCATATGTTAGTCTCGAAATAACCATATGTTTCTGTCTCTCTCTTCAGAACTAGCATTGTACCTGTGACCATAGAAAAAAAATGTATTAACAAAAGCATAATTTATGAACTGTCATGTGGTCTTCAAATATAACAGGATGGTGATTCTGAGTAAAGAATATATATCCATATTTATTTTTTGTTACGTTTTATTTTCTAGAGTACGTGTTGGATACAAGATTGTAGATCCAACAGTTGAAGCTGCTCAGGCAAGACTAGAAGCCATGAGACATGGTCGTTATGTCTCAGCAACTAAATTAGTTACCAAGACAACCAGTAATAAACAAAGTAGTCTGGATACGTCATCTCCAGGTGGGATTTTTATACGCCCACATTTTCATGTGGACGTATATTGTCGTCGCCCCTGTTCGTCCGTCCGTCCGGACGTCCGTCCGTCCGGACGTCCGTCCGTCCGTCCGTCCACAATTGTTTGTGAACAGTCTACAGGTCACAATTTTTATCCGATTTCAATGAAACTTAAAATATAGGTTTATCACCCTAAGATCTCGGTTCCTTTAGATATTGGCATGTATCGGACCGTAACTTCATGGGTTATGGCCCCTGATTGTACGAAAAATCACGTTTTTTAGCTTGTGAACAGTGTAGAGGTCACAATTTTGAACCGATTTGGATGAAACTTGAAATGCATGTTTATAAACCAAAGATCTTGGTTCCTTTCGATATTTGCGCCAATTGGATCGTAACTTCCTGAATTATTGCCCCTGATTGTCCGAAAAATCGCCCTTTTTAGCTTGTGGTCCCTCTGGAGGTAAAAATTGTTATCCGATTTGAAAAAACGTTTGATTATATCACCGTTCCATGGTTATGAAGGTTGAGTCCAAATTTCGTGAAAATCGGACCAAAATTGACGGACAAAATGGCCGCCATTTGTACGCGAATAGTGTGAAAATATGTTATATCAAGGTTGTGAACAGTGTAGAAGTCACAATTTTGAACCGATTTGAATGAAACTTGAAATGCATGTTCATAACCCAAAGATCTTGGTTCCTTTCGATATTTGCGCCAATCGGATCGTAACTTCCTGAATTATGGCCCCTGATTGTCCGAAAAATCGCCCTTTTTAGCTTGTGGTCCCTCTGGAGGTCAAAATTGTTATCCGATTTAAAAAAACCATTTGATTATATCACCGTTCCATGGTTATGAAGGTTGAGATCGAATTTCGTGAAAATCGGACCAAAATTGACGGACAAAATGGCCGCCATTTGTACGCGAATAGTGTGAAAATATGTTATATCAAGGTTGTGAACAGTGTAGAAGTCACAATTTTGAACCGATTTGGATGAAACTTGAAATGCATGTTTATAACCCAAAGATCTTGGTTCCTTTCGATATTTGCGCCAATCGGATCGTAACTTCCTGAATTATGGCCCCTGATTGTCCGAAAAATCGCCCTTTTTAGCTTGTGGTCCCTCTGGAGGTCAAAATTGTTATCCGATTTAAAAAAACATTTGATTATATCACCGTTCCATGGTTATGAAGGTTGAGTTCGAATTTCGTGAAAATCTGACCAAAATTGACGGACAAAATGGCCGCCATTTGTACGCGAATAGTGTGAAAATATGTTATATCAAGGTTGTGGACCTTATAGAGGTCACAATTTTGAACCGATTTGGATGAAACGTGACATGTATGTTTATAACCCAAAGATCTTGGTTCCTTTCGATATTTGCGCCCATCGGATCGTAACTTCCTGAATTATGGCCCCTGATTGTCCGAAAAATTGCCCTTTTTAGCTTGTGGTCCCTCTGGAGGTCAAAATTGTTATCCGATTTAAAAAAACGTTTGATTATATCACCATTCCATGGTTATGAAGGTTGAATTCGAATTTCGTGAAAATCGGACCAAAATTGACGCACAAAATGGCCGCCGTTTGTACGCGAATAGTGTGAAAATATGTTATATCAAGGTTGTGGACCTTATAGAGGTCACAATTTTGAACCAATTTTGATGAAACTTGACATGTATGTTTATAACCCAAAGATCTTGGTTCCTTTCGATATTTGCGCCCATTGGATCATAACTTCCTGAATTATGTCCCCGGATTGTCCGAAAATCGCTTTTGTTCGCTTTTGGTCCCTCTGGAGGTCAAAATTATTATCCGATTTAAAAAAACGTTTGACTATATCACCGTTACATGGTAATGAAGAGAGAGTTTGAATTACGTGAAAATCGGACTAGAATTGAGGGACAAAATGGCCGCCGTTTGTACACGAATAGTGTGAAAATATGTTATATCAAGGTTGTGGACCCTATAGAGGTCACAATTTTGAATTGATTTTGATGAAACTTGACATGTATGTTTATAACCCAAAGACCTTGGTTCCTTTTGATATTTGCGCCCATCGGGTCATTACTTCCTGAATTATGTCCCCTGATTGTACGAAAAATCACCCTTTTTAGCTCGTTGTGCCTCTGGATGTCACAATTATTATCTGATTTAAAAAAAAACCGTTTGATTATAAAAACCAAACAAATTCTAATGATTTTCTGATAATTCCTTAATATGCGACAACTCTTGTTGACTGCCCGGACGATTTGGCTGCTGTGTGGGCGTATGTTTCGTTGCCTGGCAACCTATTTTTTTCTTTTTATATAAATTTAATATTTTATTTTATTCAACAGAGACGAGGTTGACTACAACTGAACAAGATTATTGGGATATTGGTACTTATAAGGGTTCTTTACGTGCACCCTGAAATAATCAATTGTAAATAAGTAGTGATCACTCTGATATAAACAGTCGGAAATATGCAACTGAATTTATGCAGTGATCACTCTGAAATTTACAACTTAAAATATGCAGTGATCACTCTGAAATTAACAACTTATAATATGCAGTGATCACTTTGAAATATACAACCAGAAATAAGTAGTGATCATTGTTATTTTTGTGCTGTTCAGGAATGACAGTATCTAAAATCATGTGTTAAAGAAAGTGTATAGTCATAACCATGTTTGGTTTTTTTTTTCAGTGAATAAAAGTATTAAACCCCAGGCTACAATCACACCATTACCACCTCCACTAGTAAGTATAAAACTTTAACAAGATTCAGTTGAACATTCTTAAAAGTCTTGAAAAATGCTATAGGAACCCCTTGCTAACAAGAAAATTGTGATGGTTAAATATCTAAAAGGAATATTAGTTTTACTTTGTTCAGTATTTATAAAGATATGTGGAAATGAAATTTCATTGTGTAATAAGCTGGCCATAGTTGTTTGGATGGGACAAAAAATCTGAGTTCCAATATGCAGATTGCCTTGCCTGTAAAAGAACCTTCTCCATTATCCCAGCCGTTTCATTTCATTTGGTGTACTTAATTTTATTTTCTAGATTGATTCTATAGATGTATCGACAGGGGTAACAGTAAAAGAAGCTGGTAAAATAAGAAAAGGCCCAGGAAGGGTGAGTGTAATCTTCACAAAACAGGCGGGGTGGATAGCCGAATGGTTAGCATGTGCGTGCTGTATCATAAGGCCTGTCATTGAGTCAACTGGTGAGGTTTCGAATCCCCAGGTGTACGTGACAAGGAGTAAGGTCGTCTGTTCAACGTTTTGTGTCGCTCCTCCGGTTTCCTCCCATTGCCAAACTACCCCTACGCACAAGCGAATTATTGAAATAAAATTAAACTGTATGTTAGTCCCGAAATAGCCTAGTCTGTGTCGAGTGGGGTTTATCGAGTGGACTTTAAACCCCATTTCTCTCTCTCCCTTCACAAAAAAACCCCCAGAATCTGTTATGCCTTTATAACCCAGTAGGTTACTTCCATAAAAACAGGAACAACCGTATATTAATCTGGATATGAATCTCTTCAAACAGCAACAACATTAAAATCAATTTATACCCAGATTATACAGTTGTACTGGTTTCGTGGAAGTAACCCACTAAGTTATAGCTCTCTCTCCTCCTCCTCCCTTCTTTCTCCTCTTCTCTCTCTCTTACTCTGAAACAGGAACCAGCTGTTCATAATCGGAAATGGAAAAACCTGGCTGGAAATCATAGTATTATGCTAGACTTTTAAACAATTCATTTTCTCTTTTTTTTTTTTAATTTCAGTTCATAAAAAGAATAGACTTAATAAGTGATAACGATGGATTGCGACCGATTGCTACCAAAGTTTCTGATCCAGCTATCACAGTTGCTGAGATTCTCGACAGACACACCCCAATCCTGCGTCAAATAAGAGATACACCACCCCTTCCTCCTATAATGCCTCACCAACCTGTACAGTAATTCATTCAATGTTGGTTTTTTTAACATTTTATTAAATCAATAAGAGAACTCATGTATGAAACAAATCGATCAAACATTTTATTGACCGATTTTTTATACTTTTCCGAATGTCAAATTATTATATGATACAAATTGATCGAACATCTTATTGACCACTTCTTTATACATTTGTATCAAGATATTTCTGAGTGTCAAATTATTATATGAAACAACTTGAAATGATTAAATGGAGAAACGTAAACAAATGTATCAAATAATGTAGTTGCAGTTGCTTGGTGATTTGACGTTAATTGCTTCCGCAGGCAGATAAATGGTGAGAATTTGCGATATGTATTATTTCTAGCCATATCATCAATTCAGGGTCCCTAGCACATCAAGCATTAAAATTGTCCAAGAAACAACCATACTTTTCATGGACTTTGTTTCTGCCCTGGACTCACAGAGCAGAGGGTTGTACCCTTGTCTGGAGATACTAGTGAGATACATCATAACAGACTTTTGTATAATTTATTAACTCGAAACAAACTGCATTTCAAATTAGCAGCATTAGGAACAACTTGGTTTCCAAAATTTGCCATTCCCTTTGTAAGTTTCTTTTCCTACAGATTTATATATTTTGTTTCATATACTTAAATACCATACAGTGCTCGATATTACTCCACACATAGATTCCAAAACAGTTTATGTCATTAGATAGATGTTGAATCCTATCTAAATGACAATATTGAATATTTAAAAGGAATATCAATCCAGAAATCAATCAATTTCGTTCAGTATGAGTAAATTTTAAGGTGGATCAAGCCATTAAAAAATTAGATTGGAACGATCGAATTTAATAATTAATCAGCATTGGGTCAACTTTATATTCTGTTCAATTGTCTGATATGTGATATTACTGTATAATGAGTATGAATCATGCATTGTATTTCGTTTATGTATGCCGGACATGTCCGTCTGAATTGACAAAAGTCCGGGAGAAAATATAACCACTCGGACATCGTGAATCATATCCAACATTCCTAAATATTGAATGTACTGTGAGATAATAATAGATGAGACTAAAAATAATCAAATTGACTTTCTTAATAAAGCATAATTGTTTTTATCTCCAACTTGTGGTATTTTTATACAGGGTGATTTAGTTATTGTATAGAATTGTTATTGTAAATTATTTGATTAAATCTATTATTATTTATATGTTATGTCTGACATCATTTTCTCCATAAATATATATTTTTAAATCTGTGTTGGGTTTCGTTGTATTTTAATCCTTGATTGGCAGTTAGCGATTGAACTCAACACAATTAAAAAACAACACAACAGGGTGTATATGTAAAACAATTACTGGCTTATACTCATCTAGCGTGATGTTTCTACAAGTATCCTTTTTTATTTTTAACAAGCCGGATAACGATCGAGAATACTTGTCGAAAAGTTGTCCGTGTTTCGAGATAAGGGATGGTCCTATTTAGTTCAACGTAGCAAAGCCGAACGCGAATCACGCTCGCAAAAAGAAAGCAAAATCGACAATATTTTTTTTTTATCAAAACAACGATTGATTATTGTTATTTATAGCAATACTTCCACATCCAACTACAATTAAGCAGAAAATACTACCTGACACGGGTACAAACTACAAATCCCCTCTTTTTAAATCAAAACGATAATATATCGCTTTTTTCAGGAATTTTAAATTTACGTCGTTTACACATAAATAATTAAAGGCGGGGCCTCGTGTGCAATAGCCAATCAAAGTACTAACCTGATCAGAACTGCGCAGGATTAATACGTCGTAATAATGAGCTTGATTTACGTTGTCAGTATTTGCTAATGTAATAAATGAATGCTGTTTCATTAGATTGGGCTGCGATTGTGTAAATAAATACTAACTGTTTCAAGTTAACAAGCACATCAGTATATCTCAAAGTTTTTAGTTACGTTCTCATAGCTAGTGGAATATGAGTATAAACCAGTATAAATTGTGTTTTTAAAGTATTTTATTTAAGCTTCAGATGGCCAATAATTATTTTCCACATTTTAATTTAGGAATGAGGTTGAACTTCCTACTATTCTACAACAAACCGGGTAAACACCACGGGCTATGGGGGATAATGTGGGGAGTTTCCATTTTATGTTTATCAAATTCTAATTACCTGGAGTCTTATTCACGAAATCTTCAACTAAAATTTTCTAAAGTTTTTGTGAATAAGACTTCAGGGGCCCTTTTACAATCAGGCCGATATTGCTTACCGTGTTCTCCTGTCTCGGTAGATGTTTGACCTTAGCCGACACTTCGATTACATGTTGAGATTTATAAATTACATGTTCATGGTAAAAGTAAAGTAAATCTTACACCAGTAAAACAATCTTTCTGGTGATTCCATTGGTCCCCTTAGCGAGTGCTTATATTCGTTAATGTTCTCCTTAATGTGGCGAATATGACCGGGGGGGGGGGGAGCAAACTGTAGGACGCGGGAAGATTTGGGGCTATCTTTTATAGTCTTGAATTTACGTTGCGTTTGATCAACTGATAAACAAAACTGTCTTTGTAGTACCGATATACTCTGCGTTGAGAGAACCCCTAGAGGGGATCACCCCCAATCTTTCCCTTGTTGAACTGTATCGTAGGTCAATGAAAAGAAACGAAATGAGTTTTACGGTCGCGTGCTCTTCTTCGACTGGGCTAATAAAGACGGGCACACACCTTGCAGTGGGCTATAGGAAGGCTTTTAAACGGACAGTGGCGCAACAGCCTACTCTTTTATCAAATTCCTATGTTGAGTGTTGAGACATTGTCTCATATTGGAGAGCAATAGCCTAAATAGGATGGAATATAAGACTTATAAAACAAAGATCGAAAATGAATAGGTGGTATTTTTATACGCCCACATTTTCATGTGGACGTATATTGTCGTCGCCCCTGTTCGTCCGTCCGTCCGTCCGGACGTCCGCCGTCCGGACGTCCGTCCGTCCACAATTGTTTGTGAACAGTCTACAGGTCACAATTTTTATCCGATTTCAATGAAACTTAAAATATAGGTTTATCACCCTAAGATCTCGGTTCCTTTCGATATTGGCATGTATCGGACCGTAACTTCATGGGTTATGGCCCCTGATTGTACGAAAAATCACGTTTTTTAGCTTGTGAACAGTGTAGAGGTCACAATTTTGAACCGATTTGGATGAAACTTGAAATGCATGTCCATAAACCAAAGATCTTGGTTCCTTTCGATATTTGCGCCAATTGGATCGTAACTTCCTGAATTATGGCCCCTGATTGTCCGAAAAATCGCCCTTTTTAGCTTGTGGTCCCTCTGGAGGTCAAAATTGTTATCCGATTTAAAAAAAACCGTCTGATTATATCACCGTTCCATGGTTATGAAGGTTGAGTTCGAATTTCGTGAAAATCGGACCAAAATTGACGGACAAAATGGCCGCCATTTGTACACGAATAGTGTGAAAATATGTTATATCAAGGTTGTGGACCTTATAGAGGTCACAATTTTGAACCGATTTGGATGAAACTTGACATGTATGTTTATAACCGAAAGATCTTGGTTCCTTTCGATATTTGCGCCCATCGGTTCGTAACTTCCTGAATTATGGCCCCTGATTTTCCGAAAAATCGCCCTTTTTAGCTTGTGGTCCCTCTGGAGGTCAAAATTTTTATCCGATTTAAAAAAACGTTTGATTATATTACCGTTCCATGGTTATGAAGGCTGAATTCGAATTTCGTGAAAATCGGACCAAAATTGACGGACAAAATGGCCGCCGTTTGTACGCGAATAGTGTGAAAATATGTTATATCAATGTTGTGGACCTTATAGAGGTCACAATTTTGATGAAACTTGACATGTATGTTTATAACCCAAAGATCTTGGTTCCTTTCGATATTTGCACCCATCGGATCGTAACTTCCTGAATTATGGCCCCTGATTGTCCAAAAAATCGCACTTTTTAGCTTGTGGTCCCTCTGGAGGTCAAAATTGTTATCTGATTTAAAAAAACGTTTGATTATATCACCGTTCCATGGTTATGAAGGTTGAATTCGAATTTCGTGAAAATCGGACCAAAATTGACGGACAAAATGGCCGCTGTTTGTACGCGAATAGTGTGAAAATATGTTATATCAAGGTTGTGGACCTTATAGAGGTCACAATTTTGAACCAATTTTGATGAAACTTGACATGTATGTTTATAACCCAAAGATCTTGGTTCCTTTCGATATTTGCGCCCATCGGATCGTAACTTCCTGAATTATGGCCCCTGATTGTCCAAAAAAATCGCCCTTTGCAGCTTGTTGTGCCTCTGGAGGTCACAATTATTATCTGATTTATAAAAAAAATGTTTGATTATAAAAACCAAACAAATTCTAATGATTTTCTGATAATTCCTTAATATGCGACAACTCTTGTTGACTGCCCGGACGATTTGTCTGCTGTGTGGGCGTATGTTTCGTTGCCTGGCAACCTATTTTTCCAAGTTGAAATAATTAAGAAACGTGCAGTCCATTACAAATGTTGATCTCCATTAAAACCAGACAGCTTATAATTAAACCTTACATGTCACCTGTCATATTACAGGTACAGTTACTCTGATGTCTGTCTTTTCATGCGAAAATGTTTAAATCCGTCCCGGACCTTTACCGTTATTTTTAATAGTCACAATCATCGCAGTTGTGGTTTCATTCATTGTCATTACATTGTGTTTACACCAATGAAGAATGTTGTTTGAGTAGTTTTGTAGATTAAATTAAAGATCATCTTCACTACTTGCTTTGGAGAAAATAGTCGTATCGTCAGCGAATTGTTCACACTTTAAATGTGAGGAGATCAGTTATTGATGAAAATATAAAATATAAGAGGTCCTAAAGCCGAACCTTGAGGAACCCCATTCGATACGGCTACAAATGAAATGGAATGGGTTTTAACGTGCACTTAAAATAACCCTTGGAATGCGATGTTGAAGTATGCTGTCCTGGCAAATTTTTCCTCATAGCATAGTGTATGGCGTATGCCAGTCTTCAATTGGCCCAGTCGATTGAAAACGGTAGGACGTTAAACCCCATTTCATTTCATAAACATGAGTTATTTGATCCGAATCCAGACTATAATTGCATGACAAATTGTATATATCCAACCAACAATTAATGGTGATAAGCAAAAGCGTTTTATAGTTGAGGCGCTGGAGGCGCCAGCCTCCTCGAGAAAAAAATCAAAGAAATTGGAAAAATAAAACGGGAGAAAACTGCTAAAACCGATGAGAAAAATGTAAATGTACCGTAGTTGGGGGGGGGGGGCGTAAAGGCAGACAAAAGTGTCTCACGTCTGACAAAAGGGCCCCTCTGGCTTAGGGAAAGCGCCCCGAGTCCGAGGCAATCGTCTTCTACATTCTATACACTGTTACTGTCGAATCCATTACTGAATGAGAATGCAGTCATTGCATTGACATAAAAATCATCAATCAAGACGTCCCCCGCCCCCCGGCGAAAGAGGGCCCTCAAAATAGTATAGCCTCCGCCATGACAAACCTTAAAACGCCCCTGGTGATAAGACGAAAATTATAGGTATAAGTTATAGGTATAAGTAACGCGCCCTTTCGAAGACATACGGTATTGATCGTGTCAACAGTGGTGAAATTACTCACATTTAAGAATTCAGGAGATTTTCGGACTGCATCTGTACATTGATATAAGTTAAGGATGAATTCAGTCTTTTTTGAGACTAATTATTTACTGTATTCAAGTGTTTTTGTGTGCACGGGACGTCGGTCTTTCGTCCCATCTGAACGACTAGACGCTACCAGACCCTCGCCCCATCGTCCTGTCCCCTTTTTCGGAATACAATTTTGTAATAAATATTTATATTTAGCTAGTCAACACCAATGAAATAATTGCCTGTAATGGTTAAATTGAATACGACAACCTTTGAAAATTATATGCAACTCACAGTGAGTCGGAATGAGCCTATTATAACTGTCCATTTTAGCGCAAAAACTCTACGGGAAATGTGCTCGGAGCGCGTTGGCTTCATAATATGGAAAGTTTTAATTAAAATAAGAACTTTTTTTTCATTCCTAGCAAACAACAAATAAAACTTGCTATATATATATAAATTAAATTATTTGACATTAAGTGAAATTATTTTGATCATGTGGGCTTGTCTAGTTAAAAACTCTTTTTGAAAAAAAATAAATGCGCATCAGTCGCTTGTTGTATTAGGATTTCTAGGAATCTGGATAATATAAATTATAGAAGTGCTTAACACAATGAGTAGTCTAGCAAGATGCAATTATTAGTTAAAAATAAGGAAACACCCCTCAAGGATCGTCTTGTGTTTTATTCTTCTAGAAGACTCGTTTCGTTTATATTATATGGTTTAGATAATTTTGCTAACAAAAAATACCCCCAAAACAAAACAAACATTTACTACAAAAAGAACAGGGGCGGCTCTACAAGATCGTAGTAAGAAAGTCTGTGTGAGAGTGGATACCGATACCCCCCACCCAACCCTTTTCTATTAGTGTTATTTTGTTTTACAATAATACCTTCAATACAACAGAAACGCCTCTCGGGATTTAGGCTTTTTACGACAATTGTCTTCATCAAACAACAGAGGCGGATTCAATGGGGGCGGCTCCCCCCCCCCCCCCCCCCTAATTTTCGGGGTGCCTAGTCTCCGCGGTCAGTGCCCTCATTTTGCGCCCCCCCCCCCTTTCAAAATTCCTAGATCCGCCCCTGAACAATTTTCTACAAACTTGCAATAAATTTTAGAAATGTACCGTATTTTTATCTGTATTATAATATAATTGTCATCATTTACATGCTGCCAGAAAAGGATGTTTTATGTAATAAAGTATATATTTTTCAAATGGAAATTAAAAAAAAATGTCACAAACGTTTTTAATATAACATGCACCATCACTTTTCAATCCAAGAAATGTCCTCCATATGTCTAGCCCCGCGACGCTCGCCGAGAAACAAGTTTTGGCCCATTCCAAATTACTGGACCCGTCCTGTATTGTCACACACTAGTGTCGTCTCTAGTCAGTCGTGTAAATAAAAATATTACAAAAATCTGTTTGGTCCAGAATCCAAACTTAGTATAAGATATCTCTAAAAACAGCGACGCTTGATATGATCCTTGGCCTTATCAAATACTATCCAGACGATAGGAAAGCCGAGATTAATTTGTCTTTCGTTGCACATGTCTATACTTGAGAGTCACTGGTAGCTCAAGACAATAAACAAAACCACGTGATAGGTCATGTGACGGGCACTTGACAACAGCGTCATCATGGCTGACAGATGAAGCTTCAGGAAAAATAAAAACAGAAACCCGTCGTTTAATAAACTTCGAAAATGGACAGTGGTAATATTTAATATTTCTATTGTTATATTTCATTTCCGTGTAATCTGCAGCTTAAAAAAAAGTAAAAAAAAGCCTTCCACAAGGACATGACACTGCTCTTACACTCGATATTGTTGACACTTGTGTGACAGACTATATATAAGACTTGACTCTGTTTTTCATCAAAGACTCAACCAAAGTATAAAAAAAGTAACACAAAACGTTATTTGACTTTTTGTTGCTTTCGAGCTTTTGCTTCAGTTAATTTTAAATGATACGATCAATATTTATTCAAGATTGAGTTTCTGATCTCTTTCCTCCCAGAATCTAAATGTCTCAAGTGGTATAAACCAACAAAACAAATGATTGATGTCCAATAATGTAAGATCGCAAACTCCAACCGATGCTGAAACTCAATATTGCACCACCATACAGCTAGCACATCTATTGATCATATATAGACTTGAAATTTACAAGCCTAGAAATAAGGCGCCTGTCAGGCTGTCACACACATTATCAGGCAAAAATTCAAACTTAGTCGTTAGTGAAACTTAGTGAGACACAAGCTCTTAGGTGTGTGTTAACAAGTGTTATTTGTTCACACACTGATTTGTCTATGTTCTGTGTACAGCACTCAGTGATGTAAATATTAGGTGTGGTTTGTTTGTATATCTGGGGATGCCTAGATGGTTCTTTCCTATCTAAAGTTTAAAGGGCCAATCCCGATAACTTTTTGGGGAATAAAACAGCTTAATTTTGTGTTAAAATCCCTTATAACCCATTATCTAAGGCCGACCAACTAACCCGATATTTGTGATATGCTTGTAAATAACTTAAACCTGACAGTCTCCATCTGGAAATGGAGACCGTTGTATTATACAGTATCTGGATAAAACCAGACTTTTTTCTATAAAAATGATATGTAGGTGAAATTTACCTTTTGTTATCAGTACAGTACATGGGTCATTCACTGTATAGACCTCTCAAGAAACGGGAATCGATTATCAGGTCACCCAATGAAAAAATTGACCCGAAATCTTAAAAGGGTTACGTGTCCGGATAAGCAGTGTTGACGTTAACGTCAAAACGACTTAATATTTTGAGCTGAAACTTTGAGCCAAGGTATATACACCATGCCTCTATATTTTGGTCCATAAATTTCATAAATGCTCGGACTTCAATTTTTGAGACTCTGTTCTTATCGGGATTGTCCCTTTAAATATACTTTCTACTGACATGGTTGTGGGGAATTCCCTTTGGCTCATTCGGTATATAAATTCCATGTCTGGTTTCGTTGGTTCGAGTCCTGATTCTGTTACATGTATTTTATTATTAAATACAAAGTATATGATACAACTTTTATATACAAATGTAGTTAATAATAATCCATTGATGGTTTGTTATATCAAGAAGGAAGAAAAAAAAAGATCTTGTCAAAAATAAAAAGTTGACCATTCATTTTGATTCACGATGATGAATATTATTTAGATATTTTTGACTACCAGTAATGAAGTATGAATGATTTGTATATTTTCAATTAATTGGGTATGAATAATTTGGATGTTTTTAATTAATTAGGTATGAATAATTTAGAAGCATTAGTTGAAGATGAAGATGAGGAGATTGATAATGAAGAAGAGCCAGAAGAAGCAGGAGTTATTGTAAGTTTTATATTAATACACAGCAGCTTCAATAGTACTGGTAGTAGTTTCCCTCCCTGGTGTCAGTTTATGTGGCTGGGAGATAGGGGCACCTTCTCAATTTTCCTCCCCCTTAACTTTATCACAAGCAAGAATTAGAGCACTTTCTTTAAATATCCAGAAAACAACTACACAGCTTACAATCACTACACACGCTTGCAACTCATTAATATTCATAAGGTCATGAATATTCATGTTAACATCAATACAGATTATTTTTATATTTTTTAGCAAAGTTCGGAAGAATCTGGTAATGAAGATGAAGATGGACACGTAACCACGAAAGAAGCGAATAAATTTGATATTTTATGCGATGGTGTTGTTGGTTCCATGGCGTTGGTCCAGACCAGTGTACAGGAATTACTGGCGTTTAAAGATGAATTAATAAAACATGCTTTACCACCATCAGTTCTTATAAAATTAACAACGGTCTGTGGACGAGTATTCAGAAGGTTTGTAATTATTGTTATGTACGGTCTGCGTACGAGTGGGGGGGGGGGGTAGATGGTTGAATGGTTAGATGTGTGGTCTGTATCATAAAGCATGTTGTCAATGAGTCAACTTGCGTGGTTTCGAATCCGCAGTTGTACGTGACAAGGAGTAGGTTTGCCTGTCCAACCTCGTGGGTTTTCTCCGGGTCATACAGTTTCCTCCCACTGCTAAAGACCCCTATGCTCAAGCAAATTATTGAAATAAAATTAAACCATATGTTAGTCCCAAAATGACCCAGTTTGTGTCGAGTGGACGTTTAACACCATTTTTCTCTCTCTGTGGAAGAGTGTTCAGAAGGCTGCACTTATAGGTATGCGGACAAGTGCAAAGTGATCAATTTTTACTTCTGGAATAAGAAATACGTTTTTTTATGCATTATTAAGAATCATGGTAGAATAGTTGATGAATTAGTAAAAACAGTTTAGATAATCCTAAAAATTGTAAATAGTTTTATGTTTTTTTACTACAGTGTAAGTGATCAGAGTAAACCAGTCAATGAATTAGTTCGAATGGTTCAAGTTTATTCGACTCCATGGGAAGAGAAGAGCGCAGCGTTAAAGAAATTACATGACGATTATGAGAATAAACAAAGACAACTGAATATAGCCATTAAACGATTACAGTTAGTAGATGCACATGTAAGATTATAAAACTCTTTACAGTCACAATCAGCAATCTTGTATCGGTTTCCTTCAACTTCTAAAGACAAATATACTCAAGCGAATTTTGAAATAAAGTTGTTCCGGTCTGTAATTAATGATTTTAAACCTGACAAAATGACAAGGCTGAAAATGTGCATGACAAAATGACAAGCCTGAAGTTTTGCCTGACATTGTCAGTGACGGGAACCTTATTTGCAGGCTTGTCTCAAAATGACCTAGTTTGTGTTGAGTGGATTTTAAACCCCATTCTCTCTCCCTTTCTGTATTTTTTTATCAGTCTTGAGAATTTTCTGACCGGAGTGGCTCATTGATTGCACAGGTTGAGTTTTTTTTAACCAGGATGACCTAGCCGGGTTCTCTCACTCTGTTGGACATTTCAGCTTAGTTTCCACTTTGTCAATGTTGCATTTCAGCTTGGCAATTAAAAGTATCTAGTTGATGGGATGGTACGAAAAAAAGGAGATCCTGTGTATTAGATTTAACTTCATTTTGTTTTGTTTAATATGTTTTAGTCGAAGAGGATAGCTAAGGAGAAGAGAATAATGAACTGGGAGAAAGTTTTTGCGAAGGTGACAAGTAATAAAGGTCACGGAAGAAGATGGAAATTTTTAATAGAAACGATCAAACAAAAAGCTAAAATGGGGTGAGTGGTTCTTTTTGATAATGTCAAAATTATGAAATCATATGTGAGGGATATTTAGTTGGTATTTTTTAGTTGTTTTGGTTTAAACTGTATTTATTTTAAAAATTTGGAACAATTTAAAGACATTTAGAATGGGATACATAAACAAGCTAAAGTAGGCTTAGATAAATTTGCTTCCTTGTCGGTTTATGATATGATGTACAATTTCATGTAATATAGACACATTTGACTACTGTATTTGTGTTTTAACCATTGCTAATTGACTTCACTTTATCATTTACCACTTACCAGGGCATCATGGTGGCTCACTGTATTATGCACTTCTTTTGATTTTTCTGGAATTGATGAATGCGTATTGTTCTGTTTTGTTTAGGTTTGAACATGTACAAGAATATACAAGGTCATTAGAAGAATCGTCTGCGTCGGAATCTGAGGATGAGGATGAAGATACAATGGTCGCTCAACAATCAAGTCGGGACGTCGATAGCATGGAAGCCAGTAGTCTGGATACTAGTCAGAAACAACAATCAGTACGTAAAACTTGTGTCTCTAATCCCATGTTGGTGTTCTTGTCTGTCCAGATGTCCTTATTCTGTCCTGTTGTTTTGTTTCCAGAGCATATCATACATGCTGTTCAAGATATCATACAAGCTGTTCAAGATCAAAATATCTTTGTGAATTTTTGTACAATCATCAACCTATTAAAAGTACTTAAAGTTTGCAAATTAAAAATTTGTATATTTCCATGATAAAAATATTAAAGGGGTTTCACATTTCAATATTATCCTACGTAAGGAACTTATAGGTTTTTGAGTGTAATGAAAAGACAATTTATTTGTTGTTACTGAGATAGGCAAAGCAATTGGTGGTCAACCTCTGGATACATTTACATGATTTGATTTTTGTTGTTTTCTTGCCATTTCTGTGTAGTTTGTCTTGTCCATGTGTTTTGATTGCGTGTAGCTTAATAACTTCTCCTTGGTTACTAGGAATTGTGTGTATTAAAATGATATTCTTGTTACCTAGGAAACAGCTGTAGAGAATGATGTAGATGAAAGTCGAGGAGAAGTGGAATCGGTTCATTCTAGTGAGGAAGAAGAACCTGTTGTTGCCATGCCAACTGTAGAGGTAGAGCAAGTTGAAGATCTAGTAGAAAGTGTGGAAAGTATAGAAGAAGTAGAAAGTGGAACTATTTCTCCCAAGGTACATGTATATATTGAGACAAATAAGACAATGGCCGAATGGTAAACACGTGCAAGCTGTATCATAAAGTCTATCATAGAGACATCTGGCTAAACCCCGATTTTCTTTGATTTCATTTGTATGATTTGATAAATATGAAATATTATTTTAATTTAGAGAGTGAGATTTGGAAGTGAACAAGTACCTGTAGTTGTAAAACCACCGACGACGGAGACGGCCGTATGGACGGGAGAACCCGACTATGATGTTTATCTGTATGTGAGAATATTTCAACCACAAGGTCTGGATAATCACGAGTTAAAATGTTCGTTAACGTACGATAATCAGATGTTTAAGACTGGTGTATTAGATTTACGTGAAGAGGTGAGATTAATATTAGATATCCGATCCCTGCATTGGCCAAGAAAGTTCATCCAGATTTTCCGTTGTGGTTTCCCCTTGTCAGTGATGCAGGATGGAGGGTCTGACAAGGACAGCTGTCCAGTCGATTGGATGTGACGAAAAAATGAGGTCCCGTGTACATATTGGTGTGCACGTCAAAGATCCCTTGGCAGTTGTAATTCCATATAGGAGTAGGGTGTAGCGTTGCTGGCAAAATTTCCCTCATTGCACACTGTATGGCGTATGCCCGTCTTCATTAGTCCAGGTTAGGTGCAGAAAGTAGGACGTTAAACCCCATTTCATTTCATATTTAATATATAAATAGAATATTTTATATGGTCTGTTAAAGATATGTGTATGTAAAATTTATATATAGTTAGCCATTCCTGCTATAATACTTTGATAATAAAGTAGAAATATATAGAAAATATCAGTCAAATTACTTTATTCTGAGTGGGGAGATTGAACGGCCGAATGGTTAGCATGTGCTCTCTGTATCATAAGGTCTATCATTGAGTCATCTAGGGTAGTTTCGATTGTCTATTTTAATGTGACAAGGAGTAGGGTCACCTTCCAACCCTGTGGGTTTTCTCTGAGTCCCCTAGTTTCCTCTCTATGCTAAAGACCCCAATGTGCAAGCTAATTATCTGAATAGTATGGGACCATATGTTAGTCCCGAAATGACCTAGTTTGTGTCTAGTGGAGGTTAAAGCCCATTTCTTTCTCTTATATTCTAAGTGATGTTATCACCGTTTGGAAGAGTTATCACTGTTTGGTCTATCATTTTATATTTTTACAGGTAGTAGAAGATTTACCTGTTAGTCCAACTAGACCACCAGCTGCAGGGAGACATCAAGGTAGGTATTTGAACAACTGAACTCTTTTTCCTTGACTGCTCCTCCATTCTACATCACTGACAAACTGAAACCATCTCTATGATTTGCGTTTTTCACCTTATATATATATATGTATATAATATATAACAGAACACAAATTGTTATGGGAAATAATCACTGGTTTTATTCTAAAAACATGACGTTTCATCAAGTATCCTCTTATTGTGGCACAATGACACTTAAAGATTTATACATATATGTATTTGTTTTTGTTTTTTTAGCTGACAGATCACCTTTAGTAGAAGATCCACCACCTAAAAATCATGGAAAGTAAGACTATATTATTCTTTTTCTCAGATGAAGGCAAGAATATGGGTGTGCCACTTTTTGTCTGATGAAGGTGGTTTAGGGGTTAAGATCCCCAGATATTTCAATAGTTGATATTTTACTCTCACAAAAATATCCTGGTCACTTTTTGCTCAAATTTGATAACGGTTCGATGCCAAACTGATTGCTGATCTATGTTTCACTGCAATTTTGTATTTTCTATAAAACAAAGTAACATATTTCGTGATTCAGATACGAAGAATTTACAGTCAGTTTAGATGTTGATGATATAAATTCTACCAAAGATGGTGCAAGTTCAAAACCTAAACAGATACAGTTTGCTATACAACATGGACAATTTGAAGAAATTATTGCCATGGCAACAGTAGATGTAAAAGATTTACAACAATTGGTGAGTTCAAGTTATATCAGATTATTTACAAGTTTAATGTTGTCCCACATGGTGAACCGTCACTTGTTATAGCAAATTTGCGGGGTTTAATGGCCGAATGGTTAGCATTTGTGCGCTGTATCATAAAGCCTGTCACTGAGTGTGCTTTTGATTCCCCGGTTGTATGTGACAAGGAGTAGGATCGCCTGTCCAATCTCGTGGGCTTTCTCCGGGTACTCCTGTTTCCTGTCACTGCTAAAGACCCCTACACGCAAGCGAATTATTGAAAAAAATTAAACCATATTTTAGCCCCGAAATGACCTAGTTGTTGAGTGGACGTTAAACCCCAGGTTAGGAGTTAGAATTATGGGGAAAATTCCGCTCCATACTTTTCGTGGGGTTGTGGGGGACAACTTTGAAACTTTTGATAAAATGCTTTTATTAATATGAAATGCTTTCCCCTCTCATAACCACGATTACAGTGATCACTTGGTTCCCGACCAGTGGCTCGCAGTACTTTTCGTGGAGCCATGCCAGATTGCTGTGAAATTTAAAAAATGCCATGTTTTTATAAAAAGCATATAAATCTCTGATCTATAAGCTTACACATCTTGCCACATTGACAATCATCTTTCCTCTCTCACAACCACGATTTGTTTCCGCAATCTCTCATTACAACATTTTGATTTATAAATAGTGACGATGTTTCATAGTAAAAGGTGACGATCAGATGATATGGTTTCTGAAATGGAGTCGCAACGAACAAATGTCTTCTTTGATTGGCATTTAGTAATTGAGCATATTAACACATTGTACAATTTTATGGATACACAATTCTGTATATATTTGCCTACTATTCATATAATTGTATCATTTGCTTGATAAAGACGAGAGTATCCTCGTCGCAACGTTTTTTAGTATTAAATTCAGTTTGTGTATCCATAAAATTGTACCTTGTGTTAACCAACAAATGGTTGGGACCCACTGGTACATATTTTACGTATTTTGTCTAATACAAAACACAAAATTATAATTTGCCGAGAGCCCAGAATCGAGATGAGAGCAGAAAGAACATGTTTTATCAACAAAAATATATAAATGAATACGTTAATATGATATATCAGGAATAGACACAAGTTATTCCTGTAAAATTGACTATCCAAACCACAATTTACAATTACATCAAGATGAAATACATATTGACCTAAAAGTCTATTTGAAACAATAACAGACATCTTATACTGTTGTCCATCAATGACGATCTCATCGGCCGGGAAAACCAGAGATAAGAAGACCTTTGTTCCAAAAAGCTCTAGAACCTGGGCTTTAATCCAGTGCAATAATCGTGTCTGGAGATATACTCAAGGTGTCCTAAAAGAATGAATTACTTTCTAACTCCCGCTTTCTAACTCTTTTATACAATAATTCGAAACAATGGAAATTTTGAATATATACGAAGGTCATGAATATTCATAATGAGTGATCTGGAATGAATTTAATTTATTTTATTCCTGACACTAGGACTTACAGACAGTTTATCTACCAGCGCCGAGAGGTGATGATGTCATTCTACGGTCAGATGATGACCTGGACTCAATAGACTCTCTCTCCGATTCCATGGATATACCAATAAATGATGCTGCCTCGGAAAAAAGCCTTGCTATTAAAGATGAAGTGTTGAAATACGTTGATCCAATTCCGTTTCCTCTGTTTTCTCTGAAACCCGGTCGAAGTGATACAGGGCCAGCTGGATCTTTACCCGTTATATTTTATTGGGGTAAAAGACCGAGGCCGCAAACTTTCAACAGACAATCAGGTTTGTATGAATTACTCTTTCATGTTTTAAATATTTTGCACACAGAACACTGTCTACTTTGAAAATAGACCTCTGTTAGGAATGGTTGCCATTTTGAAAATAAATATATCTATTATATGATTCATGCACATAAAGACTAAATAAACACTCTCAATTTCATTTAATGGAAATGCAGTAAATGCTTCTTGAAGATTAGTAAAAGTGTTTTCGACTATAATCGTTGATGCATAGATTAAAATGTCTACCATCTAAGTGTCTATTGTAGGGAATTGTAGACAAACATTATGTGTTTGTGGATTGTCCGTTAGAGTTCAACAAATTGATAGAACAGCACATCTCAAAATTTTATTACGGGTGAATATGGATGGACATGAGCCTTTACTGTCCCCCGTCCCCACCTCCTCCTCCCCAACTTTGATATTTATTTAACTGGTTTTGTTATTATTCATGTTTTAGGAACCTTGGGACTGAGTGATCTAGTCTATGATTTAACAGGAATAGATTTACGAACTACGACAAAGGAAGATTTACATAAAGAAGCGCGAGATAGGGCCAGTTCAGCTATACAGTTTACACCTGAACCGAGAGAGGTAACTATTCCATAATTCTTACTGTTTATGGTGTTGATGAAATATTGGACATAAGTTTATAGGAGAGTTAAGTTAATCTCAAAAATATATTAGACAGCATCATATTCAAATTTCAAAAGAGGTGGAATTTTTGACAAATAACAAATTTGACTAAATCATTTTTTAAAAAAAATTTTTGTATATAATAATCTATCTGCATACAACGTTTATGGTAGGACTGTCCCTTTAACCTAAAAATGATTTTTTTTATTGGAATTATCAATGAAACAAAAACTTTCTTGTTGCTGTATTATAACTCTACTAATACCAGTTGTTAATTGTTAACACATCGAACACCATATCTTTCTACGTGAATTAACAATAAATTGTTCATTGGATAAAACGGAAACAGGTAAAATGATATACCAATTAATTTATATGATAAGTTAATGTCTACCATGGAATAAAGAAATTTGTAACATGTTTAACATCATATCTTTCTACACGATCTAACAATAAATTGATCATTGGATAAAACGGAAACATTGTTTTTTATATAACTGTAAAATAATATATTTATAAATTATCATTTTATATGGCATATGTTTACTGATAATTAAAGTAATTTGAAACACATTTTATTAACCTTATGTTAAGATATAAAAAAATGTTTAAGCTAAAAACACCAGGATATACTCTAGAAAGCACTATTTAAATCAGTTTTTATTTTGACAACCATTTGGAATTTCTACCATTATGGAATTTCTAAAATCTAGCTACAAGTTGATTAACTAAAAATCCATTTTGGCTGCCATTTTGAATTGCCACGAAGATAGATTTTCGAAATTATCTTTAAATTCAGAGATATCGAAAACCATATAAAACATACCGTAAAACCTCATGGGTTTTCTACTGGTCATCCGGTTTCCTCCAACAACTGAATAAGATCCATACATGCAAGCATTAGTCTCGAAATGACTTAGCTTGTGTCGAGTGGATGTTAAACCCCTCTCTCTCTCTCTCTCTCTCTCTCTCCCCCTCTCTCTCTCTCTTTTCGCCATAAGCTAACTTGAATGAATCTACCACCAGGAATGTGATACCATTGATGAATCTACCATGAGGAATGTGGTATTATGGTATTTTATAGATATATTTTATATTTCAGGAAACGGTTCTAAAATGTGAATTTGATGCAATACAGATAAAACATGAACATGAAATTGAAACTCTACAAAATAAATACGAGTAAGGGAAATACCTGTTGATATTATCCATTTAACGTTAAAATGATGTGGGTGCTCTAATCCATTCAAAATCTAAGCCATCTGATGCTCTAGAGAGTTGGTTATAGGCTCGTCCAATCTGATTAAAACACAGATCCATTTTCGCTTTACTTGTCTTTACTTCTAGGATCTGGAAGAGATGTTTTCATTGACGTGTTCTGAAATGATGTGAAGGATTAGCCAATGAAACAGATCTGTTACCGGACTTCTTGACCTTATAATGGACAGGACTGTGGGTCAACCACTAGAAACATCTACGCTGCTTTATAAATGTCTGATGTCATAAGGTCAAAAGCCACTCTATTTGACCCCTGGCGTGAGCTCCCAATATAACTTGTCAGATCTTCAGGTAGTGTAGGCCAAAAACGAAATGAAATATAGATCTATATTTTAATCCGATTGTTGCATTTCATGTGAATAAACGTCTAATTGATAATTTATATATCATTTGAAGCCAGAAATAGGCAACAGGCTGATTTAGTAGCTCTTACATAATGTATCTTTTTAAAAAATGTATTTTTCAGAACACGACTACAGGAACTAATGGACAATTTACAATCCATGGTGGAACAACAGAAACAACAAAAAGTTAAATCAGCATCTCCACGCCCGGCATCAGTAGCTAGTAATAAAAGTACTGGATCGGTCAAGTCTAGCCGATCTGTCAAGTCACGTCCTCAACCATCGCGTGCCACTCCTACTGTTCCTAGTCCCGTTAAACCAGCTACACCAGTTGAGGTTGCTATGGCACCAGTCACTCCACCTGTTGCTAAATCTGTACCCAATTTACCATCTAAACCAAAAACTGTCAGGTTAGACAATTCAATTACTTATTTGGAATTTGGGGAGTTGCGTGTAACACATGCACATTAGATCGTAAGGTATGTCATTGAGTGGCATGGTCGGATTCCCCGCTTGTACATGACAAAGAATAGAGACACCAGTCCAACCCCATAGGTTTTCTCCAGGTTCTCCCTTTTTCTCCCACTGCTAAAGACCCAGACTTGCAAGTGAATTATTGAAATAAGTATGAACCATATGATAGTCCCAAAATGACTTAGTTTGTGTCAAGTGGATGTTAATCCCTATTTCTCTCTCTGGAATATTAAGACACTGACTCATTAATCATTAGGTGTCGCCTTCTCAGGATGGATCCTGTTGTTGGTCGAGGTTTTCCAACATGGTTTCTCCTTGTTAGTTGTAAGGAAGAATGTTTAGTCATTCAGATAGGATGATAAATTGTGGTCTGATGTACACTCTGATGAGCATGTAAAAGATCCCTTAACGTTAGATTTTGAAATAAGAATAAGAGGTAACACCAATTTTCTTTGTAGCAAACTTATGAAATTAAAGAATTGAATATTTCCCTTATTTCAGAGCACTACCTCTCCCAACACGGGTGAATAAAAACTTTAAAGTTGGTAAACCATTACCTAAATGGGGTGAAAATCTCCCGCAAGATGTAAGTAATGATATAAGTTGACCGATATTATACCAACGCTACCTATAATCTTTTAGATGTTTCAACACATCATATTGGCATAAAGACATTCCTTTATAAGGATGTAGGGGGGTGTGCGCCTTTTATCTTATATGTGACAAGAAGTAGGGTCGTCTATCCAACCTTGAGAGGTGAGTAGGGGGGTGGCGGCCAAATGATTAACACATGCACTTTGTTTAATAAGGTCTGTCATTGAGTCAACTGGCATGTTTTCGATTTCCCGGTTGTTTGTGTCAAGAAGAAGGGTCGTTGTGGGTTCAACCTTGTGAGTTTTCCCTGGTCCCCTGTGTGTGTGTCAAATTTGTATATAGATTTGTGAAAGTCACACCTAAATATTTGATAATCAGTTAGGGCATGTGAAATCACAACGAAAAATCTGATTTTAACCTTATTACCAGCACCCTCAGTCTAAATATGAAATTCAAGTCAATCCATATAGATAGAAATTGCAGTCAAATTTAAATTTTGATACCAGAGAGACTAATTTGTCGTCATAAATCAGTTTTTGGTCATACTGATTGTTAAGGCAGTTTAATATCCATTGTTTCTATATCTATGTGACCAAACATTATTTTGGTCGCCAACTTATTTAAAAATATTGTTCCTTTTATGCACGTATATAGTAAACTGAGCTGTTAGCGTTTTTATTTGAGAAATATTTTGTTTTTTTTAGTTCTTTGAGAGATTAAAATTATTTGAAGAGGAGAGTAAGTTACGGAAACAAGAATTAAACGAGAAAACACTTGAAGAGATAAAATCAAGTTTAGAACAGAAACTGGCTGGGCAACATAAACTGAGTCAACGTGAGGAAGCAATGTATGATGCTTTAAAAGGTATGTTGAGGTTTTGTTATTATTATTTATTATTACAGCATATTTATAGTGCACTCTTTCATATAACATGTTCAGGGGCACTTTACAAAGTGACAATGTAATCATAAATAAACAACAAGATGTTAATGATTGCATACAGAGTCAGTTAAAAGTCTGATTAAATAAATGTGTTTTAAGTTGTTTTTTAAGAGAATATAGAGATGTACAACATCTTAAACTAAATGGTAGATTGTTCCAGAAAACAGGTGTTTGATAACTAAAAGAGCGCTGACCATAAGAGACTAGTTGAATAGTTTGTACGTAATGTTTGGCCGGGTGTATAAAGTTCAATGAGGTACTGGTGCTGCTCGATAGTTTTGTGGGGTTTGGTGGTTTAACGCATGCACATGGGATCACAAAGTCTGTCATTTGGTTCAGTGGTGTGGTTTCGATTCTCAACTTGACAAGGAGTAAGGTTGACTGGGTTTTCTCCTGGTCTGCCTGTTTCCTCCCACTGCTAAACATCCTTATTCATAACCGAATTATTGAAATAAAATTGAAACATGTCTTAGTCCTGAAATGACCTAGTATTTGAACATTAAACCCTGTTTATCTAGCTCTTTGCTAATGCTTATTTGTAAATATTTTATATCAGATGTGAGTTTACCAGCGTTATTTATGCCGTATAAAACAGGGAATGTTTATAATCCACGAGCTCATCAATATTTCCATCCAACAGGTTAGTTTTATTAATTACATAAATTGAACATTGATTCCCTCCTCCACCCCCACCCCCTCCCCCAAATCAAATATTTCGTCATGGTGGTGACAGAAATTTATTCAATCATCACTCTTCCAACTTTTCCACTGAAAACCTTTTGAATATTGTCTAGTTGTTAGGATGGAACAACAAAACAAGGTCCTGTGTACACATTGCTCTACTCGTAAAAGATATAAGAGTAGGCCTTAGTGCCGCTATCTGGGCAAAATTCCACTCATAGTACACTGTTTTGCGTATGCCCGTCTTTATTAGCTAGTCGGAGCAGAACAGTAGAACGTTAAACCCCATTTCATTTCATTTCATTTGAAGAAATACAGATTTTCACTTTCCAAAAATTGTTATAGTAATTGAACTGGAAATACATAAGACATAATTGTATGAATGACAATTACTGTTTGTAACTGAGTGATAGTCAAGACTAGAGAATCCTATTTAATATGTTTACTGTTTATAACTGAGTGACAGTCAAGACTAGAGAATACTGGTTAAAAATATCTGTCAGTAATAAACAGTAAACTTAGCTCGTTTATTCCAGTTTTAAAGTTGGCGTTGACTGTGAGTCCCAAAATTCCAGGCTAAATATAAATCTATGTCTAATGTTGAAATATTGGATTGTATTTTTCAGGGTCGACAGATCTACGTTTAACACAACCTCCGTCTGTATTTCAACTTCCACCATTAAAATCAGGAGATGTATCCTTTATTATAATTCATTGAAAATTAAGTTTATGATTTAGCTGTGATTTAAACAGAAATTCACAGATTTAGAGGAGTTTTATTCCTAATAAGGATTCACTGTACCAAATGAGTTTGATCCTGGGTTCGATCCTGGTGTATGTTCGGGCATGGTTTACCCTATTCAGTGGTACAGGCCTGATGGAAAACCGATGTCATATGTTCACTTTGCTGTGCACATTAAAAAAACTCTTGACAATTGTAACTTCAAATTCAAAATAAAAGTATGCCATAGTGCTACCCGGTGGCTGAGTGAATAAGGTGCTGAGGCCCTAGTTTAATCCTATTGTTAGTTCAAGAAAGTTCCTTATTGCCCCTTGTCAGTGATAGGAACAGGATATAGTCGTTTGGATTGGATGATAAACTCATGTCCCATGTACACATTGGCATGTGTGTACAAGAAGTCAAGAACCCTTAACTGTCAGAATTCAAATTAAAAGTAGGCAGTAAAGCCTGACCAGGCACAATTTCTCCTGTAGCGCATTACTTTGTGTTTGTCCACCTACATTAGCCTGTAGCACAATCCTTAGTGTTTGTCTGCCATCATTAGCCTGTTACACAATCCTTGGTGTCCACCTCCATTAACCTGTAGCACACTGCTTGGTGTTTGTCCACCTTGTTAGCCTGTAGCACAATGCTTGGTGTTTGTCCACCGTCATTAGCCTGTAGCACGCACCTCCATTAGCCTCTTGGTCATTGCTCGACTGGATGGTGTATAGAAAAGTTGGAGGTTAAACCACCTTTCATTTCATTTATTTATCTTAACTTTTGCTAGAAAATGTCTGTATTAAATCTGTTTGATTTGAGTAAAAATTTTAATAAACCCTCAGAATCGTGGTTGATGGATCGCTACATACAGCAACAGCATCCTGTCCAACATCCGGGCTTTCCACGATCTTCAGAACGAACTTTATCGGGTTTTAATCGCTCCACCCAGAATACACCAATAACCAATCCAATTGTCGATTCCAAGTGCAGTAACTCAGTCATAGAGCGTCAACCACCAGATGGAGCCAGGCAAGATCAAGAAGTTGAAGCGTGATCAATCATAAGACATTAATTAATTTATAATTTCCGCATAATTAAAAAAAAAATAATATTTATGTCACTGTTTTTGCCGGCAAACAAGATCCAGAACTCAAAGCCTGATCTTTTTTTAATTTATGTTTTCTCAGAATAATTGAAAAACACAAAATGTGTCTGTGGCTGTTTTTGTTCGATGTAGTTCTTGTCAGAATTGATTGAGTTACATTGTACGGAGTCGTGTAAAAGGTCTGCTTAAACAGATGTTGTGTGGGTAAAATCGTAACGAAATTGTGATATCATATTCATGTAGCGCATTAATCTAGTGTTCCATAATCTCAATTTTAACTCACACCACTCTAAAACCACGGTGATTATATGTCCTACATGGTGTTCCATAGTCTCAGTCTTAACCCAGACATCCTTCAAAGATATTTTTTATAGAATTGTATTTAGTGTAATTAAATAATATTTAAAGATATATCATGTATTTGATTTATTCCACTGACATTTGATATCATGTATTTGATTGATTCCCCTGACATTTGATTTATCATGTATTTGATTGATTCTCCTGACATTTGATTTATCATGTAATTGATTGATTCCACTGACATACGATTTATCATGTATTTGATTGATTCCCCTGACATTTGATTTATCATGTATTTGATTGATTCCACTGACATACGATTTATCATGTATTTGATTGATTCCCCTGACATTTGATTTATCAGGTATTTGATTGATTCCCCTGACATTTGATATATCATATATTTGATTGATTCCACTATCATTTGATTTATCATGTATTTAATTGATTCCACTTGTCATGTATTTGATTGATTCCACTGACATTTGATTGCAGAAGTGATTGGATTCAGTGACGTCACAGGGTATCTTAGTATTTAAATATTCGTCAAATTTTGCGATAATTGTTGGACAAATGCATATTTTTATTTGCCATTTTACTGATGTCAAAAACAAAATTATCAACAGCATTAAAACTTTACTTTAGTCTATATGTTAATGTTATTTTGATATATTTATGAGAAGTGTTGTCAGATGTTCCTGTATTTTGATATTATTATACTGTATGTAGTATACCACTCACTAGTCTGTCAACAAAGATAATCCTAGCATTATTCCAGTTTTTTCAAGTTTACTTATTGCTTTTAAGTAAATTATAACTGACAATATGTCAATTTTTTTGCTTTTTGTGAAGATTTTTATGCGAGATAAAGCACTCTTCCCCATTCATGCTGTAAACTCTTTATGAACAAATCATACGACCTTGACCCTTCCTGTTATATCGGATTTCTCAGATTTCACATCTTCCAACGTAACCTCAGTCATGATCTATTCGGAGTAGAGCCAATCTGGATGCTCTCCCGTTATTTTATTTTACAATACATAACTTCTGTCAATTAGAAGTGATATGTTTTGTGTAAACTGTTGTAAAATATTTCATAATCAGTTGTAAATTAATTGATAATTGTAGATTGTTACTTATTCTTAATGAGCTGTGATATTTTTATTTATTTTTTTTTTGATAAATAAATCTATTGTGATGGTTGTGGTTTTTGTACTTAGTTTTGACAGCTTGTTAATATATAGAAGCCAACGTGAGGCTGATGTCCCCCGCGAAATCTCAAAACATATAGATGACACACATATGAATTAATAGCACATTTATTTCAAAAGTATCAAGCAATCAAACTGATTATCAACTAAACGCTAAGTCAGTCTCCATCAGTTGACCTGATTAACATATTCTAGCTCAATTATAAGGAGAATTATTGTGTCCCAAAATGTGTAACAGACGGAATAATCACCTGTCTCTATATTATCTGCCCTTAGTCTCTTTTAAACAGTATCAAGGGGGACTCAACGGCCAAACGGTTTAACATGTGTCCTTTAGAACATAAGGTCTGTGATGTTATTTTGATTCCTCGTTTGTATGTGACAAATAGTAGGGTTGTCTGTCCAACCTTGAGGCGGGGGTGGTGGTTGGATGGCCGAATGGTTAGCATGTGCATGCTGTAACATACGGGCCTGCCATTGAGTCAACTGGCGTGGTTTCAAATCCCCAGTTGTACTTGGCAAGGAGTAGGGTCACCTGTCCAGTGTCGTGGGTTTTCTCTGGGTGCTCCAGTTTCCTCCCACTGCTAAAGACCCCTACCCACACAAGTGAATCATTGAAATAAAATTAAACCATATGTTAGTCCTGAAATGACCTTGTTTGTGTCGAGTGGACGTTAACCCAATCTCTCTCTCTCTCTTTTGGTTCCATGCTAAACAAATGAGTTAAAATCTTGTTTACTACAGGAATAAATCAGAATATGTTTTTTGAAACAAATAAATTAAAATTTTGATTTCATATGAAGTTGGGGGCGGAGGGGGGTATGATGGCCGAATGGTTACCGAATGGTTACTATGTGCGCACTGTATCAGAAACATATGTTAGTCCTGAAATGACCGAGTTTGTGTCAAGTGGAAGTTAAACCCTGTTTCTTTTTCTCTCTCTTATACATAGTGCTTGTGTAATCTATCGCTTCCAACTTAGATATGCAATGTATAAGCCGCTTGGTCTTAAAAATTGACCAAAATGTCTTGTGACCTATTGGTCAATTTGCAGCGATTATTTTACCAAGTTTGGTATGGATATATTACATTACACGAGGTCTTGCTCGATGTGATTAACTAAGCCACATAAAGACAATTTTTGGTGAATTTATATTTGGCTATTCTCCTCTTTGTCTGAAAGACAGCTGTCTAGTTGTTCAGATGGGACGAAAAAAACGAGGTCCCCTGTACACATTGGAGTGCACGTAAAAGATCCCTTGGCAGTTGGAATTTGATATAAGAGTAGGCCGTAGCGCTGCTGCCCGGGCAAAATTTCCCTCATAGCACATTGTATGGCGTATGCGCGTCTTCCATTAGCCCTGTAGGAGCAGAACAGTAGAACGTTAAACCCCATTTAATTTCATTTCTCATGCCCCCAATAACAATACTATGCCTACTCTCGGCTAATACAGGGATCGGACACCCAACCTCTAGGCTAGCTAGGACAAGCCCTATCGATTTTCAACATTCATGGGGGCTATAAAGATAGGCTGCCAGGCAATGAAACATAAACCCAAAGCAGCTAAGTCGTCCTAGCCATCAAAAAGGGTTGTTACATAAAAAATGATGACAATTTTAAGTGCAAATTTGTTTATTGATTTATTTTTGTTTATATAAAACTACCTTGACTTGATGTTGTACCAGGTATAAATTGATTTCCATCGATTGATAAACTTAAAAACCCAGAAACACGACGACAACTTATCAAAAACACAGAAACATTATCATAATAAATATACAGATATACATCAACCAACCGCTGCTCATGTCACATCAAAATATTATATATATATCTATATATATGTATAGTACGCGCTAACGAAATCATTGCAATTACATACTCAATATTTCAATTTATTCACAAAAATTCAAAACTAAACTAAGAAAATATTTTTAAAAAAAGAAGATTTAAAAAAACTAACGATTGTATTCATAGAAATTAAAATCGACTTTTAGAAATTGCGAGAATAAGAAATATAGAATTTATTAATGGAACAGGTGGAATATCGAATAAAAGTTAATTGGATATTTATTTCTACTAACTTTTGACACAAGTTTGTTTGAGAAAGATGCAAGAAACCACTGAAATTACTCATAAAGTACTATTGACATTACTCATAAAAATATTATCAACCTTACTCATAAAAGTTCACTTGTTAACATTGCTAATAAAAGTACCATTATTTGACTTATAAAGTACGGTACCATTAATATTACTCATAACAGTACAATTGACTTTACTCATACAAGTAGCATTAACATTACTCATACGAGTATCATTAACATTGGTCATACGAGTATCATTAACATTGGTCATACGAGTATCATTAACATTGCTCATACAAGTATCATTAACAGTACTCATAATCATTAACATCACTCATACAAGTATTAACATTACTCACAACAAGTATCATTAACATTACTCATACAAGTATCATTAACATTATTCATCACGTATTATCAACCATACTCATACAAGTATCATTAACATTACTCATAAACATGTATCATTAACATTACTCATAAACGAGTATGATTAACATTACTCATACAAGTATGATTAACATTACTCATTCACGTATTATCAACTGTACTCATAAAAGTTCACTTGTTAACATTGCTAATAAAAGTACCATTAATGTTACTCATAACAGTAAAATAAACTTTACTTAAGATAATGTTAACTATACTCAAATAAAAAAAGAAAGTAGAAATTATCAGAACTCATAAAAGTTAATTTTACTCACAAACAAAAGTAGAAATTAACATTACTCATAAAATGTACAATTAACTTTACTCACACTAGATGCATTTGTTTTATTCACACATTTAAATTTACTCACAAATTTTACAGATGACATGAAATATATTCATTGGATTCAAAATTCACACTCTGATTCACAGAATTTTCAAATTTCCTTTCATAGAATTTTCAAATTTCTACTCACAGAATTCAAACTTGTACTCACAGAATTCAAATTTCTATTCACAGAATTCAAATTTCTATTCACAATACACCTATTTTGTCCAGTTTTTCAATTTCAGACAATGCATATCTGTCACACTTATAAATTAGATGCAGGAAGCCGACCAGAAACAGATCTGATTGGTGAGTTTTTGTATGGAGATGAGATGAGATCAAATGGTTGATGAGATGTTGATATAGACATTGTTAGTCTGGTCCCTGTGTTGAACAGGTCCCTGTGGTCATTAAGAATGTGCTGGTAGATGGAGGTATGAGAAAATGTGTAGAGACTGAGAGAATACAATTACGATTAATATGAATGCATAATAATAGAAAATATTTGACCTACACATGAACATCCTAAATAAATGAAATGTGGTATTAGCTCTTCTAAATTGTGCATGCATACCCTGCCCAGTGCATAATGCGTGTCACAGCTTAAAGCGACCAACAATACTTTGAGAATAAAATTCTTTAATTAATTTTACCAGATCCACTAACATTTGTCATGATTACGGTATTCTGTATGAATCAAGCTTTGTCCGTTTTTCTTGGTTATATTCAAATAAAAGAAATATTGTGCTATTGGGTTGAAATGTTAAAATCAACAGTAAGAAAATTATAAAAAATGTGCTCATAATGCCTCTTCATATAAAAAAATCAAAGCCTGTCCGCAATTTCAAAAAACGATTGAAAACTCACCTGTTCATACAACACTATGGATGAAAAGGAACAAAAATGTTTAACTTTTCAAGCACATTTGGAACTGCTAATATGGGTATTTATTGCGTGATACAAATTTTCATTATAAACAGTATTGCAAATCAAGAATTTCCCAGGAAGCATAATTCAATAAATTCATAAAACCCCAACAACTTAATCCTACTATAAGAACTATTTACAATTCTAATATAATAAATAATAAAAATTATAGAGAAATTATTACACAGTAGAGAGATACAATTCAATTCCCATAAAAAAAAACACACTAGAGTCTACTATCTACAAATTGTCGAGTGAAAAAAAGATGTTAAAAATGTTCGGATTGAATAATAATTTACTATAAATATAGACTGGATAACCTGCTCTAAACGACGTCAGGCTGGTTTTTACGTCACTCCTTTTCGGATTTGTATATTGAAGTCAGAATCGCGCAGTGACGTAGTAACAAGTTTTTCGTCATTTAGAGCAGGTTATCCAGTCTACTATAACTAATACTAATGTGTAGTCTTGATCGAGTCAAAGATGCATTTTGAAGAGCTAAATCAATGTTTGCGCTCTGGTTTCAATTAAATCTTATATAAATTATTTTTAGACAATTATTAACATGATCAACCCTATCTAGTGGGAGGGAGAGAAATTTAGTTTTAACATCACCCCAGCACAAATAGGTCATTTCGGGACTGACACATGGTTCAATAATTTCAATAATTCGCTTGTGTGTAGGGGGTTTTAGCAGTGGGAGGAAACCGGAAGACCTGAAGAAAACCCGAAACATATCTGTTGGTGTGATATTAAATAGATTAGAACATCCAGACCAATTAATAAGAGACTTCGATTATTATTGAAGAAATGGTACTTGACTCAAAACATTCAAATTAAAGTAATTTCACTGATATTTTCCATGTATTAATTTTTCCTTTTCAATTTTTAAATATAATCAATGATTTCTAAAATCAATTATAACTACATCAATACATGTTCTATATTCCTATAGCCGTCATTTTGGGACTAACATATCTATATATGTGCATGTATGAAACAATTGAAAACACAAATTGCTTTTGTTAATATTCTTGAATAACGTTTAGGAGTGGAGTTGAAACTTTCATAATAACACAACTTTATGGATTTACTAATTTTTGGTTTGTTACATGTTATGTTATAGGTCTCGGATTTGTTTCTGGTCAAAATAGTTCCTTAGGATTTCTGGCACAGATTCCCCTCATCAGTGATGCAGGATGGAGGGCCTGTCAAGGACAGCGTCTATTTAGGATGCGATTTATGAGTATGGCATATGCCGGTCTTCATTAATTCAGTCATCGCTATCAAACAATATATTCTTTTAATATAATCCAAGAAGAAACTTGATAAAGTTTTGTTTTTATGAATGTATGTAACAGCATTAATTCATGGTTGGTTACCAAATTCACCTATCTTAAAAACAGATTTATTTGATTATTTCAATTACAAAGAGTACAAAATTACATGCACTGAATTAAGCCATTGTTGCATATTAACAATATCTAGAGCCTTGATTCACTCACAAAGCCTACAATTGATTTCAAAAGCGTTTAACAATAAAGTGTTCCATATAAATGAATCCCAAGCAGATATTTTCATGTTACTAAGCAACAAGCTCCAAGATACACTAGAATCTTTAAAACAGAATAATTCCATATCATAACTAACATCTGATACCATGAGTGTAGTTACCATGACGACCATCGTACATACAGGGATCATAAATATATATACACAGCCATTGTGCGTAGGGATACACATAAAACAATACTTGTGAAGCAGTTTCAACATGTACACAGCAGAGATCCACATTCACAATGACAAACATATTAGAGAGACAATGCATTGTGGTCTTTCAGTACAACCTGGGCGACCTTCGGACATAGACTAATCCCGACCGTGCTCTATCATATGGTATGGCAGGTCACGACCACAGGATGAACTACAGTGCAAAAATGCGTGCAATCAAAGGTCGCCCTGGATATTGGTGTAGTTGAGTCGTTTTAGCAGGAGTTTATGTATTTAATATTTAGTTTAGTCTGTTAATAAATAACTTAACACTGCTAATCTAGATGGACAATTCTAAATTACACGACAGTAGTAACCCAATTTTACTAGATGATTCTTAACGATTGTGAACAATTTGTTAACAACGTTAAATACAGAAACTTCTGCTAAAATCGCACAATTATATAATACCTAATGCTTAATCCATCTCTCCAACCCTTGGGGATATCAAATGCATCCTGGGATTGATATGATTGTAGCTTGAGCAGTAATTAGCGCATGTTGGTGGGGATGTTGTTGAATGTGATTTGTAGACTGCCATTTTGTTTATATCTGAGGTGTTACCAGGTCCAATATAAATAAATATACAAGGATAATTCAATATACCATATTCAACCAAACAAGCACCTGTTCACTTCCGATCAACATGGGAATAACGTCATGAGGTATTATTTGGTTGACTTTATTCACAAATTATCTATTTGGATAATCCTCCTGCAGTGGGAGGAGAACCTGGACTAAACCCCATGAGGTTAGGCAGACGATCCCATGTGTGCTTACTGGATCGAATACGGTATTACTTTAATTCCTGAGATGTCAAATTTTGTGATGTAATAAATTAAATTATGTAATAATTTACAATTAGAATTTGTTAATGCTTAATAAATAATGTTGGAATTTGACAAGTTTTTGTACGTACCTACAGAATATTTATAATATCTAACCTGCTGTGAAAGGATGTAACTATAGCGATTAATGTATTGCGTTGATGAAATTGATGAAATAACGTCTATGTTCATCATCTGCAATCTGATTAAAATACAGATCTATTTTTCATTTAGTTTTTTTTATACTTTCGATGGCCTTTATCACATGAAGATCTGATTGGTTGTAGTGAAAGGTAGTGTCAGGGATCATACAAGCAAATTTTGAACCTAATATAAATGAAATGAAATGGGGTTTAACGTCCTATTCTTTTGCACCTAACCTGGGCTAATGGAAGACGGGCATATGCCATACAATGTGCAATGAGGGAAATTTTGCCCGGGCAGCTGCGCTACGGCCTACTCTTATATCGAATTCCAACTGCCAAGGTATCTTTTACGTGCACTCCAATGTGTACACGGGACCTCGGTTTTTCATCCCATCCGAACGACTAGGCAGCTGTCCTTGTCAGGCCCTCCTTCTGCATCACTGACAAGGGGAAATCACTTGAACCTAATACCTCAGACATTTGATTAACCAGTCAGTGTTGATGTTTCTAGTGAAATACCCATAGTTCAGTGCACAGAACGCAACGAACTTGCTATAACAAAACCTTTTATTGGCTTATCCATCATATCAACCAGAACAAGTGTTACATAACAGTTCTTTCAGATCCTAATGTAGTAAAGACAAGTAAAACGAAATTTTAAACTATAAAAAAAGAAACGAAATAGGATCTGTGTTTTAATCAGATTGCATCATTTGTATTTCTCGGAAAATATCAAATTGTACAGGACTCAAATTTTAATCCTAAGATAAATACCTTTTGTAGTTTTTGACAAAAAGGCCTAAGTATAGCCTAGTTTTGTATTAGAAATATTGACACATCAGTGAATGAAATAAAAGTTTCATTTGCTTTTCCTGGAAAATATCAAATTTTACAGAACTAAAATTTTATCCTTAAATAAATATCTTTTGAAGTTTACAAAAAAAAAAAAAAACTTTTCAATATAGTCTAGTTCTGAATTAGAAATTTTGACACATCAGTGAATAAAATTTAACTATTTTTTTTATAAAATGATTCTTTGACATACAAACAACAAAAAGATCTTTAACAAAACAAACAAACTTCACTTTTAACATCAAAAACACAATTTTCTACAACTTGAAATCTAAAACTTGGATTTATAGATTCATCAACTTTCATATAAACTAAAACTCGATTTATCCATTTCTCAAATATCAACTTTTTAGCCATAAAATGTAGAAGCAAATTATCAATAAGTTAACAGATCATTGTAAAATTTAGCCGATGACCCTATGGAGATTTCTCTGTGTCATGTAATACCTACTATATATGTATAACTGTAGTTCAAGTCATTAGGGGCAGGCTAGTGTGTGGCGAGTCACGACAATCATGTTGGCTAGCGTGTGGTGAGACACGACAATCACACAGGATAGCCTATGGTGAGAAATGACAATCATGCTGGCTAGTTTGTGGTGGGACACCACACGGGGTAGCCTATGGTGAGAAACGACAATCACACGGTCTACTTTGTGGCGAGACGCTACAATCAAACAGGCTAGACAATCACACAGGCTAGCGTGTGGTGAGAAACAACAATCACGCAGGCTCAGGGAATTCACTTCAAACTATTTTTTAGAACAAGTCAATAATTACCATTTTTACACAATAAATCTATTATGATTCTGTATGGTTACCATGGATACTGACATCACGATTACACAATAAAACTGCAGTATTATACTGAGTGACCGTCAGATTATAAAACAAATCGTGATCTCCCTTTGTCTAATCAAAAGTTTTAATTTCTAAAAATAGAGCCATACATAGCCTCTTGTCTTATGAGTTTAGTTTACCTTTGTTTGTATGTGACGTCAATCTGATTAAAATATAGATCTATATTTCCTTCCGTTGTCGTATACTTTTGACGGCATACACCGACAGTTAAAGTGGGAATTCAAGGCGTCAGACATTGATTAATCAATCAGCATCTACCTTTCTACTTGTTTACCAACAGTTCTGTGCATCAAAAGGCCAAGAACTCACCATAACAGATCATTTCATTAGCTAATCCTAAATCCCTCAATCTTTCAGAACAATTCAATGATAACAACTCTTCCAGATCCTAGTGTAGTAAAGACAAGTAACACGAAATTTTGAACTATAAAAACGAAACGAAATAGGATCCGTGTTTCAATCAAATTGTGTGTGAAGTGGCCATCCTGTACTTTGTAATAGATGTGAGAATTAATGATCATAATGAATGGATAAAAAACAGTTTTACTGCTGAGGGATGATCTTGATCACATGACAACACAATGATTTAAAACGACTAATATAATACGAACGTATAAAATATAATATAAACAAATAGCGTAATGACCTTATTTAGACAACTACCAAATATGGTGATAAAATGTGCATGCTTATTTTGTTATTTTTGTATAATTTACGATGTACACCCATCCTGTCTCACGAACCAGATAAACTATTCTATACTCAATTTAATAATATATTCTAATTTTAATTATTTGTCTATTGCATTGTTCAGGTTTCACTGAAACCATGGTAACAGAGACGATTAATCACAACAATACCTGACTATAAACATACGTTAAAGTCTAATGCGTAAATTCAAGGCTTCCACTTCAATATTTTGCCAGTCTAGCAATTTGTTTTCCTCTGATTAGAGAGATATTTTTTCCAAAGAAAAGTCAAAATTCTATATATATTTACATGTAAAATTTAAGTGTATTCATAGTGTTTTAATGTTAAGGATCATGTAAATTGACTGATAGGTTATTTCTTCAATTGGTCAGTCAATTTTAAATATCTGTCAGTCATGACCGGTCAATATAAGTGAAATGAGAACCTTGGTTTGGTCCAAGTTTCACAAAACTTTCTCAAGAATTTACTCTAAGTTATTTGCCTTTTTTTTAAAAACTAAAATATAGTCCTTTATAAATTTTTTGTTGTTTTAATGTATCAAATACATCAATAAGAAACTATGATAAAAAGTTGAGTAAATTCTTAACTAAGTCTGAGAATGCTTTGTGAAACTGGGGCCAGAGATGTCAACTTAAAAACAATGTACGTTCAGTTTAGTTGTAGAGGAAACTATTTGTTCTTGCTGTAAATTTTACGCAAGCCTTGTAAAATAGATCCCTTTGTTTCCTATGGAATCCGGGTCCTAAATTGTGAAACAGATCTCGGAGCTTCACTGTACACTGATATTGTAATTAACATAATAGTTGAATAGTTACAGCAAGACAACAGGAAGCTGGCATCTCATATCTTGCATACTCAGTTCGGAATCTTAGATCGAATTTCAAGAAATTCAAATTTTACAAACACCCAAAATATTTAGCGTACATTATGGACAGCTTCTGTTGAGGGATTATTTCCTAAATGCAAACATAAATAATCAACATTTTGTCTCCAAATAGAAACAAAACTCAATAAAATTAAATTTGAGTTAAATTTTGCTGAAGTAGAGAATAAGTTTTCCAGTCGTGTGAGACGATGTGTTTGTTGAAGGGAGCTCAATTGTTGTTTATTTTCGTCGATGTTTACGAAAGCGGTGATTGCGATATGAGGTTGGATGGATATTGGCAGCAGTTTCAGGTGGTAATTGGGTGATTGGAACTACTTTTTTACTCAATTCTTCCGCTTCACTTTCACTCACCCATATATCTGGTAATCTGTAAAATAGAAACAAATAAAATCTAAACCAGAGAAATGGGGTTTAACGTCCAATTGGCACAAACTACGTCATTTGGGGACTAACATATGTTTTAACTTTATTTTGCCACGTACAACTGGGGATTCGAAACCATGCCAGTTGACTCAATGGCAAGCCGTATGACACAGCGTGTGCATGCTAACCATTCGAGGTTAGCCACATATACAGTAAAATCTGTATGAACAGCCACTCCTATTCAGCGACATCTCCTTGTAAACGGTCACAAAACAAAACATTGCCCATTCAACTTGATTAAACTTACATATTAAAAGGTTTCCATTGTAATAAAAGTTTGATTTTCCCTGAATCGTCTTTTCTTCTGGCAACAACCTGTAATTATATTTAATGATATATCAATATATCATCCAGACAATTTGCCCAAACAGTGACATTTCCGGGCATTTTCTCAATGACAGGACCACAAGGTTAGCAAGCCAATCTCTTACCAACTGAGCCACCGTGGCTCTGGAGGAAAAAAGGTTTACTGTGGAATGCAAATGATGTAGACCCGTGTGTGTGTGTGTGTGTGTGTGTGTGGATATTAAAGTGAGAGATAGGTTACCAGCAGGCCGCCTTCAAACTGAATCGTCCTTTACGGGGTTGAACGACAATATCAAATATTTCTGATTGCCGGGTTACTCGGCAAATCTCGACAGATTCCCGAACGTTCCGGAACCTACATTTAGTCTCGGCTGTATGACAGTAAGTGATATGTACCTACGCCCATACAATTGCGATGTAGCTACCTGTTTACTTTAACAAGAAAACTTGACGCTATTACAAACAAACAAGACACCATGGCCGCAGTCATGTTTCATCCGGGGCCTTTAAAGTAGTTCCAAGAGACCATGGACGCAGCCATGTTTCATTCGGGACCTTTAAAGTAGTTCTAATATGGCGGAATTCGTCATACAGCCGAGACTAGATGTAGGTTCCAGAAACTGTCGAGGATTGCCGAGTGCCTGACGGGTATGGCGTTGTCGATATTTATTTGATTACATGTCTTTGTATGCGTTGTGTGTTAGATTTAAAATTATAGAGCTGTTCTCGCACGGCAACATTATCTTTATGTCTGAGATTTGAATTCAGAGATTACCGCCACAGGCACAAGCCCACGTGGTTGATTGACTAGACTATTACGTACCGTACTGTGGAATGTTAATGAATGTGGTGTTCCTGATATATCTACTGTACAGTTATCTGTTACATCCTGTAACTGTTGATGTAACATGTCCATAATACCACTATCAAAAAAATCACCTGTACGAACTGAAAATATAAACAACAAACAATTTTATATGTTACTGGAAGGACTGGTGTATGCTTTATATCATATTCCTGAAGCAATGGCGTGAGAAATCCCTCTCTTACCATTGCTGGATAGAAGTCATATTCTTGAAATTGGGCGGGGCGTGTCTCTTTTTAACGTCCAATCAAATCCCTCCTCTCTTCTCGCATTCGGCATAATTTTCAAAATGGCCGACGAAGAAAACATGTTGGCACTGGATAATTGGGCATAATAAATTTCGCGGGTTATGACGTAAACAAGTCGAGATTGTCACTATATACATTGCGGTAACATATTTTGAGGTCTGGTTAACCCCGATATTGTTTGTTACAATGTAGGTCATTGGTTGGTAATGGCACTACTAACCAATAATAATTTAGCACAACAATGTTCACTCAAGATAGCAGTGTGAAGTGGATTAGTTCTAATCAAACGAAACACTGCGCAGGAGTATGGCTTTATATGTACTTGCCCTTCCCAATATAAACTGTTGCTAAGTTACCAACAATGGGACTAACACATGATAATTTTATAACTTTCACTTGGACAAGTTGTAGTTGTAGGTGGAAAGGAGAAGAGAGAGAGAGAGAGAGAGAGAAATGGGGTTTAACTTCCACTCGACACAAACTAGGTCATTTTGAGACTAACATATGGTTTCATTTTATTTCAATAATTCGCTTGCGTGTAGGGGTCTTTAGCAGTGGGAGGACACCGGAGTGACCTGAGGAAACCCACGAGGTTGAGAAGGCGCCCTTATCTCCATGCCACATAAAGGAGAAGAGAATCAAGCTATACCTGACACAGGTGTGGGAGTGAAACAATCAAGAGATATGATGTACATGTCTGACATATGCACTACACATGAACATATTATCATATATAGGTGATTACGATACAGGCCCAGATATATTCTCACAACACCTGGCCCCAAGTTCACAAAACATTCTCAGACTTAAGTTAAGAATTTACTTAAAACTGTTTGCCCTATTTTAACTAAACTACAGCCCTTTATAAAACTTTTGATGTTTTAATGTATCAAATACATCAATAACAAACTAGGCACAAAGTTTTGTGTTTCTGGATCAAAGGTATTACTCATAAACAGTGATTGAAAGTTGAGTAATTCTCAACTTAAGTCTGAGAATGCTTTGTGAACTCGGAGCCTGGTCTACACAAGTGATTACAGTAAAGGGTTCTGTTTCACGAAATTTTAACAAATATAAAATCCAAATATTAGTAATTCTGTTGGATAATATATTAATATTAGATTGATTTTAGTGCCTAGGTAATCAAAATTGAAGTATCTACTAAAATGTTGATTATGTTTTTAGTTAAAATTTCGAGAAACAGGGCCGAGGCCTACAAATATTCATACAACTTGACAGTAATTATCAAATTAAATTGGATGATAATTCTAGTTTCTAGAGCGTCTACTAGGCATTAGAGACAGATAGAACGGGTTGGGTGATGACTAGTTCCTTTTGGAACTGTCCTTGAGCGAACGATATTCGCTGACAGTTCCTATCCGGCCTTCTATAGCTGCAGTGCGAAAATACCATTCTTTCCCACCTCTGTTCTAAGGCTATTTTGGAATCTTTACCTACTATTTTTCACCTTGATTCTACTTTATTTGCCAAAAGAATCATTTCTTGCCACAGCTGACACACATTTATAAAGCTTCAACACTATTTTCAAGTAGAATTCTGCGATTGCAAACATACACCAAATACGCTTAAACTGAAGAGACCCGGATATGCGCAAACCGCATGTTTATTTCATCGCTAAATTATAGTTGAAAATAGAGTTAAATTATTATAAATTTGTATCAAATATAGTGAGAAAGGCTTCCTTCTGGTGGAAAATAAAGAATTGTGGTGACAAATGGACAGTAAGGGTTCTAACACAGCCGGAGAACAGGGGTAGGGAATAGCGGTATTTTACTGTATTTTCATATTGCAGATCGATAAGGCCGGATAGGAACTGTCAGCAAATATTGTTCGCTCAAAGACAGTTCCAAAAGGAAATAGGTGATGACAATATATCAATACATATGATACAGTAACTGTAACAGGTGTCTTATCTTTGGGTATATATTTATACATGTATATATTTACATAAGATTATTTATCCTACACATGCTACATGTACATGTTACTTCCATGTACAAATAAACTAGTATCAATTTCTATACAAATAGCTGATCGGGCAGAAACTTTATTCCTACATTTACCTCATGGTCACTAATAATATATAGTCTATATACATGTATATAAATCTGCATTCACACATGGTCACAAATATACAATTACTGTTTATTACTAAAGGAGAAAAAGAGAGAAAAGGGTTTAACGTCCACTCGACACAAACTAGGTCATTTCGGGACTAACATATGGTTCCATTATATTTCAATAATTCGCTTGTGCATAGAGGTGTCTTTTAGCAATAGGGAGGAAGCCGGAGGACCCTGAGAAAACCCAAGAGGTTGAACAGGCGATCTTACTCCTTGGAATATATGCAACGAGGGAATCAAAACCCTGCACATGCTAACCATTTGGTCATCCAACCTCCGTTATTACCGAGGGATGTTTATTGTTGAGACTTCCCTAGTTTTTATCAATTACTACTACGTTTTGACTTAGTTTTTATAGTCAGTATCTACATGAAGCAATAATACCACTGCACTATTGAGTGACGTTTCGACTAGATTATCTGTATCTACATGTACATGTAGCAATGATACATGTGCCACTGCTTTATTATTGAGCGGCGTTTTGACTAAGTAAGAATCTTCTTTAGTATGTCTTTAGTATGTCCACAAGTATTAAACATAAAGGAAAAGGTGACAATTCTATGGATACAATTACTGCTAATTACTGAGCGATGTTTCGATAAGGCTTCTCTAGTCATTATCAAGCAATGATCAATTAAATAGGCCTAAAACATGCATCAGGCCATCTCCCACCCTACGGGACGAATAAATTTATATAATCATTCTTGAAAACAATGAGATGTCCTTGACCCTGATCAAGCAATGTAAATTGATGTCATGATATTCTATATCTTATATTGTCCTTAATCTATTTTCTTCATTTAATTTCCAGAATCTAATTTCATGATTTAATTTAATTTCCGAAATCAATTTTCATGATAAATTAATGTTTTTAATTAAGATTCTTACATGTTATTACAATGAAGGGCTATAATATTAAGTCAAAGAGTTCTATGGTCGATTATGATAGTATTAGAGACAGGAGCCATTTACTCGTTAACCAGATGGAGAAGACAGGAACCATTTTGACTCGTCAACCAGATAAGGAAGACATATAGGAGTCATTGAATTGTTAACCAGATGGAAAGACAGCAGCCATTGACTCATTAACCAGGTGGAAAGGCAGCAGCCATTGACTCGTTAACCAGGTGGAAAGACAGCAGCCATTGACTCGTTAACCTGATTGAGAGTATAGCAGCCATTGACTCGTTAACCAGATTTTGTATTTTAAGGACCTGTGTGTAGAGAAATAATTATACATACCTCCTGCAGGACGTCTTCTCTTCAATCTACGTTTTTTAAGTAGTTTTGTTGGAGTGCTCTCCCCTGATTTAACAACTTTTTGTTGGGCAGGTACCGTGTTAAAATGTCCGTTGACGTGACGTTCGAGACCAGCACGACTGGTAAAACGCATGTGACACTTGTCTACTATACATTTAAACGGTTTATCGCCACTATGACATACAATATGGCGTTCTAACCACGATATAGAACAAGAGGATTTATTATAAACCTTACAGCCATTCCATAAACAGACGAACGTTTCACTGCTTGACTGGGTTTCCACGTGTTTCTGTCCAATATGATCCATAAGGTCGGTTGACTTTAATGAAATATCACAATTCAGCCATTGACATGTTACTGTGGTTTCCTTCTGGGCCGTAGTCACTTCCGTCCCATTCTCCAGGACTCCTGCGGACGTTGTCGAGGCTGAATTTAAATTATTTGAGATCCCATAAGGCAGTGGTGTTCCTGACCGTGATGACGTTGGAGTCGAAGGCTTAGAGTTATTTCCTATCCACGAGGGTACGAGAAATACTGAATCTGTGCCGTTTGTTGTAGTTTGTTTTGAGGTAAGGGGAGACAACTGGTGACATGATTGTTTGACATTAATCCCTGCCGAGCTTAGTAAACATGGACCAGTGTCGCTAATTTCCGACCGACATGATTGTAAAATATCGGGCAACGGTCCTTTCATCTTGTCAATCACCATGGCAACCACGGGGACGTCCTTCCCATTTACACACTTTTGTTTATCACTAGATGGCGACGTTGGTGTACATGAACGGGACTTGTCGGGGCTCAATTGATCACACTTGGACGATTGATCCAAACAAAAACTTGGCACTTTATTGTTATTGGCATTCTGATTGGATGAGATTCCATTTGTATTTGTCAAGTGTTTTTCACTTACACATCTGAAAAATAAAAACAGGTATAATTATTTTCTTTTATTATTGGGTTTCTTTGTGTTTTTTTTTTTTTAACCAGGAAACTTACAATTCTGTCTAAATAAACTCGAAAGATGCTGATTGTAGGCAGTTTGGGAGAGGTTCGGGTGTTTCTAGAGTCCATAATGGACGATTTTTATATGAGAATTTTGGGCATCTACTGACGTTAAAAACACTACCAGTACTTTGACATCAAGAGACAATTTTTGGACCAGGTATTCAAAATTTGACTTCTTAAGACACACATACAAGTTATAATGATAATATCCTTTATTGTGATATTTGATATTTTATAATCACATATTTCTTTTCATTATTTCCCAACCCTACATTTACATGTAAGTGACCAATGGATATGGCACGTGCCTGTCTTCATTAGCCTAGAGTAGGATGTTAAACCCAATTCATTCGCTTCCGGAAATGGTGATATAGACGCATCACCCAGTCAGGTATACACGTACATGTACATGTACCTATACATTCCCTGTCTGCACTATTCCTTTATATGTATGTGATTGACGGATTGGGGTTTAACGTCTGCTTTAAGAAATAGCGATATAGCAGACGCAGGATATCCACTTCCTACAGTTTCTTTAGAATAAACAGAGCAGAAGTCTAAGTGGGGGGTCACAAACTGTCCTTCTCATCTCCCCTTCAACCATAATAACAGAGCTATAACAATTGTTATGCTTGAATATTGATAGCTTGCTGACAGATGCACAATAGGTGTCAGGCGTAAAAAATAATGTTTTAGTGTTAGGTAGGGTAGCGACAGCTGGTAGAGATATTAGCTATGTTTATCCACTATGTGTAACCATCCCATGGCGACAGTATGTACAGTAGTATGTACCATGGGTATTTTGACTAAACATAAACTCTCTATAGTCAAACATACACAGAGACAGACTGAACATTTACTTAAAGATAGGTAAAGAGCTAGCAGTTTCACTATAATAGTAAAAAACTATATGATGTAAGGGCAATTTGCTGAAAATTTCAATCAAATTGATGAACCCTGAACTGAAAATTAAATGATTGAATTTTCGGCCCAGCCCCGGTCATCATTACTAAAGGCAGTACAATAAAAAACATAGTCTTGATTATCCATTTCATGATTAAATCACAAATGAAATTGGAGCAGCAAATCAGATCCTAATCCAGTAAATATCACAGGCTAGCAATGACATCGAGAGTTGATTATGGTCTGGATAAGTTAATTAATGTCTAATTAATAATTTAGATAACATTTCAGGCCTAAAGAAAGGACTTCGGGAGGCAGATTTAGCTCTTGCATAATGTATGTTTAAACACTGATCACAAACTGAGCACTACACAAAGCAGTCTACAATAACCTACAAAGCTAGTTAACTGACATTTTAATTCGTAAATCAACAATTTTAGTCGAAATTACATGGCATTCTTCGAGAATGTTGAGACGTATTTATTTTGTTTCCAGCTAACGAAATTAAAAGTGCATATTTACTCTGTGGTAATGAAATATGTAACCAAGCCTGGAAATAAAGCACCTGTCACAAAGAATGTCAGACACAGATTCAGGTTTTGTCAGGCACAAAAATGCTGGTGCCTGTCATTAAAATGGCACTGATATGTTTTTTTTATTTATATTATAAGTTGAAAATGTCAGGTACTAATTACATCAGTGCCTGAAATTTTGTCAGGTACATCTGAAACCATTATTTCCAGGCCTGTAATATGTATAACGGATTAGAACAGTAAAACATAATTTATTTCAATGGCATTGATTTACTTTAGCAATTGAACTGGAGTATACAGGTCACAATTCTATGGAGTACAATTACTGAGTGAGGTTTCGACTAGGCTTCTCTAGTAATTATCAAACATCTCTGGTTGGCCAGCATTAACTAAGTAATGTTGTGTACATGTATTTTTTGTCTTTTCATATTTTTATATTTTATCATTGTTTGATAATGACTAGAGAAGCTTAGTCGAAACCTCGCTCAGTTATTATAAGAAGTAATTGTATTCAACAGAACAGTAAAACATAGATGTACTAATTTTTTTAGCAATGAAGACATTCAGAACATACATGTAGACCTAATTTAAGAATATTCACAATCAAAGATGCTTTAACCAATGACTCAATTCGACAAATAACTTAACTTAATGCCTTTTAACATAGATGTACTAATCTTTTTAACATGGAAGCCATTCTGATCATTGCCCTAGTTTAAGACTATTCACAATCAAAAATGCATTTATTAAAATATCATTTCTGTTTACAAATGGCTCAATTCTACATATAACTTAAGTAAATGCCATTTAATGAGTTCATCAATCTTAGAGACTAAAAAGTAATAATAAACGATGTAAAAGTCTTCGCAAAAGCCATCCCATTCTCCCGTAATCTGGAAAAAACTAGCAAGTCAAATTTTGGTGAAAATTGAGTTAGACCCATATTTGGACTCAGTATACATATATAATAATAGTTTTTTTCTCCTTCACCAAAAGGGCTTCTAATTATCTCCATATCTAAAAGGACAAAATCAAATTGGTTATATATTCAGTAGCTTAACAAAACAGTTTTCCTTTGTTTACTCAAAACTACATTCAACAGAGTTACTAGGTTTTTCCAGATTACGGGAGCATTGTATATGAAAACTTTTTATATGTTCAGTCAGATGTGTATAATAACAAACAGTAAAACACCAGTCTTTATATTAAAATAATGTTTATTAGTTTTCATCACAGGTTGCTTGGTGAAATAATGCAATCAGAAATCAGCTGGAATTTAATCAAGGTATAAATTGGTTCTGACAAGTTTTATTCTATTATAATATATTTTATTATCAACTGTCTGGAATTACACAAACAGAAATTAGATCAGAATTCTAACAAGGGGAATGACTTGTTGACAGTCTAGAGAGAGAAAGAGAGAGAAATGGGGTTTAACGTCCACTCAACACAAACTAGGTCATTTCGGGACTAACATATGATTTAATTTTATTTCAATAATTCGCTTGCGCGTAGGGGTCTTTAGTAGTGGGAGGAAACCGGAGTGCCCAGAGGAAACCCACGAGGTTGAGAAGGCGCCCCTATCTCCATGCCACATACGCTTACACCAGGGCTTGAAACCACAGCCGCAAGCCAGAGGTGACCGGCCAGCTAGAGGTCGAAGCACGGCACTCTAGTCCACTAGGCCATCCCAACCCCAGTGTTGACAGTCTGGTCAGTGAACCATCATCTTACACACAGAGCCACTGCGGCTCCTGGTCGTGGCTAGAATAATTATGTAACGAAATGGGGTTTAAGGTCCTACTTCAACTGGGCTAATGAAGATGGACATACACTATTCAGTGTGCTATGAGGGAAATTTTGCCCAAGCAGCAGCACTATGGCCTACTCTTATATCAATTTCAACTGCCATTGGATCTTTTATGTGCATGTCAATGTATAGATGGGACCTTGATTTTTAATCCCATCCATACGACTAACAGCTGTGCTTGGCATGCCCTCCATGCTGTATCACTGCCATGGGGAAACCACACCAGACAATCCCAATGCTCTCAAGCCAATATCTTACCCACTTAGGAGAAATGGCATGTAATAAAGTATGACACAGAAAACTAGGTTCATGTATGAAACCCAGTTTCATTCTGACCGGTAAACAACAAAGTGAGAGCTTGGTAAATTAATCTTTCTGAAGTACTTTTTTTAGGCTGATTCTTGATATCAAATGTGGTCAAAACCATTCAGCAGAACACAGTAAAAATTTAACCCTTTGAACTCAGAGCATGTGACCTTGATAGATTGACTTTAACATTCCAACCCTGTAACTCCTTTGAATAATACATTTAGTTTAACCTCTCTCTCTCTCTCTCTCTCTCTCTCTCAATAGTCTAAACATTTTATATCGTGTTTTATATTGATGCTCTCTCTCTAAATATTAATAATGTAAATTATTTCACTATTATAAATTTAGTAATTGAACAGGAAATACACCGGATACTAGTCTATGAAATATTGTGTATTACAAGGTGATGTTTCAACTAGAGAATCTTAGTCAATATGTCACTCAGTAACAACTAGACAGCAATGGTATTTTATAGCAATGACACTCAGCCAGTACTAATAAACATTCCATTAATAAACAGTAACAAAAATTATATTACTGGGTAATAAACAGTAACGGATATTATACTACTAAACAGCAATAAATATTTTATTACTGGGTAATAAACAGTAATAAACATTATATTACTGGGTAATAAACATTTTATTAATAAACAGTAATAAAAAACTGATTATTGGGTAATAAACAATGATAATCATTCTATTACTTGGTAATAAACAGTACTTAATAAACATTATACTACTAAGTAATAAACATTTTATTACTGGATTGGGTAATAAACAGTAATAAATATTCTATCAATAAATAGAAATAAACTTTTTATTACTTGGTAATAAACATTCTATTAATAAACAGTAATAACCATTCTACTACTGGATAATAAACAGTAATAAACATTCTATTAATATAGCAGTACCAGACATTCTGTTACTGAGTACTAAACATTCTATCAATAAATAACAATAGACATTATAACTGGGTAATAAACAGTAATAAACATTCTATTACTGAGTAGTGATGTGTGGTTTTTTGGTTTAACCGTACGGTATCGGTTTTTACATATAAACCGAAAACCGAACCGATAAAAAAAAATAACCGTGCATTTTTTTTTTTCTTCCAAATTCCTAATTTTTATGTAGCCGTATTTCGTTTACTTAATAATTCCAAAATTTTAATGTAGCCACCACTTTCGTTTTTATTTTCGATCAACCAGAGTCCGTATGTATAGAGTGATAGAAAGTTTAATCAGACTGGATGGCCTAGACTATTTACATGTATTTTCTCAAATCGGTTCGGTTTTTAATCCAAAATTTTATGCAAGCCGAAGTCAGTTGTCAATAACGAACTATGACTTCCTCTAAAAAGTAAAATGTCTCCGTGGCTTGCAACACCACCTGGAAACGGCAATGCGCAAGTTATGTTTTTAAGTTTATAAACGAGAAATGAAACACTACATGTTTCGATTTGTTGGATTGGTATTATTTTGTTATGCAAATTTAATTTGGCGTTCGACAATGATCATCGGATTTTTTTTTTTTTACAATAACTTTATTGTTATTGGTATTATGTTAATTTATTATTATGGTGTTGTGTGTGTCAGATCCTTCTTTTTTTTTACAGTAACTTTGTTATTACTACTAGTCATTATTACTAGTCATTGGTATTATTTTGTTATGCAAATTTAATTTGGCGTTGGACAATGATCATCGGATTTTTTTTTTTTTACAGTAACTTTATTGTTATTGGTATTATGTTAATTTATTATTATGGTGTTGTGTGTGTCAGATCCTTCTTTTTTTTTACAGTAACTTTGTTATTACTACTAGTCATTATTAAAGTCATATAACAGTAAATAAAAAACCTTGTTGTTTACTATTTACATCAATATGTTTGATATTTTTTCTGGCTTCCAAGTATTCCTATAAAATAACCATAAATCAGTACATACATAACACAGTGTTTAAATGAATAAAAAAACCGAAAACCGAAACCAAGGTTTTTTGCCTCAGAAAAACCGAAAACCGAAACTGAAAGAAAGTTTAAAAACGGCACATTAGTGGGTAATAAACATTCTATTAATAAACAGTAATAACCTTTCTATTAATAAACATTCTATTACTGGGTAATAAACACTGTACATGTATCATCAAACCGTAATAAACATTTTATAACTGGGTAATACACAGCAATAAACTTTCTATTAATAAACATTCTATTACTGGGTAATAAACACTGTACCATCGAACAGTAATAAACATTTTATAACTGGGTAATACACAGTAATAAACTTTCTATTAATAAACATTCTATTACTGGGTAATAAACACTGTACCTTCAAACAGTAATAAACATTTTATAACTGGGTAATACATAGTAATAATAGACACAAACTGGATAATAAACATTCTACTGCTGGGTAATAAACAGTAATTGTATTCTATAGAATTATATCCTGTCTATAAATATTCTGGACCAAGGTTTGTTAAATCAACATCCATATTTAGAATATGAACAAGTCAGATCAAACAATATAATATGTCTATTTTTGGTAGTAAAAATTGTTGTCAAGGATGATAGTGACTTCATAATAATAAGTCTAGACTGAAGTGTGCATACTGTGCAATGAACTCAAATATTTAGAAAATGAACTTAGATCTAATGATAAAAAAAATATTACATAACATTTATTTTATAGTAACACTTGTTGTATAGAGTTAATATGACTATGTGTCAGTCAGTGGTGCAGGTCACTGATTATAATAACAGTCTAGACTCAAGTGTGTAGACATATTGTAGAATCAACTCAAATATTTAGAATATTAACTTTGATAAACAAAAAAATACTCAATAACATTTATTTATATAGTAAATCTTGTTGTCCAGTGGTAATAGGACTTACTGTGTCAGAGGTGCAGGTCTCAGGGCCTGGCCAAGACATCAGTGTTTAGTCGTTCGGATGGTATTGCAGAATGGCAACCGGCACATACTTTACAAAAATTGAAATCCTGTAAAAACCGCCGAGTATATACGGGTGTTGTCGTAAACAAATTAAGAAAAAAAGTGTACTTTCGATAAAGGAATGTATCTTGTTATTGTTATATTTTCTGAATGTATAAATAAATAAAAATAAACACAAAAGTTCTATGGATAACAATTACTATATTTCTATTATTAAAGCTACGTTTCAACAACGATTTTCTTGTCGTTATCAAGCACAATAGAAATATAGTAATTGTTATCCATAAAACTTTTGTGTTCATTTTTAATGTGTTCAATTACTAAATGCCATTCAAACAGTATATCAATAAATAAATGATAATAATGGATTATATGTGTTCTTTTATATATTAGGGGGATAGGTAGGTGGGTATAAATGTCGATGTGAGATTGAATTTTTGTGTGACTGTCCTTGTCCCATTTTAAGTCGATCGACATTCCGATAGCATGAAGTTTCTGTGAGAAAAATGACCGGTTAGGACAATTTTGAAGTGGAAGCCCTGGTATAAACAAAACAAAATAAGAATACTATTTCCTGCATCGTTTGCCAGGCTTCATTGGCACAATTGGCGTAAAAACAAGAAGGATGATTTTATTTTCCACTGACCTGGTTGAGTGGATGCTAAACAATTATACTACCCCACTTCAAACAGTACTACTAACTTTGTGGGTTTTCTCTGGGTACCCTGTTTTCCTCCAAATGATTAAGACCTCTCTCTCAACTAGCACTCCACAGAGCAATAACAGAAATGATATATAGTGGCTTACAGCTGTGACATCTATCAGAGTATAATAACACTATACACACCATATATCGGCCTGGTATTCGACATACATGTACCAGAATTTGCAGTATTAGGCAGTCAAATCTAGGTCACATCTATATAAAAGTTTCTAGTGCTATAAATAAACATTCTAGAGACCACCGGAGGTCAGCAAGTAACAGACGGACTGGCTGACTTATTTATACAAACTTACACCAGACGGACAACAGTTCAATACTGCCAGTAATGTTACATTACCTACAGCTGATAGTATTTATTAAACTACCTTTAAAGATACACTATGGGAGATAAGATAAAGAGCTGGAAGTTCTCACTATAATAGATAAACACCAGAGGCCTGTTTATCGAAATCTTAACAAATGAATAAACACTAAAATCAATCTAACATTATTCAATCAAATTACTAACATTTCAAGTCAAATTGATGCACTCACATTACCATATTAAAGTCGGTATGATAAATATAGTCTTTATTATCCACTTTTTAATTCAATCTGCAGTAGCAGACCGGGTTCTTATCCAGTAAATACTGCAGGCTAGTGATAACATCGAGAGTTGATTATGGTCTAGAAAGTTAATTAATGTCTAATTTCTAATTCAGAAAACATTTCAGGCGTTCAATAAAGACATATTATACAGAGAAGTAAATTCAATTTGGTCCATCATACATATTCATTTTCGGGGAGACCCGTGAATGGATTATTCTCCTTTAAAGAATTCCTCCTTGACATTTGACGATTACAAATTATCTAACGTTGAACGGCTACAATTTACGTCATATTACAGATAATGTCACATCTTACACAAAAAAAAAAAAAAAAAACATGAGGAAAAATACCACCAATTGCCTTGAGGCTAAAATGTTGACAGGGAAAATGGCGAAGCATGAGGCATAAGATTAGGAATTCCATATACACGTATATCTTGTTATCTATCATTAATAATTTAATCAATTGATATAAAAAATATATCGCTCCAAGTCACATATATTTAAATTATATCTTAAAATATAGTTAATCAAGTTGAATCATACGAGTCGATATAGTTTTTTTAGGATAGGATTACGTAAAACATTTAAAGTGAAGGTGAAGATAGAGAAAGTATTAAAATATGTATTCTAGGAAACAGGAAATGAAATGGAGTTTAATGTCCTACTTTTCTGCACCAACTGGGCTAATGAGAGAGAGAGAGAGAGAGAGAGAGAGAGAGAAATGGGGTTTAACGTCCACTCGACACAAACTAGGTCATTTTGGGACTAACATATGGTTTCATTTTATTTCAATAATTCGCTTGCGCGTAGGGGTCTTTAGCAGCGTGAGGAAACCGGAGTACCCGGAGGAAACCCACGAGGTTGAGAAGGCGCCCCTATCTCCATGCCACATACGCTCACACCAGGGCTCAAAACCACAGCCGCAAGCCAGAGGTGACCGGCCAGCTAGAGGTCGAAGCGCGGCACTCTAGACCACTAGGCCATCCCAACCCCCCTGGACTAATGAAGACAGGCATATACCATACACTGTGCTATGAGGGGGATTTTGCCAAAGGTTCCTTTAACTTCAGTTTTTTGGACCATGCCAGCTACTTGATATTGTTTATTGTATGGCCCTCCATATACCACTGCCAGGAGGAAACTCTGGCACTCCATATACATATACCACTGACAGGGGGAAACTAGACTGGAAAATCATTCTATAAATGAAATGAAATGAAATGGGGTTTAACTTCCTACTGTTCTGTTCCTACTGGGCTAAAAATATGGGCATAGGCCATAGTGTGCTATGATAAAATTTTTTTTGACTGAACAGTTGCACTACGGCCTGCTCTTATATCGAATTCCAGCTGTCAAGGGATTATTTACATGTACACAAGATCTTGGTTTTCCGTCCCTTCCGATCTACTATACATTGTACCTTGACACCACTGACAAGGAAAAACCACTACCGGAGACCTCCAGGTAGGCGCATTACACACTGAGTCCCTGTTTCTCTCCACATAAAGAGATGAAATAAATAGGATTGTATTAATAATAAATAGAGGATATTTGTCGTTTTAGAGTGAATAACATATTTTATTTCATCGAGAAGCAAGAAAACTTATATTTTCACAATAGCGTAGCATGAGTGAAAATACTAACGTTTTCTTGATTAGAGATGAAATAAAATATGTTATTAACAACAAAACGACAAATGTTCTATTTATTTTATGATTTTAGGTAAAACAACATGGACTACTGCTAGCCAGTGGAATAACACTTTTATTTCACTGATAAAACGCGGTATTCCACTACTGATCATAAAATAATATACATATATTCTCCATTCTACATGAATATTTAATAATGTTAATGGTGTATTTGTCAAGTTGGTGTTTTCAATCAATGGAATCCATTATTTATTTATCGTGTATATTTAATGAGTCTTGGTTATTATGATGCACATTTTATGCTCATTAATGCTTGGCACATGTCGTTTTTAAAAAAAGTGACATACAGGTACAAGTCGAATTTCAAAACTTAAAACACAATAAATCGAGTTAAATTTATAGTTTTAATATTTTTAAAGATAGGTTGCCAGGCAACGAAAGCTATGCCCACAGCGGCTAAATTGTCTGAGTAGTCGACAAGGGTTGTCAGTCGCATATTTATTCTTTTGTAGGTAATGGGGGGCATTTTTACAAGACAGTCATGGGAAATTAACACAATATATTCTTGGCCAGCTTTCTAGGTATTCTTCAAATGTAAGACTATCGTATTATATTCTACTGTCGCAGGCCTGGAAATAATGGTTTTAGATGTAGTACCTGACATTTTCAACTTAGTGCCGGACATGTATTAATAATATCAATAAAAAAGACAAATCAGTGCCTGACAAAATGACAGGCACCAGAGGTTTTGTGCCTGATCAAGCCTGAATCTGTGCCTGACTTGCTGTCGTTTACTTTAGACCTCCATGCTTGACACACTGATTCATTAGTCTTACTTAATGAGAGAGAGAAATAAATAGGGTTTAACATCCACTCAACACAAACTAGGTTATTTCGGGACTAACATATGGTTCAATTTTTTTACAATAATTAGCTTGCGCGTAGAGGTCTTTAGCAGGACAATGTGGTTGGATAGGCAATCTTACTCCTTGTCATGTACAAGCAGGGATTCAAAACCACACCAGTTGACTCAATGACAGACCTTATGATACAGCGCGCACATGCTAATTAATCGGCCATAAACCACCTCCTTAACTTAATACTATCCTTAAGCCATTTGTCATAAATATTGTAATGAGTGGCCTATATAGATGGAAACCAGTCTTGTCCAAAATACAATTAACATAGTTTTCCCGCTTGGTAGTGTTTTTCTAAGTTAATCATCAACTTATAATATACAATATACATGTAGATATAATCCAATGAAATACGTGGATTTAACAGCCCTTATTCATTTCATATAATTAATAGAGATAACCGTAGTAATGTGAGTTTAACATCCGTGCAGACATAATCAATATACCAATACTAATGGGGTTTATCATCCACTTCTGGTGGCCGAGATACAATCAATACTGAATCCTACATGACATGCCTTTGATCTAGTTTACTGCCAGTTCATGTTTGGTGAGCAGTGAAACTAGGTCAGTATGCCAGTAGACAATATATATACATAACTATTGATGACCTAGTTTTAATAATAGGCTTATCTACTTAATTCCGTTTCTCTCTTTCTTTTAGTCACATATTAAAAAACTCAATGAAATGAAATAAAATAAGGTTCAACGTTCTATGTTTCTGTATCAGCTGCGGGAAATGAAGACAGAATACGTAGTATAATGTGTTAGTTATAATAATAGCCTTATCAATGTAACTTTCTCTCTTTAAGTCTCCTCTACAGCAGTTTATTTTTTCTTTGATTATAAATAATACTGACATGCTACTCTATAAATCTTTATATCAATAGAATCAGATGACATGATGTTCGACAGCCCACATGTACTTTTCTGCTCTGACTGATTAATATCAAAATTAAAAATTAGCTTTTAACTGGACACATGTACATGATTTTTATGGCGTATCATATGTCCGTCTTCATTAGCCCTGGGGAAAGTTGGGATGGCCTAGTGGTCTAGAGTGCCACGCTTTGACCTCTAGCTGGCCGGTCACCTCTGGCTTGCGGCTGTGGTTTCGATCCCTGGTGTGAGTGTATGTGGCATGGAGATAGGGGCGCCTTCTCAACCTCATGGGTTTCCTCCGGGAACTCCGGTTTCCTCCGACTGCTAAAGACCCCTACGCGCAAGCAAATGATTGATATATATTAAACCATATGTTAGTCCCAAAATGACCTAGTTTGTGTTGAGTGCACGTTAAACCCCATTTCTCTATCTCTCTCTCTCTCATTAGCCCAGTTGAAACAGAACAGTAGGATGTTAAACCTCATTTTAATTCTTGTACATTCACAATCACATGAATTTAGGTTTTCTTCCTATTTCGAATTCCAATTGTCAAGGGTTCTTTTTCGTGCACACTGATGTGTACACAGGACCTCATTTTTCATTCTATCCGAATAACTATATGTTGTCTCTAGCCAGGCCATCCATCCTAAAACACTGATAAAGGGGAACTATCTCAACCAATGCAATGATCGAACACAGAAACTCCAGGTTATTGAGTTGTAAAATAAATCATAGCACCTGAAATTTAATAACACTGCTGCCCAGGCAAAATCATCAGCCCGTGCATGGTGATTTTAAACACAACATTAAACCATTTCCATTTTCTCTCTATTGCGATTACATAGATATATATAAATAATAATTAAAACTCTGCAATCAATATAACGAGAGACATCTCCACCAGACAATTCATGTGTTTATTATCTACCTGTGATAAAACGATAATAAAGACATTGTTCAGATAGTCTCCCTTTGATGTTCGTTACATTAAATAACGATTATTCTGTCTGATGATATCATTCATTGCTTGATGTACATGATTAAATGTATTTAAATAATTAATCTATCAACTTGATTTGTCTATTTTAGTCGGATCAAAGCGGAATTAGAAGATAGGTTGCCAGGCAACGAAACATACGCCCACAGCAGCTAAATCATCCGGGCAGTCAACAAGGGTTGTCGCATATTTTTACTTTTTTCGGTAATGAAACATTTGTAATACACTAAAAACTGATTAAGAGTAACAACTCATTATGTAATTATCAGAAAATCATTAGAATTTGATTGCTTTTTATAAAGTTTTACCCCACGCTAACAATTAGTATATACATGAAACATTTAATATCATGGATTTAGCTGTTCAGTTATCTAAATTCATTGAAAATCAAAATACTTGTTCGTTTCAACACCTTAAACTCTATGTATCAATCTGAAGTCAATCGGATGGTAACTTTGGCCTCTATAGCGTCACAAGAATTTTTGAAGTTATCAAGGGAGATAACTCTGGCAGTAATTATTTGAAATCGCTGAAAATCAATAGGCTTCTTCTTCTCATGACCTTAAACACTGTGTATAAATCTAAAGTCAATCGGATATTAACTTTGGCCTCTAGAGCGTCCACAAGATTTTTTGAGGTGATCAAGGGCCATAACTCTGGCATTAATTATCGGAAATCGCTGAAAATCAATAGGCTTCTTCATCTTATGACCTTAAACACTGTGTATAAATTTAAAGTCAATCGGATATTAACTTTGACCTTTAGAGCGTCCACATGATTTTTTAAAGAGATCAAGGGCCATAACTCTGGCACTAATTATCGGAAATCGCCGAAAATCCATAGGTTTCTTCGTCTCATGACCTTAAACACTGTGTATAAATCTAAAGTCAATCGGATATTAACTTTGGCCTCTAGAGTGTCCACAAGATTTTTTGAGGTGATCAAGGGCCATAACTCTGGCACTAATTATCGGAAATCGCTGAAAATCAATAGGCGTCTTCGTCTTATGACCTTAAACACTGTGTATAAATTTAAAGTCAATCGGATATTAACTTTGGCCTCTAGAGCGTCCACAAGATTTTTTGAAGTGATCAAGGGCCATAACTCTGGCACTAATTATGGGAAATCGCTGAAAATCAATAGGCTTCTTTGTCTTATGACCTTAAACACTGTGTATAAATTTAAAGTCAATCGGATATTAACTTTGACCTTTAGAGCGTCCACAAGATTTTTTAAAGAGATCAAGGGTCATAACTCTGGCACTAATTATCGGAAATCGCTGAAAATCAATAGGCGTCATTGTCTTATGACCTTAAACGCTGTGTATAAATTTCAAGTCGATCGGATATTAACTTTGGCCTCTAGAGCGTCCACAAGATTTTTTGAAGTGATCAAGGGCCATAACTCTGGTAGTTATTATCGGAAATCGCTGAAAAACAATAGGCTTCTTCGTTTCATGACCTTAAACACTGTGTATAAATTTAAAGTAAATCGGATATTAACTTTAGACTGTAGAGCGTCCACAAGCAATTGTGGACGCCGGACCGACGGACCGACGGACCGACGGACGGACGGACGGACGGACGGACGGACAGGGGCGACGACAATATACGACCACATTTCAATGTGGGCGTATAATAAAAAAGCTGACAGTTCTCGCTAATAATATTTGAAAAGAGAATATGCTAAAAATTTTAGTCAAATTACTTCACTCTTAGCTTAGATATTAGTATTATTAGCGACACAATTATAGTGTACATGTATCCCTGATTGTTTTTACTACATTGTTACGATAATAAACAAAGGCTCAATCATCAGATTAAAGCTGCATTAGGCAAGATTAGATAAAGAGACAACACTTCTTGTTAGTTAAAGAGTAGATAATGAAAAGAGAATATTCTGAAAATTTCAATCAAATTACTTTACTTTGAGTCTAGATATTAGCTACAAAATTATAGTCTATGCTCAATTGTCATTGTTACAATAATAAACAAAGTCTCAATCATCCATTTATACAGTAACCGCATCAACAACAAAACGTATTTAAAGTTACCAAATATTGCAGGCTAGCGATGACATGGATAAGTTTATCAGTCCCATAAAAAGCTCCTGCCAGTTTCAAAAATGAGAAAAAAGCTCGTAGAAAAACTCTTCTTAATCATATTGCAAGAGTAATGCTATATTCTCTTGAATTAATGATAGCCAAATTGTATTTAAACTTTAGTCTTGTTTAATATTTGGTGAATAATATGTTTGGTTAATATGGTAGCTTCAGCATTATCAACATGATTGGATGTATGCAGTTTAAAAATAAACAAGCCAACAGTGAGGCTGATGTCCCCCGCCGAAATCCCAAAATAAATAGATGACACATATTAATTAATAGCACATTTATTTTTTTCAAACGTATCGCCCAATCAAACTGAACTCATCTTCAAACTCCATCAAGGCATTGACCTAATAAGCATACACACCAATTTTGAACATTTTAACTCAATTCGAAGGAGAGTTATTGTGTTCCAAAGTCTCGGCAAATCAAATTGCTTATCGCTCTGCTTACCCTGAGCAGAAAATGCTCATTATCGATCTTAGTCAAGGTATTACTGTAATGAAACTATACACCAAGAGGTTAGTCTTATAGGTTTTTGGTTTTCGTGTAGTGCGGTCCCCCTGCACTTGCTATTAATTAGAACTAAAGTTATCGTGTCTCAAAGAATCAACCAATCAAATTGCTTATCTCTGCCTACCCTAAGCGGAAAATGCTCATCTTCGAACTCCATCAAGGCATTGACCTAATAAGCATATACACCAAGTTTGAACATTTTAACTCAATTAGAAGGAGAGTTATAGTGTTCCAAAGTCTCGACCAATCAAATTGCTTATCGCTCTGCTTACCCTGAGCAGAAAATGCTCATTATCGAACTTAGTCAAGGTATTACTGTAATGAAACTATACACCAAGTTTCATCACTCTCACTTAATTAGAACTAAAGTTATCGTGTCCCAAAGCATCAACCAATCAAATTGCTTATCTCTGCTTACCCTAAGCGGAAAATGCTCATCTTCGAACTCCATCAAGGCATTGACCTAATTAGCATATACACCAAGTTTGAACATTCTAGCTCAATTAGGAAGAGAGTTATTGTGTCCCAAAAAGTGTGACGGACAGACAGACGGACAGACAGAAGGACAGACAGACGGACAGACAGACGGACAGACAGACAGACGGACGAACCCATTTTAATAATCCCCCAACTTTCTTCGCAAGGCGGGGGACAACAATAACTGAAAGTAATTTATTAATCTCAATATTTAGGAGACGATATAGCTGATTTGCAGGAGTTTTAATGACTTCCGCGAAGGAAAGTCGACGTGCGATGAGAGGAGCAGGAACGAAAGCTCCCCTTAAACGTGAAGGACTGGTTTATTAATGTCTAATTAATAAATTAGATAACATTTCAGGCCTAAAGAAAGAAAGACTTGTAATAGGCCGATTTTGTCCCATACAATTGGGGAATCGAAACAACGCCAGTTAAATCAATGACAGACATTATGACACAACGCGCAAGCGCTAATCATTCAAGTCTTCCAACTGCCCTTTTAGCGAATAACAATCATTCAAATGTTCAGAAACTTTAAAACTAAGCTAGTTTCAATCCTATATTTTCAAATTAAGCCAACTTGAATCTTGACAAATTAAATTTCGAGACTATTACCACTAAACATAAATTCTACTTAAGTTTTTTAATTAGGCTAGTTTTCATTGTGTATTTTCAAATCACACATTCTTGACATCTTAAATTACTGACAGGTGATCAAATATTTGAAAGATGAACTCACAAACACATTAAGTAAGAAATGAAATACGAAGATAAAGTAGTTCCTGTTTAACAGCCGCTAAAGTGGGATTTTAATACATAACATTTCACGTCTTGTATCCCTTCCTAATTTGTTTTTGTTGATATAGGATTACATCTATTTCATAAGGCCAACTTCAAGTTTGGTCAAAAGTCATAAGATGTAAACAGGACTAGCGTTAATCACAACCCTAACACTAACCCTGGACCTAACCCTAAACCCTAAACTATAATCTCGACAACAATCATGTTACCTTGTGGACTAGCGCTAACCACAACTAACCTTGGACCTAGCCCTTAACCCTAAACTACAATCTCGACATGTGCCCTCGCCTAACTTTCATCTCAGCGACCTTGACAAAATCTTGAGTTGGCCTTAAGAAATAGATCTAGGTAGTTTGCAGTAAGGACAGGAGGACCTCTCTCTCTTTCATTTAATAATCCTGTAGTCACACAGATCTATTTGTTTCGTCCAACCTTTTTGGACTGATTCAAGGGAGTGTTTGTCTACCTGACCTTATCCTCAAACAATCGACACAAGTTTAATCGATAAAAGTTGTTTCCAGGGTATCAAGGGTAATATCTAACAGATCCCATTAATAAAACATCATCGATTAATCTTCTATATCATCTTCTAATTACTGTTTTTATACCTTTCTACTTTCAATTCTTTCAACAGCATTTACATGTAGTTATTTTTTGTATGTATTGTATTGTTAATACACAGTAACCCAGTCAAAATAATAGAAACATCACCCAGTAATAAACAGTAGAACCATCACCCAGTTCTACACTTGTTGATTGATCAGATAGATACAAACAAGCCAGGCCCACTCGACACAAACTAGGCCATTTTATCTCAATAATTTGCTTGAGCGTAGGGGTCTTTAGCAGTCCACTTGGGAGGAAACCAGAGGACTCAGAGAAATCCCATGAGGTTAGACACGCGACCCTAGGAAGGTAACTAATTGCGTACTGCGCTTGCTCAAAGAGAGCTGGAGCCGAGTTTTAAAGCCAACCCATGAGAGGTTGGACAGGTAACTCTACTTCTTGTCATGTAACTTACTGCATACTGCGCACGCTCAAAGGGAGTTGCAGCCGGGTTATTAAGCCAACCCTTTCAGGCGGCAAAATGAACCAGTTTAAAATAAAAAGCCTTCTCGAAGACAGGTCCCCACATTTGCGTTCAGATGACAAAGTTAAACTGGTTCAATGATCCCCAGAATTTTTTAAAAGGGCTATAAGTCTTGACAAATTACGATCAGCAAATTTAAGGTAATCGTTCTATACAATGTTTATTATACAAGAGCATCTGCTAATGATGTTTTTTATTCTATCATCTATTACAATGTTTGTAAAACCTGAGGATGATATATACACTATGGTATATAGACCCTTGGTCCATGTAAAAAAAGAAAGACAGTAAAACAACTATTCATACAAAAACATAATGTTATTAATATTGATTTATACTTGTAATATCTTTCTCTCTCACCCTCGGGGGGTTGGGATGGCCTAGTGGTCTAGAGTGCCGCGCTTCGAACTCTAGCGGGCCGGTCACCTCTGGCTTGCGGCTGTGGTTTCGAGCCCTGGTGTGAGCATATGTGGCATGGAGATAGGGGCGCCTTCTCAACCTCGTGGGTTTCCTCCGGGCACTCCGGTTTCCTCCCACTGCTAAAGACCCCTACGCGCAAGCGCATTATTGAAATAAAATTAAACCATATGTTAGTCCCGAAATGACCTAGTTTGTGTTGAGTGGACGTTAAACCCCATTTCTCTCTCTCTCTCTCATATCAAAAACAGAGTCTAGACACCATCTCTCTCTCTGTACACCAAGTATAGACACCACACCACAGGACTCAGTGACAGACCCTATGATGTAAACCATTCAGACACACAACCGCTCTTGAGTCACGTGAATACAGCTTTGTTTCAATCAATCAACAGTAATTACTGAAAGCTTATTAATGTAATCATCTTACATACGAGGTTAATACAACCATACTATAAACTGTAACAATCGTGTCAATGTTAATCGTGACAGACTTCTTTCTTCTCTCTTAAGACTTTTGACCTTTAGATATACAAACTGCAAACAATTGACAAATTAGCTACGCTTTAAGCTGTTATAATCTCTGCCACCAATGGCTGATTGAGGAAGTGCTGCTACTCGCCTTCCAGGGCAATAGTCTTATTTATAGATTACCTTTTTTTTACCTCATTAAGGCAGGTTTCTTTTCCTTCCATACTGCCCTAAGGAACTGGTTAGGACTCTTTGTGATAAACAAGGATATTATGCACAATGAAAATTATGCGATCAAACCAAAGATAATGTAGCTCCAGCACACCCAATCTTTCTGGTACACCCAAAGCCCAGCACACCCAATCTGTTTGGTACATCCAACATTTTACCCTCCAGCACTCGCTACCCCTTCCGGCTCATCCAATATGTCTGGTCGTCAACCCTCAAGCACACCCAATCTATCTGGCACATCCAACCCTCCAGCACACCCAATCTGTCTGGTACATCCAACATTTTACCCTCCAGCACTCGCTACCCCCTGGGCACACCCAACAAAGTATAGATACATGTGCGTCAGCTATCAGGGCGGTGCAATTTCCATTAAGGGGTAAGTGTTTCATATGGGCAACAGTTTTCTATCAACATTACTCTATCCAATTGGACTATTCTGTGCACGAGATGACTGCACGATAGTACCCTACACCTACTACCAGCAACTGATAGTGACAAGAACTGCCAGTGAGTTAGTCTCAAAAAGTTGAATCTTAAAAAAAACTTCCTTAGTCCATTTCTCGTTATCACCCATTTTTTTTTTTAAACCACTTCAATATTTTAAACAGAGCACCTTTCAAAGAAGTAAAATAACCCCTAGAGTATTACAATGTGTTAACTCTCTCTATGATGTGGGTTCAATCTCAGATGGCAAGGAAACTTTCTTGAGATTCTGTATACACGTTGACATGCATGTAAAAGAGAAGCCTGTTTGCCAATCCCTTTCAGGAACCGGTTCCATAACCCAAATAAAGATAGGTTGCCAGGCAACGAAACATACGCCCACAGCAGCTAAATCGTCCGGGCAGTCAACAAGGGTTGTCGCATATTTTTACTTTTTTTTGGTAATGAAACAACTCATTATGTAATTATCTGAAAATCATTAGAATTTGTTTGCTTTTTATAAAGTTTTGCCCCACGCTATCAATTAGCATAGGAAACATTTAACATCATGGATTTAGCTGTTCTGTTATCAAAATTCATTGAAAATCAAAATACGTGTGCGTTTCAACACCTTAAACTCTGTGTATCAATCTGAAGTCAAACGGATGATAAGTTTGGCATCTGTAGCGTCACAAGGTTTTTTGAAGTGATCAAGGGAGATAACTCTGGAAGTAATTATTTGAAATCAATGAAAATCAGTAGGCTTCTTCGTCTCATGACCTTAAACAGTGTGTGTAAATTTAAAGTCAATCAGATATTAACTTTGGCCTCTAGAGCGTCCACAGGATTTTTTGATGTGATCAAGGGCCATAACTCTGGCACTAATTATCGGAAATCGCTGAAAATCAATAGGCTTCTTCGTCTTATGACCTTAAACACTGTGTATGAATTTTAAGTCAATCGGATATTAACTTTGGCCTCTAGATCGTTCACAAGATTTTTTGAAGTGATCAAGGACCATAACTCTGGCACTAATTATCGGAAATCGCTGAAAATCAATACGCTTCTTCGTCTTATGACTTTATACACTGTGTATAAATTTACAGTCAATCGGATATTAACTTTGGCTTTTAGAGCGTCCACAAGATTTTTTGAAGTGATCAAGGGCCATAACTCTGGCACTAATTATCGGAAATCGCTGAAAATCAATAGGCTTCTTCTTCTTATGACCTTAAACACTGTGTATAAATTTAAGGTCAATCGGATATTAACTTTGGCTTTTAGAGCGTCCACAAGATTTTTTGAAGTGATCAAGGGCCATAACTCTGGCATTAATTATCGGAAATCGCTGAAAATCGATAGGCTTCTTCGTCTTATGACCGTAAACACTGTGTATAAATTTAAAGCCAATCGAATATTAACTTTGGCCTCTAGAGCGTCCACAAGATTTTTTGAAGTGATCAAGGGCCATAACTCTGGTAGTTATTATCGGAAATCGCTGAAAAACAATAGGCTTCTTCGTCTCATGACCTCAAACACTGTGTATAAATTTAAAGTCAATCGGATATTAACTTTAGCCTCTAGAGCGTCCACAAGCAATTGTGGACGCCGGACCGACGGACGGACCGACGGACGGACGGACGGACGGACGGGGGCGACGACAATATACGACCACATTTCAATGTGGGCGTATAAAAAGTAGGCAAGAATGGTGCTGCCTGGGCAAATTCTCCTCACATTGCACTGCCTGGTGTATTTCTGCCCTTATTAATCTGATTGGTGCTGAAACGCAGGATGTTAAACCTCATCTCAATTCATGTCAGAGAAAGAGAAATGGGGTTTAACATCTACTCGACACAAACTAGGTCATTTTGGGACTAACATATGGTTTTTAATTTTATTACAATAATTCGCATGTGCGTAGGGGTATTTAGCAGTTGGAGGAAACTGGAGTGCCCGGAGGCAACCCAAGAGGTTGAGAGGGCGCTCCTATCTCCATGCCACATACGCTCACACCAGGGATCGAAAGCACAGCTGCAAGCCAGACGTGACCGGCCAGCTTGAGGTTGAAGGGAGGCACTCTTGACCACTAAGCCATCCCACCCCCACCCCCTGTTGAAATTATAAATATGGGCGTAGTTTGATTCATGTTAAACAGTGGAATGTTAAACCCTTTTTTATTTTTCTTTCTCCACGACACAGACATTTATTCATGTTTAATCGGTGCTGAACAGTTACTGTAGGATGTTTAAACTCCATTTTATTTCATTTCATTCATGTTTAACCCGATTATAGAAATAAAACTCTCAAACTCGATTATTTTGTGTTGTGTCTGACATTTCTACCACAGCTATAATTCTTCGTTCTTAAAAAACACACAATGGACATTGAACTGAGTATACTTTGTACTTACAAACACTGGCAGACATAAAAATATCTGTCATCTAATTTACTCAACACATATCCTTACATCACAGGTACTGGACATTAAACTTAATATATATATATATATACAAACATATATGTCGTCTAATTCACTCAACACAGTCTTACATCACATTGAACTTAATAGATATACAAACATATATGTCCTCTATCTTACTCTACCTGATTTAATTCTTCCATCACAAACAAGCTACAGGACATTGAACTAAATTGTACTTGAAATGAACTCAAGAAAATGTCAGGAATCTGTAGACAAGATACAGCAGAAGGACTGAAGAGGAAGTTCACTGTCTTATAAAATAAAGTCAATAATGAATTTATGTTGGAAACTAGCTTGAGAGAGAGAGAGAGAGAGAGAGAGAGAGAGAGAGGTTAAACTAACTCATACTGGGACTAACATATGGTTCAATTTTATTTCATTATTTCGCACCCTACATTTACTCCTTGTCATGAACAAGCGAGGAATCGAAACCATGTCCGTTGCCTCAATGACAGCCCTTATGATACAGTACTTTTTGGCCATCCAACCCAAGTTTTTGTAGAATTTAACGACAATAAGTACAGGATATAAAAACAATCTTAAGTCAGTAATTTAATTTGTTTGCTGTGGCATGTGTTACAAGAGAGAGAGAGAGAGAGAGAGAGAGAGAGAAATGTAGTTTAACGTCCACGTCCACTCGACACAAACTAGGTCATTTCGGGAATAATATATGGTTTAATTTTATTTCAATAATTCACTTGTGCGTAGGGGTCTTTAGCAGTCGGAGGAACCACGAGGTTGAGAAGGCGGCCCTATCTCCATGCCACATACGCTCACACCACAGTGATCGAAACCACAGCCGCAAGCCAGAGGTGACCAGTCAGGTAGAGGTTGAAGCGCGGCACTCTAGACCACTAGGCCATCCCCCCCCCCCCTGGCATGTGTTATAAAGTAACAGTACATGAAATAGGCATGTCTGTAGGATGTATAATCTTTTAATGGTATTTACCATAATAAAGGTAATATTGTCTGTCTGTCAATGGGGCTTCACATCCGCTTTTACCTACATATAAGGGTCATTTAGTGTAAGATTGGTAATAATACCTGTCAATGAGATTTAACATCTTCTCCCAACCAGGGGTCATTTAGTGTAATAACTACAGATAAAGTACATAATACATAACTACAAATAAAGTTTAATAATGTAAGCTTACATGTATATGATACAAAGTTTTACATAATTAGAGTTTTGGTACAAATAAATAAATTTAAAGCTATATTCCTTAGTTTATAAAAAGTACACATACAAGTATTGTGAGGTGCATGATTTGAGATTAGATAACATTTTCATCATTGTTTATATCAAGTATTGTGATATGTAGGATTTGGTATCAGTTTAGATGTACTGGAGAGAGAGAGGGAAATGGGGTTAACCTCCACTCGACACAAACTAGGTCATTAATTGGGGTCTATATCAGTGGGAGGAAACCAGAGGAAACCAGAGGACCCAGAGAAAACCCGCAAGGTGGGACAGGCGACACTACTCTTTGTGACATTCAACCAACAAGGGGTCTTTAGCCGACGGAGGAAACCAGCAGACCCAGAGAAAACCCACGTGGTTGGACAGGCGACACTACTCCTTGTCACATTCAACCGACAAGGGGACTTTAGCAGATGGAGAAGACCCAGAGAAAACCCACGTGGTTGGACAGTCAACATTACTCCTTGTCACATTAAACCGAGGAACTGAAACCACGCCAGTCGACACTATGACAGATCTTATGTTACAGCGCCCACACGCTAACCATTCGGCCATTCAATGTCTGAACAAAAACCTGAGTAAAATAAATATCTGAACTATGACCGGAGTAAAATAAAATATCAATATTTGAAGTATATTGTATTATAGCAAGAATGGGCATATCTTTATCTAAATCTTAAAATATGAGCATCTACAATGAGACTGAGAGAGAGGGAGAAATAGGATTTAAAGTTCAATTTTATTTCAATCATTTGCTTGAAAAGGGCCCAAAGAAAAACCAGGCATGTCACGTACAACCAAGAAATCGAAACCACAGCAGTTGACTCAATGACAGATAATAATAATACAGCACAGCAGCACGCACATACTAACAATTCGCCATTCGGCCATAACTTGGTAGTACATGTATAGAAGGCAACAATTTTATGACCTTAGGTACAGGTGTGTACAGGTCTGTACATGTACGTGTACCTCTATATATATATATTTCAAGGTGTGACGTTAGGTCAGAATTGGATCAAGGTTTAGGTACATGTGTTATCTACAGGTGTGTATCTGTACACGCAGATACATGTAAAGGTGTATACAGGTACAGGTGTGGGCGTGGGTGTACAACATGTCAAACCCTGTGTTCTTATATATATAAATCTACCAGGCAGGTTGATTCATTGTGGTTCACTATTTACACAGACTAGTACATATGTTTATTTAATGTGTACTGATAATTTCCTAGAGTAAATCATTAAATTCATCAATATTAAACAAAGACATCATCATGATTAACAGAATAGTCATGTGACTCGTTAGAGAGAGAGTCCACTCAAAATTCAATTTGGGACTACTACATGTTTTTTGTATTTGATCAGGCACACATTGTATGGGCTAATGGAGGAGGGTATATGCCACAAAGTGTGCTATGATGCCAATTTTGCCCAGGTAGCATCACTCTAGTATTGAATTCCAATTGACGAGGGATTTTTTTCATGCACAATCCTAATGAACTTTCTGGGCAAACATTAAGATTGCACAAGTTACCTTCAGTTTAGCAAGCCACCACTTTACCTACAGAGCCAACACCACTCTCTCCACATGACTAATACAACAAAAAAATTTGTTTCATTTTTTTCCCAGGCAATATCCACCTCTAAGCACATTAAAGATGCATTACCCTGGCAGTATCCACCTTTTAAGCATAATAAATATGCATTTCCCAGGCAATATCCATCTCTAAGCATACATTGTATTAACCATGTATTACCCAGGCAGTACATGTATCTATCTCTAAAGTAGACTAAACACATTAAGATGAGAGAGAGAGAGAGAAATGGGGTTTAACGTCCACTCAACACAAACTAGGTCATTTCGGGACTAACATATGGTTTTAATTATATTTCAATAATTCGCTTGCGCGTAGGGGTCTTTAGCAGTGGGAGGAAACCGGAGTGCCCGGAGGAAACCCACGAGGTTGAGAAGGCTCCCCTATCTCCATGCCACATACGCTCACACCAGCACATTAAGATGCATTACCCAGGCAGTACATGCTTCTATCTCTAAGCATATTAAATTAAAGATGCATTATGTACATGTAAAGTCCAAATCTACATAGTGCATTCATTCCTTTGTTTATTGCAGCAATGGTAATTCAAGCACTCACAACCTCGCTACAAATAAAATAATTTCAATACATTCATTTCCTACCATCTACTAATGTCTAATTATTAATTTAGATAAAATTTCAGGCATCAAGAAAGACCTGCAATAGGCAGATTTAGCTCATGCATAATGTATAATTGTTCCTGGACTAATACTATAATGTCACAATGTCCTATCTAGAAAACATATAAGTTTGTACTCACATGTATCTACACTAATAATGAGGAACTTTTACAACATAAAATGTACAAAATAATACAAAATGTCAAGTCTAGAAACAAATTATCTCAGAAATCATTAATTTTACAGAAAAAAATCAATTCAATTGAGATATTTTCTACAAGGATATGAAATAAATCTGGAATTTATCCATTTGTGAGGGGTTTTTTTTGCCATCCTGATATTCGCTCGGAATGAAATAGAAATAAAGAATTCAACTTGATGACATTAAACGATATCCATGTTGGGGTATTGGTAACTCTAGAAAGCCATACAAAGCAGTATGTTTTCACCATCATCTCAGTTGACATCTAGCGTTGAATAATTCATAAGACTTCTATCTTCAACAATCATTATAAAAAAAAAATGTATCATATTGCATTACTAGATTGACGAAAAAACGGGCAAAACTATCTAAAACAAATCGCAAAATAAAAAATAAACACATATTGCTAGAAGTAATATTCTGATGTCATTGTCTACTGTTTACAGTTAACTTGTGCAGGGAATTATACATTGTCTAGGTTTACAGTTAACCTGTTTAGGGAATTATACATTGTCTACAAACTAGTGTTACAGGCTATCCTTTTATTCTGGTTGACTAAATGACAGTATAGTCTGATTTGCTTCCCAGTTTTACATAATACATGTATACACATGTTAACTGTAAAATCTATTTATAATTGTATATCACAGTAATATACAAGAGATATCACAGTAATATACATGACATATCACAGGAATATACATGATATATCACAGGAATATACATGATATATCACAGGAATATACATAATATATCACAGTAATATACATGACATATCACAGGAATATACATGATATATCACAGGAATATACATAATATATCACAGTAATATACATGACATATCACAGGAATATACATGATATATCACAGTAATATGCACAATATATCACAGTAATATGCACAATATATCACAGTAATTTGCATAATACATCACAGTATTATACATGATATATCACAGTATTATACATGATATATCACAGTAATACACGATATATAACAATAAAATACATGATATATCACAGTAATACACATGATATAAATGTACATGTTTCTGATATATCACACTAAAATACATGATATCTGATATTTTAGAGTATAATGATGATACACATGTATCCAATATATTACATGATATATCACAGTAATATGTTAATGTTATGGATACTATTGAGGTTATAGTGGGACACCTACATATACTTATAGTAAGAACATGATTGTTACATCACCGTCATGTAATATTAAAAATTACAATACATTGTTTACATGTATATTGATCTACAATGTATCAATCTGATTAATACACACATTCTATTTCCTTTCATTTTTTGTAGTTTAAAATTTCGTGTTACTTTATTTCACTACACTAGGATCTGAAAGAGTTATTACATTATATTAGCGGTGTTTTGGTTGAAGTGGGGGATTAACCAATGAAACGGTTTGTTACGGCGTGCCATGTACGAAACTGGGGGTAGACCACTAGAAACAACAACGTTGATTGATTAATCAATCTCTGACATCATGGAGTCAAAAGCTACTCGCACGACCCCTGACACAACCTTATTGTCCTTCAAGTACATCTTGTCAGATCTTTATGTAGTATAGGTCATCAAAGGTATAAAAAAAACAGAACGTAATAAAGATGTGTATTTATAATCAGATTGTATGTGAATATACATGTACAGAAGAAGACTAAACTTGTTTCTATACCTGTCTTGACATTTTACAAGTTGAGTATAAATGTATTATATGACATGTATATATATATGTACTGGCAAAATATTACACTATGTATTAAACATGCATTATGCAAGAGGTTAACCTGTCTATTGCATGCCTTTCTTTAGGCCTGAAATGTTGTCTGATAGTAAGTGCAGGGGGTCTGCACCACACACAATTCTACACAAAAACAAATATATGGACAATACATCATACTCGGAGAAAAACAAACAACACAATTCAAAAAGAGTGAATGGATCCGGGGGCTAGCCGTAAGCGTCCACTGTGCTGTACAGTCCCGGGCCTGTGGTGACACAGACTTCACTCATATTTGAAAACAATTTGGAATACTACCTAAAGAAATAATTATGTAATTATTGTAATATCAGCATGAGAGTCATGATCTGTCATATGTTGCAAGGAATACGAATGCAAGCATATTGTATTAATTTTGCTATACAAGTAACCACACTGTAAATGTACTAGAGAAGTAGTTATTAATTAGACATTAATTTAAATTACACATAACTGATCCAGGCCATAATCAAACCTAGATGCCATCTTTAGTGGAAGTGAATATATTTTGTGATGAATAATTTAAATTAAAAGATAGGTTGCCAGGCAACGAAACATACGCCCACAGCAGCTAAATCGTCCGGGCAGTCAACAAGAGTTGTCTCATATTTTTACTTTTTTCAGTAATGAAACATTTGTAATACTCTAAAAACTGATTAAAAGTAACAACTCATTATGTAATTATCAGAAAATCATTAGAATTTGATTGATTTTTATAAAGTTTTACCCCACGCTAACAATTGAATTAGTATATATACATGAAACATTTAAAATCACGGATTTAGCTGTTCAGTTATCAAAATTCATTGAAAATCAATATACTTGTTTGTTTTAACACCTTAAACTCTGTGTATCAATCTGAAGTCAATCAGATGATAAGTTTGGCCTTTAAAGCGTCCACAAGATTTTTTGAAGTGATCAAGGGCCATAACTCTGGCACTAATTATTGGAAATTGCTGAAAATCAATAGGATTCTTCGTCTCATGACCTTAAACACTGTGTATAAATTTAAAGCCAATCAGATATTAACTTTGGCCTCTAGAGCGTCCACAAGATTTTTTGAAGTGATCAATGGCCATAACTCTGGCACTAATTATCGGAAATCGCTGAAAATCAATAGGCTTCTTCGTCTCATGACCTTAAACACTGTGTATAAATTTAAAGCCAATCAAATATTAACTTTGGCCTCTATAGCGTCCACAAGATTTTTTGAAGTGATCAAGGACCATAACTCTGGCACTAATTATCGGAAATCGATGAAAATCAATAGGCTTCTTCGTCTCATGACCTTAAACACTGTGTATAAATTTAAAGCCAATCGGATATTAACTTTGCGTCCACAAGATTTTTAGAAGTGATCAAGGGCCATAACTCTGGTAGTTATTATCGGAAATCGCTGAAAAACAATAGGCTTCTTCGTCTCATGACCTTAAACACTGTGTATAAATTTAAAGTCAATCGGATATTAACTTTAGCCTCTAGAGCGTCCACAAGCAATTGTGGCCGCCGGACCGACGGACGGACGGACGGACGGACGGACGGATGGACGGACGGACGGGGGCGACGACAATATACGACCACATTTCAATGTGGGCGTATAAAAAGGATGATTGAGACATTGTTAATTATAGAACCCATGTTATGGGAGCGAAAGTGACATAAGTTTAAAGTTAAAGTGAAACCCATCATTCCGGCGTGCAGGTCTAGTTCACTCTTCTTATCGAAACCCCCGTCTTTCATTAGCCCAGGTCAGGTGCAGAAGAGAAGAACATTAAACCCCAAAACTGAGAGAGCCTTCTCAGAGGAGCGAATTTTTTCAATTTGTTCATTTAGTAAGCTTTTTTCGGCTCACCTCTTAAATCCAAATAATGACTGTGTTCCTTCTGCCCGGTACCACACTGAAATATCCCCGAAATACTTTCTCTGCCAACAGAGGGATGCAACATCCTGGTGAGGGAGCCAGCACTCTTACTCACTGAACATAGAGGGCCACGGTGGAATGGTGGGTAAGACACTGGCTCGCTAGCCTGGAGGTCGAATCCCCACAATGAAAAGTTTATTCAGAATTTGGGATTTGGTTCCCCCATGTCAGTGATGCAGCATGGAGGGCCAGCAAAGGACAACTCTCTAGTCATTGAAATGGGACTAAAATTTGAGGCTTTGTGTGTACATTGAAGTGCACGTGAGAGATCGCTTGACAGCTGGAATTTGATGTAAGTGTAGGCCGTAGTGCCAATGTCCAGGCAAATTTTCCACTATAGCACAATGTACAATTGTATGCCCATCTTCATACATGTGCAGTTCGGAGCAGAACAGTTGGACATTAAATCGCATTATATTACATTTATTCACTGAACCACCATGTATAAATATAAAGTATGAACCAGTATCTGTGTAGCTTATAGAACGAAAATGAAATGAAAATAAAATGGAGTTTAACATTCTACTGTTCTGCTCGTAAACTGGGCTAATGAAGACGGGCATACGATATACAGTTTGCTATGCGGGATATTTTGCCTATAGTCATTGTTTTTTAAGGCGAGTGATCGCTCTCGAGCGCCTACAGCTCACCTGAATGTCGACCGAGGGGAGTTTTTTTTTCCCTCCCCTTAAAATTGAAAATCACTCTCCTTTACAAAGTCATTGGGGGTTTATTACTACCAATCACTCTCCTTAATATCAGATCACTCTCCTTAATTTCTAAATCACTCTCCTTAATTTCTAAAGCATTCCTCATATCGAATCTGGGAGAACCTTTTAGGAGAGCCATTTTTTTTCAATTTACTGATTGAGGGGAGCTTTTTTTGACTCTCCTCTGAAACACAAAAAACAACGACTGCTATGGCACTATGGCATTATGGCATGCTCTTATATATCGAATTCCAACTGCCAAGGGATCATTTACATGCATGTCGATGTGTACACAGGACCTTGGTTGTAGTACATGTATTATCTCTTGCCATTTATATATCACATCAAAATATTTTAAGGGCCTTGAGCAGTCTAAACGGCACATTTTAATATAGCACTGTAACTTTTGTTGATAAGATATGACATTTTCTGTTATTTGGGTTGATAAACTACATATTAATAACTCAAAAAATACCAGTTTTATTTACCGAACATGGCCCAAAAGCATGATAAAATGGGTGCTAATGGCAACAAAAGACGAATTTTCTCAGTTATGCCTGCATGGATTTTCATCAAATTTGGCATGAATGATGCTAATTGCAAGCCCCAAAAAAGCCAAAGGACAATTTTGGCTGTAGGCTGTGGTTGTCTGGTATCCATGGAAATGCAAAAAAAAAACCACAGATGAGTTTTCTTGTAAATTCTATGTATGCCAGAAGAGATATCAACAATTCCCCTATAGATCAAAAGTAGACCATATAAGCAACATTTTAAAATCTTTGTTGACTATTTACCATCAAACAAGATTTTGTGATTTAGGGTTATTTCTTTGAAATGAATACCCCCACAACAAGTTAATTCTATGTATGCCAGAAGAGATATCAACAATTCCCCTATAGATCAAAAGTAGACCATATAAGCAACATTTTAAAATCTTTGTTGACTATTTACCATCAAACAAGATTTTGTGATTTAGGGTTATTTCTTTGAAATGAATACCCCCACAACAAGTTAAAAGATAGGTTGCCAGGCAACGAAACATACGCCCACAGCAGCTAAATCGTCCGGGCAGTCAACAAGGGTTGTTGCATATTTTTACTTTTTTCGGTAATGAAACATTTGTAATACACTAAAAACTGATTAAGAGTAACAACTCATTATGTAATTATTAGAAAATCATTAGAATTTGATTGCTTTTTATAAAGTTTTACCCCACGCTAACAATTAGTATATACATGAAACATTTAATATCATGGATTTAGCTGTTCAGTTATCTAAATTCATTGAAAATCAAAATACTTGTTCGTTTCAACACCTTAAACTCTATGTATCAATCTGAAGTCAATCGGATGGTAACTTTGGCCTCTATAGCGTCACAAGAATTTTTGAAGTTATCAAGGGAGATAACTCTGGCAGTAATTATTTGAAATCGCAGAAAATCAATAGGATTCTTCGTCTCATGAACTTAAACACTGTGTGTAAATCTAAAGTCAATCGGATATTAACTTTGGCCCCCAGAGCGTCCACAAGATTTTTTGAGGTGATCAAGGGCCATAACTCTGGCACTAATTAATGGAAATCGCTGAAAATCAATAGGCGTCTTTGTTTTATGACCTTAAACACTGTGTATAAATTTGAAGTCAATCGGATATTAACTTTGGCCTCTAGAGCGTCCACAAGATTTTTTGAAGTGATCAAGGGCCATAACTCTGGCACTAATTATCGGAAATCGCTGAAAATCAATAGGCTTCTTCGTCTTATGACCTTAAACACTGTGTATAAATTTAAAGTCAATCGGATATTAACTTTGACCTTTAGAGCATCCACATGATTTTTTAAAGAGATCAAGGGCAATAACTCTGGCATTAATTATCGGAAATCGAGGAAAATCGATAGGCTTCTTCGTCTCATGATCTTAAACACTGTGTATAAATCTAAAGTCAACCGGATATTAACTTTGGCCTCTAGAGCGTCCACAAGATTTTTTGAGGTGATCAAGGGCCATAACTCTGGCACTAATTATCGGAAATCGCTGAAAATCAATAGGCGTCTTCGTCTTATGACCTTAAACACTGTGTATAAATTTAAAGTCAATCGGATATTAACTTTGGCCTCTAGAGCGTCCACAAGATTTTTTGAAGTGATCAAGGGCCATAACTCTGGCACTAATTATCGGAAATCGCTGAAAATCAATAGGCTTCTTCGTCTTATGACCTTAAACACTGTGTATAAATTTAAAGTCAATCGGATATTAACTTTGACCTTTAGAGCGTCCACAAGATTTTTTAAAGAGATCAAGGGCCATAACTCTGGCACTAATTATCGGAAATTGCCGAAAATCAATAGGCGTCATTGTCTTATGACCTTAAACGCTGTGTATAAATTTAAAGTCAATCGGATATTAACTTTGGCCTCTAGAGCGTCCACAAGATTTTTTGAAGTGATCAAGGGCCATAACTCTGGTAGTTATTATCGGAAATCGCTGAAAAACAATAGGCTTCTTCGTCTCATGACTTTAAACACTGTGTATAAATTTAAAGTCAATCGAATATTAACTTTAGCCTGTAGAGCGTCCACAAGCAATTGTGGACGCCGGACCGACGGACGGACCGACGGACCGACGGACCGACGGACGGACGGACGGGGGCGACGACAATATACGACCACATTTCAATGTGGGCGTATAAAAATACAACATTTCGGATGGCACAAAAAAAACCCAATGTCCTCCTGGGTGCATGTTGGCGTTCACGTAAAAATAAGACGTCAAACGCTGTTATTTCTGTTAATAGCTTATAGCCATACACTTAGTCACATGACTAACTTGACTTGTCGTTGACAAACCAAACAATGGATGCTTGAAGCTTCTTGAACTGAAGCAGACGGTACAATGACTGGTGGTCAATATCTTTAAATAAACTCCCTAGAAATAAATTCATCTTCTAGTTCGTTAGTACACTACTTGATTTAACTCAGTCGTTAAGTTCTTTCCTTTATGTCATTTCTGCCATTTTTATACAGACTGCTAGAATTAATTAGTTTATCGGTATGGTTCACCTTGTTGATTTAAAGGGACAGTCCCGATTAGAACAGAGTCTCAAAAATAAAAGTCTGAGTACATATGAAATTTAAATTCCAAAATATAGGAGAATGGTGAAGCGACCTTGTCTCAAAATTTCAGCTTAAAATATTGAGTCGTTTGGACGTAAACGTCAAAACTGCTTATCCGGACACGTAACCTTTTTAAGATTTCAGGTTAATTTTTACGTTGGTTACCCTGATAATCGATTCCCGTTCCTTGAGGTGTCTATACAGTGCTGTACTTGATAGCGAAAGGTATATTTCATCTACAAATTATTTTTATTTAAGAGAAAGTCCGGTTTTATGTAGACACCGCATCATACAGCCCTTTGATAGGGGATTTTAAGGGATTTTAACACAGAATTAAGCAGTTATATTCTTCAAAAAAATATCGGGATTAGCCCTTTAAATCAGACATTAAAGGCTCAATATCACTCTTGTTGTAACTTGAATAATATGTCCGAATCTTTATTCTGGTCAACAAATTGCATTATTTTACAATATTCCATTTAATTGATGATACAAATTTCATCTTAACACACTTAATTTCAAAAATTAGAAAAATTCAACTAAATGTTTTGAAAAGCCTAACGTAAACTCTTTCAAATATGACTTGGAATCAAAAATATTTTCGAATCCTCTGGACTAGTAAAATACGATGTAATGTATAATTTACATAACAGGTACATGTAGGACACTAAAACATCTAGTACTTATAATAAGGCTATTATCATTTTCTGGAGCTGCCAAGCCAGCAAGAGTGTTATTGTCCCTTTAAGTTCTAGTTCTATGTTTTGTGTCTTTTCTTCCATTTTTAAATAAACTGCTAGAATAAAATCAACATCATTTATTGCTATCCTTTTAAAACTCAGTCAATTCAAAATGAAATGGGTTTAACGTCCTACTGTTCTGCTTTAAATACGGCTAATGAAGATGGGCATAAGCCATACAGTGTGCTATGACAATGAGGAAAATGTTGCCCGGACATTGGCACTACAGCCTACTCTCATAAGCCCATAATCAACTCTTTGGAGATTTATATTGGATAATCGAGACAGTCTCCATTGCCCAGTTTCATTTCTACAACAATAAAAAATCTTCCAACATTCATAACTTTCCCGAGAATAAAAATTTGAATGAAAATTTCAGTATATTCATTTTTCATTATCTAATATTCAACTTCACCAGTTAGAGAGAGTGAGAGAGACAGGGAAACCCTCTACTCAATACAAACTAGATCATTTCGGGAATTATAGTGCTAATGAAGCCGAAATTCATAATTGGTGCCTTGTGATCAAGGCTATATCATGCATAAAGGTAGCAGCAAGTATTGAGGCTGAGAGATGCTACAACTGTAGGAGAGTTGTTGGGATTTCCATAGTTCAAAATCAAATATGGCTGCTTTGGCTTTGTATAAATGAGTATTGCAAGGACTGTAACATTAACCATTTTTAGAAGACTGAACAACGTGGATATAATTGACCTTTTACCCCTCTTAAAAGGTTTAGGGTTGGTATTCCTCAAAATAGTCATTTATCATATTTATATATAAGGCAGCCATTTTGGATTATGAATCTCTCCAGATCATCCCAACCTTTTACCCCTCTTAAAAGGGTTAGGGTCGGTATTCCTCAAAATAGTCATTTATAATATTTATATATAAAGCAGCCATTTTGGATTATGAATCTCTCCAGATCTTCCCAACCAACCTACATACATGTATGTACAATTAGCATCTTCTATTGACTTTGCTCACAGTGCTAATGTTACCTTTTTTTATCCCTTTTAAAAGGGTTATCGTTAGTATCCCCCGAAAAACTAATTTATATATATAGCATCCATATTTGATCCTACAACTTTCCAGACCTCCCCAGTCGAGCTACACAATGAGGTTGCCCACAGTGCTAGTAAAGTTACCTTTTTACCCTTCTTAAAAGGGTTTGGTAGGGTTTAAATTCCTCAAAATACTCTGGAACAATTAGTATCTCCCATTGAGGTTGCCCAGAGTGCTAGTAAAGTTACCTTTTTACCCTTCTTAAAAGTATTAGGTAGGGTTTAGAATTCCCCAAAATACTCTGGAACAATTAGTATCTCCCAATGAGGTTGCCCACAGTGCTAGTAAAGTTACTTTTTTACCCTTCTTAAAAGGGTTAGGTAGGGTTTAGAATTCACTGAAATACTCTGGAACAATTAGTTTCTCCCATGGAGGTTGCTCACAGTGTTAGGAAGTTAATACCTGATAATTATGGCTACGCAGCAAGTTGAAGTTGTAACTTGTTCACAGACTGCTAGTAAAGTATACAATATGGTGAGCAGGAATCTACATTGTAAAACCTTTATCTTGATTAAATCTGTTGATTTATTACTGAAGACAAATGTATTACCAAGTATGCAGTATTCTAGTGAGGATAGGTTGCCAGGCAACGAAACATACGGCCACAGTAGCTAAAACGTCCGGGAAGTCAACAAGGGTTGTCGCATATTTTTCTCAGTTAACACTTAAAGTAATTTACAGTTAGTTTTGGTAATTGTTTTAAACAGTACTGTGCTGACGTATACTTCAACCTGCCATCAACACAATCTACTTTCTACAGAACAATAATTCTCTTGTTTTCAAGCAGACAGAAATTTTGATAAGACGTTTGTACATCAGTCAGAAATAAAATTAACGAAGGTCCTACTGTTCTGCACTGACAGGCCTAATGATGACAGACATATGCCATACAATATGCCATACAATATGCCATACATGTATATCAACTTCCAACTGTCAAGCAAGAGTTCTTTTAGGTGCATACCAATGTGTACCCAGGACCTCGGTCATTTCTCACTTAGACTATATGCCAATTCACTTTTATCTGGAGCACCGGAAGTAGCTCTTGCTAGACTTCAAATCTCTCAAAACAACACCGAAAGACCTGTCACAGGAACCTCACAATATGATCACATCTTATTGTATATGAAGCAGCTACACTGGTTACCAGCAAGAGCCAGGAAACAACTTAATGTTCTCATCAACACCTATGAATCAGCAATAACCAAAACAGTGCCTAATTATATGGTGGAAATGTTTAATATATGTTTATACTACTAGCCGGACTAATCTTCTTTCAGGATATGACAAAACCCTACTACTAACTGCATCCGCTTATAGCGCCAAGTGATTGGGTTTTCATTTTCCATTAGAGGTGCCAAACTTTAGAATGAACTACCCCGAGACATCTGAGAATCGGAGAGTGTACCCAACTATCTCAGTGTAGGTTCCCTTATCTTCCGAACAACTATACGCTGTTCCTTGCAAGTGGAGATATAGAGAGAGAGAGAAATGGTGTTTAGCTTAACGTTCACTCTACACAAACTAGGCCATTTCGGGACTAACACATGGTTGAATTTTATTTCAATAGTTCGCAGTCAGAGGAAACCCACAAGGTTGATCCGACGGTCCTACTCCTTGTCACGTGCAATCGGGGAATCGAAAGCACTACAGTTGGCTCAATAACAGACCGTGTGATACATGTAGAGCCAGTTGGTTCAATGACACATTGGAAGATAGAGCCTGCATACGCTAACCATTCGGCCATGATCAACTCCCCCCACCCCATCTGCAAGTAACTTCATCCTGTGTACACTGAGACCAAGACTAATAACGACCCAGTGCGATACTAACAAAATATGTATTATTATTCTATACACCGAGACCCAGACTAATAACGACACAGTGCTGTGATACCGTATAATAAAACGTTTGTGTATTATTATTCTGTACACCTAGACCCAGACTACATGTAATAACGACCCAGTGCGTTACCCGATAATAAAACATGTATTATCATTCTGTATGCTGAGACCCCAACTAATAACGACCCAGTGCGAAAACCGATAATAAAACGTTTGTGTACTCCGAGACCCTGACTAATAACGACCTAGTGCTGCGATACCGTATAATAAAACCAGTATTATCATTCTGTACACCAAGACTAATAACGACCCAGTGCGTTACACGAGAATAAAATGTGTATTATTATTATACTGTACACTGGGATCCAGACTAATAACGACCCAGTGCTGTTTGTGTATTATTATTCTATACATGTAGAGTGTATATAAGAGACTAATAATAACGACCTAGTGTGAAACCAGATAATAAAACATGTATTATTATTCTGTAGATGTTGAGTGTATCAGAGACCCAGATTAACAATGACATGCTATTCCTGATGATAAGTCAAATCAATTCATCTATTTCTGCTATAAATCAAAATCAAGACCTGAATTTAAAACAAAGACAACCAGACAATCAATATTTAATCAACAAACGACTGAAGAGTACTCAATGGAAATCAAATAGGTTATAATGTTTTACTCTAAATGGCCTACATATTGCATACGTACAGTATGAGGTAAATTTTTCCCTGATACCAGTGCTACATAAGTATGGCCTACAATTATGTCCCTTGACATAAGGCTTGATTGAATAAGGCATGAACAACTTTGATTCAGATCAAAACTAAAAAAAAAAAAGTTTTACCGGTATTCTGTTACATGTATAAGCACTTTTTTGGGGCAACATCAATCAGCAGTTAGAGAAAGGTACATGTATTTATTCAGGAAATACCAATTTGCAATTTTAGTATCATTTTTTGACAACACTAATCAGTGGTGCGGATCCAGGATATTTTTGAGGGGGGTGACAACCCCATGTTTTGTCTCGCCGACCGCGGTTTACGGAGCTAATTTTCTGCCGCTAGTAACATAGATGCTGATTGTGTGTCTGATAAGATGCGCACCGTGTGCTATATAATATGTATACGACCATGCGTGCATGTCCCGGTGGAAGCTTGTAGGACCTGGGATTCCTATACATCGGTGGGTAGGGGGGTGACTCCGCCCCTGCTAATTGGCAGTCAAGTATAACCAATCATTTCAAATCAATGCTTGTGGAATAAACATGTAATTCCGTGATTTTCATTCATAAATTTTAATCATTTTATTATACATGTATACTGAATACTGTCATCCTTATTCTAAATTAAAAGTAGACCATAAAGTAATGGCTACATTCAGACGCTAATCTCCTACACTGGTTTCAATATAATTAAATGTATTCATTGTCTCAGTCTTTCGTTATTTTAATGATTTAGTATTTAACTAAGCTCCTTCTACACTCATGTCAATTGTCTTTATAAATCTAGAATTATTTACCATTTTAATTAACTGTTTAGTTCAAGTCACTTTCACTAGTGGCAACATTTAATGGGTAACTAACTAAACTTACACTACTAGGTCATTTTGGGACTTTTATAAATATTGTTCAAGGAGGAAATGGAAGGACCCTGAGAAAAAGCATGAGGTTGGACAGACAACCCTACCCCTGGTCACCTATAACCAACTGTAATACATGTATAACATATTGGTATAACTTTAATATTAAAAGGTTATTTATTCTCATAAACACTTGAAGAACTTGAAACCTTAACAATTAAAATTTATACCATTCTAACCTTATCTCATAAACTTCACATTTAAACACACTTCAAATTTAAACTAGATTCAAATCTCGAGGCGAGTTAGGTCACATATTTTAATCTCGAAAATTTATTCATTTAATGATAATTTTTTTTAATGAACAAAAAAAAATAAATGGGCATGAAAGAAAGAAATATGTTTGTTTGTAAACGAAATGGGGTTTAAAAACTTACTGTTCTGCTCTGCTCTGAACTGGGCTTATAAAGACGAGTTTCACCATACTGTGTGCTATGAGTGAAATTTGCCCAGACAGCGACAATACTGCCTACTCTTATATGTATCGAATTCCAACTGTAAAGGGACCTTTTATGTGCCCACCAACGTGTACATAGAACCTTGGTTTTCCGTCCCATCCGAATGACTAGACTGCTGCCCCTGTCGGGCAATTGGTCCCGCATCACTGACAAGGGGGAACCATGTTATTAAATTAACCAGGTGCAGTCTTTACATAGCGTTAAAACTTAAAACATATGGGACATCTACAAACTTATTGAACTTGAATCGTACAACTACCTAAAGTTCTCTAGATAAGTTGAATTGTTCAATTTATCGACTACCGGTACCAAAATAACATTATTTTCTTTTACAGTAAAGTGACATTCTATAGAAATAAACAATGGACATTATTCAGGAATATATTGCAGGTACCAGCAGCTAAATTGTTAAAATTTCTCAAATAGTATTTCTGGGCCCTTTTCTAAAAATCTTAACTAAAGATAAAATCTAAATTTTAGTGGACACTTCAAAATTGATTGGCTAAGCACTAAAATCGATCTAATATTATCCAATCAAATTACTAAAATTACAATTTTATTTTAATTTTTTTTAAATTTCGTGAAACAGGCCCCTGGTATACTTAACAATTATTCTGGCTTGTAAAGAGTTAAAGTTATTGCCCCTGTAATTATTCATAAAATATAATACTATTATCTTCTACAAGATACAAAAGGATTTTTGTTATACCACCAATAAATATCATATTTGTACATGCTTATTTACACATAAATATCTCATAAAAAAAACCCAATAGAAAATAGATTTTATGGGCACGCTTTATATTTAATGTATTTCCATGAAATTGAAAGTGGCTTTTATTTTCAATAACCATGGTTTAGGAAATTATGAAAATCATTATCTACATCAAGATTAAAATCAATTTGCTTGATAAGATCACCAAACATAATAAAATTAAACAAGCTCTTAAAATCATTCTGCGGGTTATTCCAATTTTGTAACTTCCGTAAATATATTAAGATGGTCCTCCTACAGTAAAAATATTCTTATTTATAAGGTGTATTGAAGATATCTAAATAACCAGTTACGGTATCTAACCTTAGCTACAGTAATCTAAACTAAATAACCATACATGTACATGTAGCTACGTAGAAGTTTGGTAATTTAAACTAAATAACCAACGCTACATGTACCATATCAAAAAAAATAACCAATAGCTACATGTACATGTACATGTACCGGTACATGTATGGAACAGCATTTAAACTTAATAACCAAAGCTATAGCATCTAAATATTCTAAATGAAAAAAATAACCATATCTACAGTAATCTACATGTAAGTCAATAACCATAGCTATGGTATTTAACTAAAGAGATAAAGTATCTAAAATAAATACCTGTAACCAAATGTACCCTTTTCCATAAGGATTTGAATAAAAACAAGCTGATTAAATTGTTTACAATACCACATAGAAGTAACTTAAAACTCTTTTTTTTTTCTTTTAAAGGCTCAATACCACTCTTGTTGTAACTGAATAATATATCCCAATCTTTATTCTGATCAACAAACTACATTATTTTACAATATTCAAATTAATTGATGATACAAATTTCATCTTAACACAACTAATTTAAAAAATTGGAAAAATTCAACTAAATGATTTGAAAAGCCTAACATAAAACTTTTCAAATGTGACTTGGATTTTTAAATATTTTAGAACCCTCTGGACAAGTAAAATAGGATGTAATGGATTATTTACACAACATGTAGGACACTTAAACTTCTAGTACTTAGAATAAGGCTATTATTTATTTTCTGGAGCTGCCAAGCCAGCAAGAGTGGGTTTTTTGCATTCTAACAATCAATTTTATTTTGTTTAACATACTGTACTGACCAAGACATTCATATGTTATACAGAATTCAGATATACAAATTAATATTGATAGAAAAATAAAATTACCAGAATTTTGACTTTCAAACAAGCAGTGGTATTAAATACAGTTCTAACTGACGTATAAAATACAATGATTAATATTGTGGTGTAATTACTGACCTAAAATTCATTTGTTCGTGATGAATCAGGAATATTAGATCTTGCACAATTAGAACACAAACAACAATGTGATGCATGTTAAAGCTAAATCTGCCTATTGCTCATCTTTTTTTGGTTTCAAATGTTATAAATAGTAATTTATTGTTATTTCCAACATTCATATCTAGCTCATAATAAAGTTATTTGATTGAAATTTTCAATACATGTATTCATGTATATTTCTTTTTTATTGTCAACCTTTAAACTTTTATGGCAAGAATTGACATCTAAATCTAAAATAATCTATTTTAACAGTCCAAAAACTCAGGACATTACCATAATATAAAAATTGAAATTAGATTCTTAGACACAAAATAAACATGAAAAATAAATTGGAAAAGCTCAAATTCCAAAATACTTTTTTTAAAAGATGTTCATTTGTATTTTGCTGTCAATTAATTAAGACACTGTGTCAACAATTAGCAGAGTTTTTAACACACTTTCCGATTGACAAGCGCTTTACACACAAATTTAAAAAAACAAAAACAGGGATTGAGATTCACGCAAAAAAAAGTATAATTAAAACACCAAAAAAACGCAAAATTCATTACAACAATTAGCAGAGTTTTTTGACACCTTTTCAGATTGACAAGCGATTTACACAACAAAAAAAAAAAACTCCAATCAAAACTAAATTCATTGCAACAATTAGCAGAGTTTTTAATCGGGTTGACAAGTGATTTACACTATGGAATGGAATTTAAAAACATGCAAAAAAAAACTCTAATTAAAGAAGAACTCAATTTCATTACACCAATTAGCAGAGTTTTTGACACCTTTTCGATTTGACAAGCGATTTACACCACAAATATTGAAATAAAAAACAAACAAAAATGGATTGAAATTAAAACAAAAAAAACCCCCCAAAAAACTCTGATTAAAACACAGAAAAACTCCAATTCAAAAACACATTTTTTAATTAAGAATAAGATTTAAGATGTTCAGTTTTGTATTGTTGCCCAATTAATAAAGACACCATAGAGAAACAATTAGAACCTCAGAGTTTTTAACACTTTTCAGTTTGACAAGTAATTTATTTATAGATTTAGTGATTTACACTGGAAGACAAAGAAAATGACAAAATCACAGGAAACCACGGTTCAATGTTTGTTTTCTCTCCACAAATAAAAACATCATTTTTTTTCACAAACAAAGCTTAACAAATAATGGTTTTAGAACCTGTCCAAAAATACACATATTTTATAAAATTAGAAATAAGATCTTAAAAGCCTTGTTGATTTTATCATAGAAACTTCAAGAAAGATCTAAATGAAATATAAATCATTTTTACAGACAGTAAAAATACGGTATGTGGCCGGATTAATTTTCTTTATTTCCACAGAATACCAGACAAGGCGTGTACTTGGATGTTTTATTTGGTTTTGTGGGTTTTGTAAATCGTGCAGAGTATTATAGTGGACCAGCCCTACATGCTTTCTCTATCACATCAGAGATGCAGACAGGGCGATAAATAACGAAAATGCAGTGTATCGGTCCATCAATATAATCAGTATTATTATGGTCTCAGACGGTCTGATACATAAAAGTCACGTGCTTTCTTTCAAATTGCAAACAATAAATAATCAAAATCTGAACTTACCTTTCTTTATCCTCTGAGGATTCGTGTTTGGACGATCGCCGCTTTCGACGACATGTTTCCGTACAAAGTTTTTCCTTGCGAGATCTCAGCGACGGGATGGAGGGTTTTGTAAATGAAGCCGACACAGAATGAGATTTTGATGTTCCATTCAACCGAGACATCCTTCCAGAATTTACAAACCTCGCCTCCACGCTATCTCTGTAATGATCACCAAGAAAGCAACTATGGTCTATGCCGTTCTTTTTACACATATTTCCAAGCACATCACCCTCATTTTTTGAGGAGTCTTCCCCGTCCAAACTTCCATTATCCCCGACTGTCGCCATCTTGCACACCAACATCTTCTGACGTCAGTGAACATGTGCGGATTTCCCCCTCTTAAGTACCACGTGACTTAGCTGGGAGGGCTTTTCCCAACATGGACGAAGTGTTTTCATGAAAAGAGAAAGGTTGTTCCGTGAAAGAAGCCACTGGGTTAATGGGTTTGATAAAGTAATTGTGCATCGTAGCATGGCTTAATTCATAACGGTAATTATATTCTACACAATGAGTTAAAGAACAGGATTAAATAATTTAGCCTACAGATAGTTTGAATAATTTTATCGTTTCCAAAACAGTCACATTACTCACATTTATTTTATGATTTACTCACAAGCAAAGATTATTCTGTAAAAAACTCAATTTTTCTCGTTCAACAAAATATAAAATAAGACGATCATGATGTATCCACTATCTTTGTTTGCATTGACTCTCAAATCATATTGAAGATTCTCTCAAAGTATGTGTACCTCATACATATTCATAAAAGATGTTAATTCTTGGGAAAATTAGTGGAAAACTAACTTAAAGTGTAACATTAAATTGTGAAATTCCATCAGAATTATTATTATATTATTCATCAAAATCCCATACACTCATACAGTATTAAAGGAGCTAAATCGCTAACATTTGGGACCTAGAAATTGACTCAAGTGGGTCGCAACGCATATAATACTGTAATATGAATGTATATAAACTGATTTGCATTCAATGGTTTCTGTTTTTACTCTAATTTCATATCAGTTATGTCCGACGAAATAAACCAGCAGTGTCAACCGAAGGCATTTTTTTAGCGTCTAGTTATTCCAGTCTACATGCGCCGTTTGATTTGGTACAATGTTTCTAGCCTCGTTCCTCGAGTCTCTTGCTAGAACTGGGGCTGAAACGCATTATGGTACACGATTCGTGTACCAATGGTAAAATATTTATTTTGTCTTAAATATTGGATATCAGAAGTCCATCTTTTTCCGGTAAGATCACATCATCAATTTTGATTTAAATTGACAAATAATTCATGTTTTCAATGTTGAAGATTTTGGATGATATTGAGTTAAAGACTTAGCTCCTTTAACAATGACATACATATATATGTAAGAATGTTGTTGTTCTTGGTGTTTAACGTCCGCTTCCACCGAAGGTGATATCGCAGACAAGTCTTATTTTTTCCTTTTTCATTATCTTAGCGCACGCGCAGGGGTCTTTGCTGTGGGAGGAAACCGGAGTGCCCGGAGGAAACCCACGAGGTTGAGAAGGAGCCCCTATCTCCATGCCACATACGCTCACACCAGGGCTCGAAACCACAGCCGCAAGCCAGAGGTGACCGGCCAGCTAGAGGTCGAAGCGCGGCACTCTAGACCACTAGGCCATCCCAACCCCCCTTATGTAAGAATGAGTTTGACCTAGCTTTGATCCATTTTGATTTGATACCAACATCTTCCCACCCCAGAGCAGTCAGTGGTTCTCAAAGCCAAAGGGCTATACTATATACTGGAAAACACCAAAAAACAACCGGAAAAAAACAAAAAACACTGGAAACCCCAGAAAATATCTGGAAAACCACATGTTATACTAAATACCGGAAAACACGGAAAAACACTAAACACAGGAAAACACACTAAATACAGGAAAATACACTAAATACCAGAAAATACACTAAATACCAGAAAATACACTAAATACCAGAAAATACACTAACTACAGGAAAACACTCTAAATAGGCAATTCGGGGCCTGGTCCTCCGGAAAACACACAAAAAAACTAAACCTAACCCTAACCCACAATGGAAAAACCTAATTCTAAACCTAACCCACGCACACAGAGGATCAGGCTCCGTGCTACCTATTTAGGGTGTTTTCTGGTAATAAGTACGTGTTTACCGGTATTTAGTGTTTCTCCGGTGTTTTCTGGTATTCAGTATAACATGGTGTTTTCTGGTCGTTTTCCGGTGTTTTTTGGTGTTTTCCGGTATATGGTATTGCCGGTTCTCAAGAGACCCAGGTCATCTTGTGATTCCAGGGTTCTTCATTTCCACTCACATTTTGAAAATCTAGATACCGTAGTTCCCATATACTTCTACTGTAATTATTGAAACAATTTAGGGAACTAAATTGATTTATTATTAGCATTAGATTTATGTGACAAGGGGAGTAGGGTCTTCTCTCCAACCTCGTGGGTTTTTTCTGGGTCATCTGGTTCCTCACGCAGCTAAATCGAGCCCTACGTACAAGCGCATAATTTAAAATTCAACCATATGTTAGCCCTGAAATGACCAAGTTTGTGTCAAGTGGAGGCTCTCTCTCTCTCTCTCTCCCTATTTCTCTCTCTCTCAAAATGTTGCCCTTTTTACAGGCTTGCCAATTGATATTCTTTAAGTATTCTTTAATTGTTTTCAGATTAACAAAAATGGAGCATGAACTGCATTTGAGGCTAGGTGTGGGTGTCACATCTTACGACTCAAATGGTCAGGACAACGATGGAGGAGCATCATTTAAATTTGGCATCCAGACACTCGAAACACCTTCAGACAATGAAAGCGATGCCAGTTCTGATTATGGCCCGAATGAAACTGTTATTCCTGATTATTCTGATGATGAAAAGATTGATCCTCAGGAATTAGTCGACCCAGGAGTTTTCCGATATAATAAACGTGTTGCCGTGGCTGCATTGCCATGTATTTTACTTTTATTAGCTTTAGGAGGGGAAATGTGAGTAACAACTTTGACTATATTTATTATTAAAAGGAGCCATTATTGTAATATACAATATTTAACAGTGCTAATTGTGATATACAAATTGCAATGTGTTAATGGTAATATACAATATTTAACAGTGGTGATTATAATATACAATATTTAACAGTATTAATTATAACGGTCAATCAATATACACCAGACTAGTGTGTATAACAACTTTATTCATTCTGAATATCTCACAGTCAAACAACAGGCATCCTGAATATATCACAGACTTGAAACTCATGATTCAGACAATCCCATATTGCCAAACAATTTTATTCCTTGCACAAATAATAAACCTTGATATAATCTGGCCCCGAGTTCACAAAGCATTACAGGAGCTAAATCACTAATATGCGAGACCTAGAAATTGCCACAAATATGAATGTATACAAACTGATTTACATTCAAATATTTTCATTTGTACTCTAATTTTAAATCAGGTCTGTTCAGAGAAATACGCCAGACGTTCCAATCGAGTGCCTGGTTATTCCAGTCTACATACGCCATTTGATTTGGTACAATTGTCTAGCCTCGTTCCCCAAGTCTCTTGCTAGAACTGGGGCTGAAACGCATTATGGTACACGATTCGTGTACCAATGGTAAAATGTTTATTTTATCTTAAATATTGGATATCAGAAGCCCATCTTTTCCTGGTAAAATGACAATATCAGTGTTGATTTAAATTGAAAAATAATTTGTGTTTTGAATGCCGAAGACTTTGGTCGATATTGAGTTAGAGACTTAGCTACTTTAATTTAAGAATTTACTCAAAATTGTTTGCCTTATTTTAACTAAAATATAGTCCTTTATAAAACTTTGTTGTTTTAATGTATCAATTTAAATACATCAATATGGAACTATGTGTACAGTTTTGTGTTTCGAGATCAAGGATATTTCTCATAAACAGTGATTGAGAGTTGAGTAAATTCTCAACCTCAGTCTGAGAATGCTTTGTGAACTTGGGCCCTGGCCTTAGGTATTTATGAAAATCAATTAATTTTTACAAAAATTTGAAATCGATATATTGTATATAATGTTTAATAAGAGATCTCTTGACAATTTATTCGATTCCCGGTTGTACATGACAAGGAGTTGGGTCGCGTCTCCAACCTTGTGGGTTTTCTCCGGGTCCTCCAGTTTCCTCCTACTGCTAAAGAACAATATTAATGAAATATCATTGAATTATATGTTCGTCCCAAAATTACCTAGCTTATGTTGACTTTACGTTAAACTCCATTTCTCCCTCTCTCCCTCTTGACTCTTTATGATACACAATGTTTTCAAATATTAATTAAAACATAATTATACAAAGACTGTTTGAATGGGATGAAAAAAATTAGTTTCGTGAAAGTGTTTTGCTTTAAATTATAAAACTGAAAAATTTGTAAGCAACTCTTTGTTTTTGAGTTAAGAAATGAGATACATTGATAAGTGTTACTGAAGAAACATAATTCAAATTGAAGGCCTACCTTGTATTATTCTAGAGTTATAGCCCTTGTTTATATTATACTAGCGGAAAAGCCATGATCCGGAAGTAGCATAACTCCGCCACAAGGTCTTTGTTACTCCTCGGTTCGGGGCTACGCTTACACATCAAATGTCAGCTTAGGGACATCTCAGTGTAGCTGCCAGGAATAAACAGACAAACAACAGTAACAAATATTAGTATAGCTTTCAGGTTGTTAATTACCAGGACATTGGGTATGGCATGTATTCTTCTAGAGTTGTCACCCCTGTTTATATTATATTACAGGTTGTTGATTATCACGACATTGGGTACGGCATGTATTCTTCTACTGGATCACGCAGGAGAAAAAAGAAAGTGAGTAATAAATTGGGCTGTAGTGCTACTCCCACTTGTCTGTCCATTTCTATTGGCTACATTCATCTTCCGATCTATTTAAAATTTATATTTTTCCTTGGTCGACTATATTAAGATATAAGCTGTCATCATTGCCATGTTGGCTCAGCAGATATAATATGTTGACTGATTTCACAAATGGTCTAATGCTAGCATTTTAAATCATAAGGTCTTGTCATTGAGTCATGTGCCATGGTTTGGATATCTCTCTCTTTCTCTCTCTCTCTCTCTCTCTCTCTCTCTCTCTCTCTCTCTCTCTCTCTCTCTCTCTCTCTCCACCAGGTCTTTGACGTTCCTGTTTTAGGTTTTGAGACTTATTATTATTATAGGAAGGGTATACATGTTTGATTTGTTTAAGACTCAGTTAGGTCAATATGGTTACCAACTTACTGTTACCATTTCAAATTTAAGATATTCAAATGATTGGAAATTTGAAAAGGTTACACATACATGTATGCAAGAGCTAAATCTACATATTGCAGGTCTTTCTTTAGGCCTGATATGTTATCTAAATTATTAATTAGACATTAATTAACTTATCCAGACCATAATAAACTTTCAATGTCATTACTTATCCAGACCATAATAAACTTTCAATGTCATTACTTATCCAGACCATAATCAACACTCGATCTCAATGCTAGCCTGCAATATTTACTGAATTAGGATCCGATTTGATGCTCAATTTGTAGCAAATTCCCTTTACATTTATTCTAGTGAGAACTGCCAGCTCTTTATCTAATGTTTCTTTAATTAAAAGAAACTTGACGATTTGTTTGTTTTGTATTGCAGATGTGTGATAATATTTGCGATGATGTTTATACCATGTCATATATATATGTTAGTTACAGTTATCCCCCTAATGTGGTAAGTTATATTTTACGTAGGGGATACTCTTACTCAGTTGCCAGAATTGAACTCCCTCAATACCAAAAATGGTGACAAGCGAGTGCAAAAAGGGGTATTTCAGGCTGCAACTCGTTTGTCGACTGCACAAGAAAATATCTCAACCAACCATGACAGCTGAAATATATTCGTTTTGTTTAATTATGTCATGATTCTATTCACACCACTTCCATTGTTGGAACTGACAGAACTGTCGCAGGATCCAAAATCAGCCCTGTCTGATTGAAATTCTGTCAGTGCAGGACGTTATGGACTGACAATTGAACATCACCATCATTAAATCCAAGGAACGTCATTTAAGCGATTTTGAATCCCTTTCCAGCAATAGCCTTGTGATGAGCCATTTCAATTCAAAAATAGTTGAGTCCGATTTAGTATTTACGATGTATGATGAATTCAGATGTCCGAATGGTTAGCATGTGCTCTGTTTTATAAGTTCTGTCATTGAGTAAACTGGCGTAATTTGGATCCCTCAGTTGTATTTAACAAGGAGTTGGTTCGTCTGTCCGACCTCGTGGGTATTCTCCCGGTCCTCCGGTTTCCTCCCTTAGCTAAAGACCCCTACCAGCGAGTGAATTATTGAAAAAATATTGAACCATATGATAGTCCCCAAATGACCTAGGTTTCTCTTGTTTTCATTGCAGGTTATCTTTATGGAATTTTTTCTTGATTTTGGCTATCAATGGCGGTTTACTGTTCACAGCTGCCTGGATTTTACTACAGTTTGTATCTTTTCGAATGGAAGAACCAGTCTTTTGTCAGGTTAGTAGTTTAGTATGACCAGTCTTTTGTCAGATTAGTAGTTTAGAACTAATAGTCTTCTGATTATTCTATGTATAACTTAATGTTCAAGGATGTTAAGTAGATTTCTCCAATAATCCCACAGGTTTTCAACATACTGTTAGCATACAGCTGTTTATTCACCATTTTACTTACCAAACAACTAAAATGGAGGATAATATTGGTGCAGATTATTTGATAAATGGCGAATAAGGAACTCTCCTCAGTCAAGTAATCTCACGGTTGTTTAGTTCATACATCAGATTTGATAAGTAAAATGGCAGATGTCATGTGCATGAATGGATATGTTTAACATTTGTCAGAGCGTCCTTCCAGTATCAGGTGGTTGGAAGGACGAATAGTTTTACGCAAGTGAAATGAAGTGAAATGAAATGGGGTTTAACGTATTGAAATAAACAGTATTGAAATAAAGTGGAAATATATGTTAGTCCCGAAATGACAGATTTCGTGTTGTATGGTTAAAGACTCTCTCTCTCTCTCTCTCTCTCTCTCCTCTCTCTCTTTCCTCTCCTCTCCTCTCCTCTCTCTCTAGAATGTGCTTGATATTTTCCTCCACACATTAGAATTTCTGGATTGGTGTTGGCATACAATTAAACTCCATTTATATATTTGTATATTTATTGCAGGTGGTAGAACAGATGTTATTTACAGCATACCCTGCTTTCAGTGTGTTTTTAACATGTTGGGTTTTAACCACGGTGGTGCCATTATCAGTTATACCTCTTATAGCTCTGCTATTAGGGTAAGTTATAACTGTTTAAAAATGAAATATGGTTTAACGTCCTACTATTCTGCACCGCTTGGGCTAATGAAGACGAACATACGCCATACAGTGTGCTTTGGGGGAAATTTTGCCCAGGCAGAAGTCCAGCAGCCTACTATTATATCAAACTGCATCTGCCAAAGAATCTTTTACGTGCACACAAAAGTGTACACAGGACCTGAGTTTTTCATCCCATTAGAATGACTATACATATTTCCTTGTCAGACCCTCTGCCCTGCACTACTTACCAGGGGGAACCACTCCGGAAAATCCAGTTGAACTTTCTTGAGTATGGGATGCCTACTCACCAAGCCCTGCAGCTTCCGGTAAATATGATATAAATATATATATATTTATAATTACAGGTTTATGATGTTACAGGTATTCCTATCACCTGTTGTCTCATCTTTTAAATTAAAACCAGACGTCGATGAAGATATGAATGTAATCCAACAACCAATCGTTGTCATCATGATATTAATATTATTACTCTGTCCATCAGTAGTTCACGTTCTCTTCGCTCTACTGGCTCCTTCAACACACAGTTTATTGACCTCAAAATCTTTGGTAAGTTTGTCACCATTTTCAATAGAATGCTTGATCTCCCTTTAACTACGTACATCTTATCAAGCCCTTTACCTCGAAATATATGGCAGGTTTGTCCCCAGCATGTCTATGTAAGAAAGAAATTTAATGAAGACTTTTACCCGGAGAGTTTGCCTGGACAATGGTGCTATGACCTACCCTACTCTTATGTCGAATTCCAACTGCTGAGTGATCTTTTACATACATGCCAAGGGACCTCACATTTCCGTCCCATCTGAATAACAACAAACTATGTGTCCCTTGCACGACCCCCTGTCCTGCACTATGTTTGAAAATCCTGATGATTTTTCTCGGCCAGAACCGAGCTCAAACACAGAATCTCCAGGTTAGTGAGCAAACGTCTTACTCACTGAGCCACCGTTGCACTTCTCTGAGAAAGCAATAGAGTAATTGGATGTTTTTCGTCAGCTTTAGCCATTTGATGTTCAATCAAGAAGATTGATAAATCATATAGTAACCACTGGCTAAAAGTACAGAAAATTTTGTTTGGTCTCTTGACTCTTTTTTCTTTTTCTTTGGGGGGTTGGGATGGCCTAGTGGTCTAGAGTTCCGCGCCTCGACCTCTAGCTGGCCGGTCACCTCTGGCTTACGGCTGTGGTTTCGATCCCAGGTGTAAGCGTATGTGGCATGGAGATAGGGGCGCCTTCTTAACCGCTTGGGTTTCCCCCGGGCACTCCGGTTTCCTCCCACTGCTAAAGACCCCTATACGCAAGCGAATTATTGAAATAAAACTGAAACCATATGTTGGTCCCAAAATAACATATTTTGTGTCGAGTAGACGTTAAACCCCATTTCTCTCTCTCTCTCCTTTTTTCTTTGTGTTTATAAATATTCCACTAATTATGCTTTGTGTTTATAAATATTCCACTGATTTTGCTTTGTGTTTATAGATATTCCGCTGATTATGCTTTGCCTTTATAAATATCCCACTTTATTCTGTGTAATATACATCATTTTTGTATTATTTTCTTTTTCAGACAGAATTAATATTTCTCATATCTTTAAGTCTGTTTCTAGTAACATTACTCAGCATCAGACAAATTATGGAATACCTAGGTAATTATCAAATAGTTGGGTTTTTTTTCGTTTATTTAATAGTCTTGGATCTGGGCACAGGGGCCTTAACGATTTCGTACTCGGCTCCAGAATTACTCATACAAAGCCAGGATGCCTCAGGGGTTCACATGTTCGATCCTGGTGTTGGCTAAGAAAATTTCTCGGTATTCACTAGTGACGTATGAAGAACAGCCTGGCAAAGAATAACTTCTATTTGTTCAAATGTGATATAAAATGGCAGTTGTCCAGGCAAAAATTTCCCTTATTGCAGACTTTATAAGCCAAGTTGATGCAGAAAAACGGAAACCCTGATTTAATTTCATTTCGTCATCAATCGCCATCAGGAAATACAGTTCAGTTATATTTTTCTAGTGAAAATTATTTTTTAAACATCTAGTGTAGGTGAGTGTTCGAAGGGTCTAATGTGTGTGCTTTAGATCAGAAGGTCTGCCATTGAGTCAAGCAGTTTGATCCCAAGCTTGTTAGTGAAAAGGAGTAGATTTGTCTTCCAAACTGCGTTGGTTTATCCCAGGTACTCTTGATTTCCTCCCAAAATGACCCACTTTGTGTCAAGTGCATACCACACCCTATTTCTCTCTTTCTCTCCAACCATCCAGTGATGACCTACCTAGCGTTAATATTTACATAATGTCTGTTTTATTTCAGGAATTCCGTTTAGCTTAGTGATCAAGGTTCGATACACAGGAGGAACTGCTGCTTCATTGCTTTGTTATCCTGTCCTTCAAGCCTTTGGTTTAGTTTCACATTTTTTAGCGTGGTTGCCTGTGGCTATTGTTGGTTTTAGCATCCTAGGCATTGTTTTATCAATGAAGAAATATAAGGCAAGTGAATTATAAATCATACACTCCATTCCTCACTAACATTAGGATTATATTAAGTGTAGATTTTAGAATTGAAATGAAATGAAATGGAGTTCTGCTCTTCTTTATGCCATACAGTGTGCTATGAGGAAAATTTTGCCTGGACAGCGAGGCTATGTCTTACTCTTAATTCCAATTCCAACCATTAAGTGTTCTTTTACGTACATTTTTTCCTTCCATCCGAATGACTATGATTCTGTACCACTGATAAGGAGGAACTACGCTGGAAAATCTTGGTGAACTTTAGGTCAGTGCAGGGATAGAACACAGGACCTCACGGTTAGCCAGCGCCAATGTCTTACACACTGAGTCACTGTAGATTCTCGAAACTAAAACGAGAGTCGACTAGAACTTCAAGATTTCTTACAGTTCTAGTCAGTTCTTGATAGATGTAATTTGATAAAGAGCACTTGGTATTTCCTGCATTCATTTCATTCCTATTTTTAATTGAATTTTTTCAGGGTATAGCTATGGCATTAATGACAGCACTAACAGTTTTACTGGTGTACTGGATTTCAACATTACCATGGCAATTACAGTATCCTTGTTAAACAAACTACAGTAGTATAACTCATAGTTTGTGAAAAACACAATCTTCACAATCTTATCCAACCACTAATACTGATGAAATCTCTTTCACATTAAAACTGGTTTAACTCCTTTTAGTATTGACAAATACATTAAGACATGAAAAATTTGATATTTTCTGAAAAATGCAAATAAAGCACATAGATTTTAAGGTTGAATTGTTTTGAATTCTAGCGTGTAAATTGTGTGACAGGTTATATCTCCAGCTGGTCATTTTACACTGACTCAGTCATGACCTATCAGTTTGGCTTAAACAAGATCCCTACTTCACATGTCATCTATTGTCTAATTTAAAGATTCAGGGGTTGGGTAGCTTTAGATCATAAGGTCTGTCATTGACTCAAATGGCATTATCTTGATCCCAAGCTTGTATATGATCTTGTAAGGTTTTTCTAGATCCTCCAGTTTCCTCCTGTTAGCAAATTATTGAAATAATATGTTAGTCCCAGTGTGACCTAGTTTGTGTCGACTGGATGTTAATCATTCTTTTTCTCTCAAACGAACAAGTTTTATTTTCTTGACTTGTAAATAAGATATAATTTTCTAGGGTATATACCTATAGATGTATTTTATTTATTAATGCTGGTGAATTATGTCCTATGTTTATTGTGTATGTATGTAGCTGTATATGGTAGTAAAGAATTATTGGGTCTCCTAGTCTCTGTCGAATCTCTAGGTAAGTTTCTTACTATCACTATTTCTTTCTGAGTTTCGATTAGGATTCAGGGGCCATAGTGACTCTTACTCGCTTAACCAGGGGGTGCTGGGTTGGATATGTTTCTGACAGAAATTAACTAGGATTCAGATGTCATTGAGACTCAGTGCTGGCCCATCAGATACTAGACTCATCTGCAAAGAATGTTCTTTACGTTTTTTTTTATCAGTTTCCTTTTGTCAGTGGTGCGGGATGGAAGGCATGGTAAGGGACAGCTTCCCATGAATGTGATCGGTAGCACATTATGGATCCCCTTACAATTTTAAAATGGAAATACGAGTAAATCGTAGCAAACTTCTCGAGGCATGTACCTGTCTTCAATAGTGGATTGATCCAGAAAATCTCATTTCAATTAGATTCAACTAAAATTCGTAAATCAAGTGACATGATTTTGATTCCCTGGTTGTACGTGTGACAAGGAGTAAGATCACCTGCCCAACCTTGTGGGTTTTTTCTTGGTCCCCCGATTCCTCTCACTGCTAAAGATTCTGATGTGCAAGCGAATTATTGAAATAAAATTAAACCATATGTTAGTCCCAAAATGACCTAGTTTGTGTCAAGTGGACATCAAGCCCAATTTCTTTCTCTCTTTATCAAGCAAAAGTCAGTTGGTTATTGGTCTTGTGTATATTCAATTTCTAAATATCGCTTGTGGTCTAAGGGCAGATAAAATGACTTCAATAACAATTAACCAGAGTTACTTCCCTTTTGTAAGTTTTAATGGGTTTACCTGACTTTAATAATGATGATCGAGGCTTGTCTGAAAGTTCAATTGCTAAATTCTTGGTTCAGGGTGGATCAGTTAGACTGAAATTTTCAGCAAATTCCTTTTTGCATTATCTAGTTTTTAACTATTAAAGTGAGAACTGTCAGCCCTTTATGTAATCTCCCATAATGTATCTTTACTAATCAGTTTTTCTATTTTTCTGATATTTTAGTGTTAATGGTGTGTGAAGTATGTTTACAGAGATCTGAGTTAACAAGTTTACCTGTAATAAGAGCGACAGGTATAGCTGCTGTTTATATGTTACACAGGTATGTACACTCACGAGGTGTTGAGAAAAAGATAAAATTCAAATCAAATTTTAGTAGATACTTCAATTTTGATTGGTTAAGTACTAAAATCAATCTAATATTATGAATTGATGCACAATATAAATTATGACTTGTGGGTGGCTCAGTCAGTAAGACGCAGGCCTGCTTACCAAGACAGTTCCTTGAAATTTTCCGCAATGGTGTCCTCTTGTCATGGTGCTGGACAGAGGCCCTAACAACGGACAATGTATAGTTGTCCGAATGGTACAAAATTAGGTCAAATGGCATGGTTTTCGACTCCCTGCTTGTACGTGACAAGTTGTAGAGCCGCCTGTCCAACCTCGTGGGTTTCTCCGGGTACTCTGGTCTGCTACCTCTGCTAAAGCCTCTATGAGCAAGCGAATTATTGAAGTAAAATTTACAATATTTTAGTCTGTGTTGCATGAACGTTAAATCCCTTTTTATTAAACCAAAACTTACCATATTTAGGTCTGTGTTGCGTGAACGTTAAATTCTGTTTCTGTGTTTTATTGTAGGCTATATACTGCTGATAAGCTGTCTCAATGGTCGGCTTTATTTGGTGCTAGCATCCACGTAACCAAGGTATTTACAGGTGTGTTAAACCAGGTAGTGCCACATCAAGAGGAGATAACTCTAATATCCTGTATATTGTTATATAGTCTGGTTTATATGATGTTAAAGATGTTTATATTTGATCAAAGAATCGACATAACACAAACACAGGTTAGTATAGACGGTCAGGAAAAAATGGGAAGTGAGTCATCAGCCAGTGGTGAATGATGGAAGAGGGTCTTGCAACGGGGGGTGTCTTGCAATTTGGGGGGGAAGTGGATGGCCGAATGGTTAGTATGTAGACACTATATCATAAGGTCTGTCATTGAGTCAACTGATGTGGTTTCGATTCCCCACTTGTACGTGACAAGGAATAGGATCGCCTGGGTTTTCTCTGGGTCCTCTGGTTTCCTCCCACTGCTAAAGACCCCTACATGATATCAAATTATTGAAGTAACATTAAACCATGTGTTAGTCCCGAAATGACCTAGTTTTGTTGAGTGGACGTTAAACACCATTTCTCACTCTATCTAGCAATGAAAGGTTCTATTCATTTCACATTTGAAAATCAAAATAAAATGAGGGTGTAATGCTGCTGTATATGTAATATTTCCAGCATTAACATATTATATTACATATCCCCAATAAATTTCATTTCAATTCTTTCTGTATTAGAATAGTTCTGTTTCTGTATTTATAATAAAATGTTTTTATTTGTTGTATTTTTCAGACGTTATCTGGTTTATGTTTGTTGTTGTTATCACTGGCTGTTAATGGAAAACCGGTTTTAACTACAATTGGTTATTTATTATGGCAACAACAGCCGCCTCCGGTACTGCTCATAGGTATGTTAATACCGTTCGAGATCAACTATGGCAAACAGCAAATCAGTTACTATTACAGGTTTATAGTTGTTGGCTGTTTATCACCAATGGTTTACTATTTCAGATTTATGGTTAACGGTTGTTTGTCACCAGTGGTTTTTTATTACTGGTTTGTGGTTGATGGTTGTTGATCACCAATGGTTTACTATTTCAGGTTTATGGTTGTTGGTTGTTTATCTCCAACAGTTTATTATTACAGTTTGTTGGTTTTTGATCACCAATGGTTTATTATTACAGATTTATGGTTGTTTATCACCTATGATTTATTATTATGGTTGTAGGTTGTTTATCACCAGTGGTTTATGATTGTTTATCGCCTATATTTTATTATTTCAATTTATGGTTGTTGGTTGTTTATCACCAATGGTTTATTTTTACAGGTTTATGGTTGTTGGTTGTTTATTACCAGTGGTTTATTATTACAGGTTTATGATTGCTGGGTGTTTATCACCAATCAGTTATTATTATGGTTGATGAATATTGATCACCAGTGGTTTATTATTACAGGTTTATGGTCGTTGATTGTTTATCACATATGTTTTATTATTTTAGGTTTATGGTTGTTAGTTGGAGGGTTGCTGGTTCTCGTGTTTACACAGTTTCACCCACAACCGGGCATTGACACAGATATTAAAAAAGTTGGAATAGTCATGTTATTCACGTCTATGGTAGTCTTTTTTGTCCAACCTGATCTTGAGATGTCATTGTAAGTTGTTTTATTTATCAAGAGACATGGTAGTTAAGGTGGTTGGGAGACTGGACGACAGTTGTTATGTCATTAGGGTTGACTGGACGATGGTTATCAAGTGGTTGGCTGACTGGACAATATTTGTCAAGGGGTTGGGTGATGGTTGTCAAGTGGTTGGGTGACGGTTATCAAGTGGTTGCATAACTGAGCGAGGGTTTTCAAGTGGTTGGGTGACTGGACAACGGTTGACAAGTGGATGGGTGATTAGGCATTGGTTGTCAAGTAAGTGGCTGACCATGCAATGGTTGTTAAGTGGATGGGTGACAGGGAAGAGCTTTAAGTATAAATAAGAGCTCAGGGCCAAATTCACAAAAAATTTAGCTAAAATATTTTAAGAATTCAGAATTTCCATTAAATAAAAACTAACAGAAATCTTCATAGTATTAGTTTGAAATATTTCAGTCAAATTAATCTACTCTGAACCAAGAATTTAGCCTCGATCATCAGTACTAAACCGGTGTGATAAAAAACATACTCTTGATTATCCATTATTTGATTTAATCATCATCAGCAGATTGGGTTCTAATCAAGTAGATATTGCAGGCTAGTGATGACATAGAGAGTTGATTATGGTCTGGATAAGTTGATTAATGTCTAATTAATAATTTAGATAAGATTTCAGGCCTCAAAAAAGACCTGTAATTGGCAGATTTAGCTCTTGCATAATGTATGTTAAATATATTTAATATCTATCGATAATTTGACTATTTATTTTTGCTAGATATGGTTTATTTCAATGGTGTGAGTTGCTGACTATATTAATACTAGCAGCCATATTGTTTAGTCATTTGATGCCAGGGATGAAGTACAGTATCATGATAGCATCGGTTCTAAGTGTTTGTCCTGGCATTAGGTTATCTTTATTTGTAAGTATTTCATTCTCTTATTGTCGTCCATAAGTCTGTCTGGAACATGATAATTTTGATTTTAGAGATATATTATGGGAGATTAGATAAGATAAAGAGCTAACAGTTCTCGCTATCATAGCTAAGAAAAGGATAATGTAAAAAGAATATGCTGAAAATTTCTGTCAAAATGAATTTTAGGCTAGCCTCGATCATCATTACTATAGTCAGTACGATGAAACAAAATAGCGATGATCCATTTTCACGTTTAATTATTTTTCAAGAAATGTATTCCAATCTGTTAAATGTCGCAGGTTAACAGTGGCATCGAGAGTTTGTTGATGTCTAATTAATGATTTAGATAACATTTCAGACCTAAACAAAGCCCTGCAATAGGCAGATTTAGGTCTTGCAAAATGTATGTTTGCAAGACCGAAATGTAGGGGGCGTTGGATGGCCGAATGGTTAGCACGTGCACGCTGTATCATAAGGTCTATCATTGAGTCATCTGGCATGGTTTTGATTCTGTGGTTGTACGTAACAAGGAATAGTGTCACCTGTCCAAACTCCGGTTTCCTCCTACTGCTAAAGATTAAATTTTATCTTCTATATAACAAGATTTTGATAGATTTATTTTTAATGTTTGGGTTGGGTTTTTTTTTCAGTTTTATGGAAGTCATATCAGCATTTTACCCTGTGTATTATATATCACCATAGTAACCATTATTATCACATTGCTCATCTGTTACATCAAAATTGATTCCTTCACAGAATCTATCGAAGATAATATAAAATATTTGTAAGTACTGATTTCTTTTATACATGGCATTCCTGTCATTTCATTTACATAAATATATAGAAACTGTTCGCATTGTATGCATTGTAGTTTTATGTCTCTCTATTTACAAGCTGGTTCGCTAACCTTGAGGTCTGGGTGTCAATCGCCTGTCCAATGTCGTGGGTTTTCTCCGTGTCCTGTTGCCTCCCACTACTAAAGACCCCTATGCACAAGCAAACTATTGAAATAAAATTGAACCAGATGTTAGTCTCGAAATTGCCTAGTTTGTGTTGAGTGGACCTTAAAACCATTTCTCTCTTTCTCCATGTGTCCATCCAAGTTTTGGTCTCGAAATTTATGTAGCGCCACTATCTGGGCAAAATTTTGTTCATAGCACACAGTCTGTCTTCATTAGCCCGGATTGAGCAGAAAACTAGGAAATGAAATGAAATGAAATGAAATGGGTATTAACATGCTACTGTTCTGCCTCGACTGGGCTGATGAAGACCGGCATATGCCATGCAATATGCTATGAGGGAAAATTTGCCCGGGTAATTTTGCACACCATTGTATTCACGGGACCTTGATTCTTTATATCATTCGAATGACTAGACAGCCGCCTTGTCAGGCCCTCCATCGGACACCACTGACAACGGGAAACCATGTCGGAAGATCCTGATGAACTTTCTCAGCCAATGCAGAGATGAAACACATGACATCACGGCTAGCGAGCCAGTATCTTACCCATTAAACCCCAATTCACTTGATTTCTCGCTCCTAAATATGGCAGAATGTAGAATTATTTTTGTATATTTTCAGATGTCTGGTGAAGATGTCCAGTTTATTTATTTTACTATTTGTTGATTTTTATACTCTGCACAAGACAACTTCGTTCTTCTCACTACCAACATGGAAGGCCATGCTCACATCGTCTTTATTCTGTAGCATTATATTAAAATTATTGTCATATAAAAAGGTATGTTGATTGGAAAAAAATTAATTTATAGATGAGTTATGGCCATGCTTGCAGGTTAGTTGATAATAAATATTAAAATACGAATGAGTTATGGCCATGCTTGCAGGTTAATTGTTAGCGAAAATTAAAATAAAGGTAAGTTATGACCATGTTTACAGGTTAGTTGTTAGTGAAAATTAAAATACAGACCATGTTAGTGAAAATTGAAATACGGATGCGTTATTTTATAATTTGAAAAACCGAGAGTAAAGGCTAACTGATTGAAAAATAAAAATTTTCATTTGATATGTATTCTGAGATTTGCTCTTTTTGAGGTTGAAAAATCCGAGTTCTATCATATTGAGATGGAGGTAAATATATTGAGATTTGATCTTATTAAGATGCATGTGCTTTGGAACATAAGGTCTGCCATTGAGTCAAGAAGTATGGTTTTAAGCCCACATTTGTACATGACAAGGACTAGTGTCGTCTGTCCAACCTCTAGGTTTTTTTTAGAGGCCTTTGAGATTTTATTCATATTGAGATGTCTATACTCCTTATTTGCTCTTATTGAGATGGGTATATTCTTTACTTGTTCTTATTGAGATGGGTATATTCTGTTATTGTTCCTAATAAAATGGGTACATTCTGTATTTGTTCTTATTGATCATTATTGGTAAATTCTTTTTTTGCTCTTATTGAGATGGGCATATTCTTTATTTGTTCTTATAGAGATGGGTAAATTCTTTTTTTGCTCTTATTGAGATGGGCATATTCTTTATTTGTTCTTATTGAGATGGGCACATTCTTTATTTGTTCTTATTGAGATGGGCATATTCTTTATTTGTTCTTATTGAGATGGGTACATTCTGTTTTGTTCTTGTCTGTCCAACCTTGTAGGTTTTCTCCGGTTTCCTCCCACTGCTAAACTCTCTCTCTCTCTCTCTCTCTCTATAGTTGGTGCTGGCTTGTTTATATTGTACGTTGTACGAGCTGAACTTAAAGAGGCATTAGGCAAGATTAGATAAAGAGCTGACAGTTCTCATTATAATAGTTACAAAAATAGATAAACATTTCACCAATTAGCGATTTAATTTTAGGCTAGCCTTGTTCGTCATTACTAAAATTAGTACGATCATAAATAAAGTCCTGATTATCCATTTTTCCGTTTAATTATCCATCACAAAATGTATTCAAGTCCATTAAATTTCACTTGCTAATGATGGCATCGACAGTTGATAATAATTTAGAAAACATTTCAGGCCTAAAGAAAGAACTTCAATAGGCAGATTTAGCTCTTGCATAATGTATATTAAATGAACTTCAGCTTAGAGCACCTGCTAACTGCTATATAATATGTTATATATATTGTAGGTTCCAGGTAATTTACCGGTAATTTGTAAACATGAAGGAAAGTCTGTACCTGTTTTACCTATTATAGGTAATATCACCTGTTTCTCTACCTTTATATTACTATGTTTACAAGGACCTGTTGATGGGTTTCTTCACGATATGTGGGTGAGTACAGATATTATTATACATCTTATAGAAATAAAATAGGGTTTATCATCCTCTACCTTTCTACACCAACCGCGCTAATGAAGGCGGACATGTAGTCGGCTATGAGTGAATTTTTGCCAGGACAGTGGCATTGCGGGCTACTCTCATTTTGAATCAGACTCTCCATCCTGCATAACTGATAAGGGGAAACCACTCTTGAAAATCAGGATGAACTTTCTGGGCCAACACCGGGAGCGAGATACAATCACTGAAATAGTGAAAAAGTGATTTACTCACTTCGCCACTGTGGCCCCCAAACAAGGGCTCTTGTGGAAAGATTTCCCAAAGTAGGAACAGATTTATCTCTCATCAGTTATTTTAGGGTGGATTTATTTCAATATACATTGAAAGTGTACAGCGGAAGAACGATCTAAGTCACTTTTTTTTCTTTTCGCATAAAAGGCAAAACAGACTTTTGGACGAGAATGCTTGACGTGAACAGATCGTGTGGGTTTAATTACAACTTCAAAATGATGTTTAACACGAACCATAATTATCAGTACAACTGACTTTAACTTTTCAGGAAAATTAAGGTTAAATAAAGGGTCCGATTGACATATTTGCCCAAGGGGTCATTTCACAAGGGCCTTGGTTCGATGTGACCCCGATCGTTTTTACCTGAAATTGAAAGTTCCACAGAAAGCTTATACAATTTTCTACCAGTTGGCGCCATTAACTTGGGTTTGTTGAAAAAGGGACTTAGATCGTTTTTCCCCTGGACTCTTCATTTACGATTCACTGTAACACTGGTTTCATGTAATCTTGTGTATTTAGTATTAATTTCTTTACATTTAATTTCATGAGTTTTATTTGATATTTTTTTGAAAATTTAACAACGATTTTTTTGGTAAAAATTTAACAAACAATTTTTTTTGTCAAATTATTTAACAAAGGTTTTTGCTTCAATGTAAACTACCTGGAAAGATTGTTTTTAACCAAACTAGACTTGTCTTCTTTTTGTTTCAGTGTTGTGGTGCTTCGTTAATATTTTTCTGTCTACAAAGAGACGCATATTTATTCCAAAATTTACGAGAATTTAACCAAGGAACTCCAACTAGCGTTGCAGCCATTACTGTGTTAGTCATTGCAACGATATGGAGAGGCTGGATGTACGAGAGTACTGCTGTTGCGCGAGACCTTTTACGATCTTTAGAAATCGTGACATTACCTTTTACACTTCCTGTTTATGTTGTATTGTGGGTAATTATGTGGAGACATGAAATATTATCAGAAAAAGCTGTGGTGTTTTGCCTACCGTTAAATTTATTATTATTTTTGGCCGCTAGTTCGTATACGGCGTGGATTTTATCAATAACGGGAGTTAGTATAGGTATATATATGATGTGTTTTAAATTACCCATGATACCCTATTCGGATCAAGACCAGTACATCAAATAGACAATTTATACAATTCTACATTCTACACCAAAACAACAGCTAAGTTAAGTAGAAAAATCAAGTATCTTCTCTTCGGAGCACAGAAAAATAGATTTCGGACCCTCTTTCAATAATATTGAATTAAAAAAAGTGCCTGTGGATAATATATTGTTCCCAGTTTTAGCGTGGATTAAGGTGTGAAGACTTTCTTATTGTGTGCGATAGACATTTAATATTATAGTAAAACACGTAAAATCTGCTGAAAGAATTACAACTGTTAAAGCTTAAATTTCAGCCTGTTGAAATCTGTGATGCATGACCTATTCCAAAGAAATGTAACGTTACAGTGAAGAACCAAAATTCTCTATCACAAGTACTGACACTAGTACATACTGTCTTATGGATTGGGCTTGTCACAAGTACTATCTTGTCACACGTCAGGTCTTATGGATTGGCCCTGTCACAAGTACGTACTGTCTCACAGATTGGTGATTTTAATAATGTGTGCAATCTAACAGGACAAATAAAAACACACAAAACATTAAAAACCTGCTGGAGGAATTATATCTGTTAAATCAGAATTTCAGCCTGTTGAATTCCGTGACAAATGACCTCTTCTCATGGGAAAATAACTTCATAGATAGAGAGAGAAATGGAGTTTAATGTCCACTTGACACGGGACTAACATGTTCGATTTTATTTCAATAATTCGCTTGTTTGTAGGGGTCTTTAGCAGTGGGAGGAAACTGGAGGACCCAGAGAAAACCCACGTAGTTTAGACAGGCAACCCTACTCCTTGTCACATACAACCGTGGATTCGAAACCACACCAGTTGACTCAATGACAGACCTTATGATACAACGCGCACACGCTAACTATTTGGCCATCCAACCTTGATAACTTTATAGAGTGAAGATTTAAAATTCCTTGTTATCACTATAATGATGAATATAATTGTATGGCAGCTGATCACGAGGACTATGATGGAAAGACTCATTTAATGTCATCACCACAATATCTTGTAGCCTACAGATCTTGATGAATTTCTTTTTTCAAATTTGCAGAGAATCTTATATTCAATTTTTGTTAGTGAGAAATCATCGAGTTATCTTCTCCTTTATTTATAATAATTATTAATTGTGAATGTGATACTAGTCTTGGTCACCCAGAACCCCCTAGTCTTCAACGTACAGAGGGTCTGGGTCGGTTCTCAATTGTTGACGAAAATTACTGGATAATCTACCACATAAAAAACCAAACTCACGGTTACGCATGGGCAATGGAACCTTTTGGCTAAAGTCTCGGTAAGTGCTAGATAATATGAAGCTGGCCGATTTTGATAGATTCTATAAAGCGAGTCTGAAATATATCCCACATTTCACTTGGCACATCTACATGTATTATTAGAAACAAAATAGATACGAGGAATAAAACGTGAATCTCGATGAAGAATTAAGAAGATTGTGAGAAGCCATACGTTTGATTCATGACGAGAGAAAATTACCATTTCAATTAAAACCTTTACATACAAAATTTTAGAGAGTGTCATTGTTGACAAGCGAGATGTTTTGATAGATTCAGTACGTGGTAACTTAAAGACTGGATAATCCAGACAATGACCTGCTTTCCGTCAAATTGTGAGGACCCATCCAGACTAATATTCTAGAATATTTGTGTGAATGATAGAGACTAATGTCATATAGGAAAGAGTTTCATTCAACATAAGGAAAATGTTCCATCTATATTGAACCCAAGTGTTAACAGGAAGTGTCTAAAAATATGATTAAAGTGAAAGTAGATCAAAAACATTTTTTATCTCCCTGTGTACAATCAGTTCATTTTATCCTACTCAAATGATGTGACAGTGACAAAATCAGGTTTAATGTTATTTCGGGACTAACATGTGATTAAATGTTATTTCAATAATTCATTTTTGTGTAGGGGTCTTTAGCAGTGGGAGGAAACCAGAGTACTCACAGAAAACCTAACTTATGTTCACGTAAGCTCCTTGGCGCTCATTTTCGTTATGATTGAAATTTTGGAAATAAAAATATTGATTGTTTATTATAAATAATGTTTCACATTTCTTTTGTCTATTATTATTGATGTAAAACAAAGAAAATGAATGCTTAAGTTCAGATTTGGCCGTTTATACCTTATGGATGAAAATCCAATGAAGTTTGATGGTGCGTCTATTGGTAGTCGATTTATTGAACTTAGGGTTTGTGCCAAGTTGGTTAATTATTGGACAGTCAAGGTTTCGACTAAACACTAAACCCTTGTAAAACAACCTTTGCAACCCCTCCAAACTCTAAACAACGAAATGGTATGAAAGAACCTCACCACTTGAATTTTATCAGTCTGAAGAGTTCAATACGAACAAAACTAGTCACACAAAAAATTGTGATAACTGTAAGAATCGTACATTTCTACCTTACTTTATTATTATTGATGAAATCAGTCATTGTATTTTAAGAAGGAACTCAGTTAAGCTCGAGCACTTTGACTGAGCACCTTTCAGCTGAAAATTTCTCCCTCTCGTTCCTTATTTTATTTTACATAATTGACAAGTGGTCAAGTCACTGTGAAATAATTGACCTTTTCGTCGACTCCACCCACTATGAAGATTTGACCAAAAACCTCCAATAATAGTGACATCATGTTTTTTTATTAATGATATATCTTTCCTGCACGGAATCCCACACATCATCCAAACAGGGTCAGATTTTTTAGTAGAGTGATTAACATATTTTTTCAAATTAAGGGGAGCCCACATGCCAAACATTGAAAACAATGGCTGCGAAAGTCTTCTTCAGAAGTTGTTGTCCTACTTCTCTGCATTAACTGGGCTAAGGAAGACGTGCAGTTTGCTATAAGGGATATTTTGACGTAGCAGTGGCATCATAGCCATTTGTAACTGTTGGGTAATCTTAAATGTGCTGGTATTCAAGGGATGTCAATTTGTCATTCCTTCCGAACAACTACTCTTTTTCCTTCATCGACTGAGTCCAGGATAACAATGGGGTTTAAAACTCACTGGGACACAAACTAGGTCATTTTACGACTAACATATGGTTCTATTATTTCATTTCCATAATTTGCTTCAGTGTAGGGGGTTTTAGCAGTGGGGGACCAAGAGAAAATCCACATCAGACAGCGAACTCACTCCTTGTCACGTACAAACAAAACCTTATGATCTAAAGCGCAGGCAATCCAGGCATCCACCCAGTGTCCCATAAACACTATAAATTGAAATGAAATAAAATGGGGTTTAATTTTCTACATTGTGGTAGGAGGTTAATTTTGCCCTGACAGCGGCACTACAGCTTGCTCTTGTTATATTAAATTTTAACTGCCAAGGGATCTTTTACATACATGCCAATGTCTACACGGGATCTTGGTTTTTCGTTTCATCCAGACAACTAATCACCGTCTCTTACCAGATTCTCTGTCCTGCACCACCACCAAGATGGGAACCATGCCGGAAAATCATGACTAACTTTCACGGCCAACACTGAGCCACTGCAGCTTACCCCCCCAACCTCTCCCCCATAAACATAATAAAGATGGTAATTGAGTTTTAAAATGTTTAATAAACCCTGTAAATATAACCAGTTTACAGACTAAAAGTAAAGCAAGATTTCAAGTAATCTCTACAGCTAGGCTGAGATTACATGGTCTCTACAGCGAGGCTAAGATTACATGGTCTCTTCAGCAAGGCTGAGACTGCATGGTCACTTCAGCAAGGCTAAGATTAGATGGTCTCTACAGCAAGGCTGGGATTACATGGTCGGTCTCAACAGCAAGGCTAAGATTATTACATGGTCTCTACAGCAAAACTGAGATTTCATGGTCTCTACAGCAAGGCTGAGATTATGTGGTCTCTACAGCAAGGCTAAGATTACCGCTCATGGTCTTTACAGCAACGCTGAGATTACATGGTCTCTACAGCAAGGCTGAAATTACATGGTCTCTACAGCAAGGCTGAGATTACATGGTCTCTGCTGCAAGGCTAAGATTACATGCTAACTTATCTCTACATTAAGGCTTGTAATAGAATATGTCCTATAAGAGTGGTGTTTCCCATGCCTTCAGTATAAAATTGTTGGTATGAGGACAATGAATTTCTGTAGATGATCTCAGTGTCACATTAATGGGAATGGCCACATCTTGCAATGGGTTGATGATGTATCAAGATGGCCCAGTTTATGATTTATCTAAACAATGGTAGCACACAATCCTCAGTACTATTAGGGGAAATATGACTGAACTGAGCAGATGTGTTAGGGGGGGGATTGGTAATTGTCCAAAGGGGTCGAGATTGTAGAGAAAGGCCGGGAACCACCGATACACAAAATATCACACCGAGATATACTAGTAATAACTTATATGTTAATATATTAAAGCCTTTTTACAGTGATACTTTATTAATTTATTGTTAAATAATCAGTTTTGAGTAAATTTAAGCGAGGATTAAGCCAAGAATCGTCTGAATAATACAAACAACCATCAGCATTTATAAAGCCCTATTTTATATCATTTTAACAAAACACGCTAAATGGTAGCACATTAATAAATATTGCTTAAAATATGAGATATTACTAAGGGAAATAATTTAAATGGTTACAAAACAAACTAATTGTAATTTAAAGCTCAAATTAATAAATTTGGCTTAGATCTTGGATAATAACTTACAATAGTTGAATCCCAGGATGGACTACAACTCCAGTATTGTGTAGTTGGGCTGTTTTAGCAGGAGTTTTTCTATTTAATGTTAAGTTTCAAACCATTGTTGGCAAATTGTTAAAATTTGTTCAGATTCATTAAAAAATATTGTGTTCCTACTGTTGCATAGTTTTAAATGGTCTGTCTACATTAGATGGTGAGTGTTGGGTTTACTTTCACTTGCAGTGTTGAGTAATTAACAAATAATGAGTGAGAGAAATGGGGTCCACATGACACAAACTAGGTCATTTCAATAATTTGCTTCAACGCAAGGATCTTTAGCAGTGGGAGGAAACTGGATAACTCAGAGAGAACCATGAGGTTGGACTACAGGCGACACCACTACTTATCACCTACAACCTGTGTGTGTGGGGGGGGGGGAATCGAAACCACGCCAGCTGACTCAATGACAGACTTTATGATGCATTGAAGTCATTGAACACACACTAAATATTCGGCCATCCAAGTCCCACCCGGAATAATGGTTTGAAACTGGACATTAAATACAGAAGCTCCGACAGCCAAACTACACGATACCAGAGTTATAGTGATACACAAACTTATAATACAGATGTCACTTTATTCTTTGATGTTGACGTAAGACAATGGTACAGACAACATGCCAATCGTATATTGTCATACAAGAGGATGGTCATGTGATGACTGCGTAATAGTGGGTGATAGTGTCATCTGTATTTTGAATTGTTTAAAGATCCCAAGGGAGACATTAACTAATTGATGGATACAACACTCTGGTATTTTTCTTGTGGTTAAAAACTAAGTTATTCGTATCGTACAGTCATATAACCAAAGATAAAATACAATGACTTAATAAAGATCCCATGAAATTTGGTGAAGTACAATTTAACAAATTAACAAAGATTCCATGATATTTGATGAAGTATAATTCAATGATGTGATTTAAAATTAAAAATCCCCAATAAGGCCTTATAAAATAAAATATTCTGTTCCTCAAAAAATCCCTCTTCATTTAGGGCCACATGATAAGTTTTTATTTTAAAAAATTTAAAAGACTCATTAGTTACAGCAGGCACAGTATCTCAAAGAAAAATATCGAACGAGTCTGAGAACGAATATTGATACCAGAGATAAGTTCATCCTTTGATTATCCCAGGTAAAATTCGCCGGCCATTAATCAAAGTGAAATCGATTCCTAAGCTCCGCCCCCAGTGACCACTGAGTTACAATTTTTGTTAGAAGGAAATTAAGCCGATTTCTTCACATTTAGGCATCGGTTTTGCATGAGTTACATATTAATGATCCATGGAACATTTTCCATTTCTTCACATTAAAAGATCATTCTAAAACATCTGACTCAATGATTAACCGGGAATTATTTTTACTGCACAAGGTGAGTGATTCGGCGAAATGCATGAAATTTTTGAAGATGTTGGATCTATGTGAAGCGACCGACGAAAGGATACATTACATAATATTCAAAATGGTCGGTAATTTTACCAGAGATAAACAAAGGGTAAACTGGGAATTGAGACTGTTTGAGAACGAGAACATTTTGTTTGTATGGCCTTAATGAATACAACATTTACACAACAGCAGTGGCAGACCATACCAACCAACCATCAAAATACTTAAATTTACATAGTCCATAGGAACAGAAAAATTAATATATTTTTTGTACTGTCATTAAGGGTTTGCAGGACCTCGACAGCCCCTACCTTGATCCGCCACTGAACATATAAATAAAGCATCTTCTAAAAACAAAACAAAAATTCCCCTTTTTTGCCATGTAATAAAAAAAATATGACCCCGAACGATATAATTGATATACGGTATATTTATATCGATATAATTAATATACGGTATATTTATATATATACAAAAACAGATTAATGTACAATTATTGATGTCATCAACAAACTAAATAACCATCATAATAATATGTGAAATAAAAACTGGTCCATAGTATTCATGTGTTAGTTGCATATGTTTACGGCAAATCTTGTCATTGGTTACTTGCATGTGTTTTCAGTAGATGTCGTGGTTGGTCAACCTAGAAAAAAAAAATGAGATCCACTGTTATTATCAGAAATATGGGAGTCAAAAGAAGGCGAAATAAAGATGCTGATCGAGAATTAGGGATATGGAATACTTTGCTATCAACAATTTTATGAAAGCCGAATTTAAAAGAAATACCAGTCCAAAAATGCTTAATTTCCTTTCCATCGGCAGACGACATAAAAGCCAGTTCCACCTAAAACTGTTAACCATTTAATGACGTAATTTAGAAATAGAGAAGCGAGACCTTGAATTACAACATTCTGTCTAAACTACAACCATTGATAACTCCGCTTACCAAAAGTTAATTTAAATGAAATTTTCAATATATTCGTTTTCCATTAACTATTTTTGAAATGTTATAGCGACAACAGCTAGCTCTCTATCTAAATCTTGTATAATAACGATTTAATTAAATGTTAATTAATCAATTAACGTGGAATAAGTCGTGAAAAATGAGATATTGTCGATCAGCACCTTTAAGTATCAAATTAAGAAATACAATATTCAGATCTACGTTGGTGAAAGATTTAATTTTCTAGTTAAAAACATTCTTCTTTAAAATTTATTTAAAACGTGCATGCATTAACGATTCGATCATCCAACCCCCCACATTTGACAAGACTCTATGTCTCTATACGAGGAATTTTGTAATAAAAATAATTAGCAACAATAGGCCTACGAATATATACTTTGATCTATGAAAATCATCTGAGATAGTTGATCGTTAAAATAAATTGATTTAAAAATGAAATATTGATAATATATTCAGGTTAAAGTTTATATTTTTAAATTAGAATATAATTATTACTATTAAAGGTCAACACATGAATTATGACAAATAGCAAAAAAGCTTTAAAAGCAAATTAGCAATAGATGAGTGAGTGGAAATAAATACATTTTATTATCAAAATATCTAATTGATATTTATATCAGTAAAAAATGCAGAGAACTATATATGAATCTTAACAGTTTTCTTGGAGATGACTTCCTCAGGGACTTTGTAACAGAATTGATAAATTTCAGGCAGGGCTTTTGACTGCCTTATTGTGTCTATAACAGCTTTATTTAATGCCCGCTTCCACCAAAGTTATCTCCCTAATTGTTTTCTATTTGCATATATATATACAGATAGTAAATCTATTATGTAATGACCTCTTTATGATAATTTGTCTATAGGATAATAATAAAGTAATAATAGTAATGACGGTTGTTGGTCTGTTAAATTTTAAAATAAAATCGCTAGCATTGAAAATTCATTTGATTCGCGTCAGTATAATTAATATGAACAGACCTTAAAATGTGCAGAGATCATCATTTTTCCACAGTCTGTTTGGTTTGTTTCTTATTAAATTATGACATTGTTTAAATAGTCGATAAACAACAGACTGTTTATGAATTTAGGACGGCTGTTATAGCGCGTTTGATACCGCTTAAAGAATTAGAGGCCAATGTCGTCCCAGGAATTTTGGAGGACAGTTATACTCATTTGATACTGATCAGAATCCACGAGATTTTTATTTTGGGTTACGATAAGATATTCATTTCCAGATGTGATGTATGAAATGGGAAACAAAAGATGAATTCTAATGAGATGGATAATAAATTGATACCATTTTCAATATTTCTATTGAAAAGCATGAATGCTGATTTAGCAATTATAGGGAATATACAACTTTTTAAATTCCTTTCTATCAAAAATGGATTGTTGACAGAAATGGTGAGAAAAAAGCAATTTGAAACAATGCAAGAAATTGTTGTTGTTAATTATTAGTCAAAATAATTGTTGTTTTTTAATTATCACATAAAATATATGAAAATTATCTGATTATTTTGTGTCTTCCAGACTCTCTAATAACCCCACAAATACTTTTTAAAGTAATGCCGTAGACAACATATATATATATATATATCACATATATAAATCTTACATCAGAAGGGGTCGGTCCTTTATTCCACGGTAACACTCTTGGCGAGATTACGGGGGCAGTCCACCTATAAAAACAATAGCATAAAGTTGGAAACACTGTATTTCAATATCTAAAAGTATTTAACAAAATTTAATTCAAATACATCCCATAAGTTGTGACTTTTTTATTGATACTTGCTCAAAGATCCTATTTGAAACTTTATGTAATAAACAATAATGATATGTTTGGTATTAATACTTATTTCACCATCTAAAGTTTATTTTTTTAATTAGATTGAAAAAAAAATAATAATTATGGCAGGTAGCAGAAATGAATATTACTTCTATTATTTATTTTTAGCAAAATGCAGAATGTGCTTAATTATGTAATTTCTGTTTTAATTTAAAAATAATAATCAAAAAATAAATATTTGAAAAAAATTAAAAAAAGTAAATAAAAAGTAAATGATTTGAAGATAATGCAAAGGTCCAAAACATTTATTTTTTTTTTAAGTTCAGAGAATTTACTAATGTTTAGCTGTATGCAAACAGAGAGTATAATAAAATGTCTTTTTTAAAAAAATAAATAAATAAATAAATAAAAAATTCATAATTAGAAAATAATTTTACTAATGTTAAGCTGTATGCAAACAGAGTGTACGTAAAAAAAAAATTTTTCAAATAAATAAATAAAAAAAAAAAAAATGAAAAATTAATAATTAGAAAATAATGCAAAGGTCTAAACCATTTTAGTTCAGAGAATTTACTAAAGTTAATATGCAAAAAATATTATAAATAACATTTTTTTTTTTTTTTTTTTTTTTAATTAAGTACAAAATATTTTTACTGATGATGCAAGTGAAAAGGGAGATGGTTATTTTGCAAGGGAACTACTGATCTTAGGTTGCCTAGCAACTAATCATACCCACAGCAGCTAAGTCGTCCAAGCCATTTCTTAAGGTTGTCACATTTTTATTCTTATATGACACAAGAAATTGATGAAATTATCAAAAATAAAGACTTTTAGTATGTCGTAGTGGAAACAGCAAAAATTATTATACAAAACCACAACTGGTCATAAAATGATAAGTTAGCTGCTTAAGTTATTGAATATCAATAATTACTGTGTATAAATTTCAAATCAATCGCATGATAGCCTACTTTTCATTTAACATGATTTTTTAAGTGATCAAGGACCATAAATCAAATAGTAATTATCGCTATTCATTCGAAACCATAAATAAAAAGAACCAATTATTGAAAAACATAACTCTCATGTTTGAATATATATATATATATATATATATATATGACGAACAAGTGCTTGTAAGTACTCATTGAAAATCAGTTGGATTTGTTAATCTCATGAACTACAAAAAGTATTGTGCATAAGTTTCAAGTGTATCACTTAAGCCTTTAGAGCTAATGGACGACAGACTGACGGACAAATAGACAAGTGTGTTGACAATGCCCAACCACATTTCAATGTAGGTGTATAGAAATAAAATGCTGATAAAAGAAAAGCAGCTATAAAAGCAAAAGCTCTATGAGATTAAATTTCAGTAAATAAATATAAAAAAAAAGCTACCACATGTCAATTATCCCTCACATTAGAAATTTGTTTTACTAAATACAAAGTTAAACTGATAAAAAAATTAATATATTAATCCGTTTTACTATCTCCCCACATACAACATTCATCCCAGTCTTCATCTTTTCAAAATCTTTAACTTTAAGAGATTATAGCAAGCATGACTAAAAATGGTTTTCATAAAGTCAAAGAATAAGGACAAGAAAGTGAATGAGTTGAACTAGGAATTGAAATGAGGAGTGACAAAAAAATAGCAAAAGACAAAGTGTGTTAGAGTATGGAAGTTTGTGTTAGAGTAGGTAAGTTTTTGTTAAAGTAAGGACGTGTGCATTAGTGTAAGGACGTGTGTATTAGAGTAAGGAAGTATGTATTAGAGTAAGGAAGGGTGTGTAATAGTAAGTACGTGTGTATTAGAATAAGGAAGTGAGTGTAATAGCGGTGTGTATTAGAATAGGGTAGTGTGTATTAGAGTAAGGAAGAATGTATTAGAGCCGGGAAGCGTATATTGGAGTAAGGACATGTGTGTAGTATTTAGGATGTGTGTATTAGAGTAGGTAAGTGTGTATTATAGTAATGAAGTGTGCGTGATAGTAAGGAAGGGTGTGTATTAGAGTAAGAATGTGTGTGTAATAGTAAGGAATTGTGAATGTGTTTTAGAGTAAAGGAGTGTATGTGCAGTAGTAAGAAAATGTGTGTAATAGCAAGGAAGAGTGTATTAGAGTAGGGAAATGTGTATTAGAATAAGGAACTGTGTGTCAGAGTAAGGAAGAGTGTATTAGAGTAGGGAAATTCATGTAATGGTAAAGAAGGGTTATCATAGTGAGGAAGTGTGTGTAATAGTAAGGAGTGTGTGTAATAGTAAGGGAGTGTGTGTAATAGTAAGGAGTGTGTGTAATAGTAAGGGAGTGTGTGTAAGAGTAAAGAAGTCTAATAGTGACAAAGTGTGTTAGAGTAAGGAAGTATGTGTAATAGTAAGGAAGTGTGTGTAATAGTAAGGAAGCGTGTGTAATAGTAAGGAAGTGTGTGTAATAGTAAGGAATTGGGTGTCTACAGAGTAAGATATCTGTATAACAGAACGGGAACAGGAAAACAAATAATAAATATAAAAAAGTAAATATTGAATGCATTAAAATGTACAATGAATCTAATGCTTAAAAGAAAAGATTTTGAAGAGATTTTCGGGGTGCAAACCACAAGTTATTTCTATTAAGATATATATATATATATGTGTATATATAGTTAAATTTGAAACCATGGATACAGAGAGCCGATTATTAAAACACATGGTATACGTAATGCATAACACTCATGTTTGTAAAATATACCTGCCGAAGAAGCGCTTGCAGGTTTTGAACCATCAAGTCTATTGGTAGGCCACATGTTAAATAACCTGCTTTCTGTATCCATTTCATGGTGAATATTCCTCCAATAAATTAAAAATAACACGACAAACAGCCCATACGTTCGTGAGGTGGTTAAGTTCACCTATATGTAAGGATAATAGTCACAGTTATCAAGCCCTCTGAATGTTACTGTCTGCTTCCTCACATCTATGATCTGCAAATCTGTGTTTAATCTCAAAGAATATGATAATTCTAAAAGGTTGGTTCGTAATGCCAATTTTAATATTGAGTGTCAACATGAGTGGTCGCATGACTAGTCACATGATGCACTAAACACTGATATGTATATCATAATATGAAGAATCAAACTGTAGCGTTGTTGATAAACTTAATCCAGAAGATATTTTTTGGAAATTCAAGATTTCAGCGTCTTGCCAGAAGTTGATAAAGATTTAAGATTCTTGTCAAAAGTTCTCCCTATTCTTTGGGATCAATTATTCAAAAACATGATAATTGTCATCTCAAGTTACCCATATTTGACCATATCTTCAATTTTTAAAAAAATCCAAAGCAATTTTTAACAAAATTGAAAGCAATTTTAAACAAAATTTAAGCATTTTTTAAATAAAAATTAAAAGCATTTTTTTAATCAAATTTAAAGCAATCTTTACCAAAATTCAAATTACAAATCGAGAATTGAAAGAAATTATGATCAGAAAGGGGGATAACTGGAAAAGACAATTGTTTTTAGGGGAGGACGAAATCCTTACATCATATTCCCGGAGCACAGCGATATGGAATGACAGAAGTTGAAGAGGTACTACTGATAATATTCCTTGCAGACAATCTACATTATGCGGAATCGCCAGGAACTTGTACGCAAACATCTGCGTTTCTGTGTCATCATTGTTACATATTAAAATTGGACGCCCCTAAAATTGGAATGGTGATGATCCAGTTAAAATAAGGTTATAAGTGTTAGGATGAGTCTATTGTGATAAAATAGGTGGTATGTGATGATGTTAGTCATTATTAAATTAAAAACATTAATAAACCAAGCTATATATGAAAAGCTAATATATTTGACATGGCATTAACCCCATGGAATAATAAATTCATTTTCCACACTTTATAGAACAAGGATCATTCTCGGAAACCACAGTTGGAACATGAATTTATTTTTAACCAAAATAAAGGGAGATAACCAAGCACGTGCAAATAATTCAGCCAGTGATAAAAGCTATAAAAATAAATAAATTAAAACCAAAGCAACATGCAATGTGGCAGAGTACATTGCCCTTGGCGCTATAAATAGATGCCAAGTATCATTTTTTTTTCCATGCTTACATCCAAGTTTTTCGTATCTGCGATATGCAGCGAGAGTAATTGTAAAGGAATACAAGTAAGGATGCCTTGTAGACAATCTATAGTTAACGGAACTTCAACATATTTATTGGCCTGTGATTGCGTTTCTGTATCTCCAGTGTTACAGATCAAAATCGGTTCGCCCTACAAGATAAATAAATCATTCGTGCATATTTAACAATTAGTAATGAAATTAAACAAACAAACAAACATACAAAACATTAAACAACAATTAGTAATAAAAACAAACAAACTAGTAATCAGATATATTTGAAGCAATAAGACATAAAAAAAATATAAAGAAGAATATCGATCAGACAGTACCAGAACTCTCATTTCAAAATTAAGCCAACTGTAAAATTTTGTAGAAGAAAAAACTTTTTAAAGAATTATCTCAATTTTACTGTCTATTTTTTTTTTTGTACATAATAGCTATAAATCTAAGTCTACTAATTGTGTTTTATGGTTAGAGTGTTTGAAATACGAAATTGGACAGACAGATAAGTTCTCCAACCAGTCTAATTCACTGCCAAATATGTCTGAAATAAGAGTCCTGGATGTTACACAAATCTAAAATAATAATAAATTCTCTTGAAGAAAATATCAATGTGTAGATGACTTTGTTAGTCAAAACATTTTCAGAAAAGACATTTTTGTTACTCCAAAAATAAGACAGTCATTTAATATTTTCTTCAATATAATACTTTAATAAAAATGCAAGGAAAAAAAGAGTGAGGTGTCATGCAACAACATTTCCAACAATTCAAACAAATATCATTTGGTTTAAGTAATGCCCCAACAGTTTTTTTAATTCCTGATTGACAATCTTTAATATTACACCATAATATGTACTTTGGTTTACGTAATGCTCCAGTCAAGTAATGTGATACTTGTTGAATTCGAAAGTGTGACATGCAGTTAACAATCAATATATAAACTGGAGAACATAATATTAATATCATTCAATTATCACATTCAAAATATATTATCTCAAAGAGTGAGAGATATTCAAATGAATATCAGAATCATACATCATGGATAACTATAGCAATTTGAGTGGAGTGGCAAATTTCAGAATTCAATATAGCTCTGGAAGTGACACATCTTAGGTAAAAAGATAAAGGTAGCTGTGGGTTTCAGTTTATTTTTTAAAATATAAATATTGGATCTAGTGGTTTGTCAGCACTACCCATTATTGTTGAAAACAAAAAACTAAGAGTTCATAGGATAACACAAATGGGATTTGAAAATGAAATGAAATGAAATGGGGTTTAACGTTTTACTGTTCTGCTCCTGATCTGGGCCAATGAAGACAGGCATACACCATACGGTGAGCTATGAAGGAAATTTTGCCTGGACAGCGGTGCCACGGCCTACTATTATATCGAATTCAAAATGCCAATGTGTACACGGGACCTCTTTTTTTTGGTCCCATCTGAACGACTAGACAGCTGTCCTTGCCAGGCCCTCCATCCTGCATCAATAACAAGGAGGAAAAACGCCAGAAAAATCTGGATGAACTTTCTCGGCCAAGATAACTGAGATAATACATTTGAAAATGTAAAAATATTCAAAATAGTTTATGAATATTTAAATATAAAACAATCATGAAAACATGAAATTTAAATAAATTATACCATACATTCAATAGAATCATATTTAACATTTTCATTTTCCTTAAAAACCGCTGATCGCAATAGGAATACCTTGCAAACTACAATTTTGCAAAAATTGAATCTCTAATACGAATATCAGTTCCAAATATGGTCAATTCCGTTTAATATTTACAAAGATATGATGAAATCAAAATGTCAACATGCCACATCCACTGCCGACAATAAAATCTTTTAAAACACGTCTTTTAAATTGGATTGCATCCAAGTCAAGAAATTATTTATTGTTCGAATTTTAAATTTGTTTTTATAATTCAAGTACATTTTGGTGTGGATTGAACCATGAAAAAACAAATGCCGATCAGAGCAGCTAAATCTGCCTATAGCAGGTCTTTCTTTAGGCCTGAAATGTTATCTAGATTATTAATTTGACATTAATTAACTTATCCAGACCATATTAAACTCTCGATGTCAACGCTAGCCTTCAATATTTACTAGATTAGGATCTGATTTGCTGCTCAACTTTCATTCATGATTTAATCATGAAATGGATAATCAAGTCTATGTTCTTATTGTACTGACTTAAGTAATGATGATCGAGGCTAGACCGAAAATTCAATCGCTAAAATCTTGGTTCAGAGTGGATGAATTTGACTGAAAATTTTCAGCAAATTGTCTTTACTTTGTCTAGTTTGTAACTAATATAGTAAGAACTGCCAGCTCATTATCTTATCTCCCATAATGTATATCTTTTACTACAGAAACATGAAGGTTCAGTCTGTTTTAACTCTGTGGTTTGTTTTAATAAATCAATAACAATATTTTTACATTCAGACAGAAGCAAGAGCTGTTACAAAACAATAATTGCAGTTATACAGAAAATTGTATCAAAAATACATTTCTATACAAATTTATCATCTTTTTGAAATGGGGACCGAGAGAGAGATGGGGTTTAATGTCCACTTTACACAATTAGGTCATTTGTAGACTACCGTTAACAATGGTTTTATTTTAGTTGAATATATTGCTTGTGTGTAGTTATCTTAAATTGTGGGCAAAAACGGGAAACCATGTCACTTGACTCAACGACAGACCTTATGATATAATGCACATGCGTTAAACCATTTCCCCCCACCCCCCTTATTTTTCAGCATGCATGCCCATTCTAATTAAGATGGGTAATACGCCATGGAGTATTCCATTATGTAAAATTTGCCTGGGCAGCAGTTTTTCTGCCTGCTCCAAATCTGAAGGGTTCTTTTCTGAGCTAACGTGATTGAACCTTGGATTTTCATCCCATCCAAAAGACTAGATGCTCTTGTGAGACTCTCCAAACTTCCATCCTGCACCACTGACAAGGGAAAATCCTACTGGATAATGCTGAGGAACTTTCTCAGCAATCCTCGGGCCCTCTTATGGTTAATGAGCTAGCGCCTGACTCTCTCAGTGAGTCATAGTGGTCCCCACGCGAGTTCCGAGATTTCATTTGATATAGACATATTTTTCAAATACAATTTTCTTTTCGATTAACAAAAATAAAACAAAAAATCGATCGTGCTGACAAAACTAAAAATGTGGAGGCACTAAAAAAAATGTAAGCATTAAAAGAGAAAATGAGATTTAAAAATGAGCAATATTAAAATGGATAAACATTTTCTTCTTTCTGTTTAAAAGAATTAAGTAAAATTATATCAATATATTTAAAGATGCATAATGTAAGAGCTATATCTGACTATTATAGGTCTTTATTTTGGCTGTAGATGTTGTAGAAATCATTAATTAGATATTTTTTGAAATGACAAGCCTATAATCAACTCAGGCGCGGATCCAGGATTTTTTGCAGGGGGGGGGGGGGTCTAGGTTTGATAATTGCTTAACTAATTGCGCTCAACCGATTAATTTGGTAAATTAGATTCAATTTGGTTCATTCTGATGTATTTCCGGAAGGTAAATTCCAAAGTTACAGGTCTAAATCGCCAATAAAATCGCATAAAAAAATTTTCAAGCCTGAGCAGGGGGGGGTCCGGACCCCCTGGACCCCCCCTCTGGATCCGCGCCAGCAACTCTCTAAGGATTTTAAACATCCACAAGATTTAAAAATTGAAAGATGAAATAGATGCTTGAGACTAAGTCTTGTGTGTCCAGTACTGTGACTACGATAATAAACAATCTACACATTCTCTTCCAACACTCAAAACTATGTGATGTATTATTATAGCGAGATCTACATCTTACATAATGCATCTTCAAGTCAAATTATTTCAATTCATTTAATACTTTAAAATAATGTTTTTATCTATTATTTTATTGAAATATTTATACAGGCAAACAGATAAATGTTCGCCCAACAACAGCTTTGTCTTTATTAAGGCCAGCGTGAGTTAAGGTAAAAGAGAGAGGGAGAGAAATGGGGTTTAACGTCCACTCAACACAAACTAGGTCATTTTGGGACTAACACATGGTTTAATTTTATTTCAATAATTCGCTTGCACGTAGGGGTCTTTAGCAGTGGGAGGAAACCGGAGTGCCCGGAGGAAACCCACGAGGTTGAGAAGGCGCCCCTATCTCCATGCCACATATGCTCACACCTGGGCTCGAAACCACAGCCGCAAGCCAGAGGTGACCGGCCAGCTAGATGTCGAAGCGCAGCACTCTAGACCACTAGGCCATCCCAACCCCCCGGTAAGAGAGAGAGGGAGATGTGGTTACATGTCCATGACACAAACTAGGTCATTTTTGGACTTATATATGTTCAGTTATATTTCATTAATTTGTTTTTGCGGGAGGAATACATTGGACCAGGAAAAAAAACTCATGAGGTTGTGCAGGCAATCCTATTCCTCGTCACGTACAGGCCTGAGATTGAAATAATACAACTTAACAGATTAACAGACCTCATGTCCAAAACTACTGCATGCATCCAACAGCACCTCTAACCGTGCTAGTTATTCATATGACATAGGTGGGTTCCGGCGGAGGATTGGGCTATACTAATGCTCCAAGACTTTAAATCGTTCCTGCAGGCAGTAGTTTTGGACAGTCTCAGTTGCTGAAGGTCAAAGAGAAAGCGGGAGAAATGGGGTTTAACGTCCACTCGACACAAACTAGGTCATTTTGGGACTAACATATGGTTTAATTTTATTTCAATAATTCGCATGCGCATAGGGGTCTTTAGGAGTGGGAGGAAACCAGAGCACCCGGAGGAAACTGGATCGAAAGGCGACCTTACTCCTTGCAACGTACAAATTGGGATTAGAAATCACACCAATTGACTCAATAGCAGGACGTAGGATATAACATGTGCATGCTAACCATTCCGCCATCCCTCCCCCCCCCCCCCTGAAGATTAAAGCATTCAACCACATAATCACAGCATGTTCCCCAACCTATCCTCAAGTTGAAAGACAGACCGACGGACAGACAGACAAAGGAGACAACAATACACAACCACATGACATGGCGACATAAAATTAATCAATTTATATTCATACCTGTCTGGCTTTCACCTGTTGTAATGCATTCACACATTTCTACAAAACATCAAAATACCACAAATAATTTCCTGATCAATATATACAGCTGCATGTAGCTAGTAAGATTTCAGTAATGATGGATATCATGCACAATGTGGGTGTGCTTAGTCTTTCTAGAAATGAAACTGAATGGGAATTAACTATTATGCTTCAGCACCAACTGGGCTGATGTAGACGGGCATACACCAGTCATTGATGCTACTACTGAGTGCCGTAGCCACTGAGCCTACGAGCCAGCGCCATGCAGAGTAGAGATCACAGGAGACGTGGAGGTGGGTATCAAAACAATTAGATTTAACTCACTAATCCGTCATGGCTTCTAGAACAGATTGATCGTTAAGAGTACAGACCACTACTTGAGGGCAATGATTCCCAACCAGTGTGCCGAGAAAACATGTGATCCCAATTTAGTATTTGCAAAAAAAAGGTTTAGAACCACTGGTTTAGGGTAATGGTATTGAAGTAATGTTTACCTTGTAGACTAAATCTCTAGTGACAATCATAATGACAGGCATAGCTTTATCTACCAGGGCTAATGGACCATGTTTTAATTCACCAGCCAATATACCTTCAGAATGCATGTACGTTAATTCTTTTATTTTCTGAAATATTCAAATATAGCACGTTATAATCAAAGCATTAACCCCTTCAACTCCCCTAGATATAATATATAACACATTTTAAAATAGCATTAACCCCTTGAACTCTTCGTTATAAAACATATCAAACATTATAATTATGGCATTAACTCCTTCAGCCCTCCTGTGATATAATCATAATATTAACCCCTTCAACTCCCATTGATATAATCACAGTACTACGGCATTGAAAATTAAAAGGGTGACTGTCATACAAGGCGTTTTTATCGACCACTGATTAGCCAAAGTGATTTGCATTCAATCACATTTTCATCTTTAACGTCCATCTAATTCAAATTTGACGATTTGATCGGGTGGTCACATGTTTTTTTCAACTGTGTCCAGCCACAATAAACAATAATTGTTTACAGCTAATCGGAGCATTTAACGAACTCGCCAAAGTACTTTGAAATCTACTAAATTGCCACATGACATCTCTACTAAATTCAAATCAATTTGGCAAGTCGATAAAAAAAGCCTACAGTAGAAGAATAGAAAATGGCTGCCACAAGTATATTTTTCCATGAAAACATTGTTACACAAGGACTGTCAACATAGCGTGCAGCGCAAAATACATTGTAAAATACATTAACATGTAGCATAATTATAATAAGAGCACCCTCTAGACATGTAAGCCAACTTACAAGAGCGCCCTCTAGATATGTAGCATAATTATTATAAACCAACTTACAAGAGCACCCTCTAGACATATAAGCCAACTTACAAGAGTGCCCTCTCGATGTGTAGCGTAATTATTATAAACCAACTTATAAGAGTGCCCTCTAGACATGTAGCATAATTATAATAAACCAACTTATAAGAGCACCCTCTAGACATGTAAGCCAACTTACAAGAGTGCCCTCTAGATGTGTAGCGTAATTATTATAAACCAACTTACAAGAGCGCCCTCTAGACATGTAGCGTAATTATATCCTCGTCCCATGACCAGTAGACTCTTCTGTTGATATAACTCGGACGCTAATTTATTGATCTGTTCATCCATCTTTAATACTTCCTTGATTTGTTCTAAAATTATACGTTAAAAAATGAGAGTTGGAAATTGAAAGAAGAGAAGGTCATTCGAATGGGAGATAGAGAGGGAGAGAAATGAGGTTTAACGTCCACACCACACAAACTAGTTAATTTCAGGACTAACATATGGTTCAATTTTATTTCAATAATTCGCTTGCACGTACAACCAGGGAATCGAAACCATGCCAGTTGACTCAATGACAGACCTTATGATGCAGCATGCGCACACTAACCATTCAGTCGTCCAACCCCCCTATTTGCGAGAGAGGAGGGCAAAAGCCCAATGGGGTGAGAAAAAAAACTCTGAACTCATAACATAAAAGTGTCATTGCATCTTCATTGCATCTTCTCCATTTAGCCCCAATTGTTAATCCATGTTAAGATGAAATTTTTACCTGGTAATTTTTTCAATCCTTGGATGATTTCATTTCTTCTTTCTTGCATAGAAATTTTGTCTTCACACATGATGAGACCAAATAGAACTAATGATATAAACTGACTTGTATAGGCCTAAAATATACAAAAATACATCAATAAACTGACTGGTATCTAGGCATAAAATATTCAAAAAAATCAATAATAATACACTTTAACCTGATTATCATTTAATCTTGTGAATCTAGCACTTATTTCTTTCACGATCGTTTAAAATCAAATCTAAATTGTACCTGTGTCCAGTTCAAAGTCAATCATTCAATTTTGCCGAATGTCCATAATTTGATTTTTATACATTAACAACAATATGGCTATTTTAATGTTGATTTATTCTTTCTACCAATCTGATTAAAACACAGATCTATATTTTTTATACTTTCGATGGCCTCTATACATGAAGATCTGACAAGTTGTACTGGAAGGTCGTGTAAGGGGTTGTACAACTGGCTTTTGACCGTATGACATCAGACAATGATTAATCAATCAGCAGTGATGTTTCTAGTTTACCCACAGTTCCCTGCGTGGCAAGCCAAGAAGTCGCCGTAGCAGACTGTTTCACTGGCTAATTCCTCACTTCAACTAAAACCCTGTTAATATAACAACTCTTCCAGATCCTAGTGTAGTAAAGACAAGTAAAACGAAATTTCTAACTATCCAGAACGAAACAAAATAGGATCTGTGTTTTCTACTGGCCATGTTTCATCACCTACCTTTGTACTAGCAACACCTATTTCTGGTCCTGCATTGACATGGACACCACAGTGTGAATCACGACTTATAGAACTACCAACAACGTTTGTTATTCCCACGATCAAAGCTCCTCGTGTTTTACAATAACGCAACGCCATCAACGTATCAGCCGTCTCACCTATAAAACGATAAAATAATACCAATATGGCTACATTAATGTTTATTTAATCTTTTATACAAATTTCAAATCTCATAATGCACCTTGGTTTTTACAACAATATACATTAAAACAAAGCCAATTCCCTTCGGAGACAAACAGCTAGCCATTGTATGGCAGATAGGGGATCCTCGATTGTCAGTTCAGAACGGCCCGAATTGACAGATTTGCAATTGAGTGACGTCGAATTTAGTCCTGTCACAGTTCTGCTAGTCCTGACAACTGAAGTACTGTGACGTAATTAAAAACATGGAATACATTTCAGCTCTCAGGTTTGTTGAAATCTTTTCTTATGTAGTCAACACAAGTGTTACAGCCCGAAATCTCCCTTTTGACACAACTAACACCATTTTTTGAATTCATAGTATCCCTAATGACGATGCATTGGACTAAGATGTTCAAGACTTTTCTACCCCAAATTGGCAAAAATCATTCATTAAATTACTGCTCCTTTAAGGTGAAAATAATTAAAGGGGAATAACTCTACCTGACTGACTGATGAAGAAACAGACGTCATCTCTAAAGACTGGTGTATTCCTGTCAAGGAAATCACTGGCTAGTTCCACCATTACAGGTAACTCAGTTAACTCTTCTAATAACTGACGAGTCTGAATTAAAGAGATAGATGGGGTTTAACATCCACATAAAATACCGATTTGACGTCATCATTTGATGTTGGTGTATCATTAATTCAAATAATGGTAAGGTCAATGTACCAAGAGTAAATCATTTATACTAATTAAAATTTTGGACTCATGTGGCCTATCTCATTGCAAAGTAACAGGCGAGTGTCTGTATTATAAGTTGTTTGTTGGTCATGAGTCTGAGATAGGTTGGTAATTTACTTCAATGTTAAATTGTACTTACTGCAATAGCACTGTGATAACTGGTTCCACAAGCTATAAATAACAATCGTCGACAGCGTCTGATCTCACACATAAAATCTTTTATTCCACCCAACACGACTTTATTTGTGTTGAAATTAACACGACCTCTCATCGTGTTCACCACAGATTCGGGTTGTTCAAAAATTTCTTTCTGCATGAAGGAACTAAAACTTCCTGGAAGACAAAATAAAAGTAATATGACGGGCATGATACATGTGAGGATATCAAGGAGTAGTAGTATAAGGTGCTTTAGCTAGAGAAGCAGAGAGAGAGAGAGAGAGAAATGGGGTTTAACGTCCACTTGACACAAACTAGGTCATTTCGGGACTAACATATGGTTTAATTTCATTTCAATAATTCGGTGGCACGCAGGGGTCTTTAGCAGTGGGAGGAAACCGGAGTGCCTGGAGGAAACCCACGAGGTTGAGAAGGCGCCCCTATCTCCATGCCACATACGCTCACACCAGGGATGGAAACCACAGCCGCAAGCCAGAGGTGACCGTGGCATTCTAGGCCACTAGGCCATCCCACCCACCCGCTAGAGAAGCATACTCTGCCTCCAGTACAGTACTTGTTACTACTCCCAGAATACAGTAAAAGTGGAATCTGATGTTCTATAAAGATTAAAGCGGGAATTTCATATTTTCTAAGAAAGTCAAAGCATATTCATTTCTATGTCTTTTGTCAACTCACTATTATACGACCATAGACATTATTTTCCACACTTAAACATCTTTCATATCGGAAATAACACGATTACCTCCCTTGTTTTCCCATTCCAACCATGCAATAGCTATCTTCAAACGTTTGAATTTGTCAATATTGTGCTGTATATATATGAGTAAATCAGTGAGGGATGGTATCAAATGTTCAGAGATTGATAATGAATTAGTCCAACGGAAATTGCTAGCCATGTGATTATCCCAAACAGATGAGAAATAGTATCAAGTTACAAAGTGCTGAAGTTTCCCTTAAAACTTATAAAAAACTTTAAAAAGTTTTATGGCCGTCATATTGACTTGATTGGTATATATAACGTGTCTCTTTCGGCTATTATTCTAGATATATTTAATTGGCATATACTATTTTGCCTATAACGTTTTTTTAGGACTTGGAATTATGTCTAATGATTTGGATTGTTCGTACTTGGTTTTATTTTATTGTAAACATAAATTACCTTTCATTATTTGCTGGATTTCCATTTTTAAGGTGATGACCTCACGGACGGTGGAATCATCGATACTTCGTGATACTCGATGAATAGTAAGTACTCCATTTTTAACAGCAGCGACATCATCGTCTTCTAAAAATATCACTTGGTTTGTGTGTTCAATAACGGCACTATAAGAAAAAAATATAATTTTTTATTTCATTTATGGTCATTAAAGCTGCCTGACCCCATATGACTTGAATAAATGCCAGACAACTTTTAGAGCATTCATCCACTACCACCCAACCCCTTCTTCTCATGTTCATCAATACAAATCTGGGTACTGGAAGGGGTGGGGGATACTTCAATATATCTGGCTCTCTCATTATAACAAGTTCAAGCTTGCTATATGGACCAGGAATCAAGAACAAATCTAAGCCTGTCAATCGCAGAGAACAAATCCATGCCTGTCAATCATCGAGAACTAATCCAAGTCTGTCAATCACCAAGAACAAATCCAAGTCTGTCAATCACCGAGAACAAATCATGGCTTGTCAATTGCCGAGAACAAATCCAAGTCTGTCAATCACCGAGAACAAATCCAAGTCTGTCAATCACTGAGAACAAATTTAAGTCTGTCAAACACTGAGAACAAATTTAAGTTTGTCAATTGCAGAGAACAAATCAAAATGAGCAATGTCATCTCCAAAATGAACAACAAGAAGAATAGGTAATTAAAATGATGGATTTACCTGGCATCGGAAGCAACAAAATACTCTACAACTTTATTTGGTCCGATTGGATGAAACTCTGTATCTTCTTCTTGTCTTTTGCCGGAACTGATAAAACCTCGATGATCTGCAAAATATAAAAAATAATAAAGAAACTGGTATCTTGTTGACCCGAGATACTTATGGCCAGCACTAACCCTCTCAATATTTAACAGCTTCCAATGCCTATGTGTTTGTCTTTAGATTGTTTTTTCATTCTCGTGTTTGTTTATAACTGTGTTACATGCAGTCTTCCTGGACTTATTGTCATAAACCCATTGTGCTAGATGCTGTATTTGTGGACTTATTGTCATAAACCCATTGTGCTAGATGCAGTCTTCCTAGACTTATTGTCACAAACCCATTGTGCTAGTTGAAGTCTTCGTGGCCTTATTGTCATAAACTCATTGTGTTACATGCAGTCTTCCAGGACTTATTGTCATAAACCCATTGTGTTACATGCAGTCTTTGTGGACTTATTGTCATAAACTCATTGTGTTAGACTTACTGTCATAAACCCAATGTGCTTGTTGAAGTCTTTCTGGACTGTCCTAAACGAATTCATTATAATTACATAATTAAACCTTTAGAACTTTGACTTCTAGAAACCGAATACAGTCTCTAAAGATGATCCTGAATCTAGTTGATAGTACTAAAAATCTCAATCTGATTAAAACACAGATCTATATTTTGTTTCGTTTTTTTTTATACTTTCGATGGCCTAAAACTACATGAAAATCTGACCGTGGTGGCGATAAGTTGTGTGAGAGGTCATATGAGTGGCTTTTGACCCTATGATGTCACCATTGATGTTTCTAGTGGATTACCCACAGTTCCGTGCATCAAAAGGCCAAGAACTAACCACAATAGACCGTTTCATTCCCTAATCCCTCCCATCATCCAGAACACGTCAATGATAATACGGTAGTAAAAACAAGTAAAACCAAATTTTGAACTATAAAAAACGAAAAGAAATAGGATCTGTGTATCAATCAGACTGGGTCTGCGTCTGAACTTAAAGCCATTGTGAAATTTTTGTGTGTGATATTAAACCATCATATTGTTTTTTCAATCTGATAGATGAAAATTATTAACCAAACAAATATTTATTGGGTGACAGACCTTGCTCTTCTATACTCAATATAGGTTACATATACATGTAAATAAATTTCTGCTCTCTGCCCTGGAGAACACAGCCCCGAAACATTAAACAAACACAAAATGATTGTTGAATTTTACTAACAAATCACAAAAATTATTATTAAAATAAACATCTATCATATAGGTTTATAATTAATCCAATTTGTTTCCATGGCAATTAGTAATTGAACTGGAGATACATCGGAAATAATTGTATCAAATATAATTACTGTTTATTACCGGTCGAACTATCCTTCACTAAACAATACCGATAAATTGTTTTCATGGTATTTAGTAATTAATAGAAAATACACACAACTCTTTTCTATGCAATATATCTAAGGTTTATTACATAGTAACGCTTCGAACTAATATCCTTAAACTTTATCAAGTATATAATGCATAATGACTAATTTCATTTGTCAAGCAAATGTAAAGATTTGTGATCTGTGAAATTCTTACAATCCGTTTATGATCTGATATCCTTTTTACACTGGACATATGTTATGTCCCCAGTCAGACCGGAATGGTGCCCGTACTGCGCTGCTGCGACCATACAGTGACCAGAAAATGCACACGGTTGCCAGGAAATGTGAACACAACATGAGAAAATGTCAAGTTATCACAGCTTTCCAGGTCAGATCACAGAACCTTCGTGTTTGTTTTGAACATACTCAAAAAAAACGCTGCGACTTGGCAATCATTGGCGTCCATGAAGATCACAGCAGGATATACTGACACACTCTGAGATCATTTTCCATCGCTATAGCAGATAGTAAGAACGTCATTCCGGTCTAATTAGGTATGATTTCTTGATAAAGAGTAAAAAATCCTATGTACATTGTACAGCTACAATTCTATTGATATAAAATAACTGTTTATTACTGAGCGATGTTTCCACTAGGCTTCTCTTGTCATTATCAATTATACACTGTCTGTATTCCACAGGCTTCCAATCTGATTCAAATACACAGAGAGAGAGAGAGAAATGGGGTTTAACGTCCACTCAACACAAACTAGGTCATTTTGGGACTAACATAAGGTTTAATTTTATTTCAATAATTCGCTTGCGCGTAGGGGTCTTTAGCAGTGGGAGGAAACCGGAGTGCCCATGGAAAACCCACGAGGTTGAGAAGGCGCCCCTATCTCCATGCCACATACGCTCACACCAGGGCTCGAAACCACAGCCGCAAGCCAGAGGTGACCGACCCGCTAGAGTTCGAACGCGTGGCACTCTAGACCACTAGGCCATCCCAACCCCTCTGATTCAAATACAGATTTCTATTTTGTTTTGTTTTTTTATTCTTTCGCTGGCCTCTACAACATGAAGAGCTGACTGAGCAGATTTTGACCTTATGATGTCACACATTTGATAAACCAATCAGCATTGATGGTTCTAGTGGGTTACCCACAGTTCTTTCACCTCACGCCAAAAAACTTGCTGTAACAGACCGTTTCATTGGTTAATCTGTCACACCATTCAGAATGCAAGTTATCAACTCTTTCAGATCCTAGTGTAGTAAAGACAAATAAAACAAAATTTTGAACTATAAAAATGGAAACGAAACAGGATTGATTGACATTTCACCTGTGTATTTCCACTATATAATATGGAGGCACCGAGAATCATCCCTCAATAATAAACAATAATTGATACAGACTATAGAAACATCACCCAGTACTAAACAATAATTGATGAAGACTAGAGAAGCCTAGTAGAAATGCCACTCAGTAATAAAACAGTAATTGTACTTGATAAATTGTGACCTATGTTCGACTAAGTTAATTTGAAAGTTTATTAGTAAGAGATATTAGTAAAAACATGCACAACATCATTCCTGATACTGCATGCAGATTATATCATTATGTAATAAGCTTACGTCTGGAAATAAGGATGAATGTTCACCTGGCTACACGTAACTCACGCTATAGTACCTCGTATTTTTAAGTTGATTTTCCAATTCAAGTTAAACAGCTAGCCCTGAGTTCACAAAACGAGAGAGAGAAATGAGGTGAAACACTCCACTCAACACAAACTAGGTCATTTCGGGACTAGCATATCTTTCAATTTTATTTCAATAATTTGCTTGCTCGTAGGGGTCTTTAGCAGTGGGAGGAAACCAATGAGTTTGGACAGACGAACCAACTGCTTGTCAGAGAATCACAACCACGCCAGTTGATTCAATGACAGGCCTTATTATACAATGTGTATGCGCTAACCATTCGACCATCAGCATTCTCAGACTTAAGTCAAGAATTTACTCAATCATTGTCTATGAGAAATATCTTTGATCCAGAAACATGAAACTTTGCACATAGTTTCTTATTGATGTATTTGATACATTAAAACAAAAACAAGTTTTATAAAGGGCTACATTTTGGTTAAAATAAGACAAACAGTTTTGAGTAAATTCTTAACTTAAGTCTGAGAATGCTTTGTGAACTCTGGGCCTGGATAATAAAAAAACAACCCAGATCTCTGCCAGGCAAACGATATAGAAATTGACAAATCGTGAATTTTAGCCTGACAATGTTTGTAACTGGTGCCTTAATTCCAGACTTGATGAAGCTATTCGCTACACAAACATAATGTTAGTAATTAATTTGTTAATTATTTTAAATAAAAATAATATAATTTGATTAATTCAAAGCATGTGTTAATTGACAGCCTTCATATGTATAGATTTGTTTGGTTGTTTTTTCTATAAAAGCTGCTGTTTGTTATTTCAGACAGTTTGTATCGTTGGCAGATTACAATTTTGTGTTAGTTGAATTTCTAGAAGGATTTCCCTGTCTAGAAATGGGTCCATTCCATTGTGTAAGTTGAATTTGTAAAGGAATTTTGGTCTAAAAATGGGTCCATAACATGAAGTATGCTAACTACAATATTGCGTAAATTTAATTTCCAAAGAATTTCCCGGTCTAAAAATCGGTTCGCTCCGTTAAGTATGCAAATTACAATATTGTGAAAGTTGAAATTCTAATACCAGTCTAATGTTTCCATTTTTTTCAATATTTATAAAGTTACGACAAATTAAAAGCTTAAAAATATTCGATGTCTTCTGCAGACAGCTGTAAACAAGGCAGAGTAAGGGTAAAATCTGTTGATGGCTAGAAATGGATCAGGACCTCCATCTCTTGGTCAGATTTATTTTATTATGTCTAGCAATTAGATTTGATCAAATTGGCAATATAAAACCATAGTCTAAGTGTTGGTGGAAATTTAAAGCTAGTCTTTGTTGGAGACAAAGTGAGAAGGAAAAAGTTGTTTGAATAATTCATTTAATCATGGAGAAAACTACACAATCTTTTGGGCTTGATTCTCTTCAGCAGATGGTTATGTGTACTTAGTTGTCGGATGCTTGTCAGTTGTTATGGTTACAAGAGTCATTTTGGGACTAACATATGGTTTAATTTTATTTCAATAATTTCAAGAGGTCATTAGGGGTGGGAGGAAATGAAAGGACCCAGAGAAAACCCACAAGGTTTGGCAGGTGACCCTACTCCTCATCATGTACAAGTGTGGGATCAAACTCATTCCACTTGATTCAATAACAGACCTGATGATCTAAGTTACACTATTCGGACATTCGATCTCCCTGTCATGGATTCCAGATGGTTGCCATGGTTATCAGATAATATGGCGGTGTATACATAGGTGGACAGCTTGTGTAAAGTTAAGCAGAAAGCATGTATATATATAGCCATGCAGATAAATTATGCGATTATACGACTATTAGATTTGTGTGAAGAATAAGAACTATACCTTCGTGCAATTTGCAGTCTTTACTATCTATTGACACAAAAAACATATAGACAATTTCTATTGGTTAGTTTTTATCTAATTAACATAAAATACCCACAATGCAATTTTATATCAAGACGGGTTAAAAACTGATCTAAATACAGGGATAGTAGTTGTCTATGATAGCATGCCTGGTGGAAGTGGACATTAAACTCCAGCAGGGATAGCAAGAGAGAGAGGTGTCTTGAGCAGTGTGAATAAGCCAGAGGACCTGGAGAAAACCCATACAAGCTTGGATCAAAACCATGTACATGTATCTCGACTTATTGACTGAACTTATGATCAATACGTTATGACAAGATTAACAATATGTTTTTAGAACAGCTTCAATAAACTGGGCAGAATAAAATGGTGCAGGAGAGTGGATATAGGAAGTGGACCCATCTCTCTTGCAGTCGGACACCAAGTGGGGTTTCGGATGGGGATCTCTCTCTTCTCGACATAACCCCAATCCCCTCTGATGTAGAGGGGGATATCGAAAGTGGATCCATCTCCCTTCCAGTTGGACACCAGGTGAGGAAGTGGAAGCAGATCTACCTCTCCTCAACGTATTCCCAATTCCCTATGATACACGGGAGGGATTTCAGAAATGGACATCCTTCTTCTCTAGTTGGAACCCAAGTAGGGTAACGATAGCGGATCTAAGTCTACTCTAGTTGGACACATGGATCCATCTCTCCTCCTGTCTACCAAGCGAGTCAATCTCTCTTCTATGTAACCTCACCCACTATACAAATTTGACGGAATCACCGACAACATTTTAAACATTTTTTGTCTTAAAATATAAAATTGCATTTTGAGAGAAAAGACAAAAACAGACAGAAACATGGAATAAATTATAAAACGACAAGACAAGTGAAATACATATCATGCTATTAGAAATACAGAGGAAATAAAACTACTAATTGGTCCATTATAGATATAGAAATTATCAAACAGTTGATTAGGCAACACAATCGATTAATTAAGTGTTGATTAATACAAAAAGGTCCACATTTAGGGGCTGGTATAAACAGTTCCTCTTTAACAATGTCTGTAATAATATGTTTTTTACTCTCTTATTTGTATGTATATTTTGCTTTGTATACCGTGTATAGGATGAAGAGTAAGCTGCCCAAGAATAAAGTATCATAGAGAGAGAGAGAGAGAGAGAGAGAGAGAGAGAGAGTGGGGTTTAACGTCGACTCAACACAAACTAAGTCATTTCGGGACAAACATATTATAGTTTAATTTATTTCTAATAATTCACTTGTGCTTAGGGTTTTTTAGCAGTACCCGGAGAAAACCCACGAGGTTGGACAGGCGACCCTACTCCTTGCCACGCACAACCGGGGATTCGAAATCACGGCAGTTGACTCAATGGCAGGCTGTATGATACAGTGAGCGCACGCTAACCATTCAGCCACCCAACCCCCCAAAGTATCATAGAAACTTACTGTAGGATCTACATGTATCTACATCAATCGTCAATTATTAGCTAATCATGAAAATATTTTACCACTGACAAGGGGGCACCACTCGAACCTGCACCACTGACAAGGGGGCACCACTCGAACCTGCACCACTGACAAGGGGACACCACTCCAACCTGCCCCACCGACAAGGGGGCACCACTCGAACCTGCACCACTGACAAGGGGACACCACTCCAACCTGCACCACTGACAAGGGGACACAACTCAAACCTGTACCACTGACAAGGGGACACCACTCCAACCTGCACCACTGACAAGAGGACACCACTCCAAACTGCACCACTGACAAGGGAGGTACAAGGGAACTCCATTCTGGACCACTGACAAGGGGAAACCAGGCCAGAAAATCGCATGGAAGATTCTCTGAAAAGATTGGCCTCAAACCCGGGACCTCCATGAAATATTCTAAAGCAGAATTCTCTTTTCAATTATATTGACAAGTTATTGACTTACTGATAGTGAAATTGACCTGGTGGAGACTTACCCTGTCAGCCAATTTACATGCTAGAATCTTACAATTTAAAATTGAAACTTAGTTACATTTCCATCTTTTATATATATAATTGCTGTGAAATATCTTTAAAAAAATTTATCTTAGATATTGTAAAAAAAAATTTATCTTAGTCTTTGTAAAAATTTTTTTATCTTATTCTTTGTAAAAAAGCATTTTTAAAAATTATCTTAGTCTTAGTCTGTGTAAAAAAAAATTTATCTTAGTCTTTGTAAAAAATTTTCTATCTTATTCTTTGTAAAAAGCATTTTTAAAAATTATCTTAGTCGTTGTAAAAAAAAAATGTCTTAAGTCTTTTAAAAAAAAATATCTTAAGTCTTTTTAAAAAAAAATATCTTAAGTCTTTTTTTAAAAAAATATCTTATTTTTTTGTGAAAAAGAGTTATCTAAAATATCTTATTTTTTGTAAAAAAAAAATCTTGACAAACTGGTAAACAAACATAGCAAAAACTGACTAACTGGCAATATTGTAAAGTGAAAGTTTCCTTCTCAAGTAGGCTGCAGATATCATGATTTCGTTTATTGTATTTAAATATTGTTTGACTGGTTGTTGGTTTGTTTTATTCTATTTAAAGATAGTTTAACTTTTATTGGTGTAATATATTAGGCAAGTAATCTATGTCCAATATTTATATACAACTAATCTTGATATATTTATTGTGTAATAACACGATAATCGTGTATGTCATTCAGTCTATAACAACACCGTAATCGTGTACAAATAGGTAATATAAGAGACCAGTAAATAAATCTATTTGCATATATATAACATGCTATATAAACAAACCTATGGAATGTTCATTAGTTTGGGAGAAATGGGGTTCAATATTCACTTTGCAAGAATATGTGTGTACATAAGCAAAATTAGACACATAAATTCTCTTCTATGCACATAACCGACATAACAAGAGAGAGAGAGAGAAAGAGAGAAAGAGAGAGAGAGAGAGGGGTTAAATTCTTCAAGATTTCCCACATGTAAAATAATTTCACATATCTCTTGTTAACAAAAGTTTTAAAAGAAAAGCACAGAAATTTCTATCAAATCTTTTTTTTTTTTTCTGTACCATATTTCAAAACAGGATGCAAGCTTAGAAAAAAAACCATACCAAATGTTTTTAACTTGTGATGAATAAGGCTAATAAAAATAAAATCTCACTTCATGGTGTAGTTTTCTTAAGCAAATGTTTGATAGATAAATTAGTTTGAATATGTTTTTAGTCCACATATATCATATAGTCTCACAGTTTGTATATAAGAAGGCATATTTGACTTGTTTTAAAATAAATGAACATAATTTTTTTTTTGTTTTGGACAAAATGTAGCTTTATTTAACCTCTCATGTTTCGTTTAGCCTCAAATGAATCTAAATGACGCAGGTCTGTGGTACACCAACGTAAAATAAATACCGACATGAGACTAAGTCAATATTTAAATTAACCAGGACACCATGCTCCATAGACCTTCTAACATCTAGCAGGTCGGTAACTCATCTAATAAAATGACACATTTTACATGGGACGTGTTCGAGTAGATGAACATTATCAATAGAATTATAATACCTAAATGTTTTGAAAATTACTTTCTTTACAGACAATGTGCAGTTACATGTGCACACAATAAACAGACTTATAATAATAAACACTCCCAAAATAGAAATCACATTATTGTAGAGAGAGAGAGAGAGAGAGAGAGAGAGATCTTTAAAGTCCACTTGATACAAACTAGGTCATTTCAGGCCTGACACATTGTTCAATTTCATTTCAATAATTCGCTAGCACATAAGGGTCTTTAGCAGTTTATCAGAAAGTGGAGTACCCAGAGAAAAACCATGAGGTTGGATCACATAATTGGACTCAATGACAGACTTTATAATCTAAAATGTCAGATCTATCACCATCCAGTCCCCACTAGGTTTCGCTATACAAGTAGTTATTCATATTTGATGATCAAAGCTGAAAGAGGGAATCACTGACTTGAATGAACATATTGCTTCCTATGATATACTACTGCACCACACCGGGTTGTAGAATTAATAAAATACATATTAAGTTTGTAAACTATAAACTTTAGAAGATAATGTGATTTATAATCGATACCCACATATTAAATAAAAACTAAACAAACAAATACATGACAGATAGAACAGTATTTTAACATATTGAGATCTTATCTAATAATATAGTCCTGCTGTCCTAACATGCAGTCATGATAAATTAATATTATATTTTCCTGAACTAAATTTTCACAAAAACAGAATTTTAAAAATAGCAGATTGAAGGAGTACTAGTGCAGGGAATAGCCAGAACTTAAAAGTTAACAGACAGAGGGAGTGAAAGTAACAGCAATAACTTGAAATATAGTAGACAGAGGGAGTGAATGTAACAACAAGCATTTGAAAGATAGTAATCAGAGGGAGTGAAGGTAGACAGCGGGAGTGGGGGTAACAGCCAGAACTTGAAAGATAGTAAAAAGGGGGAGTGGGGGTAACAGCCAGAACTTGAAAGATAGTAGACAAGAGGGAGTGCAGGTAACAGCCAGAATTTAGCGGGAGTAAAGGTAACATCCTGGGTTTAATGGTGGTGTGTGGAAATAATCACTACTGTAAAGAATCAAATGCTCCGAGTAATAATTTAATCAGGTCTTGGTCACATGAACTAAAATATTTTCTGACAAGATCTGCATCAGTTCAATATAAATCTATCATGGAGAAAATTTCCTCTCTATTGCCGACGATAAAATAAATAAAAGAAACTCACCTTTACTATAAACAATAGGGATGTGATCTGTACTTAATTTCGTTTGACTTTTTACCCCAATCAATAATGGAGAACCACGTCTACAAAAACGCAACACGTTAATAAAATCATTTAAAAAAAATAAATATCACCAAAAAGAGATTCTCCAAATTATTGCATTTTGTCTTTGTCCTTTACTATCATTTTAAAAATCATAATATATTTACATCCAAATAAAGAAACTTATCAAACTTTTTGTAACTGAACCAGAGAGACTGTCATGTCCCCTACTGTTATGTACAGACATACAGTTTATTTTGAGTCTGAATTTTAGAATAACTTTTTTTTAAAATGATATAAACAAAAAGGCAAAGCGCCTGCCAAACAACAAACAAGATTCAACAAATTCCCCATAACTCTCTAACTCTTAAACTGGCGTAGAGAATCTCGTGTTGACACAGGTGACAGACAAGGGTTTAAAGATTTTCGGATGTCTAGAACGATCCATTTTAATTTTACACTCATCCAGTGCATTGGTGTCTAGGTTGACATGATAGGCCATGAGGGTCACGACCTTCAGGTCATATTTGTAGCCAAATCAAATTCGTGCAAAATGTCAAATTTATGGCAACTGATCAGATGACATCTTCACGTTTTTGAAATATTTTCGGGTTTTAGAAGACAGAATATTTATCTACCATTAAAGATATTACAAGACACAATAATTATTATGATTAAAAATGTTCTATAAAAGTTGATTAATACCTAAATCAAGATGCAACATAGATAATCAAACCATAGCGTCTTGTGTAAACAAAGGCAATAAAAGATTGCTCTTTCATCCAAACATTGTCTTAAAAATTTTGCTGACACCTCTTCAAATCAGATTTGGTATCCAGTGTTTTAAAAAGCTTAATAATGCTCTGCATTGAACATGACACCTACACCTCTTTAAATGAATAAAAAGAAATGGGCTTTTCTGCAATAGGCTAATGGAGACCGGTATATGTGTGCTATGAGGGATATTTTACACGAACAAGGGTTATCTTATGCGCATGCCGCCAACCAGGCCTTCTGTCTTGCACCACTGACAAGGGGAAGTCACGTTGGAAAACCCTTGGAAACTTTCTTACTCAATATGGATATCGAAACTCCGGACCTCGTGGTTAGTGAGTCGGTTGTACAATAATGTAAAATAAAAACAAACCTTGTGACGACGATTTCACCAGGATAATGTATACTTGTAACTGACAAGGCAAAAGCGCCTTCCTATAAATATAAATAATAAATATAATCACAGATAAATTATATAATTAGCAGGCGTGGAAATAACCGTTTTAGATGTACCTGACAAATGAAATTGTACCTGACATTTTCAACTTAGTGTCTGTCATGTATTAATAATATCAATAAAAAAGACAAATCAGTGCCTGATAAAATGACAGGCACCAGAGGTTCTGTGCCTGACAAACCTGAATCTGTGTCTGACATTGTCTGTGACAGGTGCTTTATTTCCAGGCTTGTATATTAAGTACAGCATGATGAATGCAAAGGATTAATTAGGGACAGGTTAGAGAGAGAGAGAGAGAGAGAGAGAGAGAGAGAGAGAGAGAGAGAGAGAGAGAGAGAGAGAGATGGAATTTACGTCAACTCGACACAAACCAGGTCATTTCCGGACTAGCATATGGCTCAATTTCATTTCAATAAATCGCTTGCAATGGGAGGAATTCGAAGGACCTGGAGAAAAACCATAAAGTTGTCAATTATTTTTTTACAATCAGGCTAATGGGTCCTGGACCAAGATCTGAGTTCGCCTATGTTGTAATTATATCATTATTTTAGTATAATTTTAACATGCACTAAATGACATATTTCTTTTATCTTAATGTATGTTTGGAACGACCTTTCAAATCATGAATGACACAAATTTCAAGATAAATGTCTCAAATCTCTGGACAGGAGAAATCACACAACATTCCTAAAACATATCTGCTGAACAAAATAAACATCTTGCACCCAACCACAGAAGAAATTGTTACACTTTGTTAGTTAAGATTATTTTTAATACAACAAATTTTAAACATTGTAGTTATATCTTACACCAAAAATGTGACATTTGAGGTCGACACGTTTTGCCATTTTAACGATGAGTGGGTGTAAAGTTATCTATTATTGGTCGGTCACTGACCTCCCTTCGTTCACTTGATTTGATACACACTTGTCTGTGTCCTGTCTTCCTGTAGTTACTACATGGAATGTCTAGTCATTCCGATGGGACGAAAACAAAGGTCCTGTGTACACATTGGCGTATAAGAGAAGGCCATAGTGTTGCTATTCATGCAAAAGTTCCCTAACAGAACACTGTACAGTGTCATTTGGGACTAACATATGGTTCCATTTCATTTCAATAATTCGCATGTGTGTAGGGGTCTTTAGTAGTGAGAGGAAACCACAGGGCCCAGAAGAAACGAATGAGGTTGGACAGACGACCCTACTCCTTGTCATGTACAACCAGGGAATCGAACCCACGTCGGTTGACTCTATGACAGACCTTATGATACAGCGCGCATGCGTTAACCGTTTAAACCATCCAAGTCACATTTTTGTTCAAAGAACTGAGGTCGTCAATATTGCTACATGTATGTACCAGATGATCAAGGGTTAATGTTACTACCCCAACAAGTTACAAAAATGTCTGATATATTTTTGAACTGATCAAGTTATAAATTTATACTTAATAAGATAACAGATTATAACAGTTTACTGCATGTCGTTAAATAAATACACGGTCGATTTATCCACCACATACATTAATGTCAACACAGAGTTTTACATATCTATATAGAGATCAATACAAGCTTTAAATTATCTACATATGACGTACTACACCTATATACAGTGGTGGATCCAGAAGGGGGGGATCCAAAATCCTCATGCTCAGCTACATAAAAACAATTTGTACAACGATACTTTCTGCAAATATTCCTGGATCTGCCGACGACATAGGCCTATACATATGACTTAAATTTACACAGATTGTTTAAACATGTTATTATACAAGAGCTAAATCTGCCTATTGCAGGCCTTTCTTTAGGTCTTAAATGTTGCATAAACTACATCATATTGCATTAATATGAGCTTTTAGAACCAGTTTGTCTATAACAAGGTTCCAAATAGAGTCATACGCCCTTTAAGGGTTGTTCAAGGGTTCAATATAAATACTTAAAATACAAGGTTTGATTTATATGACAGTACATTAATCTGTTCCGATTAAAGCCCCAATAACACTCTTGTTGTAACTGAAAAATATGTCCCAATCTTCATTCTGGTCAACAAATCGTATTATTTTAGAATATTCCAATTAAATGATGATATAAATTTCATCTCAACACATTTAATTTAAAAAATTGGAAAAATTCAACCAATTGATTTGAAAAGTCTAACGTAAACCTTTTCAAATGTGACTTGGATTTTAAAATATTTTCGAACCCTCTAGACAAATAAAATATGTTGTAATGGATAATTTACACAACAGGTAGGACATTTAAACATCTAGTACTTAGAATAAGGGTATTATTTATTTTCTGGAGCTACCAAGCCAGCAAGAATGTTATTGTTCCGATTAAATATATAAAAGTCATGCGTGCAATAAATCCTCTCGATACAATAACATCATCCATGTAATAAATAATTCAATACATCAATAAATAAGGCTGTTAATCTGATAAATTCCCATGATATAATTCATGTGGCTTCAAAGAACATTTTTGCAAGGTAATTTTGATGTAGTCATATTGCTGTCAAGTTTTAATTAAAATATGCTAAGAGTCATTGAGAATCACTGCAAGTCATTGAAAGTCATCAAGAGTCAGTGTGATTCATTTTAAGTCATTGACTTATCTGACTGATTGAAACAGGTTCCGGTCTGGTTCCCACTTGTTGGTGGTACAGGGTAAATGGCTACTGTACTTACCAACTGTTGGATAGCAATTTCAATAAGTTCTCGGAACGAGAGATTCTGTTCGTGATGGGTTGTATAAAGATGTTTTATAAGTTTAACGATAACTTCCGTATCCGTTTCAGATTCAAACACAGAGCCTTTCTTCTCCTGAAATAAAATATAACACAAAAACATAAATAACACTAAATACAAATTGAAAAGGGGGTTTAACCCTTTGAACACTGGTATACATGTAGATACCGTAAATACCCTCCCCCTGGCCCAGGGGTCAAAATTTGACAATTTTCAGTCACAAAATATAAAATTGCTTAACACCCAAAGTGGGAACAAAAAAATTTATCTTTAAGTTGTCACGCGCCGTAACTATGAAGGTAAATAATAACAGCTACACTGGTTCCATGAGAAAAATTACTTATCTTTTATCCCGGTATGTCCCTGAAGAATTCAAATGTGTCTGAAAGTAGTGCTCACTAGATCATCTCAAAACACAAGACATGTTAATAACTTTGCATATTGTATGGATGGACTATTAGGGACCCTACCTCAGCTCTTGGTAGCGACACAGCAATTAATGTAACTTTGGTGGCTTGTAGTGGGGCAGATAACAGTAGAATCGTGCAAATGATGATACAAGCATCAAATTTGGCACAATTGTTCTCCAAGTGATACTTATCAAATCTGTCCAAAATATTGCTCTTATCTGCTCCACTATTGTAAAAAGTACCTGTATCCAGCAGTCCATGTGCTCCGTCAACCATCGTATTTCAAACTACCAATAATATAATGCTACAAAATAAATTTGTTAAAAGCTGAACTTACCAGAAAGGACTTGATGTCTTTATAATTAGTAATAATACCATTGTGAACCAAAATAAATTCTGAAATAATAAGACAAAAATTATTATAGACATTATCATAAAACCATAAAAACTATAAACTATTCATTTGATTTAGCGCTAATTTTGATAATAATCTTCAATACAAACATGTGATTAAAATTTACTTCCAGGGATACTAACCCTCAATTTCCAATATCTAGGTAATATCTATCATGACCTAACAACCCAAGTATCTGGGTGTTATCAGACCTTCCATCACCATGGAACAAGACTGGATAATAAGTCTATCCTGGTGTTATGTGTGGGTGTTACCAGACTTTTCATCACCATGGAACATGACTGGGTATTGAATCTATCCTGGCTTATGTATGGGTGTTATCAGACCTTCCATCACCATGGAACAAGACTGCAGAAGTCTATCCGGGCGTTACATGTGGGTGGTATCAGACCTTCCATCATACCGAACAAGACTGGTTACTGAGTCTATCTTGTCCTGAAGTGTGTTTGGTATCAGACCTTTCATCACCATGGAACATGACTGGGTATTGAGTTTATCCTGGCTTATGTATAAGTCTATCCGGGCGTCACATGTGGGTGGTATCAGACCTTCCATCAACATGCAACAAGCTGGATATCTAAGTCTATCCAGGCGTTACGTGTGGGTAGTAAGATCATTAGAATCAATATTGACTACTGTTAGATAAATAGTGTTTTTGTTGACCAGTGAATCGTTGAGTACACAGACATCATGTAAACTAACCCCCCGGGTCTTAACAACTCACTGATAACTTCTATAAATACACACAACTTTTTTACAACATGGACAAATACTGGTCTAAAATTAAACAACTGTGTCAGTAGGAGGTCATTGGTCAACAACACTATCGTTCTGAGAGAGAAATAGGGTTTATTGTCCACATGACACAAACTAGGTATTTTCGGGACTAACACATAGTTCAATCTTATTCCAATAATTTGCTTGTGTGTAGAGGTGTTTAGCAATTGGACAAAACCCACGAGGTTGGACAGACGGCCATTCTCCCTGTCATATACAAACAGGGAATCAAAACCACTCCAGATGACTCAATGACAGACGTTAGGCGCGGATCCAGAGGGGGGCGCACCCGGCGCACGCCCCCTGTATTTTTTGAGGTGGTAAACAATTTTCAGCTCCATATATTCTCGTGAGAAAGGAGAACAAAAATAGTTTAGGTTGGAAATCCTAATTTACAGTATAAGTTTGAAATTAGTCCTTGTGGGCATTTTTTCCACTCAAAACTGTTCCGGGCTTCACACTCCCAAGTGGGTGCAGCACGCCCCCTCTTTCTGAAAATCCTGGATCCGCCTCTGGCACATGCTTACCATTCGGCCATCCAACCCCCACTATCAACAAGGAAACTCAAGGGCCATAACTCTAGAAGTAATCAATGAAAATTGATTAAATTCAATAGGCTTCTTCATTTTACTGATCTAAATAAAGCACGTACATAATCCAGATTGGAATTAAATAGGCTTCTTCGTCTCACTAATGTAAACAACATATTTAATTTGTGGATGAGGGATGAACGGACAGACAGAGGTGACGGCAATACACGGCCACATTTCCACAAAACAACTAACTAGACATCATTCCCCACACAAACCCAACAAGTTTAACTCACACGTGGAAAACGTGATTTATAATTAGAAGTTAAACTCTTCCTGTAGCAAATGTAGAATGGGTTTATTATCCATTTAACCTTCCTTGATTAATTAGACCATGAGACGTGCCAGCGGAAAGTGCGATTTATATTCTAAAATAACTCGGCCTTAAATTAGTATTACTAACAGTTTAACCAAACAAGTTTAATTAAATCAGGGTGTTTTTAAAGCCATTTTAGATCTGTTTAAATCTCATTGCTAACTGAATGTTCTCAGTGTTTGCTTCAGTAAACAAAACAACGAGTCAAGAAATGTCGAACAAAACAGACATGTGTAACAGGTAAACAAAAACAATTTGCTACATTCAATGGTTTCTTTTCTGGACACAAAACATGTGATGAAAAACACCTTGACTGTTATATAGCCATCTGATACCCTGACTGCATGGGCCATTTCATATTTTGAATGCCTTATCTAACTGACGGCTTGACTGCCTTATCTAACTGACGGCTTGACTGCCTTATCTAACTGACGGCTTGACTGCCTTATGCATCTGTCATCATGACTGCTTTACCAATCAGCCACCTTGACTACTTAAGCTTTTTCACATTTTGACTGTTTTTGCATCTGACACCTTGACTGTCTAAGCCATCTGAAATTGAATGCCTTACGCATCTGTCACCTTGAATGCATTAGTCATCATCCACCATGACTGCCTTAGCCATCAGCTACAACTTGATTGTCTTAGTATCTGATATCTTAACTGCTTTCGCATCGGATATCAAGGCTACTGAAGCTATTTGACACCATGACTGCTTCTGGCATCTTACATCATAACTGCTTTAGCGATCCAACATCTTGACTGCTTTAGCAATCTGACACTTTGATTACTTCAGCGATATGACACCTTGACTACATTAGCATTTGACAACTTGACTGTCATAGCATCTGATAGTGATACCCTGACTGCATTAACATTGGACACCAAGAATACATTGGAGATGGGGCACCTTGATTACTTTAGGCATTTGACACATTGACTGGTTTAGCTATGTTTTGAACAAAGTTGAGTAAAAAAAAATATTTCAAAGATAATTGAAATAAAAATAAAAGGGTTGATTGTTCAACCTATGGGCTACTGAAGACGGACATGCAGTCTGGATGACGTCAATTTTCCCCTTACAGCCACGTTTCTGAAAACTTATAATCAAATTCAAACTGATAGGAAAAAAAAGTATGTACTCACCATTATTGGTATCTGATCGTTGTGGATGACTGTTGACTTCGTTGGGTTCTCCATGTGTAGCCCAGCGTGTGTGAGCGATACCAACATGGATATCATACGATTTGTTCTTACAGACATTGGTATATTCTAATAAAACAAAATATCAACAAATGAAGATTAAATGAAATGAGGTTTAACGACCTACTATTCTACAACGACTAGTTAATGAAAGAGGGATAAATGGGGTTTAACGTCCACTTGACGCAAACTATGTCATTTGGGACTAACACATGATTCAGTTCCATTTCAATAATTAGTCTGAGCGTATAAGTCTTTAGCAGTGGGAGGAAACTGGAGGAACTAGAGAAAAGCCACGAGAATAGACACACTCCCTAAAAAGCTCAAACATCAGAAGCCAATCTAGCAATGGCCAGAGAAGGGCCATTGCTTCATGAATATGCTGGTTGATGGGTGATGAGTCAAACTGAATTTTATACCTACACAAAATACTTACGTTTAACAGCTTCTTCTAGAGCACAAACTTTTCCCTGACTTTTAATCAGTTTTATCTGACACTCTGTACAACCTTCGTTACTGCCATCAAACCCGACTCCTAAAATATAATATACCAGTACATTATGAGAGAGAGAGAGAGAGAGAGAGAGAGGAATGGGGTTTAATGCCCACTAGACAGAAACTAGGTCATTTCAGGACTAAAACATTGTTCAGTTTTATTTCAATAATTCGCTTGCGTGTAGGAGAAAACCCACAAGGTTGGAAGGCGACCCTACTCCTTGTCACGTACAACCAGGAAAAACATAACCACACCATTTGACTCAATGACAGACCTTATGATAGAGCGTATACGTGCTAACCATTCAGCCATGAGAGAGACACATGTTTTCAATGTAAAGTGTACAAGTTAGACCAACCAACCCCTTGACTTGAAGATCAATAATTTTAAAAGAGAAGGGTCACAATAGCTTTTCTAATATTTTTGGGCAGCATAATAAAATATAAAACGAAAAAACAAACCTGCGGAATCATAGCCTCTGTATTCCTGCCGTTTCAGACCGTTTATTAAAATGTCAAGAATTTCTTTTCTTGTGGCAGGAACCAGGTAATTCAAATATGCAAAAATACCTGAAAGTAGAAAAAGAGACGAAATGAAAGGAATGAAAAGAATTGGGTATTTCTGAGACCAACCTGCCGTTATTTTAGATTACTATGCATACTCTAATTACCCGTCTCACAAATGTTACAATGCACGCAATTACAAGTGGTTGATACAGGGACGTCGATTTCTGGGAATATATAATCCAACTAGGTATAAAAAAGATGGAATAAATTTTGTAAAACTAAACTGTAATAAATTATAAATTGGTCTGTACCATAAAAACACCTGTAAAACCATACTGATAAATAGGGCTGTCAAAAAATATTACTACATCGATATATTGCAATACGAACATACATGTATCAATATTTTTCTACTTTTATTTTATATTCAAATGTTAGATAGACTGTTTATAAAATACTTTATAGTCAGTCATATTATTTAGGCTTTGCACTTGCAGTAAACAATAAATCTGCAAAGACAAGACAATGATTGTAAAAACCATTAAAGTTAAATGTGTGTTTGAATAATCAGTCATATTATAGGCTTTGTAGTAAACAATAGGCTTTGTAGTAAACAATAAGTATCCAACACAAAAGTTGTAAAAACAATAAAACTATTCAAAATAAAACTGTGCTTTGTGATAAGCCTTGACTATTGAAGCATTACAATACTGTTTTACATGCATATTGCAATATTTTGCATCAAGTATTGCTATATATTGCAATGCGATTTTTGGTCGCAATACACGGTCCAACATGATAAAGTTTGGTGAATAATAATAAGAAAATCAAGACAAGAAATAAGGCATCTGTCACACAGCTGTGGTAGGACACGAATTCAAACTCACTTCCTCTGGTGCCTCTCATTCTGTCAGGCACACTGCCATATAGAACATTATTACAGTCAGACATACAGTATTGTCCAGCAGAACTTTAATAAAATCTGACACATCCTCAGGTAAAAGTTTAACTATTAGTTTCTGGGCCCTGTTTCACGAAATTTTAACTAAAGATAAAATCCAAATTTTAGCAGATACTTCAATTTTGATTGGCTTAGAACTAAAATCAATCTAATATCGTCCAATCAAATAACTAAAATTCAGATCTTATCTTAGCTAAAATTTTGTGAAATAGGCCCCCGGTGTGTAGAAAGTGAAACAGGATGTCTTATATAAAATATAAGTATAAGTATCATTAACATAATCTATATGACACAAAGATCGTAAATTATACATATGAATAAAATTAGTCGGGGCAGGTAATCCAAGTCCCTAATTTCATCACCAAGTAATTTATGATCCTAGTTCCAAATGTAATCCTATCCCTTACTTCCTGGTAGATGTATTCACGATATTACATAATACAGAATTTAACACTAGATATTTATATCTTACATTTGTTTATCTATATCATTAAATTCAATTACACACCATGCGCTGGTGCACATGGATTAAACATATATCAAATTCATCCCAGATACAAAGATAAAACTTTAGGGTTTGTTGGGTGGCTGCCCACACGATTATATAGGGAGTGCCTTTCAAATAACATAATATATATGTTCCTCAGACTTTTTCCAGCGTACTTATTCCTTGTAAGTGTTGCGACCAGTGGACCGTGCGTGGTTCACTAGATCAGGAAAAGGAGGAGAGAAATGGGTCTACTCTCCAATCACCACAATTTAGGCCATTTAGGGACTACCTTAATATACAGCACAATTTGATCTCCATAATTTGCTTGCCCTTATTAGTCTCTGTTTCTCTCTCTGTCTCTCTCCCCATTCCCCCCCAGGGGCGGATCCAGGATTTTTAGAAAGAGGGGGCGTGCTGCACCAACTTGGGAGTGTGAAGCCCGCAACCGTGATTTTTGAGTGTAAAAAATGCCCACAAGAACTAATTTCGTACTAATACTGTAAATTACTCTCGCGAGAATATACAATGTATGGAGCTAAAAATTGTTCGCCACCTCAAAAAATAGAGGGGGCGTGCACCGGGTGCGCCCCCCTCTGGATCCGTGCCTGCCCCCCTCTCTCTTCCCATTCTCTACCCCCTCCCTCTCTCCCCCTTTCTCTCTGTCTCCCCCCCCATTCCCCTTCTCTCTCCCCTTTCCTCCTTTGTATAATGACAATGTATGGTCTGTCATAAAATAACTAAATAAAATGATGCGACTATTCAATAAATATGTTAACATTATTTAAAATCAACAACATAATAATCAGTGCAATCAACAAGCCAACAACATCATCACAATTACAAGATCATATGACATCACTAGAATTTTAGTCTCGCCAACATCAGGTCGTGAAGGTCAACATTTCGAACACCAGAACTTAAAGTTATTATTTATTTTCTGTTTCTCGGTTTGTGATGATTAGCTTCCAGGGTGTTTAAACTTGTGAAATTCAAACAGTTCCTGCGATTTTAACACAGAGATGGCAAGCTACATAAGGTTTTTTCCCCCCAGAGTAATCAAACACTTTGTTACAATCTATGACGGCTGAAATGTCAATCGTAAACTCGGAGCAGGTCAAACAAACACAAAACAACTTAAAACTGATACATTTTTTAAATTAAGTTAAATGAAATAAAGAGAGAGAGAGGAATAGGGTTTTAACATTCACTCGACACAAACTAGGTCATTAAGGGGCTAACCTAAAGTAGGGGTCTTTAGCAGTGGGAGGAAACCTGAGGACCCGGAAAAAACTCACGAGGTTGGACAGACAACGTGACCCCTTGTTACGTACAAGGAGGGATTTGAAACCATGCCAGTTGACTCAATGACAGGCTTTATGATACGGCCATCCAACCTACCTTAAATGATGAAATGATATGGGAGTATTACGTCCTTATGTTCTGCTCCTAACCTGGGCCAATGAAGACGGGCATACACCATACAGTGTACTATGAGTGAAATCTTGCCCGGACAGCTGGACTACAGCCTAGTCTTATATCAAATTCCAAATGTCAAGGGATCTTTTACATTGGTCTCTCCCCATTTCTAGCGATGGCTGTATGCATTTCAAAAATGAAATGAAATGGGGTTTAACGTCCTACTGTTCTGCTCCTATACTGGGCTAATGAAGACGGACATACATCATACAGTGCACTATGAGGGAAATTTTACGTGAATGGGGGGGCCTACAGGATCATTTATGTGAACACGAATGTGTACATGGGACCTTGGTTTTTCATATCAGCATACACTATGCAGTGTGCCATGAGGGATTTTTCTTTATAGCCTACTTTTACTTCACTTCCCAAATGTCAGGGGATCTTTAATAAAGTGAAGGCCAATGGCTCAGAGCTCTACACAGGACCACCTCAAATGATGATTTGGATATTTTATTACATGTTGTCCAGCCACTCTACTGGTTGTCAGAGGCTTGTTATTCGATTATAAATCTATTACTTGAATATCATGATTTATTAGTCCCAGTGGTATTCTTAGTTTAAATGACATTAGAATGTCAGTTATGAATCGTTAATCTCTGGGACCTCGAAATCAACTCAAATAGGTCACAACATATATAATGTATTATGAATGTATTTAAACTGATTTACATTCAATCGTTTCTGATTTTACTGTAATTTCTAATCAGTTATATTCGGCGAAATTTGTCAGAAGTCTAGTTATTCAAGTCTACACCAATAGTATTTATTGCGCATGTTCTCCACAAAAGACTATCAGGTCACTGTTTGACATGACATGGGGAATACGGCTAATCTCGTTCTTGGTGTCTCTTGTTACAAATGACGTGAACCAATGGTAAAATGTTTATTATATCTTAAATATTGGATATCAGAAGCCCACCTTTTCCCAGTAAGATCACAATAACAATGTTGATTTAAACTGGCAAATAATTCATGTTTTCAATGAGATACTGAGGTAAAGACTTAGCTACTTTAACATAAACAATTGGGGGGGGGGGGGGTAGTGAATACATGTATATGACGACAAGGATTTCGATTGGTTGAAGTGGACAAGAATAATATTATTTTTTATCAATCACAGCCTTGTGATAGTTGACACTTGTTTGTTTCATTGCCATCTTGAATATACACCACCAAGATCTCGATGGGTGAGGTGGACAATAATAATATTTTATGAATCTCGCCCTTGTAGTTATTGAGACTTGTTTGTTTCATAGTCATCGAAGCCTTACATAAAATGTGGTCATTATGGTATGTGACTGTTCTATTAAATAAAGGGAGAGTGTGGTCTGACAGAGACAACATTGTTATAATATCATATGGATGAACATTAAAGTATAATAGAAGTACATAATAAATAGATATAAACTAGTAATAAATAGTATAATATATTATACATGAACATTAAACTAGTAATAAATAGTTTACCTATGGTATAATTATTGTACACATAATAAATATACAAAAAGAGAGAGAGATGTCCACTGAACACAAACTAGGTCATTTTGGGACTAACGTGTGGTTTAATTTTATTTTAATAATTTGCTTGCGTGTAGGGGTCTTTAGCAATGGGAGGAAACCGGAGGACCCAAAGAAAAACCACAAGGTTGGACAGACGGCCCTACTTCTTGTCACGTACGCTAAATCAACGCCAATGACAGACCTTATGATAGAGCATGCATAGATGCTAACCATTCGACCATCCAACCCCGTGTCCCCCCCCCCCCCCTTCAGCCCCAGTGTGACATACTAGCAGTCGATTTTCGTTTCGGTTTGCTTTGTTACTGTTGTATTTCAAATATCTGCTCTTTAATAGATGATATAAACATGATTTTCGCATTATCTCCGCTGGGGACTACACCAAACCTGATTATTACCCTTTGCTCCAATGTATGGCCCCTCCCTCGACAAAATCCTGGATCCGGGCCTGGTTACACATCTCCTGTAGCAACGATCTCTGTGTTAAATTTATATTTGGAATGTATTTAACCAATTCTATCACATATGCAATAATGACTGACACCAATATTGTCCTTTAACACTCTAGCATCAATATGTCTCCAGTTATTAGGCGTATAAAGAATGGAGTATTTATTATTGTAACAAACATATGTGACTTGATATTGGAAATATCATCAATTGCAAAACATCTGCTACTCCCAAATATATACAGTACACCATATAATAATATCTGAAAAATTACTGATAAATTTACAACAATATAAAAGAGAGAGACAGAGAAATGGGGTTTAACGTCCACTTGACACAAACTAGGTCATTTCGGGACTAACATATAGTTCAATTTTATTTCAATAATTCGCTTGCGCATAAGGGTCTTTCACAGTGAGAGTAAACCGGAGTGCCCGGAGGAAACCCATGAGTTTGGAAAGGCTCCCTTTTCTCAATGCCACATACATGTACGCTCACACCAGGGATCGAAACCACTGCCGCAGGCCAGAAGGGACCGGCCAGTTGGAGGTCGAAGCGCGGCACTCTAGACCACTAGGCCATCCCCTCCCCCACGACAATATAAAACAGAATTAAAGAATCTATTTGAGGGTTATGAAAGATAGTGGGTGGGTGGGTCACTGACTGGCTTACCTAGGAGGTCTGGGGTTCGATCCTGGTGTTATTAAAAAAAGGTTCCACTGAATTTTCAAACGAGGTTTCCCTTGTCTGTGGTGCAGGACGTAGGTCTCTGGCTGATCAGGAGAATCAGATATCAATCCAGATGTTGATTGAGAAAGTTCCACGGAATTTTTCGACGAGGTTTCCCCTTTTCAGTGGTGCAGAACGGAGGTCCTGGTAATAACAGTGTCGAGTCATCCTGTGTACACATAGGTGTGCATGCAAAAGAACCTTTGACAGACATCAGGTCTTCTATTAAGAGGAGGAAACTCTGCCTGGTACACAAGAGAGTGGTATCAGTTGTTCTAGATAGGGGTAGCAACTCTATATGGTACACAAGCACTATCCGGTACATTGGAAAGGGGAGGAAACTATCTGGTGCACAAGGGTGGTATCAGGTGTTTTGTAAAGGGGAGGAAACTCTGCCTGGTACCCAAGAGAGTGACATCAGGTATCATGGTACGCCTGGTACACAAACAGACATCAAAGCTGCAGACACATCACACAAATAATGCACGTATATGTACGCTGCATGCAATTAATGGTAAAAGTTGATGGAAATGGGGGTCAATTGGGAAATCAAGGGGTTTCGATATGGGATCTTCAATTTGGTGAACCAGTGTCGTTTTCTCAGGACCACCACCGTGTCTACCTCCTTCTCTCCCACCAAACGTGCTTAGCAGAATTCATCCCTTACCCCCCAAAAACTGTGCTTTACAGATTTCTCCCCCTAACCCCCAAAACTGTGCTTTACAGATTTCACCCCATAACCCCCAAAACTGTGTATTACAGATTTCACTCCCATAACCCCCAAAACTGTGCTTTACAGATTTCACCCCCTTCCCTTGCCAAAAAAAACTGTGCTTTACAGATTTCTCCCCCTAACCCCTAAAATTGTGCTTTACAGATTTCACCCTCTAACTGTGCTTTACAGATTTCACCCCTACCCACCACCAAAACTGTGCTTTACAGATTTCACCCCCTACCCCCGCCAAAAAAATGTGCTTTACAGATTATAATACATGTAATGAATGGCACCACCGTCTATATTATAAATAAATAATGTTATCACGTCAACTTATATTTTGTTTACTAATCTCTATAAAATACAAAGTTCAGGACACTATGGTACAACCATGATCAGACTGGCTTGTAAATTATGGTTTCTATTTGCGTTGATCTGGATTATACATCAATATGTTTAAATCAATATTGACCTCACGGATTAAAAGTATCATATTGTCGTCCATGGAATAAACAATTAAAATATTGAATAACAATCCTGAATAAATAAATATATGTAATACCCTAGACACTGGCTAAGGGGGGGGGGGTCTCTTGGTAACTACAATGGAGAGTGATATTTTCGTTTTAGTAATGAGGGGATGCCACCAGGGAGCCAGAGAAAACTCACAAGGTTTTGCAGGTGACCTTTAATACCAAAGACATGGGCTGCAGTATCTGATTGTTATTTCGGGGGTTTGCAGACCTAGAAATAAACATTTAAGCTGAATGAAATAGTACTTGATATTTTCAACTTCATGCAAAGAAACACTTAAAATGTTGGGATAATGGTAAAAATATTTAACTATTGAGATAATGGTAAAAATCGACATTCTGACGAAGATACGCTCGTCTTTATTAAACTCAGTAATTGTGTATCCATAAAATTGTACCTTGTGTTAATATGTTCAGTTACTAAATCAAAGAAGAAATAAATGCTAAAAATGTTTCAATTGTAGGATAATGCTAAATGTGTTTAATCATTGAGATGCATGGTGCTAAAAATGTTTATAAATATTAGGAATTTCTAAAAATTTTGCTTAGCTGAGTTTGGCTCAAACAAAATATGTCCAAAATTGACCGATTTTCAAATCTTCCAAATAGGCGTGCAATATGTATCCCATATTTCATCAGGTACTGAATATGTATATAGCTATACAGCTGGCCAGGAAACTATAAAGCCAAGGTGTTCATGAAATAATGATTTATTTTATATATCCATGGTATATCCTCACATGAATGAAATATTGTAATATTCACAGAGGATTTCATCAGACATAACTAGAAATATACAGGATAAACTACGGATAATCGTTTCTAGTTACCTCCAAAGAGACATAAATTAGTTTAATACACTAATAAAATATTATTATATTTTTATATATTTGCAGAGGATTTCATCAGATATTCATAGAAATACATGTACACCGGATATAATTACATGGAATACATTTACTCTTTATTATGAAGAATCGTGTCCGGTTACCCTAAGAGAGACGTAAATTAATTAGCTTTCCTGGCTAACAAACAGAATTGTGCCCTGTTTTTATCTGTACTGTTTATTGAAAGCCATATTCCTGAAGCAATGGCCCGAGAAATTTCTCTTTGGCTATTGCTGGATTAACTTCTGATTCTTAAACTTTTGCGGGAGTATGTCTATTTTTCCCGTTCAATCAAAGCTATCACTTAAGTACAGCAATATGACATTCCTTCGTTTAATCTGGGTCTCCCCTAAAACTTTGGACATAGTGATTTAAGATATTAAAAATGGTGAAAGTATGTTCGTTTCCAAACAGCATTGTTAACATTTCATTCGACTTGATAGCCTCGTTTGTCACGCAATTAGTTTTACTGCAGTATTCTGCTACCTTTGTATGCACGGGTTAATTGAAGATAATAAAATCGTGAGCCATGACGTAACGTTATGTAAACATATTTGGTCCAATATTGGCACTCGCTTTAAATGTAAAGCTTTTGTAGAGCAGCTAGTCATTGAAAGCTTGAAGAATAATTCAAGCAGAAGCAATGAGAACTAAGGTTTAACATCCACAAAGCACAAACTGCATGTATATCCTTTAGAGAGAGAAAGAGAGAGAGAGAGGGGGAGAGAAAGAAAGAGAGAGAGATGGGAATCATTTTGGGACTAACACATGGTTCTATTTTATTTCAGTAATTCATATACGAGTAGCAGTCTTTCAGCAGTGAGAGAAGAAACGGGAGAATCTGGAGAAAACATCGGGCATATTATTGATAATTATGGTCCTTTTTAAAGGTCTCTTGGCAATGTATATCTACAACGATTTTCCTAAGGGGCAATATAATTAAAAAACTCTTCAATGTGTTGATATGAAAATATCATCTATAACAATCTGTCTAGTTTTACAGTTTACTTTATCATTTATTCAACTTGTGTCTATAAAATAGATAGTATTATATAATATTACAACTACATGTATCATCATTCAACCCTTGGGGCTATTTTAAGATAAAAAAAATAGTATAAAGCTGTATTACGTAAGAGCTGAATCTGCCTTTTGCTACAAATGTTATTTAATATTTCGATATTCATTAACAAGACAAACTAATAATCAACTCTCTAGACCATCGAATGACAAAGATTTAAATGGATTAAAACATGGTTGCCACTTAATGATTTAATTAATAATAAACGTTCTATGCCACATCTTGTCAAAACTTCGACAGTGAAACCTTTACTCAGAATAAAGTAATTTTGTACATCTTACATAATGCATCTTTAAGGTCAAACCCAATTAATTTTCAGTTGTTCAGGAGGTCTTGATAAGAAATATCTAAGGGCAAACCAAATTAATTTTCAGTTGTTCAGGGGGTCTTGATAAGAAATATCTACTGAAGATGATAGACCATCTGGACGTCACGTCAAATATTTTGTGTTATAGTATACACGTTTGAAATGAAATGGGGTTTAACGTCCTACTCGGCTAATGAAGACGCGCATACGCCATATGAAATGAAATTAAATGGGGTTTAAAGTCCTACTGTTCGGTACCAACAGGGCTAATGTTGACAGGCATACGCCATACAGTGTGCTATAAGGGATATTTTGCCTGAACACTGGCATTAAGGCCTACTCTTATTTGGAGTTCCAACTGTCAAGGATTCTTTTATGTGCATGCCAATTCGTATACCATGCCTCGTTCCATACGAACAACTACATTTGTATACCATGTCTCTTACCAGGCCCTCCATCCTACACCACTGACACGGGGGAGCCAGAAAATCCAGATGAACTGTCTCGGTCAACACCTGGGCCCTGTTTTACAAAATCTTAACTAAGATGAAAATCCAAATTTTAGCAGATACGTCAGTTTTGATTGGCTAAGCACTAAAATCAATCTTATATTATCCAATCAAATTACTAAAATTTGGATTTTATCCAATCAAATTACTAAAATTTGGATTTTATCTTAGTTAAAATTTCATGAAATAGGTCCCAGGACAATAACTGAGACCTCCAAGCTAGCGAGCAAATGTTTTACCCATTGAATCACCATAGCTCATTATTTCAATAGACTGCTATTATATTCTACTAAGTTTACATGTTACAACGAATTCTCCCCATACATTATACATACTACGACGACCAGTATCTATAGAAATGTATTACATATTCAAATCTTTATTTAACTCAATAATAAAAATCTTTTCATTGAAAACATATATGCTTACCTAATCCATATTTAATGTTTGAGATATGAACGAAAACATGTACACTTTTAAATGACAATTAATCGTACACCGCGTTTATTACACAGAGACTATATAGGGCCTGGGAAGTATTATAGTACTGGTAAGGGCAGGACAACTGCACTAAACGCAAACAAAACAACCCATAACACAAACATGCTTACAAGACACAAACAACGCAGATACAAGTATTGCAAGAAATAAACAACAATTACCAAATCAAGTGAATGGATCTGGGGGCCAGTTGAAAGCGTCTATATTGCGCTGTAGAGTCCTGAGCTACAGGCTTCACTCAAATTGAAAAAAAAAATTAACAATAGAACCATACAATGAATACAAGACAGACAGAATGCAACAGGTGAAATAAAATGGGGTTTAACGTCCTACTGTTAATGAAGATGAACATACACCATACAGTGTGCTATGATGGAAATTTTACCCGTGCAGTTGCACTATGGCCTACTCTTATATTGAATTCCAAGGGATCTTTTAAGGGGCCCGTCAATGAATACACTGGATCTCAGTTTGTAATCCCATCTAAATGACTAGGGGACAGTACTTGTCAGGCCCTCCGTCCTGCACCACTGACAGCGAGAAACCAAACCCCAAAATCTTGATGTACTTTCTCGGCTGAGACTGGCAACGAAACCGCAATCTTCAAGCTAGCAACCCAGCGTTTTATCCACTGAGACACAGTGGCTCCTGTCTACGTACACTGCATGACATATGTTTGAGATTAATTGCTGTGTGTTTCTAACGTACATGTACCAAGCATTAGTGAATATTAAAATATACATTTGAAATCAAAAATAGAAAAAATAATCAAAAAAAACATATGACCTGTTTTCATTAGACCATTAAGTGCAGCATGGTAGGGTGTTAAACCCCTTTTTTAAAAAAAAAACAAAAAAACCCTAGTATGAAATTCAATTATAATTCTTTGTACCTAATCAAACAGGATGTATTTTACCGTTTTATCTTTTAGGCCAGGCGTTATTTTTTGGGTCAAAATTCCTTGAAAAAAATACGGTTATCTTTTGTCAGGATTGAAAGAGATATCTGATCATAAACTTATCGTAAGAAACCAAACAAGGACCCATTAAGTCCCATTAATACCCTGACTGACTTTATATAATAACATATTTATTAAAACATATTGTACACACACCCCTGAACAACTTTAATAAATAATAAGATATTTTCTTAAAAAATATTTTACAGACAGCTGAATATGCTATAACATATTTCTAAAAAAACTCTTTACGAATGCTGAACAATTTGAAACTGTTTAAAAATAAAAAAGATGTAAAATTAAAGCAATTTCATAGAATGTTTCAGGATACATGTACATGTACTTTGAGAGAGAGAGAGAGAGAGAGAGAGAGAGAGAGAGAGAGAGGGGAGGGGAGAGGTAACATAGACATTGCAAGAAATAAACATAATATAACAAATAAAGTGAATAGGCGAGAGAGAAAGAGAGAGATGAAGAGAGAGAGAGGGGTTTAACATCCACTCAGGTCATTTCGAGACAAACATACTGGGGCCTATTTCCCGAAATTTTAACTAAGATAAGATCCCAATTTTAGTAATTTGATTGGATAATATTAGATTGATTCTAGTGCTTAGCCAATCAAAATTGAAGTACAAGTATCTACTAAAATTGGATTTTATCTTAAGTCAAAATTTCGTGAAACAGGGCCCAGGTCTTTAGCAGTGGGAGGAAAACCAGAGAACCTGGAGGAAACCCACGAGGTTGGACAGGTGACCCTATACCGTGTCACATACATGTATGACAGGGGAAACAAAACCACACCAGTTGACTCAATACCATATTTGAAACAGAGCCAATAAAATTCCATCTTTTCATAAGGTTGGTAAATTTTATAATGAGGTGTTGATCCATGCTACTCCCCTAACCTCTGGGTCCATGGGTTCATTCACAGGGTTTGCATGAAATCAAATTATCTGCCCTTGAACATCGGTTGCTTCTACAAACCAATCAAAAATCAGTACACATACCAGTCTTAGCGCTGTTGTTCATGTTTACCACAATTATCTTAGTTGAAATTAAATGCAAGTTACTTCCTTTCGTCCACTCGATTGATCAATTAAAACAGCAAAAGTATTAAGGGCGGATAATTTGACTGTGTCTTCGTGAATGGGCCATGGAATTACTGGAGTAGAACCGAATGAGACCATTGTGGTTTCGAGGGTGACTATGTTTTTTGGATTAACACAATATCAGGGCCCTGTTTCATGAAATTTTAACTTATGATAAAATCCAATTTTAGTAGATACTTCAATTTTGATTGGCTAAGCACTAAAATCAATCTAATATTATCCAATCAAATTACTAAAATTGGGATCTTATCTTAGTTAGAATTTCGTGAAATAGGCCCCAGTTGCGTAGGGATGTTTAGAATTGGGAGGAAACTGGAGGATCCAGAGAAACCCCACGGGGTTGGGCAGACGACCCTCCCTCCTTGTCATGTACAATCGGGGAATAAAAACCACACCGGCTGACTCAATGACAGACCTTATGATACAGCGCGCACGCACTACCCATTCAGCCATCCAACCCACCTCTCATAGTGGATCAATTTGACTGAAATTTTCAGCTAATTGCTATTAAATTATTTGTTTTTTTAACTATTATAGTGAGAATCGCCATCCAACCCGCCTCTCATAGTGGATCAATTTGACTGAAATATTCAGCAAATTGCTATTACATTATCTGTTTTATAACTATTATAGTGAGAATCGCCATCCAACCCGCCTCTCATAGTGGATCAATTTGACTGAAATTTTCAGCAAATTGCTATTACATTATCTGTTTTTTACCTATTATAGTGAGAATCGCCATCCAACCCGCCTCTCATAGTGGATCACTTTGACTGAAATTTTCAGCAAATTGCTATTACATTATCTATTTTTTAACTATTATAGTGAGAATCGCCATCCAACCCGCCTCTCATAGTGGATCACTTTGACTGAAATTTTCAGCAAATTGCTATTACATTATCTATTTTTTAACTATTATAGTGAGAATCGCCAGCTCTTTATCTAATCTTTCATACTGTATCTTTAAAATAAGGGTTACGTGGCCATATTTTCGTAATCCTTGATGAGGTATAGTGGATCACTTTGACTGAAATTTTCAGCAAATTGCTATTACATTATCTATTTTTTACCTATTATAGTGACAATTGCCATCTTTTTATCTAATCTCCCATAACGTATCTTTAAAATAAGGTTTAAGTGGCCATATTTTCGTAATCCTTGATGAGGTATAGTGGATCACTTTGACTGAAATTTTCAGCAAATTGCTATTACATTATCTGCTTTTTAACTATTATAGTGACAATTGCCAGCTTTTTATCTAATCTCCCATAATGTATCTTTAAAATAAGGTTTACATGGCCATATTTTCGTAATCCTTGATGAGGTATACTAATGTAAATATCACCGTTCCCACCTGTCCAGGTGTTGTTAGAAAGATGACGACTTCATACCACCTGACAGGATTATATCTACCTGAAGAAAGTAATTACCTGTCAAACATCCCCACACGACACTCACATAACACTGACGTCACTGTATACACTGTGCCATTTCAACATGACATTGATAAACTGACGTCACTGTGCTAGAAGCGAGGATTAAATGTATTAAAGCTAGTTACATGTCTCTGTCACCAGACTAGAGAATCAACATCTTGGTATAAGTTCACGACCTATAACATTTACATATATCATTATATTAATATTAAAGGGACAATACATTGTGTAAACATCTCTGAATTGGTGATCGTCTTTTAAAAGGACTTTTCTGACCGAATGGTTTAAAATATGCATGTTAAATCATAGTTTGTCATAAGAGTCTTGTAATGCACTTGACAGAATTGAATCGCCTGTCCAACCTCGTGGGTTTTCTCCGGGTCCTCCCACTGCTTAAGACCTCTAAATGGCCTATTTGAGTTGAATGGATGTTAAAAAAAAAACATTAATCAACTTTCAAAGATTCTAATTGTAGAATTCAAGCATTAATATTTTACTTTTCCATTCAATGTACATGAATACATGTCAATACATTTTCTTTTTAGAATTTAATTTGGGTATAAACTTAACCTATCTTAGGGAGGGTACCTTGAGTGCTACAGCAACCCCTGTTGTCTTAATCCGACACAAGTGACATCCATAATACACAACAATATGGGATAGAGCGACAACAATTGTATGTCTATAAATGTATATAAAACAGTTTCATGTAGAGCATGTCAGGGTAAAGCGACAACAACTATATGTCTATGTATAAAACCGTTTAACGTAGAGCTGCGTTTCTCAAACCTGGGGTGAAATCACCCCCAAGGGGGAATGGCTCACGTCCAGGGGGTGAATGACCACACTCACAGTAACTTCAAAAATGATCATATAAAGGTTGTGCAGTTGAGATTAGCACTCTCAAACACTGTCCCCAGAATAAAAAAAATCGTTTGTGACAATCACCAGGCAGGAGCAAATTTCGCCCTGAACTGGAAACAACGTATTTTCATTAAAATATAAATTTGGTGATTATTAAATCTCACCTTCGATCCGTATTCATTCCATATTCAATGTCAATGTGGTTAGGGGGTGCAGGCCCGTGCAAGGATCCACGGTTCATGTCGGATGGCTTCTATAGAAAAAGGCCATTTTCAAGTTCCTATGAAACGCCTGAAGAATGCCTGAATTCCGGGCTCCATTTTCTAAAAATTTCCTAGGGGGGGGGGACACCCCCGACCCTACTCGACGGGCTTCGCGCATACGGCGCTCGCGGTGACCAACTTTGTCGGCCACGGCTCCGCGATCAGTAACCTCCTCAAAACTCTGGGGGTAAATGGGTTGGTTGAGAATTCATTTAGGGGTGAGCGGTGAGAAAAGGTTGAGAAACGTGGACATAGAGCATGTTGTGCTAAGGCAACAGTTTAATGTAGAGCATGTTGTGGTAGAGCGACATTAACTGTATGTTTAAATATAAAACCATTAAATGTAGAGCATGTTGTGTTTGTATATAAAGAGTTCAATATAGAACAAGTCGTAATAATAACACCATATGTGGTCTTTGACTAACATCAATATTATACTCTGTTTTTAATACAAATATATAAACACTGTATGAAACCCTGAATAAACCATAAACAGACATATACACAATCTTATAAACTAAATAAAAAATAGAGTCCTACTTTTCTGAAATTATTGGAATTGAAATGAGGTTTTAAGTCCTCCTGTTCTGTTCTGACAGGGCTAATAAAGACGGGCATAGACCATACAATGTCCCCTGGGTGAAATCTTTTCCTGACAGTAGCGCTACGGCCTATATCGAATTCCAACAGTCAAGGGATCTTTTGCAATATGCATAGGGTTTAAAGTCCACCTGACACAAACTATATCATTTCAGTACTAACACATAGTTTAATTTTATCTGAATAATTCGCTTGCGCGCGGGTGTCTTTTAGTAGTGGGAGTAAACAGGAGGACCCAGAGAAAACCCACAAGGGTGGATAAGCGACCCTTCTCCTTGTCACGTACAACCGGGGATTCGAATACATATATCAGTTTCTGTAATTTTCTTCAAGGAAACGGGTTGTTCAATATTTACATGTACCCAGTACTAAAGTGTTAATACAACTATCAATACCATAACTGTGTCAAGGGTTGGGAAAATCTCTAAATCTTTGATTCAAGAAAATGGCACGTAACATACAGCTTTAAATTTTACCTTCAGCAGCTAACAAAAACCTAATTTTATAATTTCACAATTCAACAAAAGATATAGTAATAAATAACCAAATAGAACATTCCCTAATAATACAGCACATCTAAAATTTTTCAGATCAAGTTTTAGAAAACCAGTGATGGTGATTTAAAGGATCCTGATTCTCTTGTTAATAATGTCAGATCTCTTCCCTTGTAATATTGTTAAAACTCAGATCTCTGAATAGAAAATCTGCTCAAAAATTATTGAGATCAGGTATTTCGATAAGATGTACTAATAATTTCCCAACAATCAGCATTGGGTTAAGGCGGGGTACGTGTAAATTATCCAGTGGAACCTAAAAATATTGGAGAAAATCTATTGATGGGTCTCTTAATCTAATTGAATGCAACCCGATGTATATTTTGGGGGGATGGAGGGGGGTAATAGAATGTAAAATCATCAGCATGGATTAAGCATTGAAAAATACTGGACCTGGTTGTTTTCATTAATAAACTATGGATTATCTTAACGAGGGTAGATTATAAAGAAACAATATTGGCACTTGCTACTTGGTATAAGATATGTTTATAGGATTACAAAAAGACAAGAAAAAGAGACAATGTATAACGAGGTTTAATAAAATGCTAAATCATCTGTGTGGATTAATCTTTGAAAAAGACTGGACCTGGTTGGGTTTTTTTAAATAAACTATTTTGATCTATAGATTATTCCAGTGAGAGCAGATCCGTAGGACAATAACACCCCCATTACATTCACGAAACAACAATATTATTATTTGTTATTTGAATAGCATTGGACTTATAAGATATGTTCATAGGACTATAAACAGACAAGAATAAGTGACAATGAATAAATACCAGTAGCATGGCATCAAGTTGAAGCTATTAAAAACTTTTTTATAGAATTAACAACAATAAAGAAGAAACCTTTACCACTGGGATTGGCTATAGATCCGTAATATGTTTAGTGACACTAAGTTATGAATTAGACTACCCAGTCCAAAAATAGTACATTTTAAATAAAAACATTTTTGAACGGTGGGAGACAATGACAACTCTCGTAATCGTTCTCATGGCGTCATAAACACTTATCCTATAAATATTGTACGCCACTGATGAAGGACACCTTAGTCCGAAACGTTTTAAAATAAATTAATCTACCAACAATAAGGAGCTCGTCTGTCTTCACTGGTTACAGGGGCTACTACTTCATTTTAAAAACATTTTTTATCGTTTATCGCTTGCAATGTTCGTGTGTGACGTGTCTTGTATGTGGGTTTGTCTTTGTTTAGATGTGGTTCAGAATCATTACCATATCATACACGTTCTCTAAAAACACACTTTTATGGAATGACAATTACTATGGTTTATTTCACTGCGATGTTTCAACAAGATTTCACACGGATTAACGACTTGTAAAATCTTGATGAAACATCGCAGTGAAATAAACCATAGTAATTGTCATTCCATAAAAGTGTGTTTTTTGATTATGTTCCAAATACTAAATTCCATTCAAAAATATTATACACATGTAATACGTATGAACCAGACAGCTTAACATCCCCCCACCCCACAACAATCATAAATCTTATCCACCCCCACCCCCCACCACCACAGGTAAATCATATCTTTCATTGTTCAAACATACCATGAGTTAAAGTTTATATTCACTGTGAGTTATGATGCATCCATTCACTGTGGGTTATGTATATATTCACTGGGGGTTTTGCATCGTTACTGAGAGTTATGCAGATATTCAATTGAAGTTAGTTTATATTTACTGGGAGTTACGCTGATATTCACTGAAAGTTATGTGTTTATTCACCTGTGTTATAATATACCATATATTCACTGGAGTTAAGGTACATCTGTATATTCACTGAGAGTTATAAAGGAATATACATTTACTTTATCCCTGGGCTCTATTCATAAGGTGATTTATAAAGAATGAAATAAAAAGGCATTTATTAACTGTACTCTTCTTTCAGATTCCAATTGTGAGGACTCTTTTACGTGCATACCAATGTGTATACAGGACATTGGTTTTTTTTTTATCCCATCCAAACAACTAGAGTGACCCAGGCTTAGCCTGACCTTTATGCTGCAACACTGTATCACTAAATTGTACATACATATAACTTTCACAATTGTTGCTATTATTTACATATGAAGGGATAATATATAGAAAATGGGTAAAAATACTTAAATAAAAAGTTTTTGTGTATCAAAAATCACTTTTAAAAAGGTGTTTGCAATTAATTCCATTTGAATTAATTAATAGGAAGTATAAACCCATTGCAATTAATTTTACTTTTCACTTCATTTGTAATTAAAATTAACAATTTGAAACATTGTATAAAATTTTATAGGGTTTTTCTTCACTTTTAAAGAATACATGTAAGTTTATCATTTGACATACATGTATAAGAATTAACTTGTTTGGCTGTATAAACATATAACATTAACAAGCAATCAAGCATTAATCTCATACAATGTTAATGATGTCCCATGCTAATATAGGCTAATTTAATTAATTGCTTATAAATAAATTATCCACAATTTTACAAATTAATTCAGCATATAAAATCCCTCGCTTAAACATGCAAAATATATTTCAATTTATATTTCATTTAAAATTTTTATCTGAAGAAAATGTGTAAATTAAGTAATACTATGAAACTGTCGTGGATAAAACGGCAATTGAACAATGTATCAGTTTCTTCACCAATAACTCGCAAGTATTTTTTATTAATACAATTCTGATATCTTGCGAGGGTCTTACTCTAATTGAACACTATTTGCATTTTAACTATCTTTATAAGTACTTACCGCACATGGTGATAATAAACAAAGTCGTCGCTTTGACAGTCCTCTCTCCTAGCTTGTCAACACACACTGCCACGTTCTAACGTCAAAATTTCGTTATAAACTAAAGGATACCCCGACCTTATCAATTACTTCCGGGTCATGCTATCACAAGAATTTCTTTCTATTTTTTACGAGGGCTGATACGTCTTTCAAACTTCTTTTTATTTTTATTATTTAGTTTATTATGAGGGGGATATAAATAGTTTGCAATTCAAGGACTGACAAGCCCTACTTTTTTTTTTTTTGTAAGATAGAGATCCTTATTCCTTGTTCATTGACACAGTAGCCCTCTGCGTGGGGGCTGACGTAACCGGAAGTAGAATTGATAGATGGGATGCCAAATAGTAAACAAAGATTTACAAGCGTCTTAAAGTTGGTGAAGATAAAAAAAATTGTTTCTCTCAACAATTTTTAAAAGTTATAAATCTTCAAAATGAGCAAGAGAAAGGCCCCCACCACAGACAATCCTAATGCTGATTTTTGCGATTTTTTGATGGGTAATCTTTTTTTTATTTTGAAGTCCAGTGCCGGTACACAAATTCACAATCCTGTCTTACTCTTTGTGGCCAAAACCGGAATTATCAATGTAGGGGGATCCATCATCATGTGGCTAAGTGGGTAAGGCGCTGGCTCGCTATCGTGGAGGTCAGGTTTTGGATCCCTGCATTGCCTAAGAAGGTTCATCTCAATTTTCCGACGTGGTCTCCCCTTCTCATTGATGCAGAACGAAGGGCCTGACAAGGACAGCTATCTAGTCGTTCGGATGGTACAAAAAACCAAGGTCCCGTGTGTACATTGGCGTGCACGTTAAAGATCCCACGGCAGTTTAAATTCGATATAAGGTTAGGTGCAGAAGAATAGGACTTTTAACCCCATTTAATTTCATTTCATCAATGTAGATCTTGAAATTTATTTACCAGTCGGGGGGGTAATTGGGATGGCCTAGTGGTCTAGAGTGCCGCGCTTCCACCTCTAGGTGGCCGGTCACCTCTGGCTTGCGGCTGTGGTTTCGAGCCCTGGTGTGAGCGTATGTGGCATGGAAATAGGGTCGCCTTCTCAACCTCGTGGGTTTCCTCTGGGCACTCCGGTTTCCTCCCAGTGCTAAAGACCCCTACGTGCAAGCGAATTATTGAAATATAATTTAAACCATATGTTAGTCCCGAAATGACCTAGTTGTGTTGAGTGGACGTTAAACCCCATTTCTCTCTCTCTTTATTTACCAGTCGATTATTGTCATGTCAGCATTTCAGTATAGTACTAATAGGGTGCAAAGGATCACTCAATGAATGATAAGTTACAGAGCACACCTGTAGCCAGCTGGTGGGGGGGGATGTGATTTGCCCTACCCCCACCCACTCGAAAAAATGTTGCCGACCATAGTTCTGAAGTAATTTGACAAATGATGGAAGGTTAGATAAAGGCTAGTGAGATCTACCAATCGACAACTCCATCAGAAACCTATAAAATACTATGTAAAATCACCCGGTCTGATAAAGAAGCTACCCATCAGAAACCTATAAAATACTATGTAAAATCACCCGGTCTGCTAAAGAAGCTACCCAAGATACCCATAAAATCAACAGGCGATCTTTTCTAATCTGCAATAAAAGACACCCCTTTTCAGCTAATCAACCCTATTATACATAGGCTAACAGCATGTACACTCCAAGATGGGAGAGCCAAACCTACTCTGAACATTAGAAAATTTTCAAAGGAAGGACACCCCCACCGGACTCCCCTAAAAAGTTCACTGCACTACCACTGGCTACGGGCCTGCTTCCTAGTCCCCAAACAGATCAGCAGTAAATTTTTGTCGCTGAATTGATGATGTTACCATGCAGGTGACAATCAATATTATCTTTTTTGATCTGCAAAGTAAATTCTAAAACATTTTTTAAAAATTATTAAGATTAAAGATTAATGTGTTGGAACTAATATTGTTAAAAAATATTTCTTATTTAGTGTAAATCAGTACATAAAATAGTATGTGATTGCTAAGGCATAAAATAAATAAAAAAAGTGCCAATTCTGCCTGGACCAGTTTGCGTTACTGGTACATCTGATGTAATCAATGCATTAAATTGAGGTCATATGAAGTGACATCATACATAGAATTATATTGGGTGTGACCTTAAAGGGACAATAACATTCTTGCTGGCTTGGTAGCTCCAGAAAATAAATAATACCCTTATTCTAAGTACTAGATGTTTAAATGTCCTACCTGTTGTGTAAATTATCCATTACAACCTATTTTATTTGTCTAGAGGGTTCGAAAATATTTTAAAATCCAAGTCACATTTGAAAAGGTTTACGTTAGACTTTTCATATCAATTGGTTGAATTTTTCCAATTTTTTAAATTAGGTGTGTTAAGATGAAATTTATATCATCATTTAATTGGAATATTGTAAAATAATACGATTTGTTGACCAGAATGAAGATTGGGACATATTTTTCAGTTACAACAAGAGTGTTATTGGGGCTTTAAGGTCAGTCATCGTGTAAAGTTGGATCATACGATCTGTCATTGAGGCAATAGCGTTGTTTCGATTTCCCCCGTCCAACCTCTAGGGTTTTCTCTGGTTTCTTCCCACTTCTAAATAGCCCTACACCCATCGAATGTTGAAATAAAACTGAACCATATGTTGGTCCCAAAATGACCTAGTTTATGTTTGTTTTATCTCCCATTTCTCTCTTTCTATTTCTATCTCTCTGTGTAAATTAGGGCTGCAACGATTCATAGTCTACGATACAATTAATATCGTGATTTAGGAAATTAATTTTAAAAATGCTGTAAAATTTAGACATGGACTTATTTACGCATTTAAAGGAATCGTAGACTGAAATTATTATTTGGATAGCGAATCGCGATACAGACATTGATTGTATTGTGGATTTTTAAAAAATTGCAATTCATCAATTCGTTGATGAATCGTTGCAGTCCTAGGGTAAATGATATTTTATTGGATATAATTTTGTTTTGCTCTATAAGCCTAGTTGTGCGCTATAGAAATTGATCCCTGCATTGGCCGAGAAAGTTTGTCTAGATTTACCGGTGTGGTTTCTCCTTGTCAGTGATGCAGAATGGGGGGTCTGACAAGGAAAGCTGTCTTGATGCTCTGATGGGACGAAAAAGTGAGTTCCTCTGTACACATTGGCGTACACATAAAAGATCCCTTGGCAGTTGGAATTCAATATAAGAGTAGGCCGTAGCACTGCTGCCCTGGCAAAATTTCCCTCATAGCACACTGTAAGGCGTATGTCCGTCTTCATTAGCCCAGTTTAGGAACAGAACAGTAGGACGTTAAATCTAATTTCATTTGCTATAGAAATTTGTAATAATAATGTGTTTATAGCCTTTTCGCTTCAGGCAAGCCCATTATTTCTGTCGGGTGTATTAAGGTTACTATATAAATAGAAGTTGTTTTTAAGGAAATGAGGAAATTTTAATTGGTGGACCTCGTATATAATTAAACCACTCCCTTACTGTGGTAGATGGACTATCTCAACCCTATTGTCTTCAGGCTATCTAGCCATAGATTATATCTGTTACCACGGTTACCTGTAGGTTAATGACTTAGGTAAACTTAAAAAAAAGTTTTTGTTATTGTACAATACGAACCTTCATCTCAGATGCCATTTATTATATTTAAGGAAGGTGCTTTCATCATTTTATTTTATTTAAGGATTGGCTAGATTATATCTGTTACCATTGTTACCTGTGGGTTTATTAGGCCTACATACAGTAAAAACCTCGATCTTAGATTCAATCCATTTATTATATTTAAGGAAGGCGTGTTCATCATTTTAATTTATTCAAGGAAGGCACATTTTAATTTATTGGTTAGAATGTTGATATAGTATTTTATCATAAGTTTGAAATTACCGTCATGAATATATTTATTTATGGGGTATTTTTTAATTTTATTCAACCTGGGGAAAAACAGCAATAAGAGTTTAACTGTCTGTTAGCAGTCATTATCTATAAAACTGTCTGTCAAGTGGCTACATGTATATATAAAAAGACCCCTAAACACCAGCGATTATTAAAAATAAAATTGAAACACCAGCGATTATTGAAATGAAAATGAAACACTAGGGAATATTGAAATAAAATTGAGTCACAAGGGATTTTTGAAATAAAATTGAAACATATGTTAGTCCCGAAATGACCTAGTTTGTTTAAAGGTAACGTTTCACCTTATTTCTCCCTCAATACTTCAAAGATCCAACTCTTTCATTGGTTAAGAACTAAAATTTATACAAGTTTTTTTTATCTTTCAACCAATGAAAAAGCCGAATTCTTGAAACAGTTTATTTTTTGTGAATGAGGCTTCTGGTTTTTGTCATTCTCAGTATTCCAAGTGGTATCATTTCTTAGCTTCATTTTACAACTAAACAAAAAACAGTTTACATATTGGACGTAGCATCATTTTACGTTCACAACAATAAACTTACTTACCGGTACTTCCCATCACCTACTGGATTGGTCGATAAAAATAGCAGAAGGATAATTTGAGTATGTATTTTCAATGAATTTTTATAATTGAACAGCTAAATCCATAATATTAAATGTTTCGTATACTAAACGTTAGCATGGGGCAGAACTTTATAAGAACCAAACAAAGTCTAATGATTTTCTGATAATTACTTTATATGTGACAACTCTTGTTGACTGCCCGGACGATTTAGCTGCTGGTGGGCGTGTGTTTTGTTGCCTGGCAACCTATTTTTCCAGATTAAGGGAGTAATGGACCCATGGATTGGTGAAGTAGAACGGAACTATACTACTGGTTATACCAAGAATGGGTTTTTGTATGACTCAAGATTTATGTAATTTAAGACTTTGTCTTATTTTGTAGAATTGGCGAACTACGAGAAGAATGTAAATCGTCAAATGCATAAATACAATGTTTATCGTAAAGCAGCCGGTTTACTCAATAAACATCCGACACGGATTAAATCTGGTGATGAAGCCAAGAAACTAGTAAGTATGACTTACTTACCTCCCTTGCCTTTAATATGACCACTGTCAAGATCTGTCACATTATTTCTGTTACAGTTTTTTTTGTAAATCATATTTTTTTTTTCATTTTGAGTGAATCTTGTTTTACATCTCGCACCCGAACCCATTCACTTAAATGTCATTTAGTCAACTGGCATGTTTCAATGCCCCGGTTGTACGCCCCGGTTTTCTCCAGGACCTCCGGTTTCCTCCCACTGCTAAAGACCCATCGTGCAAGCGAATTATGGAAATAAAATTGAACTATCGGTATGTTAGTCATTTGTGTTGATTAGGCGTTAAACCTCTCTCTCTCTCCCACTCTCTCATGGCATTTCTCTGAGTTACGGGTTTCCTCTCAATGCTAAAGACCCCCAAACACACAGACAAATGATTGAAATAAAATTGAACCATATGTGAGTCTCGAAATAACCGTTAAACCCTATCTCTCTCTCTCTCTTACTCTCTTTCTCTCTGATTTAATGACATACATTTCTATACCTAAATAACCAAGTTTGTGTCGAGTTGACGTTAAACCCTATGTATCTCAGTCCTGTGTTGTATTATTTAATAATATATCTTGATAATTCACCTCTGAATTTTGTTTATATTTTAGGAAGGTATTGGTAAACAAATTGGGAAAAAAATTGATGAATTTATTGCAACCGGGAGTTTAGCTAAATTAGACAAGGTATCAATATTATTTCTAGCAAAAGATGGAAGAATATTTGATTGATTTGGAGGTAGACCACCAAATACTTTCTCTATTTTATTTGGTATCATTGAATCATGTGGCATGAGTTCTATTCCAACTCTTGCATATGTCAGAGGTCTCCTGCCCAATCTCATTAATAGAACAAATTTATTGAAATCAACGAAATGATGAAGGTTTCTCTCTCTCTCTCTGTTTTTGGTACCTGTATATATGTGAATTATTGAAAAAAAGTGAACCACATGTTAGTGTCAAGTGTACGTTAAAGATACATTTATCTCTCCTTATAACACATATGGAAGCTAGGAATGACATTATATAGATGTATACATGTATATTACAAACATCTATCCGTGTTCAGCTGTGGTTAGAAAACTATGGTAGTTTTATTGTCTGGCAACCTATCTTTATCTCATTTCGTAGATTGGAGTGATTGATACCAATTTCGTAGATTGGAGTGATTGATACCAATTTCGTAGATTGGAGTGATTGATACCAATTTCGTAGATTGGAGTGAGTGATACCAATTTTCTATATATCAACCTATGTTTGCTATATTTTGTAGATTCGAGCGAGTGATACCAATGTAGCTATAACAGAACTCACAAAAGTAACAGGCGTTGGGTAATGTACATTATTTCAATAATATAAAGATACATTCGTCATGAAAGTATTTATTGTGGTGTTATTTCCAATAAAAGTATGCCAAATTTGGTATATATGGAAAGCATAGACACCCAATCTTGCTAGAATAATACCCATGACAAGTTGAAATGAGGCTGGAAATTCCTTAGGAAATTTTGCGACCAACAGCGGGATCAAACCATTGATCTCCAGATTAGTGAGCAAGCCCCTTATTCACTAAGACAACATATCTCCTGGCTAGTAGTGTAAAATGTAGGAAAGTAAAGTCCAATGTCATCCTGTCATTGGGTGAATTTGAGAGAGAGAATAAAAATAAATGAGCTTACTCAATTTGTCTAATCAAGATAACAATTACAATCTGATTCAAATACAGATCCTATTTCGTTTCGTTTTTATACTTCAAAATTTCATTTTACTTGTCTCTACTACTACATAACCTGCGATCTGAATGATGAAACAGTCTGTTACAGCGAGTTTTTGGCGTTAGGTGCACAGAACTGTGGGTAAACCACTAGTAACGTCAATGCTAATTGATGAATCAATGTCTGATCTCATAGGATCAAAAGCCACTCGTATGACCCCTGTCATGACCTCCCGCTACAGATTTTCATGTAGTGTAGGCCATCGAAAGTATAAAAAATGAAATGAAATATAGATCTGTATTTTATTCAGATTGGATTAATTTGTTTTTGGCAAAGTGTGTGACACTTGCCTTATGTCCAGGCTTGCCTATATATATTGTTTTTATAAATGATTTCTCTGTGTGATAATTACAGGCCAGCTGCAGCTCAGAAGTTTGTGCAAGAAGGAATCATGAGTATAGAAGGTAAATTTATCAATATTTCAGCGGGGTTGGTGGCAGAATGGTTAGTGGATGAGCGTTGCATCATAAGGTCTTTCATTGAGTAATGTGCGTTTCATCATAAGGTCTTTCATTGAGTTAGCTGGCATGGTTTCATTTCCTCGGTTATACTTGACAAGGAGTAGGGTTACCTTTCTAACCTTGTGGGTGCACCAGTTTCCTCCCACTGCTAAAGACCCCTACGCGCAAATGAATTATTGAAATAAAAAATTAAACCATATGCTAATTCCAAAATGACCTAGTTTGTGTCAAGTGGACGTTAAACCCCATTTGTCTCTCACTCTCTATCTGAATATTTCAGACACAGAGACTTGGTATCCTCAAGAAGAAAGCTATATAGCTAGTCATGAGATTATAGACCTGTGTAAATAGTAATGTGCACCTGTCTGTTTCCTGGTAGAATCTGTTTATATTTTACTTTATGTTTTTATTTTAGATTTACGTAAAAATGTAGAGAAACTGAACCATCATCAACAGATTGGTGTAAAGTAAGTTCCGTTAAATTCATTTATTTATCGGGTGCCATGGTGGCTCATTGAGTAAGCTGTTGCCTTCCTGACCTGGAGGTTCTGTGTCTGATCCCTATGTTGACCGAGAAAGATCATCAGGATTTTCCAGTGTGGTTCCCCCTTGTCAATGGTGTAGGAAGGAGGTCTGGTAAAAAGGTAACATAGTTGTTCGGCTGGGACAGAAAACCAGGGTTCTGTGTACATGTGGACGTGCACATTAAAGATCTCACAGCAGTTAGAATTTGATATAAGAGTAGGCTGTAGCACTCCTGTCCAGGTAAAATTTACCCCATATGCCCATTTTTATTAGCCCAGTCGGAGCGAAACGGCAATCTGTTTCACAGAGAATTACTTACGAATTAACTCTGTAACAGATGAGTGTCCATAGCACGTGCGTTGACTAGGGCTGTGTCGATATATCGATACACCGATATGTATCGATACGTTCCAGCGATATTTATATCGATATGTAATATGGCCGTGTCGTCGTATCGTTGAAAAAATTCTTCAGTTCAGAAAGACCATGAATTGAAACCCACGTGGCGAAAGAAAACGATCTTAGCATGATGGTTTGTCAATCGAATGTCTTCAACTCCCCGTATGAATTCCATGTACCGCTAAATATTATAATAACTGGATCATACATTGATGGATTCACTGACCAGTTGTTAGGTAAATTTAAATCTTCATTGAATATAATCCCCTGATAGAACACCGAATACACCGAGAAACAATAATTTTAATATATTTTCCCGATGGCATCTCCAATGCTGAATTCCAATGACACGTGACATCGGTTGCAAATTAGGTCAATAAACCAGTTCTAAATAGCGTTTACCATGACTTTTTTTTTATTTTATACACATTCTGACAAAAGTTTAATTTAATAAATATTGTCGTTTTTATTGAAGGCTATATCATAATCGTACGGAATTTTTATTTTTGAAAGCAATTTCAAGTATGGTTGTCACGTGACAATTGTGTCGTGTGTCTATCATCATTGACGAATGAATAAAAAACTTTTGCAAGTTACGTGACTAGTTACGTTATAGATTTAAGCTACAAATTGTGTTATGAAGAAATGCCATGGTGCCGTATCAGCTTATTTTGGCTACGGTATTTTCTGATATTGACAGTAGTAGAAAAATGCTAATATTTTAGATCATCGACTTATGAAAAATGAAACGCGAATGTTTCATCGAATAAACTAAGACAGTAATTTTTATTGATTATTCTGGAATATAACTGACGTAATTTCAACATGGTATGTGAATTAAATATGGACAATATTCAAAAGGTGTACCTGTTGTTATTTTTTGTGGTAATCACGTACATTAAAATACGACATTCTCCATAAAAAAATAACCTAGAATTATTTTTGTTGAAGTCTAGTTTTAAAGGGAATGGATGCATATAATTAACCCATTTTCTACGGGACCTCAATTGCCGTTTCGTTTTAAAATGGATTTAGAAGCCTGATGGCCCGATGCTTACCCATCACAAACAACGTCTTGAAACATTCACTCTTTTTTTTGATTTGTTGTTGTTTATGGTCTATTAGCATTATGTCTTATCTGTATATTTGTTTTTGTGTAGAATTGTGTGTGGTGCAGTCCCCCTGCACTTACTATTGAAACAGAATGTAGTTTAAGATTATTTTTGGCATAATTTATGACGTCACCATATCGCGATACGTATCGCATATCGGTTTGCCGTATCGCCAATACGTATCGTATCGAAAATGAACTGTATCGACACAGCCCTAGCGTTGACTGCAGACGGCGCCAGTCATTGGCTCAACGGCTCGTGCAATGTTTACTTAACACCTAACTGCTTCGGGCAAAATGATGCATTTTACTCATTTTAATACCCATTTACACTAAAAAGGAAATATTTTTTAACTACAAATACTTCAAACGTCTTTATTTATTTTTCTTTTACCTCAAAAAAATGTTTGAGAATTTAATTTGTCGGAGTAAAAAAGTTAATATGCCGTACTCATTAAGCCTCGTCGATGTCATGCTTATCAGTGATTGTAGCGGTCAAGCGAATATTCACTGCGGGATCAGTTTGGCGAAATGGTAGGAACAGTAGGAAGTTAAATCACATTTCATTTTCTTTATTCATTTATTTATGGGTTGTTATGCAAGAGTTGGAATAAACACGGCTTTTATATCTAGTTATCTATTTAAGTGGAGTCTTTTCACGTGATGATTAGCATACTTGTTCTTTAGACAATTATTCATTGATTTATAGACTTCATTTTTTCAATATGACGCCATAATTTCAAGATGGCAACGAAGACTTGTTGAATCAGAATCAGAGGTTGCTCGTTCATAGTAGTACACAACTAATGCACCCAGTATCGCCTCAAATCACCCAATTCAACTATTCACATGAATCAGATGTTTGAGATACATACAGTTTCGGGCAAACCAAATTGCAAATGGGTAAACATATTATAAAATGTAATTCCAGATATTTTGAAGATTTCGAGAAAAGAATTCCAAGAGAGGAAATGGAGAAATTAAAGGTAAATTGTTTTTTATCAGATGTTTTTGATCTTTTAAATTTCTCATTGCCTAACAGGTCTATCAAAACATACAATAATGTCTACCCTGTGTTGACATTTAAATCACTGAATACTAAACTGTCTTATTAACTAATATAATACCGATGCCATCTTCTCTTCCCAAACCCTCTAGGCGGAAGCGATAATTACTCGTTTGTATTTTATAATTGGGCTAGCCGTAAAGAATAATCCTTTTCAAATTCAATAGATTCTAATCCCTGTTATTTTCATAGGGGCACAAACTCGACGAATGTTTGGTAGGAAAAATCTGAACTGCCCCTCCCCCCCAAGTTTTGGTTACAGATGGAGGTGCCAGTTGTCTGCGAGAGGCAATGGAGCGGATGTTGTGAGTGGTTTTGTTGTGATTCGGAGAGACTAATGCATTGTTGTGATTCGGAGAGACTAATGCATTATTGTGATATGGAGATACTAATGTTTTGTTGTTCATGGAATAGTATTTGGTGTTATATAATGTTTTGATGTGATATTTTCAGGAAATAGCATTTGGTGTTATAAAGAAAGTAGATGATGAATACACAGCTGATGTTTGCGGTAGTTTTAGAAGAGGTAAAAATATTCCAAAACAAGTATTGAAACTTTACTTTAGCTGGGGAGGTCTGTGTGGAAAATTTACTAAAACTGGGGAAATATGTACAAAAAATTTACTAAAATTCTCCCTCACACAACCTGTCCTCATTATCCCAGTTGGTGCAGAAAAGTTGGACGTTAAACCCCTTTTAGTTTCATTTCATTTAAATATGATGTTTTTATGATTTAAGTTACCACAACGATTATTACATACCCTGAGTTAAATGTATTTTTAATTTAATAGGTGCTGCCTCTAGTGGTGATATAGATATTCTGCTCACTCATCCTAGTTTTAACTCAACCGATAAAAAACAGGTAATTTTCTTTCTTTCATATATATATATTTCTCACTCATTGGGGAGTTGGATGACCAAATGCACGTTGTAACATAAGGTCTGTCATTGAGCCAACTCCCTGTCCAACCTTGCGCTTATGGGTCTTTAGCAGTGGGAGGAAACCGGAGTACCAGGAGAAAACCCACAAGGTTTGACAGACGACCTGACCCTACTCCTTGCCACATACAACCGGGGATTCGAAAACGATATTTTGAACTATAAAAACGAAACGAAATAGGACGTGTTTCAATCTGATTGAGAGATAATTTAGGTTGTTGAGTAATAATTTTTTAAGGTCTTGTGTCATTGTATAATATTTTATTGTATTTTTTCCAGCCTGAATTATTAAAGAATGTTGTTTTGCAACTTGAAAAAATTAATTTTATAACAGATCGTCTTTCACTGGGTGATTCCAAGTTCATGGTAAGAATAAATTTTTATACGCCCACATTTTTATGTGGACGTATATTGTCGTCGCCCCTGTCCGTCCGGACGTCCGTCCGTCCACAATTTGTTTGTGGACTCTCTACAGGTCACAATTCTTATCCGATTTTGACGAAACTTGAAATATAGGTTTATCCCCAAAAGATCTCGGTTCCTTTCGATATTGGCATGTATCGGATGAAAACTTCATGGATTATGGCCCCTGATTGTACGAAAAATCACGTTTTTAGATTGTGGACCCTATAGAGGTCACAATTTTGGACCGATTTTGATGAAACTTGACATGCATGTTTATAACCCAAAGATCTTGGTTCCTTTCGATATTTGCACCTATCGGAATGTAATTTCCTGAATTATGGCCCCTGATTGTCCGAAAAATCACCCTGTTTAGCTTGTGGTCCCTCTGGAGGTCACAATTATTATCCGATTTAAAAAACCGTTTGATTATATCACCGTTACACCCTAAGGAAGGTTGAGTTCGAATTTCGGGAAAATCGGACGAAAATTGCCATACAAAATGGCCGCCGTTTGTACGCGAATACTGTTAAAAAATTGTATATCATGGTTTGTAAAAGTCACATTTTTAAATCCATTTTGATGAAACTTGAAATTCATGGTTATAACCCAAAGATCTTGGTTCCATTCGATATTTGCGCATATCGGAACGTAACTTCTTGAATTATGGCCCCTGATTATACGCAAAATCGCCTTATTTTAGCTTGTGGTCCCTCTGGTGGTCACAATTATTATCCGATTTAATAAAACGGTTGATTATATTACCGTTACACCGTAAGGAAGGTTGACTTCGAATTTCGGGAAAATCGGACCAAAATTGTCATACAAAATGGCCGCCGTTTGTACGCGAATACTGTTAAAAAATTGTATATCATGGTTGTGGCCCCTGTAGAGGTCACAATTTTAATTTGATTTTGATGAAACTTGAAATGCATGGTTATAACCCAAAGATCTTGGTTCCTTTCGATATTTGCGCATATCGGATCGTAACTTCCTGAATTATGGCCCCTGATTGTCCGAAAAATCACCTATGGTCCCTCTGGAGGTCACAATTATTATCCGATTTGAAAAAACGTTTGACTCTATCAAGGTTACACCCTACGGAAGGTTGAGTTAGAATTTCGAGAAAATTGGACCATAATTGCCAGAAAAAATGGCCGCCGTTTGTACGCGAACAGTGTAAAAATATGGTATGTCAAAGTTGTGGACCCTGTAGAGGTGACAATTTTAATTCGATTTTGATGAAACCTGAAATGCTTGTTTATAACCTAAAGATCTTTATTCTTTTCGATATTTGCGCATATCAAATTGTAATTTAATGAATTATGGCCTTTGATTGTAGGAAAAATCACTTTCGGTACTGCTTGTTCTCTGTCTATCTCTCGAACAATTATTATCTGATTTAAAAAAAAACTCTGATTATATTACTGTTGCACCGTAAGGAAGGTTGAGTTCGAATTTCGTGAAAATCGTACCAAAATTGGCGGACGAAATGGTCACCGTTTGTACGCGAATAGTGTAAAAATATGGTATATCATGGTTGTGGACTCTCTGCAGGTCACAATTCTTATCCGATTTTGACGAAAAGTAACATTTCTAGGTTGTGTACCGTCAAACCATAATCATTGTCGGCTTCGAATTTCATGAATATCAGACTGGAACTGACCAACAAAATGGCTGCTCCCAATACAGTATGAAATACAGGACTTAATGATGTAGGAAAAATCACTTTCGGTATTGCTTGTTCTCTATCCATCTCTCAAAAATGTGGGCGTATCCTGCCTGGCAGTGCCAGCCTATCTTTTGTAATTTTATTATATTCATTCTTTTTATTAGGTTAGGGTGGATCTGATAGTAACCATGACGTCAGGAACATACTAGATTATCTGGACAGATCAACTCTAGTGTGGGCTTCGTCAGTGTCATTGAGTTTATAATGAAAGGATGCTCCTTGGTCCAATCCCAGAGTTGACAGAGAAAGTTCCTTATAGTTGTACATCATGTTTTCCACTTGTCATTGGTGCGGAACGAAGGGCCTGGCAAGGAACAGGGTCTAGTCTTTTTAATTATTGAAAGACTGAGGACTTGTGAATGAAAATGTTGGCAAGCATATAAAAGAGCCTTTGGTAATTGGAATTGGATGAAGGGCTATATTTTCCTTATAGCCCATCATATACGCCTGTCCTATAGCTCGTCTTATACACCTTTCTTATATGCCATTTTTATAGACCATGTTATATGCCCATGTTATAACCCATCTTTTATGTCCGTCTTAGTCCCCTGTCTTACACGCCTGTTTTATACGCAGGTTTTATACCCCCGTCTTATAGCACATCTTATAGTCCTGTCTTTATAGTACATCTTATATCCCCGGCGGGTGGTTGGGATGGCCTAGTGGTCTAGAGTGCCGCGCTTCAACCTCTAGATGACTGGTCACCTCAAGCTTGCGGCTGTGGTTTCGAGCCCTGGTGTGAGTGTATGTGGCATGGAGATAGGGGCGCCTTCTCAACCTCGTGGGTTTCTTCCGGGGACTCCGGTTTCCTCCCACTGCTAAAGACCCCTATGCGCAAGCGAATTATTGAAATAAAATTAAACCATATGTTAGTCCCAAAATGACCTAGTTTGTGTTGAGTGGACGTTAAACCCCATTTCTCTCTCTCTCTCTCTATAACTCCGGCATCCGTCTTATAGAATGTCTTATTTATATCCTGTCTTATACACCTGTCTAACATCCCGTGTTATAACCCGTCTTATATGCCTGTCTTATACCCCATATTATAGCCCATATAATATGCCCGTCTTATAGCCCATATAATATGCCCGTCTTATATGCCCGTCTTATAGCCCATATAATATGCCCGTCTTATAGCCCATATAATATGCCCGTCTTATACCCTGTCTTATATGCCTGTCTTATACCCCATATTATACGCCCATCTTAATTAGCACAGTTGGGGCAGAAACTTTGAGACATTTTATAAATAAAGTAAATAATATTTTTATTTTGTATTTTAGGGAGTTTGTGTTCTGCCAGAATCTGACGAAGAAACAAAACAAGTATTTAGAAGAATTGATATACGATTGATTCCACACGATCAGTTTTATCCTGCTCTCCTGTATTTTACTGGTTCTGATATATTTAATAAAAACATGCGTGCTCACGCCCTGGAACAAGGTTTTACTCTCAATGAGTATAGTATACGTCCTGTTGGTAGTACAGGTTAGTTAGTTCATGTTCTAAATTATAGCTTTTTATAAAATGTACCCAATATTCACCAGTAGTAAACAATACTACCTTATTATTGGGTATATCCTGCCTTTCAAAATATTTACCCAATACTCACCAAAACTAACCCAATGCTCACCCATTACTGAAATGTAATAGGGACATTTTGCTCGGGCAGGGGCACTATGGTCTACTCTTATCAGATTCTAACTGCCAACATGCACACCAATGGGTACACAGGACCTTGGTTTATTGTACCATCCAAAAGACTAGACAACTGACAAGGGGAAACCACGTCTGAAAATCTCGATCAGCTATCTCGGCCAATGCAGGGATCGAACACGCTACAGGCTAGCCACCGGGACTTACCCACTTAGCCACCATGATCAGGAACTTGTTGTTTATGGGAGCTGCGCTCTTCGAAAAATGCCTAAGACTCTGCCAATTCGAGTATGAGTATGATCGACATGAAACTTCACATCTATTTGTGATCAATTCCAAGATGGCTGCAATGACGACATACTCAGTTCCAGGTCCATAAGTTTGCTTGTAACATTTTATTTTGAATCATATTATATTTTAAAATAAACTATAGTAGTACTAACTTATTCTGGAACACCCATTTCCACTTCCCGTATTTTCTTTTGACATTTTGGAATCATCTTTTGTGTTTTATTGATAAATTGGTCAAATGAAATCATACAAGCTGTCATTAAGACAAGTGACATGGTTTTGATGGTCACCTGCCCAACCATGTAGGTTTTTCTGGTTTCCTCCTACAGCTAAAGACTCCTACGCGCAAGTTGATGTTTGAAATAAAATTGAACCGTATTTTAGTCCAAAATGACTTACTTTGTGTCAAATGGAGGTTCAACCCATCTCTCTCTCTCTCTCTCTCAGTTGTTTGGATGTGGCAAAACCGAGGTACCATGTTCACATTTGTGTGCACGTAAAAGAAATTATAACAGTTGGAATTCCATATAAGAATAGGACTAAGTGCCGCTGTCAAAGCAAAATTTTCCTGATAGCAACTTTTTGTTGAGTGGACGTTAAACCCCATTTCTCTATAGATAAATTACAGGCGATGTTATTTTTCCAGGTACACCAGGTGAGCCATTACCTGTATCAAGTGAAGAAGATATATTCGACTATATCGACTACAAATTCAAGAAACCCAGTGAACGAAATGAATAAATCATTTTATCAATATTGATAACTTTAAATCAGTCATAATTTATGAACATCTAATTTCACTTATCATATAAATGTCCATTAATAATAAAGATGCATAATACAGGTACCAGGGTATACAAATGGTACTCCCCCCTTCTGGGGTATACATGTATACCCATGCCCTAATGATGAAAGTTTTCAACCTTTTTACTTGTTTATTCATTTTTAAATGATAGATATGTAATTGCTCTCTGGTCGGTTGCGAATTATCTATATTAAAGGGTTTTGGAATGCTAGAGGCACTCTAAACAGCGTTTTCGGAATTGACAATTCAAAAATTTTCTAGAGGACCCTTATCTTTTGGTACCCTGGCCCTTGCACTGTTCTGGCACACCTACAAAAACTAAATGTTCCTGTATGTTTTTGACGATGTTCTTTTTTTTAAACAAAGATTTGATATTAAACGAATGTGAAAGAAATTAGGGCTGGATAAACAAGATTAAATGATACCCAGGTTACAGTGTCAACACCATTTCATTTCATATAGATTAATGGCTAATCTATTTCAAATATTAATACCTCAACTCAATAGATATGAACTTATGATTTTATATTCTTTCATCATTTACCTGTTTCTACCTGTAATATTGTTTCCTTTGATTTTTTTAAAACTGATTTTTTTAATTTTATGTCTTTTCAAGACCAGAGAATGTTGTTGCATGTTGTAGACAAAATTGTAAATAAATCGTTTTTGTACAATTTGTAATAGAATGCAGAGTGTGGTCTAATTTATTTTAAGACAAACATATTTAATTAATGTTTCCATCTACAAATTGATATTGGCCTCCATTCGATGGAAATACTGGTTATGATTCTAGACTTAAATGGACCAAGGGAACAGAAAATAGGTTTTATGGGTATTTTTTTATAGTGATTCACTCGGAAATAGCTGAATGGTTAGCACGTGCAGGTTGTATCATAAAGCCTGCCATTGAGTTTACTGGCATGGTTTCGAATCCCCCGTTGTATGTGACAAGGAGTAGGGTCGCCTTTCCAACCTCGTGGGTTTTCTCCGGGTCCTCCAGTTTCCTCCCACTGCTAAAGACCCCTACGCACAAGTGAATTATTGAAATAAAAATAAACTCAGTGAATTATTGAAATAAAATTAAACCATATGTTAGTCCCGAAATTACCTAGTTTTGTGTCGAGATTAAACCCCATCTCTCTCTCTCTCTCTCTCTCTCTAGTAGTTAAAAAGCAGATCATGAAAAGTGGATTTGTTGAAAATTTCAGTCAAATTAATTCATTCTGAACCTTGATCAACATTGCTAACATAGTCTCAATCGTCCATTTCATGATTAAATCATGAATGAAAGTTGAGCAGCTAATCACATCCTAATCCAATAAATATCGCAGGCTAGTGTTGACATTGAGAGTTAATTATGGTCTGGATAAGTTAATTAATGTCTAATTAATAATTTAGATAATATGCAATAGGCAGGGTTGGCTCTTGCATAATTTTTATGTTTAACAAGAGCATCACAAATGCTGCAATATAGGTCCACATTTTTGCTCTGATATGATACTTTTTAAAATGAAGAGAATGAAATATGAAATGGCTGTAATATGACAAGAATGCAAAAAAGGCTAGGAGTTGGGTTTGTTTGGCCAAATTAAAAAAAAATATATTAATATTAATAAAAAAAAGTGGGCGAGGCACCCACCAAGGCAGGATTAGTTCTAATCAAACGAAACACTGCACAGGAGTATGCCACCCAGGAGGTCGACACATGCACCAAAATAATTTGTTCCTGTCTTTACGGTATTAGGAATAAATTTGCAAAGTTTCAAGGTGATCCATTCAGAATTGCGGCCTGTAAACGATAAACACAAAAATTGGGCGTGGCTCTGCCCCTGGGGCTTGGGCAATCACCAAAAACAATAGGGGTCATCCTTAGGGTGGGCCTATAAGGAATACGTATGCAAAATTTCAAAAGGATCTGTTCAGAATTGCGGCCTGTAGGCAAACACAACAATTATGAATGTGAACAGTATATTAGTAATCCTGTTACATATGCAACGGGGCTGGTGTTTCGCTCATATTTGTCGGACTTGATTGACTGGCAGTGAAATTGGCCGGCTAGAATACAAACCTGCAAATAAATTAAAAATTCAGAGATTTTAACAATAAAACATAAAGCTAAATTTATTCATAAACGCGGCAAAAATATATATGTAAAAAAAAATAATTCTATACTTGAGAAATATCTTGCTGATCCCAACAAATTATGTCGACTGTAACTTGTAAGTGTTCAAGCAAGTTGATACAGTCAGGTCAACCTCTTTATTAAGAATAACACGTGACACAAGTACCGTTCCTGGGTCCCAACTTTTGGTTCCCGATCCCAACTACTCTGAAACTTTTGAAAATTTGCTATATTATATGTTTTCAGGGAAATCATTTAAATCTCTGATCTGTACACCTCTTTCCTCTCTCACACAAGGGGGGGGGGATGGCCTAGTGGTCTAGAGTGCCGCGCTTCGACCTCTAGCTGGTCGGTCACCTCTGAATTGAGGCTGTGGTTTCGAATCCCGGTGTGAGTGTATGTGGCATGGAAATTGGTGTGCCTTCTTAACCTCGTGGGTTTCCTCCGGGCACTCCGGTTTCCTCCCACTGCTAAAGACCCCTACGCGAAAGCGATTTATTGAAATAAAATAAGACCATATGTTAGTACCGTTCCTGAGTCCCAACTTTTGGTTCCCGATCCCAACTGACTACTCTGAAACTTTTGAAAATTTGCTATATTATATGTTTTCAGGGAAATCTTTTAAATCTCTGATCTATACACCTCTTTTCTCTCTCACACAAGGGGGGGGGATGGCCTAGTGGTCTAGAGTGCCGCGCTTCAACCTCTAGCTGGTCGGTCACCTCTGAATTGCGGCTGTGGTTTCGAATCCCGGTGTGAGTGTATGTGGCATGGAAATGGGGGTGCCTTCTCAACCTCGTGGGTTTCCTCCAGGCACTCCGGTTTCCTCCCACTGCTAAAGACACCTACGCGAAAGCGATTTATTGAAATAAAATAAAACCATATGTTAGTCCCAAAATGACATAGTTTGTGTCGAGTGGACGTTAAATCCCATTTCTCTCTCTTTCCTCTCTCACACGCCCACAATCTGTTTCCTCGATCTCTTATTACCACATTTTGATCTGGAAAGTGAAACTAGTATTAGGGAATTCCCACCCTATTGATGAATTACCGGAAAAATGATATGTGCTAGAGGATTACCGCTTGTATTATTCACTCCACGTCACATTATCTTGAACCTTGGACATTATGTTTCGCTTTAACTAAAAGTAGTTACTTTGGCCCCAGTATTTACTTGTCTTGGACCCAGGAGACAAGCACCAAATTATTACTATAAGTGGACAATGTAACTAGTGCTCACTGCTCAGATCTATGAGGACGAGTAGGATTATAGTACATGTATGTGACTACAAAATGAAATGTAAAGGGGTTTATAGTCCTACTGCTCTACTCCGAACTGGATTAATGAAGACAACAAGGAATATATCAAAGTGTCATGCGGGTTAAACAGTGCACCGACTATTTTTCATGGGTTTTCTTACAAATCAAAGATGACAACGAAAATATCCATGTAAATAAAACTTATAATTATAGATTCTGTCGTAATTGCAGTACATACGTTGTACTTGTAACTTCTAGTTCAAGGGCTAACAGGGAAGTGTATCTAGGGATGTATCAAACTGTTTAAAAGTGTCATGTGGGTTAAAAAGTGCACCCACTACTTTCCATGGGTTTTCTTGCACATTAGTTTTATTTATTTTGATTTATCTCTATCTAGAGTGGGGGTGGGCTGGGTTGGAAATATAATTCACTAACATTTTGAACAGTGATTATTTAAAATTGAACCCTAAATGTCCCCAATTTCTCAAATAAAAATAATTGTGTTTATATTACCAGAGACCCAGTCCATTGTAAGTTTCGAAGTTGTTGATAACGACCATTGGATAGAAACAGAAATTAGAGTCAGAATTATTTATAGACGATAGTGTTATATCAGATCACACATCAGCATTATTACGGTCACACTAGTATGATGTAACGTGAACGTGTAACTAAAATGGATTTGTCTCCCTTTGTGATTAAAAATCACATTTTGTTGTTTTCTTTAATAACTAATTGGCGTAAAAGATTTAATCACATTTTTATTACTTTAAAATGACAAGCAGCACAGATGGCATTAATGGTATTTGTTATAAACAGCAATAATCATGGAATCAGCACGGAAAATAATCGGTTATCAGTTCGTTGGCTTGTAGTGCGACCATGTGACTTCACTGTTGTTATTTTTGGAGCGAGTGAGTCGAGAGTTTGTTGTTGGTGCGAGTGAGCGAAGGGAAGTGCGATTGTGAAGTAAAAGCAAGGTTTGGTCATCCGGAGAGAAAGAATTTAATATTTGCACCAATTAGTTTCGAAGTCTGAATAAAGATCTAAGAATGTCAGCTAGAGATACGATAGCTTTGGGTAGAGAAATTCCAACCAGGAAAGTTATTTTGCACGATGTGGCTCATATGCCGAGCGATTACAGTTCTACACCGGGGGGAACCATTTTCTCCACAACACCGGGAGGTAAGTTACCAACAGAACAGAGTTTTGTTCACCGTATTTCAAAAATTTGATTCATTATTTCATTTAAAACAGATGTCGAATAACTGTTGCACTTTTCAATATTGAAGAAACGGGATTTAGATTCTTCAGGCATATGTACCGTTATGTAGAATTTTCAACATGGCGTCTTCACCATGTGACAGAAGTTATAGAAACGAATGTCAACAAAGTTGCAATTTGTTTAATTTGTTATACTGTATAGTGATTATCAAAAACCGCAAGTAGCGCTATGCATTAAAGCGTAAGGGACTTTGTGTATGCACAAAAGGGTTGCCATTTATTGTGAATGACATCATCACTTTTCCAATAAATCCCGTTCATTGACCGACTTTCCACGCGAATAATTTCTGCTTATTTCAGCCGAATTATCTCCCGTAACAATAATTATTATTTGTATAAAAGATTTTTTTTTTGGGTAAGTGGATTAGACATTATTTATAGAAGTCATCAGTTACTTCATTGATTCTGTAAATGTTATTAAATGTGAGAATTGAAGCGAGGAAATCCTTTATTTACGTTTTGCACCGCCGTGACCTTGACTTTAAATTGTATTGTTTACATCCTGCACGCGAGTGATAGAACATTGACAAACTTCGCAGTCAATTAAAAAATGATGTCAGTGCCCTTTTAACCCGAAAGATAAGAGAAAGGGGAATTAGGTTATGTAATTGTTCAGCCCGCTGATCGGAGAAGAAGTAGGTCAGTGTGTCAGAATTGGGGTGATTACCATCAGGTCATAGCCCCGTGTAAAACTCTGTCAACAACTAGGTGTAATTGTAATACACACAGCACCGATTTAACACGTGCTCAAGGTTCAACACCAATCAACACATCCCATCAGACTAACTTTTGTTTGTCTAAATAATATTCAAGCAATTTGATTTTAATTTAATGATTGATGGGCGTGAATTTATTAAATGTGTTTCTGGTTGATATTTAATAAGTTTGCAGACATTTGAAAAAGGTGCTCCTGTTCCCAATATTCTAAATATAACCCTAGTCTAAAAGATATTCATGTGGTTTAATTTTAGTCTCAGCTATGATGAATGGCCATGCAGTGTTCATACCTTTTATAAATAAAAGTTAAAAAAATGTGTTTCTGAATTGATATTTAATAAGTTTGTTTACGCTTGAAAAATAGGTGCTCCTGTCCCCTATTTTTTGCAAAGGTCTTTGTGGTGTTTAGGATGGACAATTGAGTTCAACATCTTGTTGGGAGGAGGATTTTTCCCAGGCAGCAGGAATCCCAACCAGGAATTTATCTACCATTGACATTTTTACTTTGTTTTCTAAATAAAATGATCAAAGCTGAGAGCAGGGGAGGATCCAGAAATTTTTGCAGGAGGGGGTTTGCCAGGTTTCTGTTACGGAAATCTGCCACCATCGTCTCTAAATTACATAGGCATACATACAAATTGAGCTTTTAAAACAGAGAAATCATTTTTATACTGATGTAGGATCACTTTGTGATGTAATTTCATTGATGCAAGGCATTATTTTTTTTTCATGTAGCCGAGCAGGGGGGGGGTTAGACCCCCCAAACCTCCCCTCTGGATCCACCCCTGGGGAGATTTTCTAATGTTATTTGTCTTAGTTTAATGATTAAAGAAATAAAATGAAATGAAATGGAGTTTATCATCCTACTGTTCTGCTCCTAACCTGGGCTAATGAAGACAGACATACGCATACAGCCTACTTTTATATCAAATTCCAACTACCAAGGGATCTTTTACATGCTCGCCAATGTGTACACAGGACTTTGTTTTTTCATCCCATCTGAACGAAGATGTTGAGTATCGTTGCAATGATAATAAACAACCTACTACTTCAGGGAGAGAGAGATTTTTTGACTAACATGGTTCAATTTTGTGTCAATAATTCACTTGCACAATGACGTCTTTAGCAGTGGGAGAAAACCCATGATGTTGAACTGGAGATGCTACTCCGTGTCACTTACAAAAATGAAATGAAATGGGGGTTTAACGTCCTACTCTTCTGCACCTGACCAGGGCTAATGGAAGACGGGCATCTGACATACATTGTGCTATGAGGGAAATTTTGCCAGGGCAGCGGCACTGTGGCCTACACTGGACCATGTTTTTTCGTCCCATCCAAACAACTAGGCAGCTTTCCTTGTCAGTGTCATGTTCAAGCATGGAATCAAAAGAATGCAAGATGACTCAATGACAGACCTTATGATATAACATGCATGTGTTAAACCACACAATCTCCAATTAAACTTGAAGCAATTCTTAAAATATATATTAGGTAATTTATTATTTACGATCAGTGTTAACGTTAATATTTTGTTACCTCAATCAGTTTGTTTATAGACATTACTATTTATGGCATATTTTTGCAATGAGATTTCTAGCAGATGTTGACTAGGTGACTCATGTTTTGATATTATCACTAGTAGTAATCAGCTTTGTCAACAATATATTTGACATTATCTATCTCGACCTAGATTAACTGTACACAGAGAGAAATGGGGTTTAACATCTACTTGACACAAGCTAGGTCATTTTGGAACTAATTCGCTGGCACATATTGGTCTTTAGCAGTGGGAGGAGGACACCCACGAGGTTGAGAAGGCGCCCCTATCTCCATGCCACATACGCTCACACCAGGAATCAAAACCACAGCCGCAAGCCAGAGGTGACCGGCCAGCTAGAGGTCGAAACGCGGCACTCTAGACCACTAGGCCATTCCACTCTCCTGCATTTGATAGAAGAGTAGATCATATTACCCTCATATCACAGTGCATGGACACCATTTTGTTAGCCCAATTTGTGCAGAAAAGTAGGATGTTAATCGTCATTTCATTTCATTAGCTCAATTGATGCAGAGAAGTAGGTTATTATAAACACCATTTCATTTCATATAAAGATAAATTGTATAAATTGATTGCCATAAACTACGTAAATGTATGTTATATATTATTTATTGATTATTTTATTACATGTGTTAAGTCACATGACTGTAATATGATTAACTATGATATCATGGAACGAACATGTCAATCACAATCAGAATTATAGGAGGTTGACACAAACACAATAATATTAATATATAACTTATACGACGCAATTCTATGAATACAATTATGATCGAGCGGTGATTTGACTAGGCCCCGAGTTCACAAAGTGACACAAAGCATTCTCAGACTTAAGTTAAGAATTAACACAACTGTCAATCACTGTTCAAGAGAAATATCTTTCATCCAGAAACACAAAAGTTTCTTATCGATGTATTTGATATATTAAAACAACAGAAGTTTTATAAAGGTAGGGTGACCCGTGCTCCCTACAGAAAGTTGGACTCAACACGGCTAATGTGCACGCTGCAGTGGCTGTGTATCTATGATACTATAAATAGCCATGGCAGTGCACTTCTCTACCAGTCGATTGTTGGTGATTTTGAATAGCAGTAAATTTTAGCTTCGTGGTTATTAAAGCAACTTTTGTTATGTTTCGTAAAAGGGTAGTCTTGATTATCACGACCTGTCAATCAGACGTAGAATGGTCGGTAGGCTGGTTAAGCAAGACTAATTTCAAAACAAGGGCACGTAACCTATCATTTATGTACGAAACTTAGAACCAGTTTCAGTCTATTATTTATAGATGGTTAAAGGGACAATAACATTTTGGTGGCTTGGCAGCTCGTGGAAATAAATAATACCCTTATTCTAATTACTAGATGTTTAAATGTCCTACCTGTTGTGTAAATTATCCATTACAACCTATTTTATTTGTCCAGAGGGTTCGAAAATATTTTAAAACCCAAGTCACATTTGAAAAGGTTTACGTTAGACTTTTCAAATCAATTGGTTGAATTTTTCCAATTTTTTAAATTAGGTGTGTTAAGATGAAATTTATATCATCATTTAATTGGAATATTCTAAAATAATACGATTTGTTGACCAGAATGAAGATTGGGACATATTTTTCGGTTACAACAAGAGTGTTATTGGGGCTTTAAATGGTCATAGCTTATTAAGTACAACATGATCGTTTATTTAGTGACTGTAAATGTGTGAAACTGATTTAAGGCTTGGTATATATATAAATGTTATGGCGTAATTGTTGAGATATTTATTTATGGTGGGTCACCCTAATAAAGGGCTATATTTTAGTTACAAGGCAAACAATTTTGAGTAAATTTTTCAGTCTGAAAATGACCTAGATTGTGTTGAGTGAATGTTAAACCCAATTTTTCTCTCGCATTCACATACATTTATTTTATTTTTTTATGAACTATTTTTCAGGCACACGTATTGTGTATGATCGAGCATTCCTACTTCAGTGTCGAAATTCCCCATTAACTAAAAGTCCCCCGCTAAACATGGCCAAAATACCAGGAGTGACCACGCCTGCTGAACCAGAGAAACCCAAGAGTAACAGCAAAAAACCAGCTGCTCAGAAAACAGGTAAGTTACGATATACCTCTGTCCGGGCCAATATCACTCGTAGCAAACACTGTATGACCTGTCTCCCAATCTCGAAACCAGAAAAATTTTTGAAGAAATTTCTCTGGTGAATCGGGGTAGCCATTTTCCCGGAAAATGATATGTAATTCCTACGCGCGAAAGTTCTCGTTTATTTGCGTCGTACGCCCCTGATTTTACGTGCCTGGATGACCGAATCACTTAAAAATATACCCACGCGTAGAAAAATAGATCTTTACAAAAACTTGAATTTGTTCGTTTAGGATCCAATTTTTTATGTCAGCGAGTTGACTTTGACTCAAGGATCATTTTACAACAAACGAAACGACGATCCGACCTCTAGTTTTCGAGAAATCGACCCAAAAAGATTGACCAATCAGAGGTCAGAATGGGCGGGGCTTAGGTTTGAAAAAAATTGGAAAAAATGGACGGTCTAATATGCCAGAGGCCTTCGGCTCCGCGGCTGCCTCTGGGAACGAGATTGACCTGTCTCCATTAGCCTTGGGGGGGTGGGGGTGTGTGGATGGCCGAATGGTTAGCGTGCGCGCGCTGTATCATAAAACCTGTCATTAGTCAACTGGCATGCCCAATATTTGGAATGTTAAAATCTAGAATTTAAGATATGACCATATTTGGAATGTTGATATCTAGAATGAAAGATATGACCATATTTGGAATGTTAATATCTTTAATGAAAGATTCAAATATTTATGTCTTCCTTTTTCAGGTGAAAATCCAGGAGATGAACCTCAGTTTGAGATGGACATATAAATCGCTACCCAGAATGCCTTTCATTTCCTGTATTAATCAACCAAACAGAATAGTGTTTACTAACGAACATGGTTTAGTGATATTTGGAACAATACATTAATGTGTTTTTTTACCAACCACTGTACCAAATATGGTATTGTTTTAAATGTTCTACAGACCAATCAGAAACCTGGTTCTGTGTATTTAGCCAATCAAAAGGCTTCGTTCAAGTCACACAGTATTCTCAGGATTTATTTGAACAGTTGCTGTTAGCAACAGAACTTTTCAAACAAACGGTTTGATAATTATGTAACAGGTTGAAAGACACACAACTGGAAACAGGTGCTTGGTTTAAAGACAAAGTGGATTCTTCCAATGAAAAACAGGAGCTGAATTCATATGTTTTGGACAACTTCATTTATTATCAAACATAATTGATTTTCGATAACTTAATTTTCTCTCAATGTTATTTGGTTTTTAGTTGTCACAATTTATGTTTGTTTTGGGGGATTTTTTTGTTTTTTAAATAATTAATCTATTTAATTAAGTTTTAAACTTTATTACCTGTTTTATAGTTTTTGGTAAGTTTATATAATGTATTCAATGTAGCAATGAGTCTTGATTGATTCAGTACCGATTGGAACTGGTCTTGCTCTCTTTATAAGTACCAGTTGCAAGTTTGCAACTAGTCTTGATTGGTACAGTACAGATTGTAACTAGTCTTGATTTATCCAGCAGAAATTATCTCCATGTCACCTGCAATGAATGGTGATTTGGTCACAATAGCATCCATTGTTTACAGTGTCATTGGTCATGTGGTGAATTACGATTGGTTAAACCTTAAAATGACCATCACCCTGTATTCAAAGTTTGAAGACGTTGAATTGAGACTCCATTTGGCATTTTTGATTGGGTAAACTATGTACATGAACAACTAGACAATGGACATGATTTTGTCTGGACTAAGTGGGTGCCTGTGAGTGTTGTCTATGCCCCCTACGTTTATTTACATTGAAACCAATCGTATACAGTTGTTGAGTAGCTTGTCATTATATTGAATACCTTATATCAATTTATCCTACGGCATTCTGGGAAATTCATTGTGTTTCGTTGTCACCCATTAACGAAAGATTATGAATTTCCCCAAATGCACCACATCTCGATGTTATGGAGATATTTGTTTTAATCTGATTAGTGCTATTTTGGATGTCATCCATGAGAAAGAACGACCAGGAAATTGAAGGCATAATTTGTCACTGCTGTAAAATAAACCCTGTGTGCGTTCCCTCTAGTTATTGTTATGGTGTGCAAATTTTATTCCTGTGAAAATATGTGCGCTAATTATTTATACAGCTATAAACTTCAATTGATTTCAAAAAATTTTTATACAGCCCATTTGGCATTCCTAATAAAACCGGATTGTAGAATAAAAAGGGCCCAAGTCACTGTATCGCAATATTATTTTCATATGGTCTAAAATTTGTGCACACATTAATTTGTTTGTGTGCTTGTTGCTTAATGTGTGCCACTCGCATACAAATTAGAGGGAACAGTCCCTGCATGAATTTATATGAGACGTCCTGTCTTTTACAATCTTTCGATAAGCAGGTCATTCAAGATGTCTTCCCTTTCAACTAAAACGACAGGAATCGTCGACTGCATCTGTTGGCAAGCTCTTTAATTTAAGTATATAAAATTGTTATAGGCCATAATATCACCTACTTCTGGTGGCAATCTCTTTAAATTATTTTAACAAGTTTTTAAGATTTTTATAGGTCTCTTAGCTTACTTAAATTATCCTCTCTGGGGGCCATATTTAAAATGTAATACTGAGGAATTTGAATTTGATGCATGATGAATGCTTATAAACAGTACATCATGATCTTTTATATCAGTCCCAAAAAGGTTCGATTGATCAATTCATGTTATAAGTCTTTCGTTTTTCGCAGAAAAAATGGGGAGCTGCTTTGGAGAAATACGATTTGGGACAAATTGTAAAATTAATTAATAAATTTATTTAATGAATGCATGTTTTAAAGTAGGTTTTCTATTTTGTTTTGATTTAAGATTGTTTCTTTTACGAGTTCCAGTAAATGAGGAAGAGACAGTATCTGCTTTTTTACATGACATTATGCTGCATATTATTCTGTAAATTTATATGTTTAAAATCAAACTAACGCCCATTTTCCATGCAGGCAGCTCAACTGGCAAAAAAACTTGGTCTAATACAATGCTATCGGACCGTTTACATGTAAATGGTGAAAACGTGCGCCTACATGGAAAACCAGCTTGAAAAATGCTCATGTAGTAACCTGTGTTGAAGATAAGCTCAACTTCCATTATAGTAGTTACTAACTTCCAGTGTAGCTGTTATTTAAAACTCTATAAACCATTGTACTGGCTTTCTGGGCACAAGATGAATTTTATCAGGGCATTAAAGGACTTCAGGGAGAATTACACAAAGCATCGCAGGACTGTGGATCTCGCAATACACCAAGCGTTGCAGTATCATGGATGGATCTGTTTGGCGATAACCGGTCGTCATATGCCACTATGATGATCGGTATGACGGCAGTGAATTACACCAAACATCGCAGGACAATGGGGATGCTCGATTCACAGTTCGGGAATTAAATTCCAAAACTGGTGTCAATCGAGTGAAAAGGAGAATTTCGGAGTACAACGCATGTGTCGACTGTATAGAAAATATCTCAACCAATCATGACAGCTGAAACATATTTTTTACTAGGAATACGTCACTATTCTACTCACTCCACCTCAGCTGTTGGGACTGGTAGAACTGTGACAGGACTGAATTCCGCGTCACTCGATTGTAATTCTATCGATTCGGGACGTTCTGGACTGTGAATCGAGCATCCCCTATGTATTGGTCTTGCGGATGTTGCCACCTCTATGCATTCTTTGTCATCCAGGTAATGAATAGTAACTGACTCTTTCAGTTGAAATGATTGCCGAGTGATATGACGACAATGCCATGCTAATTGACTGTGTCATGGTTTTTGTCTTTTCAGTGAAATAATGTAAATTTGTCACAAAAGTTTTACAAATTTTTCATTTGAAACGGTGAAATTCGAGATCAGACTATACATTTAACAAAGACAGTGCAGAAGCATTAGGTTCATCTTCCATCTTCATTATCCAGGTGTACTGTTGGCTATTAATTCTGGCTTGGGAAGATGTTATTATTTATTCACGTGCTAAAGGCAATCAAGGCTTGTTTCAACATACGACATATACTAATTGAACACATTGAATGAATTAAACACAATATTTCTATGGAAAATAATTACAATGAGTCATTTACAAGCTCCTGTTCAAATCCAGCAATTATTTTCCACAGAATTATTGTGTTTATTGTGGCTTGCTTCAATAATTTTCTATAAATAATAAAAAAAAAATAAATAAAAGTGAAAAACCAATAAAAATGGGTTATGGTGGTTGTAATATTCCTAAAACTCTTGTCACCTGCTCGTTTGTTTTCAGTTCTTGATGAAACAAGCACCAGTATTCTTGATTGGATGCATAATGATATTATCGGCCAATTGTATCCAGTGTTTCAATTTTTATCTCAAATACTTGTAAACACAATTATTCGTAAAAATAAAAAAGAAAAAAATTTATCTGAATTCTGTTATTTATCTGGTGGAATAATGCCAGGCGTCTGCTTCCGTCTGTGATGTAATGAAAGAGGATTTCAATCCTACTTATCTGCCAACCTGACCAGATGAGATGTAACGTCCACTCACACAATCTAGGTCATTACAGGGCTAACATATGCTTCAAGTTTATTTTAACAGATTGTTTGCATGTAATGGTCTTTAGCCAGTGGGAGGCTAGACTGGGCAGGGAGGCGAGGCACCAGGGTGTGCAGACGAACTTTTCAGACACAAGTGTGGAATTGAAACTACAGCGTTGCTACCGCTTGCCTTGCTGGGTTCTCTTATCTTTTTGTCCCATCTCAAAGACTAGACATGGTACCTTGCCAGGCCCTCTGTCCTGAACCATTGACAAGGTGACACATATCGAAGTGTTGCTGGGACTAGATGTACATTTTATCCTTGTCTGCACATTTGATGACTTCTGTTTTTAAAGGTATAACAGAAATAGAGAGAGAAATGGGATTTAAAGTGTACGTGAAACAAATTAGGTTATTACGGGACTAACATATGGTACAATTTTATTTCAATAATTCCCTTGCGCTTTTGGGTCTTTAGCATTGGGAGGACCCGGAGAAAAGCCCTGAGGTTGGACAGACGACCATACTTCATGTCACATGTGACCGTGGAATCGAAACGACGCCAGTTGACTAAATGACTGACCATTCGGCCATTACTACCCCACTCAATGACAATGTTGGGCAGACCAAGTGGTCTAGAGTGTTGTGCTTCCAGCTCTATCTGACCAGTCACCTCTTGTTTGCAGTCATAATTTCAATCTATGGTGCAAGAGAGAGAGAAAAAGAAATGGGGTTTAACGTCCACTCGACACAAACTTGGTCATTTCAGGACTGACATATGGTTTAATTTTATTTCAATAATTCACTTGCGCGTAGAGGACTTTAGCAGTGGGAGGTGCCCGGAGGAAACCCACGAGGTTGAGAAGTCAACATCATGGGTTTACTCGGTGTACTCAAAGTTCCATCTTACAGGAAAGATCCTTGCTCACGCACTAAGATAATGAAAAATAAGGAAACATTTGTGATATCACCTTCAGTGGAAGCCCACGTTAAACACTAATATAAGAAGAAGGGTTGAGGAAGAGAGAAATGGAGTTAAACATTGACTCGACACAAACTAGGTCATTTCGGGACTAACACATGGTTCAACTTCATTTCAATAACTCGCCTGCGCGTAGGGATCTTTAGCAGTGGGAGGAAACCGGAGGACCCAGAGAAAACCCACGAGGTTGGACAGGCGACCCTACTCCTTGTCACGTACAACCGGGCATTTGAAACCATGCCAATTGACTCAATGACAGGCTTTATGGTACAGCACGCATATGCTAACCATTCACCCCCCTCCCCAAATCAATGAGAGAGAAATGGAGTTAAACATCGACTCGACACAAACTAGGTCATTTTGGGACTAACACATGGTTCAACTTCATTTCAATAACTTGCCTGCGCGTAGGGGTCTTTAGCAGTGGGAGGAAACCGGAGGACCCAGAGAAAACCCACGAGGTTGGACAGGCGTCCCTACTCCTTGTCACGTACAACCGGGGATTCGAAACCATGCCAATTGACTCAATGACAGGCTTTATGATACAGCACGCATATGCTAACCATTCACCCCCCCCTCCCCAAATCAATGACAGACGGATACATTGCGCACTCGTTCACCATTTGTCCATCCCAGACGGAGAAAAAACAAAAAAACTCAAAACATTTTTCATAGCTTCAATCAGAAGTATTTTTTATTCATACATTTTTTTTTGAAACATTCTTTCTTTCTATTATCAAAGAAAAAAAGCTATTTTGAGAGAAGAACGTGGGCACAAATACACAATATAGACGATCAGCCGATACATCTGTTAAGTGTTAACCATAATAATAATATAATAATAATAATAATAGCACGAATAGGGGTTAATCAGAATATTCAACACAAATTAACCCCCTATATATATTTATATATATATCAACCCCTTCCAACATCACCATAGCAACCTTACTACATCAAAATTATTGGTAAGAGAAAACCAAAAAAAATATCGCTTTCATTTCGAAAAAAAGAAAAGTAAAATGGTTTGTGAAAGAATCGTATAGTCGAGTTTTACATGTTTCCCTGCTGACTCCACGCCCAGGTCTGAAAAAATAAACAAAAACAAAATTTATTTAGCGTTTTCCAAGATTCAATCTGGATTATTGCCCTTCTTTGACGTTTCAATTAATGATGCCAACTGCCAGACTATTGCCATTTGCTAAGACTGTTCGCATTATTTGTTACGTCTATCTTGAATACCGTAATTTTTTTTTTTTGGGTGTGTGTGTGTGTGTGTGTGTGTGAAACCTGTACCATTAAAGGCCCAGCCTGATTTGTTGTTTATATCGTGCCATGTCTATGTATTTTCTTTGTTTGTGTCTATGAAGTTTGTGTATCTTGTCAGCAGGTTTGTCTTATCGGATTTGTTTTGCTGGACTACTAATTACAATGGCATGAGATATGAGGAACTAGAGCTTTCACAACATTTTCAAAATTATGAAGGGCCATAACTCGGGCAGTAATCATTGAAAATCAAAAGGCTTTTTCATCTATAAACAGTGGATTTGGGGTGTAATATCTCACTTTTCTGCTACAACGGGACTGTGTGCTACAAGGGAAATTTGCCAAGACTGCAAAGTTCTTTTTTTTTATTATGCACGCCTATATGTAAACAGGATCGTGTTTTTTTGTTTCATAGGAACGACTTATGAAAAAAGATCCAGTTGAACTTTCTCGGTCACCACCAGACTTTCAGGTTAGTGAGTCAATATCTTACCAACTGAGCCTCTGCTACTCCCTTTATTTCAAAGAAATACCAATGTTACATCAAGAGAGAGAGAGAAATGGGGTTTAACGTCCACTCGACACAAACTAGGTCATTTCGGGACTAACATATGGTTTACTTTTATTTCAATAATTCGCTTGCACGTAGGGGTCTTTAGCAGTGGGAGGAACCAGAGTGCCCGGAGAAAAACCTACGAGGTTGAGAAGGCCCCCTAGCTCCATGCCACATACGCTCACACCAGGGATCGAAACCACAGCTGCAATACTCACATCGAAGTCACGTGAAATACTTACCCCATTTTCTATGGAATCTTGTGTTGGTTGTTTAATACCCGAGTTCCAGAGATTGGGTAAGTTATCTCCAGACATACGTGGCGCCATCATGTGTTGATTGGGTGGATAATGACCCGGTACACCTCCATTCGCAAACATCGTCACCATACTTGCCGTCTGCTTATAAAATAACAAAAGACATATCAATTTTTACTGGGGGTTTATTGGAGTTTCACAGGTTGCCATGAAAGGTTATACAATTTCCGTTCCATTCGAAAGACTAGACACTTCTTTGTCCGGCAAACCTGCCAAGGGTATTTTGTTAATATTCCCAGCTTCAAAAAATCAATTCCACTTCTTGGATGATTGATTTGGACAAAATACATTTCATCCGTCAAATTAGCATGTCATTGCAATCAGACCAAGAATTGATTAGTCTTAACTTTTTGTTTAATGCCAGTCTGATATCATTTCTTAATGTTATTTGGTAGCCCTTACTCTTATTTAAAATTAAATCTTTATTTCGTTATGAATAACCATTTAAACACATTTAGTTCCATTAGTTTAACATTCGTACATCTATGTGATACTATATGATGTTGGAAGAAGACGTCAAACTTGATGATCATCATTTGAGGCATTTTGAAATAAAATGGGATTAAATGGGTATACATCACACAGTGTGATATGTTGGGAATTTGGCCTGGGCAGCAACACTATGGCCAACTCTTATATGGAATTCCAAGTGTCTATCAAGGGATCTATTACGTGACCAGGGATCGAAACCACAGCCGCAAGCCAGAAGAGACCGGCCAGCTGGAGGTCGAAGCGTGGCACTCTAGACCACTAGGCCATCCCAACCCCCCAGTTGATTATGGTCTTGTCATGTTAAAATAGCATTATGCAAGAGCAAAATCTGATTTTTACAGGTCTTTCTTTAGGCCTGAGATGTTATCTAAATAATCAATTAGACATTAATTAACATATCCAGACCATAATAAAATCTTTATGTCAAGACTAGCCTTCGATGTTGGCAGATTAAAATCGTATATGCCGCTTAATGGCGGTTGATAATTAAATCAATCAAGTGGATAATCGAGACTATGCTGTTTATATTAATGATTTGAGTAATGATGACCGAGGCTATGAATATTTCAAAAGCTTTTTTCTCGGCTAATAGTGAATCAATTTGACTGGAATTTTCAGCAAATTATCTTTACACTATCTAGTTTTTAACTATTGTAGTGAGAACTGCCATCTCTTTATCTTATCTCCCATAATGTAACTTTAACAATTGTCCATTTAATAAGGAATATAACATTCGAGGCAGATTTAGCTCTTGTATAATGCATCTTTAAGTCGTAAATGTGTCCAAGAGACCGCTATAAGTCGACTTACAGGTAAGTTTGGATCAAGCTGTGGTATATTTTCATGATAAGATGTTCTTTCATGTGGCGTATCGTTAGTTGGCGGTCCTCCTCCAGGTAAAGAGTTTAAATTATACACCATATTACCACCCGTTATCACTGATGACGTCATGACAGACGACGACATTGATGCAGCCGTCATTAAATGAGTTGTTGATGGCACCCAATCATGATTCACTTCTGAAATTAAAATATTAAACAATTTGATAAACGATGTAGACAAGGAGGGATAATTTGTTATTGTGATACACACAAGACACTCATTAATTGAAACTATCAAAGAAAAAGAAATAGAGTTAACGTCCTGTTCTGCTCCAACTGCGATAATGACGACAGACATACGCCACAAAGTTTGCTTTGAGGGAAATTTTACCTTGGCAGGGGGTCTATGAGCTACTCTTATAACGCATTCAAACTTTCAAGCGATCTTTTGCGTGCATGCAAAGTATCGTCTGTATACTGTTCTGCATGTTCCTTAAGCAACCTTCGCGAGTTTTACAACATCTAACTGTTGCTTCAATACTTAGCAATTCCTGAACTTTGTGCTTGTTGTTTTTACAAGTGACTAATTAGCACAGTCCAATCAGAGTTCGTGGCATATAACACACTATAAACAAACAGGGTTTTTAAAATTGAGAAACTCGTGGAAAAACAGCAACCGTGACATTGATTGATCTTTGAGCTTTGCAACTCGATTGTCACATGTAGGCATTTTAGCTAAAAGCACGAGACTTGGTATTCACGACGACCGATGAATCTGATAGGTTCCCAAGCTGGGCTTGTGCCAATCGAACTTAGTGGCAAAATATGCAGGGTAAAGGGTTTGATAAGATGTATGTAGTTAAGGCGAGATCAAGCCTTATATTGAAGATGACTGTTCTGCTGCTTCTGTTCTAATGAAGACGGCCATAAGTCATTAGTAAAACTTTCGTTGGACAGTATCGCTGTGACATACTCTTATTTCAAATTCCAACCGTAAAGTGTTCTTTTAAGTGCAGGATAATGTGTATATGGTACCCAGTTTTTGGTCTCATCCGAATGACTATATCGGATTTCAACCGTTGGGTTCTTTTACATACATGCCAATGTATACACTGGACCTTGCTTTTTGTCCTATTTGAAAGACAATATTTATATTTCCTACCTTGATTCATCTCCCACAGTTTCCCAAAATCTCGTCCAGCAGCAAATTCTAGAGATGATCGCCCTGGAGCTTTACGATGTGCTCGCTCTACTCCAATTGGTCGTGGTACCCGACGATCTTCTAATGAGGGTTTTACTTCATTTACTGGGGCAGGTCTCTCTAAAATACAAATAAAATATCATGCTTTAAACAATTATTCAATTTGTGGATTACTATTACTTTTTTTTTTTTAAATTTGAACTATTTTCCATTCAGTTAAATATCAAAAAAAGAATTGAAATACTGCAGAAGATCATTGCCTCTTTACAAAATAATTTGAATAATCAAGGGTAATAACTTGATCAGAAATTGTTGCAGTAGAAAATTGGTTTCACTGGTCTGAACAATGTATTAACGTTAAGTTTACAGCAGATCAGTTGGGACAACTAGACAGAAATATTAGTTGAGGGAATGTCATTGTGTATGCCTGTTTTTATTAGCCCGGTTGGTGAAGAAATGTAGGACATTAATCTCTGATTTCATTGGTTCCGTTTTATTACATACCTTGTATAGTGCCTATAGATGGTGCGCTGTTCGGTCTACCAAGCTGTGGCATCATGGGAGAAAGAGCTCGCTGTATCTGTTGTACAGGGGGAGGAGGATTAAATGCTCCGCTACCTGGATTCATATTATGGGATGCAAGCTGTTGAATAATGGAGGCGATGTCAGCTTTTTGACTCAGCATGTTCAAGTTGTTGGCGTTTAATAATAGTAACGATTGCTGTACAGCAGGCGTGGGATTTCCGTGCATGGGGGGAACTCGGGGAGATCTCTGTAAATTGGGTGGAATCCCCATTCCCAGGTTCTCCATGATGGGTGAGTTTTGATTTCCCGCCAGGTGGAAGTCGGGGGCATTCGGATTTAATGTGCTTTTGATTTCCGGAAGTGTCATTGGTTGGTTTGGAGTACTGTATTCAGCTTTTTGACTAGTGGACAACGAGGCTAGCGACTGTTGATTCATCTCCATGGATCCATGGTTACGGGGAGACAGACCGCTGGGAGTCGAGTTATTTGATCGTGGAGAAATCATGCTGGGATATCCAGGTGCTCGACTAAAATCATGCTCGGTCATCGGATTCATTGTATTTATAGGGATGTGAAAATTCCTTATTGTTGGGACTTGAAGTTCCTGTTCCTGTCTGAATTGAGGGGATGCTGTTCGTCCGAGTTTGTAGCCTGGTGCTTTAGCTTGTAGCGCTGGATCCATCATATGATCATTGGGTATTGGACCTGATGGGTGGGAGTTGTTGATCATGTTAGTGGAGGTTGACACGACACCCGCTTTCGCAACGCTCGCAAAATTCATCTTATCTTCTTCTTTTTTCATGAAAACATTGCTAATAAAGGTGTTAAAGGGGGAGTATTCTCCTGGAGTGGTTGCCGGGGAAACAGGTGGAGCATGCTGCTGACTAGACGTTACAGCATGACTAGCATGAGAGGTTACTATTGGTAACGGTTGATGTTCCGACTTGGTTGTATTTCCGGGTCTTTGTAACAGACGTATAGGTCCAGGTGTCGGCTGGGTTTTATTTGGCATCTTTCCAGGCATCTGGGGTCGGTTGTCGACCCGTTGACCTGTAATTGTTGATGTCGTGGTAACCATGACCTTTATACCTTGATTGTTATTATGGGAAACAGTTGTCGTGGAAACAGTGACTACAGGTGTTTGATGTCTCTCCGAGTAAATCTGAATTCCGTTTTTATCGTATCCCATGGGCCCACTGGATGGTGGCGGATTCATGAAGAGTTTTTGGGGACTTTTTCTTGGTGATGCTAACGGTGCTGGGTTTGGATCTTGCCACATAGATACAGACATCGGAGGTTGGGAGTTGACTTTTGCATGAGTTGGCGTTCCCATACCCTGACGGGCCTCGTTACTTCTTGTTCCTGATGATTTGACAGGCGCGTTGGTACTGATCGAATTATGACTAACAGACGCAGCATTAAAAGTCCCGATCGGCATATCAGCAGAGAATGTGTCGATGACAGGAGGTTTGTCAGCCTTCAACTCTGCTTTCGTTTCTCCGATGATCTCGGCCAACTCCTTCTCGGGATCTTGTACCAATGCTGTTATCAATGCATGGGCTTGTCGGGTCGCCTCTATTGAACCTCTGAAATGAAAAAAATCAAATTTATCTCGGAGTCGAAGATAACGGAAAACAAAGTTTTTTGTTTGCCATATAGATAAAATATTAGAGAGAACCATATGGTTCAATTATTTTATTTCCATAATTTGCTTGCGCATATTAGAGGGAGGAAACTGGAGGACCAGAGAAAATCTAGTGAGGTTGGACAGGGGAACTTCCTTTTGTCACAAGATTTGAATCTAAACCACACACATGATCTTAAGCACATGAATAGTGTTAACAAATTCCACCAATTTAAAGGTTTTTTATTAAAAAGGGAATTATCAGCTCTGGCCCTTGTCACCTTCACTGAGGCAGAGAAAGAAATGGGGTTTAACTTCCTCTCGACACAAACTAGGTCAGTTTGGGACTAACACTTTGTTCAATTTTATTTCAATAATTCATTTGCGCGCAAGTGTCTAAGCAGTGGGGAAAACCCATGAGGACCCGTAGAAAATCAATGAGGTTGGACAGACCACCCTACTTTTTGTCACGTACTACCCAGGAATCGAATACACACCAGTTGAGTCAATGACGGACCTTATGATACAGAGCGCACTTGCTAACCGTACGGTCATCCAAACCCCCTTGCTTCTGTTTGAAGGAAATCGGTAGCGTCGTGTATGCTTCTCTCTACATTTGGAAAGCAAATAATGAAAGTTTGGAGTCCCCCAATGCCCTATGCTGGGACCTTAGAACACCCCCCCCCCCTCCTAATGAGTAGATGGACGTACTTGATAGTGATGGATCGTTCTCCCATTCCTTTCTGTTTCTCTACTTCTACATGCGCTCCGGATACATCTCGTATAGCGTTAATATTACATCCACCTCGACCAATCACACGACTTATAGCATTCGCTGGAACAGATACTTTCTTTAATCTAGAAACACACTGCACTCTGAAATAATAAATATAAATAATTAGAAATCAATTGACAGAAACAATAATACATTAAACATACATTATGCAAGAGCTAAATCACTGCATTGCACTTCTTTCTTTTGACCTAAAATGTAATCTAAATTATCGATTAGACATTTATCCAGACCATAATCAACTCTTTATGTCATCGCTAGCCTGCGATATTTATTGAATGATGTTCCGATTTGCTGTTCAACTTCCATTCATAATTAAATCAGTATAATCAAGACTATGTTTTTAATCGTGCCAACTTTATTAATGATGATCATGGTTAGCCCGTGGATCAATTTGACTGAAATTTTCAGCAAATTACCTTTACATTATCTAGTTTTTAACTATAGTGAGAATTGCCAGCTCTTTATCTAATCTCCCATATTGTATATTAAAATCATACACATACAAAATATACAGACAGAAATTTTTTTTAAAATATTCATGTACGATTTATAGTGTTAGAATTTTTGACAAGCAATATCTGACTGAGTGTCAAGTACAATTTAACTGGGTGGCCATTCAATATCCAAGCCATCTGACAGCCAAGGACTTGATATTTACCGCAGTTTGAGATTTTCTTATGTAAATCGCTATATGGGCGTATAAAAATTAATTATCATTATTATAATGGGCTTGACATGTTAATAAATGTCGCTTACATAAATAGCCAGATGACATGTTTCATTCAATGGATGTATTGCGCAAACAGTCTGTTGACATATTTTGCCCGACGGTTGTGTAGTGTAAAACATCCAACATGTTTCGTTATGATGGATGTATTGCGCAAACAGCATCCGCCATATTTCTTCTGAAGGCTGTATTGTGTGAACATCCTCCAACATTTTCTGCTGTATCATTCAACATATATTCTGACACTTGTATCGTGTAAACAGCATTGGACATGTTTCTTCTGAGGTTGTATTGTGGAAAAATAGAATGTTTTAACAATGATCTCAAAACTTACTTTCTAACTACTTCCTTCCATCCTTCTTCTTTTTTCTGACCTTTTTTGGGACTAGTTGACTGGTTGACCTTTGATCCCAGGTTGTTATGGGAACCAGCAGTGACTGTCTTATCAGTGCTGTAATAAAGTTTCAATAGTTTTATACAGAGAAAAATGGGGTTTAACGTCCACTTGACCTAAAATAGGTCATTTTGGGACTAACATACGGTTCAATTTTATTTCAATAATCCACTACTGTAGGAGTCTTTAACAGTGGGAGGAAACTGGAGGACCCGGAGAAAACCCAGGAGGCTTGACCGGCTACCCTACTCCTTGCCACGTACAACCAGGGAATCGAAACCACACCAGTTGAATACAACAATATAAAGAATGCACTGAACGTGGTAACCAAACTAACGAAGACAGACATCATGTATAATATGTGTGCTATTTGGGGGAAAGTTTGTCTGCAAAGAAATTTAATTCTTATTGTCATTTGCATGATATAAAGAGTTGAGTTATTTTATCTGAATGACTTACACATTGTTGATTTTGATCTTGTCCAGTTTTTTAGTAAGTTTTTGAATTTCTTTATCTGGCAGTTTCATACTTGGAGGGATTGTACCGAAATCATCTAAATCACCTATACCTGGAAACATAATCAATTTAACATTTATAATATATAACTTGTAACGAATACCCAGGCCCTGAGTTCACAAAGCATTCTAAGACGTAATCTTTCAATCACTGTTTATGAGAAATATCTTTGTTCCAAAAACAAAACTTTGCATACAAGTTTGTTACTAGTGTATTTGATACATTAAAACAACAAAAGTTTTATAAAGGGCTATATTTTAGTTAAAATAAGACAGACAATTTTGAGTAAATTCTTAACTTAACAGTTTTATAATGGGCTATATTTTATTCAAAATAAGGTAAACAATACAGAAAATATTCTTAATCTAAGTCTGAGAATGTTTTGTGAGCTCGGGTCTACGTTATTTTGAGACTAACATGTGGTGATTTTATTTCTATTGTGCAATGTGAGAAGAATTTTCTCTTTCTATTTATTAAGTTAGCGTGTCACATGGTCTCTGGTGAATATGTCACAGGATATCTTTTCGCCCATGCAGCGGTATTTTCATCGTCTCTTCTTTTGAATCCCATCAGAATGACCAGATGTTTGATTACGTACAGATCTACATTTCGTTTTGCACAAGTTGAAAACCTGGGTAGTGTTTTTCATATAGCGTAAATCTTATAGAAGAATCAGGACATTATTTTTCATGTGGCCTAAATCTTATAGGAAAACAAGGATAATCTTTTTCATATGGCCTAATGCATCTTTAAAGAAACTATTATTATATTTCATCATTATCTATATTTAGTAACAGTTACCTGTGTTATGGTTGGACCGATATACAAGGTCATTTTTCTTGACACGTCCCCCGCTACTACCGGACGATGTGGTCGTCGACGTCACAGCTCCCATACTCACGGTTGTTATCACATTAGCTGTTGTTGTTATCGTTAAAGTTGTTGTAGCCACAGACTTCCAGTTGCATGATGTTTTTGGTACCGCATTACGTTTCTCCAACTGTCTCTCTCGCTCTTCGCGACGGTTTTTACGATTTTTTCTGGCCTCAAGACTGGATGTTGGTGCTACTCTAGTTTTACGGTTATGAGCTACGGTTGGTTCAGTGGTGGTAGGTAGGGTGGTACCTGAAAAATACAATGGGGCTTACATATGGTTCAATTGTAACAATATAAAGGGAGTGACATATGGTTCAATTGTAACAAAATAACGTGACTAAATATGGTCCAATTGCAATAACACAATGGGACTAACACATGGTTCAATTTTATTTCAATATTTTGCTTGTGCGTAGGAGCCTTTAGCTGTTGGAGGAAACTGGAGATTATGAACTGAACCATTTTTTTATTTGACAGCGTGTATAAATTTAAAGTCAATCTGATATTAACTTTAAATTTTTCAAAGGGATCAAGGGTCATAACTCTGGCAGTAATTATCGGATATTGCTGAAAATCAATATGCTTCTTCGTATCATGACCTTAAACACTGTGTATAAATTTAAAGTCAATCGGATATTAACTTTGGCCTCTAGAGCATCCACAAGATTTTCAAAGTGATCAAGGGTCATAACTCTGGCAGTAATTATTGGATATCGCTGAAAATCAATAGGCTTCTTCGTCTCATGACATTAAACCCTGTGTATAAATTTAAAGTCAATCGGATATTAACTTAAGCCTCTAGAGCATTCACAAGATTTTTCAAAGTGAACAAGGGTCATAACTCGGGCAGTAATTATCGGATATTGCTGAAAATCAACAGGCTTCTTCGTATCATCACCTTAAACACTGTGTATAAATTTAAAGTCAATCGGATATAAATGTTCACAAGATTTTTCAAAGTGATCAAGGGTCATAACTCTGGTAGTAATTATCAGATATTGCTGAAAATTAATAGGCTTCTTCGTCTCATGACCATAAACACCGTGTATAAATTTAAAGTCAATCGGATATTAACTTTAGCCTCTAGAGCGTTCACAAGAAATTGTGGACGACGGACAGACGGAAAGGGTGACGACAATATACAACCACATTTCCATGTGGGCGTATAAAAATGAGTGGAATAATGATCAGAGAGTATTGAAAGTCAAATCTTACCTATAGTGGATGTTGTCGTGGCAACAGGAACTAATAATTTCACGATTTCTTGCTCTATTTTCTCCACTTCATTATGAGCTGATTCTGAACTATCCGGCTCAGGTGAAGAATATTTACACCTGTAAAAAGAAAACACAATTAAATATGTATCAAGTGTTTCTATTTATTTAAGCGTGTCTGTAAATTGGAGACTAGGTGGTTTATCATGGAAGAATGGTAAAATGAAATAGGGGTCATTTTTCTACTGTTCAGCTCTGAACTGGCCAAATAAAAACGGGACTATGTCATACAGTTTACTATGAGGGAAATTTTGCCTGACCAGCGGCACTACGGCTCTTACATCTACTTCCAACTAAAAGGATTATTTACGAGCGTGTCAATGAAGACGGGCATGCGTCATACAGTGTGCTATGAGCGAAATTTTGCTTTGACAGTAGCACTATGGCCTACTCATTTATCAAATTCCAACTGCCAAGGGATCTTTTACATGCATGTCAATGAAGACGGTCATACACCTACGATGGAATGGTGTTTAACGTCCCACTCCGAACTGGGGTAGTAAAGACAGGCAACATCATCATCCAGTGAACTATGAGGAAAATTTTGCCTTAATTCCAACTGCCAAGGGATCTTTTATTTTCACGCCAATGAAGACCATCGAAACTACAAATATACTTACTCATCTTCCTTTTTATTTATCTCTTTTATATTCTTCTTTTTATTCTTCATTCTCTTTCTCTCCCGTTTTTTGGCTTGTACGGCTTTCTTATTCTCCAGTTCTTGTCTCTCCTTATCCAACTCTTCTAGAAGAATTGTAGCGTTTTTATTGGCTTCTTCAGCTTGCCAGTTTTTAGCACTAATAATTGCCTCCATGCACTGTTCACATCTCTGTTGTAATTCCTGAATATAAAATAAAACAAATAATCAGAAAACCGATACATGATCATTCAAAACTTACTCTATCTGGGTCCTGTTTCTTAAAATTTCAACTAAGATAAAATTCAAATTGAAGTAATTTGATTGGATAATATTAGATTGATTTTAGTGCTTAGTCAATCAAAATTGGAGTATCTACTAAAATTTGGATTTTATCTTTAGATAAGATTTCGAGAAGCAGGGTCCTGGCTACATTTACTTTAGCTCAAGAACTAACACTTAGTTAATTCCCGCTTTTATTTTTTTTTTTAATTTTTTTTTTATTTTCTTCTGTTTTCAACAACTATTTTTTTTGATACATTCAGTAAACTAAATCGAAAACAATTACACACTGTTGAAGCAATAGACAATTATATTATTGACAAAAATTATTGCATATCATTATACAACGAATTATAGACTATAACACAGAAGAAAAATTACTGATTTTATTTAGATGACATTCCGAAGAGTATTCTCTCAACATTTTTTTAAAACATTTGCTTGAAATGTCACATCAGTAAATCAGTTAACTATTCTTCCATGTTATAGTTTATTGCTCTATCCGGTTACTAAATGGCTCTCAAAGATCACACTACGAATTATACTACAAAGCAAACCCCCAAATAAACTAAATGCATCAACCATCTTAATCAAAAACATTAAGTTTAAAGGGACAATAACATTCTTGCTGGCTTGGTAGCTCCAGAAAATAAATAATACCTTTATTCTAAGTACTAGATGTTTAAATGTACTACCTGTTGTGTAAATTATCCATTACAACCTATTTTATTTGTCTAGAGGGTTCGAAAATATTTAAAAATCCAAGTCACATTTGAAAAGGTTTACGTTAGACTTTTCAAATCAATTGGTTGAATTTTTCCAATTTTTTAAATTAGGTGTGTTAAGATGAAATTTATATCATCATTTAATTGGAATATTCTAAAATAATACGATTTGTTGACCAGAATGAAGATTGGGACATATTTTTCAGTTACAACAAGAGTGTTATTGGGGCTTTAAGTCCATGTGTGTATGAAAGATGTAAATTCGATTTGAACAACATTAAAAAATAGAATAATCATATTTTTATAATATGGTGGACGATCAGGGCAGAGATGACTTCTCAAAGCAGAGAGTTCACTGTGTGTAGAATTTCTGACTAAAATCAATTAAATTGAAGATTACCGTATATCTAATGGTAAAAGAAATAAGTGGTTTACCGTTCTACTGATCCAAAACATGCTAATTGGAAAGAGAGTGAGAAATGAGGTTTGACGTTCACTCGCCACTTTATTTCAATAATTCGCTTACCTTATCAGAGACAGTAGCGATATATTTCTGTAATTCAGGATCCGAAGGGAACTGTGACACAAGCTTCACCAACCATTTTACAATCTTTGTGTGGCCTTTACGAAAACTGGCCATTAAACAAGAAACTTTACGATTATCCATACTGTCGATACTCGCTGAATTCTGAACCAGTAATTGAGCGACATCAAGATGGCCACCAGCACACGCTAACCACAGAGGGGAATTCCCCTTCTTATTCTTCACCTCAATTTGGCAATTTCTGTAAGAAAGAAAACCAACGGTTTTTGTTTGTTTACTTTTATCCATATTTTTTTTCAGAGATAGAGAAAGGTGGGTTAACATCCACTTAAAAAAAACTAGGTCCTTTGGGACTATGGTTCAATTTTATTTCAATATGGGGGTTTAATTGTGGGAATAACTAGAAGACCCTGACAAAACCCAAGAGGTTGGACAGACGATTCTACTTCTTGTCGCGTACAAGTGAGGGCTCAAAGCCAACTAACTTTTTTAAGGGGGTTATCAATGTCCTACGGTTCTGCTCCGACTGGGCTAATGAAGACAGGCATACGCCATACAGTGTGCTATGAGGGACATTTTGCTCCGACAGTGGTAATATGGCCTACTTTTCTATCGAATTGAAATGAAATTGTCTTTAATGCTCTACGGTTCTGCTGCTACGCCATGTTGCTAGGACTATCCAGGGTTATTTTACGAACATGCAAATGTGTATCCAAGAATTCGATTTTTGTCCCATCCGAATGAAACTTACTTGATGATAAGAAGTTCAACAAATTTATAATGTCCTTTATCTGCAGCGATGGTTAATGCTGTATCCCTTGACGATGGTACTGGGGGTGCGTTAACATCAGCCCCTTTATCTATCAAAACTTGCCCCACTTCTACATAACCACCAGATGCGGCTTCCATTAATGGAGTTAATCCCGTCTGCAATCAAAAATAAAGTGGAAAAATAAATTTTGAGCAAAAGTTAGACAAACTTAAGGTTTCAAAATTTCGGAATACTCCATATATATATCTACAAGAAACCCTAGCTCTATGTTCCTACCCCAGCACTATATTCCTACTCCAGCTCTATGTTCTACCCTAGCTCCCTACCCAGGCTCTATGTTCCTACCCCAGCTCTATGTTCCTACCCCGACTATGTTCCTACCCCAGGTCTAATTCCTACCCCAGTTCTAGCTCCCTACCCTGGCTCTATGTTCCTACCCCAGCTCTATGTTCCTACCCCCGACTATGTTCCTACCCCAGGTCTAATTCCTACCCCAGTTCTAGCTCCCTACCCTGGCTCTATGTTCCTACCCTAGCTCTATGTTCCTACCCCGACTATGTTCCTACCCCAAGTCTAATTCCTACACCAGTTCTATGTTCCTACCCCAGTTCTGTGTTCCTACCTTAGCTCTATGTTCTATGTTGGCTTTTCTATCCACTAACAAACTAACAACTTCATGACGACCTTGAAAACAGGCCAAGGTCAGGGCCGTATTACGATTTGTTTCAATCTGAAAAAAAAAAAAAATTATATAAAAAAAAACATGTACAATATTTGACATGAACTGTGTTTCTCATTTTTAGTGTTAATGATGAACAATGCCATGCTTTGTGCTACAAGGTAAATTTTGCCTGGACAGGGATTTTTGTGCACAGGTCGGCACCATTTGAACAAGTAGGCACAGTTTCCTGCCAGGCTCTCCATCCTCCACCACTGGGTGTAAATATTAGATACAGGTAATGAAGGGTGTGGTGTATTGAATTGGGCGTTAATATTACATACAAAGATACAGGTAATTAAAGGTGTGGTCTACTCACCTGGGCATTAATATCACTACCCATATCCAATAACAATTTAACAGCAGCAAGATGGCCGTTCATGGCCGCTAACATTAAAGGTGAAATACCTAACTTAGAACCAGTCCTGAAAATAAAACAATGTACTATAAATAATAGAAAAAATAGGCACTAACTAAATAAAAGGAAGGGGGGAGAGAAATGAGGTTTAATGTCCACTAGAAACAAACCATTTTGGGACCCAGAGGAAACCCACAAGGTTGAGCAGGAGACTATTCCTTGTCATGCACAACCAGGAAATTGAAACCACGCCAGTTGACTCAATGACAGACCTTACGATCGAGCTGCTGGGCTAAACAGGAGAAATCGACGAGGCTGGACAGGCGAACCTACTGCTTTTAACGTACAACCTGTGAATCGAAACCATGACAGACCTTATGAAATAAAGCATTTTAATGAGAAAGTATGTTTGTTTACCTGGAGTTGATTTCTGCTCCATGATTGAGAAGAAGTTTAATGATGTTGACATAACCGCCGGAAGCCGCCAGACTTAACGGAGTGTAATCAGAGACATTACGATGTTCTTTGTTTGCTCCTCTAGCTAATAATAACTCGACCACCTATAAATACACCATATAACTATTTCATTTAAACATTTAAAATCTTAACTCCACTACTACATTTGCCCAGTACGAAAACAATCTCTGTGAGAAATGGGGAAACAATGACAAATATTATCAATTTACGTAGCCGTTTTATCTTTGTAAAACCATGAAAAGTTTCAGATTGATATCATGTTAGCGATCCGACTTTATAGTCAATTTATCGTACCTCACATCTTCCACCAGAACAAACTAATTTCAACCCCACTTCTCCAAATTGAGGTATTTTATCTTCCACCTGGACGAACTAATTCTCCCCCTTCTCCCACTATAATCAGGTATTTTATCGTACCTCATATCTTTTACCTGAACAAGCCAATTCTCCCCTTACCCCCCTCCCACTATAATCAGGTATTTTATCGTACCTCGTATCTTCCACCAGAACAAGCTAATGATAATGGGGTATCTTTGGTTCTCTCCGACTGGGCCTCGATATCAGCTCTATGATCTAATAATATCTCGACAACATCAACATGTCCCGCTGTAGCGGCTAATATCAGTGGTGTAAATCCTACAAAATAAAAACATATTTCAGACTTCCATCCCTTGCTAATACATCATGCAGTGTGCTATGACTTGAATCTTATGAGGAACTCTTCGTGGAAGTCCCTTGTTAGTGTCATATTGTAGTATATATCATTGTGGTCTGAAACCTTATGTTTAAGTAGATACAAATTGTCTCCCTTATTTTAAAGCTTTTCTGCCTTTGTGTATGATAAGAAACATATTGAAATATAGAATTAGTGAGCCACTGTCTTACTCTCTGATCCACCTTGGCTTGTAAAGTGGTTGTACTCAAATGGGGTTTATAGAGAAAGAGAGAGAAATGGGATTTAACGTCCACTTGACACAAACTAGGGGTCTTTGGAAGTGGGAGGAACTCGAGGACCAGGAACAAACCCACAAGGTTGGAAGGCGACACTACTCCTTGTCCCCAAATGGGGTTTAACAACCAACTCTTCTCCAAAGACTGGGCTAATGAAGATGGGTATCATCAATGTCCACATTAATAACAAATTTTACCAGAACAGAAATTTAGCAGTGACCTTACCTTTCTTATCACGATGTTCAAGGCTTGCATTCTTGGCTAACAGAAGAGTCACCAGTTCCGCGTGACCTCCAGCACAAGCCAAGGTCAAGGCTGTATCATGATTACTCTCCGTGTGTGCATCCACGTCTATCAACGATGATGGGGGTAGACTGTGGGGAGATGCAGGGGAGGGAGTAGGAGTAAGAGGGGTTGAAGGAGGTGGGGTTATGGCCTCCACACCCAGGATAGACGAGGATTGTTGAACTAGGGTTTGTCCATTCTGATTCTGCTGGACGAGGAGTTGCTGTTTACGATAGATCTGCTTGTTGTTGACTGGTTGTTGGGGTTGTTGTGGATGTTGCGGTTGTTGTTGTTGTTGTTTCATCTGTTCTAGTTGTTGGAGATGTAGCTGTTGCTGAACTTGTTGTAACTGCAGTTGTTGCGCCTGTTGTTGCTGCAGCTGTTGTGCAGCTTGTTGTTGATGAAGGAATTGCTGCTGTTGTTGCTGGGTGAAGAACTGTTGGGAAACGGGCGTAGGTGCAACTGTCTGTAGAGACTGCTGAGCTAACTGTAACGTACTCGCTTGTTGTACTAACATTGTCTGGTTGAGGACGTTCGTCGGTTGCCCTGACAACTGTAACGATTGACTGATTGCCGTATTTTGGACTAGCTGATTCTGGTGACCGAGGGAGGCCTGAGCTTGCGCAAGTTGTACCTGGGAGAGAGCTTGGGAGGTGACAAGAGGAGATTGAGGAAGGGGGGCCTGTGGTAATAATTGAAGGGCTTGTTGTGGTAGCGTTGGAGAGAAATTTTGCGATTGTAGCCCGTTGTTTAACATATGTTGGAGAAGTTGACCCTGTTGTTGAGGGGTCAGTTGAAATTGAGGGAATTGAAGGTTTTGAGGATTTTGAACTTGAAGGGGTTGTTGACGAACTTGATCGACAACCCCAACAGTCCCTATTGTTGTTGTTGTTGACAGTTGTTGTTGACTGACACACGGTGGATTCACCAAGGTAGGAGGATCGGTTGATGAGGTAACTGAAAGTAAATAACAAAATGACTGTTTATTATTGGAAACCGAAAGTAGGCAAAAGAAGTGATGTCATTTGGACTGCACATTTTACAAAAAGAATTTTTTCCCCATATATAAATGAAACATCAATGTTATAATATCAAAAGCTAGAGAGTAATACGTTTGTGATTTAATTCAAACTCAATCTTATTAAAATACAGATCTATATTTTGTTTGTTTTTTTATACACTCGCTAGCCTACACTACATGTAGATCTGTCAAGTTATAGTGGAAGGTTGTGCCAGGGGTCAAACAAGCAGTTTTTGATCCTACAACTTACTAACTGGGAATCGAAACATGACAGATGATATGTTCTAATGCACTCGAGTTAATAGAGAAAAGGAAAGAAATGTGGTCTAATGTCCACTCAACATAAACTAGGTCATTTCGGGACTAACACATGATTCTATTTTCTTTCAATAATTTGCTGGCGTGTAGGATCTTTGTTAGTGGGAGGAAAACAGTTGAGCTAGAGAAAACCTTCAAGTTTGGACAGGTGACCCCCTACTCCATATCACGTATAAACAGGGAATAAAAAAAAAACGGCAGTTGACCCAATGACAGACCTTAAGATACACACGCATGCACTAACCATTCGGCCATCCATTCCAACTGCTCGAGTTAAACCATTCAGTCATCCTATGTTTGAATGAAATGAATACTTACCACCATTTTGATCAGCTATGGGTGGAGTGACAGGTGGTTGTATAACACCTATAATACTCTTACTGCGGGCTTTTACATTACCATTCCTCTTAGTCTGGGCATTCTTCCCCGCAGCAGGTGCCCTTGTATCCGTTATATTAGAATTAGCGTTACTATTGGCTGTAAATATAGGTTGTGGTACGTACGTATCACCATATGACATCACAGGCTGAGTAACAACAGGTAGATCGGGCAGAGATTTGGGTAATTTGGGATTTTGTAACATCAAATCGGAGAAAGGGAGGTCTGTTTGAACTCCTAGCGTGTTGATATCGGTAGAAGTTGGAGTAAGAAGAGTAGAAGAATCAGGGACACCCGCTGTCACGTTGGCCGCCTGACGAATTCGGGCTATAACTTGCTGTTGCTGTTGCTGATCGCGATGTTGTTGTTGTTCTCTCTGTTGTTGCGCTTTCTCGTGCAGTTCTCGTTCAACTTTCTGTAACTCAGCTAAAATTTGCTGCTTTCGTTGTATCTGTTCCTCCTTTGACGCAGCAGGAACAGAATTTAACTCTTTGGCCATAATGGTGTTAATAATTGCTTCCACTTTTTCCGTGGCTTTTTCGTTTGGATATTGCTCGGTGCCCTTTTTATCAGGATTGACAGTAACAGGAGTTATTTCCCCCATTTGAGCGGGATTATTGATTTGTTTTATCACTTTGTTGTCTGGTTGTGGATTGAGACTTCGCTTAGCGACACATTTCTGCAAGTTGGTTCGTAGCTGATCCACAGTTTTGGCTGTAAATAATAATAAAAATTGTTATTAGAAAAAAATCCCAATTAATGCTGATAATTTGAGATGAGCCTGTTTAAATAGTTATGCTATATGCACAGAGAGAAATTTGCCTGGGCAGTGCCTATTCTGCATAGTTTTATTTTGACATTTTAACAGATGCCAGTAGAATATTTGGACAATAAAACCTGAAATTAATACTATTAAGTTGGAACAGTCTAGGCTGAGACAACTCACCCTGTATAGTTGGTGTATAATTGACTGGGTCGAGACAACTCACCCTGTGTAATCGATGTATAATCATTAGGGTTGAGACTACTTACCCTGTATATTTGGTGTATAATTGGCTGGGTTGAGACTTTGTGGATCTGGTTCACTTGGAGGAACGATATTCACCAGACCGGGTAACGGTACTCGGGGCTAACAAAATATAAAATACAACATTCAAATAATGATATTACTCTAGATATAGGAATAACAACCAACAGTAACTGAAGATATAGGAATTACAACCAACAGTAACTGAAGATCAATACAATTAACTCATTAATTAGATTAATCATCGAGGGGGCAGTTGAAGGGGTTGGAGAAACACTGAGGGGTGTTAACCCATAGATTAGCTCAGCGGGGGCCAGTTGAAGGAGTTGGAGAAACATTGAGGGGTGTTAAACAATAGATTAAATCAGCAGGGGTCAGTTGAAGGAGCGGTGAACCATATCTCGCTGTCTTGGCAGGATTCTGTGGGAAACACACAGTATCAGATAGCCATTTGATACTTGATTAATAAAACAATGAACTGGCCACTCATGTAATTATATTATTGTTATTCGTTGCTAATTACAATGGTGGTGACACGGATTCAGACCAATATATGTATTGCTTTAAGAAACAGAGAGAGAGTGAGAGAGAGAGAGAGAGTGAGAGTGAGAGAGTGAGAGTGAGAAAGAGAGAGAGGTTTGATGTACATTTGATACATTTGGGACTAAAATACAGTTCAATTTTGTTTCAATAATTCGCTTGGGCATGGGTATATCTAAGCAGTGGGAGGAAAACGTAGGAACTGCAGAAAACAAATGAGGTTAGACTGGCGATCTTACTCATTGACACATGTTACTCCTTGAATCGAAACCACGCCAGTTGACTAAATGAAAGACCTTATGAAGCACCCCCCACTCACGTTCGAAACCATGCCACTTAACTCAATGACAGACGTTGTGATCTATAGGGCACGTGTAAAGACCATGAATAGAATGTTTTTACCTCTTCTGTAGTTAGGTCAATAGCATTTAACTGTGTTGAATCAGGAGAAAGATTAGATAATTGTCGATTTGGCCATTCTAATAATAATTTCACCACATTCGTATGGCCCCCTTTAGCTGCTTCTATTATCATGGTTGATCCATCCTGAAAATTAAGCAAATAAATTATATTCAATCATCATGGTTCATCAATCAAATAATGGTGGTCATTAAAATCATCTATTATTGAAGCCCAGATATAAATGAAACCAGGGATTTAACCATACTACACCTACAGGGCTAATAAAGACAAGCCTTCACAATGAACTGTTCTAGGAGAGAAATTTTGCCTGTACAGTGGTGTTTTCGCCAACTATTCATGAATTTGAAATGTCAGAGGAAGTTTTAAGTGTATGCTGAACATGACTGTGATTTGAGTCTCAACATACTGTTAGTCTATGATTACTTTATTGAAATGTTTTATGCCTGTGACTCAAGTGTCGACATACCTTTAGTCTACGATTCAAGTGTCGACATACCTTTAGTCTATGATTAGGATCGGCTACTTGACCTAATAAAAGTTCCACGACAGTCATGTGACCTCCCGCACACGCTAAAGATAGCACTGTGTGATCATTGGTCGACGTGGCACGATTCAAGTCCGCACCTAGAAAACAAAACATTATCATTATTACACATAGAAAACAAAATATTTTTATTGAGTCATATCTGTTGTGTTCAGTTCATCGCTAATGTCAAACTGTAAAAATTGGAAATAAAGAGCGATGCATTTTCGTTTAATCATCTAAATATTTGTTGCCATGGCAATTTACTTCCAAGGAGTGAAATAATGAAATAGGTTTTTATGGCATGTCAGCTCCAACCAGGTTTCTTCCCGAGAATTCTGATAACTGACATATATAAAAGTATTACCTTTTGAGATTAGAAACTGTACTGTTGCTAAATGGCCAGCTCTGGCAGCTTTCATCAATGGCGTCCTTCCTCCCTCGGACTCGTGTTCCTGTACAATAAAACAAGTCAACACATTTACACGACAACTTGGGTAATTAATTACCAATCTGATTAAAATACAGATCTATATCTTCGATGGCCTACACTACATGAAGATCTGACAAGTTGTTCTGGGAGGCCGCGTAAGACGTCATACAAACGGCTCTTGACCCTATGACATCAGACATTTGATTAACCAATCAGCGTTATGTTTCTAGTGGATTACCACAGTTCTGAGCAAGACAAAAGGTCTCCGTAACGGATCGTTTCATTGACTATTGCCTCACATCATCCAGGACACATCAATGATAACAACTCTTCCAGATCCTACTGTAGTAAAATGAAATTGGACCTGTGTTTAAATCAGATTGCCAGAGTTATAGTTTTAAAAGAAGAATATTTATTGACAGCAGAATACCAAGTTGAGTTACACAGCACCTTCACGGGACAATTGAATAGAGAGAGAGAGAGGGAGAGAAATGGGGCTCAATGTCCACTCGACACAAACTAGGTCATTTCGGGACTAACATAAGGTTTAATTTTATTTCAATAATTCGCTTGCTTGTTAGGATCTATAGCAGTGGGAGGAAACCGGAGTGCCCGCAGGAAACCTACGAGGTTGAGAAGACGTCCCTATCTTCCTACCACATACGCTCACACCAGGGATCGAAACCACAACCGCAAGCCAGAGGTGACCGGCCAGCTAGAGGTCGAAGCGCGGCACTTTAGAACACTAGGCCATCCCAACACCCCAGAATTGAATAGATTTCATAAGCTGTCTCTAGATTACTTCTCTATGATCTTTATATGGGACCCCCTCCCCTCTTCCTTTCTGAGCTAAATATTGGATCCCCCATAGCATATTGTATGGCATATGTCTGGCAAAAATTGTTTAGCTTGCTCAATAGATACACTAGATTTGATTAAAGTAAAATGATATCTTACAAGTTCAGCATCGGCGTCGAGCAAAACTTCAGCTACGTCTGTATGGCCATTCTCACAGGCATAGGTCAAGGCTGTATCACCAGTTCCCGTCTGTGCATGGACATTAGCTACTAAATAGAATAAAACAGTTATAATAAACTACCTTATAACAACACACGGTCTCATTAATAACTTAACTCACTTTCAGTCTGAGTAAAACATAGATCCTATTTCGTTTCGATTTTTATAGTTCAAAATTTCGTTTGACCCCTGCCATGAACTTCCACTATAACTTGTCAGATCTTCATGTAATGTAGGCCATTGAACGTATAAAAGATAGGCTGGCACTGCCAGGCAGGATACGCCCACATTTTCGAGAGATGGATAGAGAACAAGCAATACCGAAAGTGATTTTTCCTACATCTTTAAGTCCTGTATTTCATACTGTATTGGGAGCAGCCATTTAGTTGGTCAGTTCCAGTCTGATATTAATGAAATTCGAAACCGACAATGATTATGGTGTGACGGTACACAACCTAGAAATGTGACTTTTCATCAAAATCGGATAAGAATTGTGACCTGTAGAGAGTCCACAACCATGATATACCATATTTTTACACTATTCGCGTACAAACAGCGACCATTTCGTCCGGCAATTTTGGTACGATTTTCACGAAATAAGAATTCAACCATCCTCATCAAAATTGAATTAAAATTGTGACCTACACAGGATCCACAATCATGATATATCATTTTTTTAACAGTATTCGCGTACAAACGGTGGCCATTTTGTCTGTCAATTTTGGTCCGATTTTCCCGAAATTCAAACTCAACCTTCCTTACAGTGTAACGGTGATATAATCAAACGTTTTTTTAAATTGGATAATAATTGTGACCTCCAGAGGGACCACAAGCTAAAGAAAGGGGGATTTTGCGTATAACCAGGGGCCATTATTCAGGAAGTTACGATCCGATATGCGCAAATATCGAAAAGAACCAAGATCTTTGGGTTATAACCATGAATTTCAAGTTTCATCAAAATCGAATTAAAATTGTGACCTTTACAACGTCCACAACCTTGATATACCATTTTTTAACAGTATTCGCGTACAAACGGCGGCCATTTTGTGTGGCAATTTTGGTCTGATTTTCCCGAAATTCGAACTCAACCTTCCTTACGGTGTAACGGTAATATAATCAAACGTTTTTTTAAATCGGATAATAATTGTGACCTCCAAGCTAAAAAAAAGGCAATTTTGCGTATAATCAGGGGCCATAATTCAGGAAGTTATGATCCAATATGCGCAAATATCGAAAGGAAGCAAGATCTTTGGGTTATAACCATGAATTTCAAGTTTCATCAAAATCGAATCAAAATTGTAACCTCCACAGGGTCCACAACCTTGATATACCATTTTTTAACAGTATTTGCGTACAAACGGCGGCCATTTTGTATGGCAATTTTAGTCCGATTTTCCCGAAATTCGAACTCAACCTTCCTTAGGGTGCAACGGTGATATAATCAAACGTTTTTTTAAATCAAATAATAATTGTGACCTCCAAGCTAAAAAAAAGGCGATTTTGCGTATAATCAGGGGCCATAATTCAGGAAGTTAAGATCCGATATGCGCAAATATCGAAAGGAAGCAAGATCTTTGAGTTATAACCATGAATTTGAAGTTTCATCAAAATCGAATCAAAATTGTGACCTCCACAGGGTCCACAACCTTGATATACCATTTTTTAACAGTATTCGCGTACAAACGGCGGCCATTTTGTATGGCAATTTTCGTCCGATTTTCCCGAAATTCGAACTCAACCTTCCTTAGGGTGTAACGGTGATATAATCAAACGGTTTTTTAAATCGAATAATAATTGTGACCTCCAGAGGGACCACAAGCTAAAAAGGGTGATTTTTCGGACAATCAGGGGCCATAATTCAGGAAATTACATTCCGATAGCCGCAAATATCGAAAGGAACCAAGATCTTTGGGTTACAAACATGCATGTCAAGTTTCATCAAAATCGGTTCAAAATTGTAACCTCTATAGGGTCCACAAGCTAAAAACGTGATTTTTCGTACAATCAGGGGCCATAATCCATGAAGTTTTGATCCGATACATGCCAATATCGAAAGGAACCGAGATCTTATGGGGATAAACCTATATTTCAAGTTTCGTCAAAATCGGATAAGAATTGTGACCTGTAGAGAGTCCACAAACAAATTGTGGACGGACGGACGTCCGGACGGACAGGGGCGACGACATAATACGTCCACATGAAAATGTGGGCGTATAAAAAATGAAACGAAATATAGATCTGTATTTTTATCAGATTGTCTTGTCAACACCGTACTTTGGTCATTTTGAGATATGTTTTTTAGCTTTCGTTCAGATCTATTTATCGTCTTATCCAAAAGACTTGACATCCAGTCTGACCAGCAGACGTTACTCCAGTAAAATATGGAGGTTATATTGGCCTAACCAAGGATTCAAGCTGGGACATTCTCTCTGGAGCTAATGAAGACCGGCATAAGATTGAGATTTGCCAAGAGAGCAGCATTACGGCCTACTCTTATATCGAATTCCAACTGTCAAGGAATCTTTTACGTGCATGCCAATTAGTAAACAGCACCTCAGTTTTTTGTTCCTTCAAAATGACTAGACAGCTGTCCTTGTCAGGCTTTCTGTCCTGCATCACTGACAAGGGGGAACCACGCCGGAAAATTAGGATGAACTTTTTCGGCCCATGTAGGGATTGAACACCCGACCTCCACGCTAACAAGCCAGCATCATACCCACCGTTGTCCCTGGGATACGTTTCTACAATGTTCTCTCGTGGTTTCTCAAGCACATTGCAGACCCTAAGAGAATCGGTGTTGAAACGTATCTCTGACTAAAATACAGTTACTGTTGCATTTATTTTTATATCCAAGTCAACTTACAGCACTTAAGAAGATATTTAACAAGTTCAAGATGGCCTTCTTGTGATGCTTCCATTAACGGTGTACTACAACCTAATTCTATATCAGCCCCTGCTTTAATAATAAAATCTGCTACTTCTAAAAATCCTCCACAACATGCCAAGGTCAAGGCCGTTTCCTGGGTTTCTTCAGTCTGGGCATTAATATCGGCATCTTAAATATATATCACATACAGACGTTCATTTCACACTAAACAATTTAACTAAATTTTTACAATTTAACTAAATTTTTACAATTTAACTAAATTTTTACAACTTAAAACAAAATTTACAATTTAACTAAAATCAAGAGAAATTTTTTCAGAAAACACCAGAGCATGGGGGACTTTCTGGGTTGTGAGCCTGAATCTTACTCACTGTGCTAACTTGTTTTCTCCTGCTGCTCAGGGCCTAATCTTGAGTAATTCTCTCGGCCATCACAAAATGAATCAATATATAAATAAAAGACACGTACCGTGAGCTAACAATAAAGCTACCATATCTTCATGTCCCTCCCGGGCTGCTTCCATCAGGGGCGTATAACCCTCATCATTTACCTCCTCAATATTCGCCCCACGCTCTAACAACAAACACGCTAATTCAACATGGCCACCACAAGCGGCTAGAGTTAATGGAGACTCAAAACTATCAGCTGGCATATTAACCTATAAGAAAGTAAATAAAATGAAATAAAACTGGTTTAAACTATCATATGTTACTCTACTCATAAAAGCTTACATCATCGGTGCGACAAAATTTGTTTCGAAATGTTAAAATACTGCCTCTTAGCCTACGACCTACTGGAATGTCAAATTCAAACTGACACGGCTTCTTTTATGTGCTTGAGAATGTGTACGCAACACCTTGGTTTATGACCCCATAAGAAAGATGAAGGGAAATAACGCACACCAAGCAGAACACGGGTTATAATAACAACTCTTCCAGATCCTAATGTAGTAAAGACAAGCAAAACAAAAGTTTGAACTATAAAAAAAGAAACCGAATAATTGTCAAATGAAAAAGTAAGAACTTCACCTGTGCTCCATTATCTAAAAGTAGACGAGCAACTTCAACATGTCCATCCATTGATGCTTCCATCAGTGCTGTGTGCATTTCATCTGTTTTATGTTCACGATCTGCACCAGCTTCTAATAAATATTTTACCATGTCTAAATGACCTGTAAAAAATAATAACAAATATTCAACCATATCCAAATGAAATGGAATGGGGCCTACTGATCGGCTCTGAACTTGGCTGATGAAGACAGGTGTATGTCATACAGTAAGCTATGAGGGAAATTTTGCCCTGACAGTGCCACAATGGCTTATTGTTATCAAATTCCAACTGTAAAGGGATCTTTTACGTGCACACAAATGTGTGCACGAGATCGCTGTTTTTCATACCATCCGAACGAGACAGCTGTACTTGTCAGGCCTGCATCACTGACAAGAGGGAACCACCATGGAAAATCTGGATAATTGCAGGGATCTTATTATTCATACATACAAAATTCTGAATATTCATGTCAACTACACCATTACAAAGACAACTTAAGTTATTGAAGACGGCATAGAACTCATTATTATTCATACATACAAAATTCTGAATATTCATGTTAACATGTAAATTACACCATTACAATGACAGCATAAGTTATTGAACCCGGCACAGAAATATTATTATTATTTATACAAATGTAATGAATATTCATGTTAACATGTCAATTACACAATGACAACATAAGTTATTGAACCTGGCACAGAACTAATTATTATTCATTATACAAATGTAATGAATATTCATGTCAACATTTCAAATACATCATTACAAAGACAACATATGTTATTACAGCCTGCATAGAACTCATTATCATTCATATATACAAAGGTCATGAATATTCATGTTAATGCTACTTACCTTTATAACAAGCGAGAGTTAGAGCACTTTCTTTAAACTCATTAGAATGTGTGTTAATACCAGCTCCAGCTAGTAATAAAGTTTTAGCTACTTCTACGTGTCCAGCGCTAGCTGCTTCCATTAAAGGGGTATGACCATTTTCATTGTGTACCTCTACATTAGAGTAGGCCTTAATTAATTCCTTTACAACCTCCACATACCCACCGCATGCTGCGTAATGTAGAGGTGTGTTACCTGGATAATCAAAACAAATAAATAACATGAGATAGTCATGGTTATCCTGCTTAACTTAAACAATCAGATTATAAATGAAATGAAATGGGGTTTAAAATCCTACTGTTCTGCTCTGACAGGGCTTATGAACACAGGCATACTCCATACAGTGAGGGATCCAAACTGCCAAGGGTTCTTTCTACGTGCACAAAGATTTTCCCTTTTTGGTAGGGTGCCCCACCCTAAATGAATATCTCCAAATATCTCGTCAATTACACCACAATACTAATATATTTAGAAAGCCTTAAATCTGTTTCACACATTTATAGTCACTAAATAAACGACCATACTGTACTTCATAAGCTATGATCATTAAACCATACATAAATAATACTGAAAAATGGTTTGGAGTGCCGTCCATAACATCCAGACACTTTTGAGTAAAAGATAGGTTACGTGCCCTTGTTTTGAAATTAGTCTCCCATAACTAGTCTACCGATCATTCTACGTCTAATTGACGGGTCGGGATAATCAAGACTACTTTTTTTTACGAAACATGGAACAAGAAATTGAATTTAGAAGCACCAACATCAGGCGTCTCAACAATATTTTTAAGAACCTTGTAAAAGTAAAATGAAACTACTGCTTTGATCAATATTCTTCCATACGGACAAGGAGTCAGAGATATTATTTGTACTTAACCAAAATATGCAGCTTCTAATGGTACAGCTAATTATAAGGCAATTTAAAAAATAAAACGAGCGTAATTTCTAAAGATGCCGTAATAACCAAAACGTTAAATATTATTGCTATTCAGAATCGTCAACAATAGATTTTTTACGGCTGTAGTAGTGTTTGGTGTTTTGAACATTTCCGCATGCTGTTGCTATTTATAGCCTCAACGAGTGTGCGAGACTGTTAGAAATCAGTAGTAAGTCATTGAACTAAAACGTGCAGGATCAACGTGTCAAGAACAACTTTTCAGTTGGCACGTGGGGCACCCTATTTTTGGTGAATTCAATAAGATGTCAGGTAAGTTGCCTCCCTTTGACTTGACGTTTTGAAGACAAACTGAAACCCACCTGCTGAAGACTGAGCGTTCACATCTGCAGTGTGTGCTATTAATAGACGAACAATATCAGCATGGCCACCACTCGCTGCTTCCATCAACGGAGTACAGTCCCCCTTGATTCCACGATCTTCAACATTCGCCTTCATGGCCAATAAAACTTGTGCTAATTCGTAATAACCTGCTGAACAGGCCAATGACAGAAGACTTTCGCCCTCCCCTTCCCCGTCAATAGGTTCAGGAAAAGCTACAGCATCAAATTTACTACGTATTCCCCCAACATCATTTTCTCCTGCCTCTGTTATAGCTCTTGTACTGAAAGAAACAAAACAATCAATTAGACTCGGGTCGACATCTTGTACCCTTGGACAGGGATAGAGAGAAATGGGTTTTAACGTCTACTCGACACAAACTAGGTTATTTCAGGATTAACATATTGTATAGATCAATTTTATTTCAATAACTTGTTTTTGTGTAGAGGTCTTAAGCAGTGGGAGGAAACCGGAGGATCAGGAGAAAACCTATCAGGTTGGACAGGCGACCCTACTCCTATGATGTCAGTTATTTGATTAACCAATCAGCATTGATGTTTCTAGTGGATTACCCACAGTTCCATGCACCACACACCCAAAGTTTGCCGTAACAGATCGTTTCATTGGCTAATCCCTCACACCATCCAGAACATGTAAATGATAACAACTCTTCCAGATCCTAGTGTAGTAAAGACAAGTATAAATAAATTTTAAAGTATAAAAATGAAATAATTGTCAAGCACCCATCTATGATGAACGTTACTTACCCGTCAGCAGTCGTACAGATTTGTCCTTGGTGTTCTTGTCTCATACGGTGCAATGCTTGTGCGGCCTCATCTAAAGCACTGCTAACCGAAGAGGTCAAAGTACGTAGTACCTCTGGATCAGTTAAAGCTTTACCGTCTTTTGATGATAATTTGCTGATTCCTATTATGTAACAAAAATTATTTCTTAAAATTAAAACAGAATCTTTTTTTTAGCAGGCTTTGTGGTAATGAGTCAGTATCAATAGGTTTTTTTCGGGACTAACATATTGTTTAAGTTTATTTCTATAATTCGCTTTAGCAGTGGGAGGAATTCGAAGGATAATGAGAAAACCTATGAGGTTCGACCGGTGACCAGATCCCTTGTAACTACAACTGGGGATTCGAAACCATGCCAGTTGACTTAATAACAGGCTAATGATACAGTGCGCATGTGCTAACCATTCGACCACCCACCCCTCCAGTTGTAAATAAATTATTTTCCCAGATACAATTACCAATAATAATAGTATGCCATGCGGGCGAATAAAAAATAGCGGCATCCTAGTAATATAGATCTATATCTATACCTGCAGCTTCTAATAGTGCTTCTAAACGTGCATGTGTCTCAGGATCCACGGCTTGTAGGGCTTCAGGATCTCCCGTTTCAGCTTGAAGTAAAAATTGTGATGGTTCCAGGATTTGATCGTCGTCAAGATCAGCTGATTCATCTAATGTGAACGAATCAACCTGAAAAATACACAAAAACATCTTCAACAACCTGGTTGACATTTGATTCCCTTGCCAGCTGCAATATTCTGGAAGTTGAATATGGTTTAATTCCATTCAATATTTACAAAGCTATGATGAATTAAAATTTGTCACCATTCGACATCCACAGCAGATGGTCTGAAGTCTGAACATACAGGATTTACTCAACGCAAGCCAATGCCATGTATGATTTTCACAGGCACAAATTAATGCCTGCTTTTCATGTACATGTTTCCCCCCGTAGAAAAGTCGATATAATGCTAATGTAATGAGACTATTTCCATGTAAGCGTTTTGCTGGCTTTTTTTCTCACGTGAAGAGTATGCATGTGGATGTTTACATTCTGACATACCAACACAGATTCTCTTATACAAAGTCACTCAACAGCTCTTGTTTCTGCAAATTTAGTGTGCAAATGGTAGATTTTTTGGACATGGTGCCATCATAAAAAGGCCGCCACAGAAAGTAAACCTTGTCATGCTCCACCCTGCAAAAAGAAATCCTCACTTATAACATCATTTACGTGGCATTCCCCAAAATTTTCAGCAATTTTTCTGTACACATGGAAATACATGTACAAAAAATCGTGCGCAAAAACACTATGTTATTCCGCTGCTAGAAACATATACATGGAAAGCAGGCCTTAGGCTTTTGGCAGACACAATACTTCAGGTCATTATCATTTTGTTAGGCCCTGATTTCATTTTATTCTGTTTTGATTGATATTTTTAATACATGTCCATTACAAAATTTGTCAGATAACCAAAAACATTACTTTATAGATGTTGAGCGAAATATAGAAAATTTCTATGTTGTTAATTGGCATCTATTTTTCTAATCTTATCAGTTCAATCATATTGTTAATTCCTAGCTGTGTAAAGTACAGCTCTTAAAATAGCATTATGCAAGAGCAAAATCTGCTTATTACAGGTCTTTCTTTAGGCCTGAGATGTTATCTAAATAATCAATTAGACATTAATTAACATATCCAGACCATAATAAACTCTTAAAGTCAATGCTAGCCTTCGATGTTGGCGGATTGAATTCCTATATGCCGCTTAATGGCCGTTGATAATTAAATCAATCAAGTGGATAATCGCGACTATGCTGTTTATATTAATGATTTGAGTAATGATGACCGAGGCTATGTGAATATTTCAAACGCTTTCTTTTTGCCTAATAGTGGACCAATTTGACTGAAATTTTCAACAAATTACCTTTACACTATCTAGTTTTTAACTATTATAGTGAGAACTGCCATCTCTTTATCTTATCTCCCATAATGTAACTTTAAAGGTAGAGGTAATAATGACTGAATTAAAATCCCCCACATTTTTCCTAACTGAACGACACAACATTTAGGTTTAGACTTCAGAATATACTCCATGAATATTATCTCTTACTCCCATTTCAACACAAATGTATGTAACACAAAGTTTTTGACAAATATAAATATGTATATTCTATAAAATGCATAGAAAGAGAGAGAGGAACTAACATTTTTCAATTTTATTTCAATAATATCTCACGAGCATGTACATAGGGGTCTTTAGCAGTGGGGGGAAACCGGAGGACCTGGAGAACAACCACGAGGTTGGACATGCAACCCTACTCCTTGTCACGTACAAGCAGGAATCTTTACCACACCACTTGAATCAATGTAAACCATAAAGTGTGCTATGAGAGGAAAGTTTGACCAGACAGCAATTGAATTCCATCATTGTATGGTTCTTTAACGTCCACAGACAGTGTGTTAATGGGAACTTGGCTTTTGGTACCATCCTTATGACTAAAAACTATCCTGACAAAGGGGGGGGGGGATAGATATCTGAACGTTAACGTGTGCGTGCTGCATCATAAGGTCTGTCATTGAGTCAACTGGCGTAGTTTCGATTTCTGGGTTAGATTCCAACGTTGTACGTGACAAGAAGTAGGGTCGCCTGTCTAACCTCGTGAGTTTTCTCCGGGTCCTCTGTTTTCCTCCCACTGCTAAAGACCCCTACATGTGCAAGAGAATTATTAAACTAAAATTTAACCTGAAATGACCTAGTTTGTGTCAGTTCTCTCTCTTTCTATCCTAACAAGGGAAGAGTTCTCTCTATCCATGTGACAATACTGCTTTGCAAATATCGAACCTCCTGCTCCTGCTCAGTCAAAGCCTTATTCACCGAGCCATCATGGCTTTCATATTTCATAAAACTATAACACAACAGTAACTGACTAAAGGAAATTTAAAATAAAGTACCAGATGTGTATGATAACTTGAATAGGGAAATTGAGTTGAATGAATTGAAAACTTAATTGAGTTATATTTAGATGTAATGAGCCTTGAGCATAATACAGTACATAATTACATTGAGACTTATATTTGTTATTAAACATACATTATGCAAGAGCTAAATCTGCCTATTGATGGTCTAAAATGTTATATATATTATTAATTAATTAGACATTAATAAACTGCGATCTGAGATTTCTTTTGCGGTTTGTAGTTTGTTAGCAGGTTACTTAGATAAATAGGTGCTGTTCCATTAAGGCATTTGTAAGCTACATCTATACAAAGAAGTTTAAAATTAATCCTGCTTTTGACTGGAAGCCAATGAAGATCTTTCATGAGCGGTGTTATATAATGATTTCTGGTGGATTTCTGCAGTGTTTTGTACTAGCTGTAATTTATTAATTAGTTTTTGATTGATACCCAAGAGAAGACATTTGTTCAATCATAAAACTAAATGCAAATTCTTGTATTTTAATAACACATTGTTAACACAAGGTACAAATTTATGGATACACAGTTACTGAGTTTAATACTAAGCGACGTTTCGACGAGGATACTCTCGTCTTCATCAAGCAAAAACTCGGTAATTGTGCATCCATAAATTGTACCTTGTGTTGATATGTTCAATTACTAAATGTCAATCAAGAAGATAAGATTTCTAGAGACATGTACCTGTTGTTGACATGAAGTGATGTAAGACCTAGTGACCGACATTAATGACGTCTGACAAGCCTACAATATGTCAAATGATGAGAGACCATTGAACACTATCACAACACACAACACAGACATTAGTGACCTTCAACTTTAGTAACATGTGACTAACCTGATAAATAACTATCAACAATAATAACCTACTTTTATTTTCTATTTGTATCAGTTAATTAATCATTACTAACATAACTTTCATCACCAGACCTCTCAGTGCACGTAGCGCTCAGCCCTTGGAGTTTGGACCAACTCATTTCTTACTAACATAATGAAAACGTGTTGCCAGTCCTCTAATTTATCTTGATAACTTTTAACCAGGCAAGGGCAAACCCAGTACATGTACCAGACTGGGGCGGACAAGGTAAATGAACATCTGAGCCCTCCGGCAAACTGGTGTCCTTGGGCTACCATCGCAACTAACAATATGTCACGTGACAAGAAAACAAAACTAGCTTGAACCAGGCAAGGGTGAACCCGCTATGTGCTCTGGGCCCTCGGACTAACTGGTGTCCTTAGGCTCCCATTATAGCAAACAACATGTGACATGACAAGAAAACGAAACTAGCTTGATTACCCTATTACACACCTCACTCATAGATCATTTTTCTCCTCAAATACTTTGGCCATTATATTTTTCGTGGATGCAAAGATATATTTTAAAATATACATGTGAAATACATTTCTTTTTATCCAATCAAGGCCAGTGGGTCCCTGATCCCCTGCAACCAGGGTCCCCGCGAGGAATACAAAGGTTCACAAAGGGTAAGGTAAAGGGAACCATGCTGATTACATTGAATCTGACAGGAATGGAGTTTGGTATCTCATCAACATATCATGTCTTTTCCGTCATTTTCAGGTTGATAAGGATTTGATTCTAAAGGTCACGTAGGCAATATTGAAGTGAATTTTACCAGGACATTGTCAAATTGATATCCAACATTCAGGCTCATCTTGCTGTCTTGACAACACTTTCCTGACAAGTCTCTTAAAATCAGCCCATTCTTGGATTTGAACCCAGAAAAACAGACACAAAATGTTTGAATTGGTCTGTGTTGTATTACATGTATGTACTGTATTTTCAATGTTTGTTCAATGTTATGTTGAGATTGCCTGTATCCAAGTACCGTTTGTTATATTTTATGTTGAGACTGTCTGAACAGTTTGTTCTCTGTTATGTTGAGATTGTCTGTGTTGCATTCATGTAGTATTTTTTCTATATGATGTTGAGATTGTATTCATGCACTGTTTGTTCAATGTTATGTCTGTGTCCATGCACAGTTTGTTCTATTTTATGTTAAGATTGTTCTGTGTTGTATCAATGTTCTGTTTGTTCTATTTTATGTTCAGGTTGTCTGTGTTGTATCAATTCAATGTTTTGTTTATTAGATAGGACAATGACCCACCCACATGACTGTTACATGTATTTACAGGTTAAAACGCTTGTATTTTTTATTTGAACAAGGACATGTTATTTTATTGTATGTTAAAAGTATTGAGGAAAGACTAAAAACTGCTAGATAAGATGCATGTAGGCTACATGTATAGATTGCCCTAGTGATGTATATCTAATTGCAAATGTGTCTAACTGGATGGTTTGTTCTGTCCTTGTTTTGTCCACCAGTTATACAGTAATATATCTACTCTAAGAGAGAGAGAGAGAGAGAGAGAGAGAGAGATGGGTTTAACATCCGTTGGACACAAACTAGGTCATTTCTGGACTAACATATGGTTCAATTTTATTTCAATAATTTGCTTGCGCGCAGGGGCCTTTAGTAGTGGGTGGAAACCGGACGAAATCCACAACATTGGACAGGCGACACTACTCCTTATCACCTGCAACCTTATGATAATTTGCTTGTGCATAGGGGTCTTTAGCAGTGGGAGGAAACCGGAGTACGGTACCTGGAGAAAACTCACGAGGTTGGACAAAAGTTGGTATAAAGTTGTGAAGTATTACCATGTCGTTGTTGTTGATTAAAATGTAAGAACAAAGTCATTTACATTGGCTTATTGATATAAAATAGCTTCAGTAATACTGTTCCCTATATAAACAAACATTGTCTAATCGATGTACAATGATTAATTTCTCAATTAGAGAATTCATCAAATGTATATTTATAAACCAATTAACTAATGAGTGATTATAATGGTATTCCATTATAATCAAAGAAACCAAATCCATAAAACATAAACAAGTTATAAACACAAAACCATAATAGGGAACACAAATACTATTATAATCAGTTCTCTCAAAGTTTTCAACGAAATGTAACTTTAATCAAAATAGTAATTGTGTTCCATATTATGGTTTTGTGTTTACTACCTACTAAATGCTGCTTAAAGAAGACACAAAAGTCACATATCACAATATTTAACCTGATTAATATTCTATCAATATTTCAGTTTTCTTGTAGACACAACCGTTTCATATTAACCTTTCACAACCAAACCATCAATATCATACTCAAATCCAAGACTTCCACAAGAAATATCTATTCTGTAAGGATGACAAATATATTCTGCGAAAGAATTGATATAAAACAAAACGCCCTTGTTCTAATATATATATGCTCTAATTTCCCAACCATCTAGGTAACAATCTACTATAAATCGGATAAATTCAATTAGGATCGTGAATAACAACATGCTACAAAATATCTTTGTTTTAATTCCATTCAACTCCACATGCAAACCATCTCATCTTTAGAAACTAAAACGAATGAAATATGGAAAATGTTGCATGCATACTGTCTTTGTCTGTTCCAAGTTCTTGTTGTGAATGATGACTCAGAATAAATTATAGGTATTCTCTTTTTAACTTAATTGATTTTCTCATTTACATATTCAATTATGCAAATTCACATCACAATAAACCTCCATGGAGTCTTTGACTTTAGAATTAATTTTATGTAACCTAAGGCCATTATGAACTTTGACCTTTCAGCTTTCCTGTTGATATGATTTATTCATGACATCATTAGAGAAAAAAACTGGTTATTAACCCAAGATTTACTTTAATTAAACATCAAACTAAAGTCAACATGCCTTTTAAACTCAAAATCAGACACCAATATCCATACATCTCCCTTCATTTACACAGAAGAGCAGTAACCTTATTAATCTTGCTGGTCATGACAAACGTGGTTGTGAAACCGTCTCGGAAAAACTACACACTTTGATCAAATAATTATTAACTGTCAGCACACCTCTCCTATCTAAAAATAAATGCACGAAATAAACACAGCAATCAAGATTTAATCACAAATTTATACCTCCGATGGCTCGTCTTCCTCACTCGAGGTTTCTGCCACAAAAACTGAGGAGGGATCATTAATCTCTCCTGGACCAGGGTTTTCCAAAGATGGTGTCTGGCTATTTTCGTCTATTTCCACTCGTCTAACATCTTGAATTTCGTTTGCTTTAGTCTGAGCAACATTCTGCATCATTTTGCTTTTCTAAGACTTGTAAATAAAGTGAGTGTCTTGTTATTATGTACATACAGATGGCGATATACTTAAAATTCGATCATGCTATTCACCTTACTATAGCCGCCATTATTGCATTTCTAAACTACCCCGGATGACTTTCCTGCGCAGACGCGAACACTTGGGCAGATGAGTAAATTTTATGGATAAATACGGGAAATTCGGTCAAATTTATTCATAATTTTCATCGAGGAAAAAAATAATTATATTGAATACAGATTATGGAGTTTATTAGTTTCGTTTCTTTGTCTAGTCCACCAAAGACGCATCCCCCTGATCAGCAATGTAGGGCTGAAATTAATTATGAAGTGTATTTTATGAATGCGGTTAAAGGGAAATAACTCCATTACCGAAACATATTGAACGCACCTGTTCCGATAAATGACAAAGAGTGGGTGCGGTGCGGCTAAAGTTCATATTGAAAATTAAAGGCAATAAAGTATGAGAACGAAAATATTTCTTATTTCATCTTCTCCAAAATGTCCACAAGATTTATATTTTATTGCAATTTTTTTTTTTGATTATTCGAAAATATAAAAGCCATAAACTTATAAAACAGCTAATTTTGTGAATTAAATCCTTTCATAGATTTAAGCCCAAATTTCGGCAATTGATTCAAACAAATTATTTTGTTTTTATATCTTCTGCAATCTGTGGCCCTAGATTTGTGTTGGGTCTGATTTTTATAGGGGTTTTATGGGGATATAATTTCAGTGGACGTTATCCAGTTAATTCCCCTTTATTATCCGGCCATCAAACAATCTGTTATTATAAAGATTGGTCGGATCATGGACAATATAAAATATACGGCCTATGACCATAATACAAACAATTCTCTGTTTTCACCAAAAAACGCGTCACGCACGATAGACATTTTATTGACCATCATTGCAAAAATAAAGTTTGAAAAATTTTTTCGTAACTAATAACCCTTTTAGCTCTCCAGTGTCTTATAAATTTTAATGTTCTTTGATGCAAATGCTTCAGTTTTTGTATTTTATATAAAAACCAGAGAATGTGCTTGTGTTTTTTCATAAAAGCTGTTTGGATCGGCAGAATTATTTGTAAACAGTATTTACTGTATTTGTTATTATACGCAAAAAACATCCCATTATTTTTATTATAGTAAAAAGAGGAAGCGGAAAGGTTTTGAACATTTATTTACATCACCAGACGTGGTTGTAGGGGTGTATCAGGGACGGATCCAGGAATTTTTGCAGGAGGGGGTTTGCCAGGTTTCTGTTACGGAAATCTGCCATCATCGTCTCTAAATTACATAGGCACACATAGAAATTGAGCTTTTTATACAAAGAAATCATTTTTATACTGATGTAGGATCACTTTGTGATGTAATTTCATTGATGTAAGGCATTATTTTTTTTGTATGTAGTTACCCCCCCCCCCCCCTGAACCGCTCCTGTGTATGTGTCCTTTATGGACATGGACAAATGTTTAAAATTTTAATGTTATTATGAAACGTAGATGCGGAAAACATCGTCATTTAAATCGGTTTATAATAGATATTTCACGTATGACGAATAGCCAATTTCACTTGAATCCCCTATTTCAAGTATTATTTAGCCGATGTCATTTCAATTCTTATTTTGCGTATAAATTAGCTACATTTTAACCCGTAATTTCGAGTATAATTTAGCCGATGTCATTACAATCTTTATTTTGCGTATAACTTAGCTACATTTTAATCCTTTATTTCGAGTATAACGTAGCCCATGTTATTTCATATTCCTGAAGCAATGGCCCGAGAAATCCCTCTCTGGCCATTGCTGGAATAGCCTCTGTTTCTTTAACTTATGCGGGAGTGTGTCTATTTTTCCGTTCAATGAAAGCTATCACTTAAGTACAGCAACATGACACTCCTTCGTTTAATCTGGGTCTTCCCTAAAACTTTGGACAGTGATTTAAGTTATTAAAAACCGTGAAAGTATGTTCGTTTCCAAACAGTATTGTTTACATTTCGTTCGATTTGATAGCCTCGTTTGTCACACAATTAGTTTTACTGCAGTATTCTGCTATGCACGGGTTAATTAGGCATAATAAAATCGTGAGTCATGACGTAATGTTATGTAAACATATTTGGTCCAATATTGGCAGCTAGTGATTGGTTGGTAGACGGACTACTGACAAATCAAAATTTAAAACAATATCCACTCATAATAGCAGTGTGTAGTTGGATTACCGCTAATCAAACGCAACACTGCGCGGAGTATGATGTCATTTCAATTCAATCCATTATTTGGGAAATGAAATGAAATGGGGTTTAACGTCCTACTCTTTTGCACCGAACCTGAGCTAATGGAAGACGGGCATACGCCATGCAGTGTGCGATGAGTGAAATTTTGCCCGGGCAGCGGCGCTACGGCCTACTCATATATCGAATTCCAACTGCCAAGGGATCTTTTACGTGCACTCCAATATGTACACGGGACCTCAGTTTTCCGTCCCATTCGAACGACTAGGCAGCTGTACTTGTCAGGCCCTCCTTATCTGCATTATACATCCATTCTCGTCATGTTTTATAAACAGAAATAGGGTTTAACGTCCTACTATTCTGCACCCACCGGGATATAAAGCGTGCAATACTGGACATCGAACAATGTCATCAGCACACTGCAAGGTATTTGTCCATTTCATTGGAACAGGTTAGTACATAAAAGTAGGACGTTAAATCCCGTTGTTTCATTCATTCATTCATTCACGAATTCATTCATTCATTCATAAGAAGGAGAAGAACAAGAAGGAGAAGAAGTTGATTTGTCATTTTATTTCATCACCAACCTACCAAATTATTTAAACGGATCATATGAGTGAATTTTGGATAAATGTCACCAATAGATGTCTGTGTCCCCTACAAATAAACTAATTATTGTCTTGACTTCGTACCGTACATTACTTATAATAAGGTCGAAGGTCACGGTGTATTGAGGATATGCGGTATAATGAGTTGTGTGAACGGGAAACCAGGTGTGAAATACCACACGTTGTTGTGTAATTTAACAGGTGTCTTTACAGGTAACAAGATGGTAGTGTATACAGGTCACAATTCTATGGAATACAATTACTGCTTATTACTGAGCGACGTTTCGACTAGGCTTCTCTAGTCGTTATCAAGCAATGATAAAATCTAAAAAAAGAGACAAGTTAGAGATAGTTAGAAATATGGTCTAACGTCCACTCTTTATGAAACATATGACGTGTGAAATAACTTCTTTATATAACGTCCGCTTCCACCGAAGTGAAACATACTGTGACAGCTTTTCAACAAATCATCTGTTTATTGTTATTAAAATATATTATAACTATATAACGTCCGCTTCCACCGAAGTGAAACACACTGTGACAGAGCTTTTCAACGAATCATCTGTTTAAAAAAGCTATTTATTTGGGCGACGTTTCGAAGAGTATTCCTCCAACGTTATCCTAATAAATGCCTCTAAAAGATTATTGTCAGTCGCGGATCCAGGGGGGGGGGGGGCATGTGGATAAGAGTTCGAGCATTTGAATTTCATTAAGAGTAGGCAGAAAAGCTGAAGATCGGACAAATGTTCCATCTTCCATCATAGCATACTGCGTGACGTATCATATATCCATCTTCAATATCCCGGTTGATTCAGAAAGGACATTTCAGCTTTTATTACTTTTAATGTAAAGAAGATACACAAACCATACTCTCCAGGTAGCATGTAATTATGACAAAAACCAAACCCATATAGATTCAATACTTTTATTAATCGACAGTTGAATAAAATTATTTTATGGTCAGAAAATCTACAGAAAGGGTATTTTAATTCGCCATACATCGTACATTTATTTTAAATTACATAATAATCTTTTTAGAACTCATAATGCGGGCCTTGTTGTGCGGATGAGACCAAAACTCCGGGTGTCGTGAACCGGGGCGTTCAGCGTTATAGCTAGTATTTTGTTGACATTAATTATGTGTCTGGATTGTAGATGCCGGCCTAGGTTTAGTCCCCCCCCCCTCTATTCACAGCTTCTAGATTCGCAACTGATTAAACCCATTTCATGCCATCATTCAACATATTAAACTTTTCAGTGCTCCTCATGAGTCTCTATAAATGCCTTCATTCGGGCTTGTATGAAAGTGCATATTTCGTCAGCTTACGGTAAAGGCTGAAGAACCCGAAATGTAATACAATGCTATCATGTCCTTGAAGATAAAAAACATTCCACTTAAATTAACCTACTTAATTAACTCATTGCCGTCATCTTACTCAATATTATATAATCACGTGATCTAATCAAATAATTTGTATCGCTGGTTAATCAGGAAAATAAACATTAGGCTGTTATGTCCAGTCGGTTTTTAACACTTTCTTAACAGTATATCCCCAATTGGGACGTTATTTTTAGGACAAGATTGATCTCATTTGAAAAAAATCATTAAATTTATAAAGATCGCCTTTTCATGCAAAGTCAACGCAACTACCATGTATTCATTGGTTTATATTTTGTACAAAGCCTACGCTCTTTTGGACACCACAACAAACTGCGATAGACCACGCTCACGGAAGAGGCACTCGAGGTGTTGCCTTATTAAAAAAAAAATAAAGCGATATGAATATGGTTCGATCTATCTTTTGGACACCACAACGTGCTGCGCGCGCGGTTGACTAGGCCATACGGTGATGTCTTATAAAATAAAAGAAAGCGACATGAATATGATTCGAAAAAATTAATTCATATGCTCCATGTTCTATTTCAACCTCATGCCAACCCATCTATATAGTATAATATTAGCAGAAACTTAACCCCCATTTTATTTCAGCTCATGCCATAGGCGCCCTACAACTCTGTCATTAAAGCTGTATGATTGAAAAATCCTCTGTATTCACCAAGCATTTACACCAGTAATATTCCCCTTCGTCAGTGATGTAGACGGAGGTCGGGCAAGGACAGCGTCTAGTCGCTCGGATAGGACGAACACAGATCAGGTCTCGTGTGTCTGGGCAAAATTTCCCTCATACTCATACTATAAGCACATTTTATGTTATGCCTATAATGCCCATTTTCAAAAACAGAAAAAAGTAGGACGTTATTAAACCCCATTTTATTAATCAACATTTATGTAACCGGAGAAGATTTCTTTTTTTTTTTGGCCTGGTTAAGAAAGGACTTGTTTTTAAAATTTTAACAAAGGGAGAAAATAAATCCCCAATTTCATTGTACTAGATCTGGGACGTGAGTTCACGGCGTTTAATAACCAACGTATAAAAGGTGCGACCACGTGGCTTTTTGTCACGATGATGAAATCCATCTATAAATAGATTTGATCACATGACCAGTCTAGACAGAGTTAACGTTCTTTAAAGACGGGGAGATAACTTGTTTTTGTTGATTTTATTTTTCACACGTCAATTTTGGAATGTTTTGTTTGTTTGTCACGTTTCAAAGGCAAATAATAACAAATTGAGAATCTCGAAACGTATGTTTGAAGTTGTAAGTCTGATTTTGATACCTAATCTTGTCTTGATAAACAAAACAAACCAGTTAACTGCTCGCACATTATTTATTAAAAAATATACCGGTAATTTAAAATTTATATAATTTAAAGCCCCAATAACACTCTTGTTGTAACTGAAAAATATGTCCCAATCTTCATTCTGGTCAACAAATCGTATTATTTTAGAATATTCCAATTAAATGATGATATAAATTTCATCTTAACACACCTAATTTAAAAAATTGGAAAAATTCAACCAATTGATTTGAAAAGTCTAACGTAAACCTTTTCAAATGTGACTTGGATTTTAAAATATTTTCGAACCCTCTGGACAAATAAAATAGGTTGTAATGGATAATTTACACAACAGCTAGGACATTTAAAAATCTAGTACTTAGAATAAGGGTATTATTTATTTTCTGGCGCTACCAAGCCAGCAAGAATGTTATTGTCCCTTTAAATTAAAGAAGCAAATTAGCAATCCATTGATGATTCTATGGCACGGTCGGTCACATCGCGTAAGACTGACAGGGTGATCCTCAGGTCTTTCTATGACAATGGTTTGTGTAAACTATCTAACAGTACCCCACCACCACCTTATTTACACTTACTTTGTCGCCTGAAAACCATATTGTTCTATCTCCCATTACCTGTACCTGTAATGGGAGATAGAACAATATGGTTTTCAGGCGACGACTTGTTGATCATACGTCTTTTATTTGAGCAGTCTTTAGTTAATTTTAAAGAGGTCTAATTAAACGTAAACTTTAATTTGAAAAGTTTGATTATCTCCACCATGATTACAGTAGGAACACCTTCTCCTTGATTACACCAATATAAACTAATAGCCACCTTGATTACACAAATATCAACTAATAGTCACCTTGATTACACAAGGATCCCAGGTAGTATCCCCTTGATTACATCAATATCCATGCTAGTATCCCCTTTGATTACATCAATGATCACATTCCAAGCTTGTACCCCCTTGATTACATCATTATCCCAGTAAGTATCCCATGATTACATCAATATCCCAGCTTGTATCCACCTTGATTACACATCATTATCCCAGTTAGTACCCACCTTGATTACACATCGTTATCTCAGTTAGTATCCACCTTGATTACACATCATTATCCCAGTTAGTACCCACCTTGATTACACATCGTTATCCCAGTTATTACATCAGTGTCCTAGACAGCTTTCCTTGATTACAATAAGGTCATAGCAAGTCCTGCCCAGTCTTTGATTACCATTTAGATATAGAAACAATAAACAAAAATGTTTTAAATTGTTTACAGAGTATAATTATACCAGTATATAATGGAGAAAAATGGCTGGACAAATGTCTACAATCTGTTTTTATCCAGTCTTACAGTAAACCAATGGAGTTGTCAGTCTATAATGATGGAAGCACTGTAAGTGATTAATTTTCACAGTCCACTGACCCACCATGGTTCTCACTATATCTATGACATTAGTATGACAGGAAGATTGTATAAAAATCTTTATTCCTTAAGTGGGAGGTCGGTTGGCCAAATGGTTAGCATGTGTGCATTATATCATAAGGTCTGTCATTGAGTCAACTGGCGTGGTTTCGATTCCCTGGTTGTACATGACAAGAAGTAGGGTTGTCCGTCCAGCCTCGTGGGTTAATTTCAGGTCTTCAATTTTACTTCCACTGTTAAAGATCACATGGTAGTCCCGTAATTAACTAGTTTGTGACGAGTGAACATCAATCTCTCTTTCATTTATAATCAGGATACCACCATAAGTATTTTAGATGACTGGCGTGAAAGACTGGAAGAAAGAGATATACATGTTATTGTGTCTGGACATACAGGACAACCAAGAGGAGGTATGTGAAATGTTACATCAAGCCAGTATCACTCCCTGGATAAACAGGACACTATTCCTGGATAAACGTGACACAATCTCTGGATAGACAGGACAAAACTTTATTATTAGAAATTTATGTCGAAAAATGGCATGAGATCCCATGTTTGATGGGGGGTTGGAGTCAACTGGCATGGTTTCGACTCCCTGGTTGTATGTGACAAGGAGTAGGTTTGCTTGTCTCATCTTGTAGGTTTTTTCTGGGTCCCTCGGTTTCCTCCCACTGCTAAAGACCCCTAAGCGTAAACAAATTATTGAAATAACATTGAACCATATGTTAGTCCCGAAATGACATAGTGTGGACGTTTAACCCCATTTCTTTCTCTCACCCATGTTTGATCCCAATCGGTTTTTTTATACTTTCGATGGCCTACACTCATGTAGATCTAACAAGTTATAGCGGGAGCTCACGTTCTATGACGTCAGGTATCAAGCACGGGACATTTGACCCGATAACATCAGTCATTCGATTAACCAATTAGCGACCGCCATGCTTTTTAAAATCTACTTTTGTTTTATTTTGATTTCTATCCGCTGGTAATATTTACCCACAGTTCCACGCATGAAAAGGTCAAACGGCCGATTCGACAGACCATTTGATTGGCTGATCCCCTCATTTCAGACAGAACACGAGTTAAATAACAAGTCCTCCATATCCAAGAGTATTAAAGACAAGTAAAAACGAAATTTTGAACTATAAAAAACGAAACGAAATTGGATCTGTGTTTTAATCAGATTGGTTTGATTCCTATGTTGACCGAGAAAGTTCATCAGGATTTTCCGGCGTGGAAGGCAGAAATGCGGCTGTCCGGATAAAAAATTCTTTTCTCTACATGTTACTCTCAGAAGAATCAGAGTATTGTGTTGATGTGGGGATCTTAGTTTGACTTTTCAATCAACCATTCCAACCTCAAGGGCTTTCTCCTGTTTCTCCGCTTTCCTCCCACTGTTAATGAACTAAAGGCATAAGTGAATTATTGAAATGAAATTGAAGCATATGTTAGTCTCGAAATGACCTAGTTTGTGTCGATTCTCTCTCAATGAATGTTTGGAAAACTTTATTTTTAGTTGGATTTGCCAAGAATACAGCCGTTCGACAGAGTAGTGGTAAATATCTGTGTTTTCTTGATGCCGTAAGTTTTACTGTTCAATCTTTAATTTCATTTTTCATTTCATTTTTCTTTTCATTTTTCATTTCACTTCTTTCATCCATAGACAAAATAAAAATTCTTTGTGGTTTTTTTTTGCAGGATGATGAGATGAATGAGAGAAGAATAGATAAACAACTAGAAGCTGCTAAATCATCATCTAAAGCTGTAAGATTTATAATAAAACATATAACATACAGATAGAGTTAACAGACTTCACTTATAGTTATGCCAACTCTTGGTTTTATACATCTTTAGCCTGTTTTCATCTAAATTAGGCCTTGGTTATACCACCTTGTTTCTGATGAGTGTGACTCACAATATACCAGTAATCAATTCTTTCTTGTAGTTGATTGGTTGTAAGTTTCATCGTCTACCTGAAGATTCTACGATCAGATTTACGAAGTGGGCCAATAATTTAACACCACATCAACTGTACACACAGGTTACTCTTCTTTATAATCTATTAAAATATATGACGAGAAACACGGTGGGAGTAGAAGACAATGGACAGGCCAGTAGATCTCTGTAGCTGTTGGATCAAGTGATATGCAGACAGAAATGAAATAAAATGAAATGGAATTTGATGACTTTTGTTCTGCTCTGAATTGGGCTAATGAAGACAGGGATACGCCATACAGTGTGCTACAGCGACACTATGACCTACTTTTATATTGAATTCCAAATACTAATTGATGTTTTATGTGCACGCTAATTTGTACATGTGACCTTGGTTTTTAATGACTGGACAGCTTTCCTACTCAGGCCCTCCATGCTGCAGCTCCGGAAAATCTGGATGAACTTTCTCGGGCAATGCAGGGATCGAACACCCGACCTCCAAGCTAGCGGGCTAGCCTCTAACTCACTTACCCACTGTGATATCAATATGCAGACGGAGGGCAAGAACAAGAATAGATAGTGAAAAAATCAACCTTCAACAGATTTTAAGTTTATTAGGGAGGTGGTTTATTCATAACGCTTTGGTAAATAAATTGAAATGAAAAAGGGTGATATAACTCAAAAACCACTTCTGTATTCAACTTGAAACTTGAAACAGATAACTGAGGTCTTGTGAGTGTAAGCGACCGATGCCACTGTTCTTGCAAATTCCCTTGTTGATCACTGTGTTAAATATGCCTGTCTTAAACCTGTGCCCATTAAATACCATACTGATTCACAATTTAAACTTAATAATCAACTGAAGTATTTTGAACTTATACAGATGTATACATCACATGGTCCAACTGTTGTCATGCCAACATGGTTTTGTAAACGGTGTGTGTTTGATCATGTGGGAGGGTTTGATGAAGGAGGAAAGGTAAGGAACATGGTATTATAATTTCGGTATCTTAGGTTGATTTATATTTTCTGGGCTTCCCTATCTTGCGGCCCATTTCACGAATTTTTGTCTAAGATAAAATCCAAATTTCAGTAATTTGATTGGATATGATATTAGACTGAATTTAGTGCTTAGTCAATCAAAATTGAGGTATCTACTAAAATTTGGATCTTATCTTTAGTTAGGATTTCGAGAAACAGGGCCCTGGTGTTGATGTTCTCTGTATTCCAGTGCTTTATGGATCCAATGGCGGGTTGGATTCGGTAAAATGGATTCACTCTGAACTGAGAATTTAGCAATTGAATTTCTGGCCTATCATTACTAAATTCGGTACGATAAAAACATAGTCTCGATAATCCATTTCACGATTAAATCATGAATAGAAGTTGAGCAGCAAATCGGATCCTAATCCAATAAATATCGCAGGCTAGCCTTGACATCAAGAGTTGATTATGGTCTGGATAAGTTGTTTAATGTCTAATTAATAATTTAGATAACATTACAGGCCTAATAAGAAAGACCTGCAATGGGCAAATTTAGCTCTTGTATAATGTATGTTTAATATGTAGTGAGAGGAGTCCAGAATTATATTTTATTTAACTATTTGTAGGGTGTACCGGAAGATTTGATATTTTTTTATCGTCATGTAGAATTGGGCGGTGAAATTTATCGTGTGGATGATGATTTGATGTTGTACAGATATCATCAAGATGCAGCAACATTCTCCATAAAACAGTAAGTCACGTCATTCTCAATAAAACAATATGTCACAACATTCTCAATAAAACAATATGTCACAACATTCTCAATAAAAACATTATGTCACAACATTCTCCATAAAACAATATGTCACAATATTCTCAATAAAACAGTGTCACAACATTCTCAATAAAAGCAGAATGTCACAACATTCTCAATAAAACAGTATGTCACGACATTCTCAATAAAAACAGTCACAACATTCTCAATAAAACAGTATGTGTCATGACATTCTCAATAAAACAGTGTCACAACATTCTCAATAAAAGCAGTATGTCACAACATTCTCAATAAAACAGTATGTCACGACATTCTCAATAAAAACAGTCACAACATTCTCAATAAAACAGTATGTGTCATGACATTCTCTATAAAACAATGTCACAACATTCTCAATAAAACAATATGTCGTAAACATTCTCAATAAAACATTCTCCATAAAACGATATGTCACAACATTCTCCATAATACAGTAAGTCACAAAATTTTCAACATTCTCGATAAAACAATGTCACAACATTCTCAATGGTCAAAACATTATCAATAAAACAGTTAATTAGCAAATCAGTACATGCAACAGCCTAGACCTAATATGCCCGTGTTTAACCATTGACTTTATTATATATACATGTACAAATTCCATGGTTTAACAAGCTTAGAATGCCCACACACGCATGTTTCATAAGCAGTCTTTGAACACCCAGTATGCCCATGTTCCCCTAGCTGGACATAGGAATTGTTTTTATTTGTGCAGGATATCGAGCAACTCAAACTCCTTTAACCCAATATTCCCATGTTTCTGACAGCTGGGATTAAAATTACTGGGAATGTTCTTGCATAATTATTAACTCTAAGCACTGACCTTTGCTGTTGGTTAGGTGTGCAGAATCTGATATGCCCAACAAATTCTTAGGTTACAGCTGCATTCACAAATAATTATCGATGTCTTAAAAATGTCGCACAAAGTGTTTTAATCTATAGTCAATTAGGTACAAATGCATGGTATTGAATTGAAAGAAAAGTATGGATGTTAGACTTCCATACTCTGTGCCACATCTCAGTACCTATAAATATGTTTATCCTGACAATTGTTACTATCGTATTCTTGTCTTATTTTAGGGAAACAATTTGGAAGATAAGAATTGATTTCCTAGAAAAACAAGTTTTAAGTCACTGGCCAGAATTTACTATCTGGAACGCTGGAAAACAAGGAAGGCGATTCTTCCGATCTCTGACGGACATCAACCAAAAAAAGGTAAACATGGCAGGCAGCTAATAATCATTTTCTTTAATTCCATTTCTTCAAAAACTGGGCTAATGAAGACAGACATACACCATGAAATGTGGCTTGTTGGCAATTTCTGCCCACACTTAATGGGAGATTAGATAAAAAGCTGGCAGTTATCACTATAACAGTTAAAAACTAGATAATGTAAAGCCAATTTACTGAAAATTTCAGTCAATTTGATGCACTATGAACCAAAAATTAAGCAAGTGAAATTTCCACCTAGCCTCGATCATTATAACTAAAGTCGCTAGTTAAAAAGCATAGTCTTGATTATCCAATTAATAATTAAATCGAGAAGGGAAGTTATGCAATGTTTAAGCAAATTCCAACTGCCAAGGGCTCTTTTATGTGTGCACTAATGTATTCATCGGACCTCTAAACGACTAAATCAGAACACTCTGGGAAACACCACTGCCCAGACACACTGCATGGTGTATCCCCATCTTCATTAGCCCAGTAGGTGCGGAAAAGTAGGACGTTTAACCCCATTTTAGTTGTTTGAATGTCAGAGGCCTTGTAATCATTTTATTTTTAAGGTTTGTGCTTTTTGTGACGTCGATGAGAAAAAGATCAAGAAGGCTGTTTATATTTATGAAAACTCAAAGGTGAGCAGTTTCAATCAACTTCCTGATACTGTGACAGATGCTTCCTCCCTTCCATGAGATACACGAGACTGTGACAGATGCTTCCTCCCTTCCATGGGATACATGAGACTGGGACAGATTTCACTTCTCTTCAATGAGATACATTACAGTGGGACACATGCTACCTCCATTCTATGAGATACATGAGACTATGACAGATTCCACCTCCCTTCCATGAGATTCATGAGACTGGCACATATGCTTCCTCCCTACCATGAGATACATGGGACTGGGACAGATGCTCCAGAAGATACATGGGACAGATGTCTTCTCCCTTCCATGAGATACATGGGACTGGGACAGATTCCACCTCCCTTCCAGGAGATACATGGGACAGATGTCTCCTCCTTTCCGTGAGATACATGGGACAGATACCACTTCCCTTCCGTGAGATACATGTGAGTGGGACAGATGTCTCCTTTAACTCACCACTCATACTGTTTCTCTATCTGTAAAAGTTAATGTCATCAGTTGTTGTTTTTACTTACAGGAGAAAACCAAGCCAAGGATTCCAATCATCCATTACAGTCAAGCTAAACCACCCATTGTAATCTGTATCAAACTAGTAAGTCAGGCTAAACCACCTATTGTAATCTGTATCATACTAGTAAGTCAAGATAAACCACCTATTGTAATCTGTATCAAATTAGTAAGTCAATTTCTAGTTGCAGGGGCTCAGTGAGTAAGGTGCTGACCCGACAATTTGTAAGTCCCAGGTTCGATCCCAGTGTTGTCCGAGAAAGTTCCCATGGATTTCCCCTTAACAATAGTGCATAACAGAGGTTCTGGGATGGAAATGTTTAGTTGTTTGGATGAGACAAAAAATCCAAGGTCCTGTTTACACATTGCCTTGTAAAATGTAAATGAAACATTGACTTCTGGAAGTTGATGAAGCTTAGGATGAAATTGCTGTTCGGAAAAATTTCTCTCATAGCACACTACACAGAGCAAATCCGTATACATAAACTTGGACAGCTACCTAGTCGTTTGGATGGGATGGAAAACCGAGGTCCCATGTACACATTGCCATGCACATAAAAGATCCCTTGGCAGTTGGAATTCGATATAAGAGTAGGTCGTAGCGCTGCTACTTGGGCAAAATTTCTCTCATAGCACACTGTATGGCGTATGCCCGTCTTCCATTAGCCCAGTTTAGGAGCAAAAGAGTAGGATGTTAAACCCCATATCATTTCATTTCACTTCAATTACGTAATTTTAAATATTGTTTCTGTATTGATAGGATTTGACGTCTGGTGTATTTGAGGAAAATCTGAGAAGTTTGAATCTTGAGGAGGGAAAAGATTTCATCCATTTCAACTGATGACAGACAGGCTGTTGTTAAAAGTGAAACCAAACCAACCACTAAATATCTTGATGGCAATTCCAAGATGGAGCCGTCCCGTGTAGGACGAGATTTTGGAAACCTGGGCACTAGTAATCTAGTAAGCGGCAAGCTTGAAAAACCCTAAGACAGGTTTTGTATATAGGCCACTGAAAAATGCGAATTCAGTAAACTGACCAAAAGAATGCCCAGATTATGGAGGAAAATGGTGGCCTGACAACGATGTTCGTATCTAATAGCAACATAGATAAGCACTGGATGTTCCATGTGAACAACTAGTCTTGGAACCCTGCAAGCGACAACCATGACAAGGGAATCGGTCTTAAAAAATAACAAAGACTTCGTCTGATGTCCGTCCTACAAGGTTTTGATGAGTGTCATAACTGGAGATTATTTAACGCAGGAAGACAGTAACAGTTCACCCCCTCCCCCCCTAAAAATGAAGATATTATTTCTGATTCACAACTCGACTTACAAATCTATAATCATTTCTAAAAGTAATGTTAGTCCTAAATTGCTTCAATTTGACGTAGAAAAAGGTTCATTGATGGAATTATTTATTGAAGACAAAGGCCCGCTCAGATCTACTTGTTTAATCATCATAGCAAATTCTAATAAAATTCTGAATTTAACTCAAGTGTGAATATTATTTGTATTAAAAACCTGGGACCTTATTCACGAAATTTTAACCAAGATAAAATCCAGATTTTTAGTTGATTGAATAATATTAGATTGATTTTAGTGCTTAGCCAATCAAAACTGAAGTATCTACTAAAATTTAGATTTTATCTTTAGTTAAGATTTTGTGAATCAGGGCCCAGATTTTTGATGGCTTAAAATCATGATTGATCCTGTGTAGGGGCCTTAAACCATAATGTCTGTCATTGAGTCAAGAGGCATGGTTTCAATCCCAAGGATTTATCTGATGTGGAGTAGGGTTTTCTCCAGGTCCTTCAGTTACCTCCTACTGTTAAAGACCCCTACCAATAAGTGAATTGTTGAAATGAAATGAAATGAATTGGGGTTTAACGTCCTACTCTTCTGCACCTTAGCTGGCTAATGGAAGACGGGCATACGCCATACAGTGTGCTATGAGGGAAATTTTGCCCAGGCATCAGCGCTACGGCCTACTCTTATATCGAATTCCAACTGCCAAGGGATCTTTTACGTGCACGCCAATGTGTACAAGGAACCTTGGTTTTTCGTCCCTTCTGAACGACTAGGCAGCTGTCCTTGTCAGGCCCTTCATTCTGCATCACTGACAAGGGGAAACCACGGCGGAAAATTGAATTGTTGAAATAGAAGTGTACCACATGTTAATCACAGAATGACCTAGTTTTCATTGAGTGGGCATTAAACCCCATTTTTCTCTCTAGCACAATATGATGATTACCCAAACAAAATGAAATGGAGTTTAATGTCCCACCGGACTGGGCATGTACCATACTGTCTACTATGTGGGGAATTTTGCCTGGGCAGTGGCACTACGACCTACTTTTTTTGAATTTCAACTTTCAAGGTCCTTTTACGAACAAGACATTGTGTACACATGGTTTCGGTTATTTGTCCTATACGTAGCCCCCTTGCCATCCATCCTGCACCACTGAACCTTCTCGACCAACACAGGACCCCCAGATTAGTGAGCGGACGTCCAACCCATTGCACAAGATCATATATAAATACAGAAGGCCCAGGATATTTCTCAATTACAGATTATGTCAATGATTTTGGGGACTGGGCTAATGAAGATGGTCATACACCATACAGTGTGCTATAAGAGAAATTTTGCCCAGGCAGCAGCACTATGGCCTACTTTTATATCCAATTCCAACAGCAAAGAGATGTGTATGCCAATGTGTACACAGGGTCTCAGATATTTGTCCCATCCTAACGACTATGCAACTGTCCTTGTCAGGCCCTCCCGTCCTGCACCACTGATAATGGAACCCTGTCGGAAAATCCTGATGAATTTTCTTGACCAATGTAGGAATCGCCCTCCAAATGTGAAAATCTGATATGAATGAAGATCTGAGAAGATAATTTGGACAATACATTTCCGAATTAAATGCTGACAACTGGTATATAATCACAACAATATTGGTGGGATTTGAAAAGCTCAATTTATTGATAGAACTCGTTTCATGTACAGTATTTAGGTATATTTAACCATTTACAGTATTTAAGTAAATTTAATGATTTATCAACTTATATGGAACAGGTTTATCTACATCTAACAGATATTGTCCAGGTAAAAATAGATCAGGGACATCTACATTTACAAGATATTATCCAGGTAAAAGAACAAGTATATTTACCTTTACCTGATATTATTATACAGGTAAAAATAGACCAGGTATATTTACCTTTACAGATATTTGTTAACTCAAATAGAATAGGTAATACATTTATCTACTTCTACCTATTTTATCCAGTTGAACAGGTAAATATATAATATCTACCTTTATATATATTATATAGGTAATAATACAGCCAGTGTATCTACCTTACCATATTATATAGGTAATAATACAGCCAGTGTATCTACCTTACCTTGGCACAAATTATATAGGTAATAATACAGCCGGTGTATCAACCTTTTACACATGTTGTCAAGGTAACCAGACCAGGTAAATAGATTCACCTTTGCGCATGTTATTCAGGTAAATAAAAAGAACAGGTATATTTACATTTAATGGACATTATTCAGGTAAAAATACAACAGGTATATCTATCTTTTACAAATTGTCAACGTAACCAGTACAGGTGAATAGATTTACCTTTGCACATATTATATAGGTACAACCATGTATCTACCTTTTACATGTTGCCAAGGTAACCAAAACAGGTAAATAGATCTACCTTTGTACATATTATCCAGGTAAAAATAGAACATATATACCTATCTTTACACATATTGCCCAGGTAACCAGAATAGGTAGATTGATCTACCTTTAAAAATGTATAATTGCTTATATTGTTCTTAACTGAACAACTTCTGTATTATTAATATCTACAAGTTTTCCTCAAGACGTTTAATGTTCCAAAAGCCATCTGGAGATATACAAATACTTATATTATGTAAATGAAATTGGGTTTAACCTTGTCGGACTGGGTTAATAGGGACACAATTATATTTTGTAATACATAAATTATAAGTCTGCATCAACGCCCACTGAGGATATAATTCTTTGTTATATATCATTATAAATCTCTGTATCAACAAGATTTTTAATAACTTCAAAAATGTACGTAATACAAAAGAATATAACCCTGCATCAAGACCATTTGAAGATAATTCTTTTGTAATACAAATTAAATGCTTCTGTTACAAACCCAACAGAATATATGAGGTACCGAATACATATATTACATGCTGAGTTTGATAGTACCATCAAGTTATATCAGTATTGTATATGTTATATTATTGTATATAGTCATGGTCGTACAACCATAAAATCATCATTAATGTATATACTCCTGTGGTATAACTAGCATCAAGTTATATCATTGTATATACATGTACTCATACTACCATCAAGTTATATTATTGTATATACTCATGTTGTACAACCATCAAATTATATTTTGTATATTCTCAAGTGGGTACTACCATGAAATCATCATTATTTTATATTCTCAAGTGGTACTACAATGAAATCATCATTATTGCATTTACTCCTGGTCATACTACATTATTGTATATACTCCTGTTGTACAACCATCAAGATATATCATCATTGTATATACTGTAGAACTGGAAATAAAGTATTGTTTAAAATAAGACCCTTATTGTTTTACAAGCAAAAATATAAGGATGAATTGTAGGCTTACATCCTATCTATTTATAAACAAATATTAAGTTTTCTCAACATCGTTTGATGTTAACAAATCTGTTTTTACATTTTACAAATGTCCATCTTTTCACATCGCAAATTCATTTTTAAAACAATGCTTTTTGCAAAATTAAAATGTAATGAATTAGTGAGAAAAATATTTCCTTGAATTCCACAGGTATATATTCTTCCAAAATGTACTCTTTTTTTTTACCGGATTTTTCTTAAGTGCATTCTCCCAAGTTGGCATACATTATTTCTTAGAAATAAGAGAGAGAGAAATGGGGTTTAACGTCCACTCAGCACAAACTAGGTCATTTCGGGACTAACATATGTTTTTTAATTTTATTTCAATAATTCGCTTGCGCGTAGGGGTCTTTAGCAGTGGGAGGAAACCGGAGTGCCCGGAGGAAACCCATGAGGTTGAGAAGGCGCCCCTATCACCATGCCACATACGCTCACATCAGGGCTCGAAACCACAGCCGCAAGCCAGAGGTGACCGGCCAGCTAAAGGTCGAAGCGCGACACTCTAGACCACTAGGCCACCCAACCCCCCTTCTTAGAAATAAGAAAACAAAATCTAAACAGTTTGAAATAAAAAAAAGAGACCATATCAGTCCTGAAAAGTACCTCAATATATTTCCTTCCCATCTCGTTACAGAATTTAGTCATGCATCTTTTTTCCAATCGAGATATATCCGGGCAAAAAGAAGAATATATACCTCTATAAATTCCAACTACATCTGAATTGATTACATTTCATCCAATGGTTATTTATATCTCACTAATACATTATACAAACTCTTTATTGATGATATCATACATATTTGTAATAATTAAAATCGAAAGTAACCTATTCAGAACTGGCAGTGTATTTATTAATTATTTGATAAGCATGTAATGAATAAGTTGTGCACAAAAGTCGACTAAATCAAATTTATAAAGCATGTCAGCTAAAACCAATCAAAATTAAACAATCACTTCACTTATTTTTGAAGATAAGAAAATTATATTTGACTAAACTCAAATTATTTTATGCCATACAAGTCCATTCTCAGAACAAAGATATTCAAACCCGCTTAACAATGTGACCATGCATCTTTCTTCAAAAGGTTTGTGAAAACTTCCCCTAGAGATGTGACTATTGCAGTTTTTACAAAAAATCACATTCTTCTGACAGAAAGTTTTATCATGAATGACATTTTTTCCATTCTAATAAAAAAAATATTTTGATCAGAAATCACAAAATAGAAATTTCACAATATCAAGCAGTTTTTACATCAACTGAGAACATGGATGGACTTTTATGACACGACAACGACACGATCTGATGGGTTGATGTCAGGGATAGGTTTATTGCGTTTACAGAATAGCAACGGACAAGTGCTTTAAAAATATGTAATAAACAAGCCTGGACATAAGGTACTGACTGTCAAGTACAAATTATCACATAACATATAAACATGGACAGAAGGCACATGTCTCAGAAATAGGCAGACACAAATTATTCCAGAACATATATATTATAGTCTACGTTATGACAATTTGTGTCTGATAAAGACCATGACAGGTGCCCCAAGTCCAGGCTTATATATATATATATATCACTTCAAACACCTATACATTTTATTTGATGCGTTAGCGACATTAACATGACCAGAACAATCTATTTACTCATAGAATAATGTTTATTGAATATGAGGTCGGCCATACTTGTCGGTCATCTGTTATCCACAATTTATGTAAATATTTATGTTATTAACTTCATAATGATTACCGTTTGTGACATCATAATCAGTAACACCATCAGTCATGGGTAATTAAACAATAGCTGGTTGACAGAGTCTTCGATAGTTCATCGAAATAAAACCCAATCCATTTTAAGAAAGTTCAAATCTTTTTCTTTTCAAATCATTTTCTGTCTAAAGAGTTTATTATGAAAACTTTGTTCTACCATAGTTACTATAGTAATAAAACTTAACTTTGGTTGCTAGGCGACCTAATGGGTTCTAGTGGTACACTAAATTTAGCAGCTAGCCGCGAACGTCGAGATTTTCTTGGCGAAGTTCTAGGTGTGTCGGAACGTAGAGAGCTGGTGTCTAACGGGTGACCACGACGGAACAGTAAATTATACGACATTTCACTATCTAGAGTCGTATCGAACGAACTGTCTCGATCGTCCAGTGTTGTATCAGCATCATGTTTAATACTGGATGTCAGAGTATTAGAGAGTTCATCGCTATCACGTGGTGCAGGATTTTGAAGTGAAGTTGCTAGGAGAGATTTTACAGCAGGCGACAATGATTTCTTTCTGGTACCGACACTATTATTGTTGTTAATGGTTTCCCACTTTTCATTTTTAAAGGACGGAGTTGAACGTCCAGAAGTACTGTTGCCAAGGGCAGGCGTAGAACGTCCCGAGGTACTGTTGCCAAGGGCAGGCGTAGAACGTCCCGACCAACTTTCCGATGATAATTTAAATGTTTTATTGACTTCTTCAAGTTGTGTTGGACTAGCTTTCCACCACCCTCCTTTCAACAGTTCTCCAAATTCCGACGATTTTTCGCAGTCACTAGTGCCTTCTGGGACAGCCAGGGTATCCATGGTTACTATGGATCCCTGTTGGATGTCACCAGTACTTGACCTTTCACCTGAATCTGACCTTGGTCCTTGACCTCCGCTGCTTGTCCATAATTTCATCTGAGCGGGACTCAAACTCATTCTCCTAATATTACTAATATCTATGGTAGGACTTCGTGAACTTTGACCTTCAATACCGGCACTAGATGACCTCTGGCACGGAGGTCGTGGGCTAAGTGCACCCTGTAGCAGACGCATCACAGGACTACTAGAGACATTCTCGACCTTATTTGACCTCTGACCTAATATGGGAACTGGACTGGCCAATTTGTGTATTTTGTATGTTGCGGGACTGGCGCTTCGACTGCGGGGTGGTACAGGACTTCCAGGTTTTGTCTCAGGTAGATACTGTGCTGCGAACTGAAGAATCTGTGACGTGGGAGTCTGACAAAGTGGTGTACGTAGAATTTTACGTTCTTCATCAGTGATAACTAAATAATCATGATCTGAAATATGGACAAGATAATTTTATTAAAATCATAAAATAATAATAATAAGTGCTTTTTAGATTCAGTTGTGAGCACAGTATCTTTTACACCAATGCCAAACTGTACATGGTACTTTGATATCATCCGAAATACGGGTCACCTTTCCTTGTTAGGCCCTACTACTGCACTGACTCGAAAATCGTTAGAAACTGTTTGGTCAACACTTGAATCTAACCGGGGACATCTCCTTCAGCAAGCAAGCGCATTACTCACTGGGACACCCATAATGATACAGAATTGGATAACTGACCATAACAGAGCGAAATGATTCGATTTTATAGCTCACGGGGGTCTTCAGCAAAGTGGAGAACATGGAGAAAACCTACGAGGTTGGACAGGCGACCATACTTCTTGCCGTGTATAAGCTGGGAATCTAAATTAAGCCACTTGACTTAATGACAGACCTTATGGTCTAAGGCCAACTTATTTCTTTATGACAAATAAATACGAGAGCAAGTGTGTCACTCACTGAACCAACCAGAGTGATATAAATCTTATTAACGAGAGAAATAAAATCTGACCTGGTGATGAAGATGTAAATGACATAAGATCTGGTAGACCTCGACTAGCTGGACGTAATTCTGGGGAAGGAATATTCGACGGTATACCATTACATAATAAATCTAACGGAGAAACAACTCTATCATCAGTATTCATTAAATACTCCTCTTCTGAAATACACAATAGGTTAAAGGTCAAATGATATTTGTTTTTACCCATCTTTTGCGTGTGTTATAAATTTAGCTTTCTTTAACTGTTCAATAATGACAGGAAGAAATAGGTTTTAACATCTACAGCAGCATTTTGGGAGTGACTTGTTGTTCAATCTTATTTCAATATTCGCTGCAGGTAGCTTATAGGGGTCTTTAACTCTGTTTCGAAGCAGAAAACACAACATGAGGCCTGGTCAGTGACTCTATGCCTTGGTCACATATAAGTGTGAGTTCTAAACCGCGCCGCCCAACTTGATGTCAGACATTATGATCTGAAAGTGCATGTTACACCATTTGACCATCTCAACTCCACTTTTGATTATGACAAAAGAATGCAAGACTTATTTTTAGTATGTTTTTCGACCTAACTCTACCAATGATTCGGGAGCGAAAGGGAGAGAAATGGGGTTTAACGTCCACTCGACACAAACTAAGTCATTTCAGGACTAACACATGGTTCAATTTTATTCCAATAATTGGCATTCACATATGGAATCTTCGGCAGTGGGAGTAATCCAGAGGACCGAGAGAAAACATATGAGGTAGGACGGACGACCCTACACTTTGTAATGTACAACGGGGGAATCAAAGCCATGACAGACTTTATGATACAAAGCGCACACGCTAATCATTCGGCCACCCCTCCACATACCATGTGTATCAGTTACACCAGAATCATTAGATGGTGTATCAGAATCTGTTCTCCCGTCAACAGTCTGTAGTCTTTTACCTCCAGTTAAAACCTGAGCAGCCTGCGACAGAGCACCTGAAATAGAGTAAAAATAATGATTAATTTCTATCCCGAAAGAAGTTTTAATGGAATGAGGTATCAGCACAATGCCTTGGGCATTTTGAGACTAAAATATGGTTATCAAATGCGACGGGATGAAATGGGTTATAACCCCTACTGTTCTGCTCCTACGGGGCAAATGCCATATCACAACAATCTGGCCAGGACAGCAGCTCCACGGCCTACTCATATATACAATTCCAACTACCAAAGGATCGTTTATGTGCACGCAGTGGGAGGAAACCGCAGGACCCAGAGAAAAACCCACGAACTTACGACCAGGGAATCAAAACCACATCAATGGTAGACCGTACGATGCAGCGCGCACGCTAACCATTCAGTCATCCAACCACTGATATGAATACAGACGTTTGATTTGGGGAAAACCTTTGAATACTTACTTGGTACTTTGAGTTGTTTGGATAATTGTAGATTTTTTTTATGCCCACGTCCTCGAACTGTTACAATATGAGGTAACGCATAAAGTAAGGCCTGTAGACTAGGAAACCCATATAAGGCTGGTTTAATCTCGATACCAAACGCATCTAGAAAGGCTGATTCTAATTGGTCAACAGGTATTTTACCATGACCAATCAACAACAATCTTATATCTCTTGCTAGGGTTTGTAATGGAGTGAGAGAAATAACAGCAGAATTATCTTCTCCTGACACCTGTAAAAATAAAATAAAAAGGGTACTTTCTGCGCATGGAGTTTTTGTACGAATATTTGACAGAACTTAATTTAGCACCCTCCTGATTCCCATGTACAGTCTGCATCCATTCCACTTTATAAATTTATCGGTCATTTTTTTTTTACAACTGAACTTATAAATAATTATATCGATATATCATGATTTGACATAATGATGGGCAATGTGATTTTGATTGTAAGGTGCTTTGAGCATCTTAAGATAATTTATTAGCCGCTATATAAATGTCTTATTATATTATTATATTGCATAAACCTATATATATATATAATTGTTTTTATGGTTCAATTCTTTGAATTGCTTTAATTTGACCAACACTGAGTTCTCTAGCTGGTTAATTTCACTGCCAGTTAATTAGAGACACATTATGGGAGCTGGCAGTTCTCACTAAAAAAGCAGTTAAAAACTAGATAATGTAAAGAGAATTTGCTGAAAATATCAGTCAAATTGTGATCCACCCTGAACCAAGATTTTAGTGATTGAATTTTCGGCCTAGCCGCGATCACCATTACTAAGTCGGCAGATTAAGCTCTAGTGTGATGTACGTTTAAGAATTGGTCAATACGAGTCCTGAATTCTGTATCATAGATGAACCACAAAAAAAAAATGAATGTTTGAGAACTTACTTGAACATAATCTAACAATTCTTCTCTAATCTGTTTCATATCACATTCTACATCAAATGTATTCCTGTACCAACTACATAATTCTACAAAGGGGAGAGAACCACTACTCTGATCCATCAACAGTTGTAGAACTTGAAGAGCTAAGGGAGGTAACTGTGTGTGTCTTAATAATACTACATACTGTTCACCATTATAAACCTCCACCTATAAATAATACAATACAGAGATTCTTTAACTTTCACTCGACACAAACTAGGTTTTTACAGAACTAACATATGGTTCAATTTTATTTCAATAATTTGTTTGATGTGCTGCACTTGTTTTTTCATATTAGAAAGACTAGACGCTCCACTTTGGCACACCCTTCATCTTGCAGAACTGACAAGGTAGAAACCACAATGATTAATTTTCTAAGCCAACAACAGGGATTAAACCTAGGATCTCCGTCAAAGTAAGCGAGTCAGTGTCCTATTTACTCACTCAGCCATTTTGGCTCCATTGCTAATTCAAAACCATTGTCTTACCTTGATAATATGTCGTAATTTAGACAAAAGAGATTTCAGACATTCCACGTGAAAATCCTCATATCTTGGAGTGAAACCGAACATATTAAGGAATTCTGGGATAAGTTCAACAAGAGGAATACACTGTCCAGGTCTCGTCTTTAATAACTCAGTCACCTGTTCAGATAAAACCTTACGCATCTCTGGTAAAGTTAAACGTAGAATTCTTTCTTCTCCTTCATCTTCCATCTAAAATTCAAAAATACAGATAACTTGAATCTGTAATAAGTTTCTACAAGTGAAACAAGGACCATTACTGTAGAAGAAATTGACAAAAAAAATTTGAAATGATTTTGGCTTTTTCATCTCACCAATACCTAAATTTCAACAACATGAGAATACTATTTCAACAACATGGGAATACTGCTTCAACAACATGGGATTACTATTTCAACAACATGGGAATACTGCTTCAACAACATGGGATTACTATTTCAACAACATGGGATTACTGCTTCAACAACATGGGATTACAATTTCAACAACATGGGATTACTGCTTCAACAACATGGGATTACTGCTTCAACAACATGGGATTACTGCTTCAACAACATGGGATAACTATTTCAACAACATGGGATTACTGCTTCAACAACATGGGATTACTATTTCAACAACATGGGATTACTATTTTAACATGGGATATGGCTTAAAAATAGGACTTTGCTTCAACAATGGGACATATCTCCAACAACAGGGGATTACTATTTCAACAACATGAGACATTGCTTCAACTATGAACATTTATATTTACCTCAACAACATGGGATATGGCTTCAAAGAGATCAGATAATTTAGTAAAACCATATTCTGCTACTTTACACTGGCGTGCGAAATGGTGGTGATAGGCCGGAATAAATTTGTTAAAGACCATACGACACTGATTATGTTTCAACAAATCGTAAACTTCTAAAGCAAACTGTTTCGTTCTTTCTATTTCTTCTGGAGCTTGATCTGAAAATATTGTAAATTCATCTAAAATAAAAATACATCCTGGACAAGTGGTTTAATATTCACTATATTGTTTTCGGACTAACTCATTGTATTATTTTGTCTCGACCCGCATCGGGATTCTGATCAGGGGCCAGTTGCTCAAACATGGAGTAAACGGATCGTTAACTTTAACGGAGAGAAAGGTTGTTGCTGGAAACCCTGTTAACTTTAACGAATAATGAAATTGACTTTCCAGCATGAGAATTTAAAGGACCATTAACAAACAACACGTGAAAGATAACCATCCGTTTGTTTAATGGATCGTTAAAATAACAGTTTTGAGCAACCAGCCCCTGGACATTCAACATTTGTTATATGGCTTTCTCTGCAAACCATGTATAGTCAACATAAGCCAGTGACATCAATCTAATTAAAACATAGGTCCTATTTCGCTTCGTTTTCTATTGTTCAAAATTTCGTTTTACTACACCAGGATCTGGAAGAGTTGTTATATAACTGCGTTCTGGTTAATGTCATGGATTAGCCAATGAAATGGTCTGTAGCAGTGATTGAATACAATCTGGGAGACTATATATTACCATTGATATTTTCGTTTTGTTTTTTTAAATATTAATAATCAAGTTGAGTTAATTTTAGTGTGGATGAAGTTGTTGACTAAAGTATAAATACCTCTTCTAGGAATAGATATATAAGTTCTATCAGCTTCTTTATATACCTGTAATGTAATAAATACAATGGGGTTTAACTTCCTGTTCTTACTGGGCTACAGTTCGAAATTAAAATTTGTCTGGACAGCAATGTTTCTGTCCACTATTTGTCAAATTCTAACTATCATGGGTTGTTAACGTGCACACATCAGTGTGTACATTGTTAACCTTGGGTTTTGTATTAACCCAACCACTAGACAATATTTGATTGTGTTATCCATGACACTTGTGAACAACGCTTGAAAAATCCCATGAGAAATGAGAGCAGGGCTTGAAAAATTCATGACTTGAAGGAAGAGAGTCTGAAAAATCTCATGGTTCTTCTCGGCCCATACTGTGATTCGAACCCCGAGACATTCTAGTTGACATTTCTGTGTCCTTTAATGTGCTCTAAGACATTCACCCATGCCCCACCAAACCGTCCAACCATTCTAGCATCCTACAACGTGCTCTACAACATTAACCCATACCCTGCCAAACCCTTGAACTATTCTAGTGCCTTGTGTTGTAACATTAGTCCATCCCACATCACCCGAGTAAAATCATAACATAAAAACTTACGGTGGCAGCTGATGCCGGAACTTCAGCGATTAAATCTTCTATGTAACAAGATCCATACTGTGTTACATCCCACGGTTTGCCAAATACACGCACTGAAAATAGAAATCATACACATACACCGATACAAAAAACACTGTTTACCAAATACACGCACTGAAAACATAAATGAAAATAAACTGATACCCGGTTTACCAAGTGAGAGGGAGAGAATCTGGGTTTAACATACACTCTACACAAACTAGGTCATTACGGGAATAAGATGTTTTTTTTCCTATAAATTGTTTGTGCGTAGGTGTCGACCCTACTCCTTGTCATGAACAACCGAAGAATCGAAACGCCAGTTGACTCAATGACACACCTCATGATACACAGTCGTTGTTTTTTGTATTTTAGAGGAGAGTCGAAAAAAGCTCCCCTTAAATGAAGAAATTGAAAAAATCGCTCTCCTAAAAAAAGCTCTCCCAGTTTCGATAAGAAGAGTGATTTAGAAGTTAAGGAGAGTGATCTGATATGACTAGTTTTCTGTATATGGAAAATGGTTCTTAAGATCAATAACTTGGTGCAAGGGGTCATTCCTGTTTACATAATTGATAATATTCATCGTCTGCTAAATAATATCATTCGTTCGTAGTCGTACGGTCAAGTAAAACTTCTGCTATCGTCTATAACTACTTACGGTATTCCAATAGAAATACTTGTCGAAATTTCTAAATATATTTAGCTTGTATAATTATTTTTAGTAAACATAACCCCCATTCAAAATATAATCATAAACGCTTGAAAATTCCATCAAAATATAATCTATTTCTTCTGAAATTATTCGCATTAGAAATTTTTACGTGCCATCTCTTGTAATTTCTCACGTCTCGCGAGAGTTCTACTTTTCATTTCAGTTAAATTAACCAATACTGGCGCTTTGGCGCCATCTATTTTTAGCAACATATTCATCGGAATTTTATTACCAATGTGCGATCACATAATAATCGAATACACCAAATAATTTAATTTCACAATGACAGTATGGCGGAGATCGAATACATGTCCATGATTTACAAATATGGAGAGCGATTTTCAATTTTAAGGCGAGGGAGAAAAACCGCCCCTCGGCCGACATTCAGGTGCGCGGCAGGCGCTCGCGAGCGATCGCGCGCCTCAAAAAACAATGACTGGATACAACGCACATGTGCTCCCCGATAATGTAGATTCAAAGAGTAAACGGTAATTACTTACTGAAGCATGATGGGAAATCTTCCAAATCCATCTGTTTCCCAGTCAGCCATTTTAAAATACGGAGAAGATCAGCTGTGAATCTACGAACCTGAGCTCGGTGACTTAAAGTTATTATTTTTCTACCTCCCATACCAAGAACCTACAATACAATTATTTGTGGTTTAATGGTTGAGAGCGAGACATTAAGTTATGTTTTTACAATATATTACGCAATGTCTTAAGCTCGAGACGATTAAACTACTTAAAATACAAACACACCACACGTGAAATACGTCACTAGTCTAACATTTCACTGGTATGAATAAAGTATGATTGGCAAGTTGCCCTTACGATTAGTTGAAATAATGGTACGCCAACATCAAAGGGTGACGTCACATCTGTATTTCATATATATTTATCATTCTTAATTAGATTATCTATAAGACAAATTTATACCAATACTTATCTCTGATCTATATTTAGAATTGAGTATGAAATTATTGGTATTTGAGCAATGAATTTCAGTAGCTGATATCTTCACATCAATATGAATGGTGATCATTGTATGTTTTTTTTTAAAATTTAGAATGGTGATCATCTGGGGGGGGGGGGGGGGGTTAATCAGAAAGGCTAGCAACTCAGTATTTCCTCGTGCTATTCATCAAATTGAAACTGAGAACATGTATTTATGACCTCCATTCTTTTTTATATCTCCGTTGAATGATTACATGCTGTGGTTTTTATTATTATCAGAACGGTGATCATTGTATGTTTTTTTTTTAAAATTTAGAATGGTGATCATCTGGGGGTGGGGTGGGGTGGGGTGGTGGTTAATCAGAAAGGCTAGCAACTCAGTATTTCCTCGTCCTATTCATCAAATTGAAACTGAGAACATGTATTTATGACCTCCATTCTTTTTTATATCTCCGTTGAATGATTACATGCTGTTCCTTGCAAGGTCCTACAGCACAAGGGGGAAAGCTGACAAATTTTGAGGAACTTCTACGCTGAAACACCATATCAAACCCTGAATCCCCAGTTATTAAACCAGCAGCCTACTGAGCCACCTTGCCCTCCAAACTCACAAAATGTTGAAGAAAATAAAATAAAGTGTTGAAATAAACCAACCTGTACAGACTGTGGTAAAGCTTCAAATAATTCCATTAATTTGTTATATCCATAATCGGCTACACGACACTGACGTCGGAAATGGTGATGATAGGCAGGGATGAACTTTGACACAGGCATACGACACTGTGAACTATGTTTCAACAGGTCAACTATTTCACGACTCAGTTGAACTAAATGTTGTGATAAACCTGGGCTACTTGAACTCCGTGTAGAATCTAAAATAGAGAGAGATGGGGTTTGCAATAATTCTGGGCTACTTAAATTCGCATAGAATCTAAAAACGAGATGCGTTAAACTTAAATTGCGTTTAACTTTGGCTACTTAAAACTCAGTGTAGAATTAAAAATAGAGAGATGGGGTTTGGCGTACACTTGACAAAGTAATAAAAGAAATGTTGCATACAGAGGTCTTTAGCTATGGCAGTACACCAAGGAAACAGGAGAACCCCCATGAGGTTGGGCAAGCAACCCAATTCCTAGTCCCATACAAGCCAAGGATTAAAACCACTCCACTTGACTAAATGAGGAACCTTATAATCTACAGAACAGATCTAAGACCCTATTCCCTCAGAAAATCTACTTTGAAAAACGTCCAAAGTCGTTTCTGGTGCCTGCAGACTAAATTTTTGTCCACAAAAACAAAATTAATATTAAAATCTAACCTGGTGAGGAAGAATCAACAACAATTTCTGATCTTTCGGACCACTGAACTTTCTTCATACCCACTTTACTGATCTGTATTTCTATACCAGGTATACAACTGATCAGATGTTCTAAAGGGACACCACTCTCTTTTACTGCTACAAGGGGAGAGAACTCAGCAGCATAACAAGCAGTAAAGCTACAAAATCAAAGTGTTTTAAAATTAGAAAGTAAAATATGCGTAAACACCCGGGGGGGGGGGGGGGGGCTAATTACCAAATCTAAAACAAATTTGTGAATGCACCCACTAGATATATACCCAGGTATTTAAACTCGTGCTTGCACTATATTTTGTTGAATTGATGTATATCGCGATTCACCTTCCCATGATACAGGTATTGAATCATGAGACGCTGAATGGATGTAGCATGATTCTTTTATGAAGTTTTTTTTTTAGGCGCTTCAGTCAGCAACCTGTCACTCTTAATTATCTATGTCACGCATTATCCATAGATACACAAACACTCCTAAATTGTTTTAATTCTTGTTTTGATTTACATCAATATTTTGATATCAAACTGTTGTATATTATTCTGGCAAATCATAAGAAACTTTCTCTACAAACATTGATCAACCCCAACACCTCCATACTCTGTGCAGTGTTGCGTTTGATTAGAGGTAATCCTACTACACACTGCTATTATGAGTGGATATTGTTGTTTTAAATTTTGATTGGTCAGTAGTCCATCTACCAACCAATCACTAGCTGCCCTACAAAAGCTTTACATTTAAAACGAGTGCCAATATTGGATCAAATATGTTTACATAATGTTACGTCATGGCTCACGATTTTATTATGCCTAATTAACCCGTGCATAGCAGAATACTGCAGTAAAACTAATTGCGTGACAAACGAGGCTATCAAGTCGAATGAAATGTAAACAATACTGTTTGGAAACGAACATACTTTCACCGTTTTGAATACCTCAAATCACTGTCCAAAGTTTAAGGGAAGACCCAGATTAAACGAAGGACTGTCATGTTGCTGTACTTTAGTGATAGTTTTCATTGAGAGGGATTTCTTGGGCCATTGCTTCAGGAATATGCAACGCCTCCTGTTTAGCAAGCTCACTAATTGAATCCATCACCTTATTAGACTCAATGAATAATATGCGGTAAGACCATTCCTGCTAGTTAGTGAGCCAGCTCCTTACTGAGTCACCGTGGCTCTCTCCCCATATACCCGTAAAGAATGGAATGAAATAGTATTTAACAACCTACTGTTCTGCTCCGAACTGGGCTATTGAAGACAGCCATACGCCGTACAGTGTGCGCTCTATGAGGGAAATTTTGCCCGGAGAGCTACACAACAGTCTGTCAAGAGATCTTTTACCTGCACTCTAATGTGTATATGGGACCTCATTTTTTGGTCCCATCCAAATGACTAGATAGCTGTCCTCGTCAGGCCCTCCGTCCTGCATCACTGACAAGGGGCGTATCCCCTTAAAGAATGATTCAGACAATTATGCAGAAAAAAAAATATTTTACCTCATGAGTGGTAAGCTACCATTATGTGAGAGTAGAAGCGTGTGAACGTTGGCCGAGAAGGGTTTTATATGTAGTTTAACATTAGGTAACATCGAACAATTCATTGCCTCGGCATAAAATACACTTCCTTCTGGACAATGTTGTGAACAGACTGGATGTTCAAATATCTCTTGAATCTACAAAACAAAATAATGATTAGCTTTAGGAGAGGGCTTATAGAGTTACTTCCCTTGATCATTGACATGAATGTGCGATGGTTATTGAGAATGTTTTTAATTTTTTGAAATAGAAACAAGGTCAGAGCTAAATAATTAATCAAGAAATCGATCAAGAGAGATCAATTGAGAGAGAGAGGTGGTGTTAACTCCACTCTACACAAACTAGGTCATTTCGGGACTAACATGGTTTAATTTCATTTCATTAATACGCTAGTCCTTAGCAGACTTTAGCAGTGGAAGACCCTAAGAGAACAGACGAGAGAGATTGAGAAGTGGGGTTTAACATCCACTTGACACAAACTAGGTCATACCAAACTTGCATGTAGGCGGGGTGGGGGGGGGTAGCAGGGGAAGCAATCTTTAGAACCTTTAGAAAAACAACAAGTACAAGTATCAAAACCATGTAACATGACTCTATGACCGACTGTATGCTTTAAAGCACACATGCTAAACAATTTGGCCTCCCAACCCTTGAAGAAGCAAGATGAAAAATACCTCGGCATCAGATCCGTCTGGAGTAAAGGGTCTAGTGTTGACGTTATTGCGTGTCAGGGAGACATATCGTCCAGCCCCACCATGTTCCTGTATGTCTATAATATCTCTAAGTTTATATAGCCCTGATACACTGATAGATTTATGATACCTGAAAAAATAAATATAAATAACGTCTTACTTTCCTGTACTTACTGTGCTAATGATGATAGACAGGGCTAACCCTAACCCAACCCTAGGCTAATGATGATAGACAGTTCTAACCCTAATCCTAACCCAACCCCAGGCTAATGAAGTTACACATATGCCATGTACTGACCTAAGAGAGAAATGAAATGGGGTTAAACGTCCTACTGTTCAGCTCCAATAAGGCTAGTGAAAAGGGGGATATGCCATACAATGTGCTATGAGGGAAATTTTACCCGGGCAGCAGCACTGTGACTGCCAAGAGGGCAATGAAATGTGGTTTAACATCCTACTGTTCTGCTCCGACTGGGCTAATGAAGACGGACATATGTCATGCAGTGTGCTATGAAAGAAATTATGCCCAGGCAGCAGCACTATGACCGTCTCCTACACTGTATATCAGATTTCAACAGCCAAGGATCTTTTACATGCAAGCCTATATGCCTACATGTTGCATCTTGTTAGATTCTGCACCCTGACTAGTGGGAAGTTTGTTGGCAAATCCTTATAAATTTTCTCGTAACTTTAATAATAAATTAGTATTTACCTTTTATCAAAGAGTTCTATAAATTTAAACAATGGCAGCATGTTACCATTAGCTTCAGATAATAGACTGACTATTTCAGCCCTGAAATTACAAAAACTGAATGAAATAGGGTTCTTCTGCATTAACTTGGTTAATGGGGAGAGAGAGAGAGAGAGAGAGAGAGAGAAATGGGGTTTAACATCCACTCAACACAAACTAGGTCATTTCGGGACTAACACATGGTTTAATTTTATTTCAACAATTCGCTTGTGCGTATTGGTCTTTAGCAGTGGGAGGAAACCGGAGTGCCCGGAGGAAACCCATCGAGGTTGAGAAGGCGCCCCTATCTCCATGCCACATACGCTCACACCAAGACTCGAAACCACAGCCGCAAGCCAGAGGTGACCGACCAGCCAGAGGTCGAAGCGCGGCACTCTAGACCACTAGGCCATCCCAACCCCCATCTAGGTTAATGGAGACGGACATATGCCATGCAGTGTGTTACGTGTGTTTCTGTTTAATCTTCATGAAATTGAAGTCCATAACAAGGGAATGCAGGCTCCGCTTTTTTGGTCCATCCATATGACTAGCAGCTCTTCCTTCACCCTGACAAGGGAGTGTCTGAAGAAACTACAGAGTAATTTTCTGCCAAAATGTAGCCGGAACCAAAGACCTGTTTATCAAGTCCGTGCCGGCTTACTCACTGACCCTCCATTGCTTCCAATTTACAAAAAGATATATTTTTTTTTTAATTTTATGAATAAGGCCCGAGATTTGGAAACCTTGAAAATTGTCCCATGACTTACCTGAGATTAACGGCAGCAAGCTGTGCATCTTCGTGTTTTAATGTAACTTGTATCCGTTTATATCCTATTTTTTTACGATGAAACTGAGAAATAGCGAAACGAGCTTCGTCGATGGTAGGAATTTTAATCATGCCAATACAGGTATTATCTGGTTGAGTTTTAATATGGACACTTAAAACCTGAAAATAAATAAATAAATCCTGAAATGACTAGACACCTTTCTGCCAAACTATGGAACTTTTTCTTCCCCATGTTTTATTTCTCATGGTACTGGGTTTGCGAGAAAGACCAATGATCTTTTGTTGACTCAATGGAGATGATTACACAGGAGTTATTTGCCATTGAATTTGATTATGGCACTTCTACAAATATAAACGTAATTGACTATTAGCATAATGAAATAAAACGGTGTTTAAAATCCTATTGTTTTGCCGAGATTGAGCTAATGCAGACGAGCTGTGAGGAACTGGAGAAAACAAACGAGGTTGGACAGGCGACCCCTACTCCTTGTCACATATAACTGGGGAATTGAAACTAGGCCAGTTGAATCGGAGAGAGAGAGAAATGGGGTTTAACGTCCACTCGACACAAACTAGGTTATTTCGGGACTAACATATGGTTGGTTTTTTTTAAATTTTATTTCAATAATTCGCTTGTGTGTAGGGGTCTTTAGCAGTGGGAGGAAACCAGAGTGCCCGGAGGAAAACCACGAGGTTGAGAAGGCGCCCCTATATCCATGCCACATACGCTCACACCAGGGATCGAAACCACAGCCGCAAGCCCGAGGTGACCGGCCAGCTAGAGGTCGAAGCGCGGCACTCTAGACCACTAGGCCATCCCAACCCCCACTTGAATCAATGACAGACCTTATGATACAGCTCATCATACCGCCTCTTACGTAATGTATACATACCTTGACTTGAGGGTGAAACGTGGTAAATAAAATCTTTCTCCATTCCTTAGCACTGATATTATAATCCAGATTTGATACGACCAATTCTACCGGCCCCTCGATATTACTATATTCACACGGAGAAACACTTCCATTCATAAAACTACTTCCACCATTCATATAGCCATTTCCGATTGGTTGAAAACTATTAGCTGTAAAACGATTGGGTGATGAATTCTGGAGATAATTCGGAACATTATAACCGTTATGGTAGTTGCTGTAGTTAGTGGGACCGGGAGAGTAAGCTGGGTAGTGATTGGATGGACTGGTGCGATAGAATGATCGTGGTGAACTCGATACGTTAGGATTAACGTAACAAGGTGAGTTACGTATGGGGGCGCTACATGGGCGTGTGTCTCTATAGTAACCGTTATACATGTCACTTTGTTCCTTCTGTTTCTGCTCCTGGTACAACTGTTGGTGGATCATTAACAAATTACGACTGCACTTGCTCCCGATTATCGCTTGTCCACTGTCGTTCTCCGGCGTCTCCTGGAGACCATTTCGAACATTGCTGTACTCGGATTCTGATTGGCTGTCTTGACGTGCTCTTCGATATCCAGGATGAGGAATATCTATAGGTACGCTGGATGCACCATGGGATGAGAATGAATTATTTCGATCTAAGATATTTTCGTTATCTTGTTTGCGACTGAATTCAAAGAAATCTTTATTCGACGAAAATTTACGTGGCGTAGTAGGTTTCTTGAAATCTGAAAAACATTGATAAAGTATATATACAACAAGGGCAGTAACTGTTAACCACAGATCTTGATTTGTTTATGTAAATATAATAAATTGAAAGAGTGAAATGGGGTTTAACATCCATTAGACAGAAATTAGGTCATTTCGGGACTAACACATGGTTCAATTTCATTTCAATAATTTGCTCACACCTAGGGGTTTTAAGCAGTGGGAGAAACTGCAGGACCCGGTGAAAACCCCCATGGTTGGACAGGCGACCCTATTGATATATGAAATGAAATTGGGTTAAATATCCCATTTTTCTGCGTCAGCATGGCTAATGGAAACGGGTATTTTGCGTGGTTTCTGTCATTTATGACATATGAATACTACAGCATTCTGTGAAATTTGTCATCATTTTGAGTAGTCTGGATTTATTTCCTTATTACTTTAACCCCAAAAGTTTTGAGTAGTCTGGATTCTAAATATTCTGAAGTACGACATCAATCAGCGGTTCCATCACATGAATCCCGTTCAATTAACATTGGATAATCTGGCCTTCAATTAGTGTGTGTTAACAGACAAGCAATCACAAATCAATTATCTGTGAGCATAAAGAGAGAAATGGGGTTTACCGTCCACTCGACACGAACTAGGTCATTTTGGGACTAACACATGGTTTAATTTTATTTCAATCATTCGCTTGCGCGCTAGCAGTGGGAGGAAACCGGAGTGCCCGGAGAAAACCCACTAGGTTGGGCATGGGGCCCCTATTCCCTCCCACATACAATAGGGGGTTCGAAACCATGGCAGGTCGTATGATACAGCGTGCGCACACTAACCATTCGGCCATCCAAATCCCCTCCCACGCATAAACCGTGGGTCCGTGATTGGTATACAATTCAAATTTCGCGCATCAAATACAGCAACATTATATATACATTTCCAAGATAAAGAATCACTATCTTAATATTATTGTGTTCATAATGTGTGAATGCACAGAAAGTGTTATCATACATGTTCTGAGTGAGTATTTCGAGGGTTCATTGTAATAATACTTTTGGTATTCAAAGGTACAATAATAATTCTTGTATTGAGAGGCAATTGAGTATTAAGACATACTGTGTAATCCGGCATATTGTATCAATCGCGTACAATGTCAGTATTGACAAAGAGTCCACTGAATTACCAATCCTACCCTGGAAACACAAAAGCGTCGAAAGATGCAGTACCGTATCTTAATTCAAAACTGAATGATTGTGTTCCACAAGTTATGAAGCAGTGTGATTACTTTGTGCTGAAATCAAACAGACACAAGAGCAGACGGACCAATCACCAAATCGACACTCAACTTCAATTATAAGTTGTTATTGTGTTCCAAGGAATTCATATCAATATTCAATCGTCTTGTGACTTCAAGCACAATACTAGTCTTGACCGATCTAGAAAATATCTTTCTCTAGGGTTAGCTTTATAGTTTACATGTCAAACGTACAAATTGAAGGGATAAAAATGGTGGATTGTGGGTAAAACTATTCTGAAGAGTTAGGGTTAGAATTGTGTGTATAAACATGGAAATTTTCAGATCGGTCAAGATCGAGTATTGTGCTGCTTTTACGTGCAACAAAACAGGCAAAGCATCGTTCTGTACTGACAGGCAATCTTTCACAACATATTCATTCAAGAAATGATTTTTATTGAAATTAAAAATGGATAAAAAATAAATTGACAAGATTTTCTATAAAAATAGTTCAATAAATTTGTGAGCACATTTCTAGGGTGTCAAAATGGCTGCCTTACCACTAAATGAAGCAACATGGGTACAATTTTCACTTTCCCCTGGAAATGAGGCAGTAATCTTGAACCCAAAAACTTTTTCACCATCCATTCTTTTTTTGGCTCTGAAAATATCAGAAAATCACTTTTGTTGGAGGATAAGTTAAAAGTTGTCAATTGAAATGATTGGCAGCACATCACTCTAATATTTCTAACTTGTACTTCCAAATCCAACTAAATATTACCATGGGAGGGACTTAATTCAGTTCACCTACTATCATTCACTGCTAACCAATCAAATACTGTCATGGGAGGGACTTAACTCAGTTCACCCCCTGTCAATCAGTGCTATGAGTTGCATCATCCAATCAAAAGCCAATAAGTGTTCACTAGGTTTTACCAGAGAATAACTGGGCCCCACCCTGTCAGCTGAGTTGATCACATCAGGTAAAAAGCATGCAAGGGAGCTGGGATTATATAAACATGGTTTAGTTGGCTATTGTTTTCTGGATAAAGTTTAATCAGTCAATCTCATCATCACAGGTCACTCATTATCAATGATTTATAACTCATGTAACCAAAGATTCAAATTCAGTTAAAATGGTTTATTCATTTGGATCAAGTTTTAATCAAACAGTTTATAATAATTAAATTGATTTTTTTGTAAAATCAGACAAGATTTCAAAATGTAAATAAACAGTATCTACCCAATCTGTGTGTTCAGTGTATGAAGCAATTTTTATATTTGACCAGCAGGATACCCAGTGCTACCCGAGTGGCCGAGGCCCAATAATTCACTTGGGCGCTAACCAAATTCACAGGGTCATCCTGTTTAATTTGATACCTCATGTGTAGGGGTGGATGATGGCAATAAAGCAAACATATACACACACATCTTTGATTTTATTTTTAGATTATTCACTTAAAATGGGGAGCCACAGCGACTCAGTGAGTAAGAATTTGACTCACTGACCCAAAAGCCTGGGGTTCGATCCTGGTGTTGGCCCTTGGGATTTTAGAGCATGGTTTCCCTGGTGCAAGGAACAGTGTATGATCCTTTGGAAGGGACGAAAAGCACTGGCATGCACATAAAAGAACCCATAACAGTTGGAATTCAACATATATAGAGTTGGCCATAAGACACTGCTCGGTGTAAGCCCATCTTAAGTAGCCCAGTCAGTGCAGGAAGTAGGATAATAATTATTGTTTTAAGACCATTACACGTTAATTAATGCTAATTAATATAAAAATAAAAAACTTTTAAGAGCAAAAATGTTTCCTAAATATATAAGTTTTCATGTTTTATTTAAAATAAAGAATTATTTCTTATAATATCTCAGATCTACATGTAATGGTAGAAATTTAACATCTATTTCATTTCGTTTAATAGAGAGAGGGAGAGAAATGGGGGGGGGGGTAACCTTCACTCGACACAAACCAGGTCATTTTGGGACTAACATAGACTCAAAGCCATTAAAAACGCAATACCAAATTCAAAGTTTATTTACTGCAACAACCTTTAACAAATGTACATAACAATTGACAAAATCGAAATAACAAGCATCTGTGGATAATTTCATAGAGAATTCACTGCAAATGCACAAAACTGCAACGTCGTAGAACCATGCAACAAAGCAGGGGTCAGTTGAAGTCAATATCGGATATGTCTACCCTGAACTCTTACACATGTCTGAAGTTGCCTTGGCAGGACTGGCACAGATGTCTCACTGGACACTCAGGGATTGTTTGCCAATGATTTTGGAGTGCCTGTGCCAACTCGGCAACAGTTTGTGGCGGCACGGCTTGAGTTCAAACCTGTCGTCCAAGTTCATCCCAAAGGTCTTCGATCTGGTTCATGTCGGGAGACATAGCCAGCCAATCCATAACATAGACAGTGTGAGGCCGGGTGTTGTTATGCTGGAAAACCATCTCCACATAATGTTGATTGTTAAGAATGCCTTGGACCACCAGCAACTGGGACTGGAAGTTGACGTTAATAGCAGCCCAAATGCCACCTCCCCTGAAACGACCCCCTTCCAGCCACTGTTACGAGCAAAGTGTTCACGTCGGCGTAAGTAGGTACAGTGACGGCTATCGGAAAACTGAAATTGCCATGGTGCGTTGTGCAGATACCCCTGTTTTGTGGCCCATTGCTGTCTGCAAGTTGATGACGATGCAAAAGGATTTGACCATGGTAAGGTTAACAACAGCGTAACCCAAGAGCCAGCCAGATGGCCCACTCATTGTCACATACAAGCGGAAAATCAAAACAACGCCCCTGACACAACGAAAGACCTAATTTCACGACCCCTGTGGATCAAAGTCTTTTATCAAGGCGATTGTGATGTCTGGTGCATGAGAAACCATGAATTATACTAAATAATATACGTACCGCACAGCACTCTCTCTACTAGGAAATCTAAGAATAGCATACTCAGGTGTCACAGAGATTACACGCCCTCCACAATTATTGGATAATAATTTTAATTTGGTATGAATTTGGTTTTTAGACACTTCTTTCGAAAATCCACGTACTTCAATTTCCACCTTTCCTTCAGCACCCTATAATAAATGAAATGAAATGGGGTTTAAAGTCCTGGTTTTCTGCTCCGATTGAGCTTATAAAGACGGACATACTTGTATGACATGTAGCAATTGTATGTCATGTAGCAATTGAATTCATTCTTTCAAGGTTTCTACATGCACACAGGACCTTGTTTTTTGTCCCATCCGAACAACTAGGCAATGTCCTTGTAAAGCCGGAACCAGGCCATGAACATCAGGATTTTCCGGTTAGCAATCCACTGTGACTCCCCGAAGCATATATAACTCAAACTTCATCTTTGAATGTAACGCAAGCCCAAACTTGAATGGAGAAACAGAGGTGGGATTTAACATCCACTTGATGCAAACTACATGTAGGTCATTTCGGGACTAACATAAGGTTCAGTTTTACTTTTATAGTTCGATTGTACAGTGGGAGCAAACTGTGAGAAAACCCACAAAGTTGGACACGTGACTCTACTCATTGTAACACAGAAAGCGTTGAACTGAAACCATGCCACTTGACTCAAGGACAGACGGTATTGTTTCAAGGACACCTGTTAAATAACCCAAGTCCCCTCAAACTTGAAGGGCTTACCTTTGATGGAGTACGAAATGGTAGGCCTTCAATAAGATCATCATAGAGGTGACTCTCATTAGCACAACTAATCAAAGCTTCGTTAGTAAAACGACCATGAATTAAAATCGTATAATAATTTTTACGATGACGTAAATCCGATAAATCAGAAATGAAATTAAAATCGCCTGAAATTAGAAAACAAATTCATGTCAATTTTCACATAAAAGGCCGATGTACCCTGTGTTAATATGTTCAATTACTAAATGCCAATCAAAGAAGATATATAAAACACAATTCAAAACCGTCATATTTCCTGTGACTAAGCCATTAAGCCCAGTAATCCTTTGACAAAGTAAAAAAAAAACAACAAAATAATATAAATCTCAAACACATATAAGATTATTTTGAGGAATTTTATTTCCATGGATTAAAAGTTAGAGTTTATTACCAGAAATGAGAATGATTCGTGTTTGTGGTGGATGGGTGTCGGAAAACCTTCGTAAACTTTGACGGATTTTATCATCGGCTGCATTTTTCCCAGTTGCATCAATATGAACCACATTTACCTAAAATAGTCAGAATATATTCCAATATGATTTTTTATTTACATGTATTTAGTGGTTTCTAGGTTTAGAGTGAGACATTAAAAATACATTATGGAAGATAAGATAAAGAGCTGGCAGTTCTCAATATAATAGTAAAAACAAGATAAAGTAATGGGAATATTTAAAAAATTTCAGTAAAATTACTTCGGTCCAATCCAAACCGAGAAATGTACTGTTTAAAAATCTCCTGGCCTTGATTGTCATTGTTGCCATTATGACAAAAATAACAAAGTCTCAATTCTCTATTTTTGCGTTAATAAATCATCAATGCTTGCTGAACAGTAAATTGGATTCAAATCCAACGAAGAATAAGATGACATCGAAACTGGAGGACCAGGAGAAAATTTACGAAGCTGGACAGGACCCTGCTCCTTGCCACGTACAACTGAGGAATCAAAACCATGCCAGTTGACTCAATGACAGACCTTATGATACAGCGCGCACACGCTAACCATTCGACCATCCAACTCTACCTACATGTATACAATCAAATAAAAAACAAATCCTATCTATTTAGTTTTTGATAATTTAAAACACCAGGACTTGGAAGAGATTTGTTAAATAACTCTCGTTCTTGGTGACGTGAGTGAATTTGAGGTGAGATCTTGTTGTGTGGCCTGCAGAATTGTAGGTAGACAAAAAAAAGAGTAAAACTTGTATTTCCAAATAGCCATGTAAAAACTGACAGCTTTAACAAATGATCAAAAGTCGGTCGTACATGTACATGGTTCTTGACGCTACCTTCCACTACAGTCAATCAGACCATAATGTTGTGAAGGTCATCAAAGGAAACAAAAAAAAATAACAGAAATATACATGTAGATCTGTATCTTAATCAAATTGACTTCTTGTTGTCTAATGAACCATCTAATAATATCTATTTTGGAAAGGGGGAGAGCGAGAGAGAGAAATGGGTCCACTTGACACAAACTAGGTCATTTTGAGACTAACACATGATTTCATTTTATTTCAATAATTCACTTGCGTGTAGGGTTCTTTAGCAGTGGGAGGAAACCGGAGTGCCCGGAGGAAACCCACAAGGTTGAGAAGGCGCCCCTATCTCCATGCCACATACGCTCACACCAGGGCTCGAAACCACAGCCGCAAGCCAGAGGTGACCCACCAGCTAGAGGTCGAAGCGCGGCACTCTAGTGCACTAGGATATCCCAACCCCCATTTTGGAAAGGAGATTGTAATCTGAGGGGCACAGGATGTTTATTTTAAAGCCTTGCTTATTTTGGAGGTAATTGATTGATACATTTAATTGTAGGTAAAAATGGTAAGACCAACTAATCGTTGTATTCAAGCCTGGAAATAAGCTACCATTCACAGACAATGTCAGGCACAGGTTCAGGCTTGGTTAGGCACAAAACCTCTGATGCCTGTCATTTTGTCCGGCACTGATTTGTCTTTTTTAATGATATCATTAAAACATGTCAGATACTATTTCATTTGTCAGGTAGTAGGACGTTAAACCCCATTTCATTTCATTTGTCAGGTACATGTAAAACGGTTATTTCCATGCCTGATTGTAATAACAGGCTGTTTAATCTCATCATCGCATATAAATAACAAGAGCCATGTAGCTCAGTAATGCACTGACTAACTAACAAGGATGTTCCAAGAAGTATCCTTGGAATTTTCAGCCTGGTTTCTCCATGTCAGTGATCTTTAGGTGACCACTTGAGGGCTTGGCAAGGAACAGTGCAGCAAATAACAGGCTGTCTGGACAAAATTTCCCATATAGCACGCTGCAGAAGGATGTTAATCAGGCTGTGATGACATAAGCAATACCTGTGTACATGTAAGCAATGCCTGTGTACATGTAAGCAAACACGTGTACATGTAAGTAAGCCATATGTGTGTACATGTTAGCAATACCTGTGCTGAATTAAGTTCTTGTATAACGTCTTTATTTTCTTTATTTATATCACAGACACACATAAATTCTGCTTCCCGATAACCAGAAAAGAAACCATCACGAATCTTCTGTACAACCGCATATGCAGATTTATATTTAGGTACATTGAGGTTTTCAATATCCCAGAATACACCAATAGGAAGTAGCTTATCACTCATGATGAAAAGTTAACTGCAAGATAAAAAAAGAATAAACTAAAAACAAAATCAGTTTTAGAGAGAGAGAAATGAGGTTTAACGTTCACTCGACACAAACTAAGTCTTTTCAGGAGTACATGTAAACCAGGTTTCAATTTTATTTCAATAATTCGTTTGTGTAGAGAGAGAGAAATGAGGTTTAATGTTCACTCGACACAAACTAAGTCTTTTCGAGAGTAAACCAGGTTTAATGTTCACTCGACACAAACTAAGTCTTTTCGTTTCAATTTTATTTCAATAATTTGTTTGTGTAATGGGCCTTTATCAGTGTGAGGAAACTGGAGAACCTGGTGAAAACCCACAAGACGACCCTACTCAACAGTAACTCATTGTCACATACACCAGGGGAATTGAAACCACACCAGCTGACTCAATGACAGACCTAATGATACAGCATGCACATGCTAACCATTCGGCCATACAACCACCTATGCTCAGTAATAAACAGTGGTATCATAATTGCTAGATACTGACTGGTGAAGCCTAGTTGAAACATCGTTTGTATTTAAAAATCTCATTGAGTTTTTCTGTAACAAGACTAATGAAGACATCATAGGTCAATGGGAAAAATATTTCACAGGCAACGACTTTTCCACCTCCATGTACACTTATGCATGATAGTTGGGTTCGTTACATTCAAGCCAGGTTTACTCCATCTAGTGCCACTTATAAGGGGGAACCGCAAGGAACTATCTCAGACAACAACAGGACTGAACATCGGAACCTTCTGTTTAGTTCTGTACTCAAAGCGCTGCTGTGGCTTCTGATTTAAAAAGTCCCACATAAATATAACCAGTGATGGAGATGTACTCATTGAGCCCCTGTGGCTTCTGATTCATAAAGCCCCACATAAACAGTAGCAGTGAAGATGGGGTACTTACCTTTTAAAAGAGGTTAAAACTGATGAAAGCAGATAAAAGTTTAAAACAGGCAATGTGATGTTAAAATATAAAAAGTTGATTAAAATATAAAATTTCTTTCTTTTCTTCATTCCTTTTCTAGCCCCCCATTTACGCCACTCTGAAAAATAAATCGGGAAATAAATCACAATAAACTTACACTGCACGTGTTTGTCAGAAGAAAAACAATTTGACACATGGATCCCACGTCAGATGAATACATGTATCCATGGTAACAGAAATATTTTTAACATATCTGACTATCTGTATCAGCTAAGCGAAGCAAATTCTCTTACCGGGTACTTAAACTTGGGCATAACATTTTACTTTGAAATATTACCACCTAAATCCACCGGTACCACAATTTTCTCAAATCCACCATTATCTCATGTCTTTTATCAATATGTTCTTTAAGCCAAATTGGCATTATTAATTTAAAATCGTAATGTTTTTGTTTCATAAATGTCCTTCAAAATTCAATTTCCAAGCAAGCGATTTCGTGCCATACATATGTACAATAGTAATGTCACTTGGTTACAACTTGCAAACTTCTTAGAGATCTCATTTTGAGAGACAATTTGATATAAAAATTTTACGATTTAAAATTAAAATGACAATTTAGCATACATCTAAAAAAAGGTATATTATCAAATATATATTGACATAAAATATTGTGATGTGAGTTGAAATAATGGTGAATTTGGATACAACTTCTGAACTTTGGTAATCGGATATTAGAGGGGCATTTCGACACAAAAACGTTACGATAGTAAATTAAAAATGACAACGGTATATTATCAAATATCTATATAAATAATTGTGTTATGGATTTGGGTAAATCGTGCAACCTCTAATCCACTGTATGTGTATCATATTGGCTTTTTTAATTTGTTGTTGAGCTCCATAAATAATGGTTTGTCATTTATAAAAATGAAACAGCAGAATGGCTTGATTAATGGTTGTCATTTACATACCTGATACAGCAGGTTGATCTATTTAATCTTATTGACCTTGTTATTATGATAGTCCGCTTACGTGACCTAATCAATAACATTAAAAAACAGCTTGATCAAGCAAGACCCCATTCATTCGGGATTTCTTGAAATATTTTCATTTAAAAATCATGATTTACCTGACCACAATCAATATAAGTACAATATCTATGTTTCAACCAATGTCACTTGTTTATTTATGGCCAAAATAAATGGAACGTTGATGATGTCACGCACAGATGGTGCAACAAGTATATTTATTATGACGAAAATGCAACAGTTGAACAGCTGAGTTCAGTCAGGGTGAAACCAACTCCCTTGTCATATAAAACCCATTTCAATCTGCTTTGTTCCACCAATTAACAAATTTTTCGACGCACAATTAAACCAACTCGTTTATCAATATGCCGAACCAAATAAACGATGGCCACTTACCTTACATGGGGCTACATTTTATGGATACTTTCTTTATCCGAAATCCATGTTGACAAAATCAGAAAAGCGAAGAGAAAAAGCCTACCAACAGCTCTCGGAAAAGGTTGCGATAGACAAAATAGTTCTTTAATTAACGCGTGTTCGGAAAACAAACCACGCTCAAAATTCTGCAAACTATTCAAATATTATATTGAGAAAATTAAAAAAGTTGCCATACACACCAACAAAAAAACAATTTAACTTAATTTCAGGTGTATGAATTCTCGAAGGGAGGTAACTCTTTAGTTCTCAGCGTTAAAGTAGTTCGTTTTTCGTTACCGTTATATAATTTAATGATAGACTACCTTTGTTTAAAGCCCCAATAACACTCTAGTTGTAACTGAAAAATATGTCCCAATCTTCATTCTGGTCAACAAATCGTATTATTTTAGTATATTCCAATTAAATGATGATATAAATTTCATCTTAACACACCTAATTTAAAAAATTGGAAAAATTCAACCAATTGATTTGAAAAGTCTAACGTAAACCTTTTCAAATGTGACTTGGATTTTAAAATATTTTTGAACCCTCTGGACAAATAAAATAGGTTGTAATGGATAATTTACACAACAGGTAGGGCATTTAAATATCTAGTACTTAGAATAGGGGTATTATTTATTTTCTGGAGCTACCAAGCCAGCAAGAATGTTATTGTCCCTTTAATATAGGGTGACTACCCGTCCCGCACTTCGCGGGACAGTCCCGCAAAATGTTTCCATGTCCCGCGTCCAGAATATCAATCAAAATGTCCGGCAATTCTTCACATGGACGATTTCTATTACAGTTATATGCCTAAGCTAGTCTTGCGATAGTCTATTTGAGTATTAGTTTAGTGAAAATACTGAAAGACCCACCACAAATTCCTTTAGAAGGTCTTTTGGTACCAACTTGCAATTGTAGGTGACCTTTCCCTGTACGCCATACTGGAAATCCACCGGTGCGGTTCCCCTTGCCACTGTTGCAACACAGAGGGCATTGGATAACGTATACTCATTCGGATGATACGTAAAAAAAAAATACTTGGCAGTTGGAATTCAATATAAGAGTAGGCCGTAGCACCGGTCCCGGGCACAATTTCCTTCATAGGACACAATATGACGTATGCACCTCTTCGTGAGCCCAGTCGGGCGTTAATTAACCCCTATTTCATTTACATTTATGTATGTTAAATAAACATAAGAATTGGAAAATATTGCACACAACCAAGACAGAAATTAACGATACGAATATAATTTATATTGACACCCCACCCCCTGTCTTACAACTACAAGCACCAGCACAACCGACATCACGACTGACATCACACAAAGAAAATAAAATTAAATGAATATAATTAATCCACATTTTATAATTGAATAAATTTTGTAAAAACATACATCTTCTAAAACCTCCAACTATTAACTTACAACTTGGAAAACGTGCTTTGTCCTACGCTAGACCTTTTCTATGGAATAAACAACCAAAGTCAATCATTATCAGTGGGTCATTTAAAACTTAAAACAGTCGAGGGAGAGAGAGAGAGAGAAGGGAGAGAGAAAAAGAAAAATGGGATTTTAGGCCACTCGACCAGGAGAAAAACCACAAGGTTAACCTATCCCCCCCCCCCACACACACACCTCCTACCCAAAGAACAATAAAAGTAAGTAAATAAATACCAGTATTTGTTACATGGTGAATAACATAAACCCAGAACAATAGCTGGGGCATTTGCCGTGCCCGAAGGGTATGCATTTCTATTGTATGTATAAAATATATAAAAAAAAAAATAGAAAAATACGCCCGGGTAAAAAATTCTCCACTTTACTTCATTTTGACATACATTAAATTATATAAGCTAGCTGTCTGCCCTCTATAGGCGTCTTCAGATATTAATAATGTAATGTTAATAATATATATATATTGGAGGATGACGGATATATCGAATTGCTTGTTTCTCTATTTTACTCTGTATTATATACACTTAATCTAATTGAGTATCAATTGCATTCGCTTTCTTGTCTCTGAATTATTAAAATTCAAATAACCTATTGATGCATAACAGATGATGGTGTAAAGGTATCTTGTATTATTAATATAGCATGACATGGTGATCAATCAGGGGAAGTTATTAGATGCATTACGAAAGGTTTAGATAAAAAGCCGACAGTTTTGGCAATAATAGTTTAAAAAATGGATAATGAAAAGGGAATATGTTGAAAATGTCCGTAAAATTACTTCATTCTGAGAGGAGTCGTTTAAAGAACAGTGTAGAGTTGATTGTCATTCTTAAGTTAAATCATAAATCTGTTGAAAATCAAACCCATCCGAAATTCTAGAGAGTTGATTATGGGCCTTGTATGTAAATAAATGTTGCATAAATTATTTATATAACATTGAGGTCAAAAGAAAAATCTGCAATAGGCTCATTTAACTCTTTTAATTAATGTATCCTTAACCAGAATAACATCCTTAATACTCAGTTATTGTAAAATCTCAATAAGTTTCACAGCATTCAGCATGATTAAACATCAGCGATAAAATCTCAATACGATTCAATTACGTTCGGCATGATTTAATTTTAGCGATAAACAATTAATGTACCTGGGCCCTGTTTCACGAAATTTTAACTTAAGATAAAATCCAATTTTAGTAGATACTTCAATTTTGATTGGCTAAGCACTAAAATCAATCTAATATTATCCAATCAAATTACTAAAATTGGGATCTTATCTTAGTTAAAATTTCGTGAAATAGGCCCCTGGATGATAATTCGGCAGCCATTTGATTGTAACTTTCATTCAACGTCATGATATTTACACGCACCCTTTCAAACGGTTCTGTCGTGCAAATTAATAATTTATTTATTTAACAAAAGAAATTGTGTTTGCTTTTTTGAAATGCAAGATGATGCTGGCATACGATATGAATATTATATGACTTGAATATATTGTTGCTATGTAAATATTATTATCCGAAAAAAAATTGTGGTAATTATATAGGCCTATCATATGACATACGAATACAAACCAAGCTTACGTGAATATTTCATAGTTTGATTTTCTATTGTTGGTATGCCGAAAAGTGAAGTAACTATATATCAACATTGTTATGCATACTGCCTCAGTCATTTTTAAAAAGATAATAATGTCTCGCAATATGATCAAGCAATAGTTTATATAAATATAAATTTCGCTATGTTGTGAAATTTTAGAAATAAAGATAATATAATTTCATAAACAATGACTGTTCCTCTTTGGTTTAATTAAAGATGCATTATGCAAGAGCCAAATCTGCTTATTGCAAATCATTCTTTGGCCTAATTGACGTAATGTTATTTGTAGGCCTAAAATATTAATATAATAGGCTTGTTTTTCACATGCCAAGTTCATAACCAACTCTCTATAACGTCAGAATTTGAACGGATTGAAACACTATCACCGTTTAATAATCTAAGGATACATTATGTAAGATTTAAATAGGCCCACATGAACTGATCGTTCTTGATGTAAACTAATAGTAGGACTACCCAATAGGTCTAGATAATTCAACCTGAATGCATTGAAAATTTTATTCAAACTCCTTTATCTTGGGGCACATTATTGTTTATTATCGTAGCAACGTTATTTGTTAATCGAGACCCAGTTGTTTCCTCATTTTGACAACAATAAATCATTAAATGGCGACCACATTTTAATCCGTTTTCATACGCGCCACCCGAAAATCTAGAGAATTGATTACCGTACAGGCTTGTTATGTGAATAAATATCTAAATAATAATTTATATAGCATTTGAAGCCAAATAAAATCCTGTATATAGGCAGATTTAGCTTTTACATATTCTGCTCCAAACCTGGGCTAATGAAGACGGGCATACGCCATGCAGTGTGCCGTGAGGGTAATTTTTGCCCGGGCAGCGGCGCTACGGCCTACTCTTATATCGAATTCCAACTGTTAAGGGATCTTTTACGTGAACACCAATGTGTACACGGGACCTCGGTTTTTCGTCCAACCCAAACGACTAGGCAACTGTCCTTGTCAGATACCCGTCCTGCATTACTGACAATGGGAACCACGCCGGAAAATCTAGGTGAACTTTCTCGGCCAACAATTTAAAATTATGATAAAAAAATTATAAAGCTTTAGTTGATTAGAAATAAATGACAATAAGAATTATAAATCCGTGGAATTAATTGGAAATAAATGACTATAAAAATCACAAAGCTGTAAAGTAAATTGGAAATAAATGACAATGAGAATTAAAGACCATCTTTAATATTTAAAATTAAACTAGGCCTACATTAAAATAATTATATAAGAAATTGGTAATAGCAAAACGTTCCAAGCCTATTACATAGAATTAGAGGTATTCGGTAATTTAGAAAGGAATTTATAAAATGGATGGAGAAGCTATTGATGTAAGAACATTAATAATAATAATATAAACACCATGCAGAGCTAATTTCACTCTTAAAGTATGCTACACGCGTTTGCTATACACAGTTTTAAATTAAAAATGACATTTTCATTGGTATATTTGAATGAGTTTGCTCTATTTTATTGAGCAAGAAAACTCTTGCTCCAAATGTTTTCAATTTTCACCTTGATCACGTGGGTGTAGATGTTAGATTAGCTAATTCTCTAACTCACTATCATCCAAAGTCTTCCATATTGAAAACACGAATTATTTGTCAATTTAAAGTAGCTAACTCTCTAACTCAATATCGACCAAAGTCTTCGGCATTCAAACCACGAATTATTTGTCAATTTAAATCAACACTGATGTTGTCATTTTACCGGGAAAAGATTGGCTTTTGATATCCAATATTTAAAACAAAATAAACATTTTACCATTGGTACACGAATCGTGTACCATAATGCGTTTCAGCCCCAATTCTTGCAAGAGACTCGAGGAACAAGGCTAGAAACACTGCACCAAATCAAACGGCGTATGTAGACTGGAATAACCAGACACTTGAAATAGTCACTCGATTGAAACTACTGGCGTATTTCGCCAAACATAACTGATTTGAAATTAATGCACAAACGAAAACGATTGAATGTAAATCAGTTTGTATACATTCATATTACATTATTATATGCGTTGCGACTCATTTGTAGCAATTTATAGCTCTCAAATATTAGCTATTAAGCTCCTTTAAATCAACATTTAATGTTGTAATCTTACCAGGCAAATATGGGCTTCCGATATCCAATATTTGAGACAACATTAACATTTTACCATTGTACCATGTAATGCGTTTCAGGGCCATTTGTAACAAGGGATTCGAAGAACGAGGCCAGACATACCCCCAAGTCATATCAAACGGTGACGTCATATTTTTATCTGGAGAGCATGGGCAATAAATGCTATCGGTGTAGACTGGGATAAGCAGGCGCTAGAGCTAGAAATTTGCCGTTCGATAAAGAATTCTGGCGTATTTCGCCAAAGATAATTGATTTGAAATAGAGTAAAAACGGGAACGATTGAAAGTAAATAAGTTTATATACACTCATATTACATTATTATGCGTTGCGACCCTCTTGTGTCAATTTCTAGGTCACATGATAATTTACACATTGTTCTAAACATTTGTATTACCAATATCTTTTTCTGCGGTGACTTGGCCAACACAAATTAATATCACGGGACTGAGAGCACGCGCTTTCATGTTGTTACCTCCCCTTAGATGTACATTTGTGCCACCCATTCCGATCTAAATGAAATGAAATGGGGATTAACGCCCTACTGTTCTGCTCCCACAACGGGCATACGCAATGCAGCGTGCTATCAGAGAAATTTTGTCCCGGCAGCGGCGCTACGCTTCCGTCCACTTCTATATCGAATTCTAACTGCCCAGGGATCTTTTACGTACACGCCAATGTATACACGGAACCTCGTTTTTTTCTTTCAATCCGAACGACTATAGACAACTGTCCTTGTCAGGCCCCCCGTCCTGCATCACTGACAATGGGAAACCACAATGGAAAATCCCGATGAACGTTCTCGCAGGTCTTTAGTTCTGACAACGCTGTATCAGGGTTTTTTTTTAAGATCGCTTGTCTCGTTGACAGTTTCCTCAGAACACCGGTGTATCAGTTTTATGATCGGTTTCCTTTCCAGGCCCTCTCCGCGAAGACTTGCCCGATCTTGCCTCCTCTGACAAGGGCAACCAGAGACTGACCAACATCGGGATTGAACCGGAGGTCTTCTGGCTACTGCACCACCGTCATACCTACTGAGCCATCACGTGACCCAGCAAGACAATCATAAACTAGACAAATAAACACATTGCGTGGTCTTTATTATCACAATTAGAACATTATCATCACATTATGAATATTTTCATTTCATTCTGAACATTTTCATTTCCCTTTCAACATATTTCATTTCCCTTTAAATATTTTCATTTCATTTTAAACATTTTCATTTCCCTCTAAACATTTTCATTTCCCTTTAAATTAGCTCAGTCTCAAACTCAATATCATCCAAAATCTTCAACATTGAAAACACGAATTATTTGTCAATCTATATCAACATACCATATGCCCCAGTTCCAGCGAGAGACTCGAGGAACGAGGCTAGAAACTTTGTACCAAATCAAACAGCGTATATAGACTGGAATAACCAGACACTAGAAGTTTGACGACTTATTTCACCGACATAACTGATTTGAAATTAGAGTACAAATGGAAACCATTGAATTTAAATCAGTTTATATACATTCATATTACAACATTGTATGCGTTGCGACCAACTTGTGTCAATTTCTAGGTTCCAAATGTTAGCGGTTTAGCTCCTTTAAACATTTTTATTTAATTTTAAAGACACATTATGGGAGATAAGATAAAGTCAGAGTTGGCAGTTTTCACTATAATAGTTAAAAACTATATAGTGTAAAGGTAATTTGCTGAAAATTTCAGTCAAATTGATCCACTATAGGCCGAGAACGGAGCGCGTGAAATTTCTGAATAGCCTCGGTCATCATTACTAAAATCATTAATAAAAACAAATTAGTCACGATTATCCAATGTTGTGATTTAATCACAATGACCATTCAGTGGCATATTTGAATCTAATCCAGCTTACATCGAAGGCTAGCCTTGACATCGAGAGTTTATTATGGTCTGGATAAGTTAATTAATGTCTAATTAATAATTTAGATAACATTTCAGGCCTAAAGACAGACACGTAATAAGCAGATTTTGCTCTTGCATAATGCAAATTTAAACAATCTATATTCCACGTTCCTGGGAATGATTAGTTGTCGATGTGCGCATAAATGCAAATTGTTATTCTCGTGCTCAAGATATTATTTGTATACATGTTAGCTTCAAATAAATCAATCAATCAATCTTAAAACACAGATCTATATTTCGTTTCGTTTTTTATACTTTCGATGGCCTCCACTACATGGAGATCTGACCAGTTGTACTGAAAGGTCACGCCAGGGGTCGTGTGGGCGGGTTTTGACCCTATGGCGCCAGACATTCATTGATTAATCAATTAGCGTTGACGTTTCTAGTGGATTATCCACAGTTTCGTGCATCGCACGCCAAGAAGTCGACGTAACAGAAAGTTTCATTGGCTAATCCCTCGCGCCATCCAGATTATATAACAACTCTTCAAACGAAATTTTGAACCATAAAAAACGAAATAAGATCAATGTTTTAATCAGATTGGCTTTAAATGGTTTTCAAGATCATTCTGGCACCGTCTAATCTCTCATGGTTAATAAAACTATTCTAACAATTATCATATTTTAATACAAAACACTTTTTATTTTATTCACTGCTTTGAACTTTTTCCTAATAATCGTAAGCGTGTGCGCACTGCGTCATAAGGTCCATCATTGAGTCCACTAGCGTGGTTTCGATTCATCGGTTGTACGGTGTTGTCTCCGTGTCCCCAGGTCTCCTCTCATTGCTAAAGGCCCCTACGCGCAAGCGACTCATTGAAATAAAATAGAACCATATGTTAGTCAAAATGACCTAGTTCATATCGAGAGGACATTAAACCCCATCTCTCTCTCTCTCTCCCAATCTCTCTCTCCCCATTGGTATCAGCTTAGTAGGACGTTAAACCCCATTTTATTTATACACTAAAGTTCAAGTAGCATCATCATAAATCTACGACATTCGTGTTTTAAATCAACATTGTTGCCGTGGTCTTACCGGAAAATGGTGGGCTTCTGATATCCAATATTTAAGACAACATAAGCATTTTAACATTGGTACACGAATCGTGTACCATAATGCGTTTCAGGACCATCGTGTACCATAATGCGTTTCAGGCCCATTTTTAACAAGGGATTTGAGGGACGAGGCTAGACACATTGCACCAAATCAAACGGCGTATGTAGAGTGGAATAACCAAACGCTAGAAATTTGCATTCGATTGAGACGGCTGACCTATTTCGACGAACATAACTGATTTGAAATTTGAGTACAACGGAAACCATTGAATGTAAATCAGTTTATATTATATACATTCATATTACAGTATTATATGCGTTGCGACCCATTTGTGTCAATTTCTAGGTCCCAAATGTTAGCGATGTAGCTCCTTTAAACTCGATCACCAGACACCAAACACCTCCGTCGATAAATCATCTAACCAATACAATATAATTCTGCACTTTATTTTTTACTTCAACCCATTTGGTTTATGTAATGCACCAACTTCTTGAATTGATATTTTTATAAATCCAACTAAGATGTTATTTTTAATATTTGTAACAAGTTGAAGCTCTTGATAAACACAATGACTTCCGGATCGATATTTCTTATTATCGATATTTGAAAGTCAATCCTACGGTGGCTGATAAGGGACATGAAAAATAATATAATTTGATTTTTTTAATATTCACCCGAGTCAAATTTAATATAATTTGTTTTTTTATAATTTTCACCCAAGTCAAATTTAATATAATTTGTTTTTTATAATTTTCACCCAAGTCAATTTTAATTTCCACCCAAGTCATTTGTAATATAATTTGTTTTTTATAATTTTCACCCAAGTCAATTATAATATAATTTCGATTCTGTTGAATTTCCACCCAGCGCGTGATGACATCGGAGAACGCTAGATCGGATATGATGACGTCATATATGAATTGTGGGTTAGGGTAAGGGTAAAGGTTTTTTGTCCCTCGCTCACGTTTTGTGATCGAGAGATAGTGTTTGTTAGCGTTGCTGGTTCATTTTTCTCCAGGTCACTGTGAGCGGGAGCATAGTCTCCAGACCCCCCCCCCCCCCATTTCATTAAAAAATTGTGTGTTAGCCAAAACGAGACTCCCGGTCACCTCAAATTGGAGTTTTGTAACATTGGGTTCCGGGGATGAACAGGGCAAGTTTTGAGGGATATGGGGTTGTATTCCCATATCAAGGGAGGGCATGCGCAATTTTTTTTTTACATTTGGTCACCTACTCGCATTGTACTCACTGAAGGTGTTCCGAAAAAAAAATTCGAGGTGGGGGGGGGGGGGCATGCTCCCCATTTGTGTTTTTTTTTAATCAAAAAATTCGAACGACAATTTTTTCTGAACGCTCGGGCCATGTCCCTCCCAAAAATCGAACTTGCACGCCCCATAGGATGTATGGCCTTTGAAGTAATCCGGATGATTTGGAAAGCCATGTTTGGGACGTCCCTCCGCCCCGGTGGTAGCGCTCAGTGACTTGGAATTCTAATAAATGGAGGATAATTCGCCTGGTTACTGATCCGAAAGAAAAGAATGGATTCTGATTTATAGGGGCCGAGATATAGGGCCCCAAACATGGCCCCTCGTGACAGGCAATCGCTCAAACTTTGCCAATTTGGACCAAAAAACACCCGATTTCGTTCTGTAACCACCCAGATGCACCCATTGGGAGGTTCCGAGGTTGGAAATTCTTGAAGTATATCGACGCCGGGGAGTCGCCCGGGGCCGTCACATTTCAGCCTTGGCGACCGGTAGTGGGGGAAATCGTGATTTTTTGCATCAAAATGCCTGAAAGGCCCCTTTGCCTGACCGCAGCTTAATACATTGTTATGACAGAATATTTTTACAAAAATGGTCCTATCTCTTCGAAACTTCGGCTACCTCCCCCGCCTTCCATTTCCACCTCCGGGCATCCAAAATTGGTCTCAAAATTAAAATCGAACATCTAGTTCCATCTCTATTTTTTTTTAACTTTGTGTACTCCCGGGAAAATGGCCACCGTTCACTCCCCATGGGTCGGGATCAACATTTTCTTTTGGGAAATGTGTTTGGTCGAAAGATGGGTGCTTGGGTGGAATACCTGCCCAGAAAATTTGGTGTCAATTGACCCTCGGGAACGGTCGGGCGTAGCAATAATCCACATGAAAAATGGGCGAAAACCGAAAAAAAAAATCGATTTTGTCATTTCGGTGCCCCTTAGAAAAAGCCCTTAACTCAGCAGGATCGACCAAGGGGTTCCGATTTTATTCAGGTGTCGGATCAGAACTCTACTCGACCTGATCATCGCCCCCCCCCCCCGATCATCTCCTTCCAAAACATTTGTCATTTTTAGAGGATTCAGGGGTTTAGCCTGAATTCATAGGCCAAGGTGGGATGGAGAGTAGGCTACCCCTCCTTAAACCCCATATTCCGTTTCTACCCTCCGCCGAGACATGTTTTTCTCAAGGTCACGTTTTTCTAAACCCTGCCCCTCCCCGTGGACCCAGGGGCCACAAATTTGGCCTGAGGGTAGGCCTTGGTAATGCCTTCTAACACTCTGGGGGTTTGGACCCGCAAGTCCGAACCCTTAAACCTTTTTTTGACGAGCAGCCTGTGGAGGAAACGGAGAACTTGGGAGATATGATCAAATTTCCTGGTTGATGACGTCACGCGCTGGGTGGAAATTCATCAGAATCGAAATTATATTACAAATGACTTGGGTGAAAATTAAAATTGACTTGGGTGAAAATTAAAATTGACTTGGGTGGAAATTAAAATTGACTTGGGTGAAAATTATAAAAAACAAATTATATTAAAATTGACTTGGGTGAAAATTATAAAAAACAAATTATATTATTTTTTATGTCCCTTATCAGCCACCGTACAATCCAGATTTAAAGTAAACAGTGTGTACTTTTGAATGATAAGTTGGTTAAGAATCTCCTCGAGGCGTGTTCTTCGTGCTATAAGTTCCGTACTTCAGATGTTTTGACTCTGTTCTAATGATGAGTTGCTTAGAAAAACGAGACCACAGCTGGGCCCTGTTTCACGAAATTTTAACTTAAGATAAAATCCAGTTTTAGTAGATACGTCAATTTTAATTGGCTAAGCACTAAAATCAATCTAATATTATCCAATCAATTTACTAAAATTGGGATCTTATCTTAGTTAAAATTTCGTGAAATAGGCCCCTGGGTCACATTAGCTTACAATAAATCACTGATTTAAAGGGACGGTGCCTAGTTCGGCAGCTGGAGTTTTTGCTAGGGTGTACACCCCCCCCCCCCCCCCCCCCCCCAACTGTCTCTACTCCCCACACACGTGAAAAAAAAAACCCGCAAATGAATTGAAATAGGGTTTAACGTCTTACTGTTCTGTCCAAACTGGGTATACAGTGTGCAGGAAAGTTTGGCCGGACAACTGCGCTCCGGCCTATTCTTATATGGAATTCCAACTGTCAAGGGATTGTTTACGTCCCACCCGAGCAACTATACATTGTACATTCCATGCCACACGAGAAAAATACAATACAATACACATAATAAAAGGTTAAAAAGCGTTGCAGGGGCGGATCCAGAAGGGGGGGGGGCCTGCTCAGCTACTTAAAATTTAAAAAAAATAATGCCTTGCATCAATGAAATTACATCACAAAGTGATCCTACATCAGTATAAAACGATTTCTCTGTTTAAAAAGCTCAATTTGTATGTATGCCTATGTAATTTAGAGACGATGATGGCAGATTTCCGTAACCGAAACCTGGCAAACCCCCTCCTGCAAAAATTCCTTGATCCGCCCCTGCGTTGTTTTTCGTTGAAAAATATACTTGTATCGTGCGTTTTGAAGGCTTCGTCTGCCGATAAAAAATTATTTCTTTTGTAATGAAGTAGATCAATGCTGTCGCCCAAATCACAAATTCGGACCGGAGCAGTTTGATGTACTGCGTCCAATGTTAACAGTACACGTAGACCTATATTACACGTGAAGTTAAAGGTCAGTCATCTTGCACTTAATTAAAAGAAGGCTTTCGCATTAGCGGTTTGAAACAGATTGCATCTTAACATTAGTTACTCAGTTGTCAATGACTACCATATAAAACTGTGGAAATCGTGATTTTGAGATTAGAAACAAATCTAAAAAAACCCAATCGACTTTTGGAATGTAAATTAATTATCCGAATAAACATAAACACTAGTCACAACACAGGCTCCGAAAATTCAATCGAGAAAATAGAATAATATACACCACGGAATAACAAAGGCAATCAACAATCATTGGCTAAAAATCCTCCATTTAATAAAATGTTCGTAGGTTTCCGGCTATTTCCGTGGAAATTCGGATGATGACGTAGTTTTCAATTAATTCTTCACTAAGACAACGAATACGGTAGTCAGTTGAGGGACGGATCCCCACTATCCTGCACCAACCAGACTTTAGAACGAAGATGGAAATACGTCATAAAGTGTCATATAAGTGACATTCTGTCCGGACAAAGTCGTTATCGCCCCTATTATTCATCATATTCTTCATACACAGGACCTCGATTTTTAGTCCCATTCGAACGACTAGCCCATGTCCTCGCAGCATACTGCATGTCAGGCTCAATAATCCCGACACCAAATTCATTTCATTTTGACCCAATAAAAGTTGGCTTTGTTCCTTTAATACAATCACATTAGGGAAATGTCTTTATCCTGGTATCAAAAACATTGAAGCATGTAATAATGAGTCCCTGGAGTATGGTGTACATTAAAACCCGTCTAAACCGAACGTAGTTCATTATACAGAACATAATATATACCTCACGACAACACAATAAAAGGAGAGAGAGAGATAGAGAGAGAGAGAGAGAGAGAGGGGGAGGGGCATAATGGGGTTAAACGCCGCACCATTATGGGACAAACATATGTTACAATGATATTTCAAGAAAGGTTTTGAGCAGTGGGGGTGAAACCTAAGTTTAGGCAGACGGCCTTGCTCCCTTGTCACGTTCAAGTGTGGAATAGAAACCACGCTAACTGACCCAATGACAGATCCAGTGATCTAAAGCACACGCGCCAGCCCACTCGAATCAAAGGAATTCAAAATTAACAATATATATTGAACGGAATATAGATGACCGACAAGATCATGTCCTATTAATGACCGACAAGAAGAACAGGTCCTATTAATGACCGACAAAATCCTTTTTTTTCTGTCAAAAGCGCTCGAACTATTGCAAAAATGACCGATAAGAACAGGCCCTACTAATGACCGACAAGTGCAGGTCCTACTAATGACCGACAAAAGCAGGTCCTACTAATGACCGACAAAATCTTTTTATTTCAGTTAAAAGCGCCCGAAGTATTGCAAAAATGACCAATAAGAACAGGTCCTACTAATGACCGACAAGTGCGGGTCCTACTAATGACCGACAAGAGCGGATCCTACTAATGACCGACAAGAGCAGGCTGACTAATGACCGACAAGAGCGTTGTTTTGCCAAAAATGCCCAAACTATCATAAAAATGATATGTTATATGTATACGTATACTGTACACATCATATCCAACATTTATATGATTTCATAAAAGATAATAAAATGATGGATAACTACAGTTTTGACAAATCGGCTCTAATATCGACAAGGGAGAACTATATGGCATGTAACTCTTCTAAATTACTAAGTTGAATTAGTCTGATAGAACATGCTAGAGAATTATATCCCACGATAATGGAAAGTTTTACATCCCATGCGCGATATATTATGACCTCTGTTCGTTGTAATAAATATTTAGTTCGTTTTCTATCAAACAGAAAGTGTTAAGGCCACATATTGAAAATATATCAAAACAGGTGCGAATAAAATAACAACCGAATATTCAATTCTGACACCAAGTAACAATTGAATATTTAATTTCTCCACCAAGTAACAAATGAATATTCCATTTCTCCACTAGGTAACAATTGAATATTCAATTTCGCTACCAAGTAACAACTGAATATTTAATTTCTGGACCAGGTAACAAATGAATATTCAATTCCCCCCAACAAGTAACAATTGAATGTGCAATTTCCCCATCAAGTAACAACTGGATATTCAATTTCCCTATCAAGTTACCACCGGATATTTAAATTTTCTACCAACTAACAGCTGAATTCCTACTAACAGCTGAATTCCTACTAACAGCTGAATTCCAACTAACAGCTGACTATTAAGTAACAACAAAATATCACGAAACAGCTGAATATCAAGTAACAAAGGAATATCAAGTAACAACGGAATATCAAGTAACAACGGAATATTAAGTAACAACGGAATATTAAGTAACAACAGAATATTCAATTCTCTACCAATTCTTAATACAATATCGAGTTAACCGTCCGTTAAACGGTCTGTAAAGATGGCACTTATCAATACTTTAATTATCTTACTATCATTATAGTCAGTTCAATATATGGAAAATACCCCCTCAACCCCTAAAAACTTGCAACAAAAGGTTTATAAACTGATTCTGGCAGGATTTAGTGTACTTTATAACATACTTAACGTTTACCAAATTAATCCCCCCGGAAAAGTGTTTTTTCAAGATGGCGTCAAAAGTGGCCACCGAAACGTCTTAAAATTTGATGATCTTGGTGTCTTTTCCTAGGCTTTGGGGGGCAAGGAACACATTAAGAGAATTTTGGATATCACTGAGCTGTTTTTGACCTGACTATTAAACGATCACCAAGCCCGGCTATAACATACAGCCAAACACCCGGATGTCTTGTAAGCTAATGGGTAATTAGCAAAACAGAAGAAAGAATAACAATTGAAGATTATTGGTAAAGCTACAAAATGGGTACCAAATAAATAATTAGTAAGAAATCTACAAAATTAAGCATAATGCGCGATTGTGACAATTGTCCAAGGTAAATCGTAGCTGGTCCAAAAAATACCACTTTTTAAATTTTACGTTTCCACAAGACATACCCTACTTTTGATATCACTAATGATCACATAATTTAATAACTTAAAATAGCATTATGCAAGAGCAAAATCTGATTTTTACAGGTCTTTCTTTAAGCCTGAGATGTTATCTAAATAATCAATTAGACATTAATTAACATATTCAGACCATAATAAACTCTTTATGTCAAGACTAGCCTTCGATGTTGGCAGATTAAAATCGTATATGCCGCTTAATGGCGGTTGATAATTAAATCAATCAAGTGGATAATCGGGACTATGCTGTTTATATTAATGATTTGAGTAATGATGACCGAGGCTATGAATATTTCAAAAGCTTTTTTCTCGGCTAATAGTGAATCAATTTGACTGAAATTTTCAGCAAATTATCTTTACACTATCTAGTTTTTAACTATTGTAGTGAGAACTGCCGTCTCTTTATCTTATCTCCCATAATGTAACTTTAAGATAAGAGTGTTCCTGATGGTATCTGGAACACGGCCTTTCCTAAAGAAAATCTTCGCCATCTTATTTACGACTTCCGCCTGCTGGTTCAATTTGTTTTGAACTCATATTTATCCGTTCGTTGGATGATGAATGACCGGAGTTTACTTTACTGCTACACGTGTATTTACTGATGTCCCCAACTTCTAATCTGTTTGATTTATCTACAGTCTGCGCATGTCTCCCCGCTGGTGCGACATTTGACCTTCGAAAGCACTTGAAGGTCACCAAGAAGGCCTCTCTGAAGTTACGATTATAAATGGCGTACAGTATGACGTTATAGGCACAGCTAAAAGTGGATAAGGTGATACGAAACATGTTCATTGGTCCACTGTAACCTTCGGAATCATCCGCGCCGGACATTTTCTGAAAATATAAAATCCGAATGAAATACAAATACAGTCTACGAACTTCGTATGAGGGTGTGAGGAATCCAATACAAATTACGGTATTGTATAATATGTTGATTCTCAAGCCACGGGGGGGGGGAAGGTACTTAGGCCCCACAAAAATCGAATTAGCACCCCCCCCACCAATTTTTTTCGCCAAAAATAAAGATTTCTTAGCAGTGTTCTTAGCCGGTCACATCCCCAGCACCTTCAAAACATTTTGTAGCCCCCCCACGCCCCAAACTTTCCGTAGCCGCCCCCCCCCCCAAAAAAAAAAAAAATTTATGAGCTGGCTACGGGCCCGACAGGACATATGGTGACTCAGTGGCTCAATAACATGACTCATGGTGACTCGGTGGGTAGGACGCAGGCTTAATAATAGAAATCATGATGACTCAGTGATTAGGGCACAGGCTTAATAACATGACTCATGGTGGCTCTTTGGTTTGGGCGCTGCATTATTAACGCGGATTCAATAACCAGTAGCTCCCGGGTTCTATCAAGGTGTTAACTGATATTTCCCATTAATATTTCCAACTTTTTTTTGTATTTAATTTCAACATTGACCGGGTTAAAAGAACTGTATAGGTTGCAAATTGGAGATTCTTTTGCAATTAAAATGAAATGATGGAACGAAGTAACAATTCTATTTGTGTCCTGTTCGACAATTGGTATAAATACCAGTTTTCTAAAGGCATAAAAACTTTAAGAAAAAGTTTCTCAAGATTTATGATGAATGTCAGCAAAATTTATTATTGACACAGGTAAAGCAACGAACGTAATTATAGAAGCTAATCCATCGTCGCTAGCCAGCTTTTTGATAAAATCAAATTTTACCTTTAACCACTACCAAGAAACGGGCGCCACGGTGGCTAGGTGAATAAACGTTGGCTTGCTAACCTGGATATCCCGTGTTCGGTAGGTTTATTTGCCGATATTTCATAGAGATTTCCAGTGGTCTCTTGTCAGTGGTGTAGGATGGTGGAGCTGGCAAGGGGCAATGTATACAGGTCTGGATAAAGAGGGGGGGGGGCGCACCCGGCGCACGCCCCTCTATTTTTTTGCGGTGGCAAACAATTTTTACCTCCATATATTCTCGCGGGAAAGGAGAACAAAAACAGTTTAGGTTGGAAATCGTAATTTACATTACTAGTATGAAATTAGTCCTTGTGGAAATTTTTGTCCACTCAAAAATCATGGGTCGGGCTTCGCACTCCCAATATGGTGCAGCACGCCCCCCCCCCTTTCTGAAAATCCTGGATCCGCCCCTGGTATAGTCGTTCGGATGAGTCGAAACACCGGGCCTCGAAAACATGCAATGGGAGACCTTATGGTCTAAGGCACACGCGTTAAACCATTCGGTCAACCAATGTAATTCATATTACTATTTAAATATACTGAGCGCCATAGAAAACATATCACTTAAAGCTCCAATAGCATTTTTTTAAGTTATATTTTTAAAATGTTTGAAAATAAAGCCCCAAAATAGATTGAACCTATAAACAGTCCTACCTTGTTAAAGAATAATCCTATAATTCACTATTGCCAGTTGAGAAATTGGCAAAAATATCATTTTCAACTTCAAATTCAAACGTTTGAAGATGGCCGTCCATGGAGAGGAATGGGAAAACAAGGGAGGTAATTGAGTAACTATTTCCTCAATCACCCTGTGTCACCCTTTCTAATGCCCCAAAATTTTTGCCCATGACCGTATAATAGTGAGTTGACAACCTTTTGAGCAAAAGACATAGAAATAATTATGTTTTGACTTTCTTAGAAAATATGAAATTGGAACTTTAAACATCCATAAGTGTACAAATGTGATGTTATTGATGTGTTTCGATTTGAATATTGTTCACAATAAGAAGCACAATAAATAAGATATGTTTACAAGATCAATTTGTTATACGAAAAACTAAGTGATGCGTTTTCTATGGCGCTCAGTATATAAATGTCAACAAAAACCCACCGATATAATGAGGACGACAAAATAAGGCAACCAGGCCAGAGCAAAGAACGATGCCACGAGGATCAGCATCTTAATTATCTGTATTCGATGTTTTTTCTGAGCTGCTTTTCTTGCATCATTTACCTGCCACTGATTCAAGGTTTGTTTTCGACCCTTCCAAAAATACACAAATATCTTGGAATAATTGTACAGGATGAGGACCAAAGGAATGACGTAACCCAGAAAAAATATCATAAAGCCGTTCATCACGGAATAAATGATGGGAAAGTCGTCATCCAGTCGTCCACAAGCGTATCTGGTTACGTTCCCTTCAAGAAACTCGTAAGATTTATATTCGAATATCGTTGGTATACACAACACAAACGACAAAATCCAGATGGTTGGCAATGTCTTGGCAATAACAGGAATCGGTTTAGTTGGTTCCAGTTGTAGAACTAAGGCCCGTCTTCTTTCGAATGCTATGGCAACCAGTGTGTAGATGGAGCTTGTGATACATAAGATGGGAGCAAAATTTACAACTCGACACAGAAAATCACCTGAAAATAGAAAGGGAGTTCGGGTTTTAACGGCCATTATTTTGGGACTAGCGTCAAATAAAAAAAATAGAAAGGGAGGTAAGCTTAACGTCCATTATTTTTGGGATTAGCGTCAAATATAAAACAAAAATAGAAAGGAAGTTAAGGCACACATGAACGGAATGAAACGAGATTTAAAGTCTCTTGATGCCCATTATTTTAGGATTAGCTTAAAAAAAAAGAGGAAAAAGACATACATGAACGCAAACAAAGATGTGATAATTGTTTTCCATGGTTACGTTTTCATTTCATTTTTACATTTTGAATTAAATTAGTCTAAAAAAAACTATTGTAGCCAAAGTTGTATCTTGTACATAACTTCGAGTCACGGGGTTTAAAGACTCTTGGAGACGAAGATGTGATAATTCTTTTTCCATAGTTACGTTTTCATTTCATTTCACAGTCTAAATAAAGCCAGGCTGACACTTGCACGATTCCGTGGCACGCATTGGCGGGAAGTGCGTAAACAATGCGCAAACTATTCGTGAACTCGTCGTGCCAGTTCTTGTCAATGTGGACACTGATGGGCACGACAAAATCGTGGCCAAAAGTCGTGCAAGTGTCAGCCTGGCTTTAGGCTACAAAACAATTAAAAATAAAACAGTCGTATTGATCCCTGCGTTGGCCGAGAAAGTTCAGCGTATTTTCCGGGTTGGTTCGCCCTAGATAACAAACCTCAACTCTCAACACTCCGTGTTTCGAGATAAGAGATGGTCCTATATAGTTCCACATTGCAAAGCCGAACGCCAACACATTCGCAAGAAAAAGTAAGCAAAATTGACAATTCTTTAATTTTCATCAAAACAACCATTGATTATTGGTATTTATAATATTTCGGACACACCCAACTTTAAGCATATAATCCTACCTGAAATGGGTATAAATCATCGTATTTGAATTCGAGGCGTTGAGTCGTTAATAAGAACGATATAAACGGTAGATGTATGACGGTGTGTGTCGGATAAAAACAACGCTTCATATTTAAACGCGAATATTTGGAGTTACGCGATAGTTGTGCACCACATTGGCCTCTGTAAGTTTAATAGGCCATAATTAATAGTATCAAATTATCTTACTTTTAAGATGTTACGTTCATTAATAAAGAAACTGTGTTTGCAACGTGGAACTAAAGGCATCGAATCGTAGCTAAAAACAAACACATCAGTATATCTCAAAGTTTTTAGCTACGATCTCGTTGCTAGGTTCGCCGATAGCAGTTGTACAGGACACAGGCTCTGGCAAGGGACAACGTGTATTATAAATATGTGTCAGATATGACGGTGAAAAATAGAAGGTAAGGGTTCCAAAATAGCCTGAGAACCGAGGTGGGGAAGGGCGGTAATTTACCGTATTTTCATATAGGAAGCGATAGGAACTGCCGGCGGACATCGTCCGATCAGAGATAGTTCCTATAGGAACTATAGTGAAGGGTTTCTCCTATATTTGATGCTGTGCTGGTACTGTTGTATGTGTTAGAATAAAATGTTGATTCCAGATCGTCTTCTATTTATGTGAACTGAAACTATGTCATAGTTCCTAGACACATGGGAACAATGCTGAGCTAGAAAATTGATTTATGGGAGATAAGGCACTTAGCTGGCAGTTTTTACTATGATAGTAAATGATAACCTTCTGAAAATTTCAGTCAAATTAAACCACTCTGAACCGAGATTTTAGCGATTGAATTTTCAGCTTAGACTCGATCATCATTACTAAAGGAGGTACGATAAAACATAGTGTCGATTATCCTTTGTTTGATTAAATCATGTATGAAAGTTGAGCAGCAAATCGGGTCCTAATCGTGTAAATATCGCTGGGCTAGTGGTGACACTGAGAGTTGATTATTGTCTGGATAAGTTAATAAATGTCAAATTAATAATGTATATAACATTTCGTGTCTAATAAAAAACCTGTAATAGGCAGATTTACCCCTTGCATAATGTATGTTTAAGCTTTATCCAAAGAAATTTATTATGTCCTAATCAGTAGTTGTTGATGACGTGCTGGAAAATAATGATGACGTAGTGGAAATTGACGATGACGTTGTGGAAATTGCTGATGACGATGTGGAAATTGTCTCAAATATATTAGATTAATAGACTATATCGAAACTTTCCGGCCGAATGAGAAGCATGTAAAGGTATCAATCTGATTCAAGCCTTTCAGACAATTATTAAATGAAATCAATATTCGGTTCTATATGAGGATTTCGGAGGTGACAAACTGTATTGACTACTCAAATTGTAATGGTCGCCCGCCCGAGAATAACTATATATCCCATTTCCCCTAATCGCATTCAGAATAAAATATTGTCATTAATGTCATTCATTTTATTCTAGACAGCTTTCATTACGATATTAAATCTCTGACATCGTGATGAGATTTTAAGGTTTTAATCAAGAATAAATTCTCACACAGGGCCGTATCCAGCGGAGGTGCAGTGGGTACATTGCATCCTCAGAAAAAATAAGGCGCCCCGAGAAATGACGCCCCTCCATCCATCCAAAAAAATAATAATAATTTGACAATCTTTCAATTATAAAATAATACACTTGATTATGATCACACAGTTATGCTCTTAAGGCACTAACCAGTAGATTAATTTTAAGGGCGCCCACACGCCGATTGGGTTCGTTTGCCCTGATCCAAACTTTCTTATATCATTTGCGTGGAGGCTATGGTGCCCCACCACCCTGCTGCACCCCCACTTTTAAAATCCTACATACGGCCCTGTTCTCACAGGTACATAAATGTGACCAATAGGAGTTTATTTTAGTTGCCCACAGAAGTCGATTTTATGCAGAGTGCATACATATAAAGTGCGAACAGAAACACCAAAACCCCCAATAAACTGTTGTTTTATCTGATTAAAGAAAATCCAACATTTGGATTCTCGATTATTACGTGTAAAAGAAACCTTTTAAAAAAACAAAAAGAAGTCTGGGAAAGCTTTGAATCAATCGAGGTCAATATATGCAAAATGTCCTATGGAATGATTCGTGAAAGTTGGGTGTTATCCTCGCAGTGTTCCGGTGGATTAATCCCACTACTCACTCCTGGAAAGAGTGAAAATTCTTTTTCGAAATTATTATTGGTCAATAGTCCGATTAACTACCAATTGCTAACTGTGTTACAAAGGCATTACCCTTAACACAGAGCGACTAATTGGACCAAATATGTTTACATAACGTTTCGTCATGGCTCACGATTTTATTATGCCCAATTAACCAGAATTAATGACAGAATATTGCAGTAAAACCAATTGCGTGACAAACGAGGCTATCAACATTGACATAATGTAACCAATACTGTTTGTAGACGAACAGACTTTCATCGTTTTTAATACCTTAAATCACTGTCCAAAGTTTTAGGGAAGATCCAGATTAAACGAAGGGCTGTACTGAAGTGATAGATTTGATTGAACGGGAGAATAGACACACTCCATCAAAAGTTCAAGTATCAGAAGCCGATCCAGCAATGGCCAGAGAGAGATTTCTCGGGCCATTGCTTCAGGAATATGGGTTTTATCTTGTGCTGGGTTCACATCAATATTGCATATTGTCTGTGTTGTGTGTCCATGCCCTGATTGTTCTATGTTATGTTAAGATTGTCTGTGTTGAAATCATGTAGCGTTTACTCTATATGATGTTGAGACTGTATTCATGTACTATTTGTTCTATATATAACACATACTTATGGAAAACAGCCACTTATTTATTTGATCGACAAATGTACTTTGTATTTTTAAAAATATACTTTGCATTTTCACACCATGTCATTTGTACTTTGAAACATTTGTTACTTTACATTTTACACATTGCGTTATGCACTTTGCATTGTCGACCTACGTATCTGCGACCTTGCGTCGTCGAACATATACCTTATATGGAACGGTCACGTGATGATCTACACACTGAACAAGTATGTCTATTCTTCCAGTTCAATCAAAGCTATCACTTAAGTACAGCAACATGACCGTCCTTCGTTTAATCAGTGTGTGTTATAATGGTATATCTGTAGCTGTCTCAGTGGGCGTTATATGGGTATCTGCATATCCATGTATAGGCCTATAATGTGTTATGAACACTGATCTCTCTAGATCAGTGGTTATGAAAGACATATTCAAATAAAGGCGAATCACCTGTCAGAGTTAATAACAATACATCTATGTAATCTACAGATCTATCGCCGGTAATTAAACGACCAACTTTAATCTCGAGATCCGTCAACTGTAATTAGTTCCACCTATAGTTTTAATAATTAATCGCCATAAACAGGGGGTTGATGACATCTGTAGACAATAATAATCCGCGGCATGAGTTCTCTTTGAAAACAAAATACGAGGATGTTCTGTTGGTTATTTGATTTGGATCTGTGTAGGAGATATCAAAAGGATCAAAGGCCATTATAAGTAACGGGCCCAGGTGGTCGAAGTACAAAACAGGGATGTCTGCAATATCTCTTCAATGTACAAGTTGACGTTCAATCGGCGCATAGAGGTATTATGAAGACCAATAGCTCTGTAAAAGATGACTGCTTTATCATGTGACGTCACATCACACACGGCGCCAATCATTGGCTTAACGACGCGTGCATGTTTAAACATAAAACACTTTAGTCCGGGCAGAATGCTGCCTTTTACTCATTTTACGTACCAATTCACATTAAATTCAAAATATTTTTTACCTACATATACCTGAAACGCTAATGCTTAAAAAAATGTTCCAGAATTTAATTTGCGGAATGAAAAAAGTTAATATTTGGGGCTCATTAACAAACTGATCCCGCAGTGAATATTCGCTTGGCCGCTACAATCACTGATAAGCATGACATCGACGAGGCTTAATGAGTACGGCATATTAACTTTTTTACTCCGACAAATTAAATTCTCAAACATTTTTTTGAGGTAAAAGAAAAATAAATAAAGACGTTTGAAGTATTTGTAGTTAAAAATATTTCCTATTTAGTGTAAATGGGTATTAAAATGAGTAAAATGCATCATTTTGCCTGAAGCAGTTAGGTGTTAAGTAAACAATGCACGAGCCGTTGAGCCAATGGCTGACGCTGCCTGCTGTCAACGCACGTGTTGTGGACAGTCATCTGTTACAGAGTTAATTCGTAAGTAATTCTCTGTGAAACAGATTGGCTCATTAAGTCACATCGACGTCATCCTTATCATTGATTGTAGCGGACTAGCGAATATTCACTGCTGATCAGTGTGGTGGGCGTTCTGTAACTAGTCTCTATCATCCATACAAATATTCTACGAATAGTCTGGATGGGTCCTCAAAATTTGACGAAAAATAGGTCATTGTCTGGATTATCCAGTCTTTTAAGTTACCACGTACTAAATCTCAAACTGATCCCGCAGTGAATATTCGCTTGGCCGCTACAATCACTGATAAGCATGACATTGACGAGGCTTAATGAGTACGGCATATTAACTTTTTTACTCCGACAAATTAAATTCTCAAACATTTTTTTGAGGTAAAAGAAAAATAAATAAAGACGTTTGAAGTATTTGTAGTTAAAAAATATTTCCTATTTAGTGTAAATGGGTATTAAAATGAGTAAAATGCATCATTTTGCCCGAAGCAGTTAGGTGTTAAGTAAACATTGCACGAGCCGTTGAGCCAATGACTACGAGGCGTGCAAGTCAACGCACGTGTTTTAGACAGCCATCCGTTACAGGGATATTTCGTTAGTAATTCTCTGTTAAACAGGTTGACTAAATCTATCAAAATCTATCAAAACAGCTCGCTTGTCAACGATGGCACCCTTTAAAATTTTGTTTGTAAAGGTTTCAATTGAAATGGTAATTTTCTCTCGTCATGAATCAGACGTATGGCTTCTCACAATCTTCTTAATTCTATTTTGTTTCTAATAATAGATGTGGGATATATTTCAACCACGCTTTATATAATCTAGCAAAATCGGCCCGGCTTCATAAGATCTAGCACTTACTGATACTTTAGCCAAAAGGTTCAATTGCGTATGCGTAACCAAATGTTTGGTTTTTTTATGTGGTAGATTATCCAGTAATTTTCGTCAAAAATTGAGAACCGACCCAGACCCTCCGTGCGTTGAAGACTAGGGGGTTCTGGGTGACAGAGACTATTCTGTAACAAATATTGTGTAAGTCAAGTATCTTATTCTGGTTGAACGAGGAACTGAATGCATACACACCAGAATCTTGTTTTTCTTACATGCTTGTACGTGACAAGAGTGCCCCGGTTTTCTCCCAATGCTAGAAAATCCCAACAACGCGCCAGCGAATTATTGAAATAATATTGAATCCGTCCTGTGTTAGTCCCGAAATGACCTAGTTTGTGTGTGTGTGTCACCCCCCCCCCCCTCTCTCTCGATCATAGATGTTTATAACTACTTGTATGGTATACGTCACAAAACTGGTATATTATATTTACGTCATACGCGTATAGGCGTGTATAATCTGTATGTAGAAGTTATATAACTTCTATGACATACGTCATAAAGGTGCATATAACCTGCATGGTACGCGTCATAGGGGTATATATAAATTCTATGGTAAACGCAATAGCATAGTATATGGCGTATGTCCGTCTTCATTAGTTCAGTCGGATCGCAACCGTATGAGGTTAAACCCCATTTCATTTCCCGTATAATATCTTCAATTCATTACAAAATGTCAATGATATAGTTGGCCGTACTTATTATAGCGGATCACGATATTTTCTATATTCCACGAACCAGGTTTCTTTATTTACTATGTACAAATAGGGCTGCTGAACTCTTATAAATTTCACAGATATTTATATTAGAACGTATCAAGAGGTCATTATCGTGACCGATAATGGAGAACTGCATGAACTAGTATATCGTAAGCGGCGTAGCCAGGATTTTTCCTGGCATCGAAGTTCGGAGCAAATTCTTGTGAGCAAGAGGATCAGAAACGGAACGACAGAATCTCGAGACCGGCCTGACAATTCTGCCTGTTTTGTGAGAGTTCACAGAACATTTGTACAGTCTGTCAACACACGACCCATTCACTAGTGGTGCAACTAACTGGGGAATTCACTATAATCATTGGCCAAGGTGTTCTTTTACATGTTATCCGAGACCTCTTTCAATAAAATCATTTAAAAAGTATAAAAAAAACAACAAATCACAATTACCATTTAACGATAAGCCCCATCTTCCCTATCACCACCCTTAGAATAATAAAAATAACAGACCGCTAGCCCCGTCTTCCCTATCACCACCCCTAGAATAATAAAAATAACAGACTGCTAGCCCCATTTTCCATAGAATAATAAAAATAACAGACCGCTAGCCCCATCCTCCTTAATAATAAGAATAACAGACCGCTAGCCCCATTCTCCCTATCACCACCCCTAGAATATAAAATAACAGAACACTAGCCCCATTCTCCCTATCACCACCCCTTGAATAATAAAATACCGTTAGCTTCGTCCTCAAAATTTGACGGAAAGTAGGTCATTGTCTGGATTATCCAGTCTTTTATGTTACCATGTACCGAATCTACCAAAACATCTAGCTTTGTGAACAATGACACTCTCTAAAATTTTGTTTGTAAAGGTTTTAATTGAAACGGTAATTTTCTCTCGTCAAGAATCAGACGTATGGCTTCTCTCACAATCTTCTTAATTCTTCATCGCGATTCATGCTTTATTCCTCGTCTCTATTCTGTTTCTAATAATAGATGTGTCAAGTGAATTGTGGGATATATTTCGAGACTTTAGCCAAAAGGTTCCATTGCCCATGCCTAACCCATACTCCGCGCAGTGTTGCGTTTGATTAGAGGTAATCCAACTACACACTGCTATTATGAGTGGATATTGTTGTTTTAAATTTTGATTTGTCAGTAGTCCGTCTACCAACCAATCACTAGCTGCCAATATTGGACCAAATATGTTTACACAACGTTACGTCATGACTCACGATTTTATTATGCCTAATTAACCCGTGCATAGTAGAATACTGCAGTAAAACTTATTGCGTGAGAAACGAGGCTATAACGTGGAATGAAATGTAAACAATACTGTTTGGAAACGAACATACTTTCACCGTTTTGAATACCTTAAATCACTGTCAAAAGTTTTGGGGAAGATCCAGATTAAACGAAGGACTGTCATGTTGCTGTACTTAAGTGATAGCTTTCATTGAACGGAAAGAATAGACACACTCCCGCATAAGTTCAAGAAACAGACACTATTCCAGCAATGGTCAGAGAGGGATTTCTCGGGCCATTGCTTCAGGAATATGTGCCTAACCGGGAAGTTGGGTGTTTATGTGGTAGATTATCCAGTAATTTTCGTCAGAAATTGACAACTGACCCAGACCCTCCGTACGTTGAAAACTAGGGGGTCTGGGTGACCGAGATTAATCCACCCCTAGAATAATAAAAATAACACACCTCTAGCCCCATTCTCATCTGCAATAGTAAAAATAACAGACCGCTGGACAACCCCCCCCCCCCCCCCCGAATAATAAAATTATCTTACCTTCAAAATAATCGTCGGTATGTGAGATATCATGAAGATTTTGCGGGAGAACAAATCCCGCTAAGATAATATCACCCACTGATAAATTACAGATAAAAAGATTGGTTATATTTCTCAGCTTCGGTGTTTTTACCATGATGATAATGACGAAGATGTTACTGATGATCGAAAATGCCAACACAGCCGCCATTAAAGCAATGAAAAATATTTCTCCCCCTTCCAGAGACATCTTGGAGTTTTTAAATGTCACCCTGCGACGGTTACTTTAATCACCTGTGGATCATTTCCTGGAATGCGAATAAAATAAATTGTAGCACAAGTCTGAAATTCCCTTGATTCTGAGGTTATCGCGTCTCGTTTTCTAATGATTCATATGATGGTTAAATGGACAAATAACCCCCTCTAAATACGTTACAGGAAGTGTTTATCTCCTAAATGTAACAATTAATGACGAATCCGTGTAGGTAGACCACTTGTTGTGATTGGTTCGACAAATCTGATAACCAAGAAGATCCGATACCATTTCTTATTACTGTTCACACGTCCAATGAATTATTTATTACATTTTTAATTTACATTTAAACACAAAACAAGTTATGCTTACTCTTTCTTGAACACGCGATGCCACTTCTCGTTTAACTTCACAGATCCAACCAACATTAAGTTGGAAACGGAGAACTACTTGACGTAAAGGCGGTAAACGGAGAATTAGTTACTTGATGGAATGATGGTAAACGACAAACTACCGGTGATAACTGAACATCAACGTTATAAAGCAGAGTTATTATCAGTGATATGAAGTCGATAGCTAGAACTCGAGAAAGCTGTGGTCTAACATATCTTTGATCACTAATCAATATATCGCAAACTTAACTTCTACAGAATACGACAGTCTGGTGATAAGGATGGGTGGATTCTCGGGAACGAATTTATTATTAATGTCCCACTGATCTGCACCAACCAAACTTATAAAGACCAGCTAACTGCTTGCAGTGTGCCTCGAGGAACATATTGCCCGGACAGCGGAACGGTGACCCCTGTCGCCCCCCCCCCCCCCCACGGTTAGTGAGTAAGCGCCTTACTCACTGCGCCACCTTTGTCTCCCGATGTTGGTGGATAAATGACCACAAAACGGACGTTAAATAATTTAAATAGGTGGTAACTAGATGGGGTAGTATTAAATAGATGGTAACCGGTGGGGTAGAATTAAATAGATGGTAACTGGATGGGGTGGAATTAAACAGATGATAACTGGATGGGGTAGTATTAAATAGCTGGTAACTAGATGGGGTAGTAGCAAATAGATTGTAACTGGTTGGGGTAGTATTAAATAGCTGGTAACTAGATGGGGTAGTAGCAAATAGATGGTAACTGGTTGGGGTAGAATTAAATAGATGGTAACTGGTTGGGGTAGTATTAAATAGCTGGTAACTAGATGGGGTAGTAGCAAATAGATGGTAACTGGTTGGGGTAGAATTAAATAGATGGTAACTGGTTGCGATAGATTCAAATAGATTGTAACTGGTTAGGGTAGATTTAAATAGATGGTAACCGGTGGGGTAGCATAGGCGTACGAGCCAGGGGGCAGGGGGTAGTATTAAATAGATGGTAACTGGTTGGGGTAGTATTAAACAGATGGTAACTGGTTGGGGTAGTATTAAACAGATGGTAACTGGTTGGGGTAGTATTAAATAGATGGTAACTGGATAGGGTAGTATTAAATAGATGGTAACCGGTATGGGAAGTATTAAATAGATGGTAACTGGATGGGGTAGTATTAAATAGATGATAACTGGATGGGGTAGTATTAAATAGATGATAACTGGTTGGGGTAGTATTAGATAGATGGTAACTGGATGGGGTAGTATTAAATAGATGGTAACTGGATGGGGTAGTATTAAATAGATGGTAACTGGTGGGGGTAGTATTAAATAGATGGTAACTGGATGGGGTAGTATTAAATAGATGGTTACTGGTTGGGGTAGTATTAAATAGATGGTAACTGGTTGGGGTAGTATTAGATAGATGGTAACCGGTATGGGTAGTATTAAATAGATGGTAACTAGATGGGGTAGCATTAAATAGATGGTAACTGGATAGGATAGAATTAAACAGATGCTAACTGGTAGGGGTAGCATTAAATAGATGGTAGCTATTGTTCTTAACGTTCCCTTCCATCGAAGTTGACATCACAGTCTTTTTTTCATTTATATTATCTTGTTCCATGCGTAGTTACTGGGGGGGGGGGGCACACATTGGAGCAACTATGTCACTTGGGCTGAGGGGGGGGGGGGGCACAATCCGCGCCTGACACGATGCTGACTTTACCCCCCCCCCCTCCAAAACAAAACAAAAAAAACCCAAAAAAAACAAAAACAAAAAACACGACGCCGTTGACCTGGTTTAGAAATAAGCGTCTAAAGGGTGAAATAGTTTGCAACTTTAAGAGAAATTAATACCGCTAATTATTAGGCCTACACTCAGCAGTCAATCATCGACCAGACATCATTAATGACAGATTTATCGGACTAAACTGAGTGTTTTACATCCGACTTTAAGTTCGGTTAATGAGCATGTCCGCCATGTTGTAATTACAATTGATTCATTTCGATTTTTTGAAAAACAAACGAGCATTATTAATCAATTTAATAATTGACCTCCAATATACAGGTCTATGGATTGCTTCATTATTGTTCGACGTTTCGATTAAAATATGCTTCTCTAGTTGTTATCATAAAATGACTGATATATCAGGCACACTGCTTTATACAGATGGGGGGGGGGGGGGTGGTAAGCACGTGCGTGATGTATTGTAAAGCCTGCCATTGATTCAACTGGCGTTGTATCGTTGTACGTATCGTTGTACGTGACAAGGAGTAGGGCATATTCCACGCAGTGTTTCGTTTGATTAGAGGTAATTCCACTACTCACTGCTGTAATGAGTGGATATTGTTGTTTTAAATTTTGATTGGTCAGTAGTCCGACTACCAACCAAAGACTAGCTACTCTACAAAAGCTTTGCATTTAAAACGAGTGCCAATATTGGACCGGTGGTGGTTGGAACGGTCTGTTACTCATTTATTTATCTTTATTAATTTACGATTTCGTCGTCAAGAAATAAGTACATTATCAAATTCTTGAAATATCAAAAGTAAGTAACATACACATATATGAAGCAAATTTATATAAGCTTTTAGCTTGTTTTTGTATCATATCTTTATAACTGTAATGTATTATATGATATTTTATGAATAAATATTGTTTAAACCAATATTGGACCGAATATGTTTACATAACGTTACGTCATGGCTCACGATTTTATTATGCCCAATTAAACCGTGCATAGCAGAATACTGCAGTAAAACTAATTGCGTGACAAGCGAGGCTATCAAGTCGAATGAAATGTAAACAATACTGTTTGAGTGTCTGGAAACGAACATACTTTCACCGTTTTTAATACCTTAAATCACTGTCCAAAGTTTTAGGGAAGACCCAGATTAAACGACTGTCATGTTGCTGTACTTAAGTGATAGCTTTGATTGAACGGGAAGAATAGACATACACCCGCAAAAGTTCAAGAATCAGAAGCTAGCAATGGCCAGAGAGGGATTAAAATGTTAATTTGTGTGCGAATAACGTGATTTGTGTGAACTGATAGTTTGATTCAGGTGTGGATTGGGGCCGCGAACCGACCCGGGCCCCGTGTCGGAGCGGCCAATTTTACTGACCGCGGAGCCCGGATGAAGGGGGGGGGGGCGCTTTCCGGGGGCTGACCCCCTGGAAATTTTTTTGAAAAATGAACCCAAATATGCGATTTGGTGGTATATCTGATTAAAATCTCTGTGAAACGATATTTCATAAATCGATTAATTTAGGCCAATACCTCGACCTGCAAATAATTTACAACCACCAACCTGTGAAATTATCACATCGTCATATTATTAATTAACGTATTATCATTTTATCGTCAATGATAATACGTTAATTAATATCGCCACAAACAGGGTGCAGGATGAAATTCGAAATCCCGAAGTCTGGCCCACACCCTGCCCAGAAAGTCTATAATACCAGCCCATTCAAGACTCCAGTGATGGCGTGGCGGCCCGTTAAAGCCACCGGCCACACACAACATGATCATCATACCTCCTCCCCATATAATGTTCAGCAGAAAAAGTATTTTTTGGGGTGAATTGGACAAAATTATTTTTTATAATTTTTGTCCGACAGGCCCTTCGGTCGATCATCCGATCGGCCCTGCGGGCGATCGCCCGATGGCCCAATCCGCCCCTGGTTTGATTATTTGTATGCGAATGACGTGATTTGTGTCAACTGAGGGTTTGATTCACTGCGGGAAGTGACTCCGTGGACATATTGATCTGTGAAATTGATTATTGATTTATTGAAAAACCGAGGTCCCGTGTACATATTGGCGTGCACGTAAAAGACCCCTTGGCAGTTGGAATTCGATATAGGAGTAGGCCGTAGCGCCACTACCCGGGCAAAATATCCCTCATAGCACACTGTATGGCGTTTGTCCGTCTTCGTTTTCCCAGTATAGGAACAGAAAAAAGAACGTTAAGCCCCATTTCATTTACATTAGAGGTAAAAATATAAAAAGTGTATGAATCTATTTATTTGAGCTCCATGATGAATATGCCCTAAAGAGAAATGTCAGATCTCCAATAGACTCATGTTGCTTTAGCATCACGTTCTTCAAACGTATTTTTATAATTAATTTAAAAAACAAACATTTGAATATGCTCTTGTTTTTGTCCTATGTGTATTGTTATATTTCCATGCAGTCTAGAGAAAACAGGTCAGGAAAGTATTCAAGGTTCCCCTAATAACCCACAATAGTTTACTGAATTTAATTTGTCAATATTTATCAATTGCATTCCAGGCTAGTATGCAATCTGAACGACAGACTCACCGTACCTGCAGAGAAGTGACTAGTCCTGGATCTGACTATGGTTCTGTAGGACAATTTGAGTAGGGAGAATTTTTTTGTAGAAATGTTTAGTAGGTGGCTTTGTCAATATTTTGGACTTGGGTGGACACTCACCACGTGGTAGGTTATTCCGCTATGACGTCATCAAAGATGGCCGCCGACGTTATATCAATTTTATCCTACCTGCTTTAGTTTTCTGCCAATTTCTATGAAATAAAAGTCAGAATGAAGCAGTTTATGCGAACTAAAGTGAAAAATATATATTTATTATTAAACTTTTTTAAAAATTTTTACGAAAACTCATTTCCAATTTTCAAGTGACAACGCAAAAACCGCCCTAAAATATAGAAAAATAACACTTCAAAATTAATTTTCAATGGTATAACATTAAGAGACTCGTTGATAACACTCAAATAGGATTTTACAAGTTCCATCATAGTCTTTGACAATCTAATAAAATCATCGGGATACTTTTGTACATTGAATTGCAGAACCAAACCATTTTAAGAAATTTCAAAGTCAAAATGACATGTATCTAAATGAATGAATAAATTATCAAGACAGTGATGTAGGTAGCATGTATAAAAACAACGAGCGGAATCTCTCCCCCGGATTCGAAATGAAATATAAACTAGCGCCAATATAAACCTCTATTTATCACGATTATTATAATTGTTATCTTTATATTAGAAAATAACATTTTTATACGCCCACATTGATGTGTGACGTATATTGCTGTCGCCCTCGTCCGTCTGTCGGTCTCGTCCGTCCGCCCATCGTCCACAATTTCTTGTGAACGCACTAGAGGCTAAAGTTAATATCCAATTGACTTTAAATCGTTGTAAACGTTCTCCTTACTGACAAAAGAAAAATATGTGACAACCCTTGTTGAATGCTTTGACGACTTAGCTGTTGTGGGCGTATGTTTTGTTGCCTGGCAACCTATCTTATTAAACATTAAAGGAACAAAATCGCTAATATTTGGGACTTATAAATTGACAGAAATGGGTGTCGCAATGTATATAAACTGATTTACATTGAAACTTTTCCGTTTTTACTCTAATTTCAAATCAGTTATGATCGGCGAAATACGCCAGAAGTCTCAAACGAATGGTAATCTCTAGTGCCTGGTTATTCTAGTCAGACACCGATAGTATTTATTGCGCATGCTTTCAAGATAAGAATATGACATCACCGTTTGGCTTGTTGAATATGAATCGCATTATGGAACACGATTCGTGTACCAATGGTAAAATGTTTATTTTGTCTTCAATATTGGATATCAGAAGCCCACCTTTTCCTGGTAAGACCACAACATCAATGTTGATTAAAATTGAAAAATAGTTTATGTTTTCAATGTCGAAGACTTTGGATGATATTGGGTTAGAGACTTAACTACTTAAATGGAAAGTTTATATATAATAAAAAAAAAATGAAAAAAAAATCTATTAATGTAAAGATACTAAATATCACACACTAGGCTAACTGAGCAGGCAACTATTTCTACACCGTTCCCAGTACGTCTGCAATTGGTTCTAACTAGTTTGTAATTCGAACGCTCTCCTATTGCATGTGCAATCCTGTCCTGGCCCGACGGCTATAAAAATCCATCGAGTTCTTGCCATTCCTTTTCCGGTTCAATGCTTAGAGCTGTGATGATCAAGCTCCCATCACATCACAGGTTGCTCTAGAACTTTGAACCTGGTGGTGGTGGTGGTGGATGGCCGAATGGTTAGCACGTGCGTGCTGTATCATAGGCGACCCTACTACAAGCGGGAAAACGAAACCACGCCACTTGAATTAATGACAGCATTATGATGCAACACGCACGCATTAACTTTTCGGCCAACCAACCCCCATAAACCAGTGAGGAAACAGCCCATAGTTTATACCCTACGTTGTTACACGGCCCCAGTAGGATCGAATTACGGTAGTTCTGGTCGTAGTCACTCTGTCTAATTGAAGGAAGGGGAAAATGGGGAAAATTTTAAGCAGACTTAAAGTTCTAGGGCACCTTACCGTCCATGAATTTCATAAGCAGATCGTAAAAGAGTTGCTACTTCGTTTGAACCTTTCACCTGTTCATGCGGAGGTACAAACTTAGAGCTGGGCGATATACCTAGAAACAGAAATCACGATATTTTCAAAAAACATCGCGATATAATCACTATATCGCGATATTTTATAAAAGGTCAATACTTTCAGTTTATCACTTTTTAAATGTATATAAACATGCATAAAAAGTTGGAAATACCCCTCAATATTATATTTTATAAAAAGCCAATACTTTCAGTTTATAACTTTTTAAATGTAAATATACATGCATAAAAAGTTGGAAATACCCCTCAATATTATTGTTTCTAATCAATATTATTTTTAGCATACAATACCAATTTCAAATTAACAAAACTTAATTCGAGCTGGTTCAAACACAGATCTAGATAGCCATGAAAACTTGCTAAAGTTGTTTTTTATTACAATTTTGATATTCAAAATATCAATTATATTTTATTAAAATTAAAAATATTTCGAATGAAGGAGGCCCAAACAACATAAAACAAAGTTTGTGTTCTTTCGGCCGTGCATATTTTTATAGTTGTTACGGATACGGGTACAAACTCTTTCTTTCCCATTCAAGAGTATACCTTCTTGAAAATGCATAATTAAACAATACAAGGATACTAAATTAAACTATAAAAACAGTACTATGCCAAAAAGTGACCATTGATTTCGTCAAATATTTTTTCCCGGATCACGACCTCCATTTGCATGACACTGAATTATAATCAGTCTACCGGAACTCTAAATGTAATTGGCATTATTTATATTTCTGCTTTATTAAAATTTAATTCAATCTTAAAATCAGTGATCTCTTTCGAAAATCAAAGTATCGGTCTACACAATTCGTCAAGGGGTTATAGAAATTGATCAGAAACGGGGATAATTCTAACGGGTGGAAAGGTGAGCGAGAAGTCACGTGACGTAAACAAGCTCCGTATCGGCATTTGCAAACTTTGTGGAATGAATACTCGGGAGTATATAGCAGTATTTTTAAATGATTAAGCAATAAAATATAGCAAATATCATAAAAAAGAAAACATTTTGTTCAATATTTATGTTAAATATTATCCAGGAAAATCAAAACCGTGATATATCGCGGTATGTTCGGTTTTTCGATATTTTTCTGAAGACGGTATTTTTCACGGTTTTTATTTCTGTGACGGTTTTATATCGAAATACCGAAATATCGCCCAGCTCTAAACATTGAGTTCCCTGCGAGCCTACACTAACCCGATTCACCCATATTTTTAGTATGTTTACAATAATATATCTCGAAAATGCAACATAGGAAGCTTCTGAAATTTTACGGCTAGTAGTTTATTGATCCCACGAGTCTGTGAAATAAAAAACATTTTGCCACCACAATTATGTGCGTGCAGTGAGCCTATTCTGTTCCGATTCCCCCGCATTTTAAGTATGTTTACGGTAATAGATCTCGAAAATTCAACATAGGAGGCTTCTGAAATTTTGCAATCTAGTAGTTAATTCATACCTTGATTCTGTGAAATAAAAAACATTTTGCCACCAAAGCTGATTTGGATACTGTTTACAATAATATATCTCGAAAATGCAACATAGGAAGCTTCTGAAATTTTAAGGCTAGTAGTTTATTGATCCCATGAGTCTGTGAAATAAACAACATTTTGCCACCACAATTATGTGCGTGCAGTGAGCCTATTCTGTCCCGATTCCCCCGTATTTTAAGTATGTGTACGGTAATAGATCTCGAAAATTCAATATAGGAGGCTTTTGAAATTTTGCAATCTAGTAGTTAATTCATACCTTGATTCTGTGAAATAAAAAACATTTTGCCACCAAAGCTGATTTGGATACTGCTTGATGCAAAGTGGACGTACCCAGTTAGCCTAGTGTGTTATATATTAGTATGTTTACGGTAATAGTTTTTTTTGTGTGTGTGTACTATATAAATACTTTGCATGTATTAAAATGTTATTTTTTAAAGTAAAGGTAACAAATATGATCATGATACAAATAAATACATAGGTTTTATTGGCGCTAGGTATATGTTTGCTAACTTCACTTCGAATCCCGGCGCAATACTCCATCTTGTGGTGACTATGTATTGTGATATCACATATTGCGGTAACTATACTTGACATCATGAATTAGTCATATGGCGGAATGCTTTATGCATGCACAGATAGTTCTTTATATAAAATACCAAACGTCTTCTTTGAGTGTTATTGAAGAGTTTCTTATTGTTTTAGCATTGTAAATATTTTAATTATTTTTTTTGATATTTTTGAACATTTTTCATGTTTTCACTTTAAAATGTGGTATGTGTTTTTTTGAAAATTGGTAAAAAATTTACCAAAAAATATCTTCTTCACTTAAGTCTACATAAACATCTTCATTCTGGCCTTCATTTCTTAGAAATTGACAAAAAACGGGAGCTGGTAGGCAAAAATGGATATAACGTCGGCGGCCATCTTTGATGACGTCATAGCGGAATAACCTACCACGTGGTGAGTGTCCACCCAAGTTCAAAATATTTATTTAGGCACTAACTAAACATTCCTACAAAAAAATTCTCCCTACTCAAACTTTCCTACAGAACCATAGTCAGATTCCGGACGTTGTCTAAACGTCGTAGGTCATGATGTCACATCAACAAACAAAATGTCAACATTACAAGACACAATGTTACATTGTAAACAAGCCTTCCTGCAGCCTTTAGGACTGTATAATTCCCACAGCCATAATGTCGTGTCGCTACTTCCAATGATTTTTTTTTTTTTTTTACAGAAATAACATCTACAACTCTAGATTTGACATCGGCATATTGACACTATTTTGTGCTTCGGTCGTGTCTATTTCAGATATACACAATCAATTCTGTTAATGTTTTTAGCATGGGAATTGACTAATAGTTAATTTATTTCAGTTCTAAACAAAAATTTAAAACTTTAACGCAATTTTAAAAAAAAATAGCCAAATTCTGGCTGGGATTACTGAGCAAAATGGCCATTCATTGTATACGTGCGAAAAAAAAGCCAGCTACTATTTAATTTTCGTACGTTAGTTACGTACGGGCTAGTATGTAGACGTCATGGTCAGATATTGGTACCTCGTTCGTCTAGCTTCTACTCTCTGGGTTCCTCTCCTGGTCTATCAGCTTAATAAAAAATAAATCCTAATCAAGTCTCGGTGGAATCGGATACTCGAGATTTTAACTAGATTAGAACGGTTCGCCATTTAAAAATTTGATCTACAAATGGGAAAGCGAGGGTAAATCTCGAATATACCAGTGTCTTGGTTATCACAGCAGTGATAAGTTGGCTCAGAATTTTTGAGCTATTGTAGCAATAATGCCCAGCTCTTTATCTAAATCTTACATAATGTATCTCTAGGTTGTATCAGGGGGTGGCCTAGTGGTCTAGAGTGCCGCGCTTCGACCTCTAGCTGGCTGGTCACCTCTGGCTTGCGGCTGTGGTTTCGATCCCTGGTGTGAGCGTATGTGGCATGGAGATAGGGGCGTCTTCTCAGCCTCGTGGGTTTCCTCCGGGCACTCCGGTTTCCTCCCACGGCTAAAGACCCCTACGCGCAAGCGAATTATTGAAATAAAATGAAACCATATGTTAGTCCCAAAATGACCTAGTTTGTGTCGAGTGGACTATAATCCCCATTTCTATCTCTCTCTCTTAGGTTGTATCATAGTATTATACGTGTAATTTATGACGTCATACATGTGGACGTACTGCATTGTTGGCAAATCAATCTACCATGTGCGACAATTTCATTTACTTATCACGGGGTGTTCCCACTTTGCCGGCAGGCTTTGATGTCAAATTTTGCCGCTAATCTAGAGTTAATCCTAGAACATCGTTATGATAATAGAAAACTATAAGCTGATTAAAATACAGAACTATATTGCGTTTCGTTGTTTTATACTTTCGATGGCTACACTATAAATATGCAGAGGCGGATACAGTGGCGCGCGCGATTTTCAACAGTGCTATTTTTACTGCTGAAAGTGCCTTTTCTCATACCCAAATATACCCGTTCCGAACATTTACTTAGACGAAAATATCATCCAACTAGCTCTTTGAATGGCTACAGATGCAAGGAAATGACGGATAATTTTCTTTGCCCCCCAGCCCTCTCAGCGGCGTACCCCGTCTCCACGGTCAGTCCCCTCATTTTGCCGCGCCTCCCTTTTCAAAATTCCTAGATCCGCCCCTGATATGTATAATACTAGTGAAATATCGTGTCAGGGGTCAAACGAGGGGCTTTTGACCCTATTTCGTCAGACATTGTTCCGAATACCAAAAGACCAAGAACTCGCCGTAACAGGCCGTTTCATTGGCTAATCGCTCATTTCAACCAAAACGCTGATAATTAACAACTCTTCCAGATCCTAGTGTAGTAAGATAAGTAAAACAAAATTTGGAACTGTAAAAAAACGAAACGAAATATGATATGTGCTTTATTCAAATGGAACACACATAATTTAGAACACAGGAGATTATTGAATATCATAAATAAAATAGAATACCACGATAAAAGTTCCAGGAAGGAAAATGTGAAGAGAATATGAAATGCTATACGAGAATACATATATTTAAAGTTACATTATGGGAGATAAGATAAAGAGATGGCAGTTCTAACTATAATAGTTAAAAACTAGATAGTGTAAAGGTAATTTGCTCAAAATTTCAGTCAAATTGGTCCACTATTAGCCGAGAAAAAAGCGTTTGAAATATTCTTATAGCCTCGGTCATCATTACTCAAATCATTAATATAAACAGCATAGTCTCGATTATCCACTTGATTGATTTAATTATCAACGGCCATTAAGCGGCATATAGGAATTCAATCCGCCAACATCGAAGGCTAGCGTTGACATCGAGAGTTTATTATGGTCTGGATATGTTAATTAATGTCTAATTGATTATTTAGATAACATCTCAGGCCTAAAGAAAGACCTGTAATAAGCAGATTTTGCTCTTGCATAATGCTATTTTAAGAGATGGTTCACCATCTGAAATTAATCAACTCTACATTAATTGAAAACTTGTATGTATTTTTTTTTCAAATTTATTATACTATATTATACTATCTTTGTCGTACTTTTGGTTTTGACCCCTCTGACTTTGTACCGTCGATTACACATTAAACATCCATATGTGTACAAATGTGTTGTTATTGATGTGTTCCCATTTGAATATTGTTCACAATAAGAAGCAAAATAAATAAGATATGTTTACAGGATCATTTTGTTATACGAAAAACTAAGTGATGCGTTTTCTATGGCGCTTAGTATAATATTCGCGGAAGGCCTACAATTCAGATTGATTTCCAATAATTTCTATTCTACATGATAACACAGACTGTGCTAATAAAACTTATTCCATCATTTAAAGATACATTATGGGAGATTAGATAACCAGTTGGAAGTTCTCGCTATAATAGTTAGAAACTAGATAATGTAAAGGCACTTTGCTGAAAATTTCAGTCAAATTAATCCACTATGAACCGAAAATTAAGAAAGTGAAATTTCCGCCTAGCCTCGTTCATCATAACTAAAATCGGTACGGTAAAAAACATAGCCCCGATTATCCAATCAATAATTGAATCGAGACAGAAAGTTTTGCTGTAAATCTGATCACAATCCTCCAAAAATCACTATAGCGATACCATCGAGAGTTGGTTATGGACTGGATAAGTTGATTAATGTCTTATTAATGATTTAGATAACATTTCAGGCCTAAAGAAAGACCTGTCATAGACAGATTTAGCTCTTGCATAATGTATGTTTAAGCGGCGTTTAAGCGGGCTCATGTCGACTTTGCAACCCAAAGCAACTAGTTGCAGTCAGCTGCAAGAGTGCTTATGTCGATCATATCAGCAACTGAGGACAACTGGGAGCAACTGAATTCGGAGCGCCTATGTCGACTCGGGACTGATAGCGGTCCCACTTAACATGTGACTGTTAATTTATTCATCACGTGATCAACAAAATGGCCAATAACTTAAACGAGGCATCATCAACATTTGAAAAGTGGGTGTCTTCGTTCGCTTCCATCTGTTTATTTATAAAGTCACATGACACATGTCTCTTATCACGTGATGTTATTTCCATGGAAACGAGTTGACTCCAGTTGCAAGAACTCAAGTTGCCGCTAGTTGCAACGAGTTGCAAAAAGTTAAACATGTGCAACTGACTGCAACTAGTCAGGTTGACTTTTTTCAGTTGCATGCAGTTCCTTTCAGTTGCTCCCAGTTGCCGAAACGCAAGTTGCTTTCAGTTGCAAGGTCGACATAAGCCCCCCTTTACACGACACAACTAATGTTGCCACATAGTGATTAGAACCATTTCATGATGTATACAGTCGTCCAATACATATATGTTGCATTCGACGGTTGTATGGATTGTTTGTATCGTGTAAACGCCGCCCATGAGTGAGAACGCTCTACTGTTCTGCTCCGAACTGGACTGGGGTCGGATGTTCGATCCCTGCAAACTCACCCACATTTTCCGGTGTGGTCCCCCCTTTACAGTGATGCATGGACGACTGTCTAGTTGTTCGGTTGGGACGAAAAACGGAGGTTCCATGTGCAAATTGTACGAACAAAATTTTGCTCATAGCACAATGGCGTATGCCTGTCTTCATTAGCTCAGTACGGAGCAGAACAGTAGAACATTAAACCCAACTTCATTCCAGTTCTTTTTATTCATTTTACGCCTTCGCGTAGTATTTTATATACCAATTTACATTAAATAGGAAATATTTCTTATCATGATTTAAAGTAGCTAAGTCTCTAACTCAATATCATCGAAAATCTTTGACTTTGAAAACACGTATTATTTGTCAATTTAAATCAACATTGATGCTGTGATCTTACCGGGAAAAGATGGGCTTCTGATAACCAAACTTAAGACAAAATAAATCTTTTACCATTGGTACACGAATCGTGTACCATAATGCGTTTCAACCCCAGTTGTAACAAGAGACTTGAGGGACGAGGCTAGACAAATTGCACCAAATCAAACGGCGTATGTAGACTGGAATAACCAGACACTAGAAATTTGTATTCGATTGAGACTACTGACTTAACTCGTCGAGCATAACAGATTTGAAATTAGAGAAAAAACGGAAGCCATTGGACGTTAATCAGTTTATATACATTCATATTACAGTATTATTATATGCGTTCCGACCCCCTTGTGTCAATTTCTAGGTCCCAAATGTTAGCGATTTAGCTCCTTTAATATCGTGAGCTACTGAAGTCGCACCGAATATTCTCTGTTGATCAGTTGGACAAACTTGTAGGCTATTATATAATGTATGCAATTATCTTGTTCAAACCATTTATTAATATTATCATCGAAGATGGTGTGTTTACTTTAGTTTACTGATCTGTGATGTTTCCCACTTAATACCAGATATCGGTGAGCTTACTCAAACATATAATCATTGGATTGTATCTCGTATTTTCAATGGAGAGAGAGAGAGAGAGAGAGAGAGGGGGAGATAGAGGGGGAGAAGGTAATTTTGAGACTAACATATGGTTCAATTTTTAGCTTCTCTGGTGGTCACAATGTTGATGAAACTTGAAATGTATCCCATCCCAACGATCCTGATTCCTGTCAAAATTCGTGCATATCGGAGTGTAACTTTCTGGATTATGGCCTCAGATCGCATCTTAACCTTGTGGACCTCCTACAAATCACAATTTGTATTCAGTTTTGAAAACCGTTTTAACATATCACCTTTACATTACAATGAAGGCTGAGTTCGAATTTCGTAAAAAAATCAGACCGAAACTGCCGCTGCTTGTATGCAAATAGTCTAAAAGTATATGCAGTACTATGGTTGTGTACTCTCCAATTTTGATGAAACTTAAAATGTATGTTTATAACGCAAAGATCTTGGTTCCTTTCGATGTATGCGCATATATCGGAGCGTAACTGCAGCCTGGATTATGGCGCCAGATTGCACGGCAACTAGTGTTTTTAGCTCGTGTAACCTCTGAAAAACGTTTAAATATATCACCATAACACCTTAATGATGTTTAAGTTTGAATTTCGTTAAAATTGGACCAAAACTGTCGGACAAAATGTACGCAAATAGTGTAAAAGTATGTAATACGAAGGTTGTGGACCCTCTAGAAGTCACAATGTTTATCCGATTTTGATGAAACTTAAAATATTATACATTTATATCCAAAAGATCTTGGTTCTTTTCGATATTCGTGCATATCGGACCGTACTTTCCTGAATTAAAGCTCCTGGTTGTACCAAAGGTTGCATTTTATTTTAGCTTGTTCTATATCCATCTCTTGTAAATATGGCCGTATCTTGCATGACAAACGCCGTCAAAATATAATTCGCTTGAAGACATATTGATTAAGATAATTCTTAAAATATAAATTGCAAATATTTATTACTTGACGAATCATTGATTGAGAAAATTTTGAAATAATTGCGTCTTTTTATTTCCTATTGTTCGTGTCTTTAAAACAAATTCCATGAAATAAAAAAACCCAGGTGATACAGGTACGAACACATAAACTCGAATATGAAACAAGGTAAACCAGGTAAAACAGGTTCATGCATACACACCTTGACTTAAAGGGACAATAACACTCTTGGTGGCTTAGCAGCTCGAGAAAATAAATAATAGCCTTATTCTAAGTACTAGATGTTTAAGCGTCCTACCTGTTGTGTAAATTATCTATTACAACCTATTTTACTTGCCCAGAAGGTTCGAAAATATTTTAAAATCCAAGTTACTTTTGAAAAGGTTGACGTTAGACTTTTCAAATCAATTAATTGAATTTTTCCAATTTTTTTAAATTAGGTGTGCTAAGATGAAATTTATATCATCAATTAATTGGAATATTGTAAAATAATACAATTTGTTGACCAGAATGAAGATTGGGACATATTATTCAGTTTCAAATAGAGTGGTATTGGGGCTTTAAGAACAATTAAAAAAATCAATGTCACCTGACTATCGGAGTTTCGATTTCATGGGTTGTATAATACGTGGCAGCCCGTCTCTCTCTCTCCCTCTCTTTCAATTGTTTACGCCTTTAGACTTACTATTTTATATCAAGTATCGAACATGACACAAAAATAATTGTTGTATTGTTCCATTATTTGTTTTGATCTCAACAAAATAGCCAACTTTAATTACTCGATGCCATGATGAACCAGTAGTTCTCTTTCGTAGTGTCTGATCATACTGTCCCATTAGCGAACATGTATAGGCGCCCACCCCTTGTCCCCGTTAAGAGCAGCATTTGGGGTATATCTGCCTACTCCAAGGAAATATGTTAGTCCCGAAATGATCTAAATTGATATGAGGAATTGTCACCCTCGTCCTGTCTTTAAAACATTTGTGTACAACTGTGATCTTTTTTCAGACTATTCGGTTATAATTAACTTTATAAAGATGGACACAGTTATAATTGAATATAGTTTAAACAGGCATTATTCAAGAGCTAAATCTACCTACTGCAGCTTTTGGCCCGAACTGTTATATAAATCATTATTAAGGCATTTATTAACAAAACAAGACCATAATAAACTCACGATGGCATGAGATACTCGAGATATTTTACTAGATTAGAACGGCTCGCCAATTACAAAATTAATTCAAAAGCGGGAAAGCGAGACTCAGTCTCGAATATACCAGTGGTCAGGTTATATATCACAATGCACACATCTTGCCAAAAGTACAAACAGCGATAACTTGGCAGAATAAAGTAATTTTAATGAAATGAAATGAAATGGGGTTTAACGTCCTACTCTTTTGCACCTAGTCTGGGATAATGGAAAACGGGGTAATTTTAATGAAATTTTCATAATTCATTATCTATTTATTTTGAGCTTTTGTGGCAAGAATGGTCAGCTCTTTATCTTAATCTTACATAATACATCTTTAACTTTATAAAGATGGAGCCCGTTAAAATTCACTTTATAGACTCCTACATATTCCCGTGTATTTAGATGGCAGCACATAGTGGCTCGGTAAGCATAGCAACGACTAGATTACTAAAGTCTTATGTCACATTCATATTGTCGGCATGTTATCCGATTTGCTGCCTAAACCCTAATTATCGTTATCTGAGCCAGTGGCGGTCAATCTGTGCACCTGAGGATAAAAATAATCTAATATAAAAATGGTCATTTCGGGACGATCACTGGACATTTCAGAGCGATCGCCGGACATTTCAGGGCGTTCACTGGGCAATTCAGGTTAATCACATGGCGGCCCCAATGAACAAAATGACTTAATGCCTCCAACGTGATTATCTAAACAGCATATAGATATGGGGCGCCGTTTGTAAAATAATTATTTAACTTTTTCTATAGCAAAAAAAAATTAGATTTAACTCCGAATATATATATTTAGATAAGTATTAGAACAAAAATGGCATATATGTAAATATCAAAATATATTGTAGCTAAAAGTCGAGTTTTTGGTATATGAAAAACTTTAAATGTTATATCTTGATTTCACATCGCTTAGTTAAATATATAGCTAAATGTGCTGTTCCTCGTAGGTATAAATGCTAAATACTAAATCACTGAAAAATCTAAAGTTAAATATTTAGCTAAATATATAAACATTTAGCTAAATATATAAACATTTAGCTAAATATATATATTTAGTTAAATATATAAACATTTAACTAAATATATAACATTTAGCTAAATATATAAACATTTAACTAAATACATTTATTTAGTTAAATATATAAACAGTTAACTAAATATATAAATATCATGCTAAATATATATGTTTAGCTAAATGTATAAATATTTAACTAAATATATATTTGTGGTCCCGCCAATATTTCTATTATCGTAAGCGACACAAAAAAACTGTGCATCAAATGATGACGTGTACACAACACGTTAACCCGTAATATGTCGTGAACTTACCATATTTATGAGTGATCGATGTCCAACGTTAAATATATGTAGGCATTATTAACGAATTGCGGATGTAAGAACTAAAGCTGAGCGTTCAGGTACCAGATAGTACTGTGTTGTGCAGTCAATGGAAAGTTGTACACTACGTCATAGTTTAGTGTGAAGTCGCTTACAACAATAATTATTTTACAAACGGCGTGGTACGGTTGCGCTTTGTAAATTTAACTATATGTTTAGTTAAATATATAATTATTTAGTTGAATATTTAATTATTTAGTTAAATATATAAATATTTAGCTAAATATATATTATTTAGCTAAATATATAACTAAATATTTTAACATTTAACTAAATATTTTAACATTTAACTAAATATATATATTTAGCTAAATGTTTAAATATTTAACTAAATATTTAGCTAAATATTTATATATCATCAAATCTCTTGTTTTGGTCTTAATATTCCATGCTAAATGTTAAATATGAAAATAGAGACAAATCAAGAAATATTTATATATATTATGTTAAATATTGAGTTTTTGTTGTATTTTTAGTTTAAATACTAAAAGTGACAAATTTGCACAAAAGTCGAGATTAAACTATATATATAAATTTAAATTAAATCTAGTGTTTTTTGCTATATAAAAAGCTAAATAATTAATTTACAAACGGCGCCCCATATATAGAGACGGTATTTACTAATTAACTAACCAAACCCTCCAACCCCAACGTTTAGTTTAAATGTTGTACCTAACCCTCCAACCCAAGCGTTTAACATAAAGAGAGGTGGCAACTTCAAAATGGTGATAATTAAAGATACATTATGGGGGATTAGGTAAAGAGCTGGCAGTTCCCACTATAATAGTTAAAAACTAAATAATGTAAACAGAATTTGCTGAAAATTTCAGTCAAATTTTTCCACTCTGGACCGAAAATTTAGCGATTGAATTTTTTCGGCTTACCCTCGATGATCTTTACGATAAAAATATAGTCTAGATATTCTATTTTTTGATTTAATCAGCGGCAGCAGATCATCGGGTTCTAATTCAGTAAATATCGTTGGCTCGCGATGACATCGAGCGTTGCTTATGGTCTGTATAAGTTAATTAATTAGACAAGATTTCAGGTCTAAAGAAAGACCTAAAGTTGGCAGATTTAGCTCTTGCATAATGTATGTACTGACCAAGCCCTCCAACCTCAGCGCTTGGACAGCATCTAGCGACAGAGGGCAACTTTATTAATGTACCAAACCCTACAACCCCAGCGTTTAAGGGATGTGTTAGGTAACTAAAAATGTTACTATTTTAGACAGCACAGTGGGAAAGTTCAAAATGGTACCAATTTAGATAGCATATTATAGAGAAAGTGTAATTAACTAAACAAACACTGACAGTCATATATAATCTGAACAGATGCGATTCTCCAGATTATATTCGTTAATTGGATCGGTATAAACCCCAACATAAGGCTGATGTCTGCCAGTAATAATTAAACTGGCGGTTTATAGGGATTAATTATTAATGTTATTTACTTTTGATGATGACGATGATGATGATGATGATGACTATTTTCCCCAAGAGATATTATATTACATATACATGTACTGTACGACATCATTATATAACGGTATATCAGGTTATACCATTTGAAAATATTGTCACCATCAGAGTATTGCCCTCGCATTGTCCGCGGGGGGGGGGGGCAAATGGTTACAAGTCCGCGTTGTATCATAAATCCTGTCATTGAGTCAACTGGCGTGGTTTCGAATCCCCGGTTGTACGTGACAAGGAGTAGGGTCGCCTGTCCAACGTCGTGGGTTTTCTCCGGATCCTCCGAGTTCCGCCCACTGATATAGACCCCTACGCACAAGCGAATTATTGAAATAGAGATAAACCATATGTTAGTCCGGATATGACCTAGTTTGTATCGAGTGGACGTTAAACCCCATCTCTCTCTCTCTCTCTCTCTCTCTCTCTCTCTCTTCCCATTTCGGTTTGCGTATTGTGGTGTTGACTTTCCAAAAGTCGAGAGCACTACAGCCATGGCCTGTAAAATTTGTGACCGGGGAGAGGGCAGTGGGACACTTGTAATAATAACACCGTAAAATATAGTCGATGATATAAATAAATTAAATGTTGTTTTATTTTTTAAAAAAATAAAGAATATACAAAATCAATTATTATTATATTTCTATAGCAGCCTCTTTTAATTGAATTTCTGTAAAAAAAATATTAAGATGTTAGAGTTGTTATACAGTACCTTTTAAAGTTGATGAACCAAAATAAAATTAAGAGGTCAAATTAAAGGGGTGGACAATTTGAGCGGACGAGTTAAAGCGACGACCAGTTTTAGCGGACGAATTAAAGCGACGGCCAGTTTTAGCGGACGAGTTAAAGCGACGGCCAGTTTTAGCGGACGCGTTAACGCGACGGAAAGTTTTAGCGGACGTGTTAAAGCGACGGCCAGATTTAACGGACGAGTTAAAGCGTCGACCAGTTTTAGCGGACGAGTTAAAGCGGCCGTCAGTGTTGGAGGACGATTCAAAGGGACGATCAGTTTTAGTGGATGAGTTAAGTGATGACAAGTTTTAAAGGTTGAGTTAAAGTGGAAATCAATTTTAGCGGACGAGTTAAAGAAACATTCAGATTTAGCGTGCTAGAAATTCAGGCCTATAAGAGCGTAGTTTGACAAGTAGTAGTGTGGCTTTTGAAGAGGGTCGGTTCCTCAACCACCAATCCACCGTGGTTTATCTTTAAAGGGTCAATCCAGATAATATTTTGGAGAATAAAACTGCCTAATTTTGTGTTAAAATCACTTAAAGCCCCCAACGATTCATTATTTTGAGCTGACATTGTAAGACAGGGTAAATACACCATTCCTCTCTATTTTGGCACTTTAATTTCATACGTACTCGGGATAGTCCCTTTAATTAAACAACAGGAGATCCTCCCAAATATCAACCATATTGACAGTTGACACGTCAGTTTTTCACGTAAATAAAAACGAATTGTCCGAATTAATTAAATTCGGTCGATATTTTAGTAAAAAAAACAACCCAATATTTCTTTTAACGATCCAGAACATAGACTAAAAAATTACAAATTAGAAATGTGGTATTATAAACCAGCAATTTGATTGCTGTAATAATCCGATTTCTTATAAAGGTCAAGGTCTAATATATAGAGTAGTCAGTCTATCGTTGATAATGTGATAAGGTATATTATTACACTGCAGAATTTTTTTGTTTTCTTCTTCTTTTATACCGAGTTGGTTGAATCACAGGCACTTAAAGGGGATGAAAATAAAACTTCTTACTACTGCTTGATTGTACTATACTGTACAGTCAAGCATGGGCGTCACACAGGGGGGGGGGGGGTCGGACCCCCCCAATTTTTTACCTGGGGGGTTCTGAATATACTTGGACCCCCCCCAAAATTTGGCAAAATAAAGTGCCCGAAATCTAATAAAACACTAATTTTAGGACTGGAATAGCAGTAAAACGCGTTTGCGCCATCAAATATTCCAAAATTTTCTTGGAGGGTCCATTCAAGGTCAGCTCCGCTTCTTCGCCCCGCGAAGAAAACTGGTCGCAGCCCGTAAACCTCCTTTGGGCATTTCTAGTTTTGCTTCCCTAACTGTCATCAAGTCCTAATAAAACGCTAATTTCGCTTTTCTTTTAATTGAATACCACGAATTTGTACTGAGTTGAATATTGATTAAAACACTTTGTCTGGGGCCACACTACTTTGTGCGACATTTTTTGGGCATCGATTATTACTGAATGCAACTGCAACAGTGTGATTGGATGGTTGGAATTCAGAGTGGGATTTCGGTTACAAAACCATTGGATACCTTTGGAGTTGCTCACACAGGCTAGAATAGCAGAAAACGCATTTGCGGTGGTTAAATTTTCAAATTTTTCTCCGGAACGGTGAGGCTCCCATAGCCCACGACGATTGATTGGTTGTTTGGAATTCTGGGCAGCCAGGTAGGCTATATTGGACCAAATCGAAGTTTAACCCCGTAAAATATGCCAAACAATGTTTACGCACAAGACTGAGACTTTAAACAAAATTTATGGGATATCCCCCCCCCCCCCAAAAAAAATTGTGGACCCCCCCAATATATATTTCACGTAGCCGTGAAATATATATTGGGGGGGGTGGCAACTTCGGCGGGAGGGTAACCAAAAGTCTCAGTCTTCTGTAAACATTGTTTTGCATAATTTACGGGGTTAAACTAAAATATCACACCAATACAACGTTTATCATGTTTACAGACAGCGGCACCGGTCTCCCCGAGAGGCGAAGAAGCTGGCTTACCCCCACCTAAGAAAATTTTGGAATATTGAACGGCTGCAAACAATTTTTCCTGCTATTTTGGCCCATGAACAAAGCAATTTCAAAGTTGTCTAATATAGCCTAATAATTAAGGTGGCTTGCTGACTCGAATTCCATTCAATCGTTTATATCCACAGCAACTTCAATTTGGTCCAATATAGCCTACCTGGCTGCCCAGAATTCCAAACAACCAATCAATCCGAGCCTCACCCTCCCGGAGAAAATTTTGAAAATTTAACCACCGCAAATGCGTTTTCTGCTATTCTAGCCTGTTTGAGCAAGTCCAAAAGTATCCAATGGTTCTGTAACCCAAATCCCACTCTGAATTCCATCCAATCTCACTGTTGCAGTTGCAATCACAAAGTAGAGTGGCCCCAGACAAAATGTTTTAATCGATAGTCAACTCAGTACAAATTCGTGGTATTCAATTAAAAGAAAAGTGAAGGGAAGCAAAACTAGAAATGCCCAAAGCAGGTTTACGGGCGGCCAGTTTTCTACGCGGGGCGAAGAAGCGGAGCTGACCTTGTATGGACCCCCAAGAAATTTTTGGAATATTTGATGGCCGCAAACGCGTTTTACTGCTATTCCAGTCCTGAAATTAGTGTTTTATGAGATTTCGGGCACTTTACTTTGCCAACCCCCGGACCCCCCCATGTGTGACGTCCATGCCTGCAGTCAAGCTGTAGAAAGAAGTTTTATTTTAAAGTTCCAAAAGCATATTTTTAAGTTATATTTTTAAAATGTATTAAAGTATAGCCCTAAAATAGATTGTACCTAGTATAAACAGTCCTACTTTGTTAAAGAATAATCCTATTAATCCTATAATTCACTATTGCCAGTTGAGAAATTGGCAAAAATATCATTTTCAACTTTAAATTCAAACGTTTGAAGATGGTCGTCCATGGAGAGGAATGGGAAAACAAGGGAGGTAATTGTGTTACTATTTCCTCATTCAGCCTGTGTCAGCCATTTTAATGCCTGTGAAAATTTGCCCATGATCGTATAATAGTGAGTTGACAACTTTTTGAGCAAAAGACATAGAAATAATTATGTTTTGACTTTCTTAGAAAATATGAAATTGGAACTTTAATCCCTTCAAGTGCCTGTGATCCAACTCACCTGGTATAAAAGAAGAAATTTTATTTTAACCCCTTCAAGTGCCTGTGCGCGATGTATCATGAATTCTGTCATTGAGTCAACTGGCGAGGCATCGAATCATCAGTTGTACGTGACAAGGAGTAGGGTCGTCTGTCCAACCTCGTGGGTTTTCCCCAAGGTCCTCCTACTGCTAAAGATCCCTACGCGCCCGAAATGACCTAGTTTGTGTCGACTGGATGTTAAACCCCATTTCTCTCTCTCTCACTTTCTTTTGAACATGTCTACAATTAGAAAATGAAATCAACGCCATGTTTCTACCAGAGAGTTACCCACCATATTCTCTTTTAAATCTAAATTCAGCTACCTTCATCAACTTATATTTTCAATTTATTACTCTGGCAGTAGAAAAAAAATATAATTCACCATTCTCGCCTTCCACTCTCTTGCATTGATTGATTTGAACAGATCTAGGTCATTTCAGGACTAACATATGGTTTAATTTTATTTCAATAATTCTCTTGCACGTAGGGGTCTTTAGCAGTGGGAGGAAACCGAAGTACCCGGAGAGAAACCAACAAGGTTGGACAGGCGGCCCTACTCATTGTCACAAACAACCGGGGATTCGAAACCACGTCAGTTGACTCAATGATAGACTTTATGATACAGCGCGCACTGCTACCCATTTGGCCATCCAACGCCCCATGTTGTGGATAAGGAATACAATCAACAGATGTAGTCAAAACACAAGTAGCTTGTGCTAACCATTCGGCCATCTAATGAGAGAGAGCGAGAGAGAAATGGGGTTTAACGTCCACTCAACACAAACTACGTCATTTTGGTACTAACATATGGTTTCAATTTTATTCAATAATTCGCTTGCACCAGGGATCAAAACCACAGCCGCAAACCAGAGGTGACCGGCCAGCTAGATGTCGAAGCGCGGCGCTCTAGACCACTAGGCCATCCCACCCCCCCCGGCCATCTAATGAGATTTGAAAGAAAGTAGTATACAATGTAATATTTACAATATCTTTTATTACAAGTTTTATTTCTGTCATATACAAAGATAATTATTTACATACAGATTTACATTAAAACCCATTCTATTAAAGCAGAAATTTCATATTTTCTAAGAAAGTTAAAACATAATTATTTCTATGTCTTTTGCTCAAAATGTTGTCAACTCACTATTATATGATCATGGACAATATTTCACAGGCATAAAAATCCCTGACACAGAAAATAATAACACAATTACTTGAATTACCTCCCTTGTCTTCCCATTTCCCTCCATGCAATGGCAATCTTCAAACGTTTGAATTTGAAAGTGATATTTTTGCCAATTTCTCAACTGGCAATAGTGAATTATAGGATTATTCTTTAACAAGGTAGGACTGTTAATAGATACAATCTATTTTAGGGCTTTATTTTAATATATTTTAAAAATATAACAAAAAAATAGGTTGCCAGGCAACGAAACATACGCCCACACAGGAGCTAAATCGTCTGGGCAGTCAACAAGAGTTGTCGCATATTAAGTTATCAGAAAATCATTAGAATTTGTTTGGTTTTTATTAAGTTCTGCCCCATGCTAAATTACCATGTAATGGTGATATAATCAAACGTTTTTTTAAATCGGATAATAATTTTGACGTCCAAAGGAACCACAAGCTAAAAAGGGTGATTTTTCGGACAATCAGGTGCCATAATTCATGAAGTTACGATCCGATGGGCGCAAATATCCAGAGGAACCAAGATCTTTGGATTATCAACATACATGTCAAGTTCCATCAAAATCAGTTCAAAATTGTGACCTCTATAGGGTCCACAAGCTAAAAACATGATTTTTCGTACAATCAAGGGCCATAATTCGTGAAGTTTCGATCCGATACATTCCAATATCGACAGCAGCCGAGATCTTATGGGGATAAACCTATATTTCAAGTTTCGTCAAAATCGGATAAGAATTGTGACCTTTAGAGAGTCCACAAACAAATTGTAGACGGACAGACGTCCGGACGTCTGGAAGTACAGGGGCGACGACAATATACGTCCACATGAAAATGTGGGCGTATAAAAATATGAAATTGCCGTTATAATAGTTTTAAAATACTTTCTATCAACAAAAAACAAATAATTGAAAACTTAAAAAATTTAAGTAAACAAAGCAACTTCTGCTGCATATATGTGGAATATTTACAGGCCTGGAAATAACGGGTTTAGATGTACATGACATGTATTAATAACATCAATAAAAACGACAAATCAGTGCCGGACAAAATGACAGGCACCAGAGGTTTTGTGCCTGACAAACCCTATATCTGTGCCTGTCATTGTCAGTGACTGGTGCCTTATTTCCAGGCTTGAATATTTAATTGTATATAAAGCCTTATTCCATTTCTACTGGACACAACTCCAGAGACGGATCCAGGAATTTTTGCAAGAGGGGGTTTGGCCGGTTCCTGTGAAGAAAATCTGCCTTCGTCGTCTCCAGATTACATAGGCATACATACAAATTGAGCTTTTTAACCCCTTGTGGACGGATGACGTGTTGACACGCAAATATTTTCCGTGCCCAGAGACGGTTGACGTGTTGGCACGTCACACGTGACACCCTGAATCAGTCCTCATTTAAATATGCTAAATTTAGCACGGGGAATCCCCCTTTGCCTTGCGATCATAAACTAGTTATCTCCCTTTTCTAGATGGTATCACTTGTATTTTATCGTGTAATTTTCTCGAATTTTCTGCATATTTACGACATGTAAACAATGGCGGTTGCCAGGAAGCGCCAGTTGTCTTTCGACGAAGTTTTGGGTTAAAATAGACAATAAGGCAAGGAAAATTCATTTTGTGAACTCAAAACATCATAAACTTACAACAGGAATTCTTTTTAAGAATTTAAGCCAAGCAGATTGAAGATAAATTCACATTTTAAAAAAAATGATTTTTTCCCCTAAATAATCTCATCCAGGGTTACGAAATTTCGTCGAAAATCCCGTCCACAAGGGGTTAAAGAGAGAAATCATGTTGTAGGATCAGATTGTGATTAAATTTCATTGATGCAAGGCATTAATTTTTTTTATGTAGCTGAACAGGATGGGGTTTAGACCCCCCAAACCTCCCGGATCCGCCCCTGAACTCCTCTTTGTTTTGTTTAAAATAAAAGGGATTATTCACTGTAACACCTGCATCATTTATTTTCCAGACCAGTAGTCAATTGGGTAGTTTTCATTTTTAACAGTGATCCAGAAATTAAACACTTGTAAATTGGGCAATCATTATCTTTGCTGATTTTAAACAAAGATTTGATGTTGAATAAATTTGAAAGATATTAGCGCTAAATACACAATATTAAATGATACCTGGGTTACAGTGAATTGGTTCCTTGATTATATTAAAATTCCCCAAATTGGTGAGGTTCAGGTCTGTGAAAGCAGAGGCTAAACTTCAAGTAGCCAGCCCATTGTTTAACCCTATTAAAATCATTTAAGATCACCTTTCACAATCACAAAGGAGAGAGAGCGAGAGAAATGGGGTTTAATGTCCACTCTACACAAACTAGGTCATTTCGGGACTAACATAAGGTTTAATTTTTATTTCAATAATTCGCTTGCACGTAGGGTTCTTTAGTAGTGGGAGGAAACCGGAGGACCCACAGGAAACCCACGAGGCTGGACAGACGACCCTACTACTTGCCACGTACAACCAGGGATTCGAAACCACCAATCACAAAGGCCTTTTTCAGTCCTAGACAGCAAAGGGTCTCATGATAAAACATCGGCCCTGGCTACTGTAACAAATATCGTTTTTAAATGTTAATTATCAATGCCGGCAAACAGCATTAACGCCCTCCGGTCCAACCCTAAAACATTTGTGGTTTTGTGAACCTATTATTACACTGTATGTCATTATTGGCACCATGACAAAATTCAAGGGTGATAACTCAATAAATATTTACCAGAAATTGTGGCAATAAACAAAGTACAGATGAAATTTCCAGACAGAGGCTGGGCTGTAACCCAAGGAAATGCGTGGTTGAAAGTGTGTATCTGACCTAATTTATGAAATTAACTGTTTTTGTGCAAAACTGTAATATCACCTTTAGACTCCACAAAATTATATTTAACTTTTTCACTAAACAAGAAGTGTTATCAAGTGTTCTAATAATTCTCATGTCTTTTGCATGAGAACAATCAGAGCCCTTATTCACGAAATCTTAACTAAAAATAAAATCCAAATTTTAGTAGATACTTCAGTTAGGATTGGCTAAGTACTAAAATCAATCTAATATTATCCAATCAAATAACTAAAATTTGGATTTTATCTTAGTCAAAATTTCGTGAATAAGGCCCCTGGACCTGAAGCTAATGCCCTGCATTATGCATGACAACGATCAGGTCCTGAAGCTTATGCTCTGCCTTATGCATGACAACCAACCGGACATGAAGCTAATACTCAATGTCTCGTATGGGTTTGTCCATTAAAACCAATTTAAATATCATCAATCCAGAATTTTTCCCTCCAGAAAAAGCACATTTCATGGGATCTAGAAAAGGACTTTTGATTTAAATTAAACTGGTAAAACTCATAATGTCACACAGGTTAAAAGTCTTATATTAATAATTTAATAGTCTTCAGCCCATGCATTCTCTTCTAGAAAATTATCAATGACTTCTTTCATGGCTAGATTAGGTATGAGCTGTTCTTGTGTCAGGACACTCCGAGTCACTGGATCAAAATGGCCAACTCTCTGAAAAAAGAAAACCCAGAAGAGATTAATTCTGTAATAAATGATATACAATTAAATATATTCAAACATCCCATTTTTCTGGCTCAATTATATTTAAATTATATGCTTATGGATAGGGGTCTTTAGCAGTGAGAGGAAACAGGAGGACCTGGAGAAAACCAATGGGGTTGGACAGGAAACCCTACTCCTTGTCAACTGTGGAATCAAAACCTGGCCAGTTTGTAACAATGACAGACCTTATTATAACCAAGCCTTAATTCATAAATTAACATATGATATATATATAGAGAGAGAAATATGGGGGTTAACGTCCACTCGACACAAACTAGGTCATTTCGGGACTAACATATGATTTAATTTTATTTCAATAATTCGCTTGCTCGTAGGGGTCTTTAGCAGTGGGAGGAAACCGGAGTACCCCGAGAAAACCCACGAGGTTGGACATACGAGAACATATGGTATAACTGATATATTGTTACCTGTAAATGCTCTATGATATCTTGTTTATTATAGGTAATACCACTCGGGGTTATCACTGGGTCTCTCATAACTTCAAAACTTATTTTACCACACAAAACATCAGGCACATCTCGTCTCTACAAGTATAAAACAATTAACTATAAAATATAACGAAAAGAAATCAAATGGGGTTTAATGTTCTTCTACAGCCCGGGCAGAAGCACTATGGCCTCCTCCTATATCGAATTCCAACTGCCAAAGGATCTTTTCCGTGCACGTAAATGTATACTCAGGACCTCGTTTTTTTGTCCCATCCGAATGACTACACAACTGTCCATGTCACACCCTCTGTCATGCATTACTGAAAATTGACAGGATTTTGAGATATGTGATCAAAATATTCTGAATTACAATCGGGTCTGTCTTTATATGACCTAACATCCAATCCCTACACTATCGAAAAAGATTTGTAATCATCACCAGCTATTGTTGGGTCTGAGAGGGGATAAACCTGTGGGGGTCTGAGAGGGGATAAACCTGTGGGGATCTGAGAGGGGTTGATGCTTGAAACCATATTTTAAACCATGATGATCTGACCGGTTGTTGTGATAGATGACGTCAGGGGTCATACAAGTGGCTTTTGCAGTCGTTGTTTTTTGTATTTTAGAGGAGAGTCGAAAAAAGCTCCCCTTAAATGAAGAAATTGAAAAAATCGCTCTCCTAAAAAAGCTCTCCCAGTTTCGATAAGCAGAGTGATTTAGAAGTTAAGGAGAGTGATCTGATATTAAGAAGAGTGATTAGTTTTCTGTATATGGAAAATGGTTCTTAAGATCAATAACTTGGTGCAAGGGGTCATTCCTGTTTACATAATTGATAATATACATCGTCTGCTAAATAATATCATTCGTTCGTAGTCGTACAGTCAAGTAAAACTTTGCTATCATCTATAACTACTTACGGTATTCCAATAGAAATACTTGTCGAAATTTCTAAATATATTTAGCTTGTATAATTATTTTTAGAAAATATAACCCCCATTCAAAATATAATCATAAACACTTGAAAATTCCATCAAAATATAATCTATTTCTTCCGAAATTATTCGCATAGGAAATTTTTACGTGCCATCTCTCGTAATTTCTCACGTCTCGCGAGAGTTCTACTTTTCATTTCAGTTAAATTAACCAATGGTGCATTGGCGCCATCTATTTTTTGCAACATATTCATCGGAATTTTATTACCATGTGCGATCACATACTAATCGAATACACCAAATAATTTAATTTCACAATGACAGTATGGCGGAGATCGAATACATGTCCATGATTTACAAATATGGAGAGCGATTTTCAATTTTAAGCTGAGGGAGAAAAACCTCCCCTCGGCCGACATTCAGGTGCGCGGCAGGCGCTCGCGAGCGATCGCGCGCCTCAAAAAACAATGACTGCTTTTGATCCTATCACATTTCACTAGCCAAACAGCATTAATGTTTTAGTGGGATACCCATGTACCGCAAGCCAAGAACTAGTTGTAATAGACTGTTTCATTGACTAATCACTCACATTATCTACAAAGGAGGATATATAACAACTCTTCCAGATCCTAATGTAGTAAAGTCAAGTGAAACGAAATTTTGAACTAGGATCTGTGTTTTAATCAGATTGAAATGTTTGGTAACAGTAACAGTATAACTATCCTACCTTTCTTCTATCATCTACTTCACTAAATAAACGGTTTAACTCTTTTAATTTCAAATTCTGGAAAACACAAAAACAAATCTCTTTATAAAGATGCATTATGGGAGAGAGAGAGAGAGAGAGAGAGAGAGAGAGAGAGAGAGAGAGAGAGAGTTTTATTTCATTAATTTGCTTGCTGTGATAAGAATTCAATCCCTATTTAAAGTTAAAATAGATTATCAATACTTTGTTTATTGAGGTATTTGGAAACTAAAACTATCTTGTCAAAACTTCAAATACTGATAACTTTGCTCAAAATAAAGTAATTTGACTGATATTATCAACAGTTTCTTTTCCTGTGATTGACTTCATCGTTATCAAGCTTGATAACGATACCTGTATGTGTTTTGAAATGTAGCATGTTAATAAAATTCAGAAGTAGTATATCCATTTAAGTGTGTTTATTTTTAAGCATAGTCAAGTTTGTTTGATTATCCAGGTAACTCACATGATCGGTTTCTATATTATCTGTTATTTCTTTAGCATTTTCTTTACTGGACGTCTTCTTGGCTGTGGCCACCCTCCTGAAAATAACAAACACTAGTCATTATTTGATTTGGTACAGCACATAGCTTGGTGATTTGTTATAGCACAATGGTTCTTTTAGAAACCAATATGGCTTGATGATTTCTTTTAGAAACTAGTGGTGCAGAGAGATGGCCTGTGACGGAGCCAGCCCAGCTTACTCTTGTCTGTGGTTCAGGACAGATAGCATGAGATGGGGCCAGTCCAGTTTACCTCTGTCAGTGGTACAGGACAGATAGCATAGCATAGGTTCTAGCAGCCTAGTTTACCTTTGTTAATGAAGCTGGACAGCATACCCTTGTCAATGGTGCAGGACAGATGTCAGATGGCCTCGAATAAAAGAACATTTAGTCAGTTATTATTCATAATCTATACTTATATTTAGGACTGTCATTCATCCCATGCGACCAACTATTTACATGTATGCTGTCACTTGCCAGGCCCTCCCTCCGTCCTAAACCTCTGGTAAAGGGGAACCACGCCAGAAAATCAATACAGACTTTTTCAGTCAACCCCATAATTTCTAGATTAACGAGCCAACATCTGACTCACTGAGTCACCACGACCCCTAATCCTTTAACAATCTTGCACCTTTTTTCAGCATGCACTTTCTCGTTTACATGGAAGAAATCTCATTACATTAGCCCAACCTTTCTGCCAGTGAAAAAGGGGTAAATAAGAAAAGCGGGCCTTAGTCTTTGTCTTCTTTTTGCACTCGCTGAGCCACCACGGCCCCGCCCCTAATACCTCAAAAATCTAGCATCCTTTTTTCCACGCACGTTTTCTCAGTCTCACATACATGGAAACAGTTCCATTACATTAGCATTAGACTGACTTTTTCACTGGCAAAAACATGTACATGAAAAGCAGGCCATAGTTCTTTAACAATCCAACTTACCGGTCTTTGTCTTCTTTTAGTAGTTTATTAAGATATGTCTGTAATGTGATTTCTTGTTGAATTCTCTTCTCTTCTATTCTATTCCAACGTTTCTTTTTGGCTAATCTTAATGCCCCTGTAATATCGTCTCCAAAGTTTAACTTCTGCTCTTTCGCCAGATCAAAAGCTGAAATTGTATTTTGAGAACATAATTGGTATATTTGCATATTCAATGTGTGGGTGGATATGAACTAACCCATTACTGTGACTAAATTTCAACTGTCAAGGGATCTATCAACCAACCCATCACTGTGACTAAAAGGGATCTTTAACATGCACAGTTGATGTCAGTTAGATTGCTAGAGAAAGATGTTAAACCCCAACAGATATTATAGAAAATATGAAATGGGTTTTAATGGCCTACTGTTCTGTGCCAACTGGGCAATTAATGAAGAGGTGCCATATGCCATACAGTGTGCCACAACGAAAATTTTACCCAGAAAACAGCACAGGCAATCTTTCACATGCATGCCAATGTATACACAGGCCCTTCGTCCTGCACAAATGACAAAGGGAAACCACAGAAAATTTCGATGAACTTTCTCGGCCAATTACATACAAGCTGGGTAGTGAAACCACTCCACTGGCCTTCTCTCTCCCCCACACACACAAATCTACACGTAATAAGAGATAGAGAGAGAGAAATGGGGTTTAACGTCCACTCGACACAAAGTAGGTCATTCCGGGACTAACATATGGTTTAATTTCATTTCAATAATTCGTTTGCTCATAGGGGTCTTTAGCAGTGGGAGGAAACCCGAAGACTCAGAGAAAACCCAGAGACTGGACAGGCAACCCTACTCCCAAACTGATCCCGCAGTGAATATTCGCTTGGCCGCTACAATCACTGATAAGCATGACATCGATGAGGCCTAATGAGTACGGCATATTAACTTTTTTACTGCGACAAATTAAATTCTCAAACATTTTTTTGAGGTAAAAGAAAAATAAATAAAGACGTTTATAGTATTTGTAGTTAAAAAATATTTCCTAATTAGTGTAAATGGGTATTAAAATGAGTAAAATGCTTCATTTTGCCCGAAGCAGTTCGGTGTTAAGTAAACATTGCACGAGCCGTTGAGCCAATGACTATGAGGCGTGCAGTCAACGCACGTGTTTTGGACAGGCATCCGTTACAGAGACAATTCGTAAGTAATTCTCTGTAAAACAGATTACCCTACTCCTTGTCACGTACAACCAGGGATTCAAAACCAATGACAGGTTTTATTATGCAGCGCACACGTGCTAACCATTCAGTCATTCAACAAGCCTACATGTAATAAACACGCCTCACCTTTGTGTAAACTGGCAATGGCCTCATCATATGAACCCTGCTCAACAAACGCTTGCCCCAAGAAGAAATGACCTTTGACCAATAACCTATCTAAATCTAAAGCTTGCTGACAATCTTTCACCGCCAATTCCCACTGACGTAACTTCAGATGACATAAAGCTCTGTTGGTGAAAAACGTTGCAACATTTTGATTTTTAGCCTGAAAAAAAAAGAAAATGAAATGGGTTTAACGTCCTACTGTTCTGCTCCTACAGGGCTAATGACGACGGACATACGTCATGCAGTGTGCTATGAGGGACAATTTGCCCGAACAGTGGTCCGAATGACCAGGCAGGCACTTGGTCCTGCAACACTCTTACTGATGCTGGACAATAACAGTAAACTTTCTCAGCCAAAACCTGGGATCAACTCTGTGACCTCCAGGTTAGGGAGCCAGTCTGAAAACAAATATATGAAGACAGGTTGCCTGGCAACGAAACATACGCCCAGCAACTAAATCGTCCGGGCAGTCAACAAGAGTTTTTGTTATATTCTTATTTTTTTCGGTAATGAAACGTTTATAATACTCTGAAATCTGATCAAAATTAACAACTCATAAAGTAATTATCAGAAAATCATTAGCATTTGTTTGGTCCATGCTAACATTTAGCAAACAAAACATTTAAAATCAAGGATTTAGCTTTCCAAGTTATCAAAAATCATTGTTCATCTCAAGATCTGAAGTCAATCCAAATGATTATATATAGGCATAAACATAGTTCCTTTTGGAACTGTCTTTGAGCGGGTATCTCTGCTGACAGTTCCTATCGAGCCCTATATAACAGCAATATGAATATACCGCTCAAACCCACTTCTGGTCTAAGGCTATTTTGAATCCTAACCCACTATTTTCACCCAGATTCTTCTTTATTTGCCAAAGGTATCACTTTTTGCCACAGCTGCCACACAGTCATAATAATTCAACATTATTTTCAAGTAGAATTCTGCGATTAAAAACATACACAAAATACGTTTATTTTATTGCTAAATTCTACTTGAACATAGTGTTGAATTATTATAAATTTGTGTCATATATAGTAAGAAATGTTTCATTTTGCGAAAAATAAACATTCACAGTGAAAAAGATAGGTTGTCAGGCAACGAAACATACGCCCACAGCAGCTAAATCGTCCGGGCAGTCAACAAGGGTTGTCGCATATTTTTACTTTTTTTGCTAATGAAACATTTGTAATACACTAAAAACTGATTAAGAGTAACGGCTCATTATGTAATTATCAGAAAATCATTAGAATTTGATTGCTTTTTATAAAGTGTTACCCCACACTAACAATTAGTATATACATGAAACATTTAATATCATGGATTTAGCTGTTCAGTTATTAAAATTCATTGAAAATCAAAATACTTGTTCGTTTCAACACCTTAAACTCTGTGTATCAATCTAAAGTCAATCGGATGATAAGTTTAGCCTCTATAGCGTAACAAGAATTTGTGAAGTTATCAAGGGAGATAACTCTGGCAATAATTATTTTAAATCTCTGAAAATCAATAGGCTTCTTCGTCTCATGACCCTAAACACTGTGTGTTAATTTAAAGTCGATCGGATATTAACTTTGGCCTCTAGAACTTCCACAGGATTTTTTCGAAGTGATCAAGGGCCATAACTGTTGCAGCAATTATTGAAAATCACTGAAAATCGATAGACGACTTAGTCTCAAGACTGTAAACACTATGTATAAATTTGAAGTCAATCGGATATTAACTTTGACCTCTAGAGCATCCACTGTGTATAAATTTAAAGTCAATCGGATATTAACTTTGGCCTCTAGAGCGTCCGCAGGATTTTTTGAAGTGATCAAGGGACATAACTCTGGCACTAATTATCGGGAATCGCTGAAAATCAATAGGATTCTTTGTCTCATGACCTTAAACACTGTGTATAAATTTAAAGTAAATCGGATATTAACTTTGGCCTCTAGAGCGTCCACAAGATTTTTTGAAGTGATCAAGGGCTATAACTCTGGCACTAATTATCGGAAATCGCTGAAAATCAATAGACTTCTTCGTCTCATGACCTTAAACACTGTGTATAAATTTAAAGTCAATTGGATATTAACTTTGGCCTCTAGAGCGTCCACAAGATATTTTCAAGTGTTCAAGGGCCATAACTCTGGCACTAATTATCGGAAATCGCTGAAAATCAATAGGCTTCTTCGTCTCATGACCTTAAACACTGTGTATAAATTTAAAGTCAATCGGATATTAACTTTGGCCTCTAGAGCGTCCACAAGATATTTTGAAGTGATCAAGGGCCATAACTCTGGTAGTTATAATCGAAAATCGCTGAAAAACAATAGGCTTCTTCGTCTCATGACCTTAAACACTGTGTATAAATTTAAAGTCAATCGGATATTAACTTTGGCCTCTAGAGCGTCCACAAGATATTTTGAAGTGATCAAGGGCCATAACTCTGGTAGTTATTATCGGAAATCGCTGAAAATCAATAGGATTCTTCGTCTCATGACCTTAACTACTGTGTATAAATTTAAAGTAAATCGTATATTAACTTTGGCCTCTAGAGCGTCCACAAGATTTTTTGAAGTGATCAAGGGCCATAACTCTGGCACTAATTATCGGAAATCGCTGAAAATCAATAGGCTTCTTCGTCTCATGACTTTAAACACTGTGTATAAATTTAAAGTCAATCGGATATTAACTTTAGCCTGTAGAGCGTCCACAAGCAATTGTGGACGCCGGACCGCCGGACGGACGGACGGACGGACGGACGGACGGACGGACGAACGGACGGGGGCGACGACAATATACGACCACATTTCAATGTGGGCGTATAAAAAGAAGTTAAGGGTTCCAAAAAAGCCTGAGAACATAGGTTCACCATATTTTCATATTGCACTAATTCCAGCTATCTAGGGCTCGATAGGAACTGTTAAAGTGCCAATCCCGATAACTTTTTGGGGAATAAAACTGCTTAATTTTGTGTTAAAGTCCTTTAAAATCCATAACCTAAGGCCCACCTACTAACCCGATATTTGTGATACGCTTGTAAATAACTTAAAACTGACAGTCTTCATCTGGAAATGGAGAACGTTTTATTATACAGTATCTGTATAAAACCAGAATTTTTTCTATAACAATAATATGTAGGTGAAATTTACCTTTTGTTATCAAGTACAGGGCATGGGTCATTCACTGTATAGACCTCTCAAGAAACATTAATCGATTATCAGGTCACCCAATGAAACAATTGACCCGAAATCTTAAAAGGGTTACGTGTCCGGATAAGCAGTGTTGACGTTCACGTCTAAGCGACTCAATATTTTGAGCTGAAATTTTGAGACAAGGTAAATACACCATGCCACTATATTTTGGTCCATTAATTTCATACATACTCGGACTTTAATTTTTGAGACTCTGTTCTTATCGGGATTGTCCCTTTAATTAGTAGACCTCATCCGATCAGAGACAGTTCCTAAAGGAACTAGCATAAACAAAGTGTATAAATATGAAATCCATCAGATGAAAACTATGGTCTCTAAATTAGTAATCATCTACAAGATTTTCAAAGTGATCAAGGGCCATAACTCTGCCAGTAATCATCGGAAATCGTTAAAAAATCATTATTAGGATTTTTTTTCTGTTGACGACCTTGTTTCATTTGACAGAGACATTCAAAATTTTAAATTTTATATTGTTCTTGAATATGAAAAGTATATAATGATTACTTTCTTGTTAGACTTAATACATCGCTCTACCGGAGGCGGAAGTGGAAAAAAAAAGGAAACAATTCAAAAACATAAAAATCTGTATTTTGTAACGGCTGGTTTGTTGACTGTCATGATGAATGAATTCTAGATAAAGTCCATAGATCACACTGGAGATTTCTCGGTAAGGCCATTATCCTATCTTCCAGTAATAATCTCGTTGGTCTAACTCTACAGCTTTTACTTACTATTGCTTTCGTATAACAAGAAATGGCATCGTCATATTTCCTGACAGCAAATAACTTGTTTCCTTGATTCTTCAGCTCTACGGCACTCATTTCTGCTAATTAAACTTCAGAAGTAAAAAGATGGACTGTGGTATTAAAGATTTGAAAAGGTCATTGTACAATATTTTATGTAACCATCCAATACGCAATAATTGTTTTTGTCACCTACAAAGTTTTTGTTTGTGTCGACATTTTCCAATCCCATCGCTTCCGGAAATACACAAAATTGTTAAATGGAGTTATTTCCCTTTAATGATAAACACTAACCATTTCGGAGAACGCTACATCGGCGACGGTCTTACGCATTTTAGCACATATGACGTCATATATAGATTGTGGGTTAGGGGTAGGGTAAGGGCTAGGACCTGAAGATTTGGTCAAAGTCCCGAGATATAAACAGGGCTAGTCCTAACCCTAACCCATGATCAAGCCTAACCCTTACCCTAACCCACAATTCACATATGACGTCACAATTTGCGTAGGACCGTCTCCGATCTAGCGTTCTCGAACCATTTCAAATATTTCATCCATTTATCTGGATTACGAAATATAAAAAAGTGTATAGCGTATATATTTATTTTGTATGGTCGATCATCACGCATGACCCCGTGAATGTTTTAGGCCATCGAAAATGGGCCCCGGGCGAATCACGCACAGAAATTGACCGCCATGATATCCATAATCTTTTAATACATCTAATCATAGATAATAGGCCTACCGTATTATCTATGATCTAGGCTAATTAAAGAAATGCCAAATGAGGTATTATGTGTTTCAGTAATTAACTGAATGCAATTTTATCCACCTACGACTTCGAACAATGAAACTCTGCAGAGATTAAATTGAAAAAAAAAAAAAGAAAGAAAAAAGCACTCCGTCAAAAAAACCCGAGTTTCTGCCCTAAGTCAGTAAGTGCATGCAATGACTACAGAGGGATTTCTCGGATCATTGCTTCTGGAATATAATGGAAGACATTAAATTAAATAGAACAGCTTGCACAACTTAATAAAGTTGTCAGCGATAAACAGGCATTATGCAGGAGCTATATTTGCCCATTGCAGGTCTTTCTTTTGGCCTTAAATGTTATAGGCCTATAAACTATTCATTCTTCACTTATCCAGACCAGAATCAACTCTCCTATGACATCGGATGCCCCCGATTTTATTTAGATTTGAATCCGTTTTGCTGTTCACGTGCCTTTGATTGTTTTGATATTATAGCAAGACCATCAGCTTGTTTTCTGAGTGTCACATAATGCCGCTTATAACTTGATTTAATTACACTCTCTGATAGACAATTATTATTTTATCTATTTGGCAAAAGATAGGCCTACATTATGTAAGATTTAGATAAAGAACAAGTCATTCTTGCTATAATAGTTCGGAAGTAGATAATGTAAAATGAATAATTTGAAAATTTCATTCAATTTACTGTATTGCAAGCTATTAGCCTTTGAAGGTTTGGCAGACGTGTACAATAATTTCAACCACCGTACTGGTTGATCGAAGCTAAGTCTAGTTCCCCAATATTTGATTAAATCAAAGTATCGTCGAACCGTTTTAATCTATTTAATATCGGAGACATCTGATGCCATCGAGAGTTGATTACGGGCTGGATCAGTTAATTAATGTCTAATTAATACTTTAGAAAACATTTCAGACCTAAAGAGAGACCTGCAAGAGGAAGATTTAGTACCGCGAATTTGTACTGAATTTACTGTGAATAAAATAATTTTGCCTGGAGTCAGTCTACTGTGTTCGAGATTTTTCGGGTAGGTATTATTATTTGTCAATGCAGATGCAATGCAGTCTGATGATTGGAATTCGGGTCGCCAAAGAGTGGGATTTCTGTTGCAAAACGAGTGGACAAATTTGAAATTGCTTAACTCACGGTCAGAATAGCAGAAAAACGCATTTACGGCGGTTACATTTTCAAAATATTCTCGGAGAGTTCGAGGCCCCAGGTACCCCAACACGATTGACTGAATGTTGGGGAATCTGGTCAGTCATCTTAGGTAGGGGACTACCGCATGAAACCCGAAATCTTTTCGGGCATTTCAAGTTCTGCCCCCTGAGCCCCCTAACATTCTCATCGAGGGCGTACGCCGATACTGTCACAAACGGGCGATGTAGAGTGTAGCTGACTCCTCTCGTCCCAAATCTCTGTCTCCGCTTCTGTGATAGTCACGTGACACTATGATCGTTATCTTATAGATCTTGTAACTGAAGACGGGGCTGTGAGAGATAGAGGGTGCAGAAAAACAATGGCTACTATAGAAGATAATTATAGTTTTACGTCACGTCGATCACCAGTCATCTCAATACACGGTCTTGTATCAACCAGTCAACCTCTAGCATCACAGATCGGTATCGGTAAGTGATGTACACGTCATAACTATATAACCTCCTATATATACGTCATACCTTTATAATAGTCTATACGTCATGACTATACCTCCTATATACGTCATACCTTTATAATACTCTAGACGTCATACCTTTATAACCCCCTCTATACGTCATATCTTTATATCCGGTTCTATACGCCATAATTTATAACCTGCTATATACGTCATATTTTATAACTCCCTCTATACGTCATACCATTATTTCCTGCTCTATACGTCATACCCCCACAACCCCCTCTATACGTCATAGCTTTATAACCTACCCTATACGTCATAACCTCTTTAGAGGCAGCATACAAAAATGCACAAAACATTTTAAGAAGAAAAAGCATATGAACATCATTTATGACAAACGCTAATGATTAAAAATTAAAAAAAACAAAACAAAACAAAAACAAACAAAACAAAAACAACAGCATGTAAATGTTTACATAGTAGAGGTATATAAGGATATGTTGCCAGGCAACGAAACAAACTCCCAAGGCAGCTATGTCGTCCGGGCAGTCAACAAGAGTTGTCGCATATTTTTCCTTTTGTTCGTCATACCTTTATAACCTGCTCAATACGTCATAAATATAACGTGCTCTATCTATATGTCATAGCCTTATAAGCCTCCTTTATATGTCATAGCCTGCTCCACTCACTCAGCAATACCTTTTACCTTTTAAAACTTTATCTATAAAGTAGGTCAATTTTATTACCCTTATTTAAAATATGCACCATGACGGCCGGGGATAATTAGGTCAGTTGATTATTCTTATCTAAAATAGAGGGGAGCACGAGCACCCATTACAAAACTGTGGGTGTGCAGGAAGTTAGTGAACACACGCTTTAATTTACCGTTTTACCACGTGGCCCTCGCTCTCCCTGGATGCACTCCTACCTACCCAAGTCCTCCGAAACTCCTTGACTACTGTCGATTATTACAACTCTATATCCATTCAGTGAGTAGAACGTCACGTGTTCGACCCCAGAGTTACAAGATAGCAATTAAGGCAAGGCAAGGAAAAAATGTCTAATCGCACGGATAACCATCAAGTGCGTGGCCGGATTTGTCATAAAAAATTTTTGAGGGGGGGGGACGAACCCGGGAACCTTTCATTACCAAACAAAAATAATAATTACAAACAGTTTACTGTACCAGTGTCATTTCGATAAAAGCAGGGGCGTTTTAAGGTTTATCATGGCGGAGGTTTTACTATTTTGAAGGCCCCGTTTCGCGCGGGGGAGGGGGAGTCTTGATTGATGATTTTTATGCCAATGCTATGACTGCATTCTCATTCAGTAATGGATTCGACAGTAACAGTGTGTATAGAAAACGACTGACTCTGACTCGGGGCCCTTTCCCTTGACCAGAGGGGCCCTTTTGTCTGCCTTTAGGGCCCCTCTAACTAGGGTACATTTTCATTTTTCTCATCAGTTTTAGCATTTTTCTCCCGTTTCATTTTTCCAATTTCTTTGATTTTTTTCGCGAGGAGACTGGCGCCTCCAGCGCCTCAGCTATAAAGCGCCTTTGGATAAAAGCTGTAACTACGCTACGGGCAATATGGTGACAATATGAAAAAATTGACTCTGTATACGAGACAATCCTTCGGTCTAGGCACAGTTACTGATCTTCATGATCATGATATCTTCCTCCTTAATTGTAGAACTGGACATTCATGTGAATATACACCTGAAAATCTGCCCCCCCCACGCCCATGATATCCATACTAACTTAGGAACCATGAACAGGGTGGCGTGCATGTAAAAAAAAAACCCTTCACTATTGGAATTCGAAATAAGAAAAAGTCTTGATAAAATCCTAATTAAACTTTCAACTTTTCTAGCCATTGTTGTATTTATTCATAATATCTATACTGATATTTGTGACTTTTGTTTGTTTGTCTGTCTTTCTGTTCAGGGTTTTTGTGTATGGGGTTAGCTCGGACCGGGGAGTAACTTAACCTGGTGGCGATCACTCGGCCAATCTCGACAGATTTCGGAACGTTCCGGAACCTACATCTAGTCTCGGCTGTATGCCAGTAAGTGATATGTACCTACGTCCATACATTTGCGATGCGGCTACCGGTTTACTTTAACAGGAAAACTTGACGCTATTACAAACAAACAAGACACCATGGGCGCAGCCATGTTTCATCCGGGACCTTTAAAGTAGTTCCAAGACACCATGGGCGCAGCCGTGTTTCATCAGGGACCTTTAAAGTAGTTCCAATTTGGCGGAATTCGTCATACAGCCGAGACTAGATGTAGGTCCCGGAATCTGCCGAGGATTGCCGAGTGGGTGGCGATGAACTACCACTTCCGGTTTCGGGGTTATGCCACTTCCGAGGTTAAGTTACTCCCCGATCTCAGCTATCCCTATACACATAACCCCAGCTTCGGGATAGCGATAACAGATATGCGGCCGAATTTCTGCTCACTGACAATTCCTCCGGGGACCAAAAGTTGTTATTTAAGACTGTGAGGGAATATCAGACATTATTATAAAAATATTTGAATGTCACTAAAGAAAAATGGAAAATGCACGTATGTTCCCAGTGAGCAGAAATTCGGCTGGGTAACTGTTATCGCCCGTTACTTCAGTCAGTTATATGGAAGGATAATCCTTGCTTTCCATTTTTTGCGTACAAATTCGTTTCTTCAAATCTTCGTTACGCATCCATGGTTGCAATGATCTCTGTGTTAAACTTGTATTTGGAACGTGTTTAACCAGTTCTATCACAGATGTGATAATAGCTGACACTAATATCGTCCTCTGATCGACTTCTGTTTCAGATATTCTAAAAGCTGGTGGTAATGCCGCTGACGCAGCAGTAGCCGTAGCCGCAGCTTTAAATATAACTGAACCATGTTCAACTGGTATCGGTGGGGATGCCTTCTGTTTATTCTATGATGGTAAAACCAAATCTGTGCAGGGGGTCAATGGAAGGTAAATGTTAAAGGGCCAATCCCAATAATATTTTGGAGAATAAAACGGCTTAATTTTGTGCTGAAATTCCTTAAAATTCTCTACCGAGCAACTAGAGACCGGTGTCCCAAGTTGCATTATACTGTGCCTGGATAAAACCAAACTTTTATTTTATAAAAAATAATGTGTAGGTGACAATTACATTTTGTTACCATGTACATCACATGGGTCATTCATTATAATATAGACCTTTAAAGGAACGGGGATAGATTACCAGGTCACCCAAAGGAAAATTGACCCGAAATCTTAGAATGGTTACGTGTCCGGATAAGCAGTTTTGACGTTCACGTCCAAACGATTCAATATTTTACGCTGAAATTTTGACGAAGGCAAATATACCATTTCGCTATATTTTGGCGCTTAAATTTCTTACGTACTCAGATTTTTATTTTTGAAACGCTGTTCAAATCGGAATAGTCCCTTTAAGGAATACGAATAATTGAATAGGTTAAAATGCGGTTAAATTGTACATTGTACATTAATGTACATCAACAAAAAGTCACAAAATGTAGACATGAAAAAAATAATACACGGATCGCGAATAGTAATGTTAGAATACACCTCATCAGCGCCATAAGGTCATTTTTAGTCTGACAACGTTTTTTCTAATTCGTTAACAGTGGCAGAGCACCGTTGGCAGCTAATCTGGAATTATACAAATCACGTGGGTTTACACGTGACTCACCTCTACCAATGAGACATGGTTTAACTGTGACTGTACCAGGAGCGGCCTCTGCCTGGGTTGATACTATTGACAGACATGGTAGTGGAAAGGTAGGCCAACGTTTAGCAATTCACGTAAAATTCCTTGACAGTTGGAATTCGAAAAAAGAATAGACATAGGCTGTAGCCCCGCGATGAGGGCAAAATTCCCTTAAAACGGCAATTTCATATTTTTTAGTTATATTTTAAAAATATATTAAAATAAAGCCCTAAAATATATTGTATCTATAAACAGTCCTACCTCGTTAAAGAATAATCCTATTAATCCTATAATTCACTATCGCTAGTTGAGAAATTGGCAAAAATATCATTTTCAACTTCAAATTCAAACGTTTGAAGATCGCCATTGCATGCAGGCGAATAGGTTAACAAGGGAGGTAATTCAAGTAATTGTGTTTTTATTTTCTGTGTCAGGGATTTTTATGCCTGGCAAATATTGCCCATGGTCGTATAATAGCGAGTTGACAACCTTTTGAGCAAAAGACATAGAAATAATTATGTTTTGACTTTCTTAGAAAATATGAAATTTCCGCTTTAAAGTACTCTGTCTGGATACCCGTCTTCTTTAATTTTAGTTGACGTTAAAGGAGATTTTACAACCCGCCATTGATCTGGCAGAAAATGGAGCACCTGTTCAACAGACGACGGCATATTTCTGGAACCGAGGTTTGTATACCGAGTACAATCCATATCTGAGCGAGTTTCTTTAGTCATAAGCCTTACAAGGTGTTCATTCTAGAAAATTAGCACACGTTGCACTGTGCATGACATCCGTAAATACAAGCTGCTAATGTACTGCTGTTTGTAATTTTTGGTGAAATTTAACCATGATAAGAGAGACAAATAGTGTTTAACGTCCACACGACACCAAAGGTAATACCACATTTAGACAACGAAAAATGGAAAAAAACACATCTTAGCATTCCATTGCCTTGGTCTATAAGGGTTATCTAGGTTATGTAGCGACTGCCAGTAGATACCCTTGAGGCTCGGCATTATGAATTTTAACTGTAAAACAGAGCTAAACCTTGTATTTGCGTATTTTCTTTACAGGTTGTCATTTATTGAAGGATCCAAAGAATATACACGGCGAAGATATGTTATTAAACGGTGAACCACCTGCACAAGGTGACGTCATCAAGATGCCAAAACTAGCCAATACATTCAGAGTAAGTTTTGATATATCACTATTTGCATGTAGACTGAAATGGGTTTAACGTCCTAATGTTCTGCTCCGAGTGGGCCAATGAAGACGGGGAAACTTACAAATCAGTACGACACAAAATGGCAGACACCAGAGGGGTTATTTCTGACAATGTCTGTGACAGGTGCCCTAGTTCCAAGCTTGGTATCAATAACGATACTGATGCCCACAGTCTGTTACATATAATATACATGCAAGGGAGATATTCAAATTCTGGGTCAAATAACTCTTGGAATATACACTTAAAATATATTCTGAATTTCTGAAACAAATTTTCACAAACTGAAAATGATATTGGTTTCGTCAATGGCATGATCAATGGGTTGTTTACCGGCGCTTGATAAATTACAGATAGCTTTTTTTAATTTATGTGTTTATCTAGAAATAATAGCTAGCCGTAATGTTGTGGTTGTAGTTTTGGAGTAAATGGATATCTCATATTTCTGAAATCGATTCCTCAGACAGCAATGTATTATTTTGGTAGGAATTAGCTAACAATGGGAAAGATGGTTTTTACAAAGGAAGAATAGCCCAGGCCATAGTTGACGTCATAACAGATCATGAAGGAGTGATGTCCCTTGAAGACCTTACGTCACACAAGACCACTTTCGATCAGCCGATCAGCGTTGATTATAAAGGTTGTCGTGTTTGGGAAATACCACCAAATGGACAGGGCATTGTGGCTCTCATGGCGCTCAACATACTCGAAAAATATGATTTAAAAAGTAAGTAATTTTTTTTTGGTAAACTTAGCATGATCTAAATTTGTCTGGATGTAACGATGAACTACGGTGGTGTGGTTTTATTTGTCAGTGTTAAGGGCAGGGGCATGCAAGGAATAGCTTCTAGTCATTCGGATCGCACAAAAATCCGAATTTCTGTTTATACCACTGACGGTTGGCATATGATGAAGTAGGCCATAACGAAGTAGGCCATAACGCAAAATTGTCTTACTAGTACACCACATGACACGTGCATGTCTTCACTGATTCAGAAATTTAAGACCGTCTGTACTGTTGTTTGTGCCGCCTGTACTGCTGTTTGTACCATATGTATTGTTATTTTACCGTCTGTGTGGTTTGAACAGTTTGTACTATGTTTTTTACCATCTGTACAGTGGTTTATACCGTCTATACTGTGGTTTCTACCACCTGTACTATGGTTTGTACTGTGGTTTGTACCATCTATATTGTTGTGTGTACCGTCTGTACTATGGTTTGTACCATCTGTACTGTGGTTTGTACCGTCTGTACTGTAATTTGTAGCGTCTGTACTGTGGTTTGTACCATCTGTACTATGGTTTGTACCGTCTGTAACATAGTTTGTACCGTCTGTCCTATAGTTTGTACCGTCTGTAATATAGTTTGTACCGTCTGTACTGTTATTTGTACCGCCTGTACTATTGTTCCTGCCGTCTCTTACTTACTTGTATAGTTATTCCTAATTGAAATTATATTGTTTAATCCATTTTGTTTTGTGTCTAAAGAAGCAGGTCATAATTCTGCTGAATATCTGCACCTGTTAATCGAGGCTTTAAGGCTAAGTTTCGCGGATGGCCAGTGGTATTGTGCTGATCCTAGTGTAACAGCTGTGCCAGTAAAAGAACTTTTGTCTAAAGAATATGCAGCAATTAGAAGAAATCTCATTAATACAGACAGGTAGTCCATTGTTAACATTTAGTATTGAGAGAGGGAGGGAGAGAGAGGGAGAGAGGGAGGGAGAGAGAGATGGAGAGAGAGAGGTGGAGAGAGAGAGGGAGAGAGAGGGAAAGGGAAGGAGGCGGATAGAGGGAGGGAAAGAGGGAGACAGAGGGAGAGGGAGGGAGAGGGAGATTGGATAGCCTATTCCTTGTTTGGAAGGATGAACGGTTTGTTTTTTCCAGTTTGTATTCTTAGAATTGAGTTTGTAGCATCTAACACCTGATGCCACAGTTATAGTTTCTCGGGTGGTACAACAATCCGATGCCCTATGTACACATTGACGTGCACGTAAATAAGAAACACCCCTGGCAGCGAGAATTCAAAATAAGAGGAGGCCGTGGCAGTATTCCCGTCTTCGGTAGCCCAGTATAGGAGCAGAACAATGGAACGTTAAACCCATTTGAGGGGCAGAACAGTAGGACGTTAAACCCCATTCCATTTCATTCCATTGTCCATTTTCTTACAGGGCATCATCTGATATAAAGAAAGGTTCCCCATTTATAGGAAGTGACACTGTGTATTTTACTGTTGCTGATGAACACGGGAACGCCTGTTCATTTATTAATTCGAATTTTATGGGATTTGGTACGGGCCTTGTACCTGAGGGTTGCGGCTTTACCTTACAGGTATGTTGGTAATATATGTTAAAACTATTGCTTATCTATATCGGTAAATTGTAGCCTACGTTATTTTTTCTTAAAAGCTCTGATCTTTATTTAAGTGATTGTTAGTGCCTTCCTGACAGGAGGAGTTTGGTGGTCGAATGGTTAACGCGTAGGCGTTGCGTCATCAGGTCTGTCATTGAGTCAAATGGCGTGACAAGGTGTAGGTTCGCCTGTCCAACCTCGTGGGAATTCTCCGGTTCCCTGGTTTCCTAATACTGCTTAAGACCCCTACACGCAAGCAAATTATCGAAATAAAATAACCAGATGTTAGTCTCGAAACGACCTAGTTTGTGTCGAGTGGACATTAAAACCCATCCCTCTCTCGGAACATTAATTTCTGTTGATGTTGTGTTAAGTAAACGTCAAATAATCATGAAAAGATGAACACAGAGATTTTAAATCACCATTTCCTTTTTACAACCGAGAGAGAGAAATGGGGTTTAACGTCCACTCGACACAAACTAGGTCATTTCGGGACTAATATATGGTTCTATTTTATTTCAATAATACGCATGCGCGTAGGGGTCTTTAGCAGTGGAAGGAAACTGGAGTGCCAGGAGTTTAGCAGTGGGAGGAAACCGGAGTGCCCGGAGGAAACCAACGAGGTTGAGAAGGCGCCCCTATCTCCATGCCTCATACGCTCACACCAGGGATCGAAACCACAGCCGCAAGCCAGAGGTGACCGACCAGCTAGAGGTCGAAGCGCGGCACTCTAGACCAATAGGCTATCCCAACCCCCCCTTTCCTTTTTACAACCGAGCCCAAAATTATCATAAGAATTTGTTTGGCTTCTAGTTCTGCCCCATTGTGATTAAACTACAGACGTATTTTTCGTTTTGTTGACCGACACTGCATGAACATCTGACCGGTTGTGGTGGAAGGTCGTACGAGTGGCTTTTGCCCTATGGCGTCAGACATTTGAATAACCAATCCGCGTTAATGTTTCTAGTGGCTTACCATCAGTTTGGTGCACCTCACGCCAAAAACTCACCGTAGCAGCCCGTTTCATGGACTAATCCCTCACATCACACTGAACGCGGGTTATACAACAACTCTTACTACTACTACTAGATCCTAGTGTAGTTATGGCAAGAAAAACGAAATTTTGAACTGTAAAAAAACGAAACGAAATAGGATCTGTGTTTTAATCAAATTGTTTGCAACTGGATCCAAGGTTACATATTATACGTTAGTTGTTTTTATGTTTATATCATGTAGAATCGAGGTTATGGATTCAGTTTAGACCCAGATCACCCCAACAGATTAGAACCCGGTAAACGACCATACCATACTATAATACCAGCCATGGTTACCTCTGCTGATACAGGTTCGAAACACTTTAAGTTATGTTTTAATAATACATACCTTGACCTCGCAATTGGAATCTTGTAATCTCTCAAAATTACTTTATATCAAATACAATATCATTTACGTTAACTGCGTTGTCATGGAGACTCTAGTTATTTTACCACACATATTGCACGTTGTCACCGATTTTGGATGCCTTGACAAAATTGATTGTATTATATATTTAATAGATTTAGTTTTCGGTTATTGAAGTAACCAGTGATGGTGCGTGTGCGTGTGCGTGAAAAATGAATCAGTGGGCAACGGTTCGGTTCAGTCGATGATGTGCATTATTATTTTGGTGTTTTTTTCTGTAGGTGGGAGGGGTGGTGGTGGAATGGCCTATTGGTCTAGAGTGCCGCGCCTCGACCTCTAGCTGGCCGGTCACCTCTGGCTTGCGGCTGTGATTTCGTTTCCTTTTGTCAGCTTATGTGGCATGGAGATAGGGGCGCCTTCTCAACCTCGTGGGTTTCCGCAGGGCACTCCGGTTTCCTCCCACTGCAAAAGACCCCTACGCGCAAACGAATTATTGAAATAGAATTAAACGTTAATCCCGAAATGACCTAGTTTGTGTCGAGTGGGCGTTAAACGCCATTTCGCTCTCTCCTCTCTCTTTTTTCTGTAGGTGAATTATTGTCTAGTTATGGAGTTATGGGTGGTTTCATGCAACCACAGGGACATGTTCAAGTTTTATTAAACATGGTCGAGTTTCACATGAACCCGCAACAAGCTTTAGATTCTCCAAGAATCTGTTTAGGAGGTGGTTATGGGTAAGTGAATCCCATGTGACTAAACGACACACGTGAATATCTTGTGAAGAGGACCAATAAGATAACTATCTGTTTTTAAAAAATACAGTCCCCTGTTTCTCAAAATCTTAACCAAAGATAAAATCCAAATTTTAGTCGATACTTCAGTACTAAAATTAATCTAATATTATCCAATCAAATTAGAAATAAATTGGACTTTTTCTTAGTTAAAATTTCGTAAAACAGGCCCCAGATCTATATTTCGTTTCCTTTTTTTAATACTTTCGATGACCTACACTACGTGAAGATCTGACTGATTGTAGTGGAAGTTCACGTCAGCGGCCAAACGAGCGGATTTTGACCTCATGGCGTCAGACATTGATTAATCAGTCAGCGTTGACGTATCTAGTGGTTTACCCACAGTCCCGCGCATCAAAAGTCCAAGAACTCGTCGTTACAGACCATTTCATTGACTAATCCCTCTTATGACGTCAATGATAAAAACTCTTACAGATCTTAATGTAATAAAGGCAAGTAAAACGAAATTTTGAATTTTAAAAACGAAACGAAATAGGATGTGTGTTTTAATCAGATTGTTAAGATAAATGACATGTATTGAACGAAGAAAAGCTTATTACGTTACATACTACATGTACACTTTAAATTATATTAACATAGTTTTCTGACTAACGGGGTCAATCTGTTTCACACAGAATTACGAATTTCTTCTTATAACATCTGTCACGGATAACTGTCTCCAACACGTGCAGTGACATCACGCAAGGAGTAGTGTCGCCACTCCAACCCAATGGATTTTCTGTGGGTTATCCGGTTTCCTTCCACTGCTAAAGACCCCCACGTGCAAAGAAATTATTGAATCATATGTTAGTCCAGAAATGACCTAGTGGACGTTAAATCCCATTTCTCTAGATCTCTCTCTATCCCGTTTCTGACTAATGCACATGCTTTACGCGTGCTGATTTTGGATAACAGTTGTGTAAAAATGATAAATCGAAACTCGAAATGATATTGCAACCTAATGTAGTTCCTGTCTTTCAGTTTAAGTGGTGATTGTGCTGTAGAAGAAGGCATCTCCGAGGAAACCATTGCTAAACTGAAGTCTATGGGTCACAAAATCACAGGTCCGGTCAAAGGTTACGAAAGGTCAATGTTTGGTCGAGGTCAGGTAATTAGCAAAGGAAACTGGTGGTGCCATGGTTCATCGTCAACGGATACCTGGTGGGGTGGGTGTGATCCACGTGCTGATAGTGTTGCCATTGGATACTGAAGACTAACCAGATTCAAGCCATTTCTGTTGAGTCGAAACGATTAAAGTATTAAACTTATCAGCATGTTTCAGTATTATGTTTTTAAATGTACAGCGTTTAGGGGTGCGCTATTTCCTGAACTATGTGCGAGGCAGATCACCATTAATTTAACCATTGGCCTTAATATTAATTCTTGTTTCAATGCCACACTCTAGTGTTTTCAACTGGGCTGAACGCTTTCCAGCACATACAGGGCAAAACTTTGCCATGGTTTTATTCCAAATTTTGTAGGAGGTTGACCAGTCAAATTTGGAGATTCGCCATCTGGAAAGGAGAGCATACATTGTAATGTAATCTACCCTTTAACTTTGTTAAAAGCGCATTAATGCGTTGTCCTTTAAAAAGAGACAGAAACACGCCACATAACATGCCACCCTTTCCACAAAAAATGAAGATAATAATACTATTTTTATTGTAGTATAAACACATTAAGATAATATTTTTAGATTGGTGGGTAAATTATGCAAAGATGGGTAAATTATACAAACAATGAAATGATACAATCAAATGGTGGATAAATTATACAAACAATGAATGGGTAAATTATACAAGCAATGAAATACTGGGTAAACCATACAAGTAATCGAATGGTAGATAAATTATACAAACAATGAAATCATGGATAAATTATACAGCCTAGAAAAAAACGAGTGCAAGATTTAAAATGGAAAAATTAAAAAAAATGTTGTACCGTTTCACATGTGGTAGAGATTTAACGTACACTCGACACAAACTAGGTCATTTCGGGGCTAACTCATGATTCAATTGTATTCCAATAATTCGTTTGTGGGGGGTGGGGCTTTAGCAGTGTGGGGGGGGGGGAAACCGGAGGACCCGGAGAAAACCTACGAGGTTTGGCAGACGACCCTACTCCTTGCTACGTACAACTGAGGAATCGAAACCACGCCAGTTAACTCAATTACAGACCTAGAGATACAGCGGGCATGTGCTAAGCATTCCGCCAACCAACATCCGGTAGGGTGAATAACTTCTGTAATGAAGAGCAATGTTTGTCTTTTTACTTAGGTTAAAATATGCTTCACTGTAACATTTCGGTTGGAAATAACAGTTTAAAAGTATGATCGATGTGCCAGCGACACAAAACAACTTGGACCTGGGAGTTAAACCCATAGCACCTTGAGTCTGCAAGATCCAAGACTGTTGTCAGTAACAATACAAAAAAAATCTTGTGCGCCATGGAATTGCGTTATGATAATAACTTCCGTTAAAAGAAAACGAATCCGACCATGAAAGTTTGGCATCTTCGGAGATTAAATATTCAACTTTTTCAAATGATTGTACATCAGACCAAAAACTCAACGAAATAGGCGTGTGTCCTAATTTATCTTTAGTGGTGATATTCAGTCCTAGATTTACTAAATACTGAACGGTGTCTAATTTGCCGTTTGCACAAGCAAAGTGTAAAATACCCGCATTATTCATATCATCCCTATCATGAATATTACCTCCCTTTGACCGTAATAATTCTATTTTATCAATTGCTTGTATTTTAGATTGACTGCACATTAACATACATGTTCTACCTTCAAAATCTTTTGTGTTTATATCTAACCCTAGATCTATGATATACCTTACAGTATCTAATGTACCCCGAATACAGGCCAAATGTAATATACTATTGCTTTTATTGTCCGTATCATATATACTACCCCCCTTCGACTTTAGAAATTCTATTTTATCAATTGCTTGTATGTCAGATTGACTGCTCCGTAACATACACGTTTTACCTCCAGAATCTTTATTGTTTATATCTAATCCCAGATCTACCAGATATTTGACAGTATTTAATGTACCAAAAGTACAAGCCAAGTGTAGTATGCCACTGTTGTTGTTATCGGTATCATGGATATTACCCCCCTTTAGCCGTAATAATTTTATTTTTTCAATAGTTTGTGTTTCACATTTAATACAGTTTAAAATGCATGTTCTGCCTTTAAAACCCTTAGTGTTTATATCGAAGCCTAGATTTATCAGATATCTTACGGTATCCAATGTACCAAAAGCACAAGCCATGTGTAATATAAGATTATTATCAGTATCATATATATTAGCGCCCTTCGACCTTAATAATTCGATTTTCTCAACGGCGTGTGTTGTAGATTGACAACAATATACTATGCATGAGCACCCATGCCTCCCTTTGGTGTTTATATTCACCCCTAGATTAATCAGATATATTACAGTATCTAATGTACCCGAAATACAGGCCAAGTGTAACATACCATTATTATCGGCATCAACATCATGGATATTACCCCCCATTTGCCTTAATAATTCGATTTTCTCGATTGCTTGTATTTTTGATTGGGAACAGTTTAAGATACATGTTCTACCATACACTCCTATCTTTTTGATACCTAAAAGTCGATCGCTTAGATGAGTTAATTTATCTAATATACCCAAATTACAAAACAAGTGTGACATACCATAGTTATGGATATCATAATCAATGATATTACCTCCACTTAGCCTTAATAACTCTAATTGCTTGGTGGCCTGTGCTTTAAATGGCCAACATTCTACACCAGACGTTCTGCCACGCCCCCCTGAAGTGTTTACATCTAACCCTAGGTCAATAAGATATCTTACTGTATCTAATTGACCAAAAGTACAAGCCAAGTTTATCATGCTATCATTGTTATCATCATAATCTAATATATTACCTCCCTTTGACCGTAATAATTCTATTTTTTTAATTGCCTGTGTTTGAGATTGACTGCTTAATAATAAACATGTTCTGCCATACCTCCCTTTAGTGTTAATATCTAGACCTTGATCAATAAGATAGCTAACTGTGTCTAATGTACCACCATGACAAGCAAGGTGCAATATTCCATCATTATTTGCATCGGTATCTTGGATATTTCCACCCATTTTCCTTAACAATTCTATTTTTTCAATTGCTTGTGTTTTCGACTCACTACAAGCCATGATACTCGATCTCCCTTTAAACCCTTTAGTGTTGATATTTAACCCACTATTTACAAGATATTGAACTGTTTCTAGCGCGCCTAAATCACAAGCCAAATGTAATATACCGTTGTTGTCGTCGTCAACATCTTGAATATGGCCCCCATTTGACCTTAGTAATTCTATTTTTTCAATGGGTTCAATAAATGATGTACAACAAAGTAAAATACAACTTCTACCACATACATCTTTCCTACTGACATCAACACCCTGTTCTATAAGATGTCTAACATCATTTGCAGAGCCACTTTTACAAACGTCTTGTAATGTATCGCTTTTATCGTTTCTATTATTGTTGACACCGCCCTTAGGTATCTGTTTGTATATTATGGCCTGATCATCTGCAGGGCCACGTTTACAAGCGTCTTGTAATGTATCGCTTTTATCGCACCTATTATTGTTGACACCAGCATTACCTATCTGTTTGTGTATCATGGCCTGGCCTGGTGCTAATCTCTGCGACAAGTCAGTTGTAGACGCTGTTTCCTGTTTGTCTGGAAGCAATAACTTTTGGAGTTGGTCTGTTATGGACATAAGTTCGCTTCGACTGTTTATTTCGTCAGCTGCCATCTTTTCTAATGATGCTATAAGAAATGAAATATGGTTTAAAGTCTTTCTGTGCTGCAATGAGTGGGCCAATGAAGATGGACATGCGCCGTACAGTGAACTTTAAGAGAATATTTTCCCCGGACAGTGGCATTACGGTCTACTCTTATTTCGAATTCCAATTGTCAATGACTTTTTATGTGCAAGCTAATGTGTATGCGAGACCTCGGTTTTTCGTCCCACCCGAATGACTATACTATATTCACTGTTTCAGCTCGTCTGTAGCAATGAGAAAGAAGGTTATGAATTGAAATCTTGTTTTTTTTGCGCATCGCGAAATGATGAATTGCACATGGTACTACTCTTTCCGTTAGGGTTTGAATGGCCGAATGATTAGCACGTGCGCTTAGTATCATGATAGGCCTTATGATACAGCGCACACACGCTAACCATTCGGCCATCCCACCCCACGTGTGACTATTATTATAGCGAGAGAACTGTCAGCTCTTTATCCGAATCTTACATAATGCACCTTTAAACATGTCAGAAATATGAATTTTTATAAAGCTATTGTCAGACATATAACGACTGTAGATCCTATTCGACATTACCAAGAATTACTTTATGGCAAGTGTCACCCCCCCCCCCCCTGTATATAAATACATGTATATTCATTAACTACAGTTAACACGGTCTCTTCGCAGAATGCTTTAGTTGCCAAGAACCACACTGGTCCTTGGATCTAATGCATTTAGGTTTCTTACTTTCACGTTTTCTACATAAGCTCGTCGTTTTAGTAAGTCCTTTCTAGACTTTGGGCAATAGAATTGTAAGTAAAAGTCAGCATATAATTGATATTTCGATACTTTCTTTATAAATTTATCTAAGATAAAATGGGGTCAGATGGCCGAATGGTTAGCACGTGCGCGATGTATGATAAAGCCTGTCACGGAGTCAAATTTCGTAGTTTCGAATCCCCGGGTGTACGTGCCAAGTAGGGTCGCCTGTCTAACCTCGTGGGTTTTCGCCGGGTCCCCCTAGTTTCCTCACACTGCTAAAGACCCCTTCGCGCAAGCGAATTATTGAAATAAAATTAAACCATATTTTAGTCCCGAAATGACCTCGTTTGTGCAAAGTGCACGTTAAACACAATTTCTCTTGCTCTCTCTATAGACTTTCGATGTAGGTTAGATTAAAATGTCTTACCGTAGAAAGTATAAACAATCGATGTAGGTAAGATTATCTTCCTGTAGTCATGTAGTTAACTTTAGTCAAGTATAGAGACAGTTATACATATAGATACCATGTTATACACAGTTATGTCAGGTTGTTTTATTAATCTAGGTCAAACTTGACGTAACACTCCCGTATAAAAGAAACATTGTAGAATAACACCTATAAATAAATCTGAGATCCGGGTTAAACGTATTACACAAGTTACAAAAAATACAGTTATTAAACCTCGTCTCATTCAATATGTATATAACATAGATTGAATAAGGTGATGGAGGGTTGACATACAGTATTTAATTCATATATGGTTTAATGGTCGGGAGCGAAACATTAAGTAATATAATGATACTGCACGAGGCATTAGCCGAATATTGTTTCAATATACATTGCAATGTCTTTAGCTCGAGACTCGAGACCATTAAACAATTTAAAATTCAGACACTATTCCACGCGTGCTTTTCAATGAAATACGTCATGCGAGTCCCATATTTCATCTATTATAGATAATGTACGATAGGCAAGTTGTCATTATTGGAAATAATGGTACGCCAACATCAAAGGGTGGCGTAACATCTATATTTTAAAAGATAATAATAATTATTTCAGAAGATTAATGACCATAATTACAATAACTATTGTTTTTCTGTTGTGACATTAAATAAAGATATCGACCTAAATTATTCTTATTGTTTTGATATTGGTACTTTTTAAACGCAATGACACCCACTAAACAATCCCCGACAACACTTGTCCCTCGACTATGGATGGAAGGATTGGTCTCAAATTTTCCAACTCTGAGTTAACTGCATAGTCGAATGACGTTAGAGGAGGGAGAGAGAGAAATGGGGTTTAACTTCCACTCGACTCAACCTAGGTCATTTCGGGACTAACATGGCATGGTTTAATTTTCTTTCAATAATTAGGCTTGCACGTAGGGTCTTTCGCAATGGCTAGAAACCGGAGGCGAAGAAAACCCACGAGGTTGGACAGACGACCCTACTCCTTGGCACGAACAACGGGGGATTCGAAGCCACGTCATATCTTAGTTCTTAGTTCTAAATCCTTAGTCCTTAATTCTTACTTCTTCATTTGTTGTCGTATTTCGACATTTGTACACTAAAATTAAGATTTGTATCTAAAAATTAACTTTTGTTTCCCAAATCAGACATTTGTCATATCAGATTTGTAAAATGTATTTTGATATAAGATATTTAATTTTTTTAGAAAATCAAAAAATTAGTCTATATTTACATTCCATCAGAAAAATGAAACAAAAAACAAATATCGAACAACAAATTTCAAAATACAAATCTCCAAATACAAATCTTGTGAAACATTTCTCTAAAAACATTTCTCCAAAAACATTTCTTCAAAAACATTTCTCCAAATACATTTCTCCAAAAACATATCTCGAAATTCATCTAAACGGAACATTAGAAACCAGCCTGGCATACAATAAGTCACCATACAATAAAGAAGAATCAAGCAAGCATACAACAAGTAAAATCGTACAATGACTGTGACTTTAATGAAATCATGCGCTTGTTATGTTTCTATATATAAATATATTGGTTGATATGATATAGCATTAAATACAATAAATTGAAAGTAGTTGGATCAATGAAAGAGGACTTATCTCTTCTAAATTATGTATATGTCAGAAAATATGTATATTGTTAAAATGTATTTGGACCTTCTTAATGGTGTGCAACCCAATATCTTGTATTTTGTGTTATGGCCGGTATTTTGACGTTAAATACCCTCCCCACCCCTCATTTGTTAGTGCCAGTCAATTGTTTTTCTTTTTGCAAGTTATGTAAATATAAATTTACATTTTGTAGCAAGCATAAAAACATACTTTCCTGTAGTATATGAACAAATATTGAGAATTTCTTATTGAGATCGTTTTTTAAGATTTAAATCCCTGACACCTCCCCTCACTTAATAAATGAAATGAAAGGAAACGGAGTTTAACGTCCTACTATTCTGCACCGAACTGGGCCGACGGGTATATATACAGTGGGCTATCAGGGAAATTTTGCCCGGACAGCGACACTACGGCCTACTCTTATATCGAATTCCAATTGCCAAGGGAAATTTTACGTGTACGCCAATGCGTACACGCGGCCTCGGTTTTTCGTGTACCATCCGAACGACTACACGGCTGTCTTTGTAAGGACCTCGGTCCTGCATCACTGACAAGAGGAAATAACGCCGGAAAATCTGTATGAACTTATTCCCAGACACATTCACGAAAACATGATTTAGAAGAAGTAAAACATTCTTTCGTTTGAGAAAAAAAGGGGTGCTGGATGGTCTAATGAATAGCACGTACACGCTGTACAAAAAGGTCTGTCATTGAGTCAACTGGCGTGGTTTCGATGTACGTGTCGAGGAGTAGGGACGCCTGTCCAATCTCGTGGGTTTTCTCCGGGGCCTCCGGTTTCCCCCCCCACTGCTAAAGACCCTACGCGCAAGCTAATTATGGAAATAAAATTGAACCATGTGTTAGTTCCGAAATGACCTAGTTGTGTCGAGTGGTTGTTAAACTCCATTTCTCCCTCTCTTTGAACAAAGAGATATGTCGCCATCAGAGAAAGCCTAATTTCTGAAAATAGACTACTTTCAATTTATTTTCGTTATCGAAGGCCCGGTTCGATTAGCCTACGCACGTGGTTTCACTAGAGAAATTAAATGAAATGGGATTTCACATCCTACTGTTCTGCTCCTAAACTGGGGTAATGAAGGTGGATATGCGACATACAGTGTGCTATGAGGAAAATTTTGCCCGGGCAGCGGCGCTACGGCCTACTCTTATATCGAATTCCAACTGCCAAGGGATCGTTTCACTAGAGTCGCGGTCACCGAGCGATTGAGCTTATTGGGGGATCGTATCACAAGCGTCGCAGTCACCGAGCGATTGTTCTTATTGTACATGTGCTTATACTCGATTCCCATTATTGTATAGTGACTTATTGTATGCCAGGTTGTTCCGGTTCGATGAATTTCGAGAAATGTTTTTCGAGAAATGTATTTGGAGAAATGTTTTTAAAGAAATGTATTTAGAGAAATGTTTTTGGAGAAATGTTTTGCAAGATTTGTATTTGGAGATTTGTATTTTGAAATTTGTTAGATATTTACCTTTTGTTGTATTTTTCTGATGAAATGTAAATATAGACTATTTTTTGATTTTCTAAAAAAAAAAAAATATCTTATATTAAAATAAATTTTACAAATCTGATATGACAAATGTCTGATTTGTGAAACAAATATTGATTTTAAGATACAAATGTTAACTTTAGTGCACAAATGTCGAAATACGACAACAAATGAAAAAGTAAGAATTAAGGACTAAGAATTTAGAACTAAGAACTAAGAACACTGAATAAAGAGCTGTTTGGTCTTCCATAGCTCAGGACGTGATTGGTCCTTCACAGCATCAGTTCCCGAATCACACAACTGATGACTATGTGATGGCAGCTTAGTTGACGGCTAAAAGCTTTGAGCAGTGGTCCTCAACCTTTTTTGGCAACGACATACCTCGGAACACATGAAAAAATAGCTGCACACATGGCTAAATATATATATGAATAATATTTGAATTTTGAAAAAGTCATAGACTGCATGCAATAGACTAGTCATAGAAACATAAAGAAAAACACAGCTATTAACTTACCAGTAAACACCAGTAAATACTTAAACATACATTATGCAAGAGCTAAATCAACCTATTGCGGGTCTTTATTTAGGCCTGAAATGTTTTCTTACTTAATAATTAGACATTAATTAACATATCCAGACCATAATCAACTCTCGATCGCATCGCTAGCCTGTGATCTTTGCCTTTGGTGGATTGTGATCCGATATACTGCGTAACTTTCCTTCTCGATTTAATTATTATCTGGATAATCGAGACTATGCTTTTTTATCGTACCGACTTTTGTTATGACGATCAAGGTTAGGCGAGAATTTCACTTGCCGTATTTTCGGTTCATAGTGGATCAATTTGATTGAAATTTTCAGCAAATTCGCCTTATATTATCTAGTTTTTAACTTTTATAGTGAGAACTGCCAACTCGTTATCCAATCTCTCTCATAATGTACCGTTAATATAAATCTAAAACTTGGATTTGTCTGGCCTTCCACCCCCCCCCCTCCGACATTCACCTGACCCGTATGTCTATGGGAAAAAACAAAGAGTACATTGCTAATTCTGGATAGTAAAATACAATAAATTACCCTAAAAACCATTGACAGGTAGCTCAATGGGTAAGTCGCTGACGCTTACCATAAGGTCTCGGGTTTTTTCCCGGTGTTGACCGAAAAAGTTCCTCCAGATTTTGCGACGGTTTCCCCATGTCGGTCGTGTAAGGTGGAGGGCCTGACAAGGAAAGTGTCTATTCGTTCGGATGGGCGAAAAATCGAGGTCCCGTGTACACGTAGAAGCTCGCTTGGAATTTGGTATAAGAGTAGACCGTAGTATCATTAGCTAGTTGGAGATAAACCTCATTGCGTTTCATTTAGCATGTAGGTATATTCTTTATTTCGAGTGTATATTATAGATTGTAGTGTTTCATATACCATGTAATATTCTTTATTTGGATTGTATGCTACAGATTGTGTAGTATTTTCAGATAACGAAAATATCAGACATTTTGTCATATCTTTAAACATGTTTACCTGATTAAATATTCATGGACCTAACCGAAACAACCAATCAGGATGTAAGTTAATCTCTTGTACATAATATACCATCTCAGCTTGTAATTTAATCAACCATAACGATCAGCGCAACCCTAACACGACATTCGTTGGAAAACATGGGCGGGCCCCTAGAGGGGTGTGTGCAGGCGATACATCGCCCCGGGCCTATGAAGCCCCTGGAGGCCCATAAAGATCTGTTAAATTTTATTTACGTCGACATGGCCAGTATTTGTGCAGCAGAGCCCGCGGTCCGATACCTGATGCCGTACTCTGAGAGGTGGGGGTAAAATTGGTCCTGCATCCGCACATGAAAATTGTTTCGGCGCCCCTGAGCATGAGTGTAGCACGTGAAACAAGAACCACTTAAAGCGTTCTTTCATCCAAAATATTGCAAAAAATAAACCGACAAAGACAGCTATTATATAGATAGTATATTATATGATATTCAAACTTTTAATTATATAAAAAAAATGATATGTTTAGGGATATTAAAATCTGAAGCAAGTAGTGTTATACCGACACGTATATTTATAGTTCAAAGGTACATTTGTAAGCATGATAATATGTAAAGACATTAAACCGACAAAAAAGACAAATATATGTATAAATAACCTCAGCCCGCCTACGGTACGAAGTATAAAAAAACGTGAGTTTCAGAAAACAAATTTAAAACGTGGGTCGTTTGGTAGCGGTGTAGGAATATATTTCTGCATGGGGTTTATTTTGATGAAATTAGATTTGTTTTATTCAATAAAATGATTTACTTTGTTATTTATTCATGAACGGGGCCGCCCAAGCTTGTGGACGACTGTATCATCGTACTATTATATCCGGAAATTAAACTAAGTTGTGTGGACGACTCCACCAACGAGTGAGGATGATCACGCACAAAAAACGTATACTATTACTAATAAGAAAGGAATACCCATGTCGCGAAAGTAAACTATGTCGTGTGGACGACTTTACCAACGTATTATTATATCCCAAAATTAAACTAAGTCTTGGCACCACAAATGTCTTTTGAAATTTCTTTAACTGTAGTTCTTTGTTGTCAATAATGTCATATTATTCTTTATCATCTGAAATAAGCAGAAGAGAACTTTTCTAGAACACTTGTAGTGTAGTAAAGACAAGTTACACGAAATGTTTTAATCAGATTGATGAGATATGTTGAAAGAAGAAAAGCATATCACGTTACGTACCACGTGTACACTTTAAATTATATCAACTTGTGTGTTAGGTTTCTGTAATGGGGTGTTGGATGGCCGAATGGTTACCACGTGCACGCTGTATTATAAGATATGTCATTGAGTTAATTGTCGTGGTTCCAATTCCTTTGTTGTGCGTGGCAAGGAGTAGGGTTGCTAGAAATGGTTCCACTACTGATGCCTTCCGTCATACTCCAGGCACAGTAGTGGCTTTTCCTACAGAGTTCCTTTGCGCAAGTTTTGTAGTCAAATGACTACAAAAAGTTTACTGGCCTATAGCTCCCTTAATTTACACAGACACTAACCCAAAACTGTACTGCACATAGCTTAACATATAATAAATCAATTCCCTATTGAAATAAAGGTGAAGCCTTACCGCATAATTATATGATTTGATAAAATCAAATCCCTTCATGAAAATTCTCAAGTTCTAAATTATAATGGCCGCCCAGTCAAATAGAGCATGCGCAATCCAACTCACGTGATCCCTTTCCATATATGGCATATGACCATAATTATATGCCAATGACCTTAGCGTGGGAAAATATGTCAGAAATAATAATAGACCGTGTGTTGGGGAGGTTGGACATAAATTTTTCGCTCAAACCTGAACAAAAACTGATAATAGATTTTATTGTTCAAAAAAAGGATGTAATGGGCGTCTCTGACATTTCAGTCGAGATTCTCTTATAGTATTTGTGCTGGGTCAGCGTATCGTAGGCATTGCCTTATATGGAAAATGATGGGCGGAGTTAAGGCGTCGCGGTATTTGGCGAGATTTCAACTGGCCTGTGTCATGGCTGCCTGCACATTACAAGAAACACCGCTAAGAAAATGTAAAACGCATTACCACAAAGAAAAACTGTTCGGTAACTCTTTTAGTTGTTAAGACTTCATTATGTATGATATGATTACTTATTTTAATACAAACTGTAATGACAATTGTGCGTTTTAACCTATTTGAACTTGCGTCAACGGTCTTAGACTGCACCACTTGTAACGATAACCAGCTATAGTAACTATAGGGTTGCCTGTCTGTGGGTTATCCGGTTTCCGCCCACTGCTAAAGACCCCTACGCGCAAACAAATTATGGAAATAAAATTGAATCATTATGTTAATCCTGAACTCTCTCTCTCTTTCTCTCTCTACTCTCACTCTTCCCCCTCTCTCTCTCTCTACTCTCTCTTCCCCCTCTCTCTCTCTCTCTCTCTCTCCTTCCCGTTTCTGACTAGTGCATATGATAAATCGAAAGATTAATCGAAATGATATTGCAACCTAATGTAGATCCCACCTTTCAGTTTAAGTGGTGATTGTGCTGTAGAAGAAGGCATCTCCGAGGAAACCATTGCTAAACTGAAGTCTATGGGTCACAAAATCACAGGTCCGGTCAAAGGTTACGAAAGGTCAATGTTTGGTCGAGGTCAGGTAATTAGCAAAGGAAACTGGTGGTGCCATGGTTCATCGTCAACGGATACCTGGTGGGGTGGGTGTGATCCACGTGCTGATAGTGTTGCCATTGGATACTGAAGACTAACCATATTCAAGCTTTGATCCATTTCTGTTGAGTCGAAACGATTAAAGTATTAAACTTATCAGCATGTTTCAGTATTATGTTTTTAAATGTACAACGTTTAGGGGTGCACTATTTCCTGAACTATGTGCGAGGCAGATCACCATTAATTTAACCATTGGCCTTAATATTAATTCTTGTTTCAATGCCACACTCTAGTGTTTTCAACTGGGCTGAAAGCTTTCCAGCACATACAGGGCAAAACTTTGCCATGGTTTTATTCCAAATTTTGTAGGAGGTTGACCAGTCAAATTTGGAGATTCGCCATCTGGAAAGGAGAGCATACATTGTAATGTAATCTACCCTTTAACTTTGTTAAAAGCGCATTAATGCGTTGTCCTTTAAAAAGAGACAGAAACACGCCACATAACATGCCACCCTTTCCACAAAAAATGAAGATAATAATACTATTTTTATTGTAGTATAAACACATTAAGATAATATTTTTAGATTAGTGGGTAAATTATGCAAAGATGGGTAAATTATACAAACAATGAAATGATACAATCAAATGGTGGATAAATTATACAAACAATGAATTAATGGGTAAATTATACAAGCAATGAAATACTGGGTAAACCATATAAGTAATCGAATGGTAGATAAATTATACAAACAATGAAATCATGGATAAATTATACAGCCTAGAAAAAAACGAGTGCAAGATTTAAAATGGAAAAATTAAAAAAAATGTTGTACCGTTTCACATGTGGTAGAGATTTAACGTACACTCGACACAAACTAGGTCATTTCGGGGCTAACTCATGATTCAATTGTATTCCAATAATTCGTTTGTGGGGGGGGGGGGGGCTTTAGCAGTGTGGGGGGGGGGACCGGAGGACCCGGAGAAAACCTACGAGGTTTGGCAGACGACCCTACTCCTTGCTACGTACAACTGAGGAATCGAAACCACACCAGTTAACTCAATTACAGACCTAGAGATACAGCGGGCATGTGCTAAGCATTCCGCCAACCAACATTCGGAGGATGAATAACTTCTGTAATGAAGAGCAATGTTTGTCTTTTTACTTAGGTTAAAATATGCTTCACTGTAACATTTCGGTTGGAAATAACAGTTTAAAAGTATGATCGATGTGCCAGCGACACAAAACAACTTGGACCTGGGAGTTAAACCCATAGCACCTCGGCCATTCTCCAAAGACAATCTTAATGTGACTTTGAGTCTGCAAGATCCAAGACTGTTGTCAGTAACAATACAAAAAAAATCATGTGCGCCATGGAATTGCGTTATGATTATAACGTGCTTTAAAAAAAAACGAATCCGACCATGAAAGTTTGGCATCTTCGGAGATTAAATATTCAACTTTTTCAAGAGTTTGTACATCAGACCAAAAACTCAACGAAATAGGCGTTTGTCCTAATTTATCTTTAGTGGTGATATTCAGTCCTAGATTTACTAAATACTGAACGGTGTCTAATTTGCCGTTTGCACAAGCAAAGTGTAAAATACCCGCATTATTCATATCATCCCTATCATGAATATTACCTCCCTTTGACCGTAATAATTCTATTTTATCAATTGCTTGTATTTTAGATTGACTGCACATTAACATACATGTTCTACCTTCAAAACCTTTTGTGTTTATATCTAACCCTAGATCTATGATATACCTTACAGTATCTAATGTACCCCGAATACTGGCCAAATGTAATATACTATTGCTTTTATTGTCAGTATCATATATACTACCCCCCTTCGATTTTAGAAATTCTATTTTATCAATTGCTTGTATGTCAGATTGACTGCTCCGTAACATACACGTTCTACCTCCAGAATCTTTATTGTTTATATCTAATCCAAGATCTACCAGATATTTGACAGTATTTAATGTACCAAAGGTACAAGCCAAGTGTAGTATGCCACTGTTGTTGTTATCGGTATCATGGATATTACCCCCCTTTAGCCGTAATAATTCTATTTTTTCAATAGCTTGTGTTTCACATTTAATACAGTTTAAAATGCATGTTCTGCCTTTAAAAACCCTAGTGTTTATATCGAAGCCTAGATTTATCAGATATCTTACGGTATCCAATGTACCAAAAGCACAAGCCATGTGTAATATAAGATTATTATTAGTATCATATATGTTAGCGCCCTTCGACCTTAATAATTCGATTTTCTCAACGGCTTGTGTTGTAGATTGACAACAATATACGATGCATGAGCACCCATGCCTCCCTTTGGTGTTTATATTCACCCCTAGATTTATCAGATATATTACAGTATCTAATGTACCCGAAATACAGGCCAAGTGTAACATACCATTATTATCGGCATCAACATCATGGATATTACCCCCCATTTGCCTTAATAATTCGATTTTCTCGATTGCTTGTATTTTTGATTGGGAACAGTTTAAGATACATGTTCTACCATACACTCCTATCTTTTTGATACCTAAAAGTAGATCGCTTATATATAGATGAGTTAATTTATCTAATATACCCAAATTACAAAACAAGTGTGACATACCATAGTTATGGATATCATAATCAATGATATTACCTCCACTTAGCCTTAATAACTCTAATTGCTTGGTGGCCTGTGCTTTAAATGGCCAACATTCTACACCAGACGTTCTGCCACGCCCCCCTGAAGTGTTTACATCTAACCCTAGGTCAATAAGATATCTTACTGTATCTAATTGACCAAAAGTACAAGCCAAGTTTATCATGCTATCATTGTTATCATCATAATCTAATATATTACCTCCCTTTGACCGTAATAATTCTATTTTTTTAATTGCCTGTGTTTGAGATTGACTGCTTAATAATAAACATGTTCTGCCATACCTCCCTTTAGTGTTAATATCTAGACCTTGATCAATAAGATAGCTAACTGTGTCTAATGTACCACCATGACAAGCAAGGTGCAATATTCCATCATTATTTGCATCGGTATCTTGGATATTTCCACCCATTTTCCTTAACAATTCTATTTTTGCAATTGCTTGTGTTTTCGACTCACTACAAGCCATGATACTCGATCTCCCTTTAAACCCTTTAGTGTTGATATTTAACCCACTATTTACAAGATATTGAACTGTTTCTAGCGCGCCTAAATCACAAGCCAAATGTAATATACCGTTGTTGTCGTCGTCAACATCTTGAATATGGCCCCCATTTGACCTTAGTAATTCTATTTTTTCAATGGGTTCAATAAATGATGTACAACAAAGTAAAATACAACTTCTACCACATACATCTTTCCTACTGACATCAACACCCTGTTCTATAAGATGTCTAACATCATTTGCAGAGCCACTTTTACAAACGTCTACTACTACTACCTGGTGTTTTAACGTCCGCTTCCACAGAAGTGATATCGCAGACAAGACATAGGAGAGCCGAGGCTTCTTCCTGTTTTTAGAATCTTTCCTACCGACATCAACACCCTGTTCTATAAGATGTCTAACATCCTTTGCAGAGCCACTTTTACAAACGTCTTGTAATGTATCGCTTTTATCGTTTCTATTATTGTTGACACCGCCCTTACGTATCTGTTTGTATATTATGGCCTGATCATCTACAGGGCCACGTTTACAAGCGTCTTGTAATGTATCGCTTTTATCGCACCTATTATTGTTGACACCAGCATTACCTATCTGTTTGTGTATCATGGCCTGGCCTGGTGCTAATCTCTGCGACAAGTCAGTTGTAGACGCTGTTTCCTGTTTGTCTGGAAGCAATAACTTTTGGAGTTGGTCTGTTATGGACATAAGTTCGCTTCGACTGTTTATTTCGTCAGCTGCCATCTTTTCTAATGATGCTATAAGAAATGAAATATGGTTTAACGTCTTTCTGTGCTGCAATGAGTGGGCCAATGAAGACGGACATGCGCCGTACAGTGAACTTTAAGAGAATATTTTCCCCGGACAGTGGATTACGGTCTACTCTTATTTCGAATTCCAATTGTCAATGACTTTTTATGTGCAAGCTAATGTGTATGCGAGACCTCGGTTTTTCGTCCCACCCGAATGACTATACTATATTCACTGTTTCAGCTCGTCTGTAGCAATGAGAAAGAAGGTTATGAATTGAAATCTTGTTGTTTTCGTGTATCGCGAAATGATGAATTACACATGGTATTACACTTTTCGTTAGGGGGTTGAATGGCCGAATGATTAGCACGTGCGCTTAGTATCATGATAGGCCTTATGATACAGCGCACACACGCTAACCATTCGGCCAACCCATCCCACGTTTGACTATTATTATAGCGAGAGAACTGTCAGCTCTTTATCCGAATCTTACATAATGCACCTTTAAACATGTCAGAAATATGAATTTTTATAAAGCTATTGTCAGACATATAACGACTGTAGATCCTATTCGACATTACCAAGAATTACTTTATGGCAAGTGTCACAACCCCCCCGTGTATATAAATACATGTATATTCATTAACTGCATTTAACACGATCTCTTCGCAGAATGCTTTAGTTGCCAAGAACCACTCACTGGTCCTTGGATCTAATGCATTTAGGTTTCTTACTTTCACGTTTTCTACATAAGCTCAACGTTTTAGTAACTCCTTTCTAGACTTTGGGCAATATAATTGTAAGTAAAAGTCAGCATATAATTGATATTTCGATACTTTCTTTATAAATTTATCTAAGATAAAATGGGGTCAGATGGCCGAATGGTTAGCACGTGCTCGCTGTATCATAAAACATGTCACGGAGTCAAATTTCGTAGTTTCGAATCCCCGGGTGTACGTGCCAAGTAGGGTCGCCTGTCTAACCTCGTGGGTTTTCGCCGGGTCCCCCTAGTTTCCTCACACTGCTAAAGACCCCTTCGCGCAAGCGAATTATTGAAATAAAATTAAACCATATTTTAGTCCCGAAATGTCCTCGTTTGTGCAAAGTGCACGTTAAACACAATTTCTCTTGCTCTCTCTATAGACTGTCGATGTAGGTTAGATTAAAATGTCTTACCGTAGAAAGTATAAACAATCGATGTAGGTAAGGTATCTTCCTGTAGTCAACCCATGTAGGTAACTTTAGTCCAGTATAGAGACAGTTATACATATAGATACCATGTTATACACAGTTATGTCAGGTTGTTTTATTAATCTAGGTCAAACTTGACGTAACACTCCCGTATAAAAGAAACATTGTAGAATAACACCTATAAATAAATCTGAGATCCGGGTTAAACGTATTACACCTATTTAAACAAGTTACAAAAAATACAGTTATTAAACCTCGTCTAATTCAATATGTATATAACATAGATTGAATAAGGTGATGGAGGGTTGACATACAGTATTTAATTCATATATGGTTTAATGGTCGGGAGCGAAACATTAAGTCATATAATGATACTGCACGAGGCGTTAAGCCTAGCTTATGTCGCCCCACGACGAGACAAAACTGACGGCGACTGGGAATCGGCGACTGGTTTACGATCAACTCTTCTACTCTTATGACTGGGGACAACTAGTTGTCTCTAGTCGCAAGCGACATGAGCGCTCTTACGACAATCTCGACTCAGCGCTTCCCTGAGGTAGCCAATAAGATTCGGTTATTTAGTCACGTGGTAACAAGGGAGGCAACAATCATGGCAGAAAAGTGGATCGAGGCCGACGAAGATAGGTTAATTAAATTATGGCAGCAACGACCCTCGCTATTCGGCAACACGTGACTAAATCTGATTTGTTAAAAAAACAAGAAAAAAAACATGTTAATACCGCGCATTGTTGGGATAAATGAACGGTAGGGCCTACCCCCTTTTATTTATTACAACGATGTGGAACTCTCCTCTTTCAGAATTGCCGCCGCCATTTTGAAGCTTATCACGTGCTACTTGCAGTCATGTGATCAGTTGTGACTCCGATTCTCTAACTGATGCCGGGCGAAATACGCGGGCTTACGATAAGACCAACTAGTTGCTCGCGGTTGAATCCAGTCATGGATAAATTCAGCCGTAGCGATATAAGCTACCAGTCGCCGTTAGTTGCCATTAGTTTCGTCGCGTCGTAGGGCGACATAAGCTAGGCTTTAGCCGAATATTGTTTCAATATACATTGCAATCTCTTTAGCTCGAGACTCGAGACCATTAAACAATTTAAAATTCAGACACTATTCCACACGTGCTTTTCAATGAAATACGTCATGCGAGTCCCATATTTCATCTATTATAGATAATGTACGATAGGCAAGTTGTCATTATTGGAAATAATAGTACGCCAACATCAAAGGGTGGCGTAACATCTATATTTTAAAAGATAATAATAATTATTTCAGAAGATTAATGACCATAATTACAATAACTATTGTTTTTCTGTTGTGACATTAAATAAAGATATCGACCTAAATTATTCTTATTGTTTTGATATTGGTACTTTTTAAACGCAATGACACCCACAAAACAATCTCCGACAACACTTGTCCCTCGACTATGGATGGATGGATTGGTCTCAAATTTTCCAACTCTGAGTTAAATGCATAGTCGAATGACGTTAGAGGAGGGAGAGAGAGAAATGGGGTTTTACTTCCACTCGACTCAACCAAGGTCATTTCGGGACTAACATGGCATGGTTTAATTTTCTTTCAATAATTAGGCTTGCACGTAGGGTCTTTAGCAGTGGCTAGAAACCGGGGGCGAAGAAAACTCACGAGGTTGGACAGACGACCCTACGGGGATTCGAAGCCACGCCAGTTGACTCAATGACAGGCTTTATGATACAGCGCGCATGTGCTAACCGTTCGGCCTACATCATCCCCAACCCTTAGTAGTTGGAACTAGGAACAACTTTCTGAATATATCCTAACAATCACTGATAAGGATGGCATGGAGCCACAAACATGAACTTTTTTTCCACCGACAAATTAAATTCTAAAACATTTTTTGTTTGTTTTATGTATTATAAAATTAAATAAAGACATCTGAAGTATTTGTAGGTAAAATTTATTTCCTATTTAGTGTAAATGGGTATTAAAATAAGTAAAGGCGCCAATTTGCTCGAACCAGTGACGTCTTATGTAAACAATGCACGCGCCTCTGAGCCAATGATTGACGCCGCGTGCTGTGACGACACGTGTTTACATTGATATTAGAAGACTTTGGTAATCGTCTGTGAAACAGAATGTGATGAACCCTCCACAGACAACGTTTCGCCAAATATCAGTCCCACCATTTTAAAACTCGACACATTCACTTTAAATGCACTTATCATCACGATGCAAGCATCCATACTCAAATTCTTCAGCAATGCCAAGGTCGTCCTATTTATTTGGTTTTATTACACCAGAGACTAAGCTACTCATTTATCCTTCATGTCAAATGTTCGTCCATTAAAAATGTTTCAATCTTTTCATGGCCATCGTCTTTTTTATGTACAAGACATATATCCAAAAACCTGAAATGAGAAATGGTTAAAATAGACTTTGGGAGAGAGGGCGAGAAAAGGGGTTTAACGTCCACTAGACACTGGGGTCTTTAGCAGTGGGAGGAAACCGGGGGACCCAGAGAAAACCCAGGAGGTTTGACAGGCGACCCTTCTCCTTGTCACGTACAACCGCGGGATCAAAATAAAATGAAATGAAATGGGGTTTAACGTCCTACTCTTCTGCACCTAACCTGGGCTAATGGAAGACGGGCATACGCCATACAGTGTGCTATGAGTGAAATTTTGCCCGGGCAGAGGCCCAAGGCCTACTCTTATATCGAATTCCAACTGCCAAGGGATCTTTTACGTGCACTCCAATGTGTACACGGGACCTCGGTTCTTTGTCCCATCCGAACGACGAGACAGCTGTCCTTGTCAGGCCCTCCGTTCTGCATCACTGACAAGGTGAAACCACGCCGGAAAATCGAGATAAACTTTCTCGGCCAATGCAGGGATCGAACATCTGACCAGGCTAGTGAGCCAGCGCCTTACCCACTTAGCCACGTGATCCCCTCGCGGGATCGAAACCACGCCAGTTGACTCAATAACAGACCTTATGATATGTGTTAACCATTCGGCCACCCAACCTTCCGATATTAGGAATATTGAAATGTGTAAAGGTGGTTGGGAATACTTGGAAGTATTCAATCTAATCCGAAGATAGGTGTTATCCTAATTAGTTTCTACACTATGGGATGCTTAAAGGACAATATTGGTGCCAGTCATAATTACATATGTAACAGAACTGGTTAAATGCATTCCAAATATAATTTTAACACAGAGATAATCGCTACAGGAGATGTGTAACAAACACACGAATAAACAGGAAGTGACGACAAACACGAGTTATCCTTCTATATAACTGACTGAAGTAATGAGTCTTTTAAACAATTCTCGACCATTAGCAACTCTTTACTGTGGTTGGTATGGTAGGTAACTGTTTACATGGGGTCTATCGTGATGGGTATATACAGGGGCGTTTTAAGTTTTATCATGGCGGAGGCTGTACTATTTTGAGGGCCCTCTTTCGCGGGGGTCCTGCGGCGGGGATGTCTTGATTGATGATTTTCATACCAGTGCAATGGCTGCATTCTCATTCTGTATTGGATTCGACAGTAACAGTCTAAAGAAAACGATTAACGCGGACTCGGGGGCCCTTTCCCGTGGCCAGAGGGGCCCTTTTGTCAGACGAGGGGCCCTTTTGTCTGCCTTCAGGGCCCTCCCTAACTAGGGTACATTTCATTTTTCTCATCGGTTTTAGCATTTTTCTACCATTTTATTTGTTCAACTTCTTTGATTTTTTTCGCGAGGAGGCTGGGCGCCTCAGCTATAAAACGCCTTTGGGTTTATAAAAAACAACATCTCTTCAAAATTTATACGAGGCCCTTGTAACAGTGGATTTGACCTTTAAATAAAACTGTTTGGTAGATAGATGAAATAACAAAAGCCTTGGTTTATTGTCATAAGGTTTTATAAGAGATATTCTATACCTGGGTTTACTGTCAATTAAGTTTTATTAGAGATATTCCATACCTGGGTTACTGTCATTAGGTTTTATTAGAGACATTCCTTACCTGAGTTACTGTCATTAGATTTTATAAGAGATATTTCATACATCGGGTTTTATTAGAGATATTTCATCTCTGGGTTACTGTCATATTATTGGGTTTTCTCCGGTTCCCTGGTTTCCTAATACTGCTAAAGACCCCTACACGCAAGCAAATTATCGAAATAAAAATAACCAGATGTTAGTCTCGAAATGACATTTATTCTCGAAATGACATTTAGTCTCGAAACGACATTTAGTCTCGAAATGACCTAGTTTGTGTCGAGTGGACGTTAAACATCACCATTATCTTTTTGCAATCGAGCCCAAGGTTAAGTATTAATTATCATAAGAATTTATTTGGCTTCTAGATCTTTCCCATTCTGATTAGAGTACAGACGTATATTTCGTTTTGTTGACCTATACTACATGAAGATCTGATCGGCTTTTGTGGAAGGTCGCGTCAGAGGGCATACGAGTGGTTTGGTCCTATGGCACCAGACATTTGCTTAACCAATCAGCGTTGATGTTTATAGTGGGTTACCCACAGTTGCGTGCACCTAAAAACTCACCGAACAAACCGTTCCATGGGCTAACCCCTCACATCATTCTGAACGAGGGTAATATAACAACTATTCCAGATCCTAGTGTAGTTATAACAAGAAAAACGAAATTTTGAACTGTAAAAAACCGAAACGAAATAGGGTCTGTGTTTTAATCAGATTGTTTGCAACCTGGTCCAAGGTTACATATTATATGTTACTTGTTTTTTTTATTTGGGGGGTTGGGATGGCCTAGTGGTCTAGAGTGCCGCGCTTCGACCTCTAGCTGGTCGGTCACCTCTGGCTTGCGGCTGTGGTTTCGAGCCTGGTGTGAGCGTATGTGGAATGGAGATAGGGGCGCCTTCTCAACCTCGTGGGTTTCCGTCGGGCACTCCGGTTTCCTCCCACTGCTAAAGACCCCTACGCGCAAGCGAATGATCGAAATAAAATGAAACCATATGTTAGTCTCAAAAATGACCTAGTTTGTGTCGAGTGGACGTTAAACCCCATTTCTCTGTCTCTCTTTTTTTAAATTTATATCATGTAGAATCGAGGTTATGGATTCAGTTTAGACCCAGATCACCCGAACAGATTAGAACCCGGTAAACGACCGTACCATACTATAATACCAGCCATGGTTACCTCAGCCGATACAGGTTCGAAACACTTTATGTTATGTTTTAGTAATTGGAATCTCTCAAAACTACTTTATATCAAATGCAATATCATTTACGTTGCCATGGTTACTACGTTGTCATGGAGAATCTAGTTATTTTACCACACATATTGCACGTTGTCACTTAGCATTAATAGCCACCGATTTAGGAGGTCTTGGCAAGATCGACGGTATTATATATTTTATAGATTTAGTTTCGGTTATTGAAGCAACACACTGTTTGTAAGTAACCAGTGATGATGTGTGTATGCGTGCGTGTGTGCGTGCGTGAACAATGAATCAGTGGGCAACGATGCAGTCGGTGATGTGCATTATTATTGTGTTGTTTTTTTTTAGGTGAATTATTGTGTAGTTATGGAGTTATGGGTGGTTTCATGCAACCACAAGGACATGTTCAAGTTTTATTAAACATGGTCGAGTTTCACATGGACCCACAACAAGCTTTGGATTCCCCAAGAATCTGTTTAGGAGGCGGTTATGGGTAAGTGAACCCCGTGTGACTAAACGACACGTGAACATCTTGTAAAGAGGACCGATAAGATAACTATCTAATTAAAATACGGATCTATATTTCGTTTCGTTTTTTAATACCTTCGATGACCTACACTATATGACCGGTTGTAGTGGGAGTTCACGTCAGCGGTCAAGCGTGTGGCTTTGATCCATTTCTGTTGAGTCAAACGATTAAAGTATTGAAATGGCCTGGGCCATTCTTGTTGTTTATGTTCCACTCGTTCGCTTGTTGACGTTCGTGAGCCTTTATTCTAATTATAGTAACATAGGGATGTCTTTCGTTTCTTATGTAGTCGATGATTATTTACAGTAATTGTAATGATAAATTTTATAGAAACTTTGATTAATCGTGTTTAATGCCATCATGTGTTGTCTAAATTTAGAGTTAGTTTATACCTATAACGAGTGAAGATGGTCCTAGTATTTTGGTCCGCTGAACGACACGTCGTTTACTACATGGATTTTGATGCGTATCGTCTTTCATTAACATTAAATGTGTCAATTAAATCTCAGTAATCTACCTTACCTTCATATTATGTTCACTATTATATCCATGAACTGCTATAATCCTGATTCATAGAGTAAATCTTTTTAACTTCCTCTCGATTTCTACGAGGGTCTGGGAAGCCGCCATTTTCGAAAACGGTTGTTAGAGCGAGGTCGATGACGGGGACACAAATACTTCTTATTTCTAGTTATTACAAATAATAAATAAATGTCTAAGAGATGATCGCTAATAAAGTGATACTTATAAAGGGTTGTTAGATTATCGTATCTAGGTTCAATTAAGTCTATTGTGCTTATATTTAACATTACGCTCGGTTCAAGCAAGGCCTTGTTTACTTGTTGGAGTAGGACTAGGAAATTCATACGCCGAGGTCATTAAACAACAGCGATTATGCTAATATTTTCGGGGCTAATGATATAATTATCCGTTACTTTACCTTTTCATCTTCATTGAAATTGGATGGAGCATGTTATTCCTCGCATAATTTGTAACGGTTGTATATAGCGATATTTAGTTCTACCTTGTTAAAATTAGTCTTTTGTATTTGAGGCGTAGTGCTCTGTCATGGTAACGTCGTGGGACGTAATCGAGACGTAATCGAGGACGCATTGTTATTACATTAATTTTATTATTATTCTGTACATCAATTAGTATTCTAAGGGTTGTTTATTAGTCCGATTAGCTACATATTTGTATTACCAACTTATTACCTCCTGAAAGATTAGTTGTTTATTGATAATGATTACATTTCAGGTACCAATATTGTAAAGTAGATCCTTCCTAGGCAAAGTACGTCCCCTTTTCACGTGATTTGATTGGTCGAGACAATCACGTGACACCTAAAGCGAAGTTATATAAGGCCCGCAGGCTTTCCATTGTCATTCACTCATTGGCGCTTGTCTGGTAAGAGTCAATAGCACTAACTCCTCCCTCCCCAATTCTTAGAACCTCGTCTTAAAGGGCACATTCCATGAATATTTTTCAAGTAAAGTAAATTTTCCCAAGTTACATGTAAAGTAAATCACAAATATATTTTCATAAATTACATAATTTCCCCGATTAAATAGCCATCATTTTTGTATACTATTCTGATCGCTAGTCCTAAATTCAAAGCCACCGGAAGGAAAGCCCAAGAAGGATCTACTAAGTTATATTTCTAAGTGTATGTTCAATAATTGATGACCAAGTGAACCTGGAATAAAGTTTCATATTATTTTGGTACCGAAATTCGCATTTTCCTTCTTTATGGGCGAGACCACCCTTGCCGGGGCTGCTACAGTATTAAACTTATCAGCATGTTTCAGTATTATGTTTTTAAATGTACAGCGTTTAGGGATGCACTATTTCCTGAACTATGTGCGAGGCAGATCACCATTAATTTAACCATTGGCCTTAATATTAATTCTTGTTTCAATGCCACACTCCAATGTTTTCAACTGGGCTGAACGCTTTCCAGCACAGACAGAGCAACACTTTGCCATGGTTTTATTCCAAATTTTGTAGAAGGTTGACCGGTCAAATTTTGAGATTCGCCATCTGGAAAGGAGCATACATTGTAAAGTCATCTACCCTTTAACTTTGTAAAAAGCGCATTAATGCGTTGTCCTTTAAAAAGAGACAGAAACACACATAACATGCCACCCTTTCCACAAAAAATGAAGATAATAATACTATTTTTATTGTAGTATAAACACATTAAGATAATATTTTTAGATTAGTGGGTAAATTATGCAAAGATGGGTAAATTATACAAACAATGAAATGATACAATCAAATGGTGGATAAATTATACAAACAATGAATGGGTAAATTATACAAGCAATGAAATACTGGGTAAACCATACAAGTAATCGAATGGTAGATAAATTATACAAACAATGAAATGATGGATAAATTATACAGCCTAGAAAAAAAACGAGTGCAAGATTTAAAATGGAAAAATTAAAAAAATGTTGTACCGTTTCACATGTGGTAGAGATTTAACGTACACTCGACACAAACTAGGTCATTTCGGGGCTAACTCATGATTCAATTGTATTCCAATAATTCGTTTGTGTGGGGGGGGGGGGGGCTTTAGCAGTGGGAGGAAACCGGAGGACCCGGAGAAAATCTACGAGGTTTGGCAGACGACCCTACTCCTTGCTACGTACAACTGAGGAATCGAAACCACACCAGTTGACTCAATTACAGACCTAGAGATACAGCGGGCGTGTGCTAAGCATTCGGCCATCCAACATCCGGTAGGGTGAATAACTTCTGTAATGAAGAGCAATGTTTGTCTTTTTACTTAGGTTAAAATATGCTTCACTGTAACATTTCGGTTGGAAATAACAGTTTAAAAGTATGATCGATGTGCCAGCGACACAAAACAACTTGGACCATAGCAGCCCCGCCATTCTCCTAAGATAATCTTAATGTGACTTTGGGTCTGCAAGATCCAAGACTGTTGTCAGTGACAATACAAAAAAATCATGTGCGCCATGGAATTGCGTTATGATAATAACTTTCGTTAAAAGAAAACGAATCCGACCATGAAAGTTTGGCATCTTCGGAGATTAAATATTCAACTTTTTCAAGAGATTGTACATCAGACCAAAAACTCAACGAAATAGGCGTGTGTCCTAATTTATCTTTAGTGGTGATATTTAGTCCTAGATTTACTAAATACTGAACGGTGTCTAATTTGCCGTTTGCACAAGCAAAGTGTAAAATACCCGCATTATTCATATCATCCCTATCATGAATATTACCTCCCTTTGACCGTAATAATTCTATTTTATCAATTGCTTGTATTTTAGATTGACTGCACATTAACATACATGTTCTACCTTCAAAATCTTTTGTGTTTATATCTAACCCTAGATCTATGATATACCTTACAGTATCTAATGTACCCCGAATACAGGCCAAATGTAATATACTATTGCCTTTATTGTCAGTATCATATATACTACCCCCCTTCGACTTTAGAAATTCTATTTTATCAATTGCTTGTATGTCAGATTGACTGCTCCGTAACATACACGTTCTACCTCCAGAATCTTTATTGTTTATATCTAATCCAAGATCTACCAGATATTTGACAGTATTTAATGTACCAAAAGTACAAGCCAAATGTAGTATGCCACTGTTGTTGTTATCGGTATCATAGATATTACCCCCCTTTAGCCGTAATAACTTTATTTTTTCAATAGCTTGTGTTTCACATTTAATACAGTTTAAAATGCATGTTCTGCCTTTAAAACCCTTAGTGTTTATATCGAAGCCTAGATTTATCAGATATCTTACGGTATCCAATGTACCAAAAGCACAAGCCATGTGTAATATAAGATTATTATCAGTATCATATATATTAGCGCCCTTCGACCTTAATAATTCGATTTTCTCAACGGCGTGTGTTGTAGATTGACAACAATATACGATGCATGAGCACCCATGCCTCCCTTTGGTGTTTATATTCACCCCTAGATTAATCAGATATATTACAGTATCTAATGTACCCGAAATACAGGCCAAGTGTAACATACCATTATTATCGGCATCAACATTATGGATATTACCCCCCATTTGCCTTAATAATTCGATTTTCTCGATTGCTTGTGTTTTTGATTGGGAACAGTTTAAGATACATGTTCTACCATACCCTCCTATCTTTTTGATACCTAAAAGTCGATCGCTTAGACAAATTAGATTATCTAATATACCCACATTACAAATTAAGTGTGACATACCATAGTTATGGATATCATAATCAATGATATTACCTCCACTTAACCTTAATAACTCTAATTGCTTGGTGGCCTGTGCTTTGATTTCTACATCAGACGTTCTGCCACGCCCCCCTGGAGTGTTTACATCTAACCCTAGGTCAATAAGATATCTTACTGTATCTAATTGACCAAAAGTACAAGCCAAGTTTATCATGCTATCATTGTTAGCATCATAATCTAATATATTACCTCCCTTTGACCGTAATAATTCTATTTTTTTAATTGCTTGTGTTTGAGATTGACTGCTTAATAATAAACATGTTCTGCCATACCTCCCTTTAGTGTTAATATCTAGACCTTGATCAATAAGATAGCTAACTGTGTCTAATGTACCACCATGACAAGCAAGGTGCAATATTCCATCATTATTTGCATCGGTATCTTGGATGTTTCCACCCATTTTCCTTAACAATTCTATTTTTTCAATTGCTTGTGTTTTCGACTCACTACAAGCCATGATACTCGATCTCCCTTTAAACCCTTTAGTGTTGATATTTAACCCAATATTTACAAGATATTGAACTGTTTCTAGCGCGCCTAAATCACAAGCCAAATGTAATATACCGTTGTTTTCGTCGTCAACATCTTGAATATGGCCCCCATTTGACCTTAGTAATTCTATTTTTTCAATGGGTTCAATAAATGATGTACAACAAAGTAAAATACAACTTCTACCACATACATCTTTCCTACTGACATCAACACCCTGTTCTATAAGATGTCTAACATCATTTGCAGAGCCACTTTTACAAGCGTCTTGTAATGTATCGCTTTTATCGTTTCTATTATTGTTGACACCGCCCTTAGGTATCTGTTTGTATATTATGGCCTGATCATCTACAGGGCCACGTTTACAAGCGTCTTGTAATGTATCGCTTTTATCGCACCTATTATTGTTGACACCAGCATTACCTATCTGTTTGTGTATCATGGCATGGCCTGGTGCTAATCTCTGCGACAAGTCAGTTGTAGACGCTGTTTCCTGTTTGTCTGGAAGCAATAACTTTTGGAGTTGGTCTGTTATGGACATAAGTTCGCTTCGACTGTTTATTTCGTCAGCTGCCATCTTTTCTAATGATGCTATAAGAAATGAAATATGGTTTAAAGTCTTTCTGTGCTGCAATGAGTGGGCCAATGAAGACGGACATGCGCCGTACAGTGAACTTTAAAGGGTTCAATAACACTCTTGGTGGCTTGGTAGCTCCAGAAAATAAATAATACTCTTATTCTAAGTACTAGATGTTTAAGTGTCCTACCTATTTAGTAAATTATCCATTACAACATATTTTACTTGTCCAGAAGGTTCGAAAATATTTTAAAATCAAGTCACATTCGAAAAGGTTTACGTTAGACTTTTCAAATCAATTAGTTGAATTGTTCCAATTTTTTAAATTAGGTGTGCCAAGATGAAATTATATCATCAATTAATTGGAATATTATAATATAATAGAATTTTGTTGACCAGAATGAAGATTGGGACATATTATTCAGGTTCAACAAGAGTGGTATTGGGGCTTTAAGAGAATATTTTCCCCGGACAGTGGCTTTCGGTCTACTCTTATTTCGAATTCCAATTGTCAATGACTTTTTATGTGCAAGCTAATGTGTATGCGAGACCTCGGTTTTTCGTCCCACCCGAATGACTATACTATATTCACTGTTTCAGCTCGTCTGTAGCAATGAGAAAGAAGGTTATGAATTGAAATCTTGTTGTTTTCGTGTATCGCGAAATGATGAATTACACATGGTATTACACTTTTCGTTAGGGGGTTGAATGGCCGAATGATTAGCACGTGCGCTTAGTATCATGATAGGCCTTATGATACAGCGCACACACGCTAACCATTCGGCCAACCCATCCCACGTTTGACTATTATTATAGCGAGAGAACTGTCAGCTCTTTATCCGAATCTTACATAATGCACCTTTAAACATGTCAGAAATATGAATTTTTATAAAGCTATTGTCAGACATATAACGACTGTAGATCCTATTCGACATTACCAAGAATTACTTTATGGCAAGTGTCACCCCCCCCCCCCCTGTATATAAATACATGTATATTCATTAACTACAGTTAACACGGTCTCTTCGCAGAATGCTTTAGTTGCCAAGAACCACACTGGTCCTTGGATCTAATGCATTTAGGTTTCTTACTTTCACGTTTTCTACATAAGCTCGTCGTTTTAGTAACTCCTTTCTAGACTTTGGGCAATAGAATTGTAAGTAAAAGTCAGCATATAATTGATATTTCGATACTTTCTTTATAAATTTATCTAAGATGAAATGGGGTCAGATGGCCGAATGGTTAGCACGTGCGCGCTGTATTATAAAGCCTGTCACTGAGTCAAGTTTCGTAGTTTCGAATCCCCGGGTGTACGTGCCAAGTAGGGTCGCCTGTCTAACCTCGTGGGTTTTCGCCGGGTCCCCCTAGTTTCCTCACACTGCTAAAGACCCCTTCGCGCAAGCGAATTATTGAAATAAAATTAAACCATATTTTAGTCCCGAAATGACCTAGTTTGTGCCAAGTGCACGTTAAACACAATTTTTCTTGCTCTCTCTATAGACTGTCGATGTAGGTTAGATTAAAATGTCTTACCGTAGAAAGTATAAACAATCGATGTAGGTAAGATTATCTTCCTGTAGTCAACCCATGTAGGTAACTTTAGTCCAGTATACAGACATAGATACCATGTTGTATACAGTTATGCCAGGTTGTATTATTAATCTTGGTCAAACTTGACGTATATAACAGTCGGGTATAAAAGAAACATTGTAGAATAACACCTATAAATAAATCTGAAATCCGGGTTGAAAGTATTACACCTATTGAAACAAGTTACAAAAGATACAATTATTAAACCTGGTCTCATTCAATGGTCGACATTTTGCTAACGTAGGACTGTCATGTTGCTGTACATGGGATAGCTTTGATTGAAGGGGGGTTGGGGTGGCCTAGTGGTCTAGAGTGCCGCGCTTCGACCTCTGGCTTGCGGCTGTGGTTTCGAGCCCTGGTGTGAGCGTATGTGACATGGAGATAGGGGCGCCTTCTCACCCTCGTGGGTTTCCTCCGGGCACTCCGGTTTCCTCCCACTGTTAAAGACCCCTACGCACAAGCGAATTATTGAAATAAAATAAAACCATATGTTAGTCCCAAAAATGACATAGTTTGTGTCGAGTGGACGTTAAACCCCATTTCTCTCTCGCTTGGATTGAAGGGAAGAATAGACACACTCCCGCAAAAGTTCAAATATCAGAAACGAATCCAGCAATGACCAGAAGGGGATTTCTCGGGCCATTGCTTCAGGAATATGAACCATCCCGACAACACTTGTTCCACGAATATGGCTGGAAGGAAAGGTCTCACATTATCCATCTCTGAGTTAAAACTGCATAGTCGAATGACGTTAGAGGAGGGAGAGAGAGAAATGGGGTTTAACTTCCATTCGACACAAACTAGGTCATTAAGGGACTAACATATGGTTTAATTTTCTTACAGTCATTCGCTTGCACGTAGGGTCTTTAGCAGTTGGAAAAAACCTGAGCCGAGGTTGGACAGACGACTCTACACCTTGTCACGAACAACGGGGATTCGAAGCCACGCCCGATGACTCAATGACAGGCTTGATGATACAGCGCGCATGTGCTAACCATTCGGCCAACCTCACCCCACCCCTTAGTAGTTGGAACTAGGAACAACTTTCTGAATATATCCTAACAATCACTCATAAGGATGGCTAAGCGGACCTGATAACACCTACTGCACCAGAGCTCCAAAGCTATAGACTAAATTTATCTTTGATAAAGTAGCCTAGCTAAGACTCCAAAAAAGACTTCTCAAATCCAGAAAGACTACTAGATACTACAAAGATCATCTAGTCCAAAATAGATTTAAGGTTGTCTTTATTTTTATTCTTATACCATCACAAGGTATAAGGTTTACTTTCAATTTTGCATTCTTCATCTATCTTATTTTATTTTATTTTCTTTAATTTAATTTATTTCCCTTTCCTTGCCTCATTCCTCGGTGCTTTATTGTTAGGATATTATTTTTACCTTATTTCTATACATTAGATATAATCTTTTTTTTTTTTTTCTTAAATTCTTCTTCCATTTCATATTTTTCCACTCCTAATCTATTTTTTGTTACTTCCTTCCTTTACCCCTTTTCCAACTCTATTTACCACTTTTTTGTCTTTATTTATTTCTTTTTTTCTCTATTTTGTATCTATTTAATCATTTTACTTTTCTTTCTATCATCTACAAACAAAGAAGTTCAGTGCACAAGCCAATCAACTGATTGAACTCGTCACAAGCTTCTTAAAACAATAACAAGCTAATTTACTTTTATAGCTAATAAGCCTGATAACTGTTAAGTACATTCATACAAGCAATAGGAACCCATAGTTAATTAGTATTAATAACACTGATTGACTAGCGGCTCTTTGTGGACAGGGTTAACGACAGGTCTATCAGCCTACTTCATTAATTAACAATAGCAAGCTAGGTGCTATAGAAACCTGACAACTGCTCGTGAACCCTTACAAGCAATTAGAACCCATAGCTAATCAGCACTAAACACACTGATTGACTAGCGGTTCTTTGTGGGAAAGGCTAACAACAGTACAGAAAAACCTTATAAAAACTGTTCAATCATTCCTTTGTTTTAGACTTTTTTCGATAGCAATAAGAACAATGGCGACAGAGGCTACTTCCCCCATGTCAATGGCAGAAGCCTTTAATAGCAGCCCTGCGCCTAAGTTTTTTCCTGCTACAAAAAGGAAGGATGAGCAGAACCATGTCGTGCAAGTAAGGCCAATGGAAGGCAAGTCTTTCCAAGGGTCCAAACTGACGGCAGTGGGAAAGGAACTACGGAGTAAGTGGGGTATCAGTAATATACCTGATATCAGGATAACAGTGACTGGACATATCAGACTTGCCTTAAAAAGTAAGTCGGACATGGACAAAGCACTGGCCCAGGACAGCCTACTTGGTATGACCGTGGCGGTATCCGAACCAACCACCTTGTTAACAGACAAGGTGGTTGTTCATGGGATACCGACCGAATATACCGGGGAGGAAATAATGGACGACCTGAAAGATAGGGAGTATGACGTCACCGAGATATACAGATTTAGAGTGGCCGAGGGGAAGGATCAGGGAAGCGTTGCCCTGACCTTCAAGAAAGGTACAGCACCCGAGGTCATAAACATAGTGTATCTCAGAAGACGGACCCATCCCTATATACAGAGGGTACGACAGTGCACTAACTGTCAAAAATTGGGTCATACAGTGAAGTACTGTAAAGGAAAAGCCGTATGCGCCCAATGTGGGGGAGAACACTTGGTGGCTGAGTGTAGGGTGGGTAGCAAAATTAACTGCTCAAACTGCAAGGGCAGCCACGCAGCTAACTCCCCCCAATGCCCAAGAATTCAAGCTACAAAAGCAGCGCTACGTCTGCAAAGTAAAGAAAGACTCACCTTTAGGGAAGCGACCCAACAAGTAAAGAACAAGGAGAGGGAAGCAAACGTAGTTAGAGAACCGGTGATGGAAGCAAAACAAGCTCCAGTCCCGACTCTCTTGACGTCCGAAGCAACCCCCACCCCTAAAGGTAAAGACAAGAACAAGAAAGAGAAGAAAATATCACCCAAACCTGTAGAAGTCAAACAGAAGACAAAATCATCCAAAAAGAAAGAAGAGGAACCGAAAACGAAGATTCATGAAGAACACTTCATTCCTAAATTTAAAACGGAAAGTGGCTTCATGAACTTCATGATCGAGTTCCTCAGGGTGGCCGTATCCAATGAGGACCAAACTACCAAGATGGCAAGTTTACTCGACAAAATAAGGACACACATGGTCAACGCCGATGTCCTGTGTCTCATGATTAATTCAATCAACACGGTAAAAAAAAGATCAAGAGAAGAAGACGACGACGAAGAAACGACAAAAGGCGATCAAACGGCAAACCTCGCACTCCGTAGAAGGATATCCCATGTTCGTCACTACAGCACTGGTGATATGCCCAGTTGCTTGCCGGTTTCAACACCAAAGACAAACACTAATAAGGTACCTACTATGGAATGTGAAACGCCAATTGACCAATAAATAGCCAAGACAGAGAGGCATCCACCGGACAGTCATCATGGCGGGCCAGGTAAAGGTTCTACAACTTAACGTTAACGGTCTGGCCCCCAGATCTGCTGAGCTGAGAAAATACATCACCCGCAACCCCAAAGATGTAATATGCCTCCAGGAGACCAAGCTACTACCAACTAAGAAAGACATCTACCTACCCGGATATACTTGTCAGAGAAGGGACAGACCGGGCAGCACGACACGTGGCGGCGGCCTTGCCATCTACGTCAGTGATAACTTAAATTATATTTCTGTTACGCTGGACGTAGCGGGCCCACTAGAAGCAATGGGCATAGCCATCACATTGAGCAATAATACAAAATTGACAATAGTGAATGTCTATGCACCTCCTCAAGTCACGATAAAATCAGTAGACTTCCAGTCACTTCTCGACCAGCTTCCGCAGGGCGAATCTGTGTTCTGTGGGGATTTCAACGCAAAACACGCTTTGTGGGGGTCACCGAGGAATGACTGTCGGGGGACTAGCCTGTGCTCAATAATAGAAGGGAACGACCTATGCGTACTGAACGACGAGAGTCCTACTTTTGTTGGAGGAAATGCACCACCTTCACACCTGGATCTCACGCTCTGTACGCTTGGTATGGCAAACCGCTGCGACTGGCAAGTACACGAAGATGAAACACTTGGCAGTGACCACCTACTTATAGAACTCTGCATCCAATGTGAAACAACCAGGGAAGTCTATAACGGGAAACCCAATTGGAAAATAAAAGAGGCTGATTGGGCTAACTTCCGTGTAAGCTGCCTTGAGTGGAAAGAGGATGACATCATCGATGCCAACATCGACGTGTACGCTGCCAACATCACAAGTGCTATTATAGGTGCCGCAGACGACTCCATTCCCAAGACTTCTGGAGGGAAACCAAGGGTTAGAAAACCTTGGTGGTCACCAGAATGTCAGAAGGCGGTTAACGAAAGAAAGAAGGCACTACGCCTACGGAAACGCCACTACAATGAGGTCAACCACCAAAACTACCTGAAGTTGAAATACGCCGCAAGAGACACCATCCGGAAGGCACAAAGCGGACACTGGATGACTTTCTGTAATGCGTTGAATCAAAACACGCAAACAGGTGTCGTCTGGAAGAAGCTGAACGCCATGAACGGGAAGCGCAGATCATTCAACATACCAAACCTAAAGAATGGAGATGAGTACGCTACCAACGGCAATGAAAAGGCAGACCTACTTGCGAAAGCGTTCGCTGACGCAAGCAGGGACGAAAACCAATCACCAGAGTTCCTGAAGAGAAAGGAAATCTTTTACTCACAGCACCCTTCATTAGAAATTGAACCTAATGGAGGGGCTAAACCAATCAATCTACCCTTCTCTGAGGAGGAGCTAAATAAGGCTCTTTCCCTCAAGAAGGATAGTGCGGCTGGTGAGGACAAAGTAAAGTACTCAATGCTCAAACATCTGCCTAGAAATGCCAAAAGGATACTACTAAACTTCTTCAACACATCCTGGCTGTCGGGAGAGGTACCTAAAGAATGGCGGAAAGCCAACGTCATCCCTCTTCCAAAACCAGGTAAAGAGAGAACAAAGGCAGAGTCCTATCGACCAGTAAGCTTGACATCCACACTGTGCAAAACCTTGGAAACAATGGTTAACATCCGACTACAGTTCTATCTGGAGAGCAACCAACTGATAGACGAAAATCAAAGCGGGTTCAGGAAAGGGCGTTCGACAATGGACCACTTGGTGAGACTACAGCAAGTCATGTCGCAGGCACTCGTCTCTGGGAACCTGTTATGTGCCGTGTTCGTAGATTTAACTAAGGCTTTCGATTTAGTCTGGCTAGACGGGCTGCTCTTCAAGTTAGGGCGTATTGGTATAACGGGCATAATGTTTCGGTGGATCAAAAGCTTTCTGAGCGATAGAAGGATACAGGTGAATGTTGGCAGATTCCTGAGTGCCGAGCAAACATTAGAAAATGGCACGCCTCAGGGGTCGGTTATCAGTCCCACTCTCTTCAATATCATGATCAACGACATACAGAAATCCTCCTACCTCGACGCCAAAACTGAGTTAGCTAAATTTGCTGATGATAGTACCATATGGAGGACAGGGAGGCATTTTTGTGAACTACAAAAGAATATGCAAAAGGCCTTAGACAAATTCATGGCATGGGCAAACGACTGGGGATTTAAAGTTTCGGAGAAGAAAACGGTCGGCATGCTTGTAAGCAGGGATAGTGGGATAAGCAGAATGACTCTGTGTATGAACGGGAAAACCATCGAGTTCAAAGACCAAACCAAGTTCCTTGGCGTAATCTTTGACCGAAGGCTGACCTGGAAACCGCACATCGACGAGACTGTAGATAGATGCACCAAAATCCTAAACTTAATGAGGAAAATAACGGGCAGCACATGGGGGGCCAACAGAGTTACACTAATGATGGTGTATCGTGCTCTAATACGATCTGTATTAGACTACGGCTCTCTGGCCTTCATGAACTGCGCGCCATTACTCTTAAGGAAGCTTGACACCATCCAATACAAAGCTCTGTGTATTGCGACTGGCGTAGGGCAAGGGGCTAGGAGAGAGGCACTACTGCAGGAAGCCGGGGAGTTGCCCCTATCCCTAAGAAGAAAAGAACTAGCGACAAGATACTGGGCTAAGATCTCGCAACTGGGCGCAAGATCTCCAACTTTTGTCAGTCTACAAAAGACAAGATATGTGAGAGATCCAAGAAAGAAAAGCTTTGGCCAAGGCCAAGGTATCAGGGAAACAATCAAGGAACTGCGACTGGGGGAGCTCGTGATAAATGAACACGACCCCCCAGCGATCGCCCCGTGGACGCTCCCTATACCGCCGGTCAATCTAGATCTGTTACAGAAAACCGACAAGAAAAACAACCCCACTGCTGCACGAGCTTTCTCGCTAGAACACCTGGAAGACAACTGGCCGTCTGATGACTGGGACCATGTGTACACGGATGGCTCACGCAACCCTGAAAGGGGCACCAGCTCGTTTGGAATATACCTGCCAAACGGGGAACAGGGAATAAGCAGGAAACTGCCCAATAACTGTTCGGTGTACACTGCAGAGCTTGTGGCCATTCGTGACGCTATATCATGGATTTCCCACCAAAAGACTAGTAAGTTTGTCATTCCAAGCGACTCCTTGAGCAGTCTGATTTCAATCCAAACTGACAACTCGGACTCAAGACCAGAAGTCATTTTGGAAATCAGGCAGCTGTACCAGAGGGTCTTAAAGAAGGGGAGCAAAGTAGAGCTCGTGTGGATTCCATCACATGTCAACATTAGAGGAAACGAGGAGGCAGATCGACTCGCAAACGAAGGTCTCAAGGATACAGCACCACTCCGCACCATAGACTACAGCACCACGGAAATCTACAGTATGGTTAAAAGACAGGTCAATTCAATCTGGGAATTACAACTCGTTGAACTTGACACATACAGATTCCGGCTGGATGACAAGATCTACACGAAGACAGCAATCAATCACCCTAGAAGAGATATATGCAGATTTATATCGAAACTAAGGGTGAGAGAGCGGCTGCGAGACCACAAACACCAAGTCATCGTCTGTGAGTGCGGGGAAGAATGTACCACCAACCATGTCCTGGTAGACTGCGAGGTATACAAGGAGGAGAGAAGGGAACTAGTGAGAATAATGGAGAACAACAACATACCGTTCAACACTAAAAACCTACTCTTCCCTAGACCAGATCTGAAACTGCAAATCTTTGAACAAATCCACGCCCTAATGGACACAGTTGGACTAAGTAGAATAGTGAAGTAAGAGGGGGTCATGATTAGACGGGCTCGGCATCTAAACACTAAACTACATAGGGGATTTATACCAAACTGGCAGGATAGTGGAGTAAGGGAGGGTCACGATCAGACGGACTCGGCATCTAAACACTATTCCGCCAAAAAACAGACACTAAACAGAATAGGATAGTGGAGTAAGGGGAGGTCACGATAAGACGGGCCTGGCACCTAAACACAAAAACCACAGATGACATCTACCAAACTAAGCAGGATAGTGGAGTAAGGGGGAGTTTCGGTCAGACGTACTCGGCACCTAAACACTATTTCGTAAATAAAACTGATACCAAACCCATAGAGTGGGATAGTGGAGTAAGGGGAGGCCACGATAAGACGGGTCTGGCACCTAAACACTAACCCCAAACGATGACACCAACCAACCCAGAAGCAAACGAGATCATCTACCAAATGATATGTTTTTTTAATAAATAAAGGGAAGAACTTCCCACTAAACCCAATCCATGGCTTAAAGCCAAATAGAAAGATTGCAAAATCATATTCTAAAAAACAGGAATCAGCTTCGGCTCTCCTAAGTCTTGTCTGCGATATCACTTATGTGGAAGCAGACGTTAAACACTAAGTAGTAGTAGTAGTATAAGGCGCTGGTTCGCTTGCCTGGAGGTCGGGTGTTCGATCCCTGCATTGGTCGAGAAAGTTCATCTCGATTTTCCGGAGTGATTTCCACTTGTCAATGATGCAGAAGGAGGGCCTGACAAGGACAGCTGCCTAGTCATTAGGATGGGACGAAAAAGCGAGGTCCCGTGTACACATTGGAGTGCACGTAAAAGATCCCTTGGCAGTTGGAATTCGATATAAGAGTAGGCTGTAGCGCCGCTGCCCGGGCAAAATTTCCCTCATAGTACACTGTATGGCGTATGCCCGTCTTCCATTAGCCCACGTTAGGTGCAAAAGAGTAGGACGTTAAACCCCATTTCATTTCATTTCGATAAGGATGGCATCGATGCGACTTAATGGAGCCAGAGATTTGTCATCGACAAATTAAATTCTAAAACATTATTTTTGTTTTATGTATTATAAGATTAAATAAAGACGTCTGAAGTATTTGTAGGTAAAATTTATTCCCTATTTAGTGTAAATGGGTATTAAAATAAGTAAAGGCGCCAATTTGCTCGAACCAGTGACGTCTTATGTACACAATGCACGCGCCACTGAGCCAATGATTGACACCGCGTGCTGTGACGACACGTGTTTACAGAGATATTAGAAAACTTTGGTTATCGTCTGTGAAACAGATTGTGATAAACCCTCCACAGACGATGTTTCGCCAAATATCAGCCCCATCCTTTTCAAATCCCACACATCCACTTTGAATACACTTAAAAAGTATCATCACGATGCAAGCATTCGTAATCAAGTTCTTCAGCAATGCCAAGTGCCAAGGTCGTCCCTATTTATTTGGTTTTATTACACCAGAGAGTAAAAAAAATCCATTCTACCCCCTAAGCTACTCATTTATCCTTCATGTCAAATGTTCGTCCATTAAAAATGTTTCAATCTTTTCATGGCCATCGTCTTTTTTATGTACAAGGCAGATATCCAAAAACCTGAAATAAAAAATTGTTAAAATTGACATTGGGAGAGAGAGGGAGAAAAGGGGTTTAACGTCCACTCGACACAGGGGTCTGTAGCAGTGAGAGGAAACCAGGGGGACCCGGAGAAAACCCCGGAGGTTTGACAGGCGACCCTACTCCTTGTCACGTACAACCGCGGGATCGAAACCACGCCAGCTGACTCAATGACATACCTTATGATACAGCGCGCATGTGTTAACCATTCGACCACCCAACCGCCCGATATTAGGAATATTGAAATGTGTAAAGGTGGATTGGAATACGTGGAAGTATTCAATCCAATCAAAAGTAGGCGACATTAAAGGGACAATAACATTCTTGCTGGCTTGGTAGTTCCAGAAAATAAATAATACCCTTATTCTAAGTACTAGATGTTTAAGTGTCCTACCTGTTGTGTAAATTATCCATTACAACCTATTTTACTTGTCCAGAGGGTTCGAAAATATTTTAAAATCCAAGTCACATTTGAAAAGGTTTACGTTAGACTTTCCAAATCAATTGGTTGAATTTTTCCAATTTTTTAAAATAGGTGTGTTAAGATGAAATTTATATCATCATTTAATTGGAATATTATAAAATAATACGATTTGTTGACCAGAATGAAGATTGGGACATATTATTCAGTTACAACAAGAGTGTTATTGAGGCTTTAAGTATTTCAACAATATTGGTGTCAGTTATTATTACATATTTGATAGAACCCACTGGTTAACTACATTCCAATTATAATTTTAACACATAGTGCGTTGCTACGGGAGATGTGTAACAAACACATGAATAAACGGGAACTGATGACAAACACGGGTTATCCTGTGACATGTAACTGACTGAAGTAACGAGCGATAAAGACACCAATATTGTCCTTTAAGGAATTCTCGACCATTAGGTTTTATTGGTAATATTCAATACCTGGGTTACTGTCATTGGGTTTTATTAGATGTCGCATATCTGGGTTTATTGTCATTAGGTTAAATTATTAGATACCTGGGTTTACTGTCATTAGGTTTTATTGTTATACTTCCATTTATTGTAGTATCTTGTTCCACATTGAACGGATCTCTGATGTGGAGTACAGTTTGAGCCCAATGAGTTTCACTGGAAAAAAACAAACAATCAAATAATTGAATACATTTTATAAGCAAATATGCGGCATACATTTCGGTAATTCCCCTCTAATCTAAGCATTAGTGTGATAATCACATATATATGTGTAAAAGTTTTCAGAGATAAGATCATCAATATGGCACAACCTGATTAAAACACAGATCTTATTGCTGCCTAGTCGTTCGGATGGGATGAAAAACCGAGGTCCCGTGCACAAATTGGAGTGCACGTAAAAGATCCCATGGCAGTTGGAATTCGATATAAGAGTAGGCCGTAGCGCCGCTGCCCGGGCAAAATTTCCCTCATAGCACACTGTATGGCGTATACCCGTCTTCCATTAGCCCAGGTTAGGTACAAAAGAGTAGGACGTTAAACCCCATTTCATTTCATTTTCGTTTTACTTGTCTTTACTACACTTGGATCTGGAAAAGTTGATATCATTGATGTGTTCTGGATGACGCGAGGGATTAGCCAATGAAACGGGGAGTTTTTGGCGTGCGATGCACGGTATTGTGCGTAAACGACTAAAAACGTCAACGATGATTGATTAATCAATGGCTGACGTCGTAAGTTCAAAAGTCGATCGTTTGAGACCTGACGTGAACTCCCACTATAATAACTTGTCAGGTGTTTATGTAGTGTAAACCATTGAAAGTATATAAAAAATAGGTTGCCAGGCAACGAAACATACGCCCACACAGCAGCCAAATCGTCCGGGCAGTCAACAAGAATTGTCGCATATTAAGGAATTATCAGAAAATCATTAGAATTTGTTTGGTTTTTTTAATCAAACGTTTTTTTAAAATCATATAATAATTGTGACCTCCAGAGGCACCACAAGCTAAAAAGGGTGATTTTTCGTACAATCAGGGGACATAATTCAGGAAGTAATGACCCGATGGGCGCAAATATCGAAAGGAACCAAGATCTTTGGGTTTAAAACATACCTATCAAGTTTCATCAAAATCGATTCAAAATTGTGACCTCTATAGGGTCCACAACCTTGATAAAACATATTTTCACACTATTCGTGTACAAACGGCGGCCATTTTGTCCGTCAATTCTAGTCCGGTTTTCACGTAATTCAAACTCTCTCTTCGTTACCATGTAACGGTGATATAGTCAAACGTTTTTTTAAATCGGATAATAATTTTGACCTCCAGAGGGACCAAAAGCGAACAAAAGCGATTTTTCGGACAATCCCGGGACATAATTCAGGAAGTTATGATCCAATGGGCGCAAATATCGAAAGGAACCAAGATCTTTGGGTTATAAACATACATGTCAAGTTTCATCAAAATCGGTTCAAAATTGTGACCTCTATAAGGTCCACAACCTTTATATAACATATTTTCACAATATTCGCGTGCAAACGGCGGCCATTTTGTCCGTCAATTTTGGTCCGATTTTCACAAAATTCATACTCATCCTTCATAACCATGGAACAGTGATATAATCAAACGGTTTTTTAAATCGGATAACAATTTTGACCTCCAGAGGCACCACAAGCTAAAAAGGGCAATTTTTCGGACAATCAGGGGCCATAATTCAGGAAGTTACGATCCGATTGGCGCAAATATCGAAAGGAATCAAGATCTTTGGGTTATAAACATGCATTTCAAGTTTCATCCAAATCGGTTCAAAATTGTGTTTTTTAAATCGGATAACAATTTTGACCTCCAGAGGCACCACAAGCTAAAAAGGGCAATTTTTCGGACAATCAGGGGCCATAATTCAGGAAGTTACGATCCGATTGGCGCAAATATCGAAAGGAATCAAGATCTTTGGGTTATAAACATGCATTTCAAGTTTCATCCAAATCGGTTCAAAATTGTGTTCTCTACACTGTTCACAACCTTGATATAACATATTTTCACACTATTCGCGTACAAATGGCGGCCATTTTGTCCGTCAATTTTGGTCCGATTTTCACGAAATTCGAACTCGACCTTCATAACCATGGAACAATGATATAATTAAACGTTTTTTTTAAATCGGATAACAATTTTGACCTCCAGAGGGACCACAAGCTAAAAAGGGCAATTTTTCGGACAATCAGGGGCCATAATTCAGGAAGTTACGATCCGATTGGCGCAAATATCGAAAGGAATCAAGATCTTTGGGTTATAAACATGCATTTCAAGTTTCATCCAAATCGGTTCAAAATTGTGTCCTCTACACTGTTCACAACCTTGATTTAACATATTTTCACACTATTCGCGTACAAATGGCGGCCATTTTGTCCGTCAATTTTGGTCCGATTTTCACGAAATTTGAACTCAACCTTCATAACCATGGAACGGTGATATATTCAAACGTTTTTTTAAATCGGATAACAATTTTGACCTCCAGAGGGACCACAAGCTAAAAAGGGCGATTTTTCGGACAATCAGGGGCCATAATTCAGGAAGTTACGATCCGATTGGCGCAAATATCTAAAGGAACCAAGATCTTTGGGTTATAAACATGCATTTCAAGTTTCATCCAAATCGGTTCAAAATTGTGACCTCTAAACTGTTCACAAGCTAAAAAACGTGATTTTTCGTACAATCAGGGGCCATAACCCATGAAGTTACAGTCCGATACATGCCAATATCGAAAGGAACCGAGATCTTAGGGTGATAAACCTATGTTTTAAGTTTCATTGAAATCGGATAAAAATTGTGACCTGTAGACTGTTCACAAACAATTGTGGACGGACGGACGGACGGACGAACAGGGGCGACGACAATATACGTCCACATGAAAATGTGGGCGTATAAAAACGAAACGAAATCTAGAGCTGTATTTCAATCAGCCTGTCAATATGAGAAAGAGAGAGAAATGGGGTTTAACGTCCACTCGACACAAACTAGGTCATTTTGGGACTAACATATGGTTTCATTTTATTTCAATAATTCGCTTGCGCGTAGCGGTCTTTAGCAGTGGGGGGGAAACCGGAGTGCCCGGATGAAACCCACGAGGTTGAGAAGGCGCTCCTATCTCCATGCCACGTACGCTCACAACAGGGCTCGAAACCACAGCCGCGAGCCAGAGGTGACCGGCCAGCTAGAGGTCGAAGCACGGAACTCTAGACCACTAGGCCATCCCAACCCCCCTGTGTCAATATGGCCAACTTACTCTGTATAAGGAGAAGTGGTTAGAGTTATATCATCAGGAAATTCTACAGTAAACCAAGTCACGAATCCATGAATTGTAGAGTGACCAAAACATTTAAATTCAAAATTACTCTAAAAAATACACAAACGATGTATATAACATGAAAACACAATGTTATTAAATACTTTTGGTTGCTATGAAATCTCGGGGGTTTGGTGGTTGTATGGATAGCATTTGCGCACTGTATCATAAGGTCTGTCATTGAGTCAGTTGCCTGTCCAACCTCGTGGGTTTTCTCAGGCGTCTCAGGGTCCTCCGGTTTTCTCCCACTGCTAAAGACCCCTGTGCGCAAGCGAATTACTGAAATAGGACTGAACCATATGTTACTTCCAAAATGACCTAGTTTGTGTCGAGCAGACGGTCCGCCCTCTCCCCTCTCTCCCCCGCCACCCACCCCGATTGAATTGAAACCTGAAGATTATTTAGCCTTATTTTTTCTGCAATATTCAGCTATGCACTGGTAAATTGGGCATAATAAAATTGCGAGTCATGACATAACGTTACGTAAACATATTTGGAGAGAGAGAGAAATGGGGTTTAACGTCCGCTCGACACAAACTAGCATTTCGGGACTAACATATGGTTTAATTTTATTTCAACAATTCGCTTGCGCGTAGGTGTCTTTAGCAGTTGGAGGAGGACACCCACGAGGTTGAGAAGGCACCCCTATCTCCATGCCACATACGCTCACACCAGGGATCGAAGCCAGAGGTGACCGGCCAGCTAGAGGTCGAAGCGCGGCACTCTAGACCACTAGGCCACCCCAACACCCCCGTAAACATACTTGGTCCAATGATGTTGTTACACAGTTAGCTATTAGTTGTTAATCGGACCAATGACCAGTCATTACTAGGAACATAAATTAGCTTCCTATACAGCAGTGTTAAGTGGGTAAGCGTTTTTTCCATCCACTGGAGCCTGGTCTTATGACGTCATATGTGGATTATGGGTTAGGATAACGGTTAGGCTTGGCCCAGGGTTAGGGTTAGGGCTAGCCCTGTCTACATCTCGAGACTGTGACGAACCCAATAAATACCAATAAATACCAATTCATACAATTTATTTGAAACTAAACTGAAATAAAAACAGCCAATAGGCCTATATCATACCTGGACCTTCTGTATTTCTGACAAACTGATTGTTTTTAAATTAGATGTAAATATTTGACAACCGTGGGACTGAATCCATTCTTGGGGAATACACATTATCTGAACAGTTTCTGAAAGCAAAGCCAAAGAATAAACACAAAAGTATAAAAGTATACACTAAAGTCGATTTAAAATCATTTCCTGGATATATGCCTTAATAACGAAGGTATATGGTTTAGGAACACACAGTCAGTGCTGGATTAACCATACGGCAAATAAGGCACGTGCCATAGGGCCAGCCAAAAATCCAGGCCACAAAATAAGAAAGTAAAAAAAATGGCCTATAGTAAATACAGTACTGTCAATGTTCTGAATTTGTAATAAATTTTCTGTTTCTAAATTTAACTTCCTTTTGTCAATGAGCCCAACATATCTGTATTTTCAGGCCACATATCAAGATGTGCCTTAGGGCCAGCAGAGCCTTAATCCGGCACTGCACACCTTGTTTACACACGGCCTACTCTCATACCCAAATCAAACTGTAAAGGTATCTTTAACGTGCATGTTAATTTGGACCATTATACGCTGCCCTTCTCCTGGTCCCCAACACTACGTCAATGACAATGGGGAACGACACTGGAAAATTCTGATAAACTTTTTCTCGGCGACGTAGGGATCGAACCAGAGCATTTCCGGTTATGGGGCTAACGTCTTACTCATTGAGCCTCTCGATACAAACTAGGTCATTTCGTTACTAACATGTGGTTTAATTTTATTTCAATAATTCGCTTGCGCGTAGGGGTCTTTAGCAGTGGGAGGAAATCGGAAGACCCGGAGAAAACCCACGAGGGTGCACAGGCGATGCTACTCCTTGTCTCGTACAACCGGGGAGTCGAGAAACCACGCCCAGTTGACACAAAGACAAACCTATGATACAGCGCGCACGTGCTACACCCCCACCCCCATGGTTCCAATATGTTAAACGCCACACCAACATGCTGTGATGAGACCAGTGTTTTAAATAAAGACTTACTGGATATACACTGTCTGGCATACGGTATCATACTCTTCATAGATACTTTATAAAAATCTTCTACATCATTCCAAATACACAATCTACAAAATATAAACATCCAAATACAAATACACAATCTACAAAATATAAACATCCAAATACACAATCTACAAAATATAAAACATCCAAATACACAATCTACAAAATATAAAACTCTCAATCTACAAAACATAAAATATCCAAATACACAATCTACAAAACATAAAACATCCAAATACACAATCTACAAAATATAAAATATCCAAATACACAACCTACAAAACATAAAACATCCAAATACACAATCTACAAAATATAAAATATCCAAATACACAATCTACAAAATATAAAATATCTAAATACACAATCTACAAAATATAAAATATCTAAATACATAATCTACAAAATATAAAATATCCAAATACACAACCTACAAAATGTAAAATATCCAAATACACAATCTACAAAATGTAAAATATCCAAAATACACAATCCACAAAATATAAAATATCTAAATACACAATCTACAAAATATAAAATATCTAAATACACAATCTACAAAATATAAAATATCCAAATACACAATCTACAAAATATAAAACATCCAAATACACAATCTATAAAATATCCAAATACACAATCTACAAAACATAAAACATCCAAATACACAATCTACAAAATATACAAATACACAATCTACAAAATATAAACATTTATGGCTACCAATCTGAACAACTATACATTTTCTTTTGTCAGGCCCTAACAATATGGAACCACCTCGGAAAATTCGAAGAGAAAACATGACTCTGAACAAACCTGTCCGTATAATCATCATCAGTAATTGGTGCTAAATATAGGCTAGCTCTGTCTGGAAACATGTGACCATCCTTAAATAAAAACATGGGGTTTGGTTTAAACAATATTAGCGTTTGCTGGACAAAAACTAGGTCATTTCGGGAGAGGGGTTTTGCATAGGTTAAACCTGTTCCCCAATCCCATTCAGACATTCTGAATAAAATATTGTTTAGAAAAAAAACCCAACATATTGTTCTATTTTATTTCAATAATTTGCTTGCGCGTAGGAGTCTTTAGGAGTGGGAGAAAACCGGAGAACACGGATAAATTCCACGAGGATGGACAGGCGACCCTACTCCTTGTCACGTACAACTGCGGTTTTAGAAACCACCCCAGTTGACTCAATGACAGACCTTATGATACAACGCGTATTACGTAGAAACAATTTACATATATTTGTCATTTTGTCATTAATCCATAGGGAGAGAGAGAGAAATGGGGTTTAACGTCCGCTCAACACAAACTAGGTCATTTCGGGACTAACATATGGTTTTTAATTTTATTTCAATAATTCGCTTGCGCGTAGGGGTCTTTAGCAGTGGGAGGAAACCGGAGTGCCCGGAGGAAACCCACAAGGTTGAGAAGGCGCCCCTATCTCCATGCCACATACGCTCACACCAGGGCTCAAAACCACAGCCGCAAGCCAGAGGTGACCTGCCAGCTAGAGGTCGAAGCGCGGCACTCTAGACCACTAGGCCATCCACACACGCCCCCCCCCCCCCCTTGAATCCATAGGGCTTTATCCAGCAAAAACATATTCTCTTACTATCATAAATATATTTATGTATATCGACCTAAAGTTCAATTAAATTACCTTTTTTAAAAATTTATCCCTGGCGAATAAAACGGATTCTAGCATAGACTCGTACAGTAAATTATATCCCTGAAAATGAAGAAATACTACATTTTTATTGAAAACTCTTTCTAACGTGATGCATAGTTTAATGCTGATAACAGAATGTCCCGCTATATAACAAATTAATCCTTTCTGTCGTTCGGATGGGACAAAAACACCGAGATCCCGTGTATACACTGGCGTGCGAGTAAAAGGTCCCTTGGCAGTTGTAATTCGATATAAGAGTAGGCTGTAACACCGCCGTCCAGGAAACATTTGTCTCGTAGCAGAATGTATGTCGTATGACGTTTTCATTAGCAGTAAGGGAGTTTTAAAAAACCCCATTTCATTTTGCTTGCCGCGACAAACGGCACATTCCAAAACGGCTCTATGTCGAAATAAATCAATCGTCGACATATGCGACTCTGTCGTTCATGTAATCGGTATTATATAAATTTAAAATGTCCTACAAATTAACGGATTTGTTACAAATATTAACTTAATATCAGTGCCGGACTGGACCCACCTGTCTACCTGTCCGTGACTGGCGGGCCTGAGCCTATTAAGAAAAAAGTCAAAGAAAACAGAAAAAAAATGTCTTCTCCTACTTTGGTCTGAAATGCTTGGGGAAATCGGTTTGCTGTTGCCATTTTTTCAAAATTTTCTGGTGGGGAGACCTCTACCCCCCCCCCCTCCTGCCGCGCATCCCATCGAACGCCCACTTGTGAGGGCCTTGGTCAATGACCTGACAAGTGGGCCTTTGGCCGACCAGTCCGGCACTGCTTAATAGTATGTGTATTACATCTGTATTTGTTATATATCCCACAATTCTCCAAGTAAACTTCATTATTATATTTATATAATTTCTGAATATGGAAAGAATGTTTATACGTTTTAATAGCTTTTATCCAATCCAACTCTATCATTAATCCGTTATATTGAGGCAATAAAATATGTCTACACTAAACTTTTTTAATATTAAGACACCCGGACCAAGATTCACGAAATCTGAAGATAAATCCAAATTTTAGTGGATACTTCAGTTTTGATTGGCTAAGCACTAAAATCAATTATCCAATCATATAACTAAAATTTGGATTTTATCTTAGCTAGAATTTCGTGAATAAGACGTCAGTTAACAACCGACGTCTTTATATCAATTGACCGTCTTCATTAGCCCAGTGGGAACAGACCAGTCGCTAAACCCTATTTCATTTCATGTTTATAAGATGGATGGAATTAATTGTCACGAGTAGAAACCGAATTGGGTTATACAAAGAGGAATATTAAAGGGACAATAATATTCTTGCTGGCTTGGTAGCTCCAGAGAATAAATAATACCCTTATTCTAAGTACTAGATGTTTAAATGTCCTACCTGTTGTGTAAATTATCCATTACAACCTATTTTATTTGTCCAGAGGGTTCGAAAATATTCTAAAATTCAAGTCACATTTGAAAAGGTTTACGTTAGACTTTTCAAATCAATTGGTTGAATTTTTCCAATTTTTAAAATTAGGTGTGTGGGAGGAAACCGGAGTACCCGGATGAAACCGGAGTACCCGGAGAAAAACCACGAAGCTGGACAGGCGACCCTACTCCTTGCCACGTACAACCGGGGATTCGAAACCACGCCAGTTCACTCAATGGCAGGCTGTATGATACAGCGCGCGCACGCTAACCATACGGCCACCCCACCCCCATCATTGAATAGAGGTGGATAACCAGAACACATGATGATTATCACACATGTTTAAGCACTGTCAGTCTATACAAGACCATTGATTGAAGGTGGGATAACCAGAACACCGGATGATTATCACACATGTTTAAGCACTGTCAGTCTATACCAGACCATCGATTGCAGGTGGGATAGAGTATACAGGATGATCACCACTTAATGTCTAAGCACGCCAATGTCGGGCTGGCTATACCAGACTAGACCATGGAATGGAGATTGGATAACAGTTGAACAAGACCATCCAAATATAAATGAACTGAAATGGGGTTTAACGTCCTACTCTTCTGCTCCGAACTGGGCTAATGAAGACGGGCATACACCATGTAAAACTATAAAACGGCCTACCATCCATTCACTAACAATAATATCAACTTTCTCTGGTAACTCCGCCTCCTGAAATAAATATATAATATTCTATAACAATTTGTGTTTTATATTGTATTATTTAAAATATAATAATAATTTGATTTGTATCTCGTATTTTATGAAATATAATAATAATTTGAGTTTTCCCTGGTATTATATAAAACATAATTATATACAATAATTTGTATTTTATCTATTATATAAAATATAAGAACAATTTTAGTTTTATCTCGTATTGTATAATATATAATAATATTTTGAGTTTTATCTCGTATTATATAAAATATAACAATAACTTGAACTGACTTTATCTCGTATTATATGAAATATAACAATAACTTGAACTGACTTTATCTCGTATTATATGAAATACAACAACAATTCGAGTTTATCTCGTATCAAATAAACATTATCTGACCTCTACTTTACAGTTTATTATTTCAATTCTCGCCTCCATTTCATTTTCTTTTACAATTCTTCTCGTCTGCTCGGCCATTTCACTAGCTTCTATAGCGTACACTGGAAATAAAATATAACAATACATAATGTACATACCCGGTGCAATATGAGATAAAACTCATGTTATTATTATATTTTATCTAATAAGAGATAAAGTCAATCATTATATTTTATCTAATAAGAGATAAAGTCAATTATTATATTTTATCTAATACGAGAGATAAAGTCAATTATTATATTTTATCTAATACGAGATAAAGTCAATTATTATATTTTATCTAATACGAGATAATTGAAACCATATGTTAGTCCCTAAATGACATAGTTTGTGTCGAGTGGACGTTAAACCCCATTTCTCTCTCACTCTCTTTCTCTAAATAGCTAAACCTCCTGATCTATTGCCCCCAGTTTTCATGATCTAGGTGTCGCTGTGATCCGAATAGGGTAAGGAATGCTCTCCCATTATCAGATCAGACCATGGCACAACTTTACAAACAATGACAGTATTTTTTTTTACCTTGACCATGTCCCCCTGCCCTGGAAGTGGTGAATGAACTGACAAACGTAGTTGTCGGTTTAAGATGATATACCCCTTGCATTAAAACTTACCTTTTTTAGCTCCAGCTTGAACACAGAATAAACTTAAAATACCCGTCCCAGCTCCAACATCTAGTACTGTTTTACCATAAAACTTCTTATAATTCTTTAATATAGCCATTCTATAGAACAACAGAACCACATGTCAGTTGATTCAGAACAACATAATCACGTGACAATAATATATAGAACAACAGAACTACCTGACAGTGAATATAGAACAACAGAACCATGTGACAGTAAATATAGAACAACAGAACCACGTGACATTTAATATACAACAACAGAACCACGTGACAGTTAATATACAACAACAGAACTACGTGACAGTTAATATAGAACAAAGAACCACGTGTCAGTTAATATATAAATCAAATGGGGTTTAACGTCCTCCTAAACTGGGCTAAAGTGTGCTATGAGGTAAAATTTCCCAGGCAGAGCCACCATGGCCTACTCTTATATCGAATTCCAACTGCCAAGGGATCTTTTACGTGCACGCCAATGTGTACACGGGACTTCGGTCTTTCGTCCGATCCGTACGACTAGACAGTTGTTCTTATCAGGCCTACGTCCTGCACCACTGACAAGGGGAAACCATATCCTATGAACTTTCTCTGCCAATGCAGTCTTTTGACTTTCCATTAAATAACAGTTCAATATAGAATCACAAACTTTTGTACATAATGCTAATATAGACCAATCACTACCGGTCATATATAATTCCAATATAGTAAAAAGTAGAAGAATTTACTTTACTGTTTTTTTTTCTAATATCTAGAGTTTATAAAGTAATATTGTAGACTAAAGCAAAATTGAAAACAGAATTAGGTAAGGGTCAAATATTGAATTAAATTAACACTGTGCTTATACCTGTAAGCGTTTGTTCGTATCTTGTCTCGTAACATTTCTTCGTGTATGGCTATATCACCATAATTCCTGGAAAGAAATAGAACAAATGTCTTGACTGAGAGAAATCTGTCGAGTATTTGGTTAATGCTAACTCATTCTTACTTATAAACAATAGTTTATTCGGGATATCTGAATGGAAATAAAATGAAATAAAATGGGGTTTAACGTCCTATTGTTCTATCCCGACTTGGCTAATGAAGACGAGCATACGCCATAAGTACTGTGCTTCGAGTGAAATTTTGGCTAAACAGCGGAGCTACTGTTATCTCGAATTCCAACTGTCAATGGATCTTTAACGTGCACGCCGATGTGTACACAGAACCTCGGACTTTCGTGCCAAACGAACGACTAGACAGCTGTCCTGCATAACTGACAAGGAGAAACCATGCCGAAAAATCCCGATGAAGTTTCTCATCCAACACCAGGACCCAACCCGATAACTCTTGACTAGCGAGGCAGTGCCTTACTCACTTAGTCACCCTGGCTCCCATCTCTGAATGGGATTTGACAACCATCCTAACAACCGTACCATACAGAAAATGCCCTGTTCTATTTCTAATACACCCTATTCTTCTATTTATACAAAACATAAATAAATAAATATATATACTAACTCAAAATAATCAGCATCCATTTTCTGCTTCTTGGTTTGACTAATTTCGCTTTCTTTAGTATCAGTGTCTGGTTTGATAGATCTGTGGAATATAGACATGCATATATTATATTTTACTACTGAGGTTTGGGACATGCGGGCAGCTGTACATCGCATGCAGAAAATAAAAAAATACTCACCATCGATCTCAGTCAAGGCGAGAGAGAGAGAGGAGGGGGGGGGGGGGGTAACGTCCTCTCAACACAAACTAGGTCATTCCGGGACAAACATAAAGTTCCCTTTTATTTCAATAATTCGCTTGTGAGTAGGGGTGTTTTGCAAAGGGAGGAAGCCGGAGGACCCGGAGAAAACCCACGAGGTTGGACAGGCGACTCTATTCCTTGTCACGATACAGCTGGGGTATCGAAACCACGCCATGTGACTAAATTGGCAGACCTTATGATGCAGCGCGCATGCGTTAACCATTCCGCCATCCGACCCCCGTCAAGGCACTCGCCTAACAATGAACTATATCAAGTTTAAACGTCTCAGTCCAATTAGAAACAGAATTATTCTAAATACTACGTCTTGTCGTTCGGATGGGACGAAAAATCAAGATCTCGTGTACAATTCACATTGGAAGACAAGCAAAATAACCTTTGAAAGTTGGAATTCGAAATAAGAGCATCACACAACACAGTTCTATGGATAACAATCAATTATTATGTAAACACGACGTTTCGACCAGATTTTACTGGTCGTTATCAAGCATACAAATTTACAAACACAGGAGGATAATTGAGAAACCAGAAATTAACATTCATGAAACCGTAGTTTAATTATTGATAACACAAAGTGGAAATAGAAAGATTGACTACTGTTTTTGTGTACATGCTAATATGTACTGTACGTGAGAGCGCGGTTGTTGTCCTATCCGAATGATTAGACACGGTATCATGTTGAAATAAGATTAGGTCGTAGCACCAATGTCAAAGCAAATGTCCCCAACAGCACAATGTATGGTGTAAGCCCGTCTTCATTAGCCCAGTCGGCGCAGAAAAGCAGAACGCTAAAAACTCCATTTTATTTCATTTCAAGCTGTAGAGTACAGACCTGCAGTTATCAGTGTAACTAACGGCAACTAACACGAGTATACAGAGTTATCGACCACAGCTAACGGTGTATAACGGTAAAATGGCACGCACCGACACTACAGGTAAACTTCACCAGTCAGTACCTCGAGTATTGGCAACATGTCAATTTCAAACAGGATAAATCTGCCTCAACACAAATAATATGAAACGGTTTTTGCTTAAAATTGACGCCCGCTTGTATAAAATTTCAATTTTGAAATTATCAATATCCGATAAGCCCAATTTATTACAAGTGACCATAATGGTCTATTTAAAATCTGAAAGAGTATATTTATTAACATTGTGTTGTTATGTTGGGTTCTGATAAAACGAAACCAGTAAAAAGTATACTTGATAATGTGAAGGAATATAAGCATTCGAGTTCCACTCTACGTAACGGGAGGTACGAAGTCACTGAATTATCCTGCCATCTTAACTATGTGATCGATTCCTAGAATTGTCTAGCTATAAAATAAATTAATTGTTGGTTAACTCATAAGTAGCATCGCTTTCAGTGACGGTCCTTGACTTCCTTTTTTAATATTTTGTGAAGGCCATGTCCATATTATCGCATAAAAAACAATGCTTAGTCGTTCGGATGGTACAAAAACATTTGGAATTGAAGGGAAGTAAGCGGAAACACAGACATTAGCACAAAACTCTCTAACCACAGTTTGTTGAAGCAACCATGGACATAACAAAATCATATTGTTATGTTTGTTTGAAAATAACCCATAAATTACATCATTACATCCAGATTTTATTAAGAGACCACGCCCGTTAAGCGATTAGTTGTGAAAAGTACCTTGGGTGGCTGCTCAATACGGATTTTAGCTGTGAAAACCTTCAGTAATAACGAGCGAGAGAGAGAGAGAGAGAGGGGGAAAGAGAGAGAGGGAGAGAGAGAGAGAGAGAGAGAGAGAGAGACGTGGGGTCTACCGGCCACTCGACACAAGCTAGGTCATTTCAGGACGAACATGGTTTAATTCTATTTCAATAATTCGCTTGCGCGAAGGGGGCTTTTTATAGTTGGGTACGAGACCTAAAATCCGTGACCAATTTGCCGGGAAGTTGTTTTGAAGGTGGTTTCTATATGACAAAAACCTGCTGAAGCGTTTAAGCTTGGGTGCCTCTCTCTAAAATGCTGGCGGAGGCCGCTAGAGGGCCAAATTCAAAATAGTGGTCAGATGTGGCGGGAAAATATAAAATTGTGTAATATAGGCTTCTGATGTGTCTATTCGTATGTTTTAAGGGTCTCTGAATCGAACGAAATATTGTAATCAAAAATCAATCCAGCCACTAGTTTTGCCAATATGGCCGAAAAATCCAAGATGGCCACGGAGTTAGATTTTAATTAAATCAACGCTTAATAATGGACCCATGTAATATTTAATCACGCATGATAATCAACATCACCAACTTATCCAGTTAGTTTCTAATAATAATGGGTTAGTATTTGTTAGTATTTTATTAGCATTTGTTTGTATTTTGTTAGTATTAGTAGTGGGTAAATCGCCCGGCACGGTGGGGAAGACGCACCATGAAACATATCTGGAGGTGGAAAAGCATTTATAATGCACAGATATATTCTCAACATGACGAAAAGTTAGAAAATGTTCCAGAAAAGTGGATTTTGTAAGTCGAACGGGTACGAAAACTAGAACGCCTGTAACCTTTTTTGCCAAATACCTTTCATAAAACGTAAGAATAACTTTGTCTCAAATTGTTATCCCCAGCTCACGTTAATGCGAAGTTCTCCTACCAGCCTATTAATATGTTTATAGACTCAATTGAAAAACACATTTAGGTCTACGTGTAATGTTGAATTTAAAGAATCGAAATGTTTTGATCTCTTGGACTGTATTATTTAAAATACACGAATAACGTCATAAATCGCAAATAATAATTAATGTCAAGACATGTATTAAATGCAAATAATGAATAAAGTCAAGACATGTATTTAATGTTTTATTGAATTGGTATAAAAACTGAAAACAGATTAACACCCTGTGTGGAATATTTCATTCAAATATTGTGAAAGGGTCGTTAATGAAATTGAAATTATCATTGTGTCATTAAACACTGAATCGTCCTATTCTGTTATGTATTCGTTTCAACATTTTGTTGTCATGGGTTACTTCTGCTAAACAACGCAACAGAAACAGGTAAAGTATTATAATAGAAACTGTATATAAAGAGTACTGCATAACATATTGACTATAAGATACAAGGTTTGATATAATATTTTGACACTCCTTTAAATTTTCGTGCACATGAATTATTAACATATGTCATCATCATCGGTTTTGGTCAATTTTATTGCCAAAAACTCACGTCCATCTTTCCGTAGTCGAGGGGTTTGAAGGGGTCTCACACGTGAGATAGCCTAAGGCCTCTCCTCATCTAAATGCGACAATGAGGTGGTGAGAAATCCATTGATATATATAGGAAGCTGGAAATAACGTTTACCCCACCACAGAAAATATATAACAGTTGTAGAGTGAGGCAATTAGGGACGCCTGACGAGTTTAACCCTCGTGGGTGCACATTGTGAGAATCACATAGCAGGTATCATGTGGTAAATATCGACCACAGTTATAATTCAAAGTTTTTACGTACATTTTAGTCTCGGTAACCCAGAATCCCTTAGTCTTCAACGCACGGAGGGTCTGGGTCGGTTCTCAATTATTGACGAAAATTACTGGATAATCTACCACATAAAAAACCAAACATTTGGTTACGCATGGGCAATGGAACCTTTTGGCTAAAGTCTCGGTAAGTGATAGATATTATGAAGTCGGGCCGATTTGGATAGATTCTATAAAGCGAGGATAAAATATATCCCACAATTCACTTGGCACATCTATTATTAGAAACAAAATAGAGACGATACAACAGCATGTATCGCGATTAAAGAGATTGTATGAAGCCATACGTTTGATCCATGACGAGAGAAAATTACCATTTCCATTAAAACCTTTAAAACAAAATTTTAGAGAGTGTCATTGTTGACAAACGAGCTGTTTTGATAGATTCAGTACGGGGTAACTAAAAAGACTGGATAATCCAGACAATGACCGACTTTCTGTCAAATTTTGAGGACCCATCCAGACTAATATTCGTAGAATATTTGTTTGGATGATAAGAGACTACGTACATTTATATTTGAATTAAAAGGCAGCGGTTTGGATTTTATTTGCATTCATTTTTGACATCTGAAAAACAACTAAAATGTTATCCAAAAACAATTTCGTGACATATGGAAAAGATTTAATAATTCTCACAAAATTATTGCTTTGTGTACTATGTGATAAAGAGGTTAAATGGCAATTGACGCTTGATTAAAAAAAACATTGAATATTTGGAATTCATCATTTAATTGTTGGTATTTGTAACATTCCGATGCTAAAAGAGAGAATACTCTTCCGTTGGTATTGGTTGGAAACTGCTCCATATGGACAGTGCGGCTCAATTAGATATGTGAACCGAACATTACCAGGACGTTTAAACTTCAACTTCTGAATCTGAACAATCAAAACTGGATCTATCGTTTGAATCGGATGACTGTGATTCTGATACGTAAAACTTTGACTGGATAAGTTGGTGATGTTGATTACCATGCGTGATTATATATTACATGGGTCCATTATTAAGCGTTGATTATAAAAATTAAATTAAAAATCCGTTGACTATAGAGTATATCAGATGATAAATATCGGTGAGTATTATTGCTGGTTGCCATCTATCCACACAAATTCATCAAAATTGAAGACATTGACCCCGAGACTATTTTCCAGGCCAAAAATGGTGGCCATCTTGAATTTTTCGGCCATATTGGTAAAACTAGTGGCTGGATTGATTTTTGATTACAATATTTCGATTCAGAGACCCTTAAAACATACGAATAGACACATCAGAAGCCTATATTACACCATTTTATATTTTCCCGCCACATCTGACCACCATTTTGAATTTGGCCCTCTAGCGGCTTCCGCCAGCATTTTAGAGAAAGGCACCCAAGCTTAATCGCTTCAGCAGGTTTTTGTCATATTGAAACCACATTCAAAACAACTTCCCCGCAAATTGGTCACGGATTTTAGGTCTCGTACCCAACTATTATCAATTGGAGGAAACCAGAGGGCCAGGAGAAAACAGCATTGGACGACCGGCATATTCCTTGTGACGGACAAGTGGTGAATTGAAACCACGCCACTTGACTAATGACAGACCGAACGCGTACCGGTACGCCTTAAAGGACAATATTGGTGTCAGTCATTATCACATATGTGATAGAACTGATTAAACACTTTCCAAATATAATATTAACACAGAGATCATCGCTACTATAGAGGAGTAATAAAGGATTCGTGAATCGGAAGTGACGAACGCCAAAGGAAAACACGAGTTATGTGTCTATGTGAATGACTGAAGTAACGAGTGATGACAGATAAATGGCCGAATTTCTGCTCACTAATAATTCCTTCGAAGACAAAAAATAGCTATATGGGACCGCAAGAGGATATTTGACGATTCAATAAAGTAAATAAGTGTCATGCGATAAGAAAACACGTGAAAAATAGAAATACTCCGTACAGCCCCTTGTTTTTATTCATTCTATAGGGGAGACCGGGGCACATTGAACCATTTTGTTCACATACATGTTTGTCCTCATTTCATATCAAATGTTTTTATTTGAAGATCTTTTTATTTTATTGTATTGTTTAAAGACATATCATAGTTGCTATAGTGTATCAGATTCAATTAAATTAATCTTTAACTTATTTTTTTCACCCCCCCCCCCGCCAAAAAAAACAAAAAAAAAACAACAAAAAAACAACAAAAAAACAAAAAAAGAAAAAAAAACATATGTTAATCCACTTGACCGTAATGGTTCAGTGTATCCCTCTTACAAAATAGTCGAGTCAGGTTAAACCAAATAATTAGGAAATTGAACACCGATAAAAATTCCATTTTAACATAGATCTGGATTTAGATCTTAAACCTACTCACTTATTTCGTAGTGAATCTGCACACAATCAGCAGTGTATAGCTAAAAACAAATTTCCACAGATTTGACATCGGTGCTACGATCGAAACAAGCAGGAGTCTGGATTCCCTGGGGTCGTACAAATCGCCGTAAAATGCACATAAGTTGGTAGTTTGGTGGGATCAATTCAACTCTAAATCTTTTGTTTTTATTTTCAAAGATATTTTTAAAAAATTCAAAATGGATCAAGCCCTTGTTTATATGGATTGTAGATTACACATACAGGAATTTCTTGGGCTAAACAAATTATTAAATGATATATAGTCTATAATTCACTGGGGACCATTGAACCATGGTTCAAAGTACCCCGCTGACAGTGGTTCAATCTGCCCCATCACAGTTTTATGATCAAAATTTAAAAAAAAAATCGATATGTCCTCTTACATGGATCAAACCCCGATTTATCTGGATTGTAAAGTTTAGACATATATGAACTTATTTTAAGTAATTTGCTAGGCTAAGACGTTAACATGTATGGAAAATTTTTCTCTTTTAAGCGCTTTTTTGAAAAAATCACTGCCTATGAACATAATTGACAGCATGTGGCTTATTGATGGAGAAATGGGTCTAAGAAGTTATCTCACTTCTGTATAGTGTTGGGTGGTATAGTATTATTTATAAGAGATATATCCATGGTGGTTCAATCAATGTGCCCCGATCTCCCCTACCTTATAAAAACATGGTAATGCACGGACTTTTTTTCTGTTTTTCTTTCGTGTTCTCTTATCTAGTGGCAGTCAATTCTTTTTATGAATTGTAAGATATTCTCTCACAGTGTCACACAGCAACTTTAGGTCTTCGAGGGAATTATTAGTGAGCAGATATTCGCCCATGCATCTGTTATCACTAGTCACTTCAGTTAGGTATATAGAGGAATAACTCGTGCTTTCCTTTGGCGTTCGTCACTTCCGATTCATGAATCCTTTATTACTCCTCTGTGGTAACGATGATCACTGTGTTAATATTATATTTGGAAAGTGATTTATCAGTTCTATCACATATATGATAATGACTGGCGCCAATATTGTCCTTTAACCATTCGCCCCCCCCCCCCTCCCCTCCGTCCATTTAAGGTGTTGTCAGTGTTGAGTTTTCTTATAATATTGTATGTAATTATTTTGTTCCATATTTTGTATATATTTTCCTCCTATTCACATATCCGTATCATTTTATAAGTTATTATTAAACTCAGTAATTGAGTGTCCATAAAATTGTACCTTGTGTTATTCAAGTGTTATAATCAATAGATAACGGTATAAGGGAGGTAAATACATTTAACTGCCCACAGCTTATCTCCCCTGTGAGTCACTGTGTATTATTTTTAAACATACAGGGACGGGAGAATGTCCAGTTAAATGTTTGGTTTGAAATGTAGAATCTAAGACAGTCAAGAGTCATTAATGCCATAGAAATGTATAATACATTATCGATTTCTATATAAGGCATAGAAGTTAGAACGTCCATAGATTACTGTCCACGGAACACATACCCCAGACTAACACTTCATGGTCGTCGTTGTCCGTTGTGTGTTATGATGAATATATTCTTGTATTTACCTTTTTGAATAATGATCCATTTTCTGCATCTTGGTCGTTATTCCACTCACAATTTGATGTTTAACCAGTTACAAGCTACATAGCATTACAATGATAATTCCCCCGCAGTAAGGAATATGTTTTGTATTGCCGCGCCAAGCTTGAGAAGTAGTCACATATCACAGCCATTTATGAGGGGGCATGCGCAGTATACCCGCGGTATCCTAAATATTTGGTAATTGGGAATAAAACGAAATCAATTTCGATATCATAGGGTAGGTATGCCAATGAGTCAACTGGCGTGGTTTCGATTCCCCGGTCGTGTACGCCCATAATATAATGCTAGTGAGATTGCATAATGAATTCGGTATCCAAAACGGCGTGATAATCTTCAAAATTTGCACTCTAACTCAATTCCAAACTGTTCATTTTTCTCACAAATTATTATAGGTACGTTAAAGTCGTATTTCTTCCTTCAAATGTTTATAATGTTCATATCAAAATATCATAATACGCCAATACCGCAAATTCAGCTTCAATATTGAAATTTTCCTTATTTTCCAAACTTTTCGGGTGGGGGGGGGATATAGGCAACCTGACTTTTCGGGAAAACTGGTAAAGTGAAAGCAAAAAAAATATTATTTTATCTGGTTGGGAAAATAATGACCCGAAATCTCATACTGATTTTATGTTTCTTTTAATTGAATACCGTGAATTTGTACTAAATTGACTATGGATTAAAGCGTTTTGCTTTGTGCAAGATTTTTCGGGCAGCGATTATTATTTGTGAATGAAGCTGCAACAGTCTGATTGGATGGTGGGAATTCAGGTCGGCATAGAGGTGGATATCGATTACAAAACGATTGGAAAATTGGAAGTTGCTTAACTCTTGGCAGAAAAGGCGCTTATGGTGTGGTTGATTGGGATTCAGATAAGCCACCATATTCCTGAAGCAATGGCCCAAGAAATCCCACTCTGGCCATTGCTGGCCAGCAACATGACAGACCTTCGTTTAATCTGGGATCTTTCCTCAAACTTATGACAGTGATTTAAGGTATTGGATCCGTTTAGATAGCCTCGTCCCTAGAAGTCTGCTCCCTGACATTCATCGAGCCGTTACGCCTATGGAGAGCACCCTATAGACCATTCCACGGTACTGTTCGCTATGGACCGTCAAGTGTAGGTACATCAGGGGCCACATATGCTCCATCGGCGTCCCCAGGAGCCTTTTTCCCCTAGCAATATTGGACTGTAACGTTGTTGTAGTAATTTCCAAGTTGGCAGAATTAGGCCTACACAGGATTGACTTTGATGACCCACAACTAACAGGACGAATAATCCTTAAATCGGTATAATCCAACGTGGAAATAATTTCTCTCAAAACAGCACAAAAAATGCAACAGCTCGAAATGTTAAAAAAATCGATAACACGGAACACGTTGATCAAATAGAAAAGTACGACAAACGTTAAATTCTGTATGACGTGCTGAGTTCTGAACGTGGTATTGAGAGAGTTTTGACATCGAACTGGTCTGTAGGTTTTAGGAATTTCTGGAACATTTTCAACAACTTTCCTTTCCTATAACCCCCTCCCCTCCCGAAACCTGTCAATTATGTTTAAACACTGTTTCCAGAAGTTTCCATAGTTTCTAGGCGTGTCCAAATGGCGATTCCAGAAGGTTCGATCGCCTAAAATGGCAATAACTAGATTTCGATGATTTATCATGACCACATCACAATTGTAAGCAAATTTATTCAGGAAGTCCTATAAATAAACTAGAGTCATATTATTTTTTTATTTAATTGTGCCTTCGCCACGTGGATTACAGATCGCACGTTGGTCAATTTGTATTTATATACAAAAAGAACCAGGATCGAACACGGGACTTACAGATTAGCAATCCAACGCCTTACTCGTTGAGCCACCGCGTCGAGGTGGAAACAGTGGGCGGAAAATCGAAACCGCGCCAGCAATCTCGGCTCCCCGAGAAAAGTTTACCTTTCGTTTATCTCTGGGAGAATTCCTCGGCCATTTTGAATGTCACCTGATGTATCCTTCCGATGATCGCTTCTTAAACATCTGGCAAGATGGCGGCTCAAACGCACTTTCGTCTGAAATTTCGAGTATTTTAAGCTCATATCATCGAATCATTCACATTGCGCACTAAAAATAGTTCCCGGTAAATCATCAAATTGGCTCTTTTCGAATGAACTCTTGATGTCAAGATGTTGGAAATGTTCCAAGGATCATTAATATGTCTAATCGACAGCATATCATTCAAACAAATCCTACCAATCAGAAGCTACTGGGGAGGAGCTTAGGAACCGAATCAAGACTGGTTGATGCCCGGTGAATTTTCCCAGAGATAAGCGAACGGTAAACTACTCTCTGAGAATCAAACCCACACCACTTGACTCAATGACACACTTTACGATCTAATGCATACGCCTTATTCACCCCCCCAAGCCCCCACCGCTTAAGCCATTCACCTTTCATTGATCTATGTAAAACATAAGTCCACTGTTAGATTCTATTGAATGATCCAAGTGTTTACAATAGCAGCGTATCTTAATTAACAATTTTTACAGATTAAAATAAACCTTATAAACCATAAATTATTTGGTCGTTCCACTTCAACTAAGAAACCTGTACATCATTAAAAAGAAAGATATGCTTTAAATTATCCGTACGTAAAACTACTATCGCAGTTATAAACTTATTAAAGGGAGAGAGATAGCGAGAGCAAGAGAGGGGGAGGGGGGTGGGTGAGTGGAAATTTGGTTTAACGCCCACTCGACTCAAACAAGGTCATTTCGAGACTACTGTATGGTTTTAACTTTATTTCAATAATTCGCTTGCGCGTAGTTATGTTTAGTAGTTGGAGGAAACCGGGGCACCACGTACAATCGGGAATTAGAAACCACACCAGTTGACGCCTTACTATGAAACGCCGAAACCGAACAACTTTATAATACTGCTTCCAGTTCTAGCTAATTCTGTACGCCCATGTCCGACCATAAAGGATATCTCATTTGTATTCCGGTGGATTCAAATCCGGACTATGGGCAAAGTGATCTGGTTATTCTTCTTAAAAAAATTTAAATGTAGGAACGACAAGGCGTCGTCCTCCATGTAAACAGGCCTTTAAGCAAGTGGGTGGCATTATCAAATTTGGACAGATGGTGGGTGTACAACCGATTCAATGACAATGCGAATGTACTGGTTGCCAGTAAGAGTGCCTGGTCAGCTTGCAAACGTGCGAGACATACTGCACCATACCCCAACAGCCAACAAGACAAGGCTATAATCTTCCTCGTTAAGCTGTCATCCTGTGCCGCTACACACTAATCTGTCCGCGCTCCGACGAAAAGGCTAGGCTAATCGTCCTAGTTAAGTCGCCATCCGACTAATAGACACCCAGTCTTGTCCTGATCAACACAATGCCAGATGAATTTTGTGATAGGCTTCTTTCTGTAGGGCTTCTTTATCGCGATGAACCTGCTGGAGGCACGCTCTGCTGCTTTCAAGTGGTTTCTGGCGATTCGGAAACCATTGGGGGTTTGAGGTGGGGACTCGTTGCAAAGGCTGGAGGGCTAGTAGGGGGGCTTGCAACTTGTGTTTGATTTGGGGAAGTAACCGTAGGTTGCACTGGATGTGGTTGATCTTTCACAGTATTAGTTCCCAAACCACACAAATGTTGACTATGTGATGACAACCTAGTTGGTGGCTAATAGGGTTGAGCAGTGGTTTACAACCTTTTTAGGCAATGGCACACCCTGAAACACATGGAAAAATAGCGGCACACATGACTAAATATATATGAATAATATTTGAATTTTGCACAATTCATAGACTGAATGCAACCGTAGACACAGACTAATCAAAGACACCCAGAGTGATAGAATGATTCAAGCTAAATATAGAAAAACACAGCTATGAACTTACCAGTAAACACCAGTGAATACTCATTTGCGATCACGTGGTTTTTCGCATTTTCTTAGTGTGCCGTTCAAATATTTCGCGGCACATTTAGGAAGAACTCGGCACACTGATTGAGAATCGCTGGCTTTGAGGGACATTCCTACAGGAGTGTGACAAAGTCATCTCTACATCAAATTGAAATATACAGATAGAACTTTCTGACCTCTGTGATCATTAATGATATTGACGTGTTCAACCATACACAACTTCTTCTAAGGCACGGACTTATTAAAACAACTAATGTATTCAATATGTCTTTACGGACTACACACGAATGGCCTCTGTTCGTTTTGATAAAAGGCACGATCTCATTAAACATATTATTTATTCAAAGGAATAGGCAGTGCAGTTACAGATACTATAATCTCATAAATAAACAATGCCAAATATGTACATCGCATGTGTATCACTTTTCTTAATTGATTGTATGCTTTATAAGTCAGGGTTTACTGTTAGTTTCAGAAGACTTGGAATGGCGCTCCTCCCGGAGTATGCCTATTTCATGCTCTCAATAAATGTCTACCAACTATGCTGTTATTTGTATGTGGTGTTACAGGAGTCATACAAATTATCTTGCCACCTTCAGGCTTCTGGCAATATCCATGTCATCATTTTCACAGACAATTTTCATCATCTTCACAGACAATTTTCACTGTTGCAAGAGACCGAATCCCCCCCCCCCCCCCACATATATCCCATTTGGGTCAGTATATTATATTTAATTTGGAATGGGGTTATGGTCCATACTATTGGATACTTGGTGTTGAAAGATCATTGGGTCGACCTGTTAAATATAACAATTGGTAATAATCTTAATTTAGTTCTATAGACAAACATCTTATCAAATATAAGGATGGACAGCCCATAAACATGTAAAGAAATTCTTAAAGCGATAATTTCATATTTTCAAAGAAAGTCAAAGCATAATTATTTCCATGTCTTTTGCTGAATAGGTTGTCAACTCACTACTATACGATCATAGGCATCATTAACACAGGAAATGATAACACAATTACCTCCCTTGAGCAATAGCTATCTTCAAACGTTTGAATTTAAAGTTGAAAATGACATTTTTGCCAATTTCTCAACTGGCAATAATGAATTATAGGATTAATATCTTTAACAAGGTAGGACTATTTATAGATACCATCTACTTTAAGGCTTTATTTTAATAAATGTTAAAAATATAACATAAAAATATGAAATTGCTGCTTTAAGGAAAAGCGATTCTGGGTCTCTATAACGAGTCAACGACAGCAGATATTTAACCTAATTAAATAACAGTCCTATCAAAGATTGTCATTAAAATAACTAATCATCAATAAATAATATACACTGGTAAATAACTATGACTAATTAACGTTTTACATTTATGCGTGAGATATGAATTATTTGAGGTTAAATTCTTCAGCTGGATTCGGTTCTGCTAAGATATATTCAAAATAAGCAGCGTGAATCACGTCAATTCTTAAAACTAATCCGAGATGTTTTTACAGTTGTTTATTATATGTTCTATAATGCTACAAACAATCGCCGCATTTATAGCAGGCGCAGATATGAAATATATCCTCATCCACCAAGATAAAACAGGACCAACGCCATTCAATACAGTAACAGTTGATGATGTTCTATCGTGTACAGTTATCTGTGAAGATGACCCACTCTGTGTAATATTCGCTTTTCATGATGATAGACAACAATGTAACATTTATCATCAACTAATAACAGATTCAGAACTCCAACGTGATACGGGAATGCGAATGTTTAAAATAGGAAATATTGGTAAGTTGGAATGAGAATGATTAGAATTGAATTTATTAGTAAATGAAACCATTGAGAACATGGTTTGATATGACTGACGTCCATGTATAGCTTGAATTTGTATTTGTATGATATTAGGTCAGTTCCGCTGGTCTTTTGAAGTTGCAACACATCTAATTAAGCTCAAGGTTTCTGGATGTTATTAAAAACAAGTATATAAACACCACACAGACCTTCGCTGTGATTTATGTAACACATTATACAAAGCTAAATCTGCCAGTTGCACGGTAGGTCTTTCTTTGGGCTTGAAATGTTATCTAAATTATAAATTAGATATTAATTAATCAAAATTCAATCGCTAAATTCTCGATTCAAAGTAGATCAATTTGACTGAAATTTTCAGCAAATTCCCTTTACTTTATCTAGTGAGAACTGCCAACTCTTTATCTAATGGGGGTTGGGATGGCCTAGTGGTCTAGAGTGCCGCGCTTCGACCTCTAGCTGGCCGGTCACCTCTGGCTTTCGGCTGTGGTTTCGAGCCCTGGTGTGAGCGTATGTGGCATGGAGACAGGGGCGCCTTCTCAACCTCGTGGGTTTCCCCCGGGCACTCCGGTTTCCTCCCACTGCTAAAGACACCTACGCGTAAGCGAATTATTGAAATAAAATTTAAAAAAAAACAACAAAAAAACATGTTAGTCCCGAAATGACCTAGTTTGTGTTGAGTGGACGTTAAACCCCATTTTTCTCTCTCTCTCTTTATCTAATCTCCCATAATGTATGTTTAAATATACGTTGAAAATGCTTTTCAGGCGAGAACATAGCCCTCCAGAAGCCAACTTATAAAAGTTCTATGAAGAAAAAACATAATAGTGATTTAGCTGTTGATGGTGATACCATATCTACATGTTTTGAAACAAAAGAAGGAGATTTCAGTCCATACTTCATGGTTGATTTATCCGATATTTACCATATATCATATGTCACGGTACATAATACCCTCCATTTCCATCATTACCGTAAGTAAAACAACTAAATTCTTTTATAACCGAATTAAAATACACTCGATTCAGATCAATACCGTAAATAAAACATTGTATTTAGAACTAAATTCTTTTAAAACTGAATTTAAATTAAAATAATACACTCGATTCGGATCAATACCGTAAGTAAAACATTGTATTTAGAACTAAATTCTTTTAAAACTGAATTTAAATTAAAGTGCCAATCCTGATAACTTTTTGGGGAATAAAACTGCTTAATTTTGTGTTAAAATCCTTTAAAATCCATAACCTAATGCCCACCTACTAACTCGATATTTGTGATACGCTTGTAAATAACTTAAACCTGACAGTCTTCGTATAGAAATGGAGAACGTTTTATTATACAGTATAGGGATAAAACCAGACTTTTTTCTATAAAAATAATATGTAGGTGATGGTGAAATGACATGGGTCATTCACTGCATAGACCTTTCAAGAAACATTAATTGATTATCAGGTCACTCAATGAAAAAATTGACCCAAAATCTTAAAAGGGTTACGTGTCCGGATAAGCAGTGTTGACGTTCACGTCCAAACGACTCAATATTTTGAGCTGAAATTTTGAGACAAGGTAAATACACCATGCCACTATATTTTGGTCCATAAATTTCATAAATACTCGGACTTTAATTTTTGAGACTCTGTTCTTATCGGGATTGTCCCTTTAAAATAATACACTCGATTCAGATCAATACCGTAAGTAAAACATTGTATTTAGAACTAAATTCTTTTAAAACTGAATTTAAATTAAAACTTAAATAATTGGTCTTTAAACAAGCCTTTCCATAGCAGAACTAAGTGAAGAAACAGGCGTGTAAATTGTTGTAATGAAATTTATGTACTCCTGTTTCCCGCATACTCCGCGCAGTGTTGCGTTTGATTAGAGGTAATCCAACTACACACTGCTATTATGAACGGATATTGTTGTTTTAAATTTTGATTTGTCAGTAGTCCGTCCCACTGCTAAAGACCCCTACGCGCAAGCGAATTATTGAAATAAAATGAAACCCTATGCTAGTCCCAAAATGACCTAGTTTGTGTCGAGTGGACGTTAAACCCCATTTCTCTCTCTCTCAGTAGTCCGTCTACCAACCAATCACTAGCTGCCAATATTGGACCAAATATGTTTACATTTTATTATGCCTAATTAACCCGTGCATAGCAGAATACTGCAGTAAAACTAATTGCGTGACAAACGAGGCTATCAAATCGAATGAAATGTAAACAATACTGTTTGGAAACGAACATACTTTCACCGTTTTTAATACCTTAAATAACTGTCCAAAGTTTTAGGGAAGACCCAGATTTAACGAAGGACTGTCATGTTGCTGTACTTAAGTGATAGCTTTCAAGAAACAGCAATGGTCAGAGAGGGATTTCTCGGGCCATTGCTTCAGGAATATGGTTTCCCGAGGGTTAGTTCACACTGAAAGTCTCGAACCAATCCAATTCTCGTGGGTCCTTGATTTCAATTCAAACTACTTAAAGTGTAGATATGTGAACTACAACAGTAGCAAAACAAACGAAAATGAAAATCAACCATGTCAATGGTGGGGTCATTGTTCTCAATTATTAAATGTCATTGATAACCTACCTACATTTAACCTTTGTAGGGTATCAATGCTATGGATACCACTAGTAAATCAAAGTAAACAGTATATTGTTAAAACTGAAATGTTACAGTTGGCTTATTTCATTGGCAAAGCCATTCTTATCGGAGACAAAAACATATCAACATTGACTTTTAATTAGAAAAACTATTCCAATGAATGCTTTGTTCCATGACCACGGCATAATGACAAATAATTAATATTTTAAAACTATCGAAACAATCTGTGATACATGTATCTCTAATGAAAATATTAACCATTGATATTTAATAAATTTAAAACCACCGTAGCAGAAAGGGAGTGGGGGAGAGGGAGAAATGGAGTTTGACGTCCACTTAAAACAAGCTAGGTCATTTCGGGACCAACATATCGTTCAATATTATTTCAATAATTAGCTTGTGCGTACAAGCGGGTAACGAAACCAATCCACTTGTCTCAGTGACCGACCTTATGATCTAAAGCGTATATGCTAGATAATTAGCCCAACCCATCGTGGTGCAAGCTTTAACGGAACCAATCCATTTTACATCATTGTTAGATAATTAGTCGTGGTGTAAAATAGAGAGAGAGATAACCCATCGTGAGATAACCCATCGTGGTGTAAAATAGAGACAGAGAAAACCCATTGTGGTGTAAAATAGAGACAGGGATAACCCATCGAGGTGTAGAATAGAGAGTGAGATAACCCATCGAGGTGTAAAATAGAGAGTGAGATAACCCATCGTGGTGTAAAATAGAGAGTGGGATAACCCATCGTGGTGTAAAATAGAGAGTGAGATAACCCATCGTGGTGTAAAATAGAGACAGAGATAACCGATCGTGGCGTAAAATAGAGAGAGAGAGAGATTACCCATCGTGGCGTAAAATAGAGAGAGATAGATAATCCATCGTGGCGTAAAATAGAGAGAGATGATCCATCGTGGTGTAAAATAGAGACAGAGATAACCCATCGTGGTGTAAAATAGAGACAGGGGTAACCCATCGAGGTGTAAAATAGAGAGTGAGATAACCCATCGTGGTGTAAAATAGAGAGTGAGATAACCCATCGTGGTGTAAAATAGAGAGAGAGATAACCCATCGTGGTGTAAAATAGAGAGTGAGATAACCCATCGTGGTGTAAAATAGAGAGAGATAACCCATCGTGGTGTAAAATAAAGAGAGATAACCCATCGTTGTGTAAAATAGAGAGAGAGAGAGAGAGAGAGAGAGAGATGAGGTTTAACGTCCACTCGACACAAACTAGGTCATTTCGGTTTAATTTTATTTCAATAATTTGCGTGCGCGTAGGTGTCTTTTGCAGTGAGAGGACCCAGAGAAAACCCACGAAGTTGGATGGTGGAAACTAATCGATAATCGTCCTGTGTTGATCAATATATAATATTTATTTTAGCTGAACGTTTACATGATTTGAACATCGAACTTTACCATGCTAACCCCGTGGATACCAATTCAACTAATCCTATCTGTTGCGGCTTCCGACCTGGACTTCTACCAACTGGACCAACTATAATCAAATGTCAAGATGGGGTTCTGGGACGATTTGTTAAGATTTTTATCGAAAAATCGGAGTTTATGACTCTATGTGAAGTTGAGATAACAGGCCATAAAGGTGGGTAACATTGTTTTATAGATATATTTAGCAGCATTGAAACAAACAAAAAAAATAGCCATGACAATTTTATTTGTAATAATGCGCTCATACAAAAAAAAATAACCATGACAAAAATGTTATAAATATTGCGTATAATTTATTTTTAAAAAGGCGTTAACAATATCTGGCTACAATATCTATCAAGTTTTGCTACAATTTATCTGTTCGTATACCGTTTATAATCTCCAAAACAACGATCATTATAATTTCCACTGTATTGAAGCGGATTTTATCTCCAAAATAACGACCATTTTATCTTTTAGTTGACGATATTTCTAGTCAGCGGAACACGTGTAATGTGAACGGATGTAAACGACTTCCAAGTAAGTAATGTAATTATATCACCGGTTTTAACCACAGATGGGACAACTTGTTGCAACCGCTTGACCAAAAGCAGGTATGAGGTTCACCAAACTTGAGATACACAAGCTGGAAGTAGAGACAAATAAACGTGCAATTTTCGGCCCTTCATTTCAGCCTAACCAATCTCAAAACTCTTGCATCCTTCCGCCTCAAAATTATGAATATTCACCAAAACCTGGCAGAAAATTTTATTTTCAAACCCTTTTCTTCGATTCTACACTAAAAATCTCCATGCAAAAAAAGGGGGGGGGGTGAAAAGGGAGAGAAAGACTAAAAATAGCCTTGGCCCATTGTTTCGTGAGCTGTATCCATATAATGATTATAGAGTCGATTCGTTTTACTTTGGTAACTGTAAATACAACCCTCGTTTCTGAATTACTTGTCACATCAGTGAAACAACCCTGTTTCTGAAAAGTGTTAGTATTCCGTTGAATTAACTTTACTATATCACATTCAACTACCTGAACCGCTAAACTAGAGCATGTGCAATTGATGGAGACTTTCTGGCCAAGGTGATATTTACTATGAATGTACATCATTTTACGAGAAAGTTGAAATTATTTTTTTTTATATTCTGAGCACCATAGAAAACGCACCACTTAGTTTTTCATATAACAAAATGATCCGGAAAATATTTCTTATTTTTTTTTTTTTTTGCTTCTTATTGTGAAAAATATTCAAATAACAACACATTTGTACACTTATGGATGATTAATCAGTAATCAACGGTACAAAGTCAGAGGGGTCAAAACTAAAAGTACGACAAAGATGGTTAATTGTCAGTAGCGCGTGTTTCCTCCACTGGCTATTACACACGCTGTGCAGCACAATTAACCATCTTTGTCGTACTTTTGAATATTGTTCACAATAAGAAGCAAAATAAATAAGATATTTTTACAGGATCATTTTGTTGTAAACTAAGTATATTAAACTAGGTAGTGTGGGTGTGTGTGTTCGGGGGAAGGGAGTGAACTTCTGCAAATATGCATGTACATGTATCCTGCTTGGCATGCCAACTACCTATTGTATGTACCCTTTTACGTTTAACCTCAAACCTCGGTTTGTCGTCTCAGCCGAACGTCTAGACCGCATTTTTTATATGACCAAAATATAAAATACCGAAAATCATAAATTCACGAGCTATAACTCAAATTGCTGTTGTCTTTTATGAATTGATGATTTATGTGATGGACTACCCTTTAGGTTTGATGTCTATTGGAAACCCTGATACCGCCTGATTCCTTGCACTATACGAGTGTCTATAATTTCAGGTGGACCGAACATTGTGTTGGGTAAACCTACTGTACAAAGCTCAACTTATGTATATGAAAACTTACCGTTGTCATCAGCACTGGCTGTGGATGGTAATAGAAATAGCGATGCATTTCAACAAAGCTGCAGCCATACTGCTGGTGGTGATAATAATCCATGGTTACAAGTTGACCTTGAACGTATATATAACATTACCAGTGTTACCATAGTGAATCGTGGAGATCATCGGGAAAGTAAGTTCATCTTATAATACACTCTTCCAAACAAGAATCGCAATGTGACATGATATATATACCCTCGCTCTACCATCCCGTCGTTGCAACAGGAACCGCGACACGCAGCTGAGCCAAACTGTTCTCCGGTGTTGCTGTGGCCATGCCCATTGAAATCGGATTTGACCGTATCGGCGTATTTCAAACAGCAGCTCTAACGTAAGTTACGGAACGTCTGGCTCGTGATCTGGTTTCACATAGGCGTTTATGGACTGTCTGTCGGATCTGTGATTATACGCCGTCGAGGAATCGCTGCTACTACAGAGGTCGCTGTTGAGCAACGTTTCCGCAAATGACGTAACCAGAAGTGATGGTCAACCTAAGCTTGAACGGCTACGTGATGAACTTCGCTGTCGTTACCTATCCCAACGGCTACATCTGTCTGGGATTTGCCTGCTTGTAACCGACCAATAGCGTTGTTGCGTTGGTCTTCGTTCAGATGTGGCATCACTTGGTTCGTTGATTGTTTACGTGTGCAACTGATTTGGAGACCGAGAACCCCCGGATTTTAAAGACCTTAGATTTAGGTTCAATGCGAAGTTGCTAAACTCTTGTGACTTGGTGTAATCAAGCGAAAACAAATTTCCTAAAAAAAGTATGACCAGTCACAATTAGTGACCCTACCTTTAAAACCAACAACGAATTTCTTTTATCCTTACATAATGGCATTAAAAACAAGTAAGATTTATCGAAACAACGACCTCGTACAAATAAAAGATATGATGAAAAATGGGCTATGGCCTCATTGTTGTTTGTTCAAATTGTTCGTACTGACCACAGACCGTACTATTATGTACTCCGCCCCATTGAGTGACTGAGGTGTTTCCCTCCGGGATTGTCTTTTAAAATAAGGATTAATTTCAGTGCACCTGAGACAATTTAGGCAGCGATTTCATTGACGTTATCAACAGTTTAGAGAATTCAACCAATTTCTAACTGAGCTTAGGTCAAATCAAGACATAAAATCCCAAACCAAAGACAAGAAGAAAAAAGACGTAAAATTTAGGCCGGAAACATGTTCTGAACGACTAAGGGGTCACGGTGGCTAAGTGGATAAGACGCTGGTTCGCTAGCCTGGAGGTCGGGTGTTCGATCCCTGCATTGGCCGAGAAAGTTCATCTCGATTTTCCGGCGTGATTTCACCTTGTCAGTGATGCAGAAGGGCCTGACAAGGACAGCTGCCTAGTCGTTCGGATGGAACGAAAAACCTAGGTTCCATGTACACATTAGAGTGCACGTAAAAGATCCATTGGCAGTTGGAATTCGATATAAGAGTAGGCCGTAGCGCCGTTGCTCGGGCAAAATTTAACTCATAGCACACTGTATGGCGTATGTCCTTCTTCCATTAGCCGAGGTTAGGTACAAAAGAGTAGGACGTTAAACCCCAATTCATTTCATTTCATTTCTGAACGACTATACTATGGTTACGTTAATTTCCCGGAACTGGTTGGGCCCCAGCAATCCCATCCCGGGATGGGGTCCCCGGAACTTGTTAGAACCTATTGATTGGTAGGACATCTAAGTCATTTAGTTAATTTTAGTGCATAACCGATATCTGGACCCCCGAAAATCTGTCGGTACCTGCCAGTCCCGGGGGCCCCCAATATCCCTTACTACCCTGGGCCCCAATCCCCACCCCCTCAGCCCAGTACAAGATATAAGTATGACCCCGAATTGTTTTGGCCTCTAAATGTGGGGGGCCCGGGACATTAGTCCCACTCCCCCCCCCCACCGGGTATTGCTGTTACTTTATTATTCTGACTGTCCAAATGGATGTGCTTTGATTGGCTAGACGTACTTCAATATTATCCCAGTCGAAGCAGAACAGGATGTTAAACCCCATTCATTTCATTTCTGTTCAGAGTTGGCGGCTACATTAGGGCTGTCCAGAGACTGAAATTTGGTGCATAGGGGTAGCTCCGGCCGGGGAGTAACTATTTTAGGTAAATAATGTAACAGTTTTGTATCTAATATGTATATTTTTACAGTTGTTTATGGAAGAATGGTTGATATAAGTATATTGGTTTATGAGTCTGATCCAACCAATACCCCAGCCACCCCTGGCCCTGTCATCTGTAAATTCATACCAGGGATATTCGGTATGACGTCTCGAACATTTGAATGTGATGACGTCACTGGGGGACGTTACGTCAGAATAAGTAAAAATAGTGAAATATTAGATGTGTGTGAATTGGAGGTGACGGGAAATTTAAATGTGATGACGTCACTATTGGACGTTACGTCAGAGTAACTAAAAATAATCTTTAATTAGATGTATGTGAATAATTATTGTTGGAGGTGACGGGAAATTGAATGTAGATAAAATACTTTATCAGGTCATGTCAAGACTTACTTATATTATTACATGATATATTACACTGTATTACATGATATAAGACTGTATATAGTACTTACTTTTATTACATGATATAATAGACTGTATAAAGGACTTATATGATACATTACACTGTATACTAATTATATATATTATCATTATCGAAAAACCATGTCACACCAATGATCCAGTTTGATATGTTAATCATTATGGACAATTACTTTATCGCAGGTGCACTGTATTTATAATGAATGTAATTTATTAAAATCTCTCCGATATAGTAATTGTGCTGTATTAAACATCACCTTATAGTAATTTTGTACTGTATGAAAACCTTACCTTATAGTAATTGTACTGTATTAAAACCTTACCTTATAGTAATTGTACCTTATAGTAATTGTACTGTATTAAAACCTTACCTTATAGTAATTGTACTGTATTAAAACCTTACCTTCTAATAATTGTACTGTATTAAAACCAGTAAATAACACCGGACCCAATACCGAGCCCCGTGGGACTCCACAGATTCATCCGTCTTCATTAGCCCTGTTTAGGAGCAGAACAGTAGGACGTCAAACTCTATTTTATTTCTGATTACTCTAATACGGTATCAGGCAGTCCATAGTCCTTGAAATGGGCCGCTGTGATCAATCGTATCAAAAGTTTCACCGAGGTCAAGCAGAACCAAAAGCAGTCTTGCCACCATCTAGTTACTATAATGTAACGATAACTATAGCTGGTTATCGTTACAAGTGGTACAGTCTAAGACCGTTGACGCAAGTTCAAATAGGTTAAAACGCACAATTGTCATTACAGTTTGTATTAAAATAAGTAATCATATCATACATAATGAAGTCTTAACAACTAAAAGAGAGTTACCGAACAGTTTTTCTTTGTGGTTATGCGTTTTACATTTTCTTAGCGGTGTTCTTGTAATGTGCAGGCAGCCATGACGCAGGCCAGTTGAAATCTCGCCAAATACCGCGACGCCTTAACTCCGCCCATCTTTTTCCATATAAGGCAATGCCTACGATACGCTAACCCAGCACAGATACTATAAGAGAATCTCGGCTGAAATGTCAAAGTCGCCAATTACATCCTTTTTTTGAACAATAAAATCTATTATCAGTTTTTGTCCAGGTTTGAGCGACAAATTTATGCCCAACCTCCCCAACACGCAGTCTATTATTGTTTCTGACATATTTTCCCACGCTAAGGTCATTAGCATATAATTACGGTCATATGCCATGTATGGAAGAGGCGTATGATCACGTGAGTTGGATTGCGCATGCTCTATTTGACTGGGCGGCCATTATAATTTCAGAACTTGAGAATTTTCATGAAGGGGTTTTGATTTTATCAAATCATTTAATTATGCGGTAAGGCTTCACCTTTATTTCAATGGGGAATTGATTTATTATATGTTAAGCTATGTGCAGTACAGTTTTGGGTTAGTGTCTGTGTAAATTAAGGGAGCTATAGGCCAGTAAACTTTTTGTAGTCATTTGACTACAAAACTTGCGCAAAGGAACTCTGTAGGAAAAGCCACTACTGTGCCTGAAGTATGACGGAAGGCATCAGTAGTGGAACCATTTCTAGCCACCATCTAGCCCCATTCTTAGGTCATTTACGACTCTGAGAAGTATTAAAACCAGTAAATAACACCGGACCCAATACCGAGCCCCGTGGGACTCCACAGATTCATCCGTTTTCATTAGCCCTGTTTAGGAGCAGAACAGTAGGACGTTAAACCCTATTTTATTTCTCATTACTCTTATACGGTATCAGGCAGTCCATAGTCATTGAAATGGGCCGCTGTGTTCAATCGTATCAAAAGTTTCACCGAGGTCAAGCAGAACCAAAAGCAGCCTTGCCACCATCTAGCCCCATTCTTAGGTCATTTACGACTCTGAGAAGAGCGGATTCGGTACTGTGACATTGTAATAGAATACATAACTCTTTTCATTAAACCGATGTTTTATTACTGCATAATATATATACATATGGTGGTTGGATCAGGAGATATCTAACTAAAGATGTTCTCCCTAGGTCACAGAAAACCCAACTCCTCCGGGGTCCGAGGGCAGACCCCCATAGTCCAGGACGGACCGACTTTTCCCTAGGTCTCCCTAAGACCTGACTGGTCTCTGGTCCCTCCCGTCTCGTTTTCCTAACAGTTTATATATACTATCCAACTTAAGACCTGACTGGTCTCTGGTCCCTCCCGTCTCGTCTCTCGCCTAACTCTAAACGAGGCATTATATACTATCCAACGATGCCTGTCAAATAGCTGAGGCACGCCATAGTTAATAGCATTAAAATGAGAACAATGAAAACGATTAATTAAGATAAACACATCTTAGCTCTAAAACAACAAGTGTTAAGCTTACAACATATATCAAATAGACACTTCGATGATACAAGTTTGTACGACCAATACATCTTACATAATACTATGTCAGATAAGCTCGCACCTGCAACAGGTTAAGGCTTGTCACTCAATATGTCCAAATGAGTTACAATTGAAATTACAATATAAAATATGAATTAAAAATACAATATTACATTTTAGATCCCAAATGATATTGTATTACAACATGGACGATATGCTGATATATACTGGCAGCTCTGACTACCAAAGCCATGTAAACGATTGGCACCGAATTCTGAATGTTGACACAGCTACGCCCCTCAGCCCTTTTCTATCAGTTTTAGCTGAGTGGATGTCGTCTGTGTAAATCCATGGTGTATCTGGCCTTATCTTAGTGTGCTGGTTGATTTCGGTTAGGGGATCGCGGTGGCTAAGTGGATAAGGCACTGGTTCACTAGCCTGGAGATCGGGTGTTCGATCCCTGCATTGGCCGAGACAGTTCATCTCGATTTTCCGGCGTGATTTCTCCTTGTCAGTGATGCAGAAAGAGGGCCTTGCCAAGGACAGATGCCTAGTCGGTCGGGTGGGACGAAAACCCGAGGTCCCGTGTACACATTGGAGTGCGCGTAAAAGATCCCTTGGCAGTTGGAATTCGATTTAAGAGAAGGCCGTAGTGCCGCTGCCCGGGCAAAAATTTCCCTCATAGCACACTGTATGGCGTATGCCCGTCTTCCATTAGCCCAGGTTAGGTTAGGCGTATGCCCGTCTTCCATTAGCCCAGGTTAGGTGCAAAAGAGTAGGACGTTAAACCCCATTTCATTTCATTTCAATTCATTTCATTTCATTTCGGTTAACAATAAGGTGTCTTGTTCGCTCGATAATAAGAAAGTTTGTAAGAAATCTAATATAATAATAAAAGTGATATGAACACGAAAAGATGTCTTAAAAATCTATTTGATGGGAATGAAGTTATTTTTTTGTCAGTTTTGTTGTATTTAACGTTTTTGTTTTTTTGTTTTTTTGGGGGGGATTGGTCGAAAAGAGTAGCACAAACCATCAAGGGCAGTTAATTTGAATATGTGTCTACCCCATGGGTGAACCAAGGGGTTAGTGGAGTAGAACAGAATGAGACCACTGGGGTACAGAGGTTGGGTTCCAATTTGCAGATATCGCAATAAGTTGATACGCAGTGTTGTAAAGCTTTCATGGGCTGACAAACAAGGTCGTTCTCTTACAGAAGATATTTGTTACTTTGTTTGCTTGTGCAATAATTGTTAACCCTACAAAAGAAACATTAACCAGGAAGTTTAGTATGGTATGTTTATATAGGTACACACGACACGACACAGTAAAATGTTTAATTTCTACACACCCGCTATTGTTGATTTGAATAGAAGTCTACTTCATCCTCTATAATATGATACTATGCTTCACAACCCTTTGAATGGATATAATGATGTGTTCCATCTAAGCTAAACGAGTTGTACTTATAGTTAAAATCGTCAATAAGAACAAGAAAATATTCGTTCCTTCGTTCGCTTATGGAGTTTAACGTCCACTTCCACCGGGGATGATATCGTAGGCAGACGTTTCCAGGAAATTTGCCAGAGGAAGTCACAGAATAGGAGGCATCGTCCAGCTTCCACAATAAGATATGTTACGATTGATTTATGTAGTGCTGGTTATAGCTACATGTAGTATAACAACGGTTGGTGAGTTTTATTATAATTATAATGAAAGAGAGAAATATATTCCCAAAATAAAAAAAAATATCCACGTTATTCACTTGTAGACAGAATGAGATCAATACAACGGTAGTTAGTCACTCAAACTTATCAGCAGTGAATATTGGCTTGCTCGCTACTATCCCTGAGACAGATGGCATGGGGGGGGGGGGGGTAATTAACTCTCATTGTTAAGGTTTGTTCTTCTTCCAGTATATCTGGACACAAAATATGTCCTATTGAGTGTAAATGGGTTCATAAAATAATACGTGTAGGCTATGTAAAACATCGGGCCTATGGTCTTCCTAGTTGTTTTCATTGAAAGAAAACGGATTGAACATGAATAACAACACCGTATGTGTAATTATAAAGGTATACAACTGTTCATGAAATAAAAAAAGATATTTTGGGAATATCTCTCTCATTAGGTGACTTAAAAGTATATTCATATGTTCTCCTTATATGACGATGCTATGCCAATGACAATCATATCGAGGTAGGATACGAGGCTACAGTATGTAATATTGCCTTACAGGATTGCTATTGTATGATTGGTCAATTCTGTATTTACATTTTACAGCACAGTTCGTCATTAAAGCGGAACTGGCTGTATAAAAAGCCATGGTAACTGCCATTAAACAACTTGACCACCCTGAAACGAAACTATGTGAAATCACCGCAACTATGTGAAATCACATGAAAGTATATTCTATCTAGTTTAGTATGTATTTATATGATTTCACAATGTACTGCAGTCAGGGGCGTAGCCGTGAAATATATATTGGGGGGGGGGGGGTCCGCAACGGTGGGGGGGGGGTACCCTCCAAAATTTTGTTTAAAGTCTCAGTCTTCTGTAAACATTGTTTGGAATATTTTACGGGGTTAAACTAAAACATCACACCAATACAACGTTTATCATGTTTACAGACAGCGGCGAAAAAGCGTGGCTTACCCCCACCTAAGAAAATTTTGGAATATTTGACGGCTGCAAACACCTTTTCCTGCTATTTGAGCCCATGAACAAAGCAATTTCAAAGTGGTCTAATATTACCTAATTAAGGTGGCTTGCTGACTCGAATTCCAATCAATCGTTTACACCCATGTAGACGGGACCGTTGGGAGAAAATTTTGAGAATTTAACTGCCACAAACGCGTTTTCCTGCTATTCCAGTCTGTAACCTGTGAATACTATTACACAATGACATATGTCATAGACGCGTCCTGCCATATCAAAATACGTGTAAGTGATTGTAACATAAACCTGTTGCTATCAGCACTCGGCTGGAGATCTTGGTAGTATTCCTTATGTCATTGCGTAACTAGAACTTGTTGTTGGCATGTCTTATCTAACTTTATCTGATAAACTATATTGAATGTTAAACCTTCATATGATGCTTGATACATTAGACAGGTGTCTAATGAGCTCCTTTGTCTCGAATACGTTTATAAACTCAGAACAGAAACGAATCTTCAGGCAGGTCCAGGAGGCCATGCTAGGCGGGCGCCTAGTTAAGGTACCTCAGGAGTACTATAGTCAGGTCTAGGAGTCGGAGACGAGACGAGAGCTTCTGGAGTTAGCACACTCGTGCTAAGCCAAGCTAATTAAGTCATGACTCCTTTCATATAGTTAGTTCTACGGTCGTTTACATCACGATGTTTGTACCTAATATGTAAGAAGAATAAAAATATTATATTTGAAGTCACACCAGTGTTGTCATCTAAGATACTGATTAAAGAACGAAATACTGTCACATATTAATTGGTGCCGTCTGACCAGAGCAACGATTGAAGTCCTAACCACTAAGTTCACAGGCCAGAGGCTCCCAGAGCTACCAACGGGGTAAGTCTTTTCTAATCCTACCATGGCGAGGGTGAAAAAATGACATTAGTGCTATGTATTATAATTTAACTGGAAATCTGCAGTTTATCATCACGCGTCGTTAAATATCATGGTGTAGTTACTAAATTTAATATTAGCAAGTAGTGGAACAGGAAAATGACGAAAACAAAATTGTATATATATTATTTGTTTTAAAATGCGTCATGTTGTTTTTAAAAGATTATGAATTATAATTGTTTGTTTTTGAACACATATTTTGGCATTTAAAATTAGTATTAACAGGTTTATATTGCGCAGTAAAATGTTTTGTGATTGTTTAACTAGAATTGAGTTAACAATATCGTAATTAGGAATTTTACATTCACAAAGTATTAACGGGTTTATCTCTAAGTTTTTTCCGTTTGTTTTGTCTATACGTGTATATTATCCAAATAGTTAATGGCAAAGGCCCCGATATTTACGGGTGAGATATAATACCCCAAATATTTAATGGGAAAGACCCGATATTTACGGGTGAGATTTTTATTTGTAATACCCCAAATATTTAATGGGAAAGACCCGATATTTACGGGATTAAGATTTTTATTTGTAATACCCCAAAGTTTTAATGGGAAATGCCCCGATATGTAACGGGAGAAGTTTATGTTAAGTGGTTTAACCCCAGGAGGGTTGTGCTCGGATTTAGAGCGAACGTATTGTCTTGTTTTGTGTTTTGTTTAAAAATTATAGAGATAAACCGTTAGTTCTTTCAAAAATATCTTATTTAAGATTGGTTAAATGTGTTCAGATCATTCATTATTCTTGAGATAAAACAATATGACTCCCTAATTTCAATTGTAAATATCGTTAGATCGTTATCTAAAGTCAAGTCTGTTCCACTTGCTAATTTGATTAACTATTAATTAAGTTCACTCCATGATATATATGATAAGCAGATGATAAAACTTCGGCACGGGTGGCAGTTAATACTTTTCATAGCACATGTCATAACACGCCGTTTTGCCAGACGGTATGGAAAATGAAAAGACTACCGGTCAACAACAATAGTTGAGCTAAACGGAGCAGGGAAAATTCTGACCCCTCAACATTACTGGAACGAGAGGAAGGGCATCATATGTACCCCACCCCTACAGTTGGCTACGACAGTGCAGTAGCGGTCTAAGAAGATAATTACAGTAGTTTGTGTTCGCGATTCCACCAAATAATCGGTCTAAGAAGATAATTATAGTACTAGTAGTTTGTGTTCGCGATTCCACCATTTATATGAATAATAAGAGTAGTCTGTGTTTGCGATTCCAGGATCTCGTTTGTTTTTTTTTATTATTGACTCGCGTGTGTGACCGATTGTGTGTATAGAACTTTTAAGTTCGTGTGTTTTTCATTGACCTTTTCATTTTGTTTAAAGACATTTTTGGATATTATGACATTTTACAAGTATATATAACTTTTAAATTCGTGTGTGTTTCATTTACCTTTTCTTTTTGTTTATAGACATTTTTGTATACGACATTTTACAAGTGTTGTTTGTATTTATATGTCTTTTCATTCTTATTGTTATTATTATCGATCCCAGTTATATTCAAATTTGTAAAGGCTTTAAAAAAATATTTCATATTTTTTTCTAAAAAGAGGGATAGGTATATTACACAATGACATATGTCATAGACGCGTCCTGCCATATCAAAATACGTGTAAGTGATTGTAACATAAACCTGTTGCTATCAGCACTCGGCTGGAGATCTTGGTAGTATTCCTTATGTCATTGCGTAACTAGAACTTGTTGTTGGCATGTCTTATCTAACTTTATCTGATAAACTATATTGAATGTTAAACCTTCATATGATGCTTGATACATTAGACAGGTGTCTAATGAGCTCCTTTGTCTCGAATACGTTTATAAACTCAGAACAGAAACGAATCTTCAGGCAGGTCCAGGAGGCCATGCTAGGCGGGCGCCTAGTTAAGGTACCTCAGGAGTACTATAGTCAGGTCTAGGAGTCGGAGACGAGACGAGAGCTTCTGGAGTTAGCACACTCGTGCTAAGCCAAGCTAATTAAGTCATGACTCCTTTCATATAGTTAGTTCTACGGTCGTTTACATCACGATGTTTGTACCTAATATGTAAGAAGAATAAAAATATTATATTTGAAGTCACACCAGTGTTGTCATCTAAGAACCTGATTTAAGAACTAATACTGTCACAATACAGCAACTTCAATTTGCTTCAATATAGCCTACCTGGCTGCCCAGAATTCCAAATAACCAATCAATCGTCGCGGGCTATGGGAGCCTCACCCTCTCGGAGAACATTTTGAAAATTTAACCACCGCAAATGCGTTTTCTGCTGTTCTAGCCTGTGTGAGCAACTCCAAAAGTATCCAATGGTTTTGTAACCGAAATCCCACTCTGAATTCCAACCATCCAATCACACTGTTGCAGTTGCATTCACAAGTAATAATCGATGCCCGAAAAATGTCGCACAAAGTAGAGTGGCCCCAGACAAAATGTTTTAATCAATAGTCAACTCAGAACAAATTCGTAGTATTCAAAGAACAGTGAAATTAGTGTTTTATTAGGAAGTTAGGGAAGCAAAACTAGAAATGCCCGAAGCAGGTTTACGGGCTACGGCCCGTTTGTTTTCTTCGCGGGGCGAAGAAGCGGAGCTGACCTTGTATGGACCCCCCAAGAAAATTTTGGAATATTTGATGGCCGCAAACGCGTTTTACTGCTATTCCAGTCCTAAAATTAGTGTTTTATTAGATTTCGGGCACTTTATTTTGCCCAATTTTATTTTTTGGGACCCCCCCCCCATGTGTGACGCCCAAGACTGCAGTGGTTTGTGAATGTGAAACACTATCAAGCTTGAAAGGGGGCGACCCAGTCTAAAATGGTATGGGTCATGTAAGCACTGACTGTCACTTTTCGCGCTACCGACATATAATAGTTAAAGTAGCTAAATCTCTAACTCAATATCATCCAAAATCTTCAACATTGAAAACACAAATTATTTGTCAATTTAACTCAACATTTATGCTGTGATCTTACTGAGAACAGATGGGCTTCTGATATCCAATATTTAAGACAAAATTAACATTTTACCATTGGTACACGAATCGTGTACCATAATGCTTTTCAGCCCAAGTTCTAGCAAGAGACTCGAGAAACGAGGCTAGAAACATTGCACCAATGCCAACCAAATCAATTTGCAGTCGATTGACATTGCTGGCTTATTTCGCCGAACATAACTGATTTGAAATTAGAGTAAAAACGGAAACCATTGGATGGAAATTAGTTTATATACATTCATATTAGAGTATTATATGCGTTGCGACCCACGTGTGTGAATTTCTAGGTCCCAAATGTTATCGATTTGGCTCCTGTAAATAGACCTATACGTTTGTCTCGATGATCAGTTTTATGCAAATACAATAATTGAGTGAAACGAATATTCAAACAAACAATGTCGTTTATTTTATGGAATAATGACCCCACAACAAAGCGCAGCATGTTATATTTTATAATTACTTTAATTATAAAAATGGTATTACACATCTGTTTCTTCCAGGCTACACTTTTTATATAGCTCATTTGAAAGATATTGTGCATATATTTGATATCTCATTCTTATTTTCTTTTCAGAAAGTCTCAATTGCTTCCGAGACGGTAAACATGAACGTTTTAGTATATTCTCTTCCTGCTGTATCCTGTAACCGTTTAACAAATGAATGGTCTTTAAAAATAACTGCAATACAAACTCTACCGTAATACGAGCTCTATTATACTGCAATACAAGGTTCAAACCAAAGTATCCGTTACAATGCTTCAAAGTGTTTGTTTAATTTTGTAACCTTTATGTTAAAGTGATAATTTCATATTTTCTAAGAGAGTCAAAACATATTTATTTCTGTGTCTTTTGCTCAAAAGGTTGTCAACTCACTATTATACGATCATGGGTAATATTTCATGGGGATTAAAATCGCTTACACAGAAAATATAACACAATTACCTCCCTTGTTTTCCCATTCCCCTCCATGCAATGGCGATCTTCAAACGTTTGAATTTGAATAAACAATAAAGTTCGCCCATCCACAGGTTTGAATTTGAAGTTGAAAATGATATTTTTGCCAATTTCTCAACTGGCAACAGTGAATTATAGGATTAATAGGAATATTCTTTAACAAGGTAGGCTTGTTTATAGATACCATCTATTTTAAGGCTTTATTTTAACATATTTTAAAAATATAACTAAAAAAAATGTAATTGCCGTTTTAAGTTTCCGGACTCCGTATGTACAGTCATTTTAACAAGTCGAACAGTTAATCAAAAAAACCAAAACAAACCCGGGTATCTTTAGAACAAACAGTACCACGTGTTTCGCGAAGAGTATACATACGACACCCGCCACTATAAGTTTGATTTCATACCCATGATGTATAAATCGAATGTGATAAGATGAACAAGGTCACATGGCCATGACAATCTGCAGTGTTGCTGTATAGCAGATCTCGTATGATTGAATATACATCCGAAGCTTCCTACTAAAGTTCGGCTACGATATTACCGTCTATCAATGAATGGTACCTTTACACAAGTTTAGAAAGCAAACTAAACATAAAGTATAAATATCTTGACGTGACATTTTATATCATTTCAGTGAATTACACATCAGTCTGTATAGTAATAATTTTATGACTGGTAAATCTTGAGTGAAATTTTAGTTGTTTTTTTTTTTTTAAAACATTGACATTGGTGATTCTATGACTGGTAAATTGTGACATTTGATATTTTTATTACAGTCCCATCGATACGAGTATGTAGTGATGATTCTGTGACTAGCAACATTGTTTATCTGTCTGGTGTTAGAGATGGTGATGATACTACTCAATGTTCATGTTCTTTATCTACTGAAACACCAACTAATGTTACAATTACCAACAATCGGACAATAATTGGATGCCAATATAGATTCCAGTTCTTATATATGACTGGAAGCAGGATATATTCATGTGCACGGACAAACACACACACCATATCAATACAAACTGGTGGTAGTGTGGAGATAAATTTATTACAATATCATAGAGCTGGAGGATTCGAGGTATGTCTGCAAATACAGGCAGGTAATAAAATAAATTATTTTTACAAACTTTATTACACAATTTTCTTGTGAATTAATCACACAATTGAACATATTACTCGGTAATATGTTATACGCAATGATAATCTTTCTGGGTTTTTTGTTTGTTCTTTTAATCAGAATCACCTCTAACTCTGTCATGTGGGAAATCAAGATGGTCAACATCCAGTTATAAGCCTGGTGTACAAACATCTTTTACAGAAAATAGAAGTTAGTCCTTACAATTCTTCCCCTTTTATCGTGTATTTTATGGTATTACATTTCATCCTCGAAAAGGACTGGACATTCTCATTGCCAACCCGCCAATCAGTTCGTCAAATTTTGTTTCAATTCCAAAAACTTAAATTACCAATTGATTCCAATGATAAGGTAGGCATTTTTTTCCGTCCACCGGAGCCTGGTCTTATGACGTCATGTGTGGATTGTGGGTTAGGATAAGGGTTAGGATAAGGGCTGTGGCCTGCATATTTCGTCACAGTCTCGAGATGTAGACAGGGCTAGCCCTAACCCTAACCCTGGGCCAAGCCTAACCCTTATCTTAACCCACAATCCACATATGACGTCATAAGACCAGGCTCCGGTGGGCGGAAAAAAACGTTTACCCAATGATAACGTATGGTGATATAGGCATAGACACCTTTCAGACGTTATCGTCCTTTACTATTAAATTTTCCAGAAGTAAATGAGCCAGACTCAACAAAACATAATTGTTTAAATAGTAATTTAAATTAAAGTTTTGGAATTAGACTGGTTTAAGTTGAAGATAAAGTACTGACATGGATCTAATGTATTCTCGTTAACATTAGCGCCATCAGGTGAGGATCCCAACCAACAGCCAACACTGACATCTGGTAATGAATCGATCCAACCGGCAACACCGGCATCTGGTAATCAACCTAAACAGCCCACATCTAAGAAAGATAACTCGGGTGAGTAGATACCTACATAGGATACTAACCATTTTTTTTTATTTCAATATTTTTGTTGCCAACCTCACACAAGCTTTTGGGAAATCATCGTTATAGTTGGTTACAAGCATAGACCTATGTCGTGCATGAACATAGCATGCTTGGTCTTACTAGAATACCCAATATCACTTCACCACGTTTCTCAGTGTGTGGTCAAAAGTGTTGAGTTCGTGTAAAATTTGGAGAAATGTTAGAGCTGAATACAGGGCCGAGAATTGAGAGATCTATACAATGTAATGATATGTACTCATCTAGAAATTATTTGTTTCAATACATGCCTTACGGTCCATTATGTCATGATGGCATTTTCGGAATAAAAAGCGTTTCGGATAGATCGTGCCTCATGGTGCTATATTGTTTTTGTAAACAGGTAATATAGATTAAATACCAAATGCTATATACTTTCAGTTAACGTTATAATCGGTGGATCAGTGGGAGGACTTATTGTACTGGTTATTATAATAGTTGTCATAGTCTGGTTAGTATATTGTATAATTCATTTTTATTACATTTTTACCAACGCCGGATTAACCATGGTGGAGGCCCTGGGGCCTGGTACATGTGGGGGCCCCTGATAATCGACCGCTAACCCTAACCCCTAACCCAACCCTAACCCCGCAAGAGGGTGGCTTCCCCCAGGAAATTTTCAGAAATTGGAGGCCGTAAAAGTGATTTTCTGGCATTTCAGGCACTTGTGTCTGAGCCATTTAGAAGTATCTCCTCCAGAAAAAAATAAAATTCTGCAACAAAATTAGCGCATTCTGGCGCTTTTTCAGTGGACCAATCTATGCGAAGCTATGAAATGATGGCATTTCTAGAGGAGGGGGATGGAGTCATTGAGCCCGTTACATCCGCAACTATAAGTGAGCAGAGCTACATCAAACCTAATTTTGAAGTCGCGCAATGATAAATAACGGGGTCACTTGATTCGGAATCGTATTATATCCCCCACGATGATTTGATGAATGGAGGTTGTAACGTTACGACCAAGCCGGGCTCGATTTTTGACGAACGTCTAAAACTGTAAGTACCAAATGGTAATACGAGATTTAATCAAGGAATCTGAATATTTCGCGTGATCATGATGTGCATCTCATCAAATTCAGCTTATACCCACAATAAATATCAACAACAACAACTACTGCAGCATATACACAATCGTACGTCAGTCTGAGGCAAAATTCGGGCTACTCGAAATGATGGGGACGGGTAATTTGTTCGAGTTATACGATAATTCGAGTTAGACGATGTTCAGTCCGATAGAAGATCTCACGGCAATAAAAGACCGTGTGTTACACCATTAGATACAGCCACAAAAAACGTTTATTTTTCAAATCTTCAAGTTTCCGGGAAAGTTGCCAAGGCACACGCCTGCAAGATCCATTATTTACAGTTCGGGTTAGGCGATGTAAATAAATAAGACTTCGATAAGGATTATACCGGAAATTTGCTCGAGCTATGCTGTAATTCAAGTTACAGTTTCCGCACTATGCGATGTTTAATAAAAGAAAAACGAATGAAAGTATTCGTTCAACGAATTTTGTTATACGGGGTCATGTTACGCGGAGATAAGAGTTGAATGATAATGATCAATGGATGAACACTCTTCTTTTTTTGACCCTGGCAAATTTTGCATTGGTTTCTTCGACATTGATGGTGTGCAGGATATCGCTTTCAGAGTCCAGCCGAACCAAATACACTAACCTATCCTGACCCATCGTAGACCGGAGATAATATTTTATGAGTTTAATTTGGAGAAAGATCTCTCCCCAGAATAATTGGATCTCATCATACACAGATATATTCTCAATATTGCTTCAGCGTTGGGGAATGTATACTCAGCCAAATTAAAAACTTGACACTAATGAATTTCAACAATTTTTTTTCTGGTAAGTCAAATAAATTTTAAAATGTTTCTAACGATAGTAAGAAGTAAGAAGCCTTTAATTTCATAAAATTGTAAAGTCACGTGGATCACGTGACTTTTGAGCATATAAAGATGAAAAACACGTGCAAACACAAACTCGTGAGGTCAATCGATGCAAGTTTGCTTAAACTGAACACGCACACGTAACTTGAACTAGGAAAACAAATTAAAATTGTTTGTTAGAAAATGCCGCGCCTTTCAAATGTAGAACGTCTACGTGCTATAGGTAGGCTCTATGCTGGTCAGTCCGTGGTCACTGTTGCAAGAGCCTTTAATTGTTCGCGCCAGACAATAATTAATCTTAGAATGAGAGTGCTTCAAACTGGAACTATTGCCGACTGCCCAAGGGCGGGAGCGCCACGTGTGACGTCAATCCAGGAAGATCAAGCAATACGATTACGTCATCTTAGAAACAGATTTGTCACTGCAACGTCCACAAGTAAAGAGATGTTTGGTGGAAGGGTAACTGCACAAACTGTTCGAAATCGCTTGCAGGCTGCTGGTCTTCGAGCTCGGAGGCCCTATAATGGACCAATATTGACACCTCTTCATCGCCGTAACCGACTTCCGTGGGCCACAAGACACATAAGATTTACTCAAAGACAGTGGAATTCGGTTGTCTTTAGTGACGAATCTCGATTCACTTTGAGATTGGCTGATGGCAGTTTCCGAGTGTAACGCAGACGAGGTGAACGTTACGCTCAAGTATGCGTCATAGAAGTTGACCGATTTGGTGGCGGCAAGGGAACTTAAATGCTGTCCAGTACAGGGATCAGATTTTGCAAACTGTTCTTCTTCCGTTTATGCAGAGACATGGGTCTGGACTAACGTTTCAACAAGACAATGCTCGACCCCATACGGCAATTGCTACCCAGAATTTTTTAAGAAATGCCGGTGTCCAAGTCCTGGATTGGCCGTCGCTTAGCCCCGACCTTAATCCTATTGAACACATCTGGGACGAACTGGGTCGACGTGTTCGTCAGCAAGTGAATCCACCCCTGACGTTGCAGGACCTTCAACACGCTCTTGCTGAGCAGTGGCGACGACTTCCTCGGGTAGTGTTTACTAATGTTCTGAGATCCTTGAGAAGACGTTGTGTGGCAGTACGAGACGCTAGAGGAGGCCACAACCGTTACTAAACACTTTAGTCCGTGAATTTCATTTTGGGGGGTACTGTGACATCACGAACGTTATCAATGTCAAGGACTTTCGGCGAGACGTATTCTTGCTTTCTGTTGATGTCAAGGTCGTCTGTGCACAACATAACACTAAAATAGATGCCTTAAACCAAATATTAAAAATCTAGTCCCAAAAATCCCGAGTGTCAAGTTTTAAATTTGGCTGAGTATATCTTGAATGTCCATTCTCAACAATAGTTCGATTGACGTTTCCCGGTAAATAAACATAAAAGAAACACGGCTACAAGGCGAAAATATGACGCGGCATCACCGGATTACACCGAATTCTCTGATGTCGATCGCGACACACAATGCATTGAGGGGGTCCCATGGACTTCCGGTGGAGGGCCTTCGGATCATCGGAGGGGCCCCGTCACCGGCCCTTGGAGTCCTCGGCGCGACCATACTCTAGACGCGCAACTGAGATTTTTGTCCGGGGGGGAGGGGGCCCATATTTTGGGCGCCCTGGGGCATGTGCCCCATGGTGCCCCGTGGTTAATCCGGCGTTGATCTTTACATTACATCATTTCACACTAAATGATCGGTTATATATTTATTGGGAATACCAAGTTTGATGTAATCATAGTAAGGTGGGAGTCTACTCACATACCATTTGATGGCGAATAATATGCGATCTGTGGCCTTAATTAAAGCTACAATTTCATATTTTTAAGTTATATTTTTAAAATTGATCAAAATAAAGACCTAAAATAGATGGTATCTATAAACAGTCCTAACTTGTTAAAGAATAATCCTTTAATTCACTATTGCCAACGTTTGAAGATAGCTATTGCATGGGGGCAATAGAAAAACAAGGGAGGTAATTGTGTTATCATTTCCTGTTTTAATGAGTTATAAGAGTGGGAAATGATGCCTATGATCGTACAATAGTGGGTTGACAACCTATTGAGCAAAAGACATAGAAATAATTATGTTTTGACTGCCTTTGAAAATATGAAGTTATCGCTTTAAAAGAGTTTGCACTTCCTTCATTCCATATAACTTATTTGAATTCATTTACTATTCATCATTTCGTCTAATTGTATTACAGTGTTATGCGCAAAAGGAAAAGGGAGGTGATCTATGAAAGCACTGATGTCGTACAGAATGATCCACATACTTACAGCAGCATTTCTGAAAAAAGATCAGGGGAAATAACTCACCAACCTAAAGCCACCAATGAAACTCTACATGTGGATAATACTGTGGATAATAAGACACCTACCTATGTTAACCAGCAGCTGGAACATCTTCAAAATGAAGCGCGATCCGATTACGTTGTTGGTGATAAACTTCCGGTTGCTGCTGATTACGTTAATGTTGAAAAACATGAAGAGTAATGACATATCTTCAAATGGATAATCGATGTAGTTGCAGAAATATTTATTGTTTCATTGTTCCATATATCTTCGTTGAACAATGGTTTGATTCCCCAAATGGTTTAACACCGCGCGCTTTAGACCATACATCACGATGCAATAAGCCCGCCGCCATTTTGCTGCACACGAAAATTTTATGATAGGTCTGTTTTAATTTCGACTGAACCCAAGACGGGACTTTATTGATATTGTTCTCTTAATCAAATGTTTAATAAGCATTGAAATACAGATGTGACGCCATCCTTTGATGTTGGCGTACCATTATTTCCAATAATGTACTGGAAACTAGCCAATCGTACATTATCTAGACTAGGTGAAATATTGGACTTGAGTGGCGTATTTCATGCGGTATAGTGTCTGTATTTTACGTTGTTTAATGGTCTCGAGCCAAGGACAGTGCGTAATATATTGAAACAACACTCGGCTGAATATTTTACTTAATGTCTCGCTATCGACCATTAGACTGTACATATTAGCGTGGATTAACCATGCGAAATTAATGTTTTAACGACTTATACCGTTGGCGGCCCCGTTACTATAAACCAGTGTTGAAATCAATTTCGGTAGGCATACCTTTTATCTTTTCATCGTTTACCGTGAAACAAAGTAATGCAGCTTTACGGTTGTGCAAAGCCCAGTTAAAGCGGAGCGGGGCTCTGGGCCTGACTAGAAACGCGGGGCCTCTAATGTGACGAAAAGATGATTTCATATCCCTTTGAGGGCACGCATGCCTAACACGCGATTATTGGTCTGTAGTAAAAGTATAATTACATAATATCTGATCACATACGAAATCTATTCAGCTTCGAATGGCATACAATGCGCGGAAACGACATGCGGGAACTGTTATAACAAGTGAAACACGGATTGTGTGGACTTCACAAAGAAGTTTGAGGGATACCTCAGTCTCCGCTCTCGCGCCACTTGATCAATTACCGTGAAACTATCATCTGGAAGTTGAATATTTTTCTCTTTTTTTTGCCATCAACCGCGGGGTCCCCTAAATCGCGGGCCTGGGTCTGGATACCTGGGGCCAATGCCTGAGCTAGGCTTTGCGGTTGTTCTAATATCGTTGGATATATATTATCATTATATAATTTTTGTGCTTACATAAACCATTAATATTTTGTATGTGTATCAGAAAGTAAATTAGTAACGTAGGTTTTATGAAATCAAGTGTGGAGATAAATCAAATTGTGTTATCAGTCATTAACCTAAAACGTAATATAAATTTCATTTAGTAATAAATCTAACAACGGTATTTTACAGTGAGGGGGAGCCGCGGTGGCTCAGTAAGTATGAGAGAGAAATTGGGTTTAACATCCACTCGACACAAACTAGGTCATTTCGGGACTAACATATGATTTAATTTTGTTTCAATAATTCGCTTGTGCGTACGGGTCTTTAATAGTGGGGGAAACCGGGAAGCCCGGAGGAAACCCATGAGGTTGAGAATGCGCCCCCATCTCCATGCCACATATGCTTACACCAGGGATCGAAACCACAGTCGCAAGCCACAGTGACCGGCCAGTTAGAGGTTGAGACAGAGGGAGAGTTTTTCTTTCAAACCAATTACAAGAGAGAGAGAGAGAGAGAGGGGGGGATAGGGAGGGGAGAGAGAGTTTAACCTCCACTCGACACAAACTAGGTCATTTCGCCACAAACTAGGTCATTTCGGGACATAATAGTTTCAAGTGTATATTCAAGGCGTTGCAGTCATGAGAGAGAGAAATGGGGTTAAACATCCACTCAACACAAACTACTTCATTTCGGGACTAAAATATTGTTTCATTTTATTTCAATAATTCGCTTGTATGTATGGGTCTTTAACAGTGTAGGGAAGTGGGAGGAAACGTGGAAAAACCCACGATGTGCCACAGTCGACTACCCTACTCCTTGTCATGTGCAACTGGGTATTCTACTCCAGTTGACTCAATGGCGGGCTTTATGATACAGCGTACACTGAGCCACCGCGGTTCAGATACCCAAGCACAAGTCTAACAAGCCAACAGTGAGGCTGATATCCAAATATAAATTGATGACACATTAATTTGTCGCATTTTTTTTTAAGCATCAAGCAATCGAACAGCTTATCAACTATACACTATGTTTCATCACTCTCACTTAATTACAACAAAAGTTATCGTGCCCCAAAGCACCAACCAAGCAGATGGCTTACCGTAAGCAGATAATGTTCATCACACTAGAGTACGGTATTCACCCAATAAACACATACACCAAGTTTGAACATTCTACCTCAATGCGAAGGGGTTACTGTGTTCGAAAATATCTGCCAATCAAATTGCGTATCCCTCTACTTACCCTGCGCAGAAAATGCCCATCTTCAAACTCCATCAAGTCACCAAGTTTGAATCTTCTAGCTATATTAGATAGAGTTATTGTGCCCAAAAATATGTGACGGACAGATGAAGTCGGGGGGGGGGGGCAACAAACTACGGAAGATATTATGGATGACAGGAGACAGAGAGAAATGGGATTTAACGTCCACTCAACACAAACTAGGTCATTTCGGGACTGACACGAGGTTTAATTTTATTTCAATAATTCGCTTGCGCGTTGGTTGTCTTTAGCAGTGGTAGGAAACCGGAGTGCCCGGAGGAAACCCACGAGGTTGAGAAGACGCCCCTATCTCCATGCCACATACGCTCACACCAGGGCTCGAAACCACAGCCGCGAGCCAGAGGTGACCGGCCAGCTAGAGGTCGAAGCGCGGCACTCTAGACCACTAGACCATCCCAACCCCCATCATGGATGACGGACAAACAAAACAACATGAACTAAACAAAACAAGGAAAGCACAAATTGTTTATTTTTCATTATGGATTTAGATAATTATTTTTGGTTTAGAATAATTATATTTATAAAGAAAAAACAAAATAACATTAAATTATCTTAACAATTGGTTAAATATTACAATATAGTTTATGATGTTAAATCTTATAACATTGGTTAAATATCGAAATTTATTTTATTGGATCTTATAATAGTTGTGCACTGTACAGTGGGGGTAAAATCTTCAATGTGATTCTCCATATTTAACATCTGAAAAATACAAATCATGGTTTATATATTATCCATAAACAACAAGCCCTAAACCTTAAACATACATTATGCAAGAGCAAAACCTGCCTATCGTAGGTCTTTCTTTTGGCCTGAAATGTAATAAAAGCTATTAATTAGACATTAATTCACGTATCCAGACCATAATCAACTCGCGATGCCCAGGCTACCATAAGATTTTTGTTGGATTGTAGTTCGATTTGTTATACAATTTTCCTTTGTGATTTACCGATTAAATGGATAACCGAGACCACGGGTTTTTGTCTTACAGACTTAAGTAATGATGACCGAGGCTAAGCGGAACTTCTATTCGCTTAGTTCTAAGTTCATAGTGGATCAATTTGACTGAAATTTTCAGCGAAATGCCATAACATCAGCTAGTTTAAAACTATGTAGTGAGAATTGCCAAATTGTTATCTTATCTTCAAAAATGCATCTTTAAGGAAACTCGTTCTATCAAAAAGCGGGGAGTCACGGTGGCTAAGTGGATAAGGCGCTGGTTCGCTAGCCTGTAGGTCGGGTGTTCGATCCCTGCATTGGCCGAGAAAGTTCATCTCGATTTTCAGCCGTGATTTCCCCTTGTCAGTGATGCAGAAGGAGGGCCTGACAAGGACAGCTGCTTAGTCGTTCGGATGGGATGAAAAACCGAGGTCCGTGTACACATTGGCAGTAGGAATTCGATATAAGAGTAGGCCGTAGCGCCGCTGCCCCGGCAAAATTTCCCTCATAGCACACTGCATGGCGTATGCCCGTCTTCCATTAGCCCAGGTTGGGTGCAAAAGAGTAGGACGTTAAACCTCATTTCACCAGAATACTGTAAAACAAATTATCTTCTTTGAGTGACATTTAGCAATTGACACCGTATTATGGAATACATTGAGAGAACCCTCAACAAAACGTCGCTTAAATTCAAACAGTAACTATATTCCATAATATGGTTTTGTATTTATTGTTAAATTATTTTATAATTATTATATAATCATATTTACCGAGCCAAGCAACACATGTACAAGTGCCAGCTGAATGAACAAGGCTGCAAGGGGCACCATCAGACTGTCCTTCACAGCCACGGGTAGGCCTATCTATAATAAATATAATTTACAATATAGAATTGTGTTGAATATTATCTTTCATAAGATAAAAGAGAGAGGGAGAGATGGGGTTTAACTCCACTCGACACAAACTACGTTATTTCGGGACTAACATATATATGGTTTAATTTTATTTCAATAATACGCTGGCGCATAGGGGTCTTTAGCAGTGGGAGGAAACAGGAGTGCCCGGAGGAAACCCACGAGGTTGAGAAGGCGCCCCTATCTCCATGCCACATACGCTCACACCAGGGATGGAAACCACAGCCGCAAGTCAGAGGTGACCGGCCAGAGCTAGAGGTCGAAGCGCGTCACTCTCGACCCCTCCCCCATAAAACAGTAATAATATATAATATAATCAGGTTGACAAGTACAAAATTTGACTGTTGATTCAACATAGGATAGTAGGCTGGTAGTAGGCCTATTACCAATACCATGTGTTCCTCTTGCAACCTTAGCATATCACGAGAAGTGCATTTAAATTATCAATAATGACAATAAATTGTCCTCCGTGTGAGTGTAGGCTACAACCGAAACTAGAGACTAGAGACAGTGCGAGACGATAAGTATAACAAAAAGTTTCTGATTCAAGCATTTACAATAAAATACAATGCCAAAACATGGATGTAGAAGAAGCCAAACTACATTAACTTTCTAAAGGGAGTTGGGGCATATTATAATTCAATCCTGACCTTGGAAGGTTGATAAATTAACACCTTATTTTTATTCATAACGGTCGACCGTAAAGTTAGACATGCGCACTAAGAACACGATAGAGTGCGTTTACAACTAAAGGGAGGCAACTATATATATTCACGCTTAAGACTTTGCGGATGCAGACCACCATAATTTTCCTATTGACTTCAATGTTAATTGGGGCTTCTTTACCCACCTTCAACCTTTTCCCCAAATTTTCGTTGGCCTGAATGCGTTTCACTACAGACAGAGGAACAAATGGTCTTGTACTCAAATTTGTATGAGGTTGACCACGAAAATTTTGAGATACACAAACTTGAAGAAGCATACTAAAAACATGTAACTAGTTGCCGTACATATCACCTTAGCAACCCCCCTAACACCGTTATCACTCAAATACACATATTCTGGTATTGTTTGTTTACCTCATTAATTCATTAAGTCGCCGATGCATAATTTTAAGACCGACTGTAAATTCTATACATTAATCAACAATCGTGTGCGGTCGGCCCTTGGTACGCAGGTAGTCGAGCATTAGGGTATTGATTACAGCAGGTGTGAAAACAACCTTGGGAATTTTTCAGGCACAGCTGTAATTTGACACTTACAAGGGCGGCCTTTCTAATCGTCAGGGTGGGACAAAAACCGGGATCCGACCGTGTAGCAACAGGCGGAAACCTGAAAACACAAATTAGGTCATTTAATAACATAAGACAGGTAAATCCCATTGCCAGTTATTTAGGGACAGAGGGTTCTGACAAGACAGGGAAACCCCGCCAGTTGTGCAGTGAGCGGAGGGCCAACAGGGAAATCCCCATGTCAGTGATGCAGGGACAGAGGGTTCAAGGGGGCCTAACATGGCATAATGTTATTCATAGCACACATCATACCTAAACAGTACAGCAAAAAACACTAACCTCCATTTTATTTTATTTCATTTGAGTAATTTTTGTCAGGTGATATGTCTATATGGAAGTCGATCGCCTGAATGTCACATATCTTAATTATTAAAGGGCGTATAGCTCTATTCTTCTGATTTGTCTACACGGGTAGGCTTACACGGATCAATCGGATTTAAGCGCGCTTGGTTACAAGGACTCTAGAGATTTTAGATATTTCATCCCCTCGTTTATGGATCAGCCATATTGGATTACGTCCACTTTATCTTGTACGATGTATGTTTCTTTGTTCATTACAAATGGGGGGGGGGGTGGATGGCCGAATAGTAAGCACGTGTGTGCTGTATCATAAAGTCTGTCATTGAGTCAACTGGCCTGGTTTTAGTTACCTGGTTGTGCGTGACAAGGAGTAGAGTACCCTGTCCAACCTTGTGGGTTTTCTTCGGGCCCTCCTGTTTCCTTCAACTGCTATAAAACACTACGCATTATTGAAATAAAATTCAACCATATGTTAGTCCCCAAATGATCTAGTTTGTGTCGAGTGGACGTTAAACCCCATTCTCTCTCTCTCTCTCATTACAAATGGCAACGGAAACCATAGAGATAGTAAGTGACACTTGGAACCCGTAGTTTTACGACATTATGGAAAATATTGCGTGACGGGTTTAGCGCCTTTAATTTTATAATGAAAACAGTCGTACGTTCGAGGCAATTCGCGAAATTAATTTCGAACATTATGGGAAATATTTCGTTACGGGTTTAGATCCTTTAATTTTTAATGAGGGCAGTTGTGCGTTGGAAGCGGGCCTAATTACTTATATTCTTTTGATATTAAACATTTGATACAAAATCTGATTGATGTGAGCAACAAACTGAAATAGTTGTAAATTTAATAAGGTAGTTGAGGAGGTTTAGATGAAGATAATATTTTATCCGGTCTGCAAAATGGTGAACTGTCATCTGCTGCTACTTTTGATCAACTCCATATTTGGTAAGTTAAAACTATAGCTTAAACATACATTATGCAACAGCGAGATCTGTCAATTGCGGGTCTTTCTTTTGGCCTGAAATGTTATCTAAATTATTATTTAGACATTAATTAACTTATTCAGACCACAATCATCCCTCGATGTCATCGCTAGCTTGCAATATTTACTGGATTAGTGCTGCTCAACGTCCATTCATGATTTAATCAAGAAATGGATAATCGAGATTATTTTTTTTATCGTACCTGCTTTAGTAATGATGATGGACTCTAGACCCCAAATTCAATCGTTAAATTCTCGATCCAGGGGCAGAGTGGATCAATTTGGCTGAAATTGTCAGCCAGTTCCTTTTGCATTATCTAATATTCAACTATTATAATGAGAACTGGCAGCTATTTATCTAATCTCCCATAATGTATCTTTACTAACACATTTTATAAAGCGAGACCTTTCACAAAAGTGTCCAGGTGCGCTGTACATAGACATAGAACGATACAATAATTATATATAATCAGCGGTTGCCAGGCAAGATACGCCCAAATTTTGCAAGAGATGGATAGAGACTAATATACTGAGCGCCATAGAAAACGCATCACTTCGTTTTTTGTATAACAAAATGATCCTGTAAACATATCTTATTTATTTGTGTTCCCATTTGAATATTGTTCACAATAAGATGCAAAATAAATAAGATATTTTAAGGATCATTTTGTTATACGAAAAACTAAGTGATGCGTTTTCTATGGCGCTCAGTGTTTATCAATGAAACGTTCACTGCGCTGTACAGCCCCACGCCTGTAATCAGTGGGGACTTGATCTGAAAATATCGGTTGCCAGTAGACAAAGAGGGCCCACCCATCAATACAATTTTATCATTTAATTTTTAAAATGAATAAATTAAATTTTCAAAAGAATTATTAAGTGTAAACTATAGAACTTTTATAATGTTTTCATGCTAATAATTGTTTCCTAATATTTATATATTTTTTGATGATATATATTTTAAATATATTGTCTTATGTCTTAGGGGGCCCACTTCCTTGGGGGCCTGCGTGCCATTGGCCAAGCTGACATCCTGGCCAGTCCGCCACTGCCTGTAATGAAATACCCACAATTCAAAAGAAAAAGTTAGCAATGAAGCGACCGGTCTTACAGATGGTCTTTTGCTGAAAGGTTGGACATACACCATGCAGTAGCGGATTATCAGTGAGGCTGATGAGGCTGCAGCCTCAGGCCAAAGATTTTGTAAAAAAAAAAATTCTAGACTTGTCTGATACAATTAAAAACGCATAGACAATGAATGTTAGGCGGTGGGTTTAGGCCAAACGGGAATCAACATAGGCCCTGACCCGAAATTAATTAGGCCCACGCCTTTTTAAATAGGCTTTCCAGAAACTACCGCCTCGGGCCTTGGTGGAGCTTAACCCGCCACTGACACCATGCAGTGAGGGCTGAATGTGGCACTACGGTTTATAATTATTACCGAGTATGCGGTGTCTCACTCGAATAACTAGACGCATTTTCAACGTCATGCACTCTGCCTTCCACCGCTAACAACAGGGCAATCAGATTCGAAAAATCCTGTACAACTTTCCCGGGCGAAAATAAGCATTAAACACTATTTCCTTTCAAATAAACCCATTTGGTTAAAAGAATTTGAACATTAAACATTCTTTCCTTTCATTTAATTTCAGTTGTACCAGTCTATAACCGCGCAATTAATGCCCCAATACACCCATCCAATGTAGAAAAATCTACTACAACACGGGTTCTAGTTAAAAACACTATGGAAAAACCAAATAGAATTCCCAAAGTACTGACTGTCCAGGCAGTAAACACGATGTTTAAACACAGAGATTTACTTAAAAAGGTCACAGACAGTCTGACAGGAGACAGAGATGTGGTTAAAACAGCCAATATGGAAAGAGACAGAGGTTTGGTTAAAACAGTCACAACCAATATGGCAAGAGACAAAGGTTTGGTTAAAACAGTCTCATACAGTCTGTTAGAGGACAAAAATTTGGTTAAAACAACCACAGCTATTACGACAAGAGAAAGAGATTTGACTAGTAATGAAAGGAAGAAAACAACACAAGGGGCTAAAATAAGGGTCGATCGGAGCGTCGAGAACTATGGCGGAGGGAATTATGATTATGGTGAGGATGGGAATTATGATTATGGCGAGGATGGGAATTATGATTATGGTGAAGATGGGAATTATGATTATGGTGAGGATGGGAATTATGATTATGGTGAAGATGGGAATTATGATTATGGCGAGGATGGGAATTATGATTATGGTGAAGATGGGAATTATGATTATGGTGAAGATGGGAATTATGATTATGGCGAGGATGGCAATTATGATTATGGTGAAGATGGGAATTATGATTATGGTAAAGATGGGAATTATGATTATGGCGAGGATGGGAATTATGATTATGGTGAAGATGGGAATTATGATTATGGTGAGGATGGGAATTATGATTATGGTGAGGATGGGAATTATGATTATGGTGGAGGAGGGAATAATGATATTGGTGGAGGAGAGAATTCTGATTATGGTGAAGATGGGAATTATGATTATGGTGAAGATGGGAATTATGATTATGGTGGAGGTGGAAATTATGATTATGGCAACGCAGGTGCATCACCTGATTATAGTAACGATGGGAATTATGATTATGGTGGAGGAGGGGATTATAATTATGGTAGCGAAGGTGGATCACCTGATGCTGGGAATTTTGATTATGGTGGGAATTCTGATTATGGAGCAGGTGGGAATTATAATTATGGTAGCGAAGGTGGATCCCCTGTAGGAAAGAATTATGATTACGGTGGAGGTGGGAATTATGATTATGGCAGCACAGGAGGATCACCTGGAGGAGGGAATTATGATTATGGTGAAAATGGGAATTATGATTATGGTGATGATGGCAATGATGATTATTCTGATGATGGCAAAGATGATTATGATGTTTTTGACACTGAAGATAATGGAGAAGTTGACACTGGTGATGATGGGTCAGTTGGTGGTGGAGGTGGACAAGCTGCAGGTGGACTAGCTGGAGAATATGGGAACGGAGATGAAAAATCTCACTTGGGAGGTAAATATGATTATGGTTAGGGAAGTGGAGATAGTTACGATTATGTTGAGGGGGAAGGGGGGCAATTATGATTATGGGGGTGGGGGGAATTTGATTATGGATGGGGAGGTTGAGGGAATTGCGATTATCGTGGGGAAGTAGAGTGAATTATAATTATCGTGGGGAAGTAGAGTGAATTATGATTATGGATGGGTAGATGGAGAGAACTATGATTATGGGTGGGGAGGCAATTATGATTATGGGGGTGGGGGAATTTGATTATGGGTGAGGAGGGTGAGGGAATTGCGTGGAGGGATTTATGATTATGGGTTTGGGGGGTTGGGGGTGAATTCATGATTACGGAGGGAATCGTGATTATGGTTGCGGAGGTGGGGGAATTATGATTATGGAAAATGGAGGAAATTATGATTATGGGAGGGAGGTGGGGGGAGTCATGATTATGGTGAGAGAAATTATGATCATGGTGGGTTGGGGAATTATGATTACTGGTGGGGAAGTGGAGTGAAATATGATTATGGAGGTTGGAGGGAATTAGGTTTTTGGAGAGGTTGAGTGAATTGTGATTATGGAGGGTGGAGCGAATTGTGATTTTGGAGGGTGGAGGCAAGTTTCAAACAGGCTACCTTTGGATTTGCATTTGTTTGCATTTGGAATATGAAAAGTATAGTAATCATACAGTGCGCGATTTGTCAGGTCACATGGTTTGTTTACTTATTTAAAACGATATAGGTGCATATGAATAGAAAGAGAGAAATGGGGTTTAACGTCCACTTGACACAAACTAGGTCATTTCGGGACTAACATATGGTTTAAACTTTATTTTAATAATTCGCTTGCGCGTAGGGGCCTTTAGCAGTGGGAGGAAACCGGAGTGCCCAGAGGAAACCAACGAGGTTGAGAAGGCGCCCCTATCTCCATGCCACATACGCTCACACCAGGGATCGAAACCACAGTCGCAAGTCAGAGGACATGTTATAGAAATGCCGTTTGAAATATTACTTTACAACAAATTGTAAATTTACTGTCAAATTTTGGTCATATCGGTTATGTCTCCTTTGACCACATCGAATTTTCTCCAAAATATTTACGGTTGTGCCAGTCATTTGAATCCATTTTAGAGAAATAGGTTATTCAAAATCTGTATGGACGGAACTGGCTAATAAAGAAAGGCATTTGCCATACATTAGGGACCTTTCGCATCGGTACGAAAACGAATACGAAAATGAACACGCCATCGATTCGTGTGTACTCATATATTGAATTTGCCACAATTTGTCAAGGCCTTGTGTATATTGTTGATTGTGTAGAGTTTGTAGATTGTGCTCAAATGAAATATTCTGCTTGATTTGTTGTACATCTGCCAAAATATCGATTGGAAACTTTATCTGGACAGAGAAGTTCATGGAGTGGAAATTAACGCCATCTAGCTTTTATCGTACGGTGCTGGACAAACTGACAGACATGAGAGGTTTTGTGCCGGACAAAGCCTGAATCTGTGCCTGACATTGTCAGTGAAAGGTGGCTTATTTCAAGGCTTGATTATCGAATGTTGTGTTATATGCTCGGCTGAAAGTTCCGCAATACTCTCTGTGTTCCCAAGGATCAAACCTAGGACTAATTAGCCAAGCGGAGACAAACACACTCCTCTTTACTAATGTTACCTTGGCAAATTATATTCTACAATAGTTATGGGGTATTATTACATAAAAATACACAATATTGTTTTGTTTTATGTCTTGTAATATTACATGTGTTCCATTTACTGATACGTTATTTTACCTTGGATGTATAATAGTTAGAGGTAAAGTTACAATACAGAATGTGAATTAACATGCAATGTTAAAATACAGTTATAACGATTGAAACGATTGAACAATTTTATTTCTATAATTTGCTTGCGTGTAGGGGTATTGAGCAATTGGGTGGAAACCGGGGAAAGAAAGGGGATAAATACAAGAACTGATAAACATTGTTTATTTTTGAATTTTTAGTTCGTATGGGTTCCTTAATGTTTTAGTTTTAAAATGTGAACACCTTTTTGTCTTGGTTTAGTTTCAGGGGCTGTAATCTGTTCTCAAGAATTTTATCAGGTAAGTTATCAAATTGAGGTGGTGCTCAGGTAGAAGATCCTGGGTGGCGGGCCAGTAGCCACGGGGTGGGGTGGGGGTATGCGGGGACTTAGCCCCCCCCCCCCACAAAAAAAAATCGAATTAGAACCCCCCCCCCCCCCGAAAACACAAATATTTCGCCAAAAATAATGATTTCTTCGGAGCGTTCTTAGACGACCACATCTTCAGTCCCTCAAAAAAGTTCAGTAGCCCCCCCCCCCCCAATTTTATATGCTGGCTACAGGCCCGCTGGGTTGACCTAGAAGTTAGGATATTCTGGTGCTTGAGTGGGTGCAATATTACTATGTGGAACCCCAGTTGCCATACAGAGTAGAACCAGCGTTGCGAGACTCCGTGGAACCAGAGTGGCAGGGTGGGACCATGTCGAGACTATGTGGAACAGGGTGGGACCAGAGTTACGGTGTCTGGGTGAGACTAGAATTGGAATGGAAGAGGAGTCATGGTGTGGGAGTGGGGCCCTTGCTAGGATATTACTTTACGGGGTGGAACCAGAGTAGGAATACTGTTTGGAGTCATTGTCGGGAACTAGAATAGGGGTGGGTGTGTGCATTTTTAGTGTTCTTGGGTAGATCCCTAGGGTTGGCCTACTTGGTGGAATCAAAATTGGTAGGCTTATTGTCATGGATGGATCCATTGTTGGGTTGGGGTTGGGAGGTCATCGCTATAACTTAATACTGATTATTATGGTACGGAGTAAGAGATATCTGAGCCATTTAAATCCTTGGGTAAGAGAGAGAGTTGTCACCTCAAGGGAATGTTAAACTGCAACTTCTGTAAAACTGGGCCAAATCATTACCATGGATAGGGGAATTGGTGCTACCGGGCCCGTATCTAGACACCATTAAGCAGGGGGGCATTACCTTTCGGTAAGGGGGCGAACATTTTGAGGAAATTTTCGGAAAGGTCAATCTAACAGACTGTTGTAATCATCATGCTATGCAGTTACCTAGGCGTCTAATAAGCATTTTAAAATAAGTATTCAAACGAAAAACAAATAGCCTTTTTAGGTTAATATAAGGAACTGTGTATACTTTAATGATTGTTAGCAAATTCTGAGCGGGGGGGGGGGGCGAGCATTTCACGCGGGGGGGCATGGCCCCCCCGCGCCCCCCTGTAGATACGGGCCCGGGTGCTACACTGCTTTGAATTGAGCACGTGACACACCCGTTGGTCTGTTTGGAATTACCGAGTGAACACGAGCAAGAATTGTGGACACACTTGATGCCATCAATCAGTATTTAAATACTTGCCCGTTCCCTGGGCAACAGAGAATGGTCCGTAAAGCTGAAAAATATGTAAATCGGACTACTCCGTTTAATTAGCTTTTAATAAACACAAATTTCCATAACTAACGACTTTTACTAAGACTCCATTTCTAATTCATAGCGAAAGGAGCATGTCTGTCTTCGTCGTCCGCTTGATGCAGAAAAGCGGGAAGTTACACCACATTTAATTTCATTTCAGACACTGGTATCAGTAGGCCTACTACTTCTGTTGGTCATTGGTGATTAAAATATTCTCTATTCAACAGACGACCATTTCACTATATTTTACGTCATGAATGATGTCACAGGTTACCATGGCGATTAGACGTCACGCCGAATAGGCCTACCGATTATACGTTTCAATTTTTTCCAAGTCATTATTCGAATATTCTATAAATTTTGGGATGTTTCCCTTTTCTTTCTTCATATATAGAACAATAAATCATTTATTTGTTTAGTTATTTTTGTTGATTTCAAGGGATGGCCGAATGGTCAGCACGTGCGCGCTGTATCATAAAGCCTGTAGTTAAGTCAAATGACGTGGTTTCGAATCCCCTGTTGAACGTGACAAGGAGTAGGGTCGTCTGTCCAACCTCGTGGGTTTTCTCCGGGTCCTCCGGTTTCTTCCAACTACTAAAGACCCCAACCCGCAAGTGAATTATTGAAATGAAATTAAACCAAATGGCCCAGTTTGTGTCAAGTGGACATTAAACCTTAATCTAAGTATATATTTCATTGATGTCGAATACGAATAAATCTATTTATATAGTCTTGAAAGGTATTAGAATTCAGCAGTGAATATTCGCTAGGCAGCTACAATCACCGAGAGGGATGACATCAGTGCCGTTTAATTAGCTCACAACATTAACTTTTTCTTTTCTTTTGCAAATTAAATTCTGTAATATTTTTTTGAAGTATTAGAAAAATGAATATAGCTGTTTGAAATATGTCTGGATAGAAAAGTAAATGAAGCTATTTACAGTATATCTGGATACAAATTCCTATTTAAATGGGTACACCAAATAGTACGCGGAGACGTAAAATGAGTAAAAGGCCCCATTCTATCCAAAACAGTTTACGTTACTATGTAAACAATTCACGTGTTATCGATGCCAATGATTGGGAACTTTATAAAGGTCAGTCATCTTACAGAGGAAGAAGGCTTTCGGGTTTTCTCTGTGAAACATATTGATACATTTTATGTACATGTGCGTGCAGGTTAACGAGACATAACTTTGCGACCCAAGATCCAAGATGGCCGCCATACCATATTTGGAGGAAAAGGTGTCTATCAAACGGAAATGAAAAGCTGTCGTGGCATATGTACTGTTTGTGGATCAATTGGCGCATTTGTCAGGAGCTTTCACAAAGATCTCAGATCAGCTCCTAATCTGCCTAGCTATTGTGTCAAGGCATGGCCTCCATTTCTGGAACTTTGGGAGAATAACCAGGAAGGATAAAGTAAGAGCTAAAAAAGTGTTCCCCCATATTATACGCAGATCAATTCCGCAAGTTGCACGATCAAATGAAAGAAAAATGTCTGACCGATCTATATGACAATGCTCCTCTGCAAGTAGCTATGCTGTGACGTCACAAGATCACCCATCTCTCAACCTATTCTCCATATCTCGCTTCCTCTTCCTGCAACTCAAATCTGTCTTCAGAGGAAGCAGATTTGGAAGAGATGATGAAGTCACGACTGCTATGGAGGATTTTTAAGGTCACGTGACAAACTGCGGCTTTCTGACTGGTTAACTCATGCTGGAGAAACGGTGCGTTGATGTTGAGGGGAATTGTGTTGAAAAATAGGTATTACCACTTCTATATAGATAGCATATTACACTGTCTGTAAAACTTAAAGCCCCAATAACACTCTTGTTGTAACTGAAAAATATCTCCCAATCTTCATTCTGGTCAACAAATTGTATTATTTTAGAATATTCCAATTAAATGATGATATAAATTTCATTATAACATACCTATTTTGAAAAATTGGAAAAATTCAACCAATTGATTTGAAAAGTCTAACGTAAACCTTTTCAAGTGAGACTTGGATTTTAAAATATTTTCGAACCCTCTGGACAAGTAAAATAGGTTGTAATGGATAATTTACACAACAGGTAGGACACTTAAACATCTAGCACTTAGAATAAGGGTATTATTTATTTTCTGGAGCTACCAAGCCAGCAAGAATGTTATTGTCCCTTTAAAAGGGGCAGGCCCAGATGACAATGTAAATAAAAGTGGGTGTAATGGTCGCAATGCATGTAATAATGTAACGTGAATATATATAATATGATTTACATTCAATCGTTTGTGTTTTTACTGTAATCAGTAAGTATGCCAGAAGTTTCAATGGAATGGTCATCTTTTGCGCCTGGTTATTCCAGTCTACATCGATAGTATTTATTGCGAATGCTCCCCAGATAGGAATATGACACCCCTTTCATCGAGTCTCGTGTTACAAATGACGCTGACTGTGGGGGCAATCACGGGGCATATGTTGGTTACCTCCGACAGCCGCTCCCCACAAACCCCTAAACCATCACCTTCGCCAGTTCGTCTCAGAAGGGAACCGACTGAAAGCCAATGGAAAAAATTGAGAAAAATCCAAAATATCATGAATGAACAATTTCAGGCATTTAACTGAGAGGCATTGAAGCCCATCCTCCCCTCTCCCTGGGACATCGGGATTGTCCGACGTGGTCTCCCCTTGTCAGTGGTGCAGGACTGAGGGCCTGATAAGGACAACTGTCTAGTTTTCCAGATTGGACAAAAAACGGAGGTCTACCCTGCATCTATTTTTGACTATTACCGTTGCTACCATAATAAAAAATAAAATGGATATAACACAAACAGATGGAAAACTTTTAATATAATAAAATATAACACAAATAGATAAAACAGTTATAATATAACACAAATAGATAATACAGTTTTAATATCATGTAATATAACACAACAGTTTTAATACAATAAAATATAACACAAATGGATATAACAGTTTTAATATCATATAATATAACACTACAGTTTTAATATCAGAGAATATAACGCAACAGTTTTAATATAACAAAAATAGATAAAATAGTTTTGATATAATATCATATCACACACATAGATGGAATCGTCTTAGTATCATATAACACATATATAGGTCCAGTTTTAATATCATGTAATATAACACAATAAATTGAATTTACACAAATAGATATAACAGGTTTTAATATCATATAACACAAGTAGATATAACAATTTTATTATCATATAACATAAATAGATATAACAGTTTTAATTTATCACAAATAAATAGAATAGTTTTAATATCCTATAATATAAATAGATATAACAGTTTTTAATACCATATAACACAAATAGATATAACAGTTTTTTAATATCATATAACACAAATAGATATAACCGTTTTCTAATATCATATAACACGCACAGATATAACAGTTTTTTAATATCATATAACACGCACAGATATAACAGTTTTTAATATCTATCATACAAATAGATGGAATAGGCCTAGTTTTAATCCTATATCACACATAGATATAAGATAGTTGGAAACATATCATTAACAATATTTATATCTAATGTTTATCAAAGATTCGGTAACAGTAGGCGGCCATGCCAGCAGTTTCCCAGACCCACTCTGAATAAGGTCCACTTTCCATACAGGCGTTCCCGTTTGTGTTTCTGTCGGCGAAAACGTCAATCTAATGTAAATGAGCAACCTTTTTGTAGCTTGTCCGCGGCGTTTTTTTTCTGGCAAAGGCTACAAACTGTATTTTGAACCACGAGTTTATTTTTGTGGGCTTTGTTTGTTGCGTTGTAGAACAACAAGTTCTTGTTGCTGCAAATTCAGCTTGCAAAAAAGGGCGGCAACTGAATGTAAATCATGTTGGACTCGCTTATGACGTACCAATTGAAAATCATAAAACTAGCGCCCGCAAACGCGTACAGAGAGAGTCTGGGACTTCGGGACCTGGTTCACGAAAACTCAACTGAAGATAAAATCCAAATTTTAGTAGATACATCAATTTTGATTGGCTATGCACTAAAATCAATCTAATATTATCCAATCAAATAAATGAAAATTTGGATTTTATCTTAGTTAAAATTTTGTGAAACAGGTCCATGGTTTGAAACATAGAAAGGCACCATTGGCGATATTAAAGACCCGGAAATGAACAATGTCCGTAAAGGGGGTTCATAGGGCTTTCACTTCAGAATGTTGTAAGTCGGTCAGTTGTTAACATAATGTGTTTACTGTAGTAACAAGTAAAGAATACAATACATGTTTTGAATTATCATATAAAACTAGAAATTGTATTGAGCGTGTGTGTCGGGGGGGGGGGAGAGAGAGAGGGGGGGGGGGTAACGTCCACTCTACACAAAGTAGGTCATTTCAAGTCTAACATATGGTTCAATTATATTTCATTAAATCGCGTAGGCTTCTTAAACCACCGGACCAGGAGAGACCCCATGATGTTAGACAGGCGACCCTTCCCCTTGTCACGTGCAATCGAAAAAATTGAAATCACGCCACTCAATGATAGACCTTGTGATCTAATGCGCACGCGTTACGCCCCCCTTTCTTAAAAATGTAATAATTGTATCTATTGTACTAATTTCATGGCATCAAAATTGACCGATTGATTAGTTCGCTAGTCGGTGGTTTTCACATCCACTTATGTCTGAAATGAATGCACTTATTTTATAGTCATCCGTCTAATCGTGGGGGAAACAGGTGGTTGACAGACAAAATAAACACAGAATTGAAACATTTATAGAAGAAAAAAAAACCCAGACATCGAATATTCGAACGGTGACCTGGACAAACATTGGAATAGTAAAATCTGCATTCGATGTGACGACTAATCACCATGGTAACCTGTGACATCATTCATGACGTAAACTATAGTGAAATGGTCGTCTGTTGAATGGAGAATATTAATCACGAATGATCAACAGAAGAAGAAGGCCTACTGATACCAGTGTCTGAAATAAAATTAAATAGAATGGGGTTTAACGTCCTACATATGTGTGCAAAAACAGCCTGGTACAGAAATATGTGATAGCATGGCGGCTCAGTAAGCAAGGCGTCGTCTCACTTACCAGACACCCCCCCCCCCCGCGTTCTTTTCCCGGACACCATGACTATAGATAGTTCCACCTGAATACCTCATCTCCAGTTCCACAGCAACCCTGGTTCCACCCGAACACCATGACTCTACGTTCACCCTAAAAAAATTTCCACCCGAACACCATGACTCTAGTTTCACCCCAACACAGGTTCCATCCGAAAACCATTACTCTAGTTCCGCCACTACACATTTTCCATCCGAACACAATGACTCTAGTTCCAGCCCAACACTTTTTACATCCGAACACTTTAGTTCCACTTCTACACTTTTTACACCCGAACACTATGACTCTAGTTCCGACCCAACATTGGTTCTACCATAACACCCTTAATCTAGTTCTACTCCTACACTGCTTCCACCGGAAAACACTAACTCTAGTTCCACACCAAACGGGTTCCATTCGAACACCATGACTTTAGTTCGACCTCAACATTTTCGACCTAAACACCATGACTCTATTTCCACCCCAACACGGGTGCCACCCCAACAACCTAACTCTAGTTCCACCCCAACACTGGTTCCACCATAACACCGTAACTCTAGTTCCACCCCAACACTGGTGTAACACAACAGATAACAGAAGATCAGCATAATTGATAAAACCTTAATTGAGAACATAAATCGGGAGTAGCTCTATACCAAGTCTGACTTACTGTCCAGCATACGACAATTAGAGAAAATGGGACAAGAGTGATCATCATATATGGTATTGTTTATCTATAAGATTATAGTATCTGTAACTGCACTGCATATTTCCTTTGAAGTCACGAAGTAAAGAACATATTGAATAAATAATTGTGTCTTAACAAAAGGTTATATAGAGTTGGAACGTCAAATATGATATTATACCAAAACTAGCAGAGGTCATTCGTGTGTAAAGAACATATTGAATGTTTTAATAAGACCGTGCCTTAGCAGAAGTTGATAAACAGTTGAAAACGTCAATATCATGAATGATCAAAACCAGCAGAGGTAAGAAAGTTCTATATGTACATGTATATGTACGGTTCAATTTGATGTAGATCACCTTGTCACACTGGTTCCACCAGAACACCCTAACTCTAGTTCCATCCCAACACTGGTTCCACCAGAACACCCTAACTCTAGTTCCATCCCAACACTGGTTCCACCAGAACACCCTAACTCTAGTTCCATCCCAACACTGGTTCCACCAGAACACCCTAACTCTAGTTCCATCCCAACACTGGTTCCACCAGAACACCCTAACTCTAGTTCCATCCCAACACTGGTTCCACCAGAACACCCTAACTCTAGTTCCATCCCAACACTGGTTCCACCAGAACACCCTAACTCTAGTTCCATCCCAACATTGGTTCCACCAGAACACCCTAACTCGAGTTTCATCCCAACACTGGTTCCACCAGAACACCCTGACTAGTTTCACTAAAACACTATAACTATAATTTCACCCCAGCGCCATAACTCTATTTCCACCTCAATATTTTAATCGGCCTACTAGTACCACTACAACTCTGGTTCCGCCCGAAACCGCCACATAATTTGATTTCTTACCTGATAACATTCTTGAGAGCCGGTAAAAGCACCTGAAATTAAACGAAGAAAATGGATTCACATTTTAAAGCGTAATACGCAATGTCTTAAGTTCGAGACCATTAAACAACTTAAAATACAGACACTATGCACGTGATTTTCGTGTGAAATACGTTACACGAGTCCAATATTTCACTAGCATAAATAATGTACGATTGGCAAGTTGCGCGTACCATTATTTGATATAATGGTAAGCCAACATCAAAGGGTGACGTCACATCTGTATTTTAAAAGTAGTTTAATGGTCTCGAGCTAAAGACATTACGTAATACATTGAAAGATATAACGCCTCGTGCAGTATAAATATATTACATAATGTCTCACTATCCACATGTTCTTTAAGCTACGTTCGCGAGTTTTACAACATCTCACGTTGTTTCAATACTAACTTAGCAATTCCCGAACTTTTGCGCCCGTTGTGCAGACACGTGACAAATAAGCATTTTAGCTAGAAGCGAGAGTCTTGGTATTCACGACGACCCAATCGAACTTAGTGGCGAAATATGCAGGGTATTGCGTGAAGTGCGTGATAAGATGTACGTAGTTAAGGCGAGATCAAGCCTTGTATTGAAGATGCACTATCCACCATTAAACCTTACATAGAATGACGTCATTGATTATTATCCGATGTCGATGTCATTGCGATCTGTGCTCCGATTCAGTTATCCAAAACGGGATGATTAAATTGATGGTTGTTGTTCGGTAAAATTTAAAGTTTAGTTTTTTGTAATCATTTGCTTTTCAGGCCGCAGGCCTGTGATCGGGTAAGTTGCTCTGTAAAGGGTTTAACAACAAAACTGCCGTTTTACGTTGTCATGCTGATGTGAAAACAACTAGGTAGGGCCTACGGTGGCTGATAAGGGACATGAAAAATAATATAATTTGATTTTTTAATATTCACCAAAGTCAATTTTAATATATTTTGTTTTTATAATTTTCACCCAAGCCAATTTAAATTTTCACCCAAGTCAATTTTAATATAATTTTTTTATATAATTTTCACCCAAGTCATTTTTTTATAATTTCCACCCAAGTCAATTTTATTTTTATAATTTTCACCCAAGTCAATTTTAATTTAATTTTTTTTATAATTTTCACCCAAGTCAATTTTAATTTCCACCCAAGTCATTTGTAATATAATTTGTTTTTTTTTATAATTTTCACCCAAGTCAATTTTAATTTCCACCCAAGTCAATTTTAATTTTCACCCAAGTCAATTTTAATTTTCACCCAAGTCATTTGTAATATAATTTCGATCCTGTTGAATTTCCACCCAGCGCGTGACGTCGTCAACACGGAAATTTGATCATATCTCCCCAGTTCTCTGTTTCCTTCACGGACTGCTCGTCAAAAAAGGTTTATGGGTTCGATGGGGTTAGAAGGCATTACCAAGGCCTACCTTCATGCCACATTTGGGGCCCCTGGGCCCTCGGGGAGGGGCAGGTTTAGAAAAACGTGACCTTGAGAAAAACATGTCACGGAGGGGGTAGAAAAGGAAATATGGGGTTTAAGGAGGCATAGTCTACCCCCCCCCCCCAACTTGGCCTATGAATTCAGGCTAAATCCTGAATCCTCTAAAAATTATAGGAGATCGGGGGGAAGGGGATCAGGTCGAGGTAGAGTTCTGATCCGACACCTTCCTAAACTTAATTCAGTTTTTACGTGAGAACTTAAATGAATTCGGAACCGCTTGGTCGATCCTGCTCATTTTTAGTTGGCGTCCATTTTTCATGTGGATTATTGCTACGCCCGACCCTTCCAGAGGGTCAGTTGACACCAAATTTGCAGGTATTCCACCCAAGCACCCATAATTCGGCCAAACACAATTCCCAAAAAGAAAATGTTGATCCCGACCCATGGGGAGTGAGCGGTGGCCATTTTTGCTGGGGGTATATAAAGTTTTAAAAAAAAATAGAGATGGAACTAGATGTTCGATTTTAATTTTGAGACCATTTTTGGATGTTCCAAAGTGGAAATGGAGGGCGGGGGGGGGGGGGGGGCAGCTGAAGTTTCGAAGAGATAGGACCATTTTTTTTTAAAAAAATTCTGTCATAACAATGTATTAAGCTGCGGTCAGGCAAAGGGGGCCTTTCGGGCATTTTAATGCAAAACATCACGATTTCCCCTACTTCCGATTGCCGAGGCTGAAATGTGAGGGCCCTGGGCGAGTCCCCGGCGTCGATATACTTCAAGAATTCTCAACCTTGGAACTTCCCAAATGGTGCATCTGGGTCTTTACAGAACGAAATCGGATGTTTTTTGGTAAAAATTGGCGAAGTTTGAGCTATTGCCTGAAACGAGGGGCCATGTTTGCGGCCCTATATCTCGGCCCCTATAAATCAGTATTATCTTCCATTTATTAAAATTCCAAGTCACTAAGCACTACCACCGGGGCGGAGGGACGTCCCAAACATGGCTTTCCAAATCATCCGGATTACTTCAAAGGCCATATATCGGTTCCTATGGGGCGTACACCCTCGATGTTTCAGAGGGACATGGCTCGAGAGATCAGAAAAAGTTGTCGTTCGAATTTTTTGATAAAAAAAACACAAACATGGCTTTCCAAATGGATATTTAAAGATACATTATGGGAGATAAGATAACGAGTTGGCAGTTCTCACTATAATAGCTAAAAACTAGATAGTGTAAAGTAAATTTGCTGAAAAATTCAATCAAACTATATAATGTAAAGGCACTTTGCTGAAAAATTCAGTCAAATTAATCCACTATTAACTTAGAACTGAGCGAATGAAAGTTCCGCTTAGCCTCGATCATCATTACTACAGTCGGGAAGACAAAACCAGTAGTCTCGGTTATCCACTTTTATTGGTAAATCACGAAGGAAAATATTTCAGCGAATCGATCTACAATCCAACAAAAATCTCATGCTAGCATCGACATCGAGAGTTGATAATGGTCTGAATAAGTTAATTAATGTCTAATTAATAGTTTTTATAACATTTCAGGCCCAGAGAAAGACCAAAAATAGGCAGATATTTCTCTTGCATAATGCATGTTTAAATGAATTTGAAATAGTTTAAAATATTGACCCAGGAAATCTGTGTCTAGGCCTAATGCATATTGACACTCTCTCTAAATACCAAACAGGAAGGGTTTTTTTTCTCGTAATTATAAATAAATGAAACTTACAGAGCACAAAATTTGCATGTATAAACTTACCATTTTTGCCGTTTACAGTATCCCTTGAGATATCACTATAATCTCCGGCTCCATCATTATTCTCCCCACCTTTACTTTCCCCGCCATAATTCCCATCTTCACCAGTCCCACTTTCACCACCAAATGATCCACCTTCGTCACCATAATCCCCAACTCCACCATAATTCCCACCTCCACCATAATTCCCACCTCCACCATAATCCCCACCTCCACCATAATTCCCACCTCCACCATAATTCCCACCCCCACCATAATCCCCACCTCCACCATAATCATAATTCCCACCTCCACCATAATTCTCACCTCCACCAAAATCATTTTTTTCTCCTAGACCAGATGATCCACCTTCGCTACCATAATTATAATCTCCACCTCCACCATTATTCCCACCTCCACCAAAATCATAATTCCCACCTCCACCAAAATTAAAATTCCCACCTCCACCATAATCCCCACCTCCACCATAATCATAATTCCCACCTCCACCAAAATTCTCACCTCCACCAAAATCATTTTTTTCTCCTAGACCAAATGATCCACCTTCGCTACCATAATTATAATCTCCACCTTCACCATTATTCCCACCTCCACCAAAATTGAAATTCCCACCTCCACCATAATCCCCACCACCACCTCCACCATAATCCCCACCTCCACCATAATCATAATTCCCACCTCCACCAAAATTCTCACCTCTACCAAAATCATTATTCCCTCCTCGACCAGATGATCCACCTTCGCTACCATAATTATAATCTCCACCTCCACCATTATTCCCACCTCCACCAAAATCATAATTCCCACCTCCACCAAAATTAAAATTCCCACCTCCACCATAATCCCCACCTCCACCATAATCATAATTCCCACCTCCACCAAAATTCGCACCTCCACCAAGATCATTATTCTCTCCTCGACCAGATGATCCACCTTCGCTACCATAATTATTATCTCCACCTCCACCATTATTCCCACCTACACTAAAATCATAATTCCCACCCCCACCATAATCCCCACCTCCACCATAATCATAATTCCCACCTCCACCATAATTCTCACCTCCACCAAAATCATTTTTTTCTCCTCGACCAGATGACCCACCTTCGCTACCATAATCATAATCTCCGCCTCCACCATTATTCCCACCTCCACCAAAATCATAATTCCCACCTCCACCAAAATCATAATTCCCACCTCCCCTATAATCCCCACCTCCGCCATAATTCCCACCTCCGCCAAAATTAAAATTCCTACCTCCACCATAATCCTCACCTCCACCAAAATAATAATTCCCACCTCCACCATAATTCGCACCTCCACCGTAATCATATTTCCCTCCTCGACCAGAAGATCCACCTTCGCTACCATAATCATAATTCCCACTTCCACCAAAATCATAGTTCCCACCTCCACGGTAATCATATTTCCCTCCTCGACCAGAAGATCCACCTTCGCTACCATAATCATAATTCCCACCTCCACCAAAATCATAGTTCCCACCTCCACCATAATCATTGTTGTCCATGCTTCGCTCGACCCTCTTTTTAGCCCCTATTTTTTCATTACTGGCCAAACCTCTTTTTCTTGCCAGAATGTCTGTGACTGTTTTAACCACATCTCTGTCTTGTGTCTGAACATGTTCTAATTGTCCCATGATGGCTTTAACTTGAACCCTTGTCGCATCGGATTCCTCTACAACGTTTGTTTTTATCGGGGGTTTAGTTATGTGGTTATACACTGGTACGGCTGGAATTAAAACGAATGGGTTTTTAACGGCCTACTCTTCGGAACTAATTATGTACAACAGCTTTTCCACCACCTTCATGTCATCAAATTCCAACGGGGGTCGGGATGGCCTAGTGGTCTAGAGTGCCGCGCCTCGACCTCTAGCTGGCCGGTCACCTCTGTCTTGCAGCTGTGGTTTCGAGCCCTGGTGTGAGCGTATGTGGCATGGAGATAGGGGCGCCTTCGCAACCTCGTGGGTTTCCTCCGGGCACTCTGGTTTCCTCCCACTGCTAAAAAAGACCCCTACGCGCAAGCGAATTATTGAAATAAAATTAAAACCATATGTTAGTCCCGAAATGACCTAGTTTGTGTTGAATGGACGTTAAACCCCATTTCTCTCTCTCTCTCTCTCTCAAATTCCAACTGTCAGATTTTCTTTTATAGGACGTTGGTTTTCCGTCCCATATAAACAACTAAAGCCTAGTCATCACTACAATACGGTGGGGCAATGTGTCATAAGCCCGGGTAGGGGATATCAAAAGGTATGCCATCACAAGGTATGGCTTCGATCCTCCAGTTGTACGTGACAAGGCGTAGGGTCGCCTGTCCAACCTCGTAGGTTTTCTCCGGGTCTTCTGGTTTCCTCCCACTGCTAAAAAAAAATCCTACGGGCAAGCTAATTATTGAAATTGAATTTGACCATATATTAGTCCCCATTTCTGTCTCTTCCATACATCTCTGGCTTGAAATACCACCGAGTTCACAAAGTATTGTCAGAATTAAAGTAGCTAAGTCTCTAACTTAATATCATCCAAAATCTTGAGCATTGACACGAATTATTTATCAATTTAAATCAACATTGATACTGTGATCTTACCGGTAAAAGATGGGCTTCTGATATCCAATATTTAAGACAAAATAAACAGTTTACCATTAGTACACGAATCGTGTACCATAATGCGTTTCAGTCCCAGTTCTAGCAAGAGACTCGAGGAACGAGGCTAGCAAGGCTACACCAAATCAAACGGTCTATATACATTAATATTACAATATTATATGCTTTGTAACCCACTTGTGTCAATTTCTAGGTCCCAAATGTTGGCGATTTAGCCCCTTTAAGTTAAGAATTTACTCAAATTGCTCACCTTGTTCTAAGTAAAAGATAGTCGTTTATATACAGTTTGCAGGTCCCAGTGCCCCCCCCCCCCCTGGACAAAATCCTGGATCCGGGCCTGGTTTGCGCTATATGGACAGTGAAAATCAATCGGATTCGTCCTCTCATTGCCCCAGTGCTTCTGATCGAATATAAAAAAAAACATCCTTTGAAAATAATAGCTCCTATTGCGTTGACAGGGTTTTAGGAAAAGGGGAATGACGCCAATGTCCCATTTTGAACGGAAATATCTGCTTGATTTTCATCGATTTGTAATATCAACCAAAAGGTGTGAGCTTTCGAGGGCCCAAAGGCTAAAAATAAAATGATTTTTCGTACAATCAGGGGCCATTATCCGGGAGGTGACGGTCAGACATGTTCCGTAATCGGATAAAAGTTGAGACTGCACCTTCACCAATCGCCACCACACTACTAATTAAACTTGCCCGGGAGGTATCTAACTTACCCAAGGGATGCCAGTATCATTCTTTAGCAGCGAATCGTACAACGTATCACAATATATTGACCATTTCGTAGCGCAAAGCTGCCAGTATTATTCTTTAGCAGCGAATCGTACAACGTATCACAATATATTGACCATTTCGTAGCGCAAAGCTGCTTCTCGGGTTTTGAATATTTTTAATAATATGGAATCGGAAAGAAAGCAGTCCAGTCAATGATGAACACGTACGCCATCTGAATAGAACTAGCACGTACTGTGTTCCTGTATACTGGCATCCAACTCCATGCACCGGACAAGCCCAGTAATAGAAGTGAGCAGCTGAAAATTTTCTTTAATAATAATTGATAAGTTTGTAATAATATTGTACCTTGTAGTCACATATAATATACATGTACGATGGCTCGATAGGCCGTAAATAATTCGATATTGAGCCCTTTTCTTTTGAAATAAATATTCATAGGTGAATGCAAAGTGCCACTGGCAAGAGTTATACAAAGATAATGTGCTCAACAACGTTTATTTTACTTATAAATCTCTCCAGGAAAAAGTTCGAAAACCACTATGATGTAGATGTTAAATATCATTAAATAAGCTTTTTATTACATTATGTAATATTTGAATCCAATTTTACTAAATTGTTATTAAATTTGATTAGTTTCTCTTAATCAATTTCAAGTTCAATTGATGACTTTTACCAGTTTTTATGCTGCAACTGACATAATTTACTACCCATTCCAAATTACTAGAAAGTATTCGAAAGGCCTGGAAATCGCGTCTACGGCCGTCTGGTTTTCAAAATTTTCAGGGGGAGGCCCCCCAGAACCCCTGTCGGACGCTTAGCGCCTCCGACGCTCGCGAGCGGACGGCTTTGTCGCCCGCCACTCCGCGGACTCTAAAGAATTATATTTGTCGGGAAAATATGCTCCCCCCCCCCCCCCAACAAGTTCGGCCTCGTACGCCTATGACGGTGGCTGATTTAGGACACGCAAAAAAAATAATATCTCGAGCGATGTCAATGATGAAACATTTCTTCTTGAATTAAGCCCAGGGCTTAAATTCGGAAAGAGGAAAAAGCGACAAACATTTTGGTTCTTTTTTTATAATTGTCATATTTAGTGTCTAAGATGTCACCTGCAATTGGAGCCCAATGAGTTTTAAAGATGTGAAACCCTCGCACGGCACCAACAGAATAATGTACAACAATTCGACGTGACACCATCAATGTCAACACATGTGGTTTGAAAATTTTATATGGAAACCAATCTAAATTAAGTTTTAAATTTAAGCCCATAGCCTTAAATTCAAAATTTAAACTCGTTATTAAGCCCACGGGCGTAATAACGGGGAGGGGGGGGGCTTAAATACGAGAATTCCCGGTATATTTACCCCCTTGTTATTATTAACAATTGTATATATAGCTTTGCTATGAGAGACTGGCATTTCCTCTTATCTAGAACAGGGCGGAGGGCCTGATAAGGACAGCTGTCTAGTCGTTCGGATGGGACGAAAAACCGAGGTCCCGCGTACACGTAAAATATTCCTTGGCAGTTGGAATTCGATATAAGAGTAGGCCGCGATCAGGTGCGCGAGCCGCCATCACCAAATGAGCACGCGGTGGTGACACCAAACTCAGTCATAATGATGGTTGCGAGGCGGAAGTGTAAGGCATAAACAAAAGACGTTTTTTGTCTAAATAATAGAAATAAGATGAAATAGAATTTACATATTTACAAAGAAAAAAAAAGAAAAAAGAAATTGGATTAAATTAGAAATTGCATGAATAGAAGTTAACAGTTACATGAACAGAAGTTAGAAATTAGACGATAGCACGTTACAATTTTGAAACTAATATACCGCCAAATTGTGTCTGTAGGGCCTATTCATTAGCCCAATTGGAATTGAAAAGTCGCACTCCCCCCCCCCCCCGCCAACACACACACACCCTTCATTTCGTTTCTTACCAAATTTTAAAACAAATTGGTTAAGCCAGGCTGACACTTGCACGACTTTTGGCCACGATTTTGTCGTGCCCATTAGTGCCCACATTGACACGAACTGGTACGACGAGTTCATGCATAGTTTGCGCACGACTCGAGTCGTGCCAATGCGTGCCACGGAACCGTGCAAGTGTCAGCCTTGCTTAAGCCTCTATAGCGTTCACAGAGTTTTTAGGAAAAGAGGGAAATCTGAAACTATCGAAAGATTTCATCCTCTCGTAGACCACATAATACGGTTTAATTTTATTTCAATAATTCGCTTGCGCGTAGGGGTCTTTAGCAGTGGGAGGGAACCGGAGCACCCGAAGAAACCCAACGAGGTTGGACAACAGAGACGGATTCAATGGAGGGCGCAAGGGGCGCCCCCCCCCCCTAATTTTCGACAGTGCCCTTTTTTTACTACTGAAAGTGCCTTTGAACTGGCTTTTTCGCTCGATTTTGTGGCTCTTTTTCTACGATTTCCGAACGTTTAGACGAAAATATCAGCCAAATATACTATTCAAAAAAAGTAGGGGATATTTGATTTTGGGGGCATAATACTAAAATATGCAAATGACTACGAAAAAAGTCACTATAGAACCTAACAGAAGAAACATTTCCAGTTACATGTGACGCCAAAACGCACCAATAGCTACCGCATGGAATGCAGGTGATGCTTGGGATCATCATGGGGGTCATTGTGGCATTGAATTCCAGGGTGGAAACATCAGTTTATTTGTTTTAGTGACCAGAAAACAAATTTTGATATGCGTCGGCTTACCCAAAATGAAAGGTTACGTGCTACAGATTGGCACAGGCGGTTGTGGCGCGGACGATGAATGTTTCTCAGTCTGTCATAAGCAGGCTATGGTCCAGATACCGTGATACACAATCTGTACAGGACAGACCACGCTCAGGTCGACCAAGGGCGACAACTCACGCCAGGATCGATTTATCCGTACCTTGGCCTTGAGAAATCGTGTCATCACAGCAAATCAGATCAGCGCTCGTCTTCAAACAGACACTGGTGTGAGAGTGAGTGGCCAGACGATTCGGAATCGACTCCATAGGGGTCACCTTCGCGCCCGACGTCCTCGCGTGATCCCTTGTTTGAGAGATCATCACATTCAGGCAAGACGTCGTTGGTGTAGGGATCGTCAACACTGGAATAATCGACGCTGGAGCAATGTGATGTTTTCAGATGAGTCATGGTTCACTGTTGATTTTTTGGACAGACGTAGGAGGGTGTGGCGTCGTCGAAGCGAGCGCTTCCGAGACGTTAACGTCATCAGACATGATCGATTTGGGGGTGGTTCTGTTATGGTGTGGGGAGGCATCACTGTTGCTGGAAGAACGGCTTTACATGTTGTTGCAGGGCGTCTTACAGGCCAGTACTACCGGGACAACATCTTGGCAGCCCATGTTGCGCCGTTCGCACGACGTCATGGCCGCCGTTTCATCGTCCAGGATGACAACGCAAAATGTCACAGGGCCAGGATCGTTACAGGTTACCTCCAACAACAGAACATCACCACATTACCTTGGCCAGCACTGAGTCCCGACCCCTTCCCCATCGAGCATGTCTGGGACATGCTTGGACAGAGGTGACGTCAACGTCAACAACGTCCTGCCAATGTCCAAGCCCTTGCTGCTGCGTTGCAACAGGAATGGGACAATCTGGACCAAAATGACCCCAGACGTCTCATTAGGAGTATGCCACGTCGGATTAATGCTTGTTTGGCAAACAGAGGAGGATTTACCCGTTACTGACTTCGTTGTGATGCTGTGGTAACTTTGCTGTTTGACCCCGGGTATCATTTTACCCTTATAATGGTCAGTCTGTGCCTTACTTAGTCTAACGATCATTTGGAATAAATCGATGAATGTGAACTTCATTTCATTTTGTCATTTGTTTCTTCGTAAGTTTCATTAGGTGACTTTAATAACACTTAAAAATCAAATATCCCCTACTTTTTTTGAATAGTATAGCTCTTGAATTGGCTAGAGAGGCAAGGAAATGGCGGATAATTTTCTTGGGCCCCCCACCCCCTCTCAGCGGCGTGCCCCGTCTCCGCGGTCAGTGCCCTCATTTTGCGGCCCCCTCCCTTTTCAAAATTCCTAGATCCGCCCCTGGACAGGCGATCCTACTCCTTGTCACCTACAAGCCGAGAATCGACACAACATCACTTGACTCAATGACAGAGCTTCTAATCCAACACGCACGCGTTAATATATCTATTCGCCTCGAAATAATAGCAAACCCAATCTGTAGCAAACCCTGCTCAAAATAATAGTAAACCCCGCTCAAAATAATAGTAAACTGCCTGGGCAAATTTATGCAATTGCGCACTGCATATTGTATGCCCGTCGTAATGAGTTACTTTCATTTATATATTTACCCTTCTGGAATCTAACTTACCAAATATGGAGTTGGTAAAAAGAAGCAGGAGACAAAAATCCACCATTTTTAGGAACTAATAAAAGATAGTCTTCGAATAAACGGCCGCAGCTTTCATATAGATTGCAGAGCTATTAAAGTTTGTTGTGATGGCTGTATATTACTGGTTGTACACAATTAAAATCAAATTATACCAAATGTTTAATATCTATAGACTTTAATTAAAAAGATCGGACTACATCATGTGGCTGTTTTCATTATAAACTACATACTAAGAAATATGAGACGCATAAGATCGACTTTCGTAGACATATTATTTATTATATCACTCGACAAAACAACTACAATAAATGAAATGAGTTTCAGGATTGTTTCAACATCAACAGGACCAATGCAAGGATTTTGCATGATGCGTAGAGCTGGGCGATATACCTAGAAACAGATATCACGATATTTTCAAAAAATATCGCGATATAATCACTATATCGCGATATTTTTTATAAAAGGTCAATACGTTCAGTTTATCACTTTTTAAAACATGTGTTATAGTGTATCTTTGTATATATTTTATTATATAATTTTAGTTAAAGTAGTAATTGACTAATGTCCGAATTGATATCTCACTAATCTTTCAAGTCTATTAACTGTTTGAGTTTATACTTAATGTAACGATATATATATTACGTAATTATAGTTAACGAGCATTCTGGTTATGTCCATATCTTCTTCCGTATTTAAACATCTGTTTCCTATGTACAATTTAACAAATATTATTATATAATTATTTTAATCCTAAGCTTGTATATATGTTCTGTATTCTACTGTAACTTTAGTCTGGTGACCGGCTCGCCCTAGCGATACCTATCTCGTTATTGTGACCGTTAGCCAGTTTTAAACATTCGTTTATTAAAAGTACAATTTTAGCTAGTTATCTGAGTTTTCGTCGTTAGTGTTGGAATAAGCTACAACCCCCAGAAAGCAACACTACGGCAATTGGTGGAGAAAGCGGGAAGAGTATTTAGTTACTCATATTTTCCGGTAAACACTCTCAGCGAGTAAAGTCACAACGACATGGATATGGAACGCTATTTTCCAGCAGCAGCTTTAGCCGTCATCAGGTATATGGACACGTTACCAGTAATTTGGAGTCTGAGACAGGATAACAGTACCATAGAAATATGTTTTAAGTGGAGCAATTCAACTCATCGTAATCCGGAGAAGAAGCATCGTTCTTCAGCAAAGAAAGAGCGTGATGAACGGCGTCGTCAAGAATTTCTTACTAGGAAAAGTGACTCTCAGCAGGTATCGTTAATTTCTTCTAAACGAAGTGATACAAATAGGCCCAGGGTGCCTAAAACTGTTGAAGTAGCCGTTGAGACCGACTCATTGCCTTTGGTTTCGGTGGGAACAATGTGTTCTGTGGAAAGTGAGAATCAAAGTTGCCAAACGGACATCGGAGGACCAGCGAACACAGACAGCGTTTGTCTAAATTTAAATCGATGGACTAAGAGCAAAAATGTGAATGCTGATGTAAACCATCACCGTAGATGGGGCACAACAACCAAATCAACTCAGGAAGTAATCAGAAAACGAATAAAAAGGGACCAACAAGAATATTTTATTCGTTGGAATGGTTTCCCGACAATGATGAATTCGTGGGTGCCCGAGGAAGATTTGGATGATGTTGGTAAATATTATATTAAGGAACACGCGAAGAAAATACCTGGACATAAGTAAAGTGACCAGTCTAACATTCAACATGACCAGCGTGTTGCATATCTGCAACATCGCAATGCACGAATGTGACATATTGTGTGGCACAATGATCGGACTTATCCCTAATTTGATTGACAATTTGTGTAAATATTATCTTTTATTATTTTTGTTAGTTGTTTTTCTTGTATTTTGTATTGTGTTCATACCAATACTTTACGTTCTTGTTTTGGCGATTTTTCAAATCCATATAAATTAAAACGAAATTGTTAATGGGATATGATTGGTCTCTCCTCTACACAAACATGTGTATAAGTGCTAGAAAGTTCAAATGTTCGCGACACTTGTTCTTCAACCCAGACTTATCACATCACATTATTTATTTTTTCTCATCCACAGAAACATAATTCTGCATTCTTTGCAAAGGGATCATTCCGTTAAGTTTACTCAATATTATTTAGTCCCCTCATTAGTTCATACAAATTATACTGTACTGATATTAGAATTAACATTATATCCTTCCTATTGAGATCATATAAACTGTTACATTAATATTTCATTTATATGTACCTTTTAAGTTCACCATTTTAAATTTACATGGTTAATTCCTTCGTGTTATGTTTAGTATGTCGTATTTTGTAGGTTTTATTTTATTAATTGAATTAGAAAACCTACTGTGTCTGATTTATTGTTTGCTTTTACGGAGAAAAGCGTTTTTCGTGGTGACGGGGTGTTGTTATAGTGTATCTTTGTATATATTTTATTATATGATTTTAGTTAAAGTAGTAATTGACTAATGTCCGAATTGATATCTCACTAATCTTTCAAGTCTATTAACTGTTTGAGTTTATACTTAATGTAACGATATATATATTACGTAATTATAGTTAACGAGCATTCTGGTTATGTCCATATCTTCTTCCGTATTTAAACATCTGTTTCCTATGTACAATTTAACAAATATTATTATATAATTATTTTAATCCTAAGCTTGTATATATGTTCTGTATTCTACTGTAACTTTAGTCTGGTGACCGGCTCGCCCTAGCGATACCTATCTCGTTATTGTGACCGTTAGCCAGTTTTAAACATTCGTTTATTAAAAGTACAATTTTAGCTAGTTATCTGAGTTTTCGTCGTTAGTGTTGGAATAAGCTACAACCCCCAGAAAGCAACACTACGGCACATGCATAAAAAGTTGGAAATACCCCTCAATATTATATTTTATAAAAAGCCAATATTTTCAGTTTATAACTTTTTAAATGTAAATATACATGCATAAAAAGTTGGAAATACCCCTGAATATCATTGTTTCTAATCAATATTATTTTTAGCATACAATACCAATTTCAAATTAACAAAACATTAATTCGAGCTGGTTCAAACACAGATCTAGATAGCCATGAAAACTTGCTAAAGTTGTTGTTTATTACAATTTTGATATTCAAAATATCAATTATATTTTATTAAAATTAAAAATATTTCGAATGAAGGAGGCTCAAACAACATAAAACAAAGTTTGTGTTCTTTCGGCCGTGCATATTTTTATAGTTGTTACGGGTACGATTGGACTTTGTTTACCCGTACAAACTCTTTCTTTCCCATTCACGAGTATACCTTCATGAAAATGCATAATTAATCAATACAAGGATACTAAATTAAACTATAAAAACATAAGTACTATGCCAAAAAGTGACCATTGATTTCGTCAAATATTTTTTCCCGGATCACGACCTCCATTGGCATGACACTGAATGATAATCAGTCTACCGGAACTCTCAATGTAATTGGCATTATTTATATTTCTGCTTTATCAAAATTTAATTCAATCTAAAAATCAGTGATCTCTTTCGAAAATCAAAGTATCGGTCTACACAATTCGTCAAGGTGTATAGAAATTGATCAGAAACGGGGATAATTCTAACGGGTGGAAAGGTGAGCGAGAAATCACGTGACGTAAACAAGCTCCGTATCCGCATTTGCAAACTTTGTGGAATGAATACTCGGGAGTATATAGCAGTATTTTTTCATGATTAAGCAATAAAATATAGCAAATAACATAAAAAAGAAAACATTTTGTTCAATATTTATGTTAAATATTATCCAGGAAAATCAAAACCGCGATACTAGAAGTAGGGTCGCCTGTCCAACCTTGTGTGTTTTCTGTTGGTCCTCCGGTTTCCACCCACTGCTAAATACCCCCAAGAACAGGCGAAATGTTGAAATAAAATGTAACCATGTTAGTCCCGAAATGACCTAGCTTGTGTCAAGTGGATGTTAAACCCCATTTCTCTCTCCGGTAATCTTATAGGCTAATGTCATTTATGTGAGATATCATTATTATGAAAAGGTTTTCTGTTACACAGACATACTGACATAGCACGTGAAATATTGTTATAGATAGGCTACTGATCACATGACGAATTGTTATTGATATGACAATTAATTACTTGGTAGGTATCCTGTAGATCAGGAGATTAATATAAAATGAAGAGAGAGAACGCGAGAGAGGGAGGGGGGACCTCACATCCGAACGACTAGACAGGCCACCTGTCTTGCACCACTGGCATGGGGAAACCATGCCAGAAAATTTCAATGTACTTGCCCGGCGAATGAAGGGAACGAACACATGACCTTACAGGCTAGCAAGCTAGTGTTTTTCCCACTTAGCCATCGTGGCTACCGAAATGGGGTCTAACATTCTAGTGTTCTGCATAAATCTGTCTAGATGGACATATCTCATGGTAATCTGATCATTAGAATTTGTCAATTGTTATGACACTAAAGCAAATATTGGACACCATACATGGTTATAGCATTCGGTAGCTGATCTAGAAGCAGTGACTAGGGTGGGTGGGGGCACGTCCAAATCTTGGCGGCCATTCACTCTCAACAAATTACTGGCTATAAAACAGAGCGCCCGTTGAACACAAGATCATCTGTGGCGGATCCAGGAATTTTTGCAGGAGGCCTCCAATTAAGGAAATGTGTCAGTTGACAATACAGGATGCCATTATCAACCCTAAATTACGAAGACACGCAAGCATATTGAACTTCATATAGAGAGAAATTCAACATCCCGTTTGACGTCAATTTTTTATAATGAATTTATATGCGCACGCTCAGTGGCGGATCCAACATTTTTTTGAGGGGATTGACAACCCCATGTTTTGTCTCACCGACCGCGGTTTACGGAGCTAATTTCTGCCGCTAGTAACATAGATGCTGATTGTGTGTCTGATAAGATGCGCACCGTGTGCCATATAATATATATATATACGACCATGTCCCGGTGGAAGCTTGTAGGGCCCGGGATTCCTATACTCCAGAGGGGGGGAAGTCTATTTCACTCATCCAGGGAATTAATTGTGATATTACACACATGTGTCTATATCAACTATATCACACTTTGAATGGATGAAAAAGAATAAACCACACGACTGTTACACTTTTCTCCCCAACCCCACCCCTGTAGGCATATGAGATAGGGGGGGGGGGGACATAAATGCTGGGAAAATTTGGGCAATTAATTGTACTTTGTAAAAGTTGTATAAAAAAATATTATGTTCTTGAATGTGTCCAATTTAACAGCAAATATAAAATCAGAGTGTCAATAGAAATCTTACCACTCGAACCCTCTCTTGTTTATAGTACAGTAAGCCACGAGTTACAGTTACATAAACAACTGTTTTTAGTTCTCTTTTACCGATGATTTAGACATCAAGAACTTATTCATTGCAAAAGAGATATTGTAGAACCTGTCATTATTATGTAACATACTAAGATCCTAACTACATTTTGGGGGCACCAACCACCACCGCCCCCCCTCAGTCAAAAACTTCCCCGTACGTCTATGCCCCCTACCCTGAATCCGCCCCTGATCATATTGCTTATGTAGTTCATAGATCCCCCCATCATTATCTTGCAGAAGAGCAGCTTTAATCACGATGCCATCAAGTTGATGCCATCAAGTTCATGTCGTATTACGATTGTTATTGATTTTTGTCAACCTTAGAGACCTGACAATAACACTGAGCAACCTCAAATAATAAACACAAGAAAATAAGTTTTTAAATATTTTTTTTTTATTTTTGTACAACGATACTTTTTATTTTTTACCAGCTTTATGTGCCTTTAAAACCTTGACAACTATTCTCTGTTCTTCAATAAGGAAGGCTCGGAGAATCCTAAAAATACAAAATCAATATTTTACATTGATAATACTTCATTTCATCCAAGTGCTTGCCAGACATGCTGGTAGAGAGAGAAATGGGGTTTAACGTCCACTCGACACAAACTAGGTTATTTCGGGACTAACATATGGTTTAATTTTATTTCAATAATTCGCTTGCGCGTAGGGGTCTTTAGCAGTGGGAGGAAACCCGAGTGCCCGGAGGAAACCCACAAGGTTGAGCAGGCGTCCCTATCTCCATGTCACATACGCTCACACCAGGGATCACATGCTGGTAGTCATAATGAGATTTTTGCCATAAATGTAGGTGGGCCATATACCCATTCAAGCCAAATGCCAAACATGTCATGCAATGTCAACCGGTAGGTTCCATCTCCGCTCTCACCATTCTGAACACAGAACTCCATCTAATTCATTCCTCAAGAATAGATCTCTGCTCTAAATGAGAGAGAGAGAGGAATGGGGTTTAACGTCCACTCGACACAAACTAGGTCATTTTGGGACTAACATATGGTTTCATTTTATTTCAATAATTCTCTTGCGCGTAGGGGTCTTTAGCAGTGAGAGGAAACCCACGAGGTTGAGAAGGCGCCCCCATCTCCATGCCACATATGCTCACACCAGGGCTCAAAACCACAGCCGCAAGCCAGAGGTGATCGGCCAGCTAGAGGTCGAACCACTGCCCTAAATGCACATCATATCATAAAATTAGTATACTGTTTTAAAATGCAGATTTGCTGTTTCACTTCTGTCATACACACAAAGACTTATGTTTTAATTTTATTAAATGGAAAATTAACTTAACAAAATTTTTGAAGTATACTTCCTGTTTTCGACTAAAATCGTTGACTTAGGACTTAAAATGTCGATCAAGTAGCTCAGAATTTCATCCACACAGCAACATTTCTGTCAACTATTCATCAAAGGGTTCAATAAGTGTAAGGCACCGTCTCCTTGAAAGACCTAACCAGCATATAAAACATTTAAACAACTGACCTAGATCTGACACATCTGTGACATCTGGAACCACCGTAAGCTCGGCTAACTGTCTTTCGTTTCTTGGACATTTTAGGCATATCAACAGGGCGGCATGGTTTCAACTGTAATAAAATATAGTTTCTAACTCTTCAAACTGTCAAGGGTTTAATTATGTGCATGCCAGCTTTTTGTCCTATCCAAATGACCAGACTATTAGCTTGCCAGGCCCTCTGCTACTCTGTGCTACTAACAAGGGGAATTTCCTAGGATAACACCTGGATTGAACTCTGGACCTCCTAGTTAGTGATTAAGATCTACTAGGGTTTAATTTCCTTTTCTGAAATGGGCTAATAAAGACTAACATACACCATGCAGTGTGCTATGAGGGAAATTTTGCCCTGGCAGTGGCACTACGGCCTACTGTTACATCGTATACCAACAGCCAAGGAATCTTTACATGCGTGCCAATGTGTACATGGGACCCGTTTTCTGTCCCCTTTGAATGACTAGACATCTGTCCTTGTCAGGCCCTCCATCCTGCATCACTGACAAGGGGAAACAACTCCTGATCAATGTGCCTGTGCCATACTCATTAGGCCACAATGGCTCTCGCACTAGAGATTCAAGTACGTAAATTTGTCTCACATAACGTCTATAATATATTTCTATTTGAAGTACTTACGCCTTTCAATGACTGTTTACAATCGCCACATTTAGGAACCTTGCCTCGTTTCTTTGTGTAGATATATACTTTCTTACCACCTAAAATACAAAATCATCCATACAGTACATAACACACAATTCAATTTTATATTTCTCAAAGGTTACTTCCATACAGAGAGGGTTGGTTAGGTCTAGAAAAGAGAGAGAGAAAAAGTGAGAAAGAGAGAGAGAGAGGAGGGGTGTTTAGGTCCACTTGACATTAACTAGGTCATTTCGGAACTAACATATTGTTTAATTTTATTTAAATAATTCGCTTGTATGTAGGGGTCTTTAGCATGAGGAGGAAACCGGAGGACCTGGAGAAAACCCACGAGGTTAGACAGGCGACAATACTCCTTGTCATGTACAACAAGAGATTTGAAACCACGCCAGTTGACTCAATGACAGGCTTCATGATACAGCATGCACATGCTAACCATTCGGCCATCCACTTGGTGTCTATAAACTCGCAATACAATCATTTACAACATATATCAAAAACATATTTCAAAAATTACCTGGAGTTCGAACACTGTATTTTCACACCAATCAAAATATGAAATAAAAAATAAAAAAAATCTCTAATGTCAATTAGTTTGAATAAAAGGATTCTTTAAAGAACAGAGCTCTTAAGGCCTACATTATATTTTTCTTTTAATGAATTTATGGTTTCTAAGGTGAGAGAGAAATGGCGTTTATCATCCACCCAACATAACTAGGTAATTCCGGGACTAACACATGGTTCAATTTTATTTCAATAATTTGCTTGCTAGTAGGGGTATTAGCAGTGGAAGGAAACTGGAGGACCCAGAGAAACCCACAAGGTTGGACAGACGACCCTACTCTTTGTCACGTAAAACTGCATTTCTAAAGAGACAAATTAACCAGAAGTCAGAGGTTCTCAATCAATGCGATCTATAAAGGATTTATGTGCCCTGAATATTTTTTGTGAGAAGTAACATAAATTTCCTGAACCAATTTTGCTTTAAATACTTTGAGTGGGTTTAAAAATGAAATTGAAAATGTCTAAATTTGCTGTATCTTTTTCCATTCTATTCTAAACATGTAAAAATAAAATTAACTTACGGAAGTCGCTGATTGGACTTGGTGTTGTACGACAATCGTCGTCTTAAAGTTAAACGTTGCACCATCTAAAAAACAAATATAGAATTATAAAAGGTTGCCAATTTGTTACCATTTAGTTGCTTTATAGAGAAAGGGAGGGGTGGGGAAACAAAATCAGAGTTTCTGGACTAACACATGTTAAATTTTAGTTCAATGTCTTTTTGAGTGAAAGGAAATAGGGTGATCCAAAGAAACTCCATAGTTTAAATGCAGAGGAACTTATTTTGTATCAAAACCATATCACTGACTCAGTGTGCCAGACCTTAGTACAGCACTATGTGTAGAGTAAAAACAACATTTTCAATAGTTGTTAGTCTCGAAAACCCAGACTCAACAAAGAGATTGGTTGAAAACAGTATGACAGTACATCTCTAAAAGTTTTATTATTACTAACAGAAAATTACATTAACTTATTAAGAGCCAATAAAAAAAGAGAAATCAACTGCTACAATATAGTGAGATCCATGAATAGACAAACGAATTCTGACATATTTTCGTAACTTTTTCAGCTCTCAGTATACAAGGCTTTAATCTCCTTGTATTATTCTGCTCCGAGTGGGCTATTGAAGACGACATATGCAATACAGTGTGCTATGAATAAACTTTTACCCAGAGACCTACTCATATTTTATTCCAACTGCAAAAGTCGAAGGATCTTTTACGTGCACGTCAACGTATATATATACTAACTATAGGATCTCAGTTTTCCATCCCATCCAAACAACTAAGTTGAACTAGGCAGCTGTCCTTATCAGGCCCACCAGGTTTCGCTCATACTGAGTCTAGCGAGGTAAGCAAGGTCTTATTTTGTCACTAAGATGTTCCTTTACACTGTACAGACGTCCACACGGATCGACACTCCGATGTTTCGCAGTGAAAAGTTGCCCAGTAAAATTGACTGGGGTTCAAATTATTTTCGACATTGATTGAATAGGCCAGTCCCGGCCCTGAACGGTCAGGGTGAGTGTAATGAGACCGACGTTCAAAGCTGAACTAAGTTACATGCGTGTTTTACCAGTAATTCAAAAATCTTATATCCTGTTTTAAAGATAGGCTGGCACTGCCAGGCAGGATACGCCCACATTTTCGAGAGATGGACAGATAACAAGCAATACCGAAAATGATTTTTCCTACATCTTTAAGTCCTGTATTTCATACTGTATTGGGAGCTGCCATTTAGTTGGTCAGTTCCAGTCTGATATTAATGAAACTCGAAACCGACAATGATTATGGTGTGACGGTACACAACCTAGAAATGTGACTTTTCATCAAAATCGGATAAGAATTGTGACCTGTAGAGAGTCCACAACCATGATATACCATATTTTTACACTCTTCGCGTACAAACGGCGACCATTTCGTCCGGCAATTTTGGTACGATTTTCACGAAATTAGAACTCAACTTTCCTCATCAAAATCGAATTAAAATTGTGACCTATACAGGGTCCACAACCATGATATATCATTTTTTTAACAGTATTCGCGTACAAACGGTGGCCATTTTGTCTGTCAATTTTGGCCCGATTTTCCCGAAATTCTAACTCTACCTTCCTTACAGTGTAACGGTGATATAATCAAACGTTTTTTTAAATTGGATAATAATTGTGACCTCCAGAGGGACCACAAGCTAAAGAAAGGGGGATTTTGCGTATAACCAGGGGCCATAATTCAGGAAGTTACGATCCGATATGCGCAAATATCGAAAAGAACCAAGATCTTTGGGTTATAACAATGAATTTCAAGTTTCATCAAAATCGAATTAAAATTGTGACCTTTACAGGGTCCACAACCTTGATATACCATTTTTTAACAGTATTCGCGTACAAACGGCGGCCATTTTGTATGGCAATTTTGGTCTGATTTTCCCGAAATTCGAACTCAACCTTCCTTACTGTGTAACGGTAATATAATCAAACGTTTTTTTAAATCGGATAATAATTGTAACCTCCAAGCTAAAAAAAAAGGCGATTTTGCGTATAATCAGGGGCCATAATTCAGGAAGTTACGATCCGATATGCGCAAATATCGAAAGGAAGCAAGATCTTTGGGTTATAACCATGAATTTCAAATTTCATCAAAATCGAATCAAAATTGTGACCTCCACAGGGTCCACAACCTTGATATACCATTTTTTAACAGTATTCGCGTACAAACGGCGGCCATTTTGTATGGCAATTTTTGTCCGATTTTCCCGAAATTCGAACTCAACCTTCCTTAGGGTGTAATGGTGATATAATCAAACGTTTTTTTAAATCGAATAATAATTGTGACCTCCAGAGGGACCACAAGCTAAAAAGGGTGGTTTTTCGGACAATCAGGGGCCATAATTCAGGAAATTACATTCCGATAACCGCAAATATCGAAAGGAACCAAGATCTTTGGGTTACAAACATGCATGTCAAGTTTCATCAAAATCGGTTCAAAATTGTGACCTCTATAGGGTCCACAAGCTAAAAACGTGATTTTTCGTACAATCAGGGGCCATAATCCATGAAGTTTTGATCCGATACATGCCAATATCGAAAGCAGCCGAGATCTTTTGGGGATAAACCTATATTTCAAGTTTCGTCAAAATCGGATAAGAATTGTGACCTGTAGAGAGTCCACAAACAAATTGTGGACGGACGGACGTCCGGACGGACGGACGGACGTCCAGACGGACGGACGGACGGACGTCCGGACGGACAGGGGCGACGACATAATACGTCCACATGAAAATGTGGGCGTATAAAAATAAAAGAAGTGAGAAATTCGGAGAATAACAGGCCGTTTCCATTTTGTCTACGGAGATCGACATAGTAAAAACATGCTGAAAGTGAGTACGGGCATTGGTTGTCAAATCAATTTTTCGCAATAATTACTAATGTTCAAACATCAAAATATCGTTTGTCAAATAGCCTGAAGACGCAGGAAATTAAAACCATAAATATTATGTGTATTATTTATTTCAATAATGCGATGAACATGGATTGAAATCTTCTTTAAAAATATCATCACCTTGTTGGATACAACGGAAGCGGAAAAGGCCGGAAGTTGACATGTGACGTAGTAGTACCGTTAAGGTGAAGGTCGGCGAAATTAAAAACGAAAACATGGCTAGTTTATTAGAATCGTATGAACAACAATATTCTGGCGTTACGGCCGATATTACATTTAATATTGGTCGTATTTCTAATTCTCATGGAGGTATGGTATTAAAGCAATTTTATTTAAACAATATTATTCAAATTATTATAATAATTAGGTCTGAATTATGAAAATATTTCCGTAATAAAATGAGTCAATCAATGCTGTTATTGTTGACATCTCAGATCTGACAGAGACTACTTGTAACAAACAAAAATTTGACACTGCTGTGAATCTAGTCTTTGATGGGTTTTTTTTATCATTATTTTGGCTTTGTTTTTGTGTAAGGTTGGGACAGGATGGTTAGCGAAGTATTATATTATTGAATCAAATGCAAGACTATGCTAATAATAATAAGGATAGAAAAACGAGTTATACATGTATATGTAATTTATAGGCTTCCATTTGATTCAAATACATTAATTATTAAAATTATTAATATGAGATGGACATGCAGTAAGATCTCTAATTCGCAGGAATCAAGTCATGTCAGCTGTCACAAATGCCATTTTCGGCTACAATCTCTTTATATAGACCTGTCGATCGTTTCAATTTTTTTGAGGACTCTGTGTTCTTGCTAGCATGGAGGTCGGGTGTCCGATCCCTGCATTAACTGAGAAAGTTTAACCGGATTTTCCGACACGGTTTCCCCTTGTCAGTGGTGCAGGACCGAGGGACTGACAAGGACAGCTGCCAAGTTGTGATCGTACGAAAAACCGAGGTCCTGTGTATGGACACATTGGCGTGCACGTAAAAGATATCTTGGCAGTTAGATTTTCAGTATAAGAGTAGGTAGGCCATCGTGCCTCTGCCCTGACAAAATTTCCCTCACAGCACACTGTACTGTATGGTGAGGGTTGGGATGGCCTAGTGGTCTAGAGTGCCGCGCTTCGACCTCTAGCTGACCGGTCACCTCTGGCTTGCGGCTGTGGTTTCGAGCCCTGGTGTGAGCATATGTGGCATGGAGATAGGGGCGCCTTCTCAACCTCGTGGGTTTCCTCCAGGCACTCCGGTTTCCTCCCACTGCTAAAGACCCCTACGCGCAAGTGCATTCTTGAAATAAAATTAAACCATATGTTAGTCCCGAAATGACCTAGTTTGTGTTGAGTGGACGTTAAACTCCATTTCTCTCTCTCTCTCGTACTGTATGGTGTAAACCTGTCTTCATACAATGTAAGCCCAGTCTGAGCAGAACTGTTGCCCTTTAAACTCCCATTTCATTTCTGTTGATGTATCAGTTTTTGTTATGGAAATTTCAGCGGAAAAACAGACATACATTCGACAAGCTGATAAATTGTTTGATGAAGCCAGTGAGTTGGTAAGTAGTGCTGAAATCAGTTTGAATATATTATTTATAGGCTTTGGTCATCATCTGAGGGTGCTGCAGTGGCTCAGTGAGTAAGACATTGGCTTGCTAACCGTAAAGTTCAATGTTCAATCCCCGCGTTGAGGTGGAGGGGCGGGGGAGAAAGAAATTTCATCGGGATTGTGCAAGGCAGAGGTCCTGGTAGAGGACATTGTATAGACGTTTAGATATGATAGAAACCTGAGCAGTCAATCCATTTTTTATTCACTTTTCACTTGCTTTTATTAAATGTCTGGAATGAGTTATATAAAAAAAAATTAAAATATTGTTTATTTCTCTCTTGTAGCTTGAACAGATGGAATTAGAAATAAACGATCATGATCCACAAAGTAGAAAAAAATATCAGACAAGAATCAAAAGTTATAAAACAGAAATGGGAAAATTACAAAAAGATCTGGTAAGGGAACATGGTGTCAACATTCAATTAAATTGGATTAGGAAGATTTCCTTTTTTGCAGAAGGAGGGCCTGACAAGGACAGCTGCCTAGTCGTTCGGATGGGACGACTTTGGAGTGTACGTAAAAGATCCCTTGGCAGTTGGAATTCGATATAAGAGTAGGCCGTAGCGCCGCTGCCCGGGCAAAATTTCCCTCATAGCACACTGTATGGCGTATGCCCGTCTTCCATTAGCCCAGGTTAGGTGCAAAAGAGTAGGACGTTAAACCCCATTTCATTTCATTTCTTTTAAGTGTGGGTGGTTGGCGTAATCGTTTACTGCGTGTGTGTCAGATCATGAGGTCCATCATTGAGTCAGGTGGTGTGGTTTTGATTCCTTCCTTTTACGTTACAAGGAGTAGTGTCGCCAGTCCAATCTCGTCGGTTTTCTCTGGGCCCTCTGGTTTCCTCTATGCGCAAATGGTTCCTCCCACTGCTAAAGATACCTTGAATGTTTGAGTTTAACCCATTTTGGGGGTCATTATAGGGATCACCAGGGTCACACCCATAGATTGGGCCCCAGAAGACGCCCACTTCTGTGCATTTCAGGTTAGTATGTAGATGCCTATATGGTCAGATATTGGTACCTCGTTCGTCTACGTTCGACCCTCTGGGCTCCTGGTCTATACATGTACCTATGCACATACAAATTATAGAAATAAAATTGACCTGGTTTGTGTGAGTGGACCTCTGTCTCTCTGTCTGTCTCTCTCTCTGTCTGTCTGTCTCTCTCTCTCTCATTTTCAGTGACTAGAAATGGCAATTAATATCGGAACTCCGCCACAGGTATAAATTCTGCTGCATCATTCCAGTGTGTGAAAAAAGATGAGCCAATCAAATTTATAACATTATCATTATTTAGCTTATTCTTTTTAATTATGGCTCTCAAAATACTTTATGATGGACATCAAAATGATGCAATTTCTGGTATTTTTGTGAATTTTAGAAAAGAGCGAAACTTGGAATAGATGCTAATCGCGATGAATTACTGGGTGAAGATACTCACGACTCAGAGGATCAGGTGAGGCCTATTCTACCAATAAATTAATTGATTGGGAAATGACATTGATTTCTGTGAATAATTAGTAAGGTACATACTCCCTGCATTGTATGTTTGATTAGAGCTATTCCCACTGAACACTGCTTTAATGGAAGCAAATTTCTGTTCCAAATTATGACTGGTCAGTAGTCCAAATATGTTTAAGAGAAGACCCCAAATTAAACGAAGAGCTGTCATATTGCTGTACTTGTAAGAATAGACTCGCTCCTTCAACAGCTCAGGTATCAAAGAGAGTGCTCTTGGGCCATTGCTTCAGGAATATGGTAAGGTATAGCTGGGATGTTTGATATTTTGACCAGGTGTTCAACTCAAATTCTTGCTCAGTTTCATCATCTAATAATATACCCAGGTGTTGTTGCAGAAAATCTACACGGCGACATGGATCAGCCTATATCAATATAAATAAGACTATATCTAACATAAACAAATGTTTATTTGTTTTGTTTAGCGAGCCAGATTATTAGACAATTCGGAGAGATTAGAACGGACATCAAAACGACTGGATCATGGTTATAAAGTTGTATTAGAAACAGGTCAGTGTTTTATAAATAGGTGAAATGATTTATGTCCAGCCCTCATTCGGAGTCCATTCACTTTATTGGATTTTATTTTAGTTGTTTGTTGCTTTCATCCGGTTTTCTGCCACTGATAAAGACCCTTACACGCAAGCGAATTATTGAAATAAAGTTGAACCACATGATAGTCCCAAAGTGACCTAGTTTGGTGTCAAGAGGACCTCTCTCTCTCTCTCTCTCTCTCTCTCTTATTGCTTTCATTACCCATGCTAATGTGTATTTAAATTGATTATTTAATACTTGAAGAATTAGATTAGGAGCTGAAAGGTCTCGCTATAATGTTTTGAAAATAGATAATAAAAAGGGAATCTATGGAAAATTTCGATCAATTTGCTTCATTCTGAAAGAAGTTAGAAGTGTTGAATTTTTAAGTATACTCTTGTAGTGCATGGCAACAACTATGTTTATTTATATTTTCTAGAACAAATAGGTACTGATATGTTAGAGAATTTAAACAGCCAGAGACAACAAATAACCCGTTCACGTAATAGGGTGAGTAATAACTAACCGATTATTGATTCCCTCTTTTTTTAATGTACTGACCCGTCTGTCTTCATTAGCCCAGTCGGGGGAGAAAAGAAGGACATTAAACTCTATTTCATTAGCCCAGTCCGGACAGAAAAGTAGGACGTTAATCCCCAAATTGTTTTCAATGTACTGACATTTAGATTTCTTGAAGCACGTCACCAATCTTGAAGCATGTCACCAATCTTGAAGCACATCACCAATCTTGCAATGACAAAGGAAAATCCTGATGAAGTTTCTCGGCCAACAAATCCCAGGACCTCTATGTTACCGAAGCAGCACCGAACCAGAACCTTATCCCTGTTCCACAGCGACTCCCTAGTCCCAACTACCATGGGAATATTTTTAGAAATGAAACAACGTTACCACATCTCTTCATAATCTTTGTATTTCATTGGTTGGAAATCAAACTAAAAGTAGGCTGTATTTCATTCATAAACATGTTCCTGAAGCAACATCTGGACGTTGCTAGATTACTTTGGAATTCCCAAAATTATAGCTAAGTTTTCTCCCTTTACTGCAGACTTGTGAACAGTAGCGTCCAACCACAAGTTATGACAAACCTTGACACTGAATGAACTTTGAATTTCGCAACACAGACATTTTAGCTGGAAAGTGTGAGACTTGGTACATGTATTCACGATGGTCGAGGAATCTGATAGGCTCTCAAGCTTGGTGAATACCCACTCAAAATTAGTGCCAAAATATGCAGGGTATTATTATGTGAAGGCTTTGATAAGTGAATTAAAGTGAGATCAAGCTTTCTATTGAAGATGAGTCATGCTTGGCTTCATTTGCCCTGTTGGTGCCCTATTTCTTTTCTTGTTTTGTGGTCTGGCAACCTACGTTTGGATTGTCTGTTAATTTGCTGATAATTACTGTTTTAACACCTGAGACAACTTCAGAGTATAAGATGACGTTGTTCATCAGTTACCTAGCAACAGAATTAATATGGTACTTACAGAGAATTATTACTTATTGATTTTTCTGTACAAACACATCATATACATACTGGGATATTATTGTGGTGATGTTTGTTATATATATCAATTTTAAACATTTATTATTATATGTAGACTTTATATTAAAGATGAAATGAAATGGGGTTTAAAGGGCCAATCCCGATAACTTTTTGGGGAATAAAACTGCTTAATTTTGTGTTAAAATCCCTTATAACCCATTATCTAAGGCCGACCAACTAACCTGATATTTGTGATACGCTTGTAAATAACTTAAACCTGACAGTCTTCATCTGGAAATGGAGACCGTTGTATTATACAGTATCTGGGTAAAACCAGACTATTTTCTATAAAAATGATATGTAGGTGAAATTTACCTTTTGTTATCAGTACAGTACATGGGTCATTCACTGTAAAGACCTCTCAAGAAACGAGAATCGATTATCAGGTCATCCAATCAAAAAACTGACCCAAAATCTTAAAAGGGTTACGTGTTCGGATAAGCAGTGTTGACGTTAACGTCAAAACGACTCAATATTTTGAGCTGAAACATTGAGCCAAGGTATATATACCATGCCTCTATATTTTGGTCCATAAATTTCATAAATGCTCGGACTTTAATTTTTGAGACTCTGTTCTTATCGGGATTGTCCCTTTAACATCCTACTGTTCTGGTCTGAACTTGCCTAATGAAGATGGGCATAGGCCATACAGTGTGCTTTGAGGGAAATTTTGCCTGGACAGCAGCGCTATGACCTACTCTTATATCAAATTCCAACTGTCCAGGGATCTTTTATGTGCATCCTAATGTGTACATGAGACCTCGGATTTTCGTCCCATCCAAACGACTGGACAACTGTCCTTCTCACTCTCAGGCCTTCGTCCTGCATTACTGACAAGGGTGAACCATGCCGGAAAATCTGGATGAACCTGATATTAAAGGTATATATGTGTCACTCAGGTGATGTAGAGGTTTTGGAATAACAACAAAAATCTCTTTCAAGGATGATTAGGTCAGCTACAGTGTTCAAGCCCCCCCCCCCCCCCAAATTTATTTCTCTGCAATTATGATATTTATAACAAAAATCAATTAGGGGATGGGAGGGTGTCAGTGTCTTGTCTACAAAATACTTCAGTCATTTTGAGGCAAAAATAATATGGTCAATGTTATAATTGTAGTTCGTGTGCAATTTGAAGATTGACAATGTTACCATGACAATTGTGTAATTATTTCCAAATGTGAAGGGATTTTAATGTCTACATGACTATACAGGTGGCCCTCAGTCAACCCCCTTAACATCCCCCTCCCACGGTCAGTGGGTCCAGGACAAATGGCCTAACAAGGGCAGCAATTTAGATGCGTCAAAAAACCAAGGTACTTGTAAAAGGACACTACTTGTAAAAGGACACTTGGCATTTTGAATTCAGTATAAGAGTAATCCTTAGCGCCGATGCCTGGGCAAAATTTTAATCATAGCACTCTATATGGCATATGGCTATTTTTATTAGCCCGGTTGGTGCGGAAAAGTAGCATGTTTAACACCATTTAATTATTTTGCCACCTGTTCATTACCATTGTTAGTTTGTGACAACAACATCTAAACCGATTTCAATAAGTTGTACTTAGGATAATTTATATATATAGGGGTCCATTAATTTAATGTATTATTTCCTTATTTCAGTTAGAAGAAATGAACAGTAATCTAGGTAAAAGTTCTCGAGTTTTATCTGGGATGATGAAAAGGTGAGACAACTACAAATTATGATGTCTTGGCCACTCAGGCATTTACCTGTTTAACAACTTTTAGCACTTTTTTCTTAAAATTTTTACTGAATTGTGGGTTCTCCCCAAATTCAACTGCCTTAAGGAAGGCTGATGTCGACATTGCAACTGAAAGCAAATGGTGTTTCAGCAACTGGGAGCCACTGAAAGCAACTGAAAAAGCTCAACGACAAAAAATATTATCTGATCTGTATGAAATTGTCTTGTAATTACCTACAAAAGAATAAATATGCGACAACCCTTGCCGAAAGCTCAATTTGGCTGCAGCTGTGGGTGTATGTTTTGTTGCCTGGCAACCTAACTTTTTAAAGATTAATGTAATATTTAGATAAAGGGTTGACAGAAATTAATGTTCTTTTCTTCTTTTTTTTTCAGAATTATACAGAATAGATTATTATTATTAGGAATATTTATTTTTATTATTGTGATAATTATTGTAGCTATTTATTTTACTGTTAAGCGCCATACGTGATATACAACTGTATATTTAAATGCGGTGTATTTATAAACAGCATACGTGATACCCCAATCTGAGTAAAACACACATCATATTTCGTTTCATTTTAGGGGGGTTGGGATGGCCTAGTGGTCTAGAGTGCCGCGCTTCGACCTCTAGCTGGCCGGTCACCTCTGGCTTGCGGCTGTGGTTTCGAGCCCTGGCGTGAGCGTATGTGGTATGGAGATAGGGGCGCCTTCTCAACCTCGTGGGTTTCCTCCGGTTTCCTCCCACTGCTAAAGACCCCTACGCGCAAGCGAATTATTGAAATAAAATTGAACCGGGTTAGTCCCGAAATGACCTAGTTTGTGTTGAGTGGACGTTAAACCCCATTTCTCTTTCTCTTTCTCTTTCGTTTCATTTTTTATAGTTCAAAATTTCGTATTACTTATCTTTACTACACTAGAATCTGGAATATTTGTTCTACATTCTGGTTGATGTGGGGATTAGCTAATGAAACGGTGTCAGTTAATCAAAAGTCTGTCATTATAGAGTCAAAAATCCGTTTGTATGACCCTTGATGTGACCTCCCTCCCACCACAACTGGTACTGGTCAGATTTTCTTGCCTTAGAGATCGTCGAAACTATAAAAAAATGAAACGACATATAGACGTGTATTTTAATCAGATTGGGAATACCGGTAGACATATTATATCTAAATACAATATATTCATGAACAATAATGGGAACAAAATAAAAAAAAATATTTATTGACAACGCCAACAAAATAAGAATTCCATTCATGAACCAAAATAATAATGAAATGTACATTGTTAGAAACTTCATATTTTACAAGTAGAAGGTAATTGATTTGTTGTTGGCTCGAATGATGGTGGATAAGACACTGGCTTGCTAGCCTGGAGGTCGGGTGTTTGATCCCTACATTGGCCGAGAAAATTCTTCCATATTTTCAGGGGTGGTTCCCCCCCTTCTCAGTGATGCAGGATGGAGGGCCTGACAAGGACAGCGGTGTAGTTGTTCGGATAGGCCAAAGAACTAGGGTCTCGTGTACACATTAGTGTGAGTAAAATTTCCTAGCACACTGCACGGCTTATGCCCATCTTCATTAGCCCTGTTTGGAGCGGAACTCTATTTCATTTCACTTCTCTGTGGCTCAGTTTTACAAAAATCCCTCTTTACATTGGTTAATAAACAGAAATGAAATGGGGTTTAACGTCCTACTCTTTTGCACCTAACCTGGGCTAATGGAAGACGGGCATACGCCATACAGTGTGCTATGAGAGAAATTTTGCCCGGGCAGCGGCGCTACGGCCTACTCTTATATCGTATCCCAACTGCCACGGGATCTTTTTACATGCACTCCAATGTGTACATGGGACCTCAGTTTTTCGTCCCATCCAAACGACTAGGCAGCTGTCCACGTCAGGCCCTCCTTCTGCATCACTGACAAGAGGAAAACACGCCGGAAAATTGAGATGAACTTTCTCGGCCAATGCAGGGATCAAACACACGGCCTCCAGGCTAGCGAACCAACGCCTTATCTACTTAGCCACTGTGACCCCCAAAGATGTCTGCCGCCAGAGTTCAGCACTTTGGTTAATAAACTGTCAGAGAGAGTTTGTGTATTGTATATAAATATTGAAATATATGGGTAAAACATTGTTTAAATAGTCACGTACAATAATTAATTTAGTCCTTTGTGCAATAATTATTTACATCAAGCCATTGTATATTATTTTTTAGCGTGAAAACTTGTTTTTATTGAGATGCATACATCATTGTTTTATAAATCATTGGTGACATCAAGTAGTCAAATTACTTCATGACTAAACGGTGGAAATTACTGAAAACTTACTTTAAAATTTTGTCTTTCCTTCCTAGTGGGTTTCCTCCGGATCCTCCGGTTTCCTCCCACTGCTAAAGACCCCTACGCACAAGCGAATTATTGAAATAAAAATAAACCATAATCATGCTAGTTATGAAGACCAAGTTTTTATCGAGTGGATATAAAACCCCTTTTCTCTCTCCCACTCTCTCTCTACTTTAAAATTAGTGAGTGGTGAAAATTGAATGTTGTTATATTCAGTTGGTTGCTCCTTTTATTTATTAAGACATATTTAAAGGTGTGTTCTGTGACAAACACATAATACTACTTTTGACATTGATCAGACAGGCAATCAAATGTCAGAATAATAGGCACCTTCCAAAAAATGTCACAGAAATTTCTGTACCGATATATTACAAGTTTCGATTGGTAGGATTATCTGCAGTCAACCAATCACAATCTGTGCTTTAATGAACTCACACTCATTAAAGAAATGTCTTTAGATGAAGTAGAGGAAACAATTCAAAAATCAATAATTGCAAAGAAGTGTAAAAATTTAAAATTGAGAGAATCAGGAGATAAGAAGGTAGTGAGAAAGGATGATATTATGTATTTTATTGTGTATGAATGTGATATGGTTCAAGTCTTGGATCATTATTATTATTTGATTTATATAGCGCTTCATTATATAGTACTACAATACACATGACTGTGTGTTTCTAAGCACAATCACAACAAAACAGTTCAATAATAGTTTTGAAATAATAAATGTGTTTTTAAATTACTCTTAAAGCTCTGGGCCTTGTTTCTCGAAATCTTAACTAAGGATAAAATTTTGATTGGCTAAACACTAAAATCAATTTAAAATTATCCAATCAAATTACTAAAATTTGGATTTCATCTTAGTTAAAATTTCGCGAAACAGGGCTCTGGATGGAAGATCTTTCTGCAGTTTAGCTGCTCTGACAGAGGAAGCATATTTGCTAGATCATCATGTTAGGGATTTTGAATGATAATTATAATATTCTGAAAGTTGAACCCCAAAATAAATATCCCTCGAGAAATGGTTCAGTTTCATTCCAAATTTAAAAAGATATGCTGAATTGAAAATTGTTCAACATTCAGGATCACTGCAGGGCTCTTAAAAATTTTTATGAAAGCAGCCTTTTCATTGGATAAAAGATGACATTTGGTCTAGGATTTTAATCCTTATCCAATGAAAATCCTGCATCCTTAAAATATTATAGTTTAAGTTTTTCATGAATAAGGGCCCAGATGATATAAACAATCCAGCGGGACCTATAAATGTAAGATAAATATTTTATTGGGCCTTTTTTTTAAATTCAATTGAAATGGAGCTGGGAGATTACGTCTACCATCAATATTTTTTGGGTTTTGTTTTCATAATTAGATGTAAAATAATCAATTTGAGTGAGTTTAGTTTGGGTATTAAACTGTGAAAGATATGGTCTGAAAGCTGCATGGTCGTTATCAACGACTTCAATTCTATATTGTTGGGTAATTCAAATGGAGGAGCCTGAATTAATGTCAGTTAATAAAGTTTAAATGTCATGTAATAAAGTTGAATGTTTTTATATAACACCTGTGTATTGTTATTACTACAGTCTGGTACACTATCTGCTTCACAGAGGATTACGAAAGTCTTCTAATATCTCTGTAAAAGATGACTGCCTTTAACATGCGAGGTCAATCATTGACTCGACGGTGCGTGCATTATTTACATATGACGTTACTAGTTCAGGCTGAATGGTGCTTTTTACCCGTTTTAATACTCAATTACAAAATAGGAAGTACCGACAAATACTTCAAATGTCTTTATTTCTTGTTCTAATACATAAAAAATGTTTTCAAATTGAATTTGTCTGTGGAGAAAAGAGTTAATATTGGGGACTCATTAAGTCGCATTGATGGCATCCTTATCAGTGATAATAGTAGCCTAGCGCATTTTCACTGCTGATCAGTGTGTCTGGTACCATATACTAAGGCATTTCTCTTGAAGAGCTGGCGAGGAAATGTGGTTCAATTCCTTGTTGTTGTGTCTGCACCAACCATTCTACCTTTTGATCATTGAGTACCAACTATCAAGCTTTTTTTGGGCATGCATGCCGTGTACATACTTGTGACCTTGGTTATTTCGTCTCACTCGAACAACTAGACGAACAACTTGACACTGCACCACTAGCAAGGAAAATTCCAAATGTTAAGGTTAAATTCTTCTCCATCTGGCTGAAAACAGAACCCTCTTCAGCTAAACAGCTGAAAACAGAACCCTTTCCAGTTGAAAACAGAGCCCTCTGTCAGTGATGCAGGACGGAGGGCCTGACAAGGACAGATATCACAATTTATGGATTAACAATTACTGGTTTATTAACAAGCAATGTTTCGACGATGATACCCTCATCTTTATCAAGCACTTGATAAAGACGAGAGTATCATCGTTGAAACATTGCTTAGTATTAAACTTGGTAATTGTTAATCCATAAATAGTGTTATTGTGTTACTGTTCAATTACTAAATGCCACTTAAAGGACAGATATCTAGTTATTTGGATGGGACAAAAAAACAAGGTCCGGTGTACATATTGGCTGCACTTAATGGCAGTTGAAATAATATATAAGACCAAATAGCAAGCTCTTACAATAATCAAGTTGGGAAAGTATTAATGACCTGGTACGTACAGTTTCATAGTTTAATTTTATTTCAAAACCTTGCTTGCAAGTAGGAGTCTTTAGCTGTGAAGAGGAAACCAGATGACCGTAAGAAAACTGATGCAATTGGACAGGCTACATTACATCTTGTCACATAAAAGCGGGCAACTGAAACCACACCACTGACTCAATTAGTAAGTGCAGGGGGACTGCACCACACACAATGCTACATAAAAACAAATATATGGACAAGACATCATACTCAGAGACCACAAACATAAACAATTCAAAAAGAGTAAATGGATCCGGGGGCTAGCTGTAAGCGTCCACTGCGCTGTACAGTCCCAGGCTTGTGGTGACACAGACTTCACTCAATTTGAAAACAATTGGGAATACAACCCAAGGAAATAATTATATAATGTCAGTATGTGTCATGATCTATCATATGTTGCAAGACTTACCAATGCAAGCATATTGTTGTATAAATTCCGCTATACAAGTAATCACAATGTTAAATGTATCAGAGAAGTAGGCCTAGTTCCAAAAACTAAGTGCACTAAATCAATAAAGAAGAGGAATGAAGTATATTATAGAATCAGAAGTGAAGACTACATGTTAGACAATTTGGCTACCAAATCCCCAGACAAAAATGTTTTTATTAAGAATAAAAATAATTTATTAACATTTCGTTATTTTATACAATAAAAGTTTTAAACATCACAATGGAGGGAAATGTTTTTTATACACATGATGATGAAAGGGTTTTCATTCTGGTTCCTGGACTATCAAATCTTTAACACTGGGTTTATTAGGATTGTTCTCTAATAACCAGTCTGCTAACCACACCTATGTAAATAAGAGAAAGATTGGTTACATATGTGCTAATTATTCGAATTATGAACAAATGGCTTGTTATTTTTGGCTACAAGCAAGTTGATTGACTACGTAAATAATATGTAATAATTAAACTGTTGCAATTGAGCCGAAAGTAGATTGATTTATGGTACCATAGTGGTCGGTTCATTGTTTTACCAATTGGATTGACTGAACTTTTAAGATACATTATGGGAGATTTTTATATAAGGAGTTAGCTTTTCTTACTATAATAGTTATCACCACTGTTATTTTTGACTATAAATTATAAATGGTATAGAACTCCATCTTAACCGACAGCCGATCGTTTGATTGACAGGCGTTAAACTCCACCTACATAATCTCGATTATCAAGTAATGTTTTCAATGACTGTGATAGGCCTACATTTTGCCTATTTGGTTTGAGACGGGGCTGCAATTCAACTCGTATTACATTTATTTTCAACTACAAATTAGAATTAAGACTTAATATATAGATAAGAAGAGAAAGTCGGCAACAGAATTTTAAAGATTGAAAGAAATGGACCAAATCAATGAGGCAGTATTGTAAATAATTATACTATAGCGTGTATTCTTGTACTTTAGGTAGGCCTACACAACTCCCGAAGCAGGCGAACAGAAAAAAGTGTTCCGATGGGGCTGCAATTCAGCTGGTTGATGTTAGCTGCAATGTTTATCAATTTCCATAACTTTTACTGTAAACGCAAGTGACAGAAGAGCGACAGCGTGTTGACCTAAATACCTCGCTCAACAGCGGCCTCGCTTCGTACACTCTATCATTAATAGCCTTGATCTAGGTGTGACGTCAACGTAACTGTTAATCTTCTCTCGCGACGCCATTTATAATTAAATCAATCAATGAAATCCTGTTTAAATCCAAGCTCAATCCAAGCCATCTGTGGGTCTACAGAGTTGATTTTATGCTTGTTGTTTAAATAAAGATCTAATTTATACTTTCTCTGACATCAGAAGCCTAAATAAAGACTTGCAATAATCAGATTCAGCTCTTGCATAATGTATGTTTAAAACGGCTTAAGTCGAGCAAAGAACAGTCAATTTAGATCCCTGGTTATAACCTTTTTAGTGAGTAGGGTTGAAGGTCCTCCATTATCAAGAACATACACCAGCTGATTGTAAAGGATATCCATTACCAAACGAGTAACGAATAGTCCTCAGAAATATAACGAGCATGGAACATGACTTACCAGTGGATCTCGTGGTTTTTGTTTACAAACTGCTGTTAATCCTTTCAGTAGTGTAGGGTTCACGACCTTTGATAAATAATCTTTGGCAGCCTGACCTACGGCAATAGGTTCAACAATACCTGAAAAACAAACAATTAACATTAGGAAATATCATAACTGAACATCCGACTGGGCAAGATAAATTGGATCGTAACTAGGGCTGTAACAATACGCCAGGCCACGATACGATGCGCATCATGATTCATAGTCTACGATACGATTAATATTGTGATAGGAAATGAACTGTTAAATTTTGACTGTAAAAATTCGAAGGCCTATTTTTATGATTTACTTAACATGTGCAGTGTTTTCTCAGTGGACTATAAGCCATTTCGAGACAATTCAAGTGTTGAAAACGCCTTAACACTCGATGAAAAGTAAAAGTTATTTTCTCATAGATTTATTTACGCATTCAACGGTATATTATTATTAGTCTATTTTTGTGAAATCATTTTTGGGAAAACGAAGTGCGATACAGATATTGATTGTATCGTGCATCATGGATTTTTAAAACATAGCGATTCATCGATTAATCATTAAAGAATTGTCCCCCCACCCCCAATAAAGAGAGAGAGAAATGGGGTTTAACGTCCACTTGACACAAACTAGATCATTTCAGGACTAATATATGGTTTAATTTTATTTGAATAATTCGTATACGCGTAGGGGTCTTTAGCAGTGGGAGGAAAACGGAGTGCCCAGAGGAAACCCAAGAGGTTGAGAAGCGCCCCAATCTCCATGCCAAATACGCTCACACCAGGGATCGAAACCACAGCCGCAAGCCAGAGGTGACCGGCCAGCTAGAGGTCAAAGCGCGGCACCCTAGCCAACTAGGTCATCCCAACCCCCCCAAAAATAGAGAATGTATTAAATACTTACTGTCTGGGAAAAAGAATCTAATTTCTCTCTGAGAACTGGAGAAACTATCGGACCCGTGTAGAGCATTTCTCTGATCATCTGTTCCATATAAAGATCGTAAACTATACAAAAAAAAAAAAAAATACAGAAAAAATAAACCACAAAGTCGTAAACTATTTAAAAAAAAAATTCACTAAAAAATGATCTTAGTTAAGCCTTAGTTAAAACTTCTTTTTAATCCAGATGATATCAACTGTTGATATTTTTTGTTTGCTCTCTTAATCAAATGTTAAATAATCAATTTGGATTCATTTTAGCGTAGATTAAGCTATGACAAATCGGTTTTTGATTGTCTCAAAATGTATGGTCAGGATGAGCTATGTCAACTTTTTAGCAAGGTTGTGAAACCAACGGGAAAAAAATTAGTCTGTGAGTTAGATAAATTTTACAAACCAATCAGGATGTGTCTGTCTAGCTTTGTATGTATTTGTTGGTCCAATCAACTCTCTCCAATACGATATAGCCCGATCTCGAGAAATTACCAGAGCGACCACTGGACCTGAACTCATGTAGGCCACCAAACTGGGGAAGAAAAGTTTCCCATAATGTTCAGCGTAGAAATCGCTGGCTTGTTCTGGTGTTAAGTGCACTCTTCTTTTCTGCAAAAAATATTCATTTGAAACAATAAAATACATATAAAACTTAATTCAAATAAAACACATCTCTGACGTCACTTTTAGCCTACCACAAAAGGCAAAATTCATTAAGATTGCCCATTTGTGATCAAAAATCACCATGAAAATGGGCCGCAACACATATATGTAAACTGGTTGTATACTCAATTGTTTCTGTTTTGACTCTAATTTCAAATCAGTTCAAGTTGTCCAGCGAAAATAGTCTCAACTGATCTAAATTTCTACTGTGTCTGGTTGTCTATTGAGCATGCTCTCCCAGTAAGTTATTTATGGCGTCACCATTTGACATGAGTTGTGGAATATATCTAGCCTCATTCTTTCTGGTCACTTAGTTACAAGAGAGAGAGAGAGAGAGAGAGAAATGGGGTTTAACGTCCACTTGACACAAGCTAGGTCATTTTGGGACTAACATATGGTTTGATTTTATTTCAATAATTCGCTTGCGCGTAGGGGTCTTTAGAAGTGGGAGGAAACCGGAGTGCCCGGAGGAAACCCACGAGTTTGAGAAGGCACCCCTTCTTCTTCTTCCCTTAAAGACTCGGGTTCCAATTGGAACGTATTTGAATTTGGATGAGATGCGCAGGTGCGATCGATAAGATGTATTCGGTGCGGATACGCTCACACCGAAACCACGAATCGTGAAAATAGGTAAAATATTTATTTTGTCTCAAATATTAGATTTCAGAAGCCTACCTTTAAAGGTACGGTATGATAACAACCAATGTTGAGTTGAATTGGCAAAAAATAATTCGTGTACTTAATTTTAAAAGACTTGATGGATATTGTCGAGTTAGAGTTAAGAGACTTTAGCTTCTTCAACTTAAGATTCAGAGATTAACCACTTTTTCGTAATTCCCAACATCTAACCAATCATATTTAAGAACAACATACACATCCGTGGTATAACCCCTGTAAAAATTATAATAAAACCATCGAGTTTTTGACATATTTTTCATACCTTGAGGACAGCAAAACCAGACCTCAGAATTATATCTTCAATTTCTTCTGCTTTGTGTATACAATCTGGTTTGATTATAGCTAAAGTCTGTTCTACATAAATATGTGGCGCCTCCATTGTGATATTATCATCCGCCGTCGAAGACATTTTGAGAAATTAACCAAAATATAGACAAAAAATCCCAACCTTTCACGTCTTTCGGGATGCCGTTACCTAGCAACATTGTTTACATCTCGTTAATTCTCGTTAAAGTTTTCGAGTTTCTCGCGATTTGAAAAAATGGCGGCGTCCATAAGCGTCCATAGACACAGCGATGAAACTGGATTTTAATCAATGTTTGTGCACCCAAACAAAATAATCAAACTTAAATTATGTAATAAGTCGCAGACATGGATACGGTATGTTTTGGTTTAGTTTTTATTTCATAACGTTCGGCCGATGGCCCTGAATATTTCATTTATTCTGTGTGTATTTCTTTGTTTACAAAATTCAAGTTTGTGCATGCACAGCCTGACCGAATGGTGATGATGAATGGTGATGACTTTGATTGCCCTCATCAATAATTAGCTAACAAGAAAGATTTAATGATGTCTCCTATCTTGAATCCCTCACTTTCCAAATACAATCTATATATTCCGTATTACGATTTACTTTTGCCACGTTTTTCATTATATCATGACAGTTTTTATCCATAACTTGTAAAATTTATATACTTTTAATATATGAATGACCATTTTAGTGTGCTAGTTCTATTCAGATGGCGTACGTGTTCATTATTGACTGGACCGCTTTCTTTCCGCTTCCATATTATTAAAAATATTCAAAACCCGACAGACTGCGCGACACTTCCCGACAAACTGAGCATTCATTCTCGACAAGACCATAGCCTTCCCCTACAAGGCAATACCCCCACCCCCACCCATTTTCAAAAACTCCTCGGCTAATGACCGATCTCACAATTCTGAGCTCTTTTCAGATTTCTATTTTTTTTTCATGAAAATATTTGGGGAGGGGGGAACGGTGCCCCCCCCCCCCCCGCCTCGTACGCCTGTGTACTTATTTCAATACAAACTGTAATGATATGTGTTGACAATTGTGCATTTGAACCTATTTTAACTTGGGTAATGGTTCTTTAGACTGTATCAATTTTATGTAACCTTAACACAGTTTAAAGCCCCAATAACACTCTTGTTTTAACTGAAAAATATGTCCCAATCTTCATTCTGGTCAACAAATCGTATTATTTTAGAATATTCCAATTAAATGATGATATAAATTTCATCTTAACACATCTATTTTAAAAAATTGGAAAAATTCAACCAATTGATTTGAAAAGTCTAACGTAAACCTTTTCAAATGTGACTTGGATTTTAAAATATTTTCGAACCCTCTGGACAAGTAAAATAGGTCGTAATGGATAATTTACACAACAGGTAGGACATTTAAACATCTAGTACTTAGAATAAGGGTATTATTGTCCCCCGCCTTTCGAAGAAAGTTGGGGGACTATTAAAATGGGTTCGTCCGTCTGTCTGTCTGTCTGTCTGTCTGTCCGTCTGTCTGTCCGTCACACTTTTTGGGACACAATAACTCTCTTCCTAATTGTGCTAGAATGTTCAAACTTGGTGTATGTGTTTATTAGGTCAATGCCTTGATGGAGTTCGAAGATGAGCATTTTCCGCTTAGGGTAAGCAGAGATAAGCAATTTGATTGGTTGATGCTTTGGGACACGATAACTTTAGTTCTAATTAAGTGAGATTGATGAAACTTGGTGTATAGTTTCATTATAGTAATACCTTGACTAAGTTCGATAATGAGCATTTTCTGCTCAGGGTAAGCAGAGCGATACGCAATTTGATTGGTCGAGACTTTGGAACACAATAACTCTCCTTCTAATTGAGTTAAAATGTTCAAACTTGGTGTATATGCTTATTAGGTCAATGCCTTGATGGAGTTCGAAGATGAGCATTTTCCGCTTAGGGTAAGCAGAGATAAGCAATTTGATTGGTTGATGCTTTGGGACATGATAACTTTAGTTCTAATTAAGTGAGAGTGATGAAACTTGGTGTATAGTTTCATTACAGTAATACCTTGACTAAGTTCGATAATGAGCATTTTCTGCTCAGGGTAAGCAGAGCGATACGCAATTTGATTGGTCAAGACTTTGGAACACAATAACTCTCCTTCTAATTGAGTTAAAATGTTCAAACTTGGTGTATGTGCTTATTAGGTCAATGCCTTGATGGAGTTCGAAGATGAGCATTTTCCGCTTAGGGTAGGCAGAGATAAGCAATTTGATTGGTTGATGCTTTGAGACACAATAACTTTAGTTCTAATTAAGTGAGAGTGATGAAACTTGGTGTATAGTTTCATTACAGTAATACCTTGACTAAGATCGATAATGAGCATTTTCTGCTCAGGGTAAGCAGAGCGATAAGCAATTTGATTTGCCGAGACTTTGGAACACAATAACTCTCCTTCAAATTGAGTTAAAATGTTCAAAATTGGTGTGTATGCTTATTAGGTCAATGCCTTGATGGAGTTCGAAGATGAGCATTTTCTTCTTACGGTAGGCAGAGATAAGCAATTTTTGGACGACACTTCGTGTTCAGTTTGATTGGGCGATACGTTTGAAAAAAATAAATGTGCGATTAATTAATATGTGTCATCTATTTATTTTGGGATTTCGGCGGGGGACATCAGCCTCACTGTTGGCTTGTTTATTTTCTGGAGCTACCAAGCCAGCAAGAATGTTATTGTCCCTTTAAGGCTGCAAGTATAGTAACTAGATTAACATATGATAAATCAATTTCCATTGAAATAAAGCTGAAATCTTATGTGATTCCATAATTTGTACTTGATGAAGCCCTTGACAGTTGGCTTATGACTATATCATGGCTTTTGGGGGGTTGGGATGGCCTAGTGGTCTAGAGTGCCGTGCATCGACCTCTAGCTGGCCGGTCACCTCTGGCTTGCGGCTGTGGTTTCGAGCCCTGGTGTGAGCGTATGTGGCATGGAGATAGGGGCGCCTTCTCAACCTCGTGGGTTTCCTCTGGGCACTCCGGTTTCCTCCCACTGCTAAAGACCCCTACGCGCAAGCGAATTATTGAAATAAAATGAAACCATATGTTAGTCCCAAAATGACCTAGTTTGTGTCGAGTGGACGTTAAACCCCATTTCATTTCATTTCATTTCATTTATATCATGGCTTGGTAATTTGATAAAATCCAATGGCTATGCAATATCTCTTTCCATTTCTAACCTCAAATAGACGCCAAACCAAAATTAGTATATAGATGAAGTTAAACACGATCAAATGTCAATTTCCATATAATGAATACATGCCCATTTAATTGCTAATCGTATATGGGGGGGGGGGGTGTATAGGCCACTCGTAAACAATTCCTTTTATAGTGAAAGCGTTATGGGTTTGACAATACATGTACTTGTAGGTCCAACACAGGTGACACCATAGGATTCAATGAGCCAATTGGCATAATAAGAAACATCACAAAAGAATTCTTATTTGCCCTTATGACATGAAATTTTTTACACATTACAAATTTCTCAGATATTATTATAGTTTTGTGTTTCCATGAAATCAGCTTTGAATTTTGTATTTAGTTTTTGGTAAACAAACAAGAGTGTGGCATGTTGATGACTGATTCTTGAATCTTGTTATTATTATTTTAATTTAAATATACATGTAGACTGGGGGCAAAATTTAATAATAAAATTTGTTTATTTTTCAGGGAAAAGGAAAAAGAAGTAAGTAATATTAATATTAAAGAGAAAGTCTGAACACAAATATTTCTACCCAATCCTTTCGTGGTCTAAATAAAAAATGTTTGTACCAGGGAGTTACCGCTACTCTTGTTGTTCTACATGAAACTTGGCATGCTTCTTCCTTCTATTGACAGACTTTGATTTAGATGCCACAATTACGAGTTATAGTTAGTTCCTTGGTGATACTTGTTTAAATGGACTTGGTTGAATATTTTACCGACGGAATGCATTTCAGCATCATTTGTAACAAGGGACTCAAAGAACAAGGCTTGACATGTTTCACAAGTCATATCAAACGGTGAAACCATATTGTTACCTGCAGAGCATGAGCAATAAATGATATCTGTATAGACTGGAATAACTTAACTTGTTCGGTTGAGACTTCTTTTTTTGCTAATCATAACTGATTAGAAGTTACTGTAAAAACAGAAACAATTGAATGTAAATCAGTTCATATGCATTCATATTACATTATTATATGCGTTGCGACCCATTTGGGTCAATTTCTAGGGCCCAAATATTAGCGATGTGGCTCCTTTCAACTATAAGAATTACTGATTACGAAATGTCACACGAGAAAAACGTAAAGCATGATCTTTTCATATTCCTGAAGCAATGGCCAGAGAAATCTCTCTCTGACCATTGCTGGATAGGCTTCTGATACTTGAACTTTTGACGGAGTGTGTCTATTCTTCCGTTCAATCAAATATATCACATGAGTACAGCAACATGACAGTCCTACGTTTAATCTGTGTCTTTCCTAAAACTTTGGACAATGATTTAAGGTATTAAAAACGGTGAAAGAATGTTCGTTTCCAAACAGTATTGTTTATATTTGATAGCTTCGTTTTTCTGACACGCAATTAGTTTTACTGCAGTATTCTGCTATGCACTGGTTAATTGGGCATAATAAAGCATAAAAAAGTAATGCATTAGTAACGCAGTAAAAAGCGATTGGTTGTTAATCGGACTATTGACCAATCATAATTTAGAACAAGAATTTTCTCCATTTACAGCATCAGTGAGTAGTGGGATTAGCTCTGATCAAACGGAACACTGCGAGGAGTATGAATCTTTTCTACTTCTGTCAACTGATAAATTATTTATTATTTATATATGTTTTGTTTAAGGAGGCCGAGACACATCATTAGATGATATATTGGGAGATCTTTTATCAGAAGGTAAATTTCCTTTTCTTGTCTCTGATTCCAAGTCAAAACTTTTCAGGACAATTCGGCACCAACACTTTTTCAGTTTTAGGCCTGGAATGTTTTCTATATTATTAACTAGACATTTATTAACTTATTGTTAGCCTGCGATATTTTGTCAATTTGAATAAATTTTGTGATGGATAATTTAACTAGGGCTGTACGATATTGCAAAAAGGGACAATATCGATATTGGCATTTTTTTCATCGATATACTTAAATATCGTGATATTTAATAAAAATGTCACTTTACTATTAAATGAATTAAATATTTCCACTGCTGTATAGTGTATTTATTATCTATTTTTATGTTAATTTTTGGGGATATTTGAAGTTTTTGGCGATATTCGATAAACCACTATATCAAAGATTTTTGGCCACATAATATCATAGTTAGGCCTGAAAATATCATATCGCGATATATGACTATATCGAGAATATCATACAGCCCTAAATTTAACATAAAAATTGATAATCAAGACTTTGTTAATTATCGTACGAAGGTTAGTAATGATGATCAAGGCTTGCCTAAAATTGAAATGCAAATGGTTCAAAGTAAAGCAATGTGACTGAAATTTGAGCATATTCTGTTTATATTATCTATTTTTGAACTATTATAGCAAGAACTGTCAGGGCCCTGTTTCACGAAATTTTAACTTAAGATAAAATCCAATTTTAGGAGATACTTCAATTTTGATTGGCTAAGCACTAAAATCAATCTAATATTATCCATTTATAGTAACTGTTACAAACAGTTAACTAGATTTAAGATCAAAAATGTTCAAAATTTGCCATTTTCTAATTGTATATTATTAAATGATCTATTATTTTACAGATACTCCAGCTACCAGACCCACATCTCAGGTAAAATCAATTGTTTATATCATAATGGTGGTCAAGTGATCATAAGGTGAACCAGGCCTGTCATAGAATCACATGGAATGTTTTTTCAATCCAAAGCTAGTACATGACAAGGAGTGGGGTTTCCTGCCTAACCTCACTGATATTCTGCTGGTCCTCTGGTTAAATCCTAATCTTATTAAAATACACATCGATATTTCGTTGGGGGGTTGGGATGGCCTAGTGGTCTAGAGTGCCGCGCTTCGACCTCTAGCTGGCCGGTCACCTCTGGCTTGCGGCTGTAGTTTCGGGGCCTGGTGTGAGCGTATGTGGCATGGAGATAGGGGCGCCTTTTAAACCTTGTGGGTTTCCTCTGGGCACTCCGGTTTCCTCCCACTGCTAAAGACCCCTATGCGCAAGCGAACTATTGAAATAAAATGAAACCATATGTTAGTCCCAAAATGACCTAGTTTGTGTCGAGTGGATGTTAAACCCCATTTCTCTCTCTCTCTCTCTCTCTCTCTCTCTCTCTCTCTCGTACATGTATGTCATTCCTGAAATGAACAAGTTTATGTCTTAATATAATAGCGTTGCATTCGGTCTTTAGTCTGTCAATTATTGTCATATGTCTCAATCCTATGATTATTCATTGTATAATAAAATAAGGTCACCTGCCAAATTTAGCAGGGTTCTCCGGTTTTCTAACATCAATAGAAAATCCTCTGTTCACAAAATACTGAAAGATGAGTGTTTTTGATGTGTTATAAGGAGATTTTGATTACTAATATTTGGGTACCATATTTTTTTTTCAGGGGTCGTCTAGAGTTAATGGAGGAAAAGCAAGGTAAATAATTTCTACTGTATATTTGGGGTTTCTGCAAAATTTAAGTAAGAAAGAACTTTCCAAATTTCCCATCCATTTGAACAGTGAAGTACCAGTTTGATGCACAATCTATCAAATAGCTTGTTTTTTTTTTATACTGCATCTACAAAATATTTAGCCATTTATACAGTATACCATTGTAATACAACATTGTAATAACCGACCGGTCACCTGCTGGGTTTACTTTGAACTGTAATAAGTTCCCACTCTCTTATATTAAAGAAAATAAGATGTTAATTGAGGATGCGTTATGTAAGATTTAGATAAAAAAAAGCTGTCCATTCTTTAAAGTTTTAACAAAATTTAGCCCATTTTGTCTTGATCATGTTAAAGATACACAAGCCAACACCTATCTCCCATAAAAGTAAGCCAGCATGAAAATTGTTTTAATTTAAGCCTTTTATGCACCTTTTATTTTGAATGGATATTAAACCCCGTTTCTCTCTTTCTCTTGTGTAAAATATTTTCCCTGGCATATATAAAATAATAATCCAGTATATTTTTTTTTTATGGTCTATTAGCAAAGATGATGATTTCTACAGTAATTTGGCAGCCACGGCGGATGATAATCCAGATTCTGATATATCCGAGGCAGATCTTAATCAAGTAGCCAAATCTATAGCAGTAGGTTTTTATTTATATTTTTTTAGTCTATTATTTGAATCAGACTCGTCTCTTGCCATAAAATTTGTGGGTCCAAAACTTACATTTGGTTTTGATATGAAAATATGGCTTAAACTGTTGAATACAGACTTAGCTTAATCTTTTACCTGAAATTGTACAACAGATAGAAACCCCCAAAATAAATATATACTTATTAAAAAGATACTGGTATCTTTAACCAGGTTGACGGGGCTTAAACTGTGGAAACAGACTTAGTTTAATCTTTTACCTGAAATTGTACTATAGATAGTCACCCCAAAATAAATATATACTTATTAAAAAGATACTGATATCTTTAATCAGGTTGGATGGATATGTTAGATCACAAGGACAGTCAAGTGGCATGGTTTACTCCCACTGTTAAAGATCCCTACGCCCAAAGGAATTATTGAAATTAAATTGATCCATACGTTAGTCTCGAAATAACATAGTTTGCGTTAATTGGATGTCGTTTTAAAGAAATTGACTGACTGAAAACTTGCCTCTCTGTTGAATATGTGATTTCAGCTGCCTAGTTGTTCGGATGGGACAAAAAACGAGGTCTCATGTACACATTGGAGTGCACGTAGAAGATCCCTTGGCAGTTGGAATTCGATATAAGAGTAGGCCGTAGCGCCGCTGCCCGGGCAAAATTTACCTCATAGCAGATAATGTCATAGTTTTTATATGTAAAACTCTTAAACAATATAAAGGAGAAAAAAGATTATACTTAAGTAAACGAAATATTTAATAGGTTTCTTAAGATTGGCTTTTTTGCTGCAATGTTTCAGTATTTATACAGGTACTGATTATTACAGGATCTTGATGATATGGATGCTGATTTATTTGGTGGACCATCAAAGAAAAGTAGTGTCAAGGGTCGTTCAGGGAAGCCAACAACTCCGCGTAGATCTAGTACAACTCCTCGCTCCCGCAGCGGAACACCACGCTCTGGAAAGACAGGTTCGCCAAGACGTCCACCGACTCCAGGCTCACCAACACGTGGGGGTGACTCTAGCCCTAGACGAACTGCACCGAAGTCCCCGTCGCCTCCCATTCCTGAAGCAGAATATAAACCAGGGACAGCACCCGGTAAAATGACAGGTGAGTTAAACACAAGTACTTCTCCTCACCAGGTAACGTCTCCCCCCCCCCACTAGGTAACTTCTCCCCCCCCCCCCACTAGGTAACTTCTCCTCTCCACCAGATAATATTTCTCCCCCACCGGGTATTATCTCTCCCCCAGGTAACATCTCCCTCACTAGGTATCTCCTCCCCCACTAGGTATTATCTCCTCTCCCACCAGGTAAGTTAATCACAACTTCATCTCCTCGCCCCACCAAGTACAATCACCTCTCCCACCAGCTGCAATGACCTCCCCCACCAGGTAAAATGACTTCCCCCACTAGCTAACATCACCTCCCCCACCAGGTAAAAGGACATAACGTCATCTACTCGATTAGACGTTGTCCCTTCCAGGCACTATTTCCTGCACCACTGACAAGGGGAAACCACATCTGAAAATCCAGGGGTATTTTCTCGCTCAACACCAGAATCGAACCTGATACCTCTTGTTACCAGTATTGAGCCAGCACCTTATTCAATGGGCCACCATGGTTAGCAGTAAATTATACAATTTCATCTCCTTGGGTAAAATATAAGCCAAATAAAATAACATGTAATTGAGAAAAAATTTCACAACTTCATGAGAGATTTAAAAAAAAACATACATGTATTTTATTTATGAATAAATCGAGTATAATGATTTATTTGATATTTCTAGATATGGGACGAGAAAGTGAAAATTTAAAACCAGGTCAATCAAACAAGATTGGAGAACGGCCTCAAACTGTTCCTAAAGCTAAACCGAAAATAGATTTCGGAGGTTTGTTTATATTCTTATTCTCCTACCGTCCTTCTCTCATTTTGTTTACTCTAAATTTGGAGATGTTTGATTGAAAGTTGCTATATCAGATAGTACTGTATCATATACTGTGTTATCATGTTAAATCATCCCTGGTCTGGTTGACCACCAGATTAACCCCCAACCTTAAACCTTTTGATGATCCTTCCCTGGTCTGGTCGACCCCCAGATTAACCCCCAAGTTGTTGATCCTTCTCGGGTCTGGTCGACCCCCAAATTATTAACTCCCAACCTTTAACCTATCAATGATCCTTGTTTGAATATATTTGTAGAGTTTGATGAAGATGATCCACTGGCTGGTCTGTTATCAGATGATGAATCGGAGATACAAGTTAAAAAACCTTCGTTAAAACCAGCACTAAAACATCAGACATCTTCCGATGATGTCATAGCAACACAAGATACAAGTTTACCTGGTAATACAGACAATAAACCAGCAGACAATAAACCAACAACAGGTATTTCTTGTTTAATGCTTCTAGCCTGGCATCCCTGCATTGACCGAGAAAGTTTATCGAGATTTTCTGACGTAGCACCACTGACACCTGTCTAGTCGTTCGAATGGGATGAAAAACCGAGGCTCTGTGTATACATTGGCGTGTACATAAAAGATCCCTTGGCAGTTGGAATTGAATATAAGAGAAGGCCATAGTAGGTGGCACAAAAAATGATGATTATGATTTCAAATGATAATTATGATTTCAAATGATAATTATGAACTCAAATGATAATTATAAACGCAAATGATAATTATTAACTCAAATGATAATTAAATGATAATTAGGAACTTAAATGGTGGTTGTGATCTCAAATGATAATTATGAACTTCAATGTTTGCCATGAACTCAAATGATAATCATGAACTCAAATGATAATTATGAACTCACCTGAACTCAAATGATAATTATGAACTCACCTGAACACAAATGATTATTATGGACAGTTTTATAGGAAATCTATGATGCATAAATAATTTTTGCTGTTTATAGGAGCTGATGCCACACCTAGTTTATTTGATCGACCACCTACCAGAAGTGGAACTGATACGGCAGACACAGAGAGAACAACAGACATAAAACCCAAACCAGGTGATATAATCAACTAAAGTATTTCTATATCACAAACATCTTGCAGGCATGAAACATTTGTTGAATTGTTCGATATCACACAAGTCTTTGTTAATTGTTCAAGGGGGGTTGGGTGAAGGATTCCTCACTTGTGCGTGAGAAAAGGGGTATGGTTCCCTGCCCAAATTAGTGGACCTTCACAGGGGCTTCCAGCTTCCACCGTTAAAGATCCCTACCCTGAAATAAAATTGTACCACATGTCACCCCCGAAATGACCTAGTTTGTATTGAGCAAACGTTCAACACTCTTCTCTCTCTCTTAATTGTCCCCTGTCATGAGTAAACAGGGAACTTATGAATTGGCTTTGCTTAATCGAAGCTAAAATGTACAAAAGAAAATCAAAATAGGAACAGTAGAATTAAAAGAAGGCCAATCACATCACTTGTACCACTGATAAGGAGAAACCACGCTGGAAAATCCTGGGGTACTTTCCCTGCCATCACCGGGCGATCAAACAATTCCCACTAAAACATTGTAATTCGTGTTTATTCCAGTTGTAAAGAAAAGGGAGGAGAGATTATTTAGCGATGATGAAGACATGTTGGATGGCCTGGGTATCGATGACAAACCTAAAACACCCGCACAGAGGGTATCTAAAGATCGGGAGGAAGATGTTCGACCGGCCAGAAATGTTTTAGACAGTCTCCTTGGTAATGATAGCGTAAATAAACACCTACAGAAAACAGAGAGGAAAGAATTTATTCTGGATAAAAAATTCACAGAAAAAGGTTAATATACTGTTAATCTTTCATTCTTTGCTTGATAGATATGAGAGAACCCTCGTCAAAACATCGCTAGAAATAAACTTTTAACAATTTTATATTTCATATAATTATGTCATGTGTTATTCTAAATCTGATTGAACACCAAATTAAAGACAAATGAAACGAAATGATAAAACATCTTAGTTATCTGCATCAAGTAGACAGTGTTCTGTGAGGGAAATATTTCCCTTACGTGCTACGTCCTGCTTTTATTTCAATTCCAAGTCTTTACCATTTGTCCTCGTAGAACACTGTATGGCGTATGCTCGTCTTTGTTAGCCAAGATGGAATTGAAAAATAGGATCTTAAAACCCATTTCATTTTGATCTCTCAATCTTGATTTAGAATGTCAAGTTTTGAATTACGCAATGTTTATTTATAGATAATACTGGAGACGATGAAGATGATTTTATATTTGGTGATTATAAACCTTCGTCTGTTGTTGGTTCTAGACCTACGTCACGGAGATCAGTCAGGTAGGGTACATATATATATAGATATATATATAATATTATAAACCTTGCATGGTTGTCATGGCGATCAGTCAGGTAGGATATATATATATATAATATCATAAACCTTGGTCTGTTGCTGGTTGTAGTCACAGACATCCGTCAGGTAGGGTATATGAATTTCCTGACAAAAACAACGGAAAGCATTTTTATGTTATCAATTTTATGCAATCAATTTGAAAATGTATAGTAAGGTTGTACCACATACCTCATTTCCATATGCTGTCAACTTATTGAATAGGCAGTGGTCTGGACCATTTGTCGTTCATATTCATGACTGTAATCTGTGTTGAAAGGTTGCCCCTGTTTACTGCATGGACAATAAGGGAGTCTAGTGGAGATGGGGTACACATGCATTTTTCTAAGTAACTGATTCAGTCATTTATTTGATTTTTAGGTTTCAGGATGATGATATATTTGGTACTGATGACAAACCTCCATCCAGAGGGCGCTCTGATTCTGGGCGTCCTAAAACACCTGATGATATGGATTGGCTGGAATTGGCCTCGGGGAATCGAACATCTATAGACACACCAAAAGTTACCGAGAAAAAAGAATTAAAATTTACGCCAAAATCTGCCCCTTCTGATTGGCTGGGATTAAAAGATTCCCCCAATGATGATGAGGATGATGATTTATTTAAGCCTTCTACTTTCAACCAATCAAAAGGAAGGTCAGATAATATATCTAAAACATTAAATCGAGATATCGGCAATGATGATTGGCTAGAAAGATTGAAAGCAATGAATGATGATGGGAATAATGAGATTGAAACAAATACAAAGAAAGAAGAGATAACTCCTGCTAGAAAAGAAGAGACAACTCCTGCTAGGAAAGTGGAGACAACTCCTGCTAGTGCTGCAGATGATTATTTGGGTTTAGGAGAGGAAATAGATTTAGATGATATACTGAGGTAAAATTAGACCCAGCCACGAGTTGACAAAGCATTTTCAAGACTTAAGTTAAGAAATTACTAAACTTCAAAATACTGTCTCTTATTGATGTATTTAATAGATTAAAACAACAAAAAATTCTTAAAGGGCTATATTTTAGTTGAAATAAGGTGAACTATTTTGAGTAAATAAAATAAGGTGAACTATTTTGAGTAAATTTGTAACTTAAGTCTGAGAATGCTTTGTGTACTTTGAGAGAGAGAGAGAGAAATGGGGTTTAACGTCCACTCGACACAAACTAGATCATTTCGGGACTAACAAATGGTTTAATTTTATTTCAATAATTCGCTTGCACGTAGGGGTCTTTAGCAGTGGGAGGAAACCGGAGGAAACCGGAGTGCCCGGAGGAAACCCACGAGGTTGAGAAGGCGCCCCTATCTCCATGCCACATAAGCTCACACCAGGGATCGAAACCACAGCCGAAAGCCAGAGGTGACTGGCCAGCTAGAGGACGAAGCACGGCACTCTAGACCACTAGGCCATCCCAACCCCCCTTGTGTACTTTGAGCCTGGAGAAACCCACTAGGCTGAACAGGCAACCCTACTCCTTGTCACGTACAAGCTGGGTATCAAAACCATGCCACTTGACTCAATGAAGGACTTTATGGCCCAACACGAATGTGTTAATCATTTGACAACCCAATCCCCCAAATCTTTTAGCCTCCGTGAGAAAGATGCTGGCTCAACAACCAGGAAGTACCAGGTTCGATCCTGGTGTTGGCCGAGACTATTCCTCAGGATTTTCACGAGGGTGATCTCCCAAGAGTTATTGGCTGAGACTATTCCCCAGGATTTTCCTGAGATATATTTCAACTGAAGCGGCAGACCAGAGAGTCCTAAACAGGAGCTACAGTGGCTGACTGCCAACGAGGTCCTGGGATCTGTCACATTGCTATCCTAGAAAGTACTTTAGAAGTCTGCCGTATAGTTCACCTTGTCATTGGTGCTGGATGGTGGGCATGGCAAGGAATAGGGTCTAATTGAAAAACTGAGGTCCCATGACCTAATTAGTGTATAGCTCCATACCTCTATCTCTCCCCTCCCGCCACAGACTGCCATGGCTAAGTATTTCCACTGCCCAGAATTAATATTTTTTTATTCTTCAACTTTAGACACTCCATCTGTAATTCTAAACAAATTTGATTTTTTTTAATAGAACAAAGCCCGAGTCGCCAAAATTACCTGACAGAAAATCTACAACAAACAACAATGGCAGGTAGGACCTTATTTACATAAACATGTTTTAATGAAAGTATTTTGTAAATAATATTTGTATTTTGGAGATGTAAAAGCACATCTGTAATTTTATTTTGATTAAATTAACACTTAACGATTAAATTTTTAAATGTTAATATTTCTTATTATATCGGCAATCAGTATTTATTATCTATCCTGTTTCTGTGTGCTTCTACAATTTGAGATTAAAAAATAACAAACTTTTATTTACATGTATGGTTTACATACGCAAACATTTTCATGTCCGATTTTGATCAAACTTAAAACATATGTTTAGATCCCAAAGATCTTGTTTGCGAAATAACTGTCTGAATTATTTTAGCTTGTTCTCTATCCATCTCTTGCAAAATGTGGGCATATCTTGCATGGCAACTGTTGGTTGGAGATGTTTGTTGCACTGATTTTATCAGATTGATTTATAGTAAACACAAAAAGCCTTTCGGTAAATATGATTTGTGAATGGAGATTTGAGTGGCAAATTGATTTAGCCTATAGATAGATATGTATAGACATAAAACCATTAAAACCGTCATATTATCTAGTCTTAAAGCCATAATGTTGTTAAAATTGAATCTCTGAAAGGGATATCAGCCCAAGTATGGTTCAATTCCTTTAGATTCTATCTCTCTCTCTCTCTCTCTCTCTCTCTCTCTCTCTCTCTCGTGAACTTACTGTTGTTTGTGTTCGATTAGTGTTGATGGTAGTTATCAGAGAAGAAGGATTTTACTGGACGATGATGACGATATATTCCCAGCAAGAGAAACCAACTCCACCAATCATAATCAAGACATTACCAGTATTACCAGCCCCCGTGTTCCAATATCATCAAAATTAGCTGATCTGCAAGAACTTGATGAAAGCCCATATTTTAAAAAGAAACCACAGGTGACTATCTCTGTTTATTTGTAGTAGGTGAGGGGGGTATTGGAGAAGCACAGTTTCAGGGGTTGGGACAGTGTTTGATGAGTGTAGAAGATGCAACAATTTTTTTTACTCAGAAAAACTCTAAATTTATTGTGTTTATATGTTAAATTCTTTGAAATTCTAATATTATGACATGTAAGTAAACTGACTGGTAATTTCTCTAACTGTCTGTCAGTCAAGAACTGACAAATATCAACAAAACAAGATCCCTGGTTGAGAAGTGTTGTTCGAATAAAGATTGCCAAGTTGATTTTAAGAAACATTGAGTAATCTGTCTTTATATTGTTAATTTATAGTCTCAAGCATCCAGGCATGTCCAACAACAGCAACCAGTTATCCAGACAGCTGTATTTCCTAGTCGAGACCCAGAAGTTCAAAGCTTGCGTAACGTGAATACTCCACCATCTGCTTCTATCAGTGGTCAAGCTGTCAGTCATCACAACACGTCTGCTACTCTGTCGGCAGGTTATCAACACAATACACCTCAATATTACACTCCACAGGTAAAATTCTTCAAGATGGTTTATGTAAGAACTAAATCTGAGATTTTTCCAGCAAGGTTTCCCCTTGTCAGTGATGAAGGCCTGGCAATTAAAAGCGTCAATTCAAAACAAAACATGGTCCGGGCAAAATTTCACACATATGCAGTCTTCATTAGTCTGTTACTGGCTGAGAAAGTTCATCCCAATTTACTGGGATAGTTTCTCTCTTGTCTAGTTGTTTGGATGGACCGAAAAAACAAGTTCCTGTGTACACATTGGCAGTTGGAATTCGATATAAGACTTGGACATAGTGCCAGTGCCTGGGCAAAATTTACCCCCTAGCAGACTGTCTGGTGTATGCTTGTCCTCAGACGAAGCAGAACATGTTAAACTCCATTTCATTTTTATTTTTACCTCTGTTGAACAATATATTTATTTATTATGAAAATTTCTATCATTTATTTCCATTTTTTTTGTATGTATTTTGAAGAGTTTTATACATATACTATTCAAAAAAAGTAGGGGATATTTGATTTTTAAGTGTTATTAAAGTCACCTAATGAAACTGACGAAGAAACAAATGACAAAATGAAATGAAGTTCACATTCATCGATTTATTCCAAATGATCGTTAGACTAAGTAAGGCACAGACTGACCATTATAAGGGTAAAATGATACCCGGGGTCAAACAGCAAAGTTACCACAGCATCACAACAAAGTCAGTAACGGGTAAATCCTCCTCTGTTTGCCAAACAAGCATTGATCCGACGTGGCATACTCCTAATGAGACGTCTAAGGTCATTTTGGTCCAGATTTTCCCATTCCTGTTGCAACGCAGCAGCAAGGTCTTGGACATTGGCACGACGTTGTTGACGTTGACGTAACCTCTGTCCAAGCATGTCCCAGACATGCTCGATGGGTGAGAGGTCGGGACTCAGTGCTGGCCAAGGTAATGTGGTGATGTTCTGTTGTTGGAGGTAACCTGTAACGATCCTGGCCCTGTGACATCTTGCGTTGTCATCCTGGAAGATGAAACGGCGGCCATGACCTAGTGCGAACGGCACAACATGGGCTGCCAAGATGTTGTCCCGGTAGTACTGGCCTGTAAAACGTCCTGCAACAACATGTAAAGCCATTCTTCCAGCAACAGTGATGCCTCCCCACACCATAACAGAACCACCCCCAAATCGATCATGTCTGATGACGTTAACGTCTTGGAAGCGCTCGTTTCGACGACGCCACACCCTCCTAGGTCTGTCCAAAAAATCAACAGTGAACCTTGACTCATCTGAAAACATCACATTGCTCCAGCGTCGATTGTCCCAGTGTTGACGATCCCTACACCAACGACATCTTGCCTGAATGTGATGATCTCTCAAACAAGGGATCACGCGAGGACGTCGGGCGCGAAGGTGACCCCTATGCAGTCGATTCAGAATCGTCTGGCCACTCACTATCACACCAGTGTCTGTTTGAAGACGAGCGCTGATCCGATTTGCTGTGATGACACGATTTCTCAAGGTCAAGGTACGGATAAATCGATCCTGGGCTTGAGTTGTTGCCCTTGGTCGACCTGAGCGTGGTCTGTCCTATACAGATTGTGTATCACGGTATCTGGACCATAGCCTGCTTATGACAGACTGAGAAACATTCATCGTCCGCGCCACAACCGCCTGTGTTGTGCCGATCTGTAGCATGCCAAGGGCACGTAACCTTTCATTTTGGGTAAGCCGACGCATATCAAAATTTGTTTTCTGGTCACTCAAACAATGAAACTGATGTTTCCACCCTGGAATTCAATGCCACAATGACTGTAACATTCAAAGTCAGAGTCGTGCAAATCTTGGGTTGGACCCCCATGATGATCCCAAGCATCACCTGCATTCCATGCGGTAGCTATTGGTGCGTTTGGGCGCCACATGTAACTGGAAATGTTTCTTCTGTTAGGTTCTATAGTGACTTTTTTCGTAGTCATTTGCATATTTTAGTATTATGCCCCCAAAATCAAATATCCCCTACTTTTTTTGAATAGTATATATAAATCAAGCTCTCTGATATTTCAGGTGATGCCCCAATCATCATCGTTTTCTAGTCCACAACATGTTATATTACCTAATTCTTTACCTGAAGCTCATGCAATGGTAAGTTATATTCTTCATATCAGGTCAAATTTCTAGCAATATGGCTCCCCAGTTGTACATAACTTCATGGGTTTTCTCATTGGTCTCCGGTTTCCTCCCATTGCTGATAGACCCCTGCATGCAAGCGAATTATTGAAATAAAAATGAACCATATGTTAGTTCCAAAATGACCTAGTTTGTGTCAAGTGGACATTAAACCTCATTTCTTTATCTCGATAACTTTTGTTGGATATGTTCACCAGCAAAAATAACAACTGTCATTTGGCATCCAAAAATATTTTGGTCAATCCAAACACCAGATTTGAAATGAAATTTTTTATTTTCTATCTAAGCATCCATATATAGCAAGATGTTTGATAATTGATAGATGAATGAAAAAAGCGTTATTGAAGAGTTAATTTACACAATAATAACCATTGCAATGTTGTAAAAACAAACTGTTTATATGAAAATATATTAATTTCATTTGTGTGTTTTGTCGTCTCCAGCTGCAGAAGTTACAAATAGAAAAACAATATACAGAATCCCTTCTAGATGGTACAAAACGTAGATATGAGGAAGAAATTATCGCCGTGGAAACATCTTTTAGGTATAAAATAACATTTCTTGATTTTATTGAATGTTTTATCCATTGCTCTTCAATTCCCCGCTTGTACGTGACAAGGAGTACATTCGTCTGCCCAACCTCATGGTTCCTCCCACTGCTAAAGACCCCTATGAGCAGGCAAATTATTGAAATAAAATTAAACCATATGTTAGTCCTGAAATGACCTCTCTCTCTCTTTATACATTGCGCAATTGGTAGCCAATTTGACTTCTGTGACTTCAGGTCCTGTGTGCAACTTGGTACTCGTCTTCATTAGGCCAGTCGGAGCAGAACAGTAGGACATTAAACCTCATTTCATTTTATTTCCTTACTTACTGAGTCATCAAGACTCCCCATTGTCAGTAACCATATTTCCTAAATTATTATGAAGTAAAAAAATTATGATTAATGGTTATCACTGTATTTTACCAGAAATCGGATGAGAATTTTAGAAGAATCAAATTCAAAGAAAGAATCAAGGTAAGACATCTATACAAGTTGAATAATTGTTTGTTTTAAACACTGCAATTCAGACTGTTCACAAAATACAGAGATCTTCATGGATGACTGGCTTTTATGAAAAAGAGGTCGGCATTTTGTAGCCGAACGATTAGCACATGCATGCTGTATCATAAGGTCTGTCATTGAGTCAACTTTCGATTCCCCGGTTGTACGTGACAAGAAGGATCGCTTGTCCAAGCCCCTGGGTTTTCTTTGAGTCCTCAAGTTTCTTCCAACTGCTTTAGACCCCTTATTCACAATTATTTAAATAAAATTGAACAATATATGGTTGTCCTGAAATTATCTAGTTTGTGTCGAGTGGATGTTAAACCCTTCCCTCTCTCTCTCGCTCGATCCCTGCGTTTTTCCGTCGTGGTTCCCCCTTGTCAGTGACAGTTGTCTAGACGTTATTGTGGCACGAGAATAACGAGGTCCCGTGAACACATTGATAGTTGGATTTAGATATAAGATTGGGTCGTAGTGCTGCTGCCGGGCAAAATTTCCCTCATAGCACACTGTATGGCAAGTGCTCATCTACATTAGCCCATTTTCGGAGCAGAACAGTAGAACTTAAACTCCATTTACATGTATCTATTTAAACCTTATTCTGGCAGATTACGTGAAGAAAATGAACAGCTAATGCAACAACATTTAACGCGTGTTCGGCAGATGGAAGAAGAGAAAGCAGAACTAGCCAATCAGAATTACAGTAAATTAGAAGAAATGGAAAGACAGAGAGCGAAAGATGTAGAAACTATCAAAGAACAACATCGGTAAGTTAACCCTCTAGCTCTTCTTTTTCTAGAGTGAATAGATCTTCTTATCCTACAGTGAATAGCTCTTCTTATCCTACAGTGAATAGCTCTTCTTATTCTACAGTGAATAGCTCTGCTTATACAAGATGGATGTTGAAATGTTCCCCATCCTTTCTGTCTGTCCTGACTTTGTTTCTAGAATCTATCACATAAACCATTCAAGATATCTTTATAAAACTTGAAACACACATATCATATCTTTGATTTAATCATTCTGGTTTCGATGGAAACCAATTAATCTTTTATAAAGTCATTGTTATTATATACAAGAGTGTGGGATGTTGACAACTGAGACTTAATGTTGTAATTATAGTAGTTGTGTTTGTTGCTAATCAGAAATCACCCAGATTTGATAATTCTGATTCCATGGAAACCATTTTTTTTTTTGTATCCAAGGTTGTTATAGTTCTGTGTCAGACGTTCTGTCTTTATATTTACAGGATTTCCTTCAGTGTATTAAAACGTGAACATGAAGAAGCCATTGAAAGGTTAAAAGAAGCGAAGAATCTAGAAATAAACGCTGTAGCTAATGCTAACGATACTTCAAGGTCATTCTTTCTCTGTATTTGGTGGGTCTGTGACACTCCTAGGATGAAGTTCTCCTGTTCAAGCTTGTGGGTTTTCTCTGGGTCCTTCAGTTTCTTCACACAGCTATATAAATACTCCTACCCACAAGCGAATTAAACCATGTTAGTCCTGAAATGATCTGGCTTGTGTTGGGTGGATGTTAAACCCTATTTCTCTCTCTCTTGATTTTATGGGAATGGAATGAGATAAGCACTGTATTTACAGATCAGGACATGAACATTGTTATTGTAAGATGTGAGAGACTTATTGACCGTAACTATCACTACTAACACCAGAAAGAGAATGGTCCCACATTTCACAATATGATAGCACGCAGTGTTGACCATAGTGATTTTCTGTACTGTATTTGTAACATTTTAATCAAGCGCAACTGATATATTTTAGTTTGGAGACATTGAATACACTACACTGCACAACTGTATGTCAGGACTACTTCAGAAGAGGCTAGAAATCTTATGTTACAGATTCTGTCTGGTATATGTAACATGAACTGATAACAAAAGATATTTCAATCACTTTTTGTGTGTGTCGGACAATGTCAGTGTCACACTTGCTTTTTATCATCAAAGGAAAGCATATGAGATGAAAGTTAAGTCATAAGTTTTGACTTCTGTAGACTGATGGTACTGAAATGTTAGTCAAAAAGCTCACAGGTCCTTAAAATTACACGGAAATAAAATCAATAAATTTTATTAATTATAGGAGCTTAACGGCTGTAGTGGAACAGATCCAGACTAGTGCCAAAGATATAGGATCTCTCCAATCTCAAGTTGAGAGTATACATCGTAGTGGTCTAGATGAAAGGGAGATAAGTCTAAAAGCTAAAGATGAACAACTTAAAAGTAAGTGAAAACCACTGGGGTATTATTTGTATTCATATTCTGGAATAATATTTGTATTTATATTCTGGGATGATATATTGTATTTATATTCTGGGATGATATTTGTATTTTTGAGGGGTTGGGATGGCCTAGTGGTCTAGAGTGCTGTGCTTTGACCTCTAGCTGGCCGGTCACCTCTGGCTTGCGGTTGTGGTTTCGATCCCTGGTGTGAGCGTATGTGGCATGGAGATAGGGGCGCCTTCTCAACCTCATGGGTTTCCTCTGGGCACTCCGGTTTCCTCCCACTGCTAAAGACCCTTACGCGCAAGCGAATTATTGAAATAAAAATTAAAAAACATATGTTAGTCCCGAATTGACCTAGTTTGTGTCGAGTGGACGTTAAACCCCATTTCTCTCTCTCTCTCTTACACTTATGTTTATATTCACAAATGATATATGTATTTATATTCTGGGATATTTGTTTTTATATTCTGGTATAATATTTGTTTTTATTTTCTGGGATGCTATTTGTATTTATTTTATATTCTGGGATGATATTTGTTTTTATATTCTGGGATGATATTTGTTTTTATATTCTGGGATGATATTTGTTTTTATATTCTGGGATAATATTTGTATTTATATTCTGGGATTATATCTGTTTTATTATATTCTGGGATGATATTTGTTTATATATTAGATACACTGTTTGGAGGTTGGGTAGCCGTCTGTTATTGAGTCAACTGGGGTGGTTTCGATTTCTCAATTTCGTTTCTCCAGTTTCCTCCCACAGTTAAACACCCCTAGAATGCTACCTAATTATTGAAGTAAAATTGAACCATGTGTTAGTCCCAAATAGCTTAGTTTATGTGGAGTTAAGCCCCTTTTCTCTCTCTCTCACTGTAGGTACACTTGTTGAAATCCTTAAAATAAACACATTTAGTGCAGCATATTCTACGTAAAATTTTACTATAGAATAGTTGGGATTGGTTTTGTGCCCATTTGATGGACCCCTGCTGCACTGAGCCTCCAGACTATAAGTTAAGTTTGATTAATTTGTATGGCAGTATTTACATACATTTATATATAATTATTTTTAGGTCTACAAGAACGATTATCAAGACAGGAAGAAGATAATGAGCGTGAACGAAAGAGATTGGAAGATCTTATCGCAAGAATGGAGACACAAATGCGTGAACAGACCAGACTTTTAGATGAAGTAATAAAATCATTAATCTATGATTAAAAAATGTTTACATATTAAAAAAAAGTCTGTTCTAGAGGATTTTAAAAGATCAATTAAAATAAATTATGGCACTGATAGGTTGGATGGGGGTTGGATGGCGGAATGGTTAGCCATGTCATTGAGTCAACTGGCATAGTTTTGATTCCCGGGTTGTATGTCATAGGAATAGGGTCGTGCGTCCAACTTCATGGGTTTTCTCCAGGTCCTCTGGTTTACTTCTACTGCTAGAGACCCCTATGGACAAGAGAATTATTGAAATAAAATTGAACCATATGTTAGTCCCAAAATGATCTTGTTTTTGTCGAGTGAACGTTTAACCCTATTTCTCTATCCATAATAGGTAGGAGGTCATCCATATAGTCTAATGTAGACTCCTTGCATCACAAGGTCTGTCATCTGTCATTTAGTCGAATACCATGGTTTCGATGCCAAGCTCGTACATGACAAGGAGTAGGGTAGTCTGTCAACCTCTTCGACTTTCCACCCACTGTTAAAAAAGCTATGCACAATTGAATTATTGAAAATCAATTGGATTATAGCACATATCCTATTTCGTTTCATTTTGATAGTTCAGATTTTCGTTTTACTTGTCTTTACAACACTAGGATCGGGAAGATTTATTATAAAACAAGGATTCTGGATGACTTGAGTGATTAGCCAATATGGCCAATGAAACGGACGGTTACAACCCCTGTTACGAACTTCAAGTACAACTTGGCAGGCTGTCCAGGGGTGGATTCAGGAATTTTTGCAGGAGGGGGTTTGCCAGGTTTCTGTCACGGAAATCTGCGGTCATCGTCTCTAAAATACAAAGGCATACATACAAATTGAGCTTTTTGAACAGAGAAATCATTGTTATACTGATGTAGGATCACTTTGTGATGTAATTTTATTGATGCAAGGCATTATTTTTTTTTTATGTAGCTGAGCAGGGGGGAGGTTTGGACCCCCTCAAACCCCCCTTCTGGATCCGCCCCTGTTGTCATGTAGTGGAGGCCATCGAAAGTATAAGAAAAAGAAACGAAATATAGATTTGTATTTTAATCCGATTGTTCTCAACCTCGTGGGTTTCCTCCGGGCATTCCGGTTTCCTCCCACTGCTAAAGACCCCTACACACAGGCGAGTTATTGAAGTAAAATTAAACCATGTGTTGGTCCCGAAATGACCTAGTTTGTGTTGAGTGGACGTTAAACCCTATTTCTCTCTCCCTCTCTCAATCTGATCCGATTGTAAAATATATTATATGTTTATCAGGAAAGATGGAAGATGAAAGGTGATGCGAGTCGACTTGAAGCCAATCAAAGATCTTTAGAGGAGGAGAAGAGAATGTGGTTAGAACAACAGTCACGAGAACGTGCTGCTCTTGAACGAGCCAGGGTAAGTCAACATATTAAGGATTCAGACCAGTAAATTTTTTCCCTTGATTCAATGATTTCCCTGTCAATATTTTTATCACATGACTGTGACATGTTGGGCTTTTTGTGTTCAAAAAGATTCCGATCATCGGAATGTTCAAGAAGGATTTAGATTTATAGGTCAAGAAATGTCGTAGATTTACTACTTTGAGGTTATATATATATGGGTTTGTTTTGTTTTTTTGGCGGGGGGGGGGGGGGTGTGTGTGTGTGTGTGCGTTTGTATATGGTGTATATCGAGGACACACATCTGAATACACACCTTCTAATCGCGGACCTCTGTCAACCGAGGACGTCCTCGGTTCAATCGAGGACTTTTTGAACTGAAACCAGGACTGCCACGATGTTCAGAAGCCTTGATTTAATACCCCATTTGATTTTAAGGTCGATCTGAGGTGTTCCGCGTTAGGCGGTATTCTGCAGTTAGGGTGTATCTGTCGTGTGTGTGATCTCAAAAGGCAAAAATATGATTGTGTGTATCAAGTCCGCAGTTAGTGTTTATTGTACAGCGAGTGTATCAAGTCCTCGGTTAACCGATTTCAGCCATACACATCATATATGGTCACGTGGGAGAAATTCGTTTTCTGCTATGTCTAAAATTTATAACCATTTTCAAACAGTGCGATGTTTAAAAAATCTAGCCATCTAGTCATTACATTTTTTCTGTCTAAAATTTCGAATTTTTTTATCTGGGTAAACATACAATAAGATTATTGCCGAAATAATAAGCGTAAATTTTTAAAAAAAACTTACAGCAATTGAAATATTAGTGAGTAGTGACACCTGTTAGGACGTATTAAGACAGTCACAATTGTTATATAATGTTTAGATAAAACTGGACAATTTTTGCCTTGCGGATGTACTACAGAAAAAAAATGATTAACCTCGGGAGGCGTCGGGAACAGGTTTACCGCTTACTCAACGGGAGACCACAGGAGAACTGCCAGGAAAACAGATCGGGAAGGCATCACCGGAGCTTTCCAGATCCACAAGAAACTCCGGGGAAGATTGCCTTGTTTCGGGAACAGGGTTATAGCGTCGGGAACAGGTTTGCGGGTGTCCCAGGGGAGCTTCCGGGGCATAGCTAGCCTTGTGGAGAACTATGAAAAGTTTCAATGCTTGCATTGTCAGGCCAGGGGGCATTCCCGGATCTTTCCAGACTCACAAGGAAACTCCAGGGCATCAGCGAAGCATGTGAGATGTCTTGCCCAAGTGTCAGGTGACTTTTGAGGATATTTAAATCGGGGAAGTATCGGCCAAATTTTCAATACAAACTTTGAAATTTTTCGCAGTAATCCAGATGATTCCATATGGCTTGCGACGGCCCCAATCTCCCCCTAGGCATTACCGAAGCATCGGCGATGTCATGATGACTTATCAGGGGCCCTTTGAGGATATTTCATTCAGGGATGCTTCGGATAAAAGAAATACTGCGCTGAAGTTTCACGACGACGACTCGTGTCAAAAAAAGTTCAATCCTAGTGTGACAAAAAAGAGAAGATCACCGGCGGTTCTGGTGCTGACGACCGAAACTCTTTGAACGTGCCCGCTCGTTCGCTCACTCTCTATGTGTGCCTCTCTCTCCTCCGAACCACACAGGAGAGGAGGGAAAGAGAGGAGCGGGGAAAGAGAGGAGCAGAGAGGGAGGGTCAGGAAACACGTACCGACAAGAGAGAAGCCACAACCGAAGCCATGCATCTCCCCATCCGCCCAGGACAAGCCTCCTAGCGTCTGAAGTAGAAGAAAAGCGACCTGGTAAAACGGTGGTAAAGTTTCGATGATGAGGGTTCCGTCATCTCTCGCACAGGGGAGAAAGAGACCGAAGATACGGTAATGATGCTTCAGCAGGTTCACCTTCGGAAACCTTGTAACGACTTTTACTTCATCTAAATGATTAAGCTCGAACGCATTTCCGAGCCCGTCCGAAGACAGCCCCAGTCTAACGGCCTCGCTTAGCCATTCTATCGGAGGTAGCGACCGGCGGTGTGTTCAAAAGGCAGGAACTCAATCGTCGCCAGCTGATGACGGGCGCCTACTTGGAATTCTTCGTTTACGGAGTTAAAGACCATTTGCAGGCGATACTGCCCCCAAAGGAACAATCCCAACCTCCCCTCGCGGGGCGGGTTCTTCGTCTGACCAAACCAAGACCATAGGCACTTGCGCTTTCCTCTTCTCCCCGCCTTGTACGCTCGCCCCCTACATTCCTCTCGAACCCTAGCTCTCCGGCGAAATCGAAAGCAAAAGCGACGTCAGAAAGTCGACAGGACCACCCCACTTATTCCAACGACGAAATATTCAGGCTAGGGGTATTAGCCTGCCTTTAGCACTCTTAATGTTTTCAAGGTAGACAGAAAATGCGGCGGGTTCTCTCCAATAGCTCCTCGCACACTCTTTTAAATTGCGCTCATTCCTCCTGCGCCGACGACGAAATGGCCGCACCACGTTATTTTTCGTATGTTGCGCGCCTGCTGCCCTCCTTGGAGGTGGTAGCTGTTTGCAGGCTCCCTCTCCAGATTCCAACCCTGATTCCGCGTTACCCGTCAACACCGTGGTAGCCAGGTAGCCGTACATCGCCAATTGATGGGACAGACACTGCATGGCAAAAACTTCGGGAGGCCGGAAAGACCCTGCGATTGGCAAAGTTATTGTAGCCCCCGTCGCTACTTTTGACGGTAGCTTCGCAGGCTAGGGCGACCTGGTATAGAAAATAAATGCCGTTCCCCTCGTCGGGAAACGAAAATGAGCCGTGTGCAGTTTCGGCTCGCTTCCCGAAAGGAACAAACCTGAACGTAGACTTCAATAGCTTAAGCTTATAGACAAGCATATGACCACTGGCAGGATCAACCATATAGACCCCAGTCGCATTCACCCGTCTCCCTTTGCCCTACTCCCCTGAAGGGAAGGTGAGCAACCGAAGAGCGGGGGCGAGATGGGGGAGGCGAAAGAGCGGGAGGACAGTAGCCAGGACTGAACATCGCCGGCCTCGTTCGCTGAGTAACATCAGGCGAAGAGGGAGACCACAAGACCACAAAGTCGTCCGGCGATTCCTCGATCGAGCTAGGTTGAGACGAGACGGGCTACCGGATGGGCAAGAGACCATCTCGAGCACGCCGTGGGCTGATAATCGGGAGTAGTAGGTGAGACCCGCTGTTTTGACAATCGAACGAGCCAGCCTGTGCCGCTGTGTAAGCGTACACCTGAACGTTTCGGGTCTGTCGGGGGGACTGGAGAAATCGATCTCCGCCGGCTGGGTGGTCGACCTCGCCCCCTGTCTCCTTACAACTTTGAATCGTACGAAGACGGGACGAGAGATCGGGCTAAACGATCCCCGCCTTCCGACCGTTTCGCTGCCTGCGAGAGAGAATCGGGTATATTTCAATATACAAGCTTGACATTTCAAGATGTCAACTTGACTTTTCAAATGTCAACTTGACTTTTCAAATGTCAACATGACTTTTCAAATGTCAACTTGACTTTTCAAATGTCAACTTGACTTTTCAATAAAAATTAGTTTTATCTAACTTTTTACCCTCTATCGAAGGGCGATCCTCAGACGTAAAGTGTTTCTTACAAATCAAGTTAGTGTCTTTGAAATTCATGGTCATATCTTGAAGATTCACATTAATGTCTTTAAAAGTAATTATGTACAGCTTGTTGATAATTAATTGAGGATTAGAGAGTTTGTAAACACCGCAATGGTATACACTTCTAAAGTCCTCGGATGTGAGTGTGTGTGTACTCGGTTGTTAGTTTTCACCATACACAAAGTTCCCATTTGTCGGTATTAAAACATAATGTGCGTCCTCGGTTGGTCACATTAATAAATAATACTGTTATATCGCGGTATTATGCACCGAACATGCACCGGACATCAATTATAAAAGGTTAATTTGTCTTTTTATCCCATGTGTGGTCAAAGGGGGGACAAAAATTTAGTTATTTAAAGGTTTAAGACCACAGTGAGTTTCAAGTCCAGAGGTCCTCGATTGGTTACATACACTTTGTAAGACCTCAGTCAGAAAATTAAAAGTTTTAAGTGGCTGAATCAATAAAAAAATGTTTTTTCAATGGGCTGCGCCTGTGGTCAAAGGGGGCCTGTTCTCGGATATAGAGTGTTGAACCAACTGAATTTATATTATTGGCATACACCTGTAACGTCCTCGGATGTGAGTGTGTATGTACTCGGTTGCTGGTGTTCACCATACACGAAGTCCCCATTTGACGGTATTAAAACATAATGTGCGTCCTCGGTTGATCACACTGATAAATACATGACTGTTCTACCGCGATATTGTGCCATACTTCGATTTTAAACAGTTATATTGAAATTTTCACATGTGTGGTCAAAGGGGAGACAAAAATGTAGTTATTTACAGGTTAAAGACAACAATAAATGTCAAGTCCACAATATGGTAGTATAGAGCAAAATGACCTCGTTTGGCGGCGTTCCCAACACACACCATGAGTGTCCTCGATTAGGTGTATCTAGCATAGGGACTCGTTCGACCGTATTTCCCCAAATAATCGCAAACACCCGTGTGTCCGCATTTCTTCCGTAAAAAGTCAAATGCATAAAATATATGAATTCGGGTATAATTTATACCTTTTCATAATCCTTTGATGTAATAGAGTTCAGAAATAATGATGTTTTTCAGCTACATGCAGTATTTATCAAGACCTCGATTGGGAGGATTCAGTCAAAGTCCTCGATTTACACCATATACATGTATGTGTGTGTGTGTGTATAAACAATATTTTTATTCTGAATATCTGAATGGAATTGCCTATGACAAACCTCTCATCATGAAACTACTGCTCCTAGACGCCCTAGTCGTAGAACTATGATCTTTAAATAGTTTACATCTATTTACGTGAGGCAGTAGTAGTTTAAGACTCTCTAAGAGGATGCTCGATTATCAGCCCCAAATGAACAGAATTGCAATTAAATGATGCAAGAATTCTGACCTATCGCCATCCCCACAAAAGAGGTGGTATATATTACAGCTGTCATGGATGGTTGAGATACATTTCTAATGCAGTTGACACACATGTGTTGTGGCCTGAAATCCCCATTTTCACTCGCTTGTCACTATTTTTGGAATTGAGAGAATTCAATTCCAGAAGGTCCAATCAATTATCTCCTCAATGACATCTACCTTTTAAGATTTATAAATGATTTTTTCATGATTAGGAAAACTTTCAAGAAGAAAATCGAACGGCATTGAGTCAACTAAACACGGAGAGAAGGAGTCTGGCGGAGGAAAGAATGAAATGGAGCGTTGATTTAAAATTAAGTCGTGAACAATCACATCAAGAAGCTATCAAAATGGCCCAGGTAAGATATTTGAATAATTTTTAAAAGAAGAATGAAAGAGAGAGAGAGAGAAATGGGGTTTAACATCTATGCAACACAAACTAGTCATTTCAGTACTAACATATGGTTCAGCTATTTCAATAATTCACTTGCACATGGTTTCTTTAGCAGTGGGAGGAAACCAGTGGACCCAGAGAAAACCCATGAAGTTGACAGGGGTCCCTTATCCTTGTCACGTACAACTGGTGAATCAAAACCATGCCAGTTGACGCATTGACAGACTTTATGTTACAACGCACACATGCTAACTATTCGGTTGCCCAAAAGGGGGGTTTAACTTTTTCATCACCAACAAGCTAATGACCTACCCTTATATCAATTTCTAACTGACAGTGGATTGTGGTTTTTCATCCTATCCGAATGACTCGACCATTTTCCTTCCTGCAAAAAGAAACGATGCTGAAAAATCCTGAGGAACTTTCTGGACCAACATCAGGAACAACCCTGTTAATTTCATCTGAACCGATGCTACACTCACCCAACCACAGGAATAATTATTCAGGAATCATGTAACTCAATTTCTCGTTACATTTTATCATTTTAAAATATTTTTATGCTGCTATTATTCAGGCGGAAGCAGAATATGAAGTTTTAACGAAATCAATTGCCGAAGAGAAAACAAGATCATCTGCTCGTAAACAGGAATTAAAGATGGAAGAAGATCGAATCGCCAATGAAAGAGCTCGTCTAGAACGAGAGAAATTTTCAATCGAAACGGAAAAAGAACGTTTATCTAATATGGCGTTACAAATGAAATCTAAATCAGCTGAGATTGATTCAATGACTGAGGTAGGTCTCTGTTGCTAGGTGGTAAATCTATATTGCTACGACGTGGTAAATCTACGTTTCTAGGTGGTAAATTAATTTTGTGATTCACTGTTGCTAGGTGGTAAATCATTGTTAGGTGGTGAGATAAATATCTGTTGCTAGTTGATGAGTAAAGTCTCTGTTGGTTGATGAAGATATCTATAAATTAAATGTGGTTAGAACGGTACAGCAGTCAAGAATTATCTGTACCCTTGTAATAGAAGAAAGAGAGTGAAAAATGGGGTTTAACATCCATTTGACACAAACTAGGTCATTTCGGGACTAACAATAGTAACATATGATTCAATTTTATCTCAATAAAAAGTGATAATTCCTTTTTAACCATTTTAATAAATCATATCAAGACTTTTGGTTTCAATCTGACCGTGCATCTGTTGCGCACAGGGGTCGTTAGCAGTCAACGTATAACTGAGGAATCAAAACCTCATCCAGTTGACTCATTGACAGACCTTATGTATTAAAATGGGGTTTTATTTTGGGTATGCTTATGGTTCTAAAATTCCAGTGTTTGAATAAATCAGTAACTGAGTTTAATGTTGTGTAAACTTTATTGTAGATGGCGAACAGAACTCAGAGTGAAGGGGATAGATCATTAATGGAGGCTAAAAGCATTGAATCTCAACAGAATCAAAGATTGACTAAAATACAACAAGAATTACGGCAATTACAGTCAATGGAGGACAACATTGCTCAGGTAAAAATACAACATCTTCCAAATATTTTGTTCAGCTTGTAAGGCGATGCAGAGAACAATTGAGGTCCCATGTAAAGATGCAGCATGTTTAAGATTATCTACTGATAGTTGAAAATCAATATAAAAGTTGGCTGTAATGCCACTGTCTTTGCAAGATCTCCCTCTATCACAAACTATTCTTTTTGTGGATGTTTTGCTTTCATGTGCTGTCATATAAACAAAAACATGTAATTACTGAAATAAATTTGATTACTGTGCAGAAAAAAGATATTTAAAATAGGGAATTGCTACTATTTTGATTATTAGTTGATACTTGTATTTTAATTGTGGTCTGAATCCGCCTGGTTAACTATCTATAAGAGTTATGCCCCTTTATTTTTGGTAAAAATATCTGACAAGAGAAAATTTGAAATACTGGTGCCTGTCTTCATTAGACAAGTTGGTGTAAAAAATTAGGAAGTAAATATCATGTGGTGCATAATTGGAAACTGGAATTATTTAAATTATCAAATTTCAATATTTAGTTGTTTTAAAATTCTTTGTTTATTTTTATAGGAAAAATTAAAGATAAGTAAAGAAAAAGAAGAATTACAGAATTTACGGAATTCAGCATTATGTGTGAATTGTCGTTCACCTTTAAATGGAGCAGCTCCACCAAATGGCATGCCAAGTAAGTTTCACAGACATACAAAAGGCTTTAAGCAGGATAACTCTTCAAAATTTTAGTTGTCATCAATGCTAAAAAAATATATTAGGTCAAAGGTAGACATGTCAACCACAAAATAACAAATGGCATTATTAGATTTCCTATGAGATGATTCGATTCTCTGGCTATCAAACATCAATGAATAACTTATTTGTATTTTATTTTAGTGATCAATACATCTCAAGTAATGATGTCATCACCCATACCTGGAGTGCATTCTGGGAGATATTCTAGTGTGCTGTCAAATGGTTTAGGAAGAGGCCAGCTGTCAATGAACGCCATAGAAACCATTACATCATCAATAGCTGCGGACAGATCGATCAGAATGTGGAAAATACAAGCTTTAAAGGTGAGTGTGACTCAGTGACAAAGGCAAGATTTTATCTCTGTGTTTCTGTTGTTCCTGAAAGTTCCTCAAGACATCTTAGGACTGTTATCCCTTGCCATTAGTACACGAAGAAGGGCCTCCAGTCGTTGTTTTTTGTATTTCAGAGGAGAGCCAAAAAAAGCTCCCTTCAATCAACAAATTGAAAAAGATGGCTCTCCTAAAAGGTTCTCCCAGTTTTGATAAGAGGAATGCTTTAGAAATTAAGGAGAGTGATTTAGAAATTAAGGAGAGTGATCTGATATTAAAGAGAGTGATTGGTAGTAATAAACCCCCAATGACTTTGTAAAGGAGAGTGATTTTTAATTTTAAGGGGAGGGAAAAAACTCCCCTCGGTCGACATTCAGGTGAGCTGTAGGCGCTCGAGAGCGATCACTAGCCTTAAAAGCAATGACTGAGGGCCTCACGAAGAACAAGGTCAAGAACCGAACAAACTGAGGTCCATTGTACACTTTGGTAGGTCTGTTAAAGAAATCTTGACAGTTTGACTTCGATGAAGAGAGGCAGGAGCAGATCCAGGAATTTTTGTAGGAGGAGGTTTGCCAGGTTTTGGTTACGGAAATCTGCCATCATCGGCTCTAAATTACATAGGCATACATACAAATTGAGCTATTTAAACAGAGAAATCATTTTAATACAGATGTAGGATCACTTTGTGATGTAATTTCATTGTTGCAAGGCATTATTTTTTTATGTAGACGAGGGGGGGGGGGCAAAATTTCCGTCATAGCAAACCAGATTGATAATCTCTACTTTCTTTAGCCCTGCTGGCACAGAAAATTTCATTAATGGATGGTTTGATATTTTTTGTGTCATTTTCTATTGACCTAAATATTTAACATGTTTTATTTATACATTGACAGGATAAAGATTATTTAGAAGAAGAAAGTATGTTTCTAGAGACATTAAAACATTCACCCTATCATGGTGGAGAAAAATCGTTTCATTGACGTTGATTTTACTTACTTCTTATTTCGATTCTTCTTTTTCCTGATGACAAGCATTTGTAAAGTTTGATCTTATCAAGACCTTGAGGGGAAGCAGTTATATGGTTGTGTGAATAGATGAGATGTAGAGTTTTACTTGCCAGTGAATTTTAAAAAGCTATGTTACAGTGAATTTTAAACTGAACGTTAATTTTTAAAGGAATGGAATGAAAACGGGTTTTGAAATCTCATCAACACAATATGTTTGTTATTATGAGAGTAACAAATTTTTAAAAAAATTATTTCTGAATTCAAAATATTGAAGTGTTTTGTGGAGAGAATTTGTGATAAGTGGTTTGTAAAACACTGTTATGTCGACTATAGGTAAATTGTTTAAAATATTGTAAAATAAAGTAGATATATAATGTTTTTAATATATAGGTCTATTGTATATATAGATATAGTATTACTATAGCCAAGTGGTGCTAGAAAGAAATAGATACACATTGTTTTCATATATAACATAACCTTTAGTTTGATAGTAGTAGTGACAAGTATCATACTAGAGTCAGGGTATGCTTATCTGGAAAGCCTGATACCACTTCTACTATATACTGGGAGTAGTAACAAGTGTTGTACTAGAGACAGGTTATGCTTACTCCATCTAGAAGACATGATACCACCTCTACTATATGTATATACTGGGAGTAGTAACAAGTGTTGTACTAGAGACAGGTTATGCTTACTCCATCTAGAAGACATGATACCACCTCTACTATATACTGGGAGTAGTGACAGGTGTTGTACTAGAGGAGGGGTATACATACTTGATCTAGAAGACCTGATACCACTTATACTATATACTGAGTGTTGTGCTAGAGACAGGTTAAATATCTGATTATACTGTACTGTATACAGGTTATGCTTACTCCATCTAGAACATCTGATAATACTGTACTGTATACAGGGTGTGGTAACATGGTGTTGTACTAGAGACCGGATATGCTTACTGTATAGAACACCTGGTACCACCTATATTATATAACGGTACCGTAGTATAACAAGGTCTCATTCTCGAGGCAAGATATACTTACTCACTCTATCTAGAAGACCTTATACCACCTATACTATATACAGGGAGTTCTTAACAATATGCTTTTCCTAATTGAAACCCCAAAACAATTCGACAGTTAAAGGGTTAATATCGCTGGTCGTATTTGAGGGATTTTGAATCCTTTGTAAACTACGATGTTGTGAAATTTAAATCTCTAAAAGGTACATCAAACTAAATTGGTTCAATTTTCTTCAGTATTTCTCTCTTTGCTTTGTTTAATTTTAAAATCTCTATCTATAACCTGTACATTGTGTCTTGTAAATGGTGCCTATATAGACTTGAACATACCAGTTTATTTTTTTTATATTGTGTCTTCTAAATGGTGCCTCTATATACTGGAACATATTAGTTCATTTTATATTCAGCAATAAAATTTAAACTATTTAATAAACACTTACTTTATTTTCTAAAGAACATGAAAATCAGTTAAATTGGTTGAAAACCTGAGGTCTACCTGGGCACATATTGGCTTATATGTAAATAAAAAATTGGAAAAAGAAGAGTAGACAGAAATGCCACTGTCTGGGTCAAAGATTCATTCTTCACATTGCTCATGAAACCATAGAAATAAAAAGGGAGAGAGAAATGGGGTTTAACGTCCACTCGACACAAACTAGGTCATTTTGGGACTAACATATGGTTTAATTTTTTTATTTCAATAATTCCCTTGCGTGTAGAGGTCTTTAGCAGTGGGAGGGAACCGGAGTGCCCGGAGGAAACCCACGAGGTTGAGAAGGCGCCCCTATATCCATGCCACATACGCTCACACCAGGGATCAAAACCACAGCCGCAAGCCAGAGGTGACCGGCCAGCTAGAGGTCGAAGTGCAGCACTCTAGACCACTAGGCCATCCCAATCCCCTAATAAGAAAGAGATATAGGGTTATTAAAACACCCACTCAACACAAACTACATGTATGTCATTGCACAAGGTTACGAACACATGCATGCAAAATAAAATTGTACCCAAATCCTGAAAAACTTTGGGGGTTGGGTTGTCTAATGATTGATTTTTCAACTTGACATATTTTTTTTTCAACAAATAGCCATGAGAAAAAAGGTTAAAATAAAATGAAATGGGGTTTAACGTCCTACTGTTCTGTGCGATGAGGGAAATTTTGCTGGGGTAGTAGCACTACGACATACTCTTATATCCAATTCCAACTGCCAAGGGATCTTTTAAAAGCATGGCAATGTATACACGGGTTCTTCCGAACGACTAGACACCTGTCCTTGTCAGGCCCTCCATCCTGCATCACTGACAAGGGGGAAAAACAAGCCGGAAAATCCAGATGAACTTTCTTGGCCAATGCAGGGATTAAGAAAAAATAAACTCACAAATATACAAGAAAAATTTATTGGTCATGTGAACTCCTCTCGTATTCTATAATACAGAATACACTAGGGACCGGGTATCATTCAGATTTAATGAAAAAAGGAAAGAAACTGAGCTTACTATCTATAATCTAATACAGATATTCAGTTAATAGATTGTTGTCCAGAAAGTGTTAATACCATCAAGATTCATTAAAAACTGCCCAGTTTGTGCCACAGTTTAGTTTGACTTTGATTGTCTAGTTATGAAACTAAATGGTCATAAACTGGGTGCCCAATATCAAAACTAAACTAAATGGTCATAAACTAAATGAAAGATGTCAAAACTAAACTGTGTTTCTTAAACTAAACCGTAGCACAAACTGGGCGTTATGTAATGAATCTTGATGGTATTTAACACTTTCTGGATGGCTTTGTACATGTGTATTAGATTATAAATGGTAAGCTCAGTTTCTTTCCTTTTTCATCAAATCTGAATGATACCCCGTCCCTAGTGATGATCACTCTCTACAATCTGATTAAAACACATATCCTATTTCATTTTGTGTTTATAGTTCAAAATCTCCTTTTACTTGTCTTTACTACACAAGGATCTGGAAGAGTTTTTATATTACCTGGGGCCTATTTCACGAAATTTTAACTAAGATAAGATCCCAATTTTAGTAATTTGATTGGATAATATTAGATTGATTTTAGTGCTTAGCCAATCAAAATTGGAGTATCTACTAAAATTGGATTTTATCTTAAGTTAAAATTTCGTGATACAGGGCCCAGTGTTTTGGTTGAAGTGAGGGATTAGCCAATGAAACGGTCTGTTACAGCAAGTTCTTGGCCAATTGATGCACAGAACTGTGAGTAAAACACTAGAAAAGCCAACACTGATTGGTTAATCAATGTCTGATGTCATAAGGTCAAAAGCCGCTCATTTGACCCCTGACGTGAACTCCCACTATAACTTGTCAGATCTTAATGTAGTGTAAGCCATCGGAATAAAAATCTGTATTTTAATCAGCTTGCTCGCTCTGCCTCACAAGGAAGACTTTGATTGATTTTCTTCTTCTAAAATTAATACTTTAATATATTTATTTCAATTTCACATAGAGATATATCTATACAAATAATTTAACATGAAAAAAAATCTCTCAATATAAATTTGGGACAATGGAATATATCTCACTAAAGACTAGTTGTCTTAAATTAAGCACAAAGAGTTCTACCTATTTTAATCCTAGCTACGTTTCAACATGCATGAAAACAACAAGTGAATCATTGTAGTAATGTAGCTCTGATTAAAAATCAAAGTAATTGTTTTCCACAGAACTCTGTGTTTAACTCAATTACTAAATGATGTTTTAAAAGTATATTTATAGTCTTGTTCGCTCGGATATTCCAGAGTCGAAATGATTCAATATTATAACTTTCATTCATGATTAAATCATGAACTGGATAATGAAGACTGTTTTTTATCGTACCGACTTTAGTAATGATGATCAAGACTAGACCTATAATTCAATCTCTAAATTCTTGGTTCAGAGTCGATCAATTTGGCTGAAATTTTCAGCAAATTACCTTTACATTATCTAGTTTGTAACTATTACAGAACAAACTGCCAGCTCTTTACCTAATCTCCCATAATGTATCTTTAATCCGTCCCTGCTTGCTAGTAGTAATTTATACATGCCTAGTTTGAGGTCACATCCCCTAATACATAAAATTAATTATATTTCTGACTCTTAACTTAAAGAATCTCTTTACTTTACTTGTAAATAAATATAATTTTAAGCATTGCATTTTACTATAATGTCAGCTAACCACGATTTTCAGAATGGAAATTCACTTCGATTTTAATAATTACAATTGACTGTGATTTTAATAATTACAATTGACTGTGATTTTAATAATTACAATTCACTGTAATTTTAATAATTAAAATTCACTGTGATTTTAATAATTACAATTCACTGTGTTTTTAATAATTACAATTGACTGTGATTTTAATAATTACAATTGACCGTGATTTTTTCATCTCAAATCATTACGATTTTAAGAATAGCAGCCAACTGTGATTTTAATAATTACAATTCGTTGCGATCTTAAGAATGGCAGCTAACCATGCAGTTTTAAGAATGGCAGACAATCTTGATTTTAACCATGACAGCCCACCTTGATTTTAACAATGGCAGACCATCTTGATTTTAACAATGGCAGACCATCTTGATTTTAACAATGGCAGACCATATTGATTTTAACAATGGCAGACCATCTTAATTTTAAGAATGGCAGCCCATCTTGATATTAAGAATGGCAGTCCATCTTGATTTTAACAATGGCTGCCCATCTTGATTTTAACAATGGCAGCCCACTGTGATTTTAAATGATTTAGGTTTTTAAGAATGTTAGTCATGTGTTAATATAAATTATTTCATAGCCATGAGCTGTGCTAGACCTGGTAATATCTGACCTTGAAGAGGACAGGGGTCACATCGTTCTCCATCAATCATTATATTACCGCCGGGAGACAGCGGTTCCAATCGAAACGCTAAACAACGAACTAGTTCAACGTGTGGAGAATCCACATGGTTACCCTCATTAAAGGACATAAAGAGATTTAACAAGGCATTTCTAGAAATACCCTGCCGAATAAACATTAAATATATAAACCCGTCGTTTATATGTGCGTTGGGTGCGGCCAGCATGTCTGATCCCAAATGAGTCTGATACAGGGCCCCTGCTAAAATAAATTCATCTTCAATCACAACCCAACTTTCTGGCACTGGCTGATCCAGAGGTGACATTAGTGGTGTTGGAACGGGCATGCCTTCACGTTTTGTGGCTACAATTACTTCCTGTTCAATTTGCATATCTCCATTTTCAGCTGCAGCGGTCAAATACTCAGTTTCTTTTCGAAATGTACAGTCAGAGGTTATCACAGGTTCACCCAAAGTTCCACCATTTTGTATTTCAACATGGCCACCGTCTCCATTTATTTCCGTTTTGACTTTGTTTCCGTTTTGCAAGTCTGAAATATTATCATTGATTATACTTTGGCTGTTAAAGTTTACGTCTGCTATAGACGGATTTTCAACATTTGATGCTGAATTATTTACAGTTTGTGCTGCGTCAACATCGAATCCATTATTTAATGGTTCTCCATTGACATTTGAACTTTGACCCTCAGATGAACTCTGACCTTCAGATGAACTCTGACCTTCAATTTCATCCTGGGAATTAACTGTTGATTTACTGTTACTGCGACTACGTAATGAAAATCTTCGTATCTTGGTCAAAAGTTTATTTGATTTATTTCCTTCTTCAGAATTATTTTTTGGAATGTAATCGGTAACTGGCAGGAATGAAAGTCGGGCTTTATAATTTCGTAAACCTGAAAAAACATGAATGAATGGTTGTCACTTAAGAAGCATACACAAGAGCAAAATTAGCCTTTTGTAGGTCTTTCTTTAGGCCTGAAATTAATTAACTTATCCAGACCATAAACAGCTCTCGGCGTCAAGGCTAGCCTGCAATATTTGTTGCAAAACTTTCCTTCATGATTAACGTTTAAATGGATAATCAAGACTATTAGTTTAGTCTTACTGTTTTTAGTAATGATAATCGAGGCTAAGCGGAACTTTCATCGCTTAGTTTTAAGTCCATAGTGGATCAATTTGACTTAAATTTTCAGCAAATTCCCTTTACTCTATCTAGTGAGAACTGCCAACTCGTTATCTAATCTCCCATAATGTATCCTTGACAACTATAAAATATTAAGTTTAAATGTATATAATTATTTTTTATTGTTTATGTTCCCAAGTAACCTCTCGTGTATTAGAGTAAAGATTGTAGATCGTATGTAGTTCACCACAGGCAGGCAGCAGGACATACTGGAGGGCAGCTCTCTGATAAATTATGCGTGTAAGTCATTTTGGGACTAACACATGGTTCAATTTTATTTCAATAATTCGCTTGTGCACAGAGGGGTCTTTAGCAGTGGGAGGAAACCAGAGGACCACGAAAAAACCACAAAATTGTGCCACATACAACCGGGGAATCAAAACCACGCCAGTTGACTCAATGATAGACTTTATCATCAAACATGTACGTGTTAACCATTTGGCCACCCAGACTCCCAGTTTGTAAGGGATCAACAATCCCTTAAAAGATGATCAGGGAAGTGAAGGACTAAAAAGGATTGTGTATTGGAGCCCTAAATAAGTTAATGTTTGAACATAATTTGGGGCCCCCATTTCTTTAAATTGGGGTGTGGGGAAACCTTTTTGTCTTTAATTTATGCCATTTTTGATGAATTGATAAGATTGACACATGCCAAATGAGGATATACTATAGAAAACACCAATTACAATTGAAGAGTACGGGGAAGAACGATCTAAGTCACTTTTTCCATGAACCCCAGTTAATGGCGCCTCCCTCCACCCTCTAAGAGTGGTGTCTTTGGCAGCCAGTTTGTTCCTAAATCAGAGACTTCAACTTCTGTGGACGATATTTACCTATAATTCTTTTAATAGCACCTATAGTAAATCTAGCCTCCCCCATACTTCGATACTGTTCACTCTCAAAATCAATATCAGCTAGTAGACCCCAAGTTACAGACAGGAAGGAAAAATATTTCCTGGAAGGTGTCTGAACTACAACCAGATCCATGGGTATAACTCGATGTTTGATTAAAATGAAAGTAGAATGAAGAACAAGGTCATGTAATACTGGTTCACTGAAAGTAGAATAAAAAATGTAATCATATGACTTTTATAAAAATATAGATAACAGAGAGAGAACAAGGTGAATTAACGTACTCAAAACAAACTTGGTCATTTTGGGACTAACATATGGTTAATTTCTGCTCTGTTTGATTACTAATCGTTAGATGGGGACAGAGAGAGAAATTGGGTTTAACATTCACTTAAAACAAACTAAGTGATTTCTGGACTAACATATGGTTCAATTTTATTTCTCTAATTTGCTTGCCTGTAGGGGTCTTTAGCTTTGAAAGAAAACCAGGGGACCTGTAGAAAGTCCATGAGGTTCTGTTGCGACCCTAGTCCTTTTCATGTGCAAGTGTGGGATCGAAACCATGCAACTTGACTCAATGACAGACATTATGATACAATTACTATGCACGTTCACTTTCCATCAGTCATCCGCCCCAGTCCCCCAAATGGCTGAATGGTTAGTGAGGTGTGTTACTAGAGTGGTTTCGTTCCATGATTGTATCTAACAAGGAGTAAGGTCCCCTGTCCAACCTCGTGGGTTTTCTTGGCATCTTCCAGTTTCTTTCCACTGCTAAAGACCCCTACGCGCAAGTGGATTATTGAAATAAAATTGAACCATATGTTAGTCCTAAAATGACCTGGTTTTTGTCAAGTGGACATTAAACCCCATTTCTCTCTCTTCTATAAGTCAGCATAAAGTATTACTGGTCAAAAAAATAAACTAAACATTCATAAACAAACATAAATTTTAAAAACACAGGCAAGTGGAAACCGGGCTTAGAAACACCAGGATTCAGGATCTTGACATTCTATTCAAAAGGCCTTTTCCCTTATTGTTGGACCACCGCGGCCCCAAGATATAGTTAACTCACCCACATGGACTACTTCCAATTGACGGTTCGCCATCAACTCACCCACCTGGAATACTATGGCCCCAAGATATACAGTCTTCTCACTCACCTCGACCAGAGCAGCCCCAAGATATAGAGTCAACTCACTGAGTTAGACTACTGTGGCCCCAAGATGCAGTCAACTAACCCAGTTGCACTACCGCAGCTGTCAACTCACCCAATTGGTATACTGTCAACTCACCCAGTGGGACTACCAAAGCCGAGGATATACAGTCAACTCACCCAGCTGCATAATTTATAGAACAACAGAGGGCATTTCCTGACCCTCCTGGAAGACAACCAACAGGTAATTTGATAGCAGATTTCCAATCTTCTCGAGACATTAACCCGTTAATAACCTAAAAATACAAGCCATCATTTTCTTGAAATAAAACAATAAGAAACGAAATAAAATATAAAGGGGCTAAATATTTAGGACCTAGAAATTGGCACAAATGTTTATTTTGTCTTAAATATTGGATATCAGGAGTACATCCTTTCCCGGTGAAATCACAGCATCAATGTTGATTTAAATTGACAAATAATTTGTGTTTTCAATATTAAAGAATGATATTGGATTAGAGACTCGGCTTCTTTAATGTCCTACTTTCGTGTACCACCTGGACTCACATAGATTTTTTCTGTCCCAAACAAACAGAGAGAGAAATGGGGTTTAACGTCTACTCGCCACAAACCAGGACATTTTGGGACTAACATATGGTTTAATTTTATTTCAATAATTCGCATGCGCGTAGGGGTCTGTCGCAGTGGGAGGAAACCTGACGTCCCGGAGAAAACCCACAAGGTTGCACAGATGACCCTACTTCTTTTCATGTATGAGAGAGAGAGACAAATGGGGTTTAAAGTCCACTCGACACAAACTAGGTCGTTTCGGGAATAACATATGGTTTAATTTTATTTCAATAATTCGCTTGCACGTCTTTAGCTGTGGGAGAAAACCGGAGGACCCGCAGAAAACTCACGAGGTTGTACAGTTGACTCAATGCCAGACCTTATGATACAACGCGCACACGCTAACCATTCGGCCACTCAACCCCACCACCCAAACAACTAAATGTTTTTCTTTGCCAGCCCCAACTTCAGTACTGACTATGGGAAACAAGGCAGGAAAATTCAACTTTTTGGCCAACAGCGGGTGCAACCGTGTGAAAAAGGCCGGAATACAACATTAAACCCAAATGAGTTCTCGACTCACCTCATAGAGAAGACCATCACCAGATAAAATAACAACACCATACCATTCATCTAAAACTAAATCTTTCATTAGTTCCTCACCATGACCACCGTGATCTACAACACATATGAAATACAATGAAATGGGGTTTAACATCCTACTGTTCTGCTCCGACTGGGCTAATGAAGACGTGCATACTCCTTACAGTGAGGGTAATTCGACCGAGGCAGTGGCACTATAGCCTACTCTTATCGAATTCCAACTGCAGAATACAGGTTAAACCCCATTTCATTTCAGGAAATAAAGGTACAATTTGGAATAATATATACCCCTGTCTATCAGGAGGAGGATGCATCTGGCAAGCAATAGTGTTTAGTCGTTAACAATAATTCTTATTTGTGATGTTTAAAAGTTAAATTGTTTGTACAGCAATTTTGTTTTAATGTGAATCATTTTATCAAAAATAAATTATTATGAGATTTTGTTTTGATGTGAATAATTATTAATATATTCACCTGTTATTATCATTTTATATGGTATATCAGCATCTGTTAACATTGGTGATATTTCTTGTTTAAAAATAGAAACAGCTCGACCGGGACCACTCTTTGGATTCACCAATATCAGCAGTTTCTTTCTTAATGGTGGAACACATGATTCAAGATCTGGTGAGAAAAAAAATGAGCAAACATGAGTACTGTGTCTATTGATACTAGCAGATTTAAAATCATTCACTAGTATTATTTGAAAGGAATGTTTTAACAGATTAATTGGATAAGCTTATGTCATTTATGTGAAAAGGAATAATTTCAATCAAAACACAAATAAAAAAAAACATGTATAAAAACATTATTTTATACAGTGTGGACGAGTCAACCAATATCGAGTTGAGGACTACACTAATACCACGTGGACGACTCAACTACTACCGTGTATATGACTGATCCAATACCGTGTGGATTAATACTGCATTGACAAGTCAACCAATATTGTGTGGATGATTACACTAATATCGTGTGGACAAGACAAAATACTGTGTGAACAAAGCAATCAATACAGTGTGGATGACTTAACCAATACCGTGTGGACGACTTAACCACTACTAAGTGAAAGACTCAACCAATACTTTGTAGATGACTCAACCAATACCGGGTGGATGACTCAACTAATACCGTGTGGACAAGTCAACCAATACCGTGTGGATGACTCAACTAATACTGTGTGGATGACTCAACCATTACAGTGTGGACAAGTCAACCAATACCATGTGGACGACTCAGCTAATATTGCGTGGATGACTTAACCAATATCTTGTGGATGACTCAACTAATATCGTGTGTACAAGTCAACTAAAAACTAATGGACAAGTCAACCAGAGAGAGAGAGAGAGAGTTTAACTCCACTCCACACAAAACTAGGTCATCTCGGGACTAACATATGGTTTAATTTAATTTCAATAATTTGCTTGATCGTTGGGGTCTTCTTTAGCAGCGTGAGGAACCCAGAGGACCTGAAGAAAACCTATCAGGTTGGACAGGCGACCCTACTCATTGCCACGTACAACCAGGGATTCGAAACCCTGACTTAATGACAGGCTGTATAATACAGCGCGCGCACTCTAACCATTCGACCATCCAATCCCCCTACTGTGTGGACGACTCGATCAATGTTGTGTGGACAAATTAATAACTACTGTCGTGAAACGTATTTTGATTTTTGTGGACGACTTGTTCAGACTTTTTGTGTTGACGATTTTGCTTGTAGACAAGTTTCAGTGTGTACAAGTTAATGTGCATTCTGTTAATATAATATAAGAAAGTGTCTAAACGACCGGTTACGACGAAATCGGTTATCGTCTCTGATTGGCCAATTTTATCACGTGGTTATTAGCGGTCTTTTCCAATATGGTGGCCCCTACACAGGCATCCTTGTTGGTGCGGAATTTACGTCCCTTAAATCACTTTTAGAGCGATAAAACAATTCGAATTTAAGAGTAAAGTGACATATTGGCGAAGTGATACGCGGGTTAGTAGGGTTAGGGTTAGGGTTAGGATTGGTCAAATATCTGGTTTTGTTGTGGAGAAATGTTGAGATCCGGTTTCGTAGTAAATTTTCGTAAGTAGCCGGATCCAGTCGTTTAGCCACTTCCTATTATAATTATAATAACCTGCAATTGCAACTGGAATTTCCCTGACTAAACAATTAATGACATTCATCCATTTTTCTGCCAGCCTAGAATTTTCTTCAAAATCGTCACTTATTTTAATCTGGAATGTAACTGCAACTCGGTGTCGTGTTCTTTTACCACTGAAAATTTTTTTCCGAAACGGATAAGAAATGACAGTCAACCATGTGCCACAATTTTGTTCTCCTGAAGTTGGCCTTTCACATCGACTTCCAACACAATCGCTTATTTGTATAAAATTCGTCTCTATGGGAGTTTCGGGGGACTGCACGGAGTGATAACCAATGCAATCTTTATTAACTGTCACTTTAAAAAGTCCCCCTTTCTTAGATATTCGTACAAATTCACCCGATAATAATACTTCACTTTGACGGGTTGCCATTTTGACAGGTCCAACGTCATGTGAGGTGTAAAGTTTGTCACGTGACATGGAAAAAACCGGCTCTTTTGTTCATTATTTTTACCCTTTTCCCCTATTTCGAGAAATTTAAAAATAATTCAAAATATTGCATTAACAATAACTGGCAGATTTCTAGCTTTAATACATAGAAGACTTGTATTTTAGAAGTTGTCAGAGAAATTATTTCTAGGTAAAGCGTGGTCGAAGAGAGACAACTCTATTTATATTTTCCCCTATTTTACCCACAATTCCTTTATCCACTTCCTTTTCAAAATAAACCCAAAATGGTGAGCATGTTTACGAAGTACCCCCAATTTAAATCCCGTAACATCTTTCCCAAAATTAAAGAAAAATTAATTTTGAATAAATAAAGTGAAAGATATATATTTATTGTGTGCATTTATTTTATTTTAGGGTAAGGATATCTGCCATAAGTATGACCGAAAGGTCCACAGAACTGAACCCAGAAGCAATGATATCTATCTTCGTCTATTGGTGAAAGTAAGTTGTCATGTTGACTGAAATCATAAATTTACGTCTAAGTTTAAATTACTGGGCCACGGTGTGGAAATCTTCGATTGGAAATATTCTAGGCGTGTATACTGTAAATCGTTGAGCCTTAGAAATAACGCCATTGACGGAACTAGGCTTCGTTCACGTTGCCTGTTAGATTCGAATGGGAAATTGGTCAAAACTGGAGCATTATGAATCACATTTACAGACAGGCAGCAGACGGGATTAGATAATAATTAAGTGCAAAAAAGCCACACTACACAAAAAGTAGTAGAGCATATTTGTTTCAATATAATCCCAGTTGCTGCTGAAATGTTGGAAGTTAAAAGCTTTGGAGTTGGTACTTGTCTGTGTATAAAATATAAGAATACCCTGGCACTCTCGTCAGTCGCTGATGGCTAATGTTTATTATTTTATTTCCAGCTTTACAGATTTCTGGCTCGAAGAACTAGTGCTGGTTTTAACAAAGTTGTATTAAAACGTTTATTTATGAGTCGTATGCACAGACCACCAATTGCTCTCTCTAGATTGGTAAGATTGATCTCTCATGAAAGTAACAAAATCAAGAATAATCTCTCGGAGAAAGAACATATTGAATTAAGAATCTGTGGATGGGAAAAGTGTCAATTCATTATAATGTACCGAGTGGAATGGCAAGGTTTGGTTGGATATCGATCCATGTGTTTCCCCCTAGAAAGTTGGCGCACACTTTATAGAACCTGACAGTTGAGTTGATATTTAGAGTACATGTAGGATAAACCCCATTTTATCATGGAGAATCATCCTTTGTTCTTTTTGTTGAATAAGCAGATTGTTTACCCTCTATGCCATGCCGTTAAAGTTCATCCAGATTTTCCAGCGTGTTAACCCCCCCCCCCTGTCAGTGATGCAGGGCAGAGGGCCCCGACGAGGGCAGATGTCTAGTTGCTCGGATGGGACGAAAACTGAAGTCCCATGTACCCATTTGCTTACATGTAAAAGATCTATTAACAGTTGCTATTCGATATATGCGTCGGCTGTAGTATCGCTGTCTAGGAAGAATTTCCCTAATATCACACTGTATGGTGTATGCCTGTCTTAAATTAGCCCGGGTCGGAGCTGAACTCAATTTCATTTCCATGGACCAACTTTTATTTCCTACCTGATTCTTCTCTTTTCAATGTTTTTAAATGTTGCTAATTACTGTGATTATTATTTCAGGCCAAGTATGCTTCGAAACCAGGCCGAGAAGGTAAAATAGCCGTTATTGTGGGAACAGTCACTGATGATGTTAGGTTAATGTCCTGTCCTAAATTAACAGTAAGTTGTGTTTTCCTGTTTTTCATTCAACATTATGGCTGCTAGTATGTATCAAGCATTCATTCCTTTGATTAGCCGGTAGCCAGGGTAGTTAAGTGATTAAGATGCTGGCTCACTACTTAAATGTTGACCAAGGAAGTTCATATAGATTTTCAGGCATTGTTTTCCCTTGTAATTAGTGCTTTGACAGCTGTTTAGTCATTCAGATGGGATGGAAATTCGAAGTACTGTGTTCAGTGGCATGCACTTAAAAGATCCCCTCTTCAAAATTCCCTTATTGCACACTGCATGGCGTATGCCCCTCTTCATTAGCCCTGCGGGAGCAGAAGAGTTGAATGATAAACCCCATTTCATTTCCTTAGATTAACAGATTTGTCCAGTCTGATTTCTTTTTATGGTGCAGGACTTCTCAAGGAAAGGAATTTAATTGTTGGGAACACCAAAAATCTCACATAAATTGCAAAATTTCCATCAACGCACACTGAGCTAAACATTAAAATGTTAAACCCTATTCCGTTTCCTTACCTTAGCCGTATTGCACATGCTGGGTATTTTACTGGGAATAGATCAGCCATATTTGATGGTTTGTGAGAATTAAATTAAACATTGTGATGAATTGTTTAAGGACAACAATCTTCAAATAAACAATTTGTTCTTGTGTGGTGCAAAACGGAGGGCCTAGTACGAAACAGTGTCTGGTTGTCCTCATTGATGAAAAGAAAAACTGAGGTCCTGTGTTGACGTTACATGCAGATGATCAAGTAATCCTTGGAAGTTACAATTTAATGAAGAGTGGAAAAATATTTTTCCCGATACTGTTTGTATCTTGGTCTTCATTAACCAAGTTGGTGCAGAAAATAGAACATTAAACCCCATTTCATTTCATTTGGCCATTTCGTTGATGGTTCAGGTTGAATTCTAACTTCAAGCAAATTATTATATTTTTGTTTTCCTCTTTTCAATAGGTTTGTGCTCTAAGAATAACAGAAAGAGCACGTGCACGAATCCTGAAAGCTGGTGGTGAAATTATTACTTTTGATCAGTTGGCACTGAGAGCACCTAAAGGACAAAATACCGTCCTTATTCAAGGTAAGGAAGCATCTTAGTTTGTTGCAGACAGGATGGCCAAGGGAATGAGATATCTCCATATCAAGCAGTTTGATTAAAATTCACTTTTGCCTGCGAAAAACACCTCAAAATAGGTGTTATGCTGTTTGAGGAAGGGTCGCTTTAGATTCAACAATTGTGTGCAACAAAGTAGAGTTGTCTGTCAAATTTTGTTAAGCAGTTTCTTCCAAAAGATGCTTTTGTTTTAAATCCAATTTATAACTGTCTCGGCTTTTAATTTTCTTTTTAAACCCTTTCCTGAAAATAAGTAGTTGCAAACTTCTATGCACTACACAATGACATGTATCATTAAAATTTCTTTTAACACAGTCACTCACGACTAGCATAATATATTATGGGTGTACATCTGTTGCCAACCTTGTGGAGTTTCTCCAGTTTCCTCCTATGTGCAAGCAAATTATTGAAGTAAAATTGAACCATGTGTTGGTCACAAAATGACATGAATTGTGTCGAGAATGAACATTGATCCCTCATGTCTCTTTATCAGTTTTTGTTCAGCAGCTTCCCAGATGTATCAGGAAGTACTGATGATCCCTTTCATTTTATATCCTATCCACAATCCGTAACACTACAGATAACAGGCGATCAGCATAGTCGGTAGATCTTAATTGAGAACATGCAATAGACATAGATCGGAAGGAGCTTTATTCAAGTCTGACTTACTGTCAGTAAATTCTGGCTTATAAAGCGTACGACCATTAGGATAAATGATACATGATAGATTAACTTATTTGGTATTGAGATTATAGTCTCTGTAACTGCACTTGCATATTTCCATTAAAGTCGCGAAGTTCTGCCGAGTGTTAAACACATAGATCATGTGTAGGTTATAAAGAACATATGAATAAGTAGATTTGAGATCGTGCCTTTTGTCAAAACGAGCTGAGGTCATTTAGTGTGTTGCCAGTAAATAACATATTGAACACATTAGATGTTTTAATAAGTCTGTGCCTAGCAGAAGTTGTATGTAGTTGAAAACTTCAAATATAATATCAAATCTAGCAAAGTTCTATCTACAGATCACTTTGTCACACAATCCGTGATAATACTATTTATATTTTGCAGGAATTAGACAAGCTCGTGGAGCTAACAGACATTTTGGTCTTGCACCTGGTGTTCCTGGCAGTCACTCGAAACCATTAGTCCGAGCTAAGGGACGTAAATTTGAGAAAGCAAGAGGAAAGAGACATAGTCGTGGTTACAAGAACTAAGCTTCTGTTTACAATAACATTAAAATACAGACAGCTACATACTGGTGTTGCTTTATTTATTCACTGTCATCCAGTCTTGTTCACTACATGGCGCTGACTCGCTAGAATAGAGGTCAGGTGTTCGATCCCGGCAATGGCCAAGAAATGTTTATCCAGATATTCCGGCGTGGTTCCCACCCTCGTCAGTGATGCTGGACGGAAGGCCTGATAGGGGCAGGTGTCTAATCGTTCGGATGTGACAAAAAAAATAAGAACCAGTATACACATTGATGTGCATGTAAAAGATCCCTTGACAGCTTAGGTTGTAATGCTGCTGACCAGACAGGGGTTGGGATGCCTAGTGGACTAGAGTGCCGCGCTTCGACCTCTAGCTGGTCGGTCACCTCTGGCTTGCGGCTGTGGTTTCGAGCCCTGTGTCGGCGTATGTGGCATGGAATTAGGGGCGCCTTCTCAACCTCGTGGGTTTCCTCCAGGCTCTCTGGTTTCCTCCCACTCAGGGTTCCCGCGGTCCTTGAAAATCCTTGAATATCCTTAAATTTAAAATTTCATTTTCAAGGTCTTGAATATCCTTGAATTTCGCGGAAATAGGAAAATATCCTTGAATTTCAGTTAAGATCCTTAATTTTGTTGGTAATACTAGTAAGTTGATCTGAAAATCCCGTTTAGATTATAAGTAATGCTGGTTATACTATAAACAATAACTGACGTATACCTGTCAATCAACTGATCTAAATAAACAGCCGTGTTTTGTCACGTAATAACAAGATAAGCCAATGACATTTACCGTAAGGCTACCAAATAGTCTCACGTGACTCCATTGTCCAATTAACATACTAGAAACCACTACACTGACTAATCAAAATCGGTATTAGTAATTACATTAAACAATGCATAATGACGAAAAGGGAAATAACTCTGTTTTAAAAATGGCGAGAGTTTTTAATGGTGTGCCGAAAGTCAATCTGTAATAATAAAAAACAGTTTATGTCTTCAATTCCTTTTAAATATGAGATTTTAACGATAGTTGGTAATGTTTTGGTTGTTTTTCAGATGAAAAATTGAAACTTTAGGCTAAAAATGTCCTTGAAAATCCTGGAATTTGACGTATATTTATCCTTGAATATCCTTGAAAAAATGTTAGACGAAGCCGCGGGAACCCTGCCACTGCTAAAGACCCCTACGCGCAAGCGAATTATTGAAATAAAATGAAACCATATGTTAGTCCCAAAATGACCTAGTTTGTGTCCATACAAAATTTCCCTAATATCACATTTTATGGCATATGCCGGTCTTCATTAGCCCAGTTCGTTGTAGGACCTTAAACGCCATTTCATTCACTACAAACCAGGCCTCCTGTTTCAGTCATATAGGGAACCATGGTGGCTTGGTAAGACTGTCTTGCTAACCTTGAGATCCCATGTTCGATCCTTGCGTTGATGAAGTCAGTCAGTATATTATGGCCTTATTCCTGCTGCTTTTCGATGACAGAGGGCTTGGCAAGGGACGTTGTTTGGATGGTATGGACAACTGCGCTGTTACATAGTTACATGCATTATAAAAAAGTCTGGATGTATATACTGAATATATTCCAAAATTTTCTGGGAGGGGGGGGGGTGCCTCTCAAAAAAAAAAAAACTGACGCCACTGTCTGTAAACCTGCTGCGAGCATTTCTAGTTTTGCTTACCTAACTGTCACCGAGCCCCAATAAAATACTAAGGTCACTTCTCTTTTAATTGCATACCATTAATTTTTGCTGAGTTAACTATACATTAAAACATTTGGTCTGGAGCCACACTATTTTGTGCGACTTTTTAGGGGAATCGATTATTACTTGTGAATGCAACTGCAACAGTGTGATTGGATAGGTGGGATTTTGGTTACAAAACCATTGGATACTTATGAAGTTGCTTACTGCTAGAATAGCAGAAAAGGCATTTGCGGTGGTTAAATTTTCTCCAGGCAACCATAGCCCGGAGGATTGATTGATTGTTTGGAATTCTGGTCAGCCAGGAAGGCTTTATTGAACCAAATTGAAGTTGCTGTATTCACAGGCTGGCAAAGCAGGAAAACGCGTTCGTGGCAGTTAATTTTGAAAATTTTCTCCCTATGGTCCCTCTTCGTGAATGTAAACGATTGATTGGAATTCGAGTTAGCCATCTTAATTAGGCTATATTAGACCACTTTGAAGTTGCTTTGTTCACGGGCTGAAATAGCAGGTGAAGGTGTTTGCAGTCGTGAAATATTCCAAGAATTTCTTAGGCAGGGGTGGTGATCTATACAAGGTAAGCCATGGTTTTTGCATATTCCTGAAGCAATGGCCCGAAAAATCCCTCTCTGACCATTGCTGGAATAGCGTCTGTTTCTTGAACTTATGCGGGAGTGTGTCTATTCTTTCCGTTCAATTAAAGGTATCACTTAAGTACAGCAACATGATAGTCCTTCGTTTAATCTGGGTCTTCCCTAAAACTTTGGACAGTGATTTAAGGTATTAAAAACCGTGAAAGTATGTTCGTTTCCAAACAGTATTGTTTACATTTCATTCGACTTGATAGCCTCGTTTGTCACGCAGCTAGTTTTACGTAACGTTATGTAAACATATTTTGGTCCAATATTGGCAGCTAGTGATTGGTTGGTAGACGGACTATTGACAAATCAAAATTTAAAACAACAATATCCACTCATAATAGCAGTGTGTAGTAGGATTACCTCTAATCAAAAGCAACACTGCGCGGAGTATGTGGTTTTTGCCTCTCGAGGAAGACCGGCACCACTGCCTGTAAACCCGAATTTTTTTCGGGCATTTCGTATTCTGCCCCCCCCCCCCCAACTGTCATCAAGCCCGTACGCCTATGTGCAGTTCCCCGCTATGTGTATCCTCATAAACTAAACTTATATGATCAAGTTTTGTTTCATTTTGATCCTTCGCATAAAAATTCTCCTACTAAACTTTCTCTGTCGTGTTGTTCATTACTCAAGCGTCACATTCAATATGTAAAAGTCATGAAAACGTGAATACGGCACCCACTGATTTAAATGATAAGCATTGTATTGGGGTGATGTTTTAGTTTAACTCCGTAAAATATGACAAAACAGTGTTTGCAAAAACTGAAACTTGGGTGCCCCCCCCCCCGTGGGAGGGTGACCCTCCCACACTCCCCCTATTACGCTATGGCCTCACCGATTGTCTATAGTTTCTATAATTTCATTTGCGGACCCCCCCCCCCCTCCCATATATATTTCACGGCTACACCTCTGGATGTCTGTCGTAGCGCCCAAATCCAGTTACTTGTTTATGCCTAGATTTCGTCTACCAATTATTCAATAGGCCAAATATTACGCAATTTTAATCATGTGGTTGGTCATGCCTCATTCCTTGCATACCAATAGGGTCTCATTACTAAATGTGGTCAACAGACACATTCCATTGATATGTCATATGATAAATGTGTTCAATTCATGTATCATATCAGCACAGACTTCCCTTCTGTTTTCCTCACCATATTTCACAACCAATTTAATTTGTGTTTCAAATAAACTCATACCATAGCATATTTTGACAATGGCGAATGAATAATCGAGGTCCTAATATTATTTTGCATATGTTTTCTTTAGCACAAATCCCTGCCACTCATATTACTACAGAAATAACCTGTCAGTCATTTGAATCCATAAGAATTGGAAATGAAATGAAATGAAACGAAATGAGGTTTAACGTCCTACTCTTTTGCACCATACCTGGGCTAATGGAAGACGGGCATACGCCATACAGTGAAATTTTGCCCGGGCAGTGGCACTACGGCCTCCTCTTATATCGAATTCCAACTGCCAAGGGATCTTTTACATGCACTCCAATGTCCCATCCGAACATAAGAATTTGAATAACAGATACACTGTATTGTTAAATATATTGTTACCCAAGACCATTCCCCCTTTCATTGCTAAATAAAGATGTTAATTGACAATTCTTTATTTATTGTGGACCATAAAAGATCACCTGAAAGTTGGAAATTAAAATAAAGGAGGCCCCTCTCTTAAATGGAAAAACCTGACAAGAATTTTCATGCACAGATTCTAATCTTCATACAGCTCAATAGAAGTATACACCAAACCGTGGTTCAGATATGGTCCAAAATGTCTTGTGCTGAGGGGAGAGAACAGTGGTCTTAAATAGGGTCCTTGTGCCCCCATGGCAGGGGCGTTTTAAGGTTTATCATGGCGGAGGCTATACTATTTTGAGGGCCCTCTTTTGCGGGGGTGTGTGAATCTTGCTTGATGATTTTCATACCAGTGCAATGACCGCATTCTCATTCAGTAGTGGATTCGACAGTAACAGTGTAAAGAAAACGATTGACTGAGACTCGGGGGGCCCTTTCCCTTGGCCAGAGGGGCCCTTTTGTCAGACGAGGGGCCCTTTAGCCTACCTTTAGGGCCCTCCCTAACTAGGGTACATTTCTTTTTTCTCATCGGTTTTAGCATTTTTCTCCCGTTTTATTTGTTCAACTCCTTTGATTTTTTTCGCGAGGAGGCTCGCGCCTCCAGCGCCTCAGCTATAAAACGCCTTTGCCCCATGGGATGATGTTCCTTATGTAAAATCAGCCGTAGCCACACCCCTGTATTCAAGTAACTGTTTTCAGCTTCTTGATCTGTTTTATGTGTTGGGTTAATCCATGTTAATTTTACATGATTTGTTGAAATTCGACTATTTCTAGATAATTGGCCGCTTATGATGATCAAGTCATTCTGAACTGGATGGAAAAATCAACCAATGACACGGTTTATAGCAATTATAATGTAGTTAATAAGTCATAAACTGATTGATATATTTTATTGCTTTAACAGTAATAAACAGAGGTAAAATTGAACACAAAATCCACAACTTTATGGAGTTCTATTCGTACCACAATAAAGTAACAAACGAATACAAAATTAAAACTAACATTGTTCATTATCCGAGGTCACTTCCTATTTACATATAAAATAAACAATAAAAATGTTGGGTTTTTTCAACAACTATGTGGAGTAGTAAACTATTACACATAATTATAGGAAACTGCAACAGAATACTCTTATATAAGTTGCATAAATGTATATGTAGTTGTTTCCCTTAGTATGTATTATAGTTTGTTACATTTATAAAAAAATTAAGAAATACATTAAAAAATATCTACAAAATAAACATTAAATTATACATGTATACAAAATAAACATTAAATTCTATATGTACATAATATACTTCATACAAAAAATAATTTACGAATGCATTTTAAAATCTACAGATCTGGTTAATCATGTGTTGAGTCTGGTACGATTTAATGACTAAGGTGAATGTGTGAGCAAGGGCAGTCATTTTAAAAAAAAAAATTGCTTTGTATTAATTGCCTTTAAGTAATATGGATGGATGAAAGGGATTTCGTATTGTAAATGATGTCGTAGGTTGAACAAATTGCAACAAAGCGTTTTTGGTTTTCTATTGATTCATTATGATGTCCTGAGTTAGAAAATGAAAGGTTACCAACTGCAACCACACAACACAGAAAACAAAAATATGCCTTCTATTATCATTTCCAAGTTTCAGACAAAATCATATTTTCCCAGGTTACTCCATACTACAATGTGAGAGAGAGTGAGAGAGAGAAAAATATTGCTTAATTTCCACTCAACACAAACCAGGTCATTTTGGGGTTAACATGGTTTTATTTTATTTCAATAATTTGCTTGCGTGTAGCGATTTTTAGCAGTGGGAGGAAACTGGAGGGCCATTGAGAAAACCCACAAGGTTGGACGTGTGACCCGACTTGTTGTCACTTAGTGGTGAATCCAAACCACCCCTATTGAATCAAAACCACGCCTCTCGATTCAATGACAGAGACCTTATGATCTAATTTTAACAAGTTAAAGCATTTGTGAACCCAGCCCCAAACTATTCAATGACCTTAAACAGTAGTTTTGAGCAGTTTCAAAACTGGGGCCTGTTTCACGAAATTTCAACTAAGATACAATCCAAATTTTAGTAATTTGATTGGATAATATTTGATTGATTTTAGTGCTTAGCCAATCAAAATTGAAGAATCTACTAAAATTTGGATTATATCTTTAGTTAAAATTTCGTGAAACTGGCCCCAGAGCTATAATTCTCAAAATAAAAAACAACACTTTTTTTTAAGGAACTGAGGTAGTCAATACTGTGGGGTTACGGGCAGTTACATGTATGTATTTATGAAGAACATTAAAGTAGCTCACTCTAACTCAACTCTTCAACATTGAAAACACGAATTATTTGTCAATTTGAATCAACATTGATGCTTTGATTTTACCGGAAAAAGATGGGCTTCTGACATCTAATATTTAAGACAAAATATAAATATTTTACCATTGGTACACGAATCGTGTACCCTAATGCGTTTCAGCCCCAAGAGACTCGAGGAACGAGGCTAGAAACATTGCACCAAATCAAACGGCGCATGTAGACTGAAATAACTAGACACTAGAAATTTGCATTCGATTGACACTGCTGGCTTATTTCGCTGAACATAACCGATTTGAAATTAGAGTAAATACGGAAACCATTGAATGTAAATCAGTTTACATACATTCATATTACTGTATTATATGCATTGCGACCCACTTGTGGTAATTTCTAGGTCGCAAATGATAGAGATTTAGCTCCTTTAAATATTGCTCGTTAGTTATAATTATACAGTTGCTTGATTGTTTTAGAAAAAAATGAGCCATCGAGTCGTGTGAGTAGAATTATAAAATAATCAAATATTGCAAACATGTTTCACCTGTGCTGATTGGTGGAGATATTTTCAAATTCAGTTAGTTCACGCGACCATCTCGATAGGCGCTGACTCTGAGATGTCCCACTTTTCAACACCAACAAGGAAAATGAAGGGTAAGTATACGCCATGCAGTGCGCCTTTACATACACATTCATATACACATAATTCTATACAACAACCAGGCCCTGAGTTCACAATGCATTCTCAGACTTAAGTTGAGAATTTACTCAAACTTGTTCTCCATATTTGAACTAAAGTATAGCCCTTTATAACAATTTTGTTGTTTAAATATATCAAATACATGAATAAGAAACTATATGCAAAGTTTTGTGTTTCTGCATCACAGATATTTCTCATAAACAGTGATTGAAAGTTGAGCAAATTCTCAACTTAATAAGAACGGTCAATTGTATAATCCGATACACACAAGCCAGGACCCCATTTCACAAAATTCATATCAGACTTACTTACACTCAACTAAAACATTTTACAATAAAACTGTATACAACAATTAAATGAAGCACCTGATTACATTTGAAACACAGCCCCACCCCTGTCAATACAGGCGCAGATCCAGAGTGGGGGGCGCACCCGGCACACGCCCCCTCTTATTTTTGAGGTGGCGAACAATTTCTAGCTCCATATATTCTCGCGGGAAAGGAGAACAAAAACAGTTTAGGTTGGAAATCGTAATTTACAGTACTAGTATGAAATTAGTTCTTGTGGGCATTTTGTCCACCCAAAAATCACGGGCCGGGCTTTGCACTCCCAAGTGGGTGCAGCACGCCCCCTCCTTTCTAAAATCCTGGATCCGCCCCTGCAATATCTCATACATGTATGCAGTGTGACAGACAGCCCCACCCTTGTCAATTTTTCATACATGTATGTGGTGTGAAACACAGCCCCACCATTGTTAATTTCTCATACATGAATATTAAGTTCTTTTTCACCTTGAGGATTTTTAACATATGGAGGTTTTCCCAGCATAAAATAAACAATGTTCAGCATCTTTTCTTTGGCAGTGAGAACACTTTCATAACCAGCAGGTCGGAAATAATTTGTTAAACCTTCTGCTATCACAGCAAATTGGGTCCGCAGTAAATTCACGCCCCACACCATCGATAAAACATTCATTATCATCAAACTTAGCAGCCACGAATCGTGTAAAAACAGCTGTCCAACCATTTCGTGGATCGGGAGTCTGTCATAAAAATCATGACAATGAAATAACGAGATGCAGACAAATATAAACATGGATAATAAGCAGACGCAGATAAACCAGACGAAATAGATCTGGTTATTTCCGGCGACACATCGCAACAAAAACAAACAGTGATGATCCATATCCCGGTAACATTCCCGACATAATTTACAGTGTTTGGTCAAGCGTGGTTTCACGATCTGCAAAAGAGGAAATGAAATACGGTTTAACGTCCTTTTTTTTTGCACTGACAGCGATAATTAAGGCGGGCATACACCATGCAGTGTGCTATGAAAAACATTTTGACTGGTTAGCAGCTCTATAGCCTACTCTTACTTGGAATTCCAATAGTCAGGGATCTTTACCGTGCATATCAATATACAGATGTTATTTGACCACACAATAATATCAGGCTGCGAGTTCACAAAGCTTTCTATGACTTAAATTTACTCAAAATTGTTCACCTTCTTTTAACTATAATATAGTCCTTTTGTTGTTTTAATGTATCAAATACATCTTTAAGAAACTTATGTGCAAAGTTTGTTTTTCTGGAACTCGGGGGGGGGGGGATGTTCAAATTAGATAGTATACAAATTTTGAGACAGTCGCTGAGATATAAAAGTTTAAAGATTCTGTACGAGTTGTGGTGGTTTTCAAAATGTCCACAGACACTTGTGAAAATTGCTCTGATAAGTAGGTTTATGAATCTAGTTATATTTTTGTGTATGTTTGAGTTTCAAAATCCCTCATTACCCTAGTCCCCACTTGTCCCCTAATATGCCTTGCCTTGTATATAAAAGAATAGGTGAAGAAAAGGTCTTGTCCTGGGAAAATTATCAGCCTCACAAATGTTACATTTTGTAATCGACAGTTAACTCACCTCACATTCAATACAAAAATCTTCTACTTTTCTTGGTGGCTGACACAGATCTATAAGGGTTAACTCCCTTCTTAACTGGTTGTCATAGCAACTATTCTTCACCACTCCTGTAATATCATTTGTATCAATAAAAATGATTAACAATCTAATTCACGGTCCTAGAGATTTCAATATCACTACAAACTGTGAAGTGACATTTATAAGATGCTTTGGAAATTTCATGAGTGATGATGATGATGAATCAAACAAAATGCAGTTTAACTTCTGAACAAGCTAATGAAGATCACGCAGGAAACTTTGCTTGTATTGGACAGTGTCATTTCTGATTATTCTTCTATTCTTCTAATTCGAACTCAATTCAAGTTAACGAAACATGCAGTTGACAATGCAAAATACACTCATATTTTGCAAGAGATGGACAAGTCAGCGTATAAAAACAGGAGCCACATTGCCTGTGGTGCAAGTGGAGTTGGCAAGGAAAGTGCTTCTAGTTGTTTTGTAAGGAGAATAGAAACAAGGTCTTGACAAGGTCTCGTGTACAGACTGGTAGACCATGCAAATGATCACTTGGCAGTTTTAATTATCTCCCCTTGCATTGCCATGAAAATAATAGAAATAAAAATAAAATCACTATATTTTAGTGTTGGTAGTGCATGCAAATGATTCCTCAGCAGTTGAAATTATCCCCCCCCCCTCATTGCATTGAACACGTAACCACGGAAATGAAAAAAAATCACTTTATGTTAGCTTGGTGAGACTTTTAACCCCACCCATTCACTGTCTTAATGTAAATCATAAAGTGTCTTGATTACCTGGGTCTATAGTCAGGACCTTCCAGTATAAATATAAAAGTATAGATAATAAGAGAGGAGACAATATTAACAACACACTATACTGTGAAACATCTGCACATTGTATTAAGGAAAATTCGTTAAAATAATATTCAAAACAAAACAGTTTGGGTTGCAAGATGCAAGTCATTTTTTTGTTACAATAGCAACAAAACTTAAGAAATAATATCCTTTTTTTTTTTACTTTATCTGTAAAAGTCTAAACTTTGATATTTCGTGTTATATATCTTAAGAGAGAGAGAGAAAGAGAGAGAGAGAGAGAACTGGGGTTTAACGCCCACTCAACACAAACTAGGTCATTTCGGGACTAACATATGGTTCAATTTTATTTCAATAATTCGCTTGCGCGTTGGGGTCTTTAGCAGAGGGAGGAAACCGGAGTGCCCGGAAGAAACCCACGAGGTTGAGAAGGTGCCCCTATCTCCATGCCACATATGCTCACACCAGGGCTCGAAACCACAGCTGCAAGCCAGAGGTGACCGGCCAGGTAGAGGTCGAAGCGTGGCACTCTAGACCACAAGGCCATCCCAACCCCCCATATATCTTAAGCCTATTAAACATATTTCAATAATTAAATATTTACATTTTAGAAAAGGATACGTGGGAAGACTATGATAAAATAAGCGAGAAATGTGTGAAATAAACCAGCTCCAAAAACACCAGCATACATCGGATTTGGCCACCTGTAAAGAGACATATGATACATTAACTCTGTAGCACCTGTAAGGCACAAATTAAATGGAACCGCGCTGGAAAATCTTGATGAACTTTCTCGGCCAATGCAGGGAACAAACACCAGACCACCAGGCTAGTGAGCCAGTGTCTTACTCACTTAGCCACAGTTGACACGGTTCATCACGTGCATAGTCCATTGGCCAATCAAGCTATTTTACTGAGATTTCGACAAATAGTTTGGATGCAGCTATGGTGCCAGGCAGAGTAAGCTTACTCTTCCGGACACCTGTTACCACTGTTTGTCGTGTATTTTGTACACGGGGAGCAGTCAATTTGCTGATTACACTATTTTACCTATAACGTTTTTTAGAACTTTGAATTTTGTTTAATGGTTTGGATTGTGCGTACTTGGTTTTATTTTATTCAAATATGGAAGTACATGTATAAACAAGGTGAACAGAGTTTTAACATATACTGCGATATCATCCAAGGTGGTAGTGGATGTAAAACCCCACAAACGAATGACAATTTTAACATATCTTACCTGCAGACATGTTGAATACGATGTAGTTGTTTAGCCTGGGTGAACATGATGTAAAATAAACCAACGAGAAAAATAATTCCTTGAAACGCAGGTGGGACGATGCGAGATAAAACAATTAATAGACTATAAACCCCTGCTGGCATCAACAGAAACCAGTACCATAGCAATACAGGGCCTTTAACTTGTATCGTTCTGTTATACTTTGACAAATTGTAGAAATGTTGTAAAACTGGAGTTATCTCTCGATGCCTGAAATAAAACGAAATGAGATTTGACATTCTACGTTTCTGCCACGACTCAAATCAGCTGGGGGGAGGGGCAGAGTGGCTGTTATTGAAACAAGTCATGTGGCTACGATTGCCTGGTTGTACGTGTGTCAAGGGGTAAGGGCGTCTGTCCACCCTCATGGGTTCTCCCCAAGTCCTCTGATTTCTTCCCACTGCTAAAGACCCCTATGCACAAATGAATCATTGAAATAAAATTGAACCATATGTTAGTCCCCAAAAAACCTAGCTTGTGACAGTGGACATTAAATCAACACCAGAATTGAACATTGGCATGCATGTAAAGGAGCCCTTTAACAATTGGATGCACAGCTGTCCAGGCAAAATTCTCCCACCCAGCATGGAACATGTAACCATTGGAATAAACCTAACCTTGTCAAACTGATGAAACATTAAAATCCCTTCATTTTAATTTTTTAAAAACTTACCCAATTTTATCTCTTTGTTCTGCCAGATCCTTGGGATTATATCCAGCATTATTTACAGTGTGTAGAGCCTGACATCCAGTCTCACATAATAACAACCAACACAGGTGACTATGGCCTTCTCTTGCCAGGATATGAAGGGGCGTGTCACCATCTATATTCATCTTCATTGTATCGTGTCGCTGAAAAGGGAACCAAAAATGCAGAGAGCTATGAGTTAAATTTTGCTTGAACTGTGGCACTACAGTCTACTGACTCTTATTTCGAATTCCAAATGTCAAGGGGGAAAGAGAGAGATGGGGTTTAATGTCTACTCTACACCGACTAGATCATTTCGGGACTAACATATGGTTCAATTTTATTTCAATAATTCGCTTGCGTGTACTGATCTTTACCATTGGGAGGAAACTGGAGGCCCCAGTGAAAACCCATGAGGTTGGACAGGTGACCCTAATCCTTGTCAAGCACAAGCGGAGAATCGAAATCTTTATGGTCTATTTATATTTTGATTTTAAGTACTGCCACCTATGTTCGTCAGGATCTCTGTCCTGCACATCTGACAAGGGAAAACTTTCTCAGCCATCACTAGGATCAAACCCTGGACCTCTTGGTTAGTGAGCCAGCATCTTACTCACTGAGCCACCATGGCCACTCTCTGTTAAACACTATAATTACCTGATTGCGTAGGAAGTATTTTAACGTATCCATATGACCATAAGTACATACAATATGAAATGGGGTCTGTAATCGTGAATCAACCACTTGAAATCCTAAATTACACACAGTATGGAGGTAATGGAGCAAACACCTGAAAAACAAAGACAGGTTGCCAGGCACTGAAATATACGGGCACAGCTATTCAAAAAGCTGTTTGGTAAAACTATGAAATCATACAACTCTTAATTTTAAGTGCACGGCCAAAGGCGGATCACAATTACGCATTTTTAAAGAAATTTCTAAACTTCCATTTCTTCAACATAATAGATTTGACATTTCTTATAAATATATTACTGACTACATATTGGATAATGATTCAATATAAAAAATTTTTTTATCTTCTATAAATGTCTAGTCCTGTTTGGATTATCGCCCTTATTATTATGCCTTTGTGAATATACTTATAATCTCTGATTTCTTCAGCATTCCTGTTTTGCTTTTCTTACGTGGGTTATTATATGATGTTTATGCTATGGTTTGTACAATTACATAGTCTTAAAAACTTACATTTTTTTAGTTTTTAACGTTATTTCATCTGGATTATCGCCCTTTTTTTATCGGGAAATTGCACCTTTTAAGCGACGACGTCATAACAGCTATAACGACAGATTCACGTCACGCCATTCAGTTAGCAGACGACGGTCTCCCTAGACGGTCTTACATTCCTTTGCTTCTACGTATTCAGTTTTGTTTCTGTGACGGTTGTAATGTGTGTCCTAATGCATTCAATATACTTCAATCCTCTTCTTTATTGATTTAATGCATCTAGTTTTTTAGAACTAGGCCTACTTCTTTGATACATTTAACGGTGTGGTTACTTGTATATCGAAATTTATACAACAATATGCTTGCATTCGTAATTCTTGCAACATATAACAGATCATGACTCATGCTGACATTATATAACTGTTTCCTTGGGTTTTACTCCCAACTTGTTTTCAAATATGAGTGAAGTCTGTGTCACCACAGGCCCGGGACTGTACAGCGCAGTGGACGCTTACGGCTAGCCGACGGATCCATTCACTCTTTTTGATTTGTTTTTGTTTGTGGTCTCTTAGTATGATGTCTTATCTGTATATTTGTTTTTGTGTAGAATTGTGTGTGGTGCAGTCCCCCTGCACTTACTAATATATTTCAGTTTAATTACATTTAAAAAGAGATAATTATACTGTTCTGCTCGGACTGGGCTAATAAAGACGGGCATACGCAACACAGTGTGCCTTGAGGGAAATTTTATCTGGGCAGCAGCACTATGGCCTACTCTTATATCGAATTCCAACTGCTAAGGGATCTTTTACGTGCATGCCAATGTATACACACTGTGTATTACACAGGACCTCAGTTTTTCATCTCATCCAAATGACTAGACAGCTGTCCTTGTCAGGTGCTCCGTCCTGCAGTACCGACAAGGGGAAACCATGTCTGAAAATCCTTTTGAACTTTCTCGAACAATGCAAGGACCAAACACCCAACCTTCAGGCTAGCTAGCCAGCGTCTTTTCCACTTAGCCACATAATTATAGCTTGTTGATAAAGTAGTCTGTAACACTAACAGTCATACCTAGATAGTTTTTGAAAGGTTTGAACTTACACACTGCCTGATTCTGCTGCATGATGAACAGCGCCACGACCTTGTTTGTCCACAGCAGTTATATCTCCACCAAATTCTAAAACCAAATGTAACACGGATGCATTTCCACGCTTGCATGCAAAATGAGTCGATGTTTCACCGTTGTTATTTGGTACATTTGGATCAGAGCCTGCTCTTAATAGCAGATGAATTACATCAAAGTTCCCTCCTAAACAAGCTCTGTGTAACACTGTCATACCATGCCAACCTGGATATACCAAAAACACATAAAAATAATTGAAATTCATTTTTTAAATTGTTTTAAAAGACTTGAAATTGATTTAATGGAGGCCTTTAAAGTAAAAAGGTATTGAATTAATCGAACAAGCTGAAATCAATAGTCACCCTTAACATTTCAAATGTCTACGAGCACGGGAAGCTCAATACTCAATGTGCATGAATAGGTATGACTGACCTGTACCATCAAAATCAGTCGGAAGTTGCAAGTCATTATTTACAATAATTATATATGAATATATCAAAACAGGCTTAAATATTAAAAATATAAAGTTTCATTTATTTGTCAAATCTAAACCTTTTTTACATTTTGAGTTATGGTATTGGCTAATATTTGATAGTTTAGATTATTCTTGAGGGTTTTTTTTGTTCATATCGCAAAAAAATTGATACTTCCGACTCATTTTGCTATCACGGGTCACATAAAATTTTATTATCATTAATTACCGTACCTTTAATGTGAATCAAGTCAGGGCTTCCAGCTAAGATTTGTTGAATTGCTGGACCATTGCTTGTTGTTATGGCCTGCATCAAGACATTGTATTCTGGGGAAAATACGTATCCATGGGGATTTGTCTGTGCCATTTTATTGTATTTTATGTCTCATCTGAAAACAGAAGTTAGACTAGTTGCGAAATTTATTTTTCACTGACATAAAATTCAATAAAAATTTATCATTGGGCGCCATGACAGTTCCTGTTGTTGCCTAAATAGATATCGCTTCAAATGATTGGAAGCTGATTCTCTCTAACCAATCCTTGGTTAGTTTACAAATGAAATTGAAGCTGATCAAACGTGACTTCAACGAAGAAGATTTCGGCGGAAGAAATCGAGCGCATAAAGTAAATACAACGTTTTGTCTGTAAAAACCTATAAAAGGTTGTTATTTATTATAGATTTTTAAAAACTATTCATTGCGGGGTTTGTTTTAACACCGTGAACTATTAGTAATATCCTTGCATGCTGTCTCTTTTCTTGTACGGTACGATTAATCTTCAGTTTTTAAATAGTACAAATGGATCCTACCGGCGAATTACCTCCCTTTTATTTTTGGTCATTGAGACAATGAGAGGCATAATATCCCACCGAGAAAATAATGAATATGATTGATTATTCTAACTAATCAGAGCCTCGTAATTTGCAACAAGAACTCAGCACCTATCACTACTCATCTTGATCTTGGTGGTGACGATCTTCGAAAAAATAAAAACCCCAAGTGCTCTGCTAATTAAATTATGATTGAACTGGCATTCTTGTTCCTTCGACAATTCATTTGTGTATCATTTGACGAGTAGCACGATTTATCCAAATCCTCCCAAATTTACCGTTATTTCAACTTATGATACCATAATTTATATCAATATTTTTTAATCGTTATTTTTTAATTTACAATCATACTGTTGTGATGTCAAAATGAAATGCCCCTCAAAGTATGATTTCCAAGCAAGTTTGGAGGTTTTAACCAAATCCACTGTAATTTAACTCATATCACAATAATTTATATTAATATTTGATAATATATCTTTTTTTGTGTTAAATTGTCTTTTGGAAATTATATTATAATTATGCCGTAAATTACCACTTTTAAAATGCTATTTCCAAGAAAGTTTGAAAGTTGTAACCAAGGGACATAACTTGTGTATTGCACGAAATTGCAGTTTGAGGGACATTTTTGATACAAAAACATTACAATTTTAAATTAAAAATGACAATTTGGCTAATGGATCCTATTTTATCAAAAATATAGATGTAAATTTTTAGTAGTTGAAATACGTAATGCCATTATGGTGGATTTGGATAAATCATGCTACCTGTGATTGACAGACTTCGATTTTGATATGACGTCACCATTCTGAGATAGCGGAGATCATGAAATGCTCGGTTACTTGTTCGTAGTACATTCATACTTCTTTTGACGTGAAATGTAGCACAGAATATTTTGTAATTTAATGCGACAGGATGCTACTATCAGGAATTAAACATGCAACCCCAGTCATTAAATTCTGAGTGGAATTCCCTTGACTCACTTTGATGAGGTGCATGGATGATAATTGATGCACCTCTAACTAATGAGCCAAGGGAATTCCTCATGATTGGTATAATTAAACGCAAATAACGGGTTTTCTCAGACAAATGAACAATAACCTCTGCTACATGTACATTGTACAAGTGTATATGAAAGTTTTTAATGAAACTCTGTTTGACAGATTTTGTATAAATTCAAATTTAAGCAAATCATGTTCAATTGAAAAGTATTTATTTACAATTTGCAAACAAATCACTAATTAGTAATAAAAAAAAATACTCAAAAATGTTTGTTTTTCCCGGAAAAGAGTGGGTTCCTTTCATCTAAAACCGAGTTGATGAAAAATTTCTACTTTCTTATGATGGAAATATAAAATGCTAAATTTTGTTCCTTAGTTTTAGCTTTAAGATGGACGAAGTGGAGATGAGAGAAGGAGTTGTGGAGGAGAAAATAACAGACTCAAAAATAAAACCAACAAAAACGGTGAAAATAAAGAAAGTACGAAAAAGAACAAAGGGTCTTTTGAAAAATATACAGAGTCAGGTAAGGCTGTTTCATATATTTGGAGATAAACTATATCAAATACATGTACTTATGGAAGAAAAAATATTCCAATTTCATATACATGTACTAGAGATAAATTATAACATGCTTATTGAAGAACAAATACTATTTCATCTATTTGGAGATTAATTCTATTACTATTTCATCTATTTGGAGATTAATTCTATTACTATTACTATTTCATTATGGAGATAGATTATGCAACACTTTCATGCACTTACAGAAAAAAACGGGTTCGATTATAGCGTTGACTATTGACTAAAGTGCTTGATAACGACAAGAGAATCATTGTTGAAACGTAACTTTAATAGAAATATAGTAATTGTTATCCATATAACTTTTGTGTTTATTTTTAATGTGTTCAATTACTAAATGCCATTCAAACAATATGTCTGTCTTAATTATCCTACTTGTTTAACCTCAGGCTTCCAAAGGATTATAAACTATTTAATTTTTTTATTGACAGATGGAGTTTTATTTCAGTGATTCGAATCTACAGAAAGATAGATTTATAAAACAGGAAATTGATAAAGATAAACAGGGCTGTAAGTAGAAATATCTCGTCCACCAGAGATGCAATGTGATTAAATAACAGATCCTATATCGTTTTGTTTTTTATTGTTCAAAATTTCGTTTTACTTGCCTTTAAAAAACTAGGATCTGGAAGAGTTGTTATATTACCAACGTTTTGGTTGAAGCGTGGGATTAGCCTGTTACAGTGACTTCTTGACGTGCTATGCACCGAACTGTGGGTAAACCACTTGAAACTTCAACGTTGATTGATTAATCATTGTTTCACGTCATGGGGTCAAAACCCGCTCATTCAACCCCTGACACGACCTTCCAGTACAACTAAAAAACTTATCTTAATGTAGTGTAGGACATCAAAAAAAATGAAACGAAATATAGATCTGTATTTTAATCAGATTGCCGGAGATAATGAGAGAGAGAGAGAAAGAGAGAGAGAGAAATGGGGTTTAACGTCCACTCGATACAAACTAGGTCATTTCGGGACTAACAAATGGTTAAATTTTATTTCAATAATTCGCTTGCGCATAGGGGTCTTTAGCAGTGGGAGGAAATCCACATACGCTCACACCAGGGCTTGAAACCACAGCCGCAAGCCAGAGGTGACCGGCCAGTTAGAGGTCGAAGCGCGGCACTCTAGACCACTAGGCCTCCCCCCCCCCCATAATGTACATTGTTTCAAATCTGTTAATTTGTCTGTTACCCATTATGTAAATTAGATTTATATTTGTTACATCTTTCGATTCTCCATGTACATTGCGTTGTTACATTTATACATCTATGATTGTAATTTTTTAATAACTTTTGTCCAGTTGTATCTAAAATTATTTCTCATCTTCTATTTCAGATGTTGATCTTAGTTTATTTTTGAAGTTTAATAAAATCCAGAAAATGACAGAAGATTTGACTTTAATTTGTAAGGCTGTTGGTAAATCAGAAAAACTCAAGGTAATATTTGCTTCATACGTGTATGGATTAATGATTTAACAGATGGCAGGGCTTTCACTTTAGCGGCCAATTTTGTCATTCAATCCATTTGGACAGTCAACCAGTTTGTACAGTGGGGGTCCAGATTATTGACAGTCTGCCTATTTTGACAATCAGTTGGTCTATTTGGACAGTCAGTGATTTTGACAGGTAGTTCATTTTGGACATATTTTGTTCATCTCAAATTAACAGGATATATTTTCAAAGAATATGACGGTTTTTAGCGTTATCACCATGGTTTTGTCGGTCTTTCTGTCCTCTTTAATTTGTTGACCAGAACTCAAAAACTTATCAGTATTTTTGCACAAAACTTTGTACACTCATCAGTTAAATGAGAGTAGTGACCCTTTTAACAAAATGTTCGATTGTGAGTCCAGAATAACCCAAACTGACAGAATTGCAATCAGTTCCGACAACAGAGGTAGTGTTAGTAGAATCGTGACGTAATAAGACACAATTAAATGTTTCGGCTGCATGGTTGGTTGACATACATTTCTTATTCAGTCAATGGATGCGTTGTGGCCCAAAAGTCCCTTTTCCATTCAATTGTCAATACTTTTGGGCTTGAGAGAATTCAATACTGTAACATTCAATCGAGTACCCCAGTAATTTTAGTTAAATGAGAGTAGTGTCCCTTTTAACAAGATGTTCATTTATTGTGTAATTTTAGTTAAATGAAGATGGTAATAAAGTAAAAAGAGCCAGTCCATTTGTTGAACGTGATATCGCTGATATTGACAGTAGAACAGTTTATGTGGTAAGGATTATACACAGTTATATAGTAAGGATGTAAGCGGCTACTCTGTCAAAGGTCAAAGTTCAAAGTTCGGTTGCACAGGTGAATTGGTTCAAATAATTACTATTATTAACCGATTCATTTCATATCATCTGTGACCTTTAAACCCAGGAATGGTAGCTATCAAATACCAATCTGTTTCAAAGAGAATTACTTACGAATTATCTCTGTAACAGATGACTGTCCACAACACGTGCGTTGACTGCACACAGCGTTAGTCATTGGCTCAACGGCTCATGCAATGTTTACTTAACACCTAACTGCTTCAGGCAAAATGATGCATTTTACTCATTTTAATACCCATTTACACTAAATAGGAAATATTTTTTAACTACAAATACTTCAAACGTCTTTATTTATTTTTCTTTTACCTCAAAAAAATGTTTGAGAATTTAATTTGTCGGAGTAAAAGAGTTAATATTCCATACTCATTAAGCCTCGTTGATGCCATGCTTATCAGTGATTGTAGCGGCCAAGCGAAGATTCACTGCGGGATGCCGGGATCAGTTTGATCAAATACATGCTTCATTAGCACTTGATCAACTATGTGACAAGGAGTAGGGTCGCCTGTCCCATCTCATGGGTTTTCTCCAGGTCCTCCGGTTTGCTCCCACTGCTAAAGAGCAAATTATTGAAAAATTGAACCATATGTTAGTCCAAAATGACCTAGTTTGTGTCTAGTGGATGTTAAACCCCAGTTCTCTCTCTAGTAACAAATTTTTCTAAATGATATTGCAAGAGTAATTCTACATTTTTTTCTTGAATTAAGAAGAGCCAAATTATATTTACGCTTTAATCTGGTTTAACATTTGGTGAATTTTATTAATCTTGCTAATTTGCAGGAGTCTTTATTGACTCCTGTTAAGGAAAGTCGAGGTGCTTCAAGATGAGTAGGAACCAAAGGACACCTTAAACATGAAGATTGCTATATACATAGAAGATTATTATTATTATAAACAATGTAGAGGAAGTCTATAGGCTTCTGTCTATTCTCAAATCCAGTTTCTGTCAATAAATATTGTTTAGAAAAAAAATTATAAACAATCTTAATCCACTGAATCTTTCCATAATAATTTTTTTTTTCAATTGAAATGAGATAAGTTTGTGTTTGTATTTTGTAGGAATGTTTACCAAGAAATGTTGATCATGACTGGATGAAGCGAGTGTTTTCAGAATGTGGCGTCGTTAATTATGTTAGTTTACCCAAGTTTAAATCTACTGGTGATACCAAAGGTTTTGGTTTTATTGAATTTGAAACACGAAAGGCAGCTGACAAAGCTTGCGAGGTTTGTATTTTAAAAATGACCTGTGGTTCATATGAAACATCACTATGACCTTTCGGAAAAGATTTGATTAAAATACTGGGCCCTGTTTCACGAAATTTTAACTTAAAATAAAATCCAATTTTAGTAGATACTTCAATTTTGATTGGCTAAGCACTAAAATCAATCTAATATTATCCAATCAAATGACTAAAATTGTGATCTTATCTTAGTTAAAATTTCGGGAAATAGGCCCCAGATCTCTATTTCGCATAGTTTTTTTGTTATACTTTCGATGGGTTACACTACATAAAGATCTAACCAGTTGTTTTGGGAGGACGTGTCAAGAGGTCGTACAAGCGTCTTTTCACCCTACGACGTCAGACATTTGATTAACTAATCAGCATTGACGTCTCTAGTGGTTTACCCACAGTTCCGTGCATCACACACCAAGACTTGCTAATCCCTTACACCGTCCAGAATGCCCGCTATATAACAACTCTTTCAGATCCTAGTGTAGTAATGACCAATAAAACGAAATTTTGAACTATAAAAATGAAATGACATAGGATTTGTGCTCTAATCAGATTATGTCAAATTATGACTGATGTATTGAAAAAAAGTGTACATGTAAGGTGAGGTTTATCGTTCTAAATCTAGTAAAATTGTTGTCATTAGTGCAAGTTGTATATAACGTCGCAAAATTTTGAAATAAAAAAAAAATAATTTATACGTTTTTATTTGTCACAGTTATTGAATAATCCTCCGTTAGAACTTGGCGTCAGACCAGGAAAATTTCCTAAAACGAACAAACAACTGGAGCAGTTAAAGAAACAAGGCGTTGTAGAAGGTAGGAACTACTCAACTTACTGCCCTTGTTTATTTTGATAATACTGCCCTTGTTTATTTTGATAATACTCAACTTACTGCCCTTTTTTATTTTGAAAATACTCAACTTGCTGCCCTTGTTTATTTTGATTATACTCATCTTCATTTTAATACTTGATTAAAATATAGGCAGACCTACATGTATTGTCCAGGTTCATCTTAATACTTGATTTAAATGTAGGTAGGCCTATTGTACAGGCTCATTTTAATACTTGATTAAAATATTTGTACACCTATTCGTTCGTTCGTGGGGTTTAACGTCCACTTCCACCTAAGGTGATATCGTAGACAAGGTACACCTATTGTCCAGGACAATGTACACCTATTGTCCAGGTTCATTTTAATACTTGTATAAAACAGGTAGGCCTATTGTCCAGGCTCATTTTAATGTGGTGTCCATTCCTGTCATGGACCAAAAGAACTGTTCTATTATATGCTCATATGTGATCGGTGACAGCGAAATGAGTCTTAATGACCAAAATTTAAAAAATGAGTTATATATGTCACCATGAAGTGGATGTCCTAGGTTGCCTAATGATACCAAAATCATTTCTCTACCTTACTCCATAGTCGAGATATTCAAGTTCAAAGTCCGGGAGTCCAGAAAGGCCTATTTCGAGAAAACTTTGTTTAAAGATTACGTTCAAAATTTCTGCAATGCATGACAAAAGTCATGGTTAAAAATGCCTAACAGCCACTAAACTTGACACAATTCAACATGTTAAAGTATTTAAAAATGGTCAAAACCAAATTTTGAAAATTTCTGCACTGGGACACAAATTGGCGTGCAATTAGAAGTCTACTTGTGCGACTTAAGACTCATTTAGCTATCACCAGTCACATATATAGTATGGACGTATGATGGAGGTGTCAATGTCGGTCCATGCAGACTTGCCTGTCCACTCTCTAGCAGCCACACTTTTTAACAAATCGTTTTCTCATTAGTAGACATCAATCAGGATTGAATTTTAGTTCAATCACTTTGTCTTTCTAAAGTTATGGCCCTTTCATAAGCATAATTTTGATTGTCAAACTTATTCTGCACCTGCTACACATAACAGAAATGCTCCCTTTTCATTTTATTTTCATGTTTAGATACTAAGCAAACAATTTTACTCTTGTGTAATTCCCTTTTTTTTCCATCACAATTAGAAGAGACAGAAGTGGTAACAGAAAATCCAGAACAAAAATCAGAAACTATTTTAACGAAGGGAAAACGTAAGAGGCATAGGAATACGAGTGAAAGTAGTGTAGATTATTCTGATTCTACGACACAAAAAAAACTGAAGCAATCAACCTCGGAGGATACCGTGGTAACGGAAACAAAATTGGATGATGAGGTTTCGCGATCTAAGAAAAAAAAGAAAAAGAAGAAAAATCGCCGATCAGTAGAAGCCAATAAGACAGACGAGGAATCTGAAGTTACAGATAGTTGCCATGGAGATAACAAAACTGGCACAATGTGTAACCAAGGTGATAAAATTGAAAGTAAACAGGAAGGGGAAAGTGAAAGTAAAGAATCTAAAGTTGACTGTGAAAAAACTGATGGTGGTGTCAATACAAATAGCGACAGCTCCAATTTAAAAAGAAAACGTTTATCGGAAGAAAATAAATGTGAAGAGCACAGTGACAGCAGTGATGTATCACCACAGAAACGAAAGCGAAAAATAGAAGAAAGTGTGGACTGTAGTTCTGAGTCAGACATAAAGTCTAAAAAGAAATCTCGAAGTAGTGTAGAATTCTCTGATCCGGTCGTTCAAACTGTAAAATTAGAAAAAAGTCAAGACACAGGTCCTGGAGAGAAGAAAAAGAAAAAAAGGAGAAAGAGAAAGAAGAAAGAAATAAAGGAAGCTGAAACATTACATCTACGAGTCCTACCAAAGTAAGATATTTTCAGATTTATCTTACTGGGGCCTGTTTCACGAAATTAGAACTAAGATAAAATCCAAATTTAAGTGATTTGATTGGATAATATTAGATTGATTTTAGTGCTTAGCAAATCCAAATTGAAGTATATGTATCTATAAAAATTTGAATTTTATCTAGTGTTGAAAATCGGATCGAGATTTGTGACCCAAATACTTATCTGAACTATTCAGATAATTCGGAAACGTGAAATTCTTGAACAAAATTACATCAAAAGTTCATATACTCATAATTTATTACTTGTTTCAATGTTTGTGAGTGTCTGTGTATGCCGAGTATGAAATCGTACTTTCGATTTGCAAATTGTTTGAACCAGGAAGAAGAAAGCATGCCTACCATTAGCCGCATTAAGATTATCCATGATTTCCCCCCAAATCAGTGAGATGACGAAATTTGTGTTTAATAATTTTCGTAATCCGCAGCCCTCCTACTTCTCATTTTGCTCAATGAGCATGAATAACAATGGTAATATAAAAACATGTCAGAATTACTCCGCACTCAACAAACATTGGCAAATTCAGGTACAATCTAGATGTAGGTTACCGGAATCTGCCGAGTGATTTATTTTGCCATGATGCTAAGCCTGTTGCCCCACATTTCAATTGGCAAAGTACTAAATGGTAATATGTCTTTATAGAACAGAGTGGTTACAGCTACGAAAACAGTATCTTAACATACAGAAAAACAATATGTCTACCTTAAAAAAGAAATTACAGCAAATACAAAAAGAAAATAAAGCGGACATGTTGGAGAGAAGTAAAAAGGGAGATAATAAGACAATTGAATATATTCCCGGTGTTATCGTGCACGTCGAGTCACAGATTCCATTAGAGAAAAAAGAAATGAGAGTAAGATTTCTGTTTATTTGTTTTGGGCTGGGTGAAGTTGGGTGGTGTAAGAATTGGGTGGTGTAAGGGTTGGGTGGTGTAAGAGTTGGGATAGTGTAAGGGTTGGGTGGTCTTAGAGTAGTTTGGGTGGTGTAAGAGTGTGATAGTGTAAGGGTTGGGTGGTGTAAAGTCTGGGATAATGTAAGAGTGGGGTGGTGTAAAGTTGGGTGGTGTAAATAGGTGGTGTAAGAGTGGAGGGTTGGGTGCTGTAAGAGTGGGATAGTGTAAGGGTTGGGTACCTTAAGGGTGGGATGGTGTAAGAGTTGGATGGTGTAATAGTGGGATGGTGTAAGAGTTTGGTGGTGTAACAGGTGTTGTAAGAGTTGGGTGTTGTACTTGTAAGAGTTGGGTGGTGTAAGGGCTGGGTGGTGTAAGAGTGGGAGATGGTGTAAGAATTGGGTTTAAGTTTTCGTGAATAAGGACCCTGGTCTGTAAGATACTATGTCAATTGTTAATTAGGTCCCTGTTCAATCCCATGTTATTAAGGTCCATGATTAATCCCATGTTAATAAGGTCCTTGGTCGTAAGATACCATATTAATAAGGTCCTTGGTCAATCCCTTGTTAATAAGGTCCTTATTCAAACCCATGTTAATAAGGTCCTTGGTCAATCCCTTGTTAATAAGGTCCTTGGTTGATACCATGTTGATATTTTACAGGAGATATTTAATGAAGATATAAAGATAGCGTATATTGATGTAACCGATGGTAACAAGTCAGGATATATCAGATGTAAAGATGTCTATAGTGCCATGATGGTTGTCAATAGCAACATAGAATATTATAAACTAGATCTTTTATCAGGTGAGAAGGTTGAACCCTAATGATATTCAGTATTCCACAACTTTTCGTTCCTAGAGTTATGCCCCTTTTTTTCTGAAAACCTTATGATCTTGATATAGGCTACAGTTTTTGACAGATTCTTTACAATTTGCATGGATTAACAATTGGTCAAACTTGATGTTTATACAATCTGATTAAAACACATACAGATCCCATTAAGCTTCGTTTTTTTATAGTGAAAAGTTACGTTTTACTTGTTTTTACTACACTAGAATCTTGAAGAGTTGTTATATAACCCACGTTCTGGTTGGTGTGGGAGAACGCTAGATCGAAGACGGTCCTACGCATTTTAGCACATATGACGTCATATATAGATTGTGGGTTAGGGTAAGGGCTAGGACCCGTAGATTTCGTCAAAGTCTCGAGATGTAAATAGGGCTAACCCTAACCCTGGGCCAAGCCTAACCCTTACCCTAACCCACAATCCACATATGAAATCATAAACTGTATAGGACCGTCTCCGATCTAGCCTTCTCCGTTGATGCGAGGGATTAGCAAATTAAACTGTCATTAGCCAGTAGCAATCTGATTAAAATACAGATCCTATTTCGTTTCGTTTTTTATAGTTCAAAATTTCGTTTTACTTGTCTTTACTTCCTTAGGATCTGAAAGACTTGTTATTTAACCCATGTTCTGCTTGAAATGAGGGGTCAGCCAATCAAATTGTCTGTTGAATCGAAGGGTTTGACCTGTTTTGCGCGGAATTGTGGGTAGGCATTATCATCGATAGAAATCAAAACAAAGCAACAACGATTCTGATTGGTTAATCGAATGACTGGGGTTATAGGGTTAAATGTCGCGTGCTTGACATCTGAAATGGCTGAACGTGAACGCTATAACTTGTTAGATATTCATGTGGTGTAGGCCATTGAAATTATAAAAACTGAAAGGAAATATAGATCTGAATTTCAATTAGATTGTAGCCAGTAGCCACCCGTTATGACCCCTGGCGCAACCTTCCACTACAACTAGTCAGATCTTCATGTAGTGTAGGCCTTTTAAAGTATAAAAGAACGAAACGAAATATAGATCTGTATTTTAATCAGGTTGATGTTTATGCTTTCATTAAAGAGGGGGGGTTGGGATGGCCTAGTGGTCTAGAGTGCCGCGCTTCGACCTCTAGCTGGCCGGTCACCTCTGGCTTGCGGCTGTGGTTTCGAGCCCTGGTGTGAGCGTATGTGGCATGGAGATAGGGGCGCCTTCTCAACCTCGTGGGTTTCCTCCGGGCACTCCGGTTTCTTCCCCTACGCGCAATCGAATTATTGAAATAAAATTAAACCATATGTTAGTCCCGAAATGACCTAGTTTGTGTCTCTCTCTCTCTTTCATTGAAGAATGAAACAAAACAAATCAACTTCAGTATAAAATCATTTATTAAATATGTTAAGTTAAAAAATTTACGTCCCTCGGAAAAGATTAGAAAATTTTAACATACATACTTTCATTATATTCTGTTAATTGCTTGAATATGTTTATTCAGTTGCAGTTAAAAATTTTACATCCCTCGGAAAGGATTTGAAAATTTTAAGTTCCAAACTTTCATTATATTCTGTTAATTGCTTGAATATAACATAAGGTGCAATTTTATGGATACTAAGTGACGTTTCCATGAGGATACTATCGTCTTTATCAAGCAAATGTGTATCCATAAAATTGTACCTTGTGTTAATATGTTCAATTACTAAATGCCAATCAAAGAAAATATGCTTGAATATATTTTTATGTAGGAGAAGATGAAGAAAATTATTGGAAGAAATTGAAATCCGATCGTGAAAACAAACTGAACAATAAACAAAGACCTAAGAAACGTGGAATGCAGAAGGTAGAGTTAACATTGTCATTATATTCAGGCTTACCCACATGTACAGATTGCCATGCACATCAGAGAACCCATGACACATGGAAGTCAGGGATGGTTAGGCAGAATAAAACATTCCCTAAGCAGTGTTCTCACATTAAACACATATTTACCAGACTGATAAATTCAGAATATCTTTTATCCCACTCAGCCCCCGGGTCAATACCTGTTATTCAAGTCAACACAGTCTATATTCTATATCTTTTATTCCAACCATCCCGGTCTATATTCTATCTATATTTTATCCCAACCAACCCACCCCGTCTATATTCTATATTTTATCCCAACCAGCCCATTCTATATTTTATCCCTACCAACATATATATTCTATACCATTTATCCCAACTTACCTGGTCTATATTCTATATCTGTTAATTCAGCCAACGCCGTCTATATCTTTTATCCCAACCAACACAGTCTATATTCTATACCTGTTAATTCAATCTATCTGGTCTGTATTCTGTATTTTATCCCAACCAACCCACCCGGTCTATATTCCCATCCAAACCAGTCTATATTCTATATCTGTTATTCCACCCAAGTTGGTCTATATTCTATATTTTATCTCAACTAAACCAGTCTATATTCTATATTTTATCCCAACCAACCCAGTTTATATTTATCCCAACCTACCTGGTCTATATTTTATATCTGTTATTCCACACAGCCCAACCCACCCAGTGTATAGTCGATATCTTATCCCAACCAAACTAGTCTATATATATATTCCATATCTTTTATTTTAGCTGATTGATAAAGCCCAGAAGATAAACGCAGAAGTTTTGGATAAGAAACATGTGTTTTTTGAAGATTGAGTTGATTCAGTGTTATTAAACAGATTGTTGTACCGACCACTGCTTGTACTGTTTGTTTATTCGATGGTGCTGAAGTCCAGCTCCACCGAGGATGATGTCCCATACAAACTAATACTGTCCGAAAATAAGAGTTTTCAGTTTACGCTTAAATATATGAATTTGATTGTCTAATGGTTACAGGAAGAGTGTTTATGAAAATTGATCAACTCTTTTGTTAAATTTTGGGATCGAAAGGCAAATTCTGTCATCGGCTGATCTCAGATTAGATCGTTGGTTGGAAAAATATATGTGGAGTTTTTTCAGGCATTGTTTGGTTGTAATTATTAGAAGGGCAAGGATTTATTAACAACTGAATCAATGTGATTTATAAACAGAACTTGATACACTGGACACCAAAGTTATATGGAGGCTAGGCCTTGAACTAACGGTTTTAGATGTACCTGACAAAATGTCAGCCACTAATTAAAATACTACCTGACATTTTCAACATAGTGCCGGACATGTATTAATAATACATGTATCATTAAAAAACACAAATCCGTGCCGTATAAAATGACAGGCACCAGAGGTTTTGTGCCTGACAAAGCCTGAAACTGTGCCTGACATTGTCAGTGACAGGTGCCTTATTTCCAGGCTTGATTCCGGAGGCCCTACATTGTTAGAAATCATTGTAATTTTACAAGTGTGATAGGGTTTAATTTACAACATGTTGTTGACTATGTTTACAATTAATGTCATGTTAATCTATGTTAATTATTAAATCATCCCAGAGTTGTATGGGTCACTCCACTGTTACCATGTTCCTGCAGCAACGACTGAGTTTTACATCAGGATGTTGCTGGATTACTTCACAATTTCTGAACTTATAGCAACATTATCCTGAAATTATAGCTACATTATCTATAGACATGTGAACAATAGTGTCCAATCAGAGGTTGTGACATAACGGAAACCACGGAAACCTTGACATTGATCGAACATTGAACTTTGCAACTCGATTATCACAAGTAGGCATTTTAGACTTGATATTCGCTACGATCGATCGAGGAATCTGATAGGCTCACAAGTTTGGCATGTACCCAATCGAAATTAGTGCTGAAATGGGCAGGGTATTACATGAAGGCCTTGATAAGATGTATGTAGTTAAAGTAAGATCAAGTCTTCTATTGAAGATGCATTGTTACAAAACATCATAATTTTACCGTTGTAATACAGTAAATATGTAAGACGCTGGCTCGCTAGCCAGGTGGTTGTGTGTTCGATCCCTGCATGGGCCGTGGAACTTCATGAGGATTTTTTTAATGCGGTTTCCCCTTGTCAGTGGTGCAGGAGGACCTCAGTCAACTCACATTCTAAACATGTGCACCTAAATGAGAAATATGTTGCTGTTGCAGGGGTCGAATTTGACGGACGCAAACACGCAAAATGCGTGTTGATTTTGTAGACTGCGTGTTACAAAATATGTCACACGAAAAAAAATGCGTGTAACATTTTTTCGCTTATTGGAAATTGTTACTGAATAAGATGATTTCTTTTACGTAAAATTAAGACCATAATTATGACCAAAAACGGAAATTCTACTATTATTTTCCTTCCTAGCAAAATGTAAATAATTCGATGTCTATGTTCGGCGTATTGTGACATCTACGCATGCGTTACGCATTCAGAATTCTTCGTCGAACATTCGGAATTCTTTTGTTTTTCCCGAACTGATCGTTTTTATTGTGGTAAAAATCTTATATTTCATCAGCTAAGAGGTTACCCTATTCGATAAAAACAATACACAAATATCATAATTGACCTCTTTTAGTGTTCGACTATCTGTCCTTTTATTATTGTCGTTATCTTCCATCAAACAAATTCCGACATCGGTCAAAAATAAACGTTATTCATTCATCATTATTGCCGAATGACTTTCACGCGACACAAAAAAATATATATCGCAGTTTTGATTTTTCTGGGAGATATTTAAGATAGGTATTGAAAAATTGTTTTCCTTTTGATGAATAAAAATTGTTAGAAACTCCTTAGTTTTCATTCCACGAAGTTTGCAAATGCCGATTCGGAGCTCTTGTTTATGTCACGTGACTTATCGCTCACTTTTCCACCCGTTAGCATTATCCCTGTTTCTGTTCAAATTCTATACATCTTGACAATCTGTTTATACCGATACTTTGATTTTCCAAAGGATCATTCATTTTCAGATTGAAATAAATTCTAATAAAGCAGAAATATACATGATGCTAAAATTGCCAACTATTGAGAAGTCCGATAGACTGATTTATTGATTATCATCCACCGTCGGACGTATCATGCATAGCGGTCCGTGATCTGATAAATCGCTATTTGTATTTGACTAAATCAAAGGACACTTTTTGACGCAGGGCTTTAATTAACTATCCTTGTATTAAATAATGCATCTTAAAAAGTATAGGCTTGATTGAGAAAAAAAGTCCAAGGGTAGCTATAAAAATAAATATGCACGGCCGAAAGAACACAAACTTTTTTTAAAATGTTTTTCTTGTGCCTCCATCATAAGTATTTTTGATTTAAATTGAATAATAATAATTAATATTTTGCTATTAGCTTTTTAATGAAATTGTAAGGAATATGTGTACACTCCAATGTATAACGTAACTTGTAGTTTGTACATAATCCAAAGATAATAAAAATATTTTCATTAAAGAAAAAATTGCCCCTTGAATTTCTTCGGAATCCTATTTTTGCTTGTACATTTGAAATCAACAAGCAAAATTTTGCTTGTACGTTTTCAAGTAAAGTTCAATCCCTGTGTTGTTTTCTACACTGTTTTCACTAGCCCGTAGGTTATTAAACCCTGTTTCATTTTTATTTACACCAACACATAATAACGCATGAAGACGGTAATAATCAGAAATGAAATGATGTAGGGTCGAACGCATGGAGACGGTGGGTAATGATCACAAAATAAAATGATGTAGGGTCGAACGCATGAAGACGGTGGGTAATGATCACAAAATAAAATGATGTAGGGTCGAACGCATGAAGACGGTGGGTAATGATCACAAAATAAAATGATGTAGGGTCGAACGCATGAAGACGGTGGGTAATGATCACAAAATAAAATGATGTAGGGTCGAACGCATGAAGACGGTGGGTAATGATCACAAAATAAAATGATGTAGGGTCGAACGCATGAAGACGGTGGGTAATGATCACAAAATAAAATGATGTAGTGTCGAACGCATGAAGACGGTGGGTAATGATCACACAATAAAATGATGTAGGCCTAGGGTTGAACGCTGGAAGACGGTGGGTAATGATCACAAAATAAAATGATGTAGGCCTAGGGTTGAACGCTGGAAGACAGTGGGTAATTATCACAAAATAAAATGATGTAGGCCTATGGTTGAACGCTGGAAGACGGTGGGTAATGATCACAAAATAAAATGATGTAGGCCTAGGGTTGAACATTGGGTAATTATCACAAAATGAAATGATGTGGGGTGTAACTAACTACTTTTCTGTTCCATTCCGGCTATTGAAGACAGAATACAGTTGGACTTCGATATGAGGGTTTTTTTTTCATTGTGCGCCAACGTGAACCCAGGACTATAAGTTTTTAGTCCCATCCAAAAGACTAGAAGCTGTTCCATGCCAGGTCCCCCACTGTGCGGGGGGGTTGGGATGGCCTAGTGGTCTAGAGTGCCGCACTTCGACATCTAGCTGGCCGGTCACCTCTGGCTTGCGGCTGTGGTTTCGAGCCCTGGTATGTGGCATGGAGATAGGGGCGCCTTCTCAACCTCATGGGTTTCCTGCGGGCACTCCGGTTTCCTCCCACTGCTAAAGACCCCTACGCGCAAACGAATTATTGAAATAAAATTAAACCATATGTTAGTCCCGAAATGACCTAGTTTGTGTTGAGTGGACGTTAAACCCCATTTCTCTCTCTCTCTCTCCCCCACTGTGCACCACTGACAAGTGTAATACTCGCTGAAAAATTCAGAGGAACTTCTCTGCCAAAATCAGGATCGAACCAGGGACCTTACTGGACCCCCACAGCTCCTGGTAATAATGGAGTATAATGGACCACCTTTAAACTACTGGTCTGAACCCGATTCACGAGTTAGTTATTTTATAATTCCGCTCATAAACAGTTTAAAGTAGCTAAGTCTCCAACTCAATATCATCCAAAATCTTCCACATTAAAAACACCCATTATTTGTCAGTTCAAATCAATATTGATGTTGTAATCTTACCGGGAAAAGATGGGCTTCTGATATCCAATATTCAAGCAAAAATAAATATTTTACTATTGGTACACGAATCGTATACCATAATGCGTTTCAGTGTCATTTTTTACAAGGGACTAGAAAGCACGAGACTATAGATTCCATAATTCATGTCAATCTGTTTCACACAGAGAATTACGAATTATCTCTGTCACAGATGACTGTCTTCGACACTTGCAACGCGACGTCAGTCATTGGCCCAATGGCGCGTGCTTTGTTTACATAACTGCTTCTGGCAAAATGATGCCTTTTACTCATTTTAATACCCATTTACACTAAATAGGAAATATGTTTTAAGTAATAGTTATTCGCACACTTTCCTCGGTGTATCGGTGAATATCAGGACAGTTTTGGCCCGACCAAAACTGTCCTGATATTCACCGATACACCGAGGAAAGGTGCTAATAAGTTACTTACATCACATTTCTATCGAGTATTACGAAGCAAAATGTGAAAAATAGTAATTATTATCGAGTCGTTTCAACCGAAAAGTGACAAATATTTTCTGCTCTTTCAATTATCCCTTTCTGTACCTCACGTTACATTTCATGGTAGAATTTACACGTGCGTCTTGTTCTGACACCCCGAGCTTAATACAGCCACGTATTTGTTTAGACCACATCGTCAAAACAACTTGTCTATATGGCGTAGAGGACTGCGGTGATATTAAATGTAGTCAGTACTAGTAGTGTAAAGGAAATGCGGGTCATTGCTGGTGAAAGTATGCATCGTAGAAATTTATTTGTAATAAAGTTTATGACTTTCTAGTCGGTTTTTGTTTTTATCCTGCTCATATTCAAGGCTTGTGAAGTGTTCAGCAAGAGAACCCCACCTTCTATCATCACAATTAGTTAAAATAATTATTCAGTATTCTAATTTATATATTTTGCATATTAATATAAATCAAACCAAATTAAGGAATAGATGCCAATTGATATGTATAATAACTGTTTTCGTAATATGTTGTTAGGTTAATTTAATATCATTGGATATATTTTTGCACTGCCATATTGTTCCTACCGGTTTGTTTTGTTACTATGATTTTGACTAGTTGTCTCCTGTACTAGCGTAATGCAGTGTGAATCCGGTTAACATTGTGATCTGGGTCGGACTAAACGTCCGCTTCTTGTTGCTTGATAAATTTCAATGACCGTCTAAAAGTAGCCGTGTATTAGAAATGAACAGCACTCTTTTTCGAAAGTGTACTGTTCATTTCTGATACACGGCTACTGTTATGCATGTATTGGAAATGAACAGGACAGTATCATCAAAGGATGCCAGTGGCAACGGGTAGCAGTGGGATGTAACTACAAATACTTCAAACATCTTTATTTATTTTTCTTATACTTTAAAAAAAAAAATGTTTTACAATTTCTTTTCTCGGAGGAAAAAAGTTAATACTGGGGACTCATTAAGTCGCGTCGATGGCATCCTTATCAGTGATTGTAGCGGCCAAGCGAATATTCACTGCTGATCAGTGTGAAGTCATGACAAACGCTGGGGGGGGGGGGGCGGGGTTGGGTCCTATATTTTCAATCGGAGGGAAATGTCTTTATGTTGACATAAATGATGATCATGTTATATATTAATAAACCATAAATTTGTAGGACTGCCCATCTCCTAATATGTGTAGTTTAATGGTCGAGTGTGAGACTTAATCTGTATATTACACGAGACCATTAACAACTTAAAATACAGACATTATCCAACACGTGCATTTCAATAAAATACGCCAATATTGCAACTGATATAATAATATACGTTTGGCACATTGTCCATACGATTATTTGAAATAATGGTACGCCAACATCAAAGGGTGACGTCATGTCTGTAATTCAAATGTATATAATGTCCCTGGACAACTGTTTTTATTTGTGGGGAGATGGGGGGGGGGGTGCGGTGGGCGGAAATTGGTGTGAAATAAGTTCACCTGATCAACATTTCGCATACATCCTTATGATATGTTTCAGATAGCCAAATAGGTACTAAACGGAAAGACTAATGAGAAACCACTTTTAAGCTTAATTTTGAACCAAATGATTTCTGTCCACAAAAAAAAATACACTTGGTCTCGTAATTTGACAGTCTGGATGGCGCTCCAACCCTTTTCAGCCGCTGGACTACCATGAGTTAACATTGATAAAAGCAAAGTGCGTCATATTTCACAAAAGTCGACGTGTGTGGTTGAAATGGTGTGTGAATTTGTTGTATTTTACGTCCACTTCCACCGATGATATCACAGACAAAGAAGCCTATTATGAACTAATTACGTCACACGTTTGAGAGAGAGAGAGAAATGGGGTTTAACGTCCTCTCGGACACAAACTAGGTCATTGCGGGACTGACATGGTTTAATTTTATTTCAATAATTCGCTTGCGCGTAGGGGTCTTTAGCAGTGAGAGGAATGTAATATAGTGGCTTGGTCCACATATTTGAATCTCGGTCAGTGACCAAATAACTGTTGACCATTCCTGTGAAACAGTAGCCTTGGTTATCAAGGAAATGTCGCTGATTGATGGCTAACCTATTAACTGAGCAAGATATGGCAAATATGTTTAAACCAATCGCGTTATAAAGTAACCGTTGTTATCAAGGCAATGTCGCTGATTAATGACTAACCTATTAACTGAGTTAGATAGGAACCCATTAACTTAATTAGAGTGATTAAGATTAATGGATGTTGATTGCATTGCAATGTCTCTGTTCCCTTTATAAGAGCTGAGATTGTATAAGAACAGGGAGTACCGGACTGCTACCAAGGTTCTCACCTGCAGACAACTTAAACTTCGGTGTACGTTTGTTGTATTACTTTGTATACAATAAAAGGCTGTATCTCTAAGTATCAGAAGAACCTGGTGTTGTTGTTTAAGCCTCTGTGTTACAGGAAACCGGAGTGCCCGGAGGAAACCCACGAGGTTGAGAAGGCGCCCCTATATCTCCATGCCACATACGCGCATACCAGGGATCGAAACCACAGCCGCAAGCTAGAGGTCGAAGCGCGGCACTCTAGACAACAAGGCCATCCCAACCAAGGAGTAGATCCCCCACCCCCCACCCCCACGTTTGAATTCCTATATATAGACTGAAATGGAAAACCATAGTCTATATATAGGAATTCAACCGTGTGACGTAAGCAGTTCATAACTTGTTACGCAATCACTTCACTAATATAACCCATCTTGTTCACACTGACATCATCGACTGCTGTTTAACTGTGATGGACTCGAGACCACTGGCTGTATAAATACACAATATATTTAGGTAAGTAATATAACTGATGTAATGGTAGTCAAAGCGGAAGTATGTAGCCTTCACGTACAGTGACACCTACATACTAATAACGATATCGGCAATAGACCTTCCGCATGTATTTGCAGATGTCCTGCTCACTGGGTATTCCCAACATTAGTTATTATAATAACGGATTTGTCAGAGATAGATATCTCTGTCCGTTATTGATCCTCTCTATACGCAAGTAGTATGAAAATAAGGCTTTTCTCCATCTCTGTTCTAAGGCTATTTTAGAATCCTTACCGTCTATTTTTCACCGAGATTCCTCTTTGATCACCAAACGGAATCATTTTCTGTTACACCTGACACAAATCTATAAAAAGCCAACACCTTTTTCATGTCGAATCGTGCGATACAAATACAAAAACAACATTCATTGGAATGGAGCCGCCATTTTCAAACTAACGCTCAGCCACTCTTGCAAATTTGGGACTGGAATTTTACCGTAAACGAAAATTCGTGCTGTACACGGTCCACATACATGAATAATTTTTCAATAAAATCTATAAAATAGAACAACGAATTATATTGACGTTCATAAATATTTTAAATAGTCTATATGTTATTCTCGTGTACAGTGAGAATTTTCGTTTACGGTCAAATTCCAGTCCCAAATTTGCAAGAGTGGCTGAGCGTTAGTTTGAAAATGGCGGCTCTATTCCAATGAAAGTTGTTTATGCATTTGTATCGCACAATTCTATATGAAAATAGATTTGGATTTTTATAAATTTGTGATGGATATGGCAAGAAATGATTCCTTTTGGCAACCAAGGCAGAATCAAAGTGAAAAATAGACGGTAAGGATTCCAAAATAGTCTTAGAACTGAGATTGGGAATAATCCGGGAAAAGCCTTATTTTCATACTACTTGTTAATAAGGCTGACTAGTAACGTAATAGTTATTTTCATAACTGTCTTTCTGGGATCCGTCTGCTCCCACACAGTTATTATTCCTTCCTAAAGGCAACTAGTATGAAACTAACGCCTTTTCACATCTAGGTTCTAAGGCTATTTTAGAATCCTTACCGTCTATTTTTCACGGAGATTCCTCTTTGATCACCAAAAGGAATCATTTCCTGTCACATCTGACACAAATTTATAATAATCCAACACTATTTTCATGTAGAATTGTGCTCTAGAAAAAAGTACACAACTTTCATTCAAATCCGGGCGCCATTTTTAACTGACGTCTGCGCAGATCGGTTCATAGCCGCTCTCAGCCAGTATTCCAAATTTAGAAATGGAATTTTTACCGTAAACGAAAATTCGTGCTGTAAACCAATTAACAACTGACTAAACTTGCTATCTGATACCACTAAAGTTTTTTTTATTCAACATACATGTACAATAATTACATAAAATCTATAAAATTGAACAAAAATATTATATTGACCTTTATAAGATATTCAAAATCTCCTAGGTAATATCAGATAATTAAATGATGTCAAGTAAAATAAAAAAATGTACCCCATCCATTCAACACAGATGAAGAATTATTACATAAAACCCATCAAACAGAAAAACACATTATCAAAAAATGTATCTCAAATATTCAATAAATAAATAAACAAAAAACAAAAAAAAAAACACAAATTTTAAAAATACAGTAAATGGTGATAAAGATGTATTTTATCACTCTAAGTAACAAAAAATGGCACATGTTATCAACCAAACTTACAGTGTTAGCTTCAAAGTGTGCATGAAGTAATTTTATTAAAATTTTCAACATTTTCCCTTTTCATTATCTATTTAGTAACTATTATAGCAAGAAATGTCAGCTCATTATTTAAATCTTACATAATACATGATTAATTTATTACAGATAATACCTGTGTATAGCTTTTTAATTTATTTTGTTAGTTTTTATACGCCCACATTTTCATGTGGACGTATATTGTCGTCGCCCCTGTTCGTCCGTCCGTCCGTCCGTCCGTCCGGACATCCGTCCGGACGTCCGTCCGTCCGTCCGTTCACAATTGTTTGTGAACAGTCTACAGGTCACAATTTTTATCCGATTTCAATGAAACTTAAAACATAGGTTTATCACCCTAAGATCTCGGTTCCTATCGATATTGGCATGTATCGGACTATAACTTCATGGGTTATGGCCCCTGATTGTACGAAAAATCACGTTTTTTAGCTTGTGAACAGTTTAGAGGTCACAATTTTGAACCGATTTGGACGAAACTTGAAATGCATGTTTATAACCCAAAGACCTTGGTTCCTTTCGATATTTGCGCCAATCGGATCGTAACTTCCTGAATTATGGCCCCTGATTGTCCGAAAAATCGCCCTTTTTAGCTTGTGGTCCCTCTGGAGGTCAAAATTGTTATCCGATTTAAAAGACCGTTTGATTATATCACCGTTCCATGGTTATGAAGGTTGAGTTCGAATTTCGTGAAAATCGGACCAAAATTGACGGACAAAATGGCCGCCATTTATACGCGAAAAGTGTGAAAATATGTTAAATCAAGGTTGTGAACAGTGTAGAGGACACAATTTTGAACCGATTTGGATGAAACTTGAAATGCATGTTTATAACCCAAAGATCTTGGTTCCTTTCGATATTTGCGCCAATCGGATCGTAACTTTCTGAATTATGGCCCCTGATTGTCCGAAAAATTGCCCTTTTTAGCTTGTGGTCCCTCTGGAGGTCAAAATTGTTATCCGATTTAAAAAAACGTTTGATTATATCACTGTTCCATGGTTATGAAGGTCGAGTTCGAATTTCGTGAAAATCGGACCAAAATTGACGGACAAAATGGCCGCCGTTTGTACCTGAATAGTGTGCAAATATGTTATATCAAGGTTGTGAACAGTGTAGAGGACACAATTTTGAACCGATTTGGATGAAACTTGAAATGCATGTTTATAACCCAAAGATCTTGATTCCTTTCGATATTTGCGCCAATTGGATCGTAACTTCCTGAATTATGGCCCCTGATTGTCCGAAAAAATGCCCTTTTTAGCTTGTGGTCCCTCTGGAGGTCAAAATTGTTATCCGATTTAAAAAAACACGTTTGATTATATCACCGTTCCATGGTTATGAAGGTTGAGTATGAATTGTGTGAAAATCGGACCAAAATTGACGGACAAAATGGCCGCCGTTTGTACGCGAATATTGTGAAAATAAGTTATATAAAGGTTGTGGACCTTATAGAGGTCACAATTTTGAACCAATTTTGATGAAACTTGACATGTATGTTTATAACCCAAAGATCGTGGTTCCTTTAGATATTTGCGCCCATTGGATCATAACTTCCTGAATTATGTCCTCGGATTGTCAGAAAAATCGCTTTTGTTCGCTTTTGGTCCCTCTGGAGGTCAAAATTATTATCCGATTTAAAAAAACGTTTGACTATATCACCGTTACATGGTAATGAAGAGAGAGTTTGAATTACGTGAAAACCGGACTAGAATTGACGGACAAAATGGCTGCCGTTTGTACACGAATAGTGTGAAAATATGTTATATCAAGGTTGTGGACCCTATAGAGGTCACAATTTTGAATCGATTTTGATGAAACTTGACAGGTATGTTTTAAACCCAAAGATCTTGGTTCCTTTCGATATTTGCGCCCATCGGGTCATTACTTCCTGAATTATGTCCCCTGATTGTACGAAAAATCACCCTTTTTAGCTTGTGGTGCCTCTGGAGGTCACAATTATTATATGATTTAAAAAAAAACGTTTGATTATAAAAACCAAACAAATTCTAATGATTTTCTGATAATTCCTTAATATGCGACAATTCTTGTTGACTGCCCGGACGATTTGGCTGCTGTGTGGGCGTATGTTTCGTTGCCTGGCAACCTATTTTTCTATTTATTTTCATTTTTTGCATAAATTATTTAAATGTACATACAGTTTGAATCAATAAACTTATATATAGCATCATTAGTGTTGTACAGAATATCTGGCATGGCAAATTATATCTTCAAAAGCAATTTTTCTACATTATCATTTCATTCCTAAATTGTGGTTCATTTTTATTTTACCTGATAAATATCATTTTATTACCTTGTATTACTTTATTAAGTTTATAAAAAAAAAAAACATTTCCAATAGGCCTACTTTTACATTCCTCTCTTATTTATTTACTGTATTTTTAAAATTTGTGTTTTTTTTTTTGTTTATTTATTTATTGAATATTTGAGATACATTTTTTGATAAAATGTGTTTTTCTGTTTGATAGGTTTTATGTAATAATTCTTCATCTGTGTTGAATGGATGGGGTACATTTTTTTTATTTTACTTGACATCATTTAATTATCTGATATTACCTAGGAGATTTTGAATATCTTATAAAGGTCAATATAATATTTTTGTTCAATTTTATAGATTTTATGTAATTATTGTACATGTATGTTGAATAAAAAAAACTTTAGTGGTATCAGATAGCAAGTTTAGTCAGTTGTTCATTGGTTTACAGCACGAATTTTCGTTTACGGTAAAAATTCCATTCCTAAATTTGGAATACTAGCTGAGAGCGGCTATGAACCGGTCTGCGCCGACGTCAGTTAAAAATGGCGCCCGGATTTGAATGAAAGTTGTGTACTTTTTTCTAGAGCAAAATTCTACATGAAAATAGTGTTGGATTATTATAAATTTGTGTCAGATGTGACAGGAAATGATTCCTTTTGGTGATCAAAGAGGAATCTCCGTGAAAAATAGACGGTAAGGATTCTAAAATAGCCTTAGAACCTAGATGTGAAAAAGCGTTAGTTTCATACTAGTTGCCTTTAGGAAGGAATAATAACTGTGTGGGAGCAGACGGGTCCCAGAAAGACAGTTATGAAAATAACTAGTAACGTAATGGAGAAGCGGAGCGAAAACAAATTTACGTTACTTGAAGTAACTATCCCAACATAACACAAGAAAAAACTACATTCGTATTATAATCTGGTCAGTAAGAAATTGTCTTGTAAATGTCCCCAATTATCTACAAAAGAATAAATATTGGTGCCGAACCCTCGGACTATTTAGCTGATGTGGAGGTAGGCCTATGCTAATTTAGTTGTGGGGCAACCTATCGTTTCATGTGAATATAGCTTAGGTATCAAAATAATTAATAACTTAATCTTTTTTATTTACTAACGAATAATTAAATTGGTCCTTCAGATAACGAAAGTAAAAGTAGTATTTTCTAAGAAACAGTTTACTTTCACTTTCAGTTTTCAATTCAATTGAAATAATTCGGTCATCAAGTCTGCAACATGAACATACCTTCATCAGTCTCGGTTAACAAAACTTGTGTGTAGTTATCGCATCGGTAATATTGTGTGTTCATTTATTTATGCGTATCGTATTTCTATAGGTCAAACAATGAGAGAGATGGGTTTTAACGTCCACTCGACACAAACTACGTTATTCGGCACTAACTTATGGTTTAATTTTATTTCAATAATTCGCTTGCGCGTAGGGGTCTTTAGCAGTGGGAGGAAACCGAAGGACCCAGAGAAAACCCACGAGGTTGGAAAGGCGACCCTGCTCCTTGTCACGTAGAAGCGGGGATTCTAAACCACGCCAGGTGACTCAATGACAGGCTTTATGATACAGTGCACACGTGCTAACCATTCGGCCACCTTTATTACATTATTAAGTAGCTAAGTCTGTAACTCAGTCGGTTTCCTCTCACTGCCAATAAAAGGCCCTAAGTACTAGCGAATTATCGAAAAAGAGTTGAACCATCTAGTAACAGTTTGTTGAATCTAAAAATTAACGGTTTATCAAATTTTATTTTCAGGATTCCATGTTCAAGCAAGATGGAGGGTGCAAGATGTCATTTTGATTTACCACTGAATGTAAAGACAGCTAGAGACAGACAAGAGGTCGAGGCAAGGATAACCATTTTGAAAGGTTATATCAACGGAGACATTGAACCAATTAGATTAGCTAATAAACATCTACTAGGTTTGCTGTATTATTACATTGGACAGCTTGACGAATCTTATGACACATTTAAATCTATTTTAGATGAAGATCCCACAAATTTGAACGCCTTGGCTAATCTGGCGCATGTGTGTCGTGGGATTTTAAGTACAAAAGAAGCTGACGAGTATGAAGGTATTCGAAACCAGGTTTCTGCCAAAGCCGATGATTTAATTTTAATTGTAGCGCGTTTTAAAGCAGAACATGCGTATGCACTTGCTTTTGAAATCTACCATAGTGTGCATGAATTACGAAGGTATCACGAGTCTAATGACATGTATGATAAATGTTTGACCAAGACGTCTGGAAAGTCAGAAATTCAAACTGAGAGAGCTGCTTGGATGATGTGTAAAATTTGGAACTTTAAAAAACTATTTAATAAAAACTACCTGAAAGAGCAACACCCGTCTAAAAATTCGAAAATGTATGATGACATCATGGATTTATTGCTTCAAATTCAAAAAAATGTTTCAAAAGATTCAACCCTAGCTGCTTTAGCATGGGCAAATTTTGGTTATTTTTTCTGGAAGAAGCCATGCATGCCATCCCACAAACGGGGAGGCGATGATTTGAGCGGCATTGAAATGCCAAGCAATATTAAAGGCACTGAAATGGAAAAATACTATGATGATCCAAAGAGTTGCTTTGAAAGGGCGTTGAAGATAAGAGAAAACAAAGAAGTGTTGGAATTGTATGGAAGTTGGCTCCTGTACAAGACCGATTTTGATACAGCTGTGAACAAATTTTCGCGGTCCATCGAGCTGGATTGTTCCGACAGTAACTATTACTCTTACTGTAAACGTGCAGAATGCCTCTTAGAAAAATGTCAAAGCGCCATCGCTCCTGATGAACGCATTAAAGCCACTGAAAGCTCGGTCGATATAACTGACGATTTAGAACTAGCTTTAAAAGATTTCGAGCTTGTTGTTCGAGTAAACCCTACTGCTTACTCTTATAGACATCTAGGACAGTGTTTTCTTTTGCTCTCCAAGGGTGGAAAAGACAAAAGAATACGGGCTAAGGCCCTTGCAGCATATCAGAAAGGTCTGGCATGTTTGGACGGTAAAAAAGATTCACCTCTTCATTTTAAACATGCTGAATGTTTAAAGGCACTAGGAGAGGATACGCAGGCCAGGGCTAGTATGCAAAGATCTGTGGAAAACCAAAACCCACAAACTACCTTTGTTGAGGATATACGAACCTTGATGACATGGTACATCGAGTTATGCAAAGATGGGAGCACAGAGAATATTCCCGAGGCAGCTTTTTGGTATAAAATGGCTTTCTCAAAATACAAAACGGAAACGTTTAAAAAAATGACCCTCACGATGATAAGAAGAGATACCGACTTCTTCCTAAAATTATTTGGGTGTTTGTGGAAAGACGCAAACCCAGAGTTGGCCGAATTTATCTCAGATGTCTTGAAAGACATTGAAGACCTCCTCTCCAATTCTCACCTCCATCAGTTTTTATTGTCTTCTCGGAGGACAGGAAGTGAAACGTCTGCAATAGAAATAAAACATGCGAGTGCCATGCGACCGCGGAATAAGAAGGGTTACGACTATGATTTTTTCATAGTATACAGTAATCGTGATGAGAACTGGGTTAAATTTAGCTTATTGTACCATTTGGAAATTATTCGAAATTTTAAGGGTCTGATTCATATCCGGGATTTTAAACCCGGAAAAACTATTTTGGAAAATATCGAAGAGGCTATACGTCATAGTTACAAGGTTATTTTATATATTACTGGTAACTTTACGGAGAGCGATTGGTGCAATCACGAAGCCCAAACGGCCATATCGCGTGCGCTAACTAAGCGCGAGAAGGGCAGTATTATACCAATTCGGGAAGGTATGACAACAGTTCCCAACTTTCTATCGAATTTATCAAATATTTGTATAGAAGGTGTCATACCTGAAACCGATTTGGAGAAACTAGTTCAGGCGCTAGACGAATAAGCAACATTCCTAATAGCACATGGGATGGAGGCGTGAACATTCAATCAGAACATCTGTTATTGAAACAAGTGAAACTGTTTCGATTCCCCGCTTGTACGTGACAAGGTGTAGGGTCGCCCGTCCAACCTCCTGGGTTTTCTCCGAGTCCTCTGATTTACTCCCACTGCACTGCTAAAGAACCCTACGCATACGGGAATTATTGAAATAAAATTGAACCATATGTTAGTCCCGAAATGACTTAGTTCGTTTCAAGTGGAAATTAACATCTCTCTCTCTCTCTCTTTTTTCTCTCTCTTCTTCCCCCCCCCCTCTCGCTCTCTCTCTCTCTCTCTAATAGCACAACCTTATTGTATATATTGTTGGAAAGCCTCACCAAGGATTACAAAACCATGTGCATTGTTTACATAAGACGTAACTGGTGCGGACAGAATGATGCCTTTTACCCATTTGCACTAAATAGGACATATTTTTTACTTATATATACTTCACTTCAAACACATAATGCTTAAAAATAAAATATAGAATTAAATTTTACGTCCTGCTTTTCTGCACCAACTGGGATAATGGAGACGATAAATACGCTGTGTTTTGTAATTGTATTATAAATGTATGCTGTGTTTTGTAATTGTATTATAAATGTACGCTGTGTTTTGTAATTGTATCATAAATGTATGCTGTGTTTTGTAATTGTATCATAAATGTAAATGTATGCTGTGTATTTATATTGTAGGGAGCCGCGGTGTATCGGTGGGTAAGACGCTGGTTCGCTAACCTGGACGTCCCATGCCCGATCCCTGAGTTAGCCGAAAGGGTTCACCGGGTTTTCCGGCGTGGTTCCATATTGTCAGAACAAAGAGCCTGGCAAAGGGCAACGTATAGTAGTTCGAATGGAACGAAAACCGATGTCCCGTGGACACATTGCAGTGTAGGTAAAATATCATTGGTAGTTAGAATTCGATATAAGAGTAGGCCGCGTAGTTCAGGCAAATATCCCTCATCAAAGTAAAATATATGGTAATATGAACGTCTTCATTAGCCCTACGGAGCAGAACAGTAGGACGTTAAACCCCATTTTATTTGTATTGTAGCTGTAAAAGTGCTGTGAATGTAAATAGTGTGGATATTGAATTATTGTTATTGCAGGAATATTTATATCAATTATTAGTTAACATATGAAGACCACAGGGGAAAAACTGGTGATGTCCACATCCTGATTTTACACCTTGGTCCATTCTTTCCTCTCCATAAATATTGTATGGAACAAATGGACAGGCCACTCTCTACAGAGTTTTTTTTTTGAAAGGCATAAAAGGGAAAAACGGGTGATGTCCAAACCATGGTCAGTAAAATCAAAATACACCATAGGAATGCTATTGGAGTGAGCACCAGCTTATATGTTCTCACTAAATGCATCATTCTTCATAGAAACTTGCACTATTTAAAAACAAAATTTAAATCTTCCAAACAGAAGAAATGGGTGTTTTAAACTGGAAATTTCCATTTACTCAAAAGTCAGAAAACGTGACATCACTAATTTTTCCCCTGGAGTCTTCATATATACCAATCTGATTTTTTTTTAAACAATATTTATTCACAGAAGCTGGATTGGAGAACAGTCAGAAGCCTATAGACCCCCTCTCCATAAAAGTACAAACATAAATATATATTGAAAAGTAAAGTAAGGTAAACTAAAGTAGAGAGGAACAAGTAAATTATAAGATGGCTATATACACTATATACACGATATGTACAAACCACAATCAAAATGTCTATATTTCAAACAGTTTCATCAGGAAATTTTTAAAAGCGTTTGGAGATCTCGAGGAAATTATGTACTGAAGAAAAAATTTCCTCAGAAGTGTTTTTGTTTTCAGTTCCGAATAATAAATTATAAGAATTTTGAAAAAGTTTTGGAAGTTTTGATATAGTCGCAGATCGTGCATCTGAACGTAAGGGACAGATTAAAAGAAAATGTTCGGAATCTTCAAAGGGGTGACCACAATCGCATATAGGGTTGTCGGAAATCTGCCTGAGAAAACGATGTCCGTTTAAATCGCTGCAAGAGAGTCGAAGGCGAGAGTGTTGAATTTGATTTTTCCTGTTGCCAGAGTAATATGATGAAGGTATAATTCGATCAAGGCAGCCTAGTTTAGATTTAAAAGAAGATAGAGTAGGTAAGTTTCTAGTAGAAAGGTCGAGTAGATTCCATTCTCGAATTGTAGATGGTATAAAAGAAGAAGAAAATAAAGAAGTTCTGCAGAGGTATGTCGGGATGTTACTTTGGTTTCGAAGGCGATAGGAATTGATATTGGGTGGTATCAGTTGAAATAAGTATTCGGGAGTGATATGGTTTATGATTTTGTAAAATAAAATTAATCTATGTCGCCTTCTTCTCTCCTGCAGTGTAATAAACCCGGTTTCCTTATATAACACTCAGGGGCGTAGCCGTGAAATATATATTGGGGGGTCCGCAACGGGGTGGGGGTACCCCCATAAATTTTGTTTAAAGTCTCAGTCTTCTGTTAACATCACACCAATACAATGTTTATCATGTTTACAGACATTGGCACCGGTCTTCCCCGAGATGCGAAGAAGCGTGGCTTACTAACCCCCACCTAAGAAAATTTTGGAATATTTGACGGCTGCAAACACTTTTTCCTGCTATTTCAGTCCATGAACAAAGCAATTTCAAAGTGGCCTGCTATAGCCTAATTAAGGTGGCTTGCTGACTCGAATTCCAATCACTCGTTTACACCCACGAAGACGGGACCGTTGGGAGAAAATTTTGAAAATTGACCTGCCACATACACGTTTTCCTGCTATTCCAGCCTGTAGTCTGTGAATACAACAACTTCAATTTGTTCCAATATAGCCTACCTGGCTGCCCAGAACCAATCAATCTTCGCGGGCTATGGGAGACTCACCCTCTCGGAGAAAATTTTGAAAATTTAACCACCGCAAATGCGTTTTCTGCTATTCTAGCCTGGGTGAGCAAGTCCAAAAGTATCCAATGGTTCTGTAACCGAAATCCCACTCTGAATTCCAACCATCCAATCACACTGTTGCAGTTGCATTCACAAAGTAGAGTGGCCCCAGACAAAATGTTTTAATCAATAGTCAACGCAGTACAAATTCGTGGTAATCAATTAAAAGAAAAGTGAAATAAGTGTTTTATTAGGACTCGATGACAGTTAGGGTAGACAAACTAGAAATGCCCGAAGCAGGTTTACGGGCTGCGGCCAGTTTTCTTCGACCCCTCAAGAAAATTTTGGAATATTTGATGGCCACAAACGCGTTTTACAGCTATTCCAGTCCTAAAATTAGTGTTTTATTAGATTTCGGGCACTTTACTTTGCCAAATTTTTGGGGGGTCCAAGTATATTCAGACCCCCCCCCCCATGAAAACAATTGGGGGGTCCGCCCCCCCCCCCCCCACGCCCCCCCCCCCCCATGTTTGACGCCCATGATAACACTTGGTGACTTGTACCTTTCACAGCACCGCATATAGTTCTGAGTGCATCTAGTTGTAAAAGTTCTAGTGTTAGTTCGGCGGTACTCCCATTCCAAATAACGTCACAGTAGTCGAAATGAGGAAGAATATATGAGGTATACATGGTTTGGAGAGATCTACGACTTAATCTATATTTTAAGGAACGAAGACAATTTACAAGTTTACTTGTTTTGGCCAAAATCTTATTTATATGAGTATCCCACTTACAGTTTGTTTGGAAAGTCAGCCCCAGGTGATTGTGCTCAGAAACTTCTTTGATTGGAACATTGTCAAGATTTAGTGTAGGAAGAAATAAATTCTTTTTATTTGCTAGTGCTAGTGTTTCAGTTTTCAGCGGGTTAAAAGATACAAGCCACGTCTTAGCCCAAAAGTTTATTTTCTCTAGGTCATCATTTAAGACTCCCGCACACTCGGCTGGGTCAGTTATTTTTACATATAAACTAGTGTCATCGGCAAATAATCTAATATTTGATTTTATACTATTTACTATACCAATCTGATTTAAACATGGATCTTATTTCGTTTCGTTTTTTAAAGTCATATGGTCAAGAGCCACGCGTATGACCCTGGCGCGACCACCCAGTACAACTGGTCAGATCTTTATGTAGTGGCGGTCATCGAAAGTATGAAACAAACGAAACGAAATAGAGATCAGTAGCCTGTTAATTTAATTTGTAAAAATGGCTATTATTATCAATTGATGCTATTAGAACTTTAACCCAAGCTCTTGTTATTTCACGTCTTGATTCCTTCAAATCCCTGTTAACCGGTCGACGAGTTAGGTTACTTTAAAAGCTACAAAATGCCGCTGCACGCTAGCTTACTGATGTGGATTATCATGAGCAGGGGCGTACATAATGATTTCGTTTGGGGGGGGGGGGGGGTGTTTAGCCAAAATGCGACCGACTGATGCACATACCCCCCCCCCCCCTCCAGTGCGAGTGACGCAATCAGGGGCCGAGCACCGCGAGTGAGTTTTCTAGGGAATATGGGGGTGGGGTAGGGACGGTTTTAAATCTAGGGCGCCATCCACAACCCCACCCCACAATGAAAGTAAACAAAATACTGACTATAACAGTAAGCGTCCCGGTAGTACATATACTATTCAAAAAAAGTAGGGGATATTTGATTTTTAAGTGTTATTAAAGTCACCTAATGAAACTGACGAAGAAACAAATGACAAAATGAAATGAAGTTCACATTCATCGATTTATTCCAAATGATCGTTAGACTAAGTAAGGCACAGACTGACCATTATAAGGGTAAAATTATACCCGGGGTCAAACAGCAAAGTTACCACAGCATCATAACAAAGTCAGTAACGGGTAAATCCTCCTCTGTTTGCCAAACAAGCATCGATCCGACGTGGCATACTACTAATGAGACGTCTGAGGTCATTTTGGTCCAGATTGTCCCATTCCTGTTGCAACGCAGCAACAAGTTCTTGGACATTGGCAGGACGTTGTTGACGTTGACGTAACCTCTGTCCAAGCATGTCCCAGACATGCTCGATGGGGCAGAGGTCGGGACTCAGTGCTGGCCAAGGTAATGTGGTGATGTTCTGCTGTTGGAGGTAACCTGTAACGATCCTGGCCCTGTGACATCTTGCGCTGTCATCCTGGAAGATGAAACGGTGGCCATGGCGTCGTGCGAACGGCACAACATGGACTGCCAAGACGTTGTCCCGGTAGTACTGGCCTGTAACACGCCCTGCAACAACATGTAAATCCGTTCTTCCAGCAACTGTGATGCCTCCCCACACCATAACAGAACCACCCCCAAATCGATCATGTCTGATGACGTTAACGTCTTGGAAGCGCTCGTTTCGACGACGCCACACCCTCCTACGTCTGTCCAAAAAATCAACAGTGAACCTTGACTCATCTGAAAACGTCACATTGCTCCAACGTCGATTATCCCAGTGTTGACGATCCCTACACCAACGACGTCTTGCCTGAATGTGATGATCTCTCAAACAAGGGATCACGCGAGGACGTCGGGCGCGAAGGTGACCCCCATGCAGTCGATTCCGAATCGTCTGGCCACTCACTCTCACACCAGTGTCTGTTTGAAGACGAGCGCTGATCTGATTTGCTGTGATGACACGATTTCTCAAGGTCAAGGTACGGATAAATCAATCCTGTGCTTGAGTTGTCGCCCTTGGTCGACCTGAGCGTGGTCTGTCCAGTACAGATTGTGTAGGAGCAGAGAACGAGAAAGATCTTTTTGCTATTTCAAGATTCACTGATGGTTGATACAGAAATTTTTTATCTGTGGATCTAAGGGTTCTTGTGGATTTATATGGGGTAATCAGGTCTTTGATATATTTTGGTGATTGATCATGTAACGCCTTGAAAGTCAACAGTAATATTTTGAACTTGATACGTTGTTGAACTGGGAGCCAGTGGAGATTTTCCAGAATCGGGGTGATGTGGTCTAATTTTTTTGTCCTTGTCAAAACTCTGGCGGCAGCATTTTGAATTCGTTGAAGGTGCTGAATTTGATAATTCGGAAGGCCAAAAAATAAGGCATTATGATAGTCTAGTTTATTTGTAATGAATGAATGAATGAGGAGTTCTGTGCTCTCAGCATTTAGGTATTTCTTTATTTTGTTAATTCTGTAAAGATGGAAATAGGAAGAGGAGCAAACAGATTTGATGTGGGAGCTAAAGGACATGGTGGAATCTAGAACTGCGCCGATGTTTTTGGCTTCTGGAGATTGAGCAAGACATTCGTGTTGAAATTTAAGAGTTGGTATTGAGAACCTACTAAGTTGTTGTTTTGTTCCAATTACCAGATACTCGGTTTTTTCAGGATTTAGTTTCAGAAAGTGTGATGTCATCCATAACCTGATTTCTTCCAGACAGTTTTCAATATTAGTTAAAGCTGAATTAGTGGATTGTTGATTGAAGGATGCATATATCTGTGTGTCATCAGCATACAAGTGAATACTAAGACCAAACTTTTCAGCAATTTTAGTTAATGGTCGGGTGAAGATAATGAACAATACAGGGCCTAGAACTGACCCCTGGGGGACACCACACACCATAGGGACCTTAACAGATCTTGACACATTGTTGTCTGTTTTCTAGGTATGCTCGGAACCAGCTTAAAACAGTGCCTCTAGCCCCTATTTCTTCCTGCAGAGCTTGGAGAAGGTCTTCGACATCGAGAGTATCAAAGGCAGCCGAAAGGTCCAAACTATCAGCAAAATACATTTTTGATCATCAATAGTTCGGTATATATCATTAGTTATTTTGATTAAAGCTGTCTCGGTGCTGTGAAAACGTTTGTATGCGGACTGTAAGATGTTTGTTAGGTTGTTGGATTCCATGTGTTTTGATAGTTGATTAAGTACACATTTCTCTATCAGTTTTGAAAGGTAGCTGAGGTTACTGACAGGCCTGTAATTTTTCATTATATCACGATCAAGGTTCTGTTTCTTGAGAAGTGGTCGAATGAGGGCTTTGCTCAGTTCTTGAGGGAACACCCCTTCCTGTAAGGAACTATTAACAATGCCACAGAGAACTGGAAGAAGAAGATGAATGTTATCTTTGACAAGAGTGGTTGGTGCTGGATCCAACTCGCAAGATTTTGATTTAGTTTCCTGGATTATCTTAAGAAGAGATTCGTTTGTATAGGTCTGGAAATTATTCCATAGATTTGCTGTAGTGATTCTGTAAGTAGGCACTGATAGTGTCATAGAAGCTTGAACCTCCATGATATCAGTCCTTATCTTCAGAATCTTGTCCTTGAAGTAGTGTACAAACCTGTCTGCAAGTTCGTTGACAGAATTATGTGTTGGGAGGGTCTCGCTGAACTTTTGCCTATCCAATAATTTATTGGTGATAGAGAATATCTTCTTGTGGTCTTTGTTGCATTCGTTGATTCGTTTGTGGTAGAAGTCACGCTTTTTTGCATCCACAAGATTGACCACTCTTTTCGATTCTGCTGAAAATATTTGTTTGTGTATTTCCAGTTTAGTTCTGGTCCATCTCTTTTCAGCCTTACGCCTGATCCTTCTAGCATCCCTGATGGTGCCATCGAAACATGGGTATTGTGGTTTTACAATCACAGCTCGGTTCCGTTCTGGGGCGTTATAATTGTATATATGCTTTAATTGACTGTTATATAAATTAATAAGTGCATCACATGATAACTTTTCGAGAGACGACTGTAGTGGACTCTCCGTGATGTGTTTTGAGAACATTTCAGCATTGACTGGTTTGCGTGGCTTGACAAAACGTTTGGGTAATTCATGTTGAATATTCGTGAACGGTAAACTGAAATGTATGGCATAATGGTCACTTAGGCATGAATCAAAAATTTGAATATTGGAAATACTTAATTCTTCAGTTCTGGTTAATACTAAGTCTAATGTATGACCTTTTGAGTGAGTTCGCTTAAACATGTTGAGTGAGACCGAGTGTGTCTATGGTATCCTTAAATTTGATGGAGGCATAATCATTTGGATTATCAACATGAAAATTAAAATCCCCGCAAATGACAAGTTTACCACTCTTTAGAACAAGGGACCCGAAATAGTCAGAAAAATCAGAGAAAAAATTAATTTTTTTCAAACGTATCGACCAATCAAACTGAAAACGAAGTGTCATCCAAAAATTGCTTATCTCTGCCTACCGTAAGAAGAAAATGCTCATCTTCGAACTCCATCAAGGCATTGACCTAATAAGCATACACACCAATTTTGAACATTTTAACTCAATTAGAAGGAGAGTTATTGTGTTCCAAAGTCTCGGCAAATCAAATTGCTTATCGCTCTGCTTACCCTGAGCAGAAAATGCTCATTATCGATCATAGTCAAGGTATTACTGTAATGAAACTATACACCAAGTTTCATCACTCTCACTTAATTAGAACTAAAGTTATCGTGTCTCAAAGCATCAACCAATCAAATTGCTTATCTCTGCTTACCCTAAGCGGAAAATGCTCATCTTTGAACTCCATCAAGGCATTGACCTAATAAGCATATACACCAAGTTTGAACATTTTAACTCAATTAGGAAGAGAGTAATTGTGTCCCAAAAAGTGTGACGGACGGACAGACGGACGGACAGACAGACGGACAGACAGACGGACAGACAGACAGACAGACGGACAAACCCATTTTAATAGTCCCCCAACTTTCTTCGAAAGGCGGGGGACAAAAATGATATTATAATGGAATCGCGCCGCAGGCGCGAAAAAATTTCAGATATGTAACGGAGCTTTTAAATTTTGGGGACTCGGCTTGAAAAGTTGAATTAATATCATAGCAAATAGAACCAAATTCCCGTTATCGAGAGGATAAGAAATGGGACAGAATCTTGAGGCTTATCTGCCAATTTCGCCCGTTTTGTGATTGTTGGTTTATCTTATTAATTCATTTAGTCGGAGACCCACTGCGGTCTCATCGAACAATATACTCACTACAGAATAAGAGTAACAAACATAAATGGTTATTTTATGCTATAGTTTTGTGTGACGTATGCAATTTAGGCACACGGTTTCGCGCAAATAGACAGTTATTGTTTTTGAGACCGACTGCAGTGACTGTACTTATTTTGTGACCGACTTTTTTCTCCCTGTGTGAAATTTTGTTCTTAGACAAACATACTCACAACAGATTAAGAGTGATGTATGCAATTTAGGCTCACGGATTCACACAAATACACAGTATTTGGGATCTATACTGACATTGTGTTTGAGACCGACTGCACTGACTGCACTTATTTTGAAACCGACTATTTTTCTCCCTGGGTGAAATTTTGTTGTTAGACTAACATACTCACAACAGAATGAGACTGAAACACAGCATCTTTTCAAACATGATAAGTTGACAAGGTTATTATATACTAAAGTTTTGCGTGACGTATACAGTTAACACTTATTTTGATACCGACTGCACTGATTTTGCGAACGACTATTTTTATACTAAAGTTTTGCGTGAGTTGCGTGACGTATACAGTGAGCTCTTATTTTGATACCGGCTACTCCTATTTTGTACCCCCCTTCCCCCCATTTATGCCCCTGATCATGAGCACAAAACTCCAGTTGACTCCATGTATCATTCAGAATTGAGTTTAAAATATTGTTGATCACATTCAAATTTGTTAATGCTGTAGCTCCTCCATACAAGGTGTAGACTAACTGTTAGTACAATCTCGTGTCAGATTAAGATCCCATGACGAGAAGACCGTTTCATTTTATGCGCTGTTACTTTGGAACTAATTACATTATTTATTAAGCGCATTTGAAAACTGATTTATACAAATTGTTCAAACAGGCTTTTAACCGTTTCATTGTCTTTTTATTACTGTTTTTCGGGAAATGTTTTTGTTTTTTTTGTTATTTTTGTATAATTTTATTATTGTTAAGCGCATCTGAATATGTCGATGCGTTGTATAAATGTATTTCATGTAAATAATAATGATTAATAATAATGATACCGAGACGCAATGAAAACGCTCAATGTATTAGACAGAAATTGCTGGCGAGATGTAATACGGCCAATCTGATTAAAATATAGATCTATATTTCGTTTCGTTTTTTATGCCCTCGATTCATTCACTACATGAAGATTTCATCAGTTGGTCGGTCGCGTCAGGTGTCAAACGAGCGACTTTTGACCTTATTACGTCAGCCATTGATTAACCAATCAGGTCATAGCGCCAAGCTCCGGGTACAATTCCCAGAGGCGGAGTCAATGGGGGGCGCCCTGGGGGGCGCGAGGGGCGCCCCCCCCCCTAATTTTCGACATTAGCAATGAAAATGATGGCATTTTTAGAAATTTTGAGTCATTTGAGGCGAAATCAAAGCATTAATTTTTACATCGAAATGGGAGAATCTGGAGATTTTCTGTGAATATTACAGATTTTTAGACAAAATTAGGTGAAATTACAATGTTGTTCACTTTAACTCTACAGGTCACAATTCTTATCCGATTTTGACGAAACTTAAAATATAGGTTTATCTACATAAGATCTCGGTTCCTTTCAATATTGGCATATATCGGATCGGAACTTCATAGATTATGGCCCCTGATTGTACGAAATATCATGTTTTTAGCTTGTGGACCCTATAGAGGTCATAATTTTGAACCGATTGTGATGAAACTTGACATGCATGTTTATAACCCCAAAATCTTGGTTCCTTTCGATATTTGCGCCCATCGGATCGTAACTTTCTGAATTATGGCCCCTGATTGCCCGAAAAATCGCCCTTTTTAGCTTGTGGTCCCTATGGAGGTCAAAATTATTATCCGATATAAAAACCGTTTAATTACATCACCGTTACATGGTATTGGAGGTTGAGTTCAAATTTCGTGAAAATCGGATCAAAATTGACAAACAAAATGGCTGCCGTTATTACGCGAATAGTGTGAAAATATGTTATATCAAGGTTGTGGACACTATAGAGGTCACAATTTTGAACCGATTTTGATGAAACTTGACATGTATGTTTATAACCCACAGATCTTGGTTCCTTTCGATATTTGCACCCATCGGATCGTAACTTCCTGAATTATGGCCCCTGATTGTCCAAAAAATTGCCCTTTTTAGCTTGTGGTCCCTCTGGAGTTCAAAATTATTATCCGATTTAAAAACCGTTTGATTATATCACCGTTACATGGTAATGAAGGCTGAGTTCAAATTTTGTGAAAATCGGATCAAAATTGACAAACAAAATGGCCGCCGTTTGTACGCGAATAGTGTGAAAATATGTTATATCAAGGTTGTGGACCCTGTAGAGGTCACAATTTTGAACCGATTTTGATGAAACTTGACATGTATGTTTAGAACCCAAATATCTTGGTTCCTTTCGATATTTGCGGCCATCGGATCGTAACTTCTGAATTATAGCTCCTGATTGTCCGAAAAACCACCCTTTTTAGCTTGTGGTCCCTCTGGAGGTCAAAATTATCATCCGATTTAAAAAAAATCGTTTGATTGTATCACCGTTACATGGTAATGAAGATTGAATTCAAATTTTGTGAAAATCGGACCCAAATTTACAGACAAAATGGCCGCTGTTTGTACGCGAATGGTGTGAAAATATGTTATATCAAGGTTGTGGACCCTATAGAGGTCACAATTTTGAACCGATTCTGATGAAACTTGACATGCATGTTTATAACTCTTAACTTCCTGAATTATGGCCCCTGATTGTACGAAAAATCACTTTTTTTAGCTTGTGGTCCCTCTGGAGGTCACCATTATTATCCGATTTAAAAAAACGTTTGATTATATTACCGTTACATCGTAGGGAAGAAGACCAGAGGGAGAAAGGGGAGTATTATCTGAAAGGTGGGCAAAAAGCTGGAGTTGACTTTTCTAGAAGCATTTTTCCTCAGGAATCCGAAAATGATGGGTGATCAGTTAGGCGAGGGAGCGTTAAGGAGTTATCGAGGTCAAAAGGTCACCAGAGGTCAAAGGAGGCTGGCTTATGAATTTAGCCACTTCCGATGCTGTCTGTTCAGATTTTTTGTTGGAACGCAGCTAAATGATTGAATAAGTGACGAAGGATAATTTGTGAAACCCATTAATCAAATTTTGATGTAATTGAAAAGGTCAAAAGGTTACCTGTCTGGATAATCGAATATTGAGAGCCTCGTTGTGAGTTTGACTTTGTAGAATGGCGGAATAAACATCAAATCAACAATCAATTTTTCTTATTTCAATTTATATGTCTGCACGGCGCATAATCCCCCGCCGTTGTAAGATAACATGGTGGAGATGCTTAGTAATTTCAAGAGTGCTCTCTTTTACTGCTGAAAGTGCCTTTTCTCAGACCCAAATATGTCCGTTCCGATCGTTTACTTAGACGAAAATATCAGCTAAATAGCTCTTGGAATGGCTACAGATGCAAGGAAATGACGGATAATTTTCTCTCAACACCACGCACGACCACGTTTTTCAGCCATGTTGATGTCGGAAAAGTCATCTAACACTATCATTCGTTAGTACCTTAGTAATCGTAAGGCAAGCCATGTCCATACATTTGCAGTCATCTACCCCTTTTTACCGATCCAGGCATAGCTTACGAAATCTGATGGAAGTTCTGTAGCGGTACCACTATGATCACTATTCATTCAGTACTACGCCTACTACAGTAGTTGGTACTAGTTTACTTTCGTCAAGTCAAGCCATGTATATGCATTTGCAGTCATCTACTCCATTTACGAATCCAGCAAGAGCTCAGAATAACATGTATTTACAAGATTCCATTGCTGTCGATCTTGGCGATCCTTATTGGTTGCCAGTCCAACCTACGCATGGTCAACACCAGAATTTATTATCCGATGAGTTGAGTTTGGATGGTTCTACAGTTCACCGCCAATCCAAGTTTAATAATCTCGTGCCGTATTTTGATGGTAGTACGCAGGAGGCTGAGTATTTCATTTCTGCCTTTGATTCGTATTGTTTGTTAGAAGAAATCGACACCGACTGTAAGAAAATTGCAGCATTTCACTTACAACTACGTGGCCCAACACGCACCTGGTTCACCCACCTATCTCCAGCCGACAAAATGTCATGGGGTGCTAAATTTCGTCATACTTTTATTGAGGGTGATCGAGTTTTACAGTTTCAGGCCTATAACTCTGCAGCATTGCACCCTGGCTTCTCCATGCAAGAATTTAGTGGTCAGTTGTTAGATCCTGGTACACGTCTTCAAAAGCCTGATTATGACATTTTGCTGGGGTTTATAGATGCGTTGCCACCACACTTAGCTTTTTTTGTACGTGCTGGACAGCCAAAAACTTTGCAAGATGCAATCACTGCAGCCAAGCTTGGAGAAGCTTATGGTTATAGACGTCAAGAACCAATCCAGGATCAGCCTAGTTCAATACGTACCAATAACAGTTTGGGTGATAAAACCTTTAATCCTTGCACCACAAGTCATCATCATGGTGATAGGAAACCGTTTTCCTCCAACCCTCCATCTGTAAGCTACTCAGATTTTGTAAACTTACATCAGCAAGTTTCTGCACTGACAGAGCAGTTGTCACGGATGCATACATCTCAGCCCTACCCTCAGCCACCGCCACCATCCAGGTCTTACAGTCAGCGGTCAACTAGTCAATTATCGACAACTTCCCATCCACTGCCAGTGCCTCTACCCCCACAGCAAATACCAACCTGTTTTGCATGTCGCGCTCCAGGTCACCGCCAAGCCGAATGCAATTGGATCAAGAGTGGTAATTACAGACCCGATCTTCATTGTCTCCATTGTAAACAGTATGGACATACAGCCTATCGATGCAAGCTACGTAATGTTCAACAGCTGGGAAACTTACACCCCCAAGAGCTCAAGAGCACAGGCCCTTGGGAGGGAATCAATAACTTTTGTTCCAGTTGTGCTCTTCCCCATCGTCTAAACATTGAACAAGGTGGAAAATTTTTATATTTACCAGTACGAATTCATCAGCTTAAGTTGTATGCTTTACTGGATAGTGGCAGTTCCATCAATATTTTAGCGGCAGAACTCTACAAGACACTACCCTCACATGTCAAGACTCCAGTTAAACCTTTGCCATATGCAACCATTCACTTAGCAGATGGTAAACCAGTCGATGTCCTTGGGGTTACATCAGTTCGACTTAAAACATCAACTAGTAAATTTTGAGCTGTTGACTGTTTTGTGTTAAACCAGTCGTCTCAACCCTTGATTCTGGGAACTGGATTTTTTCGCGCTAATTGTGTTTTGTTAGACTTCAGTAAACCTTTACCTACCTCGTGTCAAGTGTTTAAAAACAGTTGAACTTCCTCCAAACTGTCTTTATCAGTTTAGTGATATATTTGTTACTCCAGAGAAACCTGAACTTGGGAAAACTGATTTTGTGCAGCATCAGATACAGTTAAAACCTGATGCCATTCCAAAACACCGGCGCCCCTATCGCTTACCTCTAGACAAACGTGAAGTGTTAAAACATCAACTAGAAGAATTAATGCAACAAGGTGTCATTTGTCGCGTCAGCGAAACTGAGGATATTCCTATAACCAGTCCGATTGTCTTGGTCACTAAACGCTCTAAGCCTAACGACAATGCCGTTCCAGGGTCTAAACAATCAAGTCTATCAATGTATAGATTTTGTTGTGATTTCCGATACTTAAACTCACAGACCCAGGATTTTCATTACAGTATTCCTGATTTACAAGAACTCACTGAATCCTTTGGTGATAAACAGCCACACATTTTTTTAAATACCCCTTGCTCCTGATTCGTCCAAATATACAGCTTTTGCCACATGTTTTGGAACATTTAAATTTTTAAGATTACCTATGGGACGCTGTTTGGACCTCACTCAACTCACTCAAACATGTGCACCTAAATGCGAAATATGTCCTGTTGTTTTCAACGCTGTTTTCAATAGCCCAGTGGGATATTAAACCCCGTTTTATTTTTTTTCCACACCAACACATAACACATGAAGACGGTTGGTAATTATCACAAAATAAAATGAAGTGGGGTCTAACGCATGAAGACGGTTGGTAATTATCACAACGTAAAATGAAGTGGGTGTAACCCATGAAGACGGTTGGTAATTATCACAAAATGAAATAAAGTGGGTTGTAACACATGGAGACGGTGGGTATTAATCACAACGTAAAATGAAGTGGGGTGTAATGCATGAAGACGGTGGGTAATAATCACAAAATAAAATGAAGTGGGTTGTAACACATGAAGACGGTGGGTAATAATCACAACATAAAATGAAGTGTTGTGTAACGCTGGAAGACAGTGGGTTATAATCACAACATAAAATGAAGTGTTGTGTAACGCATGAAGTAATAATCACAACATAAAATGATGTGGGGCTTAACTACCTACTTTTCTGTGCCATTCGGGCTAATGAAGACAGACACATATAATCAGCTGGATATGAGGGTTCTTTTAATGGTATGTCAATGTGAACACAAGATAGGCGCAGATCCAGGGGTGCCCCCCGCCATCCCTACCCGTGACATAGTTAAGTTTCAATTTCGTTTGCTTTGTTACTGTTGTAGTTCACATATCTGCTCTTTTAATATGCTCTTTTAATAGATGATATAAACATGATTTTCATATTGGTCTCCGCCCAAGCAATCCAAGGTTGCAACGTATTACCCTGGATCTGGGCCTGCAAGACTTCAAGTTCTTAGTCCCATCCAAAGGACCAGAAGCTGTTCCTTGCCAGGCCCTCTAACGCGCACTACGTAATCCTCCGAAAAATTCAGAATTTCTCTGCCAAAACCAGGATCGAACCAGGGACCTTACTGGACCCCACAGCTCCTGGTAATAATGGAGTATAATAGACCTCCTTTAAACTACTGGTCTGAACCCTATTCACCAGTTAGTTATTTTATAATTTCGCTCATAAACAGTTTAAAGTAGCTAAGTCTCCAACAAAATATCATCCAAAATCTTCCACATTAAAAACACCAATTATTTCTCAGTTTAAATCAACATTGATGTTGTGATCTAACCTGGAAAAGATGGGCTTCTGATATCCAATATTAAAGACAAAATAATATTATACTATTGGTACACGAATAGTGTACCATAATGCGTTCAGTGTCATTTTTGATAAGGGACAAGAAAGAACGAGGCTAGAGATTTCATAAGTCATGTCTAACGCTGACGTCATATTCTAATCTTGAGAGCATATGCAGTAGACTGGAATAACCAGATGCTAGCGATTTAACGCCTTTAATATTAAAAGAGATTTTCAACGTTACAGACGCCTGTGCGATTGAGTTGAATATACATTGACGAAAAAAAAAGAAGAGGCACAAAACAGCTGAATAATCCATTTTTGGTAGCCTATATATTATCTTGGTATGTTGAAAAAGAAAGGAGGAAATTTTGAAATTAGGCTGCTTTTAAGCAACGTATGGTCCGGATGAGACCAAGTTTTCCTAGACCATTTTTTGTGGTGAGTATCAGGCGTTTGAGGGGCGTTTTCGAGATATGGTCGTGTGAGTCGAATGTCTACAATTGGAGCGAAATGTCTTTATGTTGACATAAATGATGATCATGTTATAATATATTAATAAACTATAAATTTCTAGGACTGCCTATCTCTTAATAAGTGTAGTATTAATGGTCGAGTGGGAGACTTAATCTGTATATTACGCAATGTCTTGCACGAGACCATTAAACAACTTAAAATACAGACACTATCCAGCACGTGCATTTCAATGAAATACGTCACGCGCCTCCAATATTGCAACTGGTATAATAATGTACGCTTGAAACATTGCCCGTACGATTATTTGATATACCCCAACATCAAAGGATGACGTCACATCTGTATTTTAAATGTATATAATAACCCTGGACAACTGATTTGTGGGGAGATGTGGCGGGTAGTGCAGGTGTGTGTGTGGAGAGGGGGAGGGGCGGAAATAAGTTCACCTGATCAACATTTCGCATATATCCCTATGATATGTTTCAGATACCCAAATAGGTACTAAACGAACCAATGAGTATTAATAGAACTCCTTGGTATGAACCAATTACGCCACACGGCAGAATTCCTAAATATACTATTCAAAAAAAGTAGGGGATATTTGATTTTTAAGTGTTATTAAAGTCACCTAATGAAACTGACGAAGAAACAAATGACAAAATGAAATGAAGTTCACATTCATCGATTTATTCCAAATGATCGTTAGACTAAGTAAGGCACAGACTGACCATTATAAGGGTAAAATGATACCCGGAGTCAAACAGCAAAGTTACCACAGCATCACAACAAAGTCAGTAACGGGTAAATCCTCCTCTGTTTGCCAAACAAGCATTGACCCGACGTGGCATACTCCTAATGAGGCGTCTAAGGTCATTTTGGTCCAGATTGTCCCATTCCTGTTGCAACGCAGCAGCAAGTTCTTTGACATTGGCAGGACGTTGTTGACGTTGACGTAACCTCTGTCCAAGCATGTCCCAGACATGCTCGATGGGGGAGAGGTCGGGACTCAGTGCTGGCCAAGGTAATGTGGTGATGTTCTGTTGTTGGAGGTAACCTGTAACGATCCTGGCCCTGTGACATCTTGCGTTGTCATCCTGGAAGATGAAACGGCCGCCATGACGTCGTGCGAACGGCACAACATGGACTGCCAAGATGTTGTCCCGGTAGTACTGGCCTGTAACACGCCCTGCAACAACATGTAAAGCCGTTCTTCCAGCAACAGTGATGCCTCCCCACACCATAACAGAACCACCCCCAAATCGATCATGTCTGATGACGTTAACGTCTTGGAAGCGCTCTTTTCGACGACGCCACACCCTCCTACGTCTGTCCAAAAAATCAACAGTGAACCTTGACTCATCTGAAAACATCACATTGCTCCAGCGTCGATTATCCCAGTGTTGATGGTCCCTACACCAACGACGTCTTGCCTGAATGTGATGATCTCTCAAACAAGGGATCACGCGCGGACGTTGGGCGCGAAGGTGACCCCTATGCAGTCGATTCCGAATCGTCTGGCCACTCACTCTCACACCAGTGTCTGTTTGAAGACGAGCGCTGATCTGATTTGCTGTGATGACACGATTTCTCAAGGCCAAGGTACGGATAAATCGATCCTGGGCTTGAGTTGTCGACCTGAGCGTGGTCTGTCCTGTACAGATTGTGTATCACGGTATCTGGACCATAGCCTGCTTATGACAGACTGAGAAACATTCATCGTCCGCGCCACAACCGCCTGTGTTGTGCCGATCTGTAGCATGCCAAGGGCACGTAACCTTTCATTTTGGGTATGCCGACGCATATCAAAATTTGTTTTCTGGTCACTAAAACAATTAAACTGATGTTTCCACCCTGGAATTCAATGCCACAATGACTGTAACATTCAAAGTCAGAGTCGTGCAAATCTTGGGTTGGACCCCCATGATGATCCCAAGCATCACCTGCATTCCATGCGGTAGCTATTGGTGCGTTTGGGCGCCACATGTAACTGGAAATGTTTCTTCTGTTAGGTTCTATAGTGACTTTTTTCGTAGTCATTTGCATATTTTAGTAGTATGCCCCCAAAATCAAATATCCCCTACTTTTTTTGAATAGTATAGGTATATATAGGCTGAAATGGAAAACCACATAGTCTATATATAGGAATTCAACCGTGTTACGTAATCAGTTCATACCTTGTAACGCAATCACTTCACTATATTACCTATCTTCTTCGCGCAAAGATCATCGACTGCTGTGTAACTGTGAATCGAATCGAGACCACTGGCTACTTTTATACACTTAAGATATTTAGGTAAGTAATATAACTGACGTAAGGTAGTCAATCTAAGCGGAAACATGTCGCCTTCACGTACAGTTACACTTGCATACTAATAATGATATCGGCAATCGCAGTTCCTTTCAACGGATATCTACAGATGTATTTACACACTGGGTATTCCCAACATAACACAAGAATGACTACACTCGTATTATAATCTCATCAGTTTGAGTTTGAAATTGTCCTGTACATGTCCCCAATTAACGTACCGACAAAAGAATAAAATATTCGGCAACCCTTGTCGACCCAGCGGACGATTTAGCTGTTGTGGGCGTGTATTAATTTCGTTGTCCGGCAAGCTTTCTCTTCATGTGAATATATCTTATATATAAAAATAATGAATAACTTGATCATTTGTATTTACTTATGGATAATTAAATCGGTCCTTCAGATAACGAAAGTGAAAGTAGTATTTTCTAAGAAACAGTTTACTTTCACTTTCAGTTTTCAATTCAATTGAAATAATTTGGTCATCAAGTCTGCAACATGAACATAACTTCATCAGTCTCGGTTATCATGTCTGCAACACAAACATACCTTCGTCAGTCTCGGTTAACAAAACTTTTGTGTGGTTATCGCGTCGATACTATCAGGCCCTTAGCTAGCGGGAGGGGGGGGGGGCAAGGGGGGGCAACTGCCCCGAAAAATTCGGCGCCCCCATGGGCGCCAAAGGCTCCCTTTGCTTGTAGGAAAAATTGGCTCCGTGATTGGGCGCCAAAGGACGCAATACGAGGCCAACGACCAACGCCTCCAATTTAGTATGGGCGCCACATAAAGCCGAGTGACATTGGTTGGGCGCCCACGGCAAGATTAGCGCACAACCAATGTCAATTAACAACTGATGGGGCGCCCAAAACGGTTTGATCTGTGGGGCGCCTTATCCCGGAGAGGCGCACATGATTGGTGGGGCGCCCACGACTAGTGCATAATGCCGAATCAGATTGGTTGGACGCCCATGACTTGATCAATGGGGCGCCCAAAACGGCATGTGGGGTGCCTCATCCCAGGGGAGCGCCCATAATGCCGAGATCATGGGCGCTCATAATATAGTGTTAGTGAGGCGCCCACGAATGTATTGGGCACCCAAAACTGCGTGATAATCTTCAATATTCAAACAAGTCGCATCCTAACCCAATCCGAACTTTTCATTTCATTTTTCTTATACGTCATCTAAGGTAGACCATATTGGATCACATTTAAGTTGCTGTATTCACGGGCTGGAATAGCAGGAAAACACGTTTGCGCCTTGCGGCAGTCAAAATTTTCTTCCGAAGGTCCCGTCTCCATGGAATATAAAGGATTGATTGGAATTCGACTCAGCCACCTTAGTTAGACCACCTACTATATTCATCGACTGGAATAGCAAGAAAACGCGTTTGAAGTCGTCAAACTTTATCGGGGGTGGGCGTCCCTAGACGTCTGTAGGCCTAACCAGAAATTGCAAGTTCTTCCCCTCCCCAAACATTATCGAGCCCGCGGCGTACGCGTATGGAGGGCACCATATAAACACTTCCATTGCGCTGTACTGTTCGCCGTGGACGATCAAATGTAGGTACATCGGCGCTCACAGAAGCTCCATCGGCGCCCCCACAAACCTTTGCCCCCCCTAACAATTTTGGGCTAGCTACGGGCCTGTACTATTATGTGTTCAATTATGCATTATCATATTCATATAGGTCAAACATCAGCGAATCATTCGCGTATAATAATTTCACACTTCGTTATAGCAAGACTAGTCACTGGACAGGGAATTAAGAAAAACAATCATTTTATTCTTGATATTTTGTTTGTTGTGTCGGTCATACTGGTTCTAGCGAGTTGTGTCGGTCATACTGGTAAGCAAGGTCTTATTTTCTCACTAAGATGTACATATTTACATTGTTCAGGCATTCACATGGACTGACACGCGGCCGTTTAGCAGTAAAAAGTTGCCCAGTAAAATTGACTGGGGCAGATTCCAGTTTCGACATGTATTGAATGGCACAAGACCTGAACGTTGTACTGGCGAGTGTAATGAGACATACGTTCAGAGCTGAACTAAGGGTGGGGGGAGGGGCGGTCGCAAGGGTGAGGGACAGCTTCCCCACTAACTTTCGAGGAATCTGACTTTTCGGGAGGTTGGATAGTCGAATCGTTAGCATGTGCGCGCTGTACGTGACAAGGACTAGGGTCGCTTGTCGAACTTCGTGGGTTTTCCCCGGGTCCATGTTTCCTTCCACTGCTAAAGACCCCTTATGCGCTAACGAATTATTGAAATAAAATTGAACCATGTGTTAGTCCCAAAATGACATAGTTTGTGTCACATGGACGTTACACCCACTCTTATGCCATTAAATTAAGTCTGGTCATTTACCTATTTGTTTTGGTGCATCCAGTAACAATTTGTTGCATCGGAGAATCGACAGTTTATCAAATTTTATTTTCAGGATTCCATGTGTAAGCAAGATGGAGGATGCAAGATGTCATTTTGATTTACCACTGAATGTAAAGACAGCTAGAGACAGACAAGAGGTCGAGACACGGATAACCATTTTGAAAGGTTATATCAACGTAGACCTTAAACCACTTAAATTAGCTAATAAACATCTACTAGGTTTGCTGTATTATTACATTGGACAGCTTGACGAATCTTATGACACATTTAAATCTATTTTAGATGAAGATCCCACAAATTTGAACGCCTTGGCTAATCTGGCGCATGTGTGTCGTGGGATTTTAAGTACAAAAGAAGCTGACGAGTATGAAGGTATTCGAAACCAGGTTTCTGATAAAGGCGATGAGTTAATTTTAGCGCGCTTTAAAGCAGAACATGCGTATGCATTTGCTTTTGAAATCTACCATAGTGTGCATGAATTACGAAGGTATCACGAGTCTAATGACATGTATGATAAATGTTTGACCAAGACGTCTGGAAAGTCAGAAATTCAAATTGAGAGAGCTGCATGGATGATGTGTAAAATTTGGAACTTTAAAAAACTATTTAATAAAAACTACCTGAAAGAGCAACACCTGTCTAAAAATTCGAAAATGTATGATGACATCATGGATTTATTGCTTCAAATTCAACAAAATGTTCCAGAAGATTCAACCCTAGCTGCTTTAGCATGGGCAAATTTTGGTTATTTTTTCTGGAAGAAGCCACGCATGCCATCCCACAAACGGGGAGGCGATGATTTGAGCGGCATTGAAATGCCAAGCAATATTAAAGGCACTGAAATGGAAAAATACTATGATGACCCAAAGAGTTGCTTTGAAAGGGCGCTGAAGATAAGAGAAAACAAAGAAGTGTTGGAATTGTATGGAAGTTGGCTCCTGCACAAGACCGATTTTGATACAGCTGTGAACAAATTGTCGCGGTCCATCGAGCTTGATTGTTCCGACAGTAACTATTACTCTTATTCTAAACGTGCAGAATGCCTCTTCGCAAAATGTCGAAGGGCCATCGCTCCCGATAAACGCATTAAAGTCGCTGAAAGCGCGGTCGATATAACTCACGATTTAGAACTTGCTGTAAAAGATTTTGAGCTTGTTGTTCGCGTAAACCCTACTGCTTACACTTATAGTCAACTTGGACATTGTTTTCGTTTGCTCTACAAGGGCGGAAAAGACAAAAGAATACGGGCTAAGGCCCTTGCAGCATTTCAGAAAGGTCTGGCATGTTTGGACGGTAAAAAAGATTCATCTCTTCATTTTAAACATGCTAAATGTTTAAAGGCACTAGGAGAGGATACGCAGGCCAGGGCTAGTATGCAAAGATCTGTGGAAAACCAAAACCCACAATCTACCTTTGTTGAGGATATACGAACCTTGGTGACATGGTACATCGAGTTATGCAAAGATGGGAGCACAGAGAATATTCCCGAGGCAGCTTTTTGGTTTAAAATGGCTTTCGCAAAATACGAAAGGGACACGTTTAAAAAATTGACCCTCACGATGATAAGAAGATATACCGACTTCTTCCTAAAATTATTTGGGTGTTTGTGGAAAGACGCAAACCCAGAGTTGGCAGAATTTATCTCAGATGTCTTGAAAGACATTGAAGATCTCCTCTCCAATTCTCACCTCCATCAGTTTTTATCGTCTTCTCGGTGGACAGGAAGTGAAACGTCTGCAACGGAAATAAAACGTCCGGGTGCCATGCGACCGCGGAATAAGAAGGGTTACGACTATGATTTTTTTATAGTATACAGTAATCGTGATGAGAATTGGGTTAAATTTAGTTTATTGTACCATTTGGAAATGATTCGAAATTTTAAGGGTCTGATTCATATCCGAGATTTTAAACCCGGAAAACCTATTTTGGAAAATATCGAAGAGGCTATACGTCATAGTTACAAGGTTATTTTGTATATTACTGGTAACTTTACGGAGAGCGATTGGTGCAATCACGAAGCCCAAACGGCCATATCGCGTGCGCTAACTAATCGCGAGAAGGGCAGTATTATACCAATTCGGGAAGGTATGACAACAGTTCCCAACTTTCTATCGAATTTAACAAATATTTGTATAGAAGGTGTCATACCTGAAACCGATTTGGAGAAACTAGTTCAGGCGCTAGACGAATAAGCACCATTCCTATAATAGCACATGGGATGGAGGCGTGAACATTCAATCAGAACTTCTGTTATTGAAACAAGTGAAGCTGTTTCGATTCGCCGCTGGTACACGACAAGGTGTAGGGTCGCCCGTCCAACCTCCTGGGTTTTCTCTGAGTCCTCTAATTTACTCCCACTGCTAAAGAACCCTACGCATACGGGAATTATTGAAATAAAATTGAACCATATATTAGTCCCGAAATGACTTAGTTCATGTCAACTCTCTCTAATAGCACAACCATATTGTATATATTGTTGGAAAGCCTCACCAAGGATTATGAAACCATGTGCATTGTTTACATAAGACGTTACTGGTGCGGACAGAATGATGCCTTTTACCCCTAAATAGGACATATTTTTTACTTATATATACTTCACTTCAAACACATAATGTTTAAAAATAAAATATAGAATTAAATTTTACGTCCTACTTTTCTGCACCAACTGGGATAATGGAGACGATAAATACGCTGTGTTTTGTAATTGTATTATAAATGTACGCTGTGTTTTGTAATTGTATTATAAATGTACGCTGTGTTTTGTAATTGTATTATAAATGTATGCTGTGTTTTGTAATTGTATTATAAATGTATGCTGTGTTTTGTAATTGTATTATAAATGTAAATGTATGCTGTGTATTTATATTGTAGGGAGCCGCGGTGTATCGGTGGGTAAGACGCTGGCTCGCTACCCTGGACGTCCCGCGTTCGATCCCTGAGTTGGTCGAAAGGGTTCATCGGGTTTTCCGGCGTGGTTCCATATTGTCAGAACAACGTATAGTAGTTCGAATGGAACGAAAACCGAGGTCCCGTGGACCCATTGCAGTGTAGGTAAAATAACATTGGTATATAAGAGTAGGCCGTAGTTCAGGCAAATATCCCCCATGACAGCATACTGTATGGTATATGCCCGTCTTCATTAGCCCCACGGAGTAGAATAGAAGGATGTTAAACCCCATTGTATTTATATTGTAGGTGAATATTAAATTATTATTATTGCAGGAATATTTATATAAATTATTAATTAACATTATGCCATGTTAACCAATCTGATTTAAACACAGTTCCTATTTCCTTTCGTTTTTTATTGTTCAAAATTTTGTTTTACTTGTCTTCACAACGCTTCAAATAGTGTAGTAGTCACGGTCACCCAGAACCTCCTAGTCTTCAATATTGGAAGAATATACGCGTTTTCCTGCTGTTCCAGTCGGTGAGAGACAATACTGAAAATTGCACCGACGCAGTAGCGGTTTTTCAGCTATATTAGCCCGCGATTCGTCCAGCAACTTCAAAGGTATCCAATGGGTTTTCGACGGAAATCCCACTCTATGCTACGGAAGACGGGGAGGGACATTCCAGCTTCAAAGTTCCGACTGCAAACTTCTAAGTTCCAACTTCCATGTTCGTACTTCCGACTTCCAACTTCCATGTTCCATGTTTCATTCTCCATTTTATCAGTAGCCACGTGTGTGTAAGATTGTGATAATAGCTTAAATAAAGCAAGTTTTTATCAATATTTATAGTTTATAAATACACTTAGTACAGGTAACTACGAAAGACCGACAGGGACATTCCAACTTCCAACTTCAGTGTTCCGTGTTCCGTGTTCCAAGTTCCGATTTCCAAGTTCATAGTATCACGTGATAGCAATACGGTCAGATGGCCAGAACATCACGTGATTAAAAAATTAAAATGAATGTGCTTAAACAACTATTTGACGAAGAGAGAGAGAGAGAAAGAGAGAGAGGGGGAATGGGGTTTATTTAACGTCCACTCGACACAAACTAGGTCATTTTAGGACTAACATACGGTTTAATTTTATTTCAACAATTCGCTTGCGCGTAAGGATCTTTAGCATTGGGAGGACTGAAGTACCCGGAGAAAACACACGATGCTGGAAGGCGACCCTGAATTCCCCTTGCCACGTCCAAATGGGGATTCGAAACCACACCAGTTGACTCAACGGTAGGCCGTATGATACAACGTGCTATCAATTTTTTAAAATTTTTAATAATTTCCATCTACATGTAAGACAAATAATCAAGAACTAAACCAAAAGTGGTTTTCATTTCACTGTTTACAGCAGTGTCTAGATCTTGACAGATATAATTTTCCTTTTTATACGCCTGCTTTTTCACGTTTACGTTGGTTGCGTTCGATACGCACACCGGACCGTAACCTCCTGGAGTATGGCCCCTGGTTGTACAAAAAAAAGTCACATTATTTTTTTTTTGTTAGCTCGTTCTCTGTCCATGTGGGCATATCCTGCATTGCGATCTCTTGATAATTTTTAGCTTTTTTATTTTTATATATTAATTGTGTTATGCTTATTTTGGCAATATACATAATACAAGAATAATCTGTTTCATTGGAAAGCTTTAGATACAGGGACTGTAATCCTTTTAATAACTGTTCAATTGGTAATATGCATCATCAGATAATTTACAGGTTTTAAATGTTTTAAAAAAACCACTACCACCAGAACATGTAGTAAGATTCCTAATTGTCATTTAAAACACCTATATGTACATGTATGGATTTAAGGGGTGGGGGGCCGAGGGGTCTTAACTTTCGACAGTGCCCTTTTTTACTGTTAAAAGTGACTTTTCTCAGACCCAAATATCTCCGTTCCGAACGTTTATTTAGACGAAATATCAGCCAAATAGCTCTTGGAATGGCTACAGATGCAAGGAAATCACGAATAATTTTCTTTGCACCCCCCCCCCCCGCAAACCCCCCTCTCGACGATGTGCCCCGTCTCCGCGATCAGTGCCCTCATTTTGCGTCCCCCCCCCTTTGTCAAAATTCCTAGATCCGCCCCTATGTATATCATTTATTTTAAAAACTAAGACGTTGTTATTTCTATTTCTTTGTTTGGTTTCTGACATGACTGCTATATGCTTGCATCCTGTTCACAAGTAATGAAATAAAATAATTTATTTCATATTTATTTCTTTGTTAATAAACAACGTTAAAAATAAAATTGTTTACATTTATTTATTCACCAATAAGAAATAAGAAAGGGCATTACATTTCCCAATAAAACTTGTTATACAAGTTCCTCGTCTATAACATGCCAACAACGGACTGGTTACCACTCGGCATCATCTTCTACGCAAAATTTTACTCTATAAGTTGGGTCTGGATTTGTGCGCATTTGATCCCCCCGCCCCCCAGCACTGAGCGTCCAGACTACTAGTTCCAGTTGGAGAACTGGCATAAAACAGTATCGCAAACAGTCTTGATGAATGCTATCTCCAGATTCACATAAATCCGCCAATTGCTCCTGTATTGCAAAATAATAAGGTTTTAACCCATCCAAATTTAATGCCAGACGAAGTATGGTCCTGATGTAGAACACTGACGCCTGACTAATCGATGGGCCTAACGACGATATTTTCCATCAGGATCAAGGACTCGCATACCCCCCCCCCCCTTCTTACTGGGATGCCATAATTAATAAAACGAATTTAAGACAAGCTAGTACTTTAACTTTTATATATGTAGGCACTGGTACTGGTGCATACGTAAAAGATCCCTGATGGAATTCGTTAAATTGGTCGTAAAGTAAATGTAAAGTAAATTTATTGCATAAAAACGCCCACGAAGAGCAACGTACAATTACAAAAATTACATTCATACAAGCAACAAATATACATGTAACATAAACGCTGGCTCGCTAGCCTGGAGGTCGGGTGTTCGATCCGGCGTTGTTTCACCTTGGCAGTGATGCAGAGCGGAGGGCCTGACAATGACAGCTGTCTAATCATTCGGATGGGACATAAAACCGAGGTCCCGTGTACATATTGGCGTGTTGGAATTTGATATAAGAGTAGGCCGTAGCGCCATAGCCCGGGCAAAATTTCCCGCACAGCACACTGTATGGCGTATGATCGTCTTTCATTAGCCCAGGGTAGGTGCAGAAAAGTAGGACGTTAAACCCCATTTCGGGGCATATCGTTCAATTATATATCAATAATTCGCTTGCACGTAGAAGTCTTTCGCTGTGAGATGAAACCGGAGAACACGTAGATAACCAGGGGACTGGATAGGCGAGCCTACTAACTGTCACGTACGACCGGGGAATCGAAACCAAGCCAGTTGAATCAATAACAGACCTAATGGTACAGCGCGCACACGCTAACCATTCGGCCACCCCTCCGACTTAAAAAATAATTCAATTAGTATTAGATATCTGCACTAACTGTATTTATAAACTATAAATATTGATAAAAATTTGCTTTATTTAAGCTATTATCACAATCTTACACACACGTGGCTACTGATAAAATGGAGAATGAAACATGGAACAAGGAAGTTGGAACTTAGAAGTTCGAAGTCGGAACACTGAAGTTGGAATGTCCCTACCCGTCTTTCGTACTATGCTGACTTGAATTCTGCCATCCAATCAGACTGCTGGAGCTCCATTCACAACCAAAGCCCGAAAAATGTTGCCCGTAAATCGTCTTCGTCACCAGAATTATCAAAATGAATAAACCATTAACTAAAACGAATTTTCCACTAAGCTGTGATGGTTGTTTATTTCTAATTTATTATACAACGCTATAAATTTATAATATATTAAGAATAAAAAAACCCAAAACCCAACAATATGTTTCCCCATTCTTTGATGTTTGTGCCCGAAAAACGGAAAAAACATTGTCCGAAAAATGTTTATTTTGCTAACTAGATGATATAACAATTTCCCCCCATTTTATCGGTTTTTCCGAAAGTTCAGATTGGCGCTATATTTGTAGTCGTTGATGCAGTGTCTAAAGTCTAAGATGATACTGGAAGAAGATAGAGACGCACGCCACCGGATGCACACAGCTCGATGAGTTCATGTTTTATGGGAAGGTTGAGTTATTATAGTCAGCCATCTTTTTTCCTACTCTCTGTAGATTCTCAAACTAATGACATCAAATTCATTCCCTGTTCCAAGATTATCCTGCCAGTGCCATGTTGCTTCAAAAGGAACCCCAACCTCTGGTCTCCTGCCATTGACGTTAGCCCTGGAACAGACCGGACCCTCCAGATACCACCAGCCACTGTTAAAACGGACTGGGCAATCATTATTACTGTAGTCTCGATCAGAAGTAGAGAAAGGTCGACCATTTATACTAAAAGTGCCATCTGTTAGGCTATTGCCAGGCCCACCCTGAGGATGATTTGAAAATTGGCCTAAACTAATTGAATAGTTGTCATTGGCATTTGATATATGGAAATCACGGTAATATCCCTGCAATTGACTGGCATGATCATCAAACGTGAAGCCCACGGCCAACTTAAATCTGTTATGATTCTGAAGAATATTAAAGATGTTTTCAAGGCCTAACCAATAATTACCATTTGCATTTCCAAATCCGGTAGAATATTCATTCCATGTTTTGTTAAAATCTGTTTCCTTACAGCGTACGTCTCTGTAAAGAAGGTAGGTTAATCCGCCATATTTGAAAAGACAGATCACCTCCAGCACTGCGCCATTTACTGTTGGTTGTATATAGGAAAGTAGATCTTTCTGTGGAGTTACGGACTTTTGATAGCCATCGGAACAATCTGAAATCATATGTAAACGTTCTTCTTATCTTTGGCGGGTTCGGAAGTTGAGTGATGACGTCTGTCATTGAGTCAAGTAACGTGTTTCAACCCTGAGCTTATACGTGTCAAGGACATGACGAGGGCAACGTGGAGACGGTTTTGTATTAAAAATTTTGTAGCATAAATAAATGAAGACCAATTTGGTGGCGGGGGGGGGGGGGGCATCGATCGGACACAAGCACGGACCGACGGACCGAGTATTCTCCGGTGTGACGTCATCGCAGCCATCTTTACGCCATATCAAAAAGTCGATGCAAAATTGTCCAGTGAACAGACAATCAATGCTGAGAGTCGATCGTACTCGATTAGAACATTTTGGAAAAGCGTCGTCTCGAAGAACATTAAACTCGAGCTGTGCGTTCAGGAACTGTCCTATTGGATCCTTGTCGAAAATAAAATCGCTTCTCAGCCAATTTTACTGGGAAACCGTTTACTGCTAAACGGTCGCGAGTCGGTCACCGTGCAAGGCTGGGCAATGTAACTGAACATCTTAGTGAGAAAATAAGACCTTGCTTGTCTCACTAGAACCGGTATGAGAGACACAACACGCTGTTGAAAAATACGTCTCCGTCTTCAAACCGATTTGACCGACTTCATTGAAAGGGTAATAATACACAAATTTACGAACTCGGTCATATAAGATGAAACGAAATTCAATAGGACAGTACCCGAACGTTCAGTGGGAGAATAATGAGACCTACTTCAGAGCTAAAGCGTGACAAACCAAGAATAGGAAACCGGTGTCACCGAGCGTGCCATCTGTTGCTGTCAACAAAGAGTCATCTTTCGCCCCAAAAGTAAATTTACGCAATTGTTTCAAAGATTTTAATTCTGAAATCGACTATAAACGTTATGACGGTTTACAAAATCAAGAAACGGAAACATATCAATTTCCAGCACTGGACTTTTAATGTTAGAACTTTGTGAGATTATAGAAATTTACCTTGTATGATGTGTTGACATTGATCACCATAGTAACCAATAGGACATCTGGCACAGTTTACTTCAGTGCATACAGATAGCTGTAATTAACAAAATATATTTGACCTAAAATAAGGGTTCTAGCTTTTTTCATTAAGAGTATGTTATTTGTTTGTTTGTTTGCAGGGGGGTGGGGTATGTATTTTCTTGGGTGATGTAAAGAAAAAGTTGGCGGATTCAAATGAAACAAGTGTTACCGGAAGCGAAACTTCTATACCACCGTTTCGGTTTCAATAATTTTATGATGTAGACCTATTTCCGGAAAACAAATGTGTACGTTGACGTAAAAAACATACTAGCACATAATCTTAAAATCTTCTTCAGTAATAAATTTTGCCTAAGAAACTACGCGTCCCCAAATATCGTTTCGATTGTGCGTCTCCGAGTTTTAAACGTTCACTAAGTTGGTACCCCGCCCCACCGACGTTTAACATTTTAAAATTGACAGTCTATGCAAGACTTGTGTTGAGTTTGCTGTACAGTGAGGCCCACTAAGCATGTTTATTTATGCCAAATGAATAACTTAAAGTTCCAATAGCATTTTTTTAAGTTATATTTTTAAAATGTATTAAAATAAAGCCCTAAATTGAACCTATAAACAATCCTACCTTGTTAAAGAATAATCCTATTAATCCTATAATTCACTATTGCCAGTTCAGAAATTGGCAAAAATATCATTTTCAACTTCAAATTCAAACGTTTGAAGTTGGCCGTCCTTGGAGAGGAATGGGAAACAAGGGAGGTAATTGAGTAACTATTTCCTCAATCAGCCGGTGTCAGCCTTTGTAATGCCCATAAAAAAAATGCTGCCCATGATCATATAATAGTGAGTTGTAACCTTTTGAGCAAAAGACATAGAACTAATTATGTTTTGACTTTCTTAGAAAATATGAAATTGGAACTTTAAGAAGACCACATACATAATTTGGCTAAAATTAATCTGAACATGATTTGGTAGTAAACTTATAAAATTAATCTTGAAAAACATGCTTAAATGTTGCTTTTTTCAATATAACCGGTTTATTTAGAAAATATATGATTCATATAACAGCATGTATGATATAACAGCAGCAGCAATCTGTTTCACAGAGAATTACTTACGAATTATCTCTATAACGGATGACTGTCCACAACACGTGCGTTGACTGCAGGCAGCGTTAGTCATTGGCTCAACGGCTCGTGCAATGTTTACTTAACACCTAACTGCTTCGGGCAAAATGATGCATTTTACTCATTTTAATACCCATTTACACTAAATAGGAAATATTTTTAACTACAAATACTTCAAACGTCTTTATTTATTTTTCTTTTACCTCAAAAAAATGTTTGAGAATTTAATTTGTCGGAGTAAAAAAGTTAATATGCCGTACTCATTAAGCCTCGTCGATGTCATGCTTATCAGTGATTGTATCGGCCAAGCGAATATTCACTGCGGGATCAGTTTGCAGCAGCAGATGTAGAATGTGATTGTGAAGATTTTTAGCCATATTCCATATCAATCGGTTGAGGAGTTATGAAGCTTTCCCTGACATACATTTCGCTGATTGACCCGGGGCCGGATGTCCATCAACCAAATTTGAACACTTCAGACACGAGGCTAACTGAAAATCATGGTTGAACGTATTCATCAATTTGGTAATGATACTCCAAAATCAGCGGTCTGTCACATGGATTACGACATGTAAATGTTATCCGAGTCCAGGGTGAAAAGAAAAAAAAGTCCCTACCTATTCACGAGATAAATCATTTCTGTCAAACAAAATGGGGTTTAACGTCCTACTGTTCTGCTCCAACAGGGCTGATGAAAATGGACAAACGCCATACAGTGTGCTGTGAGGTAAATTTACCCGGACAGCGACACTACGGCCTACTCGTATATCACATTCCAAGTGTTAAAGGTTATTTTACGTGGCACGCGAATAAATAATGGAACCTCGATTAATCGTCCCATCCGAACGACTATTCGTTGTCCCTTACTTTTATGTAAACTTAAAGTTCCAATAGCATATTTTTAAGTTATACTTTAAAATGTATTAAAATAAAGTCCTAAAATAGATTGTACCTATAAACAGTCCTACCTTGTTAAATAATAATCCTATTAATCCTATAATTCACTATTGCCAGTTGAGAAATTGGCAAAAATATCATTTTCAACTTCAAATTCAAACGTTTGAAGATGGCTGTCCACGGAGAGGAATGGGAAAACTAGGGAGGTAATTGTGTTACTATTTCCTCAATCAGCCTTTAATGCCTGTGAAATTTTGCCCATGATCGTATAATAGTGAGTTGACAACATTTTGAGCAAAAGACATAGAAATAATTATGTTTTGACTTTCTTAGAAAATATGAAATTGGAACTTTAAGAAATTTATCTTATTGGTAAAATACATGTTTTGCAGTTTGGCGGCTTGACTTTGATATAAGGGTTGGCCGGAACTCCGCTGTCAGGGAACTATTTGACGTACATGCCAATTATAATCTTCATTAATGAGGGAAGAAATGTAGGACGTTAAACCCTATTTAAATTTAATTCATCACCGTACTTACCAGCCGAAAACAAATTTTACGATTCACGTCTTCATCTGTGATACAGTTTTCACCAGATTCGTACAATGAACACTGCTTGGTTTCTTCATCATACATAAATCTTCGACAGTCTCCATCTTTCAAACAACGTCGACCACAGGCAATCAGAGACACAGTTGTCATTTCCGATATTAGAATATTATGACTAGCTAATTTACACGATTTAAGTTCCTCCAAAACTTCTGTTTGGAGAAAATTAGACTTGAAAGTTCCAGATGCGATCATGAATAACTGAAATATTGGAATCAAGAGAGAAAACCGAGCTACCATCTTGAAATTATGATTCTGTCCTGAAACTATGATGTGTAATAATGAAACTATAATTTCGACAAATAGCTATGGCTTTTTTCTGCTAAGTATATCACGGTAAATTGTCCCAGGGGGTGATCTTTATGACGTCTGGTCATGGAACTATAATTTTAAAGAATATAGATTGTTGTTATTTTTAACAGTTGTTGAATGGCATGGATCACAGTATCGATGAATTTTTTATAAAAACAATCTTCTGTTGCCATCGTCTGGGGTAAAGGTGGCTAGAAATCAATACAAATACTTCTTTTATTTTTTTTTAGTCTCTATCACCCAGAAAAATATTCTACGAATATTAGTCTGGATGCGTTGTCAACATTTGAGAATAATATGCATAGAGGTGTATGGTGGCCCATGGTCGCAATAGCGTTTTTTTTTTTTGTATTTCATTTAAAAAAATGAAAAAAATTAGAAAAAAAAAAAATTTAAAATAATATTTTTTTTAAAATCTAAAATAATAAAAAAAAACTTTTTTTAAAATTCAAAATAATAAAAATTTTCTTTTTTTTTTTAGATTTAAAATAATATTTTTTTTTTAAATTTAAAATAATATTTTTTTTTTAAATTCAAAATATTTTTTTTTTTAAATTTAAAATGAAAAATAATCTTTTTAGGAATTAAAATAAAAAAATCTTTTTGAAAATTTAAAATAAAAGATTTTTTTTTAAAAAAAATTAAAATAAAAAAAAATCTATACCGTCGTGGCCCATCGTCGCAATAGAGTCTAGAGTATCCAGACCCAGTATACAACTATCATTAGACAAGCGAGACTAGAAACATTGTGGCCCATTGTTGCAGTATGTCCGCCAAGGCTATTATGCTCTATTTTATCTTTGAAATTGATATTGTGTGCCATTGCACTTTCGCACCTCTAACGACGACCTCAGGATGAGCAGGGATTTCACAAAACTAAAGATAAAATCACTAAACATTGACTTTTACTAAAAAGAAGTGAAATTTTAAATTTTATAAGTTTCACGAAGATCGATTTTAACTAAAATTTAAATTTAATTTTAATCGATAATCTGAACAACAGACACATCTTACATGCAGAGCCTTATACATAGTTATGAGGCCCTGCCTACATGTACCTGTGGAGAAGTTACCAGGTCATGAGGTCAACCCACTACATTTTGTACGGTATTGGAAACAGATTGTAAACAAACAAACGAACGTAAAATATGGCTTCAACGAACAGAAAACCCGCGTCGTATCAAGGCTGTCACTGTCAGTGGGATAACACTCATTGAGTAATATATCCCCCGATGAAAATGTGATTTTAACAGAATTAGCAAAAAGTTTCTTGTTTTTCTAATATTTTTCATTTTTTTAAAATGAAATACAAAAAAAAAAACGCTTTTGCGACCATGGGGCACCATAGAGGTGTATATACTGAGGTAAGCGTTAAATCATTCCTTGCGAGGCCGATTTTATAGATTTTGCTGAGCGAGGCATATGTAAGCCCCGCCTCTTTCTTGTTCGAGTCCCTCCCATTTTATTTGAAGGTGGAGTTTATAAAGGACTATTTATTGTTAATAATAGAATAAATCTCAAGTGCTATTACACTTACGCATACCTAGTGGTTCCCATGGTCCGAGTGTGTGATTATCAATAGTCGCTCGTAACACTTCCTAACAATTTCAAATCTCTGCGACCACGGGAGGTACTAGCGGTACGAAAATTCAATAACGACAAAATGTACTCTCCCTGACCTGCTTTACTATGTAATTAGTCTCAATCGCCAAGACAAATATTCTACGTTGAAGACTGGGGGGGGGGGGGTCGAGACTACTGTGTACTCGGAGTTTTAATTGGTCGATGAATTTCCCTATATCTGGAATATAATTTTCTAATAATATGTCAATCACTTACTGAAATATCATTTAATTTACAAAATATTATATTTCTATGAAAATTAATTCATAGAAATACTTTATAATCTTTCGTAATTAAGAAAAAGTCCCACTGCTAAGCTAGGCCGATTGGGTTCAAAGTGTGCTGACTGCGTAGCTAGACCACTTACACTCTACAGGCGGTATTGGATGATAAATTTAAACGCTCGAAAGAAATATTATTATTTTATGAAAATCAATCGAAATAATATCCCCAAATCTTTAAAACATAAGAAAAGGGCGGACTGCTAAGCTAGGCCGGCTGTATACATAATGTGGTATAGTGCGATGTCTGTGATATATAAGATGCTATCTTCATTTATATATCAATACATTCACTCAAATATTAGTTTTCGATGTAAATGTTCCAAAGATAGAGAGAGGGGGGGGGGGGATTTAACGCCCACTCGACACAGACTAGGTCATTTCGGGACTAACATATGGTTTTAATTTTATTTCAATAATTTTAATGCGCGTAGGGGTCTTTAGCAGGGGGGGGGGGGACCGTAGAACCCGGAGAAAACTCACGTGGTTGCTTCAATATTAAGAAACCGTCCCACTGCTAAGCGAGGCCTATTGGGTTCAAAGTATAATGACTGCTAAGCTAGGCTGACTGTACACTGCATGGGGTATAGTGCCATGTCTGTGATATATAAGATACTCTCATTCATTTATATAATACATTCACTCAAATATTATTTTTCGATGTAAATTTATTCATAGAAATACGTTACAATCTTTCAAAATAGAAGAAAAAGTCCCACTGCTAAGCTACGCCGATCTGCTTCAAAGTATACTGACTGCTGAGCTATGCTGATTGAGTTCAAAGTATAATGACTGCTAAGCGAGGCCGACTGTATGTCTGTGAAATATAAGATACTATCATTCATTTATATAATGCATTCACTCAAATATTATTTTTTGGTGTAAATAGTTTAAAATCTTTCAAAATAGAAGAAAAAATCCCACTGCTAAGCGACGCCGATCTGCTTCAAAGTATACTGACTGCTAACCGAAGCCGATTGTATGCTTCATGTGGTATAGTGCGATGTTCGAGATATATAAGATACTATCCTTAATGTATATAATACATTCACTCAAATATCATTTTTGGGTGTAAATTAATTCATTGAAATACTTTTAAAATCTCTCAAAATAGACGAAAAAGTCCCACTGCTAAGCGACGCCTATTGTGTTTAAAGTATATTGACTGCTACGGGAGGCCTATTTTATACTTCGTGTGATATAGCGCGATCTCTGTGATATATAAGATACTGTTCTTCCTTATATAATACATTCACTCAAATATTATTTTTCAATGAAAATTAATTCATAGAAATACTTTAAGATATTTCAAAATAGAAGAAAAAATCCCACTGCTAAGCGAAGCCGATTGGATTCCAAGTATATTGACTGCTAGGCGAAGCCGATTGTATACTTCATGTGGTATAGGCCTAGTGCGATGTCTGTGATATATAAGATGATATCTTCATTTATATAATACATTCACTCAAATATTAGTTTTCGATGTAAATTTTCGAAAGAGAGAGAGAGAGAGAGAGAGAGGGAGAGGGGGATTTAACGCCCACTTGACACAAACTAGATCATTTCGGGACTAACATATAGTTTTGATTTTATTTCAATAATTTTCATGCTCATAGGGGTCTTTAACAGGGGTAGGAAACCGTAGAACCTCGACAAAACTCACGTGGTCGGGTCAATATTAAGAAGACGTCCCACTGCTAAGCGAGGCCTATTTGGTTCCAAGTATAATGACTGCTAAGCGAGGCCGAATGTACACTGCATGGGGTATAGTGCCATGTCTGTGATATATAAGATACTCTCAATCATTTATATAATACATTCACTCAAATATTATTTTTCGATGTAAATATATTCATAGAAATACTTTACAATCTTTCAAAATAGAACAAAAAATCCCACTGCTGAGCGACGCCGATCTGCTTCAAAGTATACTGACTGCTGAGTTATGCCGATTGAGTTCAAAGTATAATGACTGCTAAGCTAGACCGACTGTATACTTCATGGGGTATAGTGCGATGTCTGTGATATATAAGATAATATCATTCATTTATATAATACATTCACTCGAATATTATTTTTTGGTGTAAATTTATTCATAGAAATACTTTACAATCTCTCAAAATAGAAGAAAAAATCCCACTGCTGAACGACGCCGATCTGCTGATTGAGTTCAAAGTATAATGACTGCTAAGCGAGGCCGACTGTATACTTCATGGGGTATAGTGCGATGTCTGTGATATATAAGATACTATCATTCATTTATATAATACATTCACTCGAATATTATTTTTTGGTGTAACTTTATTCATAGAAATACTTTAAAATGATTCAAAATAGAAGAAAAGATCCCACTGCTAAGCGACGCTGATCTGCTTCAAAGTATACTGACTGCTAACCGAAGCCGATTGTATGGTTCATGTGGTATAGTGCGATGTTCCAGATATATAAGATACTATCCTTAATGTATATAATACATTCACTCAAATATCATTTTTGGGTGTAAATTAATTCATTGAAATACTTTTAAAATCTCTCAAAATAGACGAAAAAGTCCCACTGCTAAGCGACGCCTATTGTGTTTAAAGTATATTGACTGCTACGGGAGGCCTATTTTATACTTCGTGTGATATAGCGCGATCTCTGTGATATATAAGATACTGTTCTTCCTTATATAATACATTCACTCAAATATTATTTTTCAATGAAAATTAATTCATAGAAATACTTTAAGATATTTCAAAATAGAAGAAAAAATCCCACTGCTAAGCGAAGCCGATTGGATTCCAAGTATATTGACTGCTAGGCGAAGCCGATTGTATACTTCATGTGGTATAGGCCTAGTGCGATGTCTGTGATATATAAGATGATATCTTCATTTATATAATACATTCACTCAAATATTAGTTTTCGATGTAAATTTTCGAAAGAGAGAGAGAGAGAGAGAGAGAGAGGGAGAGGGGGATTTAACGCCCACTTGACACAAACTAGATCATTTCGGGACTTACATATAGTTTTAATTTTATTTCAATAATTTTCATGCTCATAGGGGTCTTTAACAGGGGTAGGAAACCGTAGAACCTGGACAAAACTCACGTGGTCGGGTCAATATTAAGAAGACGTCCCACTGCTAAGCGAGGCCTATTTGGTTCCAAGTATAATGACTGCTAAGCGAGGCCGAATGTACACTGCATGGGGTATAGTGCCATGTCTGTGATATATAAGATACTCTCAATCATTTATATAATACATTCACTCAAATATTATTTTTCGATGTAAATATATTCATAGAAATACTTTACAATCTTTCAAAATAGAACAAAAAATCACACTGCTGAGCGACGCCGATCTGCTTCAAAGTATACTGACTGCTGAGTTATGCCGATTGAGTTCAAAGTATAATGACTGCTAAGCTAGGCCGACTGTATACTTCATGGGGTATAGTGCGATGTCTGTGATATATAAGATAATATCATTCATTTATATAATACATTCACTCGAATATTATTTTTTGGTGTAAATTTATTCATAGAAATACTCTACAATCTCTCAAAATAGAAGAAAAAATCCCATTGCTGAACGACGCCGATCTGCTGATTGAGTTCAAAGTATAATGACTGCTAAGCGAGGCCGACTGTATACTTCATGGGGTATAGTGCGATGTCTGTGATATATAAGATACTATCATTCATTTATATAATACATTCACTCGAATATTATTTTTTGGTGTAACTTTATTCATAGAAATACTTTAAAATGATTCAAAATAGAAGAAAAGATCCCACTGCTAAGCGACGCTGATCTGCTTCAAAGTATACTGACTGCTAACCGAAGCCGATTGTATGGTTCATGTGGTATAGTGCGATGTTCCAGATATATAAGATACTATCCTTAATGTATATAATACATTCACTCAAATATTATTATTTGGTGTAAATTAATGCATAGAAATACTTTCAAAATAGAAGAAAGAAATCCCACCGCTAAGCGACGCCGATTAGGTTTAAAGTATTTTGACTGCTAAGTGGGGCCTATTTTTACTTTGTGTGATATAGCGCGATCTCTGTGATATATAAGATACGGTTCTTCATTGATATAATACATTCACTCAAATATTAGTTTTCAATGTAAATTAATTCAAAGAAATACTTTAAGATCTTTCAAAATAGAAGAATAAATCCCACTGCTAAGCGAAGCCGATTGGGTTCCAAGTATATTGACTGCTAAGCTAAGCCGATTGTATACTTCATGTGTCAAGGCCTAGTGAAATGTCTATGATATATAAGATGCTATCTTCATTTATATAATACATTCACTCATTATTTTTCGATGTAAATTTTCGAGAGAGAGAGAGAGAGAAAGAGAGAGGGAGAGGGGGATTTAACGCCGACTCGACACAAACTAGGTCATTTCGGGACTAACATATGGTTTTAATTTTATTTCAATGATTTTCATGCGCGTAGTGGTCTTTAGCAGGGGTGGGGGGACCGGAGAACCCGAAGAAAACTCACGTGGTTGGTTCAATATTAACAAAACGTCCCACTGCTAAGCGAGGCTTATTGGGTTCAAAGTATAATTACTGCTAAGCGAGGCCGAATGTACACTGCATGGGGTATAGTGCCATGTCTGTTATATAAGATACTCTCATTCATTTATATAATACATTCACTCAAATATTATTTTTCGATATAAATTTATTCATAGAAATACTTTACAATTTTTCAAAATAGAAGAAAAAATCCCAATGCCGAGCGACGCCGATCTGCTTCAAAGTATACTGACTGCTGAGCTATGCCGATTGAGTTCAAAGTATAATGACTGCTAAGCGAGGCCGACTGTATACTTCATCGGATATAGTGCGATGTCTGTGATATATAAGATACTATCATTCATTTATATCATACATTCACTCAAATATTATTTTTCAATGTAAATTTATTCATAGAAATACTTTAAAATCTTTCAATAGAAGAAAAAATCCCACTGCTAAGCGACGCCGATATGATTCAAAGTATACTGACTGTTGAGCCAAGCCGATTTTATGCTTCATGTGGTATAGTGCCATGTTCGAGATATATTAGATACTATCATATATTTCGGTGTAAATTAATTCATAGAAATACCTTAAAATCTTTCAAAATAGACGAAAAAATCCCACCGCTAAGCGACGCCGATTTGGTTTTAAATAAACTGACTGTTAAGCAAGGCCGATTGGGTTCAAAGTATAATCACTGTTAAGCGAGGCCGATTGTATACTTCATGGGGCATAGTGCTATATCTCTTATATATAAGATACTATCATTTATTTATATAATAAATTCACTCAAATATTATTTTGCGATGTAAATTAATTCATAGAAATACTTTTAAATATTTCAAAATAGAAGAAAACGTGCCACGGTTAAGCGACGCTGATTGTGTTCAAAGTATATTGACTGCTAAGCGAAGCCGATTGTATACTTCATGTGGTATGGTGCGACGTGTGTGATATATAAGATATAAGATACTATCCTAAATTTCTAAAATGCATTCACTGAAATATTATCTTTTGATATAAGTTAATTCATACAAATACTTTAAAATATTTGAAAATAAAAGGAAAAATCACACCGATTTGGTTCAAAGTATACTGACTGCTAAGTGAAGCCGGTTGTATACTTCATGTGGTATAGTGTGATATGTGTGATATATAAGATACTATAATTCATTTATGTAGTAGATTGACTCTAGTGTGAGATATATAATAAAATTTATATAATAAAATGACCCAAATATTATTTTTCCATGAACAATAATTCAAAGAAATACTTTAACATCCTTCAAATACAAGAAAAAGACATAGCGAAGCCGATTGGGTGCTATATTTCTATGTGACAGAGACAGAGAGAGAGAGAGAGAGGGAGAGAGAGAGGGAGAGAGAGAGATCCAACATCTCATTTTTGCAACTACTAGTCTACTATACTATACATAGAGTCTGTTTAGATATTTTGTGATTATAGGGCGATGGGTTTTCCTACTAGATATAAGATAATATTAATAATTTTTATTTACATTAAAGTATGGAAATTAATTTCGAAAATTTATACAAAATATAAGCACAAGAAACGGCTGCCGGAAGATCCAAACCCTCATTTTAACCTCAACTAAACATCACATCAAGGCCGTTTACCGAACTGTCAATCAAATTGACTGACATGCGGCCTCCCTCAACATCGGTCTTGCTCTTTACAGTTTATCATTTACCATATACTGACCTAGTCTCTTATCATCCAAACAAATATTCTACGAATATCATCCAAACAAATATTCTACGAATATTAGTCTGGATGGGTCCTCAAAATTTGACAGAAAGTCGGTCACTGTCTGGATTATCCAGTCTTTTAAGTTACCACGTGCTGAATCTATCAAAACATCTCGCTTGTCAACAATGACACTCTCTAAAATTTTGTTGTAAAGTTTTTAATTGAAATGGTAATTTTCTCTCGTCATGAATCAAACGTATGGCTTCTCACAATCTCCTTAATCACGATTCATGTTGTTGTATCGTCTCTATTTTGTTTCTAATAATAGATGTGCCAAGTGAATTGTGGGATATATTTTACCCTCGCCTTATAGAATCTATCAAAATCGGCCCGGCTTCATAATATCTATCACTTACCGAGACTTTAGCCAAAGGGTTCCATTGCCCATGCGTAACCGGGAGTTTGGTTTTTTATGTGGTAGATTATCCAGTAATTTTCGTCAATAATTGAGAACCGACCCAGACCCTCCGTGCGTTGAAGACTAGGGGGGTCTGGGTGACCGAGACTAATACTGACCTCCATGATAATATGTCATTGGTTAGATTATCCGGTCTTTTACATTATCATAAAGAGCGTCTAAGGGAGGTAATTCCTCATAAGTCAAGATGTTTCATATTCCTGAAGCAAATGGCTAAGAGAAATCCCTCTCTTGCTGGATTGGCTTCTGATAGTTGAACTTTTGAGGGAGTGATTCTATTCTTCCCGCTCAGTCAACATGACATTCCTACGTTTAAAGGGACAATAACATTCTTGCTGGCTTGGTAGCTCCAGAAAATAAATAATACCCTTATTCTAAGTACTAGATGTTTAAATGTCCTACTTGTTGTGTAAATTATCCATTACAACCTATTTTATTTGTCCAGTGGGTTCGAAAATATTTTAAAATTCAAGTCACATTTGAAAAGGTTTACGTTAGACTTTTCAAATCAATTGGTTGAATTTTTCCAATTTTTTAGATTAGGTGTGTTAAGATGAAATTTATATCATCATTTAATTGGAATATTCTAAAATAATACGATTTGTTGACCAGAATGAAGATTGTGACATATTTTTCAGTTACAACAAGAGTGTTATTGGGGCTTTAATCTGGCTATTTGGAGAGTGATTTAAGGTATTAAAACGGTGAAAGTATGTTCGTTTCCAAATAGTATTGTTTACATTTCATACTCTTGATAGCCTCGTTTGTCACGCAATTAGTTTTACTGCAGTATTCTGCTATGCACGGGTTAATTGGGCATAATAAAATCGTGAGCCATGACGTAACGTTATATAAACATATTTGGTCCAATATTGGCACTCGTTTTAAATGTAAAGCTTTTGTAAAGCAGCTAGTCATTGGCTGGTAGTCGGACTACTGACCAATCAAAATTTAAAACAACAATATCCACTCATTACAGCAGTATGTAGTGGGATTACCTCTAATAAAACGGAACACTGCTAGGTGTATGAGATGTTTACGCCCACGAAATTAATTTAAGAATGTCATTTCAAAAAATCCATTTGATTGTATGTCCAGTTCATTATCAAACACTCCTGATTTTTTTGGTGAAAATTCTCTCTTCATGGGCCATGTCAGGGGCGGATTGTAGGGGGCGTATCACTAATGGTATGCTTACATCTGCGGTCAATATGGGCTTTCGTCTTTTATGCGATCAATCTTGTTTTTCACGAAGTTAATAACAACCATTAAGATACTATTTCAACTTTATCTTTCTTTCCTTAGTTGCATTATAATATCATAAATCTGGCATCAATATCTTCAAACAAAATGAACGATTGACTGAAATATATAATTTAACAGTCATAAATAAACAGAAAATAAAGGAAAACTTTCCTACTGAAATCCTATTTGTGACAACCAAGGCTACCAGCAGAAAAATTTGACATGGAGCGTCTGCAGCACACAATGAACGAGACTACGCTGGGTACTGATTATCGACGTGGGAATTCGACTAACCTTTGGTCAAAATTCACAATGAAAATTAAGTTACACTATTTATAATGGACATAATTCAATTCGGCAATTATAAAGGATGTACAAACCATAATTTAGGCCCTGTATTTCGACTTCGAATTGACAAACTTTAGTTTGGAACTATGGAATCATTCTACCATGCTTTCTTGACCGCCATTAACTTTCACTTTCTATAATCACGTGACGAATTTATAATGAGTTGTGAAATCAAAATTTGGAACGGTCAAAGGGGAAGAACCACTGCCAAAAATAACCTAACAGACCACGATTCTTCTATAATGTATAGGATCCAGGGGCCACCCCCTCCCCACAAGTATATAGGAATCCCGGGTCCTACAAGCTTCCACCGGGGCATGCACGCATGGTCGTATATATATTATATCAATCTGTTTCACAGAGAATTACTTACGAATTATCTCTGTCGCACATGACTGTCTACAACATGTGCATTGACTTCACGTGCAGTCAGTCATTGGCTCAACGGCTCGTGCAATGTTTACTTAACACCTAACTGCTTCGGGCAAAATGATGCATTTTACTCATTTTAATACCCATTTACACTAAAAAGGAAATATTTTTTAACTACAAATACTTCAAACGTCTTTATTTATTTTTCTTTTACCTCAAAAAAATGTTTGAGAATTTAATTTGTCGGAGTAAAAAAGTTAATTTGCCGTACTCATTAAGCCTCGTCGATGTCATGCTTATCAGTGATTGTAGCGGCCAAGCGAATATTCACTGCGGGATCAGTTTGATATTATATAGCACACGGTGCGCATCTTATCAGACACACGACAAGCATCTATGTTACTAGTGGCAGAAATTAGTTCCGTAAACCGCGGTCGGTGAGACAAAACATGGGGTTGTCACCCCCTTAAAAAAATCATGTCGAAGCTTGTAGGACCCGGGATTCCTATACATGGGTGGGGAGGGGGTGACTAGTCACCCCCCACTGCTAAAATGAACATACGCGCAAGCGAATTATTGTAATAAAAATGAATCGTGTAGGCTAGTCCCCAAATGAACTAATTTGTGTTGAGTGGACGTTGAACCTCAATCTCTCCCTTTCTTATTATCCCAGTAGACCATATTATTTCATTACATGTTATTTTTCTGCTGCCAACAGTATGGCTCATGCTAATATCAGTAAAATCAGTCGTCGATCTATTATATGTTATTTCTTATAATTTACATGGCAATAAACATAAGGATCAATAAAATAATTTAAATATGTTGTTAAACTATTTGATTTGATTTGCGTTTATGTTTCTTCTTCGCCTTCTTCTTCATCAAATTCCCCTTCCTCTTCAGCTGTAGCATCCTGGTATTGTTGACATTCAGATACCAGATCATTCATGTTAGATTCATCTTGATAGTGGCGATTGAAATTTAATTTTGGCGATAATTTTGTCGATAACATTTTGTGATATATCATCGCAAGTCATCCTAATGATTAATCGAAGCAGTGATATGTGATGTTTCGTGTCGTCTTTAACAAAAATGGACAGTTCTTTTCGAAGTGAGGGGGGTGGTGGGTGGATGGCCGAATGGTTAGCACGTGTGCGGTGTATCATAAAGCCCTTCATTGAGTCAACTGGTGTGGTTTCGAATCCTCGGTTGTACGTGGCAAGGAGTAGGGCCGCCTGTCCAACCTCGAGTTTCCCACCACTGCTAAAAACCCCTGTGCGCAAGCGAATTATTGAAATGAATGACCTAGTGGACGTTAAACCCCAGTTCTCTCTCATTCTCTCTCTCTTTTCGAAGAGCTCGAAATATTTTCATAGTTTACTGTGGCTTCATACATTTATACGGCATGTGTAAAATATACAAGCATAGCTATCGGATATCATTGTTTCAAATTATATTATCACAACTGGTCGGAAACGTAAAAATGGGCTGAAGAATACCAAAAATTCTTGAGCGAGAAAACAGTTAGCCATTTGTATCATATTACCGTCGCCAATGTGGCATAAAAGCGAACGACGAGTATAATTTTCAGCATCGCATATGAACTAATATCATTCTATCAGACCTTTGTCCGAACATAGCCGTAAAGTGGATGACAGTACTGTTACCAATAAATGTTCCGGACATCTTCAAGTCCCTTGGTGGAATATCACAGACAGTTGTTGGGTAACCCGTGGAATCCGGAATAAGACTACGCCGCAGTGCCGCTGTCCGGCTTAAACTCCCTATACCACAATGCATGATATGTTCATCGCTATTAGCCGATTTCATTTTGAATTTAGACGTATTAAATCAAATGGTCGTATCGCTTAAGTGTATATTCCATAGCCAATTCCTTATACTGTTATCCGGGGGCCACGGCGACTCAGTGCGTAGGACGTTGTCTCGGTAAGCCAGAGGTCCCGCGTTCGATCCCTACGTTGGTCAAGAAAGTGCACCGGGATCCTAACAAAAGACAACGTATAGTCGTTCGGATGGGACGAAAAGCGAGTTCACCCAAGAGATCCCTTGGCAGTTGGAATTCGATATAAGTGTAGGCCGAAGCACCGCTGTCCTGACAAAATTCCCCTCACAGCACATTACATGACGTATGCCCGTCTCCATTAGCCCAGTGGGAGCAGAATAGTAGGACGTTAAACCCCATTTCATGTATACTTTCATCGAATAAAACCCCCACTTGAAAATCCATTTTAAAAAAAAACCCAACAAATTTTAATGTCCAAATGAAATTCATTTTTAAATATTTAGAAATACTTTTAGTTTTGAAAGATCTGGCAGTTCTACCCATTGAAAAGATTTAATTAACTGTCGCATTGCGCAATCTATTAATGTTAATCGGGCTGTTGTGATTCAGATTTAGATTAATGGATTAGAGCTAATCCATTTATTTACATGGAAACAAAGTTACCACGGAGACACGTGACACGGTGTATATAAGTCGCGGTTCAGTCTATCTCAAACATTGACTTTGTTTTCTAGTTGTCACTGTTTAAAACCTTGTTACATTTCAACATGAGAGAAATAGTTCATATGCAAACTGGCCAATGTGGCAACCAGATCGGAGCTAAGGTATGTTTTGGCATAATATACATGTAACTAGGTTTTGAGGGGGTCCGAAATGGCTTAGTGGAAGATAAATCTAGATGTGACGTCATCCTCTGATGTTGGCGTACCATTATTTCCAATAATAAACGGACAACTTGTCAATCGTACATTATCTATACTCGATGAATTATTGGACTAGCGTGACGTATTTCATTGAAAAGCACATGTGGGATAGTGTCTGTATTTTAAGTTGTTTAATGGTTCGAGCTAAAACATTGTATAATATATTGAAGTATCACTAATTACTTTAATGTCTCGCTCTCGACCATTAAACCACACTTAATTACATTTTAGGGGGATTGGGATGGCCTAGTGGTCTAGAGTACCGCGCTTCGAACTCTAGCTGGCCGGTCACCTCTGGCTGTGGTTTCGAGCCCTGGTGTGAGCGTATGTGGCATGGAGATAGGGGCGTCTTCTCAACCTCGTGGGTTTCCTCCCGGCACTCCGGTTTCCTCCCACTGCTAAAGACCCCTACGCGCAAGCGAATTATTGAAATAAAATTAAACCATATGTTAGTCCCTAAATGACCTAGTTTGTGTTGAGTGGACGTTAAACCTCATTTCTCCCTCTCTCTCTTTAATTACATTTTAATAACGATTGGTCATAGCTATAGAAAAATACAATAAATATATCATATGCATGTAGGTTCATTGTATGGTCATTTTCTTTCAGTTCTGGGAAGTAATCTCTGATGAACATGGTATCGACCCAACTGGAACATACCACGGTGATTCTGATCTTCAGTTGGAGAGAATCAACGTTTATTATAATGAAGCTACAGGAGGAAAGTATGTACCAAGAGCTGTTCTCGTCGATTTGGAACCCGGTACCATGGATTCTGTACGGTCAGGACCTTTTGGTCAGATCTTCCGTCCAGATAATTTTGTCTTTGGTCAGAGTGGTGCTGGTAATAACTGGGCTAAAGGTCATTATACAGAAGGTGCCGAGTTGGTTGATTCTGTTCTAGATGTGGTCCGTAAAGAAGCTGAAAGCTGTGATTGTCTACAAGGATTCCAGCTAACCCATTCTCTTGGTGGTGGAACTGGTTCTGGTATGGGAACTCTCCTCATCAGTAAAATTCGGGAAGAATATCCAGATAGAATCATGAACACCTTCTCTGTCTGTCCGTCACCCAAGGTAAGAAAGTTTATATACGTGGAAAGTACCTACATTATTAATCTTAAAATACCATTATTTCTTTCATTAGGCCTGGGATGTTTTTACAAACTATTAATTAGACATTTATTAACAAAACAAGACTATAATCTACTCTCGATGGCATTGGATACTCAAGATTTTTACTAGATCAGAACGGTTCGCCATTTAAGTCTCGAATATACCAGTGTCCTCGTTACCACAATGCACACATCTTGTCAAATCTACAAACAGTGATAACTTGGCTCAGAATAAAGTAATTTGAATGAAATTTTCAATATTTTACATTATCAATTTTTGAGCTATTATAGCAAGAATGGTCAGCTCTTTGACTAAATCTTACATAATGTAATTACTAATTTTAATATTTTATTTTATTATAATTTTAGGTATCAGATACAGTTGTTGAACCCTACAACGCTACTCTTTCGGTTCATCAACTGGTAGAAAATACAGACGAAACCTATTGTATCGATAACGAAGCTCTCTATGATATATGTTTCCGTACTCTTAAACTGACCACACCTACTTACGGTGACCTCAATCATTTGGTGTCAGCCACCATGTCTGGTGTGACCACCTGTCTAAGATTCCCTGGTCAATTGAATGCTGATCTACGTAAACTCGCGGTCAACATGGTTCCTTTCCCACGTCTACATTTCTTTATGCCGGGTTTCGCTCCTCTCACCTCTCGTGGTTCCCAGCAGTACCGAGCTCTCACTGTACCCGAACTCACTCAGCAGATGTTTGATGCCAAGAACATGATGGCTGCCTGTGATCCCCGTCATGGTCGTTACCTGACAGTAGCTACCATGTTCCGAGGCCGAATGTCCATGAAGGAGGTGGATGAACAGATGCTGAACGTTCAGAATAAAAACAGCAGCTACTTTGTTGAATGGATACCCAACAATGTTAAAACAGCCGTCTGTGATATTCCACCAAGGGGCTTGAAGATGTCCGGGACATTTATTGGTAACAGTACTGCCATCCAGGAACTGTTTAAAAGAATATCCGAACAATTTACGGCTATGTTCAGAAGAAAGGCTTTCCTCCATTGGTATACTGGTGAAGGTATGGATGAGATGGAATTTACAGAAGCTGAATCAAACATGAATGATCTGGTCTCTGAATACCAACAATACCAGGATGCTACAGCTGAAGAAGAAGGAGAATTTGATGAAGAAGAAGGCGAAGAAGAAACATAAACGCGAGTGAAATAGTTCAACTATATATTTAAATTATTTTATTGATTGTTATGTTTATTGCCATCTAAATTATAATAAATAACATACAATAGATCGACGACTGGGTTAACTGATATTAATATGAGACACGCCTTTGGCAGCAAGAGAAATAAGATGTAATGCGGTTTTACCTCCTACTTTTCTGCTCCGACTGGGATAATGAAAGAGGAAGATAAATGAGATCTAACGCCAACTTGACACAAACTAGGTCATTTCGGAACTAACATATGATTCAATTTTCTTTGATTTGCTTGCGCGTATGGGGTCTTTAGCATAGGGAAGAAACCGGAGGACCTGGGGAAAACCCACGAGGTTGGACAGACCATCTCATTTCTCGTTACGTACGACAGGGGAATCGAATCCATACACTAGTTGACAGACCTTATGATACAATGCGCACGCGCTAACCGTTCGCCCCCCCCCCCGAGCTAATGAAGATGGACGTACGCTATACAGTGTTCTACCAGGGAAATTTTGCCGGGACTGTGGCGCTACAACCTGCTTTGATATCGAATCCCAACTGACCATGGATGTTTTGCGTCCAAGCAAATTTGAATGGTGTAGTAAATAGTTCAAAATGAAGGTTGGGCTCGCAATATACGTCTGTAAATACAGGTGGTTGGATAGCTGAATGGTTAGCATTTGCGCGCTGTATCATAAAGGTTGTCATTAAGTCAACTGGCGTGGTTTCGAATCCCCGGTTGTACGTGACAAGGAGTAGGTCGTCTGTCCAATCTCGTGGGTTTTCTCCGGGGCCGCCGGTTTCCTCCTACGCGCAAGAGAATTATTGAAATAAAATTAAAATCATATGTTAGTCCCGAAATGACATAGCTGGTGTCGAGTGGACGTTAAACCCATCTCTCTCTCTCTCTCTCTCTCTCTCTCTCTGTAAATTCAGATCGTATGATTTTTCTCAATTTCTTGGCCTATAAAGAAGATTGTAATGCAAATGGTATCCATTGCTTCTACCCATGATCGAACCAGTATTTTGTCATCCGCGCGCATGACCCAAATCGGATTACAGATAAGCCTAGATGTTTTTTAGCCTATTTATACGACGTTGCCCCTCCCCACGTTGTTTTTTATCCGATCAACTGGTTCGACGACAAATGTATAGATCGTATCGATAGAGTTGGATCGATATGATCGTGCGAGGACACTCTAGACTCTGGGAAGGGTTAACTCGATCGACGAAACATGTATAGATCGTATCGACACACAGGCACTTGAAGGGATTAAAATAAATTAAAATAAAACTTCTTACCACTGCTTAATAAATACAAGAAGGTAAGTCACTACGTCATCTTTGTTTTGACTGAGATACCATGAATCGTCTGAATTCATCTCACAATACTCACTAGTTCTAACACTTCATGTCATTTTTATTGCTAACGAGACTTTATTTGATTATTATTCACCTTCCGATGTAATTAAATTGGTCATTTAACACTGTTATTGATAACAAATCAAACTTGAACCGCTATCATTTATCCACAATCAACTTGCCGAGACCGGAAGTAATCCGAAAATAGGTCAAAAGAAGTCTGTGTCACCCAGTTCCTTTATAAACCTATCATTACTCTATATGTGCATAGGAACTGGGTGATCGAGTTTCGCCTAACAGCGGCCTCGTTTCGTAGGCTTTATCACGTTATAGAACTTACGAAGCCAGGCCGCTGTTGATTGAGACTTGATCACCCAGTTCCTATGCACATATCGAGTAATGATAGGTATATAAAGGGACTGAGTGACACAGACTTCTTTTGACCTTATTTCGGGTTTCTTCCGGGCTCGGCAAGTTGAATATCGGTAAATGATAGCTTTTTAAGTTTGATTTGTTATTAATAACGCTGTAAAAGGACAAATTTAATTACATCGGAAGGTGAATAATGATCAAATAAAGTCTCGTTGGCAATAAAAATGACATGAAGTGTCAGAACTAGTGAGTATTGTGAGATGACACCAGACAATATATTATAAAAAAAGTCAGAACAAAGATGGCGTCTGCCGTCCCTTGATCATATAGGCTAGTTATAGTCAAGCAGTAGTAAGAAGTTTTATTTTAATCCCTTCAAGTCCCTGTGTATCGACAGTGTTCGATTGATACTAGTCCAGGGACTGTCCCATTGAATCAGTGTCGAAAAAAATTGGAGAACAGTCAATTTTACTGGACAACTTTTCACTGCTAAACGACGGGGTGTCAATCCGGGTGAAAGCCTGTACAATGTAAAGCCTGTACATTTCGTTTCTTCTTGTATGACCGACATTCCTGAATGTGGCGTTGACCTACAGTTAGAGTGTCATGGCTGCGAAATTGTAATTTGATAGGAGGGGATGTATTTTTAACAGCGTGTTGTGTCGCTTATACTGACTCTAGCGAAGTAAGCAAGGTCTTATTTTCTCACTAAGATGTTCGTTTACATTGTACATGTGTCCACACGGATTGACACCCCATCGTTTAGCAGTGAAAAGTTGCCCAGTAAAATTGACTGGGGCGCCAATTTTCTTTCGACATTGATTGAATGGGACAGTTTCTGAACGTTCAGGGTGAGTGTAATGAGACTGTAATGAGACTGAACAATCTATTGAATCGACAATATCAGCGATCGTTCTGATCCGACATAGCAATAGATATAGAAACAAAAACTCAACTGAATCAATCGATTGTAGATTACTGTACCCATGTCTTCCACTTTATGAAGCCCAAAGGGCTAAATCTATTTGTTAAGGTCAGCTCAATTTTCGTCAAGGTCGCCGAGGTGTAAATTAGGTTAGGGCACGTGATTGTTGGCGAGATTGTAGGTTAGGGTTGAAGAATTTCGGGGAGAGGTTAAATCTCCACATACGCACTGACCTAGGATGATAAAAAATTAGTTCGTGATATTTCCTAGTTTTATTACAAATACAATAGATTTATATACAAAGAGGATGATTTCACTGTTTTGGGTGTTGGTGGTGCCGATGGTCTTCCTGGGTGATGCTTCTGGTATTCTGATATTTTTGTTTCTGGAGCAAAAAGAATAGTTCGTGATATTTCCTAGTTTTATCATTGTTTCTTTGGTGTTGGCGGCTCTGGTGGTCTTCTTGGATGGTGCTTCTGGTATTCTGATATTTTTGTTTCTGAAAAAAAAACCCCGAATAAATTTGAAGTTCTCGAGGGAGAGCGACATTAGTGTGTTTCCTACTAAGAACTGGATTTTTTTAAAAATGTGTTTGTTCCACTATTACCGGGTTAGGGTTAGGGATTCTTATATCTAGTTGATTATATTTACTAACAGTTAGGGCTAGGATCTGATATATGGTTGTTTTGAGTTAGGGTGAAGACTGGTCTTATTTAATCTAATTTACTATGCACTAAGATGCCGTTCAGATTTTTAGTTTTAGAATATGCAATTATAAGATTTTCGGGTGATTTTCCTGGAGATCAATATAGTGTTTTCTGAAGATTTTTGACGCACTTGCTGTTATTGCGATAAAAGGGACTACAAAGGGGGTTATTGCGCTAGTCGCATGGTAACTACGAGAATGTAGCTAAAATGTTGAGATATACTGAAGTGTTTGTTTTTAGCTACGATTTGATGCCTTTAGTTCCAAGTGGCAAACTTAATTTCTTTATTAATGAATGTAACATCTTTAAAATAAGATATTTCATGCTATTATGAATAGCTAAACTTACAAAGACCAATTTAGTGGCACAACTATCGCCTAACTCCAAATATTCGCGGATTGAACATGTGGATGTCATTTTGTTTCTCCACTGGCGATTGCCTTTTTGATTGGCTGTTATAAAAGCCTTATATTTAGCCCCGCCTTCATGGTGACATCATCTCATACATCTCCCGTCTAAAAAGATGCCGTTCTTAGTAACGGCTTAGTGCCTCGATTTTAAATACGATGATTTATACCCGTTTCAGGTAGAATTATATGCTTAAAGCTGGGTGCAGTCACTGAAATAGTATAAATAACAATAACCAATCGTTGTCAATTTTGCGTAGTAATGCCCGAATGTGATTCACGGTGGGCTTTGCTACGTTGAACTAGTGGACAAACTCTAATCTCGAAACACGGAGGGTTGAGAGATGAGGTTTGTAATCTAGCCGCATGGATATTCAAACCTGGGATAAAATCTGAGACTGGCCAATAATTATTTTATGGTGCAAGGGTCGATTGTTTTTTATAGGTCACTAGAAATCGATCTTATCATCAACATTGTTGTATTGTATATACAAATATACTTATGAACAACAGATATCATTAAAATCAATAATATTGTATAGGTGGTTTTAAAGCTGCTTATACTTATAAGGAAATGTTGACTTATAACAGTAAATCTCTTCGATCTTTGGGGTATATTCTATACCCGGATCTTTGGGGTTATTCTTCTGAAAGTTTTTATTTAAATGTTTTCTTTTTTTATGTTATTTACGATGGAAAATACTGCTATAAACCCCCGAGTATTCATTCCACAAAGTTTGCAAATGCCGACATGGAAGAAGCTTGTTTACGCATTTACGTCACGTGACTTGTCGCTCACCTTTCCACCCGTTAGAATTACCTCTGTTTCTGTTCAATTTCTAATCTTGACGAATTGTGAAGACCGATACTTTGATTTTCGAAAGTAATCATTGATTTTATGATTGGATTATATTTTGATAAAGTAGAAATATAAATAATGCCAATTACATTGAGAGTTCCGGTAGACTGGTATCATTCAGCGTCGGACGTATCATGGCGGTCGTGTTCCGGGAAAAAATATTTGACTAAATCAATGGACACTTTTTGACATAGTACTTATGTTTTATAGTTTAATTTAGAATCCTTGTACTGTGTAATGCATTTTCAAAAAGGCATTCACTCGTAGCGTACCGGTAGCTTAAGTAGCTATAAAAATATGCACGGCCGACAGAACACACACTTTTTAAAAATATTGTTTGGGCCTCTTTCATTCGAAATGTTTTTGTTTTAAATAAAATATTATAATTAATATTTTGAATATTGTAATTGTAATAAACAACATTTGAATTTTTTTTGATTTGAATAAAATATTATAATTAATATTTTGAATATTAAAATTGTAATAAACAATATTGTAATTGTAATAAACAACATTCGAAATTTTTTTGATTTGAATAAAATATTATAATTAATATTTTGAATATTAAAATTGTAATGAACCAGCTCGAATTTTTGTAAATTTGGTACTGTATAATATTGACTAGAAATAATAATATTGAGGGATATTTCCAACTTTTTATGCATATTGATTTACATTTAAAAAGTGATAAACTGAAAGTATTGACCTTTAATAAAATAACTCGATATCTGTTTCTAGGGATATCGCCCAGCTCTAGTAACGGGTTATTTATTCCAGGGTAGAGTTATTTTTCATAAGAAAACATGATCTAAGGGTTTTCTTACATGAGTTCTCAGACATTGTCATTTAACGTGCATGTGAACATAGACGGTTTATAAGCGAGATAATATCCTCGGCTTCGGTCATTCAGGGGAAGAAAGACTTCAGAAAAAAACCTCGAAAGTAAAGCCACGGGTTTTCTTTTTCTACGGTTATTTTCTTCAGTCTTTCTTTTCCCAATAACCTTGGTCTCGTGTTTTATCCTACACTTAATTACTTGTATTATTTAAAAACACGAAACTTTCCCGGGGACCTTTAAAGGTACATTATGTAACGTTTAGATAGAGAGTTGATCGGTCGTGCTATAATAGATCCAAAATAGATAATGAAAAAAGAATGTATTAAAAAAATTACTTTATTAGGGGCAAAGTTATGAACATTTGAAATTTGAAGTCTCGATTGTCAAGTGCTATGATAATAAACCAAGTCTCGATTATCCACTTTAACGCTAAATAAGATAATTAAATGGTGCGTGTGTTCTAATCCATTTAATATCTCGGCCAACTGATGGCCTATGACCGGTATTATAGACAAGTAAAACGATATTTTGAACTATTAAAAACGAAACGAAACAGGATCTGTGTTTTAATCGGATTAATTAATTTGGCACGGAAATTAAAGAAAAAAAAAAGTTAGAACCCATTTCATTTCATTTAATACCAATTAATTATATTTTACCTCGTGGGTTTTCTCCGAGTATACCGGTTTCCTCCCACTGCTAAAGATCCCTACGCGCAAGCGAATCATATATTAGTTCCGAAATGATCTAGTTTGTGTCGAGTGGACTTTAACCCCCCCCCCCCCTCTCTCTCTCTCTCTCTTAATAATATTTTTGCGTGACTGATGTTTCCAAATTTAGCACGGGTCGTTAGTATTTTAAAATCGATTTCTAGTCATCTTTAATCCATACAGAAAGTTGTTTTTATCATAGAAAATACATCGATACTGTGATCTATAGTATTGATCTACATGTACTTGTAAAGATAACAAAATTAGATATTCTTCGAAATTTCATGATTAGACATCATAGTTTCAAGATGGTAGTTCGGTTCTATCTCTTGATTCCAATATTTCAATTGTTCATGATCGTATCTGGGAGTTTGGATTCTAAATTTCTCCGAACAGAAGTTTTGGAGGAACTTCAATTTTGTAAACATGCTGGTTATCATTTTCGAATATCGAAAATAACAACTTTTTCTCTGATTGACTGTGGTCGACGTTGTTTGGATGATGGAGCCTGTCGAAGATTTATGTTTGATAAAGAAACCAAGCAGTGTACAATGTACGAATCTGGTGAAAACTGTATCACAGATGAAGACGTGAATCGTAAAATTTGTTTTCGGCTGGTAAGTACGATGATGAATTAAATTGAAATGGGGTTTAACGTCCTACTTTTCTTCACCGATTAATGAAGATGGGCATACGCCATATAGTTCCCGGACAGCGTGCACGTAAAAGAACCTTTGACAATTGGAATTTGTTATAAGAGCAGGGCATAGTGCCGCTTTTCCCATAGCATACTGCATTAGTCCTGTTGGAGCAGAACTTTAGAACGTTAAACCCTATTTCCCTACTCCATTTCATTGGACAGAAAGGCAGAGATTTTCTTTACGTCCTAGACTCTAGCCTTCGTATAACATGTAGGTATTTTTTTCCAAGGATGTGGTTTAGCACCTATTTTCTTGAAATAAGCCATGGAACCATCAATCTGTTTAAAATACAGATATATGTTGCGTTCCGTTTTTGTATACCTTCAATGGCCTCCACTATATGTGTGGGTGTGTGTGTGTGTGTGTGTTGGGGGGTTACGTATATAGCTAAGTGGGTAAGGCACTGGCTCGATAGCCTGTAGGTCGGGTGTTCGATCCCTGCATTGTCCGAGAAAGCTCACCCAGATTGTCCGGCGTAGTTTCCCCATTGTCACTGATGCAGGAAGTGGGGCCTGACAAGGACAGCTTTCTAGTCGTTCGGATGGGACAAAAAACCAAGGTTCCGTTCACACATTGGCGTGCCCGTAAAAGATCCCTTGACAGTTGGAATTCGATATAAGAGTAACATGGTTTAAACAGTATTTTATTCATAAGCATATTAGTTATTTACAATTTGTCATTTAAGAGAGTATAAGTGAATAGGATGCAGTAACAAGCAAAACTGCTTATATAAAACTGTTTCCATAATAACAATCATTACATATATGACGACTATAAAATATATATCTGTAAGATGTTGTGTGATTTAAACCAAAAGTGTGGATAAGGTATATAAATTCAAAGTTGGAATTACGAAAGACAAGAATGATTTTTTTGAAGTGTAACACATTCATTTCATATCGTAATTCCAACTTTGAAACAATCATCAGTTACCAATGTCCGTAAGATCTCAGTTAAACATATGTCTTGTTTGAAGCCTTATTAATAAACACGCATATTTGAATGATCTATTATAATTTCATATTTCTCAGTAAGTGTAAATTGAATGGGATACAAATATATTATGATGATTTAAAACGCTTGGTTAATTCAATGAATTTAAAAACCATTCGGAATATATTGATGTTTTCTTCATAGCTGTTATTTTCGTTTCCATTTAGAAGAATCTTTGTATTTTTCATGTCTGCGTCCAATGTGTCGATTGTGATTTGTCTTTGAGATGAGTACAATGGACACTTGAAAAAATAGTGGTCGCAATTTTCAAATATTTTTCCACAACAGCAGTAAGGATCATTACTTATGTGCATTAGGAATTTATGATGGTTGAGATCGCTTTTTGAGTTTCGCATTTTACAGTGAATGATTTGCAAGTTTCTCTTGCCAAAGTAGAAGTATTCTTTTGGTTTTAATTGGTAGAGTGAAGTTATTTTCTTTTTAAATTCTGAGAGTGTTGTAGATTCTTTAATGTCCGGGGTTAAGTAATTCCAGTCTTGTATCGCTGATGGAAAAAAGGAGTTTTGATAATGACTGGTTCTGCATGGAATTTGTTTAATGTTTTCTGAATTTCGGAGATTGTAAGAAGTAGATGAGGCGACAATTGGCGGTATGATGTCAGACAGATAACTGGGCACTAGTTTATGTAGTATTTTGTAAAAAAAGTATCAGTTTGTGCATCGAACGGCGTTTATTCAGTGCGCAAAAGCCAGTTTCGTTATATAAGATATCATGTGATGTACCTCGTGGTAATCCCGTTATAGTTCGGAGGGCATCTAAATGCAGTTTTTCTATTAACTCAGAGTCATATTTCGTACAGTTTATCCAAACGCAATCACAATAGTCAAAAATAGGTAAAATGAAGGACTTGTAAATACTGCTCAGAGTTTTCCTGTTTAATCGATATTTAAAAGAGCGCATACAATTTATCAAGTTACTAGTTCTAGATACAAGGTAATCTATATGATTTTCCCACGTACACTTATTGTTAAGGAATATTCCCAAATGTTTGTGTGACAGATGATCCGATATTTCCGATGTGTTAAATATGAGCTTAAAGTTTGATGGGGAAATTTTCCTAGAGAATGTGAGACTTATAGTTTTCGCTGGGTTAAATTCAATATTCAAGGCTTTCGACCATTCGTAAATTTTCTGTATGTCTTTATTCAAAGTATATTGTGCCAGTTTAGGATTCTCAATGATTAAAAATATAGATGTATCATCTGCGAAAAGGCGTATGTTAGAATCGATATTATCAACTATGTCGTTGATAACGATTAAAAACAACAAAGGACCTAGAATAGAGCCTTGGGGAACTCCTACTGTGTTTACTTTCGGGGAGGAACTAATAACGTTCATTACTACCCTTTGTTCTCGTTTAGATAGATAATTGTCCAAAAGTTTTAATTCTTTATTTTTGATTCCAATTGATTTTAATTTATGGATTAGTCCAGTGTGCCAGACGCGATCGAAGGCTTTACTAATATCAAAAAATATTGATTTTACTTCGCTACCTTTGTCTAATAGTAAGTGCAGGAGGGTTGCACCACACACAATTTTACACAAAAACAAACATAAGGCCTTACATATATGGTCGTATAATTCTAACAGTTGGTAAGACGCGGAGTTGTTTGGTTGGAAACCGGCTTGATTGGGTGTTATTAGTTTTTCACTTATTGTGAAATTAAAGATATTTTTGAATATGATTTTTTCAAACATTTTGCCCAGTGTGTTAAGAAGTGATATTGGACGGTAGTTTGAACATTTATTGGGATCGCCATTTTTGTATATCGGGACTACGTTTGCCTGTTTCCAGCAATCTGGAAAGACTGATTTTTCTAGTAATATTTCAAGAAGCTTGTGGAGTGGAGAACTAATACTTTTCGCTAGAGTTTTTAGGATATAATTGTTTATGTTATCTGGACCACAGGCCTTTTTTTCTTTTAGGGAAATAAGTAACGCTTCAATTTCATTTTGGTTTATTGTTATCTTTGGCATTTCATTTTCTCTATGTTTTAGGTCTGGTAATGGTATCGCATTTAGCTTCACAGAGTCGGATCCTTGTGATCCTTTTCATTGTTTTCGAAATATATGGTTTCGTTCAATTTTAGAGGCGGGATTTCTTTGTTGTGATGTCCGGAGTTAAAAGATACGCGTTTTACAAGTGACCACCAGTTTGAGTCAGTAAATTCATTACTATTGATTTTTGTATCTATTTTTTGGAAATATTCTTTTTTCGATTTTCTGATTTCGTTTACCACTACATTTCTTTTTTTCTAAATACAGCCCAGTGGTCTGGTAAATTCGTTTTTTTCGCTTTTTTGTGTGATCTGTTGTGCTTCTTTTGGTCTTATGGTAACACATTTATTCGGCACAAATGTTTTAATGCCGCTGATAATCACGTGCGAAAATGCTTTACTAATTTTATGTGGACAACATTCATTTTGAAATAATTCTTCCCAATCATATTCGCTTAGGTAATGTTCGAAACATGCTATGTTAGTATCTGAGTATTTCCATATTGTACGAGTAAAGGAATAATCGTTGTTTTTCTTTAGGTTAAAATTTACAACAATGGGACTATGATCACTTATACAAGATTCAAGAACGTCTACTCTGTGTACTAGGTGAGAACAATTCAATATTGCTAGATCAATGAGACTGCAAGATGTCTCCGATACACGTGTCGGTTCTTTTATGATTTGTTCAAGGTCAAATGCGTTAATCAGATCTTTTAATTTACTGTTTTTATTTGACAAAAAATCCTCATTAAAATCGCCGAGAATTACAATGTTAAAAGTTACGGAGTCTAATGCATTCGCGAAGCTTTCTTCTATTAAATTCCAATAATCGACGTTTGCAGTAGGTTTCCGATAAAAGGAACCAATAAGAAATTTGCAATTCTTTAGATGCAACTCAATCCAAGCGGCTTCAAGGTTATGAATTAAAAGGTCTGGGCGAGGTTTAAAGTATAAGTTATTTTTGGCATATATAGCGACCCCGCCACCCCTTCCATCCTCCCTATTCAGTAAAACCGGTGGGTGGAAACCGTCAATCAATACACTGCTTAACGGAATGGTTTTGTCTAACCAAGTTTCAGAAAATGTTAAGATGTCATATTTTGTTAATTCTATTGTTATTTCATCAAATTTGTTTCTTATACTTCTTGAGTTTAAGTGAAGAACCGAGAACTGATTTGGACCGGGGTTTTTGTGAACATCTCCGCTCAACAATAATATACATTTGAAATAAGTTTTGTGGGCATTTAAGTTTCGTATCATGTAGCACAAATTTGGATCTAAAAATAATGCATTTATTTGGCTTCGGTGTATTTTAGGAAAAAAGCAAGGCAATGTCGCCACCAGTCTTCCTAAGGAATTACTAATTATAAATCTATTGAAAATAATTTGATGGAAGAGATGTGGTGAATCAAAAATTACCTTGCTTTCGAATACTACACGTACTGAGAGTATTTGGACATTGGTAGTTGTTGGATTGGTGGATAACTACATGCATCAATGAATAGGAAAAAACATAAACAAATACATAATAGAAAAATAAAACATATATACAAATTATCCACGGGACTGGTCTGTATGCTATAGACAGGTGGGTTCCCACTTAGCCGGCAGACTGTTAATCCTTTGATTGATCTTAAAACTATAGTCTGTTTAAAAGTAGTCACTCAAGAACTGTTCACGAGTGTTCACCGTTAATGAGCTCTTAATCCCTCTGATAAGAATGTGTGATATCGAGGATTTTTGGTTCTTTGCTTTGGAAGCTGTAGATTTAAACATTCCACAAATAGGGCGGTTCACTGATTATATGACGGAGCAGTGGGTTGATAACAATGGCCGTAATGTGTGGAACCATTTTGATACAACAGGGCCCCGTACTACCAACCACGTAGAAGGTTGGAATTATAAGTTGAATAAAATGACAGCATGCCATCCTAATATTTACAAATTCATTAACTTAATAAAACAAGAACAATCCTATGTCGAAATCACCATTTCACAGATATTATTTGGTGGTACCAAAAGGCCTCGAGTTAAGAAATATCGACAACATGTTTAAGTGTTAATTGGTATGGAACAAATATTTCCTATTCAGTGGGGCTGTAAAATGATTGTTATGTTGTAAGGCATTTATTTATAAATTATATAATGCTATTTAATAAAAGTTAAATGTGTAAATTGTAATGCATTTTTATATGTGTAAATCATTTAATGTTATTTGATAAATATTAAATTTGTTAAATCAATATATTTTTATATGTGTAAGCTATTTAATGTTATTTAATAAAAGTTAAATTTGTTAAAATCAATACAGTTTTAGTCTTAAAAAAGATATGGACTATAGTTTATAACACCATTGTTCTAGGATTAACTCTGGATTAGCGGCAAACTTTTCCACCCCTACAGACATGTCGGTGGTCTGTGTTAGTTGTAGGCATAACTGTTCAATATTCAATCACGCTACATAGTTAGCATAATCTCAGCTTAATTGTTGTGATGTGATACTGATAGGCCGTCTATTTAAGATAATTTCTACTCTGTGAGTGTATCGTTAAAGGGACAATAACATTCTTGCTGGCTTGGTAGCTCCAGGAAATAAATAATACCCTTATTCTAAGTACTAGATGTTTAAAGAGTCCTACCTGTTGTGTAAATTATCCATTACAACCTATTTTACTTGTCCAGAGGGTTCGAAAATATTTTAAAATCCAAGTTATACTTGAAAAGGTTTACGTTAGACTTTTCAAATCAATTGGTTGAATTTTTCCAATTTTTCAAAATAGGTGTGTTAAGATGAAATTTATATCATCATTTAATTGGAATATTCTAAAATAATACGATTTGTTGACCAGAATGAAGATTGGGACATATTATTCAGTTACAACAAGAATGTTATTGGGGCTTTAAGCAGATGTGTATTTAGTCAACTGTTTATATACCATCACTGGAAATCAATAAGAGAAAGATAAGCTGGTAAACTGCGGTTGGGGGGATGAATTTGGGTTTAAAGTCTTATACTTTTCTGTACCTACCGGAATAAAGAAGACGGTCTTGCGTCAATTTGTGAATGATCGGTGTCGATCATGTTGTTTTAACTGGGTTAACGCATTTGTCGCTTCGAGTTGAAGAGGATGAGCATTGTTAATTGGTGCTCGTGATTGATACAAGCAGGGTCATATTGTGACTAAGTTAAGTGAAGAAGCAAGCTTTATAATGAACGATATTGACCAATTAGCCCTAGAATTATATTGGCATGTTAATAAGTAAATAAAATATAAAGTATTACATATTTTATACTGCTATGATTCGCTCAAATGTTTAAAAATGGTAATTTATCTCTTATATCAAAGTTCTATCGGGTGCCGTAGCCCTTGTTTACAGTTTTGGTTTTAAATCATCTGATTTGAGAAAAAATCTGAACATTTTTTGTTTCCGTAGTTTTCCTTGGCCGCTATTGGCTAATTCAGTTTTTCAGTCCTACATTAATTATTTATTGTTCGATTTTTATAAAACCAAGTTCATATGTTCCGTGGTTCAAAATGCCATTTATTTTGTTACCGGTAAAGTATCCTGTAGGCACCGGAAGTGGCATAAATTCCGCAAAAAACTACAATATTGACAGTTCGGTACCACTTTTTGAAAGCAAATATTATTTTTTTGCAAATCTAATATTACCCAAAAGATGCGCCCTGTAAAGGTGCATAAAATCGCGGACTCAGTTTTTTTAATTTCTATTTCGTTTTCGAGCCATTTCGATTAAAAGGTAAAATAAAAGGGGTAAAAATAAGCTATTTACAACCCATCCAGTGTCCTCATAATATATGAAAATATTTCTTTGATGCTTTCACAAACTTGTAGTAATAATCCATACGAAGAGAATGTATGTGACAATTAGATTGTAATATGAGCAGTTGCCGAGAAATGGGCAATTTTGCATGAGTCACTTTCCACGTTATTTTAGCTGTAAAAGAATCAATTATTATTCGATTTTCAATTTTCTTTCACTATGTGATGCCTATTGCCACAGTCGATTATGCCAAGCCCTTTTAACACTTCCACTGTCACCGGAAGTGACGTCATTTAGGCAATAACTGAATTTTTAGCCTTAAAAATACATTTTTTTATACAAATGAGTATTATTTGTAATATTTTTTGAATTAGGAAATTTGGTTCCCATCAACAAATAGAATGAAACCATACGATTATATAGATACCACAAAATGGTTTCTAACTTGTACGATTGCAGAGAAATGGACACTTTTCAACAAGTCACTTTTTACTTTATTTTGGCTATAAAAATAATCAGTTATTATTCGATTTTCATAAAATTTTCACCATATGATGTCTTGTGCCATTTATGATTTTATAGAACTAAGAGGTAATTTTGGCAAAAACTGAATTTTTAGCCTTCAAAACAGATATTTTATTCAAATGAGTCTGATTTGTAATGTGTTCAAATTTATGATGTTTGATTCCAATCAACAAATAGATTAACCCCATACGATCATGCAGATACCACAAAATGGTTCCTAACTTGTACGGTTGCAGAGAAATAGTCGATTTTCTACGAGTCACTTTTAAAGGATTTTGGTCTATAAAAGTGGCAATTATTATTCCATTTACATAAATTTTCACCATATGATATGTTATGCCATTTCTGATTTCATAAAACTAATTGAACATTTTCATTATCACCGGAAGTAATGTAATTTTGCCAGGATCACTTACAAGTAACATATACATAAAATGAATTGATATTGCGGGATTTGGTTGATACTGCGTCAATTTGATTGATGTGCGCAATGCTTTTGTAGAAGAATTGCTAAATGGTTTCATTGGTACCGGAAGTGACATATGTTCAAGGGTAACGTGGCACCGAAAGTGACACAAGTTCAAAGGTAACGTGGCACCAGTGAAACCCGTCATTCCTGCATGCAGGTCTAGTTCGTGTTTGTTATCGCTCGTTATTTCAGTCAGATATATAGAAGGATAACTCGTGTTTGTTATGTTTGACGTCATGTCCAGTTCATTGCAGTGTTTGTAACACATCTCCCGTAGCAATGATCTCTGTGTTAAAATTATATCTGGAATGTATTTAACCAGTTCTATCACATATGTAATAATGACTGACACCAATATTGCCCTTTAAGGGTTAGACTTGGTCCAGAGTTAGGTTAAAGAATTTAGGAGAGAGGTTGAGATTTGTTGAAGCTGTGGTATAGACGATTCGTTGAATTTGTGTATAACTTTTGTTTAACCTGGGATAGAGAAGTTTTGTTTCCGGTAACACTTGTTTCATTTGAATCCGCCATCTTTACACCACCCAAGATAAATACGTACCCCCCCCCCTCCTCCTGCTAACAAACTAAGAAAAAACAACCTTACTCTTACTCTTAATAAACAAGGCCATTTCCCTTATTTTCGATTAAATATATTTTATTTTTAAATTACAGCTATCTGTATGCACTGAAGTAAACTGCACCAGATGTCCTATTGGTTACTATGGTGATCAATGTCAACATATCATACAAGGTAAATTTCTATAATCTCACAAAGTTCTAACATTAAAAGACCAGTACAGGCGTCTTTCCGGAAATTGATTTGCTTCGGTCTATTGGTTTTGTAAAGCTGTCACAATCTTTATTCTGGTCAAAAAATTGTATTATTTTACAATATTCCAATTAATTGATGATACAAAACTCATCTTAACACACCTTATTTACAAAATTGGAAAAATTCAACTAAATGATTTGAAAAGCCTAACGTAAACCTATTCAAATGTGACTTGGATTTTAAGATATTTTCGAACCTTCTGGGCAAATAAAATGGGATGTAATGGATAATTTATACAACAGGTGGGATGCTCTAGGCGCATGAAAGTGTTCACAAGGAATTAATTTTAGTGTCTAAACAGCCAAGTTTTCACACTTGATTTGAAGATGGACACTGTTTCACATTTTCGAATGGAAGGTGGTAGCGAATTCCATAGAATTGATGCATTATACTGAAAAGTCCTTGAAACATCTAGTAACTAGAATAAGGTTATTATCTATTTCCTGGAGCTGCCAAGCCAGCAAGAGTGTTATTGTCCCTTTAAAGTAGATTGATTGCGTGAGCATACGGTACTTAGCTAGACTCCCACCAGACTAGCAGCCAACATAGCAGGCTTGATGCCACCGGTTTGCGAATCTTGGTTTGTCGGAGCGAGCATGTACGGGTTGACTACACATATCAGTTTTTGCGACCAAGAACTGCTCTCCGACCGCTTTAGTCTTATACTTCGTGACAACTCTCTTCGAAAAAAAGGTTTATGCAATACGATTGACGGACTGTAATAACGATATACTAAGTTCGTAGTCCAGAGTATGTTCGGCTTGTTTCTGGGAGAACACCCCCCCCCCTTCCAACACACAGTCTCAAAACTCGTCCGGAAAAATGGCACTTTGTTTCACTTGGTCTTCATTACTTATTCTACAAAACATTAAATGCAAATCGTCTCCAGATCGCCGGATTTTCCCACGTTCCTCTCACCTTGGCCTTGTCACGCACAAGCTTAGATCGAAACCGCGTCACTTGACTCAATGACAGACATTATTATCTGAAATGCACGTGTTAGATCACTCAACCTTCAAACCCACCAAAAATAAGAAATGAAATGAAATGGGGTTTAACGTCCCACTCTTTTGCACCTAACCTGGGCTAATGGAAGACGGGCATACGCCATACAGTGTGCTATGAGGGAACTTTTGCCCGGGCAGCGGCGCTGCGGCCTACTCTTATATCGAATTCCAACTGCCAAGGGATCTTTTACGTACACTCCAATGTGTACACGGGACCTCGGTTTTTCATACCATCCGAACGACTAGGCAGCTGTCCTTGTCAGCATCACTGACAAGGAGAAATCACGCCGGAAAATCGAGATGAACTTTCTCGGCAAATGCAGGGATCCAAAACCCGACCTCCAGGCTAGCGAACCAGCGCCTTACCCACTTAGCCACCAAAACTAAGAAGAACGTTTAAATATGGTTTCAGATTGTTCCGATGGATATCAGAAGTCAGTGACTCCACAAAAATCTCTACTGGCCTTCATACAACCAAAGGTAAATGGCGCAGTACTGGAGGTGATCTGTATTTTCACTTATGGCGGTTTTACAGACATTATTCGCAGAGACGTACGCTGTAAGGAAACAGATTTTAACAAAACATGGAATGAATATTCTACCGGATTTGGGAATTCACATGGTAACTATTGGTTAGGCCTTGAAAATATATTCAACATTCTTCAGAATCATAACAGATTTAAGTTGAGCGTGCATATCATATACGATGGTTATGCTAGCCAGGGATCTTACTATCATTTCAATATATCCAGTGCCCATGATAACTACTCGATTAATCTAGGCGAATTTTCAAATCATGCTCAGGGTGGGCCTGGCGATAGCTTAACAAACGGCACTTTTAGCATAAATGATAGACCTTTCTCTACTTATGATCGAGACTTTAGTAATAATGATTGCCCAGTCCGTTTTAACAGTGGCTGGTGGTATCTGGATGATCCGGTCTGTTCCAGGGCTAACGTCAATGGCAGACGACCAGAGTTTGGGGTTCCTTTTGAAGCAACATGGCACTGGCAGGATAATCTTGGAACAAGGAATGAATTTGATTTCATCAGTTTGAGAATCCGAAGATTTTAGCAAGATGGCTGAATACAAATCCTCACCTGACAACCTTTCCATAAAACTCCTCGAGCTGTGTGCATCCGGTTGCATGTGTCTCAATCTTCTCAAGTAGCATCTTATCGCGTTAGACACTGCATCGACGCCTACAAAAATAGCGCCAATCTAAACTTTGGGGAAACTCGGTAAAATGGGGAATTTTTTTTTTGGGGCACACACATCAAAGAATGGGGAAGATTAAGATGGTTTTTGCATAACATATTTTAAATTTATATTGTTGTGAAATTGTGTAATTAATTAAAAATAAAATATCCATCGTCTTGTAAATATCTTCATGACATGATGGCAAAATATCTGAAATATAATCATCAAAACCTTTAATATATAGCTGTCAAAATTTCTACCCGGAATGCCGACGGAGCTGTGGGTTTTGCTTTATACAGTTATGTATTGTACATCGCTTTAGGAACTATACGGTAAATATGTTGAGCTGCACGTGTGACGTTGCACTGTGGGATAGCTATGGCGGAATACTATAGAGGACAGCGTTCGTCGTCTGTCGCCGTTTGTTGGCATTATCGTCGTATCATGTGTGTCATGAACTGTTGATAACTGTTAATCTGTTTGTCAGATGTTTCACATTATTATAATATACTTTCTCATTTGATGACCATGTTGTTGGTGTTGTTTATTCGGCTAAAACCCTACAGAGCATAGACTATTGAAAGGACATTACGATATCTGTGTTTAAACTTACATTATGCAAGAGCTAAATCTGCCTATTGCAGTCTTTCTTTAGGCCTGAAATGTTATCTAAATTATCGATTAGACCTTTATTTTACACGACAAGCTGAAAATCAACTCTGTAGACCCACGGAGGGCCGTATCTAGCGGGGGTGCAGGGGGTACATTACACCCCCAGAAAAATAAGGCGCCCCGAAAGATTGCGTCCCTATATCTTCTCCAGTGTCATCTTATTATGTTAGACACCACATCCACAAGTACAAATACACCGCCAATCAGAACTTTGGGGTAAAATCGGTAAACGGGGAAAATAAAAAAAACATTTTCGGCCAACGTATTTCCGTTTTTTGGACTGAAACATCAAAGAATGGGGAAGATTAAGTTGTTTTTTGCATAATATATTGTAAACTTTTATTGTTGTGAAATTGTGTAATTAATTAAAAATAAAATTGCCACCGCCTTGAAAATATCTTCATGACATGATGGCAAAATATCTGAAATATAGTCATCAAAACATTCAAAATAAAGCTGTCAAAATTTCTACTTGGGAAGCCAACGGATATACAGTAGGACATGGACTATTGAACGGACATTGCACTATTTGTCTGGTTGTCGACGTCCCATTGTGAAATACAGCGATGTTAAAACTTTCTCTAATGCAATAGCTGATTTCTATCACATGCATTTCGTGACTCAAAGGATCCATGTTTACCTTGTAGGTATGTTACGTGTTGAACCGATAGCTTTCAAAGTTTCATTGATATACATGTACAGCCTGCAGAGGACAGAATACCTCAAACATTTCATTTCACTTTCTCATATATTTATTTACGCAATAAATGTCTCTTGAGAACATAAACATTAGAGTGACACGATACTCTATTCTATTCAATCGGATTAAAATCCTATTTCGTTTCGTTTATAATTCAAAATTTTTATTTTTTGTTTTTTTATAGTTTAAAATTTCGTTTTACTTGTCTTTACTACACTAGGATCTGGAAGAGTTGTTATATTACCGGCGTTCTGGTTGAAGTCAGGGATTAGCCAATGAAACGGTATGTTATTACGAGTTCTTGGCGGATGGTGCACGGGACTATAGGTAAACGACGAGAAACGTCAACGCTGATTGATTAATCAAGGTCTGACGTCATAGGGTCAAATGCCGCTCGTACGACCCCTGTACAACCGGTTACAGAGGCCATGGAAAGTATAAAAAACGAAATGAAATCTGTATTCTAATCAGATCTTATTCTACTCTCTGTGTATAGGCCCTTCATTAGCCAGTAACGGATCTAGAAGCTGTGAATAGGTGGGCGAATCTAGGGCACCACCCACAATCCCATCCCGCAATGTATGTCGACAAATTACTGGTATGGCTATAACACTGTCTGGGCATCCCAGTAGAACATAGATTGTATTGACTATATAGTTGTTCGCCGATCGTTATCTCGCCGAAAAGCAGTCTTATGCCATATTATGATTCTTATTGATTTTTGTTGTGACTGGTAAAATGAGACCATGGGGCTCTCAAACGTCATAAACAGAGGCATTTTATAGCTGAGGCGCTGGAGGCGCCAGCCTCCTCGCGAAAAAAAATCAAAGAAGTTGAAAAAATAAAACGGGAGAAAAATGCCAAAACCGATGAGAAAAATGAAAATGTACCCTAGTTAAGGAGGGCTCTAAAGGCAGACAAAAGGGTCCCACATCTGACAAAAGGGCCCCTCTGGCCAAGGGGAAAGGGCCCCTGAGTGTGAGTGAATCCACTACTGAATGAGAGTGCAGTCATTGCAATGGCATGAAAATCATCAATCAAGAAATCTCCTTTTCTGAAAACCTTCTATAAGCTATTCAGGAAAGAGATGGCTAGGCCGCCCAGTGTGGCCTGGCTTGCGGAGCGATCATTTATTTGCTGAATAGATTTCCGGGATTACGCATACTGCTTGCACAATACCCCCACTCCACCATATTCCATTAGTTATTATTCGATTGTGCTCCCGGTACGTGTACATGTGATTTGTTTCGCATTCAGGCTTCAGACGAGTATCGAATTAGGCCCCGGCCCTCAGATTAAACCGGCCTCTAGTGGTCTAGAGTGCCGCGCTTCGACCTCTAGCTGGCTTGCGGCTGTGGTTTCGATCCCTGATGTGAGCGTATGTGGCATGGAGATAGGGTCGCCTTCTCAACCTCGGGGGTTTCCTCCGAGCACTCCGGTTTCCTCCCACTGCTAATGACCCCTACGCGCAAGCGAATTATTGAAATAAAATTAAACCGTATGTTAGTCCCGAAATGACCTAGTTTGTGTCGAGTGGACGTTAAACCCTATCTCTCTCTCTCTCTCTTTCTCTCTCTCTCCAGGCAAATGGTCGATTTAGATGCATTTGACATGCCCCCTGTAGGCCTACACATATAACGAAATGTGGCACAAGCTAAATAAAAAAAAACAACAAACCCCCCCCCCCCCAAAAAAACAAACCGCAAGCACTCTGAAAAATTGTGAGAGCGCCTGATCTTAAAGTAGCCCGTGTGTTTGTGTTGTATATACTAATTGGTAAATAAATAAAATGGTTTCAGCCATCTTGTTTGAAGCGAGACCTATACCTTGCTTGAGACATGTGCTTAGATAAGAATAAAAAGTTGCGCTTAAGTTTTTTCTTGGAACACATAATGACGTACTTGTGCTTACACTGAAATCTACTTATAATCTAAGCACAAGGACGGTCTTAAGAATTTTCTGAGAAAACAAAATGCGATTAGTTTACTTAAATACAAAGTCTAGGGGAGGGGGGGGTTGTAACACGGGTAGGTTGTCAATCCCGCAAACAGAGTTGTCTTACCTTGCAGTCCACATATTCATGGGCCGTCACCCCTTGCAGTCCACACTAACGAATGGACACAGATCACTAAATGTAGGGCGAAAGTTATTTTTAGTCGTTCTCTCCCTTTCCCTTTTCCTCCCTTTTGCATGGCGATTTTTGTTGACTTTGTCGTGTAGAATCGAAGAAAAGGGATTTAAAAATACTTTTTCTGCCAGGTTTTGGTGAATATTCATGATCTTGAGGCGGAAGGATACAAGGGTTGTGAGGTTGGTTACGTTGAAAGGGAGGGCCGAAAATTGCTTGTTTAGTTGTCTCCTACTTCCAGCCTGTGTATCTCAAGTTTTTCATGGTGAACCTCATACATGCTTTTTGGCCAGAGTTTGCCACATGTTGCTCCATCTGTGGCAGAAAGCGTTCTACCCAACGAATATTTGGGGAAAAGTTACAGCCGGTCTAAGAGACGAGAATTAACATTAAAGTCAATGGGGAAATAACTAGTGATCTGTGGCCGAATGCTTGATAGAGCGAGACTTGCGTGGAGAATGGCAATCTGTTTCATAGAGAATTACTTACGAATTATCTCTGTAACAGATGACTGCCCACAACACGTGCGTTGACTGCACGCGGCGTTAGTCATTGGCTCCATTTTCTATAGGATGAAATTCTATAGTATTGTGCAGAATTTGGGGGATCTGTAGAAACTAATGGTCCCAAATATTCTGTAGTACAAATCCCATAATTTGTCATACAGATTTATGCTAAAATTTCTAAAGGAAAAAATAAAGTATTCTATAGTTTTTTTCTGAAGTAAATTATCTTTTTGTCTTTAATCAAGTTTTGTCTCACTGTCTTCAGTTTCTTGTTTATACTAACTTTTATGAAGTTGTTATATAAATGTACATTATATACATGTAAATTTAAAATTCAGCCAATGAACAAAGTCTTCTCTTGGATTTACTTTAATGAATCTGTTAACAGAAATTTAACTGACCATTAACAAACGACATGTTATCAAGTTAACGAGTTTAACGGATCGTTGAAATAACTTAGTTTTGAGACAGAGAGAGAGAGGGGAGAGAGAGAGAGAGAGAGAGAGAGAGAGGGAGATGGGGTTTAATGTCCACTCGACACAAACTAGGTCATTTCGGGACTAACATATGGTTTTATTTTTTTTTCAATAATTCGCATGCGTATAGGGGTCTTTAGCAGTGGGAGGAAACCGGAGTGCCCGGAGGAAACCCAAGAGGTTGAGAAGGCGCCCCTATCTCCATGCCACATACGCTCACGCCAGGGATCGAAACAACAGCCGCAAACCAGAGGTGACCGGCCAGCAACTTAGTTTTGAGCAACCGGCCCCAGTTGAGTAAAATTTAGTCACGTTGAATAACGTCGAATAACCTCAGCGTATTCATGATGTTAGCCACGGTGAGATATCTGTTCATAACAACAACCATCTCCCTCACATTTACATTCAGCGTTCATTCATGCCCTCTGACCTTCACGGGTGTTAGCATATGGTCAAGTGGATTGGGGGTAGGTATGAAATATGATTGATATGTTTCACTCCCAATATTAAACATTCTCATGGTCATGTGTGACTGATATTTATTCTCTTATTATTCTGAAGAGGATTACATGCATTTCTTATTTAAAAACATTACAAAAAGTCACGTTGAAAAGGGGCAACATTTTATGCAGCGTATAACATTATTATGCAATGTCTACAAAATCAAGCTTAAGATTATTGTAAATTAACATTTTAATTGTGCTTGTAGTTACACACGCGAATTTATATGTTTAGACTCAGCTTTCACAATTATCATTTGATTCTTTTTACCTTGATTTGTTTCGGAATGCCAAGGATATATATTAGAAGAACTGACAAAGGGAAAACACCCGCAGATATAATGCTAAGAACCGTTGACCTGGTCATTAACAAAAACAATAATAATTCCAGCATAAGATCAGTTGCATCAGATTTCATCATTTGCCATGTCACATTGACACGTTATGTTTAAAAAAGGAGACAAAACGATGTGGACATAGTGGTTGGATATCTGAAAAACAGGCAAATTTTCAGCGATGCTCAAGAGGGTGATCTAGAAAAGTATATTAAAAGGGCTGTCGAGATTTATTTTGGTCTTTCACCTAGAGAAGTTCGTATACTCGCCTACCAATGTGCAACTACGTTTGGCGTGCCAATGCCAGAATCCTGGATCGACAAGAAATGTGCAGGGTCGGACTGGTTCACAGGATTCATTAAACGGCATCCAAGTCTTTCCATCCGTGTTCCAGAGACAACGAGTCTCGGCAGGGCTTCAAGTTTTAACAGAACAAATTTCACTGAGTTCTTTGGGAAGCTTGCGCTGGTAATGGATCGTCACAAATTTCAGCCTAACGATATTTGGAATGTCGATGAATCAGGAATTGTAACAGTCCACAACCCAAGAAAGACTGCTGCATCCAAGGGCATTCAACAAGTTGGTGCAATTACATCTGGAGAAACAGGTACATTAATAACATTATTATGTGCTGCTGTAAATGCAGTTGGGAATGTATTACCCCCATGCTGATATTTCCACGAGTTCACTTCAAAGACCATTTCATCAGAGACGGTCCATCAGGATGCATTGGAACTGCCAACAGTTCTGGATAGATGATGTGATTTGTATCATACGGCCTGCCATTAAGTCAACTGGTGTGTTTTCGAATCCCCGGTTGTACGTGGCAAGGAGTAAGGTCGCCTGTCCAACCTCGTGGGTTTTCTCCGGGTACTCCGGTTTCCCCCCACTGCTAAAGATGTTAGTCCCGAAATGACTTAGTTTGTGTCGAGTGGACGTTAAACCCCATTTCTCTCTCTCTCTCTTAACTTTGTGCGACATTTTTCAGGCATTGATTATTATCTGTGAATGCAGCCCCAGCAGTCTGATTGGATTACATGAATTCAGGTCAGCATAGAGTGGCATTTCAGTTGAAAAATCATTGGATACCTTTGAAGTTGCTGGAAAAGTTATGGGCTGGAATAGCGCGAGAGAGGAATGGGGTTTTACATCCACTTAACACAAACTAGGTCATTTCGGGATTAACACATGGTTCCATTTTATTTTAATGATTCGCTCGCGCATAGGGTTCGTTAACAGTTGAAGGATGTCGAAAGACCCGGAGAAAACCCACGAGGTTGGACAGGCGACCCTACCTCTTGTCACGCACAAACAAGGAATCGAAGCCACACCAGTGACTCAATGACAGACCTTATGAAGTTATGATACATCGCGCACGTACTAACTATTGGCCCCTCTCCCGTATATGCGTTGGAAGTTCCTTTAGGAACTGTCTCTGAACGGACGATGTCTACTGAAAATTGCACCCACGCATTATATATATATAGTTCCTTTATAGGAACCGTCTCTGAACGGACGATGTCCACTGACAGTTCCTGTCGCGCCTTATATAGCTGCAATATGAGAATACTTCTGTTCTATGGCTGTTTTGGATTTCTGACCTACTATTTTCACCTTGATACTACTTTATTCGCCAAAGGCATCAATTCTTACCACAGCTGGCAAATATTTAAAATGATTGAACACGATTTTCAAGTAGAATTCTGGGATTAAAAACATACACAAAATACGTTTGAACCGAAGAGCCATTATGAGACCCGATAATGCATAAACCGCATGTTTATGTCATCCCTAAATTCTACTTGAAAAAAGTGTAGAATTCCCGTGTCCCAATGTAAAGATCTTAAAGTCTTATCTATTCTCTGGGAGTAATGGTCAGCAAAATTGTAACAAGGCGAAAAAAATAGAAAATATACACCTTCGAAGATTAGCCCTATTTTCTATGATGCGGGGGTAGGTCAAAATATCAAAATGGTTTTATGCACAGCTCGACACCCTCTATCGATATAAAAAAATAAGATCACGGGTCAAAGTTGGTGAATCTTCCATATTGTAAATCTCGGATTCTCTGTGAAATCGTCAACTACTTTCTCCGTTTCTTCGCCAAATCATTCTCCCATGCTCGCTAGTAGCAGCAGGAAACCATCTCGAGCAAAACAGGTCTCTTCGATGAGGCTTGGTATCCAATCCAAGATGGCCACGCCCGAGACCGCAGAAAATTGCGTTTTCCCTTCATTTTTGGCCATAGAATGTGGTACATATTCCGGGTATGAGTCAGAAAATGACTTCACACAATTGAAAGAGTGTGCTAAAAACATTACGGTTCACTCTTTAGCACATTACATGGCAATAAGTGATGTAAGAACGGATTAAAAATATTGATCTTAATTCGTCAATTCTAGATGGAAAGGTAATATGTGCTGCCCATGGCAACCATCTGGGTCTCAATCCACTGCATGATACCACACCTAAGGGGAATCCATACAAAGATCCTGATGTGTCACTTAGAATCAGTTTATTCCTATTGGATCGGGTAAGTGAAATCAAATACTTTTCAAAAAAAAAAGAGGAAAAAATTGTGTCTTTGAAATATCGATAAAAATCTTGTATGTGTGCTCGACCACAATCAATTTAGCAGAAAAGAAGTGTGCTGTATACTCGAGTTGACTGAGTTAAGCGATGGACTTCAGAAGTCCTCAAACTAGCTGCATTGAGTCTGATATAGCTGTAATAACTTTACTGAAGGCTACCTGTATGGAGTCCGAAAATTTATTAATTATTATGTCATCTGCATCTTGTTTGTGGGGATACGCCAGAATCCAAAATTCAAAAAGTAGCTTTTATGAATTTCACTTTCGTCACTCTGTACCAATGTGTCTCGTGGCATTCCATCACAGGAGGAATCAATAAGCGCCCCCGGCAAGAAAAAAAGGACATTTTCCAATGAAAATATTCCTACTTATTCAATATTCCTAACTGGTTAATCAAATGGGCAAAATTTTCTCAACTCTAGTCCCATTTTTTAAACAGTTAAATTCTTTTGGCCTAAATAAGTTAGTCGATTTATGAAATATATTATTTGACAGAGATTATAATCAGATATGCCACCAAATCCCATATTTGGGGTTCATTTTTCAAAAATTTCCAGGGGGAGAACCAACGACCCCCCCCCCGTCCGGGATCCGCGGTCAATAAAAGGGGGCGCTCCGATACGGGATCCCTGGCCGGTTCCAGGCCCCAATCCGCCCCTTCTTGGAAGCTATCGCGGTCAACGGGTCTGAAACTCACATAGAGTCGGTTGTCATCTGCGTAGAGGTGGAATGAAAGACCAGTGTACCAATAGAGGAAAGCAGTAAATTGTTCAGATATTCTTTTAAACAGCTCCTGGATGGCTGTAGGCCTACTGTTACCAGTACCGGAACTAAGGGGGGAGGGGGGGAAGTTGGACAAATGTTCCGGGCCCCCACATTTAGGGTCATACTTTTATCCCGGACGGAGCCAACCAGTACCTGGGCTGAGGGGGGCGAGGATTGGGGCCCTAGGCAGTAAGGGATATTGGGGCCCCCTACTCGATGTATGAGTAGGCCTTAGCCCCGCTGTCCGGACAAAATTTCAATCATAGCACAATGTATGCCCGTCTTCATTTTCCCGGGGATCACGTGGCTCGCTAGCCTGGATGTCGGGTGTTCGACCCCTGCATTGGTCGAGAAAGTTCATCTCAATTTTCCAGTGTGGTTTCCCCTTGTCAGTGATACAGAACGGGGGGCCTGACAAGGACAGCTGTCTAGTCGTTCGGATGGGACGAAAAACCGAGGTACCGTGTACACATTCGCGTGCACGTAAAAGATCCCTTGGCAGTCGGAATTCGATATAAGAGCAGGCCGTAGCGCCGCTGCCCGAGCAAAATTTTCCTCGTAGCACACTGTATGGCGTATGCCCGCCCGCCTTCCATTAGCCTAGGTTAGGTGCAGAAGAGTAGGACGTTAAACCCCATTTCATATTCATTTCATTTCTTCATTTGCCCAGTCGGAGCAGACTAGTAGGACGTTAAACCCACTCCATTTATACTTTCATCGAAAAAAAACTCTACTTAAAAATTTATAGTAATATACCCAACAAATTTTAATGTCCAAATGAAATTCATTTTAAAACTTTAATTTTGAAAGATCTGACTGTTCTACCCATTGAATAGATTTAATTAACTGTCGCATTGCGCAATCTATTAATGTTAATCGGGCTGTTGTGATTCAGATTTAGATTAATGGATTAGTGCTAATCCATTTATTTACATGGAAACAAAGTTACCACGGAGACACGTGACACGGTGTATATAAGTCGAGGTTCAGTCTATCTTAAACATTGACTTTGTTTTCTAGTTGTCACTGTTTAAAACCTTGTTACATTTCAACATGAGAGAAATAGTTCATATGCAAACTGGCCAATGTGGCAACCAGATTGGAGCTAAGGTATGTTTAGATATATATCTGGTTGTGCTATACCGGTTTTAAAGGGGAAGACTAATGATTTTCAACAAGGTTTCCATAAATCTTAAATATATATTCAGAAATAATCCGCTCTGTAACACAAGCTAAAAAGTATTTGTAATTGAGAAATTAATTTTTATTAAAAACCGGAAGTGACATAGTTGGTAGCATACAGATTTGGCATACGTTTACTGCTGTATTGTGTTCACGCCTCGTCCTTGAGCCAAAATATTATCGAATGTGTTGTTTGTTAGGATATCATTAACACGAATTTGTGTTTTTTTAAGGTTTCGTACACAAAGCCGTGGCGTAAAATCACTCATACTGAACAATACGCTGTGGTCCAATTCACGGCACATGGTTAATTGTTTATATCACATGGTTTGATTGACAGATTGCATCATAAGACGTGTCATTAGTATTAGTTCCGAAATGACCTAGTTTGTGTCGAGTTGAGGTTAAATCTCTATCTCTCTCTCCCATCGAGTATCCTCCCGCTGCTAAAGACCCCTACGCGCAAGCGAATTATTGAAATAGAATTGAACCATATGTTAGTCTAGAAATGACCTAGTTTGTGTCGAGTGGACGTTAAAACTCTCTCTCTCTTTCTCTCTCTTTCTCTCTCACTCTCTCTTCGCTCTCTCAGAGGATTACGAAAATCCTCTAATAACTCATATGACGTCACTGGTCCGGGCAGAATAGTAGCTTATTACTATTAGTTAGCTTAATGAACTATTTATTATTTTGTTTTAATCATATTTCAAAAAGGATTGCTTGTAGCTATGGATAAATACCAAACCCCGATAACTACATTACATGGTCGATGTCATTGTCTTTTCTTTCAGTTCTGGGAAGTAATCTCTGATGAACACGGTATCGACCCAACTGGAACTTACCACGGTGATTCCGATCTTCAGCTGGAGAGAATCAACGTTTATTATAATGAAGCTACAGGAGGAAAATATGTACCTAGAGCTGTTCTCGTCGATTTGGAACCCGGTACCATGGATTCTGTACGATCAGGACCTTTCGGCCAGATCTTCCGTCCAGATAATTTTGTCTTTGGTCAGAGTGGTGCTGGTAATAACTGGGCTAAAGGTCATTATACAGAAGGTGCCGAGTTGGTTGATTCTGTTCTAGATGTGGTCCGTAAAGAAGCTGAAAGCTGTGATTGTCTACAAGGATTCCAGCTAACCCATTCCCTGGGTGGTGGAACTGGTTCTGGTATGGGAACTCTCCTCATCAGTAAAATTCGGGAAGAATATCCAGATAGAATCATGAACACCTTCTCTGTCTGTCCGTCACCCAAGGTAAGAAAGTTTATATACGTGGAAAGTGCCTACATTAGTAATCTTAAAATACCATTGTTTCAGGTCTTTCATTAGGCCTGAGATGTTTTTACAAACTATTAATTAGACATTTATTAACAAAACAAGACTATGATAAACTCTCGATGGCATCGGATACTCGAGATTTTTACTAGATCAGAACGGTTCGCCATTTAAAAATTTAATTTTATATGGGAAAGCGAGACTACTCGAACATACCAGTCAAAACAATAAACAGTGATAAATGTTACTTAATGTATCTCTAATATTTTATTTGATTATAATTTTAGGTATCAGATACAGTTGTTGAACCCTACAACGCTACTCTTTCAGTTCACCAGCTTGTTGAAAATACAGACGAAACCTATTGTATCGATAACGAAGCTCTCTATGATATATGTTTCCGTACTCTTAAACTGACCACACCTACTTACGGTGACCTCAATCATCTGGTGTCAGCCACCATGTCAGGTGTGACCACCTGTCTAAGATTCCCTGGTCAACTGAATGCTGATCTACGTAAACTCGCGGTCAACATGGTTCCTTTCCCACGTCTACATTTCTTTATGCCGGGTTTCGCTCCTCTCACCTCTCGTGGTTCCCAGCAGTACCGAGCTCTCACTGTACCCGAACTCACTCAGCAGATGTTTGATGCCAAGAACATGATGGCTGCCTGTGATCCCCGTCATGGTCGTTACCTGACAGTAGCTACCATGTTCCGAGGCCGAATGTCCATGAAGGAGGTGGATGAACAGATGCTGAACGTTCAGAATAAAAACAGCAGCTACTTTGTTGAATGGATACCAAACAATGTTAAAACAGCCGTCTGTGATATTCCACCAAGGGGCTTGAAGATGTCCGGGACATTTATTGGTAACAGTACTGCCATCCAGGAACTGTTTAAAAGAATATCCGAACAATTTACGGCTATGTTCAGAAGAAAGGCTTTCCTCCATTGGTATACTGGTGAAGGTATGGATGAGATGGAATTTACGGAAGCTGAATCAAACATGAATGATCTGGTCTCTGAATACCAACAATACCAGGATGCTACAGCTGAAGAAGAAGGAGAATTTGATGAAGAAGAAGGCGAAGAAGAAACATAAACGCGAGTGAAATAGTTCAACTATATATTTAAATTATTTGATTGGTTGTTATGTTTATTGCCATCTAAATTATAATAAATAACATATAATAGATCGACGACTGGGTTAACTGATATTAACATGAGACATACTGTTGGCAGCAAGAGAAATAAAATGTAATGCGATTTTACCTCCTATTGTTCTGCTCCGACTGGGATAATAAGAGTCGGAGAGAAATAGGGTTTAACGTCCATTCGACACAAACTAGGTCATTTCGGAACTAACCTATAGTTCAATTTTCTTTCAATAATTCCCTTACGCGTTTGGGGGTTTTGGCAGTGGGAGGAAACCGGAGGACCTGGAGAAAACTCACGAAGTTGGACAGGCGACCCTACTCCTTGTCACGTACAACCGGGGAATCGAATCCATACAGTGGACTCAACTGCTGACTTTATATGACACAACGCGCGCTTCCCCTCCCAGGCTAATGAAGATGGGCGAACCAGACGTCATATAGTTTGCTACGAGGGAAATTTTGCCAGGATATCGAATTCCAGCTGACCATGGATCTTTTGCGTGCATACCAATGTGATTGGTGTAGTAAATAGCTCAAAATGAAGGCTGGGCTCGATATATGCGTCTGTAAATTCAGATCGGACTTAAATATTGAGGATTTTTAGTCAACCATCTTTTTTTCTCATACTGATGAGATCAAATTCAGTCCTTGTTCCAAGATTATCCTGGCAGTGTCATGTTGCTTCAAAAGGAACCCCAACTTCCGGCCTTCTGCCATTGACATTAGCTCTGGAACAGACCGGATCATCCAGATACCACCAGCCACTGTTAAAACGGACTGGGCAATCATTATTACTAAAGTCTCGATCATAAGTAGAGAAAGGTCGGCCATTTATGCTAAAAGTGCCACCCGGTCGAACATTACGTACATCAGATAAACTACTTTTAAAGTCCAAAACTGTTCAACTAGTCTCTTATGGTCAGCGCTCTTTTAGTTATCAAGCACCTGTTTTATGGAATAATCTACCATTTGGTTTAAGATGTTGTACATCTCTATATTCTTTTGAAGAAAAAAAACCCAACTTCAGCCTATATATAGGAATTCAACCGTGTGACGTAATTAGTTCATACCTTGTCTGCGATAGCATCGGTGGAAGCGGTCGTAAAATACAACTAACTCACACACCATTTCAACCACACATGTCGACTTTTGTGAAAAATGACGCATTCGGCCTTTTTCAATGTTAACTCATGGTAGTCTAGTGGCTGAAGGGGGGGGGGCGCCATCCAGGCTGTCAAGTTATGAAACCAAGTGTATCGAATGTAACAAATCTCAATATAGAAGAAAGTGTCATCTTTTAAACTAGTTCAAGCTATGGACGAATAAGCAACATTCCTATAATAGCATAGTGGGTTGGGGCGAATAGTTAAGGCGCGTGCATTACACGAGGGTGGGTCGCCGGTCTAACCTCGTGGGTTTTCTCCTGGTGCTTCGGTTTCCTCCCACTGCTAAAGACCCCGACGCGCAAGCGAATTATCGAAATTATTGAACCATATGTAAGTTCCGAAATGACTTAGTTCGTGACGAGTGGATGTTAACATCTCTCTCTCTCTCTCTCTCCCTCTCTCTCTCCCTCTCCTCTTCTCCTCTCTCTCTCTCTCTCTCTCTCTCTCTCTCTAATAGCACAACCATATTGTATATATTGTTGGAAAGCCTCACCAAGGATTACGAAACCATGTGCATTGTTTACATAAGACGTAACTGGTGCGGACAGAATGATGCCTTTTACCCATTTGCACTAAATAGGACATATTTTTTACTTATATATACTTCACTTCAAACACCTTAATTTCTGTTTTTCTAATGATCAAAAAATAGTTCTAGAATTTAATTTAACGTCCTATTTTTCTGCACCAACCGGGATATTGGAGATGATAGATATGTTGTGTTTTGTAATTGTATTATAAATGTATGCTGTGTTTTTTAATTGTATTATAAATGTATGCTGTGTTTTGTAATTGTATTATAAATGTATGCTGTGTTTTGTAATTGTATTATAAATGTATGCCGTGTTTTGTAATTGTATTATAAATGTATGCTGTGTTTTGTAATTGTATTATAAATGTATGCTGTGTTTTGTAATTGTATTATAAATGTATGCTGTGTTTTGATGCTGTGTTTTGTAATTGTATTATAAATGTATGCTGTGTTTTGTAATTGTATTATAAATGTATGCTGTGTTTTGTAATTGTATTATAAATGTATGTTGTGTTTTGTAATTGTAGGGAGCCACGGTGTCTCGGTTGGTAAGACGCTGGATCGTTAACCCGGAGGTCCCGTGTTCGACCACTGAGTTGGCCGAAAGGGCTCATCGGATTTTCCGGCGTGGTTCCCCCTTTTCAGTGGTGCAGAGGGACTGGCAAGGGTCAACATAAAAGTCGTTTGAATGGGACGAAAAACCGAGATCCAGTATACACATTGCATTGCACGTAAAATATCCCTTGGCAGTTGGAATTTGAAAAAAAGAGTGGGCCGTAGTGCGGCTGTTTGGGCAAAATTTCCCTCATAGCATACTGTATGGCGTATGTACGTCTTCATTAGCCTTTCAGAGCAGAACAGTAGGACATTAAACCCCATTTTTCATTGATATTGTAGATGTAAAGGTACTGTGAGTGTAGACAAAGTGTTATTGCAGGAATATTTATATAATACCATGTTAATTAATCTGATTAAAACACAGATCCTATTTCGTTTCGTTTTTTATAGTTCAAAATTTCGTTTTACTGTTTTCACAACACTTCATATAGTGTAGACTCGGTCACCCAAAACCTCTTAGTCTTCAATGTACGGAGGGTCTGGGTCCGTTGTCAATTTTTGACGAAAATTACTGGATAATCTACCACATAAAAAAACAAACTCCCGGTTTGCATGGGCAATGTAACCTTTCGTTTCGTTTTTTATAGTTCAAAATTTCGTTTTACCTATTTTCACAACTCTTCCTAGTGTTGAGCACCGAAAGTATAGAAAAAGGAAACGAAATATAGATCTGTATGTGAATCGGATTGACAATAACTCGGCCAATAGGCTCCTCCCTGTCACTTGGGTACGACAGTCGTTCAGATTGGGACGAATGCCGAGGATGATGACAGTTGGACTACTAAATAAGAAAAGGTCGTGGCTTTTCCAGCCCGTGACTCGTCCAGCAATTTCAAAGGTATCCAACGGGTTTTCAACCGAAATGCCACTCTATGCTGGTCTGAATTCTGTCATCCAGTCAGGCTTCTGGGGCTGCATTCACAGATAATAACCAATGCCCGAAAAATGTCGCACAAAGCTGAGGATATTTGGCCGAAAAATTTGTTTGTCATCGGAATTACAAAATGGATCAATCATTAACTGAAACGAATTGTATACTTAGCTGTGATTGTTGTTTAATTTTAAGTTATTACACAACACAATAAATTTATAATATGTTTATCACAAAAAAACAACAAAATGATCCTCATTCTTTGATGTTTGTGGCCGAAAAACGGAAATGCATTGGCCTAAAAATGTTTAATTTGCAAACAAAATGATATAATAATGTTTTCCCCATTTTAAAAAATGTTCCCAAAAGTTCAGATTGGCGCTGTATTTGTAGTCGTCGATGCAGTGTCTAACGTCATAAGATGATACTGGAGAAGATAGAGAAGCACGCCACCGGATGCACACAGCTCGAGGAGTTTATGTTTTATGGGAAGGTTACTATTGTCTTCGGAGTCTTATATTGATGAGATCAAATTCAGTTCTTGTTCCAAGATTATCCTGCCAGTGCCACGTTGCTTCAAAAGGAATCCCAACCTCCGGTCTTCTGCCATTAACGTTAGCCCTGGAACAGACCGGATCATCCAGATACCACCAACCACTGTTAAAACGGACTGGGCAATCATTATTACTAAAGTCTCGATCATAAGTAGAGAAAGGTCGGTTATTTATACTAAAAGTGCCATTTGTTAAGCTATTGCCAGGCCCACCCTGAGAATGAATTAAAAATTCGCCTAAACTAATTGAGTAGTTATCATTGGCATTGGATATATTGAAATCACGGTAAAGGCACCGCAATTGGCTGGCATAACCATCGATCATAAAGCGCACGCTCAGCACAAATCTGTTATGATTCTGTAGAATATTAAAGATGTTTTGAAGGCCCAACCAATAATTACCGTTTGCGTTTCCAAATCCGGTAGCATATTCATTCCATGTTTTGTTAAAATCTGTTTCCTTACAGCGTGCGTCTCTGCGACTAATGTCTGTTGCTCCGCTATAAGTGAAAAAACAGACCACCTCCAGTACTGCGCCATTTACTGTTGGTTGTATGAAGGACAGTAGTTCTGTCTTTGGTGCCACTGATTTTTGAAAGCCATCGGAACAATCTGAAATCATATTTAAAGGTTCTTCTTATTTTTGGCGGGTTTGGGGATTTGGTGATCTGTCCGGCACAAGCACGGGTCGAGCACACTCTTGTACGACGTCACTACAGCCATCGTGACGCCACATCAAAAAGTACATCAATCGATGCAAAATTGCCCAACAAACAGACTGGGTTCACAAAGCATTTGCTCATATTTCAATCACTGTTTATGAGAAATATATTTGATGCAGAAACACAAAATTTTGCACATAGTTTCCTTTTAATGCATTTGATACATAAAAACAATTATTATAAATGGCAATATTTTAGTTAAAATAAGGCGAACAATTTTGAGTAAATTCTCAACTTAAGTCTGAGAATGCTTTGTGAACTCGGGGCCAGATAATCCATGCTGAGTGTCGATCGTACTTGAATAGACCAGTTTTCTTGTGGATAACGATAGAGTTTCCGTCGGAACCCGTTTCTCACTCAACCGTACTCGCTCGCTCTTACAAACCAAGAATAGCAAACCGGTGTCATCAAATCTGCTATTTGCTGCTGGTTTGATAGGAGTCTAGCTAAATACCGCATGTTTCCCCAAACAAGACAAGAGACAACTTTCGCCACGTCCTACATTAGCAAATTTTCGCCATTGGTTTGTAGATTTTTATTCCGAAATCGACTATAAACGTTGTGGCAGATTACAAAACCAAAAAACTGAAACATATCAATTCCCGGAAAGACACATGCAGTATGCTTTTAATTTTAGAATTTTGTGAGATTATAGAAATTTACCTTGTATGATATGTTGACATTGATCACCATAGTAACCAATAGGACATCTGGTGCAATTTACTTTAGTGCATACTGATAGCTATAATTGAAAAATGTTAATAGTTGACCTAAATATAAGGGATATAATTTTGTTCGTTAAGAGTTTGTTATTTTGTGTGTGTTAATTTGTTTCCAAGGGTGGTTATTTCTTAGATACCTACCCCACCCCCATCGACGCACCTTCAATAAAAATTCACTATCCCTCTCCGTTTCAACCACTTTTCTATGCAAATTCAACACAACTTCTAAAACCACCGTTTCGGATTCAATTATTTCATGACTTAATTATTACCAGAAAACACGTGTGTACGCGGACGCTAAACAACATCCTGGAAAATAACACCTACATGTTATACGAATGCTAGAGTCCAGGGGCCGGTTACTCAAAACTAAGTTATTTTAACGATCCGTTAAACTCTAACGCAGTGATTCTCAACCAGTGTGCCACGGCACACAGGTGTGCCGCAAGAGCTTTTTAATTGTGACGCGAAATTTTGAACGGCACACTAAAAGAAGTCCGTTATTTGACTGATACAATTTGAAACACTGCAATAAAGTAAGCTCATAGCTGTGGTTTTCTTTATGTAGTTTAAGTCATTCTATTTGTCTATGACTACTGTTCTTATTTTGAAAAATTCAAATATTTCTCATATATTTTATTGAGCCAGGTGTGCCGCTGAGTTTTAATTCAATGTATAACAACTTCATATAGAAGTTAGTATAAACAAGAAACTGAAGACAGTGGGACAATTGTTTGTTCACAAAACTTGATTAAAGACAAACAAAGATAATTGTAGAATTTACTGCAGAAAACACTATAAAATATAAAACCTATAGAATACTTTATTTTGACCCATACAAATATTAGCATAAATCTAGTGTAGGGAAAAATAGCCTGTTGTGCAGCCTGTTCGCAAAACTAGACAAAAAGATAATTTACTACAGAAAACACTGTAGAATACTTAATTTTTTCCTTTAGAAATTTTTAGCATAAATCTGTAGGAAAAATTATGGGATATGCGGCGCTACAGAATATGTGGGGCCATTATTTTCTACAGACCCCAAATTCTGCTGAATACTATAGAATTTCATGCTATAGAAAAATGAATAGAACCCCCCCCCCCCCCCACCGCCCATCGCCCATCGCCCAATCCTCTACAATGATATATAAAAAAATTCAGTGGTAATCTACATGTATGACTATATGTTACAGCCCACTAATGCCACCGTTAAACATATTACGGATACCAACACCTCTGTTAACTATAGCTGCAAGCTTACGACACGTTAAAGTTAACGGTGCTTCCAGCAACAACCTCTCTCTCCGTTAAAGTTAACGATCCGTTAACTCCATGTTAACGGATCGTTAAAAGTTAACAGAGCTTTGAGCAACCGGCCCCGTGGCGAAAAGAAAAAATAATCACTACCTATTCACGAGATAAAATGAAATAGGGTTTAACGTCCTACTGTTCTGCTCCGACTGGGCTAAAGAAAACGGATATACGTCATACAGTGTGCGATGAATGACACTTTGCCCGGACAGCGGCACTACGGCCTACTCTTATATCACATGCTAAATGTCAGGGGTTCTTTTACGTGCGCGCAAATGTGTAGATGGAACCTCGGTTTTTCGCCCTTTACGAACGACTATTCGTTGTCCCTTGCTTTTTTTGTCAACTAAAGGTGATTCATTCCAGTTAAGGATTTGATAGAAGAGTAGGCCGTAGTGCCACTGCCCGGGAACTGTCCGTATGCCCGTCTTAATTAATGGGCAAATAAAAGTAGGCGGTTAAACCCCATTTCAATGTAATGCATCATCGTACTTACCAGCCGAAAACAAATTTTACGATTCACATCTCCATCTGTGATACAGTCTTCACCATATTCGTACATTGTACACTGCTTGGTTTCTTTATCAAACATAAATCTCCGACAGTCTCCATCATCCAAACAACGTCGACCACAGTCAATCAGAGAAAAAGTTGTTATTTCCGATATCCGGAAATTATAATGAATTGATTTACACATTTCAAGTTCCTCGAAAACGTCTGTTCGGAGAAATTTAGAATGGAAACTTCCAGATACGATCATGATCAATTGAAATATTGGAATCCAGAGATAGAACACAGCTACCATCTTGAAATTATGATTCTGTCTTGAAACTATGACATCTAATCTTGAAACCATAATTTCGAAGAATATATAATTTTGTTACCTTTGTTAATAGCTTATCCCAAATGGCCGTAATGCGATATTTGCTGCGCAGTATACGGTTCTAGCTGAATAAATTTGTTGACGTTATATAAATCAATTATTATTATTATTATTATCATTATTATGTTACGGTGAATAGTCCCAGGGGTGTGATCTTTAAGACGTCTGGTCATGGAACTATAATTTTAAAGAATATAGATTGTTGTTGTTGTTATCTTTACAAGTTGATCAGTGGAATAGATCAGTACCGATATATTTTGATATAAAAACAAAAAACAATCTTCTGTTGTTAACGAGAGAGAGAGAGAGAGAGAGAGAGAGAGAGAGAGAAATGGGGGTTAACGTCCATTCGACACAAACTAGGTCATTTCGGGACTAACATATGGTTTTTTTAAATTTTATTTCAACAATTCGCTTGTAAATCCATCGGCTTTCCGGATAGAAATTTTGACAGCTATATTCTAAAGGTTTTGATGACTATATTTCAGATATTTTGCCATCATGTCATGAAGATATTTTCAAGACGGCGGATATTTTATTTTTAATTAATTACACAATTTCACAACAATACAAATTTAAAATATGTTATGCAAAAACCATTTTAATCTTCCCTATTCTTTGATGTGTGTGCGCGAAAAACGGAAATACATTGCCCGATAAATGCTTAATTTCCTAATTAGATGATATAATAATTTTTTCCCCATTTTACCGGTTTTCCTGACAGTACAGAATGGCGCTATATTTGTAGTGGTCGATGCAGTGACTAACGTGAATAGATGATACTGGAGAATATAGAGACGCAGGCCACCGGATGCACACAGCTCGAGGAGTTTGTGTTTTATGGAAAGGTTGCCAATTGATGATTTATAGTCAGCCATCTTTTTTTCTAATCTCTTCGGATTCTCAAATTGATGGCATCAATTTCAGTCCCTTTTCCAAGATCATCCTGCCAATGCAACGTTTCTTCAAAGGGAACACCTATCGCCGGTCTTCTGCCATTGACATTAGCTCTGGAACAGACCGGATCATCCAGATACCACCAGCCACTGTTAAAACGGACTGGGCAATCATTATTACTAAAGTCTCGATCATAAGTAGAGAAAGATCGACCATTTATGCTAAAAGTACCGTTTGTTAAGCTATTGACAGGACCACCCTGAGCATGATTTGAAAATTCGCCTAGACTAATCGAGTAGTTATCATGGGCACTGGATATATTGAAATGATAGTAAGATCCCAGGCTGGCATGACCATCGTATATGATCTGCACGCTCAACTTAAATCTGTTATGATTCTGAAGAATATTAAAGATATTTTCAAGGCCTAACCAATAATTACCATGTGAATTCCCAAATCCGGTAGAATATTCATTCCATGTTTTGTTAAAATCTGTTTCCTTACAGCGTGCGTCTCTGTGGGTAATATGGGTTAATCCGCCATAAGTGAAAATACAGATCACCTCCAGTATTGCGCCATTTAGCGATGGTTGTATGAAGGACAATAGACTGTTCTGTGGAGTCACTGACTTCTGATATCCATCGGAACAATCTGAAATCATATTTAAACGTTCTTCTTATTTTTGGTGGGTTTGGAGGTTGAGTGATCTAACACGTGCATTTCAGATAATAATGTCTGTCATTGGGTCAAGTGACGCGGTTTCGATCTAAGCTTGTACGTGACAGGGCCATGGTGAGAGCAACGTGGGCAAATCCGGCGATCTGGAGACAATTTGCATTTAATGTTTTGTAGAATAAGTAATGAAGACCAAGTGAAACAAAGTGTCATTTTTCTGGACGAGTTTTGAGACTATGTGTTGGAGGGGGGGGGGGGTATCTCTCAGAAACAAGCCGAACATACTCTGGAATACGAACCTAGTATATCGTCATCGCAGTCCGTCAATCGTATTGCATAAACCTTTTTTTCGAAGAGAGTTGTCACGAAGAACAAGAGTAACAAGATGAAAAGCGGTCGGAGAGCAGTTCCTGGTCAAAAAAACTGATATGAGTAGTCAACCCGTACACTCTCGCTCCGACAAACCAAGATTCGCAAACCGGTGGCACCAAACCTGCTATGCTGGCTGCTGGTTTGGTAGGAGTCTAGCTAAGTACCGTATGCTCACTCAATCAATCTACTTTAAAGGGACAATAACACTCTTGCTGGCTTGGCAGCTCCAGGAAATAGATAATAGCCTTATTCTAGTTACTAGATGTTTCAAGGACTTTTCAGTATAATGCATCAATTCTATGGAATTCGCTACCACCTTCCATTCGAAAATGTGAAACAGTGTCCATCTTCAAATCAAGTGTGAAAACTTGGCTGTTTAGACACTAAAATTAATTCCTTGTGAACACTTTCATGCGCCTAGAGCATCCCACCTGTTGTATAAATTATCCATTACATCCCATTTTATTTGCCCAGAGAGTTCGAAAATATTTTAAAATCCAAGTCACACTTGAATAGGTTTACGTTAGACTTTTCAAATCAATTAGTTGAATTTTTCCAATTGTTCAAATTAGGCGTGTTAAGATGAAATTTATATCATCAATTAATTGGAATATTGTAAAATAATACAATTTGTTGACCTGAATAAAGATTGTGACCGCTTACAAAACCAAGAGACCGAAGCAAATCAATTTCCGGAAAGACACCTGTACTGGTCTTTTAATGTTAGCACTTTGTGAGATTATAGAAATTTACCTTGTATGATATGTTGACATTGATCACCATAGTAACCAATAGGACATCTGGTGCAATTTACTTCAGTGCATACAGATAGCTGTAATTTTAAAAAAAATATATTTAATCTAAAATAAGGGAAATGGCTTTGTTTATTAAGAGTAAGAGTAAGGTTTTTTTAGTTTGTTAGCAGGAGGAGGGGGGGGGGGGTGTTACGTAATTATTTTGGGTGGTGTAAAGACGGTGGACTCAAATGAAACAAGTGTTACCGGAAACAAAACTTCTCTATCCCCGGTTAAACCAAAGTTATATACAAATTCAACGAATCGTCTATACCACAGCTTCAACAAAACCCCAACCTCTCTCCTAAATTCTTAAACCTAACTCTGGACCAAGTCTAACCCTTAAAGGGCAATATTGGTGTCATTCATTATTACATATGTGATAGAACTGGTTAAATACATTCCAAATAGAATTTTAACACAGAGATCATTGCTACGGGAGATGTGTTACAAACACTGCAATGAACGGGAAGTGACGTCAAACATGACAAACACCAGTTATCCTTCTATATATCTACCTGAACTAACGAGCGATAACCAACACAAAGGCGAATTACAGTGTGTGATAAGCGAAATTTTGCCCGGGCAGCGGCGCTATGGCCTACCCTTATATCGAATTCCAACTGTCAAGGGATATTTTGCGTGCACGCCAATGTGTATACGTGACCTCGGTTTATCGTCCCATCCGAACGACTAGACAGCTGTCCTTGTCGGGCCCCACTTCCTGCATCAGTGACAATGGGAAACCACGCCGGACAATCTGGATGAGCTTTTTCGGCCAATGCAGGGATCGAACACCCGACCTACAGGCTATCGAGCCAGTGTCTTGCCCACTCATCTACGTACCCCCCCCCCCCCACATATAGTGGAGGCCACTGAAGATATAAAAAACGGAACGAAACATATATCTGTATTTTAAACAGATTGATGGTTCCATGGCTTATTTCAAGAAAATAGGTGTGTACGCGGACGCTAAATCACATCCTTGGAAAAAAAATACCTACATGTTATACGAATGCTAGAGCCTAGTGCGAAAAGAAAATCTCTGCCTTTTCTGTCAAATGAAATAGGGAAATAAGGTTTAACGTCCTAAAGTTCTGCTCCAACAAGACTAATGCAGTGTGATATGGGAAATGCGGCACTACGCCCTGCTCTTATATCAAATTCCAATTGCCAATTGTCAAAGGTTCTTTTACGTGCACGCTGTCCGGGAACTGTCCGTATGTCCATCTTCATTAATGAGGGAAGAAAAGTAGGAGGTTAAACCCCACTTCAATTTAATGTATCACCGTACTTACCAGCCGAAAACAAATTTTACGATTCACGTCTTCATCTGTGATACAGTTTTCACCAGATTCGTACATTGTACACTGCTTGGTTTCTTTATCAAACATAAATCTTCGACAGTCTCCATCTTCCAAACATCGTCGACCACAGTCAATCAGAGAAAAAGTTGTTATTTCCGATATTTGAAAATGATAACCAGCATGTTTACACATTTCAAGTTCCTCGAAAACGTCTGTGTGGAGAAATTTAGAATGGAAACTTCCAGATACGATCATGAACAATTGAAATATTGGAATCCAGAGAGAGAACCGAGCTACCATCTTGAAATTATGATTTTGTCTTGAAACTATGACATCTAATCTTGAAACCATAATTTCTAAGAATATATAATTTTGTTACCTTTGTTATTAGCTCATCGTCGGGAATGATTAAATATCCCAAATGGCCGTCATGCGATATTTGCTGCTTAGTATACGGTTCTAGCTGAATAAATTTGTTGGCGCTATATAAATCAATTATTATTATTATTATTATTATCATTATTATGTAACGGTGAATTGTCCCAGGGGGGTGATCTTTATGACGTCTGGTCATGGAACTATAATTTTAAGGAATATAGATTGTTGTTATCTTAACAAGTTGATCAGTGGGATAGATCAATCAATACCGATATATTTTGATATAAAAACAAAAAAAAATCTTCTGTTGTTAACGAGACAGAGAGAGAGAGAGGGGGAGAGAGAGGGGGGAGAGAGAGAGAGAGAGAAATGGGGTTTAACGTCCATTCGACACAAACTAGGTCATTTCGGGACTAACATATGTTTTTTTTAAAAATTCATTTCAACAATTCGCTTGCGCGTAGAGGTCTTTAGCACATACGCTCACACCAGGGCTCGAAACCACAGCCGCAAGCCAGGCCAGCGGCACTCTAGATCATTAGCCCCCCCCCCTTCTATTGTTAACGCCATAGGCATGGGGTGAGGATACAAATAGAAATCAATACAAATACTTCTTTTATTTTCTAATTTTCTAATTTAACCTCCACTCGACATCGGGCCCGTAGCCAACTCATACAATTTGGTGGGGCTACGGAATATTTTGGAGGGGCTGAGGATGTGGCCGGCCAAGAACACTCCTTGGATTCGCAATGAAGACACAGTTATCATCAACAAATTAGTTCCTGCCAATTTCGACTCTCTATTTGAAAATAGAAAGCATTCTAAAGGAGGTGGGATTGCCTGTCTCTTCAAAAAGTCTGTAAAAGTTTCCCGAGTAAGTACAGAAAACCTATTTTCAACTTTTGAAATACTACAATTAAACGTATTCCTTGGCAAGAATCATGTAAGAATAGTGTCCGTATATCGCCCTCCTTCAACAAGTGTGGTGGATTTCCTGACAGAATTTGCTGAACTACTCAGTAATTTGAATACAGGACCTGGCCATTTAATAATTCTTGGTGATTTCAATCTTCATGTTGATAAAGCCAATGATTCGAACATTAAGAAGTTTTTACTATTGTTAGACGCATTTACTTTAAAACAGCATGTGGATGTGCCAACCCATAGACATAATCATATTCTTGATCTGGTGATAACGAGAGAACATGATTCCATTATTCAGTCATGCGACGTAGTTGATCATCAGATATCTGATCACTACAATCTGCAATCTTTCGTTTCCCAAGCCTGAACCAATAAAGAGGACAATGAGTTTCAGAAAAACAAAAAACATTCCTATTGATAAATTTAGAAGCGATATTAATAATTCATTACTTCTGAGTACCATTGCCACCAAGCCGGATACCCACCAACAAGTGGATGTTTATAACAACGTTCTTTCCGAAATACTGGAAAAACATGCTCCACTGAAAACGAAGGAAATCATTATTCGGCCTAATAAACAATGATACACTGATGAAATACGTGATCATAAGGTCCAACGCAGGAAAGCAGAGAAATCATGGAGAAAAACTAATCTTGAAATTCACAGACAAATGTATAATAAGGCCCGAACTACTACTAACAATTTAATTGCATTGGCTAAACGATCCTTCACTAAGGACTCTCTGTTATCCAACAAACATAATCCACGTGAAGTCTACAAAATTACAAACAGTCTGCTAAAACCAAGAAAAGCAAAGGTTCTGCCATCGGTTCAAAATGATGCTAGCCTGTCAGATCAATTTTCTGAATTTTTCCACGACAAAGTCTCCACCATTCGACAAGAACTCAGTGTAAATAAACCAACAAACATATTCACTGAGAAAAAGTTTGAAGGTCGCACGCTTGAGAACTTTTGTCTAGCAACAGAAGATGAGATAAGAGAAACAATTCAGAAATCAGCCTCAAAATCATGTTCTCTCGATCCCCTGCCAACATGGATACTAAAAAAGTCTGAAGTAGAGTTAATTCCAGTGATCACCCAAATCGTGAACACCTCTTTAGTAGGCGCAGAAGTATGTGAAACGCTTAAAACAGCTCACGTGACACCCCTCATTAAAAAATCAACACTTGATCGTAATGTGCTAAAAAATTACCGACCTGTGTCGAATTTATCTTTCATATCGAAAATAATAGAAAAAATTGTCCTTAATCGTTTTAAATATCATTTGTGTGAAAACAATCTCCAAGAAAAATTTCAGTCAGCATACAAAAAACAGCACAGTACTGAATCCGCCTTACTTCGTGTTCACAATGATATTGTATGTAGCTTGGATCGGAAGAAACCGGTGTCGCTAGTTTTATTGGATTTGAGTGCGGCATTTGATACAATAGATCAATCAATCTTACTCGGAAGACTTGAAACTCGATATGGTATATCCGGAGACGCGCTGAAGTGGTTTGAGTCCTATCTGAATGGAAGACAGTCGAGAATTGTTATCGACACATCGCAATCAATGCCTAAAGTTCTTGATTTTGGTGTTCCACGGGGATCCGTATTGGGTCCGGTTTTGTTCGCAGCATACTCTGCACCAATTGGAGATATCATCCGTGAGATGGGTCTTGATTACCACCTCTATGCGGATGATACCCAGTTATATGTTGAACTCGATCCCTCACCAGATACCACTACATCAGAACTTTGAACGAATTAGAATCTGGGTGCACTGCAATTTTTTGAAATTGAACGATGACAAAACAGAAAATATAATAATCGGGAATAAGAAGAACATTGACATCAACCATGTGACTATTGGAAGCACAGCTATAACCCCAACCAACTGTGTCAGGAATCTTGGTGTGTTCTTTGACTCTTCCTTCGATATGAAAACACATGTATCCATGGTGTGCAAAAAGGCGAACTTTCACTTGTATAACATTGGCAAAATTCGATCCTATATTGACCTTGATACCACTAAAATGTTAATAAATGCTTTTGTTATGTCATCCTTAGATTATTGTAATTCATTATTGTATTCTCTTCCTAAAACTCTTGTATGTCAGCTACAGAAAATCCAGAATAAAGCGGCTCGAATTGTGTCTCTCACCAGAGCAGCTGACCATATTACACCTGTTCTAAAACAGTTACATTGGCTACCGGTTAATCAACGCATTATGTTCAAAATTAACACAATCACTTTCAATTGTTTAAACGATCCTTTGGCACCATCCTATTTATCCGATTTAATTAAGCAATATGTACCTTCTCGTTCCTTACGTTCATCTCATAAAAACCAGCTTGTATGTCCAGTACAAAAGTCAAAATTTGGTGAGAGAGCTTTTGTGTACGCAGCACCAAAAGAATGGAACAAATTGCCCCTGGAAGTCCAAAATAGTCCAAACTTGGCTGTATTCAAACGACGTCTAAAAACCCTGTTTTTTACCCAAACTTTTGAACAATAATTGAAATGCTTCACTTTTTATCTGTATATTGTAACTTAACTATTCCTTTGTATTATTGTGTTTATTTGTATATACATGTATGTTTTGTTTTTTCTTATTTTATAACATATCTACATTGTAAAGCGCCACAGAGCAGTCAGACTTACTGAATGTTCAGCGCTATAGAAAACGATTATTATTATTATTATTATTATTAAGAAATCATTATTGTTGGAAAATATTTGGAGGGGGAGCTAATTCGACGCTACTCGGGCCCGCTCGACATTACTCGGTACTAGTTCAATTCGAAACTAACATATGGTTCAGTTTTATTTCAATTTCAATTAGAAACATCAGTCACTCAAAATGTTATTAAATGTTATTTCTACACCAACAACGCTAATGACATGCGCGGATTTAAGGGGGTGGGCGGTAGTGGCCAAGTTAGACCAAGTAAGCGCCCCCGTGAGATAAACTCACCCGAGACCCAGTTCCAAATTACATATTACGGCGCTCGATTCCATTATATCACTATCCTTCTACTCGTGTGAAATAGCTTTATTTAACGTCCGCTTTCACCGAGGTGATATCGCAGACAATAACATGTTATTTGTGTATGGTGAGAATATTTACAAAGTGATTAGTGGAAAATAGATAATTGAATATATTTATATATATATGTACAGAAACATTGACTAACTGGTGTAAAGTAAAAAAAAGTGCTATTTGAGACGATCACAGACATAGACAGATGAGCACAGTGCAAGACATACATAAACATGGACGAACATATAGACAAAATGGACAATTACGAACAGACAAGAACATTTACATACAGAGACATGATATGTACATATATATATATTTGGTCATTTTGTCGGTCTGGTCGTTCTGTCCGGTAGAATGGCAGGGCGGTGCAACTCTTCCTTGGGGCTTGTCGGTGAGTGATAGGCCTGATCCATTCTTCCTTCCATTTGGTTTTGTTGTCCGGTATGGTGGTTCTGTTTCATCTTCATTTTTTGTGTTCATTCCTTTTGTTTGTTGGTTCTCTGAAGGAAGAATCCAGCACCTGAAAAGAAAGAAGAAAAAAAGAGTATCTGGTCTTACAGCTAATCTGGGATTATTTCGTCTGAGATAAGGCTTCAGTGGAGGGGGGGGGGGAATGGTGGCAAAGAAAAAAAAAAAAAATTAACTTAAATGGAATGAAAGGTAGAATTAAAATAAATTGGATAGAGTCCGGTAAGAGTAGTAGTAGGCATAAGGTTCAAATAAAGCATAGTATATTCATAAATACATTTTATAATTCTTTATTTCAAATCCATTTGTAATTACAATACAACATTATGTGAAATTACATGGATGTACAATCAATCATGATTTAAGTATATAATTGATAATAAATGATAATAATAATAAGGGTTTTATTTTTTTTTTATATTTGATTTCTGCAGGACGGTGCGTTTCCCTCGAGGGGACATTTTTGCGCACCGTCCTGCATTGTGTTTTTTAATTGATTAGTTAAGTTGCCAGATGGGTTACGCTTCTCTCTAGGAGACATTTTTGCGTTCCACCTGGCTTACGCATGTTGCTATATATGTTTTGTTAAACCTAATTCCTGTATGAAGTCCCAGATGAGCTGAGAGGTCCAGTATCTGTCTTCTGGTGGTGGAGAAAGTAGGGAATTAAGATTAAGTGATTTCCCCCTTTCTATCAGTTTGTCTATTAGCGGTTGACGTTCTGTTTTTAGTTGATTGCAGTTGATTAACAGGTGTGAAGTGGTTGCAACATGTCCACACGGGCATTTGATTGGTGTATAAGTGTAATCTTTGACTACCTCTATTGTTTTGAGCCTCGTGATGAGTTTGCATATTTTGATAGAAGGATGATTGATGTAGACCTTGTCAACAAGATTGCTGTCTAATTGATAGCGATGTGTATTTTCTTGTTTGAGACGGGCTTTCCATGCATTTTTAATCTTCTCTTTTGCTATGCTTGCAAATTCCTGACTGCTGTATTCTAGACTGTCTATTTCGTTTAATGACAAACTCTCTTTGGCCAGTTTGTCGGCCTGTTCATTTCCTAAGATGTTTACGTGAGAGGGGATCCATGCTAGGATCACCTCTCTCTCCTATTTTTGATTGTTTGAATGATTTCCCTGATTTGGTGGATTATAATCTGCCTGTTCTTAGTGGAATTTGTTTCTATTGATTTGATGCAACTCAGGGAGTCCGACAGGATAACGGTTTTTTGATGTCTCTGCGTAGCTAGCCATTCGAGTGCAGTTTTAATGGCCATCAGTTCTGTAGTGTATACCGAACAGTGTTCTGGTAGCCTTTTCCTGATGTTTAGCTTTTCTTTTGGGATGTAGATTCCGTATCCTGTGGCTCCCTTCGTGGAATCCTTGGACCCGTCTGTGAATATTTTGAGATGGTCACTCCATCTTGAATCTATAAGTTCCATTGCTAGTGTTCTTGATTCTGTTGGGTTATTATGCTTGTTAGTGGTTTGGCTTAGTTGGGAATTGGTTGTTGGGTTATTTAGTTGCCAAGGAGGAGTATCGGGGAAGGTTTTTGTCTCATTATTGTGTCTTTTAGCTTATGTTTGTTTAAGATATCATTTGACATTTGCCCAAATGTTACTGGTCTGGTCTTTTTTCTAAGCCCTATTCGTTGAAATTTGTTGAGACAGTTGTATGTTGGGCATCGTTGTTTTAGAGTTTGCAGCTTGCCCCAGTATTTGAGTGAGAGTTCTTCACGCCTGAGATCAAGCGGAAGCTCTCCCATTTCATGTAGGAGTGCTATTGTTTTTGTTCCTATGGCTGCCCTAGTTGCTAGTCTTATGGCCCTGGACTGTAGTTTGTCTAGCCTGCTTAGTTGAACTTCGCCTGCATTTGCGTACGCCAGACATCCGTAGTCGATAACCGAGCGGATGAGTGACCTGTAAATTAACATTCTACTCATGATCTGTTGTCTTATACTCCCTCGTCACTTTCCAGATTTTCCGGCGTGGTTTCATCTTGTCAGTGATGCAGGACGGAGGGTCTGACAAGGACATCTGTCTAGTCCTTCGGGTGAGACGAAAAACCGAGATCTCGTGTACACATTGGTGTGCCCGGGCAAAATTTCCCTCATAGCACACTGTTTGGCGTATGCCCGTCTTCATTAGCACGATTCATAGAAAATTATTAAGCACGTTCTTCGGTTACATTTCAAGTAGACTTTGCATTTAAGTAAACTTATCGCATTTTGTGTTCCTAGAAAATTCTTGAGAACGTCCTTGTGCTTCGATTTTAAGTAGACTTCAGTGTAAGCTCAAGTACGTTATTATGTGTTCAAAGAAAAAACTCCAGCGCAACTTTGTACTTATCTAAGCACAAGTCTGTTTCTGCTTCAAACAAGATGGCTGACCGTCAGTTATTCCACGGCATTTTCCTACATCTATTGATACGTAAGAGACAATTTAAAGGCAGAAAAAATCCTTTCGAAACACACTTCTGTCCTGAAACCATTTTATTTATTTGCCAATTAGTATAAACAACACAAACACACGGGATACTTTAAGGGGTTACTCCCACTGTGCCAGTTTTTAATCCCTGGATTATCCGGAATTATCTCATTTTAATTAACAGCCTTAATTGACTTAATAAAGTGGGCCAATTTTATGGTGTAGAGAAAATTCTTAAAGTAAGCACAAAGTTATGCTTCACTTTTTCTTGTGTAAGAATCTTAATAAAATACTGTCTCTAGAAAATTCTCAAGACCGTTCTTACGTAAGCACAAGTCAAGTACAAGTCTAAGCATATTGTGACTGGTAAAATGAGACTATGGTGCTCTCAAACGTCATAAAAACAGTTTTGGTATGCGAATTACATAATAAATTTGTCGTCTGCTTCCCGGAAAATGGTCGATTTAGATGCATTTGACATGTCGCTTATATGTGACACAAGCTAAGAAAAAAAAAAAAAAAATAAAAAAAACGCAAGCAAAAATTGCGGGAGCGCCTGATCTTAAAGTAGCCTGTGTGTTTGTGTTGTTTACTAATTGTTAAATAAATAAAATGGTTTCAGGGCAGAAGCGAAATTTTCTACAGCCCCTGATTCAGCCCGAAAAACGGAAATACGTTGCCCGAAAAATGTTTATTTTGCTAACTAGATGATATAATAATTTTTCCCCGTTTACCGATTTTCCTCAAAGTTCGAATTGGCGCTATATTTGTAGTTGTGGATGTGGTGTCTAACATAATAAGATGACATTCCAGACGAGAGAGACACGGGGTGTTACGTTCCGACAGAGCGCAAAAGAAAACCCAAAACGCACGCCCCTGGATGCATACAGCTCGAGAATTCTATGTTTTATCGGATTTGGGAAGGTGGTCAATTGAGGTTTTATAATAATCAGCCATTAGATCCAATCTCTACCATGTTCTTGAAGGATTGTCTACCATCATTAATCAGTGTCATCGCCAACATTGTACACTCCGCAATTCTGGAAAATGTTTTTTCCAGATATATTTAAGGCAGCCGTAATATTTCCACTTATTAAGAAGAAAACATTAGACCACGAAATTGAGAAAACTTATAGGCCCGTGTCAAACTTAAGTTTCATATCTTAAGCCCTGAACAAATATCATTACATATCACAATTTACAAGAATATTTTCAGAGTGCATACACGAAGAACTACAACACTGAAACGGCATTACTAAGAATTCATAATGATATTCTCACATCTATGGATAACCACAACTGTGTTTTACTGATACTGTTAGACAGCAGCCTTCGACACAGTAGATCGCCATATTCTGTTGTTAGACCGACTTGAAATGGACTTTGGAATAAAAGATGATGCCTTGCGCTAGCTAAATACACCATAATAATAATAATAATAATCTTTTTTTCCTAATCTCTGTGGATTCTCAAACTGATCAGATAAATTCAGTCCTTGTTCAAACTTTTAAATGGACGACTGTTTAAATCAAAACTGTATCTAAGCCATCCATGGGTCTACGGAGTTGATGTGCAGCTTGTGGTGTAAATACAGGTCTAATTATTGATTTAGATAACATTTCAGGTCTAAAGAAAGACTGCAATAGGCAGATTTAGCTCTTGCATAATGTAAGTTTAATACACAAATATCGTAATGTCCTTTCAATAGCCCATGCTCCATTGTAAATCCGTCGGCTTTCCGGGTAGAAATTTTGGCAGCAATATTCTAAAGGTTTTGATGACTATATTTCAGATATTTTGCCATCATGTCATGAAGATATTTTCAAGACGGCGGATATTTTATTTTTAATTAATTACACAATTTCACAACAGTAAAAGTTCACAATATGTTATGCAAAAACCATCTTAATGTTCCCCATTATTTGAGGTGTGTGCCCGAAAAACGGAAATACATTGCCCGAAAAATGTTTATGTTTTATGGGAAGATTGCCAATTGAGTATTTATAGTCAGCCATCTTTTTCCCTAATCTCTGAAGATTCTCAAATTGATGAGATCAAATTCATTCCTAGTTCCAAGATTATCCTGCCAATGCCATGTTGCTTCAAAAGGAACCCCTACCGCCGGTCTTCTGCCATTGACGTTAGACCTGGAACAGACCGGATCCTCCAGATACCACCAGCCACTGTTAAAACGGACTGGGCAATCATTATTACTAAAGTCTCGATCATAAGTAGAGAAAGGTCTGTCATTTATGCTAAAAGTGTCATTTGTTAAGCTATTGCCAGGCCCACCCTGAGGATGATCTGAAAATTCGCCTAGACTAATAGTGTAGTTATCATTAGCACTGGATATATTGAAATGATGGTAATAGCCCTGCAAATGGCCGGCATAACCATCGTATATGATCGCCACGCTCAGCTTAAATCTGTTATGGTTCTGAAGAATGTTGAAGATATTTTCAAGGCCCAACCAATAATTACCATGTGCATTTCCAAATCCGGTAGCATATTTATTCCATGTTTTGTTAAAATCTGTTTCCTGACAGAGTGCGTCTCTGTGGATAATGTCGGTCATTCCGCCATAATTGAAAATACAGATCACCTCCAGTACTGCGTCATTTACCTTTGGTTGTATGAAGGACAGTAGAGCTTTCTGTGGAGCCACTGACTTCTGGTAGCCATCGGAACAATCTGAAATAATATTTGAATGTTATTTTAGGTTTGGCGGGTTTGGAGGTTTAGTGACAGCTTACAAAACCAAGAAACCGAAACATATCAAATAGCGGAAAGTCGCCTGTACTGTGCTTTTAATGGTAGAACTTTGTGAGATTATAGAAATTTACCTTGTATGATATGTTGACAGTGATCACCATAGTAACCAATAGGACACCTGGTACAATTTACTTCAGTGCATACAGATAGCTGTAATTAACAAAATATATTTGACCTAAAATAAGGCAAATACCTTTGTTCATCGAGAATAACTTTTTTGTTTCTTTGTTAGTGTGTGTGTGTGTGTGTGTGTGTGGGGGGGGGGTGTTACGTATTTTTCTTCGGTGGTATAAAGAACAAGATGGCGGATTCAAATGAAACAAGTGTAAAAAATCCCTTCTCTATGCCCGGTTAAAGAAAATTTCTATACAAATTTAGAGTGATAATTTCATATTTTCTAAGAAAGTCACAATATAATTATTTCTATTTCTTTTGCTCAATAGGTTGTCAACTCACTATTATACGATCATAGGCATTATTTTCCACACTTAAAAATCATTCACATAGGAAATAATAACACAATTAACCCCCCTTGTTTTTCTATTGCCCCATGCAATAGCTATCTTCAATCGTTTGAATTTGAAGTTGAAAATGACATCTTTGCTAATTTCTCAATTGGCAATAGTGAATTATAGGATTAATAGGATTATTTTTTAACAAGGCACAAGGTAGGACTGTTTATAGATACCATCGATTTTAAGGCTTTCTTTTAATAAATTTTTAAATTATAGCTCAAAAATATGAAATTGCAGCTTTAACAAAACGTCTATACCACAACTTCAACAAAACCTCACTCCTAAATTATTTAACCTGACCTGGAGCAAGTGTAACCCTTAACCAAATACTAACGCGCAATCCACATATGAGTCTATGACGTCATTTGTACAGGACAGGGCCCTGTTTCACGAAATTTTAACTAAAGATAAAATCCAAATTTTAGACTATGACGTCATTTGTACAGGACAGGGCCCTGTTTCACGAAATTTTAACTAAAGATAAAATTCAAATTTTAGTAGATGATTCAATTTTGATTGGCTAAGAACTGAAATAAATCTAATATTGTCCAATCAAATTACTAAAATTTGATTTTATCTTAGTTACAATTTCGTGAAACAGGCCCCGGTCTCCGATCTAGCGTTTTCCACATATAGTGTAGGCCATGGAAGGTATAAAAAACGGAACGAAATATAGATCTGTTTTTTAATCAGATTGGTGGATTCATGACTTTTATTTAAACAAAATTGATGTGTACGCAGACGCTAAACCACGTCCTAGAAAAAAATACCTACATGTTATACAAAGGCTAGAGTCTAATGAAATAGGGGAATAGGGTTTAACGTCCTAAAGTTCCGCTCCAACAAGACTAATGCAGTGTGATATGGGAAAAGCGACTCTAAGGCCTATACAATTGTCAAGGGTTCTTTTACGTGCACGCTGTCTGGTAACTATATGACGTATGCCCATCTTCATTAATCAGGAAAGAAAAGTAGGACGTTAAACCCCATTTCCACCGTACTTACCAGCCGAAAACAAATTTTACGATTCACGTCTCCGTCTGTGATACAGTTTTCACCAGATTCGTACAATGAACACTGCTTGGTTTCTTCATCATACATAAATCTTCGACAGTCTCCATCATCCAAACAACGTCGACCACAGTCAACCACAGAAAAAGTTGTTATTTCCGATATTCGAAAATTATAACTAGCAAATTTACACAATCCAAGTTCCCCCAAAACTTCTGTTCGGAGAAATTTAGAATCGAAACTTCCAGATACATTCATGAACAACTGAAAAATTTGAATCAAGAGAGAAAACCGAGCTACCATCTTGAAACTATGATGATGTCTAATCATGAAAGTATAATTTCGAAGAATATCTCATTTTGTTATCTTTACAAGCTGATCGATAGTATAGATCACAGTATCAATGTATTTTCTATATTTCTGTATTGATTAAGGATGGCTAGGAATCAATATTAATATACGAACGACACGTGATAAATTTGAAATTTGGAAACATCAATCATATTAAAAATATTATTAGGAGAGAGAGAGGGAGGGGGGGTGTTAAAGTCCACTCGACACAAACTAGATCATTTCGGAACTAATATATGATTCGCTTGCGCGTAGGGATCTTTAGCAGTGGGAGGAAACCGGTAAACTCGGAGAAAACCCACGACGTAAAATATAATTAATTGGTATTAAATGAAATGAAATGGGTTCTAACTTTTTTTTTTCTTTAATTTCCGTGCCAAATTAAGCAATCCGATTAAAACACAGATCCTGTTTCGTTTCGTTTTTAATAGTTCAAAATATCGTTTTACTTGTCTATAATACCGGTCAGATTTTCATGTGGTGTGGGCCATCAGTTGGCCGAGATATTAAATGGATTAGAAAACATGTGCCATTTAATTATCTAATTTAGCGTTAAAGTGGATAATCGAGACTTGGTTTATTATCATAGTAAATGTACTTGACAATCGAGACTTCAAATTTCAAATGTTCATAACTTTGCCCCTAATAAAGTAATTTTACTCTAATTTTTAATACATTCTTTTTTCATTATCTATTTTGGATCTATTATAGCACGACCGATCAACTCTCTATCTAAACGTTACATAATGTACCTTTAAAGGTCTGCTGGGAAAAGAAAGACTGAAGAAAATAACCCTAGAAAAAGAAAACCCGTGGCTTTACTTTCGAGGTTTTTTTCTGAAGTCTTTCTTCCCCAGCATAACCGAAGCCGAGGATTTTATTTTGCTTATAAAACGTCTACTTTTACATGTACGTTAAATGAGAATGTCTGAGAACTCCTGTAAGAAAACCCTTATATCATGTTTTCTTATGGAAAAAAACATACCCTGGAATAATAATCCATTACAGGTTTAAAGAAAGACTTTCAGAAGAATAATCCCAAAGATCCGGGTATAGAATATACCTCAAAGATCGAAGAGATTTACCGTTATAAGTCAACATTTCCTTAAGAATAAACAGCCTTAGGATTATAAAAAAAACACCTATACAATATTATAGATTATTGATTTTACTGATATCCGTTGTTTATAATTATAAACACCAAAAAAACAATGATAAAACTAGGAAATATCACGAACTATTCTTTTTGCTCCAGAGACAAAAATACCAGAATACCAGAAGCATCATCCAGGAAGACCATCGGCACCACCAACACCCAAAACAGTGAAATCATCCTCTTTGTGTATAAATCTATTGTATTTGTAATAAAACTAGGAAATATCACGAACTAATTTTTCATCATCCTAGGTCAGTGCTTATGTGGAGATTTAACCTCTCCCCGAAATTCTTCAACCCTAACCTACAATCTCGCCAACAATCACGTGCCCTAACCTAATTTACATCTCGGCGACCTTGACGAAAATTGAGCTGACCTTAACAAATAGATTTAGCTCTTTGGGCTTCATAAAGTGGAAGACATAGGTATAGTAATCTACAATCGATTGATTCAGTTAATTATTTGTTTCTATATCTATTGTTATTTCGGATCAGCACGATCGTTGATATTGTTGATTCAAAAGATTGTTCCACCCACCCTCCCTCCTACTTCATCCATGAACAAAATAGATACGATCTATCTAGTCGATCCAATCCACCCTCCCCCGAATCTAGAATGTCCTCGCACGATCGTATCGATAGAACTTTATCGATACAAACTATACATTTGTCGTCGAACCAATCGATCTTAAAGATGGTACGTGCATTAACAAAGAAACCATGTTTGCCTCTTGGAACTAAAGGCATCCAATCGTAGCTAAAATCAAACACATAAGTATAATCTCAACGATTTTAGCGACGTCATCGTCACCGATGTTTCTAATTGAAATTGAAATAAAACTGAACCATATGTTAGTTCCGAATTGAACTAGTACCGAGTAATGTCGAGAAGTGGAATATATCTTTAAACGAGAGCATCGCTAACGCTGTAATATACCTCCACATTCCTGGTTTGATTGATATGGTACTGTTTAAAATGAAGAGTATGAAATTTGAAATGGCCGTAATATCTCAAGAGACAAAGCAGGCTAGGCGTTGGGTTTGTTTAGTGTTGAGGATCGTGCATCAACATCAGTAGTTGCCGCCCTTAGAGTATAAGGAATAAGTATACCAAGATAATCCATTTAGAATTGTGGCTTTCGGGCGCTAAAGCCAAAAAGTGGGTGTGGGTCAATCGCTGGGGGTCGGGACATTCACCAAAATCAATAGTTGACGCCCTCAGGTTATAAGGAATACATATGCCAAGTACCAAGCTGATTCATTCAGAATTGCGACAAACACAAAAAATGGGCATCGTTTGTCCCTGGGGGTTGGGACATGCAGTTATCATCCTTAGGCTATAAGGAATACATATCCTGAGTTCAAAGGTGATCCATTAAGAATCATGGCTTGTAGACAAAACACACAGACCCAAAGTAAAAATGGGTATGGCTCTGCCCCTGGGGGTTTGGCAATCACCACAAAACAATAGGGGCCATCCTTAGGGTATAAGGAATAGGTATTCAAAGTTTCAAAAGGATTTGTTAAATATTGCAATCTCTGGGGAAACACAAGACACACAAACATTTGGCGTGACTCTGTTCCGGGGGGTCGAACATGCACCAAAAATAATAATGAGCATACTTAGGGTATAAGGAATAAGTTTAAAAAAAAGTTTTCAATACGATCGATTAAGAATTGTGGCTTGTAGGAGACACACAGACACACAAAAAGAAATGAGCGTGGAACTGTCCCTGGGGGTTAGGCATGCACCCCAAACGATAGGGATGTTCCTTTGGGTACAAAGAATAAGTATGCAAGATTTCAAGATGATACGTTGGGAAATGCATTCTGTAGACGACACACAAACAAATACAAAAAAACTGGGCGTAGCTATGCCCCTGGTGGTCGGGCATGCACCCAAACAATAGGGATCATCCTTAGGGTATAAGGAATTGAAATGAAAAATTATCAAGAGGATTGCATGCACTCAAAACCATAGGGGTGTTCCTTGCGGTACAAAGAATAAGTATGGTTTCAAGATGATGAGTTGGGAAATGCATTCTGTAGACGACAAACAAACAAATACAAAAAAAAACTGGGCGTGGCTCTGTCCCTGGTGATCGGGAATGGCCACAAAACAATAGGGATCATCCTTAGGGTATAAGGAATAAGTATTAAAGTTTCAAGAAAATTGATTAATAAATTGTGGCCTGTAGGCGACACACAGACACACATACAAGGGCGACGGCAATATACGCTTGCATTGATTTCTATCCATCCATACCCCATGCTTAGGACATTAGCAATAGAAGATTTTTTTTAATACATCGGTACTGATCTATGCCATTGACCAACTTGTAAAGATAACAACAATCTATATTCATTAAAATTATAGTGCCATGACCAGATAATACAGATATATATTCTCTGAAATCATAGTTCCATGACCAGACGTCATAAAGAACACCCCTGGGACAATTCGTCATGACATACTAATCAGCAAATAGCTGGTGACAGCCATTTGGGATATTTAAACATTCCCAACGATAAGCTACTTGCAAAGGTAACAAAATTTATATCATTAGACATCATAGTTTCAAGATGCTAGCTCGGTTCTCTATCTTGATTTCAATATTTCAATTGTTCATGATGGTATCCGGAAGTTTCGATTCTGACTTTCCCCGAACAGAAATTTTGGAGGAACTTAAATGGTGTAAATTACCAGGTTATAATTCTCCAATATTGGAAATAACAACTTTTTCTCTGATTGACTGTGGTCGACGTTGTTTGGAAAAATGTAGACTGTCGAAGATTTATGTATGATATAGAAACCAAGCAGTGTACAATGTACGAATCTGGTGAAGATTGTATCACAGATGAAGACGTGAATCGTAAAATTTGTTTTCGGCTGGTAAGTACGGTGAAAAATTAAATTGAAATGTTGTTTAGCGACCCACTTTTCTTCGCTCATTAATGAAGATTGGCATACGTCATATAGTTCCCTGACAGAGGAAATGAAATGAAATGGGGTTTAACGTCCTACTTTTTTGCACCTAACCTGGGCTAATGGAAGACGGGCATACGCCAAACAGTGTGCTATGAGGGAAATTTTGCCCGAGCAGCGGCGCTACGGCCTACGCTTATATCGAATTCCAACTGCCAAGGGATCTTTTATGTGCACTCCAATTTGTACACTGGACCTCGATTTTTCGTCCCATCCCAACGACTAGGCAGCTGTCCTTGTCAGGCCCACCTTCTGCATCACTGAGAAGGGGAAATCACGCCGGAAAATCGAGATGAACTTTCTCGGCCAATGCAGGGATCGAACACCCGACCTCCAGACTAGCGAACCAGCGCCTTATCCGCTTAGCCACCGTGACCCCGTCCTGACATAGCAGTTGCGGTCTACTCCTATATCAAATCTATGTATTTAACCAATAAGATAAATTTCAAAACTTCAGTTGACAAAAACAGCAAGGGTCAATGAACAGCCCAGCCATTCGGATGGGGACAAAAACTGAGGTCCCAAGTAGACATTTGCGCGCATAACACACTGCATAGCCCAGTAGGTGAAGTACAGTAGGACGTGAAACGGAATATCATTTCATTTGACAAAAACAAAGGTTATCTCGTGAATAGTTAGGGATTTTTTTTTCGTTTCGCCCTGGACATATACATATAGGTACTATTTTCTAAGACGTTCTTCAGCGACCGCGTACACTCCTGTTTTCTGAAAATTATATAAACCGAAGCGGTGATATACAATTTTTGATAAATAGGTGTGTTGAGTTTGTATAGAATTTATGTTGAGCGGGGCGGGGGTGGGACTGAGGGTGGGGTGAGGAACGAAGCATTATTGGAGCGGCAGTGGGGGAAAGGGGGAGGGGGTAGAAAAGTTTTGTTTCCGGTAACATTTGTTTCATTTGAATCCGCCATCTTGTTCCTTGCAACGCCAAATAAAAAACAAAACAAAACAAAACAAACACCCCTGCAAACGAACAAACAAAATATAACACTCTTAATGAACAAACCATCATACCCTTATTTTAGGTCAAATATATTTTTTAATTACAGCTATCAGTATGCACTGGTGTAAACTGCAGCAGATGTCCTATTGGTTACTATGGTGATCAATGTCAACATATCATACAAGGTAAATTTCTATAATCTCACAAAATGCTAACGTTAAGAGTCCAGTACAGCTGTCTTTCCGGAAATTAATTTGTTGCGGTTTCTTGATTATGTAAGCTGTCACAACGTTTATAATCGATTTCGGAATAAAAACCTTCTAAGCAATCGCGAAAATGTACCTTTGCAGGGCTCGGCGAAAGATATTTCTGGGTTGAGGGAGCATGCAGTACTTGACTAGACCCCTTCCAAACCAACAACAAACAGCAGGCTTGATGACACCGGTTCGCGATTCTTGCTTTGTCAGAGCGAGCGAGTACGGCTGGGAGAGAAATGGGTTGCGACTGAAACTCCTGGGTAACCTACAAGACTACTGCTGATCATAACAGATTTTGGGGACCAGAAATTGCCCGACAACCGTTTTTCATCTTATTTTTCTGGTTTTTCGAGACGACGCTCTTTGAAACTAGCTTATCCAAGTAAGATCGACACTCAATATGGAGTGTCTGTTGATGGACAATTTCGCATCGATTGATAGACTTTTTTAATGTGGCTTCAAGATGGCTGCGATTAGGTCCTTGTTCAGAGTATGCTTGACCCGTGCCTGTTCCTGACAGATGCATCCCCTGCCCCCCACCGTGCCCCCTACCACGCGAAACAGTCCCTAAACTCGTCCGGAATAATGGCACTTTGTTCCAAGATTTTTGAGAAATTGGTCTTCATTACTTATTTTACAAAACATAAATAGAAATCGTCTCCAAGTCGCCAAATTTTCCCACGTTGCCTTCACCATGTCCTTGTCACGTACAAGCTTAGGATCGAAACCACGCTACTTTACTCAATGACAAGCCTTATGAAACGAAGCGTTAGACCTTGCTCGTAGTTCACAAAGCATTCTCAGACTTTTAAATTAAGAATTTAAACCTTTAAATATGATTTCAGATTGTTCCGATGGCTACCAAAAGTCAGTGGCTCCACAGAAAGGTCTGTTGTGCTTCATACAACCAAAGGTAAATGGCGCAGTAATGGAGGTGATATGTACTTTCAAATTTGACGGATCAACCGACATTATCCACAGAGACGCACGCTGTAAGGAAAAGGATTTTAACAAAACATGGAATGAATATGCTACCGGATTTGGGAATGCAAATTGTAATTATTGATTGGACCTTGAAAACATTTTCAATATTCTTCAGAATCATAACAGATTTAGGCTGAGCGTGCGCTTCACGTTCGATGGTTATGCAAACAAGGCGCATGGATTTTACAGTGATTTCAATATATCAAATGCCAATGCTAACTATTCAATTAGTTTAGGCCAATTTTCAAATCATCATCGGGGTGGGCCTGGCAATAGCTTAACAAATGGCACTTTTAGTATAAATAACCGACCTTTCTCTACTTATGATCGAGACTTTAGTAATAATGATTGTCCAGTCCGTTTTAACAGTGGTTGGTGGTATCTGGGTGATCCGGTCTGTTCCAGAGCTAACGTCAATGGCAGAAGACCGGAGGATGGAGTTCCTTTTGAAGCAACATGGCACTGGCAGGATAATCTTGGAACAAGGAATGAATTTGATCTCATCATTTTGAGGATCCGCAGAGATGGCTGACTAAAAATCCTCAACTGACAACCTTACAATAAAACATAAACTCGCCAGCTGTGTGCATCCGGTGGCGTGTGGAGCTTATTTTGCGCTCGAGTGTGACGTAACAATCTGTGTTTCTATCTTCTCCCAGTGTCATCTAAACACGTTAGACACTGCATCGACGTCTACAGATATAGCGACAATCTGAACCTTTGGTAAAGTGTGTGTGGGGGAAATTATTATATCATCTAGTTAGAAATATAAACATTTTTCGGGCAATGTATTTCGGTTTTTCTGGAACACTCATCAAAGAATGGGGAACATTAAGATTGTTTTTGCATATTGTAAGCTTTTATTATTGTAAAATTGTGTAAGTAATTAAAAATAAAATATCCGCCGTCTTGAAAATATCTTCACGGCATGATGGCAAAATATCTGAAATATAGTCATCAAAACCTTCAAAATAAAGTTGTCAAAAATTCTACCCGGAAAGCCGATGGATGTATGTACAATAGGAAATGGACTCTTGAAAGGACATTACGATATTTGTCTATCGGGGTTTTCCATATAATCGACAAATGGTTAAGTTGTTGTTGACGTCCCATTGTGAAATACGGATAGTGATCACAGTGATATTAAAGGGACTATCCCGTTTTAAACAGTCTCAAAAATAAAAGTCAGAGTACGTATAAAATTTAAGCGCCAAAATATCTACGAATGCTGTATTTACATTGTCTCCAAATTTCAGCTCAAAATATTGAGGGTTTGGGCGTGAATGTCAAAACTGCTTATCCGGACACGTAACCCTTTTAAGAACTCGGGTCTATTTTTTCGTTGATGACCTGATAATCGACTCCCGTTTATTGGAAGGTATATATAGTGAATGACACATGTACTGTACTTGATATCGAAAGGTAAATTTCAACATTTACGCAGAATACAGCTTGGGACACTGTTTTCCTTTCCAGATGAAGATTGACGGGTTTAAGTTGTTTGAAAACGTATTACAAATACTGAGTTAGTTTCTCTACAATTAGGTAGATGATTTTAAGCGATTTAAACAAAAAATTAAACAGCTTTATTCTCAAAAAAATTATCGGGATTAGCCCTTTAAAACTTTACCTAAAGCTCTATATTGTACACACTGGCAACATTTTCACAGGGAATCCATGCTTACCTCGTGTCGTCTGCACCGACAGCTTTCACCGATATACATGTACAGCCTGTGGAGGACAGAATACCTCAAACATTTCATTCCATTTTCTCATATATTTATTTACCTAATAAATGTCTGACAAGGAGTAGGCTCGCACGTTCAACCTTGTTCATTTTCTCAAGGTCCTCCGATTTACCCTTAATGCTAAACATCTCTACGTGCAAGAGATTTATGAGCCATGTGTTAGTCAGTTTCGGATCCAGTGGGGGCGCACCCGGCGCACGCCCCCTCTATTTTAGTTTAGGTTGGAAATCGTAATTTACAGTTTTAGCACGAAATTAGTCCTTGTGGGCATTTTTTACACTAAAAAATCACGGTTCCGGGCTTCGCACTCCCAAGCTGGTGCAGCACGCCCCCTGTTAGTCTCTAAATCACCTAGTTTGTGTCGAAGGGACGTAAAACCCTCTGCTACGGCGACTTCTTGGCGTGCGTGCAGGGAACTGTGGATAAGCGACTAGAAACGTCAATGCTGATTGATTAATCATGTCTGACGTCAAAAGTCACTCTCCAACTGGTTAGATCTCCCGTACATAACTAACATACGATAATACTTTGGACTTTAGAAACTGAAAATTGTTTTTTTTTTTTTTTTAAATACATCGACACTGTGATCCATGCCATTCATCAACTTGTAAAAATAACAACAATCTATATTCTTTAAAATTATAGTTCCATGACCAGACGTCAGAAAGATCACACCCCTGGGACTATTCACCGTTACATAGTAATAATGCTAATAATTGATTTAAATAATGCCAAGAAATCTATTCAGTGAGATGCTCTCGAGGTACAACTAATGTAATCACACCATATTTATCCATAAAAGGGCATAAACAAACAACGGAGAACATTATTTAGCAGGTACACGCGGTAAAAGTCTGACACAAACACAACCGTATTCTAACCGTATTTACAAAGGTGACAAAATTATGTATTCTTCGATTAGATGTCATAATTTCAAGATGGTAGCTCGGTTCTCTCTCTTGATTCCAATATTTCAATTGTTCATGATCGTATCTGGAAGTTTCGATTCTAAATTTCTCCGAACAGAAGTTTTCGAGGAACTTGAAATGTGTAAATCAATTCAGTATAATTTACCAATATGGAAAAATACAACCTTATCCCTGATTGACTGTGGTCGACGTTGTTTTGATGATGGAGACTGTCGAAGATTTATGTTTGATAAAGAAACCAAACAGTGTACTATGTACGAATCGGGTAAAGACTGTATCACAGATGAAGATAAGAGTCGTAAAATTTGTTTTCGGTTGGTAAGTACGGTGAAAAAATAAATTGAAATGGGGTTTAACGTCCTACTTTCCCTCGCTTAGTAATGAAGACGGGCATACGTCATATAGTTGCCTGACAGTGGAGTGCCGACCAACTCTTACATCAAATCATTTCAAACTTTAGTTGACAAAAAAAGCAACGGTCAATGAATAGTCGTTCGGATGGGGCCAAAAACTGAGGTCCCAAGTACACATTCGCGCGCAAGTTAAAGAACTCTTCACATTTGGGATGTGATATAAGAGTAGGGCGCAGTTCCGCTGTCCGGGCAAAATTTCCCTCATAGCACACTCTATGACGTATGCTCGTTTTCTTTAGCCCAGTCCGAGCAGAACAGTAGGACGTTAAACCATATTTCATTTCATTTGTCAGAAAAAAGGATTGGGCGATGAAATTCTCAAATATTCTAAATTGCAAATCCCATTATTTTTCCTACAGGTTTATGATAATATTTCTAAAGGAAAAAATAAAGAATGAGGAACATCAAGATGATTTTTGCATAACATATTTTAAAATTTATATTGTTGTGAAATTGTGTAAGTAATTAAAAATAAAATATCCGCCGTCTTGAAAATATCTTCACGGCATGATGGCAAAATATCTGAAATATAGTCACCAAAACATTCAAAATAAAGTTGTCAAAAATTCTACCCGGAAAGCCGATGGATGTATGTACAATAGGAAATGGACTCTTGAAAGGACATTACGATATTTGTCTATCGGGGTTGTCGACGTCCCGTTGTGAAATATAAATAGTGATCACAGTGATATTAAAGGGACTATCCCGTTTTAAACAGAGTCTCAAAAATAAAAGTCAGTGTACGTATGAAATTTAAGCGCCAAAATATCATTAGCCCAGTCGGAGCAGAACAGTAGGGCGTTAAACCAGGGGCGGATTGGGGCCGGACGGGGGAGGGGGAGGGGCTCTCCCGCTGGAAATTTTTGAAAAATGAACCCAAAATATGCAATTTTATAATCTCTGTCAAATAATATATTTCATAAATCGATTAAGTTAGACCAAAACACCGACCTGCAAGTAATTTACAACCATCAACCTGTGAAATTATCATATCTTTATATTATCATATTTTGACCATCTGATTAACAAGTTAGGAATATTGAATCAGCAGGAATATTTTCATTGAAAAATTCCCATTTTTGTTGCCGGGAGCGCTAGTTGATTCCGCTTGTGATGGAAGGCCACCAGACACATTGGTACACAAAAATGAAAATCATAAAAGCTGCTTTTGAAGTTTGGATTCTAGCGTATCCCCACAAACAGGGTGCAGGTGACTTAATAATTAGTAAATTTGCGGGCACGGTGTCGGGTGAATCCGATGAAATTCTCGGTTGAAATTCGGAATCCTGCAACACCCAGCACACCCGACCCAGAAAGTCTATTATGCCAGCCCATTCCAGACTCCAGTGGTGGGGTGGCAGCCCGTTAAAGCCCCCGGCCACATACAACATGATCATCATGGCTCCATGGTCGGTCCAATACCCCCCTCTCTCATATAATGTTCAGTAGAAAAAGTATTTTTTTAGACGAATAGGACAAAATTATTTTTTTCATTTTTTGTCCGAACGGCCCTTCGGGCCATCGCTCGATCCCGACGGCCCAATCCACCCCTGCGCTAAACCCTATTTCATTTCATTTGACAGTAAATCCCATTATTTTTCCTACAGATTTATGCTAAAATTTCTAAAGGAAAAAATATAGTGTTCCCGGTTGTAAATTATCTTTTTGTCTAATCAAGTTAGTTGTCCCATTGTCTTCAGTTAATTGGGACTATTCTTTTATAGCTTTGGGGATTGTGTTCATTAATCTGAGATATGGATGTTTAAGATGGGAGAGGGGGAGAAATGGGGTTTAACATCCACTCGACACAAACTAGGTCATTTTGGGACTAACATATGGTTGCGTTACAAAAAACTTTAATAACATCTAAGAAAATATTTCCTGATGTGTTTGAATTAAAGAAATAGGGTAAAACATTCTACTGTTCTGTTAAAACTGGGTCATTTCGGGACTAACATATGGTTTAATTTTATTTCAATAATTCACTTGCCCTTAGGGGTCTTTAGCTGTGGGAGGAAACCGGAGTGCCCGGAGGAAACCCACGAGGTTGAGAAGGCGTCCTTATCTCCATGCCACATACGCTCACATCAGGGCTCGAAACCACAGCCGCAAGTTAGAGGTGACCGGCCAGCTAGAGTTCGAAGTGCGGCGCTCTTGACCACTAGGCCATCCCACCCCCCCTGTTTAAGATGACAGTTTCTTATTAATACTACCTTGTTTGATGTTGTTATACATTTACATTGAATTTAAAAATATAAAATTCAGCCAATGCACAAAGTCTTCTCTTGGATTAACTTTAATCAATCCGTTAGCTAATGGATAATGAAATTGACTTTCCAGCAACTGAAATTTAACTGACCATTAACAAACCACACGTTACAAAGATAATGATCGGTTAGAGATTAACGGATCGTTAAAATAATTTAGTTTTGAGCAACCGGGCCCTGGACTCTAGCCTTCCTATAACATGTAGGTACTATTTTCACGGATGTTGTTTAGCGTCCGCGTACACACGTGTTTTCTGGAAATAAGTCGTGAAATTATTTAGCCGAAACGGTGGTTTAGAGAGGGATCTTTGTTGAAGCGGGGGGTTTGTGTGGGAGTATAGAAGTTTTGTTTCCGGTAACATTTTCTTTACAACATCCAAGAAAAAAAATTACCCAACAAAATAACCACCCCTGCAAACAAAGAAATAAAAGTACAAAATAACATACTCTTAATGAACAAAGCTACCACCTTTATTTTAGGTCAAATATATATTTTGTTAATTACAGCTATCTGTATGCACTGATGTAAAATGCACCAGATGTCCTATTGGTTACTATGGTGATCAATGCCAACATATCATACAAGGTAAATTTCTATAATCTCACAAAGTTCTAACATTAAAAGTCCAGTACAGCTGTCTTTCCATAAATTGATATATACTGAGCGCCAAAGAAAACGCATCACTTAGTTTTTCGTATAACAAAATGATCCTGTAAACATATCTTATTTATTTTGCTTCTTATTGTGAACGATATTCAAATGGGAAAAAATCAATAACAACACATTTGTATACTTATGGATGTTTAATCTGTAATCAACGGTACAAAGTCAGGGGGGGGGGGGTCAAAACCAAAAAAGTACGACACAGATGGTTAATTCCATGCGACTTCGCCGCACATCGATGACGTCATACCAGAGTGTGCTCGACCCGTGCTTGTGCCGGACAGATCACATCACCAAACCTCCAAACCCACCAAAAATAAGAAGAACATTTAAATATGATTTCAGATTGTTCCGATAGCTACCAAAAGTCAGTGGCTCCACTGAAAGGTATATTGTCCTTCATACAACCAAAGGTAAATGGCGCAGTACTGGAGGTAGTCTGTACTTTCAAAAAAACTGGCGGAGTAACAGACATTAGTCGCAGAGACGTACGTTGTAAGGAAATAGATTTTAACAAAACATGGAATGAATATTCTACCGGATTTGGGAATGCAAATGGTAATTATTGGCTGGGCCTTGAAAACATCTTTAATATTCTTCAGAATCATAACAGATTTAAGCTGACCGTGGGCCTCATGTTTAATGGTTTTGACAAACAATTGTGGTGTTATTACGACGATTTCAATATATCCAGTGCCGATTATAACTACGCGATTAGTCTTGGCAAACTTCCAGCCTGTGGGTCTGGCAATAGCTTAACAAAGGTCAATTTTAGCATAAATGACAGACCTTTCTCTACTTATGATCGAGACTTTAGTAATAATGATTGCCCAGTCCGTTTTAACAGTGGTTGGTGGTATCTGGATGATCCGGTCTGTTCCAGAGCTAACGTCAATGGCAGAAGACCGGAGGTTGGGGTTCCTTTTGAAGCAACATGGCACTGGTGGGATAATCTTGGAACAAGAACTCAGTTTGATACCATCTGTTTGAGAATCCGCAGATTTTAGAAAACAAGCGTGACGTAACAATCTGCGTTTTTATCTTCCCCAGTATCATCATCTAATCACGTTGGTGCCAATCCGAACTTTCTGGAAAACCCTTCCCCAGTATCATCATCTAGTTAGCAAAATAACTATTTTTCGGACAACGTATTTCCATTTTTCGAGCACAAATATGAAAAAATGCGGAAAATATTTTTGTTTTTTTGATTGTTTCACATATTATAAATTTATAGCGCTGTGTAATAAGTTAAAAATAAACAACCATCACTGCTTAGTGGAAAATTCGTTTTAGTTATTGATTGATTCATTTTGATCATTCTCATGACAAAGAAAAATTTCGGGCAGATATCCTTAACTTTGTCGGGGGGTGGATGGCCGATTGGTTAGTGTGCGCGCACTGTATCACATCGCCTGCCATTAAGTCAACTGGTGTGTTTTCGAATCCCTAGATGTACGTGGCAAGGAGTGCGGTCGCCTGTCCAACCTCGTGGGTTTTCTCCGGGTACTCCGTTGTACTCACACTGCTAAAGATGTTAGTCCCGAAATGGCCTATGGTATGTGTCGAGTGGAGTTAAACCCCATTTCTCTCTCTCTCTCTTTCTCTCTCTCTCTCTCTCTCTCTCTCTCTCTCTTAACTTTGTGCGACATTTTTCAGGCATTGGTTATTATCTGTGAATGCAGCCCCAGCAGTCTGATTGGATTACATGAATTCAGGTCAGCATAGAGTGGCATATCGGTTGAAAAATCATTGGATACTTTTGAAGTTTGTGGAAAAGTTACGGGCTGGAATAGCGCGAGAGAGGAATGGGGTTTAGCATCCACTAAACACAAACTAGGTCATTTCGGGATTAACACGTGGTTCCATTTTATTTTAAAGCCCCAATAACACTCTTGTTGTAACTGAATAATATGTCCCAATCTTCATTCTGGTCAACAAATCGTATTATTTTAGAATATTCCAATTAAATGATGATATAAATTTCATCTTAACACACCTATTTTAAAAAATTGGAAAAATTCAACCAATTGATTTGAAAAGTCTAACGTAAACCTTCTCAAATGTGACTTGGATTTTAAAATATTTTCGAACCCTCTGGACAAATAAAATAGGTTGTAATGGATAATTTACACAACAGGTAGGACACTTAAACATCTAGTACTTAGAATAAGGGTATTATTTATTTTCTGGAGCTACCAAGCCAGCAAGAGTGTTATTGCCCCTTTAATGATTCGCTTGCGCGTATGGTTCTTTAGCAGTTGAAGGATACTGAAAGACCCGGGGAAAACCCACGAGGTTTAGAAGGCGACCCTACCTCTAGTCACGTACAAACAAGGAATCGAAACCACACCAGTGACTCAATGACAGACCTTATGATACATCGCGCACGTACTAACGATTGGCCCCTCCCCCGGCTAGAATATGCGTTGGGAGTTCCTTTAGGAACAGGTGGGGATCCAGGATTTTTTGCAAGGGGGGGGGGGGGGTCTAGGTTTGATAATTGCTTAACTAATTGCGCTCAACCGATAATTTGGTAAATTAGATTCAATTTGGTTCATTCTGATGTATTTCCGGAAGGTAAATTCCAAAATAACAGGTCTAAATCGCCAATAAAATCGCATAAAAAATTTTTCAAGCCTCGACCCCCCCTCTGGATCCGCGCCTGAGGAACGGACTCTGAACGGAAGATGTTCACTCTAAATTGCACCCACGCATTATATATATTATATAGTTCCTTTATAGGAACCGTCTCTGAACGGACGATGTCCACTGACAGTTCCTGTCGTGCCTTATATAGCTGCAATATGAGAATACTTCTGTTCTAGGACTATTTTGGATTTTACCATAGCTGGCACATATTTATAATGATTGAACACTATTTTCAAGTAGAATTCCGGGATTAAAAACATACACAAAATACGTTTGAATCGAAGAGCCATTATGAGACCCGTTATTCAACTTTATATTCGGGATTCCAATATGCAGCTAGCCATGACTAAAATGATGGATGACAAGTATCCCCCAGTAGTATATAAAACACAGCAAAACGACCTCTAGACCATAAACAGTTCACATTGTTATTCAAGCAGCGAATAACGAGCTGATTGTTAAAGGGACAATAACATTCTTGCTGGCTTGGTAGCTCCAGAAAATAAATAATACCCTTATTCTAAGTACTAGATGTTTAAATGTCTTACCTGTTGTGTAAATTATCCATTACAACCTATTTTATTTGTCCAGAGGGTTCGAAAATATTTTAAAATTCAAGTCACATTTGAAAAGGTTTACGTTAGACTTTTCAAATCAATTGGTTGAATTTTTCCAATTTTTTAAATTAGGTGTGTAAAGATGAAATTTATATCATTATTTAATTGGAATATTCTAAAATAATACGATTTGTTGACCAGAATGAAGATTGGGACATATTTTTCAGTTACAACAAGAGTGTTATTGGGACTTTAATCGTTTTTTTACCTCGTTATTCGGGATTTATATACAGGGTGTTCACGTATCTTTAATGAAGATATTTCAGGATTTAATTCTAAACGATCATTAGAAAACAACAGAATAATGGATTCCAAAGTATCCCCTAGCAGTAGAAACAGATTAAATGACGGTTAGTCGGTAAATAAACCAGATTGTTATTCAAGCGGTGAATAACGAATAACGAGGTGACTTGCCTCGTTATTCGCCAATAACGAGGCAAGTCACGTCGTTATTCATTATTCAACTTTATATTCGGGATTCCAATATGCAGCTAGCCATGACTAGAATGATGGATGACAAGTATCCCCCAATAGTATAAAACAAAGCTAAACGACCCCTAGACCATAAACAGTCCACATTGTTATTCAAGCAGCGAATAACGAGCTGTTTGTTATTCGTTTTTTTATACCTCGTTATTTGGGATTCATATACAGGGTGTTCACGTATCTTTAATGAGGATAATTCAGGATTTAATTCTAAACCATCATTAAAAACAAAAGAATAATGGATTGCAAAGTATCGCTTAGCAGTAGAAACAGATTAAATGACGGTTAGTCGGTAAATAAACCAGATTGTTATTCAAGCGGTGAATAACGAATAACGAGGTGACTTGCCTCGTTATTCGCCAATAACGAGACAAGTTACCTCGTTATTCGTTATTCAACTTTATATTCGGGATTCCAATATGCAGCTAGTCTTGACTAGAATGGTGGATGACAATATCCCCCAGTAGTATAAAACACAGCAAAACGACCTCTAGACCATAAACAGTTCACATTGTTATTCAAGCAGCGAATAACGAGCTGTTTGTTATTCGTTTTTTTACCTCGTTATTTTGGATTCATATACAGGGTGTTCACGTATCTTTAATGAAGATATTTCAGGATTTAATTCTAAAAGATCATTAGAAAACAACAGAATAATGGATTGCAAAGTATCCCCTAGTAGTAGAAACAGATTAAATGACGGTTAGTCGGTAAATAAACCAGATTGTTATTCAAGCGGTGAATAACGAATAACGAGGTGACTTGCCTCGTTATTCGCCAATAACGAGGCAAGTCACGTCGTTATTAATAACGAGGCAAGTCACGTCGTTATTCGTTATTCAACTTTATATTCGGGATTCCAATATGCAGCTAGCCATGACTAGAATGATGGATGACAAGTATCCCCCAGTAGTATAAAACACAGCAAAACGACCCCTAGACCATAAACAGTCCACATTGTTATTCAAGCAGCGAATAACGAGCTGTTTGTTATTCGTTTTTTACCTCGTTATTTGGGATTCATATACAGGGTGTTCACGTATCTTTAATGAGGATATTTCAGGATTTAATTCTAAACCATCATTAGAAAACAATAGAATAATGGATTGCAAAGTATCCCTTAGCAGTAGAAACAGATTAAATGGCGGTTAGTCGGTAAATAAACCAGATAGTTATTCAAGCGGTGAATAACGAATAACGAGGTGACTTGCCTCGTTATTCGCCAATAACGAGGCAGGTTACCTCGTTATTCGTTATTCAACTTTATATTCGGGATTCCAATATGCAGCTAGCCATGACTAGAATGATGGATGACAAGTATCCCCCAGTAGTATAAAACACAGTAAACGACCTTTAGACCATAAACAGTTCACATTGTTATTCAAGCAGCGAATAACGAGCTGATAGTTATTCGTTTTTTTACCTCGTTATTCTGGATTCACATACAGGGTGTTCACGTATCTTTAATGAGGATATTTCAGGATTTAATTCTAAATCATCATTAGAAAACAAAAGAATAATGGATTGCAAAGTAGCCTTAGCAGTAGAAACAGATTAAATGACGGTTAGTCGGTAAATAAACCAGATTGTTATTCAATAAACAGTTCACATTGTTATTCAAGCAGCGAATAACAGGCTGATTGTTAATCGTTTTTTTACCTCGTTATTCGGGATTTATATACAGGGTGTTCACGTATCTTTAATGAAGATATTTCAGGATTTAATTCTAAACGGTCATTAGAAAACAACAGAATAATGGATTGCAAAGTCTCCCCTAGCAGTAGAAACAGATTAAATGACGGTTAGTCGGTAAATAAACCAGATTGTTATTCAAGCGGTGAATAATGAATAACGAGGTGACTTGCCTCGTTATTCGCCAATAACGAGGCAAGTCACCTCATTATTCGTTATTCAACTTTATATTCGGGATTCCAATATGCAGCTAGCCATGACTAGAATGATAATAATAATAATAATAATAATGTACATTTATATAGCGCGTAATCCATCCATGAGCATGCTCTAAGCGCTGTAAGTTAATAGCTCCTGTGGATAATACATCGTGAACATATGTGTCTTAAGTCTAGATCGAAATTGAGCAACTGTTTCTGAACACTTTATTTTGTCAGGTAAGTCATTCCATAGTCGTGGACCATATACACTGAAGGCTTTATCACCAAAAGATTTTAATTTAGTTGAAGGTACAACAAGTGATAGATTATTCTGTGAACGGAGTGGTCGGATTGGTACATACGGCTGCATAACATCTGTGACATATGATGGAGCTGAATCATGCTGAGATTTGTAGACCAGTGTTAGGATTTTAAAGTTTATACGAGCCTCTATTGGTAACCAGTGAAGCGATTTAAGGACAGATGTCATATGTTGGCGTTTTGCTGTTCTTGTGATAATTCTGGCACAGTTGTTCTGAATTATTTGAAGTCGCTTTAATAAATGTTGAGATATTCCAGCCAGAGCACTATTGCAATAGTCCAATCTTGAGAAAATTAGAGACCGCACCAAAAGATGACAAGCAGCAGCAGTCAATAGATGACGAATGTTTCCTATACTGCGGAGATGAAAATTACAAACACGACATAACTGATCAACCTGTTTTTCCATTGTTAAAGACGGATCAAATATAACACCTAGATTTTTAACCCTTGTTGCAAATTCAATGCTAGAGTCGGATATTACAAGACACGAGTCAGGAGTTGATGCGAGACGCTGTGGTGTTCCAACAAGTATTGCTTCTGTTTTTTCATCGTTTAACTTTAATCTATTATTATTCATCCAGGATTTAACAGTTTTGGAGCAGCGAGTGGTATTGTCAAAGGAATCATGAACATTTTCTTGTTTAAACTTACTGATTAACTGTGTATCATCAGCGTAAGAGAAATGGCTTATATCAAACTGGTCTATAACATCCCCCAGACATCGTGTGTACAGCATAAACAATACCGGACCAAGAACAGATCCTTGAGGCACTCCGCAATTAAGGTTTGCAAACTCGAAATAAGATTTGTTTATAATGATCTTCTGTCTTCTGTCAGTAAGATAAGATTTAATCCATTGTAAGGCCGTACCAGTTATGTGAAAAGTTTGATAAAGTCTTCTTAAGAGAATTTCGTGATCGACAGTATCGAATGCGGCAGACAAATCTAACAGGGTCAAAGACACAAGTTTACCATTGTCTACAGAGCGCAGCAGATCATTTAGCACACAAAGAATAGTTGTCTCAGTGCTATGATGTGGTCTGTAAGCAGACTGAAATTGGTCTGAGAGATTTCGAGAAACCACGAAAGATTGTAGTCGATTGTTTATGATGGATGACAAGTATCCCCCAGTAGTATAAAACACACCAAAAAGACCCCTAGACCATAAACAGTCCACATTGTTATTCAAGCAGCGAATAACGAGCTGTTTGTTATTCGTTTTTTTACCTCGTTATTCGGGATTCATATATAGGGTGTTCACGTATCTTTAATGAGGATATTTCAGGATTTAATTCTAATCCATCATTAGAAAACAACAGAATAATGGATTGCAAAGTATCCCTTAGCAGTAGAAACAGATTCAACTTTATATTCGGGATTCCAATATGCAGCTAGCCATGACTAGAATGATGGATGACAAGTATCCCCCAATAGTATAAAACACAGCAAAACGACCTCTAGACCATAAACAGTTCACATTGTTATTCAAGCAGCGAATAACGAGCTGCTTGTTATTCGTTTTTTTACCTCGTTATTCGGGATTTATATACAGGGTGTTCACGTATCTTTAATGATGATATTTCAGAATTTAATTCTAAACCATCATTAGAAAACAACAGAATAATGGATTACAAAGTATCCCCTAGCAGTAGAAACAGATTAAATGACGGTTAGTCGGTAAATAAACCAGATTGTTATTCAAGCGGTGAATAACGAATAACGAGGTGACTTGCCACGTTATTCGCCAATAAGTAGGCACGTCACCTCGTTATTCGTTATTCAACTTTATATTCGGGATTCCAATATGCAGCTAGCCATGACTAGAATGATGGATGACAAGTATTCCCTAGTAGTATAATAGACAGCAAAACGACCTCTAGATCATAAACAGTCCACATTGTTATTCAAGCAGCGAATAACGAGCTGTTTGTTATTCGTTTTTTTACCTCGTTATTCTGGATTCATATACAGGGTGTTCACATATCTTTAATGGAGATATTTCAGGATACTTGTCATCCATCATTCTAGTCATGGCTTGCTGCATATTGGAACCCCGAATATAAAGTTGAATAACGAGGTGACTTGCCTCGTTATTGGCGAATAACGAGGCAAGTCACCTCGTTATTCGTTATTCACCGCTTGAATAACAATCTGGTTTATTTACCGACTAACCGTCATTTAATCTGTTTCTACTGCAAAGGGATACTTTGCAATCCATTATTCTGTTGTTTTCTAATGATGGTTTAGAATTAAATCCTGAAATATCCTCATTAAAGATACGTGAACACACTGTATCTGAATACCGAATAACGAGGTAAAAAACGAATAACTAACAGCTCGTTATTCGCTGCTTGAATAACAATGTGAACTGTTTATGGTCTATAGGTCGTTTTGCTGTGTTTTATACTACTGGGGGATACTTGTCATCCATCATTCTAGTCATGGTTAGCTGCATATTGGAATCCCGAATATAAAGTTGAATAACGAATAACGAGGTGACTTGCCTCGTTATTGGCGAATAACGAGGCAAGTCACCTCGTTATTCGTTATTCACCGTTTGAATAACAATCTGGTTTATTTACCGACTAACTGTCATTTAATCTGTTTCTACTGCTAAGGGATACTTTGCAATCCATTATTCTGTTGTTTTCTAATGATGGTTTAGAATTAAATCCTGAAATATCCTCATTAAAGATACGTGAACACCCTATATATGAATCCCGAATAACGAGGTAAAAAAACGATTAACAATCAGCTTGTTATTCGCTGCTTGAATAACAATGTGAACTGTTTATGGTCTAGAGATCGTTTTGATGTGTTTTATACTACTGGGGGGATACTTGTCATCCATCATTCTAATCATGGCTAGGTGCATATTGGAATCCCGAATATAAAGTTGAATAACGAATAACGAGGTGACTTGCGTCGTTATTGGCGAATAACGAGGCAAGTCACCTCGTTATTCGTTATTCAACGCTTGAATAACAATCTGGTTTATTTACCGACTAACCGTCATTTAATCTGTTTTTACTGCTAGGGGATACTTTGCAATCCATTATTCTGTTGTTTTCTAATGATGGTTTAGAATTAAATCCTGAAATATCCTCATTAAAGATACGTGAACACACTGTATCTGAATCCCGAATAACGAGGTAAAAAAACCGAATAACAAACAGCTCGTTATTCGCTGCTTGAATAACAATGTGAACTGTTTATGGTCTAGAGGTCGTTTTGCTGTGTTTTATACTACTGGGGGATACTTGTCATCCATCATTCTAGTTATGGCTAGCTGCATATTGGAATCCCGAATATAAAGTTGAATAACGAATAACGAGGTGACTTGCCTCGTTATTGGCGAATATTGGAATCCCGAATATAAAGCTGAATAGCTAAAAACGAGGTGACTTGCCTCGTTTTTGGCGAATAACGAGGCAAGTCACCTCGTTATTCGTTATTCGCCGCTTGAATAACAATCGGGTTTATTTACCGACTAACCGTCATTTAATCTGTTTCTACTGCTAGGGAATACTTTGCAATCCATTATTCTGTTGTTTTCTAATGATGGTTTAGAATTGAATTCTGAAATATCTTCATTAAAGATACGTGAACACCCTGTATATGAATCCCGAATAACGAGGTAAAAAAAAACGAATAACAAACAGCTCGTTATTCGCTGCTTGAATAACAATGTGAACTGTTTATGGTCTAGAGGTCGTTTTGCTGTGTTTTATACTACTGGGGGATACTTGTCATCCGTCATTCTAGTCATGGCTAGCTGCATATTGGAATCCCGAATATAAAGTTGAATAACGAATAACGAGGTGACTTGCGTCGTTATTGGCGAATAACGAGGCAAGTCACCTCGTTATTCGTTATTCACCGCTTGAATAACAATCTGGTTTATTTACCGACTAACCGTCATCTAATCTGTTTCTACTGCTAAGGGATACTTTGCAATCCATTATTCTGTTGTTTTCTAATGATGTTTTAGAATTAAATCCTGAAATATCTTCATTAAAGATACGTGAACACCCTGTATATGAATCCCGAATAACGAGGTAAAAAAAACGAATAACAAACAGCTCGTTATTCGCTGCTTGAATAACAATGTGAACTGTTTATGGTCTAGAGGTCGTTTTGCTGTGTTGTATACTACTGGGGGATACTTGTCATCCATCATTCTAGTCATGGCTAGCTGCATATTGGAATCCCGAATATATAAAGTTGAATAACAAATAACGACGTGACTTGCCTCGTTATTGGCGAATAACGAGGCAAGTCACCTCGTTATTATTTTTTCACCGCTTGAATAACAATCTGGTTTATTTACCGACTAACCGTCATTTAATCTTTTTCTACTGCTAGGGGATACTTTGCAATCTATAATTCTTTTGTTTTCTAATTATCGTTTAGAATTAAATCCTGAAATATCCATCATTCTAGTCATGGCTAGCTGCATATTGGAATCCCGAATATAAAGTTGAATAACGAATAACGAGGTGACTTGCCTCGTTATTGGCGAATAACAATGTGAACTGTTAATGGTCTAGAGGTCGTTTTGCTGTGTTTTATACTACTGGGGGATACTTGTCATCCATCATTCTAGTCATGGCTAGCTGCATATTGGAATCCCGAATATAAAGTTGAATAACAAATAACGACGTGACTTGCCTCGTTATTGGCGAATAACAATGTGAACTGTTAATGGTCTAGAGGTCGTTTTGCTGTGTTTTATACTACTGGGGGATACTTGTCATCCATCATTCTAGTCATGGCTAGCTGCATATTGGAATCCCGAATATAAAGTTGAATAACAAATAACGACGTGACTTGCCTCGTTATTGGCGAATAACGAGGCAAGTCACCTCGTTATTCGTTATTCACCGCTTGAATAACAATCTGGTTTATTTACCGACTAACCGTCATTTAATCTTTTTCTACTGCTAGGGGATACTTTGCAATCTATAATTCTGTTGTTTTCTAACTATCGTTTAGAATTAAATCCTGAAATATCCATCATTCTAGTCATGGCTAGCTGCATATTGGAATTATAGATTGCAAAGTATCCCCTAGCAGTAGAAAAAGATTAAATGACGGTTAGTCGGTAAATAAACCAGATTGTTATTCAAGCGGTGAAAAAAGAATAACGAGGTGACTTGCCTCGTTATTCGCCAATAACGAGGCAAGTTACCTCGTTATTCGTTATTGGTGAATAACGAATAACGAAAAACGATTCAACTTCACACTGCCTTGCCCCCACCCCTAGTTAAAACTCGTGCCTTTGTCCCCTTAACCTTGGACTTTGCCCCAGCTTTGCCCCTCCGACCACCGACGGCTGGCGCCGCCACTGAGTAGAATAATAACAGGGAATGGGGTTGAACATCCTACTCTTATCTCGAATTCCAACTGCCAAGGACTTTTTTACGTGAACGTCAATGTGTACACGGGACCTCGGTTTTTCGTCTCATCCGAACGACTAGACAGCTACCCTTGTCAGCCCTTCCATACTGCGTCACTAACAAGGGGAACCTTGGGGAACTTTCTCGGTCAATGCAGGGATGGAACACCCGACCTCCAGGCTAGGGAGCCAGTGTCTTACCCGCTTAGCCACGTGATCCCATATAACAAGTTGAACCCTATTTCATTTTCATTGACAATTCATCTAGATTTATTGGGTGTGTCGGATACGCCATTTTCTCGGATAGTGGGGCCTCTCTTTTTTCGTAGTCAAACTTAAACCTGGCTGATGAAGATCGGCATATGCCATACAGTGTGCTATGAGCGACCGCGGCACTATGGCCTACTCGAATATCGAATTCCAACTACTGGTTAGCACGTTCGCGCTGTATCAAAGGTCTGTCATTGATTAAACTGACGTGGTTTCAAATTCCCGGTTGTACCTGGCAAGGAGTAGAGTCGCCTGTCCAACCTCGTGGGTTTTCTTCTAAATGATGTGCCTATGCACCTTGTCAAAACCGGACACGTGACCCATTTTAAGATTTAGGGTCAATTTGTTCATTGAGTGACCTGATAATCTATTACCGTTCCTGTAGAGTTCTATACAGTGAATGCCCCACGTGCTATACTTGATACCGAAACGTAAATGTCATCGACACATTATTGTTATAAAATACAATCCCTACCCTTTTTCACGAAATTTTAACTTAAGATAAAATCCAATTTTAGTAGATACTTTAATTTTGATTGGCTAAGCACTAAAATCAATCTAATATTATCCAATCAAATTACTAAAATTGGGATCTTATCTTAGTTAAAATTTCGTGAAATAGGCCCCTGGTTTTATCCAGACATCGTATATTAAAGACGGGTTTAAGTTATATGAAAACGTACCCTATATTGAGTTGTTAGTTGCCTGGTCCTATAATGTAGAGGTTTTTTTAAGGGGTTTTCAACCATATAATAGAGACTGGCCCTTTAACAAATATTTGTAAATTATTTTTGAAACTACTGTATTATGAATACCTATTGATAAGCCATACCCAAGAGGGAAGACGCCATCCCATCAAAAAATTTCATTAGCTACGAAAAACTTGAATAGATGAATAATTTACTGTTTTCATCGATTGAAAAAAAAATCTTTGTTCTCGGTGAATTGGGCTTAGGAAAACTTTCGTATGAAGTCAAGTCCCTTGGTACGTGGCGTTTGTTATGCGAGAAGCGCAATGCAATTGTACACACCCTCAACAAAAGAAGCAGACGATGCACACCATGAGTTTAAATAAGATAAATATGTATTATTTAAATTAGATTTTGCGTCTTTTTAGTTATTCATTTCCATTTGTTTTCACAGTCATGGCCGTCTGTAATGAAACATGTCCCAAGAGGCTTATAACATACATAAACAATGACAAAAAAACACCCAAAAACATCAGATAAATGGATATTTGTGTTTACAGTGTCGAAAGCTTGGATGATATTGAGTTAGAGACACAGCTACTTTATTAGTTGCTTGGCGAATGATTTTTCACATGGGATTGATATTAGTAATAGGCAGAATACCATTAAGTTAAACAAGCCATCACGGACTGAATTTTCTGCGTTTTAAGGCCTGTCATTGAGTCAACTGGTGCCTGTCCAACATGTTGGTTTTCTCCAGGTCCTCCTGTTTCCTCCCACTGCTAAAGACCCCTAAGCACAAGCGAATTATTGAAATAAAATTGAACCATGTTAATCCCGAAATGACTTAGTTTGTGTCTAGTGAACTTTAATTTCTATCTTTACACCATTGGGTATATAATTATTATGTATTACTGAAACCGTACCGTTATAGAAATTCCATCCATAACAAGCATGGCACACACTTAGATTGATAAAGAAAACACGATAATTTAAGGAATACCATTGGTGGTTATCTATTTAATCGATGATGGTGCTGGTGATGTTACCCCACTAATTTCAGATATCTTTGCCAGTCTTGAGATACAATTTTTGGAGACGGTACCTTCTACGTAACTCTATACAATACACGGCAGCGTTAATGGCCAACTTTTTCCCTTGTAATTTTTTTTGTCTTCCTGCCAGATAAACGCCAATGTCCTTTCACCGGCACCATCATCGATTAGATAAAATGGCTCACCACCATTGGTATTCCTTAAATTATCGGGTATTTCGAGTTCACGTTTTGTTCTTGGGTAATTTTGGATATATTGATCGTCTGGCGCGATACAGACTATTTTTAGTAGATGCAAAGGTTGGAAGGTTGTATTTTAGAATCATCTGTCCATTCACCGCCACGAAGCTTACTCAGTTCTTCATCAAATAAATTGTTTTTTAGAATATTATCTGAATTTCGGATAGTGTAACGGGATTTTTTACATCTTTAAAAATGACACTGATTGAGATTGAACGAATAGGTGAACACTACTTGGATGATTTGATGATATTCATCATTAGTTGTCAATTGGTTAATAAAATTCAGAGTGAACATAAATTCATAATATCTTTAACACCATTAATTGGGTCCTAATAACAACATGTCTCTTTTCAAACGAAAGCCGACAAGTCGATATCTGCGCCTCTTCGGGAAGGATTGATTTTGGTCACGCTCTGTAACTGCGCCTTCCCGGGAATAAACCGAAATTATATACCAAGCTAATTACTAAAAATAACAGTCTATATTGACCAATATCGCATAACCAGGATAAACCCGATATCCGTCAAAAGAACTCAAATGTGTTGTTGGTGTTGTCTCTTTCTGCACCAAATGTGTGCATTTTGTGTTCTAGATTAGAGGTTTAATTCTTCTCTCAAGGTTTCTTTTAGAGCACACAGGACGTTTATCAGCTGTTCTATCCAAAAGACTAGACACTAGATCCTCAGTCATGCACCACTGACAAGAGGGAGAGAGGGAGAAATGGGGTTTAACGTCCACTCAACACAAACTAGGTCATTTCGGGACTAACATATGGTTCAATTTTATTACAATAATTCGCGTGCGTGTAGGAGTCTTTAGCAGTGGGAGGAAACCGGAGTGCCCGGAGGAAACCCACGAGGTTGAGAAGGCACCCCTATCTCCATGCCACATACGCTCACACCACGGCTCGAAACCACAGCCGCAAGTCAGAGGTGACCGGCCAGCTAGAGGTCGAAGCGCGGCACTCTAGACGACTAGGCCATCCCAACCCCCCCCCCCCCCACTGACAAGAGGAAAATGAAATGAAATGAAATGGGGTTTAACGTTCTACTCTTTTGTAACTAACCTGGGCTAATGGAAGACGGGCATATGCCATACAGTGTGCTATGAGGGAAATTTTGCCCGGGCAGTGGCGCTACGGCGTACTCTTATATCGAATTCGATCTGCCAAGTTATCTTTTATGTGCACTCCAATGTGTACACGGGACCTCGTTTTTTGGCCCTCCTTCTGCATCACTGACAAGGAGAAATCACGCCGGAAAATCGAGATGAACTTTCTCGGCCAATGCAGAGATCGAACACTCGACCTCCAGGCCAGCGAACCAGCGCCTTATCCACTTAGCCACCATGATCCCCCCTGACAAGAGGAACTTTCTCAGCTAACACCGGGATCAGACCCCAGTCATAGAACAGTTGGACATTAAACCCCACTTCATTCATTCCAGACCCCAGTCAACGGTTGTTGGGGAGGATACAGCTACTGTTGACTCCATCTCAAGGTCTGGATGCATGTTGATAAAAAATTAAAGATCACTTTAGCATTTAATTTACACATGTATTTACACAATAAAAATTGAAAACATTTGAAGAGCTGAAATTAGCTTTGACATAACACATATTTAACAACATAATGTAATACATCTCACACACATAATGTAATACATATGTAACAAAACATCCATTATAACACACTTTAAACATGACACAAAATAAACATAAAAATAACCACAATGTAACCACAAGACACATAATGTAATACATCTAGAACATTCCATAATGTAACAAAGTTTGAACATGCCATAATGTATCTCTAACATGACAAACATTATGTTATGCATCTCTTGATGACTATATTTCAGATACCTTGTCATCATGCATCTCTAACATGACATAATGTATCTCTAACATAACATAATGTATGACATAATGTATCTCTAACATAGCATAATGTAATAAATCTCTAACAAGACATACATAATGTAATACATAGAATAAAAACCCCATGTAATATATTTTCAACATATAGCAATTGTTGTAATAACATATTTTGGATGTAAAAACAAAAGAAAAACAGGCATGATCATTAGTCATGGAAACATTTGGGACCTAGAAATTGATACAAATTGGTTGTGATGCATGTCATAATAAAATGAATGTATATAAACGGATTTACATTTAAATCAGTTATGTTCAGCGATATACAACGATAATATTTATTGCACATGTTCTCCAGATAAGTATATGGCGTCACCGTTTGACATGACTTGTGGAAAATGTCTAGCCTTGTTCTTCGAGTCTGTTGATACAAATGGTGTTGAAATGCACAAACATACCCATATTTTCCCGGTAAGATTACAACATCAATATTGATTTAAATTGACAAATAATTTGTGTTTTCAATATTGAAGACTTTGGATGATACTGAGTTGGAGAGAGAGAGAGAAAGAGAGAGAGAGAGAGAGAGAGAGAGAGAGAAAAATGGGGTTTAACGTCCACTCAACACAAACTAGGTCATTTCAGGACTAACATATGGTTTAATTTTATTTCAATAATTCGCTTGCGCGTTGGGGTCTTTAGCAGTGGGAGGAAACCAGAGTGCCCGGAAGAAACCCACGAGGTTGAGAAGGCGCCCCTATCTCTATGCCACATACGTTCACACCAGGGCTCGAAACTACAGCCGCAAGCCAGAGGTGACCGGCCACCTAGAGGTCGAAGTGCGGCACTCTAGACCACTAGGCCATCCCACCCCTCCCTGAGTTGGAGAGTTAGTTACTTCAAATAATGATACGGTTAATAATCTTAACACAAGTAGCAACTAATTCAAATTGGTAATTTCCATTTCAAATTTTTGAATTTGTTTTATATATCTCTCTCTGCACCCTCTCCTTTTATAAATAGCTCAAGGATAAGACAAATTCAGTTCAGAAAAAGTAATTCCAGTACTGAACAGAGGACTTGTATGATCACATTTGAAGATTTGTGGAAAAATGTACTTTTCCACGATTTTATATTTTTTCTCCACTACCAGGTTCCACATTTTCCCACACTCAATTATCAGTTCTATTTAGTGCACCACTTTAAATGAACTGACAAGTATTAAAATCATGATAGTTATGTCCCGTTTATGCTCACAGTGACAGTTATCTCCCCTTCGCTGCTGTTGTTGATTTATTGTGTTATCATCTATCATTAGCTGTAACTAACTCAAACCATTGTCTTAATGCATCACTTAATGTGATTGGTAGAGAATTAATGTCACGCAGTATTATATAAAATGGGAATGGAAACTCTTCCATATAACTCTTGATTTCTGGAAGCTGAAAAATATAATTTAATTCAAATCTGATAACAGTTGGAATTCCAAATAAAAAGAAGGCCACGGTCTGGGCAAAATTTCCCTCGCAGAACACTAAAGGTTCGACTTTATTACCCTAGTCGAAGCATAAGAAGGATGTTAAAAACACATTTTATTTCAAATATTGGTCGTATTCTGGGGAGCCACGGCAGCTCACAGTGAATAAGATGTTGGGCCACTAACCTGGAGAACCCGCGTTCGATACCCGAAAGGGTTCATTGGGTTTTCCGGCATGGTTTTCCCTTGTGGTGCGAGACAGATTGCCTGGCCAGATCCCTTATCAATTGGAATTGGATATAAGAGTGGTCTGTAGTGCCGATGTCAAGGCACAATTTCCCTCATAGCACACTCTATGGCATATGCCCGTTTTCAATAGCCCAGTCGGAGCAGAACAGTAGGACGTTAAACTCCACTTCATTTCATTAGTATTCTGACTGGAAGTCATGGCAACATGTCACATACAAATTGACTTAATGACAGACCTTATAATTTAAAATGCATGCATTAGACCATTTGGATCCCCCCCCCCCTATTGAAATGAAATAAGGTTAAACGCCCCATTTGTACACAGGGCCTCAGTTTTTTTTTGTCCAACCTGAATGACTAGACAGATGAACTTTCTCGGCCAATGCAGGGATCGAACACCCGACCTTGAAGCTAGTCAGTGTCTCACCCACTTAGCCCTACTTTGACAAAGATAAATGTAATCTGTCTTACCTTTCCAAGCGATTTAAATATTGGAACTCGAATATCTAATATAGAATCCTACAAATATATAACAAAAATAATATGACATTATATCATAATTTCAATGGAACCCTATCTTATCAACCATCTGAAGGAGAGAGAGAGAGAGGGTTTAATATTCACTTGTCGTAAACTGGATCATTTTGGGACTAACACAAGGTTCAATTTTGGAGGACCCAGAGAAAGCCCTACTTCTTGTCCCGTACAAACGACACCAGTTGACTCAATGGCGGACCTTATGATACAGAGTGCCAGATGGATACGTTAGTCACTTCGGAAGCCCTAACCAATAATTTTTTTTAAATTTGTGTCTGTCTTTATCAGTTGGATTATTTCTAGACTTTACAAAAATATTATATGTAGTCTATGTTTGTAACAAAAGCTCTGATAAATTAACAAAACGATATTGTTAATTCTCTACAGAATTAAAGTTGATGTTTATTATAGCCAGTTTGGGCAACACATTATAATATATATATAATATGCTTAAAGTTTGGACAGGGCACAAACTGGCATATTTAGAACATAATAAGATAAAACTAGAGACAGGAGTTTTTCAAACAACATTTCATGTTGGATTTGTTACAGCAGTAAAAAGAGGCAACCTATCAAATGTAAATATAGGTCTAATAGTCTTGGGGGCAGTATTAACTATTTAAAGAAATAACAAGTGTCATATGGAGCCGGACACTATTTAAAACCAGGTTGACTCAATGACCACTTTGCCACCCCAAAAGCCCTGTGTAACCATGACACCCTGTGTAACTATGACAACCTGTATTACCATGACATCACCTGTATAACCATGACATCACCTGTAACCTTGCCTACCTTATTTTCAGGATTATCTATAATAACAAAGACAAGAAAGATATTGGCATCTCTCGCTTTCCGTACAGCTGATTTTACTGCCTCCATTCCTTCTGAAAATAACCCACGTCCATCTGATACTATTAATAGTAACTGTGATGTTTCTGGATTTCCTATTACTCCATGTTGACGACTTCTTGCATCCACCATTATAGATGTGGCTTGTTGAAGTAACTAAATTAAACACAGCGAAAAATTACCAGTTTGATAAAAAAAAAACCCAATTTAATTACATCTTAAAATCAGTAATAAACTAAAATGTTGCCTAGTCCTTCAGAAGAGATGACATAGCAAAGTCAATGATAACAATTCTTCCAGATCCTAGAGTAGTAAAGACAAGTATAACTAAATTTTGAACTAAAAAACGAAACGAAATAGGATCTGTGTTTTAATCAGATTATGCATAATATATTTTCTTATCGACAACTGATTAAGACTAACTGATTTAATTCCTTTCACAAATACTATACCTGAGCTATTTTAGTTTTTTTCTGTTCAAATGTAAATTGATGAAGTATGTTGGCCCCAGATTGACTGGAGAACTGATCGGTAAATGAATGAAGGAGCTTTACACTTTCTCCAAAACTGAAAAAGAATTTTCAAGTATTGATTTGAAAATAGTCAAATTGTTACAGAAAGCACAAAGCAATCTCCTAATATTTAATTGCTATGACTTACGATTTATAGTAGAAGATTACATGCGTACCTTATATGATCGTATTGACCCAATTCTAAGAAAATGAAAAGTATGATACGCAATTGAATTTTCTGGAATGAAATATTCAGAACAGACGTCTGGTCAACATGATATATCAATAATTTTGAGAAAGAGCGAGAAATCTGGTTTAACCTCCTTAATTGAAAGCAGAAGAATAAAATTGTACTTACCTACTAATGGCCAAATCACCAGATTCTAACAGAGTTAAAGCATTCGATATTAAAGCAAGAGATTCAAATGCCAACTGAAAAGAAAAAAAAATTTAAAATTAAATGTCAACAAATCACTCCACAAATAATATGTCCACATGAAAATGTGGGCGTATAATAATTGGCAACAGATTTTGGTCCAGCATCCTTAGGTTCTTTGTACACTGGTGTCCTTGTAAAAGGAACATTCTCTGTTGGAATTCGATGAAGATCAGGCTGAAACTCCAACGTCCAGGTTAATTTTTCGATTCTCGTCTAGATTATACCAGTGTTATAGAAAAATTGTCCGATAAACCCTATTTCACTAAAACTCCGTTCGAGTATGAATGAAATGAAATGGGGTTTAACATCCTAATTTTCTGCCCTGAACTGGGCTAATGAACACAGGCATAAGCGTCATACAGTGTGCCATTAGGGAAATTTTGCCTGAACAGCAGCACTGTGGCCTAGTCTTATATTGAATTTCAACTGTCAAGGGAGCTTTTATGTGTACACCAATGTGTACACAGGACCTTGTTTTTTTCCCCCCATCAGAACGACTAGGCAGCTGTCCATGTCAGGACTTCGGTCCTCCATCACTGACAATAGGGAATCACGCCGTAAAAATCTGAATGAACTTTCTTGCATGACTACCAGGCAAGCAAGCCAGTGTCTTACCCACTTGTAACGAAATTGTTAGCTGTGTATTATAAATGTTTATCAATATATATTACCTGTTTGGAATGGTTGTCTAACATACTAGAAGAATCATCTATAGCTAACATTATCTGATATTGTCTTTTCGATGGCTTTGTTCGTCGTAACCAGATCTTATCTTTGCGGAACTGACTTGCTATATAAGGTATGACTTTCCTCATATTTAACCTTTTACCCGTTCTGTAATCTCCTCTATAAAGAAAAGAGACAAAACAATTAGTTCTGTCTTACATATTGACATCTACATGAGAAAAAAACCCAAAACAATTAGTTCTGTCTTACATATTGACATCTAGCATTCCTTCATTCAACAAGAAGCTCGAAGCGGCACCTGCACCACGACGCCTTGTATTTCAACACGGACAGAACAAATTTGCACGATTTGCTAAACACTAGGCCATTTTGACGCTTGATGCCATATTGAACCTTTTCTAGCATTCGTTAATTAAGGATAGTATCTGAACCATTCAATCTACAATTTTGACATAAACAAATTTGTCAGAATTATGAAAATCATGGTCATTTGTAAGGTTGGTACATGTACACCATATTGAAACATCTTTTTGCATTTTTCTAAAAGTTAATCTTTACAATATAGAATCAGATGACTTTAACATTTAAACCGTTGACCCCAACTATTTGGACCCTTTGACCCCAACCATCTGGACCCTTTGACTTCAGACATTTAGAGTTTTTGACTTCAGACATTTAGAGTTTTTGACTTCAGACATTTAGAGTTTTTGACTTCAGACATTTAGAGTTTTTGACTTCAGACATTTAGAGTTTTTTGACTTCAGACATTTAGACTTTTTGACTTCAAATATTTGGACTTACTTGAGTTTGGTTGCTTGCGATGGCTCTAAAACTAATCGCAATTGTTCACATAATTCTTGTGAAAGACTTGACGTCAGAGCTTCATATCTCTGCCATGCTAAACTTGCTTCTGCCATCTAGAAAAAAACAAAACAAAGAATAGATCGAAAAAGTTCTTAATAGTAATTGTGAAGGACAGAAACAAGAAGACTAGTCATCAACATTCTTCATGTTTGTAGTCAAATTTGTTTCCATGGAAACACAAAAATGATTAAATGTAAGAAATATAAAATTAGCAATAGACACAACTCATCTAATATGTGGCTGTGTGTACAGGTACACACAGTTTCATAAAGACATTTGTGGGACATTCTCCGAAAACAAAATCGGGTCATTTCAATAACTGACTGCCCTATCCTTTAACTTCGTTTGATGATGTGGAATAATAATATCTGACGAACCTGTTCAGGAGTAGTCAATGATTGATGAGACCACAAACTCACATTTTCTTCTAAATCAGCTCGAATTTTCTCCAAGTCTATCTCTGATGGCTGAAATAAATAAATTCAAAATAATTATCTCTGATGACTGGAATAAATTAACTCAACATAAATGAATTGACAACAGTTTTCTGATTTGGTTGGATCAAAATGTGGGTTGGATGGCTGAATGGTTTAGCGCATGCGCCATAGATCATAAGGTCTGTCATTGAGTCATGTGACATGGTTCTGATCCCCACGTAAACATGATAAGTTGCAGGGTCGCCCGCTGGTCTAAACCCATGGGTTTTTGCTGAAGTTCTCCAGTTTCCTCCTAAAGACCCCTACACACAAGCAAATTATTGAAATAAAATTGAACCCAGTTAGTCCCGAAATGAACTAATTTGTGTCAAGTAAAAGTTAAACCCCATTTCTCTCTCTCCTCTGCTCGTAAAGTCTGAATAGGTCTACCTACCGCACTATCTAAATGTAAATTCTCTATAGCTGTATGAATGGTAGATTCTGGTCCACGACCAACAGTCATAGTTAAAATTCGTTCTCCTTCTATTTCTACTTTCTCTCTATCCACATCCATTTCTTCTTCCATCTTCATCTCCATGTTTATATCCTCCATACCTTGTTCTGGTTTTTTACCTTTGACTTTATTGCTCTCTTTCTTCTCTACTTCCATATCATCCTACAGAGAAATAAAATCAGGTTGGAAATGTTTTTTCAGCCATGGTAATTCCCTCCTAAACAGACTAATAGTTGGTAGTGTTCTGGAAGGAAGGAGTGTGTGGGGAGTATACTTTTAGCACAAAGGATTCAAGAAGGCTTCAGACCACTATCTTTTTTAATAATATGAATAAGTTGGTTTAGTAACAAGAGTATATAACAATACCTCTTTATATATAATGCCATTTGAAGTATGTGAAGCTCCTTCAGAAAATCCAATCACGCTGTATTAGGGTACATTATAGGCCAGGGTTGTTTAAGACAAGCAGAAGAGCTAAAGATCAAACAGCTATGCATCTTTCAATACTTTAATATCACTCTAGGATTAAAGCCTTTTATTAATAAAGGGAAGTAACTCATTTTAGTAAAAAGGACCCAAGAAAGTTTCAGACCACAATTTCTTAACATGAAAAAAATTAAGTAATGAAGGGAAGTAACTCGTTTTAGCACAAAGGACTGAAGAAGAATTGGACCACTGTTTTTTTATACGCCCACATTTTCATGTGGACGTATATTGTCGTCGCCCCTGTCCGTCCGTCCGTCCACAATTGTTTGTGAACAGTCTACAGGTCACAATTTTTATCCGATTTCAATGAAACTTAAAATATAGGTTTATCACCCTAAGATCTCGGTTCCTTTCGATATTGGCATGTATCGGACCGTAACTTCATGGGTTATGGCCCCTGATTGTACGAAAAATCACGTTTTTTAGCTTGTGAACAGTGTAGAGGTCACAATTTTGAACCGATTTGGATGAAACTTGAAATGCATGTTTATAAACCAAAGATCTTGGTTCCTTTCGATATTTGCGCCAATTGAATCGTAACTTCCTGAATTATGGCCCCTGATTGTCCGAAAAATCGCCCTTTTTAGCTTGTGGTCCCTCTGGAGGTCAAAATTGTTATCCGATTTAAAAGATAGGCTGGCACTGCCAGGCAGGATACGCCCACATTTTCGAGAGATGGACAGAGAACAAGCAATACCGAAAGTGATTTTTCCTACATCTTTAAGTCCTGTATTTCATACTGTATTGGGAGCAGCCATTTAGTTGGTCAGTTCCAGTCTGATATTAATGAAATTCGAAACCGACAATGATTATGGTGTGACGGTACACAACCTAGAAATGTGACTTTTCATCAAAATCGGATAAGAATTGTGACCTGTAGAGAGTCCACAACCATGATATACCATATTTTTACACTATTCGCGTACAAACGGCGACCATTTCGTCCGGCAATTTTGGTACGATTTTCACGAAATTAGAACTCAACATTCCTCATCAAAATCGAATTAAAATTATGACCTATGCAGGGTCCACAACCATGATATATCATTTTTTTAACAGTATTCGCGTACAAACGGCGGCCATTTTGTCTGTCAATTTTGGTCCGATTTTCCCGAAATTCAAACTCAACCTTCCTTACAGTGTAACGGTGATATAATCAAACGTTTTTTTAAATTGGATAATAATTGTGACCTCCAGAGGGACCACAAGCTAAAGAAAGTGGGATTTTGCGTATAACCAGGGGCCATAATTCAGGAAGTTACGATCCGATATGCGCAAATATCGAAAAGAACCAAGATCTTTGGGTTATAACCCTGAATTTCAAGTTTCATCAAAATCGAATTAAAATTGTGACCTTTACAGGGTCCACAACCTTGATATACCATTTTTTAAGAGTATTCGCGTACAAACGGCGGCCATTTTGTATGGCAATTTTGGTCTGATTTTCCCGAAATTCGAACTCAACCTTCCTTACGGTGTAACGGTAATATAATCAAACGTTTTTTTAAATCGGATAATAATTGTGACCTCCAAGCTAAAAAAAAGGCGATTTTGCGTATAATCAGGGGCCATAATTCAGGAAGTTACGATCCGATATGCGCAAATATCGAAAGGAAGCAAGATCTTTGGGTTATAACCATGAATTTCAAGTTTCATCAAAATCAAATCAAAATTGTGACCTCCACAGGGTCCACAACCTTGATATACCATTTTTTAACAGTATTCGCGTACAAACGGCGGCCATTTTGTATGGCAATTTTCGTCCTATTTTCCCGAAATTCGAACTGAACCTTCCTTAGGGTATAACGGTGATATAATCAAACGGTTTTTTAAATCGAATAATAATTGTGACCTCCAAGCTAAAAAAACGGCGATTTTGCGTATAATCAGGGGCCATAATTCAGGAAGTTACGATCCGATATGCGCAAATATCGAAAGGAAGCAAGATCTTTGGGTTATAACCATGAATTTCAAGTTTCATCAAAATCGAATCAAAACTGTGACCTCCACAGGGTCCACAACCTTGATATACCATTTTTTAACAGTATTCGCGTACAAACGGCGGCCATTTTGTATGGCAATTTTCGTCCGATTTTCCCGAAATTCGAACTCAACCTTCCTTAGGGTGTAACGGTGATATAATCAAACGGTTTTTTAAATCGAATAATAATTGTGACCTCCAGAGGGACCACAAGCTAAAAAGGGTGATTTTTCGGACAATCAGGGGCCATAATTCAGGAAATTACATTCCGATATTGCTCTCTTTCTTCTCTACTTCCATATCATCCTACAGAGAAATAAAATCAGGTTGGAAATGTTTTTTCCCTCCTAAACAGACTAATAGTTGGTAATGTTCTGGAAGGAAGGAGTGTGTGGGGTACTTTTAGCACAAAGGATTCAAGAAGGCTTCAGACCACTATCTTTTTTAATAATATGAATAAGTTGGTTTAGTAACAAGAGTATATAACAATACCTCTTTATATATAATGCCATTTGAAGTATGTGAAGCTCCTTCAGAAAATCCAATCACGCTGTATTAGGGTACATTATAGGCCAGGGTTGTTTAAGACAAGCAGAAGAGCTAAAGATCAAACAGCTATGCATCTTTCAATACTTTAATATCACTCTAGGATTAAAGCCTTTTATTAATAAAGGGAAGTAACTCATTTTAGTAAAAAGGACCCAAGAAAGTTTCAGACCACAATTTCTTAACATGAAAAAAATTAAGTAATGAAGGGAAGTAACTCGTTTTAGCACAAAGGACTGAAGAAGAATTGGACCACTGTTTTTTTATACGCCCACATTTTCATGTGGACGTATATTGTCGTCGCCCCTGTCCGTCCGTCCGTCCACAATTGTTTGTGAACAGTCTACAGGTCACAATTTTTATCCGATTTCAATGAAACTTAAAATATAGGTTTATCACCCTAAGATCTCGGTTCCTTTCGATATTGGCATGTATCGGACCGTAACTTCATGGGTTATGGCCCCTGATTGTACGAAAAATCACGTTTTTTAGCTTGTGAACAGTGTAGAGGTCACAATTTTGAACCGATTTGGATGAAACTTGAAATGCATGTTTATAAACCAAAGATCTTGGTTCCTTTCGATATTTGCGCCAATTGAATCGTAACTTCCTGAATTATGGCCCCTGATTGTCCGAAAAATCGCCCTTTTTAGCTTGTGGTCCCTCTGGAGGTCAAAATTGTTATCCGATTTAAAAGATAGGCTGGCACTGCCAGGCAGGATACGCCCACATTTTCGAGAGATGGACAGAGAACAAGCAATACCGAAAGTGATTTTTCCTACATCTTTAAGTCCTGTATTTCATACTGTATTGGGAGCAGCCATTTAGTTGGTCAGTTCCAGTCTGATATTAATGAAATTCGAAACCGACAATGATTATGGTGTGACGGTACACAACCTAGAAATGTGACTTTTCATCAAAATCGGATAAGAATTGTGACCTGTAGAGAGTCCACAACCATGATATACCATATTTTTACACTATTCGCGTACAAACGGCGACCATTTCGTCCGGCAATTTTGGTACGATTTTCACGAAATTAGAACTCAACATTCCTCATCAAAATCGAATTAAAATTATGACCTATGCAGGGTCCACAACCATGATATATCATTTTTTTAACAGTATTCGCGTACAAACGGCGGCCATTTTGTCTGTCAATTTTGGTCCGATTTTCCCGAAATTCAAACTCAACCTTCCTTACAGTGTAACGGTGATATAATCAAACGTTTTTTTAAATTGGATAATAATTGTGACCTCCAGAGGGACCACAAGCTAAAGAAAGTGGGATTTTGCGTATAACCAGGGGCCATAATTCAGGAAGTTACGATCCGATATGCGCAAATATCGAAAAGAACCAAGATCTTTGGGTTATAACCCTGAATTTCAAGTTTCATCAAAATCGAATTAAAATTGTGACCTTTACAGGGTCCACAACCTTGATATACCATTTTTTAAGAGTATTCGCGTACAAACGGCGGCCATTTTGTATGGCAATTTTGGTCTGATTTTCCCGAAATTCGAACTCAACCTTCCTTACGGTGTAACGGTAATATAATCAAACGTTTTTTTAAATCGAATAATAATTGTGACCTCCAAGCTAAAAAAAAGGCGATTTTGCGTATAATCAGGGGCCATAATTCAGGAAGTTACGATCCGATATGCGCAAATATCGAAAGGAAGCAAGATCTTTGGGTTATAACCATGAATTTCAAGTTTCATCAAAATCAAATCAAAATTGTGACCTCCACAGGGTCCACAACCTTGATATACCATTTTTTAACAGTATTCGCGTACAAACGGCGGCCATTTTGTATGGCAATTTTCGTCCTATTTTCCCGAAATTCGAACTGAACCTTCCTTAGGGTATAACGGTGATATAATCAAACGGTTTTTTAAATCGAATAATAATTGTGACCTCCAAGCTAAAAAAAAGGCGATTTTGCGTATAATCAGGGGCCATAATTCAGGAAGTTACGATCCGATATGCGCAAATATCGAAAGGAAGCAAGATCTTTGGGTTATAACCATGAATTTCAAGTTTCATCAAAATCGAATCAAAACTGTGACCTCCACAGGGTCCACAACCTTGATATACCATTTTTTAACAGTATTCGCGTACAAACGGCGGCCATTTTGTATGGCAATTTTCGTCCGATTTTCCCGAAATTCGAACTCAACCTTCCTTAGGGTGTAACGGTGATATAATCAAACGGTTTTTTAAATCGAATAATAATTGTGACCTCCAGAGGGACCACAAGCTAAAAAGGGTGATTTTTCGGACAATCAGGGGCCATAATTCAGGAAATTACATTCCGATAGGCGCAAATATCGAAAGGAACCAAGATCTTTGGGTTACAAACATGCATGTCAAGTTTCATCAAAATTGGTTCAAAATTGTGACCTCTATAGGGTCCACAAGCTAAAAACGTGATTTTTCGTACAATCAGGGGCCATAATCCATGAAGTTATGATCCGATACATGCCAATATCGAAAGCAGCCGAGATCTTTTGGGGATAAACCTATATTTCAAGTTTCGTCAAAATCGAATAAGAATTGTGACCTGTAGAGAGTCCACAAACAAATTGTGGACGGACGGACGTCCAGACGGACGTCCAGACGGACAGGGGCGACGACATAATACGTCCACATGAAAATGTGGGCGTATAAAAACCGTCTGATTATATCACCGTTACATGGTTATGAAGGTTGAGTTCAAATTTCGTGAAAATCGGACCAAAATTGACGGACAAAATGGCCGCCATTTGTACGCGAATAGTGTGAAAATATGTTATATCAAGGTTGTGAACAGTGTAGAGGTCACAATTGTGAACCGATTTGGATGAAACTTGAAATGCATGTTTATAACCCAAAGATCTTGGTTCCTTTCGATATTTGCGCCAATCGGATCGTAACTTCCTGAATTATGGCCCCTGATTGTCTGAAAAATCGCCCTTTTTAGCTTGTGGTCCCTCTGGAGGTCAAAATTGTTATCCGATTTAAAAAAAACGTTTGATTATATCACCGTTCCATGGTTATGAAGGTTGGATTCGAATTTCGTGTAAATCGGACCAAAATTGACGAACAAAATGGCCTCCGTTTGTACGCGAATAGTGTGAAAATATGTTATATCAAGGTTGTGGACCTTATAGAGGTCACAATTTTGAACCAATTTTGATGAAACTTGACATGTATGTTTATAACCCAAAGATCTTGGTTACTTTCGATATATGCGCCCATCGGATCGTAACTTCCTGAATTATGGCCCCTGATTGTCCAAAAGATAGGCTGGCACTGCCAGGCAGGATACGCCCACATTTTTGAGAGATGGATAGAGGACAAGCAATACCGAAAGTGATTTTTCCTACATCAATAAGTCCTGTATTACATACTGTATTGGGAGTAGCCATTTTGTTGGTCAGTTCCAGTCTGATATTCATGAAATTCGAAGCCGACAATGATTATGGTGTGACGGTACACAACCTAGATATGTTACTTTTCGTCCAAATCGGATAAGAATTGTGACCTGTAGAGAGTCCACAACCATGATATACCATATTTTTACACTATTCGCGTACAAATGGTGACCATTTCGTCCAGCAATTTTGGTACGATTTTCACGAAATTCGAATTAAACCTTCCTTACGGTGCAACAGTAATATAATCAGAGTTTTTTTTTAAATCAGATAATAATTGTTCGAGAGATAGACAGAGAACAAGCAAAACCGAAAGTAATTTTTCCTACAATCAAAGGCCATAATTCATTAAGTTACAATTTGATATGCGCAAATATCGAAAAGAATATAGATCTTTAGGTTATAAACAAGCATTTCAGGTTTCATCAAAATCGAATTAAAATTGTCACCTCTACAGGGTCCACAACTTTGACATAGCATATTTTTACACTGTTCGCGTACAAACGGCGGCCATTTTTTCTGGCAATTATGGTCCAATTTTCTCGAAATTCGACCTCAACCTTCCGTAGGGTGTAACGGTGATAGAGTCAAATGTTTTCAAATCGGATAATAATTGTGACCTCCAGGGGGACCATAGGCGATTTTTCGGACAATCAGGGGCCATAATTCAGGAAGTTACGATCCGATATGCGCAAATAACGAAAAGAACCAAGATCTTTGGGTTATAATCATGCATTTCAAGTTTTATCAAAATCGAACTAAAATTGTGACCTCTACAGGGTCCACAACCATGATGTACAATTTTTTAACAGTATTCGCGTACAAACAGCGGCCATTTTGTATGGCAATTTTCGTCCGATTTTCCCGAAATTCAAACTCGACCTTCCTTACGGTGTAACGGTAATATAATCAACCGTTTTATTAAATCGGATAATAATTGTGACCACCAGAGGGACCACAAGCTAAAATAAGGCGATTTTGCGTATAATCAGGGGCCATAATTCAGGAAGTTACGTTCCGATATGCGCAAATATCGAAAGGAACCAAGATCTTTGGGTTATAACCATGAATTTCAAGTTTCATCAAAATCGAATATAAAATGTGACCTCTACAGGGTCCACAACCTTGATATACCATTTTTTAACAGTATTCGCGTACAAACGGCGGCCATTTTGTATGGCAATTTTCGTCCGATTTTCCCGAAATTCGAACACAACCTTCCTTAGGGTGTAACGGTGATATAATCAAACGGTTTTTTAAATCGGATAATAATTGTGACCTCCAGAGGGACCACAAGCTAAAAAGGGTGATTTATCGGACAATCAGGGGCCATAATTCAGGAAATTACATTCCGATAGGCGCAAATATCGAAAGGAACCAAGATCTTTGGGTTATAAACATGCATGTCAAGTTTCATCAAAATCGGTTCAAAATTGTGACCTCTATAGGGTCCACAAGCTAAAGATAGGCTGGCACTGCCAGGCAGGATACGCCCACATTTTCGAGAGATGGATAGAGAACAAGCAATACCGAAAGTGATTTTTCCTACATCTTTAAGTCCTGTATTTCATATTGTATTGGGAGCAGCCATTTAGTTGGTCAGTTCCAGTCTGATATTCATGAAATTCGAAACCGACAATGATTATGGTGTGACGGTACACAACCTAGAAATGTGACTTTTCATCAAAAGAATTGTGACCTGTAGAGAGTCCACAACCATGATATACCATATTTTTATACTATTCGCGTACAAACAACGACCATTTCGTCCGGCAATTTTTGTATGATTTTCACGAAATTAGAACTCAACCTTCCTAATCAAAATCGAATTAAAATTGTGACCTATACAGGGTCCACAACCATGATATACCATTTTTTTAACAGTATTCGCGTACAAACGGCGGCCATTTTGTCTGTCAATTTTGGTCCGATTTTCCCGAAATTCAAACTCAACCTTCCTTACAGTGTAACGGTGATATAATCTAACGTTTTTTTAAATTGGATAATAATTGTGACCTCCAGAGGGACCACAAGCTAAAGAAAGGGGGATTTTGCGTATAACCAGGGGCCATAATTCAGGAAGTTACGATCCGATATGTGCAAATATCGAAAAGAACCAAGATCTTTGGGTTATAACCATGAATTTCAAGTTTGATCAAAATCGAATTAAAATTGTGACCTTTACAGGGTCCACAACCTTGATATACCATTTTTTAACAGTATTTGAGTACAAACGGCGGCCATTTTGTATGGCAATTTTGGTCTGATTTTCCCGAAATTCGAACTCAACCTTCCTTACGGTGTAACGGTAATATAATCAAACGTTTTTTTAAATCAGATAATAATTGTGACCTCCAAGCTAAAAAAAAGGCGATTTTGCTTATAATCAGGGGCCATAATTCAGGAAGTTACAATCCGATATGCGCAAATATCGAAAGGAAGCAAGATCTTTGGGTTATAACCATGAATTTCAAGTTTCATCAAAATCGAATCAAAATTGTGACCTCCACAGGGTCCACAACCTTGATATACCATTTTTTAACAGTATTCGCGTACAAACGGCGGCCATTTTGTATGGCAATTTTCGTCCGATTTTCCCGAAATTCGAACTCAACCTTCCTTAGGGTGTAACGGTGATATAATCAAACGGTTTTTTAAATCGAATAATAATTGTGACCTCCAAGCTAAAATAAAGGCGATTTTTCGTATAATCAGGGGCCATAATTCAGGAAGTTACGATCCGATATGCGCAAATATCGAAAGGAAGCAAGATCTTTGGGTTATAACCATGAATTTCAAGTTTCATCAAAATCGAATCAAAATTGTGACCTCCACAGGGTCCACAACCTTGATATACCATTTTTTAACTGTCTTCGCGTACAAACGGCGGCCATTTTGTATGGCAATTTTCGTCCGATTTTCCCGAAATTCGAACTCAACCTTCCTTAGGGTGTAACGGTGATATAATCAAACGGTTTTTTAAATCGAATAATAATTGTGACCTCCAGAGGGACCACAAGCTAAAAAGGGTGATTTTTCGGTAAATCAGGGGCCATAATCCAGGAAATTACATTCCGATAGCCGCAAATATCGAAAGGGACCAAGATCTTTGGGTTACAAACATGCATGTCAAGTTTCATCAAAATCGGTTCAAAATTGTGACCTCTATAGGGTCCACAAGCTAAAAACGTGATTTTTCGTACAATCAGGGGCCATAATCCATGAAGTTTTGATCCGATACATGCCAATATCGAAAGCAGCCGAGATCTTTTGGGGATAAACCTATATTTCAAGTTTCGTCAAAATCGGATAAGAATTGTGACCTGTAGAGAGTCCACAAACAAATTGTGGACGGACGGACGTCCGGACGGACAGGGGCGACGACATAATACGTCCACATGAAAATGTGGGCGTATAAAAATCGCCCTTTTTAGCTTGTGGTCCCTCTCGAGGTCAAAATTGTTATCCGATTTAAAAAAAACGTTTGATTATATCACCGTTACATGGTTATGAAGGTTGAATTCGAATTTCGTGAAAATCGGACCAAACTTGACGGACAAAATGGCCGCCGTTTGTACGCGAATAGTGTGAAAATATGTTATATCAAGGTTGTGGACCTTATAGAGGTCACAATTTTGAACCAATTTTGATGAAACTTGACATGCATGTTTATAACCTAAAGATCTTGGTTCCTTTCGATATTTGCGCCAATCGGATCGTAACTTCCTGAATTATGGCCCCTGATTGTCCAAAAAAATCGCCCTTTTTAGTTTGTGGTCCCTCTGGTGGTCAAAATTGTTATCCGATTTAAAAAAACGTTTGATTATATCACCATTTCATGGTTATGAAGGTTGAGTATGAATTTTGTGAAAATCGGACCAAAATTGACGGACAAAATGGCCGCCATTTATACGCGAATAGTGTGAAAATATGTTATATAAAGGTTGTGGACCTTATAGAGGTCACAATTTTGAATCGATTTTGATGAAACTTGACATGTATGTTTATAACCCAAAGATCTTGGTTCCTTTCGATATTTGCGCCCATCGGGTCATTACTTCCTGAATTATGTCCCCTGATTGTACGAAAAATCACCCTTTTTAGCTTGTGCCTCTGGAGGTCACAATTATTATCTGATTTAAAAAAAAAAACGTTTGATTATAAAAACCATACAAATTCTAATGATTTTCTGATAATTCCTTAATATGCGACAACTCTTGTCGACTGCCCGGACGATTTGGCTGCTGTGTGGGCGTATGTTTCGTTGCCTGGCAACCTATTTTTTAATGATATGAAGAAGTTGGTTTAGTAACAGAATATACGACAATATGTAGGGTGCCCCACCCTAAATGAATATCTCCAAATATCTCGACAATTACACCACAATACTAATATATTTAGAAAGCCTTAAATCTGTTTCACACATTTATAGTCACTAAATAAACGACCATGCAGTACTTCATAAGCTATGATTATTAAAACATACATAAGTAATACTGAAAAATGGTTTGGAGTGGCGTCCATAACATCCAGACACTTTTGAGTAAAAGATAGGTTACGTGCCCTTGTTTTGAAATTAGTCTCGCTTAACTAGTCTACCGATCATTCTACGTCTAATTGACGCGTCAGGATAATCAAGACTACTTTTTTTACGAAACATGGAACAAGAAATTGAATTTAGAAGCACCAACATCAGGCAACTCAACAATATTTTTAAGAACCTTGTAAAAGTAAAATGAAACTACTGCTAGTATCATATTCTTGCTGTACGGCATTGAGTCAGAGATATTATTTGTACTTAACCAAAATATCCAGCTTCTAATGGTACAGCTAATTATAAGGCAATTTAAAAAATAAAACGAGCGTAATTTCTAAAGATGCCGTAATAACCAAAAAGTTAAATATTATTGCTATTCAGAATCGTCAACAATAGATTTTTTACAGCTGTAGTAGTGTTTGGTGTTTTGAACATTTCCGCATGCTGTTGCTATTTATAGCCTCAACGAGTGTGCGAGACTGTTCGAAATCAGTAGTAAGTTATTCAACTAAAACGTGCAGGATCAACATGTCAAGAACAACTTTTCAGTTGGCACGTGGGGCACCCTAATATGTCTTATAGGTTTTATAATAAAGGAAAGTAACTCATATTAGCATAAAGGAAGGTGTCAGACCACTATTTATTAATAATATGAACAAGTTTAATAACAGTATATGACAATACCTCTTGATTATCCTCCTCTTCCATTGGTTTTATATCATCTGTTGGCTCTTCTGGTTTATCTTCTTTCTCCTCTTTAATTACAGATTGCTTCTCCAGTTGTTCGTCTGTAGCTGCGTCAAGTGTTTGAGCGTCATGGTGCGATTTTGAATCTTTAATATGTTCGTAAATATCACCCTCCTTCTCCTGATTCTTTTCTTCTTCCTAAAAAAAAAAAATGCAAAAAAATCAATCATCATAATATCATTTTTACAGTAAGTTTGATTTTGTTTTTCCAAATGAAAAGTACATTTCAATAATTATTTGGAAATTAAATTGTGAAGCACATAAAGTCTCTAGATTTAAACCATTGTTTATAACAATTATCAAGTTAATGAATTCAAGAATCAATCCATACACCTCTACTTTTTTCAATGGTCAACAATGCTAAAGAGGTGAATTTCCACAGACTTTATATTTAACTCAGTCCTACCAGAGTGCCATGATCTGCTACAGGATATAAAAAGAACTCTCCTGACTCAAAACTTTAAGAAAGCATTCACTTTTGTGTCATTTTTTTAGACGGCATTTTGAGCAGTCTCATGCTCGGATATTACACAATATTAGATAAGTAAGATGTGAAATACCTCTTGATCATGACTAGTTTCATCCGATGTCTTTAATCTTTTATAAGACTGGTCTGGAACACCAAGACTACGATCTTCATCAGATTTACCAGGCTGACGTTTCTTCTCCTGAGGACAAATCAAATGGGTTTGAAAAAATGTGTTATTACAAATAGGTCCTGCTTTTCTCCCCATTCACAATCTACCAGTCCCACTCTGAGATGATGAAGGGTTTCTAAGGAAATTTTCAAGTGTTATATACTTCTTGCAGTGTATCGTTTCATAAGATCTAATCTGACTTAAACACTGCTGGACTGTTATGATCTGTTAACAGTTGGCTTAACCACCAATCCATTACAATGAAATGGGTTTAATGTCCTACTGTTCTGCTATGAGGGAAATTTTGCCCGGACAGCAGCACTACGGCCTACTCTTATATCTAACTGCCAAGGGCTCTTTTATGTGCACGCCAATGCGTACATGGGACCTTGCTTTTTCGTACCATCTGAACGACTAGACAGCTGTCCTCGTCAGGCCCTCTGTCCAAGAGGGGTTTAAGGAATATACAGAATTGCAATTGCGTGATAAAATTCAGTCTCAGTTCAATAAATCAGGTAGTGTGAGTAGTACCGTGGGCAAATATGTTTCAGGTATTCAGGTATATAGGTTGGTTGATATCAGAAGTAGTGGTTAGTTCAGTATATTTACATCCCAAATCCTGTTTTACAATAGATTTTAATATTCCTTTCTGCATGTTTGGATCATTTCAAGATATAACTTCCAATACTTACTTTTCTGTTTTTATTTGATCCCTGAGTGACCTCCGATGACTTTTCACCTTCATGACCTTCGTCTTGTTGTGTGTCAGCCATACCACTTCCTACTTTCTGGAAGAGAAGGCAAAAAACAGGGTTTAACAGCAAACAAACAGAATTAGATCATTTCATAACTAACATGATAAATATTTATTTAACTCCTTTATTTCGGTTTAAAATCACGAAGTAAGGAGATTCAAGGAGTTCACAAACTACAAAAGCCTGAAGCTCCCTAGCAGGCTTTCTTACTGCCATTCCTAACAGCAACTTAATTAAAACAACAATAAACCCCAAAATTAAACCACAGCCCCTAAAGTCATAATCTTAACAACTCCAACAGTTCTAATTACCACATCTCACATTCCCATAAAATCCTAACAGCTCCAACAGTTCTAATTACCACATCTCATATTTCCATAAAGTCTATATCTATAATTTATTAACTGACCTCCTCCTGCTGGTTATCTGCTTTAGCTGCGTCATCTTGGGCTGTGTCACTTTCTTCTATATTAGGTGTATCATGTGATGTTTTACCCTGGGTTTCTATATTCTCTGATTTATCATCTTTATCTTTCATTTCTTCTTCTGTCTCTCCATCATCCTTCTCTTCATCCTGGTCAAATCATAAAAGTTTATCATATTACTGTGACAGGTTATGGATATAGTGTACCCCATTTGTTGGTGTATGAATAAACTCACTGGAAGGTCCTGTTCAGTTTTTAGTCAGGTCACCATGCTCTCTCTGACAATGGTCATATCGAGTAAGCCAGAGTGAAAAATGGGGTTTAACGTCCACTCTACACAAACTATTTTGAGACTAACACATGGTCCAATTTTATTTCAATAATTAGCAGAGGGAGGAAACTGGGGTTCCCAGAGAAAACCCACGAAGGTTGGACAGCTGACACAATTCAACCAGGGAATCAAAACCATGCCAGTTGACTCAATAACAGACTTCGGCCTTCCACCCCCCCCCCCCCAAACCAGTAAGCAGGCTGAAACCTAAGGAGTCAAGAACTTGGGAGTCTGGGCCAAGGTGTACAATAGTTTTGACACTGACATATATGCCTTTCTTATACACACTTCATAAAACAAACGTTCCTCTAGTCCTGAGGATGGGGTGGGGGACTGTGAGGGGTCTCATAAGCTTAGGGACTCTTCATCTTAATACGGTACAGGTGATGTGGACAAATTTCAGATCTGTTGTTTTGATGTTTATAAGGAAGGAATAATTGTAATCTCTCCTATATATAGAACAACAAAAACTATTTACTATCGCCAGCCTTTCTTATCTGATATCATATTCATAATATCGAATGAGGGACTGGCTTTTATACACCTATTATACCTGTATTGTCTTATAGATAGAGAAAGAAATTTAACATCCACTCGACAGTAGGTCAGTATGGGACTACCATATGATTCAATTATATTTCAATAATTTTAACAGTGAGAGGAAACCAGAGGCTCCAGAAAAAAACCTACAAGGTTTGAAGGCAACCCTACTGGGGCTTCCAAGTTGGTTTTTAATTTGTCTTTGTTTTAAAAATTCATCATACAGGACGAGTGAGCATCAATCACTGAAATGTCCTCTCCTTAATGTCGAACAGTACCTATTACAAACAATGACTCTAATCTTTGTCATATTTTTGCACACAATAGAAAATAGAAGTAGAATTCTTACATCAGCTGTAAAACCTGCATCTCCCTTTCCCTCCTCCTCCTTCCTGTCTTCTTCATCTTTAGTTTCATCTTCAGGATTATCAACACCTTTATCTCCTGCTTCTTCTTTCTCCTGGTGTAAATAATACAATGCATAAAGGGAGCTAAATCGCTAATATTTGGGGCCTAGAAATTGACACAAATGAGTCGCAAGCCATGTAATAATTTAATATGAATGTATATAAACTGATTTACATTCAATCGTTTCCGTTTTTACTCTAATATCAAATCAGTTATGTTTGGTGAAGTACACCAGAAGTCTCAGTTGAATCACAATATATATAGCATCTGGTTATTCTTGTCTACATAGTATTGATTGTGCATGCTCACCGTTTGAGATGTAATGTGGAGTATACCTAGCCTTGTTCTTTGGGTCCCTAGCTGGAAATGAGTCTAATACGCCGTATGGTACACGATTCGTGTACCAATGGTAAAAAAAATTATTTCGTCTTAAATATTGGATATCAGAAGCCCATCTTTTCCTGGTAAGACCACACCATCAATGTTGATTTAAATTGACAAATAATTTGTATTTTTAACGTCGAACTCGAAGACTTTCGATGATATTGAGTTAGAGACTGAGCTACTTTAAAACAAACCTAAAAAATCTTTCCTGATGTGTTTGAATTGTAGAAATAGAGTAAAACGTCCTACTGTTCTGTTCCAACTGGGTTAATCAAGACAGACTAATGTGTATTGACCGAGAGCAGTTTTCATCTACTGTGTATAATTTGATCATGATTCATTCACAGAAATTCAATATCTGGGATATTCTAGTTTTTATTTCTTTGTGTAAACACAGGACTCCCAAAATTCAAATTATCTTAACATTTATAAATGTACCAGTTGTAGAGATCAACAACAATATAACATAAAATATTGTCAGTATAAATAATACGGCTGATATAATTTATTGTAGCCAGTTTGGGCAACACATTATAATATATAACATGCTTAAAAGTTTGGACAGGGCACAAACTGGCATATTTCAAAAATTGTTACTACTCCCTGTATATAGTAGAAGTGGTATCAAATGTTCTATAAAGAGTATGCATATCCTGCCTCTTGTACAGAACTTGTCACTACTCCCAGTATATAGTATAGGTGGTATCAGATGTTCTAGATTGGGTAAACATACAGAAGTGGTATCAGGTATTCTAGATAGAGTAAGCATATTGTGCCCCTAGTACAACACCCTGCCTCTAGTATAATACCTGGTATATAGGATGTTCTATACAGTAAGCATACCCTGCCTCTAGTATGATACCTTGTTACTATTCACTGTATATGGTAGTGGTATGAGGTTTTCTATACAGTGAGCATACCCTGTCTCTAGTACAACACCTGTCATTACTACCTGTATATAGTACAGGTGGTATCAGGTGGTTGAGAAAGAGTAAGAATACCCTGTGGTTCATGAAATATAGTGACCAAGTAAACATACCTCCTCTATACCATCTTGATTATCTTTTTCATCATCTTTTTTACTTTCTTCATCTTTCTCTGGGTTTTCTTCTTCTCCCTCATCTTCAGGTTTATCTTCAGGTTTATCATCAGATGTTTCCTCAGTTATCTCCCCTTCATCTTCTTTACCCTCAGCTATAACAGTAATAAAGAAAATACGGAACCTTTATTTAGAAATACAAATTTTAGCTCAGATTTCAAAACCCTTTTTGGCTAGTGGTTAATATGGCCTAGCTTGTTGATTTCAATGGAATGTATGTGTTCATTTGCTTTGTAAAATGCCAGTCTGCATTTTTTCAAAAATTAACATAACATTGATTGAGAGTTACTACAAGGCAAAACAAAATATAAAATTAGTAAACATTTAGCCTGTACAAACAAGCCAACAGTGAGGCTGATGTCCCCCGCCGAAATCCCAAAATAAATAGATGACACATATTAATTAATCGCACATTTATTTTTTTCAAATGTATCGACCAATCAAACTGAACACGAAGTGTCATCCAAAAATTGCTTATCTCTGCCTACTGTAAGAAGAAAATACTCATCTTCGAACTCCATCAAGGCATTGACCTAATAAGCATACACACCAATTTTGAACATTTTAACTCAATTCGAAGGAGAGTTATTGTGTTCCAAAGTCTCGGCAAATCAAATTGCTTATCGCTCTGCTTACCCTGAGCAGAAAATGCTCATTATCGATCATAGTCAAGGTATTACTGTAATGAAACTATACACCAAGTTTCATCACTCTCACTTAATTAGAACTAAAGTTATCGTGTCTCAAAGCATCAACCAATCAAATTGCTTATCTCTGCCTACCCTAAGCGGAAAATGCTCATCTTCGAACTCCATCAAGGCATTGACCTAATAAGCATATACACCAGGTTTGAACATTTTAACTCAATTAGAAGGAGAGTTATTGTGTTCCAAAGTCTCGACCAATCAAATTGCGTATAGCTCTGCTTACCCTGAGCAGAAAATGCTCATTATCGAACTCCATCAAGGCATTGACCTAATAAGCATATACACGGACAGACAGACAGACAGACAGACAGACAGACAGACGAACCCATTTTAATAGTCCTCCAACTTTCTTCGAAAGGCGGGGGACAATAATCAAATAATAATCACATCCTTTAGGGACAACAGATCAACCTTATTATAAAATAGTAACAAGGTTTTCACTTTACAAATAAATAGTAAAATTATAGTTTAAGTAGTATGTTAGGTACTTTCACAAATATCTGACCTATAACTGACCTTGACCTCTGGTTTTGACTATTCAGGGACTTAGAATTTTGGTTTAAAAGTAAAATGTTGAGTCTCAGAGACAGATTCGAAAAATGAAAAATAAACTGTTCTTAATATTTTGTTATGCGTAACATTGCCACCAGTGGACGGGTTCATATAAAATGTATATTTATATAGTGGCGAATCCGCAAAACATGGTCATAGAGTTTAGACAAAATAATTTTCTCCTTTTTTTTGCCCAAATAAAAATATATTGGATTTCAGGTTAAAGATACTATAATATATATAATTACCAGGATCTTCCATTTCTGTTTCCTCTTCTTTTTCTCCACCTTCATCTGCATCCAGGTTTAAATCCTCTGGTAATTCCATTGACTCTGGAACAGGATCCGGTTCCTTGCTGTCTCCCTGATTAGCATCTACTTTATCTTCATTATATCCCTCCTGATAAAAAGAAAGTAAGAAAAAATTTAAGCCCATTTTTCCATGTGTGCATTTTCACCGGTGAAAAATTTGGTTTAATACAGATCTGACAGTGAAAATGTTCACAGTAACGAGGCAAAAGTTTGTACATGGAAAACAGGTTTAAATCAGAATAATTTACAAGTCATTAAACTGTTGTTCTACATGCACTCCAATAAGTCAATCCCCCAGACATTAATGATGACAAGTGGGACTAGCATGTAAAGACCCAAATTTCTTCTTGATCCATGTTGGGATTCAAACCATGTCTACCAATAAACCAGTAAAGTTATGTAGAAAATTATTACCTCTTGTATATCTTCCATGTCATGTATTTGATCTTCCTCCTTCTCTTCTTGTTGTTGTTGTTTGTCATCCTCCTGTTGTTTATCCGTTGTTTTATCCTGGTTGTCATCTTTAGCTACCAACTGATTCTCCTCCTTCTGACCATCACCAGGTCCTGTCTCATCTTTAGGGTTCTCTTCCTATAATAAAATACAGGGTATATTATGGGTATTTTCAGACTCCTATATCCTTATGTATTTGAATTTTCTAAACAGACTAAACCATGTTCAGATCTGTGAGAAAATCTGTTGCGGTTAAAGGAATTAATTTTGATCAATTTTGAATTCAGATTTTAGAGCCTTACAAGAATCTTGAATTAAAGGAAATTCAAATGTTCGTCCATATAATTAGTAATGTGGATATTGTTTAACGCGTAGTAGGTGTCTTAGAAAGAGAAACTATGTTAAGTTCATTTGCCTTAAATGGAAAACATGGCAACTTTAGGGGATGTTGGGAGGTGGGGGGTGGGAAGGACGAGATGTAGATCACAAAGTCAGGGATTCAATCCAAGGGTTTCCTGCCTATTTTTCTGGGTTCTTTGGTTTCCTTCAACTTCTAAAGACCCTTTTGTGCATTACTGAATATTCCATTGCTCTCTCTCGATCTTAAACGTGGGCTTAACCATTCTGGCCCATTAAAATTAACAGATAGTGCCAACAGGGGTGTTCTCAATCTGGCCTATTAAATAGATAGTTAAGTGAATACATACCTGTTCTTGTTCATCTTCCTCATCACTACCCCACAGTTGTTCATCTAATTTATCTGTATCTTTCTCATCTAATTCTCCCATCTGTTTCTCAATATCATCATCTTCATCCTCCTCTTTATCATCATCCTTATCATCTTCACCTAAAATATACAAATAATTCCTTACTCCATTTCGTCAACAAATCAAACATATTTCATAAATTACAAAACAAGTTCGGAGCATAGCCAGTGGAATAGAAGCTAAATCACAAGTTTCTTGTTTATGCCACTGCAAGATGGAATTCACTAACAGTTTAATTCCATTCTGTGACTTCTTTGTCAATCATCAGATTTCAATTAAAAACTCATCTTCTTAAAATATACTACAGAAATTGACACAAAAAAAACTTACAACAAAAAGACTTTTTTTCGTATAGTTGTTGAATGCTCTATGGGCACGATTAGTGGATTTGGCGCTATATAAATAGACATATCATTATTACCAAATCCAACCTGTAATACTATCCCTGCTACACATTAATTGGATTTCAAATTATACATGTAGATTAATTTGTTGGCAAATTGTTAGAAATTTGTTAAGAATCATTGAGAAATTTTAGGTCCCTACTGTTCTGTAGTTTAAAATGGTCTGTCTAGATTAAATAATTAAATAATTTTGTTGAGAATCATCAATTGGGATCCAACTGTCCTGTAGTTTAAAATGGTCCATCTGGATTAAATAATGGGTGTTGGGTTTAAAACTGGTTATTTTCACTAGCGATGTTGAGTAATTAATCTGTCTGTTGTTCTGTTTTGATTGTGCACGTTACCCTACCAAAGTTATTTTGAAGACTGAGGAACTTACCTTCTTGTTCTAAATCTTGTGGTTTACCATCGAAATCATCCGACATTTCTATAGCATTGTCTTCCGGTGCTACATTAGGATTCTCATCTTCCTCTTTCTTCTCTTCACCAGCTTTTCTAGCATCATCCAACTGATGAGAATATGATACAATTAATATAAATAAGATAGGAATGGGAGTTTAACATCCACTTGACACAAAGTAGTTCATTTTAGGACTAACATGTGTTTCAATGTATTTCAATAATTGGTTCAAGCATAGGGGTTTTTAGCAGTGGGAGGAAACAGGACGACATGGAGAAAACCCACAAGGTTGGACAGGCGACCCTACTTCTTGTCATGTACAATTCAGGGAATCAAAACAATGCCAGTTGACTCAATGACAGATCTTATGATATAGCGCCTACATGCTAACTATTCTGCCATCCAATACCCTGTATTATAAACAAAGTGAACAGATTGCCATAAGATGTCTCCCAATGGTGCTATAGGGAAGCACTTAAGCCAGACAGACCACTATCTTGTAACCCCAACAAACAACTACAGTGGTCTGCACATGGCTTTGTAACTGGTTACACTCTAAATTGGTTTAAAAGCTTGTAATTTTCCAAAATTTTTCTGATTTAAGTTTTGACTGTTGGTCAACCTAACAAAGTTGTTCTGCTTTGACTGTATGTTTCGCCCTACAAAAGTTGTTCTGTTTTAAAAATATTTTAAATAACTTACCTGATCTTCAGTTTCTATCTGATCGCTGACATCTTTAACCCCCTCCCCTTCACCTAAACCACCCTGTTCTATATCCTTAAAATCTGTTGCACCCTCCTTCTCCATCTCATCACTCAGTTCAGGAGGAACACAGAACCCCTAAAATATACATCATACATTGATATTGTATGGGAATACAGAACCCCTAAAAATATACATCATGCATAAAAACATTCCGTAGGAACAAATAACCCCTAAAACATGCATCATACATGTTAACACTGCGAAACTATATTTGCTGCATGTATGTCTTTAAATAAAATGGGGTTTAACATTCTATTTTTCGGCACCGTCCCACTCTTCATCGAATTCGAACATTCACTCAACACAAACAAGGTCATTTCGGGACAAACACTAAGTGCAATTTCGTTATAGTAATTCACTTACACGTAGGGGTCTTTACCAGTAAGAGGAAATCAGAGTACCTGGAGAAAACCCACGAGGTTGGACAGGCAACCCCACTCTTTGTCACGTACAAGTGTGTGACTCAATGACAGAGATAGAGAGAGAAATGGGATTTAACGTCTACTTGACACAAACTAGGTCATTTCGTGATTAACATATGGTTTAATTTTATTTCAATAATTCACTTGCCTGGATGAAACTCACAAGGTTGAGAAGGCGCCCCTTTCTCTATGCCACATACGCTCACACCATGGCTCGAAACCACAGCTGCAAGCCAGAGGTGACCGGCCAGCTAGAGGTCGAAGCGCGGCACTCTAGACCACTAGGCCATCAATGACAGATCTTATCATCCAAAGTACATGTGTTAAAACTATTCAGACACGAAACCTTCCAATAAAAGTCAACGTACCTTCATAGCGAGTTCTGTGAACAACGCAAGTAATACAGACAGTAGTTTACCACATGATCTATGAGAACCAATCACATGAGCTAAATAATATTCTGTTATTTCACAGTAACGCTCTAGTAGTGGATAAGATCGTAATAATAAAACAAGGCCTGTTTTTCCTACTGGTTTCGACACGTCCTCATTAAACATTGTCTCGATCTTCTCTACTAAACTTCCTACCAGCGTGGATATCTGAAAATATAATAACAAAAGTTAATTTGGAGAAGATTGTCTTCTAGGTTTGATGTTGGCATTTATTCTTCTTTGATTCTAAGTTAATAATAAAGTTAATTTGGAGAAAATTGTCTTCTAGGTTTGATGTTGAATTTTATTTCTTCTTTAATTCTAAGTTGCTAAAATACTGACTGATTCAGAACCACACTGATCAGTAGTGAATATTCGCTAGTCCGCTACAATCACTGATAAGGATGACATCGATGTGACTTAATGAGCCCCAAATATTCACTTTTTTCATTCCGCAAATTAAATTCTGGAACATTTTTTTAAGTGTTTCATAAAGTATTTGAAGGTAAAAAATATTTCCTATTTAGTGTAAATGGGTGTGTTAAAAAAAATTTAAAGGCATGATTCCTGCCCAGACAGGTAACGTCTTATTTTTGCAATACATGTGCCATTTAGCCAATAATTGACTCCACTTCAATTGACAGGTTAAAAGCAGTCATCTTTTCCATAATATGTCAAGTACAGATCGACTTTTCAACACCAACCAGACTAAAGAAGATGGGCATAAATTACGTCAACTCTTCAACTGACAAAGTGTTTTATATGACTATGTCCAAATTACTAAATGCCAGTCAAAAAAATGGATTAAAATTGTTAAACATGTAGATAGAAACTTATATGATGGCACAAATCAATACCTGAGCTGATCGTAATTCATGGAGGTCCATGTTTAAATCACCAATTAAACCTGTTACTAAATGACCTTCTATAATATCACTTTCTTCTGAAATAACAAAAAACACAACTATCTTAAATCTATAATAAATTCAAATATTTGTGTTTTTGTCACATTTGAAAAAGAAGGCACTCTTAAAGATAATGCGAGAGAGAGAGAAATGGAGCTTAACGTCCACTGGACACAAACTAGGTCATTTCGGGACTAACATATGGTTTGATTTTATGTCAATAATTTGCTTGCGCATAGGGGTCTTTAGCAGTGGGAGGAAATCGGAGTGCCCGGAGGAAACCCACGAGGTTGAGAAGGCGCCCCTACTCAAAGATAATGTGATTTTAGAGCTATAGAAACACTTAAACGACCAAAAAACATTTTGAAAGATGAATCCCTATAAGTATTATCAGTTCTAATATGGTTCAATGCCATCCAGTATTTATAAAGATATGATGAAATTGAAAATTTCATTGATCAATACTGCTCCATAAGTAAAAAGATAAAAGTCATTTTTATATGCCTTGGACCACATTGACAGGCTTTTTTTTCAAATATGATTGAAAAGCCAAGAGATTATCTTGCATTCGTATTTTGATAAATTTTTCTTAATTAAATTTCATATACTCAATATGAGTACATTTTAGCGTGGATTTGCAAAATTTGATATTTTCAGAAAAATGCAAATCATGCAGAATTACTATACATCTATCATTCTCACTACTGAAAATTAGTGGAGAATCTAGTTCTCTAATCACATGGACAACCATCGTCGCAAGGAAGTTATTTAAAATAAAAATAGTAATCGTGGCTTCTGCCAATGAAAGGAAACAAAACAACTGTCGACAATTGGTTAGCAGTGCAAAACAGTATAATAAATTTTTAATAATCAAATCTGATTTTTGCTGATAAAAATGATTCGCAACTTTGTAGATTCCCAAGTAACATTTTGCTAATCAATTTCTACATTGACTTGCAGTAACGTCGGAAATGGATCACAAAATGTGTTGTGAACCCGGGTTATTTTGTTCCCTTGCCAAATAAGAACAGATTTTTCAAAAATGTCACACATTTGATTCTGCTGCTAAAAACCTACCATTTTCTGCTTCTTCCGTTGCAGACTTTGTTTCATCTCCATCTTTTGTTGAATTCGTAACTGGATGATGTGTTAAAAGTTTTTGGACAGTTAAAAGAATATTTTCTATCACGGAATCTACACCAGTAGCAATGTCCATTATACTAGTGTTACTAGAAGCAAGTTCTTCTGCTGTCACAACAGGGTTTTTGGACGTCTCTGCCCAATCTTTGAACTCGCCCATACAAGACGTTATATTTTCTTCTAAGATATTCAATGGCTCGTTTAATGCACAACTTGTTCCCGAGATAGGGTCTTTGAATAAATTGGACATTGTTGATAATTTTTCACTTGTAGATCTCAACATGATTGACACATTTTCGACGGTGTTAAAATCCTTCCTGAAATGTAGATACAAAACAAAGTCATAAAATTTTAGAATATGGCAGACAAATAAAGCCATATATACGTATATATATGGCTACTGAAGAGGTTCCGGGAAAATTTAACAATAAATTTATAACCCTAAAACTAAAATCGTAACAAATATAACTTGGTTTCTTGAAACTCTCTGAAAGCATGTACTCTATTAAACCCAAACGATTTGCGTCTTCAAAAAACAGAAATAGATTCATCGAACTCTAGGTTTAAATTCAAACATCTGTTTACGGGAAGTTGTCAGAAATTAAGTTACATATCTTTGGGTCTGCCTCTCATGTTTGCTAAATGATTTGATTGACTCAAAGCTTCAAACCATAACTAGCTAAGGGTTACTTAAAATGTACCAGTTGTAGAAATCAACAACTAACATAAAATATTGTCAGTATAAAGAATACGGCTGATATAATTTATTCTAGCCAGTTTGGGAAACACATTATAAAATATATAATGTGCTTAAAGTTTGGACAGGGCACACAATAGGAATTTATGTACAAATAAAATCAATGTGAGGGCGTTTTCACTGCACACTTCATCGCCGCAGTTCTACCCCACGCCATGACCCTGTGAATGTTTTAGACAATCGAATATGGGCCCCAAACAATATGAGTGAACATAAACAACTAAATATATGAATTAAAACAAACATAAACAACTAAATATACGAATTAAAACAAACTAAATTAGGGGTTGGTGAGGGTACTTCCCTTACTATTCTGATAAATTAGAGGTTGGTGAGGGTATTCCCATTACTATCCCTGATACATTTTTTTATGACTCTATAAAATCAATAAAACTTTGTTTTTCTATATCTCATACTAGAAATAATTTGTAACTGTTTATATTACCATAATAAGAAAAGTTTATCAGAAAGTTGTAGAAGTTTCTTATGTTCTGTAGATGTATTCACGATCAGTTCCTGTAATATAGAACAATATAATTAGGGGAGAGAAAGTAAAAACGTTCCATTACATCAAGTAAAACTATCATGAATACCTCTCCTATAACAATATAATTAGAGAAATAAACTAAAAGTTTTCCATCACATGGAGTAAAACTATCATCCAGAAATTAGTGCCCACAAAAATACCTGAACATTCATAGGGTATTTGAATATGATTGAATATTTGAATAGTGCTTGAATAATGATTTCGATAGTAAAATCGCTATTCAGCATGACTCTAGCCCACACCCAAAAATCTTTTCTACTCAAATTTAGGCCCTGAGTTCACAAAGCATTCTCAGACTTAAGTTAAAAATTTACTCAAAATTGTTCGCCTATTTTAACTAAAATATAGCCTGTTATCAAACTTTTGTTGTTTTAATGTATCAAATACATCAATAAGAAACTATGTGCAAAGTTTTGTGTTCTGGATCAAATATATTTCTCATACAGTGATTAAAAGTTCAGTATTATGAACTCGGGGCCAGGATTCCTTAGACACATCAAGTATAAAGACCTTTCAAATTGTAGATGCAGAAATTCTTGGAATAATTCAGCCATGTTTTTTACCTTGATTGTGTCAACACACTGCTGCCACAATGGATCTCCCTTTTTAACCTGTGACATGGGAGACAACTCTTCTATCCTGAGGGGTGAAATATAGTCGTTTCCATCGTTACAATGTTTGGGACATGCGTCTAGTAATAATAGATACTGGTTTAACCCTTCTAATAGCTGAACTGTTAAAACTTTTAATCTCTCCTGTAAACATAAATCACACAAAAATAAAAAGAAATGTCCCTAAACCGTGTATCATGACTGAGATTTTGCTTTTGACATTTTGATTTTTAGACATAAGGCGATCTTTAATGTGATGTCAATGGCATCAAAAAGACCTTGGTGGGTTTTTTTTTTCGGTCCAATCCGACTATACTAACCACTCTTCTTTTCCAGAACCTTATCCTGTACTAATGACAATAAGAAACCAGTGACACGGGCATACAATCGTCCTGCAGACTGACAAGGGGACACTACTCCATCCTACGCCACTGAAAAGGGGACAACACTTCGTCCTGCACAAATATCAAGGGAACACCATTCCATCCTGCACCAGTGACAAGGGTACACCACTCCACCCTATAGCAATGTCAAGGGTTCACTAGTCCGTCCTGTACCAATAACAAGTGGACACCACTCTGTCCTGCAACAATGACGGGGGACATTACCCCGTCCTGCATCAGTAACAATGGGACACCACTCTGTCCTGCACCACTGACAAGGGGACATAACTCTATCCTGCACGACACTTCTTAATGAAATAATACAGTCGTTTCCAGAAAAAATGCTGTGCACTCAAAGAACATTTGTGCATTTTAAAGGTATTGAATCCCATTCCAGATTGTTCAATCATCTAGCCCTGATAAAATTGATATCATGGTCAGCTGAATCTACATCAACTGAGACCAAGTTATACATACCAGCCAATGTTTTAAATGGTTTTGTGGTGGTAAAGACGTTTCCTTTGACCTTGTTATTTTTCTCAACTCACTCAAAATTTTTCTGAAATTAAATAATTTAATTCAAATTAATTTTTTTTCTATAAGATAAAACGAAATCAATTTGAATTAACAAACTTCTAAGCAAAATGGATGTTAGTTAAAGATATTATAAAATATCCAATGACGGAAACTGTCACATTTTTCGGCTTTGTTTATTTTTCACACAAAAAGAAATGGGGTTTAACGTCCTACTTTTCTGCACAGACTGCACTAATAAAGATGGCAACACGCCACGTATGGTCTATGGGACAGCAGTGCTACAGCCTATTTTTATTGAAAATTCCAACAGTTTTTTTCACACAAATTTTTAATGATTTTATAAATGCTGCATACCTAATAGTTATATGTAATTATTGAATATTTCTCTACACTAAAGTTCTTTCCTTTAGTTAATAACCTAACTTTAATTCAACAATAACCCATAAATTTTCTATATACCAATTTGATTGAAGTACAGGGGCCTTATTCATGAAATGTTAACTAAGATAAAACCCAAATTTTAGTTATATGATTAGATAATATTAGATTGATTTTAGTGCTTAACCAATTAAAATTGAAGTATTTACTAAAATTTGGATTTTATCTTAAGTTAAGATTTCGTGAATCAGGGCCCTGATCTATATTTCATTCGTTTTTTTTATATTTTCGATGGCCTACACTACATCAAGATCTGTCCGATTTTACTGGAGTGTTGTGTCAGGGGGTCGTATGAGCGACTTTTGACCCTATGACATTGATTAATCAATCACTATTGATGATTCTAGTGGTTAACTCACAGTTCTGGGGTAACTCACTGTAACAGAACGTTTCATTGGCTAATCCCTCACTTCAACCAAAACATTGGTAATATAACAACTCTTCCAGATCCTAGTGTAGTAAAGACAAGTAAAACGAAATTTTTAACTATAAAAAACGAAATAGGATCGTTTCAATCAGATTCGCTACATACCTGATAGTTATATAATTATTGAATGTTTCTCCCAGTTCCTGTCTTTGTTTCGTAAACAGATGATGTAGATGAGTTGAAAAACCTCGACATCTTTCACTATTACCTAGACCAAGATCCTGTCAATACAAATACATGTATCAAATTCATTACAAACAAGCCAACAGTGAGGCTGATGTCCCCCGCCGAAATCCCAAAACAAATAGAAGACATATATTAATTAATCGCACATTTATTTTTTTCAATGTATCGAGCAATCAAACTGTACACGAAGTGTCATCCAAAAGTGTTTCATAAAGAAAAATGCTAAAACCGACGAGAAAAATGAAAATTTACCCTAGTTAGGGGGACCCTAAAGGCAGACAAAAGGGCCCCTCTGGCCAAGGGAAAGGGCCCTCGTGTCCAAGTCAATCGTTTCTATACACTGCTACTGTCGAATCCATTACTAAATGAGAATGCAGTCATTGTATTGGCATAAAAATCATCAATCAAGATGAACCTAAGATATCTTGTCTCAAAGTATCAACCAATCAAATTGCTTATCTCTGCTTACCCTAAGCGGAAAATGCCCATCTTCGAACTCCATCATGGCATTGACCTAATAAGCATATACACCAAGTCTGAACATTTAAACTCAATTAGGAGAGTTATTATGTTCCAAAGTCTCGACTACTCTCGACCAATCAAATTGCGTATCACTCTGGTTACCTTGAGCAGAAAATGCTCATTATCGAACTTAGTCAAGGTATTACTGTAATGAAACTATACACCAAGTTTCATCCCTCTCACTTAATTAGAACTAAAGTTATCATGTCCCAAAGCATCAACCAATCAAATTGCTTATCTCTGCTTACCCTAAGCAGAAAATGCTCATCTTCGAACTCCATCAAGGCATTGACCTAATCAGCATATACACCAAGTTTAAACATTTTAACTCAATTAGAAGGAGAGTTATTGTGTCCCAAAGTCTCAACCAATCAAATTGCTCTGCTTACCCTGAGCAGAAAATGCTCATTATCGAACTTAGTCAAGGTATTACTGTAATGAAACTATACACCAATTTTCATCACTCTCACTTAATTAGAACTAAAGTTATCGTGTCCCAAAGCATCAACCAATCAAATTGCTTATCTCTGCTTACCCTAAGCGGAAAATGCTCATCTTCGAACTCCATCAAGGCATTGACCTAATAAACACATACACCAAGTTTGAACATTCTAGCTCAATTAGGAAGAGAGTTATTGTGTCCCAAAAAGTGTGACGGACAGACAGACAGACAGACTGACGGACGGACCCATTTTAATAGTCCCCCAACTTTCTTCGAAAGGCGGGGGACAACAAATAATAACTTTTCACGTATATCGAAGAAAACAAAACAATAATTAAACAGTCACTATAAGAGAGAGAGAGAAATGGGGTTTGACGTCCACTTGACACAAACTAGGTTATTTCGGGACTAACATATTTATTTATTTTACTTCAATAATTCGCTTGCGCGTAGGGGTCTTTAGCAGTGGGATGAAACCGGAGTGCCTGGAGGAAACCCACAAGGTTGAGAAGGCGCCCCTATCTCCATGCCACATACGCTCACACCAGGGCTCGAAACCACAGTCGCAAGCCAGAGGTGACCGGCCAGCTAGAGGTCGAAGCGCGGCACTCTAGACCACTAGGCCATCCCAACCCCCCAGTCACTATAAACAGTATTAGATTCTAAATAGTTTATTAAAATCTAAATTAATTGAAATGGAGTTTTATGTCCTACATTTCTGCTTCGAACTGGGCGGCTAATCAAGAAATAAAATCAAATGGGGTTTAACATCCTACTGTTCTGCTTCGAACTGGGCTAATGAAGACGGGCATACGCTATACAGGGTGCTAAGAGGGAAGTTTTGCTTGGACAGCGGCATTACGGTCTATTCTTATATCCAATTCCAACTGTTTGCTCCAACTGGGCATACGCCGAACAGTGTGCTTTGAGGGATATTTTGCCCGGGCAGCGGCGCTATGGCCTACTCTTAAATCTAATTCCAACTGCCAAGGATCTTTTACGTGCACACTAATGTGTACACAGGACCTCGGTTTTTCGTTCCATCTGAACGATTAGGCAGCTGTACTTGTCAGGCCCTCCTTCCTGCATCACTAACAATGGGGAACCACACTGGAAAATCTGCATTGACTTTCTCGGCCAATGCAGGGATCGAACACGCAACCTCCCCCATTGGTATAAGACTGAACATTACGAAATAAGGTATATAAAACTTGACTAACACAGTTATATGTGAAAACAATCACTGGTTTATTATACACAACCACGACGTTTCGATAAGTATCCTCCTATCGTTATCAAGCACAATGACATTTAGTAAACTAGAAGGTCTATACATATAACTGTGTTAGTTCTGTTATGTCTCCAATCGCTAAATACCACTAAAGGATTATATATAAAACTTACAGCAGCTGGTTGTAGTATAGCCTGATCTAACTGAGCTTTACGAGTTATACAACGATATAAATATTCTTGACAATTCTCCCATTGACTAGATAATACTTCACCTCCAACACTGAAACAAGACACAAATATTTTTAATAACACATCTAATCTACAAACATATATCTATTATGCTTTTAATTCGTGGGGCCTGGTCAGTGGATCAGCACACGAATTTCTGGATATATAGAAGATAATATATAATACACGCCAGGACACCAGGATTGGAAACCGGGAACTTTCAAAACACAGAGAGAGAGAGAGAGAGATGGGGTTTAACCTCCACTTGACAAAAACTAGGTCATTTCGGGAATGCAGGGATCGAACACACGACCTCCAGGCTAGCGAAAACCAGCGCCTTATCCACTTAGCCGTCGTGACCCCCCTTCTGGTCTTCTAGTTGTTCCCTAAGACCTTGATGTCTCCACCATAGATAATAACCTAGAAGATATTATATAAGATATCTTCGATCATTCTAACGAGTTCCCTACCTTTTATGTTTGGACATGGCAGCTGTGATGTCTAAAGGCTGTAATGATAAAGAATCTAGTTGCTGTGTATCTTCTTCTAACACTAACCCTTTACGGTACGATAAACCTACAAATAAAAATAGGTCATAACTTTGTGACAGATGTAAACATTGTGAACTTCAATTCCCTGATAAAGGGCTGAATAAATGACCGAGGTGTTGGAAAGAGAGAGCGAGAGAGAAATGTGGTTTAACGTCCACTCAGAAAATTATTTTCCATAAGAGCAAAAAATGTTTAATTGCTTCTTTGATATAAATGTATTTACCCATTTTTGTTAAATATTTGAAAAGTTCTGATAGTGATTTTCTTTTTCTAAGATTCAAAAATTTGGCTTCTTTCTTCTGTTTTTCTTTATCATCTCCCTGTAATAATAAAATATACAATTACATCATGAACTGGTTAAAAACTTAATTCGCGAGTGCATAGGGATCTTAGCTGTGGGAGGAAACTGGGGTACCAAGAGAATCCTTGACTCAATGACAGACCTTATGATCTCCCCCATCAGAAAGAGCGAGAGAGAGAAATGGGGTTTAACGTCCACTCAAAACAATCTATTTCATTTCGGGACTAACATATGGTTCAATTTTTATTTCAATAATTCGCTTGCGCGTAGGGGTCTTTAGCAGTGGGAGGAAACCGGAGTGCCCGGAGGAAACCCACGAGGTTGAGAAGGCGCTCCTATCTCCATGCCACATACGCTCACACCAGGGTTCGAAACCGCAACCGCAAGCCAGAGGTGACCGGCCAGCTAGATGTCGAAGCGCGGCACTTTAGACCACTAGGCCATTCCAACCCCCCTCCCATCATAAAGAAAATATGAAAGAATCGGGTTCTATGATTGTTACACATGTTATAATAAAACTTCAAACAATATTCAGAAGTAAACATAATGTACAAGTGTATTTATTGTAGCCAGTTTGGGCAACACATTATAATATATATAATATGCTTAAAGTTTGGACAGGGCACAAACTGGCATATTTCATCTAATAAATCAGAGAGAGAGAGAGAGAGAGAGATGGGGTTCAACATCCACTTGACACAAACTAGGTCATTTCGCGACTAATATATTTCATTTCAATAATTCACTTGTGCGTAGAGGTCTTTATATAGCAGTGGGAGGAAACCAGGGGACCTGGAGAAAACCCTACTCCTTGTCAGGTACAACCGGGGAATCGGAACCACGCTAGTCGACTCAAGGACAACCTTTATGATACAACGTACGCGCATCTTTTCGGCCATCAAACTCCCCTGTAATAAACCAAGTAATATCAGAAGCAATCAAGACCTGCAGTCTTCAATTTTAGACCACAAGCGGTTTAAAATCTGTGGTGTATGGGATAGTCGACAGTTGAACGACTTTAGACAAGAGGTTTAAAATCTGTAGCGTATTGATTAGACCACAGAATGATGGTACATGTTCTAGATTTGTTTACCTGAGGTATTTCTGCTTTCTGTAATTCATGAACATTTTCGACAATATCACCTAAAAAAAAAAATATAACACTTAATAAACATATTACTTGCGGCTCTTGTCTTTTTATTATTTTTTTTTTAATTTAAAAAAACCCAAAACAACTGGATTACAGATTTAGATAAAGATCTAGCCTCGAGTTCACAAAACATTCTTAGACATACGTTACGAATTTACTCAAAATTGATTGCCTTCTTTTGACTAAAATATAGCCCTTTCTTTATAAAACTTTTGTTGCTTTATTGTATCATATACTTCAATAAGAAACTATGTGCAAAGTTTTGTGCTTCTGAATCAAAGATATTTCTCATAAACCGTGATTGAAAGTAGAGTAAAATCTTCACTTAAGTCTTCACTTGGTCGTTCTTGCTATAATAGTCCAAAAATAGAGAACGCAAAATACAAGACGTTACCTGTAAATCAGACAGTAATTGTGTATTAGTTGAGATGGTTTACCTGTAAATGTATCAAGTGTTGAGAGTAATTGTGTATAGTTTAGAGATGTTACCAGAGATTTCCAATGTTTATTCAGTCTGGGTATTAAAACAGGCAGTCGTGTCTGTAGATCACTCAACTTTACATCTTCTTCTATCTCTCCCAGTATCTGTTTAAAATAAATAACAATATCAGAATCAAACATTTCACCGAATGATGGCAATGTCCTTTGAATTTAACCATATGAGTAAGACATAATACTGATATAATGAATTTAAAAACAGGCTGAAGCGTATATAAATTACAAATATAATTCAAACTCCGAGATCATTGCTATGATAGATGCACAATGAAGATTTCAATAAATGGACGTGACGAAAGGAAAACACGAATTATCCTTCTATTTAAAGCGGGAGTTTCATATTTTCTAAAAACATAATTATTTCTATGTCTTCTGCTCAACTCACTATTAGACGATCATGGGCATTATTTTACAGGCATTAAAATGACTGATACAGGTAATAATAATGTAATTACCTCCCTTGTTTTCCCATTCCCTTCCATGGAATGGTGATCTTCAAACGTTTGAATTTGGAAATGATATTTTTGCCAATTTCTCAACTGGCAATAGTGAATTATGGGATTAATAGGATTATTCTTTAACAAGGTAGGACTGTTTATAGATACAATCTATTTTAGGGCTTTATTTTACTACATTTTAAAAATATAACTTAAAAATATGAAATTGGAACTTTAACTGACTGAAGCAATGAGCAATAACAGATACGCAGGCGAATTTCTGCTCACTAATAATTCCTTTGTTGTCCTTTAAAGGAGTGTTTCATATTTTAGACTGTTAATATCTACTTACTGTGTTTGGTTGTTTTTTTGTTTTCATCATCTGTCTGTAGACTTCTAGTCTTTCACATAAAACAGATCCTTTAGATTGGTTCTCAGGTGTTAATATTGATATATTATCTCCCCTGTCACCTAGCAACTTGGTTACAGGTTGATTTAAAATAACCTAAATATACAAGAGTATTCGAAAATATAACAGTCGTTTATTCATATTTCTGTGATCAAATATCTTCAAAAAAACAAAGATAGGAACTTGGGTGACGACGACAAATGTTTCCGTCACTGATAATTACCGACATGTGGTGGAATTCACGTTTTTTAGCGCCCTCTTTCAACAAGAGCGAAATCACAGATAAGTTGTCTTTTTTTTTTTTATTATAATCTGTATGGTGTACGCCTGACTTCAACAACCCAGTTGGAGCAGAACAGTAGGACGTTAAACCCCACTTCATTTTTCCAAAGAATGATTATTTCTAGCATTATCCAAAATATGACTTTAATGAAGGCCCTTATTTGCATTTAAAAAAATCACAACCGACCATTCTAATATGATATTGATTAGAAAATCTTTCTACGGGAAAAGAAAATATCAAAATTACCTCGTATTTCTTAGCATATTTATGAACCATTCTATGAGTTTTCTCCGTCGACTGTTTTAAAGCCCAATAATTCAAATCACTCCATCTTGCTATTTTTACAAAACCCTGAAATATAAATAAATGAAAATAATTCATGAAGCCTGATTATTTTTTTTATTATGGATACCATGAAATTATAGAAGTTGGATTATTGTGGCCGTCAGAGAACACTGTCAAACACTATACAATTATTTACACACTATGAATTCTAAACATGTTTTTATGGACAAATTACATGTAATTCTATAACGGAGATACTAAATTAAATTATTCTGGAAAATTGCATCAACTAAATATATCTTGACCATTGCATGAAATAAATATATCTTGACGAATCACCATTCCTGAAATGTTACATTCTGCTCACATCTTATTTTTGTTTTAAATTGGCACAACTGTGACAGAAATCAGATCTGTGTCACAGGATTCCAATTCTTTCACTTCTGGACTTTCTGAACTGACAAGCCAATTGCCTCTATGCACGATAGATCTTTCTACAATCGGGAAAATAACTTTCTGTGTTTATACCCATAATTCTGGCTCTAACCCTTCAGAACAGTTTTATCCACAATCCACTGTTGGAAAGCTTCAATTTGTACGTTTAACATGTAATTTGTAAGCCTAACCAGAACCCCAACCCTACAGAAAGATGTTTTCCAGATCGTACAAAGATCTAGTATTGTGCGGTCACTATATTATTCTTCAACTAGAGCAACCTACCTTTAATTGTTTCTGTATTGGTGTTTTTTGCGACGTTATTTCAGCCTCTATATTAGGTAGATATTGATGATAAAACTGATACAAGTTCCACAGCAAGTTCATTACTTCCACTAGAAATACAAAATAATATTCATCAATATCACAGGCCCTTGTATACCAAAAACTAAACCAAATTCGTGTCCAGATAAATGATTAAATCTGATTAGCAAAAATTCTAAATAATTGTTAAATAAAATAAAATGGGGTTTAAAGTCCTACTGTTCTGCTCCGAACTGGGCTAAAGAAGACAGGCATACGCCATACAGTGTGCTATGAGGGACATTTTGCCTGGACAGTGGCACTACGGCCTACTCTTATATCAAATTCCAACTCTCAAAACATAAGTCTTACATCAGGCCACTCGTCAAAGATAACCTTATGAACAATCTACTGTACCTTGTTTATCTGATGTATCCATTTTATAAACTTGACAATGTAATGCATAAATCATCTGTAGACGACTCTTAAATTCACCAAGATTCGATTTCTCTAAAAACTGTTTTAAAGATGTCAGCAATTCAACACTGTCCACAGATTTCTGAAATAACACGGCATATACAGAAGATGAGTGTTTAATTCTATAAAGTTATATACATCTTGCTTATAGTCTTCTAAATTACAAACTTCGAATAATGTTCAGCTCATTCAAGGTTATAATTTACTTGCCAACAGTGTGTCAATCAAATGAACTTACTAAGTTCCTGACTTTTAAGAGAAATGACAATGACAATACATTATTTTTGCCAGGAAATAAGACAATTTACAACAAACAATCACATTTATTTATTAATTGTAAAACTTTTCATATTTCATATAAATTTTCAGTTTTAAAGGCTTCCTTTCTTGAAATACCATAATTTATAACATTCAAGTTGACACACAGGCTCAGAGAGAGAGAGAGAGAGAGAGAGAGAGAGAGAGAGAGAGAGAGAGAGAGAGAGAAATGGGGTTTAGCATCCACTGACGCAACTACGTCATTTTGGGACTAGCATATGGTTTTAATTTTATTTCAATAATTTTCTTGCACATCAGGGTCTTTATCAGTGGGAGGAGAAAACTCATGAGATTGGACAGGCGACCCTATTCCTCCTTGTCATGTACAACCGGGGATTCAAAATAAGGCCAGTTGACTCAATGACAGGCTTTATGATACAGCAAGCACTTGCTAACCATTCAGCCATCCAACACCCCGGTGGCATATGCTCATCTTCATAGACTGGACGGCTCAGAAAAGTAGGACGTTAAACCCCATTTCATTTCTCATCCCAATCACCTACTAGAGCCATCATCTATTTCTATCCAATGAAAATGCTTACCTGTGTTTGGTCAAGGTAGGATGTTATCAACTGATAAAGATGGAACCACCATTTACTAACAGACTTCTCACATTTACGTTCTTCTAATAACATTGTATTCTTCCAACATCTATATTAATATATCAATTATATATCAAACATTAATACAACAATATATCAATTACATACCTAATAAAATCTATATCAACAGACAATACATATTCCTGAAGCAATGACCTGAGAAATCCCTCTCTGGCCATTGCTGGATTAGCTTTTGATTCTTGAACTTTTGCGGGAGTATGTCTATTCCTCCTCTTCCATCAAAGCTATCACTTAGGTACAGAAAAATGACAGTCCTTCGTTTAATCTGGGTATTCCCTAAAACTTTGGACAGTGATTTAAGGTATTAAAAATGGTGAAAGTATGTTCGTTTCAAAACAGTATTGTTTACATTTCATTCGACTTGATAGCCTTGTTTGTCACGCAATTAGTTTTACTGCAGTATTCTGCTATGCAAGGGTTAATTGGACATAATAAATCGTGAGCCATGACGTAACGTTATGTAAACATATTTGGTCCAATATTGGCACTTGTTTTAAATCTAAAGCTTTTGTAGAGCAGCTACCCATTGGTTGGTAGTCGGACTACTGACCAATCAAAATTTAAAACAACAATATCCACTCATTACAGCAGTGAGTAGTGGGATTACCTCTAATCAAACGAAACACTGCGAAGAGTATGTAAACAATATATCAATTAACCTATTGTTTAATCATATTTCAATAATTTGCTTGTGTGTAGAGGTCTTTAGCAGTTTGGGGAAACCAGAGGACAAAAAACCCAAGTGATTTGACCGGCGATCCTTTTCCTTGTCACGTACAAGCAGGTAATCCAAACCACACTTGAGTTAATGATAGACCTTAATATTTCACCCACCCCCACCACCTCAACATTGCATCTTATAACATCTACAATACATAATATCAATTATATTTAACGTCTACTCTACTCCAACTAGGCCATTTCGAGACTTATTCCATAATTTGCTTGCACATATGGATCTTTAACAATTGGATAGAGAGAGAAATGGGGAATAACGTCCACTTGACACAAACTAGGTCATTTTGGGACTAACATGATTTCAATTTTATTTCAATAATTCGCTTGCATGTTGGGGTCTTTAGCAGTGGGAGGAAACCGGAGTGCCCGGAGGAAACCCACGAGGTTGAGAAGGCGACCCTATCTCCATGCCACATACGCTCACACCAGGGATCGAAACCACAGCCGCAAGCCAGAGGTGACCGGCCAGCTAGAGGTCGAAGCAGTGGGAGGAAACCGGAGTGCCCAGAGGAAACCCATGAGGTTGAGAAGGCAACCCTTTCTCCATGCCACATACGCTCACACCAGGGATCGAAACCACAGCCGCAAGCTAGTGGTGACCGGCCAGCTAGAGGTTGAAGCACGGCACTCTAGATCACTATGCTACCTCCCCCCCAATAAAATCAAAAGAACTAAAAAAATACAATTTCATACCCTAGTTCAAGTTTTCTCCACTGTACCACCATGGCAGACACTTCGGTAAAATTAGGCATAATAGATACATGCTTAGCAGCATTGGCTTCCCAATCCTGAAAAAACAAGCCAAACCGATAATCTTTAAGCAAAACTTAAATAGTTAATTAATGATTTCCCATTTGGCAGCGACTCCCAAATCTTATGGCAATGTCATGAGAGAAATGGTATTTAACATCTACTGGATACAAACTATGTCACTTGGGGACTAACATATATATGGTTCAATTTTATTTCAATAATTTGCTTGTGCTTAGGGGTCTTTAGCAGTGGGAGGAAACCAGAGACCTGTAGAGAAACCCACGAGGATGGACAGGTGACCCTACTCCACGTCACCTACAACCGAGGAAATGAAACAACTCCAGTTGACTCAATGGCAGACCTTATGATACAATGTGCACACACTAACCATTCTGCCATCCAACCTCCCTATTAGGTTTGGTTAGATGTACGAGGTGGATTAGCAGAACAAATAAAAATTCCTGCTTCAACGTGGCCATGATTAAATCAACACTATAGAAGAAGTCAAATTTGAACCTAAAATACACACTTTGTTCCCATTTACAGTCCAGTATAAGTAATTCATATATCTGACCTCCAGACTTGTACAGTAGATTGTGATTACAAATCACCGTATCAAATTTACAATAAAGACTTGTTTAGCAAGTCTGGAGTTAAAAATAAACCTAGCTCAGTAAATAAAATAAACTTCTCTATTATTAACCTGTCTGATGTTTTCTCTAAATATCTTGCTCGATAAATAAAATACAGTTAATCACAACAATTACCTTAGATTTTTCTAACAGTAGTTCCAGGCCAACTAAAAACTTCATAATAGGACATGTTATAGAGAAAGACAGAATTCTCTCAATTATTGCCAGTATCTGTAATATAAAAGACAAGTTTATAGACAGTTTAAAAATATTACATGAAAGAAAATGGTGTTTAAAGTAGCTAAGTCTCTAACACTCTAACTCAATATCATCCAAAGTTTTCGACACTGAAAACATGAATTATTTGTCAATTTAAATCTAAATTGATGTTGTGATCTACCCCCCCACCCCAAAAGATGTTTCTGATATCCAATATTTAAGACAAAATGAACATTTTATCATTGGTACATGAATCGTGTACCATAATGTGTTTTAGAAACATTTGTAACATGGGACTCTAAGAATGAGGCTGTATAAATGGTTTTTTTGGGTTTTTTTTTTTTAAGAGTCATGTCAAACGGTGACGCCATATTCTTACCTGGAGAGCATGTGCAATAAATACCATCAGTGTAGACTGGAATAACCAGACACTAGAGATTGTCATTCGATAAAGACAGACATACGCCATGCTCGTACAAGCAGCACTACTCTTATTTTGAATTCCAACTGTCAAGGGATGTTTTACGTGTCAATGTTTACACTGGATTGTGTTTTTCAGTTCCAACAGGTGATAGAAATGAAATTGGGAAAAATGTCCTGCTCCTAAACTGGGCTAATGAAGACGGGTAATTTTGCCTACTTATTTATCGAATCATAACTGCCAAGGGATTTTTACATGCTCTCCAATTTGTAACTAGAACCATGTTTTTTCGTCTCATCCAAATGACTAGACAGCTGTCCTTGTCAGGCCCTCCATCCTGCAACACCGACAAGGAGAACCAAGCCGGAAAAATTGGATGAACTTACTTGGTCAATGAAGGGTTCGAACCCCTGATCTCCCATCCGTTATAGATTTGATAAAAACAATTATTACCTGTACCAATGTCGGATGTTCTGGGAATTCTACGAGTAATTCTTCCAATCTGACAATAAATCTATCTAAAACACCTTTACACTGGCTGACTTCAGCAACGTTAGAATCATAATACACGTCGTAAAACTCAGAGGGTTTTAAACATAAATTCTCATCCTAAAAATTGAATGAAATAAGATTGAAGACATGAATATAATACAATAATTTGGTCTATTGTCATATGTGGGTGTTTTGTTTCGTCCCATCCGAGTAACTATACTTTGTCATTTTCCAGGCCATGTGTTGCATCTCTGATAGATACCTTGTCCCTTGAGAAACATGCCGGAACAACTTGATGAACTTTCTCTGTCAATCCCAGGAACGAACACAGGAACTCCAGGTTACTGAGCCCACATTTTACTCTAAGAGCCACAGCGGCTCTCATAATAATATTAAAGATAAAGTAAATTGTACCTGTGTATTGTCTGTTGAGTTAAGACTGGATAATATAGTCTGTTGAACAACACCGCTTATTACAAGATGACCTCCCACTACACCCAGGTCAACATCTCGCCCTGAAACATACAAAATATAATCAAACCTCCCTCTAGGGGGTCAGTCACAAAATTAAGAAGGGTTTATGAAGTCAAAGAGTTCTGTAAAAAAAACCCAAACAATCTAGCCAATTAGAATTCAGTATGAAATTGTTGATATTTGGACAGTGGATTTAGCATATATCAGAATCACACTGATAGTAATGGCGTTCACCTTGCTATGTGTGGATGTACCACATTTTGATCAGAATGCCTAAAGTATGGGAAATCCAACTGATAAAAGTATATGAAGATGGATGGGTGGGGGTCCTCCAAGCTTTGTAAAATGTCCTGAGTGGTAAAGCTTTGGTACCATCAATATGCATGAACCACACCCACTGGCATATTTTTGGGGACGGCAGTTTGCCATGGCCGCCCTTTGTGTGAGGGGTTCTGTTTAAACAGAATATATACGCTACAGTAATTCTTACCTAATGTTCCAAGTGATTTCTGGGCAACTCGAGATGCGATACTGTAACCCAACATGGCGGGTTGAAGATACGCTTCAGACGTACACGGAGTATGAGGTTTCGGCGTTAACCAATCGGTGGAGACTAGTGAGGTAAACAATAAATCGTGAATTCGATAGACTGTATACATCTCTTCTGTCGTAATACTATCGATATGACTAGTTACATCATCGTCATCTTCCGTTAGTTGTCCTACTTCTTCCAACGTCTGCGGTCCAACTAAATCAGCATATTCCTACAAATATCATTTTTATAATGCGTGGAAAATATCAAGTATTGAATGAATGGAGATTTACGGCATGTCAGCTCCACCCGGGCTATATTGTGCCAAACATTTAGTGAAAGATGAGAGATAATTAAAATAAATGTTTTCAACAAAAAAGAAATGATATACTGATAGGCATATGCCTCATAGTGTGCTGCTAACAAAGATAGGCATAGGAAATTTTACACAGACAGCAGTGCTACTAAATTGGGACAGGGCCACACTGACAAAAGTACTGGGATTACATGGATTCAAATCACAGTACTGCAAATCCCTGTGAGGTGTGTGTAAAATCTTTACAAAATCAAACAAAGAGAGAGAGAGAATGGGGTTTTAACGTCCACTCGACTCAAACTAGGTCATTTTGGGACTGACACATGGTTCAATTTTATTTCAACAATTCGCTTGCCCGTAGGGGTCTTTAGCAGTGGGAGGAAACTGGAGGACCCGGAGAAATCCCACGCCAGTTGACTCAATGGCAGACCTCATGATACAGCGTACACGTGCTAACCATTTGGCCATCCCCACACACAATCAAACAGTCAATCTGCTGCCAGATCTAGGGTGAAACGTTCAAAGTAATATTCTTGTTCCTCTTACTTTTTCAAATGATGGAAAACTTGATTTAAATTCTGCTTCCTCTTTCTCTTCCTCTGTTCGTTCATCTCCGTGAGTTTTACTGCGGAACCGATATAGACTAGCATCTTCTGCTTCTTTCTTTCTCCGCCTATCTTCCTGATCTTGCCAAGCAGAGACAAAAGCTCCGAATAAATTAGATAATGTGAGAGTAATGTCTTCCGTTAATTCTCTGCTATGAAAACAGTGAAGTTTGACGAGATACAAGCCACACATTAACAACCTGAAATAATACACAGATAATAAAATACTCTATTCACCCAAGTTATTTTAAGAAATTAGGCTTAGCATCCTACTGTTCTGCTCGAACTGGACTACGGAAGACTGGCATACGCCATAATCTGGAACAGGAATTGTATTTGATTTCATAGGTCTTTTACAGCCCTCTTAGCTATTGTGATGTGTATTATAACTAAGGAAGCGTTTGTGTTCTCTACTTTTAATCCCAGAAACTACTTTCAACTTTAAGCTGATGTGTATCGATAGTAAATTTGTCTTATCTCCATTGTTACGCGTACTCCGCGCAGTGTTGCGTTTGATTAGAGGTAATCACACTACACACTGCTATTATGAGTGGATATTGTTGTTTTAAATTTTGAATTGTCAGTAGTCCGTCTACCAACCAATCACTAGCTGCCAATATTGGACCAAATATGTTTACATAACGTTACGTCATGACTCACGATTTTATTATGCCTAATTAACCCGTGCATAGCAGAATACTGCAGTAAAAAATAATTGCGTGACAAACGAGGCTATCAAGTCGAATGAAATGTAAACAATACTGTTTGGAAACGAACATACTTTCACGGTTTTTAATACCTTAAATCACTGTCCAAAGTTTTAGGGAAGACCCAGATTAAGCGAAGGACTGTCATGTTGCTGTACTTAAGTGATAGCTTTCATCGAACGGAAAGAATAGACACACTCCTGCGTAAGTTCAAGAAACAGACGCAATTCCAGCAATGGTCAGAGAGGGATTTCTCAGGCCATTGCTTCAGGAATATGTTGTTATGTGGAGAAATCTTCCTGTACTTGTATTTTTACATGGTATTTGGTCCAATAAGCGATAAAGATATTTCATCAATGGATAGATGGACCCCGTTCTGCACAACGTGTAGTGCCAATATATAAATAATGTGAAACGGTCGTTCTATGTAATAAAACAACTTGTTAAATTTGACTTACTTAGAGAGGACATCTTGGTTATTATCTGCGTCTGGTGTTTTTAAACTGTTGTTAACCAACTCACTAGTTGTATCATAAATCAAACACTTAGTTAAATCGTGTAATGTCTCGTAACTTCCACTCATCGTAGGAAACTGGCTTAAAACTAAAACAACATCTTCTAATGTCTGACCATAGATTTGCTGAAATTTGACAAATTGAGGGAAGTGAGGTCTGACATCCATTCAAAACAAACTAGATCATTTTGGGACTAACATCTGGGACACTTTCATTTCAATAATTTCCTTGCGCAAAGGGGTTTTTAGCAGCAGGAGGAGACTGGGGGAACTGGAGAAAACCTATGAAGTCAGACACATGGCATCACTCTTTGTTACAAACAAGCAGGGACTCAATGACAAATCTTACAACCTAAAGCACATGTTATCACGCAAGGCCAACCAACCACCTGCTGAAAACGGAAGAGAACGGAATGAGGTTTAAAGAAGTATTAGCAATCAGTAAAACAATAATTATTGATTTGACAGATTTGAAAATGGTTAGAGGGTGTTCTAAATAGATTTTTCTGATACTTACCTTTGGAAGTGCCGATTGTTTTTGTTCCATTTCCACTTTTTGAGCCAGTATACTGATGCCTAATCTCATCTACAAAGATAGAAAAAGTTGGTCAAAGTACAGAACGTTTTTATAATACAACAGCACAATGAACTGTATGTTGAATCAGGTATTATTTAAATTGTAAAGAGAGATCCTTTACAACATGTTTATATCCAAACATAAATATTACAAAAATACTAAATAAGCAATTTGAAATGGGGTTCTACATTCCTATCTTGCCTGAGCCTTATCACCAGCTTAGCATGGGCATGCTGGGCTTGAAACATTTCAATAGAAGGCTTGATCTCGCTTCAACTACGTACATCTTATCAAGGCCTTCACTTAATACCCCGCCGTTGCTTCAGGAACATGACTGACCCCTTCCACCAACTAGGTAACTTATTTGGGTGTTGTAATAACTCTGTTGTTGATAACAAATATAATCTGTTAACAATCTTACAACAGAGGAATCTATGTTTATTATAGCCAGTTTGGGCAACACATTATAATATATAATATGCTTAAAGTTTGGACAGGGCACAAACTGGCATATTACATCTAAACCTGTTACACTCTACAACAATTGGACATCACTTACTACATTCAACTAAGTTAAAAATAAAAAACTTTGGATCCAGTTCTAACACACAGGTCATCAATGGACTATATAGTATTTTTTTTTCTTTTTCATTCCATTGCTTTTATGTTGAGCTCTTTTAGCAGTGGGTAAAATAAGACAAACATTACTACTTTTTGTCACATACAAATTCATGTTTTACCCGTCTATAATCTAATCCTGTATCCTACAGCTAGAGAGAGAGAGAGAGAGAGAGAGAGAGAGAGAGACAGAGAGAGAGAGAGAGTTTAACCTCCAACTGACACAATCTTATTTCAATAATTCGCTTGTGCATAGGGGTCTTCAGCAGTGGGATGGAACCAGAGTACCTGGAGAAAACCCACATGGTTGGAGAAGCAATGCAATGCTCTTTCTCTCTGCCATGTAAGAATGGAACTACAACAGGCTTCGAACATCATCAACCTCATTCATTTGCATAAATCAAAATTTTTAACCAATACCGGAGCAGCTTTTGTGTACCTACCTGTTGTACGACTGTCATGAAAGGTTTCATCAAATCGGGATAATACCAATACTCTTTATCTAATCCATCCAGAAAACTATTCAACGTTAGTTGCCATGCTTCTTCTTCTCGTAGACTTGTCGTCACGGCAACCATATCACTTCTCTTTTCCAGTAACATCTGATTGGCCGATTTTAATTTACTGAGAAGGGAGGTAACTCTGTCAATAGATCCAACACTTTCTAAGAAAGCTTTTACATCGTGGATTAAACTCTGAAACTGTAAGAAAATAGAAATGGAGAAATCTAAAGAGCTGGAAAAATTGTTTACGATAAAAGCAATCATATGTTATATTTATAGCGTGGCTTTCATGAGTTAACAGGTTTAACACAGAGATCGTAGAGGTAGGTCAAGGTGTTAAATCTGGTAACGAATGAAGCGTTCTTTAAAATGGCTTGTAATATTGAAACGTGCTCAACATGATCGTTGTTATTGCACTGAAACCCCACCAAACTTCTCTATAAGATTTCTACCAAAACTAGCATAAACCAGCAATTTCAAGTCGCATTGACATGAAAATTCGCATGCTGATTCGTGGAACAATTCTGCATTGATTTAGTGAATTAGATTTTTGAATTGAATCCAACAAGATGGTCAGTTCCTAGCCCATAGTACGATCGTACTTGTTGTATGAAACTGAGAGATAATTTCACCTGTATTGGGTCTGGTCTGTAAGCCTGTTGTTCTTGTAGTATCTCTATATCGCCTACAAGTTCTGTTCTTCTCTCCAGTAAATATCGCAGTCTGATGTGACGATTGTTGTCTTCTATATCAGCGATGGTTTGTCCTGTCTTTAACTTTATGTGCATCTCAAATACCTGAATCTCAAGTTCTACTTCATTCAACTACAAAAAATAAAATATACATATTCAAACACTCTATTTCTTTAAAATATTTGATGGAGGCACAAATGATATAAGAGACTGAGAAATATATCACCAAGCCATCAAGCTTATCGCCTCTTCATAAAGTGATTTCCAACAGCTAGACTGTCTTTTAACAGGGTCCCAATGATACAGGTTTCTTTACATCCGAACAACTAAATTCCTGCAACAGTGACAAGAGTGAAATCAGGCTGCATTATCCTTAGGAGCTTTCTCAACAAAAACCATGATCGAAACCCAGATTACTGAGGGAGCACCATACTCCATGAGCCACGTTGTCAAAACCATAACAACTAGATGCTTTTCCTTGCAAGACCTTCCATTCTGTAACACTATCACAGGTACATTAGGCTAAGACCAGGATCAAAACATAAATTAGTCAACCAGCCACCGCGTCTCCACCCAAAAACATTTTTAGGCCTTGCTTACCCGATTTTGATAATTGTTGAGTTTTATGGCCTGTTTCTCTACTGGATCGACTGGTCCAACCGGCGCTAATAAATAAACACTGGCCAGTCCCACATACGCTAAACCAGCACCAATAATCACCATATTTAGACATGACGATTCCACGATTCCTGGTTCCATAATAATCTCGAAACATCGTGAGATTAGCGAGACAGCTGGATGGTCTACAGAAGGTCCAACTTCCTGAAACAACGACTGTATCAGACGCATGATGTCACATGTTAACTGCTGTTCTCGTTTCCTTGACAACACCTCCACCATGACATCGTGCCACTGTTGTTGGTGATCGGGTTCCAGTAACGTGCCAAAAGACTCCAACATTTTCAAGAAAGATGAAATTAAATGTTGGCATTCTATATATCTGGAAATAAAAACATAAAAATATTTGAAACACATAAAATATTTTAATTGTAACTTCTCAACAGTTGGCTTCAAATGATGACACATAAATGACGACACAATCTACTTTTGCTGGAGTTTTGATGGGTTTAAGCAGCATTTTCCAGAAACAAAATAGGGGTTTATATTAATGTCCTACTTTTCCGTAATAACTAATGACAAGAGAAATTTAGCCTGGACAGTGGTACTAAGACCAACTCTTATCTTAAATTCCAACTGTCAAGTTTTCTTATGTGCATGTTCCATCCAAACCACTGACGATGCAGAACCACACTAGAAGATCCTGACAAATGTTTTCAGCCAACACCGAGCGAACCCTGTACCTTCCGAATAGTACTTATTGAGTCGCAGGATTTTGCAGTCGGGTGAGGTATTCAAAGAATTCTGATGAGATACATGAAGTAGGTTATTTTGAGTATGTTGTGAATAAGGAGAGAAAGTGAAATGGGGTTTAACGTCCAGTCAACACGAACTAGGTAATTTCGGGCCAAACATGTTTTTTAAGTTTTAATCTAATAATTCGCTTGCGTGTAGGGGGCTTTAGCAGTGCGTGGAAACCAGAGGACCTGGAGAAAACCCATGACAGGCGACTCTATTCCTTGTCATGTACAACTGGGGATTTGAAACCACACCAGCTGACTCAATGACAGACCTTATGATACAGCGCGCACGTGCTAACCATTTGGACATACACCCCCCCCCCCCATGTTGTGGATAAGGAACACAATCAACAGATGTAGGCTATATTAATCAAAAGCCAAGTGGACAAAGTTTCATGATTAAAATCGATGCGATACTGAATACATATCCCAAGTTCCAAGACAATCCATTAAGAATCGTAGGCAACACACCCGTGTTGGTCAGGCAATCACCAAAAAACAATAAGGGTCATCCTTAGGGTTAATCAAGCTAAATCAGATACCAGACCAATCAGACAAAGATAATGAACTATACTCACCTAATATCAAATCTTGGTGAAGATAAAGCAGAGTTTGTTGACCACAGGTGGGATGTTATCTGTGATAATTTATCAAGTTGATGATTAACGCCACCTAGTGGTACATGTAAGGGGAGATAACTAGATTCTCTGGGATTGTTATGTTTGGATGATAATATTGTAAACAGAGGATAAGACAGTGGTAGCAGATGTAGATTACCAGGACCCTGTAAACAAAATAATTAATGGTGAATAATCTGAAAACACAATTTCTTTAACGACATACTTAATGGACCAGGAATTGTGAAGAAATCTAACAACGTCCAGATGTTGTAAAACTCGGCAGTCGCTGCTTCGGGAACAAGCGCCCCCATGAACAATAAGAGCAACAAGATGAGTAACTGGCACTATCACTAAAGCAAACAAACTTAAGATTGGATGATGACATTTCCACAATCAAGAGAGAGCTTAACATCCACTCCATACAAGCTAGGTCATTTTGGGACTAACACATGGTTCAATTTTATTTCAATGACAGCACTTTCATGTAAAAGATTAAGCTGTTGTTGCATCTATCTTCAAGACGTGAACTTTTTACAAGTTAGAAACCATTCTTTAAAGCATTAAGACAAAAACATGACTTACTCTACGACGATCTGTGACCAGTTCCACTTCTGTTTGAAACGGCCGATTCCATTTTAACCATGTATCATAATTACAGGTTGCAGCACTGTGCCACATTCTACTCATTATAACACCACACATTTCCTCATATAACACATTCTGTTGGATGTAAAATATTATTACATTATAACACATTCTGTTGGAGTTGAAATATTATTACATTAACACATTCTGTTGGACGTAAAATATTATTACATTATAACACATTCTGTTGGAGTTAAAATATTATTACATTAACACATTCTGTTGGAATTAAAATATTATTACAAATAACACCACACATTTCTTCATATAACACATTCTGTTGGAGGTAAAATATTATTACATTACATTATAACACATTCTGTTAAGTGTCAAATATTATTACATACCATATTCTGGAGGTCAAAAATTATTATAAGAACAGTCTTTTAGGTGTTGACAGTAATGAATGAATGCATGAAATGTTTTTTTTTATCACATATTCCATTGTTATTGAAAATTCATCTATATATGTTTATCTATGATTTCATCATTTATCTTAATTTAATAAATGACCCTTTCACATCAATATTCTTTTAAAAAAAACATTTATTCTATCAGAGAGAGAGAGAGAGAAAGAGAGAGAGGTGTGTGTGTGTTAACATCCACTTGATACAAAGTAAGTCATAACCGGAGGACATGGAGAAACCCCATGTCACCGGGTATTCGAAACTACGCCAGTTGACTCAATGACAGACTTGATGATACAACACACACGTGCTAAGCATTCGGTCATCCACCACCCCACCCCACCCCCCAGTGCACCAGAACATGGTATAATAATTATCAGATGGTGTTGTGTTTTTTTTTATTCGTTACTATGTCCAGGAAAACGAATGTATTTATCTGTTATTTACCTCTGGTAACTGTTGCTGTAGTAGATGTGCCACAGACGACGGTGTATATTTCAACATAAAGTCTGTTAAATTCCGTAAAGACACAGAGTTATCTTTCCTTGCGAAGGCCAAATATTCACACAGCATACTGGTATGTTCAAACAAGGGCCATAACTCTACAGACTGTTTCACTGTTTGTCCTCTAACAACCGTGGAAGGTTTAGGTTCATCCATTTCCATGGCTTCAAACTGTTCTTCTAATATTCCTTTCTGTATCAGTGCCACTCGTAAACTTTGTATCCTATCTTTAACAGTTTCTATAAGAGATACAGAAAAACAAAACATAATTCTTAAAGTTACATTATGGGAGATAAGATAAAGAGATGGCAGTTCTCACTATAATAGTTAAAAACTAGATAGTGTAAAGGTAATTGGCTGAGAATTTCAGTCAAATTGATCCACTATTAGCCGAGAAAAATGCGTTTGAAATATTCACATAGCCTCGGTCATCATTACTCAAATCATTAATATAAACAGCATAGTCTCGATTATCCACTTGATTGATTTAATTATCAACGGCCATTAAGCGGCATATAGGAATTCAATCCGCCAACATCGAAGGCTAGCGTTGACTTTAAGAGTTTATTATGGTCTGGATATGTTAATTAACGTTTAATTGATTATTTAGATAACATCTCAGGCCTAAAGAAAGACCTGTAATAAGCAGATTTTGCTCTTGCATTATGCTATTTTAATCAACCATTTACAAAAGAACAGGATTTACAAACTGAAATGTCTTCCTTTTCTGCACCAAGTTAATTGCTGTAACCATAGAAATGTAAATGCTAAATGCAGACACAATATTTTCATCATTTTCCGTGGTCTAGTGTAGTGCTGGGTATTGCAGTCACAATACCATATGTATTGTGATTAAGGTACTACTATACGATTCGTATCGCGATTCATAACCAGGTCAATATTTTCCAAGAAAACAACAGGATAGATGAATAATTGATATTCTTAGTTCTGCCGATATCAAACAAATAAACTGTTTTATATCACGCTATTGATGTGGATCAAAACAAGGACCAAAATAATTTAAGAATATGGTTTGATTTTATTTCAATAATTCACTGGAGCGTAGGGTTTTTTTGCAGCGGGAGGAAACCGGATGGCCCAAAGAAAGCCCACGAGGTTGGACAGGCGACCCTACTCCTTGTCACATACAACCGGGGAACCCGCTCAAATGGAACAGAAAAGTAAGACATTAACCTGTATGAGAATCAGCGTTTAATTACTTAGATATTTTTGTTTATTTTACGATTTCAAACTAAATGTGGTTGGTCTTCGATTACAAATATTACAAAATTTACCATAATTCTCTTCTTTTAAAATCAAAGCTTCGAAAACAGATGTCAACTGTTTACGCAGATGTACCCCATCAGAAACCATCGCTGCTACTTTCGTTTTTATTAATTTATCATTTCCTCGTTTGTACACATTCAGTGCATCAACACAGTATCTAATATCGCTGTGGATGTCTGACTCCGATTCTGTCTTGAATGGTTTTGGATGACCAAACGATGAAAGGTATTTGATGAATTGTTTGGCGGCCATGTTGTCTTGTCCGAGTATCTGTTGCAACTGGTTTAATATAGAGTTAAGTACACTGGGAATGCTGAAACAATCAAAACACATATTTAATGCAAGCCATTAACGGAAAAAAAACTTCTTAAAGCCATTCGACCTAGTCTGAGATAAAGAAAAACTGCTCAAACTGTGTAGCTGGACAGGTGGAAAATATCTACATAAAGTCTGCTTTTTTTTTTTTTTTTGAGAATCTGCATATGCTGGGAGAGAAATGGGATTTAACATTTCCTCAACAAAAACTAGATCATTTCGGGACTAACATATGGTTCGCTTTTATTTCAATAATTCACTGGCAAGTTGTCTTCTTTAGCAGTGGGAGGAAACTGGAGGAGCTAGATAAAAACCCATGACACTACCCCTCATTATGCACAAGCGAGGAATGAAAACCCCGCCATTTGATTCAATGACACTCGACTAATCTCGACAGATTCCGTAAACTACATCTAGTCTCGGATGTATGACAGTAAGTGATATGTACCTACGCCCATACATTTGCGATGCAGCTACCGGTTTACTTTAACAGGAAAACTTGACGCTATTACACAAATTGGGAATCTATTCGGCTAGCGACCTATTCGATCGATCGAGCTGCAACCTGTTCGTTGGAAACCTATTTAGAGTAAAGACAACAGTCTCTATTTATTAACCAATAAAATCCAACGTTATGTCTATCAAATGAAAGTAGAATATATTATTTTTTATCCATTCCTTCAGCTCAGAAAATAAGTGTAATTTCGTCATTATCTTACAGCTGGATCGGTCGAATAGGTCGCTAGCCAAATAGGTCGCCAACTTGTGTTTGGAATGGGCGCAGCCATGTTTCATCCGGGACCTTTAAAGTAGTTCCAACATGGCGGAATTCATCATACAGCCGAGTTTAGATTGTCCGAAATCTTCCGAGGTTTGCCGAGTGGATTCAATGACACACCTTATGATATAATGCGCACGTTAACCACCCCCCCCTCAAATATAGTTAGGAAAAAGAGAGAGAGAGAGAGAGAGAGAGAAATGGGGTTTAACATCCACTCGACACAAACCAGGTCATTTTGGGACATATGGTTTCATTTTATTTCAATAAATCGCTTGCGCGTAGGGGTCTTTAGCAGAGGGAGGAAACCTGAGTGCCCGGAAGAAACCCATGAGGTTGTGAAGGCGCCCCTATCTCCATGCTACATACGCTCACACCAGGGCTCGAAAAGTTAGGAAAAAGAAACAGTTATGACCTCAATGACAAGGTCTTTCTATAAAGGATAACTTTATATTTTTTAAAATTACGGTAATCTACTTAAAATCATGAACCTTCCCCTTGCCCGAACAAGTGGGTGTCTATAATATTAACAAATAAGAACATTTCAGCATCTTCCTAAGAACTAAATTGATCATCCGTTCAAACTTCAGTTCAAATTACTCAATACACGAAAATGGAAGAAAAAAGGAAATAAAATTACTTCAGTTTTTCAAAACTATTTCAAGAGATTCTTCATATTCTGCAAAAGCATGATTTCCACACGAAAAGAAAACAATTCTGAACCAGTAATTAGATTTCGCTTTTCCTACAACAGTTTTATCGTGAATAATCACCTTAACTATTGTTGGACGAGGACCTATTAGAGATAATTGTTGACGAGAATTGTGTTTGATTACCTGCTAGTACCCGCCATTATCAACGGTTTTAACAATTTATTGTACAGCCAATTCCAGTGAAGAGATAATCGGGAGAGAAAAATGGCCTCCGGATGGTTCTTCATGGTTTGAACTTGGTACAAGAAGTTTACAATGAGAGGTAGATGATTCCAGAACTACAGGAAAACAAAATGTCAATCAAGAAAACTTAAATATGATATGGAGTCATACATTCAGCATACAATAGATATCAGTATTACAATATAGTACTGTTTAGCACTTCCTAGAGCATAGGTGACTCAGGGACAGAGGGAGAGAGAGAGAGAGAGAGAGAGAGAGAGATGGTTTAAGGTCCACTCAACAAAAACTTGGACTAACATATGGTTCAATTTCATTTCAATAATTCGATTGCACGTAGGGGTCTTTAATTACATGTAGCTGTGGGAGGAAACCGGAGGATCCGGATAAATTCCACAAGGTTTGACAGGCAACCCTACTTCTTGTCGAGTGAGAATCAAACCCATGCCAGTTGACTAAATGACAGACCTCATGATACAACACGCATGCACTAAGTGAGCAAAACTGTGCCTTCCAACCCATTTTGTGTATAGTTCCATTAGAATTTTACTGACAGCTCTATCTCCCCTTTCTATTCAAAGAGAGAGAGAAAAGGGGTTTAATGTCCACTTGACACAAACCAGGTTATTTCAGGACTAGCATATAGTTCAATTTAATTTGAACAATTCCCTCAGGAGGAAATTAGAGGACCTGTAGAAAACCCATGAGATTGTCATGTACAAGAGTTAAAACATTTGCCCACTCACTCCCCTAAAGGGAGAGAGCGAGAAATGGGGTTCAACTCCACTCGACACAAACTAGGTCATTTCAGGACTAACATATGGTTTAATTTTATTTCAATAATTTGCTTGAGCATAGGGGTCTTTAGCAGTGGGAGGAAACCGGAGGACCCGGAGAGAACACACAAGGTTGGACAGGTATCCCTACCCATTGTCACATACAACCACAGCCTATTCTTATATCTAATTCCAACTGCCAAGGGATTTTTTACGTGCACTCCAATGTGTATACGGGACCTCGGTTTTTCATCCCATCCAAACGACCTAACAGCTATCCTTGTCAGGCCCTCTGTTCTGCATCACTGACAAGGGGAAACCACGCTGGAAAATCGAGATGAACTTTCTCGGCCAATGCAGGGTTCGAACACCCGACCTCCAGGCTAGCAAGCTAGCTCCTTACCCACATAGCCACGTGATCCTCAGATAAAATAAAAGTACCTGATATAAGATGGTTGTATTTGTTGGTTGATCTGTTATAGCTGACTTCAGCATATTTTCTATTTTATCAAATAAATTATCTACATGTACCAATACATACAGGGGTGATGAGGGCAGGATAGATGCTGAAAAGTAAAAGAAAACAATTTTATCAATCTAAGTAAATCACTCTGAAGATAATACTAAGCTCTCACCAGTCAATTTTTCTGGCAAATGTATTCAGTATGAAGCATCTCATTTTTAAGTAAGCATATCACCCACTAGCAGCCACAAGGTAAACACCACACACAAATTTCAAAAAGGTCACATCATAATTATAAGTCTCTAAGAATCTATCAAGATTTCATAACAAAGGACAATAACTCTAATTGTAGAACAGCATGACACACAGACGTTTCGGTAAGACGAAAAAGGGTTCCTCTACCCGAAACGTTATACAATTAAACCATCTTTACTATCCACAAGTCTGTGTGTCATGTTGTCCTACAGGGATTTTCAAATTTATTATATCTACTCTCTGCCTTGCCGGCATCATTTTTTAATCCAGTATACCCACAGATGTCCAAGCCTGTCCATCTTTACTACCTACAAGTCTGTGTGTCATGCTGTTCTACAGGGATTTTCAAATTTATTATATCTACTCTCCGCCCTGCCGGCATCATTTTTTGATCCAATATACCCACAGATGTCCAAGCCTGTCCAGCTTTAGTCTACTTTTAAGGGAGTGTTGCCCTCCCCTTCTCCAGTCTATATAAAATTATAAATGAAAGGAAATGGGGAGTAACATCCTAATGATGACGGCCATACAGTATGCTACGAGGGAAATTTGCCACGACTATGGACTATCTTAATCGAATTCTAACGACAAAGGGTTCTTTGACATGCACGAGATCTGGTCATACCATTCACCCGAATAATAGAAGTTCAACTCATCAAACATAATCTATATACACAGACTGATAATCTGAGTAAAAAATTTAACACGAGACAAAAACATTACTGATCTCAGCTAAAGATGAAGAAAACCCATTACATTGATGAATTTCCTGATTCAAATATCATAATCAATCAATAATAGTGTATGTGAGAGAGAGAGAGAGAGGGAGAGAGAGAGAGAGAGAGAGAGAGAGAGACTAACATATGATTCAAGTGGATACATGTTCTTGTATACAATACAAAACTGCAGGAGAAACCCCAGGGTGCTTAATCATGTGGAATGTTCCGTTTTAGTATTTTAGTTTAATTAAAGTTGCGTGAGATACATTCGGGTTTTAATCGAGCGTAAGTGACATGCAGTGCAATACTTCAATTTATTTATCAACCAAATAATTACAACTCGGCAAATCCACCCACCATGATGTCATTACCTCTAGCAATGTGCATTTAACTCGGTAGCATGGTATTCAGTCTAAGGTTGTAAACTTTGTATCTGCTGTCTAATAGTAATTGCAGGAGTATTGAAATACACGCAAAACAAAACTCTACAAGATAAACCTAATGACAATATAGAAAAGACATTGAACAAAATAAACAGATAACAAATCAAGTGAATGGATCCGGGGTCAGTCGTAAGCGTCCACTGCGGTTTAATATAAATGAGAGTATGTAGAACCTAACAACTCCCAGCTTTCTATTACTCAACTTCTTTACTGTCTTTATATGGACACGACCACAGTTTTCATTCACAGTTTAAGTCATCAATCTGTCCGATACAGAATGTGTGAGATAGAAAAGGAAATGAAAAGAAATGAATTTGAATGTTTTACTTTGCAACAATCGGGCTATAAGACGGGCATATTCTACTAGGGCTGAAACAGTACGCTATCCTCATAATACATATCACGGAATGGACCTCACAACACGTATCACAGACGTATGCAGTATGGACCTCACGATACGATATATAACATAGTATAGACCTTACTATATGATACATATCACAGTATGGACCTTACGATACAATACTTATCACGGTATGGACCTCACAAAATCATCCATATGGTACGTATCACGGTATGGACCTCACAATATGATAATTATCATTGTGTGGACCTCACAATAGGATACATATCATGGTGTGCACCTATCAATACGATAAATATCATGGTGTGGACCTCACAATACGATACATATCATGGTGTGGACCTCACAATACAATATACATATCATGGTGTGGACCTCACAATACGATACATAGCATGGTGTGAGGTGTGGACCTCACAATATCATCCATATGATACATATCACAGTATGGACCTCACAATACTATATTTTTTTCAAAAAATAAAAGAAGTAAATGAGAGAGAAAGAGAGAGAGGGAGAGAGAGAGAGAGAGAGAAATGGGGTTTAACGCCACTCGACACAAATTAGGTCACTTTGCGACCAACATATGGTTTAATTTTATTTCAATAATTCGCTTGCGTCTAGGGGTCTTTAGCAGTGGGAGGACACCGGAGTGCCGGGGGAAACCCACGAGGTTGAGAAGGCGCTCCTATCTCCATGCCACATACGCTCACACCAGGGATCGTAACCACAGCCGCAAGCCAGAGGTAACCGGCCAGCTAGAGGTCGAAGCGCGACACTCTAGACCACTAGACCATCCCAACCCCCACTGGGTTGAGTATTGGAAGAAAACAGACGGTTAAAAAATTCTGTACCGTGTTTACCGAATAGGGGTTCGTAATTTAAAGTACCCTGAAACCTGGATTAAGGGTAGGAGAAAAAGCTGTCCTGGAAAATTTCAATCATGATGCATACCCATCTACATTAGTTCTGTTGGTGCTGAAAAGTTAAACCCCAACTTCATTTCATTTCTTTTTATCAAGGATTCTTTCATCAACTAGGGTTCAAATCTGTTATTGTTGAAATCTTTTAGTCTTGTCTGTTTCCTCAATATACATTTTGTCTTTTGATACACGGAAACCCTTCACTTATCTGGCTATCCAATTTTCCGTTCTCCAAACTAATAACACATCTAAAATGCCTTTTCGGCTTTCCCTAGAAATTAATTGAAATTTTCCAAGCAGCTAATATCAGACTTGCTGTTTCTTGATCAAATTAAAAATACTGACACTCGGTGTAAGAGACTTCAAGTTTCTAATTTTCATTCAATATAAACTAATATGTTTTTCCACGACAAAAAAAGGGTAAAAACTTGTCTGGTTATAATAAGGGCCTGCAGGTTTATAAGATGAAGTAATATCGTCTACGATGATACTTGAAAACACAGTGAATGATTCCTGATATCTTCGTTAATAAATAGACGTAATCTGACATCCATCTTTTCTTTATGAAGACAACGTTCAAAATTTAATTAAATGAAGCTAAAGATTATGACGTCAGCAGGAGTTAAATTTTCTTGGTTTGACGTTCTACCTTTATGCACCGACTGGGATAATGAGTTTTTTTTTATCCCCTCCGAATGACTAGACACTGTTCCTTTATATATCGAATTCTGACTGTCAAGGCATTTTACGTGCACAGGACCTCGTTTTTTTGTCCCATCCAAATGACTACAACTGTCCTTGTCAAGCCTTCCTTCCTGCACCACTGACATGGGGAAAACACATCAGAAATTCTGATAAAACTTTCTCGGCTAACCATGGGAACGAGAGAGAGAGAAATGGGGTTTAACGTCCACTCAACACAAACTAGGTCATTTCGGGACTAACATATGGTTTAATTTTATTTCAATAATTCGCTTGCGCGTAGGGATCTTTAGCAGTGGGAGGAAACCGGAGTGCCCGGAGGAAACCCACGAGGTTGAGAAGGCGCCCCTATCTCCATGCCACATACGCTCACACCAGGGCTCGAAACCACAGCCGCAAGCCAGAGGTGACCGGCCAGCTAGAGGTCGAAGCGCGGCACTCTAGACCACTAGGCCATCCCAACCCCCCTCCATGGGAACGAACACACAACCTCCAGGCTAGCGAGCCAGCGTCTTACCCACTTAGCCACCATGGCTCCCTAGGGCAACGCGAAGTATTCAGAGATTTCTGGATATAATTCCTGGTTCAATATCTCTGTAAATTACGACTCATATATGTATGTACAATTATATGTTCAAATATAACCATGGGGAAATACAAAATGCTCCGAGCTTCCTGCTGCTAAAAATAACGATTTGCACAAAGATAGTCTTGACTTCTTACAATTCTTAACAGATAATCCTATCTTGTCTATTGAAACATGCCACCAGCTTGTATAAATACACCAATAATTATAGAGTTTTATATGTTTCAATCAATGTTCTAGTCAACAGCACCTAGAGGGCATAGTCAGCATAGTATCAATTCTGTCAATGACCATCAAATCGTACCATACGATGTCCAGACGTTGTTTGTGTCATAATAATTACAATACTTGAAGTCGATCGTTCCAGATTCTCAATTTATCACAGCAAAAATAACTCAAATTGATTATTTAATTAAGAGAAAGAGAAAGAGATGGTGTTTAATCTCCACTCCACACAAACTAGGTAATTTCAGAAATAACATATGGTTTAATTCTATTTCAATAATTCACTTGTGCGTAGGGGTCTTTAGCAGTGGTAGGTAACCAGAGGAGCGCAAGAAAACCCAGGAGGTTGCACAGGCGACCCTACTCCTTGTCGCATACAACCTGGGATTAAAAACCGACTCAATGACAGACCTTATGATACAGCGTGCATCCAGCCCCCTGATTATTTAATGAAGAAAACAAAATAATAATACTGACGTAAGATAATCTCCTGACTTAGATTCAGTCAGATTAAAAAAAGGTCCATGGAAAGATTTTATCAAAGACTGGAATGTCATGATGACTGATATTGTCTCAAGTCAAGAGAATGCTGAATATTGTGTATTTGTGAAATATTTGAAGCATCATAGCTTTTCAAATATTCAATTGGAATTGGACTATTTTTGAACCGATATTTCTTTAAGAGATTCAATTATTACAAAGTTGTAGTAAAGTGAAATGAAATGAAATGGGGTTTAACGTCCTACTCTTCTGAACCTAACTTGGGATAATGGAAGACGGGCAAAGTTGTAGTAGCTTAGCTCAAATTTATGCCCCACCCCCCAACCATCCATCCACGGAAACGACAACACAAGTGACACCTCTGCACATCAAAAAAGCTTTCCACGAGAACAAAAATACCAACTGAAAAAATGACTCTGCCAATCTCCCCTGCCCCTTTAAATTACAATGTAATAAACCTTCACATAGAACACATTCAAAAAATAAAACAAATTTTAAAATTCAACCTTTTCTAGTCAATTCACCTGGTCTTCTCTATTACATGACAGTTGTAATCACTCTTAAGCTTTATTTTAAAAACACGCTGACACAAACATTACTCTAAATGACTTTGTCTTCATTCTTCTTTAATACAGTAACAAAAATCAATGTTTTTTAATTTGAAACTTTCTAATCAACCGATTTGAACACCACTGATGTTTTTTCTTTTGTTTCCTTTCTTTGTAAAGGTTGTCGTGATATTGTGCAAATGTCAGGGTGTAAATATAAGCGTACGTAAATTTATTACCACAAAACTTGAGACGAGAGTAAATCTAATTTAGTGTTTAAACTGATGACGTGTAAAGTAGATGATTGGAACGCAAGTGAATTACGATAGAGTTGGTCGGACTAATCAGGTACTACCAAAGTTTCGGCCAATAAAGAGACTATTGACGACTTCGGATCAATTTAGCATCAGTGTGAAAGAAAACGAGAGAGGTGACAAGTAACTGTTCTGATGAAACAGACAAATTAAAACACACAACATAGTTCTGGGATTAGAATAATGAATAATTTTAGCTGGAGATAGAGTTCTGTCAACAGATTCGTCAATAACCGATTTTATGAATACAATATTATATGAAGACAGGAATGAAGAGCATTATGAATAATCGTGACAAATGAAACAGAAAAATTAAAACATCGGTCCAGGGGATTAGAATAACGAATAATTTCAGACAGAGATATTTTTGTGAAAACTGATTTTGTGAAATGATATCAGAGAGCTCCTCTACGAAGACAAGAGAGGAGAAGAGTGGACAGTGGATAAAAATAACGAATAACTTCAGTAGGAGATAGAGTTCTGTGAAAACTGATTTTATAATATCAGAGAGCTCCTCTACGAAGACAAGAGAGCAGTGGACAATATGACTAATGGTAAAATAGAATAGTAGTCTCTCCCAATAAACTTCAACGTCAAGTGATATCAGTTTATTAGTGAGCTAATATAAACTGAAGGAGATCCTGTGATCAATTTATACGGAGTAAGTGACGGGATGAGATTAATAGTAAGTGATTTATTTTCGTCAAGTCAGTTGAAATCAGGCAAATTATCTCTAACAGAAATTAGTTTCAATTTGAAGGCAGGTTTGTAGTGAGAAAAAACTTGAAGAAGCTATATTATAAGAAAGTGAGTTGGAAGTACAAGAGTTGAGAGCTATCTTGGAAATGAAATAAGGTATTAGTTTATTTATTCTTCTTCCATCTCATAAATTGTAATCAAGATTCTACCCAGAAAAATGTTTTAGGAAAAATATTAATTAAACTGCATTTAGTAATTGTAGAATTATGTTGCTCTGATTAAAAATACAATGAAAGTTTTCCATAGAACTGTTCAGTTCATCTTTATATTCAAGTCAATAAATTATATTAAATGGTATATTTAGTAATTAATCAAAGACATGCAGTTATATAGAAAATAATGAGAATCATTGCAGAAAATTAGATCTGATTGAATTTAGTTATTGTTTAGTATTTAACGTACATGTGGCTCTGATTTAAAATTAATACAACAGTGGTACAGAAATGACAAAAGAATCTCGGATTTAAAATATAGTAATTGTTTTTTTCTTATAGAGCTGTTGAGTTTATTTCAAGAAAATTGCTTAGGGAAGAAAACAGGTTTTAAGTAGGAAAAGAGTTCTTGTGTATTTAGCTTTTAAAATTAATTTTAAATAATTTAAGTTTTGATGAAGTAGACATCTGAAGTGAAATATATTTAATTTAAAGATACATTATCGGAGATTAGTTAAAGAGTTGACAGTTCTCACTATAACAGTTAAACAAGGAATAATGTAAAGGGAATGTGCTGAAAATATCAGCCAAATTGATCCACTCTGCGCCCAAATTTTAGCAATTGAATTTTGGGACTAGATTCCATCATCATTACTAAAGTCGGTACGATAAAAAACATAGTCTCGATTATCCATTTCTTGACTTAAAATCATGAATGAGCGCTGAGCAACAGATCATATCTTTACAATGTGATCGAGAGTTGATTATGGTCTGGATAAGTTAATTAATGTCTAATTAATAATTCAGATAACACTTCAGACAGAGAAAGAGAGAGAGAAATGGGGTTTAACGTCCACTCGACACAAACTAGGTCATTTCGGGACTAACACATGGTTCAATTTCATTTCAATAATTCGCATGCGCGTAGGGGTCTTTAGCAGTGTGAGGAAACCCACGAGGTTGAGAAGGCGCCCCTATCTCCAAGCCACATACGCTCACACCCATTTCAGACACATTTAGCTCTTGCATAATGTATAAGTTTAACATCCACTAAATAATAAACAGCATTGCAAAAATAAAGAGAGAAAAATTTTAAATCAGGGTGAACAAGGTACTAGCAAATTTTCAATTTGTAAACAAATGAAATGAAATAAAATAGAGTTTAATTAACATCCTACTGTTCTGCTCTGAGTGGAATAATGAAGCCAGGAATATTTAACTCAGACAGCGACATTACAGCCTACTCTTATTGCGAATCCAAACTACTGCAAAGGGTTCTTTTACGAGCACATCAATATTAAAGTGGGATCTCGTTTTTTTTTGTCTCATCCAACAACTATACCGTGTACTTTGAATGGTCTTCCGCCCTGCACCACCCACTAGGGAAAATCCTTGCCGGAAAATCCTATGAACTTTTTCGGCCAAATCACACTTCAGGCAATGCTATGCCTATGACAGATTCTCAGATTTCAGACAGAACATAGTTGGCAAGAAAATCTTTGATGTTTTCTGCTAGTTTGAGTATATCGTGCAATCAATAGTTAGACAATCTGCAACTCAACCAGAAATACGAATATATCTTAAAGAATATTATTGATTTATTAAAAAATATACATCTTTCTATTTTATCCAGTAAATGTTTGGGTCAATATTATCTATCTTTTATATATTAATTCCTAGACTTAAAGGGACTATCCCGATTTGAACAGAGTCTCAAAAATAAAATTTAAACGCCAAAATATAAAGAAATGGTGTAATTTACCTTGTCTCATTTGGGGACTAACATATGGTTCAATTTTATTTAATTAATTTGTTTGCGCGTAAGGGTCTTTAGCAATGGGAGGAAACCTTGGGACTTAGGTTGTACAGGCGACCCACTCCTTGTCATATACAACCAGGGAATCGAAACCACATCAATTAACTTAATGACAGACCTTATGATACAATACACATGCGCTAACCATTCAGCTATCCCCCCCCCCCCTTTGTTTTATAGGACATTCAAGAATTATATAGGACATTCAAGAATTATACATGACACAAATTCATGGAATACAAATTACTTAAAAGTTTATTTTTGACAAGGGTTCTCTCGTCATTATGCTGTGTCATGTGTTATTCTCGTTTGGTTACTACACGATGGTTAAACATTAAATTTAAGGATACTGTCAAGGATTCAATAATCAATTTAATACTTTGTCATGCTTCTTTGAAATAAAAACTTGTCAGTTTTCTTTTCTTTTTATCCAATTGGTTCTACAAGGTGAACATCTTCTGTGCAAGAATTACGATTCCCATTTTTAACCAATGTTTTCTACTCTGCGAACATTTTCTGTGCAAAGACTTATGATCCCCTTTTCATTAACCAATCAAATTTTGTGTGTCAACATTGGTCAACTGGTTTCTTATATTGACTAACGCAATAATGAGTAACATTCAAATCCTAGGATTGAACATTCTGGAATTGAAGTGCCTCGGACAAAAATTGGCAATCAAGATAAAAAGCTGATTTGGGACCCAACACATGGACCAAATGAATAAGAAAATGCCTCACTTTGACTACACTGACAGGAAGATCTGATGGCCCCTTTGCCGCTTTGGAAACCGTTATACTTGCCCTTGAACAGATGAAGAACATGAGCAGCCTATAAAAACGTGTATATTCAAGTTTAAGGCCAGGTGGTAGAACATTTTTTTTTTATTAATCAAGAAATCAAAATCACAAGATCAGAAAAAAAATTAGCATTTCAGATTCTTTTTTTTTTTTGTTTTTTATCAAAATTCTTTCCATAATGATTTGAATTTTGTTGTTTTCATCCTCAGTGCTGTGTATTCATCTTTAACTCGTCTCAATACCTATTATTTGGCCAAGTAAATTTGAAATTTAGATGAGCACGACATAAGACCTTATTACGGAGTTCAATCATTTACCAATTATCCACGTCTTTATACGTTTCTTTGATTCAGAAATTCTGATCTTTGAATCGAGCCTTCTAGAAGAAGAAATGACATCCAGTTCCGAATGATTTCTTTTATCAAATTGATCTTGTCGTTCAACGAGCGGGGGAAAAACATTCCTTGCACTTTTTTTTAAAAATTCATTTTTCTGACTAATTTTTGAAGTCTTGTCTTGTTTGTCTTTGATTAAAATCTTGACATTTTTACTTTGTCGCTCTTGTTTCTGTCTATCAGACTTCAGATTAAATGTTTTGATAATCAAGGCGATGTTTGTTTCTTAAAACATTTTTTTTTATTGCTTTTTTTCTTCTTGAATTTAAATTTTTTTGTGAATTATAGCACATGCAGAGCAATAGCCTGTGACATTAACATTTAAAACAGTTTAGAATCTTCTTTAGTTTGATGATTGTTTGAAATGAAATAAATTGGTGTTTTATGTACTGTTAATAGTGCTTAATGTCCTACTGTTAACAGTGTTTTAAGTCCTACTGTTAACAGTGTTTTATGTCCTACCGTTAACAGTGTTTTAATGTCCTACCGTTAACAGTGTTTTAATGTCCTACTGTTAACAGTGTTTTATGTCCTACTGTTAACAGTGTTTTATGTCCTACTTTTAACAGTGTTTTATGTCCTACCGTTAACAGTGTTTTAATGTCCTACCGTTAACAGTGTTTTAATGTCCTACTGTTAACAGTGTTTTATGTCCTACTGTTAACAGTGTTTTATGTCCTACTTTTAACAGTGTTTTAATGTCCTACTGTTAACAGTGTTATTAATGTCCTACTGTTAACAGTGTTATTAATGTCCTACTGTTAACAGTGTTATTAATGTCCTACTGTTAACAGTGTTTTAATGTCCTACTATTAATGTCCTACTGTTAACAGTGTTTAACGTCCCACTGTTAATGTCCTACTATTAACAGCGTTTTAATGTCCTACTATTAATATCCTACTGTTAACAGTGTTTTACGTCCCACTGTTAACAGTGTTTTAAGTCCTACTGTTAACTGTGCATAATGACCTACTATTAACAGTGTTATGTCCTGTATTTCTACCAAATTTGGCATACTTTTACTAGAAATAACACCCCAATAAATACTTTTCTGGGAATGTATCTTTAAAGAAAAGATCAGCCTTACAAATATCACCAGATCTGATCGAAAAACTAATTAGGTATGGACATTGTGATTTAAATCTATAGGAATTACACCAAGACGATCTAAATTCATCCTCTTTAAGCTCGTACACCACAGTAACGTCTCTACTTTATTCTGATATGTCTGTCGAATCGTGACGGAACAAAGAAAAAGTCTGTGTAATCGGGTCTGAAGAAAGGAAATGTCTGTATAATTATGTTGATGAAAGAAAACATTTAGTCAGCGTTGTGGTAAATTGCTTTTTGTAATAACAAACTGGTTCAGACATTTGTTAAAGAAAAAAGATTAATGGAGCTTAGAGTCTCGTCATTACAATAATTAAAACAGTTATATGGTCAAGTGTGCAATGCATGAGATTTGAGAGAAGTTTGCCCACACAGCTCAGTTTTGAATAAGTGAACTCAGATTTCTATTCTGTCAACAAAAACTTAAGTACTAGACACCACCTTGGAATTTTTAATGAAGTAATATTATATGTTTTGTTTCTATAGGATAACAATATCTTTCACAGAATAACTTTAACACTATTATACAGGGGTTAATTAAGCATTGAGAGAGAGAGAGAGAGAGAGAGAGAGAGAGGGGAGAGAAAGAGAGAGAAAGAGGGTGTTTAACGTCCACTAGACACAAACCACGTCATTTCGGGACTTACATATGGTTTTTAATTTTATTTCAATAATTGGCTTGCGCGTAGGGGTCTTTAGCAGTGGTAGGAAACTGGAGTACCTGGAGAAAACCAACGATGTTGGACAGGCGACCCTATTCCTTGCCACGTACAATCGGGGATTCGAAACCACGTCAGTTGACTCAATGGCAGGCTTTATGATACAGCGAGCGCATGCTAACCATTCCGCCACCCACCTTCCCCAGAGAGAGAGAGAGAGAGAGAGAGAGAGAGAGAATCATATAAACTACTGCAAATCTTGGGGAACTTTCAGGAGTCAACCAACAAATATATTACTTAATTCAATTGACACACACACAATGTAGAATTTAAAATTTTCTATGGTGAAATGAATTAATTTTTCAATATTTTATCTTAAGCATTAGTCCTCATATGTTTAATTCTGCTGTTCATTAAATGTATTCAATCCGCAGTAAAAAGTGAGATTTTGCCAAGAATTCTCCATTTGCTGATTACAAAGATTCCACGGAATTTGTCATTTTTAACACAAACCATGTCAGAACTCGACAACAAACCATTCAGAATTAGCAAACTACTTTTTATTTTTAGAGAAATACTTGAGAAATCAGCGGAAGATATTGGACAATCGCACGTTTTCACATAATAACTATTGACTGTTTGGAACAAGTATGTGAAATCGGTACTTAGCAAAATTGGTATTGATCTCCCTATAGTTGAGATATCGTGAAAATCCATGTTGGATATTTCGTAACCAGGAATCTTCAGGTTTTTTTGAAATAACTTTTACTTCCACTTTATAACTCCATTTTTATCCCTTTGCACTAAATTGATGAAAGGTGAGTTTCATTAATAATTAAAGATTCGTTATGTAAGATTTAAATAACGAGTTGGCCATTCTTGCTTATAATAATTCAAAAATAGATAAATGAATATATTCAAAATTTCATTCAAATCACTTTATTTTGAGCGAAGTTATGTGTGTTGGAATATGTAGCTTAGATTGTTTATGGTTGTAGCCATAGTACTGGACAAATGAGACTAAATCTTGATTATCCATTATATCATTAAAGTTTTAAATCTTGCAGGCATTCTAATCCATTTACATATCGGCAATCCGATGATCAAGAGAGTTGATTATGGGCTTAGGTTAATAAAAAAACTGATAGTTCATATAACATTTAAGGCAGATTTAGCTCTTATATAATGCATTTTTAATGGGACTATAATATATACCGGTAAACAACTGGAAAACAACATGTTATACTAAATACCGGAAAAACACTAAATACAGGAAAACACACTAAATACAGGAAAACACCCTAAATATGCAACTCGGGAGCCTGGACCTCCGGAAAACACACAAAAAACTAAACCTAACCCTAACCCACAACCAAAAACCCTAACCTACACACACAGAGGATCAGGCTTCAGGCTACCTATTTAGGGTGTTTTCCGGTATTAAGTGTGTTTTCCGGTATTTAGTGTTATTCCGGTGTTTTCCGGTATTCAGTATAACATGGTGTTTTCCGGTTGTTTTGGTATAGTATTGCCGTTTTTAATGTATATATTACTATATAATACTTAAAATCTCATCAATCAATAGTCTAGAGAGTTGATTATGGGCTTATGTTAATAAATGCTTAAATGATAATTATACAACATTTAAGGTCAAAGTAAAAACCATACTCCGCGCAGTGTTTTGTTTGATTAGAGGTAATCCCACTACTCACTGCTGTAATGAGTGGATATTCTTATTTTAAATTTTGATTGGTCAGTAGTCCGACTACCAACCAATGACTAGCTGCTCTACAACAGCTTTACATTTAAAACGAGTGCCACTATTGGACAAGATATATATGTTTACATAACGTTACGTCATGGCTCACGATTTTATTATGCCTAATTAACCTGTGCATAGCAGAATACTGCAGTAAAACTAATTGAGTGACAAACGAGACTATCAAGTCAAATGAAATGTAAACAATACTGTTTGGAAACGAACATACTTTCACCATTTTTAATACCTTAAAGTTTTAGGGAAGACCCAGATTAAACGAAGGACTGTCATGTTGCTGTACTTAAGTGATAGCTTTGATTGAATGGGAAGAATAGACACTCCCGCTAATCCAGCAATGGCCAGAGAGGGATTTCTCGGGCCATTGCTTCAGAAATATGAGTAAAAACCTGTAATAGGCAAATGTAGCTCTTACATAATGCATGTTTAATAATACTATATTATTCTTCAAATTGGATCCATCCGATGATCGAGAGAGATGATTATTGGCATGTCTGGTGGATAAATGTCTAAATAATATTTTATACCACATTTGACGAATATTGAGATCAAATTGGTTACAGTGTTGAAAACTACATATAGAAAGAAATGAAATGAAACCGACTGGGAACTGAAGACAGGCTTATAGAAATGATGAACTCCACACTGTGGGGGGAGGAGTAATTCTGCACTTTTTGAACTTCTGTCGGATCAATTTCTTATGCCACAAGAAATACATTACAAGACTAGTAAGATAAATCAGACTTTTAGTTCTTTGGGATAACCTACAAAACCGTTTTTCTCTTTTCTTGTGGAAAAACATGAAAAAAAAAAGGACAAATGCTTTCTCTTTTCAAATAATCTTGGCTATAAATACCAAATGATCAAATCCGAGAAATTTCTAATTCGCAAAAGCACAACTACTATAATAGGTTGATGTTTGTACAAAAAGATATCTTGAACTGTTTATATGATATGGTGAATAGGTTGACCATTGTACAAAGTTTAATAAAGATATCTTGAACATTTGAGATATGTTCTAGAAACAAAACTGAGAAAGAAGGATGGAGCCCATTTTAATGTACATTGTTCAGCGCAGGATAACAAAAGACTAGTACTCCAGGTACATAGAACCAATTTAACGACTTCCACGTACATATTCAATCATTTTAATGTTGAATAAAATGTCATTGTTGGGTAATATACATGTATTAATAGAATATATCAGGCGGAATAGAATTGCAGATGGACTCGTAATAATGACATTTATTCAGGAAAAGGGATTAGGGCTATTCTGACGATCTGAAATGGGATTATTGGAAGACAGTAACGCGTACTTCATGATAATATTTATTAGCTAGAAAGGGATATAAGGCTATAATATATATTTTTATATGGCCCAGGTGTCCATAGAGTAGACACATAAAACTGCTATAAAATAATCGTAAATATTGATCAAGTTTGGTTTTATCATTATGAATGTGAAGACATGCATTTAAAGAGGCATTAACACTTTTGGAGCCTATACCAGATTTTTAGAATTTGTTTTTAAATATGTAATTTCAATAAATATAGTTACATATGTTAAGTTCAAATTAGATTGTACGAAATTAAAGAAAATGAGGAAATGAGAGAGAGACAGAAAGAGAGAGAAAGATGGGGTTTAATGTCCACTCAACACAAGCTAGGTCATTTTGGGACTAAAACATGGTTGAATTTTATTTCAGTTGGGCAAAATTTCCATTGTAGTACACTGCATGGCGTATGCCTGTCTTCATTAGCCCAGTACAGAGCAGAACAGTAGGATGTCAAACCCCATTTCATTTCATTTCATTTATTGTAGTGAGTGTGGTATACCGTATCAGCAGGTTTTGTCCTCACATACATGTAACAGGTAAAGGGTCAGATTAATTGGTCTTTTAAAGCATACAGGTCAAACACAAACTCAACGAAATAAAATATAAAATAATGAAATAAAAACAAAAGAAAATACAAAAACATCAGATTTTAATAATACTATTGTAAAATAAATTTTCAATATTTCTTTATGTATTTGAACGTATGTCACTGACTTGGAACCTTGGTATAATGCTATGGTTAGAAAGTTTGTCACTGCCTTGGATTAATGGGGTTTTTTTTTTTTAAAAGCTAGCAAAGTTATGTTTAGAAAGACCACCACTGCCTTGGCATAATGCCTTTAAAATGCTAGTAAACTATGGTTAGAAGGAATGCCATTGCCTTGGTATGATGTGTTTTAAAATGCTAGTAAGCTGTGGTTAGAAGGAATGCCACTGCCTTGGCATGATGAGTTTTAAATGCTAGTACGCTGTGGTTAGAAGGACTGGCACCGATATGTTTTTTTAAAATGCTATTAATAAAATGTTCATAAAAAGTTTGCCATTGCCAATTGGTATAATGTTTTTTATACACTAGTAAATGCTGTGGATATGGAAACTCATTATCTAGGTGTAGTTTAAATGCTAGTAGAATAAAAATAGTTTTATGGTTAGAATGGTCTGACACTGCATTGGTGAAGTTTAATTGCTAGTAGAATAAAAGTAATGTTGTGGTTAGAAAGGTCTGCCACTGCCTTGGTATAGTTTAATTGCTGATATAGTAAAAGTAATGTTGTGGTTAGAAAGGGCTGACCTATTTGTCACAGAATGGAAATAAAACGGGGAAATTGAGACAATAAAATCGTGATGAATGAGGCCGTCAGGTGACATAAAGTGGTGGAAGGACGTAACTTGTCTCAATCAATTTGTCTCTTATAATGTAACGTAGCATCCTTCAGACTGGACGTTAATGTCAACATTCATAAAATGTCCACCTAATAGAATTACAAATACCACAATTGGACAATTCTATCAAAATGGAGAAAAATTTCCCGAACTTTTTATTTTTTTATATGAGAAAATTGTTTTTCAACTTAATGTGATTTTCTCTTTTGGTGTACCTAGGAGAAGCAATCTGCTTAAAACACAGATCCTATGTCGTGTTGTTTTTTGTATTTCAAAATTTCTTTATTACATTTCGTTTTTTATAGTTACATTATATAACCAGTGTTCTGGTTGATGTGTGAGGGATTAGCCAATGAAACGTTCTGATATGTTAAGTTCTTGCTGCGCCTTGCATGGAACTGTGGGTATTCCACGAGAAACATCAAATCGGTTAATCAAATGTCTGATATATCATAAGGTCAAAAGCCTATGACCCCTGGCACGACCTTTCAATACAATCGGTCATATCTTCATGTGGAGGCCATCAAAAGTATATAATATAGATCTGCGTTTAATCTGATTGCTCTTCCCGCAAAGTATATGTACCCTACATAGAGAATCCTCTGTCTTTATTAGCACAGATAAAAGTAAAAAGAGCATGTCATTTTTATTTCTGTTTACACATGAAAATAAAAGTTTTACCGCTATCAGTGAACAACTTCTCAACAATTTCAATCAAAATTCCATAACGATTCTGTAGAATTGCATCTCAATTATTCAAATTCTGCATGAGCCCGATTATAATTTGTTGATACTTCACTCAAAGTGAATTCAGATTTCAATTCCAATCTTGGAAGTGGCAATTTACATTTATTAATATCTGTGAGATAATAAAATAACAAGAGATCAGTCAAAAAACATTTAGATTTCATTTTAAAAATCGTAAAGAGGCAATAACTCTCAGCAAAGTTGTTGTCATTAATCAAACTAATTGTTATACAGTGATTTGTGTTTAAAGATTCGTAAAAATCGTCTAATTTGTTCTTGTGTCCAGTTTAAAGCTGATTGATTCCTTTTGATAATGAGTGTTCAATTTACAAGTACAGTACACGCATCGTGGAGGTTTGACCGGACACGATATTACCGTGTTTTCTATCGTGGAATTTCATGATTTACCGAGTGAATATCGAGGAAATATAGAGGGACACGATAGCAGTGCCTCGGTGTTAAAAACACCGTGTGACTCGGTGTTTTAATTAAAACATGCCTCTCGTGGTTTATTTTAGGTGAAATACAGTAGCACATTAATTATTATAGATCAGTTACTACGTTGGCATTTTCCCATTAATCACGAATATTTGATGGCTTGTTCGAAATCGGAAAAGGAATAAACACAATTTTCGGTAAACCCCGGATACTATTCATTCTTTTTCTAAACAGAATATGCTTAAGAAACCAATACGTTATTACTTCATAATATGTTCCATATTTTTCATACTTTCGTCAATCGACTATTACAAATCCATTCATATTACGGGAAAAAATAAATGCGCACAAATCAATTCTGGTCTTACCGGGGTGTAGTTTAAATTGTTTTATCCATTCAAATAGTAATTCACATACTGACAAATAAGCCACGTGGTGCATACAGTATTGGTAAATCACACCTCAACTAATATATCTTTTCTGGTTTAAATCACAAATGAATTAAAAGCCTTCGTCACCCGAGACGAAGCACATTTTGCTGAGTGGACGTGGACACGTATCATTCCGATAAAGGCGATAATATAATGCTGACTTTTTCATTTCCACATCAGAGAGTCTAGGGAATGCATACTGTCAATCAAGGTTTGATAAAGTAAATTGGTACGTGACATCAAAAGAAACCAACTGACAGAAAATTGCACGCCCATTTTACAACAAATTATTATCCTGTTGTAGTCATCTTGACAGTACGACTTGTATTGTAAATTGTCAGAAGTAAAAACTACCCAAAAAGGTTTGAATCTTTATTTTAAAAAAACAATCACAATTGTTAAATTGATTCTGATATATATGCAAAGGTTGGCATTCAAGAGGGGTCACAATGGATTGTTCTTTGCATCTCAATTAGTTTGGGCGTTTTGGTTAAAATTAAACGTAAGGGAAATTTTGAAAAGAGATATCTTGTAAAATAACCCGTATTTATTACTGAAATATTTTCTCAATTAGCAGAATGTCAAATTAAAGAAAACCACGCAACACTTACAATATGACTAACTACGGGGTTTGTATTTGGCTGGACACCCCCACCCCTTCCCTACATGTAAAACCAATATGTAACGAGGAATTGTGATTACTGTTTTACCGTAAAAGTCATGTTTTTAGAGATTGTTCAATTATTTAAATCGGTACAGACTCGGAGGTTGACTCCTGCAGATCATGTAATGGGCAAAATAATGTTTAGTCATCATATTTGCAATTGACATAATATTCTGTCAATAAAATCACACCGGTGCTCATTAATAATTTATCAGAGTGGTTATTATTTTATTACATTGTGCACAAATGTCAGTCCTTAAATAGCACCAGTCGCCTTTAACAACTTAATAAGCACGTTTTTTGTGTTAGGCAATCCCCTCTCTTCGCTTTGATGTATTGCATTCTTGGCTAATTGACACCTCGATAACTCTAATATATACTATTATTAATCTCACTATCAAAGAGGCTTCAATTCATAAGAAATGGTCGTGAGATCGTGTTGAGGGGTAAAACAATCAAAATGAATATGACGTGATAATTTTTGGAAACTAAAACGGTTTTATTAATAAGGGTATTTATGGTCTATGGCATGAATACGGTCAAATGTTTGGATGTTTCATTCATATATTGAACGGGTGTCAGTAAACTCGTCCACAAGCAAACAGGTACGCAGTTGTTAGGGCGTCCACGGGGCGTATTGTTTTTTTTATAAGCAATATTTTTATTCAGATTTGTATCTGAATAGGTATTGGGGAACGGGAATAGCCTATATTAAACCCCTCCGCCGTTGTTGTTGTTGTTTAATAATTTAATTGTATTACTCACTGGTTGTTTATATTGTTTTATTTACCCAATAATACATTATCTTGGCAAGCCGATCAAACCGAGATTAGTTCACCGATGTTTTTGTAATAAAGAGCAATAGTATTATTTGTTGATTAGCTTTATGATTTTAAACATAATAATAAATTCACCAATGTTTTTGTTATAAAGTAAACTCGTATTGTTTGGTTTGTTGATTGACGTTATCTCATTATTTAAAATATTTGGCCCTGGTTAATATCGGGTCAAAAATAATTCCTTAAATTGCGCCGTAGCCCCTTTTAGATAAACTGAATTCGCTTTTTATAAGATGGCGATCATTCGTAGATGAATGACTGACATACGCGACGTGGGTACATGTGTATACTTTATTAATATAAACGTTCGTTGAGTTATTTAGGTTACAATTTGTCTTTGATCTTTACACATAAAGAGAAAATTTACTAACAATGCATGCACAAGTAAAAGGTGCAGTAGTTTAAGGTATGATTTTATTGGCAGAATATGCCCACTGCGAATATGCTGATTATACATAGTTTTCGTCATAAGACGCGCTGTTATGTAACAATCTTCAAGTCTGTACCAATTTAAACATTGAATAAACACTTACATCCACAATTTTTTTGAAAGCGTGTATTCGGGGGGGGGGGGGCTTTCCATCGTAGTCCGTTCTATTTAACCATGACAACGACAGCTTTTTTGTGTGTGAATCCAGATTGGTCACGTACCAGTTGCAATTGTTCTTTTTTTAAAAATGAGGGCAACAATGTTAGGTAATGCCCACTTACTGACAATTTGCAATAAAAGTCATATTGTCTACAAGACTATTTTTTGTTAAAAGGACTTCTATTTTAGTCAATTATCGTTTCCTTTTGATGTTTGATGGCTCTTTTATATTCACGTTATTTGGAAACTTGATTGACAGTATGAAAAGTTCACCAAGGTGTTATCCGACGGAGACACGTTTTAATGAACATGTATTCCACAACACAAGGTACAATTTTATGGATACATTTTATGGCGACGTGGGCTTAAAAGCAGGAGAGGCAGACTTTTTAATTCATTTGTGATTTAAAACCGAAGATATTACTTGAGGTGTGATTTACCGATTTATTTGTCAGAATGGGACTCCGTTAAAATATAACCTCATAAAAGTACATTCTTTTTATGCAGCGTGGCTATTCGCGTCAGGATTATTGAAAAAACTATTCAACATTTCAAATATCGTGGCAGTTTGATAACATCGTGGCAGTATATCTTTTTGACATCAATTATTTATGACAGATAAACATCGTTAATTTTACATATCAAATTACACCGAGGCCTATCGTGTCACGCGACTATCGTGGCACACGATAGCGACTGCTACACCGAGTTATTTATCGTGGCAATATCGTGTCGTTATCGTGGAAATGTTTAACAAAAAACGACACGATAATCGTGTATGATCAAACCTCCGCGATGCGTGTACTGTATTTAATTCCCTGACTACTGTTCATACATCATTATGGAGAGGAATTTATACAAGCTTTGGTTTGTTTTATGATCCATTACATCAGTGCTGTAAATAACCTTTTTGTACTTGAATAATAATATTGTTTAAACCAATCAATTGGGTTGTGTATTTTTTAACAGTGATCGAGAAATTAAACATTTGAAAATTAGACATTCATTATAAAAATTGAATGGTCAGCTTTAAACTGGACACCAGTACAAATTCGATGATTTGGGTGGGAGTCTTTGGAGGATTTTAAAAGAATTTTTAAATACACAAGATTAAATGATATCCAGATATAAATGATTGCAGTATTCTTTAAATGTTCACTACAAATAAACCTACAACTACTTACTAAAATGGGCAAAGTTTTTCCTTAAGTATGTGTTCTAGCTTATTGCTTTATCGAGTTACTTTAATGCATCTAAAAGATGTCACTAGGGACCGGGTATCATTCAGATTTGATGAAAAAGGAAAGAAACTGAGCTTACCATCTATAATCTAATACACACATTCAGTTAATAGATTGCTGTCCAGAAAGTGTTAAATACCATCGAGATTCATCAAATAACGCCCAGTTTGTGCTACCGTAAGACCGTTTAGTTTAAGAAAGACTGTTTAAGAAAGAATGTTTAGTTTAAGAAACAACGTTAAAAACGTTCAGTTTAAGAAACAACATTTAGTTTAAGAAAGACCGTTTAGTTTAAGAAACATTGTTTAGTTTTGACATCAGTCATCTAGTTTATGACCATTTAGTTTAGTTTTTATATAAAGAAATCGGGAGGTCTGAATGATGACTACGGTACAGAATATTCATACAAATACGGAACAGGGTTGGTTTTTAAAAATTAAATATTCATAATATTGCAACTTTGAATTCCACTCATTTACATACTTCTACAACAAAATTTGATTTCTAATCATCAAAGTCCAAAGTGAGGATATAAAGCTTTTTTTTTTACGACAGAACGATCAATTCTGCAAATTAAATAATTTCATGCAGATTCTGTAATAAACTGTTTATACACGAGTTGACTGATTTGTTAATACAAAATTTCTACTCAAAAATTGAATTTAAGAAGCAATTCACATCATCAGAATATCAATTTGAGAATATTTGTGTCAGAAAGATTCTCCTCCTTTGAAATTATTTGCTAAATTGGTCATACAAATGGTTAACGATCATTCCGTTAATCTTGGGGTTAAACATGGGGTCAATATTAGGGTCGTACGAAGGCCATGATTAGCTATACATAATGACATCAATAGTTCGGCCGTATAAAGAGGGGTCTTACAAATTGGGGAATTATTATACTAGTAATCCAAGTTAACAAGACGATGGGAGGGGAGAAAGTCAACACTGACTCATAATTAAATGGATTTTCGTGTCTCGTTGATGTCAGTCACACGAGTATTACAGAATCAATCGCGTTAGTTGTCGTTCACTGATACTATAGTTACTACACACACAGAGTAATATCGTTGTTTGTAGACCATTCAATAGAATTACACACACACACACACGGACTAAGATCATTGTTCCTAGACCATTTAACAGAACTTCACACACACGCGGACTAAAATCATTTTTACTAGACCATTTAATAGAACTACACACACTCATGGAAAAAAATCTTAATAGAAGAGTGGACAGACACAGAACGTATTCATCGTTATGTTACGAGAGGTTTTGAAGTTTTCACAGTCACCAGTATATAAAAAGTTACAGCATGTATAGTATATGTAAGTTAATTTTGTTTTGTGAATTAGACGACTCTTCGACTTTAGTGGTGATGACAGAGCAGGGAAACATGCCCTCCCTTGACTCATTGGATGGTTGTTAATTTAAAAATTACTATATTTTTATTTTGAAGCAAGCCATATCAATATCCAAGCTAAAACTTACAGCATATTCATATGTAAGTTAATTTTGTTTTATAAAATACAAGAGTCTTTGTTGAAAGTGGTGGAGTAAGCTGTAATGTGTGCTTCTCTGTCTTTCCAGTGATAGTGTTCTTTTACCCAGAGCATGTTCTAAATTATGTATTTCAGAAAGAGAGAGAGAGAGAGAGAGAGAAATGGGGTTTAACGTCTACTCGACACAAACTAGGTCATTTTGGGACTAACATATGTTTTTTTTTCATTTTATTTCAATAATTCGCTTGCGCGTAGGGATCTTTAGCAGTGGGAGGAAACCGGAGTGCCTGGAGGAAACCCACCAGATTGAGAAGGCGCCCTATCTCCATGCCACATACGCTCACACCAGAGCTCGAAACCACAGCCGCAAGCCAGAGGTGAACGGTCAGTTAGAGGTCGAAACGCGGCACTCTAGACCACTAGGCCATCCCAACCCCGCAAATTACGTATTTTAACGTCCTACTGTTCTGCTCCGACTGGGCTAATGAAGACGATCACAAGCCATACAGTGAGCCATGAGGGTAATTTTGCCGGGACAACGGCGGTGCAACCTGCTCTTATATCGAATTAAAACTGCCATGGGATCTTTTACATGCACGCTCTTTGTCCTGTACCACTGACAAAGGGAAACAATGTCGGAGAAAAATATATTATACACTGGGGCTTGGTGTTCACTTGTATTCCATAGAATTGTGACCTCAATTACCTAAATGCCATTGAAACAACTCCTAATAAACAACGAAATTAAAGGATTTTGTCTGAAATGATTATCGAGTTGTTATGGATGTTACAAAGATGGAGATAAACTATGTATGCAATACAGAGCAACACAAACAGCTAGTTGCTGATAATAAAGCCTGGAAATAAGGCACCTGTCACTGACAATGTCAGACACAGGATCAGGCTTTGTCTGGCACAAAACCTATGGTACCTGTCAATTTGTCTGGAGCTGATTTGTCTTTTTTATTGATATTAATACATGTTCAGCACTAAGTTTAAAATGTCAGGTACTATTCATGAGTGCCTGACATTTTGTCAGGTACAGCTAAAGAGAGACCCAAACTAGGTTATTTTGGGACTAACGTATGGTTTAATTTTATTGCAATAATTCGCTTGTGCGTAGGGGTTTTTAGCAATGGGAGGAAACGAGAGAACCCGGAGAAAACCCACAGCGTTGAGGTACAGCTAAAACTTGCTGATAATACACAAGTTTGTTGAGTTTGCAGATAAATGCTTTATACTAAAATCTACCATGGGGGCCTACCACAGTTAATATCTCTTCAGTAATATCTGGATAATAATTCCTTACCTTTTGTGGCTGCTGTTTGTAAAGTTTTAATCCATTTTGAACATTTCATCATGGTAACGATTACATCAAGTAACATGTGTTGTCTGGAAAGAGAATAAATTATTTTTTTTTATAGATCATGTGATGGTACGATAATCAGTGGTAGATTACCCATGGTGCAAGTGTTGGACGCGCGCCATGGCCCCCATGGGTTTAGACACAATCAGTTGTAAATTACCCATGGTGCAGGTGTCGGACATGTGCCATAGCCCCCATAGGTTTAGAAAGCTGGAGTTGGAATACAGAAATTCTTTTAATGAAATGAAACGTGATTTAAGATTATGGAGGTGCTAAATGATTGTATTATTATATTAGATTAAACTCAAGTCATTCCTTGGGACTAACATGAAAGCATGATTACACCTCATGTTAACATGAAAGTTTTATTGCATTAAACTTAAGTCATATGGAACCAACCATGAAAGCATTATTGCATTAAACTTAAGTTATTTAGAGGCTAAAAGGAAATCATTATTACATTAAACCTTAGTCATATTGTGAGTAACGCATAATTGTAGTGAGACTTGTGCTCTACAGCTCAACTATATAAACAGCCCCTGTTTAAAATAGCATTATGCAAGAGCAAAATCTGCTTATTACAGGTCTTTCTTTAGGCTTGAGAAGTTATCTAAATAAACAATTAGACATTTATTAACATATCCAGACCATAATAAACTCTTAAAATCAAGGCTAGCCTTCGATGTTTGCGGATTGAATTCCTATATGCCGCTTAATGGCCGTTGATAATTATATCAATCAAGTGGATAATCGAGACTATGCTGTTTATATTAATGATTTGAGTAATGATGACCGAGGCTATAATATTTCAAATGCTTTTTTCTCTGCTCATACTGGATCAATTTGACTGAAATTTTCAACAAATTACCTTTACACTATATAGTTTTTAACTATTATAGTGAGAACTGCCATCTCTTTATCTTATCTCCGATAATGTAACTTTAAATTGTAATAATTTAACGTACCTGTAAGATATTTCTGTGAGTAAATCCGTTTGCTGGTCAAACTCGGTTGTGTCTGGGTTCAGGTAGCGTATTTTATCCAATATTTGTTGATTATGAGACAAATCCCATGATTGGTCCATCAAAGTGCACAAACCTGACAAAAAACATAAAAGCAATGTAACATCCAATCTGTTTCACAGAGAATTACTTACGAATTATCTCTGTAACAGATGACTGTCCACAACACGTGCGTTGACTGCATGCGGCGTAAGTCATTGGCTCAACAGCTCGTGCAATGTTTCTTTAACTCCTAACTGCTTCGGGCAAAATGATGCATTTTACTCATTTTAATACCCATTTACACTAAATAGGAAATCTTTATTTATTTTTCTTTTACCTCAAAAAAATGTTTGAGAATTTAATTTGTCGGAGTAAAAAAGTTAATATGCCGTACTCATTAAGCCTTGTCGATGTCATGCTTATCAGTTATTGTAGCGGCCAAGCGAATATTCACTGCTGGATCAGTTTGTGTAACATCTTCAAAAGTGATGATAATAAAATTGAAGGGGCGACAAAAATATTTAAAAAATCAACAATATTTTACTTGAGAGACTGTTACTACAAGAAAACTCAAGCACATAATGTTTTAGAAAGATTTTTAGAATTATTATTAGTATTATGAACCCGTACACTTAAAGATGGAGGTAAGAAATCAAAAGAAACTAATGTAAACATCAATTAATGGTTGTTGCTAAGTGAGAGAAGGGTTCGATTTTATTTCAATAATTTTATTTCAAACCCCTTTTCCTTGTCATGTACAAGCAGGAAATTGAAACTAGGCTACTTGACTCAATGACAGATCTAATTCAATGCATACATATTTACCATTCGATCACCCAAACCCCAAACTAATGTAAAATTGATTGATTTATGAAAGGAGTATTGCGGATTGCGCTGCCGTCCTCTTTAGCCCAGTTGGTGCAGAAAACAAGAAAATAAAAAACCCATTTTAATTCAAATGACTTACGTGTGCTACAGACGATAAAACTTAACATCCACATGAAACAAAGTAGGTCATTTCTTTGTTAATGAAAAACCTTATTTCTTAAAATATTTGAGTTTACGTTTTTTTTTGTTTTTTTTTATAAAATATGGTAAACGAAATTAATTAGTTTGATCATTTAACGACCCTAACCCTAACCCTGTAATAGGGTTTAATACAGTAATACTTACTGGAATCATTATCAGGAACCAACGATTTTAAAACTTGTAGATATTGTGTCGTAAGTTTAGTTTTAAAGATAGATTGTAGACATTTATTGACATACTGAGGTAAGTTCGATACAAATTCCGATAACTTCGAACCAAAACATCCCTTCGTTCCATCTGCAGGTAGATCTTGTTGATTTACGAATGACTGGAACCAGGATTGTGTGAACTGCCAATCGTTAAAATTAGTTTGTGATAGAAATAATATGAGAGCTGATAGTAATGAATGTGTTGCTTTATCAACATAGTCACTGATGACCGTCTGCTCCTCTTCATCAGATCTGAAAATAAAAATAAAAATAAAACAAAATAATATACCAATGAATTCTTGTCGATAGAACTGAGTTGTGATACATACAGCATGTACAAATACACATTATGGCACAAGCTTAGTCTGTTTGAAATGAAATGGGGTTCAACGTCCTACTGTTAGTCTCTTTGAAGAGGCATAAGGTTTAAACATTCAGCCCAAATTCATTTTCAATGTCATTTGCATGGTCATTTTAATGAAGATAGAACTGTGGCTCAAGTTTAATATCAGAATTTACATATGCCTTTACATATTTGATGTGGTAAAACGTTAACAGTTTGTCTTCTGTTTTGCCAAGATGAATGGTGTCTAGGATTTTTTTTTTTTAAACTTGGTACATGCTAAAACTTTTTATATTTTCTCACGAAAAATCCAAATCTATAGCGTGTTTATTTCTTAAAAAACACAACACAATTTATATGGAAAACAATCACTGGTTTATACACATCTAGCACGACGTTTTGACATTATTTGTACTTGATAACGATAAGAGAATACTTGGCGAAACGTTGTGTTATATGTGTAAAAACCAGTGATTGTTTTCCATATAAATTGTGTTGTGTTTTTTTAATGTGCTCTATCACTAAATGCCACTCAAAGATTTTGTTTATTTATTGATAATGTATTTTTCTAAACAGCAATATTGAACAAATTTACCTTTGAGAGATGGTTTTAATTTTCGTCAACAAATGAGAGATAACTCCAGCTGCCTGACATGTATTATAAAGAGTAACACTCTTATTTAACTCTGTGGTGCCTGGCCAGAATAAAGGTGAAAGGTCGTCTCCTCCATTAGCCAGCGGATTTCCATTGTCTAACTTAACTGCGGCTCTATCAATTACTTGTAATGCCATCTGGAAATAATCAAGTAATTAGAAATAGTCACATGACAAACAATCTTTATTGCTGTTCTAAGCAATTTTATATATGTGATCTTTAGAAGGGGATAAGAGAGAGAGAGAGAGAGAGAGAGAGAGAAATGTGGTTTAACCTCCAGTTGACACAAATTAGGGTCATTTCGGGACAAGAGAGAGAAATGGGGTTTAAGGTCCACTCGACACAAACTAGGTCATTTCGGGACTAAAATATGGTCAAATTTTATTTCAATAATTTGCTTGCATGTAGGAGTCTTTAGCAATGGGAGAAAACCGGAGGATCCGGAGTAAACCCACAATGTTGGAGATGTACAAATAGGAAATTGAAACCACACCAGTTGAATCAATGATACAGCGCCCATGTGCTAACCATTCGGCCATCTTTAGCAATGGGAGAAATTGATAAGGCTCATAAGGTTAGACAGGTCATCCTACACCTTGTTATGTACAAACCAAACTTGGGATTAAATATGAAATAGGGTTTAACCTCCCGCTGTTCTGCTCCTCATTTGCCTCAATGACATACATTATGATGAAAAGCACTTGGCCACCCAGACTTCTTACACATTAAATTATTGTCATCTGAAGTATTGGAAATATTTCTAAAAACATTATTGTTAATTTATTTGTACCATTTTTGAATTTGTATTCTTCAAACTTCGGACGTAAACATCAAGTCCAGCTTGTCTTAATGCGATATTTAACGGAACACCACGATCTAACTGTTGTACAATGACCATTCCGCATCTCAACATATCATTAACAGATGGTCTCTCGGCCAATGGTAAACTCTGTTTCATCTCCTCTTGAACTCTCATTAACCAATCAGAGATAGGAGTATTATCCAATCCAATTCCAGATAACATGGATCTTGTGTCGGCACTACTGTATGGACAATCGTCAATCTGAAAATATAGTTACAAATGCATGTAAATTGTACCAGAAAGTGTTTACACAGAGCTATACCACTGGCTCACTAGTGGAGTTCAGATGTTTTCAATGTCTGCATTGGCCAAGAAAGTTCATCCAAATTTTCCGGCATGGTTTCTCCTTGCCAGTGATGCAAGACAGATGGCCTGACAAGGACAGCTGTCTAGTCATTTGGATGCACTTAAAAGATCCCTTGACAGTTTGAATTTGATGTAGGAGTAGGCCATAGTGCCTCTGTCTGGGCAAAATTTCACTAATCTCCATCTTCATTAGCCCAGTTCACAGAAGAACAGTAGGACGTTAAGCTTTACAATAAATATTTTTTTTACCCTCTGAATGGGCTAATGAAGATGGGGGTAAATTTATACGAGTTATCTTAAAGGCTAATCAATTACAGAATGTTATGACATATTGCCTCCACAACTATTCAACATTTTTAAGATTTTACGAAATTATGAAATGAGAGAGTGAGAGAGAGAGCGAGTGAGCCATATTCCTGAAGCAATGGCCCGAGAAATCCCTCCCTGACCATTGCTGGAATAGCGTCTGTTTCTTGAACTTATGCGGGAGTGTGTCTATTCTTTCCGTTTAATGAAAGCTATTACTCAAGTACAGCAACATGACAGTCCTTCATTTAATCTGGGTCTTCCCTAAAACTTTGGACAGTGATTTAAGGTATTAAAAATGGTGAAAGTATGTTCGTTTCCAAACAGTATTGTTTACATTTCATTCGACTTGATAGCCTCGTTTGTCACGCAATTAGTTTTACTGCAGTATTCTGCTATGCATGGGTTAATTAGGCATAATAAAATCGTGAGTCATGACGTAACGTTATGTAAACATATTTGGTCCAATATTGGCAGCTAGTGATTGGTTGGTAGACGGACTACTGACAAATCAAAATTTAAAACAACAATATCCACTCATAATAGCAGTGTGTCGTTGGATTACCTCTAATCAAACGCAACACTGCGAGGAGTATGGAGTGAGCGAGAGAGAGAGTTCATTTCGGTACTAATATATGGCTCAATTTCATTTCAATAATTTGTGTGCGCATAGAGGTCTTTAGCAATGAAAGGAAACCTGAAAATCCCGAGAAAACCCATGAGGTTAGACAGGTGACCCTACTCCTTGTCACGTACAACCAGGGAATAAAATGAAAGGATGTTTTGAGCTGAAGAATAAAGCCTACCTCTCCTGGTATATAAATTTCTACGCCTCTGTTTCTCATCGCTCGTGATATTTCACCATGACGAGGATCCATCGCTAAAAATAATCTGTAAAAACAAACAACCAATCCTAACCAATCAGATAATTAAAACGGAACATCACTCAACCTTGTAACTAAAATATATCCCTTTATAAAACTTTTGTTGTTTTAATTATCAAATACATTAATAAGAAACTATATGCAGAGTTTTGTATTTCCGGATCAAAAATATTTCTAATAAACAGTGATTGAAAGTTGAGTAAATTCTCAGCTTAAAGCCTGAGAATGCTTTGTGAACTCGGGGCCAGTTCACCTTTCATAAAGACTACTATAAAGTACGACTTTCACGTAGTGTTCGATTTAAAATATTTATTATTGTGAAGTTTTTACCTGAAGTTTTGATGTGGTTTAATTGTTGGTATCTTCCCATCTATTACGCCACGTTCATTTATACTTAATACTCCGCTCGGTTCTAATACGGCATTTAATCTATCTAATACAGACGGACTGAAATAAAAAATAAATAGGTAGTGGTATCAGGTGTTTCAGACAGTGAGCATCTCCTGCATCATGCACAGCATGCATCAATCCATGATCTTGGATTACGGAAGATAAATAAAGAGAAATGGGGTTTAGTGTCCACTTGACACAAACTAGGTCATTTCGGGACTAACATGGTTCAATTTTATTGCACTAGTTTGCTTGCGCATAGGAGTCTTTAGCAGTGGGAGTGGGAGGAAACCAGAGGGAACCCACGAGGTTGAGAAGGCGCCCCTATCTCCATGACACATACGCTCACACCAGAGCTCGAAACCACAGTCGCAAGCCAGAGGTGACCGGCCAGCTAGAGGTCGAAGCGCGGCACTCTAGACCACCAGGCCATCACACCCCCCCCCCCAGTGGGTGGAACCATAGAGAGCGGGAGGAAACCAGAGAGAGCGGGAGGAAACCATAGAGAGCGGGAGGAAACCATAGAGAGCGGGAGGAAACCATAGAGAGCGGGAGGAAACCATAGAGAGGGGGAAGAAACCAGAGGGAGCGGTAGGAAACCCGAGAGAGCGGGAGGAAACCATAGAGAGCGGGAGGAAACCATAGAGAGCGGGAGGAAACCATAGAGAGCGGGAGGAAACCATAGAGAGCGGGAGGAAACCATAGAGAGCGGGAGGAAACCATAGAGAGCGGGAGGAAACCATAGAGAGCGGGAGGAAACCAGAGAGAGCGGGAGGAAACCAGAGAGAGCGGGAGGAAACCAGAGGGAGCGGGAGGAAACCAGAGAGTGCGGGAGGAAACCAGAGGGAGCGGGAGGAAACCAGAGGGAGCGGGAGGAAACCAGAGGGAGCGGGAGGAAACCAGAGGGAGTGGGAGGAAACCAGAGGGACCTACTACTTGTCACATACAAGCAGGGAAGTGAAACCATGACAGACCTTATGATCCAAAGCGAGCATGTTAACCAGTCAGTCACTCAAATCAATTTAGCAGGCCATACAATACACACACCAAATAATTACATTGCCTTTTATTAATTTGTTGACTTTCTAATTTAATCAAAACTACTTGTTAAATCTTTGAATTGATTTGAAATTTAAATGACCCAAAAATATCAGAATCAAACCAATTATTTTGGGTTTCACACAAGTGTGATCTAAGAGTGGGGAAACATATATATCCAGAAAATAAAAATATCCTAATCAAACCAACAATTGTTGGTTTCACGCAAGTGTGATTTATTTTTCAAACCATCTATAATTTTTGGCAAGCACAGAGTCTGGGGTGAAGAGAAATTGACAGGATGGGATGGAACACAAATTAGTTCTGTCTAAATCCCTTCCACATGCATTCATTCTAAATTAAAATTCAGTTATCCAGACAATATAAGATATAATTTGTGTAGTACAATCTATATGCTTAGTGCTACAATTATTTGATCTAGTCTGAAGACAGAGATGGAGAGAGAGAGAGAGAGAGAGAGAGAGAGAGAGAAATGGGGTTCAACATCCACTCAACACAATCTAGGGTCATTTTGGGACTAACATATGGTTCAATTGTATTTCGATAATTCGCTTGCGTGAAGGGGTCTTAGCACCGTTCTTCGGTTCAGCCACCCAACCCCTACCCCACCCCAGTACTGTTACGAAACAATGACATGGACAATGATACAAATTATATTTTCAGTTTTTATTTTTCTTACCTACAGAAGTTGACATTATCAATGAGCAGCCAATGGCCGTGAGTTAAAGACTTAACGAGTAAACTATCCACCCATTCAAACGCTCCACCGCCTTGACCAGGTTCGCTGTTGGATATCGTCTTGTTAATCTTCTCTATTCTATTGGACAACCTTTCTATATCATCTAAAATATAAAAACAATTCACAAAAGTTCAAAATAAAAAAGATCACAAATGTTTGAAGAAAAAATATAACTGACTCTTGATTCTGGTTATTGATTGTTTATGCTAGGTTCCCACTGTCGTCCAATGCAATGCGATTGTTTAAATTAATGTTCTCCTGTTGCAATTTATATCTAGTAATTATATATAAAGATATAGGTTTCTTTTAAGTATCAATTTAGAGCAGTGTTGGCCATTCTTGATATTATTGCCTAGTTAGAAGTTAACCGTTTTTTAAGGTGTGATGATTAATGTGGATCTGATGTTATGATGAAACCTTATTGAGTTTGGCCTTTGAGTACTGATTAACCTGTGATTATCCTAGTTATTATTATTGTTTGGATTATGTATATTGTTATTGTATGTACTTCTAATTATTTTAATGGTTTCTTCTGATTATTATCAAATTGTTGTAAGCTAAAATTAGGTATAAATAGGCTGACTAGATGGATATTTGTCATTAACTTGAAAACGTGACCTGTATGTGTTACGAAACGTCGTCATTCAAAAATAGTGAAGTTGTGTTTTGTTATGAATAAAAATGTGATTGTCCTTATGGAGTCCACGATCTGGTACATGAACAAAAGCTCCATATTAACGCTTGCTACATACCTATTCACAATACAACGATAATTTTTTAATATCCATCTACATGTATTCATAACCAACTATATAAATATATTCTTCATACATTGGATAATTTTTCCAAATCATTCAGTGTGCTGAAGGAAAATTCTGCCCGGGATCCTCTGAAAATGTTTCTTTTACATGTATGATAGAATATACCTTGGTGCTACTCAGTTTTTTTGACCATCTAGAAGATTAGGCACATTTTTCTTGTTGACTCTTATTTAGCGTTCATGGAATTTATTCTTTTAGAAAGAAGATGTCTGCTGGTCGAAATTAGAAACATATTATTAGAATATGCTTCCCGGAAACCACAATCTTATTCTAGCATTTAATATTTCTAATTAACATAATATATTCTATGTTAATATATTAGTATTATTATATAAATGCTTCTTATTTCGCCAGTTGTCTCAACATAAGACATTAGTTAATATGAGATTATATCACCTTTTTCGGGGAGTGGGGGAATTTATTAATGGCTCTAGGGCAATTCGTCCCTGAACAATTCGCCCCGGACAACTTGTCCCCACAGAACAGCAGGACAGTAAACCCAATTTCATTTCATTTCTTGTCCTTTTCTGTTTGACTGTATGAATTTACTGAAACTTACCTCTAAAAGAAATATCAACTGATGAAGAAATTCTGTCTAGAACCAACTTTAGACTTCTGACACGTTTTAATAATACTTTATATTCCTCTAAACTTGATGACTCGTCACCTAAAGATATACAATATTCAAATTATTATTATTTTGTATTTACATAGCGCCCTGTACAGTGTGCTATACAATATATAAATAATTTACAGACAATAATGTACAATATATAGTAGGAAAGACAGGAACCTTTAAGAGAGAGAGAAAGAAATGGGGTTTAACGTCCATTCGACACAAACTAGGTCATTTCGGGACTAAAAGAACCTTTAAACCTCAATCATTAATTAAGTGATTTTACATTTATACTGTTTACCTACAAGACCTGGAAATAAAGGTTTTAGTTTTACCTGAAATGTCAGACTGTATTGAACTGATAGAGAAATTATGACTGATAAGGCTTGTGTCTGACATTGTCTATGACATGTGTCTTATGTCCAGGTTTGTATATATATATATATATATATATATATATATAACACTTTCTAATAATTTGTGTCCGACATGTGCTTTGAGTCCAGCAGGCCTGGAAATAACGGTTTTAGATGTACCTGACAAAATGTCAGGCACTAATGAAATACTACCTGACATTTTCATCCAAACTGATCCCGCAGTGAATATTTGCTTGGTCGCTACAATCACTGATAAGCATGACATCGACGAGGCTTAATGAGTATTAACTTTTTTACTCCGACAAATTAAATTCTCAAACATTTTTTTGAGGTAAAAGAAAAATAAATAAAGACGTTTGAAGTATTTGTAGTTAAAAAATATTTCCTATTTAGTGTAAATGGGTATTAAAATGAGTAAAATGCATCATTTTGCCCGAAGCAGTTAGGTGTTAAGTAAACATTGCACAAGCCGTTGAGCCAATGACTACGAGGCGTGCAAGTCAAGGCACGTGTTTTAGACAGCCATCCGTTACAGGGATAATTCGTTAGTAATTTTCTGTGAAACAGGTTGATTTTCATCTTGTATTAATATCATCAACAAAAAAACACAAACCAGTGCCGTATAAAATGACAGGCACCTGAGGTTTTGTGCCTGACAAAGCCTGAAACTGTGCCTGACATTGTCAGTGACAGGTGCCTTATTTCCAGGCTTTAAATCCAGGCTTGTATATGTAACTACATTGTGTTATAATTTGTGTCTGACAATATCAGTGACACAGGTGCCTTTTTTCAAGGCTTGTATATATGATAATATGGAATACTGTGTAATTAGTGCAATTTTGTATGTTCTGATGAGCTTGTGTAAAATAAGCACTTAATGTGTCATAAAAGAGGTTAAAAATATGAATTAAAATTAAAATAATTCATCAACTTGTCATATCCCCGGTTAAATAATTACGACTTGATCAATTCAGTTAAAGAAGAAATGCCAGATGTATTTCAGTGAATAAATAGAAGGCAACTTAACCTGACTGAAAAAATGGCCTAGTGGTCTACAGTGCCACGCTTCGACCGTCTCAACCTTGTGGGTTTCCTCCGGGCCCTCCGGTTTCCTCCCACTGCTAAAGACCCATACGTGAAGAAAATTATTGAAATAAAATTAAACCATATGTTAGTCCCAAAATGACCTAATTTGTGTCGAGTCGAGTGGACGTTAAACCCCATTTCTCTCTCTCTCTTACCCTAACGCGCCATTAAACACGCTGATCTGCTAGATATATGTAGTTTATACTGACTATTACATGCATATATTCAACCCAACCCAACCAGAGTTTGGCCATTACCAAAACAATTTCTAATTCTTTCAAATCTATAACTAACTGTGAGAATGTAAAGTTGTTAGCCTAACGCCATTAAACGCGTTAGGTTGGTAGATATATTTAGTTCTAATGACTATTACATGCATGTATTCAAACCCAACGCAACTTAACATTCCTTATTTCCTCTTTAACTTCTTTCAACCTGCATGTACTTAACGAAAAAATATTGAGCTTAATTAAACGAAATAACTTCTTTCAACTCGAATGTACCTAAAGATAAAAAATTTCTGTGTAATTAAACGAAACAAGTTCTGAGTTGAACTCGAGAGAAATCATTGACGCGTCAATCAATAGGATAATTTGTGAAGTTGAGTTTTTATTTGCGTAAGAGTTGTCGATGTCAGCAACCGTGTGATTTGAATAGTAATTCTCGTCTCAAGTTCATCTATCTTCACATCGTTTAACTAATCAATCCGTTACATAAGAAATGTAGTTTTTTTATTTTTGTTATTCAACTCCCCTCCGATACATGATCAATTAAAAAAGTCTGGTGTGCAAGAAAGGTGGCACAAGATGTCTCAATCATTCATTTAAATGGGGTTAAAATGTTTTTATTTTCACCGGTGTAGTTTCCCTGGTGCACGTAAAAGATCTCTTGATAGTTGGAATAAAAGAATAGGCCATAGTGCCGCTACCCTGGCAAAATTTCCCTTTTAGCACACTGTATGGTCCAGGCATCACCTAACCTCTGCCAGCAACTGCTGTAACATTAAAACGAATATATCTACATGTACACATGTACACAGTGTTGTGTAAGTGCAGTTGTTGTTACAGCTCACCTGAATGTCGACCGAGGGGAGTTTTTTTTCCCTCCCCTTAAAATTGAAAATTACTCTCCTTCATTTCTAAAGCATTCCTCAAATCAAAACTTGGAGAACCTTTTAGGAGAGCCATTTTTTTTTTCAATTTGTTGATCGAGGGGAGCTTTTTTTGGCTCTCCTCTGAAATACAACAAGCCAACAGTGAGGCTGATGTCCCCCGCCGAAATCCCAAAATAAATAGAAAACACATATTAATTAATCGCACATTTATTTTTTTCAATGTATCGAGCAATCAAACTGAACACGAAGTGTCATCCAAAAGTGTTTTATAAAGAAAAATGCTAAAACTGACGAGAAAAATGAAAATGTACCCTACTTAGGGGGACCCTAAAGGCAGACAAAAGGGCCTCTCTGACCAAGGGAAAGGGCCCTTGTGTCCAAGTCAATCGTTTCTATACACTGTTACTGTCGAATCCATTACTAAATGAGAATGCAGTCATTGTATTGGCATAAAAATCATCAATCAAGATGAACCTAAGTTATCTTGTCCCAAAGTATCAACCAATCAAATTGCTTATCTTGCTTACCCTAAGCGGAAAATGCTCATCTTCGAACTCCATCAAGGCATTGACCTAATAAGCATATACACCAAGTTTGAACATTTTAACTCAATTAGAAGGAGAGTTATTGTGTTCCAAAGTCTCGACTACTCTCGAGCAATCAAATTGCATATCGCTCTGCTTACCTTGAGCAGAAAATGCTCATTATCGAACTTAGTCAAGGTATTACTGTAATGAAACTATACACCAAGTTTCATCACTGTCACTTAATTAGAACTAAAGTTATCGTGTCCCAAAGCATCAAACAATCAAATTGCTTATCTCTGCTTACCCTAAGTGGAAAATGCTCATCTTCGAACTCCATCAAGGCATTGACCTTATAAGCATATAAACCAAGTTTGAACATTTTAACTCAATTAGAAGAAGAGATATTGTGTTCCAAAGTCTCGACCAATCAAATTGCGTATCCCTCTGCTTACCCTGAGCAGAAAATGCTCATTATCGAACTTAGTCAAGGTATTACTGTAATAAAACTATACACCAAGTTTCATCACTCTCACTTAATTAGAACTAAAGTTATCGTGTCCCAAAGCATCAACCAATCAAATTGCTTATCTCTGCTTACCCTAAGCGGAAAATGCTCATCTTCGAACTCCATCAAGGAATTGACCTAATACGCATATACACCAAGTTTGAACATTTTAACTCAATTAGAAGGAGAGTTATTGTGTTCCAAAGTTTCGACCAATCAAATTGCGTATCGCTCTGCTTACCCTGAGCAGAAAATGCTCATTATCGAACTTAGTCAAGGTATTAATGTAATGAAACTATACAACAAGTTTCATCACTCTCACTTAATTAGAACTAAAGTTATCATGTCCCAAAGCATCAACCAATCAAATTGCTTATCTCTGCTTACCCTAAGCGGAAAATGCTCATCTTCGTCCTCCATCAAGGCATTGACCTAATAAGCATATACACAAAGTTTGAACATTTTAACTCAATTAGAAGGAGAGTTATTGTGTTCCAAAGTCTCGACCAATCAAATTGCTCTGCTTACCCTGAGCAAAAAATGCTCATTATCGAACTTAGTCAAAGTATTACTGTAATGAAACTATACACCAAGTTTCATTACTCTCACTTAATTAGAACTAAAGTTATCGTGTCCCAAAGCATCAACCAATCAAATTGCTTTTCTCTGCTTACCCTAAGCGGAAAATGCTCATCTTCGAACTCCATCAAGGCATTGACCTAATAAACACATACACCAAGTTTGAACATTCTAGCTCAATTAGGATTGCTTATCTCTGCTTACCCTAAGTGGAAAATGCTCATCTTCGAACTCCATCAAGGCATTGACCTTATAAGCATATAAACCAAGTTTGAACATTTTAACTCAATTAGAAGAAGAGTTATTGTGTTCCAAAGTCTCGACCAATCAAATTGCGTATCGCTCTGCTTACCCTGAGCAGAAAATGCTCATTATCGAACTTAGTCAAGGTATTACTGTAATAAAACTATACACCAAGTTTCATCACTCTCACTTAATTAGAACTAAAGTTATCGTGTCCCAAAGCATCAACCAATCAAATTGCTTATCTCTGCTTACCCTAAGTGGAAAATGCTCATCTTCGAACTCCATCAAGGAATTGACCTAATACGCATATACACCAAGTTTGAACATTTTAACTCAATTAGAAGGAGAGTTATTGTGTTCCAAAGTCTCGACCAATCAAATTGCGTATCGCTCTGCTTACCCTGAGCAGAAAATGCTCATTATCGAACTTAGTCAAGGTATTAATGTAATGAAACTATACAACAAGTTTCATCACTCTCACTTAATTAGAACTAAAGTTATCATGTCCCAAAGCATCAACCAATCAAATTGCTTATCTCTGCTTACCCTAAGCGGAAAATGCTCATCTTCGTCCTCCATCAAGGCATTGACCTAATAAGCATATACACAAAGTTTGAACATTTTAACTCAATTAGAAGGAGAGTTATTGTGTTCCAAAGTCTCGACCAATCAAATTGCTCTGCTTACCCTGAGCAAAAAATGCTCATTATCGAACTTAGTCAAGGTATTACTGTAATGAAACTATACACCAAGTTTCATTACTCTCACTTAATTAGAACTAAAGTTATCGTGTCCCAAAGCATCAACCAATCAAATTGCTTTTCTCTGCTTACCCTAAGCGGAAAATGCTCATCTTCGAACTCCATCAAGGCATTGACCTAATAAACACATACACCAAGTTTGAACATTCTAGCTCAATTAGGAAGAGAGTTATTGTGTCCCAAAAAGTGTGACGGACAGACGGACAGACAGACAGACAGACAGACAGACAGACAGACAGACAGACGGACGAACCCATTTTAATAGTCCCCCAACTTTCTTCGAAAGGCGGGGGACAAAAAAACAGCGACTGTAAGTGGAAGAGAGTTATTGTTTCCCCTTGTCAATGGGGCATGCAATAAGGGCTGGAAAGGCCCAGCTTTTAGTAGATCAAATGGGGTGATTATACTGAGATCCTGAGTACACGTAGATATGAACGTCAAAGAACCCTTGACAGTCGAAATTCAAAATAGGAGCAGATTGTAGCACCGCTGTCCAGGCAATTACTTTCACCTCCTACGACATTGCATGGTACGTACCCATCTTTGTTTATTAGCTGGTCTGGGGGCAGAAAGACCTGGATGTTAAACCCTGTTTTATTCCCCTGTCAGTTATCCTATATATTCCCCAGTTCCACCATTTCCCTGTGAGTTATCTAATATACCACAGCTGCACCATTTCACTGAGTTATCTAATATACCACAGTTGCACCATTTCGATGCGAGTTATCTATTATATCACAGTTGCACCATTTCCCTGTGAGTTATCTAATATACCACAGTTGCCCAATTTCCCTGTGAGTTATCTAATATACCACAGTTGCACCATTTCAACCGTCACATGTTACTGTGCTTTGTGTTCAATTATAAAAACTTTATCAGAAAATATTAAAAAGATAAAATACAACCCTAGGCTAAGTCTGTTCAATAATTTATAAATGAGTTTTCTTCCAGCTGGCAGATCATGAAGATAAAATTATAAATCTAATTTTATAAAATAAAGTCCATGAAGCTGCCAGCATTAGTCTATTGTATTAAATCAAAAAAACTTTACGGCATGAAATAAACGTGATAAACCCTAATTGCTACAACCCACAACCCTCTGATTCTTACCATCATTAAGGCCATATAAATTGGAATTTTTGTTTGCTTGGGTTCAACACTTATTAAAATTTTGCTTCCTGTTTCAATGCGATTGAAAATTATTGAAAAATAAAAGTTACTTGGTTGCTTATACTCAGAAGCTTTTCTTTTAGCTTCAACTTTTAAAATTTTGAAATTTAATGAAAAAGAAATGAGGTTTAATGTCCTACTGTTCTGCTCCTAACTGGCATATGCTGAGGAAAATTTTGCCTGGGCAGTGGCACTAGAGCCTACTCTTATATCAAATTCCATCTGTCAAGTATCTTTACATGCACGCCAATGTGTAGACAGGTCCTCAGTTTTTTGTCCCATCCGACTAGACAGCTGTCCTTGTCAGGCCCTCCGTCCTGCATCACTGTTTAAAGTTTTGAAATATCACTATTTATTAAAACTAAAATTTAAACTGTTTTGGCCTAAAAGTGAAAGTTTTTTCCCCCAAATGATCAATCCAGGATGCAAATTTAGCTGGTTGCTATCAATGTTGTGCAAATATCCAAATAATAAAAACCTAAAATTTCTCGTCAATTTGAGATTTATAAACTTTCTGATGATTATAATTCAAATCATTACAGACATAGAATGTAAAATTAAATTACAGGCAATTTACTCAAGGAAATAATATTCATAAATGTCAGCTTAATGGAAGGAGTATGGTACATGTATTTTAGAGCAATAACCACTTGTGTTTAAGAAATAGTTAAATATTTTGGGATTATATGACAAAGAAATTAAAAGTACTAATGTTCCTTTAACTACAAAAGCTATTCGACAACACAAATAAACGAAAAGTGATGCCATAGGGTCTTAGAAAGAGAGAGAGAGAAAGGCGGTTTAACGTCCACTCAACATTCGCATTGCGCGTAGGGGTCTTTATTTAGCAGTGGGAGGAAACCTGAGTGCCCGGAGGAAACCCACAAGGTTGAGAAGGCGCCCCTATCTCCATGCCACATATGCTCACACCAATGATCAAAACCACAGCCGCAAGCAAGAGGTGACCGGCCAACTAGAGGTCGAAGCGCGGAACAATAGACCACTAGGCCATCCCAACCCCCCTAGGGTCTTAGAAAGAGAAGGCATACCATACGTCATACATAACACCAATCAATACTTGGGTTAAAATAGTTACATACAAGAGAAGTGATATCTGAGGGTCTGGGGGTAGGGTGGTGGTGGTGGTAGGATCTAGTGGTTTTAACGCATTCACCTGATATCATAAGGTCTGTCATTGAGTCAAGTCGGGTGATTTCGATTCCGCGCATGTACAAGAAGAAGGGTTGCCTGACAACCTCGTGGGTTATTTCAGTTTCTTCACAAAGACCCAGTCCCCCACTTTTAAGGTGAGCTTTTGCTCCTGCACCCCTCAACGCACATCGGCTTTCCTTCGCGCCTCGCGGGAGTCATTAAAAACTCCTGCAAATTAGCTAAATCACTCTCCTAAATATTAAGATTAATAAACTACTTTCAGTTTTTGTTTGCTTTTAAACTGCTTTTTATTGCTCCCGCACAATTTTATAAAACGTGAAGGACTGAAGACCCCATACGCACAAGCGAATTATTGAAATAAAATTGAATCATATATTAGTACTGAAATGACCTACATGATGTTGACTGGAGGTCTCTCCCCCTTCCCCCTCTAGAAAGAGAAGACATACCATACCTAATACACCACACCTATCAACACTTGTGCCAGAAATCAATAAATATGATTGATTGAAGGATTATAGATTTACAGGTTCATGTGGAAATCATTAATACATTCTACAAACTGATTCTGTCATTGATTTGAAGAAATTTACGCTATAATAGAAAACGACAGCCTCCTTCATCAAACCGTTTATTTTTTATGATATGACATTTCTACTTTAGAGCTGACTGCTTCACTAAGAGAGGGTTTTTTAAAAGCAATTTATAACTATTATTGTTTCCAGTAAATTATCAGATATAGCTTCACTAGAAGATAAACTACATATAATACAGAGAGAGAGAGAGTGAGAGAGAGAGAGAGAGAGAGAGAGAGAGAGAGAGAGAGAGATGGGGTTTAATTTCCACTCCACACAAACTTGGTAATTTTTGGACTAACATATGGTTGAATTTTATTTCAATAATGTGTAGGGTTCTATAGCAGTTGAAGGAAACCGGGGGACCTGGAGAAACCCACGAGGTTGGACACGCGACCCTACTCCTTGTCATGTACAACTGGGTAATCAAAACCACACCAGTTGACTCAATGAAAGACCTTATGATACAGGTGCGCACGTGCTAACCATTCGGCCATCCAACCCCCCACATATATTGTCCAGCATGAGTTTAGGTTTTGTCAGGTTTAATCACTCAGGTGCCTGTCATTTTGTCTGGAATTGATTTGTCTTCTTTTCTTTGTGTGTTTTTATTAACATATGTCCAGCACAAACCTCAAATGTTGGCTACAGATACAATTGGTCCAGTGCAACTAAAACACTTATTTCCAGGTCTGTAAGGAACACACACCTGTAGAGATTGTCCGGGACGTCGGACTGCCATTTTACATTATAAAAATCATTACCTGTAAGTTTGATGGAAGTGTAGTGGGACCACAGCTGATGCAGGTTTTGTATAGAGCTGGTGTTTACTGATTGGTTATTGGTCAGGGTTGATTTCTGACATTGTGACACCAGAAATTCAACATCAACAGAAACTTCCTCAAGATGACGACAAACGTCGGCCTACAAAAAAGAAAATGTATGATAACTTGTGACGAATATATGATTGGTCTTCAGCCCATTGAAATATATAGTAATCCCAAGACTCCTCTAAAGCTTTTACCCGTTTCATAAACTGCACCCAAGTAGCAGAAATCATGTGACCCACTCCCGCAAAACCAGGCACCTGTCGCACAACTTCTATTTGTACTGCAGGCACAAAGCATAAACTGTAGCCTATACATGTACCTTCTTGATACAACAAATACAAAAAAATTGCATCTTTGGAAAACTTAGGCTGTGGACTATTCAAATATGCCGACAGCTCTATTTTTTTTTATTTTATAAAAATTAGCAAGTCTGGTTTTGTGGGAGCAGTTCACATATCTTCAAAACCATGTTTGGCAATGATTGAAATTACAGGAACATAATTAACAATATGCAAGTCAAATGGATTATAATAACTATAGCCTCGTTTTCAAATAGGTGAAGGGTGATAACTCCAACAATAATTTATCAGAAATTGTTTAAAACAACATACAACATTTCATGCAATATGGGGTGTGTATAAAAATCGAACAGAAATAATTAAATCTATAAATAGAAAAGCCAAAGTTCAAAAAGTTTATCGTCAGTTGTTTAATCAATGGGAAATCATGTTTTTAGAAAGCGGCTCCTCGTATTCTAAAAGAATTCATTGTTCTAACTGAATGAACCTCAACTCTCGAGGCTGAACTGTACATGATTTATAATGATTATATAATTTATAGACAATAAAAACGTCAATAAAAACAATTACATTTCAGTCTTTCAACAAATTATCCGACTGATTCAACCAAAATCCGACAATCTTTTATTACATAATAATTAATCTTCCACGAGTCATTTCATTCTCGAACCGAGTTTTACTCTTGAAGCCCATAAAACTAATAATCTGTCCGTTTAGAAGATATATTCTGGCAGACGAATGGATAAATTAGAAATTATGGACTTTCCTCCATCAGCCAGTGTAATTCGGTATCGGATTAATCTATGGAAAATTTATACGATTGTTTGATGGTTTACGTAATATCTCGCTCATATCATAGAGAAAACCCATTTGCCACCCACACCCTCTCACCTCATATCTGATTAACTATATATTAAGATTCAAATGAAACTGTGTTTGGTAGTCATAACGATTCTATCGGTAGATATTGAATGGAATAGAATAGGATATGATTTATATACAATTAGTATCTTAGCAACATAATACAAAATTCTTCACTATGTATTAGTGTTATATAACGCTAAACTTCTTGTTATATTGACTACCCACAAGTTTATTGTTCTGGTGCAAGGGACGAGAGAAAGATAGAGAGAGAGGAATGGGGTTTAACGTCCACTCGTCTTTAGAAGTGGAAGGAAACCGGAGTGCCCGGAGGAAAATCACGAGGTGTGCAAGGGACGGTGTATAGTCTTTTGTATGGGACGAAAAATCGAGGCCTGTGTACTCCCGGTTTCCGTGTGGCATTAAACAGTGCCTAGTTACTTGGATGGTATATAAACAGGTCCTGTTTAAAACATTGTCATTTGAAAGAAGAGTAGGCTGTGACACTGCTGTTTGGGCAAGATTCACCTTCATTAGCCCAGTCGATGCAGAAAAATAGGACTTTTATCCCCATTTCATTTACATAACAAAGTAATATAAAAATATTACATTAATCCCTATTACATTTACAAAGTATTTAAAATCATAACAAAGTAATAGAAAAATATTACATTAATCCCTATTACATTTACAAAGTATTTAAAATCATAACAAAGTAAGATCTAATTATAACCGGGAAAGACTCAGTGATCCAGCGAGATCTTTATATACTATACACTAGGGGATTCATTAAATCTGTTTTAAGCCACTCTGACATCTGTCTTAAACTTAAAGGAGCTATGCCTCTATTTTTTGCACCTAGAAATGAACACAAATGGACTGAAACGCATATAATTAATAATGAAATATGAATGTATATAAACTGATTTACATTCAATCGTTTCTGTTTTTACTGTAATTTCAAATCTTTTGCATCTGGTTATTCCAGTCTACACAGGTAGTATTCTCCTATGGGATATGTTTAGCCATGTTCATCGAGTCGCTTTATTACAAATGGTGAACAAAAACATTCTGGCACGCGATTAATGTGCCAATTTCAAAATTTTCATTTTGTCTTTAATATTGGATATCAGAAGCCCATCTTTTCACTGCAAGACAACATCAATGTTGATTTAAATTGACCAAGTCGTGTTTGCAGTAGAAAACACTGTAGATGATATTGAGTTAAGAATTGTCTCTTTTAAACTGGAGAGAGATAGAGAGAAAGAGAGAGAGAAAGTAATGAAATGGGGTTTAACGTCATACTCTTTTGCGGCAAACCTGGGTTAATGGAAGACGGGCATACGCCATACAGTGTGCTATGAGGGAAATTTTGCCCGGGCAGCAATGCTACGGCCTACTCTTATATCAAATTCCAACTGCCAAGGGATCTTTTACGTGCACTCCAATGTGTACACGAGACCTTGTTTTTTTGTCCCATCCGAATGACTAGGTAGCTGTCCTTGTCAGGCCCTCCTTCTGCATCACTGACAAGAGGAAATCACGCGGGGGAAAATCCAGATGAACTTTCTCGGCCAATGCAGGGAGAGAGAGAGAGAGAGAGAGAGAGAGAGAGAGAGAGAGAGAGAGAGAGGATTTTGAAAAGTTTTTAAGAGTGGGTATCAACATATACACATACGATTCTGTATAAACAGCAGGCTATTTCCATTTATTAGAATACTAGGAGATTCTGACCATATATCAATGTACAAGCTCTTATTTTTATCTCTCAATAGCGGGAACAACAAGCTTTCAATCACATTATCTTCACACTGCTTAGAAACAAACTTTTTAGACATGAATTGCAAACAAAAACATTTGCATAAAGTAATCTTGCTTTTTTGTATCTTTCAGAATTCAGCACCTGATCTTTTCAGCAGAAGATCAACGGTAAAGCCGTAATAACGGGACAAATTCTACCCTTCATTAGCAGAAGATTTAGTCGAGTTGTCAAACAGATGTGACCCGTGTCAAATATTTACATGATTGGAGTTTTATCATCACCCGACACCTGCTCTTGTGAGTCGCTTAATCTCAATATTAAAGTGATGGTTTTATAAATGTTGAAACTGGGAGAACACAAATTCTGATCCAAGGATTTTGAAATCAATAATCTTACGAAAATTTGTGATTTAGCCAAAATGTGGATTCATAAATGTTGAAACAAGGGAGAAGGAAATTCTGATTCAAGGATTTTGAAATCGTTTTTGTACCAAAAAAAATCTAACAAATGGACAAGATCCATAAAGGAATGGTAATAAAATGGATTTTTTTTTTCAATTTGTGATTTTACTAAAATGAGGAATAAAACTGGAAAAAAACAGAATTCATCGATCTACCAAAAACAACAAATAAACAAGAATTAAAAAGGAATGGTAATGGAATTGTTTTAAATTAATAAGGTTTCATAAATATTGAAATTATAGGGGAAAAAAAAGTCTGAATCATGGATTTTAAAATCAATATTGTGCCAAAGAATTCCCCCAAACAATGAACAAGATCTTAAAAGATATGGTAATCAAAATGGTGATTTTTGTTTAACGAAAGTGCAAATTATTTTTTTTCTTCATCTTCTGATTTGCAAATTAGTTTTATGCGAATGTTGATACAAATTTGATACCAGTATGGAAGATGGTTTTAATTTTGGAGCTTTAAAAATGTCAACCTTGCAGTAAAAAATAGATGTGATTTTTTGTTTACAATTAAAAAATATTCAAAGAAGAATCCCCTTTAATTCTACTTGTGTCCGTGGAGTTTATATAAAGCAATGATTCAACATGTCTTCCGATTATACACCATGTGAAATGGACGACGATCCCTACACCAAAATCCTCTCATTGAATCTCACGGAAAAAAAATATGAATCACACGAAGACAAGACAGAGGGGACTATTTTATTCATGGTGGCAATTATTGGCGGATTCGGTAATTTGTGTACCGTTGGAGCGATCATGTCCGTGAAAAAGTTCCGGAAAACATCGTCAGCTTTTTTGTGTCATCACTGCTTCTTGGATTTCCTCAAAGCTTTGTATTGCATTCCGTTTGGATACAGCCTGCTGATGGACGCGCGGATACCAGCGTGTCATGTGGTTGGAGCTTCGTATATATTTTTAATGACGGTGTCCGCGTATAATTTATTAGCCGTGTTAATGAACGAAGAGTATCATATCATGGATAAAAGTAACAAAATCAAGGGAAATTACTGCTGTGTTTTATTTGGAATTTTCATGATTTGGTTTACGACAATTCTTCTACATCTTGGAGTCGCGTTTATTCCCGGAAGTACAGAGTTTAATCACGCCATCGGAAATTGTATATTTTGTTACGGAGTGCCAAGTAATTATGTTATTCATGTGCTCTGGGTGCTTTTGGTCACTGCAGCAGTTTTCTTGTCTTTAATGACTTTTACAACATTTTATCGTAAATTACGGTGTGAGTCAAAAGTTCAACAATGGAAGTTGATTCATAAATCAATGTCCCGTGAAATGAATGACGATTCGGAAGAGGAAGAACTCCATTTTGAATTTGACGATGTGTCGGGAACGAAGGCTATTCAACATGCTCGGATCTATTTGCGTCGGATTACGATCATGGTTTTAATGGTGGGATCATTTGTGATTTTCTGGTATCCATTGTTTATTTTCACGTTGGTCGATATCCATTACAAACAACCTCCGCGGATCTATCGCTATCTGACTGTTCTCGCTTGGTCTCAACCGATCACAACACCTCTATTCTGTGGCATCATTTATTACGATGTTTTAAATCGGCAGACGTTAGTTCGCGAAGTGTACAGTAACGCCATTCCCCTCAAACCCTCGCGATCCAAAGAAACGATACGTAACAAAATACAGAAGAAGTATAAGGCATACGAAACGGGATTTATCAACGAACATTACCAGAGCCAAAGGACAGAAACTTTAACAAACTGTTTATCGGAAATTAACGATGCTAGCGGCAGTGATTGTGAAACTTTAGTAACTTATGATAATTCTCTTAGACGCCCAGGGAAACACCAGACTCTCATTTTATAATATACATCATCCAATTGATAACTTTCGTAAATTGTAAAACAATGTTTTGGAATAATAAAGCTACATTATTGGAGATTAGATAAAGAGTTGGCAGTTCTCACTATAATAGTTAATAACTAGATCATGTAAAGTGAATTTGCTGAAAATTTCAGTCAAAGTGATTCAAATTGAACCAAGAATTTACAATTGAATATCAGGCCTAGCCTCTATTATCATTACTAAAGTCTGTACGCTATACAAAATAGACTTGATTATCCATTTTTTAAATAATCATCAGCAGGAGACAGAGTTCTAATCCAGTAAACATCGCAGGCTATCGATGATATCAAGAGTTGATTATGGTCTGAATAATTAATGTCTAAATAATAATTCAAATAACATTTCAGGTCTAAAGAAAGACAATTTAGCTCTTGCATAATGCATGTTGAATTTAACAATACAGATCATTTTGGATAATGCTGAATAATCTCATTCTTTATATCTGAATTATTTGTGAAATGTTGATAAAATTGAAGTGATATTTGTACAGTGAAATAAATAAATAAACAACAGGAAATATGTTTCATCTCTTTGCAATTTGGGAGTGCCGCATTTTTCTAATTTGTGTGCTTTAGATCACCTGGTCTGTCATTAATGCAGTTTTCTTAAGACAGAGAGAAATGGGTTTCCCGTCCACTCTGCATGCTAGCACGTACGAATCTTTAGCAGTGGGAGAAAACCCGAGGACACCAGAAAAACCCATGAGGTAGGACAGGCAACTCTACTCCTTGTCATGTACAACTGGGAAATCGAAATGCCACTTGACTCAATGACAGACCTCTTGATGCAGCGTGTTAACCATTCAGCCATCCAAATCCCTAGTTTTCTAGTTAACAGAAATTGCAAACTGATTAAAATAAAGATTCTATTTCGTTTCGTTTTTATAGTTTAAAATTTCGTTTTACTTGTCCTTACTACACTAGGATCTGAAAGACTTTTTATTTAACTCGTTTTCTGCTTGAAACAAGGGGTCAGCCAATCAAATTGACTGTCGAATCGATTGTTTGACCTTTTTTTCGCGGAATTGTGGGTAGGCATTATCAGCGATAGAAATCTAGTTAATCGAATGACTGAGGTTATAGGATCAAATGTCGCGTGCTTGACATCTGAACTGGCTAAACGTGACCTCCTGCTATAACTTGTCAGATCTACATGTAGTGTAGGCCATCGAAATTATAAAAACCGAAACAAAACATAGATCTGAATTTCAATTAGATTGCAGTAATTGCTGAAATTTAATACACTTCATTTCACCTAAAAGATGCATAGATGCAAATATAATTTCATACAGATCGGATGGTAACTTTTGCCATTCGAGCATTCACAACGTCAAAAAAAGTGAAACGAGCCATAACTCTAGACGTCATTAACAGAAATTGCTGAAATTCAATCAGCTTCTTCCTTGCAACAATTTAAATCATGCATATAAATTTCATACAGATTGGATGATAACTTTTGTCATTTGAGCATTCACAAGGCTCAAATGGGTTAAACGGTAGAAGTTACAAACAGAAATTGCTGAAATTCAACCAGTTTCTTCATTTTACTATTCTAAAAGATGCATATATAAATTTCACACATACAGGATGATAATTTTTGTTGTTCAAGTGAAACAAGGACAATAACCCTAGAGAGAGAGAGAGAGAGAGAGAGAGAGAGAGAGAGAGAGAGGAATGGGTTTTAACGTCCACTCAACGCAAACTAGGTCATTTTAGGACCAACATATGGTTTTTAATCTTATTTTGATAATTCGCTTGTACCTAGGGGACTTAAGCAGTGGGAGGAAACAAGTACCCGGAGAAAACCCACAAGGTTGGACAGGCGACCCTACTCTATTCAACTTAAACTGCTGAAATTCCGACGCCCTACTCCTTGTCACAAACAGCGATATGATACAACACGCATGCGCTAACCATTCCCTACCCACCCCCTCCCACAGTATAGCAAGATTTTAGCGAAGGAAAGACAAGAGGGGTGCGATCAGCATATGACAGTAAGCCAATAAAAACTGACTATATGGGATCAGTGACAGCGAAATGAGTCTTAATGACCAAAATTTCAAAAAATAGTTATATATGTCCTAGGCTGTCTAATGATACCAAAATCATGTCTCTACCTTACTCCATAGTCGAGATATTCAAGTTCAAAGTCCGGGAGTCCAGAAAGGCCTATTTCGAAAAAACTTTGTTTTAAAGATTATATTTAAAATTTCTGCTATGCATGACAAGTCATGGTTAAAAATGCCAAACAGCCACTAAACTTGACACAATTCAACATGTTAAAGTATTCAAAAATGGTCAAAACCAAATTTTTTAAAATTTCTGCACTCGGGACACAAATTAGAGTGTAATTAGAAATCTAAATGTGTGACTCATTTAGCTATCACCAGTCACATATATCTTTCCTGGTATTTTAATCATAAGGAAATTTACCTGTTCGAAACCTCCAAGTAGTTCTGTGGTATCCATGGAACTGTTCATAGGTAAAACATGTAGAGGATTCCCGGTCAGTTCCGCTAACAAACGAATTAAACTGGTTTTACCACAGGCTTGAGGACCAACCTATAAAATTAATATTGTCAATTCTAGAATTTATGTGTCCGTTTCGTATGATTTTGTTTATTAATTTGATAACAAATATTTTATTCAAGACTAACATATGGTTTAATTTTATTTCAATAATTCGCTTGGGCGTCGGGGTGTTTAGCACAGGGAGGAAACCGGACGACCCGGAGAAAACCGGGGAATCAAAACCACACCAGTTGACACAATGACAGACCTTATGATACAGCGCCCACATGCTAACCATACATATATCCAACCTTCCTAAGAAATAAATAATACCTTGAATTGTTGACTTTTTAATAAATTACTTACCAAAATGGCCATCCAGTTCATTTCAACACATTTAATAATCGACTCTAACGGCTGTAGACTGTGATGTAATAACTTTAACGATGATCGGCTACTCAGCAATGTCTCACACTTAACTCTGGGTAGAAACGAATGGCCGACTTGAAGCACATCTTGACCAATAGAAACACAGCGCGATGATTTATAAACCTTCTCGTCTTTAAAATAACTTTCAAACAATTCGTACACCTGAAAAATAAACCACCATGATCAGCTGATTCAGAGACAAATCTGTAATCAGGACAGAGGGGTTGTTGCGATGGGACGAAAAACCGAGAACCCATGTACACCTTAGCATGCACGTAAAAAATCTCTTGGCAGTTGGAATTCGACATAAGAGTAGACCATAGTGCCACTGCCGCGTACAATTTCCCTCATAGCACACTGCATGGCATATGCTAGACTTCATTAACCTTGTCGGAGCAAAACAGGAGGACGTTAAACCCCATTTTATTTCATTTAATTGTTTTTAAAAGCCTCGCTACTTGTTTCGAGAGAGAGATAGAGAGAGAGAGAGAGAGAGAGAAATGGGGTTTAACGTCCACTCGACACAAACTATGTCATTTCGGGACTAACATATGGTTTAATTTTATTTCAATAATTCGCTTGCACGTAGGGGTCTAAAAGGTTTTGATAAAGTGAAACTAAACACCAAGTTTCATCTCTCTCACTCAATTAAATCAAAGTCATTGTGTCCTGAAATGAAACAGGGTTTAACACCCTAGTTTTCTGCTCTGACTGAGCTAATGCAGATGGGACAAACCAATAAATCTTAAAATTACTTACCTTTTGTTTGTCTTGAACGGTTCGCATTCTATCCGAATAAATCAAACTCATATATTCACCTGGACAATATCTTCCATTTATCTATATAATATAATTAAAGATACATTATATAAGATTTAGATAAAGAACTAGCCATTCTTTGCTATAATAGTTCAAAAATAGATAATGTAACATGAATAATTTGAAAATTTCATTCAAATTACTCTATAGCGAACCGAGATATTAGCCTTAGAAGGTTTTACAAGACGTGTGCAATAATTTCAACCACGGTACTGGTCACACCCCTCTATTTTTAGTTTAAATTAAATTATTGCTGAACTGTTCTAGGAGAAATCTGATGCCATCGAGAGTTGATTATGGTCTGGATAAGTTAATTAATGTCTAATTAATAATTTCGATAACATTACAGGTCCAAAGAAAGACCTACAATAGGCAGATTTAGCTCTTGATCATAAATGTAAATTTACGTTTATGATAAAAATTAAATCCTTCAATTCCCAGATATTATAGCATTAGAACTACTTAATTGTCTGCCATACTAATTATTAGGTTGTCTGTCTACAGTTACATGTAGCTCTTCATGGGAACAGACAATAAGGTAGTTGACCGACATTTTAAGTCCTAAATCAATGATTTTAGTCAAAAAAAACTAAGTATACTTCAAGAATTCTTTTAAATCGTGAATTTCATATTTTCTAAGAAAGTCAAAACATAATTATTTCTCTGTCTTTTGCTCAAAAGGTTGTCAACTCAGTATTATACAATCATGGGCATTATTTCAGAGGCATAACAATCAGTGACACAGGAAATAATAACACAATTAGCTCCCTTGGTTTTCCATTCACCCCTATGGAATGGCTATCTTCAAATGTTTGAATTTGAAGTTGAAAATGATATTTTTGCCAATTTCTCAACTGGCAATAGTGAATTATAGGATTAATAGGATTATTCTTTAACAATGTAGGACTGTTTATAGATACAATCTATTTTAAGGCTTTTAATAATATAACTATAAAATATGAAATTGCATCTTATGTAGTTATTCTGCTTCCATTTAATAATGATACAGTTTATTTAGTGTTTGTGTGTATGACATATGTGAAACGGAGTACAATCACATTACAAAACAGTATACTAATGTCTGGATATAGCGGCCTTTTGCGACAGATCTATTCTGAAGTATGTAGTAGAATGGGGGTTGGGATGGCCTAGTGGTCTAGAGTGCCGCGCTTCGACCTCTAGCTGGCCGGTCACCTCTGGCTTGCGGCCGTGGTTTCTATCCCTGGTGTGAGCATATGTGGCATGGAGAAAAGGGGCGCCTTCTCAACCTCGTGGGTTTCCTCTGGGCACTCTGGTTTCCTCCCACTGCTAAAGACCCCTACATGCAAGCGAATTTTTGAAATAAAATGAAACCATGTGTTAGTCCCAAAATGACCTGGTTTGTGTCGAGTGGATGTTAAACACCCATTTCTCCCTCTCTTATGATGTAGAATTCTTGTCTGCTGGTCGAAATTAGAAACATATTATTAAAATATGCTTCCCGGAAACCACAATCTTATTCTAGCATTTAATATTTTTAATTAACATAATATATTCTATGATAATTAGTATTATTGTATAAATGCTTCTTATTTCACCGTATTCAGCGGCATTGAGAAAAGCATTAACAAAACATAATGTTTATGGGAATCAATTACTGGTTTCATTTTATAAGCATGATGTTTCGACAAGTACCCTCTTGCCATAAAAATTGTGTTCTGTTAAAATCCAACAAGATAAGTCTATCTCGAGTTATAGAAGGGGGACGGGATATAATCCTTTAGAGGCATTAAGCGATTGATGACATAACAGAACTAACACAGTTATATGGGAAAACAATCACTGCTTTATTAAAACAAGCACGACGTTTCGATAAGTATCCGCTTATCGTTATCAAGCACAGTGACCTTTAGTAATCTAGAAGGTCGGGATAACTGGTTCGATATATTTGATAAGGCCAACTTCAGTTTCGGTCAAAGGTCACAAGATGTAAACAGGGCTAGCGCTAATCCCAACCCTAACCGTAACCCTGGACCCAGCCCTAATGCTTACCCTAACTCTAACCTAAAAATAGTTCTAGCCAGAGATAACTTTGATTAGACTGCTGTTATACACTTCTATTTATGTGTACTATCAACAAATACAAAAATATGGTAAAAATATTGTAAAAATATGGTAAAAATATAAGAAATATGATAAAGAAATATAAGAAATATGAAGAAAATGGAAGAAATATGGTAAAAAATATGAAAAGAAAATAAGAAATATGGTAAAAAATATAAGAAATATTGTAAAAATATAAGATATGTAAAAATATAAGAAATATTGTAAAAATATTTTAAAAATGTAAGAAAATGTAAGAAATATGAAGAAAAATATGATAAGAAAATAGAGAGAGAGAGAGAGAGAGAAATGGGGTTTAACGTCCACTCAACACAAACTATTTCGGGACTAACATATGGTTTTAATTTTTATTTCAATAATTCGCTTGCGCGTAGGGGTCTTTAGTAGTGGGAGGAAACCGGTGTGCCCGGAGGAAACCCACGAGGTTGAGAAGGCGCCCCTATCTCCATGCCACATACGCTGACAACAGGGCTCGAAACCACAGCTGCAAGCCAGAGGTGACCGGCCAGCTAGAGGTCGAAGCGCGGCACTCTAGTCCACTAGGCCATCCCAACCCCCCGATAAGAAAATAAGAAATATGGTAACAATACAAGAAATATAAGATGGTAACAATATAAGAAATATAAGATGGTAACAATATAAGAAATATGGTGAAAATACCTGATTAGCCAATAATAGATCACACCATCTAAATAAATCCCTGAGATTAAATTCCCATGGACCACCACGACTACCCCAACTCTTCTTGACAACCGTTGTATCATGTATCTAAAATAAAACATCAATCGTGTTAAATAAAATAAACTGGTCTAATGAAGACGCACATGCATTGTGGAATGAGGCCTACTTTATATCAAATTCCATCTATCTTTTACATGCTCACCAATGTGTACATTGGACCTTGGTTTTTTTTTTGTTCCATCCAATTGACTAGACTCCATCCTTGTGAGAAATGAAATGGGGTTTAATGTCCTACTCCAAACTGGGCTAATGAAAACAGGCATACCACATACAGTGTACAATGAGGGAAATTTTGCCCGGAGAGTGGCTCTACAATCTACCCTTATATTGAATTTCAACTGTCAAGGGATCTTTTACCTGCACACCAATGTGTACACCGGATCTCAGTTTTTCATCCCATCCGGACAATGCTGATGACTTCGGTTAGTCTATCACAAAGATTAATGGTCTCGGGCTAATAGTCCTAATCTAATTTGGAGCCCTGCCTGACATTGTTTTATAATAAAATTGAGCCGCTACTTACAGCCATATTAAAATCTACCATACTGGTCAATAACTGCTGAGGTATCTTGGGATACATTGAGTCAGCGATAAACAGAAGATCTTCACGCTTTAATGGCTCCACATAAACCTAGAAAAATATAAACACATATTCTTAATCAACTATTTACGTTTCAAAATTTCAGAATTTTAAATGAAATGGGGTCCTACTTTTTTGCTCCGACCGGGCTAATGAAGACAGGAATACATAATACAGTGCGCTATGAGGGACATTTTACCCAGACAGCGGCATTACTGCCTATTCTTACACCGAATTCCAACTATTTACGATTCTTTTACATGTTTGCCAATGTGAACGCAGGACCATGGTTTTTCGTCCCATCTGAAAGACAATACGTTGTCCCTTCAGAACTTTAAACGCAAACATGTCCACTCAAGACAAACTAATTCATTTTGGGACTAACATGTGGTTCAATTTTATTTCAATAATTCACTTGCACGTAGGTGTCTTTAGCAGTTGGAGGAAACCGGAGGATCCGGAGATAGTGCACGAGATTGGACAGGTGTCCCTACTCATTGTCACTTACAGAGAGAGAGAGAAATGGGGTTTAACGTCCACTCAACACAAACTAGGTCATTTCGGGACTAACATATGGTTTTTTAATTTTATTTCAATAATTCGCTTGCGCGTAGGGGTCTTTAGCAGTGGGAGGAAACCGGAGTGCCCGGAGGAAACCCATGAGGTTGAGAAGGCGCCCCTATCTCCATGCCACATACGCTCACACCAGGGCTCGAAACCACAGCCGCAAGCCAGAGGTGACCGGTAAGCTAGAGGTCGAAGCGCGGCACTCTAGACCACTAGGCCATCCCAACCCCCCTTGTCACTTACAACCGTGGAATCCAAACCACGTTTGTTGACTCAATGACAGACCTTACGATACAGCGTTCACGTGCTAACCATTCGGCCAACCATCCCAAAACCCCAGGCCTGATGTCAATGGATTACAATTAATGCTCAGTAATAAGCAACGTTTCCACTAAGATTCTTGGGTCCTCATCAAGAATGGATGGAGCGCAGGATAACTACTTTCAATATATAGATATGTTCTTTATTTTCTTCAATTTACACCTTACCTGAGTAAATCTATTAAGGAATGATCTGGGCAGCCCCTTTCTTCCTCCACCCTGGTGTAGGGGGTTTTGACAACCAAATATTCTAGTTTCTTCATGGTTAATCTGGAAAGTTTTCCCTAATTCCGGGATGTAAACTTCTCCACGATGGTCCAGACAGGCGTTTAAACCTTCCAGAACAGATTGGGATGCCAAGTTTAACTGAAATATGAATGCAAAAATGAAATGAAATAAAATGGTGGTTTCATGTCCTAAGTTTCTGTACCAACCAGACAGACTACTGAAGACTGGCATGAGATTGTATGTTTAAGCTCTGTTACAATAAATAATATTCCTTTTTCGATCCATTGTAGCCTTGTAGATAATTGAAAATATTATTAATGAAGGGGGGGGGGGGTATATCTCTATTTCAACAATTTTCTTGAAAGTAGAGGTCAATGGGAGGCAACCGGAGGAGCCAGAGAAAACCCACTAGGCGACTCTCATGTCACATAAATCCTAATATCGAAAGCCCAACACTTGACTCAATGATAGACCTTACGAACATTAGACAAACAAGAACACGATTAAAGTACAACTTACCTCATCCAAAACAACCCAATGACCAGCTTTCAACGCTTGTAACAGTGGTCCATCTCGCCAGGCAAACGTTCCTCCTTTTTCTCCTTCTACAGGTAAATCAGCACCAAACAGATCAGTTACATCCTGGAAATAATACAAACAACAATGAGATACACAAACTAAAATTCCGTCACTTTTAAACTTTTATATGGCAACCTATGCGAAGGAGGGAGAAAATTTAACCCGAATAGTAGAACCCAGATTTTACCCGAATAGTAACTCTAAGACCACAGAAGTTAATAATGTGCTTACAGGTGCCTAGGTTTTCCCAAACATCCCAAATGACTAGACTATGTTCCTTGTCTGGCTTTTCAGTCCTGTATTCCTATCAGCTGGAAAATTGCTGACGGAACTTTTTAGGTTGACACCAGGATTGAACAGCGACTCCCATCGGGTACATGAAATAATGCAAGTAAAAGATAAAGATATATTTATCCTTACCGTTTGTTCGGACAAGTTTATTCTAACCAACTCTCGTCCTGTATTTCTGGCTATTGCCGTCACCAGGCTGGTTTTACCAACACCGGGTGAACCTTCCAGTAATAATGGTCTCGACAACTGTAAACCTCTCAACACACGTAGAGCATTTAAACATGTCGTTGGTGCCTTTAACGCATATTTCTCACATTCTTGACCAGACAATGGACCTAAAAATAAACCAGATATCATTTCATCTATATTGAGGCACGTTTTGCAAGGACAGTTGTGCTAATACTTATTCTTATTGTGATTTCCAACTGTCTGTGGATATACCCAACTGTCTGGGGTATACCCAATTAACTGTCCAACTTACTGGGGAGGGGGGGGGGGTGTATACCCAACTAACTTGGGGGGGGGGGGGGGTATACCCAACTAACTGTCCAGGGTATACCCAACTGTCCTAGGATATATTGAACATTCGGCAAATGGTATACACAGGTCAAAAAAATTATTCAATATTTAGTAATAAAACTTGCCTTGGTAATAAGCAGTTATTGGATACTATAGAATTGTGACCGGTGTATCTACATGACTGACTACTGAGACTAAGGGAGTTCAGGTGGAAAAAACCTGTGGATCTTTCTCTGAATCGGAAACTGAAAGATTGAACCTGCATTCTAATGAATCATATTCACCTTGGCTCCCGAGGTATTTGAAAGGAGGGCAATATTTGTCTTGGAAGAGGACTATAAATATATACCTTAACTCAGTGATTCTGTTTCATTCGTACAGGCTGAACATGGCTGGCAGCAAATAACCTGAATCTGTCCTCAAGATATGGTGAACCAGATTTAAATTTACCAAAAATATTAATGTTACCTAGAGTATTAATAATGTTTGTGAGAGTTACCTTTATGTATGGTAAACGGAGGGATGCTGAAATACTTGTCCATTGTTTTTACATCTAATTCATGTTTACTATGTCCTAGACCCAAGTCTTCTGGTGTATATGTACGACCAGATAATTTATTTATCTGTTGTAATAAAAACTCTACACACGTATCTTTAGCTACAGCAGGATTAAAATCACTTCCAACATTTGTAGGTCCTAAAAAAAATATAATAAAACTGACATTATTCACTGTGATAAATAATATTTAAGTTTCTTGTTAATATTTTCTCATACTGAGCATTAACCAGCCAAAAGTGAGGCAAGTTCAATATAATTGTACCAATTGCACCCCCCCCTCCCATATTTAAATCAAGTATTGCTCAATACCCGGGGGACCCAAAATCTGTTTACTCACCCCTTTCATGCATGTCCCCTTCTTGCACTGTTTAATTTTCATAATGAGTGTTCAAGTTACAAGGGTTTAATTTCTCAACCCAATTGATTATTGATGTATAATGATTAATTCTTAAATTCTTAAACAGTGTTCATGGAACTAAATACTAGTAAAGTGAACACTCATTATCAAAATTTATCAGTCAGCTTTAAACTGGACACAAATACAATTTAGATGATTTGGGGGATTTTAAATGATTTATACAAATTTTTTTAACAAAGATTTGATATTATACGAATGTGAAAGAAATCAGTGCTGGATAAACAAGATTAAATGATACCCGGGATACAGTGTTAGCGAGCCGACTTCTTACTCACTGAGCCACTGGGGCTAATAGATTAAGCCGAAAAAATTAGCAATTGTCTAAAAAATGAAGATGATGCTTCGTGACTTAATAAATTGGACTTACCTGATCCTAAACTATCAAGGAAAACAAAACATGCTCCGTGGATATAGGCAACAGCTACATCTAAATATCCACTAGTCATATCGTCACCATGGATACCATCATCATTTACAGAACAAACATTTATAAAGTTGACCCAACTCAATATATCTCGAATACTCACAGTCACTCTATAATAAATTCATAAAGTTTTAAAATTAAATTTTCCTTGTCTAATATATTCATTTTAATATACTTTCTTATTGAACATCTGGGGGTCACAGTGGCTAAGTGAATAAGGTGCTGGTTCGCTAGCCTGGAGGTCGGGTATTCGATCCCTGCATTGGCCGAGAAAGTTCATCTCGATTTTCCGGCGTGATTTCCCCTTGTCAGTGATGCAGAAGGAGGGCCTGACAAGGACAGCTGCCTAGTCGTTCGGATGGGACGAAAAATCGAGGTCCCGTGTACACATTGGAGTGCACGTAAAAGATCCCTTGGCAGTTGGAATTCGATATAAGAGTAGGCCGTAGCGCCGCTGTCTGGGCAAAATTTCCCTCATAGCACACTGTATGGCGTATGCCTGTCTTCCATTAGCCCAGGTTAGGTGCAGAAGAGTAGGACGTTAAACCCCATTTCATTTCATTTCATTTATTGGAACATCTGGGCTCAAAGCTATAAAAACCAAGTCGAAAACTCAGAGGAATTTTATCGGCCCAAATCAGAAAAGAAATGGGGTTTAGGGTCTAGTGTTCTGTATACTGGAACTAATGAAAACATAGGCAATATGAGGATCAGAGCATGGGGCCTCATGTTTTTTGAGCAAGTGGCATACACATCGAGCTATCGTGGCTCCAGATTGCTTTTCTCATGTTTTATATCACAAACAACACCCAGAAGAAATGCTCTAATGCTCTAATTTAAATGCATGGTAATTGAATTTGGGACAGGAGTGAGATAGAGATATGTGGTTCAACATCCAATTGATCATTACGGGACTAACATATGGTATAATCTTATTCCAATAATTTGGTTGCCCCTAGGTGTCATTAGCAGTGGGAGGGAGCTGGAATATACCTTTTTCCTATTTCATTATTTGTGAACCATTGTATGAAATCCATGATGGCCGGTCCGATACCACTCGAACCATCTTGCTGATTAGAAAGATGAAGTCCGGGTTTTAAGTTATGTTCAATAATCTCGATCATATCTTCACGTCTCTTGGATGGAGGACACCAAATCTCTGTAAAGCGATTTCTTAAAGCAGGAGATAACTGGAAATAAATACATAAATATAAATAAGTGTCTAGGGAATTTTAAATGCTCTGAACCGGGCTAATGAAGACGGGCATTCGCCATACAGTGTGGCATGAGGGAATTTTTACACCGACAGCGGCACTACAGCTTACTCTTACATCAAATTCCAACTGCCAAGAGAATTTTTTACGTGCATGCTAAGGTGTACATGGGTCCTTGGTTTTTCGTCCTATCCCAACAACTGCACAGATCAGCCCAGTGACAAGTGGTATACAGTGTTCTAGGAAGAATAATCAAACCATGCCTAATGCATAACCAATTGTTTCACACCATTTATGCGCTTCTTTTTTGTCTTAAATTTACCTCTTTTTTACCAAAATCTCCACCAGGGTTCATAGTTGCAAAAATTCTAAATTTTTCTTCGGCAATAACATCTTCCGATTCATTCTGGTCGCTATCACCACCTCCTTTCTCAGCCAATAGAAGTCTTCGCTCAGGTTCAAGGACACTGTTTAACCTTTCCAACACTGAATCATCAGCCAATGAAATCTCATCAATTAAAAACATGGCCGCTTCCTTCATGGCTAACACAAGTGGACCATCTACCCATTCAAATAACTTGTGTTCTTTACTCTCTTCGTCCTGAAATTAGCAATTCCGTGTCACAGTTACTCTAAATATTTACTAGAGTTGGATATTTTTCATGTAATCATGAATGTAAGTAGATATGGTTGATCCAACTTCAAGTATGCCATTCGAAATTTTCTAACTTATCTCCCTTGGAGAAATTAAGGACCAAAGTTTTAAAAAAAAAAAATCTCCTTGGAGAAATTAAGGATCAATTCCTCGTCACAGTTACTCTTAAAATTATTTACTAGAGCTGGATATTTTAATTAAATCTTTCTTGTCATAAAATTTACCGTGTACTAAACAAGTACGAAATGGATCAGGAACTGACCATGACAACATGTCAAAAAAATCGAGATCTGTCAAGCCATGCACAATTGTCCAAGGAACAAGTATCTTAAGTTTCAGTTTCATGACAATTGAACTTGAATATACAGAGCAATTTTTCAAAGAGCGCAAATCCTAAGAAAAACAAGATAAGGCTGTATAAATGGTACCTAAGTTTTTCGTATTGTTTCCCCTCACTAAAACCATAGGATGAATTTTAGACTTCATTCATTATGTGTCCTATCAAATTTTCTAGAATAAGACTTCAAGAATCCAAACCAAACGATTGATGAAGTCCAACTGAATCGTCTGTACTTACCTCATCGATGGTGTGAGACCTGACCGGTCGTAATCCTCCGAGGAAATCAGCACTTTCAGTATGGAGGTGACAGTTGACACCATATAATTTACTTTGTTTTAATGCAGCGTACAGTTGACAGACAGTTGTCTTACCACAACTAAAATACAAAACACATGGGTTTAGCAGTGTGAGGAAACATGACAACCCTGCTGGGTCTTTAATTAGCAGTGGCAGGAAACATTGAAAACCCAGGTCTTTAATTAGCAATTGGTGGAAACACTGAAAACCCAGGTCTTTAATTAGCAATTGGTGGAAGCACTGAAAACCCAGGTCTTTAATTAGCAGTGGGAGGAAACACTGAAACTTGGGGGAGAGGGTAGCATAGGGAGGAAACCAAGTGGTCTTAATAGCACTGTTAGGAACATGGAAAAAAAACTATTTCATTACTTCATGTTCATTTTACTTAGATCTTTTAAATTACAATTTACAAGATTCCTATAACATTGAGAGGGAGCACATTTGACTTGGACTGTATATATGCATGGAGTGAAAATCAATGTTTAATTAACTATTCAGAAATGAGACAACCCCACCCCTCGTGCCCCAAAAACATCCATTAACAGAGTAAATCTAATAATCAACATACCCAGTTTCACCAACCAATAACACTGGCTCTTTAAATCTAATGGCTTGTCCAATCAAAACAGCCAATCTACGCATACTGTAGGTCCATACCACATGTTGAAAACCTGGTTGTGATTGGCCTAGAGCGGTATTTAGAAGTGAAGCCGTTGTAGTCGATGTCTCTGAGTTTAAGTTGAACAATCGGCCAGGATCGACCTTCCGTTTAAAATGTTTGTTGATAACTTCCTGGATGACCTGGCATTCTTCCTGTTTTCTCACTCGTCCAGCCAACAACATATAACCTGGAACAACAAATTTCAAACATTTAAAGTTGGGCTTGTTCAAAAAGTCTGGTCTTGAATATAGACCACTATTAAACCCTGTGCCTCAAAAGGCTTTCCGTCTTCATTTGGCCTGTCAGAGTAGGAAATTAGGACATTAGACCTTATTTCATTTCGTTTCTCAAGAGGCTTAATACTGAACAGCATTGGAACAATATTCTAATTTGGTGATTGAGGTTTGTATTTTCCTCATTTAACATTTCATTGATGACCCCATACAAGAGTTTTTCGGTGGACGAGTTGTTTTGGTCACAGGGGGTTTTGATGAAGCCTGTCATCTAGTCAACTGGCATGGTTTTGAATCCCCGGTGGTACGTGACAAGGAGTAGGGTCGCACGTCCAACATCATGGGTTTTCTCCTGGTCCTACCACTGCTAAAGACCCCTACGCGCAAGAGAATTATTGAAATAAAATTAGTCCCGAAATGACCTAGTTTGTGTCGAGTGGACGTTAAACCCCATTTCTTTCTCTCTCTTTTTGATCACAAAGATTGAGCCTTATATATTGATTGTATCTGTGCTAACAGTTATTCTCAATTTAACCCTTTGCAGTCCTATGGCAAATATTTGGCACATAAGAGCATAGAAGTTTGTGCATCTCTGGGACTGAGCGGACAAAAAATACTTCAACAGAAATATGTCAAAACAAAAGCATCTTCGATGGCTGATAATCAAAATCGTACTACAAACGGCTTTTAACTTAAAGGAGGAGGGGGGAGGGGCATGGTGTGACAAAAAAATGAGATTTCGTGTAGACACTGGCGTTCCCATAGTAGAAGATCCCTTGGCAGTTGGAATTCAATATAAAAGTAGGCTGTATAGTGTATGCCGGTCTTCATTAGCCCAGTCAGAGAAAAAGAGTATGATAATCAACCCCATTTCATTTCATTTCTTTAACAGAATGATGTTTACCGTGATCTGCTAGATGTTGGTCCCAATCATAATATTTTTTGGATGGTTGAACATCTGGTGAATTGTATCTTTCAGCCCAACGAAATAAATCTCGTAACGTCATAAAACCTTGTTTACCAGCAAATACACCAGAACTACGTCGCCTCGTCTGCAATTAAATCAAATCTTAAAATACATCTAACTAAATGGGACTAAATCAAAGATATAAAGAATTTTACTAACATAATTCTTAGAACACATTAAAGCAGCCATTAGACAGCACCGAAAATGGCAAGAGAAATAGGTACATATGTTTAATTTCACCAAGTTGCTTCCCTTAAGGTCCACAAAAGACAAATTTCATAAAAGCTGTTCTCTTAAGTTTAACAGACTTTACGGAAAACACAAAAGATAAAAACAGATTTCTTTAAACATGTCAATAACAGAGACAGGTTATAATTGTAATCTCTACTTGTACTAACAAGAGGTAAAAGCATGTACCCACTTGACAGGTAAAAGAATGTACCCACCTGTAATTCTAACATAACGGCTACAAGTCGTTTAGCATAAGACTGTGGTATTGAACATCTCAGGTGTAAAATATTCTCTAACTCGATACTGGGTATCTCATCAAAATGTAACTCAATAAAACGATTTCGAAATGCTCTCGATAATATCTGAAATAATAATGTCATGTAACAGGATCGACTACCCAATAATATAAAACATAATACACAGTAACAATTCAAGAAGTCAAAATCGTAGGCAAAGCTATGTAAAAGTCAGTTACAAAGTTCATAACCGACAAGAAACCCTCAACATAAAATTTGACGTTTCATAGAACTGATTTGAGATTGAGTATTCAAAGTTTCTTACAACGAAATAATGTGAGTATTTCAAGTTCCTTGCAAAACCATGAAAATGTAGTGAGTTTCAAACTTCCTAAAAACATGCAAAAGAATTCACAAAGAACCAGAATTGGAGCAAGAAATATAATTACTAGAAAAAGTGAAATGGATGCAAGTCATGAAATAAATATTGCTGAAAATGTCCTAATATGTTTTGGCCACTAACTTAACAATTTCTTTCAACCTGAATGGAAAAAATTTAACTCTTAAAATAATGATACTACCTTTCTGCCTCCATATTGTCCGGCTGGATTCTGGGTAGCAAATAACATGAATTTCTTGTGAGCTTTGACTGTTATCTGGGTCTCGGGTATAAACAGTTCTCTATTATCATCTAATAACTATAAATAAATAATAAACATAGTATTACCACAAAAATAAATAGTTCCTAGGACAAACCCCTGAAGGTCTGTCTCAGTCTAACCTGAGATTTGAAATGGGGATCAATAATTTACTAATATAAACAATTCTTTACTATCGACTAATAGCTACAAATAAACTATTATCGTGTAAAAGCTACAAATATATAACAGTTATTTATAAATATAAACTATTATCGTGTAAAAACTACAAATAAATGAACACCACAAAAATAAAATAGAAACATTTCCTTGTTTCATCATGGCCAAGTTATGTTCTCATTAATAGGAAAAACAATTCAGAATAAAGATTAAATCAACTTACTCTATTTAAGGCTTCTAAAACGTCAGTTGGTGCCAAGTTCAACTCATCTAGTATAATCCAGTGACCTTTTCTCATAGCTTCCACTAAAACACCTGTAATGTTTTTAAAACAGATATTAACACTATGGCAACGGCATTTATTTTAATATTTTTCATAAATTAGATTTTTTTTGTCAGTCAATGTTTAAAATTGAAGCATTTAACGTTTGCCTACTATTTAAAATTTAATGCACCAAAATCCAAAATATGTAAATTTCAGTCCCAAGAAATCCAAATATTTACCTTGTCAGGTATTCAAATCTACAACTTTATTATATTTGATACAGAAAATAAAACATAATATTCGTTTTATGCCCTTTTGCTCACAAAAACAATAAACATTAAAAAACGATTTTATTTCTGCATTTCATCAATATTTTGTAACTAGAACTCTGATAAATTAACAACAAATTATTGCTAATTCTCTACAGAATTAAAGTTGATTTTTATTCTAGCCAGTTTGGGCAACACATTATAATATATATAATATGCTTAAAGTTTGGACAGGGCACAAACTGGCATGATTCCTCTAATATCTTCCCACTCTACCAATCTATATACATAATATCAAAGATGCGATTCACCCCCACAGTATGACCCTGTGAACGGTTTAGGATTTGACTGAAATTTTCAGGATATTCTCTTTACAATATCTACTTTTTTAACAATTATAACAAGAACTCCCAACTCGTTATCTAATCTTCAATAATGTATCTTTAATCAGAGAAATCTAGAACGGCTATCAGCAACTTATAGACTTCCAATTTTACATTAATATAATTAGATCCATTACCTTCTTTAAAGACCAGTTTTCCTGCCTCATCAGCTGCATAACATCCGACGTATTCCTGGAGGTCTGTATGTTCGTGGTTATTGACACGCACACACACGTTACCAGTAGACTTGGCTAACCAGGTAATTAAACTTGTTTTACCAACAGATGTTTCACCTTGTAATAAAACTGGATGTTGGCTAAAAATTGAACAAATTAATACTGAATTAAATGGGTTTTAGACAACAAAAATAAAATAGAAAAAATTAATAATGAATGAAAATGGGTTTTAGGCTACAAAAATGGAATGTTTTGTGCCTTGTGAATAGCCCCGTATGGGACCATCGGATTTTTTGTACCATCTGAATGACTAGACAGCTGTCACCCACTGATGAACTTTCTTGACCTATGCAGGGGTCAAAAACGTGACAACCAGGCTAGCGAGCCAGTATCTTAGCTACTTAGTCACCATCGCTCCCTAAAAGTCCCTGAGGCCCATTAGTCAATAAATACGCCGTGAAGGTCAAATTTTTCGGACATCAAATACATCACTCACCCTGCCGATACAATCCTGGACAAATCACGCAGATTGGCTCGAACTGATGGCGTCAGAATATAGCCTTCAGGAACAACTGGTTCTGAAGCACCCTGAGATATCCAATATCCTTCAAACAACAGGTGTTTACCACTTGTAGGTTCTGGAAGACTGTGACTTAACAACGATTTAACATTAGAGTTTCCGATGACATGTTTACAGACTAACTGTTCAACGATAGGATGAGATTTTCGATCTAACTGGGTCAAAAAACTTAAACAAAATCCCTGAAAAATATCATAGCAATATATCATAAATAGAATACCACAAATATCATAAATAAACACAAAGTTGCACGAGAAACTGAAAGTAGTGTAATTCTCTAAGTAAAATATCATAAAAATCAATCATAAACACAGGGTTGTACGAGACGTTTCCATAACAGAGTTTCGTGAAACCGAAAGTAGTATAATTCTGTAAGTTGTAGTTACGCCAGCTCCCCGGATTTTAGCTCCCTTTATACTCCAAATTTCAGTATTGGGGCAGTTCTAGGGTAGCTGGCAACCGCAAACTCTGAACAAACAAACAACAATCACAAATATATAGAAATAGTTTGAAGGTACAAATCAAGAAAAAGAGGTTACACATGTGATTGATAAAATTTAAGTGCTTATTTAATGACCATACCTCATATAACGATCTGGATGATTGACCACATGGATTCGTTGCTGCGTATCTTAAAGCTCGACATAATGTTCTCAAACTAAAATATAAACAAGAACAATGTTTACAATCAGGGGGAAGAAAGGCGGACAAAAAAGACAATGTAACAGAGAGAAGACAGACGTTCACCTAAACAGAAACAATATTTACGATCCATATTGTGCATCTAGAACCAATTATTTCACATTCCTTATTATTAAATCTTGTTAAAAAATTCGTAAAATCGTTATAAATCACCAAAAATCATCTAATTTGTACCTGTGTCCAGTTTAAAGCGGACTGATTAATTTTGATAATGAATATCCAATTTACAAGCGTTTAATTTTTCGATCACTGTTAATAACTGGACAACTGAATATTGATGTCTTTAGCAGGGATCAAAACCACACCCGCAAGCCAGAAGTGACCGGAAGCTAGAGGTCGAAGCGCGGCACTCTTGACCATTAGGCCATCCCAACCCTGATCGCACCCAATGAATAAACGGAACTGTAATTGACTACTTACCTATAATGAGGTTTATGTCCCGTACCATCAACCAATGATTTGTTGGCTGCTGTACGAATTGATGCATAGAATTTGACAATACCAGACAGATGATTGGCTGTTAACGCTAATCCAGATAAATAATCATTAATCAGTATACGTAGATCCGATTCATCCGTTAATTCTTCTACATAAAACTCTGTAAACCTGAACGACAAAAAAAAACCCCACATAATTTATTAGTTTTATCATAAAATAAATAATGTTTTAGTTTCACCATAAAACTCGACAAATCTTAAGACAAAAAATGAATATTTATTACTTTCATCATAAAACTTTGTAAATCCTGAATGACAAGAAATAAATAATTTATTAGTTTCACTAAAAACAAAATACTGTAAAAAAAAAAAGGAAATGACTTCGAATTAATAACAAATACACAGAGAAAATAAATTTATGGTCGTCATCAAGAAATTGGTCTTCAAAACTAACAGCCATTTTATCCAATTATTGTTGGTGTATGAATATAGATAACATACCTGTTCCTTATACCAGGTGTCAGATCCTTTTTACCGACATCAGTAGCAGGATTCATACACGCAAATAAACGGAAGTTCTCATGTCGGACTACCGGCTCTATATCACTGTAAATATAAAATTCAAGATTAATTAATAACAAAAACGGTTGAATAAGATGGAAAGATAATTAGTTTTTAAGTGTATGATATCCTAGACAACTGCGTAGTAATTGTCTGGTGCTTTATCCAGGGGAACTTTCTCGACCAACATTGCGATCGAACCTCAAAATCGTGTGAGAGAGAAATGGGGTTTAAAGTCCAATCAACACAAACTAGGTCATTTTGGGACTAACCTATAGTTTCAATTTTATTTCAATAATTCGTTTGCACGTAGGGGTCTTTAGGAGTGGGAGGAAACGAACAAGGTTGACATAATCATGTGGACCTGAGCATCCTATCTCTTCCATACGAATATAGAGCAGAAGCCTTAGTGGTGAAAATAATTAAAGCGCCTTATAAATATATTAATATTAGCAGTTGTGTGACAGGTTAGTCGGTCAAAGAAACAAACCATCTGCCTAATCCTGATGAAGTTTCTCAGCCAATGCAGGGACTGAACACCAGGGCCCTGTACCACGAAATTTTAACTTAAGATAAAATCCAATTTTAGTAGATACTTTAATTTTGATTGGCAAAGCACTAAAATCAATCTAATATTATCCAATCAAATTACTAAAATTGGGATCTTATCTTAGTTAAAATTTCGTGAAATAGGCCCCTGACCTCCAGGCAAGCCGTCCGGCATTTTACTCACTTAGCCGTCGTAGCTCCTGTGATATGTACACGAAAGGTAAATAGACTACTTACCCCCTCTCTGTTAGTATAATTGAACCTGTTGTACTTTCTAACAATCCACACAAACATTCTAATGTCTCGGCTGAAGCTAAATTTATTTCATCTAATAAAACCCAATCACCCTGTTTAATCGCTTTAACTAACGTACCCTGAAATAAAAAAAAACATGTATACAATGATAATAAAGACACACACGTACACCATGAACTAGGTTATAAGGTTCTACTCAATTACCATTCCCAACTACCTGGTGATTTAAACTGGTCCTTATCCAAACTTTACCTTGCCTAGCTCTTTGTCTTGCAATACCGAAAGGAATTTCCCAACACCAAGATAAACTTTGGCACCTTTCAGGGATAAAAGTGGTATACTCAAAAAACACTGTGCATACACCCCCACCCCCATCCCCTAGTTGATAGGAAAGATTTGTCACTAATATCACTATCATATTATCAGAAGAATTCCCTACAAACTGAGAAAATATCCCCATCCCATTTCATGGTGGTAGAGGATCGTAGCTATAATATTGTGGCACAAGAGAGATATTGCATATAGGTTTTTTTTTAATTAGCAGTGGAAGGAAACCAAAGGATATAGAGAAAACCCACATGTGAGGGAGACCTTTCTATCCCTGATCATATACAAACTTTGAATCAAAACCATGACACTGAACAGTATGACAACCCCCATGCCATCACCACCACGCCCACTTCCCCCCCACCCTCTGATAGCTTTGTCTAATGTTAACCTATTTACATACCTCAATAAAAGTAAAAGCAAGAACGTTTTCTGTTTGTTTTATTTGAATCTTTAACTGCTGTTGACGTCGCTCAATCGTTTTCCATTTAGACAACAATATCTCATCTGTAATGAAAGGTTAAAGAATCAAAAGGAAATGAAATGGGTTTTAACATCCTACTGTTCTGCTCTGAACAGAGAGAGAGAGAAATGGGGTTTAACGTCCACTCGACACAAACTATGCCATTTCGGGACTAACATATGGTTAATTCTATTTCAATAATTTGCTTGTGCGTAGGGGTCTTTAGCAGTGGGAGGAAACTGGAGTGCCTGGAGGGAACCCACGAGGTTGAGAAGGCGCCCCTATCTCCATGCCACATACGCTCACACCACAGGGAAACCACAGCCGCAAGCCAGAGGTGACCGACCAGCTAGAAGTCGAAGCGCGGCACTCTAGACCACTAGTCCATCCCAACCCCCTGCTCTGAACAGGCTAATGAAGATGGGCATACAACATACTGTGCGCTATGAGGGAAATTTTGCCCGGACAGCGGCACTACGGCCTACTCTTATATCAAATTCCAACTGCCAAGGGATCTTTTAAGTGTATGCCAATTTGTACACAGGACCCCAGTTTTTGTCCCATCCAAACAACTTGTCAGACCCTCCATCCTGCCCCACTGACAAGGGTCTTTCCAATTAGCCACTGTGGCTCACTAACAAATTAAACCACTGTGTGTTGACTCGAGGCTATATATTAGTTTGTCCAAAATATTTGACTTATTAAAAAAAGCGTTGCCAATCTCTCTAACTTATCCTCATTATTAAGAGAAAGGGAGAGAGAAATGGGGTTTAACATCCACTTGATACAAACTACAAACTAGGTGATTTCGGGACTAACATATGGTCTAATTTTATTCAACAATTAGCTTGCACACAGAGGGCTTAAGCATTTGAAGGAAACTGGAGAAATACCAGGGAGGAAAGTCTGGATCATTAGTATGAGCTACCAACAATCAAACGACATAATTCACATGAAAATGCTGTGAACTATTTAAGGACAGCATTTTCTTCCCATGGGAACAAAGGGTAGTCAATATCAACATACACCAAACTTTTATTAGGGGAGTGAAGAGAAATATATAAACTTTAACACATACTTGAGGGACAACTCATTTAAAGCTGCAATTTAATATTTTTGAGTTATATTTTGAAAATGTATTAAAATAAAGCCTCAAAATGGATGGAATCTATAAACAGTCCTACTTTGTTAAAGAATAATCCGATAATTCACTATTGCCAGTTGAGAAATTGGCAAAAATATAATTTTCAACTTTAAATTCAAACATTTGAAGATAGCTATTGCTTGGGGGGGGTAATGGAAAAACAAGGGGGGTAATTGTGTTATTATTTCCGATGTAAAGGATTTGTTGGTGTGGAATATAATGCCTATCATTGTACAAGCAAAAAGACGTAGAAATAATTATGTTTTGACTTTCATGGAAAATATGAAATTCCCGCTTTAAACGTCGCCTAAATAAATCAGTAATTGTTCTTCCATAAGTATGTGTTATAGTTTATTGCTCTCTCCCGTTACTAAATGCCTCTAAAAGATTATGAAGAGATATAGTAGTTAACTCACCTTTCTGGAATTTTCTAAGAGCCGATGTTGTTGTATGGTCAATTAACTGTAACAAATCTGACCATTTTCTTTTTGAAAAACAGTCCTTTAAAAAAAACATACAAACAAAAAAAGTTATAAGATATTTTCAGTTCTGATTTATTAATTTCAGAAAATATGCTTGATTATAGACATAAATTTCATACATTCGTTCAATTTCAATAATTTGCTTGTCTGAAGGGATCTTTAGTAGTGGTAGGAAGATAAAGAGAAAACTCAAAAATTTTTTCAGGAAACGATACTCCTTATCGTGTACTAAAGTTTCCGATAAAAGTCAGGACACTTAACCCAGGGACAGAACTTATGGTCTTAATTGCACAGCTTGAGCCAACACCTAAGGCAAGGGGCCCCTATAAGTAAATACCAATACATTATCGTTCGTCAGAAGGACTAAAAATATCCATGAGTTATCCTGTAGTTTTTTTTTGGTAAATATTGACCTGGGGCCGGTTGCTCAAAACTAAGTTATTTTAACGATCCGTTAAACTAACGGATCGTTATCTTTCATGCGTCGTTTGGTAATGGTGAGTTAAATTTCTGTTGCTGGACAGTCAATTTCATTATCTGTTAAAGTTAACAGGGCTTCCAGCAACAACCTTTCTCTCCGTTAAAGTTAACGATCAGTTTACTCCATTTAACGGATCGTTAAAAGTTAACAGAGCTTTGAGCAACCGGCCCCTGGACATGAGTCGCGATACGAATTTTAATGGTAGCAACTGAATTGCAATACGTATCGTTTTTGTGACAGCAGTGGCAATATCCAGTATTACTGCACTCCTAGTCTGTTTTACCATTCAATTTATTCTTACCTGGATGTGTCCGAGAAATCTGGCATTTTGTTTTCTCGAGAAACTCTGACAGAAGAGAATTTCAAATTCTTCTCTAAACGGTAAAATTAGAAACTTTATATCGACTGGTTTAAACCTACAAATAAAGATTGATTGGTTCAATGACAAACATCGTAACTTCAAATATAATTACGCCAATAATTCTAAGCTAGACCCTTTCACTTACATCAGTTAGTTTCAGTAAACATTATCAGAGAGAGAGAAATTGGGTTTAAAGTCCACTCGACACAAACTAGGTCATTTCAGGACTAACATATGGTTCAATTTTATTTCAATAATTCGCTTGCGCGTAGGGGTCTTTGGCAGTTGGAGGAAACCGGAGTGCCCGGAGGAAACCCACAAGGTTGGACAGGCGAACCTGCTCCTGGTCACGTACAACCGGGGAATCGAAACTATGCCAGTTGATGCTGGGGAGTAAAATTATGTCATAAAAGACACATTTTCAAAATTACAATTTTCAAAGGAACACAGTTTTTTTCCTATCTAAACATGTAGATAAGTTAGAATGGTATTAAATATGTATGGTTGATAAATATATACATCCTACCCTCCAAGTAGATCTGTACTATCACTCTGTTGATTCATATTCACTACATGTAATTTATGGCCTGTTAAAATAAAATAATAAAATCGGTTTAAGTTTAGTTGAATGACAAACAAATAAGCACCAACGGCATTAGTCAAAGGGCATATTATGAGAGTAATTTTACCCAGGCAGCAGTGCTACAACCTACTCTTCTTTTGAACTTCAACTTTCAAGGACTCTTTCACATTTTGTTCTCGGCCAACCATAGGGGAGTAAACCCAAGATCTGTTCAGTGAACCACACGGTGGTCTATACTTATTATTGTAAAATGTGAAAGAGAGGAATGGGTTTAACGTCCACACGACACAAACTAGGTTATTTCGGGACATGGTACAATCTTAGTTCAATAATGCCCTTGCATGTAGCAGTTTTAGCAGTGAGAGTAAATCGGTCGACCCAGAGAAAACCTACATGGTTCGACAGGCGACCCTACTATTTGTCACATACATATAAAAATTTTTTAAATTCTTAGGAAACATTTTATTTACCAAGATGTTGTGCCAGGAATTGAACAGATGAAGTCTTTCCTGTACCTGTTTCACCAACCAATAAAACAGGTTCGTTACGAGTCAAGCAGACACCAACCTTCTCCAATAACGATACAGACTGGCGAGTGAACGAAAATGTTGAAAAACTTCTGAAATAACAATTTTAAGATCTTCAATTCCTTATGCATAGGAATAAATAAATTTTTTATATTTGTAATGAAAAATGCTTATTCCTACAGATAATTTTCATTTTTTTTCAACTACATTTGATGACCAGATTATGTGATTTGGAAGAGGGTGGGGGGAATACGACTAAATATCTTACTGCAAACTTTATTTAATAGAAACTTTGGTAGCTTTAATTTACAATTCAAATGAAATCAAAAATGGGTTTGAACATTATACACTTCTGCTTCGACAGCAATTCAATGTGAACAAATGTGCTTCAAGGTCAAAGTTAAAGTGTAACAACAAACAAACTGTCGTGCACTGCGCTAGAAACTGCATGACCTATAACAATTGTATTGTTGTGCTGGGATCTCTACCTTGATATGCCTTCTTACTATAGACTAGCACGTGGATGGACAGTCATACTCGTATCCCAAACCCCCATTATATCAAAACGAAACATCCCCGATTCGACCACGCTTCAAAGAGCGCCTTCTTTTATTCGCTTTAATATATATATATATATATATATATAGTATAAAGAAGAATGGGCAGATAACTCCCATCTCAGGTGACTCCTATTACAATAATAATCATCATGACCGTTAGAAAAGGATCAATATGTTTTAAACATGTTGACAGAATTCTTACCAAATATTGTGATAGAAACGGCTATACCAGAGTGTTTTAAACTTGTCAGACACCTTACCTGTTGATGTTGGCATCTGCTGTATGTATTTTAGGTACAGAAACTCGACCAACAGTAAACAGATCGGACGTTATTTCTATATCAGGTTTATATTTATTACAATAATATTCTGCCTGGAAAAAAAACAAAACAAATATATATTACAATAATACTCAGCTTGGAAAAACTATAAAGCAGAAGATTTGACACATTTATAGTCACTAAGTATATCCGAGTTATTCAGAGATATTTGTACTAAACCAAAAGATGCTGTTCCTAATGGCCTAGTAAAAGCTATTTAAAAAATAAAACAAGCATAATTTCTAAAGCTGCTGTAGTAGGGAAAATTTTCAGCACAGGGGGCACCCTACCATATATCAAATTGCTTCAATGACTTTGGAATAAAATAAAACCAAGTACGAACAATCCAAACCATTAGGCAAAAATCGAAGTCCTAAAGAACGTAATAGGCAAAATAGTTAGGCAAAGTAGTGTAATCAGCAAATGGACTGTTCATCGTGTACGAAATACACAACAAACAGTGGTAACAGGTGTCCGGAAGAGTAAGCTTACCCTGCCTGGCGCGCCACACCCGCCATCGCTGCATCCAAACTACTAGGCAAAATGTAGGTAAAATAACGTGATTGGCCAATGGACTATAGGTATGCAAAATGCACGTGATGAACATTGTTAACGGTGTAGTAGACATAATCAGAGAGATAGTAAATAGGATACGCGTCAATTAAATATATCAAGAATAATAGCTGAGAGCGACATGTTATATTTACCAATCAAGTCAATATGACGGCCATAAAACTTTTTAAAGGATTTTATAAGTTTAGTGCGTAAGTATCCTTGTAGTTGAAGCTTAGTTGACAAATGTCTCGATCTACTTAAAAAAATCAGAATAAAAAGAACAAGCTCTCGCGTAACGAATAAGCTGAGACACAAACACTCCATAAGCTGGTGATACAGGAATGTTACTACTAATAAATGGAAAGTTAACAATCGGAAAGTCAAAATCATCACGTTTATCATACAATTTAACACTGAGTCTATGGCAATTGTCAAAATCGAGACGCAGATCCAAGTAGGAAGCGTAATTGTCACTGTCAGTAGTATTTTTAATTTCAAGCTCATCAGGATATATGAATTCTACATAATCACTAAATTTAGGATTATTCAGTGATAGAACATCATCGATATACCGATAAGTAAAATTAAAATGTCCGACTAGTCGTTTATTTGTTTTAACTAGTGCCTGTATGTACTCGGCTTCATAGGAATACAGAAATAAATCAGCAAGCAAAGGTGCACAGTTGGTGCCCATGGGGATACCAACCACTTGCTGATATATTTCCCCTCCAAATTCAATAAAGATGTTATCAATTAAAAAATCCAACATCTGAATTATCTTGATGGCGGTGAATTTATTTTTTGAATCACTATGGTACTTAACGAAATATTCTAATTAAAAACTAAATATTGATATCTAGCTTCCCGATTTAGATGAAAAGACACTGTGAATAATATCTTTCAACCGAGCTTTTAATTTACTATGAGGAATTTTAGTGTACAAAGTGGAAAAGTCAAAAGTTTGAATAGATGAGATCGAAGCAAGGGATCTAGATTGTAAACCATCAAGTAATTCTTTGGAATTTTTTAATATCCACATTTGATTAATACCACTACGAGAGTATATTTTGTCACAGTATTTTTGAATACCCTCTTTAACTGCAGTTAGTATAGATGTCAATACTTTTGAAAGTGGTTTTGTGGAACATCGGGATAAACCTGCTATAAAACGTTGTAGGGATTTTTATGTAGTTTAGGTATCCAATATAACAGGGGCAAATCTGTATAGGTATCTCCGCATGGAGTACCAAATGAAGTGAGTACAGATTTGTGATTGGATATAATTTCATCCTTACTAAGAGTAGATCGTTTATACGTAGCACTGTCGGTTGATTTCCCGAAATTAAGTTCTTTGAAGAGACAGTCATAGTAATATCGTTTACATATAAACACAAAGTTATTGGACGCTTTGTCAGCCGGAACAATGACATACTTGTCATGCAAGGCTTTGAGATTTTCAACGATGCTAACATCATTGAAAATAGACTTAGGCCTTGTGTCAACTGACAAACGTTGCATATAAGTTCTTATTACTATTAAATAAAGATACATTATGGGAGATTAAAGAACTGGCAGTTCTCACTAAAATAGTTAACAAGATAATGTCAAGGGAATTTGCTGAAAATTTCAGTCAAATTGATCCACTCTGAACTGAAAATAAAAAACATACTCTTGATTATCCATTTTTTGATTTAATCAGCAGCAGCAAATTGGATCCTAATCCACAAAACATCTCAGGCTAGAGATGACATGGAGAGTTGATTATGGTCTGGATAAGTTAATTAATGTCTAATTGATAATTTAGATAAGATTTCAGGCCCCCAAAAAGACCTGCAATAGGCAGATTTAGCTCTTCCACATATGTAACCTACCTTGACTTTATTTATATTAAGTTTTGCTCCTATAGCTTCTGCTACAGCCAGACGTTTATCGGGTTTCGCTATACAGCTAACAAAACAATCACACGCCTCCTGGAAAACTTTATTAGCTGTTGAAGATGACTGGACATCAAAGTCTACACTGATTCGTCCACACCAAGTCATAAGATCTCTGACAATTGAAGAATAGAAATCAATAAATAATAACAATATCAATAAGTTGTAGGAGGAGATTTTAAGCATGGTTTCCTCTCGTCCGTGTTGCTGGACAGGGGGCATGTGTCATATTGTGGTACATGTATAGTATATATCATTGTGGTCTGAACCCTTATGGTTAAGATGCCACGAGTTGTCTTCTTTAGTTTGTACTTCTTTTGTTTTTGAGTAATAAATAGAGAGATTGGAATTCTAACATGGAGAATAGTTGGTTTTTAATTTCACTCACATGTTACCGCGTAACACCCCTGGATCCAACGCGCGGAACATAACGCATGGTAAGAAAGTGTCTAGTTTTTAAAATGCGATGAAAAATTTAAGAGAGAGAGAGAAAGGGGGTTTAACGTCCACTCAATACAAACTAGGTCGTTTTGGGATGAAGATATGGTTCAATTTTATTTCAATAATCAGCTTGCGCAATGGTGTCCTTAACAGTGGGAGGGAACCAGAGAAAACCCATGAGGTTGGACAGGTGACCCTACTCTTAGTCACTTACAACCGGAGAATCGAAACCGCACCAGTTGACTCAATGACAGACCGCATGATACAGGATGCACATGCTAACCATTCAGCCATGCACCCCCCACATAAAGGAACTCTTCGCAGTAGGAATATCAAATAATTCCCTTTAACAGACAGAATCAGTGAAGACATTAAATGAGTATGTCTGGATCAACATGGCAGACATTGCCTCAAGCATTACAGAAAGTGGCAAAGATTGACAACCCAACAACACTTACTAGTAGTAATCCATAGCATGTTTTCAAGTTAACGAAATTCAAATTATCAATAAATTAAAGAATCCCTGATCAAGAAACTTGGTAGAAGTGAAGATGGTTTAATCAGTAGAATGTTTCTGGTTGAAATACCCTCTATCTTAAACTATCTTCATTTCTACTAAGTCTGCTGTGCGGGGTTTCTTTATTCTATTATTTTACTCCTCTGCCCTGCCGGCATCTCTCTTGATCCAGTATTCATGCAGATGTATCAACCTGTCCAGCTTTAGCCTTCTTGTCATAGAAGTGTTGCCGTCTCTCTTCTCGTATGTAAATTGAAATTATCAAAGAATTAAAATCAAGAAACAACCAATTACCTTGTAGAAATAAGTCTTCCATCTAATGAGAGAAATTTACTAGTGGTATCTATTTCTAGTGATGATGTAATATCTGTATCTATGTCGTGTTTTCCAGCTGACAGTAGAAAATAAACATCTAAAATGCGATCTTTTATCGATTCTAAACACGGATATCGACATACAATCACCTGAAAAACATATTAAAAAAATTATTAAACTTCAGAAAAAAAACGTATTCTGATTTTCATCTAAACTAGATGTTATGTGTACATTACAAAGCAACGAAAGACTTTTAGGGGTTTAATGGGGCAGTGATGAAGAGGAGATAACTCTGATCATTAAAAAAGAGTTTGGGAGTGATATACAGTAGACATGTTGGTATTGCACTGCCACTTTCAGAGTTCTACTACTTCTGCTTTAACCACTCTCATAAGGAAACACTACGGGGAATCGACTGGATTAAAAGTTTGTTTCTATTACCTGTGCTAATTCTCTTTTACTTAACGGTTCAACGTGTATCTTCGTCCACATCTTCTCCAATAAAACGGAACTACCACTCTGTTGCCGATGCCAACCACCTACACCACCAATCAATCTACAAAAATAATTTATACATGAAATGAAATGAAATTTAACGTCCTGCGTTTCAACACAAACGGTCTAATGAAGATGGAAATGCACCATGTCATATACTACGAGGGACATTTTTCCAGATCTACTCTAATATCGATTAGACACCTTTCACCGTCTGCACAACTGACAATCGGCAAACTAGGCCGATACATGCTAAGGAAGTTTCTAGGACAAGTATGGAATCATGCCAGGAACATGCTAGTAAGTAAACCAGTGCAAACTCATCAAGCCACAATGGCTCGTTTAACTCAATTAGTGTTCAACACAAAATTTATGCCTAAATATAAAAAGACATAAATATGAAAATTATCTCACCTCTGTGTAGCGAAGAGTCTAAAGTTGGGAGAAGATTGTATATTATCACCATGACCCGGTACAGAGAGTGTCTGATTCTCTAACAAGGGCAGTAACACCGAGACAACATCCATTGGTGCATAATCTATATCTTCTAATAACACCCAATGACCATCTATAACAGCTTGCGTTAAAATACCAGGTTGCCAAACAAACTCACCTGGTATCTCCGTACATCTATAGATACCTAATAACGCCTACAAAAACAACATCACAAACCATAGTGTACCAAATTACTGTATTTTTTGGTATATTAGCCGACTTTCTTTTTACCAAATATTTTATTTTCTAGAAGGGGTGCACTCAATACATAATGTTCAGAAAATCCAGGCTTTAACCATGTCGACAAGATGGAAGTTCAAGAAATAACTGCCCTATGTCTACCTCAAAAGCTTATGATATTGTATCACTAAAATTAAATACAATACTGTTCCCTTTCGTGTTGATTTATATTTGTCAATATTTTAGATATGTCCATTTTTTTCAATAACCTTTTCGATACTGTTAAAATATTTCAATAATTACCGTCCATATATCTGTTGACATTTTTGGCTATTCCATGTACGGTATACTGTTTGCAATATCTGGCAACGCAAACACCTCTGCCCAGCGTCTTACTAAGCAGACGCCGAATACACCGAAAAATACGGTATTTTAAATTTGTTTTTATGAAACACTCAAATTTTTCAATATAATAAAACCCAATTTATATGGAAAACAATCACTGGGTTTATTTCACACTACGTTTCAACATCGGACCAACACATGGTTCTCTCATCAAAAAAATTTGCATTTAAGTGGAAAGGTCTGTAGCGGAAATTGGAGGACTTCAAAAAATCATGAGAGATTAGACAGGCAACCCTACTCCGTGTCACGTACAAGCAGAAAATCAAAACCATATCAGTCGACTCACTGATAGACCTTATAATACAGCGCACATGTGCTAACCATTCCGCCATCCAACCCCGACCGTTCAAAGTAAGATAATTGAATTGTTCTAGTCTACCTTGCTATCAGTTTGATCACCCAGTTGTATTTTCATTAAGCTAGGCGAAGAATAACGACCAGTCAGATGTGCTAGATGTTCAACTATTGATGTTTTCCCACTACCAACTGGACCTTGTAGTAGCACTGGACTTCCAGACGCAACAGCTAACGCTAAACTTCGTAGATTATTTAACATCGATGGAACTGGTACAAGAGAGGTGTGATCAGTTTGCTGAAATACATCGAAAGAGAGAGAAATGGGGTTTAATGTCCACTCGACAAAAACTATAACATTTCGGGACTAACATATGGTTCAATTCTATTTCAATATTTCACTTGCACATAGGGGTCTTTAGCACTGGAGGAAAACGGAGGACCCAGAGAAAACCCAAGAGGTTGGACAGGTGACTCTTCTCCTTGTCACGTACAACCGGGGAATCAAAACGACACCAGTTGACTCAATGACAGACCTTATTATACAACACGCATGCGCTAACCATTTGGTCATCCTACCCCACCACCCCCCAAATCTAAAACTGGATATAAAACATGAAATCAAATCAGCAAGATAAACATAGCAGAAAGAATCTATTTATATCTGAGTTTACAGAGGGTCCAAACTGGACCATTATGAATCTAATTTGGTCATATCGGGACTAACATAAAATAGTACAATCTTATTTTCATAATTTTCTTGCACGTACGGGTCTTTTAGCAGTGGAAGGAATCTGGACTACCCATGAGGTTGGACAGGCTGCCAATGTACTTGACGACTCAACCCTGTAATGGATGAAGTCGATCTGTGGAAAACCTCCAAATACGTCATGTCATCTGCTCTAGCATCGATAAATGTGATATTTCTAAGGATCAAATGTTAAATAATCAATATCTTACCTCCTCCATGTCTGTTAATTTTGGCAACAAAACACCACAAACTTCAACAACATTCTGGTGTAAATCTGACGGGACAATCTGTTGTAATGTTCGACTAGTTTCACTTTTATTTGATGTCTCCATGGTAACAACATCACATATTTTTAAATATTTACATTTAAATTTTTCTTCCTCTGTAAAATCTCTGTCAATTGAAAATAAAATATTGTGAATAATGATTCAGAAGAAAACAAATTGACTTTAGTAGTAGAAAGATGTCAACAACTACATGTAGGTCATTTCCAGACTGATCGTTCAATAATTATTTCAATAATTCCTTTGAGCTTAGGGGTCTTTAGAAATGGGGGGGGGGGGGAAACTGACGCAGTTGGGTACGCGACCCTTTGCCTTGTCACATACAAGTATAAGGATCAAAACCTAACTCAAACCCCCAAACCCCCCTCCAAATTTTATGGATTTATTTAAATAGAAGGGTGTTTGGCAGTTTAGAATTCTGGAGAAAACCCAAAAAGTTTGGTGGGCGGACAGCTCATTGTCAAGTCCATGGGAATCATCTACACAAAACCCTCCGCCTTATCATTGAAACCACATCACTCAACTCAATAACAGATCTAATGATCGGAAGTGAATGCATTAAATCAACTGGATACCAAACCCCTCACATACATGTACAGCAAATGGCTTTATAGGCTTAAAATTTATTACCAACCTGATAGTCAGTTCATGTTCTTCCTCCATTGTGAAATATTTTCTCGTAAATAATTCTTTCTCGTGATTTGACATGTTTAATAATTTACTGACTGTCAGAACACAATACCTATGGATACAAAAGGTGATATAATTCTACTGACAGAACTAAATAACATCAAATATTGCATTAAAACAACAATTTGAACACACACAACAAAAACACAACACAATTTATAGGGAATAAAATAAAACCAAGTATGAACAATCCAAACCATTAGACAGAATTCGAAGTCCTAAAAAAAAAACGTTATAGGCAAAATCAGCAAATGGACTGCTCCCTGTGTACAAAATACACGACAAACAGTGGTAACAGGTGCCTGGAAGAGTAAGCTTACCCTGCCTGGCGCGCCACACCCGCCATAGCTGCATCCAAATTATTAGGCAAAATGTCGATAAAATAGCGTGATTGGCCAATGAACTATAGGTATGCAAAATGCATGTGATGAACTGTGTTAACGATGTAGTAGACATAATCAGGGAGATAATCAATCACTACACATTTGTCCAGTAGGAGCAGGATCCTGTTTCACGAAATTTTAACTAAAGATAAAATCCAAATGTTAGTAGATACTTCAATTTTGATTGGCTAAGAACTAAAATCAATGTAATATTGTCCAATCAAATTACTAAAATTTGGATCTTATCTTAGTTAAAATTTCGTGAAATAGGCCCCAGAGCAGTTGGAATTGAGATGAAATTTGGTCTTTAACATTCTTCTGTTCTGCTCCAACTGGGCTAAAAAAGAAGGACATATGTCATACAGGGAAATTTTGCCCGGACAGTTGTGTGCGACTCATACATGTATATTGAAATTCAACTGCCAAGGGGTCTTTACGACGTGAAAACCAAGGGACTTTAGTTTTTCGTCCCATCCATATAAACTATTATTTAGACATTTATTAATTTGAAAAGCTTGCAATCAACTAACGATAAAATGGATAATCAAGACTCAGTCTCGATTTACAAGCATTATTGCTAAAATAATAAACAATCTATGGTACATTTTGTCAAAACTTGACTCATAAGTTTTTAAACTATTATAGCAAGAACGGTCAGTTCTACATAATGCATTTTTAATTAACATAATAGCCTTACCATCTAACATCATGGTCTGTACTGGATAATTTATCTAATAGTCTATCCAGTGGAATATAGTCTTTGACATCTGGTCCTAATGCATCAACCAGGTACCATGCAGTTTGACATAAAGTTAGATCCAGCATCTGTAATTGGATAAAATCCAATTTATAATTATAATGTAATTTTTGGAGTAGCTGTATGGCATTTGAAAACTAACGACATGTTGTGGATCAGTGGATCTACCGTATTTTGTATCCACTGGGAATGTTGCTTTAATCATTTTCTTTTAATGTTTTAGCTCGAAATATTACATATTACATTGTAAGTATGGACTTTTGTTAAAAATTACTATGACTACCTATGGTTTGCTAATATTTTGCATAATAAAAATAAAATACCTTATCCTTTTTGGCTTTCTTAATTCGTGGTTCAACGGTTTCCTCATCTTCAGTTTGACATGTTAATGGTTTATGTATCTTCATGAAGTTCAACGTCAAGCTAAAATTCAAATAAAATAAATTCATGGAGGTATATGTGGCATGTAGTACAAGTTATATTTATAGCATGGCTTTCATGAGTTAAGAGCATTTGTATTTATTTTAGAAATTGTGCCCCGTTATGAGTTGTCTGTTCTTTTTAATATCTCTCAGAAAATTTTCCTTCATTCCAAAGGCCACTCAACTTGTAGCCACTCAACTCTAGTTGAAAACATTTTTTAGTTTATAACTTAACCATACTTTATGCAAGAGCTAAATATGCATATTGCAGGTCTTTTTTTAGCCCAGAAATGTAATATAAACTATTAATTAGACATTTACATGTATCATCTTATCCAGTGTTAAGTGTTAAACCCCCAATTCATTTTTTTAAAAGCAAAACCTACCTCTTTAGATCAGGGCATATTCTGATAGCTATACTGAGTGCTACTGTAAATCTAACAAGTTGTTTATTTTGTTTATTCCTGTCGCCGTGAATAATGGTTGACTTTATCCTTTCTGCGATGTCTAATGCCAAGGGTCGTAAATAACAACAAATACTGGCAGTGCATTGTGGTTCGAGAAATAAACTCGAGATTTCTGTAAGCAGCTGTTGTCTTTCATTCGGCTTCCATTTCTAAAAATACAATTATTTACAATCTGATTAAAACACAGATCCTATTTCGTTTCAGTTTTGTATTTGGAATTTGTAACCTCCCACTGCTAAAGATCTAGTCATGCCTGTAATAGATCCCATGACAGTTCGAATTCGATATACATGTACATGTAACAGTACGCCGTGGTGCCGCTTTCCCTCATAGAATACTGTATGACATATACCTTTCTTTATAAGCCCTGTCTGAGCAGAACATTAGGACATTAAACCCCATTTCACTTCAGTTTCCCACTTGTATGTGAAAGGAGTAGGGTTGTGTGTCCAGTCTGGTAGCTTTTCGACTAGATCATTGTCTCAATTTCCATTAATAATTCAGTGAATTAAAAATTAAAGGCTTATTGTGTTTGTCAGAATCACTACAGGTTTATTAGGGTTTCACACTGCGAAGCTTGTGTGAAACACTATTGTTTTTGTTAAAATTATTATTCTTATTATTATTATTCTTCTTTTGTTTTGAGTAGATCTCAGCAACTGCTTGTCGCATCGTTACGATTTCTTCGGTTTTACTGGGAAAGTGGGTGTGACTTAGAGGATAAAGCTATTTTGAACGTTCTGCGACAATGCGAAATGTCCGAAATCACCGAAGTTATCGTTTTTAAAAATATTGCAGTAATTTTAACAATAATCATTGGATTTTAACTGTCGATACATTTTGACATAGCCGGAGACAGGGCACATAGCTACGATACTTTTGATTTTTGATTTTCGACAAATCTTTGAAGATATTAGGCGCCAAATTTCGAAAATTTAAAATTTTACAAAAAACTTTTTTATTTATGAATATTTTTTAATCGTGTTGTGCACAGAAATAAAGAGTCATCTGACTAGCGCAAAAATATTAAAAAAATTTGTCTCAGTAATTTTCCTTGGCCGCCATTGGCTAATTCAGTTTTTCAGTCCTAGATTAATTTTTTATTGTTCGATTTGTATAAAACAAAGTTCATATGCTTCGTTGTCTTAATTGTCATTTTTTTTATTACCGAAAGTGTTATCTGTCGGCACCGGAAGTGGCATAATTTTACCAAAAACTACAATTTTGACAGTTAGGTACCATTTTTCGAAAACAAATATTATTTTTTTGAAAAATTATATGACTCAAAAAGTGTGTCCTTTAAAGGCGCAAAAAATGTCGGAAGCAGTTTTTTTAATTTCGATTTGTAACCAAATCCATTATTTTTGCAACTCACATTGACATCAAAATAATTTTCATCAATATTTGAAAATAATATCATTCTTTATGCCAATTTGTCATTTCTAATTTCAAAATATAGAGGTTTGAGTCAAAAATGTCCTTTAAAATGTGATTTCCACACAAGGTTTAAAGTTCTAACCGAGAAGGGACGTAATCGCATTTATTCTGAGGGGCCTTTTAACATAAAAACGATACTGGTACAGTTTGAAATTAAAAATAGCAATTTGGTACCGGTATTAAGAATGGTATATTATCAAATAGCGATAATTGTGGTATAAGAAGAATTAATGGTGGATTTGGGTAATTCTAGTAACTATACTTGTTACCTTAAACTGTGTTTAAGGTAACACTTGGTACAGTCTAAGACCCCTTACACAAGTTCAAATAGGTTCAAACGCACAATTGTCAACACACATCATTACAGTTTGTATTAAAATAAGTAATTCTATCACAAATAGTGAAGACTGGACCATTAAAATAGTTACCGAACAGTTTTTCTCTGCATAGCGCTGTTTATGTTGTAGGCCTAATGACGTACATGTATTACGCAACTTGCGGCCATGACGGTCGGCCAGTTGAAATTTCACGTAGGAGATGGGTTTCAACAAATCATATAATTATACGGTAGGGCCTCACCTTTATTTCAATAAGAATTGATTTATTATATGTTAAGTTTTGGGCAGTACTGTTTTGGGTCAATTTATTTGTAAATTAAGCGAGCTATAGGCCAGTAAACTTTTTGTAGTCATTTGACTAAAAAACTTGTGCAAAGGAACTCTGTAGGAAAAACCACTACTGCGACTGGAGTAAGACGGAAGACAGCAGTAGTGGAAGCATTTCTAGGGTAATTCGTACTACAGTGGTCAGTACCATACTGAAATCTAGTTGATCCCGACTTCACTGTGGACGACTTTGCTTGTGGACGACTTGACTGGTACCCATGATTTATATTGAGTCCCTACATTTATTATTATTAAAATAACATGGTATAAATCTAATAAATTTGCTTGAAAGACAAGCCGACTAAAAATGTATCGAAAGTATTATTTTTGCATTTATCTTTTTTTTCATTTTTTAGTAATAAATAATACCTTGTTTCTGAGAAAACTTGTCAACTTTGCAGCACACGTGCTGTCATTTTTGCAAAGTTGATCTAAAGCTTGTGTCAGCTGCCAACGTGTGTTTAACTTCTCCATTGTTAAAAATGTGGAAATGGTGTATGAAGTTAAACAACAAAATGATTAATAATTCTTAGATATGCTAAAACAGTCAGTCAGACTGTAAGACATGCTTTCATCACAAATTTCTGATGAACTTCTTGTGTTTACTAAACCACGTGCTGTTAAAGTTTACCCACGTGGTTTCTAGTCCGCGGTAAACAGGAAGTTGCTTTTAAGTGGTTATTAATGAAACTTATTTTTGTTCCTTATTGTCGTTTATTTGTATTTTAAATTGAATAATTGTTAGAGTTTCATTTATTTTTCATTTAATAAGCATCCACAGAGTTGATAAATGTGCTATAATATTCAATTTGATATTTAGTCGAGATTTATCCAGTCGCTGGAATGGTATCCAGACCACTCGGACCAAAATAAAGACCAGTCGGAGCAGAATAGAGACCACTCGGACCATACTAAAAGACCACTCTGCTCTGACCATAGAGGTCTATAATATATTAATGGCTGCCAACCTCCATAGTCGGCACGCGATCAAGTGACCACCATACACTCTAGTCAATATATACACCTCCATGGCTCTGACCAAACTAAAAGACCACTTGGACCAAGTAATTTATAGTGTAAGAGCACTTGGACTATGCTATTTATTTATTATTTAATCACATTGCATTGATTGATGATATATTTTATAATTTATTACCCAGGTTTATTTCAAGGGTAAGAAGTGTGACAAATTAAATCGTACATCTCGAGACTTTGACGAAATCCACGGGTCCTAGCCCTTACCCTAACCCATGATCTATATATGACGTCATATGTGCTAAAATGCGTAGGCCCGTCTTCGATCTAGTGGTCTCCAAAATTTGTATGAGTGACTTGTTGATCAAAGCTATAAAGATAGCACAATAAGCGCTGACGTCAATGATATTGACCTCATAGTCTCATGACGAAGAGCGTCGATGTAAACAAGAAGTGATCTTGAGTCACAATAAATTTATCACTTTATTTCGAAAGAGACCAGTTATTTGCTTCAAGATGTTCAAGAGTGGTTGTAATTATAATAAACTGAAGACAAATCTTCGGTTAACCATAAACAGATTGAAATTACTCGAAAAGAAGAAGACAGAATTGGCACTGAAGGCGAGGAAAGAAATAGCAGATTATATATCGGGAGGGAAAGATGACAGAGCCAGAATCAGGGTGGAGCACATTGTCAGGGAGGATTATTTGGTGGAAGCCATGGAATTGTTAGAAATGTATTGTGATCTTTTATTAGCAAGATTTGGACTTATTCAAACACAAAAGTGAGGATATTTAAAAATTATTTTGTAACTGTCAAAATTGCGCAATAAGCTAATAATTACTTCCGAAAGAAAACAAAAGTAGAAAAATATATTCAAGGAACCTTCGCAAATTTTCAACACTTGCATCGAACCAAATAAATAACCCATACATAGATCTTGACCTACCCTATTTCAGTTCTGAACGTAGCCGTAGGTCTCGTTACACTCGCCGTGTACGTTCAGAAACCGTCCTATTGAATCCTTGTCGAAGAAGTTTTGACGACTTTTTACTACAAATAGTGCTAAATGGTGGTGTGTCAATCCGTGTGAACGCCTGTACAATGTAAAGGAACATCTTAGTAAGAAAATGCGACCTTGTCTCCCATTATGACTGGGTATTTGTCCGGGGTATTGTACTTTTACGTGTACATAATAAACCATTAAAGGGACAATAACATTTTTGCTGGCTTGGTAGCTCCAGAAAATAAATAATACCCTTATTCTAAGTACTAGATGTCCTACCTGTTGTGTAAATTATCCATTACAACCTATTTTACTTGTCCAGAGGGTTCAAAAATATTTTAAAATCCAAGTCACATTTGAAAAGGTTTACGTTAGACTTTTCAAATCAATTGGTTGAATTTTTCCAATTTTTTAAAATAGGTGTGATAAGATGAAATTTATATCATCATTTAATTTGAATATTGTAAAATAATACGATTTGTTGACCAGAATGAAGATTGGGACATATTATTCAGTTACAACAAGAGTGTTATTGGGGCTTTAAGTTAAGTCACATGGTTTCAATTCCCTGCGTGAATGTGACAAGGAATAGGACTGTCAGTCCAATCTCGTGGATTTTCTACGGTTTCCTCCCACTGCTAAAAATCTAGTCATGCCTGTAATAGATCCCATGACAGTTCGAATTCGATATACATGTACATGTAACAGTACGCCGTGGTGCCGCTTTCCCTCATAGAATACTGTATGACATATACCTTTCTTTATAAGCCCTGTCTGAGCAGAACATTAGGACATTAAACCCCATTTCACTTCAGTTTCCCACTTGTATGTGAAAGGAGTAGGGTTGTGTGTCCAGTCTGGTAGCTTTTCGACTAGATCATTGTCTCAATTTCCATTAATAATTCAGTGAATTAAAAATTAAAGGCTTATTGTGTTTGTCAGAATCACTACAGGTTTATGATTATTTTATATTTTTTATCCTCAGAGAATTGGACCCAGGTTTAGAGGAAGCGATAGCAAGTTTAATCTGGGCAACACCAAGACTTCAGTCTGACGTACAGGAGTTCAAACCAATCGCAGACGAATTCACAGCCAAATATGGCAAAGAGTTTGGCCAGGCCTGTCGAACAAATGCGTTAAATAATGTCAACGAAAAAGTGATGCATAAAATGAGCGTCCAAGCTCCGCCAAAGACACTGATCGAGCGTTATATGGTGGAGATTGCCAGAACGTATAATGTACCATTCGAACCCGACATGTCAGTTATGGCACAGGATGAGATTTTTGCAGCAGAGAATATGTTGATTGATTTAGGGGATGAGAAGAAAAATAATCAAGGTGGAGGGGGACCAAGTGGGGGCATGGGTGCCATGCAACCCTCCTCATGTTGTTCAGCGGGAGCTTCTGCGCCACCACCATATGGATCTCCAATGGTATGAATTTCATATTTTAATTTCCGTCTTCATTATCCCAGTAAAGAACAGTGGGACGCTTGTATTTTGGGTGACTTGTGTTAAAAAAAAATGGTGGAGGGGGTGACCCAAATATTTGTTTTGAATTATCTATTTTAGAAACATTATAGCGAGAACGGCAATCTCTTTATCAAAATCTTACATTGTACCTCTTTAAATGTGGGGTAAAACTGTTGGGGTTTCTGAATCGGTCCTAACTGTATCCATTTGAACTAATCACGAAAACTGGATTTAATTTGAGTAGCCCGTTGATTTTTGAATTGCTTTTTAATAAGTTTGTATCGTTGTTTACTGGATATTATTTTCCTCTGATGCCAATATTAACTAAAACCGTACATGTCCTACACCAATCTGTTTCACAGAGAATTACTTATGAATTATCTCTGTAACAGATGGCTGTCCAGAACACGTGCGTTGACTGCACGCGCCCTAGTCATTGGCTCAACGGCTCGTGCAATGTTTACTTAACACCAAACTGCTTCGGGCAAAATGATACATTTTACTCATTTTAATACCCATTTACACTAAATAGGAAATATTTTTTAACTACAAATACTTCAAACTTCAAACGTCTTTATTTATTTTTCTCTTACCTCAAAAAAATGTTTGAGAATTTAATTTGTCAGAGTAAAAAAGTTAATATGCCGTACTCATTAAGCCTCGTCGATGTCATGCTTATCAGTGATTGTAGCGGCCAAGCTAATATTCACTGCGGGATCAGTTTGGTCCTACACTATTTTCCAAACATGCGACCAGAAATATGCCCAATTGGACATCATAATATTATAGTGAATAATCTTCAAATTTCCAAGCTTATTTTACTGTATTGGGTATAACTATTACTCCTCACAATCGATTAGATAATTAAGGGATCAACTGTATCCTGGGCCATTACTAGTTGTCATGGAAACAATTTACCGAGCATGTGGATTATACTTTTCTCTTTTCATTGACAGAGTTATCCTCCCACAAATAAAGTACCACCACCGTTACCAAGCAACCCTCCAGCTACATCAGAAAATGTTTATCACACCCTTTACCAGGAACCACAAGGTCCCAATCATGTGTATAATAACGCTGGCCAGAATCAACCTGCACAACCCCCAGCCCCTGCAGGCTTCAGACCGGACATGTTCCCAGAATTACCTGCAGTACCAAACAATACCTTACCGGACATCGGAAATTCTGTTGGAGGCACTTCTGCTGGCGGCGATGATGTTAATTTTGATGATTTAGCAAGACGATTTGAGGCTTTGAAGAAGAAAAAGTAAACTTGATTGATGATCAATATAAATAATTTTAATAAACCGCAATTTCGGTCTAATTAAAGAGGCATTGAAGATCTTTGCCAGTTGGTAAAACATATGTAATAATTTTATATTTAAAGTGAATTAACTTACTACACAATCACATTCGGGCTGTAAAAGTTATGGAAAAATACCGGTAGTCATATTTACCAGTATGAAAAATAGATCTTGACGTAACTTATATCAGTATAAAAAATAGACGTTTTTATCAATATCATATAAATGAATAACAGTTTATAGCAGTATAGGCTAAAAAAAATAGATGTTTATATCGTTATAAAGGAGTTTGTGTTGAATGCTCTACATACACCAGTGCTTAGATCTTTGACAATTAAGTGGGTCTAGTTTCATTTTTAATATACATTTTAATATTATTCAAAATTAATTATATTTCGATTGGTTAAATGACAACGCCTCTTTAATCAGCTGTTCAATATACAATGTATATATATATATATATATATATATATATATTGTTTTTATGATGTAAATACCGTAAATTAAACATTTCTGTATATTAAATCTGTGAAATCTCACCAAATACTGATTGTCCAATATTATAACTTAATTTTTTTTTTCATGTCAAAATTTTACAGTAATTAGCATATAAACATTTCATACGACTTGTGTATCAGTGAACAATATGACAATTATTACATTTTTTGAATGTTCTGTATGCAGTTCCCACTATCCCTCCCTGATAAATATATAAAAATTCTGTTCTCATGAAACATGTATATTTTGGAACGGGCGTGCAATCATCCCACCACCAGGTCTGGCTATATGAGTGTTGAGTCACTGCCTTCCGTATTGCTCCTCTCCCAAAAAACAAGTACGCTGGTGTGTACCAGAGTCTGTAGGTACGCTATGTGTATGTTCAATTTGGCAGTTATGACATTTGTATTGTTCTATTTATACATACTTGTCAAGTGGTGTATGTGACAAATGGCTTGGTTTCGATCCAAAGCTTGTATGTGACACAGAGTCGGAAAAAGTCGACTGTCAAGTCTCCTGTAGCTCCTTCCTGACTACATATACATCTTATTGATTCCTTCTAAGCTTGTTGCTTTTCCAGTTTCCTCCCACTGCTATTAACGGGCAAGCAAATTATTGAAATAAAATTGTACCCTGTTACTTGTTAGTCCTGATATGGCCAAGTTTGTGTTGAGTGGACTTTATACCCCCGTTTCTCTCTATGTGCACATCCAATGCTGTAAGGATGAATAGAAATTTGTTGTATTACTGTCCTATTAGTATATATTTTGTTTATTTATTGTTGTTTGTATTAACCAAGCTGTATGATAAACATCTTTTATACCCTGTATTAGCATTGTCATGTATAGTAATTATATAAAATAAAACCTCTCAAGCACAGAGATACAGGCATTTTTGGGAAGTGGTGGAACCATGTAAAAAAAAAAAATATTTTGGATTTTGGTGTCCCCCCAAGCCCTGTGGTGTAGATAACTTGTTATGTTTCATGTTCCAAATATTCTGGTGGGAAGGGTGCGGTTTTGGGATCTCACATATGCAAGATCTGTCGTAGTGTAATTTCTATCTTGTACATGACCAGGAGTAGAGTCGCCTGACCATCCTCCTGGGTTCTCAGAGCGCTCCAGGTTCTCTCCCATGGCAAAAATGGATCATAGTACCATATTATATACGTCTGGAAATGACCTTGTTCTTGCCAAGCGGATGTTAGACCCTATATAACTTTAAAAGATTCAATCCTAAAAAAATTATTTCACGTCATCCATCTGGTAATGTGTTAAGAGAGCGCTGGCTAAGAGAGCATGACACTGGTTCACTGACCAGGGTTTCCACACGATTTTATTTATAATAAAGTTAATTGCTGTTCATCTTTCAATTATTAATAAACTAACACCCACCACCAACAGCATCAGAGGCGTGGGAGAGTTCAGATAAATCAGAGGTCCAGGAGGGGTCAGATATGTCAGACTACCAGAGGTTCAGTCGGGGTCAGATATTTCAGACTATCAGAAGTTCAGTAGGGGTAAGATATTTCAGATCATCAGAGGTTAGGGCAAGGTCAGATATTTCAGACCACAGTTTGAGGAAAGGTCAGATAATTCAGTCCATCAGAGGCCCGGGAGAGGTCAAATATTTCAGACTGTAACACTCTCATGATTGTTTATTAATTTCTTACATTCAAAAGTTTTCACTGAATTGTCGTTGTTCATTTGCCAAAGGAACTAATATAAAAATGAAAAAAAGTCGTATGATTAACATTTATTTTCTATATTTAGTATTCTACAATTTAATAAAAGACTATAATATTGATGCATGTGTAATAAAAGACTATAATATTGTTGCATGTGTAATAAAATGGTGTAAATTCATGTATGAAATATAGAATATCAATAATATCAATAATCCATGCTGCCTTTCATTATAGTTTTATAAATAATATTAAAACAAAACTGAGCATTAATTTGTTCCAAGAATTATTATGATTTTTTATTCAGAATTTCCATGTAATATGAAGGAAAAACATTAGAATGTCCATGTTTTAAATCTGCGCCAATGGGCAGCCTATCACATGGAATATCAGACACCCTTTTATAATATTACATTACTTCTAAACCATGTTAGTCCCAAAATGGAATTCAACACCATTTGTATTTCTCTTAGGCCTATATATAGTATTGAAATAAAATCGAACCATATGTTAGTCCCAAATTGATCTAGTTTGCGTTGAGTGGACGTTAAATACCATTTCTCTCTCTTACATGTATAAATTGAACCATGTGTTAGTCCCAAAATGACCAAATTGGTGTTGAGTGGATGTTTAATACCACTTATCTCTCTAATCCACAATGGATGTTATTTTTTCTTTTTTAATCGTTTAGCTTCTGCGTCGAAGTCCTCTTTTGTTAAAGTATAACCCCAGTGTAATAAGGTCTGTCGTACGACTGGGGAAACCCCTACGTTATCATACCCACATCCACTATTAACACATTTAGAGATCAAATTATTCTTCCATCTTCCTGTCTTTCCCGCACATCGCAACCAACGACCAATCTGTCTCTCATCATCTGGTGTTCGTCTTCCTTGATAAAATCTGAAATGGTCAAATCAAAGAGTAAGCTTCTACTTTCTGTGACAAATTCGAATATGTTTTCATTTTATACAAACCTTTCGTTAAAACTCTACAAAAAACATCAACATTGATCTCTGGACAGACACTTAACTAATTAAGATGACCGTAAACTATAAAGTGTAGTGCACTGTGACTGTGACGACGGATCTTGAATTCGAACTGCCAAGGGTTCTAAAACATGCCACTGGAACTCAACTGCAGGAGGTTTTAAATCTATTTGATAAGGCCAGCTTCAAGTTTAACAGAGATAGTACTAACCCAAATCCTTACCCCTAAATGCTAACCTTACCCCTAATCTACATTCTCACCGAAAATCATGTGCCCTACTAACCTTATTTGCATCTCAGCGATCAATACGAAATCAGGCTGGCCCTAACAAATATAATTAATTGTTGGAAAATCGGCAGTATTTTTTTCAAACAAATCAAGCCTTTCTGAAATCACTGGGGGCGGAGCTAAGGGACCAACCTGACGCTGATTAATGGCCGTCAAGTTTTATTAGAGATAAACGAAGGGTAGAGTTATCTCTAGGCCAGACAACAAAGCAAATTAAAAGAGAGAGAGAGAAATGGGGTTTAACGTCCACTTGACACAAATTAGGTCATTTCGGGACTAACATATGGTTTAATTTTATTTCAATAATTCGCTTGCGCGTAGGGGTTTTTAGCAGTGGGAGGAAACCGAAGTGCCCGGAGGAAACACACGAGCTTGAGAGGGCGCCCCTATCTCCATGCCACATACGCTCACACCAGAAGTGACCGGCCAGCTAGAGGTCGAAGCGCGGCACTCTAGACTACTAGACCATCTCAACCCCCGTAAATTAAAAAACGCCTCAGAGTAATAATATAATAATAATGTATATTTATAAAGCACATATATCCATCCATAAATGCATGCTCAAAGAGTAAAGAGATAACTACTAACTGTTGTTTCTATAGTATACCTACCTACAATACCATTGGAACCAACCATACGGATCCTGTTTATGTATCCAACCAGACGACTCCCACATCTCCAGACTTCCTCCACATTTTACACCGTATTTATTTACTGATTCATCATATTTACTACAGGCAACCTGTTACAATATATACAAGCTGTTATTACAATATATACAACCCATTATTACAATATTTACAACACGCAATCTTTTATGGGGATAACAGTGGGTAAGGTGCTGGCTTGCTAGCCTGGAGGTCAGTTGTTCCATCCCTGCATTTGCTGAGAAAGTTCATCCAGCAGATTTTCTGGTGTGGTTACCCCCCCCCCCCCAATCACTTCGATGGGATGGAAACTGAGGCTGTGTAGTGCCGCTGTCCGGGCAAAATTTCTCTCATAGCATCCAGTATGGCGTATGTCCGTCTTCATTAGCCCAGTTGGAGAAGAACATTTCATATCATCACTAGATTCGCCCAATCTGTTTCACAGAGAATTACTTACGAATTATCTCTGTAACAGATGACTGTCCACAACAAGTGCGTTGACTGCACGTGGCGTTAGTCATTGGCTCGACGGCTCGTGCAATGTCTACATAACACCTAACTGCTTAGGGCAAAATGATGCATTTTACTCATTGTAATACCCATTTACACTAAATAGGAAATATTTTTTAACTACAAATACTTCAAACGTCTTTATTAATTTTTCTTTTACCTCAAAAAAAATGTTTGAGAATTTAATTTGTCGGAGTAAAAAAGTTAATATGCCGAACTAATTAAGTCTCGTCGATGTCATGCTTATCAGTGATTGTAGCGGCCAAGCGAATATTCACTGTGGGATCAGTTTGAGATTCGCCATGTAACCTGCCCACGAAAAGAGAAGTAAATGAGAGCGACGACCCGTCCATCTCCTGTATTGTAATAGCTACACAGGGTTAAAGTCAGTGGAAGTAAATCATACCTGGGAACCAATATTTAAGCCTTTTAACCAATCACTTGGTAATTCCTTCCATACTTCCGATGAATACTTTTTACCTGATAATGAAATACCATTAGTTTATTACATAAATTGGGGGTCACAGTGGCTAGCCTGGAGATCAGGTCTTCGGTCCCCGCATTGGCCGAAACAGTTCATCCAGATTTTCTGGCATGTTGCCCCATGTTAGTGATGCAGAAGGAGGGCCTGACCAAAACAACTGTATAGTCGTTCGGATGGCACGAAAAACCGAGGTCCCTTGTACAGATTGGTGTGCACGTCGAAGATCCCTTGACAGTTGGAATTTGATATAATGGAAGGCTGTAGTGCCGCTGTCCAGGCAAAATTTCACTCAAAGCAAACTGTATATATAGCGTATGCCTGTCTTCATTAGTTCAGTTCGGAGCAGTACACTAGGATGTAAAACCCCATTGCATTTATTACATAAATAACAATAATCAATAACTGAGAAAAAATCCTGTGGAGTGGTTTCAATTCCCCACTTGAATGTGACAAGGAGTGGGGTCGCATGTCAAACCTTGTGGGTTCTCTCTGGGTCCTTCCGTGGATGACTGAGAGATGGGACCGCAATATACAACCACATTTACATATTGATTGATAAGTTAGTCCCGCAATGACCTAGTTTGCATCGAGTTAAGGTTAAACACCATCTCTCTCTCCCTAAATCCAAGATGGCTTATATTCCTGTGGACATAAACCTACCTGTAACACTTGATTTGATTGGACGGAAATAAGTACCACCAAAACTACCAGCTTGTAAAACTTCTTTTGGGGTCAGATTCGGACGGAATTCCTTAAAATCTTCAAATATTAGTTCCCCCTTGTTATTTCTGGAACATGGTTTGGCTGTAAATACCAGTTTATCTGGAGACTTAAATATAAAGTTTTATAAACATTAAATGAAATCCGGTTTAACTTCCGACCATTCTGGGCTAATGAAGACAGGCATATGCCATACAGTGTGCTATGAGGAAAATTTTGCCTAGGCAGTGGCACTATGGTCTGCTCTTGTTTCGAATTCAAACTGCTAAGGGATCTTTTATGTGCATGCGACTGACTAGATAGCTGTCCTTGTCAGGCCCTTCGTCCTGCACCACTGACAAGGGGAAATATATACATGTACACATTGAAATCTCACCCTTGAATGTCTCAGGCCTCCATAAAAGATTGTGCCCCTTTTGTAAACTGCAGGAAGTCAGAGCAGCCAACTGCATTTTTAGACCAAGCCCTTTTTATTTTTTAAAAATGAAATTTATTCATTAGCCCAAGCTTTACTGGTGGTCATGTTTTTGACCCAAAGTTTTTCATCTCTAAATATGAAATAGGAGTTGGCTAGGCTAATGAAGATAGAACCTCTGAATGCAAAAGTGATTTGTCATGTTAACATAAAGTTTCCTTCAATTGAAAAGCCGATATCTAAATTTGTGCGATTTGCCAGGAAACGGGCTTCATTACACCAGGATCAAAAATCTTTGGCCTACCTCAAAATTTGTATCCTCATCAATCAATTTAGGATAATGTTTGGGTGAAGCTTTCGAAGTTTCTCCATTTTTCATCTCGTCTATGGCAGCTTTAGTCTTTTTCTTTATTTCGGTTTTCTTAACAACTTTTTCTTTCCGTTTTTTGATCGTGGGTTTCGGTTTTTCTGCACCTGTTGTTGATTTACTGGATTTGTTCTTTGTTTTGGCCATTTTAGCTTTCTATAGAAACCTGCAATCGGTAGGATAAATTAAATCTTAAAAAATATTAAAAATTTACTATGGTTTTAGAGAGATTCACTGGATTTGTTCTTTGTTTTAGCCATTTCAGCTGTCTATAGAAACCTGTAAGGTAGGATAAATTTAATTTTAAAAAATATTTAAAATTTACAATGATTTTAAAGATTCATTATCATTTCAACAACTAAAAGTGTAATTTGGCCTTTATTAGACAAATAACACAATTCTATTGAATACGATTATATAGGCCCTACTGTTTTTTTCTGAGTGATGTTTTGATAAAGCAGGGGACACACTTGCCAAATCAATTGCCTTCGAAATTCACCCGAGTAAATATGCGTTCGATATTTTGGGCCAAATTTTTTTTTGCAAAAATGTTGGGTTCGCCAAAGCATGTACTTCCCAATTGTGTAATTTATTAGTCAGTCACCACTGCAGTAATTCACTTTTAAATTGAGTAGGAGCACTACTATCCTCCTTCATTTCCATAACGCTGCAAGAGTGGATCCAGGCTTTATTCCCAAAAACCTGCATGTGCAGAAACTGCCCCTAAAAAATAAACTACCTATAGTCTATTTTGAGCAAGAGGGTATAAACTCGGACATGCTTACACCTCCCCCCTACCCCCCCCCCCCTACCAAAGAGAAGAAATATATTGGGAAAGAAAAATACCATCCTTGAGTGCCCAGGATTGGGTGTGGTCTACAAAAATGGGAAAAGGAGAAACACAAAAGAAGGATCCTAAAAGGAATCTAGACAGAAAAATGAGGACAGAGAAAGCTCAATGAAAAAAGGAAAGAACAAGGGCAACTTACATTTAGGACAGATGACTTGGAAAAATAAAGCTGACAGATCGTTGGGTCAGAGCAAAAACATCTTAAGTGACAAATTTTATGAAAACTGTTTTTTGATTGTTTTGTAGACCAAATACCTATGTATCCACCTTTACGGAGTATGAAAGCGTGAATTTCTCAATTTTTCTCAGAGATATGGCTTCCCTCAAAATATTGTACGTGCATAAATATCATATTGGTGAGAGCAAGAACATTGTATCTGACTTGTTTAGAGAAAAAACGTGGTAAATGAGGGAATCTATCTCTCTGAATATGATGTCATAATTTATGACATCACAGCTACGTTTCCATGGTAATGGATTGGAGGTTATTAAAATATCAGTCGTTGTTTTTTGTATTTCAGAGGAGAGCCAAAAATTGCACTCGGCCAAGTCTCAGTGGGAATTCCTCGGGCCGGTCAATTGCCCGTCCCGGAGTTGGTGAGAGAAGTGGGGAAAGAGGCAACCAGGGCGGACGTTACTTGGGATGGCCGATGCGTGGCTTCGCGGCAGAGTCGCGCTGTCGAGGAATTAGAACCACAATACTCTTCTGACGAAAATGTAGACCTATCTCGAGTCTTTTGGACTGCACACGATAGTAGAGAGGGGCTCTATCAAAAAGTCACTTTAAACACAGTATTAAAATCACTGTCGTGAGCAGGTAAGGCGGGACACTATAAAACAATCTAAATTACAAAACTAATTTTTTCGTAGTCAATTGTTTTATTCAATTAGGGGGATTAACGAATCAGTCAGGCGTTAGTGGATATACACGCCGGCTGTATATAGGTAATTAAGGAATAAAGATTCCGAATAAGTGGATATACACGCCGGCTGTATATAGGTAATATACAGTCACTGGGGTCTGAGGGGATTGAGAATGTTTTCGATGATTGGTAAAGATAGCTGAATTAATTTCAGTCAGACTGGTGTGAATGTCACTTTGAATGTGCGGTAAAGTGGATAAAGTAACCATGGACTACACATATCGAAAAAATTTCAGGTCCATTTTATGTGCACTTTAAGGTAGGGTGAGTGTTGACGTAGAGGCAATAAGATTGAGAATTCCCCCTCCCCCCTTCTCCCATCAAAAACTAAAAAGAAAAGAACTGAAATATACTAGTAGTATTACTAGGGAAATAGAGAAAAGGAAAGCCACCGTTCCTCCCCAGGATTGGCGTGGGCTCGTCGCAAAACTGCCCGGGTTGTATGATCTTCAAAAAATACCTACCAGTAACAACGCTGACAAATCTCCCAACACTGCCGCCCAATGGCAATTACCCCCAAGTCAAGATGCGAACTAAAGAAGTAAACAAAAACAAATCACAAAGCTACGGGAGGTTGAAGGGAGACAACTCCATTTAGTAATACCTGATACACGTGTACTTCCGGTGCCAAAGAGCCGAGTCGCCGACGTAAACAAATAATATTATTTCTGAGAAAATACTTCTTTTTATTAGTAAACCACTGTAAATCTATGTAGTATATTTTTTTTTTTCTTGAAAATCAGTTTTATGCCGACAAATAGTTAATTGCAGTTGTCAATGCAGAAAACGGATGATATCGAAAGCAAAACATAGAAAATAAGGACAATCATTTCTTTGCAAAGACAACAAAGATTGAAAGAAGGTTTTGGATACTGTTGTCTGTTCTGAATATGATTTTCATCAACAATAAGTTCAACAAAATTATTACGTTTTAATTGGATTAGGCCCAAAATATGCATGAATTTTATTTTTAAGTTGTGATTTATATCAACTTTCATCAAGCACTGAAGCAAGTTATTTCAAATTCAAAGACAGAATAATAATAATGAGTGGTAGAAAAAGAAATACAGTTACAAAAAGGTTTAAATAAAATTTTATATCTTCTACATAGTGTTGCACTCACTCTTAGATATCTTGTCGTGATTTTATAGTAGCTACCTTAGTGCCTTAAAAAATAAATTTCGATTTGACTAAAAAGCGCTGCATTGATTATGTTTCACATTAGACTGTGCAATATTTTAGACAAATCTGGTAAGCCACCGTTTAGGTGCGGTAGCACGATTTACCCAAATCTCCCTAATCTACCCAAATCCACCCAAATCCACCACTGTTTCAACTCATACCACAATAATTTATATTGATATTTGATAATAAACCGTTCTTTATGTGGAATTGACATTTTTAATTTAAAATCGCAGCTTTTTATTGTCAAAATGCCCCTCAAAATGCGATTTCCAAGCAAGTTTGGAAGTCGTAACCAAGGGAATAGCTCGTGTAACACACAAATCTACCCAAAACCACGTTATTTCCACATCTATCACAGTTATGTTTATCGTTTTTTTAATATACTATCATTCGTTTAGCTAAATATGCCATAATTACTTTAAAATCATGGTCTTCTTGTCTTAAAATCCAACAATTCATGCGTGTTTCGTCGGCGTATGTAAGGGACATAACTCGTGTCTATACCCACATGGATGCAGACCACCATTAAATTTGTAGTTCTTCCAAAGTTACGTGGAAATCACATTCTGACACAAAAACGCTACGATTTTAAATTTAAAATGACAATTTGACAGAAAGAACTGTATATGATCAATTATCGATATAAATTATTGTGATATCAGTTGAAATAATGGTGGGTTTGGGTGGATTTGGGTAGATTTGGGTGGCTTTGGATAAATCGTGCTACCCGTTTAGCAAACTGATCCCGCAGTGAATATTCGCTTGGCCGCTACAATCACTGATAAGCATGACATCGACGAGGCTTAATGAGTACGGCATATTAACTTTTTAACTCCGACAAATTAAATTCTCAAACATTTTTTTGAGGTAAAAGAAAAATAAATAAAGACGTTTGAAGTATTTGGAGTTAAAAAATATTTCCTATTTAGTGTAAATGGGTATTAAAACGAGTAAAATGCATCATTTTGCCCGAAGCAGTTGGGTTTTAAGTAAACATTGCACGAGCCGTTGAGCCAATGACTAACGGCGCGTGCAGTCAACGCACCTGTTGTGAACTGTCGTCTGTTACAGAGATATTTCGTAAGTAATTCTCTGTGAAACAGATTGCCCGTTTAGGTGTGAGAAAATGTATGCATTGTTAAAAAATTTAATGAAAATTGTACACTTTGTAAAATTTGAGTCACTTTGGGTATTCATGTGTTAATCAAAGTAGGTCTATCTATGTTTTTATATTAGAGGATCAGACTAAAGATAACTTATAACCTGTACATTTATAATTTATTTCTTGTTGAGAGAGATAATACCTTTTCTTCAAGGGGAGTGGATGGCCGAATGGTTAGCATGTGCGTGTTGTCTATGTCTATCATTGAGTCAACTGGTGTGATTTTGATTCCCTGATTGTACAGGACAAGGAATAGGGTCGCCTGTCCATGAACCTCGCGGGTTTTCTCCAGGTCCCCCACTGCTACAGATCCGTATGCACAAGTAAATTTTGGGAATTGAAATTGGAACATGTATTAGTCTGGAAATGACTATAGGTTTGTGTCGAGTGGATGTTAAACCTCATTTCTCTCTCTCTTCCTTTTCTTAAAGCAAATTTGGAAAATTGTAATTAAATACATCTTCTTTTTGGAGAATTTATTGCCATAAAGCTGTTTAAATTTTGTTGTATTTTAATTAGAGATATTTTTACCTTTAAGGAATGTTGAAAACTTAACAGATGACAAAGCAAAAACAAAGAAACAGAAACATTCAACATGTGTTGTGTCATCATCAGTATTTTATCTAGGTGCAGGCTTAAGTGTAGTTATCTCCCTTGCACTGTTTATCTATCTAATGTTTAGAGAAGAGAATGAGTTTGAAACACTTGTACCAGCAACAAGTAAAGTTATAAGATCCTTCTATCAAGTTCCATGTTCGAATGATTACCAGTTAGAAAAATTTGAAGGTGAATTGTTGATTAATTATTAAAAGTATAGCTAGAATGTAAGTATATAGAGTGTGCTGTGTCATTATTTCTATATCTGCATGTTCCTGAAGCAATGACCGCGAGTTATACAACAACTAACCGTTGCTAAAGTAGTCAGAAATTCCCAAAATTATAGTTACATTATCTGGGTAAGACCCTGGCTCGCTAGTCTTAAGGGCACGTGTTCGATCCCTGCATTGGTTGAGAAAGTTAACTGAGATTTTCTGACATGTTTTACTCCTGTCAGTGATGCAGGATTGAGGACCCAACAAGGGCCGCTGCGAAGTCGTTTGGACGTGACAAAAAACTGAGGTCTCGTCTATACATTAGCGTGCACATTGGCAGTGGGAATTCAATACAGACTATAATACCGCTGCACGGGTAAAATTTCCCTCATTGCACACTGTATGAGAGAGTGAGAGAAATGGGGTTTAACGTCCACTTGACACAAACTAGGTCATTTTGGGACTAACATATGGTTTAGTTTTATTTCAATAATTCGCTTGCACGTAGGGATCTTTAGCAATGGGAGGAAACCAGAGTACCTGGAGAAAACCCATGAGGTTGGACAGGCGACCCTACTCCTTGTCACGTACATGGCGTGTGCCCATCTTCATTAGACTAGTCGGAGTAGAAAAGTAGGACGTTAAACCATTTTATTTTATTTCTGTTGGATCGGAAGAAATAAACCGTGAGATGTGTTTGATGTATTTATATCTTTTATTTCAGCATGTAAACCCAAAACATGTGGTCGTGTTGTTATGGATGATTTGATTGATGAAGATGATGCTCTTCATCTTTTGAGGTAAATAATGATGCCATATATAATCACTAGCAAGTACTGAAATACCATAACTTATGCTACGATAGATTGATTTTAATCTATATGCCATAAATGTGATTTTTCGAACAATCAGGGGCTATAATCCAGGAATTTACGTTCAGATATGCACGATTATCGAAAGGAACCAAGATCTTAGTGTGTAACTGTGACATATTCACAGGTTTTTTTTTTAAGTCGGATAAAAATTGTGACCTCTACTGGAATCACAAACTAAAACTTGATTTTTTGTACAGAGGCCATAATCCATGACGTTATGGTCCGATACATGCCGATATCGAGAGGAACCAAGATCTTTTGGAGATAGCCTATATTTCCACTTTTGTCAAAATCTGATAAATATTGTGGATGGAAGGCATAAATAAAAATTACAAATTCTGTAAAATTGAGAAAGTAACAGAATAAAGATTCCCCATATATTATTTATGTTGTGTGAGCATCGTACCTCATGGCTGTTTTTTTTTTAGTGTTGCCAAGAAAGGTCTTGCTCTTGGTGGCTCAAGTGGAGGGGTAAGAATAATTATTATTGACTAAACTAAATTTGATGGATTCATCATTGACTTAATTAATATTGACTTAATTAATATTTTATCACCATGACACAGTATTATATAGTGTAAAATGGGGACAGAAGTATCCACCTTGAAACGTTTCAGTGTTCTTGGTGTTAATATTTTCAATTACTAAATGAGAGAAAGAAAGATAAAAATTGTTTAACATGCACTCAACACTTAAAATGGTTTAATTTTATTTCATAATTCGCTTGCTCACAGAAGTTTTTAGCAGTGAGTGGAAACCGGCGAACCCGGAGAAAACCCATGAGGTTGGATATAGGCGACCCTGTTCCTTGTCATGCACAAGCGAGGAATTGATACCACGTCACTTAACTCAATGACAGACTTTACAATCTAATGTGCATGCAGTCCCCCCCCACCTAGACCCCCTATTTACTAAACCCGTATTTACAAGTCTGGAAATAAGGCACCTGTCACAGACAATGTCAGACAGATTCAGGCATTTTCAGGCACAAAACCTCTGGGCCCGATTCCTAGAAAATTCTTAAGCACGTTCTTGTGCTTAGATTTCAAGTAGACTTTGCAATTAAGTAAACTTATCGCATTTTGTGTTCCCAGAAAATTCTTAAGAATGTTCTTGCGCTTAGATTTTAAGTAGACTTCAGAGTAAGGACAAGCACGTTATTATGTGTTCCAAGAAAAAACTTACGCACAACTTCGTTCTTAGAATTGTCAATCTAAGCACAAATCTCGAGCAAGGTATAGGGGCTTGATTACCAACTTTAAGCCCGTTACTGCTTCAAACAATATGACTGACCGTATAGTTAGTTATTCGACGGCATTTACTACACCTTTTGATACATAAGAGACATTTGGAAGACAGAAAATCCTTAAGAAATATATTTTCGACAAGAATGCTATAGAATATTTCGCTTCTACACTAAAAACATTTTATTTATTTACAAATTGGTAAACAACACGCAGGCAACTTGTAAGGAGCTAAATCGCTAACATTTGGCCTTGGGACCTAGAAATTGACACAAGTGGGTCGCAACGCATATAATACTCTAATATGAATGTATATAAACTGATTTACATTCAATGGTTTCCGTTTTTACTCCAATTTCAAATCAGTTATGTGCGGCGAAATTTGCCAACAGTGTCAATCGAATGCAAATTTCTAGCGTCTAGTTATTCCAGTCTACATGCGCCGTTTGATTTGATACAATGTAGCCTTGTTCCCCGAGTCTCTTGCTAGAACTGGGCTGAAACGCATTATGGTACACATTTCGTGTACCAATGGTAAAATATTCAGAAGCCCATCTTTTTCCGGTAAGATCACATCATCAATTTTGATTTAAACTGACAAATAATTCGTGTTTTCAGTGTCGAACATTCTGGATGACTTTGAGTTAGGGACATAGCTACTTTAAAATCAGGCGCTGCCTCAATCATTCCGTCTGTTTGCATGTGCTTGCGTATTTTGGTGGGTTTTTTGTCCCCCGCCTTTCGAAGAAAGTTGGGGGACTATTAAAATGGGTTCGTCCGTCCGTCTGTCTGTCTGTCTGTCTGTCTGTCTGTCTGTCTGTCCGTCTGTCCGTCACACTTTTTGGGACACAATAACTCTCTTCCTAATTGAGCTAGAATGTTCAAACTTGGTGTATGTGTTTATTAGGTCAATGCCTTGATGGAGTTCGAAGATGAGCATTTTCCGCTTAGGGTAAGCAGAGATAAGCAATTTGATTGGTTGATGCTTTGGGACACGATAACTTTAGTTCTAATTAAGTGAGAGTGATGAAACTTGGTGTATAGTTTCATTACTATAATACCTTGACTAAGTTCGATAATGAGCATTTTCTGCTCAGGGTAAGCAGAGCAATTTGATTGGTCGAGACTTTGGAACACAATAACTCTCATTCTAATTGAGTTAAAATGTTCAAACTTGGTGTATATGCTTATTAGGTCAATGCCTTGATGGAGTTTGAAGATGAGCATTTTCCGCTTAGGGTAAGCAGAGATAAGCAATTTGATTGGTTGACGCTTTGGGACACGATAACTTTAGTTCTAATTAAGTGAGAGTGATGAAACTTGGTGTATAGTTTCATTACAGTAATACCTTGACTAAATTCGATAATGAGCATTTTCTGCTCAGGGTAAGCAGATCGATACGCAATTTGATTGGTTGAGACTTTGGAACACAATAACTCTCCTTCTAATTGAGCTAAAATGTTCAAACTTGGTGTATATGCTTATTAGGTCAATACCTTGATGGAGTTCGAAGATGAGCATTTTCCGCTTAGGGTAAGCAGAGATAAGCAATTTGATTGGTTGATGCTTTGGGACACGATAACTTTAGTTCTAATTAAGTGAGAGTGATGAAACTTGGTGTATAGTTTCATTACATTAATACCTTGACTAAGTTCGATAATGAGCATTTTCTGATCACGGTAAGCAGAGCGATACGCAATTTGATTGGTCGAGAGTAGTCAAGACTTTGGAACACAATAACTCCCCTTCTATTTGAGTTAAAATGTTCAAACTTGGTGTATATGCTTATTAGGTCAATGCCTTGATGGAGTTCGAAGATGAGCATTTTCCGCTTAGGGTAAGCAGAGATAAGCAATTTGATTGGTTGATACTTTGGGACAAGATAACTTTATAAAACACTTTTGGATGACACTTCATGTACAGTTTGATTGCTCGATACATTGAAAAAAATAAATGTGCGATTAATTAATATGTGTCTTCTATTTATTTTGGGATTTCGGCGGGGGACATCAGCCTCACTGTTGGCTTGTTTTAGCTTATAGACCTATAGGGACCATGTCAAAGGCATCAGGGAATCACGTGGTTAAGTGGGTAAGACGCTAGCCAGAGCCAATTCCTAGAAAATTCTTAAAAGTAAGCACAAAGTTATGCTTCACTTTGGCTTACTTAAGAAACTTTATAAAATACCGTCTCTAGAAAATTCTCAAGACCGTTTTTACGTAAGCACAAGTTAAGTACGAGTCTAAGCACATTGTGACTGGTAAATTGAGAGTACGGTGCTCTCTAACGTCATAAAAACATTTTTGGTATGCAAATTACACCGTAAATTCCATTCTCCATGCAAGTCTCGCAAGGGAAGACAACTCTGTTTGGGAGATTGCGTAAATTCGTCTGCATCACAGAGTTTCTATATATAGCTCTATGGTCTGCATAGAGTTATAAATAGAACAATGACATTAACTTCCCGAAAAATAGTCGATTTAGATGTATTTTATTATTTAACAAATGAAATGAAATGAAATATGGTTTAACGTCCTACTGTTTTGCTCCTAAACTGGGGTAATGAAGACATACGTCATACAGTGTGCTATGAGGGAACTTTTGCCCGGGCAGCGGTGCTACGGCCTACTCTATCGAATTCCAACTGCCAAGGGATCTTTTACGTGCACGTCAGTTTGTACACGGCACCTCGTTTTTTCATCCCATCCGAATGACAAGACAGCTGTACTCCGTCCTGCATCACTGACACGGATAAACCACGTCGTCGACCAATGCAGGGGTCAAACACCCGACCTCCAGGCTAGCGAACCAGCGTCTTACCCACTTAGCCACGTAATCCCCTGATGCCTTTGACGTGTTCCCCATAGGCCTACACGTCATATAAAATGTACCACAAACTAAACAAAAGAAAACAACCCAAAACACAAGCACATGCAAACAGACCGAATAATTGTGAGAGCGCCTGATCTTTAAGTAGCCCGCGTGTGTGTTTTTTACCAATTTGGAAATAAATGAATTATGTTTAGGGTAGAAGCGAAATTTTCTATAGCATTCTTCTCGAGAATATTTTTCTAAAGGATTTTCTGTCTTTCAATTGACTCTTAGGTATCAAAAGATGTAGCAAATGTCGTCGAATAAATCCACGGTCAGCCATATTGTTTGAAGCAGAAACAGACTTAAAGTTTGGTAAGCAAGCCCTATACCTTGCTTGGGACTTGTGCTTAAATTGACAATTTTAAGAATGAAGTTGTGCTTAAGTTTTTTCTTGGAACACATAATAACGTGCTTGTGCTTACACTGAAGTCTACTTAAAATCTAAGCACAAGAACGTTCTTAAGAATTTTCTGTTAACACGAAATAAGATAAGTTTACTTATTTGCAAAGTCTACTTAAAATCTACATGTAAGCGCAAGAACGAGTTAAAGATTTTTTTAGGAATCGGGCAGAGGTAGGGTGTTCGATCCCTGCATTGGCCGAGAAGGTTCATCCCCTTGTCAGTGATGCAGGCTGAGGACCTGACAAGGACAGCTGTCTAGTCGTTCGGATGGGACGAAAAAATATGGTCCCCTGTAAAAATTGGTGTGCACGTCAAAGATCCCAAGGAGTAGCACACTTTATGGCGTATGCCCGTTTAGGAGCAAAACAGTAGGACGTTAAACACTATTTCATTATTTGTCAAATACATCTAAATCGACTATTTGAAGTTAATGTCATTGATCTATTTATAACTCTATATGCAGACGAATTTACGGTGTAGTTTGCATACTAAATTTGTTTTTGTGACGCTAAAGAGCATCTTAGTCTCAATTTACCAGTCACACTGTGCTTAGACTGTGCTTACTTGGCTTGTTCTTATGTAAGAACGGTCTTGAGAAGTTTCTATAGAGACGGTATTTCATAAAGTTTCTTACGTAAGCAAAAGTGAAGCATAACTTTGTGCTTACTTTTAAGAATTTTCTAGGAACCGGGCCCTGGTGTCTGTCAGTTTGACCAGCACTGATTTGTCTTTATGTAATACATGTCTGGCACTAAGTTGAAAATGTCAGGTACTATTTGATTAGTGGCTGTCGCTGACATTTTATCAGGTACATCTAAAAGCGTTATTTCCAGACCTGGGTATCTATGAAGTTGTTATATAATGATTTGTAGTATCGTACATCATAGATCTTGCCAATTGATTAAATATATGTATGTTCCTTTGTGTGTTTTTCAGGCATCTATTTTAGATCTTCATTCTGGTGCCTTATCCAAAGACAATGCCTTTATAAATATTTACAAGTAAGGATTAAGAATATTATTAATTGCAATAAATTTTATCGACATTATGTAGTATGAAAATGGCCTACTCATATTTTGAATTCCAACTTTCAAGGGTTCTTTTATATGCGCGCCAATGTTTACATGGGACCTTGACTATACATTGTCCCTAACAAGACCCTGCATCCTACGCCACTGACAAGAGGGAACCACGATTGAAAACCCCAATGGAAAACCTTGATGAACGTTCTTGGCCATGAACCCTTACCCTAACCCACAATCCACATATGACATCATAAGACCAGGCTCCGGTGGATGGAAAAAAACGCTTACCCACAGACCTCTAGGTTAGCGAGCCAACATGCTCCTCACTGAGCCACCATGGCTCTCCAACCTAATAGACCCTTGGCATCTTTATGATTTTAGGATTTGTTGAAACCGTAAAGAAATGTGTTATTTTGTTTCAGTGTTATTAAATCTGAAGATATTGATTTATTATCACTACAAGACTTATATATATACAGGTCAGTCACAGCTTTTATTTTATCTAGTTTAATATATCATTTAGTTAGTGTAAGACTATGGTCATATAAGCAGTATCGCATCATTTTAGTGGTGGGAAATATAAGGCTTTATTCCATATTTGGAATGGAATTTAGGGTCAAAGTTAATCTCTAGTCTGCAGAAACTGGGGGATATAAATTTGAGTGTAGAAACTCACCCAGATATTCAAGCAGCCATTATCTGTTGAGAACAAGGGACATGCGAAGCCATTAGCTTGGCAATAAAGTTCTTATACTTTAAATACTGTGGTATTATTTTACGATCACAAAAACACAACAAAGCAAGAAGTCCTAAAAGTAGCAGTAGTACTAAATTAGCTTGAAAATGTTGTGAGAATACTCTTTAAAACGTTGCCGAAATAAATAAGTAGCTGTTTTTTCCATAAGTATGTGTTATCGTTTATTGCTGTATCGAGTTTAGTCCCGAAATGACCTAGTTTGTGTTGAGTGGACGTTATACCCTATTTCTGTCTCTCTTTGTATCCAGTTACTAAATGCCTATAAAAGATTAATATTTTATTCATTTGAAAAGGATTTTAGAAGCCAAACAAATTCTAATGTTTTTTTTGATAATTACTTAATGAGTTGTTACTCTTAATCAGATTTTAGTTTAGTGTATTATAAATTTTCATTAACGACAAAAGTAAAAATATGTGAAAACTCTTGTTGACTGCCCGGACAATTTAGCTGCTGTGGTTTTATGTTTTGTTGCCTAACAACCTAATTTTTCTCTCTTTCATTTTCATGGCTAGATGATTTCTATGTTTTAATTGTAGGAAAGTGAAGAATCAGATACATTACGCCATAGCAAGACAGTTTAACATTCCACAAGATAAACTCTATTTAACGAAACCAACGTTTTTTTCGCGTATGAATATGAAAGAACCGAGTACTATTCATGATGAATATTGGCATGCACACGTTGATAAGGTAATCCAACTTCGTGGGTTTTCTCCGGGTCCTCCGTGTTCCTCCCACTGTGAAAGACCCCTATAAGCAAGCGAATTATTGAAATGAAAAATGAAATTAAACCATATGTTAGTCCCAAAATGACCGAGTTTGGTCGAGTGGATGATTAACTCCATTTCTCTTTCTTGATAAGGTAAACAGGTATTATTATCCCACATCGAAAAAAATCGACTATGGGCATCCATATCTCTGCTTTCTGCAGGGACTATCTCATAAACTGTTCAAGATATCTCTATGAAATGAAAATGAATTTAAATGGGACTTAACATAATAGTATCTTGACCCCACCCCCCCCCAAAAAAAAAATATTTACTGCAAATCTGTCAAATTATATTTTGATAGTTTAAAGGTGCAATGTCCCATTTGGGAATTCGTAACAGAAATCAGGCCCTGAGTTGACAAAGCATTCTCAGACTTAAAATAGCATTATGCAAGAGTAAAATCTGCTTATTACAGGTCTTTCTTTGGGCCTGAAATGTTATCTAAATAATCAATTAGACATTAATTAACATATCCAGACCATAATAAACTCTTGATGTCAAGGCTAGCCTTTGATGTTGGTGGATTAAAATCCTATATGCTGCTTAATGGCCGTTGATAATTAAATCAATCAAGTGGATAATCGAGACTATGCTGTTTATATTAATGATTTGAGTAATGATGACCGAGGCTATTTGAATATTTCAAACGCTTTTTTCTCGGCTAATAGTGGATCAATTTGACTGAAATTTTCAGCAAATTACCTTTACATTATCTAGTTTTTAACTATTATAGTTAGAACTGCCAACTCGTTATCTTATCTCCCATAATGTAACTTTAAGTTAAGAATTGACTCAAAATTGTTCGCCTTATTTTTAAGTAAACTTTTATTGTTTTAATTTATCAAATACATCAATAAGAAATTATGTGCAAAGTAATTGTCTTTTTGGATCAAAGATATTTATCACAAACAGTTGGGTAAATTCTTAACTCAAGTCTGAGAATGCTTTGTTAACTGGATGCTTTTAAACTGATTTTTCTCGTTTGTTTTCAGGAGACGTATGGATCATTTCATTACACATCATTATTATATTTATCTACATACGAACAAGATTTCACTGGTGGACGATTTATATTTATAGATAAAAACAGTAATAAAACTGTTGAACCCAGACTAGGTAAGACTAAACAGTTGAACCAAGACTAGGTGAGACTAAAACAATTGAACTTAGACTAGGTGAGACTAAACAGTTGAACCAAGACTACACTGGACTAGGTGAGACTAAAACAGTTGAACCAAGACTAGGTGAGACTAAAACAGTTGAATCTGGACTAGGTGAGACTAAAACAGTTGAACCTAGACTAGGGGAGACTTAACGGTTTAACCAAGACTAGATGAGACTAAAACAGCTGAACCAAGCAAGACTTGGTGAGACTAAAACAGATGAACCTAGACTAGGTTTATATCCAACTGGGGATCAACAGTGGCAAGAGAGGCCACTGTTGATCTCTGGAATTAAATCCAAGTTTGGAGTCAGGACGAATGGGTGAGTAAGGCTCTGACCCACAACCAGGATTTCCAGCCTGGTCCACCCTTGTCAGTGGTAGAGAGCATGGCAAGGAGAAAAGGCTTAGTCAACTGAATATGAAACCTGAGGTCTTGTGTATAATTTATAATTTAATAATTTTATCATTTATATAGCACCGCCGAGTATCCAACACAAGTATTGCTCAGTGGTGCTTTACAAACACAATTCGTAAAAACGAAAAATCGAAATAAATACAATAAACATAGTACATTTTACAAACAGAGACAAGCGATTACAGCACATGTAAGACACTCAAAAAATCAACACTTGAAAGCTCTCTGGAAAAGGACGGTTTTAAGGTTTTTCCGAAATGTGGTTATTGATGATGCCTTTTTCAGGGATTCACGCACGAATGCACGACTCAAGTAATCTGTAAAACCCTAGTAAAATTTTGGTGAAAATTAAGTTAGACCCATTCATATACAACTGTTAATTCATTCTGTTATCTAATTTCAGGTCGCGTATCATTTTTTACGTCAGGATCTGAGAATTTACATCGTGTAGAAAGATTAAAGGATGGTGTTAGATACGCTATAACTGTTTCATTCACATGTGATCCTAGCCAGGCTATTCAAGATCCTTCTTATAAATAAATATATATTTTTATACGCCCACATTGAAATGTGGTCGTATATTGTCGTCGCCCCCGTCCGTCCGTCCGTCCGTCCGTCCGTCGGTCCGTCGGTCCGTCGGTCCGTCCGTCGGTCCGGCGTCCACAATTGCTTGTGGACGCTCTAGAGGCTAAAGTTAATATCCGATTGACTTTAAATTTATACACAGTGTTTAAGGTCATGAGACGAAGAAGCCTATTGATTTTCAGCGATTTCCGATAAATAGTGCCAGAGTTATGGCCCTTGATCACTTCAAAAAATCTTGTGGACGCTTTAAAGGCCAAACTTATCATCTGATTGACTTCAGATTGATACACAGAGTTTAAGGTGTTGAAACGAACAAGTATATCGATTTTCAATGAATTTTGATAACTGAACACTACTACTACTACTACTTAGTGTTTAACGTCTGCTTCCACATAAGTGATATCGCAGACAACTTATAACTGAACAGCTAAATCCATGATTTTAAATGTTTCATGTATATATACTAATTCAATTGTTAGCGTGGGGTAAAACTTTATAAAAAGCAATCAAATTCTAATGATTTTCTGATAATTACATAATGAGTTGTTACTCTTAATCAGTTTTTAGAGTATTACAAATGTTTCATTACCGAAAAAAGTAAAAATATGCGACAACCCTTGTTGACTGCCCGGACGATTTAGCTGCTGTGGGCGTATGTTTCGTTGCCTGGCAACCTATCTTTACTTTAAACAATCCTTCCTTCACGTGTTCTTATTTACTGTGGGTGGGGGGGTGGCCGAATGGTTAAAAGGTGGGTGTTGCATCATAAGGTATGTCATTGAGTGTGGTTTCGATTCCTCGGTTGTACGTGACAAGGTAGAGTTAGGGTAGGTTTTCTCCGGGTTCTGGCGGGTTGGGATGGCCTAGTGGTCTAGAGTGCCCCGCTTCGACCTCTAGCTGGCCAGTCACCTCTGGCTTGCAGCTGTGGTTTCGAGCCCTGGTGTGAGCGTATTTGGCATGGAGATAGGGGCGCCTTCTCAACCTCGTGGGTTTCCTCCGGGCACACTGATTGCCTCCCACTGCTAAAGACCCCTACGCGCAAGCGAATTATTGAAATAAAATGAAACCATATGTTAGTCCCAAAATGACCTAGTTTGTGTCGAGTGGACGTTAAACCCCATTTCTCTCTCTCCGGGTTCTCCCACTGCTAAAGACCCTAGTGCAAGAGAATTATTGACAAAATATTAAATTGATCCATATGTTAGTCCTAAAATTACCAATTGTTTGTCAAGTGGACTTTAAACTCTCTCTCTCTTTCTCTCTGATTCTTCCATTATTTTAAAATGGGCCTGGATTTATTGCCCTCTTTCACCAAACCCCATAAACACTATCGGAACAAAATATGTCCATCATAGCAGTCCTGTCATTCTCTGCATGTAATTATTTTAAACAGAGGGTGGACAATTCTATTGTTTATAGCCTATAATTGTTATGAAGAATCAATTCAATCAGATTATTTTTAACAGGGATTTCGAACTTTTCAGAGGTTAAGCATACATGTAGTTTCTTTAACTTTTATCTCCAAAATGTCCCCACTTTAAATTAATCTTGTTGACAAACCTGAGAAAGCAGTACAAAAATTCAACAATCATGGACGTGTTAAATTTGGTCCAAAATAGCCCTGGCTGTAGAAAGTAACACCCCCTGACAAAAACAGCGTTCCATTGCAAAATATGCATGACAAATTATGTTGAAATTTCATGGGAATAGGCAGATCGAAGTTTGTGAGTAGGCTAACTTCACCTAAAAGTAGCAACAAACAGGTGAGATAGAGAGAGAGAAATGGGTTTAACATCCACTCAACACAAACTAGGTCATTTTGGGACTAACATATGGTTTAATTTTATTTCAATAATTCGCTTGCGCGTAGGGGTCTTTAGCAGTGGGAGGAAACCGGAGTGCCCGGAGGAAACCCACGAGGTTGAGAAGGTGCCCCTATATCCATGCCACATACGCTCACACCACTGCTCGAAACCACAGCCGCAAGCCAGAGGTGACCGGCCAGCTAGAGGTCGAAGCGCGGTACTCTAGACCACTAGGCCATCCGACCCCCCCAACAAACAGGTCAAACCATGTGTAGTAGTGTACCACGTATAGTAGTGTAGGAATGAAATGAATTGTTTTAACGTCCTACTGCTCCGTATATGGCCGTAGACGACAAAAAGTGAATAAAACCCATAGTTAGATATGCTAACTAATAAAGTGCAAGAGAATTAGGGGCGGGGGCAAACATTTCGGTACAGACCGAGGGTGGTATTAGCCAACAGTGTATTATAAGGGGAAGTTTCACAAACAGCGGCCTACTCATATTTCGAATTCCAACTGTAAAGGGTTCTTACATGAGGGCCCGTATCTACAGGGGGGGGGGGGGGCATGGCTTAATGGTGTATAGATACGGGCCTGCTTTCATGTGCACGAAAATGTGTACACTGGACCTCGTTTTTTGTCTCATCCGAACGACTATACGTTGTTTCTTGCCAGACCTGTTCCTGCCCCACTAATTAATGGAAACCGCACGCCGAAAAAGCCGATGAACTCTGAACTATTTTCAGGCAGGCTGTCTGAAAATAGACGCAAACATCTACCAAAAGGTTCTTTCGTCTGAGGAAAACTGTTCGTGGTTATTAGCGGAATTTATACAAGCGTCGACGTCAATCAGTCGACGAAAACACAACATAGCACCGTTTGGTCAACTTAAGTCACTGACGCACGTGACACAAAAACAGACGTGGCTATATTTCGCGTCAGTTTGTTGATTCGTGGACACAACAAAGTCACGTGACATTCAGAAATCAAACAACTTTTTGGGGAGAGAATTAGGTCTTGACAAGATTTCAAGTTGTTGAAAATAAACAAAAAGTTAAAAAAATGGATGACTTGAGGTAAATAGATTCACCTGCAGTTGAAGAGTCTAATTAAATATTATTACCCGTAACTTGTTGTCAAGGAGATGTATAATATGTTGATAGCACTTTTTGACATTGTTTAATGTCTGACTTTCACGTGATTTAGTTAGTTTGTTTGATGTAAATCAAGAGAACTTCAATTATATTCGACTCATCAGAATTATTCATAATGTTAATATTTAATATCATGTATTCGACAGGGGTGGATTAAGACCTAGAGCACACAGCCTGTCTTTATTAGACCAATTTCGTTTCTTGTAAATTGTGTAAATAGTAAGTGCAGGAGAACCGCACCACACACAATTACACAAGATATACGGACAACACTTGCATTGTAGGCAATAAATAACAAACGAAGGCCTATGTGTAAACCCTGATGAATAGATCTGGGATCAGGACAAAACGTCCACTGTCGGGCATTTCTTGGGTCATGTTTAAATATTAAGGCCGCCTGCAGGACCACCCTTGACCCTAACCCATGATCCTCGACAGGCTCTGGGGTCGGTTGCTCAAAACTAAGTTATTTTAACGATCCGTTATACTCAAACGGAACGTTATCTTGCTAACGTGTCGTTTGTTATTATTAACGGTCCGTTAAATTTCTCTTGCTGGGAAGTCAATTTTATTATTCGTTAGCTACCGGACTGATTAAAGTTAATCCAAGAGAAGACTTTGTTCATTGGCTGAATTTTAAATTCAATGTACATGTACATGTAAAACGGTTTGATAGAAGTTAATATTAATAAGAAACTGAAGACAGTGGGACAAACGTGCTGTCTGTTCACAAAACTTTATTAAAGACAATAAAAAGCTAACTATAGAATTTACTTCAGAAAACCGTATAAAAACTAGACAATACTTTATTTTTTCCTTTATAAATTTTAACATATAAATGTAGGCAAAAATATTGAATTTGTACTCCAGAAACTATAGAATATTTTGGTCCATTATTTCCCACAGTCCCAAAAAATTCTGTAGAATACTATAGAATTTCATCCAACAGATAATGGAATAGCCCACCATCGCCCAACACTGGTAATCTACGACTTTTTGCCAAGGGTATACTTCGACTGACAACCCACTTACGTCACCGTTAAACAGATAACGGAGCCCAACACCTCCATTCAATATAGTGAGCGACAAGTTAACGGCGTGTTAAAGTTAACGAGACTTCCAGCAACAGACTTTGTCTCCGTTAATAATAACGATCCATTAATTCCCATTTTAGCTAGTCGCTGAAACTTAACGGAGCTTTGATCAAGCAGCCGCAGGGGTTTTACCGTGGTTCTGTGGAAGACGACCCGCCAGAAAATGATGGGATTTTCCCTCAAATAACGAGCTGACAATTCTCGCTATAACAGTTTAAAAATAGAAAATAGAGGAAGAATGTTGTTAAAATTTCAGTCAAATAACTTCATTGTGAACGAAGTTATTAATATTGAAAGTTTTGATAAGAATAGCGTAGACTCGTGTTTCATTGCTACCATTGTTACAGTACTAAACAAAGTCTCGATTATCCATTTTTATATTAAATTATTAAATGACAATCGTATTTTAATCCGTTAAAATCGCGACCTTCCGATGGTCCAGAAAATTGATTGTGAACGTGTCACGTGAACAAATGTCTGAAATAATAGATGTGACATTTGAGTTTGAAAGTTTAAAAACAAACTTCAGTGGGCATAGATGTAGCTCTTACATAATGCATCTTTAATACGTAGGCCGACTTTTAAAAGTTTATCTTTGTTAGTAAATAAAGACGCAATGACACGTAGTTGCCACGCCCTCGTTTTGAAATGATAAACAAACATAGAAACTAGGATTTATTTATTCTTTACGTCACGCGATATCAACATGACAACATGTTCCTTGGGAAGGAATGAAATATAACGAATAAAATAAAATAAAATGAAATGGGGTTTAACGTCCTGTTGTTCTGCTTCGACTGGGAAAATGAAGACGGGCATACACCATACGGTGTGCTATGAGTGAAAGTTGCCCTGACAGCGGCGCTACAGCCATCTCTTGTATCTAGAAATCATTCACGTGCATGCCAATGTGTACCAGGGACATCCGAACGACTAGACAGCTGTCGTTGTCAGGCCCCCCTTTCTTCACCACTGACAAGAGAAAACCAGGCCTGATAATCCCGATGACCTTTTGCGACCAAATCGGAAGCGAACCCGCGACCTCCAGACTAGCGAGTCTGTGTCTTACCCACTGAGCAACCGTGGCTCCTAAAGGTTAATGAGATTCATTCAGTTTGCAGATGAGCATAATATAGCATGTTTGAACTCTAGGCTTAGCGTTAGGGTTAGTTTTTTTTTTTTTGAATTAATAAAAATATTGCTCCTTTAAACCTATTCAATTTCCCAGCGTTGTATGTCACGTGACTATAAATTGGGTCCCGTCATATTTAATTACCGTTAACACTTATGTAAGTGGTCAGAGTTTATTTTATCTTATGTAGAAAATACTTATCTTCTCATGTGAAATATAGGACACTGTCGACTTCAATTATTCATTGAAGGAGAAAAAATACGTTTAAATATGTCAAATAAAATGAGGTAGCCAGCTTCTTTGGAAGTTGTCGTTTTGGGATAAACTCAAATTATGTATACATGACATTATATCTAATAAGGTAATTTAAAACAAAAGAAATGAAATAAAGTTTTAATCTCATATTGCCCCGACAGGGCTGGTGAAGTCGGGTATAGGGGAATTGGTCCCTAGCAACGGCGCCACGGCCGGCTCTTATATCGAATTCTAACTGTCATGTCTACTTTTACGTGTACGCCAATGTGTACACGGTTCCTCGGTTTTTTGTTGAACCCAAACGACTAGACGTTGTCCCTTGCTAGGCCCTCCGTCCTACATCACTGACAAGGGCGAACCACGCCTGAAAATCCCGATGAACTTTCTTAACAGACACCCGGATCACCAGATGAGTGAATCAACGTCTTACGCACTGAGCCACTGCGGTATGTTTATCTGACGGGATTACTCTATAATAACATTAAATATTATTATGGTAACATCCTGTAAATAGACATAACGACCTTTACTGTACACGTGTTCGTGCATTAATTACCTACGATCATGGTATCAGTTTTTGATTGTTTTCCCCTCGGATCACGTTATTGGCTATGTATTAAAGATTACCCCCACTGGTGTTTTTAACCAATGCTCTGTCCTAGTTCTCACCAGGGATTGATAAAGATGATTTGTTTTGACGAATTGTGATGAAATGAAATAAATTATGCTTTAACGTCCTACTTCTTAACCATCGGAGCTAATGAAGAGGGGAATTTTGTCTGGACAGAGGCGAATCCGCCTACCCTTTTATATACCGTGACCTCGCTTTCCGCCCCATCCGAATGATTAAACGCCATTTCTTGTCACTAACTCCTGTACCCTTGACCTCGGGTTTCGCCCCATCCGAATAATTAAACGCCGTTTCTTGTCACTAACTCATGTAACCTTAACCTCGGTTTTCGCTCCATCCGAATGATTAGGCGCCGTTTCTTGTCACTAACTCCTGTACCCTTGACCTCGGTTTTCGCCCCATCCGAATGATTAGACGCTGTTTATTGTCACTAACTCCTGTCCCTCCCCATTCACAAGACAAACCACGCTACAAAATCCCCGAGGAACTATCTCAGCAAAGACCAGGATTGAAACCAGGGCACTGTTTCTGGAAATCTTAACTGAAGATAAAATCCAAATTTTAGTGGATACTTCAATTTTGATTGATCAATCTAATATTACCCAATCAAATTACTAAAATTTGGATTTTATCTTAGTTAAAATTTCGTGAAACAGGCCCCAGGTACTTTTGTGACTTCCAGACAGCTTCGTCATGTTGCGGTCATGGGCGCCTCATTCCGGTCACACACGAATTACATTTATGAAATAAAATATGGTTTAACGCCCAGGGGCCTATTTCACGAAATTTTAACTAAGATAAGATCCCAATTTTAGTAATTTGATTGGATAATATTAGATTGATTTTAGTGCTTAGCAAATCAAAATTGAAGTATCTACTAAAATTGGATTTTATCTTAAGTTAAAATTTCGTGAAACAGGGCCCTGCTGTTCTGCTTCGACTTGGCTAATGAAATGAAATGTAGTTTAACTTTCTACTTTTCTGCTCCTAACCCGGGCTAATGAAGACGACGCGCAAGCGAATTATTGAAATAAAATGAAACCATACGTTAGTCTCAAAATGACCTAGTTTGTGTCGAGTGGACGTTAAACCCCATTTCTCTCTCTCTCTCTCTCTCTCTCTCTCTCTCTCTCTCTAATGAAGACGAGCATACGCCATACAGTGTGTTATGAGGGAAAGTTTGCCCCGGGAAGCTGCGCTACGGCATACTCTTGTATATCGAATTCAATCTGGCAAGGGATCTTTTACGTGTACGTCAATGTGTACACGGGACCTCGGTTTTTTGTCCCATCCGGATGACTAGGCAGCTGTCATTGTGAGGTCCTTCGTCCTGCATCACTGACAAGGGCAAACCACGCCGGATCTCTCTCGTTCAATGCAGGAATCGAACACCAGCGTCTTACCCACTTAACCACGTGATCCCTTGGGCTAATGAAGACGGGTATACACTGTGCACACGGGGCCGTGCCTTTTCTTCCGATCCAAACGACTATACCCTGCTCCTTGCCTTGCCACACTCTGCGTCCACAGGCACTTGAAGGGATTAAAATAAATTAAAATAAAACTTCTTACCACTGCTTAATAAATACAAGAAGGTAAGTCACTACGCCATCTTTGTTTTGACTGAGATACCATGAATCGTCTGAATTCATCTCACAATACTCACTAGTTCTAACACTTCATGTCATTTTTATTGCTAACGAGACTTTATTTGATTATTATTCACCTTCCGATGTAATTAAATTGGTCATTTAACACTGTTATTGATAACAAATCAAACTTGAACCGCTATCATTTATCCGCAATCAACTTGCCGAGACCGGAAGTATTCCGAAAATAGGTCAAAAGAAGTCTGTGTCACCCAGTTCCTTTATAAACCTATCATTACTCTATATGTGCATAGGAACTGGGTGATCGAGTTTCGCCTAACAGCGGCCTCGCTTCGTAGGCTTTATCACGTTATAGAACTTACGAAGCCAGGCCGCTGTTGATTGAGACTTGATCACCCAGTTCCTATGCACATATCGAGTAATGATAGGTTTATAAAGGGACTGAGTGACACAGACTTCTTTTGACCTTATTTCGGGTTTCTTCCGGTCTCGGCAAGTTGAATATCGGTAAATAATAGCTTTTTAAGTTTGATTTGTTATTAATAACGCTGTAAAAGGACAAATTTAATTACATCGGAAGGTGAATAATGATCAAATAAAGTCTCGTTGGCAATAAAAATGACATGAAGTGTCAGAACTAGTGAGTATTGTGAGATGACACCAGACAATATATCATAAAAAAGTCAGAACAAAGATGGCGTCTGCCATCCCTTGATCATATAGGCTAGTTATAGTCAAGCAGTAGTAAGAAGTTTTATTTTAATCCCTTCAAGTCCCTGTGTCTGCGTCCAATACAACTGACAAAGGGGGGGGGGACCATTCCGGACAAATCTGGAAAGAATAGAAGACGACAGGAGCTGTAGCTAGACCCAACGTAAAATTTTGTTTGTTGTTGTTTATTTTTGTTTTGTTTTTAACTTTTTTCATGCCGATGCTTTATAACAATGTAGATATTAACGTGTTTATTTTCCTCGTCAAAATTTCCTTAAACTTTGTTAAAACGATGATATTAGAATTACTGGATGTTTAAATATACCAGGAAAAATAATATAATAAAATTCAACTTTTTGTTTGCAATTGTGATTGTCAAGTAGGTTCAACTCCTAACTTCAGTGGTCTGAATAAGGAACTTGATTTCATGTGTTCAGGCTTCAATGATGTCAATAAGGAACTTTGTTTCGTGTGTTCAGGCTTCAGTGGTCTCAATAAGGAACTTCTAAACATGAGTTATATCCTTATACATCTGTGGCCTGTTTCAATATTAAATAGAATTTATTTAAAGATGTGTTATTACTTTTATCAAGATATTCAAAATATCCTCAGACTCTTGTAATTATGGAATATGAAAGGGGGTTTAAAGAATTCCAACTGTCAAAGGCTCTTTAAAGTTCCAATTTCACTTTTTCTAAGAAAGTCAAAATATAATTATTTCTATGTTTTTTGCTCAAAAGGTTGTCAACTCACTATTATACGATCATGGACAAAAAATTTTTTTTTTGGGGGGGGGGGGGTAGAAAGGGTGACACTGGTTGATTGAGGAAATAGTTACTCAATTACCTCCCTTGTTTTCCCATTCTTCTCTATGGACGGCCATCTTCAAACGTTTGAATTTGAAGTTGAAAATGATATTTTTGCCAATTTCTCAACTGGCAATAGTGAATTATAGGATTAATAGGATTATTCTTTAACAAGGTAGGACTGTTTATAGGTTCAATCTATTTTGGGGCTTTATTTTAATAAATTTTAAAAATATAACTTAAAAAAATGCTATTGGAACTTTAACAGAAACGGAGGATCTGCTCAGTCGGCACACGAAAGCGCCCCCCCCCCCCCGCCACAGCCACACACACACACACCGAAATAAATAAATAAAGAAAAACTAGATGCAGTCATGAACTGTTAGTGTTCCTTAAAAGGACTATCCCGTTTTAAACATAGTCTCAAAAATAAAAGTCCGAGTACGTATGAAATTTAAGCGCCAAAATATCGAAGAATGCTTGTCTCAAAATTTCAGCTCAAAATATTGAGTCGTTTGGGCGTCAAAACCGCTTATCCGGACACGTAACCTTTTCAAGAATTCGAGTCTATTTTTTCGCTGATGACCTGATAACCGACTCCCGTTATTCATTCAATTGGGAACACATCAATGACAACACATTTGTACACTTATGGATGTTTAATCTGTAATCAACCGTAGAAAGTCAGAGGTGTCAAAACCAAAAGTACAACACAGATGGTTAATTCCATGCTACGTCGCTGCACAGCGTGCGCAGGAGCCAGTGGAGGACACACGCGCTACTGACATCTGTGTCGTACTTTTGGTTTTGAACCCTCTGATGTGTTCCCATTTGAATATTGTTCACAATAAGAAGCAAAATAAATAAGATATGTTTACAAGATTATTTTATTATACGAAAAACTAAGTGATGCGTTTTCTATAATATTTATAGTATTTATTATAATATATATACTTTTGTTAGTATTTATGCGAATATATGCACCATTGTAAGAGAGAGAGAGAGAGAGAGAGAGAGAGAGAGAGAGAGAGAGAGAGAGAGAGAGATGGGGTTTAACGTCCACTCGACACAAACTAAGTCATTTTGGGACTAACATATGGTTTAATTTTATTTCAATAATTCGCTTGCGCATAGTGGTCTTTAGCCGTGGGAGGAAACCGGAGTGCTCGGAGGAAACCCACGAGGTTGAGAAGACGCCATTATCTCCATGCCACATACGCTCACACCAGGGATCGAAACCACAGCCACAAGCCAGAGGTGACCCGCCAGCTAGAGGTCGAAGCGCGGCACTCAAGACCACTAGGCCATCCCAACCCCCACCATTATAAGAATGTATGCTATTACGATATTATATACGCCATTGTTAGTATGCAATTAGGTCATTTTATACATGTACAAATTTGTCTTTTCATTATAACACATTATAATTAATATACTTTGTTTCCTGATTGTCTCTAATTACTTAAACTAATTAGTAAACAATTAAACATATAGGTCAAACCCATTAAACCATTGGTTTAATACAGACCGGACTACAATACAAGGTGGGTCATTTACGCCTTTTCAATTAGATCTAATGGGGATTATCTCATTAAAACTTTATGCTTTTTCTGATTTAAACGATCGTAGTAGGTTCCGTTATCCAGTCGAGTTGAATCTAGCTGAAATAGCCGTGTGCAATGTAATCTGCTTGATCGTGACTACGATCAAATCACACAGATAATCGGCTTAATCTCCATAATCGTATTAACCCGATTATCACCGATTACATGACGTCACATTCGAACGTTTTAAATATGACGTAAGAAGGAGTTAGTCTGAGATTTTGTGGTCATTCAGCTCGTGGAGATATTTGGATAGGGAGTCTATGCATCAAAGAGGACGAAAGTAGACATTTATTGTTAAAGGATATTCGTATATTGAGAATTTTGCCCAGGCAGTGATTTATACAGAGTGGATAATTACAAAACGTTTCAGAGCTTTGATCTCTCAGACATTTTTTTTTGTTGTTTTGGTAATATTTATAAAAGAGAAGAATGTCTGCCATAACAACAGGTAAGCTTGTTAAAAATTATTCTTTTATTTCATCTAAATTCAGACAAACACATCTCGACTGCCTATAGGGCACAACAAACCTCCACTCATAGGGCCCGTATTTGTAACCAGGGTAGACCAGGATACTTCTAGAAAATGAAATGAAATTTAATGGGGTTTAGCGTATTACTATTCTGCTTCGACTGGGCTAATGAAGACGGACATACGCCATACAGTGAGTTATGAGGGACAGCGAAAGGATCGTTTACGTGCACGCCAATGTATACACGAGCCCACGGTTTTTCGCCCTATCCGAACGACTAGACAGCTGTCCTTGTCAAGCCACCCGTCTTGCACCACTGACAAGAGGAAACAATACCTGAAAAGAACTAAAATGGGGGAGTGAGAAGGAAAAACATTTAGTCGTTCGAATGGGACGCAAAACCGCGGTCCGCCGGTTTACTCACTAGCGTGCACGTAAACGAGCATTTGAAAGTTGTAATGTGATGAACGGTGGGCGGTAACACTGTATCACGTATGTCCGACTTCATTAGCCATGTTGGTGCAGAAAAAAATATGAACCATCCGGAGGGGACAAAAAGCGGAGGACCCATGTACACATTAGCATGCACGTGAAAGATCCATTGGCAGTTGGAATTCGACGTAAGAGTTAGCCGCTGCCAGATCAAAATGTCCCTCTTAGCACACTGTATAGCGTTATGTCCGACTGTATTAGCCGTAGGACGTTAAACACAATCTCATTTTAATTCAAAGCCCCTTTCCCAAACTTGTCGGAACACCCGATGCCAAATCCAGTTTAATGTTGAAATTCACACCGATTGCAATGTTCATTAGCCAAGGTTTTAAATCCCTACAAACCCCTGCTTTGATATGTGGGGATGTTTTGTGAAACTTGTGATTTTTGTAACTCCAAGCTATACGACCAAGCCCCATCAGAATCTAAGATCCTAAGATAAAAGTCTACAAGACAACTTGTTTGATCCGATTGACATTTTGAAACAAAGTTGATTTAGAAACAAAAACATAAAAAAAGGAGAGAAAAGAAAATACCCAGCAGATAAAAGAAGTCGACGACTCGACATAATTAAAGATAAAAGAAACAAACGAAAAATGTGAAACAGTGCGATTAGAGAAAAAGAAAAAAAAGGCGTTGTCTTTAATGTAAGTTTCCCACGCCCTGCGATTTTAAACCGTTGAAGATGTGAGTAAGAATTGTAAACGTTTAAAACTTGCTTGTGTGACGTATTTCTACCTAGTTGTATAAATATCAGGTTGTAATGAACTTTACTTACTAAACTCATATAGTCAACAGATTAACTACTTATATTCTAAAGGGCACGGCACACTGGGCGCATTTTATCGGGGAGGGGGTTGGGGGGTTGGGTGGATTGGATAGCCATTGAATTAACTGGGGATGTTTTCGAATCCCCGGTCGTACGTCATAATGAGTAGGGTCGCCTGACCAACCTTGTGTGTTTTCTCCGGGTCCTCCGGTTTTCTCCCATTAACGAAGATCCCTATGCACAAGCGAATTATTGAAATTCAGTTAACTCATATGTTACTCCCGAAATGACCTAGTTTGTGTCGAGAGGATGTTATACCCCATTTTCTCTATCTCTCGCGTGTTATCAGTATTTGAGAAGGCGCAGTTACCTTTAGAGTACACGAGAAAATTCGTATCAGTTTATATACAGTGCAATTGTTTACCGTTACATAGAATGGACGTTATTTATTTAAGAGCACAGCACACTAGACGCGTTTTATTTGCATGGCGCAGTTACCTACATTACATTACAATGCATGATGCACATATTCATCAAAGGGCAGAGCACACTAGGTGCGTTTTATCCTTATTTGGAAAGTTACAGAATCCTAGTAGAAATGTTACCCAGTAATTGTGTTCCATAGAATTGTAAACGAAACAATAAAAATCACAACCTTCACAAAAAAGAGACAACGAAATAAATAAAAATTGAAAAAGAAAGAACTAATAAAATGAAGTACAAATTGTTAAATAACAAATTGAAAACATAGAACTACTAAAATGAAGTTCAAATTATTAATTAACTGATTCGCCGTTACTAAGCAACTAAACCCAAACCGACAAAATACTAAATAGAAGAGATATTCTAAATCTCCTTATGAATGATTGCTATCTGCTGTATCCGTTTAATTCAAGTGTCAGCCTATTATCAATTATCCCTGATATATAGGCATAAATGAAATAAGAATAGAATTTGGATTCTATTTACCGTGAAAGCATCAAGGGGCAGTGGTAATACTTATCGTTTCCGTTAAACGAACATCTCAGAGAAGAGTTGTATCTATTCAGCCTTGTATTTGGGTGAAACCGTTAAAGCTATAACCGTGGCAGGTTATTACACGTCATTACAATCTAAGAAAATACCCACAATAGAATGATTACCATAAAATATCAATAATCCCTTTAATTTATTCACTCTGATCTGTTCTCTCGGGAAGATCACAGCTTTTTGTTACATTATTGACATTTTACGAGCCCATTTGCTGCTGTTTCTCAATTCTAACAAATTCGACAAGGGGTATGGTCACCTGTCTAAACCTCGTGGGTTTCCTTCCACTGCCAAAGACCCCTATGCGCAAGCGACTTATTGAAATAAAATTTAACCATATGTTAATTAGTCCTGAGAAGACCTAGTCTTGTGTCGAGTGGACGTTAAATCCCATTTCTCACTTTTTGACGAATTCATCTGATGGATTTTTATTGAAATTGTTTCTCGTTTTGGATCCTGTACTGGAATACGGCATATAATGATATATGAGTTTATTCATTACTGGTATACAATCTTAGAATCTATGTAATATTTCCAATCATCTACAAAGGGACTTGGGTGACCGAATTGTTTAACACGTGCGATTTAGATCATAAGGTCTGTTATTGAGTCAAGTGGCGTGATTTAGATTTCCCACTTGAACGTGACAAGGAGTAAGGTCGCTTGTCCAATCTCTTGTGTTGTCTCCGGGCCCCTGGTAGCCCCTCAGAGCTAAAGACTCCTATGCGCAAGCCAATTATTGAAATACAATTAAACATTATGTTAGTCCTGGACCTTATGTACTTATGTACAAGTTTCAACATTCTCGCCTAAGTAGAAGCAGCGTTATTGTGTCCCAAAATGTGATAGACCATGGGGTGTGGCAGGGTGTAGATTTTATGCAACGGGCGAGATGTTGGAGCGGCCATAGGTGCGTTGGGGCGGGGGCATTAGAAGCCACGTGTACTGAGTTTTAAACTGATAGATTTTAGTTTTAGAGGATATCACATAATGTTGAAGATACTAATTTAACATGACGTCGTTATACATCTTTTTAAACAATTACACAAAATTAACACCGAGTACAAAAAGGTAACGACGATGTGACTAGTCTTTTAAAAACCCCGAGAAAAACTTCTTTTAACATTTAAACAGAAAGACTTTTATTTGATATTCTCTCCGGTCATTTCAAACAGTAAAAAGGTTAAAGTTCATCGCATATTGTCTATGTTCATCGCACCTGTAAAATATGGCCATGTTGAGGGGTCAATGAGTGTCGACTCAAACACTAGGTCACCGGAATACTACTAATATACTGACCGATATGCGACAGGTCAGGGGTTATGATGACGTCACAACGAACAGGTGCCCGTTAACCAGGTTTAGTTTGTATTAAAGAGGAAACCCGAGTCATCCATCACTTTCTATATAAATAAACAAACACACTTTATCACAGTAGTTCTACTTTAAATGTTAAAACTACAAAAACATTTGTTTTCCTTTTAAAGACAACAAGTTTTAGAGAAAACACAAGTAAAATGTCAAATCTAGTTTCATTTTAACTTGATGATCTGTCAACTTCGCTCAGATCTTGTAAAATAAAATAACCATGTACGTGCTCGTTCACATGTGGCGTATATGACCCATAATTACCACTCGGGGTATCGTGCACGTTAAAGATCTCCTGGCAACTGGATTGGAAAGGAAGTGCCACTGCCAAGGCAAAATTCTCCCCGTTTTAATGGATATGTAGCCATGACATATTTATTAATCAATATTATTTGACAAGGAATATATGGTCGCCTGTCCAACCTCGTGAGTATTTTCAGTCATTCGGTTTCCTCCAACTGCTAGAGCCCCCTACGCACAAACGAGTTATTCAAATAAAATTGAACCATATGTTATTCCCGAAATGACCTAGGTTAAGTCGAGTGGAGCCCCCTCTCTCTCTCTTTCTCTCTCCCTCTCTCTCTCCCTCTCTCTCTCTCAATACAATCGAAGTAAGTTGTTGATGAGACGCTTAACGTAATTAAAGCTAACATTTCATAAATAAAATTCAATAATTCACCGACATATTCTTCTTGCAGCAGTAGCAAATTACTTCTGAAACTAATGAACGTGAAAAGGGACACTATTCTCAAGGTAACCTTTTACAAATTGCTGAGAATGTAAAATCAGATTTTCATTTCGATTCCAAGTAAAGGAAATACTTCTTTCTACTTACAGTTTAGAACAGTCCTTGATGGGTTTTTTTCTGATTATTCATTATGCTTATCAATTAGATCTCCTGGCACACTCCATTTATTCAGTGAAATTACAAAATGCTAATCTAGTTGTATTTGAATTCATTGACTATTTGTTTATCAATTCTAGTCATGTACGGTCTATAATCTCCTTATAATGACGCCATGTTTGATGGGGGATCATAGCCACGCGAACAACACCTTTTATGACGTCATACAATCAAAACGTGCACGAGGTCAAAAGAATCCAATTTGAATCGTTTCCTTCCATTATATTAGACGAGGACTTGGCTTAATCAAAGAAAGTTCGTCTATTATCTGGGTAACTTCATCTTTTCAACTGTCCTTACAAAATTAGAGAAAACACGGATGTACGTTTCAATTTAAAGTTTTCCTCATTGGGCAATTAGTTACTGGGTTCGATTTTTGTATGTCCTATCCTGTAACTAAACAAATATAAATACCGACTTAATAGTACACAATGTAATCTGATTAAACGGACGCCATATTATATTTACGCTTTGTCGTATATTTTTTGACCAACGAAAGTATAAAAAAACCGAAACGAAATATAGATCTTTATTTAAATCGGATTTCCGAATTCTAAACCAAGACAGGCCCTCCATTTTCAAATTGTTTGAAAGTTTTTCTTTAAATCATCTCCAGCTTGTTCAAAGGTTTCCGTTTTATGTCTGATGATTTCACCCCAGTAATCTGTATTTTGTAGTTTATTGAACTATATGCGAAGCTTTCCCAACCCACCAATCACATCGCTTGTTACAAATTGGTGCACAATAGAGCTATTTACCTGACGTGTATTTTTATTAGTTTATTAGTAACTACAGGGGATCGCCCTACACCTAAAAACCAAACCGACACAACAAACCTCCTGTGGACAAGACAAACTACATAGATATTACAAGAAATTAACTCAAATCAAGTGAATTGATCCCCGGGCCAGTCGTAAGCGTCTACTGCACAGCCCCGAGTCTGTAATTATAAAGAATTCACCCAACTTAAGTTTCACGCGTGCGTTTTACATCATAAGGACTAGCATTGAGTCAAGTGGTGTGGTTTCGAACCCAAGTTGGTATGCGACCAAGAGTAGGATCGCCTGCTCAACATCGCGGGTTTTCTTTTCTCCCAGTTTCCCACCCATTTTGAAGACGGCTCTATATGAAGATAAATCCATTGTGATAACGTCAGGTAGCGCAGTTCCACGATAAAGTCAGCTAACACAGCCCCGCTGTCAACACAGTTCTGTGATAAAGTCAAGTAACGCACTCTTGCGATAAAACCAGCCAACGCAGTCCTACGATTAAGCTGGCCAACGCAGTCCTACAATAAAGTGAACTAACGAACTCCTGTGATTAAGTCAGTCAACGTCATCCATCCTGCGGTTAAGTCAGCCAACTAAGCCAACGCAGTCCTGCGATTGAGTCAGCCAACACAGTCAAAGTATCATATATGGAAATACCTCGACATTATGGAGATATATTCCTATTTGATCATTCTATCAATATTGATAAACTCTAATCTTCAACACACTTTCCTCGCACCTTATCAAATCCTACACCAAATATTCTACTCGTGTGACAATCGAGTCTATTTATCAAACCAAGGTCTTATTTACCAGTCTCTTGTTAAATAAATAAGACTAATGTCAACATGACAACTTCAAGTACTGGATAAATACGACTATTAGTTGAAGAGGCGTAAAAACAAAGACTAATGATGAACAGAGGTGTAGATTCAGCGATGGCCGATTCTTCTCCATATGAAGTCTTCAAATGTTAATTTTGTCGAGTCAGCCCCAAACTATATATCCATTGTCGAAAATGAAATAAAATATTGTTTAACGTCTTATTTTTCTGCACCAGCCTGGCTAAATGAGAGAGAGAGAGAGAGAATGAGAGAGAGAGAGAGATGTGGTTTAACGTCTATTCGATACAAACTAGAACCCAGAGAAAATCCACGGGGTTAAACTGGTGACCCCACTCCTTGTCACGTACAACCGAGGAATCGAAACCACGCCAGCTGACTCAATGATACAACGCGCTAACCATTCGAACATGTAGCTTGGTCTCAGGAAATTTTATCTGGACAGATGCGCTACGGCAACTTTTATTTATTATTCCAATTCTCCAGCAAAAATGTACAGCGGACCTCGGCTTTTCGTGCTATCCCACGTGCCATTGGTTAACAAACAAGCACCTTACTCGGTTATGGTATGGGTTTCTGCAAGTGCATTATTATCAGGGGCGGATCTAGGAATTTTGGAAAGGAGGGGGGGGGGATGAGGGCACTTACTGTGGAGACGGGGCACGCCGCTGCGAGGGGGTTGAGGGGGGAGAGGGTTCCCCAAGACAATTGTCCGTCATTTCCTTGCATCTGTAGACATTCCAAGAGCTATTTGGCTGATATTTTCGTCTAAGTAAACGTTCGGAGAGGACATATTTGGGTCTGAAAAAGGGCACTTTCAGCAGTAAAAGAGGCACTTTCAGCAGTAAAAAAAGGGCATTATCGAAAATTAGGGGGGGGGGAGGGGCGCTCCTTGCGTCCCCCACTGGATCTGATTATATATAGGAGAACAATAGAGCTGAGACGGTCCTGCATATTTTAGCACATTTGACGTCATATGTGGATTGTGGGCTGGGGTTAAGACCTGAAGATTTCGTCAGTCTCTAGCGCTAACCCTAATCCTAACCCTAACCCCATCGCACAATCCACATAATTATAATATGACAATTGAGGCTTCAGTGATTTTAAAAAAAAAGTTTTTCTCGGTTTAGAGTGAAGCAAATTGACTAAAATAGTTTAACATATTCCCTTTGCATTATCTAGTTTTTAACTATTATAGTGAGAATTGCCAGCTCTTTATCTTATCTAATCTCCTATAAGGTATCTTTAATAGAATACTAGTGCAACACCCCACAAAACAATATTATACCATGATAAACAACATCATATTAGCACGATTGTATATTTTTTTTTTATCTTATCTGCATCATGATCTAATTAACTAATTTCCTTTGTAACAACTTAGTTTGATAGCGATGAGAGATTACTCTTCGAAACGACGCTCAAATAAATAGGTAGTTATTTTTCTATAAGTATGTGATATAGTTTATTGCTCTACCCAGTTACTAAATGCCTCTCCAAGATTATTACACAACTATAGTATAGCCCATGTTGTTCATGGTGATGTAGTATAGCATGGGTATGGTGCACTGCGCAGGGTATGACGTCTTATATCACTTCTCCATGTAGCGTGCCATCATAATAGGCATGGAGATAGGGGCGCCTTCTCAACCTCGTGGGTTTCCTCCGGGAACTCCGGTTTCCTCCCACTGCTAAAGACCCCTACGCGCAAGCGAATTATTGAAATAAAATGAAACCATTGGTTAGTCCCAAAATGACCTAGTTTGTGTCGAGTGGACGTTAAAACCATTTCTCTCTCTCTCTCGCCATCATAATATACATGTATCACCAAAGGGGGGGGGGGGATGGCCGAATGGTTAGCACGTGCTTTCTGTATCATAAAGCCTACCATTGAGTCAACTGGCGTGGTTTCGAATCCTCGGTCGCCTGTCCAACCTCGTGGTTTTTTTTCCAGGTCATCCCCCTACGCGGAAGGGAATTATTGAAATAAAAATTGAACCATATGTTAGTCCCGAAATGACCTATTTTGTGTCGAGTGGACGCTTAACCCCATTTTTCTCTCTCTCTCTCATGTGTCATTAATTGAATAAAATAAGATAAAAATAGTTTTATTGTGAGAAATTGTCCTACATCCCATCTCCTCATTCACAAAATCCGTCAAATTAATTTTTATTTGTGTACTTAGAAGTTTACTTACTTTGAAACGAACGAGTCTGATAAACCTGTACTGTTGTAGACTAGATCGTTTGTAGACTAGTGTAACCAGCCGGTGAGATATAAGAGGTATAAGTGACAGTGTTGAGATGTTGTGTTTTAGTTGAGTTTTGTTTAGCGTGGTGTGGTGTAGTTATATACAGTAAGTTAGTTATTGTGTTTGTCCGCGGAGGGATATATTATTAACCATTAACACCATAACCAGTCGGATATAGACCATGGTAAGAAGACAATACATTTTTTATTTTTACCATATTTTGAAAAAAACTAAATTTTTGTAATGTATTTTAATGTATCTACAACGGTGACTTACAACTTACAAATGAAATGGGGTTTAACGTCCTACTGTTCTGCTCCGACTGGGCTAATGAAGACGTACATAGGCCATAAAGTGTGCTATGGGGGAATTTAGCCCGGACAGCGGTGCTACGGCCTACTCTTACTTGTGGCTCAGCGAGAAAGTCCCGGGTTCGATCCCGGTGTTGGCCGAGAATGTTCTTCGAGATTTTCCAACGTGGTTTACTCTTGTCAGTGGTGCAGGGCGGATAGCTTGGCAGTGATAAGTTTCTAGTCTTTCGGATAGTACAAAAGTGATAAGTTTCTAGTCTTTCGGATAGTACAAAAGTAGAGATCCACCTGACGTGTACGTAAAAGATCCGTTGACAGTTAGAATTCGACGACGAATAGATGGAAGCGCCTGTGTCCGGGCAAACGTTTACTCATAACTCAATGTATGCCATATACCTGTTTTTATTCGCCCGGTTGGCGCAACAAAATAAGACGTAAAACTCTGCTTTGTTTCATTTCTCCAAATATTAATGGACTTTAATCCTACAAATAATAATTGATAATCAACGCTTTACGTCACTACAAAATACAATAGACACGTCAATCAATATGACATTTTAATACCTGACTAATTATTGTACGAAATAGCTGTGTTTAACGTCTGGTTGAAACCAAGTGATATCGCAGACAAAGACTAATTATTAAACAGCTTGTTAATCTAGACTAGTCGAGTTAAAACTATACTTTAGTTTCACTGATAACAGATAATAACACAATGCTAGGTAGATTAATTACTTTAAACATTCATTATGGCAAGAGTTAAATCTGCCTTTTGCATGTCTTTCTTAAGGCCCGAAATCTTATCTAAACTATTAATTAGACATTAATTAATTTATCCATACCAAAATCAACTCTCGATGTCATCGCTAGCAAACGATCTTTACTGGATTTGAATACATTTTGTCGTGGACGATTTGACAAAATGGATAATCCGGACTATGTTTGGGTTTTTTTATTGCACCGACTTTACATGTAGTAATGATGATCGAGGCTAGGCTTAAAATGCCACCATTAATATCTCGGTTTAGAATGGAACTATTTGGCGGAAATTTTGCAGCACATTCTATGTACGTTATCTATTTGTTAACTATTACTGTCAGCGCTTTATCTGATCTACGATAATACCCATTTAATAATAACTTAGTTAGTGGGTGTGGGGTGTTGTATTAATCATTATTAGTTAAAACAGCCTACGGCCACACCCACAGCCTCGAACACACCTTTACTTGCCATCTATGAGGCTGTTGTTATAACCCCCCTACCCACGGGAGATCTTTATCCAGGGGTAATGGCTTAGTGACACTGGTGTTAAAGGGACAATCCCGATAAGAACAGAGTCTCAAAAATTAAAGTCCGAGTATTTATGAAATTTATGGACCAAAATATAGTGGCATGGTGTATTTACCTTGTCTCAAAATTTCAGCTCAAAATATTGGGTCGTTTGGACGTGTACGTCAACACTGCTTATCCGGACACGTAACCCTTTTACGATTTCGGGTCAATTTTTTCATTGGGTGACCTGATAATCGATTAACGTTTCTTGAGAGGTCTATACAGTGTATGACCCATGCACTGTACTTGATAACAAAAGGTAAATTTCACCTACATATTATTTTTATAGAAAAAAGTCTGGTTTTATCCAGATACTGTATAATACAACGGTCTCCATTTCCAGATGAAGACTGTCAGGTTTAAGTTATTTACAAGCGTATCCCAAATATCGGGTTAGTAGGTGGGCCTTAGGTTATGGATTTTAAAGGATTTTAACACAAAATTAAGCAGTTTTATTCCCCAAAAAGTTATCGGGATTGGCCCTTTAATATCAATGCTATGAATAATATTCTAACTACCACAATCTGTACATAGTTCCTCGTTTATACAGGATGGAAGGACTTACAAGAACAGCTGACTAGTCGTGCGGATGGGACTAAAAACCAAGGTCCCGTGTACACATTGGGGTGCACGTTAAAGTTCCCTTGACAGTTGGAATTCGATATAAGAGTAGGCAGGAATGCCACAGTCCGGGCAAAATTTCCCTCATATGCACACTCTACAACGTATGCCCGTCTTCATTAGCCCAGTTCGGAGCAGAACAGTAGGACGTTAAACCCCATTTAATTTCATTTCATATCGTGTTTTCGTCTCATCCCGCCGACTAGGCGTTTTGTTAGAACCACGCCCTGTCCCAATCACGAGGGAGATCCCTAAATAAAATCCTGTGAGGAACTGTCTCGGTCAACAACTATATCGAATTCGAGATACTGCATCAACGCCAGACTCGTCATTAGAGTTCATATGCATTCTTCATCGACTAGCAACTATATCGAATTCGAGATGCCGAGTTGGCGTCACATGCACACTTTAAATTTTATTCTGTGTTAGAGACGTCAACAAACTAAATTTTATTAAAAATCTGAAATCAATATGTTGTTTGTTTGTTTCGTCATGACGTATAATGTAAACAGTGTTAACATGTTGTGTATTGGTATTCAATAATTATCTAAAATCTCTCTCTCTGTCTGTCTCTCTCTCTCGACTTTTGAAATTGGATGGCTACCAAAATAATGTTTGTTCATAATAAGTGACATTATGGGGCATTACAGCTTGTTTTGTGTCGAGTACCCCCCACCCCCTCCCTCTCGCCCTGTCTCGCTCCCCCTCTCTTTTACAACTTGTATATTTCTACCTGTTAAAATCTACCTGTATAATCTACCTGTGTATTTCCTACCTGTACAGTATACCTGTATAATTTACCTGTTAAAATATACCTGTTTTCCTCTTAAAATCTACCTGTGTATATTGCTTCCCGTGTGTATATTTCTACCTGTAAAATCTACCTGTATGTATAAAATCTACCAGTGTATATTTCTACCTGTAAAATATACCTGTTTTACCTGTAAAATGTTTTCTCGAGTTTTTTTTTTGTTTCTCAGTTAACACAGAAATCGACACGATACCAATATTTGTCTCGCCGCCATCTTTATTTGCTTTTAATTTAACTTTCCTTTTTAGAACAATCGTTTACCGCGTAATTACAGCCGCCTGTTCACAAACACCATCTTGCCAAATAGTTTGACGTCATAATCATTGGATTAACGCGCACCTTATTTAGTTAATCCAATAGGGGATTATCCAAACCAAATGGATTAATGTTTATGTGGTATATCAATTGAAACCTTTGCTCTCGTTGTTTCAGTTCTCGCGATGTTTGACCTGTCATGTAAACTGTGTTCTTTTTTTTGTGGGACTCGACATGACTCTTTTGGAATTTTATATTTTAAACGAATAAATGTGTTAAAGTTGGATATAAGAGAGGAAATCTTTACAATGGTAAGCTGTTACTTATAAAATGACTTTTACTTATATATACACTGTACGTGTATATTGCATTAGGGATTTTACTTATATATACACTATAGAGGTATATTAAATTAGGGATTAAGGTATACTTTCATTAGGCATTCATTATGGTAGATTAGATAAAGAGCTGACAGTTCTCACTATAATAGTTATAGACTAGATAATGAAAAGGGAATTTTTGAAAATTTCAGTCAAATTGACCCACTCTCCCCCCTTCGCGCAAACGAATTATTGAAATAAAATTAAACCATATGTTAATCTCGAAATGATCTAGTTTGTGTCGAGTGGACGTTAAACCCCATCTCTCTCTCTCTCTCCCTCTATCTCTCTCTCTCTCTCTCTCGGGTGTTCGATCCCTGCATTGGCCGAGAAAGTTCATCTAGATTTTCGATGTGACCGTAGCGCCGCTGCCCGGGCTAAATTTCCCCTCATCATAGCACACTGTATGCGTATGCCCGTCTTCATTAGCCCAGTCGAAGCAGAACAGTAGGATGTTAAAGCCCTATTTCATTTCATTTCAAGTGTGCACCGACTTTTAAATTAAAGATGTTTTGTTATAATTTGAACATTTCTGTACACATACATCTAAATCACATTTAGCATGCGGCGTATTTCAAATACATGTATTAAAAGCTTTGTTAATTAAATTAAGGTTGATTTATGGTTAAAAGAAATCTCGAATCTTCCCTTTAATTGAATCTGTATTTAAAATTTACCATGCAACACAGATACATTAGCTCTGTCTTATTTCATGTTATATATTAGCAAACTGTGGCCAGAATTTAGCGCTTCATGGGGAGTCCGGATTACTGCCATTCTTTAACAGAGACTGCCATGCTTCAGTCATTAAATGGCCAATATTCCATTTGCCTTGATTCCGGATTTTGTCTGTATGTTTATTTAGAATGCCCCCAACCCCCTTTTCATATTTCATTTATTTTATTGAACTATTGGCCACATAATAGGGTCTAGTATTTGGTATAGAGCGTTGAATATCTCTGAAAGTTGTTATTTGATGAAAAGTAGGTGGCAACACTGTATGACGTATGTCCGACTTCATTCGCCCGGTTGGTGGAGATAAATAATATGAACTTTAAAACATATTTCCTCTGGCAAGGGAACGTATAGTCGTTGGGATGGGACGAAAAGCGGAGGACCCGGATACACATTGCCATTCACGTAAAAGATCATCTGGCAGTTGGAATTCGATGTTAGAGTAGGCCATAGCGTTGCAGTCCGGGCAAAATGTCTCCAATAGCACACTGTGTAACGTATGCTCTTTTTTATTAGCCGAGTCAATTTATTTCCAACAAATGAATGAAATGCAATGGGATATAACGTCCTTCTGCTTCGAACTGGGCTCATAATGGAGGACATACGCAATACACTGTGCTGCGGCCTATTCTTATATCGAATTCCCACTGTTTAAGGATCTTTTACGTGCACACTAATGTGTACACGAGACTCTGTTTTTTCGTCCCATCCGAACGACTAGACAGCTGTCCTTGTCAGGCCCGCTGTCCTGCATCACTGACGAGGGGTATATTTCCAGTGTTGTATACTTGTTGTATATAATAATATATCAGAGTTTATTGAACGGTATTTATGTATTTATAATCACGATGATGTTGATATCGGTGTTAAACAGCGGGGGATCTCCACGTTTTACCGTAAAACAATCTTATAGCTGAACACAACACGTGTAGAACATCAAACACTATTTTATAACCCCCAAACTTTCATTCAACTATCGCTATCTTTATAATAACCATGGGAAACTTGAAACAAAATAACTCACAGTACTAATTATACTGCCCGCTAAATGGCGCGTGCTCACGTGAATTAATCGCGCGTGAGTCTGGTTTTGTTTAACTTTGTTTTACATCTTCAGTAGAAAAGACGAAAAAAAAAAGTTATTTGAATATTTAAGAAAACAGATGTGGGGATGGTTTGGGTATTTTTGTAAAGTATTTAGTAAATAAAGTAGATGAAAGATGGAATATTGATAAGTATGTCATGTAGAATCTCCGGGCGGTGTTATCTCCCGCGCGGGCAGCACGTGCATGCTAGCTTATATTTACCGGTAAAAAGAATTATGTAGATATATAATTAAGAGGGAGCGGATTTTAATGTTTTGTCAACAAATACCCAGATAATGTTCATCGAGGTTTGTTTATTTTTCTTTGGTTTATGTGTGGATTGTTTCAGGGTTGAATTTCAACTGTTAGTATCATATTAGACCAGGGACCACGGTGGTCCTGTGAGTAAGACGTTGGCTAGTAGCTTCCACACATTTTGCCGGCGTAGTATACCCCCCCCCCCCTCCCGCCCTGGCTGTGATGCAGTGCGGAGGGGGGGGGGGGCGGCTGGCAAGACGAGCGACTTGTATTTTGGATGGGACGAAAAACCGAGGTTCCATGTACACGTTGGGGTGAACGTAAACGAACCCTTGACAGTTGGAGTTTAATTGCCTTAATAGCACACTGTATGGAATATGATCGCGTTCATTAGGCCCACAGGTGCCGACACCGTAATTCAGTTACTAATTCATTCACAATTAGCAATACAACTACGAATGAATGAATGCATTTGCGTGGGCAGTGACGATATTGATGCATGACATCATCGATTGCTGTTCGTAACAGTTCCTCTAGATATTCCGGCGTTGCTTCCACAGGTCGTGGGTTGCTAAAGCAACTACTGCGAGTTTTACAAGATAAGCTGTACTGAGTTAAAGCGAGATCAAGCCTTTTTATTTAAGATGTAGTAACTGTTCTACCCCGACTGGGCTATTGAAGTCGGGCATACGCCATACAGTATGCCAAGGGAAATTTTGCCGGGGGAATGTACTCTTATATCGAATTCTAACTGCCAAGGAATCTTTTACGTGCACGGTAATGTGTTCACGGGGGTTCAGTGTTTTCGTCCCATCCGAACGACTATACGTTGACCCATGTCAGGCCCTCTATTTTGTACCTGTGACACCGAGAGTTGATTATGGTCTGGATACGTTAACTAATGTCTAATTAATAGTTTTTATAAGATTGCATGCCTAAATAAAGACCTACAACAGGCGCGGATCCAGAGGGGGGGGGTCCCCCCCCCCCTGCTCAGCTACATAAAAAAAAAATAATGCCTTGCATCAATGAAATTACATCACAAAGTGATCCTACATCAGTACAAAAATGATTTCTCTGCTTAAAAAGCTCAATTTGTATGTATGCCTATGTAATTTAGAGACGATGATGGCAGATTTCCGTAACAGAAACCTGGCAAACCCCCTCCTGCAAAAATTCCTGGATCCGCCCCTGTACAATAGGCAGATTTTGCTCTTGCATAATGTATGTTTAATGAACATGTATGCGAAAGAAAACTGCCAAATCCTTGAATGCCAATAAAAAATCCCTCGTATTTTGCCAGTTTTCATAATATTGATCTGAATGTTTAGGAAAGTTGGTTGTGACATTTACTAAAATCGGTATTAAATTAAAGAAAACCCCAGTATTGATCGCATTCTAGACATATGAAAACACAAGTTAAAAAGGACAAACAAATACTGACGTCTGGCAGGTTGAAAAATTGTTGTTTCCCTCTCAACATGTAAACACTGCTACAGAAATTGTCATGCACAAATATGAATAAGATGTGGATGTTGTCACAGCAAGTGCTGGGGAATCGCACTACTCGCATAACAAAACCGATAAGGGAGGCAGGGGAGGGGGAGAGAGAGAGATAGAGAGAGGGAGAGAGACTAGGTCATTTCGGGACAAACATATAGTTCAATTTCATTCCCTTAATTCGCTTGCGCCTAGGGGTCATCAGCAGTGGGGGGCCACCCTACTCCCTGTCACGAACGAGCATGGAATCGAAACCACGTCACTTGACTCAATGCTAGACCTTATGTTGCAGCGCACACGCGTTACCCCCCACCCCCCACCCCCCAAAAAACAAACAAAAAACCCAAAAAAACTTACAAGACAAAACTACGAACAAGACAGAGAGAGAGAGAGAGAGAGAGAGAAATGGGGTTTAACGTCCACTCAACACAAACTAGGTCATTTCGGGACTAACATATGGTTTTTAATTTTATTTCAATAATTCGCTTTAGCAGTGGGAGGAAACCGGAGTGCCCGGAGGAAACCCACGAGGTTGAGAAGGCGCCCCTATCTCCATGTCACATACGCTCACACCAGGGCTCGAAACCACAGCCGCAAGCCAGAGGTGACCGGTCAGCTAGAGGTCGAAGCGCGGCACTCTAGACCACTAGCCCCCCCCCCCCCCTCCCCCAAGACACACACAATGCAAGACATGAATAATAAATATCAAATCAAGTGAATGGATCCGTGTGTCAGTCGTACACATCCACTGCTCTGTACATCTTCTGAATGGCGGTAGTGACGTCAACAGTGAGAATGTCAAAATATTATAATAATAAGGACGATAATCCGGAGATAATTTTGGCCTAAAACTCGCTTAAAAAAATAAAATTGATCATACACCTCAAAATTATCAAAATATATGAAATGGGACTTAACGTGTACATGTGACCTCGGCTTGTCGTCCCATCCGAACGTCTAAACACTGTTCCTTGACGCGTCTTCCTCTGACGATTTTATTGTTCATCAGCCTAGAAGTGTAACACCTTAACGAAGCCCCCCAAATAGTTCACGAATTACTAATAGTAAATGCAGGGGGACTGCACCGCACATAAAAACAAATATGTGGACAAGACATCATACTCAGAGACCACAAACAAACAAACAATTCAAAAAGAGTGAATGGACCCGAGGGCTAGCCGTAAGCGTCAATTGCGCTGCACAGTCCCGGGCCTGTAGTGACACAGATTTCACTCATAATATTTGAAAAAAATAGGGAATACAACCAAATATTATATAATGTCAGCATAAGTCATGACCTGTCATATGCTGCAAGAAATACAACTGCAAGCAGAGCATACGTCTCACAGTCAGGTGAGCCTAGACGTAAGTGGTATCGAGTGTTTCGAAGTCACAACATACCCTGCTCCTTGCATGACACCGATTATCTTCTCTTACGCTACACAACCTTGAGCTTAAGCCATTCACATATCTGAAAATACATAATGTAAGCTTTATTTTTAGACACCTAATTTACTTCACAATTCACGCCATTATTAAGATGACTACCATTAAATGTCAGGTTCGTGTAAAACGTCACAGATTTTCGTTGTTAACATTGTTTGTGAATGAGATACACGCTGATGAGATGATGTAATGAGTATGGGCGGGTCTGAGAATATAATGTTGACGAGGGGATGAATGCATACTAAATCCAAATTCTTTGGTTAAAGGGACGGTTCCGTATACATACAGGAGCGGATCCAGAGGGGGTGGGTGGTGGGGGGTCCAAACCCCACCCTGCTCAGCTACATAAACAAAAATTAATGCCTTGCATCAATGAAATTAAACCACAATGTGATCCTACGTCAGTATAAAAATGATTTCTCTTTTTAAAACGCTCACTTTGTATGTATGCCTATGTAATTTAGAGACAATGATAGCTGATATCCTTAACAGGGAACCTGGCAAACCCCCTCCTGCAAAAATTCCTGGATCCGCATCTGACATATGAAATTCAAGCGCCAAAATATAAAGGAATGGTATATTTACCATGTCTCTAAATTTCAGTTCAAAATATTGAATCGTTTGGACGTGAACGTAAACCGCTTAACCGGCCACGTAACCCTTTTAAAATTCCTGGTCATTTCTTTGGTTGGTTGACCTGGCAATCGATTGCAGTTCCCTTAGAGGTCTAAACAGTGCTAGACCCATGTACTGTACTTTTTAGCGAAAGGTAAATTTCATGCAATTCTCTCTCTCTCTCTCTCTCACCCATTCACTGCCTAGCTAGATTACGACTTGGCGTGCTTTTGTGACTGCAAATTCGTCCCAATATGACACTACAGGCCATTTGTGTGGTACTTTATTATTTTGTGGCCTGGATTTTCGGCTAGCCCTAAGGCACGTGCCTTATTTGCCTTATGGTTAATCCAGCATTGGCTATATATAACCCCACACTTCTAAATACCGATCGTTATACCTGCTAGATTTACCTATGGTGACTAATAATGATGTAGGCCTATAATGTCGTGTATTTGTCAGGTAAACAGTAATAGACTAGAGTAATAGAGACTACCCTCCCTATCTATAGGTAACATGGACATCTCGGTCAACAAATCGTGCTGTAAAACTAATCATATATTTAAAACCTACTTTTAACCGATGAATCTAACTTTCTTTCTACTCAATTATAACAAATGAAATGGGCTTTAACGTCCTAGTCTTCTGTTCCAACTGCGATAATTGGAAATGCACCTTTCACCGTAAATAAATTTAACTATATATAGAGTCCAAGGGAAGAACGATCTAAGTCACCTTTTCCACGAACCCCAGGTAATGGCGCCATCTGGTAGCAAATTGTAAAAGCTTTCGAATCAAGGGCTTTCTGAAATAAGTGCATGGCGGAGGGCCCGACAAGTACAGCTGCTAGTCGTTCGTATGGGACGAAAAACCAAGGTTCCGTTCACACATTGGCGTGCGCGTAAAAGATCCATTGGCAGTTGGAATTGGATATAAGAGTAGACCATTATGCCACTGCCCGAGCAAAATTTTCTTCTTAGCACACTGTATGAACGTCTTCATTAGTCCAATCGGAACAGAACAGTAGGACGTTAAACCCCATTTCATTCCCGCAAGTATAGATATATATTGGCTTTAAATATATTTTAACTTCCGGAGTAAAAAAAACGTCAAAGAAAACATAATTAAATTTACAAATTTATATTCTACGCCATTTTTAAACGATGTATTAGTCTGTTCATTGATCTATGCAAATATCTATTCTCTATTTCCGGTTGTTAAATACCAGAAATATAAAAATGGTGACAATATTTTTACTTCTGAATCTTGTTTTAACATTTGGGTACATCGTAGTCGCTTGTTCACAATATTTGTTTTCACAAAAAACAGAAGAGTGTGTATTTCAAGCGGTTTTAGTCATTTATCGTGATAGTTTATTGCAAGGTGGGGTATAGGAACATACGGACTGAAGTGAATAGGGTGTTCATCTCGTCAAATCATTAATTGGTTAGTTTTCGTTCGATTTTATTTGAACTGGCTGGTTGTTTATTGAATAGGAGGCGCGTTGTGAACTAGACATGCAGGGAATGTAGGTGAGGTAACCTCTTCGAGTAGGTTGTTCTGATTTGAACAAAATTAGCCTTCCATTATAGTCTAGAAGTTTATTTATTATATGACGTGTGCTCTCTCGTGTGTCGTGGGACACACAATGACTGTTCGTTCTTCTACCAAATGAAATTAACGCAGAATCTAATTTCAGTGATGCAATGGTATCCCGTATGATAAACTTTATATAGCAGGATTGAATGACCTTCGTCTTAGTAGTGGATCTTGGGTTTATCGTCCTGGTATTCTGCACCAAGACACCGAACCCGTCGTTGTTTTCCACTCAAGAAGCCGTCTTTCTATTCTAACGTGGTGTCGTCGACACTCGACAAACCTCGGTACCGACGAATTGCGCCATTGGAACCACTTTCAAGTTCCAGGAAGACAGCTACACGTGAAGAGTGTTGTATCTCAAGAAACTGTATATTGTTTGTTTGGTTTTCTTTCGAGTTATTTTGTTTAAACAAACGACACCTTTTGAGAACTTCTTTCTAAAAGCGGTGTGCTTTCCTAATACGTAAACCGGTAACTGCATCAAAATTGTATGGGCGTAGCTACACATCACTTACCGCCATACAACCGAGGCTCGACGTATAGGGTACTCGAGTCGTGTAGTGGTGTCGAGTGCTCGGAAACATATAACGACTGGTTTAATAACAAGTTCAAATTTAACGTAGTATCGATTGTTTGTTCGAACACATATAACGACCGATTTGGTAATTAGTTTATGACATCATATATGGCGGCTGTAATGTACAAGGCAGGGTAAACCCCCTCCGCCATTTTTCATTGATTTGGGAATTTCACACAGCTAACGTCTTCTTTTATTCATACTTTTGCATTGGTTTAATTTCAGCAGTTAAAGTGACCGGCACCTGCCCAAGATGATTAAGAATCATTCTACGACGGCTTTACGACAGACGGCGATCATGCAACGACAGGAGCAGACGGCACCATCTGTGGCGCCACAACCACCAGCAGAGAATACAAAACTCAAAAAGACTAAAAGTTTGAGTCGCGCTCATAGTATTAAAGATTTGCGAGGAACGTTGCCAGCGTCCTGTGAGTTGTCCATTGATGACCGGGCTCCCGGGGTGATTAAAATATTCGGCGATTCCGTGGTTCATGGTGCGCAGTATAAAAGTGTTCTAGCGTCTACCCGATCCACAGCGATTGAGTTAATCAAACAAGCCCTGGAGAGATATGGATTATCAACTTTTAATTACCATGAATACGTTCTTTGTGATACTGTGGGAAAACTGGAACCGGTGCCAAGCGATCCTGATAGACCTGCCTGGGTTGTTGTCTGTCAAAGAGCGTTAAAAGACAACGATAAACCGCTAGAATTACAGGAATTTTGGAAACCGACTGACGGATTCTATCGTCGATATGAACTTCATAATAAATCAGATATCCATACAGATGTTAATACAGACGATACTTCCGGTATAAATGATAACGCGCGAAAAATTATGATGTCGAAAGTGCACGTGGGGGCCATTCCCATGTCGTCATCATGGAGCGGAAGTAATAGTAGTCACGAGGCACGCCAGGACCCGGAAGGCAAGTCTCTACAGGCCCCCATGTTTGATACAAGCAGTTATAAAGAAAAAATGTTAACTTTACAATCATTATCTATGTACCCATATTTATTAACAATTCGTGGTTTTCACGTGCATCACGATCTGGTTTTGTATCCGTTACGCGCCAAATCGTTATCTGTCGGTCGAGACAATTCCAACTCACCTACAGCAGACATTGTGTGCTTTGCTCCGGATATTTTGGGCATCCATTGTCGTTTAAATCCACGGAGTTATATCGATAAAGGAATCAATCATCAGTTAAAATACATGTTTTATATCGAACTCGAAGTCAGTCCCGGTGCGCATGTCGCTATAAATGGCCGCCGTGTAGTGGGTAAAACGGAATTACATTCAGGCGATTTAGTGGCCTTAGGAAAACATTATTTATTTTTGTATAAAGACCCTACTAATGGTTATGACATACCGACTAAATTATCATGGTTGTCATCGCGACCTGAAACCACGGGTAAACGTTCGTCGTTACCCCCAGCACACAGATCCGCACGTGGTGTCAAGTTCGCGACCTCTGAGGAACTAAATACGTCATCAGACAATCAAACATCGTTCGATGTGTCTGATGAAGCTGTGACATGGAACGGACCCCCAAAAAACCGACCTTTGACCCTGACATATGCTAAAGATCGTGAGGAAGAAATATTGACCGCCATTGCTGGTTTAAAATGCCTAAGCAGACGTGACAATCCTTTGACAGTGGCTATGTTGTTTGTTTTATGTCACGAGTGTGCCGTGAGGAAATTTACCCGCCATCATACGAGAAACATGTACAGACGACTGTTGGCATGCATACAAAACAGCGTTTCAGTAAGTATGTTATTTACTTGTTAGTTGTCGCGAGGTGTTGGTTTATTTTACGGGGATTTCTTATGTAATCAGTTAGTACGGGGAACCTATAGGTGTGTAGTCAGACCGTCTAATCCATTCCGCCATCTTAACTCAACACCACATCCAAACAAATCCCATGTTTTTTTTTGCTTCTTCTTTGTCTGTTTGTTATTCGATCATTCCGACGAGAAGCGACGGGGTTTTTTTTTCTGGTATTCTCCTAGGAAAATAATGTTTTTGAACATGTTTTTTTTTCTCTCAAAATGTTTCCAATCTGAGCACTTTCAAAAAAAAGTATTCATTTGGTATCCGGTGATGTAAGAAATCAACAAACATAAGACTTGTTGTGTCAGGTAAACCAGGGTTTTTAACACCTGTTTTGCCTTTTATTTTTTGCTAGACAGGAATCGAATTCAAGGGAAGTGAAAGTTATCAATAGATTTTTTACTAGATCAGACCCTGAGTTCACAAAGCATTCTCAGACTAAAGAATTTACTCAACTTTCAATCTCTGTTTATGAGAAATATCTTTGATTAAGAAACACAAAACTTTGCACATAGTTTTTTATTGATGTTTTTGATATATTAAAATAACAAAAGTTTTATAAAGGGCTATATTCAAGGTTAAAATAAGGTGAACAATTTTGAGTGTATTCTTAACTTAGGTCTGAGATTGCTTTGTGGACGCCTTGTCCAATGAATCTATAGGCAGTGACGTCATTTGAGTAGGTGATCAAACTAACCCATGTCTGTTTCCTTCCTGAACCTTCCGCCCTTAACCCACGAAGTCATCAATTCCAAATAGTCTTTGTCACGCACGAGCGGGGAATCGAAATCATGCCACTTGACTCAATGACAGACCTTCTGATACAAAGCACTCACGTTAACACCCCACCCAATAGTAGTTAAATGTTACCACAATAGAGGCCATCAAGAATTACGATTTCAAGTAAAAATATCCAATTCTTATTTACGCGGAGTTTTGAAATATTCTTTTTACATCACATTCAATTATCTAACGTTCTTGTATGTTCAAGTTGTTACAGTCGGTGGCTAGAAATGTGTTGAATATCCTCGTATTTTCCATTTGTTACAGTCGGTGGCAAGAAATCTGTCTAAATGAAATTAAATGGGGTTTAACGTCCTACTCTTCTACACCTAACCTGGGCTAATGGAAGACGGGCATATGCCAACAGTGTGCAATGAGGGACATTTTGCCCGGGCAGCGGCGCTACGGTCTACTCTTATATCGAATTCCATCTGGCAAGGGATCTTTTACGCGCACGCCAGTGTGTACACTGGACCTCGGTTTTTCGTCCCATCCGAACGACTACACAGCTGTCCTTGTCAGGCCCTCCATTCTGCATTACTCACAAGGGGAAACCACGCTGGAAAATCGAGATGAACTTTCTCGGCCAATGCAGGGAAATCTGTCTAATGTCGTCCTATATTCTATTTTTCAGTCGGTGGCTAGAAATTTGTCTCAACAGAAATTTGATTGGTATGTACAACAGTTATTTATTTCCATTTTTGAAATGCCACAGAATTTTGTCTAAAAGTGATATACGTTAAACATAGATGTTACGCAATACCGGGGGCGGATCCAGGAATGTTTTTTCAGGGAGGGGGGTACCTTATACCGTAAATTTTAAGACATACATGGTCTCTATTGTCATTTTGGCGTATATACATACACACTGGGCGTCTTAAGGAGAGAAATCAAACATCCCCGCTTGGCGTTCATTTTTATAATGAATTAATCCGGGGATATTATGATTTAATTTCATGGTTGCAAAGCATTATTATGATTTTACACATGCCTATATGCAGTTATTCAGAATGGACGGACAATCGTAAAAGAACCCTTGGCAGTTGGTATACGAAAAAAAGTAGGCGGGAACGGCGCTGCCCGGGCAAAATGTCATATGCTCATTTTGCCCCTCATTGCACACTATATGTCGTATGCTTGTCTTCATTAACCCTGTTGGTGCAGAATAGTAGGACGTTAAACCCCATTACATTTAATATCACAACAATGAATGGTGGACTGATCAATAAATTAATAAATATTTCCTCTACCTTGACGTCACTTCCGCTAATTAAGTAAATGAAAGTAGGATTGTTTGTTTATATTTATTACACGAGGTAAAATGCAGCCAGTTACACAAAAACCCCACAAAATTATAATTAAACACAAAAAGCTACATAAACACGTATTATTCTAAACAGATGTCGAACATGAGAACACGATCATTTAATAAACAGTTTTTTTTATCTCCAAGTTTTCTCTTCCCCCAATAGCCATGTTGAATATCTGAATGAATTTTTTTTGAATTTCGAATTACCTGAGGATCGGTGGGAGATATGTTGTGAATTTCGAACTACTTGAGGATAGGCGTCATAAGAGACGAATACGTCATTTCTAGTCGCTTAGACGGGCAATTAAAGCGATTCTAATGTTCACATAAGTGCCAAGTTGTGTGTCTCAATTAAAACATTTGTTAATTTAGAACTCTCGGTCAAAAAGAAAAATCCTCATAAAAATGCGACCATAGGGTGTATGTGGTACCTATACGCTATAGCCTGAAATTTCGAAATAAGTAGCCTATTTTGTATCAAAAACGCACTTGTTTCTATTTTAATCTTAGTGTGGATATTCTACGCTAATCTCCCCCTGTATTGATTTTGACAAAGGAAATCCGCCCCAACTTTTCGGTGACTGAAGGAATCTCCTTTTGAATGGTTGTTCAAGTAATCTCCTTTTGAATGGTTGTTCAAGGAATCTCCTTTTGAATGGTTGTTCAAGTAATCTCCTTTAAAATGGTAGTTCAAGTAATCTCCTTTAAAATGGTGGTTCAAGTAATCTCCTTTAAAATGATTACTCAAGTAATTTCCTTTAAAATGGTGGTTCAAGTAATCTCCTTTGAAATGATTATCCAAGTAATCTCCTTTTGAAATGATTATAACTCAAATATTCTTTGATACAGTGACTTGATTAATTATTTTGATATGACTTGAGTAATTATTTTGATATGACTCAAGTAATCTTTTATATACTTGCTTAATTGAATTACTTTTACATGTCCTGTCTTTGTTTTGTTTACTCTAACAGCATCAAATTTAGCGTCAATACAACGCTACAAAATAGTGACTCTGACCATCTACGTCATCTCATGTACTGGATGTCCAACGCTATTAGTCTTTATTGTCACATGGTGAGTTTAGACCATGATACTGGAGGAAGTAGTCCCGAACCAGAAGACGAATCTAGCAGTGGATTAAAGACCTTTCTCGTGGGACTGGAAGAAATTGTCAGTTTTTGTTTCCAACAAACAGTGTACTGTATTACCAAGGTAATTGAATTATGTGGCGCGTGTATGTGATTACGCATGGTGATGCATTCAAAAGAAACATTATGGCGGGTGAATGCAGCGTTTATTTTCATAAAATCTTCAAGAATGTTCTCATTTGTAATATATCACTCCCATTACCTGCAGTGCAAATAATCAAATACGTTTTCTGTTTATAATGATGTAAATGCCTAATTAAAGGGCCATCTCAGAATATATTGGGCGAACTACAGACTTTAATGACGTAACATTCATGTACTGTATAATTATTTCAGCGTGTTCATCAAATGATATATTGTTACATTATATAACAATAATCTTTATATGTGGAGGGCTGTTCCGAGACTGAAACTTGGGGTGGGCGGAGCAACTTGGGCTTTCCCGAAACGGAAGTTTACGTATAAGGACATTATAGATCAGTAATCTTAGTATGTGCTCGCGTGTTCGTGCGTCTATTCGGGAAGGACTGTCCCGAGGCTGAAAATTGGGGTTGAAGGATGAACTTGGGATGCCAAGAATCCGAAATTTAGGGTTGAAGAATTCACTTGGGCCTTCTGGAAACTGTTTTCGGAGTTATCCAACTTCGGACAGCCCATTAAATCACGCTGATTTAAAATTGGGGCGAGTTTTTAAATTCACCTGTAGGCCTATATAATTTTGATGATTAAACAATTTTGTTAATGACTATATTTATAGGTTCTTTATCCATTGACTGGAAAATTTCTGGAATCCAATCCATTTTCTGAGCATACACCCCAGAATGCAGATGGCGTGGGGAAAATGATATTCACCCTGCACGTGGCCTATGATTTGGCGAAAAGTGTCCATCTACACGATGACGTCAGAAGTCAGATGATGACGTATCTCTTGTTTTTCATAGGAACATCTTTATTTAACCGTATGATGAAAAAGGGTAAGCAAACTCCATTAATTCCATACGGGTTGTCTTGTTTGGTTTAAACATAGTTTGTTTTACCAGAACATGAATACAGTACAAACGGATTGGAAGACTAGGATCTGGATGATGTGACATATTTGCCATTGAAACGGTCTGTTGCGGCGGTTTTTTTTGGGCATCCCAGTAGAAACACCAATATTGATTAGGAAATAAAAAGTCTGATCTCACAGGGTTAAAAGCCGCTCGTATGACCCCTTACGCGACCTCCAACTATTACTGGTAAGATCGTCATGTAGTTAATGCTGTCGAAAGTTCGAAACGATATATTTATCTGTATTTGTATAGGATTGGTAAAACTGCTAATTTTATATTAACAAATACAGCACTGACCTAATTAAATATGAACTAACTTAAAAATACATTAACAATTAGATTGAGTGTGTCTAACATTTTTACATATTCAGATAGTGGGCCAGAATTCTACAACTGGAATTTCGGAGTTCGTCTGCAGGCCAACTTGAGTCGTTTGGAGGATTGGATAGGAGGGAAAAATCTTGAAGCCGATTTTCACCAAGTTTGTGAAAAACTTTTAAGTTTGTCAAATCTGCTGGCGACATCGAGACAGGCGTTGATTAAGGTAAAATATAATAGATTATATGAAATTACCCAATGAACACAGAAACTGCTTCACGTGGATTTTTGGCAGGGGATTTTAAGCTCCCAAAGAAATATTCTGCTGATTACCGAATTCTTATGGGCCGCTTGATAAATATATCTATAGGAGTATTGAAACATTGTATGGCATATCTTAAGAATTAGTAATTCTGCAAAGTTGTGTATTTTCTTTATTTCGTTTTTTCTTCGTGTATAACCCGGAATCAAATACATTACTTGCACAAATAACGGGTCTGATATTGTTATGGAAACGATTTTAACGAATTATGTTTTATCTTATTTAGATGAATTGGCAGACAATCCGTGAAGAGTTCAGTCCCTTGAACGAAGTACAATTATTGAAGGTTTTACAAGGATATCAAATAGGGCAAGGGAGACAACCCCCAGATCACTGGTTTCCACAAACAGAAATCGACCAAACCAAAGGTACAATTTCAAGCTGATATTCTTTTGTTAGTCTTCAAAATTATGCATTGCAATAAAGTGTTTGTTCTGGCATAAAGTATGAATAAATAAATCTAATAAATTATAAAATATTCAGTGTTATTAACAATCTCTACCAAGTTAATCATCGAAATGTACGGGGCGCATTTGCAACACCGAAAGGAACTAAATTATATTGTTTAATTATAGAGTTAAATATAAGCCTGGCATCGTATCCTGTTTTTCTGTTGCCGACCACTGGACCGGATGTGACGTCTATGAATTTCCCTGATGATTTTTACGAGACCATGGATCGTCTACAGGCAGCCTTTGGTCTAGAAGAAGGTGGGTTGTCTTTTAATGATTATTATATTAAACTTTCCTTGTGCAATTTACCGATATAAAAGATATGAATTTAATATTTTTTAAATGGATTTGAACATGGTTAATAAGAAGTATGTTTTCTCTATCAGACCACAACTGTAGTTCGAATAGAAAGTCGTATCAAATATTGAATACCCTTATAATTTTAATATTTCAGATGATAGTGATAGTGGTTTTAGTGTGAGTAACACGCCCAGAATATGTGAACAAATAAACAACAATAACAATAACACGAGTAATAAAATATTCTACAATAAAGATTCACCACGTGTTCTGGACAAACATTCGTCTCGTTTTCTATTGGATAACGATCAGTGCTCGAGCAGTCCGAGCTCGCCGCGTGTTGGACACGTGTTCTCGCCATCACGTGATGAATTATCGTCTGCTTCGGATTATTTTGAATGTGATACAGATACCGCAGATGACAACACAGTTCAATGGCGGGAAAATTTAGACGAACAGTTGGAAATGGAAAATGATTTATCTTTTCGAAATAATGATGCGGTTATTCCCGAAGAAGACGACAGTGTTACGTATGCAGAGTTAGAATCCCCTAGCAACGAAACATTGACCAATAATGCTCTGGATAACAACGATGGTCTGTATGTTGATGTGGTCTCAACTGGCGGGAAAACGGAACCGGGGAAAAGTCTACGTGTTCTGTCGCTAGAGGATTACAGTGGTAAGCCATCTTTATGTTTTATAAATTGTTTTGTTTTTATTAATAATTCTCATGCAGTATACGCCAACAGTATCATGCTAAATCTCCAGAGCAAGATGGAAAGGAAAGGAGAAGACTCTCCTACTGGAAGTTGACTCAGACAGCTACGTGGTTACTTATCATCCCATTTCGAGGTTGCGGGTTTGATGCCGCTGTCGGCTGAGAAAGTTCATCGGGATTTTTCGGCGTGATTTCCTCAGTTGCGTTGGAAGGCGGGAACGAAAACCGAGGTCCCGTGTACACACTGACGTGTGCGTATAAGATCACATGACAGTTGGAATTCGATGTAAGAGTGGGCTGTAGGTCGCTATCGTGGGAAAATGTCCCTCATAGCACACTGCATGACGCTTTCCCATCTTCATTAGCTCAATCGGAGCATAGCATTAGGACGTTAGACCCCATTTCATTTTATGTCATTCTGATGCCACGAATCTTACGTTCTACATCAGCATGTATAGGTGTGGACCATGGTTTATCATCCTATCAAACCGACTTGGCATTAATTCAAACATTATGGGATACGAGCCCGGGATGTTCTACCGGTACTTAAATAAGTAAACATCATTTTCAATCCGAACATAATGAATTATTTCGACTGATATTTTGGAATGAAATGAAATGGGATTTAAAGTCTTACTGTTCTGTTCCGAACTGGGTAAATGAAGACGGGCATACGCCATACAGTGTAGCTTGAGGGAAATTTTGCCCAGGCAGTGGCGCTACTGCCAATGGATCTTTTAGGTGAACGCCAATGTGTACACAGGACCTATGCTTTTCGTCCAATTCGAACGACTAGACAGCTGTCCTTGCATAACTGACAAGGGAAAACCACGTTGGAAAATCTGGATGAACTTTCTCGGCCAATGCAGGGATTGAACAGGCGACCTGATATTTTTGGTGTGTACTGTAACTTACTTCTGTGTATAATGTCACCCTGTTTTGTTTTAATAATTCTGTTCACGTTTAATGTAATAACATTGGAATATGGAAACAAACCGTTATTTGTAACAAAGTGTGTCTCAAAAAGGTATTTTCATAGAGCAAATGTTTGAAATTTTGAAAAGTAAATTGGTAGAGAATTTAGTTATTGTGGGAATGTAAGCCTTAATGACGGATATAGAGCACGTTAAAAAGTCCTTTACATTTAGAAATCCAAATAAGACTTGGTCGGGCATAATTTCTATTATAGAGAAAGCTACGCGTCGTAACTGCCCGTCATCATTAACCTCATTGGGGTAGAACGTTAAACCCAGTTCAATCACCATCCTCATTGGGGTACAATGTAGAACGCTAAACCCATTTCAATCCCTATCCACATTGGGTTACAATGTAGAACGTTAAACGCGGTTTCAATCACTATCCTCATTGGGGTACAATGTAGAACGTTAAACGCGGTTTCAATCCCTATCCTCATTGGGGTACAATGTAGAACGTTAAACCACTTTCAATCACTACCCTCATTAAGGGTACAATGTAGAACGTTAAACCCATTTCAATCACTACCCGCATTGGGGTACAGTGTAGAACGTTAAACACGGTTTCAATCTCTATCCTCATTGGGGTACAATGTAGAACGCTAAACCCATTTCAATCACTATCCCCATCGGGGTACAGTGTAGAACGTTAAACCAATTTCAATCACTATCCTCATTGGGGGTACAATGTAGAACGCTAAACCCATTTCAATCACCACCCTCATTGGGGTACAAAATTATAACATTTAACCAATTTCAATTCAAGAAAAAACTTGTCTGTGATATCACCCAAGGTGAAAGCGGACATTAAACCTCAATTTAATGGAAAACTAGCAACGGGAGAAGATAGTCGTGTACGGAAGCTCTTTATGTCCCAAGCCATCAATAAATAAAATAAGCGAAATTCAACATTCTGCTCTTTAAAATTCTCTCCATTTGTTTTATTTCTACTAACTTTCACCCGGGCACCAAATATCTGTCACTAATGCACTAATAAAACTTTTTATTTACAGTGAAGGAAATGGCGGGAAGAAAGTCGTCTGTCACGTGTAAGTGTCCATAGTTTAACAAACAAAAATAGTAGCTGGTATTGTTTACTTCAGAACCTGTGCGCCATTTTAATTATCATAATTCATATACAGTTTTATAATTCCTAAGAGAGAGGTTTCGTAAAGACACGTGGTCTCATTTTAATATCAATACCCATATAAAGTTTCGATTGTAAAGTTGGCATATACTTAACGTTCTCTTAACATAATCTAGGACATTTCGGGACTAACATAATTTGCTTGTAACGTAATTAGTGAGAGGCGTTGCTTGTGCAAAACGTTTTTTCTCTTTGTCTGTGGTGCAGGACGGCTGTCTAGTCGTTCGGATGGGACGAAAAATCGAGGTTCCGTGTATACATAAGCATTCACGTAAAAGATACCTTTTATATGAGGCCAAAGTGCCGCTGCCCGGGCAAAATTTCCCTCATAGTGCAATGCATGGCATAGCCCCGTCGGAGTAGAACAGTAGGACGAACATACATATGGCGAACATACATATCGGTCATTTTACGTTTCATCTAACTAGAATTTCGAAGAATTTAGCCTTAGTACACAATAAATACAGTATTAGTTTTCGCTTTTATGTGTAAAACACACGAAACTACATATAAAATATGAATATTTTTCTAATAATGGACATTTGCTTAAGATAATATTTTGCTATGTAAAAGCATATCGATCATTTTATTGTACTTTTAACACTGTTTTTTTTCTGGTCTATTTACTATACAGGGTGTTAATCAGGTGAATTTTATATTTTTATAATATAGAATTAAACAGGTTAAGGGATGGGTGTTGTAATATAGTCACAATATTAGTTTATGGGAGGGGTGCTTTTATATTTCATCTCAAGCCTTCTCCCTCCATTTACTTATAGTATTATAATACCGTGTCCATAAGGAATGTTTAAACCAATTGAAGAATGATACTGATTTACATTTATTCAAACTAGCTGTACTAATATTAGAATGTAGCATATTAATACTGGACGCGTACGTGTGTCTGATTGTGACAATGTTTGGAGTTGTTTATAATTTAGAATCGTTTATTACGGTACTGGAACTATGGAAATACGTCATGATGTGACTCTTTGTAAGCAAATAAATATCAATATCAAGCTGGGAAGCGGTTTTACATTACGCTTGATTCTTAGTTTTCAACGATGACGTACGAGACTACTATACCGAATCATCCAGGGCTATTACTAACTTTTCTCTGTGGTGTATACAACATGCATGCTATTTCTTCTGTAATCAACTGGGTCATGGTAAAATCTATAGAAATATATCTGAAACTGCTGTAATATCAGGGGCGGATCCACGAGGGGGGGGGGGGGGTGTCCAAATCCCATCCTGCTAAGCTACATAAAAAAAAAAATAATGCCTGGTATCAATGAAATTAAATCACAATGCGATCCTACATCAGTATAAAAATGATTTCTCTCTTTACAAACCTTAATTTTTATGTATGCCTATGTAATTTAGAGACGATGATGACAGATGTCCTTAACAGGAACCTGGCAAACCCCCTCCTGCATAAATTCCTCGATCCGCCCCTGAATATATTTTGATTTCATCAATACATCATGTTGCTTGTGTGCTAGAAATAAAAAGTATCCTGTAATTATGCGTTTTAAGATTTGCAACGAAATAGCCAATCTGATTAAAATACAGATCTATATTTCGTTTCGTTTTTTATACTTTCGATGACCTCTATACATGAAGTTCTATCAAGTTATATTGAAAGTTCACGTCAGGGGTCATACGAGCGGCTTTTGACCCTATGACATCAGGCATTGATTAATCAATAAGCGTTGATGTTTCTAGTGTTTTACCCACAGTTCCATCCATCAAAAGCCCAAGAACTCACAGTAACAGACCGTTTCTTCGGCTGATTCCTCATATCATCCAGAACATGCCAATGATAACCACTCTTCCAATTCCTAGTGTAGAAAAGATTAAACTAAATTTTGAACTATATAAACGAAACGAAATAGGATCTGTGTTTTAATGGTAAAACTAACGTTACCAACGACGAACACAATAAAATACTATTAGGGTCGGTGACAGCTAAAGTAGATCTGGAAATATCTAAATTTAGATCTGTTTTTAATAAAAAATGACCCTGTAACATTTTAATTGATCAATTTACCTTTATTTTACCCCCCACTTCTGCTATTTAATGTCATCGCACACAATAATAAATGTAAAACATTGTTTCTTATTTTCAAAGGAGGCTCACGTGATCTAGAACCGACCAATGGTTTTACGGTGGCATCACATGACCAACAGATACATATGACGTCAGGGGAGTCGGGTGATATATTTTCGGTTACCATGGAGAAAGGGAATAGCTGCTTAGGTCTCGGTCTAATAGACGGCTTGGTAAGTATTAATTTTGAATATCCGAAATTTACTCGGCAACTTATAACAGCCCACTGTGTCATCGTACAATCGGGTTCTAACACGTATCCTGTGTACGGTTAGTTGCAATTTTCGTTTTAAGAAATGTAAGAAGAATATAGGGAGAATTACTGCTTGCCCGCCATATGTATTGCCTTTTAATCGACTTACCTCGAAATCCCGATTGCGAATAAAACGAAAAAAAGCCCAACAAAAATATAAAGCAAATAATAACTGTGGATTTTCCTAGTTACTTTCTAGCCAACAATGATATAACTCTTCATAAAATTGGTGGCGCAAAATCCACGCAATGAATTCGGATATTGACGTGGGTTTAAGGTCGTTGCTAGGAAGATGGCTCTTTTGATTGGAATAATAACCACACGATATGAACCCACTACACCCACCCCTCCCCACTTCCACCTTCCTATATTCTCATGACGTATTATATTTCAGTATACACCTCTACAGTCACGTGGTATCTATATAAGGAATATTTTAAGTAATAGTCCAGCTGAGAAATGTGGTTTGTTGAGAGTAGGTGATCGTATAATGGCCGTCAATGGTACCAGTGTTGTTGATGCTAGCTATCAGATGTAAGTAGGCCTACCTTATGCCTTAAAGGCCCATTTTCAATTAGCTAAAGACCTTTCCAAACAGTTATACCTCCCGGTGTTGGTTGCGAGACTTCGCCATGATTTTCCGTGGTGGTTTCTGTTTGTCAGTGGTGCAGGACTATTCACAACGTATAGTCGTTCGGATGAGATGAAAAACCGAGATCCGGTTTAAACAGGAGCGCACTTTACCGATACCTTAACTCGATAAAAGAGTTTTGCTGTCCGGGCAAAATGTCCGCCATAGCTTACTGTATGGCGTATGGTCGTCTCCATTAGCCCAGTCGTAGCTTAAGTAGCACGACGTTCAAACCCCCGACATTTTCATTTCATAACACACAATTAACGTTATTAGAAACTCGTAATAAGATTTGTTCTCGGAGAAATTGTAGGCCTACTACTACTACGGCGTTTCTATTTGTAGGCCTATCTATCTATCTGTCAATTTTATTTTGTAACTTATTCTTCGTGTCAATCTATTTGTATCATTCATGTTTTGTGACACAGTCTTCCAGCGTAAAATCTACAGTATTATTCATATCTAAACTAATCTCCTGGTTTACCGTTGTAAAAATCATTGCGATAAAAAATATTGTTTTGTTTCTTTCAGTGCCATGGACTACATCCGGTCGACGGGGCAGGACATCAAGCTGGTGGTTGCTAGGTCAGAACGTGACGTCATTGCTAAGATACTGGCATCTATGTGCTGATAGACATTCAGTATCCCATTAGTCTTTTTACATTTGCAACAGCTGCTTTCTTCTTGTTCTGGTCACGGAACTCAAAGGAATATTTTTCGACCCGAACACGACGATTTTTATTGGTATATAACAAGAAAATGGCTGCTTTTAATGACGTCGGTGAATCTTCGACGACTACTTTAAACTGCGGGACACGTTGATGATTTAACAGAAAATAATTCATCAGTTACTCTGCAGTCTATCTACTTTACAAAAAGTGAAGACCGAACATTTGGATTGCTTTTGCTATTCGGTGAATTAGTTGGTCAGTGCTGCATAGTTCTAGTGTTCAGAGAACAAGTGACCTTGATGAAGTGGAACGCTCTGGACTCGCTGTGCCTTTCTCGAATGAAACGTGTGCTGAATGAGGTCGATGATTATTTTATGAATTAAGTATCGACCTTAGGGTAAAATTGGCGTTTATTAAGACATGCTACTTGATTTTAGATCGTGAAAATCAAATTTGTTACGTGTAATGAACAATACACGTACATGTAGTTATAAAACTGCCATTTGTGTTTTAATTATAAAAGGGGTATATAATACTACTCTGTGCACTAGCAGTTAATAAATTATTATTTTATTTGACAGCCTTACACTGCTGGATGCCCCTGTGCAACCTTGTTGGTTTTCTCCGGGTCTTCCGGTTTCTTCCCACTGTTAAAGACCCCTACCCGCAGCCGAATAATTGAAACTATAATTAAATTACATGTTAGTCCCGAAATGAGCTAGTTTGTGTCGAGTGGACGTTAAACCCCATCTCTCTCTATCTCTCTCTCTCTCTCTCTCTCTCTAATACTGCTGGATGGAACGTGTGTAGAACTGACCTTGTTTGTGTCGAGTGGACGTTAAACCCCATATCTCTCTCTCTAACACTGCTGGGTGGAAAGTGTGTAGAACTGATCTTTGTGCTTTCACTAACTGGCTTCTAGGTTAAAATATCCTCAAATCAAGTAGAAAAGGTTAATTGTGGTTACTATTATGTTGATTATAAATAATTCCTATATTTAATTAAAACACATGTTCTATGGAAAACAATTACTGTATTTCTAATCGGAGCTACGTTTCAAGCGCAATACTGATTCAATAAGAACGAAATATAATGATATGTTCAAGTTCACAAGAGCCAAGATGGAAAACTAAATAATATCATCATTTATTGTCACATCCATATTCACTACTTATTTATCACATTGTTTTGTTTATTTGTAAATATTATCGCTTTACTAATTTATTTATTTAATTTATTATAAATAAACCAACTGTTTTAACTTGTCATTTTGGTATGTTTATCTATACAAATGGTCTAATGATATAGAGGGTGGGGCGAATGGTTATAGGGAGGGAGGGGGCGAATGGTTTAATGATATAGAGGGAGGGGGGTGAAGGGAGGGAGGGGGCGAATGGTTTAATGATATAGAGGGAGGGGGGTGAAGGGAGGGAGGGGGGAATGGTGTAATGATATAGAGGGAGGGGGATGAAGGGAGGGACGGGGCGAATGGTTTAATGAAATAGGGGGAAGGGACGGGGCGAATGGTGTAATTAAATGAGGTTTGCGACTGTGCTAATAAAGACGGGTGCATATGTCATACAGTGTGCTATGAGGGAATTGTGACCGGACAGCGACGCCATGGCCAACTGCCAATGGTTCTTTTACGTGCAAGCCAATATGAACACGGGACATCGGTTTTTTGTCCCACGACTAAACAGCTGTCCTTGTCCGGCCCTCCACCCTGCACCACTGACATGGGGAAGTCACGTCGGAAAATCCCGATGAACATTCTCGGCCAATAAATGGTTGACGCCTTCGCATCAAATATTAAGGTTTGACATCGAGTAGAATGACGTGGTTTCGATTCTCCGCTTGTACGTGACAAGGTGAAGGGTCGACTTCCAACCTCGTGAGTTTTCTCCGGGTCCCCCGGTTTCCACTCACTGCTGAAAACCCCTAGGCAATTAGTGAAATACAATTAAACCATATCTTAGTCACGAAATGACCAAGTTTGTGTCGAGTGGACGTTAAACCCCATTTCTATCTTGGGGGGGGGGGCAGGAAATGGAAGGAAACACGAGGTAACGTATTTACCACTTATAGAATGTTGAAGAACCCCTGTAGTTGGAAATCTAAATAGAGTTAAGGGCGTTGTATGAATGAATGAAAAGGGGTTTAACGTCCTACTCTTTTGCACCTAACCTGGGCTAATGGAAGACGGGCAAACGCCCTACAGTGTGCTATGAAGGAAATTTTGCCCCGGCAGTGGCACTACGGCCTACTCTTATATCGAATTCCAACTGCCAAGGGATCTTTTACATGCACTCCAATGTGTACACGGGACCTCGGTTTTTCGTACAATCCAAACGACTAGGCAGCTGTCCTTGTCAGGCCCTCCTTCTGCTTCACTGACAAGAGGAAATCACGCCGGAAAATCGAGATGAACTTTCTCGGCCAGTGCAGGGATCGAACACCCGACCTCCAGGCTAACGAACCAGCGCCTTATCCACTTAGCCACCGTGATCCCATAGCACACAGCATGCCGTATGCATTTGGCGAGAAATAAATCTTACTTCACTTTAAGAGAAAACAGTATCAAGAATTATTCAAATCATGAAGTGCAAACCGATGCGAGTTGTACTAAACGTCGATAAAACCGGAAGTTGTGACCAGTGCCCCGTTGCCAGGCGAGACGACAGGATCACCAAGATAACAAAAACTGGAGTTTCTTCTAGAAATATTTATTACAGCAATTTTAGTAAAAATATTTACAAACAATAAACGTTAATAGTGGTTACTATGGTAACTATAAAACAACTCAAATCCACATCACGTGATGCTTTAAACAATTTGATTTGGTTTTAAAAATAAGGCACGTACATCTGTGACCGGAAGTATATCTGTTTAGTTGCTATAGTTACGGTTGTTATGATATAAAATGGCGATGGATGAATATCAAATAGTTTTTTTTTCTGAACACGTGATCTCAAATTTTGACAGATAATGACATTGCAAAAAACCCCTTATAATGAAATAAACAAGCGCGGCATTACTAAATGGATCAGGATCGAAGCAAAGTTAAAACGGAATCCACCAATCAATGCGCAATTGTCCAAAAAGCAAGCATAGAAACGAGATTAAAAGGCGTTGTGTCCTTTATATTTCCAAAACAAATTCTAAAAATAAAAGATCATTAATTCGAACCATTTCCTACATGCCGAATGAAAAGTATTCGAAAACAGGTGGGGTGAATTAATAATATCAGAATTCATTTGGTCAACAATGTTAATGTGCGTCAATTATTACAAACATGATATTAATGGTTCATTAGACTGAATATTTACAAAGATGGAGCATAGTCTGAAGTAGACATTTTATATCGAAAAAAATACTTGAGCAATATTAAAGTGTGCCGTCTAAATGAGAACAACTAACGACACGATAAGCAGGTAGAGGTATCGTTAAACATACATTATGCAACAGCATATCTGCCTATTGCAGGTCTTTCTTTAGGCCTTAAATGTTAGTTCAATTAAAGATACATTATGGGAGATAAGATAAAGAGATGGCAGTTCACACTATAATAGTTAAATACTATACATGTATAGTGTAAGGTTAATTTGCTTTCAGTTAAATTGATCCACTATTCACCGAGAACGAAGCGCGTGAAATATTCGCATAGCCTCGGTCATCATTACTAAAATCATTAATATAAACAGCTTAGACTCGATTATCCACTTTTTTGATATAATTGTCAATGGCCGTTATAGGAATTCAATCCGCCAACATCGAAGGCTAGCCTAGACATCGAGAGTTTATTATGGTCTGGATAAGTTAATTAATGTCTATTTGATAATTTAGATAACATTTCAGGCCTGAAGAAAGACTTGTAATAAACATTATGCTCTTGCATAATGCATGTTTAATAATTAACTTATCTAGCCCATAATCAACTCTCGATGTCATCGCTAGCCTGCCATACGTACTACGTACTGGATAAGTTAAACTTTAATTCATGATTAAATCAAGAAATGGATAATCGAGACTATGCTTTTTTTTATCGTACCAACTAGTAATGATGAACGATACGAAATTCGCAGTTCAGAGTGCATCAATGTGAGTGAAATTTTCCAGCAAATTCCCTTTAAATTCCCCATTTTTCAACAATTTTAGTGAGCACTTTCTGCTCTTTATCTAATTACCCCAGGCGCGGATCCAGGATTTTTTGCAGGGGGGGGGGGGGGTCTAGGTTTGATAATTGTTTAACTAATTGCACTCAACTGATTAACGGGGGGTTTGGGGGCCCTCCCCTAGAAAAATTTGGTAAATTAGATTCAATTTGGTTCATTCTGACGTATTTCCGGAAGGTAAATTCCAAAATTACAGGTCTAAAATCGCATAAAAAATTTTCAAGCCTGAGCGGGGGGGGGGGGGGGGGTCCAGACCCCCTGGACCCCCCCTCTGGATCCGCGCCTGTACCCACAATGTATCTTTAATATAAAACAATGATCATTAAGATTACTAAATGAGTTAAACCAACTTACTATGTGTGAGGCATTCCGTGTAAAATCACCCCTCGAAATGAAATTAAATGGGGTTTAACGTCCTACTCTTTTGCACCTAACCTGGGCTAATGGAAGACGGGCATACGCCATACAGTGTGCTATGAGGGAAGGTTTTTCCCCGGCAGGTGCACTACGGCCTACTCTTATATCGAATTCCAATTGCCAAGGGATCTTTTACGTGCACTCCAATGTGTACATGGGACCTCGGCTTTTCGTCCCATCCGAACGATTAGGCAGCTGTTCTCCGGAAACCACGCCGGAAAATCGAGATGAACTTTCTCGGGGATCTAACACCCGACCTCCAGACTAGCGAGCCAGCACCTTACCCACTTAGCCACGTGGTCCCCATCCGAACGATTAGGCAGCTGTCCTCCGGAAACCACGCCGGAAAATCGAGATGAACTTTCTCGGGGATCTAACACCCGACCTCCAGACTAGCGAGCCAGCACCTTACCCACTTAGCCACGTGGTCCTCCACACACTTCGAAATTGCTGAAATTCGAATTATCACCTCCTTTTTAGAAGCATCAATAAGTGTTATACACTTTATCAAAATCGAAGACCTTGGTTGACATTTTGCATTCGTATGGGTGATTGGCCACGGAGTGACCCTACATGTATTATGATACTGGTCCGGATGGCATTGATTCATGCCGCAGGGTGTTGGACCTCCATTAATCGGATTTATGTATGAAACCAAAAAGAGATCAATGTAGCTCAAAATACCAGTAAAAATAACAATTAAAGTCAGAAATGAAATGGGGTTTAACGTCCCCCTGTTCTGCTCCTAAACTGGGAGGCGGGCAAAGTTATCTCTAATATCGAGATTGTAGAAATTGGTCAACGGGTGTGGTGAGTTGCGTGATTCAGTGGTCTAAATCCTAAGGTCTTTCAATGAGTCAAGTAAAGTGGTCTCAAACTGAAGTTTGACAAACCCCATATTCCTTAAGCAACGTCCGCGAGTTTTGCAACATCTATCCGTTGCTTCAATACTGAGCAATTCCAGGAGCCTTATTCACGAAATTTTAACTAAGGTATAGTCCAAATTTTAGTTATTTGATTGGATAATATTATTAGATTGATTTTAGTGCTTAGCCAATCAAAATGGAAGTATCTACTAAAATTTGGATTTTATCTTTAGTTAAGATTTCGCGAATCAGGACCCTGAACTTTTTGCCCGTTGTGTAGACACGTGACTAATTAGCATTGTCCAATCCGAGGTCGTGGCACATAACACACTGTAAACGGCCGTTGAAAGTTTTTATTTAAATTGAGAAACTCACGAAAACCAATAATCTTGACATTGATCGATCTTTGAACTTTGCAACTCGATTGTCACATGTAAACATTTTAGCTAGAAGCGTGAGTCTTGGTATTCGCGACGACCGATGAATCTGATAGGTTCCCAAGCTGGTTTTGTTACCCAATCGAACTTAGTGGCGAAATATGCAGGGTACTACGTGAAGGATTTAATAAGATGTACGTAGTTAAGGCGAAACCCCCGTTGGTTATCCTCGGCTTCCCTCCATTGCTAAAAACCTCTACGCACCAATAAAATTTAACCACCATATATGTTAGAATGAAATGTCATAATTTGAGTTGAATGGACGTTAAACCCCATTTTTACGCTTTCTATCTCTTATAAAACGATTTAAAATTCAAAAAAAAAAAATGTGGATTTTTACCTCGTATTTTCATTTTTTCAGGAATATGTAAGCTAGACCATAATTAAAATTCATAACTAAAATATTAAAATTCTACAATAAAATCAAAAAAAATAAATGTAAAATTCCCAAAAAATAAAAATGATATTAAAAACGATAACACAGAAATCACAATTGTGTGGACTCCACCTCTGAATATGGTGGCGGGAATCCGGGATTTTCAACTCCATTTGAAACCGGTTTGGATTTTTCATTATATTTAACATCGGCTGCCGGGTCTGTCATATAGGCCTGATAAGGAACACCACCACTGCCCTTGCCGTTCTCAGTGCTGTCCCCGCCCTTCCCGCTCTCTATAGAACATGTTGTACCGTTAGCTGAGATAGCCTCTGTTTCGTCTTTCTATAATGATAATAATAATAATAACGTCATAAATGATAATATAAGAAACATAATGATAATGATCATACTAATGATGATGACGAAGATGATGATGGTGATGATGATGATGATGATGATGATGATGATGATGACGATAAGTAAATGAACTGAAATGGGGTTTAACGTCCTACTGTTCTGATCCAACTGAGAAAATGAAGGCGGGAAAATGACATTGTTGTGTGCTAAGAGGGAAATTGTGCCTGGACAGCGGTGCTATGACCTACTTTTATAGGCCATTCTAGCTGCCAAGGGAGTTTTACGTGCAATGTTTACACAGGACCTCGGTTCTTCTTCTGTCCGAACGACTAGACAGCTGCCTGTGTCAGTCCCTCCCGTCCTGCACCACTGACAAGGGGAAAAACCGAGAGTGAAACCACGACCTGCAGGCTAGCAAACCAGAGTCGTACTCACTTAGACACAGTGGCCCCCACATTGAATAAGAGACCCAAGGTTATTTGTTATTGTTAAATAAAATATAAATTCAAACTTACCTCGTCGTGTCGAACGCCGCACCATAATCGGCGTCTGAAGTTTTTGGGTAGGAAACAGAAAGGTGGGACGATATCAAAGAACGGACAGATCATTTTCGGATCAACAGTTTTAGGATCAGTTGGCCCTGAAAATAAAAAGGAATTGTTTATGAAACCGACATCGATAACATCAAACCAAGTTGCACGAGCCTTTAATTTATCTTGTGTTAATAGGAGGAAGGGCCTTCATGTGTTATACACTAGCCCTGGTCTGCATGTGTTATATACTAGCCCTGGTCTGCATGTGTTACATACTAGCACTGTACCTCATGTGTTATACACTAGCTCTGGTCTGCATGTGTTGTACATTAGCCCTGGCCTTCATGTGTTATACACTAGCCCTGGTCTGCATGTGTTATACACTCGCCCGGCCTTCATGAGTTATACACTAGCCTGGCCTTCGTGTATTATACACTAGCCCGGCCTCCATGTGTTTTACCCTGTCCCGGTCCGCGTCTGATCATAAAATAAAATAAAACATCTGGGGCCTATTTCACGAAATTTTAACTAAGATAAGATCCCAATTTTAGTAATTTGATTGGATAATATTAGATTGATTTTAGTGCTTAGCCAATCAAAATTGAAGTATCTACTAAAATTTGTATTTTATCTTAACTTAAAATTTCGTGAAACAATGCCCTGTTTGGAAGCCTTTCAGAATATCCACAGCTGACTCCGTGTACGACACTGCATCAACACTCTAAATGAAGCAATTTCAGGATCCGAAAGCAACTAGCCCAGTGATGTATATATTTTATTCTCTATAAAACTATCTAAATCGGCTAATGAACTGAAATACGGTAGGGTTTAACGTTCTGGTTTTCAGGACTAACTAAAATACGGTATGCAGTGTGCGAAGAGGGCAATTTAGCACGAACAGTTGCTCTACGACATTTTCTTATTTTAAATTCCAACTTTCAAGAGTTATTTCACTGTGTACACATGACTTTGGCGGTTTGTTCCATCCGAAAGACTAGACAGTTTGTTCCATCCGAAAGACTAGACACATTATCAGAATGGTAGCTACCTGTTCGAAATACCTGTATGTAAATGAACTTACCCGTAATAAAACTAACTATTAAACCAACAATAACAGCTGTAGCCACAGCCGTGGCACTATACCACATATAGGATAGTGTATATAAATAGTAATCCGCTGACCTGAAATATACAAGAACGTGAGATGTAAGGCAAGAGGTCAAGAAGAATTGAGATTTGAGACGAGGGGCCAACAAGAACATGAGATGTAAGAACAAGAACATGAGATGTAAGGACGAGAACATGAGATGTAAGGCTAGAGACCAGCAAGAACGTAAGGCTAGAGGTCAACAAGATCGTTAGAGGTCAGTAAGATGTAAGGGTGTGTTTGCTTCGTCGTTGAATCGCAACCCCAGATTATGCGATCGTGGTCTGTCCAAACAAACAGTTCTTAACCGGACTAGATTAAAAATACCATCTACCTTTTTGACATACTTTATATTGACTAATGATTATAAAAAGATTTCTTAGAAATCGAACTGCTCATATTGAAAGTGCGGTGCGACATCTGAGATCCCAATGCACCTAATAGCAATCGACTCAAGTTACATGATTATAAATGACTTGACAGGAAATGGGATGGGATTAACTTTATAGTGTTTTGCTCTGAACTGCAGGCTAATGAAGACGGGCATACGTCATACAGTGTGCTATGAGGGAAATTCTGCCCGGACAAGAGAGAGAGAAAGAAAGAGAGAGATAGATAGATAGAGAGGGAGAGAGAGAGAGAGAGAGAGAGAGAGAGAGAGAGAGAGAGAGAGAGAGAGAGAGAGAGGGGGGGGGGTTAACGTCCACTCGACACAAACTAGGTCATTTCGGGACTAACATATGGTTCAATTTTATTTCAATAATTCGCTTGCGCGTAGGGGTCTTTAGCAGTGGGAGGAAACCGGAGTGCCCGGAGGAAACCCATGAGGTAGAGAAGGCGCCCCTATCGCCATGCCACATACGCTCACACCAGAGATCGAAACATGCAAAGATAGGTTGCCAGGCAACGAAACATACGCCCACAGCAGCAAAATCGTCCGGGCAGTAAACAAGGGTTGTCGCATATTTTTACTTTTTTTGGCAATGAAACATTTGTAATACACTAAAATCTGATTAAGAAGAGTAACAACTCATTATGTAATTATCTGAAAATCATTAGAATTTGTTTTGATAAAAGTTTTGCCCCACGCTAACAATTAGTATAGGAAACATTTAATATCATGGATTTAGCAGTTCAGTTATCAAAATTCATTGAAAATCAAAATACTTGTTCATTTCAACACCTTAAACTCTGTTTATCAATCTGAAGTCAATCGAATGATAAGTTTGGCCTCTATAGCATCACAAGTTTTTTTGAAGTGATTCAGGGAGACAACTCTGGAAGTAATTATTTGAAATCGCTCAAAATCAATAGGCTTCTTTGTCTCATGACACTAAACAATGTGTATAAATTTAAAGTCAATCGGATATTAACTTTGGCCTCTAGAGCAGTCATCAAGGGCCACAACTCTGGCACTAATTATTAGAAATCGCTGAAAATCAATAGGCTTCTTCGTCGCATGACCTTAAACACTGTGTATAAATTTAAAGTCAATCGGATATTAACTTTGGCCTCTAGACCGTCCACAAGATTTTTTTAAGTGATCAAGGGCCATAACTCTGGCACTAATTATCGGAAATCGCTGAAAATCAATAGGCTTCTTCGTCTCATGACCTTATACACTGTGTATAAAATTAAAGTCAATCGGATATTAACTTTGGCCTCAAGAGCGTCCACAAGATTTTTTGAAGTGATCAAGGGCCATAACTCTGGTAGTTATTATCAGAAATCGCCGAAAATCAATAGGCTTCTTCGTCTCATGACCTTAAACACTGTGTATAAATTTAAAGTCAATCGGATATTAACTTTGACCTTTAGAGCGTCCACAAGATTTTTTAAAGCAATCAAGGGCCATAACTCTGGCACTAATTATCGGAAATCGCCGAAAATCAATAGGCGTCTTTGTCTCATGACCTTAAAGTTGTGTATAAATTTAAAGTCAATCGGATATTAACTTTGGCCTCTAGAGCGTCCACAAGATTTTTTGAAGTGATCAAGGGCCATAACTCTGGTAGTTATTATCGGAAATCGCTGAAAAACAATAGGCTTCTTCATCTTATGACTTTAAACACCGTGTATAAATTTAAAGTCAATCAGATATTAACTTTGGCCTCCAGAGCGTCCACAAGATTTTTTGAGGTGATCAAGGGCCATAACTCTGGCACTAATTATCGGAAATCGCTGAAAATCAATAGGCTTCTTCGTCTTATGACCTTAAACACTGTGTATAAATTTAAAGTCAATCGGATATTAACTTTGACCTTTAGAGCGTCCACAAGATTTTTTAAAGCGATCAAGGGCCATAACTCGGGCACTAATTATCGGAAATCGCCGAAAATCAATAGGCGTCTTTGTCTTATGACCTTAAACGTTGTGTATAAATTTAAAGTCAATCGGATATTAACTTTGGCCTCTAGAGCGTCCACAAGATTTTTTGAAGTGATCAAGGGCCATAACTCTGGTAGTTATTATCGGAAATCGCTGAAAAACAATAGGCTTCTTCATCTCATGACCTTAAACACTGTGTATGAATTTAAAGTCAATCGGATATTAACTTTAGCCTGTAGAGCGTCCACAAGCAATTGTGGACGCCGGACCGACGGACGGACGGACGGACCGACGGACCGACGGACGGACGGACGGACGGGGGCGACGACAATATACGACCACATTTCAATGTGGGCGTATAAAAAGGAGGGAGAAAAATATATCTAAAAATAGCCGGCACTACAATTTGTGGGTACCGAGGTATGGAAAATTAATGGTGGTCTACCGCCATTAGACCTAAATATTTGATCTCCCTCTGGGCAAATGTCGACCGAGGTCGAAGCGCGGCACGCTAGACCACTAGGCCATCCCACACCCTCACACCCTGCCCGGACAAAGGCACCACGGTCTATCGAATTCCATCAATGTAGGGATAGTTTACGTGCACGTCAATATGTATACGGTACCTCGATTTTTTCATCCTATCGCGACTATATACCGTCTCTTGCTAGGACTTCTGTCCTGTAACACTGACAAGGGACTACGTCAGAACATCCCGATGAACTTTCTCGGTCAAAACCGGGATCAAAGTTACAGCAGGTTGTCGCAGTCGTGTGAATATACCCAAGTCAACTGTACAGACAGTACTTTCAATTTTTACCCAAATCATACAGGTATGTACTGACCTTTCTTCTGGTTCTGGTTCTGGTATGACAGTGGTAGACATGTTAAATATATCTGAAGACATGGTTGTAGGTGGCAGTGTTATGTTACTACAGCCTGTTGTACGTAGTAGGGATTTTACTTGTGGGGGTTTAACTACCTGAGCACCGATACCAATCCAAAACATAAATATTAAACTAGTAAATAAACCAGAATAAGCTCCCTGCAATATATAAAACAGAACAAAAATTACGATTCCGGTCTCTATAAACATAAAAATACTTACGACAGCCCTGAAGCCACGGTGGTTCAGTCGGTATGTCGCTGGCTCATTGACTTATGATACAACGCGCACGCGCTAACTATTTGGAAATTTATAGATCATATAAAATAATTGTTAACTTACCCATTTATTGGCCCAGGGGAAGAGCATACCGAGTGTAAACAATCCTAATAATGGTCCACCAATCATACCAAATAGAGATAAAGCTGCCTACAACCATACAAAACAACTCTTTAATCAAAACATACATAGTAACATCACATCTTGACTAATACAGGCAACTTTTTAATACTTTTACTAGTACTCAATCAATCAGTGACCAATAATTAATCGAACCCACTCTCTCTCGGTCGACATTTGCCCGGAGGGAGATCAAATATTTAGGTCTAATGGCGGTAGACCACCATTAATTTTCCATACCTCGGTACCCACAAATTGTAGTGCCGGCTATTTTTAGATATATTTTTCTCCCTCCTTTCCTGCCATTTTGCATGCCTATTTGTATTGACCTTTGTATTGGTACAAATTTAGTACTCTGATGATCCCATGATGTCATACTTATTGTGTTGTAAAGGGGAGTTCTCAATGAAATTTAGGTCTACAGCATGTAGAACACCGCTGACTAAATGGAAAAATTAATGGTGGTTTACATCCTTATATCATAGCAGTTACTTCCCCTACATAACAACGATCTGGACATAGTATATGGACACAGATCACAGAATGTAGGGCGAAAGTTATTTTTAGTCCTTCTCTCCCTTTCCCTTTTTCCCCCTTTTGCATGGCGATTTTTGTTGACTTTTTGGTGTAGAATTGAAGAAAAGGGTTTAAAAATACATTTTCTGTCAGGTTTTGGTGAATATTCATGATTTTGAGGCGGAAGGATACAAGGGTTGTGAGGTTGGTTACGTTGAAAGGGAGGGCCAAAAATTGCTTGTTTAGTTGTCTCTACTTCCAGCCTGTGTATCTCAAGTTTTTCATGCTGAACCTCATACATGCTTTTGGGCCAGAATTTGCCACATGTTGCTCCATCTGTGGCAGAAAGCGTTCTACCCAACGAATATTTGGGAAAAAGCTACAGCCGGTCTAAGAGACGAGAATTAACATTAAAGTAAATGGGGAAATAATTAGTGATCTGTGGCCATATGCAAGAATTCGTATCCTTTATGATATTGTAAATAGTTTCGCCAATAACTCTTTGGCATTTTGATTTTTTCCGTTAATTTGTCAGTTAGTTAAGTACTGGCCATTATCAAATTATTGGTTTTCAAGTGTTCAAATTTCCTGGTCGTAAATATAGATCGTACCTGTAAAACTCCGCCTAAAAGGGAAGCGACATATGTCAGACCAAGACATATTAAACCAAACACAAACGCTGAAATAAACAAATAAAAACATTTAAAAATATTCATGGGATGTTTATGGGCAGTACCATCTGATGTTTATGGGCAGTAATACGTGATGTTTATGGGCGGTGGCATGGGCAGTAATCGTTTCTTAATTAGCCCAATGATGCAGACAAATTAACGCCCACTTCATGGTCGTTGTACGGTAAGTTGCCAGTTCTGCAGTATGGAGGGCATGCCAAGAGCAACTGTCTATTCGTTCGGATGGGACGAAAAAGCGAGGACTCGTGTGTAGACATTGTCGTGCACGTAAGAGATCCCTTGACAGTTAGAATTCGAGTAAGCCATAGTGCCGCTGTCTGAGCTGTATGGAGTATGCCCGTTTTCATTAGCCTAGTTCGGAGCAGAACATTATAAGAGCCTTAAACCCCATTTCATTTCATTTCATTTGTTGACTGCCGTTATATGAATATCGTGCAGCTTGAATATTTACAAAACATGTATGGTAATAATTGAAACCGAGAGAGCATTAGAGGTGATAATAGAGCATGCGCAGTGAATGGATCTTGTCCCTAAGATGGGCATGCGCAGTGAATGGATCCTGTTCATAAGATGGACATGCGGAATGAATGGATCCTATAAAGAGAATGAGTCTGCGCAGTGAATGCTTCCTCTACAAAGGATGGGTACCGAATGCATCCTGTAAAGGAAATGATCATGCGCTGTGAATGGATGCTGTACTGAAGATGATCAAGTACAATTAATGTAGGTTGTACGCGAGACGATGTTTCCTACCTAGAACTTTTGATATTAATGTTGCTCTCGCTTGACGTAAGTCTTTAACAATGTAGGCTTTGATGACGTCTTCTAAAACAACAGCGGCTAATGAATTTAATCCTGATGATATCGTACTGAAAAAATAATAATAATAATTCAAGACCTAGCTGAGGGTTGGGTGTTCAGCTCCTGAAATGATTTGCAAATTGTGTGTTCATGCCCAAGGATCCCCATTTTGGCTAGCTGCAATGGCCAAGTTTCATAATTTTGTAATGCACCAGTTCGTTCGTTCAAACAACACTGCCTTGATGGCTGTCATAGATGAACTCATGTTTTCGAAAGGTATTCCAATTTTCCTGCTGTGGAGAGAATGACTGTGGTCATTAGACTGAAAAGCCATCATAAATTGGACGTTATCAGCCTAAAAACGGTGTGAGGTCTCTCGTCGTATAATGGGATCACCTAGTGGTTATTATATAAACAAGAGAGCACATAAGCTTGTGGTACGCCGCATAATAGAGACAAGTTTTTTGTGTAGGTTTCGTTTATGATAACAGGTCGTGTCCTTCCAGTACGGGAAGGGGATGGCCGTTAAAAGAAAGTTTTTACCTATCGGTCAAGGGTTCGTTTACTATATAATCAGAGGACCATGGGCCCAAGTACAGAGCCTTGTGGTTTCCCATAACAGAGTCACATGTTTTCGTTGGCGGTAAACATATGTGTTTTTCTAGTACATCAAAGCCCATGCCTAATCTGTTTGTTTATGGTTCGTTTAAATTATATACCGCTTTCGCACAGAGATAAAAAGGGGCAGCACCAACTTATAAAACTTACCTGAGAGCCCCACTAAATAAACATGCTACAAATATACCAGGTAAACCAGGTAAATCACCCAAAACATCCATTACAAACAGGGGAAGTAACTGGAATTATAATAAAACATCCATAACCAAATATGAACAATAACTGTAAGTGCAATAAGAAGTAAGGTTACTAATTCTTTAGACTAATGACATAGATCATTATTCATTTCCTCATTAATTCGCGTCGCCCTGACCGGCTGTAACTTTCCCACATATTTGTGGGGTTAAACGGTTTCTATGACAGATGGAGCAACATGTTACAATCTCGTGCCCAAAAATCTGTTTAAGGTTCAACATGGAAATCTTGAGATGCACAAACTGGGAGTAGGGACAATCATGAAAATCATGAATATTCATCAAAACATGACAGAAAATCATGAATAGTCATCAGAACATGACAGAAAAAGTACATTCAAACCCATTTCTTCGATTCTACACCAAGAAGTCAACAACAATCACCTTACAAATGGGTGAAAGGGGACAGAAAGAGGAATTCTCAAAATAACACCAGGACAGGAATGAATGGTGAGCTATGTCCTGTATCAGTGGGAGTTCGAAAACATATAAATTACTATGACAGTGAAAAGTCGTGAAAAGCGTGGTGAAAAGCAGTTTATTGACTATAGTCCGGTGAATATGCAACGATAAGATTTTTACAGATCTAATCATTTGACCCATACGTGCTGAATCTGTAGATTATGTGGCTTTGTTATGTAATTTTTAATTTCTGGCAGTGTCTTACATAGTACATGGGACAATGGCACCGAACAACCCACTCTGCAAACCTCGACAAATTCCGGTACTCTACATCTAGCCTCGACTGTATGACAGTAAGTGAAATGTACATACACCGTAACACCTATACAATTGCGATGACGCACCGGTTTTCTTATTAGAAAAACTTGCTTCTTTTAGAAAAGAGTTCTTGAAAAGCGTCTTCGAAGAGTTGGTAGAATTTTCAGTGCCAAGTCGTCCTTGTTTCAAGAAAATCGGATACACTTGAAAGAAAAACAGCTGTAGCCATTCAAAGCTTTGTATGATGAAACATTCTTTAAAGGCGTAATCCAGGAACTTGAAGTAGTTACAGCGGCGGACTTCGTCCTGCAGTCGAGGCTAGATGTAGGGTTCTGGAATCTGCCGAGGTTTGCCGAATGCGAACTACTGTCTATACATAGATGATGTTTTAACTAGGCATCCCGACCCCCTTCGCTGTTTATGAATTATATTGAACTGACCTGATCAGCTTGACTAACTAAACCAATAGTGAGAGGATCACATGTAGAATAGAAAGCGTACATCACTATACCAATTAAACACGACAGGTATAATATAACACATAATCCAGGAAAATTGATCCACATGGCACTGAAATAAACATTCTTAAATTTAATTTGCATAGCACTGACATGCAATCATACTCCGCGCAGAGGTAATCTTACTGCTGCAATGAGTGGATATTGTTGTATGCAATCATACTCCGCGCAGTGTTTCGTTTGATTAGAGGTAATCTTACTGCTGCAATGAGTGGATATTGTTGTTTTAAATTTTGATTGGTCAGTAGTCCGACTACCAGCGAATGACTAGCTGCCCCACAAAAGCTTTACATTTAAAACGAGTGTCAATATTAGACCAAATATGTTTACATAACGTTACGTCATGTCTCACGATTTTATTATGCCCAATTAACCCGTACATAGCAGAATACTGCAGTAAAACTAATTGCGTGACAAACGAGGCTATCAAGTCGAATGAAATGTAAACAATACTGTTTGGAAACAAACATACTTTCACCTTTTTTAATACCTTATATCACTGTCAAAAGTTTTAGGGAAGACCCGGATTAAACGAAGGACTGTCATAATGCTGTACTTAAGTGATAGCTTTGATTGAACGGGAAGAATAGACATACTCCCGCAAAAGTTCAAAAATCAGAAGCTAATCCAGCAATGGCCAGAGCGGGATTTCTCGGGTCATTGCTTCAGGAATATGACATACCATACACTTATTAAATATTAATACACACAGCAAAACATGTAGTATCTTCAATCCAGCAGTTTAAGTGATCAAGGGCCATGAGTGAAAATTGTTGAAATAAACACTGTGTAGACTATAAAGTCAATCGGATATTAACTGGAGTCTACAGAGAGCCCGCAAGTAATTGTAAACGCCGGTCCGCCGGACCGAGGCGTGTGGCGTTAGTATACGACAAATTATCTACATAGTTTTACAATTTCGAAAAAGCTTCAACATCTGACATCGTCTGAACATAAAGATTAATACTAAACACCCAAATATACATGTAATGTAACGCGGATGTAAAAACTTACATTTGAGCTTTTCTTAAAGTTGGACACGTACATGCACGTTGTACCTGAGCTTGGTTTGTACCGTAAACAGCTACCCATGTGAAGAATCCACCAATAACCAGAGACCATACACTGTGACGTATTGCTGGGTTTACTCTAAAACTACAATTATACGAAAACAACAAATAGTTACATTGCAAAGTAATATATCCATAATGGTGGAGATGTGGGGATGCGGGTGGAAATGGGTGAGGAGTAATATATCCATAGTGCGGGAAATGTGGGGAGATGTGGGGATGAGGGTATTGATGGATGGGGTAGGGAGTAATATATCCATAGTGGAGGATATGTTGGGAGGTGTGGGTGGTGGTGGGTGCGCGGGTGAGAGGGGGTAAATATATCCACAGCGGTACAGATGTGGGGTGGGGTGGGGGTGACACAAGTTTCTCTGATGAGGCTTCTGTAAGTTGGGTTCACAACATGCCAAAGGTTTTTCGAGAAGCATGTACCAGATCGTGGAATCAATAAGGACAATCATTTCAAAGCATCGCAAGGTAGTGGGAACCTAGGATTAAACACTGAAATGAAATGAAATGAAATGGAATGGGGTTTGACGTCCTACTGTTCTTCTCCCATGCTCCAAACTGGACTAATGAAGACGGGCATACGCCATACAGCTATGAGGGAAATTTTACCCGGACAGCGGCACTACGCCTTCATATTTATAGCTGTATTTACAACCCTTTTCACTTACTCTAAAAACATCACACGACCACTATCGTTGGTGATTTCCCAAGCGTTGGCAAAACCACCGACCAGGATGCTTCCCCTGATGAGGACAGCCAATAAACCGGTTATCATCATGACGACTTGAAATGTATCCGTCCACAATACAGCCTTCATTCCACCCTATAATATACAGATATTTCTTTAAACAAACATTATTCAAGATCTAAATCTACCTATTGCAGGTCTGTTTGTGGGTCTAAAATATAATGTAAACTATCAATTAGAAATTTATTAACATAAAAAAGACCCTAATCAACGCACGATGGTATCTTATGTGTCTGATTTTCTCTGGATTTGAATCCAATTTCCTCAACGGTCATTGATGATTTAATTCAAAAATGGACAATTGAGACTATGTTTAGTAATGATGACCGGGGCTAGGGTCGAAATTCAAACGCTAATATCTCGGTTCATAGTGGATCAATTTGACTGAAATTTTGAGCATTTTCCCTTTACATTATTCAGTTTTTAACTATTACGGTGCAAACTGTCAGCTCTTTATCTTATCGTCCATAATGTATTTATTTACTTGTCTTCCTTGACATAAAACGTGAAGTTGTGGGGCTTCTACCGAACCGTGAATTTGAGACAAGGCTCATTGGAAAAGAAGTGTCCTACTTTTCTGCTTCATCCGCACTAATGGAGATTATGATGGAAATGTTGTCCAGGAAATGACGTTTACGACCTACTCTTGTTGCATATTCCGGCTATCAACGGTTACAAAAATTTGTTTAAAGGGACAATAACATTCTTGCTGGCTTGGTAGCTCCAGAAAATAAATAATACCCTTATTCTAAGTACTAGATGTTTAGGTGTCCTACCTGTTGTGTAAATTATCCATTACAACCTATTTTATTTGTCCAGAGGGTTCGAAAATATTTTAAAATCCAAGTCACATTTGAAAAGGTTTACGATAGACTTTTCAAATCAGTTGGTTGAATTTTTCCAATTTTTTTAAATTAGGTGTGTTAAGATGAAATTTATATCATCATTTAATTGGAATATTCTAAAATAATACGATTTGTTGACCAGAATGAAGATTGGGACATATTTTTCAGTTACAACAAGAGTGTTATTGGGGCTTTAACATGAAACCGTCAGTGTCAATTTATTTATTTTCTTTTACTTTTTACATTTGTGATCTTTGTTATTTTGGGCATTTGTTATCTTTGTTATTTTGGGCATTTGTTATCTTTTGATTCATGCATTCATAACTTTACCATTTGTTTATTGTAAAGCGCCTTTGAGTAGTCTTTGTGGACGTGGCACTATATAAACAGTCCTAATAATAATGATGAATACTTACAAACGTGGTGTAAATTGTACAAACAATGCCTACAGATATAACTGATCCCCATAACGTAAACCCAGTTACTGTAACATAAACATTATATTATATAAATGTACGGATTGCAGATCATACTTTCATATTGGTATTCAAAACGACACGCCATCAATGACGTCATTTTCTACTGGCACGTGACTGGCGAAGAATTGCCTTCTACAAATCGACACACCGGTGTATTTTTGTTTTCATCTTAAAGGGATATTATTAATGACGAAACAAAATAAAAATGGGGTTGAAAATTGGCATACGTCATGCAGCGTGCTAGGTGGGACAAACAGCGGCACCACAGGCTACTCTTATTTCGAATTTCCTTTAGATCCACGCAAATAAGTACACGTGTTTCGCGTACCGCACAAACCATAGACACTTTCCTTGCCTTGCTCCGTGCTGAACCAGTGACAAGTAGATACCACTCCGCCCTGCACAAATGACAAGGGGACACCACTCCACCCTACAGCAATGACAAGGGGGCACTGCACCAATAACAAGGGGACACTGATGCGTCCTACAGCAATGACAATGGGACACTACTCAGTCCTGCAGCAATAAAAAGGGGACATCACTCTGTCCTGCACCAATTGCAAGGGGACACCACTCTGTCTTGCATCAATGACAAATGTACACCACTCCGTCCTGTACCAGTGACAAGGGGACATTTATAAACCTCGAAAATCTCGGGGATCAAACCCAGAACCCTCTGGTTAGTGAGCCAGTGCCTTAATAAGCCACCGCGGCTGCTATGATCCACTTGCCACAAACTAGGTCATTTCTGGACTGACATTTGAGATGTATTTATAGCCAACACAAATAGTGTTTTCGTTCGACGCAATTACAAGATTGTATACCTCCCTTATAGTCAATATTTGTTAAACAAACATTAAACATTGTCTTTTTTTATATTGACATTTATTTAATCAGACATTATGCAGAGGTTAATCTGCCAATTGCATGTCTTTCTTTAGGCGTGAACTGTTTTCTAAATTATTAATTAGACATTTATTAACCAATCTAGACCATAATCAACTCTCGGTGTTCGATCCCTGCATTAGCCGAGAAAGTTCATCCAGATTTGCCAGTGTGGTTTCCTCTTGTCAGTGAAGCAGGACGGAGGACCTGACAAGGAGAGTTGAGTTGTCTAGTCGTTCGGATGCTAAGAAAAGCCGCGGTCTTGTGTCCCCATTGGCCTGCACGTAAAAGGTCCCTTGGCAGTTGGAATTCCATATAAGTGTAGGCCGTAGCGCCGCTGACCGAGCAACATTTCCCTCACAGCACACTGTAAGGCGTATGTCCGTCTTCATTATCTCAGGTTAGGAGAAGAGAGGGAGAGAAATGGGGTTTAACGTCCACTCAACACAAACTAGGTCATTTCGGGACTAACATATGGTTTTAATTTTATTTCAATAATTCGCTTGTGCGTAGGGGTCTTTAGCAGTGGGAGGAAACCGGAGGACACCGGAGGAAACCCACGAGGTTGAGAAGGCGCCCCTATCCCCATGCCACATACGCTCACACCTGGGATCGAAACCACAGTCGCAAGCCAGAGGTGACCGGCCAGCTAGAGGCCGAAGGTTAGGAGCAGAACAGTAGGACGTTAAACCACATTTCATTTCTCTAGGTATTCAAATCCGTACTCACCAGCATTTAAAGCTAAAGATGGGGCGTACAACACAATGGCCATGTATAATACCTAAAATATATAACAACATAGTTTAAACAGCATATATCGTTATCGAAGGTGCATACAATACAATAGTTTCAATTTATGTCATATTTAAAAAAAAATAACAGGACAATGTGCACAGAATTGGGAAGAGAAATGGGGTTTCACGTCCACTCGACACATACTAGGTCATTTCGGGACTAACACATGGTAGGGGTCTTTAGCTGTGGGTGTGAAGAAATCGGAAGACCCGGAGAAAACCCAGGAGGTTGGATAGGGCACAGAAATGGCTGGGGTTGTTTTATTTGAAAATAGAGCTAATATTGTCTGTAGTGGATTCATCATATCTTTGTGAAAAACTGTACGAAATCAAACCATTTTCGGAACTGATTTTCCATTTAGATATTCAACTATCACGGTGACTAAGTGGGTAAGACGCTGGCTCGCTAGCCTGAAGGTTGGGTGTTTGATCCTTGCAATGACCGAGAAAATTCATTCATATTTTCCGGTGTGGTTCCCCTTTGTCAGTGATACAGGATGGAGGGCCTGGCAAGGACAGCTGTCTAGTCATGCGGATGGGATCAAAAACCGAGTCCCCGTGTACATATTGTCGTGCACGTAAAGGATCCTTTGACAGTTGGAAATCGATATAAGAGTAGGCCGTAGTGCAGCTGTCCGGGAAAAATTTCCCTGATAGCAAACGGGATGGCGTATGACCGTCTTCATTAGCCCAGCTCGGAGCAGAACAGTAGGACGTTAGACCTCATTTCATTTCAGATATTCAACTTTAAGGATGTTGTAATTTGTAACAGAAATAAAATATTTAAATCGTCAAATTTGCTGTAACAAAAACATGCTTTAAAACCTCATTATAGGTAACCTACATAACCCCATTAAAGTACGGTTATAGTGTAATGGGCGACTATGGTGTAAAATGCGACTATGATGTAATGTGTTGTGTAAAATACGATTATTGTGTATGAGACGGGGTAATAAATATTAAGTAGAATAGCAATTACCATCTGAAAGGCGAAGGTCATTGACCCAGCAGTTCTCACTCCTTTACTAAATCTGCGTTCTAAATACTGAAATAGAGAGAAAAAACGTGTTTAATATTCACATTAAGTTACAATATAACTTATAGCTTTCATACACACATATATAATAGACATGGAAAAAATCATACTAAACGTACGCTATCTGTTTGTGAAAAGACTCTAAGCAAGTTTACCGACATTTTATGTCTGATTTGTAAAACAAATATTGATTAGAAGATACAAATTTTAAGTTTAAGACACAAATGTTATTTTTGGTTTACAAATGAAGAAAAAGGAATTAAGGGCGATGAATTAAAAGTTAAGTATCAAGAACGCCGAATAAAGTACTGTTTGGTCTTCCATGCGTTGGAATTAAGGACCGTGAATTAAGACCTATTAAGAACACTGAATAAAGAACTGTTTTGTATTCCATACATTATACAATCCTAATATTTCTGTTCCAAACTGGTGAATATGGTAGATACGACACTTTATCGCCTAACTTTAAAACTGACAAGCATTTATTTTCTGGAAACGTCCGGGATGCATTAGATTCGGGAGGTTTCAGTGAGTCGCGTCGTTTTATTTAGCGGGGTACAAGGGTTGGGTGGGGGCTAATCCACGCGAGCGAGGGAGAGAGGCAGAACGCACCAGAGAGACAGAACGCGCGAGAGAGAAAGAGAGAGAGACAGAGAGAGAGGGAGAGAGAGCGAGCGATAGAGAGAAATGGGGTTTTACGTCCTACTGTTCTCCTCCTAAACTGGGCTAATGAATAAGGTCAGACGCCATACAATGTGCTATGGGGGGAAAATTTGCCCGGGCAGCGACGCTACAGCCTTCTCTTATATCAAATTCAATCTGCCAAGGGATCTTTAAACTGCACGCCAATATATACACGGGACCTCGGTTTTTTCGACCCATCGGAACGACGAGACAGCTATCCTTGTAATGCCTTCCCTCCTGCATCACTGACAAGGGGAAACCACGCCGGAAAATCTGGATGAACTTTCTCGGCCAATGCAGGGATCGACCTCCAGGCTAGCGAGAGTAAGAGATGGGGCAGCCAATTCTATTCGATGTCGCCTACAAGCGTGGAATCACCTCCACGTACTGCATAGGGACTAGGCAATATAATCTACAGGAACAGCGCGCGCGAATACCTCAGCATTTTACTTTCAGATTTTACATAAACACTACGATCATTTGGTCCCACTTCTACTTCAGGGCCAACGACTAATGGCGCTTGTATTTTTATTTTTTTGTTGGGGTGGGGATGGGAGAGTACGTATTGAAGGAGTATTTTTCCTTTAAAAATGCATGAGTGACGACAGACCTCTAATTTTATATGCATGTACAGTGAATTAGATATCTTGAATAAAAAATATGCGTGTCAGTTTTCTATGTGCAAAATGAACTTTATTTGACTCGAATATGTTGACGATCGTGCATCTCACCAGAGTCCCGCTGTGAATATTTGAAGACTTAATCTGCCTTCGTGTCGACATGTATAAAGGGTTTATTACCAAAGATGTTATTGTGAGCAGTGTGCAGTGAAGATGATAAAGACTCCCCATGGTCTTTCTTCTTGAATGGCCAGTGTCGATTTACGAAAGAAATGAAAAGGCCGGGTCTAAATTGTTTGCCCGAAACGGAATAATGAAGATATACACGCGTTATCCAGTGTGCGCCGAGGGGCATTTTGTCCGTGCAGCAGCGCTACGATCTATTCTCTTTTAAGCCAGGCTGACACTTGCACGACTTTTGGCCACGATTTTGTCGTGCCCAACAGTGTCCACATTGGCACGAACTGGCACGACGAGTTCATGCATATTTTGCGCATTGTTTACGCACTTCCGGCATTGACACGACGAGTTTGCGCAAATCGGACGGTGTCGTGCCGACTCGAGTCGTGCCAATGCGTGCCACGAAATCGTGCAAGTGTCAGCCTTGCTTTAGGTGTACGTGCAATTCGAACGACTACAGATGTTACTTGCCCCCTCCCCCCAATACCGTGCCCTTGCCCAATACCGTGACCCCGTCGTTAGTGACCCACGGAATTAACAAGATAATAATTAAATTGATTTAATTTATTCACGGAATACAAATAACTCTAACTATGTACACTTATCGAAAATATCGTAATACGATCGTTCACTGAACTTCTTGAAAACGACAAATGATTACAAACGGCACGACACCTACGACTACAGGTGACGATGGCCTAGGAATAATGAGATCATTATTTTAAATAGAATAGCATCAACATTTCACGTGTGGTGCAATATGACTGCTGATAACTACCCTCTAAATTCTATGACCGCCATGTTTTACCGGACTGCAAAGTCAATCACAATTTTCATTTTGTGTAGGGGGTGGGTGAGTGTGGGTACCCCCGATATATATTTTCAAAATTGAAATCTTTAATCATTAAGTTTTATGCAAGAAACCTCAAAAACTCCAATGTTCATAGGGCCTACTGTCAAATATTTTATACCAATTTGATTTGTGATAAAGCCAAAACACTGAAATTTTAATTAAATTCCCCCCCCCCCCCACCATCTTAACACACTACAACACATTTTCCGTCGCGGCCTCAGTGAAAATTGTGAAAATGAACTCTTTTTATATAGAAAGTATAAAGTAATAAAATAATAAAGTAATAAAATCATCTTTTGATTAATGTGTAATTTATTCTTTTGTCATACAGATTGGTATGTATTAACGAAGTCAGTTGGGGCCAAAGGTGAAAGGTCATGAGAACAGATCAGCTGGCGTTGAATATATTTAGTATGATTACAATGCTCGCTGTACGGTATTATTATCATAAATAGAATAGCTCGGTGTTCGTAAAGGTCATTCCACAGCTCGTATAGTTAACGTATACTTTCCTTGCACCAAAAAAAAAAATAAATGTAAGCTACGTTTTAACGGTGTTTGTAGACATATACGTTTAGAAACCCGACACACACTGACCCTCTGTTACAAAACGGAAAATATTCCTTCCATCCTAAATAATGCTGCAAGAACTGATGATATGAAACGGGGTCTAACGTCCCACTTCTGCACCGATTGAGCTAATGAAGACTGGGCTAATGATGACTGGGCTAATGATGACTGGGCCAATGATGACTGGACTAATGAAGACTGGGCTAATGGTGACTGGGCTAATGATGACTGGGCTAATGAAGACTGGGCCAATGATGGATGACTGGGTTAATGATGACTGGGCTAATGAAGACTGGGTTAATGGTGACTGGGCTAATGATGACTGGGTTAACGGAGACGGGGCTAATGATGACTGGGATAATGAAAACTCGGCTAATGATAACTGGACTAATGCAGACTGGGCTTCCATGAACTTCAACTTTCACGGGTTCAGTTCTATTTTGTCTCATCCGAACCACTAGACATTATTCTTTGTCAGGACTACTATGCTGGGCCATTTACCACAAAGGTAAACCACCTTGTTGCACCACTCACCACAAGGGTAAAACAACTTGTTGCACCACTCACCACAAGGGTAAAACACCTTGCTGCACCATTCACTACGAGGGGAAACCACCTTGCAGCACTATTCACCACAAGCGGAAACCACGAAGAAAAATATAATATTTGGGACCTAGAAATTGACCCAAATTGTCGCAACGCATATAATAATGTAATCTGTATATAGCGTCTGTTTATTCAAGTCTATTACTCATGCTCTCCAGATAAGAATATGCCGTACATCGTTTCTTGTTCCATATTAAAAACGGTGCTGAAATGCATTATGGTATACGATTCGTGCACCGATGGTAAAATGTTTATTTTGTCTTAAATATTGGATATCAGAAGCCCATCTTTTCCCGATAAGAACACAGCATCAATGTTGATTTAAATTGACAAATAATTCGTGTTTTCAAAGTTGAAGATTTTCGATGATATTGAGTTAGAGACTTAGCTACTTTAAATTGACAAATAATTCGTGTTTCTTTAAAGAGGCATTAGCTAAGTTAGATAAAGAGCTGACAGTTCTCGCTATAATAGTTGAACTAGAGCGTTCACAAGCAATTGTGGACGCCGGACCGACGAACGGACGGACGGATAGGGCCAGGGGCGGTGACAATATACAACCGCATTTCAACGTGGGCGTATAAAAATGAACAATGAAATATGCTTAAAATGTCAGTCAAATTGCTTCAATTTGAATAGAGATATACGCGATTTGAATTTAGGCTATCACGGTACATTGCATTTCGGGGTTGAAAAGGCTTTTGAATTCTAGCTTTGCGTAATAGTGCAGTTAGCAGGGTGTTATTGTTAAAATAGGTGAAAGGGCCTTTCAATGATGTCAATTCTTATACTGTAATGTAAATTTATGAGCTCGAAGCTAAATAGATTATTGACAGAGAAAAACATAAAAACAAGCACGATATGGAAAATACAGAAAAATGTTTCCCCAAAACATTGCACCATACACAAACTTATTGACAACAAAAATCCCAACCCCAAAACGTTATCATACACACATCATATTCATACCATTAGCAGGAAATATTCATATTTTGTTGAATGACCGATTAATTCATGTACTGACAGTTATTCCTTATTTTGTGGCTCTTTTGTAGGATGGTTTTCTCGGTCAATGAACCACGCGATTACTTGTCTATAATCATCACGGGGGGTGGGGTGGTGGAGGGCGGGATCGAATGGTTAACGAGTAAGCGTTTTGTCATAAGGTCTATCTATGAGTCAAGTGGCGAGAGAAAGAGAAATGGGGTTTAACGTCCACTCGACACAAATTAGGTCATTTCGGGACTAACACATGGTTCAATTTTATTTCAATAATTCGCTTGCGCGTAGGTGACTTTATCAGTGGGAGGAAACGGGAGTACCCTGAGAAAACCCCCGAGGTTGGACAGGCGACCCTACGTTTTGCCACGTACAACCGGGGATTCGAAACCACGCCAGTTGACTCAATGACAGGCCGTATGATACAGCGCGCGCACGCTAACAATTCGGCCACCCAACCCCCCGAGCCAAATGGCGTGGTTTCGATTCTTCGGTTGTACGTTATAAGATGGTCACGTGTCCAACCTCGTGGGTTTTCTCCGGGTCCCCGGTTTCCTCCCAATGCTAAAGGCCCCTGCGAGCAACCGAATTATTCAAACAAATATGGAATTTGATATAACCGTAAGCCATAGCGCCGCTGTCAGGGCAAAATTTATTTCGCTCCTGGTGCACTGCCTTCACTGCATGGTGCACTCCCGACCACATTAGACTAGTTGGTTCCATGTAGTAAATAAGTATAATGTTAAACATTATTTCATTTATCTCGTTTTCTCTTTAACACGATTTTATTGACAGGTGATGACGACACATGCCTGCATAAATATCGTCTAAATAGCTGTTTATCTCTCAGTTTATTTTAAATCTCGTGAACTCGATAACAGGCAGACGTCTAATCAGTTTAGTTCTATAATTTCAAGGAGTGGTTGTTTGGGTTGAAGAATCTAACAAAAACACATATTTCTCCGACCGCAAATCTTAAAGGACAATATTGGTGCCAGTCATTATTACATATATGTGATAGAACTGGTAAAATACTACTATTTTATCCTCTCGTCCTAAAACAACTTTCCATCTTCAACGGAATTATCAGTGAAATGAAATTCGCCTGCGTGTCTGTTATCACTCGTTAGTTCACTCAGTTATATAGAAGGACAACTCGTGTTTTTCATGTTTGACGTCACTTCCCGTATATATAAGAGTTTGTTACACATCTCCCGTTACCTCTATGTTAAAATTATATTTGGAATGTATTTTACCAGTTCTATCACATATGTAATAATGACTGGCACTAATATTGTCCTTTAAGCCGAGTCGGTGCGGAATAGTAGGACGTTAAATATCATTTTTATTGCTTTTTCATTTTGTACAATCTGGTTAAAATACAGATTTATGTTTTGTTTGTTTTTTTTTAATATTTTCTATGGCCAACAATATATATGATAATCTGACCGGTTTTAGTTGGGGGTCGTCCCAGAGTTCATACGAGTGGCTTTTGGACCTGTGACAACTAATTTTTTCCCTTTTTTACAACTGTTTTAAAACAATGTACGTCCTTTACAACTGTTTTAAAACGATCTGTACCATTTGCAAGTGTTTTAAACAATATACATGTACGTCGTTGACAACTGTTTTAAACAATGTACATCATTTATAACTGTTTTACGCCCTTTAAAACTGTTTGAAAACGATGTACATCGCATACACCTGTTTTAAAACCTAATACGCCCAAACCATGTACTCTAAAAAAAACCTATATGCACTTTCTGCTGTTGACATCGGAAAACTAGTTCGGACACGTGCGCATCAAATCTATTCCACAATTCGACCTATGTGTTCAATAGACGCATAACATGTCGCTTACATAAAATCGAACAATGGAGGTAGTGTCAAATCATTTCACGCGTCATGCACATTTATATACAGATTTGTATAATGCAATACTTTGTGGGGTTTTTTTTATTGTTATTGAAAGGGACTTTCATATTGAAAATTTTAAGTTTGTGCGTTCTTTTGGATCTGTCGATTTCTTTGCCATTTGTTGTTATCATAACCGCATGTTAGTCTCAAAATAAGGAGACGGTAAACTCCATTCAATTTATTTAACTTAATTTATTTAATTAAAAGTTTGAAATAACAACACAACTTTATGGATTTACTGCGTATGGTACAGTCTTATAAATGCTATTAAAGGATATTCCCATGTAAATTGATGTCGTCGTAACCCGGGTGTTCAGCCACCGTGTAAAATGACAAGTATGTTTTACAGAAAATGACCAGGCGGTGCAGAAAGTAGGACGTTAGATCCATTTCATTTCATTTCATTCAGTTTAACTACCCGACCATGTACTATATGGGAAGTTTAAAAATCTGTCGCTGTTTATAACTCCCCGGAGACCACTCGTATGGCCACTTCAAAGTGTTGAAGATCAGGTAGAAGTCACCTGATGAGTCCAAGGTAAATACAATATAAACCGCTTGTATAATATATGTATAAACATGTTTTAACATTCAACTAGTAAATACCACACTGACCACAAGATAAATAAACTCCTGTTTAGAGAGAGAGAGAGAGAGAGAGAGAGAGAGGGAGAGAGAGAGAGAGAGAGAGGGGAGTGTTACGATTCCTCGTTTCCCTCGGCGAAGAACGTAAATAAACCAGGGTTCGCTCCAGTCTAGTGCTAAACCAAAAGAATAAGACAAACAAAAGTTAAAAGTTAATAAATTTTATTACATATATAAAAACAATTAATTTATATTATAGACTCTACAGCAATAAATAATGAAGAAATTAGGCAACAAATTGCATAAATTACAAAATATGGAAATTGGGAATAGGCCTAATGGACCGACAATATTTAGTTAATATGAGACAACACTAAATACTAATATATGTGATAAAATATGACTCAGATCTTTACCACCCTTGCCCTTACTACAAGCAAGATTGGATTTTCCCCAAAAATGACAAAAGCGGGTAATTTTACCCAAAAGTCACAAAGTGGGGATTTTCCCCCAAAAATGACAAAGGCGGGGAATTTTCCCAAAAAATTTATCAAGTGGGTATTTTCCCCAAAAATGACAAAAGCGGGTAATTTTACCCAAAAATCACAAAATGGGGATTCTTCCCCTAAAATGATTAAAGTGGGGATTTACCCACCAATTGGTGATAATGGGGATTTTACCCCAAAATTGATGAGAGTGAGATAATAGGGATTTTACCCCAAAAATGATAATTCAGTTTCACTTCAGCACTTCAGGTTTATTTCACCTACACAAGAACATCACTTTATTTCAGTATTAATAATATTCTGATTCTCCAAAGCTCTGCAGGCCTATTGGAGTAAAGTTCTCGAGGCTAAAAATATACCCAAGATCAAACAACAGTACTACGATCGTCACTAAGCAAACAATTCACTTCATTGTGAATTTGATATGATAAATCTGAAATAAAATTTCCTCCCGACCAAAGTTGGTTAAAAGTAAAACCCAACATGGCTAAAAGTAACTTATGCACGACAGACTCGTACATCTGCGTAAATATAGGATTAGAAAAAAGATACCGGCAAGGCGAAGGTGTAGAATCAAATAAATTAAAACAGACTTGGTAGATGTTGAGTTTTTTTTTGTATAATTGTTGGACACCAACAAAATGGAATGTTGATAAGACGGATAATCCCTTCACAAGACATCTTAAATCGGGAAGGTTTAAAGCTAGGTGGTGACATCGGAGTTCGTGTCGTTAAAACACTGTCATAACTTTATTCGGGTTTTACAAAGTTCAAGGTAAACAAACCTGTGTTACGTTCTAATAACTCTAATAAATATAAAAAGGGTATCATCTTCCTCGTTCTCTCGAAAGTATAAACAAGTATATAAAATACTTCTGTCGATCAACGTGTTTAATAAAGATGAACATACGTCATACAGTGTGCTATGAGGTAAATTTTGCTCTGGCAGCGGCACCACGACCTACATTTATACCGAATTCTAACAGCCAAGGGATCTTTCACGTACACATCAATGAGTACACGGAACGTAGGTTTTCCGTCCCATCCGAACGACTAGACAGTTGTCCTTGCCAGGCTCTCTGTCCTGCATCGCTAACAAGGGGGTCGGCCAATGCGGGGATCGAACACCCGACCCCCAGGCTAGCGAGCCAGCGTCGTAGGCTACCTACTAAACCACCGTGACCTCTAATTCATATATGTATGGTGATGTACTGTTCACACGTTCTACTGTATGCGATCTGGGGTATGATATTATCAGTAATAATGTCCGAGCACGTTCGACATCTAAACCTACTTCATCCAAATATTTGTTTTTTCAAAAGGGGGTTACTTAAACTATTCGGGTAACATGTTGACATTGGTCGGTTATTGTCGGGGCACATTCGGGCGTTTTCTTTTCTTGATCATTTTGTATTATGGATAACACTAAAGTCAATTGTAGTTTATGCTTGCAGTGGGTATAGCATTCCGTACATGAATACGAACTTGAGTCAACATTTTTTTTTGGTATTGTAGTTCGGTGCTGTTATATACGAAGCGATGGAATACAGTCCGTTAATAAGAACTAGAGTTACCAATTATTGAATGAAGAAATAGAATTGCAGAACGTGAATAACATCTTGAGTGATCAATACTTTTGTCTTCAAATTACGACCTGCTTTTATACGAAACTATTAAAGTGATATTCTTTATGGTTTATAACTACATAATGCTGCGTGGTTACCATCCTTTGTCAGTAGTACTATCCGTTCGAATGAGTTCCAGCGTAAAGACTGAGAGTTGGAATTCGATATAAACGTAGGCCTTGAACCGCTGTCCGGATAAAACTCTCTCTCTCTCTCCCTCTCCCTCTCTCGGTACCTACTAAATGAATAGCTTATCAAATATAGAACTGGCTTAATCACGTGAATTTGTTTCTGTCGTAATTCTGCCCTGATTCAAGATCGTTGCCATGGAATTTAAGTCAAGTCAAGAGTTATTTTAAGTCTCAGAGTTCTCTCTGACAAGGAAGTGTCCATTCTTTATGATAAACCCCAGGAAACAGATGGCCGTTGAAATCTCGGTGCTTCAAGTTGACGATTTGTACACAAACAAACTGACACTTCTCTTTTCTAAACAATAAATATTCCGGCACGGAACTTATTCGACGACAACCCTTCCTGGTTTGTTTTTCAGGTTTTCTTCCTCACATGTTTCAACCTTGATATCGCGTGCTGGTAACGAGCTGCGCGCGGAAGACGACCAACAGATGTGTAGCACTTCAATGTTTGAGATTCGATTTGGGTTTGTTTTTGTCAATAAATATCCCAGGAGATAATCCAGACAGCAAAACGTAAATTATCATAGTTGCTCTCAGGGTCAAGGTGATGGTGTGAAAATGGTCTTAAGATTGAGAGTGCTTATGCAATAATACGAAAAGAACATCATATCATATGGGGCACCTTCTCAACCTCGTTGGTTTGCTCCGGGTACTCCGGTTTCCTCCCACAGGAAAGAACCGTGCACGTGCACTAATAACGAATAAGACCTGTCTGCGATATCACCTTCGGTGGAAGCGAAGGTTAAACACTAAGAACAACAACAACATACGGGGAATAACACCCGGGCAAAATGTCCGTCATAGCACATCTTAATTAATCTGGATGGTGCAGCGCATGAAGGTGTAAGATCCCTTTAAACGGAGACCTACCGCTGTCCCAGATTCTGGGTTCCTGGCCGCCCCCGTCCTCCCATGTTGTAATAAACCAAGGTATTATACAAGTATGGTATTCACATGTTATGTATGTTTATATATTCGGGCGTGCATTAACATAGGCCTGTGAGTTTATGTGATGAGGCGTGTATTAACACAAGGCCTCAGGGTCAATACATGTAGATATTGTTAAAACTGTTGTCAGTAAACATTGTATGATGACGTATAGATGTCAGTTTATTTGATATAAGATTAGACTGGTGTGTGTTTACACTTTAAAACAATTATACTACTAACATAACATGAGAGAGAGAGAGAGAGAGAGAGAGAGAGAGAGATTGGGATTGAACATCTGTTCTGCACACCCGATGTTGAAATCACGTGCCCAGGTTTTCTAGCCTCCTGCAGCAATAGAGGATCTAGAATCTGTGAATACTGGGAGTGGGCGTGATTCTTAACCTAGGACGCCATCCACAATCCCATCCAACAATGGATGTCAACAAAATAGTGACTATAACACTGTCTGAGCGACCGATCTTTATATCACCGAAAAGTAGTTTTATTCAAGTTGAAATGAATTAATGTCGTATTATGATTGTTACTGATTGTTATTGATAACCTTAGAGCAGTGACTTTAACACTGAGCAACCTGAAGGCAAGGATAGTTGGGGGTTCTAGGGGTGGAAGAATAATGATATAATGGAATCGAGCGAGTAGACAATTACGTCTAGTATTTTTCTAATATTTCAGGTATTTTGTAATTTGGGACTGGGTCTGAGAGGAATTTATTTCACGGGGACGCTTACTTATTCTCATGGGGTGGCCTCCCGCCCCACCAACCCCGCACCTTCACTATTAGACGTAAAATCTGACAAAAGAAAAACCGGCGAGAACCTCAAGTTTTAGTAAATCATTTTCTACATAACAAGGGCAGGTAAAGCCGAGGGTGAAGAGTCTATCTTTTAAACCTCATCCCTTGGTTTTACCGAATTGATTAATGACGTCAGTATACCTTATATACCTGTCATTAATCACACGCTCACCTGTTTAAACCTATATCTATCTTGTTACGTATTTCATTTATCTAAAAGCGCAGTTTATTTACCGTAACAATGTCAGTTTAACTTGTCTTACACGTTGAATGCTCCCTAAGGGTAGGTTTAAACTGTCGACTTACTGCCCGATTTTGACGTCCGATTTTCTGATTAAAAATCAATTTAACAGTTAATTCTCTGGATAAACCCGTCCCCAGTATTTGTGGTTTTTGTCAGTGGGACACTTTTATGCATACACATCATTTACTTATGCTTGCAAATAAAAAGTTTGGCACAGTGTCGGTCGTGTGCATCCGACATACAACAGTTGATTAAACTCCATTTCATTTCATTCCATGTGTATAGTGTAAATCGGACTTGACCCGCACCTCGTTTACATGTAAACAGTTAAGCCAGGCTGACACTTGCACGATTCCGTGGCACGGATTGGCACGACTCGAGTCGGCACGACACCGTCCTATTTGCGCAAATTCGTCGTGCCTATGCGGGAAGTGCGTAAACAATGCGTAAACAATGCGCAAACTATGCGTGAACTCGTCGTGCCAGTTCGTGTCAATGTGAACACTGATGGGCACGACAAAATCGTGGCCAAAAGTCGTGCAAGTGTCAACCTGGCTTTACTCAATGGTGGTGATGAAATAAGGGAACCTACCTCATAAGCACTGGTAACTTGCATTTTATAAAATATTGGTATAAAAATATGAGCTGCTGCTGCTACCACGAATAAATAGGACAGCCCAATCCACCAATATATAGTAGTATAGCTACAAATATATATTATATAAATATATATAGGTAAAACAATAAATATTTGGTGATATGAGAGAGAGAGAAATGGGGTTTAACGTCCACTCGATACAAACTAGGTCATTTTGGGACTAACATATGGTTTCATTTTATTTCAATAATTCGCTTGCGCGTAGGGGTCTTTAGCAGTGGGAGGAAACCGGAGTGCCCAGAGGAAACCCATGAGGATGAGAAGGCGCCCTTATCTCCATGCCACATACGCTGCCGGGCTCGAAACAACAGCCGCAAGCCAGAGGTGACCGGCCAGCTAGAGGTCGAAGTGCGGCACTCTAGACCACCAGGCCATCCCAACCCCCTATTTGGTGATATATATTACAACGGCGTTAAACGTTTTCTCAACTTGCTTTTGGTGAACATCGTGATTGTTGACGGTTACTGAGACGAGAGAGAGAGAGAGAGAGAGAGAGAGGGGGGGAGGGGGAGGTAAAGTCTTCACACACAAACTGAGAGTGGTCTGTAAAATATCTGTATGTCTTTATCTTATATCTCAAGTTGTGTACCACAGAGATACGAACCAGAAACTTAGCTATGACGTCATCCCATCCGCAATTGTCATTGGAGCAATAATTGTTTAGAACAGAAGCGTGCTAAGTTTGGTGTCAATCGTCCTCGACGGGATACAATTCTGTTTGGCTTCAGTATTTGTTTTCATTTTGTAATAATTTCGTATTCTTTTAAAACCAAAATTAGGGTCTTTATTTTCAATCATATTATTTTAAGCGTGGCGCGTTTATAAAAATAAGCGTTTGGATATTTTATATAATAAATATTGTTTATAATAAATATAATAGATTATAAAAACATGGATTTTTATTGTATGAAGATACATTATGGGAAATAAGATAAAGAGCTGAAACTTGACGCTATAATAGTTAAAAACTCGATAATATAAAAGGGGTTTGCTGAAAATTTATGTCAAATTGGTCCACTCGGAACCGAGAATTTAGCTTTTGAATTTGGAGCCTAGTCTCGATCATCATTGCTAAACTCGTCACTATAAAAACATATTCTCGATTTTCCATTTAATGCTTGAATCATGAATGGATGTTGAGCACCAAATCGGATTTTAATCCAGTAGATATTGCAGGCTAGCGATGGCATCTACAGTAGGTTATGGTCTTGATAAATTAATTAATGTCTAGTTAATAATTTAGAGAACATTTCAGGCCTAAAGAAAGACCTGCAATAGGCAGATTTAGCTCTTGCATAATGTATGTTTAAGTAACAACGGAATATCCAGTAACTGCTGGATATCACGTAACAACGAAATATTCAATTCTCCACCAACTGTCGCAGAATGTATGTTTAAATGTAGTTTATAATAAATATTAAAATCTGTGTACTTACTTATACATTTCAGCTGGTGTACCGAGCAGAGTAATGGCGGACATGAAACTAGCCAATAGGGAGAGCGCTACGGGGTAAGGGCTCATATTTCTCCCTGCTAGTAAAAAGTCCTGAATATTCTTCTTCTTCCGATCCTTAAACGCAAAAAAAAATCCAATTCCCGCCGAAACTACCAAAATGGCGGCAAATATTACATAATCCCATGGTGTGAAAGAGTTAACTTTTCCTGTTATGTAACTATATTTGGCTGGGTCAACCATGTTGATTTATTTGGGCTTATTCCTTTTTAGAATAGAAATAAGTCCACTATGTATATATCCCGAAGTAAATCACGTGGTTATAGCGTAGGCTTTGATGGTGTCACTTTAACCGTGCCACATTCATCCAATCAAGACTTTATAAAAGCAACTTAGCTCCCACGTATTGATAACGTCACAATAAACACAAAACTTGTAATGGAAATCTCTCAGATTTGTAAAATACTTTACTGTTCTTCCATAGGATATCCCCATCCAATATACGAGACTTTATTCAAACTGAAATAACAAACAAATATATTCCATATTAAAATTTTATTTAAAAATACCAACAATAGCAGGCTACACAACGAACTGTCTCATTTCATTGGGGGTGTTACATAGGCGAAGACTGTCTCAATCGCGGGAAAAACAGCTCCTTCATAACCTTTCTAAGTATCCTCGGAAACCGGAAATCTCGGAGAGACCCATGTCCTATTTCATGGCGTTTGTTATCCCCTCCCCACCACGACCCGCGCCTGATAAAGATCCCCACGCACATGCGAATAATTGGAATAGTTTGTTGTACAGTATGTACCAGCTAGGTGAAGGTTCGACAGATGTGTGCAATAATTTCAACCACCGTACTGGTTGATAGAAGCTAAGTCTTGGTCCTCCATATTTGATTAAATCAAAGTATCGCTGAACCGTTTTAATCTATTTAATATCGAAGAAATCTGATGCCACCGAGAGTTGATTAAGGCCTGGATCAGTTAATCAATGTCTAATGAATACTTTAGAAAACATTTCAGGTCTAAAGAAAGACCTGCAATAGGCAGATTTAGCTCTTGCATAATGTATGTTTAAATAAGAGAAAATCGGGGTTTTTGTGTGGATAACTGGCCATTAAGTTCGAGGTATGCATACGATACGACAACACGGAATGTTTTTTATCATGAAATAAATTACATTATGTCATGGGAAAATCCGCTTTCAAAAGACGTCAATGGCCTCATTTTTTTTGAGTGACGCGAATAAAATGTTATATCAAATTTTATAGCTACAAAAATCCCAATCTGGTTATTTTTGTTTCTTGATGTGGTGATGAATACGAAAGGGTGTGACGTACTTAAACGGTATTTATACAAGATAAACAAACCAAAATACTAAAATAGTTCAAAAAGGGGCCTAAATGGTGCCATAATCCCTAACTTAAAGTTTGAAATTAAAAAATGCCAATTAGAATTCAATATCGGTCCATTTCAATCAATATTGATGTTGATATTTTGCCGAGAAAATATGGGATCCTAATTTATAATATTTATGACACGAGTCGTGTATTCCATGATTTCAGGCACCATGTGTAATAAACAAAGAAAAACATATCCTATAAAGCAACGCGGAAATAATTAGTGATGGCTGATTTACAAATGACAAAATAAAATAAAAACAATCGGATAAAAATGAACAAGCATATAGTAAATGTCAGCCTCTCACAGTTCACGTACTTTACCGAACATAATTGGTTAAAAATTATAATTAATTTGTCAAAAGCTAATTATAAGTGTTCCAGTGAAATCCAGTGAATGGAGCTATTGGTCCTTTAAATGTCTGTTTGATTTTGGTCATAATATTTATTCGTGAAATGAGAGAGATAGAGAGATGGGGTTTAACGTCCGCTCGACACAAACTAGGTCATTTCGGGACTAACATATGGTTTAATTTTATTTCAATTATGCGCTTGCGCGTAGGGGTCTTTGGCAGTGGGAGGAAACCGGAGTGCCCGGAGGAAACCCACGAGGTTGAGAAGGCGCCCCTATCTCCATGCCACATACGCTCACACCAGGGATCGAAACCACAGCCGCAAGCCAGAGGTAACTGGCCAGCTATAGGTCGAAGCGCGGCACTCTAGACCACTAGGCCATCCCAACCCCCTTACGTGAAATAAAATGGAGTGGGATTGAACGTCCTACTGTTCTGCCTAGACTGGGCTAAAGAAGATGTGCGTACGCCATACAGTGAGCCCCGACTCTTATATCGAAATACAATTACCAGGGATCTTTTACGTGCATGTCTATATATACATCCGAACGCCCAGCCAGTTGTCCTTGTCAGACCCTCAATCTTGCACCACTGACGAGGTGATACCACACCGGAAAATCCCGATGAACTTTCTTGGCCATTGTTAGCCTAGCCAGAGCAGAAGAGTTGGACGTTAAAGGGACAATAACATTCTTGCTGGATTGGTAGCTCCAGAAAATAAATAATACCCTTATTCTAAGTACTAGATGTTTAAGTGTCCTACCTGTTGTGTAAATTATCCATTGCAACCTATTTTACTTTTCCAGAAGGTTCGAAAATATTTTAAAATCCAAGTCACATTTGAAAAGGTTTACGTTAGACTTTTCAAATCAATTGGTTGAATTTTTCCAATTTTTTAAAATAGGTGTGTTAAGATGAAATTTATATCATAATTTAATTGGAATATTCTAAAATAATACAATTTGTAGACCAGAATGAAGAGTGGGACATATTATTCAGTTACAACAAGAGTGTTATTGGGGCTTTAAAGACAGCCACGGTGGCTAAGTTGGTAAGACGCTGACTCGCTAGTCTGGAGGTCGCGTTTTCGATCCCTGCATTGGCCGGGAGATTTCATCGAGATTTTCCGGCCTGATTTCCCCTTGTCGGTGGTGCAGGACGGAGTGCCTGATAAGAACAGCTGGCTTGTCGTGCGGACACATTGGCGTGCACGTAAACGATCCCTTGGCAGTTGGAATTTGTTATAAGTAGGCCATCGTGCCACTGCCTGGGCAAATTCTCCCTCATAGCACATTGCACGGCACAAGTAGAACAGTAGGACGTTAAATCTATTTCATGTCCCTATGTTGGTCTCTTGGTAACTGTTAAAGGCCGTACTATGTTTACTAGGAATGTATACTGAGCACCATATAAAAAACGCATCACTTAGTTTTTCGTATAACAAAATGATCCTGTAAACATATCTTATTTATTTTGTTTCTTATTGTGAACAATATTCAAATGGGAACACATCAATAACAACACATTTGTACACTTATGGATGTTTAATCTGTAATCATCGGTGCAAAGTCAGAGGGGTCAAAACCAAAATACGATGCGTTTTCTATGGCGCTCAGTATATATAAATAGAATAGAGAACACAGGTCGTGTAATAATACCACCATGTTTATATTATTTATCTCTTAAATCTCAATAGGTTGCTGAGTGTGTACATATGAATAGTAATTATATTTACTTTAAGAAATATATGAAATCTATACAGTTATTATTCAAATATCGAGCAATAACAGCCTTAGTTTTTGGATACTTTATTTTAAAAAATGTTGTTTTTCAAATTTTGATTTTTAGTTGTATAATATTAACCTAGTTTTAATCTAAGCAGGTTTTTATGGGTCATCCTCAAGAGGCTGGTCATTCATGACACCATTACTTTTTCTCTCATCAAAACTTTCACATCTTATCATCTTATTATCATGTAACTTCATATTATCACCTCTTTTGTCATGTTTGATATGCCTCTTGGAAAAATAAATAAATAAATAAATAAATGCCACTCATGTATTACGTGTAGTTTAATGGTCGAGTGCGAGGTAGTAAACAACTTAAAATACAGACACTATCTAGCACGTTCATGTCAATGAAATACGTCTGGTGGGTCCAATATTTCAACTAGTATAAATAATACACGCTTGGCACATTGCCCGTACCATTATTTGAAATTATGGTACGGCAACAGATGATAACGTTTGTCGTTAGAGCGTAACAAGGGCCTTAACTCTAACAATAATCAACGGTTGTCCAGTATCGTTGCTACGATAATAAATGCTCTACGCTATATCTTCAAACAGTCATAACTTTGTCCAGAATAAAGTAATTTGACCTTAATTTTCAATATAATCATTTCTCCATTCTATTTTTGAAATAATAATAGCAAGAACTGTCAGCCCTTAAACTAAATCTCAATTTAACTATTACGTCTACCGGTTCTTGATAATAAGTAACCATACCTGGTTACATATTTCAAAACATATAAGTTGAAACTATTTTTGAACTGCGCCTTTTAAGATACATTATGTACGATTTAGATAAAGAACTAGCAATTCTTGCTATAATAGTTCAAAAGTAGATAATGTAAAATGACAAATGTGAAAATTTCATTCAAATTACTCTATTGCAAGCGATGATAATAGCCTGTGAAAGTTCGACAGACGTGTGCAATAATTTCAACCACCGTACTGGTTGATAGACGATAAGTCTTGGTCCTCCATATTTGATTAAATCAGAGTATCGCTGAACCGTTTTAATCTATTTAATATCGAAGAAATCTGATGCCATCGATAGTTGATTAAGGCCTGGATCAGTTAATCAATGTCTAATGAATACTTTAGAAAATATTTCAGGCCTAAAGAAAGACCTGCAATAGGCAGATTTAGCTCTTGCATAATGTATTGTTTAAATAAGAGAAAATCGGGGTTCTTGTGTGGATAACTGGCCATTAAGTTCGAGGTATGTGTACGATACGACAACACGGAATTTTCGTTATTATGAAATAAATTACATTATGTCATGGGAAAATCCGTTTTCAAAAGACGTCAATGACCTCATTTTTTTTTTGAGTGACGCGAATAAAATGTTATATCAAATTTTATCTACAAAAATCCCCATCTGATTATACTTGTTTCTTGATGTGGTGATGAATACGAAAGGGTGCGACGTACTTAAACAATATTTATACAAGATAAACAAACCAAAATACTAAAATAGTTCAAAAAGGGACCTTAATGGTGCCATAACCCCTAACTTAAAATTTGAAATTAAAAACACGAATTATAAATTAGAATTCAATATCGGTCCATTTCAATTAATATTGGTGTTGTTATTTTGCCGGGAAAATATGGGATCCTGATTTATAATATTTATGACACGAGTCTTGTATTGCATGATTTCAGGCACCATTTGTAATAAACAAAGAAAAACATATCCTATAAGGCAACACGGGAATAATTAGTGATGGCTGATTTACAAATGACAAAATAAAATAAAAACAATCGGATAAAAATGAACAAGCATATAGTAAATGTCTGCCTCTCACAGTTCACGTACTTTACCGAACATAATTGGTTAAAAATTATAATTAATTTGTCAAAAGCTAATTATACGAGTTCCAGTGAAATCCAGTGAATGGCCCTTTAAATGGTTATCCCGTGTCGGTGCAGGACGGAGTGCCTGATAAGGACAGCTGTCTTGTCGTGCGGACACATTGGCGTACACGTAAACGATACCATGGCAGTTGGAATTTGTCATAAATAGGCCATCGTGCCACTGCCTGGGCAAATTTTCCCTCATAGCACATTGCACCTCACAAGTAGAACAGTAGGACACTAGAGACTTTTGGCAAGTGACATTTCTCCTACCCGTATCACGTATCCGTATCGTATACGTGATGCGTTGCGTCAGAGTAGTTTTAGAGTTTTGGCAGATTTTCACGTCGCGTACGTATGCGTCACAGAGCTAAGCTTAGTTCTATTACACCATGATGGTAGTTATCTACCAAAATCACCATCAGTACTAGTCAAGTGCCTAGCCTACAATTTCTCAAAGTGAATGAAGTCGCTCGACAGACGGTGAGCTATTTAAAAAAAAAATAATAATAATGTCGCATCTTATTTTAAAAAATCGCTGACTTCGACTCGACAGCAATTTTTGGTTTCACCAATTTATCATTTTTTCCCCTTTACTATAGAATCACATCATTTACTGATTTGGAAGCTGCCATTTTACTTAAATTTATCACGTAGTTCAACCAGCATACAGACAGACACAGACGGGAAAAATATGAAAATTCCGAGAAAATCCCATAAAAAATAATGATTAAATTCCTGTCTTTATTATGGTTAAATTCACATCAAATATTTTTACACCTTCGTGTTCTAGAATACACATTGATTCATAAAAACGCTATGATACAACATTTCAGCGTCTAAAAAGACGACAATGTTATACGGACCTACTCCACATGAAAGCTGTTCGCTACGGGCTACCGTATCCGTGTGCCGTAACGCGTATGAGAAATACACACACATTGATGACGTCACACGCAAAATCCATACAGATATGCGATACGTACTAGGAATTTAGGGTTGCCAAAAGTCTCTATTAAATCCATTTCATTTCCCTATGTTGGTCTCTTGTTAACTGATAAAGGCCGTACTATGTTTACAAGGAATGTATATAAATAGAATAGAGAACACAGGTCGTGTAATAATACCTCCAAGTTTATATTATTTATCTCTTAAATCTCAATAGGTTGCTGAGTGTGTACATATGAATAGTAATTATATTTACTTTAAGAAATATATGAAATCTATACAGTTATTATTCAAATATCGAGCAATAACAGCCTTAGTTTTTGGATACTTTATTCTAAAAAATTGTGTTTTTCAAATTTTGATTTTTTTTGTATATTATTAACAGTTCGATAGACGCCAGCTCTATCGCCCCAGGGTTAAATTAACCTGCTCAAACAAATTGTGAATTTTGCCCGTTTTGACATATCTGTTCTTTTTTATTTTACCTTTTCTCATGGGCCCAATAGCTTTCTCATATTTTAGCTATGCGATGTTTTCAGCGGCTTGATTAATATATTTTAACGCTTGTTGAATATCGAATATATTTCGTATATTGTTGCGATCTAGCTATAGAAGATCTGACGGACTTATTTTACCTTTTCTCATGGGCCCTATAGCTTTCTTATATTTTAGCTATACGATGTTTTCAGCGGCTTGATTAATATATTTTAACGCTTGTTGAATATCGAATATATTTCGTATATTGTTGCGATCTAGCTATAGAAGATCTGACGGACTTGGTTACTGGGTTTTCGCACCTATTCAACATGGTGAAATGAAACAGGGTTTAACGTCCTACTGTTCTGCTACGAACTGGGCTATGAGACGGGCATAGGCCATACAGTGTGTAATGAGGGAAATTTTGCCCGGACAAAGGCTTTACGACCTACTCTTATATCGAATTCCAATTGGCTAGAGGATACTTGTCGAAACATCGTGCTATATGTTTATAAATCAGTGATTGTTTTCCATATAAATTGTGCTGTTTTTTTAATGAGCTCAATTGGTAAATGCCACCCATGTATTACGTGTAGTTTAATGGTCGAGTGCGAGGTAGTAAACAACTTAAAATACAGACACTATCTAGGACGTTCATGTCAATGAAATACGTCTGGTGGGTCCAATATTTCAACTAGTATAATTAAATAATGTACGCTTGGCACATTGCCCGTACCATTATTTGAAATAATGGTACGGCAACATCAAATGATGACGTCACATCTGTATTTTAGGTTTATACTGTTCAGTAGTTGCCAGCGTGAATACTCTTGGTTACTACATTGAGAACAAAGTTTTTTTTTCTGTCTGGGCAATAAAAAAAGGATCCATTAATTCAAAAAAAGCGGGTCACCCTATAGGCAGTGTGGGCAGCTTACCGACGACCGAAGTAATAAATCGCCCACCCCCCAAAGAAAAACCACACCTGTTTGGCGTACTTTTAATCAATGTATAGCACGTTTGGCGAACAGCAGAGCACAACACGAGACCGCTTACCTATTCATAATTGGGCAGAGTAAGTCCCTCGTTATTTTCCAGCATGGTTTATATTTGTTGGTGGTTTAGGACCCGGGCATGTTATGGAACAGTATTTAGTCGTTGTGGGGGTTCCCCATTCAAACGACTAAATTTACGAACCTTACCTTGGGATAAAACCAAATGCCCCCACAATGTCTAATCACATCACAGAACTTGTATTACCACAGAATGTTATATTTATCTATTTTCTTAAAGTGTTGAATTTCTACGATTTTTTTTTCATGGGTACAGGATGATGGGCCTATTTATAGACAGATAGGTTCAATAGCTATAAATTCTATAACACAATCTCATCAAGGTACGTGTTAATCTAGCATTTGACATGGTGCCAAACTATGTGATAATCATATTAAACGTTCCTTAACTCATGCAAGTAGTCGTACATAGTTTACTGGATAACCTTACAGTAGGGTTGGGAGCCATAGTGGCTCAGTGAGTAGGACGTTAGTTCGCTTACCTGGGGTTGCTTGTTCGAGAAGTTTCATCGGGATTTTGTTGGGGGTCCCCACTGTCAGTGGTGCAGGACGGAGAGTAGTTCGGATCGGACTAAAAACCGAGGTACACATATTGCGTACACACAATAGAACCACTGGCAGTTGGAATTGGATATAAGAGTACACCGCAACGCCGCTGCCCGGGCAAAATTTCCCTCATAGCACACTGTATGGCGTATGCCCGTCTTCATTAGGCCAGGTTCGGAGCTGAACAGTAGGACGTTAAACCCCATTTCATTTCATAACGAATTTTCACTGTTGATCAGTGTGATGACATCGACCAAGCGAATATTCACTGGGGACAGGGGCGCCTTCTCAACCTCGTGGGTTTACCCCGGGTACTCCGGTTTCCTCCCCTGTGTTTGCGCTAAGATAATAAAGATTAAAATAAGGCAACTTGTCGGCGATATCAACTTCGTTGGAAGCGGATGTGAAGCACTAATAACAACAACAAGTTTACTGAGTAACATTTTAGTAGATTTAAACGTTGTAAACACTGGCGTGGTTCTCAGTTTCAAGATAAGACATTTTAACATGGGTTTAACAAGGAAGGAATTTAAGGAGAAATAAGCCAAGTTGTAATTGTGTCATCTTTGACACGAACTCACCCTCCTAACCAGTCAGATCGAAATGGAGTGGGAAATGGGAATAGGTGTGTGTGTGTGTGTGTGTGAGAGAGAGAGAGAGAGAGAGAGAGAGAGAGAGAGAGAGAGAGAGAGAGAGGGAAAGAGAGAGAGATTGGGTTTAACGTCCACTCGACACAAACTAGGTCATTTCGGGACTAACATATGGTTTAATTTCATTTATAAGGGCTTTAGCAGTCGGAGGAAACCGACGAGAGAGAGAGAGAGAGAGAGACGCCGTACTCCAAATAAATAAACCAACACTTGACAGTTGAAATTCCAAGAAGGTGTGTTATAACATGGATTCAATGCATTCATTAATACGGGAACAGTTTAATTGAAATACATTGCTTACCTAACAGAGCGCAAATTAAGAATTGAAATGAAATGGGGTTTAACGTCCTACTCTTTTGCACCTAACCTGGGCTAATGGAAGACGGGCATACGCCATACAGTGTTCTATGAGGGAAATTTCGCCCGGGTAACGGCGCTACGGCCAACTCTTATATCGAATTCCAACTGCCAAGGGATCTGTGTACACGGGACCTCGGTTTTTCGTCCCATCCGAACGATTAGGCAGCTGTCCTTGTCAGACCCTCCTTCTGCATCACTAACACGGCAACTTAAGAAGATCAATGAAACAGTATGCAAAGTCTGAATTTAAATATAATATAAATCCATCGAAACATGGAAGACATTTATCGTAAGATAATATTGATTCAAAGTCTTAATTAATACTAGAATATTCTGTAAACATAATTCTAAAATAGAAATGAAATAAAATGGGGCTTAACGTTCTACTGTTCTGGGTTTATGAAGAGGGAGGTTTTAAAATAACTACAAAAATATACTGCTTACCTTACAGAGAAAACATTTAAATAGATAACTATCAAACCCACACATACAGGCACAGGTATAATACTATCCGCGGGAAAGTGTATGCTACACAATAATAACACAGTATCGTATAACTAGCATATATAGTTTATGTATTAATAACAACTCAATAGCACACCCGCTGCACAATATAAAATATTTCCCCCACACAAACAACTCCACTAGTTGGTAAAACCACTCCTCCCCTCACTTGTCAAACTCTGACAGGTAACTTGAATGAAAGGCAGGTGTTACTGTTACAAATGTAGGTGTACTCTTATCAGGACTTCACACCACGTTAAAATAGGTCATATCTACACGTCCTGGTAGAATATTACCTTGACCACATTAAATATGTTTGTCGAGACGAAAAATAAAACTAGTGGCATGCAGAAAGCGGGGAGAGGGCATTTCGGGACGATAATATATTTGGTACAATTTAATTTCAATACTCCCGTCGCGCGTTAGGATCTTTACATATGAGTAGGAAGAAACCAGCGGACAACTCATGGAGCTAGGCATGCTACCATACCTTAGCCCCCCTCTCCCCCAAAAAATCAAATTAGCCCCCACCCCAACAAATATTTCGCCAACAATAATGATTTCTTAGGAGTGTTCTTAGTCGGCCACATCCTCAGTCCTCCAAAGACGCCTTCATCACGGCCACATGACTAAAAGGTCGACCTTATGATCCAGCACGCACGCGTTAAACCATTCGCTCAACCAACTCGAAGATTAGAGAGAGAAATGGGGTTTAACGTCCACTTGACACAAACTAGGTCATTTCGGGACTAACATATGGTTTAATGTTATTTCAATAATTCGCTTGTGCGTAGGGGTCTTTAGCAGTGGGAGGAAACCGGGGTACCCGGAGAAAACCACGAGGTTGGACAGGACTCGCAGATTAACAAAGAAATATTCGAAACTGGATAATATTAAAAAAAGAAATATTCGTTGTACCTGTATAACAGTAAACAAGCTGGATAATCTTCAACAAACACCGAATATGATAAAACCAGCTGATCGTATAAATAGGTTGATTTTCGATTAGCCCTAGGAGCGCCCCCCGTTAAAATCTCAAATGTCAAAAGTTCACCCGAAATATAACGATGCCCATAATAGTTTTTATAATAGATCAATAATGTAGTCTATTGTTGTCATTCTTCTGTAGAATCTGAAAGGTCAGACCGTTTCGTCGGGATGTCCAGCATAGCCTGTAGGTCAGACCGCGTTGAGGGGACGTCCATCATAACCTGTAGGTCAGACCGTTTTGTGGGGATGTCTACCATAGCCTGAAGGGCAGACGGTAGGGGTGGAATAACGTTTATTTCAATAACTTGCATGTGCGTTGGGGTCTTTTAACAGTGGGGCGAAACCTGTGATATTGGACAGGCGACTATACTCCCTGTCACACACAAACGGGGAATACTTTTACTTCAGTGACAGATTCGTTAAACGATCGAGTCCCCTAACCAACCAGCTGTGTTCATTAAGACGATGGAGCCTGGTGCTAATTTTTAAGGCTTTAAATCAGCCATTGGTTATTAATTTTCCTATGGGATTGTCGTGGATTTCGATTCGACATTTCTTCAGACTGTCGATGGCCACAATCTGCAGGAATGCGTTTTTAATAAAGTTGACATCTTGCCATTCAATAAAAGCAATGTAGGTTGTAATGGCGTGATTTCATAGAGTAATTGTAATTCTGCAACAAATCAGCAACCCAGTTCACGCTTCGCTGATTAAGTCTCGGATGCAAAGGTATTCAATTGAATATGTATATAACAAACTGTTATTGCTGTAACCATGAAGACTGTCTTTCATTAAAAACTTATTTTAAAATAAATATTCGCAGGCAAACTGGTCTGTGTTCAACACAGCGTGACGACTGTAAGACTTTCTGCGGGACTTGTTTGACAGCCTCGTTTGATTGTCAAAAACACCAGGCATAAACAACCGGGTAAAATAATAAATCAGCGAGTTCACAATCTACCCGGATATGAGGGAGAGATTATTTATATTTACACTAGTATTGTTGTCTAGTTTTTCTGTCAGAGATAGACAAGGACAACTGTCTAGTCGTTCGGATGGTATGTAAAAACCAAGGTCCCGTATACACGTCGGTAAGCACGTAAAAGATCCCTTTACTATTGCCCGGGCAAAATTTCCCTCATAGCAGAACATTAGTATGTTAAACTCCAATTTATTTCACCATGTTGAATAGGTGTGACAACGCAGTAACCAAGCCCGTCAGAAGATCTTCTATAGCTAGATCGCAACAATATACGAAATATATTCGATATTCAACAAGCGTTAAAATATGTTAATCAAGCCCCTGAAAGCATCGTATAGCTAAAATATCTAGCAGTAATATAAGAAAACTATCGGGTCCATGAGAAAGGAAAACATTTTAAATACGTCAAAACAGGTAAAATTCACAAATTAAGAAATGCAGCTTGTAATTAAACAAATTAACAGCGATAATTTTAAATATTAAACCCCCCCCCCCAAAAAAAAACTTCCTACATCACTGATAGAAGGGGAACCACCCTAGAGTATCACGACGAACTTTCTCGGGACCGGGACCTACAGGCTAGCAAGCCAGCTTCTTACTGCATGAGTCACCGTGACGTGACACGACTAATAGCTTCTAAAAACATATGAAACGTTACCCCATATACTGTATGTTTACAGTTCACCTATTTATATGTAGTACCCGATCCGCACTCCAAAAAACACAACTAATAGCAAGGCCGCAACAGTATACGAAATGTAGTCAACAATGAACGCACGTCAAAAGATAGGAATCAAACTCCTGAACGCAATATTATGGGTGAGAGAGAGAGAGAGAAGAGAGGGAGAGAGAGAGGGAAGAGGGTTTAACGTCCACTCGACACAAACTAGGTCATTTCGAGACTAACATATGGTTTAATTTTATTTCAATAATTCGCTTGGGCATAGGCGTCTTTAGCCGTGAGAGAAACCCGGAGGACCCAGTGATAACCCACGAGATTGCACAGGCGACCCTGGCCTACTCCTTGTCACGTACAACCGGGGATTCGAAACCACGTCAGTTGATTCACTGACAGGCTTTATGATACAGCGCGCACGTGCAAACCATTCGACCACCCAACCTCCGCGAGAGAGAGAGAGAGAGAGGGTGGTCAAGAGTGAACGAGTGTCAACACAATATTGTAATCAAACCCACTATGAAATCAATATGAGACAGGGAAGGAGAGAGGTCATTTGGAGATTAAACCATATATACGAAATATAGCCCTACTTTCAAAATATATATAAAGCGGTTATTCACCTCGCTTTATATCTTTTTGTTATGTATTTATATGTAAGACTGAGAGTATTTTCGCTGGTATACCGGTTGTTGATCTGTCATATCGTTTGGTTTTAGCTATGGACAGGAAATATCACGATATCAACACCATGATTTGTGTGGATGTACTCTTCGTTGAGAGTTTAGCACTATAACAGTCCATGTGTATGTAGCATATACAGGGTATATGTTTGGTTTGTAACTCTAGATGAGCTTAACAGTCGACACCGTTACACCAACACTAGAAAAAACATGTGTGTGTTTTGTGGAGGATGAACAGTTGATACATTACACCAATACTAAAAAAAAAACCAGCAAAGCAATTTAACGAAGCTCTGCAAAGGCAGCCGAATCCATAGGTAATCGCACATTAACAAATGAATTGGTATATATATCGACTATATCCAACCCCCACTATACAAAAGGGTATAGAAAAAGAACCAAGCATAAGAATATTAATGTCAGTTCAGATTGATAGTTTATTGTCCACTTTACAATTACAATTGACTATATGTTGACTCGCTAACCTGCAGGTTCCGTGTTCCATCTCCGTGTTGACCTAGAAAGTTTATTTGAATTTTATGGCGTGCCCCCCCCCCATCAATTTTCTCCTTGTCAGTTGTACAGGACAGATTGGAAGTGAAATCAAGGCCAAGTTTACATATTGTAGTGCACGTTAAAGTACCCTTGACGGTTGGGATACGATGTAAGTGTTCTGCATATGAAGCCAGGCTTAAAGGGACAATAACATTCTTGCTGGCTTGGTAGCTCCAGAAAATAAATAATACCCTAATTCTAAGTACTAGATGTTTAAATGTCCTACCTGTTGTATTAATTATCCATTACAACCTATTTTATTTGTACAGAGGGTTCGAAAATATTTTAAAATCCAAGTAACATTTGAAAAGGTTTACGTTAGACTTTTCAAATCAATTGGTTGAATTTTTCCAATTTTTTAAATTAGGTGTGTTAAGATGAAATTTATATCATCATTTAATTGGAATATTCTAAAATAATACGATTTGTTGACCAGAATGAAGATTGGGACATATTATTCAGTTACAACAAGAGTGTTATTGGGGCTTTAAGCTAGGCTGACACTTGCACGACTTTTGGCCACGATTTTGTCGTGCCCATTAGTGTCCACATTGACACGAACTGGCACAACGAGTTTACGCATAGTTTGCGCATTGTTTACGCACTTCCCGCATTGGCACGGCGAGTTTTCGCAAATCGGACGGTGTCGTGCCGACTCGAGTCGTGCCAATGCGTCCCACGGAATCGTGCAAATGTGGCTTTAGCCCGGTTAGAACAGAACTGTCATAGAGTATCTTTCTGTATTTTTTATTACTATTTAATTTTAGTCAAAGTAGTCATTGACCAATGTCCGAATTGATATCTCACTAATCTTTCAAGTTTTTTAACTGTTATACTTAATGTAACGATACAAATTACTTACGTAATTATAGTTAACACTCGTTCTTGCAATGTCCATATATCTTACTGTATATAAACATCTGTTTCCAATATACAATTTAATATTTCTGATCAAATATTATTATATAATATTATTTTAATCCTAATTAGTAGTGTAGACTCATTTGTAATTTCGTGTAATTTTTATGGTAAAAGCAAAAACTCTGTTGATTCTGAAAGAAGCTATCATAAGTTTTTAAAAAAAATAGTGTGCCATTTTTTTTTTCAACGGTCTAGGGTCCGAAATCCAAGATGACGCCCCAAATGGCCGCCGTTCAGCAATAATTCAATATCTTCTCTAGCACACATGATATGACGCCAAACAAAGTATAGAAATATAGGTTTTCCGACACAAAAAAACCCCATTGGAACCATCAAATTTAGGCTAAAGTTGTGATATACATGCCTAATTTCAAGATGGCGTCCAAAATGGCCACCGTTCAGTAATAATTCAATAGCTTCGCAAGTACATATGTAATGTTGCCAAACAAAGTATCGAAATATAGGTTTTTCCGACACATGAAAATCAATGGAACCATCAAATTTCGCTAAAGTTGTGATTTACATGCCTTATTTCAAGATGGCGTCCAAAATGGCCGCCGTTTACACGAAAGTGTAAATGATATTTAGTGAGGCAGATAACAGTAGAATCGTGCAAATGATGATACAAGCATCAAATTTGGCACAATTGTTTTTGTAAGGGATACTTATCAAATTTGCCCGATTGGCCAACTGAAAATCCAAGATGGCGGCCATTTTTCAAGATGGCCGACAAAACGGCCTCTCGAAGTTGATGTTTTGCTTAGAAATATTTGTAGTGGTCCGATTTGTGTGATCTAAGTGACGATTCCTATCTTTCTTTAAAGCCTACCGAACAACATTTTCCTGTATATATGTTCTGTATTCTACTGTAACTTAAGTCTGTGACTGGTTCACCCTAGCGATACCTATCTCGTTATTGTGACCGTTAGCCAGTTTTGGACACTCGTTATTAAAAGTACAATTTTAACTATTTATTCCTAGTTTTCGTCGTTAGTGTTGGAATAAACTACAACCCCCAGAAAACAACACTTCGGAAGAACAGTGGGACGTAAAATCCCATTTCATCTCATCTTAAAAAAGATATACAATTTTGAGAGAAACACACTACGATAACATTGTGTTGGGACATTTTATGAAAGACTTCACTTATATCTTCTCCCATTCGTTCGTTACTATTTCACTGTCCTTGACCTAAAGACGACTTTGATCAAATACATAGACGTAAGCTCAAAGTGTCTTTGATATTTTTTAATGCCCCCATTAGATTTCATTTTGAAAAAAAAAAAAGAAACTGACATTTATGTTTATTCAGAAAACCTACTCAACTTAAATTTGAATCGGTTGATACAAATAAAATGTTGTTTACTGGCACGTCAGCTCCAACCGGGATATATTGCGCCAAACATATGGTGATTATTTCGACTAAATTATATCACAAAAAAATTACATGCATAAATAAAATTATCACACTAAATAAAATTAAAAATACCTCCCCCCATCTTTTATGCTTCCCTGTTGGCCAAACACGTGGTGTAACGACTGACAACGGTAAAACGGGTGATATAATTACATGTATACTTTTGAGACGGTATCTAGTCCTTCCGTTTTGTTTTAATAAGACCAAATTATCTTTATTAAACCCAATTTCATTTCATTTTCACCATAATATCTTATCTTATTTTATGCTAGGTTGGGGGGTTCGGATGGCCTAGTGGTCTAGAGTGCCGCGCTTCGACCTCTAGCTGGCCGGTCACCTCTGGCTTGCGGCTGTGGTTTCGAGCCCTGGTGTGAGCGTATGTGGCATGGAGATAGGGGCGCCTTCTCAACCTCGTGGGTTTCCTACGGGCACTCCGGTTTCCTTCCACTGCTAAAGACCCCTACGCGCAAGCGAATTATTGAAATAAAATTAAACCATATGTTAGTCCCGAAATGACCTAGTTTGTGTTGAGTGGACGTTAAACCCCATTTCTCCCTCTCCTCTTATGCTAGGTTAAATTCCCACCGTCGTGCGATACGTTACAGCAGGACTGTTCCTGTTGAGTCCACGATCTGTGACGTGTGTTGTATATAAGCTCGGAAACGTTTTCATACGATCAACAACATTGCAACGACTGACATCAATATATTATAATCAGTAAGATTAAGTAAGGACAAAAATTTCATACAATAAAAGTTCACACGGGGAGCAAATGTAAGACCGGCTAGGATGACCACGATTACTCGGCGATTAAAACCACGAGTTTAACGGTAGCATATATTGTGACAGGTGTAACCTACCATTACTAAGAGAATTAAAGATTATAGCTTAATAGAGATACAGTTACAATAACATAAATGACTGGTATATCTATATTATTTTTTTTATCCAGCATTACTACTACTAGATAATTTATCGTAATGTTATTCTATTTACATTACCTTATCTGTAATCACGGCGGCCACCAAATATACAAAATATAGTCCAAGATCTCAACGAACAACGTTACTTTGAAAACAGTGGAACATCATTCGTTTAAAGACCAACGTGGGTTTTGTTTGTTCCGACTGAACGCTAGTGCAATTGAGTCTGTTTTTTTGTGTCAGGAGTATTAGGGGAGGAATGACCTAAAAGTACAATTTACTCTAATATTTACGGGCGTACTACTGGTCTATATAGTTCTATGAATCCATTCAGTGCCGTGACCTTCACCCTTTTAGCACCGCCTGTTTATCTTCTAAGGCTAGGAGGCTATGACGTTAACCTATATATATACATTAACCGACAAAAACAAAAATATCAGCCGGGGTCAACCGGGGTCAGTACTAGCACCAGTTCAATGTATTATACCGGCAGCGGAAAGATGCGACATCTTCAATTTATCGTATGTACTGAACGGAATTGGACAAACATTGAAGTGATATTCCTTTTAAAGATTCAATTCTTTCAATTTTCAACTATATGGTCTGTCCAATCGTCATATCTATTCACCATATCTTCGTAAATACTGACCGGAATTGACAACATGGTTCATCTACATCACGAGGGAGAGGGAGAGAGAGAGAGAGAGAGAGGAGAGAGGGAGGGAGGGAGGCAACATCCACTCGACTCAAACTAGGTCAATAATGAACGAACATCAAAAGTAATCAAATCCCTGAATGCAAGATATTATGGGTCAGAGAAGGCGCGCGCGCGAGAGGGGGGGGGGAGAGAGATAGAGAGAGGGATCGAGAGGGGGGCTTTAACATCCACTCAACACAAACTATAGATCATTTCGAGACTTATGGTTTAATTAATCTCAATAATTCGCCTGTACGTAGGGGTCTTTAGCAGTGGGAACAAACCGGAGTGCCCGGAGGAAACCCACGAGGTTGAGAAGGCGCTCACACCAGGGCTCGAAACTACAGCCGCAAGCCAGAGGTGACCGGCCACCTAGAGGTCGAAGCACGGCACTCTAGACCACTCGGCCATCCCACCCCCCACACTTCCAAAAGGAACTACCACCCCACCCCCAGAGAAAGAGAAAGAGTGAGTGAGAGAGGGAGAGGGGCTTTCACATCCACTCGACACAAACTGGGGCATTTCGGGACTAACATATGGTTTCATTTTATTTCAATTATTTGCTTGCGCGTAGGGGTCTTTAACGGTGGGAGGAAACCAGAGGACAATCCACTCGACAACTATATAATAGGTCATTTCGAGAGCAACTTATGCTTTAATTCTATTCCAATACTTCGCTTGCGCGTAGGGGTCTTTAGCAGTGGGAGGAAACCATGGCAGAGGACCCGCGGAAAACCCACGTGGATGGGCAAGCGACCCTACTCTTTATGACGCACAACCGGGGAATCGATACCACGCCAATCGACTCAATAAATGTAAGGCGCAGACGCTATAAACATGTTGCCCTCCGAACCATACTGTCTGAGCTAGACCCCATAGTAGGCTGTAATAGAACCGCTATAGAACGATAATCAATAGTTCCTTTTGGAACTGTCTTTGAGCGAACGATATTCGCCGACAGTTCCTATCCAGCCTTGTTAAGCTGCAATATGAAAATACGGTAAAATACCGCTATTACCCACCCTTGTTCGCAGGCTATTTTATAACCCGTACCGCCTATTTGTCACCATAATTCTTTATTTTCCACCAACAGGAATCCTTTCTAACTATATTTGACACAAATTTATAATAATTCAACTCCATTTTCAAGTAGAGTTTAGCGATGAAATAAACATGCGTTTGCGCATGTCCGGGTCTCGTAATGGCTCTTCAGTTTAAACGTATTTGGTGTATGTTTTTAATCGCAGAATTCTACTTGAAAATAGTGTTGAATCTTTATAAATGTGTGTCAACTGTGGCAAGAAATGATTCATTTGGCGAATAAAGTAGAATCAAGGTGAAAAATAGTAGGTAAGGATTCCAAAACAGCCTTAGAACAGAGGTGGGGAAGAACGGTATTTTCATACTGCAGCTATAGAAGGCCGGATAGGAACGTCATCGAATATCGTTCGCTCAAGGACAGTTCCAAAGGAACTAGATAATCAATACAGCACACGAGTATTCAAACACATTCCCTACTCACCCTTCCATTTGCTGTCTCTCATTCACGACTGGAATTACGTGCATATCTTCTTCTTTTTTTTAATGGGGTTTAACGTCCACTCGACACAAACTAGGTCATTTCGGGAATAACATATGGTTTAATTTTATTTCAATAATTCGCTTGCGCGTAGGGGTCTTTAGCAGTGGGAGGAAACCGGAGTGCCCAGAGGAAACCCACGAAGGCGCCCCTCTCTCCATGCCACATACGCTCACACCAGGGCTCGAAACCACAGCCGCAAGCCAGAGGTGACCGGCCAGCTAGAGGTCGAAGCGCGGCACTCTAGACCACTAGGCCATCCCAACCCCTTGCATGTCTTCTAGGAAATACGTAAGTCTGTGATATGATATACCCCCTTATGTGGAAGCGGACGTAAACCCCTAGAAGAATAATAAGAAGAGGATAGAAAGTCACATCACAGAAAGTAAATATGGACGTGTACGCCAATTATAAAACTAACTGAAAGACAAATGCAAGTCTCTAGAAAAGTATAACCTTGGTATAGAGACATAGGCCTACATAGAAACGCCATGGACTCAGACTAGAACATATTTGCTGATTGACTTCAATGTTAAATTGTTTTAACGTCACAGACTGTAGTTTTTGTTGCTTAACATCCCGTGGGTTCCAATCTCTTTAGGCACACTGGGGACCGCATTTGGCGCTTTCCCCATTATAATAGGGGGGGTTTTTAGATCGGAGGATTTGATGTTTACTGGGGTCAAAATGTAACCTCCGACGTAATAGCTGCTCCACACAAAGACACTTTACATCCCCTATCCCTCCGCTATAATATCACGAGTATTAACTATAACTGCTAGGAAATTACAAATTTGGCCCCTTTTCTACAATTCTAGACCAACAAGGCATCACAAAAAATGTAGGAAAGGGGGAGAATAAATCAAGACCAACAAGGCTTAGTGAAACAAACGGCCACAGACCACCAATGGTTTCCCCATGACTTTAATGTCAATTCTAGTCTGTTAGAGTGGCTCTAACTTTTAAAAAAAAATTTCGTTGGGTATTTCTGCCACAGACGAAGCAACATGTGGTAACTTCTTGCTCAAAAACACGTATGAGGGTAATCGTGAAAAGCTGGAAGAAGAAACTATTAAACATGCAATTGTCCATCCTACATTTCCATCTAAACAGCCGCATAACTCGCAAAGGATCACCATGATGTAAAAAGGCGATGGGAGTGAGAGACTAAAAAAACCTTGGCTCTTGTTTCATAGGTGATGGCATAGGACCCAAACAGGTGAGATAATAAATATCCAACCTGCTCCCCACTTCTGCTCACTAACGGGCTGGGAATTTGGTACTGCACAGGCCTCTCTCCTCTCCAAGGATTGTAACTAATGGACAAAATTCCACATTTCGACCCTTGTCTGGATGTCAATGATCCGTTTCCCTGGATAGTATTCGCCCCAGAATTATCATTCTCATCCAAATTTAACATTTCAGGTCTAAATCTAAAAAATAACCCGATGACTTCCAGGACTGGCTACGGTAAAAGGATGATGCATATTAAATTCATGCCTGATCTCTGTATCACCTGTGAAAGTTGAGCGCAAATCGTAATCGGTTTGGGTTCCAGTCGAAGACCTCTTTAGACGTTGTTGACTTCATTTTCGATCCTGAAAAAGACATCCCTGTGTTTATTATGGCCTCGCATATTGCAAGATAACATTAATGGCTTGTGTGTTGACTGTTGTGCATATCTTGTGGTGAGGAAAGGAGTAGGCACCATCGCAATTTGCAATCATTTGATAGGCCAAAGTGAGAAGGAGACCTGTAATTGTTCAGACATGTATAAGATTCAATACTGAGTGGGAGGGGGGAATCCTCAAACTGCTGTAGTGTTTCATAATCGGATTAACTTTTCCTATGGAAATACAGCTATATAGATGATATTTTAAAATCTATAGGCACTGCATGTTTCAGCATCTTAGATTTGACCACAATTTGGCACTTGAAACTCATTAACAGACCAAACCAGTGCGCTTTTCGACTAAAATTGTTTAACAAATCTGCATCATGATGAGTGTTTGACAGCGTTTTCTTGTTGAATTTATATTGAATTTAACAGAATGCATTTATGTTTAAAAAAAATAATGTTCCATGGACATCAAAATTCATGTGCTTTTAAGTTTCCGTCTGAAAATCTGCAGTTTGTTGGTGTATTATAGTCCTTGCAGAATGTCGCACTGCTGTCTGAAAATAGGGAGATTAAAAAAAAATAATGTTCCATGGACATCAAAATTCATGTGCTTTTAAGTTTCCGTCTGAAAATCCGCAGTTTGTTGGTGTTTTATAGTCCTTGCAGAATGTCGCACTGCTATCTGAAAATAGGGAGATTTTCATATTCTTTGACTATGGCATTGATTAAATTACAGCAGATTTGTTCAGACAAAGGCAAAGAGGGCCAAGACTACTGATTTATTTCCCTTTATTTCATGATGGCCTCATAGTCCGGTCGCCAAACCCAATATTTCGAGTTAACCTGGAAATTGTTTACAAAGTTTTTTTTTTATGATTGCTTTCAGTGGCCTCGGGTTTTCTCTTTCATCGTCATCTTGAATTTCTCAAAACACTCAAAGGTGAACGAGGTTCACTCGACAGATTTAGAAACAGGACTTCTTAGGCTACTACAATCAACATAAACAAAGTTTTGTATACAATTTCCAGGTTCAGTCGTCGTTCTGTCGGACTATCAGTGAACATTCGTGAATTGATTTTGATACATAGGGGATGCTCGAATCACAGTTCCGGAATTGAATTCCAAAACTAGTGCCAATCGAGTGAAAAGGAGAACTTCGGTGTACAACGCATGTGTCGACTGAATAAAAATTGTCTCAACCAATCATGACAGCTGAAATACGTCACGATTCTACTCACTCGACCTCAGCTGTCGGGACTGGCAGAACTATGACCGGACTGAATTCCGCGTCACTCGATTGTAATTCTGTCGATTCGGGACGTTCTGGACTGTGAATCGAGCATCCCCTAAAGGTTACAAGAATTATTTGGATTCTTCAGGTTGAAATGTAGGGCGAATATCGACATCATGCGGGTTTCTTACAAGAAATAGTGGCAACATGCAGTGTTCCTAAAGGGACATACCTTTAGTCGTATCGGCTTATAGTCCAGGCAATATAGCATATAACCTAAGACTAATTGCAGAAGTTTTCATTTTGCGATTTTTTTTTATCTCTAATAACATCATAAATAAAAATATTAAAAAATTAGATCGAAATATTTAGTGGAAGTTAGTTAAAAATAGGCCTCAAATTACTAACAAAATGCGAGTTTGCTGCTGGCCCCGGGAGACCTCCATACCAATCAAGGGAGACTACTCAACGTACGCTGAAGAGCGATCGGCCGTCAACGCCGACAACAGTTATGAGGATTTTCCGGAAATAGCACCCTTATACAAGGTAAGTAGTAGCTACAAATACGTTTTATGTCGTAAATATGCGTTAATGTAACTGTGAAAACAAACAATTGGGATAAAATAGTGAAATCATGCGAATTTCATGATACGTAATCGCACGGATTTTGAATCACGTCTGCTGACGGCAATAACATCATTCTACGCCTATTAAACATGGAAGAAGCTGAAAATAGTTGAAAATGTTTATGAAATTGTTGTTTATGTAAAAGAATATTACATAGGTGTCAAAATGTCACCCAAACATCATTAATATGTACACGTTCGTTTTTCCGTGAAAAAAAAAGTATGAAAACCCATTCGGGCCAAAATTGTAAATACAAATGTGACAAAAGCCGTATTTCGGAGATTTTTGTGTACTTTAGGCCTTTAAATGAGGCAGTATCATCAGTCCAATCAAAACCCCATGATTTCACTTCATAAATATCTTCTATATACTGATAAAAAGACATCACCTTTGGGTCAAACATTCCTCCTAGGTCGCAGAAAATATTAAGAGTTCGTCTCGATGCTGATAGTTTGTCAACACGTAATAATACTGTGCTTTTTGAGCGCTTTGAAAATTTTGAGGAAAAATCTGGCATGTTAGTTGGTCGTAGTGTGTCGACGAAGGAAAATCCAAGTGTTTTGATTATGAATCCTGATCAGAAAATGAGAAATTTGGCTTTGATTTTGCCAACAGGTTGGTGTTCTAGAGTTTTTCGTGATTTAACTGCATCAGATAAGCGGTCTTATTCGGTTTTGAAGAATAAATTGATTAACGAAATTGACAGAACTGATGAACGACGACAGTCCGCCGCTTCAGAATTTTATAAAATGGTACAACATCCTACAGAAACCATTGATGATTTCGCTCATCGTTTAAAGAGAAAATGTGATGAAGCCTATTCAAGTTTCTCTAAAGCTAACAGATCTGAGTTATGTGCTCAACGTTTTTCTGAAGGACTAAATGGTTCACGTGTCAAGGAACAATTGAACATAGTGATTTGTCAAGGGCCAAAGATGCCTCATTTTGAATATTTAGTTGATATAGCTCGACGTCTGACAGATAGTAATAGTCTTCGTTCTGTAGATAAACAAGAATCGGTTTTTCGTGTTGTCCGGTGTCATTATTGTAAGAAATTAGGACATACTGTTAATCGTTGTCATAAACGTAAAGCAGAAAATTCAAAGCCTAAAGCTAATAACCAAGATTGGGTTAAGACAGCCAAGTGTTATAACTGTTCACAACGAGGACATCTATCAAAACCATGCCCTCAAGGCCGTAACAAATCGAACCATAATAAAATTTGTGGTGTTAGTGCTTTTTCATCAACATGTCCGTCCAAAGAAGTTGAAATCGGTAAACTTTTTACTTAATCGATTGTTGACTCTGGTGCGTCTGTGTCATGTATATCTGTGCCATTACTTAATTCAGCATTTCTGCATGGTTTTGACTTAGAGAAGTGTACTTCCAAGTTAACCGGTCCATCATATGATCCCCTACCTATCTTAGGTGTTGTGAATACCTTTATCCGTCTAGATGGTTATACCATACCCTGTTGTTTACATGTATTAAACCCCGTTTACATTACAAATTTTAAGCGTGCCAGGTACCGTTCCTGGTACGGCACGGTTAATTTTTCTGTAGTGTAACGGGTAGAACACAAGCGTGTGGTACCGAGTACCGTGCCAATCTGGCCCACTGAAGTGATGTGGTCTCGGTACCGTACTAAGAACGGCACACTTCAAATTTTCGTAGTGTAAACGCTAACCGGTCTGAGTACGGATTACTGCGCATGCGCCAAATGAACCTTGACCTTTTTTCCCTGCAAACCTTGACAGTTCTGTCATCAGTTCTGTCAAAATGGCTGCTCAAACTAAATCAGTCATCATAATTGTTTTCATCTGGGTAATTTGTACAGGGGCTGAAATTAACTTTTCAGTGAAGAGTTCCTCATTTGGCACGCTTGGCACGGTTCTGAGACCGGTTATTTTAGAGTAATGTAAACAGGTCCATTTCTTGAAATTTATCGCGGCCTGGTACCGTACCTAGTACGGCACGCTTATCGCGGCCAAATGTAAACGGGGCTTTAGATACACCATGTGACAATTTTCTAATTGGTGGGGACATAATGAGTCAATTTGATAAAGTCACAATAACACCCTCTAACAATGATGTTAAATTTGGTAGTTTATTGGTGCAAGACTCTGAGGCAATTTCAAATGTTCGTATTGTGAATACTACTATTATTCCTCCTAGGTCGCAGAAAATATTAAGAGTTCGTCTCGATGCTGATAGTTTGTCAACATGTAATAATACTGTGCTTTTTGAGCGCTTTGAAAATTTTGAGGAAAAATCTGGCTTGTTAGTTGGTCGTAGTGTGTCTAAGAAGGAAAATCCAAGTGTTTTGATTATGAATCCTGAGTATATTAGCAAAACTGTTTATAGTTCACAACAAGTTGGTGTTGCTACAGATTTTAAAGACATTGGCAATGTTATTGACACTGATAAATCTGTTCAAAATGTTAACACTGATGATAATATTTGGAACATTGGTCCGATAGGTGATGAAACCAAAACTAAACTGTTAAAACTGCTAAACAGTTACAAATCAGATGTGTTTTCAGGTTTAGGCTGTGCTAAAAACTTTGAATATAATCTTCGCTTGAAAACCAATGCTGATTTATCCAAAGTCAAGTCTCGTAGACTTCGCTTTAATCCTAGATTGAATGATGATATGGAATCTCAAGTTAAGACAATGTTAGATGCTCATGTTACTGATGTATTGTCTCCTGTTGTTTTAGCCAAGAAGCATGATGGCAGTATGCGCTTTTGTCTTGATTTTAGATCATTGAATAAACAGTTAGAAGATGAAACACATCCTTTAATGACGGCACAAGAAGCTATGATGCAACTGAAAAACTCTAAGTACTTTGGTGTTATTGACATGTGTTCTGCATTTAATCAAATACCTTTGTCTAAAGATAGTCGACATTTAAAGAATTTAACTGGTTTTCAAACCACTTCTGGTGTTTATCAATTTACACGATTATGTTTTGGTCTAAAGGTGGCACCTCTTGCATTGTGATTGGTGGTTTAGGCTTTACAAATATTATGATATATCTTGATGATTGTTTGATTCATACAGCTTCGGTAGATGAACATTTTGAAACCTTACAAAATGTTATTAATTGTTTTAGACATGCTGGTCTAACGCTTAAGCCTAACAAATGTAATTTCTTTATGAATACTGTAAATTATTTAGGATTTAAATTTTCTGAAAATGGTATTCAACCTGGTGATAAAGGTTTAATAGCTGTACGTGATTATCCTGTTCCATGTACATGGGAAGAGGTTCGTTCTTTTCTCGGTTTATGTGGTTATTTTATGTGTTTTATTCCTAATTATGCTGATATTGCTTTACCATTAAGTAATTTAATTTTGCATCAAACTTATAAGTGGACAAATGCAACTGAGAACTCTTTTCAAATTCTGAAAAAATGTTTAGTCACTGAGCCTGTTCTCGCTCATCCAGACTTTAGTGATACTGCTAATATTCTTATAGTTCAAACTGATGCAAGTGAAACTGGTTTGGCTGGTGTACTTCTCCAAGCTGATAGTGATGGTCTAGAACATCCAATTACGTATGCGTCAAAGAAATTAACAAAAAACTGAACGTAATTATTCAACTATTCATAGAGAAGCCTTAGCTATCATATGGACAGTGAGAACATTTCGTGATTATATTTATGGTCGTAGATTTTTGTTGCGTACTGACCATAAACCGTTAACATTTATTATGACGTCTACGAAGCCTAAGTGTGCTAGGTGGGCATTAGAACTTTTAGAATGTCAGTTTGATATTGAACATGTAAAGGGTATTGAAAATACAGTTAATGATGCTTTAATTGATGATTTTGAAATTGACTTGCCGATTTTAGCAATAACGCGTGGTATGATTAATGAGCAAGATATTATTGGACGTGCTCATTTTTTTTAGGACATTTCGGTGCTAAACGTACTTTAGAATTAGCTAAACTTACTTTAACAGAAGTACAGTCTTTTGTTCAGAAGTGTAAAATTTGTGTTGCTGGACCTCATGCAGTTCCAAGGAGTCCATTTGGTATTACTGCTACTGCAACTAATCCATGGGAAATAGTTCATTGTGATTTTGTGGGTCCGCTCCCTATATCAAGTTCTGGTTTTGAATACATATTTACTTTCATGGATGATTTAACAAGATTTGTAATAGCGTGGCCTTTACGAGTAGCTACAACTTATACAGCTATTACTGTGCTGGATAGACTTTTCTCGCTTTTTGGACCTCCTCGTATTCTTCACAGTGATAATGGTTCTGTGTTTACATCCAAACATTTTCAAGCTTATAGTGAGAAATGGAACATAAAACTAAGTTATACGCCTATTGTTCGTCCTCAGGCAAATCCGGTAGAACGTTCTCATCGTACTTTGAAAGCGTCTTTGCAAAAAACTGCTTCTACTGAGAAAAATTGGGACATTGTGTTACCAGAAATTGTGTTCGCTCATAATTCCGTTTCGAATAAAACTACACAAATTCCACCATATTATGCTATGTTTGGTAGGCATAGTTCTATTACTCAGATATTATCTGATGATCAAGTTTGTCTTCAAGAAGAAAATAGTATGCGCGAAATTTGGACATTTTGCGCTGATCGACAAAAACTGGCCAAGGAAAGTCGCCAGAAAGAAACTGAAAATCGTCCGTCTCGTGCTTTTGAAATTGGTCAAAAAGTTGCTGTTAAAATTCTTAATGGACCTAAATTCAAAAAAGAACATTTTCAGTTAGGTTTTATTGTTCAAAAAATCTATGGTGATTTTTTGTGTGTTACTAATATGGATCGTGTTCATAGAAAAACTATTATTGTTAGTAAGGACCTAGTAGTTCCTGATAATTCTGTTTAGATATTTGCTTTCAATTTTCATACAATGTTTGAATTTTGTAACCGGGTATACAGTTCGTATATTTGCATTTTATGTTATATTTTCCATTTATTTTTGTAGCCATTAACTTCTGAAAGGGGGGGGGGAAATGTGGGTATTGCTTTATACAGTTATGTATTAAGAACTTTACGGTAACTAGGTGTAAAGCTGCACGTGCGACGTTGCACTGTGGGACAGCTATGGCGGAATAGATCAGTGAGGACAGCGTTCGTCGTCTGTCGCCGTTTGTCGGCCTTATCGTCATATCATGTGTATGATAACTGGTAATCTGTTTGTCAGATGTTTCTTATCATCATAATATACTTTTTCAATTCATGACCATGTTGTTGGTATTGTTTGTTCGGCTAAAACCCTACAAGTTACAATAATAGATTGCTAATTCTTACATTACAAGTTCTATATGAATATCTGAATGGACAAAATATACTGATATGTAACGAAGAACTTAGTTTGACTTCTTTATCCCTGTATCAAACGAACATTTAAAATGTTATATCATATAAATCTATTGGTACACTAGCACTTGAGGAATATCTTGTCAGTCCCGAACGAACACAAACACTAATATTCCAAATTATAATAAAGTACTCAGTTTATCACAATTGTGGCCGAATGGGTTTTGTTGTTGCCTGTACACCCCGTCACTCACTAGTGGTCTTAACCCGTGTGGAGGAGTCACGTGACAAGCGTGCAGCAGACGACAGGGAGACGAGGGAAAAACAGAACGATTACGAGACAAACCGACAGCACTGCTGCGTTGTTCTTTGTAATTTACTTACACAATAAACGTCTACAACCTGTAGTTTGAGTTGGCAATCCTTTCGATCCTAATGCTCGGTTACAATTGGCGTCGCTGACAGGTTTGCCAACAAGTTTATGGTAAGAATTTTCCGGTTTTAATATTTTCAACTTCCAGTATTTTCCCGAAGAGAAGATGGCGGCGTATTGAAGAGCATATCACATGCTTGATTACAGATTAGCGTTCGTTTTGTTGTTTATTCTTTTTGTAAACTGTAATGTTTATGTAGTTTTCAATTGAAGTATTAACTATCTATCTAACTATTGTCGCATATTGTAGTACTGTGACGCGTATGTATATATTGTTATGAGCTTTTCGAAGCTTGAAAAATTTATTACAAAACCATTACCTGCAATTAGTGGCAGACGGCTGTCAGTCCCGATTTTATTGTCTGACAGTAAAGGCCTGTATTTAAGAAATCAGTACCGTCTTAATTCTGTTGATATTAGGTTTGAGTGTCATTCTGGTTTTACCACAGAAAGAGCTATTGAATTATTTGAGGCAAACTTTCCCACTTATGCACGTGATTTTGGCTCTGTGAGTGTATATGTATGGTTAGCTACTTGCGATTTGTCAGTGAAGGAGGGGCGATATATTCACGCCGGTGATAAAAGTAGGGACCCAGTTGCACTCGTGTTAAGACAGTACAGACGATTAATTTCTATTGTGAATAGTAAACCAGGGTGCTCAGTGAAATTTTTGGAGATACCCCCAGTTTCTGCTAGTAAATATAATCAATCAAAAGGACATCCAAACCCTGAAATATTTGCAGAAGACGATGTCATCCTCGGTGGTTATATCAAGACAATAAATGGAGAGATTAATTTGTTAAATAATTTATTAAATCAACCAACGTTGGGTTTTTCTAACGACTTATTGAGAGGTCACAAGGGTAAAGGAAGAAAATTGCGATATTCCTGGAATTTTAATCTAATGCTTGATGGTGTACATCCTGATAAAATATTGGCTAAATGCTGGTTACATCATTTGTTTTTTGATATCATTGTTTCTTGTTATTCCAAAATTAATCTAAAAATAGAAATATAAACCTGTTAAAAAAAAAAGTGGTATTGAAATTAAACTCTAATACTAATAGATTCAATACACTAACATTCAATGCGCGTGTATAGTTTGGTTCTTTTAGTGATAGCACTGTTAGTTTACATTCCCGTTTTAGGTGTGCAATTTGTTGACAGTCTTATAGCAGGCATGACTGAGGGAGACACACCCGCGCATGTTTTGGCGGGAGAGTATAAACGTCAAATTGCAAACCTGGAAAATGAATTGTCGTTGTTGTCCAGAAGAGTTTCAACACCACACACCACTAATCAACCACCACCACGTCCAGAATTCATTCCATCACCAGTTACCAGCAATCCAGTGGAAACTAATGCTGGTAATACAACACAACCGCAATACAGCAGTGCAATACCGAACACCTCATCTATATCGAATAACAGATCTGTAATTGTCGTTGGTAATGATCGTGAACCCAAGAAATATAAAGGTCGTGTGTGTACGGCAGAAGACCCTAAAATACACGAGTGGATTGAGGATGTCAGTAGTTGCCTCTCCACGTTACAGCTTAGTCCAAGTGAGCAGGCTAAATACGCTTATCGCTATCTGGAAGGTGATGCTAGAGAAGAAGTTAGGATCAGAAATGCACAAGGGGATGTGCATACTATCTTCAATGCATTGACAGAGGCGTTTGGCGAAACTCTATCGTTGTCTCAATTACAGAAGCAGTTTTTTGAGCGACGTCAGCAGCAGAATGAGTCCTTACGGAGTTTTTCTTATGCCTTGAGAAAATTTATGGAAAAGGTGGATCGAGGGCGGACCAGGATATAACACTACGTGACCATTTCATAGATGGTGTGTACGATGCTAATATCCGCAAGGAGTTGAAGAGACAGGTGAGAGATAACAGTGATTTATCCTTTCTTGATATAAGAACGTTTGCCCTGGAGTGGTCTGAAGAGGATTCCTGTCCATCCTTATTGGCGCATAACCAACAGATTGAGTCATCGCCACCGGCTAGCTCATTCAGCCAGTCGGAAGTTGAGACCTTAAAAACCATGGCAAAGGCACAGCAGCAACAGTTAGCTCATTTGGAGGAGTTGATTAAGCAACAGGCATCCAAAACCACCAAAGAACGTGTATGCTTCAAGTGTCACCAACCCGGACATTTTCGCAGGAATTGTCCTGCGACATCAAAGTCGGGAAACTAGCAGAACCCTTTTCTGCGAGCCAAGAGGAGGGTTTTAGTAAGTCCAATAATGGCTCTACTCAAGAAGCAAGTTACCACAATACTGTTGGTAATTGCCCGTCTATAACGCTGGATTTAGGTGGAAAGCCACTTAAGTTTTATGTGGACACTGGTTTGCAAGTGTCAACATTGACAGAGTCGTGTTTTAGAGAAGTATTTTAGCAGGACGATGTCCAGTTAAGTGATGTTGATTTCATTACGCTGAGAACAGCAAATGGTTTAGTTATTCCGTATGTGGGTATTTTTGTGGCGGACGTAAATTTGTCTGGAAAGCTTATAGCTAAACAGTATTCTAGTCGTGCGAGATCCCTCGACAAAGAATCATAAGAAGGAATACCCGGGATTATTGGGAATGAACATTTTGCGCCATTGCTGGTCTTTGCTGTCAGATTTGGATTGTAGTACTTCCCAGCATTGTGTACAGCAGATAATGTCCTTGTGGAACACCAGTTTGCCAGAAAAAACGGTTTCTGGATTTGCTAGACTAGCCAGTTCTACACCTGTTAGATTACCTGCAGCAAGCGTTTCTGTGATTCCAGTCACAGGAAATGCTATTTTTTCCGGTTCGGACATGGTTTGTATAGAGGAGTTGGGTAATAGAACTCATTTGCCCAACGACATTTTACTATGTAATACATTTGGTGTTAAATCAAACGGCCTGTTTCATGTCCAGGTAGCAAATATTTCGGAGTCAGACATTTTGCTTGCTCCTAAAACGCGCTTGGCTAAAATTTCCAAAGCTGATGTCGATTCCGACAAATTGAGATTTGTTGTGCAAAATGACGAAATTTTTGTTGAGGAGACATTATCTCATCCCGAGCATCTGACGAAAGCTGGGGAGCGTGACACACTCCCACAGGTATCTATTTCAGAGACACTTTCGGAGGATCAACGTGTCCAGTTGGAGTCATTGCTGCGCCAGCACAGTGACGTATTTAGTAAGAGTGATTTAGACATAGGGTACACATCAACTGTCAAGCACCATATACATCTGACTGATGAAATCCCTGTGAAACAACCTTTTAGACGGATTCCACCCGCAATATTGGAGCAGGTTAGACAACATATTAATAGATTAATTGAAGCAAACATTGTAGTTCCTAGTTATAGCCCGTACTCTTCCCCTGTTGTTTTGGTTAGGAAGAAGTCAGGTGAGTTGCGTATGTGTGTTGACTATAGGAATTTAAATATGAAAACTGTCAAAGATTCGTACCCTTTACCTAGGATTGAGGAAAGCCTTGATTCTATGTACGGTGCGAGCATTTTTAGTTCTCTGGACTTAGCCTCTGGCTATAACCAAATAGCTATGAGTAACGAAGATCAAATAAAAACTGCATTTACGACGCCATTTGGCCTTTTTGAATACAAACGTATGCCGTTTGGGGTATGTAATGGACCAGCTACATTTCAGCGTTTAATGCAGAGTTGTTTTCGTGAAGATGTCTTTAGAATTCTTCTTGTTTATTTGGATGATATTATTGTGTTTGCTACGTCGTTTACCGAACATTTACAACGTTTAGATTCTGTTTTTACCACATTAGCGCGCCATGGTCTGAAATTGAAACCATTTAAATGCTCATTTTGTCAAGATAAAGTCAAATTTTTAGGGCATGTCGTATCTTCTCAGGGTGTATCTACCGACCCTGACAAAATTTCATCGGTTTTACATTGGCCGAAACCACAGACTGTTAAGCAGCTCCGGACATTTTTGGGTTTTTGTGGTTTTTATCGCCGTTACGTTAAAGATTACGTTAAAGATAATCGCTCCGTTACACGCATTATTACTACAGTTTAATGAGTCTAAAAATCAGGATATCAGCAAAGGCTGGTCCGGTCATTCGGATGACGCTTTTCATTCTATAATTGCAAAATTAACGACAGCTCCCATTCTAGGCTATGCCGATTTCAGTAAGCCTTTCGTTGTCGAGGTTGATTCCAGTTTTGATGGATTGGGCGCAGTTCTTTCCCAATATCAAGATGGTGAATTACGTGTAATTTCCTATGCGAGTCGAGCTCTCCGTGCAGCGGAAAGAAACATGGATAATTATAGTTCTCGTAAGTTGGAATTGTTAGGCTTAAAATGGGCATTGTGCGAGAAATTTCGGGATTATTTGTTAGGACAGAAGTGTGTGGTATATTCTGATAATAATCCCCTCTGTCATTCACTTAAAGCTAAATTGAGCGCCGTGGAACAAAGGTGGAAGTCCGATTTGGCTGTTTTCGACTTCGAGCTCAAATTTAAAAGCGGCAGCAGTAATAAAAATGCGGATGCATTATCGCGGAGATCACAGGATGCCGTGATTGTGGATGTGAAACCAAAGATTCAAGAAGTTACAAAGTCGAGTTTTTTTGCCTCGAGGTCTTGAGTCTATAATTAACGAGGATGTGTCTACGGTAAAACCTGATCCAGTATATTCAGATTCCATTGCGATGCTTCCTTCGTATACACCAACTCAACTAATTTCGCTACAACGATCCGATTCAACAATCAATACATTCCGATCATTTTGGGATGTAAACAAGTATCCATCACGTAGGGAACGTAAGCAATTGAATAAACCGGTATTGACTCTTTTTAGGCAGAGAGACAATCTCTTCACAAAAGATAATGTGCTGTATCGACGGATTTCTGATGATGTCAGTGGTGAAGTCCATCAGCTTGTGCTACCCAGTTCTCTCAAGGACAAAGTTTTGGAGAATCTTCATGACAAGGCTGGTTATCAGGGAATTGAAAGAACGTTCGATCTGGTGAGGTCCCGCTGTTATTGGCCTGGAATGTGGCATGATGTGGATTCTAAATGTAAGACATGCATTAGATGTGTAGTATCTAAGCCGTGCATACCTAAACCACACCCTTCGATGAAAAATTTGTTAGCTAAAGCTCCATTGGAGATCATTGCAATTGATTTTACGTTGTTGGAACGAGCTTCTAACGGAATGGAGAATGTACTTGTTATTACAGATGTTTTCTCAAAATTTACTGTGGCAGTTGCCACTAAAGACCAAAAAGCCTCTACAACTGCGAAATTATTGGTCAAAGAGTGGTTCGTTCGTTATGGTGTACCGCGGAGAATACATTCTGACCAAGGTCGTAACTTTGAGTCGAAGGTTATTGAGAATCTGTGTGCTATGTACGGGATTAAGAAAAGTCGAACGACCCCTTACCATCCACAGGGTAACGGTCATTTTGCACTAAAAGATGGCGGAGGGTGTAAGCCACGAAAATGTCTCCTCTTTAGATTTCTCTTTTTAGACGATCTAATTCGCAATGACATCTAATGAACAATTATAAACTTTGATGGATAAACAGCAGTTTAGTGATCTTTAAGTAAAACGTGTAAAATGTTTGAAAATGGCAGAATCATCAAATAATTTCTCGACACGAACCAACGAATACGGAAAAAACTCGCGACACAGTTTGTCAAGCACATCGAGTACAGATTCACCTGTTTTAAAGAAACCTCATGTAGAGAGCACTAGTCAAGGTAATGAAGACCCTTTTATAGATAAAACGACTCTAATTGAAATTGTAAACAAGGCTGTTGCTGTTGCAGTAGCACAGTTAGAGGTCGATTTAAGAAAGGCAATACAAGAAAAGTTACGCGCAATCGACATTCGGGTAACTGCCATCGAGGAAGACAACAGGGGAGTAGGATTTGAACTCGATAAATTTGAAGAACGAGTATCGAAACTCGAGTCAGTTATCGCACAGAAAGATGTAGAAATTAGGCTACTAGACAATAAATTGAATGATCTTGAACAATATTCCAGAAAATCGCACATTCGCATTTTCGGGATCAAGGAAAATATCGGAGAAAATTGCGTTGAAATTACGCAACGGATCTTTAAAGATAAATTAAACATCCAGGAAGATATTATCGTGGATGCGGCACACCGTGTTAGCGTTGTAAAGCTGGCTAATAATGACAAGGATGTAAAACTTAGAGCGCGAGGTATTATTGTTAAAATTCTAAGACGATATCATAAACAGAAAATTATGCTTAACAGGAAAAAATTAAAGCATTCAGGTATCTCAATATCCGATGATATGACCTTCAGAAATGTTCAATTATTAACCAAAACGAATGCTCATTCTAGTGTTAAGAATGCGTGGTTTGCAAATGGGAAGATTTTTATCGAGGGGCACCAAGGTAACTCATGCAAGCTACAATCTGATGTTGATATTGATGAACAACTCTCAAAAGCTAAAAAATATAACAGAGCTCGTTAAATCTGACATTGTCGCCAAATATCCTGACAAGGTCAACGCGAACTCAAGCACGGATTTATCTTGTAAAAACTCGATCCTGAAATTTACTCACTCGATGACAATTATACGAAACTTTGATGTGTGTGCACAACGCATTTACTCATACTTCCTAAACTTACCTCGTCTTTGTTCACAGATTTCGTTATCTATAAATAACCATGTGATATTGAGTCTAACTGACATGGTGTCACTCCATGTAACACATAACGTTTGTGATCATCTGTGGAAATTAACCACACAGCACAAACTTACTTCGAGAACACAACGCATATTGTGACGCCACACTACATGTCTCACAATAACCCTTATTTCAAATTAACTGTTCAGAGAAATTCGCGGATCAAAAATAGCTACGACCTACCCCCATAGTAATATTCGCATGGAAAATGTTATTTCTAAACAAACTTTATTCGACCTCAATGATTTATATAGTTTAAATGCTCAGAAAACTATTTTATTAATGAATTTAAAGGGACAATCTGTTGTCATTCACCGAATCGGACAGAAGAAATAACCAACCGGTATTTAAGTAAATTCAATCCTAATAGATAAATCTTGCTATATTAAAGAATTAGTCATTCTAAGTTATTCCAAATTAAATGATTTTCGGTCAATTTTCAACGCTGTCCTGAAACGTAAGAAACCGGACTGTCTCTACAACATTACACGAATCTATTTATTCTATGACAATTCCCAGAAAAAGGGTGTCTAAAGCGAATTTTCCTATTTCAATTACTGTATGACTTTATATATTTTTTATTTTAATTCACTTTCGCACATTTTCTTTCAGCATATTCTATTTGTTATATCATTGACCCAAATCACAACATTCAACGAAACACAATGGTATGATGGGCGCTGTCATTTCACTACCAGTAACGGATACTTAAGATATATATATATATATATTAAATCACACGTATGTACAGAACTCTAATTAATAATAGGCTTTTGCTTAACAAACTCACTCCGAAAAGCCAAAATCCATATGTAAGTTTACTGTTGGTTGTTCTAGCATCGATATTTCTCCTAATCCGGGCCCCAATTCATCAGATTTTAACAACCTTTCTATCTTTCATCTTAATACTCGAAGTATCAGAAACAAACTAAGTGAGGTGCAAAACCTGACTAATGACTTCCACATCATCACTTTTTCTGAAACCCATCTTGACGAATCTGTAAGTAATGAGGCCATTTACTGGCCTGGATTTCACCCACCAATTCGTAGGGACAGGAACTGCTTTGGAGGTGGAGTACTCGTTTATGTATCTGAACTATTGATATATAAACGACGACATGATCACGAAGTCGGCAATGCGGAATGTATCTGGGTTGAAATCACTCTCCAAACAGGTCCTCTACTTATTTCATGTGTGTACAGGCCACCAAATTCACCAAAAGAGTTCTGGCACCAACTTGATATCTCTATAGACGCCGCATACAATACCACGAATAGAATTGCACTTCTTGGTGATTTCAATGTTGATGTTCTACGAAACCGCTCAGGTACGCTCCATGATTTGCTTTTAACGAATAGTCTAACAAATGTCATTAAGGAGCCTACTAGAATTACACCTTCTTGTTCGTCTCTTTTAGATCTTATTCTAGTCTCAAGGGATATCAATGTTGTTTTTACCGAAACTTTTGATGTTGATTCATATATCTCAGATCATAAAGGAATAGGTTGTGAAATAGATATTAAAATCGAACAACACCAAGTCTTCAAGAGAGAAATATTTTCTTACAAGCATGGCAATTTTAATGAGCTCAATAGACTTATACAAAACGTTGACTGGAAAGCCGAACTTGAACATTTAAGCACCGAAGATGCATGCATATTATTTTACGGCAAAATAAATGAATTTATAGGCAACACAATTCCCAAAAGGGAAGTTATCATAAGGCCAAACGATAAACCGTGGTTTAATTCAGATATAAGAAGAGATATCCGAATCCGAGAAAGATTGCGGAAAAAAGCCAAACAATCCCAACATCCAAATGACATTAAAAAATATAAAAATCAACGAAACAAAGTTAATAATTTCAAAAAAATTCTGAAAGCAAATCATAATGAGAAAATTCTAGATAACGTCAATAACATATCCAAACCAAAAGAAAATTACTGGAAATGTATGAACCAGTTGTTGAAAAGAAACAAATTTTCAAACATTCCTCCACTACAGAAAGACGACGGAAGCTTTGCCCACTCAAACTTTGAAAAAGCACAAACGCTTAACAATTTCTTTGGGTCTGTTGCCAATAATACAACCGATGATGACCTTCCGACTTTTAATCCTAGAACCCTTTGTTCATTTTCTCTACCAATTATTGCTGAGCCTGAATTAATGGATATAATGAAATGTCTTAGTGCCAGAAAGGCCAGTGGTCCTGACAGAATTAGCCACATCTTCCTTAAACATACTATTAACTCAATATGTATTCCCTTGACTATTCTTTTTAACAAGTCCATTACTGAGGGAATATTTCCTGCCCAATGGAAGATAGCAAATGTAATCCCAATCTTCAAAAAGGGCGACCCATGGGTCCCGTCAAACTAGGGACCCATTTCTCTTTTAAGCACTGTTAGTAAACTTTTCGAACGTATAATATTCAAACATCTCTACAATTTCTTTCAGTCCCAAAACCTCCTATACGGCTTGCAAACTGGATTCAGACCACAACACTCAACTGTTCATCAACTTCTTGAAATATATCACGATGTCACCGCGTTCGAGGACCACAGATTGTCCTGCTACGTTTTCTTTGATATATCAAAAGCATTTGATCGAGTATATCACAGAGGCTTGATACATAAACTTAAAAACTACGGTATTGACGACCCGTGTCTCAAGTGGCTATCAAGCTATATCAGTAACAGGAAACAGGCCGTAACCATCAGAGATGCTAGATCACACGAAACAACTCTATTGTCAGGAATTCCCCAGGGTTCTGTTTTGGGACCTTTCCTCTTCCTAATCTATATAAATGACATCCAAGATACATTGACAAACATAGCACGCTTATTTGCTGATGACACAGCTTTGGGCTGCAACGGAAAAACGATTAATGATATAGAATTATCTCTAAACCATGATCTAGATACCCTAAACATTTGGTCTCAAAAATGGTTAATTAATTTTAACCCTATTAAAACAAAAGTCCTGTTATTTTCATTTAATCCCCATACACATCTACCAAACTTAAAACTCGGTGACATAGAATTAGAAATACACATGTAGTCCCCACACATAAACACCTCGGTGTTACACTATCAAGCGACTTTAGGTGGTCAAAACACATTGACACGATATGTTCTTCGGTATCCAAACAACTTGGTATTCTACGAAAACTGAAATACTCATTAAATAAAAACTCACTGGACATTATCTATAAAACATATATAAGACCAAATCTTGAATACTGTTGCCAAGTTTGGGATGGATGCAATGACTCTGACTGCGCAAAACTAGAAAAAATCCAATTAGAAGCTGCCCGTATTGTTACCGGTTTACCGAAATATGCAAGCAAATAATCGCTATATCTGGAAACAGGATGGGAAAGCTTGGTCGAAAGGAGACATCAAAGGAAACTCACAACTACATGTATATACGAAATTTACAATAACGAATGTCCTGCGTACTTATCTGAAATCTTAAACAATTATAAACCGCCTAATACTACATACACCCTACGAAACCCTCAAAACCTCAAACCACCACTTGCTAGAACCACAACATTCCAAAAATCCTTCTTCCCCTCTACCATCAAAGCCTGGAACCGTCTGAACACAGCAACTAAAACATCTAGAAATAAGTCAATTTTTAAACGTAATATTAAACCAAAACCAAATACAAAAGCTATTTCGGACGTCCTATGTACAGGGGAACGTAAATATGTGATAATTCATCCAAAACTACGCCATAACTGCAGTACACCGAAATCGGACCTATACCGAGTTAACCTGCTCGAAAATCAAAATTGCGAATGCGGCCATACCATTGAAAATGCACAGCATTATTTCCTGGACTGTCCAAATTACAAGACACAGCGCCACCACTTGGTAAACAACACGCCAGATAATATTAACATAAATATTAGTACATTATTATGGGGTGATGACAACTTAAGTAATTCTCAAAATAATCGACTCATTGAAAACATACATAAATATCTTAAAGATACAAAAAGATTTGACAGTGTTATCTAATTATTATCTTTTTTTATATTAGAAATAAACAGTAATGATTTGGGTCAACATTTCAACATTTTAAATGTGTACTTCCAATACCATAGAGTTTAGTAAGGTGTAAATGAATATTCGTCAATTGCATAAGAGTGGTCCTGATATCCTAAGTAACTATTTGGAAATACACGTTTAAGCTTGAAATAACCCCATACCAACAGCCCTTGCAACCTTTCGATATTTTTGCCTGTAAGATAGTTGTAAATGGGGTTCAATTTTCAAGATCTTTGCACTCACTGGAATAAATCTCAGATAGCTTTCTTATCATCATCTTCGTCAATCTTGAGGTTTATTCCCCAGCACCGTCTCAATTCTCTTTTTTTTCTGCACCTCTTGTTATCTTGAATAATTTCATGTACTTATGAAGGAAAGGATGTTTTTGTAAGTTTATGTAACTTTTGTCCGATCCTTTTACATTGTGGTAATAAAATATGTTTAAACCAACGGTCAAACCGAGAGGTTTAATCGTACGCTACACAATCTACTGAGAAGTCTTTCAGATGATAACAAGAAACGTTGGCCACATCATTTACAAGAGCTAACATTTGCATATAATACTTCGATGCATTCATCCTCTGGGTTCACGCCCCCGAGTCCGATTCATCTGAAAATTGGGTAATTGAGCATCAAAAGCGGTTAACAACTGCTTATGAAACGGCGTACAAGAACTTAACAGAGTCCGCTCTTCAACGAAATGAACTAGACAGAAAGGCTGAGGACGCACCTCTTAACGTCGGTCAACTTGTTTATACTCGAGGTAAAGTTGGTCGATCCAAGATTAATGATCATTGGCCATCCTTGGTATATCGTGTAAACCAACGGATATCTGACGATAATCACGTCTACGTGGTAGAACTCGTTGATGATCCTGGGGTCACTAAAACGCTTCACCGCTCTGAGTTGAGACCATGCCCGCTTACCACGGGTAATTATGATTGTGGTGATAGCATCAGATCAGTTGATTTAGCTAAGGAGTCGGGTGATGCGACTACATCGTGTGTAGCGGATGACAGCATATCCCCAGCTACAAGTAGCAACATTGCAGATCTCCCACAGAATATTGATGCAGACGAATCAACTATCTTATATGGAGCTGATGACAGCATTGCTTCATTTGCAAGTCCACATGCTGACGTAGACGCTTTAGATAGTTTTCCCGATGGTATTCGCCGATCCAGCCGGACAAACAAAGGGCAACATGATAATATTCACAAACTCCCTAAATCCTCTGTGAATACTGAAAAAGTTTCTGCTCAGCGTACTGCGCCTTCGATTAACTATGCTGATACTTTACTGAAGTTGGGGAATAGTTTAGTTGCGACAACGCTGCGTGAAATTGGTACATTGTTGCAACAGGAGCCAAAAGTTTAAGACATTATTTGTTTCGTTCTTTCTCTTAATGTGTTATATTATTATTTTGTCATGATCATTTATGTTTGTTATATATGCGAGCAGTGCTTTTGGTTTCATGTTCTTTTCCTTTTTTACATATATGCGAGGACGCATTTCTCTCAAAGTTGGGGAGAGTGTGGCCGAATGGGTTTTGTTGTTGCCTGTACACCCCGTCACTCACTAGTGGTCTTAACCCGTGTGGAGGAGTCACGTGACAAGCGTGCAGCAGACGACAGGGAGACGAGGGAAAAACAGAACGATTACGAGACAAGCCGACAACACTGCTGCGTTGTTCTTTGTAATTTACTTACACAATAAACGTCTACAACCTGTAGTTTGAGTTGACAATCCTTTCGATCCTAATGCTTGGTTACACAATCATCACAATGGTATTAGTCAAACCAAATATTTAACACAAGTCACAGCGAAAATATATTAATCCTACAAAGGTCACGTGACACAACCTGTATATTGTCATAGTATTACATCACAGTCACTCGCGATGAACAACATAACATTGTCACATATACTCGGGTCACAGCAATTCCTGGATTTAAACATCATTAGGAACTGAGTCTGGCTCCTTGGCGGGGATTACATCCTGGTCTCCTAGTTCTCCAATACTGTTTTCTGAAGTGTCTGCTGCCAACAACAACACCAACTTGTGTATAGGTCTGTCTAGATAAGTCGGTTGAGATCTGCGTTCACCTTCAGTAGTTAACTCTCTATCAGCTATAAGAATTTTAACTTTTCTAATTTCACCATCATGACTTTTGTAGACTTCTGTGACTCTTGCCAATGGCCACTTTTTGCGTTGGTCATCTGCTTCCTTAGAGATAACTATGTCACCAACTTGTAAATTTCGTTTGAAGCTTGACCATTTGTTGCGATGCTGTAAATTCTGCAAATACTCTTTACGCCATCGTAACCAAAATTCATTGGCAAGAAACTGAACTCGACGCCACCATTTCTGTGAATAGATATCCTCTCTCTGGAACTGTCCAGGTGGTGGTAGTACTATCTTCGGTTTCATGGTGAGGAGATGATTAGGGGTTAACAGCTCTGGTCCCTCAGGATCGGATAAGTTGACGACTGATAAGGGTCTGGAGTTGATGATGCATTCAACTTCTGTCATAAATGTTCGAAAGGACTCGTCATCCGGTTGTTGACCGGAACTCATCAGTAAAATTTCCAAGGCGTTTCGTACTGTTAAGATCTGCCTCTCCCAGGCTCCACCCATGTGGCTGGAGTGATGACAATTCATGTTAAATTTGATCCATTCACAATCATTCTGGAGCAAATATTTATGTACTTGATCTTGATCCATCTCGCTGAGGACTGCTTTCAGCTCGTTTCTAGCTCCGATGAAATTGGTGCCTTGGTCGCTTCTGAGGACGCGAACTGGACCTCTTCGATTCAGGAATCTGGATAATGCATTAATAAAGGAGCTACTGGAGAGTGACAGTTTCTAAATGTACTGCTCTGGATGACATGCAGGTGAACAATACTCCATAGCGTTTAACGTGACTTCTTCGTTCTCTAATCAGGAACGGACCAAAATAGTCTACAGCACAGTAAGAGAATGGGGGAGCTGGTTCGACCATGTCTTCTGGCAGGTCTGACATTTTCTGTGTCTGTAGGGAACCTCGTAGACGTCGACACGTTACACATTGGGAAATCAATCTGGCCACAGCTGATGAACCATTAATTACCCAATAACCATTTTGACGAAGCTCGTTGTGGGTGATACCTCTTCCCATGTGGTTGACTTTCTGATGGTAGTGTGTAATGAGTAGTTTCGTAAGATGCGATTTGCTAGGAATGATGACTGGATGCTTTAACTCTTGTGGAATGTTGGCTCTCTGGATACGACCACCAACTCTAATCAGGCCATTCTTGTCAAGGAAAGGATCAAGTCGAAATAAGGAACTGTACTTCTTAATCTTCCTATTTCTGTCCCTAGTCGCTGTTCTATCTTCTACTACTCCAGAATGACTCTGTAGAATTTCTAATTCTTTCTCAAAATGTTCTCTTTGCAGAATCTTTAAAATTTCCTTTTCAGCTTCTTCAAACTCAGGAACTCTATTTTTCCCGAACCCGTCATTTCATTTCTGAATTTCTTCTGGGGTCTTTTCTTTAGTTTTAAACATGACGCAACTGCTCGCTTGCATCTATACCAAATGGATAAATCTGTCAGATTCTAATACGTTGCATGATGATACTTTTGAAGAAAGGACTGTAGCTTTCTTGACTTCATCATCAGCTTCATCTAAACTGTAGGCTATTTTTTGGTCAACATCAATCACTTCCTTCTGCCATAAGAACGGTGGTCCAGCTAACCAGGTTGAATCTTCTACCAGTTGTTTAGCGGTGAGTCCTCTTGAAGCCAAGTCTGCGACGTTGGATTCACTTTTGACGAAGGACCATCTATCTGGATCTGTCTGATTTCGTATCTGCTGAACTCTGTTAGCTACGAAGGTGTGAAAACGTTTTGCTTCATTCTTCAAATAACCTAATACAGTCCTGCTGTCTGTCCAGAAGAATTCTGTAACATTTTCGTATGTTAGCTCGTTGCGTAGGAAGGTGCTCATTTTAGCGGAAATGGTAGCTGCTACTAATTATAGTCTAGGAACTGTTACCACCTTCATTGGAGTTACTCTAGCTTTTCCAATTACAAAGCTGCAGTGAACTTCTCCAAGATTGTTGACCATTCTGAGATATGAACTTTGGCCTATTCCACTTTCTGAAGCGTCGGAAAAGTGGTGCAATCCTATGGCTTTGATGTCCCCGAAGTCTTACGGTTTGTAGCATCTGGGAATTTCTAGTTTCTCTAGCTCCATGATATCCTGTCTCCATTTTTCCCAAACTGGATGTAAATATTCTGGAACAACACTGTCCCAGTCTAGTTTATCTTTGCACATTTGCTGCAAGATCTGTTTTCCTTTCAGGGTAACTGGAGCGACATAACCATTTGGATCATATATTGAGCTGATAGTAGCTAGTATTCCACGACGAGAGAAGGGTCTGTCTCGAAATTCTATCCGGAACTGAAATACATCTTTCTCGACACACCAAACTATTCCTAGAGCTCTCTCTAATGGTAGGGGATCTTTCTGTAGATCTAACTCTTTTATCTTTTTGGATCTATCTTCATTGGGTATAGCTTCTAAAACTTCTTTTCTGTTCGAAATTATCTTGTGTAACCTCAAACCAGCTTTAGCACAAATCTTCTGACTTGATTTGATTAACTCGATGGCTTCTGAAACTGTTGATACTGACTTTAACCCGTCATCAACGTAGAAGTCCTTCTTGAGAAACTCTGCAGCCTTTTCTCCAAATTCTGTTACACCATCATCTGCGGCTTTCTTTAACCCGAAGTTGGCACATCCAGGAGAACTTGTGGTTCCAAAAAAATGAACTTTCATTCTGTAATAGACTAAATCTCTTTCTGGATCTCCATCCTCCCACCAGATGAATCTTCACATTACAGAAATGTTGCAGTTTTAATTTTAACTTAACAGCAAGGCAGCCTTGCATCGAAATGGGCGACGTTGAATCGACGCTAAACGGTGTAGTATGGTAGCTACAGCTCTCGAGCGCGGTCAGTTACACCTTCAGGGCTAGATTTAGAATAAGAGAGACCATGGACAATCACCCTCAACAGGCCCCGCGACATGGACCTTGGGGTCCTGGGACAAGCGATTCGGTGATGGGGTCTGTTGGGGGAAGTCATGCGGTTGGTGGTTCGAATTTCACTTACTGTCCGAGTTATGACACTTGATCACTTTGAAAAATCTTGTGAACACTCTAGAGGCTAAAGTTAATATCCGATTAACTTTAAATGTATACACAGTGTTTACGGTCATAAGACGAAGAAGGCTATTGATTTTCGGCAATCTCTGACCCTTGATCACTTTGGAAAATCTTGTTGTCGCTTAGGGGCTAAAGTTAATATCCCATTGACTTTAAATTTATACACAGTGTTTAATGTCATGCGACGGAGAAGCCTATTGATTTTCATCGATATCCGATAATTACTGCCAGGGTTATGACCCTTGATCACTTTGAAAAGTCTTGTGAACGCTCTAGAGGCTAAAGTTGATATCCGAATGCCTTTAAATGTAGAACTACACAGAGTTTATGGTCATGGGACGAAGAAGCCTATTGATTTTCAGTAATATCCGATAATTACTGCCAGAATTATGACCTTTGATTACTTCGTAAAATCTTGTTGACACTTTGGAGGCAAAGGTTAATATCCCATTGACTTTAAATTTATACACGGTGTTTAAGGTCATGAGACGAAGAAACCCAAGTTAATATCTGGTTTCAATTTATACTCAGTGTTGGGGGTAATGAGACGAAGAGACCTATTGATTTTCAGCGATATTCGATAATTACTGCCAGAGTTATGATCCTTGATCATGTGTTGTAAACGTTTTCCTTACTGACAAAAGAAAAAAATATGCGATGTCGACAGCCCTTGTTGGCTGCCCGAACGACTTTGCTGTTGTGGGCGTGTGTCTTGTTGCCTGGCAACCTATCTTGTTTGGATTATTTCATTTAAAATAATGTCTATTTGAGATTAATGGATATGTTTAAGATCATTTCATTGAGGACATTGATATTCCGATGGAAGCTCGTGGACAACTGCGGCAACCATTTCCCATCGGCACCAGATGAACAATGAACGATTACAGGCCATTAAAAGTATTTTTATCTGTGAAATTTTTATAAATCAGATACTAATGTATTTTAGGGCTGGTAGTTAACACGATAAGAATGAAAAGGAAAAAAAATGTTAGGGTTTTTTTTTCTACTACGGTTAATTTACACCAAAATAAGGAAATTACAGGTTAATCACATGGGTTATTGTTTCCTTTACTTAGTTTTTGTCAAGTCGATTCCAGTCATTTTTTTTTTTGTATCAAATGTTTGTTCATGCGAGCATAATTTTTTTAAACCCACCCCATGAAAGAAGTAGCTATAAGGAAATTACAGGTTAATCACATGGGTTATTGTTTCCTTTACTTAGTTTTTGTCAAGTCGATTCCGGTCATTTTTTTTTTGTATCAAATGTTTGTTCATGTGAGCATAATTTTTTTAAACCCACCCCATGAAAGAAGTAGCTATAGAGCATCAAACTTTGGGTGACGAAAAATGGGGAATTTAGAAAGGCTTTGATATCCAGTCCGAAATTTGATATCCAGTCTGAAATTAATTTTATGGTAACCGCACTAGGTCATCTACAAGCTGTGTGAGTTTGGTCTTTTTGCCACGTATAGTAAATGTGTAAGGACTAGCCAAAGTTAGTATTTGAGAAAAGACATATTTTGGCAATTTCACCATATGAAAAATGTTTTTTTCACTTTTCTCAGCCAGGAATGGAAAGATTTATCTGATATTGTACATATATGTGTTTTAGGACTATCCCAACTTATAAACCAAATTTGGTCAAAATCTGTGATTGAAGCTTTAGCACCTTCTGCATGGTTTTCTCGCGGACACACTCTTAAGCAGTTGGAGGAAACGGGAGGACCCGGAGAAAATCCACGAAGTTGGTCAGGCGACCCTTCTCCTCATCACGTACAACGAGGGATTCGAAACCACGCCAGTTGACTCAATGGCAGGCTTCATGATACAGCAAGCACATGGAAACCGTTCGGCCATCAACTCCCACCCCCACCCATAAATGAAAGAGTCAGATGCTCGGTAGGGAAGGGGGGGTGGTGGTGGAGGTTTTCATCAGACTTAACATTAGTCAAATAGTTCAGTCGTATAGTTCAGTCGTATAATTCAGTCGAATAATCCAGTCGAATAAACCAGTCGTATAATCCAGTCGTATAAACCAGTCGAATAATCCAGTCTTATAAACCAGTCGAATAAACAAGTCGCTCAATATAAGCAACGGTGGCAGTGAACTAAGATAATATTTTATCAATTCATTCTCGTAGCCATAGCTGGAGGAGCCGGGGGCACGGGGTAGAGTCCGGGGGCCAGGAGCCTTCCCAACTAGTTTCAAGTTCGATTTTACAGGCAAAAGTAGTTTGGCGAGTAAGGTATTCAGACCATAGCTAAGCTATAGCTGAAAGAGAGAGAGAGAGAACTGAACTATACGACTGAACTATACGACTGAATTATACGACTGAACTATTTGACTGATATTAAGACTAATGAAAACCTCCCCCACCCCTCCCCCTTCCCTACCGAGCTTCTGACTCCTTCACTTATGGGTGGGGGTGGGAGTTGATGGCCGAACGGTTTCCATGTGCTTGCTGTATCATGAAGCCTGCCATTGAGTCAACTGGCGTGGTTTCGAATCCCTCTTGTTCTTCAACAAGAAAACTCAACGAGAGGAGTGAGGCCAAAACGGCAGCAATACTTCACACGTTTGTTTGTTCGACGTTATTTCTATGAATGCCGGCGAGAATAAAACTGCTCCCAATGTGGACCTTGTACATGTTGTTGTTGTTACTGAAAAAAACTGGGGTTTCCTGTGCGAACAGGGACAATGTGCTAGCTTTCATTTTAGACTCAAAACTACTGCAGAGTCAGGAGCTAATCAATTGTTGCCATATTAGTTTTAAGATTTGGTACAGATGAAGCAGCCGAAGAAAACATTTTCTGCTTGAGTTTATTTGACCATATTGTGTATTTCAAATTTTTCCTACCTTCCTGGTTACTACTGGTGAGATTACCAAAATCCCAAATGAACGAAAATCCCTTTCGAGATCCAGAAATATGATAATTCTGGAAGCGATTGTCAAATGATGACATATTCACTTATTTCAGTTACATTCTGGTTTCTTTCTTTAGAATCTCTGGTTCATTAAATAGAAGATAAATTTTCTATTCTGGTGTTCGCCGAGAAAGGTCTTCATTTTTTTTATTTCAACGTGTTTTCCTCTTGTTAGTGATACATGCAGAAAGGACATAGGGTCTGACAAGGGACATACTCCTCGCAGTGTTTCGTTTGATTAGAGGTAATCCTACTACACACAGCTATTATGAGTGGATATTGTTGTTTTAAATTTTGATTGGTCAGTAGTCCGACTACCAACCAATCACTAGCTGCCCTGCAAAAGCTTTACATTTAAAACGAATGCCAATAGTGCACCAAATATGTTTACATAACGTTACGTCATGGCTCACGATTTTATTATGCCTAATTAAAGCGTGCATCGCAGAATACTACAGTAAAACTAATTGCGTGACAAACGAAGCTATCAAGTCGAATGAAATGTAAACAATACTGTTTGGAAACGAACATACTTTCACCGTTTTTAATACCTTAAATCACTGTCCAAAGTTTTAGGGAAGACCCAGATTAAACGAAGGACTGTCATGTTTCTGTACTTAAGTGATAGCTTTCATTGAAGGGAAAGAATAGACACACTTCCGCAAAAGTTCAAGAAACAGACGCTATTCCAGCAATGGCCAGAGAGGGATTTCTCGGGCCATTGCTTCAGGAATATGTATACAGGTCACAAATCTATGGAATACAATTACTGCTTATTACTGAGCGACGTTTCGACTAGGCTTCTCTAGTCGTTATCAAGCAATGATAAAATCTAAAAAGAGACAAGTCAATATATACATGTACAGGAATATGGACAAGGGACAGCGTCTAATGGTTTGGGTTGGACGGAAAATCAAAGTCCTGTGTACAAGTCCGTGGTGTACACGTAAAATAACACCTGACAATTGGACATCGCAAAAAACTTTGCGGAAATTTCGCCATGAAGACAAATATTCCTTCATAGCAAACTGCATGATGAATGTCCGTCTTCATTATTCCGTTTGGCGCGATAAATAGGGCTTTTTTAAACTCCAGTTCATAGGGGTTTTGTTTCGAACACCTATTTAAACGAAATGAAATGGTATGTATTCGTTCAGGGTTTCCATTTAACGGGCTGTGAATCGTAAAGCTGGTGAATTATAATGACTTTTTATATGCATCATATGGTGAAAACGCGTAAGCAGCAGTCCATTTTTCAAAAATTTTTCGGCGTAGTAGCTGTTTGGATCATGGCGAATGCTTTCGACACCGGCCCCGAAGAGGGCTGACGATTTGGTGACATTTGTTTTTTAAATCTTGGAAAGTGGCCTTTTTTCGATGAGTTTTTAAATTATTAGGTAATAGGAGGAGCCCAATGGCAACGGTCAGAAGAAATAAAATGATACCAATGATTCCACGTTGAGTGGGTTGCCAACGGGAAGTTGATATCAGAAATGTTTCTATAACCTGATATCCGAAATATTATTTCTGGTTGACAGGTACTAGCGGTCAAATCTGAATGACAGCTACCATTTATTTTGCGTATTTTAGTTACGTACGATAGCGGCCTTGTTAATTGTTTAGTAGCCTATTTCCGTCGGGCTCCCGTTTCTAATGTAACCAGCTCAATTGTCAACAAAAGTCGCAATCCGATAGGCTGTCATCGGACCCGGGCTGGCAGTGGGGCTTCAATATGTACACGGGAATCGTTTTTGTCCCACCCGAAGGACTAGTAGACAGCTGTACTTGTCAGGCCCTCCCCGCCCGCCCTGCCAAGTTAAAATAAATTCTATTTTCAAAATTTATTGAATAAACGATTGATGATATATTCAGCTACATGAGTAATGTGTGTAGACTTTATTTCTACCATACTTCATGTTGTTACACTTATCAATAATACGCATGATTCATAATTTAGTAGGTGTGTCGATTGGCTGTCAATGAGACGGAAAATGGAGTTGTCTCCCTTTAGTTCCACGCACCTGTTACTTCAACACAGTCCAATCAGAATAGCGGATTCCAGCCTCTAAGAACTGGGGCATCATTAATCATTAAGCGACCGGCCCTTGCTGTTTTTGATTACCGGTAGCTAGCCTACGCGATAGTTGCTGAAACACATAGGTGAGCTATGTCAGGCTAGTCAACTATTTACACAAAACGTTACGTTATCCTCTGGGATATAACGCGAAACAAGAACAAACGAAGGCGACGCCATATTGTTATAATGGTTACCACCCAATTCAGGTCACGTGACGTCCTTGACAACCTTAGCTGAATCGGTCTATGATGGCGTCGAGCTGATCTGAGCGGACGTTACGATTTATGACCTTGACCCTCATCGTCGATAGCTGTGTTTAATAAACACAATGTTTACCCGTTTATGTGAGCGGATGAAATGAATAACAAACGCCCCGTAGTATTTTAACCATTTAAGACACACAATAATTGTATCAGTCTTTATCCCCCATTTCTGTGGCACAAAAGATAATTCCCGAATGTAACCGGTTGAAGTAATTACGGGTATACATCACAAAACATCGGAATATACTGATCTCCCATCGATACTGATCTCCCATTGATTATTCCTAACAGCCCTCGACTTAGTCTGAATTCCGTCCCCGAAAATCACTACCCCCCCCCCCCACACCTATTTTTTTTTAAATTTCATTTAATTTTCTAACGTCCACTGGCATTTTATTTATTAGAGCCACCCTACACATGGTATGAAATGAAAGAGTGTTTATCCCATTTTCATATGGTACCATTGATTATTCCTCACAGCCCTCGACTTAGTCTGAAATCCGTCCCCAAAAATCACTACCCCCCCCCCCCAAACCTATTTTTTATATTTCATTCAATTTTCTAACGTCCGCTGCCATTTTATTTATTTGAGCCACCATACACATGGTATGAAATGAAAGAGTGTTTATCCCACTTTCAAGTGGTACCATCTATTATTCCATATATCCCTCGGCTTAGTATGAAATCCGTCCACTAAAATCACCCCCCCCCCCACCTGTCTATTTTTGTGTTACCGTATATTTCATTTCCTTTTTTAACATCCGCTGTCATTTTTTTTCTTTGAGCCACCCAATACATGGTATTGAATGAAAAAGGGATTACTCCTCTTTCATGTGGTACCATTTATTATTCCTGAAAGCCCTCGGCTTAGTATGAAATCTGTCCCCTAGAATGACTACCCCTCCCCCCGGTCTATTTTTTTGTTGTAATATTTCATTTCATTTTCTAACGTCCGCTGCTATTTTATTTATTTGAGACACCCAATACAAGGTATGAAATGAACGAGTGTTTATCCCACTTTCATGTGGTACAATTGATTATTGCTGATAGCCCTCGGCTTTGTCTGAAATACGCCCCCGAAAATCCCCCACCCCACCCCAAACCTATTTCTTCCTCTATTTCATTTAATTTTCTAACGTCCGCTGCCATTTATTTTATTTGAGCCACCCTAGACATAGTATGAAATGAAAAAGTGTTTATCCCACTGTCATGTGGTACCATTTATTATTCCTGACAGCCCTCGACTTAGTCTGAAATCCGTCCCGGAAAATCACTACCCCCCCCCCCCCCTTTTTTTATATATTTCATTTTATTTTCTAACGCCCGCTGCCATTTTATTTATTTGAGCCACCCTACACATGGTATGAAATGAAAGAGTGTGTATCCCACTTTCATGTGGTACCATTGATTATTCCTGACAGCCCTCGACTTTGTCTGAAATCCGTCCCCGAAAATCACTACCCCCACCCCAATCTATTTATTTTTATATATTTCATTTAATTTTCTAACGTCCGCTGCCATTTTATTTATTTGAGCCACCCTACACATGGTATGAAATGAAAGGGTGGTTATAACACTTTCATGTGGTACCATATATTATTCCATATATCCCTCGGCTTAGTAGATAGACAGATAAGTTTATTGCATAAAAACGCCCACGTGGAGCAGCATACAATTATCAAAATGAAAGAAAATCACATTAGAACATAAACAGATAAACGTTGCCTTCTTCACTAATGATTCAAGGGCTATATGCAAAGATGTCTAAATCGAGCATAATACCCAATTCAATATTACAACGTCCTTTTGAAGATACGCTTACAACAAACAAGAAAGAAAAAATAAACACGACTAGAATATATGCATGAAATCCGTCCACGAAAACCACTACACCCCCCCCCCCTGTCTATTTATTTGTTATATTTCATTTCCTTTTTTACGTCCGCTGCAATTTTTCTTTGAGCCACCCAATACATGGTATGGAATAAAATAGGGCTTATTTTCCTTTCATGTGGCACCATAAAATAAGTCACCGAAAATCACTACCCCCCCCCCCCCACCCGTCTATTTTTTTGTAATATTTCATTTGCTTTTCTAATGTCTGCTGCCATTTTTATACGCCCACATTTTCATGTGGACGTATTATGTCGTCGCCCCTGTCCGTCCGGACGTCCGTCCGTCCGTCCGGACGTCCGTCCGGACGTCCGTCCGTCCACAATTTGTTTGTGGACTCTCTACAGGTCACAATTCTTATCCGATTTTGACGAAACTTGAAATATAGGTTTATCCCCATAAGATCTCGGTTCCTTTCGATATTGGCATGTATCGGATCAAAACTTCATGGATTATGGCCCCTGATTGTACGAAAAATCACGTTTTTAGCTTGTGGACCCTATAGAGGTCACAATTTTGAACCGATTTTGATGAAACTTGACATGCATGTTTGTAACCCAAAGATCTTGGTTCCTTTCGATATTTGCGGCTATCGGAATGTAATTTCCTGAATTATGGCCCCCGATTGTCCGAAAAATCACCCTTTTTAGCTTGTGGTCCCTCTGGATGTCACAATTATTATTCGATTTAAAAAACCGTTTGATTATATCACCGTTACACCCTAAGGAAGGTTGAGTTCGAATTTCGGGAAAATCGGACGAAAATTGCCATACAAAATGGCCGCCGTTTGTACGCGAATACTGTTAAAAAATGGTATATCAAGGTTGTGGACCCTGTGGAGGTCACAATTTTGATTCGATTTTGATGAAACTTCAAATTCATGGTTATAACCCAAAGATCTTGCTTCCTTTCGATATTTGCGCATATCGGATCGTAACTTCCTGAATTATGGCCCCTGATTATACGCAAAATCGCCTTTTTTTTAGCTTGGAGGTCACAATTATTATTCGATTTAAAAAACCGTTTGATTATATCACCGGTACACCCTAAGGAAGGTTGAGTTCGAATTTCGGGAAAATCGGACGAAAATTGCCATACAAAATGGCCGCCGTTTGTACGCGAATACTGTTAAAAAATGGTATATCAAGGTTGTGGACCCTGTGGAGGTCACAATTTTGATTCGATTTTGATGAAACTTGAAATTCATGGTTATAACCCAAAGATCTTGCTTCCTTTCGATATTTGCGCATATCGGATCGTAACTTCCTGAATTATGGCCCCTGATTATACGCAAAATTGCCTTTTTTTTAGCTTGGAGGTCACAATTATTATCCGATTTAAAAAAACGTTTGATTATATTACCGTTACACCGTAAGGAAGGTTGAGTTTGAATTTCGGGAAAATCAGACCAAAATTGCCACACAAAATGGCCGCCGTTTGTACGCGAATACTGTTAACAAATGGTATATCAAGGTTGTGGACGTTGTAAAGGTCACAATTTTAATTCGATTTTGATGAAACTTGAAATTCATGGTTATAACCCAAAGATCTTGGTTCTTTTCGATATTTGCGCATATCGGATCGTAACTTCCTGAATAATGGCCCCTGGTTATACGCAAAATCCCCCTTTCTTTAGCTTGTGGTCCCTCTGGAGGTCACAATTATTATCCAATTTAAAAAAACATTTGATTATATCACCGTTACACTGTAAGGAAGGTTGAGTTTGAATTTCGGGAAAATCGGACCAAAATTGACAGACAAAATGGTCGCCGTTTGTACGCGAATACTGTTAAAAAAATGATATATCATGATTGTGGATCCTGTATAGGTCACAATTTTAATTCGATTTTGATGAGGATGGTTGAGTTCTAATTTCGTGAAAATCGTACCAAAATTGACGGACGAAATGGTCGCCGTTTGTACGCGAATAGTGTAAAAATATGGTATATCATGGTTGTGGACTCTCTACAGGTCACAATTCTTATCCGATTTTGATGAAAAGTCACATTTCTAGGTTGTGTACCGTCACACCATAATCATTGTCGGTTTCGAATTTCATTACTATCAGACTGGAACTGACCAACTAAATGGCTGCTCCCAATACAGTATGAAATACAGGACTTAAAGATGTAGGAAAAATCACTTTCGGTATTGCTTGTTTTCTGTCCATCTCTAGAAAATGTGGGCGTATCCTGCCTGGCATTGCCAGCCTATCTTATTTATTTGAGCCACCCAAAACATGGTATGAAGTAAAAGAGTGTTTATCCCTCTTTCATATGGTACCATCAATTATTCCTGAAATCCCTCGGCTTAGTATGGAATCAGTGTCCTAAAATGACTACAAAGTCTAGTTTTTGTTATATTTCATTTCATTTTCTAACGTCCGCTGCCATTTTATTTATTTGAGCCACCCTATACTTGATATGAAATGAAAGTGTGTTTATCCCTCTTTAATGCGGTGCCATCTATTATTCCTGAAATGCCTTGGCTCAGTATGAAATTCGTCTCCAAAGAGCACTACCCCCATTCATTGCATTCATAACATCCGCTGCGATTTATTTACTTTAGCCACATAATGCATGGTATGGAATTAAAAAGAGTTTGTCCCTCGTTCATGTGATACCATGGATTATTCCCGAAATCCTCGGCTTAGTCTGAAATCCGTCCCCGAAAATCACTACCGGTCTAAAGCACTTGAGACGAGGATCCCTTAACTCCCTTAAAGTGTATTGCTCCACCCGGTGACCGATGTTTATTTAACAGGGAATATATTATAATTCCCATTGTAACAGTACATTATAAAAATATTCCATATGGATTACTATAATAATATGTATACCACCTAGGTGTGCATCTCTTATACGATGGGTATTAAAGAAGAACGAATTGTATAGTGCACTTGAAATTTGTACAGATAACGTGGAACCCTATGACCTAACCATGATAATATCAGGCTAGATATTCCGAAGTGTCAAAGTGATAATGACGTGAACCAGAACATAATAGTAATAGCCACATTTTGTTGCTATAAGATGGATAAATACCCTATCACCCCATGTCGTGTATTGTGTGGCTCAGGACGAAAGAAACATTCGGGTTTGGTAAATGAAAATCGACCTGAAAAGGAGATCAGTATATTCCGATGTTTTTGGTTTAAACCGGTAATTACTTCAACCTGTTTTACCAATCTGTTTCACAGAGAATTACTTACGAATTAACTCTGTAACAGATAGTGTCCAAAGCACGTGCGTTGACTGCAGTCATTGGCTCAACGGCTCGTGCAATGTTTACTTAACACCTAACTGCTTCGGGCAAAATGACGCATTTTACTCATTTTAGTACCCATTTACACTTAATATGAAATATTTTTTAACTTCAATTACTTCAAACGTCTTTATTTATTTTTCTTTTACCTCAAAAAAATGTTTGAGAATTTAATATGTCGGAGTAAAAAAGTTAATATGCCGTACTTATTAAGCCTCGTCGATGTCATGCTTATCAGTGATTGTAGCGGAGAACGCTAGATCGGAGACGGTCCTACGCATTTTAGCACATATGACGTCATATATAGATTATGGGTTAGGGTTAGGGTAAGGGCTAGGACCTGTAGATTTGGTCAAAATCCCGAGATGTAAACAGGGCTAGCCCTAACCCTAACCCATGATCAAGACTAACCCTTACCCTAACCCACAATTCACATATGACGTCACAATTTGCGTAGGACCGTCTCCGATCTAGCGTTCTCCGATTGTAGCGGCTAAGCGAATATTCACTGCGGGATCAGTTTGCTGTTTTACCGGATATTATAGTGATTTTCACGAATTATGTATGGTGGCACAGAAATGGGGGACAAAGACTTATACAATTACCGAACACAAATTGGCCACCTATTCGGCTAGCCAGCTATTCGACCGATCCAGCTGGCAACCTGTTCGTTGGCAACCTATTCAGAATTAAGACAACAGTCGCCCAAACTCATCTATTTTTACCAACCAATAAAATCCAACGTTACGTCTATCAAATGAAAGTAGAATAATATATTATTTTTTATCCATTCCTTTAGCTCAGAATAGAGGTGTAATTTCGCATTATCGTACAAAATTCTAGACATTCAACTAAATATATTCCGAAAGGTAATTAAATAGGCTTTCCAGATATTATTAGTAAAAGTTGGCACAATCATATTAAAGGGATGCGCTCTCATCTTAAACGTCGACAATTTTTCAATATTTTAAACTCAAAGAACGGTAATATTCCGAGTCAAAATTCGCACCATCGTACAAAATTCTTAGCAACCAGCTATATATATTCTGAAAGGTAATTGATTACGCTTTCCAAATATTATTAGTAAAAGTTGGCACAATCATATTAAAGGGGCGCGCTCTCAACCTGAATATAGCCAATTTTTCAATATTCTATATGTAAAGATATACCGGTATTTTATTCGAAGTCCAAATTCGGACCATCGTACAAAATTCTGAGCAACCAGCTATATATATTCTGAAAGGTAATTGAATAAGCTTTCCAAATATTATTAGTAAAAGTTGGCACAATCATATTAAAGGGGCGCGCTCTCAACGTGAACATAGCCAATGTTTCAACATTTAAAGTGAAAGAACGGTAATATTCCGAGTCGAAATGCGGACCATCGTACAAAATTCTGAGCATCCATCTATATATATTCTGAAAGGTAATTGGATAAGCTTTCCAAATATTATTAGTAAAAGTTGGCACAATCATATTAAAGGGGCGCCCTCTCAACCTACAAATAGCCAATTTTTTAATATTTTAAAGTGAAAGAACGGCAATATTCCGAGTCGAATTCGGACTATCGTACAAAATTCTAAGCATCCAGCTATATATATTCTGAAAGGTAATTGCATAAGCTTTCCAAATATTATTAGTAAAAGTTGGCACAATCATATTAAAGGGGCGCGCTCTCAACCTATAAATAGCCATTTTTTCAATATTTTAAACTGAAATAATGGTAATATTCTGAGTCAAAATTCCGACCATCGTACAAAATTCTGAGCAACCAGCTATATATATTCTAAAAGGTAATTGAATAAGCTTTCCAAATATTATTAGTAAAAGTTGGCACAATCATATTAAAGGGGCGCCCTCTCAACCTGAACATAGCCAATTTTTCAATATTCTGAATGTAAAGACAGACCAGTATTTTTTTCGAAGTCCAAATTCGAACTATCGTACAAAATTCTAAGCATCCAGCTATATATATTCTGAAAGGTAATTGGATAAGCTTTCCAAATATTATTAGTAAAAGTTGGCACAATCATATTAAAGGGGCGCGCTCTCAACCTAAAAATAGCCAATTTTTCAATATTTTAAACCGAAAGAATGGTAATATTCCCAGTCGAAATTCGGACCATCGTAAAAAATTCTGAGCAACCAGCTATATATATTCTGAAAGGTACTTGAATAAGCTTTCCAAATATTATTAGTAAAAGTTGGCACAATCATATTAAAGGGGCGCGCTCTCAACCTGAACATAGCCAATTTTTCAATATTATATATGTAAAGATAGACCGGTATTTTATTCGAAGTCCAAATTCGGACCATCGTACAAAATTCTCAGCATCCAGCTATATATATTCTGAAAGGTAATTGGATAAGCTTTCCAAATATTATTACTAAAAGTTGGCACAATCATATTAAAGGGGCGCGCTCTCAACCTGAACATAGCCAATGTTTCAACATTTAAAGTGAAAGAACGGTAATATTCCGAGTCGAAATTCGGACCATCGTACAAAATTCTGAGCATCCAGCTATATATATTATGAAAGGCAATTGCATAAGCGTTCCAAATATTATTAGTAAAAGTTGGCACAATCATATTAAAGGGACGCGCTCTCAACCTGAACATAGGCAATTTTTCAATATTCTGAATGTAAAGACAGACCGGTATTTTTTTCGAAGTCCAAATTCGAACTATCGTACAAAATTCTAAGCATCCAGCTATATATATTCTGAAAGGTATTTGCATAAACTTTCCAAATATTATTAGTAAAAGTTGGCACAATCATATTAAAGGGGCGCGCTCTCAACCTACAAATCGCCATTTTTTCAATATTTTAAACTGAAAGAATGGTAATATTCCGAGTCGAAATTCGGACCATCGTACAAAATTCTGAGCAACCAGCTATATATATTCTGAAAGGTAATTGAATAAGCTTTCCAAATATTATTAGTAAAAGTTGGTACAATCATATTAAAGGGGCGCGCTCTCAACGTGAACATAGCCAATGTTTCAACATTTAAAGTGAAAGAACGGTAATATTCCGAGTCGAAATGCGGACCATCGTACAAAATTCTGAGCATCCATCGATATATATTCTGAAAGGTAATTGGATAAGCTTTCCAAATATTATTAGTAAAAGTTGGCACAATCATATTAAAGGGGCGCCCTCTCAACCTACAAATAGCCAATGTTTCAACATTTAAAATGAAAGAACGGTAATATTCCGAGTCGAAATTCGGACCATCGTACAAAATTCTGAGCAACCAGCTATATATATTCTGAAAGGTACTTGAATAAGCTTTCCAAATATTATTAGTAAAAGTTGGCACAATCATATTAAAGGGGCGCGCTCTCAACCTGAATAAGCCAATTTTTCAATATTATATATGTAAAGATAGACCGGTATTTTATTCGAAGTCCAAATTCGGACCATCGTACAAAATTCTCAGCATCCAGCTATATATATTCTGAAAGGTAATTGGATAAGCTTTCCAAATATTATTAGTAAAAGTTGGCACAATCATATTAAAGGGGCGCCCTCTCAACCTGAACATAGCCAATTTTTTAATATTTTAAAGTGAAAGAACAGCAATATTACGAGTCGAAATTCGGACTATCGTACACAATTCTGAGCATTCAGCTATATACATTCTGAAAGGTAATTTGATAAGCTTTCCAAATATTATTAGTAAAAGTTGGCACAATCATATTAAAGGGGCGCGCTCTCAACCTGAACATAGCCAATTTTTCAATATTATATATGTAAAGATAGACCGGTATTTTATTCGAAGTCCAAATTCGGACCATCGTACAAAATTCTCAGCATCCAGCTATATATATTCTGAAAGGTAATTGGATAAGCTTTCCAAATATTATTACTAAAAGTTGGCACAATCATATTAAAGGGGCGCGCTCTCAACCTGAACATAGCCAATGTTTCAACATTTAAAGTGAAAGAACGGTAATATTCCGAGTCGGAATTCGGACCATCGTACAAAATTCTGAGCATCCAGCTATATATATTCTGAAAGGCAATTGCATAAGCGTTCCAAATATTATTAGTAAAAGTTGGCACAATCATATTAAAGGGGCGCGCTCTCAACCTGAACATAGGCAATTTTTCAATATTCTGAATGTAAAGACAGACCGGTATTTTTTTCGAAGTCCAAATTCGAACTATCGTACAAAATTCTAAGCATCCAGCTATATATATTCTGAAAGGTATTTGCATAAACTTTCCAAATATTATTAGTAAAAGTTGGCACAATCATATTAAAGGGGCGCGCTCTCAACCTACAAATCGCCATTTTTTCAATATTTTAAACTGAAAGAATGGTAATATTCCGAGTCGAAATTCGGACCATCGTACAAAATTCTGAGCAACCAGCTATATATATTCTGAAAGGTAATTAAATAAGCTTTCCAAATATTATTAGTAAAAGTTGGCACAATCATATTAAAGGGGCGCGCTCTCAACGTGAACATAGCCAATGTTTCAACATTTAAAGTGAAAGAACGGTAATATTCCGAGTCGAAATGCGGACCATCGTACAAAATTCTGAGCATCCATCGATATATATTCTGAAAGGTAATTGGATAAGCTTTCCAAATATTATTAGTAAAAGTTGGCACAATCATATTAAAGGGGCGCCCTCTCAACCTACACATAGCCAATGTTTCAACATTTAAAATGAAAGAACGGTAATATTCCGAGTCGAAATTCGGACCATCGTACAAAATTCTGAGCAACCAGCTATATATATTCTGAAAGGTACTTGAATAAGCTTTCCAAATATTATTAGTAAAAGTTGGCACAATCATATTAAAGGGGCGCGCTCTCAACCTGAATAAGCCAATTTTTCAATATTATATATGTAAAGATAGACCGGTATTTTATTCGAAGTCCAAATTCGGACCATCGTACAAAATTCTCAGCATCCAGCTATATATATTCTGAAAGGTAATTGGATAAGCTTTCCAAATATTATTAGTAAAAGTTGGCACAATCATATTAAAGGGGCGCCCTCTCAACCTGAACATAGCCAATTTTTCAACATTTAAAGTGAAAGAACGGTAATATTCCGAGGCGAAATGCGGACCATCGTACAAAATTCTAAGCATCCAGCTATATATATTCTGAAAGGTAATTGCATAAGCTTTCCAAATATTATTAGTAAAAGTTGGCACAATCATATTAAAGGGGCGCCCTCTCAACCTACAAATAGCCATTTTTTCAATATTTTAAACTCAAAGAATGGTAATATTCCGAGTCAAAATTCGGACCATCGTACAAAATTCTGAGCAACCAGCTATATATATTCTGAAAGGTAATTAAATACGCTTTCCAAATATTATTAGTAAAAGTTGGCACAATCATATTAAAGGGGCGCGCTCTCAACGTGAACATAGCCAATGTTTCAACATTTAAAATGAAAGAAAGGTAATATTCCGAGTCGAAATGCCGACCATCGTACAAAATTCTGAGCATCCATCTATATATATTCTGAAAGGTAATTGGATAAGCTTTTCAAATATTATTAGTAAAAGTTGGCACAATCATATTAAAGGGGCGCGCTCTCAACCTGAACATAGCCAATTTTTTTTAATATTTTAAAGTGAAAGAACAGCAATATTCCGAGTCGAAATTCGGGCTATCGTACAAAATTCTGAGCATTCAGCTATATACATTCTGAAAGGTAATTTGATAAGCTTTCCAAATATTATTAGTAAAAGTTGGCACAAACATATTAAAGGGGCGCGCTCTCAACCTGAACATAGCCAATTTTTCAATATTATATATGTAAAGATAGACCGGTATTTTATTCGAAGTCCAAATTCGGACCATCGTACAAAATTCTCAGCATCCAGCTATATATATTCTGAAAGGTAATTGGATAAGCTTTCCAAATATTATTAGTAAAAGTTGGCACAATCATATTAAAGGGGCGCCATCTCAACCTGAACATAGCCAATTTTTCAATATTCTGAATGTAAAGACAGACCAGTATTTTTTTCGAAGTCCAAATTCGAACTATCGTACAAAATTCTAAGCATCCAGCTATATATATTCTGAAAGGTAATTGCATAAGCTTTCCAAATATTATTAGTAAAAGTTGGCACAATCATATTAAAGGGGCGCGCTCTCAACCTGAACATAGCCAATGTTTCAACATTTAAAATGAAAGAACGGTAATATTCCGAGTCGAAATATATTTAGTTGAATGCTGAGAATTTTGTACGATAGTCCGAATTTCGACTCGGAATACTGCTGTTCTTTGGAAAGAACCTAAAAGTGCCAACTTTTACTAATAATATTTGGAAAGTTTATGCAAATACCTTTCAGAATATATATAGCTGGATGCTTAGAATTTTGTACGATTGTTCGAATTTGGACTTCGAAAAAAATACCGGTCTGTCTTTACATTCAGAATATTGACAAATTGCCTATGTTCAGGTTGAGAGCGCGCCCCTTTAATATGATTGTGCCAACTTTTACTAATAATATTTGGAACGCTTATCCAATTGCCTTTCAGAATATATATAGCTGGATGCTCAGAATTTTGTACGATGGTCCGAATTTCGACTCGGAATATTACCGTTCTTTCATTTTAAATGTTGAAAAATTGGCTATGTTCAGGTTGAGAGCGCGCCCCTTTAATATGATTGTGCCAACTTTTACTAATAATATTTGGAAAGCTTATGCAATTACCTTTCGGAATATATATAGCTGGATGCTTAGAATTTTGTACGATAGTTCGAATTTGGACTTCGAAAAAAATACTGGTCTGTCTTTACATTCAGAATATTGAAAAATTGGCTATGTTCAGGTTGAGAGGGCGCCCCTTTAATATGATTGTGCCAACTTTTACTAATAATATTTGGAAAGCTTATCCAATTACCTTTCAGAATATATATAGCTGGATGCTGAGATTTTTGTACGATGGTCCGAATTTGGACTTCGAATAAAATACCGGTCTATCTTTACATATATAATATTGAAAAATTGGCTATGTTCAGGTTGAGAGCGCGCCCCTTTAATATGATTGTGCCAACTTTTACTAATAATATTTGGAAAGCTTATCAAATTACCTTTCAGAATGTATATAGCTGAATGCTCAGAATTTTGTACGATAGTCCGAATTTCGACTCGGAATATTGCTCTTCTTTCACTTTAAAATATTAAAAAATTAGCTATGTTCAGGTTGAGAGCGCGCCCCTTTAATATGATTGTGCCAACTTTTACTAATAATATTTGAAAAGCTTATCCAATTACCTTTCAGAATATATATAGATGGATGCTCAGAATTTTGTACGATGGTCCGCATTTCGACTCGGAATATTACCTTTCTTTCATTTTAAATGTTGAAACATTGGCTATGTTCACGTTGAGAGCGCGCCCCTTTAATATGATTGTGCCAACTTTTACTAATAATATTTGGAAAGCGTATTTAATTACCTTTCAGAATATATATAGCTGGTTGCTCAGAATTTTGTACGATGGTCCGAATTTTGACTCGGAATATTACCATTCTTTGAGTTTAAAATATTGAAAAAATGGCTATTTGTAGGTTGAGAGGGCGCCCCTTTAATATGATTGTGCCAACTTTTACTAATAATATTTGGAAAACTTATCCAATTACCTTTCAGAATATATATAGATGGATGCTCAGAATTTTGTACGATGGTCCGAATTTCGACTCGGAATATTACCGTTCTTTCATTTTAAATGTTGAAACATTGGCTATGTTCAGGTTGAGAGCGCGCCCCTTTAATATGATTGTGCCAACTTTTACTAATAATATTTGGAAAGCTTATGCAATTACCTTTCAGAATATATATAGCTGGATGCTTAGAATTTTGTACGATAGTTCGAATTTGGACTTCGAAAAAAATACTGGTCTGTCTTTACATTCAGAATATTGAAAAATTGGCTATGTTCAGGTTGAGAGGGCGCCCCTTTAATATGATTGTGCCAACTTTTACTAATAATATTTGGAAAGCTTATCCAATTACCTTTCAGAATATATATAGCTGGATGCTGAGAATTTTGTACGATGGTCCGAATTTCGACTCGGAATATTACCATTCTTTCAGTTTAAAATATTGAAAAAATGGCGATTTGTAGGTTGAGAGCGCGCCCCTTTAATATGATTGTGCCAACTTTTACTAATAATATTTGGAAAGTTTATGCAAATACCTTTCAGAATATATATAGCTGGATGCTGAGAATTTTGTACGATAGTCCGAATTCGACTCGGAATATTGCCGTTCTTTCACTTTAAAATATTAAAAAATTGGCTATTTGTAGGTTGAGAGGGCGCCCCTTTAATATGATTGTGTCAACTTTTACTAATAATATTTGGAAAGCTTATTCAATTACCTTTCAGAATATATATAGCTGGTTGCTCAGAATTTTGTACGATGGTCCGAAATTCGACTCGGAATATTACCATTCTTTCAGTTTAAAATATTGAAAAAATGGCGATTTGTAGGTTGAGAGCGCGCCCCTTTAATATGATTTTGCCAACTTTTACTAATAATATTTGGAAAGTTTATGCAAATACCTTTCAGAATATATATAGCTGGATGCTTAGAATTTTGTACGATAGTTCGAATTTGGGCTTCGAAAAAAATACTGGTCTGTCTTTACATTCAGAATATTGAAAAATTGGCTATGTTCAGGTTGAGAGGGCGCCCCTTTAATATGATTGTGCCAACTTTTACTAATAATATTTGGAAAGCTTATCCAATTACCTTTCAGAATATATATAGCTGGATGCTGAGAATTTTGTACGATAGTCCGAATTTGGACTCGGAATATTGCCGTTCTTTCACTTTAAAATATTAAAAAATTGGCTATGTTCAGGTTGATAGCGCGCCCCTTTAATATGATTGTGCCAACTTTTACTAATAATATTTGGAAAGCTTATGCAATTACCTTTCAGAATATATATAGCTGGATGCTTAGAATTTTGTACGATAGTCCGAATTCGACTCGGAATATTGCCGTTCTTTCAATTTAAAATATTAAAAAATTGGCTATTTGTAGGTTGAGAGGGCGCCCCTTTAATATGATTGTGCCAACTTTTACTAATAATATTTGGAAAGCTTATCCAATTACCTTTCAGAATATATATAGATGGATGCTCAGAATTTTGTACGATGGTCCGAATTTCGACTCGGAATATTACCGTTCTTTCATTTTAAATGTTGAAACATTGGCTATGTTCAGGTTGAGAGCGCGCCCCTTTAATATGATTGTGCCAACTTTTACTAATAATATTTGGAAAGCTTATGCAATTACCTTTCAGAATATATATAGCTGGATGCTTAGAATTTTATACGATAGTTCGAATTTGGACTTCGAAAAAAATACTGGTCTGTCTTTACATTCAGAATATTGAAAAATTGGCTATGTTCAGGTTGAGAGGGCGCCCCTTTAATATGATTGTGCCAACTTTTACTAATAATATTTGGAAAGCTTATCCAATTACCTTTCAGAATATATATAGCTGGATGCTGAGAATTTTGTACGATAATCCGAATTTGGACTCGGAATATTGCCGTTCTTTCACTTTAAAATATTAAAAAATTGGCTATGTTCAGGTTGATAGCGCGCCCCTTTAATATGATTGTGCCAACTTTTACTAATAATATTTGGAAAGCTTATGCAATTACCTTTCAGAATATATATGGCTGGATGCTTAGAATTTTGTACGATAGTCCGAATTCGACTCGGAATATTGCCGTTCTTTCACTTTAAAATATTAAAAAATTGGCTATTTGTAGGTTGAGAGGGCGCCCCTTTAATATGATTGTGCCAACTTTTACTAATAATATTTGGAAAGCTTATCCAATTACCTTTCAGAATATATATAGATGGATGCTCAGAATTTTGTACGATGGTCCGAATTTCGACTCGGAATATTACCGTTCTTTCATTTTAAATGTTGAAACATTGGCTATGTTCAGGTTGAGAGCGCGCCCCTTTAATATGATTGTGCCAACTTTTACTAATAATATTTGGAAAGCTTATTCAAGTTCCTTTCAGAATATATATAGCTGGTTGCTCAGAATTTTGTACGATGGTTCGAATTTCGACTGGGAATATTACCATTCTTTCAGTTTAAAATATTGAAAAATTGGCTATTTTTAGGTTGAGAGTGCGCCCCTTTAATATGATTGTGCCAACTTTTACTAATAATATTTAGAAAGCTTATTCAAGTACCTTTCAGAATATATATAGCTGGTTGCTCAGAATTTTGTACGATGGTCCGAATTTCGACTGGGAATATTACCATTCTTTCAGTTTAAAATATTGAAAAATTGGCTATTTGTAGGTTGAGAGCGCGCCCCTTTAATATGATTGTGCCAACTTTTACTAATAATATTTGGAAAGCTTATCCAATTGCCTTTCAGAATATATATAGCTGGATGCTGAGAATTTTGTACGATAGTCCGAATTTGGACTCGGAATATTGCCGTTCTTTCACTTTAAAATATTAAAAAATTGGCTATGTTCAGGTTGATAGCGCGCCCCTTTAATATGATTGTGCCAACTTTTACTAATAATATTTGGAAAGCTTATGCAGTTACCTTTCAGAATATATATAGCTGGTTGCTCAGAATTTTGTACGATGGTCCGAATTTCGACTGGGAATATTACCATTCTTTCAGTTTAAAATATTGAAAAATTGGCTATTTTTAGGTTGAGAGCGCGCCCCTTTAATATGATTGTGCCGACTTTTACTAATAATATTTAGAAAGCTTATGCAATTATCTTTCAGAATATATATAGCTGGATGCTCAGAATTTTGTACGATGGTCCGAATTTTGACTCAGAATATTACCATTCTTTCAGTTTAAAATATTGAAAAAATGGCTATTTGTAGGTTGAGAGCGCGCCCCTTTAATATGATTGTGCCAACTTTTACTAATAATATTTGGAAAGCTTATTCAATTACCTTTCATAATATATATAGCCGGTTGCTCAGAGTTTTGTACGATGGTCCGAATTTTGACTCAGAATATTACCATTATTTCAGTTTTAAATATTGAAAAAATGGCTATTTATAGGTTGAGAGCGCGCCCCTTTAATATGATTGTGCCAACTTTTACTAATAATATTTGGAAAGCTTATGCAGTTACCTTTCAGAATGTATATAGCTGGATGCTTAGAATTTTGTACGATAGTCCGAATTCGACTCGGAATATTGCCGTTCTTTCACTTTAAAATATTAAAAAATTGGCTATTTGTAGGTTGAGAGGGCGCCCCTTTAATATGATTGTGCCAACTTTTACTAATAATATTTGGAAAGCTTATCCAATTACCTTTCAGAATATATATAGATGGATGCTCAGAATTTTGTACGATGGTCCGCATTTCGACTCGGAATATTACCGTTCTTTCACTTTAAATGTTGAAACATTGGCTATGTTCACGTTGAGAGCGCGCCCCTTTAATATGATTGTGCCAACTTTTACTAATAATATTTGGAAAGCTTATTCAATTACCTTTCAGAATATATATAGCTGGTTGCTCAGAATTTTGTACGATGGTCCGAATTTGGACTTATACCGGTCTATCTTTACATATAGAATATTGAAAAATTGGCTATATTCAGGTTGAGAGCGCGCCCCTTTAATATGATTGTGCCAACTTTTACTAATAATATTTGGAAAGCGTAATCAATTACCTTTCAGAATATATATAGCTGGTTGCTAAGAATTTTGTACGATGGTGCGAATTTTGACTCGGAATATTACCGTTCTTTGAGTTTAAAATATTGAAAAATTGTCGACGTTTAGGATGAGAGCGCACCCCTTTAATATGATTGTGCCAACTTTTACTAATAATATTTGGAAAGCTTATCCAATTACCTGTCTAGAATTTTGTACGATAATGCGAAATTACACCTCTATTCTGAGCTAAAGGAATGGATAAAAAATAATATAATATTCTACTTTCATTTGATAGACGTAACGTTGGATTTTATTGGTTGGTAAAAATAGATGAGTTTGGGCGACTGTTGTCTTAATTCTGAATAGGTTGCCAACGAACAGGTTGCCAGCTGGATCGGTCGAATAGCTGGCTAGCCGAATAGGTGGCCAATTTGTGTTCGGTTATACAATTATTGGGTGTATTTATATGGAGGGGGATCCTCGCCAAAACTCTCAATTTGTGAAAATACATTTGTCGATTTGTGAAAGTACATTTGTTAATTTGTCAAAATACAAAATACATTTGTCGATTTGTGAAAGTACATTTGTTAATTTGTCAAAATGCAAAATACATTTGTCGATTTGTCATACAACAAAAATACATTTTTTCATGTGTGAAAATACACCTGTCGAACCTACAAAGCACAAATTTTGAAATAACACAGCTTAACTTTATAGATTCAACATATGTAATTTCAACATTTGTATTTTCAAGATATGTAATTTCAACATTTGTAGTTTCAACATTTGTAGTTTCAACAGTTGTATTAACGACACTTGCATTAGCAAGCCTTGCATTAGCAAGCCATGCATTAGCTAACTATGACCATATTTGGGTTGATGACGTTGATCATTATGGAGGGGGATCCTTGCCAACGATGCTGCAAGGCCTGGATGCCGGCCAGGAAGAATTTTTTTTATTTTTTTATCCCCTCCCCCCTAAAAAATTTCAAATAGCTGAAATGGCGTCATCTTAACCATGGACCTTATAATAAGGTCCATGTCTTAACCAAGAAAATGAGGGTTGACAAGTTACTTTTGTGTTAGGGTTAGTCCTTTCAGTGGCAGGTATTTGATAGCTGCCCTATAGTCAGTTTTGTCCATTTCTGATGATTCCTGATGGGTTAATCACACAAAAGATGGTCTGGCATGAAAACAATATTAACAATACAGGTGCAGTTCTTATGAAATGAAATGAAATGAAATGGGGTTTAACGTCCTACTCTTCTGCACCTGTCCATGATTGTACTTTCTTGGTGACAAAAGTCTGCTTCAATCTGGCCTCACAATACCATTTTATGCATTTTGTCAGTTTGAACCATCATCTTTTATGGGTCATTTCGTTATCAGCGAGATGCACACTTTCATTCAAAATTAAATTGAACTGATACCTCGAATGTGTGAATATAAATTTTTCTCGAGCCTCGGGGTCGATATTATGGTGTCAGCTTGGCCCCCAAGGCCGAAACCAACTGTTATGGACAATTTCGAACTCAGTGAGATGTACTCTTCCATTTAAAATTGGTTTGACTGATACTTCGAATATATGAGTATAACCTATTTTTGACCCTTCGGCTCTGCGGTCCATATTTAGGGTCTCAATTTGGGCCGTCCAAGGGCCATAAGCGTCTGTTATGGGCAACTTCGTACCTAGTGAGATGTACTCTTTCATTTAGAGTTGGTTTTGACCGGTACCGCGAATTTATGGCCCCATCGTCTTAGGGCGTCAATTTGGGCCATTCCATGGGCCCAATCGTCTGTTATGGACAATTCCGTAATCAGCGGCATATACTCTTTCAATTAACATTAGTGTCTACTAATAACTCGAGTGTATTCTTTCATTTAAAATTGGTTTTGACCGGTACCTCGAATGTATGAGTTTAACCCATTTTTGGGGTCATTATAGGGGTCACCAGGGTCACACCCATGGACTGGGCCACGGCAGACGCCCACGTCTGTGCATCCCAGGTTAGTATGTAGATGCCTATATATATGGTCAGATATTGGTACCTCGTTCGTCGAGGTTCCACTCTCTGGAGCCCAAAATGGGTTAAACTCATACATTCGAGGTACCGGTCAAAACCAATTTTAAATGAAAGAATACACTCTACGGAGTACGAAATTGCCCATAACAGACGATTTTGGCCTTGGGACTGCCCAAACTGACCCCCCCATCCTCCCTGGGCAGCTTAAAAAAAAGGGTTATATTCATACATTCATTTCATTTCATAAGAACTGCACCTGTAGTGTTAATATTGTTTTAATACCAGACCATCTTGTGTGTGATTAACCCATCAGGAATCACCAGAAATGGACAAAACTGGCTATAGGGCAGCTATCAAATACCTGCCACTGAAAGGACTAACCCTAACACAAAAGTAACTTGTCAACCCTCATTTTCTTAGTTAAGATGACGCCATTTCAGCTATGTGAAATTTTTTAGGGGGAGGGGATAAAAAATAAAAAAAAATTCTTCCTGGCCGGCATCCAGGCCTTGCAGCATCGTTGGCAAGGATCTCCCTCCATAATGATTAACGTCATCAACCCAAATATGTGAAATTTTTTAGGGGGAGGGGATAAAAAATAAAAAAAAAATTCTTCCTGGCCGGCATCCAGGCCTTGCAGCATCGTTGGCAAGGATCCCCCTCCATAATGATCAACGTCATCAACCCAAATATGGTCATAGTTAGCTAATGCATGGCTTGCTAATGCAAGGCTTGCTAATGCAAGTGTCGTTAATACAACTGTTGAAACTACAAATGTTGAAACTACAAATGTTGAAATTACATATCTTGAAAATACAAATGTTGAAATTACATATCTTGAAACTATAAAGTTAAGCTGTGTTATTTCAAAATCTGTGCTTTGTAGGTTCGACAGGTGTATTTTCACACATGAAAAAATGTATTTTTGTTGTACGACAAATCGACAAATGTATTTTGCATTTTGACAAATTAACAAATGTACTTTCACAAATCGACAAATGTATTTTGTATTTTGACAAATTAACAAATGTACTTTCACAAATCGACAAATGTATTTTCACAAATTGAGAGTTTTGGCTAGGATCCCCCTCCATATATTTAATGGTTTAAATAGTACTGGGTATTTGTAATTCACTTCGTACATTCACATAAACGGCTAAACAGTGTTTTAGTTAACCGCAGTTTTCGACGATGAGGTTCAAGGTCATGAGCCGGTTGCTAACGTCCGCTCAGATCAGCTCAACAATGATGGCTGTCGACCACAACTACTACATTTCGATGGAAGTAAATAACTGGGCATATTTCGTATAAAGTCATTAATGACATAAATTTTTGGTAAGTAACTTTTTCAAGAATACCAAGAGTGGTTGTCAACGATCAGTCTAACAACGGCAACGCCGTGGATGATTGAATGGCGACAAACAATTGTGTTGATCAGTCCGTCAGCAAATATTATACTGAAGTGATTTGCCAAATGAAGGAAGGTTAGATAAAGGCTAGTGAGATCTACCAATCGACAACTCCATCAGAACACTATAAAATACAATATAAAATAACCAGGTCTGCTAAAGAAGCGACCCAAGATAACCATATAATCAACTGGTCTGCTCAACAGCGACCATTTCTACACTGCAATAAAAACACACCCCACTTCAGCTTAGCAACTCTCTTATATAGGCCAACAGCACGTGTACTCCAAGTTTATACAAGAGTTTGGGCAAACCATATAGGTAGTTGAGTCAAGGAAGCCCATCAAATGAGGTTGAGTTTGGGAGAGCCAAACCTACTCTGAACATTAGAAACTCGTCAAGTTACAAAATCACTACACACCTCCCAGTTTTATTAAGGCCCCCCTTTGTACAGTGGACTGGATCAAGAGTCCTGCACAGACTAAAATACACACATTATAAACAAGACAATCTAATCAAGCAGAAACGTGAATGATTCTTAGAAGACACCACCCTCGCCTGGACTCTCTGCAAAAACACTATCAACGATTTCACCATAATTCTGCAGGGGTGATCCACCTGAAAAGCTGATACTCCGCTGACATCTCCACATTCGACTCCAGGGACAACCAATTAAACTTTGTAACAACTGCTAAACATAATAAATCTCAATTTTCTACATAAAATCTCAGTGGCCACCCACCTTAAATACATGCATCACGTATTAACAATAAATAACTACATGTGCACTCGATTCAAAATAAACTATTCATATACTGGAATAGACCTCACAAACTACCCCGATTTTAGATTCAACGCTTAATTATCTCTGTCTTGCTAGGTCCCCTTCTTTTCTCTGCAATATCTAAATGGCATTCCCCACGAAAGCGTTGCAGACTATACTTGGTACTGATCCCCGCTTAAACACTAACGATAATCTTTCAACCACTGCCAACAACTATTAACAACTCTTCTACCACCTCTCCTTTCGACACCGCCAACAACCCTCCCGTTGCTTGTGCCCCCTTAACACACGTCTCCATGGTTACTTCCCTCGACACGGCCAAGGCTCCCACAGGTCACCCTCTTACACTCCCTATTTACATTGTTGTTAACTTCTGCTACCACCAATAATTCTTCCTTCACAGCCAACGACGGTGACATCGACAAACCCACTGATGATGATACAGTCAACGACAATGAGATCGTTAAACCCACAACCACCGATGATTTGGCCACCAGACGCTATTCTCTCTACTACATCGAGTCTCTTTCGACACAGCCAACAACTCTGACATTGCTACTACCAACGATTCTTCCTCCACTGCCAACGAAGGTGACATCAATAAACCTATTGATAATTTGGACACCAGACGCTATAAACCTTTACATATCTTTCAAAATGTTTTATCCAATAACCAACACCCTAAACTGGGCAAAACTACGCCCATAATCTTATTCCCTATTTTAGACCTAGACAAGACAGATTCGAAACAAATTAAACATCGAATGGTGCTGGGGAATAAATTTCAAGATTGCCGAAGATGACGATAAGAAAGCTATCTGAGAATTATTCCAGTGAGTACAAGGATCTTGAAAATGTAACCCCATTTACAACTATCTTACAGGAAAGAATATCGAAAGGTTGCAAGAACGTTATGAGGTTATTTCAAGCTTAAAGGTGTATTTCCAAATAATAACCTTACTAAACTATATGGTATTGGAAGTACACATTTAAAATGTTGACCCAAATCTTAACTGTTTATTTCGAATATAACGAACAGTAATAGTTATATAGATATCATTGTCCAATCTTTTTGTATCTTTATCATTGACTGATTACCAACTAACCGTCATTCAACGAACCCCATCAGGATGGTCACCACCTGGTTCAATCACCATTCAAGTGAATGTCATTTGGTGCCCCATTTAACTCGGCATAAAGAGTGTACTCTTAGTTACTGAAACAGGATTACCCCAGGGCTGGGCTATTGCTTCCAATTATAAAATGATTCAAAAGACATAACTAAACGACAACTAACACAATCCCCCTTAGAGAAACAAAGTCACAACCTATTGGATTAATCTAACGAAATCAGTTGCTTAATAAGAATATTCCGGGCAAAACTCAGACACCGATTTCTGCCCATTTGGATTGAGTTTCAAGATGAAATTACAGTTAATAAACAGTTAATAATTAACAAAGTCTCATCGCACAGAGCCATAATTTCAATGTCATCAAACTAAAGAACAGGGTGTCCACCGAACAAACGACTAGAAATAAAACCAAAACATCCTTTTGAAGAAAACCGTTTTGATTACTCAATCGTACATAAACCCCAGGACAGATTTCTCGAATAAACAAAAAACACTGGAAACCACGTAAACAAGAGGGGTGGCTAACTTGGTGGCACCTTCTAGACTACGATCATCCTTCGAGTGGGGGGTAGATTCTTAAATAAAAACAAATGGAGAGCGATGGCAATAAAAAGCTAAAAATATAGTTTGACTTTGTCATACGACCGACACCTACAAAACTTCGTCCTCTCACAGTAGTTGGACAACAATGTGCAAAACAGTTTCTTTCTATACTCGACGTGAAACTGTCGCTTTAAAACTTAAAAATATAGAAATTTTCCGATAATAATATTAGAATCATCGTTAAATTGACTTCCAGCTACTGTGTATTTAATTGAAGAGTAGCTTATGTTAAATAATGAAAAGGTACAATAAGGTCCCGACACCTCAAATATCCACATTACCAGTTCACGGCTACAGGCTTTATGTGTCACATAATTGTAAGCCAAAAAATAGAATCTCAATACATAAATAACCTTTCCTTCCCCCGCTTTTAAAATGTTTAGCTCGCAGCGCCAATGAAGTGATTTGCCAAATGAAGGAAGGTTAGATAAAGGCTAGTGAGATCTACCAATCGACAACTCCATCAGAACACTATAAAATACAATATAAAATAACTAGGTCTGCTAAAGAAGCGACCCAAGATAACCATATAATCAACTGGTCTGCTCAACAGCGACCATTTCTACACTGCAATAAAAACACACCCCACTTCAGCTTAGCAACCCTCTTATATAGGCCAACAGCACCTGCACTCCAAGTTTATACAAGAGTTTGGGCAAACCATATAGGTAGTTGAGTCAAGGAAGCCCATCAAATGAGGTTGAGTTTGGGAGAGCCAAACCTACTCTGAACATTAGAAACTCGTCAAGTTACAAAATCACTACAATACTTTACACTGTCACTGTTGCCGAGATCAAGCTGGCAGACAATAGCTAGCAGACATTAAGACCTTTTACCAGACAATTAGGGACAATCAACTCAGCATACAATAAGGAATTCCAGCCATGATGTTATTGGAACGCCTTTTTCATGCGCTCTTCAAATATATAAATAATTTTCTGGCACATTCATATCTACATGTACTTACCTTAATAAGCGATCAAAGTTGGTTGGTACTTTTAACTCTATAGTGAAGGCGGGGGGGGGGGGTATTCAATGCCAAAATACGGTTCTTAGTACGAAATTCCAGCCAAGATGTTATATACATGTATCACTGAAAAGCTCATTAAATGTTCTCTTCAAATATATAAATAATTTTCTGGCACATTCATGTTTACTTACCTTAATAAGCGATCAAAGTTGGGTGATACTTAACTCTAAGATGGTTGTGGGGGGGGGGGTATTCAATGCCAAAATACGGATCTTAGTACGAAATTCCGGCCATAGATTACTGAAACGCGTGGTTAATGCCCTCTTCAAATATATAAATAATTTTCTGGCACATTCATATCTACTTACCTTAATAAGCGATCAAAGTTGGTTGGTACTCTTAACTCTATAGTGAAGGGGAGGGGTTATTCAATGCCAAAATACGGTTCTTAGTACGAAATTTCAGCCATGATATTATATATCACTGAAAAGCTCGTTGAGTGCTCTCTTCAAATATATAAATAATTTTCTGGCACATTCATATTTACTTACCTTAATAAGCGATCAAAGTTGGGTGGTACTTTTAACTCTATAGTGAAGGGGGGGGGTATTCAATGCCAAAATATGGTTCTTAGTACGAAATTCCAGCCAAGATGTTATATATCACTGAAAAGCTCATTGAATGTTCTCTTCAAATATATAAATAATTTTCTGGCACATGCATATTTACTTACCTTAATAAGCGATCAAAGTTGGGTGGTACTTTTAACTCTTTAGTGAAGGGGGGGGGGATTCAATGTCAAAATATGGTTCTTATTGACATAGATAAAAATCAATTAACAAAACCTAAATTACAAATGTCACTTGAAACTAAATTTAACTTACTGCTAACAAATGCATGTTCTCCACTCAATGACAATCATCACAAATTAAGAACCTATACGCTAGTTAAAACCAGGGAATATTTTACTTTTTTACATTTGATTAGCAGTTTCCAGAAAAATTGTGTAAGAATGCTAATCAATTGTATAATTGAGTAGCAAAATTTACCAATTGATTAGCAGTTTTTTAGTATGTAACAGAATTCTTATTTCACATAATTAGGCCTATATGTGACAATAACAATACCCACATTATTTGTATTACCAAACGGTTGTTTATATTTATATATAAAATAAAAATAAAAGTATGTGACCACGTTATTCTTTGTACGAAACCTGGACATTCTTTATTTACTTCATACTCTAGTCAGATCTTTTCTGCGTCATATTTCCTCACCCAATCTTGAACTGTTGCTAATTTTAATGTCGAATTTGAAGACAGAACATAATATCATGTGTATGAATTTCGCGACGTACCCTCGATCATCCGGTAATTTTATCTTGTAGTGTTTTGAATGTCTGTCTTGACGAATGTGACTACCACAGATATAGAAATAAAGTATGTAGTGTTGTCATCTCTGTCATCAAAACATTTTACGTCTATAAATAGCAGACGTCAACATGTACTGCTCTCGTTCCACTGGACCGTTGCAGAGGCACGTAAAGAGTCTTGATGATATAGACAATAAAATTGCGAGATTTGAGATTTGTTTTGATGTGTTTTACGATACTGAATGGTTTTAAAGTTAAAATTAATTTTCAAAACTTTGATTCACGCTGAAGCAGGGTTTTACGCTGAATTTGATTCGCAAAATCGGACGTTTGAGTCTCAAATTGCGATACGAACCCGGTTAAAATATTCCCTGGTTAAAACCTCAATCGCCAACCCTCCAGACTATCTTTTCTCTGTTACTAACAAACACCACAGAAGTGCTATGTCATCTCTCCGACTAAGTTCACATCAGCTAGAGATAGAAAGAGGGAGGTACAAAAATATACCCGTTCCACAAAGGTTATGTAACCAGTGTACCCTTTCTGTCGTAGAAGATGAAAAACACTTCCTACTTGAATGCACAAAATACAAAAATCTTCGGAAGCAAATTATCTACCCAATTCTCTCCCAAAATAGCCTACAGTTCTCTTTCATCAATCTATTTAGCCCCCCCAAGTTGTATATTTCGCGAAATCTGCCGTTTTGTGTTTTCTGCTCTTAACTTAAGAAATGTTACATGACAGTACCTTTCCTGATATATATGTATATATATATGTGTGTGTATGTACTAGTATGTGTGTGTTATATGTATATATATATATGTATATATATATATATATATATATACTTAAAACTACCCCTCTATTGGGGCTGCCTTTTCAAACGTGGTTACTGGGACCAACAAGAAGTACTTATACTACACACGACCTTTTTACATATTTTCTGTTGGTTTCCTTTAGAAAGGTATGTATGCCTTAAAATCCAATATATCCATCATACTTTAGTGGGCATGTGGTTTAATTTTCAGACCCTGTTGTTGGCTCCGGCCCAGGTATTTACTTGGGGGTCGGACCCAATAACTCCTGTATACTCATTGGTATTATAATAGGGATAATATTGGAACGTGTGCTATTTTTTAACATTTGTTGGCAAGTGTTCATGCCTGAAATCCTATAATCGGTAATTTTAAACATTAAACGGAACGCGTCCTTGTCAGCTGTTGATGGCATTATCGCTGTCAACAAGTTTTGGGTATCTTTTTTAACAAATTTTGGTATCTTTTTAAACAATAAGCCGCTTCAAGAGGGTGGGTATTTTCTTCAAAACTTCCCCTACAAGACAAAAATCGAACCAAATCTGATTGTGGTAATTATTGTTGTTTTTAATGTAATAAAACTTACATCCCACTTCTACCTCGTTACCAGTGGCAACTTTTGATAAAACTGTCCTGTTTATTGCTCAGGGTTTAAAGTGTCTGTGTATCAGAGATGGACAGTACACTTTCCAGGAAGAGTATTGTTCATTTTCGACAAAAAAGCACTTTTATACAAGTGTTGAAATAAAGCAGGACAGGCCGAGAACAAACGCCCAGAAGGTCAAAATATTTTTTTTATTACAAATAAATTTCAGCTGAGGAACCATCCGCCGATACACACTTCACCAGGATTGACCTACGTGTCCTTTAGATTACTTTTAATATCTGCACGATTTTAAGATCACCTTTCTCGGTGCAGGTCGTTTTGGCGGAGGCGGCTGTAACGCATCCGATATCCCCTTTGCTTACATGTAGAAGTACATCTGTAGACGCTTACTGCGTCTTATCGGTGAATATTAAAGACCGTTTCGGCCGGGGGCACCCTCGCCTCAGCTGGGCTCCACGACCAAAACTGTCCTGATATTCACCTATACGCCGAGGAAAGTGTGCTAATAACTATTACAAACTGACAAGTAGTACAATCAATTGAATTGCCCCTCCACCTTCACCCCCAGATATACATTTTATTGAAACATACAACACATCCTTTGATAAACGGATCTTGATTTTGAGTTTATTGGATGGTAATTAAAAGGAAGTTTAAACAAAAATTTATTTTTAAGCTTAAATTCAAAGACTTCTTTATCTCAGGGCGGGGTGAACACGACGATGTAACAATATGGAATCCATACATGCACTGTAATTTGGAAGGCTGCATGGGTTACTTGATGTAGCATTTTGGCCTGCCACAAATTTGTCAGCGACATATTTGCAGAATTATGATATAACCAAATGTAGCAGCTGTTCATAAGTTTTAGGTGTGTGGTCGCACATGACCCATTAATCACTTATACAAGATTGTGACTATTGGGTCCACACTTATCCCCCCTTTGACCACAATCGGTGGAAAAGCAGTCACAGACCACATTTATACGCATGGTGTCCAAATTAAATAAAAAATGTGCACAAAAAAATCGGCTTTTCTCTCAGCGCCTCAATTTTTGTCCAATCGGTCTGAAATTTTAATACAAACTATCCGTGGTGGATGCGCAGGTGCTGTAAAAATTTCAAGAAAATCGTCCTACGGGAAGGCCGTTAATGACACATACCACTTTGAGGAAATCAAAAATGTGCACAAAATTGTCGGCTTTTCTTAATTCTCGTCCGATCTGGCTGAAATTTTAACACAACCGTCTCCTAGGTCATGCGAAGAAACCATAAAAATTTCAAGGCACAATTCCTACGGGATGGGTGTTAATTATGCAAAACAGATTTCAAGAAACAGTCGTAACGCGCTCAAAATACCTAAACTGTAGAGCCTCGGAATCTCTTGATTTTGCTCCAATCAGTCTGAAATTTTAACACAACCTTGCTAGCCTTCGTACCTTCCGACACGCAAAATTTCAGATCCCTAGTCCTACGGGAAGGTCAAAAACTGAAGCCTCTTTGGGGGTGCTGCATCACACGCGTTCGACCTGAATCTGTTTTTCAAACATTCAAGGGGTATAAAAACAGTTGTAATTGAGCTAGGAAGCTGAAATTTGCAGGGCGACCCAGGAATACATGTAGGAAGGTGCTCTGAAAATTTCAGCTTCCTAGCTCCAATAGTTCCAAAAATAGGGGAGCTGATACATGCGCATAGACATGCTGTAGGAAGCGTATGACGCAAAATAACCCGAACTGTAGAGCCTCGGAATCTCTTGATTTTGCTCCAATCAGTCTGAAATTTTAATACAACCTTGCTAGCCTTCGTACCTTCCGACATGCAAAGTTTCAGATCCTTAGTCCTACGGGAAGGCCAAAAAATGAAGCCTCTTTGGGGGGGGGGGGGTGCATCACACGCGTTCGACCTGAATCTGTTTTTCAAACATTCAAGGGGTATAAAAACACCGCGCATGATATTTATTACAACAATTACATGTACACGTAATGCTATTGCCAATATGCATATAGTTCATGACAGCTCAACCTACATATGTATAATCAAATGTGATTTGGCAAACTCTTGAAGAAAGTTTGAAAGACAGAATGGCGCTGTAAGACCTCGCCCAGTTCCCAACTTTTCTTGCACGCCTGATTTCCCAAAAGTACGCTTTTAGAAAGTGATTCCCTGAGAGAGATTAAAAACTTTAGTGGTAATTGGTAAGTGTTTGATCAAATTTATTCAATTAATGTATTGTACATAGCAGCGATATACAGGACTCGTATGTAAATATGCAGATCTCAACCCAATATTTGAGGAAAGTTTTTGAACTAAAATCGTGATAATTAATGATTTTCAGGGTGCTATATTGAAATAATGTCGTGGAATAACAATTAATCCCCTGATCAATAAATCTTAGTCGATCGACAAAACCATACCTATATGCAATTTAAGATGCCTTGCGAATGACGGCTAATTCGATCGCGAAGCGTGAAAAAATGTGTTTGATTGAACACAAAATGTAAAAGAAAATTACATTTTAATTGTAGCCTACTGGAAATGCATCCGGAAATTAAAAACAGACAGAGAAGCCATGACCCCCATTTACATACAATCTACGCCGTATTTCTACCGATTTTAAAATCGTGGGAATATATGATAAAGCGATGGCCTTTGTCGAAACTTTCTCAATGACGACTGTGTCTCCGTTCCACCATTAATAGTCTCGAATATACAGTCGTTATAGCACGCATATCCGAATATATGACACCCGAGTCTATTTGTAAGCCATGTGACCGTAAAGCGATCGATGATTGGTCATGTATAATAGCGAATATATATCGCTCCGGGGAAAAGCTAAAATTGAACCAGGCGCGCTATTTTTAGAAATTTTGGACCCAGCAATTTTGTATGGGAGTTAGCAATGTACTAGTTATGCGAGGCCCGATAATTCGATATATACATACAATTTTACTGGGGCATTTAATTATTGGGACCAAGACCCACTGCTCAATAAAAGACCCACTGCTCAATAAAAGACCCAATACTTCGAGTGTCAAAATTAAGAATGACCCACGGAACTGGTGATTTTAAAACTATATATATATATATATATATATTAGGTAATACATGTATATGGGGCATTTTTCCACTTAAGACCTTTCTTGTGGGGTATTCAAATATTATGGGGCATATATAAAACCTCGCTTTTATGTTGATTTTAATTTGAATCTACAGCCCATATAGGTGTTTTTAAACAATTGGTGCATATTTCGGTTTTGTATCGATATGTCCAATAGTTGTCTCCCCTTAGACCACATATCGCATTTCTGTCGCTCCCTCGGAATCTTGGATGTTCATTGATGTTCGAGTCTACTGATCGGGTGAAGCTGATTGGCTGATAGTTTATATGCCCCACAATATTGTTCGAGACTACGAAGGAGGAACGAACTGGCATCGTTGACTGTCATACTGTCAATTTTCGTTGACGAAGGTAAGTTTAAGATTCGTTTAAATAATAGGTAATTTTTCTGTAGGGTATTTATGGTATCCTGAACGAAAGTAGTCGGTTATTACGGTGCACAAGACAAGGAAGGGTTCGTGAGACATGGTTACCGCCATTAGTCATAACTACAGTTACAGCCGGAAGCCATTTTTATGTCATGTTCGCAGCTTGACTGAGGTGTTATGGATTTGGCTGTCCGACAGCGCGGCATTTTAGAATATTTGATCAATTGGAAGATTTTCGATCTTGTTTTTAGGCCTACCACAGGCATTCATGTTTGATGTGACTCCCATTTTTGTGTCTCAATATATTTCATTGTCACATTACAGAGGAAGAGGAAAGATGCAATGCACTTTTTGTAATGAGGACAATCAGTAAGTATTTCAAAGAACTAAATAGTTTTGAATTCTTACAATAGAGTAACTTCGAATAAGTCGGATTCGTATAGTTAGATTTTCACTCAACTGGGATGAAATCGTTTGTACCCCTTGATCCTGCATGATTTCATAATAAATTTCTTTTGCGCGTAAATTGGATTTCCTAAGCAGCACCTCCGCTCAACTCCGATCAAAATGTTGGGTCCATTTGATTTAATTCCAGCTTTTTTCCTTTTGCCTAAGTCGGATCAGCAATATATTCAGAATTTGGCTACGTCAGTTTCGTCCTGATTGTCTAAAATGCGGTTAGGTATTCCATGCACAGAACCCCGAAATACTTTCCCCAATCATTTTGACTCAAATCAACCTATTTTACGCAACACAATTATAGGCTTTCATGGAAAATTAAGGACATTTTTGTTTTACTAAAATGCATTTTATTTTATTTTTTGCATTTCAGAAATTCCGTTATCTATTGACAGTGAAAAGTTACATGAAGATCGTGGCATTAATGAACTAAAACACAGGAAACGGTTTCAGAGGAAATAGGTATGCTGTTCCTTTGAAATATATTTTGTAATGATTGCTCTTTGAAGAAAATAAACATATGTCTGTGGTTAAGGTTAAGTCCATCAGAATAACCCGGCATGATTTCCCCTTTTGACAGGTGCAATGATTCTTGGGTACACATCGAATTTGCAAAATTTTCCTCATAATCACATTATATGTACATCTTCATTATCCCAGTTGGAGTAGGACATTATACCACATTTCATTTGTGGAAGAATAAGATGTTGCAGATTTAAGGGAAGAACTAGAACCAAATATCTTTTTCTGATAAATTTTTCATGAGTTGTTACTTTTGATTGGTTGTTATTGCCTTATCTAAAGTTGCATTACTTTCAAAAGAATAAATATGTCACAACCATTGTCGGTTGCTCTAAATGGCTAAGCTGCTTTGGGTTTATGTTGCACAAAATTTCACCCTAATAAGAAATAGTTTATCAATGCCGGAAATAATACAAAAGAAATAATAACTCAATTTTATGAGGAGCAAGAGTTCTATAAATTTTATTTGAGGAAAAACAAGACATGGTCAATACACAAGGCTTTAGTTATTGGTATACAGTATTTTGTTTATTATCTGGCTTAAATTAAAACTCTTATTGTCCCCCGCCTTTCGAAGAAAGTTGGGGGACTATTAAAATGGGTTCGTCCGTCTGTCTGTCTGTCTGTCTGTCCGTCTGTCTGTCCGTCACACTTTTTGGGACACAATAACTCTCTTCCTAATTGAGCTAGAATGTTCAAACTTGGTGTATGTGTTTATTAGGTCAATGCCTTGATGGAGTTTGAAGATGAGCATTTTCCGCTTAGGGTAAGCAGAGATAAGCAATTTGATTGGTTGATGCTTTGGGACACGATAACTTTAGTTCTAATTAAGTGAGAGTGTTGAAACTTGGTGTATAGTTTCATTACAGTAATACCTTGACTAAGTTCGATAATGAGCATTTTCTGCTCAGGGTAAGCAGAGCGATACGCAAATTTGATTGGTCGAGACTTTGGAACACAATAACTCTCCTTCTAATTGAGTTAAAATGTTCAAACTTGGTGTATATGCTTATTAGGTCAATGCCTTGATGGAGTTCGAAGATGAGCATTTTCTGCTTAGGGTAAGCAGAGATAAGCGATTTGATTGGTTGATTCTTTGGGACACGATAACTTTAGTTCTAATTAAGTGAGACTGATGAAACTTGGTGTATAGTTTCATTACAGTAATACCTTGACTAAGTTCGATAATGAGCATTTTCTGCTCAGGGTAAGCAGAGCGATACGCAAATTTGATTGGTCGAGACTTTGGAACACAATAACTCTCCTTCTAATTGAGTTAAAATGTTCAAACTTGGTGTATATGCTTATTAGGTCAATGCCTTGATGGAGTTCGAAGATGAGCATTTTCCGCTTAGGGTAAGCAGAGATCAGCAATTTGATTGGTTGATGCTTTGGGACACGATAACTTTAGTTCTAATAAAGTGAGAGTGATGAAACTTGGTGTATAGTTTCATTACAGTAATGCCTTGACTAAGATTGATAATAAGCATTTTTTGCTCAGGGTAAGCAGAGCAATAAGCAATTTGATTTACCGAGATTTTGGAACACAATAACTCTCCTTCTAATTGAGTTAAAATGTTCAAAATTGGTGTGTATGCTTATTAGGTCAATGCCTTGATGGAGTTCGAAGATGAGCATTTTCTGCTTAGGGTAGGCAGAGATAAGCAATTTGATTGGTTGATACTTTGGGACAAGATAACTTAAGTTCATCTTGATTGATGATTTTTATGCCAATACAATGACTGCATTTTCATTCAGTAATGGATTCGACAGTAACAGTGTATAGAAACGATTGACTCAGACACGAGGGCCCTTTCCCTTGGCCAGTGGGGGCCCTTTTGTCTGCCTTTAGGGTCCCCCTAACTAGGGTACATTTTCATTTTTATACGTCCACATTCATAATGTGAACGTATTATGCCGTCGCCCGTCTGTGTGTGTGTGTGTGTGTGTGTGTGTATGTATGTGTGTGTGTCTGTGGTTCGCCTACAGGGCGCAATTCTTCATGGATTTTCTTCAAACTTGGTATACTTATTCCTTATACCCCAAGGAAGATCCCTATTGTTTTTGGGGCATGCCCGACCCCCAGGGGCCGAGCCACGCCCATTTCTAGTATTTGTTTGTCGTCTACAGGCCACATTTCTTAACTTATAATCTTGAAACTTTGCATACACATTCTTTGTACCCTAAGGAACATCCCTATCATTTGGGGTGTATGCCCCTCCCCCAGGGGCAGAGCCACGCCCATTTTCTTTTCGTGTGTCTTTGTGTCGCCTACAGGGCGCAATTCTTACTGGATTTTCTTCAAACTTGGTATACGTATTCCTTATACCCTAAGGAAGATCTCTATTGTTTTTGGTGCATGCCCGACCCCCAGGGACAGAGCCACACCCATTTCTAGTATGTATTTGTTTGTCGTCTACAGGCCACATTTCTTAACTTATAATTTTGAAACTTAGCATACACATTCTTTGTACCCTAAGGAACATCCCTATCATTTGGGGTGCATGCCCAACCCCCTGGGGCAGAGCCACACCCATTTTCTTATCGTGTGTCTTTGTGTCGCCGACAGGCCACAATTCTTATTGGATTTTCTTTAAAACTTTGTATACTTACTCTTTATACTCTAAGGATGATCCCTATCGTTTGGGGTGCATGCCCAACCCCCCAGGGGCAGAGCCACGCCCATTTTCTTTTTGTGTGTCTCTGTGTCACCTAGAAGCCGCAATTCTAACTGTATTTTCTTAAAACTTTGTATACTTACCCTAAGGATGATCCGTATTGTTTTTTGGTGCATGCCCGACCCCCAATGGCAGAGCCACGCCCATTCCTTGTATTTATTTGTTTGTGGTCTACAAGCCACATTTCTTAACGTATCATCTTGAAACTTTGAATGATTATTCTTTGTACCCTAAGGAACATTTCTATCATTTGGGGTGCATGCCCAACCCCCAGGGGCAGAGTCACGCCCATTTTCTTTTTGTGTGTCGCCTTCAGGCCATAATTCTTAATCGTTCATCTTGAAACTTGAAATACTTATTCCTTATACCCTAAGGATGACCCCTTTTGTTTTGGGTGCATGCCCGACCCCATGGGACAGCAACACCCATTTCGTGTATTTGTTTGTCTGTCGTCTACAGACTGCATAAAGATGACCCCTATTGTTTTTGGTGATTTCCTAACCCCCAGGGGCAGAGTCATGCCAATTTTACTTCGTGTCTATGTGTGTTGTCTACAGGCCACGATTCTTAATGGATCGTCTTTAAACTTGGGATATGTATTCCATATAGCCTAAGGACGTCAACTGCATGTCCTGACTCACACAGGCAAGACACGACCAATTTTTGTGTTTGTCGTTTACAGGCCGCAATTCTGAATGAATCAGCTTGGTACTTGGTTTATGTATTTCTTATAGCCTGAGGGCGTCCACTATTGATTTTGATGAATGTCCCGACCCCCAGGGGCAGAGCCACGCCCACTTTTTGCCTTTAGTGTTAGGAAGGCACAATTCTGAATGGATTATCTTGATATAGTTATTCCTTATACTCTAAGGACGGCAACTATTAATGTTGGTGCACGACCCTCAACGCTAAACAAACCAAACGCCTAGCCTTCTTGACAAAGTACCATATCAATCAAAGCAGGAATGTGGACGTATATTGTAGCGTTAGCGTTATGTTTCTCATCGGTTTTAGCATTTTTCTTTATAAAACACTTTTGGATGACACTTCGTGTACAGTTTGATTGCTTGATGCATTTGAAAAATATAAATGTGCGATTAATTAATATGTGTCATCTATTTATTTTGGGATTTCGGCGGGGGACATCAGCCTCACTGTTGGCTTGTTTTCATTTTAGTTAAGTCTTTCAAGAACCTAGCAAGAAGAACTTGGACAGATGAGGAAAATAAAGCTCTGAAAGATACATTTAATTTATACCTGGCCCATGTTCATCCAACAGTTTACGTCGAGGATATTAAAAATGCTTTACAGAGGTTCAAGTGTCTAAAAGGACGAAGAGTACCTCAAATAAGGACAAAGTTAAATAACATGAAACTAGGGAAATAAACAGAATAAAATTAAAGATAACATGTATACTCGTTGATAAACTTAAAATATGTTCATCTCCCAAAGATCTAGGTTACTTTCGATACTTGCTTGTATCAGACCATAACTTACTGGTTTATCCTGATTATAGGTAAATTTTTAAAAATTAACTTCAAAGGAGGATCAACATAATTTTGTATCTTTATTTCTTAATAAAATGATTTTGTATTGACCGATTCTGACCCATCTATTTATTTTCCTTGTGGGTAGTTGAGTTGTACACATTGGCATACACGCAAAAAAATCCCCTCGCATTTGGAATTCAATATGAGTAGACTGTAGTTCTGCGGTCGGGCCAAAATTCAGTCATAGCACACTGTATGATTGATGTCTGTCTTCATTAGCCGAACAGGTTTTTTTTTTTAATTTTCAAACGATATTTTCGAATGGTCAGTCTAGTTCAGATTCTAACACATCTAATGGCTTCTGGTGGGTGGTTGAATGGATTTGAGGTGTGTGCTTTAGATCATGAGGTCTGTAGTTGAGTCAAGTGGCATGGCTTCGATCCGAAACTTGCATGTGACCACAAGAAGATTCGCCTGTCCAAGCTCTTGAGAAATATAAGTCCCCAGGTTTCCCCCCACAGCTTTTGGGGGTGGGGGGAACATGGTGGTTAAGTGGGTAAGGTGCTGGCTCGCTAGCCTGGATGTCGGGTGTTTGATCCCTGCATTGCCCTCGAAAGTTCGTCCAGATTTTCTCTTGTCAGTGATGCAGGACAGAGGGCCTGACAAGTACAGCTGTCTAGTTAGAATAGAATGGAAAACCGAGGTCCCCGTGTACACCACGACATGCATGTAAAAGATCCCCTGGCAGTTAGAATTCGATGTAAGAGTTGGCCGGAGTACCGCTTCCCAGGCAAAATTTCCCTCATAGCACATTGTATGGTGTATGCCTATCTTCATAAGCCCAGTTCAGGAGCAGAACCCCATTTCATTTCACCTAGTTTTGGTGAAGTGGGTGTTAAACTCTGGGAATTGTGGATTTTCTTTGTACTTTTCATTGGAATTCTAGTCGCATCAATGACTATGGATTCTTTCCGTTGTGGGTTTATGCATTTTTTAGTAGAAACCTCAGTTCAGATGAATGACAATTTTTTTTTTTTTTTTTTTTTTTTTTTGGAGGGGGGGGGGGGTACTATATATCGGGTTACCCACCACCGAAAAAATAAATGCCACCCCCCTCAAAACACAACTATTAACACTCCATTGCCTGGTACACTATGAAACAGAATTTCTATACCACATAAAATTGATATGCCCCATATGCTTTATAATTCCGTTATATTACAAACAAAACGGGGCATCAAAATTGTGGGCTATATAAATTGTATATACCCCACAAAATTTATATGCCTCATAAGCCGTATAAGATAATTCCTTTATTTTACAAATAAAACGGGGCATTAGAATTGCGGGGTATATAAATTATATATAGTTATATGCCCCATAATGTGATGCCCCACTTGACCATTTCAAAACGAGACCCGTATAAGGTTCAGTGTCTGTATATATATATATATATATATGTATATGTATGTACATGTATGTGTATATCATTGAATGTATTTGAATGCTCTAAGATATTCTACATGTACCCGCATATATTCTAGTCGTGTTTATTTTTTTATACGTCCACATTCATGGAAGATCCCTATTGTTTTTGGTGCATGCCCGACCCCCAGGGGCAGAGCCACGCCCATTTCTAGTATTTGTTTGTTTGTCATCTACAGGCCACATTTCTTAACTTATAAACTTGAAACTTTGCATACACATTCTTTGTACCCTAAGGAACATCCCTATCGTTTGGGGTGCATGCCCAACCCCCAGGGGCAGAGCCACGCCCATTTTCTTTTCGTGTGTCTTTGTGTCGCCTACAGGGCGCAATTCTTACTGGAATTTCTTCAAATTTGGTATACGTATTCCTTATACCCTAAGGAAGATCTCTATTGTTCTTGGTGCATGCCCGACCCCCAGGGGCAGAGCCACGCCCATTTCTAGTATGTGTTTGTTTGTCGTCTACAGGTCACATTTCTTAACTTATAATTTTGAAACTTTGCATACACATTCTTTGTACCCTAAGGGACATCCCTATCTTTGGGGTGCATGCCCAATCCCCAGGGTCAGAGCCACGCCCATTTTCTTTTCGTGTGTCTTTGTGTCGCCTACAGGGCGCAATTCTTATTGGATTTTCTTCAAACTTTGTATATTTACCCTTTTTACTTTAAGGATGATCCCTATCGTGTGGAGTGCATGCCCAACCCCCAGGGGCAGAGCCACGCCCATTTTCTTTTTGTGTGTCGGTGTGTCGCCTACAGGCAGCAATTCTAACTAGATTTTCTTAAAACTTTGTATACTTACTCTTTACACCCTAAGGATGATCCGTATTGTTTTTTGGTGCATGCCCGACCCCCAATGGCAGAGCCACGCCCATTCCTTGTATTTATTTGTTTGTCGTCTACAAGCCACATTTCTTAACGTATCATCTTGAAACTTTGAAGGCTTATTCTTTGTACCCTAAGGAACATTCCTATCATTTGGGGTGCATGCCCAACCCCCAGGGGCAGAGTCACGCCCATTTTCTTTTTGTGTGTCGCCTACAGGCCACAATTCTTAATCGGTCATCTTGAAACTTAAAATACTTATTCCTTATACCCTAAGGATGATCCCTTTTGTTTTGGGTGCATGCCCGACCCTCGTGGGACAGCAACACCCATTTCTTGTATTTGTTTGTCTGTCGTCTACAGGCTGCATTTCTTAATGTATCATCTTGAAACGTTGAATACTTATTCTTGGTACATTAAGGAAGATCCGTATTGTTTTTGGTGCATGCCCGACCCCAAGGGACAGTGCCACGCCCATTTTTTTTTGTCTGTCTGTGTGTCACCTACAGGCCACAATTCTTAATCGATCATCTTGAAAACTTTTTTTTATATTTATTCCTTATACCCTAAGGCTGACCACTATTATTTTCGGTGCATGCCGAACCCCCTGGGACAGAGCCACGCCCAATGATTTTGTGTCTTGTGTTCGCCTACAGGATGCAATTCTTAACAGATCCTTTTAAAACTTTACAAACCTATTCCTTATACCCTAAAGATGACCCCTATTGTTTTTGGTGATTTCCTAACCCCCAGGGGCAGAACCATGTCCATTTTTACTTCGTGTCTGTGTGTATTGTCTACAGGCCACGATTCTTAATGAATCGTCTTTAAACTTGGGATACATGTATGTATTCCATATAGCCTAAGGACGTCAACTGCATGTCCCGACTCACACAGGCAAGACACACCCAATTTTTGTGTTTGTCGTTTACTTGGCTTATGTATTCCTTATAGCCCGAGGGCATCCACTATTGATTTTGATGAATGTCCCGACCCCCAGGGGCAGAGCCACGGTCACTTTTTGCCTTTAGCGTTAGGAAGGCACAATTCTGAATGATTTATCTTGGTATACTTATTCCTTATACTCTAAGGACGGCAACTATTGATGTTGGTGCACGACCCTCAACGCTAAACAAACCAAACGCCTAGCCTTCTTGACAAAGTACCATATCAATCAAAGCAGGAATGTGGACGTATATTGTAGCGTTAGCGTTATGTTCTTTCTTGTTTGTTGTAAGCGTATCTTCAAAAGGACGTTGTAATATTGAATTGGGTATTATGCTCGATTTAGACATCTTTGCATATAGCCCTTGAATCATTAGTGAACAAGGCAACGTTTATCTGTTTATGTAATAATGTGATTTTCTTTCATTTTGATAATTGTATGCTGCTCCACGTGGGCGTTTTTATGCAATAAACTTATCTATCTATCTATCCATCTAGTACGAAATTCCAGCCATGATGTTACATATCACTGATAAGCTCGTTGAATGCTCTTTTCAAATATATAAATAATTTTCTGGCACATTCATATTTACTTTTACTTACCTTAATAAGCGATCAAAGTTGGGTGATACTTAACTCTAAGATGTTGGGGGGGGGTATTCAATGCCAAAATACGGATCTTAGTACGAAATTCCAGCCATTATGTTATAGATTACTGAAACGCGTGTTTAATGCTCTATTCAAATATATAAATAATTTTCTGGCACATTCATATCAACTTACCTTAATAAGCGATCAAAGTTGGGTGGTACTTTTAACTCTATAGTGAAGGGGGGGGGGTATTCAATGCCAAAATACGGTTCTTAGTACGAAATTCCAGCCATGATGTTATATATCGCTGAAAAGCTCGTTAAATGCTCTCTTCAAATATATAAATAATTTTCTGGCACATTCATATTTACTTACCTTAATAAGCGATCAAAGTTGGTGGTACTTTTAACTCTATAGTGAGGGGGAGGGGGGCATTCAATGCCAAAATACGGTTCTTAATACGAAATCCAGCCATGATGTTATATATCACTGAAAAGCACGTTGAACGCTCTCTTCAAATATATAAATAATTTTCTGGCACATTCATATTTACTTACCTTAATAAGCGAAGGGAGCCGGGGGAGGGGGGGAGTAAGAATGGGAGACTTGCTCCAAAATTAAAGTCAATCTTTTATTTAGTTTACCTTAAGGCAGAATGCATGTATATTTTATTAAAAAAAAAAAAAAAAATTGTCTTGCACTAACTGAATACGAGCGGTGTGGTGGGGTGGGGCGAGGTGAGTGTTTAATGTCAAATAAGGATCTTAATACGAAATTCCAGTTATCGTGTCATACATCACCGGAAAGTAAGTTTCAATGGCTCTTTAAATGTACTTGTTATTTTCTGGCACATTCATAATAACACACTTTAGAAGAGATAAAAACCCTTTTTATTTTGATCTAAAAATTCATCGCCATCAGACAATAACATAGTTACTAAAAATAGACTACTTTCAATTTATTTTATTTATCGAAGGCTCAGATTAGCCCAAACAGAGCACGTGATTTCACTGAAGTCATGGTCATCCAGCAAATTCCTTATTGTATGCTGAGTTGATTGTCCCTAATTGTCTGGTAAAAGGTCTTAATGTCTGCTAGCTATTGTCTGCCAGCTTGATCTCGGCGTCACTGTTAGTTATTCCATTTATGAGTAAACTTGGTGCTTATCTTATGAACTTAACAAAAGTAGTTCACGGTATACTTCAGTTTTCAGGCTGTGTATCCTATTTCTAGCTAGATCAGCCATGTATCTAGGTGCAATTATTGAGGATAAAATATGAATATTAATTGGCTATTGGGCATTGGGTTAGATTCTGGCATTCTGCCTATATCTAAACAGGACAGGAATGTATATAAAATATATTTTGGGTATAGCACTAGTATAGTAAGTTAACCCCTGACAAGTTATAGCAAATAGATCACTATCCAATCTGTAGCTGAGATATTTATTACATTAAAGCAGCATAATATATAATGCATACCATTAGCATTGCAAACGGGTTTTCAAATACTACCAATGACTCAAAAATGATAGTGATACTGTAATTGTGAACTATCTAGAATGAATAATCTGAAAAAGTTTCCAAAAAATATTGAAAATTAAAAAAGTTGTAGCGTTTTTAAAATGGCAAACTGGGGGCACAAATTTTCAGGTGGACGTATTATGTCGTCGCCCCTGTCCGTCCGTCCGGACGTCCGTCCGTCCACAATTTGTTTGTGGACCCTCTACAGGTCACAATTCCTATCCGATTTGGACGAAACTTGAAATATAGGTTTATCCCCATAAGATCTCGGTTCCTTTCGATATTGGCATGTATCGGATCGGAACTTCATGGATTATGGCCCCTGATTGTGCGAAATATCATGTTTTTAGCTTGTGGACCCTATAGAGGTCACAATTTTGAACCGATTGTGATGAAACTTGACATGCATGTCTATAACCCCAAAATCTTGGTTCCTTTCGATATTTGCGCCCATCGGATCGTAACTTCCTGAATTACGGCCCCTGATTGTCCGAAAAATCGCCCTTTTTAGCTTGTGGTCCCTCTGGAGGTCAAAATTATTATCCGATTTAAAAAACCATTTGATTATATCACCGTTACATGGTAATGAAGGTTGAGTTCAAATTTCGTGAAAATCGGACCAAAATTGATGGACAAAATAGTGTGAAAATATGTTATATCAAGGTTGTGGACCCTATAGAGGTCACAATTTTGAACTGATTTTGATGAAACTTGACATGTATGTTTATAACCCAAAGATCTTGGTTTCTTTCCATATTTGCACCAATCGGATCGTAACTTCCTGAATTATGGCCCCTGATTGTCCGAAAAATTACCCTTTTTAGCTTGTGGTCCCTCTGGAGGTCAAAATTATTATCCGATTTACGAAACCGTTTGATTATATCACCGTTACATGGTAATGAAGGCTGACTTGGAATTTTGTGAAAATCGAACCAAATTTGACGGACAAAATGGCCGCTGTTTGTACGCGAATAGTGTGAAAATATGTTATATCAAGGTTGTGGACCCTATATATAGGTCACAATTTTGAACCGATTTTGATGAAACTTGACATGCATGTTTATAACCTGAAGATCTTGGTTCCTTTCGATATTTGGGCTCATTAATTCATAACTTCCTGAATTATGGCCCCTGATTGTACAAAAATCACCCTTTTTAGCTTGTGGTCCCTCTTGAAGTCACAATTATTTTCCGATTTAAAAAAACGTTTGATTATATCACCGTTTCACCTTAAGGAAGGTTTGGGATCAAATTTCGGGAAAATCGGACCAAAATTGACAGACAAAATGGCCGCCGTTTGTACGCGAATACTGTTAAAAAATGGTATATCATGGTTGTGGACCCTGTATAGGTCACAATTTTAATTTGATTTTGATGAAACTTGAAATGCATGGTTATAACCCAAAGATCTTGGTTCCTTTTGTTATTTGCGCATATCGGATGAATTATTCGAATTTCGTGAAAATGGTACCAAAATTGCCGGACAAAATGGTCGCCGTTTGTAATCGAATAGTGTAAAGATATGGTATATCATGGTTGTGGACTCTCTACAGGTCACAATTCTTATCCGATTTTGCCGAAAAGTCACATTTCTAGGTTGTGTACCGTCACACCATAATCATTGTCGGCTTCGAATTTCATGAATATCAGACTGGAACTGACCAACAAAATGGCTGCTCCCAATACAGTATGAAATACAGGACTTAATGATGTAGGAAAAATCACTTTAGGTATTGCTTGTTCTCTATCCATCTCTCGAAAATGTGGGCGTATCCTGCCTGGCAGTGCCAGCCTATCTTTTCAAAAACGCAAAAAAACTGACCGAAGTCAATATCTCAGTAACTATATACAAGATAGGCCTATGAAAATTGCACTAATTAAAGATCTCGATGTACTAAATAAAGCCAAATTGTTGCTATAATATTCTGGCATATACTTTTTATACGCCCACATTTTCATGTGGACGTATTATGTCGTCACCCCTGTCCGTCCGTCCACAATTTGTTTGTGGACTCTCTACAGGTCACAATTCTTATCCGATTTTGACGAAACTTGAAATATAGGTTTATCCCCAAAAGATCTCAGCTGCTTTCGATATTGGCATGTATCGGATCAAAACTTCATGGATTATGGCCCCTGATTGTACGAAAAATCACGTTTTTAGCTTGTGGACCCTATAGAGGTCAGAATTTTGAACCGATTTTGATGAAATTTGACATGCATGTTTGTAACCCAAAGATCTTGGTTACTTTTGATATTTGCGGCTATCGGAATGTAATTTCCTGAATTATGGCCCCTGATTGTCCGAAAAATCACCCTTTTTAGCTTGTGGTCCCTCTGGAGGTCACAATTATTATCCGATTTGAAAAACCATTTGATTATATCACCGTTACACCCTAAGGAAGGTTGAGTTTGAATTTCGGGAAAATCAGACCAAAATTGACATACAAAATGGCCGCCGTTTGTACGCGAATACTGTTAAAAAATGCTATATCAAGGTTGTGGACCCTGTGGAGGTCACAATTTTAATTCGATTTTGATGAAACTTGAAATTCATGGTTATAACCCAAAGATCTTGGTTCCTTTCGATATTTGCGCATATCGGATCGTAACTTCCTGAATTATGGCCCCTGATTATACGCAAAATCGACTTTTTTATACGCCCACATTTTCATGTGGACGTATATTGTCGTCGCCCCTGTTCGTCCGTCCGTCTGTCCGTCCACAATTGTTTGTGAACAGTCTACAGGTCACAATTTTTATCCGATTTTAATGAAACTTAAAATATAGGTTTATCACCCTAAGATCTCGGTTCCTTTCGATATTGGCATGTATCGGACCGCAACTTCATGGGTTATGGCCCCTGATTGTACGAAAAATCACGTTTTTAGCTTGTGAACAGTGTGGAGGTCACAATTTTGAACCGATTTGGATGAAACTTGAAATGCATATTATACGCCCACATTTTCATGTGGACGTATTATGTCGTCACCCCTGTCCGTCCGGACGTCCGTCCACAATTTGTTTGTGGACTCTCTACAGGTCACAATTCTTATCCGATTTTGACGAAACTTGAAATATAGGTTTATCCCCAAAAGATCTCGGCTGCTTTCGATATTGGCATGTATCGGATCAAAACTTCATGGATTATGGCCCCTGATTGTACGAAAAATCACGTTTTTAGCTTGTGGACCCTATAGAGGTCACAATTTTGAACCGATTTTGATGAAACTTGACATGCATGTTTGTAACCCAAAGATCTTGGTTCCTTTCGATATTTTCGGCTATCGGAATGTAATTTCCTGAATTATGGCCCCTGATTGTCCGAAAAATCACCCTTTTTAGCTTGTGGTCCCTCTGGAGGTCACAATTATTATTCGATTTAAAAAACCGTTTGATTATATCACCGTTACACCCTAAGGTAGGTTGAGTTCGAATTTCGGGAAAATCGGACGAAAATTGCCATACAAAATGGCCGCCATTTGTACGCGAATACTGTTAAAAAATGGTATATCAAGGTTGTGGACCCTGTGGAGGTCACAATTTTGATTCGATTTTGATGAAACTTGAAATTCATGGTTATAACCCAAAGATCTTGCTTCCTTTCGATATTTGCACATATAGGATCGTAACTTCCTGAATTATGGCCCCTGATTATACGCAAAATCGCCTTTTTTTTAGCTTGGAGGTCACAATTAACGTTAAAAAACCGTTTGATTATATTACTGTCACACCCTAAGGAAGGTTGAGTTCGAATTTCGGGAAAATCGGACGAAAATTGCCATACAAAATGGCCGCCGTTTGTACGCGAATACTGTTAAAAAATGGTATATATATATCAAGGTTGTGGACCCTGTGGAGGTCACAATTTTGATTCGATTTTAATGAAATTTGAAATCCATGGTTATAACCCAAAGATATTGCTTCCTTTCGATATTTGCGCATATCGGATCGTAACTTACTGAATTATGGCCCCTGATTATACTCAAAATAGCCTTTTTTTTAGCTTGGAGGTCACAATTATTATCCGATTTAAAAAAACCGATTGATTATATTACCGTTACACCGTAAGGAAGGTTGAGTTCGAATTTCGGGAAAATCAGACCAAAATTGCCATACAAAATGGCCGCCATTTGTACGCGAATAATGGTATATCAAGGTTGTGGACCCTGTAAAGGTCACAATTTTAATTCGATTTTGATGAAATTTGAAATTCATCGTTATAACCCAAAGATCTTGGTTCTTTTCAATATTTGCGCATATCGGATCGTAACTTCTTGAATTATGGCCCCTGGTTATACGCAAAATCCCCCTTTCTTTAGCTTGTGGTCCCTCTGGAGGTCACAATTATTATCCAATTTAAAAAAACGTTTGATTATATCACCGTTACACTGTAAGGAAGGTTGAGTTTGAATTTCGGGAAAATCGGACCAAAATTGACAGACAAAATGGCCGCCGTTTGTACGCGAATACCGTTATAAAAATGATATATCATGGTTGTGGACCCTGTATAGGTCACAATTTTAATTCGATTTTGATGAGGAAGGTTGAGTTCTAATTTCGTGAAAATCGTACCAAAATTGCCGGACGAAATGGTCGCCGTTTGTACGCGAATAGTGTAAAAATATGGTATATCATGGTTGTAGACTCGCTACAGGTCATAATTCTTATCCGATTTTGATGAAAAGTCACATTTCTAGGTTGTGTACCGTCACACCATAATCATTGTCGGTTTCGAGTTTCATTAATATCAGACTGGAACTGACCAACTAAATGGCTGCTCCCAATACAGTATGAAATACAGGACTTAAAGATGTAGGAAAAATCACTTTCGGTATTGCTTGTTCTCTGTCCATCTCTCGAAAATGTGGGCGTATCCTGCCTGGCAGTGCCAGCCTATCTTTTATAAACCAAAGATCTTGGTTCCTTTCGATATTTGCGCCAATTGGATCGTAACTTCCTGAATTATGGCCCCTGATTGTCCGAAAAATCACCCTTTTTAGCTTGTGGTCCCTCTGGAGGTCAAAATTGTTATCCGATTTAAAAAACCGTTTGATTATATCACCGTGCCATGGTTATGAAGGTTGAGTTCGAATTTCATGAAAATCGGACCAAAATTGACGGACAAAATGGCCGCCATTTGTACGCAAGTAGTGTGAAAATATGTTATATCAAGGTTGTGAACAGTGTAGAGGTCACAATTTTGAACCGATTTGGATGAAACTTGAAATGCATGTTTATAAACCAAAGATCTTGGTTCCTTTCGATATTTGCGCCAATTGGATCATAACTTCCTGAATTATGGCCCCTGATTGTCCGAAAAATCACCCTTTTTAGCTTGTGGTCCCTCTGGAGGTCAAAATTGTTATCCGATTTAAAAAAACGTTTGATTATATCACCGTGCCATGGTTATGAAGGTTGAGTTCGAATTTCGTGAAAATCGGACCAAAATTGACGGACAAAATGGCCGCCATTTGTACGCGAATAGTGTGAAAATATGTTATATCAAGGTTGTGAACAGTGTAGAGGTCACAATTTTGAGCCAATTTGGATGAAACTTGAAATGCATGTTTATAACCCGAAGATCTTTGCGCCAATCGGATCGTAACTTCCTGAATTATGGCCCCTGATTGTCCGAACAATTGCCCTTTTTAGCTTGTGGTCCCTCTGGAGGTCAAAGTTGTTATCCGATTTAAAAAAACGTTTGATTATATCACCGTTCCATGGTTATGAAGGTTGAATTCAAATTTCGTGAAAATCGGACCAAAATTGACGGACAAAATGGCCGCCGTTTGTACGCGAATAGTGTGAAAATATGTTATATCAAGGTTGTGGACCTTATAGAGGTCACAATTTTGAACCGATTTTGATGAAACTTGACATGTATGTTTATAACCGAAAGATCTTGGTTCCTTTTGATATTTGCGCCCATCGGATCCTAACTTCCTGAATTATGGCCCCTGATTGTCCAAAAAAATCGCCCTTTTTAGCTTGTGGTCCCTCTGGAGGTCAAAATTGTTATCTGATTTAAAAAAAACGTTTGATTATATCACCATTTCATGGTTATGAAGGTTGAGCATGAATAGAGGTCACAATTTTGAACCGATTTTGATGAAACTTGACATGTATGTTTATAACCCAAAGATCTTGGTTCCTTTCGATATTTGCGGCCATTGGATCATAACTTCCTGAATTATGTCTCCAGATTGTCCGAAAAATCGCTTTTGTTCGCTTTTGGTCCCTCTGGAGGTCAAAATTATTATCCGATTTAAAAAAACGTTTGACTATATCACCGTTACATGGTAATGAAGAGAGATTTTGAATTACGTGAAAATCGGACTAGAATTGACGGACAAAATGGCCGCCGTTTGTACAGGAATAGTGTGAAAATATGTTATATCAAGGTTGTGGACCCTATAAAGGTCACAATTTTGAACCGATTTTGATGAAACTTGACATGTATGTTTATAACCCAAAGATCTTGGTTCCTTTCGATATTTGCGGCCATTGGATCATAACTTCCTGAATTATGTCTCCAGATTGTCCGAAAAATCGCTTTTGTTCGCTTTTGGTCCCTCTGGAGGTCAAAATTATTATCCGATTTAAAAAAACGTTTGACTATATCACCGTTACATGGTAATGAAGAGAGATTTTGAATTACGTGAAAATCGGACTAGAATTGACGGACAAAATGGCCGCCGTTTGTACAGGAATAGTGTGAAAATATGTTATATCAAGGTTGTGGACCCTATAAAGGTCACAATTTTGAATCGATTTTGATGAAACTTGACATGTATGTTTATAACCCAAAGATCTTGGTCCCTTTTGATATTTGCGCCCATCGGGTCATTACTTCCTGAATTATGTCCCCTGATTGTACGAAAAATCACCCTTTTTAGCTTGTTGTGCCTCTGGAGGTCACAATTATTATCTGATTAAAAAAAAAAAACGTTTGATTATAAAAACCAAACAAATTCTAATGATTTTCTGATAATTCCTTAATATGCGACAACTCTTGTTGACTGCCCGGACGATTTGGCTGCTGTGTGGGCGTATGTTTCATTGCCTGGCAACCTATTTTTTTAGCTTGTGGTCCCTCTGGAGATCACAATTATTATCTGATTTAAAAAAACGTTTGATTATATTACTGTTACACCGTAAGGAAGGTTGAGTTCGAATTTCGGGAAAATCAGACCAAAATTACCATACAAAATGGCCGCCGTTTGTACGCGAATACTGTTAAAAAATGGTATATCAAGGTTGTGGACCCTGTAAAGGTCACAATTTTAATTCGATTTTGATGAAACTTGAAATTCATGGTTATAACCCAAAGATCTTGGTTCTTTTCGATATTTGCGCATATCGGATCGTAACTTCCTGAATTATGGCCCCTGGTTATACGCAAAATCCCCCTTTCTTTAGCTTGTGGTCCCTCTGGAGGTCACAATTATTATCCGATTTAAAAAAACGTTTGATTATATCACCGTTACACCGTAAGGAAGGTTGAGTTTGAATTTCGGGAAAATCTGACCAAAATTGACAGACAAAATGGCCGCCGTTTGTACGCGAATACTGTTAAAAAAAAAATGGTATATCATGGTTGTGGACCCTGTATAGGTCACAATTTTAATTCGATTTTGATGAGGAAAGTTGAGTTCTAATTTCGCGAAAATCGTACCAAAATTGCCGGACGAAATGGTCGCCGTTTGTTCGCGAATAGTGTAAAAATATGGTAAACAATGGTTATGGACTCTCTACGGGTCACAATTCTTATCCGATTTTGATGAAAAATCACATTTTTAGGTTGTGTACCATCAGACCATAATCATTGTCGGCTTCGATTTCATGAATATCAGACTGGAACTGACCAACTAAATGGCTGCTCCCAATACAGTATGAAATACAGGACTTAATGATGTAGGAAAAATCACTTTCGATATTGCTTGTTCCTTATCCATCTCTCGAAAATGTGGGCGTATCCTGCCTGGCAGTGCCAGCCTATCTTTGTGTTGCAGAGGTTCAAAGTTGAGGTCCGTGCCAATTACGCACAAATCACAGAAAAAAATTGACAAATTCCTGTATACTTAAATTGCAGCACTTTGACATTCATACAGAGGCTTATTTTTAAATGAATATGCACAAACAAAGTGTTTTCAGTCGGTTCTGTTATTTATTTTTTGCATGACAACACCTATCACAATTTTTGACCAATTGATGTCATGGTCAAAGAGAAACAACTTTTTACATGTATTTATGCAATTGGGCATCTACTGGTCTAGAGACCATTGACAACTGGTCACTCCCAGTCATAAAACAATTATAAACAGGTTATACAGTAGATATTTTCAAAAATTATCAAAAGTGTGTGGTAAAATGAGAAATATACATGTACATGTAAGCTTTTGGTGGATTTGCCACTTTTTCCACACCAATTGTGGGTACATCAATTTGGGATTGTTTGTTTCAGGAATGAAAATTAACAATTAAACTATGATTTATATAACAGCTATATTTTGGTGATCAACATTATTACAATTTCAAATAAAAACAGTTACATAGACATAATTAAAACATTTAAATATCTTAAAGAGTCCAAATAACCCTAAACAATGAGTATCATGATCACTTCAATTGTCTGATAAATATGCAAAATGATAAAAACAAAATGTAGCCTTCTCTGCTAAAACATAAATTAAACGGTAAACTTATAAAAGTAAGGTATGATCTAGATGAAAGAGTATTTAAAATAAATCAAAATTGTGATACATATGTGCATTACAATATACTAGATTATAGTATCAGTGGTAGAAATATAGCTTTCTTGTTGAGATATTATCCCAAGGAAAAAAAATATAAAAATTCTTCGTCAGTAAAAATGCCTGGGAATTTTCTTCTTCCAATTCAATAATCACAGTATGAGCTACACTACTAAATTAAACAATTCTGAAATGAAAAAAATCTTTTTGTAAATTATTTGAGACCTAAGGCTAAGATACCTAGCATGCTAAGCTAACTGGCTTCAACAAAGGACAGTAATACTAATTTTTGTTGAATTATAAGCAGAAGCTTACTTCTTCAGCTGCAAAGTGGTCTACAACATTCACAATTTTTATCCTTTGTTAGTGAAAGATCTGACTAAAGTTTGGTAGGTAGCTTTAGTAACATTCAATATAAGAAAAACCCTGTCCAAATCTATAATTTTTTTTTTACACTGAAGTCTGTGGCGTTTTCAATTGTGGTTTGAACCCTGATCAACCACGAATTATCTCCCTTTAATGCTACATGGTTCGATAAGTGACAATTTACGGATTCCTACGGGGGATACAGACTTAACAAATGGTCAAACTAAGTAGTTAATGAATTGGGCTTTCCAAATATGCCCAAATCTTGAGCGTCGAGGGCCTTTTTCGAAAATTTCTATCAACTTCAAATTTTCAATTGATGAAAAATATGAGAAAATCTTACCTCAGTTTCTCCAAATCCTACTCAACAGCAAGTTCATTCATTTTTCTTGATAGTAAACATCGCGTGGTCAATGTTTGACACTCTGCAAATTCACGAGAAGGCGTAGCACAAAGTATACTTTTCTCGGTCAACTTTTTGTGATGTCTGAAAATAGTACGGTCAGTGCCCCTAGCGGCGTTTGGCATCGCTAATACCATGTCCATATGACATATAAAACTGATAATATATTAAAATAAATACAAGTCTAGAGTTCTATGGATAACAATTACTATGATATTGTCGTGAAGGCAACAACTAATGACAGGATTAACGACATATTTGAAATTCTATCAAAGAATAGAAGTATATAATGTCTATTTTTAACAAATCGTATATATATATAAAAAAATACATCAGTTAAAAAATGTATTATTAATATCTGAAGACGCCCATAGAAGGCAGACAGCTAGCTTATATTTAATGTATGTCAGAATGAAGTAAAGTGGGGAATTTTTTACCTGGACGTATTTTTTATTTATTTATTTATATATATACAGGTATATATATATATATATATATATATGTAAATAAATAATTAAAGATACGTCCATTTATTTCTATATATAAAGGTATATATATATATATATATAAATAAATAAATAAAAAATTCGTCCAGGTAAAAAATTCCCCACTTTACTTCATTCTGACATACATTAAATATAAGCTAGCTATCTGCCTTCTATGGGCGTCTTCAGATATTAATAATGTCATGGGGTCGTTATAATAACACGCCAAAGACATGTAAGATTCTTTTATTACAGGTTACTCAGTAAATATATGGTGTTAAATGAAATGACCATTCAACGTGTGGTTTAATACAGCTATATGGAATATGCAATCTATAAAGGCATACACATGTAAATGTGTTTATTCCATATGTCTACTCTATACGATGTTCAGTAGTGGAGTGCAATTGAATATCCGTGCATTTCGCGGGTGGAGTTAAAAACCAATCCAATCATTCAAACAATCAAACGTGACGGACACACCCAAGCTTACCGACAACGAACAAACTATGGACAACCTCAACACACAAAAATAAAATACGCTAGCGCAATATTAATATAATTATTAACCCTGCGACATTCTCCCCTGCTAAGAGAAAATGCCTCCTGGCATTTCACCAGAGAACAAAATCATACATTTACAGGATACAACTATATATACCTGAAAAAATTAAATATTAGTAACACCAAATTGAATGAATTACAAATCGATGAATATACTAGTATCATTAACGTTGATTAAGCAATGTAAATTAACTTAGTAATCAGCTGAAAATAAATATTCATATGAAAATACTACATCAATACTCTATTGGTAGACTATACCTGCGACATTCCCCCCTGCACTAATCTATCCTGAAAAAGATTACACAAAAACAGGATCACGCGGGTCAACTTGTTGAATCATAAGCCATTCCCCAAACCGATCTGGTGGTTTTCGATTTCTTACAGGGCGTTGCACCGGAGGTGTAATTATATAGGTCTCGTCGGGTGCAGATTTTTCACCTGTACGATTTCGATTACTTACATCCGTGGTTGTACCTACCTGTGTTCGCGAAGGCGAAAATGAATTGAAATCTCCCGAAAAATTAGAACGGTCGGACATTTCTATGGAAGATATATCCCTGTCACGCAAACGTCGTTTAATTCTTCTTGCGGGTATAATGTATCTAGGAACACTATTATCATCTGAACTACTATCCTCTGAAGGAGATTCCGCAGATGTGTTTGATTTACTCTTTGTTCGTTTTGGCACGGCACCGTCATCTTCAGACTGTGATTGAACGGGCTCAGAGCAAGGAATAGACATGAACGGAAGGAGAAGATTTCTGTTCCTTTTGTTCCTTTCCCGGAATCCTTCTGCACTACATAAACGGGAACATCTTGATTGGGAATTCTTAATACAACATACGGATCTTTCTCCCATTTATCTGAAAGTTTATGCTTACCTTTTATACCTAAGTTTCTGACTAAAACTCTATCGCCTACCTGTAAAATTGAATCTCTTACCTTTGCGTCGTTCTGATTCAGCAGTGGCTACCTTATATGCATAATTTAGTCTTCGTTTCAGCTTTTTGGCATAATTCTCTCTAGTTGATATCACATCTGGTGAATCATCCAATCCTAAATATGCATCTACAGCTAATTTTGGGTGCCACCCAAACATTAAATAATGAGGCGAAAAAGTAGTTGTTTCGTGTCTTGTAGCAATTGTAAGCATGAACGAGCGGAGCGATATATGATTTCCAATCTGCTTTCTGATAATCCTTAAGCGTACCAAGCATACTAATTAGCGTCTGGTTGAACCGTTCTACAATACCGTTACCCATTGGATGGTACGGCGTCGTACGACTCTTTTCTACACCAGCCAACTTACATAACTCCTTAATTACACGACTTTCAAAGTTTCTACCTTGGTCACTATGTAGTCTTGCTGGAAAACTGTAATAATTGATAAAGTTTTCATACAGAACTTTTGCTGTTGTTTTCGCCAATTGATTACGTGTAGGAAATGCCTGAGCGTACTTTGTAAAGTGATCGGTGATGACCAAAACATCTTCATAACCGCCTTTAGATCGTTCGAGAGACAAAAAGTCAATACACACCAGTTCCATAGGACGTGATGTCTGTATTGAAACCAACTCGGCTTTCCGCTTTAAGGGCGTCTTGCGTCGTATGCATCTTCCACAGTTTTGAACTTTAGCTTCTACATCAGCTTCCAGACCTGGCCAATAAAATCTACGACGTACAAGCCACAATGTTCGGTCGCGTCCCTGATGACCAACGTCATCATGAAGATATTTAAGCACGATGTTTTTGAACGATGATGGTAAAACTAATTGTCTAACTTCTTCATTCTCTAAAACAGTTGTTCGATACAAGATATTATTCTGAATGATTAATTTGCTCCATTCGCGTAGATACTTACGAACTTCTTCGGACTCACTTTTAACATCTATTGTTGATGGTCGTACACCAGATCTTAATAAAGATAGAACTCTATTTATAACAAGATCGTTCGATTGTTCTCTTACCCAATCAGTAGTATTAAAATCTTGACCAGACACCCCATCAGTATCATAAATTACTGGGTTAAGCTCTTCACCGTCTGTTAATACTAAACATTCTGCTAATGGCAGCGCTTCCCTACCTACTAAAGCAACTTCACAAACAGCTTTTATGACGTCGTGAAACATTTCAACATGAGGCCTTCTTGACAATCCATCAGCATCTGAATTAAATTTGCCACTTCTATATACCAATTTAAAGTTGTAATTAGACAAAGAGGCCAACCACCTATGGCTGGTAGCATCAAGCTTTGCTGATTTAGTTACATACGTCAAAGGGTTGTTATCCGTTCGTACCTCAAATGTGTTTCCGTACAAATAGTCGTGAAACTTATCGGATAAAGCCCACTTCAAAGCTAAAAATTCAAGCTTATGAGCCGGATAATTACGCTCACTGGGTCTTAATCCACGACTTGCGTAAGCGATGACACGCTCGTAACCATCCTGTTCCTGGTAAAGAACGGAACCTAGCCTATCTTGGCTGGCATCTGTTGTGACGATAAAGGGCTTGCTAAAATCAGCATACGCTAAAATAGGAGGTGACGTAAGTTTCTTTATTATGATATCAAAAGCATTCTGCTCCTTAGCTCCCCACACCCACGGGGTTTTGGGCTTAATTAGTTTCTTGGACTGCTTATTAGTAGGATGTCCAATCAATAAATCATTTAATGGTTTGACTAATTTAGCATAATCTTTGACAAAACAGCGATAATATCCTGTGAAGCCTAAAAATGATCGCAATGTTTTTATGGTTGTTGGAACAGCCCAGGTTGTTAACGCCGATATCTTATCGGGATCAGTTTGCACACCAGTAGCTGAAACAATATGACCAAGATACTTTACCTGTGTCTTGTAAAACTCACACTTTGACGGCTTCAATTTGAGACCATAACGATGTAATCGCTCAAATACACGTTCTAGACGCTCTAGGTGCTCATCAAACGTAGAACCAAAAATTAAGATATCGTCCAAAAATATGAGACATTCTGTGAGATGTAAATCGCCCATACACGTCTCCATCAAACGTTGAAATGTTGCGGGTGCGTTGGTCAAGCCGAAAGCCATGCGATTACACTCATAGAAAAACCCAGTGGGCCCACAGAGAAAGCGGTTTTCTCTTTATCCTCTTCTTTCATTTCGACCTGCCAATAACCTGAACGCAAGTCCAATTTACTAAAGAACTTGGCTCCAATTAACGAATCAATAGTTTTGTCAACTCGCGGTAGTGTATACGCATCCTTAATAGTAATGTTGTTTAGTTTCCGAAAATCTATGCAAAACCTTAAAGAGCCATCCTTTTTTCAAACTAAGACAACGTTAGAGCAATAGGGACTATTAGATTTCCTGATAGCACCAGCTTCTAACATCTCTTTTAAATGCTGTCTTACCTCTTCAAACATACCAGGGGGAATACGACGATATGCATCCTTAAAAGGAGTGTTATCACTCAACTTTATAGAGTGTTTCACCAAATTAGTATTGCCTATATCCGTAAAAGAACGTGAAAATATACTTTCCCATTTCTGCAAGAGTTCATTACCTTTCAGTAACTGTTCATTTGTTAAACTATCAGATTCGACTTTGATACCAAGCTCATCGAGGGAAGACTTATCGCCAACTTCCTTAGAAGTCGTGTCAGGTGACCACGATTCAATAACTTGTGCCGAGCTAAGTCCGCATATTGTGCTCTTGGGAAGAATCACAATCGGTTGGCAAGATATGCTACATACATGTACTCTTACAGGAACACGCACAGTGGTCCCAACTGACCCTAAGGTCACTAACCTAGGACAAACAATTTTACGGGGGGAATTTATTGTGACCGCTTAGAAGGAGATGTCGCTGAATAGGAGTGGCTGCTCATACGGATTGTACTGTACTCTTACAGGAACACGCACAGTGGTCCCAACTGACCCTAAGGTCACTAACCTAGGACAAACAATAAGATGCCCAGACTGTGTCGTATCAATAAGCTCTGTGACAGCAGTTGTAATATTATTAGGTCGCCTTGCAATTGCTTGTATAGTCATTACTGTATTAGGGGCCAATGTAAATGGAACTTTATTTGTCGATTTGACTGGTATTGTTTTATCAATACATATACTGTCAACACCAAGTCTCCAAGCTTCTGGAATGGAATCATCTTGACCAGACAACTTGCAAAGTTTTATAACATTAGTACCCACAACAACAGGGACCTTAAGATTGTAATCTGTGTTGGAAGTCACTAAAACCGGAACATAAAGGTTTTCTTCCGATAAAAACGATATATATTAATCGACGCCTCAATATACCCTATAAACGGAAGTTCATTTCCACCAGCGGTATATACATTTAGTTCGAAATCCGAAATATTTCTTAGTAATGGCTGAGGATTTAAGGATCTATAAAATTTCTCAGATATGCACGTTATCATCGAACCACTGTCAATCAATGCATCTGTTTCAATTCCACAAATAGTAATAACACCAACATTGGATTTACCGATCAATCTGTCTCTAAACAAATTTGTAGGGCTAGGCAATATACCTCGCTCCGTCTGCCCTTCCACAGAGGAGGTTAAACTTTTGGGTGAGTATTAAACTGTTGATATCCAGGTCTAACATAGGAACCTCGATAACCACGTTAAGCGCCGCGTCCGACACCACCGCGATACTCTTGATTACTGTTACCATGGTAACTCCTAGGCCTAGAAGTACCACGATAATTCCTTATACCTCCACGAAAATGTGGATTAATCGCATCAGAATAATCGTTACGCGCGTCGTCAGACTTTTGAAAAGTCTGAAGTTGCTGGAATTTCTTCATTAAAACTTCCATCTGTTCGGCAAGCTTATCAATTTTATCATTTTGGGGTACTTGTACAGGATTATGATGAACCTTAGGTTGAACCTTACAATATTTATTTATGTCATTAGTATTTAATTCCTGGTCCACAGAACGTATTTCGCGTAACAGGTCGTCATAACATCGAGCAGTGTCATATTTATGTCGGGTTTGACTTTTCAATGCCCCGTTGCGTAAACCTGTCCAGAATTTAGACCTGAGCATATCATCTTTAGCAGCAATACCTACATGTCCATTAGCAACAGCAATTTGTAAAAGACTCTCTAATCTACAACCAAATGAAGTCACCGATTCACCTTCTTTCTGCGTCTCCGTGTAGAACTTTTGCATGATGGATTCATTAGAGCTAACATTTCCAAACAATGTATCGAGTCTCTTTAAAATATCATTAGCAGTAGCCGCTTCACCTAACGGAATAAGAATTTGCCGCGCAGTACCGCGTAATGACCAACGAATTGCTAACAAACTGCTATGCTCTGAAATAGATTCGTCGGATATAATACGTGCTACTTCGAACCGCCAAACATCAAACGTTGCGTCACCCTTTACATTTATGTTTGGATTGATACATCTTTCCGGCGACGAAGATTTTGCGGCACCGGGTAAAGGCTGAGATCGTGAAAGTAATTCTTGAAAACGGTTTAACCTGGACTGTTTAGCATTGGGAGTACTTTCTAAATATTGTGGAGGCCGTCTATGCTTATTGAATTCCTCCTTATTAGTTAATACTACATATTGACTTTCACGAAGCGTTTCAATCATATGCTGAATTTCATGCTCTTCAATGTCATCTAGTTGACCACCGGATGCCATTTTATGATTGTTTAACCTAATAAAAAAGGTATTACAAAAGCTACAGATCAGTATGGTTAATATGAGTATGCAAATATTAAATATACTAGTAAACATGAATACTGCATTTAAAGAATTGTCAAAGAATCAAATAAATTTTCATCGCGACAACCTGAAAAAACAATGAGCCAACGCAGCGCCAAGTGTAAATGTAAACATACAACAAACACAACTAACCTCTTTCAACCATTTGTTACCTTGAAACTGGGATGTAAGTGTAAAGTGTGGATCGTGCAGACTTAAAATCTTAATCTAAATCTTAAATATCACACGGAACTGATTCAGATGTAACTGCAAAAATAAATTAATGATGTCAAACACAAAACAAAGTAAAAAATGTAATTAACTAGGGATAAAGACAGAAAAAAAAAAATAATTAAGACACAAATTTAAAAAGGGACGGTCGGGTCGGGGAAACTACACATGTATGGGTTGGTAAAAGGATATCAAACAGAAATAGATTCAGCTTTATACAGCTTATTCCAACCATGAGAAGGGTTGTGTACCGAAAGGGTTTGGGTGGGTTGGGACTTTATTCATCTAAACACTATGAATGTTTAGAGTAAGTTAAATAGCAAAGCAGTACTTACATAATTCATACATATTAGGTATAGATAGGTATAATTACTATAATGATTCATAAAAGAAAAAATAATTAGCACAAATTTTAAACAGTTAATGTCTTTTTCGTCGACTACAAAGAATCCGCTGAGGCTGCATTGCTGTTAGTCCCGGAACCGCGTTGTGCACAAATTTTTACAGAGCTCTTGGTTTAAACGAACTGTAAACACGAACAACAAAACTTACATCGAAAGAAACACTTTCCAAGAAGAACGTCGGTTTAATTCAGGAACAGTAGATCAGGAACCACCACTTTAACACACGAAATGTGAATATCGCTAGCTTGTTGAGATGATCATTTACCATAATTTATACCATTTCACCATTAAAACGTTGGGCGCCAATGTCACGGGGTCGTTATAATAACACGCCAAAGACATGTAAGATTCTTTTATTACAGGTTACTCAGTAAATATATGGTGTTAAATGAAATGACCATTCAACGTGTGGTTTAATACAGCTAATACATATGGAATATGCAATCTATAAAGGCATACACATGTAAATGTGTTTATTCCATATGTCTACTCTATACGATGTTCAGTAGTGGAGTGCAATTGAATATCCGTGCATTTCGCGGGTGGAGTTAAAAACCAATCCAATCATTCAAACAATCACACGTGACGGACACACCCAAGCTTACCGACAACGAACAAACTATGGACAACCTCAACACACAAAAATAAAATACGCTAGCGCAATATTAATATAATTATTAACCCTGCGACAATAATAAATTTTTTAACTGATGTATTTTTTTATTTATTTATATATATATATATATATATATATAATATATACATATGTGTGGGAACAATAATCTGTGGTAGATTTTTTGATATTAAGGAACGTATCAGAAAAAGCTGTGATATGTTTTTGTTCGAGTTCCTGTGTCTAGTCAGAAGAGAAACTGGAGCAAATGTGTTGATGTCACATTAAATAGCAGAACTCTTAAATCAGAAGTGCTATAGACCATCGCACCAGGTCTATGTTACTCCCAGGTCCGAGCTACATGTACCCCTATATACCAATATACAAAATTTCAGCCTTGGCCCTTGGGGCAGCCCAAGTGTAGCTGTTAACCCTGAACAGATAGATGAACAAATGGACAAGCGACAGTCGCAAATATTTGTATAAATTGGATGATGATTCAAAATATCATAATTTGTGATTTTCATGCTACTTTTTGGCACAAAAGACTTCTTTTTTGAAAATAAAATTCACACATGGTAGGACTGTGCAAGAAATCACTGTCTTTTGTCATTAATTATGAGGTTTTGGGTCCCTTGCAAATACAATATTGGAAAGTGAAACTCTAAAATATAATATTAGTCAAAAAATAGTTCAAAATATATATTAGTCAAAAAATAGTTCAAAGGAGCTAAATTGCTATTCTTTGCCACATAGAAATGGACGCAAATGGGTCACAATGCATATAATAATGTAATATGAATGTATATATACACATTGAAATAAAATTGAACCATATGTTAGTCCTGAAATGACCTAATCTAAGTTGAGTACACTGACCTAGTCTTTGTCGTGTGCCCTTAAGCCATCTCTCTTTGAGATTTTAATTGTGATATGAAACTGTAGAGAGTTTTGTTGTCACGAATATATGGATATTATAAGATGAAAATTGTTTTATATGATGTGCATTTCTTGAGGGTAAAATTGAATGTTGATTGACATACGTACGAATATAAAGATGTAGAGCTGTCAATCAAATTTTATATGAGTGGTACGTGTGCAGAACAGCATGTGAATAAGATCTGCTATGGAATGTCAGTGTTGATCTATGTCATACTTTTAAACCCCGTCCCTGTGAGTAAGATGCTGGGTCGCTGACCTTGAGGTCCTGTGTTTGATACCGGAGTTAGCAACAAAAGTTCCTCGTGAGTTTGGTGCAGAACTGAAATATGTTACTATGAAGTGATTTCTAAATTGATACGTTCAACTGTCTAGGTTTGCTGTGGCAATCTGCAAGGTGCAAACAACTTTCTCTTTTTATACGACCACATTCATAATGTGAACGTATTATGCCGTCGCCCCTGTCTGTGTGTGTGTATGTATGTGTGTATGCGGGTGTGTGTGTGTGTGTCTGTGGTTCGCCTACAGGGCGCAATTCTTCATGGATTTTCTTCAAACTTGGTATACTTATTCCTTATACCCCAAGGAAGATCCCTATTGTTTTTGGGGCATGCCCGACCCCCAGGGGCCGAGCTACGCCCATTTCTAGTATTTGTTTGTTTGTCGTCTACAGGCCACATTTCTTAACTTATAATCTTGAAACTTTGCATACACATTCTTTGTACCCTAAGGAACATCTCTATCGTTTGGGGTGTATGCCCCACCCCCAGGGGCAGAGCCATGCCCATTTTCTTTGGTGTGTCTTTGTGTCGCCTACAGGGCGCAATTCTTACTGGATTTTCTTCAAACTTGGTATACATATTCCTTATACCCTAAGGAAGATCTCTATGGTTTCTGGTGCATGCCCGACCCCCAGGGACAGAGCCACGCCCATTTCTAGTATGTATTTGTTTGTCGTCTACAGGCCACATTTCTTAACTTATAATTTTGAAACTTAGCATACACATTCTTTGTACCCTAAGGAACATCCCTATTATTTGGGGTGCATGCCCAACCCCCTGGGGCAGAGCCACACCCATTTTCTTATCGTGTGTCTTTGTGTCACCTACAGGCGGTAATTCTTATTGGATTTTCTTTAAAACTTTGTATACTTACTCTTTATACTCTAAGGATGATCCCTATCGTTTGGGGTGCATGCCCACCCCCCAGGGGCAGAGCCACGCCCATTTTCTTTTTGTGTGTCTCTGTGTCGCCTAGAAGCCGCAATTCTTACTGGATTTTCTTAAAACTTTGTATACTTACCCTAAGGATGATCCGTATTGTTTCTTGGTGCATGCCCGACCCCCAATGGCAGAGCCACGCCCATTCCTTGTATTTATTTGTTTGTCGTCTACAAGCCACCTTTCTTAACGTATCATCTTGAAACTTTGAATGATTATTCTTTGTACCCTAAGGAACATTTCTATCATTTGGGGTGCATGCCCAACCCCCAGGGACAGAGTCACGCCCATTTTCTTTTTGTGTGTCGCCTACAGGCCACAATTCTTAATCGGTCATCTTGAAACTTAAAATACTTATTCCTTATACCCTAAGGTGGGACAGCAACACCCATTTCTTGTATTTGTTTGTCTGTCGTCTACAGGCTGCATTTCTTAATGTATCATCTTGAAACTTTGAATGCTTATTCTTGGTACCTTAAGGAAGATCCCTATTGTTTTTGGTGCATGCCCAACCCCAAGGGACAGTGCCACGCCCATTTTTTTTTTTTTGTCTGTCTGTGTGTCACCTACAGCCCACAATTCTTAATCGATCGTCTTGAAAACTTTTTTTATACTTATTCCTTATACCCTAAGGCTGACCACTATTATTTTTGGTGCATGACGGACCCCCTGGGACAGAGCCACGCCCAATGCTTTTGTGTCTTGTATTCGCCTACAGGATGCAATTCTTAACAGATCCTTTTAAAACTTTACAAACCTATTCCTTATACCCTAAAGATGACCCCTATTGTTTTTGGTGATTTCCTAACCCCCAGGGGCAGAGCCATGCCCATTTTTACTTTGTGTCTATGTGTGTTGTCTACAGGCCACGATTCTTAATGGATCGTCTTTAAACTTGGGATATGTATTCCATATAGCCTAAGGACGTCAACTGCATGTCCCGACTCACACAGGCAAGACAAGACCAATTTTTGTGTTAGTCGTTTACAGGCCGCAATTCTGAATGAATCAGCTTGTTACTTGGTTTATGTATTCCTTATAGCCTGAGGGCATCCACTATTGATTTTGATGAATGTCCCGACCCCCAGGGGCAAAGCCACGCCCACTTTTTGCTTTTAGTGTTAGGAAGGCACAATTCTGAATGGATTATCTTGGTATAGTTATTCCTTATACTCTAAGGACGGCAACTATTAATGTTGGTGCACGACCCTCAACGCTAAACAAACCAAACGCCTAGCCTTCTTGACAAAGTACCATATCAATCAAAGCAGGAATGTGGACGTATATTGTAGCGTTAGCGTTATGTTTATAGAATTAACAATGGATTTTGATCTAAAATACAGTAAGATTGAATATAAATATCTTTAATGTGTAGCCTATACATATGTATAAGCTTAATGGTCTTAAAGATAAACTACAGCTGCCATTATCTGGAATGTTGGGTGTTTGTTGAGTGTGGAATTTTGTCAGTGATATTTGTATTAAGCATGTTAAAGACTGAAAGAGAGAGAAATGGGGTTTAATGTCCTCTTGACACAAACTAGGTCATTTCGGGACTAACATTTATTTCAGTAATTTGTTTGTGCGTAGGGGTCTTTGGTAGAGGTCATATAAAAGCAAAGAATAAAAATCACGCTAGTTGACTGAATTGCAGACCTTGTGATACAGCAAGCACATACAAACCATTCGGCCATGCACCTACCAAGCATACTAGAATATCTGGGCTAAAACCATTATCACATTCACATAACCAGCTAATTTGATTCAGTGATTGTGCGACATTTATAGTGATATATCTTCAGTGGGTTAGATGCTCCCAGTGTTGGCCAGGAAAGTTCGTCTACGTTTTCTGGCATAGTTTCACCTTGTATATGGTGCAGGATGGAGGACCTAAATGGGAAAGCTGTCTAGTCATTTCTATGGTATGGAAAACCAAGGTTCCTTGTACACATTGGTGTAATTTTAAAAGAACCCTTGAGGGTTGGAATTTGATATAACAATAGGTCACAGTGTCATTGTCTGGGCAAAATTTCACTCATAGCATGAGTAAATTTGTACTGTAGTCATTATTTCTGTTTCAAAATTTTACTCCTCAGATATTTAAGCTTTCATATTACATATGAAAGCTTATTGTTTTTGTTAAGATTATTATTGTTATTATTAAGCTTTCATATTACATATGAAAGCTTATTGTTTTTGTTAAGATTATTATTATTATTATTATTTTTTTTGTGTCATTTCTGCAAATCGGATTTCTCAGAATCTAACCATGGGATCTTTCTGAAACTTTGACCTACCCCCCCCCAAAACTGGGTGGCAGTTTTTGATTAAATATATTTTCAAAACGTTTTACGAATTCGAAATCACAGAATTTTACGAACGAGTGAATTTGACCTGCATTACTGTAACTCTGTGACTATTTGACCTATTTTACTAATTCTTTTTTCTTTGAGTACCTTGACAAAAATCATTTTCAACTGCAGTTTCAGATTTTCGAATTTCGAAAATTCGTCGCTGTGATTTCGAACCGGAAGTTGAGACCAACTTGACAACTTCTTTAATAGTTCTACGATTTTCATGAAATTTAGTATGTAAGTAGATCTACCATGTGACTTCAAAAATATAAATAGAAATTTTCTAAATTATCTCCCCTTGGTGAAATTAAGGATCAAAGTTTTAAAAAAAATCGAAGAAATATAGGTCAGAATGACCTGATTTTTTTTTTTGGATACTAGATAGGTAAATACTGATTCGTACACAAAATATTGATTTTCTGGATTGAACCGGAAGTGCCGCCATCTTGAAACGTGAAAAATCACAAAGGCTTTTTTGCTATTTTACTTACAGACACGGGAGTTATATTTTCTGAATCCTTCAAGGATGGCCTAAAAAACGTTCGGAGTAGAATTTTGATTTAGGTCAATTGATGGTCGCCATTTTGAAGTGAAAGTGAAAATAGAAGCAATTTGAAGGGTCGAGAATTTGGAGCACAATAACTCTCCTTCTAATTGAGCTAGAATGTTCAAACTTGGCGTAGACGTTCACTAGGTCACTGTCTTGATTAAGTTCAAAGATGGGCATTTTCTGCCTAGGGTAAGCAGAGATAAGCAAGCTGGTTTGTTGATTCTTTAGGGCACGATAACTTTGGTTATAATGAAGGGAGGGCGATGAAACTCTTGTCAAAGTCTAATAGCTACCCTGTTGCGTGAAATCATTGTATCATTTTTTCTTAAATGTCCGGGGTAGCCGAAAAAAAGAGATTGAAAATCCAAAGAGTCGTATTTTTACAATTTAGAGCATGTTTAAAGGTCTTTCTCGTAAAGTCAACATGTGTTTCCTGCAAATCGGATTTCTCAGAATCTAACCATAGGATGTTTCTGAAACTTTGACCTACCCACCCAAAAATGGGTGGTGAGTATTGATTAAATATATTTTCAAAACGTTTAAAGCATTCAAAATCACCGAATTTTACGAACGAGTGAATTTGACCTGCATTACTGTAACTCTGTGACTATTTGACCTATTTTACTAATTCTTTTTTCTTTGAGTACCCTGACAAAAATCATTTTCAACTGCAGTTTCAGATTTTCCAATTTCGAAAATTCGTCGCTGTGATTTCGAACCGGAAGTTGAGACCAACTTGACAACTTCTTTAATAGTTGTACGATTTTCATGAAATTTAGTATGTAAGTAGATCATACCGATGCAACTTTAAAGATGTCCTTAGAAATTTTCTAAATTATCTCCCCATGGTGAAATTAGGGATCAAAGTTTTCAAAAAAATCGAAGAAATATAGGTCAGAATGACCTGATTTTTTTTTTGGATACTAGATAGTTAAATACTGATTCGTACACAAAATATTGAGTTTGTGGATCGAAACCAGAAGTGCCGCCATCTTGAAACGTGAAAAATCACAAAGGCTTTTGCGGTATTTTACTTACAGACATGGGAGTTACATTTTCGGAATCCTTGAAGGAATGCTTAAAAATCTATCGGATCAGAATTTTGATTTCGGTCACGTGATGGTCACCATTTCGAACTGAATATGAGAAAAGGTGAAAAAACGACATTAACGAGCACGTGAATGAAAGCAATAGGCCGTAGTTTGGAGAATATGTCTCCTATTTCCAAAATGAATACATTTCTGGATAGCCGGGATCAGGGTCAAAATATTGTTATTTGAAAATGTCACATTTTCGAATTTTGTCTTTGATGTTTTTCGTGCCGATAAAGTTGTTTACGATTGAAAAATCATAAAAATTTCGCTATATTTTGACCGATTTTAATGATTTTTTTTGTTGTTGATGAGATTATTTACATGACCCATTACATGTGACAGGAAGTGACTGTTAATATGAAAGCTTTAATATCTGCTTTGCAGATCTAGTTTTAATTGTGTTTAACACGATGAGGCCAGGATTGGATCACAAAAGTTAGAGTCCAAATGTCAAAAAAATTCATCAAAAATAGTTCAGTATAATTTGATTTGTATTTTATTCTGCATCTTTTGTGATTACTTAAAAAAGATAACGAAATATAGGTACACTTATTCAAGTTCATTTCAGTAATGTTTATCAATAATACCCTTACCCATCTTTGTTTATTTGATAATTGATAAAACTGAAAGCAAACCCTAAATAATAATGATGATAATTATTTTATATAGCGCTGGAATTCAAACCAAAAGGCTGCTCCTAATAAGACTTGGGGGCGGCTAGCCTCTCAATGAGTCAAATGGCATGGTTTTGAATTCCCGGATGTACGTGACAAGGTGTAGGGTCACCTGTCCAACCTCGTGGGTTTCACCGGGTCCTCCAGTTTTCTCCAACTACTAAAGACCGCTACGCGCAAGCAAATTATTGAAATATAATTAAATCATGTTAGTCCCCAAATGACCTATACGTGCTGTGAAATATTTCTGCCTGACAGTGTCACTACGGCCTACTCTTATATCGAATTCAAACTGCCAACAGATCTTTTAGGTGCAAGCCAATGTGTACAGGGGACCTAACTTTTTCTTGTCACCCGAATGACTATACATTTTCAATTACCAGCCACTACTGATGCTGGAAAATTCAGACGAACGTTCTCGGCCAAAACCTAGTTTGTGTCGAATGGATGTTGAACCCCATTTCTCTCTCTCTCTTATAATAAGACTAGTTGTATGTACATTGTGTGGCCTGTAAGAGAAGAATAACATAAAGTGTACCTATAGGTACACAGGTCATAAAAACAATAAAAATATCACAGACACCCTTTAATACAGAGTGGTACATGTAAATATATAGACAGAGGAACGTGTATATTATACAGAGGTATATGAGGCCATGGTTAATTAATTTTTGTTTCTCATGAGCCAACTGCATTTTCGGTTTTAATTTGTAATAATTATACACTTCTATAATTATTTATTGAAATTTAGTGAGGAGACAAATTCATTTTAAAAAGTTTGTAAAGCTATATTTGATTGCTTTCTAAGAATCGACTTGTTAAAATCCTTTATTTATCAGTAAACATTATGACGCTGTGAGTGATAAGAATCTAGGCCAGTACCCTATCGGTTTGGGGGAGTTGGATCGCCGAATGGTTAGCTGTGCATCATAAGGTCTGTTATTGAGTCTATTGGCGTGGTTTTCATTCTCTGGTTGTATGTGACAAGGAGTAGGGTCGCCTGTCCAACCTAGTGGGTTTTCTCTGGGTCCTCTGTTTTCCTGCCCCTAACCCTGTTCACAACCGAATTATTGAAATAAAATTGAGTCATATGTTAGTCCCAAAATGACCTAGTTTGTGTTGAGTGGATGTTAAACCATCTCTCTCTCTCTCCCTTGGAATAACTTACCATTTAAGATACCAAGTTCACAATCCAAACTCTAAACTCATTTGTCTGTAACTTTTTACAATAGCAAGGTTATATATTTAGCTATTATCTCTGTCTCACTATTGCTTTGTGAAAAAATACTTGAAGTCCCATTTTTCATGTGAATACATGAGAAACAAATAATTAATCGGCCATGGTCTAACCTTAATATAGACATGTCGAGTACCAGTAAGTCTATGTCAACATTCTTCTCAACTGTAGGGGTATATTAATAAAATATATGAATTTATTCAATTAGCAATTGTAGAGTGTAACTATCGTGGGAGATCGTCATTTGAGAGATTGTAATATGTTGAGAGGTGATCTGTAATAGGAATATCAGTCCACTTATAGTTGAAATATAAATTAAAAACACTTATATATATATACAGATATACAGGTACTACTTAAGAATTTATTAATATTAATATGCTACGTTTCAATACACATACGGATATCGGATATCGTTATTAAGCAAATAATGACTAGTCAACACAAATTAAGGATTAATCTGTTTTGTGGATTCCAATTGTTATCTATAGCTATACTGACCATATTTGTGTTAAATATCATTATTAAATATTTGCTTGGTTAACGATATCTATCTGTGTATTGAAACATAGCATGTTCATGTTAATAAAATTCAGAAGTAGTATATCCATATAAGTGTTTAATTTGTGAAATCTATTTCTATATATCTTATAAGGATTAAGTTGAAATCAGTTTAATGAGGATAAATTAATGATGAGATGAAAATATACATGTAACAACATTCATCAGCATACTCTGCAGATAATTTAAACAAGCCAGAGCCACCTATAAATGTTGGGTAAAATCTATTGATGGATTTATTTTTAATCTGATAGAATCTTGTTTTTACAATGTATTTAATCTATTTGAGTATAGATATTTTCCGAAAGATGCAGATGTATACAAACCATCTGTCAGATGTTCGACCCCAGTATTTGCTGGGAACGTTTTCATGATTTTACATTCTGCTGTGCCCTTGTCAGAGCAGGACAGGGCTATTGAAACGAAAACACGAGGTCTTCCCACGTACGAGGGGATGAGTGGTCTGTTATTGAGTAAAGTGGCAGGGTTTCGGTTCCCTGCTTGTTTGTATGTGATAAGAATTAAGTTTGCCTGTCCAACCTTGCGGGTTTCCCCTGGGCACTCTGATTTCCTCCCACTGATAAAGAACCCTACGCGCAAGCGAATAATTGATATAAAATTAAACCATAAATTAGTCCCGAAATGACCTAGTTTGTGTCAAGTGGATGTTAAACCTCATTTCTCTCTCTCTCTCTTTAAACTTTTTTATTTGGTCTTCCATGCTGATATACATCTGTCTCCCTCCCCCCCCCTCTCTCTCTCTCTGTGATATGATCTAACATGTCAAGAGATTATTAAATCACCTGTTAAACAGTGTAACACATGTTGTATAGTAATATGACTCTGATATACCCCACAATATACTTATAGTTGTATGATATACATGTAACTAACAATATACCATACTTATAGTTGTATATATACAGATTGACTTGAGATCAAATCAGATCAGATCAGATTTCAATAATCTTTTGATCAGCTTAATTATTATGTAGTTGTCAGGAATTTCATACTTTATTGTCAAGGGGGTGGTTCTCCATTTTATTCTTTATTGAAAGAAATCTTTAAAAAATGTAATTTTGAAAGAAAATAATTAAAAATAGGAAATCTCTAAGTTCTTTACGTAAAGTTGATGATTTCATATTTTTAATAATTTATATTTGCTCTGGATTTATTCATCAGGAACTCTGTGTTTGGCTTATGCACACTATTTGGATTATAATTCCAAAAGTGTATAAAATACCATGTAGCGGTCATACAATATAGTCATTAGCCTGGAATTAAGGTAGATTTATCTTTCACAGTCCGATACATGCCAATATCGAAAGGAACCGAGATCTTAGGGTAATAAACCTATATTTTAAGTTTAATTGAAATCGGATATATATTGGGCGTATATAAATGATGGCCCTTTAAGTATACATGCTGCTTTATGTACAGTGGTTCATCTCTGGTCCATTGTCTTTTGTGCTAAAATTTAAAAATCTTTCTTTTTAGAGGCAGTATTTGACGTCTATGAAAAAATTAGACAAGTTGTAAACATAGAAAACAGTCATAATTTTGAATTTGTTTCAAAAATATAATTTTTTACTGCCATGTAATAAAAAATGTACAAAATTTACATGTAGCATCTTTCAAAATACGAAAAATTTCCACTTTTTTAAATATCCAGACTGGCAAGAAATATATTTTTAGAATATGTGGACAATATGCAAACAGAAAAATCGCAAATCAGTTGCATGGATTGTAATTTTAGAGATTTATACTGAAACATGTATCCCTACCCTCTGAACATGTCACGGATTGGATCAATCTAATCTTTGGTTGCAGAACTAACATCATCAAAGGAATCAGTCTAACAGCTATGTTTTACCATCCCTGGCTAACATATATACATATAATCTAAAATAGGTGCAATAAATATGAATTATTGTTAAAAATTAGCTTTGATGAATGAAAAAAATGTAATATTTAGTCTATGATCACCCCTCTCTAACAAAACGGTCACAGAATACACACATTTCACAAATTTGGAAATATTTCAATGTTTCCAACATCTAAAACCTCAGAGGCATCATACAAATTTTTATTGCAATCCTTGTGCTGAAGCAAGATGTCTGGACATTTACATCAATTTCCTGAAAAAAAGTGGTTATGACACAATTGACAACATGAAGGACTGAAAAGGAGCAAAACATTTTCTTGTTCTATAAGCAACATAAATGCAACAAACATCACAAATCCTAGATTTTGAAAGAAAATATTGAACATTAAGTCATTAAGCTGAAATTTACACATCTACACCAGTTTTGTGTCAGGGTTTGGTCTTATTGGCCTGACATGTTTCAGGGTTCTAAGTTTGACTTTAAACAAGTCCTTGAAATGTACAAAATAACCAGTTCTTGGTGACAAATAGTGGCACAATTGAGCCAACCCTGTTTTGAACATTTTGTTCAAACCCATCTGTTGTATGTTATTAACTCAGTGTTGCCAATTTTCAATTTTCTGTAGGAAAACTGGAGCTATTTCTAAACCTGACAAACTTAACAATCCATAATTAGTAATGGATGTAACTCATACACTAGAACCAGCTGGGATGATCTTTGGCTCTTTGCAATTGATAATAGGCATAATATCAGCAGTCTCAATGTCCCACTCGCTACTTGACAACGATCATTAATTGTCTCTTTTAATTTGTCTGTACATGTAGTATGTTGCCGACAATGGTACAACTGATGTTATCTGTAATAAAAAAAAATCAAACACGAATTGAAATACATGTAAAATAAATAAAATTCGATTTAACGTCCCACTTTTTTGGTACTAACCGGGCTAATTAAGATGGATATCATGAAGTGTGCTATGAGGGAAATTTTGCCTGAACAGCGGCGCTAACGGCCTACTCTTATTTTGAATTCAAGTTATGGGCATTTTTGCCTGAACAGCGGCACTGCGGACAACTCTTATTTTGAATTCAATTTTTTTAAAAAATGTTGAAATATATCAACGTTAAACATCTGTGAAGGTTGCATGAGTTCAAATTTTGTAAAGACACACCCAAATGATGAAAGAAATGGATAGAGAACAAGTCTATGGACTGGACTGAGAACTTTGAGATATAAAGATATATTTGAAGTTTCTTCAAAATCGGATAAAAATTGTGACCAATTATCTATGTTACCATCACTAATTAAAGAAACTCTTAAGGAACTAGATTAATTATTTTAAACTTTATATGGGATGATAAAACCAGCCCAAATTAAAAAAAAGATACGACCACGCTCTTTAAGAGCGGATTGGCGTTCTTCGTTATACCATGGTTTATTGAAATATTTTGGTGCAGTCGTGTGTTTTGGAATCGCCCGCTTAGCTACATCTTGAAAAATTGAAGGAAATAAGGCTATGGGTTTATCTGCATCTTCTAACTCCTTTGTATCAAAAGAGAAGAGTCACAAAGATTCGAAAAGAGCCCAATCAGCCGTATGCAACTTCCACCTCTGAGGTCTTTCGACCGGCAAGGGACCATTGTTATCAATCCAGATAGGAAAGTGGTCACTGCCATTGCATGGTGGGGGGATAGAAAAAAAGGGAGGTAATTGTGTTATAATTTCCAATGTGGGAAATAATGCCAATTTCCAATGTGGGAAATAATGCCTATGATCGTATAATAAGGAGTTGACAACCTACATAGCTAAAGACATAAAAATAATTATTTTTTGACTTTCTTGGAAATATGAAATTCTCCCTTTAAGTGCAGGTCACCACGACCGTCTACATTGACCACGCCCATTGACTGCCTTTTCATCACGGTTTTCTGACCAAGCAGTGTGTGACAGGACCAAGGTCAAGGTCGGTGGTCCAAGTCCAGATTGTGAACTTCAATATATAGTATTGGGTGAAGGTCGTGCCCCAAGGTCAAGTGTCCAAAAACTGACTTTGAAAAGTTTAAGTTCAGTTTTCTGTAGCATGACCTTGACCTACGACTTTGAAGGACATCGTCTCTTCTTTCACCTCGAATATTTAATTTGATAATACAGCAAAGAAGTATGGGGACAGTAAGCATAAACGCAAAGGCCCCGAGCTCAATGGAAAATTTAAAGTCAGGGTCAGCATCAAGGTCACAACGTTATTCACACGTAAACGACAATCCAGTAGTCAACGCCAAATAGTCATTTACAGAAAATGGTGGCTTAGCGCAAAAATTTAAAATATACCAAAATTATTATTATTATTATGAACTGCATCGTTAGGCGTGTAGTGCAGAGTGTCGGGTCCGCCTGGGTGTCTTGTTATTCGAGTCTAAATAGTCAACAAAGAAAATGGCGTCGAACGGATAAGATTATCTGTGCATCGGAACGTAAAAGGTCGGTAAAATGAAAAGTTATTGATCGATTCGGTTGAAATTTGGCGTGAGTTCATCGCTAGTTCCTCTTAACATACCCTAACAATTTCAAGTTTCTAGGACCACGGGAACTGGTAGAGGTGCGAAAGTGCAATAGCGCCGATTCAGAAAGTAGGCCGATCCATAGTGATGATGCAAGGTACATAAAATACATAATTATAACCAGGGTTTTCCTGTGTGGTTTCCATCATCCATGTCAATGGTGCACTATGTAGGGCCTGTCTTGATTAGCCCAGGTTAGGTGCAGAAAAGTAGGACGTTAAACCCCATTTCAAGATATAATGTCTAGGTACTGTGTACAAATTGGTGTGGATGTTAAAGATCCCTTGACAGTTTGAGTTAAAAAATAAGAATACATGTAGGACATTGCACCACTACCCGGGCAAAAGTTTCATAGTAGCTCTTTGCATGACATTCGGCTGTCTTCATTAGTCTGGATGGAGCAGGAAAATAGGGGGGAGAGAGAGAGAAATGGGATTTAACGTCCACTCGACACAAACTAGGTCATTTTGGGACTAACATATGGTTTCATTTTATTTCAATAATTTGCTTGCGCGTAGGGGTCTTTAGCAGTGGGAGGAAACCGGAGTGCTCGGAGGAAACCCACGAGGTTGAGAAGGCGCCCCTATCTCCATGCCACATACGCTTCACACCGGGGCTCAAAACCGTGGCACTCTAGACCACCCCAACCCCCCCAGGAAAATAGGACGTTAAACCCCATTTGATTTACAGTTTACGTACATTTCGATTTTCATTGCCAGTCATAGATTTATTTTATTCCCAGTGAAGGTCATAAATTATATTGTGGATTTTTGTGAGTCGTGACTTGACAATGATTCATTTTGTTCTCTTTTATAGCTAGATTAAACTTATAATATTTTAATGCATAACTGTCAAATTCATTTGCAGGAATAGTAGTGAAGAAAGAACATTTGCTGAGCCTCTGTTCAAAGTGCCACATTTGTATCAGTCCATCATTGACATAAAAAAACATTTAGCTCAATATGGTACTAAGTAGTACTTGCATGTGGTTGATTGATGTAGTTATCATGTAGGAATCTCACAGAAAAATAATAAAAAAATTGTCTGAATACATATTGTTTTATTTCCACATAAATCCTACATGGCTTCTTCTTATACAAAGGCCTCTCTGATAAATTTTTACCATTGGTACAATGTCAGCATTTTGTCTTCCCAACCAGCTCCAATAACTCCTGACAAACTGTTATTAAGCCATGTTCCATATTAATGTCTCCTGAAAATATAATTAATATACATATTATTATGTTTAATATCCACTGCACAAATTTAGGAATAACATACACCTATGCCAAATGGTAATGCAAACCCATAAGGATAGGCACGTTGAAGTGCGTGATCAAATGTATATCTCCAAGATTTTCGTTGCTAATTTTTTTTTTAGGAACCGAACGAGGTTGATAAGTGTGTAAGATGCTAGCTTGCTAGCTTGGACATAGCTAGTTAGATCCTGGTGTTTGCCGAAAAAGTTCACCAGGTTTTTCCGGGGTGGTTTCCTCTTGTCAGTGATGCAGGATGGGACGAAAAACTGAGATTACACATTCACACGCACGTAAAACATCCACCGACGCAAAATTTCCCTCATGGCATACTGTATGGTGTAAGTCCGTCTTCATTAGTGCCCCAGTCGGAGCAGAACAGTAGGAAGTTAAACCCCATTTCATTTCTTATTTGTTAGTACAATAATCACAATATTATATCCCTCTGGACATGTTACAACTGATGTTTACCCAAAATAATAGAAATCAGATTTTTTCCCAACCCAGCTACCACCTAATATAATTTGCCAAATTTTGACAATAATCATACAGGACTAAGCCTAAAAATAATTGACAATCGTATCCGATCTACAGAAATAAAATGAAATGGGTGTTTAATATCCTACTGTTCTGCTCCAAACTGGGCTAATGGACAACTAGACAGCTATCCTTGTCAAGGCCTTCCATCCTGCATCTCTGACAAGGGGGTACCACACAGGAAAATCTGAAATATAATTGTGTATTTGTGTGTTACATTAAACTAGGTATTTTATACATTGTTTAATTGTCTTTTCTAAATCCTCTTATTGTGGGTCCTTTTTTAGGCCTGAAATCTTTTCTTATTAATTAAACATTAATTAACACACCCAGACCATAATCAACTCTTGATAGCATCGCTAGCCTCCGATCTTTGGTGGATTATTATCTGATTTACTGATTATTAAATTGATAATCAAGACTATGCTTTTTTCCATATCGATTACAGTTATGATGATCGAGGCTAGGCGAAAAATTGCAATTGCTTAATTTTCGGTTGATAATGTATCTTTGAGGGTCAACAACACAAATCAGGAAATTTTATGAATTTATAACCTAATATGGTACAATGTTAATTAAATAATTTTATTGGAAAAAATTTGATTCAATTTTAAAAATGTTATTATAAAAAAAACCATGACTTTTTCCCAATCTGGCTAACTCCAAAGATAATAATAAAAAATATTTATTTTGTCAATAACAATTGATCTAAAAAAATATATAATATAATAATTGTGTGCTATGCATACAATTTAACAATTAGGCAGATAATAATAAAAAAATATTTACTTTGACAATAATGTCAATAAGAAGAATATAGGCCTAGGCCTAAGTAATAATTGATCTAAAAATATATAATATAATAATTGTGTGTTATGCATACAATTTAACAATTAGGCCTAGATAGGTTTACTTTATAATTTTCTTTTATGAATTTGAAAAGAAATCCTTTGTCTTAGATACCATTTACTAGGCCTAGCTCTACTCACAGAATAGATCGATACTAACTTTAAACTAGTACTAACTAGCGGCCTACTAAATAATCTATTGACTGTGTCTATACTGGTGTTTGGTTAAAGCCCCAATAACACTCTTGTTGTAACTGAAAAATATGTCTCAATCTTCATTCTGGTCAATAAATTGTATTATTTTAGAATATTCCAATTAAATGATGATATAAATTTCATCTTAACACACCTATTTTGAAAAATTGGAAAAATTCAACCAATTGATTTGAAAAGTCTAACGTAAACCTTTTCAAGTGTGACTTGGATTTTAAAATATTTTCGAACCCTCTGGACAAGTAAAATGTGACTTGGATTTTAAAATATTTTCGAACCCTCTGGACAAGTAAAATAGGTTGTAATGGATAATTTACACAACAGGTAGGACACTTAAATATCTAGCACTTAGAATAAGGGTATTATTTATTTTCTGGAGCTACCAAGCCAGCAAGAATGTTATTGTCCCTTTAATGATTGTTTTAAAAAATCGATATTTAAGTCAAAAGAACGTTTGAATTTCAATTTGATACAAACAATATTACTGATAAATAATTCAGGATGGTTAAAATATAAATTGTAATGTAGATAATAATAAAACTGACCATTCATTGCCGTGGAATCCAGACGATCGTAGTTCCGTGGTTGTTCAAGCCGTTGATACGGTCGTCTTTGTCTGACTCATACCAGTCTGCATAAGGCTCAAATTGTTGTGGATTTACTCTGCCGTCGTCCTCATTGACACCTCTTTCGGAATCCTCAAACGACGATTATTTATATGACAAATTTAACTCGCCTAGAATTCCTTTTTAATTGATGCCCTATCCGAACGAACACATGTTGTCGCCATTTTGTTTACATTCGTCTCACACTTATGACGTCATAACACTCGTACGCTGATTGGATTTCACCAGGCAGGTGCAAAGGGGGTTTTCCAATCTAAATTTATCGATAACGGAATGACCTATTTTCGTATTTTTTTTTTTATTTAGGGGTTTTAGCATTATTGCTATTTGTTTAAAGAAAAATATTCTGGTCTCAAGTTTATCTTTAATACTGCTGATACTGATACATAACCTGACTGTATTTAGACATTTAATGTAATTAAAATGAGTATTGACAATATCACATCATACTTACGAATATGTTGAACGTTCCCAATCTTGGATTGACATAAGATATGGATAAAAAAATGGAGATAAAATCAAGGCCTCCCACGCAACTAGTCTCTTATCATCCATACAAATATTCTACGAATATTAGTCTGGATGGGTCCTCAAAATTTGACGGAAAATAGGTCATTGTCCGGATTATCCAGTCTTTTAAGTTACCACGTACTGAATCTATCAAAACAGCTCGCTTGTCAACGATTGACATAGGCCTAAGTGTTCATTTTTTGCCCGATGCTTTAATTGAGCACGATGCCAAGAAAAGGCGCTTATAAAGATTATAATTGAAGAAGGGTGTCGTGCCACACCTTTTTGAATGGCTGAAGGAGAAACCTAGCCGTAATTAAAATTGTCCAATAGAAAATATAGACCCCGTGGAGTGCCGTTATTTTTCAAGGTCTTATCTTACGTGGTAGGCTACGGTTATTTAGGTTCATTTTCCCGACAGACGCGGATTTAAAGGGCGCATTTTCATTTTGGTCACAATAATTTGCTATCGATTAACTAAAATGCCAGGAAATTGACTAAAATTTCTAAGACCAGTCCCCAATAATTGAAAGCTCCTTTCCATATTATAGGCCCAATACGTAAATATGTAAAATTATTTCACGCCTACTATACGGCACTCGATTTCCTTATTTCATGATTATTCCACCACTCTGCGGTCTTATAGACCTACTAAACTATGTCATCAGTAGGCCTATCATATTCACGGTTACCTCGAGATTCTTGCCCATTTATTATCCTATTGTTCATAAGAGTTATTTGCTCCCAAGACAATGACCTTAAATGCCAGGAAATGGACTTAAATTTTCTAAATTGTATGTGCTTCCATTATACAAGATTACAAGGTTGTTTTGCAGCGAAAAAGAAAGCTTTCAAAACATGTAAACGTATCTGTATTGTGTTTGTATTAAAAGTCTGTGGTAAAGGGACATAGCCTACCAATTTGAGAAATACACACTAATCTATCAACGGCTAGATTTTCGAAAACCTTCCGTCGTTGCTTCAGGAACAGGGTAGACAACTATAGGTATACGACATGCTTGTTTTAGCTACGATTTGGTGCCCTTAGTTCCAAGTAGCAGACTCAATTTTCTTTTTGCATACACACTACTTATTACACATACGCAGTCCAATCTGCTGAAACCACATTGATGTATCAGCAAATATTAACAATAAGGTAAACCGAGCGTTGTTTTAAACAAAATTGATTCCGACATACATAATTACGGCGTATTATTCTTGCGCAAATCTGATCAGGTTAGTGCTTTGATTGGCTATTGCACACGAAACCCCACCTTTATCAACTTATAGGCCTACGTACGACGTAAATTTAAAATGTTGGAAAAGCAATCTACTATCCCTTTTATTTGAAGAAGAGGGAATTTGTACCCGTGTTAGGTATGATTTTCTTAATTGTAGATGGATGTCAGAAATGTTAGAAATGACAATAATCATTCGTTGTTTTGATAAAAAAAAAATGTTGTCAATTTCACTCCGGCACTTGACACAAACTATAGGACCAACTCTTATCTCGAAATACGGAGGGTTGAGAGATGAGGTTTGTTATCTAGACAGGCAATACGATATAATTATGTTGTACCGGAATGTTAAAATACATTGTTGTTTGGGGTTTTGGGTGGACAGCGCCCGCATTTGGACAACCACCCCTAGTCACAGCTTCATGTATCCTGTACTTCTACTTGTTCCGGGCGCTGTCGCTGTATTGGGAGGGGGGGGGGGGCGAAAGTGACGCAGCCCACCAAGAAAATCGGCCGGTATGCCTATGAGTCAAGACAGATAAAGCTTCAAAGGGATAACGTACGTAACTATTTTACGAATAACAGAAGTTTTGTATCAATGAAAACACAAATGGTCAATCAATGACGAATTTTAGTTGCACGCTTCTTTGTACAATCAACGTAGGCTAGTATTAGTAAGATTAAGAAATAGGCTATATATAGTAGGCTAGTATAAAAAGGTAGTTAAATAAAGTTAAATTATACTCAAGATGAAGAAATAAATGTTATTTGTTCTCACTAAATAGTTATTAAACAGTATCAATACTGACAAAAACAATAAAAGTTATAAATATGCGGTAATATAATGATGAAGAATAAACTCGAAGGCAAACACGTTACTTTAAATGGAATTTAACGGGTCAGCGAGGACGTCACGTGATGTAAACACCCATTTCAAGTCACGAGATATCTTAGCTGAATCGGTCTAGATTGATACACAGAGTTTAAGTTCTTGAAACAAGCAAGTATTTTGATATTCGATGACGTTTTAAATCTGAACAGCTAAATCCATGATATTAAATGTTTCACATACTAAATGTTAGCATGGGACAGAACTTTGAAATTACTTAATGAGATGTTAGCCTACTCTTTACGAGATTTCAGTGTATAACAAATGTTTTATTATCGAAAAAAGTAAATATTTACAACCCTTGTTGACTGCCCAGACGATTTAGCTGTTGTAGGCGTATGTTTCGTTGCCTGGCAACCTATCTGGAAGTCACGATTATTATCCTATTTCAAAAAAGCGTTTGATTATATCACTGTTACATTGTAATGAAGGTTTGGTTCGAATTTCGTGAAAATTGGACCACAATTTCCTGACAAAATGGCTGCCGCTTGTGCGCGAATAGTGTAAAATATGGTATATCAAGGTTGTGGACCCTGTTTAGGTCATAATTTCAATCTGACATTGATGAAACTTGGAATACATGTTTATAACCCAAAGATCCTTTCGGTATTTGTGCATATCAAATTGTAACTTCATTAATTATGGCCCTTGATTGCAGAAAAAATCACTTTTTTTTAGTTTGTTCTCTATCCATCTCTCGAAAATGTGGCATATCCTGTCTGAGAGTCGCTGGTTGCGTTAAAAATTCACGCAACAAAGGTTAAAGGACTTATTTCATAGATAGCTCAACATTGATTTAAAGATCTAATTCGGTAAAGAGTTCAACAATGGTTGAAAGTCCTATTCGGTTAATAGCTCAACGATGGCTAAAGATCTTTGTCTGTAAAATGCCCAACACTGGTGAAAGGTCTAATTCGGCAAAGAGTTCTACAATGGTCAGGGCCGTATGTAGAATTTTAAAAGCGGGGGTGCAGCAGATTGGTGGGGCGCCATAAAAAAGTTGCGATCAGGGCAAACAAACCCATTTGCGTGTTGGCGCCTTAACACAGACCGACTGATCAGTGCCTTAAGAGCATAGTTGTGTGATCATAATCAAGCGTATTATTTTATAATTGAAACATTGTCAAATTATTTTGGGGGGGATGGGGGGAGCTTTATTTTTCTGGGCGCAATGTACCCCCTGCACCCCCGCTAGGTACGGCCCTAACAATGGTTAAAGGTCTTATTCGGCACATAGCTCAACAATGTCTAACGATTTTTGACTGAAGTACCCAACATTGGTTACAGTTTTAATTCGGTAAAGAGTTCAATAATAGTTGTTGGTGGTTTTCGGTGAAGAGCCCAACAATGGATAAAGGCCTTATTCAGCAAAGAGCTCTGAAATATTTATTGAATCTAAAATGTTAAAAAAGGAAATCTAGTGATACGGATAAACATACCTACACAATACTATTACATATAACATAATTTTTATTATTTTACAGTAATTGATTTATTTCATAACGAAATTGGAGAGAGGTACAAGAGATGGATCCAGCTGATATTGGAGAGAGGTTAACTGAGATGAACCCAGATTCTATTGGAGAGAGGCTACTGGGGAGGAATCCTGATGCTATTGGAGAAAGGGTCCATGAGATGATTCCAAATGAATTAATGTTGAATAATAACAGGTTGGTGTATATTTCTAACTAAATTTGATCCGTTTAGTTTATTTGGTGAATGGTTGTGGAGAGGATGAGGAATGGTTATGGAGAGGATGAAGAGTGATTGAGACACGCAGGCGAGTGTGGGGATAACGGATATTAAGCAATATAAGATTTGGGTAGAAGCTAGTTTAAAAAATGGGAAATATGAATAATAGCGATGAAGAAACTACAAGGCTATTGAGATAAAGTCTTGAATTATAATGGATAAAAAACCACTAAAGCATAATTAAAACCGTAAAGAATAATAAAATCTTAAATTATGATATACATGTAGCCCTAAAAGATGACAAAACCTTAAAAAATAAACACAGCCTTAAAGAATAAACACAGCCTTAAATAAACACAGCCTTAAAGAATAAAAACAGCAGAATAAACACAGCCTTAAAGAATAAACATAGCCTTAAAGGATAACGAAGCTTTGCAAGACCATAAAGCCTTAATGGTGTGAGTGTGTTAATGCGTAAGATTGTGATTTGTGTAATATATATTGTTTGATGATCAAGATAAAGAATAGTGTGGATGTGTGTGTGTGGGGTGTGTGTGTGTCTGTGGGTTGCGGGTGTGTGTGTGGGGTGGGGGGGTAAACCAAGTGCAGAATTAGATACTGGGAGCTATTCTTTATTAAAGATAGAACATTCCCAGCAAGGTTATCTAGGGATCTTAAACCGGGGAGAACGGGGACCATTATGGCGGGAGTGCAATGTAGTTCGCGACTTGACTACTTGTGCCACTAGACCCTGTCACTATCACGGCTATTGCCACCATAAGCAACACGTGTCCCTCTACAGATTTAGCGACATACTATTCAACCTGTATCATTGTCTTGATATTATCTCTCCATAGATCACCCGGTCTGGTCCCTGGTTTGCTTACTGTAATCAAATACTTTGATTTAACTATATGTCATTAAAACTAAATCCTGTTTAATACATTTCAGATTAGACGAAAATGTTCCAGAAGCTCGCCAAAGTGGTCATACATTGACGCCACAGGAAATGAATGAATCCATAATTAAAGCTGCTAAGAGTAGAAACTTTAGTCGTGTTATACATCTGATAGATAATTGTGTTGATTTACAATACACAGATTATCTCGATAACAATCTGTTACATGTAGTTTTATGTGCACGTGGTTACGATTGGTTAAACATCGATGATCTAGAAAAAAATGAGTTGTTAACGTGTGTAATTAAATTGGTTGCACTTGGTGTAGATGTCAACCATCTGAATGAAGACCAAGAAACGCCAATATTAATAGCTGCTAGGTACGAAATGTATAACATTGTTAAATATCTAATACATCATTGTGTTGATATACAGTATACTGGTAAGAACCAGAATAATGTCTTACACTATGTTATATATAGTGCTGGCATTTATGACGAAAGTGGTGAGTTGTTAAAGTGTGTAATTAAATTGGTTGAAGCTGGTGTAGATGTCAACCATCTGAATGAAGACCAACAAACGCCAATATTAATAGCTGCTTGGAAGAGTTTGTATAACATTGTTATATATCTGGTAGGTCATTGTGTTGATATACAGTATACTGATGAGTACCAGAATAATGTCTTACACTATGTTTTAAATAGTGCTAGAAGATATCATGAAAGTGATGAGTTGTTAACGTGTGTAATTAAAATGGTTGAAGCTGGTGTAGATGTCAACCATCCTAATAGAGATCAGCAAACACCTATAATGGCAGCTGCTAGGGAGGGATTGTATAACATTATTAAATATCTAATTGATCATTGTGTTGATATACAGCATTCTGATAAGTACCAGAATAATGTCTTGCACTTAGTTTTAGCTAATGACAGGGATGATGCTAAAAGTGGTGAGATGTTACTGTGTGTAATTAAATTGGTTGAAGCTGGTGTAGATGTCAACCATCTGAATGAAGACCAAGTGACTCCCATAATTATAGCTGCTAGGGAGGGATGGTATGACATTGTTATATATCTGATTGATCACTGTGTTGATAAACAGTGTAAGGATAAAGACCAGAATAATGTCTTACACTTAGTTTTAGATAGTAGCAGGGATTATGATATAAGTGGCAATTTGTTACAATGTGTAATAAAATTAGTTGAAGCTGGTGCAGATGTCAACCATATGAATAAATACCAAGAGACACCGATATATATAGCTGCTGGTAAAGGGTTGTATAAAGTTCTAATCTATTTGTTTGTACATTGTGCGCATGTCGATTATGTTGCTATTAACGACCAATGTGTTATGCGCCGTGTATTATATACAATAAGCTTTATGAACGAGGAAGATGTAAACCAGTATTCAGACGATTGTATTCAGATTGTTAAAACTTTGATAAAATTGGGAGTAGATGTAAACAAAGCCGACAATCTTGGTAACACTCCACTGTTCCATATAGCTGAACACCCATTCGATACAGAATTTGTCAGATTACAATATGATTTGATTACTGCATTGTTCGGTGCTGGTTGTAATATGAATCATCAAAATAAAGAAGGAGAGACCCCATTAATGTGGTATACAGGGAAACAAGCTGATACCAGTATCTTAAAACTGTTGATTTCTCTTTCTGATGTAAATCTGACAGATAATAATGGTGATACAGCTTGTAGTTATTGTGTACAATATCACATGTTCAATTCTACTAATATATTTAAACTATATCCTCTCAGTGTATTGATGTTACCTATCAACGGAGTGAAATTATTTCACCAGATTCTTACTTGTAAGAGGTTGGAGCTGTTGCATTATTATATGAGATTACAGTTGATTGTTAGTGGTGTTACAACAGAAGGAGAAAATATGCTACATCTGTTAGCTAGAGTAAAGTATGATTATTCTCAAGACAAGTTTAACTGGTTGTTTAATAAAAAGCTAGACATAAACCATCGATGTTCTAAAACCAACACACCTATTATGCTAGCTGCTTTGTTATTGAATAGTAAATATTTAGAACTATTCACACGTCATCCTAGAATAGACATCAATGCACAGAATGACCAGGGTCACACAGCTCTTCATCTGTGTATCATTGGATTTACTATGGTTAAAGATGGCTTGAATACCAGACAGGAAAATGACGTTGTTGAGGATAACTGCAGCCATAAATATCTAATGTACATGGAGTGTGTCGATATTTTACTGGCTATTGGTATCGATGTAAATACTCAAGATGGAAAAGGTAGAACTGCTTTAATGATGGCGGCAATGAAAAATGATAGATTTCTAATAAGGAAGTTACTTAATGCTGGTGCAATGGTTAATTGCAATGGAAAATCAGCTTTACATCATCTTGATATTTATGAGAGTGTGTTTGATCTAAATTTTAAATTACTTGTATCCGCGGGAGATAATATGCTTCTCAATTTACCATGTATTGATGGTAACACGCTGATACAAGCGGCCTTGTGTTTTCCACGTTGTTGGGAGCCACGGACGGCTGTTAGTTTTATTAAATATTTAGTCGGTGAAAACTGTTGTCTTCAGTCTCTTATTACATCTTCAGTTGAAAGCAGTTATAACCAGATTGATATGAGAGAGCTTAGCAGCCAAGAGAGAGATAAACTGAGAAAACTTTTATATCTTAGTGGAGCTCCTGAAAACCAAATTGTAGCAACTTTAAATTTTGAGAAAGAAGATACAAATGTAGAGAGATATGGCATGATGAGACTATTATACCTTAGAAGGAAACTGACCAAAGAAATAGTACAACATGAAGACGGATTCTACTCACGACACAAAGAACTATTCACTAACTACTGCTGTAATATCTCGCTCATGTCTCAGTGCAGGAGACTCATCAGACAGAAGCTAGGATTGGGTATAACGGAGAAGGTTGTGGATCTAGAACTGCCTAGAGAATTAAACGACTTCCTCCTCTTGAAAGATGTTCTTCGTCCTAAAGATTACAGCATAGTTAATATTGATGATGGTTGGAATGATTTTGAAGATGATGATGGTTATGACGGCTATGATATAGTTAAAGATAGAGACGATGATTATAGCCAGTATAACTACCAGTATTTTACCCTCAATACTGATGATGATCTTACAGACGAGTTTAGCAAAACCGGTAAATGTCCCAATGGTGAACATGCATACATCTATCTTTAATGTTTTGTTGTATATGTTATAAAAAGTATCAACATGAATTATTTGCTTGTGAAGTTGACGATATAGTGGTTGATAAAAGAAGGTGATGATTATAGTCAGATTAACTAATAATATTTTACACTCACGGCCTAGTACAATTAGCTGAAATAAAGCCATAAAACCAAAACAAATTACACTGTAACAGTTATCTTATGATTATTATTCAATAGGGTATTCTGGACGATGGAAATAACTTGTAGGGTTCTAATTAGTAGGAATGCAAAATGTAACGAACATTCATATAACGGCTAAACCGGTCACTTCGGACCATAGAATGTACAGTGGCCAGGCCTAGAATCATGCACACAACGAGTTTAAATATGACGTCATGTTATGTTATGTCGGGAGCCACTATGTCATATCGTCATTATGGCGTCATCATAATGTAGAACTAACGACAAGCACACGAAGAAACGATTTTACGGTCATCTCTGGTATAGAAAAGATATAAGAAAGAAACCATACGGTCATGTCTCTAACGGAACTAGTAATAGATATAAGAAAGATAATCAAAGAAAATCTCATAAAACTTGATATCTTGAGAACAAAATCATACCATCTTCTTCACTACTGTCTTTCTGTGTGTAATAATTACCAGAACATTAACTGGCTATGGTACATTCTAATCCAACTGTATGCACCCTGTTTTGTGTTATGGGTAATTTAAACAAATTTTAATTTTAATAGCCTGAGACTCGGAATAGGTATAAAGGAAAATTCAATGATGATGATGATATATCGCACGTATTTATGGTACTTAAGACATAGATCGGTGCTACAGGCCAGCGTATTGTCCTGGTATTTCAAATGGCGATTCGATTATATAGATATTTTAAAGTTGGTGATATTTTTAAATTAGACGGATCACGATGGCTAACTGGGAAAGACGCTGGCTCGCTACCCTGGAGGTCGGGTGTTCGATTTTCCGGCTTTGTTCCCGGATATCAGTGATGCAGAACGGAGGGTCTGACAAGGACAGCTGTCTGACACTGTATTGCGTATGCCCGTCTTCATTAGCCCAGTTAGGAACAGAACAGTAGAACGTCAAACACCATTTAACTTAGCTTTAATACCACTGTTATTGTCAATGATAATAATAAAAAACATAACGCTAACGCTACAATATACGTCCACATTCCCGCTTTATTCGATATGGTACTTTGTCAAGAAGGCTAGGCGTTTATTTTGTTTAGCGTTGAGGGTCGAGCATCAACATCAATAGTTGCCATCCTTAGAGTATTTGGAATAAGTATACCTAAATAATCCATTCAGAATTGTGCCTTTCATACGCTATAGGCAAAAAAGTGGGCGTGGCTCTGTCCCTGGGGGTCCGGAAATTCACCAAAATCAATAGTGGACGCCCTCGGGCTATAAGGAAAATATGCCAAGTATCAAGCTATTTCATTCAGAATTGCGGCCTGTAAACGACAAACACAAAAACTGGGCGTGGCTTGTCTCTGGGGTCGGGACATGTAATTGTCGTCCTTAGGCCATAAGAAATAGGAATATATATAAGGAATAGGTATGCAAAGGATCTGTTACGAATTGCATCTCGTAGGCGAACATAAGACACACAAACAGTGGGCGTGGCTCTGTCCCTGGGGGTCGGGCATGCACCAAAAATAATAGTGGTCAGCCTTAGAGTATAAGGAATAAGTAAATAAAAGTTTTCAAGTCCATCGATTAAGAATTGTGGCCTGTAGGTGACACACAAAAAGAAAATGGGTGTGGCACTGTCCCTGGGGGATGGGTGTGGCACTGTCCCTGGGGGTTGGGCATGCACCCCTAACGATAGGGATCTTCCTTAAGGTACAAAGAATAAGTATGCATGCAAAGTTTCAAGATGATACGTTAAGAACTGTAGCCTGTAGACGACAAACACATACAAGAAATGGGCGTGGCTCTGTCCCAGGGGGTCTGGCATGCACCCAAAGCAATACGGGTCATCCTTAGGGTATAAGGAATAAGTATTTTAAGTTTCAAGATGGTCGAGTAAGAATTGTGGCCTGTAGGCGACACACAGACATATACAAAGAAAATGGGCGTGGCTCTGCCCCTGGGGGGTGGGTATGCACCCCAGATGATAGGGATGATCCTTAGGATACAAAGCATAAATATTCAAAGTTTCAAGATGATACGTTAAGAAATGTGGCTTGTAGGCGACAAACAAACAAACAAAAGAAATGGGCGTGACTCTGTCCCAAGGTGTCGGTCATGCCCCCAATAGTGATCATCCGTAGGGTATAAAGAATAAGTATTTAAAGTTTCAAGATGATCAATTTAGAATTACGGCCTGTAGGCGACACACAGACACACTAAAAGAAAATGGGCGTGGCTCTACCACTGGGGCATGGGCATGCACCCCAAACAATAGGGATCGTCCTTAGGATATAAGGAATAAGTATACAAAGTTTGAAGAAAATCCAGTAAGAATTGCGCCCTGTAGGCGACCCACAGACACACATACATACATACATACACACACACACACATACAGACAGGGGCGTCGGCATAATACGTCCACATTTAGAATGTGGACGTTTAAAAAAGAATACTACACTGCTAAATGTAAATGTAAAATTACAGCGAAAAATGTGTAATTTATTTAACGTAACGCTGTAAAAATACCACTGCAGGATTTTATACTATAAATGTACTGTATTAGTGAAGTAACGTTGGATTGCTGTTAACAAGTGGTAAATTAACAATGAAAATGTAGTTTTACAAATTATATCTGTATTTTTTTTTTACATGTAACCTGCATTGATACAACTATGTTTGTTAACGTACATGTATTTTGTACTTTGGCTGCTTTTTATGGGCGATTCTACAATTCAAACATGTTTAAATACAGGATTTTTGTATAATTTACAAGAAGCGTGTAACTCTACATCACTTTTGAACTTTAACATTGATAGACCTTTTAAGGCGACACTATTGCTTCGAATTGTTCATTAGAACATTATTCTTGCATGGTGAAATGGACAATAATTAGAAGCAGGAACATGTTTATCAATATTGAAGCCCTAATTTTTAAGGGTTTTCTTTGGAACTACTCAAGAATTATTTTTACACCCATTTTATAAAATCCCTTATTCGGCCACGTGTTGTTCATTTTTCAGATCATCTCATTTTTCAGATAATATTCTCATTTTTCGTAATACATTTATACCGACTGTTCTCTTTTTCTTGCAAATTTTATAATGCTTCAGTCTCAAGTCGCTTGTAAATGAATTTTGAAAGAATATGTTATTCAGATATCGCCAAAAAATATTTTCATCGTACGAAGATTGTTTAAAAGAATAGGAGATTAGTCTTATTGTGATTTATAATGTCTGTACTGTAAAAAATATAATTACAAGGCAAAATACGTATTATTTTTTTTTAACAAAATAACGCTGTAAAAATACCACTGCATGTTTTCATACTATAAATGTACTGTGGGTAAATTAACCATAAAAGTGTAGTTTCACAACTTAGAACTGTATGGTTTTTTTTATATGTAACCTGCATTGATACAACTATGTTTGTTAACGTACATTATGTTGCATTTAAACTGTTTTTATGGGTAATTCTACTATTCAAACATGTTTAAAAGCAGGATTTGTGTTCAATTTACCAAAAACTTTAACATTGTTATACCTTTTAAGGCTTCATTATTTTCGCCTTTAGTCACGATGGCTAAGTGGGTAAGACACTGGCTCAATAATATGGAGGTCGGGTATTCGTTCCCTGCATTCGGATTTTTCAGCCTGGTTTCCCCTCTTCAGTGATGCAGGGCATAGGGCCGGACAAGGATAGCTGTCTAGTCTTTCGGATGGGACGTGTATATTAACCTGTTAAAATTATATGTATATTCACTGTTATTAAGTATACTTATAATATCGCATAGTTTGTTAACTTACATTTAAAACGAAGTAAATGCGCTTAAATACAAAGCTTATGTACGATTACATCAAACTTAATGTAGAAATACAACCATGTCAGTTGTTTTTTTTTTATGAGAGCTGTATATTAACAGAAATGCCATTTGAAATAGTATTTTTTCTTTGGCCTCATGTAAGATTATATCAAACCATATTGATGACGTACATCTTCTTTGATTGGCATTTAGTAATTGAACATATTAACACAATGTGCAATTTTATGGATACACAATTACATCAAACAATATGGCAGTTTACATTATGTGAGCTGTATAACAACAGAAATGTCATTTGAAATAGTATTGTAAATTTACCGTTAAATAGTATTCAAATCGGTTATTACCCTTCGAATGGTTTTTTGCACGTTCGGCTGAAAGGTCCGCCAGGGTCGAACCTAGGACTATTTAGTCGAGTGTGGACAAACACATTCCCATCAAAGTATATTTCAAGTAAATATACACTTCAAATCGTAAATGACTGGCAGAAAGTTACCAGTAAAATCACGGTAGTTTAACACCACGTAAATTTACAGTGAGTGTAAAATAACTTTAAGGTAAATTTACAACCACAGTGTACATTTACAGTGAATATAAAATAACTATGGCGTAAATTTACATCCACTGTGTAAATTTACAGTAAATGTAAATTTACAGTATATACAGTGAATGTAAATTTAGAGTGAAAGTAAATTTACCTCACTTTCTATTTTCAAGCACAATGTCAATTTACATCGAAGTAATTTTACACTCACTGTAAATTTACATGCTGTTTGTAAATCTAATTCACCGTATAGGTGTAAATTTACAAGTTAGTGTTAAAATTCAGTCATTTTACTGGCAACTTTCTGCCAGTTAATTTACGGTAAAAATACGCAAAAATTATTTACAGTGTAATGATTGAATCGTAGCTATTTTAAAGTTGGAGATATTTCCAAACTAGTTTTAATAACACGGTCACTCTTGAATAAAACACATTCGTTCAATTAGTTCATATAATAATAGACTTGAAGTATGAAATGTAGCTGTCATGTTTATATGAATATATTGTTCTTGTATATAAAATATATTGCTCTTGTTTACAAATATATATTGTTCTTGTAGAAAAAATATATTCTGTCTTGTTAATAAATGTATATTATTCTTATATATAAAATATATATTCTGCCAAGTTTATAAATATATATTATTTTTGTATATAAAATATATTCTGGAAAACAAGACTTGTACTTTATTTGAAAGACAAAACATAACGAGACTCGATGACTTTATTTACTTAGTGACAATATGAATTCCTACAGCATAAAGACATACCTCGGTCAGTTATTCAAACACACAATAAAACACCATAAAAAGGCAGATTATGATTTGAACAAAATGTTATTGAAGCATTTAAGGTTATAGCAAACAATGTCAATGACAAACAATGCCATGTAAAGCTACATCTGCCTTGCCATCATGGACCCTGTCAACTCAATTTTTATAAATCCAAACTGGCAATATAATTATTCTAATGATGCCCAGATTTGTCATTTCGAACCTGAGTAACTTTTGAACAAATGAAATGAAATTGGGTTTAACGTCCTACTATTCTGCTCCTAACTTGGGCTAATGAAGAGGGGCATACGGCTGTGTACTATGAGGGAAATTTAGCCCCGCAGCAGCGTTACGGCCTACTCTCATATCGAATTCCAACTGCCAAGTGATCTTTTGCGTGCACGCCAATGTGAACACGGGACCTCGGTTTTTCGTCCCATCCGAACGACTAGACAGCTGTCCTGGTTAGGCCATCCGTCCTATTGAACACATCAGGACAAGTAGCCTACACCCAATCAACATACAGACCATGCATGGTTGAAAGCCACCAAGAAAGACTTTGAAATTACAGAAATATGTTGAATGTATAGAGTGACCATAGCGGAGTTTTATCCCTTGCCTTGTGAGAGCTACAATGATTCTTAATTCGCTCCTTGCTTTTTGAGTCCTACAGCGACTTTCTTCCATTCGGGTCCCTGCAAGTGAGCCATACATCGGGTTTTCGTCCCTTCCTTTGTGATCCTGCAGCGAATTTTCTCCCCTTCGCTTATGAGCGATAGAGCGATTTTCCTCCCTTTGAGTCCCCGCCCTAATGGCCCCTACCTTTCAGACCCCTTCCCTTGATTTCCCTCCCTTCCCAGGTGAGTCCTACAGCGGTTGACGGTGATAAAAGAAGACCGGGTTTGCAATCCCCAGGTTCATCTCGGCACACGCAACAATTTGAACTCGGTACTCCTACCCTTGTCTGATGGAAGTGTCCTAGTCCATTCCCATGTCTGATGAAGATGTCCTAGTCCTACCCTTGTCTGTTGAAGGTGTCCTAGTCTTTCCCCTTGCCCGATCCTGCCACTGTGTGGTCAAATGGGTCCAAGTGAATACATCTGAATTTCCCACCATAAACAACATAAGATAGATATCATAAACGGGAATTTCTGATCAGTGGATTTACTTAAAAAATACACCTTCTCCTTGTCTTCTGATGTTCCCACTTGAATCTCTAACGCGATCTTAAAGATATATATCTACAGAATATCTCCAAAACAAATGCGGTTAATATAGCCTTTTCGCCATTCGCCAATATAGAAAAACGAGCTACTTGTTATTCAAAATAACGTGAAACGAAAAACAAAAATCGAGTTTACTTCACACTGCCTTGAAACTAAGTCGAGGAATTATCTGGCGTTGGGAATTTTCATTTTGTTTTCTTAATTAAATGTTAAATTATCAATATTAGTACATATTTAGTATCTATTAAACCTTGAGAAATTTGATATTTTAGCGACAAATGCAAATGATGAATCGAGACATTGAGATGCTTTTTTTTTCTGTAGTCGACAAAAAGCACTTTATTATTTTGCATCTCAAAGAAAAGATAGTTTTGTCTCTACCCGACCTTTTTGTACAACATATGATGTGAATTTTTGTAGATTATTTAATTGGTTGGAGTTTACTGTTTATCTGGCTGTAAATCCACCATCTATCAACATAGAAGTACCGGTAACATTACAAGCTGCTGATGAACACAAGTATAACACCATCTCACTGATCTACCAGAAAATAATAAATCAATATCTCAATTGGTCTAACACATCGGAATTAAAATCAAATGGAGTTTAAAGTTCTACTGTTCTGGGTTCGTCATGCAGAGTGCTATGAGGGAAATTTTGCCTGGACAACAGAGAAGAAGAAATGGGGTTTAACGTCCACTCAACACAAACTAGGTCATTTCGGGTCTAACATATGGTTCAATTTTTTATTTCAATAATTCGCTTGCGCGTAGGGGTCTTTAGCAGTGGGAGAAAACCGGAGTGCCCGGAGGAAACCCACGAGGTTGAGAAGGCGCCCCTATCTCCATGCCACATATGCTCACACCAGGGCTCGAAACCACAGCTGCAAGTCAGAGGTGACCGGCCAGGTAGAGGTCGAAGCGCGGCACTCTAGACCACTAGGCCATCCCAACCCCCCGGTCAGGACAACAGAACTACAGAACTACGACCTACTCTTATTTCGAATTCAAACTGCCTTTCAAGTACACGTCAATGTGTTCACGGGACCACGGATTTCGATGTATATGACCAGGAATGCATTTTCCAATTTGAATATGTAAAATGCAATCTGATTAAAACACAGATCCTTGTTCGTATTTTATAGTACAGAAGTTTGTTTTATTTCACTTTATTACACTAGGATCTGGAAGATGTGAGGGGTTAGCCAATGAAACGGTTTACTAAACTCCCAGTACAAGTTTATACCATATGCTGTTACACTGATTATCTTATAGAATCTGTGTTACTATATATATATATTTACCTGTTCTATGGTAATACACTGATTATCTTATAGAATCTATGTTAATATATATATATATATCTGGTCTATGGTAATATACTGATTACCCTATAGAATCTGTGTTACTATATATATATATTTACCTGGTCTATGGTAATACACTGATTACCCTATAGAATCTGTATTACTTTATATATATATATATATATATATATATATATATATACCTGTTCTATGGTAATACACCGATTATCTTATATAATCTGTGTTACTATATATATATATATATGTTTACCTGATCTATGGTAATACACTGGTTACCCTATAGAATCTATGTTACATATATATATTTACCTGGTCTATGGTAATTAACTGTCCTGTTGGTACCTTGGATGCATACTGAGCCTAAAATATAAAACTTGTCCATTAATCTTGATGATCCCGATTATCATAACCAATGTCAGGCTAAGATGTCATTTACAGATCCAAATTATGGCGAGTATCATGTATGGTGTTGGGTATTATGACATGCGCAATGTTTTCGAAACATTTGATATCTCTTGTAACTGGAATCATTTTGAAAGGCACGTGATCTTACTTACTGTTTTTTATTAAGGCTAAGGGATCAATATTTGCAGGATTGGTATAGTTATATTAATATCTCGAATAAATGCGCTAATTACTGCCTGTTTAAATCTACTAACAAGCATGAAGAATATCTAACTGCCTTACGCTTACCTGTAAAATATAGACGCTATTTTGTTAGATTTAGATGTCGAAGTCATAGACTACCGATCGAGTTTGGAGTGTTTTTACAAATCCCCGGAGAAAATCGAATCGGTGACCTTTGATCAATTAACGAAATCGGCGATGAATTTCATGCAGTATTTAAGTGTCCATTTTTCCAGAGTGACCGAATAAAATATTTAAAACCTTATTATCACCATCATCCTTCCTATGTAAAGATGTACGAAAGCCCCCCTAATTTTCGACATTGCCTTTTTTTACTGCTGAAAGTGCCTTTTCTCAGACCCAAATATTAGACGAAAATATCAGCCAAATAGCTCTTGTAATGGCTACAGATGCAAGGAAATGACGGATATTTTTCTTGGGGGAACCACCCAAAAAAAAACCTCTCAGTGGCGTGCCCTGTCTCTGCGGCCAGAGCCCTCATTTCGCCCCGCCCCCTTTTCAAAATTCCTAGATTCCCCCCCCCCCCGTATATATATTCTGGTATATGTGTCAATAAATATATACCTTTACATCTTCATAACTAATGTTCTTTTCTTCAGCTTCAGCTTTTACAAATGAATGTAAAACTATAACAATATAAATTAAAACACAGAATATAAATAAAATATTTTATCTATTTCTGTTAAAAGAAATTACGACAATTTAATTGTAGTAAAATGATATTCGGGTAAAATAGTTGTATTGATACTAAATAATAAGTTTGACCCAATACAATATGTGGATTAAAATTCACGCACGACTCCCTGTGAATATTTATCAGTTTAATTATACTAGCACGTCCTTACTTGTCATTGATTTCAACATTTTGGTACGTCGTTTGATGCCCAATTGTCTGTCTGCCCTTTCCTATTATTTGTTAAATGGAGTTAATTCCCCTCTTTCTACTGCTCAAATGAAGTTTAATTGTTTTGTTTGCATTGCCACAGGAGAGAGGGAGGGAGAGAAATGGTGTTTAACGTCCACTCAACACAAACTAAGTCATTTCGGGAATAACACATGTTCCAATTTGTTTTATTTCAATAAAAAAAATTCGCTTGCCCGTAGGGGTCTTTAGGAGTTGGAGGGAACTGGACGAGCCTACTCCTTGTCACGCACAATCAGGAAATCGTAACCACGCCTGTTGACTCAATGAGAGAAATGGGGTTTAACGTCCTACTATTCTGCACCTCACCTGGGCTATTGGAAGACGAGCAATCACCATACAGTGTGCTATGAGGGAAATTTTGCCCGGAGAGCGGCGCTATGGCCTACTCTTATATCGAATTCCAACTTCCAAGGGATCTTTTACGCGCACGCCAATGTGTACACGGGACCTCGGTTTTTCGTACCATCCGATGTCAGGCCATCCTTCTGCATCACTGACAAGGAAAACCACGCCGGAAAATCGAGATGAACTTTCTCGCACAATGCAGGGATCGAAAACCCGACCTCCAGGCTAGCGAGCCAGCGCCTTACCCACGTAACCTTGTAACAGAGGTGTAAGAAAGAGAGAAATAGGGTCTACGTCCACTCGACACAAACTAGGTCATGTCGGGACTAACATATGGTTTAATTTTATTTCAATAATTCGCTTGCGCGTAAGGATCTTTAGCAGTGGGAGGAAATCGGAGTGCTCGAAGGAAACCCACGAGGTTGAGAAGACAGCACTCTAGACGACTAAGCCATCCCAACACCCCTGTAACAGAGGTATAATGGTGTCATATAAGTGTATCGTCACAGTTTGGCTGGCCGATGAAAATCATTATACTGGTTCTCTTTTATTGATATATAACTGTGCAAAGTCCACCATAATATATTTGTGGTATTTAGCACTGTGAAAAGTAATATACATACTGGGTGCGTCAGCGAAACCGGGGCAGATAGCATTAACAGTTACACCATGTGATGCTAATTCTAGCGCTACACCCTGAAATATTCATAATATACATCATGAAAGTACAGATACCAATAAAATAAAACCAAGTATGAACAATCCATACCATTAGACAGAATTCGAAGTCCTAAAAACGTTATTAGGCAAAATAGTGTAATCAGCAAATGGACTGTTCCCCGTGTAGAAAATACACGACAAACCGTGGTAACAGGTGTCCGGAAGAGTAAGCTTACCCTGCCTGGCGCCACACCCGCCATAGCTGCATCCAAACTATTGGACGAAATCTCAATAAAATAGCATGTTTGGCCAATGAACTATTGGTATGCAAAATGCACGTGATGAACTGTGTTAACGATGTAGTAGACATAATTAGGGAGATAGTAATAGTAAACGTGTCAATTAAATATATCTAGAATAATAGCTGAGAAAGATACATTATATTTACCAATCAAGTCAATGTGACGGCCATAAAACTTTTTAAAGGTTTTTATAAGTTTAGTGCGCACGTATCCTTGTAGTTGAAGTTTAGACGACAAATGCCTCGATCTAATTAAAAAATCAGAATAAAAGGAACAAGCTCTCGCGTAACGTATTAGCTGAGACACAAACACTCCATAAGCTGATGATATTGGAATGTTACTACTAATAAATGGAAAGTTGACAATCGGAAAGTCAAAGTCATCACGTTTATCATACAATTTAACACTCAGTTTATGGCAATTGTCAAATTCGAGACGCAGATCCAAGTAGGAAGCGTAATTGTCACTGTCAGTGGTGTTTTTAATTTCGAGCTCATCAGGATATTTGAAATCGACATAATCACTAAATTTAGGATTATTCAGTAATAAAACGTCATCGATATATCGATAAGTGAAATTAAAATGTCTGACCAATCGTTTATTTGTTTATACGAGCGCTTGTATGTAATCGGCTTCGTATGAATAGAGAAATAAATCAGCAAGCAAAGGTGCACAGTTGCAAGTCCAGTATTTGGCAGATCTTAGCTTGTTGTACATCAACGAAAGTTAAATAAGAACCCGAGCTGTATACCAAACTTAGTAAGGTCAATAAGAACGCCAGCTGGGTAAGTGAGTATGTCGCTGGCTCGCTAGTCGAGATGTCGCGTCTTCGATCGTTGCATTGGGCGAGATACTTTACATTGGGATTTTCCGACGTGGCTCCCCTTTTCAGTGGTGCCCCGCGGAGGGCCTTACATGGACAGCTGTCTAGTCGTTCGGATGGGATTTAGTGTTCAGTGTATACATTGGCGTGCACGTAAAAGATTTCCGCAGTAGCACACTATATGGCGTATGCCCGTCCCCATTACCCCTGTTGGAACTTAACATAGTGACGTTAAACATTTCATTTCCAATAAGACAGCTATACAAACCCAAGTAAGGTCAATAAGACAGCTGTATAAAAACCTTAGTAAGATACCATCCGTTCTATTATTTGTTAGACCTTAGTAAGGTCAATAAGATAGCTGTATACCAACATTAGTAAGATACCACCAAGTCTGTTATTTGTTTAGTAAGGTTAATAAGACAGCTATATACAAACCTTAATAAGATACCATCAGTTCTATTATTTGTTAGGCCTTAGTAAGGTCACTAAGAAAGTTGTATACAAACCTTAGTAAGGCCAATGATGCCTGTCTTAACAGCTGAATACGGTGCTCGACCTGGTGCACTCACGTGACCCATCTGTGACGATATATTGATGATACGACCCCAACCTGGTGGATAATAAATTAACACAAACATTTTATTTGGTTCATTGCTGTTTAGATGGTTACTACTTGTTCTATATTTCTGAAAGGGTTTGGAGCCATGTTTGAAGCCTACTCACCACTCGCCAACCAGACTAACATGTCCAGTAGCAATACGAAGAACAAGACCTCTCGAACACCATCACTCTTCATCAAGACTAACTTGTCCAGTAGCAGTGCGAAGAAACCAGGCATCCCGGACAATATTCACCACCCACCCACCCTCGCCGATATAGACCAATACTGCAGCAGAATATTTTGGGCAATTGGTTAAACCGATCTCTACCCCACAGATCATCAACATGTGTATTGTATTTGTACATTTCATCAACATTTTCATTGTATTTGTAATAGATTAATGAGATTAATGGGGTGGGTGGTAGCTAATATATACAGTACACCAGTTGTTTTGTATTTGTAATGGACTAATGTGATTATTGGATGGTTGGAGGAGCAACAATAAACAGCTTGATTTACACCAGTTCTTTATTATATTGAGAAAGGCAATGGTTATACTAAATAATAATAGCTAGAATTAGCCACGGCATGTAAGTTCAAAAAATAGAAAAGACACATACAAATTAATATTATCCTATTTTATTACAACATATTTTATTGATTATAAATTATCAAAGAATGGGAGACAATTGAATTTACTTACAAAGCATATAATCATATGTCCTATCTATATTTATATAAGAAATACTAGAAATAAGAAAACCTACGTTTGGCTTTCATCTTTGGTATAAACTGGCGCATCAATATAAATGGTGCTGTTAATGAAATGGCCACCATGTCATTCCATTTCTGTACTGGATAATCTTCCACGTTACAAACATGTTGTATACCTTTAATAGAGATAGTATATGATGTGAAACGGAATAGGGTTTAACGTCTCTTCAACACAATTACGTCGGTCATGCTCATGATCTGTATTTATATATGAAGAGTCAGGACATCGGCAGATCTCGGGTTCTTGATTTCAAACTGTCAGAGATCCTTATATATATATATATATATATGCACCGGTCGACACGGGTTTTCGTCCCATTCGAAGGATTAAGTGAAAAGCTTAAAATTCCAAAAGGTGTTTTCTTAGCCACAACCGGAATTTGAACCTCATATATTCCTGTCGAGAGTCCAGTTCCCATTACACATTTAACACGAATGCTCTACACTAAGTCACAGCATATATAGATAAGCATGGGACCCACATGGTCGTAGGGACCCCTTACACGGACAAGCATGTCCATGACGACCACCCCGTGTATCAACATCCGAATCCACGGCGATCAAATCCTACCTATGTCTCGATAGTAAAACCGTCAAGTGTTGTACTTTCCTGTTACATCTCTCAATATGGATTTCACTTAGGATTTTAATATTATTTCAATATCATTTCAGTTTGTATTTATTTCTATACCAAAACTCAAGAACTTCCTGTACTTATATACTATGTTTTATATAGTTAAGTATATCACAGCATAAACTTTATAACAGCTAGGATTTTTAAAAGAACAAAAAGATCAATTACCAGCGTTATTGATAAGTATATCCACACCATCAGGAAATAGTTGAAGAATCTTCTCACAGAGATTTATAATGCGATCTTCTTTCCTCAAATCACCTTCAACAAATTCATATCTACCATTATATTTACTGTGAAAATAAATCATGTAGTACCCCAAGCTTCGTGATGAAGAATTTTATAGAATATCTGAAACTTTGGGATGTCAAATTTAATTTCAACCGGGACCCCAGAAAACTGCATAATGCTCAGAATGGAATATCGGAGTGCCATATTGTTGTGGGCGGTATTAAACCACCTGCAGTTAAATAAATAAGAATCGGTTTGTAAAGTCAACCAAGAACTTCACTACAATAAATGATAAGTTCGTACAACACTTGCGTCAAGTACAGCGATCTACATCCCGAGAAAGTAATTAGCAGATTCGATTTTCTTTAACAGGAAACTGACTACAAGTTAAGTGAAAAAAATAATAATTTCGGACAACACTTGTAAGAGTACCATGATCAACAAACAGTTTTCCTTTTTCCAACTCGGCCATTACACGTGATCTCTGTTCAAATAACAACAGACCTTATCATCGTTAATATAAGCACAATAGCTCAGATAATTAGAGAAGTTAATTTATTGAACAAAGGGCTAAAATTTGCCCTAACCACAACCACAAACCTGCATGTTTTACCATCTGAGTTTTCTGACTTTAACCAAAACTTAAGGCGGCGATTCGGATCCATTGTGAAGTGTCTGATACCCGTCAACATGTGAATGTAAATAGGAACGTTTACTTCGTGGTGGGTCAGATTTTACTTCAATGGCATGATAAGAGCACTGTTTGAACACATTCATTCACATGATAGAACAAATTGTACCAAGAACCTTAAAATATGGTTCTTATAGGCTTGCAAAATATTTGGAAATAATTCGTAGTCTTTCTTTCCAAATCCTTCATTGGTGACTGACTTGTTTCTGTGGTATCTAACAGCATATTATTACCCAATTAAAGGGGTAGCTATGGGTACGATAGTTGGTCCTGCTTCCTCTTCCACCTGTTGTTCTAAACTAATATTTAACTAATGATATGTGTAGGTTGTATTTGAATATAAGCCGAGAAGAACTGCCCCAAATTATCGTCATTCTAATCGATGAGATGCAGCAAACATTCGATCATTCCCATCCAGTTCTTTGTGTTTCAGAGAATTTAGGTCTTCATAAACCATCTTTCACGCGCATTGTTGTTGTCATCTGGTGTTGTTACGTTTGACATTACCAGATTCAAGCAGTCCTTCATTTTAAAACTGGTGCGTTTTCATTGCGTCTCCGTACTAATAAACATATATTTATAACATGTCCCGGTAAACATATAATGCCAATCCAAAGCTTTATAAGAACATAAGAACGAAAGGGAATTACTAGTCCGCCACAAGCAAACGACTCGGCTCTAACCCTAACCCGTGGAAATGTGCGTATTTGAGATTATGTACCAACATAATTAAACTTAAACAGAAAAGCAAATTGTAGGCTTACCCCCTAAAGTCTTTTAAAATCGAATCGATTAAATCTTGTGAACCGAGTCCGGTAATAACAACAGAACAACCTTTAGCTGCTAGATGATGTGAAATACCCAATCCTATTCCTGTAGTTGATCCACTAACAACGGCTACTTTACCAGATAACTCCATATTAACACAGTGTTGTTACTGAATAATAATGACACCATATAAAAGATACATTATGGGAGATTAGATAACGAGTTGGCAGTTCTCACTACAATAGATAAAAACGAGCTAATATAAATTTCAGTAAAATTGATCCACTATTAACTTAGAACTAAGCGAATGAAAGATCCGCTTAGCCTCGGTCATCATTACTAAAGTCGGTAAGACAAAACCAGTAGTCTCGGTTATCCATTTTTATTGGTAAATCACGAAGGGAAACATTTCAGCAAATCGAACTACAATCCAACAAAATCTCATGCTAGCCTCGACATCGAGAGTTGATTATGGTCTGAATAAGTTCATTAATGTCTAATAAATAGTGTTTTTTTATAACATTTCAGACCTAAGGAAAGACCTGCAATCGGCAGATTTTGCTCTTGCATAATGCATGTTTAACACAGCGGGCTAGTGAACAATAATAATAACATCATATTAACACCGTGGGTACTGAATAATAATAATATTAATAATACGATATTAACCCTCAACCGGCCAACGTCGATTTGACGCCATGACCTGAACTAGTTGGATATCGAATACAGTTAGATATTGAATAATAATAACACGATTTATTAACACAGTTGGATACTGAATTATAATAATAACACGATATATTAACACAGTTGGATACTGTATAATAATAATAACACAATATATTAACACAGTTGGATACTGAATAATAATAATAATAACACGATATATTAACAGAGTTGGATACTGAATAATAATAATAATAACACGATATTAACACAGATGGGTACTGAATAAATTATAAATCAAACAATAAACAAAAAACGCTATTAACGGAATTATATACTTACAGAATAATATTAGTCAATAAAACAGGTTACTATGCAACTGTAAAGGAGTATGTAAATCTCTATATCCTACAGGTTTGTTATAAATATCCTACCGGTTTGTTATAGTATAATCATATTACCTATACATAGATGTACATACACAACCACCACTACTATGCAAATGACAGATAGTCCCCGGTGTGATGGCGAATATTAGTAGGCCTAAATATATTCCTTAGCTGAGTTATGTTAACACATAATCTTTACAATAAAATAGTTATCTTTAAGTGGCAGTTAGTCATCAAGGAACACATTAACAGAACACAATTGTGGGCGGACGCAACCACTTGTATTATTTTAAAAGCATGGCGTTTAGACATGTATCCTCTTATCGGTAGTGTGCTTAATAACGATAAGGGGATACTTGTCGAAACGTCTTGCGTTTAGATTAAAAATAGTGATAGTACAAATCTAAATCAAATAATACTAATTAATACTGTCATGCTGATACATGCTATATTTAGACATCGACATTTACCAGTGTTAATACGTGTTTCTATGGTTTAAACAACATCGACTGTTAACAGTGTTATGGCAAATACCTCCTTGTACAACATTGTTGTACTATGTGACATGCCACAACTCTTGAATTGACTGACAGCATCGCTTTAAGGTTACAATAGCCCTAACATTGGCCAACAGCGTCGCTTTAGGATTACAACAGCCCTTGAATTGTCTGACAGCATCGCTTTAGGATTACTACAGTCCTTGAATTCGGATCCCTGATACATTAGTAGATAACTTTAAAGGGTATGACCTATCTTTGTTATCATAATATATATGTTTACCTACAGATAAGTATAGGACATTAACCTACCCAAGGTTGATATGATAGAGAACACGCGGGCGCAGCCCAAGTGTTCTCTATCATATCAATCCGAGGGAAAGTAGGTTTATATCTGACATATACAACGTTCACCCTTAAATTTAATGGACTCTTCTAAAAAAAGGCAACAGTGATTGGATAATTGCTCGACAGTTTCCGCCAAAATGCGAAAATTACCGAAGCTGTCACGTGCAAATGTTTATTTAAACGTCGCCATTTTGGAGAAAGCAAAAACAAAAGGGATAGTAAAACGAAGTCAGACGAATAATCAATCCATTTAGTCACCATAATGACGATAGAATTGATGTGAATGCAAATGTGATGAGGATCTATCCAAAGCCTGGGGACAAATTGGAGTGTGTGGAGAAATAATGTGGGCGGAAAGAAAATTCTGAAAGATATCTTAGATGGAGTATGGTCATGGATAACCGATTTAAATATGCCGATAAGTACGCCGTCTATTTCGTTACTGAATGCTACAAACTGTACTATAACAATGGGTTTTTTTATTGTCAAAAGAATAAAATTAATTTATGTGTTCTTTGTATTATTTCGATCATCTACGTCATCAGCGGTTGATATGAGCCGAATATATCGACCTGGGATGACGTCATCAGCGGTTGATATGATATATTAACCTGTCATGACGTCATCAGCGGTTGATATGAACCGAATATCAACCTATGATGACGTCATGACAGGTTGTTATGAGATATAACTGCTATGGACATTAAAGAAAACCACTACACCCAGTTGTATAAGATTAAATATTTGACAGATAGATGTCATGTAACTCATGTAAGATCGTTTAGGTCGATACGACGATATGTAGACAACACAAGTCCATACATATGTTGTCACCAATTATAAACAAGGCTTAACTTACCACCGACATGAAATAAGAGAAGATGGATCTATATATTTTACTTATCATAATATACAAAGCATTAGTTGTTGCAAATGCGAAAATAATATCTATCATTAATATCTAACCCTTACCCTAACCCTAATAGTTGGTATCAAAATATTTAGCACGACGCCGAAGATCCAGTATTGTGCATAAATTGGACCACACATTACGTAAAACTGCCACCGTTTAACTAAAAATGACCTTGTGATGCACCACAAATGTTCCCAGCACAACCCTACAGCTCTGAAAAGCGACCCTATATTGACATAATAACAATTTCAAAGCGAATGTGGGAGGCATCATATACTTTAGTGTTTGATATTTTGTGAGAAAATGGATGTTGTAGTGGAGTGACGCCGCTGTGCCATAATGCATTATACGCATAACAACTGCACACCAATATCGAATCACGAGGTTAAACATAAAAAAACTGATGCCAAACCCTTAACACCGACTGTGTTCCAAATCGTGATATATCTCTCCTATGTCCCTCCAATACAACTAAATTACACGTGTCGCCAGCGATTATAATGTACAACTAACCCGAATATGACTCGTAAAATGATGACTTGGCAAATTTGAACATAATCAGTCCACGTCAATAGAAAATTGTACTTTTGCCAATCGTTAGTGTCTTAAGGCGTAATGGTGGTTGTGGGGTATGGGGTGTGCGCTGTATCTGTGGCGATTTTTCTAGTTTAGAGACCTGTCTAAAATACGAAGAGGGGTAGTGGTGTCGTTTTAAAATTACAGATCTGTGTCTTAATAAAGTGATTACGAATAATCCATTCTTTGTTGTAAGAATGAAATGTGTGGAGTTTGGTTTCACGGCAAAAACAAATCCTTCAAATGAATTCTATCGATTGTCGCTACATGCATTCCAATCCTGGAAGTAAACATTGATTCGACAGAATGTAGTTAAACAATGTGTATTTCTGTAAATAGGAGAATTATGCCGGAGGCACTGTCCGTTCGGCTGAGTCAATATACACTTTGGATTGGCCTTGTCCGGGTTGGACAAATCCAGATGTTCCTGTCAGCGAAATCCGGGATTCTAATACGGGGAGTCTAGAAAATATACTCTACGATCGGCAGAATATAGTAATAGTAATAATAACAACTAAAATTTCCAGTATGTTATTTTCAACCTCCTGGTTCGCGAACCTTCGGACAAAAGATGCTTAGCAACAGCCTTGAGTTAATATACTGGGTTATTGCATCATGAAGATCAATAAAGGGACAGTTGATGACACTAGCCGACTATTAACACTAATCATTGGTTAAAAATTGCGCCGAGTCATCATGGCATTTATTATATATAGTTATTGAATTTATTCGAGGATGTACACAGTACGCAAAGTGTTTTTAATTTATATTTCATCACAAACGGACTACATGCGATACGGGTAAGTTGTTACAATTTATTCACCTTTTGTTGTTAGGGGGTTGGGTGACTGAAAGGTTATCGAGGTCATTTCGGGACTAACATATGGTTTAATTTATTTCAATAATTCGCCTGCGGGTAGAGGTCTTTAGCAGTGGAACGAAACAGACCTTTTGAACTAATGCGCGTGCTTTAGACCACTTGACAACCCTTCTCCCCCAACGTACCAATACAGACACCGGTCGTAGTATTATTTTAATAATGGTTAAGGGGGTAGGATTAGATTTCAGAATTTGGGGATAGGTTAGGTCTCCACATGAGCACTGACCTAGGTCGATGAACGTTTGGTTCGTGGTAATTCCTAGTTGCATAAATATAAGTATACAAGCACGCATGGCTTTGTTGAAAAACAGTGAATGACAGTTACCGTGAAAACGTCACTTCTGGAATCTTTACTGAGGCAAAAGGAAAATGATTTGTTTTATATAATAATAATGATATGGAATGAAATAGTTCTTAACGCCATACTTCTAAAAAAAGAATCTGTAACACAGGCCGTGGTTTTTCGACGTATCGTTTGTTCTGTCTTGATTTTGTTACGCAGTTGCCCCAACTCCCCGTTATTCAAAATTAGTCAATGAGCAATGTTATGTTATCATAAAATCTTCATAGTTGTTTCCTGTATCCAGGCATATCACCACATCCAAACCAAGATGGCGATTCCAATGGTAATCTTTAAAAATGGCAACAAATTCCCAATCCTTGGACTTGGAACTTTGGCGGTAATTATATATTCTATTTTAAGTCGATGTATTTAGACTGTGCAGTTTTAACACTGATAATATGACGTTCGTCCCATTACGAGTTAGGGGACGGGTTGTATTGTAACAACCGGTGTATTCCATTCAAAATCCAGGACAGAGAGGTACCATGAGTCTTTTACACTAAATCAAGGACGGAAGCCAAAGTTTCGTATAAAATCTTATGAAATCGCTACACAATTTACCACAGATAGGTACCATCGGGTCTTTTACTCTAAATAAAGGACGGAAGCCAAAGTTTCGTATAAAATTTGTACTACATGTATAAAATCTTTTATGAAATCGCTGCACAATTTACCACAGGAAGGTACCATCCCGTCTTTTACACTAAATCAAGGACGGAAGAAGAAGTTTTGTATAAAATATCCACTACATGTAAAATAAATATCTCTTGCGAATACCCCCCTTCGCGCTACACAACTTACCACAGCATGACTGAAAATGCCTTAATTGTTTTCTTTTCCTTAGTCGGACACCATAATTACCAAACTTTCAACTTTTGAGTTTTCATTTAGTAATTGAGTTCAAACTTTGTTTAAACGCTATTTTCTGAGTTTTTAAAGCTAATGCAGATGACTATAATATAATGATATGTTTTAAACGACCTTAACGTGTAGAAGCCCCTCTTCCCCGTCACACACACCCACACCCTGATGCGAGGTAAATATAATTATAAATCGTGAGTGCATATCGCGATTGCTACTTAAAATAACAACATACACCAAACCTTGGACTTTAGACGTTCCACTTACTGACCATCATACGTCATGTTGAATCATCTACTTGTAAGATATTTTACAGAAGCAAGTAGAGCATAACGTTCAAAAGAAAGGACTTTATGTTAAAGTTCAACGTGACATTGCACAGACTGAGTGTATACAATGTCACAATATCATAGACAATAAATGTGCCATGCGCAGTTGTAAGATAATATTACGAGTGATAAAGTGCGCTATGAACCATCATCGTAGCGATGTTGCTTTTGATTTATGAAAGCCAACCACACACCCAGTCTTTGTATGGGGTTAAAATCAACCACGTCCAGAAACAATATTTCTATTAATTTATGAAAGCCATACACGTCCAGTTAAAACATACTATAATATTAGAGTCATCTACACTCTTATTAAACCGTTCAAACTTCTTAAAAAGAGAGTTTAAACGGAAACACTCTATTTCGATTCTAAATCAACAATGCCATGAAAAGGTGAGAAATATACACGGTTATTCAGACACTTACAGAGAGAGAGAGACAGAAATGGGGTTTAACGTCCACTCGATACAAACTAGATCATTTCGTGGCTAACATATGGTGTCATTTTATTTCAATAATTCGCTTGCACGTATGGGTCTTTAGCAGTGGGAGGAAACCGGAGTGCCTGGAGGAAACCCACGAGGTTGAGAAGGCGCCCCTATCTCCATGCCACATACGCTCACACCAGGGATTGAAACCACAGCCGCAAGCCAGAGATGACCAGCCAGCTAGAGCTCGAAGCGCGGCACTCTAGACCACTAAGCCCCTCATCCCCAGACACTTAGATTGGGTCATTCGGAGTTTTAGTCAACATAGAACCCCAAAATTGTATTTGTCCCAATTACGTATAGCAAAACTTCGCGTGGTTACATTAGACTAAACCAAGAGTTTGCTGTGGTCCTTATTGACACCTCTGGTCGCTAAATAATTCATTAAAGATATATTATGTAAAATACACAGAGAGAGTTGGTCTTTTTAGCCATAATAGTTCAAACAGACACTGAAGAATGAAGTGTTTTTATCCCGAGCGAGGTTATGAGTAATTGAATCTCGTGGGTGTTCTAATCTACCAAATGTTTGCAATAGGCAGATTTACCTCTAACATAAGGCATCTTTAAACATGAATGATGCAAAAGCTAAATCTGCCTATTGTGGACCCTATAGAGGTCACAATTTTCAACCGATTTTGATGAAACTTGACATGTATGTTTATAACCCAAAGATCTTGGTTCCTTTCGATATTTGCGCCCATCGGATTGTAACTTCCTGAATTATGGCCCCTGATTGTCCGAAAAATTGGGGTTTTTTTAGCTTGTGGTACCTCTGGAGGTCAAAATTATTATCCGATTCAAAAAAACGTTTGATTAAATCATCGTTTCATGGTATTGAAGAATGAGGTTGAATTTCGTGAAAATCGAACCAAAATTGACGGACAAAATGGTCGCCGTTTGTACGCGAATAATGTGAAAATATGTTTTATCAAGGTCGTGGACCCTATAGAGGTCACAATTTTGAACCGATTTTGACGAAACTTGAAATACATGTTTATAACCTAAAGATCTTGGTTCCATTGCATATTTGCACATATCTGATAGTAACTTCCTGAATTATGGCCCCTGATTGTACGAAAATCGCCACGTTTTTTAGCTTGTGGTTCCTTTGGAGTCACAATTATTAACGGATTTAAAATAATGTTTGATTATATCACTGTTTCGCCATAATGAAGGGTGAGTTCAAATTTCGTAAAAATCGGACCAAAACTGCCGGACAAAATGGCTGTCGCTAATACGCGAATAGTGTAGAAATATGATATATCAAGGTTGTGGACCCTGTAGAGGTCACAATTTTAATCCGATTTTGATGAAATTTGATATGTAAATTTATAACCCAAAGATCGCGGTTTCTTTCGATATTCGGGCACATTGGACCATAACTTCCTGAATTATGGCCCCTGATTGTACGAAAAATGTTTTTTAACTTGTGGACCCTATGGAGGTCACAATTTTATTCCGAATTAAAAAACCGTTTGACTATATCCCCGTTATACATTAATGATGGTTGAGTGTGAATTTCTTTCAAATCGATAATTGAACAGCTAAATCCATAATATTAAATGTTTTCTATACTTAACGTTAACATGGGGCAGAACTTTATAAAAACCAAACAAATTCTATTGATTTTCTGATAATTCTTGTTGACTGTCCGGACGATTTAGCTGCTGTGTGGACGTATGTTTCGTTGCCTGGCAACCTATTTTTAACTATTATAGTGAGAACTGTCAACTCTTTGTCTAATCTCCCATAGTGTATCTTTAATGCAGAATATATTTTAGGCCAATTCTAATGATTGCAAGAATGCCGTGCGAGCTGCCCTGGATGCAGGCTATCGCCATATTGATACAGCATATGCTTACGGCAACGAGGCTGATATTGGAGAAGTTTTGCAGGAAAATATGAATGCTGGGAAACTTACAAGATCAGATTTTTTTGTCACAACAAAGGTGAATTAAAAATATATATATTTATCTGTACATAGTCGTGCGTCAGTTTGATTAAAACACAGATATTTCGTTTCGTTTTTTATACTTTCGATGGCCTACACTCATGTAGATCTAACAGGAGAACGCTAGATCGGAGACGGTCCTACGCAAATTGTGACGTCATATGTGAATTGTGGGTTAGGGTAAGGGTTAGGGTTGATCATGGGTTAGGGTTAGGGCTAGCCCTGTTTATATCTCGGGACTTTGACCAAATCTACAGGTCCTAGCCCTTACCCTAACCCACAATCTATATATGACGTCATATGTGCTAAAATGCGTAGGACCGTCGCCGATCTAGCGTTCTCCTATATAACAGGCGTTCTTGTTGATGTTAGGAAATAAGTCATTGAAACGGTCCGTTACGGTGAGTTCTTGGCGTGCTTTTAACAGAAATGTGGGTAAACAGCTAGAAACGTCTACACTGATTGATTAATGTCCGACGTCATAGGGTCAGAAGGCACTCGTATAATCTCTGACGCGACAACTGGTCACGTTTTCATATAACGAAACCCCAACGAAATATCGGTACCTTTGTATTTGTACGTGACCATTAGATTGTGCTTAAACCAAGCGAGAGAGAGATAAATGGGGTTTAACGTCCACTCGACACAAACTAGGTCATTTTGGGACTAACATGGTTTCATTGTATTTCAATAATTCGCTTGCGCGTAGGGGCCTTTAGCACAGTGCCCGGAGGAAACCCACGAGGTTGAGAAGGCGCCCCTATCTCCATGCCACATACGCTAACACCAGGGCTCGAGACCACAGCCGCAAGCCAGAGGTGACCGGCCAGCTAGAGGTCCAAGCGCGGCACTGTACTCCACTAGGCCATCCCAACCCCCGTGCTTAAACCAAAGACAAGCTTTACAAATATCTATTCCTTTGAACTTATATTAAAAGAAAGTTAATCGAATGTGATGTAACCTGAATGTATTTAAAATGATTTAAATGCTTATTGTAATTTCTAATCAATAGTGTTCGGCCAAATGTGTGAGCTTTCGAAAGTGATTAACGGGTGTTTAGGATGTTGATGAGGGAGATAACCCTGTTGAACTTTCAGTTCGTCATGGTTGACGCTATACTGCTGATTTATTCTGGCAATGTACTTTTAAAGCTCAACCCTTTTCATTTTATTTCTAGCTATGGATGACCTACCATCAGCCAGATAGAGTATTAGAGTGTCTGGACCTATCTTTATCTAAACTGAAACTAGCGTATGTTGACCTGTTTCTGATGCATACTCCATGTGCCTTTGAGGTAAGCAGCGTCGGTTTGGGTCAAGTTGTGCACAGTGTAAAATCTGCAAGGTAAAAACAATATACATGCTAGGCATTCTAATACCCCGTTCAGACGCTTATAACTAAACTGGTTTAATTTATCCGGCGATTTTTATCCGGCAATTTTTGCGTTCATACGTGTTTTAAGATACTAGCACTATACTGGATTAACATTCCTGACCATGTTTCTGACCTCGTCGGTCAAGGGTCAGGGGTAAACGCGCATGAGCACTGATATTTCCCGGTGACAACAATCGACATCCGGTTTAAAAACTCCGCGAAATTTACAGAAAATAAAATCTTTGTGTATTGGGCCGACTTTGCCGTTAAGAAATGGATACCGGTAGGTCTAATTCTAATGCTAGAAGACATAGGATTAAACAATTTAGGCAACGACAGAACAGCCAGAGATACTTCTTTTTAATGCTAATGACTGTAACTTCTGCCGTATTTATGCCAACCAACAGGATAATACGGTCAAGATACCACAGTAAAGATTGGTGGAATCATGCATACAGGTTTGGTTTAATTTTAATATTATTACCGAATAAATCAACAAAACGTCATCTCACAATAAAAAAACGCAAAGGCCTATGCAGTTACTATTAATTATTACATTCTTATTAGACAGACAATACCCATATTTGTATCCTTTTATTCAATTATGTATTTGTTATTTATTTCTTAATATTTTATTTAGCTTGTATGATGATATACAGTATTTAGAAACTTTAGAATGTCAAAAAGTACATTTGAATATCTGTGCAAAGTTTTAAGGCCATTTTTAGAGAAGCAAGCGACAAGTATGAGGGAACCAATATCTCTTGAGCGACAGGTAAGATATTGTGAATTTTTTAATAATTGGATAAAATTTATAAAAACTTGTCAAAGATATTTTCAACATAGGACAGTCACACAGGTTTAGATTGACACAAATAAAGTATAAAAAAAAAATTAAATGCTAGAATGCAGAATAACTTATGGCTAAAATTATGAGACCCCTTTTCTATCATTTAAAATAACCTCTTTTTTTGCAGGTTGGCATAAGTTTATGGGTTTTAGGGACCAATGCTGAATATAGAACTGTAGCTGCATTATTTGGGGTTGGCCGATCAACAGTGTGTTCTATTATACATACATTTTGTGAGTCCCTGATTTTCATGAAAGACACATTTATTAAATTTCCAAAGGGTGAAGAATTAAAAAGAGTTATAAATGGATATCAGACCAAATGGGGATTTCCTAATGCAGGTGGTGCTATTGACGGAAGTCATATTCCTTTTTTAGGACCAAAAATGAACCACGCAGACTTCCATAACAGAAAAGGCTGGTATTCAATCATAGTTCAAGCAGTTGTCAATGACCGCTATGAGTTTACAGACCTTAATATCGGTTGGCCAGGAAGTGTACATGATGCTAGAGTCTATGCAAACTCGAAAATATATACAAAAGGACTGTCTGGATCATTATTTGCAGGCAAGACGGTTGAAGTCAACAATACACTCTTGCCTATAGTCTTGTTGGGTGATCCAGCTTATCCCTTATCAAACTTTCTTATGAAACCCTACACGGATAATGGACACTTAACACCAAAACAAAAGACATTCAATTACAAATTAAGTAGCTCGCGTATGACGGTTGAAAATTCATTTGGTCGCCTTAAAGGTCGTTGGCGCTGCTTACTCAAGCGATTGGACATGAATGTTGACAAGGTCCCTAATATAATTTTGACTTGTTGCATACTTCACAATATATGTGAACAAGCAAAAGATCCATTTAGGGTAGAATGGCTAGAGGAAGTTGAAAGGGTGGGAAATCAAATGCCTCAGCCAAATCAAAATGAAGAGGCTGTCGCTGCAGACAGCACCGATATTCGGAATATTTTGACTGACTACTTTCAGCTATAATTTCAAGGAATATACAACAAACGATAAATAATTCATGTGTATGTATTTAATGAGACAAATATATTGCAACAAATTTGGCACTATCAATAACAATTATAACCTGAAAATGAAATTTTTAAAATATAAAATAAAAAAGTAACAAACATGTTGTTGTTCTTAGTGTTTAACGTCTGCTTCCACGGACGAAACCCAAGAGGTTGAGAAGGCGCCCCTATCTCCATGCCACATACGCTTACACCAGGGATCGAAACCACAGACGAAAGCCAGAGGTGACGACCAGCTAGAGGTCAAAGAGCGGCACTCTAAACCACTAGGCCATCCCAACATACAGAATTTAAATAATTCAAGCCTTTAACAATAGTTCACAAACTTGTTCATGTAAACACACTTCTATAGATAGGTGTTTAACTTGCATACATAAACATACTTTTATTTTTGAGACTGAATTATCTGGGACTGCCCCTTTAACAATTATAACCGGAGAACGAATTTATTGAGCATTAAAACAAGGAATAAAAATATATAAAATAAACATAAATTTTAAGACTAGTTATACTAATACTACAGAACTATATAACAAACATTTCGAAACTGTTAATACTACACTTTTTCTATTTTTGTATTGATCTATTTGGACGGTTGATGGTGTTATTTAATTAAAAAAAAGCAATATTTAACAACAAGTTTAAAACTCTTTAACAAAACACAAAGATTGGAGTATAGTGGCACAACAGAATATCAAAAAATTTAATAAAGTTCTTTTAGAACCCTAAAGATGACATCTATAAACAAAATAGGCACTATAATGTGTTCATTGAAAACATTTGGTACTGAGTACTGATATTAATGGAACTTTAAAAACAATATTTTAAGGTGCATAGACACACAAGTTTTCTATAGCTTGGCAATTTGCATACATTAAAACCTGAGAGCGAATTTATTGAGCATTAAAACAAGGAATAAAAATATATAAAATAAACATAAATTTTATGACTAGTTATACTAATACTACAGAACTATATATAACAAACATTTCGAAACTGTTAATACTACTCTATTTCTATTTTTGTATTGATCTATTTGGACGGTTGATGGTGTTATTTAATAAAAAAAAAAGCAATATTTAACAACAAGTTTAAAACTTTTTAACAAAACAAAAAAATTGGAATATAATGGCACAACAGAATATCTAAAAATTTAATAAAGTTCTTTTAGAATACAAAAGATGACATCTATAAACAAAATAGGCACTATAATCTGTTCCATGAAAACATTTGATACTGAGTACTGATATTAATGGAACTTTAAAAACAATATTTTAAGGTGCATAGACACACAAGTTTTCTATAGCTTGGCAATTTGCATACATTAAAACCTGAGAACGAATTTATTGAGCATTAAAACATGGAATAAAAATATATAAAATAAACATAAATTTTAAGACTAGTTAATACCACAGAACTATACAACAAACATTTCAAAACTGTTAATACTACACTATTTCTATTTTTGTATTAATCTATTTGGACGGTTGATGGTGTTATTTAATTAAAAAAAAGCAATATTTAACAACAAGTTTAAAACTTTTTAACAAAACACAAAGATTGGAGTATAGTGGCACAACAGAATATCTAAAAATTTAATAAAGTTCTTTTAGAACCCTAAAGATGACATCTATGAACAAAATAGGCACTATAATGTGTTCATTGAAAACATTTGGTACTGAGTACTGATATTAATGGAACTTTAAAAAACAATATTTTAAGGTGCATAGACACACAAGTTTTCTATAGCTTGGCAATTTGCATACATTAAAACCTGAGAACGAATTTATTGAGCATTAAAACAAGGAATAAAAATATATAAAATAAACATAAATTTTAAGACTAGTTAATACCACAGAACTATATAACAAACATTTCAAAACTGTTAATACTACACTATTTCTATTTTTGTATTAATCTATTTGGACGGTTGATGGTGTTATATAATTAAAAAAAAGCAATATTTAACAACAAGTTTAAAACTTTTTAACAAAACACAAAGATTGGAGTATAGTGGCACAACAGAATATCTAAAAATTTAATAAAGTTCTTTTAGAACCCTAAAGATGACATCTATGAACAAAATAGGCACTATAATGTGTTCATTGAAAACATTTGGTACTGAGTACTGATATTAATGGAACTTTAAAAACAATATTTTAAGGTGCATAGACACACAAGTTTTCTATAGCTTGGCAATTTGCATACATTAAAACCTGAGAACGAATTTATTGAGCATTAAAACAAGGAATAAAAATATATAAAATAAACATAAATTTTATGACTAGTTATACTAATACTACAGAACTATATAACAAACATTTCGAAACTGTTAATACTACACTATTTCTATTTTTGTATTGATTGATCTATTTGGACGGTGGTGTTATTTAATTAAAAAAAAGCAATATTTAACAACAAGTTTAAAACTTTTTAACAAAACACAAAGATTGGAGTATAGTGGCACAACAGAATATCTAAAAATTTAATAAAGTTCTTTTAGAATACTAAAGATGACATCTATAAACAAAATAGGCACTATAATCTGTTCAATGAAAACATTTGGTACTGATATTAATGCAACTTTTAAAACAATATTTTAAGGTGCATAGACACACAAGTTTTTTATAGCTTGGCAATTTGAATACATAAAAGGACTTTTATTTAAAAGAATCATAAATTTTGATATGACTGTCCATTGAGCCCTTGAGAAAATTGTTGTTGAGAAAATCGTTGTTGTGGAACAAAATTTCCATGACTAGCAAACAAACTCATCAATCTATATTCATGCTGCCTATCTCTCTCCCTATCCTCTCGTCTCTGCTCCTCTACCTTTTCTAGTCTCCTATCTTCACGCTCCTCCCTTAGCCTTTCCGAGTCTGCCTCCATCTTCATACGTTTTTCTTCAAATTCTAGGTAAATTCTTTCCTGCTCTTTCTGAAATTTGATGAACGTGTCCGTTGCATCATTAAGAGCCCGTTGAATCATGTCTGAACGGTTTCTCTTTTTCTTTTCTGGTCCTGTAAGTAAAAAAAAACATGTAACTGTCAAGAATTCAATGGGACAGTCCTAGATAAATCAGAGTCTACAAAATTACAGTCTGTTTATATACAATTTAATAAATAGGGAAAAATTCAAATAAATTGTGTAGTTGCCTTGTCTAACAATTTTAATTGGCGCGAATTGACCAGATTATTACGGTGTCGACATGCCATAAAACACCATTCATTCTAACATTAGCATTTAACAATTAGCATAAAAATAACCTATCCACTGATCTTGAAATGATCCAGATTGTCTAGTTATATAATTATGTAACAATAAAAATTTTGTTAATATTAAAATGCTCCTCAAATAATCAAAATGCTAATCAATTGTCGAAAGTTATTTTGTTCACAGCATTAATTTATCAATTTCTCAGATCGACACCAGCTCAACTTTTTTATAGTGACAACAATAAATATAGTCTGTGGGACAAGACTATAGGCTAGTCACCTCTTTTTTCTGGCAGTTGGTGGTTTCTGGCATGTTCAACAGGATCTGCAATCTCATTTTCATCGGTCTCAGAAATTTCATCTGTTGTTGTTGCTCGCTGCTCCTCCTCATCATCAAACTCATCTACATCTTGTGTTTCTATATATATAAAAATTATAACATTTGATTGGTTTTGGTTTTAACGCAGGGATTTTAAAGTAGCTATTAAAGTGATGATCCCATTCTAGTTGTTAACCCCAAAAAATGTTTAAATCTTCATTGTGATACCCCCTGTGGACCGTCCATCCAATATCGACGTATAAATTAGATCATGTGGATCCATGTATGTTAGTCCTATGCATATTTAAAATAAAAGATAGACATGCAAGCATGGTAATCACTAGTCAGTGACAAGGCACAGGAGTAGCACATCCGATCACGCAGGGGTACTCCAGTTTCCCCTGCAGCACTTTAAGTAGATCATCTGCAATAACATGTGGATTGGTGCAAATTGACTCGATTAACAGTTGATGTGCCATAAAACAACATAATGTACTAATAAACATTAAAGTAAAGGGCCATTTATTTACCTGAATTCATACTTGTTTCCAACAGATTTGCCGGACGAGTAGCAGGCCTGGTGCCCAAAATGCGATCCATCGCATCAAAAAATTTATACGTCTTTTTTCCATTACCACTTTTGTTGTTGTGGTCCTTTATTTTTTTATACGTTTGCTTCATATTCTTTATCCTGTTTTTACAGGCTTCGCCAGATTTAGTGTAACCATTTTCCTGATAGATAAAATAAAATTTAAAAAAAAAATGACTTTCTTAAAAATACTTTAAAATAGTTTAGGCCATATAAACTATGTTACAAATCAAGAATATGCAAACACATTAATCAAAATATGTTTATATTGTAGCCATTATTCTATCCCTATATCATTGGTTGAAGTCACAACGCATAACTATTTTCAAGCCACACAACTATGGCCATACTTACTGACAATTTGCTTTGATTGTGTTGTGTTTAACGTCCCACCGCAGCTCTGAGTTATTAGGCTAAATTGAGACGGGACTGGCACAAGACTTTGCAATGCCAGGCTTATTGCTAAGTATCATCTCTTCCCTCTGGTCCCAATGCCTATTTTTCTTGCATCAGCTAAGGCCAGATTATTGCAGCGTCCGACTTCCCTTCTCTCATTTACCGTGGCCGGGCGCATTGAATCTAAAACCTTTACTTCTTTGCACAATTAGCTAAAAAAGCCAAGGTCTATTAATACTCGACTACACTCAATAAAGGCAAAAAGAAAATTATTGTTGTTGTCAATACCGCAATTATGTTTTTTGATTCGACTCCCTTTCCCATCTCTATCACTTTTACAGAGTTCAGCATGTAGGCTACCGGTATAATACATCCTCTTGAGTTATAAGCCTAAAGAATACAGTGAAAATTTCCATAAAACTTCATAATTACTTTTTAAAATTTGTCTTTACCGTTATTTGTACGTTTTTGTGAAAATAGCCTATCTACAGAGTACTAACTATATAGTCATACATCATTTTACATGTCATTTACTTTTTGTGATGCCACAACAATGAAATAGTGAGACAAAATGGGAGTCGGATCAAAAATAAATGCCGTCAATACTTAATGACAATACTGGATAACGAAAGTCTAGTGCCAACAACACAACAGTTACGGTACTGAACAAACAACCAACAACTTCACAAGTAGGCCTACTAGTAGTACTGTACTCACCTCAAGTCTGTTGGCAATCGACTGCCACACCTTCTTATTGCGTACTGTGCCATCTAATTGCGCCTGGATGGCGTCCTCGCCCCACACAGAAATGAGAAGGAGGGTCTCCTCGTCTCCCCAATTGTATCCGCGATTATTGTTGTTCGATTCCTCATTTTGCGTTTGACTACAAGAACTAGAAGCCGAAGAACAAGAAGCCGCCATTTTTCTAAGATTGTTATTTACTACGCACTGCGCATGTCCAGAGGGAAAATATCCGGATATTTTAATCCTACCCGTTCAGACGCCGAAAGTTAAACCAGATAAAAAAAAAAAGCTGAATTCAATTCACCTACGGAGGTGGATATTTTAAACTAGTTTAAAATCTCCACATATGCGTTCAGACTACGAAAATTGCTGAATTAACTATCGCCGGATAAGTTAAACTAGTTTAACTTGCGCGTCTGAACGGGGTATTATTCAACCGATCCGCTATTATGTAATGGAAGTAATGTTCCCATTCGACCGGTTAAATAACAGTTCAGTCAGACATTGCGTAATTAATTTAATTTACTTTTTAATTCATACCCCCTCCCCTGTGATGCTGACCCGAGAACTTATTTGCATGACAAAATGGAGCTTAGGCGCATTGTACACTAGTCGTCAAGACACTCCTTAAATCATTTTGAAACGATTAATACGATATTCGTATCTACTATAGGGACGTGAGAGTATTACACTGTCGTTTTATGTCCTTAGTAGGCCTTTTAGCTGATAATGGCACATAAAAATTTACATAATTTTTAGGACACAGGAAATGGTTTCTTCCCTATTAGAGACGATGGAACACCAGCATTTCTCAATCTCCCACCTGAAGAAACATGGAAGGTATGCTTATTTAATTATATTACGTTAAAACGCTCCAGAGTCTGCACGAAATCTAGGGTACAATCACTTTATCTTTTAAGATTAAAGCAGATCTGGTATGACAAAGAAAACATTCTGCTAATTAATGAATAATTTTCCATAATAATAGAATTTACGACGACCATAGTGTGGTTATAGCCCTGTCTTCAATAGACATGGCCTCTATGTCACTAGATTTTATTTTAATTTGTTGATTTGCTTTATTATCTAGGCATCCGTCTACAAATGAAATGAAAGTTGGTAAACAATCTGAGTGTCAATAGATAAGAGAAAAACGAAATTAATAACTAAATACAGGACTAGAAAGAGTGGATGACATAAATCACCACAAGTGGATTATTTATGTAACACTTAAAATGGCTGACACCAATATCGTTCTATAAGAGCGGCAGAGAGAGCTTTTATGACCCGATTCCTGGAAGGCTATCAACATTGCTGGTCGACGAATGACTACTCGATATATTGCCAATGTTGTTGGCACCTTCCATGAAAGGGTTGACCACATTATCGCGAACGAATTAGGAATGAAAAACGTTTCTGTAAGTTGGGTGCCAAGACTGTGGATCAGAAACGTGTCCGATTCCTCGTGTCCCGTTACATGAGCCATTATGAAGCAGAGCCTAACAATGTTTTTGCCACAATTGTTAACATGGATGCGACTTGTTTAGGGGAGCTGAAGAAGCGTTGTTGGCCAAAATTTGAATACCTGGAAATAGAAGTTGAAACTTTTCAACCAGTCCTCGTATTTGTAACAAATGATAATTGTTTATTTACAGGGAATGGAGAGAGCTGTGACAGATGGTAAAGCCAAAAACATCGGTGTGTCTAACTTTTCATGTGGACAAATCGAAAGAATTTGTAAAATAGCAACCATTAAACCCGTTACAAATCAGGTTGGTTTCCGCACCAGTCCACGGGATGTGCTATAAATATATCTCAACCGACCTAAAGCAGCGTAATTAACTTTTGTCGGTGCACCGAAAATTTTCTCTGCAGAAAGTTGGACTCTGCCCAGCGAATGTGTGCGTATCAGTGGTTTGTCTCGAATTGATTTCTCGATTACTACGCAGTATGATATGCTCAGTCGTAGAGTTAGCGTAAGACGTTGCAGTGTTATGTTTGAGACTGTGGGGGAGAGGATAAGTCTTGCGATTTGGCCTTTTCAAATAGATCTAACCCTTCGCAATCCACCTTTGCTTAGGCGATGATAAACAAACTAATGTACAGGGGTACTAGAATGTAACAATAACTGGACAGGAACTGGTGCTAGACTTATCTAAATAAATATCATTTGAACGAATACAGGGGGTTGAGCTGGCCTAGTGGCCTAGAGTGTCGCGCTCCGACCTCTGGCTTGCGGCTGTGGTTTCTCTCTCTCTCTCCCTCTTTGAACGAATACAGCACCACGATTAATAAAATGTACAACGTTTTAATATTTATAGGTAGAATGTCACGCTTACTTCAGCCAAGGGGACATGCAACGCTTCTGTAAGAAACGGGGAATAATTTTAACATCTTATGGATCCCTTGGTTCGCCCGGCAGACCAGACACGTTGTAAGTAACTTAAATATATTAATACAACAAAACGTACAATTTATATGGAAAGCATTGAACGGTTTTGGCACATTCAGACAACTAGTTCTCAAATAGTGTTCAAACATAAATAAAACAGAAGGCTAACTCCACAAAATAGAAGTAGTGTCCGACGACTTGTTGGATCATTTCAGGGGCGGATCCAGAGGGACCCTCCCCCCTCCACCTGCTCAGCTACATAAAAATATAATGCCCTGCATCAATGAAATTACATCACAAAGTGATCCTACATCAGTATAAAAACGATTTCTCTGTTCAAAAAGCTCAATTTGTATGTATGCCTATGTAATTTAGAGACGATGATGGCAGATTTCCGTAACCGAAACCTGGCGAACCCCCTCCTGCAAAAATTCCTCGATACGCCCCTGCATATGTATGCAAAAGCATCGCAGAACAAACCCCATACGTGGGTAAGCTACCGGTCATTCTGTATTAATATTTGCATAAATGTGCAATTCATTTTAACAGTCATTATAATATAATGTTTGCAGTAAGAAAGACAGCGATCCTGTTTTGATGGAAGATGCTTTAATTAAGAAGTTGGCCAAAAAATATAAGAAATCAGCTGGACAGGTAGGGCTTTCTCTAATGTCATGTTATTCACTGGTTTTAAACAAATTGGAGTTGTGTTTTCGCGGCAAAAAAGTATCACTTAATTTTAGGTAGTTGCAGAGAACTGTACTAAGCTTCACACAAAACCAGGACATATATTTATAGAATTAAGCAGATTTATTCACGCACCTGTTCTGGGCTCACTATTGACTATTCCAACATTGATCATTTGCTGCAAAACCAAAATTAATTAATATTTAAAATGTCTTCAAAGATAAATTATTACAATAAACATTTTATTAATAATTGAGGGAGCATTATTTAAATAAATGAAATGAAATGGGGTTTAGCGTCCTACTCTTCTGCACTTAACCTGGGCTTATTGACGACGGGCATAAAAAAATAGGAGATCACGTGGCTAAGTGGGTAAGGCGCTGTCTCGCTAGCTAGGAGGTCGGGTGTTCGATCCCTGCATTGGCCGGGGATGTTCTTCTCGATTTTCCGGCTTGGTTTCCCCTTGTCAGTGACATAAAGAAAATTATTAATAATTACACACGTTCTACTGTTTATCTTTCCAGATTTTGTTGCGTAATTTGACTCAAAGAAATATTATGGTTATACCAAAGAGTACCAACCCGGATAGAATTAAACAAAATATGCAGGTAACCCACGTTAATAAGTACATATTCTTTTAAGCTACTGTACACATCACGTGGACTTATTGAGTAACTAAATTGTCTGTTTGTTTTACATTGGCAACGATATGTGTGGTTGGTTGATGTAATCGCAGTTGTCAAACTGGATAGTATTTGATATTGCAACTTAAGTTTAAATCCGGTTTGTTCTTTATTTGGGCGTAATATCTGAACCGAAGTTAGAGCAGGTCAAATAGTAACACAAATTCAACTCTGTAGTCGATTGAAAAAATATGGACGACATAACTTAACCTGAAGACTCAAAACTTGATTGTTGCCAATATCCACCTCTTAGATGCACTTAAATTGTTCGTTTATCGATTTTAGATCCTACTGTTCGATTTTAAATAATGTTGATAAATTATACGATGGCGATTGTTACAGGTGTTTGACTTCACATTGACGAGATGTGAGATGAAGCAAATTGAAGGAATTCATACAAACAACAGAATATTTTTTAACCAACAGTAAGTATTGGTTAAAGATACATTCCTGTGTATAAACTGGGTGATTTGATGATATATTGGGACTAAACAAATATTCAAACTTATCAATTTATTATAATTTTTCTTCAAATTCTCAAAACATTGTAATCGATCACAAGAGGACATGTTTGTGTCAGGTGACTTACCTCTCTCGAACGATGTTGCTTGTAATCGCTGATTATTTATTACAAATATCGAATACTAATTAAATTCTCGGATTATCCACTGCCCGTGTCTTTTCCGTGATATTTATCGCAGAACGTGTTGTGCGTCTAACTCTTCATAAACGTTATCAACATGGACATCAAGCGCTCAATGTCCTCGTGTAACCTTTCACCGCACGCGTGCAGATATTTCTAATCGCCTGGCCGTCGATTAGCAGAACCCTTACATTTTTGTCCTGTACGCCCAAGAGTGTTTTTCAGGGAATCCAGTATTTTTCTAGTGAGATTGGATATCTCTACTTTCCATATATATGGGAAATAACCATCTGATAAATACTTTTCTGAGAACCTATCTTGAGGCACTCGAGAATATTCTCCCCTTGAAATGAGCTATCCATCTACTATGTTCGACTATCAATACCTCATGCGAGCTTTGGTTACAAATATACCGAATTGATTTAATACAAAAAAGTTAACACCTCCAAGCCGCCATACTTGTTTCGTATTTATGGAATAAATATGGCCGACATGGAGACTTATGACCTGGAAAGGTTAGCCGATCTCACTTCCAGTTTGTTTCTTGTCAGCCAGCTGTACACATCCGGCGTTATTCTCTACACACGCTTCACTGATTACTCTTTTTTCCCAGCAGTATACCAAATTATTGAAGATTGCAAAATGTTTGATCGGGTAAGCCTGATTAATACCGTACATTATGGGTTGGTTTATTTCACAGTTACTGAAAAGTATACTCCTTGGGGATTTCCGATTGTCAGGGTAAAGCGTTCTGAACTAACAAAATTCCTATCGATTCCACGGGAATTCGTTTCTGTTACAATTTATCAGTCCAGACAATGAGGGCGGTTTGGCTGCTAAAGTCGTTGTAAAAGTTTAGTTCATCCAGGCTATCCTATTTATATCTTGACTTTTTTGTTTTAGTTTTGTTGGTCATCCAGAAGCTCCATTTTAAGTGACTAAAGGACCAAAGATAAGATTTGGACATTAACGGCATTTCACTTTTGTGCACATTATATTTTATAATCCATAGATTATCAATTTGTTTAGCTGTAGACCAACTGATATTGAAATTTTCGTGTACAATTTATTTATTTCTCTATATACTTGTAACTATAGTTTGTTATTGTTTAGTGATTATACTACGACTATCGGCCCGTGGGTTAAAATGAGAGGTATTATTACAGGCGCCCAATCGCAAATCTTTGATACCTAGAAATTGACACAACTGGGTCGCAACGCATATAATAATGTAAAATGAATGTATACATATAAACATATTTAAGTTCAATCGTTTCCCTTTTTACTCTTATTTCATATCAGTAATGTTAGGCGAAAGTTTCACCGATACAAATGACACCGGATGTTTATTGTGTCTTCAATATTGGATATCAGAAGCCCATCTTTCCCCGCAGGATAATACCATCAATGTTGATTTAAATTGACAAATAATTTGTGTCTTCGATGTCGAAAATATTGAGTCATTAGCAAAGCTACTTTAATCTCGCTGCTTGGGTGGGAGTGATGCAGGCGAGATAACTCCTGACTAAATCAACATGTGCATTATCTGTTTTGCCCAATGTATCCGGTTCCGGTCAGATTTGATTTATAGCCATCACTACACAGTTTCTATTAATTTCACGTGTTACCGGAGAAGAGCCTTGCCCAGTTGCTATCCAATCTGATTTTGACACATAGCCTTTTACTATAAACTACTTATATTTATATATACTTATGCGTGTTTTTTGTACTAATGTTATTTATGTATACTGCTTCCAGTGAGCGTTTTTAAGCAATAAAATGTATCTTAGGTTATCTTATGTTACCTTTAAGTGAGTAGATATATTTGTGGAATGTCTATCAGGAGTATTATCGTAGCATTCATAACGGATAAGACAAAATGTCGGTTCACACACTCTGGCGTATATCTAACTGGGCACACAAAAAATTCACAAGACCCCCCACCCCCTTCTCTTGTTCTATCCTTTTGAATTTTCGAAAAGGTCCTCACACCCCAACTCCAAGCTAAAAACCACAACGCGGAATCGTATTGTTATAATAAATTGAATGTTAGTCTCGAAATGACCTTCCTACTTTCTGTATAGTGGACGTTACCCTCTTCCCTCGCTTTGCAAACTAATTGGTAACATTATACGAATTACACTAAACACAAATTAATCTGAATTTAATCAACGATCCGTGATTATCGACCAATGGAAATCGAACAGTTTTATATTTCCTTAGATCATCGCCTGTAAACTCTCTACATTTACTCTGGAGGTATACTGTCGTCACATTAGTCCACTCATCCATAGTTCATCCACAAATTCCCGTCAACTCGCGACCGGTCAGGGTATATGAAATGCAATGGGGTTTCACTTTTTTACTTTCGTGAACCAGGTTCCAGGCAGAACAGCGACCGCGATACATGCATCACAATAAAAAAATAAAAGCCAATATAAATAAATCATCCGGTTCCGGGACAATTTTGAGTTTTATGGTTGATTAGTGTATCCATTTGTTACTAACCTTAAAAATGCATCCCACCTGCACCATATGTTGTCTTAAGAAAATAACTGTGGCTTGAATACTTCTTGATTTTATATATTAATAATTATAATAATAAATCGAAGATGCATCCAAAATCTAGCTCAGATCACCGAAAGCACAACCACATGGATATTACTCACCACTGCGCGTGGCCAACATCACAATAGTGCAGAAACAATGTATAGCGTTACAAAATAAAACTAAAGACACAATGTATACTATAGTTTAAAATCTCTTAGTCAATAGTTTAAAGTGTCAGGACCAATATCCTATTAAAATGTAGATTCATAAAACTGCTCATCAACTCTTTGTGGGGAAAATGTTTGATTACGCAACCATTCTGATAAACACTGTATAGCCGTGTAACTATCGGCTAATATGAATTTATTAGCAAATAATTCCTTCCTAGATACAAGTGTTTGTAAATCCCCTGGCCCAAAAATACAAATATATCTCAGTACTCTGCCATTACATTTGGTGTAGTTAGATGTTACCTGCCAGTTTACGTACGTGGATAGCACGCCTTTACATGACCCTGTAATAGAATGAACGATATTTGTTATATTTTTCTAAAAACAAAACAACTATAATACCCCTGCACCACACCAAGACAACAAACATCCATAGCTAGGTTTCATTTTTTTCTTTATGTAGAAAGTCGATCACAGAGAGAGAGAGAGAGAGAGAGAGAGAGAGAGAGAGAGAGAGAGAGATGGGATTTAACGCCTACTCGACACAAACTAGGTTATTTTCGAACGAACACCCCGGTTATAAAGGAATCTCAGTCTATTATACTTGGGATTATCGGTAAATACTAGTGTCAACAGTGCAGTTGTATTATATAATTTTCATATCTGGGATATACTAATAAATAAAAAAACACAACACAATATATATGGAAAACAATCACTGGTTTATAAACATATAGCACGACGTTTCGACCTGTGTTCTCGTATTGTTATCAAGTACGATAAGAGAATACTTGTCGAAAAGTCGTGCTATATGTTTATAAACCAGGGCCCTGTTTCACGAAATTTTAACTTAAGATAAAATCCAATTTTAGTAGATACTTCAATTTTGATTAACTAAGCACTAAAATCAATCTAATATTATCCAATCAAATTACTAAAATTGGGATCTTATCTTAGTTAAAATTTCGTGAAATAGGCCCGAGTGATTGTTTTTTCATATAAACTGCGCTGTGTTTTTTTTAATGTGCTCAATCACCAAATACCACTTATGGATTATACTAATAAATAATATATACCCATGGGGGGTTGGGATGGCCTAGTGGTCTAGAGTGCCGCGCTTCGACCTCTAGCTGGCCAGTCACCTCTGGCTTGCGGCTGTGGTTTCGAGCCCTGGTGTGAGCGTATGTGGCATGGAGATAGGGGCGCCTTCTCAACCTCGTGGGTTTCCTCCGGGCACTCCGGTTTCCTCCCACTGCTAAAGACCCCTACGCGTAAGCGAATTATTGAAATAGAATGAAACCATATGTTAGTCCCAAAATGACCTAGTTTGTGTTGAGTGGACGTTAAACCCCATTTCTCTCTCTCTCAATCCGATTAAAATACAGATATATATTTTGTTTTGTTTTATACTTCCGATGACCAACACTACACGAGGATCTGTCCAATTGTACTGAGAGGTCGCATCGTTGGTCATTCGAGCGGATTTGATCCTATGGCGTCAGACATTGATTTATCAACCAGCGTTGACATTTCTAGGGGTTTACCCACAGTTTCGCGCAGAGCACACCCAGAAATCGCCGTAACAGATTGTTTCATTGACTAATCCCTCACGCCATCCAAAACGCATTATATATTACAACTCTTCCAGATCCTAGTGGAGTACAGACCAACTATGAAAAATGAAACGAAATAGGATCTATGTTTTAATAAGATTGCAAAAGTCTAGTATTAAATCACTTTGATATACTGTACTGGCGAATATCCGTAAAATAATAGTAGTACCCATAGTCAACAGTTCAGTCTAATATTATATAACTTTTATACACTGGGGGATATCCGTAAAATAACAGCATTACCCATGGGCAATGCTCCAGGCTAATATTATATAACCTTCATACAGTGGGGTTTATCAGTTAACGGCCCAGTCTAGAGAAACTCGGGTAATGGTTTTACTAATTCTGTATATATTTTGGGATATATCAGTAAAATATAATAACAAAACTATCTTTATTACTTTGCGAATATTAATTAACGTATTCTAACTATATAGCAACTACGAATTGCATCGGTAAATCAACCTGAAGCTTGTAAATAGTATGTTAACTAATAGAATAATACCATGATATCCCAATAATTATACGCTGTATTAACGTGAAGGGTGTTCAATCTCTGCATTGGCCGCGGAATTTCACACAGATTTTCCGGCGTGGTTCCCCCTTGTCTGTGGTGCAGGCCGGAAAACCGAGGTCCTTCGTACACATTGCACGTAAAAGATCCCGTGACGTTTGAAAATTGATATAAGAGTAGGTCGTAGTACCGCTGCCCTGGCAACGTTTCCCGCATAGCACACTGTATGACGTATACCCGTCGTCATTAGCCAAGGAACATGTAAATATGGATTATAGATTTTTTTTATAAATACTGGGATACATTAATAAATAATAGTAGTACTTGTTGTATATTACCTTCATAACTACCAGGAACCTGTAAATGTGGATTATGATTCAACGTTGACCAATAATATTCATCAGGGGAGAGAACTCCGCGACACCACTCTAACAAATCTTTGGCTACTTGATTGTTGAAGATATAATTGACGAATCGGCGCGTAAACACGCCATACGCACTGCCTTTAATGGGCTTCATGCCGTGTGGTAAAGGAGGATTTTTATCGCCAGTTAAAACAACGGAATAATGTACTCCGTCAGCATAGTATTTATTTTTATATTTTAGAAGAAAGCGACCAGGAAGCATATGTTTTAATTCGGTGATACACTCTATAGAATTCCTGTCATTTATTGCTGTCAATATTCTAACAATTTCTAAATTTGTCTTTATCGGTAATTCCTGACTGGGGAGATTAATTAGATATTTCCAGTCTGGTTTAGCTAAATGATCCGCCATACAGTTTAAATCAGCTTGCAATCTCTGAAAACTTTTATACACTACATTCTCTGTTTTTGAAACTACGAAAACATTATCAAAACAATCAGCTAATGATTTAGCTGCCTTGTGGACATGGTCTAGTGAAAACCCATCTACATGTAAACAATAGTAATTTTGTGGCCTATAAATAGCACGAAGAAGTATTTCAACTTGAGCTACATCTTTATATAAAAGTATATTAAAAGCAATAGGAAAATTGATTTCTTCGTCGGTATTTATAATCTCGTCATAACCATATATTTTCCTGAAATAATCGCAATTTGTAGTGTGCTTAATTAATGTGTAATCATCGGGAACAACGTTGGCTCTCTTTTGGTCAGAGTCTGCCAACGCTTCGAGGTCACCTTTTATTATTCCTTCACAGTTGATATCAGCGATTTTAAAAGAATCAAATTCACGTTGAAGTGTTATTAAATCCAATGTCTGTTTTACTGTTTGATTGTATATAGGCTTATTTTCTGATCTGTTCTGTATACTTTTAGTTACTACAACAATTATTGGACTTGAAAGTGAATTTAAAATTGGTGTTGATGAACTGACTCTCGCGCCATCACCCATATGACCCAAAGTTACTGATGCAGTTTTCTCCATTGTTCTTTTATAAGGGATATAATAAAGAACTATGTACAAGAACAGTAACAGTAAAATAACAGCCAGTTGCAACTTGCGTCTCATCCTGTTTGTTTGGTCACTGCTACTTCTGATTATCTTTGGAAACGCTTCTTAAGTACACTTCAACCTGCATAAAATGAGATACATTTAAGCTCGTTCATGAGAGACAAGAATGTTTTAACGTCCACTTGATACAAACGGGGTAATTTGAACATAAAGTTCAATTTTAAGTCATTAATTTGCTAGCTCGTAGGAGTCTTTACTAATTGGAGAAAAACGGAGGACCCGGAGTATACCCACGAATTTGGGCACTACTGCCTGTCCAGTACAAGTGTGTAATCAAAACCACAGCACACAGCTAAATGACAGACCTATGCAACGCGTAACCATTTAGTCACCAAACATGGGGGTTTAATTATGAACACGAGAGGACACTCGATTGCCAGTCTTAACATCTCGGTTCAGTCCTGTCAGGTAGGTATACTCTCAGTTGCGGGTCAACTAATTGTCTCTGTCCTGTCCCTTCTGGTTACATTCCGGTAGAAAATACGAAACGAAACAAGACTGTAACAAAATAAAATAACTTTACCCAAGATAATATCCTATTAATTTACTGAAGTTTGTCGCCCATTATTCTGTTTTGTTGGAGACAGATGTCGTCCAAGTCTGCATATACATGTTAACCTTTACAACATATGGGCTGATCAATACGGTATATTGTCTTATTGTTAAACGATTGGGATAGAAAAATCAATAAATGAATTGAAATGGTATTTAAAGTTCCAAGTTTCTGCACCAAACGACTAATGAAAACCACACGGTGTGATCAACACTGTACAGAAATGAAATGAAATGGGGTTTAACGTCCTACTGTTTTGTTCTTAAACTGGGCAAATGAGGACGGACATACGCTAACAGTGTACTATAAGGGATATTTTGCCCAGGCAGCGGCGCAACTGCCAAGGGATCTTTTACGTGCACGCCAATGTGTACACGAGACCTCGGTTTTTCGTCCCATTTGCCCGAACGACTAAACAGCTGTCCTAGTCAGGCCCTTGGTCCTGCATCACTGACAAGAAGAAACCACACCGGAAAATCAAGATAAACTTTCTCTGCCAATGCAGGGATCGAACACCCGACCTACAGGCTAGCGAGCCAAGGTCATTCCCACGTGATTTCCCAAAACAGTACAACATGATGTTTAAAATCACACCATTCCGCATCAGCCGGGATATTGCATACGTGCACAGGCCCGAATCCAGGATTTTGTCGAGGGGGGGGGGGTCACACATTGGAGAAAAGGGTAATGTTACAAAGTTGGATTGTTTGGGCGGAGACAATAATGCTCGTATATATCATCTATTAAAGAGCAGATATGTGAACTGCAGCAGTAACAAAGCAAACGAAAATGAAACTTAACTATATCACTGGGGCTGCCACCCCCTGGATCCGCGCCTGGTGCATTCCTAATACAGATACTATGGTCGGAAGGGGTGTGTGGAAAGTAGTTTTAGGATATTCGATCCCTAACTACCTGGGTTTCATTTACGTGTCCAGGAGCTAGTGAATTTTGTCCAACGCGATCATTTTAAGATTGTTCCTTGTCAAAGCCAACATCGAGCACTATTCACTGACATCATATGGTCTTAAACATTGGGAACCGCAATAAGTCAGGAGCACGGCGGATGAAAATATAGAGAACCGCGTTGAACGGGGAAACAAATATACAAATGTTCCGAAATTTACTAACAATCCAAACCATTAGATAAAATTCGAAGTCCTAAAAACTGATTCACTCTCCAAGCCAATATGACACCTTACGTGAAAATTTGATCGGATATTACTGATCTAATGAAAAATAAACTCAATCACTTCAGGTTACCTACCACCAGTAATAGGGTATGCCGCTTCCATTTAATTTTAATTATTTTCAATTATTTCAACTACAGACATAGTGATACCTGATCGATGTTTTACATTCATAAGCTTTCATAGTTTACATAAGCCTAGCAAATAGGACGTTAAACCCCATTTTATTTCATTTCATAAGCCTAGCATAATCTAGAATACAATGTTCTTACCCACCAGAGCTACATGGTCTAATTTTAAAGGAGAGTTAAGTACGTAGTGGAGGTATTATTCGGTTGGCTGGTTTGAGATTGGTAAGAACGAGAAGTTTCACAACCAGCCGAGGACACCTTGCTTTAGGTCTACTTCCAGAGAACATGCTATACTCTATGATTAAGTCTGATGATTTGGAAGTGAGAGGAACTGCCTCGAAGACAGTTCTAGTGATCAGCATGAGGAAGTCAGCGAAGAGAGAGAGAGAGAGAGAAATGGGGTTTAACGTCCACTCGACACAAACTAGGTCATTTCAGGACTAATATATGGTTCCATTTTATTTCAATAATTTGCTTGCGCGTAAGGGTCTTTGGCAGTGGGAGGAAACCGGAGGAAACCCATGGGTTGAGAAGGCGCCCCTATCTCCATGCCACATACGCTCATACCAGGGCTCGAAACCACAGCCGCAAGCAAGAGGGGAACGGCCAGCTTGAGGTCGAAGCGCGACACTCTAGACCACTAGGTCATCCCAACCCCCAAGTCAGCGATGAAACGGTTAAGGAAAATAAAACACTATTAACTTTAAAGCTACACATCGGTCAGAGCTAATCAACCTTTGTGAACCTGCTCTCACAGAAGACTTTTCTGACCAGGAACGGCGGGGAGCATTGCTGAATGGTGTCAAGCTGGATGTACCGGACTTACCTTCCTTCACACTCTCAGTGTTGAGCACGCCGAGAAGATGACGTCCAAGACTTCCCATATGGTTTACGGAAGAGAAGCAAGGCACAAACATATCATTTTAAGTCGCAAAATGAGACCCCTTTCCTTAATTCTCTGAAGATCATAACAGTGAAACGTTTGATGAGAAATTTCGATCTGAGCAGGATCTTTGACTCCCTACCGGTGGTCTGATGCAAACACTTGGTATTTTAAAGATACTATAAGGATTGTGGTCTTAAAAAGTGGTGAAAAAGGCAGATTGTTTCTTGTAGAATTTATTACTGTTACAAAATATGTTTCCTCAAAATGCAATTGAAGCCAAATATGTGAATTTTTTTCTTGTGGCCATAATACCGAGTTCTAAATATCTTGACTGGTCCAAATGGCGTATTTACAAAAAAGAGGAATATCAAGTCTTCTTAATAAATGTCTTCTTAATATATGTGTGATTTAAACAGTATTAGGAAACCTGTATAATAAGTTAATTTCTGTTCCTTACCCCGGCAATGTGGTTTCATCCCTCCTCCACCCCGCCCCAAAGGTAATATGTTATTTATTTTTTCGTTTATGTACTGTATGGTATATAATATATCTGACTTATGTTTTGGTAACATCCCCTATCAATCGTGGTGCAATTCAGCAAGAGCTTCTGGGGTGCAATTGTTGAAAGTCAAACAATTAAAGGAAGCCTATGTGAAGCAAGTATGCATTAAAAGGCGTGAAAGTGTTGAATTCTGTGATTTAAGTGAAAGTTCTTAATATCTGCTTGGATGAGAAGTGAAATGTATACCTTCCTTAAACGGGGATGGGTTAATTTCACTGAATGTTGGTTTGGGTATTGCCTGTGAGAGTAAAGGGAGTGTTACAGAGGGAAGGTGGGAACTTTGGGTCATTTATTTTCAGAGTGAATTTGATTGATCGACTGCTTGAAAAGGGATGCTAGAATTAGATATGTTGTCCGAGGCATGGGATACTTATGCCTTGTGGCCTCATAGTCTCCGTTTTGAGATAACCAGACTACCTGTACCCTAAAATTCTTAGTAGTAAATTGTGTCGCACTTTGAACATTTTTCTAAGTATTGGAAATTAAATGCACTCTGTATATAAATATACACATCATGGTCGGGCACCCTGGTCTAGAACTACACGTCGCATTATACGTATAATCCGTCATTGATTAATATGACAACACCTGTCTTTAAGTTATTCTAAAATACACAAATTGATTTTATTTTCACGTGGGTCAAACGTGGATTAAACAAACGCCAGCCACATCCTTGTGTTTGTCAAACATAGAACAACTATGTAAGTTTATGGAGTTCAGGACATTCTGTGCAAAGAACATAAGATATCTTTATCTCCTGGGACGATATAATGACTTCATTAAATTGATATGCCACACAGAAAATAGAGCCGGTGACCTCGCAGAGTTGCAAACTGACCAAGTTAAAAGATTATATTAGATATTGATACAAAATTCAATGATAAGGGGAAAACAAAGATTTGGGGTTATATATCTTTTTGTGACTCGAAAAATAGGTCATTTATTTAGGGCGTGTCCGTCTATCAATTGGTTTGAAGGTTTAATCTTCTTGTATGAACCATCTTCTAAAAAGGCACCTGATTGCAGTAGGCTTATACCATCTTCTGAAAAAGCTCCTGATTGCTGCAGGCTTATGGGAGGGAAGGCTACGTATGGGGGCAAGGTCTGCTTGGTCTGTCTGACGAGGAGATTATGAAACATCTGAAATGTAAGTTCAAAACCATGCTTGAACGTTATATCCGCTTGTGGATGTGTCCTAGTCGAGGACGACATCTGAATCACTTTTCCATTTGTTAAGCAGGAGAATGACTATACGCAGATAACAAAGATCAGTCAATGCATATTTAGTTGGGCTGCTTAGAAAAGTTTGTTGGGTGTTTTGATGCAGAACGGAGGGCCTGAAAAGTACAGCTGTCTAGTCGTTCGGATGGGACTAAAAACCGAGGCCCCGTGTACACATTGGCGTGCACATTAAAGGTCCCCTGGAAGTTGGAATTCGATGTAAGAGTAGGCCGTAGCGCTCCTCATAGCACACTGCACGGATTATGCCCGTCTTCCATTAGCCCAGGTTAGGTGCAGAAGAGTAGGACGTTAAACCCTATTTCATTTACAAATTGGTTTGAAGATGCATTGCATTACGAAGAGGTTATTGAGTAAGAACCCCATTTTATTTCATTTCATTTTGGGTGTGTAAGTGAATATTACAATTATTTTTTATAGACATCTTCAGAGTACACAGTACAAGAACTGACGAATTTGGAAGCAGATCAACAGAAATATATAAAATAGGGTTCGATAGAAGCTGCGCTTGTGCAGGTTAAAGAATATGGTTGCCGATCATACGATTTTAACCCGGATGTCCTTTCACAAAAATCTTTGACAATGGGCCAGGATTTCGACTATGTAAAGGGAGATAACCAGACTACCTGTACCCTAAAATCCTTAGTAGTAAATTGTGTCGCACTTTGAATATATTTCTACGTATTGGAAATTAAATGCACTCTATATATAAATATACACATCATGGTCGGGCACCCTGGTCTAGAACTACACGTCGCATTATACGTATAATCCGAGAAAAACCGTCATTGATTAATATGACAACACCTGTCTTTAAGTTATTCTAAAATACGCAAATTGATTTTATTTTCACGTGGGTCAATTTTAAACAGCTCTACTGTCAGATAATTCGAGTAGTTATTTTATTATTAATCGAACAAATGTGGATAAAAATGTTTTCAAATAATATCGAGTCTTAAAGACAGTAAGTTTTTTTTTATCTTGTACTCCAACTTGGTGATATTTATTAGCTCATTAAAATGTCCAGTAAGGTTGATATTTCAACACAACAATTCACCTTCCACGTTTAAGAATAAATGAAAAAAGCAATTCACCCTATGCCTTAAATGTCATCTCAAATTAGGGTATTAATGCTATTTTAAATGTGTGTTTTAATTTGAGAGGGATTGGTTTAACTCACATCCTGTGGTTCAGAACTGGCTCTGCAAAAAAAATAAACGGCCTAATGACGACGGACATAACCAAACACTTCGAATTCTAATACGGTCACATATCCCTGTATTTGGCTTTAACGTCCTACTGTTCTGCTCCTACTCTGGGCTAATGAAGACGGGCAAACGCCGTGCAGTGTGCTACGAGAGAAATTTTGTCCGGAAAGCGGCGCTACGGCCTATTCTTATATAGACTTCCATCTGCCAAGGGATCTTTTATGTTCACGCCAATGTGTATACGGGGCCTCTGTTTTCCGTCCCATCAGAACGACTAGATAGCTGCCCTTGTCTGTGAGGCCTACCCTACTGAATCACTGAATGAAACCACGCCGGAAAATCTGGATGAACTTTCGCGGCCAATGCAGGGAGAGAACATCCGACCAGGCTAGCTAAACAGCGTCTTACCCAGCCGAACATACACTTAACTAACTATATTTGTTATACTGTTTTATTTTATATTGTAGAGAAAGACAAGATGTTCAAGAAAACACGATTAATTTTCGCCATGATCACACTAGTTATTGTTCTATACGCTATAAATAGCCGGCAACTATTCGTCAAGAGACGCGTAGAAAAAAGAGTGACATTAAATAAGCGCCTTTCCGTAATGTCTAAGAACCAAACATCTTCCCCACATCACTCTGCTTTCCAATACAGTGTAACAAAACACTCCCCAATTGCATCACAGCAGCAGCGGACAGCGACTCAATTTACTCCTAAACAAGACACTGCCAAAGCTCCCTCCCATATAAAATCGCAGCAACAGGCCACAACTATTGCATTAGAATTCAACTCTTTCCAAATTAAAAACGTCAGTTGTGCCAGAGTTTTACAGGGTGACGAATCTGAAATAAAAAGAGTTCGAAAACAGCGCTACAATATTCCCAATGATCAGACATTGATTGACCACACATATAATTGTGACCTTTTCAGACAAGTCTATGGTTACAACAACATTCTAAATACTGAAGAAGAAAAACAATTCCCCATCGCTTTTAATATACTTTTATATAAAGACGTAGCTCAAGTTGAAATACTTCTTCGTGCTATTTACAGACCACAAAATTACTATTGTTTACATGTAGATGGGTTTTCACCAGATCTTGTTCACAAGGCAGCTAAATCATTAGCTGATTGTTTTGACAATGTCTTCATAGTTTCAAGAACAGAGAATATAGTTTATGAAAGTTTTCAGAGATTGCAAGCTGATTTAAACTGTATGGCAGATCATTTAGCTAAACCAGACTGGAAATATTTAATTAATCTCCCCAGTCAGGAATTACCGTTAAAGACTAATTTACAGATTGTTAGAATATTGAAACTTCTCAACAATACAAATCAAGTGGGTTGTAGAAGAGGAGTTGGGATGATACTCAGACGGTTCGTCTATCGATATGAGTATATATATAACAAAAATGGAACTTACAAGATTGTCAATACACACAAGAAATATAAGCTCCCACCTCGTGGGTTTCTGGTGGCTAAAGGCAGTGCATACGGTCTCTTCACACAACAGTTCGTGAAATATGTCCTTACAAGTCAAATCGCTAAAGACGTGTTAGATTGGTGTCGAGGAATTCTCTCCCCTGATGAGTATTACTGGGCCATGTTAAATTTTAATCACCATGTACAAGTTCCTGGAAGTGGACAAGGTAAGATCATTTAAAATTGTTCGGTTAATGAATAAAACACAGACGCTTAATTATTTTTTGTCACAAGACGTTTCTTATGTTATATTTTAGAAGCGTGTTTACATGTCACTGCACTGTCAACTTATGCATCCTGGTCTATCACTAAAACACCCGATAAATGTCATGGAAAATGGATGAGAAATATATGTGTGTTCGGTGGTGGAGATTTAAACATGCTACTGAATCGAAGCGAATTATTTGCTAATAAATTTGAACTGGAGTACAGTTACACAGCCATTCAATGTTTATCTGAATGGTTACACAACCAGACACTTTCCCCACAAACAATTGATGCACAGGTTTATAAACGACTGTATCTGAAGAAGATAACGTACCAGCTTGATCCGTGGACTAATTTAAAACCAATGAAATATAATGTAACGACTTTGTGAATATCTATCTCTAACCGGTTTAATCAGACGAACGTCTGCTCATTGGGACCTTTGGAGTACTAGCTACCAGACCAAAATAGTCTTCCAGAGTTGTATCATTATTAATTCATTAAAATATATTTAATATCTTACCAAAAAAATATAGTCTGCTACTAGACTCAGAATTTGGGAAGTTTTGGGGATAGCATTTGATCAATTTTACAGTTAAAGGGGGATAATGCCGCTTATTCTCAGTTACGAAATAAAACCGAAAGAAATTGCCCACTCCTTAAATAAAAACACCTCGTGTGTTAACTCCGACAGTAAAGACCTTTGCGCGTGCGCTAAGATCATTAACATGAAAATAAGACAATTTGTCTTCGGTGATAGCGGACGTTAAACATTAAGTACAACAACAATTGAAGTGTTTTCCTTATTATGTGCCTAAACAGTTCAACCCCATAAGCAAGTTAAGTATCAGTGTGATCTACGTATGGGATATTAACCTACCCAAGGTTGATATGATAGAGAACACGCGGACGCAGCCCAAGTGTTCTCTATCATATCAATCCGAGGGAGAGTAGGTTTATATCTGACATATACAACGGGTTCACCTTTAAATTTTATGGGCTCTTCTAAAAAAGGCAACAGTGATTGGATAATTGTTCGACAGTTTCCGCCAAAATGCGAAAATTACCGAAGCTGTCACGTGCAGATGTTTATTTAAACGTCGCCATTTTGGAGAAAGCAAAAACAAAAGGGATAGTAAAACGAAGCCAGACGAATAATCAATCAATTTTAGTCACCATAATGAAGATAGAATTGATGTGAATGCAAATATGATGAGGATCTATCCAAAGCCTGGGGAAAACTTGCAGTGTGTGGAGAAATAATGTGGGCGGAAAGAAAATTCTGAAAGATATCTTAGATGGAGTATGCTCATGGATAACCGATTTAAATATAAGTACGCCGTCTATTTCGTTACTGAATGCTACAAACTGTACTATAACAATGTTGTTTTTTTATTGTCAAAAGAATAAAATTAATTTCTGTGTTCTTTGTATTACTTCGATCATCTACGTCATCAGCGGTTGATATGAGCCGAATATATCGACCTGTGATGACGTCATCAGCGGTTGATATGATATATCAACCTGTCATGACGTCATCAGCGGTTGATATGAACCGAATATCAACCTATGATGACGTCATGAGCGGTTGTTATGAGATATAACTGCTATGGACATCAAAGAAAAAAAAAATACACCCAGTTGTATATGAGTAAATATACCTTGCTACCAGTCTTCCAGCGTGCAGTGCAGCATAAACAGTTGGTTGAGTCGAGTGGCGCAAATGAAATGAAATGGGTTTTTTAACACCCTACTCTTTTACACCTAACCTGGGCTAATGGAAGACGGGCATACGCCATACAGTGTGCTATGAGGGAGATTTTGCCCGGGCAGCGGCGCTACGGCCTACTCTTATATCGAATTCCAACTGCCAAATGATTTTTTACGTACACTCCAATGTGTACACGGGGCCTCGGTTTTTTGTCAGACCCGAACAACTAGGCAGATGTCCTTGTCAGGTCCTCCTGCATCATTGAGGTCCGAAAGTGTAATGGCACACAATATCAATTTCAAAGATAAAATAGAGCACAATAGCCTTGGTGGACATCGTCAGGTGAACATAAACATGCCAAAGTTCCGTCACTCATAGGTTGATGTAAGATAACTACAGGCTCGTTTCTTGTCGTTCGAGTCTATACCTTCTTCATAGATCCCACACATGATAATCGAGATACTACTGCAACAATGGGCCACAATGTTTCTAGTCTCGCTTGGCTAATGGGTCTGGATACTCTAGACTCTATTGCGACGATGGGCCACGACGGTATAGATTTTATTTTATTTTAAATTTTTAAAAAGATTTTTTTTTTCATTTTAAATTTTCAAAAAGATTTTTTTTATTTTAATTTTTAAAAAGATTTTTTTTTTATTTTAAATTTAAAAAAAAAATATTTTAAATTTAAAAAAAAAAATAATTTATTATAAATTTAAAAAAAAAAAAAATTTTAAATTTAAAAAAATTTGTTTTTATTATTTTGAATTTAAAATTATTTTTTTTTATTATCTTAAATTTAAAAAAAAAATATTTTAAATTTAAAAAAAAAAAAATATTTTAAATTTAAAAAAAAAAAAAAATTTAAATTTAAAAAAAAAAAAAAATATTTTAATTTTTAAATGTATTTTTTTATTTATTTTGTAAAACAAAAAAAAAATTTCTTTTTTTTTCTAATATTTTTCATTTTTTTAAATGAAATACAAAAAACGCTATTGCGACCATGGGCCACCATACAAATGATATACAACATACACAGTGTCATACTCAGAGGGCTAATATGCAGTTGCTTTATTTTAAAAATTGAACTCATCCGCGATCTCAAATGTCAATCAACATGTAATCTCAATTCAAATTGGATACAACGCCGAGGGGGTAGGGCAATAGTGGCGCCTGATACACATCACCCAGAATAGGTTTATCACCAGTCTTTAGAAAGTAAAAGAGCAAGTATGTGGGAATTAAAGAAGGGTATTATGGGAATTATATGTAAGTCTATGGAAATTGATCGTAAGTATATGGGAATTATAAGTAAATGGCAATTAAAGTATATGGGAATTATAGGTTAGTATATTGGAATTACAGGTTAAAGTATATGGGAATTACAGGTTAAAATATATGTCAATTACAGGTTAAAGTATATGGGAATTATAGGTTAAAGTATATGTGAATTACGGGTTAAAGTATATGGGAATTACGAGTTAAAGTATATGTGAATTACGGGTTAAAGTATATGGGAATTACCGGTTAAAGTATATGGGAATTACCGGTTAAAATAGCATTACGCAAGAGCAAAATCTGCTTATTACAGACATTAATTAACTTATCCAGACCATAATAAACTCTTGATGTCAAGGCTAGCCTTCGATGTTGGCGGATTAAATTCCTATATGCCGCTTAACGGCCATTGATAATTAAATCAATCAATAGGATAATCGAGACTATGCTGTTTATATTAATGGTTAGAGTAATGGTGACCGAGTCTATGTGAATATATCACTCGCTTCGTTCTCGGCTAATAGTTATCAATTTGACTGAAATTTTCAGCAAATTACTTTAAATTCTCTAGTTTTTAACTATTATAGTGAGAACTGCCATCTCTTTATATTATCTCCCATAATGTATCTTAAGAGTATATGGGAATTATAGTTTAAAGTATATGGGAATTACAGGTTAATATATGGTAATCATAGGTTAAAGTATAAGGGAATTACAGGTTAATATAGGTTAAAGTATATGGGAATTATTGATTAGTATATGTCATTGGAGGAAAGTGGTTGATGTTAATAATCATGAATGAGTATTGTGTCCGGCCATACAAACCTAAAGATTTGGGGTTGTCAGGTTAGTTAAGACACACACACGGTAAAGTAACATGTCAGTTGTATCAATTCAGATTAAGTTAATAATACTTTTCATCAATTAATACTCGGAGAGGAACACATCAGTAAATATGTGTGTGGAATTTATAGGTAAGTAATAGGGAATTGAAGGAAATTATTTGAGAAAGGGGAATAATCCATGTAAGCTTCAGCTTCATTCGAATGACTGGATCAGACTTTAAAGCGAATATTCTTTTAAAGATACACTCCTAACCTTAGTAAACCTTATGTACATAGTTTTAATTAATAGTAGAGAAGGTAGTTAACCTTACTGCATTTTTGTTGTTCTTATATTGTTTTGTTATGTTTCAAGGGCAGAATTGTAAAAAGGCCTGGGGCGGTATTTATAAAAATTCTAAGAGTTCGAACCAACTCTTAACTGTCAAAAATTACTCCTAACTTTGTAGATTTTCCTAAGACCTATTTATAAAACATTTTAATTTAAGAATTACTCCTAACTATGACACGTATTTAGGAGTCCTCCTGTAGCACTCCTAACTTGTTAAAAGTACTCTTGGTTAACATGGCCGTCCGTGTACGCCGCCTAAGAGAGTTTAAAACAAGAAGCGATTTCTTAGTGGAGTACAACAATGACGAGTTGATAAGGAGATATCGAATGGACATGGGTGGGATTCTTTTTGTGACAGATTTAGTTCGGCATCTACCTACGAGTCCTACTAAACGAAATTTCTCAATCGACGCTGAGATGAAGATCGCCATTTCGCTTCGTTTCCTAGCTACTGGTAAAATGCAACTGTGTAGTGGTGACGATTTCGGCGTCAGTCAACCTACTGTGAGTAGAGTGACTGCAGAAACTAAACTCGGCCCAGTCTGCTCTTCCGTACTGCATGAAGCGCAAACGCCGCCACCATGACATCAACAGTGAGCTATAAATAACTTCAGGGAATCCCCGGATTTCCCATGGTTACATCGCTAAGAGTTTGGTTAGGACCCAAGTCTTACATTTAGTTAAAAGTAACTCTAAGACCCTTTATAAATATTTCTAAAGAGTAACTTCTTTTAACTAAATGTTGTTTTAGGAAGTCTTAGAGTAAAAGTTATGAAAACTCTAAGAATTTTTATAAATACGGCCCCTGGTCTAATTTCTTACCTTAATAAAGATATTATTATTAATGTTTAATAACACTAGAAAGTCTGACAATGTAAATTTATATTTGTTTACGTATTCCGCGAGAATAAGTGAAAGAAGACTTACCGCTCTCCGTAACTATAGCAACAGAGACGAAGAAACCGGAGGAGAATTCATTACATACACAAGTCTGATGATGTCTGTAATCGCGGACTAGTATTGTACGTCTTAACTCTTCATACAGTTTATCAACATGTACACAATGCGCTCAATGTTCGCGTGCAACTTTCGACGTCACGCGTGCAGATATTCCTTATCGTAGGGCTGTCGAATAGGGGAACCGTTACATTTTTGTCCTGTATACACTCCATGATTGTTTTTCAGGGAATCCAGTATTTTCTTAGTAAAATTGGATATCGCTACTTTCGATATATACCAAAATTGACACACTTTTATAGGCAATAACCACACGCATGGGCGTCACACATGGGGGGGGGGGTCGGACCCCCCCCCCCCCCAATTGTTTTCTGGGGGGGGGGGTCTGAATATACTTGGACCCCCCCCCCCCCCAAAAAAAAAAAAAAAAAAAAATTGGCAAAGTAAAGTTCCGGAAATCTAATAAAACACTAATTTTAGGACTGGAATAGCAGTAAAACGCGTTTGCGGCCATCAAATATTCCAAAATTTTCTTGAGGGGTCGACGAAAACTGGCCGCAGCCCGTAAACCTGCTTCGGGCATTTCTAGTTTTTCTTCCCTAACTGTCATCGAGTCCTCATAAAACACTTATTTCACTTTTCTTTTAATTGAATACCACGAATTTGTACTGAGTTGACTATCGATTAAAACATTTTGTCTGGAGCCACTCTACTTTGTGAATGCAACTACAACAGTGTGATTCGATGGTTGGAATTCAGAGTGGGATTTCGGTTACAGAACCATTGGATACTTTTGGACTTGCTCACACAGGCTAGAATAGCAGAAAAACATTTGCGGTGGTTAAATTTTCAAAATTTTCTCCGAGAGGGTGAGTCTCCCATAGCCCGCGACGATTGATTGGTTGTTTGGAATTCTGGGCAGCCAGGTAGGCTATATTGGACCAAATTGAAGTTGTTGTATTCACAGACTACAGGCTAGAATAGCAGGAAAACGCGTATGTGGCAGGTTAATTTTCAAAATTTTCTCCCAACGGTCCCGTCTTCGTGGGTGTAAACGAGTGATTGGAATTCGAGTCAGCAAGCCACCTTAATTAGGCTATATTAGGCCACTTTGAAATTGCTTTGTTCATCGGCTGAAATAGCATAAAAAGTGTTTGCAGCCATCAAATATTCCAAAATTTTCTTAGGTGGGGGTAAGTAAGCCACACTTCTTCGCCTCTCGGGGAAGACCGGTGCCGCTGTCTGTAAACATGATAAACGTTGTATTGGTGTGATGTTTTAGTTTAACCCCGTAAAATATGCCAAACAATGTTAACTGCAGAAGACTGAGACTTTAAACAAAATTTATGGGGGTACCCCCCCCCCCCCCCAATATATATTTCATGGCTACGCCCCTGACCACACGATAAATACTTTACTGGGAACCTATCTTTAACACAAGTTTGCAGATCCGTCATTTATTTATATACATCTGTGTAAAGATAGTTGACTTAATTCTCGACAAAGGACAGCTTCTTCAACGTAAAATTAAACGAGGAGCAGCTTCCCATCACTTTTATACGGTAACATTTTGCAACTAATTGAACAAGCTCGTTTAAATTGTATTGTTAAGATCCAATAAATATAAAAATTATGTTTCAATACAAAGACAACTATAAAGCAGGTCAGGGGAAATAACTCCCGTTAATAAAGATGGTATGATTTAAAACAATAATTATGTTGTTACCTTACCATAATAATATTGGATCCTAATATTCATTATTTATAAAAGACATAATAAACATAATATGATCACTTTACGAGTCGTGTATTCTATGAACAAGGATATTGCATAGTTTTGGGGGGAGTAGCTCATACCGGGGACAATGAACAAAGATCAAAATATACATTGTTTAATATGTTGATTATTACCACAATTTTCTCCAGTCTACTTGATATCCGGTATATAAAGGAGCTAAATCGCTAACATTTGGGTCCTAGAAATTGACATAAGGGGGTCGCAACGCATATAATACTGTAATATGAATGTATTTAAACTGATTTACATTCAATCGTTACTATTTTTACTCTTAATTTCAAATCAGTAATGTTCAGCGATGTAAGCCCACAGTCTCAATAAATGCAAATTTCTAGCGTCTGGTTATTCCAATCTACATACGCTGTTTACTGTTACTTACAACTGAGGCTGAAACACATTATGGTACACGATTCGTGTACCAATGGTAAAATGTTTATAAATGCAAATTTCTAGCGTCTGGTTATTCCAATCTACATACGCTGTTTACTGTTACTTACAACTGAGGCTGAAACACATTATGGTACACGATTCGTGTACCAATGGTAAAATGTTTATTTTGTCTTAAATATTAGATATCAGAAGACCATCTTTTTCCGTTAAGATCACAGCATCAATGTTTATTCAAATTGACAAATAATTCGTGTTTTGTATGATACTGAGTTAGAGACTTAGCTACTTTTATATATACAATTTAAAAGTTTGCGGATTTTATTTTTTGAGATTCCGTCTTATGAGAAGAGACAAAATAGTGATTTACAATTAACGAAATAATTTCAACCAGATATCGATTGTATAATCAATAAGGATTTAATGGCCTAATAGTTTACTGATTATTTTGAGGTTGCGACTTATGAGAGGAGACTAAACAGTGACTTACAATTAAAAAAGGCGTATACTTATACATTAAAGAAATAACTACAACCAGATTTCGATTGTAAAATGAAGACAGGACGGTAAAATGTTGCGCAAATGTTTATAACACAGAAGTAATAATACTATAAATTTAGGCCAGTGGTTCTCAAACTTTTTTCTAACGGCACACCTCGGAACACATGAAAAATAGCGGCACATCTGGCTAAATGAAGTAAATATCAGAATTTTGAAAAATAAAACACAGGTACGTCAAACGGAATATAACCGTTTACAGAGACTAGTCATAGATGCAGACAGAATGACTCAAACTATATGAAGAATAACACAGCCATGAACTTATCAGTAGACACCCAATGATTACTCAATTGGCATCGAGTGTTTTTTTTATATTTGCCGTCCAAAATTTCGGGGTACACATAGGAAGACCTCGCGGCACACAGGTTGAGAGAGAGAGAGAAATGGGGTTTAACGTCCACTCGACACAAACTAGGTCATTTTGGGACAAACACATGGTTTTTAATTTCATATCAATAATTCGCATGCGCGTAGGGGTCTTTAGCAGCGGGCGGAAACCGGAGTACCCGGAGAAAACCCACGAGGTTGGACAGGCGACCCTACCCTTTGCCACGTACAACCGGGGATTCGAAACCAAGCCAGTTGACTCAATGGCAGACCGTCTGATACAGCGCGCGCACGCTAACCATTCGGGCACCCCCACCCAATAGGTTGAGAATCACTAATCTAGGCTAAGACTTTTCTATGTTGAATATAATATTATAACTGTTACTTTGTTGGCTGGAATAATAATGTTCCATTAAACCCCGTTTCACTTCGTGCACACATCATATAGTTTCATTATACTTCATGGGTTTTACATCAGTCCATGGATCCAATTTGTAAATTATCTTCTTCAAATAAAGTCCTTTATAAAACTGTACATCAACTGATTGCGAGGAAAGTGTTTGGTTGTTTAGCCATTCTAACAAGCATTGAATGGCCGTGTAACTATACTTTAGTTCAAATTTGTTAGCAAATAATTCCTTTCGATTCACAAGCTTTTTCAAATCTCCACCATCAAAAACACAAATATGCCTCAACCACCGTCCTTGACATTCAGTTCTCTTTTTCGTAATAGCCCATGATACGTAAGTTGATATTGGTGTCACATGTAAGCATGCTTCTAAAACGTAAAGTAAATAATCATGAAGTGAGGTTTCTAAAAAGTCAAACATATGGCTAGATAAAATAATTTCAAGATTATTTCGTTTTGTGATATTGTTACACAATTGCGTGAACCCGGTATCTAATAGTAAATACATACACGTCCCATTTTACTGTAAATCAATTATGTACCATTGCCTTGCAAAACCACGAAATCAACATTACGACGATGGAGACTAGCATATGCTTCTATATGACTTCTATCAACAACAGGAAAAAGAGACCGGATATCTTACTCGTTTAAACAGTGAAAGGTTGAGTAACTAATTCACTGGTGTTTTTTGTCAGTAGCAGCCGAACGATAGCAAAATGTGGCCGAAAAGGAAAGACAAATATGCTTATTTATTATCTTCTTATCCAAAATATAAATGATTTCATTAAAAAAATAAAAGCATGATGTATGACTGAAAAATTGACTTTCTATTCGCATACAATAGGATTTTGTTTGCTTAGTAGAGCCAAAAGTACTCTCTCCATTATGCATAGATCGATGGTTCGTCCGATATTGTAATGAAATGGTGTTTAACGTTCCATTTGTCTGCATCAATACGGATAACAAATGTAGATATTGGCCTTTACAAGAATCCAATTTTATCCCAACGACCAAGCGATGGTCCTTGTTCTACATCAATGACCACACTAGACAAGTACTAAAGGTTAGCACCAATTTCAGCTCAAGGCGATCAGACTGTAATGGATATTCTAACATATAATAATATGTACATTTATATTGCGCACAGTTCCATGCTAGTATGCATGCTCAAGGCGCTATGACCTTACCTTGTCCACTTCCAGGAACTGGTACATGGTGATTAAAATTTAACATGGCCCAGTAATACTCATCAGGGGAGAGAATTCCTCGACACCAATCTAACACGTCTTTAGCAATCTGACTTGTAAGGACATATTTCACGAACTGGTGGGTGAAGAGACCGTATGCACTGCCTTTAGCCACCACAAAATGATGTGGCGGTTGTTCATATTTCTTGTGTGTTCTAACAATTTTATATCTTCTATTTGTTCTGTATATATACTCATGTTTATAGATGAATCTTTTCAGTACCATTCCGCTTCCTCTTTTACACTCGACCTGATTCGTGTTGTTGAGCAGTTTCAATATTCTAACAATTTGTAAATTAGTTTTTATCGGTAATTCCTGACTGGGGAGATTAATTAAATATTTCCAGTCTGGTTTAGCTAAATGATCTGCCATACAGTTTAAATCAGCTTGCAATCTCTGAAAACTTTCATAAACTATATTCTCTGTTTTTGAAACTATGAAGACATTATCAAAACAATCAGCTAATGATTTAGCTGCCTTGTGGACATGGTCTGGTGAAAACCCATCTACATGTAAACAATAGTAATTCTGTGGTCTGTAAATAGCACGAAGAAGTATTTCAGCTTGAGCTACGTCTTTATATAAAAGTATATTAAAGGCGACGGGGAATTGTTTTTCTTCTTCGGTATTTAAAATTTTGTTGTAACCATAGACTTGTTTAAAAAGATCACAATTTTCTGTGTGGTTTATCAATGTTTCATAACTGGGGATAATACGAGGTTGTTTTCTAGCCTCCTGTATTTCCGATTCGTCACCCTTTACAAGTTTTGCACAATTAATATTTCTAGTTTTAAAAGAGTTGAATTCTAATTCAGTAGCTGTAACCTGCTTCTGAGATTTGATTAGAGATTGGGTGGATAATGTTTGTTGTGGGGATTGTAATTTAGTAATTGTAAGCTGCTGCGTCGATGTTTTTGGGGAGGAAGAGGAGAACCTGTATTGTGTAGCAGGCAAATCGTCGGTTGTCTGTCGCCTTTCGTCATACTTTATCGATTCTCCATTGTGAAAAGGCGGATTCGTATACATTGTAAAAATGGGCCAAGCAGACATCACTGTTTTTTCTATACGTTCCTTGACAAATAGCCTATTTATAGCGTATAAGACAATAACCAGTGCTATAGGGCCGACAATAAATCGTGTTTTTTTGAACATCTTGTCTTTCTCTGCAATATAAAATAAAACGGTACAACATATATAATATACCTCTACAATTTTCTGTGACAATCCTTCGGAATAAGACCGGATACGTTATTTAAAGTATCACATACTAAAAGTGGAAATTTCATATTTTCTAAGAAAGTCAAAACATAATTATTTTTATGTTTTTTTTGCTCAAAAGGTTGTCAACTCACTATTATACAATCATGGGTATTATTTCACAGGCATTGAAATCTGTGACACAGGAAATAATAACACGATTACCTCCCTTGTTTTTCCATTCACCCCCATGGAATGGCTATCTTCAAACGTTTGAAGTTGAAAATGAAATTTTCGCCAATTTTTCAACTGGCAATTAATAGGATTAATAGGATTATTCTTTAACAAAATGGGACTGCATAGATACAGTCTATTTTAGGGCTTTATTTTAATACATTTTAAAAATATAACTTAAATTATGAAATTGCAACTTCAATAAAGCATTAAATCTATTTATTCGCACAGTTATCTGTTAAAAATGAAGGTGGGGCCGCGCTCGGCAAATCTCGACAGATTACACAAATTGGGAACCTATTCGGCTAGCAACCTATTCGACCGATCGAGCTGCAAGCTGTTCGTTGGAAACCTATTTAGAATAAAGACAACAGTCGAATTAACTCATCTATTTATCAACCAATAAAATCCAACGTTATGTCTATCAAATGAAAGTAGAATATAGAAGTGTAATTTCGTCATTATCTTACAGCTGGATCGGTCGAGTAGGTCGCTAGCCAAATAGGTCGCCAATTTGTGTTCGGTATGGGCGCAGCCATGTTTCATTCGGGGCCTTTAAAGTAGTTCAAATATGGCGGAATTCGTCATACAGCCGAGGTTAGATGTAGGTTCCGTAGGTAACGGAATCTGGCAAGGTTTGCCGAGTGGGTGGGGCCGTTTTCATTAGCCCAGTAGGACCATAAACGACAGTTCATTTCTGTAACAAAACTATGGCCCTCATGACCATTAAGTGTAGTTTTGTTGGTAATTTAAAATAAACTCATCGGCAGAGTTTTTGTCTACATTGGTATAAGACCTGCCACCGGGGTAGAGAGTTTGAAAGAAATTGAAAACATGATGCCCCCTCCCCTCTTTTTCATCCAATAATGACACCAAGTGTTTTGTTCATCAGTTTTCCAGTCACAACTACTCAATATCATTCTCACACAATGACGTCATCCCGATGCAATGCATCTTCAAACCAATTTGTAAATGAAATGAAATGGCCTTTAACGTCCTGCTCTTCTGCACATAACCTGGGCCAATGGATGACGGGCCTACTCCGTACAGTAAGCTATGAGGGGAATTTTGCCCGGGCAGCGGCGCTACGGCCTACTCTTATATCGAATTCCAACTGCCAAGGGATCATTTACGCGAAAGCCAATGCTGGACCTCGGGGTTTTTGGTACCATCCGAAAGACTAGACAGCTGTTCTTGCCAGGCCCTCCTTTCTGCATTACTGACAAGGGGAAACCAGGCCGGAAAATCGAGATGAACTTTCTCGGCCAAAACCAATTTGTGTATCTATGTGTAGTCTAAAGTGCCCATCACGAAATTCAAGAAATCTCCAACGAAGTAGAATTATCAGGGCGGATCTAGGAATTTTGAAAGGGGGGGGGGGGCGCCGCAAAATAAGGGCACGGACCGCGGAGGCGGGGCACGCCGCTGAGAGGGGGGTTGGGGCCCCAAGAAAATTATCCGTCATTTCCTTGCATCTGTAGCCATTCCAAGAGCTATTTGGCCGATATTATCGTCTAAACGTTCGGAAATCGTTGAAAAAGAGCCCCCAAATCGAGCCAAAAATCTTGTTGAAAGGCACTTACCAAAGTAAAAAAGGGCACTAGGCCCCCCCCCTTAATCCGCCTATGATTATTATTCCAGAAGTGTCACGGATATACATGAACATAGAAACACACTTTAAATGATGTTCAGATACATTTAATGGGTTTTTTGATAATAATGGTGATTATGAAAATAATATCATTAGGATCCTATATTTTGACATCAATATAATTGGAATGTTTAATTCACGTTTATAAATGCAGCTTTAATGGAAGAAGTGAATTTAAATGTTCGGACACATTAAAGGACCTAAATCGATAATACCTGGGAACAAGAAATTAACTCAAAGGGGTTGCAACCCATATAATTTGGATGTATATAAACTCATTTGCATTTAATCGTTTCTGTTAATACTTTAATTTCTAATAGGCCGTAAGTTTCAATCGAATGGCCATCTCTAGCGCCTGGTTCTTTCAGTTTACACCAGTGGTTCTCAACCTTTTTTTGCCAACGACAAAACCTTGGAACACATGAACAAATAGCGGAACACCTGGTTAAATGTATTTGAAAAATATTTGAATTTTACAAAATAGAATCATGGCAAGTCATAGACATCATACATGTATAACTATAGATGTAGACTAATATTAGCTACATAGAATGACTCAAACTAAATAAAGAAAAAAATGAACTTACTTTATTGCACTGTTTCGATTTTTATCAGTCAAATAGATGGCTTCTTTAGTAAGAAATTTTCTAAGTGTGCCGTTCAAAAATTCGCTCACACTTAGGGAGATCTCGTGGCACACCTGTGTGCCGCGGCACAATGGTTGAGAATCACTGGTCTACACCGATTGTATTTATTGCATTCTCTCCAGATCAGAATATGTCGTCACCGTTTGACATGACATGTGGAAAATGTATAGCCTAATTCGTTGAGTCCCTTGCTACAAATGGCGCTGCAACGCATTATGGAACACGATTCGTGTGCCAATGGTAAAGTGTTTATCCTATCTTAAATTCCATCAGAATACCATCTTTTCCCGGTAAGATCACAGCATCAATGTTGATTTGAATTGACAAATAATTTGTGTTTTCACTGTCGAAGACTTTGTATGATAGTGAGTTAGAGGCTTAGTTACTTTAAAGCAACATTTCCAATGCGTAATTATGTAAAATAAACACGACAAAATACCTTAACACAACCAAATACCTCAAAGTAGAATGGCGTTAGAAACCTCCGTCTGTCCCAAAACCATGTTTTAAGCGAAACAAGAAAAAAGACGCTGGTAAATTAAAGAATGAATTGTCGACACATGTAAAAAATTGAATGCCGTAGGAATCAATGATTTCATCTAGCCGCTACACAATATGACGCAACATGCATGATTATTCTTCGCCGCTGATTACGTTTTGATACGTATTCACGTGGCTGTTGGGAGAAGCAGTCTGTTTAATGTCGGGGGGATGGGATGGCTTAGTGGTCTAGAGTGCCGCGCTTCGACCTCTAGCTGACCGGTCACCTCTGGCTTGCGGCTGTGGTTTCGAGCCCTGGTGTGAGCGTATGTGGCATGGAGATAGGGGCGCCTTCTCAACCTCGTGGGTTTCCTCCGGGCACTTCGTTTTCCTCCCACTGCTAAAAACCCCTACGCGCAAGCGAATTATTGAAATAAAATTAAACCATATGTTAGTCCCGAAATGACCTAGTTTGTGTTCAGTGGACGTTAAACCCCATTTCTTTCTCCCTTTCTATTAGTTTGCGTCAGCCTAAACTTTTTCAATTTGCATAGAAAGTTCATCTATATTTTCCCTTGTGGTTCCCCTTTGTCAGTGATGTAGGATGGAGGGACTGACAAGGACAGCTGTCTAGTCGTTCGGATGTGACGAAAAGCCGAAATATCGTGTACACGTTGGTCTGCACGTAAAATATCCCTTGTCAGCTTGAATTCGATATGAGTAGGCCGTAGTGCACACTGAATGGCGTATGTCCGTCTTCAATAGCCAAGTTCGGAGCAGAACAGTAGGACGCTAAACCCCATTTCATTTCATTTGATCACGAGGCGGAGAGTGGACTCACTTGCCTCACATGGATTGTCCGGATTGCATGTAAGCGGACGTGCATTGAATTATTCTTGTGTCGCAATCTGGCGCCATATTGTAGCAGACATTGATTTACAAGGCACTTTGTCAACACCTGTTGTCAAAATATTCGTGGATAAATTAAGCTTCACTTTCCTAATATTGGAACATGTTAAGAAATACGAAGGATTTTATCGTCACCTCAACTGTAAGGTAATTGATTAATTTATTTTTATATAATTACACATAAACAGAGACATTTAAATCGGGATGGTGCTGGTCAGGATTTTGCCGTGTTGTTGCCGCTTGTCAGCCGTGCATGATAGATCGCAAGAAAAGACATTTTGAACTCTTGAACGTTGGAATTCGGGCTAAATTATATGACTCAAGCCGTCTTGATCGGTCCGACTAGTACAGGAATATAATTACACATTAGAAATCATCTCATTTCAAAATGGAACCGAATTCATAAAAGGACAAATTTTGAAACAATATTCAGTCTGAAGTGAAATGCCCTAAAGATTCAGATTAGGTTAATAAATTTGTATATGAAAACCACGGCCTCCGTGGTTAAATCTCTTTACTAAAATGGATATTTTGCGTATACTCCGATGTGTACAGGGAACCACGGTGTTTCGTACCATCCCACACACTATACGTTGTCCCTTGCCGGGGGGGGGGGGGGCACGTGGTAAAATTACTATTTACTTTCTCGGCGGACACCAGGATAGAACACGGGACCTCCAGGTTGGCGAGCTGACGTATTACTCACTGAGCCATCACGCGCCCCCCTTTAACACCTGGAAGCCATGCAAATAATATACCTTACTACATGTACATTGAAATTATATGAGAATATATTGACGTGATATCGTACTAACTAAATTAATAAATGCACGTGTTACACGTTTGGCGAGTTTAACAATCATGTACACAACTACCGTTATATTATTTCACGTTTTACTCAGTTTAACTGACAGATGTTGCCTGATTATCAAATAATGTCAACCGCAATCGGAATTTTCCGATAATGTTCGGTTTATTTTAAATAGCTGACGCCTTCGCACTGAAATACATTATAGGGTAGGCGACAGAGAATGGGGATTTACGTCCACGACACAGGTCATTTAGGTACTAACATGGTTCAAATTTATTTCAATAAATCGCTGGTGCGTAGGTGTCTTTAGCGGTGGGAGGACCCTCGAGGTCGGAAATGAAATGAAATGGGGTTTAACGTCCTACTCTTTTGCACCTAACCTGGGCTAATGAAAGACGGGCATACGCCATGCAGTGTACTATGAAGGAAATTTTGCCCGGGCAGCAGCGCTACGGCCTCCTCTTACATCGAATTCCAACTGCCAAGGGATCTTTTACGTGCACTTCAATGTGTACGCGGGGCCTCGGTTCTTCGTCCCATCCGAACGACTAGGCAGCTGTCCTTGTCAGGCCCTCCTTCTGCATCACTGACAACAGGAAATCACGCCGGAAAATCGAGATGAACTTTCTCGGTCAATGCAGGGATCGAACACCCGACCTCCAAGCTAGCGAACCAGCGCCTTATCCACTTGTCACGTACTTGAATTTGACAGACCTTAGTATCAAACGCTTTAAAATCGCACCCCCCCCCCCCCATACACGGAAGCGAATTATAAATATAAGATGGCGGAGTGGACATATCCCCCCCGCCTTCCCACATGGTATACATTGACCCTCTGTCTGCTAGCTTATTTATTTTCAGAATCTTTCAACATTGGCAATTAGATTCCCTATAAGCTATGTTTAAGAACATGAGACTTCCCGAAAGCTAACAAATTAGGAAGTGATGGGTGTATGTTTTATGATCACCTTTATTTGGACGGTTCATGAATCTAGCATTTTGTTTATTTATGTTTGCAGAGAAAGACAAGATGTTCAAGAAATCCCGATTAATTGTGGCCGCTGTATCACTAGCCATTGTCGTATACGCTATAAATAGCCGACAACTATTCGTCAAGTATGATATAAAAACCGGAGTGACATTTAATAAGCAACCTTCCGCAATGCACATGAACCAAACATTTTCAACACGTAGTTCGATACAGTATGAAGACATACAAAAGACACTGGGCAAACTCAAGCAGCAGGTTACAAATACTGAATTAGAATTCAACTCTTTCAAAATTAAAAACATCAATTGTGTCAATGTTTTAAAGGGTGACGAATCTGCGATAGCCGAGGCCAGAAAACAACCTCGTAATATTCCCAGTTACAAAACATTGATAAAGCACACAGAAAATTGTGATCTTTTTAAACAAGTCTATGGTTACAACAACATTCTAAATACGGAAGAAGAAAAACAATTCCCCATCGCATTTAATATACTTTTATATAAAGACGTAGCTCAAGTTGAAATACTTCTTCGTGCTATTTATAGACCACAAAATTACTATTGTTTACATGTAGATGGGTTTTCACCAGACCATGTTCACAAGGCAGCTAAATCATTAGCTGATTGTTTTGACAATGTCTTCATTGTTTCAAAAACAGAGAATATAGTTTATCAAAGTTTTCAGAGATTGCAAGCTGATTTAAACTGTATGGCGGATCATTTAGCTAAACCAGATTGGAAATATCTAATTAATCTCCCCAGTCAGGAATTACCGATCAAAACAAATTTACAGATTGTCAGAATATTGAAACTGCTCAACAACACAAATCAAGTTGGTTGTACAAGAGGAATTGGGATGATAATGAAAAGGTTCCTGCATAGATATGATTATGTATATGAAAAAAATGGAACGTACAAAATAGTCAATACACTCGAGAAATATAAGCTTCCGCCTCACCATTTTCTGACGGCTAAAGGCACGGCATATGTTCTTTTGACCCACCAGTTCGTGAAATATGTGCTCACAAGTCAAATCGCTAAAGATGTGTTAGATTGGTGTCGAGGAATTCTCTCCCCTGATGAGTATTACTGGTCCATGTTAAATTTTAATCATCATGTTCCAGTTCCTGGAAGTGGACAAGGTAAGGCCATTTTTTATTACAGGACGCGAAGGCGCGATGCGTCATTTGCATTTTCGCTAAAATTTCAATGTTCTTACGGCTAAATATATACCCAAACTTATTATTTAATATTTATTTTAGAACACAACATCATAATACAAACATTACATAATCTACCAGTGTGCATTTAAAATAGGTGCATCAGTTTTATCCGCTACCAATGAAAGAGGCGGTGTGGATGGAATTTCAAACTTTGTAGCTACTGATCTGAATTGCAGAATGTTTGGTCCGACATTCCCATTAAAGTTCCAATTTCACTTTTTCTAAGAAAGTCAAAATATAATTATTTCTATGTTTTTTTGCTCAAAAGGTTGTCAACTCACTATTATACGATCATGGACAAAATTTTGGGGGGGTTAGAAAGGGTGACACTGGTTGATTGAGGAAATAGTTACTCAATTACCTCCCTTGTTTTCCTATTCGTCTCCATGGACGGCCATCTTCAAACGTTTGAATTTGAAGTTGAAAATGATATTTTTGCCAATTTCTTAACTGGCAATAGTGAATTATAGGATTAATAGGATTATTCTTTAACAAGGTAGGACTGTTTATAGGTTCAATCTATTTTGGGGCTTTATTTTAATAAATTTTAAAAATATAACTTAAAAAAATGCTATTGGAACTTTAAATATTACACTTCAAACTATTGTAGTTGCAGCGATCGCTACACCACCGAATGACGCATAGTTTAGCTTATCACTGTGGAACCTTTTTTAACGATATGTATATTTGTTTTACATTATAGAGGCATGCTTAAAGGTTACGGAGCTGTCAACATATGTATCTTGGGCCATTACCAAAACACCCGATGAATGTCATGGAAAATGGTTGAGACATATATGTGTTTTCAGTGCCGGAGATTTGAAAATGCTTGTGAATCGAGCAGAATTATTTGCTAATAAATTTGAACTGGAGTACAGTTACCCAGCCATTCAATGTTTATCAGAGTGGTTACACAATCAAACACTTTCCCCACAAGCTATTGATACGCAGTTTTATAAACGACTATATCTGAAAAAGATTACATACCAGCTTGATCTATGGACCAATTTAAAACCAATACAATTTAATGAAACAGATTTGTGAAAATCCTGACTTAATATTGGCTGTTAAATTGAACTACGATCAATGTGTGGTAATAATGTGTTTTACGTCACAATAATCCGAAATGGAATGATTATATGTAATCGGATAAAAATACTGATCTACATTTCGTGTCGTGTCGTTTTTTTAGACTTTCGATGGCCTCACTAAATGACGATCTGGCCGGTCGCAAATTGACTTGTTTCCTATCAGAACTCGATTAAACAGACAAAACGCGGGTATAACATGAGTAAATTAAGTTCTACAGCCAGGCTGACACTTGCACGATTCCGTGGCACGCATTGGCACGACTCGAGTCGGCACGAAACCGTCCGACTTGCGCAAAGTCGTCGTGCCAATGCGGGAAGTGCGTAAACAATGCACAAACTATGCGTGAACTCGTCGTGCCAGTTTGTGTCAATGTGGACACTGATGGGCACGACAAAATCGTGGCCAAAAGTCGTGCAAGTGTCAGCCTGGCTTTAGCATGAATGTACAAAGAACTGTGAATATGTGACAACTTATGAAATGGAAAATTACATCATTTACAAGGACCTATATCTTCGATATATTGCTGTGGTGAATGAAAAGAATAGCAAATATATGACTATGTCCCCTAATTTTCAATCGCCCACATATTCATTGGATGTATATTGCTGTCGCCCCTTGTCCGTCCGTCGGTCCACAATTTGTTTGTGGACACTATACAGGTCACAATTCTTATTTCTTATCCGATTTTAACTGGAAATATAGGTTCATCTCCTTTCGATAGACATTATAATTAATTACTTCTCCAGATGTCGAGGCTAGCATGAGATTTTTCTTGGATTGTAGTTCGTGATTTACCGATTAAATGGACAACCAAGACTACTGGTTTTGTCTTACTGACTTTAGTAATGTTGACCGAGGTTAAACGGAACTTCCATTCGCTTAGTTCTAAGTTCACAGTGGATCACTGACCTGACAATACACTACGTGAATGATTTTCAAACACATCGAAATAAAGACTTCCCAGGACATTTCATTTTTATTCAAGAGAACAACCCCCGAAATAGTAGAATGTTCATTGACGTCATACATGTATATAGCTAGACTGTTAATTCCCAGAAATCGGTGATTTATACGCTGTGATGTCTTTTCAAGGAAGAAACATATGTGGCTGCCATCTGTGCGCGAGAGTTGTGAGATTTGGATGTTGTGAGATGTCGTTCGTATAATAAATATTCCATCGTCATTTATATACAGTGGAATGGTGACAGTCAAGCCTTGAAATCACTGCTTAGTTACAATCTCATTTTCGGCCTAACATTTCTAATATTTTCAGTCTGGCATTATATTATAGGTTATACTATAGCACACAAACGTGTATTAATAAAATAAATCGATGACCCCCCACTTAGAGTTAAGTTTCTATATGTAATAAAGGTCCATGATGTCACATATCTCTTTGGTGGGGTGGGAACTAAACCCCAAATGTCCCTGCTTTCTAGTTAAATAATAAATATACATCTTGAGTTGTCGTAAATTAATAAGGATGGAAATCGGAATCATGAGTGTTAGAAACAAATACCTGATTTAGTTTTTCTCGCTTTGTTGGATGGTCTTTGTGAATAAACTCTTCGTTTTTGTTTTGGTCTCCAGAAATCAATGACTAGATTAACATCAAGATCAGAGGGAGATGGTCCTTCAGCAAGTATCCGGTGATTGTTTTCAAGACACCTGTTTCCCGAAGGAGCATCTAGTATTCCTCCCTTTAAAGATACGTTATGGGAGGGAAGATAAAGAGCTAACAATTCTCACTATAATAGATAAAGTGGCTAAGTCTGTAACTGAATATCATCCAAAATCTTCAACACGAATTATTTGTCAATTTAAATCAGCATTGATGCTGTGATCTTACGGGGAAAAGATGGGCTTCTGATATCCAATATTTAAGACAAAAAAACCCCATTTTAGCATTGGTACATAAATCGTGTACCACAATGCGAATCAGCCCCAGTTCTAACAAGAAACTCTTGGAACGACGCTAGACACATTGTACCAAATCAAACGGCGTATGTAGACTAGAATAACCAGTTGCTAGAAATTTGCACTCGATTGAGACTGTTGGCTTATTTTGCGGAACATAACTGATTTGAAATTAGAGTAAAAACAGAAATCATTGAACGTAAATCAGTTCATATACATTCATATTGCAGTATTATATGCCTTGCCACCCACTTCTGTCAAGTTCTAGGTCCCAAAAGTTAGCGATTTGGCTCCTTTAAAACCAGATGATGTAATGGCAATTTGCTGAAAATTTCAGTCAAATTGATCCACTATGAACCGAGATTTTAGCGATTAAATAGTCGGGTTAGTCTCGATCATCATTACTAAAGTCGATAGGATAAAATAGTCGCGATTATCAATTTTTTTATTTAATTATGAATGGAAGTAAAACAGCGAATCTGAACGTAATCCAATAAATATCACATGCCATCGAGAGTTGATAATGGTCTGGATAAGTCGAACTTATAATCGAGATAACATTTCAGGCCTGATGACATACCTGAAATGGGCAGATTTAGCTCTTGCATAATAGTAGAGACAAAGGCCCGTATTTCCGAACAATGTCTAAAATAATCTGTTATTAGGTCTAATCAGTAACTAACTAGTTAGAGATTAGTAGTTGACTAAGTTTGGTATTCTCAAAAGTCAGATTAGCTAATCTTTGACTATAAATTTTTCTAATCAACGATTAAAATTCAAGGATTAAACTTTGATTATAATTAAACCTTTAATCAATGATTATATATAATCAGTGATTAAAAAGGCTTTTATCATTGATAAAGAGGCCCAATTACGGGAAGTAGATTTGAAAAGTACATGTTTTAGAACAGTTTTTCCGATCCTAGAGTTAGTGAAATTATTTTTAGGGTCCGCAAAGTCAAAGGGGTTCATATGGGTGGGCGGGAGAGAAATAAAATGTGTGAAAAAGAAAGTCAAGTAAAATAGTGATCGGATATGATTAGTTTTCAAAATGAAATGGAAGTTACTATTGTGCTCCAGCTGAGCTAAGGACATACGCCATACAATGGGCTGTCAGGGCAATTTTACCTGGGCACCGGCACTACGGCCCACTGTTATACTAAATTCTAACTGCCAAGGGTTATTTTACCTGCGCCTCAATGTGTACACAGTCCAGCGGTTTGTTATCCGATCCAAACGACCTCAACTTGTACCTTGCAAGGCCTTTCATCCTGCACCACGGTGGACCCCTTTTAGTAATCGAAATCTGAATTTCTGTTGCTAATATCAAAGTCATATTTGTTCTCCTGATGCAACAGAAGCGCAGGAAAAGAATAATTTTATGCCCCCTTTTTTCTAATAAAATCCGAAATTATCATTATTTGTCCATATCTGTATTCTTTATTTATTTATCCGCTTTTAATACACTTTCCCAAACTGTGGTGGAATTTTGGTGGGTTTTTTTTTGGGGGGGGGGGGCGGGAGGGATCTTTTTTGTATATGGGCCATTTTGGAGAGATTACAATGTAATTATTATTTATAACAAAGTTTTATGAGTTGTAAGACCTATTAATACACAAGAAATATACATTGTTTTTTTATATATACAACCGTTGAGCGGGCCCGTAGCTAGCTCATAAAATTTAGGGGGGGGGAGGCTACGGAATGTTTTGATGGGGCTACGGAATGTTTTGGAGGAGCTGAGGATGTGGCCGGCTAAGAAGACTCCTAAGAAATAATTATTTTTGGCGAAATATTGGGGGGGGGGGGGCTAAGCTACGAGCCCGCCGTTGAGTCGAGTGCCAAACATAATAAAATGTAATTTAGCAACATTAATTATCGTATAAAATTGTGAAATATTGATTTATATTTATCAAGTTTGAAAGAGAGAGAAAGAGAAATGGGGTTTAACGTCCACTCGACACGAACTAGGTCATTTCGGGACTAACATATAGTTTAATTTTATTTCAATAACTCGCTTGCGCGTAGGGGTCTTTAGCAGTGGAATAAAACCGGAGTACCTGGAGTAAACCCACGAGGCAAGTTTGAAAGAACACGACTCTTTCGTTTCTGAAGTCTCTTACATCGGAAACATTGCTTTAACAGCTAAAACTAAGAATGTAGCAAATTCTTTTTTATTGACAAAAAGAAAGCCTTTGTGGACATACACAATGTTTAAGGCCAGGAGATTTTCCGGCGTGATTTCACCTTGTCAGTGATGCAGAAGGAGGGCCTGACAAGGACAGCTGCCTAGTCGTTCGGATGGGACGAAAAACCGAGGTCCCGTGAACGTATTGGAGTGCACGTAAAAGATCCCTTGGCAGTTTGAATTCGATATAAGAGTAGGCCGTAGCGCCGCTGCCCGGGTAAAATTTCCCTCATTGCACACTGTATGGCGTATGCCCGTCTTCCATTAGCCCAGGTTAGGTGCAAAAGAGTAGGACGTTAAACCCCATTTCATTTCATTTAAGGCCAGGAGACGGGGGGTTCTATTGATTGCTGATCTTTACTACTAGAGTTATTTCTTTGACCCACAATCTTGTGGACGCTCAAAAAGGCTAAAGTTAATATCTGATTGATTTTAGATTTATACACAGTGTTTAGGCTTAGGGTCATGAGATGACGAATCCTGTTGATTTTCAACGATTTCCGATAATTACTGCCCTTGGAGAATACAGTGGGTATCCGATTGACTTAAGATTTCTACACAATCTTTAAGGTCAAAAGATGAAGAAGCCTGTTGATTTCCAACGATTTACAATAATTACTGTCAGGGTTATGGCCCTTGATCACTCTGAAAATATGTTGTAGACGTTCTAGAGGCTGGTGTTAATACCGGATTGACTTTTATTTTATACACAGTGTGTAAAGTTATTATAGATAGAAATCTATTGATTTCCAGCGATATGCGATAATAACTGCTAGTGTTATTGCCCTTGATCACTTTGAAAAATTTTGTGGACGCTCTTTGGGCTAAACTGGATATCCGATTGCCTTAAGATTTATATACAGTGTCTACGGTCGTGAGACGAAGAAGCCTACTGATATCGAATGATTTACAATAATTGCTGTCAGCGTTATGATCCTTGGCCACTTTGAAAAATCTTGTGGGCGCTCTACAGGCTAAAGTAGGTATGCGATTGACTTTAGTTTTATACACATTGTCTAAGGTCTTGAGATCAGGAATCCTGTTTATTTCCAACGATTTCTGATCAGTATCACATGGAAAAACCTTGAAGTTGCTCTAAAGTTAACACCCGATTGACTTGAAATTTATACACAGTGCTTAACTTCACGAGGGAAGGATGCCTGTAATGTTTTGTATAGTAAATGTTCGCTGAGGGCAGAACTAGAAACCAAACAAATGCTACTGATTTCTGATAATTACTGAATGGGTTGTTACTCTTACTCAGATTGGTAAATGTTTTCATTACTGACCGAAAAACAAATGTGACAACACTTGTTGACTGATCGGACGACTTAGCTCTTTCAACCGAATATACCGTGAATGTGAATTTGTAGCAAAATATAAGTGCAAAGTGTCTGAATTTAATGAAAAATAATCATGTCTATAATACTAAATACATTGTAATTGCATATCCATGTACTTAATCCTTCCTTAAACTACCCCTGGAGATGATTAAATATTGAGGTGATTTAGTCAATCATTAAGTACAAGTCAACGTTCGAGAATACCACATTTTATGGTATTCTCGAACAATGATTAACTCAATGATTATGCTAATCAAAGTTTATAAAAAATCTTAGCTTAACATTTAATCAGCTTTTCAGAATATGGCTGGTCCGAAAATCAGAGATTAAATCTATGATTAGCACTAAACCACTTTCGAAAATATGGGCCAAAGCAAGGAAACTAATGGGCCACTGTCAAACAAATTGCAAGATAGCGTTTTTTGCTTGTTTCCTGTAGTGTATGGTATGGACAACCACTGAAATTGAGCTACCGCAAAGGGTCTAAATATTGCGTCAAACAAAATGGGCGCCATTTGACCAATCCTCCCTTTTTCTGCTCATATTCTATCAATGCTGTTGTTGCAAAAGGCTTGGGTATAAAACAGTGCTATTATGAAATTAATAGCTTACTAGTTCATCACGTGAGTATTGTGCAGTGTTTCCAGGTGACGTCACGGCGTTATAAGCGCAAAGCCCTGTATGGGTCATTCTACGAATTAACTCCCCTTTCATGTCACGCCCCTTTTGAAGTGAACATCATATTCATAAACTGGTATAATTTAATCTGTTGGTTTTTTTCTTCCACAGCATCATCGAATATGTAAATAAACATCCCTGGATCTATTTACTGAAATTTTGTAAAAATTTTCAATGAAATTGTGAAAGAGGAGAACAAAATCTAAGAAAACGCCGTGTCACACAGCATATTACGGAAAAACGATCACAAATATTTAGAAAAAGTGTTCTTTGTATCATGTATTTAATCCATTGACTAAATTATGCAAATATTCAAGATTATAACAATATCGATAACATACCCCATAGGGAAACACAAAATGTTATTTTTTATATTCATTTTCTTGTCACGAAAATCGTAGTCATTACCGCGATGTAATCAAAAACGTCAGATTGTCGAAGGGAGATAACTCCCGTTTTACTTTTTTTAAGCGCGAAAGTGAGCCCACTTTTGATTTGACATCGGCAACGACGACAATGAGAAACTACAGTTAAACTAACGCTGCATATTAGCCATATAAAGGTTAGTTTTTTTGTTAAGTTATGTATTGCCATCATTACCACAACCACATATAGAACATGAAAACATTTCTTTTATGACTTTAATTTGCATTAGTATGTGTAATTTGTTAATTCCTTCAAGCCTATAACGGCCGCATATCTGCAACGTCAAAAACTATGGAAGCACAGCGAGGCAAAGCCCTATTACGTCATCGCCACGATAGTCATTACCGCGACTGCATCTATCGCGGTAATGATTTCTATCTCGCGGTAGTGACGGGTTGCTGTGATGTGACTTTACCCTTATAGTTTAATAAAAATGTTTCATCAATAGGCGTATTTACGGTACCGCCCGTACCGGTACCCTGTTTTCACAGTCAAATTAATTCTTATATTGTCATTTCAGCATGCCACCAAAATCAAAAGATCGTAAATACCGAGAAAAATTAAAAAGAGATCCAGAGAAGTATGAAATATATTTACAAAAAGAGAGAGAAAGATGCCGAAAGAGAAAAGAAGCTGGAAAATTAAAATCAATTGATGACCTGAAGTCACGGGAACAGCGTTCCCAAAGAAAGAAATGGAAAGTTGCAAGTAAAAAATATCGAGAAAGAAATAAAAGAGCCAAAGTACGTGTAAACTTTTTTCAAAATCACACACCTCCACTATCACCGACAGGGGATGGCCCCGCTCCGGCAGTTGCGGAACCTAGTAGCAGTAGTAATAAAAGGCAAAAGAAATCGACGCCAAGAGCGACCTGACAGGAAACTTGAAATGTTAAAAGAAGAAATGAAAAAATAAAGAAAGAACAATACAGAGATACAGAAAACGACTTTAGTCGACTTAATTTAACCTCCCAAAGCAAAACAGATAGTCCCGGCTC